>JANXHW010000005.1:101480000-106480000 GCA_026170595.1 Plestiodon gilberti rubricaudatus | reverse complement strand
CTTAAGAAGTTTAACAGCCTGGCCAGGGCACAGAGCTTGCATGCCTAAATAAATGTTGCTTATCTAAGAAATTCCCCTGACGTGCTTGGGAAAGCAACAGAGAAGTTGGAGGTTGTGATCCAGTGTCTCTTGGGAATGTGTGAGGCTCCACACATGAAGGGGTTTCCATGTTGTCTCCTGGCAGGACTAGTTCAATAATTGGACCTGGTCATTTCCACAGTGCACCTTTGTCAGGGGCAACCACCACTTCTCAGGCCACCCCAGCTCACTGGGGCTCTTTAGCAGGCCACTGCCACCCTCCTCCTCCTCCTACCAGCTCCCCACCTGACTTTTAAAAAGGCAGAGCGTGATGAAGTGCGAAGGGAGCCATTCTAGCCCTGCAGCAGTGGTGTTACGGCACCCTGCGTACAGGGGGATGGCGGCATACAAAATTCTGCCCTCCATGACTTCACTACTAGAAGTGATGTCGCCGCCGCTGCCAACTTTTGCACTGCCACCCACCCGCTTTTTCCACCGTACAGTGGGGTTGTCGCCCCCTGCTACTTTGTCACACTCCCGCGTGCCGCCCAGGCCCCCCCGCCCCCCTGACAACACTTCCGCCCTGCAGTCTTGTCTCGTCTTCCCTACTTCCTCTCTGCCTTTTGAAATGTATTTATTTAAAAAGTGTCTATCCTGCCTTTCCGTTGCCGAAAGAAATGCCCAGGGCGGCTTACAAATTTCTCATAAGAACAACCATAAGACAATTTAAAACACACAATATATATAAAAACAATCAGGGTCAGCAAACTCAATGTAACCATGTAACTAGAAATGAAACAAATAATAGCAGCTATTGGAAAGCAAAAAGAGCAGCAAATAATATACAGTATACAGGTACAGGAGGCCCAACCCTTAAAAATAATCAATTAAAAGCTTGGCGAGTTAAAAATGTGTTTAACCCTCACCAAAACCCTGTGGGAAGGGATAGTTCTTAAATCTCTTGGAAGGGTGTTCATAACTGGCAGAGAGCAGGAAGGCGACGAATGAAAACAATAGCAAGAAAGTAAGCTTAAAGGGGGTAAATGGGGCAGGAGAAATGTGAAGGGGTTGTAGGGGAGATCGGGGATGTGTGCAGGAGAGGCAAAGGGGAGGTCAATGAGATTGAGGAGTAAACATTTGCATCGCTCAGGAAACGCACCTTGGGGGCAGCAGATGAGCTTGGGCCAGGTCTGTCTCCTGGGCACAGAGAAATAACTGCTCACTTACTCCCCCTCCTGCAATGTGGGAGATGTGGCAATGGCCACTAACTTAGATGTCTTCAAACTCATGAGGACAAGTCTATCAATGGCTATCTGTTGTCAGTCACCAGCTTCTGCCCACAGCACCCAAAGTTGCCATAGCTACCTGAACTCACTGCTGGAAGGGGAAGGGAAAGCTGGGGGGGGGCACGGAGAGAGGGGCTCTTGGTCATGGCATGCATCAATCACTGAGGGATAGTAGGAGGAAGGGAAAAAAATGGGAGACAGTCACAGCACCCTGTTTGTCAGGAGCCCTGGGGACAGCTAGAATGGTCTGGTCATAGATGCCTGAAGGGCCTGGCCTGACCTGAGGGCTTCCCAAAGACTGAGGAACAGGAAGCTAAACTAGATGGGCATTTGGCCTGATCCAGCAGGACTCTTCTTCACATGAATTTGACTTTGCAGTAGTTATCCATCAAGGCCTCAGGTTTCCATTCTGATCCCACTGGCACTGACCTTCACAAAGATACATTTGGGTCATCCCCGAGCCATTAGGGGACATGAAATGAGTCACTTCAGACACCAGCTTTTATGCACCACCAAAGAGTAGCAAGCTTTCAGTTATTTATTGGAGTACGTTGTTTTCCTTCTTCTTACTGCAGGCAGGGTTATTTGGATATTTGGCCTCCAGTACAAAAGTGTCCTGTGATTAGCCTGATGTAATCCGGCTCTTGTAGAAATATTTACAAAATTATAGAAACACAGAGCGACAGCAGACTTGGGAGACTTCCCAGCCTAGCTTCCTTCCCCGAGGTAGACGTCTTCATGTTTTAACCTCCATTATGCAGACCACAGTGTCCCCCAAGCAGGTATAGAAGCGAACATGGTACCAACAGGAGAGTGGTTGAGTTATTATTAAGAATGTTCATATACTGCTTTTCAACAACAACAACAACAAAAAGGTATAGATGTATGTAGTAAATATCACTGCCAAGCTATTAATCAACTATCCACAAAAACCCTTAAATCACCCAAGAGCTGGTATAGCAGAGAGGATAAGAGAATGAGTTGTAAATCAGGACCTCTCCAGTTCAAATCTTGCCTCCGACATGAGCTCACTTGCCTTCGGCTTCTCTTCAGCTCTCCAACTGCAATGTGGGGACAGTAATCGTTGCAACAACCCCGTAAGTCAAGTAAATCTTAAGATAACACATGTGAAGTCAATTTGCACGCTCAAAACTCCTATGCGTAATGAGATAGTATTACCATATTTCCACCGATTTGGTCAATCAGTTAGGTTGTAAGATACTAAAAAGTAGCAGAAGGCAATTTAAGAACATAATAAGCAAGTAGGAGCTTATGATGATGCTTTATACCAAGGTCAATATTGTCAATACAGACTGACAGTGGCTCTCCAAGGTTTCAGACAAGGGTCTTTCTCCGACCTATATGGAGATGCCAGGGATTGACCTTTGGATCTCCTGCATGCAAAACAGCCACCGAACAACAGCCCCACTTCCAATACCTGTGTAATGTAAAGGCATTTATCAGCCACCTTCCCAAAAAATAGCAAAGGCGGTGCAAAATAAAACTCATAAGACCCATACAACTGGAGACATAATCATCCATAATATTTTCATCCATAATCATCCATAATATTTTCATTAAGCTACTTCATTATACTACATACATTGATTAAAACGTAGTAAACTGTTCCACAATGAAGCAAACAGGCATGTTAAGATTTTTATTACAGACACTAACCTTCAGGATCACTAGTTAAGTCTATCCCAGAAGAAGCTAATTTCCCAACACCAAATTTGACAATTAGTTTTGACTTAATTATGAAACAGCTAGTACAATCCTTCTGTCTACTCAGAAGTAAGTCCCATTGTGCTCAATGAGGCTTACTCCCATGAAAGTGTGAATAGGATTACAGTCAAAGACACTCAGCCACCAGAACTTCTCATGAGAAAACGTTTTGGCTCTCTGACAAGAGACAACAAATTGGAATCTGAGAAAAATGTTGGTTTTGTCATAATAACAAATCTGATTTCATTCACATGTGGTGAACATGTACAAAAGCTAATTGTCTTTCAAACATGCATTTCAGGTAATACAGAAGCATTTAATATACAGTTACCGCCTGATCCAAAAGTTTGTCTTTGAAATGTTATGAAATATGTAGTATCACAGCAATTTCCTGGGTTAATATTAAATTTATTGGTGGTGGCGAGATCGACATTTGCCAGGTATGAACCAAGCCCATCCAAAACTGAATGGCTTTTGAAGATTAGGGATTTAATGCTGACAGCTGGTTTAAATACCTTCAAAACCTCTATTTTAAGAGAACATTGGGCTCAAATGCTGCAATACATAATGAAGATTCATCATTACTGCATAGTTCTTTAATTTGGCTGGGCAGGATTTAATAATATTGATTTAATAACGTTCAGGCAATCGTTTAATAATGCATGGGTTATTGTGTTATTGTTGCTATTTCTCTATGTTAGAAAATTTATCCTCTGTGACTGTTATGTTCGTTAGTTACAGAATCTCCACTTTTCCCTCTCTTAATGAAATAATACGGTCTGGATTTAATAAAACACCTTTAAAAAATGGGGGGGTAAGAGCCTAGACAGGCATAGATTCTTACGCAAGCACATTTCTATGACTACAAATGGTGCCAAAGCCGTGTCCATCTAATCTGGAAAGCAAAAGGAATTGTCCACTTTTTCCTATTTTAGCAAAGGCATCTTCAAATCCAACGTCAATGTAACATGACTACTTTCTTCTTAAAGTCAAGTTGTTAACTGAGTAAATTTGGTTACATAATTTTCCTATGAAAACAAACTCAGGCATTTGTTTCCAGTCATGGAGGATTATGGCATAATATAAACACATCTCTAAATTCAGAGAGGGGAAAAAAATCAGTCAGAGACCGTAGGGCTGGTAGAGGCTCACAAAAGTAAAAACTAGACGTTATGAGGACACAGAGAAAAGAACATGCTGTTTTGGGGGTACTAGTGTATTTTGCCAAGAAAAGGCAAACATTTTGGAAATGGAAAATGTGGTATGATGGGTGAACAAATAAAGAACATCTCTTACTGTGCCTTGTGCCCAACTCCTACTTTTTGAACACATTTCTTTTACAGTGCAAGCCTAAGCATGTCTGCTCAGAAGTAAGTCCCATGGAGTTCAATGAGATTAAGTCCAAGGTGACTGTTCCCTGGAAGGACAGGTACTGAGGCTGAAGCTCAAATATTTTGGCCACCTAATGCGGAGAGAGAACTCTCTGGAGAAGACTCTGATGCTGGCAAAGATTGAAGGCAAAAGGAGAAGGGGAAGGCAAAGGATGAGATGGTTAGACAGCATCACCGATGCAACGAACATGAAAATGAGCGAACTCAGGAAGTGGAGGACAGGAAAGCCTGGCGGGATATGGTTCATGGGATCACGAGGGGTCGGACACGACTTAACGACTGAACAACAACAAAGCGTATCTAGGATTGCAGTCTTAAGGCGCCAACATACCGCACACGCCTCACTGCGTCGTGTCCTGGAGTAGATTCTGATTGGCCCAACGCATTGCTCCCATCTGCCCCCACAACACCGAACACGGCCTCTCATTGGCCAAAGCTCAATTTATTCAAGTTGGAACGCACCAGATTGACCTTCGGCCAATGAGACGCCGCATTTGGTGTTGTGGGGGTGGGAGCAACGCGTTGGGTCAGTCAGAATCGACACGTCGGCTACTCCGGGACACGATGCACGCCGACATGTTTGTGTGTCACAGCTTTTACTGCACAACACAGTTCCGCTGTCATAAAATGGATTTTGGCAGCGCGTGCAGCACACCGCTAGCAGCCATTTTAGGACCACTGCCACAAATGGTAGTAGTGCAGGAGGACCACTGCCAGATCCAGACTGGTAAGTCTGATAGCAGCAGGGATGGGCGTAATGGGGAGGAGACAGGAGCAGGGAGGGGGTGGATCAAGGTCAGGAAAGGGGCAGTATCGGTGGCAGTGGCACCACCAATATCCTATCCCCTTTCCCAGCTTCTATCCACCTTCCCGGGTTCACTCGGACTTACGCCAGCAAAGTAGCTGGCATAGATCTGAGAAGACTCATGCAAGAGGAAGAGACTTATCCCTAGGGAAGAGAACAAGTGTTCTCTTACCCAAACAAGACCACCAGGACCTGAAACTCCACCGTGTGATGCAGCTCGTGTCCCATTGGCACAGGTGGAGTTAGGTAGGATTAGGGTGTTAGAGAGGAACTAATCTTGCCAACTGGAGATGTGGCGGAACCCCCTGGGAAATTTTACTTGTGTTAGAGAAACTCATTTGGCTTCCCTTGAAAATTCTCAGGTGATTTGTCCTGAGAGGAACCCTAAAATTCACTCTGAATTTCACCCTCTGCAAGATTTCGGTGCCAACATTATCAGTGCTGACCTGGCTAGTAGCTGACAAAGAGTAGCTAAAACTATTCACCTTTCAAAAGGCCTTCAGAGCTAAATGGGGATTAAACAAGCACTTCAGTCAATGTCAAAACAAGGACTTCAGTCAATGTCAGAGGGCCATAGACGAGACAGATCTCAACCACACACAGTTGGCACAGCTGATGGGCATGATATGATCCATTTGCAATGCAGAGCGAGTCAACCTGAAGCCATATAGAGCCATCATTAAAAGAGGCAAGATGGGACCATTGCTAGGGCATTTTAATTCATTTTATCTCTTCACAGCAAGTGCTGTGCAAACAGGGTTTGGGCAGAACATTCAATAAAACATGGAGTTTGTCCTGGCCATGGCTGCCATTTCTCAGCAAACAAACAACCCTGGCCTAATCATCCAATGTTATGATGCCCTGGGAACAGTTTTTGGAAGGCACAACAGTCTGTTCCATCCAAGTGACTGGAGCTGTTGGCGGTGGCAACTTCACTCGCTCAAGTGCCACCAGGAGATCAGTTTGCTTTCCAACATTCATGCCACGTCCCTCTTAGAAAACTGCCAAAATAAGCAGGGCACACATGGAGGGGGAGGGGGTGGAAATGTCAAGGTTAGGCAATCAACCACTTCATTATTTGCTTGTTTATCCCTCTGCATAGAATGGCTAAATAAATACAGCACAGGCAACAGCTAATATTTCCCACACACACACGCCAGGGCTCACCAAGCTTGGCTTCACCAAATTCTTATAAATACAGTATAAGCCTAATTCTAAAAAATAAAAATAAAAAAACATGGAGAAATAAGCTACATATGCTGTTATCTCCAGCTCAGGAAAAGGACATGGGACATATCTACACAGGATATATCCCCCCCCCCCCGGTGTATTACTTTAGGGCAAGCTAGATATTTACATTTCAGTCCATTCTCCCCCTGAAGAAAATACACTATAGCTAAATACCTCATCAATACCACACCTTAGAAAGTGTTACCTGACAAGCCTTTTTAAAGCATGCAGAAGGACACATGTGTACATTGTGCTGGGTCATAAAGCTAGGTGGGTCCTGATGTACAGCGCAATCCTGTGTAAGGACCCGGCCAGCGGCCCAGGGCTGCCCGTCTGATGGCGGGCCAAGGTCTACTCGGGGAAGGGGACGCTTGTCCCCTTCCCCGGGTGTAAACCAGGAACAGCCCGATAGGCCTCCTCAGGCTGTGTAATGGCTTAGCTGGCCCGGTGGGGACGGGGATATGGCTGACTCCATCCCCTGCTCCCTCCCGGGCCGGCTAGGCCAATGGCCCCCCTCCCTCACCCGCCGAACTACCCACGTGGCCGCCGGCAGGAGCTCTTACCTTCCGCTGGCAGCCGTGTTCTGGTCCAGCGACGGAGTGAGGGAGGCCGGCCTTGCGTCAGACTCCCTTACGCTGGAGTAGTCGCGAATGTGCTTTGTGGCACGTTCATGACACGTTAGAATGGCGGAGCGCACGCTCCGCCATTCTAATGTTACGGAGGATTGCCTCCAGAGTGTCATTCTAAAAAGTGGGTCCCAGTGCTAAAATGTTTGGGAACCATTGGTATATAGTATTTAGAAACACAACAACACCCTTTCCTCCTCACCATTACTCTGCTTGTTGTCTGGAAGCAGTTGAAGTATCAATGGGCTTCCTAATTTGGCCCAGTCATATGGTGAGTTGTGCAGCACAATTATCCATCTAGCTGTGTTTTATCGAGGAGTTTTCCAACCTCTGTTTTTTTTTTCTGTCCATGTGTCAAGCACGACTGAAGCATCCAAACCAGACCCAATGAAATGGCCTCACAGAGTTTGCACCCTACCTGTCACAGCTGCAGATCTGTTTACTAAAATATGTCTAAATCCCAGGGAAGTCTTTTGAATGACACCTCAGTGGAAAGGAGGCTACAGAATTAATTGCTACAATTATCAATCACTTCTGTAATCCTGTCCAAGAAGGGAAGAAAATCTGTCATATAGCCATGCTGAGCCACTGAGTAATTTTCCACCAGTGTTCTCGACAAATATAAACCAAGTACCTTTCTTGGAAAGGTTAGGCGATGGCTATATCACTCTCAGAAGAAAAAAAATCCCCATAGCTTTGAAATAAGGACAATGTTCTCTTCTCCTCTGGACTGGGTAGCAGAGGCGTCGCTGGAGCGTGGCGGGAAGGGCGGACCGCCTGGGGGCGACGCGCGCAATGGGTGACGCGCGGTCCCGCGCGTGCACCCACGCGTCGCGCGCAGGCGGTCCTCCCTTCCCGCCGCGCTCCAGCGATGCCTCGGAGGAGGCTTCGGAGCGTCCGCCCTCGGCGGAGCTCCAAGGCCTTCTGAAGGAACCCCGATGCGCGACGTCATATTTACAAGGTTTAGCCCATGCGCAGAACGTTTGAGGGCAAATTTGCCCTCAGAAACTTACTGCGCATGCGCAAAACCTTATAAATATGTCATCACGCATCGGGCCTCCCTCAGAAGGCCTTGGAGCTCCTCCGAGGGCGGAGGCTCCGAGGCCTCCTCCTGCCCAAGACAGCCGGCCGGCGAGGATGTCTCCGGAGCCGGCAGCAGCGGAGGAGCCCGACAGCCGGCCGGCTCCGGAGACATCCTCGCCAGCCGGCTGTCGGGCGGCACGGGGGTCATCAGGGCGGCGCGTGCCCTAGTGATGCTGCTGCTGGGTAGTTCATTTTCTCTTCAACCGTTTACCTTAGTGAAGCCGAAGAGAGGGTGTTCAGTTCCATTAACTCCAATGGCATTTACTAGAAAGTAGACGAGGATTCATACAATCACTTCTTTCCCTGGCAGATTTTAATGTGCACTGACTTTAGACCTGTTTCATAAGCACAAGAAACTAGAGCAGAAATCGCATTAACCTGCAGTGGCTAATCCCCTTTTCCTTGGAAGCAAGTATGTTGAAAAGAGGATGCCTGGTGAATGCAATGCACATTGTAAAGTCAACGCTTGAATAAGTCCTACAGAAGCACTTGACATGCATTCAATTCAGCCATCTCATTACCACATGGCCTTGCTCTTCCTGTTGACTGGTATATTCTACTCTTACCGGGAAAGAAGAAATCAGAGCCAAAGATCAGCAGTGATAGCATCATACTCTCATCCCTCTCATCTGAAGGATACTATTCTTAAGTCAATAAAAAATCTCCGCTCACTATAATACTTTTACAACCCAATCCTACGGAGGATTGGGCTGTCGCACACAGCCTTTTGTGACAGAGGAAGCGAGTTTGGCTGTCACAAAATGGGTGCTGATGGAGCGCACAGTGCTCCGTCGGTGGCCATTTTGGGAGTGCTGCCATACGAGGCGGCAGTGCTCCCAGTCCATCGTCGGAGCTACCTACACCCACCGGAGCAGGTAAGGCAACAGAGGGGAGGGGGCAAAATAGGGCAGGGAGACTGCAGGAGCGGTGGATCCAGCAGCAGTGATGTGCACCAGATCCTATCCCCCTTTTTTGCAGCCTCCCTGCCCCCTTTCTCTCCACAGACTTGTGCCAGCTATTTCACTGATGCAGGTCCAAGGAGACCCATTGTGGAGCGGGAGGCTTATAGAGGTGTGAGGGGATTTAAGTACCCTTTTGCCCCCGAATCCTCCCGATCAGCCCTCCCTGGATACAGTGCACCCATTTTTGGCGAGGCTGCACCAGCCGGGGGGTGGGGGGTGGGATAGAGCTCTTAGCTTTCTAACTTTATTTCCAACAATAATCAGTCCCATACTGGTGGCCATCTGATCACACACTCTACCACAGATTTTTGTCATGCATCTGTCTATGATGCGTAGAGAAATTCTTCTTGGTATTTGCTAGAATGATGCAGGCAAACCAGGCTCTCTCAGATTGAGAGCTCACTGATTTGTCTGTATGGTCTCAGCTTGCTCTGGAAAATGTTGTCACATCTATGATTATGGCCCTGTAGACATGCAGTGCCAATCTGATCCCAGAGAAGTCCATGAGACGGCAAAATCCTAACTAAATTTCCAGCACCGGAGCAAGTGCTGGAAAGTGCTCCAGTGCTGGAAGCCGTCACAAATGTGTCGTAAGGCATGTTTGTGATGACTTGGGAGTAAGGAAGACCGGCGCAAGGCTGGCCTCCCTCACTCCGCCGCCAGGACGAGCATGCGGCCGGCGGAGGCAGGTAAGGCTCCTGCTGGCGGCCGCATGGGTGGTCCGGCTGGCGAAGGGGGGCATTGGGTGAGCCGGCCTGGGAGAGGCACAGGCGTTTCTATGGTAGGGGCCCTACCGTAAGTTGCGCCCCGCCCTAGTACCATGTTTACAAACTGGAACGAGGAGGCCCCACCCCCTCGCCGCCGGAGCCATTCCGCACTGCGAAGGTGAACGGGCAGGAGACTCCCTGCTCATCACCTTCGCAGCGCGGAATGGCTCCGCTGGCGAGGGGGCGGGGCCTCCTCGTTCCAGTTTGTAAATGGGGCGCAACTTACGGTAGGATCCCTACCGTAGAAACGCCTCTGGGGAGGGGGCAGGAAAGGAGTCTACCATATCCCCGTCCCCACTGGGCTGGCTCGGTCGTTACACGGCCTCCTCCTACTTCCACCAGCTATTTAGCTAGCGGAAATCTGAGGAGGCCGATAGAGCCAGCCGCAGTTTACACCCGGGGAAGGGGACGAACGCCCCCTTCCCTGAGTAGACCTCCAGCCCGCTGCATGGCGGTCTGGAGTGAGAATGGGATTCAGCGGGAGGCCCTGGGCCACTGGCCGGATCTTTAGTTAGAATTTTGCTGTGAGGAAGATTACCTTATACCAAGTCAGACCATTCGTCTGTCTAGCTCTTTATTTCCTGCACTAACCGGCAGTGCCTCTCCACAATGTCAGTTGGGGGCCATTCCCAATCCTACCTTGGAATGCCATGGATTGAAGTTGGAGCCTTCTGCATGCACAGCCCATGCTCTTCCACTGAGCAACAGTCCCATTCCCTCCCCTCTTTTTTTACTTATTTGTTTAAAATATTTTAGTCCCACCTCTCCATCCACTCAAAGTAGCATCGAACAACAAGGAAGAAACAATAGCATTTATTTGCTGAGTAAAGGGCGAGCAACATCGTTGCTTTCAAGCCTCTACAGCAGGATAAAGTTTTGATGACCTGCACCAGTGGGTGTTAGTGAAGTGACTCCGGGAGAGCAGAAGGTGACACCACTGATGCGCAAAGCAAGAGTGATGAGGATGGTGGCGGGTTCTTGGGTGAAGCCGTGACAGCCCATGAATTCTAAGCGGTGCTAGGATTCCAAGTGGATTCATTTTTCTTGGTGTTATAGATATTCTGTCTTGTTCTACACTTCAGCATTCTAAAATGAACCAAGCTAGTATTAAAGCAATCCAGCCATTTTCAAGCTTTATGCCTACCATCAGAAGAACCATTTCTACATCTACCAGGTGCACTGCGGAGGAGTTTGAGATGGCCCTGACCTAGAGTGTCCAGATCTCTGACATCAACGACTGTCCAGATCTCTGACATCAACACCTGTTGTCAACATGCAAGACCCTGGTCCCGACTGTGAGGAGCCCCAGAGACCTGAACACAACCCCCCAGACGCTGTTCCCCCTGAGCTGGATTCAACCACAAGGTCAGACCCCAGCATGCCGGGAACATCTCGCCTTCCACTGCCTGCCCACTGATACACGGAAAGTGTCCAATGACAGCTGGTCAAGACACAGTAGAGTGCTCAGCTGTATTCCCAGAGGCTATCCCTTTAAGGATCCTTGCTTTGCAGTAGTGGGGGGAAGGCTTGAGGGGAGGGGGAGAGTAGTCAGGGGCAGGAGATGTAAAAGGGATCAGCAGTCCAATGGTGCTCCCTTGGAGCTCTCCGAGGTCCTACACTGTAGCTCCAACTGCCTTAAGAAACCACTCCTTGTGAGTCCCTGTGTGAAGCTGGGACAAGGCAGGCATCAGGCAGACTTCAGGCTTGTAGAATCTGCCTTATTTTTTATTAGAGCCGAGGTCCACAGTCCACCAGCCGGAGTCAAGTGCAAAATAGTGGCTCAGGAGGACAGGCGCACACCTAGAATTAAGGAGCAAGTTGCTCAGGCCAGGAATCTCTTTCAAGAATTGAGTTTACAGTCACTCAAAACTCCACTCCTGGTTTTCCCCTCAGGCGTTCTTCATTTCAGCAGAATTTTTTCTTTGGGAGGGTATTGTTTTTTTGGGGGGAGGGGTATTGTTGTTAACTATAAGAATCCCATGCTGAGCACCTGCAAATTCCCCACAGATCTATGAGCACATCCCAATCTACCTTCAACCCATCCTTATTCTAGGCCTGTTGGGTCTCACTGTTGTTCTGTGGGGCAGCCCAATCCACTGTAACTTTAGGCCGACAGAGCGAGTGCTCCGCCGGCCTAGGAACTTGCAAACATGCCATAAAGCATGTTTGCGGCTCCTTTGGAGTAAGCAGTGCCGGCGCGGAGGACAGCAACACTCACTCCAGTGCCATCCCGGACCCGCACTGGCCGACGCAGGTGAGTGCTGCGCCGGGCGGCAGGAAGGTGGGCAGAGGTGGTAAGGGAGGCCTGGGAGGGGGCAAGATTATGTCAATATCCAGCACCCCTTCCCAGGCCAGGCCAGGCCAGCCTTACACGACCTGATGCGCATCTGGCTGGCGCACATCTGAGGAGGCCCATCGGGGCCCACGGCACTTACACCGGGGAAAGGGGATGAATGTCCCCTTCCCCCAAGGTGAGCCCGGGTCTTACCAGTGCTTAGCATGCCTGCTTAGGATGCAGTGGCTGGCCATTTCAGCTGGCCGCCGCATCTTAGACAAGTTAACGCTGTGAGTTCGGCATATTTCTTACAACATACTAGTGAAGTTGCACATTGCAGAGAAGGATGGATAGTGGAAAGCAAGCTCTTTTTCAAGGATAGGAAGGCTTGCTGACTGCATTTACTAATCAATTCATGAATGCTGAGGAAGCTTCCAAGGAGCCCTTGGGACACACTTTTGAAAGCCACACTCCTATGGAAAGCAGAGAACAGAAATGTGTTCACGTGTGATTTTACAGAACAAGACTCTCTTTGAGGATACAAATGAATGTACAATATATAAAATTAATGAACATGTGCAGAATAGTAAACTACGGTGCATCCTGAATAAGTCCTACAGGCGATCACAACCCTACATCAAGGGCAGCATTTTTCACACACGCACATGTCTTTCAAAAGATGGACAGAGTAGCAAAGAGGATAGAGAAGTCTCTCCTTCACTGCTGGAATGACTATATGAAAAACCTCCTATTCCCATATACCATACAGTCTATGTTTCAGGAGGCAATGGCACTTGGAACAAGTGGACCATGCTAAAAGTGGGATTAATGGGGAGGAGAAAAAAATTGAAAAAAAAACCCAATCTACGGTGAGAAGATGCACTTTAATAGTTGTGTAGATGAAGAGGCCATTTTTGCAGATTCTGCTTTTCATGCAGAGCTTAGAAAATACAGCATCAGCAAAACTCATTCTATACCACTCCAAAGAGAAAGGCAGCCTCCTTTTCATCTGGTCATCCTACCTGTATGCATTCTTTATGGCCCATCATACCATAAATGTCCTTGTCTAATGGATCAGTACTAGCCTAACGTTTTTTTCCAGGAATGCAGGAGAAATTAGCCAAGCTAGCTTTCTTTCAAGCTTCTCTCGTGTGCTCGGTTTTAATTGTTACACTGCGTAGCATTACGTGGTCTGCTTACTCTACTTTTTTTATGCAATCTTTTTAATCCATTTCCAATCCGCCCCACTTCCTTCCCCAGGGTGCTGTTCATTCTCATGAGCAGATCTGCGCACTAACAGGCAGTTTTCGGCAGCAGTCGGTCAGTGTGACAATGAAATCTAGCCAGACAGGACATGTGATCCATCTGGGACCTGCTTTTTTGATCCAAGGAAATACAGATGTCACACTAACTTCTGCTACAGCCTGCTGAAACCCAAGGGTACTCGGTGACCTGCACTCAGCAGTTTTGGCAAATCAATGCAGGTTGGTGTGTGTTTTTTGGCAGACTCAAAGGGAGAAAATGTTAATAGCAAGCTGTGATAGATTCTTTTGAAGATCATTACAACCGTCAGGTACATTAACACAAGGGCAATGCTGCCACCCTGTGGCTAACAGAGAGTCAGGCGCTCTATTCTTGTCCTCACTTAAATACTGTATATAGGCCACTAATTGTAAGACACAATATCAGAATACACTGTGGTCATGATCCAAAGGGCAATGTAATTTTTGATGCATGCACCATGGGTTTGCAAGGCAATTTTTTCCTACCATAGCCTGCCAGGAACACACATACACCTATTTAGGGTTGGCATCAGCAGTGCTGGTGTCTCAGTTCAACGGGAGAGCATCAGCTTTGCATGTGGAAATCCCCAAGTTCAATCCTGGACATATCCAGGTAGTGATGTGAAAGATCCCTGCCTGAACTACTGCCAGTCAGCACAGACAATGCTGAGCAAGAGGATCTGACACAGACAGCATAAGGCAGCGCCCTATGCCAGGGTCCTCAGAAGACCCTCCAGACTACACCTGGACAAGAACCTTTGGGAGGTGGTGGCAGAGGGAGGGAGCACATGGAGTAGGGTGACCTAACTTTGGGGAGCCCTCAAGCAAAAGGAATTCAGCCCCCTCCATGCTTCCCATTGATCCTAATGCGTGCATGCCAGCCATCGCCATCACCCCACCCAACAGGTGGGTTTCGAAGAGTCATCCTGTGTGCTGCTTAAAGCACTCCCATCCATTAGTTGGGTGTCCTACAGATCTAGAGACAATGATCAGCCTGTCCTGGATGAGGCAGCACTCATCCTTACAGAACAGGTGCACAGTCTGGGGGTGCCCCTTGAACTGGGACTTCTCCTGGAGGCCCAGGTGGCCTTGGTGACAAGGAGCACCTTTTAGCAGCTTAGGACTGATTAATCAGCCTTTCTTGGAGAGGTCTGATCCATGCTCTGGTCACCCCTCAGTTGGATTACTGTAATTGCTCTAGGAGGGGCTGCCCATGAAAAGCATTCTGAAATTTCAATTGATACAAAATGCGGCAGCCAGTTTCTTAATGGGGAAGCTTGGTAGGGCCACCTCACTCTGGTTCTTCATGAATTGCACTGGTTACCAATTTGTTTCCGGGCTCAGTTCAAGGTGCTGGTCCTTTACAACCCTAAATGGTTTGGGATTTGGATACCTTAAGGAAAGCTTCCTCCTATAAGTGCCTCTTATGTGCCTTCATGGCCCGGGCTCACCTTGGAGCCCCAACGGGCCTCCTCAGATGTACGCCAGCTCTAGAGCTGGCACGTGTCCAGGGAGGCTGTGCAAGGCCGGCCTAGCCTGGGAAGGGGCGCTGGATATTGGTGCAACCCAGCGCTGATATCCCCCCCTCCCAGGCTGAGACTGCCAATGGCCTCCTCCCTCACCACCCCTTCCCACACTCCTCCCGCTGTCCAGCACAGCACTCACCTGCAGGAAAGATTTTTTTTTTTTAAATTAAATGTTTTTATTTGAAAAATAAAAATACCGCAGAGCATGGATGAAGAAACATAATGTGATGACATCATGGCCTAGGGTAAGAGATCTTCCACTTTACAGGGTGACAACTTGACACGGAGATGTTTTTCCCGTGTGACAGCCCTGTGTCACACAAAATGTCTCATTCTGCCTGAAAGGCCAGGGATGTGTCAGGGGTGGAATTGGACTGGAGAAACCTTCCAAGCTTACAGTTCTATGACAGCATGACAAATTCTCTGTATACATGTATGCGTGTGCATTGTGTCAGGTTGACATTTTATGTATTTATAGTATAGACACATATACACAAATGTTTATCCGATGAGGTCATTTGTATTACACTGAAATTGCCCCTCTCATCTGAATGTATTTAAAGCTTAAAAGGAGATGGCAGAATTCCAGGGGCAACTGCTAAGACGAGAAGATCAATAGGAAACATTACATTGGCTCTTTGAATCTAAACAGCTGACAAAGGCTTCCATAAAAGAAATGAGGGAAAAGCTTTCCTAGAGTTAGTTAATGAGTTTTCCAAGTAAACATCCAAGTTTCTTTTTATCCTGCTATCAGGTTTCTTTTATCTGAAGCAGTCCATTCCATTTTCTGCCCATCAGCAGAAACACAATCCTTTGACTTCTCAGAAATCAAAACTGTCAGGAAAATAAAATATTCCCATATAAAATGCTCTCTCTCTCTCTCTCTCTCTCTCTCTCTCTCTCTCTCTCTCTCTCTCTAAGCTAAAGAGAGTCAGAATCTAGTGACTGAATAAACCATCTTTTTTTGTTCTGCTGTCATCATTACTGAACTGTTTCCTCACCTATTTCTACTGTCTGTAATCCAGAACTTATCTGTTTGACTTTGTTCCAGGTCAAAACACCCAGAATCTTTTATTTAAAAAATATGTAAAAAAAAATAGCACTGAGTCAAATGTTGACAACAGCAGAATAGAAAAGTCTAAAGGAATGCAATGAATGTCACTATCCTACAAACACGTACTAGGGTGAAAGTTCCGTTGAACTCCGTACACCTTATTTCGGAGGAAGCATGCTTAGGATCACACCAGTGACCAGTAGCCTCTATATTGAAGCATGATACTGAATACATTTAAAGCTCTTTTGATTTTAGTATATTACTTTCTTCAAAATTCTACAAAACTCAGCACAAAGAATAAAAATACAGGAAGTCCTCACTTAAAGTTGTTGATAGGTTCTTCTTGGAAACTGCGACTTTAAACAAAACGACTTTAAGTGAGGACTTACTGTAGACCAGAACTGTCCAGAATGGCTGACCGTCTAATAGACATGGCATTATAATGGGAACGAAGTGAAGAAGGAAGAAACAAGCACTTGTTCATAGTAAAGCAAATGCACCTGAACTAAAGGCCAAACTACACGTTATACACAAGTGTGTACAGGGCTAAAACGCTGTGAGGGAGGAAAAAGCTGCTTGAAGGCCAATTGAAGTGGGAAACGGAGGCCAAGAAAAGGATTAAGCACTCTTCCCCTTCCCATGAATTCTCCACCTCCAGTTGGCTCCTCTGGAAGCGGGGTTTTTCCTTTACAAACATGTCACCAGGTTATTATTACATGCATGCAATGTGTAGTTTGGCCAAACATTACCAGGGCCGTAACATCTAGCACTTTAGTATCTATGTTACAGAACTGTCATATACAGTACTTGCTTTTCTTTTCCAATTTGTGTCTCCTTTCAAGGAGTTCAGGGTAGCAGTCTAGCCTCACAACAAACCGGTGCAGTATATTACCGTATTTTTCACTCCATAGGACGCATCGGACCATAGGACGCATGCATCCTATGGAGCAAAAAAAAAAAAATAGGGAAAAATGTTTTTTTACTTACCTGGGCTTGTGGGGGCTTCGGGGAGGCCTGCAGAGGGTCACGCAGGTCTCCCCAATCTTCAGTTCGGCGATAAATGGCTCTTTTCAGCCATTTCCGATTTTTCGGAAAACCGGAAATGTATTTATTTATTTTTCACAATTTTATACCGCCCTTCCTCCAAGGAGCTCAGAGTGGTGTACATATTTCCTCCCCTCCTTTTTGTCCTCACAATAACCCTGTGAGGTAGGTGGGGCTGAGAGATAGTGACTGGCCCAAGGTCACCCAGGAAGCTTCGTGGCTGAGTGGGGATTTGAACCTGGATCTTCCAGGTCTACGTCCGACTCCCAAACCACTACACCATCCTGGCTGGAAATGGCCGAAAATAGCTATTTATCGCCAAACTGAAGATTGGGGAGGCCTGCAGAGGGTCGCGCAGGCCTCCCCGAAGCCCCCACAAGCCTCAGTAAGTATTTTTTTTTACATTTTTTAAACTTCGCTCCATAAGACGCACTAACATTTCCCCCTATTTGGTGGGGGGAAGTGCGTCTTATGGAGTGAAAAAGATGGTAAGTTGAACGAGGCTGCAATCCTATGCACACTTACCTGGGAGTAAGCCCCTTTGACTATAATGAGGCTTACTTGTGAGTAGACATGCACAGGATTGGGCTGTGATACTTCCTTGCCCAAGACCATCTGAGCAGAATCAGGCTTCTACAGTAGAAGCAGAAAAAGCAGTAGAAGCAGACTTAGAATCCCAGTTTTTCCACCTCCAGCCTAATCCACTTTCCTCTACACCACATTGTTGGCCCTTTAGAACATCTGTCAATTATACCATCAACCAAGGACCACACATCTAATTTGGCTTTGGGTAGCATATGACCGAGCAGGCTACACAAAACAAAGCAGTTGCGTTGCTAGCAGGCCATGTGGGGGGGGGGGGATGACGTGTTCTGTGTCATCGCCCCGCCCCCCTTTGCTCCCAGAAGACTTTATTTGAAGCCTTCTAGGGCCCAGGGTAGGATGGAGGGCCCAGAAAACGCACCAGTTTTCATGCGTTTCAGCTCCACGACTGCAAACGCAGTCCTCCGGCTGCAAAAAAGCAGCCACGAAGCGAAAAAAAATCCTGCCGCAGCTCCTCGTCACGAGGAGACCACGGTTGTCACCAGGGGGCATTGCATCGCCCAGTCCCCCCATAGCGACGCCACTGACACAAAGACATGTTCATCCTCTCATAGTTTCAGACGTACTTTGTTTTGCTCCTGCATATGGATGCGTTACTATATAAATAGAAAGGCCATGCTTTTTTTTAAAGATGGACTGTCAATAAATGTTCTCTCCCTCGCTATTTTATCTACGCAGTGTGCAGCCTTCACAGTACAGATGCTCACAGTCTGTTGTGATTGTACTTGCATCTCTTTCAGATGGAACATTTGTCTACATTTCACACGCTTCTGGACACAGTGACAGCTGGTTGCAGGCTTTAAATTGTTTTAAATTTTCTTGTTTTAAAATGTTACCCTCGTATATTAGTCTGATTAACTAGACAAAGGGAAGGAAGAAAATGCAATTTTCACTCTCAGTGGCACCGTTTTAAAAAGCTTCTTTTAACACTGCAAAGAGCAGTTAGATTGCAAAACTTGTGAGTGCATATGGATGTGTGTGGAATTTTTTTCTTACTGAAATCTGCAGACATGCTATTGTGTATTGGATGTGTTTGAAACGAGTAACACAGTGGCACTAATGATCAACAAATTTAAGCAATACTATAATTATTGCATTTTTTCAACCCACCTTTCCTCAATGGAGCTATAGACAATCTATAAGATTATTTTTTTCCTTTCTCACTTTATCCTAACCAATAGATTAGTCTTAGATAGATTGGGGGGGGGGGGTTGGCCCAGTGAGTTTCATGGCAGGCAGACTAATCCTATGTAGCAGGATGCGGTGCCCGCTGAGGATTTTGGATCTGTATGGATTTTGGAATATTTGCATTAATATAATGAAATATCTTGGAGATGGGACACAAGTCTAAACACAAAATTCATGTCTCATATACACGTTTATAAACATAGCCTGAAGGTAATTTTATACAATATTTTTAATAATTTTGTGCCCCAGCATGCCTTGCACTATGCCAGCCAGGTGCTAGAAAATGTGGTTGTGGTTTTTTTTTTTTTTTTTTAAGTCATAGCCCCCAAAATGTCTGGATTTCAGAATAGTCTGGATTTTGGATGTCCGCATAAGGGGTAATCAACCTGTAGTAGTAGTAGTAGTAGTAGTAGCAGCAGCAGCAGCAGCAGCAGCAGCAGCAGCCTAGCACCCCTGGAAGTCAGTTTGCCAACCACAACACCTTTTGGAGCTGCAAACTGCAGAGGAAGAAGGTAATTTTCAACATGCCTATTCTGCAGGAGCTAATTCTGGCCTTCTCCCTGGCCAATTAGAGCCCCCTAGGCCAATTTTGAATGTCATTAACTTTGCCTTTTTCCAGTCCTTTGAGGGAACATTTGTGGCGGCAGAAGACCCTATGCTGCTCCTTGTGCCGAATTCAGAGGTACATAGTCAATTTGGCACTTTTTTTTTCAGCCACTTGCATCTTTGCATGATCCATCTGGGTCTGAGCTCTTGCAAGCATCTAAATAGCTGGGAGAGTGAAAGTCTTGCGTGCTTTTTTCTGCCAAACTCAATGGAGGAAGAGTAGAAACACTGGAGGAGAGGAATAGAAAAGAGCAAGAGAGAGACTGAAGAACGACCTGAGAAAGGGGGATGCAGAACGACTTGTAAGAAAAAAAAACAGAAGAGCAATGAAATGTATGGCTAACACTGGTGTCCTGGTGAAAAAGTGTGTCGATCCTTTTCTTACAAACCAGAAGGAGCATTTCTATATCAAGTCACCACATTTTTCTTAACATGCTTCTCACTTCTAAAATATTTACAATTTCAAAAACCTGCACATTTGTGGGATCTGGTTTGCCAAGTAAAGTAGACTGTATTTGGCCAACAACATAAATATACTGTCGTTGGCACATAAAGCTCCAATATTAAGGACAAATTTAGTGCATAATTAGCCACTGTGAATTCCGCAATTCTCTATCAGCACAGAAAAAGGCAGGTATGGAGAACAGAGAATCTACAATCCTGGTAATCACGAAATCCAATCCTAAGCATGTGCTGTGCTAAGAACAATAGCAGTCCCCCCCCCCTTCCCTATCTGAGCTCTAGGACTGGCTTTATCCGCCCGTCACTAGCCACATCACTAGCCATTTAGTTATCTGATTTCCTCTGCAAGTCCACTTTGTGAACTTTTTTGTTGAAAAGCAGACTATAAATATTCATTTGACAAGGTAAAACACGTGAAGCACTCTGGACACTAAATATGTGCTACATACAGTACAAATGCTAACCATCCATTGCTAACCGTCCATTACGAGAGACACTTATAATGGAGAATGCAGGATAATGTTAAAAGCATACACACACCCTACATTTCATGAGGTAAATCTCAGTATTTTACTCCGTCAACATGCTAGCTATCAAGAGAGATAAGCTTGAAAAACTCAGGGGAAGCATAATATCAGTTTCGGTCAATCTTTGCCTCTCCAAGATGAAGAGAGAAAAAGAATACCCCGACAACAGGATGCCGACAGATCCCAGAGGAGCGCAGCAGGCAACTCCCAGCCTCTCGCTCCCTCATACAGAGCTGCAAGCACACACATAATTCATGGGTCAGCTCTCCAGTTAAAGGCTAGAACTGACATGATGAGGCTGCCATCCTCTGAAAGAAGGCAAATTGCTCGGGTGGCGATTTTTAGTGGAGGCCTGCACAGTTTATTCTAAGTAATCCCCTGTGAATGATGACAGAAGCGTGCTATGAATAAACGCCTCTTCTTGGAATTCCAGAACTACTTTGAACTCGCAGGAAAAAAAGGCTAAAGAATTTCGTGGCAGACACCGTCCGATGATGCCAGCTCAAAAACACTCAGCTAGATGATAAGTTTGTGTTTAAAAACATTAAATATTGCAAACGGGGTTGGCGTGCAGGGAGATTTAACATTTACCTCAATGGCTCATTCTTACAAATAGTTGTATTTAAACAGAGGAGCATGCATGCTTGTGTAGTGTGCAAATATACCTTATACACATACAGATTAAAAATGATTGCATATTCATTCAGTCACCTTGCCTTACAAGCATTCCACTCCACTTTGTGGTGTAAAAAAACTGAAGAATTTGCACATACACCTGCTTGTGACAGCTCTTTCTCACACTGAATCACAGTGCCTGTTCCAGGTTGCTGGATGACCCCAGGCAAAGACCTGCAGTGGGTCCCACCCATTCTTACTGATGGGCCATAGCTCTTCCCACTCTCCTCATCAGGGAAGGGGGGGAATCTGCAGTGGCTGACCAGTACTGGGGAGTTCAGGGGGTTGGCCTGGCTGGGGAGGGTCTTTCTGGTGGATCTGGGCCCTTGGTTAAGTGCCCAACCTTGCTGACAACCCCCAAGAGGGTTGCCAACTCTTGAGAATAGGAATTCTGGTGTGCAGGCAGAATCAGAGAGCAGAGCCGACAGAGTACAGCAGTTTTGGGCAAGTCTAGGAGCAGAGCCTAGCATTAACAAACAAACAAACAAACAAACAAACAAACAAACAAACAAAAACCCTATCTTTTTTTCTCCCCAGTTATTCCCCTTAGGTAAGCAGAGATGGCTAAGAGTGTCCTTTTTTTCCTGGTAATATAGGCCCCAAAGAAAAAAATAAAATGGCTGTGCTGTCTATTTTCTGGTCAGTCGACAGCCCTAGCTGTGGAGTTACTCATCATAAGCACATGAGGTTTCCCCCAGATGTGTGTACACACACACACACACACACACACACGGAATATACGCTCTGTGTGTGTGTGTGTGTGTGTGTGTGTGTGTGTGTGTGTGTGTGTGTGTATAAGCTTACAGTTTCACTCCTCCAAAATAGTAACTTTAAGTCACCTTTTCAAACCTTGATTTTGTTTTGCTAAACAATACTTTTGGTTTCGCTTCCTGGGCTGACTTTTCAATCCTGATCAGTGCAAAATTGAAACTGACTAATCAGAACATTCCCCCCCCCACACACACACACAGACAGACAGAGGCAACCATTTTATAACACAAATACAAACTAGAGAAAACGGTACAGTAATACGTGTCATAACAAGGGAGATCCATTCCAGAAAGTCAAGCACTGCACGGAACAGCGTTATAGACTGCATTGTGAATCTAATAGGCAGGAATTGGCCCAGAACACCCTGCTCCCTTTGGCTGTAATAGGGTAGTTATCAGCCACACCAGGACAAGAATGCCGTCATGAAACAGCGCCAAAGAAAGCAGCATTATTATGGGACGTATTACTGTACATTCATTTGCCCACGCCCACCCATGTACGAATTATTCCCAGCAGCTTCCTTTACAGTTCACAAAATAAAAGCAGGTGCTCCAACGGTTCTCTCTCTAATGTTTATTTATTAAAAATATTTTTACCCTACCGTTCTCCTTTCCCCATTAGGAAGTGCCCAAGGCACCTTACAGTATTTTCTACATACCGGTATTAGTGGAATGTCAATGTCACAAAATAAAAGAAAGCTTGACAAATTGACAGAGTTTATTCAATCACATAGCATAGATTACCGAGGGAAGTAACAACCAGCACTTGCCTTGAACGTTTGTGGTTTTACAAGTTGTTCAAAAGGTCATGCCAGCTATAGCTTTCTTCTCTGGGCCAGAATGATATATAGACATAGATATCGACACCTAAATAGACTGTATCTAGAGAGATATAGATATAATGATATACAGACACAGCTATCAGGGCTGGAAAAGTGTACTTCTACTTCTCTAGTATCAGTTCCCTGGAGTTATTTCTCCGTTTGCTCCATAGTAAGCAGCAAAAACAAATTAAAAAACCCTGTTGGATCAGACTACTCCACCCTTCTGTTTCCAGAGGTGGCCTGGAAGAGGTCTCCAAGGACAGGACATGCAAGTGAAGATCGCCTCTGTTATTTGTCTCCAGAATCAGGTATTATACAGGCTGCAATCCTATCCACACTTGCCTTGGAGTAAGCCTCATTGACTATAATGGGATTTACTTCTGAGTAGACATGCATAGGATTGGGCTCACAGCTTCGAACAGGAGGATTCCTACTTAACCCTCATCATAGCTTATAGCTATTGATACATGTGTGATCCATTAATTTATCTAATCCTTTTTTAAAGCCATATAAGTCGATATTTGCCATTGCTACAATTTGTGGTAGCAAATCCCTTATAACTTACAGCACTTCTTTATTGTCTAGTCTCACCCTATGGCCAATCGATGTCACTGGGGGTGATCCCAAGTTCAAGTATTACGAGAAAGATCAAAGCATTCCACACACATCTGCTCTCCATGCTATTCATAACTTTAGAAACCATCGTCTTATTTCTCGGAAATGAAAATCCCCCAAAGTGTTCAAGTTAGCCTAGCTTGGGCATCACTTTCTATAACCTCTCCATGAAGAGATCCCACTACACTAATAAAATGCCTTTAGGAAGCAATACTTCAGGAGCAAATGCCAGAGAAAACTCCTAGAATAGAAGAGCAATTTTCTTGTAAGTGCCAACACGATATGGAATTGTGCATGAATGAGTCATTTTGCAGATCAAAAGGTCTGGGAACTGTTCTTGTTTACTGGAGATGTATTCAAGATCTAAGCTTAAAGTACACAAGATCAAAGCAAGAACATCAAATACATCTGACCTGGCTATAATGCAGCCTCAAGAGTGGTGGTAGTTTTGATCATGTCATGTCAACATATTTCCATTTACAAACAAATGGCCTGGGATCCAACTTCATGATCAAGGGTAACATTTGTCATCTCTCGTTGTATATTATTTATATATGGAGTCTCTTTTTCATTCTTTCCCCCCATCCAGGTAGCTGAATGTGTATCTTTTGATTTGCTTTTCATTCACATACGATGTACTGCCAGATTATATACCATACTATATTCATAATGCTCCTTCATGGATCATTGCCTTGTCGTGGCGAAGGGGCTTGCGTAACTCAATGAAGCCATGAGCTATGCCGTGCAGGGACACCCAAGACAGAGAGGTCGTAGCAGAGAGTTCTGACTAAAAGTGATCCACTGGAGAAGGAAATGGCAACCCACTCCAGTAACCTTGCCAAGAAAATCCCATGAACAGTACCAAAAGGCTAAAAGATATGACGCCGGAAGATGAGCCCCTCAGGTCAGAAGGTGTCCAATATGCTACTGAGGAAGAGCGGAGGACTATTCCAAGTAGACCCAGAAAGAGTGAAGCGGTTGGGCCAAAGCCAATAGGACGTCCAACTGTGAATGTGTCTGAGGTTGAAAGGAAAATCCAATGCTGCAAGGAGCAATACTGCTTAGGAACATGGAATGTGAGGTCTATGAATCAAGGCAAGCTGGATGTGGTCAAAAATGAGATGATAAGATTGAACATCGACATCTTGGGAATCAGCGAACTAAAATGGACGGGCATGGGCGAATTTAAGTCAGGTGACCATCATATCTACTACTGTGGGCATGAATCCCTTAGAAGAAATGGAGTAGCCCTCATAGTCAATAAAAGAGTGGGAAAGGCAGTACTGGGGTGCAACCTCAAAAACGACAGAATGATTTCAGTTCGAATCCAAGGCAAACCATTCAACATTACAGTAATCCAAGTGTATGCCCCAACCACTGATGCCAAAGAAGATGAAGTTGACCAGTTCTATGAAGACCTACAACACCTTCTAGAACTAGCACCCAAAAAAGATGTCCTTTACATCATAGGAGACTGGAATGCTAAAGTAGGAAATCAACGGAACAACAGGCAAGTTTGGCCTTGGAGCGCAAAATGAAGCAGGGCAAACGGAGTTCTGTCAAGAGAACACGCTGGTCATAGCAAACACTCTTTTCCAACAACACAAGAGGCGACTCTACACATGGACATCACCAGATGGTCAATACCGAAACCAGAGAGATTATGTGCTTTGCAGCCAAAGATGGAGAAGCTCTATACAGTCAGTAAAAACAAGACCTGGAGCTGACTGTGGCTCAGATCATGAGCTTCTTATTGCAAAATTCAGGCTTAAACTGAAGAATGTAGGGAACACCACTAGACCAGTCAGATATGACCTAAACCATATCCCTTATGAGTATACAGTGGAGGTGAAGAATAGATTTAGGGCATTAGACCTGGTAGACAGAGTGCCTGAAGAACTATGGACGGAAGTTCGTAACATTGTACAGGAGGCAGCAACTAAAACCATCCCAAAGAAAAAGAAATGCAAGAAAGCAAAGTGGCTGTCAGATGAGGCTTTACAAATAGCTGTGGAAAGAAGGAATGCAAAAAGCAAAGGTGAAAGGGAAAGATATAAACAACTGAATGCAGATTTCCAGAGAATAGCAAGGAGAGATAAGAAGGCCTTCTTAAATGAACAATGCAAGGAAATTGAGGAAAACAACAGAATGGGGAGGACTAGAGATCTCTTCAAGAAAATTGGAGATATCAAGGGAACGTTTTGTGCAAAGATGGGCATGATAAAGGACAAAAAAGGCAGGGACCTAACAGAAGCAGAAGAGATTAAGAAGAGATGGCAAGAATACACAGAAGAACTATACAAGAAAGATCTTAATGTTCCTGATGACCACGCTGGTGTGGTCACTGACCCAGAGCCGGACATCCTAGAGAGTGAAGTCAAGTGGGCCTTAGGTAGCATCACTAACAACAAAGCTAGTGGAGATGATAATATCCCAGCTGAGCTACTTAAAATCCTAAATGATGATGCTGTGAAAGTGCTGCACTCAATATGCCAACAAATTTGGAAAACTCAGCAGTGGCCAAAGGATTGGAAAAGGTCAGTTTACGTTCCAATTCCAAAGAAGGGCAGTGCCAAAGAGTGCTCAAACTATCGCACAATTGCACTCATTTCACATGCTAGCAAGGTTATGCTCAAAATCCTACAAGGTAGGCTTCAGCAGTACGTGGACCGAGAACTACCGGACGTACAAGCTGGGTTTCGAAGAGGCAGAGGAACTAGAGATCAAATTGCCAACATGCGCTGGATCATGGAGAAAGCCCGAGAGTTCCAAAAAACCACCTACTTCTGCTTCATTGACTACGCAAAAGCCTTTGATTGTGTGGATCACAACAAACTGTGGCAAATTCTTAAAGAGATGGGGGTACCAGACCACCTTACCTGTCTCCTGAGAAACCTGTATGCGGGTCAAGAAGCAACAGTTCGGACCGGCCATGGAACAACCGACTGGTTCAAAATTGGGAAGGGAGTACGGCAAGGCTGTATATTGTCACCCTGCCTATTTAACTTATATGCAGAGTACATTATGAGAAATGCAGGGCTGAATGAATCGCAAGCCGGAATCAAGATTGCCGGGAGAAATATCAACAACCTCAGATATGCAGACGATACCACCCTAATGGCAGAAAGTGAAGAAGAACTAAAGAGCCTCTTGATGAGGGTGAAAGAGGAGAGTGCAAAAGTTGGCTTGAAACTCAACATTAATAAAACTAAGATCATGGCATCTGGGCCCATCAATTCCTGGCAAATAGAAGGGGCAGAAATGGAAGCAGTAACAGATTTTACTTTTCTGGGCTCCAAGATCACTGCAGACGGAGACAGCAGCCATGAAATTAAAAGACGCTTACTCCTTGGAAGGAAAGCTATGACAAACTTAGACAGCATAATAAAAAGCAGAGATATCACCATGCCAACAAAAGTTCGCATAGTCAGGGCGATGGTGTTCCCAGTAGCAATGTATGGTTGCGAGAGTTGGACCATAAGGAAGGCTGAGCGCCGAAGAATAGATGCTTTCGAACTGTGGTGCTGGAGAAGACTCCTGAGAGTCCCTTGGACTGCTAGGAGATCAAATCAGTCAATCCTAAATGAAATCAACCCTGACTGTTCCCTGGAAGGACAGATACTAAGGCTGAAACTCAAATATTTTGGCCACCTAATGCGAAGAGAGGACTCTCTGGAGATGACTCTGATGCTTAGAAAAATTGAAGGCAAAAGGAGAAGGGGAAGGCAAAGGATGAGATGGTTAGACAGCATCACCGATGCAACGAACATGAAAATGAGTGAACTCAGGAAGATAGTGGAGGACAGGAAGGCCTGGCGGGATATGGTTCATGGGATCACGAAGGGTCAGACATGACTTAACGACTGAACAACAACAACAATATTCATAATGCAGTGCTACTCAATGCTACTCCTATTTGTTTTATTTTTCAATCAGAATGGATCTTCATAAAAAGTAGAGGGCGTTATAGACTAAAAAATATGAACAAGTGATGTCATTGAGATTCCAGCTTTGGAAAGGTAGATCAAAGTTTCATAATAATGTACAATACATTTCTGAATCCTAAGCCACGGTAGCTTTAATTACAGCAGCAACAACAAAAAGACACCAATACTTATAAGAAATGTGGTAGTGTTTAAATACATGGAATACCATAAATACCATGGAATTTTTTTTGTCGTTTTTGCTGCAACGAATTATCATGACTACTACCCTTCTGGAAGTTGTTACCATGTTTTTACTTAATGCTCACAATCTTGTTCAAAGACTTTGAGGGAAAGTTTTGTATGTATAAAAACATACTACAGACACGAATGCTTAACCACAGTTAGCACCAACCATTGTGGCTCAGTGGAGGTAAATTAGCCAATTCACGCAAAATTGAAACTATGGTTTTCCACTATATGGGCCCTTAAGAGCCACGGATTCACACACTCCCACCTGTGACCTGCTCATTTCTGTCAATTGTGAAACTCTGGCCTGGTTCAGATGATCCAACAAACCATGGTTTGTGGAATGAGGAACACAAGCCAATAGACTATTAATAGACTTGCTATCAAACATAGCAGCCCCTCCCCCCAGCACCCCTTGGCTGGGGAAAAATGCAAGAACAGAGGATAAAAACAACAGATTAAGAACCATCAAAAGAAGGTAATTAGTTGTTGCATAAACAAAAGGACGAAAGCCATAGCAAACATCAATTTGGCCATGAAAACCATCTTTGATCTCTGGTTTTTAATCCAGGTACTCAGATAACTCCTATTCATATTTTTATTTTTAGTATCAAGTACTGTGGTCATATACCTCTAACGTGTAGATTCTTCACAGCACTCTTTGTCCCAGTATGATTGACAGACATTCTAACCAGTGAGAGTAGTGCATTCTGGGCCAATCCTTACTCATTTCCTGCCTATTAGATCAACAATGGCTCCAACAGCACCGTTTCACATAGTGCTTGACTTTTGGGGGAATGTATTCTCCACACTATCTATTGCTGTACTGGAAACCTAACTTGGGATGCTTTTAGAAGTGACACAAAGAACAGTTTCTCCAGAATCATTTTTATTCCACCATGTTCAGGTCTACCGGTAGTAGTCTAGCTGAATAGGGAAGGTTGTATACATGCACCTCCTTGAAACAGTGATGTGTGGTGAGGCCCCAGGTCGGTGAGGCACAGCACCGCAGAGCTCGGTGACCCGGAAGTGACCTGATGACATCACCGCCAAAACTTCCAGGTCACGAACTTCCGTGTTTGTTTAACAAAGGTGAAAGGTCAGAGCGTCAAAGTAACACGGTTGGTACTGTAGGTATGTTAATGTGAGAAACAGCTGCGTTTCTTTGCTTGCTCCGACCTAACGCCTTCCTCCCTCTGCCTTTCTCAGTTAAAGGAAACACACACACACACACAAGTTCATGTTCCTCCTCCACCCCAAGTGAGTGGAAGGCAGGTGAAACGCAGGAAGACAGGTGAAACGGCAGTTACGATTTTTACATAAAATGGCTTTTAAAAAAATGATAAAATTGTTTATACAAAAAAAGTTTATAGCCCAAGTCCTGCTTTCCATTAATTGCATTATCAGGAATGTGAACGAGAACATTCCAAAATAAGGACATAATCCTTGATACAATATTCATTTTAATTGAAAATACTTCGATTCTACCAAGCTGTGTTACCCTAGTTCAGACCTCTGTTCATGAGAGAATGGGCAAGATCATCCACTTATTTCACTATGCCATGCTCCTTTGGCTGAATCCCTCTGTGCCACTCAATGCCCACAACCAGAGATCAGCACAGTCTCTGTGCCACTCAATGCCCACAACCAGTGTGTCACTCAATGCCCAACCAGAGATCAGCACAGACTCTCAGTGCTACTCAATGTCCACAGATCAGCACCTTCAAACACTCTTTCCCCCCTCTCTCTCTCTGTCTCTGTCTGCACTCTGCACACTCTCAATGTCCACAAAGCTTACCTTCCTTCTTGAATCTCTCTCTCCTCACAACAGCAGGTCAGTCTCAATTTTCATTGTTGCTGTCCACCAACAAGAAGCAGGCCAGTCTTTCTTAATTGTTGCCAACAAGAGATGTTCCAAAAGTGCACTCTCTCAGAGGGAACAGGTCAGAAAATAAATACAAATCACAACTTGCCTCTTTCAGCCCATCTCCCAGGAGGATCACATGTCGCTCCCCCTGAGACAGCTCAATACAATAGTTGCTTTTCTGGTGCTTTAAAGGAGCCTGGTGTCTTCTTGCACTGCACAGGCTGTTTGCTGCCTCTCCCTGGTGCTTTATGGAGCCAGATCCATTTGCACTGGCACCCCTTTGTTTTCCTTGCTGTAATAGAAAGAACTGAGGCAGCTCTACCTGCTGCCTCCCCAGTGTTTGCCGATGCAGCTGTCCTGCCTTTCTTAATTGGAAGCCTGCAGCCAAAAACAAGCAAGGCAGTTTTGCCTACAGCCTCCCCAGCGCTGGCTGATGCAGGCACTCTGCCTTTTTTTCACTGGACAACCAACCAAGGCAGCCCCGTTAGCTTCCTTATGCGTATTGTAGTGCATGCCTGTCTTTGTCTGCTAGAGCAGCTTGGGAAAGGCAAGGTACTTTTTTTTTTTTTTACTTGTTGGGTCAGGTGAGGCAGATTCCCTTGACTGCACATCCCTGCCTTGGAATTACCTTCCTAGTAACAGAGAGAAGAGACTAATTAGAAAGCAGCAGCACCATGTGCTGCTAAACTCCCCTTTCCTATCCCTTTAAGAATCCTAGGCTGATTAGTTCTTTTTTTCTCCACTTACAGGTCTAGCGGTCCAAGTCCAAAATGGGCTTCTCAAGCCAGCCATGGGCTTCTCTGAAGCCAAAGCAGGGTTAGCAACTAGGCAGTCCAAGGTCAAAGCCACAGCACGATTAGTAAACCGGCCAAAGCCACAGCAGGGTTCTCAAGCCAGTCCAAGGTAAGTTCACAAGTCAGCCAGCCAAGTCCACAGCTAGCCACCTCTCCTTCCTCCAAGCTTTGCTCCTCAATACAACCCACACCCTTCCTGCCTCCAGGTGCTGTTTTTAGGCTTAATGGCCTGGCTGCCTCTAGTAGCTGTAGCTGTGCAGCAAGCCTATTGCTAAGGCCTGGGTTTTCACCCCTTATTCCCTGCATTTGGGAGAGCAAGGGGCCACTGTGGACATTACATAGTATCTCCTCGGGTATATCTTCTGCATTTCCACTTCACATCACCACCAGGCACAGCCAATTCACTTTGATTGGTATACACAGGTATCGAGATCCTGAACGTTCCAAATTGCCATGTTTTAAGCTATTCCCCTAATAATGTAGGCAATTTTGGTAACAAGCAAGAGCTTCTTTGATTAGAACTGCTGTGCTGAAGACAGCAGGTAAGTTGCAGCTGTGCATGGGTTTCTGCAAATGCTATCATTCTTTGGATGCTGCTGCTGCTGCTGAAGCATTATAATGGCTGCCTATTTTTTCCCATATATGTATCCATGAAAAGAATTCCAAAAGCCACCTCTTTCATGCAAAATGCACAAACTTCATCTTGGCTTTAGACGCACCCCGGTTATGGTTACCCAACCCCCCCCCCGCCAAGGGTTTCCTGAACCCTTTGGATGCCAGTGGACCAGAACCTGTAGGCCTGCCATGCTGTAGTGCAGCCATGCTCCTCTCCCAGCCGCAGATGGAGAGGTGATGGGATGTTGGAGAAGAGCTCCCCATGAAGGGTTGTAGCCCTTGCTAGGTAACCAGGGAAGGGGGGGAGAAGACCACCATAGTTTAACTAGGCTACAAATCAAAACTGCTGGATCCTGCTTCTCAGAAACTAGTTAGACTGACTCCTCCTAGTCTTGCCCTTTGACTTTACCCTGCCTGACATTGTGGGAAGCTTCCTGCATAACCTTCGGGAGCCTCTCTAGTATGCAGGCTGCTTGCTTTTCTTTTTGTAAAGAAAGATATGCTTGCTTGGCGCCAGCGCCGAAAACCTAAGGTAATGGGAGTGCAGGGGACCTGCAGAGGATAGCGTTCCCCTTATCCACAGATTGCTGGTATCTGCAGGGGGAGCATGAGGAACATACTGTATATGGTGCCTTTCCTTCAAATAGCCACAGGCTACCAGGAAAGGGGGCAGCAACCTACTCATCTACAGGATGCTTGACCCCCCCATGCTGCCTAGTCTCAAGGGGGGGATGGAGAACTTGTATAAAAGCGCCCCTGAACATGATCATGTTTAAATGGAGGTACTGGTTTATAAGTTATATATCCCTCCTACAGTCAAAGGGAGAGAGGCATGCTGTTCCATTGCATCAAATGCCCCCTTGTTACACATGAACAAAGGCAAGAGCTCTTGAGACAGAAGGAGATAACACTCAACTTCAAGAAACTGATGAAGTAAAAGAGGCCATTCAATTCAAGACCAGGTAATTTCTACAGTGACAGAAGCGGGCCTGCTATAGGAAAATGATATGATATATAGATCCATTCAACACAATACACACAAAGCAGCCAAAATAAATCTTTATTGAATGTCATTGAATGTCATACTCATTCAGTTTTCATTTACAAGAGGGGTATTGAAAAAAAGACCTTCCCCTTTACTAATATTGAAAAACAAAGGTCCACGTGTCCAGAAGTATTTCATTTTCAAATTCATATTTTATTTTCCTTAAAATAAGACTTGTTTTACAAGGAGCCATGAGTACCACACTGGACAATATGCAATTCAGTATAACCAAATGCACTAAAGAGTGCTGTAGTTTATGTCTAACCACCTCTACCAAGATAGTTTAACAGTATAAAAAAGTAAACAATTGCTTATTTTTAAAAAAATGCAGTTGTAAGGGCAATTCACCATCCATTTCCAAAAAGAATCGTACTGGCAACCTGCGCTTAATAGCATTTACATGTTGTCTCAGACAATAGCTGGTTCAGTCCAATAACTTAAGGGATAGATAATCAGGTCTCTTGTTTTGGAATGTAGATCATAAATCCTCATGGGCATCAGGTGAAGATACATTGGTTGGTGTCTCCTCTTCTGTCAAAAGAAACATGCCTCAATTAAAATGAATCTATACCAGGGGTTCTCAACCTGTGGTATTGGTACCCCTAAGGGTACCCGGACCTCTTGCTGGGGGTACACCAAGCCCTGCCCCTTATCTGCCCCAACATCATTAAATGTTAATTAACATGGATTTTAATTATTTTTGGAGCCCTTCTGTCTCTCTGATTTTGGTTTTGGGTTTTTATTTTTGTACTTTGGAAAATGTACTTTGGTGGGGTGGGGGAGGGAAGAGCTGATTTTGGGAAGTGTGACTTGGAGAAAAAAAGATCCGTCTGTCTGTCTGTCTGTCTGTCTGACACACACACACACACACACACACACACACAGTTAAGACATTTTTCACATTTAAAATTGTTTTTCACATTTAAAACTTTTTATTTAATGACTAATTACCTAATTAATTGATTAATCCAATTAATTAGTAGTTAATTAGCAAGGGGTATGCAGATTATGCCTAGTACTGGCCATAGTTTTTTAAAAACCAGAAATCTACTTTAACATACAAAACAAAACCCACACCCCGAACACACAGAATTCCCATCATATATAACAGTACCAAGAGCCTCCCCCAGCTAGAAATGCACTTGGGCCTCATTCTTAATTTTCACATACCTGTTTCAGGCTACAGAGACAGACCATTACTGATTCTCAAATCCAACGTCTTCCAAGATGACAATTTGTTTTAAAGTATATTGTACAAGACTCCTCTTAACCTACCACTGCTACCAACAACCCTTGCATCTCCATGGTCTACCAATGCAGAGAATAATCAGCTCCAAGAGTTATTTCCTACCAAGCACTTATACCGCTCTGATCAAAGCAAAGCCATTCTCTCTTGGGAAGTTTTTATTATGCAACTTCTTATATTTTGCTTTATTATTGTTCATTGTATTTTAAACTATGCTGCGAGTCTCCTCAGGTCCCTTTGAAAATGAAGTGGGGTATAAATATTTTAAATAAAAAATCCCAAAGCAGAAACCAGATTATACAGGAGATGCGCAGAAATGTGTCCTAATTAAAAATCAATTTTTTGTCTAAAGTTGCTTTTGGTAGGCCTATATATTTTGGTGCTCCCTACACTTAATGTTTGTCAGAACTAGAGTAGTTATGGCATCTTTAGAATATTAGTAATCGCATGCTGTATTTTAAGAGCAATTTTAGGTCATGCCTCATCGAATGTTCGAACTGGAAGAGACCTTTGAGGTCATCTAGTCCAGCCCCCCTGCTCAATGGAGGCAACTGCTACCAGTGACAAACCAGGTTATAGCATGCTTGGGAAAAGATCCTAGCAACTGGAATCCATTTAAGTTAACACGGAGGCACAAATAATCTAAGAGTAAAAATGAGAAGCAATAGGCCTTGTTAAATAACAGATTTTAAAAAGGCTGGTATGTATTAGCAGTTATGCAAGAACACTGGATGTGTCCGGGTTTCCCTATCACCCACCCCAAGGCTTCTTCAAAAGAGCAGACAGTCACTCACCTGCGTTTACCATTAGGACACAGGCACCATCTATGCTTTGAAAGCCTTCGGAGCAGACACATTTGTAACCACCTGGCGTATTCAGGCAGTCTTCATTTTCTCCTAGACACACTTTGTCAGGCTGGGCACACTCATCCACATCTATAAAAGAGCATGGCGTGAACCGCTTTTATTCAATACAACTAAAGTGAATTAAAATAAATTCTATGAGAATTCTCAAAATAGAGCATTCAGTTTGTTTTCTGCTTCCCAACGCTTTGGAAACAAGACACACCATAATGGGGAAAAAAGTATATTAACAAGCACTTTGTCTCAAGTGGCCAATTTTTTAAACTCAAACGTTGCATACCTTTTGGAATTCATTTCAGAGGGGGAAACATTAACAAATGTAAAATTACAACCAACTACTTTTGTCTTTGTGATTTCCATTTAGGGTTTTTGGAGTTGGTTATAAAAATACTGACGATATACAATTAGAACTTTTGAAATTTGTTTTGTAAGACACTGAATTTGCTTGCAGATATTTCATATGCAAAGATCATGGAGAATACAAAATTGTGGCATTACCTCACATACAACGTACTGGTCTTAATAGAAATTTCTATAGCCCTATGCAAATTAGAACCAGTTCCTACTTTCTCATATTAAAGAATAATGCCTTCCAAGCAAAACAAAATTAAATGCGATCAATTCAGGCAAAAATATATCTATGAAATATGAATGTATCTTCATGTTTTTGCAAGCCAGCTTTGAACTGTTGCAAGCCAGCTCTGAACTGTTGCAAGCTCAAAATTCAGGTGTATAAAATTCCTTTAAAACCTTCATAGTTCTTGGCTTCCCTCAGCAAAGGCAGTTCAATTTTTGGCTTCGTTTAAAATAAACTGCAACTGTCACACCTGGCACATGGATCACATGACCACTTTACCACATATCCAGCTCACAGCTGAGTGCCATCACAATGCAACCAAAATGTAAGTTGAGCGCTAGACAAGAGGTTTCACTGTAAGTTGTGAAGGCACCGAGAGTCAACCCCTCCCCATCATGTATTATGGGTGGCATCCCAAGTAGCATCTTTCCAGAGGTGTAGCTACACCCCCATGGGGGCATCGACGCAACACCCCCACGTGACAACGCAAGCCCCGACGCCGGTGGTGTGATGTCACTGCCGAATTTCAGCATGCTTTCGCATGTGTGAAAGCTTACCCCCTGGCGTTTTCGCCGCTTTTTCTGGGATGTACGGAGCCGGGGACGGTGGGAGGGCCGATCCTCCAGCCCTCCCAGGCTCCGTGCAGCCTAAAAAAGGCTGCGAAAACAAGTGAGGGGGTTGCTTTTGCACCGTGGCTGAAATTCAGCGGCGACGCTACGGTAGTGCACCCCCTCTGACACTAGACACTCCCACCGCCCTGGGGCCCCCTGCCCCCCCCCATGATGTCACTGTCTTTCACTGGGAGCTTCCTGGGCAAACGGCAGCTTCTCGGTGAACAGAACGCTCTTTCTGTTCACGGAGGAAGCTTCCATTTGCATAGAGAACTCCTAATGGTAGAAGCACTAGCTGGAATGCCACCCTTAAACTTTGGATAGTAAATGTAAAGAAAAAAAAATAACCTGTGCATGTTTCATCTTTCATTTCATAGCCAGGTATGCAGTTTTTACATTTGCTGGGTCCTTCTCCTGTGCACTCCAAGCAGCTAACGTCACACGCTGAAATATTAAAGTTTTAATACCATAATTTTTAGTAACGGACAAAAGAGAAAGTAGGCGAGAGAAAGGCACAAATGCAAGTAAGGCAAAGAACAATGTTATACACAGGACAATACTGGCTACACTCATGCTAAAGACAAATTACACAAGATGCTAGAAACAAAGGTCAGAACAGTCCCCATGGCAATGCTTTCAATACCCAGATATTTGCGATTTCACATTTCAGGTTATTGCATCTCTTTATTCCCTCTTACTCCGTTTACCATTCCTGCTTCCCACCCACCCCAGTTTCTATTACTGTCAATGGAATCACCTCCACACTTTCCCAATACAGTTCTCTTTGGTCTATAATTCACCAATAGCCATCTCTTTAAATCACTTGTCACCGTTTCCATCTTGTTCAGCCTCCTGCCCCAGCTCAGCAGTTATCCCCCTCATTTGCTTCTGGTTCTCAAGGTCCTAAATGTCTTTGCTAAACATCCCATGGACTTGCTAACCACCACAAAATATACATTACCTCAGTCATCTCCCCCTTCTAATCTGACACTTTGCCCTCCCCCCATCTCTCAAACCATTCACAGAAAAGATAGAATGCTAATGGGGGCATTTGCATTTTTGAATTTGTTCTTCTCTTATCCTTCAGCGCTTCTATTATTTAGGTTCCTGTAAAAAAAAAAAAGGCTCACAACACAGTGCTAAGCCCATGGCTTTTCATCAAACAGTTGCAGAGAAACAACTCACACATATTAGCCAACTATTTCTTCCTCTATGTGATCATTCCTATCAGTTCCCAGTAAGGAGATCACATAAAATTCAAGGTGTAACACTTTATACTACAGATACAGTTTGCTAGGATTTCTACAATTGTATTAGTATACATAATACTGTAATATTGTAGAAGTATTAGAAAGAAACCTCTGCAGGAGAAAGAGCCATCTGTGTTTAAACAATATTGGTCAGTCTTGCAAGGGGATTCTTCTACAGCACACTCATCCACATCTGGCAAAAAAAAAAAAAGTTGCAAATCAAAAGTTAGCATTGCCTATGAACAGAATACTTCTAAAGTATATGCCATTCCAAAGAGGACAGTTCAAGCACTGAAAGCATGTCCTTATTTATATAGGAGACAGATGCCAATTTTTCCTTCCCGTTGCAGGGAATGTAATCATAGGTGATAATCTGAAAGTTCTGATGGACATGTAACCTTTGGGTCCCAGCCTATAAGAGTTATATATCTCTATGAATATCCAGGAAGTAGAAGAGCTTTAAAACATATCGATTCGTCCCCCATCTCTCAATAACTGATGCTGGGAGATGCCTGTTCGGCGCCCTGCCCTTTACAGTGTGGGGTGCCACAGGGTTCTATTCTGTCTCCCATGCTTTTCAACATCTACATGAAACCGTTGTGAGAGATCATCCGGGGATTTGGTGTTGGGTGTCACCAATATGCTGATGACACCCAACTCTACCTCTCCTTGCCATCTCACTCTAGGGAGGCTGTGGAAGTCCTGGAGCGCTGCCTGGAGGCGGTTGGGGTCTGGATGAGGGCTAATAGGTTGAGATTGAATCCAGAAAAGACAGAGGTCCTACTGGTCAGGAAAGCTTCGATGCAGGTACTGAGTCACCTGCCCGTTCTGAATGGGGTTGCACTCCCCCTGCAGGAACGGGTGCGCAGCTTGGGAGTACTTCTGGATTCACAGCTCTCCCTGGAAAGCCAGGTGGCGGCTGTGGCCAGGGGTGCCTTTGCCCAGCTTCGGCTGGTGTGCCAGCTGCGGCCGTACTTGAGTCGATCGGACCTGACCACAGTGGTCCACGCCTTAGTGACTTCAAGACTGGATTACTGTAACGCGCTCTATGTGGGGCTGCCCTTGAAGACGGTTCGGAAGCTGCAATTAGTGCAGAATGCGGCGGCCCGGGTGGTCGCTGGAGCTAGGCGGTTTGACTCTGTTGAACCGCTGCTTCAGCGGCTGCACTGGCTGCCCATTCGTTTCCGAGCCCAATTCAAGGTGCTGGTAATGACCTTTAAAGCCCTTCACGGTTTGGGTCCAGGATATCTGAGGGACCGCCTTCTCTCATACATTCTGGCCCGCTCTCTTAGGTCATCTGAGGGGGATCTCCTGCGTGTACCACCTCTATCGCGTTAGGGGAGTGGCAACACGTGGGTGAGCCTTCTCTGCTGTGGCGCCACAACTGTGGAACTCCCTGCCAGGGGATCTGAGAACCCCCCCCCTCCCTCATGACTTTTCGGCGAGGGCTCAAAACATTTTTGTTTCGTCTAGCGTTTGGGTGATGGGTTGTGGTCTGCCTCCTGTGTCTCAAGATGCTCTGCCATGCTGCTTTTGTGCTCCATATTGTCGCGCCCCCCAATGGATTTTATTGTTTTTAAATTATGTATTGTTTAAACTTATTTTCTGAATTATTTTAAACTATGTTTTTTAATTTTTGTTGTAAGCCGCCTTGGGCATTTGCCTCAGCATAGAATAAGGCGGGATATAATTTTTTTAAATAAATAACTGTTTAACGTGTAATGGCCAAACCACTACATTACCATTTAACATGGTTTGGCCACTGGGACCATGCCTCTGGGACCATGCCTCAAGTACATACACTCCCTCCTCTCATTGGGATCTTCAATTCCCTCCCTTCCAAGCTTGAGCAAAGCATGGTTTGCCTCCAAACCAGAACTTGCTGCTGGGGTTTGAAACAGGTTTTCAATTTTGGTTTGGAATTAAATCATGGTTTGTGCAAAGCACAATATGCCCAATTTTGATATAATGGCAAACAAATCACATTCTGAAATCAATACAATTAACCTTTTTTTGCGTTAATTTATAAACACCACAAAATCTGAGGTAACCAGTTTCACCGGTAAACAAAACACATCATGCCTTTTTTCCTGTTTCTGAATGAGGGTTAAAGACCCATCCCCAACTGAAACCTTAAGGCCGACCCACACCGCACGGGTTTGACGTGGAGGCGCGTGAGCATAGGTACCTGGCCGCCCACCTCCAAGCGCTGCCCTGCTCTCCACCAGTGTCGTCCTGCAATTAAGTCCCTCCTGATTGTCCCGCCTTCTAATCACTGACTGGATGAAACATAAGTGCGCTCCAATTGACTGAAACCCCCTCTAATCAGATTGGTTACAACAGTAGCTCCGCGTCCCCGCCCCCTCAAAATCTTGGGCATGAAACAATTCTGATCGCACCGGAACACAGGAGAGCGCAGGTCTCCCGCGTTCAGATGCAATCACATAAAAATGGTGGCCACACAGCTGTGCAAGCTCCGCACGCATCTGGGGCGCGCCAGAACTCGTGCGGTGTGGGTCGGGCTTTAGTGTGATCTGCTTTGTACCAAAGTAGCTTTACTCACCCACACAGGCTTCCTCATTTCTGATCCAGCCTTCTTTACAATCTTTACAGTCTGCATTAGTTGCACCAGTGCATGTTTTACATGAAGTATGACAATCTATTAAGGGGGAAGCAAGGTGTGGGAGAACTTTATTCACACACTTAATTGTAAATTATGACAGAACACAGAAGCATTTTCCAGTGACCATCACAAAGAGCCCGCTGTGCAGCTTTCACAGCTTTCAGGTTTTTAGAGATTCACTATACACCTCTCTCGCTATAACCGACATCAAAATGTTCAGGGTTCATCTCAAAAGGTCACATCAAGCAATTCCTTGTTAAAAAGTGGGAGCTGGCCATGTGTTAATATAAATGGCCATGATCCAGCTCTAGCACGCAAGTTGCTGCCTCCAAAACTGGTGACCCCAATGTAGACAAAAGGGCATCCAGCCAGTTCAATGGGGTCTGGATGGGCAATGCAGTGAAGATGAGCGCCCAAATGCTCATCTGTACTAGCCTTTTGTGTTTAGATCTCACTTGATGGATTAGAGCAGGGTTTCCCAAACTGTGGGTTGCGACCCACTTGGTGGGTTGTGGCCGGATATCCAGTGGGTCCTTGAGTTAGGCCCTCCCACCTGCCCTTGTGTCCAGTTGGCTCCAAATTGGAGTCCTCTGGATGCAATTGGAGGCTGCTCCCGGGCTGTGCAATGCCTCCTGAAGTCAGTTCCATTGTTGTGGAAGTGACTTTCAATTGTTTCTGGAGGACTGCTGCGGGAGAATGTGGGTGGCAGCACCCTCTGCCGGAAAACAGGTAGGGCACGGCGGGAGAACGTTTAGGGATCACTGAATTAGAGCAAAAGTTATTAGATTCCAGATGCTTGAAAACTTAGACTACATCAGTGAAATGGGGAACAGCAGTCCATTGGCTAAAAAAAATGTCCAATGAGAATTAATGTTGGCATTTCCATGTTATTCATCTCATTTCACTACTATTTTTGTATATTCCAAATATGGTAATGAAGAAATGTGCTCAAGTTTTCCAACATCATTCTTAACATATATACATAGTTGCCATTTTATATCCCCCCCCCCCATTTTATACTATATCCCAAGGAGAGGAGTTCCCTCTTTTGGTTTAAAACAAATAAAGACTTATCAATTTAAAAGAAATGCTAGTGAACTGCTTTATAAAATATATGTCAAATAGGAATGCTGTTAATAATCCAAGGCACCACTAAGACTTGGAATGTATTTCAGGTTTTTAGAGAGAGGAGATTAGCTAGCTCTTACTTAAAGGATAAGACTTAAATTTCAGAAGCAGGAGGATAGGTTTTTTTAAAAACTGAAACGGGACTTTCGGACAAACTGTTCTTCTGAACATTTAAGAAGAGTTACCAATGGAAATAATTAGTTCAGCCAGCTTTTATAGGTAAGTTTGCTAAATAGTTGTATGTTTATCAGTGTCCTTAAATACTTTTGAAGGCTTATCCTATAAAGGTTACATGAAGCATTAGGCTACTAAAATAGCATAATACAAAAGCGTGACTGTGCAAAGCTGAAAAGGCTATCAAGTTATCTGCCAAAATAAAAATATTGTGGTACTTAGGATGTCTTTAAAAAAACATGTAAATCAGGTTTCTGCACATTAATTTAGCTCTACTGAAGTTAAAGAGCTTGCTTCACATGCGGTACAAGCCTAGGCATGTCTACTCAGAAGTAAGACCCACTGTGTGTAATGGGGCTTACTCTCAGGCAAGCATGCATAGCACTGCGCCACTAGTTGCATGGTTCTTTGGTTCAAGGCCATTCTCAACACAGTCAATGCAAGCATACAAACATACCTGTACAAACAGAATGTGTATCATTTTTGAGAGAGTTGTAGTAACCATCAGAACAGTCCATACAAAATTCTCCTTTGTATCCTTTATTACAGGCGCATGAGCCATCACCACCTCGAGTGCCATCGCCATCACAGTGGCCGTTTCCATGGCAAGGCCTTTCTGATCCACCACGGCAAGCTTAAAGTTACAGACAACGTGCCTTTAAAATTCCAAGTTGATAAAACCAAGTAAAAACTTCCTGCTGCTTCTCTCTCTCTCCCTGAACAACAGGAGAACCAATTAACAGGGTTTTGTTTTTAATCTATTGTGGCCTAAATCTACTCTTCTCCTGTCTTGGAGACCACTGCTGTGTTAGCTTTCACTGACCATTTATCTGCCCGCTTACACAAGGCCCTCTTGAATGAATAACCCAAATTCACTTCTTCAGTATGCACACATATCTAAACAGTGGCTACGATGTCTCTCTTCTTAGCAAACACTACTATTCTGATGTTCCTTCTTTGCTTTCACAGTTAGAGCTATCAATCTCTCTCCAGTATTCCCGACTGAAAAAATAACAGTTAGCAACATGCACTTCTCTCATGACAATGCTATCCGCTGAACCACATTTGAAGCACAGCTGCTTCAGCTTCTCTTCAAGTCACAAAAATTTTAGTTTTAGTAGAATTCAGTATTTATAGTACAAAGCTAAGATTCAATGAAAGCTTCTGCATGCGATTAAAGATACTCCAGTACTTTTTATTATTGCTGTTCATTTACCAAGACAATCTTGTCCATATGTTCCAGAGGGGCAGCAGACTTCAATGGTTTCTATACAAAACCACTTAAACAAATCAGGATATTTCTTCTTCCTGAAAAAAAGAAAAAGAAAAACAGTTATTTCTTATGCAGAGTAAGATATTTCTTTAATACCTTATCTATATAACAATTTTGACCTACCCCAACAAACAAGAAGTACACATTTCAGTGTTCTCCAGAACACCGATTCAAAATTCTCACCTCTACCACTAATTCTACTGATAAGACAGTCAAGATGGGAAAGGTAAGCCTTTCAAATTGTAGATAAGGTACACCACGAGTTTGAACAGCTTACCCATTCTCAAACACAGACTTGGAACTCTTCTGCTGATATTTCAGCTTGAAGCTCCTTCCATGATAAGTGTTGAGGCCAACTGTTACAGGGTACAGGCAGTGTGCCAGAAGGCAAGGGCAAAAAGTGTTAAATTTGTTCCCCTACACTTTTTGGCAATTAGAAAGATAAAATAATTTCTGTCTGTGTGTGCATGACCTGCAAAAGAATCCCTTGAGCAGCAGCCGGCAATGCAAACTACCACCACTGCCAACTCTAAAACAGGCTATTTAAAGAGGACTGAAAAAGCTGTGTTTTTCAATTCCCGCATTCTAGGGGATGTGCATGTCCCTATTTTATAGCATCAGTTGAGAAGTAACATTGCTGACAAAGGGCTGAAATAGGTGGCATCAGGTGTTGGCCATTGGCCAAGGGCACACACTTGAACCCTCAGTACAGGCAGACATGGTAGTGTCCAATCTTCCAACAGGAGCAGATGGGGGGTTGTCATAGTTTGCTCCAGGAATCTAGGGCCAACACTGGCAGAAGTGCTGTACTCTAGACTGACTTATCTAATATCCTTTGTACAGGTAATAACCCATAGAGAACAGCAGGAAGAGGGATAGATGCAGGTTTGTCAGCATCAAGGTTTATGTGGTTCTAGTTAATCAGAACTGAACTTGCTGTATAAAGCTGATGCCTTACTTCCTAGGACAGTGATGGCGAACCATTTGGGCTTGGTGTGTCAAATTTTGAAAATGCCTAACTTGACTCTGCTGTTGTGTGTCCCCCCCCCTCCTCCGAACGTTTAATAGTACTTTGACTATTGCCACCGGTACTTTTAATAGTAATTTTGAACTGAACTGAAAACTACGGTATAGAACACATTGCATTTTATTTAACATCAATCAGTGACTTTTGGGTTGCTGAGTTTTACTAGATAATAATTTGAAAGAGGTCTGCCAAAATCACTGCCCTATATGTTTAAGACAAGCCTGTAACACTTTTGCAGAAATATAAGGTGTGTCAGGGTCCTGGGGGAAACGCTGGCGTGTCACCCAAAATGACCTCGTGTGTCACCTGTGACATGCGTGTCATAGGTTCGCCATCACGGTCCTAGGAAGAGGGCAGCTCACAAGGGATCCAAAGCTAGATACAATGTGGAAGACTGCCTTTGGGCTACAGCCTGGCAGCCATCTAGTCTATTAGGACCTGCAGCATATGAACACCAATGCAAATGTGACTTTAAACCATTCGTTTTCTTACAGTAAGTAGAAACATTATCTGATCCTGCTTCAACTGTCAGTTGATAGTTGTACGATACAGTGTTAAAACAAGCACTGATAACTGCTTCCCCCCCCCCATTGCCCAACATTTTTATTTATTACATTTTTATCCCGCTTTTCTCTCCCATAGGGGGACCCAAAGCGACTCTGGGTGCATATGAAGCAGATATGTAACCCAGGCCAGACACACGCTGGGTGCCAAGGGAGCATCAGGCCCACAAGCCTCTAGTAAAAGGCTAAACTTTCGTTTGTTGGAGCAACCCACCACTCTGGGGCTCAGAGAAGCCTCCAGTAAAATTCCACAAGTGGCCACACTCCACGCTGACAAGCTGTGACTAAGCGCCCAGTGATCAGCTTCAAAACACCCTCATCTTCTCTTCCCTTGGAAACTGCCTTGGCTTCCTTGCCTCACTTCCCATTTCTTCCTGCCTCCACCAGGAGCTTGTAGACCTCAGCTATTAAGAATATTTATATACTGCTCTTCAACAAAAAAAAAGGTTCACAAAGCTGTTAACAGAGAAGAATCAAACTCAATGGTTCCTTGTCCCACAAAGGGCTCACAATAGTTAGACAATTCAGAACAAGAGTTCACAGTTAGGCATAGGTTCAAGAGAACAAGAACACACCACTTTACCTGGATATTACTTCATGACAATGATATTTATAAGACAGCAAAGGCTACATAATTCACATGAGGCAATTTCTATTTGAAAGAGTAACAGCGCAATCCTGTGCATCTTCGCACCAGCAGAGTGAGTGCTCCGCCGGTGCAAGGTGTTACAAACATGCCGTAAGGCACGTTCGCGGCACCCGCGGAGTAAGCGGCGCTGGCACCGCTTACTCCGTCGACAGCCACAGACCATGCCACTGGACGAAGGTAAGTTCTGAGCTGGGCGGCAGGAGAGTGGGCCAGGGTGGTGGTGATTGGGCTGCCAGGAGGGGATATCAGTGCGCTCCACCAATATCAAAGGCATTTTCCCAGGCCAGGACGGTCTTACACGGCCTCCCCAGATTTGCGCTGGCCATTTTGCTGGCACACATCCAAGGAGGCCCACTGGGGCTGACACTGGGGCATTTTCCCCAATGTGTACCCCAGCTCCTGATCCTCTTTAGGATCCGCCGTAGCACGCTTTACATGCTGCGGTGGATGTTACACAGGATTGGGATGTAAGTTTATTAAACTCACCAATGACAAAACGTAAGTTATATGATCCCTCTTTTCTCTGTTATTTAATTGAGATTAGATTAATCTATTGTGCTTTTATACAAAAAATAGTTAAGGTAAGTTGTGGCAAAGGCTTTAACCTTACTTGATTAATCCTATGTTTTATTCAGATACGTAATGCATGGAGAACTTCTCAAACACCACTTCATTGCTGGGGTGGGACTGGCACAGTAGAAGAAAACGTGCTTTTCATGCAAGAAGGTTCCAGGTTCAATCCTAGGTATTAAAAACCTCCTGCCTGAAACTCTGTCAAATGCTGCCAACATTCCTGGCCTAGATGGACAAACGGTCTGACTCAGTGTAAACACAGCTAAGAACCAGGCAATGTGCCGACACAATTTGAATTAACGTGGCCCTGTTGGTTTTTCCTTGTCAGCCATGCTCACAAGTTAATTTGGCTACTAAACATCTCTAGTGTCAAGTATTATCAGAGAAATAAAGTGTTCTGTTTGAAGATCCTCGATTTCTTTTTTTGTGAGATGGTTTAGCAATTTCTTCATTGGTATCATCAAGATGTTGACATGATTTTAGGTACAATATTACACACAAATAATATAGGGATACAGGAAGAGGATCATAAGAATGAATGAACTTTTGCCTGAAAAAAACAGATACGTATGCAAATATGATACCTGCCTTTCATGTGAAGATTAATACTTTCAATAGCTTCTCTATGAATGGATGTGTTTATCATTTTGTATAGGAAAAAACAGAATGCAAATTTTCACCTGTGAACGTTTCAAAATAAACCCAGGATCTTATGCTGAGATTTTATTCCCACTTCAGATCCTAGTTTATTTTGAAACTTCAGCCAGGATAGCCCAGTTCAGATCTCACAGCCAATTCAGACTTGATCTAAATTAGGTTCAGATGTAGAACCCTTCGTCCTCTCACACATGGGGTGGTGGTGGAGGAACACGCATGCACCTGAAGCCAGGAATGCCCGATGTGTGAACCAGGCCAACGAAAGGATTAACAACCTATTTAGACAGGTCACCGTTAATTATGACACTGACTGTGAGAAGCACCATTTGAAAGGTCTATACTATATACTCTATAGATTCAACAGCCTACACAACAGATTTTGAAATATGCGAGAATGAATGTACTACTCAACTACTTTTAAGTACAAATTCTCTTCTTATATAGAATCGTAACTATTTTCTTGGTCAATCTATTTCTCAGACCTTACTGGCTATCTACACTTCAAGATCAAAATAGCAAACTGGATTTTAACTCGACTTCTATATTTTGCATCATTCCATGCAAACTCACTAGACAGGTGTGCTTTTTATAAAAGCTTTTTCCCGACTTAACCAAAGAGAAGATGGTTTGTAGCTTCTATGACTAAATGATGGTATACAAGGAAGAAAAACTTGCCCTTCTGATCCCAGGTGGAGCCGTCAGGGCTGGCAGTTAGATAAACTGTCTTCTTTAGTGGCAAATGGAGCAGATGTGATCTGGAATTAATAAGAACCTTATCACGAAATCCTACAACGTAATGCTGTTTATCATGTGTTACAGCGGCACCTAGTAGCCATTAACAGCTGCAGCATTAATGAAAATCTCAGTTAAACTGAATGCTATTAGAAAAGAAGATATTAGACTTTTGTGGGGTACAGAAGTTTCTATTTGGTTTCTCCTGCAATTTACATAAACAAAAAGGATGGCATTCACCTACGTTAGTCATGCAAAAGCTCAGAGTAGTCTACTTCCTATGGACAGATCCAACTTGATGCACCTTCGGCTTTATATACTTTTCCAAGCCATCAGATTGGGAAATTAGTTGCGAAATGTGAGCCTGACTGGGCTCCTCATCAACTCTTATTTATACTACCTATCATTTATTCCCTGGTATGTTGTTAACTGAGTGGCAGCCACCTCCATCTATTTCTGTATTCTAAACATATCCTGTCGGCGCTTTAACAGAGGTGGGGTTGAGGAAGGGAACTAAAATCAAGAGGACCAAGGCAACTTTGCCCTTAATTTGCACAAAGTGGTTTTGAAAGTGTCTACAGGTACTTTGAAATCCACATGCTTAACCAAATTCCATGATTTTCATTAGGATTAGGGCATCAGTTAAACTTGCAATCTCTTAACAAATTAACCTGTGAGAAACCCATTTCATCTTGCATTATTCTTTAAAATTAATTTAATTTGGCTAATAATGCATTATGTGCTTAGATGCAGTACTGAAAATATTACTATCAATAACATTACCATTTGCTATTACTTACCATTTGAACCACCAAGTTTCTATATGTTCTTCATGCTCTTCCACCATATTGTTGCATTCAAAATTACTACCGTCACACAAGTTCTCGATTATCTCTACAAGTCGAATTTCACTACATAAACAGTCAAAACAAATCAGTTTATCATTTGGAATTCTGATATGGTACAAAAAAGTGAAACTGACCAATTATAAGCTTCTAGAGAACAGTTAAGAACATTACTGTTGCTATTAGTTTCTAGTACTACAACAAGCTACAAAAATGAATGCTAAATCCAGAAAAATACAGTTGGGTCCTTTTTGCCATGGATTCAGAACCCGCGGATTTGACAATACAATACCTTTATTGGCATATAACTTAAGACAATACATATATAAGACGACAGTACACCAAAACTAAAATGAAACACTAATCTACAGCTACTGATCTTTCCCTAAACCTCACCACCACCACGGATAAAAACTGTGCAACCCTCTGTATAGCATCTAGGGTACAATCATTAAGTAAATACTTCATTTTTGCACATTCAGAAAGACCAGTCTTATTGGTCAGGCAAGGGTCAAGATAGGCACTGGCATGGATGGGGCAATAGAGTAATATATGGGTAAGAGACTCAACCAGAGCTAGATTACAGGAACAGAGACGGTCGTCGTAAGGAACCATGGGAAAAAGGCACTTCTGGTTTTTCTGAAGACCGGAAGTGCCCCTCAGAAGCTTCTGAGAGGTCTTCTGAGACGCGGGGAGGTCACGTGTGGCCTCCCCGCGCCTCAGAAGGCCTCCCTGGGGCTTCTGAAAGGCACTTCCGTTTTTCTACAATTTCATTACCAGTGGATTTCATTATCCACGGGGATCTTGAAACGGATCCCTCGTGGATAACGAGGGTCAACTGTAGTGAAATATTGAATATTTATGCTTCTAAGGTCCTATACATAGTTGTCTTGGAGTACATCCCACTGAATTTAATGGGCTTTAGTTCCAACTAAACATGCATCAGATGGGCTGGACACATACAAATGGTGGGCCTGCTAAAAATGATGGAATGCGACTGCTTTGGCACTACCCACGTTCTGCTTCCCCTGCCTTGCTTCAACAAGCCTTAACTGCTCAAACCTTCCAAACTGTGACAAAGAGAACATTTACAATTTCTGAATCAGTTTGCTCTCACAGAAACAATTTTTCGTGCAGGGTCCTTCAATATATTATGGCCTAGTTCTTGCATAAATGTCTTCCAAAGGAAGGAACTACACTTCCTCTTATACCTTTACTCTTACCGTACAAGTTCCTGTAAAACCTGATCAGTTCTTTAATATCTGTGATGTTTGCTACTCTTGTAAGTGAATCAGTTGCTACTCTTGTAAGTGAATCAGTTGCCCAAAGGTCTTGGAACTGCCATTTGTTCTGCTACTCCAGTGTCACACTTTGTGAAGTCAGAACCATGGCTCACAGAACTAATTGCTTTGGACAAAGGAAAAATTTATAGTCTACAACATTACAAGATTCATGGCCAGCATTTGATAAAATATGTATTTATGCCATGGTTTTTCAAATGACAACTTACGGGTACAGATTAGCTGGCAGCTTGGTTCTTTCCCTTTCTTTTCCCCAATCAGCAGCAGATTGCATGTGCAATCAAGAAAAAGGTCAGACACAAAGGAGGGTCAAGAGGAAAGGAAGATTATGCCTTTAGAAAGCTCTTTTCCATTGTAAAATAGTGTGTGTTTGAATATATTTAAGAAATGCCAACATATTAGAGATATGAACTGATTTCAGCAAGCAAGGGATGAAAGAACACTTTGTCTCTCAAACAAGAAGCTTTCAAGTCCCTGCAAGTAACAAACTGAGATTCAAGGACTGCAGGGGCTCCTGGGTAGAGGGTACAAAAGGACCACATCCTACTCTCTTTTCCTACTCCGACTCCGCTTTCAAAGCAAGGACCAACAAGCAGCACAACACTATAGGATTCCACATACATCCCCAGCCCACAGGTCTGGTCTCAGTGCAAGTGTATAAAACTGCAACAGCACTAACCTGTTCTTTTGCACGGCAGAGCAGTTGAAACTATCAGTGCTGCCTTGCAGAAGTTCAGTGGGCCAGAATAGGCAGATGGTAGAAAGGCTCACCAGTGACTAAACTGGACAATAGGATAATTTCCACCCAAGGGAATGATTTAAGGCTGATCTACACAGCACTTCTCTCGGCGCATCCTGGATGCGTGTGGCTTGGCTTCTTTTTTAACCGATCACCATGGAACGCGAGTTCCGTTGTGATTGGCCGTGGACCATGCTCATGATTTAGAGAGGGCGGGATGAGGAGCAAATTGTTTGACCAATGGGATGAGAAGGGGTTTCCAGCCAATCGGAGCAAACGTGTTTCAGTCAATCGGCGTTGAGCTTTATTACAAGGCGGGACAATCAGGAGGGACAAGTGCATAGAAGAAACTGGTGGAGCCCAGGGCAGAGTTTCGGGCGGGGCATCCTGTCCCCTAAATTTGCGCGCCTCCCAACGCAATCGCAACGCAACAGGAGTGGGTGTAGATCAGCCTTTACAGTACAGTACTCTGACCTGAGCCTGTCTCATCTGCAAACAACGCAGCAGTCAGGAGTACCTCATAGGCTTGCATGTTCCCTTTGGCCCTGAGAAGTCGATTTCCTCCTCTCTTTACTGATCTGCTCTATCCATAGTTTGCAGGCACAACAGAATCAGAATCCAAATCAACCTGTCTGCCCACTGAGATCATAGCCAAAAGTCTTCCTCAGCCATCGGAGGAGTTCCCCGCCATCAGAGCCGAGGCATCTGTGGTAGAAGCTTGAAGAGCACAAGAGCTGTACAACCAGGACGACAACTGCACTATGAAGGGAAACATTTGGAGAAATGGGGGGGGGGGGTTTTCTATGAGTTTCTCTCATATAACACTTGTAAAAACCCCATTTGAAAAAAGGGGGTTTATGGTCAGCCTGCGACTCTGCAAACCACCTTGAGTCTATGAGAAAGGGTATATAAATACTGTTTATTAAATAATTACACACACACAATAAAATATATAATAATAATATAAATAATAATAAATTTGGCAACTGAGGAGAGGGTCTTCTTGGTGATAGTGCCCTGATCATGGAATTTTCTGCACAATATTGTCAGAACTTGGTGTCATTTAGACAGCAAGCAATGTTTTCCCAGACTTTTAGCTTCCAAGAAACTGCTATCAGTTTTATCTATTTTTCTATTCTGCACTTCGCTAATTTTGTTTGTTGCACTGACAATATTTTTAATTGAATGATGACAGTATGTTTACTAAACACAGTATATTTATTAAAACCACTAAGATTGTTTGCAAATTTAGTCAAAACCAATTTGGAGACAGTTTCTGAGCAGCGCTTACCATGGTTTGCCCAATTCAGAAGTCATAGCAAACTATGGTTAGAGTTAAGCAGGAACAGGGAGGAGAGACTCCACATGCCAAGAGGGCAAATGATACATTTACAATGGCTATCTCCTTACAACAGCAGCATGTCAATGTTATTGTATTGCTATCAGGTTTTACAAATAAGCCCCAAACAATTTAAAGTGCTTCCTTAATACATGCTGCTGCACCCAGTCCCAGCATCTTATATACTGCAGGCAAAAACATTTATCTTGTTGAAAAAAGAAAATTCATATAGGGATACTGTACCTAGTCTCATACTTGGATAGTGTTTTTTCTTCCCAAGCTGTATTGCCACCTCCAAAGTTCTTTTTCGCCGTATCCGATAGACCCTGCAGACCAGAAGTTAACATTTTGAGACATTTTCAAGTGATTGACTAGTACTGAATCACTAAGTAGACACACCTTCACAACAAGATATTAACCAATAGCTAAAATTATGACAGCTTACACACATTTTACAAAACAAAAACAAACCCTTGACCACCAGAGAAAAAGCACTGAGCAGAATGATGGAACAGTCAAAAGCTACAGTGTATAGTAGGATTTGAAATGCATAAAAAGCAATGGCTTACTATGCCCAGATCCAAGCACCCTCATACCCCCCTCAAAAAAAACTGCATGGAGTAGTAATCTGGCCACCTACCCCATTACCTCACTCCTTTCTCATGCAGTCCCCTTTAAACAGGAAGTTAGAGACATACACTTTTTTTGTGTGTAAAGGGACTGGGACCTCACAAAGAAGGAGTGACATGATGCAGTTCATACCAACTCTGCCCGCTGTGGGCTAGACTAGAGGGAGGCAGTGGCAGTCTCTTGATGAAAGGCACCCCAACTCTGCTTGCCACTCCCCAAAACTAGCTCCATCATCCATAGATGCACCCGTGTTGACATAAGCAGTAGTTAAATAAGTTTATATAGCTATCATTCTTGTGGAATTTGCAGCTCAGTCCTATCCTTATCAAAAAATAAATACATACACAAACTGGACACAACTGATCTGACATGCCCATGTACCCATACAACAGCTTTATTTGCTTGCGCCAGTGCAGCTCTAACAGCACTGGCGCAAAATGACTTTTGCAAGTTGTCTGCAATAGTATACCTGCACCAGCTGCGATGGCACTGCAAAGACCTTGCATGCTTCACAAGCAGGTGGAAAAAGGGAATGGTCTGGAAGAGATACAAGTTACATTATCCTATCAGTGACAGCCAAATTCAGAGTACAGCCCCCCCCCCCGTATCTACGGAGTCCTCTTCCGCGGTTTCAGTTATCCACGGTTGAGGAATCCCCCCCCCCGCGCCCTCTAGGAAACCCCCCCCAGGCACTTTTACAGGAGAAACCTCCTATTTTTCTTCAGGCCGAGTGAGCTGCTTCCTTCCAGGCCTTCTCACCAACAAGACTTCGGTGCTAGACAGTCTCAGCAACCTTGCCGAGAGGTTGCTGAGACTATCTAGCGCAGAAGTCTTGTTGGTGAGGAGGCCCTGCAAGGAAGATGCTCACTCAGCCTTTTGAAGAAAAAAACAGAGGTTTCTCTGTAAAAGTAAGTGCCGGGGGTGTGTGTGTGTGTGGAGGGCGTGGGGTGTTGCACCGACCTGTGGGGGAGGTCCTGTCCTCCTCACTCTCTTCCAAATATAGCTACATAGGCATCAATGACCCATTGAAGTTATTCCTCACAACTCCAGCTACAGTTTTCAGTTTACTTAGCACAGAACAACAGAAGCCAAGTTTTGACATTAATCGTTTGACACCTCAATTTCTCTAACATTTTCCCCCAATTTCCCTAAACTTGCCTTCACTCTAGTGCCAGTCAATTCTCCCCTACCCCTAACACTCACTGACCTCCCCAGAGCATTTGTCATACAGAAATGGAGATATATGGTCAAATTTCTTTGCTCTAGTACCTCTAGCACACTGTTCTTCAACCTTGGGGTCAGGACCCCACTGGGGTCACGAAGCCTCATTTGTGGGGTCACAGCAACTTATGGGAACCAAAATGGCCACTGGGGGCAATGCTGAAGTAGAGGTGGTGGTGGGGAACCTGATGTGGGGGGGGCTTCCACAGAGATTTCATCCCACTCCTACTCCTCCCTCTTTCGATATGCTGGGGAGGTGGTGGGGAACTGTGCCTTGACTCTCCTGTTCCAAAATGACCCCGCCACTGGTGTTGCAGGCTGGGTGAACTCGGCAGGACAAGGCTGCGGGTGCCAGATCGGGGGAAGCAACAGAGGCGGGCAGATTGGGTCCCAGGAGGGGGGCGGAATCAATGGTGGGTCCCCCAGACTCATGTTTTATTTCTTTATTTTGGGGGGTCATGGCACAAAAAACGTTGAAGACCACTGCTCTAGCAAATATTGACACATTCCCCATTAAGGGGGTAGTATCCAGGGATAAAGGTAAGTGATTACGTGACACCCATAAAACTGTTCCTCCTGCCACTGCCCATGCAATGGAAAGTCTTTTGCTATTACAACACTGCCATGAGATGAACCCAGAGAAAAGTAGCTCCTGTACCACTGCTGCAACATCCAAACAGTACCTCAGTATAGAACAAAAAAGAAAGAAAGAAATGTTAAGAGTATAATATGTTAACATAAGTGAAATAACCACCTTTGTGAACATGCCTTTACTCCAGATCAACATTTCTGATGCAGCAGTCATACATACACTCTCTAACAGGAACAAACAACTGCACTGCCAACAAAGAGGAATACCCTGAGGTGGTAGCACACAACCCGACTCCTGGAGTAACCATCTGGGTTTTGCCAACTTAGAGGGGGACCCAATTCCGCCCCCGCCACTTTCCTGCCTCAACTCAGGAGAAAATTAAAGAGCGATTTTGTATTACAAGGACAGGGATTATTCGTGGATTCTAACAAGCTTTCAGTGACGAGAAAGCTCAGACTCAGAGAGGGGCACCTTATTCCGGAGTAATTAAGCCGAGGTACAAGCTGGGGGAGTCCTCTAATTTAGCAGATTTTTTAAAAATCTCTTTTCTTTTGCTATGTGAACAGCTCTGTAAACTTCTTTTTATTGACAAGTGGTATATAATATCATCATCATCATCATCATCTGCAACAGCGGGCAGGTCCGTCCTTTTGCTCAGACGCGAAGTCTCTTACCCGACTGAACCGCTCCGTGATCCCACGGCAGGTATTGCAGGCCTGTCGGACGCGGTTCTCTGAAGACCCTCGAGCCAGCGGCGGGAGCACGAGCGAAAGAAGGACCAGCTGGCAGAAGACAGCGCCCAGCCACCGCCGCGGAGCCACCCGACCGGGGTTCGAGCCAGACAAGAAGCGTCTCATTGCTGGGAGCGCCCAGGTGGCCCCCCGGGCGCTCGCCCTTCCCCACGTTCACTTAGCGACCGCCCTTCTCAGGACGAGGCTGGGCATCGTTTTACTGACCAGCCGCTCAGCAGAGGCAACCGGCTACACGCCGGGGCCATTCAGAATTTTGCCTCAGGCCCTCCCACACTTCCGCGTCATCCAATCCGCCTGCATTCAAGTTTGGGGTCTCGGGAACGTGGCCCAATCAGAGCTCGCCACGCTCCGAGCCAATGGGAAGCCTACGTGTAGGGAAAAGGGGCGGGGGATTAAAACAACACCTTGCTGAGCCGACGTCCGGATGCTGCTGCCATGTTAAGTCCGGGCAAGTGAAATGTCGGAGGCGATCTCGGTTCTGGTTGACATAGATATATTTTTGGAAAAGTAAGGCGGAAGGATAGTAGACAGCAGAAGAGCTTGAGTGTTATTTTTCAAGTTGGAAATACGACTGGTTGCACGATAAAAATACATGAATAATCTCTGGTTTGCCGATGACCGGTTTGCCCAGATCCAAAATGGCCGCAGTCGCCTTCTCCGTTTCCTGCAGAAGTTTGGTCACCTGACGAACTTAGCCCCACCTCTTCCCTTTGGTTTGTGTATCACGTGTTCTCTAGGGTGCCCTGTCCGGAGAGGCCACGTGAGCGTCTTTTGGGTAAGTCCAGGTTCGGGGGCGGGGAGGGGGAAGCAGGAAAGAGAGAGGGGAAAGGCTGCTCTTAGCCAAGCTTGATCGGGATTCTTGCAGTTGGTCCAGGCGGCTAGTTTAATTGTGAGGATCGTATAAACACAAGTCTTTTCCAAGAGGAGTATATAGAGTAAAGGACTGGATTTTAAAATTGGATCTGAAACTGGGAGGGAAACTGAAGGCATCAGGCATATTTTGCTCCTGGCTTTCCAAGGCCCACTTGCAAGTCTCATTGTATTGCCCCTTGTAGGAAATAAAGGTGGAGGGAAGTGAACATCTTCCCCTGTAGGGCTGGCTGACTGGTTTCCTTGTAAAATAGAGCGAATGGCTTCCCCGATGCAGCGTTGCAATGAAGGAGGGTTTCGGCACCACGGACCGCCCCCTCATTCCGGAGCATTTACAGCTGTGTATGTAGGGAACGCGTCTCTCCGCGACATCTCAGCTGCAAATAATACTCCGCTCTCAGGGCTGAACTACATTACACGCGTTTCGGAGCTTCTGACAGCATATCGGAAGCAAGCAGAGTAGCTGCGACCTCCGCAATGCTGGCGCGGACCTCAAGCAGGAAACTGAACCTTTCAGGGGGCGGGTTCGCAGAGCTACGGGGCGGTTCGCAGAGCTACTGCAGTCTACCAATCGTAGGGGGAGGAGAGTGGCTGCATGCCAATCAGAACTACCTCCAATCACCTTGGAGGTTATATTCCAAGACTATTCCCAGAGGAAAGCACAGGAGGAGGAGAGAGAAAACCAGAATGGCGGGAAATACTGAAAATAGCACAAACTCCTGTCACCGTGGAGGTTTCTTTCAAGAGGATTAACAAGAAAGAGTAGGAACAATCAGAGAGATTTGCGAGTGTGTGTGTGTGGGGGGGAAGTGTTTCGGTGCTTGCTTGCTGCTTGCAGCAAGGGAACGGTCTGTTGTGTGTGCACAGGCAGAGCAGAACAATATTTCCACTGCAGACCGATTATGGATTGAAAGCAAAATATTGCTTACGACTGCTCTTGAGCAGTACCTGAAACCCCTCAATGTGTGTGTTAAAACGAAATAGAGAGAAATGTGTGAAGCTTGTGGGTGATTTTGTCTCGGCTGCTTTTGCGACTACGTAAAGATGCATAGGGTAGGGTTGTTAAAAAGTAAAAACCGGCAACGAACTTGACGACTGCCCCGCTGTAAAAGAACAGACCTGCAAGTTTTTCAGCCAATCAGAGCGCGCTGATGTTTTACCAATCACAGCTGCGCTTTCTTAAGAAGGCGGGACTGCAGGAGGGACAACAGGCGGGAAGACACTCTCCAGCTCCAAGCACGGAGGCAGAGGCGGGGGCAGAGCCTCCGCGTGTAATGTAGTTCAGCCCTCATCCTAGACTAGGGCAGTTCGAGGCTGTAGAGTTTTGTATGTGTTGTCTCTTTAGCTGAGTGCATGGTTGGAAAAGGCAGTAATTGCATTAGCCTGAAATGCAACGAATAAAGCACCCTGTCGCCTAGAAAATCGCATGCCACAATAATTGCCAGCAAACAGCCCAGTCCTATACATGTTTACTCAGAAGTAAGTTTGACTCTATTCAGTGGGATTTATTCTCAGATGAGTGTGTATAGGTTTGCAGCATGACAGTGCAATCCTATGCATGTTTACTTGGAAGCCAATTCCATTGTATTCAATGCCCCTTATTAACAGTATTTATATACCACTTTTCAACAAAAAGTTCACAAAGTGGTTTACAGACAAAATCAAATGATTAAACCTTACTCTCAAGAAAGTGCATAGGATTGTAGCCTAAGTCTCTCAAGTGCAGTATTAGTATGTTGTTTGCATGGCATTTCCATTTACTTGTTTGCATGCCTGGACTGTATGTTTATTTTATTTTTCACAAAGTGATGTATCCACCATCATCATTCTGGGATCGGATTAAACACAGAGACAATACAAATCAATACATATTGATAGTTGCTGTGGTTTTTGGTTGTGTGTGTGTGGGGGGGGGGGGTCGCCCTAAAGATGCATGTATGCATGCCCTGTTAAAGAAGCTTACTGTATCGTTCTAATGTGATTGGTTTTCTCATCTATCTTATTTTGAAGAAAAAAATGCTTCTCTCAAAGTATTGGCCCTTTTATTGGCACTTATACACATTTACAGCACAGAAGTCCTCTGCACATTTCCTTACAAGAAAGTTCCACTGAAATCAATGAGGCTTACTTGCCTAGTAAGTGTGTTTAGAGCACAGCCAACAGGAAAAAAGAGGAAGTTCTCATGGCCAAACACTCTGTTCAGTCTGAACTAAGTATCTCCTACATTGCTAACTCTGGAAACTAGCTTCTGAACCTCTAACACTCACGTTTTTTTGTCTTTCCCCCCTGAGTTTAGCACGGACCCCGGTATCGGTGGATCCTTGCTATCTGCGGGGGAGGGTCCTGAACGGATCCCCGCGGGTAGCAAGAGCCAACTATATATGTTTAACGCACATGAGGGAAAAGTCAGTCTTGAGATAAGTACCGTAGCTCTAAAGCAATCTTATGCCTTTTTGTATGTCAAAGGCAATTCCATATACACTACCCAGAAACCTGCAGGGAAGCCATGAAAGTTAATGTGTTTGGCAGTAGATGCTTCCCAGCGAATGCAATGCTACTTGAGAGCATTGTTCTCTTTAAGCTATGTGGCTGTGCAGCTGAAAACCCAGCCGGGCTCCACACAACTCAGAGGTCGGCGTTCCTGGAAGTCCGACAATGTCATATGAAGTTATCACCATGCATCCCAAAATGCTACTGAGCTGCTGCACATCAGCACAGACCCCTTAGGGAGAATATTGCTTGAGAGTAAAAAAGGTAAAGGTGACCCCTGACAATTAAGTCCAGTCGTGTCCAACTATAGGGTGTGGTGCTCATCCCCATTCCAAAGCCGAAGAGCCAGCGTTGTCCGAAGACGCATCCGTGGTCATGTGGCTGGCATGACTCTCCTTGCCGCAGCGCGCAGCATGCAGCTGGAACACGGAGCGCTGTTTACCTTCCCGCAGGCGGTACCTATTTATCTACTCGCATTAACATGCTTTGGAACTGCTAGGTTGGCAGGCGCTGGCCAAGCAACGAGAGCTCACCCAGTCGCGGATTTGAACTGCCGACCTTTCGATCAACAGCTTATGGTTCAGCGGTTTAACCCACTGTGCCACCCGCTGGCAAGACCGATGGCAAAACCAGATTGATCGTTGCATGCCCAATTTTAATATTAACAGACATACTTATTTTCTTTTTTTCCTTTCTGGTCTCGCAATAATAACGTAGATGGAATTTTTTTCACCAAAATGGCTGAGAAGAAAACCTCAGGAGGACAGCTGCCACTGCTGCTGTTGATCATTGCTGTTGCCTTCACACACTTAGCTGTTTGCCCATTTACGAAAGTAGAGGAGAGTTTTAATCTGCAGGCCATCCACGACATTGTGTACCACAAACTGGACCTGGAGAAGGTGAATGGGGTTCTTGTTTCTTGGAGTCATAAGAACGTAAGAAGAGCCCTGCTGGATCAGGCCAAAGGCTCATCAATCCCGGCTTTCTGTATCTCACAGTGGCCCCACCAGATGCCTCAAGGAACACACAAGATAACAGGATACCTGTATCCTGTTGCCAGTCCCTTGCATCTATCAGAGGGGTAAAGTGGAGGGGGCACAGCACCGGGACTTCTCCTACAGTAGGAGTGGTGACGGCAGCATCAAAAGTGCTCAAATGTGCCTTTTGAAAGGATTTAACAGGCTCAGCAGGAGGCAAACAGAGCCCACTGTCGTCACGAGAGTCCTTTTTGCTGGAGAGATGCTAATTTGTTTTATCCGAACAAAGCGTGAATTTCAAATAACACATAGCATCTCGTAACTTCCTGCACAGTGGTGCCAACATGGTGTCCGCTGTATCCTTCAGGGGAGTTTTGGCATCTGGAGGCCTCCTCGGGGGAAGGGAACGAATGTTGTCAACCTGGACCTGCGCCAGCAATATCACTGGCGCAAGTCCACATTGACCAGTGACGGTGGATCAGACCCGGGAAAGGGGTTAGGATTCGGCAGAGCTACTGCCGCCGAACCCACCCCCTTCCCAGGCCAGATCCACCCTCCTCCCTGCCCCTGTCGCCTCCCTATTCTGCCCTCTCCATTATCGTCCTGCTGCAGTTTTCTTGATTGTGCAAGCACAGAAGTAGCAGCCGCAGTCTAGAGCACTGGTTCACCCAGAAGACCACCATACAGTCTCTCTACATGGGACTGGTTGGGAAGGATTATATGAAGTATGCGAACAGACTCTTGGACTCTAGTCATGCTCACTATTTGGGGAGTACACCAGATTAAACTCAGTGGGATCTGCTTCTCAGAAAGCACAAGTAAGATCAGGCTTTGGTCTTACCATTTTCATTTGGCCCAAGCATGCTTGAACAAAGTACTTCATCTTATCCAGTTTGTAGGTCTGGCTGAAAACATGCTAGTCGTTCTGTTAAGATAGCTGCTTGAAACCAAGCAATTCCATTGGAGCGATTTTGTTTCCTTTCAGTGACTTTCATTGAAACAACTAAGTTTGGAGTAGTCTCATAAATATCAGCAGGACTTTTTCAGAATAAATGTTTTGAGAATTAGAGTCTCATTTTGACTGTAATCTGTAGAATATAATACAGTAAAATTGTTTTCATTTTGTTTTCTGTTTGTGGTTGTCAGTATAATGTCAGTGTTAACTAGTTCTTTTCTTTTGCAGTATGATCATCATGAATTTCCTGGAGTTGTCCCAAGGACGTTCCTCGGTCCGATTTTTGTTGCTGTGCTATCTAGCCCTGCCATATACGTGCTGTCTTTGTTGCAGATGTCTAAGTTTTATTCTCAGGTGATAGGTAGGAAAACTCTTATTCAAGTCAGGAAGGACACACGTTGTCCGGATAGTTTTCCTGATTGATATTCTATAGTACAGTACTCTATAATACCTAATAATGTTATTCAGCACCTCTTGTACCATTCAATTCTCTCATTTCCACTACTGATCATAAATCTTTTCTTTTTTTAATTCCACCAAAAGTCCGAGGGAGCCTGGGCTTGAGTGTGATTTATGCTTTGTGGCGGTTGCACAAAGAGATCAGAAAGCAATTTGGTTCAACTGTGTCCTCGGTCTTCTGTCTGATAACTGCTACCCAGTTCCACCTGATGTTTTACTGCACTCGAACTCTCCCTAACGTGTTTGCCCTCCCTGTTGGTAAGTAATTATACTGAGCGTTGCTTTTAGGCTGAAATACTTTATCAGTCGCTAATCATAAACAATAATCCTGAGAGTCCCTTGGACTGCTAGGAGATCAACTCAGTCAATCCTAAATGAAAATCAACCCTGACTGTTCCCTGGAAGGACAGGTACTGAGGCTGAAACTCACATATTTTGGCCACCTAATGCGAAGAGAGGACTCTCTGGAGAAGACTCTGATGCTGGGAAAGACTGAAGGCAAAAGGAGAAGGGGAAGGCATAGGATGAGATGGTTAGACAGCATCACCGATGCAACAAACATGAAAATGAGCGAACTCAGGCAGATAGTGAAGGACTGGAAGGCCTGGCGGGATATGGTTCATGGGATCACGAAGGGTCGGACACGACTTAACGACTGAACAACAACAACAACAATCAAACAAAATCTCTAAAATCTCACATGGATAGAAAAGGGTTAAGAATGGCTTGAGAGAATCCCACTACTGGCCCCAGACACACTTTCAGAGTTTGAACACCTGAATACCCTTCCATTATATAGAAAACTTTTGGAGGAAGTTATGTACTGACCGTGTGGTTTGTTTGTTTTTGGTAACAGTCCTGCTGGCAGTGACATTTTGGATCCAGCAGAAGCACCGTCCATTTATCTGGTACTCGGCTTTGGCCATTATTGTCTTCCGAGCAGAACTGTCTCTGTTCCTGGGTCTTATGCTTCTGGTGTCCCTGTTTAATAAAAGGCTCTCCATTGTGAAGATGCTTTTCTATGCTGTTCCTGCAGGGTCTTTTTGGTTAGGTGAGTCTCTTGTCTTTTTAAACTAAAGCTTCAGAAATTCCCCGTCTAAAGGCCAAACTGGACATTACCTGTACTTTAAGCACAGGAATGGGACTACTGTTTTTGTTTTGTATTCAGGAAATAGTAGCCAACTTGGGCTGTGAAACAGATTTGTTTAATTTAGCTTTTCTTCGATTCCACTCTGTTGTCTTCAGGATTTTTTTATGCTCCCAGCTCTGACTTTGATTTTTGCTTGTTTACTGCCTTTGTTGTTGACAGTTTTCCCTTTTAATTTAAATGTATTGTCTATTGGATGTTAGCCACTCTTAAATGGGATAGGAGGTTGTTGGATATAAATATTTTAAATAAATAATACATCCACTTCCTACCAGTATTTAAGTTAGTATGAACTTAATTATTCTTATTCAGCCAAGCTCCAAATAGTTCCCAGTGTGATACATAATTCAATATAATTCGAGCAAAATGTCGCTTCTTATGAGTATGATGCATACTTTAAACTTGTGTTTTTATCACAGCTTTTAACGTGTGTTTTTTGTGTCTGTTTTCTAATAGCTGAAAATAGCATGTTTACACATTGTCTAGCCTAGTGCTCTGAGTTTTTAATATTGGTCTTACATCGTTTTCATTTTTATTTCTCATGGCATTTTACCCGTCAAACCCAAAACTATCGAGAATTATTGTTGGCCATGAACATTTGAAATCATATCTAGTTCCCAGTTTATGTTTGTTTGGGAAGTAAACGTTATTAGTTAAGTTTTTGTGAAAAGGCATTCTCTGTTTAGCTCTTTACTTTTGCCTGTCTTCTTTTAGGACTCACGGTGGCTGTCGATTCTGTGTTTTGGAGGGAACTTCTGTGGCCTGAGGGGAAGGTGTTTTGGTATAACACCATTTTAAATAAAAGTTCCAACTGGGGAGTATCCTTTAAATATTGGGAAAATAGAAATACTTAGCACAGCATAAGTTGTCAGATATTCTGACTTAATCACGCTTATGAATGAGTTATTAAAAAGTGTTTTAAACAATGAAATCAATTCAGAAGCCCTCTTGGGGATCTCACGTCACCTCTGAACAATATCATCTCGTAATATCAAGAACTGCAGTTCAGCTGAGATGATATTGGTATGTGAATTCACTTACCACATGGCAAAATGATGTTCAGCGAGTGAATGGCTATGATTGATGATTTTTAACTTTCTCCGCTCTAGTTTTGCAAGCCGTATTTTTCGACTATTTAATTTTGCTGCTTTTGTCATGCTGACTAAGTTGGCGCCATACGACTTTGGCTACCTCTATGCTGGTAAAAAATCAGATCAGTAGCATGTAACAGGCACTGTTGCTTATATGAATGAAATAAAATTGTATATGAGTTGTCTACCAGATGGGGGCAATGTGGTGGTAAAAAAAGTTCGTGTGTGTGTGTGTGTGTGTGTGTGTGTGTGTGTGTGTGTAAAATATATGCATACACACACTTCATCTAATACACATACAGCATCTAATGCTAAATAAACTCCTTGATATATTAGCTTATAGGTTTTCTGTTGTAGATTATTCAAGGCACTTGCCCATCAGCTATTTTAATGGTTGATGCATGCCTATAAGAAACCAATAACAATAAAGAATTCAGTTAAAGAAAAGTGTTCAGTTAAAGCAAGATGTAAGCCTAATGAACTTAATGCTTTATGTCAGCGTTTCTGTAGGTCGCAACCCACTAGCCCGATGTGCGGTGGGTTGTGGTCTGATGCTCTATGTTGCGCTGCAAAGCACTTCTGGGTACCTCTGGGGGTTGCACCGGGCCTGGGACACACTCCATTGGCCTCCATGGACCTCAGAACGCCACTGGAAGCAACTTCCTGTTTCGCAAATACAACTTCCGGTTTGCGTGCTTGACTTCCGGTCACTTCCAGGAGGTGTTCTGAGGCACACAGAGGCAAATGGAGTACTGGAGTTCTCCACTGGAGATGGTCTCAAAGACCGAAGTTTCTTCATAGGGAAAATTATAAATTGGTGTTGGTCTTGTTTGAAATCCTTAGCTCTTTTTTCTCTTAAAGACCTCCCCTTTCTTGTGGTATTTTTATTCAGCTTTGCCTCGAGCTCTGGGATGCAGCATTATATTTATACCGTTAGGTGCAGTAGACAAAAGGAGCCGAGTATTAATTCTGCCTGCGCTTGGTTTTATTTTCTTGTATTCATTTCTTCCACACAAAGAGCTACGGTTTATCATATACACTTTTCCGGTCTTCAATATAGTGGCTGCCAAAGGCTGCTCACGGATGTAAGTTTAATATTTTATACCTTAACGTCATGGAAACTTTTCATAACATTAAAATAATTATCAAAGAATGTTCTATGGGAGACGGGTGTACAGCCATGGCAAAAAAACACTAGTTAAGTAAATAATAAAACCGAGGTACTGGTCACAAACATGGGAACGTATGTAAACACACTGTTAAAAACCTTAAAAACAAAAAACAGCCACACGTTAAGACCAGGTAACAAAAGTTTTAAAATTAAAACCAAACTCTAAAATGCAATGTTTCACTCGAATTTTAATAAGCATTTTCAGGCAAAAAAAAACCCTATGTAGTGGGAAACCTGAAAATGCTCAGGTTTTTTTTGCCTGAAGATGCTTATTAAAATTCGAGTGAAACATTGCATTTTAGAGTTTGGTTTTAATTTTAAAACTTTTGTTACCTGGTCTTAACGTGTGGCTGTTTTTTTGTTTAATGTCTTTAAAGTTTTTAAAGGGTTTTTAACAGTGTATTTATATATGTTCCCACATTTATGACCAGTACCTCGGTTTTATTAACTAGTGTTTTTTTTTTTGCTGTATACCCATCTCCCATAGAAAATTCTTTGATAATTGCTGGCCGTGAAAACTTGAAATCATTTTTAAAATAATTACACAAGTTATAATCACTTGGAAGAAAAGTGTTTTAATTGGTCTCATAGTATCACAGGGTAGATCCAGGTGTTTAGCAAGTCAGGTAAAATTCATCTTGGGGACCTGTTCATGTGATTTGTAGGCAGTTCCAGCTGGGCTTCTTGTCGCTCCAGCCAGTCTTTGATTTCCTGCATCAGCCACATGCAAGCATTGCAACATTCCTTCCACATGGCGGCAGATCTAGCAAAGATAGCTTTGACTGCAGAACTGTGGTTTTATTAAGGGCAGGATTTCCGTCAACTTGCCCACAGCTAAGTAACTATTTCATATTCCTGTATGAAAGCATTGCATATCTAGACAGTGCAGCTCGTCCCGGCTCTGCATGTTACTAAGAGGGCAGAAGCTCAGCAGAAATCGCTGCTTAAAAATAGGGGAGTGATGGCTCAATATGAGTGTTTTTACTTGGACCACGATTCAAAAGCAACTGTTTACCTTTAACTGGGAAAATTGTGTCACATTTGAGGAACACATCAAACAAGGAGGGGGGGTGATCGTTGCCACCTTGCTTCCCCATTTTTCTAGTGGACGAGTAGAAGAGACGTCTCTAAGTACATGGTGGAATTCATCACTTTTCCCCAGTATCACATGCCCGTCTCCTGGCCCGCAAGAGTTACTTAGGGGAGCACAAAGAACAGATCCCTCTCTGGAGACCTTTCAGCGGGGCCTCAAGACTTTTTTGTTTAGGTTGGCTTTCGATTGCTGACATGGTGGGCTGTTTGTTTGTTTTCCCCCAATCAAATGTAATCTTAAGGTGACCCATTGGTGTTTGTTTGGTTTTAACTGTTTCACAGCTCAGTCCGATCCTGCTCCTCCACCGGTGCAGCCAGTGGTATAGCGAGAACTGGAGGCCCTGGAAAGGAAAGGGGATCCAAATCCCCTCTTAAAGGGGGAATCAAAGGAGATTTAAATCCTCTTTCCCCTCCAAAGACTCCCATTTTGCCCTCCTCCGCTGGTTGCACCAGTGGAGGAGCTGGGTAAGATTGCACTGTTAATTGTTTTGTTTCTAATTATTTGTATTGTATTTGAACCTTTTTAATATTGTTTTAATTCTGTAAGCCACCTTGGTTGCCCTCTCGGGGAAAAAGGCAGGATATAAATAATAAATAAATGGTGGGAAAGGGGAGGGGCCGAATAGCCCTAGTGTGCATTCAGACCACCAATGCCTTATTTGTCCCTTTGAGGCACAGAGGTAGTTGTTCATAGCACACACTATTACAGGTGGGCCCCCATATCCGCTGGGGATATGTTCCAGGCCCCTCCGTGGATACTTGAAACCGTGGATAAGAGCGAACACCCCCTCCATGGTTTCCTGAGGGCCCCCCCACCTGCCTCCCCTGCAGGCAGGCATGCTTGCCCCCCCCCCCCCGCTCTTATTTTTCTTTCAGCAAGCTTTGTTTCTTCCTTAAAACAAACAGAGAAGCAGCCTCCATTGCAGGCAAGTAGAACGAGACTAAGTCCTAGAGAGGCTCTGCAAGGTTTCTGTTAACTTTGCAGAGCCTCTCTAGGACTTAGTCTCATTCTACTTGCCTGTAATAAGCAGCCAGAGGCTGCTTCTCCTGTTTCTTTAAGGAAGAAACGAAGCTTACTGGGAAAAAAGTAAAAGCCTGGGGGGGGGGGGTCCCCACGATCCGTAGATAACTGAAACCGTGGATAGCGAATCAGTGGATATGGGGGCCCACCTGTACTCATAATTCAGTCTTTTAAAACTAAGCATTCCTATTTTGCCAGAAAAAAGATTCATCGCTAGCTGTCTCGGAGATTAAAAAATTGCTAGGCACCAAAGAATCATGTGAAAGAAGTATATTGGCAGATAATGAAATTGCAGGTGAATATAAACTACAGTAGAAATACAATGATAGTAAAGTGAAATATTTTTAAACTAGAGGGAATATTGAACAATTTAACCGATAATGATAGTAATTTTTCCACGAACTGGAATAAAATGTAGTTGTACAACAAAAGTCATTTACATTTGCTGGTAAATCATGATCAGTTGAGCCGTTATTTCCTGCTTTTTCCATTTACAATTGGATATGTTATGTAAGGGCAAAATCAGCAATGTCATGCCAATTTTCCTTTCTTCGCAGCCTAAACAATTACAAGAAATCGTGGCTGTATAAGCTAGGATCTCTCATCATTGTAGCACACTTCCTAGTGAACGCTTCATATTCAGGAGCATCGCTCTACGTGTCACACTTCAATTATCCTGGAGGAGTCGCAATGCAAAAATTACACCAGTTAGTGCCTCCAGGCGCAGGTGCGTAATGCTGAGTCGGAACTTAAACGGAAGAGTTGTGGCTTGATGCATTGGTGGAATCGGGGTGGTATGATTTGGAACACCGCCGTTTGCGCTGTTTGCCGCCTCTGCTACAAAAAGAAGCAAAAACCTTACCATGCTCCTCATGTGCTATTGTCAAACTCGGAAGTTCAAGACTTCCAGTCTTATTTACAAGCTTAAATAAAAGCTTGTGTTTTCCCTGTAAATAAAGCATGAAGCTCCGCACTTCCAGGTTGATGACAGCAGACGAGGAGCACAGTAAGTAGGGGAATGATCTGCTTCTCGCTCGAGTGAGGGGAAACAGATAATTGTGACTTGCATCGGCCGCGGGTTGTAGGGAAGTGGTGGCAGACTTGAAGTGAAAGGCACCCCGGATCTGCCACCTCCGCAGACCCCTCGCAATCTGCCACTGATGCAGTGTGCATTAGCTGACCTCATGGATGGGCCAACCCTGTGTGGAATGTGTTACATACTAACTACTATAATTTGGAAATGTGCATTTTGTATCATGAGGGAGGGGGAGAGCAGGGAAAGGGGCAATTGGGAGCAGAGAAAAACAGTAAATGAGAAAATGGTTAAGCACACATTCCTCTTATCACATATACAGTCTAAATTCTCTTTCCAAAACTGCTTTGTTATATACATGAAATACGAGAGACGGCTAGATTTTGGAGCACTGTTACATGCATTAGGATGTACCATGTAATAACCCCCTTTGACTTTTTGTTTAAGATTGCTAGTCCCTTTGGAATAGGAAATATCTTTCATTTTCTATGTAAGTCACTGTTAACGTTTTGTTAAAGTGGTCCATAATTACTCATTATTATTATTATTATTATTATTATTATTATTATTAACAACAATAACAACAACAACAACGCCAATGGCTCTGATACCAGGAAGGTAGACCAGTGTTGTTTAACTGTGCTGCCCAAACTGTTTGCTCGACAGGAACCATAGCAATTGGCGATGTTGATAAAGATGTTATTTGGCACAGGGAAACATTGTGGTCAGCAGAGGCCCTTTGGGAAGATTCCAAAAGGAGGTTTCTCGTAGCAGGAATGTGCACGGGAAAGGGGGGGGGGGGTCCTTGAGAAACATTTCCCAGCCTGAATGTGGGAACAGGACACAAACTCCAGAAGAGGCTTCCAGCTGGATTGCAATGTCCTGAAAAGAGTTCCTTTGTTGTAACACCTGGTAAATTCTGAGGAATTGACTTGAGAAAGCATTTTAGGGACCAGGGGAAAGGTGGAATGCTCCCAGTCTTGCTCCTGCCTCTGGCAAGCAGACATGCTTCCATTTCTTGCACTCTCACTGTAGTGCCTGAGTGCATAAATTGTATACGGTATGCATGGAAAATTGCATCCCCGTTCTCCTCCTGGCGAGTTTCCCCTTTGGATAGCACAGATCTACGTGCCTATGCTGCTTGGGACTTCACCGCGTTCGTTCATGCATAGACTATAAAGTATCGCTCTGTACTTGGTGCATTGTTTACTTAAAAGACTTGTTTTGGTTCTTTCTCTCCAGATGTTTCTGTCCACATAGATGTGGCTGCAGCACAGACTGGAGTCTCCCGCTTTTTGGAAGTCAATTCAGATTGGAAGTAAATAAGCAAGTTAAAAAAAATGGTTTCCTGTGCATGTGCTTGGCTGCAATGCGATAATCACTTCCTTTTACAGTGTGCATGCAGTGCATGGCCCAAAGATGATAGAAAGCACTCTCACACCCTTTGCTGTGAGCACTATGGTACAACTTAGGTAATGCTGTGGGAAGACCTCTCTCTGCTCACCCCTACCCGATCAGTTTGCTGCAAAGAAGATGGGGTGGAAAAATATATAGCATGTGAAAGGGCACCACAGGGACGGTTGGAAGTTGCGCGCTAATTTTTTACCTGGCTGGGGCCGGCCCCCTGAAGCCACAGACCATGGTGAGGGTATCAAAGCAGTAAGATGTGTCATGGGAGAACACAGCCTAGGGGCTTCTGAGACATCCTTCAAGCTTGCATGGACAGGAGCACAGACTACTTGTCTGGTCATCCCTGTTCAGCTTGACATCAGTGTCCAAGTCTTGTGCTGCTTCCGATACAGCCAGAGCTCCTTCGTGAGTAGTGCGACAGGAAGCCGCAGTAGTGCTGCCCTGTTCTGCATTGCTTCACTTCCTCCATTGCCCAATGTGAGCATTAGACAAACGCTGCCCATTTGCCTGTCAACCTCCTCAAATTTGTCAGGATTGATCTAGTTAAAGAAATATTGGCTGCTTTTGAACATGATACCTAGATTCTAATAATCTCTTGACAAGCTAAACATGGCTCTCTATATGGTGTGTGTGTGTGTGTGTGTGTGTGTGTGTGTGTGTGAGAGAGAGAGAGAGGAGGGGAAAAAATCAAAACACTACCTTTAATTTTGGACTTGTTGGGTAAACATTTAAAAATGTTGTTCAGTCATTAAGTCACGTCTGACCCTTTGACTCCATGAACCATATCACGCCAGGCCTTCCTGTCTCCTTCCGAGAGGGGGATGGCACCCACCATATCCTCGTCCCTGCCGGGCAGCTAGGTTATTACATGGCTTCCTCCGACTTCCGCCAGCTATTTAGCTGGCAGAAATCCGAGGAGGCCCATTGGATTGGCCTTGGTTTACATCCAGAGAAGGGGACGATCTTCCCCTTCCCCATGTAGACTTCCGGTCCGGAGCATGGCGGGCAGTCTCGGGCACAGGAGCATGCCGGGCAGCCCTGGGCCACCAGCCGGATCCTTACACAAGATTGCTCCCTAAATCAGGTGTAAAAAAAATCCCTCCCAAATGGATTGTGCATGTTCAGTAGTCCCCTAGGAGTTGTAGAATGTTGAGTTAGCTGTAAGGAAAAAAAGAGGGAATTGGCCTGGTTGACTCAAGTGGCATTAGGTACGGGCTAAACAGCATCTTGTTGCAGATCCTACTTGTGTATATACTAACGGGCAGTCAGCCATCTCCAATCATTATCAGATTGCAACTTCAAAAATAAGGTAATGATTTCTACATATACTGGAGACTGCCTAGTTATACACAAGTATTATCAAAGAAAAATAAGAGGAAAAAGAGAGGGAAAATGTCTGGACTGAGCATGCTCAGGAGTAGAATGTGGCAGGAGTAAGGAGAGGAATTTGGCTTGAGTCGATTGGGCATTCGGGTTAAGGAAATGCAACAATTACAGCCCAATCCTCCGTAACTATACACGGCTGGCCTAAAGGGCCGGCTGCTGTATCCTAGGCCCATTGCAGCCTGCCCCAGTTGTCCCCTTCCCCCAGTGTAAGCGGCATGGGCTGCAATGGGCTTCCTTGGATGCACGCCAGGTCTGAAGGTGGCGCACAACCGGAGAGGCCGTGTAAGGCTGGGCCGGATTGCAACGGGACATAGGATATTGGCGCATCTCAGCACTGATATTCCTGCCCCCGCCCAGGCCAGCCAATGGCCCCCTCCCTCACTGCACCGCCCCCTGCACCGACCGACGCAGCACTTGCTTGTAGTGACCGGTGCAGGTCCAGGTCAGTCATGGAGTGAGTGGTGCCGACCTCCACGCTGGCGCCACTTACTCTCCGGGTGCCAAAAAGTGCTTTGACACCCTAGGCCGGTGGAGCACTAAGTTGCGCAGGATATAGTTGCAGGTCCCACTTATAAGAGCAAATATAAGCATGCAAAATGTTCAGAGGAGTTGGGAGTATGTATTTTCAAATGTGAAGAAAATGTTATAGATTTTGTTGGAATTCAAAAAGGGAAGGTGTTCCTGCCTCCGTAAATTTAAATTGGAGGGGGGGGGTGAAATTTGGGGCCAACTAACTAAATGTAGGATACAGCTCTTTGAATTTTTGAAAATTGGGAGGTATTTCACCTTCAAAAGCCCCAAGCATTATGCAGGCAAAAGCAGTAACCTAGAAAAAAGCAGCACTCCTTGGCATACCTAAACAGAGGCTGCAATCCTGTGCACCCTTACCTGGAAATAAGTTGCACTGAACTGGATGGGCTTACTTCTGAGCAGACTTGCAGCAGATTGAACTAGTGACTCATAAGGGCTGTCTGCACCGTCAACTTTCATTGCCCTGCCTAGAAATGCCTCAAGGAAAATTGCAGACATTTTATTATCTTTAGCCAGAGACTGATGGGAACAAACTTGACATGAATGCTAAAGCAGTGCAATCTTGGCATTGTGACCCTTCAATCAGGATGAAAGGATTTACACATGTAGGGAATTTTAGAATAATAGTATTCAGGGAAGCTTGCATTCTAATAACAGCATCTGCAGTAGCCACAGGTAAAATATTACTTGAGGAGTTGGCAAGGCATTTCGTTTTGTACGTGTGTTTGTTTTTTCTCCCCAGCAACCTGCCCGAACTTTCTGCTTCACTTAGAAGCTGAATCCGATATGCCACCTGGCAGCTAGAACGCAGTTTCTGAGGAGGATAGAAAGTTTGCCTAGTGAGGAGGAGAGCTTCCTGAACCTCAAGCCTGCAGGAATGGTCTGTGCGCCATTTGGGACGTCATCTGTTCTATATAGTTTTCAAGGGAGGCAGCCCCTTCTGACAAGCAGCCTGTCATGTTATTTCTCTTGCTACCATCACCGCTCCGAAAGGCAGGGACTATGAGGAAGCTGGCAGTGAAAGAAAGAAAAAAAAAAGCACTTCGTCTGTCATAAGTGAGATGGGTCTCAAACTGAGAACTCCTTGAATATGAAACAAACAAACAAATAAGGGTGACAGAGGACAATACTACTTGCTGCATAGTTAGGCTGAACTATAGGGCTGAGGGCATTAATTGGGGTGATTAACTGGAGCCAGCCAGGCTTCTGCATTAGCTCCCCACTGCCTGCTACCTATTGCAACCTCCTCCACCCTTCCTTGCTTGCTGCAAGACGTGGGGGTTCCACCCAAGCTAGGACTGCAAAGTCAGTGCATGAGGGCAAATGAGGGATGGGAACTCAAGTCAGAATAACTTTACCTCCCACTGAAGATACCTTGTGTAGTGAGATACCTTGTGTAGGTGTTTCAAGGGGTAGAAGCTTCTGAGGTAGCAGCAGATCAGGTGACGTGTTCTAGAAATGTTTTGAGATGCTGTACTACAGAATGGGTTCTCGACGTACTTGGCATGGCATACCACCTACATAGCAGCTGCTGCACCAAGTACCACTGAAAGTAAGCGGCAATGACTTCACTGCCACTTACTTCTGGGTTTTCGGTGCAGGAGGCCGCTGGATGCTGGTAAGAGGTTCTGGGTGGGTGGTTGGACTGTTTTATTTGCTCCTGAGAGGCTCAACCAAAGGCAGGAGCCTTTTGGGAGCAAACATGGCGCCAAAAGCACCATGTTTTCATGGGGTTTCATGTGTTCTGGCAGGTTTCAGGAGGCGCGGTGGTCCGAGTACCACCAGAGGTACCCCAAAGTACCACTGGTTGAGAACCTCTGCCATAGAAGGTTCTTAAACTGAAAGTTCTTTAACTCAACTAATTAGGAAATTGTTTGAAAAAATATGATAGTGAAGAGATATGATCTATTGAGAATGCAATCTAGGAATCCAAGCTGAAGTAATTTGGTTATTATAGTACTGCGATTGTGTTGCAAAGTCCACTGTTACGACTTCAGTCTGTTGCAGGAGATGTCCGTGACAGGCTCCATAATTGCCATCTCCTAACCTCAGGACTCTCCTAAGTAAAACCATTCCTGGCACTGTTGCTTATCCTGGCTCACTTGGTGTTCTCTTGCTTATCATGACGTAGCAATAGAAAACAAGAATGGCTAGGTAGAGCACATCTACCAAGAGCATGGAGCTGAACAACATTTGTTGCTGGGTTTTTTTCTGTAAAACAAAAAGTATATAATTAAGGCGAGTTTAGAATTGACTAGAACTCAGCCAACTGAGGACAAGGAGCAGATTTGGTTCAGATGTAATGAGAAAGCATCGTTTCTAGCTATGTTGAAACTCCCGAGTACTGTGAGCTCATGTGTTTTCTCTCCCCTCCCTTCCTCCTCTGCAAGTGAGAGAAGGAGAGGGAGAGTAGAAAATCACAGTTCTATATTGCATTGGATCACAGGAAATCCGATTTACTTCAGTCAGGGAATCATACTGTACTTTGATCTTGTTTTGTCGTCGTCGTCCCGTCCCCCCCCCCCCCAACCGTGGTTTGAAGTAAACCACAGTTCATGAGTTTGGATATAACATGGAATTGTGGCCAACTTCCAAATAAAAATAAGTTTTGCATACCAAAGATGAGGGGGGAAGAAGGAGTGCACACATGTCTGTACTGGACCACTGAGCTTAACAATGGGGATTTGTCTAAAAGAAAAGGAGATAGGTCTCAAGATTGCCAGCAAATCACGTCCTTTGAAGTAGAACCCCTAATCTTACAAGAATTGGGGTAGACTGTTGATGCTGATTAATGAGAGAAAAGCATCCTGTTTCTTACAAGTGCAAGTCCCACTTGGTGCTAGATGTTTCTTCAGGAAAAGAGAGAGAAATAATTATGGGTCACAGCCAACATTTGAGACTTTTATAAGGTGACCCACTGGGGTTTAATTGTTTTAATTTTTATGGTATTTTGTATTAACACGTTTTAATTGTAAGCCGCCTTGATTTACCCTTATCAAGGTAAACATTCTTTAAATAAATAAATTAATTAATACTAAAGGGCAACTGATATGTTCATTAAATATTTGTAAAATGGTCCTTAGACTTTAGCAGAACAAGGAAAACCTAGGCTTATATGTGAGGCATACATAAAATATACTTCCAGTAAAGGTGTGGTACTCTATTGCATACCATATTCTTTTCCTTAATGATGGCACTCACCTGAAATATCATACAGAGAAGTTGGTATAAACTAAATGCATCTCTCTCCCCTATACCAGAGGTTCCCAACCTGTGATACGCAGACCACCGGTTGGTGGTACACCAGCACTCGGGCGGCAAGATGGCAGGCGCCATTGTGGCCATACCAGAGCCCTAAAAATGATGATAAGCGGCACCAGGCGCCCAGCAGAGCTCAAGCATGTGGGTTGCCAGCACTGGGAAATGCCTGCCCGCCCTGACCCCCTTGCCATCATTTTCAGGGCTCCGCCGTGGCCAAAAACCCGGAAGTGGTGTCATCCCCACTTCTGGTGGTACATGGCACGATGGTGGCCCCGGAGGTGGTACGCCACACCAAAAAGGTTGGGAACCCCTGCCCTATACTATCAAACAGCGCAGAGCTTGTCATGGGCACCTCTAAATTGGGAAAACAGTCTGACTTGGCTTCTTCTTTTACAGGTATGATAAAAGGGAAGACCTTCAGCCTGGTGACTCGCTGATGTTCTTATACACACACATACTTATGGAGATGGACCCTGTTAAAGTGTCACATTACAAGACAACACACCGAGTCCTGGCTCACGTACCTGGGACCAGTGGAATTGGACTGAATCTTACTGCTCTACCTCCTTTTACGTTAAGCTTGAAATCCAAGCTAGTATTGCTGGAAAAGCTTCCTATTTCTTTGGGACAATAAATATTAGCATGGTTCCAGTGCACTGACCGGTGAAATTCTATTGCACTAATTCAAAACCACAGTGCAGCAGCTGTGAAAGACTGAATTCTATTTGATTCACTTGTGTATATATTGTGCCAGTTGTATATATTTCCATGCAATTGAAGTATCTTCATTAGATTAAAAACGCCTGATAAAATTCTATATGTTGTGTTTCACAAAGATGTAATGCACAGGTTGACATCACATGGGAATATACATCTAACAGATTTGCAATATATTATGTAGTCCCATGTTTATCCAGATGCTTGGCTCAGTACATTCCCCCCTCCCCCCTGTTAGATAAAACTTTGTCAAATTTGGATCACAGGAAATTGAACTTCATTCTGAGCTGTTTGAATAATCTTACCAACTGAGCATGCCTGGAGAGTAGAATTGCAGCCAGCTACCCTGCTCACACAGTATTTTCTTGCAGCTGTACATGTGGGCATCACATCTGAATAGCACCTAGATGCAAAAAGTCCAGCACACATGAGCCCAAAACACAGGCCATTATAGATATGCCATATCACATCTGGGAATAGACTGTAAGTTTGGTGTAAAACCATTGGATTTTTCATATGTAGGCACTATTCGAACATGATGCCAGCATGTACCCGATGAGCCCAGAGACAAGACAGGTACTTCTGGTGGCAGGGGTAGGGGTGTGGCCAGGTCAGGCACTAGCTGGAGTGGTCATCCAGTCTCTTGAGCAGCATGACATGAAGAGACTGTACTGTTCCTGTGGCCAGCACCACCATCTACAAATGGGAGTGGCCCTCAGAGGCTCCTACATCATGTCAAGGGTCTCAAGGGAATTTTCCCATTGGATTTTTGGGGGGGGAGCTAGGGAAAGCCTATTGGTCAATGGAGAGGTAGGAAGCTTACTGTCCACTGCCACTAAGCTGAGGAGGTTCAAGTGCACAGCTTTGCCCAGCAACTTGGCACCAGCACTGGATTAATGCAATTCACTCATCAAGACAGGGCTGGTAAGATTTCTGAAGCAGCCGTCTGCCTTTATATACAAACACCCATGGGATATCTGTTACACACTTTGAAATGACGTAATAGAGTGAAAAAATTGAGTTGCCCTTGTAGAGAATAAAAGTGATGCCTAAACATAATCAACGAGAAAACAGAATGCCGCATTGTTGAGAACAATCTGTCCTTACTGAATAATTTTGTTTCACTCATGATAAGCAAACATTTTAGCAATTATGGTTACAAAATACAAAACTTCTCTTGCTAGAGTTTAAGTCAATGAACTGGTCTTTTTTAAAAAAAAAGATTATTCATTTTAATAAAATCAAAGTGTTTATGTGGCAAAGAATATTCATAGCAAGCTAGCATATCAGATTTTTTTAGTCAGACAGATCGGTTACTATATCTGATTTTCTCCATAGCTACAACACAGAATACATACTTCATTGAAATCAATGGGCCTTAAGCACAACTACAACCAGCATCTAAAAATACTTTAAATTGAACTGTTTGCACCAAAATAAAGTATTTCATGCAAGTGGTTCTTTTTAAAAAAAAATGAGAAGAGTTGTTTAAAGGAACCATTGGTGTTCATAATGCTGGGTGTAGCCTGGTGCGGTATTAGCAGGGTGCAAATCTACCTAGATGCAACGAATGCCAACCTGTAAAACCAGTTTGTCCACACTGTTCTGCAGTTTTCCTGTATATTATGCCACTTATTCGATCAGTTTTATTGTGCATCAAAGAGAACAGCACAACGATTCTTCCTTGATGTATGATTATTCAGATACTCCGCAGCAGCTGGTGCCACTCAGGGCAGGGGAAGGAAGGAGTAACCCAAACAGCCTTGTGGCACAGTCTAGTCGTCGTCCTCATGACACCCTGCATCTAGCGCCTACATGGACTCCATAGCCTTATTGTATATCCATCTTCCATTGCTGACATATCACCTTTTAAATTTAGCTGTCCAAATCACTACTGCTAGAAAAACTCTCTCTTTTCTGATTGTCAGTTGCAGGTATTTCATTCAAAGTGAGGCAGAGCCATAGTCCAAGACCCCTAGCCCCACTAAACATGTTTCAACCATGTGCCTTATGATTAATTCCGAGGCTCTTTTGAGATGCGCCCAAATAGGCTAAAACAACACACGATTGTTTATTAAGACTCACATTTCAATGCACGTACGAAGGTGCATCCATTGTAATAGTGAGAAATTGTGTCACTGAGAATGAATCAAAAGGCTCTAGGTAGATTAGTGCTCCAACTATGTGCAAACTCCAGCTATGGGCATAAACCAAGTATTAAATATTAATAGCCATATAGGAAACTAGACCTATATGATTTTGATTTCATTGTAAATTGATATACATACAGTTATTCCCTCACATACAGAAAGCGCAATGTTACATTATTTTTGGTGATCAATTTCAATTGATAATTTCTACAGATGTGTTGCAAGACATCTTGGAAGTGCATGTCTATTCTTACTAAGACTGGAAGTCATGTTTCCAAAAGACTCAGTCATAAAGTCATGGATGCCATGCATATGGTCTTGTCACCCCGCCCCTATTTTTTTTTTTTAAATACTCAATATTTGTGGTTGCCACTGAAAATTCCACCACTCATGATCCAGTTATTTGAAAAGTAATTGTTAGGTTTTATACAAGCCACCCTGGGAGCCTTGGCAGCTGAAGGTGGGGCACAAATGCTCTAAACCAGGGGTTCTCAAAGTGGCGGGTTGCAACCCAGTTTTTACCGGAAGAAGGTAATTTATCTTTAAGGGGGGGTGGTCAGCTGCAACATGAAAACCGGAAGTAGGCTTTGGAATGTGATCGGCGATGTGTAGAGCCTTGGGGAGGTCTGCGGAGGTGGCAGCAGCCCCCCCCCCCGGACCGATTAGGGAGCTGGCAGGACAACCTGGTATGTTGAAAAAGGCGTTTTGAAGTTGGGGCGGGCACAAACCTTGAATAAACTCCCCTGTAAGACTTTGAGAAACGCTGCTCTTCTATTTTCAGGCTTTTATTTATTTAGACTCTAAATACCGTAAATAAAAGCCTGAAAATAGAACTTCCACAACTCAGCATTCTGCCCATATGGAGCTTGCTTAGTGAACCTCCAGTTGTGGATTTGCAGTGGCAGTCAGAAATTAAATCCAACACTTCATCTAGGCCAGTATTGTTTACACCTGCAGTCCTCTAACTGGGAGGTTACCATGAGACTGGTTGGAGCCTGGAGACAGGGGTAGTCAGCCAAGATTGCCTTGTATCCACACCTGCTGTCACCTTTACTCAGCCCTGCCTGGCTCCTAATATGCTGCATGAAGGGAAGTATAGACTTTAGAGTTGCAAAACTAGATTTTTTTTTTGAGTGGTACACTACGTACAGTGTACCAGAAGTCAAACTGGATAGTATTGCTTAGTGGTTGGCATGCAAAGAACACCCACTGCCCATTAAGTCCCATTTTCAAGTGGCAGAAGATCATGTAAATGAAACATGTAAATGAAACATTGGGGCTTCTCTAATAAGTTCCTTCTCTTCAGTGGAACAAAGGGTTGCATCTCTGCATCTAGAACAGGCTGCCTCTCCCACTCACTCCAGAAGACAGAACCAAAAAGGAAATGCTGCCTCCAAGGTTACCAAACACCAGTTATTGCCGTTCTCCAGCTCCAGCTACAAACATCTATAGGTCTGTGGATCTATAGAGACAGACCCACAACCTGAAACAAGAATAGATAATAGCAGAAAGAGAAAACAGAAGAACCTAGGTACTCATCACCAACTAGAAGATCTTGGAAGAGAAAACAGAAGAACCTAGGTACTCATCACCAACTAGAAGATCTTGGAAGTCTACATCTGTCCCTGAACCCAACTCTAGCCAATGGCAAGCACCAGCATCTGGATGGGAAGGGTTCTCTCTATTCCTGCAATGGAGGAGAAAATCCTGGAATAGAAGGTCCAGTTGTGGTAACTATCCCAGGAAGGGTACCTCATTATTGTCTGCTCACTTCCCCACTATCTATTGCAGCAACCTCCTCCCAAAGGAAGCCTCTGCCATTGCAAACATGTTTGGCTTGTAATGGTGAACAAAAATGCAATAAAAAGGTATCTATCTAGCAAAAGGCAATACAGATGTCCAGATGGCCACATGGCAGATATCCCTCAATGGGGACTGAGCAACCAGGGCTGCTGCTGGTAGAATGGGCCGTAACACACGAGGGAGTCTTAGCCCCAATGCCTTATACGCCAAGGAGATGCACATTCTAATCCCATTCTAACCCAGGGATGCTAAAGAAACATTTCTTCTCCAAAAGACCACAGGTGTTAAGATATGAATAAGGAGTGCATTGAGATACACAGGGAGCGATACCCTTCCCATGTCAAGCTCGTGCCATTCTCTCTCCTTTGGACATGATCAGGGAAACAGGAAGAACCATCCCTGAGCCTGATGGAAAATGGAAATTACCTTTTGGCATGAAGGTGGGGTCACTCCTTAGCACCACCCTATCAGAATATACCAAGCATAGCTTGTGCCTCACTGATGAGGCTCCAGATTCGGACACCCAAAGGGCCGAAGGTACAGCCACCAAGAACAAAACTGTCCAGGAAAGAAACAATATCTTCCTTCGCTTCAAAGGATCCTTTGTCAGCGCCCTCAAAACTACATGCAGGCCCCACATCAGATATCTACAGATCATGGGATAGTTTGTCTAAGGAGCATTTGCACCCTGTGCTAAGGATGGTAGAAATACCTTGAAACATCAAGTTGCAGGTATTTAGGCCTGAGGCCAGCAACTAGTCTCTGCAGAAGAAAACCTCCTTAACTTTAGCCGATGCCTTAACCACCTCCCTCGCCACCTAAACCACCTGGCAAAAGACTTTCATGTCACCCGATAGATGTAGTTGGTCAATTGTCTTCTGCATGCCAGAATGGTGTCCAGCGCTTTCGAACTGTACCTTAGTTTGCTCATTCAATTGCCATGCAGTCAGGTTCAGACATGTTGGATCTGGGTGTGACATGGTTCAGTAAGTAGTTTTTCTGACATAGAAAAGACCAGCACAGTTGCAATGGACACCTCTACCAGGCCTGCAAACATATGCTCCTTGGCCAGTGAGGCACCACAAGTATGTCTGCCCATTCTGGCAGAATCTTCTTTAGCACGCTTAAGAAATGCATACAGTACATCAGATCTCAAGGTCATCATGCTGATGGTAGTGTGTAAATGTCCTTCAATTCCTCACAAGTAAACCAGATGAAGAATTGCCTCAGCTTTGATTGATCAGAGATGCAAATAAGTCCATCACTGGCAGACAGAAAAATCACAACTGTTTGAGATCTTGTCTCACCCCATGTCTGAGGCTCCATGCCTGACAACTCAACCAATCTGCTTGTGTGTCAAAGACTCCCCTCATGCATTCCACCACACATAACTAAATTGTATCTCCAGTTTCCCAGAACATGGAAAAGCATAAGCATGTCTCTCTAGTCAAACATCTTAGAAATTCAAGCTATAGAAATGTGCAAGAGTCTATGTGACCTCATAGGTTTCCTGGAGAAAACCCTTGAGTCCCGGGGAGTCCGTCAGATCAACTACTAGAGGATCCTCATGTGGCCTTCCACACCTCTAGAGTGCTTCAAGCCATGTAGTGGCCCATTGAATTGAAGCCACCAGGGCATCCACCAGGGACTTTCTAGATCTTATACTTCACAAGCTGCCTGATCCAGGAAGTCAACTCCACAGCCATCATTTTCCTAACCAGAAGTAGAAGAGGGTAGGGAACCGCCAATCCTTTCAGAAGCCAGTATACTTACCCCATTTGTGTCTTACGCAAGACTGCACCCAAGGGCACTCTATATCTTCCTCATATAGATTCTTCCCCCCAAGGTCCGTATGTTTGAGCTGTCAGTGGTCCTTGGCCTTACACCAGTACTGCCTTCCACAGAGCTGCTGACATTCCCGTCAAAATGCTGCTGCAGATCTGTTGGAGGAAAAAGCTGAGGCTGGCAAGCATCATTTTGTGCTACCATGCTTGCAACTTTAGCACACTACCCAGTTCTCCTGGAGCCTGCTTTCATGGGCTGCCTCTCAGTCTGGCAACGGTCTGCCTCCAATCTATCCCAAGATTGATTGGAAGGACAACCAGTCTTTTCGGTCAGAGTGCTTCACCTTCATTCACAATTGAGCTCTAGTAAGATAAATGGCTCTTGTTCCATGCCCCCCCCTTTCTTGCTCCCAGACTCCCTCTAACTCTTACTAAGGGGAGGGGAAGACAGGAGCAATAGAAAATGCTAATTTTTGACAGAGTCCTGTCAAAGCATCTGTACTAAAACAACCCAGGACCATAATTGGGGCATGGCTACCTCCAGAGGTGATCATGAAAAATAATTTCCTTTTTGGCCTTATTTTCTGGCGCAAATGTGAGATGAAACCCATTCTAGAATTTCTTCCTCCACTGCAAGAGAACAGAAGCAATTTCTTTGTCCTAGTAGCCTTAGTCCTTATAACAGACTAACATCTGACTCGCATCTAGCACAGTCTAATCTAAATCTTCTGCACTCCATGTTAGGAGTGTTACAAACTGCAGTTTGGGACATTTCCGTTTTGTTTCTTTCTCTTCTCTCTCCCCCCTCCCCCCCCCGTTATTTTGCTTACCATCCATCCTGAAGGAGAGTTCAGTTCTGAATAACTTGAAAGCTTGCTAACTACTTTGACACATTTTAGTAGGACCTAACCAAGTTATTGTTCTACTTTGGTTTTTAAATGAAGGGGTGATTCTTCACAAAACAATTGTTATGATTATGCATCTGTTGCAATAATAGCAACTGCTATGATTCAAGAATACAGTCACTTACCTTTTGTCTTGCTGCCATTCCTTTCCTAACAATGTCTCAGGGTCTATATACATTCACCTTATTTTCCTTTCTCAGATCGGGGTAATATGCATCCACTCTTGGCTAAGACCCAGTATTACAAACAACAAATAGAGACCAGGATAAAAACAACTAGTTGCACAGTTGTGTGTTCAAGGGGCCTTCTGGGATTCATTTTATTAAAAAGCATCCCCCCCCCACATGATGATTTTTGTCTTAAAACAGAATTTCAAAATCTGTTGGTGAAACACCATGTAGATCTCCTGTTTGGAGACAGAAATACCCACTGGGAATGCACAAGTCCTTGAGCTCACCTAAAGGAGATCTCTTGGGGGCACAGTCACCGCCCCCAACAACCTCCAGTTCAGTTTCACACTTGAAAGACACAATTACCCCAGATCTGGTCTTGAAATCTGCTACACACAGCAGATTTACACAACTTTTTAAAAGCAAGAAAACATTTTAACTACTTATATTTACTGCCTGTATTAAAAATACTACATAACGTTTGTACAGCAAAATGTTTTTAAAAGCAGCTCCTCAATGTTGTGTTGCAACACATCAGTTCAAATTAACACATCCAATCAGTATTTATCTCTATGTTCAAGCAATGCACTTAGCATTAGCTGAACCTAATAGTTTGAGAAATTGACAACACAATCATATGAATGTCTACTCAGACGTAAGTCTCACCGAATTCCACAGGACTTACTGTCAGGTAAGTACGTATAGGCTTGTAGCCTAAATTCTACTGGGATCAAAGGAAACACTGATATTAAACTTCTGAGACTGCAGAAATGATCTTCAAAACACTCCCAGAATTCTTACTCGTATTATTAGTCGTATTCCTTAGTCTGTACATACAGGTACTAGAGTATCATCCTGCTCTGAAGGGGGTTGCACTCCCTCTGAAGGAGCAGGTCCGCAGCTTGGGGGTCCGCCTGGATCTGCAGCTGCTCCTGGATTCCCAGGTGGCAGCTGTGGCCAGGGGGGTCTTTGCCCAGCTTCAGCTGGTGCACCAGCTGCGACCGTACTTGGATCGTGCAGACCTGACCACGGTGATCCATGCCACGGTGACATCGCGACTAGATTATTGTGAAGCGCTCTATGTGGGGCTGCCCTTGAAGACGGTTCGGAAACTGCAATTAGTGCAGAATGCGGCGGCCCGTGTGGTCACTGGAGGTAGGCAGTTTGACTCCGTCGGGCCGCTCCTCCGACAGCTGCGCTGGCTGCTGATTCGTTGACCTTGGGGCCAGGATATTTGAGAGACCGCCTACTTCTATATAGTCCGGCTCGTCTCCTTAGATCATCAGAGAAGGCACTTTTGCAGGTGCCGTCGCCCAGGGAGGTGCGAGGGGCGGCGGCCAGAAACAGGGCCTTCTCAGTAGTGGCACCAATCTTATGGAATTCCCTCCCCTTTGACTTACGAACTGCTCCCTCCTTGGATACTTTCCGGCAAGGCCTAAAAACCTTCTTGTTCAAAGAAGCCTTCTGAACCCTTGCCTTTTTTAACATCTTGCCGGTACAGGTGGGGGTGCTGCTGTTTTTTTTTGCTCTTGTTTTAATTGTAGCAATGATCTTTTTGATCGATTTTTAGATACTGTTTTTATTAATTTTCATTAATTGTTTTTTACTGTTTTAAAATGTGATTATTTTTGTATTGTATTTTATTTTGTTGTTGTAAGCCGCCTTGGGTCCCTTCGGGGAGAAATGCGGGATAAAAATACTGTAAATAAATAAATAAATAAATTACGTGCTGTATTTTTAAAATCACTTTTCACAACCAGTAATCCTCATTGTCCTCTAAAGAGAAATAGGAGAATTCGACTAGCACTAAAAATTGCAAATAAAATGTTTAATTTCAGAAACTGAGTTCACCATTTATAAATACACTAAAACATAGTAAATGCAAAAATTAGGCAGAGGTACAGTATTTTAACAAAACTACATCTTTTCTAAAGGTCAAAGGCAACTCATTTCCCCAAAGAATTTTACCAATGCACTGAAGTGGAGAAATGAACCTTTAAGAAAACTTTGAGCGCATATGGTTTACAATTTAAATGCTGGCTAGATTTACCTCAGTTTGAGGTTTAAGAGGGTTCTACTATATTTTATTTGCCTGACAGACATTGCCAATTATGGATCAACTCTACCATAACATTCTAAAGTAGGGCACCAACCTAGAAGGGATATTTATTGAGAATTAGTTTCATGTAATAGGAACATAAGGGGATGTCACACACAGTTTTCAATTACATGGAAAACCAGGACATAATTTTTACATCAAGGAGTACTAAATCTTTTGATGCCCTCAATCGTAGACGGTTTTAGCATGATGCCTACTCTTTATATTTCTTACTTTCCAATACACGGCATTAAATAACAAACATTAATTGAAAATTTTTTGAAATAAACACCCCAAAGACCTTATAAATACTCAAGCTCTAATTCAGTTACAGTGTAAAAACCTGAATAGGGACCACTGAATGGCAAGATTATAGGTTACTGTATAAGTGATGTTCCATAATACCTCTAAGTTTAGTTTAGTCAAATACTAATTCAATAGCCACCCTTAGTACTTACATCATTCTTGAATATTCTCATTACCCTTTAAGTACATTAGGCCTGCAGTTAAAACCTGCTAAGTAGAAAGATGGCTTCAATTCCACCTTTTATGTACAACTTTCTTCTGACAGCTACAAAATGTTTCTTGCAATTAAAGCAATGTTCAACTAATATACAGTACCTGGTTTATGGTTTTTACATAATTGAATAAAAAACTACATAATAGAACTGTTTACATCTTTTTTGCCATTCTATTCAAACAACTGTTTCAAAAGTTCATTTACAATTCTCAATTAATACCTACATAATTTTGTATAATTAAGACAATGACAATCTAATTCTAATGTGAACCTTTAAAAAACAACACGTATGTACAATATCTGGCCTGAAGGACTATTAATAAGGCACATGTAGACATATAGAAAGCTGAAAAATTAAAACTAGAATTTGGAACTACAGTCACTGATTAGATGTCATACATGGCCCCTATTGGAGCAATTTAAAAATCCAAGTTACAAATACAGTAATTATCCAGTGAGCAACAACAATTTCAGACTGGCAGCTTGTTCATTAGTTTCAATACTGGAAGTATATCAAAGGAAGATTTACTTTCAAAAAGATAAGTTTTTCAAAGTGTTCCATTGCTAACCGTGACTGGCTAAAGCTGCTGTTTTCATTGGATGTACTGAACAATCTCTCGGATGGAACAATGCTTGGAGGACAACCCAGGAATCGGACAGCCAACTTTGACAATACTGGCCAAGACGACTTCTTAAAGTTCCAATAAGTGAGGGGATCACAGTTATGCTCTAGCACTTCTTCCTCCAAGTACAAAACCACCATTTCTTCAGGCAACTTGGCCTTCTCTTTTGGAACCTTTGTTTTTTTCATGTCATCCATAAGTGACCAAAGATTATCGTCCCCATAGGAGTTTTTAGATGATGAACCTATACCACAGCCATTGGAAACAGGTTTCTCATCATCTGAGGTAGCGTTTAATATTTCTAGCTCCCTGATTAAGTCCTGCTTATACTGTTCTGCCTCCTCTTCGGTGAATAAGGAGGCCTTGTAACGAGGGTCCAAAAGTGTAGCAAAAATGTACCTTGGATCATGAAGCGTGGAGGACAACCTACTTACCATGGCTTCTTTTAAGGATTTTAGCATGGTGTCTATGCCCATTGTTTCCTCAAACAGTAGTTCAATTTTCCTGTTGAGTATATGAATCATTGGAATTACTTGGCTTAAAGTGGATATATGTGTACTCATCTCTCTGCTTGCAACTTCAAATGGTTTGAGAGCATGACAGACAGACTGCATTACTTCCCACTGATCGCAGCTTATTAACTCCCTGAAGCTGCACTCTATGGACATTTCATCAACTGCTCTTTTCTGTTCAATTAAGCGCTCAAGCATATGGAATGATGTATTCCACTTTGATGGAACATCTTGAATGAGCTGGTGTTGTGGCAAGTGATATTCCTTTTGCAGCTCTGCCAGTTTCTCTCTTGCTTTTGCCGACCGATGAACACGTTCACATATCTTTCTTGCAATACTAAGCAGGTTTTGAACCATTCTCTGGCTTTTAATAGCTTCATTTACTATGAGGTTAACTGTGTGACCAAAGCACTGCACACTTGAATGCTCCCCTTCATTTAAAGTTTTTCCTATAGTCTGATTATCTGTAACAGTAATCCCAACCTGAAGCCCAATGGATGCTATCCAGGCTTCCCACCAATATTCTAGCTGCTTCTGAATGCTGATACCATTGTAGTCACAATCAATCTGGGACACATTTAAAAGAGCTGAACAATGGTAGTCTTCACACTGTGGTCGAACCCTAGATTCAAATGTTACCCAATGAGCCGTAAGGGTCAGATATTCTCGGGTTTGATTGCTCATCCATATTCCAGATGTAAAATGGACTACTCCACTCTCAGCTTCTTTAAGGTGTGAAACAATTATTTGTTTCACACTCTCATACATATCAGGAATCGCAGTCCGAGAAAAGTAAGATGGTGAAGGCAAAGAATACTGAGGTTGCAAGTATTCAAGCAGTCGATTAAAGCCAATATTGTCTACAAAAGAATATGGCTGAAGGTCAAGTGCAATCATCTCAGCTACAAGACTCGTAATTTTTTTGGCAACAGGGTGAGTGTCAGAAAATTTGTCATTGGTTTCATCAAAAGATGAAGATCCCAAAAGATCTGTGCTCAGTGGCACACGGCTATTTGTAGAAGACGACAATACTGGCTCTGAGGCATCTGGTTTCAGGACATTGTTATGAAACCGTTGTAAGTGTCTTAGAAGGCAACTGGTACCTAGATTGGTTGGCTTTTTCCCTCGACTTATCGTACGTCCGCAGTGCATACATATTACTTTAGTTGAATCTGCAGAACAAATTGAAAAATGATTCCACAGTTTTGAGGTCTTTTTGCTACTGGCAGGAAATATGACTTGATTATCATTAGTAACCATTGTGGGCAAGTCAGTCAATTTTGAGGATGAACATTCTGCAGAAGCCAAAGTAGCATAAGGAGAATTTGCTAAACTCACATCTACAAAGCTTTTCTGAATCCCAATGACTTCAGGATGACGTCGATATAAATGCTTTGTCATACAGCTTGTGCCCATATCACCTTTCTTCCCACGATTTATCACACAACTGCAATGTCTACACACAACTTTTAGACTATCCCCTGGAGACAACGAAAAATGATGCCATACTTCTGATTTAAGCTTCCGCATCATCCATTTATTCTGATGGAAAACAGAGCTGTGTTCAAATATCAAAGGACTCTTTTCAGGGGAAGAAACTAAAGAAGCTTCACCTATATCATCAGATGAAGACAACAGTGATGAGTCCTCTATGAGAGCATCTCCCAGATGAAGATTAGAATTGTTTTCTTCAGTCATTCTGTCTGGAGAAGAACAAACAGAGGTTGGTTCTTTAGCCAATTTGCCAGGTGAGGACACAGAACCTAGATCACCATCTGAAGGCAATAAAGGAGGCAATAAAGTTGGAGGAGCTGAGTACAGAGGAGGTATGCTCGAGCCACCTCCATTCTCTTGTAGAACAATAGAACGATGAGCTCTCCACATGTGTCGTATTAAGCAACTGGTTCCAAGATCTTTTCCATTCTTCCCTCTACTAAATTCATTCATGCAATGGATGCAAACAGCTTTTGAATTATCTAAAGGGGACAAATAAAAATGTTTCCAGACAGCAGATCTTCTTCTTGATCCAGATGTACTCTTAGGAACTGGAACAGTTTTCTCTACATTCTCTGCAGTTTCTTCACATTGGTTGTTGTGGAAGTGCTGAGATGATCCAACAACAGCTTCTTCTTTATTGCTTTTTTCAGTATGCGACAGGTCTGAAGGCATTTCTTCTTGAGAAACTAGAGGAACAGATTCCTCAGTTATTTGATCTGGAGAAGGAATCTTAGAAGCAGTTTTCTTAACCAATTTTATAGGGGCTAAGATGTTGGTTAGATCTCCAACATCTGCAGGCTGAGGAGGCAGTAATATTGTAGGGGAAGAGAAGGAGGATATGGTTGGTATACTTCCATTTTCCTGAATGAGTACAGTTGGATGAGCTCTCCTTACATGCCTCATGAGACAACTTGTACTTAAGTCTTTTTCATTTTTACCCCTGCTAAACTCTTTCATACAGTACATACATATTGCTTTAGTGCTGTCTCTAGGAGATATAAAGAAATGGTTCCAAGCAGGAGATTTTTTTCGGGAGCTTATGTTTCTGCTTGAAAGAAGGCTCTGTGTGACAGCTTCCATTGCTACATCATAAAGAGTGCTGCTATATTGGGAAAACAGAGATCCGTAATCCTCTTCATTTTCTGCAGAGATGTATTTACCTGAATTGTTATGGATAAAATTCTTTTCTCTGTCATCTTGCTCATCACTGCTGTCTGTTTGCCTTAAGTCTTCTTGCTCAGTTTTTATAGCCATTGTTTCTAAAGCACAATTACTATCATCTTCTGGTTCCTCTTTTAAACTGTTGATTTTATCCATCATAAAATTACCATCATCAATTTGGGGGGAATCTGGCCTATCTGTATCCATGATCAGTTAGTTCTGTGATGTCTTCATAACTTAGTGATGACTCAGAAATTGATTTAAATTACGTATCGTAAACGTGCAAAAGCATAAGGGTGGGAACATAAGTTTGTATTCTAGACGTTGCACTTGGATAAGAAATGTTTATTACACAAACTTATGGGAAAGCACTTGGTTTAATGAATGGAATCTCATTTTTTCGCCTACTTAGGATCTTGAGATTTCCAGGTCATTAATTATTTTTGACCGATACTGGAACTAAGTGCTTGCATGTTGTGTAAAAAAAAAAAAAAAAAAAAACCTAAGGAGAGAATGTTGAGTTTCTTCCCAGTAAAATCATGTACTCATCTCGATTCATTACAATCCACTTGCATCATCTAGAAATAAAAGAAAAAATGCATTAAGTAAACACATTTAGGTGAGTTTATTTACTCCCCTAATGCGAAGGACTACTTTGTTCTTTACTTCCTCAATTAGCCTTTAAACATAACTATTAAAAAAAAAACACTAAGGGAAGAAAAAGCACAGAACATTACAACTTTTGGAAGATATGAAACTTTACTACAAGTTTCTATGAAAAATACATCTGAAAAATAATTTCCATACACTATTTGTAACTACCAGGATCCAAAGAGCAACCTGAGGTATGGCCAAGGGCCTAAACACAACAAGTGTGATTAGTTATTGATTCCTTCTTTAGCCAGGATATTCCTGTACCACTTTATAAAAGATATAATTTGAAGTGTCCCCAGTTTCAAAAGGATCCTTTGGTCATCCAGAGTGAATTGTGTCGTACTTTGGACCCTGGCCATCAGTTGCTTAATACTTCTTTCTTTTGAATGGTAGATGCTCATGCCATATCACAAACAGCTTTTCAAACTCAAAATGAAGAAATCAAACATTCTACCTACATGACCCCGCAGCACCTTGGACCAAACACATATCTATGAAATATATGATGAATGAAAAACAGCACAAGTGCACAAACAGATCATGTCAAACTTAATAAGCCCTCTCTGAAAAAATCCAATTCAACAAAGGAGAAAACCATGAAATAGTCTTAGTAATACCTGTACAGTAATGATCAATGCTTACTTGTTTAGTTTGTGTGGAAAAGAACAGATGGGATCATAGATGTGTGCGGCTATTGGGCTGTGGTAGAAAATAGATGTGTTTGAATACAGGGCTGAGTTTTAATTTATTTTTCCCTCTTCCCCTATGTTTTATTTATTATACTGAGATCCTGCCTTTTTTTCAATAGAGCTCTTAGGCATACATACTATTCCCATGTTGTCTCCCAACCAGACCAGACCTGCTGAGCTTCAACAAAGTTCCTGAATCATATGTCTTCAGACCACAAACTAGGCCTGGAAGTTAAACCTTTCACAGGCTGGTCAGCATGAAGCTGGGTGAAGAGTTATGCTAACACATCCAACTTTGTGCTCCAGCTCCCCCCCCCCCCCGCCCTTTAATTTAAAGTGGCGACAGTAGCACCAGCACCAACTCCTATACCTCATTCCAATCCAGTGACTAGCCTTGTGGGTGGTGTGCAAGACAGTGAGTGGGTGTGCCTCCCTTATTTAGTACTCAGACTAGACTGACCACCTGGTTTACAGTATGTATGTTAGTCTCCAGAATTCTCCTTATCTATTGATGCACTCATCTATTCTCAGAAAATAGGGAAGAGGAGGAATGACACTGTAGGGTCACATTAATAATAATATAATGGATAGCTTCCCACACATTTAAGCCTAGTCCCACAGGTATGAGGTCAGACCTAAAGCATACACAACGCTACAATGTGTCTTTTGGGGACTGTGAGCCCTAGAGTTGTAAAAAATAGTTTTTCTTGATCTGCCTCTCTTCTAAGATTCCATTATTTCAATCAATTTAAAAATAAGATTCAGATTTCTGTCCCCAAAGCATTATCAGTTTTGAAAGTTATAGAAAAAGGGGGAAATCCTCCATTTTCACTAGCCAAGAGCAACTCTGAAAAAAGAACTGGCATTTACACTGACCCAGTTCTTATCCTTCATGTTATTTGGAGTAAGAATTATTGTACAACAACAGTATCCTAATACCCTTCTATTTAATTTATGAATTAAACATTTGCATCTCATACATATTGAAATACACTGAACATTATGCAATAGGTTTTTTGTCAGCTGTTAAACAACTGGCTGTGCTGATGAACTAAAAGGAACCTCCTTTACTAAGTTCTCTCTAACATACTTTTCATAAATAAAGATTTAATAAAGCAGTCAAAAATTAGCAAAAGTTTCAAACTTGTATTTTTCTCCTCAATAGGAGATATTTTTGTACATAGATCAAAGATCTATATAACTGAATCAGTAAAAGAGACATGTTCCTATTAACACAGGTACCAATATTTATGTCATAATAAATCGGGGGGGGGGGGAGTCCACAACCAAATACATTCCTCAAATTCAACTCACTCCATTTCAAGTGAGATGCGTAGCCTTGCATTTTGCTTATTATTGGAAAATCTGTACTGAGCACAGTTATCCATGTTCATACCAGAGGATAATTTATATATACACAGCAACATCTAGGTATCCCAGACAGCCAATACCACGGTCAGTTCTGATACTAAGTGCTCTCTTAGCTCCAAATATTTGTCAACAATAAGTCCTCTCTCCAGTATAAAAAACCCTCTGAATTTCATGTCAAAGTCTATGGCTTTCTAGACTTTGCTTCTATATCCTTTTGCATATTTTGCTTCTCAAGATGATAACTTTGGTGAAATTCAAGACGCATGGAAAGAGAAAAGTAGTGACAGTCCTTCTCTGAAGCATGGAAGAAACTAATTTTATACCGCCCTTCCTCCAAGGAGCTCAGAGTGGTGTACATATTTCCTCCCCTCCTTTTTGTCCTCACAACAACCCTGTGAGGAAGGTGGGGCTGTGAGATAGTGACTGGCCCAAGGTCACCCAGGAAGCTTTGTGGCTGAGCAGGGATTTGAACCTGGATCTTCCAGGTCTAAGTCCGACTCCCAAACCACTACACCATCCTGGCTATCAGACCTATGAGAACTCCCAAAAACAGATCAGCCAAATAAATCTTTCTATTTAGAACAATTGTTTTAGTAATGTTTTGAAAATGAGAGGCACAGCAGCTAATTTAATAAAAATTGCCAAATTCAATAGTTAACATACCTTGAACGTTTGATCATCTTGACTATACACCACATGAATAAATGTGGCGGTTTTCACAAACTGGAATTATAGGAGGAAGAGGCTGCATTCTCTGAAACCCTATACAAAGACATGTAGCACTCAGGTTACAATGCATTTGCTACTTTGAGTAAATTTACTGAGAAAATGTTGCATCAGGTGTCTTTCCTTGGGTAATGACTATATTGAGGTAACAGCAGTTTGAAATCAAAGAATGAATAATGACCTTCAAGTCAAAAGATGAACCTCAAGTTATAATGGTGAAACTTTCAGAAATTACCCAGTATCTTTGGATTTATGGGAATCATTGTCTCTTTATGACATCAGTGCTTAAAATTCTTTAAGCACTTTGTTAAATTATTAGTAACCTAACAGTTCAAGTTCTGTAACTGCTTATTCAGATAAGTAACTTCGGAGCATGTAAAATTTGACTAGAGAATTTTAAACCACTGTTCACTCAGGGCAAACATGTCAGAGATCACATTTTGGCTGTAGACTGTTTTGTCTACAATACACCCATATTATATCAACTTTATCCATTGCCAATTCATTTCTAACCCCAATACAAAATGTTTTTGGTCATTTTGGAATCTGGATCTCTTGGGATGGGTTCCTCCTCTCCAAACCCAATGCACACTTAGATTTTCTTTGGAGGTTCTGCTCCATATCCCATCATCACTTGAGATACATCAGGAACATATGCAGGACAGAGTGTTTTTGGTGGCAGAGCCAAGGTTGTGCAATTCTTTGCCCCAGAACAGCTGGTTAATTTCCTCCCTCTCTGACCTCTGATACCATGTTTTTCAGCATGCTTCGAGTATGAGATTCCTATCTATCTGGTGCGGAGGGGAGGGGTTTGGTGGCTTTGTCACTTCTCTTTTTGAATATAGCCAACTGGTGCTTTATATGTAATTATGATATCTGTTTTTAGACTTTTTAAGCTACCTTGAGGGCCTGCATGGATGGAAAGGCAGGGATATAATATTTTAAGTAATTAGAATTTCAGTTACAAAACATTTAAAGTAGAAGTTATACAGGTGGCAAAGCACTCACCTATCTGGTCCACTGTCTCTCTCTGGCTTCATTTTAGACAGTATTTCCAGATCTGTGTGACAAAAAAATAGAAAAGAGACAGAGAATAATGTTTTAACCTAAATCCACACATTCATTATTTTTGGCCCAAAGTCATACAAGGTAAGTACACTCCCCACGTACTCACGTCTAGTACACTACCCACAGGGCTTGACCATATTCTTCTGACTTTTTCCCCTTTACTGGTGAATAATAAACCAATAAAAACAACAACAATAATAATAGTAATAATATCTTCTTATGACACTACAGCATGTGTCCTTCCCCACCACTTCAGCTAGTGATAAACAATGACTTCAGAGGAAAACACAGCAGTTGCCTCTATAGCAATCAGGAAAACATAATACGTGACTCTATAGCAATCAGGAATACATAAAACGTAATATGCTCTTAGCACAGCACACAACTATTGTTCCCTGTTATGACAATATTCAATGTTAAAAAGATTATCTACAAATTAACATCACATATTATTGTAACTGCATTGACCCAGAATGAAAGCAGGTGCATACCTGGGAAAGAGATTCCCTTCCTGTCATGGTTTGTAAAGTTGGACTGGAAAAAAAATCAGATAATGAGGGCTGCATGTCCTCTGAGATCACGGTTTTTCATCTGGTCATAAGTAATTTGTTATCAACAGCTGTTGCGCTTTCCCTAACTTTCAAGCAATACAAGAGAAGCCATACTGCTAATGACAGTTATTCCATGCAGCTACTACACACCTACAACCTGTATTATCACTTGCCCTGCAAAAATTACAGTAGTGTAAAGAAAAATATTCCTCTTGAATGGGGAAGACCTAGAAATGAATGAAAGATGAAAATGGTTGAACAGGAGTAGACAATAAGGAGATTGAGGCCAAAATAGGCTAAGAAACATTATAATGCAACACAAGACACATAAAAAATAACAACCAATACTTTTTGCGGGGTTCTACCAACACTGTAAATAAACAGAGATGTAACATTATCCTGGTCTTTAGGATACACCATGGGCCTAAACACATGCACACACACGCAGTGTGGAATTGCATTTTTGACAGGCAGTGCCTTCAGTGTTGGTTATTTGACTCCAGGGGGGTCTGTGTCTCTCACAGCTGTGTCTATTTTTTTCTTTAAACACAATTGTTGGTTTACATGGATATTCTGCTTAGATTCTTATTTCAAAAACTTACTAATGCATGGAAGTTATCCCTTGACACCCTTTAAAATACACAATGCTTCAGTTATGAGTGGTAAATAGGTAGATGCTTTCAATCTTTGCATGCATGGGATGAAGCAAAGATTCTAACCTATGTTAAAACAACAAAGACACTATGAATTCAAAATCTGAGGAAGCGGTGGTAGGTATTCTAAGATTATTAACATGGAGGGTCCTGATTCAACTAAAGTTAGTTGCAAAAATAATGGGACTTGATTTATAACTGGCTTGTTTCATTAGTGTCAATGGGCACAGTTAAATTTAAGTAACTTACAGTGCAATCCTGGGTAAACAAGCGCTGGGGGAGCGGGCACTCCGCCGGCACGGGGTGTTGTAGAAACGCTGTAAAGCGTGTTTACAGCACCTGGAGAGTAAGGGTCACCAGTGTGGAGGCCGGCAGCCCTCTCTCCCCTGGTGGACCGTCCTTGCACCCGCTGAAGAAGGTAAGGCCTGCACCGGCCGGTGCAAGGGTGGAGGAGGGCCGAACGGGGGAGCTTGGGGGGGGGGTTGGCCATTGGCCAAACTAGGCTGGGAGAGGGCGAGGATATCGGTGGCGAGCTCCACCGATACTCAAGTCCTTTCCTGGTCCGGTTTGGCGTTAGCCACCCCCCAGGTCGAATGTACGCCAGCTCCAGAGCTGGTGTACATTCGAATAGGTCCATAGGTAGGCCTACCAGATTCCCCGGCACTCGGCCGGGACTGGGGGTGTGACTGGGGGTGTGGCCGGGGGCGGAGACTTCCTCCCTCGAGGCTGGGAGCTCTCCGGAACAGCCCGAGTAAACTCGGGCCGTTCCGGAGAGCTCCCAGCCTCGTCGCGTATTTGCGCGACGCTGGGAGCTCTCCGGAACAGCCCGAGTGAACTCGGGCTGTTCCGGAGAGCTCCCAGCGTCGCGCAAATACACGACGAGGCTGGGAGCTCTCCGGAACAGCCCGAGTTCACTCGGGCTGTTCCGGAGACTCTCAGAAGAGCTCCGGCCTGCCGCGATGCAGCCGGCGGGCTGGGGCCGGGATTAAAACATAGTTCGGGGGGGACGGGGGGAAAAAGGGCCGTTGCCAGGACTTTCCCGGCCATTTCCGGGAAGATGGTAAGCCTATCCATAGGGCCTCGGCCGCCTTGCACCCGGGAAAGGGGACGAGTGTCCTCTTTCCTTGAGGTGCTCCCGGGCTGCCAAAGGATACCCTAACCCTAACCCTTTAGGCTGGCCAGGTAACCTTAAGCCCGACCCACACCGCACAAGATCTGGTGCGGAGGCAAGCGAGCGTAGGTGCCTGAACGCCTGCCTCCCAGCGCTGACCTCGTCTCCATAAGTGTCTTCTTGCAAATAGTCCCTCCTGTTGTCCCGCCTTCTTAGAAAGCGCAGCGGTGATTGGCTAAGCACAAGTGCGGTCCGATACATGAGAGAAGAGAGGGGCAGGAAGGAGAGAAAACTAACAAAACAATTTGTGCCAGGAATAGAATTCATCTTGCTAACTTTTGTGAGAAGGAGAAATGGATCCAAGAGAAATCGGAGACTCAAGTGAGTTCCGATTGACTGACAACCCCTTTCATCCCACCCTCTCATCCGACTGCTGGCTAAAGTAGCTCCGCATCCCCGCCCCCTCAAAATCATGGGCAACAAACTATTCTGCTCGTGACAGAACTCCGGAGAGCGCAGCTCTCCCACGTTCAGCTGCTCTCTCCTGAAATGGTGACCACACAGTTCCGCACGTGTCTGGGACGCGCCGGAAATCATGCGGTGTGGGTCAGGCTTTACACAGGATTGGGCAGCCCAGCTAAATTGAGACCATGTCCAAACATACAATCCTGCATATCCAACATTTATACAAGCTCAGTTGTTAATCACTCACTTCCCCCCCCCCCCCCATCTGTGTAGCTCCTCTGATATAGCAATAAATTAGCTTTGGAACAAAAGTCAAATATTCAAATTGTATTTTTATGAGAATTCCACACATTCTAAAATGCAAAAATAGTTACACAAAGAAAAAATGAAAAAAAAAAAAAGCCTGATCGATGAAAGGTTACTCTAGGTCAAAAGGAGAGTAGTACCATTACTCACTGCGACTACTCAGAAGGAAGCCACAGTACTTCCCATTTGCAGTTACAAGCACATAAGTCGTTTTTTCTGACTTCTAAGATACTGTTCACAATCTGTACCAACTAACATATCAATTCATGACACTTGAACCATTATAGCGCAACACCGTATTTTTTTCTGTAGCATTGTACAGCTAATTGAATTTCATAAGAAGGCCCAGTTGCATTATGGTAAAGGTATCCCCTGACAATTAAGTCCAGTCGTGTCCGACTCTAGGGTGTGGTGCTCATCTCTATTTCAAAGCCGAAGAGCCAGCGTTGTCCGAAGACGCCTCCATGGTCATGTGGCTGGCATGACTCTTCTTGCTGCAGCGCGTAGCATGCAGCTGGAACACGGAGCGCTGTTTACCTTCCCGCAAGGACTACCTATTTATCTACTCGCATTGACATGCTTTGGAACTGCTAGGTTGGCAGGAGCTGGCCAAGCAACGAGTCCTCACCCCGTCGCATGAATCGAACTGCCGACCTTTCGATCTACAGCTTATGGTTCAGCGGTTTAACCCGCTGCGCCACCCGCTGGCCTGCCCAGTTGCATTACTTGTGCTTAAATCAAATGTACATTTTACAAGCAAAATAAGAGCACAACACAGATATGGAAACACAAGAATTTAAATATCATGATTTATTTAACGAATGTATATCCTGCCTTTCTCCCGGTAAGGGCAATAAATTAGAATTGAAAAGTTAAAAGACTCTTAATACTTTACAGCTTCTACAAATTAAACGAGTGGTAGGTTTTCTGAATAAGGACTATAAACATTAGAATCCACACGCACCCCACCCCACCCCCCAAAAAAGAGGGAGAGGGCAATATTTTCCCTTCTTTTATGGCCAGGACAAGAATCACGCCGTCCCTTCTGTAAGTTTAATTTATGCCTGGCACTGAAAGATGTTTCACAGTTCTAAACACCAAGGTTCTTCCCATGGGGTAAGTAATTCAGTTGAAGGAACACGGTATATGCTGATTTCTATACAGCAAATCAAGTCATGATGCAGTTTCATAGCTTGATCAGAGAACAACACGAACCTGACTTCTCGTAAACTTTTGTTCTGACTCTTAAATCCAACAAAGAAGGTTTAGTTAGAAAGCCTGCTTCTAGTAGTTTTATACACAAGCTGGGTCAATAAAATATTCTCTCACCTGCTCTGTTTCTCTCAGGGCAGCTTATGACAAAGCAGTCACTACATGAAGGCTGCCAAAAAGTACTTTCCTGTAGCAACTCTCCATGCAATAGGCAAATGTTTAAAAGTCTCCTAGCCCACAATTTGGCCAAACACATACACAATTCTACACAGTGGTTATGTGAGATGTAAGTGTCTGGTGAGAACAGCCTTGCGTGCAACTAGGCCACCCACCATTCAAGGCAAAGGTTTTAAGAGTCACCACTAGGATTTATTTTTTCATACAGAGAATATAGGGGCTGAAGTGGGGTTCAAATTGATCCTTATCATATGTGCATGATCTGCAGTCAGATTATTCTGACTGACAGCAGCTCTTCGGGATCTCAAGCAGAGGTCTTTCTCAGGCTCAACATTTGAAATCCTTTTAACTGGAGACATTAGGGATTGAACTAGGGATCTTACACCTGTCCATGAGACTGCCAAGGCTAGCTAGCACCATGGTAACTCAGCATTAGATGGACTACATAACCAACACTTTTCCTATGTGGAAAAGTACTTCCATTTTTTTTTAAACCCACAAATAGATTTACTACATCTGATGATTATACAAACATCTATATTGCTGTATGAATATTTGCTGAGAAGCTATAACTGCATGCAGTACAGTACTGATTTCCCATCTGTACAGTAGAAACAATCCCTGAAAGTTCCTCCCCCACTGCCTGGGCTGTTAAGAGGATTAACCAAGTAGTGTTTATGAAGTGCTTCTGCACCTTTGATGTTGGGAATGGGGGCTGTACACCATTTTAAAGGCATACCTCCACCGTCTTGCAGGAATCTGGCTGAGTTGTTTACACGGGGAAAAGGTTGCTCCAAGGAAAGGTGTGGTGTCACTCTCTTCAATCTCGCCACATGCCAGCCTTCCCCCTCTCCTTTCCCCAACTCATCCCCCCCCCCAGGAGGCAAACGTCCAGCGCAACTTGAAAATAGCCCCACGTAAAGGCTGCCATGCATGAAGGAGTTAGCAAAGAACTGAGCATGGGTTAAAGCGGGCCAAGCTGTGGCATACTTCATGGGCACCCGACTACCGCTACGGGAGGGCGACACTGCCCAGAATGAAGCCGAAGATAAGGAAAGGGTGGCGATGGGACTGGGAGACCGAACTGAGGGACGAGACAAAGCCAGGCGCGTGCTCCTGCTCAGCTACGGGAAGTGCGGCCCAGCGCTTTCCCGAGGGGGCTTCCTGATCCGTGGGGGGGGGGGGGGGAGAAGGGCCAAGACAGCCTCTCCGTCTGCCTCGCCTCATGCGGGGGCTCGGAGTCGGCGGGATCCTTCATCATGGGGCTCAGCTCTGGTTCCCCTCCCCCCTTCCCTCAGGTTATCCTCTCAAACAATAAGGCCGGCGAGTGCGAGGGCGGAAAAGGGTCGAGCACTAGGGCCCTGGACGCTGTTTCACGCGTCCGCTCGACTCCGACTCAACGGCGGCCCTTGGAGTGGAACGGGACGCAGCGGAAGGATTTCGACTTCGAGCCGGCGTCACAGCCAAGCACAGCCCGAGGGGAAAGAGCTGGCTGAGGGGAGTCGGGGGGAGGGGCAGGACACGGGCCAAAGCACTACCCCTTCCTACTCACCCCCCCCGCCCCGGATCTTTTTCTCTCCTCACCTTTCAAGTCTTTCCCCCCGAGCGCTGCCGTCTGCACTGCCGCCGCGCCGGGTCTGAATTGGTTAACGCCAAGGTCCGAGCGGGCCCGTCCCATTCATTTCTCAGGCGCTTTGTCTCCCGCTGCCGCGACGCTGAACGCGGACTCCCCCGGCTCGGCCGCCACCGCGCGTACTACGCATGTGCCACGCTCAGGGCAACAAGCGAGAGGGAGGCGGAGTAATCCAAGAGGCGGCCTCAGCCGGCCGGATGCAAAAGTCACACGCTGCACGCGCCGGAGCAGCGTATCGCGTCATCGAATGCGCCGCAGTGATGATGCATCTATGCGAGCGCAAGAAAGCGCAGGGAAGGACGACAAAATGGCTGCTGCTGGGATGTGAAGAGCAGGCGTGGGATAAAGGGAAGGGAAATGGTTATTACAAGACATTGTGCCTTGCATACTGAAAATACAGGTGCGGTGTTTTGGTTTTTTGCAGTTCACTGCTGGCTGTGGACGTTGCCACGGGGTTTCCTGTGCTTGAAAAAAAAAGAGTCTGGTGGGTGGGTTATAAATTCTGGTGACGCCTATGGTTATAATGTGTAAAGCCAGGTGGGGACGACTTAGTTGAGTCTTTACGTAGAGAGCAAGAGAAGGTGGATTTTCAACACCTGATGAATCCACCAGACACGGAAACGGCCCACCGCCCCAGGGCACCACATCAGTGGACGCCCCTGCCAAGCACCTGTGCCTCTGCAGCCTTACCGGTGTGTGTGTTTACTCGGAAGTCGTTGGTCCCACTCAGTACATAGTAGGGGTTGGTTGCTAGTTTCTCACCTGGCAGCTAAGTCCTGGCTCCCTCTGTTTCTCTCTCCACATCCGTGACTTGAGATGGAGACCATGTGGTAATATTTGGCTCTGTGGCGTGAAACGTTTCATCTACTTATTAAGCTGTTTTTAAGGACACAAGGGCAGACCAGGCTGCGCGTTCCACCTGGACAGTTAGCAAGTACAATGGCGCTAATCCCTAAGTAATGATAATACTGTACTGTAGGATTTTAGGCCGTGACCAATGTACAAGTGGAAGTTTTAGCAACCAAAAAGCAATGGTATAGACAACCAAAAAGCAATGGTGACCAAAAGCAATAGTATGGTACCTGTACCTAACAGATAGGATGGTTTCCCCACTCCTGTGGCACTATTTCTACTCAAATTATTAACGGTGCTTCTGATCACCCTAATATTAGATTGCACCTGTCTTTTACGGTGTTGATTCTGCCATTTCAAACGGAGACAGAGCAAATTTAATAAGTACTGTACTTTAACTCCCACTTCCACAGTGAATTAAATTTAACAAAGGTCCTCTTATTGAATTTCATCGACGTTCCTGCCAAATAAGGCTGCAATTCTATGCTTGCTTTTCTTGAAGCAAATCTCATCAAACTTGGTGTGAGTTCCTTCTAACTAAATATGCGGAGGATTGTTCTACACATGTTCTTAAAAAGTTCCAGCCTGTGACTGTGTATAGATTTGTTGGCAGAAGTGTGATGCTTTCAGTCTTGCATAATCTCTGAAATAGTATTTGTGACTTGCGCTATAGAGCTGCCTTTGTCTCAGAATAAGAAGCTGTGTTATAGTAGTCAGACCACTGATACATTTAACATACTCTGGCAGGAACATTTGGGCACAACTTTTTTCCAGTCTTCTACCTGATACATTTTCGTTGGAGATGCTAGGAGTTGTGTTCAGTGGGGCTTGCTTCTGAGTAGATATGCCTAGGATTGTGCTCTAAAGGCTGATTCACACTAGCCCTTCCGTGCACGTTTGCTCTACTCTAGCGTCTGTACGTGCATCTAGCAGTTCTCTGAACGTTTGCCCGCCTTCTTGAAGAAAGCGCAGCTGTGATTGGGTGAAGAGAAATACGCTTCTCTGATTGGTGAGCTGCCTAGTACCGGGAGCATAAACGCTAGCTTAAACGCGAGCGCAGCAAAAAGATAAACCGAAACCATCTCTCCTGGCTGCGTCGTAAGCTTATGCTGCGTCTGACGCAAGCATGAAAAACGCACGAAAAGACCAAACGTTAAGCCAAAACGCGCACGGAAAGGGCTAGTGTGAATCAGCCTTAAGGCTGGATTCACACTACACGAATCCCGGCGCGGAGGCCTCTGCCTCCGCGTGCAGAGCTGGTTGGAAGGAGTGTCTTCCCGCCTGTTGTCCCTCCTGCTGTCCCGCCTTCTTAAGAAAGCGCAGCTTACAGATTGGAAGTAGTTCTGATTGGCATGCAGCCACTCTCCCCCCCCCCCATCCGACTGGTGGCTGCAGTAGCTCTGCGAACCAGCCCCCTCAAAAGATGGGTTTCCCCATCTTGTATGCAGGAGATTGCAGCTGCTCAGCTTGCTTCCGAAATGCTGTCAAAGAGCTCCGCGCATCTCCGTAAAGCGCCAGGATTCATGTAGTATGAATCCAGCCTAAGGGTTTAACAAGATGCACCTGCCCACATTCCTTCTCTTAAAGGTCTAACACTCTGTCCTGGTATGGATCTGGTAAGCCTACGGGGAATCCTACCTATATCCATTTGACTATTTCATTTGTGTGTGTGTGTGTGTGTCATGAAAGAGACATCTCTATGTTTGCTAAATACATACATGACTTGGTCTGACTAGACTCAGCTATGCAATTACAAGATTACTGGTTTGGGTAACTCTGAAACATCTGCTTGCTCAGCATCTGAGGGATTTTGTAGGAGGTCATCATGATTGCTGTCTTTAATCCCAACTGTTCCTTGCTCTGGTACTACTTCATTAGCTGCTGGACCAGTTGTATGACTTTCTGCTTACACCAAGATAAAACATCACAGCTGTTCTGGCCTTGTGAGAGAAAGCTCTTTCTAGCATGCAGCAGCGGTGTGTATGGTATAATCTTGTCTGCCTCTTAAGACCTCCAACACTTAGATATTGATTAATTGTATCCTGATTGCCTGAAAACTGAGTTTAGTTTCTGGCAGCATCTTTTATGAGTTTTGTTTAAATTTGGGAGATAAAGCTTTGTGAGTAAACTGGAAGCAATGACTTGCATAACACAATCACTGGAATGTGCTTCATATCAGTGTTTGTGTAATTGGGCTCAAACTGTATCATACCTTACAAGTACTGGAAGGCATAAAAGAGGTTTTCAGAATTTTTATAAGCCCCCTCCCTTTTTTTTTTTTTTTTTTTTTGCACCAAGTGAAAATAATCCTCTGAACTTTTCAAAATATAAGGTCATATCAGGAAGAGGAGCACTTCTGTCTTCAGTCATTCACAGTATCAAAACGAGAAAGTCGTGTGCACCTGCAACATATGGTGCAGCCTGATCTTCACAGCGCAATCCTACGTAAGTCGGAGGAGGCCATGTAAAGCTGAACCGGCCTGGCGGGCGCAATCATGGGCGCAATCCCCACCCACCCCTGGGCCGGCTCAGCCAATGCCCCCCCTTCCTCGCTGCCTGGACCGCCCATGCGGCTGCCGGGGGACCTCTTACCTTCCTCCGGCGGCTGCATGGACGTCCCGGAGGCGGAGTGAGGGTGGCTGGCCTTGTGGCATATTTGTGACGGCTTCTGGCGGCGGAGCACTCACTCTGCTGCCGGGTTTTTTGCGCAGGATTGTGCTGTCAGCCAGTTTACTTGGAATTGAAGCAAGTTCCATTGCAGCGGGGCGTGCTGGTAAGTAAGCGTGCATAGGATTGCAGGTTTAAGATTCCTCAAGACTGTAGCAAAGGAAAAGGATGTTCTATTGTGTTAAACACTGAAAGTTAATACAGGATAGGAGATCCCTACATTTTGAAGATTAAAAAAACCTCCTTGTTGTCCAGCATTACGGAAAGTGCATTTGTGGAGATTTCTCCCACACAATTTTCAAGTTCCCATTCCTATACTGTTCCCATTCAGGAGGCCAAAAGACCTACTATGTGGAGGATGAGATGGGAATATGTTCCTTAGGGTCTAATCTATTATGTAATTAATAAAACTCCTGTTTTATTCAAAATATGTTGAGTACACAAATGGATTTCACAAGAACTACAGAAATGACACCATGCACACTTTCATATGTACTCTGGCAAGACTTGAATACAGAAAATACACAAGGCTGCTATTTTTACATGGATATCATGTTGGAATTTGCATTTTCCAAGATACGTAGTTCCACAGCTGAAATCAGATGCATAAGCGATATCTACAATCCTGCCAAAGGAGACTTCCTTGTTGCATTTTGCAGTTTTCTTATCAGCAGTGTTAGTTAGCATCTTAGCTACTGCAATGCTTGTAGGGAAAATAATGAAACTTGGATAGTTAAAGCAGGTGGGGTGGGGGCTTAAAAACATACCAACTTCAAATTCAACAGTTGGTTACATTCTAAACAAGACATCTCAATAAGTGTTTCTCAGCTCTCATCCAGTGTCTATTCTAGACAGTATCTGAAGCTTTTAGATAAAGAAAACACCAAAAATATAACAAGGAAATACTAAAAAAAAAAAAAACCCCAGTTTCTGGAAGCTGTTTTTGTGATAATGAGACTATTGCACGCTGCTGTATTGGCCTGTGGGGTACCTTGGTCGCGACCTAGAGAGACTGGGAAATAATTTTCTCAACTATTTTCTGACCATTTCAAAACCTCTGTGTTCTTTGGTTGGGAGTAAAAATAAAATTGGTAAAAACAACTCAATCACAGCAGTGATTGAAACGATCCAATCTTAAATGTATTAAGTTGAATTATTTGAATGTAAATTTATGCAAACAAATAAAATTTAATCATTAAAATGCCAATATGATGTAGTAAGGTCTTTATTGCCATTCCCATGTAACGCTAATTACAGATTTCATCAAATTCACAAATCATTTGATAAATCACGCTTTAAATAAATGTACTTCTCTATTTTACTGGTAAGTTTCATATTTCAACCCTTGGTATTTTTCCAGTTTTTCAAGGTTGCAGAGTTACTTCTGCAAAATATCAATCTACCGTATTTAACTTGAGGGGGAGAACCTAAAATTAAGCTTTGTTTCCTTTTAAAACATTCTTCCTATTTTAAAAAAACTGCAGGTAGCTGTGTTGGTCTGCTATGGGGGGGGGGAAGGAAAGATGTTAACTACTGTACTTTCATAAGACCAACTGAAATATAAAAAGCAAAGCAACCTTCTGAGTTCACCAGAACTTGTCTTTGGATGGATATTAAGGGAAAAAAGAACAAGTGGGACCAGGAGAGAGAAATAAGTTGTTAGGTAGTCTAGTAAAAAGGTAAAGGTGACCCTTGACAATTAAGTCCAGTCGTGTCCGACTCTAGGGTGTGGTGCTCATCCCCATTTCAAAGCCGAAGAGCCAGCGTTGTCCGAAGACGCCTCCGTGGTCATGTGGCCGGCTTGACTCTCCTTGCCGCAGCGCGTAGCATGCGGCTGGAACACGGAGCGCTGTTTACCTTCCCACAAGCGGTACCTATTTATCTACTCGCATTACTTTGGAATATGCTTTGGAACTGCTAAGTTGGCAGGAGCTGGCCAAGCAAAGAGAGCTCACCCCGTCGCGGATTCGAACTGCCAATGGTTCAGCGGTTTAACCCACTGCGCCACCCACTGGCCTTTTAGGTAGTCTAGTAGGGCTTTTTAAATCTTATGTCCTCCCCTCCCACCCCATGACTTTGCTGAACCTCCTGACTAAAGAAGTTATTGTGAACTCAAAAGCTTGCTCAGTACTTATGATACAGTAATTTGACCTCAAAGATTTGCACCCCAGTGTTACTTTTAGACTTTTTGTATGCTTTCTCTATTTTTTCTACTTTAAGTCTAATAGGAACATAGTTGATTTAAAATAGAGCATTCAAGAGATGTGTACTTTTTGATGCTCATATTACAGAAATTCATATGATGAAGCTTGATATCGCTAACAAAACAAAATAGGATGGCCATCTGTTTGACTTTTAGATCAACAGAAAGAAGCTGTCTGGCTTATATACAGTGATATAGGGAACTTGAGAAGGTCGGAGAACAATAAAAGAACAGAGAGACCACAGATCTGAATCCTTTTTCATTTTCAGCTCAGACCATCTTGTTCTGACTGTAGCAGAGGTCTGATGGGGGAGGGAGTGGTTATGTAATTAAGGGCTATTGCAGTGCATATTGTTGCAGAGTACTGTGTTTGCAAGGGATCTGGAAGAAATATATATGCAGCTCTAACATTTTGGTTTCTTGTTTATGAATGTCTGCTATCTGACATTGAGCCAAACTGGCAGCAGCCCTCCTGGTTTCAGATAAAGATACAAGGGCACAATCCTATCCAACTTTCCAGCACTGATGCAGCCGTGCCAATGGAGCTTAAGCTGCATCCTGCTGTGGGGGAGCAGTCACAGAGGCCTCCTCAAGGCTGCATTGTGGCTGCATCAGTGCTGGAAAATTGGATCGGTTTGGGCCCTGAATTTTGCACCTCCTGAACAATATGTGATCTGCCCCTGAGTTATGGACTCTCCCTGAATCTTGACTTTAAAAAGTCTTATTATTATTGAAGTGTAAGTGACAAGATCTCTCCATGATTCAGTAACTGAGTTTGTGGGATAATCTTGTCTGCCTCAACTCTTAAAACCTCCACCATTTAAATGCTAAATAAGTGTATCCTGATTGTCTCTGAAAATTGAGTGTAATTTCTGAAGGCAACTTTTATGACACTTGTAGAAATGGGGGAGGTAAAACTAGATACAGTGATTTTTATTCTGCAGACAACTGTTTAACAGGGACAGCTGGCTATTCACTAAAATGCATATAACATGATTTGTCTTTAGCTTCCTTTCAGTGTTTTATGTTTACCGTATTAGGTTATGAATGTTGCAATCCTACATATGCCTAGGATTCAGTTAATTCAATGGGACTTACTTCCAGGCAGGTGAGAAAAGAACAGCAGTCATATATATCAGGGGTCCCCAATCCCCGGTCCGCGACCTGTTAGAAACCGGGCTGCGAGGCTTTCACCCCGCGCCAAAACAACTGCCGTGCCATTTTGCCCCCGCTGCTGCTGCCAAAAACATTTTGATCTCTCTGAAACATTTTACCAGTGGTGATCTCTCCGTGCTAAGGCTACTGTCCCCTCCCACTCTCTTCCAGAGACTCAGGAAGAGAGCGGGTCTGGCTGCTGGCCTCGCAAGACGTCACCACTGCATGCCCCACGCTCTCCAGAGGGCGATCTTGCTCGCTAGCCAAGTGCCGTTGAGCTGGTCAGCGAGGGTGGACAGGGCACGCTGCGAAGAGTTTGTCGACTGAAGTGTTGGCCTTGCCCGCGTTCCAGCTGACAATCGGAGCCAGCCAAGTTCTCAGTGCCTTTCCAATAGTCAGCTGGAGAGCAGATGTGGCGACACTTCAGCCTTCGATTGGGTGGATCACAACAAACTGGCAAATTCTTAAAGGGATGGGGGTACCAGACCACCTTACCTGTCTCCTGAGAAACAGAAATGTGGGTCAAGAAGCAAGAGTTCGAACAGGTCATGGAACAACCGATTGGTTCAAAATTGGGAAGGGAGTACGGCAAGGCTGTATATTGTCACCCTGCTTATTTAACTTATATGCAAAGTATATCATGAGAAATGTCAGGCTGGATGAATCGCAAGCCGGAATAAAGATTGCCGGGAGAAATATCAAACACCTCAGATATGCAGACGATACCACCCTAATGGCAGAAAGTGAAGAAGAACTAAAGAGCCTCTTGATGAGGATGAAAGAGGAGAGTGCAAAAGCTGGCTTGAAACTCAACATTAATAAAACTAAGATCATGGCATCTGGTCCCATCAATTCCTGGCAAATAGAAGGGGTAGAAATGGAAGCAGTAACAGACTTTACTTTTTGGGGCTCCAAGATCACTGCAGACAGAGACTGCAGCCATGAAATTAAAAGATGCTTACTCCTTGGGAGGAAAGCTAAGGCAAATCTAGACAGCATAATAAAAAGCAGAGATATCATCCTGCCAACAAAAGTTTGTATAGTCAGGGCGATGGTGTTCCCAGTAGCAATGTATGGTTGCGAGAGTTGGACCATAAGGAAGGCTGAGCGCCGAAGAATAGATGCTTTCGAACTGTGGTGCTGGAGAAGACTCCTGAGAGTCCCTTGGACTGCTAGGAGATCAAATCAGTCAATCCTAAATGAAATCAACCCTGACTGTTCCCTGGAAGGACAGGTACTGAGGCTGAAGCTCAAATATTTTGGCCACCTAATGCGAAGAGAGGACTCTCTGGAGAAGACTCTGATGCTGGGAAAGATTGAAGGCAGAAGGGGAAGGCAAAGAATGAGATGGTTAGAGTGACAGCATCACCGATGCAACAAACATGAAAATGAGCGAACTCAGGAAGATAGTGGAGGACAGGAAGGCCTGGCGGGATGTGGTTCATGGGGTCACGAAGGGTATGACACGACTGAACAACAAAACGTGTATAGAATTTTGGCTTACTTGATCATCTTACTGTTTTTCATTCATTCGTTTGCTCCACTCCCATGCAAAAACTTAAGTCACAAAGATGGCAGCGACTGCCACTGAAGAAAAACATGCTACCTCTGGCTTGCGGTCCTACCCCGCTTTGCTCGCGCGCACTCTCCGGGAGGTTGCGGATGCCTACAACTCTCCCAGGCAGGCACAGTCTTCCCGAACTTGACCGGCAGTATACAAGCCTGGGGAGGCGGAGCGTGCCTTGCAGCGTCCGAAGCAGCGATTGGCTTGCGGGCGGATGACGAACTTACATGGCGAGGAGGGCGGTCGGGGGATCGCTGGCCCCGCCCACCGAACGCTCGGAGCCCTGAGTCGGCGGCGCTCTCGTCGTTGTCGTCCTCCGCGGGGCTGGGAGGTGCCTGGCGCCCTCACGTCCTGTTCCTCCTCCCCCCTGCGCGCACCCTTCCTCCCCTCCCCTGCCGGCGCGAGCGCTGTGGTGAAGCCGCCGCCGCCGCCGCATTGTTTGTGCCGAGGGGGGGAGGAGGGGAAGATTTTCGGCCACGGGAGCCTCGGCGCCCAACCCGCAGCCGGACTGCGGCCCTTCGGGACGCGCTCCGCCTCCCGCCCCGAATGCGTCGCTGCAGCCGGATTCAGCAACCGCCGCCGAGCGCACCCGGGCGGACGCGACAGCGCGGTGTTCTCCGCCTCGGACTGAGTTCCGCCCGGTACTAGCAGCAGCGAGCGCCGCCGCCGCCGCCATTAGTCCGGACCCAGCCCGGCGTCTCAGAGCCACAGGAGGGTCTGTCAGCCGCGTCCCAGCGGCTCCCTCAGGTGAGAGCGGAAGGGCTTGAGGGGAGCGGCCGGAGGCTCCTCTTCTCGGGCCGCCAGCGAGCGAGTTCCGCTGTGGCGAGGGTGCCGAGGCGGCTGTTGTGTGTTGGGCGGGCGCCATGTTTGTGGCCCGAGTATTGTCCCGGGCGGGGGTGGGCGAAGTGAGGGAGGAGGAGAGGCTTCTCGGTGAAAGGGCTGGAGAGGGAGTGTGGCCGTGGCTGGGCCTGCCGGGGAAGGAACCATTCTGCGAGGCGGGGTTGGGGGAGGGGAGCGCTCTGGGCCTGGGAAGGAACCATTGGCGCGGAGGCGGGGTGTGGGAGGGGAGAAGGGGCGTGCTCTGGAGCCAACCGGCGGCTGTGTTTATGTCACGATGAGGCGAGGGGAAGCCAGTGGTGGGGGGGGAAGTGTTGGAGTGTCTGAATTTCGGGTAGGATGGAACCATTCTGGAAAAGAGGGGAACTCTTGTCTTGCATGTCACTCAGCGGTAGATTGATCTGTTCCACCTACACACGGGCCTTAATTAATTTAGTGCGTTGTATTTGTTGTTTTCCTTTAGCATGTGCTTCTTTTCATATTGGGTTTTATCAACTGCCTTTCTGGTTTCATTCTGGAAAGCGTTGTGTCCAGTGACGTCAGGAAGGCTGGGTTAGAAAGTTCACTTTCACTTTGAAAAATAGATTTCCCCATTTCTGTTGGCTTTTGGTTGTAGTTCTCTCTCTGTGCTTGTGTCTGTGTGCTTGTGTGTGTGTGTGTGTGTGTGCTTGTGTGTTTGAGAGTTGGCACCACTGAACTCAGTGTAAACATGCATAAGATCTGGCTATTGGAGTTCTTAATAGCTGCCATTGATACATTGGGGATACCTCTGAGCCTTTTAACTCAGCTGCAGTGTTGAAAGGGGAATGATTTTTCTTTGCTCGGTATAGGAGATGATGTAAGAAAGACATTAACAAATGTACTCCATGATTCATTTATTTTGTATGCCCGTGGGAAGTGCAAGTGCAGTAAATCCTACTCTGTCATAAGTCTGGTAGGCTTTAATGTGTGGCTTGAATAATCAAGGTTTTAAGAGCATTGTGATAGAATTGTAATTTTCAGGGCTAGGCTACTAAACTTGAATACCTGTCTTGAACTTCAGTAAGCATTATTTGGGGGTGTCAGGTAGTCTTCTAGACATAGAACCTATTCATTTTTCTATACTAGGTTTTGTATAGTTCTATGTGTTCCAGATGCAGATATATTTTTAGGTTCCAGGATGTGGAGATTACCTTGCTGAAGCTGAGTAGGTTTGGATCTCGTCAGTACCTCCTAGACGGAAAACTGCCTGGGAATCTCATGTATGCCATCTTGAGTTTCACTTTGAAACGAAGGTGGGACATAAATGTAATAGATACACTGAATGTCATCAGAGTATATTTGTATTTTCAGGAGTAACTTCCTCATTTTTGCAGCCTGTGAAAACACATGTTTTTGTGTTTTTCCTGTTTTCTTCTATTCAGATGGCTTCCTTACATAGATGGAGTTGAGGCAGAAGGAGTTAATCACATCTGCCAAATAGTAAGGTATTAATAATTCACATATTAGCCAGTCTGGTCCACTGAATAGAAAGCTGGGTTTGGATCTGGGGTTTGGATTAAAGAACTGTTTCTATCACACATACATTATCAGCTTCCTGTCTGTAAAATGACAGCAGAAGTAGGTTCTCACAAAAACCTTATAAGGTAGGCAACACACTTAGCTCTCTTAATTTGCAATGTAAGTAATTTGCAGTACAGTTGGCCCTCGCTATCCGCGGGGATCCATTCCAAACATCCCCTGCGCAGATAGCGAGGATCTGCGGATACCGTTATCCGCTTTGAAACACTGTAAAAAGAATAAAAGGGAGGAAACATGGGTTTTTTTTTTTAACCTTTTAGGAAGCCTCTGCAGGACTTCTGGAAGCTTAACAACCCATTTCCGGGTCACACGAGGGCTCTCCCCCACCTTCAGCCTTATCCCAGAATGCATTCTGGGACAAGGCTGGGGGGGGAGCCTTCGTGCGACCCGGAAATGGGTCGTTAAGCTTTCAGAAGCCCTGCAGAGGCTTCAGAACTGTGCGGTTTGCTGCTAAATGGTAACCACCACCACCCCGCATTTTTCTTTTCTTTTTTTCTTTTTACAGCAAAGTCTGGGACCCGCAGTGAGACAAATACGCTGGTCCCGAATCCATGGATAGAAAGGGTCTGTATAAGCAATAGTATGTAGATAGTCTTAATTTTGACTCTTAAGAAATAGGTATATTGCAATTTCTATTATTAAGATTTCATCAGACTTAATAAATCTCATGTTTCATATTTTGTTAGATTTCATAAACAGCTAATAACACAGAGCCCTTGTTTGAACCGATAAATGGGAGTATTTGTTATGCACTTGGTGAACTAGCTATTTGACAGTGCATTTTCACTAATTTTATGAAAGTATGTAGTTTTAGGTTTTCTCTTCAATTTTACTGATTAAAAATATGAGGACATTGTTTAAAGTTGCTCCTTCCAAAACTGGCTGTTCCTGGAAAAATCATCAACCAGAGTAGGAAGAGTCACAAACCACAAAGGTGGGGGAACACTTATTTAATGACAGGTGTTAGCTCAAACATTTTAAAGAATTGCTGTTATGCATTACCGCCCGAGACACACCAGGCGCATGTTGCGTCCTGGGGCGGCCCCTTTCTTGCCGTTTGACTGCCTGCTGGGATACGCCAGGAGGAATGTTCTCTGAAACGCCTCACCTGGCCAATGCCAAGAGACTCAATGAAGAGACTCTATTCTGATTGGCCCACAAGAGGTGGTGCAGGGCAGAATGTCTTTGCTTTCTCCATGCGGTTTTCACTGGTGGACCTGGGGTTCCTAGCGGCACGTCCGCCGCTCCGGCAACGTGAAGGGCGTGCTGGACACATCAGACGCGACACGCGCCTGGTGTGTCTCTGGCTTAAAGGTTCATATCAAGCAGCGGTTGCCAAGTGTGAAGTGTGTTCAATGCAGATGTTTATTGGTGGAACTGGGTTTTTTTTCTGTATTCAAATTGCAACAGTAATCCCCCCCCCCCAAAGCTGCAGTTGGTGTAGGACAAACTCACTGAGGGTAATGATAGTTGTTCAGCAGTTGTTTCTATTATTGCCAAAAAAGCAGCTGTTGTAGTAGTAGCAAATGTAGCATTCATGTTTTGCCTTCTGGACAACTTTCTAAAGCAAGTAAAACTCCAAAGTGATGATCCTGTGATTTCAAATTATTCTTTTGTATTGTGAGTTAGTTTTTAGAAGTGTTTGAGTGTGAAATTACAGTATGGACTTCATACGCAGAGTTAAACCATAAATGCAAATTAATTTGTGATATTGACCAATAAATATTTGTCAATCTGCATATGTCCCCAGTTTATATGCACTGGAAATGAACAAACTTAAAATAAAGGTTATTCCACCATGTCACCTTTCAGTCTACAACTTCACTTTTGCAAAAAGGTTAATATTCAAATTTTTATTTTAAATATCATATGGAGGAGAATAGGACGACATCACTTTTATTGTAAATTTGCTTTTGTTTCCTGTATGCATCCTGAGAAATGCCTATATTTTGTTACTTGACATGAGGGAGTTTTGTTTTGTTCCAGATTGGGGGTGGAGTGACAGATATGTCAGTGGAAATTGATGAATCAAGAAGGGGATCTGATGTCTTAAGGAGAGTATTTGTGTAACTGGTAGAACATGTATTGAAGATGTGAAATCATGTAAATTGTTTATCATTTCTGTAAAAAGAAACCGGACAGCTTACAAAATCTGTTAAATATTGATTTTGGTTTTCTTGAGAACCTGGCATGGAATTTTCACAACATAACTCCTGTTTTTCTTCTTTTCCCCTTTCCTCTGTTAGCAGCGTAATGGATTCCTCATAATTCTTGAATTGGTATATTCATTGTAGCTAAACATTTGGTCTTTTTAGGGAATTCTTTACATTGTTACAAGGCAGAGCATTCCAAATATAATTTCCCCACTGATGAAAGTGAGCCAAGCCATGCAATGCAGAGAAAGAAACCAGTGTCCCACTTGTTTTCAAGTACATCCATGACAACATCATTGTCTCTTAGACATCTTGAGTCTTCTCCAAAGGATTAAGTAAAATCACCACAAAATTGGGGGGACAGGACACATGTTAGTATGGAAGCTTGCATTCCAGTGGAATATAAATAAGACCCCGTTTTCTACAAAATTGTCAGTTGAAAATTCTTCCTACTCTTCACCAGGAAGTCAAAAGTGCATTGTTTCAAATCCATTTATATAAGCTGAACATTTATATAAGTTGAACATTTTCATGAAGACATAATGTATATTATAGTAGAAGTTCAGACAATTCGTTGGTTTTAAATCATTGGTTCTAAATCAACTTCTAAGGTAAGTCCCTTCTAATATCCCAGATTTTGAGGATGCTAGGAATGTCGTTTGTTCCCACCAAAATTGCTAGTTTTTTAACAATCCAGTAAGACCAAAGCTTTTAAAGAATATCTGCATTCAGAGTCTGAGACTCCAAAGGATGTTTTTAAGGGCTCATGTAAACTGCCCTGCAACATGTGTTGGTGTCATTCTCTGCTTGTCATTCTCTGCTTCACATGTGTCATTCTCTGCTTCTCCTTGGCCTATCCTGGACAGAGCATTAGGTGTTTAGTACAGGGGTGGCCAAACTACGGCTCTTTGACGTATAATGTGCGACTCTCGGAAATATGTTGGCTGAGCTCCTTTTTGCATCACAATATAAAAAGTAAATAAGAAATGTTCATGCTTTGTAATTATTTACCAGGTATAAACTGAGACTCCGCTGGATTAAAATATAAGTTTAATGTTCATGATGAGTAAATATATTTAAGAATGTAAATGCTTCTTAAATATTGTGGCTCTCAAACATCTGAAGTTTATTTTATGTGGCTCTTACATTAAGCAAGTTTGGCCACCCCTGGTAGTAATTGCAAATGTTGCTGTTTATTTAGTATGAAAGCAAAATATAAAGATACAAGTACTGTACATACTAATGCATAAAACAGACAGTGTGTAGAAAAGGCTCATATTTCCAATTACGGCCAAACAAGGTCTCTTGAAACCTGTAACGGCACATAAGGTGGTTTATATTCTACGTAACTAAAATACTTCCATTATGATAAGTCTGTTGCTTGTAATAGAAGCTATAAATCTGAAAAATGAGGAAATCCTTTTAATTGGATATATCTACAAATCCATCATTGGATTTAAGTCTGCAGGTTGTAAACAGTTTCCCCCATAATTGAGAACATTACATTGTGTCATTGTACCTTTTGGGTAATATTGGACAGAGTAGAGTCCAGCTTATCCTTCGCTTTTTTCTTCTTGTGACTCTTGTGAAGAGAAAGAGCTGAAACATTATCAAATTTGCTCAAGACCAACTTTTAGTTAGTGCAACAAATCCCTCTTTATGGAAACCAGCATCAGATGTAGATTTTATTTTTGAGTTTTACGTTTGTGGTAATCACTCTTCAAAACTCTATTTAAAAGCAATTATGATTGAATGATGCTTTTTTCTGTGATGGGGAGATGGGGGAAATCTGTGGGTCACCAAGTAGATTTTTGTCTTGCATAGCTACTTGCCTCTACCCCATGCAGCGCAATCCTGTGTAAGAATCCAGCCGGCGGCCCAGGGCTGCCCGCCGGATCCTGTGCCCAGGCTGCCTGTCGAATGACAGGCCAGAGGTCTACTCGGAGAAGGGGACATTCGTCCCCTTCCCCGTGTGTAAACCTGGGCTGGCCCGATAGGCCTCCTCGGATTTCCGCCAGCTAAATAGCTGGCGGAAGTCGGAGGAGGACACGGCCTAGCCACCTGGCGGAGACGGGGATATGGCCGATGCCATCCTCCGCCCCCTCCCGGGCTGGCTAGGCCAATGACCCGCTGGACTGCCCATATGGCTGCCGGCAGGAGAGCTTACCTTCCTCTGGTGACCTCGTCCCGGTCCAGCAACTGAGTGAGGGAGGCCAGCCTTGCTCCACCCTCACTTACTCCAGAGTCATCACGAACGTGCTTTATGGCACGTTCGCGATGTCTTGGAATGGCGGAGTGCTCGCTCTACCGTTCCTTTCTTCCAGAGGATTGCACCCATGGTCTCTCAAACACCAGCTCTGAGTGAGCAGAAGTACTTTACACTATTACATGGGCCGTTTTTCTGGTAGTATGGTATAGGGCCTTCTCAGTAGTGGCACCAACCTTATAGAATTTCCTCCCTTTTGACTTACGAACTGCTCCCTCCTTGGACACTTTCTGGCGAGTCCTAAAAACCTTCTTGTTCAAAGAAGCCTTCTGAGCCCGTGCCTTTTTTAACACCCTGCTGGTACAGGTGGGGTGCTGCTGTTTTTATGCTCTGTTTTAAGTGTAATAATCTTTTTTAATCGATTTTTAAATACTGTTTTTATTTTCGTTTACTGTTTTAAACTGTGACTATTGTTGTGTTGTATTCTTTGCACTGTATTTTCTTTTTGTTGTAAGCCGCCTTGGGTCCCTTTTGGGGAGAAAGGCGGGGTAAAAATATTGTAAATAAAATAAATAGTTCTCCTAGTTACGCTGCATCTATGAATGCTGAATACTACTTAGATTAGAACATGCATGAAAGAGCGTGTGTTTCAAAATATATGCAGTGAAAGTGATGTGATAGAAATTAGAAAATAGCATAGTACTGTAAGTACCGGTAATTAAATCATTGCAACATTAGGCTACAGAAGTTGTGACTAGAGCCATACTGTGTGGCTCGGTTATGTGTTGTTGTACCAGCTTCAGTAGCTGTCTGTTCGTTTCCAAGTTCAGTTAAGAGGGTTGGGGATTACTGTTAAATCTGTATATGGTTTAGGGACCGGATACCTGAAGGACCGCCTCCTCTTCTGTATGAAATGGCAACCGCCAGATATCAGGTGGAGAGACCCTCTGGTGAAAGTCACTGATCAGAGGTTGGTTGGTGGCAATGCAGGAGAGGACCTTTTTTGTGATTGCACCCCATTTGTGGAATTCCCTCCCTTCTTATATCCAGTTGGCCTCTCTCTTTATGTGATTGAGCAGGGATTGGAAGTATTTCCTTCCTGCTTATTGGAATTTGGGTTGACTCCGCTTTTGGAAAGATTTTCGTTCTCGGACAGGAGCACAATTTTTTAAATTATTTTGCTTTGAGGTATTTTAACTTAATATATTTAAACTGCCACTATAAGCTGTCTTGAATATCTCTGTTATAGATGGAGAAAGACTGCGTATAAATATATCAAATAAGTAATCTCTCACCATGGGAAGAATGATTGTGGCGTAGTGTTTGAAGGATTTGATTTTTCTGGCAAAAGTGGGAAAAAAAGCAATATTCATTCAAATTAGTTCAGGGAAATATTTACCTGAGCATAAATAAGTCTGTACTCAGCCTTTTATTTATGCACAGATAAATACTTTCCTGAATGAATTTGAATATTGCTTTTTCCCAACTTTCCTATATCATGTTTTGTAAAGAGAGGATGAGAATGATAGCTTATTCCATAATTCATATTTTTACCTGTTTTCACCTGTTTTTTGCATATGAGAAATATTAAAGTGTAGATGCAATACCTGCGTACTCTAATATCTAAAGTGGGTATAGGAGGCCACAAATTATGTCTGTTTTTGTGAAGATGTCATATTGTGGAAATGTAAGTCGTATATAAGTGAAAAATTACTATGTAATTTTAAGAGATGATTTTGAATACTTAAAAGAGGTTGATGCTATTTTGAATGTGTGTCATGCTTCTAAATCATTTTAAAACATTGTTTTTAGGATAGTTTAAGAATAATGCAAGTCATCTGGTATGGCTGAAAAAGCTAAAACGTTTTACACTGTGATCTATTTTCCAAAATTTATCTGTGACAATGGTATTGTTATTCTGTTGTCCATAAGGGAGTTTTCATGGTGTCAGAATGCACATTTCTGTTCTGAAGTATGAATTTTAATAAAAAAATAAATTATAGAAATGAATGCAATTCTTAATGTGATTTTACTGAAATGATTTGTTTTAAAACAATTTAGAAATACAGGTATTAAGATTAATGTTTAGGGGGGAAATATGCTGATTATTAAATCGAGATTTTTATACTTGCTTTCCTATTTTCATTTTAAAAGATAAATTTTCATCTTAGATACATGGTTCTCATTTTAGGTAATCAGTACCAAATGAGGAGGAAAGGAAGATGTCATCGAGTATCTTCAACAAAGCACTCTTCTTCTCCATGCAGTATTAAACACTCTCCTACTAGAGAAACCTTGACATATGCCCAAGCTCAGAGGATGGTAGAAATAGAAATTGAAGGTCGCTTGCACAGGATCAGTATCTTTGAACCCTTGGAGATTATATTAGAAGATGATCTTACCGCCCAAGAATTGAGTGAATGCAACAGCAATAAAGAAAATAGTGAGAGGCCTCCAGTCTTTCTGAGAACCAAGCGACATAGAAACAACAAAGTTAAAAAGAAAAATGAAGCTCTTCCAAGTGCACACAGCATTACATCTACAGCAAGTACTCTTCCAGAACCCAAAGTGCATATTGTTGAGTATAGCCCACCTTCTGCTCCTCGGAGGCCTCCAACTTATTATAAATTCATTGAGAAGTCTTCAGAAGAACTTGATAATGAAGTGGAGTATGACATGGATGAAGAAGATTATGCATGGTTGGAAATAATCAATGAGAAGCGAAAGAGTGATGGAGTCTCAGTTGTATCACAAAATATGTTTGAATTTCTTATGGACCGTTTTGAAAAAGAGTCTTACTGTGAGACTCAGAAACAGGGTGAACATCAGTCTTTAATTGATGAAGATGCGGTTTGTTGTATTTGCATGGATGGGGAGTGTCAGAACAGCAATGTAATTCTTTTTTGTGATCTGTGTAACTTAGCAGTGCATCAGGAGTGTTATGGGGTGCCATATATACCTGAGGGCCAGTGGCTCTGCAGACAGTGTCTGCAGTCCCGTTCACGGCCTGTAGACTGTGTACTGTGTCCAAACAAAGGAGGTGCCTTTAAAAAGACTGATGATGATCGGTGGGGACATGTTGTATGTGCTCTTTGGATTCCAGAAGTTGGATTTGCCAATACAGTTTTTATTGAGCCAATAGATGGAGTCAAGAACATTCCCCCTGCCCGTTGGAAGTTAACATGCTACCTCTGTAAACAGAAAGGTGTTGGTGCCTGTATTCAGTGCCACAAAGCAAATTGCTACACAGCATTCCATGTAACATGCGCTCAAAAGGCTGGTTTGTATATGAAAATGGAGCCGGTGAAAGAACTAACTGGCAGTGGCACAACATTCTCAGTAAAAAAAACTGCTTATTGTGATGTACATACACCACCAGGTTCTATTCGGAGACCTCTGAATATTTATGGAGAAGCTGAAATGAAAAATGGTTTTTATAGAAAAGAGGGCTCTGCTAAAACAAGGTCTACATCAAAAATCAGAAAAAAGGCTAAGAAGTCAAAGAAGGCACAGACTGAACCCTGTACAGTTATGCCTGCAGTATCTGCTCCATGTATTCCTCCTCAGAGGTAAGAAAATATTTGAGATAAATGCTTAATTTTAATCTCTTACATAGTCTCTTGAAGAAACATAATGCTGGAGTAATATTCTCATGTTCACTATTGGATTCAGAAGTTGGTTTAAGCTCACACAAAGGAAAATCTTTAAATGATTTAGATTTTAAATCATCAGTGCAGCTTAGGATCTCTAGTGAAATAGTTTCCTTTCATTACTTTCTCTTGTTCAAAACTGATTTACATGTTTGTAAGGTAGTGAAGTCTTGGGTTTAAATATAGCGTCCACCTCTAGACATGTTGTGCGATTAAACTCAAAACACCCTGTGCATGTTTATATAGCTTTTTTAGAATTTCTTAGTTTTGGATTTGATTGCTAATTTTTTGGGCCCCAAGCACTCATTTGAGGTATGTGTCTTTCTCTTTAATATGTTATTTATTTACAATATTTGTATACTACGTTTTAAACCCCCCCCTCCAAAAAAAAGTTCTCAAAGTAGTTGGTAAAATAGATTAAAACGTCTCAATTTCTGTTTTTCCTTTGTTTCATTTGCACTTCCTTGAATAGGATGTCCCTTGAGTATTTGTAGGTATCTCCTGAAGTATTGGCAGCTTCTGGTTCTCAGATCTCCCAGAAAAAAATGTTGTTGGGAGGTGCTGGGTGATGTAAAAAGTCCTCTTCCCAGCCCTCCTTGTTGCTTTGCAAGACCTGCAGTGGCTACACAAGAATAGTCCTTTTTCTCCCACTCTTCTCCCCCACCACCAGGAAGTGTGTGACTGAGCACCAGGCCTAGGTAACATTAGAATAGATGTTAGTTTCCAGAGAGACTGGAACTTCTCCTTGCCTGGGCAGATGGTGTCATTAGTGTGCATTTTAATCAGGTAAAAGAGAAAATGTCTTCGGAATGCAGCTCATTTTGATACAGAATGCATACTTTTGCAAGGTGTCTAAATTAGAATGAAATATTGGCTGTTAAATTCTGGTACTCTTTCTAGAAAAAGACGCTTATGAACTGCCAAGCAGCTTGTAAGTCTAGATGCTTGGAGATAGGGACCTATGAAGAAAATACCTTAATAAAATGTAGTTGCGTTGTGCTTTTGAGTAGTTACCTCTGGAACATCACCTTTGTAGGCTTAACGTGTTAGGATTTTGGCTTAGCCCAATAAACTATTTCTTACAACTGTTTATCTTTTTCTGCATATTTTATTTGATACCAGAAGGTGTTAATTACCGTATTGGTCTGAGTATAAGACTCACTTTTTTCTCCTAATTTAAGTTTTTAAACTAGGGGTGCGTCTTATAATCAGGCTGTTGCAATTTAATGCCAGTGATTTAATTTTTTTTTTAATAGCACCAAACTTTAAGGGTGCGTCTTATAATCAGGTGTGTCTTATACTCGGGACAATACGGTAATTCCCTACTTGCACAGCCTTTTCATTTACTTCTCAGGATTTCCAGTGGATATAGGGTGGGGTGGGGGTCAAAGCCAAGATAACTGTAGGGAAGCTCTAATTTCCGATTGTGTGCCTTTAGTGCAGATATCCTGTAAAGTGAATGGGGTTATGCAGAGAGTGCGTGCAAGACCAATATTTTCTGAATACTGTCCTTTTGGCATTGCTCTTGAACTTCTTAAAATAGTCTGTGTTTAAACAGCTTGTGGAATTAAACAAGAGCTACCAAATGACAGCTTTCAAACTTTATGCTGTTCCTTCAGCCACAACCTATGTTTAGGTCATCATCATTCATGCTCTTTATTCTTGTGTGCATTGCTGAGTGATGTCATACTGACATTTACCGCTTGTAATACCCTATTAATCACAAGCAGTAAGAGTGTGTGTGTGCACGTGCGTGTGCATCATTTTATATAACTTGGCATCCTTGGCTGCTAAACAAACTTTAAGATGGTTAAATTCTAAGTTACCCTTTTGCTTGTAATAATAAGGGGGACTTGTGCACACAGAAGTGATAGCACACTTTTCTTGTGCACTGAAGCCCAAAAGGATTTCTGACTTGGCTTGTGCAACATGTTGCACAAAACACACAGGACCTCATTGTTGCACAGGTTTTTTTCCCACAGCTAATGTGGGACAGTGCCAAATATGACCTTATTTTCACTTGTACTTTTTATGAACTCATAATGTGTCATTTGGGGTTTCAGAACCCTATAAATAGAAATGCTGGATAACAAGAGCACAATCTTAAGTATGCCTACTAAGCAGTAAATCCCATTGCATCCAGTGTGTTACTTCCAATTGCTTGGTAAATCTGTCTTAATTGCCAGCATCAGTGTTTTAATATATTTTTTATTCAGAAAGTGGGCTTACATTAATGTTTGGCTTATGCTACAATTCAGAGTTTAGTCATGTATTTGAGTCTTGTTATTACTTAAACAAATTCACTCTTTACACAAGCATAGACTAGGACTCAGTCAGCACCATACATGAGCAGATAGTGCTTCTGCGTGAGATGAGGAGGAGATGGTCCCGATTGAAGATCTTGGTGTCCCATTCCAGAGGAGCAGCTTTTGTGTGTACAGGGGGCTGGTTTGGGAAGGAGTGGCCAGAAAAGCAGTGGCATGTGTATGAAATACTGCACAACTGTCACATGTCAGTTTGTCAACATTTCAGCATATCTGTTTTGAACAAGAAACCTTGATTTTAAAAACTCTAAAATTAAGTGAAATGCTGCAAAAAATTACAGCTTTTGTTTTCCCCCATGTTTTAGATTAAATAAAATTATGAATCAGGTTGCCATTCAGCGGAAGAAGCAATTTGTTGAACGAGTACACAGTTATTGGTTACTCAAAAGGCTGTCCAGAAATGGTGTTCCTTTATTGAGAAGACTGCAGTCCAGTTTGCAGTCTCAAAGAAACACACAGCAGGTATATAATTTGGGTAACTTGGAAAATATTTAAACCACTTTGGTTCGAGTTCATAATGTATAGAATATGAGTTTTAAGTTCAGGATGTTGTTTTCAGCTCATGGGAAGTGAATGTGGAATTTAGTGCAGAAAAAAAAAAAGCATTATTAGAGATGGTGGGTTGTACCTAAACTCTGTTGTCCAAGAATGAAAGAAGTTCCAAATGCTCATATGTGCGTTGTATTTTTGCCAGTGCCCTTGGCACCCACAGAAAATTTATTCCTGAGAGTTGGAGAGCTCTCAGGAGTGGAATGGTATACATCAAGGATTCCCAACCTTTGGAGGCCCGCGTACCCTTTTGCAGGCCTCTGGTTGCCCTGCTTACCCCCGGGACTTGCTCCCCCAGGTACCCCCCTTAAAATGTATTTTTACGGGTTGCGGCGCAGGTGGGTGGGTCCTTCTGCCCATGCCACAACCTGGGAAAAAAGGCTACAGCCCTGCCGATCCCTGTAGCCTCCCCGGTAGCTCTTCCAGACTTTTCCAAAATCCAGACATTTTTAGCGCTATGACTTAAAAAAAAACTTTTTCCAGCACCTGGCTGGCATAGCGCAAGACATGCTGGGGCACAAAATTATTAAAAATATTGTATAAAATTACCTTCAGGCTATGTGTATAAGATATGAGATATAAATTAATTTCGTGTTTAGACTTGAGTCCCATTCCCAAGATATCTCATTATATTTATGCAAACATTCCAAAATCCAGACAAATCCGAAATCCAGACAACTTTCCATCCCAAGTAGTCCAGATAAAGTATACTCAATGTGTAATGTGTTTTTTAAATGCTTGCTAGCAGTTATCTCTAAGATTAATGTTAATGGAGTCCAATAATGTAACATTTTTTTCTTTTTTGAAGAGGGAAGATGATGAAGAAACACAGGCCTTAAAAGAGAAGTTGAAGTACTGGCAAAGGCTACGCCATGACCTTGAAAGAGCACGATTGTTGATAGAACTTATACGAAAGCGAGAGAAATTAAAAAGAGAACAGGTACATGAGAAACATCTTTAGATTTGCTTTTGAAAATGGAACTTGATTGTTCAGAGGATAAACTGAAAGGATATATTCGTGCAGTCTATATCAGGGGTTCTCAACAAGTATGGGTACTCCTAGGGGTACGCGGACCTCTTGCTGGGGGTACGCCAAGCCCTGCCCCTTATCTGCCCCATCAGCAGCTAATTAAGTATTAATTAACATTGATTTTAAATTGTAATTATTTTCTGAGCCCTTCTGTCTCTCTGATGTTGGTTTTAGGCTTATTTTTGTACTTTGGAAAATGTACTTTGGTGGGGTGGGGGAGGGAGGAGTTGATTTTGGGAAGTGTGACTTAGAGGAAAAAAAGAGATCCGTGTGTGTGTGTGTGTGTGTGTGTGTCTCTCTCTCTCTCTCTCACACACACACACACACACACACACACACAGAGTTAAACTCACATTTAAAATTGTTTTAGTACTTTTTATTTAATGATTAATTACCTAATTAATTGATTAATCCAGTTAATTAGCAGGGGGTACTTCAGAAAATTGGACCGTGGTAGGGGGTATCCGGGCCTCCAAAGGTTGAGAACCCCTGGTCTATATGGTTTGGGTGGCCTTGGTAACCAACCAAAATTTGTGGTGATCAGGACCATACCTCCCTCCTACTAGGAAAGAAGTGATATCTTGTCTCTGACATTATACTTCTTCAAGAGCTCCAAGCACATGGAAAATGAAAGGGATAACCCCCTTCATCTCTGCGCTCTAGAGGAATAACCCTCCTCTCCATCTCTGAGCATATATAGGGGAATTACACTTCAGCAGCGGTGGAAGAACAGTGGAGCGCGTGGAGCAGGAGCTCGGGCGGGAGGGCGCGATCGGGGGAACTTACAGAAGCGCTGGATTGGCCCTCCCGCCCTCCCTCGAGCCGGTACGGCTCTGAAATGGCTTCGATTCCAGCGGGGGGGCGTCGACGCAACGCTGGCCCCACCCCCTGCGCCAGGTGCTGTTCGGGCTTCCGACATCTCTGCACTTCAGTGGCACCTCCAAAGCACACTGCATTATGGGGCTCATCCTCCAAAGCTTCAAGCTGGGAAGGGGGGGGATCTCCGACACTGTGCTCTGATTGTGACTTGTACCAAAATGGATAAGCGTCCCCCTTCTCTTCAGTTCCAAGCTTTGGATGGTGGTGGGAGATCACAACATAATGTATGTGAATCCCCAGAGCATATGTTTCACATGTAGAAAGTCCCAGATTCAACCCTTTGAATCTCCAGGTCATCTGTAACCCTGCAGTGCTGTCGCTAGTCAGTTTACACAATATTGAACTACAGGGACCAGTGGTTTGATGCAGCTTCATTTGTTTGTATTTCACTTCACCTCCCTCTCCCCTGCTCCAATTTTTAGAGGAGGGCTGGGGGTTCATCATACTTGCTAGAGATACTCACCATGAGACGCTCATCTTAACTAGTGTGGCAAAGTGCATTTGCCATCAAACATAGCAGCCCCTCCCCTCAGCACCCCTTGGCTGGGGAAAAATGCAAGAACAGAGGATAAAAACAACAGATTAAGAACCATCAAAAGAAGGTAATTATTTGTTGCATAAACAGAAGGACAAAAGCCATAGCAAACATCAATTTGGCTTTGAAAACCATCTTTGATTGGTTTTTAATCCAGGTGCCCAGATAACTCCTATTCACATATATTTTTAATATCAAGTACTGTGGTCATACCTCTAAGTGTAGATTCTTCACAGCACTCTTTCTCCCAGCATGATTGACAGACATTCTAACCAGTGAGAGTAGTACATTCTGGGCCAATCCTTACCCATTTCCTGCCTATTAGATCAACAATGGCTCCAACAGCACTGTTTCACATAGTGCTTGACTTTTGGGGGAATGTATTCTCCACACTTAAGAGCCAGCGGGTGTCGCAGTGGGTTAAACCACTGAACCATGAGCTGTCGATCGAAAGGTCGGCAGTTCAAATCTGTGCAACGGCTCCTGCCAACCTAGCAGTTCGAAAGCAAGAAATTGCAAGTAGATTAATAGGTACCGTGTCAGTGGGTTGGTAACAGCGTTACATGCGCCTCGGTGTTGAGTCATGCCGGCCACATGACCATGGAAACGTCTTCGGACAGCGCTGGCTCTTCGGCTTTGAAACGGAGATGAGAACCACTCCCTAGAGTCGGACACGACTGGACTTAATTGTCAAGGGATACCTTTACCTATATATACAGTACCTGTAATTCATTCCCTCCCTCCCTCCTTTTCTCACTCTCAGAATACAGGTAGTTATGTAATGAGTTATACACTGATACATACAGTAAATCTCTGATATTGTTGTTGTTCAGTCGTTAAGTCGTGTCCGACCCTTCGTGATCCCATGAACCATATCCCGCCAGGCCTTCCTGTCCTCCACTATCTTCCTGAGTTCGCTCATTTTCATGTTCGTTGCATCGGTGATGCTGTCTAACCATCTCATCCTTTGCCTTCCCCTTCTCCTTTTGCCTTCAATTTTTCCCAGCATCAGAGTCTTCTCCAGAGAGTCTTCTCTTCGCATTAGGTGGCCAAAATATTTGAGTTTCAGCCTTAGTATCTGTCCTTCCAGGGAATAGTCAGGGTTGATTTCATTTAGGATTGACTGATTTGATCTCCTAGCAGTCCAAGGGACTCTCAGGAGTCTTCTCCAGCACCACAGTTCAAAAGCATCTATAAATCTCTGATATAGTTTTCTTTAAAGGCAAATATAGAATGTAGTCTCCCAATTCCTCTGTGTCATTATTTTCCTTATTAATTTATGTACCAGAATATCTGGAAAAGAAGATGGGAAAAGTACCATTCTGAGTTACTGTTTGCAGTGGGAAGAACCTTAACTAAAATTTAGAAATGGATAGTGTGGATCTCTTAACCACACTTAATTAAGAAGCAACAAGGAAGTGGAAGATCACAGATTACTCTGATTCTCATAACATTATGCTTGTGATAGCTCAGATAAAATAAAAAATGTCTTTGTATCAATATGTGTTTTGTTAAAGAGTGTATATACTCGTGTACAAGTAGATCTCGTGGATAAGTTGTGAGGGCACGTTTTAAGCCAAAAATCATAGAATTTGCTATGACTCATGGATGTTGAGGGTAAAAATTAGAGGGTGTATGAAGTTTTTTAAATTCTTTGAAAATGACTTACCAGTAATTGTTCTGAGGCAGCAGCTGAAATTCTTCAAACAGGAAGGAAAAAGGAAAGAAAGGTAAAGGAGCTTATGAGAGTTGTAGGCTTTGTGAGGAGTATAGTACAGTACTTCCATAGCAGTAACGGTCACAAAGACTACAACTCCCATAAGCTCCTTCACCTTTCTTCACGTTTGGAGAATAGCTCTGTGTCTGTGCTGCTTCAGAACAAGGTAAAATAGCTCCATTTTTTTACCCACTCCTATGCATCCCGCTTCTCAGCCTGGTAAGCGCCCCCCCCCCCCATCTCTCCAAGCAGATGTTCTTAGAAGCCCCGTGTGTAACCCAAATTTTCAGGGTTAATTTTAAGGCATACTTTTTTTTTTTACATACATGAGTATTGACAGTACTCCTTCACAGTATTTAAAACACTCTAAAACCTGATCCATAGATAAACTCTATCCTTTCTGTCCTGGAAAAGGATGAGAGATGACTGATACCTAAAGCTCTGGATTATGGCTTTTGGTCATGTAATAATTAAATTGTGTTAGAAACTAGCTTTTTCTGATTTCAGGCTACTGAATCTCTGTAGGGGCTAGAAGGAAAAGGGAGGGTCTGTTTTCATATTGCTGAAACACTTAGTCATGATGCTTTTTCAAAGATTTAAGATGCTTTTATCCTATACACACTTCTCTGGAAGCAAGTCCAATTGAACACAGTGGCACTTACTTCTGAGTAGACATACCTAGGATTTCATTGTAATTTGCATATAATATATCTTCTTGCCTGTCAGGGCCAATTCCCCTTCTTCCTTATATGTGTTATGGGCTTTGTTTAGCTGCATTACCAAATGCACACAGGTTTATATGCTAAGTTTCTCTTCTTTGAACAGAAGGCACTTATTTTCATGTGGGATGCCTGTTGTTTTTAACTCTGCTGCCTTCTGTGTTCCATACTGTCCTGTTTCATGGAATCCCCAGTTCATATCTCTTAGTGCAGGGTTTCCCAAACTGTGGCTCCCAACCCGATTTCTTATTCATTAGGGCAGAGCCTCCAATGAAAACACAGGTGATGGAAAGATCAGGTAACTAATTACCTCAAGCCCTGAGGCTATTCAAAAACCAGATAGCTACTAATTGCCCTGCAAAGAGCTGAGCTCCTGCAATTTGCAGGATAGCTGTTAATTGCCCTGCAAAGAACTGAACTCTTACAGTTTGCGACCTTGTGTGAATATAGGGAGATAAATGTTTGAGCATCTTTATGGTTCATTTTTTTCGGTCACAAAACAGGTAGTGGGGACAGGTGAAGGCTGAGTCACATAACTAAGCCCCTCGAGCCTTGAGGCTGTTCATTAGGGTTGCCTCATTATGAGAAATGGATTGAGGGATTTTTTTGTAAATGCATAAAACATTATTACTTGTAAATGAATTATTTCTTTCTAGATCTCCTTTTTAAGTCTCGTAAAGCTAGGTGGGTCCCAATACAGTGTAATTTTAAAAAGTGGGTCCCGGTGCTGAAAGGTTTGGGAACCACTGCATTAGTGGGTTTTTGGTGGGCTCACAGCTGCTGTGACGAGGCAGCAGGGAAGTTTACTTCTGCTCATGCTCCTTAGGATACAGCCTTTAATTTGTAATTAAGCTGTAGACGTGGTTGGTTGCAGACAAAACAAATTCTTCCACTTTTCCTTGTGTTGCTGTGCTATTAGAACACTAAAGCTTCAGCCCTGTGCACACTTACTTGGATTAAGTTCTGAGTAAGCTAGTTTACAGTTGAGCTCTAAGGCTCTTTTATGCCTTGCTCTGTATATCTATTATAATGGTTAAGTAACTTGCAGTCATATTTGTTAATGAAATGGTCTATTTCTCTTCCATTGTGTAGATCAAAGTAGAGCAAGTTGCCTTGGAACTTCAGCTAACTCCATTTACTGTACTGTTGCGGTCAGTACTGGACCAGCTACAGGAAAAGGATTCTGCTCGCATATTTGCTCAACCAGTAAATCTTAAAGAGGTAAAACTTTAATCTTTCAGATATGGTTGAGTTTGTCAATATAGAATAATGTAAATTTAAATGATATTGTTCTGAGACCGCTGACAAACTCCAATAGAATACTGTGGTGTTGCCAGACTCTAAAATATTGTTTAATTTACGTTTAATGTACTGTATAAAGAATAAAATGCTCACATTCATAGTCTTAAATTTTGTGAAAGTGCACAATATAAAAATACTCATGTTACAAAAGTAAAAGGTGACTTTTTTCTTCATTCTATTTGTAACATGTAATCATAGGGTTCTCAAACACAAAAATGTATTTCCAAATTATTTTCTGATATAAACATTATAGTTGATTTGACTATATTCAGGTCACATTGAATTTAAAAACTGTCTTTAAGTGAGGGGTGGAGATGAAGGCTTCGAAAACAGAAGTACTCGTATTGTCAAGAGAGTTATTTTTGCCTAGTATTAAACTTGTACAGTCACTTAATTTCTATAACCCTTCTTTGTCATTCTTTTAAAAATTGTACTTCAGGTTCCAGATTATTTGGATCATATTAAACATCCCATGGATTTCTCTACTATGAGAAAACGGTTAGATGCCCAAGGTTATAACAATCTCAATGAGTTTGATGAAGACTTCAATCTTATTATTGAAAACTGTATGAAATACAATGCAAAAGATACAATATTCTACAGAGCTGCTGTGCGGTTAAGAGATCAAGGAGGTGTGGTTCTGAGGCAAGCTAGACGAGATGCTGAGGCAATTGGTTATAATAATGAAACTGGAATGCACTTACCTGAAAGGCCTAAACTTGAAACTCCTCCACCTTTCTCCTGGGAAGATGGTAAGGATATGTCACAATGAATATTGATACAATATCTTGGGTGATCTCATATCACCCAATATGAGATCAATTTTTTGATCCGGCAAAATTTTGTCCTTATTTGCAAGCCTGTTGTCCACAATGAGTTAAATTCTTCTAGGCGTGTGGTAATGCTTTACATATAAAGAGAAATGTTCAAAGTGCAGTAGTCTCTCCCCCTTCTCCAGTGATGTATTGCACATTGTTTCTGAAGCTGCCCTGAGATCAAAAAGCAGCTGATATGATGGTGCAGCAGGACTGCTGTTAGGAAAATAGTGACACCTACTGGGTACATACTTTTGTTCTTGATTGTAAGCTAAAGATGCAGATAGGTTTATCAGAAAAAGTCTTATACAATAAAGGACTTGCCTTTGTTTAAACTTTGTAAAGCAAAACAAGCAAGGTTGCAAGTTATTGTTCCATTTGGAATACAAAAAAGGCAAAATATTGCAACAATGAGAGATTATGAGACAGAGCAGCTAGGATTGAATGGATTTTCCTCAGTCTATTCTGAATGACTTTGCGAATTGGCTGTGTTCAGTTTTCTGCTCTTTCTTTTTTCTGCTCTTTCTTTTTTTCTGATGGTTTATAGAGGATTTCTGTAATTCATAACTGAAAAATTATAATGTAGTTTACTCTTGTTGCACCTTTCCTTTCCATTTGCATTATTTCTCCCCTTTTCTCTGGTAAGGTGTGCACCCCCATCGTTATTGTAATGATCACCCTGGTCCCCAAGGAAAAGGATTTTGATTTTAGCTTGAACACATTGATTTTTAAAAAAAGAAATATTGAAATACTATAGGCTTGAGTAGAGTTTAGTGTAAGATTTTTTTCCTTCGAAAGGGCATGTATGCTCACAAGCCCTGGTGCAATAGCAATACAGTATTTAAAAACAAAAATAAACCTTTTCAATGAGACTTCAGAGAAGAAGTGTTCCTCGTGCCCAGACTCATGTGATCTTTCAAATATGCTAAAGGGACTTCTTAAACAGTCAAACTGAGGGGCACCATTGCAACAAACCATGTAAATTCTAGGAAAACCATGCCAAAAGGATAGCAGAAAGCAAATGCATTAATGTTGTTCCATGACTTTTGGAAAGTAAGCCAGAACTGCTAAGGAGAAATTCAAAAGCACCCTTCATTCAGGCTAACAAATGTACGATAACCTCATGTTACAAACTGAATGGTTTTTTTCCTTTAGTCGATTTAACACAATAAAGCACAGAAAAATGTCTAGTCTTCAGAATGTGCAATATAGATTAAATAACCCTAGTAAAAAAAATTTCTTGGACATGAAAGAAAATGGGTTAAAAAGGGCTTATGAGCATAATTCAGTACTTTCGGGTTGGATCCAAATAATTTCTTCCACTTGTGGAAGATATGCTTAGCTCATGGATCAGTGGTTTTACACCACCTGCTAGACATTGGTGTTGGAAAATAAGATAAAACTCAAGATGGAGTTTCATTTGTGCACTGCCTTGCACAAGCTGAAGTAAGTGAACTGCTGTAGCTACATGTGTACAGCTACATATTATAGAGTACTATAATATTTCATGAATTCTTGCACAGGTGGTTATTTTTGCCCCTCACCATTTGTATCCAATCCACCATTAAAAAGTCAAATGTATTTTATATTAAAGTAACTGTCAAACAGAGGCTGTTGTGTAGTTCACACCCATTCAGAAAGGCTTCAGTTTTGAGACATAAGACCTATTCAACAAGAGAGCTGTCCCAAAAATGTAGAAAATATTTGAAAGTCTTCAATAAGTAGGGCATTGAAGTAGGTAACCCCCTTTGCAGTCAAACAGCACCTGCTTGCACTGTGTCCCTAGTACTAACTCGTATTGCACAGCACAATTTGTTCCTTGGGGATTTTGGTGGGATTTAAATAGAGTGAGAGGTGGGGTTGCTAGTAGCACCTAGTAGCTATGGGCTGTTGGACTAGCCCTTCAGCATGAGTGAAGTGCTGTGGTAGCAAAATCTTGTGGGTAAAAGTCTAGAGAAATGAACTTATTTTGTAAAAAGATGGATGGGGCATCACTGTTAGTCCACTATGGGGTGCTGTTTTCACTGCTGCAAGTCAAGCCTGTGTTTTGCACTGCGTAGATAGCAGTGGCAGAATGGAGTCATGCAGTGTATTGAGCATCCCAGTGCAGCTTGCTCATACTGTTAAGCTTTTGTTTTTAATGCTGTAGAGAAAAATACTGTTAAATGCTTATGTTTCCACTTCAGTGGATAGGTTGCTGAATCCTGCTAACAGAGCGCACATGCCTTTGGAAGAACAACTCAGAGAATTGTTAGAAAAACTTGACCTTACCTGTGCAATGAAATCCAGTGGGTCTCGGAGCAAGAGAGCAAAGCTTTTAAAGAAGGAAATTAACATGATTCGCAGCAAGATAAGCCAGCAACATCATCAGCCTCCTCAGATTGAATCAGGTATTGGAAGTTTTGAAGAAGAAAATGCAGTATTAGAACAAGAAGGTGAAGAAGAAGGTAAGATACTTGCTGGTTTAGTCAATATTATGAAAAGTTATTTGTAACATTTTTATTGAGGCGTGTATATGTGTAGGCTCAGATAATTTAGTGTTAAACTGCTGGAAATCTTGCACCTCTGCAGAATTCTGCAGAGTTCTAAACATAAGTTTAAGAGTCTAAACTTAATATTGTTTACTGTTTAATGCTGCCCCAGGCCAGATTCCAAAACTCCCTTCAACCTGCAATGTATGAATCACAGGAAAATTAAGACTAGAATCCTGTGCACACTTAATTGGAAGTAAATCTAAAAAACCATGTTGGTAAACATGCTTAAGATCAGTCTGTATACTGGCAACATAACATAGGAATTGAAGATTTTGGAAAATCAGCCTTTCTTCCAGCTTTGAGAATGGTGGTGGTGTTTTGTATATTTTTACTGTAGACAAGATCACAGTTCTGTGCATGCATGTGTTTGCACTGTAATCTCAATTACAAATAACTCTAGAGAGTGTAGTCCATTTTGGAAGAGTGCACGTGAATGGAAGACTAAGGAGTTGAGAATAAGTTAATGTAACTAAATCGCTCACTGTCGCAGTGCCTGTTTTCACATGATTATCCCAAGGTGTTACACATCTGGAAAGCTTGCAAAGGTATTGCATTTGCCTAGTGGAGCTTCTGACATTCTTACAAACAGCTGCTCCTTCCCTTTTCTGCTTCTGCTCTTAACACTATTAATTTATTTTAAAATTGCTCTTAACGCTATTTATTTAAAACATTTTTATTCCGCTTTTCCAAGCCCACATGGGCAGTTCAGAAAAAAGAAATAAAAACAAAAAAGCAAAAAAATAAAATAACCAATGATAAAAACAGAACTGTATTGGACAGAAAACAAATAAAAGACATCAACCAAAATTATCGGTGCAACTGGTCCAAAACAACTGGGATCGAATTCAACAAAAGAAAGAATAATCAAAGCCTAAGCAAACTAAAAATGTTTTAACTCCTCATTGAAATATCTATTGGAAGAGGGGTGGTTCTGATCTCACGGGAATGAATTCCATAAGCCAGTTGCCACCACCGAAAAGACCCTGCTGTGAGTCATTGCCTACTGTATATCTAAAGGTGATTAGCTCACAGGATAGGCAGGTTTATATGAGGAGAGATGGTCCTTCAAATATTCAGGTTTGATATCGTTACAGGCTTTCTTGGTCATCCCCAGCACTTTAAATTGTTCTTGAAAATGTAAGGTTCTGATGGTCTTCAAAAGCAGTCCTAGCTGAGTATGTTATAGTAGTCCAACCTGGATGTCATCTGAGCATAGCCAGGTATACTGGATAGAAGAAAAGATGTATTTGCTGCACCAGCCGAAGCTGGTTAAAGGGGTTCCAGACCACCTTGGAGGTCCAGGTTCAAGGCTGGATCCAGGAGCACACCCAAACTACAAACCTGATTATTCAAGGGGAGTCCAGTTGGCTGTCCAATTCCTGATTTTCAGCTCCTCTCACTAACTGCACCTTTGTCTTGTCTGGATATTTGTGTAGTTTTTGTTACATAGTTAAATCAACAGCTTCTTGATCCAACAATTTTTTTGTCAAGAAATACATTAAATTAGGTCAGATCCTCTGAGTTGATCCCCCCCTTTCAAAACAGGATTTCTTGACTTTGAAAAATAACATTTTTGTTCATGATTTTTTTATTTTTAACTAGTGCAAAGAAAATTAAATGGTTAAGATTTGAATAAATAATTTGTAATTGTAAGTTCTAAAATTTATTATCCCACAAAAGTATAAATTAGCTTAATCTGAAGGTTGGGTTTAGATGTCGTCTTAGGGAGATAGGAACGATCTAAGATGATCTAAGGACGTGTAGGAGAAAAAGCACTGGGAGGAGAAAACCATATGCAAGTTATCTTCAAGGGGTTTGGGGTTCTTGACAACCCAAGTGCACACCTGGTATTGGCAGTTTAAAGTGCTGACAAAATATTTTGGTAGAAATAGTTGTCATGTTTGTCATCTTACAGTCCGCCAGCAGTTCATAGATACTGTACTTTGTATGAATTGTTTTGCACATGTTTTTGTGCAAAAAAAGCCAGACATTGCCTGCTATTAGGGTCAAGAAAATTAGCATTCTTCCTAGCATGTCATTGCTGCAAACAATGTCCAAATTGACATTGAAACCAATAGTGGTTAAAAAAAAGGAATTGGTAGGAGGAATGGTTTTTTCCGATTTCTTTTAAATATTTTGTTACAAAAAGATAAACTGTAAATTTTACTGAACTGAAATTGGTAGCAGTAACTATGAAGATGTTTTGCAGCACTTTATATTTAGAAAAACATTTGATAGTCCTGACCCACTCAATTGACCCAGGCTAAAACTAGCTGAAAAAGTTAAATGAGCAAGGTGGGTATATTTTTATATCTATATACATCTTGCTGTATTTAACAATAAGTATTTCCATAAACAGCATAAAACTGCAATTCTGTTCATGCCTGGGAGTAATCTCCACTGAACTCAATGGGATTTACTTCTGAGTAAGACATGTCTGGGATTGCACTGCATGTCATGCTATATATAACGTAAGCAGTAATAGTATTTTAGAGGATTCAGTCTTTGATACACATAATGCTTCATTTGCAATTCACAACGCAAGACTAAATCCTTTGGTTCCATTGGGACTTATTATGAATCAAATGTGTTGAGGATTAGAGTAAAACATTTCCATGCCTGTTGTATTCCCCATGTAAATTTTAGGCATTAACTAGGAGAGAGTGTTCAGAGTTTCTGTATGTGAGGTGGTATACATGATATAAAAAAATAATACTTTTTGTGGGCTACATATTTGATACTAAGTTTTATGTAGTAGCTCTTATAACTATCATCTTTCAAAAATCCAACTTTATTAATTTTTTCAGGAGATAAATCTCCCCCTAAACTTGAACCATCAGATGCATTACCTCTTCCTTCAAACTCGGAGACTAATTCAGAGCCACCAACCCTCAAACCAGTAGAACTCAATCCAGAGCAGAATAAGCTTTACAAAAGAGTAAAATTTGACAATGAATTGTATAGTACTTCCATTCAGAAAGAAATAAATGGACACACTCCAGAACACTTACTTGACAGTAATCTCAGTGAGTCGACTGTTTCTGCTGTAGCTGAGTCATCAACTGATGTAAACAGACGTACATCTGTTCTCTTCTGCAAATCGAAAAGTGTAAGCCCCCAAAAGTCTGCAAAGAACACTGAAACCCAGCCAACTTCTCCACAGCTAGGGACCAAAACCTTTTTGTCTGTAGTCCTTCCAAGGTTGGAGACACTACTGCAGCCCAGGAAAAGATCAAGGAGTGCATGTGGAGATTCTGAGGTGGATGATGAGTCCCCTGTAAAGCGCTTGGATACAGGTATATATTTGCTTTAGTATTCTTTTTTTAAGATAGTATGGATAGATCACCCCTTTAATATTAAAACATGTCTATATCAAATTGATAGTATAAATGTACATTTTATTTATATAAACGCTATCACATCTTTAATTTGTTTTATCCATGTTGAACTTTGTATTTAGTTTTGTTCTACTATAATATTTGTCTTTGCTGCTTTTAAAATCAAATGAAAGTTTAGATCTTCCAGTAGTTCTTTCCTACTAATTGTTTGGGTTTTTTTTTTTTTTGCAGTTTAGTTAACTTGCATATGGCTTCTTCCATAATCCATCATGAGTAAAATAATTTCATTTCCATTCAGAAGACTAGTGAATTTATGCTGAAATCCACACAAAGGTTGTGGCCAGTGCCTTTTTTTTCCAGCAGTGGACCTCTGCTGAGCATAACGTGTATTTCTACCTTAAAGTTCCATGGTTCAGATCCAAGGAACTGTGAAAAGAGCCACCAGGGCAAATGCTTGCCCAAGAGTTTCTTGTGAAACCACAAGAAGTTGTGCAAGCTTTTATGCAAGTTGAACATCTTTGGGTTCAGTTTCACTTCTCTGGCACTATGAGTGGAAGATGCCTTCCGCATATGGAAGTGCATTTTGGTTCCAGGCCCATACTGCAATTCTTGTTTGTGTATGTCTTTAAAAATAAAATTTAAGAAGTGTAATATTATTCTGAAAAAGCTTTGTTTGTGAGAAGTGTGCGTAAATGATTTCTTAATTATTGCAATTTGCACTTAGTGTAAACATAGTCTGATCCAAGGATTACTTCAGAGCTCAGAAGTTCTGAGCATAGCAACTCCAGCATCTTCTGCGGTTTCCCTATTTAAGACAATGACAAAAGTTTACTTGCTCAGTAGTTCCATGTATGCAGTGGAGCATTTGTGGAATTTTTCTAGAAGTTTATTTCTTGAATTGTATCTCACCTTTTCACCATGCCTCAAGAAAATCCTTTCTGCAAACTTGTTTTACTTTTTGTTGATCCATATTGGTATAACACACCCCAATGCTATACTTACTGGCCATCGTCTGTAAGGATCCTCCGCTGGAACTGACTGCCATAAAGCAGTCAGTGCCAGTTGTAAAAGGCACTCTGACAGCATGCTACTCTGACGCCGACCTGCACCTTCTCCCGCCACTCACCGGAGCAGGTAAGATGGCGGGGGAACCGGGAGAGTGGAACAGGGGTGGGAAGAGTGGAATGAGGTGGTGACAGGAGTGGAGGAGGGTGGCAACAGGAGTGGGTTTGGCAGTAGTGGTGGCTGAATCCTAGCCCCCTTCCTGGACCCGATTCCACAGCGTGGGTCCACACGGACCAGCTATTCAGCTAGCACAGGTCCGAGTAGACCCCCTCCGTGCTGCAGAGGCTTGTTCCCATACCCTCTGCAACTGCCCCCACCATAGGATGCAGCAGTAGCCATTTTGGCACCGCTTCATTGGGGGGGGGGAGAATAGGATTGGGCTGTTAAGCTCTTTTTTCTGAAGAAGAAAAATACTTGCATCATAAAATTTAATTGGCTTTATTTAGGTAGTCTACTGTTGGAACAAAGGTAAACAATTTAACAGTGTATGAAAAATCCATTCATGGATATAGTTGTCAAATCAAGATAGTTGATTATCCTTGTCAGTACATTTACACTTGTTCATAATTGGCGAGTTCATCTTCACAGACTTCTATTCTGAATCCATAAATCACAACCATATCAAGACCAAGTTATCATACTTGTGTTCATCCAGCTGGACACTTATATCTGTTCCGTTCCATTTGCAGTCTCTTAAGATCCAGTTTGCAGTGTGCATGTATCCAGGCTAAATACAGAACCTAATCAAAGCATTGGGGTAATATATTGTGGAAGAAGCAAGGCACAAGTGATGTGTCCATAGTAATGCCCATTGACTTTAGGAGTGTTGCTTTTTATTGGCTGAGATGTCAGAGCAGTTAACTATGCAAGATTAAAATAAAATAAGCAAATTAGTAAAATGTATGTAGCAATTTAAAAAAGAACCACTTGGAAAACAGTTGTCCATCTTAAAACCTTATTCGTTAAAAGCTCCCTGAGATAGGTATTCACTTGCTGCTTAAAGCCAATAGGGAGGATGATAGGGAGGCCTTCCTGGAAGGAAGGGAGCACCATCACCAAGAATGTTTTAGATCTTACATCAACCAATTGTTCTTCAAATGGCAGAGAACACTTACAGAAGAGTCTCCTTGGATGATCTTGATGCACAGAGGAGAATATACAGGAGAACATGTTCCTTCAGATAGCCAGGATCCAGGCTGAGTAGGGCTTTAAAGGTCTAAAACAGCCCAGAAACACAGGTACCTGATGTCAGTCTTTTACAACTGGCATTACGTTGTTCTGGTGCTGCATCTTGGACCACTCATCATTTCCATACCGACTTCAGAGATCACCCCATAGTAGAGCTTATTGCAATAATCTAATCCAATGGTTCTCAAACATGTTAGCACCGGGACCCACTTTTTAAAATGACACTCTATCGGGGCCCACCTAGCTTTACGAGACTTAAAAAAGGTGATCTAGAAATATATTTATTTACAAGTAAGAGAAAGAGAGGATGCTTGAACCTGCAACATGTTGTGATCTCCTAATTATTGTGGGCAGTCGGGAGCAATATTTCTGCACTAGACTAATATATGAAATTGGATATTATTCTAAACAATTTCTGAGACCCATCTGACACACTGAAGGACTTGATTAGTCTCCTTTGCTGGTTAGTGTTTTAAAGCATTTTCAAAATTTTAGTTTAAAGTTCTGACAGGCATAATTCATACAGTTGTTGCATGATTAGACAGTATTGTTGGTTTGCAGTGGTAAAAGGTGGTCATGGCTGTAGACCATTCAGGAATATTTTTAACTTCTCAACCACAATTATTATATAGGTTGACTTTAACAGGCCTTTGCAACTTCTGCCAAACAATCACCTGTGTATTTTATAAATCTCTTGTTTTTGTTGTCTGCCTGAAACTGCTAAAATGGGGCTTTTGAGCACCTAGTGGGCTGGGTTACGTTTGGGAGCGCAAATTGTGAAGTCCTGACTTATCAGTCAATTCTGTCCAGCATTCTCTCTTCAATAATATGTATGTTTATCTATATCATGCCTTTAACAAACGTATGCAGAATATATCTGAGAAGCTCGCACTGAGGGATGGTTATTCACCCTAAAAAAAAAATAGAACTTTTTTTTCATAGTGTTCTGAGATGCATATTCACTGAACTTGAAGATTTTAGTCAGTAATCTACAGTACAGTACTTGAGCTGGCTAACATGATTTTTGTCGCTTTCTTTTTTTCATCTGTGACCAGGAGTTGAAGAAGATGTGATCTGTATAGGTTTTCAGGGTGAGCAGTTGATAGAGTACGGTGCCCTGCCTCACCTCTTAACAGGAGTTGGGTCACTGACAATGTATCACATGTCAATGTGCTCCTCTTATGCTATTGAAGAATAAGAGAATAAGAATATTCTTCTACTCTGAAGAATTTGGGTCCTGTGTTCACACCTATTTCCTTTTGCAATTTCTGAAAGTGCTCAGCTGAATAAAGGATAAACATGTTTTTGTTAGTCCATATATAAATGTTCAGATTAATACTCTTGTCAGTGTATCTACTGGAAGCGTGTCCTTGACTAGCCTTGTTTGGGGGGATAACATCAAGCAGCTACAGGCTGACTAGTTTTGTAAACCAGTACTTTACAAATGGAGCCATTTTTTTCCTGCTGTGCCTAGGGAGCCCTCTCATTGAAGCTTGCATGCATCTGCTCTTCCTGCTTAGACTCCTGCTTCTCTAGTGGACACCTAGTCAACGCCAAAGTACTCGATGTTGTTCTTTTGACTCCCTCAGCTAGCAATCAAATAACAGTGGACTTTTCCCCTTGTGTATCTAAAACCTCCCTGTTGCAAAGTATCTGTATAGTGCCCATAGTAATAGAAGCACCTACCACTGTTTCAGGCAAGAAGAGCATAGCCTCAACTGTCAGCTTCAAGATCTAGGCAACACCTGTGTACCTTCTAGGAATCAGGTGCACCACTGGAATTGTGTGCTTTTTTTTCCCCTTCCCCTGCCCAACTGCAATGGGGAGAGGCCGCTCAACTTCTTCATACTAGAGGTCTGTGTTCTGAGAAGTCGTGAGTTTGTTCAGTGGGGAATTGGAAAAGTAACCTGGAGACATGAAAGCAGACTCAGTTGTAGTGCATATCTGGCTATACTATATCTTTCCAGCCCCCTCCCCCCCCAAAAAAAATAAATCTGGTCCAAATGTTGTCATTTCTCCCATGGTGCACATGTGCCAGTTGAGGAGCAAAAAAGTAAGACTGTATGTTTTTCACAACCTAATTTTCTGTACACATATTTTTGCCTATTTTCCTTGCTAGGACCCTGGTAGTTTGATATGATCATTCACACCAGGGTGGAGCGCATTGGTATTGATATTTCTGGAAAGTGTTTGATAGCTATTTGATTTTTTTTCTCCCAAAACCTGGAAAGCAAGGTAGGCTGTATTCAACAGCTGAAAACCAAGTTTTTTCACTAGTTTTTGTTCCCAAACTGTGCACCGTGACACCTGAGGGCACCGTGACACACTCATAGGGGTGTCACGGGATGCCTCCGACAGCCTCTTCTTCCTGGCTCTTCTGGGTGCCACCATCTTGGATCGCATAAAATCTCACATGATCAAAGGTGGCAGTACCCAATTCTTGCGACATCCAAGATGGTGGTGCCTATTCAATGGGCGCTGTCATCTTGGATTGCATGAGATCTCACAAGAATAGGGTGCTGCCATTTTGAATCATGCAAGATTTCATGCAATCCAAGATGGCAGCGCTGGAAGAGCTGGGAAGAAGATGCTGCCTGGGGGCATCCGACGGGTGCCATGGAAGAAGAACGCTACGACCCCAGTAAGTTTGGGAACTGCTGTTCTAGTGTGTCTTTTGAGGTTGGTAGTGTAATCTGTTTTGAGGTTGGTAGTGTAATCTGTTTTGAGGTTGGTAGTGTAATCTGTGTTAGAGTGAACAAATTTAAAAGTTGTAGCCTGTTTCATAAGATTGCATATAGTGAAATAATGTTTCAATATGTCAGTATGCTTGTCTTTTCAAGTAGAAAAGGAGTCTTCTAGTACAGTGATCTTCAGCCTCTTTTACAATGGCCTCTCCATAGTAAAACAAGCTTCACTATATGATAGGTTTACGATGGGCTCACGATTGCCCAACAGGATCTTGTAGATGATAAGCCAATCAGTCATGGAAATGCAAGTGTTTGGTAGCATCTGAGCCAATAGCATTGTTTATAACATCGTGGCTGCATGTATGGAGAGAAGGATAAAACCTTGTAATTTGTTTGTTTACAACATTGTGTAAATTGGTAACCATAGCAGCGTGCTAATGAACACAGTAGACACCTTTAAATTGCCTTTTAGAGAGTGAAATAACTTAGTTCTGTGGCAGAAACTTCCAACTTCTGTAGTCTTGGGGAGGGGGGAAACAACAAAAACAATGAGTTATTGGGTTCATATTACAATAGTTTCACAGTACATTGGTGTCTCCGGATCAGATTACCATTGTAAAGCGGCCATCCACTGTATTGTGAATGTTATTGACCATTGTTGCTAGGGGTCTTTTAATGTGATGTGTTTAAATTCAACTTGAGAATGTTTTTTCCCTTTCTACTACTTTGATGTTCACGCAGACTTCTGATGTTTATATGCAAAAAAAGTCCATTCTGTAGCTATGCCTCCAATATAGAAAAGCAACACTTCTGTTTCTGAATGATGTGGTTATTAAGGAAATTTTTTGAGATGATTTCAGACATGAAAAATGGTTGTGAAATTTAAATTCTGTTGAGCCTGTTTTCCCTTTCAAGCAATTCACAATAACAAATAATTATTTATAAAGAATTTTGTTTAATATAAAATCTAGCAATTGACTGCAATGTATATTGTTCTAACTAAATCTCTATTACACTGCAATCTTCTGTGTACTAAGTAACAAATTACCGAGCCTTCAAGCACAGATTTGCAAGAATTTTGCATCATTTTGAGGTTTCCCTACATTCTTTGAACTTCTTAGCTGTTGTACCCTTTAAGCAAAAAGGACTATACATGATCATTCTCCTTAGTTTGTAGTTGCCAATTAAACTAACCTAAACTTACAACTATTATGTTTTATTTCCGTGTACTGAGAACTACACCATTGCTATCTTGTGATTCTACTCTGTAGTCCGCAACATGCATTTCATATTCACACGTGCAAGATACTTTCTTGGGCTTTCTTTGCAAATGTCTTTCTGCACTGTTGAGGCATCCTCAGAGTTAATGAGATTGACTTCTATAATGTAGAAGAAAGTGAATGGCAAGGATTTCATACTTTTTAGGGCAGGTTAATCTGTCATCTTCTCTCATTGGAAGGAATTTTTTGCAAAATTAGTAGCCCATGATCTTGGTATCTCATAATGATCTCTACTGCAACTGCTTTCTTTAATGAGCAATTGATTCAAAATAAAGACTATTTTAGGCTACCTTTTTCAAATTTTACATTTAAATATATTTAAATATATTTAAATATGAGTAGTAGAATACATGGAAAGTATGCATAGTTTTTGCTAATCTTGCTCTGGATACTGCTGGGAGGATGACTTATATATTTATAGCTCTTTTTCCTTTCAGTGAGACTAAATGGCTTTTTCACTGTCTTCCAGGTTCTCATATTAACTAATATGCTGAGTATTTATCTATTTGGATCCTAACTATTTTCTATTATCCTGAACACGGACTGGAATTCAATGTAATGATCATTTTGGAACGCAGAAAGACAATAACATTTCAAGTAATTATTTTGGATCATGTTGGAGACACCAGCCATCCTTAAAACAAAATCAATATCTTGAACACTGTTGGAGGAAGTCTTTGATATATATGAACCTATGCTCTTCATTCAGTATATTTCCCTCTCTCCGTAAGTTATATAAAGTTGTATGTTACAATTTATGTGACATAAATTGGTCGCAATTTTACCAATCCCCAGAATTCTAACCTCAAACATGCTCCTTGTGGGTTGATTGGTTAAGAACACTCGTTTTCACCTCCATTCCTCTGCAAATCTAATCTTCCCTTGGACGGGATTTAGACTCAATAATATGTACACCAAATATGGTAACTACTTTTCTCTCCTTTATTTGATTTCATTAAAAAATGAGCATTTGTGCATTATGTACTAAAGGGAGAACGCAGTAGTTACTAAACATTATTTTATACACATGCTGAGTGGCAAGAATACTTTTGTGATGCCTCCACTTGCTTGATGGTTGAACATACTTGTGTGCCATGCCGTAAGCTAACGACAGCATATGTCAACCCAATCTTGTATGTTTCCATAATACAGAGGGAATTAGACAAGCTTTCTGATTGCTTAAACCAGAGAGAGATTGAATTCCTAAATACAAAATTAATATTTACCATTCACATTTATAGTATTATATTTCTCCAAGTCTTCCTGTTTTCCTCCCTTTAACTTCTGCTCTTTCAAGATTGCTTGCTTGCTACTCCCTTTTTGACTGACAAGTACAGAATTCTTATCTGGTAGACATTGATCTGTTTTTGTTTTAGGCACATATGTTCTTATTCTTAAACATGCTCTGACAAAGTAATGTTAAAGTATCACTTCCATGTTTGCAGATTCATTGTACCTTCAGTTTTATATATTTGGAATTTTTCTCCTCAAAATTCCAGTGGTTTACACACACCCACACCCACACACACAATGTTGTACATGCAGTAGATGTGTTTTTTCAAGGTCTCAAATACACTATAATAGGTGCAGCTCTGGCAGTTTTATAATCCAGTAATCCATACCCTGTTAATCATGTACCAGTATATGCTTCTTTGCTTATTAAGCATAATCATTATTGAAGTGTTTGAAAGTTTGAGTACAAGCATAGTTGTTGCATAGGCCACTTTTTCGATAATAGTAGGCAAAGCATCTTTTTATAACTTATGAGTAGCATTCTGACTAGTGCTTCTACTCTTGGGAGCTTTCTTTGCAAGCAGGAGCTTCTTTTGCAAATGCAAGAAGTCCTTCCACTTGTACAAGGAGCCCTTCTGCAAGTAGAATGCTCCTTCCATTCATGGAGGAAGGTTCTGTTTGTTGAAGGCACTAGTCAGGATGCCACCTGATGAGTGTTGTGGCACCTTAATGCCACATTGGTTTGTGCTGGCATTTAATGAGATGCAAAGTAGATCTGAAACGGGCTCTTGGCCGTGAGCTTTCATAAATTCAAATGCCACAAATTGTTGCTGCAGACAGTCATGGCTGTTCTTCTGAATGTGATTCAACACAGTTGTACCAAAATTGGAGTTTTTAAATGAAATGTTACTTGAAACAACTTAATAAGAAGTTATAAACTGAAAAATATGATGGGGAGTTAATATGTCCCTGAAAAGGGTACTAACCACTTGCAGAAGACTTTTGAGACGGACCATTTCAAGTGCAGAAACAGTTGAAGTATAGATACTGTCCTCCCATACAGATCTATTTTGGAATTCTAACGTTTCTTGCAGTGTTGGTGGTTTGCTGCTCCACTCTTCTCTCCTCCTTCCCCAAATATTGTTGCCAATCACTTGTTTATACAATGTGTTTACCTTATAGTCATCTCAAAGTAGTATACGGAACTGCATCTGATCACATTCTTGCTGGATAGTTTCACGTTTGTGTATTTTCTATATGTCATATCTGCAGCTTAGAGCTCATGTCTAGGTATGAAAGAGGATGAACCTTCAGTTGGGTGTAGTTTTAGATTAAGTATCTGAGGAACTTGTGTAGAAATATATATATAGAAATGGTTTAAATGGCACAATTTGGGTTTTTTTTCCCCCCTTGTAGTTTTGGTCTGAAATGGTTTACTGTTTGCTGTGAACAGAACAATTCAGTTAATACCAACATACATGTACCTACGGCTCACAATATCTTCAAAATTGTCTGGGATTCTAGAAATACGAAACTGATCCCTTCAAGCTCTTCTCCTTATTCTCTCTGTGTACTTATTGCTGTTGTGACCAAAGTCATATAACATCTCAAATTTTATTACATTTATGTTTAACTGTATATTTTTTTTCCAACTCAAGTTTCATTTTGAAGGAGGATTGAGATCTTATTTGCATGAGACTTTAGCTCAGTAACTGCTCCCATTTCACTAAGATTTGAGTACGTATTTACTGTTTTGAGTTGTGGAACTGTGCGCCTTGTACCACTTCACATAACGGTCATATATACAATTATAGATTTTTGAAAGTGTTTAATGTGGACAATTCAGGGAAACTGCGAAGGTATTGTAGAAGACTTTGTGATAACATATCGCAAATGGTTGATTACTGCTTTTCATATTGGAATTTCTCTGTATTGGAATATATCCTGGGAAAAGGAAATGTGCACACCTATGCCATAGGAAATTGTCAGAGTTGTCCCTTCTACAGAATCTTGGCATGAAGAGAGGAGGGGATTCATGTGACACCCAGATCTTCAACCTCCAGACTGCCAGTATTGTTGGCTCCTTACAGTTATATTCTAGTACTACTACTTAGCCAGAAACTAGGTGCAGACAACTAACAAATGATATGCAGATACGGACATCCTTCCCCATGGACACATTTTCTTACACCAGCGTTTATTTAGGTGCACAGAAATTGTACAGTGAGGAGTCACCCTTGGAGTTTGCATACCTTCTGTCTGGTTCTAGGGTTGGCTGTATCTGGGTTTTATTACCACAGGTTAATATCCTGTTCCTAACTTGACATGGCAACTGTGACTTGAACATCATATGCTTTATTTTAAAGAAATGTTTCCAATGTCTTAATTTTAATTTAAGTGTTAGGATTATGCAGGTTTGATAAGTATTCAATTTTACCAAACCTGCATAATTCTGTGCTTACTCTGAAAGCAGTAAAATGGAATGTCTTCATCAATCTGTGCTATGGCATATTGATGTATTTAGCAGCATATCTGCAACTTAGCTTGGTAGTCAGTTGAACCATCTCACAAATGTTACCTGATTTGAATTATGAGATTCCTAGTAGCCAATTTCTGAAACAAAATAACAAGACTAAAATGAAGATATGTCAAATAAATTCTTTCCATTACAATGGGTTGTGGAAGTTTGGACTTGTTTAGTCCTACATATGGGACTGTACACGCAAACCACAGCTTCAGAGTCTTCTAGAGCTCTAATGGATATAAGGTGCTCTTTCCTATCATTTGACTGAGAGTCATCCATGCAAGTGTAGAAGGGCAGAGCTCAACATCCTTGTATCTTTGTCTTTTTTTTTTCCTGGCAAGAGCAGGAACAGAATGTGTGCATTGTGCAATTCTGATTCAGTGTTTTATTACATACAGCAAGTCCTCACTTACAGTTGTTGATAGGTGGTTCTTGGGAACTGCAATTTTAAGCAAAACGACTTATAATGAAACCAATTTTATCATAGGCTAATTGATAAACGGCAATGTTCCTATGGCATTTTCCCATCAACTTTAAAACAAAATGACTTTAAACGAAACAACTTTAAGTGAGGACTTGCTGTAGTTACACTGTCACAATTTTACATTAAAAGTTTTCAAAGCAAGTTACTATTACTAAGATCTTAGTTTTGTCTCTTGTGTGTTTTCTCAGATTTGGTACTGAGTATACTATTTTAGGAGTGGCACTGTTGGATATGCCTTGTATAATCATCCATTCCTTTGACTTGCTTCCTCTTCACTGGTGTCTACATGTTTTTGCATGTGTTTCTTAATCTTAATTTTATTTTATTTAACTCTCTTTGCTTTCACAAGTTACAGCTGTAATGGTAGAGGCACTGAAAATTACACGCAAGTGTGTATTGAAATATTTATGAAAATATAATGCACATTCAAATGTGTATGTCTCTCTTAACTTGCCAGGTCTTTCAAATGGTTTTGGAGATGGCAGTAAAGAATCTGAGTCAGATGATACTTCAGGGAGAAAAGTAGAACCTCGTCGCCGTTGTGCATCAGAGTCTAGTATATCCTCAAGTAATAGTCTGTTGTGTAATTCAAGGTAAAATGTGTCAAGTCCAGATGATGATGTAAATGTATTTAACAATTTAAATAACTGATGGGTAAAATCGGGACAAATTACAAGGAAGATTTCAATTTTAACGTTAGGAAGAGATTCCTGACAGTACACAGTGGAATAGTCTACCTAAGAAGGTGTCTGTCTATCGTTGGAGGTCTTTAAGGAGAGGCTAGGTAGCCATGTATTAAGGATGTTAAGATGTTAAGCACTGGCAGGGGGGTGGACTTAATCTTGAAGGTCCCTTCCAACTCTATGATTCTGTGATTTATTTCAAGGAAGGTCACAGAGCATTTCCCTGGCAGAAGAAGGGGACATTCTTAACTGTGTAGGATTGCCCTCGCACCAGCATGAGGTAGGGTCAGCAACCCTAACTTCGCTAACAGTACAGCGAAAAGAATGAAAAGAGAGTTTCAGGGACGCTCACAATTGTGAGTATGTGTGTGTTTTTTAAAAAGGCAGACACACCAGGAAATAGTGACTGGAAAAGATGCAGTGCTGAAGTGAATAGAGAGAGTTGCTCGTCTTTTGTTTAAATATGAAGACCACCACTTAAAATGTGACTCTTAGCCCTGTTAGCAGTAGCAACCATTAATATAAAGTAAATCATAAAATATAATGGTGTTAGTGTGAAATTTGAGAATTTTATGTCTAGTTAAAATCTAAGTAATCATCTACTATTTCTTTAAAAACAAGCATTGGTGCTAAAAATGACTCTCCATGTCCATTCAGCCATCGAACTCTCACAAGTGGTTGAACTCAAATGGGCAGCCCAGTTGCAAGAACATTAGTTGCAGTGCAGTACAGTTGGACCTTTTTATCCACGGTTTTTCCATCCATGGATTTGACTCAACACGAGTGGCAAAACTGACCGTGCCATATTACCTCTTTTTTTCAGCATTGTTGGGGTCCTGCCAGCCACTTCCTGCCTCCTGCGCACGTCCAAACCACTGAAAAAAAATAAAACCCAGGAATCTGTTGGGGACCTGCCAGCCACTTCCTCTCGTGTTTAAACTGCTGAAAAAAAGAAATATGCAACTGTAAACGCCATTTACAGGTTGCTTCCGGTAGCGGTTTTTCTTTTTTTCAGTCAGTTTAAACAAACTCAGGAGGAGGGAAGTTCCGAAGATGCTGGAAAAAACGTAATTTGGCACCGCTCCCCACCCCAGTTTTCTTATAACACTGTTTTGTTTTTTAATACACTGGGGTTCCGGGAACAGAACCCCAGTGGATAAAAAGGTCAGACTGTAATGATTTTGGCATTTAAACAGACATATTTGTAATACCAGTACTTTGGAAAGAAGTAGGATGGTTCATATGTATCTGCAATCAAAAAAAAAAATTCTGTTGAGTATTAACTTTTCCACTAACACTTCAGTTGAGTATTAACTTTTCCACTAACACTTCAACTATTTGTAGTTTTAGCTTGCCGAAATGTGGAAAAGGCAAACCAGCGCTTATACGAAGACACACATTAGAAGACAGAAGTGAGTTGATATCATGCATTGAAAATGGAAACTACGCAAAAGCAGCAAGAATTGCAGCTGGTAACTGCCTTAATTTATAAATGCCTAGGATAAAGATCTTGAATTACAGATCTAGCCTTCACTGGGATTTTCTTTCAGCTGTCTAGAAACAAAAGGACTGTCTTCCTAAGAATGTGCCCCTGTGCCTGAATGAATGAGAGGCCTTGCCCTTTTAAATCTGCCACTTGATTAGGCCGTTATGCATAAAACTGGTGTGAGTGTTGAAATTTGTCCCTGATTTTGATAATCCTTGATCTCTCCTTATGATTAGTTAGTTGTATTTGATGTGACATCTCACAATTGTACATAACAAATAGAGCTTTCAGCTTCGTCATACAAACCCTCTTCCCACGTCTCTCACTTTGTATAACCCTTTTCTCAGCTTCTGTTCTCACAACTGATCTCTCAGTTTTCTTTTTGTCCTTCCACTCCTATTTTGATGTATTATGTGCTGCTCCCTACCTACGGTATTGGCCTAAGACTCACTTTTTCCCCTAAGGCAAGTCTTTAAAGTAGGGGTGCGGCCTACAATCAAAGCCTAGCATTTTCTGCCTATTGTAAAATGGGGCTTCTTTTCTTTTTCTTTCGCCTCTTAATCACTTGCTAAATAGCCAAAAACAATGATCTCTCAGCAGCCTCTACCCTCAAGAAGCATTTGAAAAAATTAACCCTTAAGCTCGAGCCCCAGGACTCTGTGGAAACTAAGATATTTATTGATCTTGCAGTTTAAAAGTTGAGAGTGCAGTTTGAAAGTTGAGAGCAAGAGCTCCTGCACAGGCTTACCATATCCAAAGGGGTACAGAGTGCCTACCTTTAGGCTGCAATTCTATGCACACTTTCCTGGGAGTAAGCCCCATTGAATGCAATGGGACTTACTTCTGAGTAGACATGCATAGGATTGTGCTGTTAACCATTGAAATTTGGGCAGGTGCAGGTCATCATGGAAGGGTGCAACAAGCTGCACCTGCCCAAATTCCAAAGGTTAAAGGTAGGCACTCTGTCCCCTTTTGGATCTGGGAAGGCTACTAATACTAGGGTGCCCAAATTCAATAAGGGACAGGGTGCCTATGCCTTTAACTGTACTAAAGCAGTACTGTTTTACTGTTCTACTAATGTATATATTTAAGTTAAAAGAAGTTAAAAATGTATTTTTTAAAAAAATAGCACCAAACTTTAAGGGTGCGGCTTATAATCAGGAGTGTCCTATATTCGGGACAATACAGTATGCGTATTAAGACCAGCATTGCCTTTTCTGAACTAGCCTAACTTTCCTGTACCTGCTTCTCTGACAGTGACCTTTTTTCAACCATATATACATCCATTATTTTGTCTTAGATTGTAAGCCCTATGTGTAGTGAGTTTCTTCCATGTTTAATATAGAGCCTTTTGTGTCATTATCACTACCTGAATAAATTGATATGAATAATCATTTAATTGAGTCAGCCATCAAAGTTGTTTAGCCCACAAATCCATGCCCTTTTTAGGTATGAGTTTAATTGGTAGAACTGGCAGTAGTAAAACTTGCAGTAGTGTAACTTTTTCCAACCAGGCAGTCAACAATGAGTAGTAACGTTGTGCTACATCAGATCTTGCCGTTTATCTGCTATGTCAGATGTTATGTCTTTAACATGTATGCCTTTCTCTGCATGAATACCTGTGAAGTAGTTCCTATGTGGTTTGGGGTGATTTTAAACATGCAGATGTCTGGTACAAGCATGCTGAAAATTTCCCACAAACCACATAGGAGTTGCATTATACAAATGTCTTCTTCAAAAGGCACTAGCACAGTTTGTCATTTCAGTGGCGGCCATGTATATTGTTTGAACATTTGGTTCATTATGCTCAAGCTAATTCAAACAACTATATCTTCAGATAAGAGGTACAGCCTTTACTGTAATAAACAAATCTAACAGCCCAATCTTGCGTAAGGATCGGGCAGGCGGCCCGCCGGATCCCGTGCTCCGCCGCGGGTAGTCTCCCGCCCAGTGGAAAGTCTACTCGGGGAAGGGGATGCTCGTCCCCTTCCCTGGGTGTAACTGGAGCTGGGGCCGATTGGCCTCCTCGGAATTCCACCAGCCGAAGCCATCCCCCTCCCCGACTGGGCCTATGGTCGGCCTCCCTTCCTGCCCGAACGGCCTCCCCCCCCCCCCCGTCGGCTGGATCCCTATCTGGCTCCTCTAGTGGGTGGGCGAGGGTCCTGGCAGCAGAGCAGGGAAGACCGGCCTTGCGCCAGCCTTCCCTGCTCACGAGTCGTCAAAGTGCCTTATGGCACTTTTACGACTGCTTCGGGCAGCGGATAGCTCGTTCCGTCGCCCATCAAAGTGTTAGGATTGTGCTGTAAGTCATGGCTTCAAAACGCTGTATACACATTTTATTGTCTTTAACTATATCTTTATTTTAGAAGTTGGACACAGCAGCATGTGGATTTCAACTGATGCTTCAAATTCTGTCCTGGAGCCTCTAAAAGTTGTGTGGGCCAAATGCAGTGGGTATCCCTCCTATCCAGCACTGGTGAGTTAGCAATCCATGAGCAGAACTTGTGACTAAAATCAACCAGACTGTTTCTAGAGTGAACATTTCTATGTAGACATCCACTTGGAATTTAAATTAAAGTTGACCAGAAATGTGTTCCCACTTATTCTGGTTGCATGCTTTACTGTGTAAAAGCATTTCATAATGGGTGAAATAGCAAATGGTCTGAAGTTGTTGGAATCAGTCTCTGCAAGTGTATCATGTTGCCCCAATACTGAAATGTGTTTTCTCAAAAGATAATTTTAATAGGTGGTTTGTTTACACTGGGGGGGGGGGGGGAACGGACGGACGGACTTTCTGAATTCTCCCATAATAAACTGATACTGCAAAATACAATGCTTAACCTGTTAAGGTCTTGGTATTACATGCGGGGGGGGGGGGGAATTGTTGTTTCAGAGGCTTAATTAAGATACCTTCACAGCATAGGACCAAATTATATTTATGGGCAACGGCTACATTTCCAAGCAGTTCCTATATTGCTTAGCTAACATCTGAATTGAGTCTATATTTTGTCCATTGGGTATAGCATTGTATTGGTATTTATGCATAAAACAGAATCCTTGAGAGAAAAGAAGCCAATTTACTATTGTTTCTCCATTTTATAGATAATTGACCCCAAAATGCCTCGTGTTGCTGGTCATCACAATGGTGTTACAATACCAGTGCCACCCCTGGATGTTTTGAAAATTGGAGAACAAATGCAGACCAAATCGGATGAGAAGCTTTTTTTGGTTTTGTTTTTTGACAATAAAAGAAGTTGGTATGTATTTTTCCCCCTCAAAACAAGAAGCCTTATCTATATTAGCTATAGACGAAAGTTTAAATATTTCATTCATGTATATCAGTTGGCAAGCAACAGAAAGGAGGTGATTGCAATGGAAAGATGATGAACTGAATACTACAGCTGTCCCTTTATTTGGGGGAATGGCGTCATGGAGTCTTACTGGAGTTAGTTGCAGTTTCCGAACAGTCTTCAAAGGCAGTCCCGTGTAGAGCGCATTACAGTAATCTAATCTAGATGTCACTAGGACATGGGTCACTGTGGCCAGGTCTGCACGATCCAAGTATGGTCGCAGCTGGCACACCAGCTGGTTCCTTCCTCCAGAATGCCCTGATCCCACCCACCCCCAGCCTGCCCTTGCTATTGACTTACCAGCGCTGGTAGATCCAGGGGGCAGCTGCCACATGGCCAGCACTGCTTGCCATTTCCGGCAGCAGCCTGGTAGCATGTTATACAGCATCACATTTTACAACCATGTTGGGCTGCAAATAATGTATTTTAACATCTGCATGCCGGCCACATGACCACGGAGGCGTCTTCGGACAACGCTGGCTCTTCGGCTTTGAAATGGAGATGAGCACCACACCCTAGAGTTGGACACGACTGGACTTAATTGTCAGGGGATACCTTTACCTTTTAACTAGCATACAGTACTTGCTTCATTTTCATCTTAGTCCTGAAACGGTTTGCTTTTGGCTTCCTGAGAGGCTTTATCTTGACATGATATCAAAATCTAAATGCTGTAAGGGTCTTGCATGTATTGAAATACAGGTAAAACAAAGTTGACGATGGGCAGTAATATATTTGGGAGATTGAATGGTCTGATGGGGGTAATATTCTCCCGAAAAAACTGGTTTACAGCCTTGCTCCTGAATGGCCAGGTGACAACTGTGTCCCTTTCTGTAAACCCAAGGAACTTGTCACAATCATTCATACAGTTATGGCCACTGGTATTTATGATTTAAATACCATGCAAAATGCTTTTTATGAGGTGTCTTCTTAAACTGTTTGAAAGCTACAGCTGGTGCAGAATTTTACTGCCTCTCATTTTGTTGTTGTTGAGTACAAGGAGCATATTATACCACCAACTGTACTGGCTGCTGATTTACTTCCAGATACAATTCAGGGTGTTTTATTATGACCTAATAAAGCTCAGGTAGCTTAGACCCAACATACCTTAGTTTGGGGCTTTCCCATCCAAGCATTCCCTGTGAGATGAGGCTCCATTCTGTATGTGAAAGAAACCCTCCTTAATACCAGGACAATTTGGACAACTATCACCTGTTTTCAAATTTAGCATTTCTGAGCAGGCTTTTGGAATGAATGGTGTCACCTAAACTTCAGCTAATTGTAGATAAGACTGATTATTTGAATCATTTCATTTCTATCCTGGTTTTGGAACTGAAACTTCCTAGTTACCATGGTGGATGGCCTGTGCCAGCGGATAAAATGGGGGAGCACAGCCCTATCGATTCTCCTTGATCACTTGGTCGCCTTTGATACCGTTGACAGCAGTGTTGCTCTGGGATGTCTTGTGGGATGGGACTAGGAGGCACTTGTTTACATTGATTCTATCTCCTAAACCGATTCCAGGGAGTAGTGCTAAGGAGTTACTGTCCCACTCTGTGGCCACTTGTTTACCATGTGCCACACAGATTCAGTTTTGTCCCCCATGTACTTAAAACTGCTGGGTGAGGTTTCACCAATATGTTGATGACGCCTATCCCTGCCTCTTGTTTTCAACGTCAAATCCCAGGAAGGCAGTGGAAATTCTTAAAAGGTACTTGGAGGCAACACTGTTCTGGAAGAGAACAAACAAACTTAATCCAAATAAGACAGACAGGCTGTTGGCAGAAGTCGCTATTGTTCTGGATGGAGGTATCCAGTATGTATGTATGAAATGGGTTGCACTCCTCTGAAGATCAAGTACTGTGCACAATTTGAGGGTGCTGCTAGACCCAGAATGTCTCTGGATACTCTGGTGACTGTTGTGATCAAGAGCAGTTTTTACTAGATTTTGCTGGTTTGCCAACTGCAGCTACGTTTAGAAAGAGAGACCCTGGCCACAGTTACCATTACTTGGTGACAACTAGACTGGACTGCTGACATATAGTGTCGTGTAATACATGGTGCTACTTTTAAAGATAAGTTTTGTCTGGTGCAGAACATAGCTTCCAGGACATTGGTGGGAGCCACTTGGCTGGAACATAATGGACCAATTCTGTTCCAGTTTAATTGGCTTCCAGTAAGCTGCTGAGCTAAATTTAAAGTGCTGGCTTTAAAGATCTGCACCACTTGGGACAAGGTTGGACCACTTGATCCACTTGCTCCTTCGTGAAGCTGCCTAGCACCTAAGATGGACTGCAGAAATGCTGAACTCTGGTCAGTGATTGAGAGAAACTTGGTTCATGATTCTCGGAGACAGGGCCTGTTGAGTGGTGGCACCACAGTTGTGGAACCTGCTCCCTATCTTGTTTTTAAACAAATGCTGAATACATTCTTGTTTTGGAAGGTCTTTAATACAGTACTCTGCTGATTTGGTTTTATACAGGTTGATTACCCTGTCCCACCCCCTGGGTCTCACCCCCAAGATATTTAATTATATTTATGCAAATATTTCAAAATGCAGACAAATCCAAAATCCAGACAACTTCCAATCCCAAACAGTCCGGATAAGGGATACTCAACCTGTATTGAATTTTATTTATTCTGTGCTATTTGCTTTTATCGCTTATGTGGATGTATTTTAAATTTTTAGTGTTTTTATTGTAAATCACACTGTTGTGTGTTTAAATGAAAAGCAGGGCGTGAATAAAACATCTCACTTCCACAATAAATAAGATCTGAATGTATGAAGCAGCGTCTTTTATGTTGCAGCACTACCAACTGTGAAATGCTCTCCCTATCAAAATCCACTGGTTTTGATTTAGGCATGAGACTAACACTTTTAATTCCTCGGCGCTTTTGGGTTTTCTGATTAATCTGTAGGTATTGATTCTGTTTGTTTATGCTGTTTCTCATTGTCATTTTTCATACAGTTTGGTTCTTATGGTTGTTGTAAAGAAATTGCTTTATGTAATATGTTAAATGGAAATGGGGTGTATAGACAATTTGAAAAATACATATTGCTTGGGACACTAATTGTTCAGATTTAGGATTTTGTAAAATGTGCGTAGTAACTACATAAAGTGATTTTTTTTTAATTCACTTGTAGGCAGTGGCTTCCAAAATCCAAAATGATTCCACTTGGAATTGACGAAACAATAGACAAGTTAAAAATGATGGAAGGTCGGAACTCAAGTATTCGTAAAGCCGTAAGAGTTGCTTTTGATCGCGCTATGAACCATCTAAGTAGAGTTCATGGAGAACCAGTCAGTGACTTCAGTGATATTGACTAATATAGGTGCAGCCAAGGCACAAGAAACACCTTGTATAGAGATCTACAAATTAACCTCTTTGTCTACAAGAATGTATTGAAGAAACAACTTCGTAATCATTGATCCAGTGGCAGAATTCTGCAGATTTAACTGATTGACCAGTCCTTCTGAATCACCATTGCCATATTGGTTTAAAGATTTTTTTTAATCATTGTTGCCGTTTGGAGGATTTTCCACTAAAATATCTTGTTCATAGTGTTCATAAAGTGTACATATATGTATATTCAATTCTTAACTTATTCTGATTTTAGAGGTAGCTTTTTATTTCTTTTATTTGGCTGGCAAAGGGATAGATTGTCACTTCCATTTCTTTCCGTATTAAAAAAAAACAAAACCTTAAGCACCACCTTCCAGCTTAAGGTGCTAAGTCAATTTTGAAGTAAGGTAACATCAGATAGGTTTGCCTAAGTCATATTCTATGATATGGTGCTGCTTATGTAACATTTTTTTGTGATCTGGAGCTTTTTAACAAGACCTCTGAATGTTTGAGTTTTGCATAAATCGTTACTCTTTGCACAAAGTACCACATAGCTAAGATGTAAATTTACAACAACAAATGTGTATTTTAAGAGAGGAAGTACATCATTTTGGAAGGTACTTTGAGAAAGATAACAGCAGTAAAAAGTATGCTATGTACACACTTGAAAAATCACCAAAAACACTCCATTGTTGCCCCAAAAGATCACTTTAGAAATTCTTTGTGTTTTACACAAAACTGGCTTAAAGCCTCTTATATTATTTCTTGCAAAACCATGGCTACATATCCCATCTGTCTCCCCTAGATTTTATGTGCCTCCCTGTGTTATATTTATTGTAGAAAATGTATTAATTTGCTTTATAAAGAAAAATAAATGAGAAAGTATATTGATATACATTTTTATACAGGCACATAAGACGATTTTGCTTTGGGAGAGAAAGCTATCTTGGAAATGGTTGTACAAAATAACTTGATGGGTTGTGTGTAATTTGACCTTTTTTGTAACTTGTAATCTTTGTTTCCAATGAGGGGATTTATGTAACTTTTAATTTTAGAACACTTTGGTAGCAATAGAAACTTTGGATACATTTTTGTATGGTACATGTGATGTATATAGAATTAGTACTTTATTTTTATTTCGAAGAAGTAAAGCATTACATTTAGGGAAGGAAAATGGTAGGGTGGGTTTCCAGTAATAACATTTTTATATTAAAAAAAAAATAAAGTCAAAATATTGGTTGTTGTAGCTACTTTATTTCTATGTTCACTGGAATGCTGAATTTGTAACAAATGGCAAGGTATGTTTTCAATGTGATTTATAATGACTACATTATTTATAAGTGCACTGCGTTGGACTTCAGTGATATCTTAAATACTGTACCAAGGTATATAATATGCAACACCAAATAATGCATATGAATGCACGAAATATTTATGCCCAGCTTTTTTTATAATGGGTTAGCAGATATGGCAAAGCCAGTACTTTTAAAATCTTTTTAAACAATTTCATTGAATAGCATTCTTCATTGTAAAACCTGCTTGAATTTTTATTTTAAAGCTACAGCCAATTTTGGAATAGTTTCTAATGTTTTTATTCTCTATGGTTTGTAATACCCCCTTAGAAGCTTGAAATAAAATTCCTTTCTCAAGTGATATTTTTTGTCGTGCATTTGGACCCTTAGAATTTCTGCATAAGACCCAGAATGCCCTAATTTCTTTCTTACTCTGGTTCTCAGAAAAGAGATTACTTGAATCCTCCATATAAAACATTCTGTTCCAACTGTTAGATTCGGTTGCCTTTTGGACCTGCCAATATCAGTGAAGATAGTGCTTATCATGTGTAGCAGCATTCATGGCCTCCAAAGTACATCATGTAGCATCTGAAAATACAGTCAGTTCTCATTATCCACTAGGGTTAGGTTCCTGGAAAACCTAGTGGATACTGAATCGGCGAATACTGAATCATTGACTCTATGGGGAAAATGGGGTTAGGTTTCAGGGGACCCTCTTTGCCATGCACTATATGAACTTTGTGAACCTGAATCTTACCTTGAAGTCTATGGGCTGGGTGATAGCAGGGGCAGCATCCAGTATACCACATTGGTTCTTTGTTATGGAGCAATTCCTAACTCTAGCAAATTAAGCATTATTCCTTCCTAACAATATTATGCAAATATAAATGGTATTTGTATCCTGGAAGCCTAGAGAGAGCACAAACAGTTCTCATTGTGTTGCAAATTGTATTCAACAGATAAAACACACACTCACTCACTCACTCACTCTCCAGAAGAGACGGACAACCTTTTACAGTAAATGCAGCAAGGCAGGGAAATTTGCTTCAGAGCAATGTGGAGACCCATAAAAAAAAAAGCTAAGTACATACCCATGAGAACAATGGCCCCGATGAGATCGCAGATGCGGAGAGATATTCGCAGATAGCGAATTCACATATAAAGAGAACTGACTGTAAGTTATTGCAGCTAGCTTCTGTATCTGTGTACAGCGATGTTCACACCAGTGTAGTTGCCAAGGAGGACTGTTACCAACTTTACAGAAAGAGACCTATGTAATGTCTGATTAGCCCAAAGAATCATAGGCAACTAGGGTTACTATAGCTTCAGTGCGAGGGCTACAAAACTGCAGGTGTAAGCTCTGACAGCTTGGTTAAACAGGAACTCTTTTGCATGTTTTTGGTTTTTTTAATTTTTTAATGTTTTGCTACTTGTGCTGGAAGCTAGCACTGAGAGGACTACGTTGGCAATATCACTGACAATAGCTATCGTGATATTTTCCTTACTATGTCAGTGTGATCTGACACAACTGGTAAACATCCTGCACATGTTCCGGTGACATGCGGAGAGGTCCAAGGCTGGGGAAGCACAACGCCCACAACAGAAACAGGGAGGGACAGAGTATGTAGACAAACCTGCCTTGCAAAATCTTCACTTGTGTATGTGTATTCTCACACTCCCACTCTCTCCAGAACCGGAAATAAATTCAAAACCATTTTCCTGCAGTTTTCATGACTCACCGAAGTGAATCTGCCTACAGCCTCCCCGGCACTTGCTGATGCAGGCACCCTGCCTTTTTTTTCATTGGAAGCCAGCCAGGATTGCAGCCAACCGACGGAGACAGCTCTGATAGGGGGCCTCCCTGTGTATAGTAATGTGTGTGTCTCTACCGCTGTGTGTGTACTCACTGACTTTGCTGGAGCAGAAAGGAGCAGCACGGAAAGGCAAGGTACTTTAAAAAAAAAAAAAGCACTTGCTGGGACCGGTGTGGCTGGGCCTCCCCAACAGCATGACCCTGACATATTCCATATTGCTGCTTAGGCAATTTCCATCGAAGGGCTGGTTAGAACATCAGTAACTTTCCTTGAATCAGTTTCGGAGTCTGACTCCCAAACATTTCTTGGAATAACTAGAATTAAAAATTAAAGAGTCTGAGGTCTCAGGGCATTTTTTATGGTTAAAATAGGATGAAATCATAACATTTCACACAGCAATGTTGTTGGCATCAGAACGGAACATCAGCCTTAAAGGAGAGCTCCCAAATTGCTGATGGTTTCTGTCCTCAAACCTTTGTGTTTTTTTTTTTAAAAAGTGGGCAAAACCAGCCCAAATTTATTCTTAGCCCTTCTCTCCAATTAACAGCATGTTTGTGTTTAATGATCTCAATTGTAGCGGGCCACGATAACATTATTAAGTTTAATTCATTAACTGTTTGATAATTACATGATTTGAAATATGGAGAATTAGTGATCAAAAAACTGTTGCAACCCTTTTTTAAAAGGGGGGGGCACTGGGTTAGTAAAGACTTGAGGAAAGTAACTGATTGGATGGTTTCACTAAACAGTGAAATCAAACCACACATGAAAGCATGAAATCATGCACTTCATGCAGATTGCAGTTAGGAAAAGAGAAGCCTTGTCAGATGGAAAACAATATACTTGAAAAGGAAATTCCTCCTGAGAATTATGAAATACCTGGTCCTAGTCATATTAAGGAGTCTGAGTATTTGGACCCTGATACAGCTTTAACAGCACAATCCTATCCAACTTACACCACCGGTGTAGTGAGAACGGGAGGCCCCAGAATGGAAAGGGGATTCAAATCCCCTCCAAAGGGAGATTTAAAGGGGATTTGAATCCCCTTTCTGTTCTGGGGTCTCCCGTTCTCGCTGCACTGCTGGTTACACCGGTGGTGTAAGTTGGATAGGATTGCGCAGTGTGCCACTTAAATGCCTCTTTGACCTCCGTTGGTGAGTCTCCGGTGTGTAAGAAGAAAGTATTAAATAGGTCTAAGACATATTGCAAAGAAAAGACGGGGAAGATTAAAAGGACCTACAAAGAGTTATTTTTTACTTCTGAAGATGATTTAGATGAGGAAGAATGTTACTGTGATGATTCAGAAATTATTCAGCCACTAAAGGAAAATTTTAAAACGAACAGAAGTAAAAAGCTCATGATTTTGATAGTTTTACCAACAAAACTCATCCTGTAAAAGGATAGAAAGTGAATTAATTCTCTATAAAAATCCTGTTATAAATGTTTGGATTCATTTCAGTTTACCACATAATTTTATCAATGTAAATTGTAGAAAAATGGACTTGAGGGGTTTAATTCCTTGTCACTGCCAACAAGAAAAATTATTTTTGTATGATACCATTGAGATACACCTTGAAATTTTGACTGATTGGCTACAAGACATATACCTTTAAGTGTGATTTTTTTGAAAATTTTAAAAAATCCAGTTTTTCCAAAAAATCAAAATAAATATTTGAATATTTTTGAATTTCTTGAAAATTTACAATTGTGTCATGTTGTATATCAAATGAATGCCCTATTCATTAGCTTTAGAATGACACCTGTCCCATGTCTGTATCTTCCATAGTGTACGTGTAACTGGCATTTGAATGTGTGGTGACAAGTGAATTTTGGTGTTTTTAGGCAATTTTGAAAATTCAAGATCTCAAAAGCGGGTGGACAATAAAATCTGAAAAAAAATTTTTTTAACATCTCATGGTAAGGTACAAATGTACCAAAAATGAACAAAATCCATGACATCAAGTTCCAAAATGGATTTTTCATTGGTTGATTTGACATGGAATGACCCATTCCAAGAAATATACGTTCTCAGTTTTTCACGGCCAGTATGTATACTAGAATTAAAAATTAAAGAGTCCGAGGTTTCAGGCCATTTATTAAGGTTAAAATAGGATGAAATCATTCCTAACATTTCGCACAGCAATTTTGCTGGCATCATCAGAGATAACAGCTTTAACAGAACATCAGCCTTAAAAGACAGCCTTAAAGGAGAACTCCAAAATTGTTGATGGTTTTGATCCTCAAACCTTCTTTGTTTTAAATGCATTAGTGTGGAACATGCACTGAAATCAAATCACCTAATTAAAATTGAGGAAACAAGTTTAGTTCAGAAGCTGACAATACTTACCATGTCTTAACCACGAAGCAATTGAGATCAATAAAAATCGAACGTTATCGTGGCCCGCTACAATTGAGATCATTAAACACACCTGTCCCATGTCTGTATCTTTCATAGTGTACATGTAACTGGCATTTGAAGGTATGGTGACTAGTGAATTTTGGTGTTTTTAGGCAATTTTGAAAATTCAATATCTCAAAATATTGCTGGACCAAAAAATCTGGAAAAAATAATTTTTAAACATCTCATGGTAAGGTACAAATGTACCAAAAATAAACAAAATCCATGACATCAAGGTTTCATGCATTGGTTGATTTCACATGGATTTCACATTGTAGATAGCAGAAGGTTGGGTTGAGGTTAAGAAACAAACGTTTGGTCACAATCTTACCTTCCCTGCTCTTACTCCTCCTGTCTATTGGGGAAGATTAGCTTTGTGAGAGATAATAGAAGGGAGGGGAAAACATCATGGTGGCACTTCTTACCTATGAGTGCAACTCAGTACTCCCCCCCCCTTGGAAGTACATGGAAAAGCAATGGGTGGGTGAACAAGCACTTCTATACCTGTTACCTTCTCTTGCCTATACCGTGTTTCCCCCAAAACAAGACAGTGTCTTATATTAATTTTGGCTCCAAAAATGCAATAGGTCTTATTTTCAGGGAGGTCTTATTTTCGCAGCCTGTGGCGTGACCCACCCGGCACCCCCCGACCCCCCTGGCACTTACTTTGACCGATTAAAGCTTAATTCTTTCCCGAGGGTGCAAGGCCTGGAAGGCCTGCACTTGAGTCTTCCACCATGGAGACGACATGCTAGAAAGACTCTGCAAGGTTGCAGCCTCCTTGCAGGCCTTGCTGGCCTCTCAAGCACGTCGTCTCTATGGTGGAGGACTCAAGTGCAGGCCTTCCAGGCCTTGCAGAGCCTTGCACCCTCAGGAAAGAATGAAGCTTAATTTGGTCAAAGTATGTGCCGGGGGGGTCGCAGGGGGTGCCGGGGGGTTGCGTCCGACTGGCTGATGATCCTAGCTAGGTCTTATTTTTGGGGAGGACTTATATTGACGAGTGCCAGCAAAAATCATCCAAAAATAACGGTATGTCTTACTTTCAGGGGAGGTCTTATTTTCAGGGAAACAGAGTAGAGGGAGAGTCTTCATAACAGGCACAGCAATGCTGCTGCTTTCCCTATTTATGGATAGCCTGGCTTTTATTTTCTGACTTTACTCTGAATTTGCAACTTACATGCTACTTGCTACATTCCATTCTCCAGGACAACCAACTAGAACACGCCAACAAAACAAAACCCCAAAATCTTACTGTGATAGGTACGTACTTAGATTCTCAGGACGTGTCCATGCTTTAGAATTAAAAACAAGCATTCTGCCAGGAAACTCTGTCCCATATAATTTTATTATTATAATCAGATGGTTAAAACTTTACGTCTCGCCTGCAACATTGCAGCAGGCATCCTAAGAATTGTAAAAAGTCAGTTTAATCCACATTCCCAAGGTCGAGGAACAGCTGAGCCCTTCACATCCCCTTAGCACAAAAAAGTCACTGGGGGGGGGGAGGAGCAGATGATATTTCAGTGAAGTGTGATAGCACTATCATTCAGTTTGCCTAGCCTTTATAGCAGCTGGTTGTGGCAGCAATTTTTTAAGTGTAAGCTAAGCACTTAAGAGGGCCCTAGAGAACTGCCTGAGAAATACTAAGTCTAAGATAATAGATAAAAGCATGACTCATTGGCTCCCTTGACCATTGGCGACCATTGGCCGTGGCTCCCCATTACATCATGTTGATGCCTGCCAATTGGGATTGCACTGTTTTCCAAGATGATTCCGTGGCACTCCGCGGCTCCCCTGGCTGGTTTCTGTGGCTCCCCTGGGAGCTACGCCTCCCAGTTTGGGAACCACTGATATAATGGGATCCATTTCTCTGTCTGAGGGTACGGTACTCAGTATGATCTGATTTAGTCACTGAAGGGCCCAGATGAAGTCATCTTGATTGGCTGGAGCTGAGGCAGACTATACCAAATAGTTTATCAGCAAGGGGTTGGTGGGTGTGAGCCACTTGTTTATAGACCACTGAATACATTCTGTCTGAGTCCTGAATTTCAGCCAGCAGCATAGTTGGGAACTACTCAGCTAGGATAGGCAGTAGGGTTGTCCAGGCAGATGCATTCAAAAACCTGAGATTTTTGAGGTACAGTCTGATGATGTCACAAGACTGCTAACACTTGGGGAAAATGTGGTACCGGGGCTGAGCTTAGCAGGAGCTCCCAAATGGCCGGACATTCAACTTTAATGCCCATCTGCCTTACAATAATAATAAAATTTTAAAAATGAAGAAACAAGGTTATTTGGGGCAAACTGGCAATCCTAATGAGCAGAGAGCATGCTTGGTCATGTTCTGAATGGAGATCCTTTGCTAGCCGTTGCCTCCCCGTGTAGTGCTATCTGTGGGTTTTGGGGTGGAAACACATACAAAATATAAAAGTAATTGGATCCTGATTATGTCTACACAGCTAATGGCAGACGGTTTACATCACTGAATATTACAGCATAGAGCTTTGAAAACATGAATAAAACTTGGATCATCTGTTCATTTCTTCCTCGTTCCTTTTTTCTCCCTTATGATCGAGGCCAATTCCATAGTCATTTTTTATGGGCAATGCTAAATGGGCAGCTTTTTGTTTTGGCACTGCATGTTGTTTGTTAAAATGAATCTAAAAGGACATGAAGATCACACTGATCTAGTCCCAAATGTACTCTTAGGCATATGCGGTGACAGGTGGTTCATACTGCCTCTTGGCCAAAAACAAGACCTGGAGGAATTTCCCTTTAACTCTGGACAGGTGGCCTTGCTCATTGTTGAGATCCATGGTGTATGTTTACCAAGATTACTGACATGTATTTCAGACATAATAATGGGTTTTTTGGCAAGAAAGGAAGTCATTTTTTTCCTTTGAAGGTGTTCTTGTTTGCATGTAAAAATGAATGGGCTAAGAAACTGGACGGAAAAACTCCTTAGGCTAACAGTACTTGGTTGTTCATAAAAATGCAAGGTACTTTCACTGCAGTAATTTAGGAGCTCTCCTATTCACATGCAGAGATCTTTGAAGCAGTTCATATCTAGTGTCCTGAAGCTTCCCACTTCCCCAAATGGTAGGATGTTGCAAGATGGATCTGTGATGAATGAGATCTCCTTTCTCCCTTCTGTTTCCTTATCTATTTTCCTTAAGGGAAAGCCTCAGTGTAAACTTTCATAGGCTTCCCTGAGACACTTTGGAATAAGTGCTGTTGCAGAAAGGCAGACAAGTTGCTCTGTTCTTTCCTTGTTTTTGTCATCTGAGTCCAGCAGGAGCTGAGATTGGCATACGCCAGTTGATTGGGCATCTAAACTCACCTGACCAGGTCAGAAGGCAGGCAGGGATCATCAATTACTCAATCAAATGTACCCATGATATAACCTAACATTTTTCAAGGTCAAACACAGGGATACTTAGGTGTATTCCAGCTTGAGGCTCTCAGATATCACATTTATGTGTGTGGCCATACTTTTACCCACATCCTGGGGATCAGAGAGGTGTGATGGACATCTTCAAGTTGACTCTAGAATAAGTACCAGTGAGATTTAGGAAATTATTTTGCTTTTACTTTTGCCAAAAATCACCTGCTTGTAATTTTGCTAAGATCTGCACCCTGGGCTTTTCCAATGCCCAGGCCTGTTTTTTCTTCTTCTTCCTTCCTTGCATTATCCAACCCCCCCCCCCCCCATTTTGTATTTTAATAAATTATTGTTATACTTTAATCCTTCATCTTCCTATGGGTTGGTTGAACTCAATCTGACTCTTGTCCTAGTTCTCCTAGATCCTGGGTTACATGTTTCAGCATTAGGATTGTAGGAATTAGCCACATAGCTGGGAAGAAAACTCTCAAGGTCTTTCTCTGCCTGCCTTTGCCGTGGAGTCTACTGATTTTTGCCCCGGTGTAGAGGTACCAGCATCAGCCTCCCCCCCATCGTCACATGGCTTTTGCAAGGTCAGTTGCCTTGTGAGGAGAGAACACTGGATTCTTATGGCATTTTTCTGATATGTATATAATTGTGGATATACAAGCTGACCATAGGAAGCAAGCTGCATCAATGTTCCCCAAAAGCAAACAGCATGCATTAGCACCTTCTGTCAAAGGCTGCTTCTTGTCCACTAGCTGGAAAGATTTCAAGTTCTCTCTCTTGCTTACTACATTCCAAATACCAATTACAGCCGCACAAGAAAGTGGGGTGTCCCAGTAGCCACCATCCATAAAAAGCCACTGGGCAAGCATCTTACAGCTATGAGCTATACAAAGGCCTAGAGAGGTTATCTCTTCCAGACACAATAGAAACATATGAAGGTGCCTTACGCTGCATCAGACAATGGCCTGTCTTGCTCCATACTGCCTACACTACCTGCAGTAGCTCTCCAAGGTTTCAGGCACGAGTCTTTCTAGGCATACCTGGAGATGCCAGGAATGGAATGTGGAGCCTTCTTCATGTGAAGAATGTGCTCTATCACACCAAGCTATGGCCTCATCCCATAACATTCCCCTCCTATCAGCATCAGTAAAGATAAATGCTTCCTTTTGTGTGATATGAATGTCCCTTGCAAGATGGCTTTTTATCTCACATTTCCTTAAGACGCTCGCAAGCATTAAAAGGAAACGGAGCTGGTACCTGGTCATTCTCCAGTTTGATCCAAGCAGGCCCCTCTTGCAGTCTTCTGAAGCAGAAGTTCTCTAGTTGCAGCTTCTCACTGAAATCCTCCTTGTCTCCTCCTTGTTCTCTTGGATAACATTCTAACTGCTCATGCTTTGTTGCCTCTTTCCTCAATGACAGCTTCGTGCTTTCACCTCAAAAACTCCACAGTCCTCTGCCAAAATTATTTATCTCTCTATGGAAAGTTGACCATCCGTGATGCCCCCCTCTCAGAGCCCTACACTGGCTTTCGATCCCTTTCCACATAGGCAGATACTCCTTGCCGTCTTTGAGGCTTTTTGCAGCTTTGAGGCTCTTTGCAGCCTTGCCTTGTCATGTGCTCCTCGCTTTGCTTCCCATTATTGCCCTGCCTGTGACTGTTGCTTCTTCAGCTCCTCCACTTCTGGCTGCCTGATGATGGTCTCCTGCTCAACAGCTCTACTAATTATTTCTTGCTGCCCTCCATGCCACTTCATAGTCCCTCTCTCTTCTTTCAAATTCATCCACAAACCCAGTAGCGGCGGAATGACTGGGGTGGGGGGGGGCTATCCATCCCCAGGTGGCACACGGGAGGGGAGTCTTACCGGAGACAGGGATGACAAAATGGCAGCGTCGGCAGAGAAGGCAGCAGGGGCGGTGTTACAGGTGGTGGCAGGAAAGGCGGCAGAACAGCTCGGAGATGGCAGGAGAAGCCATCCGCCGCCTCAGCGTGACAGCTTGTTTTGTCCCCCACCCTCCTGCCCGACCCCCGAGGGAGGTTTGGCTCCGGATCACGTCCCTCGGGGGTGGGCCCTGTGATGTCACATCCGGTCGTGACGTCACGGCGGCAGCATTGCTCCGCTACTGCACAAACCACACATTTTCTTTGCAGACCTGGCCCAAAGGAGAAATGATGCCTCAGGTGCCACTGAAATTCTGTCCTCTCTTGCCTCTGCTTCAGTTTAGAGTGTGTGCTACCACCTTCCCCCCAATGGCAACAGTGATGAGTAATGGGTGATAGGTAGATGACGCCACTACCTTCTCCCCCCCCCCCAGAAGTAGTGGTGATGGGTGCCAGGCACTCACCACTTCCGTACCCCCGAGGCAGCAGCAACCATCAACAGCACCACTACTGCCAGCTCCTTAGCCCCACCCCCTGATTTTACACAGTTTACCTGTTCCTCCTCCTTGCTCTGCTTTAAAATAGGTTGGTAGAGTGGGATCAGAACAAGGATGCTGGGAGTATCTCTGTGCGGTTCTGTACCCAAGTTGACAATCACAAGGAGAAATGAAACCCCGCTTATTTCTGCATCTTCCAGACTTTATTCTGTGTTTTCTTCCTTACGATGGATCATAGGCTGCTGTGAGCTATTTGGTGCAGGATAAGCTCTTTTGTACCGTTGGAGTTGTGTGTGTTTTTTCACTCTCTGCTCCGGTATGATGCAAGTGGGAAGAAGTGAAAATCATAGGTATGTCACCTTTCCTGTAAACAACCCCCCCCCCCAATATATAGTCAATAGTGATTAAGGGCTGCTTTATCAGGATTCTAAAACAAACGTGGCATTTTGAGGTCTCATAGAAAGTTGTGCCTTAATTGTACAAAGAAGAAGCTGCACAAGCTGCCGGGGCTGGGGAAACATGAAACAATACTCCTGGCTTTTATCTTGCAGATGAAATAGACTTCTTGATAGTAGATGACAGAGCAGGGACTATGGCTCAGACAGACTTCTGCATAATGAATCTGCATCCTCCAGATGTGCCCTTCTGTTGTGAAGCTCTGATTGCCTGAGCAGATTCCCGAACCCTAGAGTTCAGACCAAAGGAAGATCTGTTGTGTTTTTTAGAACAGGCGTTTTATTAGAAACATTGTGGCAAGGATGGGATCAACTCATTTTCCTAGGGGATGGAAAGCTGAGACTCCTGGTCTTCATGCTAATGAAATCAGATGAGATATTCTTCATTCAAATTACAAAGAGAATGTGTAAAAAAAAAAAAAAAAAAAGGGCACGCACTCCTGACTGTAAAATAACTTGAGTTTGGGCAGAAATTGGGCTTCAGGTGATCAAGAGTTCAGCCCTCCTGTGACTCAAGAGCCAAGCCCCAGCCTCGGAAGTCAACACGAAAAGAGGGTTTCACAACTGAGTAAGCACAGCCGATCACTGCTTTTCTATTTTGTAAACACATATTATTATTAATATGAATATTTATACAGGTGGGCCCCCATATCCACTGATTCGCTATCCATGGTTTCAGTTATCCACAGATTGTGGGGACCCCCCAGGCTTTTACTTTTTTCCCAGTAAGCTTCGTTTCTTCCTTAAAGAAACAGGAGAAGCAGCAGAGGCTGCTTATTACAGGCAAGTAGAACGAGACTAAGTACTAGAGAGGCTCTGCAAGGTTAACAGAAACCTTGCAGAGCCTCTCTAGGACTTTGTCTCGTTCTACTTGCCTGCAATGGAGGCTGCTTCTTTGTTTGTTTTAAGGAAGAAACAAAGCTGGCTTAAAGAAAAATAAGAGCGGGGGGGGGGGCAAGCATGCCTGCCTGCAGGGGAGGCAGGGTGGTGGTGGGGCCCTCAGGAAACCATGGAGGGGGTGTTTGCTCTTATCCACGGTTTCAAGTATCCACGGAGGGGCCTGGAACATATCCCCAGCGGATATGGGGGCCCACCTGTATATCACTTTTCAACAACAGCAAACATTTATCAAAATGGCTTACATAGCAAAGCAGTGAGCAAATTGTTCCTTGTCCCAAAGGGGCTCTCTCTCTCTCTCTCTCTCTCTCTCTCTCTCTCTCTCTCTCACACACACACACACACACACACACACACACACACACACACACACACACACACACACACACACACAATATGCTTCTTGGTCTAGTCAGCAGGGGTTATATAGGATTGAGGCAGAAGTCTATGAATTCCAGCACCACTTTTAAAAATCTGAGCATAAAGATTTGGGGACACAAGAAATTCTCCTGCACAAATACAATTGGAACAAGAAAGAGCGATGCATTTCAGTGGGAGGTGGGCATGCAGGAAAAAAAAATGCATTGCATTTTCTTTGCACAGCCCCCATTCACAGCAATGGGCGTTGCAAGAAACTTCTTTGTGGGTTATGCCCATTAACAAGATTTGCAAGCAAGCCTCTTTGCAAAATAAAAATACATAATAGACTTCAAAATAACTATATCTGTACAGCTCAGAAAAATGAGCAATTAATTGCTCTGGGTTACTGGTTGGTTGTCTATTGAGAGAACAGACTTTTTTTTTCTTAATCAAGTCCCGTCGCCTAAAAGATTTAATTTAATTTTTATGTGTAAATTTACAAACCATTAAATTAAATTGAACGATAAAAATGCTTCTTGTGACTGGGAAGCATCGTAGCTGTAAAATATTTATTAGAGGCTTTATTAATTTGAGGAAGGGTGTAAAGTATAATGATTTCTCTGATGTTTGGGGAGTACCTAACATCATATCACCTTCCTTAAAGATTCATTAAAGTGATTCATTTGTCTCCCCCGACCCTAAATAGTGTAGAATCCAATAAGTCATGTGTCCTAGAATCTGTCTATATTGCCAAGCTATAGGGAGTGAAAGAGCTTTGAATGGAAAAAATATTTTACGATGGTTCTACCGAACGACCACTAGATGGCAGACGTGGACTGACAGACTGCTGCAATCCAATTATAGCTCTCTCCTGTCTGCCAGGAAACTGGAATTGGTCAGATAAGTTTGTCTATATTGTTCCAAGCTCAATTTTTGAATTTCTGACTTTCCCCCCACATTATATTCTGACTTCATTGAATATTAATTTTTCCCAACTTGGATTCTCCCCCCCCCCGTTCTGCTAATAATGTTTGTTTGTCTACCCACTTCCCTGTTTCCAACGATAAATGATGGTAAGAAAACATGGGCTTACATTGCTGCAACCCGCACTTGACATTCTCCCACAGCTCAATGCATGGCACTCCCATTTTTCATTACTGGTGGATCTGTGTGTAATCCACTGTCCATTATCCAAGCTGGACTAGATGCCATGGAATAACAATTTTTGAGGTAGGGGAGGCCCAAATTGATTCACCACCTGCTGCTTCTTCAATCTCACCCACTGCTGCCACCCCATGTGCACCTCACCAAAAACCCTAGGCAGAAAATGGCAATTAAGCCCCTTCTGGAATAACCCTTTTCAACAAAACAGGAAGCGCAGGGCACGCTGGGAGCTTCCAGCATGTACTGCACTTCCTGTTTTATTTAAAGGGATTGCGTGAGGAAGGAGTGAGATGGGTAGATAGGGAAGTGGATCACTGCCCTGTGCAGGTTTTTGTGCTCAGGCAGCAGCAATCCACTTCCCTATCCCTTTGCCTCGCTCCTTCCTTGCACAGTGAGTGGGTAGGGAAGTGGGTGGATGTGGATCCATTTGAAGTAGGCTGGAGGGAGATGGCAGCAGACTTGGGGTGAAGGGGTGACTTGGGTGACCACCAGAACCAGAGAACATGCTCTAAAATTGAGTGGAGGGAAAGTTAGAACAGACAAAAGAAAATATTTCTTCACCCAGCGTGTAATTAATCTGTGGAACTCCTTGTCACAGGATGTGGTGATGGCACCTGGCCTAGATGCCTTTAAAAAGGGGATTGGACAGATTTATGGAGGAAAAGTCCATCACAGGCTACAAGCCATGATGGGTATAAGTAACCTCCTGGTCTTAGTAATAGGTTATCTCTTAATGCCAGATGCAAGAGTGGCGACAGGATACAGGTATCTTGTGTGCTCCCTGAGGCATCTGGTGGGGCCACTGTGAGATACAGGAAGCTGGACTGGATCAGGCAGGGCTCTTCTTATGTTCTTATGAGTCTTTTTGCCACGGTGCCACCACTGCTGCCTCTCAATTATTGGCTTCATGGATGGGCTGGCCGTGGCTGGGGGTCTAAGAAGAGCATGAGAGTCTTGACCTGCTTGTGTGTTGCCCAGGGGCATCTGGCAGGGCATTGTGAGAAGCAGGACATTAGACTAGAGAGGCCTTTGGTCTGATCCAGCAGGGTACTTCTCAAGCGAGACTGAATTAAATGTTAGTATTTCATGAGACAGTGTAAAAAATGTAAAGGTGACCCCTAACAATTAAGTCCAGTCGTGTCCGACTCTAGGGTGTGGTGCTCATCCCCATTTCAAAGCCGAAGAGCCAGCGTTGTCCGAAGACACCTCCGTGGTCATGTGGCTTGCATGACTCTCCTTGCCGCAGCACGTAGCATGCAGCTGGAACACGGAGCGCTGTTTACCTTCCCGCAAGCGGTACCTATTTATCTACTCGCATTAACATGCTTTGGAACTTACGGTTCTTTCTTAAACAACCACGACGACCTCCTATAGAGTTCTGGACTTACACCTGGGATACAATAGTGCCCATCTCCAAAGGTTTAATATTTTCAGGTTTAAAAGCCATGTAGAAAATGTTTCCGTATGGTAAAAAAATCACCATAAAAACAACATTTAAAACGTTATGCTGATTCTAAAACGATTTTTATGTGTATATATTTTTTAACTATATGGAAAAAATTTCTACATGGCTTTTAAACCTGTAAATATTAAACCTTTGGAGATTATAGCTGGCCATGAAAGTTTTCGTTCAATTTTGAAGTGCCCATCTTGTTGATCTCTAATTAGTGGATCTTGTTGAGTTCATTAGCTCACATGTAGCATCTCTGCTCTTAGTTACTCTAAGCCAGCAGGGGCCACATGCATCCTGAAATAGACTTCCAAATGCTATCCCTACTTGGATAGAGAACTATGTGCATGAATGATACTGTGTTAGTTAACTTTTAGCTTTAGAACCAAAAGGGACTGATATCAAACACATAAGCATGTCTGTCTGGTTTCATCAAGAGACTACGAGATGGCTGTATTGTCACAGATAATGGGAGTGAGCTTCATGAAAGTCATTTACAGCGTTCAGGATTCCTATTCTACCAGAGGAGGCAGCCAGAGTTGGCCAGTTGAGGCACTGGTTGAGGGCCTGTGGCCATCTGGGTCTACCCAGCCAGGCCAACCCCTGTATCTCCAGTGGTAGCAGTGGTGTGAGTCAGCGGAGGTACTTATGCTGTCGCTATGCCTGGCACTCCATGTACAAATGGGAGCATCCACCAGAGGCCTTTGTGTCATCTCAGGGCCTTTAGGGAATTTCCCATTGGTTGGAGGGGCTGCTGCTGCTGCCTGATACATGCATTTGGCATGTTTGGTCCTGGGTGCATGGCAGGCAAGTATGGCCCAGATTTCCTGGTAGTTCCTGGTAGTTCGCTTGGGCTGATGGCAAGGTGGTATTCATTGTCGCAAGCCTTTAGGAAAAAGGCTAGGCTTACCATCTGTCCCGGAAAAACTGGGACAGTCCCAGTTTCCGGGGGTCCATCCTGGCCAGCGGGCCCGGAAACTGGGTCTGTCCCAGTTTTCCGGGTTGTCCCCGGCCGCCCGGCTGCATCGCGGCGGGCCGCGACTGCAAAAATGGTGGGGAAATGTGGCAAAAAGGGGTGAAAATGGCAGGGGAAGTAATTAAATAATGGAATTTGGGGGGGGGGGCTCCTGCACGCTTTGAAATAAAACGGAATAAAAATAAATGACCAGTTAACCGAGTCCACTGCAAGGTTTGTTTCAGGGCCTCCAGCAACCAGGTACTGGCACTGGATTCTAGAATCTCAGTAGCCTCTCTTATTATTGTGTCATGCCAAGGCTGGCAAGCCTCCCAAAGTCATCACAGCAAAAAAACAATGGAGATCAGAGCAACCATGATAAGTCCATATGGCCAAGGCTACTCTAACATCAAAAGAGAGCTGCTATTTAGAAAGGACACAAGAGTAACTGAGATTTCCCAGGGCATCGTCTGCGGCTACGTGGTGCAACCATCTTGCTGAAGCTAAGCAGGTTTAGGGCCGGTGATTCAGATAGGTGACCATTCGGGAAACCTGTGTACACCACCTTGAATTCCAATGATGGAAAAAAGATGGACTATAAACATAAAGGTGGACTATAAACTAAGCTACGGTGACTTAGTGGTTAAGACGCTAAACTGCAGACCGGAAGGTCGGTAGGACAGCAGTTTGAGACCCGAGTGACAGTTCCTGCCAACCTAGCAGTTCGAAAGCAAGAAATTGCAAGTAGATAAATAGGTAACACTGTGGCGGGAAGGTGACAGCATTCCATTAGTCATGCCGGCCACATGACCACGGAAGCGTCTTCGGACAGCGCTGGCTCTTCAGCCTTAGGAACGGAGATGAGCACCGCACCCTAGAGCTGGATACGACTGGCTTTCAAGCAGGGGATACTTTTACCTTTACATATAAACATAACAGATAAACAATAAATATCAGATGTGGAGACTGTAAAAGTGCAGATGGGAGGCTAAAATGAGCTGTGGACCACTGTACAGATGGTCCCATTGTTGTTATTTAAATACATCAATTCATGGTTTTTCCATTGTTTATCTTTAAACATGTGCTGATACAAGGAACTCACAACTGTCACCAGTAGCGGAGAGTCCAGGCTATTCTCCAAGGCAGGAAAGCACCTGTGATTTGACTCTCTAGATATCTACTTTGTTTTACCGTATTTCTTCGAGTCTAAGGCGCCACCGATTCTAAGGCGCACCTTTACTTTCAGTACCACCAGCAGGGAAAAAAAAATCCATCAATTGTAAGACTCACCTCCCTTCATTGAATCTACCCGCTCAGCACCAACTCTCCCCAGCATGTCTCCTGCAGCTGAGGATGACTGAGTGCACTGCCTTTGCATAGCATTTCTGGCTCTGCCAGAAAGTGCCGTTTCCTTTGTTACCTGGGCTTGGAGGAGCTTCAGGGAAGCCTGCGCAACCCTCTGCAGGCCTCCCTGATCTTCAGTTTGGCGAAAAACAGCGAGTTTTGGCCATTTCTGGTTTTTGCGAAAACCGGAAATGGCTGAAAATCACCGTTTTTTGCCGAACTGAAGATCAGGGAGGCCTGCAGAGGGTTGCGCAGGTCTCCCTGAAGCTCCCCCAAGCCCCAGTAAGTAAGAAGATAGCATTTTGGGGTGCTTTTTGGAGACCTTCGATTCTAAGATGCACCCCATTTTTTGAAATGCTTAATTGGGAAAAAACATGCGTCTTAGAATTGAAGAAATACAGTATTTTAAAAGTCAAGCTCAATTTTTTTCTGAGTCGCAAACTGGAACAAAATTCAGGGTTGTAAGATGAAAATGTACCTGCTCAAATATATACAGTGTTACACAATCACAGAAGAAATGGCAAAAAGAAACAATTTTCTCTTTATATTATATATTAACATAATAATATTTATATATATATATTAACATAAAAACGATACATATTTCATAAAGTTATAGCAAGCACGAAGCAATACATCCTACTAGCATACTATTCTCCATTTTCTACATATAATATCCAACTAAGCCAAAATAACACCCACATTCTATTCGTTAAATCCGCATATCATCACATCGTTCTTCTCTCTCTCTCTTAAAAAAAGAAACCATTTTCTCAAGGCTCCGTGGCGGAATGTCAAAGTTGTCCTTGGAATATCGGGTTTGTGGAATATTGTGTGTGTTGTTAAATTCCGGCGGGATTTAATAGCTGCCAAAGCAAAAATATGCTACATTTAACATGTCCTGTCCTTGTAACTGTCAGCAAATATTCCAACTTTGGGAGCAACAGACAAATAGGTCTCTCTAGAAGTGGCAAAATAATATTGCCTTGCATTCTATAAGACTGGGAACAGAAACGTGAGGAAGGCAGTATCCTCAGGCAGTCATCTGAGGGCACTTGGTACCACCACCTTGCATGGCTGTGTCTGGTCTGGTGGGTCAATAAATTGCCATGCAACTGCAACCATCTGAAATTGAAATGAACAGGTCACTATCCTGCAGATTGGAATCTGCTTCAAAATGGAATTATTCCAGTAAGCATCATGCTAATCAATCAATCAATCAATCAATCAATCAATCAATCAATCAATCAATCAATCAATCAATCAATCAATCAATCAATCAATCAATCAATCAATCAATCTGCTTTTCTGAAAAAAAGGTTTGCAATGTAGTTTATATAGCAAAATAATAATAAGAAAAAAAAAGGTTGCTTGTCCCAAAGGAGCTCACAGTCTAAAAAAGAAACATAAGAAAGACACCAGCAAAAGTCATCGAGAGGGATACTGGGCTGGGATGAATAGGGGCGGTTGTTTTCTGGTTCAGTGGTAGAGCTGCCACCTTGTAATGCCTGAAGAGATCTGAGGCTGCCAGCTCGAGACAACTGGAAGTATCCGAGAGCTGTTGACATGCCTCTGACAATCTGCAGAAACCCTCGGTGAGAGCGAGGAAAAGCTGCCAGCTGCACTCTGAGCGGGAGTCAGAGTTGCCGTCAGCCGAGCGTAGGAGGCGAATGCCAGAGATAAGCCAGACCGTGAAGGAAACCATCTGGAATGAAGACGTTCTATGAAAGATTAGAACTTTGTAGTGTAAAAAACCCCTTGGGGGTTTAGAATTGCCTGCCTATGTGCACCGTCTTGAATTAAAGTCAGAGGAGAAATCCAATGACCAAGAAATACTGGTATCGTTGTTGTTGTTGTTGTTGTTTTGTTATTTTCTCCTTGCTCAAGAGATAAGCCTTTGAAGAATGCCTCGTTACCCAATTATTAGGGACCCAATTACTAGCAGTTCCAAAGCATGTTAATGCGAGTAGATAAATAGGTACGGCTTGCGGGAAGGTAAACAGTGCTCCGTGTTCCAGCTGCATGCTACGTGCTGCGGCAAGGAGAGTCATGCCGGCCACATGACCACGGAGGCGTCTTCGGACAACGCTGTCTCTTCGGCTTTGAAATGGGGATGAGCACCACACCCTAGAGTCGGACACGATTGGACTTCATTGTCAGGGGTCACTTTTACCTTACCAATTACTAGAGACAGCTACCTGCATGATTTATTGCTTACTGTTCTACTTAACAAGATTAATTTTCTTCTCTGAAGGGTTAGTGACAGCCATTGGTGCTTCCATTTAACATGAACTCAAGAAAGGAGACTCTGAAGAGGACTAGAAATAGGCGAGACAAGAATGAACATGGGTGGGGACCCTAGAAAATGATCCTGTGACCTCTGAGTGGAGTTGGCGTCAAACTCAATAGGATGCAAGAGATCCATGATTGGATCTCCTGACTTCTTCTTTTACAAAGAACAGCCACAGTGTGTGCTTGGCGGGGTGGGGTGGGGTGGTTCATCGTTTCCTTTTGTGCCAATTCCCTGATGCAAATCACTCCCCTGGTGGTGGTGGTGGTTAGCTGCAGAAGGGAGAACTCTTTAAAAGCAGCTGAGAGTGGTGGTGGATTTGCAGCAGGGCTACAACATGGGAGTAAAGGGGTTAAATTCCCTCTCCCCACAGTCCATGGCCCTCAGTTCAAATCAGCCTCGCTCCATGGCTGCTTTTAGGCGCAAATCTTCTCCATCATGTTTAGCTTGGTCATTAGTAACACCAGCAATACCCATCCCGAAACATGGTAGGCTGCAGCAGTTAACATTGTATGGATCTTCGCATATATCTGACTTGCAGCACAGCGCAGGTTGTATGGATTAGATCAGCTGCGGTGCAGAACACTGTATTATATTACATTTACTCAGCTGGATCTGTGACAAGTGCTTTGCGTAGGCAGACAAACCCTGATATGCCAAAGTATTAAGTAGCTACATGCCTACAGGGATTGCATTTGCCAAAGTTGAATGCTTCAGAGCATCGCAGGCCAGGATATATATAAAGATAGGTTTTAAATATGCAAAAAAAAAAAAATCCTCACTGTTTGGGGATAAAATGTACAGTAATCAAAAAGCTTGACAGCGGTGACGTCATTCCACCTGCTTTGGTTCAAAGGAATGCTGCGCAAAGATTGAACTCAAACTCATCTCAACCCCATTTATTTCTCTCGACACGCCTTATATACCACCTTTACGTTCTCACAAGAAGGTCAGGCCGATGTAAAATATAAAGTGATTAATATTCCCAACATCTGTTCTCGAATTGGATGCCTGTTTGAAGAAGGCAGCCGAGATCAGAGAATACTGTTCGAGGTGGTGATGAATTCTAATAGCTAGGGACACAGAGGAGTTCACGCAGAAACGTTAGGAGCAGAACGCGTAGCACAGCGGGTGTCGGAGTAGCTGTCCCACTTCTTCCGCTGCCCACATGCGCCTTTCAGCATTTGCTCAGGAAGAAAGCAAACTCGGTGAAAACCTGCAGCTATCGCCTGAGTAAAACATGGCCTTGCGTTAACCCGCAAACCAGCATCTTGTACGAATAAAAAGAAGCAAGCAAGTTCATACATTAAAGTGGATCATTCTATTGTGTATATTCTACGCCAGGAGTTCTCAATTGGCCACGACCCACCTTGTCCTCTGGCAGTGACATCGCAACCCACTTCCTGCAGCTGTTCCTGGCCCTGGAAGTCTCCACGGGCCTGAGGCCTCCCGACCTGACTGACCCTGGAAGACACTTCCGGGGGCCTTCTTAGTCTGCGGAGGCCTCTGAAAGCTTTCCACGGCCAGGAGTAGCTGCAAGAGGTGAGTTGCGACGTGAGTGTGGCCTCCAGTTGCTTCTGTTTGGCTCCAATTTGGAGCCAAATGGAGTTAAGGGCAGGTGGGTGGGGCCAACTCATGACCCATCTCCACATTGGGCTGCTACCCACCAAGTGGGTCATGACCCACCATTTGAAAAGCCTTGTTCAATGTGGATCATGGGTACGGCTTTGAGTGTGGAAATGGTCACCCATCAGCCATGGGTTGTGGCCTATCAATCCCCCCTCTTGATGTTTTACAGCATTTTCACATATAATCTTGATGTATTCTTTACAAGAACACTTGGCCAGGGGCTGAGAGGGAGTCACCTTGTGAGTTTGTGGCAGAGCAAGAGTCAAACCAGGGAAAGACCTGTAGAGAGAGGAGGAGCAGCAGTAGCGGTAGCAAAGGCAGAGGAGGGCAATGGCAGGTGCAATTTGTTGAACTATGGTACATGGTACCATGAAGTAAGGGGGGGGGGGGACAACAACATTTGCCATGCAAATTCAGGTAACGGGGGCAGACAGCAGCATTTGGCACCCCACCTCAAGCATGGCTAGATCTTAGGTCATCACTGTAGCCACTCTTGTGATTTCATATGTTCCCTAACACTGTGTCTTGGCAAGCCCTGACTCAAATCAGGGAAGGAAGAAAGGAGGCCGAAGTTTGGGCCTGAGAAGCTCCAGCACAAGGCCCAGTTCACACATGTAGAGCAGTGAGGTGGCAGAGTTCTGAGGCGGCAACTTCACACCACAGGTGCAGGGTTATCTTTTGAATGCTGACTTGTGCAATCTACCCGCTCTCTGCAAGTAGAAGAGAAGAACAGAAAGGAGCTAGCTGGGCTAGAACAGTTCTCTTTGTTGTGCCACCTTGTTTTCTTGTAGAGAGTTTTGCACATGGGTGCTATTCAGTCATGAATAGCCATCTGAAGTGGCACAGTCCAGTCTACCAACTTGGAATTCTACCACTGTATCTTGGTTCACATAGAGACAGGAACCCAGACTCTGGTTTGAGGGCACATGATATGGCCACCTTGCTGAAACCAAGTGGGTCTTGAGGTCTATGTTTGCTTAATGCCTAAATGGGAGATCACCTGGGAACCCCATGTATGCTACCTTGTGTTCTATAATGGCAGAAAAGAAGGATATAGATATAACAGATAAAGAAAATAGTCCAAAGCCGCACTCCTATAGCATTTAAGTGAGAGTAAGCCCCATTGAACACAGTGAGACTTACTTCTAAGTAAACAGATGTAGAATTGTGCTGTAGGCTGCAGCAAGAGACTAGGTGCCGGGTGGCACCTCTCTATCATGCAAGCACCTAGTCTCGCTGGTTGATTCTCCAGAGCCTAGAACACTGGAGGACCGACCAGCGAGACTAGGTACACGTGCATGCTAGAGAGGCTCTGCACGGCACCTAGTCTCTTGCTGCTTGCCCTCATGGCTGCCGACAATGCCGACCAGACCGAATTGTGCAATGTTGCCCCCGCGCCAAAAATGCCCCCGTGCCTGGGGGGGTGCACACAAAGCAGCTGCCGCCCTGGGGTGCAGCTGGAGGCGGCAGCTGCGTGCAAAATGAAAAAATAACCAACCCCCCCAAACCCAGACATTTTGGCGCCCCCTGATCTTGCACCCCCTGCGCCCGGGGCCCCCCGCCCCCTAACGACGCCTCTGGTAGGTTTACACTGGCTAGGATGTAGGACTGTGCCTCACACATGGCCTGATCTTGGGTCACTAAACTGTACTTAAGGAAGCAGCTAAGGACTGCTCTTTTTAGCAACTTGGGTGCCAGGCCCTGTTTGAAAAGAGCGAGTGACACCTGGGCACTTGACTTTTTGCTAGTCTTCAAATGGTGTGACTAAAAAGGGGACAGAGGTTACAAATCCGAAATGAGCATAAGCATCGCTACACCCCAGGGGGGTCATCGCCGTGACACCCCGATGATGTCACAAACCCCACTCCCTTTGGCAGAGATTCAGCGGCGGTGCAGCAAAAATGCACCCCAGCAGTTTTTCAGCCACTTTTAGGCCATTTGTGGCCTGGGTAGGTGACTGGGCAAATCCAGTCGCCACTGAATTGCCGCTGCCGCTGAATTGCCGCCACCACTGAATTGCCGTCAAATCCAGTGGCAAGTGCACCCCCCGGTGTGTGTGTCCCCCGCCCCCCACTCCCCCTAACAACGCCACTGGAAATGAGCAAATCTGCCTTGAGAGAACTACAGTTTCCAAGGCTCCCTGAGAACAGTTAAATCGGCTTAGTATGGTCTGTAGACATGACTTCAAGATTGAACAAGAGAGAGAGAGAGAGCTCTCCGCTGACCAGAATCTTTTCCTAGAAAATAATAATAATTAAAAAATAAGTGGCACTTTTAATCACTGTTAAGTGATTATGCAACGTACTGAGAAAATGGGCTTCCAGAGGTGTCTGTGTCTTCCTTAATTAAATATGTTAAGAAGCTTGTTTTAGCAACCTTGGTGGAAGGCCACTGGTCTCTAAGCACTGAGCACTTAAAAGTGGATGGCATTCACTAGAGAACTCCCTCAGTTCAGCTTTTTCTGCAAAATAAAAATAACGAAGCAGAGTGTGCTTGGAAATAAATAATGCATCACTGAAATTTCAAACTCAGATTTTAGAGGTCAGTGCACGGAAGTCAAAGGAAAGCACTGGTGTTCCTTTAAAAAATATATAAGCATATGTTAATTGCTTTTGTCTAGTTCTGCTATACTGTATTCTGAAACGCAAAGCCCCAAGGTTGATTTAAGAAAGTGCCTGACATTGTAATTGTGTATCCTTTTAATAACGATTCTGTTAACCTGAGTTTCTAGCCCTATTTAGATGTTTACTTGCCCCAAGATAGCCGCCGTGAAAATCCTGTGGAAACGCTCCATCATTAGTACCCAATTAAAGCGAGACTCTATGCTAATAAAGCCAGGAGTCACTTTACAAAAGGAGGCAAAGAAAAGTGCTTAATGAAGAGATTTCTGCGTCCTGATTGATGTTCAAGATAATTAGTTTAGTCCGGCTCTTAAATTAAGGGCGGCTTAAAAACTGCATAGAAATTTGAAGGTTGATGTATTTGGAAAGGCCTTTCAGAATGACCAGGCAATGATCAGCATCTCATTCCAAATGTACATTTTGTCAAAGAAATGTGCCAGTCTGCAATCTCTTAAGGAGTCCTAGTTCATGGGGATCCTAATTGTTTCAGCTGTCCTCTAAAAATTCATTGGCCTCTAAAAATTCCATCTACTCAAGCCACGCCCTGTCACTGGCTCCAGGTTTCCATTGGTGGAGGGCGGTGCTGTGCAGTTTGGACTGCTCTGGCCCTTCAAGGTATGGTTCAAAGTCCTGCCGAAGGGTCCATCCTTTCCCTTTTGTATGGTGTGCTAAGCTGAATAGGAGGTTTTATCCAGCACTGGTACATCATGACTGATGGATGCTGAGCCATGGTACCCAAGTGTGACACTCAGGTCCACCACCAGAGTATTTATCTATTTCTTTATTTAACATTCCAACCCTACCTAACTTTCTGCGCAATGTTGCAGCGAGGTCAGCGAGGCCTATGATGCATCCTGCACAGAAATTAGCAGGCTGGAGGTCTCTTCGGGGTAAGGGGACATTTGTCCCCTTGCCCCGGGAAAAGCCCCAACCCACGCATTGGGTCTACTATCAGACCTGCGGGAGCTAAATCACTGGCACATGTTTGAGAAGACTCGTGTAGGGAAACCAGGCCCAGGAAGGGGGATAGGATTCGGCATGATCCAGTGCCACTGATCCTGACCCCTCCCGGGCCTGATTCACCACTCTACCCTGTTATGCCCCTCCCCGCCCTCCTCCCACCCCATTATGCCCTTGCATTGCCCAAAATGAAACAACTTCTCTAGCCTGCGCTACTCTGTCTGGAGGCACATGCGGGCCTTTGAGCCAGCCTGGGCTCTTCCTATGCCATCGCAAAGCACTTTATGGCGCTTTGCACCGGCTTGCACTGACACAGCACATGCTTTGCCAGTGCAGGTCAGAATTGCCCCCCCCCCATGGGTTTCATTACCCGTGGATCTCGTTATATCCGTGGGGGTCCAGGAATGGATCCCCTGCGGATAATGAGGGCAAAGTGTAGCCAAAACTCCCTTAAAACCTACAACTACAGTATGTACTGTGTCTATGAAGAACTAAAAGCACAGTGCAAGAGACATGTGGGGACTGAGGGAACAGCAGCTTCATTCTCCTGTTTAAGGCTCGCTCGGGGCATAAATAGAGTAAGTAGAATGGCAGGTAGAGTTGCCTGCACTATTTATACTGCTGTTTTTCTCTATCTGTGTTTGGGGGGGGGGAGTGCAAATTTGTGTGAGTCAGTCATGCATAAAATGCAGACCATACTTTACAGTATATTCAGGCGCACATTGGCAAGCAAAGATGGCTGGAGCAAAGAAGAGTAATCCAACTGTTCTGTGTTCACAGAACAGCCTGCTTGTTTCGGAGCCAGTTTGTTTCGGTATACCAGGAGCTTGCTTATGTTTAGAATGCCACAGAACTATAGACACACACATCAGGTGTTCATGCTAAAGATGTTGCCATTAAAGTCATGGGGGAACATTTTTTTTTTAAAAAAAATGAGGAAACGGCTGACAGCAAGTTTCTAATATGCAAGTGTCTAATATGTACGGGGATTAAAATTAGTAAGCTGAACAATGGAGCATAGGCATGGTTGGCTGCCATTGAATAGAAAAGTAAAAAATAAATACTTACAAGGCGTGCTTAGAACAGAAGATTAGGTTAGGCAGACAACGTATTGAAGCAAATTTGAGCGTGACAGCTTATAGGAGAGAGCTGCAGAGGGACAACTCTTAAGATCTCAATTAAAACAGAACCTGAATACTGGAGAAAGAAGCAGAGGCGTTATAAGGGAGGAAGAGTAAACTGCTAGAAAACAAGAAGAGTGCGATGAAATAAAATGAGGGGACATGAAAAATACAGGGGGACACCGGTATTCACTGATTCCTCAACCGCGGTTTCAGTTATCCACGGTTGAGGAATCCCCCCCGCACCCTCCTACAGCCCCCCCCTCCCAGGCACTTACTTTTAGCAGAAACCTCCGTTCTTCAAAAGTTCCGAGTTTCCATCTCTTTTAGGCCTGACCAACTAGACTTAGGTGATAGCTAGAGTCTCAGCAAGGTTGCAGAGACTCTAGCTATTAACTAAGTCTAGCTGGTCAGGCCTAAAAGGAGATGGAAACTCGGAACTTTTGAAGAAAAGAACGGAGGTTTCTGCTAAAAGTAAGTGCCTGGGAGGGCTGTGGAGGGCGCGGGGGGGGGGGAGGTCGCGCCTGCCCCCCCCGCACTTACTTTTAACGGAGAAAGCTCCGTTTTTTTCCTTCAAAAGCCGAATGCAGCTGGCCTTATCAACAAGTCTTCGGTGCTAGAAAGTCTCAGCAACCTCTCAGCAAGGTTGCTGAGACACTCTAGCACCGAAGACTTGTTGATAAGAAGGCCTGCAATGAAGGCTTTTGAAGAAAAAAAACACGGAGCTTTCTCCGTTAAAAGTAAGTACTTGGGGGGGGGGTTGTGAAGGGTGAGGGGGGGTCGCGCAGGCCCGCGGGGGGGGGTCGGGGCCCCCTGAAAACCACAGAAATGGGTGTTCGCCCATTTCCGCGGTTTCAGGTATCCACGGTGGGGGCTGGAACGTATCCCCCGTGGATACCGGGGTCCCCCTGTACGTAGAATGCTGAAATAGTGATATTGTCTGGAAAAATATTGTTATGTGCTTTCTACTTCTCCGAGGACCGTTGCAGTCAGGAATCCTTTTGTTAAACTTGCTTCTTCCAAAGTTAGGAGCTCGTAGGAGGTGCCTGTGGACCATGGTGGTCCACGCCTTAGTGACTTCACGACTGGATTACTGTAATGCGTTCTACGTGGGGCTGCCCTTGAAGATGGTTCGGAAGCTGCAATTAGTGCAGAATGCGGCAGCCTGGGTGGTTGATGCTGGAGCTAGGCGGTTTGACCCTGTTGAACCGCTGCTTCAGTGGCTGCACTGGCTGCCCATTCGCTTCGGGCCCAATTCAAGGTGCTGGTAATGACCTTTAAAGCTAGGCTTACCATATCCAAAGGGGGAAAGGGTGCCTACACCTTTAACCATTGTAAAAAGAGGGAATTTGGGCAGGTGCAGCTCATAATGGAAGGGTGCAACAAGCTGCACCTGCCCAAATTCCCTCTTTTTACAATGGTTAAAGGTGTAGGCACCCTGTCCCCCTTTGGATATGGTAAGCCTATTTAAAGCCCTTCACGTGTTGGGTCCAGGATATCTGAGGGACCACCTTCTCCCATACATTCCGGCCCACTCTCTTAGGTCATCTGAGGGGGCTCTCCTGCGAGTGCCACCCCTGTTTCAAGTTAGTTGGAATGGCAGCTCGTGGGCGAGCCTTCTCTGTTGTGGTGCCACAATTGTGGAACTCCTTGCCAGGGGATTTGAGAACCACCCCCTCCCTCATGACTTTTCAGCGGGGGCTCAAAACGTTTCTGTTTCGTCTTGCGTTTGGGTGGTTGTCTGCCTCCAGTTCCTCAGTTGTTCTGACTTGCTGTTTTTCTGCACACCAGCTCCACCCTCCATGCGTGCAGCCCGCTACGTTTGGCGTGTTGCCAAACGTGCTGTACGTGATGGAAGGTAAGACGACGGAAGCCTAGCACATCGGAGCTCTTCAGCCCGTCCTCGCAGCCAATGCAGGTCCACTGTGATTGGTTGCTGGGACAAGGAGGTGGGGAGTGCTGAGTGAGCTTGCGAGGAAAACTGAGCAGCTCTGCAATGAATTTTTATTGGTTCCCGCGCTATTCCATTTCCCACCCCCAGGGTTCATGAAAAGGGTTCTGATTGGGTGCACAGAAAATGGAACGGAGAAAACGCAGCAAAAGCTGGGATTTGGCCTAGGGATGCGTCTCCCAGAATGGACCTCTCATCGGCTCCCGGCGGCTCTTGGCGGCCCGGCCGGAGGCAAAGCACACCGATCGAACATTGACGCAGCCGGCTGCAACGGGCTGCATGCACGGAGGGCGGAGCTGGTGTGCTTCAGCCTTAATCTGCTGCCCTCCATTTGGCCTGTGCTTGGGCCAGCCCAGCTTCCACACTGCAGTTAGAATGTTTTTGGGATACAGACTGATCTTCCCCCTTTTATCCCTCTGTTTCTGTTGTATCTGGACATGCATCTCTCTTCCCCCCCCCCAAGGTGCATAAAAAGCATTAACTGTTCATACTTGTGGTCAGATTTTCTGCATTAGCAAATGCGATGATTTAAGCATGGGGAAAAGACAGGTGGACAACAGGCATTGGTCAAGTTGTCCATTGGCCATTCAATTGGGACAGAATCTTGATCATGCAAAAGCTGCAAGCACACTACAGAGATACAAATGGACCAGGCCAAAAATAAGATGACATCAGAACCAGTCCTAATGGTTGCAATGCAACGGCCCTAATCCTAATAAAGTTAGTTATGCTTGAGCTGCATGCAAATCAATGAGCCTGAATTTAGGTGTGACTAATAATTGACACATTATATATAGTGAAGTGGTAGAATCCTGGGTTGTTCCATTTCAGGCTGCTGGTGAGCAGACATAGTTTTGACTCTTCCTCCATGCAACCCCCCCCCCCCAGTGTATATAGTTAATGAGCACCTTGTACGATTTGTTGTTGTTGTTGCCCACCCAACAACGATTTGTTGTTGTTGTTGCCCACCATAGGCTGCTATTTTGTAAATATCAAGTCCTTCCTAAGGATTCTTCTTCTTCTTCTTCTTCTTCTTCTTCTTCTTGAATAAGAATATTTATATGGCTATGCTGCTGCTTTTCAACAAAAAGTAGTTTGCAAAGCAATTTACATAGCTGAACAAACAAATAATGGTTCCCTAAAGAACTCACACACTGGCATCGCTGTAGGTGGGGCGGAACGCTAAGTTCCGCACCACGTTGACCCTCCATTACTCACCGGCACGAGGCGGCCCCGCCCCCTCGCCTTCGGAGCCATTCAGTGGGGCGAAGGCAACACGCAGGAGACTCCCTGCGCGTTGCCTTCGCTCCACTAAATGGCTCTGAAGGTGAAGGGGCGGGGCCGCCTCGTGCCAGTGAGTAATGGAGGGTTAGCGTGGTGCGGAACTTACCATTCCACCCCACCTATAGCGACACCACTGGGTTCACAGTCTACAAAAAGATGCAGAAGAGAAGAGACACCAGCAACAGCCACTGGAAAAGACACTGTGCTGGGGTGAAGAGGGACAGTTACTCTTCCCCTACTAAATAAGGGGAGCACCACTTGAAAAAGTGCCATCTTTGCCCAGTTAATGCAGACCTCCCTCATTTGCTGGTTTACTACATGTAGGATTTTATTTTTATTTTTTCTTTGCTTGGGGAGGAATTAAAAATATGATTCCCCAACTATCATCTGAAGTGGAACAGTCCAGAATTCTGCCGCCTCAGATTACGACCTCACTCTGTGTGAGATTGTGTCTAACTTGTCCCATCGATTTCAGTGCAATGCAGAAGTGCCTAATTTCCTCTAGATTGGGGCTACTGAGCCTAAAGAAAGGACAGTTCCCCCCCCCCCCTGAGCTGCAGATAATTGCAGATAATGAAACAAACGAGCTTCCTTGTTATGCCTGAATTGTCCTGGGCAAGAAATCTGGATATGCTGAGTATGTGTCAAATAAGCAAGCAAATCTTGAAATAACAAAGGATGCTGTCACACACACTCTTCATTAAGTCATTATTTTCCTGTAGAAATTGTGGTGGCTATTCTTCAGTCAGCCTCCCTCAGGTATAAGGCAATGGCATTCCACAGAGCTTCTTTGAGCCTCAAACTCTTAACCCAGAACAGGCTCTGTGCGAGAGATGATACGACTTGCCTACCAGTCTCTGACCCTCTCAAACCTAATGAGAATCTCTTGCTTCGGTGTTTTCTATGTGCCTCTTGCTGTAAGGTGATGGAGATTTCAATTGGCTTCCTGGCTTTGTTGGAACTTACGAGGATTTCAGAGGGAAAAAGGTTTTTTTTTTCTTCTCCTTTAAAAAGAAGAAGAAATGTTTTGCTTTCCTGTTTGGGGCCTGGAAAGCTTTGACAGATGTCAAGTGACCTTTTAAGCAGCACAGAAATAAGCCGGGCAGTTTCCTTTTAAATACTCTGCAGTTTATTAGAGACACTCGCTGGTAAGAGGCAGAGTCCTGATTGTTCGCCTGTGATTAGCAGGAGTTTCTTCCTTTCACGCTTCAATCGCTCCGATAAGCCTATTATTGACATTCTATTTATCACAAAGACAAATTTCAATAGGAAAATTTAAATGCAGATCCAGTTTTTGTAAAATGAAAGGAAATAAACGACAGCACCACATCCATACGACCCGAGTGTGGTTGCTTTCAATACGGTGTTCTCGATGCAGGTGCATTGAACTTGCCATGCACACTTTGAAGACAATAATGTTGACTTAATAGGAACCAGAATTCTGCAACATTGAGAATTCTAATACTGCAGACATACCATTGGGCCCTTCCTCAGTCTTTGGGGGTATCCAGAATTTCCTTGCCCTGGCAGAATAAATCCTTGCTCAGCAGAAGGATAACACCGGATGCTATCCTACGATTTTATGTACTTAAGCACATGGCTGTCCTAATGCACTTGGGTCAGCCACAACAATTAGTCCACATTAATGCTGATTGGCAGACCTCAGAAAGGGGTGAAGGGTGGGGAAAGCATAGGGTGCCATCAGTTGTGACAGCTCTCTACAAATCAGCAAGGATGAGCAACAGTCTCACATCTAACGCTCAAGCTGCCTATCTTCTCCTCTCCAAGCTTCCTCCTCTTCTTTAGTGGAGACTTGAAGTTGCTGTGTGAGCCCTTTCCAGCTCATACACAGCATATCATCATCATCATCATCATCATGTTTGTGGCAAACAAGGTTTTATGAGGTGAAAGTTTTGTTTCATTGGCCAAACCGAGTTGGAGCCATGGAAACCAGCCAGGGGAGCCGCGGAGTGCCACAGAATCCTAGGAGAACAGTGCAATGCCACTTGGCAGGTATCAACATACAGTACATAATGTAAAGGGGAACCACGGTCAATGGTCGCCAATGGTCAAGGGAGCCACCAGGTCAAAAACGTTTGGGAAACACTGTCCTAGGGCCTTACTCCACTGCCTCGAATGTATGTACCCCTCGAACCTCGAATGCTTCAGAGCTGGCATACATCTGAGGAGGTCCATCGGCCCCAGGCAGCCCTACACTCATGGAAGGGGACAAAGGTCCCCTTCTCCCGAGGTGTTCCTGGGCCGCACCCACACGGCCTGGGAACAGGCTTAGGATATCGTGGCCGGCCAGAATTGTGCTGTAAGAAACACTGATTTGCTTTTATTTTGATCCCCCTTCTCTGCATTTGTAAACTTATCCCCACAAGAAGAGTTTGTTGCACCTTCACCCTCATCTCTCTCTTCCTTCCCCACTGAACCATTGAGTTATGCCACTGCATAGGGTCCCAGTACATGAAATAAATTTCCCCCATATGTGAATGTTAATGTGCATTCTGAAAAGGACACCTGGTAACATTAAGAGCACTACCTAATTCTACTACCTGAGGTGAAGCTGATGGTCTCACTTTGCCTCATGGCAGGGCTCTTTTGATAGTGGAAAGTCGTCTGTGCAGAAGTGACTTTGCCAGGTCCAGATGCAGCTACTCCCATGGTTTCTTTATATGAAACCTACCTAATATTGTGACCACAGATGCATATCCTGGAAAACGCATGGGGAAGAAGGAAATATTCCCAGTGCATTGAGGAGAGAATATTATAAAGCGAAGCTGACTAGTCCAGGAAAGCTTGGGCAGATTTTCCAGAAGCAGAGAAGAGCCCACATAATGCTAATCAGATTGTTTATTAGTTCAGGATGAATAGTTCTACAACCCACTCAGAAAATACCAAAGCTCAGGAAATTGTAGGGGAGCATCTCAGTGCCCATGGCAACTCCTTGATCTGTGGAATTAAATAATCACTGAAGGAAAACAATCCATTTTCCATCTTTTGAGTTGTCGTCAGTGTATGAAACTGTCTCTGTCCTAATTTAAAACGTAGGTTTACACTTGCCTGGGATTCAGACACTTTGATTATAAAATTAGACAAAACACAATGGTCGAAAGATGTGCTGCTCTGCAAAGGCAGTAAAAGAATAATGTGTGCACTATTGTGTGCACTATGTGTGCACTATTGTGTGCACTAATGTGTGCACTATGTGCGCATACATGTGAGTGCATGTAAGTGCTTGAGTGTGTATTGACCCCAATATCATAGATCTCAAATTTGCTGTTTTTGGACAAGATGATTGAGCACATAGTGGCATTGCAAATTCAAGGGTTCTTGGATGAAACCAATTTGGATCTTTTTCAATCTGCTTCTGAATGGACTTTGTGATGGAAGTAGCCTTGATCGCCTTGCTGGATGACATGTGGAGGACAGAAATGTCGGGCGCCCTCCCGGCGCCTGGCGCGTGGGGGCTGGGCCTGCGTCACGTCACGTCGCCGCGCCTCCCCACCCGTTTTCCGCTCATTTCGGAGCGTAACGGGCTCCAGGGAGGGAGGGCGGGCCGACACAACGCGGCGCTTCGCGTTGGTGACTGCCCCGCCCGCCTGCCTGAGCGCCTGGAGCTTCTGCTCCATGCGCTCCGCCGCTGAGCACCTGGTTCGAGTGAACCACGTGCTCCACCGTTGTTACGTCTCTGGTGCAGGAACTGGACTGACAATGCAATCCTATCCAACTTACACCACCGGTGTAACCAGCGGTGCAGCAAGAACGGGAGGCCCTAGAATGGAAAGAGGATTCGAATCCCCTCCAAAGGGGGATTCAAAGGGGATTTCAATCTCCCTCCCCTCCCCTCCAAAACTTTCCGCCCTGCCCTCCTCCACTGGTTACACTGGTGGTGTAAGTTGGATAGGATTGCACTGTCGGGGAGTGCATCCCTGTTGGTTCTGTTGGACTTCTTGGAGGTCTTTGATACCATTAATCATGGTATCTTTTAGGATCACTACGTATGATTGGAGTTGAAGGGCACCATTTTACAGTGGATCCAGTTATTCCGGGGGGGAGGGTAGATTCCAGAAGGCGGTGCTGGGGGGGGGGCTCCTGTATGGCACTTTTGGTCATTGGCCTATGGCATCCCTCAGGGTTCTATTCTGTTCCAAATGCTTTTTAACGTACATGTTTTCTCAGAAGTCTCATTTTGTTCAGCAGAGCTTACTCCCAGGGAAGTGTGTGAAGGATTGCAGCCTTAGGCAGAGAAATAAGTACCTTGGAAGTACCGCCTACTTTGGGAGGTCCATTTGACCATCTTTCTACAGACATGCAGGTCAGGTGCCAGGCAGAGACCATGTTGCTTTGTTGAACCTTTGCCATGTATTTGAACGGAGCTTGCTTGCTTTCCCGTTGCTTCCATTTCTATTGCTCTTGTGGGGCTTTTTTCTATCTTTATTGTTGATTTTTAATTGTAGGATATTATCATACCTTGTTACCTTTCATAATTTGTTTGCTGCCTTGGAGGCCTTTTTGTGTGTGACAGAAAGCTGGGATAAAAATCTATTAAAATCGAATAAAGACTAAATAGGGTTACGTGAGCTCACCACTTCCTGGAGCAGAGTTTTCACTGATTGGATTCTTTGGAGGAGAGATTACTGGAGCCTTCGTTACCAGCTGTGCTTTTTAATACACATATAACATGCTCACACAGGGGAAAAACAATAGTGTAGTGGCCAATATCTTGGCTGTGTAATTTAGCAGGGAAAGGAAGGTGCAAAAGAATTTAGTGCTCAAAAGCCAAAAAGGTGTGTGTGTGTGTGTGTGTGTGTGTGTGTGTGTGTGTGTGTGTGTGTGTGTGTGTGTGTGTGTGTGTGTGTGTGTCAAACTGAGGCCTAACTAAAATAACTCACACTTCCAGAGGTTCTCAACCCCTTACTGGTCGAGTACCACCTCCGGCACCACTCTCCTGCTGTGTACCACCGGAAGCTGGCGATGACATAATCACCAGTTACTTCCAGGTTTTCAGGTTTTCGGAGGCCAGAAAAAGCAGGTAGGAGACTCGGCGGGTAGGACAGCCCTCCTCAGCATTTCTGAGAGGCTCGGCCAAAGGCAGGAGCCTCTCAGGAGCGAAAATGCGGCGCCAAAAGCGCTGCGTTGGAGAGGGGATCCAGCAGGCCGGCAGTCCAAGTACCACCAGCAGTCAGCCGAAGTACCACTGGTGGTACTAGTACCACTGGTTGAGAAACCCTGCTCTAGTCAAAAATGTCTGTGGATAACAGTCACATACAATGGAGCCCTGGGAAAGAGGAGAAACTAGGGGAGGAGGGGAGGAGAGAGGAGGTCCTTAGAAGGAGAAGGGGCAGAGCGAAGAAGGGAAAAACATGGGGGAGAAGGGACATACATAGGGTGATTAGATGGGCTTCCCAAGAGAGGGAAGTGGAGGTTTTGGGGTACATGGAGGAAAATGGAGAGATTCGTGGGAAAGAAGAGAGTAGGGGCCTAAGGTTTATGCTGTGGCTAAAGGTTGCAGCTAAAGGTGGCTTTTTTCTGTATCCTGAACTTGAGGCTGTCCTCGGGTCTCCACTAAAACAGGACAAAATCAGAAAATGGCTTCTTACATACACCACAGCACTCACGGAGAGGATGAGTAACAACAGTGCACTGTCAAATTGACTAAGCACAAGACAGAGACAAGGGGAAAATGGTGGGTCCTACACTGACCATTTGTCTGACTTGGTATAAGGCAACTCCTTTTAGGCAAGAGCAAAGACTAAGAGGAAAGAATAGTAATACAAAAATAAATAAATCCTAGAGCTTTCCAGTACAGACCCCATATGCAGATCCAGTACATTGCTCAAAATAGATGTGCAAATTTCTAGCAAGATGTTTGATTTTAAAAATGGCTACAAATGGATACTTAGCAATTGACATTTTCATACAAAATTAAGCAATGGAGGCCCAGGGCATAACAAATTGTATTTCAGGTACCATGCAGTTTCACTTACTAGAAGGTATACAGTTGGCCTAGGGGAAAGAATGCGTAATAATAGCAATTTACCTGTGAGGTTTAATCTCACAAATTCCATCCCACTGCCTCTCTTTAGTTTCCTGCTAGTGTTTAACATTGCAGAAGAGAATTTGATGCTGAAAAGGAAAAGGAACAAAAAACAAAACAAAAAACCCACACCACTCCTTCATAAAGTCTCTGTAGCAAGAAATAACACTGTATGTGAGAATATTTTCATTATTCTGGCAAGCTGAACACATTTTGACCCCAACTCAGTTTAAGGGCATAATCCTATCTGGCCACTAGGCCGGCATAGAACTCCTGCGTTGGCCCAGAACTGTCGCAAAAGCTGCTGTAAAGCAGTTGCACTGGCCCTAGGCCGATCCAGACGACGTGCAGCCCAGGTAAGCTGTGGCTGGGCTGAGTGGCATAGGGGCGAGTGTTCTGAGGACATTCCAGGGCAGGGGAAGGTGGGGGTGGGCGTATAGAGCCTGGGAGGGGGCGGGATCGGCAGCAGCGGCGTATGCCATATCTAGGCTTACCATATTTTCCTGCCCTCAAACCGGGACACCCCCCCACCAATAAAATAAATAAATAAATAAATAAATAAAATGTATTTTAAAATACTAGGGGGGCCCAAAGCACGGCCTAATTTTTAATTATTTATTTATATTTAGATTAAAATAAATAATAAATTAAATCGACTTACCTCGTCGTTGCCCATCACTGCCATGCTGCTGTTGCTCCTGCTCTTCCTCATTGGTTGGCCGGGTCCGTGCGAGCTTCAGCCAGCCGGCTGGGCCGCACGAGCCCGGCTCACCGCTCCGAACCGGCTCGCCCGCTCTCGCCGCTCAGAGCTCAGAGCAGCGAGAGCGGGTGAATCGGCTCGGAGGACAAGCCAGCGAGGGGCTCTCGCCGGTTCGCCCGCTCTCCAGCTCACCCGCTCTGGCCGCTCCGAGCTCAGAGTGGCCAGAGTAGGTGAACCGGCTTGGAGGACGAGCCGGTGAGGGGCTCTTGCTGGCTCTCCTGCTCTCCGGCTCGCCCGCTCTGGCCGCTCCGAGCTCGGAGCGGCCAGAGCAGGCAAACTGGCTTGGAGGGCAAGCCGGTGAGGGGCTCTCACCGGCTTGGCTGTTTCACTCACCTGCTCCTCCTCCTCCTCATCGGTGCTGCTGCCATTTTGGAAGTAAGTTACTTACCCGGGTGCCGGCATGTTGGCTCGCAAAATCTCACAAGATCCAAGTTGTTGGCGCCCAAATCCCGTGAGGGCATTGGATCTCGCGAGATTTTGTGAGCCAACATGCCGGCACCCGGGTAAGTAACTTTATTTCCAAAATGGCGGCAGTGGCGGCGAATCCGGGATGGACAGCATACCTCCCTGGATGCCGGGACCTGAGCCCGAAATCCAGGAGGGTCCCAGGCATTCCGGGACGTATGGTAAGTCTAGCCATATCCTATCCCCGTCTCAGGCCTGTTTCTCCCGACATGGGCAGCAGGCACAGATCCAAGGAGACCCATTGTGGGGACTGGGGCCTTACCTACCTCCCCTTACCTCGAGGAGATCTCCAACTCTGCCTACTCTGCTCATGATATAAAATTGCCGGTGCCGGCATAGCTGGATCGCTGAGCAGAACATAGGATAGGATTGGGCTGTAAGTCTTGCTTTTTGCATGCAGCTCGTGGCCTTTGCTGGAGACACATGTTTATATGGTTGATGCTCAGTGGTAGACCTACTGACACTATAGAGTAGTCCTTAGGCAAATTATATTTGCTAAAGGCCACTGGAACCTTTTCTCCATTTAGCATATTGCCATGTGTTGTTGCACTGACTTCTTCATGAGTTTTTTGCCCTGTGTGTGTGTACACACACACACACACACACACACACACACACACACACACACACACACACACACACACACAAGATAGGTCTCTACCCCCCCCCCCCCTCTTAAGGACCATGGGCAAAGCTTATTTGGGAAATAATGGAGTTTCTAAACAGGCTGCTTGCAAAGGATCCCCCAGCAGCTTTTTAGGCTGCTGAATCCTTACAGCTGCTGGATAGTTAAAAATGTCCAAAAATACAGAAAAATAGGCCCCAAATAGGAGGAAAACAGGGCATTCATTGCAGCTACCAATGTGGAAACATCCTTGGAGTTAATTTCTTCCTTTACTGCTTCTTTTCCATCCCAGAAGACGTTGCTTGAGGGAATGTGGCCTAAGGAGATGAAGGAACAGCATTTTCCTCAGTTTGTTGAGATTATTTCAAGATTTTACACTGTGATCTGGAAACGGTAGCGTTATCTAATAATGGTAATGGTTCTTAGCCCCTTTCATCTTCAAAGTGGCCGACAAACAGCTAATTAATCTTCTCCGTTCCTTCCAAGACACTGTGCTGCAAACTGTGATCCTGCAGAACACCTCAGTAATGATACATTCCCTTTATAATTAAGATTACTCTGAAGATGGTTGTTGGCTATTTTAGGTATAGTGCCGCAAATGCTAATTTGATCAGATAAGGGTGAGAATGTGAGTGATTGTGATTGATGGCATGATAGACTTTCTTGTTTGAAAACTTCAAGATAGACACCCTGGCAGGTTTCAGTGGAAGGAAATGTCCCTCATCCATAGCTTATCTACAATATCTAAGCGTCGCTGAACTGATAACAGTCTGTGTGCTCAGGAAAAGGACATGGTGTAGAAGTGTACATTATGAGGCAGAGACGACGGGCGCCCTACCGGCGCAAGTGCGCATGGGGGCGGGGCCTGCATCGCGTGACATCGACGCGCCCTCACGTCAAGTCAACGCCCTCGCCCGTTTTTCGCTCATTTCGGAGCCGAACCGGCTCCAGGGAGGGTGGGAGGGCCCAGACAACGCGGCGCTTCCGAATGGTGAGATCCCCGAGCGTGCCCACCGTGAGTTCCCTGAGCGCGCCCCCCGCCCGTGAGCTCCTAGAGCTCCTGCTCCACGCGCTCCACCTTAGTTCCACTGCTGTTATGAGGCATACTTGGTATTCCCAGCCCCTTGTTTGCTTCATAATACTATTGTAAAGGTGGGGGCAGTTGTGGGGTGAGGGAGGCCGAAGGGGTGCTTGATAGCAGTGGCTCATGAGGTCACTCACTGAAGAGATAAAGACAGCTACTGCTGAATGGGGATCAAGGTTAACCAGAATCTAGTGCCCTTACTATGGCATCATAGAGAGCCAGCATGATATAACAGTGTCAGAGCAGAAACCTGGAGACCTGAGTTTGAAATCCCACTCAGTCGTGTATCTCACCGGGTGGCCTTTGGATCAGCCACCCTCTCTTAGTCTATCCTACTTCATAAGGTTGTTGTGAGGATCAAATGAAGGCGCACCAGCTCCTTCTGAGCCACACACCTGCTGACCACAACCCTGAGCACCTGACCGCCCAAGCTTATCTAAATCCCCACATGGCGATGCAGCGAAACTGTTGCAGCTACCGCTGTATCCTATGGGGGACTTTTGGCTGCTGGAGGTCTCCTCGAGGTAAGGGGACATTTGTTCCCTTATCTTTAGACCTGGAAGATCCAGGTTCAAATCCCCGCTCAGCCACGAAGCTTCCTGGGTGACCTTGGGCCAGTCACTATCTCTCAGCCCCACCTACCTCACAGGGTTGTTGTGAGGACAAAAAGGAGGGGAGGAAATATGTACACCACTCTGAGCTCCTTGGAGGAAGGGCGGTATAAAAATGTGAAAAATAAATAAATAAAATAAACTTTGACCTGCACCAGCTCAATTACTGGCGCAAGTCCGTGTTGACACAAGAAAATGGATCAGGCCCAGGAAGGGGGTTGGGATTCGGTGTGTGCCGCCACCACCGATCCTGTCCCTTCCTAGGCCTGATCCACCCTCCTCCCTGCTCCTGTCCTCACCCCGTTCCACCCACCCCCTCCCCCTGCATGGCTGGCATGCACATTGGCAGGTCGCTCTGCTCCCATTCATGCCTCCTCCACATGTTCAACAGAAGCGAGGTGGTTAATGTCTGCATAGGGCTACTGTTTCTTCCTGAAATAATTTAAAAAATGACATCCTAATCCCCCTCCGAAGTTTGGACTGTGATTGCTCTGCGCCCCATTTCTAAGCACCTTCCCTTGGAAGAACGTTCTGTTGAAATAATGCATCTGGTTTCCGAAGACATTTTCTTAGGCTTGGGGCTTCGATTGCTTTTATTGCAACACTAAGAGGAAAAGGAGACTCTTTAAATTAATCTGAAAACGACACTGTTTGTAATGCAGTAATTCTATCAGGGAATGCTTAGCGCACACTCTGTGGCCCTGGCACCCCAGTTAGCGTCTAATTTCTGTCATTTAGGTAATAATTTCCTGTTACTTTATGAACAGGTGCTCCTTTAAAAAGATTAACTGCCCCAGAATATAAAGTGGAGACAATAAACACATTCATTCCAAGCAATAGCGCAAGTTCCTTTTTTTCTCCAAAAAAGCCAACTTTCTGCTTTCTCTGGAGAGACAAGCAGAATGAGGTGAAGCTCATCACTATTCATCTTTTCAAGGGCAAAGCAATGATCGACAGGGCTTAATGTGTATCTTGGTAGAATTGGATTTGATCCTCAGGGCTGGGCCAGAGGGCTGCTTTGTTAGATTTGTTAGATTCACTCTCTCGCACTCTCTCCCCACAAACAAAATTACCTCTTGGAGGCCTGCATCAACCCCCAGCATCCTGAGACGATCTCCTGTTCTTGATTTCAGTCACATCTAAATCTGTTTAAATTGTCAACATGATGATTTGTGGAGAGACGGGGATTAAGCAGAAGAGAGATTAACACAGTTGTCTGTCTTCTTCGAAATAATATACCTGCTGACAGTAAGGGCATTCTTCAATTTACATAACTTAGTTCACAAGCCAGGCTCTGCAGTTGTTATTGGGTTGCTTTTAGCTATCAGCGGTACAACTCCTTGTGCACTGGAAACCTTGACACTCCATCTCTTCCATTTCTGCCAGTCTCAAGTGATATGCCCCCTCTCCCCCTCCTCGCTGTTCTCTCCCCTCTTTTTTTCCTAGCTGGAAAGCATTTTGTTGGTATCCGTCTAGTGTGCACTTAGACGTGTTGTAATTACTCCTGATTATAAGATGGCTTTTCTTAGCTTAGCAAAAAAAGATTTATGTTCTTCAGTTTTTTTGTGGCACAACGAGATTCTGAGTCCAATTATTTTGAAATTAGTTTGTTAAATGGCGTATCAAGCAGTTGACTGTGCTGTTATGGGTTAAAGGGGAAGGATGGATCAACAGATAGACACATAGCTATATAGATACATATAAGCCTGATGGAGCAATCTATATATACAAAAAGCCCATGAAAGGAAGGAATGGCTGAAGTTAGGAAACACAATGGGATGTGGAACCTGCTGCTCTTTCTCACCATAGCTGCTGCCCCCAGTTTGCTTGGGGAAGCTGTCTGTTGACCCCCTAGCGGGTTCCCCAACTGTGGATTGTATCCAAAGCTTATCTTCTTCAAGTGGAAAAATGTCTGGTTGTATGGGGGTGGGGTGGGGGTTGCTGATCTCCCTTACCTCTTCAGCCCTCATGTCACAAGGGTTGCCCAACCCTCAGGAGTGGATTTTTGGAGGGGTGCAAGGGATTGGAGAAAGAAGGGATGGCAGTGAGAACAACTCTTGTGTGATTGGAAGTTCTTCAGCTTGCAGAAGACAGGGTTTAGATACAACCCTGTAACTCTGAACATGGTCCATATCCTGCCTATCTCGATGGGCACTTTTCTGGAAGCAAATTAGTTAGAAAAGAGGCAAGAATAAATGGAATAAGAAGCATATACATCCCCAATCCAGCAAATTCTTGTAGGCACAGGAGTTCTGAAGTAACACAGATCTTCCTCACCTACCAAGGCTGACACATGCCTTTAAGTGAATAAAACAGACCCACATGTGCCCATTATTGCAGGCATAACTACTTCTGCGACCAAAACGAAAAAGGCAGCTCATATGCACAGGCGTTCCATGTGCTCATCTCAAACATACACAAGGCTCTGGGTTGTTTTAAGTTCCTTTTCCGTTATTCCTTTCTAGTCTGACATTTATCAGTGCATCCTTGAACCCCCCCCCTCCGCCCACCTGATCTCCCTCATGTGTTTCCATATGCTAGCTCAGCAGAACTAGGTCATGTAATCCATGTGATAAGTAATGTTAATAACCAGCAAACTGAGGCAGCATCTTTTTTCTACCTACAACCAGCATTTTCAGGTAAGCAGGAATTGAGATTGATGTTTCACATGAATTTGGATTAAAAGGCTAAGCCACTCAGCTAATGTAGCTTCCATCACAAATGGTTAACTTGGCGAATCTATTTTTATATATTCACATCATTTCTAGCTGCTGGGCACATCAGTTGAGTGAATACATTTGCTGTTGGATTTTTTTCTTCTTCTTTTGCTGCTCATCAGTAAACCTTGTACAAAATTGGACAGTATACCAGTAGGATTTATATTATGCAATAGTAGGGAGAGCTGATTACAGATGCTGAGAATCTAGGTGTGTTGCCCCCCCTTTTCTTCTGCTGATTTGATTAGGAAGAGCAGGGTTATAGAAAATCACATCTTGAATATGTACAAAAGTCAGTGTCCACCGACAACGATCATCCTGAAATTTCTCAGCTGGTTGTAGCATTGAACAGAGGAGCCGTGTGGTCTTCCGTTTTGCATTGATGGCAATTTCTTTAATCAACCGTTCCAATGTGGGCCTGGAAATGGGCTTTCCGTACTAACCAGGGAAGTGTCAGTTCAAGGCTATAGGAGCTGGCACTAATGAGGTTAATGAATAGCTGGCCTCAAAAGCAACAGATGGACCTAGTGGAGTGAGCTCCTTAATGGCGGTTATAATGCCTAAGGTCAACTGCAGTTTATCTTCATTTTTCCCTCATTTAAAATATTCCAAGGAATAATAAAGTAAGTTTAAATTTTCCCTACAGGGAAATGAAATTTTATGCAGCGTTGTTTATTGAATGTCAATGCGCTTGGCTATAAACAAGAGATTGCCACATCATAATGCTAGCGCTGTAGCCGCCGCATATCTGGGTTTGTTTGTATGTGCCCAGGCAACAGTATCTCTCTCTCCCAGATTATTGTTTTCAAAGAACTCATTCCCTCTTTAGAATTACTGCTGCAGGACGCTGTTTTCTTTGCCACTATTTTGCTACACTGATGATCAAACTAAGGTCAAGCTCCTCACTTAAGCACACACAGTGTCAGTTTGAGGAGGCTAACCTGGGGGTGGGGGGCAGGAATCAACAAATTAAATACCTATCTCTAGATATTGCACTGCATTAAATACCTATCTCTAGATATTGCACTGCCTGGATTGAGTTACTATTTGTATTTAGGGCGGAACTACATGTTACAGGAGCCACAGGTTCACCACTGAAAATGGCATCCATCTGTAAAGTTCTCCCACCATACCATGGGCGTCGACAGGGGGAAGCGCGGGGGGCGGGCCGCCGGGGGGTGTCGCGCGCATAGGGGTGACGCTTGACCCCCCCACTTACTGTTTGTTGTCGGAGCTGGGCCCGCCCGCCCGCCCCTGTGCCCGTTTGGCTCTGAAATGAGCCGAAAACGGCGCGGGGGGTGTTCCGGGCATGCGCGTGACATCACGCGGGGGGCGGGGCCACATCCTTAAGGGTGACGCGCACGCTCTGCTCCCTGGTGACGCGCGTCCTGGTGACGCGCCTGCACCATACCCTTTATAACATGTGGTAGCACTTGCATGCACTATGAACGTCATTCCTGCATTTCCTGTCCCTGCTACACATTATTGGCTGCCACTTGAGTTGTCATATCACATGGTAACTACTACTACACAGTAGTAGATGGGAATGCCATTTTAGGCAGCAGTCTTTCCTAAGACCCCAACCTTATCCTTTCCCTCCCCTGCTGATGCAGCCGTGCTGCCAGAATATGCACTGAAACCTGCAAGGGGGGGGCAGTCCCACAGGTCTCCTGTGGGTAACAGAACATTTGTTTCCTTACCCAAGGGTAAGCTTCTAGTGCCAGAACGGGACTACTTGGAACTGCATTGCTATTTCACTGATGCAAGTCCAAGTGGATCCTGGAAAGTGGATCAAAGCCTGGAAGGGGGATAGGATATTGGCAGAACCACTGCCGCTGATACCGCCCCCTTCCAGCCCTCATTTTGCCTGCATTCTTCCCCATCTCCTCCCCATTCCTCCCTCTCTCTGCCCCATTTTGTCCCCTCTCCCTCCCACCCACCCCCCACTGAATTACCGGCGCCACCGGACGTAACAGATCCACTGGCGAACTAGACGGCGTGTCACATTTTGTTCTGGCCCATATTGGATTGGGCTGTAAAATGTAGGTTTGATATCACATGGTAACTACTTCCCTTATAGACTTCTACATCCTGTAGTTGGGAAGTATGACATTACAGAGTGTTGTCCGAAAGGCCAATCTGTGTGGAGAAGTTGTTCTTACCATTATAGAGGGGCTGGAGCTCAGTGATAGAGCACAGGTCTGGCCAACCAATGAGATGACCTAAACCCATTGCATCAGGTGCAGGGCAGTGGGCCCCAGGGCATAGGGGCTGATGCCTGATGTTCTTCCGTCGGTGTCTCCGCCGCTTTCGTTGAGCCCTCCCGCCCGCCCTGGCGCCGAACGGCTCTGAAATGGCCTGGAAAACGGCGCGGGGGCGTGGTCGGGGCTGCGTGACGTCACGCCCGGCGTCACGTGGGGGCGTAGCGTCGGCGGCCCCTCCCAAGTGGGGAGCAGCATCGTCTCTGAGTGCAGAATTGGTGGAGGCAGCAGATTTACATGAGACCCCGCCCCATACCAATCCTGCCTGGTGCCTTGTCTTGTTACGACTAGTTCTGAGAATGCCTCGTTCATCCCTATGCACACTAACTTGAGTCCGCAAACTGGAAGTTGTTTTCTGAAACTTCTACAGGCCATTCTGAGCACCATGGAGGCCGTTGGAGTGGATTACGGGCCTGCTGTGACCCAGAAGAGGCCTCTGAAGGCTACGGAGGGCTGGGGTCACACAACGGCCCATTGGAACAGCAGAGGCTTGCCCCGAGGAAAGGTAACAAATGTTCCCTTACCTCAAGGAGGCCTCCAGGATCCGAAACTCCCCCATGGGATGCAGCATGTGCCCCAGTGGCATGGCTGAATCAGCACACAGGGAGTTAGATAGGATTGGGCTACCCATGCATCTGGTTCAGTATCAGCGGTTCCATTTGTATAGAGAAGGATTCCCATTTTATAAATGAACAAGGCTCTTTGGATGTTAGCTTAATAGAGAGAGAAGGGATACCTTCCTTGAAGAAAAGTAGTATTGCTAGTGTTCTCTACAAAACAGAAACACTATTGAAGGGCAGTAAGAATGGAACGACAGAGTGGGTATCGTTAGTGGGTATCATGTGCTGCTTCTATGTTCCAAATATCAAACTTCATTGGATCGAAGAATGTGTGTAATGTTTGGTGAGACATTTCTTATAGTTTTTTTAAACTATACAATAGAAGGCATTTCAAGTACTGCAGCACAGACCGTGCATTTGGATTCTCACAACAGACTGATATTAATGATGCCTGATAGATGGCACTGTTGGATTGCTGATCAAACAGAATGAAAAGAAGACGTTTTTTTCCAGTGGCCCTATCTTATCTTTACTGGGATTTTAAATCTGTTTATTATCCTTTTTTTCTGAACAAGTATTGCAAAAGCTTTGTCAGGGATGAATTTAGTAAATTGCTAAAGGCATAAAAGCAAACACACCTTTCTTTAAACACATCAGAAGCAGGAAACCAGCCAAGGAGGCACCTTTACACAACTTTGGACAACAAAGCTGTATGAGCAGGACTCAAAGAGAACTGGGAGACTGCAGAGAGGCTAAATGCATTTCTTTATTAAATGCACATTGTATCTGTAAGGGAAAGTCGTGCCTCACAAATCATTTGCAATTATCTGAGTGACAACAATTATTTGAGAGTGTCTTGTAGATAGGAGTGATCTGGTAGACCAGGCTCAAGCACCAGAATGTCAGTGATGTAGACTGGAGTCTATTGACTCGGACTTGAGTCAGACTCAAGTCGTGCCAATGACTTGACTCGGACTTGACTTGGCGATTGTAAAAGACTTGACTCGAGACTTGGAGTCTTTTACGACAAGTAACATTTTATTCAGGTTTAAACCCATTTTCCCCATTAAATCAATAGGGACTCGCAACTCACAACCAGACTCGGGACTTGGGGGCAAAGACTTGGGGGCAAAGACTTGACTCAAGACTTGGACCCAGAGACTTGGGACTTGAATCGAGACTTGGACCCAGAGACTTGATCCACATCCCTGAAGAATGTATGGCAGGAGAAGGTACATTCCCACATGGCCAGAAGATCCAGATAGGGCCAGCCCAGGCTAGAGTCCATTAAAAAGGTAAGGGTATCCCCTGACAATTAAGTCCAGTCGTGTCCGACTCTAGGGTGTGGTGCTCATCTCCATTTCAAAGCCGAAGAGCCAGCGTTGTCCGAAGACGTCTCCGTGGTCATGTGGCCGGCATGACTCTCCTTGCCGCAGCGCGTAGCATGAGGCTGGAACACAGAGCACTGTTTACCTTCCCGCAAGCGGTACCTATTTATCTACTCGCATTGACATGCTTTGGAACTGCTAGGTTGGCAGGAGCTGGCCAAGCAATGAGCGTTCACCCTGTCGCGGGAATCGAACTGCCGACCTTTCGATCGACAGCTTATGGATCAGCGGTTTAACCCGCTGCGCCACCTGCTTATGTCCATTACCATGGGAAAAATTTGAGACTAAACTGTCGATCATGCTTGAAGATACTTATGGAAACTTATTTCCCTTTACATATGTGTCCAGATCATGTGAGATTTGCTGGAGCCAATCCAAAGCAGTGTTGGAGTAGAACAAACAATGTTTTGGACAGTGAATTAATGGCCCAGGTTGTTCTGTAGAACAGAAAGAGTGTGTTTATGCAGCAGGTCACCTAAGAATTGTAATCTGTGAGGCAGAGAGATATGTGCTTCCTTATGTGACATGCTCTCTCAAAAACTAACACTCTGAGTTGTGCATAAGCAAGGGCGGGAAGGGAGGGACAGAGCACCATAATAATCAAGGACATTGATCTGAGGGACAGTGGGGGGTAGTGCTGCTGGTAGGATTTACAGGCCCCGAAATGTATGTGAATAAATATCTAAGCCACAGCCACTTAACCACACACATGTGCTATACTGCCATGCCGGTGGCTATAAGTACAAACCAGGCAGCCCGAAACACAAGGAGGTGAAACAAAGGCAACTAAGAAAAGCTAAAGGATACCAAAACGTGCGCCTCATTTGCAGTGAAGTATGCACAACCCAGTGGGCCAGTGGGTGGCGCAGCGGGTTAAACCGCTGAACCATAAGCTGTCGATCGAAAGGTCGACAGTTCGATTTCCGCGACGGGGTGAACACTCGTTGCTTGGCCAGCTCCTGCCAACCTAGCAGTTCCAAAGCATGTCAATGCGAGTAGATAAATAGGTACCGCTTGCGGGAAGGTAAACAGCGCTCCGTGTTCCAGCTGTATGCTACGCGCTGCGGCAAGGAGAGTCATGCCGGCCACATGACCACGGAGGCTTCTTCGGACAACGCTGCCTCTTCGGCTTTGAAATGGAGATGAGCAACACACCCTAGACCTAGAGTCGACTGGACTTAATTGTCAGGGGATACCTTTACCTTTTATGCACAATCCTACAGATTTTTGGCACACTGCGACCTCCTTATGTACATGTTGGAACTCTGATGTGCACATACATGTCTTGCATGTGCAAACGCTTCACTGGAGAGGCCATAATTCAGGGGTAGAGTTTAATGCTCTGCATGCAGAAGGTCCCTGCTTCAGTCTCCAGTTGAAGGATTTCAGGCAGCAGGGTTGGAAAAGCTCTCTGAGATACCTTTGACTTTGTGTAACTCTTTATGTGTACATTCCAGTGCGCAGAAAGAGCTTCTTCCTCAGTCTGAGTGGATGTGAAAAACCCATGGAGAGTGCACTTCCTGCTCTTCTCTCACATTCATACAGGAATGTGACTTGGGAGAAAACAACCAGAGATTAGGGATGGGAGAGGGTTCACCACCCCCTCCAGGCCACCGCCTTGCCCCTTGAGTATTGAGTATTGCCTCAATACTTCACAGTTGTTGAACAACAACTTACTTTTCAACTCTCCTGCCATCATATATAGGGCACTTCCAGATGTCCTAGCAGCCAGCATCTCTAGTCATTGCTTTTCCACTTCAATCTGCAAGCGAAATAAGGGCTCAGTCCAGCCTAACTCAGGCACAGTTGAGGCCCAATTGTGGCCCAATTGTGGCCCAAACTAGGACCGAGTTAGGCTGCAACTGTGCCTGAGTTAGGCTGGAGGCAACAGCATTGGGCCAGGATCGCGGCAAAACTTACCGCAGAGGCAGGCAGGCTCCTGTGGGGAGCTGTCAGTCTTGTGGAAGCGAAGAGCCCCCTCCTCAGCCCATCTGCGTGCACCTACCACAGCTGCTGCAGCGGTCGCAGCAGATGGGCAGCCACAGGCGGGCCTGCAGGCACTGCGCGTTTGACAGTCAGCTGAAGGGCAGAGGTTGTGCCAGTGCCAGCTGCCCCAGGGCACCCTGGGCATCAGCCACCTGCCGCAGGGGGGAGTGCGACTGCCCTCCCTCCTGCAGACTGCGATGCCACCCCCAAGCCACGGTGAGGCTGCACGTGGGAGTCATGGGGGGGTGAGCGGGGGAGAGAAGGGAAGGAGGGGGTGGGAACGGCACGCACAAGGGGGGGGTCTCATGAGGTCTGGAACCGCCTCCGCCAGGACATGCCCGTGCGCTGCCTGAAGCCCTGGGCCTCAAGGGCCGTGGCAATGCCCACAAAGAAGGCATCCCAGCATGCCTTCTGCTCCGTGCCCCGGCCAAGACCGAGAGATGCCGTGGGCTTGTCTGCTGCGAGCGGGAAGGGCTCACGCAGCTCATCACACCCCCAGATGGGGCAACGTCGGCACCTTGCGGCAGGCGCTCTGGCGGCATGGGGGGTGCCAGCGTCCATCATCAGGGAGTGGGAGGGGAGGCAGGCACACTGACAGGGGGTGCTGGGGAGGGGCACGGGTGGGTCAGAAACAGACAGACAACACGGCTGGTGGGAGAGGGATACAGGGAGAGGGGTCTGCAGAGACCGATAGGGGCACAGGGGGCACTTCGCAGATGGAGGCAATGCAGGAACGGGCGCCTCTCATGCAGACGGACCGAGGGCGGACACGGACGCCGTTGATGGGCGGAAACGGACACCGGTGACGGGCGGACAGAGGGCGGAAACGGACGCCGGTGACGGGCGGACACGGACGCCGGTGATGGGCGGACCGAGGGTGGGTGAGAGCCCCGGTTGCTGAAAGGGCTCTTCACGGACGTGGCGGACGTGCGCCACAGTGCCCGTCAGTGTTTGCCTGCCTGACAGGCCCCCCAACTCCCCCCTCCCCTCTGGTCCCAGAGGGTCCGGCGGCCCCCCTGCTGTGTTCTCCCAGGGATGGCTGTGGCGGACCCTGGCTGGGATTCATGCAGAGGCTTGTGTGCTGGGGCCTGCCTGTTTGGGTGTGTGGGGCAGTGCTTGTGCAACATTGAGGACATGTGTTTCCAGGGGCATCTTTATTGTTCTGGAACAGTGGCAGAGATGGCCGGGCGTGGCTGCCAGGGGTAGGCACAGCAGCCTCTAGGACCACAGCAGCAGCATCAGGCGAGCCCCATGGACCTGGAGATGCAGGCTCTTCCCCTGTGGAACCACGGCCTGCTCCATAGAAAGGGGAGGGACAGCAAGTAGGCAGCCAGGGCGGTGGGGCAGCAGCAGCAGCTGAGGTGGGTTGCAGGGCAGGCTCCCAGACCTCTCTGGCAGCATCAAGGCAGGTGACCATGGGGCAACCAGACTGCAGGCCCAGGGGTGCTCCCCGGACGGTTTGTGGTAGTGGGCATTCCTGGGGGGACGAACAACATGGGGGTGTTCCATGGCAGCTGCTGCGTGGTAGCAATCGCCATTGAAGAGGAGCCAGTGTGCCGGTTGCAAAGGCCTGCAGGGAGAGAAATCAAACACAGCTGAGTGGTGTGACACACATAGCCTGGTCTGCGCTCCTTCCCTGGGTGTACGGTGAGCATGATCCTGTAAGGGAAAGGGGTCAAAGAGAGAGACAACAACACAACTTGGGGGTCACAACCATGGCAATCCTAGCAATACTGACCTGTCGGTAGACCCTGTGGAGAAAAGAGGGGGGGGGACAGCTGGTGTCTACATATGGGTTACAGTTCCACACTCATGGCATTGTGTGCTCACATTAATACAGGCAGCTATGAGACAAGACATTGGTATAGAGCAGGGGTGGCCAACCTTCCACCATTAGGGCTACTGTGTTCTTAAGAGTTGTGTAGAAGACGGAATCTTGGCAGCTGCAAGTGCTGATGGTGCTGCTAAAGCAGTGGCACCTGCTGAAATGCTCTCACCTATGCAACCATTTAAAGGGCCAGCATTCAAGTTGAAAGGTTGGCCACCACTGGTATAGAGGCATATCATGGCAGGCTATGCAGGCAGCTATGAGACAAGACATTGGTATAGAGGCATATCATGGCAGGCTATGCAGGCAGCTATGAGACAAGACATTGGTATAGAGGCATATCATGGCAGGCTATGCAGGCAGCTATGAGACAAGACATTGGTATAGAGGCATGTATCCTACCTATATTTCTCTATGCAAAGAGGCAGACGTCAGACCACATGTCAGCACAAACCCTGCACTTACCTGCTGGTGTTGTTGCCTATATGGGGGGGGGGAGAGAGGGGCTGGGAGAAAGACATGGGTTAGCAAACACTTGCATGGAGACAGCTGCCCAGGCACAGCAGTAAACAGTTTGGCCACAGGCAGAACAGCCCTCTCTGCCCTAGAGGGGGGCAGAGAGGAGAGAGGAGAAGAGAGAAGTGGGGTGTTAGAAAAGTTTTCAAAGTCCCACTTTGTGGCTGCTGGGGGACAGAACCCCACGCCATGTGCTCAGAGAGAGAGAGAGAGAGTGGAGGGCTGGGGCTGGGCTTTTGTGGGAAAGAGGCTGGGTGGGGCTGGGTGCTGATAGGGTAACTATTTGGGTCCATGTCCAGAGTTAGGCCACACCTGTTCGGTCCTAACTCAGGCCCAACTCGGGCCCAGGGTGTTAGAACTTTTCAGGAGAGGGCTGGTGTGGGTAAGGTAAAATGGCTCCTATGGGTCTCCTCACATTTGGGTCCACCCTTTTTGCTGGCCCAAATTTTGGGCCTGAGTTGGGCTCGAGGGGGCGTGTCAGTGGCTCTCCAGTGTCTGGAACCGGACCAAAATTCGTAACCGCCCCCGTCACACCCCCGACACGCCCCCAACACACCCACTTTTAGGCTGCAATTGTGCCTGAATTGTGCAATTGTGCCTGAATTGTACCGCAGTTGCCTTGGGCTGGACCGGGCTGCAATTCAGTCACAATTGCAGCCCAACTCAGGCACAATTCAGGCACAACTCGGGCCTAAAGCACTTGGGCTGCAATTGTGCCTGAATTGTACCGCAGTTGCCTTGGGCTGGACCGGGCTGTAACTCTGTTTCCATGCATGGAGCTGGGTAGCTAGCTCCTCCTTCTCCAGCCCTAAATGCATGTGCAAAGGCAATTTTTGTTGGGACCCTGCATTGAAAGGGTTAAACACTTCCTTTCCTTCACTGGAGTTCCAATCCTGGCTCCAATCCTGCAATTTAGAAAACAGAACCCCCCCCCCCCCCCCCCGGTCAGAAGGGAATGCCATTTAGAAGGGGAAGGGTTAAAGTTTTCCCATTGCTCATGTGGGAGGACAGACCACACAGAGACAGCAGATGTCTGAGAACTCTGGCTCCAGAAATGCCTCCATAAAAAGCAACGGGATAGCTGAGCTGATTGGTCGGCATTTAAGATAGACTGCACAACTGTTCAGAGTCCGATTTTCCCTGCAATGTGACCATTTAAGTTTCGGTAAAGTACAGATTGAAAGTACAAGTGGGTGACAACGTTGTGTAAACCCATAGTTCTGCCTTCTCCCATCTCTTTAACCAAGGCATAAAATGCTCTCATGCTCATCTGTTCCTTTCCTTTAGGCCGACACCTTTCTTTGAAGGTCGCAGGCTGCCTAATCCTATCCTTCCCCGGCATAGGCTGTGCAGTGTGTTGTCCATGCTGTATTCTATCCAGGGAAGGAGGTGGCTACTCTGTATCCTATCCAGGGAAGGAGGTGGTCTACTCGGGGTAAGTGGGCATTTGCCCGCTTACCCCGGATAAACTTCCAGCCAGCCACCACAATGGGGCTACTCGAATCCCCGCTGGTCCTATAGCTGGTGGAGAACCAAGAAGCCCCATGTCAGGGCTTGGGGCCTGGGAGGGAGGACAGGATATGGCGTCCGATGAGGATGCTGGTCCCACCCCCTCCCAGGCCCGATCCGCCCACCCCTGCCCTCTCTCAGCCCCCACGCCACTTGGAGCGGCCTTACCTGTTCCATTGTGCGGGGGGCCTGGATTCGGCGTCAACGGGACAACGCAGGCCTTCCCACCAGCGTTGACTGCTCCCTGGGTGCAGCAAATGTGCTTGATGGTACGTTTGCGACACCTTAAGCCAGCACAGCAGCGCTGTGCCAGCCTAACAGATGACTAGAATTGCACCATTAGTAAAGTTTGGAGGAAGTCTCTGCCTTGAATCTGAGCTTACTGATTGCAGAAATCTGACCATGAAAGTCCATTGCACGGTATCTGACAATATGAGGGAATGTTCCTAAACAAATGATGCTAAACAAGGAAATGATGCAGCACGGAAACAAAGCATCTGTCCTTGGGTACATAATGATGCTGTTGAGTAACGTGTGCAATTAAAAAGTTGTTTTTATGCACAACTGGGATTGTGTCATACATAAATCTACATGCTGGTTGTGAATTCTTGATTGCTGCAACAAAACTGAAAGCGAGATGGAAACTTGTTGAACATCTGTTGGGCGGTATTAATTTTTGTCTCAACTGTGTCGTTTAGTCCCAGTATTCTCTCTCCCCCCCAACAAATTATATCCATGGCAAAACCTTTCACGCTAGGAGGGAGCAGGATCTGGTGTGTATTGGGGGGGGGAACCACATAGCTCGATTATATAATTACCAGGCTCCCCCCCCCGATATTGCAGACAATGGTTATTATTCAGCGAAGTGAAGCATGTTTATGTCTCATGGATTTCAAAGGGAGACCAAAGCATAAGCTTAATTATCTCCCATTGATGTGCCTTATAAAAATGATACTAAAAGGGCATGGCATCGTTTCCTCTTCATAAAATGACATCATCCTTCATTTTCCTGTGCGCATGTGAAATGAACTGAGAATACCTGTGGGGAATAGTGTGGAATGGAAACCAGTTTAAAAGCATGGGTTTGATTCCTTGTTTTTAGATCTGTCATGCGTAACTCTTGACACCCAGCCAAGCGGGGGCAGTCCAAACAGATCCGCTACCTTAAATAGCACAGCTCTGCTGTCCCTGTCAGTGCATGCCTTCCCCCAGGTGTAATACCTCCATTTTGTGTTTTTGCTCACTTGCGCAGCAATAGCTGATACTGCTGCTGGCTCCTCCTCCCTTGCCTGGGTGTCTAAACAAGCAGTTGGGTGGGGAGCAGAGCACAGCTCAGTGGAGGGATCCTGGAACATCCCTCTGCCCCCTCCTCCTTACCTTGATGCCTGCTGCCTTCCACTTGTTCCTGCTTGGCCACATTCAAGCAAACGGGGGTTCTCAACCAGTGGTACTAGTACCACCAATGGTACTCCATTCGGCCGACTCCTGGTGGTACTCTGTCCGCCGGACCACCAGAACCTGGCTCTGATGTGGCGCTTTTGGCAGAGCATTTTCACTTCCGAGAGGCTCCTGCTTTTGGACGAGCCTCTCGGGAATGCTGAGAAGGACCCTCCCACCCGTGCAGAGCCTCCTACCTGCGTTTTCTGGCCTCCAAAAACCTGAAAACCAGGAAGTAACTGACGATGATGTCATCGCCAGTCACTTCCGGTGGTACGCAGCATGAGAGTGGTGCCGGAGGTGGTACTCGGCCGGGAAAGGGTTGAGAACCCCTGTGCTAGGCGGAACATGCTCAGAGCACAGTCTTCTTCTGCTCCCAGAAGAAGGCAGGCACACTCCACCTGTTTCTCCTTGCCCACCTGGCTGTCTTACTGGCAAGAAGAAGGTAGTGCGATCCTGTTTTGATCGCTCATGGAAGAGAAACAATCAGAACAGGATCGCTGCAGCGTCCTTCTGCTTTTTTTGCCAGCACTGCCATGAAGCTTGCAGTGGGTTGCCGCCATCTTGTTCCACCTCTCCCTCACTGAGAGCAAGTGAGGGCGGTGAGGTGGAGGGGGCAGTGGGCAGGTGTTGGGGCACCAGCCCACCTATTAACTCACGAGGAATGGGGGTGGGTGGGGAGGGACTGTGCCATCTGACCACGTCCTTTGCAGTGGCATGCCTGCTGGCTAGTGGTGAGCATGTGTGTGGCTTTCCAGAAAAAGGAAGGTCTAGCTATATATTCCATGCAAGTGGGAACATTGAACCATCAGGGTTCCTGTTCACATGGAATACTCAGGTAGGCTCCTTTCTCACGAAAGTCCAAAGCACAGCTGTTGGGGCTGTGGTGAGAGCACATCAGCATCAGTAAAAATCAAGAAAAACCCCATGTTCAGTCAATAGGTACAGGGGTTAGGTGAGAAGAGGACAGACATCTATTTATTATCTGTGCTCTGAACCAGAAAGGTTGCCCAGATCAGGGGAACAGTAAATTGTTCAACTATCTTGCTTGTCCCTATTGCCCCTGACCCCTATCACTGTTTGGCATCATTGTCTGTGTGCAAACTGTGTGTGGAGGCCCTCTCCTTGTGGCCGGTGACCCTTGAATAGGCAGGGGTCCCATATTGCATGGCTATAGCCTACACACAGTTTGTGTACAGAGGCTCTTTCAGAGACTACACCACATGCATGGAGGGCGCAGAGGTGAGACCACTGGGTTCTGCAGTGTATTCCGATTAGCTGACTATGGATAGAGTGAAAAACGCCAGCATTTTAACAGGGCATATAGGATCCTGACGACATTTCTCCTAACTGTACTCAACAGACAATCCTCTCTCGATATTTTATGGGTGACTGAAAAAATTCATTTTTTTCAAGTATTTTCACATATTTCCTACCCAGACAGCTGATTCAATAAGATGTGGCAAAGTACATTTTAAAATAAGTGTTCTTCTGCCAATGTACATATTCTGGAGACATCTCCGTACCTTATAAAATCTAATCCTCTGGAGAGCAGGAGGGGTCTTAAACCATGCAGTCCAGTGAAAACTTCAACAAGAGAGAAATTCAGGAATATCCCAGGGACAGAGCTAAACATTTTGTTCCCGTTCTGTGCAAGTGACATGAATATTCGCTCCACAGTTTCACACGGGCATAATTATCAGTATCCTAGTTTCATCCTTGCCTGTGTCGTAGTACTCTGGACCATATTTGGCTTGCCTCTGTCTTGAATTTAATACCTCTTGTTTCCTATCTGGGCTTGATTGGTCCACTGAGCTGTAAAAGGGCCATAGCTCAGGAACAGACTATGTTGCAGGCACTGGCGTCACTAGGGGGGCCCACACTGGGTGAAGCACCAGGGAGGGGGGAAGTGGCTTCCAATTGCATCTCAGACCTGTTTTGAAGCACGGGGAGGACTCTGGCCCGCTCTATAGGCCTCGAGAGACACGATTAGAAGTCTCTTACAGTTTTGCTAAAAACCGGAAGTGGCTTCTAATTCATCTCAGACCTGTTCTGGGGCGCAGGGAGGCCTGTAGCGTGGGACGTCACCCAGTTCATTGGGGTGACGCGCTAACCGCCTGCACCAGGTGACGTAAACCCTAGTGACACCTCTGGGCAAGATACCCTAGGTTCAGTGTCAGGTGTCACTGGTTAGCAAGTAGTCCCGCCAAAGAACTGCAGTCTGACAGAGAAGACAGTGCTACACTGGCGTCGCTGGAGGTGGGGCGGAAAGCTAAGTTCTGCATCTTTCCACCCCACCGTTATTCTCCTGCATGGGACTCTCCTGCGCGTTGCTTTCTCTCCGCTGACGGGCTCCTATGACGAGGGGGCGGGGCACCTCGTGCAGGAGAATAACGGTGGGGCGGAAAGCTGCAGAACTTAGCTTTCCGCCCCACCTCCAGCGACGCCAGTGCAGTGCTTACAGCACAATCCTATGCAGATCAACTCAGAAGTAAGCCCCATTAAGTTCAATTTGGCCTAAGAATAAATAATAACCATTTCAAATACTATACCGTCACAGAAAGGCTTATGAAGAATGTATAATACAGACAATCACTGAGTTCAATGGGGCTTACTCCCAGGAAAGTATTATAGGATTACGGCCTAAGTTAGCTGGGTCATTGGTATAAGGAAGTTACTGTTATCTCCAGCAATTTTAGGAAGAAGTGGCAAAGAAAACCAAAACCCAATCCTTAAAGCACTATTGTAATTTATGTTTTCAAAGAAAAAAAAAAGATCCTGGTGAAATAAATTCATCACAGTAACAAGCATCCTTTTTTGCCCTTTTCTTGAAACACAAACTAGCAGGAACAATGTTACCCTTATAATTTATGACAATGGCTAGTTCATTAGGCAGAAAGTCTGCCTTGATACATTCTTGTAGGCACTCACGGAGTCCCTGATCACTTCCAGGATCTGTTTTATTCTGAGTAAGTGAGCGGACTTAATTTTTTTTTTCCTACTCTCACTTCCCCTAAATATTGAACAACTGGTCGCAAAAGCACTTGGAGAGAGAACTGCATTGTTACAGCCCAGTCCAGCCCAAGGCCTCAGCGGCACAATTCAGGCACAATTGCAGCCCAAGCGCTTTAGGCCCGAGTTGTGCCTGAATTGTGCCGCAGAGGCCGAATTTGTGTGGCAATTGTGACTGAATTGGGTTCCGGCACAATTCAGGCACAACTGCACAATTCAGGCACAATTGCGGCCTAAAAGTGGGCGTGTTGGGGGCGTGTCGGGGGAGTGACGGGGGCGGTTACAAATTTGTTCCGGTTCCAGACACTGGAGAGCCCCTGACACGCCCCCTCGAGCCCAACTCAGGCACAAAATTTGGGTCAACAAAAAGGGTGGACCCAAATGTGAGGAGACCCATAGGAGCCATTTTACCTTACCCACAGCAGCCCTCTCCTGAAAAGTACTAACACCCTGGGCCCGAGTTGTGCCTGAGTTAGGACGGAACAGTTGTGGCCTAACTCTGGAACCGGACCAAATAGTTACCCTATCAGCACCCAGCCCCACCCAGCCTCTTTCCCACAAAAGCCCAGCCCCAGCCCTCCACTCACTCTCTCTCTCACTCTCTCTGAGCATGTGGCGTGGGGTTCTGTCCCCCAGCAGCCACAAAGTGGGACTTTGAAAACTTTTCTAACACCCCACTTCTCTCTTCTCCTCTCTGCCCCCCTCTAGGGCAGAGAGGGCTGTTCTGCCTGTGGCCAAACTGTTTACTGCTGTGCCTGGGCAGCTGTCTCCATGCAAGTGTTTGCTAACCCATGTCTTTCTCCCAGTCCCTCTCCCCCCCCCACAGGCAACAACACCAGCAGGTAAGTGCAGGTAAGAGCAGGGTTTGTGCTGACATGTGGTCTGACTTCTGCCTCTTTGCATAGAGAAATATAGGTAGGATACATGCCTCTATACCAATGTCTTGTCTCATGTCTGCCTGCAATGCCTGCCATGATATGCCTCTTTACCAATGTCTTGTCTCATGTCTGCCTGCAATGCCTGCCATGATATGCCTCTGTACCAATGTCTTGTCTCATAGCTGCCTGTATTAATGTGAGCACACAATGCCATGAGTGTGGAACTGTAACCCATATGTAGACACCAGCTGTTCCCCCCCTCTTTTCTCCACAGGGTCTACTGACAGGTCAGTATTGCTAGGATTGCCATGGTTGTGACCCCCAAGTTGTGTTGTTGTCTCTCTCTTTGACCCCTTTCCCTTACAGGATCATGCTCACCTTACACCCAGGGAAGGAGCGCAGACCATGCTATGTGTCTCACACCTCTCAGCTGTGTTTGATTTCTCTCCCTGCAGGCCTTTGCAACCAGCACACTGGCATTCCTTCAATGGCGATTGCTACCACACACCAGCTGCCATGGAACACCCTGTGATTTATGTCTCCCCAGGAATATCCACCACCACCTACCTTCTGGGGAGCACCCCTGGGCCCGCAGTCTGGTTGCCCCATGGTCGTCTGCCTCGATGCTGCCAGAGGTCTGGGACCCTGCCCTGCAACCCTCCTCAGCTGCTGCTGCTGCTGCTCCACCTCCCTGGCTGAGATTTTCAGCAGCGTTCCCCGTCCACTGCCGAACCCTGTCACAGCTGCTGGAGCAGGTAAGGCAGTGGCGGGGGTGGAAATCAAATGAAAACATGTGAAATCTGGACGGAATGGAAACAGCGATATCCATCCCTACTCTAGTCAAGTTGCAGTGGTTGTCTGTATTATGCATTCTTTATCAGCCTTTCTGTGGGGATGTAATATCTGAAATAGTTATTATTTATTTGCAGATAGGCCAAATTGTTTCTTCACTTGAGGAGGCTCATGATGGTAAACTTTGGGAAGTTTATTTTTTGAGGAAGATTTGCTCCAATCTGACAAATGGATTTAGACTTGCACTAATATGATACCAGTGGGATACAACTCTGTCAAAACCAACCAGTGTTAATTTCTGTGTTGTTGTAATAATTGGATGAAATTGGGCAAGGAATGTTTTGCAGAACAAGTTTGCTTTACATGTCTAACTGCATTTCGATGTGTTGTAAATCAATGTTGCAATGGGAATATATAGGACTCCAAAGTGAAGCAAAGTTGGAGTTCTGTGTAGCTTCATGCTTTTTGGAGTTCTGTGTAGCTTCATGCTTTTTTATAAAGAACAAAAATTTAAAAAATCATACATAACTGACAGGCCAATCCTATGGCGGATTGGGCTGCCATCCGGATCACTTTTTGTCAGTGGAATGGAGTTCTGCTGTTGCAAAATGGTTGCTGATAGCACGTGGAGTGCTCTGTTGGCAGCCATTTTGGGAACGCTGCTGCAAGAGGTGGCAACATTCCAAGTCCATTGCTGGACCCGCCACAGCTGCTGGAGCAGGGAAGGCAGTGGCGGGGGTGGTGAGGGGGAGAAACTGGGGGAGGAATGGGGGTGGGGAGGCTGCGGGAGGGGGTGGATCCAGCAACAATGACACGCGCCGGATCCTATCCCCTCCACTAACAGCCTCCTTGCCCCCTTTCTCTCTTCGGACGACGTGCACCAGCTAAAGAGCTGGTGCAAGTCCAAGGAAGCCCATTGCACAGTGGGAGGTTTACGGAGGGGGAAGGGGATTTAAATCTCCTTTCCCCTCAAAAGCCTCTCTATCTACCCTGCCCCCGCTGATACAGCATGCTCCTTTTCAGCACAGCTGCAACAGCAGGGGAGGGAAAAGGGTAGGCTTGGACTCAGAGTCCTTTGTAAAAGATTACACAAACTGTATTTTTGTAGAGTAGTCCAGAGATCATGTAGCTCCAACTTTGTGCACTGAAGTAGAGATAAACTACATATTCATACATTTATAAGAGTTTGCCTCAAATCATACAGTTATCATGTCACAAATATGGGAACAAGATGTACAAGAGAAAGAACAATGAAAGGAATAGCAAAGCGCTCCTGGAGCCTCTTCTCATTTCATCCAGAATCCACACTCTAGGGATGAGGATAGACTCAGAGGCAAATCAAGGAAAACTATGCACATTTAAAGCATCAATATTTACAAAACCATTTAAACAAGTATCCTCTATATTGATACAACGGACACACAAACATGCTATGTCCTGAAAAGGAATTCCCCAAAGTTCCACTGATACAACAAATCTCTTCAGTGCCTGGTGTACGTTAGAAACACAAGTGTCCTTTCAATCCACATTAATGGCCCAATCCTAATGGGGCTGGGCGGCAGAGGAACGTGTGTCCTGCGGGTGCTGACTGCCATAACTGTCAACGCCAGCCATAAAAGGCACTTCAGCAGCCTTCCCACACGTTCTGGAGCAGCTAGAAGAAGCTGCCAACGCAGGTATGGTGGCAGGGGGAGGGCAGAACAGGGCGGCGTGGGATGGGCAGATCAGGTCAGGATGGGGGCAGGTTCAGTGGCAGCAGTGGCCACTGAATCCTAACCCCCTTCCCAGACCCAATCCCGCAGCGCGGGTCCACACGGACCTGCGCCAGCGATTTCACTAGCACAGGTCCGAGTAGGTCCCCTGCACAGCAGAGGCTTACCCTTAGGTAAGAGAATGATTGTTTCCTTACTCAAAGGAGACCTCCGAAACAGCCCCCCCCCACAGGATGCAGTAATAGCCATTTTGGTGCCATTGCATCGGCGGGGGGGGGGGACACACAGACGCATGACAATAGGATTGGGCTGTAACTCTGGTGTGATGAAGCCATCAGAGCCATAGTCCCTTGTCTTCTTCAGGGAGATGGCTCTCAAGAGGTAAAATGGTCAGGTTCTGGCAATATCCTTGCTAAAACGTTCCTATTCAGCAGATGCAGGACAATAAACTCTCATCCTTGCTTCAATTTACCTGAGCCAAGCTTTTCAAGGCTACTGGATAATCCCTCCAAACTTGGTTTGTACTGTTCAACAGCAACTCCCAATGTGAAAGGAATGCAGAACCCCCACCCCACAACAAAAACAACAACAAAAAACACTCACAATTCAAGTATTGGGCAGCCCAATTCTACCTAACTTTCTCCACACTAATGCAGCAGTGCCAGCACAGGCTATACTGCATCCTGCGGGGAGCTGCTTATAGCACAAGAGTGCTGCTTATAGCACAGAGCCTGAATGATTCTAGCAAGCAGCCTTGGTGCTAACAGGAAGCAGTTTCTGCAGGGGCTCGGAGGGGGGCACACAGATCCCGGATCCGCGGATAAATGAATCCACAGATACCGGATTCACGGATACTGCCCCCCCTCCTCTTCTACTGTTAGCTACCAACCTGTTTTGCTGTGGCAACCAGCCTAGGAATGACCGGTCTCATGTAGCACTTCTGAAATGGGTACAACTTTCTCGCATATGATTTCTCTTGTGTGTATATAATCTTTATTTTAGACTCACAACCATGGACATAGTAATTTTGTAAGTCAATAACTTCATTAGGAACAAGCAAGCAAGCAAGCAAAATCCCTTTCTTAAAGACCTTTGTGCCTAGTTGTAATTTTTTTCAGTCATCAGCATTTTATGTTCTTTCTTTGCTAGGTAAGTGAGTTTTATTCACAGTTGGCTTTCTGTTTACACCTAGTATTCCTGCAGGTGCTCTCTCTTCCCCCCCCCCTCTCTCTCTCATATGATATTTAGCTGTAAAACATATTACAATTGTTAGCTTTTACAGATTTCCTATTATCTGCCACATTTATCTTTTGTTAGCAAATTAGCAATAATAAGCATGACCACGTAGGGCTCAAACTGGTTGGTACTTGAAGCACTTGGTTGGAGCTAGTGAATTACCTGTGCACCCCCCAATAAGCACACCAGACATAGGCTTGGGTAAAGGGGCCACTTTTATTATTTATAAACAAAAGATAGACTGCAGCAGGAACTGGAGGTTTTATTCAAACAGAACTTTAATGAACTTAACTTAAACCCTCCCAAGCGTGCGGGATCTAGGTTGGGGGAAAACGGCACTAGCCGTTTACCTCCCCCATGTGTAAACGGGCATCACATCCTGGCTCAATCCTCGTTTGGTCACTGACCAATCCAGTCTATCATTGCCAACCCGCAATGGGTTGAGGCAGCTGGACAGCGCAGACCCACCCCAGGTAAGCCTAAAGGTGATCTTTGCTTCCAGCCCTGGGGTTTGCCAGCCAGCCTCACCGACCCATGTAGGCATCGTGTGAGCGGTTCTGGCTTGCCCCATGGCCTTGCTTACCTCCGGATGTATGCCAAGTATAAGCCTCCCTGGCTACCCCCCCCCCCGCACGCTACCTACCTAAAGTGACCAAAGTGTAACCTAATTATTCCCATTACTATTATTATTCATAACTCTCCACCAGCCACAGTCTGGGGTAGGCGAAAAACCCACAGCCAAGGCCAATCAGGCTTGTGAGAAAAAATTCCTACCCGGCCCCTCAAAGGGCGACCAGCTAATCTCAGACTGAAAAACGGGCGGGAGGGTTGGGTGTCCGGCTCTGGGCACACGACTGAGGAGAGCTGAATGGAGCAGTCGCTCTGCACCTCCTCAGTCCTGCCCCCCGGCCCAACAGCCAATCGGCTGCTGAGCAAGCTCCAGCCAATGCCTGGTGAGCTGGGGTGGAGCCAGGCAATTAGTGCCGACCCTCCGAAGGTGGGGGCCAGCACATTTTGTTTTTTAAGTAAATGCAGCAATGCCTCTGGTAGCATGGGAGACACTTTCCCTGAAGGTCAGCCACTGCATGAAACATGCATGCACGTCGATTGCAGACATTGTTGATCTAACAGGCAGGAAACGGGCACTGATTGGCCCAAAATGCACTGCTCCCTTTAGTTAGTATGGCTGTCAATCATGCTGGGATAAAGAGCTCTGTAACAAATGAGCACTAAAGGAAACTGTGTTATCTGATTGCGTTGAGGGTGTGCTGCCAACCCACTAGCCTTGCCTGACTTACCATCCTCCAATGATACCCAAGTGCTAATCTCTGTGTGGCCTCACTAGGAATCCCCTCCCAATCTTGTTAACCCCAACATTCTCCAGTCAGCAAATGGACTGATCCCAGTTACAGAAGCGTGTGATACACATGCAATTTTAATTTTTTTTAAAAAAATTGTTTGAGAAAGAAGTGAAACTAAGGAATGCTCTACATATAGGGCACAATCGAAATCTACTTAGGCCGCTGTTGTAACCAGCGGCCCAGTGAAAACGGAAGGCTCCAGAATGGAAAGGGGATTCAAATCCCCTTTGAATTCCCCTTTTGGAGGGGATTTGAATCCCCTTTCCGTTCTGGGGCCTCCCGTTTTCGCTGGGCCGCTGGTTACAACAGCGGCCTAAGTAGGTTTGGATTGCGCCCTTAGATACCTTGCTGTTGTCTATGGATGGTCCATTTTGACTACAGACCTACTGGCACCAAATCTAGAGTTCCCATTATAGGAATACTGTACTTAGATATGCAGGGGGCTTTCCTCACATGATCAGATGTTCTGCTTTTTCAGATTCAAATATCATAAAAATGACTTTTTTTGCCCCTCATTCACACTTGGATGGATATTAGGCTGGAGAGGGATACCAGGACATTCATGAACATCTATTCTAGCTCATTTTTTTAAGCCTCTGGTCACCCAGCCCTTTGGTCAAATCAAATCCAGAGACCCATTCACAAAAATCAAGACAGCCATACTTACCCTCATTTTGAGAGCCAAATAGCTCAACACAGGATAAGCTCTAGATAGCTGTACAGCTCATCCTGGAAAAAAGATGGATAGATAAACCACCTTGGATTAAAGTTGGAGGAGAAATCCAATGACCAAGAAAGGCGGTATATAAATACTGCATTTATTATTATTATTATTATTATTATTAACAAATTAATATGGGGTGATAAATAATTATCAATAGCTACATATACATAACAAGACTCTTTTCCCAGAATGAGTTCGTAGTGGTCCCACCTGTTGCCACAAGAACTTTTTAAAATGAGAATGTTGCCAAGAGACTTTGAATGCCACTGACTTGTGAGCTAGAATGGAACATGTGCATGACCAGGACTGTATAAGAACGCGATGGCCATGCCGCGTCTCTGTCTCAAACCTGGATGTGTAAGCCATGCTGCAGAAGATTTTTCCCAGCCAGGCCATGAGGGAACGATCTGATCAGCATTCAGCATTTCAGCACTCCATGAACCCAAAATGCTCACAGCACGTAGGCACATTCCATTCTCTTCCCCCTCTCCACGGAACGGACATAGCCAAAGACTTGCTAAGTGACAGTCTGCCAGGAAGAAGTGGATACACATAGATATGTTAACACCAACGTCTGGCTCTGGGAAGGCCGAATCCACATTTCTTGCAACAATGGAAGCCATCTGCCCTCCTCCCCTGCCTCCCCTGTGTGTGTATGTGTGTCTCCACCCCCAGGTGTACCTCTAGCCCAAATGAGGTATTTCCTTTTTGCAGAGTAAGAGCCACCAGCTCCTCCTCTCTTGCGTAGGCATAAAAGACAGGTTACCAGTTTTTGCTCTCTCTCTCTCTCTGGACCCCCTTGCCTCCTGAACTTTTCTTCTTCTCTGCGTGCCCTCTGGCCCCCCTCCCTCTTCCCCCTCTTAACTGTACCTCTCAGTTAGTCTCTACAGACTGCTGACCAGTTCAGAGCCAATTTGTTTCTTCCTCCTTTTCATTCACTGCTGTGCCATCACTCCTATACAGCATCGCAGCCAAGGTCTACTCTCCAGGATAGGTAAATATCACCCATGTACAAAATCAAGGAAACTTGCTAATTCTCTGTTGTTCTACAGTATCTAAGTTTCCTAGTTCTCTGTATGATGTGTATGATTGTATTTTTGTATGAATCTGACTAACTATCTAGTAAATATTGGAAAGTAACCACGTGTGTCCTCAATATTATTTAAACTGAACTCTGGAAGCCCAACTCTGGTATAGCTGGTCTAAAGATCCTTGTATATTACCAAATTGCCATATTTAAGCTATTCCCCTAATGATAAAGGCAATTTCGGTAACACACCATCACCAATTATCTTCCCCTCTGGACAAAACTTTGCACCATGATTGACAGTATATGCCATTCACAAAACAAAAAGACCATGTTCCTTTTACACAAAATATTGTCCCAGTTTCTAATAATACCTTTATTCCACAACTGTCCTTTAGTTGTAGCAATGGTTCCCATTGCAAACAATCATCACAACTAAAGTCATTTATTACCGTAATTCTCCAATAGCCGACTGTGCAGATTGATTCAGTACACCAATCGTAGGAGGGTTAATAGGATTTTCTGTGTTTGTACTTCCTTGTGTATAGGTGAGATGAAAAGAGCTTTGAAGGCCAGTATTATTGTGCATAAGGGTAAGATCAAACAAAGGATCACTGAAGCATCTGTGGTTCAACATTTTGGGGATTACAAATGTAACTTGAGCATAGCCCAGCAATAATACTGAATGAAAAAGTACAAAGACCTACATAGCTATCTAAATAACTATCGTCTAAATAGTCCACAACCACATTTACAAATAATAACAACATATTCATGTTTAGGATGCTGTCTTCTACCAACTCAGATCATTGGTCATCTCAGAATTGTCTACACCAGGAGTTTTCAACTTTTGGAGGCCCGAGTACCCCTATCACTGTCCAATTTTCTGAAGTACACCCTGCTAATTAACTGCTGATTAATCAATTACTTAGGTAATTAGTCATTAAAAATAAGTACTAAAACAATTTTAAATGTGAAAAAATGCCTTATTTAACTGTGTGTGTGTGTGTGTGTGTGTGTGTGTGTGTGTGTGTGTGTGTGAGAGAGAGAGAGACAGACAGACAGACAGACAGACAGACAAGGATCTCTTTTTTTTTCCTCTCAAGTCATACTTCCCAAAATCAGCTCCTCCCTCCCCACCCCACCAAAATACATTTTCCAAAGTACAAAAATAAACCCAAGACCAAAATCAGAGAGTTGGAAGGGCTCCGAAAATAATTACAATTTAAAATCTAAACACTTAATTAGCTGCTGATGGGGCAGATAAGGGGCAGGGCTTGGCGTACCCCCAGCAAGAGGTCCGCGTACCCCTAGGGTACCCGTACCACAGGTTGAGAACCTCTGGTCTATACTGACTGACTGATCGCCTTGCTGGATGACATATGCCAGGAACTGGACTGACAACGCAATCCTATCCAACTTACACCACCGGTGTAACCAGCAGTGCAGCGAGAACGGGAGGCCCCAGAACTGAAAGGGGATTCAAAATCTCCCCTCCCCTCCAAAGTCTCCCGCCCTGCTCTCCCCCACTGGGTACACCAGTGGTGTAAGTTGGATAGGATTGCGCTGTAGGTGTTTCAGACTTGGGTTTTCCAGTCCTACCTCAAGATGTCAGGGATGGGACCTGGGACCCTGCTTAACTACTGAGTTACAATAAGGAACTCAGGCCCCAATCCTAGTGAGACCATGTGCTGCCGGAACTAGTGCAGATCTGGGTGGCAGAGGCTTACCCCAAGGCAAGGGAACAAATGTTTCCTTACCTGGAGGACACCTCCGTGACTGCCCTCCTCACAGGATGCAGTGTGTACTCTGGTGACATGGCTGCAGTAGCGTTTTTTTTTTTTTTTAATAGGATTGGGCTGTTAGAATAGTAGTGATAATTATGTCTATATTAGGACAATTTGAGGCCCACCTCTCTCTCTCTCTCTCTCTCTCTCTCTCTCTCTCTCATGTTAAGACAAACTTCAGGCAGGAACAGGAAGTGGGCCTTGTTGGAAACACTTGAATCAGCCCACAGTGACAATCAGAGTCTGGAAACAATGGTTGTCCAGCATACTTATCTGTCAACAATCAAACCACGCAGCATAAGGAGAGCACAAGGGAACTCAAGATCTTGGAATTGCAAGAGATGAACTATATTGTCCCTTGTCAGAATTTGCTTTCAGTGTTACAATAAAATGCATGTCTCCTTTGGAAAGGCATGCAAGAGAAGGCACAAGTAGCACAGCTCTTCATAAACCGTCGTAATTACATTTCAATATTGTTCTTGCATCTGTCTTGGCCAGAGCAATAAATCATCAGACCTTGATGTCGCTGAATGAAACTCACACAGCTACACACATCTAAAGGAAATTCTCACACACTCAGCGACAATAGAAAGTGCTTAAATTGTCCATACAAGCCCCCTTAATTTCTAGCAGAATGCTTTTTATTAGTGCCATTTCTCTGTAATAGCTGTAAATCTGCTCCAACCAATAAATTTGGAACAGTAGTGAGTAGCAGTCAGGTATTATACTTCTAAAACAGACTTCGTTTTCAGTTTGGGCCTTTATCATTACTTAGCACATGTTATGGCCCTTGACCAGAAGAGAGAGAGAAAGAGAAACTTGCTTATTGTAACAAATATATGCCTTCAGTTTTCTAATCAATATTCACTCAGCCATGTGTCTGTCTAAGGGAAAGAAAACGGCAAATCCTCTGAATTACGTACATGAACCCCGTTGTCTTTTGTAATGGAATGAAAGCTGTCCTGGTGACTGATGTTTGGCATTAAAGATGCTGAACTGAAGACTAATTTTGCCATTGAGTATGTTGCACATCATTACAGGAAAATTCTTCAGGCATAAATAAGAAGGAACGAGAGTGTGCCTGGCTGGATCCATCATCTTATTTACTGTAAGCAAAAGCACATTTTGCAAGTGTAGAATCCTGTAAGGAAAGTTAGCGATTGTTTTTCTGGGTTTTAAGCTAATTCATAAGACTTTGACAGTGCAATCCTATCCAGCTTACACCACCAGTGTAACCAGCGGTGCAGCGAGAACGGGAGGCCCCAGAACGGAAAGGGGATTCAAATCTCCTCCAAAGGGGGTTTCAAAGAGGATATAAATCTCCCCTCCCCTCCAAAGTCTCCCGCTCTGCCCTCTCCCGCTGGTTACACTGGTGGTGTAAGTTGGATAGGATTGTGCTGTCAGTATTAATTAAGGTTAAATGGAGGTTTTTCATTGGTGATCTAACTTTCATCCCTTCGAGTATTGTTTGTATAGTCATACAGCAAGTCTTCACTTAAAAGTCTTTTCATTGTAAGTAGTTTAATTTTTAAGTTGTTGAGAAAAAATCCCAATTCCCGGCCGGGGCCTCTGTCTGTGTGGAGTTTGAACATTCTCCCCATGTCTGTGTGGGTTTTCTCTGGCCCAGAAAGCTCACATTTATTTCCATGTTTAGTATTAGAAGTGTTTTGGGTCTTTATTTAGAAGTTTGGTGATATTTTTGTGACCAGAAATATGCTGTAAACTCTTGTTTACATAGGCTGACCAGATCTCCAACCAGGACAGAGTGCTAGACCTTTTAGGAGAAGGAATATGGGCAGGTGTAGCTTATTAAGTCCTAGAGCACAATCCTAGGCATGTCTACTCAGAAGTAAGCCCCACTGAACACAACGGGGCTTGCTTCTGAGTTGACATGCCTAGGATTGTGCTCTAAGGTTTAACAAGCTACACCTGTCCACATTCCTTCTCCTAAAGGTCTAGCACTTTGTCCCGGTTGGAGATCTGGTAAGCCTATGTTTACATATATCAATTGTTGTTGTTGTTCAGTCGTGTCTGACCCTTCATGATCCCATGAACCATATCCTGCCAGGCCTTCCTGTCCTCCACTATCTTCCTGAGTTCACTCATTTTCATGTTCGTTGCATCGGTGATGCTGTCTAACCATCTCATCCTTTGCCTTCCCCTTCTCCTTTTGCCTTCAGTCTTTCCCAGCATCAGAGTCTTCTCCAGAGAGTCCTCTCTTTGCATTAGGTGGCCAAAATATTTGAGCTTCAGCCTCAGTACCTGTCCTTCCGGGGAACAGTCAGGGTTGATTTCATTTAGGATTGACTGATTTGATCTCCTAGCAGTCCAAGGGACTCTCAGGAGTCTTCTCCAGCACTAGCCTATGGTAAAATTGGTTTCATTAAGTCATTTCACTTAAAGTTGCAGTTTCCAAGAACCTATTGGCAACTTTAAATGAGTACTTGTTGTATACTACAAGAAATAGGTTGTCTAGGTGAAATAGCCATGTAAAAAAGTATATAAACACAGAACCTCCAAAAAACACGTAAAACATTTTTCAAAGAAGCCACCAATAAAAAGCGGGTACTGAGAGAATTAAAAACAGAAATCAGAACAGTCCAGTATTTACAGAAAGACCAACGTTTCAACCTCTAAGCCGAGGTCTTTTTCAAGGTAAAATGCAGCAAGGCTGCAAGGATAACACTAGAGAACCAAGTCAGAATGCTGCTTAAATAGCTCCAACGCGGGCGGAGTTCAACCAAAAGTTCAAACAGCTGGTTGAAACCTAATGAGTTCGTGACCGCAAAGATGCGATCCTGCAAAGAGAACAAGATGTTAAGTCTGTTTGACTGCAAATCTGTGAGGGAACCATATTTTGTCAATGAATGTAAGTTCTTGTTGACGTTTCAGAAGGTTCTCCGATTTCCTCTTGGTAATTTCAATCGCTTCCAGATTGTTGTATATTTGTTGTATATACTTGTTGTATATTTCCACTGTGATTAATCAAGTCAGAGTGGTTTGTCTGTGGAGCACCCCTTGATGTCCAAATCAAAACCATGTACTCTCATTATACATCCCTAGTTGCTGCCTAGTGGATATAGGACCCATGTTTTATCTTATCTGGACTGCATTTTAAAGACGGCTCAGGCTCGGAACTAGTTTTGAATGGCTGAGCTCAGCCATGGAATACGACAAAGAAAGGGAGCATTTGGTTGCTACTCTGTTCCCTCAGCTTTTTGCATGGGTGCAGGCGCGTTGCGACGACGCGCGTCTCCCCAGAGCGGGGGCGCGCGTCGCCCTTAAGGGGAGACTCCGCCCCTGCGCGTGACGTCACGCGCAGGAGCAGAGCGCCCTCCCCGCTCCGTTTTCGGCTCATTTTGGAGCCAAACAGACACAGGGGAGGGCGAGCGGGCCCACCCTCCGCTCCAAACTGTAAGTGGGGGGGTGATCGCGCGTCACCCCTAGATGCGCGACACCCCCCGGCGGCCCGCCCCCCCCCGCCGCCCCCTGTCGACGCCAGTGCATGGGTGCCCTGGGGTAAGTTTTTGAGCTTCTGTGGTTCTTGCCCTGGTTCTCTGACCACTGGAAAATAAGTGAACATCTGCCTCAGTACAGATGGGATGCATTCAAGGGATGCAGGATCGCGGTCCAGCTTTGTTAATATTCGCATCTTCCTGTAGTGAGGAGAGTTGGAGAGATATGGGGAGGAAGTATGGGAGTTCAAATGAGTTCATTGGCATTATGTGTGTGTGTGTGTGTGTGTGTGTGTGCGCGCGCGCGCACGTGCAAAAAATGTCCAAACAAGCTGAAAGAGTGTATCTGAATATGTGCACAACTGAATAGCCAAATTTTGCTAAGGATTAGGGACAGGGCTTTTTTTTTTTGTCAGTGAATATGGATTTCATGTAGGCTTCGCTTCTGCCCTCACACTGTGTTCTTGATTACACTCTATGGTGACCTGATGATGCTAAGTGCCACTCACAACTCCTTCCACTACCCATTGGGTGTGTGCAGCAACATGCTGTTGCTCTAGCAACCCGGTAAGACTGATGGAGCTGAAAACAGGGTCAAGGTGATTGCCCGCCCTGCCCCTTGTTCCATCTGTGTGATTTTTAAAGCATCTTGAATGTACTTGAAGAAAACATCTTGATCCTGACTGGGAGCTCCACAGCACAGCACTAGATATTTGCAGTGAGTCTTAGCATCTCCTCCAGTATAGGTCTGAAGTGGTTACTGGTAGTTCTGATTTGTGTTTTCTTGGCAGAGCCCCTCTGCTTCCAACAGTTGCATGACGAGACCTCTTTATACTTGGGAAAAAAAAACACACCATGTCTTTACTTTTCCCTTGGTTTATGTACACTAACGTTTGTGTGCACATGCTCAGATGCACTCTTTGTACCTGTTTGGACATTTCTAACACACGCACGCACGCACGCACGCACGCACGCACGCACGCACGCACGCACGCACGCACGCACACACACACACACACACACACACACACACACACACACACCCTAGATGAGACAGTGGAAATCCACAATTGGAACTCTTGTCACTTACAGCCCAATCCTATCCAAAGCCCTGCGCTGGGATGCAGTGGTGCCGAGGCAGGATCCGCTACATCCAGTATGGGCCATGGACCCTGTGTCGAGCTCCAGCAGCCTGTATGGGGCTACTTGGATGTGTGCCAGCTAAATGGCTGGTGCAAATCTGGGCACCTCTGTGTCGGACTTTCAAGCTGGGGAAGGGGAATAGGATTCGGCAAGGCCTCCTCCTTAGAGCCCGCCTCACTCCTGGGCCTGATCTGCCCTCCTTCCCACTCATCCCCTGCCCTGGAATGCCCCCTCCCCTGTTCCACACTCTCCCCTTTCTGCCTTTCTGCAGGCCTTTCTGCCAGCACCAAGAGCAACTTAACGGCACGTTTGCAACAACACAAATGCTCGTTCCACCGGCGGAAGCTGGTGTAGGATTGGGCTGGGGTTTTTTTGCAAAAAAACTAGCCTTTCAGATTGGAATCATGACATAGGAGGAAGGGGTTTTTAGCCTGTTCACCCATGCCATTTTCCCAATGAAACTCCCCTCTTCTAAGCTACTAAAAACACATCTGATTGGTTGCAGGGAAGAGATGTGCTTCTGTTCTGTGGGTTAGCTGCATCCAGTGTGATAAGCTAAAGTAGGGAAATGTGAACATCTTCAAACTGGCAGACTTTTAAGTCCAATAGTGCCAGGCCTACACTTTCCAGATGCCTTTAATGGAGACAACCCAGGTCAGACAGGCATTACAGGTGCCTCAAGCTGGCACTGACGTGATAAATTGCTACTGCAGATGGGCCTTTTGCCTCAGGCTACACAAAAAGCACATGGCTTTCTTACCAGCATAGGAGTTCATAACAGAAAACCTAAGTTTGATGAAATGAGCAATTAGAGAGCAAGGCAGGCAGATATGCATCCTTGATTCCAAGATCGCCCATGCAATCTGCTTCGAGCTAGCAACCTAATAGCACAAGAGAAAATTCCTTCAGCCATACATCGAATTTGCTGCAACCCAGCTGCTTTCCTAATGTAAAATGTGCTCAAGGAGATGGCCCCAATGCCCCCCTAACCCGGAATATCCCCCCCCCACTCCAAAGGTACTTGAAGAAGTTGTAATGTTAGTCAGTTAAGTGAAAGGCAGTAAGGACCCCTGGGGAGCGTACAAAATAGAAAATCCTGAAAGTGTGGAAAAGCCTGACCATGCTTGATTTGCTGGCATGCTTGGTTTTCATAGAATGATGAGAAAATGCCTGCTGGTTATTAAAAGCCTGTATGCCAGTCTCAGCATTGCATTAAGAGAAGACTGGCCATCTGCACGTATTGTTGTTGCTTTAAGATTCATGACCCCATCACTTCCCTCCCATTCCTAAGAGCCATTTCCTGGTTTGGGAATTAAGAATAGCAGAGGTAGTAAAACCAAACATCTCTCCCCCACCCTCAACACACACACCCTTTTTTAAGAAGCTGAACTAGCTCTGTTAAATGTTCTGTGAAGCTCTTTGAATTGACATCTGTGTCATACTTAATAAGAAAACAAACGACGTAATGAGCTTTACAGCGCAATCCGACTTAACTTTTGTGCCTGTGTAACCAGCGGTGCAGCGAGAACGGGAGGCCCCAAAACGGAAAATGACTTCCTCTTTTGGAGGGGATTTGAATCCCTTTTCCGTTCTGGGGCCTCCCGTTCTCGCTGCGCCGCTGGTTACATCGGCACAAAAGTTAAGTCGGATTGCGCTGTTAATCTTTTTTTTTAAACTATGGAGAGAGACCGTAGTCAGGCCTAGCATACAAGACGGACAAAATGGAACATCTTTAGGCACCTTTAAGATATAAGGCACGATATAAGGCATCTTTAGGCACATTTTAAGATTTTGCACCTTTAAATCACTGGCTTCACTTTAAGAACCCTGAGTTTTTATGTGCATGGGTTTGGATGCGCTTCTGCAGCTATATAAGAAGGGGGAGGGTCTGGTCCCATGCTACCTGGGGCGCTCCGTAAGCTGAACTGCTGACATTTGGGCAGGCTGGTGGGCTGGGTTTCAGCTCCAGGCTCTTCCGTTCCACAATGACTGGATCTATGGCAGACTTCCTGTGGTGTGGCTCCCTCCTCCTCCCTCACGGTAAGCTTGATTATTTAATTAATTAAGGTGTATCTAGGTTGCCTTTTATTTATTTATTCATTTACTTATTTATTTAAAGAATTTATACCCCGCCTTTCTCCCGAGGGCACTTTTGATCCCATCAATGGGGCCAGCAAGGCAGTTTACCACATATCAGTAAAACGATATGGAAATGAATTTGCAACAGCAACAATCAGAAATAATAATATAGCCGAACAACTTTTAGCACTGTGCACACATGTGCAAATGTGTGTGCATGGGGAGGACGCTGCTCATTTTGCCTGGAGCCCACAAAAACCTGGAGCTGTTCTAGGCCATAGTTATAATTCATGTGTTGCTCTATGATTCCAAAGACCTTTGGGAAGACTCCACTGCTTGGATTCAGGGGTGGCGCCACAGGTGGGGCCTGGTGGAAAGTTCTGGGTCCCTGACTGGTTTAGTGAGAGGCACTGAGGAGTAATGGCAGCAGAAGTCCACCCTCTTCTACCTCTGGTGCCATTTTACAAATGTTGCTGCTCCCCACCATTGCCCACTATCTGAGGCAGGGGTCCGGGCCCAATGGGAAGTCTTACCAGGGTGCAGCGGAGGGCAGATGGTGGCAGTGAATGGTATTCCATTGCCTAGATCCTGGGCATCATGGACAGTTGCTGATACACATGTGTGCTTTCCAAAGTATGGGGGAATGCCCCATGGAGTGGCCTTTGCAGGGATCTTGCTTCCAAGCCCCCCAAAAGCTGGAGCAGCCACTGTTTAGATCTAATATGGAGGCAGGGCTTTAATTGTGCAATGATTGACAGCCCAATCCTATTTGTGCGTTGTGCTGGTGGACTGCAAAGTCTCCCAGCACACCACACAGGTTGCTGGGCAGCGCAGCCCTCTTTGCCTCTCTGTGGTGTGCTTCTTGGTAGATAGCCTCGAATGCTAAGAAAATCCTCATGTCTGTCCCCCAGATGTGAATCCACTGGTGTACAACATCGTAATGTGCCAGAGACCTTCCTACTGCTAAAGAGCCAGCTAGCCTAAAAGGAAGGATATAATGGGTGGTTGATATGATAGACATTGTCGAGTGTAGGGTGTTAAAAGGTAACGATGGTGTAATTATTCTAAACGAGGCCATTTAATTGAAGTTCTTTTCATTGTCCGTGGCCCCCTAAGGGGATAGAGGCTTTCTGATAACACATTCCCTATTTTTGAATCATAAGCCAGAAGTAGTATCTGATCATGTTTGTCGTGTAATCTTTCTCTTATCAAGCCATGGTTTCCTATAAGATTAAAAGTACTCGTAGATCACTGCTGTCTTATCTGTGAAATTGGCAACACTGGATGGAGGCCAAGCATCGTATAATCTTCCCTATCAGCTTTATTCATTGTTAGGCAATAATATGTTTTAATATAAGGTGTTGATTGTGCTTAGACTGAAGTGCAAAGAATGTTTTAGCATTTCATGAGAGAAGCCCAGGCTCTCGGCTGTCTATTCCCTCATAAATGCTGGCTCATCAAATAAACTAAAACGCCTTCTAATCATTAAAAGATTCCTGCCAGTGATTCTGCTATGAGGGCAAGCAGAGTAGCCTATGCATCAGGTTGCACAATGTTGTGGTAGAAGCCAAATGCTTTTCATCTTATGAAGATATTTAAACTTAATTAGGTAAAGAAATTAAACAACCCAACATAATTATAGCATAAACATAAATGGGCTGGGATCATTTGGGAAGATTAGATTTTTTTTCTTTGCGCAATATATTGCTGAATATGCTAAGGATAAAGAGCTCATCCCATGTATAACGCCTTACAATAAGGCTTCATAAAAACGTATGTGTGCAATGGAAATGCAGTGAGTTAGTATATAGGAGGTGTGGCCTAGAGGTTGAGCAGCTGCCCTTCCTGAAGAAGCTAAGCAGGGTTGACCTTGGTTCTCACTTGGATGGGAGACAGCAGCTGCTGACAAACTCGCGAAGACACTGAGAAGGCACATGAGAGGGTGGAATGCGGAGGAGTCTAGCTGCTAGAGAGATAACATCTTGACAGTTGTCTGAGGGTGAACTGTAGTGAACTGTGAAGCTTGGAAGTGCAGAATACAAGCCAGAAGGAGGGCTGCACACGGAAGGGAAACATCTCATAAGAACATAAGAAGAGCCCTGCTGGATCAGGCCAAAAGCCCATCTAGTCCAGCTTCCTGTGTCATACATCTCGAGTATAGAAGGTTCTATATATGAATAGAACAATATTGTAAAGACCCTTATCGGGTCTAGGATAGCCTGCCTGTGTAAACCGCCTTGAATAAATCTGATGAGAAATCTGATGATAAGAAAGGTGGTATATAAATACAGTAAATAAATAAATAAATAAATAAATAAAAATAAATACAGAGGCTGTTCAGGCTTGGGAAAAATGTGGCTACCCAGAGTTAAGCAGGATGACCCATTTCTGCACAGTTTCAACAGAGGCCTGATTGCATCCTCCCCCTGAAACTCCCATGAGGACCATGTATTGGGTAAGAATTTGGGGCAAACTATACATTACACAGCAGCTGAAGTTAATGATGCCCAGACAGGCACCAGATAATGCCCTCCATTGGCACACACTCACAGATGGCAGAGATTTGAAGGAGGGAGGAAGTGGCGAAGGGAAAAGGCATGTTTAATCTTCCCCAGCCTGTTGCTTTCAGATCGGTTATTCATTAAGTCAGGGTTTCTCAAAATGAGGCTGCACGAGGTGGGTGCAGAACTTATCCTCCCAAATTGAAGCCATTCCAGAAACTGAATGATTTACTGGGAGGGTGGGGAGGCCTCTTCTGTGTTGCACCAGGCTGGCGACCCACTGCACAGGCGTTTGTGGGCCTCCAAAACCCAGAAGTGGCTTTCCAAGGCTTCCGCGGTGCTGAAGAGTTTGAGAACCCCTGCATTAAGTGATCAGGGGTGTGTGTGTGTGTGTGTGTGTGTGTGAGAGAGAGAGAGAGAGAGAGAGGAGGGAGGGGTTATGTGACAGGCTTTTCAGTCACAGCTTGCAGACTATGGAACTCCTTTTTATTTTAAACCTGCTTGGGGTCCCTCCCATGAGGAACTCCTTTTCTTGAGCGTTCTCTCCCCCCCCCCCCCCGGTGTAAGCTGCTTAGTAGTAGTTTTGAAGTGTTGTGAGCTGTCTTGGGGGCCTCTTTTGGAGGCTGAAAGGCACGATATAAATCCATGGCTGGCTATCTAGAAAGATGGATATAGACAGATAATGCAAGTTAAAAAGCACCGATTCCAATATGGACTCTTGAGAGACTCTTGAGAGATTCACAGCGCAATCCTAACCCACTTTCCAGCGCAGGTGCAGCCGCAATGCAGCCCCGAAATAAGGGAACAAATGTTCCCTCACCTTGAAGAGGCCTCCATGACTGCCCCTGCACTGCAAAATGCAGTGTGTGCCCTGTTGGCACGGCGACAAGTGGGTTAGGATTGTACTGTCAGCAAAAACCTATAGATTGGATACAATCCAGAAAGCAAAAGAGTTCCTGAGAAGATTCAAGGATGGAAGAGAAGAAGAAGAAGAAGAAGAAGAAGAAGAAGAAGAAGAAGAAGAAGAAGAAGAAGAAGAAGAAGAAGAAGAAGAAGAAGAAGAAGAAGAAGAAGAAGAAGAAGAAGAAGAAGAAGGGATGGACAGTGCAATGGCAAGCTGTGAACAATAAATATGGATTACAAATTTTTATCATGGAATATTAATGGAGCTAATACTCCACAAAAAAGAAAAAGAGTATTCCATTATTTGAAAAAACTTAATCAAGATGTGATATGCCTTCAAGAAACCCATATAAAAAAGGGAGATACAAAATTTTTGATTCAGAAAAATTTGGGAGAAGAATTTTTTTCAACCAACATCAAGAAGAAGAATGGGGTGGTTTTATATGTTAAAAAATATTTGAAGCCAGAATTAATATTTGCAGATGACAAAGGAAGAGGGGTGGCAGTGGAAGTAACACTAGATGGGATAAAAACGTTAATATTGGGGGTGTATACATCACATCAACAAAAAGGGGATTTTTTTAGGTATTTGATGGATTTGTTGGCAAATTATTCTTATAGTAGTTTTTGCTTGTTGGGCGAAATTTACGTTAAATGTTAATATTAAATATGTATAAAATGATATATAGATGGTATATAACTTCAAGCAAATTAGCAAAAATGTATGAGAAGGTGACGAATAGATGTTGGAAATGTAAAAAGCAAGAAGGAACTTTTTACCATATGTGGTGGACATGCCCCCAAGCAAAGAAGTACTGGACTCAGATTCATAAACAGATTGAGTTGATTTTAAAGATTAAGGTTCAAATGAAACCGGAAACATTTTTGTTGGGTATGTGGGAGGATCATGTAGGCGAAAAATTTCAAACTTTGTTTTTATATATGATAGCTGCGGCAAGAATTTTATATGCACAATATTGGAAGAATTCGGAGATACCTTCGCTGGAAGATTGGTGGCTGAAAGTTTTGGACTATGCTGAAATGGATAAACTTACAATTTTAATTAAGGAAAAGTCAGTTAACTTTTTCGTGAATAATTGGAAACCATTTATTGACTTTTTAAGAGAGAGAGAGAGAGGAATGATGTGATGATATGCGGATTTAATGAACAGAATGTGGGTGTTGTTTTGGCTTAGTTGGAAATTATATGTAGAAAATAGTGAATAGTATGCTAGTAGGATGTATTGATTCGCGCTTGCTATAACTTTATGAAATATGTATTGTTTTTATGTTTTAATATATCAATAAAATATAAATATATATGAAAAAAAGGATTGTACTGTCAGCGATTTACTTCTTTTCATTATGAACATTGTCAGTTTACTCATATGCTCTACTTCCTGCCCCCTTTTTTTAAAGGATATACCCTCCCCATTACTACTAAATTTTCTCAGGTGCCTTTGGTGAGGAACTTTGTCATAAGTATGATTATATGTCTACTAGATTCCCCCTACCTAGATGCTTCCATTGAAATCAGTGTGAGAATCCTACAGGATGCTGGAAGTCTCCTTGATCAAATGTAAAGGTGGAACTATCATATTTTAAATAAATAAGTATAAATTAAATATAAATACAGCTACAGTGTGCCACAAGCGGAGGGAAAGAGCAAACATGGTTTACTGAAATAACCCTGGTGGCATATGGAAGTGTTAAATCTGTGCTACGAGAAAAGTCATTTTGTTGACTCAGAACCGAGGAGAGTAAGGGAGAGGGAATGGGGGAAGGAATGAGGATAGGATCTTGGCACATGCTAGTGCTGTGATGCAGAAAATATTATTCTTGGTTTTGTTCTGGTAATGTTCTTGTTGTTACACACTTCCATATCTGCCTCCCCAAGTCACAAGGGGGAAATCTCACATTTGGCAACCTCCTTTTGTTTTCTCCTCTCAGTAGAAACACACACATTAGGCTGATTCTGGTGGAAAGGGAGGCTAACTCAATCAAGTCTAACTAATTCAATCAGGTCTCCCAGGACTCAATGATCGAACCATTCAAGGACCATCTAGAAGACCTCCACCCAGAGCCGCCCACTATTGTTCCCATTGTGTTTCTGTATTACTCTGTAACTATGCACATTCTCAGCAACTCTGTGATGGTCTGCTTGGAAATGTATAAAAACTGTGCTCACATGTAGCAAAGGGTCAGTTCCTCAACTGGGGGCTGTCCATTGCGCTGCGTAACAAATAAACCCATACTTTTTCCTTGTTCACCAGTCTTCCTGGTCCTATTAATTCTCATGTGCTTAAAATTCCGCTACAGCTGCCAGCATCCACCCCTTCCCCCATTCCTCCTCCCAACTGCCCCATTCCCCACCCAGAAATACATCTCTTCCACCCCTTCCCTGCCCCATTCCACCCCCTGCAATGGTGTAACTGCCTTAGCACAGTTTTCCCTCTGTGACAGTGTGTCAGCACTCACTGTTTGCGTCAGCATCCCCCAAATGGCCACCGGCGTCATGCTGTTTGCAACATCATAAAGGCATGTACGCTGTTGTACATGCCTTTATGATGTTGCAAAGCCCAGTTCAGATTGGACTGTTAGTCAATTAACTTTAGTTGGCTCAAATCTATGTACTTCATCTTAACTTGCAGTCCTATTCATGGTGTCCACCGATACCAAATAGCTTAAATTCACATAATGTTCTTTCACTGGGTTGTTCCATTTGGTTATGGTAAAATATATTTTAGTTCTGACCCGAATCAGAACTAAATGGAGCAATATGTACACTGTAAAGCAATGCCATTAAATAAAACATGTTTTTTAAACCATTCTGGATGGGCTCTTATGTCCCCCCCCCCCGATACAAAGCAGGCTATTCCAATTTTGAGTTTCAGCAAAAAATAAATTAAAAAAAATCACCGCCATTCTCTATTCTCCTGTGCTGCCTCCCCCAAGAGAGGGATTCTCAAAAGGTAAGAAGTACTGTATTTTTTCCCCTGCTCATTTTACCACTGACTCAGAGGTTTTTTGAAAAGTCTTCTCTTATTACAGCTGTAATGACATAATTCCCTGAGCTCCATAATATAATGACCAGCGTGAAGACAATTCCAAAGAGAATTCCAAAGACAAGTCTGGATCACTGCTAATACTGTGAACTGGATGATTAAAATGACAAGAACACCTGTAAACAAATGTTGTGAGTAGCTTTGCAGTGCCTGAAAAGTCTACTGTGGTTAGGGATTTGATGCTATTGCAATGATTAAATCTCACGGTAATCCTCCTTTGATTCAGACATGGCGTGCATGTTGTAAACCCAGGTGACTATTTTTGATCGACTTCTTAAAAGGAGCCCTATTTTAGCTACAAGAAGGCACACTCATATAGAACTGCCTTATACAGTCAGACCCTTGGTCTGACTAGCACAATATACCACACATCATAACAAAGCATGTTGTAAAAAGGAATCCCAGTTCTTGGGATTTCAGTTCCCATAATTTGTAAGATCCATATTTCAGGAATAAAGTATGGATTTACATATTGTAACAAAGAAATGGCCAATTGGTTATAGAGAAATGGAGAATAGTTGTTAAAGTCCACTGAAGCATAATTTAAGCAAATGCTCCTTGCCATTGCATTGCACTTTCCTCAAATCCATAATCTGCACAGCTATTAAAAGTACAGGACGAGCAATTTTTAAAGCTGAGCCATTTCTTTTGTAGAAGAGGTCCATTAATTACAATACTGTATATCTTCTTTCACATGAATGAAGCCACTAATGTTTCCTTATAAGCAGATGAGATATGCCAGTGGTTTTCAAGCATTCTAACTTCAGGGAAGTCTCAACATCTGCTGAGGAATCCCTGAACATCTGCCATGTGCCTTGTGTGCTGCAGGTGGTTCTGGGGAATATTCTAGGGTACACACTCATTCTGTTGGGTCTCACCATCATTCCACGTCAACTGATAGTGTGCCTAGAATACATGCAACACTCCTTCTTCCACTGTGAATTGCAAGGGAAGATTGGCAGTGGTGTGAAAGCTGTCTTTCAGGGACGTCTGTCCACCACGATGGATCTTTTCATTAAAGATATGTTTCCAGGATTCCTCAGTATACAGTTTGGAAATCATTGGAAAGTCACGTACAGTACAGTACATCTGACAGTACAGTCGGAACTTCGTATAGTGTTCCTTACCTTTTTGCTGGCAAACCGCTCCGTTTGCAGAATGCATTGGGGCGAGCCTGGGGAAGGGAGGGGGGAAGTTATGTGGAAGCCATGATGGGGATAAGCAACCTCCTGGTTGTAGGAGTAGGTTTTCTTTGTGCCAGGTGCAAGGGAGTGGCGACAGGATACAAGTATCTTGTTGTCTTGTGCTCCCTGAGGCATCTGGTGGGGCCACTGTGTGATACAGGAAGCTGGACTAGATGGGCCTTTGGCCTGATCCAGCAGGGCTCTTCTTATGTTCTTATGTTCTTATGACCCAGAAGAGGGTGTAGGAGTGTGATTTTACTGTCTACATCCCTGAAAATGGAGATTAAAATTCAATGTTTTAACCTTCTTAAAAGGCATTTTTAAAGTGACATCTGCGCTAAAGCAATTTGGCTTTAGGCGGATTTCAGTATCCACGGAGGGGTCCAGAACGGAACCCCCATGGATGCCGAGGTCCAACTGTACTATTTAGCTAAATTCCCATGACTTCCTCATGGTATATTTCTGATGTGACCTTCCTTGCTAAATAAGTTTTCTTGTTCATGATTTAAGGCCCAAATTAAGTTCTCCTTCAGGATGGAGGACTTAAGTTTACATGGCTGATTCCAGAAGGATCTTTCTCCCACCTGGTCCACCAGTAAAACCCTGTTTCAAAGTGACTCTGTCGTTCTCTGCATTTGACTTTACGTGCCTTTCCAAATCCACAGCTGTTCAAATATTCTGCTGAGATAAATCATTCCTGATTGTGGTGATGTGCCTACTTTTTTTGGATTAAATAATATATTCTGAGCTCAGATTGAATATATTATTTAATCCAAAAAAAAGTGGACCTCTGCCTTTTGGTATTTGGTGGAGAAAAACATATTCTGAACTGATGTAAGACACTTTCAGTTGGAAAAATAGTGAGTGAGTCTGAACTGTACCACTTTTCATTACGTATAATCATGCAAATCCATCCTAGCTCTATTGAAGCTAGGATTTTAAGGCTCAGTATCTCAGATATTTCACAAGCTTTGCTAGGCTGAAATATATATATATGTACTCCGCTAAGCCAGGGATATGTTTTTTCATCAACATGGTTTTATCTGCATCATAAATGTATATAGGCTTATTTCCACTTTCCCTCTATGCAGTAGTTGCCTGAAAATGTTCTGGGGAAAAATGCTCTCTATTCAAGACTCCATTAAAAATGGCGTTATTTTTAAAGGCTGATTTCTTCATTTCATATATGTTTATGGCTTGCGCTCTGTAGTTACATACTACAAATAGCCTATTATCTGCTACAAAAACGGAAACAGAGTCCTGGAAGGCCCACAATTTCACTGTGGCACAGGCTTCAGTGGACGCATTTTGCCTATTTGCCTATTTGGCCGGATGCATGAAGAGTTAGCTTCAGGGAGCATATTTCTATACACAGACACAGACACAAGGGTACAACAAAGCAAAAAAAAAAACATTTGTAAGTTGTGCACTCAAAAAGCCACAAAATACAAGGGGAAGCAGTGATATCTTGAACTTTGGCTCTGCCTAGAAGTGTATAAAGGCTGAAAACCAATATGTTCACTGCATTTTTCTTGCTATGCTCATTTAAAACCAAAATGGAGTTGGATCCTTCCAGTGTGAGCAGAAGACGTTTCATCATGTAAAGGAAAAAGGGCAGTATTCACCGAACCCCCCCCCAATCCCTCTGTGCCCCCCTGAAATTATGTTTGTGAGGGTTGGGGCTTCTTCAGGAGCAGATTTTTGAGGGCTGCAGGGGGCTGCAGAGGGAACGGGGTTGGTGAAAATTGCCCCTCTCTCCCCTGCATGAGGGAATATCTCAGGTTGCACAAGTCATTCTTAGGATCCAACCTATTACACTGGACAACACGAAATTGACCCTGAAATGAAAAGAGCTAAACTTCTACTAATTTCAACGTGCTGAAAATGAAAATGACAATAAAACCTGTCAACTGGCTCTAGTTTAGGAGAAGCAGACCGCATTGCGTACATAGGTGTTATAAGTGCTGTTGGGCATTTATCAGCACATGTCTATGGAACTATCTATTGCGGATCTCTCTGTCACCAATTTTGCGTTTTTGTCATATTCGTGTTCAGCACCTCAAAATCTATAAAAATTACTAATTTAATCTTGGGGGCATGACCTTTGTTAAAATTTGTTGTCCAGTGTTATTTTTTGGAGGAAATAGGTGCTTCAGGGGCAAATAATTATAATCATAACCTATATCTATATACCGTCAGATTTCTCCTCAGACTTTACTCATGGCGGCTCTTAGGCATAGGCAGGCTCTTCTAATCCCCCATAGGGGTTTTTACAATAACATTCTGTTCACATATAACCCTTTTCATTCTCCAGATGTTTCCCTTCAACGGTGTAGTTATCTCTCTGGCTGCAAAGCACATGCCTTCCGAGCTTTCTCAACATCAACTCCTCTCTCTCACAGAGGGTTAACACAAGTTATCTCTGCTTGTCGGCATCTTCCGGTCGTCTACGATCCAGGGCACGACCGAGCTGGTCTCGTCTTCGCTATCTTCTGGCAGGTGGCAGCTCAACCACCAGACCACACCTCCTGACCAAACTGTGGTTTTTGGAGGGGGGGGGGAGAGATTTTCAGCAAGAATATAACACAGGGGGAAAGGGTTGACACCCCTCCTTGACACCATGGTCCCAATCTAGATAATCTTCCTCCCCATAGCTATTTTTTAATTTGATAAATCGTTCAGTTCTAAGCATGCTTTTTAATCATGCCCTGAAGGTAAGATATAGTTTGGCCCTCGGTGTGCACTGTCTCTTCTTGCATTGTTGGCCCAGATTGTGCCAGAGATGGACACTTTCCTGTAGGCAAACTTCTAGAGGAAGCAATGAATTGGGACAGAGAATCCCCCAGAGATTGCCTCCTGTGTCAAATAAAACACCTATTTCCTTCCCAAGTGTCTAGAGACAGAGATATATGAGAAGCTATAAAGGCCTAATTACCAGTAGGTAGTCATTCTTATTAATGCCTCTACCTCAGGAAAAAAAGGAGGAAAATGCAATTTGAATCCATTGTAAAATGTAAAGGTGCTTTCAGTAGCTTTAAATTTATTTTGGGTGTTGTTTTTGTTAAAGGATAGTGTGTTTGAAAAGAAAATATTGCTCTCGCTGTTTACTTCTGTATATTTTATTCCCTATTAGTTGTCTATGAATTATGCACAGATAGATAAGTATGGCGCACGGACGGTGAATTTTAACATTTCAAAAGACTTTCCTCATCATTATGGGAGGCAACAGTCGTCTATCTGCTCTTGCAAATCCTTGAGAACGAAACTCTGTAGCTCAGGATTCAACTGGAAGTTTTTAGCTTTTGACACAAGCTACCTTGATGGTGTGCCAGTGAAGGAGGTTAAATGCTTGCAATGGATCCTCTGAGAAATAATATAATTGGCGTGGCACAGTCCTACTCTCCTGCTGCTTCCTATAGGCAAACTATTCAATGATTTCTTCAGGACTAAAGAATGGGAGGTGATGGTTTTCTTAGACATGGAAGGCATTGCTGTAAGTGGGGCAGAAAGGGGAGATATTCTGTTCCAACAGTATCTAAGGGCTTGTACCATACACATGATCAGAGATCTTTCTGGAAATCTGAGAAGTGGTGGACACCACCACTAAATGGTCACTGAAGGGCAGGGTGATGCCAGCCACAAAACGGCCCCTCTGTAGCCATTGGGTAGAGAATCTGTCTAGGTCGAAGGGGTGGGAAGGAGGAGCCAGGTGGGTTCCGCTCCATGACATCATCCAGGAAAGGTAATATACTGTATTCCCCAACATCCAGGAAATCATTGTTTTGCTTTCAGGCACGGAGTGACCCACTCGTTGGGAGCTCAGAGATGAGCACCCTCTTGCCTACCCCACAAGTTCAAGCACTGGGACTTATTTGGGCAATGGAAGTAGCTTAAGCTAGGGACCATCTAGCTAGGGTTGTGTTAAGGAATTACTTTATTTTCCTGGTTTGCTAATTTACTCCAGGCCAGATGCAAACTTAACTGGTTGGCAAAGGTTGGCCTGTGTGGGCTGTGCCTTTTGAGTGGCATCCCGGCATGATACTGGTTATTGCATCCATTTGATGAAAATCTTTCTTTGTGCTTTCCAGCCAAGCGCAGGCAATTTCCATCAGCCTGCTTGTACTTTTACTCCCCTTCTTTCCTGATTGTGTTTAATTCCTTTTCTTTTGAACTTTTATTAGACTAGTTACAGTTTGACCCTTTGTCTGCCTGGTCCTTGTTCACGGGTAATTCAGTGGATTGTCATGTCTCTTTGCTCTGCAGATGCTACTGTGGGTTTGATTTTCCATAATAACCCCATAGGGTTCAGTGCACTCCTGGGAGGGTTTCCTAGATGTCCCTCCCCCTCTGCCTGATCTCTGTTGCTTGGGATGGTGGTAGCAGATACAAACTACCAAGGTTCTTCTCCATTTAGCTGCTGGTCCTATAAAGGGAAAGCAGAGAGCAGAAAGGGGTGCATGCATGCGAACCACTAGGCACTACTCCCTTTGGTCAGCTTGCCTTCCCTTGGGAGTTTCTTCTCTTTCCCTGACAGCCCTTTATTAACATATGTAGGCAAAAAGATTCATTTAGCTGAACAGTTGCCATGGATAACACTCATGCTATTAAAAATAAACCCTAATATGTTGGTTTAAGGGTGAACTGTAGGCAAGGTAATTAAGTGGAATTAAAACATTTGTGTTTCCTGTCAAGATAACTCTCTTATGATTGGAAACAAGCATTCCTTTGACATGCTTCAACATTTTAAATTAGTTAATATTGGCTACTATTAATCTTTGGGCTTTGTTGCAGTTGAAGTATATACGTATGCTGGGTATATTTAGCTGCAAGTTCAAATATTCAGGATAAGAGATTATTTTACTTCATGTCATAAAATAAAAAATTGTATAGGACTGATTGCTTCATGTATAGCATGATTGCATCGTCCAAAATCTCCAAATGAAGTGCAGAGTTATACTTACTTATGTGGTATATGGCAGAAGTGTTTTATATTTAATGTGGGAAGGGGAGATGGTCCATAGCTTAGCGTTAGCATCCATATTTTGCATGTGGAAGGTTTCAGGTTTAATGTTTGCTACTTCTAATTTGAAAGAGTTCAGGAAGCAGGGCTGGAAAATGTCTCTCCTTGAGGCCCTCAAGAGCAGCTGCTAGACAATACTAGCAGCTCAATCCTACCTAACGTTCCCCACACTGATGCATTGGCACCAGCATGGGCTATGCTGCATCCAGGAGGTAGGTCTCCTCGAGTTTAAGGGACCTCTTGCCCCAGGGAAAACCCCATCCTACATAACGGATCTACTCAGACCTGTGCCTGCCATATGGCTGGCGCAAGTCCGAGTTGATCCATGTCGGCAGATCAGGCCCGGGAAAGGATACGGTGTGCACCAGCACTGCTGATCCTGCCCCTCCCGGGCCTGATCCACCCCCATGCTCCTCTCTCCACCACCGCCCTGTTCCACCCCCCTCCCCCTCCACTGCACTGCTCAGTGCGGAGCTTTCTTGTTCAGGTTGGAGCTTTCCTGCTCTCAGAGGCGTCGCTCCAGTAGGGGCGGGGCTGTAAGTTTTGCTCGGTCGGAGTCCCGTTTACCGAACGAGCAGGAGGCGGCCCCGCCCCCTCACTGTCAGAGCCATTCCCCTGCGGAGAAAGCAGCTGCCTGCTGCTTTCTCCGCAGGGGAATGGCTCTGACAGTGAGGGGGCGGGGCCGCCTCCTGCTCGTTCGGTAAACGGGACTCCGACCGAGCAAAACTTACAGCCCCGCCCCTACCGGAGCGACGCCTCTGCCTGCTCTGGCATGCAAGCATTGCTCTCAATGCTGTTGCCAGTGGGATGGCGCAGGCCTTCCCACCAGCACTGATTTATGATGCACTTTATGGCAGTTTTGTGCCAGCCAGCACTGGTGGAGCATGCTCTCCGCCAGCACTACAGCCGGATAGGTTTGTGCCATGGGTTAGATACACCAGTGTTCTAAGAAAGCCTGCTTCATATATTCAACAGTCCTGCCAGATTAAAAAAAATAGATGCCATGGCAACCCACTAATGAGGCTGGGTAAAGATGCCGTCTCACATGGAATATTGGTGGAGGGCAATAGGCAGCACTTCATGCACACCATGTGCCCACTTGCCACAGCAACTGTTCTCTGCCTGCCCACTCCCTTACTGCTACTGCTTCCACCATTGCCTCCTCTTCCTACTACTAAGCTATTTTTAGAAAGCAGGAAGAGGAAAGAGGAAGTGAGTTGGGAGAAAGAGTAGTGGCCTAGAGAGTGTCTCGTAGGAGATGCTCTGGACCACTACTCTCTCACCCCAGTCATGTCCATTTTCCTTTTCCTGCATTTTAGTTAGCTTCGTAGTGGGAAGAGGAGGCAGAGGAGGATTTTGTCGAGCGAGCAGCAGCAGTAAGGACTCTAGCACTTCTGCATGTCTGCTAAATCAATGGGAGGTAGCAGCAGTTCACCTCCTCAGGTACAGAAGGGGAGCTTGGGCTGGTTCTGAAAAGACGAATCCATTAACTGCCAGATACTGGGAGAAGGCGTCTCATTTTCTGATCTGGGAGCTACTCACACTACTCAGAAGGAGGTGGAGAACTCTGTTGTAGACACTGTAGACAAGGGGGGGGATTGAATATTTGAATGCTTCCTCATATAGCAAGTAAAAAGATCCTTCAACTACACCAGAGAGAAACGTTTAGCATACCCCTGATGTGTTAAGATTTTATTCTTTTACAATGGGGATCATTTGAATATATGGTTCCTCTTCCTGCAGAAATGGCTCACCCCAGAAGACTACCATCGTAGTATACCATGTATCTGTGCCTATTTAGCATTTAAAATAATTTTAGAGTATTCAACTGCGCCTTTTTTTCCTTCCTTATCCTCATACCGCACACCATAGTTCATGCAGGAATATAATCACAGTGTTTATTAAAGCCTTCTTGCTCACTAAATTGTCCATCTTTCACTTCTGAGATACAATATTAAGAAACTGTATGTCTTGCGCTCATGGAAAAAAAATGCCACAATTAGTAATCATTCTGTTCGCATGCTATTCTAAATGCAAAGCTTGCTGTAACTGTACTATTAAATTCTATTCCAAAGAAGGTCCCGTGGGTATCTCTTGTCATTTTGACTAGCGGGTATGCATAAATTTGTTGCTAAAGAGAAACTGTCTGGATAACAGTTGTCACACACCAACCCCCCCCCCCTTAACAGTTCTTGGGAGACCTTTCTGCGGCTCTGAACAGCAATAGGTTTCCTCCAAGCTTTTTATTACTTTCTATTATATGAACTCAAGTGACGGAAAGTGTTCCAAACAATCAAACAACGGAATTGAGCATCCACAAGCAGTTGTGGTGTCTGCGGGAACGTCAGGCCCTATGGCAGCAGGACTTGATTGGTTTGTGCTCTGTGCTGCACATCTAGGGAAAGCCCTCCATCAAAATGTGTGAAATGGGTTCAATCCAAAATTTCTATGGGTTGGAAGTAGCCAAAAGACAATTGCTCAATAGGGCTTTCCAGGGATGTGGATCAAGTCTCTGGCTCCAAGTCTTAAGTCATGTCCCAGGTCTTTGCCCCCAAGTCCCGAGTCTTTGGTTGTGAATTGCAAGTCCCTATCTATTTAATGGAGAAAATGGGTTTAAACTTGAATAAAATTCAACTTGTCGTAAAAGGCTCCAAGTCTCGAGTCGAGTCTTTAGAGACATTTACAATCACCGAGTCAGGTCCGAGTCAAGTCATTGATGCGTCTTGAGTCCGATTTGAGTCTGAGTCAAAAGACTCAAGTCTACATCATTGGAGCTTTCACAAGCCTCTGCCTGCACATGGCAGGGAGGGGCAGGGCAAAATGGGCAGCGTGTAAGATCACGCCACTGTCCTTCCTGTTTTGGTAGTGGGGAGGAACTGTTAAGGGGGGGGGTTGGTGTGTGACAACTGTTATCCAGACAGTTTCTCTTTAGCAACATTGCAGTTGCCAAACATTGTGGCAGTGGAGCTGGAGGAAGTTGTCTCCACCATCCTACCACTGCAGAGGTTTTTGCCACCACTGCTGCCTCCTCTCTCCCCCCCTTTCCTGGCTGGGTAGGGAGTGTCAGGCATGTGGGGAGTGTCAGGCATCTGCAAGATCCAGCCTCTTCCACAGAGGCAGTGATGGCAAAGAGCACATGCTAACAAGAGCGCCAATTTAAAAAAAAAAGGAAAAAGGGGGAACTCTCTCTCTCTCTCTCTCTCTCTGTGTGTGTGTGTGTGTGTGTGTGTGTGTGTGTGTGTGTGTGCGCGCGCACGCACACTGACTGCTGTTGGTGTGTATTGTGGTGTGTGTGGCAGGTGCTTGTGTGCACATTTGTGGCCGAATTTGTGGGTTGGCATGGCACCTGCGCCCAGCACATGTCTCATGAAGCACATCAATAAAGTGATTATCTGTTTTAATTTTAAAAGGATTATCGTGTTGATAACAGAACAAAACGAAAACATTCTTCCCATGCACAGTGAAATCATAAATGTATGGATTCGAAATATTTTGAGCCTTTTCTCAAGTTTGTTATTTTAATTTGTTCTGCTTTTGTAGCCCAATTAATTATTATTATTAAATTTTGTAGCACAGTGAATTGTCATTACCAAATGGGCAGAAGGAACCGAATGGCCAAATTGGGTAATAAAAACAGCTGGTTTGAATTTATGAGGCTTATTACTTAACAAGTCCAAATATTTTTAAAATCTCATTTTACAATAAAACATGTAATTGTGGTATGACACTTCCATGTGTGAATTATAATATATTATTTTATACCTCATTGAGCCAGAGGCATTCGTCCTTAACAACATGCCAGGCATGAAGTAATACGCCATAATTCATGTTCTATAGTATTGAACTTAAACTGATCTTTTAAGTTAGCATACTTTCCTACATTTCTAGTGCTGTATAGATTACTATGAAACCGCAGAATAATTCAATGTCCCTAATTGGAATGCTTACTAACTTGATTATGACTCTTCAATATTTCAGAAATCTGGGTAGACATATGCTTTTAAATAGTATTTTTTAAGTGTTTCTAGTGAATTAAGCACCAGGTAGTCTCATCAATAAAATGGAAGTTGTTATTATTTATTTAAATGATTTCTATACCACCTTTACCTCTTAATAAACAGAGTGTGCGTGGCACTTTAGTAAAGGGGAGAAAATCGGTCCCTGCCCCAAGTGGCTCACAATCTAGAGAGGTACAAGGAAGACACAGAGAAAGGGGCAGGGTAAATGGGGGGCAGAATATGTGGTACTTAGGCTCAGTTGCATTAGGGTAAAGGGACTAGGCCAGTGGTCCCCAAACCTACTGCTGCTGCAACCCACCTCACCCCCCCATTTTGGGGTCACGACTCACCTTATAAGCTGCTTCCGTGTCGCGACAGACACGGGACGGCCTCCAGAGGCCTCTGCGGGCCTCAGAAACTCCCCCAGACGTGACTGGAAGTCACATCTGTGAATCTGGAGCCAACAGGCTGCAAGGGGGTGGGGGGGTGGGAAGGCCTGACAGAATCACCCACCGCACATCAGGCCAAAACCCACCAAGTGGGTCATGACCCACAGTTTGGGAAGCTCAGGACTAGGCAATTGATAGGTTTAGTGCAGTGCCAGGTTGCTGGGGGGGCCGTGGGGCAAGGCCCTGTACTGCCCATCCATGGCAAACCCTGCCCACCTTTGTGATGACACTTTGGTCACTGCCACTGTGTTTCTTTTTAGATTGTGAGCCCCTTTGGGACAGGAAGCCATCTTCTTTCATTTGCGAAGTAACCTGCTTTTGCAAACTCTGTGTGTGTGTGTGTGTGCGCGCGCGCGCGCGTGCGTAAAAGGGGCATGTAAATACCCATCAGCACAATTATGATAAATATTTAGCCCAGTTCTAATAAGTAGCATTATCAGATTCTTAGAGGGATCCAGCTGCTTGGAAGTCCCTCCTTGCTCTTCCATCAATGATGGCATCTACAGCTGTGTTCTTCTTCCACAGCTCCTATTCATTTCAGCGAGGCTTGTGCGGGAGAACTTCCTGCGATTTGTACCCAATGCCCAGTCAAAAAAGAAGCAATTTCATTCTATTTGAGATCATACTGATCTCCATGATGGCAAATACTATATTCAGGGACTACCTACCAAGGAGCAGATTGACTGACGTATTTATTCAATTCTTGTTGATAGTTGAAGGTGCAAAGCTGAGATCTTGGAGCCTGGAATGCCCTTAAGACCCTTAAGGTGAAACAGATGTAACATTTTAAGTGTGGTGGAAGTGAATTTGAAGAATAGACCTTCACTGGCCTGCAAACCAATGCCTTGCCTGTTCAAACCAGCTCCACTGCTCTTTAAACATGACATCTGTTTTTCACTTTTATTTAGCCTCTAGCAGTTCCTTTCAGAAATGTGTATTAGGACTGAACGCTGGATCTAATACAGCATTTGATATCAAGGTGACCTTTTCGAGATTAGCATTATGCTTTGGATGGGTTGGGCTAGAAGGTTTTTTGGTTGCTGTATTCAGTTGCACAGCTTTATGAAGCAAAAATAAGGATTCAAGAGAGTTGGGTTTTTCTATTTTTTTAACCTTTTTATTGGTTCACTTCTAAAACATTCAACACTTCCCTGCCTGCAATCCTTTATGCCTATTAGTTGTAGGATAGAATCATAGAGTTGGAAGGGACCCACAAGGTCATCTAGTCCAACCCCCTGCCTGTAGCAGGAAATCCTCCTAGAGCATCTCCAACAGGTGCCTGTCGAGCCTCTGCTTGAAGATCTTCAGTGAGGGAGAATCCACCATCTCCTGGCTCAGGCTGCACTTCATCATGTGGGGGGATTTGGGGCTACTGGAGGTCTCCTTGGAGTAAGGGGACATTTATCCCAGCACTGGTGCCGGGGGCAGGGGATGGGCCGATTGGGTCCAGTAGAGGTGGCAGGATCAGCAGCACTGGTATACTATCCCCCTTCCCAGACCCAATCCTGCAACGCAGGTCCATGTGGACCTGCATTAGTTATTTAGCTAGCTCAGGTCTGAGTAGAACCCCCCCACACTGCAGAAGCTTACCCCTGGGTAAGGGATCGATTGTTCTCTTACCCAGAGGAGACCTCCCAGAATGTACCCCCCATCATAGAATGCAGTGTGTGTGTGTGTGTGTGTGTGTGTGTGTGTGTATGATTGGGCGGTTAATGATACAGTCGCACTCCTGGAGTTTTTTTGCATGTTTGTTTGGTCTATCTGGGATCATAAATACAGAGGGGTTATGACCTGGTAGGCAAGTCACAGGCAGGTGGCAGGTACACAGGTGGGCTGTCTTGGGCTTGGTGGTTCATAGGCTGTGCTATCCTGCAACAACAGGCTTTCTGGTAAGCCTGCAACAAACTCAACAACCTATTGTCAACCTGTCATTCGGGTTTTGTCTAGCTGAACATATGACTTGAAATATCCATTTGCAGTAGCTGTTCTTGGATGTTTGTGGGTGAGTGTGTTTAACTCTCCACTAAGGACCATCCTGTTGAGAGCCATTGGTTCAGATGGAATTCTATAATAATTAAAAAGAAATCATACCCTGATAGCACTGCATCTGCACATCTGTATAGCAGCATGTGGTTTCAGCTCTTAAAAGTAAGATAAATGTGAAGTTAATGCTTTGGAAGAGGAGAGAACAAGCCAAAATATCAATTGTGCTTCAGCACAATTTTGTAATTCAACAGTCTGTTAAAATTTACATTGCTGTGGCTCACCCTCAGAATAAATCCGATGCCTTTCACAAAAATCTGATTTGTTGAGTAAATGTTGCACAGCACTAATCCAGCGCAAAGATATGTAGGCGTTTGGGAAGTATTTTTCAGCCCTAAAAAATAAGGCAAAGGCCACTATGATCTAAAAGTTGTAAAAGTGAAATAAATCTAGAAGCTCTGAGCTGACTTTCTAATGCACAGGAATAAAAATGGCAACTCCTTCTTGAAATGACGTTTATTTATCAGTTTACAGGATGAGGAGTAGTCCCACAATTAGACCAAAGAAAATGAAATTGTGTCTGTGTTATTTTAACTGTGACAAGGTTCATACCTTGGAATTATTTTAAAGTATACAGGAAGTGGAATAAAGGGTCCCTCCCTTGAAATGTAAGAAAAATTATTTTTCTCCACAGAGTTTCTTCAAGAAATCAAACAAATTTGTTTTACATTGAGCTATTATTTTAGAACTAGGATATTTAACTATACACATATAGGGCAGGAGGTCTGGCTCAGTTGGTAGAGTTGCTGCCTTGTAAGCCTGAAGATCAGTGAACGGCCAGTTTGAGACACGCTGCTGACAAAAAGCTGTGAAAGCCTCTGTGAGGAGAGATAAAGAGCTGGCAGCTGAGTAGACCCGTCTGCGCCATGGAGGCTTACCCCCACTGGCGTCGCTCAAGGTGGGGTGGAAAGCTAAGTTCTTCAGCTTTCCGCCCCACCGTTACTCTCCGGTATGAGGCGCTCCGCCCCCTCGTCATAGGAGCCCGTTAGCGGAGAGAAAGCAACATGCAGGGACTCTCCTGCGCGTTGCTTTCTCTCCACTGATGGGCTCCTATGATGAGGGGGCGGGGCGCCTCGTACCAGAGAGTAACGGTGGGGTGGAAAGCTGAAGAACTTAGCTTTCCGCCCCACCTCCAGCAACGCCAGTGCTTACCCCCAGGTGAGAAAACAAATGTTCCCTTACCCAGAGGAGGCCTCCTAGACTGAACCCCCTAGAATGCAGCAGTCTCCATTTTTGCACCACTGCATCAATGAGGAGGGAGAATGGATAGGATTGGGCTGTAGGCAACCTTTAACTAAGACACAACCATTTCAGTTCTAGACACATTTAACTGGAAGGATGTTCTCTTGGTTTCAACAGAATGGATCCTCCAGGTGATTAGGTGGCCTACCGGGAGGTGTGCAAAACATATTTTTACTTACGGTACCTCTCACTAGCCGTCTGACTGCCCTCTTACCATAGCATGCAGCATGCACTCCATTGATGCAGCTACATATGTAGTGTGGCAGGGGATAGAAGTAGGCTGTTAATACAGTATAGCAATCCTAATTTTCTTTATTGTTTGATAGGACCTCCATGTGTACATAGAATTACCCTTTGCATTACTGCACTTTGATCACCTTCCCCAATGTAAAAATGTGAGAATAATGGTATTGTTGCCTAATAACCTTGCAATGGCTTTCACATAGATGGATGTACTTAGACAATGACATAGCATTTGATTAAACCTCATGTTGGCTTTCTCTGTGTAGGGTGTCTTCTCGGATCTTTTCTCAGTTTAATTCATGCAAGTGAAGAAGACAATTGTGCATGTCAATCAGGATCTCTGCATATTCCTCCCCCTTGAGGAGTGAGAAGGAGTAAGAGATGCTGCTACTATCCCACCGTCACCAAAGGGAAAATTAGGGGGGGGGGGAGCAGCCAGTCACCCATCATTGCACTCATCATCCCTGCAAGGTTTCATCCTCCATTCTAAGGAAAGAAAGAAAACCTCTTGTCTCCCAATGCAAACTAAATTCCTTAGCGATTTTCATTCCGGAGAAGTGAATCTGTTAGTTCAGTTCTGTAGTAGCTCTATAGCGAGGTGACTGACTTGTGATTAGCTTCTTGTTACGGGAAACCCCTAATTAATCTTATGTCCACAAAGCATGTTTCTTGGGGAAGATTTGCCATGCACAAGCCTGGGATGTGTCAGAGATCAGTGATCTCTCCGGCGCACTCGACTGTAACCTACAATTCTGTCAAGTTGGAGGCGCCATAGGTCTCTGCATCCTGAAACCGAAGGACTCCTTTCTCCTCCAGAAAGAAGGGGGAAGCAGCCAAGTTTGCTGCAGTAATATTTCAGCGAGGACTAGTAGCTATCGTTTAATGGGAGAGCACCATCTGTGCGTAGGCTAATTTATATTAGAATGACTGCCGCAAGTTTAACTATGGCAGTGAGAAAAGCATTGCTTTGATGAAATATGGAGGAAACCACAAGAATAAAGGAGCGCTGAGATAGGAGCTTAATGACCTCGTTTTTAACATTTCGGTATGGAGGAGGGTCGTGTTGTCTTGTGGCAGGAACAGGAGATGGAGAGTCTGAAGTCGTTAGAATGTGACATTAAAATTGCATTATTTTATAGATGCCCTTTATATCATTTTGTGGACAGAAATGTGACTTTTTTTTTTTACCCTGTTGACATGAAACTTGCTTTTTATATAACAAGAACCATAGTGAGGGATGTTTCTGTCTACCCGAGAACTTAGCATTTATATAGTGATTAAAAAAAACATGTTCAAACCAATTCATTTAATTTACATCTCAGTAATATTCAGAACAACCCTGCGAAGTAGATCATCATCACCATCATCATCATCTCTGTATTGCAGAGGCATAGCTGAGAGACAGTGGCTTGTCTGATGCATCTTTACTCAAAAGTAAGTCCTATTCTATTCAATGGGGTTTACTTCCAGGTAAGTACAGTATGTATAAGATTGCAGCCTAACAGTGTAATCCTGTGTAACCTTGCACCGTAACAGTAGATGCACCGTGTAACAGCAGAGTGCACGTACACCGGTGCATCTACTGTTACACCGGTGCAACGTTACACAGGATTGCGTTGTAAATAAATTAATGGCAGCTTCCAAGTGGTGTTGCTAGAAGGGGCGGTACTGTAAGTGACGCACAGCACTACTTGGTGTTACACGATGACCCCGTCCACTCACCATCAAAACCATTCTCTGCGCCCCCCCCCCCGCAATGCCACTGCAGCTTCCTATGTGATGTGTCTGGAATCCCTAAACTGGGCCAGTCCAAGTGTCTTACCAGTGTCTTTAGTTGTACATCTTTCACACTTTCACACTACATGCAATAATACCAGCTTACTGGCAGCAACCACGTTGGCCATGCAGTGCGGGCATGCCTTGAGGTGAGCTTTAAATCATGAGTGTCCCAGTTCACAGTCATAGTTACTGCAACGCACATGTTCTTAAGCACAGTTTACTGTATTTATTTTTCACATCTTTATACCGCCCTTCCTCCAAGGAGCTCAGGGTGGTGGTGTACATAGCTCCTTTCCTCCTTTTGTCCTCACAACAACCCTGTGAGGTAGGTTAGGATGAGAGATAGTGACTGGCCCAAGGACACCCAGGAAGCTTCATGGCTGAGCAGGGATTTGAACCTGGATCTTCCAGGTCTAAGTCCAACTCCCAAACCACTACACCATCCTGGCTCTCTTTAGTAAAGAGACAGAAACATTCCTATCTAGCCCCAAGCGGCAACCAGCTAGACCCAGACTGTGATAGCAGGTGGGTAGGAGGGTATCCAAAATCAAGTGCAAAATGGGCGCTGCACAAGGCTTGGCCACCTATGTAAGGAAGGCCAGGCACCGCCACCGCTGTGCACAGCTACTAAGGGGATTGCATGCTAAGTCCTGTGGAACGTGGAGGCCAGGCAAAGACGATCTTCACGTGAGTTGTGGGAGGATCAGGATAACAAAGCTAGATTACTACTACTACTACTACTACTACTACTACTACTACTACCAACAACAACTACTACTACCAACAACAACAACAACAACAACAACAACAACAACAGAGTGTCAAACTGAGCTGCCAGATCACTTAGCAGTAATTTCAAGTGAGATCAATTTGGCTGCTCGAGAGCACTGCCTTTATTTTGGTGCTTGGTCATCCACGTGTGGGTTTATTCTGTGTGGCCGTCTGGACTGAGAACAAAGTGACTCATAAGAAGACAGAAGCTGGCCATCCCTGTGTGCAAGTTGACAATGTTATATAGGCCTTGTTCCTAATTTCACCCATTGCAAGGATTACACGAGTATATGTATGTCACTTCTAGAGTTTACAAATCATGGACTAGAGCATGAGCAGTGATGAAAAGATCATAGGACCCCATTTGTCAAAGAAGACTGTAAAACAATGTTATGGGACCTTCACAATTATTAATTCCATCGTAGCAGAAGCATCATTCATACTCTATAGATTTCCGTAGAGATAGAATGGAAGAATTATCTGTACCAGCCGTGCTCCTTAAGAGTTTATAGAACCAACTCAGCAACCAACTAAAACTAATTACATTAGCCATTATTGATATGGTATTAAGATGTATAAATTATAACTCTAAAGCAAAGCAGATGAGTCATACCGAGTGTGAAAATAAACACTGATACGTCCATGATGCCTGTTGCAGAGTATGATAGTGGGACAGGAGCGCTGCTACTGGGGTTTTGTATTTCCATATGTTTTTATTCCTCACATTCATATCCCACCCTTCCTCCAAGGAGCTCAGGGTAGCCTGCATGGGTTTGCTGTTTTATCCTCACAACAGCCCTTTTAGGTAGACTTGGCTGAGGGCAGCTGGGCCAAGATCACCCAGCGAGCTTCATGGCTGTGTGGAAATCTGGAACCCCACCATCTCCAACTGTATGTGCCATGCCAAGTTTGCTCACGGTAGTGAATCAGCTTAGGGTTCACTGGAGTCCACTTTCCCTCTTACTCCTTTGCATCCTGCCCTTGGCTGCACATACAATGCCATGTGCTGACCATTCCTTGCTTCAGGAGGCTGGTATACATGTACACTGCAAATTACTGCTTTAGAAAAGGTGGATCAGGGCCAAGCTTGTTTGGGGAAACGGAAGGGCCACAGTCCTCCACAGAGGCGTAACAAGCACCAGTGCCGCCTGGGGCAAGGGAGCATGCTGCGCCCCCGGAAGTGATGTCACGTGTCACGGGCACTTGCATTCGGCTTGGAGCATTCTGATGGTCCATGGGCTGCTGATTGCCTGCTGCCTCCACGTGCCGCCCCTTCTCTTCATGGTTGTGAGAAGGGGCATCGCAGGGAGGCAGGAGGACTAGAAAGCCGTCACGTTCGGCTCAGAGTGCTCCAAGCCGAATGTAAGGGCTGCCGATAGCGCCCGAACCTGAAGTGACATCACGTGACATCACTTCCGGCGGCGCAGCATGCTCCCTTGCCCCAGGCGGTACTGGTGCTTGTTATGCCTCTGTGGAGGTTTGTGGCCCTTCTGTTTCCCCTAACAAGCTTTGCCCTGATCCACCCTTTCTAAAGCAGTAATTTGTAATCCCCCTGCCCATGGCCCTCCTCTAGCTACGCTACTGAGGCAAATAAAAATGACTCTTACTTGCCTCTCCTGAGCCATCTGGTCGACCCCCCACCATAGCGTGCAGCACGCTCTCCATCAGTGGCGCTGCATTCTAAGGACTGGCAAGGGATAGGATTGGGCCCTTAGGCTCAGACTACCCCATGGGAGAGTGGCTAGGCTCCCTGAAGGCTAGATAAAACTGAGCTAAAATTGAGGTTGAGCTGTCGGTCTGTTGACCAGGGCCCTTCCACAGCCACAGTAACACACAATTGGGTGCTGTAATTCTCCTGCCCCGCCTCATGTAGGGATAGGACAGGGCAGAGATGCCTCCACCTGCACAGTGGTGGGTGGATGAGCAGAAAGTGTGTTAGAAAGTAAGTCTCACTGAAAACAATAGGAATTCTTTCCAACTGAACATACTTGGCATTGAGGTGAAAGGGCCGTGAAACATATTTCTATTGCGCTTTTGTAAGCAAGAGCTGACTTCATCTGATGGGTGAGGTGGAGAGTCAAGATGCTGCGCATACGTACAACACGCTGGTCCAGGGAGATGCACAACCTGTTTTACAAGATGCGAATGAAAGATAAAGGAACACCTCCCGATGGCAATCAGCGGTTGGGACATTATGTTCTTTCTTTTGTTTAACGTACCCACAACACACAGATCTTAATACACATTTATGTGTATTGTGAGTGTGCAGATTCCCCTCTGTATTGTAGCTCTTCTCTATTGTTGTTTTATCATTGCTCTTTATTGAGTTTTCAATAAAGGCTTTGCAAAAAATGAAACAAAAGCAACACAGTTATAGCCACGTGCAATGCATAATCACTTGTCTGTGGATAATATTTCTATAAGCATCTGTCTCCCCTCCTTATTCTTGCACTCCCACCAGCTTTCACCACTCTAAAGGGGGGGGGAGGAAAGAATGAGAAATTGAAAAGGGGTGGGGAACACCAGGAACCGGGGATGCTCCTCTTTCTGGAACCAGGGGGCATCCTATGGATGATGGATGGATATAAATGTTTTTAAATTTGCATTTGTACTGCATTTATGTTGTAAGCTGCCTTGAGTGCCCTGAGTGTGGGAGAAAGATGGGGTATAAATTCTTTCAACCAACCAACCAACCAACCAACCAAACAATGATGGAGAATCTCACTAAGATTCAAAATGTCCAAAACGAAGACCCAAATGGCTCCATTCCCCCCCCCACTCTGTCTCACTTTTTTTTTGTAGGCAATTCATTTATAGTTTTAAACTCCACAGATTCCACATCACTATATTAAGACATCTTATGACCTAGTCAATGGCCCACTCCAATCTTATGGGATCTAGCAATCTGCTGCCATAAGTCACCTTGTGTTGTTGGTGCAAATGTTGTGCTGCCATTGTGACTTACGAAACCGCTGAAAGAAACAGCCAGAGGCTCTGTGCACTCGCCAGAACCGCCTAGACCTAGATGCTCCACCAATTCAAGTAAGGTGGCAGAGGGGGCAATTTGTGGGTGGTTCAGGGGAGGATTGGGGTGGGGAGTGGGCCAAACCGGGGGGGGGGTGTTTGAGGGCAGGAGGGGGTGGATCTTAGCAGCAGTAATGCACGCTGGATCCTATCCCTCTTTCCAAGCCTGGTCCTGCCCCATTCCTCTCCTCAGATTTATGCCAGCAAAATAGCTGCCGTATGTCTGAGGAGACCCTTGGCCCATTGGTGGTCTACTGTAAGGTCTACTGTAAGACCCATTGGTGGGCTACTGTAAAATATTTTACTCACCTCTTGCTGGTTGTCTGATCCCCCAACTTAGCATGCTGCACATGCTCTGTCAGTGGCGCTGCATGCTATGGACTGACAGTTTACGTTTACAGGGACTGTGAGAGGAAGGACTGATGTAAGTGGGCAGGGAAGCAGATGCTCCACGTTCTGCTCACTTTCAGAGAGCAGGAAGAGCATCAATGTGGCTTCATCCATGGCGGTTGGAGGGAGGCGGCAGGAGACTCGGGATGAAGGGTACCGCAAGTACCACTTGATGTGAGCTGCATCATTTGCATCACGGATGGGCTGGACCAGTGCAGTGGTGAAGGGGTGGGGCTTGGTGAAGGGGTGGGGCTTGGTGAGGTCAGCAGGAGATCATCTCCCATTTGGATTGTTTCTCCAGTTACATTAGCAGGTCTGAACTGCTGGCCAAGATTCATTGTAAGAATCTGCTTGGAACTTGTCGGAGAATAATTCATTTTGCTGAGCAAGTTCACAAAGACCTCTGCAGCCACAGAGCTGCAGTTCCACCCAGCACTGTGTCTTACCAGCTAGTTAATTCTCTTTTATTCAGAACTTGTTCCTTGGGAGGACATTTTCTCCAACAAAAGCGGAAGCTATCTAACGTCAGGGAGATAACTCGACTCAGTCTTTCCCCTATAGTTCTCCCCAATAAAGGAGGACAATATGGTAATTAGTATCACTTGAGAATAAAAATTGAAGCCATCACTTATGAATTTACTCATCGCTGACAGCTTTATTAATCTCCATAGCTGCTGTCATTTGATAAAGAACAACATATCATAAAACCTCAGCAAATTACCTAATTAGACATTCTGCAACTGCTGCTTTACCACCCTAACAGGCAGTAATCAGGTAACATAAAAAAAATACAAAATGTGTGTGTGTGTGTGTGTGTGTGTGTGTGTGTGTGTAAAGAGGAAGTCCACTGAGAGTTGTCCTCATTTGGGATAATTCATCCACATCACAGTAAGAGGGAAAATCAATTGATAGTCAAGTGTAGCGTTCCCTGTTTGATAGTGTTGTCCCTCATGGCTTCTTCAGATATGAAGGACTTGCTTCAATGATTCAGCCTGGCTGCTTCCAAGTGCCTACTCAGACAAACATTGTGAACACAAGTGCATGGTCTGAGGTGATCATGGATACTGGATCATAGCAACTTCTAATCCCTTTTGCCCAACCAAATGGAGCCTTAAGAGCCAAACTAGTCATGCTTATAACCATGTCATGGGCCTTAGGAACTTGCTTCCCTCCTCTATCAATAGCACAACTGGGGAAAGGGAGGGCCCAATACACATCAGGACCATGCTGAAGCACGGTTAGGGGTTTTTAACCCTCATTCCTGCCATGGTCTTGAACCAGATTGGAGTCGCTTGTAGCTGCTGTTTGTCAAGGGAAGCATTTGTATTAGTGCCAAATAGCAACGGTGAGGAGATGGGGGTCTGATCCAGACTGGGACTGTGGTTAGGGGAAAGGGTTAGAGACCTTTCCCCCACCATTGGCCTGATATGCAGAGAAGGCCCAGTGTACTGCGCAAACACAAACATGGAAACGCTAAGGGGATGGATTGGAAGAGGAAATGTGGAAGAGAGGAGAATGATGGGTTAATGCACTCAAAAAAGGTAAAGGTGACCCCTGACAATTAAGTCCAGTCATGACCGACTCTAGGGTGTGGTGCTTATCCCCATGTCAAAGCCGAAGAGCCAGCGTTGTCCGAAGACGCCTCCGTTGCCATGTGGCCAGCATGACTCTCCTTGCCGCAGCGCGTAGCATGCGGCTGGAACACGGAGCGCTGTTTACCTTCCCGCAAGCGGTACCTATTTATCTACTCGCATTAACATGCTTTGGAACTGCTAGGTTGGCAGGAGCTGGCCAAGCAACGAGAGCTCTCCCCGTCGCGGATTCGAACTGCCGACCTTTCGATCGACGGCTCATGGTTCAGCGGTTTAACCCACTGCGCCACCCGCTGGACTCTAGCCCACCATTGTGCTCTCCTCTACACTTCCTCTTTTTATTTGTTCCCCTCCTTCCATTTCGTGGAGGAAGACTGGGCGACATGATTGCCTGCCCCTTGCAACCTGGCCTCAGTTGGCCTTATGAATGGGCCGGGCCTGCCCATGTGTAAAGGGCATTGATCAGTTGAATTCAGCAGCAGCGGAGCCTCACGTGACCCTCTGATCCCACACAAAGCCATGCAAACCTTGCTGCTTAGCCCTAGGGGTAACCCAGGTCATTGTGAAGAGTTATACCAGATAAGGTAACATTAACGGAGCAGCTATAGCAAAAGAGATGTGGGGGGAAGAAACACACCAACCCAAGCAATCTCCACTCTCCCAAGCCAAGTAATCAAATATAGCCTCTTCAATTCTTTTGTCTACAGCCTTCAGCCCTAATTTAAACAGCCTGTCTTTGTGTCTGCCTCTCAAGGAGTCATTAATGAACACATTATCTCCTCGGATTAAGTGTTGCTACTCTTTCTAATCTTAAATTTCACCAGAGCAAACTATATTAGAGTAAATCAAATTGTCTTTTCCTCAGAGACCGTCTCTAGCGATTCTGCCCAACGTGGCAGGTTTTTATGTGACACAGTATATCATCGGCATTTGCAGTCCACAAGGGCATTTATGAAGGAATCATTTATATTATTTAGTGTGGCTTTTCTTTTTTTAGATTACACATTGAATCATGTGTCCCTGTAAAAAAAAAAAATTGCCAAGTAACATAATTTGAACTGAGGGCTGTCAGAGAGTCAAAGGGGGGGGGCACAAAATGCATTTCCAAAGCAGTTTGAATGCTTTGGAGAGAAGTAAAGGCAAAGGATCTTTGTACGAAACGTAGGAATTTGAGCACCAATATTTGGACTCTGCCCCATAGAGTAGGAATTGAGCTTCTTGTTCTTTCCCTTTGTCTTGCTGCTTGCATATCCCTTGCTCTATTCTGGAATAAAATGGACAATCAGTGTGAAGATTGATCAGTGCCGGCGTCTGCCAGCTGGAGGCCCTGGGCCAAGGACCTGCCCTGGTCCCCAAGGCAAATTGAGCCCCAGTGTCCTCCCAAGCTTTGCCAGCGCTGGGTGTTGCAAATGTGCTGTAAGGCATGTTTTTGACACCCGGCGAGTAAGTGGCGCCAGTGGAGAGGCAGGTGTTGCTCACTCCGCCCGGGGCTGGACCCGCCGGCGACAGACACAGATAGGTCCTGTGTCTTTTGGGGCAGGGGCAGGGGGAGGGCGAGCTGGGATGGCAAGGGAGGGGGTGATTGGGCCACCGGACCTGGGAGAGGAATAGGGATATCGTCGTTGCATTCTGTCAATATCCTATGCCCTGTCCCAGGCCTGGCCAGCCTTACACGGCCTCCCTGGATTTGTGCTGGCCATTTTGCTGGCGCACATCCGTGGAGGCCCATTGGGGCTTCTGGGGCTCTACCTGGGGGGGACAAACATCCCTTTCTCCCAAGGTGTTCCCCAGCTGCACTGGTGCTGGCCTGATCTGGGCTAAGATCCGGCACAGTGTGCTTAGTGCACTGTGGCGGATCTTAGGCAGGATTGGGCTGTAAGTCTCTTAGCAAGTCCACTACTACCACTGGTTCTGGAGGCTTCAGGGGCTGGTCTGGCTGGATACGCCTTTTGACGGGAGTGGGATATTGGCCAGTGTGCAATTTGGCCATTCCCTGATGCTATTCCTATGCATGACACGTCTCTGGGATTTTAGATGGAGTTGGCATAACCTCCAAAAGAGCCATCATGCCTACAGTCTGTGTGTACATAAGCTGCATTGTGATTGTACTTGGGGGGCAGGGATGGGGCCAGTGGGTTGAATCCAGTCCCCATCACCTGTGTGCAACTTCTGCATAGTTTTAATATTGAAATGAAACAATACACGGAAGCACAGCCTGTAACTATATTTTCCTTTCCATTCTGATGTCTTAGTTGCATGAAGAATATGGTTGTCTTCACCCAGCAAGGGAAGATTGTGTGGATGCAGTTTGGCTACCCCTCCTGCCTCTCTCGCTGACTTACCTTCATTGGGAATTGACAGGAGAAGTGCTGGAGCAGGCAGGAAGGCGCAGGTCTTCCCGCGGGCACTCCAACAGCGCGCAGCCTCTCGTGCTGCCGGAGCGCCTTTTGTGACTGGTACTGACTGCTTTATGGCAGTCAGTGCCAGTGGGGGAGGAGTTATGAAGATGCACATTAGGTTTAGGATTGGGTCCTAACTATGCATGTAGAAGTGCATGCATTTTAGGAATCTCTGCTCTACCCAGGTTTGTTCAATGCATAGTTCCTAAAATCTGCAATGTAAATGAAGGCTCACATTTCCATTTCACAGCAATGGAGATGGTAATATAATACATACATACGACCCCCAATCACAGGTAACACATCCAAAAGTCTGCATGACTTTATTTGGAGTGGGGCCACTGGCTTCTATTTCTTCTTCATTTCTAGCACTGTGTCTAAAACGAGCGAACCCAATTAACACTGCAGACCTATGCATATTTCCTCTTACTGTGTATGTTCGGGATTGCTAAGACAAATATTAAATTTACCTATAAGAAAAGCAAAGCTAGGCTAAGCTAAGGTAAGCAATGCTAAGCAGATACGTTGAGTTCGTAACAGTTTTGGTGAAAAAGTGATACGTATTTAAAAGTGCAAAGCTGCCATCTGGCCTCAGGCCACGACCGTCGTAATGGATTGATGTGAACAAGGATGATACCTTGTTGACATTTGGATGTTGGCTTTTTGCAAATTCTTGTATAAGTTAGATGTCAACCCAAAGGTTGTGGTTACATTTGTTGGAAACGAAATGTCAGTTCTGAATCTCTGCCATTTCTTGCTGCAAAACGGATGAGTGGCATTAGAGTATTGGGTGCCAAGAATAATATGATCTGGTTATTTAATGAAAATGTATTTCCTATATTCGTTTGCCAGATATATTTTTTTTGTTAAAAAAGAAAGGTACTTCTGATAGATGTTCAGAGAAAGCTGAAGCCTTATCCAGAAGTACTTAGTTAAAAGATCTCAAAATGTTTTTTTTCCTCCCTAAATGGTAAATTGCAATTCTATATAGCTTAGAACAGGGGTTCTCAACAAGTGGTACTCGTACCACCAGTGGTACTTTGGCCGACTGCTGGTGGTACTCAGACCACTGGACCGCTGGAACCCAGCCCCGATGCAGTGCTTTCAGTGCCATGTTTTTGCTCCCAAGAGGCTTCTGCCTTTGTTCAAGCATCTCAGGAACACTGAGAAGGGGCCCTCCCACCCACCCAGAGTCTCCTACCTGCATTTTTTGGCCTCCAAACCCCCCAAAACCTGGAAGTAACTGGTGACAATGTCATCGCCAGTGACTTCCAGTGGTACTCGGCCAGGAAGAGGTTGAGAACTCCTGGCTTAGAAAACACAAGATCTTAGGGACACTGAGTTTTTGAATATGGGGATTATTATTTTTTCCCTCAACAACAACTCCCAACATTCTCCATCTGCCCGAATCCATCTGCACCGTCACCCTACCAAAATATCCTACTGAGACTGGGTCTTGCATGTCCATGTCTACTCAGAAGTAAGTCCCATTGAGTTAAGTGAGACATTCTTCCAGGTAATTATGTATATAGGTTTGCATCACCATACTGTTAGAAAAGACGATGTTTTGAAGAAAATGAAAGGAGACAGAAAGGTGTTCTCCTCTGGAGGTCATGCACTTCTGCCAAAGTGAGAGAACTCTTCCAACCCATCAACATTTGTTGGGTTCCATATACTTTTAGTCAATGGCGTTGCTACCGTCAAGCGTCTTCCCTGGCCGATGCGCCAGGGCCTTCTTTTTGCACTTGCGCAGACGTATAAATAACGTTCGCGCAGCGGGCCTTCCTCAGAAGGCCCTGGACAGCCGGCCGGGGAAGTTGTCCCCGAGCCAGCTGCAACAATTAAGGGGGCTGCCCCCCCAAATCACGGCGCGGCCTATGGCTGCGGCGAAGATTTGTAAGAGGGGGGTATAGGGTGGAGGCGTCACTTGGGTGACGCGTACGCCCCGCTATGGGGCGGCGCACGCCCTAGTGACGCCACTGCTTTTAGTACAATCCTATGCATGTCTACATAGGATTGTACTAAAAGCAGTGGCGTCTTGCGGGAAGGTAAACAGCGCTCCGTGTTCCAGCTGCAAGCTACACGCTGCGGCAAGGAGAGTCATGCCGGCCACATGACCACGGAGACGTCTTCGGACAACGCTGGCTCTTCGGCTATGAAATGGAGATGAGCACCACACCCTAGAGCCGGACACGACTGGACTTAATTGTCAGGGGATACCTTTACCTTTTTTTATGCATGTCTACTCAGAGGCAAGGCCTACTTTATTCAATGGGACTTACTCCCAGGACACTTGTCCATAGGATTGCAGTCTTTCTCTCCTACAGCTGAGAACATCAGCAGCAGCATTTCAGAAAGGGTACTGTTGATTTCAGTGGAAAAGATCTTGATGTTTCCTTACCTCTGTGGCTAAATTGTGCTCTGTTAAACTGTAGAAGGAGTGGAGCTCGTATGTTCTCTCCCCAACCTTGCTAAAAAGGTTCTGACTAACTGTGTGGGCCAAATCTCCTAAGGAAATTCTAGAGGAGGGTTTCAAGGCGTGGCACAATGACAGCTCCTCATTTCAGCTTTGCCACCATCTGCGTGCAGAATGGGCATATTCTATACCAGAGGTGGCCAACCTTCCACCGTTAGGGCCTCTGCATTCTTAAGACTTGTGTAGAAGACAGAATCTTGGCAGCTGCAATTGCTGATGGTGCTGCTAAAGCACCTATACAACCATTACAGGGCCAGGAGCATTCATGTTGAAAGGTTGGCCGCCCCTGTTCTACAAGGACTTTCCCATCCCCAGTCCGCCCAAGCCACAGAAGTGCAGCCCTCAGAGCTCCAGACATCCCTTTCAAGATTTTCATTTATTGAGGCCCCAATCCTATCCTTTCCCTCCTCCTTTCCCACCTCCGTGGATGCAGCTGCACTGCAGGAGTGTGTGCTGCATCGGGGGGGGGGGAGTCCTGGAGGTCTCTTCCAGGCAAGGGAACATTTGTTCCTTTACCCAGGGGTAAGCCTCTGGCGGCGGAATGGGTATGCTCTACCTGTGCCATTGATTTCACTGATGCAAGTCCAAGTGGACCCAGGAAGGCAGATCGAGACAGGGAAGAGGGACTGCGCTGCCGCTGCCAATATTGCCCCTTTCCAGTCCGGCTCCCGTTCCACCCCATCTCCTCCCAGTTCCTCCCCTCCCCACCTCATTCTGCCCCCTCCCTGACTCTCTCCTAGCCCCTGTGCTGACTGACTGGTGCTGAAGGATGTGGATAATCTGCTGGCACACACACACACACACACACACACACACACACACACACGCACGCACGCACGCACACACACACACACACACACACGTACGTTTGTGTGTGTGCGTGTGCACATGTGTGTATGTGTGTGTGTCTTCCCACCAATGCAATCTAATGCAGTCTTCCCATCAATGTCACTGGAAGCAATGGCAGGGAGTTGAGGCATTGCATTACAGGTAAAGAAAGATTGAACAAGAAGCACAGCTGCTGAAGTATGCTCTGAGCTGCCATCATTACCATAAGCCTTCACAAGGGTTTAAGGGAGGCTTCAATTGATGAAAGTGACAGCAGCTTAGAGTGCCTCAGTGGTTGCCCTCTCTTCCCCTTCCCAGGGCCAACCATGGATCAACTGGGTCAATCTCCTTCGCTGGTTGATCCCCTTCCCTGTGATCAACCATGGACCCTTTGATGACCCTAGACACTTGGCCAATGACCACACTGGCCAACCCTGATCTGGAAAGATCCATAGACTACATTTTTTTTTGCACACGTTTATGATGGATAGATCCTGTGGTCATGAGACTGTGCTCTGTAGTAGTAGTATTTTTATCCATAACGTCGCAGTACGGGGAAGAGTAAGTATCTTTAGGACTGCAGCCTATGGAGTTGTTTACTGTGTACCACCTTGCTCATGAAACTGATCTATGCGTTCCGAGGTGCTTTGCTGCTGTGACCTATTTCATAAGTTCAGCTCTTTCGAATCACCCCTATGCTTTGCGGAAGAGCGTGATGTGGCTGTTTACACCCAGCATACCCCATTTGCAGGGTGTCGGAAATACACAATTTTAACAGACTGAAAAATGGTTGCATTTTGTGCAAAAGTGACATTTATATTTTATGAACCGAATTAACGTTGGGAAACATTTTTTAATTTTTTAAAAAAATTGTATGGAAACAGACACTGACTTGTTAACTGCAGGACAATTTGGGAGTTAATAAGGTAACAAAGCACAATACTGTTGTATATTCATTGCTTTATTTTAATTGTATTTTATACATAAACCTGTCGAAAGATCTTAATATAAGAATGCATCATGTAAAATAATGGAAACTGTTTCTGCTAAGCAGCCTCAATCATTATCTCCCCAAATAGCTGCACTGATGCCCTATATTTCCAAGGCAGTTAAAGCTGAATAGGATTTAAGTGAAAGATAAAAAAAAAGAAATTAAAGTTGCCAGATGTTTACTAATACGGCCTCACAGTTGGTGCTATCCTGACTAATGATACTATGGAAGGAAGTGCTATGCAAAAGTTAATAATACTACCAAGTAACTAGAGCTTAATGCAGTGTTTCCCAAACTTTTTTGACCTGCGGCTCCCTTGACCATTGGCAACCATTGGTCACGGCTCCCTATCACATTATGTCGATGCCTGCTAATTGGCACTGCACTGTTTTATGAGAGGATTCCATGGCACTCCACAGCTCCCCTGGCTTGTTCCCGCGGCTGGGAGCCACATCTCCCAGTTTGGGAACCACTGGCTCCTCAGCCTCTCCAAAACTAAGCTCTGGAGTTGGTGGTTAATGTTAGAGCATAGCCTTGGAACATGCAAAGCAATAAAAGGAGTGCCTCTAAACACATTCTTTGTCTTTGTGTTGCTTTGCTTTTGCAAACTTTTGACATTCTTTAAGCCCTACAAGGTCAGCTAGCTTTTTTGCGATGGTCCTGGGCCGGCGCAGTCATCCTACACTGGCCTAGCAACCAGGTATGATTGTGCCCTTAATCGTATTCTAACAGCTTGCTACCATTTATTAGGTGACATGGATTGCATGGGATACTGTTGCATAGGGTGCTGTTGTAACAACCTGGGTAGATCCTGTTGTGTATGCATATTTGCAGGGGAAGGAAACAAAGAGGCTGATAGCAGTATCTGGAATAAGCAACAGGAACATGGCATAGGATGCTAGCTATTAAGACCAGTGTGGAAGGTTAGTCACAACCTCTCCCATTGCAATGCCTGGAAAGACTGATAAAGAAACAAACTCTGATATGTTCCTGGGATTCAGTGCCTTTGGGAAGAGGTAAGTGTGAGGTGTAAGACCCCTATTTGAGTCATCTGTTGGCTACAAATGTAATGAAGAACCTTGGCTTCAGTCCATCACAGTGAGGATTAAGTTAACATTAAAGACCAAGAGCTGTTTGAGATGGAAATTTGTGGAAGCTGGATCCAGTTCCCCATTTCCTTTTCTCCACCCAGCAGGTGAATTGATGAGATTTTTTTGAAAGAGTTTCATGCATGCAATTTCAATTGCTCTACACATGCTTCTTTGGAGCAAAGCATCACCTTCATTTTGGCTTAAACAGGGACATTAGTCTCTAATTTCATTCCTTATATTAACGAACTTAGCAAATTCAGGAAGACTGTCATCAACAATTACTGCTATTGTAAATGGTCACCGTGCAATGGTCACTCTTACATTTTTGCTTTGCATAAAAATTGTCACAGACTTACTTCTTTGCAGCCTCAGTCCTATTTGCTATTGGAGCCTTGTGCTGCTGGAACATTTGTCCCCTTCCTCCGGGAAGAGCCCCAGTGGCCCCTATGGGCCTCCTCAGATGTACACCGGCAAAATGGTCAGCGCAAATTGGTAGAGCGCACCGCCGATAATCCGTCCCCCATCCCTGGCCTGGCAGGCCAATCACCCCTTCCCCTGCCAGCCTAGTCCATTCTCCCCCCCCCCCGCGCCCCTCTGCTGCACCACAGGGACTTACCTGCTTGGTGCGGCGAACGGGCCATATGCTAGGTGAGCAGGTTGGCACCAGCCTTGGCACTGGCAGAGCTGTTGCTCCGCCAGCGGATTTCTATGCTGGATTGTGCTGTGACTCAATGTATCTGATGAAGTGGGATTGGACAAGTGCTTATACTCCAATACATTAGTTAGTCTTTAGGCTGCCACCAAACTATTTGTTGCTTTTGCTGAAACAGGCAAATGTGGCTATAGCTCTGCATGCTGTTGCAATTGCTACATTGAGATTATCGCGTGGTATGAAATCGTTTTTTACAGTCTGTGACATTAGGAAACCCATGACTGAGAGGTGGATCTTTTTGTTTTCTAGGCTGTACTAATCCAGAAAAGATGACCCTACGTGCTGCAGCATTGTTGTGGGAAATGCGAAGAAAATTGCGAAAATACAACTTATTGTAAAAAAAAGTTTGCATCTGCCTTTCAAGTCTTCGATCAATGCAAATGTGCGCCCTGCATCTTCAACAGCACTTCTCTGAGACAATGGTTATGACAATGGATCATCTACTGTATAACAATGCTGAAATTCCTGGCGCACTGTAGTACATTCCACCATGATAAGCCCATCAGAACAAAGCCTTGAAGCTAAGAAAAAGCAAATCTGCTTAGTGGAAGAAGACATCGCGTTTTATGTTGAGATTAGCATTATCTTTAAGAGGCAAGCAGCATTACCGTGGATCTGTGATCCATCATACATTTTAAAATGCCTTTCTTCATTATTTAGGATTTTTATTCTGCTGATGAGAGCTATAATTACTCAAAGACGGCGCATAATTAGTAACAACTGTCTCCTGCTGTTACGTTCAGCGTGAGGGTGAGAAGACACATATTTGTTGTAAAAACATGTGGTTTGAGTAGAGCTAAACTAGCCGTTACATGGAATGCTTAATATGAAATGGTGTTTTTAGTTTTTTAAATAGCAGGTGGGAGGTTGTGAAATGGTGTGGAACTGTGGTAGGGGCATTTAGGACTCCCCCCCCCAGAGTTTTGATCTTGAATGTGGTCCTGTTGAATGTTATTTTATGTAGAAAGAAAGCTTCAAGTGAAAGCCAATGAAAGCTTATTTTCTATACAAGTGTGTGTGTGTATGTGTGTGTGTGTGTGTGTGTGTGTGTGTGTGTGTGTGCACGCACGTGCGTGTGTGCTGGGGCAGGTGGGAATTGGGCCTGGAACTGTGACAGAAGCAAAATCCTAAAGCCCCCTACCCTCCACAGTTTTACCCCACTTCCTAGCTTCCCTCCAGCTGCTATTGAAGAAATGAAAACAAAAAGCACCATTCTGCTCAATGTGTAGTCGTCTGACCCTGGCCGCTTTGAGGACACAGCAGTATGCCACTCCATCCTTAGCCTCGTGCTGCATGCTATGGATGGGGGGGGGGACGACCTGGAGGCAAACCAAAGTTAAATAAAAACGTTTTTACTTACCTTTGCATAAGCCTGCAGACTGTCTATGGGTCTCCTTGGACACACGCCAGCCATTTTGGTGGTGTATGTCCAAGGAGAGATAAGGGGCGGAGAGGTTTGAAAAGAAAGGATAAGGTCTAGGGTGCACAACTTCTGCTGGATCCATCTCCCCCTTCCCCAACACGCTCCCGGTTTCCTCCGCTAACACATCCCGGTCCTCCCTCTTCCCACAAACTACCCTCTGCACGCACAGGCTTATCTGCAGGCTGCCGGCCACGGCAGAGGGCCTCCAATGCTGCCACCAGTTTGTGGCAGCGGTAGCTCGCAAATGACCTGCGGTGGCATGCTCTGTACATCATTGGAGACCAATTTATGGCAGTGGGACACTGCCATTATTTACAGCATTGCCAATTTACTGCCAATTTACGCTGCTGATTTACGGCAGCAGAACACTGTGGGACACTATCAGTAAATTCATTGGTAGGACTGGGCTGAAAGACAAGCAGCCCTATTGGATCAAACCAAAATTTAGCATCATGTGTCCCACAATGGCCAACTAGAAGAAAGAGATAGGAAACCTACAAACAAGAGAGGAAGATGTACTTCTCTCCCACTTTACTTCCCTGCAACTGGTATTCTCAGAGGCAAATTGCCATATAGCCATCATGATTAGCAACCATTTATAGGACATGTCCATGAAAGGCTGATATTGCTATAAAACGGTGGTAACCACGTTCACAGGGTGATATGAGATGCTTGTTTTTTTTTTCCCCTGTGTTGCTGGTAATCTGAAAGCAATGGCATTAAGAGCAAACAAAGTGCTAGGCTTTGTTCACTTCTGAACTCCGAACACCTTGCAAGTCACAAAAGAGCTTTGTAACCTGTGAGTGCTGCTCACTGCATCATGGATTTAAAATCTCAGCCTGTAATTCCAAAGACTGTTAAAAAGAGTTAAGTCTTGATTCCCCAGGATCTATTTTCAGCTCCACATGGTAAAAATAAAATAAAATAAATGATTTAACTTCCATTAACACCAGTGGGAGTTGCATGTGCTTTTTTTCCCTCTCACGCAACCCGTAGAAAATGCATCCCCAGGTATTTCAGAAGTTAAGATGACTGAGTATTCTGGTAACTAAGACCCCATAGTAGCGAGCAGGTTACTTTATATTTCACAGACAGCATGAATACTACATTGGCAACTGCTGAAGTCAGCTCAACGATCAGAGCAATGCATATGACAAATAGCTACTTTTAATGGATTATAATGAATGAATTTGGCATTGTCCTTTGAGGGGGTAGATACGGTAGCTTTATAGATGACGGGACAGTACTGAAAACAAATGCACATCAAATAAATGGAAAAAAGGAGCATTTTTAAAATTCATCTGCTCCTTTTTATATTCTGGAAGTGTATGAACAGGCAGTCTTTCCTCGTGGCATTTAATGTACTGCAGGTACCAGATACAGCTAAGTATCCAGACTGGAACTTAATTTTCTGAACTAATGGTTAACGCGGTCATAGCTGACCAGTTTTATGAAACGATGAGAACTTTGGGTTGTCAGAATCCAAATTTAATTTCCCAGAACCTTGAGGTGGAATCATAGTGATGTCCATGAAAGGAAATAGTTTTGCTCATAAGCTAAGGAAGTGTCTCTTTATGGGAGGTGAGATAGTCTTGCTGAAACATTTGTCAGCATTAGCCTCCTACAGCGACATTGCCCTCTTGTGCAGTGCTTTCTACAGTTTATGTGAACAGATTTGTGTGGTCCATCAAACTGTTGATTCAGTTTTATTTTCACTCTCATCAGTGCTTGTCAATCTAAATCAGTGGTTCCCAACCTTCTACCCAGGGCCTCTGAGAGGGGGGGGGGTTAAGGGGGTACAATCGTACCCAGGCCCAGGACCAAAAATGTGTCAAAAAGAGGGCCCAGGAGCAAGAAAAGGCGGACCCAGGAGCCAAATTCACATGAAGGGAAGGGCCCCAAAAGAAACTTTGTATCCCCTGATAAAATTCCTCTGAGTGGCCTTGCTTCTACCCTTTTAAGGGGAGGTTGGGACCCAACGAGGGACCCATAGGCGATGTCACTTCTGGGTCTTCCCACTGCCGCCGAATCCCAGTAAGAAAAATACCCCACTTTGTCTTCAGCGGCAGTGGCAGTGGTGGGGAGACCTGGATGTGATGCACAGACATCGCTGACAGGTTAGTCATGCCCTTAAAGGCATAGTAATTTCTAAACATGTAACATGGGGGTCATGACCCGCCCCCCCAAGTTGTGAACCACTGGTCGAAATGGTAATTCACCCACTCAATTCCATACCACCACTGATGTGTCCCATTCCACTGAGAGTCACAAAATGTGATCCTAATCCTGTTAATTCAGAACTATTTCTCACTGAGTTCTAAAGGACTTCTTTCCAAGCAAGAGTCTTTAGAACTGCATCATTAGACATAATTTTCATTGAGGCTGAACAGGCTAAAACAGACTAGAGAGTGAGGCTCACAAACACTGTCAGGGATTGAGAGACTCAAACCCTAGGTCTAAGGATAAGGTGAAGGCTACTTGCAAAAGACACATTGACTCCTATCCCTAAGCAGATACTGTTGTAACAAAGCATCTGGCTGGAACAGTCATGGCCCAATCCTATGGGCCTACTGCACTGCCAGAACTCACATTCTGGCAGTACAGTGTGCTTTATGGTGGTTGCAAAATGTGACCTTGCAGCTGTGCGCCAGCAGCCTTCAGAGAAGTCCTGGCACCGGTAAGTCAGAGCAGGGGGTGGGTGATGGGCAGAGGGATGTGTGGAATAGGGAAGGTGGGAGGAACTGGGCAGAGACTGAGGTAGGGAAGGGAGTGTTGAGGCTGGGAAAGGGGTGGTATCGGCAGCAGTAGTTCTGCCAATATCCTGAGAACATAACATAAGAAGAGCCCTGCTGGATCATGCCTCAATCCATCCACCTGGGTCCACTTGGACTTGCACCTCAGGGCAGTGGAGGCTTACTGCTGGGCAAGGAAGAAATTTTTACCTTACCTGGAATAGACATCTGGGAGTGCCTGCTGCAGGATGCAGCATGTGGTCCGGTGGCAGGACTGCATTGGCCGGGGGGGTTGGGGGGTTGGCTGTCAGGTGGGATAGGATTGGGCTGTCAGGTGACTCTAGAGACCAATTGCAAAATTTCACTTTTTAGTTAAGGTTGAGTTCCTGCTTTGATCTCTGGTCTGAACACCTTTCTTGAAACACTTTTGCCAAATCTATTAGCTGTCCTTTGGCTGCCCGCTTGCAATCTCTCCAGCCCACCTCCTATTGACTCCATCCAATTCATAGAAGTCAGTGCTGCAGTAGTGTAGCACTGGAGAAGAGAAGAGAAGCTATCCTTTCCGCTATGTGTATAAATCCCCATGTGAATTGTAGTCATCACATTATCTTTTGAAAATGTGGAGGCTTTTCATTCATGCAATTTTTTTCTGCCCATTTTTTTGAGGTGGATAGGCAGCATGGATTGATTCTTATGATTCTTCTTATGGTTGAGTGTTGATGTGGAGACCCATTCATGATGTGGAGACCCATTGAGTCCCGTGTGACACACATGAGAGGGAGGTCATCTGTATGGAGGAGGAGAGGGGCTCATGCCACTTCTTCACCGTATATGGCAGCCTTAGCTGCAAGTGAATAAATCTATCTCTCCCAATCTACTACTAGCCTTGCAAATGAATTCCTCTCCCAGTTTTCAATTCATCCATGTTGATCCTATCAGAATATTGTTGTGATGTTACGCATGAATATCCTCTATCCTGGTAGCTGATGGTTTAGAACTGTTTATTCACCCAATGTAGTGGACTATGGTACCAATGGAAGAACATGCAATAAGTTGCTTGATCTAAGTGGGAATTCTGAGCATCTCTCTGGAAACAAATACATGTTGCTCCCAAATCTCAGTGGATCATTGAAAGTGGTCACAGGCTGTGATACTGCTTTGGGGGAAAGCCCTGAGTACATACCAGCAGAGCGAGCAAACGTTTTGAAGCATTTGCAACAGTATGCAAAATTGAAACCAGGCCTGCTGTGGCAGAGAACTGCTTCACCACTGGCACATTTAATCCAGGAACCTGGAACATATCCCCAGCGGATATGGGGGGAGTACTATAGTCATATAAGTCTGTCCAAAGGGATTGTGCTGTAGAACGAGAGCCCTTTAGCAACGGACCTGTACATGTCCCAATTTTTCTTGCATCAACATGTCAACATCTGTCTGTTCCAAACTTTTATTTGTCCTTAACAATGTACTGAAACTTATATGGAAAAGAAACACTGTCAATTTTAGTACGGACATCATAATATTATGCAAAATGGATCCTGCCCTTTGAAACAAAAATGGATTCCATTCCTGAAGTGGAAGATTATTTCCAAATGTCGTGTCAAAGAAATAATCCATGCAAAATGGCTTAAAGAGCTCAAGCAGACATGTTAGAATATATTTCATCTATATTCACCAATTCAAAACTATTCTAAGCAGCAATGGGTTCCAGCCAGACCAGATTATACAACCAAAAAGAACCTCCCCTTTGTCCTTTTGTAAGCTAGAAGAGAATTTGCTGTATTTGTTTACTTTTTCCCAAAGCTTCTTGACCCAGAAGCTGATGCTACTTCCCTCTCCAGGCCGAAGAAAGCCAGACCTTTCCCAAGGTCTTTGCATTGTATGAATAACCCACTGAGGTGTTGCCAGCTTTTGTAAGGCATTTATTGATATTGTTAGCAATTGGACATATATTTCAGGCAGAAAATCTATAAAATAGATTTTTTAAAAAAACTTTTTTTGTTCTCATGCAATTACTCCAATTTATATATTTTTGGAGAATGTTGCTTTTTCATTTCTAACCACCAAGCTAGCCTTTCAGATTGCTCTTGCGCTTTCACCTACATTCAGGACCTTGGCCAGCGACTTCAGATGTTATTACAATCCCTGCTTGTTTTTGGCTCTGCAATACTCTCTTTCCTCTTCCTATTACACAGATCCATGGCTTCTGTATTCCTGATAATGGACTGCAACTGGACAGAGGTAAGAACAAAGCACAGGATCCAATATTTACCTTGTCTTAGGCAGTTAGGCCTGCAATCCACTCAGTTACATGGGAATATGTCTCAACACTATGGAACTAAATTGTGAATAGATACATAGGATCAGGGTGCCTAACGTTTAAATTGATTTTCAGGCAAAATGATTTTAAATATAACTGATATAGAGCACAATTAAATACAGATTTGTTTTTACAGAATTAGGCTTTTCAACACAGTTTACAAAACGAAACAAAACAAAAGCACAATAAATCTAAAAAAAATAATCTCTCCCAAATTGCAAATGTCTTATTATTTGAAATGTTGGGACAGTATTTTTTTCATGGCAAAACACTCTATGTGGTACAGGCCAATGTTTTGCCCTTTTATTGCAGACACATAGATATCCATGGAAGTCTTCCTTTTGTATACCTTCATTTACCAATATTGGATGTTCAATTCTTTCTTTCTTTCTTTCTTTCTTTCTTTCTTTCTTTCTTTCTTTTTAAAAAGCTTTTATCCCATTTTTCTCTAATTAGGTTCAAAGAGGCTCACAATCATTAAAAACAAAACAAATCATTTCAATCAATGCACACACACTAATAATTTAAACATGCCATTAAGCAACAAACAGAAACACAGCAGAACATCACTAGTGCAGCAGGACCCACCAATCTGGCTTGACAAGTCATGTTTCAGTCTAAAGTGATGCAGGGAAACAACAATGGAAAAGGAAGAAGTGGAAGGAAGAGCAAATGGTGAAGAATATGCACATTATGCATCCACACCCATAGCCATAGCTAAGGGTACAAAAGGGGTCCTCAACCTTGTGTGATCATTACCACCAAAGTGATGACCCCAAAGGGTACTGTCCTTTAGTAGTGATGCCACTCACATTAGGCCTGGGGGAAATATCGCACCCACTCAGAAACAGCATCTAGGGTCAGATGTTTTAAATGTTCCATGGGAGTTAGGGCTCTCCTTATCCAGTACTAGATGGAGAAAACAAGGCTCCCTCTTTAGCCTCTTGAGAATATGATGATCCAGCAATTCTAATAAAAAGGATGCTCCAAAGAACTGGTGCCACCACTAAAAAGAACCTGCTCTTGAATGCCTATCCCACCTCAGTTAGACCAGGTACTTGGAGCAAGACCTCTGATGATGACTGAAGTTTTTGAGAAGACACATATGGAAGGACGCCTTTAGGTAACAAGGTTCTGAATTGTCATATGTCACTACGTAGTGCATTAGTAATTTCTTGCAAATTGGCTAATGGCCCAATCTTACTGGAGGGAAGCGCTGGGGGAATGTGTGTTCTGCCAACACTGGCTACTGCAAAAGCACCATAAAGCACTTTGCAGCAGCACAGGGAGCTGGCATGCCAGCAGGTAGACTGGAACCTTCCTGTGCATGCCAGCAGAGTGACCAGCAGAGGCCCACTGGAGCAGGCAAATCCGGTGCAAGATTGGAGCGGGGTGGGAGGAGGGCTGAAAGGGGTGGTGATGCTGGTAGGGGTGGGCAGATCAGGCTTGGGGGTGGGATTGGCAGCACTGGTAGGTACTGAACCCCGAAGCCCTTCCTGGGCCTGATCTGTCTGCGTAGATCAACATGGACTTGTGTCAGCGATATTGCTGGCACAGATTCGAGTCGACCCATTGTGGCAGCTGGGGCTTACCCCAGGGCAAGGGGACAAATGTCCCCTTACCCTGAGGAGACCTCCAGCAGCCAAAAATCTCCTGAAGTACATAGCGTAGCCCGTGCCAGCACTGCTTCATCACCGCACAGTGATTTACATTGGATTGGGCTGTAAGTGAACCACTAATGGTTTTTTTTTTCCCCCATGAGGATGTACTTAAAATAAGTTTCCCACAAAGTGCCCACCATCCCACAAATCACTTTGCATACTGTGGTTGCCAGACATGAAAGACATTAGAGACCTGGAGGAGAGGGAGAAATGCATATACAGTAGTATACTGTGGAATTCTGGGAAGAAATAGAGATCTATTCCATGAAGTGCTGGAATATAGGACAACTCTTTAAGTCGTGGACATCTGTCAAGTTGGCAGTGCTGCCCTAGTTACTAAAACACTGAAGTTCTACTGCACAGCCAAAAGTGAGGCCATATGTTCTGCTTTCCCTATTGCAGTCTATGTTAGCTACATGCCAAGGCTTGGCTGTTTCAGTCACCGTTCTTGATGGACATAACGTGTAATGGAATTTGAACATTTAGCATTTTTGGCATCTGTGCTTCGCTTAAGGTGGAGCTCATATTCTGAACTTTCAATGCTTTGGCTTTTTGTTGATTGATCAATCAGTGCCTGCGGAGCATGGGAATGTGGGAGAACAAGCACATTGCTGCAGTGCAGCTGGCCATTTTTAGATCAGCAATGTGGCCTTTAATGCCAAGAGGATCTTCTCATCCTGGCGCATTAGGCAAAATGAAATTCTCCTGCCAGGTCTCAGAAGAATCAGTGCAGGAGAGGTCTGTGTTTGGGAAGGGTCAAATACAGCTACTCTCAACGTCAGATATGCTTGGGCAGACATTTGGTATGTTCCAAACTCTCGACCACTTATATAAATGTGAATCTATGCTTTTCAGATTTGCTTCAAAAGCTTTGTGCATACCTTAGGGCACCTGTGTGCTGTAAATGCAAGTGAAGCACCTCCAATGTCGCCTACTGTCTTCACAGGGCATAGAGAAGGAAGCAAAGAAAAAGCAATGAAATAGTGGCCATCTCATCCAAACATATATAGAGGTAGGTAGATGAGGGTTCTCCTGCCAACCTAGCAGTTCCAAAGCATGTCAATGTGAGTAGATAAATAGGTACCGCTTGTGGGAAGGTAAACAGCGCTCTGTGTTCCAGCCGCATGCTACGCACTGCGGCAAGGAGAGTCATGCTGGCCACATGACCACAGAGGCGTCTTCGGACAAGGCTGGCTCTTCGGCTTTGAAATGGGGATGAGCACCACACCCTAGAGTCGGACACGACTGGACTTAATTGTCAGGGGATACCTTTACCTTTTAGATGAGGGTTAATATGGTATAAAGGCACCTGTCCTTCTTGCACCAAACATTGGTGCATGCCTTAAGCAGTTGTCTCATATCTCCCATTCTGCTCAAGCATAACGTTCTTTGGCCAGCCATCAGTCAGGTCTCATTAATTCGCAAGGTCTTAAAAGGGAGACAAGCAGCCAATTGTTTATGTTCATTGGCTCCATTGCATTCCAAAGTTACATGCATCTTAAGTGTGAGCAGCAGTAACCAAGAGCCCATTCTTACATTAATCTGGTGATGTGGCTCAATTTATTTGTTAGTTACCTCTGAGGAGTAGGGGTGTGCAAGAATTGCCATTCCTAAACAATGCTCCTAGGTTGTTGTTGTTGTTTTTCACATGCGAGGCTTACAGCCCAATCCTATGCTTTCCCAGGACACAGCATGCAGCTGTGCCAAAACAGGCTGTGCTGCATGCTATGGTGGGGAGGGGGAGATCAGGAGGCTTGGGAGGGGAAGGGAACACATTTTCTCTTACTTCTTCATAAGCCCCTCGACCACCAATGGGTCTCCTTAGACCTGCACCAGCTCTTTAGCTGACACAAGTCTGAAGAAACAAAGGGGGCTTGTCAGCTCACTCTGGAGGGGATAGCATCTGGTGCAAGTCGCCCATGCCTGATGCCTCCCCTCCTGCATCTGACATGCCCCTGTCCTCCCCCATTCTGCCCTGATCCTCCCACCCCGCCCCACCCCACCCCAATCCGCCCACTCCACCGACTTACCAAAGTTGGAATCCTTCTCCTCGCCACCACTGCCACACACGGGTTCCTCAAAAGCGGTCGGGCCCGGAAGTGTGCTGCTCCGTGCTCTTCTAGAAGGAGTTTTGTGACACCTGAAAGTGTCTACTGCCACCAGAATGCTAGTTCTGGCGGCGGTAGGGCATTATAGGATTGGGCCATTAAACTCACTCCTAACAAGAGTGCAACACCTGCATAAGCTGAGATGGAAATGTAAGCTTTCTTTTAACAAAAATAGATTTCCTCAAATGTATGAAAATGCAGCCTTACTTATATGGGGTTCCATATACACATAGGCCCCAAACACAGGCACTAATGCTGTTTGGTCGGGTTGTGCTTATCAGAGAATTATCAGGTAAGCTTTAAAAAGTCTGAATGATGCATGCCAGTATGAATTTTTGAGACATTGAGGTGCTCTGATGCCACAATGTCTGATTATTTAGATAAACAGATGGTGTAGAAATGTCAGACTCTGTAAATTGGCATTCATCAGGTTGGCACTTATGAGTCAACCCTTTAAAAGGGATTCATATTTTGCTTGCGGCTTATACACACATACCCACATATGCATACGCGCACACACACCCTATACTACTATTAATGAGTACAAAGTATTTAAATGTTGGCATTTTGCTGATGAGAACCTGGCTGTAAACGAACTGGAGCATAAGAAATCCAATCCGTCTAGAAGCCATGCGCCCTACAGAAACCTCAGGAGTTATTGCCAAAAAGAAAGGAAAATTATTTTGCCTGAAGACGAGAATGAATTACATATGTAGTAGCAGAGCTACTTTAATAGAGAAGGCTTTGAGGATATGTGAAAGGTGTGATCAGAAGAAATTACTATAATTTTCCGGGAAAAAAGAGAGCATGACACAAAAGGAATGGATGAGGCAGCTCACAGCCCCCAAATACTTTTATCTTGACTCTCATCCCCTCTGCTCTGTGGAATGATTCTAGGACTGGAGTTTGCAGACTGGTTAGTATCTCCAGGATTCCATGCTACCCTCTACACTTTGAGCTGAGCAATTTAAAAGTTGTTCCATGTGAAAGGTAGATCTGCAAAATGAGGCATAATGTGAACCATTTGGTTCTCTCCCCTCAAACATTGGTGGAGCATGAAATGGATTCTTCCACTCTGCCAAAATTTTTCAGAATAGATCATCAAATCCAAAAAGAATTCCACATTGGACACGCAGAACGAAGCTAATAGGTACCCATAGACACTAAAGTGCTATGCGGACATTATTGTCCGGGTAAAAATGAGCATACGGTAGAGGAGGAGAGTGCTCTGGTAAGCTCCACCTCCATGCCAACGTGGTCCTGAAGCCCCGCCCCTGCATGTACAACATTTGTCTGCATAGACAAAAGCTATACCCAGGAAGAAATTCTTCCTGTGATTGGGAATGTTTGGATTTTGTATTTTCTTGACTTTTTCTGGAGTACAAATGCTTGGGAAAGGGAAAATGAGATAGAAATGTTAATAATGCAGATGGCTTCCCCATGCTGGATGAAGTACAAGGACTGGCCTTTGGTGAGCCCAGAAATGGTCATTTCTTTCTGTCTGAGGTTTCGATTACCAGCTATCACTGGGTCCATCACAATGGGTGCACTTGTGCAGATGATTCATCTGGCAGATGAAGTAATGGTTCCACATGTCTCTCATTGTTACCAGTAGCGTAGCTGGATCCATGCCAGTGGGGCGGTGGGCAGAGTGATGCATCATCGCCCCCACCACCAGAATGGCCCTGATCCATTTGGCACTGGATCAGGGCCATTCCAGTGGCGGGGCAGGTGGGGCAATGATGTGTTGCCCCGCCCGCCCCACTGGTGCGAGTTCAGCTTCACTAAAGACAACAACACATGGTCTAGCCTAGTGTTTATCAAACTGTGGATCAGGACCCACATAGTGAGTCGCGACCCGATGGGTCCCCACAGGTGATGGAAAGATCAGATAAGTAATTGCCTCAAGCCCTGAGGCTATTCAAAAATCAGATAGCTGCTAATTGCCCTTTAAAAAGCTGAGCTCCTGCAGTTTGCAAGCTTGTGCAACTATAGTGAGATAAATGTTTGATGCATCTTTTTTTCAAGATGTTTGAGCATCTTTTTTTCTGGTGTTTTTTTCCCCAAGTCTGTCAATGACCAGTAGTGGGGGGCAGGTGAAGGCTGAGTCACATGACTAAGCCCCTCAAGCCTTTTAAACCTCGTAAAGCTAGGTGAGTCCCGACAGAGTGTCATTTTAAAAAGTGGACCCCAGTGCTAAAAAGTTTGGGAACCACTGGTCTAGCCCAACAAGAGATGTGGCTGTTCTGTGAGCCATCTAAGCATGTACAATGGACACTGAGAAAGTGCATGCGACGCCATGGGCTTGCAAGCACATTTCGTATGGGTGCACTGATCAGAAAGACAGAATTGGCTGAAGCTAGCCCTAGTCATTACAGAAGGTACACCGTTGCTGCCCCAAACAGAAGTCCAGTGTTTCTCCCTTCTCACCCACTAGTAATGTCTGGTAAAATAAAATGTGGGATGTGCTGTCATTGCATTCCACATTTCCTCACCCCAGGTCCATTTCAGTCTATGAAAGTAGCCGCACATCTCATAGCAAATCTGTCTTCATCTTGGGACTGTCAAACACATCCTTGGTGGGTAACCTGGGTTTATTGCAGCATAATGCAGAAAAGAGTCATATGTTTCCATATCTGTTCAGAACAGGCAATCGCCTTCTTGTTCACTCTGAAGGGGATACCTTGGTACGTGCTGAAAACAATATGGTTTTCAACTGAAAGAGAAGAAGGGTCACTTGTCTTGTCTTCACGCACTTCGTTTTTCAGATCCTGCACAGACATTAGAGGTGAAAACGACAAACCGAGACAGATGTCCTGGAATCGGAAAGCTGAGGTCTCAGAAAACTTGAAAAGATGCTGCATCAGAATGTTTGTGCTTATCTTTCCCGAGCCAATTCAGCCACTGCCATTCGCGAGGCATCCTTATCAATACTGCTTCTCCTATTCACGGCGCTGGCTTATTACTTGCCCTGACAGTACAGTACATGCTATCAGAGAGAAGCAAGTTTACTAGAGGCCTGACTTGGAGATTAACTCTAATGTGCAGCTCATTGAACACATTTAATCTTCTAAATTCCCTGGTATTGATTTGCAGAATGGAAGCTTATGTCTGCTGATAGAAATGCATTGCTCTTGCCCAGACGGGTGATAACTCTCATCCTTGCATATTGTAGACTTAAGCCCACCCCTCCCCTTGTTCCTGAAAGGTTATAACATCTTTAAAAAGTTTTGAAGCGGCTGCCTTGGTGTCGAGTGTGACTGAACAAGCCTTGACGCATAGACCAAGTGTACAGACCTCACCCGTGGTAAATGGCAGCAGCTACAGTTTGCTATTAGACGAGCTGTTTCCGTTCACAGAGTCGTAATGTGTTTTCCACCTCCGAGGATGCCGGCAGGTGGTTTGACAAATATTTGCCCACCAAGAGCTTCTGTGTGCTGTACAGTAAAAGTGATACAATTTCCTTCCATTACGCAAGCACAAGGGGGCACTTTAGCATAAGAAACAGGACTCATTTTCAAACGCTCTACTTTCAGAGAACCCTTTTCACTGGAGGGACTGTCTGCTGAGATGCAGATTCTCAGATGCCCCAGTAGGTCAGGTCGACAGGGCCTCATTTTGCACAAAGTGCAGCTGTGAATACACCCAACACTCTCCTCCAGTTGCAAACTGTGAGGATGACTGGTGAGTGAGCTTTCAGAGAAGCTTATCTGCCATTACTAATCTTTTCAGTGAGGAACCTTGGATGCACTTCAACGGGACCCCATGGAGTCCCCAAAACATAGATTAAAAACGACTGCATTGAGAACATCAAGTAGTATGGCTACTTGAAACTGTGGAATTCCAATTATCTAATTCTATAGGAAGGAGTAACTATAATGGAAAACATTGGTTTAGTGTAGATGTAGTTATAGTTGCACCCTTTGAAACCCAGAGGGTCAAGGTTGCACTCCTCTTATAATGGGTTACTGCCATATTGGAGGCATGCAGTTGTACCTACGTAGTTGATTCAATTTCTGGGTGGCCTTATAGGCCCATAGAATACCCATAGTCTTTCATGCTCCAGTCACATCCCCATCTTGCCCATTTCTGAAACTTTGACCAGTTGTATGCATGGTCCTGATATTGCACATTGGCTGGCTTGGACTGAGGTGAGAGCTGGGTCCATTGCAACATAAAATTCCCTTTCCTAGTTCCTTTCCTTGGCTGGAACTCTGAGAGCCAGGATGGTGTTGTGGTTTGGGAGCTGGACCTGGACCTGGAAGATGCTTCAATGTAAGTAAGTGCAAAGTGATGCACATTGGGGCAAGAAACCAAAAATTCACATATACGCTAATGGGTTCTGAGTTGTTTGTGACGACGGATCAAGAGAGAGATCTTGGGGTGCTGGTGGGCAGGTTGATGAAAGTGTCGACCCAGTGTGTGGAGGCTGTGAAGAAGGCCAATTCCATGCTCGGGATCATTAAAAAAAGGATTGAGAATAAAACGGCCAATATCATCATGCCCTTGTATAAATCGATGGTAAGGCCACATCTGGAGTATTATGTCCAGTTCTGGTCACCACACCTCAAAAAGGATATAGTTGAATTGGAAAAGGTGTAGAAAAGAGTGACCAGAATGATTTGAGGGCTGGAGCACCTCCCTTATGAGGAAAGGCTACAGCGTTTGGGGCTTTTCAGTCTAGAAAAAAGGCGCCTGAGGGGGGACATGATTGAGATGTATAAAATTATGCATGGGATGGAGAGAGTGGATAGAGGGAAATTCTTCTCCCTCTCGCACAACACCAGAATCAGGGGACATGCACTAAAATTGAGTGGAGGGAGAGTTAGAATGGACAAAAGAAAATATTTCTTTACCCAGCGTGTAATTCATCTGTGGAACTCCTTGCCACAGGATGTGGTGATGGCACCTGGCCTAGATGCCTTTAAAAGGGGTTTGGACAGATTCATGGAGGAAAAGACCATCACAGGTTACAAGCCATAAGCAACCTCCTGGTTTTAGAAGTAGGTTTTCTCCGTGCCAGGTACAGGGGAGTGGCAGCAGGAAACAGGTTATCTTGTTGGCTGTGTGCTCCCTGAGGCATCTGATGGGGCCACTGTGTGATACAGGAAGCTGGACTAGATGGGCCTTTGGCCTGATCCAGCAGGGCTCTTCTTATGTTCTTAAGATCCAGGTTCAAATCCCTGCTCAGCCATGAAGCTTCCTGGGTAACCTTGGGACACTCACTATCTCTCAGTCTAACGTAACTTGGGACACTCACTATCTCACTAACCTATCTATCTAACCTATCTTGGGACACTCACTTGGGACACTCACTATCTCTCAGTCTAACCTAACTTACAGGGTTTTTCATGATTGGGCTTCTGTTGGTGTACCACCTTGCCTTGCTGCAGGTTTCCAACCTGCAGACCGGGATAATCTCAGGCGTGATGTTGGAGTTCCCCCGATTGTTGGTTTTGGGGGAGTTTAATGTTTACGCTGAGGCCCCCAGGGTAGGTGCAGCTCAGGATTTCATGGCCACCATGACTTTGTCTCAGTTGATTTCAGCCCTGTTGCATGTGGCCAGGGACACATTGGTCCTAGTGTTTACTGCTGGGCAAGTGGATGGTGATCTGGATGTAGAGAAGATTTACTCCCTGGAGGGAGAACAACACTGTGGGTTTCCCTTAATGTTTTGGGGCAAATACGTTGAGGATCAGAGTAATGTTTTCCCACTGCAGACTCAAATAATGCATTTTATAAGCATATAAAGGTTTATCTCCATTTATTAATGGTAGAATAGCACCATTCAAGAATATATTTTCAGGTAGCTAGATGGAGATGTACATGTGGCAAAATCCCTATAAACAGCACTAAACTGAAATGACTTTTCAATGGTTACCGGTTTACCATTGCCAGGGATTAATTTCCTTTGGGTGTCAGAGGAGAAAGTTAGTCTAAGCTGATTTTCTTTCTTTTTTTTTATCCTTTTTAAAGTGGCAACATTTAAGTGCATCCCCTGTACCTTGCAGCACGAGATAAATGTTTCCAAAAATGACTAAGTGAAACAAAAGGGAAATGATCAGAGCAGCCAAGCGCTGCTGGCAATTGTTGTCAATGACAGGACATTCTCTGTGCACTTGGATTATTTCATTTTATCTCTTGGATGAGGAGGAATATTAAAGAGGCTCAATTTGGCAGTTTTCACACTTCTGCCAAAGCATAACGTCCTTTTCAGATTTTCCCACCGCCTACTCATCGTTTATTCTCCATCTGACACTTGAGTAATTGTTATACATCATTTCCATCTGTGGTTTACTTTGTATTGCGCCTCGCAGGTGACAGTTAATGCATCTTGTCTTCTCCTGCGAAATAAACAATGGCCTGGAAACAGTGAGCAAACGTTGGCAGTGATTAGGGTAGAAGGAGTGCTGTTACTTTTTCAGATGCATTTTTTTAAAGGTCCTGTCACTTGATAAAAACGATGAGACATCATTTTTGTCATTAAGCTTTTGCTGCCTCAGCATTCTGAACTGGCTGATGCTATCCCAGCCTGCTGGAGTTCATAAGCTCAGCTCCAACATTGCTCACGTGTACCAAAACTCAAATACTTTGGCCACCTAATGCGAGGAGAGGACTCTCTGGAGAAGACTCTGATGCTGGGAAAGATTGAAGGCAAAAGGAGAAGGGGAAGGCAAAGAATGAGATGGTTAGACAGCATCACCGATGCAACGAACATGAAAATGAACGAACTCAGGAAGATAGTGGAGGACAGGAAGGCCTGGCGGGATATGGTTCATGGGATCACGAAGGGTCGGACACGACTTAACGACTGAACAACAACAACAGACCAAATCTCTCCCTGCTATTTCCCGCCTTCAAGAATTCTCTTGTTCCAGGTTGGGGTGCAAGCCGCCTCTTAATCGTTCTCATGTCATCTTCAGTCTCGGTTTTATTAGATTCTATCCCAAGAACAGTCTTGCTGGATCAAGCCAAATACCATCCATGTCTGCTTTTAAGCTCCAACAGTGGCCAGCCAGCCGCCCGCAAGAAATTCACATATCAAGGATGCTGCTGCTGATAGAGTAGCCAGGATGCTGGGGGTCTTCAAGCACAGCCCTGTACCTAGGTCCTGCAAAGCCAAACTCACATGGCAGTTTCTCCTTCTCTTGCCCTGCCCACCAACCATCTCATGGCAACCAATGGAAGCATCTCCTAGAGCTCCCATGATGAGACAGAAGGAAGCCTTGGGGGATGCTCCCATTTGTTGTGCCAAGTATAGCAGAGGAGTGAGTCCCTCAGCCAATTCATGACATTGCTGCCATTGGTACTGCAGTGCCTGGTCACCTGGCCAACCCCCATCCCTGAGAGCATCATCTGTTCGTTTGCTTCTTACTTACCACTGGTTTGCCTTCAGGTTCCACCTCTCCCCACCTCTCCTCTCCTCTCCTTATGGCGCAGCTGCATGCTATAGTGTGGTGAGGGATAGCATTGATCTCTCAGTGTTTGTTTTTTCCCCAGAGGCAAAGGAAATTGAACTGAAATTATGTGTGGAGGGGTAGGAAGGCTTTAGAATGTTGTCCCTACCATGGTTCCAATCCTGACCATGGTCCCCAGTGTGCTATTTTAAATAGGAAAAAAAAAACTTTGATTGAAAGCCAATGGAAACCAATTGAAACTTTTTCTAATTAATGCCACTTGATGGGTTTGTGTGTGTGAGTGTGTGTGAGTGTGAGAGTCCCCCATTTGCAGCCCCTTCATGCTACCTTGAAAAAACAACAACAAAACAGCAGCCTTGTGCATAATGTTGCCTTTGGCTTTTACTTGGGAGTAAGCTCCAATGGACACTGTAAGCCAATGGTGTAGCCAGAGGGGCTGCAGTGTTGTAAGTAGCGCAAGATGCTGCAACACGCATAGAAGCGCCCCCTCCCACTTGCCGTAGGAGCCATTCCAGGGAGCAATGGCAAAACACAGCACACTCCCTGCAGTGCAGCATCGCTGCTCGAATGTCTCCAATGGCAAGTGGGAGGGGCCGCTTCCCCACACATTGCAGCGTCTTACGCTACTTACAGCACTGCACAATCTCTGGCTATGCTACTGCTATAAGCCTTTCTTGGAAATAGCTTAGGACCTGCATAAGATTGGGATGCCCAGCTATAACCCTATGCACACTTACTTCGGAGTAAATTCCATCTGAATGTAGCCAGTCTTACTTCCTGGTCACTATGCATGAGATGGGCTGCATAATCCATCCATCCATCCACACAGTGTCGTCGCACTAGGTGGGATGGAAAGCTAAGTTCTGCAGCACTCCGCCCCACCATTACTCTCCGGCACGAGGTGCCCCGCCCCCTCGTCATAGGAGCCCGTCAGTGGAGAGAAGGCAACACGCAGGGACTCTCCTGCACGTTGCCTTTGATCCACCGACAGGCTCCGATGACGAGGGGGCGCGGCACCTCGTGCTGGAGAGTAACAGTGGGACGGAACGCTGCAGAACTTAGCTTTCCACTCCACCTAGAGCAACGCCACTGCATCCACACACACTGTAATGTTTTAATTGGTTTGAGCACATTGGTCAGGTAGCATGTTTCATTTGGTTTGCTTGTCTCCATGCTGGAAAAAAAAATCCTAATTCTAAATGATGAAACATTACATGTTTTTACAGTATTTACAATATGGTGGGTTTTTTTTTTTTTAGGAGTCACTTTGAAGGGTTGAGACGGGTGATCCTCTGCAACTGTTTGCCGGAGCGCCTGCTTGCCTTTAAAAACCATTATTTAAAATGGAGAGCGGAATGTAATGCACCTCTGAGATATCCTCTGGAAGTTGCCGCTCAATCAACAGAATGACAAAATGATGGTGCTCTAGTTGAGAGGCTCTCCAGCCTGCAGTAACAGAGTCATAAAACACTGTAAAAAGTTTCAAACATTGCTTTCCCTATCCAGTAGTGGCAAGAATAAAATAAAATAAATCCCGCAATACCATCCAGAAAAGAGAACAAAACATGAGGATACTGCTGAAATTCTCCCTTCCCCTACAAAAACACTTTCATCTGCTACTCGGAACTACACGTAAACCCCATCATACCTATTGACAGTAGGTGAGGGAGTTTTTTCAAAGGGGGAACATGAGAGAAGTTTAATAGGCTTGAATACAGTAGTTAAGGAAGCCAGAGGTGTCGCTAGGGTTTGCGTCATAATGAGGCAAGAACTCAGCGCGTCACCCCCATGATGGACCCCAGAGGTGAATGGGGAAAAACAAGGTTGGGCTGAGCTGGGTTCTACAAAGATGCCCATCAGGGAGGACTGTGTATTTCTACAGATTGCTCCTGGTCAGTGGTGTCACTAGGGTTGGTGTCACCTAGTCCGGTAACTCATGGTGTCACCCCCATTAACTTTATTTATTTTAATTATAACAGTGACTCAGCAAATCAGTAACCAACAAAAAAAAGCAGCCAATGTGTTGACACACAACTGAATAAGAGTTCTAATATTAGCTGTGATACACAGAAATGAGAGCTGACTCATACTAACACCTTATTGGTTCCATGCTGTGTCATAATAACACCATACTGGCTCTCGGAACAATCAGTGTTCCTGGTCTGTTTTGACTTAAACATTCTAAGTTAATCCACTTTTTTGTTTTCCTTTTCCAGTTATTTGGCCATAGCGTTTGATAGAATACAGTTAATTTCATTACATTCTGCATCAAATTACATATTGAATGATATGTAACATGTTATATATGATATATAACATGATTATTATCTGTATTCTATCAAACGCTATGGCCAAATAACTGGAAAAGGAAAACAAAAAAGTGGATTAACTTTTAAGTTAAAGAATGTTTAAGTCATTATAGTGGTGTCACTATAATGTTATTATAGTGGTGTCACCCCCTTGAGGGTATCACCGGGTGCGGTCCACACACCCCGAACCCCCCCTAGTGATGCCACTGAAGGGAGCCAATACCTAGCCTTCAACAAATCTCCCATGTCTTTAAATAGGCACAATGGCAGGAAAACTTTCAACAGGTACGATTTCTTCCTCTGTCCTATCATTGCATCTGCAACTTACCAGTCTAGAGGCCAACAGAGGAATGAGTATCAAAGACGTGAGTAGGAAGGGTGAATAAGCTCAGCCCAAGCAAAGTGAAATGCTTTTCAAAGTTCCAGTGATTTGAATGGAAGGTATTTGAGCATGTGCTTACCTCTCCCATTCAAATCAATGGGAGTCCAAGTGCTTATCTTTGGCTGGATTTCACCCAATAATTTAGAAAACACAATATACAGATTCTCCCAAATAGTTCCTATTTGGGTTAAATTTTGGGAAACTAAACATTCTAGCCAGCACTAAGAAAATCATAACCATTTCCTTTGTGGCAAAGGATTAAGGCCTCCATATTTTATTTTATTTTTATTTTGGGGTAGACTCCTATGTTTTTCATAGCTGCATGGCATCCATTCACCACATCTCCGGGCCAAGGAAATCTCCCCTTGTTACATTTTGGCCTGTTATTAAAGGCAAAGAGGTCTCACTAGGAGGGAAAAAGGCTGCTTTCTAGTTCATTAGCAAACACTGCCAACAAACTGACTTTGAAAAGCAAAGGACCAGTACATATGCTTTGCCAATTCAACTCTCCGCCCTAGCATTCCCCTGCCAACCCATTTTTTCATTGGCCTCTGCTCCTGTGCCTTTAACAGTAGTTTGATCTGCAGGCATCAGTGGGTGATTATGTTTATCTCCATGCAGTGAAAGTCTCACCTCCTGAGGTCTGCAGGTCAAGCAGCACCCCACTTCCAAAAGCTTGTGGCAGTCACTGGAGCACTGCATGCTAAGCCGGTACTCCTGCATTGGGATTCCCGTATTTGACAGGATGTGTTCAAAAGCAGTTATTAGGACTTGGACATTAGTCCATAATGAAACAATCACTTGAGCTGGAGCACCGTTATGGCCCAATCCTAACCTACCTTTGTGTTGGCATAGTGTGTGCCGCGCTGGGGCGTGCTGTCGCAAATGTGCCGTAAAGCAAATTGTGACAGCGCACCAGGAAGCAGCACCAGCGGGAAGGCTGTATCCGTTCCTTCAGCGTTAGCGCAAGAAGCGACATGCACCAACCCAGGTAAGCTGATGCGGGAGGCAGAATGGGGCGGGGAGGGGGCAAAATGGGGTGGGGGAGTGTGGTGATGGGGCTGGGTGGGTGGATTGGGCCCGGGAGGGGGATGGATTGGCAGCGCTGGCGCACGCCATATCCTATCCCTCTTTCTGGGCTTGATCCGCCTACACGGGGCAATGCGGACTTGCGCCAGTGATTTTACTGGCTTGGGCATGAGTTGTCCCATTGTGGCTGCTGGGGCTTACCCTGGGGCAAGGGGACAAATGTCCCCTTACCCCAAAGAAACCTCCAGGATGTGAAATTCTCCTGATTCTCCTGCAAGATGCAGCGTAGCCTGTGTCGGCGCCGCTGCATTGACATGGGGGAACCTAGGTAGGATTGGGCTACCCATATAGCAGAGCCCAGTTTTTCAACATTTAAATTGCTGTCATGTGGGGATGCATCTGTTAATGGGATCCTAGTCTTTTTTCAGACAGACAACTTCAGAGTTGCTGCATGCGGATCAATCCCCATAATGTATTTACAGAGGCGTAACAGCCTCTCTTGGCGCCCGGAGCACGGGGGGGTAGGCGCCCTAAGGAAATAGCGTGCCAGGCCGCGGCACGCTCCGGAGGCAGGGGCGCGTTCCGGGAGGGAGGGGCGCGCTCCGGGAGGGGGAGACCCGGCGGGACCCCCCCTCAATCGGGAGAGCCGGCTGGGGACGTCTTCCCCGGCCGGCTGCCTGGGGCCTTCTAAGGAAGGCCCGCTGCACAATTTTTTGCGCATGCTCAGTCTGTTAACTGAGGGAAAAGGGCAGCCCTTTTCCCTCAGTTAACAGACTGAGCATGTGCAAAAAATTGCGCAGCGGGCCTTCCTTAGAAGGCCCCAGGCAGCCGGCCGGGGAAGACGTCCCCAGCCGGCTCTCCCGATGGAGGGGGTCGGCCCGAGTCGGACTCGGATTCGAGTCTCCGAGTCGGACTCGGAGACTCGAGTCCGAGTCCGACTCGCGGGCGGAGCGGCGGGGCGCCCTTTGGGCGATGGCGCCCGGAGCGGTGTGCTCCGCTTGCTCCGCCCTAAATACGCCTCTGTGTATTTACATATGATTACTTTCAAAAGTTAGTCCATGAGCTCCAAGTTCTGGTCACTGGTGATATCAGCAACGGCATAACTCACCAGAAATGTGTCCTGGGTGGGTCCTATTGGAATGAGCGGAAGCTGTGCTAGAGCAAGCTCACACCATCAATCCCATTCTTTCCCATAGCACTTTCACACAAGCATTTTCATGTTAAGTGCTTACGAGGTGGATTATGCTCAAACATTTTAATGAAGTGAAAACGCACATCAACAATGCAAAAGGAAGAAATCTGTGTTCCTCGAGTTTCTGCCATTGTTAGCGCAGGGCAAAAATAATGAGGCAAACAAAAGACCTAGAACAAAACAATGGGTAGAAATCCAGAGTGTAAAGCCAAGTGTGATATGAAAACCAACGCTGTAGAAACGAGGAGCCCAATTAAAATGCTTGCCCTGCATCAGACTACTGTCCTCATTACCCCAACACAATTCAGACCCTGTAAACAATGCTTTAAACATGTAATCCTGCATTTGACATGTGCCTGCCTGATGTACTGTAAACATTTGATTATGTTGTGAGAATGCCCATGACATCGAAAACTTTTGTAGATCATCACTCTGACTGCAGGCATTCGAGCACTTAAAGAGATGTATTTCTCAATAGCCTGTGCCTTCCTTCGTCTTTCAAAATGACTACTTTCAATGTCAATGATCCACATCACCCTGCCAAACAATGATATGGCTTTCCCCACACTTCCACATCCGTAACCATTGACCATTGGCAGTTGCCCCATAATGTTTGGATTTTCAGGTTCGACAGAAAATAACCTGCCAATGAATTCTTCAAAAGAGATGCAACTTAAGGTAATGGGGAATAGGACTGCCAGATATTTCAGTTCTGAGCTTGGAACATTCAGGTTGCAATCCTATGCACATACACCTGGGAGTAAGCCTCATTGGCTATAATAGGACTTACTTCTGAGTAGACTTGCATAGGCTTAGGCTGTCATTTCTTTATTTTAAAAGATTTATATCCCATTCTCCTCACTGAAATGAACCAGGGTGGCTCACAATCTCAATATAATACGACATCTTAAAAACAATAAATGCAATCAATATCAAGATAAAAATACAAATAATAAAACAGTCTATGCAAAAAAATAATCTTAAAGCAAGCAAACACGCAGCAAGTCCTTGCCCGAAGAATAATTGGGAGGGTTCAGTTCTTAATTCGGTAGGGAGGGAGTTCCACAGTTGCTAAGGAGAATATATGAAGTTATCTTATGCCATGTCCAGACCATTGGTCTATCTAACTTCATACTGTCCGTCTATGCTGTCTGACAGTGACTCTCTAGGATTTCAAACTGGACTCTTTTCCAGCTCCTCTTGGAGATGCTGGGGCCTTTCTCATGCAGAGCAAGTGTTTTGGCTCTGGTCCCTCCTCAAAGGTGACCCTCTCTCCTCTTAGGGTTCTCCCATCTGCTCAACAAACCAGTCTTTTGTCTTTCCATACAGGAAGCAGAGGAGTGGGATGAGGGAGTTTCTCCCGTTGGAGCTTGGTAGAAACTGCGTTGAAGACACAACTGCAGCAGGAGAACCAAAGGTAAAGATTCGTAGGGAAACATGGGAATTTTCTGAAGAAATTCATAGAGGACATGTCTATTTATGGCTGCTAGGCATGTTGACTATATGTTACCAACAGGCTGAGCAGCCAGATGCCTCTGAATGCCAGTTGTAGGGTATGCCTTTCTCTCCTGCTTGTGGGCTTCCCAGAGGCAACATTTGGATGACACAGGGACAGAGCATGCTGTGTACTAGAAGGACCTTCAGATGGGTCACCTCTCATTTTCAGTTCTTAGATAGCCATTCTAAAAGCCACCAATAGGTGGTTGGCTTCATTAGAAAGCACTTGGAAATGGCAGTTTTGCCTGTTCAGGTCAGAGCTTTTTTTGAGACCAATTGATTTAGTAAAACACGGTAGCATCAAACCTTAAGTAAATTATAGTGTCCATGCTTCATAAATTACATCGGGCACACCTTCTTAACTTTTTCAGAAAGCCCAACTGTTCTGCTTTTCTTTCTCCTAATAACAATTAATGCTCTCCTTCTTCTAGTTGTGTGTGCTTTTAGCTATAATTTGTGCACAGTAACTACTGAAACAAACATAAATCTGTATTTAAGTCAGTTCTTTCAAAAGATGTCCTGTATGAAATTGTGCAGCACCATTCCTTATGGCAAAATGCCTGTCATTATGAAGGGCAGGTTTAGGAGAGGGCCCAAGAGATGGCCTATATATATTGGAAGGACTTGGGAAATAATAAGACATGTATTTCTTTTCACTCTGTAATCACGAACACATTGTACCTTAGGGCTGCTAGGTCATATGCAGCCAAAACCCAGAGATTTCTGACAGGGGGCCAACTGATGTCATAAGACCACCAACTCATGGAAAATGGGAGAAAATCTGGGACCAGGGAGGGACCTAGCAGCAAAGAGGTGGGGTCTATCCATGAAAAAGGGACGGCGTCCCATCCTATATACTTAGCCCCAGAGGCGAAACAAGGGTGGAGCGAAGGCAAGTAGTTCTGCAAGACTCCGTTACACTGGAGTCAGCGGCCCCTCCCCCTTGCTGTTGGAGCCATTCCAGCAGCAACAGGGGAGTGTCCTGTGTGTTGCCTTTGCTGCCAGAATGGCTCCACCAGCAAGGGGGAGGGGCCGCTGACTCCAGTGTAACGGAGTCTTGCAGAACTACTTGCCTTCGCTCCACCCTTGTTTCACCTCTGCTTAGCCCTATAGGACCATAGTCATACCCTGAGTTCCTTTTAGTTGCGCTGGAGTGTGCAGTTACAGTACAACTTGAGGAAAGGAATTGGTTATAATATATATTTTGATGCTGTTCAGGAATCTCCCCACCCCCCCTTTCCTTTTTGGCAACCTAAAACAATATAACTGAAATTGGCGGCTCAATCTTATTGTTACAATCCACTGCCGGAACTAGAGGTTCGGTGGCGGAATGCACTTTCTGGCCATCATAAATGGCAATCCAGAAGCGTGCATAGCCGCCCAATTCTCTACAACCGCCAGAGACTATGTGGAGATCCTGCATGTGGTGGTGGGTTGAAGAATGGAGCTGTACTGCGTGCATCAGTGGGGTGGCCAGAAGAGCGGGGGAGGATGGAACAGGGGGAGGACAGGAGGCAAGTCAGAGGTGGGAGGGGGTGGCAGATACGGTCCCCTCTGGTACCAGCTGACATGCACCCTTTGTCTCCTCGGACGTGTGCCAGCTAAAGAGCTGGTGCAGGTCCAAGGAGATCCAATGGTGATCAGCAGGCTTCCGGGGGAGATAAAGGAAAATACGTTCCCTTATTTGGTCTCCCAAGCCTCCTGATCAGTCCGCCCCACCAAAGCACGCAGTACAGCCCATTTTGGCACAGCTGCATACTATGGTGGAGAAAACCATAGGATTGGGCTGTTAGTTTGCAAGTATCGAGAGCTGCAGGATAAATGCCTGCACTTCCTATTGAACAGAATGAATGGAAGGTTTAAGGTTATGTATATATTTATTCACTTTCGGGTGCTGACAACGGCAGCTTAAGCTCCTTCCCCTATAATTCGTCACCAATTACCTTAGCTCTGACCTACCTGAATCTTATTTCCCACAGTAATGAAAACTGACTGTCTCTGTGAGAAAAACTGGCATTAAAACAACACACACACACACACACACACACACACACACACACACACACACACACAGAGCTTTCAACTTTGACAAATAATTGGAGATAAACCATTTGCCTCGCTTGAGGAGGCTGGTGCTATGGGCACTGGGCAACAGACAAGTGTGGAGGGTCGTGACTCAATGTTTGATGGCCATTCAAGCAAAGACTTGTTTGCAAGTTAATGAACGTTGGGAATGTGTCAGTTCACGTACGTTGTAGTGGGCTGCAGACAGTTGCAGTTTGATGTTCAGCAAAAGTTTGTCTCCTTTTTAATAGCCGAGAGGCTGATAGGGGTGACCAAGTTGTGGTACTTAATGTAGCCAATGGCAGACTAAAATGAGCATGACAAAATCAGTTCAATAATGTAATGTCCCTGACAATGGGACTAACCACAAGGCATCACAGTGGTTGGCATTTTGCCCCATCCACTTACAGCTCAGGCAAGTGAGTGGCAGCAGCTTGTGACATCATGACAAGTCACTGTGGATCTCTGTTGGGCATGTGTGTCTTTGTTTGGAAGTGCAGTTTGGGGGTTGGCATTCATATACTGGGTTGTTGTTGTTGTCATATTAATTTTATCTATCTATCTATCTATCTATCTATCTATCTATCTATCTATCTATCATCATCATCATCATCATCATCATCATCATCATCATCAGGGTAGTGTCAGGGGTTGGCTAGGTTTGGCACTGGCTGAGGAATCACACCCATCAGGGAAGCCCACCTGGCCAATACAATCTCTGAACAATAACACTGTAGTTTCTACCAAGCTCTCATTGCTCCCTGATCCCACTCCCTGCTTGCTGTAGGGAAAGGTAAAAGACTGGTTTGTTGAGCAGGTGGGAGACCTCAAAGAAGAAAGTGTCTCTTCTTCTCTTGTTTCATTGGAGGAGAGATCATAGCTCAGATGTCAGTGGTATTACTCAATGTACCATCAGGAGACAGTCCAGGAAGACATGATGGGGGCTCAGTGTATTTGCTTCAGGGCCTCCAATGACTTGGTGCCAGCACTGTTTACAGTACTGTATAAGAAGGGAGATCAAGGATTAAAACCGCACTTTAGTTTACAATCAGCTCAGTTAAAATGGCCATTAAAAAAGCACGTTCCGCCATAGCTGAAAAGCAGCCATGAAGCACACTCCGGCAGCGCACTTCTTGGCGCTCTGCCAGAGCGCTGGTGGGAAGACCAGACGCTTCTCGCATGCATTGCTGGACTGCTGGCTGCCTGCCGGAGCAGGTCAGCCAGCAAGGGAGGTGGGAGGGGTGAGGGAGGGCGGAACAGGGGTGGGGAGGGGGCAAAACTGGCCAAGGAACGGGGAGGAATGGGGAGGGGAGGCTGCAGGAGGGGGTGGGTTTGGTAGCAATGGCGCATGTCAGAACCTATCCCCTCTGGCAGCAGCCTCCCCACCCCATTTACCTCCTCAGATTTGCACCAGTGAAATCACCCAATGGGCCCATGTTCCTGGAGTAAAAGTGTAATGTCTTGATTTGCAGTTATGATGATCAGAGGCGTTGCTACGGTGGGGGCCTTACCGTAAGTTCCACACAGTTCTACTTCCTGGTACTTACGGTACCGCCCCCACCGTAGCGACGCCTCTGATGATGATACTGATTTGTTTCAGTCTTTTCCAAGGTATTTCACATACAAGACAAGCAATCTTATGAGGCATTATGATCTCCATAGTCCGTACTAAAATATCTGGGCGCCTGTGCCAAAGTACTGCGCTCATCCCTGTTAGGCCAGCGGGGAATGAATGCAGATTAGATGCAGAGCTATTTTCCCTTTGCATGATAAATATCAGAATTTCAAGAAGAATTTATTTTCTTTAATCTGTTTCACCTAATTTTTAAACCTTTGCGTGCCTGCATAAAACGGAGTATAATAAACATGGCTGGCACGGACAATTGCTGCTCCTGTAATTGATTTTGCTAAGGGATGGTCACATTCGCATTTACTGTTCTATTTCATTCCTGCATATATTTTTCTTTTATTTATTTAACAAAAAAATAAATATAAAAAAATAAAAAGGCACATCAGCAGTGGAAAGAAATATAAACCAAGATACAAAAATAATTTCATGCTACAGAGATTAATGTGTGAAGGCTGCATTTTCTCTGTGGGGACCTGGTTTATGGTCGAGACAATATTGCTTCCTTCATGGTTCACTGAAGGCCAATTCAAACATCATGCCTCCCAAGCACAGGCTGCCAAAAAACACATTCAAGCAGAGATGGCCCAAGATATTCTGATATCTGAGGTGGGGTCCCAATGGCGCCATTCCCATAGGCATATGGCACCACATTTTCCTCTCCTTGGCTAGTGGTGTGCCAGCAGGTATAAAGAGCTAGAGGCATAGCCACCACCACCTCCTCCTCCTTGGAAGAGGAGAGAAGAGTGGTAACACTCCAGCTCCCCACTCTCCTTTCCTCCATTTCCTCTTCCACTCTAGTCCATTCATCCTTTTCAAATCCAGCAAGCATGGAACAAGGAGTGGCAGAAATGGCAGGCAGGCCCCCACCACTGATAATCCACCACCTGAGTTAACCACCTCAGTTCACGTCATGGATGGTCTATTCATCTTCTACATCAATATTGCAGGACTACAAACATCTATGCTGTAGCTCTCTATGTGGCTGGTTGTAATGTTTGCATGCCAAGTACCATAGGGTTAGGCCAAAATGTATGGGGGAAGCTTCATGTCAAGGTCACACATTCACATCGGTGATGAATGCTGGTGTGCAGATCCGCCACATAATTAGGCTGAACAATATGGCAAACCCTGTGGAAATATTATAGCTGAAAGATTTTGCCTGTGCTGAATATTCTCTACTTTTCTCCTAGTTTTGTAAGTACATTCTGAACAAATTATTGAAGGACCTCAGTTTGTCAAACAGTTTTTGATGCATTCTAACACCTTTTTTTTTCATCCTATCTGCACTTGCCTACCCTTCTGTTTAATTTGATGGGCTACGGTGGTGGCCCACATACCTTTCTCCAACGGGCATCCATGACATTCATCTTCGATGTAAGATATGCATCATGTTAGATTGTGCATCACTGACAAAATTGCATGGATGGGTACAACCAACCCAAGAGAGGTGAGAGCAATGAGACAGAGGTCTATGACAGTGAAGAAGATGGAAAATGGGCACTGAGATGGAACATAAAAGGACAGCATACAAATATATTGAATCGGTTTGCAACAAGTGTCAACAAAATTATCAGAAACGAGAAGCACTTTCAGCACCAGTTACTATGGTCCCATGACCCTTTTGGTTGCTCCTTTCTGAATATAAGAACATAAGAAGAGCCCTGCTGGATCAGGCCAAAGGCCCGTCTAGTCCAGCTTCCTGTATCACACAGTGGCCCCACCAGATGCCTCAGGGAGCACACAAGACAACAAGATAACCTGTTTCCCGTTGACACTCCCTTGCACCTGGCACAGAGAAAACCTATTCCTACAACCTGGAAGTTGCTTATCCCCATCATGACTTGGAATCTTTTTCATCTCTACAAGTTCTTTTTCTTTTTCTTTTAGATGAAACAACCAGAATTATATGTAGTATTCGAAATGTGGCTGCATCATGGATTTGTATAAAGGCATTACGATAGTGGCAGTTTTATTTTCAATACCTTTCCTAATGATCCGTAGTATGGAATTTGTCTTTTTCACAGTTGAAACACTCTGGGTCAATGTATTTATTGAGCTACCAACCACAACTCCAAGACCTCTCTCCTGGTTAGTCAATTTCAATTCAAACTCTATCAGTGTGACAGCGCAATCCTGTGTAACCTTGCACCGGTGTAACAGTAGATACTGTTATGCCAGTGTAAGTGCACTTACACCGGTGCATCTACTGTTACACCGGTGCAAGGTTACACAGGATTGCGCTGTAAATGTAAATTAGGATGTTTTGCTCTTGTGTGCCTCTTGTGTGTTTCACTCTTGTGCCATGATAATGACACAAGCACTAGCCAATATACATCTTCTAAAATGAACTTCAGATTGGCCATTCAGAACCTTGCTAAATGGTTTTCAGATCTTACCCTGAGACAGAAATGGGTATGTTTGTATTGAACGTGGTGTGTGTACATTTCAACTTCTCCTTTGCTCTTAAAATGCTACATCTGTCTTGAACGGTGTAGGATTTGTTATTTAGAACAGTAAGGTAAAGGTAAAGGTGACCCCTGACAATTAAGTCCAGTCGTGTCCAACTCTAGGGTGTGGTGCTCATCCCCATTTCAAAGCCGAAGAGCCAGCGTTGTCCGAAGACGCCTCCGTGGTCATGTGGCCGGCATGACTCTCCTTGCCGCAGCGCGTAGCATGTGGCTGGAACACGGAGAGCTGTTTACCTTCCCGCAAGCGGTACCTATTTATCTACTCGCATTAACATGCTTTGGAACTGCTAGTGTTTGGCAGGAGCTGGCCAAGCAACGAGAGCTCACCCCATCGCGGATTCGAACTGCCCACCTTTCGATCAACAGCTCATGGTTCAGTGGTTTAACCCACTGCGCCACCCGCTGGAACAGTACTTTTGTTCAAATTGTGTATTAAATATAGCTATTATCACAATAATGCTGTGAACAATGCAAAACAGCTCTAAGGCTGCTGTTGACTTTGGGTTTAATTTTTTTTTTCTCTGTGGTTCTGTTGAGTTTGTGAGTCACCTTGATTTGGACATACGGTAGTTATTTAAGGAAACTGAAGTAACAGGAAGATGGCTTTCATCTTTTGTTTAAGCTTAAAGGGCTTACTAGCACCAATCATTATGAAATTGAATCCTGCGATTATTATGCATTATTTCAATGAATAATGTAGGACTGACAATTTCTTGGCAGAAATTACACAGGAGTTCTGCAAATCCAGAAATGATATAAATGCTCTTAAATTTTTTAAGAGCATAGGCTGGGGAAATCACAGTGTAAATCTACATTCTAGTGAATATGTTTAATGAGTTCAAATTGAGAAGTGTGTTTAGGGGAGAATGATATTTAGGCACCTTTCTCAAATATGAATCAATGGATTAGAATCAATGGATTAGAATCAATGGATTAGATCAAATGGATCAATGGATTACTTTCTTGTGAGAAAAATGGACTTTGGGAAAATAGACCACTTGTATGGTGTGTTTTATATTAGTTCAATTAAAGATATGTAAAACATGATTTCAATAATTCTGCACTCAGAAGCCCCAACCCAATGGCTCTGGTTCTGAGCACTGAGGTTCTGATGGAGCTTTGCATGGGATGAGTGTTACATGGTCAATATTTTCTTTCTGCTTCTTTTAAGGCACGCTGGAGCCACACATTCACGCAGGTGTACAATACTTGGTGCCAGGGATGTGGATCAAGTTTCTGACTCCAAATCTCAAGTCAACTCCCAAGTCTTTGCCCTCAAGTCCCAAGTGTTTGGCTGTGAGTTGTGAGTCCCTATCTATTTAATGGGGAAAACGGGGTTAAATTTGAATAAAATTCGACTTGTCGTAAAAGGCTCCAAGTCTCGAGTCGAATCTTTCGAGTCTTTTACAATTGCTGAGTCAAGTCTGAGTCAAGTCATTGACACGACTTGAGTCCAACTCAGTGTCCGAATCAAAAGACTCAAGTCTACATCACTGCTTGGTGCTGAGTAGGGCAGCAAGGGGCAGCAAGGGCCAGACCAGTAATGTGGCTATTTGCAGGACAAATAGCAAGAGGCCACAGATCCAAAGGTCTGGAAAGCCACAGTTTTCATTGTCCCATGTAATCACTCCCTTCCCCTTCCTTCGTTGATCTATGTAGTCTGATGCTCCAGATTTGAATGGAGACTTGCTTACGTCTTAAGTTCAAATGAAGTTTAGGGATCAAGCTCCTTCATCCAGAAGGCATCAGATTAGCATAGCCCTCCTAGTGGAGTTGGCAAAAGCTCAGGTTGGGTACACCTGCACACCTGACCAGGGACTGACAGCAGGTAGGGGTGCCCAGGTGACCCTGTCTTGACCAATTAGGGAGAACAATGACATCATCAGATAAAGGGCAAAGAAGGTAAGCCAAAGGATGCTCTTTGCTCTTGACCCTTATGCTGACTTAGTGAATGGTAGGGTTGGGATCCAATCCACTGTTCAGAAAAAGAGGTGTCATAGCCTGGCTGGAGTAAGTAAAATCAGGACGAAGTCTCTTCTTTTGTTCTTATGACAGCAGTGCGCCTTTTGCACAGACATAAAATGCCTTACACTGCCAGAACACTACTTCTGGCAGTGCAAGCCTTCAATAGGATTGGGGCCTAAAAATATTCTTTACTTTGCCTGGCTTGAATGGGTCTCCTCAGACCTATGTCAGCTATTTTGCTGGCATAAGTCCAAGGAGAAGCAGGCACTATGCTCAGTGGGGCTTACTCCTCGGTGTGTTTAGGAGTCCACCTTTCGTCTCCAAAGAATTTAAAATAAACATGCACAAAACATGCATGCCATTTAAAAAAGTTATTGTAGTTGCTATATTATAATACAGGGGTGGCCAAACTTGCTTCATGTAAGAGCCACATACAATCAACTTCAGATATTTAAGAAGCATTTAAATTCTTAAATATATTTACTCACCATGATCATTTAAACTTTTGTTTTAATCCAGTGGACTCTCAGTTTATACCTGATAAATTAAAGAAGCTTGAAAATTTCTTATTTACCTTTTATGTTACTTGTGATGCAAAATGTTGGTCAGCCAACATATTTCCGAGAGCTGCACATTATACGTCAAAGAGGCTCAGGAGCTGCAGTTTGGCCACCCCTGCTATAATATATACTTGCAATATATAGCAGCTGTAGTGCGATGATGATGATGATGATGATGATGATGATGATGCTATTTTCGGACAAACAAGTTTTCAAACTCTGCATCTCCGCGCACCAGAAGCATCCCCTTGAGGAAAGATGTCTAGCTCCCCAAGAGCAAATAAATAACAACAGCACATAAATTGCGTGACACAGGCACAACCATAGGGAGACCCCTTACAGCTCAGTTCTGTTTCTGGTTGGTGGGGTTACTGACTTCAGCACAATGCTCATGATCATTCCCAGCACTTGAATTTACAATGCATGCACTGTCTTTCGAGAACTAATGCACTGTAGCGGCTCAATAAGCTTAACAACCCAGAGACTACCGAGTCTATATGTTTCACTGGACATAATGGACTAGAGCAGTTCTTCTGAAGCCAGTTCACTTTGCCTAATAAGCAATGAATTGAAAACCACAGCAGCAAAGCATCACTGAGCGTTGCCTCTGAGCCTAAAGATACATATGCTGTTGTATACTTGGAGTCTGGATCCAGCCTGAATGAGGGTCATTTAAGAGCTACTCAGTAAGGAGATCATTTGGTGCTATGACTAACTGCAGGTCAGAATATTCAGGAAGTTCAAAATACATTGCTTTTCTCACCTTGTGACAGGAGAAACAGAAAACTGTGACTGTGGTCCCCTTCACAACTGCTACATTGCTATGGAAGAGACAGAAACCCAAGTAAAATCAAGTTGTTAATGATCCTATTAAACATTAAATCCTATTAAACATACAAGCGTGAAATTGTATGTTGACTTCAGGAATGAAAAAGAAACACGGGGCACTATCTAGCCAGAGTTATCGTCGCAGTTTCCAGGAACCTCCCTGCAACGTTACGTGAGGACTTCCTGTATATGCATATGGGTTTGGTTTCTCTGGTGGGTGGTCTCTGGAGCAGGGCCTCCTCAGAACAACTTGTAAAGAAACATGACTTTCAGCACAATCCTGTGTAACTCTTGCACTAGATCCACCGGTGTAAGTGCACTTATGCCAGTGTAACTTGCCGTACGTCGATGGACGCAAAATGGAAACCAGCTAAACCCCTCTCAGACACCATGCACGCGCAGTTCAGATGCAGGACGGACATCAGCACAATTCTGCTGGTGCAGGGAGCATTCCGGGAGTGTCTGAATGCTCCCAGAATGCCCCCTGCACCGGCGGAGATGCGCTGGCTTCTGTCCTGCGTCTGAACTGCGTCTGAGAGCGGATACGCTGGTGTCCGTCCTGCATTCATCGACGTACGGCAAGTTACACTGGCATAAGTGCGCTTACACCAGTGGATCTACTGTTACACCGGTGCAAGAGTTACACAGGATTGCGCTGTTTGGGGGGTTGCTGCCAGTCAATGTATACAGTACTGACCTACGTGGATCAATGACTTAACTCGGTATAGAGCAGCTTCCTATATTTTTATGACTTTGATGTGTCTATTTGGCACCATCCCATGTTCCCATCCTTAAACACCACAAGCAGTACAGAGTGATGCCCTGTTGAAGGGGTTGAATGAACATGATGAAAACACTTGAGATTAGGAAATGACCAAATGAGTCAACAGTTCTTTTTCCATTACCGGGCTCTGCTTATTAAAATACTGTATAATGTAAGACTTCACCTGCCAATAGTTATTCGCTTGAGTTGTTCTTAACTCAAATAGTTATAGATAATAAATCTGGAGTTGTTATCTCCAAGTGAACAGATTGAATTTCAGTTTTATCTAAAGAAAGAAATTAGTTTTCCTTGGGGCAATGTATGCAGGTAAATCTCATATTTTAGTCAAGCAATCTGACATCTGTTCATTTGTAAGCTATGGAACCAATGCAAAGGATGCTGGTATAGCGTTTTCATGGTTGGACCAAGCCCTTGAGCGAATGGGTGAAATTCATCCTCTCACTTGGACGAAGTGCTTGCAAACCACCATTGAAAGAGTCCAACTGGGGAAACACTGTGTGGATTGAACCCCTAGCTTGGAGCACATTTCTGGTCTCAGAACTTGTATTAAAACATGCAGAGAGAAGAGCTGCATGGTGGGGGTGGAGTGAAAGGTTTTGTGTAATTGATCAATGTATATCCCTTTTGCTGTTAAAAACTGACTTGCCCTCCTTAGCTTGTATGTGATTGGGGCAGCATGAAGGCACGGAACTGCTGCAATCCTGTCTAGTTTGACGTCTGGCTCCAATTCAATTACGGTTAGTTGAGCTTGCAGTATCCTGTATTCTTGCATGGCAGGAAGTCAATCCTGGATAGGGTTGGGCTGTCCAACCATTAGGTAGGGCCTGCTTAGGATAATGTTGCCATCGGAGGCTAAGGGGATGGTTAGAAGGTGCAGAGCCTTCTCTCTTGTGGCACCATATCTATGGAACGAGCTTCCACAAGATCTCGGGACAGCCCCCTCTTTATATACCGGTAGATTCTGGTGGGTTTTTAAAAATATGTATTTTCCTTAGCCTTCGAGGGGGGATGATCCCCTGGGTGTTGTCTTTTATTCACTGTTTCTGAGTCTTACAGCCCATTCCAACCCAAGGGCCAAGCAGCCCAAGTCAGACCTAAAGTCAGCCTAAGTCGTTTAGGGCGACTTTAGGTCTGGAACGCAACCATTTAGGGCGAAGTTAGGTCAAACTTAGGTGGAAGTTACGACCGACGGACTAAGAACAGCCCATTCCAACCCAAGGGCTAAGCAGCACAAGTCAGACCTAAAGTTGACCTAAAAGTGGGTGGACCATGGGCGGACCGTGGGTGTAACGGGGGCGGCAACCAATTAACGTTGGATTCCAGACCCTGGCAAGCACAGACACGCCCCCTCCAACACAAATGCTGACACAAATTTTAGGTCGACCAAAAAGGTGGACCCAAATTCGAGGAGACCCATAGGAGCCATTTTACCTTACCCACACCAGCCCTCTCCTGAAAAGTTCTAACACCCTGGTCCCATGTTGTGCCTGAGTTAGGACGGAACAGTTGTGGCCTAACTCTGGACACGGACCCAAATAGTTACCCTATCAGCACCCAGCCCCACCCAGCCTCTTCCCCACAAAAGCCCAGCCCCAGCCCTCCACTCTATCTCTCTGAGCACGTGGCGTGGGGTTCTGTCCCCCACAGCCACAAAGTGGGACTTTGTCGGTGGAGGGCAAAATTCACAAATACCCCACTTCTCTCTTCTCTTCTCCTCTCTCCTCTCTGCCCCCCTCAAGGGCAGAGAGGGCTGTTCTGGCTTTGGCCAAACTGTTTACAGCTGTGCCTGGGCAGCTGTCTCCATGCTACCATTTGCTAACCCATGTCTTTCTCCCAGCCTCTCCCACACAGGCAACAACACCAGCAGGTAAGTGCAGGTAAGAGCAGGGGTTGTGCTGACATGTGTTCTGACATCTGCCTCTTTGCATATAGAAATATAGGTAGGATACATGCCTCTATACCAATGTCTTGTCTCATAGCTGCCTGCATAGCCTGCCATGATATGCCTCTTTACCAATGTGCCCTCTCATGTCTGCCTGCATAGCCTGCCATGATATGCCTCTTTACCAATGTGCCCTCTCATGTCTGCCTGCAATGCCTTCTCTGAAATGCCTCTTTACCAATGAGTAGTCTCATGGCTGCCTGCAATGCCTTATCTGAAATGTCTCTTTACCAATGTGCCCTCTCATGTCTGCCTGCAATGCCTTCTCTGCAATGCCTCTTTACCAATGAGTAGTCAGATGCCTGCCTGCAATGCCTGCTATGATATATAGGATACATGCCGCTTTACCACTATTGTGTCAGATTGCCGCCTGTTGTCATGTGAGCATACAACACCACAAGTGTGGTGGTGCTGTTAACCGTCTGTAGACACCAGCTGTTCCCCCCCCCTTTTTCTCCACAGGGTCAACTGACAGGTCGTTACCCCCACGAGTGCAAGTCAAGTATGAGTCCCGTGGGTCACGAGTGCGAGTACGAGTGCGAGTCAGTGGGTCACGAGTACGAGTACGAGTCAGGGAAAAAGTGGCTAAGTCACACTTGCGAGTTGAGTCATTTGACTCGAGTCCCCATCACTGGGAACGTCCACTACCACCTACCTTCCTGGGAGCACCCCTGGGCCCGCAGTCGTTGCCCCACGGTCCTCTGCCTCGCTGCTGCCAGAGGTCAGAAAGCCAGCCCTGCAACCCGCCTCAGCTGCCGGCGCTGCTGCTGCTCCACCTCCCTGGCTGTCGTTCTTGCTGTCCCTCCCCTTTCTATGGAGCAGGATGTGGTTCCACAGGGGGAGAGCCTGCGTCTCCAGGTCCATGGGGCATGTGTGCTGCTGCTGCTGCTGCTTTCAGATTGGCTGCTGTGACTACCCCTGGCAGCCTCGCCTGGCCATCTCTGCTAACGTTCCAGAACAATAAAGATGCCCCTAGGGCAGAGCCTCCTTGAAACATATGTGCCCAGTGTTACACAAGCATTGCCCTCCACACACAGACAGCCCCCAGCACTGAAGCCCCTGCATGAATCCCTTCCACGGACTGCCACTTCCTTGCCAGGGAGAACACAGCAGGGAGGCTGCCAGACCCTCATGGGACAGAGGGGAGGGGGAATTGGGGGGGCCTCTCAGGCAGGCAAACAGTGACAGGCACCAAGGAGCCCATAGCGGGGCTGCTTGTGGCCGCTGCATCTGTGTAGTGGCCGCTCAGCAACCGGGGATCTCGCCAGACAGGGCGTCCGCCCGTAATGCAGCTGCTTCCGTTGAAGGTCCGCCCGTAATGCAGCCGCTTCCGCCCACAGTCCGTCTGCATAAGAGGCGCCTGTTTCTGCATTGCCTTCATCTGTGGAGCAACCCCTGTGTCCCTATTGGTCTCTGCAAACCCCTCTCTCGGAATCTCTCTCCCACCAGCCTTGTTGTTTGTCTGTCTGTCTGTCTCTGACCCACCCGTGCCCCTCCCCAGCACCCACTGTCTGCCTGCCTGTGTGTCTGCCTCCCCTCCCACTCCCTAATGATGGCTGCTGGCCACCCCCCACCCTGCCAGAGCGCCTGCCGAGAGGCGCTGTCGTCGCCCCATCTGAGGGTGTGATGAGCTGCGTGAGCCCTTCACGCTCACAGCAGACAAGCCCAAGGCATCTCTCGGTCTTGGCCGGGGCACAGAGCAGAACGCACGCCGGGATGCCTTCTTTGTGGGCATTGCCCCGGCCCTGGAGGTCCAGGGCTTCAGGCAGCGCACGGGCAAGTCATGTCAGAGGCAGTTCCAGACATCATGAGCCCCCCCTTGTGTGTGACGTTCCCACCCCCCTCCTTCCCTTCCCTCCCCGCTCCCCCCCATGACTCCCACGTGCAGCCTCAACGTGGCATGGGGGTGGCATCACCTTCTGCAGGAGGGGGGATGGCCACTCTCCCCTGCAGCAGGTGGCTGATGCACAGGGTGCCCTGTGGCAGCTGGCTCGGGCACCTCGCTCACTTGTCACCTGCCCTGCGTCCACCACATGACTGGCGCAAGCCCCCTGCCTGCGGTCAGCCCCTTTGCGACCGGGCTGAGACAGACACTGCAGCAGCTGCCATGGATGGACGCTGACACGTGCAGACACACAGGCCTGCACATGCCCGAGCCAGACACCGAGCCTGGAGAGCCTGCCTGCTTGGGAGGTAAGTGTTGCCTGGATCCTGGGGTGGTGCTGGGCCACAGAAACTGCAGCCTGCCTAACTCAGGCATACCTCTGACCTAACTCAGACATAACTTCTGCCTAACTTAGGCTGCACTTAGGCCACACTTATGCCTGACTTGGAGAGGAGTTGGGTTGGAATGGGCTGTTAATGAGTCTTTTAGGGCTCAGTCCAGCCTAACTCAGCACAAATCAGGCACAATTGAGGAACAATTGCGGCGTAACTGTGGCCTAAAATGGGGCCGAGTTAGGCTGCAACTATGCCTGAGTTAGGCAGGAGGCAAGAGCAGTGGGCCAAGATCGAGGCAAAACTTACCGCAGAGGCAGGCAGGCCCCTGTGGGGAGCTGTCAGTCTTGTGGAAGCGAAGAGCCCCCTCCTCAGCCCGTCTGCGTGCACCTACCACAGCTGCTGCAGCGTTCGCAGCAGATGGGCAGCCACAGGTGGGCCTGCAGGCACTGGGTGTGCAACAGTCAGCGGAAGGGCAGAGGTTGTGCCAGTGCCAGCCGCCACAGGGCACCCTGTGCATTAGCCACCTGCCGCAGGGGGGAGTGCCGCTGCCCTCCCTCCTGCAGACTGCGATGCCACCCCCAAGCCACGGTGAGGCTGCACGTGGGAGTCATAGGGGGGCGGGGGTGAGAAGGGAAGGAGGGGGTGGGAACGGCACGCACAAGGGTGGTCTCATGAAGTCTGGAACCGCCTCTGCCAGGACATGCCCGTGCGCTGCCTGAAGCCCTGGGCCTCCAGGGCCGTGGCAATGCCCACAAAGAAGGCATCCCGGCATGCCTTCTGCTCCGTGCCCCGGCCAAGACCGAGAGATGCCTTGGGCTTGTCTGCTGCGAGCGGGAAGGGCTCACGCAGCTCATCACACCCCCAGATGGGGCAACGTCGGCGCCTCGCGGCAGGCGCTCTGGCGGGGTGGGGGGTGCCAGCGTCCATCATCAGGGAGTGGGAGGGGAGGCAGGCACACAGACAGGGGGTGCTGGGGAGGGGCACGGGTGGGTCAGAAACAGACAGACAACAAGGCTGGTGGGAGAAGGATACAGGGAGAGGGGTCAGCAGAGACCAATAGGGACACAGGGGTCACTTCGCAGATGAAGGCAATGCAGGAACGGGCGCCTCTCATGCAGACGGACCGATGGCGGAAATGGACGCCGTTGACGGGCGGACCGAGGGCGGAAACGGACGCCATTGACAGGCGGAAACGGACGCCGTTGACGGGCGGTTGCCGAAAGGGCTCTTCATGAACGTGGCGGACGCGAGCGGATCCAGTATGGGCGCCGTGTCGCCTGTCACTGTTTGCCTGCCTGAGAGGCCCCCCAACTCCCAACTGAGCCCTGAGGGTCTGGCAGCCCCACTGCTGTGGTCTCCCTGGGAAGGCAGTGGCAGTCCCTGGATGGGAGTCATGCAGGGGCTTGTGTGCTGGGCGCTGTCTCTGTGTGTGTGGGGCAGTGCTTGTGTTACATTGGGGACATGTTGTTCAAGGGGCCTTTGCCCAAGGGGCATCTTTATTGTTCTGGAACATTGGCAGAGATGGCCAGGCGAGGCTGCCAGGGGTAGGCACAGCAGCCACTCAGAACGTAGCAGCAGCAGCAGCAGCAGGCGTGCCCCATGGACCTGGAGATGCAGGCTCTTCTCCTGTGGAACCACAGCCTGCTCCATAGAAAGGGGAGGGACAGCAAGTAGGCAGCCATGGAGGTGGAGCAGCAGCAGCAGCTGAGGAGGGTTGCAGGGCAGGCTCCCTGACCTCTGGCAGCATCGAGGCAGATGACCATGGGGCAACCAGACTGCAGGCCCAGGGGTGCTCCCAGGAAGGTAGGTGGCAGTGGACATTCCTGGGGAGACAAAAAACACGGGGGTGTTCCATGGCAGCTGCTGTGTGGTAGCAATAGCCATTGAAGAAATGCCAGTGTGCCAGTTGCAAAGGCCTGCAGGGAGAGAAATCAAACACAGCTGAGAGGTGTGACACACATAGCATGGTCTGCGCTCCTTCCCTGGGTGTAAGGTGAGCATGATCCTGTAAGGGAAAGGGGTCAAAGAGAGAGACAACAACACAACGTGTGGGTCACAACCATGGCAAACCTAGCAATACTGACCTGTCAGTAGACCCTGTGGAGAAAAGGGGGGGGGGACAGCTGTTGCCTACATAAGGTTAACAGTTCCACACTTGTGGCATTGTGTGCTCACATTACTACAGGCAGCAATCAGACACAACAATGGTCAAGAGGCATGTATCCTATATATCATAGCAGGCAAAGCAGGCAGCTATGAGACATTGGTAAAGAGGCATATCATGGCAGGCATTGCAGGCAGCTATGAGACAAGACATTGGTAAAGAGGCATTTCAGAGAAGGCATTGCAGGCAGCTATGAGACAAGACATTGGTAAAGAGGCATTTCAGAGAAGGCATTGCAGGCAGCTATGAGACAAGACATTGGTAAAGAGGCATATCATGGCAGGCATTGCAGGCAGCTATGAGACAAGACATTGGTAAAGCGTCATGTATCCTACCTATATTTCTATATGCAAAGAGGCAGAAGTCAGACCACATGTCAGCACGAACCCTGCTCTTACCTGCACTTACCTGCTGGTGTTGTTGCCTGTGGGGAGGGGAGAGGGGCTGGGAGAAAGACATGGGTTAGCAAACACTTGCATGGAGACAGCTGCCCAGGCACAGCAGTAAACAGTTTGGCCACAGCCAGAACAGTCCTCTCTGCCCTAGAGGGGGGCAGAGAGGAGAGAGTTGAGGAGAAGAGAGAAGTGGGGTGTTTGTGAATTTTGCCCTCCACTGACAAAGTCCCACTTTGTGGCTGCTGGGGGACAGGACCCCACGCCACGTGCTCAGAGAGAGAGAGAGAGAGAGAGAGAGAGTGGAGGGCTGGGGCTGGGCTTTTGTGGGGAAGAGGCTGGGTGGGGCTGGGTGCTGATAGGGTAACTATTTGGGTCCGTGTCCAGAGTTAGGCCACAACTGTTCCGTCCTAACTCAGGCACAACTCGGGACCAGGGTGTTAGAACTTTTCAGGAGAGGGTTGGTGTGGGTAAGGTAAAATGGCTCCTATGGGTCTCCTCACATTTGAGTCCACCCTTTTTGTTGACCCAAATTTTGTGCCTGAGTTGTGCTCGAGGGGGCGTGTCAGGGGGTCGCCAGTGTCTGGAACCGGAACAAATTTCGTAACCGCCCCCTTCACTCCCCCGACACGCCCCCAACACGCCCACTTTTAGGCCAAACTTAGGACGGAATAGCTCTTATGCCGAACTTAGGACTGAATTGGTCAACCCGTCCTATGTCAGTCACAATTGCAGCACAAATTCGGCCTCTGCGGCACAATTCAGGCACAACTCGAGCCTAAGGCGCTTAGGCTGCAGTTGTGCCTGAATTGTGCCGGTGAGGCCTTAGGCTGGACTGGGCTGTTATCGTTTTTAGTTTTCCTTTTATCTGCTCATATCATATTGTTGTCTTGGTTTTAAAGTACCTGTTGTTGCTGCTGCTATTAGTATTATGTTATGAATTGTATTTTATATTGTTTTTAGTATTTTTAATTTTATAATGTTGTACACCACTTTGAGCTATGGAAAAGCGGCATAAAACCTTTTAAATAAATAAATGACACACATTCTTAAAAAAAAACCCTATTTTCCTCCCTTCCACCTTTATACTTATTTCCCCCCCCCCCCTTTTAATAAAACATAGAAAAAGGAAGATACTGGTTAATGCCATAAGAGCAAATATCTTAGACTGAGTATGCCTCATTTGTGGGTCAAGAATCTCCAATTAAGGCTAATTAGTTAATGAATGATGGCGGTTCAGACTTACTTTGAAGCTTGATATTATCACCATTATTAAAATATATACATATCACTTTTCAAGAAAAGAACTTCACAAAGCAGCTTATATAGCTAAACAAGTTACAGCCCAATCCTACCTAACTCCCTGTGCAGTGAAGCAGTGGTGCTAATGTGGCCTACACTACATCCTGCAGGGGAGTTTGGGCCTCCGGAGGCCTCCTTGGGGTAAGGGAGCATTTGTTCCTTTTCCCTGGGGTAACAGGTCAACTTGGACCTATGCCAGCAGCATTGATGATGCAAATCCACATGGATCTGTGAAGGTGGATTGGGTCCTGGAAGGGCATTAGGATTAGGCGGGCGCCACTGCTACCAAACCTGCCCCTCCCTGCCCCCAATCCGCCCCTCCCCGCACCCATTGCCACTCCGTTCCCTACACAGTCTTACCTATGGCAGCAGGCATCCTCGATCTATCCACATGCACACCTGGCTGATCGCCACTTCTGTGTGCTCTGGCAAGTCACATTTGTGACAGCAGCAATGCACATTCTGGCGGTGTAACTGGGGGATAGGATTGGGTCGCAAGTCAATGATTCCTTTTCCCCAAAGTGCTCACAACTTTAAAATGATGCAAAGGAGACATCAGCAAGAGCCACTGGAAAGAATACCATGCTGGAGTGGAGAGGGTCAGTTGCTCTTCCTCTATTAAATATAAGAGAACACTGCTTTAAAGGTGCCTCTTTGCCCAGTTAGCAGAGGTGTTCTCAATCAGATATGGGCTACATTGTACCAGACAGTGAAGACAGTGAAGACAGGAAGAAAGTGGGTGCAGGGGATGGTGAGAAATGAAAGTGAATTTTCTGCTTTTGAATATTAAAATATTGGATCAAAGATCTGGTGCAAAATGTCAGACAATTAAAATTTTAATAGTAGCTAACCTTGTTACTAAGATATGATAGATATTTCCCATTAATTCAAGGCTCTGATTGTGGTAAACAGATAAGATAAATGAGAGAGAACTTCATTTAATAAAACTGTGAGGAGTTTGATGCAGTCCTTCATTTTAATATATGCCCAAACAGGGGGTGGGACTGTTCCATACTGGAGTATGTGATGTTTCTCATAAAGAAGAATGGAGATGAATGATGTTAACACGGAACATTAATATTATGTTAATGTAAATTCTTCCAGTGTTCCCCTCCTCCCCTCCCGGAGTGATCAAAAGAGAGGCCCTAATTTTGTACAAGTTAATTGGTTTGCCAATTATCTGCCTCCAAACTTAAACTAATATAAATGCACTAGTATCCTTACAAGATGCTATAAATCAGGGCGATGTTGAATACATTCCACAAAGGTCAGGATAATTCATGGAGAGAATCCTGTGTTACAGAAACATCCACAAGTTCTGAATGTGTTTATTATTATCTCTTATGAACTCAGGAGTTCATCCGTAAAGCCACCTACAAATAATGAGCTCAGGATAATTGATTCAAGCAAGGGAGAAAAAAAAACACAGAAGAGAGGAAAAAAGACAAGAAAGAAAATACCCTCCACATCCATCAGCAATGCATTTACAAAGCAAAGCTTGAACAAAGTTTATTTCAAAGCATACAAAGTTGAAAAGCCTGTGGAAAATCTATTTGGATAACTTGTTATTTTTAATAAGTTTTACCTCCGCAACATCTTTTGTCTTGTTAAGAGTTGTGTGACCAATGTGAACTTCTCTTAGCAGTTCGATTTTTCAAGTACCTACCACTTCAGAACTGCCTAGATGAGCATTTTCACTCTCTTATATAATGAAAAGCAACATTTTCACACCGATGAGGTATACAAGTCACTAAGAAATGGAATTGTCATTCAGTAGAGATATTTAACTTAATGGGCAAAGTGTATCAGTATGCAGAAAATTCTGTGAGAGTTACTTTAATTCGATTTCAAACATGCATTCAAAAGCAATATTATTTGGATTTGCAGACAATATGATGAAAAGGTCCATGACAATATCAATAATCAAATGTCAAATATTGAAATCATAAATAATTGGGTGTTAATGCAATAGCAAATATACAAAGAATACTGAAGAAATGAGAATACTGGGAAATGAGAATGCTGAATACTGAATATTGTCAATATCCTACCTATCTCCCTCGTAATGCAGCCATGCCACCGGACCACGTGCTACATCCTGCGGGGGAAGGGGGCACTCCCAGAGGTCTCCCCCAGGGAAGGGAGCATTTGTTCCCTTGCCCAACAGTAAGCCCTCGTTGCCCTGTTGGGTCTACTTGGACGTGTGTCAGTGATTTTGCTGCTGCAAGTCCAAGTTGACCTGGTAAGGCAGATCAAGGCCAGGAAGGGGTGTAGGATAACAGCGGTGCTGCTGCCATTGATACCCCCTTCCCAGTCTTCATTTGTCCCCCTCTCCACCCTAGTCTCCTCCCCGTTCCTCCCCCTTCCTGTCCCATTCTGCCCATTCCCTGCCTCTTGCCCGCTGCTCACACTGACTTACCAGCACCATGGGTCAGTGCTTGGCTGCACTGAATGGCATGTTAACTGAATGGCATGTTTATTGCAATGGCCATAAAACACACTGCACTGCCAGAACCCGCGTTCTGGCAGTGCAGCTGACCAATAGAATTGGGCTGAAAGTGAGGTGGCAGCAGAATGATGGTAGAACCACCATCTCACAACTGAAAAATAAATTGAGCCTCTGTCACACTTGTCTGTTCACAGCCAATGGAAAGTCTGAAGAGCTACTGAAGAGATCCCAACCACCAAGTGTTCTCTCTTACACAGTTGAAGCAAAACCATAGAGTAGGAAGTCACGCCAGTAGGAAGTCATGCCAGATTGGTGGGGGTGCCCTCATCTCTGTCAGGGCCATTCAGAGGAATTTTATCAGGGGGTACAAAGTTTCTTTTGGGCCCCTTCCCTACATATGAATTTGGCTCCTGGGCCCTCCTTTTTTGCTCCAGGGCCCCCTTTTTCACCCATTTTCACCCTGGGCCCGGGTACAATTTACCCCCTTAACCCCCCTCTCAGAGGCCCTGTGCCTACTTGCCTCCACTGCCCTTTTTATCTTTCCACTCCTTGGATTGGAAGAGGGAGACAGAGAGGAAGAGGAAATGAGGAGGAGAGGAGAGGAGAGTGCTGAGCTAGAACATTGGAGAGTGGGAGGACCAGAGGCTGGCAGGTCATCAAGTCAAGGGGGCAGCATTTGGCATGTTGTCTCAGGCATCAGGAGATCTTGGACTGGCCCTACTCCAGGGTTTCAGGTGGGGTCATTCCTAGCCATAACTGGAGAAGCCCAAGACTTAACCTGGAGCTTTTGCAGGCAAAGCACGTGCTCCACCCCTGAGCTATGGCCCCTCACTGGTGGAAAGAACAGGATCTATGACATTCTCTCTCTGAGGCATCTGAAGCACCCCTTTGAGGAGGTTCGTCATTGCTGCTCCCTGTTTATGTTCCAGAAAAGGTGAAAAGGGGACCTTTTCTTGCAAAGAGGGACAAGTTGGGTCATTATCCTGTTTCTTATTTTTATGATTTGTTGTGCATACGAGGTTTTTAACTGTTTTCGTGTATGTGCATGTGTTTGTGTGTGTGTGTGGTTTTATTGAAATATTTGTTTTGAAATTTGCTCCAAAAATTATCCTGACAGCTCTTTGTGTTTGTGTATGAATTTTGATGTCGAATATTCTCCACATGATGTCTGCTTCAGTATTCTCTGTATATTTGCTTTGCATTAATACCCAATTATTTATGATTTCAATATTTTACATTTAACTATTGATATCGGCTGTAGTTGACTGTCAACGTGCAGTGGTATTTACTATTCGACAATATCAATACCTAAACATAATGGTTAGTTTAAAATGTAACTTGCCTTTTCTCAGCAGATTCAAGCTGGCATGCAACAAAACAACATTCTGTTTACAAAATAAAACAAAAAAATGTCTAAAAGCACAGTATAACAGCAACATAATAAACAGCAGTGACAAAATCAATACAACAGAGAGTAAAAAACAAATCAACAAAACCTACTTTTACAGCAACAGAAACTCATAACAGGTCTAGAGATTCTGCTGGAACAGGAAGACCTTCAATAGGTTCCAAAACCCCACTGACGAGGGTGCCATGTGACTTCACAAGACAGGAAGTTCCATAAAGCAGAGGTTCTCTCATGTCTTCGGAGGTTACCTAAGGACAGAGCATCAACTGTATCTGGCTTTCTTTCTTCCGTTTCTGATCGATTCCTTCCTACGCTGTCTTCGGAAGTTGCTTAAGGACAGCGTATCAGATGTATTCAATTTCCTCCATGTCGGGTTTGATTGATTCTTTCCTGTGTTTTTTGCTATTTTACCCGTGTTTGTTCTGGAGCGCCTAACATCGCCAAACTTGATTTTCTGACCTAGTAAATGTCTTATGATTTAAGACGAAACGTTGGTCTACAGAGCCCTCGTATGTAATATTACGTTAACGTTGGCTTGAAAAATAAACCAGTTCTACATGGCTTTTTTACCCTTGAATCCTGTGTCTCGTAATGTTCTCTCATGTCTCCACCAGCCTTGGAAGATGGCAAGGTCCGCAAGATGGTCTCCCTAAAAGTATCTTATAGGACAGGAAGAATCATGTGGAAGAAGGTGGACCAAGATATCTTGGTCCTTGCTATGTAGGGCAGGAGGTCTGGCTTAGTCGGGAGAGCTGTAGCCTTATATGCCTGAAGATAAAGGACGGCAGTTCGAGACTCCATCACTGCTGACAAAGCTGCAGAAGCCTTCTGTGAGAGAGTGAGAGAAAGATGCAGCTGGTGCTCCGTGAGAGGGAGTTGCCTGTCAGTCAACGCGTGGGAGGTGATTGAATGCCAGCAAAGAGGCCAGACCATGAAAGGAAACACCTGGAGAGAAGCGTCCTACGAAAGATTAGGACATTTATTTAATGTACAAACCGTTTGGTTTAGAATTGCCTGCCTGTTGTAAACCGCCTTGAATTAAAGTCAAATGAGAAATCCAATGACCAAGAAAGGAGGTATATAAATACTGGAATGATGATGATGATGATGATGATGATGATGATGATGATGATGTAAAAAAAACCCTAGTATCTTTAATTGTGCTTGGAAACAGACTGGCAACAAATGCAGCTGATATAACAGGGGCATAACATGACTGTATAGCCTCACACGGGTTAGTAGTAGTAGTTGCATTTTGTGCAAGTTCCAGTACCTTAGTAGTTGCATTTTGTGCAAGCTGAAGTTTTTGAAGAGGTCTTCAAGAGCAGCCTCATATATAGAGCACATAGCAGTAATACAGGCGTGAAATAACTAAGGTAGGGTAGCATAGGATTGCTCTGTTGGGCACTGGCACACTCATACCATGTGCCCCAATCTAGGAAGGACGTTCACTTCTGCCCACAGATATAGGCTTCCTTGAGCATAGCCACTGCAGTAGAAGTAGGTTTTCTCTGTGCCAGGTGCAGTGGTGAAACAAGGGTGGAGCGAAGGCAAGTAGTTCGGCAAGACTCCGCTACACTGGAGTCAGCAGCCCCTCCCCCTTGCTGTTGGAGCCATTCCAGCAGCAACAGGGGAGTGTCCTGCATGTTGCCTTTGCTGCCAGAATGGCTCCAACAGCAAGGAGGAGGGTCCTCTGACTCCAGTGTAACGGAGTCTTGCAGAACTACTTGCCTTCAATCCACCCTTGTTACGCCTCTGGCCAGGTGCAAGGGAGTGACAACAGGAAACAGGTTATCTTGTTGGCTGTGTACTCCCTGAGGCATCTAGTGGAGCCACTGTGAGATACAGGAAGCTGGACTAGATGGGCCTTTGGCCTGATCCAGCAGGGCTCTTCTTATGTTCTTATGTTATGTGTCGATTTCCATCTGGCTGCACCTTTCAGCTGTGATGCTCATCTAGGCCCAACTGAGGAATTTTCCAGATAAGTTTTGTTTGTGTTTGTTTTTGCTGTACAGCCCACCAGCCTACACAGGTCCCTGCTTTGACAGTAAAGCAAATTAGCCACACTGCCAGATGACACGGCCTGTGGGTTGTGAACTTGCTAGTTGCTAGTTCTTTAATATGGCTACATCATCTGACTCCTGTCCAGGAACGACATTTCAAGAAAACCCCTTATGCCCTTTTAAAAGCAAGTGCAATAACATCTCCCAATAAAAGTGAGACATTTACACAAGTGTCAACAGATGGACCCCCTCCCCTAGAAATGCAACTTCAATGCAAAGGATATCAAACTTTGCAAAGACTTGTTATTGTAGAGCAATATCTTCTACATACAGATAAGGCAACGTGGCTGCTTTCTACATCACTCCTGTGCTTTTGTTTGGTTTTTTCCTCCACACTTTCAATGTTTATTTTTAGAATCGAGACAATTATCCTCTCTTAGCCACCCCACAGATGTTAGTGCACACTTTGGCATTGCAATTGTACATTGTTCATCAAGCAGTCTGCCAGATCCAAAATGGCAACCTAGCTACAAATACTACTAATGTTGTCTTATTTACCCTCAACAGTGCATAATCAATCTTTAAAATAAAAATAAAAATGGGGCAATAACCCATTTTGCTTCTTCACTCTTGCAACCCTTGGTACAAACTAAAATCTGTCTCATATCTTGCAGAAGCTAGCAAATTGAGCCTCCACAAAACCTGCACCCTAGCTAGAGGGCCCAATCCTATCCAACTTTCCAGTACTGATGCAAATGGGGTATGTGCTGCATCCTGCGGTGGGTGGTGCAGTCAAAGAGACCTCCTCAGGGAAAGGGAACATTTGTTCCCTTACCTCGGGGTTGCATTGCAGCTGCATCGGTGCTGGAAAGTTGGATAGGATTGGGCCCTAAGACTCGACTTCAAAGCGGCGTATTTTGGGGCTTTCCTATCATGCCCAGATTTACCTCCCCACCATTTGATTTTACTTAACCTCCATCCTGATGTTTTGGGGAACTCAAAAAGCATTGCTGACTTTTTTTCAATATGATAGGGCCACACGGCACATGGCATTAATAGCATCAACATAAAGCATGCCAGGGTGATTCTCTTTTGTAAGTACCACATATGAGAGGACAATCCGGATTGAGACTGCGGTGGGCTGTAACACTGTGACCCTGATCTGGATCCCCTGCATGGATATTCTTTTACATGAAAGAAAATCTTCCATGGGCACTTTGGCTCATTCATTACAATCCTGCTTTGTACCTGAAACATGCAGGATTCTCTCATAAAGGATAAAATGCAGTAACAGGGCCTGACCTTCTGTAATAAGTCACAATGGTGTCAGTTCAATTGCAACACAAAACATGGACTCATGCATGAACCACCCAAATATTTTTCCAGCATTTGTGTGTTTGACTTGGGACATAACTTGGGGGGGGGGCAGATGTCATGATTATCTCCAGAACTTTGCAATTTACCACTACACCACTACCAAGATCACTAATAATGACCCACTCATATGCACATACATACGTCACTCACAGAGCAATCCTGGAACTTCCGGCGGCGACTGAACAAGCGTTCAACCACCGGGAGACGTCGCGAACATGCCGTAAAGCACATTCGTGATGACTCGGGAGCAAGGAAGGCCGGTGCAGAGGCCGGTCTCCCTTGCTCCCTCGCCGGAGCACCCGAGTGGCTGCTGGACAAGGTAAGCCGGAATCCAGCGGGCGCGGGGGAAGTTCGGCGAGGAAGGGAGGCCATTGGCGTAGCCGGCCCGAGAGGGGGCGAAGGATGGCCTTGGCCATATCCCAGTCCCCGCCGGGTCGGCTAGGCCATTATACGGCCTCCTCTACTTCCGGCACCTATTTAGCTAGTGGAAATCCGAGGAGGCCGATTGCCCGGCTGGAATTTACACCGGGGGAAGGGGACAAATGTAGACCTCCAGTAGACCTCCAGCCCGGCAGCAGCAAAGCCGCTGGGGCTCACGATCCAGCGTGCAGCCCTGGGCCGCCGGCCAAATCCTTATGCAGGATTGCGCTGTCAGTCACAGCCCCATTCACACACTCGCACACCCCATTTTCACATTCACATTCACATTCACCCTCAGTTGCAACAATGCTGCTACATGTCTCTTCAACAACTGCTCATGGCCTGTTTTCTGTCACTAGGCTTCTTGTGCTCATGAACGTTTCATGATAACGTAGTGACTCAGTCATTGGTGAGGAGAGCTAAGTTGTGTGAACTGCAGGCTCTGGTGACAACACAGTAGTTCAGCTGGTGACCCAGATGAATATCTGTTCCTCACCTACGCCTCGTTTTGTCCTTGTATCTCCCTATGATTTGAATGCTCTTTCATTTAGCATCCAGATCTCCCCTGTATAGCGCAGATCAGTTTTAGATAATATAATAAACACAATATAATTATATTTGTTCTTGTGCTTTTATGTGTACGTATCTGCAACCATATCAGGCAAATTGGAAAGACTGATTTGCTTCCAAAACGACATGCTGTTCGTGTGATCTCTATGTATATTATAAATGTAATGTTCTAACAGGAGCATTGACTACAAACGAATTGCAATCAAGAACATATCAGCCAATTCTGCTTACAGAAGCATGTAAATATGCTTTCAATATGTGCAAACGTAGACCTGTAAATAAGCCTGATGAAAGCAAACAACTGCTCAGAGGTGAGGGACCTTATCTGAATCCTGATGTGGCTGACGATAGCCCATTGCTGTGTTGTGGTGATCAATATCAGATTATATACCACGTGTGTGCTGCTGCAATATAATGTAGGCTTTGAGGGTCATCAGCAAAGTTATTCTCCCCTTCCTTACTGTGCTGCAGGATGAGTCTGAAGGCTAATGGAAATATATCTTAGAAGTATATTATTTTTGTATTTTTCCCCATGAAGGGATGAGTGCAATAGGAGGCAGAACCAAAAACAATAAAGGGAGGCAAAACCTCTGAGAGATGCTCAGAACAGAAAGAGTTTATTGCAATTGTACATGTGCCTAACACATTAAACTCCTTAGCCTTTCTCAGGACCACTAACAGCCCAATCCTACCTTACTCCCCATGTGGTGATGAAGCAGTGCCAATGTGGCATCTGCTGCATCCTGCGGAGGAGTTTTTGCCTCTGGAGACCTCCTTGGGGGAAGGGAACATTAGTTCCCTTCCCCCAGGGTAAGCCCCTGCTACCCTCATGGGTCAACTTGGACCTGCACCAGTGATATTGCTGGCGCAGATCCACATGGATTGGTGAAGGTGGATCGGGCCCGGGAAAGGGGTTAGGATTCAGCAGATGCTGCTTCCATAAAATCTGCCCTCTTCCTGGGCCTGATCCACCCTCCTACCTACCCTCGTCACCTCCCCGTTCCTTCCACCCCGCCCCATTCCACCCCTCCTCACCACCCTTCTGCCCCCTATGCAGTCTTATCTGTGGCGGTGGGTGTCCCCGGTCCATCGCAACACGAACCTGGCTGCTTGCTGCTTCTGGCGGTGGCCAGGCCGCGGTCTCAAGCATGTTGTTTGTGACAGCCAAGCGCATTATGCCATTGGAACACATGTTCTGGCTGCATAACTGGGGGATAGGATTGGAGGCCATCTCTCGGAGGTTTTGCCTCCCTTTATTGTTTTTGGTTCTGCTTCCTTTTGCACTCATCCCTTCATGGGAAAAAATACAAAAATAATATACTTCTAAGATATATTTCCATTAGCCTTCAGACTCATCCTGCAGCACAGTAAGGAAGGGGAGAATAACTTTGCTGACGACCCTCAATCCTACCATTATATTGCAGCACACATGAGAGCCAGAAAGTGCATTATGCCATCAGAACACATGTTCTTGCTGCATAACTAGAGGATAGGATTGTTCCGTTAGAGAAACTTAATAATACTAAGAAGAGATCATGCAACTGTGGAGGCTTGAAAATGAATTTCTAATCTGATAAAACAATATATTAATGAGGTATTCTCAGTTGCAGATGGATTCAGAGGGGTGCTTCAGGCAGCCCAGTTCTAATTAGGACTAGGCTGCCCTTTATGCCAGTGGAACACAGTTGGAACACAGAGATGGGGTGGTGGAATGGGGTGAGGAGGAGAACAGGGGAGTTTCTTGGCGGGGAGGGGGGCAGACAGTAGGAGGAACATGAGAGGGAGGGGTTGGATCTTTGCGGCATCAAAGTGCACCAGATCCTAAACCTGTTCCCTGTCTCCTTCTCTCTCCCTTACTCTCCTCAGACTTGCGTAGATCGAAGAAGGCCCATTGAGGCAGTGGAGGCTTGCCCTCGATCAAGGGAACAACAGTTCCTTTACCTTGAGGAGGCCTCCAGACTGCCCCCCCCCCCGGTAGGATACAGCATGTGCTCCATTGGCACAGCTACATCAGTAGGGAGGATTTACAGACCAATCCTGCCTAAGATCTTCTGCAGCACGCGAAGCAGCATGGATCCAAAGCAGGATCAGGGCCATGCCAACAGAGCTGGGGCACACCTCAGGGCACCGGCGTCACTAGGACGCGCGCTGCCCCAAGGCAGGAGGACGCGCGTCACCCTAATGCCCCCCACCCATCCCCCAAGTATTAATCTGGCACGGCCATCAGGCCGCGTCATGATTTTTTGGAGGGGGCGCCCCGACAGAACGCTGCCCCCTGGTGCCCCCCCTGACGCTGCCCCCCCCCGGCCACTTGTTGCAGCCGGGAGCCGGGAGCTGGCTCCGGGAACGTCTTTCCCGGCCGGCTGCCCTGGGCCTTCTGACGAGGCCCACTTCGTCACAACGTAAACGTTTTTCGCGCATGCGCAGACCATTCCTGAGGGAAAAGGGCAGCCCTTTTCCCTCAGGAACGGTCTGTGAATACGCAAAAAACGTTATAAACTACGTTGTCGCAGTGGGCCTTCATTAGAAGGCCCTGCAGCGCCGGCCCAGGAGGACGGGCCAAGGCCTTCTCCCGGCCTCGGAGCCGACGCGCGCAGGGGAGGTGACGTGTGTGGGTGCGCGCGCGCGCGCGCGTCACCTCCCCTGCACACGTCACCTCAAGGCGATCCGCTCTCCTCGCCTCACAACAGCGATGCCAGTGCCTCAGAGGAAAGGGACATTCATCCCTTTCTCCTGTTGTAAGCCCCAGCGACCCCAATGAGCCTCCTCGGATGTACGCCAGCAAAGTAGTTGACGCATGTCCAGGGAGGGGTTAGGATACTGGCGGATATTCTCGCCCCCCTCTCTGGCCTGGCCAGCCAATCGCCCTCTCCCCTGCCACCGCAGCCTGCCCACCATCTGGCACAGGGCTTACCTGTGTCCAGCGGCGCAGGTGTCTGGTGGTGGAGTGAGCAGCACCGGCGCCACTTACTCTGCGGGTGCCGTGAAAGTGTTTTACGCCACTTTTGCGACACCCTAGACCGGCCTTAACTTATGCATGATTGCGCTGTTAGTTTGGTTTGGGCTATTAGTGTCCTTGAGTTAGACTGAGGTTGACACGCATTGGGCATTTGCACATCAATAAACACCTTACAGCATGTGCTAAGCACATATTTGAGACTTTGCCTCCTCTTTTCCATCTTCCTTAATCTTTCCAAGCTATGAACGGATTATGGTCCTCCTTTGACATAAACATGGGTATCTTACCTTTGGCTCTGATGGACCCAGATGATACTGTGTGTGTGTGTGTGTACATGTGTGTGTGTACACACACACACACACACACACACACACACACACACACACACCTTTAGGTCAGATGAAACTCATATACCTTTGGTCATACATACATTTGGTGTATATATACCTTTGGCACAGATGAGACCCAGATATACGTCTGTAGTATATAGTAATATAAAACTTACAATGGAAGTAGTATAAAACTTTGCAGACAAGGAGAACTTTCATCTTTCTTTCACTTCATCTTCTGACTTTTTTTCCCCCCAGAATATATTGAGGACAAAAAGTTAATTTCTTTTATTCTGCTGGGTTTCCAGGGATCCTTCTTGTGGTACTTTTGAGAACTCTGTTCCTGAAATTTTCTGGCGCAGAGAGAGAGAAACTAATGCCTCATAAAACATTAATAAGGCAAAGTGTTGACATAATAAATTGTAATTCTTTTAGATCCACAGCATGAGGACATCAGCGAGCAGATGTTCGCGATAATGCATCATGATTGTCCTGAAAGAGCTATTGCTCTATTCTGGGCCAATCCATAATCAGGAGTTATTAAAAAGTTTGCCTGGCTTCCGTCTGTCACCCAAGATGCTACAAATTGCCATTGCCGCCTCCACCTGTTGTGCTTTCAAAGTGGAACTATGTGAATTGTGTACTGTAGTCTAGCTGCTAGCATCATGTTTTTCAAGGCATACACAGGTCAGATAACATCAAAGAGGGTCTAGTTTTTTTCAATAAAGATCTGTATCGCTGAATCCAATGAAACACAGAAAACAAAACAGGACATTATATGATAATTGTCCGGAGCCGGAATACCAGCTGCAGGGAGCAGTCTTCCCAGCAAGCTCAGGGCCATGGGCAGACCAGGAGGGGCTTGAAAAGACTCAGCTGGGCAGGGCATGGGCTACTGGTCAGTGGGGCAGAGTGCAACTGCCCAGAATGCAAGTATCTCCAGGAGCTTCCCTGCCCCACAGCAAGTATCTGCAGGACCCATAGGGTGACCAGGCAGGGAGGGGGGAACCAGGAAGGGGAGGAGAAACCAGCCAAGACCAGGAGAATATAAGGAGTGGGCCAGGGCTGAGAATGGGTTGGCTGAGGGCTGGAGACTGCCTGCCAGAGAGATGCCAGTGCCCTGGGAGGCTGAAGAAGGCCCTGAGGCTGAGGAGCAGAAGGAGTAGGGTGCTGACAACCCCCTTCAAGAGGAAGAAGTGGGGAGACAAGCCAGGAAGGTGTGGCCCAGGAAGCCTTATGAAGATGGCTGAGCCTGGAATGGCAGGGACCCCAGTGGCAGGTAGGTGGTTGTGATTTTTGCTGCCAGCCTGGGACTGCAAGAATAAGGGAGCTGTAAAACAGTGGACAAACTGGAAGGATCTCTTCAGGAAAATTGGAGATATCAAGGGAATGTTTTGTGCAAAGATGGGCATGATAAAGGACAAAAAAGGCAGGGACCTAACAGAAGCAGAAGAGATTGCAAGAATACACAGAAGAACTATACAAGAAAGATCTTAATGTTCCTGATGACCACGCTGGTGTGGTACCCAGAGCCAGGCATCCTAGAGAGTGAAGTCAAGTGGGCCTTAGGTAGCATTACTAACAACAAAGCTAGCGGAGATGATAATATCCCAGCTGAGCTACTTAAAATCCTAAATGATGATGCTGTGAAAGTGCTGCACTCAATATGCCAACAAATTTGGGAAACTCCGCAGTGGCCAAAGGATTGGAAAAGGTCAGTTTATGTTCCAATTCCAAAGAAGGGCAATGCCAAAGAGTGTTCACAATTGCACTCATTTCACATGCTAGCAAGGTTATGCTTAAAATTCTACAAGCTAGGCTTCAGCAGTACGTGAACCGAGAACTACCGGAAGTACAAGCTGGGTTTCGAAGAGGCAGAGGAACCAGAGATCAAATTACCAACATTCGCTGGATCTTTGAGAAAGCACGAGAGTTCCAGAAAAATATCTACTTCTGCTTCATTGACTACGCAAAAGCCTTTGATTGTGTGAATCACAACAAACTGTGGCAAATTCTTAAAGAGATGGGGGTACCAGACCACCTTACCTGTCTCCTGAGAAACCTGTATGTTCGTCAAGAAGCAACAGTTCGAACTGGTCATGGAACAACCAATTGGTTCAAAACTGGGAAGGGAGTATGGCAAGGCTGTATATTGTCACCCTGCTTATTTAATTTATATGCAGAGTACATTATGAGAAGTGCAGGGCTGAATGAATCGCAAGCCGGAATCAAGATTGTTGATATTTCTCCCGGCAATCTCAGATATACAGACGATACCACCCTAAAGGCAGAAGGTGAAGAAGAACTAAAGAGCCTCTTGATGAGGGTGTGAAAGAGGAGAGTGCAAAAGCTGGCTTGAAACTCAATAAAACTAAGATCATGGCATCTGGGCCCATCAATTACTGGCAAATAGAAGGGGTAGAAATGGAAGTAGTAACAGATTTTACTTTTTTGGGCTCCAAGATCACCACAGATGGAGACTGCAGCCATGAAATTAAAAGACGATTACTTCTTGCGAGGAAAGCTATGGCAAACTTAGACAGCATAATAAAAAGCAGAGATATCACCCTGCCAACAACAGTCCGTGTAGTCAGGGCGATAGTGTTCCCAGTAGCAATGTATGGTTGTGAGAGTTGTACCATAAGGAAGGCTGGGTGCCGAAGAATAGATACTTTTGAACTGTGGTGCTGGAGAAGACTCCTGAGAGTCCCTTGGACTGCTAGGAGATCAAATCAGTCAATCCTAAATGAAATCAACCCTGATTGTTCCCTGGAAGGACAGATACTAAGGCTGAAACTCAAATATTTTGGCCACCTAATGCGAAGAGAGGACTCTCTGGAGAAGACTCTGATGCTGGGAAAAATTGAAGGCAAAAGGAGAAGGGGAAGGCAAAGGATGAGATAGTTAGACAGCATCACCGATGCAACGAACATGAAAATGAGCGAACTCAGGAAGATAGTGGAGGACAGGAAGGCCTGGCGGGATATGGTTCATGGGGTCACGAAGGGCCGGACATGACTTAACGATTGAACAACAAAAACAGTAGACAGACCACATGATGTGGCTAGTGTCCAGCTTGATCCAGGTTTGTTCTTTTACTACTTCAAGGGAATTGCCAGTATCTTTCTTTAATGTTTGCTTTTGTATGCTTATGTTATATGCCCTTTTACGGCCCTCATTATCTAATACACCATTAACCTTTGAAATGTTGGAGGTTATTGATGGCATAACCGTCTTTATTGTTCCATATGCTAAGAGCACAGGGTTGGATATTATCACCACCAAAGCTTTGGAGACACCCTATAAAGGGACACTTTTATAGCTGGTTCCTTCCAGGCACATTAGATACATACAGCAGAATTTGCTTCCCTTGATAAAATACGGTATGCCAAAATTGTGTAATTAATTGGCAATATTCCAGCTACAGCTGTAGGTCTTCTTCAACCCCAATTATTTCTGAAATGGTGACCAACACCTTTGGAAAAGAAAAAGTCAGCAAGTCCATTATAAGCCCACCTAATTGGTTTTTTTTTATGATTAGCACTAGGGCACAATCCATTAGGCTCTTTTGAAATGAATGGAGCACACTGAACTGTGGCTCTGCTCTGCTTAGCACAAAAAGAGCTCTACTTAAGTAATTTCTGCATTAGGGGAAAAACAGTTCTACATTTTCCTGTACATTAAAGAACAAGGAAAGACAAAGGATTTTATGTTTCATCAGAGTGGGAAGCTTTCAATTATTTGTGGTGCAATCCTGCCTAAGATGCAGTGGTTGGCCTAAAGGCTGGCCGCTGCATTCAAGGCTGATTGCGGGCCACACTGGTGTGGCCCAGGCTCACCTCGGGGAAAGGGGACGTTCGTCCTCTTCCCCAGTGTAAGTGGCGCAGGCCCCAATGGGCCTCCTCAGATGTGCACCAGCTCTGGAGCTGGCGCATGTTCGGAGAGGCATTGTAAGGTAGGCTGGGACGGGGCTCAGGATATCAGTGCAACCCAGAAGCACCAATTCCTTTCCACCTGTTGCAAATTAATTTGTTGAACAAAGAAATGTGATTTTTCCTTCCAGTTTGTATACAATTCCAGCAGTATCCAAATATTTGATAGATTCGACACATTAGGAGCAGACCTTAGCTCATGCTCATATGCTTTGAATGTAGAGTCTGGATGCACCGTTTTAGCATGGGCGATGTAACAGGGAAGGCTATTTCAGTCTGCTCTCTGCACTAGTCCTTGGCAGGTCCCAATACCTGCTCCTGATCGCACGCTGCAATAATGAAGTAAGACTGCAGGAAGCTCCAGCGAGGGGGAGACCTTAGGCTTGTCTCTTCCTTTAAAAACAAAACAAGATACTTAAACTAAGCATAATATTTCAGTTCAGGCAAAATTGGAGTGCAGCCGTAAGGACGGGCAATTGTAAGTCCTAGTAGTTCATTCACAGAATGGGTCACATTGCTCTGAGCTAATAACAGGAATTGGCCATCCCAGCAGGCTTCTTGGTTGTAGAATGCCTTCCTTAAACCAAAGTGCTATAGCCTGTGTGGTTCTGACACCCATAGTGTATGATTGATTCACATGTAAAAGGCAAACCCGGATAATTCCCTAGGGCGCTACTGTAGATCAGGGATGTGGATCAAGTCTCTGACTCCCAAGTCTCGAGTCAAGTGCCAAGTCTTTGCCCCCAGGTCATGAGTCTTTTGTTGCAAGTTGCAAGTCCCTATCTATTTAATAGGAAAACCAGGTTTAAACTTGAATAAAATTCGACTTGTTGTAAAAGGCTCCAAGTCTTGAGCCGAGTCCTTCGAGTCTTTTACAATCGCCGAGTCAAGTCCAAGTCGAGTCATTGATGTGACTTGAGTCCGAGTCAATAGACTTAAGTCTACATCACTTCTGTAGATTCATCTGCCATAGTTATCATACTGGTATTTTTGTAAAACAACAACAACAACAACAAAAAACACAACCCACCACTAAATAGTTTCCTCCTACTCAGAACACTCCAGAGTCCTCCATCTCTTGCAAAAAAAGAAACAAACCAAAAACCTTTCCAAGTGAAAAATACACAGTACCATTACAATTTTATAAAGAGGGGCATCACATTTTGAAATGACCCTGCTGTGAAGTTTCTCTGCTGTCTGTAGTTTGAGGAAGATGGGTTCAACTGACACAATTGCACATGCTAACAGACAAAAATGAAGCTTTTAAGCCATTAAACCTAAATCAGGCACCTTAGAACTGGTTCTTTTATTACAGGAATTAGGAAGAACAGCACTGTTTTCTTTTGCCATCCAAAATTGATTTGAAAATAGCAAGTAATTGATCTCAAGTGACAAGATTGCACAGTTAAATTCAAAAGCGTTTTACCTGGCTTTCGTTGAGCAATAAGCACTCTGCTCAAAAATGTCTAACGTATATGTTCTGGACAAGTGACTATGCTTTTGTCAATCATGTTGGGTTCCTTATGAAGTCAGTAGAAATTCTTTTGCCTAGTGACAGAGGAGGACAATGCTCAGCTTTGACCAATGAATTCTGATCTGACTAACGGTGCAATCCTGTGTAACTTTCTGCAGCTGGCCTAAAGGGCTGGCCGCGGAATCCTGAGCCCGTTCCCGGACCGCACTAGTGCGGCTGCCTCCTCAGGTGTTTAAACAAGCTGGTGTACTTCCGAGGTGTACATGGTGCTGGTGTACATCCGAGGCAGTGGTGTAAGGCCAAGCCGGGCCGGGAATATTGGCGGTGCATGCCGCCGATATCCCCTCCCTCTCCTGGCCCAGTTCAACCAATGCCCCCCTCCCTCCACGCCCCTGCCCGCCCTCCCCTGGACTGACCAGTGCAGGACTTACCTCCACCGGTGCGTGCCGTGTCTGGAGGGCGGCGGAGTAAGGGTTGCCGGTCTTTGCGCTGGTGGCCCTTACTCTAAAGCCGTCACAAACAGGCTTTACGAAGTAGGACCTCAAAGGCCATCTAGCTTGGGAAAGGCAATGCAATTCAACTTCCTCAGCCTTATTTGGGGTATTTGTAAAGAAACATAGTTTGTCGGCAGACAGCCTGCTGCTTTGAGTCAGGATAGAAACGTTCAAGAAGGAATCAAAAGTAGCTTGCTGCCTCCTCCAAGGTAGATGCCCACACTAATGGGGGAGGGGAAGGGTGCTGAAAGATAGGGTCCTCTGTAGAGTTTACAGCTTGGTCTGAAATTGGCATTAATTCACAAAAACTAAGACCAGTTAAAACCCAATCCTTACCTTGTGTGGTTACTGTAGGGCACTCAGCCAATGTACAGCAAGTCCTCACTTAAAGTTGTTGGTAAGTTCTTCTCGGAAACTGCGACTTTAAGTGAAACGACTTATAATGAAACCAATTTTACCACAGGCTAATTGATAAACGTAAATGTTCCTATGACATTTTCCCATCAACTTTAAAATGTAACGACTTTAAATGGAATGACTTTAAGGCTACAATCCTATAGATACTTTTCTGGGAGTAAGTCCCATTGAATACAATAAGACTTACTTCTGAGTAGACATGCCTAGGGTTGTGCTGTAAGTGAGGACATGCTGTTCTGTCTTTCCAGCATTGAGTGCATATCTGCATCGATGACTTTGTTTAAAGAGTTCTGAAGTCTCCTTGCAACAATGCTACTCCCCCACCCCCATTATATGGGGACAGTCTCTCATGCTATTGAAAGGCCACTTGTTCACATTTCAGCCCCGACCACCCTGGGACTGACAAGAAAAATTGCATGATGAGCAACAGATAATCTGCAGGCTGTGTACAAGTTGTCTAGGATCAGTGCAATCGATGATGTGATTTGAGGAACATACATTGTGTTAAAAAAGGACTGTAATTATAAAAGCCCATAGAGATTTAGATGTATACATTTGATAAAGCAACCCCATTAACGTAAATAAAATTACCTTGTGGTGAATAAACATAGGTAAGCATGATGCATGGTTCTGCTACTGTACATTTGTTCTGAGATTTTTCTATGTGCTGAATGGGGCTAGACATTGCTTTTTTTTTTTTTTTAAGGAAATCTAATGAATATAGAATAGGGTGCCTTATCAAAATTCTATAAATTATAGCACTCTGGAGCTAGTCTGCCTGTCCTACTGAGGGCTGCAGGGACATTCATTATTTCCCACGGAACTATCATGTTGTTGTTGTTTACCATTTTCCAACCCAGTATTATATTTTTGGTCAGTAATGGAAGAGGATGGAATTGCTTGCTGGCAGAAAATGTAACTTCAGGATTCAGCCCAGGTCCTTGAAACATCTGGAGACAGAAGAAACCAAAGGGGAAAAAGGAAGGAGGACGATGCACAGAAAAGCTAGGAATGTGAAAGGTGCTGGCAAAGGTGGCTGGTGATGATGACAGGAAGGCAAGAAGAGTGCCTGAAAGTGATTGACAGCATCTATCGGTCAATATCTCTCAACTATCTGTAACCACCTTTCTAGCATAGCCACCTTTAGTTGTCTCTGTTCACTGTAGGTCTTCCTTTGTTTTAAAACTAGGCCAATCAACTGCTTAAGAAATTTGAACTGATTTATCACCTCCCATTTAACCAATTCGTTCAAAACATAGTACAGTAGGGCCCCCGTATCAGCAGAGGATATGTTCCAGTCCCTTCCCTTTGGATATGTGAAAACCGCGGATAGGGGTGAACACCCCTCCGTGGTTTTCTGGTCCCCCTGTGTGCATGTGCGTGGGGGTGGGTGGGGGGCCACCTGCTATCTGCAGATAAGTTCATCTGCTGATAGCAGGGGCCCCCTATTCACCTGTGGGACCAGTTTCTACAAAATGGACACCGGTGACACAGACTTCAGGCTGTCAACTTGCTCATTATTCTGTGGTTCTATAAGCTGAGCGTATTCCAGACCCAGAGTCCATTTCTACTGAGTTTTCGAGGAGTTTGATTCATAATGGGTCATGAAATCAATGTACACATGCAATAAAGTATGTGACCCTCCAGTAGTTCATCACACCTCACTCTTGTGGAAGTAAAATATGAATCAACACAATACTTTAGGAACACAAATCCCAGTTCATGGCTTCTAAGTTGTTTTGGAATTCAGAGTGGCCATATCAACACTTCTAATCCTAGGAAATATATTGTCCTATTCCTGAATAACTCCTCTTTTTACTTTTGTGCAACCCAGCTTGGTGATTTTTGCCTAATTGTAATGAATGATGAACTCGTCCATTACAGTAACCAGAGTATACTGTGCCAGAGTTTTTCTGGGGGTTTTGCTGCAGACAAGAGCCTACGTAGGACTTATACATGCTTGTGAGTTACTGAAGTCTTGCTAACTAGACACTTTCCTAGTTGGAAACAAAGAAAAATCTAAAATTTAAGTAAGGTTTGCTTAAAAAAAAAATGACCCAGTTCTTCCAGCTTTTTAATTTTTTTCCTCAAGCAGATGGGCCACAAAGGTTAATCTCAGACCATTTGTGGATCCTCACTGGGCTTCACCCCAGGATCAGTTTTCAATGGCTGGCAGCTTTGTGACATCACCAGGCCCACCTTGTGACATCACCAGGCCCCACCCCAGAAATCTCAGGTGCCTGGGAGCATCCAGCCTGATCACTTTAAAACTGGGTTTGACACAACCCCAAAATTAAAATGTATAGAACTCAAAACATAAGAGTCCTAGCTTTTTCAGGGAGTGCACCATCCTACTTATACTATTCCTTTTGGACAAGATATAGAATTTGCCTTGGTACAGTAAAAGTTAGGAATTGATTTCATATTTTTGCATCCTAGCGTTTTCCCATCCACCCATAGTCAATAGGCTTGTTCATTAAAAGTTGTTTATAGCTAAAGCCCAACTGCGTTTTCACACAACTAATACAGGCAATAAAATCAGCCTCTACCTTTTATGGTAAATCGATGCCTGTAAATAGTAAATAAAACCAAATCACCTTGCAAAAGAATGCCAGCTCATAGAGAGCATTTATTTTATCATCCTGCCACAGATGCCTAGAATTAAGCTCCTCTTATTTCCTTAAAAGTAAAAAAAAAATGCAAATACACAATCTATTTGCTTTTCCTTTTTGGCATTATTTCCTAATTGCAGCGTTGTTGTTGTTGTTGTTCAAAAATGCATCCCATTTAAAAATTACCAACAAGAAGCAAAACTTTTGCTTGTGTGGGTAGTGAACGTCTCTTAAAGCAAAACAACTGCGATAAATTTGTTTCTGGCGGCCCAGGTATATTTATTATATTGGTATGCTCCGAGGAGCCTTTATACTTCAGGCTGTGCAATCATTTCCATTATAAACACATTGTTTTTCAAGGGTTTACAGCTCAACTATAAAACTTCTGCTCAGGGCTAAATTTTGGTGTACATTTTCAGGCTACTGCATTTTGATTTTTTTTAAAAAAGCATTGAAGTTTTTTTAAAGTTAGGCTACAAAGAAAGCCGTTCAGAAATGCAATGCAAGTTGGTTCTCTTTGAAACAATAGTTGGAATGTGATATTTAGCAAGATACATCCATAATGTAATAAGAGTCATGGCAGACCTTTTCTTTCCCGAAGTCACATTGAAAGATGGTCCTGTGATAGAACCTCGATAATAAAGATGGGATGGCCGTTAACATTTATATTGGGAAATAGAATCGAAGCAGCCTGAGCTAGTGCCAGCAATTAAATGTTTAGGCTGGAGCATATCAGTGTAGCACAAAAAAGGATGACATTACAATGACATTGCTGGCTAATGAAATGGCACAATTGTTTAGGATCAAAGCGGTCTATGTACCAACCACAACCGGTTCCTGTAGTTCTCTGCACTACATAAATGCTAACTTGTCGAAGTTATACCTGGCTAGCAATTCTCCTTGATTAGGCCAGAGAGGGCAGTCTTTGCAAACAGGGTCACATCCACAGTTCATGTTCGCGCAACTTGCATGAGAGCAAGCCACCTTCCCCACTCCTCCCTACAGAGGTCCCCCCAAAACTCATGGCTGATGGTCAGAGGATCCTCAGCAGCCACATGGGTGGTGGTTCAGGAGGGGGATGAAAAGGGAGGGGAATACCTGGAAGCACTGAGATGCTAGCAGAGGCGTATCTTTGGTGGACAATTGGAACACTTCGTCCCGGCTGCCCCCCGCCGTTCTGGGTTAATTGTTATCTTCTTGGCTGTGTTTTTTTTTTTCTAAGTACCTTACTAAGAGGGGAATGGGCCTGGAGTTCCTCCATTTGAATATGTTATCTCTTATTATCAAACCTGGTAGCCCAAAGACATAAAATTAGCATGACTGTAAGCCTAGAGCAGACGGGAAGGGTAATTAGCATGACTGCAAGCCTATAGCTGCAGCCAGGAAGGGTTGCTTCAAGTGTGAAGGAAGAACTAGTCTGTATTAAGCAGCAATCCAGATTCGACATCCTCAGATAGATCATTGTTGCGGAGCCGGGGGGGGGCGCCCCTCCCCCCGGTGCTCCAGGGCGCCCCGGCGCACGTTACGCCTCTGGACGCTAGTGAAGGCAACCATGCTAGTGAAGGCAACCAATTCTCATAGCTTCAGTTCAGCATATTCCCCCCCTTCTCCCTGTATATGCCCCCTGCACTGCTGAAGATCTCCCGACTCTTAGCAGTGGACTTTCAGGGGAACTGAGGACTTCCGTTAGGGTGAGATGGGGTGGAGAAGGTGGCTTGCACAGTAGAAAGTACCTGGAGAAAGTGTAGGCTAGGTAGTCGCTAGGTACATCTGGAATTGAAGGGAAGTCTAGGTGCTCTGAGGAGTCTTCATGGCCTTTGGATTGTGTAGCTTGTCTGGCGTTTCATTTCCACTCTCGGGGCACAATCGTGCAGACCTGACCACGGTGATCCATGCCACGGTGACGTCGCGACTAGATTATTGTAACACGCTCTACGTGGGGCTGCCCTTGAAGACGGTTCGGAAACTGCAATTAGTGCAGAATGCGGCGGCCCGTATGATCACTTGAGGTAGGCGGTTCGACTCCGTCGGGCCGCTCCTCCGACAGCTGCACTGGCTGCCGATTTGTTTCCGGGCCCAATTCAAAGTGCTGGTTTTGACCTTTAAAGCCCTATACAGCTTGGGTCCAGGATATCTGAGAGACCGCCTACTTCTATATAGTCCGGCCCGTCTCCTTAGATCATCAGAGAAGGCCCTTTTTGCGGGTGCCGTCACCTAGGGAGGTGCAAGGGGCGGCGGCCAGAAACAGAGCCTTCTCAGTAGTGGCTGCGGCTCCTCATATGTTGATGCCTGCCAATTGAATTCCACGGCACTCTGCAACTCCCCTGGCTGGTTTCCACAGCTCCCCTGGGAGCCGCATCTTCCAGTTTGGGAACCACTGAGCTAGGCTGACTCTTGAACCCCCCATACCAGTGGGAACAGCAGCAGCATGAGTCGGCCAATACACTCATCATACCACTGATGTGCCTGCCAACACATCTACAAATGGCCGCACCCCCTAGAGGCTCCTGTCATTGTAGGGCCACTAAGTGATGTTCCCATTGGCTGGTAGGAAGTGTCAGAGGAGCCCTTGCTGCCTGCCACCCATCACCCTGCTCCAGTAAGCTTGGTGGGACATAAAGCTGTACAGGGCGTTTTCCCCCAGGCCTAGCAAGCTGGTACTGGCACCGAGGACACCATGGATTTGGGGAAAAGTTAAGACTTTGACCTTGGACATCTAGGTGACCATACAATGGCAGCTGAGGAGCTCTGCATTCTGAATTGCATTCCATGTGAGCAAAAAGAAAAAAAGAAAAAAAGAAGGGCCATTTCATATCTGTCAGCTAAAGCAACTAAACAGCCCTGTATAGATGAGGAAACCATACTGACTGCCATGCTGATAATAATGTCAGGAACCGCAAAGTCAACACATAATTTAAAATGCTACTATTTACTATATAGCATTCTCTTAGTTCACAAACAAAGATATTTTGTTCTTGCTTCAGAGAAGGTAAAAACATTATAGGGAAAGAATGACTTCAGGTCAATTAGAATGTCTCTTCTTCCTCAGATTTCACTCGGAGGAAGGCAATTCCTTAAAAGGGTGACCTTAATCACATGACAGTGATGTACTATATCATGTTCAGTTGTTTACTTATCTGTTGAAGGGACTGATGGATCAGATAGTTGAGCTTGTTTATCATGTTCAGCTCCTTGTCTGGACGAGTCAGTAAAAGTTTTATCAGATTGAATGTGGGATGTGTTTATCAGGTGGTATGCGTGTTTAATGCACTATGGAACAGATAACGGAGGAGGTGCTGCTAGGGTAAGGATCTGTCAGCATTTCCATCACAATACCCATTTGCCAGGAGTTTATCATTCAGCAACAGCTCCCTGGTTGTCAACCCCACCTGTATTTTGTAAAGTACAAACTTGTTTTTATGTGCGTAGGACAGAGGGATTTGACCACCTTGTAGGACTTAAATCTGGAAATGAAAACATTGTTGCACAGTTTGAACAATCTTGGCTCAGGACGCCTAAGCCTGAAGGAGAGGTCCCTGTAGCTCAAAAGATTTCCTTCAGTATTTTAAAGATTATTTGCCCCCCAAATATGGGTTATTTTCACAGATGCGTTGTCTGAGGGAAACATTTGTTATATACAACTTGGAGTTTCTGCCAAAGGCATCATCATCATATCAAGTTCTCCTCCATGCTCAAATTATGGAGGAAAGGGTAGAGGGAACCTTACCCATTTCCTCCGAACCCACAGGTGAACGCATTTAACCCCTGTTGTGTATTATCCTTGGGTAAAAATGATTTAATGAAATCCACCAGCCCCACCCTTTAATGTCCTCAGTTTCAGCCAAGTCACATTTCCTATAGCTGTTTAAAGTCAATTTCTTCCTTTTTTTCATTGTGATGGCTATTTTCCAAATACACTGGCCCCATGACAATGCTGCATGCCAGGGCACATGAGTAATTAAAATCGCTGCCACAAGGAGTTGAATGTGCAGTGAATCTCCAGCCAGGAGCTACTGTTACAAGTAAGAAATACACTTTTTTATATAATAAATTAAAAATGAAAACAAATGGGGAAAATGGAAAAGAATTAAGATAAGAATCAAATGAACCAATAAATATGAATGAAAAGCAAAATGTATGAAAACAAAAAAAACAATTAAAACTTGAAAACTGAAATTAAAGAACCATTTTCCTCCTTCATACCCCTTTATTGTATTGCTTTCAGGAATGCGTATTGTTTTCTGGAAGTAGCTAGCAGTATGACAAAGTAGGGTCTCATGGCTCAATCCTAAAGGTTGTTTGAGACAGCAGAATGAACATTCCGTTGTCGCAAAAGGTCCCACAATGGCGTGTAGAGGGCACCACTGCTGGGTCAGCCCATGCTGCACAGCATTGAAACCAGGCTGCCATGGACGCCAGTTGGCACCAGAGCAGGTGCATCGGTGGTGGGGGCATTTCGTGGGCAGGGAGGTAAACAGGGGCAATTTGGGGGCATATCGGGGGTGGATGCCAGTGGCAGTGACTTGTACTAGGATCCTATCCCCTCTCCTTCTTAGCCCAGTTCTTTCCCCTTTTTTTTCTCCTTGGACTTACACCAGCTATATAGCTTGTGTGAGTCTGAGGAGACCCATAAGCCATTAGGAAGCCTGCACAAAAGTCAGGCCTCCTGATCACCCCTCCACCATAGCATGCAGTACTTACCTGTATGATGTAGCTGCATGCTTCAACATGACGGGATAGGATTGGGCTGTCAGACGTACAAACATTTCAGATATATGGCATTTATCTATTCATCAGAAGGCAGGACAAGCATTGCGCTGGTCTGCACTGCAGGGGAATTTGAAATGCTTTTATTTGTTTCAGTGTGATCAGGAGCAAAACACCCTTGAGAGCTCAAACAGAGGCATGGACATACATAGACGGTGACTTTAACATTGCGACAAATTATTTACCGCCAGTCCCATACGTGGGAGCAACCTGAAAGTATATTGAGAGAGCCCACCACAGCTTGCTAGCACAGTGTGCAGTGCATGTCCTCTTACCACACAAACCTTCATCCTCAACACACCACAGTGCTGTTCCTCCATCTTCCATATTAAAAGAGGATGAATCTTCTTGTTTCTAGAAGCTGAGTTGCTAGTTAGCTTGTATGTTCTCTATAAATATTATCCTCAATTGCAAAGGAAAAAAACCTGCCTATCGTAAAACGTGGAAGAAGCTAGAGATGCTGAGGGGAAACAAAGACCTCCTTTATTTATTTATTTATTTATTTATTTATTTATTTATTTATTTATTTATTTATTTACTTAAAAAAATTATACCCCGCCTTTTCCTATGCAGAAGGCAAATGCCCAAGGTGGCTTACAACAAATTAAAATACATAATTTAAAATACATAAAATAAGTTTAAACTTTACATAACGATACATACACAAATTTAAAAAACAATGAAATCCACTGGGGGGGCAACAGTATGGAGCAGAGAAGCAGCATGGCAGAGCATCTTGAGATACAGGAGGCAGACCACAGCCCATCACCCAAACGCTAGACGAAACAAAAACGTTTTGAGCCCTCGCCGAAAAGTCATGAGGGAGGGGGTGGTTCTCAGATCCCCTGGCAGGGAGTTCCACAGTTGTGGCACCACAGCAGAGAAGGCTCGCCCACGTGTTGCCAATCCCCTAACTTGCGATAGAGGTGGCACCCGCAGGAGAGCCCCATCAGATGACCTAAGAGAGCGGGCCGGAATGTATGGGAGAAGGCGGTCCCTTTACCTGAGAACATTTAAATAGGAATAATAAACAGTTGGATTTGGAGACCAATCAATCATTATTTCTGGGATTCTACAAAAATCCTCTAACCATTGACTGGCAGTGTGGATATCTCATGTACAACACCCTTGTGATGAATGAATTTTGGTTTTAGGGCATAGGGCAGTGTTTCCCAAAAATTTTTGAGCTGCACTCCCTTGACCATTGGCAACCGTTGGCCACGGCTCCCCATGACATTATGTGGAGGCCTGCCAGTTCGCGTTGCACTGCATTCCGAGAGGATTCCGTGGCACTCTGCGGCTCCCCTGGCTGGTTTCCATGGCTCTCCTGGGAGCTGCACCTCCCAGTTTGGGAACCACTGGAATAGGGTTTGTAGCAGCTACTTCTGCTCCATTAGAATTGCTTCCAGAAACAACACTTCTCATTTGGTCTAAGGGCTATTTTGCCTGCTACCCAAGCATAGGTTAGGGGTGAGCGTCCTCTGGAGCTCAATTGTGTTGATAGACTCCCTTTCCAATCTGCAGTAGAAATAAGCTTCAAACAGGTCAGGTTGCCGAATGGCCATCAGATCTCACAATTAATTCCACTGCAAATCCGCTTAGAAACCTCCCCTTTTCCCTTATGTACCTCACATTAGATACAGTGGAGGTGGTGAGGACCCGAGAGGGCCCATCTGTGTTCATGCCCAGAAGTGTCCAGGGCCATCAGAAACCATTGGAAATATGGTTCCCTAGATGCCATCCTGAATATGTCAAACATTTCAACTATTTCCATATCCATCTACTGTCTAAATCCAAGGCTGTGACATCCTTCATGTTTTGAGAAAAGTTCTGTTTTTCCACACATAATCTCCATCCTATTTCATACATTTTCATATATTTTCATTATAAATATTGATTGTGCGAGAAGCACATTTAAAAAAAAAACTCAGCAAACATTCACAAATGGTATCCATATGGTATTTTCAATATTTTATGGTAATATTGGTGTTAGTGCGATAATGTCGGCAGGAGCTCTGATGGAAATCAACAACTGCTGTCAACATTAAGGCTGCATTCCTGCTGTCCTTTTTTCCTTTCTTCAATAGCTCATGACAAATGGCATTGCTAATCTTACCCTGCTGAGGCAGAAAACGCTCTTCTAAACAAACTGTAATGCAGAAGCTGCACACTAGCAAATAATAAAATGGCCGCCACAGTAAGTTTTTAAATAAAAGAGACAGGGTTGATGAATAGAATAGAACCAACCTTTATTGGCTTAAAAGAACACAATACAGTAACACCACCACAACAAGAGAAAACAGAAAAACATACATACATACAAAACATACATAACATACATAACCATACATAAGTTAACTGCCAAGCTTAGTCCATATTCACGGCTCCGATGCAACAGAAGATATTTTAGGAAAGTTCCCACTGTCTCAACTATACCAGGATCCTCAGATGACAAGATGTTCCTTACTACAGTACAATCTGGACAAACTTCCCACTTACTCAGCAGGGGAGCTAAAAGTTTCTTACGGAGAACCAGGTGGAGTCGGCAGTGTAAGATCATGTGAGTCAAAGACTTAATCATACCTGGCTCACATGGAAAACATCTCTCCTGATAGGGTATCCTATTGTATCTCCCATATAACACAGCCAAAGGGAAAACATTACACCTGGCCAGAGTGAAAGCCCTTCGTTCAATAGGACACGTCAGCCGGGCAAGATACTCAGAGAGGTGACCAGCTCTGGACAAAATCTGGAAACGTATTGGAGAGCAATGCTTACTCACTGCACCCTGTAACTCCTGGGCCTGAATATCCAAAAGCCTCCTTTTAAATACCTGAAGGATTGATGAGTAATTGATTGTGGTGGAAGGTTGAGTACCTTTTTTATTTTTTTTGCAGAGTCATGGAATGTTGGTGTGGGAAGAAGTAATAAATAGGGGAAATTGATCTCTCTTGCTTCATCTATCTGCAATTAATTTGGGATCTTATGGAAATATTCTTCAACACATGGCAAATGTAATGGAAATGAGATCACCATGAAGAAAAGAGACAAACAAGAGAGTTACCGCGACACAGTCTATTGGATGTGGTGCCATTTTTTTCCCTGAAAGATGGAAGATTAATTTGTGAGTTACAGTTCAGGCTCTATGAAATAAAATTCCTTCATTCCCCTCCCCCCTTTGTATCTGGAATTGTTGTTCCTTCGTGTCAGGCAGTGTCAGCAGCCAATCTAGACCTGTTGACACAACAATATATATTTCATTTAGCCTATTCACGGGGCTGAGTAGAATGAAATAATGCTGAGCTCCATAAAAGCAAAGGTGCAAATGCTGTTGCAAAGATCAGTATGCCAAAAGAATAATGAATTATTCCATCAGAATATCATTTGTTTGCGAGATACCCATTGAAAGTTCATATTTCTCCTGGAGGCTAAAAATGAAAAGTAATGCATTTCCTGACATTTTGCAGTGGAGAGTCACAGCCTGTTTTGCTCCAGCTAAATGGAAATATCACAGGAGACATGAATTCACACAACACAGTGGATTTCATTTACACCCAAACCAAATATTTTTATGATGGGTAGTGGTTTATTCAGGATAAGACACTCACTATAGCTAGTATGATACCAGCAATAAGATTAATCACCAACTCTCATCTCAGGCAATACAAACTTGGGTTGCATCTTTTCAGGTGGGATGCATATAAAACCTTACTTACATTGTTTTATTGACCTAAGGCAGGAGTCCTCAACCCCTTCCCAGTCAAGTACCACCTCCAGCGCCACTCTCCTGCTGCGTACCACCAGATGTGACTGGTGATGACATCATCACCAGTTACTTCTGGGTTTTTGGAGGCCAGAAAACACATGAGGAGGCTCTGGGCAGGCGGGAGGGCCCTTCTCAACATTCCTGAGAGGCTTGGCCAAATGTTTGCCTCTCAGGAGCAAAAACGCACCACCGAAAGTGCCACAATGGAGCAGGATTCTGGTGGTCCAGCAGTCAAAGTACCACCAGCAGTTATCCGAAGTACCAGTGGTGGTACTAGTACCACTGGTTGAGAACCCCTGACCTAAGGCACAGGCAGGTGCAGTCCAAGACCCCCCCCCAATTCTGCTGCCAACCCATACCGCCAGGCAGCATGCATCCCCATTAGTGCGCACTCACCTCACTGTCTTTGTCTGCTTCCCTCTTGTGTGGCGCCTGCAGCCCCCCCCCTGCATTCTCCCCATCTATAAAAAGCAGCACATAAGGCTCGGCATCAGGGTCAGCATGAGGAAGTCAGCCCTCAAACACTCCTAGCTATCTTTGTCCTCCTTGTGGAGAGCTGGTAGCTCTCCTCCTTGTGGAGAGCTGAGTCACCACCCACCACTCAGCACAAGGAGGTAAACATCCCGTCTCTCTCTTTGCACACTCCCTGAGTGCATGAGATGAGGCTGGGGCAGCCAGTTGGAACCACTGGGAGAGGTGGCAGATTGGGGGAGGATGCAGGCAGGCTTGGGGTGTGGGCACTCCCCACCAGCTCGCCCCCTCCCAATTCCATGGCCAAATTCAATTAAGGATTCCATGCTAATAGAGCAACTGGTCTCCAGAGCTTGTCACATGTTCTTTTTGCACCCTTGCTAAGGTGCAAAACAATAGCAGCAGGAAACTTATTTATTTATTTTTTATTTTTCACATTTTTATACCGCCCTTCCTCCAAGGAGCTCAGAGTGGTGTACATAGTTCCTCCACTCCTTTTTTTTGTCCTCACAACAACCTTGTGAGGTAGGTGGGGCTGAGAGATAGTGACTGGCTCAAGGTCACCCAGGAAGTTTCGTGGCTGAGCGGGGATTTGAACCTGGATCTTCCAGGTCTAAGTCCGACTCCCAAACCACTACACCATCCTGGCTCTCTTGACAACATGTGAGGTTTCTGCGATGCTCCAGCTTAAAGGATTGCAGTCAAAGGCTACAACCCAGATTCTTTGTGCAAAAGTATATCTGCTGGTACTACTTGGCTCTTTCTGTGGTGTCAATTGTGAGCTGTAGGGTTTAGTGCTGCAGAGCACTGCTAACAAAATACTTCCGAACTCTTGATTTGTAGGCATAACTTATTATTTCATAAACTGAGTGTTTAGCAGCTAACAACCTGATCTAAGCTGCCATATCCCAAGTTTGGGGTTCCCCAGCAAATAAAGCTGGCTGAAGTGGCCACTTTGGGTGGTGAAGTGGTAAGAAATGGTGGTGGGGTGCTCTGTGCACCTCTGTTGACTACCTCTGTTCAGCTGGTCTCCAGCCCACCTCTGCACCACCACCACCACCACAACCACCACCTTCTTCTTCTTCTTCTTCTTCTTCTTCTTCTTCTTCTTCTTCTTCTTCTTCTTCTTCTTCTTCTTCTTCTTCTTCTTCTTCCATTTCTAAAACAAAACAAAACAGGAAGTGGATGTCTGTGGGGAGAAAGGGTGGTTACGTTGAACATCTCCTGAGCATCCCTTTCTCCCCACACACTGCCTCTTCCTTTTTTTTTTTTTTAAATAGCTGCATTGGGAAGATGAAGCAGTAGATGTGGCAGTGGCAGAGCAGGAGGTTATGTTAAGGGAAAGAATGGGCACATGTGCAAAAAGCAAGGATAGGTGGCAGTGATGGCTTCACTGCTTCAACCACAGGTAGGAGGTTGGACTGGCTCTGGATACATAATGACACAGTTATGCTCTATGGCAGCTGAAAGTAAGGAAAGCAGCACCCCAGCATCATGTGGGGGGGGGGGAAGAAAGATCATGGCATTGCTGCTATGATCTCTCGTCTCCATTAACAGCTTATTCAAAAGAATGCCTCTTATCCCTACAAACCTCCCTATACATTTAGAGGCCAAGTCTTTGTTGCAGGGGAGATGCATTGGCCTCGATTTCCCTACTGGTATTCTATAAATAAAGAGCTATAAATGTTTCAGTGGCACTATTGAATCAGATGAAGGTGATAGGAGAACCGCAAATGACCAAAATGATTCATCCGGGAGAATTATTTTGTAAAAGGCAGAATTATAAGCATTTCTGAAGAAGCTGACGTTGTTTATACGAAAGCAAATGTAGAGCGAATAAATTACAGCTATCTTTGCTGAGCCTCCTTGAATAAGTACGTTGTTTTATAAGTCAATAAGAAAGTACCATCTGCTCTGTTTGAACACCTGCAATTCTTGCATTTTAGTCTACAGGTATCTGAAATCCTGTCAAAATATTTTGTTCTGCTCTCTTGAGTTTTGCCTTGTGCCACTGTAAACCAATGATGGAGAACTTGATCGCATTCAACACTTAATTTTGGGATTCCTTTTTTCCTTTGTTGTATTTGTGCTCCTGTGGTTTGCAAGATAGCTGCTAATTACCCTGCAAATAGCTGAGCTCCTGCAGTTTGCAGGCTTGTGTAAATATAGGGAAATAAATGTTTGAGCGTCTCGTAAAGCTAGGTGGGTCTCGATAGAGTGTCATTTTAAAAAGTGGGTCCCAGTGCTAAAAAGTTTGAGAACCATTGTTTTATAGCAACTAGCCTGGGTGGTGGGATATTTTTACCATAGGAAGGGGGTGCTTTTGCCAATAACTCTGCTCTCCCCCTCTCCCTTCCAACATGTTTCCTAGCTCAGTCAGTCAGTTGCTGTTTCCTTGCAGTCAGTCGCTTGAGCGAAGCAGGCAGAATGCAGTGTTCTGTTGACTAGGAAAGACAGAAGGGCTTTATACCAGGCTGGTCAATCCAGAGGCTTCATAATGCCTGCCAATCACAGCTGCTACTCTGGACCTGAAGAGAGTTCTGGGGCACAACTTTGACCCATCAGAGCAATCACCCTCACACTCCTCCACTCTAGCTGGCTGGGTTAGGAAGAAGCCTTGCCTTTTGTTTCTTTTGGGAAAATTCCACCACTAGCTGTACTTTGCATGCACAGCATTTTGGATCTGTGAGCAAAAAGCTGCACATCCTGGAAGCTTGCTGACTTAGAGCTACAATATCTTTCTAGAGGTGTGGTGACCAGAAATGCACCAAGTATTCCAAATGTGGCCACTTCATAGAGGGATTTTCTATTATTAGCAGTTCTACCCCCAATCCTTTTCCTGATGACCCCTAGCATGGACATTGCTTTCTTCACAGCTGCCACACTCTGGGTCGACATTTGCATTGAGTTATTCGCCACGGCCTCAAGATCTCTTTCCTGGCTCATCACTGACATTTTAATGTTTTTCATGAGTGCATTTCGTTCCTTATTTGAATATCAAGTGTCTGAAAATTATACCTTAACACTGTAGCTAATGAAGATTTTCTTCCCCATATAATTTGCCTGTGTTCTGGAAGTGTCAGTGAGTAATAACATTTTGAGTAATACTCGAGTATACCAAATGCATTCTACTGGTAATCACTTTGCACATAGCGATATAGGATGCTTGAGTACGGCCCAGTCCTATCAAGGGCCAATGGCAGCTTGTTATCCACTGTCAGAGGCTCTGTTGCGATGATGCGAAAGCTGCGCTGCCATTGTATGCAATGAAGCTGCTGGCAGAAATGGCCAGTGGCTGTGTGCATGTGCCAGACTTGCCCAGATGCTACCCTGGCCCGGGTGAGTTGGCAGTGGGAGTGAACAGTTCGGGAGAGGTTCGGGGCAGGGAGGGGAGAGGGTGGGAAGCAAGATGGAGGAGGTTGGATCACGCCAGATCCTATTCCTGATTTTTCAACCTGCTGAAATGAAACCAACATCCAGATCTTCCATTCTTTACTATTCTTTTTCAACTGTAATTGGTCTTTCTAAATATTTAGAAACAGAATTTGCAAAAATGGTAAGTACGCAAATGCCACTGAATGGTAAGACTGATCATTCAATCCTAAACTTGTTTACTGTACTCAGAAGTCGAGTCCCACTGAGTCCATACACCAGGCATATGCCTATCCTTTCTATATAGAGAAACACCGCTGCCGCCAATACCACCCCCTTCCCAGCTCTGACACACACCCATTACCGTCCTGACTCTGCCCGTTCTGCTGCCTCCCCTCCCTGTTCCTCCCACCCCGCCCACCCCTCATGCTGACTTTCCGGTGCTGGGGCTTCTCTGGAGGCTGCTGGTGCACAGCTATGGCTTCTCATTGCTTGCAGTGGTGGCCCAGCTGTGCAGAATGGCTGGTTGCATTTTGCAACTGCCATAAAGCATGCTGTGCTCCCGGAACACAAGTTCTGGCACACAGCGGGCCCATACGAATGGGTCATTAAATCCCTGCTTGTGGGCTTCCAAGAGGCATCTGGTTGGTGTGAAACAAACAGGGACTCTCTTCAACATTTTCAGTCCAAACAAGTAGAGATTTCAATTTGGATCTGACATGACCTAATATCACTCTTGCGTCCCTGTGCTATCTTCAGTGATCTTTTCCCATTCAAAGCAGTTGTGCCTAATCTTCCTGAAATCTAGTAGCACAATTTCTTAGCGTAATGTTGCAACATCCTAGTACAGTGGCAGAACAAATTGTATTTTTGTTGTTCAAAGTCGATTTAATACCAACACAATGAACTTCGCTAAAATGTCTCGCATAATCTTCTTAACCATCCCAACTGAGGCCTGTCCCAGCTGGCTGCTAGTAGATTAAATAATAATTGAATAAGGTTACACGCATAATTTGTTTAATTTGCATGTCAAGATCAAAGAGAAAATGTTGTTAACAGCAGAACACTTGATTTATTGAATGGCAAGATTATACATAGGATTGTGTCTTCTTAAGCTTACCTATTGGGTTGTTACAGATATAAGCAGCGTGGAGAGGGACAAGTATGAGCAGGCTAAAATTTGTCTCAGTGAGAAACACAGCATGTAAAATGTAAATCGCAAGTGAGTAAAACGTAAATTGCATGACTGCTAGACATGGCAGTCCTTGGTAAACCTGGATCTGAACCAAGGCATTCTGGTCAAGGGGATAAGCAGGACAAGAGAGAAGAAAGGCAGATAGGAAAACTGGGAGAAAGGCAGGTAGTTAAGAGATGTGAGAGGAACAGGTGAACTGACAGGCCAAAGCTGTTATTTTTATGAGCTTTGGTATTGGATAGATGCTCTTGCCCCTCATTCACCTGCTGACATGATGATTTTGTTTTCTGTCGCTGTTTCTGGATCAACTCATCACTACTTCCCCAGCCCCAGTGAAAAGAAGCAATAAAATGGACTGAACCAGCAAACAGGAAGCTTTTAATTCTAGAGAAAAGGGCTGTCGATTAACCTTAAGGCCCAATCCTACCTTTGAGATATGCCAGTGTATCTCCATGCTTGTTAGAGCAATGACAGCCCTGCCAGTCCAGAGGACTGCCCGCCGATGGATGCACCACAGACCACAGAGCTACACTGGAAAAACACCACATCGAAATAGCTCAGACATCACTCGGACACCAGTGCAAATTTGCAAGTGGAGAAGCCAAAACAGGGAGGAGATTGGGGCATGACATACGAGGGATGGCTGTGGGAGGGACAAGGAGGAGCCAACATACACCATACCCTCTTCAGACAATGGACACATCTGTGATGCCAGACAAACACTATGCCAATGACAGAACTGGCATAGGCAGGAGTAACCCCATAAGGAACAACATAAGGAACAATTATATTGTATTATATTATATTATATATCTCAGTATATTTTTGTTCTTGTTCAGTCGTTAAGTCGTGTCCGACCGTTCGTGATCCCATGAACCACATCCTGCCAGGCCTTCCTGTCCTCCACTATCTTCCTGAGTTTGCTCATTTTCATGTTCGTTGCATCGGTGATGCTGTCTAACCATCTCATCCTTTGCCTTCTCCTTCTCCTTTTGCCTTCAATCTTTCCCAGCATCAGAGTCTTCTCCAGAGAGTCCTCTCTTCGCATTAGGTGGCCAAAATATTTGAGCTTCAGCCTCAGTACCTGTCCTTCCAGGGAGCAATCAGGGTTGATTTCATTTAGGATTGACTGCTTTGATCTCCTAGCAGTCCAAGGGGGCTTTTGCGTAGTCAATCTCAGTTTATACCTGGTAAATAATTACAATGCTTGAAAAGTTCTTATTTCCCTTTTATATTAAGTGTGGTGTAAAAAGGAGCTTAGCCAACATATTTCTGAGAGCCGCACATTATATGTCAAAGAGCCGCATATGGCTCAGGAGCCACAGTTTGGCCACCCCTGGTATATGGCAAGCAACAGCAGGGAGACAGGAGGGGCAGGTGCCAGCCATAAAGCAAAGGGTATCGGTGTGTGTGTGTGTGTGTGTGTGTGTGTGTGTGTGTGTGTGTGTGTGTGTGTGGCTTGCTGGGCAGGCCACTGGAGTAGGTCCCCTGTGTCACATGCCAACCCAGTGACTGGCCCCTGCAATGCTCCCTCTGGTAGGTCCATGTGCCACAGCCTTCGAGCCAGGTGTGCCTATTTGCAGAGATGTAAGTTGTTAAATAGGCCAGCGGGTGGCGCAGCGGGTTAAACTGCTGAACCATAATCTGTCGATCGAAAGGTCGGCAGTTCGATTCCCGCGACGGGGTGAGCGCTCGTTGCTTGGCCAGCTCCTGCCAACCTAGCAGTTCCAAAGCATATCAGTGCGAGTAGATAAATAGGTACCGCTTGCGGGAAGGTAAACAGCGCTCCGTGTTCCAGGGTATGCTACGCGCTGCGGCAAGGAGAGTCATGCCGGCCACATGACCACGGAGGCGTCTTCGGACAACGCTGGCTCTTCGGCTTTGAAATGGGGATGAGCACCACACCCTAGAGTCGGACACGACTGGACTTAATTGTCAGGGGATACCTTTACCTTTACCTTTTAAGTTGTTAAATGCTGGATGAGATGTTCTTCCCCTGTCTCCTGCTTTGGCTGGGTGGTTAGAGAGCAGGTTTGTGGAGTAGCAGGTGTGAGTTCCAGACTTGCCTCCCCCTCTTCTTTTGTCCTTGACCACGGGTGTTTCTGGCCAGTCCCTTTTATACTAAAATTGCTGCAGTCTTCCTATTTTGGGTTTATTATTCCAGGATACCAATCATGCAGCATGATGAGGGTTATTTGGCTGTTTCAGCATCCTTGTTCTAAAAGGAAATCCTATCATTCTCCCAGACTCAAACTTAGATATTAAAGATATTATGTATATTAAAGGAATGTTAATAAGTATTTATAGCAGGAAAGTTTCAGACATGCCTGGATTCAAAACTGTAATTCTTATATGAACTTGTTGTCTTTAATCTTTTATGAGTCATTGGTTTCCCTTCAAGAGTTGCTAAAGATCAATAGGTTTCTGGTACAGCATTTATTTTATTACTCTTAACGACATTTCCCCTTTTTTTGTACTGTGCTGCTTTGTTTCTAGGGCCGGCGTATATGAAGTATATAAAAATTTAAAGTAGCACTCTGTCTTCTGGTGCCTTTCCATCCTTATTTTAAAAAAATTGGGCCATAAGCTAAAATGAAATCAAATGTATCATTAAACAGTAACATTAAAATGTCATCTACTGTTTGGAGCAGATGGGTCATAAGTTATTTCATCATAACTTTTTTCAAGAAAACTTTCTTTTGTCTACACAACTTGGATAGTCTTCCTTGACTTTTATTCATGAGTGGTATTCCATAATGGTTAAATTAGGGGCATCACACACAGAGATGAATGTGTGTACATTCATCTCTCTCTCTCTCTCTCTCTCTCTCTCTCTCTCTCTCTCTCACACACACACACACACGCACACGCACACGCACACGCACACGCACACGCACCCCTTCCTGTGTGTACTAATGGGTCACATCGGAACCAGATTCATAAAGCAATTGAAAGTGTGAAGAACAATTTATTTCATGTAATCATTGGGAACTCTGCACACAGCCATAAACTTATAAACTGGGCATGTGTGCCCTGATAGCGCCATGCGTGCCCACCTCATTGTATTGCTTCCTGGGAATTGTAGTTTCTAGCATCAGCCATGCTGGTGAGTTGCTTGGAAATTCAGCCTCCCACCCCTTCTAATGCAGATATATTTAGGAACTTAGATCTTGATGGGGGACGACAATCAAGGGTATTGACCAAAGTAGAGAGAAGAGGCTCACCAACTAAAAGGCTTCATGAGTGATCTGTAAGAATATAAGATGAGCCCTGATGGATCAGACCAAGGTCCCTCTTTTCCAGCATCCTGTGGCCAATCAGATGCCTCTCAGAAGCTCACAGGCAGGGCATTAATGGCCCAATCATATGGGCCCGCTGTGTGCCGGAACTTGTGTTCCTGGAGCACAGTGTGCTTTATGGCAGTTGCAAAATGCAACCTGCCATTCTGCACAGCTGGGTCATCACTACAAGCAGTGAGCAGCCGCAGCCTCCAGAGAAACCCCATCACCTGTAAGTCAGCATGAGGGTGGGCAGGGTGGAAGGAACAGGGAGGGGAGGCAGAGGAACGGGCAGAGTCAGGGCGGTAACAGGTGTGTGTCAGAGCTGGGAAGGGGGCAGTATTGGCAGAAGCAGTTCTGCCGATATCCTATCCCCTTTCCCAGGCTTGATCCAACTTCCCAGGTCCACTTGGACTTGCACCAGCAAAATCACTGGTACAGGTCGGTCTGGGTAGACCTATAGCGGCAGCAGAGGCTTAGCCCTGGGGAAGGGATCAAATGTTGCCTTGCCTGGAGGACATCTCTGGGACTGACCCCCACAGGATGCAGTGTGCACTCTGATGTGGTGTGGCTGCATCAGCGCGGAGGTTGGGATGGGGGTGGGGGGGGTTACATAGGATCAGGCTGTTAGTCATATTCTGCTGTTGCTCCTCTGCAACTGTCATGCACTGCCTCTGAACCTGGAGATAAAACAGCCTGGCTCATGAAGACAGTGAGAGCTTCAGACAGAGCAAGGGATTAACATTAACAGTTGTCTCTGTTCTAAACAAGGTTTATGTAGTGCGCGCGCGCGCACACACACACACACACACACACACACACACACTTTTTCAAATGATTCTCTGTGAGCATTCACAAATTATATCCTTTTGAGAGAGTTTCAGTGGACTCCGGAATATCCAAAATAATCCCATATGCATACCAGAGTTATAACACCAGAAAGATCTCCGAACACACGTATTCAACCCTGTGATTTCCCTCTTCTCTCACCAGAGGTCTCCCACTGACCACCAATCTCTCAACAGACAGCTAGAATGGATACTGTTGCAATTTTATTTACCACCAACCAGATCTTTTCCATGATCCTTTAAGGCAGGGTTTCTCAAAGTGGTGGGTCACGAAAACCGGAAGTGGGCTTTTCGATGCGATCGCGGCTGTTTAGAGACTTGGGGAGGCCTGCAGAGGCAGCAGCAGCCCTCCCCCCGGACCCTTTGGGGAGCTGGCAGGACAACCAGGTATGTTTTAAAAAAGCATTTTTGGGTCGGCGGGGGGCGTGATCCTGGAGAGCTGTCTCTGACATTGCCCTGCCCCTGCAAAGACTTACAGGGGAGTAAACTCCCCTGTAGGACCCTGAGAAACGCTGCTTCAACCAATACACCACATGGTTCTTCTAGAGCATGTGGTTCTAGAGCATTTTCTATTTTTTATATGGGAGAGGTTTTTTTATATGGGAGCCCTGTAAGTCTATGCCTTATCCAACTGTGAGTCAGCTGTGAATCGGTGTCAGGAGTTTAAATGTAAAAAACTAAAAGCTGATGTCGACTCACAGCTGATTGCAGCTGATAAGACACAACAAGCCGCGTACCCCCGCGCCTGTTGGTTCGTGTACCCCCAGGGGTACGTGTACCACAGGTTGATAACCCCTGCTCTAGAAAACACTAAAGCTGTCTTCACCATGATGCATATTATGGTTCTGCATACCGGATTGGATGTTGTTTTAAAGGCAATGTGCTTGCATTATGTGCACACTTGGAAAAAGTGAAATACTGAAAGCAGAACGAGCTGCCTTATACTGAAGCAGACCACTGATCTATTTAGCATGGAATCATCTAGTCGAGAGTGACCGGAAGCAGCTCTCCAGGGTTTCAGACAGGGGTCTTTCCCAGCCCTACTCGGTGGTGCCAGGGATTTTTTTACTTTCACTTCTACAAATCCTGCAGCTACATTGTCTGTGTTCATGTGTGATCGAAATGGATTTTTCTGTTTATGCGTTTCAGAGCAATATGGTATAAACTTTTGTTTGAACTTGAAAGGACCAAAAAGTCAACTAATCAATAAAAGTCTGATTAGTAAGAATGACAAAAATCTAAACAGTGATAATCCTCTGAAATCCTTTTAGTCTTTTTAAGATGTGGGTAAACACCTCTGCAAGCAAAATCCTAATCTTAACCTTTTTAATGTCTCCTTGCTTTGTAGCGTGCTGGTGTCTTTTTCTGTGTTGTTTATCATTGCTGCCTGATAAGCGGCAATTCCAAGTTGTTGCAGTTAAGTTGGTAAGAATTGTCTGAAAGAATAGTTATAGAGATGAAACTTTCAAATGCTTTTTTGAAATATCACATCACTCTTTGTGTATTAACCTAACAAGCTACCCACCAAAATGGGGGATATTTGAAATCTGCAATATAGCTTAAGTTAACTTGCCATTTGGTGGGCAGAATATTGCACATGTTAACAGCAGACAGGGCAAAGGGACGGGATTGGTCTGCTGTTGTCAGAATGGTCCTTTAGGACCTTCTCTGCATTGTGAACGATTTGTCCTTGCTGCTGTGATGTCACATTTTGCTGGCTGTTTTCCATGTGAAATGGCATCGGTCTCTCAAACTCAACTTATTATCTTCTTGTCCCTTTCTGTTTCTGTTGGTGCTTCTGCCCACATTGATGAAATACCCTATATACGCATGTATAAGTCTAAAAGCCTTAAAATTGACCCTGAAAACCTGGGTCGACTTATACATGGAGCTTCTAAGAACAGCTGCTTGGGGGGGAACTGGGCTGAAAAGCAGGGCACATGGGAGTTGGTAAAAAAGAGCTATTTTATCTTGTTTTGAAGCAACACAGAAACTGAGCTATTCTCCAAACAGGAAGAAAAGTGAAGGAGCTTATGGGAGTTGTAATCTTTGTGAGTATTGTACTCCTCACAAGGTCTACAACTCCCATAAGCTTTTTCACCTTTCTTTCTTCCTGTTTGGAGAAATTCTGTTGCTGCCTCAGAACAATCACTGGTCATTTTCAAGAATTCAAAGGATTTCATACACTCCTAAGTTTTACACTCGACGTATCCACAAGTCATAGCAAATTCCATGATTTTTGGCTGAAAAATTGTCCTTGACTTATCTATGAGCGACTTATACGAGTATATACAGGGTAGTTCATATAACAGGGACTTAATATAACACAATAAATAAATATAACACCAAACCACAATCAATAACCACTAGGCCACTTGGATAGATGTCATCATTTCACCTCTCCTCTGGATGAATGGCTGCAGAATACACCCCCCCCCCCATCATGTGGAAACAGATAAGGCTGGAACATGGGCTTGTAATACTTCTGCATGGAGGATAATACATTATCAGGACATTCTCTGATCTAAATATTTCTTACGGCCCAATCCTGTGAGCCATCGCCGCCACTAGAACTAGTGTTCCAGCAGCAGAACACACTTTCCAGCTGTTGTAAAAAGCGCTCTGGAAGCACGCGGAGCTGTGCACTTCTGGGCCAAGCTGGAGAGGCCACAGAGGATTAAAGCACTTCGCAGCAGTGCAGGGAGCCAGCATGCCAGCAGGAAGGCCAAAGCCTTCCTGTGTGCACCAGTGGAGTGACAAAAGTCTGCCGGTGGAATGGGGTGGAATGGGGCAGCGCAGGGGGTGGAATGGGGCAGGGGGAGGGTGGGGAGGGGGTTGAATGGGGTGAGTGGAGAGCAGAATGGGGAGGAGATGGGGTGGGTGGATCAGGCCCAGGAGGTGAGCAGGTTTGACGGCAGCGGTGTACGCCAAATCCCGACCCCTTACCCGGCTTGATCCGCCTGCACAGATCAACGTGAACTTGCACCAGCGGTATCACTGGCACAGGTCCGAGTTGACCTGTATTGGCTGCTGAGGCTTACCCCAGGGCAAGGGGACAAATGTTCCCTTATCCTAAAGAGAACTCTAGCCACCAAAAATACCCCATAGGATACTGTACAGCCCACACTATGTGATTGAGCTGCCCCACATTGGCTGGATTGTACCTTGTGCTGGCAGTTCTTCTCTTGTATCTTACCAGTGTTGGGCTAGCAAATCTATTTTCAGAGATGAACATTATTTATCTAGACCTTTGTTCAACCTTAAACCAGTAGCAGTTTCGAATGTGCTCAGAGTTCACAATTATCTGATATCATGAATGTTTTCTAAATGGGGTTGCTGATTCTCAACAGACAGCTAAATAAAATGTATCAGGCAATAGGTAATAATTTAGAGGGCGATGCCATTACCCTTTTTGCTCTTTGGAGCACATTCAGCATGTGGTTATGTATACAGTTTTGCTGGGACCGAAGCCATTTTTGGGTCTGATTCCCCAAATACATAAATACATGGCACAACTTCTTTACAAATAATTTAAAGAAAAATGTTTCTTGATGAGCATGATAAGAGTGTCAAACTGAAGATGTGCTGACAACTCCTTTAAATAGTCATAGAGTGAACAACTTATTTATTCAATTTATTTCCCACTCTTTCTTCAAAGGACTCAGGGCAGCATACATGGGTCTCTCTCGACCTGTCCATTTTATCCCCACAACAGCCACGTGAGGTAGGTAAGGCTGAGAGGTAGCCTGCCTGAATGGCCATAGACCACCCAGCAAGCTGCATAGATGAAAAGCAACTTGAACAAAGATTTCCACAGTCTAATATTCTAACTATTAAGCCACACTAGCTGTCTCATGGCCCAATCCTATTCACTAGCTGCCGGGTGGAGGGATCGACAATGGTGGAACAGAGTTCCACTGTCATAAAATGGGTTTCAGCAGCAGGCTACGTGTTGAACCGGCGGCCATTTTGAGCATGCTGCCGTAACCAGTGGCAGTGCGGGAGGCCCATGCCAGACTGGGAAAGGTGAGTCTGACAACAGTGGGGGCAGAATGGAGGGAGGAACGAGAGAGTTCCCAGGCAGGGCGGAGGGAGGGGAGGGAGGTGGACTGGGGTCTGGATCGGCGGTACTCGCTTGCGCCCATATCCTAGGCTCTTCCCTCTCCCTTTCTGCTGCCATTACAGGCCTTGGACTTACACCTGCGAAACAGCAGGTGTAGATCCGAGGAGTCCTATGGCAGAGGTGGAGGCTTTCCCTGGGGTAAGTGAAGAATAGTTCGCTTACCCCGAGGAGACCCCTCCAACTGCCCTGCCCCACAGATGCAGCACACGTTCTTTTAGTGGGCTGCATGGGGGGGGGTTAGGTAGGATTGGACTGAAAGTTAAGCATGTTTTGGTCCCATATTTGGTCTCATTGCAATCTAAGTCCCATAGATTGCAATGAGAGAGAGAGAGAGAGAGAGAGAGAGAGAGAGAGAGAGAGAGAGAGAGAGAGAGAGAGAGAGAGAGTCAAGGATGTGTCTGATGTCTCAGAAAAATGGGATTTGAACATCCTGATCCTACACATTTACTCAGTGGTAAATCACACTGAGACCAATGGAACTCACTCTCTAGAGCAAGTTTCTGATTTTCCCAAATCAACAACCTTCCGAACTGATAACGACAGATTGGAAAAACCAGATTTGTTAGGAACATCTGCTGCCTGGAAGTCATGGGGAGCCCTGAATGAGGTTCTCTTTTCCAATTTTCCTTGAGTTTAGCATTGTAATGAAAAACTCGGCATGGGAAAATTTCAAACGAACTATCCCTGATGGGTCAGAGCCTAATATAACTAAGAAAAGAAACTAATCCGCTAAAAAAGAAGCCAGATTTCTTGCAACGAATAGAGGGGGTTGGACTAGACGGCCTACAAGTCCGTGTCCCACTCCATGGTTTTATCTCAATTTTTTTTAGCCTACTCTTCCTCCAAGGGGCTCAGTGGTACACATGGACCTTCCCCCCTCTACGCAAGAGCCCTGTGAGACAGGTTAGGTTGAGAGGTAGTGACTGGGCCAAGGCAGAGGCGAAACAAGGGTGGAGCGGGCAAGACTCCGTTACACTGGAGTCAGCGGCCCCTCCCCCTTGCTGTTGGAGCCATTCCAGCAGCGACAGGGGAGTGTCCTGCGTGTTGCCTTTGCTGCCAGAATGGCTCCAACAGCAAGGGGGAGGGGCCGCTGACTCCAGTGTAACGGAGTCTTGCAAAACTACTTGCCTTCGCTCCACCCTTGTTTCGCCTCTGGGCCAAGGTATGTTTTATGGCCTGAGTGGGAATTTGAACTGGATCTTCTCTAACTGCTATACCACACTGTCTGTGAACAGCACTATTTCTACTCCCACCACCTACTTATTCAACTTGGATTAAGTAACATCAGGCTTTGTATTCTTCTACCTTTGACATTCAACTCATTTTTTTTACATGATCCCTCTTCTTTCACCCTCTGTGTTGTCTTTCCTCTTTTGACAGCCCAATACACATATCCTTGTGAGTAATCCTCAACTGGATCTACCAGCTGGTTTTCAAGATTTGGACTCTTCTGGTTCATGCCTTATACAGAAAGTTGTCTGTTTTTTAAAGTATTTTTTGCATTTCATGAAACTAATTTAACGACATGAGACTTTATATCTTCCTCACGTTGTAGGACACACATTGATTTGCCTTTGGAGCCTTGTACGCTTTCTGTTCCTAGGGGCTGTTTATTAATCTTCATATTTTACGGCAGAAGGTTGTCTGTAGGGCTCTGATTACACTTTACTATTTTACTTATTTCATGAGTCCCGTGACTCTGACTTTGTCATCTATATGACCTTGGGCTTGTCAGAGCGCCTTTGGAAAACAACTTACACTAAAAAAAAAAAAAAAAAGAACTTCCACTTTCAATAATTTCTTAATTTATTCAGTACCTTCAGACATTCTGCTCCATCTGAACCCATTTGAATTATAGGCATGTGATATATGTTTGTTGCTGACAGTTCTGGCAATGAACCCTTTGGGGAAGCATTTAAATGTTCAGAATAGTAAACACATGGACCTCCTAAATTTGGGCTTGGCTTAAAACTCCAGCAGTTTCCTTTTCCATCTGCTCCCTTCCTCTGGTTTTACAGTGTTGGATTCAGGCCAAGATCACATCACACATCCATGAAAACACCAAAGACCAGATCCCTCCTTCTATCATAGTGATCCCTCCTGCTATCCCCACTTAAAAAATAGAGTCTGCCGAGTAACAACAGTGCATAAAAGAACGTTACTGTCATATTGGGCTTGGTTTCTCTTTTTGAATGAAAACAGGAGCCCTTTGCAGTTGGGCTTCATCAAAGCCTTACAAAAACAAGCAGCCCAGTGCTTATTTCATGGGCACTTGAGTTCTATTTCACACTGGCACCAGATTGCTGTGGCAAAGCCCTGCATTGCCCCCCCCCCATGGTGCCCCACCCCCTGAAGGAGCATAGGGCACTACTATTGTATTGTCATTCACATTGGAAAAAGGGAGGGAGCAGAGCAATTAGCAGAAGGACCCTTTTCCTATGGTAAAATTCACCACCAGGCTAGGCCTGCTACACACAGGAGCAGAGACCGGCTACGGTTTCAAAAGAAATACTTTTCTCACAGTTTCCAAGATCTTCTGAGTGTTCCTGCTACTTGTGGAACAGAGAACTCTAGAGCTGTTCTCCTTGTATGGACGTGTGGGGGAGGGGGCGGTGTGCCATCCTCCTGCTTCAATGGTATGGGGGAGAGAGGGTGGAGAAAGGGCAGGAAGGAAACAGTGTTAAGGTCTACACCTCCTGCAAGGATCATAGAGGGCAGGTAAAGGGTCTCAGGTGTCTGGGCAGTAGACTGCCCTCCAGAGTCCTGCAGGTGGCACTGCATCCCAAATCCCAACAATTAGTACTGAGGATTCAGTGGTCAGTCTGACCAGGTGAGCCCCCTCAGCCAGTGACCAACCTGTCTGGCCCTGCTTATACTATAGACATCCACTCCTTAGTCAGGTGTGTTCCTTTTCAGTTTAAAAAGAGATAGCCAACTGCATGTGGATTCCTTTGCCTGCACAGATGAACTATACCAGAGGAGTTGTTAGGGGGGGCGGTGGGCCCCAGGGTGGTGGGGTGCCATGCGGTGGGGGTGCACTTGCTTCCGGAGTCGTTGTCGCCGGGTCGCCCCCTCCACCGCTTTTTTCTTCTTTGACATCGCTCTTGCGACAAGATGAGCCCTCCTGCCCGCCCTGGAGCCGTTTGGCTCCAAAATGAGTCGAAACACGGGGTGTGTGTGTGTGTGTGTGTGTGTGTGTGTGTGTGTGTGTGTGTGTGTGTGTGTGATTTCATGCTGCGTCGCCGCTGAAATTTGGCGGCGACGCATTAAAAATTATGTCACCCCCTAGAAGCGGGGCTTGTGGTGTCACGTGGGGGGCGCGTCGGCAGCCCCTCCACGGGGTGTGTGTGTCGGAACACCACTGAACTATACAGTATTCTATTTATTACATTCCATTCTCTAAAGAATACGGCAGTATATATGGTTCTCCAAAAATCTTGTGACATAGGCTAGAATGAAAGTTACTAGCCCAAGGCCACCCATCACTGACTGGTGATTTGAATGAGGTTCTCCCCAATCCTAGTCCAACACTCTGACCAATGCTGATCCACACTGCCTCTCACTATTGAAATTAATGGTGCAGTTCATTTATTGATTTATTTTTCTATGTAAACCGCATTGTGAACTTTTTGTGGAAAAAGTGGCACATAATAACTATTCTACTACTACTACTACTACTACTACTACTACTACTACTACTACTACTACTAATAATAATAATAATAATAATAATAATAATAATAATAATGCATAAAAGCTCTGTGTGCACATTGAAGTGCATGAGTTGATCTGGATCGAGGTCTAGAGTTGCAATCCTATATACACATACCCAGGAGTAAGTCTCATTGAATTCAATGACACTTTTTTCTCAGTAGACATGCAAAGGATTGCACTGTATGTCACTTTCTCATCCCACTAATTTCATTACGGCGCAGTCCTATGCATGTTTACTCAGAAATACGATGTACTGTGTTCAATGCAGCTTACTCTCTAGTAAGTGTGTTTAGGACTGCAGCCTTAGTCCCCTGCCATTATGCTTCCATTTTGACAAAAGTTATCCATTTTAGGAAATGTTGCAAAATTTGTCTGATTGTTTTTCCAGTCTACTCTCATGCTAGTCCAGTAGTACTGTATTTCTTCTATTCTAAGACGCACCTTTTTCCCAGATAAGCATCTCTAAAAATGGGGTGCGTCTTAGAATCGATGGCCTCCTTTTTTGTGGGTTTTTTCTCTGCATTTTACCTCACCATTTTGACCCCTCTGTTCAGCGGCGCTCTCCCATGGCTGCTAGCCCGATCCACTCTCTTCCTGAACTTGAGAGGTCGCCCCAGCCCACCCCCTGCTGCAGCTGACGAATCAGAGAGGATCGCACTTGTCAGCGAGGGCTGGCAGGGTGTGCTGGGGAGAGTTCCTCTGCTTGAAACGTCTGCTCCGCGCTCCTATTGACAATTAAGGCCTGCATGCCTTTCCTGCAAAGATGATCAAAGCCTGCAATGCCTTTCCGATCGTCAGCTGGAATACGAGGCAGGCGCTTCAGCAACGAACTCTCCCTAGGACTAGGAACCTCTTCCTAAAGGGGGAGGGATGCTACTTCTGCTGCTGCCACCGCACCTACCGACTTGCGCCCAGCCTGGAAAGTGCCCTGGCTCTTCACTCCGCGAGTGTGCGTGCCCCCAGTCCCCCCTCCACCTTCCACCAGCTGCTGCCAGCTCTCGCCAGCCTTTGCAGCCTCCAGTCCTTAGTACTTGTCAGCAAAGGCGTGCGGGGCATACTGAGGAGAGTTGTCTGCCTGCCCCGCACCCCAGCTGACGAATGAAGGCGCTTGCCAAGTGGATGTGCCAATGAGGATCCAAGTTTACCGTGCCACTTTTGCCCCTCTGCTCAGCAGTGCTGCAGCTGATGAGGATCTTTCCAATGAGGATCCAAATTTACCGCGCCACTTTCGCCCCCTCTGCTCAGTGGCGCTGCAGCTGATGATCCTCACGCTCGAGGAGAGTCTGAGGGAAAGACACGCAGGAGCTCCTACATGTCTTTCCCTCAGACTCTGCTCGAGCGTGAGGATCATCAGCTGCAGCGCCACTGAGCAGAGGGGGCAAAATGGCGTGGTAAAAATCGGATCGGCGAAATGGAGCGGCAGGCAAGCTGGGGAAAGAGCAGACAAATTGAAGGAAGGAGGTGCGTCTTGCAATCAATGGTTTTTGTTTTTTTTCTGCTGGTGTTCCTGAAATTAAGATGCGCCTTAGAATCGATGGCGCCTTAGACTCGAAGAAATACGGGTATATTCATCCAGACTGGATGAATGACAAAAAGAAAGATTTCTTTTACACAGACACACACACACAGCCCTTTTTCTGTGCAAAGTATTATCAAATCAAAAAGATTTGTGCTAATTCCATCATGCTTCTACCTACTAATCTTCAGTATTTTATTATCACCCTCATTCTTTCTCATTATTTTCACAACATGGTTCCTGCAACTGCTGCTAGCATCATCTAGGTGTTTCCATACCAATTCTAATGAATCACAATAGTTGGCCTGTCCTTTATCTTTAATCTCTTTCCTGGTTGTTTTTGGCCTTTAAGGTCAAAGAAGAGGGAAGCAGCATTATTATAAGTCATTTACATAGCACTTTTAATGAAGAAAATTGTCTCCAAGTCAGCAGCCCATATCAGGGAATCCTTAAGGCTTAATCCAGTGATTATAATGTGCACATTGAGAAAACGACATGTTCCATGCATGAGATCTGTGTACACATCTGAGAACATACAGAACTTGTGTTCTAGTTCAGGGGTTCCCAACCTGTGGTACTAGTACCACCAGTGGTACTTTGGCTGACTGCTGGTGGTACTCAGATCACTGGACCACTGGAACCCCATTCCGATGCGGTGGTTTTGATGACGCATTTTGCTCCCAAGATGCTCCTGCCTTTGACCATGCCTCTCAGGAATGCTGAGAAGGGCCCTTCCACCTGCTCAGAGCCTCCTCCCTGTGTTTTCTGGCCTCTGAAAACCTGGAAGTAACTGGTGATGATGTCATTGCCAGTCACATCCGGTGGTACTCAAAAGGAGAGTGGCGCAGGAGGCGGTACTTGGCTGGGAAGAGGTTGGGAACCCCTGATCTAGTTTATCATCACCTTAGAAGAACAGCAGGTCATCACTGCATGTATTTTAAAGATGGGACCAACAGGGACTGACTTGCTGGAGAATATCCAGGATTGTTTCACACCTTATGGGCCAGTTCAGATAACGTTTAGCAGTCGACGGGGCCCAAAAATTAAAAGATATGCTGGCCCCTTCCCATGCTTCCCTCACTTCCCCGGTAAGAATTCTTAAACACATGGGTGGTGACAGCCATTGGTTCTTCAGGAATAGACTGTGTAGGGAATAGACTGTGTTGAATATGTTGACGTGGGTGGTGGTGTATCCGACCAAACCGCCCTCTTACATACAACCAAGAAAATGACAGGCTGGGAGGAGTTAACTCCCCTCCTACAGTACTACAGGCTCAACCTAACTAGGTCCTTCAATGGCTGTATTTACCAATTAAAAAAATGGGGAATCTAATTCCAGATCTCCTGCCATCATGTCTAGTTTGGCCCTCGAGCCTTCAGCTTTGCAATGAAGCAAAGTGGTTTTTTGCTTTTTCCAGGTACGTCCAAGCACATGAGTGTGCTAATGAACACTACACTCAATTGTAGCACATTTAAGCATTTTCTGTGGCTCTTTCATAAGCCCATTATTGTAAGTGCACAGAGTAGCCAAGTTCCTACCTGCTAATGAAGAGAGCTTATTCTTTGAATACATCTTAATGGCGTGTACTGTAGGGAAAAATGAATGATTACTATTATCTTGTTTGTTTTCATGCAACATTGAAAATGCAGGACTGAGTCAAAGGACTCAGACATCATGCAAAGACCCCTCTTGGGTTTCCAATGTACCCATGCATCATGCTCATTGGTATGCGATACACAACTCTATGTAGCAATGTAAATTTTATCCAGATGTATTCATTCTTGAAATGTATTGTGAGCATTTCAAGTTGAGTAAGCGAGCGATTTATAGATACACTGACATTACTCTTGCAAACACTGCAATTTTTTAAGTTAATGCTACGGTGACAATTTAATGATAGATTTTGCTGCAGCCATACTTAACGGGGAGAGTCAGCGCTTTGCATCCAAGTCACTTTGTTCAGTATTAGCAATGGTGATCATCATTTATAGAAGCACTATTAATCTGCAGAAAGTGTTAGCACTGCTATCGTGGTTCCCTTAGAGAAGCCTCATGAAAGAGGTCAGTATGATTCCTATTTGGGTCACCTCCTGTGATACTGTCAGAGCAGTCCTACCTAACTATCCGGCAGGCGGGCCAGACCGCCCTCGCTCCGGGTGGAGGTCTATTCGGGGGAAGGAGACCCCTTCCCCAGTGTAGCACGACCCAGCCCCAATGGGCCTCCTTGGATTTCCACCAGCAATTTAGCTGGCAGAAGAGGAGACCATGTAAAGGCTGCACTGGTCGGAACAGGGACGGGGATATGGCAGCCACCATCCCCGCCCCCTCCTGGGCCGGCTCAGCCAATGGCCCCCCTCCCTCATCGACTCGTCTGTCCCTGCCAGGGGATTTCTTACCTCCTCTGGTGGCCGCAGGGGCGATCTGGCAGTGGAGTAAGGGCTGCCAGCCTAGCGCCGTTGGCCCTTACTCTAGAGTCATCACAAACGTGCTTTACGGCATGTTTGCGACAGCTTCTGGCAGTGGAGCGCTTGCTCTGCCACCAAACGTTTGCGCAGGATTGTGCTGTAAGACTGAACGATACTGCCTTACCCAAGGTCACCCATAGTCAGTGAGGGTTTTCTAGTCTCCAAAAGACTAGTCTACATGGTGAGCAAAACCACATGCTGGAGCCCTTCCAGGATCATAACACTTCACACACTGTCAGTGGTGGATTATAGTCAGGGGGCAGCACAAGAAGTTGGAGTATGCATCCTGCCAGGATTGTGGCAATAGCTAGATCAGTGGTTCCCCAACGTTTTCGCACCGGGACCCACTTTTTAAAATGACACTCTATCACCCTGATGGCAAACCTATGACACGCGTGTCACAGGTGACATGCAAGGTCATTTTGGGTGACATGCCAGCGTTTCCTCCAGGGCCTCGACACACCTTACATTTTCACAGGTTTTACAGGCTTGTCTTGAACATTTAGGACAGGGATTTTGTCAGACCTCTTTCAAATTATTATCTAGTAAAACTCAGCAACAAAAAAGTCTCTAATTGATGTTAAATAAAATGCAATGTGTTCTATAGTTGTTTTCAGTTCAGTTCAATTCAAAATTACTAGTAAAATTAGCAATAGTCAAACTACTATTAAAAGTTGGGGAGGGGGTGACACACCAGCAAAGTCAAGTTAGGCATTGTCAAAAATTTTGACACACCAAGCCCAAACGGTTCGCCATCACTGCTGTATCAGGACCCAACTAGCTTTACAAGACTTTTAAAAAAGTGATCTAGAAAGAAATATTTTTACAGAATTAAAATATTCATTTCATTTTCCAGGTGAACTAGCCAGTTATTAAAAGTTTTTACTTTTGTGTGGGCAAATCGTGCGGTTTCCAAGCCTCTGTAGGGCTTTTTCACGCTGAACGACCCACTTCCGGGTCGCGCGAAGGATCTTCTCCCAGGCTTGCCTCAGCTGATTGAGTATTCCCAGGGCCCCTACTCCCTAGCATGATGGCATAACTACCACCATTTCCCCCAGGTACCATGATTTTAATAGTACTACACTTGCATGCACATTTTAAGTGGGTAATATCTGAAAATGCAAAATACAGGTACCTTTTAAGAGTGGCAGAAGGTACTAGGATATGCAAAAGTATTTATTTCATTTCCTCAAAAGCAGCGGTGGGGAACCTCCGGCCTGCGGGCCGGATCAGGACAGCGAGCCCGGACCGATCCGGCCCGCGCGAGCCCGGACCTATCCGGCCTGTGCGAGCCGGGACCGATCCGGCCCGCGCGAACCCGGACCGGAGGCTCCGCCGCCGCGCGTCAGCTCCTTTTGAAGGCGGCCTTCCTGTACCTGCGCAGATCGCCGCTGAGGCCGAGAGATTGCCCTGTCGGCCTCAGCGGCGCTCTGCGCAGGTACAGGAAGGCCACTTTCTAAGGAGGAGGCGCCGAGGTGACGCGTCACCTCGGCGCCTTCTCCTTCTGAAAGTGGCCTTCCTGTACCTGCACAGAGTGCCGCTGAGGCCGAAAGATTGCCCTCTCGGCGATCTGCGCAGGTACAGGAAGACCGCTTTCAAAAGGATCTGACACGGGAAGGTGGTGGCGGCGGCGGCCCGGAGCCTGAGGAGCTGAGGAGCCTGAGGTAAGGAGAGCGAGTGGGTGGGGGTTTGGAGAGCGGTAAATTCGCGCGTGCTGGGGGTCAAATTTGCGGTGGGGGGTGCCAAAATTGCGGCCGGCAAATTTTCTCCATGGGAAAATGGCCCTCCACTGCAAATAGGTTCCCCACCTCTGCTCAAAAGCATACTTTTTAAGTTGCTATTCTCCTTCCATTAAATCATCCAGCTTGAGACAACAGGTGAGTGAAGGCATCAGTGAGTCCCTCTCCCACCTGAGTAGCAATTGCTTTTCCACACCCTGCGGGGTAAGGCGTTCTGTGCACCCGGTAGCAGCACATCACCTATGTCTGCTTCAGAAAGGGGATGGCATTAGGTGCAGCCATGAGGGACGGTGTTAATTTAAGAAGTGTGACAAATGCCGACAGGTGCTAATTTAAAGAAATATGCCATTGCAGATGGTGCAAACCTTTGTTTTTGCTTTCGAAAATGCTCTGAGCAAAGACGACAGCTGAAAAGGAGATGCGTAAAGGAATTGTACGATAACTCTCTCTACTTAACAATGGATAGTAGATCTTTGTAAAACAAACTCTGTGAAACCCTAGCCTTTGTCCTAACTAAATTCCTGCATGGCGATGCAGAAGCACCAGTGTGGCTATGCTGCATCCCACAGGGGGATTTTGCATGCTGGAGGTCTCTTTGGGATAATGGGACATTTGTCCCCTTGCCCCAGAATAAGCCCCAAGAGCGGCAATGGGTCAACTCAGACCCGCGCCAGTGATATCGCTGGCACATGTTCACGTTGATCCATGTCGACAGATCAAGCCCAGGAAGGGAGATAGGATACGGCACATGCAGGCGCCGCCAACCTGCCCCCTCCCGGGCCCGATCTGCCTATCCCCTTCCCCTTCAGCCCCCTCCCCACCCTCCCCCTGCTCACTCCCCACCCTCCCCCTGTGAAAACGTACCTGTCCCTGTGTCCACTGGTGCTGGCAGGAAGGCTCCAGCCTTCCTGCTGGTACTCCTTGTACTAACACTGTTGCACTTTATGGTGTTTTTGTAACATAGCGCACTGCTGAAATCGCACTTCTTCGGTGCAATCTGTGGATAGGATTGGGTCATAAAACACATACAGCCTACAGGACGGCAATCTAAAATTAACAGCACCATCCTGTGTAGGATGCACCTGCTGCTGCCATAAACAGCTGGCCGCTGCATCTTAATTAAGCAAGATGTGGCTCACGCTGGCAGAACTGGGGCACACCTCGGGGGAAAGAGACATTCATTCCTTCCCCCGGTGTAAGCCCCAGCGGCCCCAATGGACCTCCTTGGATGTGTGCCAGCTATTTTGCTGGCATACATCCGGGGAGGCCATGTAAGGCCAGCCAGGTCTGGGAAGGGGGTTAGGATTTTGGAGGAGCGTATCACCAAAATCCCCTCCCCCTGGCCAATCGCCCCCTCCCCCACCACCCCAGCCCATCCTCCCTGTCCCCACCCGCTGCCAGGCGCAGATCTTACCTGTGTCCAGCGGTGTGGTCTGGGACCGTCGACGGAGTGAGCGGCGGCAGACTTGGTGCCGCTTACTCCGCGAGTGTCAAAAACATGACTTATGGCACATTTATAACACTCAATGGCGGCAGAGCGACAGTGTTACAGTACGCTGGATTTCGCGGCCCGTCAGGACTGAAGTAAAAGAAAAATTCTATGTACTAGGTTGGCTTCCAGCCACCCACAATGAAATGGGTCAATAAACGCTATGATTTCTAGTCCAGTAGGCTTTCCTGGTTATGGGCCCCCAATTTTGTCTTTTTTGATGTGTTAAAATGCTAATCATACCATTTACCCATGTCAATGTTATGTGTGGCTTGTTTGTTTCAGTATGTCTTCATCGTAGAGCATATATTAACTCTACTGCATGAAAACATGTTAACGCAACATCATCACGGATGCAACTTGGGTGTGGAACATTTACACATTAAAAGGCAAATGGAGCATCTGGTCTTAGACACCACTCTACTCATTTTCGATAAATTCACATAGTTTGTCGAGTGTGCTCATTTACACAGTCTCTAGAAATGACAAGATGACATCTTATACTGAGAAAGCAGACAAACTGTATCAGAATGATTGTCTAATTAACAAGATACTTAATCATTTTTGAAGTCTTATAAAAATGGAAAACTTTTTCCAAGATGCCTAAGAATTGAGCGTTGGAAATAGGAGACAATTATATTGATCTTTTTTTCTTGTTTGTGGCCTCCAGGGAAAGCTCAGGTAAATGATCTGCTGAAACTTTGTTGCGTGGTGATAAGAAAAGACTAGTTCAGATATATTTGTCTTGCCTTTGATATCTGTCTTTGTTTTCCAAATGATAAGCTTCAACTTGGGTTCAAAATTTGCATTCTCCTAGGGTGAGATTGCTTTTAATGTGCTTTGAGAATGACAGGAATCTCAAAGTCTCTTTTCTTTCACCCCAAGAAAAGCTTTCCTGACTGGCTTCCAAATTTGCTGAAAGAACCGCCAGCAACCTGAATTGAGTGACCAGGGGGAAATGCTTGAGATGTTATCTAGTCTTTAGTGTAATTGATAAAATAATTGCATTTGTATCAGGGCATTAAACTCTGAAGATTTGCTTTCTTCCAACATCGCTATTCACTTTTTCAAACATAAGAGAAAGAAAGAAAATTATGGTGCCATAAAGGGAAGTATTTATAACATACATATTTTGTCCCCTTTCTTATCTTCTAGAAGTTCTAGAAAGTTGTGAGGGTTGGTCAGAAAAAACCCAAAGGGTATCTAAGTCCTGGACGTCTAATTTGCACAGGTCCTAAAACCTTTTCTTTTAAATAAAACTTGCTACTCACAAATTTATGTCTTTTGCAGCCCAATCCTTTGGGCTTTGAGTGCTGGTGGAATATCCACCAGCACTGGCTACTGAAAAGCAACCATAAAGCGCCTTCCAGCAGTGAGCTGATTAGCGCACTGCTGGGGCGACAGCGGGAAGCCCGGAGCCTTCCCACTAGCGTCAATGGAGTGTCCACTGCCTGCCAAAGAAGGTAAGGGAGGGGGAGGGGTGAGCAGGACGGGGGCAGCAAGAGGATGAAACTGGGCAAGGAGGGGGGAGGAATGGGGGTGGAGAGGCTGCAGGAGGGGATGGATCCAGCAGAGAAAGTGTGCGCTGGATCCTATCCCCGCTGGCAGCTGCCTCCCTGCCACCTTTCTCTCCTCGGACTTGCGCAAGTGAAATCACTAACGCAGGTCCAAGGAAACCCATTGCAGGGTGGAGAGAGTCCCCAAAGCCTCCCCCCACTGGAAATTGCATGCCCATTTTTGTACAGCTGCACCAGTGGGAGGGGGGAGGATAGGATTGGGCTGTCAGGCTGTTCTTAATAAAGATGGGAATAAATTGTGGCTTTGGATTTTTTTCCAAATGACCCTGCATGATGACCTACAATTTTTATCTTGGGAGTGTCTCCCACCTACTTTCTCTTTGCTCCTATCTACAGTAGCTGACACTGTACCCTCTGGGAATGAGGACCAATTGTCTCTTCATTCAGCCCTTCTGAGGGCAAGGCTTCGAGCAGCATTGTGCGCATGCGCTGCTCAAAGCCTTGCCTGGCTTATTCAGAAGAGGCCTAGCCGCCGAGGAAGATGCGGCTCGGCCTGCCGGCTCCGGGGGTGATGCGCTGGGATGGGGGGGGGTTGAGTACCGGGGTGGGTGACGCGACTGGGGAGGTGATGCAGAGGCAGAGGGGTGGGGGTGACATGGTGACCTTCTGCCGGGAGGGTTGACATGCACCCCCGCACTAGAGTGACATGAACATAAGAACATAAGAAGAGCCTTGCTGGATCAGGCCAAAGGCCCATCTAGTCCAGCTTCCTGTATCTCACAGTGGCCCCACCAGATGCTTCTGAGAGCACACAGTCAACAAGATAACCTGTTTCCTGTTGTCACTCCCTTGCACCTGGCACAGAGAACAGACATGCACCCTAGTGACACCACTGGCAACTATGTATTTTCTTATTTACTTTACTGAGGCTGCCATTGCTTGTACAGCAGCTGCAGGGGTTGGGTTGCTCTTGGGTGGGTCTCTCTGTGAGTACTGGCCAAATGCCTGTGATTTGCAAGGCCTTAGGGTTGGTGCCAGTGATGTAGACTTGAGTCTATTGACTCGGACTTGAGTCGGACTGAAATCGCATCAATGACTTGACTCAGTGATTGTAAAAGACTCAAAAGACTCGACTTGAGACCTGGAGCCTTTTATAATAAGTTGAATTGTATTCAGGTGTAAACCCATTTTCCCCATTAAATTGATAGGGACACGCAACTCGCAACTAAAGACTCGGGACTTGAAGGCAAAGACTTGGGACTTGACTCGAGACTTGGAGTCAGAGACTTGATCCACATCCCTGGTTGGTGCTACCCTATCATTCAGCCACAGACCACCTATGTCAGTTTTGAAAACACCACTTGGGCATGACAGAGTCAAGAGGAATAAGGAATATGGGCAGGCGGCTCAATATTGGGGAGGTGTCCTGTTGTTTGCACTTCTGGTTCAGTGCTTTAGCTCGGTAAGTTCATACATGGATACAATACTAGCCTTTCATGGTTCTGCTGTATTATCTTTGAACCCCACATCATATGGGGCCATATGGCAGTGGAATCTAACCCGTTTCCTATTCTTCAGTACCAGATCAGATAAAAAGAGCAAACAGCCCTAGACATTACATTCCTAGAAGAATGTTGACATTTGTCACCTTGGCAATTGGCTAATTAATTCCAACAGCGATCATCAGAGAGGGCATTGCAGGTAATAGTTGTCCTTGCAGACTAATGGCTGACCAGAGGATAACATTTGTATCGACTAATGATGTGGCCAGTGGCCGCTGACACTGCGGATTATATTCCCGAGTTAATGTGATTTCAGTTTCTAGCGTAGTCCACAGAACTGGCCATAGCTCAGTAATCAACAATCAGCCATCTAATCAATGGGCTGTTACTCTCATATCTCAGCAGTCAACAGTGTGATTCCTAATTAAAGTTAGCCATTTGGTTGAAGTGATTACAGTGTTCATTATCTTGACAATTTCATTACTGTACCAGGTAGAATAAAACATTTATGGGAAAGGAAGAGAAAGATGAGCTATTGTAAGGTTCAGAGAGGATCACGATGGCTTTCGGCTATTATTATTAAGATCAATTGTAACAGAGTACAAATCTTGAGACCTAAGTAAGAGTTATCTCTTATTTTTCAACAAATGACGTGTTTATCTGTTATATCTTCCAGTGCCATTAGAACGTGAACATGCGGGATACTCCATGCAGTTGACATGGCTAAGGGCAACCTGCATCTATATTTGCGCTGGTATCATTTTGGATTTTGCATATTATACAATAAGCTATCATTTCTTGCAAGGCAGCTAGGAGGGTGGAGGGTGAAGAAGGAAACTTGCTGAAAATCAAGACCAAAATCTCTTTTGCTTATGGACATCCATGTGCATGTTTCTCTGGACCAGAGCCTATGTGTTATTTCTCTCTCTCTCTCCATACTTCTGTATGTATGTGTGTGTGTGTGTGTGTGCACGTGTGCACTCGTGCACATGCGCTCGTGCACACATATCCCCAAAGAGGCAGACGGACACCTTTTTCTTAGACTGATGGCCCAATCCTATCACCCCCTGCCCCGCTGGAACTTTACAGCCATCATGAATGGTATTCTAAAAGCACACAGGTGTATTAGGATAGGCTAGCTAGGTATATTTAGTGACTTGACGACAGGGCATTCTGTGCATTGGTAAAATTATTCTATACTGTACTTCACATATCCTAGCATAGTAATTTCTCTGACATGCTAGTTTTCTATCCAGGGAAATCTTTTTGTTTTTTATATGAAGGCACCTTTGAACTTGTAATATTCCACCTGCAGTCTGAAATACTACAGTCCAGGAAGATCTGTACCATATGATTCTCTTGAAAATATGACTTAACCCTAATAGCACAATCCTACACACACTTTCCTGGGAGTAAACCCTGCTGAACACAGTGGAGCTTACTTCTGAATAAATGTGCCTAGGACTGCACTGTGAAACACCAGCAGGCCCCCGCACACTATTCTGTTCAGTGAAGAATATTTAAGAGGAATCATGCTGACGGAAAAATTAAAATGTGATCCTCTCCACTTCATGAATCTTCATTTGTAGGGAACACAAGAAGAGAGTGCATGAAGTTCTCCTACATGAAAGAAATATTAAATGGAATAAATGAGATGTTAACCAACTATCAAATTGGCCTCAGCCAACCACAGTTATCAATGCTCAGATTCTCAGCAATGCAAATGTTGTTCTGAGCAAAGCATAAACTAATCCATAGAATGAAATGACAGAAGTGAATTTGTGTTAGTTTCTTTGTAGCAAAAGGCCCAATCCTATCTGTCAAGATACACCAGTGCATCTCCATTAAAGTCAGTGCAACGACTGCCCAACCAGTGTAGAAAATATATTTTTTAATAAGTGATGCTATTCAAAATGGTTTAACTACTTTAAGGGCGCAATCCTGACGATTGTGGCGACAATGGAATGAGTGTTCTGTCGCCGGCAGCATTTGCAAATGTGCCGGAAATCATGTTTGTGGCTACTCTGGAGCAAGGGAAGCCGGCACAAAGTGAGTCGGGATCCAGCGGGCGTGGTTTGGCAGGCAAGGGAGGGGTTGATGGGAATGTGCGGAAAGAGGCATTGGAAGTGCAAACGGAGAGACTTTGAGGCAACTCTAATCTTTGTTTTGTTTTTCTTTTAATAATTCCTGCCCTACCTTTCCCTGCTCAAGCACATAGATGTTTATTCATCACGAATTATTGTTGTCAGATATTTACACATGATGAATGGGAAGCTATATCTCAGTGCATTACATCCCTTGCATGCAAATCCCCCCCCCCCCCCAATCCCTCAAGGCAAGGAAAGCCCATCGAAAGCCACAGAGGGCCACTGGCAGTCAGCGGAGGTTTACAGTACAGAAACAGGCACAGGGGAGATAACAACGGGAGAGGCAAGGGTAATTTTTTCTTTCTTTCAGTTTCTCAGTTACATGTACCTAACTTTAGTTACACAGGGTACAGGGACTAGATAGCCGGGCAAAATGTTTCATAGAAAAAGGAGTTTTTGAGGAGGGATTTGAAGGAAGTCAGAGAGGTGGCATAATGTTCTGGGAGACATTTCCAGGCATAAGAACATAAGAACGTAAGAAGAGCCCTGCTGGATCAGGCCAAAGGCCCATCTAGTCCACCTTCCTGTATCACACAGTGGCCCCACCAGATGCCTCAGGGAACAGACAAGACAACAAGATAACCTGTTTCCTGTTGTCACTCCCTTGCACCTGGCACAGAGAAAACCTACTTCTAAAGCCAGGAGGTTGCTTATGGCTTGTAACCTGTGATGGTCTTTTCCTCCATGAATCTATCCAAACCCCTTTTAAAGGCATCTAGGCCAGGTGCCATCACCACATCCTGTGGCAAGGAGTTCCACAGATGAATTACATGCTGGGTAAAGAAATATTTTCTTTTGTCCATTCTTACTCTCCCTCCACTCAATTTTAGTGCATGTCCCCTGGTTCTGGTGTTGTGCGAGAGGGTGAAGAATTTCCCTCTATCCACTCTCTCCATCCCATGCATAATTTTATACTTCTCAATCATGTCCCCCCTCAGGCGCCTTTTTTCTAGGCTGAAAAGCCCCAGACGCTGTAGACTTTCCTCATAAGGGAGGTGCTCCAGCCCACGAATCATTCTGGTCGCTTTTTTCTGCACCTTTTCCAATTCAACTATATCCTTTTTGAGGTGTGGTGTAAGGGCACATAAGGGCATAAGGGGCACCAAGGGAGAAGTCACGTAAGGGAGGAGACCTTCAGATAGTTCTGCGTGGCATTGCTGGGTGTGCAACAGGCACTGGAAGGGATGTGTCAGGATATGAGTGGAGAAGAAAGGAGAGCAAGACCATGGAGTATTTTGATGGGAAACCAGGGGATAGCCACTAGCTGAGATGGTTTGTTTAATACAGGGTTTCTCAACCAGTCGTACTAGTACCACGAGTGGTACTTTGGTTGACTGCTGGTGGTACTTGGACCGCTATACTGCCTAAACCCTGCTCTGACGCTACGCTTTCGGTGGCATGTTTTCGCTCCGGAGAGGCTCCTGCCTTTGGCCAAGCTTCTCGGGAATGCTGAGAAGGGCCCTCCCACCCAAAGCCTTGTACCTGCATTTTCTAATGTACAACAAACCTGAAAACCAGGTGATGATGTAATTGCCAGTAGCTTCTGGTGGTACGCAGCAGGAGAGTGGCGCTTGAGGTGGTACTCGGCCGGAAAGGGGTTGAGAAAGGGGTTGAGAACCCCTGATAATACATTGTTAAAAGTGATGGGTGATGATTTATTTTGCTATATAAACTGTTGTGTGAACTACAGTGGGCCCTCCTTATCTGTGGATTGGCCATCTGCGGATTGGAATATCCGCGGATGGCCATCCACGGAGGAGGGACTCCCACTGGGGGAAGGGGGAGGTGCCACAGTACCTGATTTAGCAACCGTGCCAGCCCTCTGCCTGCTTGTTGCCTCTCGCGCTGCTTTGTAAAGGTCCAAAGTGCCTGTAAAAAGAAAAAAAAACTGTGACCAAAAGTGACTTTCGGTTGTGCACGCAACTGGAAGTAAGTTCAAGTTGCATTTTTTCTTTCTACAGGCAATTTAGATCTTTACAAAGCAGCACAAGAGGCAAGGAGCAGGCGGTGGACTGACACAGTTGCTAAATCTGGTACTATGGCGCTTCTCCCGCCCCCACCCAACAGTGGATTTAATTATCCGTGGATACGGATAGCCCACTGAAAATCAGTATATAAATACTATAATAATAATAATAATAATAATAATAATAATAATAATAATAATAATAGGGTTTGTCAAGGCAAGATTGGTCCATCCATGAGGCAGACTGAGGCAGTCGCCTCAGGTGATGGATTGCTAGGGAATGCCTGCCTGCCACTACTGTTCCTCTCCTGCTCCTTTGTTTTGAAAAGGAAGAGGGAATGGATGAGAAAGTGGGGGAGGAAGCTCTAGCCCAGCACTCTCCTTCCTTCTTCCATTTTCTTTCTTTTCAATCCAGGAAGTGGGAAGAAGAAGAGATGCAGCAGTGGCTGGTACATCACAGAGTAAGGTGATGCACACATCTGCAGCTACGGAGATATCCATATCATTATTGATATCCGTATCAATGGATATTAGTCATGACGAATCAAATGAAGGAAGTGACCAGGTTCTCTGCTATTCTGCCTATAGTCTTTGAACAGCCTTGTTACATCTATTGTAGCCTGCTTACTAGCCTAAGAAGGATATTAAACCTCACCCTAAGCTTTGCCCTCTCTTGGCCATCGGAATTGCATTGTGCCGAGAGGATGATTTTGGCTGCAGTGAGAATGCTAAGTCTCTGCTCATTCTCTGGCAAAAAATAATCACAGAGCCACCCAATATAATCCATCAGGCTGGCACTATTTACATTCCTAAATGAGGCAGAGGACTGAATAAGCATCGTCTGCATAGCACTTGCTGACCTTCATTTTTATCCCCTTTCTAACATCCCGAAGAGATCTGTGATTCTGATGATTTATGTTCTAGCTCCACGAGCACATATAGCTTGCAAGGTAAAACACACAATTAATATCCTTCCTTGATATCTTAGTGTGATTCTGGAAGATGCAAACAATTATGGAGCATCATAAACTATCTTGTCACATTAATCAGTCAGGCAAGGTTGTGTGTTGCTGATGAGACACCTCCAGATAAAAAGTGTTTTCTTATTGCATATGCTGACACTTTGAAACATCATAAATTGATTTTATTTGGAGGATGATATATATATATATATATATACACACACACACACACACACACACACACACACACACACACACACACACACACAACAACAACAACAACAACAACAACAACAACAACAACAACAACAACAACAACAACAAATAAATTAGTAGTGCTCCAGAGGCAGGAGGATTTCCCCTGATTATTTGGCATTTGTCCCACATTTTAATGGCAAAATTACAATTTAAAAATTGCTTCCTTGAGGGTCAAACTAGATTTGATGGCAAATGTGTGGTTGTCACTGAAAATGGCCGCCATTGAACTCTCTTCTCCCCTCCATGATGTTCTAGTAGAACTTACTTCATACAGTACATGCGCGTCACAATGTTCTGCATTTCTCCACATTATTGGGAAAACGAGGAACTTTGTGATGTCAAGGGAAATGCCAGTTCTACTAGATATTATAGTGGGAGGGAAGAGGCAGTTGAACAGGCAGTTGTTGGTGGGTTTGCCTTAGAAAAGGAAAGGCCTATTCGGGCACAATCCTGTGTAAGGATCAGGACGGCGGCCTAGGGCTGTCCGCCGGATCCTGTGCCCGAGGGTGCCCGCCAAGTGGCGGGTCGGAGGTCTGCTCAGGGAAGGGGATGCTCGTCCCCTTCCCACGGTGTAATCCCAGGCCGGCCCAATGGACCTCCTCAGATTTCCGCCAGCTATATAGCTGGCAGAAGTTGGACGAGGCCGTGTAATGGCCTAGCCGTCTGGCAGGGACAGGGATATCCCGGTTTTCGGGCTTTGAAGGCAGCAGCTCTCCCCACTAAGCCAGACTCTTCTGCCCCACTAAGCCCCACTAACCCAGACAAATAATGAGATATCTTGGGAATGGGACCCAAGTCTAAACACAAAATTTATTTATGTCTCATATACACCTTATACACGTAGCCTGAAGCGCTATGCCAGCCTTGCGCTATGCCAGCCAGGTGCTGGAAAAAGTTGTTTTTTTTTAATGTTACAGCCCCCAAAATGTCTGGATTTTGGAATTGTCTGGATTTCGGATGTCCAGATAAGGGGTAACCAACCTGTATACATATTTGCATTTTATTGAACTTTGCATTACCCATATGCATGCACAGTTTTAGGGTGATGTTTACCCTAACCTGTCTTTTCATTTAAGCACTTTAATGCAGTATCTGGAAGTATGATCATGTGACTGGAAAAAAATATATCAAAATTTAAACCCGTACTTAATATCTGCAATTTTTTCCAAGTATTTTCATGTACAGTGATGCCTCACAAGACAAATGCCTCGCACAACAAAAAACTCGCAAGACAAAAGCGTTTTGCAAGTTTTTGGGTGACTCGCAAGACAAATTTTCTTGCAAAAACAATTTCGTCTTGTGGAACACTCAGCTCCTAAAGCCACAATCTATTCAAATGTTAAAGTATTCAAGAGGGTTAGCAGACTGCAAACAGTACAGCCCGAGGCCACACCGATTATCACCCGACAAATAGCTAACACCAGCAGAGATAAAGGCAAAGCAGAGATAAAACTACCATCCTGAAAAACTTCCCATCCTAGTAGGTGTACTGATTAAGACCCTACCCATTCTTCGTTTTGGCCCGGAAGCGGCAGCAGCAACTCGGCACAGGCTGTCTGCCTGCCTGCTTCGAGTCTCTTACTGACTCACACAGGAGCCGCCCTCACGCCGAGGAAAGCCTTTTCAGCTGTTGCACGGCCGAGAGGTAATGGTGCATTTAGTGGTGCCTGCTCCGCCCCTTAGCCTGGCCGGCACCGCGGCAGGAGGATACTGTAGGCGACAGCTACACTTGCCATTTGAATAAAGTATTCAAGAGGGTTAGCAGACTGCAAACAGTACAGCCCGAGGCCACACCAATTATCACCCGACAAATAGCTAACACCAGCAGAGATAAAGGCAAAGCAGAGATAAAACTTCCCTTCCCTTCCAGAAACGGTGTGCATTACTAGAGCGGAGCTCTGGGAACTGTGAGTACTGTAAATACTTAAAAGTAAATAGCATGGCAGGGGAGGTGACTCGCAAGACAAAATTATTCGCAAGACAACATGACTCACGGAACGAATTAATTTTGTCTTGCGAGGCACCATTGTATTTTCTACTCTAACAGTTGGTGTGATAACATGTTGTAAAGTATGCACTTAAAAGTATGTACAGTATTTTTTCCCCCACAAACGATCGAATGTATGAAACCCAAATGCATGTTTTAAACTGGTTTGTGAGAGGCTTTTAACGTTTAATATTTTTTTGATATTGCTTGTGGGACTTTATTATATTTAACAATGATGTGGATGAATAGTTTCATGCCCTTTCTGAATAATGAAGGATCATTGTGTATTTTGGAAACTATGGCATAATTCAAGAACTCTCATGGTGAAACGGGGAACTCGACTCTACTAGGAAAAGTGCAAGTCAGCTGAAGTCACAGATATGATTGGTGAAAGCGTAGTTCTTGAAAGCTCTGGTGTTTTGTTTAATTTTAAAACATTGCATGAAGAATACAGAGAGAGAGAGAGAGAGAGAGAGAGAGAGAGAGAGAGAGAGAGAGAGAGAGAGAGAGAGAGAGAGGAGACAGACAGACAGACAGACAGACAGTAGATATACTGTAGATACCTGTACATATATCAATTGTATGAAGGGTATTAAATATTAAGGATAAGTGAGCATCATGTATACATTGTTCTCCTTGCCAAAGAGACATCTGCCGAATTTTTTAATCAATGTGCTCTTTCCAGAGGACATATGTTGTGTACATATTGGTCACGATAATGTGAGACTCCATTATGGAGTGTATTTTTCTAGTGTTTTTCAGGCAAGAAATACAGAGGGGGAAAAAAAGATTACCCCAGTTAGTTTTTAACCTCAAAGTCACAAGTGAAGTTACAACCTAACTACAATGTCAAGTTCCTAAGAGGTAATAACTGGTATTCCAACAGCCCCATCCGCTCCTATCTCCACATTTTATCATCGCCATTTCCAAATCTTTACTTAATTTGCTTGTCTTAATTGCACATGGCATTATCAAATTGCACTTTCCTCATCCTGTTTACACCTGTCATCCCCAATGCATTACCATGTGTGAGATTTACGAGTGCAGCACATGAGGCCTGTCATGGTTAATCACATTTGCAACCCTTCAGGTGTGTGACAGTACAGTTACTGCTGGGAAACATGCTATGCTTTTGTTTTTTTAAAAAAGAGAAAATCTCAGTGCATATTTCTAAAGCAGTATTTTAATTTGTGGGCAGATTTCTGGAAGCAGGTAGAAAATCGTAATGGTAATTAGATTTTCTTTTTATAACAAAGAGTTATTTGTATTTCAAGATCGTATCCCAGTAGCTGAAGAGACCAGATAACCATGCATCGGTTATCTATGCAGAATGAAAAGGGGGGAAAAGTGTAAAATGATGCATTTAGATGAGTTATTTATTCCCAGTTTTATTGTATATACAGTAACTATAATGAATTATGATTTTATTCAATCCAGAAGTTCAAACTCAAGAGTTAAATGTTTTCAGTGTGAGATCTAAGCTGGGAGAACAAATTAATCTACTTCAGTAAAACAGATGGAAAGGAAGTGTGCTTGTCTCTTTGCTATATTCAGGAATTTTGCCCTTCCAAAGCAATATTACAGATTAGAAATAATGAGATATTGGAGAAGAGGTTTGCAGCAGAAGATCCAAAGTTATTTAAAATACTTAGAAATGGATTACAGAACATTGCAAAGCTAATTTACGGATCCAAATCATTTAAATACATTGGAGAAAGCACAATATAATCGCTTTAATTTGTCAACTGAAATTAATTCCAAATGTGAATCAAAGTAAGAATAAACAGAATTTGGATAAATTTGGAGAGAGTTTGATTATTTCAGAGTGACTGGTTCCATAGCTACTCCTCTTGCCCAGCAAAATACTTCAACAGTTGTTACAATTTTTTATTTTTAGTTTTGGAGCTAATTTTCAACTCAAAAAAGGTTAATTCGATATGTACTATTATTCAAGTTTCTCCGTGTCAGTGTTATGGTCCTATCAAGACCTAATCCTTATATGGTCCTAATCCAACTAGGGTAAAAGGGTCCTATATGGTCCTAATATGTCCTATATAGTCCCAATCCAACTAAGGTAAAGGGGTCCCATACACAGCATGGTCTTTCCTCCACCTCCAATTTCTTAAAGAAGCTCTAAAGTCTAAAAGTTCTGTCCTGATGCTTAAAAAAAAAACCTTTTTACCTGTTTAGCTTCTAGCCTTTAGCTTTGTTATTATTATTATTTGGGTTTATGAGTTTTTTAAAAGTCGCATTGAGCATCCATGCAAAGCAGAGTAAAAGGCGGTCATAAGCAATAGATTTCCCAAGGGCTGTTTTTATGGAGAAGGTTCTTCCACTGGGTGGCAACGGGGACGTCCACAGGAGACGAAAAGCAAGAATGGGGTTAAAAGCTGTTTCTGGCCTGCCTTCTCTCCCACTCATGGCATAGCCTATTGCTGAACTATGATACCAGTTCAAGCAGAACTGGGGACAGGCGATATCCCTGTGACATACAGCATCCCAGAGGGAAAAGTTCAGCATACCATCTGTTCATTCATACTATTTTATATACCAGGGATTTGTAGATTGGAAACTATTTTATATACCAGGGATTTGTAGATTGGAAACGCACCAAATTGTTAACAAATCTAGAAGGCATATACAGTATATTGTAAAGGAATGCCACTGCACTGTGGCAAAAACGTATTGTGTGTGGAAAGTAATCAGATGCACTTTCTGTTTGATAACAGCAATCAGGTCCATCAGTTGACATGTGTTGTCAGAGCCTGTCATCCTCTAATGAATCCAGACGGCCTTGTTATGAATCGTGGTTTTGATTATCCTTTGTAATCAGCCCACCAAAAGGAACATACAAATCCGCCTTTTACTGAGTCAGATCATTGGCCTCTCCAACTCAGAATTGCCTACACTGACTGCGAATGGCTCTCCAGGGTTCTGAGCAAGGGTCTTTCCTAGTTCGACCTAGAGGTGCCAGGGATTGAACCAGGGACCACTGGGCTACATTTTCTATTGCCTGTAAATATTTTAAAATAGACAACTCATTAAAGAGAAATGTCTTGAGCAAGAGTACAGTGAACCCTCTTTTTCCACGGATTTGACCCACCATGGTCAAATGATCCATGGGGGATCCGAACAGATTCCCCGTGGATAGTGAGTTCCGAGTGTATATAGCTTCATATCAATGAAGGAGTGAAATTACCTGTCAGTCTCAATCAGGGCCACTCAGAGGAATTTTATCAGGGGGTACAAAGTTTATTTTGGGCCCCTTCTCTACCTATGAATTAGGCTCCTGGGCCCCCTTTTTTGCTCCTGGGCCCCCTTTTTGATCCATTTTTGGGCCCTGGGCCTGGGTACGATTTACCCCCTTAACCCCCCTCTCAGAGGCCCTGGTCTCAATCCTTTTGGGGTGTAGTTAGTTTTGATGGTTCTGTAGTACACGCACAGAGTCTCAAGATGAAATTTGTTTCAATATAGGTGGGCATCCAGCCAGCTTGCCAATACATTTGTTTTTAATATGACTTATTTTTATCACTCTGGTTTGCCTCTGAGGATCTCAAAATGGTATATATGCCCCCACAACAACCCTGTGAGGTAGGCTAGGCTGAGAGATGGTAACCCGTCCAAAGTCACACAGGGAGCTTCACAGATGAATGACAAATTGAGCACTGACCTCCCTGATCTAAGTCAAACACCACTCTGCCACTCTGGCTTTATGACGGCTGATACAAACTCCACTTCGTCTATATAGATTTTATTCATCTCTTATTTTTGGTTTTGTTTCAAAACTCGGGGAGAGGGAGATGCTGCAAAGCTTTTATGGTTTCAGTTTGCTGTTCTTCACACTTGATTACGTTTGGAGCTCTGCTTTTCTTTTCGCATGATAAATATGCAATCGGTCTTTCTCGGATGCATACTCGGAGTCACTCTCATAACATTGCTTGGGAAGGGGCTGTGAGCGAATTAATCTGAAAGAGCGTTTTAATTTTTGGTATTGAACAATACCAGACTGAAATATTTGGAGGATTGCTATCCTCTTCAGGCTGTATTGGGTAAGAGTCATTGCACAGTGTGAGCGACTAGCGACTCGCCTTTTGCAAATCAACAGTGCTTTACAGTCTACATGCCCTTTTGTGTAGCCTGGGTAGTATTTTGCATAAGATATGAGCATCTCTCCTACTGCTCTGGCCTCCACTGTCTCTTCCCCCACCTTTCCTTCCCTTTCCTGTCTTATTAAGATGGTTATGCATCTCCTCAACAGCAACATAATTTAACCGCCCAGAATATTGCTTTCTTTTACTGCAAGTTATTTTCTTTCCCCTTCTATTATTGTACATTTATCACCTAATAAATACTATTGTATGAATTGATGTTTCTGTCTCATGAAAGCCAATATCCATTGTGTGTGCCACACAAGCCAAACAACTCAAAGGTCCAAGTTGTGTGTGGGTTGGGATGCAAGAGTATGAATGTGTGCGCACGTACTGCACTTCAACATCATAGATGCTTTGCAGGAGCACTGAAGGTTGGTTTGGAAAGGAATAATTATTGGGCCTCTATCTGGAATAATATGTTAATAAGTCTCTGATAAGATGATGGAAAATGCCAAACCAGAATCCACCCATACTGAATGTAGTGTGATATATGTCAGGGGTGGCCAAACTGTGGCTCCTGAGCCACATGCAGCTCTTTGACATATAATGTACGGCTCTCAGAAATACATTGGCTGCGCTCCTTTTTGCATCACAATTAATATAAAAGGCAAATAAGAAATTTTCAAGCTTTATAATTATTTACCAAGTATAAACTGAGAGTCCACTGGATTAAAAATAAGTTTAATGTCCATGGTGAGTAAACATATTTAAGAATTTAAATGTTTCTTAAATATTGCAGCTCTCAAACATCCCTCTGGTGGCTCTCAAATATCTAAAGTTTATCGTATGTGGCTCTTAGGTTAAGCAAGTTTGGCCACCCCTGATATATGGGATACTATGAATAGCCACTTTTGCCTTTCATTTCTTCACACTGGTACGATACTGTGAACCAGGCTGAATGGGGTTGACAACATCCTCTGTGTTTAAAGAGGGAGATTCATGCACAGTACATGTGGTTCTGCTCTGTGTCCTTGATGTTGCCTTCGCTTCCACAGCATTCCTGGGAATGGGTAAGGCTGATTTCACTCTGGCTTGGCACAGTTGCTCCAAATGTCCAAACTTCCTCTACAATTGGCAGTGTGCACCTCTGAAACTGCAGTCATTCAGGGGATCCACCACAGTTCTTACATGGTACTAAAGGAGCTTGTTTGGATCTTGGGCTCCCCATAATAACACCTCCTCTGATTGAGGATTACTACTACGCTGTACTCTGTGAATGTCTGGTAGTTACAGATCGGATTTTTAGCCAACTGGGATGCTGAGCAAATTGGGTTCCCTTGTCAAACACACCACATGTGTGCTTGGCTGCTGCTTCAAAGGTCAGTACTTCCTCTTAGGTCTCTTGGAATGTGAGCGTTTCAAAACAACAACACAAATTTGCAAACAAGTGCTTCTGCAGGGCCTTATCACACAGGCCACAGATCACAGAGCATCTCTTCAAGGTTTTGGAAATTGCAGCGCTGTGCTAGATGCCAAAGTTCAGCAATACAGTCGGCCCCCAGTTACAGTTATAAGAAGAATGACCTTGTGCTGTTTCAGAGGATTGCAAAGAGAAGGCCGAGCAGCCCCTTGGGAGATGCTCGTCGTTTACCCGGTTGTCCGGGAAACACAGGAGAGGGGAGGGGGCGATGATGATGCCCCCTATCATGTTTCTATGGGGGGAGGGGGGTGGAGCCGTACCTTTGGGTTGGCTCCGTGCCCCACTCTTCCCATTCTCACCTGAGCGCAGCAACGGTTAACCCACCCACCCTCCCTAGGGTACAGTCTGGGCTATGCTGGTCGCCCGTTTGGGGGCCGGGTAGGAATTTTTCTGCACTCCCGATTGGCCTGGGTGTGTAGTTTTTTCGCCTGCCTCAGACTGTATTGGGTACAATGATCTCTTTTCTAACCGGTCACTAACTGGCTGGGGGTCATGGGTAAGAAGGCTGAAAGCAGGGTTGAGGGAGTGAACCCGAGGGCAGCAAGGTCGAGGGACGCACCCCCCACCATCCATCTCCCCTTTGCTCTCCGGCATGGGGACCGGTGGGGGGGGCCCTTGGCTGGGATCACGTGAGCTTCCCTTGGGCTCGCCGGCTTGGGGATGTGCAGCGGTTCCTGCTGCCCTGACCCGCAGGGGTCGGCGTGGATGAGTCGGCTTCCTCAGGCGAGGGGCGACGGCTCGGAGTCCGGGTTGTAACTCCGCCCGGGGCAGTCCTTAGGATGTATGCCCGTGTCAGCGCCTTCTCACGTGCGCGTGTAACACCCTGACCCCAGCCTGTAGATCTCCTCTTTTACCTGTGATCTTGCTTTCCTGTATTCTCAATAAAGTGACCCCTTTTTATCCATATCATGTCTCATGTGTTTTTTAGGGCGTACCCGGGTAAACGCCCTTGTACAATGGCCAAGAAGGTGTTTTAGCAAACAGTGTTGCTGTTACGAAAGCCTTGGCTAAGTTGAAGGTGTCAGTCCAACAGATGCTGATTGATACTGCAAGCATGCTTCATCTGTAGACCTGCAAGGCCATGTGCTGTCAAGTCAAACTCTCAACTGACTGCAGTTTGACCACGTTTGCCAGGGCATGCAGGGTTAAATTCTTCAATATGCTCAAAGGAAGCCATACCCCGTGCATTACAACAGAAGGTGACCTACAGGGGCTGGGGGGACAACTCAACCCATCCCCTAGTAAAACTGTGCTCTCTTTCCAGTCTACAGGGAGTTGCTCTGTGTGCCTTGGAAGCATCCCACCTTTGGTGCCAGTATCCTGCATCATGAGAAGACAACTCAGAGGCTGCAACTCTATTTAGTACAAGGCTTCATAAACTATCTGCAGGCAGCACTGAACTAAACTGGAAACTGAAAGGACAATGCTTGATAGCCGAACCCAGTTCCTGGTATGGCAAGCCAGAAGGTCCAACACGTAGAGTGCCTAAATCACATGGTGCTTGATATGGGCAGTGGGGACAGGATATATAACCGTTCCTCCCACCACATGCAGAGAAGCCTTAGTGGGGGAACATATGCACTTTTGAAATACTGATGCCTCTCCATTTCATTAGATACCAGTGCTCCATGGTTTCAACATGATTCCAAGAAGAAGGGAAAAACAAAAACACAGCACAACTGAAAATCACTCCAGGAACTCTCTGTAGCCCTGAGGCTGCCAAATACTTATTTTTGAGAAGCTAAAACAGGCAGAAAGGGGGTAGGAAGGAGAAGAGAGAAATGGGATTTGGACCAGTTTGTGTTGATTTTGATCACCTTCTTCTCAGGAACATCCATTCCAGGCGAATATATTTTCTTAACTGTTAAAAGCCTTCGGAAGAACACTCCATTCTATCAGATCCGAACCACACGCTATTTTGGTATGGAAAGACTGCCCTTTTGTATATGAAATATAGCGTTCAGCATTCAGATAGGGAAGTCAAGGAAACACTAAAAATCAAGGGCAAATGATAAAAATCAGCATTGTTACGGGGAAGAGGGAAGCTGTAAAGAGAAAGACAGCTGTAAAGCAAGTTCGGTCACAGGCAGAATTTATAAACAGAGCCCAATCCTGACAGCAATCGCTAAGAACAGAATTTCCCTTCTTAAAAACCCCTTTTGCCCCAAGGTCAGATTTTCCCAGAATTCCCAAATGTCAGTGTGTTCCACATGTTTAAGGGACCCCCAATGAGATATAACCACCTGCAAAAAAAAAAAAAATCCCCAGGTGTTCCATATACCTGTAGCATAGGCGTTGCATTCACCACTCATTGGGGTTTAAAGCATAACAAATTTGTCCATTCATTCCTATGTAAAGCATAGACCTGACAACACAAGATCTCAAACAAACACACAGTTGTGTTGTGCACACAGCTTCTGTGCTTTAGGATTGTGTAGGGGGATGTCCCAGCATAGTGTACCCCAAGTTACAAGTCCCTGACTTCAAGAGGTTTTTTTTAATTGCTCTTAGAGTTAGTTTTTGCAAGATCGTCTTGGTTCTTGCCCTTTAATTTTTTTTAAGAGACAGGTATTTAAATACCTCGGCCATCAAACGTAATGGCAGCAATCAGTTATACAGAGAGGCAACTGTTCCCCATTTAGCTGCAGGCTAGTTCCTGACCTTTGAATGCACTTCTTAGTAGAAGAATGTCAGTGGAAAAATACTATGCTTTACAATATATATATCTTAGCAAGCCAAATGTTTGTAACTCAAAAGCAACAGGCACCTTGCAGTAACTGCATGAGGCTGGAGACAGAATTCTGATTACTCCAACCTTCACCCCCTGTCCTCAGCATGCCCAGGGCTCAGCCTGGGGGGGAAAGAACCCCCCCCCCAGAAATAAACAGCCAAACTGAGCTCCCTGCAACAATCCAGCTAAAAACCAGTATATAGTGACAGCTACCTGCCAGGTTCTTGCAAACACTCAGTTGAGGCTGGAGACATAATTCTGAGTAGCCCAGCCTTCACCCCTGCCCTGATAGGCTCAGCCTGATGAGGGGAAAAAAAAACAACCCTAGAAATAAACATCTACATTGAGCTGCCTGCAAAAATCCTGCTGAAAATAAGTATAACACAGCCACCTGGCAGATCCCTGCAAACAGTCAGTTTAAGGCTGGAGACAGAGAATTCTTAGTACCCCAACCTTCACCCCCTGCTAGGCTCAGCCTGAGGTGGGAATAGAAAAAAACCCAGAAACAAACAGCCAACTTACAGGAACAACATTAGATTACCCTCTAAGGACCAATAAGTTGTTTGAGCAACGCCTTGAGTGTTTTGAGCAACGCCTTGTGTTGCTCCTACTTACAGCTCTGTAAAACTGATCACCTGCACCTGAGATGTTGGAAACAAAGTGGATTCAAAAGCCAGGGCTCTGGCCATGAAAAAAAAGACAAAGTTTCATTTCTAATTTCAGTGAGGAGGGGGTACCCTGCAACCAATTCCTGCACCTCATTTTCCCTAAAAATAGTGATCTTTGCTCTTCAGTGGGGTGACCCTAGAACTCTGAAAATTGTTTTAAAAAATAGTTTCACCTGTCTAATTTCCACAAAAAAAATCCAGAAAAATTGGGGGATGCCCTTTTTAAAAAACTATTTTCTTTCAGGAGTTGCTCAAAGCACTCATTGGGGTAAAATGGTTAAGTTGCCTTTGCTTAGTCAGGCTATTGGTCCATCTAGTTCTGTATTATCGACACTGATTGTCAGTGAGTCTCCAGGGTGTCAGGAGTGATCTCTCTCAATCCTACCTGGAGATGCCAGGGAACCTGGGAACTTCTACATGTAAAGCAACCATCTACCCTGAGTGTTATATCCCCTACTCCAGAGTTTCCCAAACTTTTTCAGCCTGCGGCTTCCTTGACCATTGGCGACCATGGGCCGAGGCTCCCCATTACATTATGTCGATGCCTGCCAATTGGCATCGCATTGTTTTCCAAGAGGATTCTGTGGCACTCTGCAGCTCCCCTGGGTGGTTTCCGCTGCTCCCCTGAGAGCCACGCCTCCCAGTATGGGCACCACCTCTCTCTATAAGGGAAATGTGGGGTTCCTTTGTAATGGGGAGCAGGGAGAATCAGAGGGGAGGAAGAGTTGCTTTGCTATTTAAGCGATTGCTCCTTTACCAATTCTGCAGACACTAGGTGTTGTCTCAGAAGAAAATGACCATGTAGTGACTACCAAGCAACGCTCATAGACCAGTAAAGGCACCAGTTTTACTGCATAATGAAGGCTTCAGAAAATAATGCGATAAGCTGGAGCCAGACAATAGCTTATTCACAGAAGTGAAGATGGTATTCCTGAGCCATTGTTGCTTGTGATGTGCACTCTCAGCCCATTATCCTCTCTTTTCTCAGGTTTTCAAAGTGTTTTCAAAACCTTCCCAAAGGCTATTTGATCAGAGATGACAGTGGGGCAAAAGAAATGAGAACTTCAAAGAAGCTGCAGCCAACAATGTTTTTTATTATTATTATTATTTGTTTATTTAAGGGTGTACATATACTGCCACTGAAACCAAATTCTCAAGGCGGTTTACAGGTAAAAAGAGACAACAATCACGACTACATCGTATTAAAACAGCAGTTAAAACCAGGAGCTAAAATGTGAGGAGCCTGTGAATCCTAGTAGCATCTCCATCTTCCTGGATATTATGGTGCTTGTCCTTCAGCCTGACAGATACCTTGCTCTGCTGGTTCCTTGTACCTGTGCACAGAAAATGCCAGGAACTCTTGCACTTCCTGAGACAGCATGCCACAGAGGGAGGCATACATACTTCTCTCTGTATGAGAAGTCTATGTCTGCCTAGAGATTCTTCTATACAGATTTCCTATCTCTCCCTCCTTCCCTCTCTGTTAAGGTTGTTGTCCCTCCAGGATTGGCCTGGAGTCTCCAGGAATCAGCAGCAATCTCCAGGTGACCCTGAAAGCAATTTTGGAGCTTTTAACAGGACCTCCAGGAATTGCACCATGGTGGAAGAAACATCTCCAGGAACAGTGGCGTTGCTGGAGGGGGGGGGTGGCACTGTAAGTGGTGCAAGACGCTCCACTGCACCTTGCAGCCTGGTGTAACGTGGCCCCTCCCACTCACCCCTAGAGCCATTCTGGTGGCAAAGGCAACGCACAGCACTTGGCCTTTACTGCTGGAATGGCTTTGGGGGCAAGTGGGAGGGGCTGAATTACACCGGTTTGCAAGGCGTGGTGCATCGCCTTGCACCACTTACGGTGCCACGCCCCCTCCAGCAATGCCACTGTCCAGGAATAACTTCAGTCAGATTGGCAACCTTACACTCGGTCTGCTAATAGAAGTCTCTGAACCAGTAACTGTTCAGAATGTTGCTTGCTCGGTTTGAATACTGCTTCTGAGTGACTCTGGCAAGTCCTACAAGATCTAGAAACCCCATCTAGAGCTATAGATGACACTAGTGCCTACTAGTCATGATGGTTATACATCACTTCCTGGTATGCCTTTGAATGTCAGTTACAGGGGAGCAATGGTGGGAGAGAAGTTTGTCTTTCTCTCTCGTCCTGCCTGTGGGCTTCCCAGAGGCAGCTAATGGGCCACTGCAGGAAACGGGATGCTGGACTACAGTAGCCTTTGGCCTGATCCAACAGGGCTTTTCTTATGTTAGGTACAAGTCTGCAAAAACAGACTCAAATATGATCTATAATTTTAACAACAACAACAACAATTTCTATACCACTTTTCAACAAAAAAGTTCACAAAGCAGTTTACAGAGAAAATCAAATAACTAAATGGCTCCCTGTCCCCAAAGGGCTCACAATCTAAAATACAGTATCCTCTCTCTCTTTCTTTCTCTCTCTCTCTCTCTCTCCCCCCCCCCCCATTGTAATAGGCTTGCTAAACCCTGCTGGAACTGCAGGCCTTGGTAAAGCATCCCCTTCTCTATTCCCCTAGTTAGGCTTACCAGATCTCCAACCGGGACAGAGTGCTAGACCTTTAGGAAAAGGAACATGGGCAGGTGTAGCTTGTTAAACCCTTAGAGCACAATCCTAGGCATGTCTACCCACTGAACACAATGGGGCTTGCTTCTGAGTAGACATGCCTAGGATTGTGCTCTAAGGGTTTAACACGCTACACCTGCCCACATTCCTGCTCCCAAGGGTCTAGCACTCTGTCCCGGTTGCAGATCTGGTAAGCCTACTCCTAGTGCTTGGATCCAGGGAGCCAATACCCAAGCAGTTTCCATACAGATGTTTCCTGCTTTTCCCTGGATTCCCCCCCTCTCTCTCTGAGCAAGGAAGTATATTTGCAGTTCTCATACACAAATGTCACCCCATGCAGTTCCCATGCAGTAGCCAGGCTTTCAGTCACCCTGGAAGCAGGCCAAAGCATCCTTCCCAGTTTGTTTACACCTCTAAAGTTCTTGTATATTTTAGAAATCAATTTGCCCTATGCTGGGCTAAGATTATTTTCTTAACTATGGTTGCAGCACCCTGTGAAGCCAAGCACCTTTTGAAGCCGTCCTCCTCGTCTTTGACAAGCCATAGCCAATTGCAAAGGTCTGTCATGTTGCATTAGGTGCACTGAATTTGAAGTGGCATGATTCACCATCCCAAGGAAATGTCAAGCTGATAAAAGTCAAAAAGTTGCCCTGTGTGGGTTTTATGGTTGTTGGCACTGGCAAGATATAGAGACACAGCTTCAGCTAAATCTTTTTAGCATGTCTAATAACCTCAAACTATTATGAACCATATTCAAGTGACTTGCAGGCATTCCTGTTTCAGGATCGTCTCCAGAAGTAACATCCCGAGATATGAAACAAAAATCCTGTTTCTGAAATATTCAGGTATAATGTGTATAGAAATACCTCCTATAATGCTGTGGATATGTTCCTGAAAAACAGAGTGCTGTGTGAAACAGTGCTATAGGAAGTAATGGTAGCACTGTCCGAGTGTAGATGTGCTCACAAGTACTGTACTCACCAGTGGGTGAGCCTGTCGCGTAATTGACCACAGCTGCTGCCACTCCTTCTATATGGCAGCTGTGAAAGATGTTGGGCGGAGCTACTCCAAGGAGGAGGAGCCAGGTTGTGACTCATCCTTGGGACCTACAGGTTTCTCATTGAAGAAGGCATCTAGGATAGACTGCCTTGCCCTCTGTTCCCTCTCTAAAAGCATTTTCCATCAGCAAGTGATTGGCCCCACGCTAGCCAGAATACACTGCTCTCATTGGCATAGTTTCCATTGCCTGAAAACACAGCACAGAGAGCGGTACTTTTTCTGCACTGAACTTTTGAAAAGTGTTATGGCTTTTAGCCTTTTCCTTTTTTATAATGCAGTAACAAATACACGCGGGACAAAAAGTGCTATAATGAAACGGTGCTATAGGAAGTAGTGTTATAGGAGGTAGGCCTATCAAAACACTCTCTGATAGTTCATTTGAATGCATACTTCACAAAGATGACAGCATAGATCAGTTTAAAAAATCCAAGCCTTTTAGGGGGCAAAAGTCAACTTGAGAACAGCATGAAATATATTCAAAAAACCTTAGTGCAATATGAGACAAGCCCCGAGTCTTTGAGCTTTGGGTCTGGGATCAATTTGCTGTGTGTTTGGTTTGCTTTACCTTCTTCCAGAGGTGTCTGGTGAAATGGCAGGATCAAGGACAGCAGTAGAAGTTCTCTGTCTTCCTCCTCCCTCCATCCGATTTTATTAGATTTAGGGTCAAAAAGTAGATGTTAAGTGGAACACGTCACATTGGCTATGTGGGTTTTTTGTTTTTGTTGTTTGTTTGTTACATGGCGGCAGCCATGGGGTCAACAAAACAGGGCAGGGAGGTGGGGGAGTTTAGGACTTTGCCCTTGTGATTTTGATCCCAATTATGTATCCTAACATGCTATTTTAATTGGGAATATTTTTCCCAATTAAAATAGCACAGGGCATGACCAGAATTGGAACTACAGTGGGAGCAAAGTCCTGAAGACTCCCACTTCCCCGACATTTTCACCTTGTTTCTCTACCCGCTGCTATTTAAAAAAGAAACACAGAAAAGCACTAGACCTCATTGCACATTCTGCATAATGTCTACTTTGCATAACATCTGCTTAACGCCCTCAGGAGTCTAAAGCGCTCTGTAGTTCCCAGGTATCTTTGCTCCTGGGCCACTGATGTTACAACAAACACACTAAGGCTTTCATGGCTAGGCGAATCTAAAATATAATTAAGAACATTGCTCGAGTTCTTGAGCCAGGGACTAGACGTAGGATTTGATCCCAACGTTTTGCTTTCACCTGTGGAAAGCATCTTCAGGGGTTGTAAGAAGTTAGCATCCTCTGCTCAGTGTTCTAAGCAGCATCCTTTGAAGGTAGCTCAGGTGAGCATCCAATCAGCATTACCTGCCAGTTAGCCACAGGCCCAACTGTTAGCTTTGCTTGATGTTACAGCTCTCTTCTAAGTGCCCTGATACAGAGGAGGAGGAGGGAGGCCTTGTGGTGTTGCTGCTACCCAGTGGCTTAGGAACGTGCCCCCCCTACTAGGGGCCACAGGCTGTTCTGATACCCCCGGTGTAAGCCCCACCCTGCTGCATGACGTTACCCGGAAGCCACGCCCCCGGGTGACATCACGCGGCCTACCAGAAGCCGAAACGGGACCGCAGGGCGGATGGGCAGAAAACGCTCCCCTGCCCTCTGGAAGCCTCGGCAGCGGCGCTGCAAGGCTCGTTGCTGCTGCCGAGGGCCGCAAAAATGAAAAAAAAAGCGGTGCGCAAAGGAGCTGCCGCAGGGACTGTGGGGGGTGAGTTTGCTGTCCCCGCGATGTGCTGCCCGGGTCGGACTGCCCCCTGCCCCCCCGTTCCTACACCCCTGTCGCTACTGCTTCTGTCTCAAGAGCAAGTTACAAGTGGGTGTTGATGGGAAGGGAATTGCCTGTGCCCCTGCCCCTTCACAGTTGCCATATTAACATGAATGACCCTGGGGGGGGGAAATAAGGTAACAAGCGAAGATCCACTACCTTCACCTGCTGCTGCTGCGGCCTCCTTAATTGTGAACTTTTTTTAAAAAAAAGATTTTGTGCCCCTTGAAGACAGGACGACTACCAGTGTGTAGAAAAAAAAATACTGTCAGCTGCACTGGGCACATCCTGATGGGGAGGGGAAAGGTGAGATCTGGAATAAGTCAATAGTCAACTTATTAATTTACAGTTGCATTTGTGAACACTGAAAAAGGCTCAAGAACTGTTTTTGAGCACAGGCAAAAAAAGGTTTAAAAAGTAAGTGCATATATGTAGACAAACCAAGAGACATGCGTGCATCTCTGTTTAAGTTCCATTCATACGTTATCATTCCAGTATGTTTGCTGCTAACCATGTGATAAATACCCATATCGGTGGTGGTGGTGGTGGTGAAATGAATTTTGAGTCCCTTCCAAATCTGCAAATGTTCCATTTCTGTGGAAGGCTGGCTAGCAAGATCCTGAAGTTTGGATTTTAAGAACATGAGTGACTTGCAGAGACCGAAATGTTTGCTGGTATGCAGCAAATACATGAAAATTGCAGGACTGAAATCAATGCCTGCAGCAGACTTCTTCCCCCTCTCCGAGTGTTGCTAGTGTTCTTGACTACTGGAGCTCACAGACTTAATTTTTTTCCTTGCAAAAGCAAAGGCCGTGTTCTGCGAGGAACAAGCAAATAGACCCAGCATGCTTCACACTGCTTCCCCTGAGCGTTTCCTCCCACACAGCTGCTGCTCAAGCACAATGGACCTCAGGCAAATACAGCAAAGCACTATGTTAATGTAACATAAAAAAATGAGATTGGAGTTGGCCAGAGATAAGAAACTCCAGCTTATTGTTACTAACGAGTAACTTTAATGGTGTCCCTTGGCCACATTGCTGCAACATGGGGCATAATTACATCATCACACAGTTCTGACGATTGGCCAGCAAACCAGGAGGTAAGTAAAAAATACTTACCTCCTCCGCTTGCCCCCACCCCCGATAGCATGCAGCAAGCACTCCATTGGCACGACTGCATGCTATAATGTGGCGGGGGATAGGATTGGGCTGTTAGTCCTGGCAACCCAGCCCTGCGATTCCTGCAATGATTTGTACCCGAGTCAGCAGAAGCAGATAGGTAGCCTTGGTCTCTAGCAAGACTGGCCATTGACCCCAAAGCCCTCTCTATCTTCTTCTTTCATGTGCAGTCAGATTGATAACATGCTTAGTGTTTTTATTTTTTTTTCCCCTGTGATGTGCATGCTGTGTGTGCAGTCCGATGGTGACCTTATGCTGACGGATCTTGTGATCTGTCAGTGTAAGGCCTTGGCCTCCATCACAGCAGCAGAGCTGAAGAGGAAGCCACTGTTTTGAACCTGCTCCTGATTCCTCTCACAATCAGGAAAAAGGCTGCCAGCTCTCTCATCACTTTGCCTAAATAGGCCAAATTGGGGGGGGGGGTTCTGTTACTTGCCCAGCTATTTTCGAAGAAAGACTGGCAGCAGAGGCAGTGAGGAGGCAAGAGTGTATCTGTGCTGGTATGCACACATTAAGAAGGGGGAAGGGTAGGTGGCAGAATTTGGCACCACTTCAAGCAATGCTTCGACTTGGGTTTGGCCTGCTCCTGTGAGATGAAGGCCTATGAGATCACAGGCTGTGTTTTTTCCTCAAGGATCACCACAAATATACTATATTTCTTCAATTCTAAGACGCATGTTTTTTCCCAATTAAGCATTTCAAAAAATGGGGTGCGTCTTAGAATCGAAGGTCTCCAAAAAGCACCCCCAAATGCTATCTTCTTACTTACTGGGGCTTGGGGGAGCTTCAGGGAGACCTGTGCGACCCTCTGCAGGCCTCCTCGATCTTCAGTTCGGCAAAAAAACGGTGATTTTCAGCCATTTCCGGTTTTCGCGAAAACCAGAAATGGCCAAAAATAGCTGTTTTTTGCCGAACTGAAGATCAGGGAGGCCTGCAGAGGGTTGCGCAGGCTTCCCTGAAGCTCCCCCAAGACCAGGTAACGAAGGAAATGGCACTTTCTGGCGGGGCCAGAAATGCTATGCAAAGGCAGTGCACTCAGTCATCCTCAGCTGCAGGAGACATGCTGGGGAGAGTTGGTGCTGAGCGGGTAGATTCAATGAAGGGAGGTGAGTCTTACAATCGATGGATTTTTTTCCCCTGCTGGTGGTACTGAAAGTAAAGGTGCGCCTTAGAATCGATGGCGCCTTAGACTCGAAGAAATACGGTATTAGTAGAGGAAACATCACAAGAGCTTCTTGTGATTCCTTAAGCCAGTGTTTCCCAAACTTTTTCAACCTGTGGCTCCCTTGACCATTGGTGACCATTGGCTGTGGCTCCCCAGTACATTATGTTGATGCCTGCCAATTGACTGCACTGTTTTTCGAGAGGATTCTGTGGCACTCCGCGGCTGCCCTGGCTGGTTTCCGCGGCTCCCCTGGGATCCGCACCTCCCAGTTTGGGAACCACTGCCTTAAGCCTTCAGTTCTACACTTTGTCTAAGATCTATGCAGCAATGCCAATAATTATAATGAAAATTGCTATGTTGAGTGTGTTAATATACGAGGAACCTCAGAGCTGTAATAATGTAATAGTAAATGACTGGGTTGCTATTTGCCGAATGCCTTTGACCCCCTCATCTGGAATGAACAGCAACAAACCAAACCTACATATTGTCCTGGCTACACAGACGCTCCTGAAAATGGCATCCCTGTCACACATTTTTTCACCCTGCAATTGTCACATGAAGCAGCACCCACCATGTGTAGAGAGTTTGCATCCCTTATTCAGGTGCTGTTTGGCGCTTCATATTACAGCTCAGGGATGCAGAACTCATCAAAGGGATGCTCTTTTGGGCTCCAAGCCAATGTTCATCCCCGTGATAAGTCGAGTTTAACGGTTTCCATACTTGCCATTAACATCTCAAAGCACATCATATCCATGTATAATGTCTTTCCTTTATGTCGTATATCATAATTGCTTTAACAGTTTGCCTGAGAGCATCTTTAGCGGCTATCCTGAGCCACAGCAAAAAGTAATATCCGCCTTGTTTATGAAATATTAGGTTTGCTTGTGTTTATTGCAGCCACCTTCAAGTGCTACACAATATCGATTATTTAAATATCTGTTGTTCCTCTCTTCTGAGTATTCTCCTGCTGACTGACAGATCCCATTACTTTATCTGCAGAGGAATTCAGATTTGTGAAAGTTACAAGAACCAAGCGCCATCCGCGAATCATCAATCTTGCTCCATTGTTAACATGGAGATGTAATAGAGACAGCTGGCATTTCCTTGACATGCCGTACGATGTCCCCCAAATCTCTCATCTTCCCAGCCTTGACAGAAAGAAAATTAATCGCACAGGCAGTGATTTGTCATTTTGAGGATTATCCAGGCAGCACAGGAACACCGAAATCACAAAATGTGCTCCTCAACGTAGCAATTTGTGCACACATTCCACAGTGACATAAGGACCGAAGTAGCATTTGGTGGGTTATGTGGGGAGGTGAATTGGTCTATTTAAGGTACGGGCACATTTGGCCACAGCTTGTGATGCATCACCAGTGTTGCTTCTTTCTTCCTGAAGATGGCAGTAGTGTTCTTTATCTGAGAATCTAAACGCTGGGGGAAGGGAGGACAGCTCTACTGCGAAGAGTTAAGTGGAGACTTATTTGTGCGGATTGAAAGTTTTCCTGAGTAGGATAACAATTAAACCAGGAGAGGAATTCTAAACTGGAACTGGGATATCGCATTCTTAGATTTGTAGAGGTTTAAAAGCTTATTGGGAAGGGGTGGCAAAAACTTGTTGAGCATTCAGTGATCTGATGTGATAGCAGCAGGTGAGATTGCAGAAAATAGTTATAAAGCACAGCAAGGGAAGTAACCCTGTGTTCCTTCTCTTGAAAACTGGCTCTGTTTTTACCGTGTCATTTCATTTCGTGGGGCTGAAGGCTTTGCAGAAACTTTAACTGCATCGGGCATTTGGTTTTAAATTAATATTGCCTGATTTAGGACTAATCAGTCTAGGAAGCTTAAAAAGACATTCATCCAAGCAGAACAGAGAATGTGGTTTTTAACTATGAAGTAACATTAAAAAGCTGTGAAACTGAGTTTGTGAAGCTTTGTTTCCCCAAAGTTATGAATGTTCACTCACAAATATTTTCAACATGGAAAATAAGCAGTTTTGGGGGACAGAAAAAAAACCCAAAGGTACCTTATTTTGTTCCAATCACCTTTCTGCTGTTCCTTGGGTACCATTTTTTTCCTGAACTGCAAAGCCCCAGTGAATCTACAGTGAGTGCGTGGTGTCACGTCGCTATGTAGCCAATTACAAACCCTAATTCAGAGTGAAGGCAGGAAGCGCTGTCCTCACCCAGAACAGGTTTGGGGGTTTGGAGAGGAACTGTGCTGGAAACTCATCAACTCCTATTCACAGCCGCTGCCATCTCTCAAAGCAGACATTTTTCAAAAGGGCAAATACTTTTATGAAAAATCAACTCCCGTCATAACGCAGTCCTACTAATACATATGCACCTCTGTCTTTCTATGCACATGTACTGGCACGTTGAAGTCTTGCAAACGGCGATGTTCGTTTTGGTGTTTTGTTCACACAGGAAGGATTTCCTCAGCCTCTCATTTGTTGAAGGCCCATCACAAAGGCAATTTTCAGTGTCTACTCACAGAAAGAACCGCTTCAAGGGAGTTAACATAGGCGAGGTGGAGGCTGTGATAGATGTCCCTGGTCACCAGCTATATTGGCTAGTGGGATAATCTTGCACAAAATTGGATAATCTTGAACAAAGTGTATCTGCTACCGACTTTCATCCAAAGTCTCATTTCTACACTTAATTGAATCACTCTCACATACTGATTGTGAGGAGAGGAGATAGTCCGTGCGCCTGCAGTAGCTGAAATTAAGCGTTCTTCACAGCCAAACAGTGCCTGCCCCCTTCGGTGCTTGGCTATGGCTGGACAAGCAAATACGTGGGTTATTATTCCTTCAGGGTACAGTGCAGATGCAATAACAGATGTCCGTAACACACATTGCCTGGTCAGTGTGGTCATTTTTGAATGAAGCTGCAGTGATTGCGGCAGAGTTTATTCTGAAATTGTGTGCCTAGGTTCCTTAGAAAGAGACACTTCATTGTTTCTAACAACTCAGCACCACAGTGCAACTCAGTATTGCTGTAACCTGTTCATATGTTATGTCACGCTTGGTGTCTCTTCAACACAGTAAGGTCTTCTCCATTTCCAGCCCTGGTCTAGTCTCAAGATTGCTTTACCCTGTAGCAAAGCTGTGTAGTGGGGAACCCTGCAGTGCCTTGGAAGTTGATGAGGGGTTCCTCAATGACAAGGTTAGCAATGGCAAAACACTTCTCTGAAAGGCAAGTTTCCTACCACTACTAATCTCCTGTAATCCAGATTACCAACAAAGTTGGATGTGTTCTACAACGGAAGTGGGCATAAAGTATAAAATTCCACGAAAGAACCACTGGCTAATTACCAAAAATTAAATTAAATTAATGCTGGATTGCATTGTTCTGATCTGTTAACAGCCCAATCCTATCTCCCACCAGTTCATAGCATGAAACCATGCCAATAGAGTGTGTACTACATGCTATGGTGGGGTGGGGATGGGGAATCAAATGGCCAGCAAGAGAGATCTTTTAAATAAAAATATCCCAGTAGGCCAACTTATCACTAATGGACAGGGAAGTGGATCAAGTCTCGAGTCAAATCCCAAGTCTCTGGGTCCAAGTCTCAAATCAAGTCCCAAGTCCTGAGTCTTTGGTTGCGAGTTGCAAGTCCCTATCAATTTAATGGGGAAAACGGGTTAAATCTGAATAAAATTTATTTATTTTTATTTATTTTTTAAAAATTATACCCCGCCTTTTCCTATGCCAAGGCAAATGCCCAAGGCGGCAGACAAATTTGACTTGTCGTAAAAGGCTCCAAGTCTCGAGTCGAGTCTTTCGAGTCTTTTACAATTGCCAAGTCAAGTCCGAGTCAAGTCATTGACGCGACTTGAGTCCGACTTGAGTCCAAGTCAATAGACTACATCACTGCTAATGGGTTTCCTTGGACCCATGCCAGCATTTTTGCTGGAGTAAATCTGAGGAAAGAAAGGGGGCTGGGAAAGGGGGATAGGATCTGGCATGTGTGACTCCCACTGAGATCTCCCTCCCACCCTTGAAACACCCCTCCCAGTTCGGCCCACTCCCTGCCCCAAACCACCCACGACCCACTCCCTCCACCACCTGACCTGCACCAGTGGAGCATCCCAGCAGATTGGTCATTTCTGCCAGCAGCTCTGTAACACGTGATGATAACACGACGGTTGTGCTATTGCAAGGTCATTGACGGCAGTGGATCACTAGATCCGCTGCCGTAACTGACTCATCAGATTGGGCTGCAAATCCCTTTCATGTGTTCTAATGAGATCCCTAGAAAATGCCCAAGGATCATCTACAGGTCATAGGAGTTCCATGGCAGAAGCATAGGGATCCTTCAGGAGAAAAGTAAAAAAGGTCTCCAAAGACGGAGAGCTTGGAAACGACAATTCCATAGCATACTTAGCATGCCATATTTGTTTTCCCCCAGCTCTATCTTATTCTGTAGAATATATTTTGGATCAGAATTCCATGTCTAAAATTCGGAGTCATTTTTACCTCTTTAAAGGTGGAAACAGCGATTGTTATTCACTGACTTTTCAACACAAATAAACGAAGACAGCATGTTGACTTTAGCAGAGCAAAGCTGGGTGGTTTTTCTTTTTTCTTTTTCTTTTTTACCATCAAAGAGGTTGGTCCTAATTCTCACTGCTTTTCAGCAGTTTGAAGAAATCAATGGCTATTCATTTTCAGCCATTATTTCTATCAATGGGTGTGCATCAGTGATCACCTGCAGAGGGAAACTAGGAGTGTGAAAATCCTCCTGGCTTTCAGACATATTGGTGCTAAAATAAATAGTTGTGTGGCTTTTACAAAGCAAAATAACATTGCAGAATCCCCAGCTATGGGAGAAAAAAAAACTTTTTTTTTTCCAGATGGCACACAGGGATGACTTAAATGTGAAGAATACACTTGGATGTGTGCTTAAACTATCATTTCCTCCAAGTCAGGCATTTGATGCATTGTAAGGATAGAAACTGTAAGGTCTGTGCACATATGAAAAATACACAAAGTTGAAGACGTAAGGGTGACATGGAAGTGTGACCTGCAGTGTTAGATCCTGTGATTATTTATGACATAAAAGTAACCACCACCACCAGTATTTATATATCGCCTTTTCTTGGTCATCAGATTTCTCCTCTGACTTTAATTCAAAGGTGGTTTACATGGGCAGGCTTGCTAAATCCCAAGGGTTTTTTTTACAATAATGCAAAGTTCTAGTCTTCCATAGAACCCTTTGTCCCAGGTGGTTTCCTTCACAGTCTGGCCTCTTTCTCTGGCATTCGTCTCCCACGCTTCAACTGCAGCCACAGCTTCTCTCTCCCACAGGTATTCTGCAGCTTCTCAGTGATATACCGACAGCTCTTCGACTGCTCACGGATGCTTCCGTGTGTCCCAAACTGTCGATCTCAGATCTTCAGGCATGTGAGGCGACCACTCTACCAACTGAGCCAGACCTCCTGCCTGGCTTGATACCATGACATGCACATGATACCATGTGCACTTGATACCATTACATGCACATATGAACCAGAAAATTATCATTCGGTGAGGATTGAATGGGTTGCATGGGAGGTTGGAGGAATTTGTGCCTATAGAATGCGGTGGGGGGCAAGGTCATTGTTCATATAAAGAACATATACAAGTATGAGGGGTGATTGTGGGAGGCCAGAAAAGTCAGCAGTAGGAGGTGTCCTGGATCTAGAAAGCAAGGGCACTTAAACTAATGCCGAAAGGGTAGCCAGAACACATTCCCAGTTGCTGAATGTGTGTGTGTGTGTGTGTGTGTGTGTGTGTGTGTGTGTGTGTGTGTGTGTGTGTGTGTGAGAGAGAGAGAGAGAGAGAGAGAGAGAGAGAGAGATAAATCCAAGCAAACAGATCAACAAAAGAGTGAAAACCAATTTGTTTCCAAAATTTCCCTTCAAATTTCTCTTTAGGGAACTTTGATGGAATATTCTTCAGCTCTGCTTTGATTGCTCAAATGTGCTCCAGGTATTCTTCAGACAGTTGATACCAGCATTTGACACACACAGTGATATTTAATTTTCAGGATTTGACATCTGACAGTTGATATTTTTCAGTGTTTTGATAGTAATGCTAACTACTCTACAATGGTATATCATACATTTGCCTTCAGGGAACATTTTACACGTCGATATCTGCCATGGAATTTCTGTGTGTCTTCTGCATGATCTTAGATTTCAGAGAATTCTAGGATATGTTTTATGGTGCACACTCAAGTGGTCAGCGGATATTAGATAGCATTAAGCCTCACTATTACGCATCATGAAGTGAGGACATGCTCTACATTGCTGTGTGGCTACTCATATGTGTCAAAGGAAGATCAGTCTCAGTGGGCACATTGTCTTTCAGCTGATCTTCTAACCTTGAACCCTCTCATAAGTTTTAAAATAAAACAAATGAGGATCCCTGGACAGTATATTTAAAAAAAACCACATTGGTGTGTATCATATTTGACAATATTTGATAGCTCACATGCAATAGTACTGTACTTAAAACTCATGGGCACATTGCCCAATTTCAAAGGGTCAATGTTGTGTTAAACATGGCTCACATCTGTTAGAAAGAAGGTTGCAGTTATCCTATGAAAAGGGCAAACATTTTTCTCTTTCCCAGTGTCTAGTACAACTGAAATTAGCACAAATGTTTGTTCCCAATAATTGCTCCAAAGTCCCTAGTCTGAAAATGTACTTAACAGTAGACAGTGCATGCAATCTTTTCTTTTTTCCTTAAATGTTCTAATATATGGATGAGAAATGGAAGCATGTTCTTCACATTCATATTAAAATGGCTGTGATACAATAGACTAGATAATTATCATAGAGCAATCTAAAGATAAGATATTTTTTAAAAAATCTTTTATGAATTCTTTTTTCTTTTGTAAAGTGGAAATTAACATATACACAAACACAAGAGCCTGAATACAAGTACGCTCATCTGTATCATGGCATATACTAGTAGATAAAACGCTAAGCCCGGAGCTGAACAGAACAGCTACAAGTAGTCTGCATTGTTCAGATAAGTCTTGTTATCTATCTGGTGTCTCAATACTTCAGTGTGGATAATTCTATATCTTGTGTAAGCATGGTAAATGTTCTTCCTTCTCACATACTTCTGGTGATGAGGATTCCTTGAATATCTAAACGGATAAGCAACCAGCATGGAAAGTGTGTCCTATCCTTTGAGGCCATCTGTTTTCTGCAGTGCACGATTCATTTTATCCAGAAGAGTCTTATCAACATCAGCAGAACTGTGCTATAGAAAGTAGGCTGAGCGGATTGAAGCTTTCCCCCCTTCATGTGTGCACGTAATGCATAAGGCACACACAATGACAACTGCAGGGTTCCTGATCATGCAAAGAGAAGCCACTGCAAATACAGTTGTACCTATGGGAGCTCTCTACCAGCCTCATAAGTGGTCCAGCCCTGCTATTGACACAAGGCTACTGAGCATAAGAACATAAGAAGAGCTTGCTGGTTCAAGCCAAAGGCCCGTTTAGTCCAGCTTCCTGTATTTCACAGTGGCCCACCAGATGCCTCAGGGAGCACACAAGACAACAAGATACCTGCATCATATTTCCACTCCCTTGCACTTGGCACGCAGAGAAATCCTACTTCTAAAACCAGGAGGCTTGTAACTTGTGATGGATTTTTCCTTCATGAATCTATCCAATCCCTTTTTAAAGGCATCTAGGCCAGGTACCATCACCATAACTTGTGGCAAGGAGTTCCACAGTTTAATTACATGCTGGGTAAAGAAATAGTTTCTTTTGTCCGTTCTAACTCTCCCTCCACTCAATTTTAGTGCATGTCCCATGGTTCTGGTGTTGTGCGAGAGGGAAAAGAACTTCCCTCTCTCCACTCTATCCATCCCATGCATAACTTTATTGCCTTCTGCACATGTATCAGGAAGTCATCCAGCAGCAGCAGAGATTAATCTTTTTGTTGGACAGGTATCATGTGAAATTGCCTTTAAAATGATATCTGTGTGCATCTCTAATGCTCAGGATTCTTCAACATTATTCATACTGAGTTACTGGAATGTTTAATAGAAGGTAGTAATCATTTCATCAATACAAATAAAGCATTTGTCTAATAGGATGCACCTTACTTATGGAGTGTAATTGAAGTGCACCTTACTTATGGAGTGTAAATGAAAAACTGAGCGGGCAAGCACACTTACGGTACAATTCTATTGAAGACGAATGCCAGCGGAACGTGTGTTCTGCTGGCGCAGGCTGCTGCAAAGCAGCCATAAAGCACTTTGCGGCAGCGCAGGCTGCTGGCGCCCTGGTGGACGGCCAGAGACTTCCCACATGTTGACAGATGTAAGGAGGCCCACTGGAGCAGGTAAGCCCAGGGAGTGTAACGGAGCAGGGGAGGGCAGAACAGGGAGGAGGCCAGGAGCGGGTGGGATTGGTGGCAGCGCAGGCTGAATCCAAACCTGCTTCCTGGATCTGATCCACCTGCATGGGTCAACAGGGACTTGTGCCAGTGATATCACTGGCACAGGTCCAAGTTGGACTATAGTGGTTTCTGGGGCTTACCCTCGGGCAAGGAGACAAATGTCCCCTTACCTTGAGGAGACCTCCAGCAGCCAAAAAACCCCCCCATGGGATAACAGCAGAGGCGCCGCTGCATCGCCACGTGGGGGGTTAGGTGGGATTGAGCTACCAATTAGTGCTTTGCAGTGTTTATAGTTTGACTGTATTTTTTAATGGGGTGACTCTATGCCATGGGGGGTGACAGCCACACTGGGTGCCACGCCCCCTCGGGATACCTCTGATCAGTAGCACTCATTAAAATTACCTAAGGCCAATCTTGTGTGTGTGTGTGTGTGTGTGTGTGTGTGTGTGTGTGTGTGTGTGTGAGAGAGAGAGAGAGAGAGAGAGAGAGAGAGAGAGAGCTCGCAGACCACATTTCAGGTTCTCACGAACCATCTGTGGTCCACGGACCACTGGTTGGGTACCACTGATCTAGAACTTCATTCTAGACTTTCCATTGGCTCTGCTGTGAAAATGCCTTCAAGCCTACTTATCGATAGGAAAATGTAAATTCGACATTTTCTTGAATGCCAAGGAGAGGCACTCTAATGAGTTCTATTTTCAAAATTCCACCATGATTCTGTGGCATTGCAAGGGCAGAATGTAAGTTTGACAACTTTTCTACCAGCCTCAGCTCCTGTGCCTTGAACACCAGCTTGAGATGATGCCATTAGCAGGTAGTGATGTTTATTTCTCTTCATGCCATGATAAGTTCCATATGCTGATGTTTGTAGATTGAACTGCTGTTGGAGGCACAGAAACAGGCCAAGCCATTTTTGTTGAGTTGGCAAATTCCCAAACCATTACTGTGCATTTCAGTCATAGTGCTGAGCAGCACATCTTAAAGCAGTGGGCTAGAATATTTGGAAAGCTCCCTGGAGCTTTGTTAGAACAACGCTTGTTCCAGTGCCTGTGGGATTTCCGATGTACTCACTTTATCCTAACTTTGATCACCTTTCGCACTAATGCAGCATCATTATATAGGAAGCTGCACTGGAACCTCTCGCTGCAAATCTGCATTTTTCCCTAGGTTTAAAAAGAAAGAAAGAAATGAGTGTGACGCTGAAGGTTTTGCATAGTATAGCTTTGACTGGGAATATAAATTGGGTTTATGCCAGCTCGATTCATATGGAGAATTGAAACTCAATGAATGTGGATTTTGGAGCACAATTGCATCAAAATGTTCTTCCCTTTACATACACATGTTGAGTCGGTCACGTGAATAGACCCTGCTAGAGATGGATGAATGCTCTCTTGCTTGCCTTGGACGAACACAGAAATTATTTGAATTCTTCCCTCCAAAACTGGAAAAGGACTTGGATCATTTTACAATCTAACCTGAAGCTTAGAAAAGAAGTTGGCCCCCTCCACCAACCTCCCCATCACCACAACACCCTCCCCATCCATACCCCACTACGTCAAACATACTCCCCACCTTTGACTTTTTGTTCAGTGGTCTTGTTCAGTAGTGGCAGGAACAGCAGCAGTAGCAGCATGCAGGAGAGATGAGAAGGGAGGTTTTTCTTCCTCCTCCGTTGTGATGTGGAGCAGCACACCTTGTGGAAAGGTCTGGTGGGCCTTCATGTTTGTAGTCATCAAAAGGGCAACTGCTGTGGACGTTCAGGGAAGAATTCAAGCATTTGAAAACCTATTCTTTCCATGGGCTTTGATGAGCTCCAAAGCTCTACTCTGAATCCGAGACCAAATCAATTCACTTTCATCTTGACACACGCATAGGTTGTCTCTGCATATAACCTCTTTGTGTAACCAACTGAATGCGCATGAGTTAGAGGTGGGATCTGACCCTGCAATCCTGCTTCATCAGTGTGTGTTCATTGTACCTGAGACTATAGCTAATGAACTAATGAGAATTTTCACTCTGGACTGGATTTTTGTTAAGTGACAAACTCACTTTTTTTTTTTTTAGAACACATTCGTTTTTAAGAACACATTTGTGGACACCTCTTTTTTCCCTTTTTAAACTATCAAATTAAGCTAATTAAGCAAATTAAGCAGGAGAGCTGGCTGAGTGGTAGAGCTGCCACCTTGTAATGCCTGAAGAGATCTGAGGACGTCAGCTCGAGACAACCGGAAGTATCCGAGAGCTGTTGACACGCCTCTGACGATCTACAGAAGCCCTCGGTGAGAGCGAGGAAAAGCTGCCAGCTGCACTCTGAGCGGGAGTCAGAGTTGCCGTCAGCTGAGCGTGGGAGGTGAATGCCAGAGATAAGCCAGATCGTGAAGGAAACCATCTGGAATGAAGACGTTCTATGAAAGATTAGAACTTTGTATTATAAAACCCCCTTCGGGGGTTTAGAATTGCCTGTCTATGTGCCTTGAAGTCACATTGAATTGCCTTGAAGTCAGAGGAGAAATCCAATGACCCAGAAAGGCAGTATACTGGTGGTGGTATTATTATTATTTATTATTAAAAATATTTTATTTTGCAGGGCAAACGAGTGTGCATTGCATACTCTTGGTCATATAAAAGCAAAATACACAACGCATTTGTGGAGAGCATAAGCTGAGATTGATAAAGCAGCAGTAGAACATAGAATTTACATTTCAAGATATTGCCTCGGGCTCCTTTTTACAGCTGATTGATGATTTCTGAACACAGAAGTTTATGGAGAAAACTTTGACAGACCTTTCGGTCCAGTTTGTGCTACTAGACTGTGATATTATAATTAATAATGCATACAGCACTTTACTGTGTTGTCATTTTTCCTTCCCTGTTAAGATCTTGCTTTCAACTTTGCCTTCAATTACTCTGATTAATTAAGCTTTCTTTGTCCCCTTATATCTATTAGCAGATTCAGTGTAACAGATGTTTCACTTTTGGGGTAATTAAGCATATTTTTAACAAGGAAAACGATGAATTCCATTAGTCACATTCATATTTTACTGACAATTGTGTTAAGGATCTTTATAATCTCCTAAAATGTTCTTCATTTCTAAGTTTTAAGATCAGGTAGATGTATTGCCATGTCAGACTAAGCCTGCCTCCCCCACATCAGAAAGAGACATTCGGAGTGCCATGAGGAAGAAACAAAGAAAAACAAAAGCAAAATCTTTACTCTCATGCAAAAATCTTGAGGGACAGTATTTCACAGTTAATAGAGTGTTGGGTTTCTTATATATGGGACCTAGGTTGAAATTGCTGTGTGTTTATTGATACAGTCAGTTCTCTTTATATGCGAATTCGCTATTTGCAAATTCACTTATCTGCGAGGGGCAGAATCACTGGCGTCGCTGGAGGTGGGGCGGAAAGCTAAGTTCTGCAGCTTTCCGCCCCACCGTTACTCTCCGGTATGAGGTGCCCCGCCCCCTTGTCGTAGGAGCCCGTCATCGGAGAGAAAGCAATGCACAGGAGAGTCCCTGCGTGTTGTTTTCTCTCTGCTGATGGGCTCCTACGACAAGGGGGCAGGGCACCTCGTACCGGAGAGTAACGGTGGGGCGGAAAGCTGCAGAACTTAGCTTTCCGCCCCACCTCCAGCAAAGCCAGTGGGCAGAATTGCCACCTACCTCTCCATATCGGCAGTTTGCTCTTGCTATCTGCAATCTTGTCAGGGTTATTGTTCTCATGGGTGTGTAGCAAATTTCCCTGCCTTGCTGCATTTACTGTAAAAGGTAATCTATCTCTTCTGGAATTGGTTTGTTCGTGTGTGTGTGTGTGTGTGTGTGTGTGTGTGTGTGTGTGTGTTGAATGCCATTTGCAACACAATGTGAACTGTTTCTGCTCTCTCTGGGATTCCAGGATAACTTTTATATCCGCATACTATTGTTGGGAAGGAATAATAATTAAATTGCTAGAGTTAGGAATTGTTCCATAAGAAAGAGCCAATGTAGTATATTGGATGCTTCTCCCGCTATCACCTAGCCCATAGACTTCAAGGTAAAATTCAGGTTCACAAAATTCATATAGTGTATGGCGAAGAGGGTCTATTGGAACCTAACCCCATTTTCCCCATAGGCTCCATGATTCGCTATATGCTAATTCAGTATCTACTAGGTTTTCCAGGAACCTAACCCTAGTGGATAACAAGAACTGACTGTAGCAGCAAACCTGCTGCAGGGTGGAATTCACCATAGGAAAAGGGTTCTTCTGCTGATTGCTCTGCTTGCTAGAATCCCCCAACCCATGTTTCCAACACCTATGACCTCTGAACAGTGGTACTTCTTTTACAGCCCAATCCTGTGTAACTCTTGTACCGGTATAACAATAGATCCACCGGTGCACTTATGCCAGTGTACGTCACTTATGCCAGTGTAACTTGCAGTACTCCAACGGACACAGGATGGACACTGGCGTAACCCCCCTTGTACGCCGTGCATGTGCAGTTTGGATGTGGGACAGACGCTGCTGCAACTCTGGTATTCAGATGCTCCTGGAATGCCCCCTGCGCTGGCAGAGTTGCACTGGTGTCCGTACTGCATCCGAACTGCGCATACGCGGCATTTGAGGGGGGTTACGCCAGTGTCCGTACTGTGTCCATCGGCATACTGCAAGTTATGCTGGTATAAGTGCGCTTACACCGGTGGATCTACTGTTACACCGGTACAAAAATTACACAGGTTTGGGCTGTTACTTATGTACACATGAGTGTGCATTACATCAAGTTATTTTTGATTTTCCACAAAGCATGTGCCTATTTGCTACTGGTGGTTTGACACAGCCATCTATTGTGAGATTGAGAGAGTACAATCCTATGCAATTTCACTCAGAAGAAACTCCTTCTGTGTTCAGTGGGACTTCCTCCAGAGTGCATGTATGTGTGTGATAGGATTGCAGCCTTAATCCTGCACTATCCTCCATGGAGGTTGTCAGATGCTTGACTGCGCAATCCTGTGTAGAAGACCCCCCAGGGCAGCACGCGTTGCCCCAGGGCAGGGTGTTGTGCAAGTGCCTGTGCTGCATGCTCCGCTGTCTCCTCCCAGCCCTGCACCTGCTGGACTGGGTAAGTTCTACGCTGGTCAGGGAGTGGGTGGGGAGGGCTGACTGGACGGCGATGGAGGGCAGCCATTGGCTGCCCAGGGCCTGGAGGGGGCGGGGACACCAGGGGCCGAGATCCCCAATATCCAAAGCACCCTCCAGGCCCCCGTTGCGCCGACACGAGCAGTGTGAATGTATGTGAGTTCTGGAGCTCATGTACATTTGAGTAGGCCCATTGGGCCTACTGCCGCTTACACAGGGGGAAGGGGATGATCGTCCCCTTCTCCCGGCCCTGGGGCAGCCCGGGAACTTGATAGGATGTGGCGGTCGGCCCTTTCGGCCGGCCACCGCAGCCTACACAGGATTGGGCTATTAGTCATGTGACCTTTGATCGTTTTAGGCAGCAACTCTAATAACATATACTAGGAGATGCCCTGCTAAAGTCAGTGGCATCCCTTTTACAGCAGACCAAGGTTTCTTAAACAGCTGCTTTTTGAAGTGCAAGAGCAAGAGCAAGAAAATCCAAGTAATAATATATAAAATTATATGACTGAAACTCTCAACCTGTAGATGCGACTAGCTGTGTGATTGTGGAAAGGTGGCTTGGACCAACATCTGCAGTGTTTCTTTCCTCTGAGGCAAGTGGGAAATGGCTATCCTGCCTTATGACTTTCCAGATATAATCCCATTACAACTGTTTTAAATAACAGGTACATTCTATCCTTGACAATGTTTCTGTGCTGTCTGATCACAGTACTGGCCCAATGTTGCATTTTTTGCCATTGAACCAGTGGAGACCATAACCCAATCCAGGATGCCTACACAGCACATCATAGCATAGATCTACAGTTAATTAGTGAAGGACAAAGTATGACTTTTCTCCTCTTTCCCCAAACCCAAATTCTTTAATAGGGCTGCATTATGCAAATTGCACAAATATTACATCAAAGGAAGCATCAGATTGGGAGAAATGCGGTTGAACCTATCGCTTAACCTGTTAGATGAATAAAACATAAACACTCCCCATCATTTGAAATTAAATCTCATGCTCTTATTGGGTGACCAGGAGGAGGCTACTCTTAAATTCTAAAAATGAACCTTCTTCAGCACCACATCAAAGGGTTTGCATATTGCATGAAACATTGATTCGCTCAGGGCGTCCTAGCAAATAGTATTAAAAATGTATAAACTAACTTTACTATATATCAGGTCTAATTAAAACTAGTCCAAAAATATCTCCAATCACCTATGCAATACTAATGCATCGTACCACCATGAAGCTTTTCTCCCCAACTTCCAAGGTCGCTTTCTTTTAAGAGCTAGTTAAAGCCTCCTTCAAATGAATTTCCCCCATTTGCATTACCAGCTAGGGTACTTGCTTGGCGCATTCACAAGGCTTCCATTTTGGAAAAGCATGCACCAGTGTATGAATAACAACTCCTCTCTCTCTCTCTCTCTCTCTCTCTCTCTCTCTCTCTCTCTCTCTCTCTCTCTCTATCTATCTATCTATCTATCTATCTATCTATCTATCTATCTATCTATCTATCTCTATCTCTATCTCTCCCCCCAGAAAGCCAGATATTGATTTCCAACCTTTCTTCCCAGTGGAACTCAAGGTGATGTACATGAGATTGCTAGGCGGTCTCCTATTTGGATACTGACTGCACCTAGACCTGTTTAGCTTCAGCAAGGTAGCTGTATCAGATGTTGTAAGACCATGCCCTTCCATCAAGAAGTTCATATACTTGCTCTACCAATACATGGGGGGGGGGGGTGATGGTCGTCCATACAGTATATATATATTAGGAATATGGAATGTGAAGCGGGCTCATGCTCTCATGCTTGGTTATCCACACATCGAAATTATCCAGTTTCACAGAGAACTACAAACATTTTACATGATATGGGTAATACAGGTGAAGATGCCATGTCAGGAAAGAGCCTGGACGAAAACAGTATCCTGCGCCGATTGCGAGTTTCCGAAAAACAGCTGGCAGTCGCGAACGGGATAATCTATTAAAATCCAAGGTTTATTGCAGTAAATCCAACGTTTCATTCTGAAACTCGGAACTTCTTCAAAGGAAATCCCGAAGGATTCAAGGTGAAATTGTCCTGTATCGGTGATTCTCCGTTAAAAGAGTAAAAGCGCATGAAACCGCAGGAGATGCGCGCTGTCAATTAAGAACGGAAATCCCAACCGGAAACAACAATAGCGCTTGGCCACATTTGGCCACATAAGCTACCTAGATGGGAGACTACTTGGGATTCATTTATCAAGGACTCTGGGGTCTCAGGAGGAAGAACTGGGCCTAAGTGCAAACGAAGAAATGATTTGGATAAATTAGGTTGCTTTTTGAAAGGAAGCTCCATCAGATGTTACTTTGGAAACAAGCTGAGGTACCGCCAAAATTTGTGATGTCGAACAAATGGGGCAGGCTCTGTCTATTTTTGCTTGTTTTTTTAAACAACAGCAAACATCACATAGGGTATGGATGTTGGTAGGGAAGAAATGCCTCCAATTACCCCAGCTAACTGGACAAAGTGGTGTCCTCATATTTAGCAGGGGGAGAGCAACTGTCTCTTTTCCCCCAACACAGTGGTTTTTCCAGAGGTTGTTGCTGGTGTCTATTCTACATTATTTTGTAAGACTGTGATCCCTTTATAGGGACAGGGAACCATTTACTTATTTGCTTCTATGTAAACTGCTTTGCGAACTACGTTTTGTGGAAAAGCAATATAAAATTATTATTATTAACAACAACAACAACAACAACAACAACAACAACAACACGGCAGTAGGCATGTAGGTTGCCTCTGGGATTTCATCTTACACTTCTCCACTGCTGTAAGAGGAAGAAGACCACTAGGTGTGTGGACAGGATAGGGGGTGGCAAAGTTGGTGGAGTGGCGGAGGAGGGGAATGGGGAGGGGAATTGGTAAAAAGCCTTGCTGGATTGACAGATAGATTCTTCCTGTGAGGAAGTCCCTGTGATGTTACCTTGTCTTCAGAATGCCTATTCAGAGGATGCTACAGAGTGAGATGCTAGATGGCCTCACCTCCTCCAATGTTACCCAGGACCCCTTGCACAAAGCAGGACCAACATCTGCCCTGTAGCAGGACCAACATCAGGACCAAACAAGTGCCGGTGGCTCTTCCTGTACCTGTGCCATGATTGTGCATGTGCGAGAAATAAGACTGCCACCTTTATCCTTGGGAGAGATTCTGGGTTGACTTTAGAAATAGGCCCTTACCTGGGGTAAGCCTCCAAGGTGTGGAGGGGTAAACCCAAAACTGTGCCAGCAAAATCACTGGTAGAAGACCATGGGATTGGGTCCAGGAAGGGGTTAGGATTTGGTGGCCACCGCTGCCGCGGATCCCACCACCATCCTGGACCCAATCCACCCTCCTCCCCACCCCATCACAGTTCTGCCCTCCCCTTGCCACGCTCTGCTTCCCCCGCCACCTTACCTTTGTCGGTTGGCCATTGGTGGTCTGTTGCTGCACAAAGGGTCTCTCTGGCCTTGCTGCCAGGTGGCTGTCAGTGTACAACTCTGTGTGCTGCCGGCAGGCCAGTTGTGATGGCCGTAAAGTGCTCTCCCTGCTGGAACGCTAGATCCAGTGGCGGGGAGGGGGGTTAGGATTGGGCTGTAACTATCATAAAAAACAAAATCACATAGAGCAATACAACAACTATGGAAAAAAAGAGATCAACAGACCAAAAACTATTTTCTCAGCAGCTCTCTTGTGTGTTAACAAAAGGAGGTGGTTTTAACTATTCACTTAATGATAGCAACTGAGGGGATTGGGTGGGCTTCCCAGAGGAGGGACTGCAGAGGAGGTCCTGTCCTTAGCTGGTGAAGGGTCCTGGAGCAAGGCCTCCTCAGATAACCTCATTGGAGAGGTTGGTCCTTGAGGTATCCTGTTGTATAGGGCTTCAGTGGCCAAAAGCAGAATCTTGAATTAGGCCCTTGAGTGTTGGCACATGCATGTTGATGGCACACGCGCTCTACACATGTTCTATGTGTTTCACCTGTCTCGCATTACCCACGATGAGAGATAGTTGAACATTTAGCTCCTTCCCCCAGTCAAATGCATGCAGAAACAAGATATGGATGGTGGGGAGACAACCACATGAAATGAAATGAAATGAAAAGTTCTGGGAAATGGTGCTCCTATATACAGCTAAGTATTACAAAATAATGACATATTTCAGTGACGTTACTAGTACAAGCTGGTACAACCGTATCCCTTTGCCTGTTATCAATAAATTGGGTAAAATACTCCAGGTAGATAAATAGACTGATTGATTATGCTGTCTGTCTATATGTATGCATCTAATGTAATTTCTTGTTGTCTTTCCATATCCATAGGTATATGTGTTAAACCAAAGCATGTAGCCATAAAAATAGCAGCTGAGGTGTCTCTGCCTCAGAAAAGTTGAATTCCCTCATGTGCTACAACTTGGATCGATAATCGGAAAAGATGCAAGACGTGGGCATTTCTGCTTGGTTTTCTGCTAAATTAATAAAGAAATCACAATGTATAAATTAAGGGACAAATAAGGCACTCTTTGCAGTGCTGTAAACAGACTGTGACCTAAAACATTTGTTCAGCATTCTCTTCTGTTAACAACATCAGCTTCAGATCATTGGCTCATATTACCTGGAGACAGAAAGAAAATTGGTTGAACTAATTAGGAAATTTGCAGTACAGGTAATGCATGTTTAAGGCTGCAGAAACACATAATAGAAACTGACCTGCATAACTGATATACAGGTTATCTATGCTTGCAGCCTCCCATCAGGAAAATAAGAACTCAAAAACATACCAAGACCAAAGGAACCAATATTATCTGTTCAATCCAAGGTCCTAGATTGAACTCACTTTGTCAGACAGAAGGCTGAGCACTTTTCAAGCAAATCACATCATCATTTTGCAGAATGTGATTACATAGGTTTTGTTTGCTGGGCTAAAATATGCATCAATTAAAAAAAATTACAGAATTAAAAAAAAATTAAATTGATCATAAAGCAGACCAGATATCTCTTTGCTATAACTTCATTCTACACAATCAAATTATGTCAAGGTTGATAAAATATTCAATATTGGGATAGAATGTGGAGTTGGTAGTCAGAAAACTAGGAGACTTCTTACTCGGGACAAGAAGTTTGTTGTAGCAATTGTGTGGGGAGGGGGGTTCGAACGACTAATTGGGAGAGGATTTGTTGCACCCCCAGCTAGCATTATGTGGTGGGATAGATCTGAGGGCAGGACATTGTAGAGGAAGAACAGGAAGCAAACTGATCTAAAGGAGTTTTTTTTTAAAAAGGACTTGAGAGTGGCTAAGGTCAACATTTATTGACCTGTGTCAGTTATTGCCTTTCCGCATCTTCATCCCAGGGTTATACTCAGCAGATGTGTGGATGCCACAATATTCAAGTCCCCCCCCCCCACAGGTGCTTTAATATTTGTTTTGAAGTTGTGGTTGTTACCCCTCAAATCTCTCTGTGTTGGTCAGGTTTCTGGGTTGGTCAGGTTGGTCTCAGTGTTGGTCAGTGTTGGACACTAGGTTTCGTTTCACCCAGGGCGAGAATTTGTTGCATCACCCCCATAATGGACATCACCTGCCCCGCTCCTCGCCTCACCCCCTCATCATTGCCCCACGCCATGCTATTTTTTTACCTTCAAACCTTGAGGTTTTTTTATACCAGAATTTTAAAAGTTTAAGAAAACACACCCACCCAAAACATGAGCTGGCTTTTACTGAGAAGAGATGGGAGGTAAAGAGAAAGCTTGCAAAAATCCTTAAAAGCAAGTTTCCTTCTTCCTCCAGCAACCGACACCCACACAATGCTTTTTTCTGTTCGGAATAGTTATTGACCTTGTAGGCAAAGTACAATGGGATACGTGAAATGAAAAATTGCTGTCCAGCTTTGTGAATAAGGAGGTTATTAATTTCTCTTAATGTATGCAATTCCCACAACCCCAAATAAAAATGCAGTACATGCATCAAAGGAACAACAGGCTAGAGATGATGCAACAGCAACTTTGCAACTCTGAGTGCACACAGTTGCATATAAGTTGCAATACAGAGACTCATATAATTTTAAGGGACGAAGAGGTTGAGGACAGCCTTCTGCCACAAGGCAGTACCATATGACCACCAGAAAAGCACAAAATCAACCTACAAAATCCAGTCTACAAAGCAACACAAGCAGAGAGCAACTTCACCTCAAACGTTGCCAGCTGTGTTGTCTGACACTTATGTGTACACATGTCAGAGGCGTACGGAGGGCGGAGCGAACGGAGCAGTGGCTCCAGGCGGCTCCGCCCCTTGGGCGGCACTCTGGGGGAGCGCGCGCGTGTGCGCGCGCCCACCCGGTGCCGCAGTGGCTCCAGGCAGCCTTAGCTGCCGCGACGCCTCTGACACATGTACATGGTGGTGGGTGCATACCAGGAGAGCGATTCAGTTAGGGTGACAGAATTGCAATTTTCTGCTATTTTTCCCATAAATTCTATAAATAAATATAAATAAATAATAAATGACCCAGGCCACTCTTGTGTTGCTTTGCTTTAGTTCAGAGATCTCCAAAGTTTTCCAACCAAGGGCCTGACGGGTTTGATGGATTGACCTCTGGGGCAAGTGGCCTTGCCCCTTCTGGTGGCCCCACCCCTTCCAGCCATATCATTCCTGCATCAATCCCACATGAGTGAGGCCAGTGGAGAACTGCATGCCAGCTGCGGCAACCAGTGGGGAGGCATTCACCAGCCACCACTGCCTCCTGCTCCATCGCCTCACATTCCCAGGAAGGCGGGGGGACCCCCACGGATGGGCCGGAGGCCACTGCAGGCTGCACTGGCCAACCTTCCACGGGCTGGATGAAATTGTCCCATGGGTCAGATGTGGCTCGTGGGCTGTAGTTTGGAGACCCCCTGCTTTAGTTGATGACAAGGGAATCAGCAGGTCCTACAGGCCTTTGGGTAAAAAATGGCCAACTTTGGTTCATTGATGCTACATCCTCCGTTCCCCTCCCTAGACTGTGAGGAGCCTTGCTTTTTGAAAATTCCATGACTGGCCACACCTGGCTTGTCCATCTGATTCAGACTTACAAACAATGCCATATCTCAGGAGTGTTCTGGCTCTGGGATAAACAGGACCATTTGTAGTCACAAATTAGCCCATTGCTCTCCTCACTCACTTCTCTGGAAATTCAATTAAGACGGTATAGCTATGGAGGATGTTATGGCAAGGTCTTGCACTTCAAAGTTTGATCTATAAGAGTCGTGCAGTGAATGAGTGTAGAACAGAGGAGGTACACCAGGTCGCTGTTGCCCACGCACACAGGCCACGGTCCATAGAATGATGGAGTGGCATCTTTGCGGGGCTTACATTGATGGATCACGAGACCTGTCAGTATAAGCCCTGGATAGGATTAGGCTGATTGTCACATTATGGGAAGTGCATAGTGGAGGTGGAGGTGGAGTTTTTTGTGGTCACTCCTCTACCACAGGAAGGCTATCAAGAGTCCTTTCATTCTATGAACTAGGCTAGGCCTAACTTAGGTTGTACATCCCATAAAATCACTTCTGCCCTCTTTTTCACATCAAGTCTTTTCAGCTGGCCAAAAGTATAACCTCTTAATAGCATCAGGTGCAAACAGTGATGGCCCATGAAAAGGTTTTGTACCAGATCTTTTCATGTGTTAGTATTGTCTTCCTGCTGAAGATTTCAAAAGACAAAACCTGATAATCTTGCCTATAGTTTCAGTGGACACATGCACATGAAAATGTGCACAGTATTTCAGCCCAAAGTGTGTGCATGGAAATAAACAAATCATTCTACCAGGTGCATTTAAAACTAATTACAATGTTGCTAAAATCAAGACAATAGTTTGCTTATTTTTTGGAAAGGAACATATCAATACTGTCATAAGGTTCTTAATAAAAATGTTATTATTGAGAGTTTGTTCAAGAGCAAAAGCCAATTTAGTTATGCTGTTTAGTAAGTGGGGTAGATACTTTCTATAAAAATCCCTTCCACTTTTTAGTTCAAGGACTAAATTTACATAAACAAGAGAAATGCTGAGGCAATAGGCAAGTTAACCACATCAGTTAATGTCTGTAATATTACGAAGCACATCATTTTCAGAGACTTAGCAGCTCCCACATGTAAAATGTCAAAATTTGAACAATCGCTGGAGCAGGCGTGGAAACAAGGTCATAATATGCTTCCATTCATACTGCAGTTTCAGTGGCTAGTATTTTACTCTGCTTTTCATAAACAAATGTCTGCTGAGCAACCATGTTGAGATCTGAATTGCATCTGTGGTAAAGGTACTGCAAGTCTACTCTGAGATTTTAGATGCAGAGTGGATTTGTTTTGGAATTTGAATCTTTAAACTCAGATTTTTTTTTTAATGGTTTTGGGATAGAAGCTAAAAAGGGATACCATTGCTGGCTTGCATGTGAAATATTCCCCCGCAAAGGTTTGCCTTTACACAAATTTCATATCAAATCCCCAAACCACTTCTTGAAGATGAGAGACCTTTAAAGGACATTTTGAGGATTGCGGAGGCAGCATCTGAACAGGAAGCTTTGTCATAAGAGTCTGGAATGCCTGTGGACTTTTGTGCGCCAGACGTTTTGGATTTCAGCTATACGGGTTGCATCAAGCACTGGGGATGTACTTTCGGAAAGAAAGCTGAGTAGCAACATTTAACTTTGAGCAGACTTGCTATTGTGAGATTACAGCAACGAGCTAATGTGGTTTTAATGCAGAATTCATGATTTCATTCATTTTAATCGCCCGGTGATGTGACCATTTCCCCTCCCTCTGCCCATTTAAAGCCATAACAATGAGCATTATTTATTCCTAAACGTGTGTTAATGAATTTTACAAGCATGTTGGATGTAGCGGCTGTCAGAGAGCCAGACTTGCTGGAAGCCAGAGTCAATCCTGCATCATGCCAAAGCATTACCCGAGCCATTGGAAATGATTATCCACATACAAATGGGAAAATACATAAAATGATATATAAGGTCACTATGACAGCCAGGAAGCAATGCCAGGCTAGTCGTACTGGCTAAGATCCTTCCTGGCTTGTTTGCTTCTATAGGCATTGAGCTGAGGAAGAGCCAAACATTTTGCGTGAGCCAGGCATACAACTTCCTTGGCTTGCCCACCTCAGTAGCACAGCTGTCACGGCAAATACGACCCATCAAGCGTGCACTCATTTGCCATCTTTTATTTTCTATGACTTTGCAAGATGTGTCCACCAAGGGCAGAGTTATTTGTGGCATTTTTCAAATTTTTGGAAATAGTTCTCCAAGTGCTGCAAAAATATCATTGTTGTAAGTGCTAATAAGGCTTGGAATGATGGGTGGCCACTCCAAAACACTGAACTCTCTCTCTCTCTCTCTCTCTCTCTCTCTCTCTCTCTCTCTCACTCTCACTCTCACTCACACACACACACACACACACACACACACACACACACACACACACACACACACACACACACCAGCTCTTATTACCCTGACATCAGGAATGTGTGGTGTGGGGACGACAGGTGAGGCAGTTGTCGTCCACGAAAAATAGCCATGGTCAAAGCAGGTGCTGTGGACAGTCATGGGTGAAAGCGGGTCATGCGCGCACACAATCACAGGGTTAGGCTGCGGCTATTTTCCATGGACGACGATAGTGCAGTTCTCACCTGCTGCCTCTGCACCGCACGTCCCTGCCTGACATGTACCTGGACCTAGTGTGGTGTTGCTGCTGGTGCTTCCATGCTAGTCTAGGGATATTCAAAGTCCTCCCTCCATGTGGGTTGCCCCTTGGCATTGTGATTTGTGTGCAAGACTTGCAAGACTTATTTATTTATTTATTTATTTATTTATTTATTTATTTATTTATTTAAAAAATTTATATCCCGCCTTATCCTATGCTGAGGCAAATGCCCAAGGCGGCTTACAACAAAATTATCCCTTGCATGATTGTTTATCCCTTGCATGATTGTTAAATAAGATTAAATTACTGACATGGGTGGAAAATGTTGTAAGTTCCTTGCCAGTTACAGGAGAAAGAGCAACCACACCAGCCAAAGGTATGTAAAAAAAGTGTCTCAATCAAATTCAGGTGATATTAAAATTAGCAAAAAAAATTATCAAAATCCTGTCGCAAAACTCCTCCCACTCATTCTTACTACCCTGTTCATGCATGGCAAAAGTCAGGGGTCCTTTTGGTGACTTGGCAGAAGGTGCATTGAAAATCAATGAATATTTTTCAGGAGTGCCTTCTGGGATGATGGCAACAGTGGCAGGTCCCCCCCCCCTTTTTTTCTTACAGCTAAAAAGGCAGCCATGGAAGTTCTCAGTCATGGCGGGATGGGGGAAACCCATTGTACTCCCCAGAAGCACCTTTGGAGTGATGCCACATCATGATATATTGAAGTTCTAGGGACATTTTGGATGGTAAAAAGGCAACTATTCACGTACAGTACTGTCCACCACAAGTGAGAACCTCCACTGACTCTTCAGAGGCACAAAAGAGGGGGGGGGAATCAATGCTAAAAGCCAGTCACTGCTGCTGCAACTCAATTAATAAGCCCCTTGTAACTATTCATTGATTTTCACTAGCCCATTCTGAAATTTCTCCATGTTCCAGGGGCACAAAACTTCACCTCCCCCCCCCCCACCAAATTTGAGCCAAACATTTTCTGACAACTTCCGGTATACCTTTAATTAAAATCATGCTACCCACAATCCCTTGATAGCAATCTCAATTGCTTGCTATAATTATCTCACTGAAATCAGTGGAACTTAGTCCCAAGTAAATGCACTGGTTTTTCAGCCCAAATGTAAATGACAGGATAGATCTGTCCTACTCATCCTCAGATAGAGAAATGGAGGTTTTCTGAGTTTCTCTCATTGACTTGAGGCTATGAATGCTGAGTAGCTTAGTGGAACACAATTTTTTCTAAGACAATACCAAGAACTCTTGAAGCTCTGGAAGAGCACGGCTCTGCATGCTTCTGGAGTGTCTTTCACGATGGCTGGAAAGTACATTCTGCTGCTAGTTCTGGAGGCAGTGATGGCCCATAGGATCGGGCTATTTGTCACACAACTAAGCGTGTCTAAATAGGAAATGGATAAACAATGTGAGACATTCTGCAGCCATAGAATGTAATGTCATGAGAGACAGGGAGACATATCCTGACCCCTTAAATATGAGAACAAGTATTTTTCAGAATCTTTGAATATTTGTTCAGGTTTCATCTGGAAAAAAGGACTGATGGGGGGGATGAGAGAAACTTACAGTTTCCTGTTGGTTCAGAGAGCTGCCCCAAAGGTCTGTAAACAATACGTGAACCTCTCTCTCTCTCTCTCTCTCTCTCTCTCTCTCTCTCTCTTAGGAGGTGTGGTCTGGAGGTTGAGCTGCCGCCTTGCCTGAAGAAGCTAAACAGAATCAGCCCCGTTCTCACTTTGGAAGAGGGACGAAATGCCACTGATAGAGGCCGGAGCCGACAGAGCTTTCATCTGAGGCTTGATTTTGGTTGCCTGTGGAAACTTGGAAGGCAAGACCCATACAGTCAGAATGACAACTGCATTATGAAGGGAAACATCTTGAGAAATGGAGGTTCTATGAGTTTCTCTCATAGAATAACATTGTCAAAACCCCAATTTTTTTTTTAAAGATAAGGGTTTATGGTTGGCCTGCCTATGTAAACCGCCTTGAGTCTGAGAAAGGCACTATATAAATACTGTAATTAGTAAATAAATAAACCTCCAGAACCAGTCTGGTTCCAGAAAATTTTCTCCAAAGTCACTGTATTCTCTCATAAGTTCTAGTTGAATCTCTTTTGTTTTAGGTTAGCTCATTGCTTCATCCACCAGAATTGTTTTACTGAAGACCTATATGGCATAAATCAGATACTGACATAAGATACTTATGCTGACAAGAATCTCTGACATGGTGTGCCATGTTCATGCCTGCTTTCTGACAGTGTCTAGAGTGTATGACACAAGATAACTTGATATGTGATCAGTGTGGCATTTGGTTGAACGACCACTAGATCCATTTAATTCGTATAATTCTATAACCTTTGGAGAGAATCGTCCGTCACCTTGAGAACAACTGTAACTTCAAGTTGTGAGCACGAGCTGTAAATTTGCCACAGAAATGATGTATGAGAACGAACATTCAAATCCTCATCTTCTGAAAAACATCCATCATCACAGCTCCATTTTTTTTTAAAAAAGGAAGGAAAGTAAATTATATTGACTTTTTGACCAAAATTAAAAAGCAGATACTCTGGATCTTAGGAGGAATTACTACAATGAATCATTCTAGTACAAGAATTACTAGTAAGCCAGACTAACCACTACTTTTTGATGTGAAATTTCCCTTTCTGAGACAATGTGGCACTTGTATGAAAAAGAAAAGAATATTTGAAGCTTACAATGACAGAGGACAATACAGATTGCCAATCAAAGGTTACCATGTCGGATTCAACTGAATCATTTTGGGTAAGCAAATAAGTCATCAAGATGACAATAGGATGCAATTAGTGGCTTTAAGTGGTAATTTGTAAAGCTTTTGAATCAAAGACCAAGCTTTTCCTAGCACAGTAAAGCCATAGCAAGTATTGCCTGACAGCTGTTTTAGAAAGATTGCTTGTATTAAAAGATGTTCAATCTTCCCAAAGCTTTAAATAGGCTTAGGCTTAGATTTGAGCTGAAAATCTCATTTGTCCAGCGTTCTAAACTTTTTTTCCACTTCTTCTGAGGCGTGCCAAATAGACTTTTCCTGAAAGCGTTTGCCTTGTCCTGATGTCTGACATCGCTCAGCAGAATTGAGATAATCCACCAGTGACACCTAATTGGCCTCCTGAACCCTCCTTAGGACTTGCCTATGGAGTGGGGTGACCACGTTTGCTACTGTCCATCCATTGCTGGATGTTTTTCAGTCCCTGGCTTATTTCAAGGAGTATGTGTTAGATCTATATCTCTCTAGGAACTGTACTGAAAATTACCTGTACTGAAAATTAATTAAGCCTACGATTGCAAGACGAAGAGTTCAAAATACTGTATCACTTTAGAGCACTGTGTCTTCAAAATAAGGAATGTCCTTTATGATTGACAGATGAGTGAATTTTGGCAAGAAGGCCATCTGTTACTGCAAACTGTTACTGCAAACTGTAACACTTTGGAATATATGAGACAAGGTTTTAGAACAGCAAAGTTCTAGCAAACCCAGTTTGGTCCTACTGATACTATTAATAAAGGATCCTATGTCTTTCTTCAGTAAGACTGAACAAAGATTTATAGCACAATCCTAGTCTTCGCTGGCACAGGCACTTGCCTTGCACACCATGCTTTTGGGTGTGCTTTTGGGTGCACACATGTGCTGTAAAGCATGATTGCAGCACCCCGGTAATTAGGCAGTACTGGCGTTGAGGCCTGTACTGTCCACTGAAGAGAGCATAAGAAGCGATGTGGAGTGGGTAAGTCTCACTCTGAGTTGCACTTGGAGAGAGCCGGAAGGGGGCGGGGAGGTGCAGGGGAAGGCAGAGAGGGGGCGGATTGGGCCTGGTAGGGGGGTGGGATCAGCATCCTCTTCAGATACCATATCCTATCCACCCTTCCAGGCATCCAGGCCCAACACGGGGCTTCTAGGTTCAGCACCGCCGAATTAGGTGGTGCTGACCCGAGTAGCCCATAGTGGAGGCTGGGGCATTACTCAAGGTAAGGGGACGAACATCCCCTTACTCTGAGGAGACCTCCAGTCTGTTCCTCTCCATTTAAGGATACCACATGGGCTTGGTGCCCACACTGCACCAGTGCTGGGTAGGATTGAGCCACCAGTGAGGTTCAAGATCTATGTCAAAGTATAGCTTTTACAGGGGAACTACAATATAATGCATTAAAATGTTGGATCACTTAAAAAAATGTTCTTCCTTTTTTTTTTTTTGTTAAGTGCACATCCCTCACAAATGAGTGCACATCCCTTCCCATAATGTGACAAACAGCCCAATCTTATCCAGGATTGGGCTGTCAGGGGCACGGCTTTATGATCGCAGAAGAGTCTTCCGCTGTTGTAAAATGGCAGTGCTCCATCGGTGGCCATTTTGCAACAGGCGGCAGCGCTCAAAAAGTTGATATAATCTATGATTTCTTGTAACTGATTTACAGTTAAGTTGAAAAGATTCCCAGTTAGCAATTAGTTTTGCCAGAGTACTACTCTAAAGGGGGTGTCAGGGAAGCTAGAGGTCACCCTTAAGTGACCAGTCATGAGCCATAAACCCTTATATATTTATAGAAGAAGGTAGCACGGGTAGCGCGGTCATAGTCAAAAGTAAAAGTAGCGATCCAGCCGATAAAAACAATAACAATTTTATCCAGTTTAGACTGTAACAGCCCAAAAACCCGGACAAACAGAAATTATTTAAAATAAAAAAAGAATCAAAATTGTTATTGTTTATTGTTTTTATCAGCTGGATCGCTACTTTTACTTTTGACTATGACCGCGCTACCCGTGCTACCTTCTTCTATAAATATAATTGCTGGTTATAATAGTTTCCATTCCTTATATATTTCTTTTCCCTTTAGTTTTAGCAGCCCATTAAATGTGCCTAACACAATTGCAATGGTGGTGACATTCTAGAAAGCTCTTTTTGAAGTTGTTTTGTGCATATAAACCCAAAACGTTCAAAACACCGGAGCTTGTGATGTCAACCCATTTATGGAGGGGGTGGGTGGTGGCAGCACCATGACACAAATGACCTTGTTTATTTCACATCGTTGATGCCTTTGGTTTGAATGCCACAACTAAAGGAGCAATTGGAAGAAGTGTAACTCTCCGAAAGCCTAGGGTAAAGCAAAACAGCAATGCGACCGCAATGTTAAATCTAACATTGATATAGGCTGCCCACCTTTCCTACTCCCAAGGGATTACGATCTATTACACTAACTACATTGCACTGTCTCCTGCTGCCCTTGCTATATGGAAAAAAAAATACCCAGAATCAATACTTCGTGGCAACAACAGCTACAGCAACACCATATCCATGAAAATTCAGACTCTCTCTGTGCAGCTTTAACCCGTCACATAAAATCTGTTTAAGTAACTATCAGAACAAGGTGGCACCTGTAATGAACTATTATTTACGCTTTCAAGCAGATGATAAGGTCAGGGCCATTCATTCTTTGCGAGGGAAAATGATGATTTACTTTTGCAGCCAGGGATCTTCTGTTCCAATATAGCTACAAAATACTGAAATAATCAGGCACCTCACTGTAGCTCCTCAGCCGTGCTATAAATGTGCATCAATTCACCAGAAGAGGTGAAACAAGGATATTTTTGAATTTACAGGACTATAACAATTTCAGGAACAAATACAAAATAATGCAAGCAAAAGTTAAATCATAGCGCTGTGTATGATGTATCTGTTCGCTGCAGACCCAATTCTGCTCGATTTACTGAAGCATAAAGGAGTCCCAATGCTGAACCGTATTCTGGGCGTCACATGTCTCAAGACAAAGGAATATGCCAAAACAAATGACTTGTATCCAACAAGAGTGCAGGAGCTAGGGTCTCAGCCTATTTTGAGAAGATGCAATGTATTTGTCTTAGTTATTTACTTATATAGCACCATCACTGTGCATGACATTTGACAATAGACAAGAAGACAGGTCTCTTCCCTGAGGGGGGCTCATAATATCAAATGGACACAAGGGAGAGAACAGAGGAAAGGGTTAGGAGCTCAGGAACAACAGTAGGAGTCAGCTAAATTGGACACTGGCCAAGGGCTCATTTGGCTTCACTGGGCTGTCAATGGGGAGGGTGCACCACCTGCTGCCACTGCCATCTATCACCCATAGCCAGTAAATGGAGGGGGTCCAGTGCAGTGTTCTCTCTTAGGGCTCCAAGGAACCTGATGCTGGCAGAGTTGAATGTATGGTATTTGGCATGAATAGCTAATAACAGGCCCATTGAATGACTGAATACAATAGTCAGCACGTAGAACAGTTGAGTTCACCGGAAATATGGACGTTCCTGCAGATAATTGCATGCAATCTGAAACAGCAAGTGGTGTATGTATGACTGGTGTCGCCAGGGGGTTGCATTGTGGTGCACTCCGCACTGAGTGTCACCAATTCGGTAGTCATGTGGGGGAGACATCACACCTCCCCCGGCTCATTCGGCCGCTCGCCTGCGCCCTGCGATCGGAAGCTGCGCGAGTTGAAAGTGACTCGCGTGTCTTTGGCTCACAGGTAAGAGTTGCAAAGAAAACCAAAGGCAGCGAAGGGGCTGTCACCCCTTCTTTGCCTTCAGCTTGCAGGCCGAAGCTGCAAAAGAAAGCTGAAGGCAGCGAAGGGGTGCTGTCTTTAGCTTTTTTCATGGCTCTGTGATCCGGAAGTAATTGACGTGGCGTGATGACATCATCACGCCACACCAGTTACTTCTGGCTTTCGACTGGTGCACCAGCCACAAATAAGTTAAACGACGCCACTGGTGTGTGTTTATGTGTAGGACGGCGGGATATTAAACAGCCTCACTCTGTAAATGACATACTGTACTTCAGTGATTCCCAAACTGGAAGGCATGGCTCCCAGGGGAGCCACGGAAACCGGCCAGGGGAGCCTCAGAGTGCCATGGAATCCTCTCGAAAAACAGTGCAATGCCAAACTGGCAGGCATCAACATAATGTAATAGGGAGCCGCGACCAATGGTCGCCAATGGTCAAGGGAGCCGCAGGTCGAAACAGTTTGGGAAACACTGCTATACTTGATGCAAATCATACTTATTTTAAAGAAAGACAGCAAAAGGCCACAGCTGTACTGCAATTTGAATACTGCATCTTCTGGTAATCCTGAAAAGGTTTCATAACATTGAACAGAACAGGCTTCAGGGAGCCAACTGCAAAGAGCGGGGCTTGTACCTTTCTGGTGGAGGTAGCAACAAAGCTTGGCTGCTTAGTACAGGAGTGTACTAGAAAAGGTGGGCTGGGGTTGGAGCAGTCCCTGGCGCAGTCCCTGGAGTCTGTGGCACCTGGTGCGCAGGAGCAGAGTCTGGCAACCCAGAAGTAGCTTGGCGGTAACACAATGATGGTGTCACATCATCACATCACTGCCAATTGCTTCTGAATTCAGGGAAATTGGAGACAATCGAAGCCGGCAGGGACAGGAGAGCTCCTCAGTGAAAAACATGCACTGAAACAGAGCCCTGCTCTTTAGCCACTCCAGTCCTCCTCTTGGAAGTGTGTTGCAAGCTGAAGACATGGGCAGCAAGATTGTCACCCCCCTCTCGCAAGTAGTGCCCAGGGCGGCCCGCCCCCCTGCCCTGCACTTGCTATGACATTAAAGGCCGCTGCAGACCGCACAAATTTTGCCGTGTCCCGGATGCCCAAGGAGCTTTGTCGAGCTGTGCTGAGGTGTCTGGTTACCATAGCGGAAGTGAGCGGAGGAGATGCAATCTCCCGATTTCCGGTACGATCAAAAATGTTCCTGGCCTATGTTTGAGGGGGCTGCTTTGCGGAGCTACTGCAGCCACCAATCAGATGAGAGGGGGAGGAGTGTTAGCCAATCACCGTGGAGGTTTCTTCCAAGAAGGCGGGACAAAGGGAGGGACTATTTGCGGGAAGACACTCCTACAGACAAGCTCAGAGCGCAGAAGGGAGCGGCCAGCCTCTCTCACTCGCTTGCCTCGGGACTCGCTCGCTCGCCTCGGCGTGCGGTCTGTCACGGCCTTAAGTTGGAGGCATCTAGGGATATTGATAAACTACCATGAGCTTTTTCTTTTTACACTGAGTCACAATGAGTCTATCATGATTATTTTGTCTCCCCCCCCTTGCATAAAACTTAAAAACAGGGTTTTTTTTAAAAAAAAAAATGAAAATAACCCTTTAATTAAAAAACCCTCTTTATTTTATTAAAAACACATTATAGCTCCTATTCAATGTATTTTTATAAAATAAAGTTGTGGTTTTTTAAACTAAAGGGTCATTTTTGTGTTAGATTGATTACTTACTTACTTTTACACTTTTACACACACACACACACACACACACACACACACACTGTTTTGGGAAGTTTTATGGAAAGTTGCAAGGGTGGGGGGGGGAGAAACACCTGGAATTAAGCAGCAGCAGGTGAGTGACCTGAAGAAAACAGAATTGTTACAATAGAGATATTTCATAGCCAAATCGCTTACTTCTCACTAAGTGTTTGACTGAACTTGCTGTGTCTTCCATTAACACAACTTAGAGGATCAGCATGGCATGAATCCTATTGATACCTGCAAATGTTATACCATTTAAAAGTGCTCTCTGCATTTTTGTATATATTAGTCAGTCAATCTGTTCTTGTAGTTTCTTGCAAGCATGGAAGCTTCCAGCTTCTAAATCCTCTAGAGTTTCCCAAATTGCGATTCATGTCCATGGAAAGAACAGACTCACACCTGCAACCGATGTGAGTAATTGTTCCCTTCATGAAGTTAATGGGGAAGCTGACATAAGCAGGGGTTCTGTGTTCACATCAAACTCATTTATCCAAATATTCTGGTTCAGTACTGGGTTAGCCGTGCCATTTGGAAATGTTGGGAAGCAAATTGTAGCCTTTTTTCGTCTCACTCATTTCTCTCCTTGTTGTGGTGTGATTTTTTAAAAAAAAAAATTGTAAAAGCAAATGCAACTATGTAATACAGGGTAAGTTCACAAATGTGTGTTTGTCACTTGAGGATTACATGTGCATGTGTGAATGAGCCCTAAAATAGAACATCATAGATGGAACATTGATGTCACCACACACCTCACCTCAAACACATCCTGGTTGTCAGCTGGCACAGTGGTTCTATGATGGAGGCTGGAATGGGATTGATTTCTTGCAGTTCGAGTTGGTTAATGATCCACACTCAACAAGGAAGGGTATGGGTGGTGGAGAGTAGAACAAACAACAAGAGTCTCTGAAGCCAAATGTTTTCATAGATTTTTGTCCCATAGAATTATATGGGAAATCCATGATGGGAATCAGGAGGTCCTATATTGTTAGTCAGAGACCCGTGATGGATTCTGCCTCTGTCCCATCATCAAGGTGAGGTGTGGTAGCTAATTGGATGGCTGTTGGATAGGCTTACCAGATCTCCAACCGGGACAGAATGTTAGACCTTTAGGAGAAGGAATGTGGGCAGGCGTAGCTTGTTAAACCTTAGAGCACAATCCTAGGCATGTCTACTCGGAAGCAAGCCCCACTGAACACAATGGGGCTTGCTTCTGAGTAGACATGCCTAGGATTGTGCTCTAAGGGTTTAACAAGCTACACCTGCCCACATTCCTTCTCCTAAAGGTCTAACACTCTGTCCCTGTTGGAGATCTGGTAAGCCTACTGTTGGATCATTTCTTAGATTGAGCTCAGTCATTAGGTTGGTGAGGACTCTTGCATGTATGCAACCTTTCCTGTGCTTTACAAAAGTTGTTTTTCCCCAAACAGGAGTCAGGGAGGTGGCTAGGATCATACATCATTAAATATAGTGTTCTAGCAGGATTCAGAGCTGGAAAGCTTCATCTCCAGTTTGGAGGCATGAAAACTGTATTGCCATTTATGTGGTCAACAGGATCTGTTCAAATCTGGAGAGCTGAATTCTGTGTATAATGGAGTGGGTGGTTATTACATGGTTCAAATGAGAGAGCAGAAATGTGTCCTTCTTGGCCTGTAGATCTGTGGCCGCTTGGAATATGGGTGCAACACTACCTGCAGGTTTCTAGAGGTCAGTGTATTGTCCAGAGACACCTGAGACACCTTACCTGCTCTCTGTGGTACCTGTAGGGGATGTGTCCCAGTGCAACTTCCTCTCTCCCTGACCAACAAAGGAACATCATGCATGCCATTGCTGATCGTCCTCTCACACATCCACACAAACAGACCAGTTATATAGGAAATGGGACTTCTGCTGATTTATCTGCTTGCTAGAAGTCCAGAACCCCCTTTTCCAGCTTTGCCAGCAGTCCTTCTAATGGTCCCGGTACTGATCTGGCCCTGTGCTCTTCAGGCAGGCACCCAGCACCAAGTGCACATGTTTACATGCATGTCTCCTGAATGCCTTGAATTAAGCAGAAATAAAATATTGACTATGTAACCCTCCCATCCCATATGTCCTCCCCGTCCCACCAGCTCTTCTCTCCTTCATTCCGCTACATGAAAAAAGAGAGATTTGATCTCAACAGCAGGGCAGCAGTCTCACTTTTTCCTCCCTAGGCCCTGTCCCATGTTTTGTGCTGGGTTCCAGCATCTATGGCAAGTCCTATGCTCAGTTGGGGCAGTGGGACAATCTGGCTGCTGCAGGTGATGCTGGATGAATTCTTGGATGACACCAAGGGGAAATCAGGAGGTTGCGTCTTTAGTGGCTGCATCGGCAGCCTGGGGAGTGGCTTGCTTGTGCCAGGCAGGGCCATTGGGATGAAGGCTGTTAGCCACAGGATCTTTTTGAGGGAGATATGAATGGATCATTATAATATTCTTCTTCTGAGGAAAAAAATGGGTGGGGAGAACTCCCCACCTTTGCCCCAAATAATAATAATAATAATAATAATAATAATAATAATATTGGTCAATTATTTATTAGGATTATAATTATAAGTATTGTTAAATGTATTGTTATATGTATAAAGTATTGATGTTAGAATGTGATTCACGATATTGATATGGATTGTCATGACATTATTTAATTAAAATTTTAGAAGAAAAAAAAAAACACCACACCCCCCCCCAAAAGTATTTGAGCAAGCTGCTGAAATTGCTGTATTTGAGCTGTAACTGAGCAAGCTGATGCTCAGTTTAAATGTAATTTTTAATCAATTTTTAGAAGTTTTTATTAACTTTTTTTTTGCTGTTTAAAAAGTAATTATCTATTTGTATTTTTTGTATTTTTGTATTTTATTTTTGTGTAAGCCGCCTTGGGTCCCTTTGGGGAGAAAGGCGGGATAGAAATATTACAAATAAATAAATAAATAAATATTTGTACGGATTCAAATCAATAGGCATGAATGGGGGTGGGTGGGAAGGAATGAAACATAACTAGGCTTACCATCATCCCAGAATTGAGGCAGGCTTCGGCCTAGTCCGGGCCCGAGCAGCTCCCAAGGATGCACCTCGGCTGGCCAATGGGCTTCCGAAACTTCCAGTCAACGACGCGACCAAAGCTGGTACCCCGTTGGCCAGCCGAGGTGCATCCTTGGGAGCTACTCGGGCCCGGACTAGGCTGAAGCCTGCCTCGATTTCGGGACGATGGTAAGCCTAAACATAACTGTCCTGGGGAAAAATAGGCCAAAAAACAGAGAGACTGAAAACTGAGGGTGCATGATATTCTACTCTTGAAGTGAAGCCTATATATCTGCTCTTTTCGATAAGCTTCTAAAGCATGAAGTGGATCTGTGAATATTACTATTTGAACACACAGTGGCTTAATTGCTGCATTTGTTGACAGTATCACCTATCGGTGCACATATTTATTTAAATTAAATATTATAAATTTATTTATTTATTTGCACAGGTGGTACTTCAGAAAATTTGACTCTGACAGGTGGTGCACCTGGCAAGGTTGAGAACCTCTGTTTTAGAGTAATGCACTGTTTTGCAATCCTATGTACCTTTACATGGGAGTAAGCTCCATTGAACACAGTGGGACTTACTTCTGAGTAAATACCAATATGTTTGAAGTGTAAATCACCATGAGGCCGAAATGTAATGTAATATCTCCGAGACGTTCTTTCAAAATAAATGTTATGTAGGATACTTATATTGCAGCATTACATTTTTAATTAGTACTTGACTTTATAAGACATTTTCCCCATGCTGCTCCAGAAAGACTCTGAGAATAATGTTATTCCTTTAAATAACTTACAGCATTTGGAAGTGAGAAACTGATTATATTCTAATACATTAAATACAGCTGGGAGTCAACCTGTGACATTTCACCTCTATACAAAGAGAAAGTAATTACCTGACAGCTGTTTCAAGATTTCCCATTCATTTTTGCTATCAGTCCTCTCAACCATCAGAGGTATAATATTATAGTGGTTTGAACCTGCTTTGCTGCTGCTTTTTTTTTCCCCCAAGGCAGCAATATTTTGAGTTTATGGCAATGAACTGCTCAAGGATGGCCGGCCATGTTGGATACTGGAGGAATCTCATGCCTATCATAGGACCCACCTGGCTGGGCTGACCCCTGAATTCTCACCATTGAACTCACCACTTTGAGTAATAGAAAAGTGGTATATACATCTAATAAATAAATAAATACATTCTCAGTACTGTTAGCAATAACAACACCCAATATGGCATCAGGGGACTTTGCCCCAGGGCCCCCAACAACCTGGTAATAGAACTGGATTTACCAGTTGCTAACAACAACAACAACAACAACCAGTATTTATATACCACCTTTTCTTTGGTCATCAGATTTCTCCTCTGACTTTAATTCAAAGGTGGTTTACACGGGTAGGCTTGCTAAACCCCAAGGGTTTTTTTACAATACAATATGTTCTAATCTTTCGTAGAACCCTTCATTCTAGATGGTTTCTTTAACACTCCTCTCTCGCTCTCTCGGGCGTTCACCTCACCACGCTTCAACTGACACAGGCAACCTTGACTCCCTCTCAAGTGCAGCTGCAGCTTCTCTCCCTCACAGAGACTCTGCAGCTTGGCATGCTGACAGCTCTCCAACAGACATGGATACTTTCGGCCGTCCCGAACTTCCATCCTTCAGATCTTCAGGCATATGAGACGGTCGCTCTACCAACTAAGCCAGACCTTCTGCCCAGACCTCCTGCCTACGGAACTAGATCCATTTAGACTGCAATCTTATACACAATTTCCTGAGAGTAAGTCCCATTGAACTCAATGGAACATACTTCTGAGTAGACATGCTTAGTATTGTGCTGTTACTCTTGTAAATAACATCCACTCGGCAGTCCTAGAGAAGATTGTGAAATGACATAAAGTATTAATTGAATCAATAGACCTCAATAAATAAAACAGTGCTATAGAAAATGGACCCCCCATAAAGAAAGCATTATGCATCCTCAAACATGAACTAGTCGAAAAAAAATGGATAAGCAACCAGCAGACCTAGAATGATGACATTTGTTCTTTGATCATTTTTGCTTTTTGTCGTGGTGGTTTTAAATTGCTCTTTTCAAGCTGCTCATATCTGGGAATGGAAATCAAATACTCTATGGCTGCAATTCTGCACACACTTACCTGGAAGTAGGGCATCACTGAACTCCATGGGACTGACTTCCAAATAGACATGAGTAGGATTGTGCTGTATTGTGTCCAGATTACAGCTTTCCACATGGTTCATCATTTAGTACTAAACCAGGAAGGGGGCAGGGAGAGCTATCTTGAGGAAGAGGTACCAATAGTGAGGGTTAAAAAATCGATGCAATAGCCCACTGTTGCTGATTCTGCTGTTCTCTTCTGATCATTTGGACTATCAGCCATCCTTGCAAGTACTGGTACATTTGTCAGACACTGAAGTGCCCAAAATCAGAGTGGATCTTTGGCATGTGCATTGCGCTAACTTTGTTTATGTTCGATAAATGCTGCCACCCTTGCAAAAACAAAATAAATGCTCATCTTCAAGCAGATGACAAGAAAGTGCTGTCAGTTGTTATAAGCGACTTTGTTGCCAGTACGATCATCACCAGTGCTTAGAAACATTGGCTCCGGTTCTTGGTTCCATGTGTACCTGTCATCTTCCTTTAAGCATTTCATGTTACATTTTTTTTTTATCAAGCATTTACAGCCACCACCCAGTCCTGCGAGTCACACCATATCAACTCAGCGAGGATGTAGTCAATGAAAGATGGGTTGGAATGGAGCCATTCAAAACAACAGCTAACGCACAAAGGTGACCTGGATGCGTCTTTGAGATATTGCGGCAATCCGTAGTATTTCTAGAGCACCCGTATTAATAGGTTCCTGTAGCCCTGTAAAAATTAAAGGGGATGGAGAAAGAATTCTGCACTGGAAGCTGGTGTAGCATAGTGGTGCACTGCCCAATCCTATGGGTTGACTAACACCAGCAGAGACTCCCGCTGTCATAAACTGCTTTATGGAGGTATGTGCAGCATGCGACCAGCGGCCATTTCCAAGCTGCAGTCGCAAAGCAACAACAGTATTGAAGGTCTGCCGCTGTGGCCGGCGAACTACACCAGAACAGGTAAGCCTGCGTGGGGGGTGGTGGTTCGTGGACAGGGAGGGGTGCAATGAGGCAGGGAGGAACTGGGGCATGTCGAGGGGAGGGGGTGGATCTGGTGGCAGTCACACATGTCAGATATTACCCCCTCTCTTTAAAACCTCCCCACCCCTTTTCTCTCCTCAGATTTATGCCACCAAAATGGTTGGCATATGTCCGAGGAGATCCATAGGTGATCAGGAAGGTAAGTAAAAATATTTTGCTTACCTCCTGCAAGGTGTTCGATCACTCTCCCCACCATAGCACACAGCACAGCCTCATGCTATAATGTGGCAGGGGATTGGATTGGGGCCTGAGAGCCTAAGGCATAGGTGGCCAACCCACGCCATGGGTGCCACTTAGTGGCACACCAAGCCTTTTGAAGTGGCACACACTGCCGTTCCTGTTCGAGCCGAGCGCTGAAGTCCCTCTCTCTTTCTCGACCCCAGCGCACCTTTCCAAGCCTGTGACACTAGAGGAGGTCTCTGCACCCCACTGCGCCTTATTCTTCTTGCATTGTCACTGTGCTTTAAATATTTTCATTACCTTAGATTCATTTGTTTATTTAATTTATTTAAGTGGCACGCTCAAGATTATCTACATAAAATGTGCCACATGGCATGCCACGGGTTGGCCACCTCTGGCCTAAGGCATGAATCAGGAAGTGCTATATAAATATTATTTAACATCACTTCATGCTGCCTAGGATCCTTCTTTCACTAGGATCCCAAAGGCCAAAGTTAAGGAGTGTGGGACCTGGTAGATACGCTAAACTGCAACCAAAAGGGACACACAGTGCAATCCTATCCAATTTACACGACCGGTGTAACCAGCAGTGCAGCGAGAACGGGAGGCCCCAGAATGGAAAGGGGATTCAAATCCCCTCCAAAGGGGGATTCAAAGGGGATTTAAATCTCCCTTCCCCTCCAAAACCTCCTGCCCTGTCCTCCCCTGCTGGTTACACCGGTGGTGTAAGTTGGATAGGATTGCGCTGAGACAATGTTTTAAAGTCACCTGCTTCAGAGACAGCCATCTGGCAGTGACCTGCTGTCCAGAAACAGCCCTGACTTCTATGCTACAGCCTGCTGCTGATGTCGGGCCTCCTCACAGAAGTAAAGCACCGAGGGGTGGTGGTGGTGGTTACTAAACCACAATATCTTTCCAGGAGGTCAACCCTTGCTGACACTTTCATTGCTATTTCCTCAGTGTCATGCAGGTGTTACCTGTCTTCCCAGGGTTGCACAAGTTGACCTTGCATTGAGAAAAAGTGGCATGTCAGCCGCAGGTGCAACCACTACCACCATCAGTAATTACACTCCTGTTTTCACTCTTTTCACCTCCCCCCCCATTGCCACAAAAAACCTCAAACGTTGCAGCCTGCAAACTGGATACAGAATTGGGGGGACCATAGTCGTGATCCTGGCATGTCATGTGACGTCCTATGCTTGGTCATCATGACTAAACACTGTCTCAATTCAAGGAAGAACTGATACTTGAATGGAGGACTTGCAGCTCATCCTCTTAACCACCAGGTTCCACTAATATTCTCTTGATGTAATCTTGAGGGCAGTGTTTAAACCGCTACATCACCTAATTGTAAAGAACTGAAACGAAAAATTTAAAAAAATAGCTGAAATACATCTGCCATCCCTTTGTTCACTGTGAAGAGCAATATTATAAAAAGAGATGATATATTTTTTATACTTTACAACATATTATTAGAACTTTCTTTTATTTCAAACATTGTAGGTCACATTCAGCCCAACGATGGTACCCAAATCAAAGTACACTGTCAAATAAAACAATTGAAAAGAAACCCGAGTAATAAAAATGAAGTTCAACAAGCATAAGAAACAGAGGAAACAAATACCTGTATTTTGACTCGAATCCCAATGGAGAGACTACCAGCTCCAACAGCTATTAAGAGGCATGAAATGCTTTCTGGAAGAGCAGCATCTTAACTAAATGCCCAGAAGCCATCAGAGGTGTAGCCAGCCATGCTTTAGCTGGCAGCATCTTCCACACTGTGGATACCACCATGCAAAGGCGTGAGTCCAGGTCCTTACAGTTCTTATTTTTACAACATGAAGCATTGCCTTTCCCATTCTGGAAAGTTTGCGGCCAGTGGAGTCAGGGGGAGCCAAGCTCAAGGCTAGTCCCCATGGGGCAGGTAAATGTGGGTTGGGCATTAGCAGTTGTGTTCCTGGAGGGGGTGAGGCACCATAAGTGGTGCAAGGCACTTGCAAACTGGTGTAATGTGGCCCCTCCCACTTGCTACCAGAGCCATTCTGGTGGTGAAGGCAATGTGTGAAGCTGTTGTCTGCACATTGCCTTTGCCGCTGGAATGGCTTTAGCAGTGATTTGGAGGGGCCGCATTACACCAGTTTGCAAGGCGTGGTGCAACGCCTTGTATGACTTATGATGCCGCAACCCACCCACCCCCAGGAACACCACTAGGCATCTTGAGGAAGTGCAGTGGGTAAAAGGGGGAGGCAAAATTGGGCCCTAGAGGCTTTGGGAGGGCAGTGCAATTCAGATCTTCGTCAAGTATCCTCTAAAGGAGTTGGCATTGATAAGCTGTGATAGCCATTGGTGATTGTTAGCTTGAAGCCAGGATGAGATGTACATAGGAGGAATAGAGAGTAGCTTTCTGTCCTCCCAAAGAAGAGAACCCACACCAAAGGAGGGTGCAGTTCCATATTTATATTGATAAACTGCTTTTCTATTTGGAAAAAAAAAACCAAAACCACTGAGTCAGTAAACAGAAAAAAAAAATCCAGGATGGAACACAGTACAAGCAATACCATATAACATACAACTGCACATGACTAAAATAGCAAAGCCCACAGCTATCGCCATCTCTGCTTACTCTATTTGTTCGGAATCACATTGGAGTCTTTCCCAGAAAGCAACACATTGCTTGTTGTTATGTTAACATTTTCAGTCTCCTGCTGTAATAACTTATGAAGTAAAGTGAATCAGGAGGGGGATAGCGAGACTTTGTGAAGCTGTGGTGGAGTTAGAAATCCTTTCAATTCATTTATCAAGAATGGTTGTCTTCTTTACAAGATAGGTAAAATAATAAATAGCAAGCAGAGAAAGTTAATTTACCCCCATAGAATTTGATTCAATAATAATGATGATGATGAAAAAGAAGGGAGGGGAAAAGAGAAGCGTGCCCCAGAGCTCCTATAGGCTGTTGTCACATCTAATTTAGACCAACAACGCATCAGGCAACGAGGGATTTTGTGACCCAGCTTGGTATACATTCCCAACATATAGCAGAATGTATGGCTCTGCCACGACACAGACAAATTGCTTATTGTGTTGCCCTGTCCCATAATTTTGTTAGCATGGTGAAAAATGTGTGTAAGCAGAAATATCATACATTAAAGCTGCTAGATGTGTAGCCTGTTTTGGAGAAATGTTTCATAATGTTTTATTTATCACTCAGTGTCATTTGCTTCCTCCAAACGGGAGCACCTGTTTATCAGCTGACTCTGCTATCTCTGGCAACACACTCCCAGGGAAAATGTTAACACCATAGTGCCTTTTTTTTACTTTTTACTCTTTTTTTTTTTTTTTGCTCACAGGTGTATACATCGGAACATTTCAGACCATATTTCCAACAACATTATTACATTGTGAGTTGTCTACAGGCAATCTGAGTGAACAGCTGTAATATATTCAGCATCAAAACCCAGTTCATTGTTTTCTCTATTGTGACACCTTGCTTTAAAAAATGACCTCAGGTTCATCCATGCTAGCTCTTTTTTTTTCTTTCTTTCTGGAATTGCCATATTTTGTTCACTTTTTTTTACAGTGCATCCACATGGCATAATTTCCAAATCATTGACTTCCTGTGTTCCCCTCCCACGTTTCCATTTCAGTCCTGATTTGTGGCAATTTTTATCTAATTAGATGAAATTGCAACTCCAGCATGGACATAAAAATGTCAGGGCTTTCCAGGGCTCCTGTGCACTTAAATCAACACAACCTCTTTGTAGGTTCAACTCATTCTATTGCTTCCATTGATCCACACTGGGGAAGGAGGTTAGTGAATAATTTTTCATTCATCTTGCTATTACTTGCCCTTTGTTAGTTGTGGGATAGGAGAGTTTTTTAAAATTACTTTAATACTTAATTACAATTTCCTCTCCTTATTTTTCTTTATATTTAAATAGCAAGATTGCAGCAATAAGCAATACACTTTTTATTTGGATTTGGCAGAGAACTTTCCTGTGAATAGAAATTATAAATAGATCCTGGCCTTGAGAAAGGACATTGGTAGGTAGATCTACCAGACAGCTAATTTCTTTGTTTTATTTCCCAGCCTCTTCAGGAAAAACAATAACAGTTATTGCTGGTTTGTCATCATGCAATGCTCCAGAATAGTCTGTGTTCCCTCCAGAGATACTTAAAACAAATATTTGCCTATATTGGTGGAACTCTTCTCACACATGGATCGATATTTACTCATCGGTTTCACTAGGTGCAGGTTACATTAATTAAAACATGGGCCAAAAATGATCCTAAGTAATTGATCTGATTATTTTTCACTGGCGTTGCTGAAGGTGGGGAGGAAGCTAAGTTCCGCACCACTCTGACCCTCCGCTACTCCGGTGCACGAGGCGGCCCCACCCCTCGCCTTTGGAACCATTCAGTGGGGCGAAGGCAATGTGCAGGAGACTCCCTGCGCGTTGCCTTTGCCCCACGGAATGGCTCAGAAGGCAAGGGGGTGGGGCCGCCTCGTGCACCAGAGTAACGGAGGGTCAGAGTGGTGCGGAACTTAACGTTCCGCCCCACCTTCAGCAACGCTGCTGGGACCTTTGTAAAACTAAAGTTTTTATAAGTGTATTGCCATTACATCATATTAAAAAGTGGCAGACATTAGGGTTTTAGGGGCCAAAGCCACTGTAATTTGGCCCATTCATAATCATGAAATAAGAGTTGGAACTTTGGCATTTTTTAAGGCCAAGAACGTGCCTTCATGAGTCAGTCTAATTGAAACCTTTCAGTGAAACATCAATACCGCACCTCTCACCAGACACCATTGTCAGCACTACTGGTGTAAAAACGCAGCACCAGCTATTCCAATGGTCAGCAAGGCTCACCTATTCTCTTTCAGCATATTTGCATTAGCATTTTTGCAGTCTAACTTCTGCAGAGCTAATTTAGTTTATGGGCAGTGCAATCATGTGTAAGGATCCGGTCGGTGGCCCAGGACAGCCCGTTGGATCTTGAGCCCGAGGCTGCCCGCCAAGTTGCAGGCCGAAGGTCTACTCAGGGAAGGGGATGCCTGTCCCCTTCCCTGGGTGTAAACCGGGGTCAGCCTGATAGGCCTCCTTGGATTTCCGCCAGCTAAATAGCTCGCGGAGGTAGAGGAGGCCGTGTAATGGCCTAGCCGGCCTGGCTATATGGTGGGAGCCATCACCCACTCCATTCCGGGCCGGCTAGGCCAATGGCCCCCCTCCCTCACCTGCTGAACTGCCCCCGCGCCCACCAGATCTGGAGTTACCTCCTCTGGCGGCTGCCCAGGTGTTCCGGCAACATAGTGAGGGTGACTGGCCTCTGGAGGATTGCACCCTGTCTAGCCAATATGCAAGGTGATAAGCAGAGGCTGAAGAATCCTGTGTTTTGTAATCTGATCACAGGTGATCTGTTACTGAAGCTTACAGTATGAACATTTTCTTTGCATGCTGGGGGTGTTTCTGCTGCCTGGAAATACTATGGCAGTTCCATGCTGAGGGATGCTGAGGTACTATGATTATTACATGCTTGGCTGTGCCCAGCTTATATTTAGGGTGAAAATGATATAATTTAAAGCCCCCTTTGTTCATAGTGAGATATTTCATAGGTGCGCAAATGCAACACTGGTGCCAACCTCCCATGGTGTCCTGTCCCCTCAAATTTTCCAGAGGTATAGGGGCCAAAGCCAATGTAATTTGGCCCATTACAGCTTTCACAGGTTGGATACCCTAATAAACACGTTAACAGATGACAAAGAGGTTTCACATGAGGTCTTCCCTGGGAAGCAATGTTAACGTAGATGGACGGACATCTAGTTAATTTAGTGCTGTGTTAAATGCTGCTTGCAATTCATTGTGGAAAAGCAATGCCTTAGCAGCAATAACGGTCTCCAGTTTGGAAGCACCCCAAGCAAGTGTTCACAAACTCTCTGCCCCAGTTGATCGATAATTTCAGCGATTTAGCTGTGTGTGACAACTGGTCGGCCCAGATGGAGATATGGACCCTAATGCTCATTAAAAGATGTATCAAAGAGTTGAAAGGGCCTGGGATGGGAATACACTTTGACATCCGCATTGGCTATACAGTACATGCCGAAGGCTGTTTCTGGGCATGGTTCTTCTCTGCGGGATCAGGGCAAGTGGGAAAAATTGTAGGATCAGATCCAAGCATGTGAACTTCATTTATAGCAAGCTGTCAGAAAATAAAAGCTCTTTGTCAACCGACCTTTAAGTTAAAATTGCAGCAGAGCTGCGATTTCTTTACTTCTTTCATTATTAAACAGCAGCGCAGTAAAAAGAGTAAGCAAACCAGCAACAAAATCCTGATGTGTCTGATAGGCTTGGAGTTTTTCACTGGACATCTGCAAAATTCTACAGCAGCAGAAAAAAAATATATTAATCAGCTGCTGAGGTTGTTAAACTGCAGAAAGTGCAAAGTTGCACAATTGCAAACTTTGTCAGAAGCCTGGAATGAAATGTTCAGTTATGTGTATTGAAGAAGTATCAAAACAACATAATGTGAGCTCTCCAGGATGATGGAACATTTGCATGAAAACACAATTGCCCTGACATGCAATCCCTTAGGAGTGGGAACACTAGCCATCCTGTCCTAGGGAACAGGGAATGCTAGGTAGAAATCCTGGCCCATGCTAGCTGCATTTTTCAGATCAGGCCCTTCTTTGTGTTCTACCAGCATGTGAACTGCAGCTGTGAGTACTGGCTGCAGATTAAGTACTGGCTTGGGGAGGGAGTCAGTGGATACTATTTTATTTTCGTTTTGCTGTTGTTCTAATGATTGCTGCCCATCATCATCATCATCATCATCATCAGCAGCAGCAGCAGCAGCAGCAGCAGCGCAATCCTGGAAATAAGGCTGGCGATGGAACGAGCGTTCCATTGCCAGAAAACATCGTGAATGTGCCGTAAAGCACGTTTGCGATGGCTCGGAAGTAAGGGATGCCAACACAAGCCGGCTTCCCTCACTCCGGCGCTGGATCTCCACGTGGATGGCAGCAGAAGGTAAGCGCTCCATTGCTGGCCATGTGGGTGGTTTGGCCGGGCAAGGAAGGGGGGCCACTGGCCTAGCCGGCCCGGGAGAGGGCGGGGATGGCGTCAACCATATCCCCGTCCCCACCGGGCCGGCTACGCCATTACACGGCCTCCTCTACTTCCGCCAGCTATTTAGCTGGTGGAAATCCGAGGTGGCCGATAGGGCCGGCCCAGGTTTAAACCCGGGGAAAGGGACGAGTGTCCCCTTCCCCTAGTAGACCTCCGGCCTGGCACATGGTGAGCAGCCAGTGCACAGGATCTGGCGGGCAGCCCTGGGCCACCTGCTGGATCGTTAGAATTGCTCTCTCTCTCTCTCTCTCTCTCTCTCTCTCTCTCTCTCTCTCTCACACACACACACACACACACACACACACACACACACACACACTTATCATTTAATTGCAGTGGCAGTTCTGGCTTCAGAATGTTGGACCCAATCCTAACTTTTCAGCACCAATGCAACCACAATGCAGCCCCGAGGTAATGGAACAAATGGTCCTTTATCTTGAGGAGGCCTCCATGGCTGTCCTACCACCACAGGATGCCGCACACGCCCTATTGGCACAGCTGCATTAGTCCTGGAAAGTTGGATAGGATTGGGCCCGTAATGTTGGTATGGCAAAAGTAAGAGTGCATGACTTGCTATCAGTTAAAGTTTTCATAAACACACTGTCTGTCTTGTAGTATCACTGTTTCATAATGTTTTATTTAGCACCTCTCTAATCAGTTAAACGTCAGCCTCACTTCTGAATCCCTCAATTTATTGTGAGTCTCATCCCTTTGCACACAACAGAAATATGTTGCTTCCAACAAACCCCTCTGCATGCCAGAGATAGACCACTATAAAAGGGGCTTTCTATTAAAATGCAAAGATGGATCATCCTAGTGCGACTGGTTACAGCAAACAACAACAACAACAACAACAACAACAACAACAACAACAACAACAACAACAACAACAACAACAATAATAATAATAATAATAATAATAATAATAATAATAATAATAATAATAATAAAATCCAACTTCCATAAGCTTTCATTCAATATATTTAGTACAATAGGAAAGCTTTTTAGGGTCAATTGCAGGTCAACAGCCCCTCTTTAAATAAATAAATAAAATCAGGTCATGCTATGAATCTATAGCCTGTAATCAAATCTCTTATTATCAACTGCACTTCTGACACCAAATGTTTACAACATTTGAATGCATTAATCAACAGTCCCTCAGCTTACTGCAATTGAGAATACATCATTGCTCCATTGATTCAACAACCGGTCCTAAAACCCAACATTTAGGTTGACCTTGGAAATGCAAATATTGACAACAATGGAATGAGAATGGACAGCATATAATTTGAAACATGGTACTGCTTTCCATCTAACCACTGGTTTTATAATGGCGATGCTGGGCTAATTAGCCTAGCGGTGGGTTTATGTCACCCCTCCCACGCTCTCCAGGCAAAGGCTGGCAAGTGGCCAGGCCTGATTGGCCCTTGTCCTTTTGGGTGGCACATTGAGGGGCAAGACAATCAGACAGCCCCTCAGTCGCATTTTTGTATTTGAGCCTCTCCCGCCCGCTTCGGTGGGTGTTGCTTTTTCTGTTGGCACCTGGAAGGCATGCTGTTGCAATGTGCTTTACAGCACATTTGTGACAGCATGCACCGGTGAAGCAAGAGAGTGTCCCTCCTCGTAGCAGGGCCCGCCCAACAATGAGATGAATTGAAGCACTTGCTGTTGAGCATCAGGTTGGCAAGGGTGCAAAATCTACCACTGCATTACCACCTGCACTTCACTCACCATCAGTGCCCTCTGCTCCCAGTGGCAAGCCAATATCAGTGCCAGCAGGAAGTCTGTGGTACTGCCCTGTCCCCAGAAACTTGACTTTCCCCTGCATTATCTGTTTTGTGCTGGCTGGCCTTTTGCTGCTTTGAGGAGCATTGTCATCACACCATGGGTGATGGGGGGGGGCATTGGCTCTCGGCAGCTCTACCATCTCCCCCCCCCTTTCTCCCCAGACTAAGTGCCTGCCTGAAAGGTAGGTGGCCCAAGCAGGGGGGAAGACGGGAGCAGAAGCATCTGTTTACAATCCTGTGTAACTCTTGCAATAGATCCACTGGTGTAAGTGCACTTATGCCAGTGTAACGTCGATGAAAGCAGGATGGATAATTGAGTAAACATGACCCCTCTCAGACATCGCACATGCACAGTTCGGATGCAGGACAGACGTCAGTGCAACTCCACCAGTGAAGAGAAATGCCCCCTGCACTGGCGGAGTTGCGCTGGCATTCGTCCTGAATCATAACTGCGCATGTGTGGCGTCCGAGGGGTGTTACATTGGTGTCCGTCCTGCATCTGTCGGCGTACGGAAAGTTACACTGGCATAAGTGCACTTACAGTACACCGGTGGATCTACTGTTACACCGGTGCAAGAGTTACACAGGATTGCGCTGTGAATCAAGGTGAATACAGTCCTAATGTCATGCTCATGCGCATGTGTTCTCCTTGAACTTGCACATCACCTCCTCCTCTGCCAGTACACCGGTCTCCTCCTTTGTTACATTTAAAAAAGCAGCCTCTTGCTTGCCCATCACTAATGAGTTCTGTTACTGCATCTGGATTTGTTGTTGGTGTTTTTAATTTTAATATAGCAAAGTACAAAATACTAATAAAGCACACAGCTGAGGTGTAAAAGATGCTTGTAAGATCAACATATTATATGTGTACTATAAAATTCAGAAAAGCATAATGTTTAAGCAAGTCATCGTTGCATTTGTTTTCAGTAGTAACAACTCTCTTTTATGACAGACACGTCAGTATCTCAATCCAGCTATTTAGTTGAAATTGATTGTGTCTGGTTCAGTCGTGAGACAAGCTTTGCTTCTAAATTTCCAAGATATGTCTTTCCTTCCTCTTAAATATGCAGAAGACAGGCAAGCTTTTGGCATTTTAATTAAACCCAACACCTCCCTTTGAACACATTGTACAAGGATCTTCCAATGTGGAGCAATCAAACATTTTGCCGCCATTTTGAACAAGTGATATATCAACTCAATTATACACTTCCTACCGAGATGTTCCAGATACCCCAATGCATAGGCTTACCATAGTCCCAGAAATGACCGGGACAATCCCGGTTCGGGAGCCCAATCCCGGGCTCCCGGCCGGTCTCCTCATTGTCCCAGCCAGCTGGGACTTTTTTAGGTGCTCTCCGGCCTCGTTGCGTATTTGCAACGAGGCCGGAGAGCTCCCAGCCTCGTCGTGTATTTGCGCGAGACTAGGAGCTCTCCGAAACAGCCCGAGTTCACTTGGGCTGTTCCGGAGAGCTCCTAGTCTCGCGCAAATACGCGACGGAGGGAGGAAGGCCATGCCCCTGGCCACGCCCCTGGCCACGCCCCTGGCCACGCCCTCAGTCTCGGCCGTGTCCCGGCCAGTATCGCTTCTGCCCCCCCCTGCATTGGGGGGGATCTGGTAAGGCTACCAATGCGCCAACTGTGGAACCCAAGGGAACCACAGCATCAACCATCTGCTTTATTTTTTTTTAACTACCTGAACCCAGAACTCCTGTATTTTGAGTCAGGTTCACCACAAATGCATCAGGTCTGCTCTGTCATAACTATCATGCCAACTACAAGAAGAAGCCATTGATTTGTTTTCAACTGCATAGAGTCCAGGATGCTGTCATGGAGCTTCCTCTGTGAAATGGAAGCAACACAGGCATTTTTTTTAATTCTGTGAAGCACATTCAAGTATATAGCCCCCCACACACACACACACACACTCTGCCAGCAGAAATGGTGCCATCCAAACATAGGTTTTTCCATTGCACTGAAAATGCTGTCAAATTGACTTATTACCCGATCCTATCCCCCACCACTGGCACTGATACAACAGCTCTGATCGAGCATGGCCTGCGTCCACTGGGGAGAGGCAATCAGACAGACAGCAGGTGGGAAGGGCAGAACAGGGCTGTGACAGGGGCGGGGTAAGGGCAGATTGGCTCTGGGAAGGCGGCAGATTTGGCAACAGTGGTGGCCGCTGAATGCTAGCCCCTTTTCTGGACTCGATCCTGCAGCGTGGGTCCACACAGACCTGTGCCAGTGATCTTGCTGGCGCAGGTCCGAGTAGACCCCCTCTGTGCCATAAATGCTTACCCCTAGGTAAGGGAACAAATATTTCCTTACCCAGAGGAGATTTCCACAACTGCCCCCCCCCACCATAGGATGCAGCGGTAGCCATTTTGGCGTCATTACATTGGTGGGGAGGAAACGATAGGATTGGGCTGTAAGGGACGTTGATCAGAACGGAAGGCTGAATCATTGTGGGGCATCTCCTCTAAGTTCCTGCAAGTTCGGACTCCCCAACTTGGTGTAATCTCATTTGCAAACATCAGTCTTCCTGAGTAATAAATTAAGCTTAACTGCCCACGGACAGGCCGCCAGGACAGTCTTTTCAACCCCCCTCTCCAGAAAGTCTCGTCTGCTAATGTCCTAAGTATGGGAGATGCCAAAAATAGATGTCTTGTCAAATATCCTCCACCTGTAATCACCACTACTATAAGCAACTGTTCTTATACATGACCATCGCCCCCCCCCCCATATCTTTTTAATAAACCCTATACAGGTAGTCCTCAATTATTGTCATTTCAGTATCCATCGTTTCACTCTATCGCAGAAGCTGAAGCTGCTTCTGCGTTGCAACCCACTTCCTGGTCTTATTCTCACCCCAGAATGCCTTGCAAGGCATTCTGAGGTGAGAAGAAAGTCTAGGGAATGAGTCACGGTCCCAGAAGCGCCAGAGCCGCTCGGAGCTTTGCTGAGCTGCAGGTAAGCATTTTTTTTTAATTATATGTTATTTTCACTTAACGTTGCAGTTTCAAAAACCTATCTGCAACGTTAAGTGAGGACTTCCTGTATTCTTTTAGAAATTCTTCCTCGTGGTTACTGTTAGCCTACATAGAGGCACTTGGAGGTTGTTTACTCAGGTATCCAGTCAACAGCGTCATGACAGCCATTCACTGCATGCATCCCTGTATATTGGCCCTTAAGAACATAAGAACATAAGAAGAGCCCTGCTGGATCAGGCCAAAAGCCCATCTAGTCCAGCTTCCTGTATCACACAGTGGCCCCACCAGATGCCTCAGGGAGCACAAGACAACAAGATAACCTGTTTCCCGTTGACACTCCCTTGCACCTGGCACAGAGAAAACCCACTTCTAAAACCAGGAGGTTGCTTATGGCTTGTAACCTGTGATGGTCTTTTCCTCCATGAATCTGTCCAAACCCCTTTTAAAGGCATCTAGGCCAGGTGCCATCACCACATCCTGTGGCAAGGAGTTCCACAGATGAATTACACGCTGGGTAAAGAAATATTTTCTTTTGTCCGTTCTAACTCTCCCTCCACTCAATTTTAGTGCATGTCCCTTGGTTCTGGTGTTGTGCGAGAGGGAGAAGAATTTCCCTCTATCCACTCTCTCCATCCCATGCATAATTTTATAAGTCTCAATCATGTCCCCCCTCAGGCGCCTTTTTTCTAGGCTGAAAAGCCCCAGACGCTGTAGCCTTTCCTCATAAGGGAGGTGCTCCAGCCCACGAATCATTCTGGTCGCTCTTTTCTGCACCTTTTCCAATTCAACTATATCCTTTTTGAGGTGTGGTGACCAGAATTGGACGCAATACTCCAGATGTGGACTTACCATCGATTTGTACAAAGGCATAATGATATTGGCCGTTTTATTCTCAATCCCTTTTTTAATGATCCCGAGCATGGAATTGGCCTTCCTCACAGCCGCCGCACACTGGGTCGACACTTTCATTGACCTGTCCACCAGCACCCCAAGATCTCTCTTTTGATCCGTCACAGACAACTCAGAACCCATTAGCGTATATGTGAAATTTTGGTTTCTTGCCCCAATGTGCATCATTTGCACTTACTTACATTGAAGCGCATCTGCCATTTTGCTGCCCATTCTCCCAGTTTGGAGAGATCCTTCTGGAGCTCTTCACAATCCCTGCTGGTCTTCACCACCCGGAAAAGTTTAGTGTCATCCGCAAACTTGGCCACCTTGCTGCTTATCCCCAACTCCAGGTCATTTATGAACAAGTTGAAAAGCACCGGTCCCAAGACCGATCCTTGGGGCACACCGCTTTTCACCTCTCGCCATTGTGAAAATTGCCCATTGACTCCCACTCGCTGTTTCCTGGTCTTCAACCAGTTCCTAATCCACAAGAGGACCTGCCCTCTTATTCCCTGACTGTGGAGTTTTCTCAGGAGCCTTTCATGAGGGACTGTGTCAAACGCCTTCTGAAAATCCAGATATATAATATCCACGGGTTCGCTCGCATCCACATGCCCTTCTGATTGCTGTGCTAATTTGATCTGGACAGAACAAACCTGTGAGAGAGCAGATTTGTGGCAGGTGTGTGGCTGTGCGTGTGTGTGTGTGTGCGTGCATGCGCGCAGTGTTGGCAACAATGGCAATGTATGTGACTGTCTCTTATACAAATTTCTTTTTTTGGGGGGTGTTAAATAAAAGAACCACCAACCATCATCAAGGATTATTTTGATGACACAGAATTGCAGCCCCGAATTGGGAAGACATTCGTACATGTTGTCTTATTCATATTTATTCATATAGACTGAGAATTAACACCCTTGTAGAAGATGAGAAAAGTTTTGTATCTGTTTGTGTGTCATTTAAATCTATCATAATAGATACTTCTAGGAGAAGTCTTCATTTACCATTTGTCTGGTTTTCGTTGTTTGCTTGGTTTCATTTTTTTCCCTTAATTAGAATTCTGTTAAGAGTCAACCGGCTTCTCTAATTCATTGCAGATCTTCTTGTTTTTCTACAGACAGATTTTCCTTGGGTTCTAATTACCCTTTTTGCTCATGTAAATTGCATTTTCAGTACAAGAGGCATCTCAGATCACTGTAGGGATTTACCCACCCTAGACTTCTTGTTTCCATTGGGGTTTACACCACTTAAGAAAAATCTGTTTCCAATCTAACTATTCATTCACACACTGCAGGACACCTGCCTATTTCTTCGGTCCAGAAGGAAAAGTATGCGCTAGGATAAGAAGTTTCTTTTATATATTTTTGGTTATTTTATTAAAAGAAAAAAAATGGGGAAATAGAAGTCAAATAAGAGCCCAATCCTATACTTCCAATCCAATAACTGGTCATAAGAACATAAGAAGAGCCCTGCTGGATCAGGCCAAAAGCCCATCTAGTCCAGCTTCCTGTATCACACAGTGGCCCCACCAGATGCCTCAGGGAGCACACAAGACAACAAGATAACCTGTTTCCCGTTGACACTCCCTTGCACCTGGCACAGAGAAAACCCACTTCTAAAACCAGGAGGTTGCTTATGGCTTGTAACCTGTGATGCTCTTTTCCTCCATGAATCTGTCCAAACCCCTTTTAAAGGCATCTAGGCCAGGTGCCATCACCACATCCTGTGGCAAAGAGTTCCACAGATGAGTTACACGCTGGGTAAAGAAACTACATAGTCAGTCATCTCTTCTACCACCACTCGCCAGAGCATGTAAGATGGCATTAGGCGGGAGGGCATAATGGGGTGGAGGCAGTGGCGTTCCTGCGGTAGGGGCTCGACAGTAAGTCGCTTCCCGACCGACTACCGCGTTCACGAACCAGAGCGAGGAGGCCCCGCCCCTCGCCATCGGAGCCATTCCGCGCAGCGAAGCCGAACGGGCAGGAGACCCATCTTACATGCTCTGGTTCGTGAACGCGGTAGTCGGTCGGGGCGCGACTTACTGTCGAGCCCCTACCTCAGGAACGCCACTGGGTGGGGGAAGCCAGAGCAGAGTTTTGCGGAGCGGGAAACAGGCAGATTGGGTCCAGGAAGGGGGCAGGTTTGGTGGCAGCAGTCACCAAATCCTAGCCCCTTTCTCAGACCCAATCCCATGGTGCGGGTCCATGTGAACCTGGATCAGCTGTTTAGCTAGTGCAGGTCCAAGTAGATCCCTCTCTCTGCAGAGGCTTACACCCAGGTAAGAGAACAATTGTTCCATTACGCACGGGACACTGTAAGGACCATAGGATTGGGGCATAATTGCTTAATTCACTATTTCTAATCTCTGTTGTAAAATGAATCTGATGTTAAGCGAGTCTTCAGCACCAGCTAGTAGTTGATTTTGGTATAGCGCATAAAGAAGACTCAGGAAGTAGGCAGACTCAAAGTAATGTATAAGATTATTAAACGTTTAATAAAGGAAAAAGGAGATAAAATCAAATGAATAAGAAAAAAGGGTAAGGAGAATTGAATTTGGCAAAAGGGGGGGGGGTTACTGCAATCATTCTAACGCCCAGCAGATGGTGCTGAGGCAATGCGGAATCTCACGCATGCGGTGTTTGACTCAGAGCTGTACCACAAACTTTGAAAGAGGCTTGGAATAAAAGAGGTCTGTAAAGCGGCTGAAAGGTTTAGGCAACACTAAAATAACAGAAACCTGATGATGCTACATACATGGGTATGCTACTTACCTGGGTGATGGAGCCACTAGCTCTTTCCCCTCAGATTCCCAGTGAGTCTTGGTGGGTGGAGGACGAAGAGAAAGAGCTTCCCACCAGTTGGGACTGGAATGACGCCATCCTACTATTTGATCTCTACACTTTCTCTCCTTAGGAGGGGAACTGGCAGGAACCTGAGCCAATCAGCCAGCTCAATGGAAAGGAAAGAGAATCCTCTCCATCATCTAATGGCATTTATACAACAAAGGGAGACTGCCCGTAATTTGCGTCCCAACTCTGAAGGACACAGACCTTGAGTTTAGGTTTAAGCTTGCTCCCACATAAGGAAATAGACAAAACGTACACAGAAATATACATTAAAATATAGACATTTTATGACAGCAAGAATGGGAGGATATGAATGTTTTAAAATAAAATACAAATGAATGTAATGCTACACAGCATAGCACCTGGAGTAAGTCAGAATGTTAAGGTGGCATATACTAGTGATTCTGCCTGCAGAGGTCACCTTATTTGTTATACTCTCCCCACTGAATGCAGGGTAAATCGAACATAATTATCAGAGAAATGTCACGTATTAATGTTCTTACGCATGATTAATTTTTTTCTTACAACTTTATGAGCACAACAGAAGATAATGTCTGTCTGCTGTAGAGAGACATTCTTGTTAGGGGACCTACAGCTGTAGATCTTATTTTGCTGGAAAATCTGCCCAAGTCCAAGCTTGGGTCTCTTTTAGAAGCATTGTAAAGTTTTTCTAGACTTGTTTTGGATTATAATGGGATCAGAGGTTTCAGAATGTATTTGATTTGATTTGATTTTACATTGATGTTCTGTTGGGTTACATCAATGGTGGCAGTGTGGTTAACATTTTTTAACTATTATTGTATCATGGGTTTTAATTGAGCAATTGATTACACATTTTGTTATATGGCCTCCCAGATGGATTCCTTAGAATCAGGAAAGCTGAAAATGTTGATAAAGAATGAAATAAAATGAGTAACTTTTTTCTCCTTTGTTAGTGAATTAAAACATTTTTTTAAAAAAGACAACAAAGAAAATAAGAAAAAAAAGGGAAAAGATACATACTAATGAAAGGCATAAAAATTACAAAATATATTATGGCCTATTATTGGCCAAGATATTATGGCCTGTCTGGCTATGTCTGGCTGGAATTTTGGCAGCCTGCAGAGTCTCTCTGATGGGAGGTCAGTGGCGCGCACCCCACCCTTGCAGGAAGCCTCCCGCAATGACCAAACCGAACAAGTTCCTGGACTGCAAGGGTGGCCACTGACCAGGCTCGCACCGAGTGGGCCTGCTCATGGCATGGCAGATGTAGACTCCTGAGCAGCTGGGAGTGGTGACTTCCGTGTTCCCCAGTGGTGAGGTGAGAGAGACGTGGGTGCCTCTCGCTCTGGCAGCAAGTCACTTGACCATCCGAGATGTCACAGCACAGGGATCTTCCCCTGCCATGGAGGCTTCAGAGGGACTATGACGGGAGTGGATGGGGTGGTGAAAGATGGAGAGCTGAGGGCAGGGTTCCTCTTGAGGCGGAAGGTGAGGCGGAAGGGGAAAAGCCCATAAGGGAAGGAGGCATATATAAATGCTCAATGCCGGCCAATGAGGAGGGCTCAGAAAGGGCAGGAGACAGTCTTTATCTGGCGGCTGCCTGTGGAGCCCCTAAAGAGCCCAAGGTTGATAGGAGGACTCAGGGTTGCAACCCCCCCTCAGCCACATATGAGGCCCACCTGGCACTGACCCCATCACCTACCAGGCATGATCTCCAACACAGCCCTTCGCCGCCTGCTGACTAAAGGGTGAAGGACAATAGGCAAGAATGGGATTAAGTGCCCATCCAGCACCATGGGGCCAGTCTCTTGTGCCCAGGGCAGACGTATCCTAAAAAGCACACCCAGTAACAACACTGCCGATGAAAATCCTGCAGGTTGCAACCAGTTTGCTACTGGTTGTTAATAGTTTTTGCTTAATTGTATTGAAATGGCCCACAATAAGCCCTAGGCTGAGCTACTGAGGTGTTATGGAAACCCCAAACCCACACTGCAAATGTGCTCAAGTTTCACATTTTCTGGTGCAGTCAAATCTTAGTTCAGTGACATTGCAAAAATGCTCATTGCAAAAGAGAAAGAGGCGAGGCCTTTTTTTTTTTTTGCTGTTTCCAGACTTTCAGAACTGGTGACAGGTAAAAAGTAACCTCTGAAAAAGCATGGCGACATTCCCTATAAAAATATGCAACTTACAGTTGAGGTTTCCATGAGATGAAGAGGGGGAAAAAAAGATGACGAACCTGATGATGGACTGCAGTGGATAAAGCCGCTGGAGAGCATGGCAGGCTCTGCCAACTATGCTTTCACACTCATCATTACTCCTTTGTCTCTGCCTCACACATTACATTTTTCATTCTTTAACCATCTCCCTTGAACCATGCTAAAGCACACCTGCAAGAATCACTCAGAATACTATCGTGACTGGTACATTAGATTCCTCTGCTGGTATTAACTGTGACAGACACTTAGATTTTTTTCCTAACATACTGCCAGCAAAGACGAAGTCAGTATGTGGATTTTTCAGAGGAATAATTTTGCCCCCTGGCACTGTCTTGCTGGTAGGATACAATAAAGATCGGTGTTAGTGTTCATCGTAACTGAGCTTCTGTTACGTACAGTGCTGTCGTATGCACACTCAGGAGTATAGTGGGATTTACCAGGGATGTGGAGCAAGTCTCTAACTTCAAGTCTCAAGTCAAGTCCCAAGTTTTTGCCCCAAGTCCCAAGTCTTTGGTTGCGAGTTGCGAGTCCCTATCTATTTAATGGGGAAAACGGGTTTAAACCTGAATAAAATTCGACTTTGCTGAGTCAAGTCCGAGTCAAGACATTGATGCGACTTGAGTCCAACTTGAGTCCACGTCAATAGGCTCAAGTCTACATCACTGGGATTTACTTCTAAGTAAGGATGCATAGGATTGTCACGTTTTTCCCAGAGTGAAATTCCTATTACAAGAAACCGTGGCTAAAGATAGCAAAATGCAAGCAGAAAGAAGTCGGCTTTATAATCTGCAATCAAATTGAGCATGCAGCTCTGCTATTTGCCCCCAAGGTCTTTTGTCCAAGAGGATATCATCTCTCTGGCAGGATCTAGACAGAGCAGTAAGAGAGAGGAATAACGTTGCCATCAAATGCTGCCTACTACTTCAGCCAGCTACCTGCAGGAGCACAAGTAAGCTGGCGCAGGGGTGGGTGGTGGGAAGAACCAAGTGGGAAGGGGGAGGGACAGGTAGTGTCTGAATGGGGAGAGGGCAGGCGGGGGGCAGAATGGGGAAAGGAGGGGTGGATCCTGGCAGCACTAGCATGCGCCAGGATAAGCCCTTTCCCTCTCATCATCATCAAACTTTTATTGGCATCACAAACAAACATCCAAAAACAAATACACCAATACACAGTCACCATCTCTCCAGTGGCACAAGTCAGTGTCCAAAAGAAAAGAAGAGAAAACAGTCTGTTTTTTACAACTCTGGGTCAATAGTAAGGCTAGATGTCTGTAATACACTTCGACGGCAGAAAACCAAATAAAGATATTCAGCCACTATCTTGGTGAGCTTCTGATCTTTCCCCTGTAATAAAAAACGAATGGCCTCCATCTCTGGTTTCCAAGCGGGAATACAGATTTGATTTAGGAATTGTTGGCGGACATCATCATATAGTTTACATTTAAGAACCATATGTGCTAGAGTTTCCACCAGGTGGTCATCACATGGACAAATCTTATCTCCTTCTACCATGCCCGCGAACCTACCCCAAAGAAGCTAGTTAGGATTGGACCATTAGTTTAGTTTCACTGTGGGTGTCACCTGCCCCTTGCCAGCATTGATTGCCCTGTTGGAAATCCAAGATTGTAAGAAAATTCAGCAAAGAAGAGACAGCACTCAAGCAGCAGCAAAAGCCCAAAGGAGAGTTCTCCAAACAGCTGGAGAAAACAACAACAACAACAGTTTATTGTTAAATATTGAAGAAAGCCCTGTGCATTTTGGGGGCACTTCTTGCAACGATGGATCCTCAAAGATTGCAGAGTGCTCCCAAGGAAAGCAATATGACAAAATGTGCTAGATTTTGAATAAGATTTTCTAATAACCATTTTCCCCTGTACCTTTTCAAGGGGCTCTCTTTTTTTTCTTTGCTGCTGAAAGACTCCCCACAAGGTGAGCAAAATTAATAATAAGAGCTAGGATTAGACAGGCCTCCAAATTTCACAATAGTGTAAGGAGTTTCATTTATAAATATTTCTAATGTTCATTCTATTGTATATGCAGTCAAGCTCCCTTTTAAAGCATTACAAATGAGAACAGAACAGAAATACTGTACCTGTTCATGACTACAGTTGGTGAGCTGGGCAGCGCAATCCTTCCTAAGGATCTGCTGGGTGGCCTAGGCCGCCTGTCGGATACCGTGCTCCACTGCGGACAGGCTCCCACCCAGCGGAAGGTCTACTTGGGGAGGGGGACGCTCATCCCCTTCCCTGAGTGTAAATGGCGCTGGGGACGATCAGTCTCCTCAGATTTCCGCCAGCGAAATTACTGGTGGAAGTCAGAGGAGGCTGTGTAACGGCCCAGCCGAGCGGCGGGGTCAGGATATGGCCGAGGCCATCCCCCACCCACTCCTGGCCTGGCTGGGCCTATTGGCCCCCGCCGTTTGCTGCTGAAATGCCCCCCCGCCCGCCGGATTCTTACCTGGGTCCTCTGGCGGTCGGGTGAGGGCTCGGTCAGCGGAGCAGAGAAGGCCCGTCTTGCGTCGGCCTTCCCTGCTCTCAAGTTGATGTGAATGTGCCTTACGGCACGATGGCTTAGGGCGGCGGAACAAATGTTCCGACTTGTGCAGGATTGTGCAGTTAATGACAGTAGTAATAATTACTATCCCCCCCTCCGCTGTTTATGTTTTAACAAAATAGGCCATCAACAGCTTTTGAGATATTTTGTTTTTAGATCCATATATTGAGGCAATTCTAAATTTAGATTTTGCACAGGCCCTGGTTAATAGAGATGAACTTTTAAAATAAATTAGATTGAGCTCTTTTTTTTTTCTTGCACGACAGATTAGTAGTTTTCATGTTATTAAATTGCGTACAATTATTCCTAGGTCACATTGATTAATGTCTATTGAAACATTTGCCGAAATATTTTTAGTACCATGCTTTTTTCTCTTGTTGAGAGAGCCTTCAAGCTTAGATTTAAGGGTGGGGGAGAATAACCAAAATGGATTCCAGCTGCTATGAGAAGTGATTCAAAATGTTTAGACTTGACGGGAGAGATGAACAGCACAATCCTGACTAAGGATCCGGCCAGCGGTCCAGGGCCACCCGCCGGATCCTGAGCCCAGGCTGCCTGTCAAATGGTGGGCTGGAGGTCTACTCGGAGAAGGGGACATGCATCCCCTTCCCTGGGTGTAAACCGGGGCTGGCCCGATAAGCCTCCTCAGATTTCCGCCAGCTAAATAGCTGGCAGAAGACGGAACAAGCCGTGTAACGGTCTAGCTGCCCAGCAGGGATGGGGATATGGCGGGCGCCATCCCCCGCCCCTTCCTGGGCCAGCTAGACCAATGGGCCCCCTCCCTCCCGGGCCGGACTGCCCACGTGCCGGCCTGTGGGAGAGCTTACCTTCCTTTGGCGTCTGCGTCCCAGTCTGGCGTTGGAATGAGGGAGGTCGGCCTTGTGCCTGCCTCCCTTACTCTAGAGTCATCACAAATGTGCTTTACGGTACATTCGCGATGGCTTCTGGCGACTGAGCACTCACTCCGTTGCTGGTTATTTCCAGTGGATTGCGCTTGAAGTGGATTAAAGTTGCAGCAAAATATGGAGTCTTTCTTAAACAGAAGCAAGAATCTCTGCTCCTCAAATGGCTGCAGTCGGTTATGCAAATTGTCATTCATTATGATTAGAGGCTGTAAGAAAGAACAGGAGCTGGCAAAGCTACACTCGCACATCTTGGATGGTTCTACTATTTAGCCCCTCTGCTTTTGCATATATGCAAAATTAAATTGTAAAATTAAATAAATAAATAAAAATAAGGTGTTTTAAGACAGAGGTGCTCCTGAGGGAAAAATAGTATTTACTCAGAAATGAGGCTTGCACATGTTTCACACCTCCTACTTAAATACTTGCCTCTTCAAATCATTAACTTGGGATAAGAATGTGAAGGATCTAGAAATCTCTCTTTCTTCATTCTTCTCTGTTGCTGGGTTTTCTAACAACCCGTGATGGCATCATCTTCAGAAATTAAATAGCATTTCAATATTCCACACTGCAGTCTGCAAAGTGGGTCGACTACTTCTCCTGCATCCAGCAATTCCGGCACTTGCATTTAAATTGGCTAATTACACCTTCATATTGTTTGCCTAATTGTGGATATTCAGTAAAATTTAATGCCTTTTGACTTTGGTGTGTAAATACAATAAATACTGCCAGATTTATGCCCAAAGTTTTAATTGCATGGTTTTTGTTTAATTAAAAAGAATCTTGGGAAATCTCGGAGAGTTTGTTTTCTTGTTCACTTTTTAAATCCTGCATGTAGCTTTGGAGTTATTTATTTTTTTTGCTACTGTTATTGCTTTTTCTGTAAAACAATTTACTTTCTGTCGCAGCATGTTAGCATGTCTCTTTAAAATACATGAACAAATATAACCTGTGATGGTCATGGAAGGGACACATTGTATCCTTGACAGATTTTGAGCCTGGGGCCTGGCTTCTAATGGGCTCACCACCAGCACTCCAAATTGCCAGCTCTCTTCACAGCCAGTCAACCTTTTTCTATTGCTAGTCCCTCTCTTTCCCAAAACCTAATTTTATCAAGAAAGCACCTCCAGCTTGTGGCAGCATTACAGGCTTCATATTTAAGGACTAGACGTTGGTGTCTGGTATCTGTTGCTAATGGGGAGCCTGGGAAATGGAGTTCCCAATGTCTCCCAGTGGGTCTGCTTGTCCCACTGTCGGAGAAGCTGAACATCACATAGTGTGGCCACACCACCAAACCCAGTGGCTGGCTGCCCCCACCCCCCGACAGGCAGGTTCATTCCCTGACAAATGCATTACAAGCAAGATCTTTAAGTGAAATAATACATCTCAAAATAAAAATAAGTGACAGGAAAGAAAACCATCTAATGAAGAAATTTAAAGTTGATTTTTTTTTGAGGTATAGTCCTAGTGTGGTGTGGCTATGGGGAGGGCCACACTTCCAGTTTACCACACACCACAGCCCTCCACACAATCCCTTCCTGGGAGGAGCAGTGGGGATGGCTGACAAATTGTTTTCAAAAACAGGGAAAAAAAGTTATTTGGAGATTTTTCTGAGAAAGCTTAATTAATGGGAAAAAAGTCACTAATTAGTATAGGAAACTGCTCTGAGTCCAAAGTGTTGATAAAAGTAGGAAGCACAATTGTAACATGTTGTTGTAGTTGTTGTTCAGTCGTTAAGTCGTGTCCGACCCTTTGTGATCCCATGAACCATATCCCGCCAGGCCTTCCTGTCCTCCACTATCTTCCTGAGTTCGCTCATTTTCATGTTCGTTGCATCGGTGATGCTGTCTAAGCATCTCATCCTTTGCCTTCCCCTTCTCCTTTTGTCTTCAATTTTTCCCAGCATCAGAGTCTTCTCCAGAGAGTCCTCTCTTCGCATTAGGTGGCCAAAATATTTGAGTTTTAGCCTTAGTATCTGTCCTTCCAGGGAACAGTCAGGGTTGATTTCATTTAGGATTGACTGATTTGATCTCCTAGCAGTCCAAGGGACTCTCAGGAGTCTTCTACAGCACCACAGTTCGAAAGCATCTATTCTTCGGCGCTCAGCCTTCCTTATGGTCCAACTCTCGCAACCATACATTGCTACTGGGAACACCATTGCCTTGACTATGCGAACTTTTGTTGGCATGGTGATATCTCTGCTTTTTATTATGCTGTCTAAGTTTGCCATAGCTTTTCTTCCAAGGAGTAAGCGTCTTTTAATTTCATGGCTGCTGTCTCTGTCTGCAGTGATCTTGGAACCCAGAAAAGTAAAATCTGTTACTGCTTCCATTTCTGCCCCTTCTATTTGCCAGGAAGTGATGGGACCAGATGCCATGATCTTAGTTTTATTAATGTTGAGTTTCAAGCCAACTTTTGCACTCTCCTCTTTCACCCTCATCAAGAGGCTCTTTAGTTCTTCTTCACTTTCTGCCATTAGGGTGGTATCGTCTGCATATCTGAGGTTGTTGATATTTCTCCCGGCAATCTTGATTCCGGCTTGCGATTCATTCAGCCCTGCATTTCTCATAATGTACTCTGCATATAAGTTAAATAGGCAGGGTGACAATATACAGCCTTGCCGTACTCCCTTCCCAATTTTGAACCGGTCGGTTGTTCCATGGCCGGTCTGAACTGTTGCTTCTTGACCCGCATACAGGTTTCTCAGGAGACAGGTAAGGTGGTCTGGTACCCCCATCTCTTTAAGAATTTGCCACAGTTTGTTGTGATCCACACAATCAAAGGCTTTTGCGTAGTCAATGAAGCAGAAGTAGGTGGTTTTTTGGAACTCTCGTGCTTTCTTCATGATCCAGACAACTGTAACATATAATCACACAAATGAATGCATTATACTATGACAACTTTAGCCTTCTATTAGTGTATCACTGCTGTCCAAATTCAGTTAAATCTGCATACAATTACATTTACATTTAATCCTAACCAGCGCCAGATCTTTGGGGCTGCATGACTGTCGCTGTATCCAGTGCTAGTAGGGAGGAGCAGGCTGGAGGTCTCCTCGGAGTAAGGGGACATTTCTCCCCTTACCCTGAGTAAAGCCCCAGCCTCTGTAATGAGGCTACTTGGATCTGCATGACCCTTATGGCTGGTGCAGATCTGAGAAGGCAGATTAGACCTGGGAGGGGCATGGTATTTGGCGCTGACATCAAGCAAATTCATTCCATATTCTATTTCCAAAGTGCAGAAAGACCTTTGTGCCCAAAACCCAAGGAAGTTAATTGACAATTAAAAAAAAACCCTTATAAAATCCAAATATCATTTTGTCATTGAAACCACAAGGACTTTTTTCATGACCCTGTAAAGCAGAACGTATTGATTTTCAAGTTCTATTATGACTGAGCTTTACCTATCCATGACTTTTAGGTCAGTTCAATTTTGAGAAAGGCCTGAGGTCAACTCCAGATTTACTCTCATCACAGAAGAGTAAAGAATGTTCAGATTTGCACACACAAAGATCAAATGTATAAACAATACAATGCTTAGAGTCAAGGTTTTGTATTTTCAGTTTCTAGTAGGTAGAATTTCCATGAAAAGAAGTGCGTGTGCTTCTCCACACACACACACACACACACACACACACACACACACACACACACACACACACACACACACACACACACACACACACACACACACTATCCAACTGAAAAATTTCCCACAGTGTAGCATTTTCTGCAAATAGCCCTGCTACCATTAGAATGTGTCCAAAACTTTGTTCTAGTGCAGGGGTTCTCAACCAGTGGTACTAGTACCAGTGGTACTTCAGCCGACTGCTGGTGGTACTCAGACTGCCAGACCACTGGAACCTCACTCCGATGCGGTACTCCTGCCTTTGGCCAAGCCTCTTGGGAATGCTGAGAAGGGCCCTTCCACCCGCCCAGAGCCTCCTACCTGCATTTCTCTAAGGAGTGAACTCCTAACAAACTATTTTGTATAAAACTCTACTATATATTATTGTCACCATCGAACTTAGATACTAAGGCTGTGATCACAATCCTACCATGCTTTCCTGATATGCAACAAATATACCCCATATTTCTTCGAGTCTAAGGCGCCATCGATTCTAAGGCGCATCTTAGTTTCAGGAACACCAGCAGAAAAAAAACAAAAACCATCGATTGCAAGACGCACCTCCTTCCTTCAATTTGTCTGCTCTTTCCCCAGCTTGCCTGCCGCTCCATTTCGCCGATCCGATTTTTACCACGCCATTTTGCCCCCTCTGCTCATTGGCGCTGCAGCTGATGATCCTCACGCTCGAGCAGAGTCTGAGGGAAAGACATGTAGGAGCTCCTGCGTGTCTTTCCCTCAGACTCTCCTCGAGCGTGAGGATCATCAGCTGCAGCGTCACTGAGCAGAGGGGGCGAAAGTGGCGTGGTAAATTTGGATCCTCATTGGAAAGATCCTCATCAGCTGCAGCACCGCTGAGCAGAGGGGCGAAAGTGGCACGGTAAACTTGGATCCTCATTGGCACATCCACTTGGCAAGCGCCTTCATTCGTCAGCTGGGGTGCGGGGCAGGCAGACAACTCTCCTCAGTACGCCCCGCACGCCTTTGCTGACAAGTACTAAGGACTGGAGGCTGCAGAGGCTGCTGGTGGAAGGTGGAGGGGGGACTGGGGGCACGCACACTCGCGGGGTGGAGAGCCAGGGCACTTTCCAGGCTGGGCGCAAGTCGGTAGGCGCGGTGGCAGCAGCAGAAGTAGCATCCCTCCCCCTTTAGAAAGAGGTTCCTAGTCCTAGGGAGAGTTCGTCGCTGAAGCGCCTGCCTCGCATTCCAGCTGACGATCGGAAAGGCATTGCAGGCTTTGATCATCTTTGCAGGAAAGGCATGCAGGCCTTAATTGTCAATAGGAGCGCGGAGCAGACACTTCAAGCAGAGGAACTCTCCCCAGCACGCCCTGCCAGCCCTCGCTGACGAGTGTGATCTTCTCTGATTCGTCAGCTGCAGCAGGGGGCATGCTGGGGCTGGGGCGAGCTCTCAAGTTCAGGAAGAGAGCAGATCGGGCTAGCAGCCATGGGAGAGCACCGCTGAACAGAGGGGTCAAAATGGCGAGGTAAAATGCAGAGAAAAAACCCACAAAAAAGGAGGCCATCGATTCTAAGACGCACCCCATTTTTAGAGATGCTTATCTGGGAAAAAGGTGCATCTTAGAATAGAAGAAATACAGTATGTGTATCAATAAATGTGTCAGGTAAGTACTGAGGAAGCAGCTGCCTACTGAGTTAGACGATTGGTTTGTCTACCTCAGCATTGTCTACACTGACTGGCAGTGGCTCTTTTGGTTTTGAGATTAGTATTTCCGAGCCCTAATTGGAGATGCCAGGGATTGAGTTTGGCATCTTCTGCATGCAAAGCAAGTGCTCTACCACAATCCCATGTGACAGGGAGCCAGAAATGACCATATCCACCTAATAATAAGCAAAGTTCTGTCACCAGATTATACATGAGCTGCCTGAAGACTGCCGGAAGCTAAGCAGGAAAGTTTTCATGCTGGAAGGGAGACCTGGAAGTCACCGATAAGCTGTCATTACCCTCAGTGGCAGACCCTCGCTGTTGCGTGCCGTGGTGAGAGAATGGACTGGAATGCTGAGAATGTCAGTGACAGAGCGATTACAACTGGAAAAATGTTTCCCTGTTCAGCATGGTCTGTGGTGTCCTGCGAAGAGCTCGAGGCTTGTGTTGAGCAGCTAGTGAAGATGACTACACCGTGGAGGAAACCAGCTGGAATTGTAGGGTTCTATACAGAACAATATTGTAGAGATTCTTATCAGATCCTTATTAGATCTAGATAATCGGATTGGTATTTCCGAGCCCTAATTGGAGATGCCAGGGATTGAGCTTGCCTATGCAAACCACCTTGAATAATATCTGAAGAGCAATCTGAGGATAAGAAAGGTGGTATATAAATAAATAAATAAATAAATAAATAAATAAATAAATAAATAAATAAGTTCCATTGAATTCAATGGGACTCCTGCAATAGGACTGCAGACTTAGAGCCAATCCTATCCTCCCCCTCCCCCACTGGTGCATCTGTGCCAAAAATGTATGTGCTGTATCCAGCAGGGGAAGGTGGATCAGGAGGCTTTGTAGGGGAAAGGGGATTGAAATCCCCTTACTCCTTTGTAAGCCTCCCGCTCTGCAATGGGTCTTCTCAGACCTGAGCCAGCAATTTTGCTAGAGAGAAAGGGGGTGGGGAAGTTCCCCACGGAGGGGATAGAATCCAGTGTGCCATCGCTGCCGGACCCACCCCCTCCTGCAGCCTCCCTGCCCCCATTCCTCCCCCTTCCCTGCCCCGTTTCATCCCTCCCTGCACCCACCACTGTTTTACCTGCTCCGGCAGGTCCAGGCAGGTCTGGCAACATCTGGGGAGTGCTGCCTCATCTTGTAGCAGCGCTCCCAAAATGGCCACTGACAGAGCCCTGCGCGAAACAGCCTAATCTCACATAGGATTGGGCGGTTATTGACATTTGACTTAAGCTTCATCAGCCAGCATCTCTGAGCTAGACAGCATCTTGAAGCCAGACTGGCTTCCCCTCTGGCCCATGCGTACCTTAGGATGTACACCAGATCCCTATTCCTAGTTCCAGTCCCACAGTATACCTGTCAGAAGTGAACAAACTGGCTAAGCTAACACAACACCTCAGGGAACAGTCTGGAGAAGCCCCCCTCCCCTCAAAAATGTACCAAAGACCAATAAGGTGAAAGGCAAATATATATATATATATATATATATATATATATATATATATATATATATATATATATATATATATATATATATATATATATATATATATATATATATATATATATATATATATATATATCCTTCCAGGCCATGATAAGCAGCCAGCTATTCTTAGACTATCCCTAGAGTAGATTTTTTGAGCTCTGAATGGTGAGCTCAATGACGTGGAGCTACAAAAAACGCTGAGGTGAACCCACCCAAAAAACAGCACACCAACAGGGTGCCACTTTGCTGTGACGTGCTTATGCAAGGGCGGAGCTTAGCAAAGGAGGCCGCCACCCTCAATGTGGTTGGCCAAAGTGGTCAAGTACATGCATTGCATATTCAAGATTTCAGGTTCAACCCCTAGATAGGGTAAAGAAAGACTCCTTCTTGAAATCTGAAGACCAGGGCTGGTGCCAATTGATGTAGAGAACACTGATCCAGATGGAGCAATGGACTGGCTTGATAGAAAGCCTCTTCCTCAATGAGTTGCAGAAAGAAGCTGCAAAATGTTCACTACACTTCCAAAATATTCTGTTGAGATCCGACAAGACATTTGTAGATTTAACAGTGGAATGTCTGTGGAATGAAGCTCCACGTACACAGGAATGTGTATCAGAAGAAAATATTTAATACAAAGTTCCTTACAACCCAATCCTATTGTTTTGCCCTCCCACCAATGCAGTGGCACCAAAATGGCTACCACTGCATCCTAAGGTGGGGGCAGTTGCGAAGGTTTCCTCTGGGTAAGGGAACAATTGTTCCCTACCCCGGGGGTAAGCCTCCGCAGCTCAGGGGGGTCTACTCAGTCCTGTGCTTGCTAAATAGTTGGCGCAGGTCGTCATGGGATCAGGTCTGGGAAGGGGTTAGGATTCGGTAGCTGTTGCTGCCAACGAACCCGCCTCCACCCCATAACTGCCCAATTTCACCCTCCCCCACTCCTGCCGCTGTCTTGTTTTGCCCTTCCCTGCCCTGTTCCGCTCTCCCACGACCCCCTCTTAACTCCCCCACCGTCTTACGTGATCCAGTGAGTGATTGGGACCCACTGGTGCCGGTGAGAAGGTGCAGGTCTTTCTCCCGGTGTCATCAGCAGCATGCTGAGTAGCCTGGGGAAGAGGAGAGCCGCCAGCAGGAGGTAAGTATAGCATTGGGCCCTTAAACAAATATTGACAGTTTTAACCTCTTACTTCTCTGTCAAACAGTCACGCGTTATGTTGCTGCTTTAAAAAATAATAATAATAATTCAGCATTATTTGGGAGACCTGCTTACATGTGACATTCTGTCTCTGAAACGACTGTGTCACCATCTACAGGGAGGGAAACCTTTTATTATTTCTTTTCAAATGACAATCAAGAACACCGTTGCAATTTGTTTCTTTATTCCCAATGAATGGAAACATTAAAGCCTGGTGCTGCACTCTCTGAAAGCTAAGGAAGGGAAATGAGTGTATTCTCTCCCAAAGAAATTTCATTACAACTGGATTATGATTACTATTACCATAGATTTAAATGAAAATAGACATAGTCGATCTCGCTTAAAGCTGCTCTTCTTTTGTGTTGATGTCATTCCAGTAACTTTTAATGAAGTGTCTTTTGTGAGTGAGTGAAGTCAGTTTCATACCTACAGTGGTGACTGCAGAGAGAGCTTTTTAATATTGATTTCATTTGCCTCCCATCCAAGGATTTGCGATCTGTATCAAGCTTAGTCCTCAGTTTTCCCAGTTCACACCTTATATGGTACCACTGGGAGCTGCATGCCAGAGGATCCTCCCAGACTTGCTGGGGCAGGTAGGACAGTGAGGGAGGCAGGACGGGGTGGGAAAAAGCAAAACAGGGGCAGGAGAAGGTGGGATGAGGTGGTGACAGGGTCAGGGGAGGGCAGAACATAAGAACATAAGAACATAAGAAGAGCCCTGCTGGATCAGGCCAAAAGCCCATCTAGTCCAGCTTCCTGTGTCACACAGTGGCCCCACCAGATGCCTCAGGGAGCACACAGTCAACAAGATAACCTGTTTCCCGTTGTCACTCCCTTGCACCTGGCACAGAGAAAACCCACTTCTAAAACCAGGAGGTTGCTTATGGCTTGTAACCTGTGATGCTCTTTTCCTCCATGAATCTGTCCAAACCCCTTTTAAAGGCATCTAGGCCAGATGCCATCACCACATCCTGTGGCAAGGAGTTCCACAGATGAATTACACGCTGGGTAAAGAAATATTTTCTTTTGTCCGTTCTAACTCTCCCTCCACTCAATTTTAGTGCATGTCCCCTGGTTCTGGTGTTGTGCGAGAGGGAGAAGAATTTCCCTCTATCCACTCTCTCCATCCCATGCATAATTTTATAAGTCTCAATCATGTCCCCCCTCAGGTGCCTTTTTTCTAGGCTGAAAAGCCCCAGACGCTGTAGCCTTTCCTCATAAGGGAGGTGCTCCAGCCCACGAATCATTCTGGTCGCTCTTTTCTGCACCTTTTCCAATTCAACTATATCCTTTTTGAGGTGTGGTGACCAGAACTGGACACAATACTCCAGATGTGGCCTTAGCATCGATTTGTACAAAGGCATAATGATATTGGCCGTTTTATTCTCAATCCCTTTTTTAATGATCCCGAGCATGGAATTGGCCTTCTTCACAGCCGCCGCACACTGGGTCGACACTTTCATCGACCTGTCCACCAGCACCCCAAGATCTCTCTCTTGATCCGTCACAGACAACTCAGAACCCATTAGCGTATATGTGAAATTTTGGTTTCTTGCCCCAATGTGCATCACTTTGCACTTACTTACATTGAAGCGCATCTGCCATTTTGCTGCCCATTCTCCCAGTTTGGAGAGGTCCTTCTGGAGCTCTTCACAATCCCTGCTGGTCTTCACCATCCGGAAAAGTTTAGTGTCATCTGCAAACTTGGCCACCTCACTGCCTATCCCCGACTCCAGGTCATTTATGAATAAGTTGAAAAGCACCGGTCCCAAGACCGATCCTTGGGGCACACCGCTTTTCACCTCTCGCCATTGTGAAAATTGCCCATTGATTCCCACTCGCTGTTTCCTGGTCTTCAACCAGTTCCTAATCCACAAGAGGACCTGCCCTCTTATTCCCTGACTGTGGAGTTTTCTCAGGAGCCTTTCATGAGAACGGGGAGGCAATGGGGCGGGGATGGGCGGATTTGGTACTGGAAGGGGGTTGGTTTGACGGCAATGGCAGCTGAATCCTAGCCTCCTTCCTGGACCCGATCTCACAGCCTGGGTCCATGGAGACCTGTGCCAATGATTTCACTAGCGCAGGTCCGAGTAGACCCATTTGTACTGCTGAAGCTTACTCTGGGTAAGTGTATGAAGAGACCTCCACGACTGCACCCCCGCAGGATGCAGCGGTAGCCATTTTGGTGTTGCTGCATAAGCAGGTGGATGGGTGGGGGACCATACGATTGGGTTGTAAAACTGAAATTTCTTATCAAAGCAGGTGAGAAATGTATCCCCAAATTCAACTGCAAGTACAACTAAGGGATATGTGTAGGCTTATCAGATTTTCCTGGTTGTAAACCGGCACCCCCCCCCTACAATAAAATAATTAAATAATTAATTAAATAAATAAAAATTCTTTATTTATTTTTTAGTTTTTCAGCGGCCAAAAAATTTAATTATTTGTTTATTTTAGCCTAAAATAATTAATGAAATCGGCTTGCCTGTCTCTCATCGTGCCCTTCCTCTGCCGCCGCAGAAGTTTTTGCGGTTTAAAATTGTTGTCGGCGGAGGCTTCCAATCGTTATGGAATGTTCCGGGACCAATCCAGGACTCGAGCCCGGATTCCAGGACCATTCCGGAAATTCCGGGATGGATGGTAAGCCTAGATATGTGGTATCTCTCTGAGAAAATTATCTATCTATTATCACATCCTTTTCCCAAGAAACTTGGAGGTTATCACAACAGTGCTGTGAGGTAGGCTAAAGCACAATCCTATGTATGTCTACTAAGAAGTAAGCCCTATTGAGTTTCATGGGAATTTTTCCCAGGTAGGTGTGCATAGGATTGCAGTCTAAGAACAGTGTTTGGCTCAAAGCCATGTTAGTGAGTGATCCGTAATAATAGGGATTATGCTATTTTACAAAAATTCTCTTTTGCTTCTATCAGTATTGTCTGCTGTTCATGAATCTCTGCACTAAACTTGAATTTTTGCTTTAATGATATTCATTATGGCAACTGTATCTATAATCAAAGTGTTTGCCTTTATTTTTCAGTGTGCTTTTTAAAAAAAATGAAAAATAGGAAGGGGTGCCTCAAACAATGGGGTTAGCACAAATTGCATTTGACATATGTCATCTGAAATGGTTTGAACACAGAACAAAAATCTCACTTATTAGGAGACACGAAAAGATTAGGAGGGTATCTCTAGTGACATAGAAATAGATTTATGGCCCAATCCTATCACCTGACTGCACCGGCAGTACATGCTCTCTGCCAGCAAAAGTGCCAGAAAGCATAGCTGCTGCAAAAGCTGCTGCAAAAGTGCCAGAAAGCGTAGAGCCTTCCTTCACAGTGTTCATCATTTACTTTATCTCCAGAAATGAAGATGTGATTTCTGGATTTCCCGGTTATCGCTTCTTTCCATCCTGTTATGATGGGTGAAGACTCTATCATTGCTGTCTGTGACACCTGCAAGTTGCAACAACATTCAGGGTCTATCGGATATTTGACGTTGTTATTGCAACGCCAAATATTGCTTTCATGAAAATGAACCTCATTTACATATGTCCAAATGAGGTTCACAAGTGAGTTGTCTAAGGTAATTTCCTTTTTGTGTGTTTGCACTAGAAGTTCACTCCAGTGATGTTCAGTAATTATTCACTGTTCAATATTCATTAGTTTGATCTTTTTCTCTCCCCCCCCCCGCTCTATTAAACAGGTGGTTAAAATGCAGTTATTGGGGTCAAACTACATGTTACCTGAAGACGTAAAGAACTTTCACTGAATGTCTTTTGTTCTCTAAAAGCAGTCTCAGGAGCTGAGATACAGGAAAAGCAGCTGTGGGGTGTGTGTGTAGTTTTATTGTTTTATGGCCTTTATGTGCAGGACATTTTCCGGCTAATCAACACCTCCCATATAGGGGAAAGGAAATTGTGGGTGGTTTTGAAGGGGGGGACGACACACAAAGCATAGTGTGCTTTTCTTCTGCTTTCTGCTCATTCTCAACTGTGGTCTCTTGAGGTGAGACCTGGGACAACATTTGACACATCTGCTGGTACAATGATCACCTATGTCAGCTCAATAGCTCAATGATCACCCATGGCATTCATTCAGTGAGAGTCCACAGCTGACCTATCTCAGCTCCAGCCCCATCTGCATCACAAGGACAATTATGTTGACCTAAGTGATAAGATTATTGCATTAAATAATGCATGTGAGTAAATGCTAAATCACTATGTAAATGTACGTCTTCAGGTTCTCACAGCCTCTACAGATAACAGAATTAAAAACCAACATTTCCGGGTCTACTGGCCATTTATTAAAACAAAAACCCGAACAGGACAAGTCCATTCCTGACATTTCATCAGGATCCATTCCTTTGAAAATGTCGGGAATGGATCCCGACGAAACGTCAGGAAAGGACTTGTCCTGTGCTGGTTTTTGTTTTAGTAAACGGCTAGTAGACCCGGAAGCATTGGTTTTTATTTCCACTATGTAAATATTATTGAACAACTGCTGTAAAACAGTGGTGGTGAGTATGGGGAGACAGCTGTTGCAATCACTTCCTTGGGAACAACTTGCAGCTCATCCTTACCTAGTCCTAGTGAAAGTGGATAAATTATGCCTATTCTAAATATACGTATCTTCATTCAATCAGCAGTGTAAAAAAGAAACTTGCTGAGATTCTCAACATACATGCAGCTTCAGGAGGTTTCTTTTCTGACGTTCTTCCCAAAACCCTTGAGGACAAAATTTCTACTAGGTAACTGACTTGGGCTGCAAACATTCACCTGGGAATGAGTTCCATTGGCATCAATTGCACTTCCTTCTGAGTAGACATGCATAGGAGTGTGTTGTTGGGCTGCTAGGATAGGAACAACTATGCTGCTTGAATTCCATAGACTTGGATGGGACTTATAGCGCAATCCTAGCAATCATCTGCGCCAGCACTGCGATCTCAGCACCAGCTCTGGGTGTTGCAAAAGCGCTGGAAAGCACATTGCGACACCTGGAGAGTTGCCAGTGCTGGTGGAAAGATCTGTGAAACACTGGCGTCACTGTAGGGGGGCAGAGCTCTAAGTTCCGCCGTGATCCGACCCTCCGTTACATGGGTGAACGAAGCAGCCCCGCCCCCTCGCCTTCGGAGCCTTTCAGGACAGCAAAAGCTACGTGCAGGGAGTCTCCGCTTCGTTCACCCGTGTAACGGAGGGTCGGATCGTGGCGGAACTTAGAGCTCTTCCCCCCCTACAGTGACGCCAGTGCTGTGAAATTCTCCTGGTGCTGGGCCCAGAGGACTATGCTGAGTACCGCTCCGAGCAGCGTGAAGGCGGGGGGGGGGCAGAGGGAAGGTGGGGAGGGAGGATAATGGGGCAGGGGGCTAAAGAGCTGGCAGAGAAAGGAGTAGCCCCATTGCGGAGGCTGGGGGTTTACTCAGGGCAAGGGAACAAGCAGTCCCTTACTACGAGTAGACCTCAAGATGGCACCTTCCCCGCATACTTAGCCCATGCTGCATGACCCGGGGGGGGGGAGAGAATGGGGCTGTTTTTCCCACTAAATGCTTTCCCTCCCAAAAAGGGGGAAAGTTTCCCCCTAAAAGTGTTGGGGATGGAAGAATATTCAGTGATGTGAGCCCACACCTATAGTCACTCCAGTACCACCAGTATCAACTTTCCACATGGCTGAGGAGCAAGATTTCAACCCCCCTCCCCCCATGGCCTACTCCCCAAATACAATATTATCTTCTTTTTCATGCTCCTTCATAGATTCCAGGCATGTTTGTCACAATGCTTGTCACAAAGCAGGAGAAACATGACAAGGAAACGTGTATATAGACATGACAGTGTCTCTCGCTTTGCTTTGCCGTCTTTGCGACTGTTAAGTGCCACGATTAACATGATCCAGCTATGCAGGGCAAGCATGTTCTTCTCAGGATGTTAATCAGTTAAGGGGGGGTTAACCCAAGGGAAGACTTCAGAAAATCAAATTAAATGTGATCCACTCATTTGTAAAACAGTCATCTGAAAAACAAATCAAGAAGTGGAGCGCATATACGGTAGTGTTCACTTTAAGAACAATTCCTCATATTCAGATTAGACCTGGGACTAATTATGCTAATTTTCTCCAAATTCATTTAACTTCCCTCAACATTTCTATGGAAGTTTCAATGAATGTGAACCCTCTAAAGCGAACTTTATACTGACGCAAAATGTGGTGGCAGATTAATTAAGGACTGGGGTGCAGCATGTAGGTGAGCCGTATTTGCAACGTTGCATCCTGCCAGTAGCGTAGCTGGCGTTTTTCCAAGGGGCCCTGGGCGGGATGACACATCTTCACCCCGCCCCCGGAATGGAGCGGGACTGGAGCCAAAAGGTTCTGTTCCATTCCGGTGGGGGGGGGAAGACGCATCGTCCCACCCAAAGCCCCCTTGGAAAAATGCCAGCTACGCTACTGCATCCTGCTAGACAGGATTGGGCTGTTAATCAACACATTGTAAGTTTCTCAGAGGTAAGTCAAATCCTCTATGCATTGCCCAGTCCTAGTTTCTGAATGTAAGGTTGCTAATGAAAGAGAAATGGATCTTTATTGCTCAGTTGCAACAAGGAGGACTGCTTTTCTGAACCACAGCCTGGGAACTATGCTACTCTTATTAGGCCTCCTACAGCCCAATCCTGCGTTGGATGCACTGGCCGGCCTAAACAGCCGTCTGCTGTATCCTACGCAGAATGCGGTCCATGCCGGTGGAGTCAGAACACAACTTGGCAGCTTTGTCGCCGGTGCCGCCTACTCACTGGGTGCCACGAAAGTGCTTTACAGCACTTTCACTGTTGGGAGAACCTCTATTTGGGAGGTTATCTAGGAGATTCTTAGCAGAGCTTGTTCCCTCTTACACCCAGGCAGACTGCTATTAGCTAAATAAACACACAAGGCATAGGCTGAGTTAAGTTGCAAAAAGAAGTTTACTCATGGTTTCAGTTCATATATACAGCATCTGATTAAGATCAGAGTTTATACTAACTTAAGGATGAAACGCCCCTCATTGCTGGTGCCTCCTGCATGGTAGTGTGCTCGGATCATGGCCGCCATTCATCAGAGCTCAGGCATGCCACGTCCTCTCTTGGTATCAGGAGAAGGAAGAAGGAACGCATGGGAGAAGGAGAAGGAGGAAATGGGGTCTGGGGCCACGCCCTTTCCTTTGGAACGCAGAGAGGTCAGGTAACAGGTCCTTTCAGGGGACCGGATGACACATCGCCCCCCAGTGCTCAGCAGACGAACGCTGCCCATCTCCAACATTCACAACACCCTAGGCCAGCGGAGCACTTGCTCTGCTGGCCCTAAATTACGCAGGATTGCGCCGTTAAACTAACTTGTCCTTGAATGTTAACAGATTGATAATCATGATGAGAGTTGATGCCTTTTATTGCTCTGCCAACATGTAGCCTTCCTGCATTTCTCCCTGGACAGAGGCCACAAGAAGGGCAAAAAGAAGGGCAAAGAGTAAAGTAAAAAATAAGAATCCATAAATGCGGCTACAACCCAAAGGAAATCTGACAGGGTTGTGATTAATGTCTGATATCCCTGAATGTTTTGTTGCGAGAGAGAAAAACAAAACCATGATTTCATGGCAGTAATCCTCATCTGCCCCTGATTAAATGATCTCCTTCATCATTTCCTTGTCACGGCAGTGCGTCATTTTAATGCCGACCTTCATAACAGCAGACAAAAGCTATACTCTCTCCTAGTACTTTATGTCTTTATGGAGAGATGAAGCATTTGTAAGTGATTTGGTCCTGATATCTATGCTGAGATACTCCTAAAGAGCTGCTGCATCTGCTAGCTTCTCAATTTCAACAGGATAGCCTCCATGTGCATTTGGATGCTTCCCTTTTCATTGAAAAGACAAGGGAAGACCAAGCAGGTAAAGCAGGTCTAAGCAGGTAAAGGAGCTCCATACGTCAATCCAAGCTCCCACACTTATGGGCAATGGTACATTTCATGCTAATACATCCATAGCAACTGGAGTCACACCTGAAGTCAGAGAGTTCCACTTTCTTTAAATTGCCCTGTGATATCCCTGGATTCCTTTGAAGAGTTCTTGTACCAGTAGTCCAGGAGTTCACTAGGTCAAATAAATTAAATTAGATGAGTGACTAGTTGATCCAGCATTGTTGTTGTTGTTCAGTCGTTAAGTCGTGTCCGACCCTTCGTGATCCCATGAACCATATCCCGCCAGGCCTTCCTATCCTCCACTATCTTCCTGAGTTTGCTCATTTTCATGTTCGTTGCATCGGTGATGCTGTCTAACCCTCTCATCCTTTGCCTTCCCCTTCTCCTTTTGCCTTCAATCTTTCCCAGCATCAGAGTCTTCTCCAGAGAGTCCTCTCTTCGCATTAGGTGGCCAAAATATTTGAGTTTCAGCCTTAGTACCTGTCCTTCCAGGGAACAATCAGGGTTGATTTCATTTAGGATGATCCAGCATTACCATTTTTAATATCCAAATATTAAATAGCTATGACCATCTACTGAATAATCAATTGGGGCAGCCCAATCCTGTCTAGAATGTAGCAGCAGTGCACTTAAGGTGGCCGCTGCATCCTAGCCAGAATTGGGCCTGCCCCGGTGGAGCTGGAAGTTCGCATCCTAGCCAGAATTGGACCTGCACCGGTGGAGCTGGAACCTCGAGAAAAAGGTATGTATCTCTTTTTCTCCTGGGTGTGCGCCGGCAAAATGTGTGTGCAAAATGGTGATATATATGGGGTTGGCAGTACTGAAATCTCAGGCTTACAATGAAAAAAAAATCAGCACTGAGCTTCGAAAATGAGAATGTTCTAGTGGGAAGAGAAGTTGCTTTTTCTCTTGACCACAAGCAGATCTCCTTTAGCGGTTCATCCCTGGGAATGGTCGCCTCTGACAATTCTGTATGCGTGTAAGATGCACAGAGAATTGTCTTTCCATCCTTGCTTCTCTGTGCGCTCTCTGCCACCTGTGCTCATGCCCTTTCTCAATCTTGGGATGAAAGGAGAAAGCTTTTAAAGCAGTAATAAATTCACAGTTTAGAAAACCACTTTCAGAAGGTTAATGTGTATGGACAACAGTGAGAATTATTGTCTTTTTTCCCCCTGTATCGGGCTTCTGAAAGCAATCCTCGCTCTTGATCTCCCTAAAGATGTTCCAAATACAAAAAAAAAAAAAAAAAAGGAGGGGGGGAGATTAAGACAAAGATTTGCCATCGAACTCCACTACAACCTACAACTGCTTTTTTTGTTGGAAATGGCATTTTTTTGAACAGCTTGTTCAATCCAACTGAAACAAAACTGAAATTAAATAACAGGGATACAGTTGAAAGTCAGGAAAGTAATATAAACACTGCCATATGTTACACATTTCATTTTTTTTACTCAATTAATTCCATTTTTTAATTAGTGTGATTAAAGTGTCTGGCAAGTAAGCATGAGTCACAACTTGGACTCAAAACTACGTTCTGTAATTAAAATTAGGAGACTCTCCTAATGTGAGTAAATGGTTTAAGAATTATGGTATATGTTTCAAAAGAGATGTAGAGCTTGACCCTGTCCGCTTTTTAGTGCATTCCTAGCAGAGCATAGGACAAGGCTGAAGACTCTCAGTGAAGGTATAATGCCGTTGTCCACCATGCAGTGGTATCCGTTGACCTTTCAGTTCTACGTCATAGAATGCTACTCCTCCTCCAAGGAATTACTCGGCTAGGAAGCCCACAATTTTATGAAAAGGCCAGGATGACCACATTTCTTACCTTGATCCATTTAATCAACCTTCCCCCCCCTTTATTAAGCCTGGAGTCCGATGCTCCAGATTGGGATGGAGCTTGTCAGGGATGAGGATCAAGTCTCTGACTCAACGTCTCAAATCAAGTGCCAAGTCTCTGGGTTCAAGTCTCAAGTCAAGTCCTAATTCTTTGCCCCCAAGTCCCAAGTCTTTGGTCATGAGTCCCTATCTATTTAATGGGGAAAATGGGTGGGTGCTGTGTTGTGGTGTGTGGGGGGGATGGTACTGGCAGGGCTGCAAGTCTTGAGTCAACTTTCGAATCTTTTAAGATCGCCGAGTTAAGTCCGAGTCAAGTCATTGACGCGACTTGAGTTCGACTTGAGTCCGAGTCAATAGATTCGAGTCTACATCACTGGAGCTTGTTCACAGATTAAACATTAATGTAATTTTCATGCCTCCACAATGGAGATGAAGCTTTGGAGCTTCATCCCACTAGTGCTGCATTAAGCACCCCAGTCCAGCCCAACCCCCTTTACTTTTTGACCTCTCTCTCTCTCTCTCTCTCTCTCTCTCTCTCTCTCTCTCTCTCTCTCTCTCTCTCTCCAATTCTGTTCTCCTGAGCATTACTGACTTGCTGAGGCCAGCATGGGCTGATCAACTAACCTCCCCTTCAATTCAAGCATCTTCATCTCCTCTCTTCCTCCTTTTGGGTTTACAGGCAGCAGCCTGGATCCCTTGCCCAGCTACCACTAAGGCTATGTCCTCCTTTCAATGTGAAAGGCTTCCCTCACAGTCTGTGACCCCTCTTGCCCAGGGAGATTTGCTAGGTCAGTCCCTTTCTGCTGTGACGCCTGTAATCCCACAATCTCAAGATGTGCAGAAATGTACAGGCATTTGTTGTCTGCGGTGCAGCCCCAACACCAACGACCCATCAAAACGCCTTTGTCTTTCCTTGTGTTTTGTACAATCACATTGGCTGTATACTTACATGTGAAAGAGTTTACAACAGCAGAACAGCGTTGCAACTCTGCCAGTCGCATGTCCTGTCGCAAAGCATGTCCTCTCCGCCACTGGAAGCAGCAAGCGGCTGGGTCCACATGGTGACTGATGCCAGATGCCCGCTTCCTCAGGTAAGGTTGCACAGGGGCCAAGAATGAGGAGGGGAGGGGGCAAAACGAGAACATCGAGAGCCAGGATGGTGTAGTGATTTGGGAGTCGGACTTAGACCTGGAAGATCCAGGTTCAAATCCCCGCTCAGCCACGAAGCTTCCTGAGTGACCTTGGGCCAGTCACTATCTCTCAGCCCCACCTACCTCACAGGGTTGTTGTGAGGACAAAAAGGAGGGGAGGAAATATGTACACCACTCTGAGGTCCTTGGAGGAAGGGTGGTATAAAAATGTGAAAAATAAAATAAATAAATAAATTTGCCCTCAGAAAGGTTCTGCGCATGTGCAGAAAACCCAAATAAAAGCCTGCGACGCCTTTGGCCAGCTCACAAAGCCCTCGACCGCCGAACTGGGCGGTCGCAAGGAGGAGGGCTTCCCAGCTTCAGAGCAAAGCGTCTCCGGAAGCCGGTGACGGGCCGCTTCTGGGGGGGCGGCAGCCGCGCTCTGGCGCGATGGGGTGCTCCAGCCCCTGCCCCCCGGGCGCCGGAAGGCGTTAAAACGCCACTGCCACCATGCTAATTATAGCGAGAAGTTTCCAAAACTCCAGGTTCATAGAATTCATTTACTATCTTTTTCTTTCCTGTCCAGTTTCTCTTCGATTGTTCAGCAGTTAATAAAATATTCCCAGACATGGGGAAATGCAGTGAATTATGCTTTGAAAACTCAAATTGCATGGGAAGCACTGAATTCGGGGGGGGGGGAGTGGCTAGTGATTTTGAGGCAGGAGATCCCATGAAAAGATGGAGTGGCATAGAAGACGCAGAGGTTCAGCAAAAGTAATCAAACGTGATGCTTTACCTTTTTTTTTTTTTAAATGACTCTTCTGTACTATAATTTCGAGCATATGTATAAATGGAACATTAGAGTCGCCTATAGGATACTTTGGTCAGTTTTATCAGAGGTAGTGAGTATGTCATACTTGTTAGCTGGTGTATTTAATTGGTTCATATATGGTTCAGTTCATCTTCAGACTAATGGCTCTGGCATTCTAATGGTTCGAAATGGGATTTAAAGGCTGCACAGATTTAATGTGAGCTCTAGTTATAAGCCCCCCCCCCAACTGTTTTGTGAACAGGCATAGAACATTGACTAAAGCCACACACACACACACACACACACACACACACACACACACACACACACACACACACACACACACACTAAGGATTGCCTATGATAGTGCCAAATGTGGAGCTTTTCCTCTGCCCAAAAGCTCATGGTCTTTTGAACATCTCTTTGTGTGCACTGCAACCCCTCGTGTCCCCCTGAAAATCCAACCTCCCTCCCACTTAGGGGATTCTCCAGAGAATGACCTTGGCTGTGGCACAAAGAGATTTGATTGGCAAAGAAAATCCAGAGAGCTTCAGGTGTGTCTTTTGACGCACGTGCAAGACTTTATGTTTCAAACCGTCTTACCCTTCTATCTGTCCAAACTCTTGCAACACATTAGTTTTGCAGTTTTCTAGTGTCTGTTCAGATTGGCAAAGAGCTCAAACTATGAGCTTCTTTTCTTTGTAAATGATGTACCCCATTTCAGTGTGAACAGTATTCCCATTCAGCTTCACAACAAACATGCCAGGTTGGTTAATACTCCCATTTTACAGATGCAGAACTAGACTAGTGGTGCAATCCTATGCTGAGCCGACATCAATGCTTCTGCCTCAGTACTGGCATTGGGTGTTGCAAACATGCCATAAAGCTGACTGTGCCACGGAGTGGGTGAATATCGTTCTGAGCTGTGCGGGGGCTGGGGAATGGCAGGGAGGGGTGGAACGGGGTGGGGGAAGGGCAGAGACGGGGTGGAGCGGGCCCGGGTGGGGGTAGGATTGGCAGCCTTGGCGCATGCTGAATCCTATGTCCACTCCCAAGCTTGAAAGCTCGACATGGGGCTTCTCGGATCTGTGCCAGCGACTGATCTGGTGGAGATCTGAGTAGCCCCATTGCGCAGGCTGGAGGGTTTACCCAGGATAAAAGGAAAATCATCCCCTTACTCTGAGAAGACCTCCAGCCTGCTCCTAGCCAGTGCTGGATACAGAATGGGCCACACGGCCTCGCTGCACCGACACTGAATAGGATTGGGCTGTGAGTGTGAATGGGTTGCCTAAGGCCACTTAGGATGTCAATGGCTAAATCAGGATGTGAATCCTTTTCCGATGATGGCCAAGATTCTCAACATTTATGTCACACAGAATCTGACAACTGGACTACATCAGTGGTCAAAACAAGAACTCATGGAAAACCAGCCCCTGTGGAATATGCTATTTCAAGATCTAGCTAGCAGTTCATCTTATTTCCTTTTTCTCTCTCCTATTGCCTTCGTATTTTCAATAAGACTATGTCATCTAAATTATAATTTCCAGTGTAATATTTTGTTTCAATGGCTTTTCTGGACTTTGCGGTTATTAGATTTCAGAAGTGTAAATTTATCACTCCATTATGGGCGTATGGCATTAAATATGAATGCAAACATTCTGTCCTTATTCGGCATGTTCAGTCAAAAACTCTTGTGCCTTCAGTTTAACTCTTGAAAGTCCAAATCCAAACTCTAAATTGGATAAGTGCAAACTTGCAGTCCAATCCTTCGCCATGCTTCTGCTGCTCTGATTTCCAATACAACAGTTAAAGGGATGTCCCCCCCTTTTTTTTTTTAACCAAGTCAGTGGAATAGCATCATGTGGTTCTGCTCCATTTGGCTTAAAAAAACGCTTCCCTGCTCAATTCTTTCTTACATGTATTTGCTATCACTAGTGGCGTCGCTTAGTCAATTCCCCTGGGTGACAGCTGCGGTCTCCTCGCAAGGAGGAACCATGGCGGGTTTGGGGGGCTCCGCAGCTGCTTTTTTGAAAGCTGAAACACTTTGAAATTGACACCTTTTTTTCAACCCTCCCACCCGCCCTGGCTCTTGGAAGGCTTCAAATGAAGACTTCCGGGAGCACAGGGGGCAGGGTAATGACGTGAAACCTGTCATCGCTCCCCTCACGTGACCCTGCTAGCAACACAACTTCTTAGAGGCCAGGTTGTTGATATTATATTTCTATCCTTGGAAAGCTCAGATTGGCTAAGGTAGAGTTCTCAGTGGTTTTTCATTAGACACGTTTGAGGACCACACCTGCTTAGCTTCAGTAGTGCTACAGTGCTGACTGCTTCTAAGCTACAGTATTTGATGGGTCCACTGGGCCACTATTCCAACAACACCTAGCAGGGAAAGGCCAATCTTAGTTAAATTGTAATATGGAGACAAGGGGCTTGGACCTACAGCTTCATGGATATGGTGGGTTTTGAGGAATGAATGAAAGGGAATAATGATGGTCTACAATTCCTATTTGGAGGTCAGAAAAATAACCACATCATCTCTTTTCTAGCAAAAACAAGAGCTGTGAGGTATTTATTCAGTCGAGTTTAGCCAGAAGCAGAAACAGTTCATTACAAATATGGAAATAACATTTTAATTAGTTCCTATGGCTGTGTGAGGTGTTTTTCTGCAGCAGTTATCATAATTACTAGCAGCAAAATTTATAGAGTAATGGCCATATGTGTATTTTTCTATAATTGCCATTATTATTTAATCAGTTTCTAAAAATGGCATCTTGACACTTCAGAACCCTTATTCTTTAAACACTCTTGCGTTATTGCTTTAAAGAAAACGCTTCCCCTCTTATTTATTTATTTATTTATTTATTTATTTATTTATTTTCTGTATTTATATACCGCCTTTCTTATCTTCAGATTGCTCTTCAGATGTTATTCAAGGCGGTTTACATAGGCAGGCTTATCTAGATCCGATACGGATCTTTACAATATTGTTCTTTATAGAACCCTACAATTCCAGCTGGTTTCCTCCACGGTGTAGTCATCTTCACTAGCTGCTGAACACAAGCCTCAAGCTCTCCGCAGGACGCCACAGATCATGCTGAATAGGGAAACATTTTTCCAGTTGTCATCGCTCTGTCACTGACATTCTCAGCATTCCAGTCTGTTCTCTCACCGCAGCCAGGGGCGGAACACGGGCGGTGCGCGTGGAGCAGCTGCTCCAGGCGCGGGGGCGGGGGACCCAGTTACCGTCGAGATGCGCCGCCTGGTTTTGGCCCTCCCTCCCTCCCTGGAGCTCGTTCGGCTCCGAAATGACTGCAAAACCGGCGGGGGCGCGCGTCGGCGTGACGCGACGTAGGCCCCGCCCTTGCTCCGGGCGCCGGGAGGGCGTCCGTCATTTCTGACTGCAGCACGCAACAGCGACACCTCTCTGCCACCGAGGGTCATGACAGCTTATCAGTGACTTCCTGGTCTCCCTTCCAGCACGAAAACGGGCTGTTCCTGCTTAGCTTCCGGCAGTCTTCAGGCAGTTCAACCTCAGGACCACACCTCACCCTCTCCACACAATCTGACTTGTCCTTTGAGAAGATGTTCAGGATTTTGTTTAGAGGAGTGGCCCTTAAATCGGTTTTTGGGTCATGGACCCTTTGAGAATCTGATTAAAGCTATAGACCCCCGCTCGCCAGAAAAATGCACACAAACATACAGTATACACAGCAAATTTTGCATACAATTTATTTTATTGCATTGGAAATTGATTTCCTTCACCTAATCAGAATATAAGACAATCTTTACAAAGAATTATGTCACTTGTTTTTTTCATACAAAAAATTAATGGCCTCTTCCTGGGGGAAAAAAAACCCCTCAAATTGTGTGAATTTTTTAAAAAGGAAACTTTAATTCTGCTCAAAAGTAAATGTCAATGAGAAGGCTACTGTTTGGCTTGAATAGGAAGTTGAAATAGTGGAGTGGTCTTTGATACGGCAACACATACGTTGTCTTTGACATCCAATCGATTTCAGCTTTTTGTTTGGATGGCAAGAAATGCTGATAACCCTGACGGACAAAGGAATATACTGTAGTAGCAAATGGAATCAGAGCTCTCATAGTTCACATTGCCAGATGAAGGTAGACTTGGGTCAAGGAACACCAGAAATTTCTCAAGACTCTTCAAGTTGAATTCATGTTGCATAATTTCTTTTGTTCTCAATCAATGAGGTCATCTTTGGCAAGGTCTGTATCATTGATAATGTCTATGCAGGCAAGGAAAAGCTAAAGCCCAATCCTGTCCCGTTCCCCCATCCAACACTATGCAGCCACGCTGCCGAAATGGATGCTGCATGCTATGGTGATCGGGGGGGGGGGGATGGTCAGTCAGAGGTAGGTAAAAGTCTTGCTTACTTACCTCTTGGTAGGCTGCCTGAGCACCTATGGGTCTCTTTGAACCCACTACAGCTATTTTGCTGGTGTAAATCCAAGGAGAGAAGGGACAGACATATTCTAGACCAGGGGTTCATAACCAGTGGTACTAGTACCACCAGTGGTAATTAGGCTGACTACTGGTGGTACTCAGACCGCTGGAACCCTGCTCCGACGTGGCACTTTGAGCGGTGCATTTTCACTCCTGAGAGGCTCCTGCCTTTGGCCAAGTCTTTCAGGAACACTAAGAAAGGTCCTCCCACCAACCCAGAGCCTCCTACCTGCGTTTTCTGGCCTCTGAAAACCTGGAAGTAACCGGCAATGATGTCATCGCCAGTCACTTTCAGTGGTAAGCAGCAGGAGAGTGGCGCCGGAGGTGGTACTCAGCTGGGAAGGGGTTGAGAACCCCTGTTCTAGACCACATTCTGAATTGATTCCAGTGCCCTATGTGAATCTACTAGGTACTCTAAAATATTCACCATAATCCACCGCAGCATACAGGTGTTTTATGGGACATGCTTAGCAATTCTTCCAGTGGTCAGGTTGATGTCAACTGAAAAGAGTTCCTGAGGGGTTGAAAGGCAGAAAAACCCTGCCTTATATTAATGGCTACTTTAAAGTTTTCTTTACTGGTGTTGGGTATATTTGATGGTGAATGCAGCATTGCTTGCTGGCTTGTAAGCATTTGAAACTGGATTGCAGTTGGCTTGCATAGGAGAACAGGATCTTTTCTCTTTTTCCCTTCACCTTTTCCATCTGCCTGGTATTCCAGTTTGCATTTTTAAATATGAGTGGTTTTGTAGCTAGGCACATGCCTGGGAAATCAAGTGGAAAGACACATCTGGGCTCTTTCTGGCTGGGTTATGCCTGACAAACCAAGTGGAAAGACACATCTGGGATGTTCTAACGGGTCTCAAAATGTGAGCAAATATTTCCTGCAAAGGTAGGCAGCATAGCAATGTAAAGGATGTCAGGTTGAAAATACCTAATACAGATGAGTAATGTGCATCTTTATTTTGGTTTCCAGATTTCCTAATCCAGCTTCATTTCCAAATTTTGTATGCTTATATTTATATCTTTTTTCCTATTTCTTTTGGATGTTATTTGCAGTCATTGAATAATGGAAATTCAGCTATATTGCATATTGCAGATTAGGAAAGGTATGAACAAGTCTTAGAAGATGCCAGCATGGTTAATGAGCAGAGTCAAGGGAGCTGTTGTATAAAAGGCCAGGACATTTTTTTAAAAAGGAATGGAAGTCTGGTTCAAATAAAGAAAAACAAAATGAACACAAACTTTGGCACAACAAACTTTCAGTTGAGAATAAGGCAAGCAAATAATAATAATACTTTCAGGTGCATATTCTCAAAAATATAGGCAATAAATATGTGAGATGTTTACTGCATTAACATCTCACACCTCTTAGCTGTTCACCTGAAGAGGTCCACAGATTCATGGATGAAACGTTGTGACCGTATTTTAACTGTTTTACTTGTTTTTAAAACTATTTTTATTGTTTTTAGACTGGTTTTTAGCGTGTTTTAACATAAAGGTGGCTTTTAAACCCGGATAGCCGATATCTATGTACAATAAATATGTCTTTAAATACATGAGAAACAGGAAATCAGGCATGAAACTGGTTAGAATGCTATACACCAAGGTGTGGAAGATTACTGACGAATGTTATGAATATTGCAGTGAAACCCAATGAATTCTTTGCATTTGCCTACACTATGGAAGCTGGCCAATCACTCCCTCCCGTTCCACCCCGTTCTGCCCTCCCCACACACCCCCACCACACAGCACAGGACGTACGTCCATCTGCCGGCAATGGCTTCCGTCGGGTGGAGAGTGAGCGGTGCCGGCCTCTCCACTAGCGCTGCTTACTCTCCGGGTGTTGGAAATGTACCTTATGGCACATTTGTGACACAATTGTTCCACCACCCCAGTGCTAGACAGGATTGCGCTGTAGGCCTCTTTTAAAGCCAGCTGAATTAAAAATAATGACTAGCATGAGGATGCTGATACCACTGGCACAATACATTTTTATGTCTTAGGTGGCTGGAGTGTGTGATCTGTGTATGGCCCAGAAGCTTACAGTATAACAATGGATGTTAGGGTCCACTCCAACTCTTATATTGTAGATGTATTCATTGGTAAACTTAAGAGTACTGCTAAAACTGCTCCCTTTGTAGGCACCCGGCCGCAGCATCAGCCTTCAAACTGGGTTAAAACATTAGTAATTGTAGCAACAAAGATGCAGCTAAAATGAGACAACCCAGCTGAGAAAGGACAACATTGCCGGTATCACCAAAAATGCAAGAAGGATTTTTTTCAATTGCATTACTCTTAAGCCTTGAGAAGCCAGTCTCAATCTCCTGCAGGCACCGCAGCTGCTTGTGTGCATCTCCCCCCCCCCCACATTCTGTTTCATTTAAACAAATTACATACTGTGTAACTGTGACTTTATTCCAGGCTGGGTAAGCTTACTATTATATATATATAATCTAATAACTGATATTGAGAAAATTAGCCTGGAATAAGAGTGATGTCATGAAGAGCTACCATCCCCTGAAGCGAGTGGAAAATGGTATTATGAGAGCCATGCAAATAGTACTGAACACAGAAATCCCCACTTTTTTTTTCTTTTAAGAAAAAGAGACAGAGACATAAATAAAAACTCAATTACTGCGCAAAAGCAGGCAGGATTTGAAGCAAGAGGAAACAGCAGGGCACAGTCTGATGAGATGAAAAACCCGACAACACGCTCTTCTGACTTAATACTGATAGGTTGGAAATATAAGATGTGAAATGCTAAACTGTATGGCATGATCATGCCATTACATCTTACAACATGGCAATATCACGCAATTAACACATACCTACCCGGTTTGTGACCCATCGGACTGAACACAGTCTGTCAGTTTGGTTCACATATGCTGGCCCATTAAAATATGGATAGAGGGAAAAGAGAATAAGTAGACCAAATGAGAAGGCTGCCTGGCTGCCTAGGGCTTGATTGGTCACAAATGACACCACTTGTACCAATGCAACCATGCCATGGAGGTGCTTGCTGCATCCTGTGGGGTGGGGTGTGTGTGATCAGGAGGCCTTGAAGTAAGGGTATTTTTGTTCCCTTACCTCTAAGTAAACCACCTGTTGTCCTATGTGTCTATTCAGATCTGTGCTAACTCTTTGACTGGCCAAGTCTAAGGAATGTGCAAGGCCGGGTTGGGTGCATAGGATATTGGCAGCACCATTTCTGCCAATAACCACCCCTTGCTCACTCCAACATGCTTCCCTCCCAGCGGCCCTGATTCTCCCCCTCCACCCCGTTACATCCCCTCCCCGCCCACTGCCCACCCCCAATGCCAACATACTGGCATCAGGAGAGCCAGATGAGCCATTGCCATGTGGCTGGACCACTCACCACTCATGGCAGCAGCCCAGTAGTGCATGACAGCGCATCATGTTTTGTGATGCCAAAAACCACACTGCACTGCAGAGCATGAGTTCTGGCAGTGCAGATGGGGGATAGGATCATGCAATTTCTTTGCTCTTTTCTCTACAAGCCAGCCTGCAAACGTCCCCGGTTTAACAACCCATTGGGGGGGGGGGGTTGTGTGCTTTGCTCTTTCTTGAGTCTCATCCCAATTCCCTCTGCTGGGCATTTCCCATTTTGTCTTACTGTAATTTTTTTGGTTTTTTTTTAATAATCTAGTCACTTTTTGTCTCCTTTCCTTCCTAGTCCATGTTCACAAGTAATTAGTGGATTGTCACGTCTGATCACTCACAGGTGCTACTGCAGTTTGATTTTTAATAAGACCCCATGGGTTCTGTGTTCATCTAGGAGGGTTTCATTTAAATTACCAGTTTTTAAAACTATCATCTCTTAGAACTACCAGTTTACCCACTCCACCCCCTATCCAGCTGCTTACCTAGTAAAAAGGGAAATCAGAGGTCTGGATGAGTACTATGCATGAGTACTAACCACTAGGCAGTAGTCCCCTCAGTCAGCCTGCCTCTTCCAGCTGACAGATGAGCTGCCTGAACATATGCTGTCACTAAGAAGGATTGCCATGCTACTGCTGCTTGAAATTTGCAAGCTTCCATGTCCTATTCTCAGTCAGAAGCACCTCGATAACACAGAACTTATGTTCAAACAAGTGCTGATCTGATTTTTTTTCTTGTATTTTTGCCAATTTTCTCCTTTTGGGGGAAGGGAATACATATATACGTACATACATACATACCCTGTTTTCCCAAAAATAAGACCTACCCTGAAAGCAAGACCTACCATCATTTTTTGTGCGTGATTTTTGCTGGCACTCATAAATATAAGACCTCCCCTGAAAATAAGACCTGTTTAATAAGATGTGTTTTTTGGGAGCCAAAATTAATATAAGACCCAGTCTTATTTTCAGGGAAACAGGGTACATACATATGTAGGGGGAGAGGAAATAGAGATACCTCCATCTGTTCTGTTCCTGTCATATGTATGTGGTGGGAGGGGGAAAAACACAAAACACATCCAGGAGAAGGGAAACAGGACCACATCCATTTGTTACCAGGGAAACAGAGGAAGACATTCATATGCTACCTGGGCAATGTGCAATGCACATCCACTTTTGCTTTTTACTTTCTTTCCCCATTACTAGTGTGGGCTTCATGAGGATAGCAAGTGTTTTTTTTTAATTCCTCTTGGACAAAGGCATCTTGGGAAATTAGATCCTGTAATTTGGATAGAGCTTCCAGAGCTCTGTAAGTTTAAACTCTCACCCCCAAAGAAAATCACCTTCAGCAGTCTTCCTCCATGAAAATTGCTTCAAAAAGAAAATTAGTAGAAAAACAACCCAATTTTCAAAGACACAAAAAATCATAGGGAATGGGGGGAAGGGTTCAGCTAAGCACTAGTTTAAATTTTAAAAAAGCATCTTTGAAAAGAGTTGATTTCTAGAGTAGGCAATATATGGTTTAAATCATAAATTACAAATAAGGGTGTTTTTTTGAGCTACAAACACATTTAGAAGTATTATTAATCACTGCTACATCTTGCAAACGATTACAGTAGGAGTCAACCAAGTCCAGTGCACAACAAAGCAATTGTCTTTTTGGAGCATACAGGCAAACGGTGGCGTCTGGTTATCAAAATGTGTTCGTAAATGCTATGTAAGCACTTTAAGAAAATATATGGAAGGTTCGCTTGTGCTGTTGCAAGAAATATGAGTAAATTTCAAACCAAAGAGCCTAAGTATTCATTTTTGTAGCACCTCCAAATTCCTTCCTGTCTGTTTTGGAAGATAGATGTTCTGATATATCCTTGTGTTTGTCTTGTGGCTAAGAAAAATAGATTTTTGTTCAACTCACTGCTCTTACCTCCATGATTTCCAGAGGACTGTTGCACTGGTTTTTCATCTCGAGACCACAGGTTCAAAATGAAAACCTGCTGTGTCCCAAACCAGCAGCCATTCCGAACAGGTACACGCTGTATCCAGTGGGGGGGGGCAGAGTGCGAGGCTTCAGAGGGGAAAGGGGATTTAAATCCCAATCCCCTTACACTTCCGTAAGCCTCCTGCTCCGCAATGGGTCTCCTCAGACCTGCGCCAGCAATTTCGCTGATGCAAGTCCTAGGACTAGGAGAGGAAGAGTGGCTGCTGCCTGAGGGGATAGGATCCAACATGCACCAATGCTGCTGGATCCACCCCCTCCTGCAGCCTCACTGCCCTGTTCCTTCCACCTCCCTGCCCCGTTTTGCCCCCTCCCTGCCCCATTCTACCCTCCCCTTCTGCCTCCCCTGCCAGATAGTCCTCAGCAGGTCATTCTGGGTCTGCTGACACAGATGGGAAGGCTCAGGTCTTCCCACCAGCATTTGGGAAGCACGCTACTCAGCGTGCTGCTGGAGCACACTTTATGGCTGCTTTTCAGCAGCTGCTGCCATGCGGAAGTCATGTTCTACTGGCGGCTTAGCCCAATAGAATTGGGCTATCACTGTATTTAAAAATAGGTTGAGAAGCAAACCCCTCTCACCTGAATGTAGGAAACATAAATTTCCCGCTGGATCAGGACAAGGTGACAATATGACAAGTGAGGCCATGATAGGACATGCATGCTGCAGGACATGCATAGTACTGGGTCTGTTCCAAACTTAAAGAATCTCCAAACTGGCCCATTGTTTGCTAGTCTCTGTGCTGCAAACATTGTGTTCCCCTCTGCATGTACTTTTAAAGTAATATTTAATTACTTTAATTACTTAATTAACGTAATATCCCCTCCAGAGTGAGCCAACGTGCCCCCTTTGTCTCCATGGACTTGCACCAGCTACAGAGCTGGCTCAGGCTCGAAGAGACCCATTGGTGGTCGAAGGGCTTACAGGGGGGTAAGGAAAATTATTTCCCCTTTCCCTTCCTAAGCCTCCCGATTGCCCCCCCCCCACCATGCAGTGCTATGGAGAGGGAAAGCCTGGGATTGGGCTGTGATCGGCTCCCTCCATGATTAGGAGAAGGGGAACGATGGGGCATGCTCAGTTACATCCCTAATGGGGGAGGGGTGGCTTGTACTGTATAGTACTGTGCAAACCGAGTCATAGTCTGATCACACAGAAATATATTTTGTTTATTGCTTTGTTTTTAGTGATGTTAGTTTTCTAGTTTCAATATATTTTGTCAACTGCGCTCTGCTTTGGGGACTTTTACATGCATTTTAAAATAAATAGCTATAAATACTGCATTATATATGCCGAGATAAACTATACGTTTGTTAAAGGCAAAGCTGAAGTACTTCGGCCACATAATGAGAAGACAGGATACCCTGGAGAAGATGCTGATACTAGGGAAAGTGGAAGGCAAAAGGAAGAGGGGCTGACCAAGGGCAAGATGGATGGATGATATTCTGGAGGTGACGGTCTTTGACCTTGGGGGAGTTGGGGGTGGTGACGGCCGATAGGAAGCTCTGGCATGGGCTGGTCTATGAAGTCACGAAGAGTCGGATGCAACTGAACGAATAAACAACAAAAGCTATATGTATAAGTAAATGTAAAGGTAAAAATATCCCTTGACAATTAAGTCCAGTCGTGTCCGACTCTAGGGAGTGGAGCTTATCTCCGTTTCAAAGCCGAAGAGCCAGCGCTGTCTGAAGACGTTTCCATGGTCATGTGGCCGGCATGACTCAACACCAAAGCGCATGGAACGCTGTTACCGTCCCGCTGAGGTGGTACCTATTAATCTACTTGCAATTTCTTGCTTTGGAACTGCTAGGTTGGCAGGAGCCGTCGCACGGATTCAAACTGCCGACCTTTCGATCGACAGCTCATGGTTCAGTGGTTTAACCCACTGCGCCACCCGCGTATAAGGGGCTCCTCAAATTTATAAATCAACTTTGATCCTCCAAATATTCCTGCGTTATAAGCCAAATATAATACTTAAAAAAAAATTATGTCAGAATATGCAATTTCCATCAACAGATTTCACACAGGCAAGGAAAACCCAGATGGCAATGAAGAAACAATGAACCATCAAGCTTTTAGACTGTAATATTCATCACATTATCAGATGTAGCAAATTTCCCCAACACCTGGTAATCAACGAATTATTCTTGCAGTAGTGCCATTAAACAGACAAATTGAAACTGTGGGATATTTGTTAACAAGGCCTGGGGGGGGAGGGAGCAATTGGGCAGAAGGTTCTTTCAGGGGAGGGCAAGATGCTGTTTTTCTAGGCTCTCATATTGTATGTTGGGGGATGCAAGGAGGAACTGATCAATTGATTAAAAACACTTGTGCTTGATTAAAAAAGAGCCCCTGATTAATCAGGCAAAACAGTTATTTTTAATAGGAATATAATAATAATAATATAATAATAATATACAGTATTTATATACCGCCTTTCTGGTCATTGGATTTCTCCTCCGACTTTATTCAAGGCGGTGTACATGGGCAGGCTGTTCTAAACCCCAAAGGGTTTTTACAATATAATAAGGTTCTAATCTTTCATAGAACCCTTCATTCGAGATGTTACTTTCACAGTCCAGCTCTCTCTCTCTCTCTCTCTCTCTCTCTCTCTCTCTCTCTCTCTCTCTCTCTCTGACGTTCGCCTCAGCACACTTCAGCTGACACAGGCAACCTTGACTACCACTCAACTGCTCAGCTTGCAGCTCCACTCCCCCACAGAGGCTCTGCAGCTTATCAGCTCGGCATGCCAGCAGCTCTCCGACAGACATCCGGCCGTCTTGAACTGCTGTCCTTCAGATCTTCAGGCATTTTTGAGACGAATGCTCTACCAACTGAGCCAGACGTCCTGCCATATAAGACACCCATTGCCCTCTTTTACCTGGAAATAATCTCTCTTCTTTTTTTGAGGATGTGTTTCTAACTTGTCATGTTACTTCACAGGGTTTGTAGTGGTCTCTCATCCAGGGAACTAACCACACCTGCTAACCTTTACCAATCCGGCTGTAGTAGTTGTAGCCAGATCATTCTCCATACTTCAAGAATGTTGCTTCGAAGCTGATTCCTGTGTGATCCATGGGTGTATCACCACCAGACTCATGCTTATTTTCTGTCTTCAGAATGTTGTCTTCTGTGTGCAGATTGTGTGTGTGTGTGTGTGTGTGTGTGTGTGTGTGTGTGTGTGAGAGAGAGAGAGAGAGAGAGAGAGAGAGAGAGACTTGCAGATTGTGATATGGTTTAATTGGAATCAGGGTAAAATTCATAGGATGCTTTTCCATTATGTAGAATAAATGACCTTAGAAAAGGATTAGAAAATTCATGGACACTGTACGTTGAGAAAGTAGAGTCAGATGCTAGTGCTGGTGAATAGCTACCAGCACCATGCTCTGCTTGTAAGCTTTCTAGGGTAATACAGAGGACTATTTCAGAACACACAGCCCAATCCTATCCTTTTCCCTGCCATAGCATGCAGCCACGTCAAAACAGACATGCTATGGTCTGTGTGTGTGGGGGGGGGAGGGGGATCAGGAGACTTCAGAGAGGAAAGGGAAAATATTCATTCATTCATTCATTTTCTATCCTGCTTTTCTCCTAAAAGGCACCCAAAGCGGCTTACAATAGAATATTAGAGTAGGGGGATATTTGGTGAGGACGTTATTTTTATGCTCTTGGGAATGATCTATATCAGTGGTGGCTAACCTTTCAACATGAATGCTGGCCCTTTAAATGGTAGTATAGGTGTTCCAAAGCATGTCAATGTGAGTAGATAAATAGGTAGACGCTTGCGCGAAGGTAAACAGTGCTCCGTGTTCCAGCTGCATGCTACACGCTGCGGCAAGGAGAGTCATGCCGGCCACATGACCACGGAGGTGTCTTCGGACAACGCTGGCTCTTCGGCTTTGAAATGGAGATGAGCACCACACCCTAGAGTCGGACACGACTGGACTTAATTGTCAGGGGATACCTTTACCTTTATAGGTGAGGGCATTTCAGCAGGTGCAGCTGCTTTAGTAGCACCATCAGCACTTACAGCTGCCAAGATTCTGTCTTCTACACACCTCTTAAGAACACAGTAGCCTTAGTGGTGGAAGGTTGGCCACCTCTGATCTATATTAAGGCCAAACTAGACATTCATGCAAACATATTAGAGGCATGCTTCCAGGTAGACTTATCATTTTTGTCTCAAAAATAGCTGTGTGGGAGGGAGTGACCCCAGTTGGAACTGAAGCATATGGAGAAGGTGAAGTCCAGTTTTTCCCTATGTGCCATTTTCATTCAGAAAATCATCCTTCTGAAGCAGCGGTTTGCTCTCAAAGCAGTAATTTGAAGAAATTGCCGCTTCAGGAACAAATTGCAGCTTCAGGAGGGCAATTTCTCCAAACAAAAGAGTGGGCCAGAGAAAGAATAACTCTCATCCTCCCCACATGCCCAAGGTCCAGCCAGGATCACCCCCTTCCCGCGGGGCTATTTTTGAGAGAAAAGAGAAGCTTTCGCTTGCAAGCACATCTCTAGTGCATGCATTTATGCGCATGCCCCTTCATTAGATCTCACAGAGATATTAAAACCAATCACCTGGTATTCTCCTTTTCTGCTTGGATTGTCAGTAAGTATTCTTTGAGCACAATCCTATGCTTGTCTGTTCAGAAGTAAGTCCTATTTTCCTCAATGGGGCTTTTTCGTAGGAAAGTGTGAAGAGGGTTGTAGCTTGTGTGATGTACAATGCTGAAGCTGAGCTTATTACCATTCAATTCCGGAAGGGAGCTTGAGGGGTACAGATATAAATTGTATGTTACTTTGGGAAGCTTTTAATTAAGAAGTAACTAACAAATACTATAAACAAACCAACAAATATGACCCATTTGCTGCAGAAGTTGGGAAGAAACGAAGTAGGGAGAGACTGAGTATCACCTAATGATTTCCACTAACCAACCAAATATTAATCGAAGCCACTTATTTCAGAGTTTTGAACAGTTTCTCACTTGATATTAGTTCCCCCCCTTCAGCTCTTGCAATATTGTAAAGCTATCTTTTTCTGTCAATTCAGAATGATTTCTGAAAGTGGTGTGCGAGTCTCCTAGTGATATCTTTCTGACAACTTCCTCATCTCTGTGAATTGCTTGTAGGAGCTACATTAAACTAGCTGCCATCAATTCTAAAGCCCATGACTGTAAGGCAAAAAGAAATGAATTCCCTGCCATCGTTTGGATAAAACTGCTAATTTTGAGCATCTCTGCGCTTTCTTAAACAGGCCTGCGTTTTATGACAGCTTCTTCCCATTCAAAGATCTGTCTTTTAATGGGAAGAAACTGTCATAGGATGCCTGCATCTGTAAGGCATTTTGACATCAGTAGCAAAACAAGAAGAAGCTAATAACGTAGGCATTGTATAAATGCCAGAAACAGAAGACTTCCTTTCCTTTCTAAGAATTCATTCCAACGTATGGTAAAAATGGTAATATTTGAAAAGACACAACTCATCACAATTTTCCATTGCTTTCTCTTCCTTGGCAATGTGACCATGGATGCACCTTTTGAAAATTTGCAGCCAAACTGCAGTTCATACATTTGGACAGCTAAGTACAAAATACTTGAATACCTGGTCCTTTACAGGACTGGTGATTTGGGTTGTAGCAACAACAAGATGCCCATCATTAATTCTGAGTCCCTACAGCAGAGAGTGAAATGCAGTAGTAAGATATTGGCCTTCTATGAAAATGATGAAATTTGTGGGTCATGGCCTGATGTCTAGTCTGGGCCCTCCCACCCTTCCTTGTGCCTGGTTGGCTCCAAATTGGAGCCCTCCGGATGCAATTGGAGGTCGCTCCAGGACTGTGCTGGATCTCCGCGGGCCTCCATTGCCCTCCACAGGCCTCAGAAAGCAACCGGAAAGTGACTTCCAAGTTTGCAGATGTCACTTCCGGTTGCTTCCAGAGGCCTTCTGAGGTAGGCTTACCATTTGTCCTGGTTTCGCCAGGACGGTCCCGGTATTTGGAGGTTTGCCCCGGGCGGATCCCGCCCCCCCCCCAGCAAAAATAAAATTTAAAATATTACTTAAAAAAAAAAAAACCCATGGCGGCCGCCATGTAAAAAACATGGCCTCCACCTCCCGGGCCGCTTGTGCGCATGCGTGCGACTTTTGCGAGCCGCACGCATGCGCACAAGCAGGCGGCACGGAGGCGAGGAGGTGACGGCAAAGAAGAAGAACCGCAGCGAGGAGGCAGCAAGCAGCGAGCGGTGGTGAGGCTGCGGCTGCGAGCAGGCCAGCCCCGCTCTCTGAGTCTGTCTTCTCATTATGTGGCCGGTGAGAGCAGCGGCTCGCCTCTCGCTGCTCCCACTCTCGGACAGACGACAGCCGGTGAGAGCGGCAGCTCGCCCTCGGCTCGCCTGCTCTCACCACTCCGGGAGCGAGAGTGGACGAGCTGGGTGAGCACAGCCCGGCCTGGCCTGCGGAGGAGCAGCAGGCAGCAGCAGCAGCGCGGCGGCGAAGACGGCGGCGACGGGGTAAGTCAATTTAATTTATTATTTATTTTAATGTTTAAATAAATAAATAAATAAATAAAATTGCGACGGCGCTTCACGCCCCCTTGGTTTTTTAAACTTGCATTCGTATTTTATTTAGCTAGTGGCTTAAATAAATAAATAAATAAAATTATGGGCATGCTTTGCGCCCCCTTGGTTTTTAAAATTAAATTGCTTTTTATTTATTTATTTATTTATTTAGCTCGTAGGTAAATAAATAAATAAAATTGTGGCTGCACTTCGCGCCCCCTATTCACTTTTTAATATTAAATTGATTTTTAATCAATCAATCAATCAATCAATTAATTGTGGGGGGGTGTCCCGGTTTAAGGGAGGAAAATCTGGTAAGCCTATTCTGAGGCCTATGGAGGCCCACCGCGGGAGAACGAGGTGAGTCACAGCACCCTCCGCTGGTGAGCAAGAGGGTCATGGCAGGGGGGGAGTTTGAGAACCACTGTTTTAGGGTATGCAATGTGGAATCAATAACCAGATATATGAAAAATTGCAAGATTTGGCTTATAAACAAATGCATCATGCAATCAGATGGACCAGGTATCAGATGTGCTCTTTTAGATTCCACATATGAGGCTTATGGATGAGGCTTCTTAACACATTCTGGAAGACCAGTTATTTGTATTCATACCCAATAGCTGATTATACTCATATTACAAAAATGAACTGATGCAGTGTAGTGTAGTGGCTAAGAGACTGAGCCAGAAGCGAGCACTTCCCTGGTTTGAATCACACCTCTATAATAAACTCACTAGGTGGCTTTAGGTAAGTCACACCTTTCCAGCATCAGCTGCAATACAGATTGAAAAATATAACTATCTTACAAGGTTGCTGTAAAGATTACAAGATAAATAATGTGCAGTTTTTAAATCAAGCAGCCCAATCTTATCCTTGAGATATGACAGCATTCCACCATACAGCGGCGTCACTGGAGGTGGGGTGGAATACTGGCGTTACTGCAGGGGGGCGGAGCTCTAAGTTCCGCTGTGATCCGACCCTCCGTTACGTGGGTGAACGAAGTGGCCCCGCCCCCTCACCTTCGGAACCATTCAAGGTGGTGAAAACAACGCACAGGAGACTCCCTGCGTGTTGCTTTTGCTGCCCTGAAAGGCTCCGAAGGCGAGGGGGCAGGGCTGCTTCGTTCACCCTTGTAACGGATGGTCGGATCGTGGCGGAACATAGAGCTCTGCCCCCTGCAGTGAAGCCACTGGGGTGGAACGCTAAGTTCTGCACCACGCTGACCTCCGTTACTCACCAGCACAAAGCGGTCCTGCCCCCTCGCCTTCGTAGCCATTCAGTGGGGCGAAGGTAACACACAGGGAGTCTCCTGCACATTGCTTTCGCCCCACTGAATGGCTCTGAAGGCAAGGGGGCGGGGCCGCCTCATGCCAGTGAGTGCGGTGTGGAACTTAGCATTCCACCCACCTCCAGCGACGCCACAGCCACCATGTATGCCAGTGCAAGAATAGCCCCACCAACCCCACCAGTTGTTAGAAATCCTCCCTCTGACTCCATGGATGCTGGCGCAACTTGGATGTCAACTCTGCCAGCAGAGAGGCCAAAATGGGAAGGAGATGGGGGCGTGACATGGAAGGGACAAGGAGGAGTCGATATATGCCTGATCCTAGCCCCCTTTCAGATGATGGACATACCCCCAATGCCAGAAAAAAAGCACTACACATAGGTAACAATGGGGAAGGGAAAAACTGTTGAAAATTGCAACTCCTGTCACCTCCTGTCCGTCCACTCCTCCATGAGGGAGCATAGGTTACATGCACACTTCGAGCACACACATACATCCAGACGATGGGAGAAAGGAGCACTTTGTGCACAAAGGGAGCACTTTACACAAACAGCCTGCTGCCCTCACAATAGTCATGGTAAGACAATTTCAGCCCAATTCTATTGTAGCCCCCCCCCCCACCGATGCATGTGCTGCATCCTGCAGGGTGGTGGTCCTGGAGCTCTCCTTCCTGGTAAGAGAAGATTTGTTCCCATACCAAGCTCATATAGCAGTGGTTCCCAAACTGGGAGGTGTAGTCCCAGGGGAGTCACGGAAACCAGCCAGGGGAGCCGCGGAGTGCCACGGAATCCTCTCGGAAAACAGTGCAATGCCAATTGGTAGGCATCAACATAATGTAATGGGGAGCTGCAGCCAATGGTCGCCAATGGTCCAGGGAGCCGCAGGTCAAAAATGTTTTGGTGCCATATAGGATTGGACTGTTCGTTAATATTTCACCAACTTTGTTGACACTTGCCTTCTCAGAGCTCTCATTGTGGGAGACCTCACCCTAGGAGAGCCCTGCCTACAAACCCCTTAATGAAGCCCCCTTCCACTCCCCCCCCAGCATGCCACCCCCAGCATGCCACCATACACTCTCCCCCAGCAGGGAGAGTGAAGACAAACAAACCCCACCCAGGTAAGCAATGGAGGGACGGGAGCCCTGGTCACCATGCAATGAAGCTAGGTTTCCAGCCACTTGAAATCAGTGGTATATCAATGGGCACCTCTGCTAACTATAGCAAGGTACCCGAAAGACACCACATACAGACACAAGGATGCCATAGCGTCCCCGCAAAGAAGGGGAAACAGCAAAGATCTGCTAGGAACACCTGCACACAGGGCTCAAATCCCCTTATCCCACTCACGCAAGCTCACCCGTCCAAGGAGAACCTTTTATAGTAGAACACAGGAAGGCCAGAAATGTAGCTCTCTCAGAAAAGGGCAACCATGTGAAACAAACACATAAATCTCTCCATGGTGAGGGTTCGAGTCTCTGTGGGGGCATTCACCACCTGGAATGAAACTTTTTACCAGGGAAGGGTCACAAGGGGAGCCTCAACATCACACAGGCAAAGCAGGGTCCTGGTAGCTCACAACAGAAAGATACAGGCTGGGAGCCAGGTGAGATGAGTTTTGAGTCCAGCTAAGGCACTCATTTTTTTACAAAATTGGCTAGAAACACCCATGCCAGGGACAAAAAGAGAGGCAGAAGTAGGTTTAAAGCTCACACACTCACTCACACTGGCTACTCTGCAAAGCTGTTGTCTAACTACCCAGCCACAGCAGAAGGCACCCCTTCACCGAGTAGCCTGCGGCAGCCCGCGGTGGAGTTTGGGAAACTCAGGAGCCAGCGGGCAGCCATGGGCCACCAAACGGATCTTTATGTTAGGATTGGGCTGCCCGTCATTAAAAATATTAAGATGCCCAACTCAGTTCAATGCTCTTACCTGTTGTTAATCCCTTATAAAGATAACCCAACCCCCTCATTTATCTCAGTAGCCAACCCTTAACCCTTCAAAGATCATTACTCTTCCTAGTTCCATTTTGTGTAGGTAAGACAGTGTGTGAAAACCATCAGTGGGTGGAATCCATAGATTAATAAAGTAACCAATATGGGATTATAATATAGCCAAATTAATCAGGCATCCTATATAGTCCTATGCATACGTCCACCTTTAGCTAGACTCTGTGTGGCTACCAAGTACACACATCATCTCCCCATATCTGAAGCATCTACAGCAGCTCCAACAAATATATCATAAACTATTTGAGGGAGAAATTCTGTGCAATCATGGCAAAATGGGATTGTTAGAACATCCGAAACTATGTGAGGACTGATAAGTGGGATTTAAACTTGAGAATGTAATTAGAGTTGACACCTATTTGTGACATGACTGTATCATAGATTGCCTGTGGCATGATAGCATCGCCATTCCCTACCAGGCAAAGATGTATTTGCTGAAGGTGAAAAATGTCATTTAAACAGTTGATACCTTTCAAATAGCCTCAGCAAGATGCCATGTACAGTCCCTGCCTTCTCGGAATAAATATACACAATTTAATACCCCAGCTAAAGGAATATGTTTTTAGGATTGTCAAGTCACGGTGGATTCTGCATCTTCAGTTATATCCCTGGGCAACCATAGGAGGATTTGATTTGCGACCACAATGATTCATAATCAAATATTGCTAAAAGGTTGTGCACACTAATATCGCACAACTTTATTACATACATTTCACATAGTACTTGTGTGCCTATCTATCATACAAAAAATTAGAGCGAAATAGAATCAAAGCACTGTATGATTCCAAAAAGTCCAACTTGTCATTCATACCAAGTATCATCAAGCTCAACTGAATAAAGGGGGAAAATGATTATCCTGTCCCCTTATGTGCTCCACAGAAGGGTTTGTTGACAGGTGTCACAAGCAGAGCATTCTAAGCGTGGATTAAAAAGTAATAGATTTGGAAGTAGGTTCAAGGCTTGTTGTTTAAATAAAAATGACATTGCAGGGCAGATAAAGTTTGGAATCTATGCTTTGCCAATTTTGTTGTGGAGGCTGAAACTGATGATTCACTGGTGGCCCTAATGATGGGTTTTGCATTTTTAAGTTTCACAAATTTGCATGTATACACATTAGCTATAACTCACTGTTCAGTCATGTTCTGAATAACTGTCAAACAGCCCAATCCTATCCCCTGCCAGCCCATAGCATACAGCGCTGCTGCTGGAGTGCATGCTGCATGCAATGGGGCAGTGAACATGTGACCTCATAGAGGGAAGTAAAACTTTTTCTTACTTACCTCCCCTTATGCTGCCTGGCCTCCACTGGGTCGCCTTGGATCTATGCCAGCTATTTGGTGGTGTAAATCTGAGGAGACAGGATGGAGGCATTTGGAGCAGGGAAAGGAGGATAGGATCTTGGTGTACACCACTGAGATCCTCCCCCTCCCACCCCCTGCCCTGCCCAGTTCCCACCCCCAAACCTCACCCAAATTTCCCCATCGATGACCTACACGCTCCGGTGGGGAATCTGGGAGCATCTGTTGTGCATGCTGAGCCTCCGGTTGTTAGCCCCAGCAGCCCTGAAGTGAAGACAGCATGAATTTATGCCAGCATCCTAGCTTTATGGTGGCAGATTGTGAGATCTGCCACAGTAAGGCCCTCATTGAATTGGGCTAAAAATCAGTTCCCACCAGATGTGCAACACTTTGCTCAATGGTTACTTTCATTATAGTGAAACAATAGACACTTGTACAAGAACCAGCATGGCACAGAGGACTAGACTAACTGCAATCCTATGCATGTATACTCAGAGGTCCCACTGTATTCAGTGGAGCTTACTCTAAGGAAACTGTGTATAGGATTGCAGCATTATAGAGTAATCCTATGCATGCCTATTCAGAAGTAAATCCATTGAGTTTAATGGAATTTACTCCCAGGTCAATATGCATTACCCTGGGAAGAACCTGATTCAAATTCTTTACAGCTATGAAGCTCATTGGATGACATAGGAAGTTGCTTTATACCTATCGTGTAGCAGCAATTTGCCAGTTTCAGAACTGATCCCCCCCACCTCTGTCCTACCTGCCAATGTTGGGGATTAAACCTGGGACCTTCTGCACACAAAGAAGATGTTCTTTTACTGAGCTACAACCATCACTGTTGACCCCGCTCAAGAATCTCAGTCTAACATACCTCACAAGCCTGTTTGGCGAATGAGCCCTTTTCAGTAGCAGCGAGTGGCCTCACTGGGACCAAGTGCCTCACTGGGACAAAGTGCCAAGGTAAAAGAAGACACAGCGAGTTCAGCAGCTGTGCGAGTTCAGCAGCGGGGCAAGGAAGCCAGGCCCCACACACTGCCCGGCACGTCCCTTGAAGAGAGGAGAGCTCCAACAACATTAAGGTACCCAAACTTAGATAAACACATACCTTACACACAAAAGCTATGCAGTCAGACAGCCAGCAGAGGGGTGGGGTCTATCCAGTGTTTTGCACCGAGTGTCACATGTATGATTATCTGCCTCTTGGGCATGAGTCATGGTTGTGTGCTCGGTGCAAAGAACTCCAGGCTCTCAGGGAACAGGTTTGCTCCCTTGAAGCCATTGTTGCTGACCTGGAGAAGCAGAGACAGGAAGAGAGGGACCAGGGTGAGACTTCTAGGGATGTGGAGACGTCGTCCCACCCTCAGTTGACCAGCTCCTTAGCTGCCAGGGAAGGGAGTCTCAGGGCTGGAGGACGTCGTTCTGGAAAAGAGGGAAACAATTCCCCAGTGGGGACCCCTTCTTCAGGTGATGGGCCCATATCCAGTCGCACTATGGATACTCCTCTGGGAGGGGGCTTCTTGTCGTGGGTGACTCTATAGTCAGGAACATAGAGAGGGGGTCTGTGATGGATGTGAGGACCGCATGGTGACTTGCCTACCTGGTGCGAAGGTTGCGGACATCACCTCTTGTCTAGATAGGCTGGTAGAGAGTGCTGGGGAGGAGGTAGCGGTTGTGGTGCATGTTGGCACCAACGATGTGGGGAAATGTAGCCGGGCGGTCCTGGAGACCAAATTTAGGTTGCTAGGTAGGAAGCTCAAATCCAGGACCCCAAAGGTAGCGTTCTCAGAAGTGCTACCTGTTCCACGCGCAGGGCCAGCTAGGCAGGCGGAGCTCAGGGGTCTCAATGCGAGACACTGGTGTCAGGAGGAGGGGTTTAGGTTTGTTAGGCACTGGGGAATGTTTTGTGACAAGCCGTGCCTGTACAAGAGGGACAGGTTTCACTTGAACCAAAACGGAACCAGACCACGGCAGTCTGAGACACTGGCGCGTAACATTAAGACGGCTTGTCACAAAACATTCCCCAGTGCCTAACAAACCTAAACCCCTTCTCCTGACACCAGTGTCTCGCATTGAGACACTGGCGCGTAACATTAAGAAGTTGGCAGAGCAGCTTTTAAACTGACCCCTGGGGAAAGCCGACAGGAGCCGAGGGGCATCTGGTTCGGGATTCCTCATCCCTAGGGAATGAGGGTGCAGAGGATTGGGAACAGTCAAGTAATAACAGAGTAAGAATTAGGAGTGGTAGCGTGATGTAACACGACAGCCAATCTAGCAGGACAGAAGGCTGCAGGGATAAAGGTGCAAACATGCAGCCCTCCTTGGGGGACCTGGTATATAAGTGCTTTTATGCAAATGCCCAAAGTCTACGGGCAAAGATGGGAGAACTGGAATGTTTGGTGGCTAGGGAAATCATTGATATAGTAGATATAGCGGAAACCTGGTGAAATGCAGAGAACCAGTGGGATACTGCAATCCCAGGATATAAACTCTATGGGAGGAACAGAGAGGGGCGTTTTGGAGGTGGGGTGGCCATCTATGTCAAAGAAGGGGTAGAATCCGAAGAGAGGATTCCACCAGAGTACAGCTGGAGGGGAGCTCTGACTCCTCCGTAGAATCACTGTGGGTTAGATTACTAGGCTCAAAGAGTGATGTAATAGTAGGGGCATGCTACTGTCCTCCAGATCAAAAATCTGAATGGGATCTTGAAATGAGGAAGCAAATCAGGGAGGTGTCAACGAGAGATAGGGTTGTAGTCATGAGGGACTTCAATTATCCTCACATCGACTGGGTCAACGCATGCTCTGGTCATGAAAGAGAGACTAGATTTCTGGATATGACTGTGCCTTAGAGCAGCTAGTCACGGTGCCAACCAGAGGACAGGTGACTCTGGATTTGATATTGTGTGGCACTCAAGATCTGGTCATGGATGTAAATGTTACTGAACCGTTGGGGAACAGTGACCATGCTGCGATCTGTTTCGCCATGCATGTCGGGGGGAGAGTGCCTAGCAAATCTGACACAAAAACCCTTGACTTCCGAAGGGCAGACTTCCCCAAAATGAGAAGACTAGTTTAAAAAAAGCTGAAAGGGAAGGTAGAAAGAGTCCAATCGCTCCAGAGTGCATGGAGGCTGTTTAAAACAACAGTCATAGAGGCCCAGTGGGAGTGTATCCCACAAAGGAGGAAGGGCTCGACCAAGTCCAGGAGGGTGCCGGCATGGCTAACAAGCACAGTTAAAGAGGCTATAAAAGGCAAGGAAGTTTCCTTCAGTAAATGGAAGTCTTGCCCTAATGAGGATAACAAACAGGAGCACAAACTGTGGCAAAAGAAATGTAAAAAGATGATACAGGAGGCCAAGCAAGACTTTGAGGAACGTATGGCAGGCAACATAAAAGGGAATAATAAAAGCTTCTTCAAATATGTTAGAAGCAGGAAATCTGCCAGGGAAACGGTTGGTCCGCTGAATGGTGAGGGAGAGAAAGGGGTGATAAAAGGGGACTTGGAGATTGCAGAGAAATTAAACGAGTTCTTTGCATCTATCTTCACGGCAGAAGACCTTGGGCAAATACCGCTGCCTGAACGGCAGTCGCGTCGCTAGGACGCGCGACACCCCAGAGCGGGGGCGCGCGTCGCTTTTAAGGGAGAGGCTCCACCCCCGCGCGTGATGTCATGCGCAGGAGCAGAGCACCCTCCCACTCCGTTTTCGGCTCACCTTGGAGCCAAACGGACACAGGGGAGGGTGGGCGGGCCCAGCTCCACTGCTAAACTGTAAGTGGGAGGGTTGCGCGTCACCCCTATGCGCGCGACACCCCCCGGCGGCCCGCCCCCCATGCTTCCCCCTGTCGACGCCCATGCTGAACGGCCTCCCCTGACTAAATAATTAAGTCAAATAGAGGTTAAAAGAGAAGACATCTCGGACTTAATTGACAAAATAAAGATCAATAAATCACCAGGCCTGGATGGCATCCATCCAAGAGTTCTGAAGGAACTCAAGAATGAAGTTGCTGACCTCTTGACCAAAATATGCAACTTGTCCCTTAAAACGGCCACTGTGCCAGAGGATTGGAGGATAGGTAATGTCACGCCAATCTTTAAAAAAGGAAGGAGGGGGGACCCGGGAAATTACAGGCCAGTCAGCCTAACATCTGTTCCAGGGAAGATGGTGGAAAGTCTCATTAAGGATAAAATCTTAAAATACATAGAAGAACAAGCTCTGCTGAGGGAGTCAGCATGGCTTCTGCAAGGGGAAGTCTTGCCTTACAAACCTCTTAGAATTTTTTGAAAAGGTCAACATGCATGTGGATGCGAGCGAACCGTGGATATTATATATCTGGATTTTCAGAAGGCGTTTGACACGGTCTCTCATGAAAGGCTCCTGAGAAAACTCCACAGTCAGGGAATAAGAGGGCAGGTCCTCTTGTGGATTAGGAACTGGTTGAAGACCAGGAAACAGCGAGTGGGAGTCAATGGGCAATTTTCACAATGGCGAGAGGTGAAAAGCGGTGTGCCCCAAGGATCGGTCTTGGGACCGGTGCTTTTCAACTTATTCATAAATGACCTGGAGTTGGGGATAAGCAGCGAGGTGGCCAAGTTTGTGGATGACACTAAACTTTTCTGGGTGGTGAAGACCAGCAGGGATTGTGAAGAGCTCCAGAAGGATCTCTCCAAACTGGGAGAATGGGCAGCAAAATGGCAGATGCGCTTCAATGTAAGTAAGTGCAAATGATGCACATTGGGGCAAGAAACCAAAATTTCACATATACGCTAATGGGTTCTGAGTTGTCTGTGACAGATCCAGAGAGAGATCTTGGGGTGCTGGTGGACAGGTCGATGAAAGTGTCGACCCAGTGTGTGGCGGCTGTGAAGAAGGCCAATTCCATGCTCGGGATCATTAAAAAAGGGATTGAGAATAAAATAGCCAATATCATTTTGCCTTTGTACAAATCGATGCTAAGGCCACATCTGGAGTATTGTGTCCAGTTCTGGTCACCACACCTCAAAAAGGATATAGTTGAATTGGAAAAGGTGCAGAAAAGAGCGACCAGAATGATTCGTGGGCTGGAGCACCTCCCTTATGAGGAAAGGCTACAGGGTTTGGGGCTTTTCAGTCTAGAAAAAAGGCGGCTGAGGGGGGACATGATTGAGACGTATAATATTATGCATGGGATGGAGAGAGTGGATAGAGGAAAATTCTTCTCCCTCTCGTACAACACCAGAACCATGCACTAAAATTGAGTGGAGGGAGAGTTAGAACAGACAAAAGAAAATATTTCTTTACCCAGCATGTAATTCATCTGTGGAACTCCTTGCCACAGGATGTGGTGATGGCATCTGGCCTAGTTGCCTTTAAAAGGGGTTTGGACAGATTCATGGAGGAAAAGAGCATCACAGGTTACAAGCCATAAGCAACCTCCTGGTTTTAGAAGTAGGTTTACTCTGTGCCAGGTGCAGGGGAGTGGCAGCAGGAAACAGGTTATCTTGTTGGCTGTGTGCTCCCTGAGGCATCTGGTGGGTCCACTGTGTGATACAGGAAGCTGGACTAGATGGGCCTTTGGCCTGATCCAGCAGGGCTCTTCTTATGTTCTTACGTTCTTACGTTTTGAAAACAAAATGCATGCTTCCCTTGAAGAAAATGTAAGCTAAAATAATAAAATAAATATTTATGGACATTTTAAGGGATATCTGACATATAAAAATACCATCAAGTAAATGAAACCAGATCGACACATGCCAAAGGGTCTTCAGTGGTGGACTGCTTTTTGCAATTTGTAGGAATTCATTGCAAATAAGAACATAAGAAGAGCCCTGCTGGATCAGGCCAAAGGCCCATCTAGTCCAGCTTCCTGTATCTCACAGTGGCCCCACCAGATGCCTCAGGGAGCACACAAGACAACAAGATACCTGTACATATACTACTACTACTACTACTACTACTACTACTACTACTACTACTACTACTAATAATAATAATAATAATAATAATACATCGCCTTTCTTGGTCATTGGAGTTCTCCTCTGACTTTAATTCAAGGAGGTTTACATATGCAGGCAATTGCTAAACCAAATGGTTTTTACAATAAATGTTCTAGTCTTTCATTGAATGCTTCATTCTAGGTGGTTTCTGTTGCACATTCTGGCCTCTCTCTGGCATTCACCTCCCACACTTCTACTGACAGGCAAACTCTCCCTAACAGAGTGCCAGCTGCAGCTTTCTCACACAGAGGCTTCTGCAGCTTGTCAGTGGCATATTGACAGCTCTTCAACTGCACACAGATTATTCCGGCTGTCCTTAGATCTTCAGGTATATCAGGCTGCAGCTCTACCAACTGAGCCAGATCTCCTGCCCTTAGCTGTCACCCTAGCCAATTTGACAACTTGCCACTTTTTTTAAGCCATTCTAGTTTTAGATAGAAGTCTAGTTTGCTATTGGGAAAGAATGTTATTTTTGTATTGAGTCATTTGTATCCCCATATATAGCGTAGTGGTATAGCCTACCACCTAATTGAGAACTAGACCTTATTGGTTATTCAGAAGGAGATTTCAAAGAAGGGTTTTGATAGAATGTAGGTGAACAAGAATAGAAAATGATTGCAACGCAGTACTATAAGTACAGAAAAGATACTCTGAGCTTTGAGAGTGAAGATGAGAAACATTTCTCTAATGTGAAAGGTGATAGGGAACCAGTGGGGAAATGAATGGTGATATCTGAACAATGGATTTTTATACCTAGAAAACTGGAAGGACTGAATTGAGACAAACTTGACATCATGTGCAACAACACAGTCTAATAACTCAGTCTAATATTCTCCTGCTAACTGGGCAAGGGGAGAGCAACCGTATTTTCCAGTGACTTTTGTCTCTTCTGTACTTTTTTAGATTGTGAGCCCTTTGGGAACAGGGAACCATTGATTGATTGATTTGATTATGTAAACTGCTTTGTGAACTACTCCGGTTGAAAAGTGGCATATAAGTATTCTTAATAATAAAAACTCAATAAACGTTTTCAATTTCTCTCCTACATTTATTTGGAAGTAGGATTTTTTTTAATGATACAACATTGCAGAAACACAATGTATGCCACTCCAAGTGGTAGATACAGGTATGTTCTCTTGTCATCTCTTTAATGGACATTGAACCAATCTGTCACCATTCTGTTTACAAATGGGGTATTTGTAATGAGATGGGGTATTCCAATGATTCAGCAAGGAGCAAATGTTCTGCCATTGGCACCCGCATTCTTGCCTGCTGGTGGACTTCTCCCTCCCTCCCTCCCCCCTCCCTCCTTCCCCCCCCCTCTCTCTCTGTTTACCTGTAGGTCTTCAGAGTGAAGGAAGGAGTCATTCCCCTTACTTTGCTTGCTTCTTATTGATGCCATATCATCATCTGGTTTTTTCATGAAACAATCAGAGTGAGCTCAATACTTCCTGCTTTCAATATGGGGGTCTTCTTGTTTTTTAAAAAAAGTTGGTCCCCCCCCCCAGCAACTGGGATCATGATTGCGGCTGCACACACAATGCAGGCAATGGCACCAGAGAAAAAGCCAAACAAGGTGTTACATGGTCAAGACGTTAGTTCTGTTTGTTTCTGTTTAATGCAAGGCGTACAGGAGACATGAACTTAAACACGTATACGTGGTGCTGAGTGCCTGCCTGGAGAGCAAAAGGCCAGACCAGCATCATGACTATTAAAGGATTGTTGGCATGAGGCCACAGATCCTCTGGCCAGGAAGGCCACATTTCTGATCTTGAGCCATATAATCAACCTCCCCCGCACTGCTTAATTAAGCCTGGAATTCAACACTCCAGGCTGTTTGCTGCTTAAATGTCAATGCAGTTTTCACACCTCCAAAATGGAGATGACGTTTCAAACTCTAAATCCTGTTTGAATAGCAGGTTTAGTGGTTTATGACCCTAACCACTTCCCTGGATCCCTGAATTGGGGGAAAAACAACTTTTGTAAAACAAAGGAAAAGCTTCACACCTCCAGCAGTCCTCACCACCTCATAATGAAGCTGACTTTAGGAAATGTTCCAATGGCCATCCAACTAGCCATCACATCCTTAACCAGGTGAGGCAAGGCAGAACTCATCACGGTTCTTTTCCTAACAATAAGAACCCTAAAGGCTGATCTACACTGCACTGCGTCCAGCGCTCTGCGGAGATTTTTACAGTCTTGCGGAGCATTTGCGCGCTCCCGATGCTACGGCGTGTACAATGCGTCAAAGATTGTTCCGACCATGTTTTGAGGGGTTGCTTTGCTGGACGCAATGCAGCCACCAATCGGATGAGAGGGGGGGAGGAGAGTGCCAATCACAGCTGCGTTTTACACAGGAAAGCGGGACAACAGGAGGGACAACAGGCAGGAAGACACTCCTCCGACCTGCTTGGCGGAGGCAGGGGCAAGACGACTCCACGCCGGATGCAGTGCTGTGTAGATCCGGCCTAAGACTGAGCCACTCCAACTAAGAATATAATGGGATTCTATGGGTGAAAATCGATATATTAAAAAAAAGAGTGGAGGGAGACTGGCCAAGAGGCTCCCGACTTGTGGTGCTGCCTCTACGAGCCCTGCAAAGGGCAAGCCCTCACTGGCTCATCCCTTTTTCTACTTACAAATCTGACCAGAAGCATGTTGTTGTTCAGTCGTTAAGTCGTGTCTGACCCTTCGTGATCCCATGAACCATATCCCGCCAGGCCTTCCTGTCCTCCACTATCTTCCTGAGTTCGCTCATTTTCATGTTCGTTGCATCGGTGATGCTGTCTAACCATCTCATCCTTTGCCTTCCCCTTCTCCTTTTGCCTTCAATCTTTCCCAGCATCAGAGTCTTCTCCAGAGAGTCCTCTCTTCGCATTAGGTGGCCAAAATATTTGAGTTTCAGCCTTAGTATCTGTCCTTCCAGGGAACAGTCAGGGTTGATTTCATTTAGGATTGACTGATTTGATCTCCTAGCAGTCCAAGGGACTCTCAGGAGTCTTCTCCAGCACCACAGTTCAAAAGCATCTATTCTTCGGCGCTCAGCCTTCCTTATGGTCCAACTCTCGCAACCATACATTGCTACTGGGAACACCATCGCCCTGACTATGTGAACTTTTGTTGGCATGGTGATATCTCTGCTTTTTATTATGCTGTCTAAGTTTGCCTTTAGCTTTCCTTCCAAGGAGTAAGCGTCTTTTAATTTCATGGCTGCTGTCTCCGTCTGCAGTGATCTTGGAGCCCAGAAAAGTAAAATCTGTTACTGCTTCCATTTCTGCCCCTTCTATTTGCCAGGAATTGATGGGCCCAGATGCCATGATCTTAGTTTTATTAATGTTGAGTTTCAAGCCAATACCAGAAGCATACCTTACTGCAAAATTTGAAAGAAAAGGGGAAATACATCTAATCTAAAACTAGTCCACCATTTATTGTTCAACTGTCAGGCACTTCATTTAAACCAGAAGGGCTTTACACGTTGGTAGGTAGGACTGTATTGCAAATGCCATAAGATTGTCAAATCTTATGTGTTTGATTTGACATTGTGTTCCTACTGTGTTCCTCATTGTGTTCCTACTGTGTTCCTCATTGTGTTCCTACTGTGAACACGCATCATCGTCAAAAGTAGCAGGAGGCCATGTACAGTTCTGTTATGCAACTTTATTACCCTGAGATAGTCACTACAGTTCAAACAATACTAAAAGATAAAACATTGTCTTTGCTCTGAAGGCAGGCCACAGAGTGCTTCTTCAGCTAGCCCCGTCAACTGAAAATGGATGGTTGGTTTACTGTATCACCTGCATGACTTTTCTGCATCTGTCTAGTGCAAAAAAGCATAAAATGGAATGCTCGGGTCTGTCATTGATTTGTTGCCAGAGTAATCTGCTTTATACAAGTCACAGTCCAGCTATTTCTCCACAATCACATTATTTCACCATTTCTCTTTCCCCACCCCAAAGCTGACCATTGCATTATGAACAAGTCAAAAGTGTTCTTTCGGGTTTTTATTTTTATACCTCTTTTAAATCAATGCCTCGGTGATTGATCCCTGAAAATTTCAGAACCAGTGGACTGTGCAACTAAATTGGAGAAAAGGGCAGATGGAGGGTCAGGAGTGAAATGAGCAGGTATCATATTGAGCTTTTGATGGTTAATAGAAAATATAAACGAGGGACCATTTGTTTCCATATCAAATTCACTTATTTAAATAATGTGCCAGATTATTTACATGTCTTAGCTGGACAAGATGTGCTAGAGGGAATATGTGGACAGATTACTCTCTAGTTTAAAAACAGTCAGTTAAAAGTCTTTTTTCAGTAGTAACTCTTCTTAAAACAGTTGCTAAGCTATTGACATTGAAAAATATAGGCTGGAATACTGCACTTATGATGCCTAATTTCATCAAATGTCTAGTCCTATTGTTATGTGTGTTCCTGACTTCCCTGAGCAAAGAGAAAAGTTCCAGGGGTAGCACTGGCCGGATTCTGGCTTCCTTGGGAGGAGAGATCTCGAGGTTTATGGTGTCTTCATAATAGTTGATTTATTTGCAAATATACAGGATGAGTATTACATGGAGGAAGGTAGTAAAGCACTTTAGAAGTAACAACAGATGACATCAGCTCACATTGCATCACACACACACCCCCATATTCTGTAACTTTGTTTGCAATCAATGGTTCCGTACTAGCTATTTTTCCTCAACTTTTTCTTTTGAAATCCTCAAACTGATCTTTCAAGATTGCTTTAAATTCTTCTGGAGTCATAAAGTATTTTCCTCTAAGCTCTATTTTTTTTGTGTTTCTTTACCATTTTAATTGTTTATAAAGGATATTATTACAACAAACTTCATTTTCTCGTGTTTGTATTCCATAATAAAAATGCATCAATCAAAAATCTCTTCCAGAGAATTAACACACACCTCCAAAACTTGGATCAACATATATTCGGGGTCTCTGAGAGGGAGGTTAAGGGCAGTACAATCACCACCCCCTTACCTGGCTCCTTCTTTTATGTGGACTCTTGAATCAAAGCAGGAAATATGAAGCATGCTGGGATCACTCCCAGAGTATTCTACATTTTCTCCTTTGTTTAAATAGCCCATGCAGAGGAAAGAGCAATCTTGCTCCTTCCCCCACTGGGCTGTTTTACAGCACCCATTGGGGGAAGGTGAGGGACCATTCACTCTTACAATCGGAACACAGTCATTTCAGGAAGTTCCTGTTAATATTCGGAGTCTCTCTAGTGCTGAGGCTGCTTGCTAGATTCATTCAGATGCTAGATTCATTCAGGCTGATGCTTTTAGCATTTTGTTTATGGAAGACCTGCACTTGCTTGGTGCCAGTGATGCCACCATAAATAAGCATTTCCCCCTATCCGCGGGTTCCCAATATCCATGGGGGAGCAGGATCCTACCCTCTGTGGATACTGGGGCCCTACTGTATATGATTATTCCTCAACATTCCTTGGAACATTTCTGACCAGCTCACTGGATTTAAACAGGTTCTATATACTGAATTACCATTGCTACAAACAATTCAATGGCTGTATTGTCACCGTTTGTACTCTATAAAGTGTGCACAATACCAGTATTTAGATTAGCCATACTCTTCTTGGGAAACCAAAAATGTGACTTTTAATCATGAAAAGAATGCATCTGTTGCTGTAGGTACAGCTGAGGTATGGCACTAATGGTTAATTTGTACCCAGAACACAAGATATAAAGTTTTGAAACAACTATTTTACTTTCTTTAGATATAAAAATAGCACAGATGATACATAGAAGGAGAAAACTGACACACATATGAAGCTTATTTAAGGACCAGACTCAGAATCTCAATCACAGGTCTCTTACCACTGCTGTTGGAAGCTACCTGAGGTAGCTTCCAACAGCATCCTGAGGTAATTACTTCGTCCTGAGGTACTTCATCCTGTGGTAATGGATGAAGCTTCCTTGCATGTTTCCCCTGTCCAACTGCTAGATTGCACAATCTATTTTATGCCCTATTTTCCCATGGCCCAGAAAAATTATTCACCAAAACCTTCTAGATGAAAAATGTTTGCATGTTTCCTTAGATCTATATGTTTTCTAAATCAGCTTTAAAATCTACCTCTTGTATTCCATCCATTAATTTCGAACAAACCAATTTTTGTCCCTATAGCATCATCCTCACTAACTAGGGATGCAATCCTATACACATTTTCCTGGGAGTAAGCCCCACTGAACACAATGGGGCTGACTTCTGAGTAGCCATGCATTGGATTGTGCTGTAACGCCCTTCCTGACTCCAGTTTACAAAAACATTATCCCTCCTTTGACATAGTCTTCAATCAAATGTTGTTGTTGTTGTTGTTCAGTCGTTAAGTCATGTCCGTCCCTTCATGATCCCATGAACCATATCCCACCAGGCCTAATCAAATGTTATTGAGACGTTTCTCCCCTCCCTACAACAACGGTACTCTTGTGGGCCTGAAATATTCACTTTCCACCCACTAACTTTAGCAATAGTTATAGCGGGACAACTACAGCAAGTTCTCACTTTTAAAGTTGTTTCATTATGTCATTTTGTTTTAAAGTTGTTGAGGGGGAAAAAAAACACGATTCCCAGCTGGGGCCACTGTCTTTGTGGAGTTTGAACATTCTCCCCATGTCTACGTGGGTTTTCTCTGGCCTGGAAAGTTTAATATTAGAAGTGTTTTGGATCTTTATTTAGAAGTTTGGTGATGTTTTTGTGACCAGAAATGTGCTGTAAATTCTTGTTTATGTATATCAATTAGCCTGTGGTAAAAGTGGTTTCATTACCAATCATTTCGCTTAAAGTTGCAGTTTCCAAGAACCTATCGACAACTCTAAGTGAGGACTTGCTGTATAGTGTTTGGTAGATCTCTGCAGTTGCAAACTAGTTGCCTGAGTTACACTAGCGAGATCCCCCCCCCCTTAGTAGTCATTGAGGTCAGTTACTTCTTTTGTAACAGACTCTGAAAGTACTGAAGCAGAAGTAAGGTCAATTGGTGAAACTGAATGAATTACATGGGTCACCTGGGAAGCAACGGGGAAAGACCAATTTCTTCTGCGAACAACCACACATGGACATGCAGACCTCCTGCCTGGAAAGGGGACGTTCTGGATCATCAGACAATAGGCACGAAGGTGATTTTGCCTGCCCTCCTTCTCTGTCTTGACTGAAACTGAAAGAACTGTACAGCTTCAGGAAGTTGGCACAACATTGTGGCACTACCTGACACAATGGTGCTTCTATTAATCAGGACTGAGACATCCTCGGATGCTCTTCTAGATGAAAAAGGAGATGCAGTTGAACTAAACACATAGTTAAAAAAAATCCAACCTCACATCTTCAACCAGTCCATATTCCTCAGGGTTTTATTATAGCACAACAGAAGTCAATGTCCAAACTCAGTGAATGTGGGAACCTGGGGACCATTAAATGCTTCACATGTCTCCTATGAATCATAATTGCAGCAACACCTGCTACAGAGTAGCTGTAGTACAGAGTAACTGTGCTGATGAACTGTGAAAATGGGATGTTAATCGCCTCACAATGTCTTAGATACTTCTTATGTCTCACATGTGGCAGAAGTAGTTAAAACATGCTGAATGACAGGAAATGCTCTGCAAGGAAGAACTGGTTAAGAATTCTTGATGTGAACCTAGAGACAAGTACGTTGCATTAACATGTAATATATTATATTGATATTAAGCTAGATTGGAAGTAACGCATCTCACCGTTGCTTGCATACATAGATGATGTCAAAAGTATAAGCCCATTGTTACCAGGTGTGCTTTTCAGAACATGAGGCACATGCGCATGTGGGGAAACGTTATTTCATGTGCTGGGACCATGTGCAGTGGCCGATGGCACAATTCAGTGGTTTGGCATAGAAAGAAAGAGGGAGGCGAGGAGGCTGAAAGTGCAACAAGAAGAACTTTATCGTGGAGATCATACAAATGAGAAGAAAAGGGTTGCACATGAGACAAAGAAAGAGAAGGGGGCCGGTGGGTTGATGATGAGGTGGTGCCAAGGACTAAGTTTACCTATCCATTTCTGCTGACTCATGTACAAGGCAAGAATTGCAGGACTAGGCTGCCAACACGGGCAGCGCAATCCTAACCGGGAGCGCACTCCATGCTGGATCCTATTCCGGCAAGGAGCAGGCGGGAGGTCTCCTCAAGGTAAGGGGGCATTCGTCCCCTTACCCCAGGTAAAGCCCCCCATCCTATGCAACAGGGCTAATATGCAACAGGGCTGCCCCGCTGGGTCTACTTGGACCTGCATCAGCGATTTCTGAGTAAATCTGGGTCAGTGGATCAAGGCTGGAAAGGGGGACATGATATTGGAAGAGTTGAAGATGCTGATACCACCCCCTTCCCAGCCTCAGCACAGCCCCTATCCATCCCAGTCTCCACCCCATTCCTCCCCCTCCCATCCCCATTCCACCCACACTCCGCCCACCACTCACCCCCTGTGCTGACTTACTGGCACTGTGGCTTATCTGGAGGCTGCTAGTGCATGGCCAGCCGCCACTTGAGGCAGCCTAGCTGCACACAATGATGTGTTTTGCAACCACCATAAAGCACAGAGCACCGCCGGAACAAATGTTCCAGCAGCACAGTGGTTCAATAGGATTGGGCCCTCAGAAAGAATTTGGAGGAGGTCATAATAGTATGCTGTAATTGTAAGTGCGGTTAAGTTGGACTCTAGGGGCCTGGGTTCATAACTAGCTCAGCTATGAAGCTTCCAGGGTGACCTTGGGCCATCATTCTCTCTGGTGCAGTTTCTGGTCAAAACATATCCTGGCTGGACTACTGAGCTGTGACTTTTAAACTCTCTAGTTTATGGGAATTTTTTGCATTGTTGACCCTGTCCTGGGAATGTGGGGCTTGCGACAGATATACATTGTCCCGAAAGAAATGTGGAATGAAAAACACACCAAAGGACTGACGCAGTGGCCTTTCTTGTGGGGAGATTTGAATCCTTTCATGTTTAATAATTAGATACCAAACACATGTTCAAAGTGACAGGCCTAAATCTCGCATGAGGCGCTTTGTCCTTTTTTGTGGGCACTGCTTCACCTTTGGGCAGTAGTATGTCTTCTTCTCGAGATTTATGCTGATGATTTGCAAGTCTAAAGGCATAAATGTCACACGTTATCTATAGACGAATACTTTAAAAATTAAAACAGAACCCTTGAGGAACATTTTTTATGTATGTTTACTAATGAGCTATCTGTATGGTTTGACCAGAAGAGTAGAATCTTTTATTAGTGCTGCATAGGGATTTCTTTGCTGGAATAAGAGACCAATTCAAGGTAGTTAAATTACAATAAGGGGCAGCCTACCGTGATGATGTGTCTAGTCATCCCTTTATTGTGTAGACTACAGAAAATGCAACATCTGTGGAAGTGTGTAGAAGGGGATGAGATGTAGTTTAGAGGAAGAGCTCATGCTTTGCATGCAGAAGGTTCCAGTTTCAATCCTGAGTCCGTGTTAAGGCAGTTTCATATGTTCATCATTTCTATGAATGTTCACACTTAGGAGCCATTTGTGTGAGATGCAACCCCTTGAATGTGTGATACTGCAAAGTTAACCCATCTCTCTGGCTAGCCATATTGAAGACTGCTTACATTGGTACAGGAGTTTTTTGGATGACAGGCCTCCTCCTCAGTTACTCGTTTTGTACCTTGGAGAGAACGACCTGTGTCAGAGGACAGCAATGTCCTTGAGACTCCAGGTTCATAGGAACTTATCCGTCATTAGGTGTTGGTTACCCAGGATCATGATCCTGTGGTCTGACATGCTTCCCCGCAGGGTGCGGTGTGGGGATTTCCAATCCCCACCTGGTTGACATACAGTTAATACCTACCTGAGGTTGGTCGTCTCTGGGCAGGGACGGGTGGCTGTTGCCCAGCCGGGCATTCAATTTCATTCGCTGGCTCTGATTAGAGGTGATGGCATGCATCCATCTCCTAAGAGGACTGACATTTTTCTTTCTGGCCTGCAGCAGGGGCTGAGGAGCAGGTTTGGCATCAGTGGGGCAAAGGGGGTTAAGCACTAGGCTACCCCCCCATGTGTCAGGTTGTGTGCGGGTTGGGTAACCACATCCTACATTCTGAGGTCAGCAAGGTGAAGGGGTAAGCCAGGACCACTCAGATGATACTTGACCAGATCAGTGAGGCTGACTGACAAGCCCCTGGACTGGACTAAGCAAGGCTTGCCTGTGGGAGTCGACACTGTCCAACCCGCTTCGAGCACAGTGAGGCCACTAGCACATTTACTGATAGCTGCCAGCAGCAGACTTAGTCTGGGGAGGGGGGCTGGGAGGGAGGCAGAATGGGGTAGGAGGGGGCAGGATTGGCAGTGCTTGCATGTGGCCATATCCTATTCCCTTCCCTCCCCCTTACTCTCCTTGGTTCTTCGCCAAGAAAGTAGCTGGCGCAGAACTGACCTATAGGGAAAGCAGAGTCTTTTCCCAGGGTAAGGGAACAAAAGTTCCCTTACATTGAGGAGACCTCTGTAACTGTCCCTTCACCATAGGATGCCTCCTTGGCATGCATACTTTGGCGGTGGGGGACTTGGATAGGATTGGGGCTTTAGTCTACACTGGCTGCCAGTTCACTTCCAGGCACAATTCAAGGTGCTAGTTTTGACTTTCAAGGCCCTTGATGGCTTGGGACCTGGGTATTTGAGGGACCGCTTCCTTCCATATAATCCAGCCCATCCTCTGAGATCATCAGTGGGGGCCACCATTGATGGAGGTGAGGGGGTGGCAGCGAGGAATAGGGCTTTATCAGTGGTGGCACCCCAATTAAGGAATTTCCTTCCCTTGGAATTAAGAACCGTCCTCTCTTTGGAGAACCTTTGGTAGGGCCTTAAGGCCTTTTTGTTCAGGATGGCTTATGATGGACTGGCATTTTAATTTTAATGTAATGTGATTTTAATTGTTTAATTTTATGTGATCCAAAGGGTGTTTCTGTCTTGTTTTATTGTTTTTTAAATTATTAATTGTTTTATTATTGTTATATGTTTTAATTTTGTAAGCCGCCTTGAATGTCTTTATTCGTTAAATAATTAAATAATTAGATGCCTTTAAGGTATATCTATATCTATATCTATATCTATATCTATATCTATATCTATCTATCTATCTATCTATCTATCTATCTATCTATCTATCTATCTATCTATATATATATATATATATATATATATATATATATATATATATATATATATATATAAAACATTCTGTGCAAGTTCACTGGGCTAGGTTCTGGCCTTATATCCTAAGGTTCCTGCTTCAAACCCTCATGTCCACAAGACCATGTACCCTGTTTCCCCTAAAATAAGACCTCCCCCGAAAGTAAGACATATTGTCATTTTTGCATGATTTTTGCTGGCTCTTGTCTTATATATTAAGTCCTCCTCGAAAGTAAGACCTAGCTAGGATCATCAGCCAGACGGACGCGACCCCCCTGGCACCCCACGCAACCCCCCCCCCCCGGGCACTTACTTTGACTGATTAAAGCTTCATTCTTTCCTGAGGGTGCAAATCACGTCATCTCCATAGTGGAGAACTCGAGTCCTCCACCATGGAGACGACGTGCTAGAGAGACTCTGCACACAAGGTTGCAGCCTCCTTGCAGGCCTCTCTAGCACGTCATCTCTATGGTGGAGGACTCAAGTGCAGGCCTTCTAGGCCTTGCAGAGCCTTGTACCCTCGGGAAAGAATGAAGCTTTAATCGGTCAAAGTAAGTGTAAGCCACAGGTTGGAAAATAAGACCTCCCTGAAAATAAGACCTACTGCATTTTTGGAGCCAAAATTAATATAAGACACTGTCTTATTTTCGGGGAAACACGGTATGTAAGCATGCTTATAACCGCAACGTATGTCATAAGCACTAATGGAAAAACAACACCACTTGTTTCTGTTCTTGTTAGCAGCTTCCCCAGAATATGGAAAACACTTGGTCTGCTCCCCTTGGCCTTTCTGTATCCCCACAGTGATCCCTGGAAACAAGATCTGAGCCTGTTTATCTGGTGTTTTGAAATGATTTGAATGCTTTTAAACCGAAGGGGACTATGAAGTATCTTTGACTCAAAAACCTCCTGAATGCCTCCAAACAAGCTCTGGTCCCTATGTTTTTGTTTATCTTGGTCGTGAGCCAAGGAGCCTGCATGGTCCATGATGGTGCCACTTCTGATCAGCACCTCCCCATGTGGCCACCTCAAGGCTGCTGTGTAATTAAAATCTTCCTTCATGGGGAAGAGCGACAAGAATTAATACTCAGGCAGAAGCTTCTGCCATTTTTATATGCACAAAAGGGTACATTTTCCCCCATCCACTGTCTTAAATTCTAGGATATTTGCCAGATATGAAGAATTATAAATAATGTAACACAGAGGAATTTTTTGAGGAGGTGTTTCCAGAGCCCCAGTTTTCCATTGCAAAATAGCAGTTGCTCATTCTTGTCCCCTTCCCCAAAGACTGCGTGATGGCAGATTTACACACACACACATACACACACACACACACACACACACACACACACACACACACACACACACACACACAGAGAGAGAGAGAGAGAGAGAGAGAGAGAGAGAGAGAGAGAGAGAGAGAGTATTCAGGATCAACATTGCTTTTCTCTGATAAAGCACAAACAACTAAATTAAGGGGGGGAGCTATTGCCGGGTGTAATGGGTAAGGTATGTATTTTTCACTTATGGGTTTTTGGATAAGAGAAATTACATCTCAAGGTAATAATTTTAAGTAGCTGACTCACAGCACAATTCTAAGGTCTGTGTGCTTACCTGAGCACATGCTCAGGTGGTGTGCGGAGCACATGCTCCACTAGTCGTCGCAAAACTGCCATAAAGCAGTTTGCGATGGCGTGCTAGAACGAACTACTGTTGGGAAGGTCTGTGCCTTTCTGCCAGTGCCGGTGCAAGGCACGTCACCTGCTGGAGCAGGTAAAGATCATGTCGTGGGCGGGGGAGGGCAGCGAGGGGTGGGGCAGGGGAGGGTGGTAACAGGGGCAAGGGGTGGGCAGATTGGGCCTGGGAGGGGGCAGGATCGGCTCAAGAACCCAAGGGCTTGCTGGTAGTTTGCATATGAATAAATATTCACTGACAATCCTACCTAACTTCCCCCATGCAGAGCGAGGCTTGCACACGCCACGCTGCATCCTGCAGGGGAATCTAGGAGGTGGGAGGTCTCGGGGTAAGGGAATATTCATCCCCTTGCCCTGGAAAAAGCCCCAGCCTGTGCCATGAGTCTACTCGGACCTGTTGGTGGATCAGGACTGGGAAGGGGGATAGGATATGGCACATGCCAGCGCCACCGATCCTGCCCCCTCCCAGGCCCAATTCCTTCTCCCAGGCCCAAAGATACTGAAAGCAAAATTAGCTGTAGAGTTGAAAGGGCACATCTATTCTCCCTCACTAGGGGACCACTGCAATATATGCATTGAAGGTATCGATATTGTTGTGCCATGTCTTGTGCTGTGTAAGTGGCGTGATGGAATGCCACACAAGTGACAGAAGCTTATAGAGTAGGGTTGAAATAATAATGCTGAGGGCATTGATGAAGCAATTTTTTTCCTCACCCAGATGCTTAGAATACTTGATGGAGGAAACCAGCTGCCACTGTTATGTAAGACATTTGAAGAGGACAGCACTTCTAACATAGCTATGAGCTACTATGGCTGTTCTCATGTGGGTATTAAGAAATGTTGGAGCTTTAAGGCAAATGCCTGAAATCACACAATAAATGTAAGACCCACCGCATTCATTATAAATCTCCTTTCTTGACTGAGAACTCTGTCTCAGTCACAGTGTTTATTTAACATGAGGCAGTGTAGGACTGTGGTTCAGAACTAGGAAATTCCTGGTTCAACAGCCCAATGCAACCTGAGAGTTACAACAGTGGAACAGAGGTTCTGCTGTCGTAACTGGCCATACAGCAGCCATTTTGGAACTGCTGACACAAATGTTGGTGGTGTTAGCAGCCTGCTACCACTATTGGTAGGCTTACCAAATCTCCAACTGGGACAGAGTGCTAGACCTTTAGGAGAAGGAATGTGGACAGGTGTAGCTTGTTAAACCTTAGAGCACAATCCTAGGCAACTCAATGGGGCTTGCTTCTGAGTAGGCATGCCTAGGATTGTGCTCTAAAGTTTAACAAGCTACACCTGCCCACATTCCTTCTCCTAAAGGTCTAGCACTCTGTCCCGGTTGGAGATCTGGTAAGCCTAACTATTGGCTATCAAAGGGAGCTCAGGTATGCCGGCGTGGGGGTGGGCAAAGTGGGGAGGGAAGTTGAACTGTCTTGAATTGAGGCCAGGCTAATTCAACCAGGATTGATACGTGAGCCTTCCTCAGGATTTGCATGTCACTACTGATTTTTTTCCCCATCAACCAGATCGTCAGTCCCTCATCTATACTCTCTGTTATGGTTCAGACTCTGGAAATTGTGATCTTCCACTAGTATAGACAACTATGGTTGGGAAGGGGATTTTTTTTTGCCGTCATTATGGTACCAGTGAAATCTAATAAAATTCCCTGTTAATGTTTTTCAGGTGCTCATCCTCCCATGCGTTTTTGATCTGTTAAATCTTGATTCCAGGACAAATCATACATTCATTATCTATTGTGTAGCTGTGCACGTCAACTGTAACAGAATGACAGCACAATCCTTTGTAACTTTGCACCAGTGTAACAGTAGATGATGCACCGGTGTAAGTGCACTTACACCGGAATAAGTGCACTTACACCGGCATAAGTGCATTTACACCGGTGCATCTACTGTTACACTGGTGCAAAATTACACAAGATTGCATTGTGAGGAACATAAATAAAAGCATCAAGAAGACAAGTAACGTCAGATACTTAGTAACCATGAATTTGGACTTTGCTTATTCCAGTAGGTTTGTCTGTATTTACATCAGACAACCATGTGGCTCCCATTTCTTTTTTCCTTTTTCTTCTTCAAACTTAGTGAAATTGTTGTTGAGCCATGAGGAAACAGATCAAATGCAAGATAGAATTTTACTTTTTTTTGTTCCTTGAATCTAATTTTCTTCTTTTTTCCCCATTTCTGGAGCCTGCTGGGTAAAATAGAAAAAGGAAAACTTAACAAGAAATATCAGAGGGGAAGAGTACAGACACATCTACCCCAGATAAGCAACTTTATCAAGGATCTCCCACAAGCAAACTTATCCAAAGAGAAGGTATCAGTACATAGTTAATCTGAAGCATGATTCCCATATCTCAAACATCAGGAAGTGGCTGGTTAAACATTGTCAGTTACTCAGAAAAATTATGATCAATCAGCACAGCGTTCAGTAGAGGTTAATGTGTGAATTTGAATGTTTCCAAGATAAACAGAAGCTTGGAATCCACACGAGAGAAATCTACTGTACCTGAAAATGAGATTAACAGTTGCAAATGTATGGAATCTGGGAAAGCAATATTGTGTTAGGAATGGAAATGGAAACTGGTTTGAAGCAAAAAGTTTATAGTTTGCTTCCTTAAACCATTTACCAGACAGTGACGACAATTTGCTCAAACAACGTACTTTGGAAGCTTACAGATTGTAGATTTAAGGAGGAATTCAGTGGACCACCATGATCAGAAATCTTTGTCCCCAAATGAATTCAATATGACTTCAAGTAAAGTATATTTCAGTTAAATGTTAGGAGAAACATTTTAGTGGTAAGAACAGTTTAAAAAGGGACTCAGTTATAGGGATGTAGAGGGTGGTGGTCTGTTCCTCACTGGAGGTTTTTAACAATGCAATCCTGCGGGACATAAGAACAGCGGAGTAGGCGCTTCGCTGTTCCAAGACATTGCAAACGTGCCATAAAGCGCATTCACGACGCCTTGGGTGTAAGGGAGGCCGGCGCAAGGCCGCCCGCCCTCACTCCACCGCCGTGATGACCCCATGGCCACCGGAGGAAGGTAAGGCTCCCGCCGGCGGGGGTGGTCCAGGCGGCAAGGGACGGGGGCCCTGGCCGAGCCGACCCGGGACAGAGCAGGGATGGCGTCCGCCATATCCCCAGCCCCCGCCGGACCGGCTTGGCTGTTACATGGCCTCCTCTTACTTCCACCACCTATTTAGCTGGCAGAAATCCGAGGAAGCCAATTAGGCCTTCACCCTGGTTTTCACCAGGGGAAGGGGACGAATGTCCCATTCCCCTAGTAGACCTCCGGGCCGCAGCAGCACAGGCTGGAATGGGGATAGGATCCGGCGGACAGCCCTGGGCCACCAGCTGGATCTCTACGGTGGATTGTGCTGCCTGTAAAGACTGGACTGCTCAGTCATCTGTTGAAAATGCTTTCGCTCTGGATTTTCTGCAATGAGAAGGAAGCCTACCCAACTCTTCTATTCTATGACCCTGGTAGAATCAATATTATATTGGTATAAGCAATCATACAGTTGCTCTTCAGCAGTCCAATTCTATGCTTGTCTATTCAGAAGTAAATGCCATTGTGTTTGTGCTAAAGGTTGTAAAGATCTCTTTCCTAATATTCCAGATTTTTCATTTCTTCGTAAGGGTTGGTGCAACCTTACCAGCACTACAATAGGCAACTTTTTTAAAAACTTCAGATTTCCACAAGTGCGTGATGTGGAGGCAGAAACTGTAGTCCATAATATAGAATGTGCAATATCTTCCAGAAGTGTATGTGCTTTAGACTTCTGGGTAGTCTATCTCAACCTTTTCCCGACTGCGGCCCCCTTCCGACCTTGTTTCCTTCCTGTGGCCCCCCTATCCTACTGGTAGAAAGGTAGCTTGACCGTGACAAATGAGATGCAGACAACGTGCAGCGGTGGAGTGTGGAAGTGGGAGGGAGAAGGAAGGGGAAGCGATGTTGCCACCACAGAGTACACTTGGCGATCCATCCATTGGGAAGCACGGCCACTTCTCTGTTCACTTCACTTCTCTGTTTTCTTTTTTCCTTCACTTCCTTATTTTCTTTTTCTTTTCTATTTTTTTCCTGTCACTTCTCTGTTTTCTTCACTTCTCACTTCTTTCTGTGACCCCCTAATCTCATGCCATGCCCCCCTTTTACGTGATTTTCAGCTGTGCCCCCTTGAAATATCCGGGGGGGGGGCCCTGGGGGCCATATGGCCCCAGGTTGAGAACCCCTGGTCTATAGCACATCATAGGTTTTGTATCATAGGTGAATATGAATAAGATGAGCAAAACATAAACTTTCAGCAAGTAAGATAATGAAATCCAATGGATACAAGAAGTGCTGACAGTTCCCAAGGTCTTGGCTAGAGGCACCTAAGTGTATGTCTTTACTGGTCTGACAATGCTCCTGAGTTTTTCAAGACAAAGGGATTAAGGGTGGAAATTGATTGGCTAAAGCCATGACTGGTTGGTGAAGATGAGGTGTTGGCATATGAAGAATTGGATTGTCACACGAAGCTGCTAAACTAGGCCTATTTATCCCAAGAGCTACATGGCCTGCAAGACATAATTTACTGACTCAACCACAACCTCAGGTAGAATCCCTTCTACCTTGTTTCATTCTCCAACAGGTCAAAAGACTAGACAGCTACATCAGTGGTTGTGTGTGTGTGTGGGGGGGGGGGGGAGAGAAAAGAAGAATAACTGCAGGAAGTCCTATAACCTTAGAAGGTTCTACTCTGTGGAGATAAAATATTATTGTAAAGCCTTAAGTAAATCCTTGAAGTACACACCATTTGTGAACAATGGACTTATAGCCCAATCCTATTCTCCCCCACCCACCGATGTAGCTACATTACACTTTGCTTGGTTTTGTCACCAATGAGGACAGAGCTGGTCTCTTAGGAGAAAGCCACTTGTGGACGGTACCTTAAACATCTCCATGAACGGGGAACAGTTTCCCAGTGCAGCCTCTTGAGAAGCAAATGCTATATTGAACCATGGAAACACATTTCTTTACCAACTGAACAAGTGGTCCTTTTCTGAAGCGGCGCTGCTTTTTAATTTCATCTACATTAAGTTAGGAAGAAAATGCAAATTAAATGCAGCTTGGAACCAAAGGGAAAATAAGATATCTTACTGTGATCTCTATTGTTGATGTGAATGCGAAATAGATGGACTTATTCACAGTCAACAAGAGTGAATTCCTAAAGGAAATCAATGAGTTCCGACTGTAAGCAGTAAACACATGTTTCAGTACTTGGGGAGTAAAACCTGAGTGGGCACCATAAATTAATTTAACGTTCAGTTTGTTACATAATTAAACTGAAACTTTGTACCTTAAAAAAACCTTCTAGTAGGTTGCTGTAATGATTTGGAGAGCAATAAATGCAGAGAAGCCTCTCATTAAGTTGAGAGTGCCAAGTGAAAGAGGTCTGAGTATGGTGCCCCATGACAATATTGTGGTCTGAAGCAATGGCAACAGGTACACGGCATGGGTCAGAATGAGTGACTGACAAATCAACATGAAGGGAGTAGAAAGGAGGATACTGAGGTCCCAATCCTATCCAACTTTCCAGCACTGATGCAGCCATGCCAATGGTGGGCGCACTGCATCCTGAAGTGGGGGAGGCAGTCATGGAGGTGTCTCTCCTCCACGGAGAGGGAGGCAGTCACTCTCCTCCATGGGGGAGGAGGAGGAGACTGGGGGAGGCAGTCACTCTCATGTGACTGGGGGAGGCAGTCACTCTCCTCTACGTAGGTTACCTCGGGGTGCATTGCGGCTGTATCAGAGCTGGAACGTTGGATAGGATTGAGCCCACAATTTGATAATATTATTGTTTTCAACTCTCTAGGTCAGAGTGATTATTCAAAGTGGGGGGAGTTTTAAAAAATGTGAGTATACTGGTTGAATTAGCCTGGCCTCAGTTCAAGGCTGATACATATCCCGCTTCGGACTTCATATTGGGGTTTGCAACCCCCATCCAGTATTTGCAGCTGGAAATCTCTAGTTGCAAATGGCAGCACCACACAAGCCAGAAGAGCTTAGAGGTAAAATGCTTGAAAGCTCCCATTATTCCCAGCTGCAAAGAATAGCTCCATAGGACATCAATTTGCAGATTGTGGGACTTGCAAGTCCCCTGATCCTGGCAGCAAGGCCTGCAACTACAATCAACATGTACAAAGGGGAATTTTAAGGAGACGTTTGGGAGCAAACTCATTTCAGGTCTACATAAAAACTCATGGTTCGGGATGAAAGAAGATTCTCCTATGCCTTAGAATGCAGCTAGATTTTTAAATGACATCCCTATACTCTCTCTCTCTCTCTCTCTCTCTCTCTCTGTGTGTGTGTGTGTGTGTGTGTGTATGTATGTACGTACGTATGTATGTGTGTGTGAACACACACACACACACACACACACACACACACACACACACACATACATATATACACACATACAGGTGGGCCCCCGTATCCACGGATTCGCTATCCACTTTTTCAGTTATCCACGGATTGCAGGGGACACCCCCCCCCCAGGCTTTACTTTTTTCCCAGTAAGCTTTGTTTCTTCCTTAAACAAACCTTGCAGAGCCTCTCTAGGACTTAGTCTCGTTCTACTTGCCTGCAATGGAGGCTGCTTCTGTTTGTTTTAAGGAAGAAACAAAGCTTGCTGAAAGAAAAATAAGAGCTAGGGGCACGCGCGAATGCCTGCCCTCAGGGGAGGCAGGACAGGGGGCACTCAGGAAACCATGGAGGGGGGGTTCGCTCCTATCCACGGTTCCAAGTATCCATGGAGGGGCCTGGAACATATCCCCAGCAGATATGGGGGGAGTATTGTACATACGTCTGTATGTATGTATCTGTGTGTGCGTATATACACATATGTATGTATGTATGTACGGTATGTATGTATGTATACAGCCTTCCACATTTTCACTGGACTTTCCAGGACTGTCCATTCAATGCTTTTGGTAATGAAGAAAATGAAACAAAACCTTGCTCCATGAGAGTAAACACAGCATATATTTTATGGAAAAAATTCAATCAAATGGAAAAATAAGACTCTGTAACATTTATCTCATTGAAATCTTTTAATGAGAGCTGTACTCATTTTTAAATATGCCTGTTGCTAATTAAAATAAATTCGTGCTATTGTAACTCTCAGATACAACAAACACATTTTCGGTATAAGCTTCACACGGCAAACAGGTAAACTGATTTTAATATGCCATTATATATTGAATGAAGGAATAGAATTTGTCTTGCGAACCTAATTTCCTGAATCACACAGGAGGAGTTCACGGGGAAGGTGTATTATAGGTATCCTAACAGCTGTTGCACAGTGTGGTATTCCTTAGAGACCTTTCAGTGATATATAGAAATGTCATCTTTCTTTGTATGGCTTTTTAACAAAAGGTTCTGTTAAGAAGAAAAAAAAATAAGCGACTTGTTTCTGCATTTTCTGTCTGGGTAAAAAAAATGTATATATAGCAAACAATTGCAAGTGGTTATGAGTTTAACACTTCAAGGGTGTATTATTTGGTCAACCTCCCAAACACAGAGAATAGAAGCGTGCAGATATTTAACAAAGGTGAGCCATACCCTTGAACAGGACCAATGCGAGGGGGGTAAAGGGGGTAAATTGTACCCGGGCCCAGGGTCAAAAAGGGGGCCCAGGAGTCAAAGGAGGGCCCCCAGAAATTTCCCGGGATCTCAGCTGGCTTCGTAGAGAGTGGAAGACAGAGGTCGGGCCAAATGGGAGGCCAAGTCTACCATATGGGTGGACTTGGGTACCATATTGGGAAGCCTAGTAGGCCTGGGCTCTGGAGACTTTTCCGACCATTGTTGCCCCCCTCTGTCCCATTTTGTCCCTTCCCCCTTTGAGAAGGGGCTCAAAAGAAACTTTGTACCCCCTGATTCAATTCCCCTTGAACACATCATAGCTAAAAGCCAAGACGCTCCTGCGATGAGTGTCTCCAAGGGTGGTGTCAGGGGTCAGCTTGTTGGGCACTGGTTGAGGGATCATGCCTATTGGAGGGCCCTACCAGCATAACATGCCCTTAGGATTGGGCCAAAAAAAGACAGAGATTTATATACCACTTTTGCAGGCCACTTCTTTTGAATGCCAATTTTGAGATTCTGATTTAGCAGGTATAAAGCCCCAGCCAGAGCTCTGCAAAATGTGCACACCAGAACAGGTGAGAGGAGTATGGATTTGTCACACAGTCGCCTGAACTGTATAATTAGGCTTACCATTCGTCCCGGTTTCGCCGGGACAGTCCCGGAAATCGGGCTCGATTCTCGGTCCGGTCCCGGGGGACGAATGGGCGCCGCCATCTTTTTTTTTAATTTTAAACTTACCGGGCAGCATCTTGGATCACGAAATCTCGCGTGATCCAAGATGTCGGCACCCAAATCTCGTGAGGGCATGATGCCCTCACGAGATTTGGGCGCCGACATCTTGGATCACGCGAGATTTCGTGATCCAAGATGCAGCTGCTGCCCGGTAAGTTTAAAATTAAAAGAAAATGGCGGCGCGGCGAGCGATTGTCCGCCCGCTCTCTCACCGGCATGGAGCCAGTGAGGGAGCAGGCCAACTGACAGCCTGATTGCCCGTGCTGCGCGAGCCTCCGGCAGGCTCGCGCAGCACGGGCAAGCAGGCTGCGACCTGGTCTCCCACTCCCAGCAGCTCCGCACGGAGCCGCTGGAAGACGGGGTTGCAGCCTGCTTGCCCGCGCTGTGCGAGCCTGCCGGAGGCTCGCGCAACGCGGGCAAGCAGGCTGCGACCTGGTCTCCTACTCCCAGCAGCTCCGCACGGAGCCGCTGGAAGACGGGGTTGCAGCCTGCTTGCCCGCGCTGTGCGAGCCTGCCGGAGGCTCGCGCAGCACGGGCAAGCAGGCTGTGTTTCTCCCGGTGCCGCTGCGAGACCTGGTCCGGCAGGCTCGCACAGCACGGGCAAGCAGTCTGTGTTTCGCCCGAGGCCGGAGGAGCAGCAAAGCAGGAGGCCAGGGAGCAGCGCCGGGAGCAGCAAAAGTAAGTTAATTTATATTAATTTGTTTAATTTAAATAATTAAATAATTAAAAAATTTGGGCGCGCTTCGCGCGGCAACAGGGGGCACTTTGCGCCCCCTTCACTTAATTAATTATTTAATTAAAAATGCCAGCCAAGCTTCGCACGGCAAAAGGGGGCGCTTCGCGCCCCCTTCAAATGATTAAATATTTAATTAGAAAGTAATAATTGGTCTTATTGTATTGTATATTTGTGTACTTGTACTTTGTAGGTTGATTTTTAAGGTTGATTTTTGGTTGTGGTTGTTTTTGGGTTGAGGTTTGTAGTTTGTAGATGATTTTTGAGGTTGTTTTTGGGTTCTGGTTTGTAGTTTCTGGATAATTTTTGAGGTTGTTTTTGGGTTATGGTTTGTGCTTTATGGTTGATTTTTGATGTTTGTGGTTGATTTTCCGTTGTGGTTTGTGCTTTATGGTTGATTTTTGATGTTTGTGGTTGATTTTCCGTTGCTTTTAAATTAATTAATTAATTACCTTGTGGGGGGGTGTTATGGGGGGGGGTGTCCCGGTTTGAGCTTTCTAAAATATGGTAAGCCTATGTATAATGTATCCAAAATTTGCTGGCAATTTTCTATTACTTTAACGCAGGCCTGCACAACATGTGACCCACTAAACCAAACACAGACTACGTGCTGTGTGAAGTAGATATCAGCAACTCGATAAACTTTTCATTTTTGCTGCCTGTCTCATCAGATTCAGAAACAGGTCCAACTGATTTTAATGGATCTCGATTCTAAGTGATGTGTTTAAGAAAGTGAGTAGTGCCAAGGCAACACTAATGCTCTGCAAATACGATCAGAAAACCAACTAACCATCCATTCACCCTCTGTTTTTTCCCCACTTAACAGGATAGGTTGATACTGTATTTGCTTTTGCTACAGTTGGTGCTGCAGGCATTTTACAGATGATGGTAAAATACAAATCCTATTACAACTGAGGACAGTGGGCAAAGAATGAAAATAAAACAGGGAGGAATGATGGTGGGTTGGAGCTCTTCTATACTAACGGACTTGCCTCAGGAAAGGACTGATATTCTATTTACTTATGAAACAATAAATAAGAGTCCTGTCGAGAGGCCTTGTGGGGCCCTGTGGTCTGCAGCTCCCTGAATATCAGAGGGATCAAAGGGAGGCACAGAACCCCCGCCGGCGCTCCAGGGCCTTCTGAAGGCCTGATGGTTCAAAACGTAAAGTTTTACGTTTTTCGCGCATGCGCAGTACATTTTCTGAGGGCAAAGGTCGGGGCGGGGGTGCGCGCGTCACCCCTTTGCGCGCATCACGCGCGCGTCACCCCCTGGCGGTCCGCCCCCCCGCCACGCTCCAACGACGCCACCGCCTCTGTAGCTGGAGGGGTGTGGAGCCTCAGAAGAGCAGGGGATTTAAGGAGAGGGAGACAGGAGGAAGGGGCGGCGAGTAAGGAGGAGTGAGATAGAGTGCAGCAAGAGAGAGGGGGGGGGAATGTGGAGAGAGGAGGCCAGGGCCAGGAAAGAGGACCTGAGTGGAACAGGTGAGACAGATGGAGATGAGAATAGTGGGGAGAAGAGGAGCCTGAAAAGGAACAAGAAACAGACCTGGGAAGAAGTGAGGCAAGGCCAGAAGATGGGTGACCAATGGACCTGAGAGACTGGGCCTAAGGGCAAAGGCAAGGGAGAGGTGGCCACTCTGGTCTGTGGGCGGAGCTGGTCTGTGGGCAGGGGATATATGGATATCATACACCCCCTCCCTTCAGGAAGCACCTCCAGGCATTTAACCCACTGGTACTTGCACCCATATGACAGCTGGGACCATACAACTTGGTGGAGACAGTCCCCGCGGCTATCAATCACATCCCCAGATGGAGGAATTCTGAGGCTTGGGTGAGGAAACCACAAGTATTGTGAATGCCAGGCAAGAGGAGGATTGAAAAGGCAGGGGAAGCACTGTAAAGACTGTTACACTATCCCCATAAATATAAGGAAGGAAACATCACAGGTAATTCAGCGGGTTTTCACATCCGATTCCTTTTGCAGATGCTAGCGTGGTTTTGCTTTTTAATAAGCACCCCTGCTTCAGTGCTCTCCTTGGAAGGTCCCTCCCTATATGGGCCCTTTCTGCCTGATCTTTGTACTGGGATGGTGGCAGTCAATAAAATTGAACAGTTTCCTTCCTCGCCCAGCTGCTGTTCCAGTAAAGGGAAAACAGAGAGTAGGAAAGGGTGCATCAGCACTAACCAATAGGCTTCTCTCCCCTTGGTCAAGCTGTCTTTTCCCTGATGCCGTTCCACAGCAGGACCTGGTCATGACCAACTTGTTGAAGACCTCTGCATGAGTTGACCACACGTTTACACTATCATGTCCGTGGAGACCTAGAAAGCTGTTCTTCTCCATATAAAGAAAGGATTCCCTTCAAGAAGAGGTTCTCAGCTCAAAATGTGATGGGACATTTTTTTTTTTTTTTTTGCTTACAAGAAACTTTCTGCTGGTCCTTTGAATTTTGTACTTGGATAACTGGCACTGTCTCTTTCCCTTCATCATATTCCCCTAGTCCAGCATTTTATTCCCCCTCTCATCTTGCATCATTTTTAAACCAGGTCAAACTCAGGGCTTCTTTGTTCTCATTGGTCAGAAGAGAAGTTACAGAGATCTTTCAGGCATTTAAGCAATTCGTTTCAGACATTCAAGAAATGAAGACTAAAGTTTGGGAAAGGAAGGGATTATTAAAGAATAGGCATGTCGGCTTCGGCTAGAAGAACTTCATTTGCTAATAACAGGTTTCGCTGCTTCCATATGATAAAGCTGTTCCAAAAGTGATGTTAAGAAAGATGTCAATGTTTATTCATCCTTAACAAAAGCCTAATGAAGTTTGAAGTAATCGGAGTACCTGGATACAGAGTTAGGGATCCTTTCTGTGTCGGTTAAATCCCTAAATAATAAGAGCAATTCATGTAAATAGATTTGCAACAGCTCAAAGACTTATGTGAAGAATACCGCTTATTTTTATGTAAATAGCATGGTGTTCTGCCAAAAAAAGGGAAGGTTGTGTCTTGTGTCTTTATCTTTGTTCCACAACAGCTGTTGTTTCCAACAAACTTGAACATAAATGAGTTAAAAGGGTCATAGCAACAGAACCATAATCTGAAGAGAGATTTTTTAAGGATGTTTTTTGCAAATGATTCACAGAATTTTTTTTAAACAATAACAAAAAAAAAAAAAACACCACCCAGAACCCAATTGCTGACACAGACTCTGTTTCAGAAGTTATGGAAGCTAGTGTCAATCAGGATTGGATTTGCTTCGAACTTTTTGACACAGGAAGGGATGCAGGATGCAAATAGCGATATTCACTCTTTGTAAAACTAATGGAAACAGCACCCGAAGACAATTTACTGGAGGAAAACATCTGAGCTGAATTGATGCATCCACAGGACATGAAAGACTAATTTCAAAGGACATGGGAAATATCAAGCACAAGTTTGTGATGGCTTTAAAGAAGATAGGAAAACATTACCTGGCTGTTCTTTATGGTCTATTTCAAAGCCAATTAAGACCTGAAAACAGAATGTGGAGATGCCAGAAAAAAAGGAAACTTTCCAAGTTATGGCAGAAAAAATAATGCATGGTCTGTAAGGAACTAGATTTGCTCTTGAGCATCATGCTTTGGCCAATCATTTGAGGCAGCAAGGGGCATTTGAAGGTCAACCTTGCTTGCAAAGACTTGTAGCAAGGGGTGGCTGCCTTCCAAGTCTTATCCATCATATCTTTATAACAAAGAAGCTAGACACCCACCCAATTCTAAAGGTATGTGCACCTAGAAAAGTGCCTAGAACTGTGTATACTGACAGGGCTAGAAGACCATCCTATGGGAGAGAAAGTGGGTCTATTCCACAATATTGCATTTCAATATTGCAATCACAAACCTATACCAACAGTTTATTGCTATTACAGCACAATTGTATGGAGACCTACTCAGAGTCAGGAATAAGTCCCAATGTGTTCAATGGGGCTAATTCCCTAGAACAGGGGTTCTCAACACTGGCGTCACTGGAGCGTGGCGGGGGGGGCGGGCCGCCAGGGGGTGACGCGCGTCATGGGGTGATGCGCGCACCCCCTCGCGCGTCACTTACGTGACGCGCGTCGCCCTCCGGACGCTCCGAGGCCGGCCCGGGAGCCGGCCTCGGAGCGTCCAACCCCGTCGACGCTCCAGGGCCTTCTGAAGGCCCAGGCAGCGCGTCAATCCGGGTATTTCCCGGATTTTCGCGCATGCCCAGACCCGTTTTGAGGGCAAAAAGCCCTCAAAACGGGTCTGCGCATGCGCGAAAATCCTTGACGCGCTGCCTGGGCCTTCTTTCAGAAGGCCCTGGAGCGCCGAAGGGTTCGGACGCTCCGAGGCCGGCTCCCGGGCCGGCCTCAGAGCGTCCGGAGGGGGCGACGCGATGCGGGGGGGGAGCCGGGTGGCCCCCTCCCCCCGCGCCTATAACGTCGCGCCCCTAGGGGGGGTGACGCGCGTCCCCGCACTAGGGTGACGCGCGTCTAGTGACACCCCTGGTTCTCAACCTGTGTTATGAGTACCTCTAGGGGTACGCGGACCAATGGCAGGGGGTATGCCAGAGCCTGTCCCTTATCAGCATCAATCAGTAGTTAATTACTTGTTAATTAGAGCTTAAATGCAATCCCCCGTCTGTCTGTCTGTCTGTCTGTCTGTCTCTCTCTCTCTCTCTCTCACACACAAACACACACACACACACACACACACACACACACACACACACACAAAGACTTAAGACATTTTCACATTTAAAATTGTTTTAGTAATTTTTATTTAATGATTAATTAGCTAGTTAATTTATTAATCCAATTACGGGTGACGCAGCGGGTTAAACCGCTGAACCATGAGCTGTTGATCGAAAGGTCGGCAGTTCGAATCTGCGACGGGGTGAGCTCTTGTTGCTTGGCCAGCTCCTGCCAACCTAGCAGTTCCAAAGCATGTCAATGCGAGTAAATAAATAGGTACCGCTTACGGGAAGGTAAACAGCGCTCCGTGTTCCAGCTGCATGCTACGCACTGCGGCAAGGAGAGTCATGCCAGCCACATGACCACGGAGGCATCTTCGGACAACGCTGGCTCTTCGGCTTTGAAATAGAGATGAGCACCACACCCTAGAGTCGGACACGACTGGACTTCATTGTCAGGGGATACCTTTACCTTTTTAGTTCAGAAAATTGGACTGTGATAGGAGGTACCCGGGCCTTCAAAGGTTGAGAACCCCTGCCTTAGAAGGTGTGCATAAGATTTCAGCCTCAAAGCCCAAGCCTACCTGAATCCCCCCATCACTGATGCAGTCACATCAACGGAGTGCCCTCTGCATCTGCGGGGTGGGTAGCAGTGATGCAGACTTGAGTCTATTGACTCGGACTCAAGTCAGACTGAAGTCACGTCAATCAATGACTTGACTCGGGCTTGACTCGGCAATTGTAAGACTTGAAAGACTCGACTTGAAACTTGGAGCTTTTTACAACAAGTCTAATTTTATTCAGACTTAAACCCATTTCCCCATTAAATAGATAGGGACTCACAACCAAAGACTTGGGATTTGGGGGCAAAGACTTGGGACTTGACTTGAGACTTGAACCCAGAGAATGAGACTTGACTCAAGACGTGGAGTCAGAGACTTGATCCACATTCCCGCCACACTCCTTGTCTCTGCACTGTTGCAAAGTGCTTTTACGGCGCTTTTGCAACAACGCACGCTGGTGGAACTCACGTTCTGATGGCGCAAGGGTTCCATAGGTTGGGCCGTTAATTTATCATAACTTTTATATAACATACCAAATAAAAACATAGCACACACTGTAGCATCTTGCAGAAATGAAAGGAGAACAATGGTGTGAGTCATTTATAAAGTATATTGTTCAATTTTCGTTTAAATTACACATGCTGGATAGAATTGATTGCAGTTTGCATAAGACTCCAAGGGCCTGAGGGATTGTGTGTAAGGTTTAATTTTCCTCACAGGTTGAAATCAGGCATAATTCTAATGAAGTCAATAGACTTGCTATATGTAAACTATCTAAATTCTCATTTGGGTGTATAGTTCTTGAAAGAACTATGTGTTGTGCACTCTTCCGGCTCACATTATTACCACCAGAAGACAATATTCAAATAATGCCATTCAAATATATTCAAATAATGCAATTCAAATCGCCATCCTTTTATAGATCCATCTGGACATTACAGCAGTCATATATGTAAAACAAAAGGAAATCAAATATTTTGGCAAAATAAGCAAGTTACACATGCACGTGTGCGTGCACACACACCTTTAATCTGCTTGAAGCTAGTGCTCACTTTCCATACAAAGGATTTCTTTTTTCAGTATATGTGTTGGAAAAACGTATTCATTTTCACAGAATATTAAGCAGGTCTGACTAGAAACTTTAACATCCGAATGAATCCTTTGTCGGCCACTGCAGTAGGGTCATTACTAAAATCTGTATTATTTTCAGATATCGCTTCATTGCTTCATTTGGTGGCCTGATGCATTTCATTGGCTCTTTTCAACCATTTACTTTGCTTTGTGCCCAGTTCGGATGGTTGCTTCATTTCAATTTTGATTCATTTTTTTTCAATCGTTTCCATTTATTTCAATAGACAAAAGTCAATTACCTGCAACATTTTTAATTACTGTTCAGAACTGGATGACATTTGCAAGGATGGAAGCCCCCGATAAGGAGACAAAGGCCCCAATCCTATCCCTAGCACCAGCGCTGATGCAGCCGCACCAAAAAGGTGTGCACTGCATACAATGGGGGAGGACAACCTGAGGGCAAATGTAAGAACTGGAGCTGCCTATGATTCTCCTTGGACATATATTCCATGTCTTTTGGTGGCATATGTCTGGGAAAAGGGGTGGGGAGGTTTTAAAAGAGGAGATAAGATCTGGTGCGTACCATTGCTGTTGGATCCACCTCCTCTCACTTCCTCCCCACCCCCGGTTCCTCCCATGGAATGTCCCAAACCTCCCCCTTCCCTCCCATGATTTGCCCCCATCCCTGACTTACTGGTGCCAAAAAACATATTACCATAATTCCTTTTGTTTGCAAGTTTGCCAATAATAATGAGGAATCCAACAGCAAACAAGGGTGGATTAAGCATGGTCAGGCATTGGAATGAAGGGATCTTTCATGTAGCTTGCCTATGCTGACAGAAACTCAAAGCCCAGAACCTTTAAGAAGTCAGAAGCTGCTGATAGATCTGAGTTCATGTGTGACTGAGATTAGGGGTGCCACAGATATTGAAGATTTGCTACATCTGATGCAAAGACTATATATTGGCTGCAGTGGATAAACTTCCCAGGCAGGGAACAGCTTTAGACTATTGGATTCGCACATGGTGGTGTCAGAGGCTGGGCACTGGCCAAAGGCCTATACCCAACAGAGGTTCCACCTGACCAGGCTGACACCTGGACCTTCAGTATTGGGGGTGGGGGAAGTAGTGTGCCACAAGGGGGTAGGGGGTGGCATTCAGGGCCCAGAGCAGGGGTTTGCCAAAGGGTCGCAAGCAATCTGCTGACAGAACTCTATAAGTGTGCATGCACACACACAGAGTGATGATGTCGCTTCAGTGATTAGATGCACAAGCTGATGCACAGTTAAGTCAATTGATAATTCTGTGTATGAAATGCACAACTCAGCTTGCCAGATCTGGCAGCCACAGATGCGCTGGTCTTGATAGGAGATAAAGCAGGCAGCTGCTTGCCCTGTCTTGATCCTAACTCACCCCCTTCCCCTCTCTGATCTGTTGGAAATAAATGCCGCAGCTGCAGGATGTGATTTTGCCACTGTAGGGATTAATTATGACAGATCAGGAAGGGGAGAAGGTAGGGGGAGTCTCTGCTGCCTTTTCTCCCATCAGAAAAAGAATGTCAAAACCAGAGGGCAGCAGTCAATGATTCAGATCTGTATTACATTGTTTACGTGCTTTTAAATGGGGAACGTGTTGCGCAACTGAGCCAATTGCAAACAATAACATGTATTTGATGCTCATCAATGATTTGTATCTACATTGTAAGAACAAAACCCATATCTGCTTTTGCAGGTAAATGTAAACATTAAATGATCCAATGTGGAAATGTCCACAGAAAACAAAGCTCGGGTTTTGCAAAATGTTTGCTCAGAAAGAAAATATGCTGATTCTAGCTATGCAACTTATTTTGATATATTATTCTGCAGTGAAGCAATTGCTAGAATAACTTTAATAGAAATGCATAATCCTATCATTGCTCACCCCAGAATCTATTGCAAAATGCGAGCATCCTTGCAACAATCTAAAAAAATATTTCCCTTACTTTTTAAAGGTTTTTTTCTAATTTGCATAATATTTTGAGCACATGTGTTTTACAATACTTTCTTGGGCACTGAAGTCCAGGGTGGGAGTAGTGCAACACTTCGGCTATGTAATTTTGTCTCAACACATTTCCTCACTGGTTGGCTACTTTTGTTCAGGAGTTAATGTTTTGTTTTGCTTCCAATGGTCTCAGCCCCAGAGACTTTCAACTCCCCGCATTCATTTCCCAACCATCTGCATTTGCTTTTGTACAGCTCATCCTCATTCCGTTTATATAATAAGAGATGTGTCCCATGCGTCCATAGAAGTACCCCAAACACACTTCTGTAAAGGTAAATTACAGTGTTGTCTGCAATGCAGCCAGACCATTGAAAACTTCAGGAAGGAATGACACAGCAGCCCTGCTGGGAGGAGATGGTTGGCAACTCCACCTGTGTGTTTCTCTTTTAGATACAATTCTATCAAGAGGCGTTCTAATATGGGGGGAGCAGGTGTGCTCCACCCCAGGCGCTGAGTGGGCGCGGGGGAGCGGCAGCCGGGCTCGGGGCTGCGCAGAGCGGTGCGGCACCGGAGCCCGGCTGGCACGCCCCTCTAAAGCAGCGCGTCCACTCGGCGCTTCCCCGGCCTCCGGAGGCTGCGCTCCGGAGACCGGGGAGAAGCCCTCCTCAAAGCGACCGCCGAACAAGGCAGTTGCTTTGAGGGCTTCTCCCCGGTCTCCGGAGCATAGCCTCCAGAGGCCGGGGAAGCGCCAAGTGGGCGCTCAGCCCCGAGTCCGGCTGCTTGGGGGGGCGCACCAACCCCGCCCCACCAGGCGCCGGGTTGGCTGGGAACGCCACTGATTCTATCACCGATACCATTCAGTAACAACCTTGACTGGATTACACTGACTGTTACTTTGTTAGCAGATAGGGATCCCTTCCACCCTAGTTCTTTCTTACCTCAGCTGGCCTCAGGTTGAGACTCTGCAGAAGGGATGTGCCTCTCTGCTCTCAGGGTGTGCAGCATCCTCATTCAATGGTTCCCTGGGCTGAGTGGTAGGGTGCCCATATCCAATAAGGGACAGGGTGCGTGCCTATACCTTTAACCATTGTAAGAAGAGGGAATTTGGGCAGGTGTAGCTTGTTGCACCTTTCCATGATGAGCTACACCTGCCCAAATTCTAATGGTTAAAGGTATAGGCACCCTGTCCCTTATTGAATATGGGCACCGTACTGAATGGGCTCCAAGGGGAGGACGTGCTTCTCTATGGTCATACTGTAAAGCTAATGATCTCTGCTGCTGGCAGAATGTTGCAGGGGGACAGGAAGGGCAGCATACTGACAACCATGCTAGCTGATGCCAGCGATGAAGCAAAGGGCATTGAGTAGGTGTGGCTAGATGATCAGGCTGCTGCAGGGGGCACTCTGTGTCAATGATTGGCCTTTGCAGTGCTCCAGCTGATAGGCCCACCATGTGCTATGGCCTCCTAGCTCGGTGTGCCTGTTTGTGATGGTGCAAGCTGAATGAGGTGCTTTTTGCCTGTCTCCTGCTGTGGCTGGGTAATTAGAAAGTAGCTGGTGTGGCTTCTAGACCTTCTCCCCCCCCCCCTCATCTTTTGTTTCTGGACAGTCATGCAAAAGGTGTGCACCTTGATGGTTAGGGCAAGTGTTTTGGCTTGGCTCAAACCTGTCTCACCTGGCTCACAGCCTGTATTCTTACGCAGTGAGCTCCCAGAACCCTGCTTTGCCTGAGCTCTGTTGAGGCTCCCCTTGTGATTTGTTTTCCCCAGTTCCTCCCGTTATAAAGGATTCCTTCCAGCTGATGAATGCCCCCACTCAAATCCTCACTATAGAGCAGGGGTGTCCAACCTTTCAACTTGAATGCTCCTGGACCTTTAATGGTTGTATAGGTGAGGGCCTTTCAGCAGGTACAGCTGCTTTAGCAGCACCATCAGTAATTGCAGCTGCCAAGATTATGTCTTCTACTTTCTGCACAACTCTTAAGAACGCACAGGTCCTAATGGTGGAAGGTTGGCCACCCCTGCTGTAGAGAGACAAATGTTTGTTTCACATGGCGTACCTCTTCTGATGAAGCTATTTTTCTACCCTTGCTTTGCTGGTCATCAAAAAGCTATTCTCTGGATGTGTGGGTGGGATGAGGAAACTTGAACCCTGGCTGCAGGGATTCCTAGCAGATCTTTGTTTTCATCCATCTGCTGCTGATGCTGTGGCATTCTTGTGCATGTTTCGCATGGTGCCTTGGGGCATCTCCCCATGGTTGGAGGGGGTGTCTGTTGCTGCAGTGCTCATTCATAATGGCTGGCGGGAGGTTTGCTGCTCTGGCTGCTCATTGCCCTGCCCTTGCCCCTGTCCCTTGCTCCGTTCATCCTGGCGGTGCTTCTCTGGTCACCAGCATTGGGCTTGGGAGGATGCAATGGTTGACTCCTTGCATATCACATTGATAATGTATGGACATCGCACTGATGATGCATGGATGTCAGGATGCTGCTCCATGGGTGATGAACTGTGTCAGGGTTTCCATGGATGCTATCAGTGTTGGTAGGAAAGGCTGCACCAGCATTACTGGGAGGATTATGCTGGAGTGGTGTTGCTTGGATAGGCTTAGCATATGAAGCAGGGATTTGGATCAAGTCTCTGACTCCAAGTCTCGAGTCAAGTCCCAAGTCTTTGTCCCTAAGGGCTCAGTCCAGCCTAACTCAGGCACAGTTGAGGCCCAATTGTGGCCCAATTGTGGCCCAAACTAGGACCGAGTTAGGCTGCAACTGTGCCTGAGTTAGGCTGGAGGCAACAGCATTGGGCCAGGATCGCGGCAAAACTTACGGCAGAGGCAGGCAGGCTCCTGTGGGGAGCTGTCAGTCTTGTGGAAGCGAAGAGCCCCCTCCTCAGCCCGTCTGCGTGCACCTACCACAGCTGCTGCAGCGGTTGCAGCAGATGGGCAGCCACAGGCGGGCCTGCAGGCACTGCGCGTTTGACAGTCAGCTGAAGGGCAGAGGTTGTGCCAGTGCCAGCTGCCCCAGGGCACCCTGGGCATCAGCCACCTGCCGCAGGGGGGAGTGCGACTGCCCTCCCTCCTGCAGACTGCGATGCCACCCCCAAGCCACGGTGAGGCTGCACGTGGGAGTCATGGGGGGGGGGGGTGAGCGGGGGAGAGAAGGGAAGGAGGGGGTGGGAACGGCACGCACAAGGGGGGGGTCTCATGAGGTCTGGAACCGCCTCCGCCAGGACATGCCCGTGCGCTGCCTGAAGCCCTGGGCCTCAAGGGCCGTGGCAATGCCCACAAAGAAGGCATCCCAGCATGCCTTCTGCTCCGTGCCCCGGCCAAGACCGAGAGATGCCGTGGGCTTGTCTGCTGCGAGCGGGAAGGGCTCACGCAGCTCATCACACCCCCAGATGGGGCAACGTCGGCACCTTGCGGCAGGCGCTCTGGCGGCATGGGGGGTGCCAGCGTCCATCATCAGGGAGTGGGAGGGGAGGCAGGCACACTGACAGGGGGTGCTGGGGAGGGGCACGGGTGGGTCAGAAACAGACAGACAACACGGCTGGTGGGAGAGGGATACAGGGAGAGGGGTCTGCAGAGACCGATAGGGGCACAGGGGGCACTTCGCAGATGGAGGCAATGCAGGAACGGGCGCCTCTCATGCAGACGGACCGAGGGCGGACACGGACGCCGTTGATGGGCGGAAACGGACGCCGGTGACGGGCAGACAGAGGGCGGAAACGGACGCCGGTGACGGGCGGACACGGACGCCAGTGATGGGCGGACCGAGGGTGGGTGAGAGCCCCGGTTGCTGAAAGGGCTCTTCACGGACGTGGCGGACGTGCGCCACAGTGCCCGTCAGTGTTTGCCTGCCTGACAGGCCCCCCAACTCCCCCCTCCCCTCTGGTCCCAGAGGGTCCGGCAGCCCCCCTGCTGTGTTCTCCCAGGGATGGCTGTGGCGGACCCTGGCTGGGATTCATGCAGAGGCTTGTGTGCTGGGGCCTGCCTGTGTGGGTGTGTGGGGCAGTGCTTGTGCAACATTGGGGACATGTGTTTCCAGGGGCATCTTTATTGTTCTGGAACAGTGGCAGAGATGGCCGGGCGTGGCTGCCAGGGGTAGGCACAGCAGCCTCTAGGACCACAGCAGCAGCATCAGGCGAGCCCCATGGACCTGGAGATGCGGGCTCTTCCCCTGTGGAACCACGGCCTGCTCCATAGAAAGGGGAGGGACAGCAAGTAGGCAGCCAGGGTGGTGGGGCAGCAGCAGCAGCTGAGGTGGGTTGCAGGGCAGGCTCCCAGACCTCTCTGGCAGCATCAAGGCAGGTGACCGTGGGGCAACCAGACTGCAGGCCCAGGGGTGCTCCCCGGACGGTTTGTGGTAGTGGGCATTCCTGGGGGGACAAACAACATGGGGGTGTTCCATGGCAGCTGCTGCGTGGTAGCAATCGCCATTGAAGAGGAGCCAGTGTGCCAGTTGCAAAGGTCTGCAGGGAGAGAAATCAAACACAGCTGAGTGGTGTGAGACACATAGCCTGGTCTGCGCTCCTTCCCTGGGTGTACGGTGAGCATGATCCTGTAAGGGAAAGGGGTCAAAGAGAGAGACAACAACACAACTTGGGGGTCACAACCATGGCAATCCTAGCAATACTGACCTGTCGGTAGACCCTGTGGAGAAAAGAGGGGGGGGAACAGCTGGTGTCTACATATGGGTTACAGTTCCACACTCATGGCATTGTGTGCTCACATTAATACAGGCAGCTATGAGACAAGACATTGGTATAGAGGCATATGATGGCAGGCTATGCAGGCAGCTATGAGACAAGACATTGGTATAGAGGCATATCATGGCAGGCTATGCAGGCAGCTATGAGACAAGACATTGGTATAGAGCCATATCATGGCAGGCTATGCAGGCAGCTATGAGACAAGACATTGGTATAGAGGCATGTATCCTACCTATATTTCTCTATGCAAAGAGGCAGACGTCAGACCACATGTCAGCACAAACCCTGCACTTACCTGCTGGTGTTGTTGCCTGTATGGGGGGGGAGAGAGGGGCTGGGAGAAAGACATGGGTTAGCAAACACTTGCATGGAGACAGCTGCCCAGGCACAGCAGTAAACAGTTTGGCCACAGGCAGAACAGCCCTCTCTGCCCTAGAGGGGGGCAGAGAGGAGAGAGGAGAAGAGAGAAGTGGGGTGTTAGAAAAGTTTTCAAAGTCCCACTTTGTGGCTGCTGGGGGACAGAACCCCACGCCACGTGCTCAGAGAGAGAGAGAGAGAGTGGAGGGCTGGGGCTGGGCTTTTGTGGGAAAGAGGCTGGGTGGGGCTGGGTGCTGATAGGGTAACTATTTGGGTCCATGTCCAGAGTTAGGCCACACCTGTTCGGTCCTAACTCAGGCCCAACTCGGGCCCAGGGTGTTAGAACTTTTCAGGAGAGGGCTGGTGTGGGTAAGGTAAAATGGCTCCTATGGGTCTCCTCACATTTGGGTCCACCCTTTTTGCTGGCCCAAATTTTGGGCCTGAGTTGGGCTCGAGGGGGCGTGTCAGTGGCTCTCCAGTGTCTGGAACCGGACCAAAATTCGTAACCGCCCCCGTCACACCCCCGACACGCCCCCAACACACCCACTTTTAGGCTGCAATTGTGCCTGAATTGTGCAATTGTGCCTGAATTGTACCGCAGTTGCCTTGGGCTGGACCGGGCTGCAATTCAGTCCCAATTGCAGCCCAACTCAGGCACAATTCAGGCACAACTCGGGCCTAAAGCACTTGGGCTGCAATTGTGCCTGAATTGTACCGCAGTTGCCTTGGGCTGGACCGGGCTGTGAGTCCCACGTCTTTGGTTGTGAGTTGCGAGTCCCTATTTATTTAATGAGGAAAACGGGTTTAAATCTGACTTGTCGTAAAAGGCTCCAAGTCTCAAGTTTTTTTGAGTCTTTTACGATCGCCGAGTCAAGGCATTCGCACCACTTGAATCTGACTCGAGCCTGAGTCAATAGACTCAAGTCTACATTATTTATATGAAGGATATTACGCTGGCATCTGTGCAATATTGGTGCGCCACATTCAAATAGAATCAGACCATTCCTCCCTAGTATGTGTGTTTACAATTGCAGCTTTGTTGTCCTAACCGAATATGGCCTCTACTGCAAAATAGCACACACATGTTCTGGATTCTGAGCATTACCTTTTAATGCAAGTTTCTACTCCTCAAAATCATGGCAAAGGCTTCTCGAATATGGTCAGGTGTACAGTGTTTTCCAAGCAGATCTAGTCCCTTTTTAATATAAAAAGAGAAGCAGCATGTATAACTGCCACTTGGAGTGGGGCACACGTTTGTACATATGTTGGAGTTTCCCTGGTACAGCTTCTCCTAGTGGTTGTTGTATTTCAGGGATGGATAACATTGTAACTACAGTAAGTCCTCACTTAAAGTTGTTTCATTTAAAGTCGTTTCGTAAGTCATTTCATTTAAAGTCATTTTAAAGTTGATGGGAAAATGCCATAGGAACGTTTATGTTTATCATTAAGCCTATGGTAAATATGGTTTCATTATAATTCGTTTTGCTTAAAGTCACAGTTTCCAAGAAGAACCTATCGACAACTTTAAGTGAGGACTTGCTGTACTCTCAGAGCTCTTAGAGATACAGGAATCCTGGCATATAATACGACAGTTCTAAACATTCAGCAACATCCCTTGGTTGTACTCTTCAGCACCACGTCATGAGCTCTGAGCTTTCGACTGTGCGATATCGCTCATCGCCATCAGCTTCAGCTGACCTCAGATGACTTCCCCCTCTTTCTGAACTGGAAGGCTCATTTCCTCCAGCAGGGTCGAAGTATTAGAGATGAGTCCATTAGCTCTGGCCATCATCACAAGTATTGCTAGGTTTATTCTGAGGCTATAGCAAGCTAGACAATCTGCTTCAAAGCACAAATGTCAAGATGACAGCCAACATATCCGTGCATGCCGGTTCAGCTAAAGTGATTATATTTCATTCTGCCTTATTGAAATTGAATTATTTGCTGATGGGTAACAATCCTTTAGATTAAAATCTGCCTGTCTCTGTCTGTCTGTCTGTCTGTCTGTCTGTCTGTCTGCCTGCCTGCCTGCCTGCCTGCCTCCATCTAAGGCAGATGCACTCTTAACAAAACACTTCCTTCATTTTTAGTTTTGTGTTTTGAGAATAAATACAAAATGATGGGGAAATGATAACAGTGAAGAGGTAGCCTTGACTTTTCATTATGTCTTGCTGCTTGAATGCCTTGCTCCACTCAGGATGATGCTTCATAATGTAATAGCAGGACCTCAGCTTGATCCTCAAAAGAAATCTAGACTACTAGACCATTTCAAACTGTCACCAGACTTGCTTGGTTATATGTCTTTATCTGCGTGGACACCAAAATTATGTGTCTGGGACAGGGGCAACAACTCACAGCCAGATTCTGCCTAAGGATCTGGCGATGGAATGAGCGTTCCGTTGCTGGAAGCCGTTGCAAACATGCTGTAAGGCACATTTGCTATGACTCAGGAGTAAGGCAAAGCTCTGCTGGGGGCCGCATGGGCGGTCCGGGCGGCGAGGGAGGAACTTGCAAGGGAGTTGTGATTTAGGAAAAAGTAAGGAGAGTGACAGAGAAAAGGAAGGTTACATCTCTCCTAGTTTGCTGGGAGAAGACATAAACTTGAAGGGGGAAGAAGAACTTCTGGCATGAGATCAAATTTCCACACCCATGAGGCTTTCACTGAGCATGATTCGGCATCCCAGGCTGTCAGAATAATGTTTAGGATCCTTCAATTGATTAGGAACATGGAGACCCAGGTTTCGATCCCTTGCTAAGACATAAAGCTCAACAGGTGATCTTGGGCTACTCACTGTCTTTCAGCCTAAGCTATCTTATGAGGTGGTTGTGAGGATACAATAGGGGCATTGGAACATGCCACCCGAATTAATTTGTGGCTAAGAAGAAAAGAGCATAGAGTCAACAGAAAGGTGGCTTGGAAGATGGACTAATTCAAGAGCTCAATATGGCTGCAACCTTTTTTAATTGGCCTTGCTTTTGTGTGTTAAACAACAGCCTGGCTCTCCAAAACTCAACAGGTAAAGCTTTTTCTATCACTGTACTCCACTGATTGGCAATTCACCTGTCTAATTTCTGTGTGTGAAGCTGCTATTAAAGAAACTCTACCGTTTTGATAACTCTACAATGAAACAAAGCTTTCGTTCAAATACCAGCCAATCATGTAAATAAACAGAAGTTGGACGTTTCAAAGACAACAGTACAGTACATTGATCAGAAAACAGATGGGACAAGGCAAGCCAAGGCTTTTAAAAAGTGTCTACACCAAATTAAGGGCAAGCATTTGTATGTGCATTTTCATTATAGCCATGCATTCCAGCTCATTTAAGAGAAAGATTAAAACCCCAGATGTCTGCAGGGAAACTTACAAAATGGATTAAACCTGAAAGGCAATATTAGAGATAGGCCAATGGAAAATGAAGGAAAATAGAGCCTGGAAGTCAATAGGAAAGCAGATATATCAATAACTTGATAGATAAAGCAACGCAAGATAAGCACACTGCCGGGGGAGAATGCTTAAAAATGCATCATTTTAGCTGCGGGTGCTTCAAATATTAAACCGGTACTAGTATCTCTAACTTACCCCCAAAGAAATCACTGCCTGCTCACTTCTTAGGATAAGTGAAGCAGAAATGATTTTCTGGGGATTTGAAGAACACAGGAAACATCCCTGGGCAGAGCACAGCAAGCTCTTGACGGAGAGCAGCTTGTATAATTCCAGCCCTAGCTGCATAGCTCTGTGGCTGAAATCTGTCTATTTTTATTGGATCCTCACCTTTTAAAACGAGGTACACCAATCGTGAAACCTCCGGAGGAATGCCTGTTGCCTTAGCTTTTAAGCAGTCCGGGTCGGTGAAACAGGACAATGTATTTATCCCAAGCAACGGCAGACTGACAATCATGTTCTCAGAATAGTGTGTCAGAGATTGATGAGTTACCAGAACCAGGCAACTGGTCTATTGATCCTCTGTATTAAATCAGTCAGTACTATATTGACTAGCAAGGTATCTTGTGGTAGATGATGAACCACCTGGTACTAGTGGGATAGTCATCCCATGGCCTGTTTCAACCGTTCACCCGTACATCTTCACTCATCTAAAAGGGAACTTGAAGAGAACTGTCTTGACATTTTTGGAGTCACCATATTTCACTAGACAAATTAATGCAAGAAACAAGGAAAGAAATCATTATAACCAATTATAAATATAACATAAGCTCAAAACTCCAGTAGCGTAGTTGGTGGGGGGAGGGGGCACTGCCCCCTTGTGGCGGTGGACTGGCCATTTTCTAGCATCTCCACTGGCAAGAGGGGGCATTTGGCGAGGCAGCAGCGTGTGAGCTGAGCCCTCCCATGCCCTCGCCTCTGTACGGCTCCAAATAGAGCCATTCTGGAGGCAAGGTTGACGCACAGACATGAGGAGGCAACGTGTGGGCATGGGGGGGCATCGTGAGGCATCATGACATCACTCTGGTCCTGCCCCAGGCAGCGACTGGGCTAGCAACACTGCTGCAAAACATAGAACTGTGTAAGGGTTATAAAAACGAACCATTGGATTGGATCCATAGAGTCTCTTGCATCAGTGGAACAACCTGATTTTTGAAGATTGCATCCTCCAAGATTGCATCCTCCAAGTTTGGTCCTTTATGTCATATTCCATACCATTCCAGAAGTTCCCTGATCCTTGGGAGTGGCTTTTGGGGATGCTGGGGCTACACTGTGAAGTAGGTAGGAAAGCCATGCTTGTACATGTGAATTTCACTTGTGCTTTTCTGGCCCCTACCCATTGTTTTCTTCTTGTGATTAATCAACTGAGTGTTTAATATATAATAAGCAGGTACGGAGGATGAAGCTCAAATATTTTGGCCACCTAATGCGAAGAGAGGAGTCTCTGGAGAAGACTCTGATGCTGGGAAAGATTGAAGGCAAAAGGAGAAGGGGAAGGCAAAGGATGAGATGGTTAGACAGCATCACCAATGCAACGAACATGAAAATGAGCGAACTCAGGAAGATAGTGGAGGACAGGAAGGCCTGGCGGGATATGATTCATGGGCTCACGAAAGGTCGAACACGACTTAATGACTGAACAACAACAACAATATCCTTGGACTCTACTAGTGGTTGGATTGACTTTCACCAGATACTTTCAAACAGATCTGCTCAATACGTCTCCTCATGGGAGTCTCAACTGGAGCGGATCCCAGTTGCTAGCACAGACCAACAGGGCCTCCTTTTACCCAAGGATTTATCAAAGAGCACAGATAACACATTGGTTTCCCTATCTGCAGCAGACCACCAGTAATAGAGCATTTTGGTAGCTGAAACTGATGTTGATAAAGTACAGATGTAGCAATTGAATTTATAGTGGTAAAGGAAATACGGTTCTTGAAAGAAGGATGTGTCCTGGGAAAGTCAAGGAGACTCTTGACCACATTTTTTAAAAACAATACCTGCTATCTTGTACCTTAAAAATGAAAAAGCAAATTGGTACATTTAAGTAACAGCACAATCCTGTCCAATTTACACCACCAGCGAAACTCAGCTGTATCCTATCCAACTTACACCTGGTGTAATCCAGCGGTGCAGCGAGAACGGGAAGCCCCAGAACGGAAAGGGGATTCAAATCCCCTTTGAATCCCCCTTTGGAGAGGATTTGAATCCCCTTTACCCTCACCCCCCCCCAAAAAAAATAAGCACACAAGACAGAGGCTTAGGTTGACTGGGCCACATTATTGAAATTACATAACTGTAGCAGGGTAAAACTAAACTACAATACAAGCATGCGGGGCACTGGGTGGGGAAAGACAATGCTAACCGTCTACTTCCCCTAGGTGATTTGGATGATCAATGGGCGTACCATCTGACTCAAAGAAGCACTCGGTTGAGGACCGAGTTAGCCTATCACGGCCAACTCCAAAGGGTCGAGGCAGCTGGACAGCGCAGGCCCACAGGACAAGCCATGCGCTAGCCTTAGACACTTCCAGCCAGGGGGACCTCACTGAGCCGGGGTAAGCAATGTGTGAGCGGTCCTGATTCACCGCCTGACCTTGCTGACCTCAGAATGGACGCCAAAGCATTAACTCCTACCTACCCGCCCCGCATGACACCTGCCAAAAGTGACCATGAAAGAAAAATAAAATAAAACAAATATTAACTGTGCACACCACCCAACACCAGTCTGGGGTAGGCAAAAAAGCTACCAGCCATAGACCAATTGGCTGAGATCAAAAAAATCCTACCCAGCCCCATGAAAGGCGACCAGCTAATCTCAGACTGTATGAAGGGCGGGCGGGTGGGGATTGCCAGCAGCAGGGAACTGAATGGTTGGGCTCTCACATGTCCCAACCCAGCTTGCTTGACCCTCCCCCAACTGTAGCCCAGCCAATGGGCAAAAGGCACCTCTGCCCTCTCTGCATGGAGGGGGTGGGGCAAAAGCGGCGACATGTGATTACATGCCACCGGTATTCCGTTCTGGGGCCTCCCGTTCTCGCTGCACCACTGGGTTACACCGGTGGTGTAAGTTGGATAAGATATAGCTGAGTTACGCTGGTGGTGTAAGTTGGATAGGATTGCTCTGTAATTGGGTAATTTTTCATAAAATATCAGTGGATTGCATTAGTAAGATTCAGTGTCAATTTCCAACTCCATTTGGTAAAGTTGACCACGTTAACATTTAAAAAAAAAAAAACCCTATAGGTATATTCTGGAATAATTGCCTTCTTTAATAAACACAAGCTTCCTATTTTCACAGAAAAGATTTTTTCCCATTTCTCTTGGGAAATCAATAATAGATATAGTGGGAGTACCAACATTTAACCAGCACTTAGCAATTCTATCACAAATGAATAAAAACCAGGATCCAAAGATTCATCCTGGAAGAAGGGCAGGGACTACTGGTGACATAGAGGTGCAGTTTCAATTATTAGTTATGACCCACCTGACAACTCAACACAATCATACCATTTCACTCTTATTACAAAAATAGCAGATTGGTTTGCCCAAAACATTTGTGATGAATGTTTGATCTAGGAAATATAGCATTATTAGGGGCAGGAGAAAATGGTGATAATGAAATAAAAACACATAACACCGCTTTTTGCAAAAAAAAAAAAAAATCTGTGAAAATATAAAAATAAAATAAATCATGTAAGTCAGCAGCAAAGTTCCAAGGAGGATGGCATCACATAAGAGCTATTTAAAAGCAATTTGACATGTCAGGTCACTCTAGACAATCTAGACAAACGTTTTGACTCACTTGTTCGAGCAAGATTCTGTACACTTCGAAGCTGATGAAAATCAGCCTCATGGACTAGGGAAACACAAGATACCTACTGTTTGGACTAAAAGACTGTACTGATATCTTCAGACTTCCTAATTAGCTGGTTTGGTGTGCTCATAATATGTGAGTGCATTTTTCAATGGGGACCATTCCTCCCCACCTCCATCCAGCTACAACCTTTCTCTTACGCCCTGGTGAGCTTTAAATTGTGCTAGCCACACTGGATGTCTACTGAGAAGAAATGCATTGATTATAAACCATTAAAAGAAAAACTAAAGCATGTGGGTTGTATTCTTAGTTAGCCTTCTATTAATGTAAGGAGGTTTGCATGTGGGAAGTGATAGCTTGAGGTTCTTGCACATGGAAATCTGAATGGAATTCTGACTTGGCTTTGTGCTTGTGCAAAACATTGCACAAGAATTTGTGCAGAAAATTGTCACTACCGAATTATTCCATTTCCTCTGCATGTGCTTGAACAGTCATGGAACCATGCAAGACGCCACCTTAGTTCTACCTGCATACCATAACTAGAAGTGCCTTCATATTGTTATTTGGACATACATTTTTCTGGAATTAATAACTATGCACCTTCAGTCAATTAGACTGAAGGTATGTCAAGCAACTAATGAGATTCTGAATTCTGGAGGAACCTTGGGGCAGGCAGGTTTTCCCAGTTCTGATGTTAATTTCAGTCCACACTGCTTGCTCAATTTTAGTATGGACTTGAAATATAGAGGAAATGTCATTTCTGTGATAGAAACCATGATAGGTTTCTTAGAGTTACCCTAGATGTGTCAAAGAGTTCTCTGGCAGTTTTATTGAGCTCCAAAACTACTGAGTTGCAAAACTGAGGTGAATTACAATGAGAATGCCCTCCCATACTTTAAATACTGATTTAAGATTAGCCAACAGAAGATGATAGAGTACCAAATCCTCTTTTTTTGAATCAGAATGTCTTTACCTGGAGTCATTTGGCTCCAGAATATTGATAGAATTTACATTCATAGGCATTTTCTAGAACCTCCTGTGTACTGGGAATGAAAGCAGATTTTGGAAAGGCATCATTTGAAAAAAAAAGATGGTCCCCAATCTATCCCCCGCCATGACTCACCTGGTTCTGTCTTGCTGGGCCCGGGACACATGTATCACGCATCAATGGGCCTCAGAATGCCTCCAGCAGTGACTGGAAGTCACTTTCGCGAAACCAGACGTAAACTGGAAGGGACTTTCAGTCACTTCCGGAAGTGTTCTAAGGCCACAAAAATTTAGGGAGTGCGTCCTGGGCTCGGCGTGACCCAGAGTAGCCTCCAATTGTGTCTGGACATCTCCAATTTGGTGCCAACCAGATGCAAGGGTGGGGGGCAGGCCCAACTCGGTGATCCACAGCACATCAGTCCGTGACCGACCAAGTGGGTTGCAACCCACAGTTTGGAAGAGCTGTTCTAGGGAATAAGGCCAATTGAACTCAGTTGGAGTTACTTCTGAAACATGCTTAGAATTGTGATGTAAATGATGTTCTGGCATAGCTAGTTCAGCACTCAAGGATTTGGTCCTACATGTTCCAAGTTCAGCATATTTATGAGAGCTGCTTAACTGATATCACTAAATTTCTATCTGGAAAGCAATGACCTACCGGTAGTTAGTATTCCATCAAATGGCTTCAGCGCTTTTAGATGGGTGGCACAGGAACATAATGTTTGAGCTCGAATTTTGTATCTCCAATGAACGTGGAGTAGCAGAGGACATCCCTTTCCATTTGTTTAGTTACCCATTCTACAAAAAGGTGAGACTAAAATTCCTAGATCACCTATCTGAATTGCGTATTTAGTCAATTCAACAAAGGCTGCAATCCTATGTTTACTTTCTTGTGAGTAAGTCCTATGGGAATGGAATGGGAGTTACTTCTGACTAGACATGCCTAGGACTGCACTCTAAAAGTTACAGTTTTGTTGCCTAATACAGATAAAAAAACATCATCCCCAAAGTTTATTTGCATTATTGCCTGCATATTTTGGGCAGAAATATTTTCAACAAATGCCATTGACTGTTTTATGGGCAACGGTATCTGAACCTTTTTTTGTTGCCATTGCTACTTTGAAATAAACTGTAATTTTGTTTGACTTACAATCGAAAGGAAACTGATTTACAGCGCAATCCTAACCAACTTTCCAGCACCGGTGTAACAGTGCCAACAGGGCGCACGCTGCATTTTGCAGTGCAGGAGCAGTCATGGAGGCCTCCAAGATGAGGGATCATTTGTTCCCTTACCTCGGGGCTGCATTGTGGCTGCACCGGCGGCACTAGAACGTTGGTTAGGATTGAGCTGTAACAGTAGTTACTTATTTAAGAAGTCGACTACTAGGCTTTCTTTTAGGACAAATCCAAGATGTATCTATCTTAGGTTGACTTGAGCCAACACCAAAGAAAAGTGGGCCATATTGACAGTGGAGTGAAGGCCATGCTCTGGAAGCAAATCAAGCACAGAGCTGACAAACAGATCCAGAGGATTTTTTTTATTACCAACAAGTTGAGCCGCACTGGTCTCTTATGTCTCCAGACCCCTTCAGAGTTAGTAGTTGCACTGCAGTACCGCTTCCTGGCTATCGGCACTGGTGGCACTGCAGTGCGGTAGAGAGGAGGCAAGCAGCTCCCTCTATTGGTAGGGCACTGTAGTGATATGGAGGAAGGTGACTGCATCAAATTGTCTAAATCCCTAGCTGAGACCTTAGGTGCCTTCCAATGAGGCAGGTTACAGATCCAATTAGTAGTAATAATACCTAATCAATATGTTGCACCCTTTTTTGCTATCTTATAATTTTAATTTTAGGAGCAAATATGCATAATGGTACCGTGGGAACTGAGTGCCTCAAGAATTGTATTTTTAAAAAACCTTCTGAAATCTCGAATATATATCAAAGAGTATTTCATATTCTGAAATCATCCTATCAGTTCCAAAAATGCCACATTATTCCAGTAACCTCCAAGCTAATGAATGTGTTTCAAGGTCACTGACTTTAATGAGTTCCCTGGGTATTTCTCAAGAATTCGTATAATGAAATGTAGACCTTATTGAAAAAGTTTAACATCTTTTAAAATTTTAAACCACCCCTCCTCTATTAAAGGATAAAATATTCCAGTTTATTACTGTCTTTTGGAAACTTTTTTTTTTAAAAATACAGTACTATAGTATTTCAGCTTGTAACATTTTCTGTACGATACTGAAGATTAAAAAAACAGAATTACAGGTTTTGCTTCAAAATGCACATAGAGCTTTCTATGAATGAGTGATGCAAAAAAGAAAAAGCAATCTCAGCATCACAAGAGGAAATTCAACACATATTTTCACACCCTTCTAATTGTACCAACCTTTTGCTGCTGAACATTTTAAACTCTACAGTTGCTTTTTAGTAAGGGCAAAAGAAAACTAAGTGAGGTTGCATTTAACAGCCAGAACTGTAATCTGATCCTTAACTTTGCCCCAACCTTAAAACTAGTGCTCAAGCAGTGCAAGATCCTTTCCTGCAGTATGTGTGGCAGTCAGTGGATTAGGAATGGGGGGGGGCGGGGCAGTCCGCTCCCGGAAGTCACGGGGGTGTCAAAGCAGCCAGATTGGAAGCAAAATGACGGCGGCGTGACAAAATGGCGGTGGTGGCGAGAAACCGCGGCAGCAGCAAATGTGGCTAAATAGGTCGGATAGGCCTCCCAGCGGCACAGTGAGCCACAATTTGTGTCCCCCTCCCACCCACACAACCACCCCCCCGAGGGACGTTTGGCTCCGGATGATGTCACTCGGGGGTGGGATAAGTGACATCACATCTGGGTGTGACATCACAGGGGTGTCATCCCGGACTGCGGCCCCCCCATGTGGCGTGGCTATGCCACTGGTGACAGTGGCTCTGGGAAAATCCATAGGTGCTGGTAAGTTGGTAGAAGGGGCAGGAAGGAGGAGGTTTGGGGTTGTTCTGAGGCAGGGAGGATGAGGGCAGGCCACCGAATCCTAGCCTAATTCCCAGACCCGATCCTGCGGTACAGCTATTTAGCTAGTGCAGGTCTGAGTAGACACCCTTCCCAGCACTGTGGACCCTTACCCAGAGGAGACCACTGCAACTGCCTCCCACCATAAGATGCAACGGAAGCCGTTTTGGCACTGCTGCATTGTTGGGGGGGGGATGAATAAGAATGGGCTGCTAAAGTTCCTTACCCTTGAAAGTTTACAGTAATGAGATTCCAGAAATTGCTCTTAGAACCACTGCTATTAAGCAGCTGTTAGACAGAAAGGCCTAAAGTCTGCCTTTCTTTTTTCCATTAGTTGATCTCACATCAAGTTAAAAATCTGTTTACTGTATCAGTCCAGAACATAAAAAAATGGAAGCACTAATTACAGAGTAAACATTCATTAGTAATTAATGTTAAATGAGGTTGAAAAACTGGAGCCATCAGGACACAACAGAATGTTATTGAAGTTTCTGATGTTTAATACAAAATGCGAAATGTAGTATATGTGATTGGTTGAATTTCCATTCAGAAGATAATAGTTCAAATTTGATTTTCAGGATCAAGAGGCAAGAGAAAACAATAGTGTGGCCTTCAGGGTTTTGCTTGTCCTTGAAGCCTGATCCTGTACTTGTTTACTCAGAAATAAGTTTTGCTAAGTTTAGTTGGCCTTGCTTCAGAATGTGTATGCATGGGATCGCAGATTTATAACCTGATCCTATGCTTGTTGACTCAGAAATAAATTGAGTTCAACTGGATTTACTCCCAAGTTGATGTGCATATGGATATACCAGCCTTTGACTTGCATGTATTGCTAGGCTGGTGCGACATATTTAACACCTATGGTTAGCTTGATGCGTGGAGGGGGCTGAACAACGACCCCTCCTCTCCTTGCCAAGAAGGGATTGGCAGAACTAACCATCTGATCAATACATGAGTTGGCATATTCTTGTGGATCAGGGGCTTAATGGTTAAGTTCCAGTTCATGTAAACAGTTGGCAGCCAATTTCCTGAGTAGAACAGAAGGGTGCGTCCACACCTCCATTCATGGAGAAATAATTTGCAGCCCACTGTTTGTTTGAACCTTGCCTAAGGTATGTTGAAAAGAAAAGGCAGCAGAAGACATTTTTAACTTATTTTTGAGTTTGTTCTATATTAGTGGTTCTCATCTGGTGGTACACGTGCCACCAGTGGTACTTTCAGCGACGTTCCTACACCCCCACATGATGCCACATGCCCCGCCCCCTGGAAGGCTTAATGTCATTTTATCGTACTGCCGCCAAAATTCGGCGGCGCAAAAACACACACACACGGCACTTTCAGGCCCATTTCAGAGCCAAATGGCGCTCGTCGGTCGGGTGGGCCAATCATGCAGCCGAAGACATCTCCAAGAGGATGAAAAGCGGTGGAGGGGGTGACAGATCTGGAGGCAAGTACACCCCCCCACACACCGCTTGCCACCCCGTTGCCTTGGGGCCCACTGAAACCCTGCAAAAATGCAGTGCCTTCGGCACCGCATTTCTTGCCTTTGGCCAAGCCTCTCAGGAGCACAGAAAACAGCCCACCTGTCCACCGGAGTCTCATACTGGCCTCCTGCACGGCATCCAGTGGCCTCTGTGCTGAAAACTGGGCTGAAAGCCCAGAAGTAAGCAGTGATGACGTCATCGCCACTTACTTCTGGTGGCACTTGGTGCAGCGGCAGCCATGTGGGTAGTACATTGACAGCCCATTCCAACCCAAGTGCTAAGCAGCCCAAGTCAGACCTAAAGTCAGCCTAAGTCGTTTAGGTCGAAGTTAGGTCTGGAATGCAACCATTTAGGGCAAAGTTAGGTCAAAGTTAGGTCGAAGTTACGACCAACGGACTAAGAACAGCCCATTCCAACCCAAGGGCTAAGCAGCACAAGTCAGACCTAAAGTTGACCTAAAAGTGGGCGGAACATGGGCGGACCGTGGGTGTAACGGGGGCGGCAACCAATTAACGTTGGATTCCAGACCCTGGCAAGCACAGACACGCCCCCTCCAACACAAATGCTGACACAAAATTTAGGTCGACCAAAAAGGTGGACCCAAATTCGAGGAGACCCATAGGAGCCATTTTACCTTACCTAAGCCAGCCCTCTTCTGAAAATTTCTAACACCCTACTCCTGAGTTAGGCCAGAGTTAGGACGGAGTTGGGCCTGCTAGGTCTGGAAACCGACAGAGTTATGCCTAAGATAGGGAGCCTATCAGCACCCAGCCCCACCCAGCCTCATTCCCACAAAAGCCCAGCCCCAGGCCCCCAGTCACTCTCTCTCTCTCTCTGAGCACGTGGCGTGGGGTTCTGTCCCTCACAGCCACAAAGTGGGACTTTGTCGGTGGAGGGCAAAATTCACAAACACCCCACTTCTCTCTTCTCCTCTCTGCCCCCCTCTAGGGCAGAGAGGGCTGTTCTGGCTGTGGCCAACCTGTTTACAGCTGTGCCTGGGCAGCTGCCTCCATGCAAGTGTTTGCTAACCCATGTCTTTCTCCCAGCCCCTCTTCCCCCCCCCACAGGCAACAACACCAGCAGGTAAGAGCAGGTAAGAGCAGGGTTTGTGCTGACATGTGGTCTGACTGCTGCCTCTTTGCATTTAGAAATATAGGTAGGATACATGCCTCTTTACCAATGTGTTGTCTCATAGCTGCCTGCATAGCCTGCCATGACATGCCTCTCTACCAATGTGTTGTCTCATAGCTGCCTGCATAGCCTGCCATGACATGCCTCTCTACCAATGTGTTGTCTCATAGCTGCCTGCATAGCCTGCTATGATATGCCTCTTTACCAATGTGTTGTCTCATAGCTGCCTGCTTTGCCTGCTATGATATATAGGATACATGCCTCTTTATCACTGTTGTGTCTGATTGCTGCCTGTAGTCATGTGAGCAGACAATGCCACAAGTGTGGAACTGTTAGCCTTATGTAGACACCAGCTTCCCCCCCCCTTTTCTCCACAGGGTCTACTGACAGGTCAGTATTGCTAGGTTTGCCATGGTTGTGACCCCCAAGTTGTGTTGTTGTCTCTCTCTTTGACCCTTTCCCCTTACAGGATCATGCTCTCCTTACACCCAGGTAAGCAGCTCAGACCATGCTATGTGTGTCACACCTATCAGCTGTGTTTTATTTCTCTCCCTGCAGCCTTTTGCAACCGACACACTGGCTTGTTGTCAATGGTGACTACTTCAACATACCAGCTGACATGTAACTCCCCCTTGTTTTTTGTCTCCCCAGGAACGTCCACTATCACCTACCTTCCTGGGAGCACCCCTGGGCCTGCAGTCTGGTTTCCCCACTGTCATCTGCCTCGCTGCTGCCAGAGGTCAGGGAGCCAGCCCTGCAACCCTCCTCAGCTGCCGGCGCTGCTGCTGCTCCACCTCCCTGGCTGTGGTTCTTGCTGCCCCTCCCCTTTCTATGGAGCAGGCTGTGGTTCCACAGGGGAAGAGCCTGCATGTCCAGGTCCATGGGGCAGGTGTGCTGCTGCTGCTTTCAGATTGGCTGCTGTGACTACCCCTGGCAGCCTCGCCTGGCCATCTCTGCTAACGTTCCAGAACAATAAAGAAGCCCCTCGGGCAGAGCCCCAGTGAAACATATGTGCCCAGTGTTTACACAAGCATTGCCCCACACACACAGACAGCCCCCAGCACTGAAGCCCCTACATGAGTCCCATCCAGGGACTGCCACGGCCTTCCCTGGGAGAACCCAGCAGGGGCGCTGCGAGACCCCCATGGCACAGAGGGGAGGGGGAGTCAGGGGGGCCTCTCAGGCAGGCAAACAGTGACAGCCAGGGCGTCCGCCCATAATGCAGGCGCCTCTGTCGAAGGCCCGCCCATAATGCAGGCGCCTCCGTCGAAGGTCTGCCCGTAATGCAGCCACTTCCACCCAAAGTCTGTCTGCATAAGAGGCGCCTGTTTATGCATCACCTTCATCTGCGGAGCGCCCCCTGTGTCCCTATCGGTGTCTGCAGACCCCTCTCTTGGAATCTGTCTCCCACCAGCCTTGTTGTCTGTCTGTCTGTCTCTGACCCACCCATGCCCCTCCCCAGCACCCCCTGTCTGCCTGTGTGTCTGCCTCTCCTCCCACTCCCTGATGATGGCTGCTGGCCACCCCCCACCCTGCTAGAGCGCCTGCCGTGAGTCGCCCCATCTGGGGGTGTGATGAGCTGTGTGAGCCCTTCACGCTCGCAGCAGACAAGCCCAAGGCATCTCTCGGTCTTGGCCGGGGCACAGAGCAGCAGGCACGCCGGGATGCCTTCTTTGTGGGCATTGCCCCGGCCTTGGAGGCCCAGGGCTTCAGGCAGCGCACGGGCGAGTCATGTCAGAGGCAGTTCCAGTCCTCATGAGACCCCCCTTGTGTGTGACGTTCCCACCCCCTCCCCTTCCCTTCCCTCCCCCGCTCACCCCCCAGTGCAGCCTCAACGTGGCTTGGGGGTGGCATCGCCTTCTGCAGGAGGGAGGGGATGGCCACTCTCCCCTGCAGCAGGTGGCTGATGCACAGGGTGCCCTGTGGCGGCTGGGCTCAGGCACCTCGCTCACCTGTCACCTGCCCTGCGCCCACCACATGACTGGCACAAGCCCCCTGCCTGCGGTCAGCCCCTTTGCAACCGGGCTGCTACAGACCCTGTGGCAGCTGCCATGGATGGACGCTGACACATGCAGACAGAGGCCTGCACATGCCTGAGCCAAACACGGAGCCTGGAGAAGAGCCTGCCTGCCTGGGAGGTAAGTGTTGCCTGGATCCTGGGGTGGTGCTGGGCCACAGAAACTGCAGCCTGCCTAACTCAGGCATAACTCTGACCTACCTCAGGCATAACTTCTGCCTAACTTAGGCTGCACTTAGGCCACACTTATGCCTGACTTGGAGAGGAGTTGGGTTGGAATGGGCTGTGAGAACCCCTGTTCTTATTATTGCCCTAACTAAAATGAACCCTCAGTAGTCCAGTTCTCCAAGTAGGTCTCTGGAAAGAAACACCAGCTAGATTTTCTAATACAAACATGGTACAGATTAACAAGTGGGCTACCTTCATACTACAGGTCGTTTGTTTGACGGTTTGGAACACCAAGCGTGGCACCGGCTTTGCCCAGAGAGCCAAAAGAACAAAGCATCACTATGAAACTCAAGACTGAGCATTGTAAGCCCCTTTGGTGATACGATCTCTTGGAAGCCTACCTGGAAATAAAGAAGGACCCGAGGAGTCTTCCAGGAATAATTATAGGACAATAGAACAAAATATCTGCCAATAAAAGAGCTTTTCAAATAAAATCTGTGCACAAGCCAATATTTGAGCTTGCGATTACATTTGTATAATTGTGGGTCTAATTCTCTATTGATAACAATATGGCAGTTCCATCGACTTGCTAAAATAGGTGAGGTAAGCAGTGTGAATGTGATGATTGCATCTAAGAGAGAGATGGAAAAAGGGGTGACAATTACTGCAGTTCAATTAACGGACTGGGACTGGGACTGATGGCAGGAAGGAATATAAATCTTGGGGAATTCTGTTTGCTTTGAATACAGGCAAGCAAGACGAGAACATAATAAGTGGCATATTGGAAAGGGTTCCTGGAAGGAAGACGAGAACGTAAGAAAAGCTCTGCTGGATCAGGCCAATAGCTCATCTTGTAAAGCATCATGTTTTACAGTGGCCAAACACCTCTGCAAAACCCACAAGCAGGGGAAAAGGCAACACCATTGCTCCCCTGCAACTGGTAGTCAGAGGTCTACAACCTCTGGAGTTCGAGGTAGGTAGGTAGTTTTAGAAAGGAATCAACTGAGTTGATTTTCATCTGCACTTTCTTGTCTCTGTTATGAGTTCATCGTTCTGTCAGTTCCACATCCTCTCTCATCTGCCCTGTTCTGAAAACACTTCCGGTAAATTGTCCACAGATTAATTGACTTTCATTATATCTATTTTTATCTCATTGTAGTCTGTGTTAATAAGCGTGAATTTCATATGAAGTTCCTTTATACTCAGTCAGGCCCAGGCCCTCTCAGAGGTCCAGTGAGGCCTGGGTCTCCTCCGGCTTTTGAAGACCCTAGCGATAATAAAAACAAAACCATGAGAGATGGTGTCACATGTTGGTCTGATAGGGATGCAAAACAACAACAACGACAACAACGACGACGACAACAACAACAACAGCATGCATTTAAAATTGAAGTCCGCTTTGAACTTGAGGTTCTGGCCAAATGGGTCTCCTGTTTCCCCTCCTCACCAATTGGCCCTGGTCAGACCATTGGTCCATCTATTTCAGTATTGTCTGCATTGGCTGATGACAGCTTTCTAGGTTTTCAGACAGGGGTCTTTCCCAGCCCCAGAGATGGAGGAAGTGATGGGGCGGGGGGAGGCTGCCCCCCAGGTAGCACATGGGGAGTGTGCACAAGCTACCGCATTGGCCGGTTTGCAGTATGTGTAAGGTTTGGCCCACCCGTCCGCCCGGGCCATTAGTAGCCTTTTGCCACCATCTTTCCTGGGGCACGTGTGGTTGCGGCCATAACGCCACTGGGGTGATGATGACGCTCAAGCCCCATTGCTTCAGAGTAGACATGCTGGGCATTGTGCCTTTAGGCTGCAATCCTATAAACACTTACTTGGGAGTAAATCCCATTAAACTAAGTGAGGTGCATAGTGTCTGAATAAATGTACTTAGGCTCATACTGCTATTTTACTAAGCCCATTCATGCTTTTGGAGCTGTAGTGCAAGCAGTAACACGCTTATGGGCACTATAAGTTCCTTGTCTTAATATTGGAAATTGCTCACCCACTTTTTCTCAACCTTGGTATGCCTCTCGATAGGTAGCAGGCATAGCATTTTTCATGGCTCTCACCAGTGAAGCATGTAGCAGACTCAACTTGCCAAACTGTGCTGTTATTGTCATCAGCCCTGATAGTGACCCAGAGGACATTGTGTAGTTGGTTGCAAGTCCCTAGGAAGCCTGAAACCCAGTCTGCAGATGAGAGCAGAATGAATGAAGGTTGTGAAAGCAGGCCACCAGTCAAATGTACAGCCTCTCCATCCAGCTGAATGCTTGTCTCTCTTTCTTGCTTCTTCTGGTGAACTACTTGGCTCACTGTACATGTCTCTGGAAGACCTCTTTTCCTGAAGCTTCAGTCAGTCCCTGAGGGCCTCACCTGTCCCAGAATGGGCTTTGCCTGATCAAAGGACATGGGGCAGGGGTTTTTGTGAGTGAGTCTATGGTCTTGACCTCCATTCCAGAACAGCCATGTTAGTTTGCTAGGGCGGGGTCTTCTGAGTCTAGCTCCAAATCAAAAAGCCTATACAACTTTGAGTAGGTGGGGGAAGCAAACCTTTAGCCTTTGATTTTAGTTTCTGCTTGACCATATTTGGATTTGATTGTGACCCAATGAAGGGCAATAGGCCTAAACCCAGACAGGCTACTCCCTGGCAGGATTCGGATTCTCGTCACTTTCAGATACTTGCTGGTGAGTTGTGTGTTCAGTCTTGACTGAAGTGGATTGGTGCTATGGTTTACATTATTGGAGGATGAGTTTCTGATAGGGATGTGCAGTGAGGGGAGTGAAAGAGAAAGCGGGTGGAGCATGTAGGCAATCATAGTGGAGGCTGCAGCTATTTTCTGTGGACTCCGATATGGGTGTTTCTGCCTCCCCCCTGCCTCTCCTCACCACACATCCCTGATTTCTGGACATACTTGGCAGGAGAAAGGCAAAATCTGCATATTAATATCCGAGACCATCATATGGTGATGGAAATATTGATATTTAATAGGAAATATTAATAGGAAATATTGCAAATATATTTGCAGCTCAAAGTAATCTAGATATCAAAATTATGTTTCATGCTAAAATGTGGCCTTTTAAATGTGTGGCTATTCTGTAGGAAAATGAATTAGCATTCCTAGCATCCAAGACATTTAAAATGACATGATCTGTGATATTTAAGGTGCCCTAATATAGTACATTATTTTAAATGCACCTTAAACCACATCTCTCTTCAGTTCATGGAAAGTTCATGCCCTGTAGAATTCCAGGTTTTCAAGCTTGTTGATACAGATTTATGTAAGGTTAAAAAAAGTTTATAATCAAGATATTCAGGAGTAGAATAGGTGTAATATTCCTGGATTTAGTATATGCTGATAAGGAATACATTTTCTAGAATGATTAGCACTAGTACTTTTCTTGATCTAGTTTGCTGGCTGTTACATAATTGGTTACATGACCACATGTGCTTAGAATGAATATTTTCTGAATGAAATCCAATTAGAAGCTTGCCATCTGTGCTCTTATTTCAAACCGAGTTGCCAAAATAGCACAATGACTTTTACAACTGACATAAAAAAATACTGTATGAATGGGAACTATTGTGGATATACAGTATTTCAGTCCAGAGCCCAACCAAGGTAGACCTCAGTAGGCAGTCAATGAGGCAGGGGGAGACAGGTGATTCAGGTGACAGGTTGGGGAAGGTGGTGAACTGGCTGGAAGTGCCCTGCACAGCCCTTGCCTGCCCACCACCTCTTCTGGTTGTCCACCTGGTCATTCACCTGGTCTCAAGCTCTGTAGAGTCATTGGGAAGGGAGGAATGATGGTGGCTGAAGGTCCTACTTGCTGACTTTTGGTCTCTGCCACCATCCATTTTTTTGCTCCCATCCATTCGGCTCTGGGTGAAGAAGAGATAGTGAAAACCAACAGGAGTTTCACCAGTTCCTCCTCCCTTCTGGATCACTCTCCACTCTGGAGAGTAATACAGGAGGGAAGATAGATACTGAAGGAAAATGAAACGGCAAACAGGCCATCTGCTTGGGTAAAATCTGGAGGGCCAATGTTTTCCTATGTAAGTTGGGCTAAGACAGGGCACACATCAGTTATGAAAGAAAGAGCTGCTAGAGAGAAAAAGAGAGAACCAGGACTGGAGAAAAGCTTGACTGAACGCCAAATCATGTTGAATATTGCTTTAGTGGAGGTAGCCTTCAAAAGAGCTTCCACTTGGTGGCAGCAGGAAAGACTAGAAGAGGGAACAGGCTGGAACAGAGCTAAGCAAGTTGCTTTTTGCTTTTGCTTTTGCTTGTCTTCTCTCCAGCACATGGTGCAGGCAACTTTTAGACCATGACATGGACCAATGACCTGGCTCGGTACAAGGCAGTTTTATATATGCAAGGCCCCCTGTATAGGCAGTGAACACATGTTGTTCACAGAAGTGCCCTTGTTGCAGTGTTTCAAGTCACATTTTAGTTCAGTTCTCGTACTGAATATGTGCTTTGCTTGTAGTCAAGTCATGGTGGGGTCTGACTCTAACAGTGCAATCCAGCGCATTTTTGTGCCAGTGGAGTGAGTAGGATGTCACAAATGTGCTGTAAGGCAGGTTTGTAGCACCCGGGGAGTAAGCGGCGCTGGCGCTGAGGCCTGCGCCGCTCATTCCACCGGCAGAAGTAGTCCGGGCCACTGGATGCAGGTAGGTCCTGCGCCGGGCAGCAGGAGGGCATGGGGAGGACTGGCCATGTGGGCAGGGGAGGGGGTGATTGGCTGGCCAGGCCAGGGACAGGGGAATGGATATCAGTGGTACGCTCTGCCGATATCCTAACTCCCTTTCCGGAACTGGACGGTCATTTTGCTGGCGCACATTCGAGGAGGTCCATAGGGGTTGCTGGAGTTCTCCCCAGGGGAAAGGGACAAACATCCCTTTCCTCTGAGGTATGTCCCAGCTCTGCTGGCATGGCCGAATTCCATGCAGGATCCGGCGCAGTGCTCTTATCCAATCTTACGCTGGAATGAGCTGTTAGTGTGATTCACCATAAGCCAGATATAAGCAGTAGAACCGTATTTGAAAAAAATAATAATAGCAGGAGAAGATTATTGTGCCATAAGACATCTTGTTCACTTGATTAGGCAATTAGACACGAGCAAAATATGTAGGCGTTTTCTGCTTGTTATTCATGGATCACTGGAATGTTGTGTTTGACAGTTACTAATAAATATTGGTATGCAAATTAAGATGAAAGTGATTACTATTGGTGGACACCTGAAGTATATCCAAGAATGAAACCACTCATTAAAATTATTTTCTTTTCATTGCTGGGACGTATTTATTGGTATAAGACGCACTTTTTTGTCTAAATTTGTGACCCAGAATAGTAGGGTATACGCCAATACTAAAAAAATCCCTCCCTCCCCCACCCGTTTTAAAGCATTTTTGGGCTTACCGGGGTTTTTCCGGAGCAGGAGGGCTCCCTTGTGCTTTCTTCCCTGGCTAACCTATCCGATCTACAGCTGTTTGTCTGGTTTAATTTATGCACGAGCTTGAGTTGAGCTTCTCAGCAGCCAGCAGAGGGCACTGTGCTCAGTTCAGTTCAGCTGAGCTGCAGAGGCCTAGTTGTCCCAGCTTTCCTGGATGCAGCTTGAGTGAGCTTCTGAACTGGGCCTAGTTGGGAGGCTTTGGAAACTTTGCATAGGTGGGGTGGGGTAAGGGTTGAGTCTGGTTTGTTTTTTTTGTACTTTTATGTTTTTTACTTTGGAAACTGTGCATGGGTGGGGTGGGGTGAAAGAGTTTAGTCTGGGGTTTTTTGTACTTGTACATTTATGTTCTGGTGCATTTTGTTCATGTGTCTTATTGCTGTGTGTTTTAAAAGAGATCCTGGTATTTTTGTGCAATTTATGTAAATTAGCTAATTAAGCAGCCAAGCAGTAAGTGGCCAAAAATGCTTTAAATCTTTTTTTCTTGAAACCCAGGGCCAAAAGGAAGGTGCGTCTTATACGCAGGTGCGTCTTATACGCCGATAAATACGGTAGTAACAAATATTTTTTCACCCTCAAGTATATCTGAGGGCAGTTAGACCACTTATCATTGGAGCTTCTGCCCAGGATTAGTGCTATCAGCTTCTTATAATAGTTTTCTTATGAAGCCTACAAGCTCGGGCGGGGGACGGGACAATATAGGTTAGAAGCGAAATCTAGCATGACTCTAACTGTCCCAAACTAGTTTCAACCTCTTTCAGTTAATCCGGTTTCCTCTTAATATTTGCTGTAAAAAAACATTTGTAGAATTTCCTAAAGATTTGTAGTGTGACCACTTGTCCAGATGACAACTCAGTGTTCCAGTCCAACACTTCATTTAATATTTTTCCTATAAACTTTTTTAATGGTGATATTGCCAAAGTTTACGATACTTAGCTCAGAACCCCATGTTACACCCACTTTGTTACACATTTGCATGCCCATATGGAAGCCACATAAGAAGAGCCCTGCTGGATCAGGCCAAAGGTCCATCTAGTCCAGCTTCCTGTATCACACAGTGGCCCCACCAGATGCCTCAGGGAGCACACAGCCAACAAGATAACCTGTTTCCTGCTGCCACTCCCTTGCACCTGGCACAGAGAAAACCTACTTCTAAAACCAGGAGGTTGCTTATGGCTTGTAACCTGTGATGGTCTTTTCCTCCATGAATCTGTCCAAACCCCTTTTAAAGGCATCTAGGCCAGGTGCCATCACCACATCCTGTGGTGAAGCCTCCATTCAAACCCACCAGTAATTAGATTAATGACCCAATTCTATCTGGGCCTTACACTGGTGGATCTTGCAATCCGACAGCGTAAGGCCTGGTTATGCTGGCTCTGCCATTCTGGGGGCCGCTGCTGCCAACACAAGACCAACAGGCTATGTGTGGGCAACAGTGGCCCACAGAACCTCCTCCGTCACCGGTAGGTCGGTGGTGGAGGCAGATCAGGGGTGGATCAGGGTGGGGAGGGAGCTGGGTGGGGGCAGTTTAGGGCAGCAGGGGTGGATAGCAGCAGCCATGCACGCCAGATTCTATCTCCCTTCCCATCATGGACCCATGCCCAGAGGCTCTTCAGACCCACGCCAGCCAAAGAGCTGCTGGGGACCATGCAGAGGTAAGGGAAAATGTTCTTTACTTATTTTTCCTGGGCTGCCTGGTCCCCAGCTGGCCCATAGCATGCAGCATATGCTCCAATGGTGGCACTACATGCTCTGGTCAGGTGGGGGATGGAGTGGGCTGTTAGGCACTATCTTGATGCAATAGCACTGCATGTCTGTTGAGACAGGGTAGAGTCTCCATGCTGTTCTGATGAGACCTCCAGCCAGTTGCTGGGGATAGGATTCAGCAAGGACTGTGTGGCCCATGCTGCATAACCCAGGGCAGGGCAGGGGAAATAGGATTGGGCTGTTTTTAACATAATTGCTTTATTCAGTCTCTCCCCAGTAAGTACTTCTTGAAGATATAACCTAAATGTTAGAACTTCTGTTTTTAATAGTTCACAAATAGTTGTTATATAATTATTCATGCTGTGAGAGTGAGGGACAATTTTTCTATTTTGCTTTACTAAGCTTGATCACTGAGTTCTTTCAACAATCATATTTGCATTTTCTCCTCAAATTCCAATGGGGGTTTAAAATGACAAGGGTTTCTTTTTGTGTGCTTAAAGCACAAATGTATGGCATTTCTTGAGGCTTTAGCAGTTAATTTCAGGAATCTATTTTGTTAGCTTGGGTTGACAGAAATTGTGTTGAGCCCCCAAAAATACATTTATGCAATAACTTTTATCTGGTGTAATTTATGCAACCCTTTTTAATATGCTTTCAGGGCACCTTTTAACTCCATTCTAGGTAGCTGTAAACATGAAACTTAATTCTCAAGACAGTTTCAATTTTTTGTGGCCTGTGCTAGATATTGTAAACTTGCTAGTTAACCTTGTACTATTAGTTACTAAATAGAAGTACATTGATGTTCAACATTTCTTTCTTTCTTTCTTTCTTTCTTTCTTTCTTTCTTTCTTTCTTTCTTTCTTTCTTTCTTTCTTTCTTTCTTTCTTTGAGCTCTGCTTGGTTGGGGGAAAAATGTGCTCATTACATGGGAATTTTTCTCATGGGAAATTAAAAAAAGCTTCAAATATTATCCTATTTCGAATTAGCACCAACTTTCGCAGGTATGTTTACATATTTTCCATAGAGTGAACTGAATTGGTTGTGTCGGTTAATGTGACTTGCATTGGCAAACAATGTGACGTGGCGTAGTGGAATGGCTACGAGGCAGAGCTGTAAACCAAGATTTCCCTGGTTCAAATCTCATTTTTATCATGAACTTGCTAGCCACAGCAATTTATTTATTTATTTATTTATTTACAGTATTTCTATCCCGCCTTTCTCCCGGAAGGGACCCAAGGCGGCTCACAACAGAAAAAAATACAAAAATACCGTATAAAAACAATCACACTTTAAAACAGTAAAAACAATTAATAACAATTAATAAAAACAATATCTAAAAATCGATTAAAAAGATCATGGCGACAGTCACAACAGGAGCATAAAAACAGCAGCACCCCCACCTGTACCAGTGAGATGTTAAAAAGGCAAGGGCTCAGAAGGCTTCTTGGAACAAGAAAGTTTTTAGGCCTCGCCGGAAAGTATCCAAGGAGGGAGCAGTTCATAAATCAAAGGGGAGGGAATTCCATAAGGTTGGTGCCACTACTGAGAAGGTCCTGTTTCTGGCCGCCGCCCCTCGCACCTCCCTGGGCGACGGCACCCGCAAAAGGGCCTTCTCTGATGACCTAAGGAGACGAGCTGGACTATATAGAAGTAGGCGGTCTCTCAAATATCCTGGCCCCAAGCCGTATAGGGCTTTAAAGGTCAAAACCAGCACTTTGAATTGGGCCCGGAAACGAATCGGCAGCCAGTGCAGCCGTCGGAGGAGCGGCCCGACGGAGTCGAACCGCCTACCTCCAGTGACCACACGGGCCGCCGCATTCGGCACTAATTGCAGTTTCCGAACCGTCTTCAAAGGCAGCCCCACGTAGAGCGCGTTACAATAATCTAGTCGCGATGTCACCGTGGCATGGATCACCGTGGTCAGGTCTGCACGATCCAAGTACGGTCGCAGCTGGCGCACCAGCCGAAGCCGGGCAAAAGCCCCCCTGGCCACAGCTGCCACCTGGGAGTCCAGGAGCAGCTGCGGATCCAGGCAGACCCCCAAGCTGCGGACCTGCTCCTTCAGAGGGAGTGCAACCCCCTTCAGAGCAGGACGATACTCTAGTACCTGCATCGTGGATTTCCGGACCAGGAGAACCTCTGTCTTGTCTGGGTTTAGTTTCAGCTTATTAGCCCTCATCCAGGTCCCCACCGCCTCCAGCCAGCGCTCCAGAACCTCAACAGCCACCCTGGAATCAGGTGGAAAGGAGAGGTGGAGCTGGGTGTCATCAGCATATTGATAGCACCCAACTCCAAATCCCCGGATGACCTCTCCCAGCAGTTTCATGTAGATGTTAAATAGCATGGGGGACAAGATGGAACCCTGTGGCACCCCACACCTCAAGGGCCAGGATGCCGAACAGGCATCCCCCAGCACCACCATCTGGGACCTATCTGCCAAGTAGGAGCGGAACCACCGCAGAACGGTGCCCCCGACCCCAAGCTCGGCCAGTCGGCCCAGAAGGACACCATGGTCGATGGTATCGAAAGCCGCTGAGAGGTCCAGCAGAACCAACAGGGACGCACTCCCCCTGTCCAGTCCTCGGCATAGATCATCCACCAAGGCGACCAAGGCCATTTCCGTCCCAAAGCCCGGCCTGAAGCCAGACTGAAAGGGATCTAGATAATCCGCTTCATCCAGGACCCTCTGGAGTTGAGACGCCACCACCCGCTCAATTACCTTGCCCAAAAACGGGAGGTTTGAAACTGGCCGGTAGTTGTCCATTATTGTGGAATTAAGGGAGGGCTTCTTCAGAAGGGGTCGAACCACCGCCCGCCTCAAAGCGAGCAGCAGCACCCCCTCCACCAACGAAGAGTTGACCACCCTCCCCGTCCACTCAGCCAGCCCCTCCCGGGCAGATCTGATTAGCCAAGCCGGGCAAGAGTCAAGCAGGCAGGCAGCCGGCCTCACACTCCAGAGGAGCCTGTCCACATCCTCAAGCTGTACAAGCTGAAAAGAATCCCACAACACCGGCCCGGCAGGTGCCAAGGGGACATCCTCAGATATCGTCAATGAGGCATCCAAGTCATGGCGAATCCGATCGATTTTATCTGCGAAATGTTTCGCAAACATGTCACAGCGGGCCACCATGTGTTCCTCCTGATCCATTGGAGGGGCCTGATGGAGTAGGCCTTGCACCACACGGTACAGCTCCGCTGGACGATTGCCTGCAGACGCAATGGTAGCAGAGAAGAAATTTCTCTTCGCTGCTACCACCGCCACGGAGTAGGCTCTATAATGGACCCTACTCCGTGTCCGGTCAGACTCGGCACGAGTTTTCCGCCACCGTCGCTCAAGACATCTACCCCATCGCTTCATCGTTTGCAGCTCCTCGGTAAACCAAGAAGCCGCTCTGAGTCTGCGGCGTGGCAAAGGTCGCTCAGGAGCGATCTCATCCACTGCCCTGGCCATTTCCCCGTTCCAGAGGTCAACCAGGGCCTCAGATGAGTCACCAGTCTTGGCAGTGGGAAAGTCCCCCAGAGCCCTCAGGAAGCCTTCTGGATCCATTAGCCTCCGGGGGCGGACCATAGAATGCGGTCCCCCGCGTTTGCGGAGGAAGGAGGCTGCAACAAGCCTAAACCTTACCAGAAAATGATCTGTCCATGACAACGGAGTGATGTCAATCTCCTCCACATCCAGATCACCGCCCCCTTGTTCAGCTGTAAACACTAGGTCCAATACATGTCCCGCCTCATGTGTTGGGGCCAAGATCTTCTGGGACAGGCCCATGGTTGTCATGGCAGCCATGAAGTCCTGAGCCGCACCAACCTTGGGCGCCTCGGCATGAACATTGAAGTCCCCCAGCACTAATAGGCGGGGGGATTCCAACGCCACCGCCAAGATCACCCCTGTCAGCTCAGGCATGGAGACTGTTGTACAGCAAGGCGGGCGGTACACCAACAGAATCCCCATCCTGTCCAGCCCTCTCAACACAACATGGAGACATTCAAACCCAGTGAACTGCTGAACGGGGCACCTGGTAAGGGAGATGGATTCACGATAGACCATCGCAACTCCTCCTCCCCGTCCCTGCAACCGTGGCTGCTGCACCACCTGGAAACCTGGGGGACAAAGCTGGGAGAGGCCTACCCCTCCCGCCTCATCCAGCCAGGTTTCCGTGATACATACCAGGTCAGCGTTCTCATCCAGGACCAAGTCCTGGATGAGGTTGGTTTTATTATTTACCGACCTGGCATTCAAAAGCAGCAGCTTCAGATTCAGGGAATCACTGCCAAGAGTACCAGTCATCCAAGAGTTGGGGGAAGGACCAGAAGGAGAGACAATCTGTCTATGATGGACCCTCCTTCTCCTGGAACGGCTTGTCTGAGCCCCACCACCATATCTTCCATGGCCCGTCACTGCCTTGATAGTGGCACCCTTCCCCTCCCCCAAGCTCCCTCCCAAGATGAAACACATAACTTACCTGGCAAGGCCATAATCTATCAGAATAAACATACAGTACTAATACCAACTGTGAGAAATACCAACTATTAGAACGAAGAGGAGACTGTTGTAAAGGAGATAATAATTCTGCATAGAGAGAGATATTAAGGATATTTTTGAGGGGAGGACACTGTATAAAACCGTCAGATCATTTCATTATTGCTGATTTCCAGTTGTCACTTCTCAGCAAATGTGCCCAATACCCTTTATGATGTATTTCCCCAATCAGTTTCCTGTTTTTGTATGAGCACTTCATGCAGGAACGTTAGGCTCCATGTCAACATTGCACAAAGCTGACATGTTTACCCATGGCTATTACACAATGAATCTGACTTTCAAAAATTCAAAGGTCTATAATTCTAACTTGATTTGACTCACTTTGTGAATGACGCAAATCAGAGTCTATGGTTTTTGTTCCCCCAGGGCTGAGTTGAATGGTCTCATTTGACAATGTTCAGCTCAAGATCTGAAGGATGTTGGGTGTGAAAGGGGAGCTGAAATGATGTCTCTTAGCTTACCATGTTTTTCTGATGCTGCCTGTTTCACAGTGACCTCTATTTTGCAGTGTTCTGCAGTTACTGCCATTGTCCCATAATCCTCCCTCTGAGTAATGCTACATCATCGCATAGCACTATTTCAAAGATTATATGGAGGGGAGGAAGAGGCTGCACCTGCAAAAATTATTCTGGTAGAAAGAAAGCACACACCTGTACTGGGGACCCTCTTGATCCAAGGGTACTCTGTTCCCCACCAGGCATTTTTGGGACAGTCACTTTACCTCTTTCCCCTTTACCCCTTACACTTTACCCTTGCTGACCAGCTGGGGGAGAAGGGGATGGGGTAAACTGGGATTCTTTTCCAGCTCAAATTTTATTCCAGGTTTTGGGCAGCCTGATCCTATCTACACCCCACCCACCCACCCACCCACCCACTCCCGATGCAGCTACACCACTAGAGCACACACTGCATCCTGCGGTGGGGGGAAATCCTAGATGTTGTAAGCCTCCTTTTCAGATCGTGTGTGAAGAGAGAAGTTTGTAAAACCCCTCCCCGAACAGTTAGAAGAACCTGGAATGTACACTGGGGAATAGAATGGGTTGTAATCATTCATGTCCCTAATTGTGAATTCAGTCGGCTGGCTTGGATATATCCTCTGAACTAGTCACTATTAGTCATCATAATGTAGCATGGATTTCCCCTTGTTCTTCTCATATTGATTTGCATTGTTTAAACCAGGAACCAAGTGTGTGGGAGTAATTAGTGAGTTGCTGACCAAATGATGTCACCCTTCATCTTGCTTAGGTGATGCTCAGCTGGTGAGATACCAAGTAATTGGCCCCATTCATGCGATTCATGGACACAAACCAGACCAGCATTGGAAGAAACCATGGAAAGCTGCATCTTTACCACTAGCTTCCATCTTCTGCAAAGGATTTTGATAGGAGATTCTCTGAGGGATGGCTTGTTTTGGTCCTTCAGTGTCTAGAAGTGAGCCACTCTCAGCTTCCTGATGAACATTTCCAGCCCGAGATCATTGCTTCTCCAAATTGTCAGGGTCAGTCACAGTCACAGACTGGTACTTGGATCTTATAGCACCTCCAGTGGTGATGATGCAACTTTAAGCCACCCACACTTTCCCTATGTTCAGGCCTGCTCAGAATATGTTCAGGACTCTCTGAATATGTTCTGGAAAATCTCTCTCTCTCTCTCTCTCTCTCTCTCTCTCTCTCTCACACACACACACACACACACACACACACACACACACACACACACACACACACACACACACATTTCAATCCCTATTTCCGTTTATCTCTTCCCCTCATTGAAATATGTATTGATTCTGTAGAACATGTGTCTAAAAGAGATGAGATGAGGAGGAGGAGAGCTCCATTTGGCTTTCCTGAGGCCTATTGGTCAGACTGCTTACTTCACATCTGAAGATATCTCAGGTACAGTCTCCACAACAGTTACTGGAGCCCTGGTCCCCTTGTTTAGTTTTTTCAAGCAAGCAAGAAATCTATACACAGAGGAAAATTATTCTTCCATTATTTACTTTCAGAGAAACGACATGTGGAAATGATGTTTACATTTTAATCAGGATCAATGTTTAATCAAGATGAGCAAAACTGAGCCTGTTACTTGTTAAAACTCTTCATAAATCACCAAAATATATATCAAATCTCTCTTTCTCTTTTAGCATTCGGAAATTTTGGAGCATAATTAGAAACAAATACAATTTATGGGAAGGTCTACACCAGCTTAGAAGTTTCCATTTTAGTAGTGATGCTCACTTGTACCCTAAATCCCAAATGTCACTATAAATTAGTTACTGTCTCCAAAGAAAATAGAAGATTCTACCTTCAGGTGAACCATTAAATATGTATCTTCCAACTTTAAGGAAGGCATTTCAAAATGAAAAATTGTTGGCTCCAACTTTTTCAATTTCTACGATGTACTAGGTGCCAGAAATGACTTTGAAAATGATAGCCTCTGGGTAATAGAGAATGTATACAAACGGCTTCATTTTACATCTCAATAGGCTAAGTTGACTGCATTAATCAACTGCAGGCAGCCTTAATGTTAGCTGAATAGACACCTTCTGCTTGACCTTGCAGATTTGGGATACAAATGCGATCTATGCGTTTGGAAAGGGGGCATCCTAATCCTTATTACGGATGAGGTTGGTGATACTAATCAATATTAAGTGCATACCACCAGGCTAGACTATGTCTTGCAGTTAAATCTTTGTAGATTTACTAAGAGCCAAAAGAAGATGCCTGCAGTGCTTGTCACTCGGAGCTGCAGTCCATGTGTCTATTTTATTCTTTTTGCATTTAAGAAATAGCCACCTGTGGCAAAATAGAGGAAAATATACAAAGGGTAACTTTTGCAGCTGCCAGAGTAGATGAATAGCATGAAATTGACATTTTGTGGGGCATTTGGTAGTTTACTTGTATACATTTCTGTGTCCCTTGCTGTTACCAATGATGATGAATAACCTAAATGTCTTCTGTCTCAGTGCTGCCATTTTCCTGCCTCACACATGCTCTCCCCTTCTGAGTCCTCTGTCTGCGCTACTTGTTTGTCCTCTCTTATCGTTCCTCCTCGACTTTGTTTTTCTTAGGTCTCCCTTTAGGCACATATCTTACCTTCCAGCATTTGTTTTCCTCTAGCAAATTCATTTGTGCTTCAGTGACTTGCCGTGTCTTTGTATCAACTGTCCTGCTTATATTTCCTTATGTTTTCCCCTGTCATTCATTCGGCGTCTATTTTTTCCTCATGCATGTTTTGTTTGTAATTCTCTCTGTCACATCCTTGCCCTCCAGTTCTCATCTTTCTTTGGTTTTCCTTCCACTGTCAATTTGTTTCCTGGGTGTTTTATTTACTCTTCCTCTTCTTCTGATTGCCTGCATAGAAACTCATAGAATTGGAAATGTATAAGACTGTCAGATCATCTCCTCTGGCCCCTGATATTCCCTGGTATCTCTGACCCTTCTTAGTCTCCCATTTCTCCTCAGCAGATTTCCACAGTAAACTTCTGATGACTCCATCCTAGCTTGCGTTTCAGGTCAGATATATCACTTGGGCAAAATTGTTGCCTGGCACATTCAGGTACACATATTGATAGTGCTGACCCGGCCAGTTTTGTGTTGCTTTGCTTGGACTGATGGCAAGGAAGCATCAGGTCCCACAGGCCTTTAGAGATAGGGTTCCCATATTTTTGGTGACCCAATCTGGGACAAACCCCCCTATTTTTGGGTGCCAATTTGTGTGTGTGTGTGTGTGTGTGTGTGTGTGTGTGTGTGTGTGTGTGTGTGTGTGTGTGTGTGTGTGTGTTTGGGTCTTGGTTTCATTTTTTTCTTTTTCTTTTTTCCAACCTTATGGCCGGCCAAAATTTATTTATTCCCCTCCATTCTTTCACCCATTCTTTTCACTCCATTCTTTCACCGATGCTGGTGCCAGTGCTGCCACCGCCATTTTTCCTTCCGAGGTTCCCGAGCCTCATGCACAACGTGGCCTGGAAGCCCTTAGGTGGTGGCAGGGTCGGTTTGGGGGAGGATTGAGCTGAACCGGGGCAGGAGCGGGAGGATCCTGGTTGCAGTGGCTCACACCAAACTTCTATCTCCCATTTCAATAGCTTACATAGGTCTGAGGAGACCCATTGGAGGCCAGGCGGCCTACGGGGAGGTAAGTAAAAAAGATTTTTGCTTACCTGTCCTGGGCCATCTGGTTTCCCCCCCACCATAGCATGCAGCACACACTCCACTGGTGCCACTGCATTGGGCAGGCTGGCAGGAGATAGGATTGGGCTGCCCCTGTCCTTCACTGTTCATCTCCTGTCCCAGAATTTGATATTCAATGGCATATTGCCTCTGAACTTAGAGGATTGTAAAGGATTGCCCCTTACTACTTTCAATAGGTTTACCAGTATGTGTAAAGAAAAAGTTTGTCTGAACTACTCCCTATATGATGACATTGAAACAGAAAACAGGGGAAATGAGAGGAGGGCCTGGACATGCATGTACCATTAGCATGTATGTCATTTCACACACAGGTCCAGGAGATCAAATATTGCCCAAAGTGGCCCACTGTCACATAATTGTTACAATTCATTGCCCTTGACAGCCATTCTTTTCTGTAATTCTGTTTACTATAATTGATGTAGCTATGCAAGCCTGACTGTTGATATTCTGTTAATCTTTTTAACTCTGAAAAAAGGAGTGGTTTTGGTTCCAGTTGAAAATGGGAGTTTGGAACAAGTGTCCAGAAGTTTGGGATCATCTGCTTTAAAGAACAGGACAATATCTACCTAAATTATGTAGCTAACCTTGAGCATCTCAGACTGAACATTGTTTGAAAATGAAGATAATTTACATTTAAATTGTTATCAAACAAAGCTTTCTGGTCTTAAAATGCCAATTTCAAATCTGCAGGAACTTTAATTAGAAGCCAAGCACTTTAATTGGACAGTGATACCCTCTATAAATTAATCAAATGTTTCAGATCCTCAAAGAGAATACAAGCCACTTTTTGGCAATTACTTTGTTATGGAAAGCAACATTATGTGAGATTAATCATATTCTGTGTTTGCTTATCAGCTTAAAATCTCAGCTCAAAGTCATGAAAATGTAACTAATTTCCAAAAGAGTTATTCCTGATTGATTAACACCTGGCCAATCTGCATCATATAAAAAAATACTTGATATGTATGTATTGTTTTGAAGTGTTTGTCATAGGTCTGCACGGAGCTATGCAACTGGTGGGGAGGCAAGTGGGTTACACTGCTCCACTCATTCTTTGACCGCATGATCCAGAAACGCCGCTAGGGGGACATCTGCTCTAACTCTTGGCCTTTGGCCTTCAGCCTTCCATCTTGTCCTCTTCTATGCTATTTAACATCTACATGAAACTGCTCAGTGAAATTGTCTTGGGATTTGGGTTATGGGATCACATCCAGCTCTACCCTGTTTCCCTGAAAATAAGACCTACCCTGAAAATAAGACCTACTGAATTTTTGGAGCCAAAATTAATATAAGATACAGTCTTATTTTCGGGGAAACACGGTATATCATTTTTTTCTTCTGATCCTGGGGGAAGCAGTGGAGACCCTAACTAATATTTGACAGCTGTGTGTGATTGCATGGATGAGAACAAGGTGAAACTTAATCCAGACAGAATGAAGGTGCTGTTAGTTGGGCGTTCTACCAGTCTGGGAGATAAGGTCCAGTCTGTCCTTGATGATGAGAGGCACTCCCTTTCAATCAGCAAGTTCACATTTTGAGGGTTCTCGTCAATCTAGGAGTTCTTTTGGAAGCTCAGGTGCCCTCAATGACAAGGAGCTTTAATCTACTTTAACCTTTTCTAGATAGGTCTGGCCTAGTTATAGTTATCCATAGTGGTCATTGTGGGATGAACTCATCAAAGATTTTTCTTTTATGTCTTGTTGGCTCATGATGGTCTGTCCCTCTATTGTTTTGCACCCTGCATATGGTATCGCAGAAGGTTCCTTGGTTGTTCATGAGACCTGTGCCTTAATTGCCATGCACCCCTTGATTGAGTTTACAATAATGTTGGTCAGGGAAGCCGAGTTTTTTTGAAGGCACCTTTTTGTGTTTGCAAATAACTTTGTCTACTTTGAAGTCAGAAAGGTTCCCAAATATGGCTTGTTTACAAGTTTAACCTGTAACTTGGCCAAGGAAGGTGTGGCCAGTCATGGAATTTTCCAACAAAAGAAGCAAGGCTTCTCCTAAGCCACCCAGCTAATATGACTGAGGGGGTGCTCTGATGAACCAAATTATGGCCTCCTCCCTATGGGGACAATTTTGGCCTATGGGAACTGATGCTTCCTCTCTGTCAGCCCAAACAAAATGCCATGATAGTGGCCTGGGTTATGCTTGCCTGGCATGCACCCGGCACCATGTACATATGCAGACAAATGTGTCTAAAAATGTATCAGAAAACAGAGGGGCAGAATCATGCGCTGCAATGTCTCCTGTGAGTAAATGAGGCTGGTCAGAGGGTTGACCAAACTCTTCTATCCTTGAATCAGCCTTGCATAGAGAGATGGGCAAGCTTCATTTATTAGTGTCGTGTGTGTGTGTGTGTGTGTGTGTGTGTGTGTGTGTGTGTGTGTGTGTGAGAGAGAGAGAGAGAGAGAGAGAGAGAGAGAATTTTTATAAGATCAGTCATAACAAGTGAGAAATGACAGGCTCAGTCTGTAAAAGAAATTTTATGAAACTAAATATGACTTTTTCTCTGCTCTATATGCCAATGCAAAAAAAAAAGTGTTGCTCTCTAGCTTTGTCTGATTTAGCTAATTCAGGGGACTTTATTGCCTCAGTTGTAAGAGCCAAATTCTGACCTATTTTAGACAGAACGACATTTTGCTACATTTTGTGAGGCAGCAAGACATACCCTAATAAGCAAGTTTTGTGCCCCTAGAAAAGATTGAGTCACTCATTGGAAAGTATTACAGTTTTTTTTCCCAGTACTTCAGAAGAAGGGAGGCATTGCTGTCAATGGGTTTCAAAGGTTATTACAATACACTTGCCGCCTTTTGTAACTTATTTGAGATTAGCAATGAAACTGCTAGTTAAATCAGATGCACAAGGAGTACGAGGCTCATTAATGAGAGCAGGGGCTGCGCTTCCATCCTACCAGGGCATATGTCAATGATTTAACAATTACTGCAGGAACAATGGTAGAGATCAGGTGGATAATTTTTGCATTAGCAAAACTGATGGAGTGTGGTGCATATGAAGTTTAGGTCTGGGAAATCTCTGGTTTCTTGTAAAGGAGAAATGATCCTGAAAATTTTTAAATGAACTCTGCGGTGAAAAATCACTACAATGAGCTAATGAAGAACTTGAAGGAAAATGAACCCTGTTAGGCTTGGAGATGAAGATGATAAAAGCATGATCATCCGGGAGGGTGGCAATAAAGTTTTGTACCGGGAATGCTAATATTGTGCTTCTCAAGCAAGTCTAACTATGACCTTTGTACTTTCTTCTACAGTGAAAGTCCAGTTTCAAATGCTGGGTCCCTACAGGATCACCTGTGCTAGTTGGCAAGGCTGCCAGCGAATTTCTAATCCAGCAATGACCATGTCAAGATGGTGGCTGAATGAACTGGGCCCTTCGTGTGGACTTGCAGCAGCCACCATTTGCCCAATGACAGAAGCTTAGAAAAGGGCTGCTGTGCTCATAGTAGACATGTGTCTCCCTCCAAGGTGGAATCATCAGTTCATAGGCTGAGCACCAAATGAACACCAGCTTGTGAATGCTCCTGCAGGTGTTCATATGGTGCTCAACAAGCATCTGAACTGGCCAAAGGATGTAGTTATAGTCAATTCTCGCTACCCGCGGGGGTTCGGTTCCTAGAAAACCCTGCAGATCGCAAATACAGAACCATTGATTCTATAGGATCAATGGGGCACCACGCAGGGGGCGCCTTACCAGCTGCCTCCAGAGGGTCCCGCGCTGATCACGGACACCACTTTGAATGTCCATGCAGCATTCAGGACCTTCCTGAATGCTGCAGGGGCACTTCCTGAATGGTGCCCAGGATCAGTGCAGGGCCCTTTGAAGTGGCTGGGGGAAGCGTCTGAAGCTCCCTCCAGCCATTTTAAAGCACTCGGCGCTGATCGCGGGTGCCATTTTGACAATCTCTGCTGCCTAAAGAAAGTCTCTACAGGATTCTTTAGGCAGTAGGGAGCGTGGAAAGTGAGACACACCTTGCAAATGGCGTAGGTTGGTCTCACTTCTGCAGCTTGCCGGTACATGAATCCATGGGTTGCAACTTCACATATGGCAAGAATTGACTGTAATTGATGCAGATGTATATTACATATGGCAAGGAGTATCCACAACATATTCTATAATTGTAGAATCTGAAATGGGGCTGACATAGTCTACCACCCATCAGGCATACAAGTCACACACTGGATATGTGCTTTTGGGTTTTTTTGCTTTTTTCCTCTGGCAATAGGTTCAGCAATACCACACTGAGAAACAGCCTCAGATCCTTTTCAGAGGGATGGTAGCTAAAGCTTTCGGTGTACCAACTACTGAGTTTGGGTCGATGACCTAACTTCTACAGTTGACAAATCTTCCTGCAGATCCACACGCTGAAAGCCTTTGTTGAAATGTGTTCCTTCCTAACTGCCTTCTCTTCTCCCATTCCTTTCAAGTTCTAGTTTTGGGGAGGCAGAAAGCAACAAGCATGAGCATGAACAAGACTGTTGCACAGACTGGGGTGTGTGGGGAGATCTCTGTGACCAAATGCAGTCTATGAACTTAAATGGAACGAGCAAAAGGAACCTCCCAACCCAACTTCTCCCCAATTTGTAGGCCCAGTTTTCAAAGACAGCTTCTCACTGATTTGGAATTTCCAACATGGTCTTAACATTTTACAAAGGTTTTTTGTACACACGTACGTGGGAATAAGTCCCTTCTTCTTCTAGGTACTTCACTTTGAAATAAACACAAAGAAGAGTGAATAGAGAAAGGAAGGGGGCTGGGCACCGCAACTTAAGAATAATAAAGATCTGTGTTCTGCTGGAGCATTGTTGAAAACTGTACATTTCATCTGTCTGTCTGCCTACCTGCCTGCCTGCCTGCCTGCATATATGTGTGTGTGTGTGTGTGTGTGTGTGTGTGTACACATATATATCCATCCAAATAAAGAGTCCCACTTTAAAAATGGGGAGCTGAGATTGAGTGCGTGATCACTCAGATAATCACCAATCAAGTGATTGCCTACAGAGGACGCAAAAGACCGAAAGTTATTTCTAGACTCTTCAATGTAAGTGTCCAATAATATTAGAAACTACTTCTGAAAGTAATTATCATTCTTTTTTTGCTTGGCAAGAGGAGCCAGAAACATCTCTCCCCCCCCCCTCAGCATACAATTCAACCCTAAGCTCTTGAGAATGGGGAATTAAGAAAAGCTACTCCAATTGAAATCTTTTTTGCAGCTGAGTTCCAACCAAATAACCAGTGCAGCCATGCATAGGCTTAGAGAATAGAGCTCATTACTATCAAATGAGGATGTTGAAATGCAGCCCAATAGAAATATTGATTTCAGAGGATGGTTAGAGGAGCCGAATGTGGTAGTTAAAGAAAGCTGGAGTTCGGTCCTGACTATCTTTGATTGACTTCATTGCTCCTGAACTGAAGGTTGTATCAAGTGGCTGCATATAGTATATACAGTAAGTCCTCGCTTAAAGTTGTCGATAGGTTCTTGGAAACTGCAGCTTTGAAACGACTTTGAAACTGCAGCTTTGAAACCAATGTTACCATAGGCTAATTGATATACATAAACAAGAGTTCACAGCATATTTCTGGTCACAAAAACATCAGCAAATAATGGAATTTATTTGGAGCAAATATTCTAAATAAACCCCAAAACACTTCTAATATTAAATACTGAAATAAATGTTAGCTTTCCAGGCCAGAGAAAACACACAGACACGGAGAGAATGTTCAAACTCTAAACAGACAGTGGCCCCAGACGGGAATCGATTTTATTCCTCAACGATTTTAAAATGAAACGACTTATAATGAAACAACTTTAACAGTGCAATCCTAACCAACTTTCCAGCCCCGGTGCAACCACAATGCAGCCCCGAGGTAAGGGCACAAATGTTCCCTCACCTTGAAGAGGACTCCATGACTGCACCTGCACTGCAAAATGCAGTGTGTGCCCTGTTGACATGGCTACACTGGCACTGGAAAGTTGGTTAGGATTGCGCTGTATGTGAGGACTTGCTGTATGTCACATAGGCATAGCAGTTGGCCACCGCTGCAGCGAGAACTTGGTGCCTTGGTTAACAAAACAGAAGACAAGTTACCAAATGCTGAAAGAAATGATGATAAAGCTGACCCTTATTCGTTGGTTTGCTTATCTGATTATAGCTAGCAAGGGAGCAATCAATAAGTGTAGTCAGTAGCAAATTGAACACTGGTTGCCTGCTATTACTTGAGAAGCTTGGTTGGAAATTGTCAGCAGGACCCATACTAAGTAAATTAGTTGTTTAAAAAGAGATTACTGATAGGAGTGAGAGGAGAGGATACTGAGAGGAGACAATTGCCCCTCTAATCACAGGGGAACATGGAGAAAGAGGAGTTTGTTATTTTATTAATAGGTGAACAGTGTTCTGGAGCCAATTACAGCACACGCACTTTGCTGCTGGATTCTTGATTCCACTTTTTCCTCTGGGGCATGCCAAGATTTGAAGGGAAAGGGGAAAACGCCCATTGTGCCATGTTGACTGAAGCAGAGGAACGGAACGTACCCTCTACATATGCAAGAGAGCTACAATCCTCTGTTTGGTATCTGACTCTTGTGCATTTACTCCAAACTGTGACCATCGCAGCTTGCAGCACAGAGGCGACAGCTTGAAAGTTGAAAAGAATATCTCAGAACTCTCTGTTTTCCTATATTCCATTTAGCCTTGTTACCACAGCGACTCTGGTTCAAATAATTATGGAAGTATATACAGAGCAAAACTGTAGAAATGGTATATTTGCAAGCAGAGCTATTAAAAGGTTAGGACCAATATATGATGAAACATGATCGTTCTTTCTGTGGAACCTTTGCACATATGGTGGGCTTCCTTTGATTTGCTGGTGACTCCCCACTGCTAGCCACCCCATTGGAGGCTTGAATAGTATAATGAAGGAACTGGCATAATACCATAAGAACATAAGAAGAGCCTTGCTGGATCAGGCCAAAGGCCCATCTAGTCCAGCTTCCTGTATCTCACAGTGGCCCCACCAGATGCCTCAGGGAGCACACAAGATGCCTGTATCCTGTTGCCACTCCCTTGCATCTGGCATTAAGATATAGCCTATTACTAAGACCAGGAGGTTGCTTATCCCCATCATGACTTGTAACCTGTGATGGACTTTTCCTCCATAAATCTGTCCAATCCCCTTTTAAAGGCATCTAGGCCAGGTGCCATCACCACATCCTGTGGCAAGGAGTTCCCTTCCATTTCACACTACTGGAGGGTGGGTGTACACAAGCAATTGCATAGATTATTAACAGAAGCTAATAATCCATGTAAACTGAGCCAAGTGCAGCTTCCCTAAGTTCTTTATTACAAATCTCATTTAATCAAGGCTGTTCCATTCTGATGATGACATCCCACTCAACCCCTGGATAGGAGATTAACTGTTTCCATTGCAGGTAGCTTTCAAAAGGGAATCCAGGTGAGATCTAGCAAATTACAGGTCAGTTAGCTTAATGTCTGTTCTGGGTAAAATGGTGGAAGGATGATTGAAGGTAAAATTATTAAACATATAGAAGAACAAGCCTTGCTGATGGAGAATCAGCATGGCTTCTGCAAAAGTAAATCTTGCATCACAAACCTTTTTAATGTTATTTGAGAGTATCAACAGGCATGCAGATTGATGCAATCTAGATGCACTGTCTACTTGGACTTCACAAAGCTTTTGAAGTCCATCAGCAACAGCTCTTCAGTACACTTAGCAGATAATTAAAAGACAGACCCTCTTGTGGATCAGTAACTGGTTAAAGAACAAGATACAGAGAGTGGAAATAGACAATTTTTACAATGGAAGAAGGTAGGGAATGAGATCCACCAAGGATTTGTATTGAGATCAGTGCTTTTTAGGTAGTTCATGTATGACCTTCAGTTATGAAGAAGCAGTGAGTTGGCCAAGTTTGCAGATGACACCAAACTATTCAAGGTGGTGAAAATTATTGTGAAGAGCTCCAAAAGCGTTCTCAAAACTGGGTAAACTGGCAACAAAATGGGAAATGCAGTTCAATGTCAAGAAATGTAACGTGATGCTTACTGAGGCAATAAATAAATAAATCCCAATATACACAGATGAGATCTGGACTGTCCATGACTAACCAGGAAAGAGATCCTGAAGTCATGGTGGATAACACCATGAAGAAATCAATCCAGTGTGCAACAGCTCCTGTTCACTTCAGAGGGGACAGCTGGTGAGGGGGTTGATGCTCACCCTCTTCCTCATCCAGCCTTCATTCAATCAGCCTCCCTGAACCTTCAGGCTTTCTCCTTTTCTTATAGAGGGCCAGCTATAAGCTGCCCTCAGCAGTTAGCCTAGCTTCCTCATGATAAGCTAGCTCAGAGCTTTTCAACTCAGTGCAGCTCCTAATGCTCACTCCCTTCTCTTCCCCTTCCACACCCAGGAATCCCCATATTTAGTATCCCCATTGCTATAGCAACATGCTTTCTATTTTCAGTGTTGTCAAGCTGCTCAGGTTGTCTCCAAGCAGTTTCCGTATACTAGCAGATTCCATATACATATCACTTTTACCTGGATACTGTTTAAGAACCAATGGAAATTAATGGGTATTATTACTCTTTTTGTTTTATGTTTTGTTTTTGTTATGATATGCCAATAAAGGTTTGTTGATTGATTGAAATTAATGGGATCATTTCAATCAGAAAATGGCTGTTTCCAATATCCCCGAGTTTTACTGTCTATGGCTTGGATCTGAAGGTGAGCTTGGGCATACCCAAAGACCTAGGTATGCCCAGTGAAATCTTTCTCTTCTTTCTTATGAGCAACAGATCCTTAACAGATTTTTTTTCTTAAAGTATGAAAAGCAGCTTGTGATGGAGATCTGTATAGTACTCAAAAGGAAGAAGTTAAAAGTTCTACTGGACATGTCCAAGCATATTGGATCCAGACGAGAGTTTAGATTCAATTCTATGCCTCTAGTGCGAGGCTTTTGCCACCTTCTAATGCTCACTCTTAACCATTAAATGGTTCTGCTATTTCTCCTAGATAATAGACCTAGGTGTGGGGCAGCTCAATCCCACCTAAATCCCCACGCAGTGGCACCAGCATGGCTATTGCTGTATCCCACAGGGGATTTCTGACTGTTGGAGGTCTCCTCAGTGTAAGCTCCAGCAGCCGCTATGGGGCAACTTGAACCTGCATCCATCTGTGAAGGCAGGTCAGACCCTGGAAGGGGGTCGGGATTCGGTGTGCACTGATGCCACTGAACCCGCCCCCCTCCTGAGACTGGGCCTCCCTCTCCCACATCCCATTCCACCCACCCACCATCCCTTTCAACCCCCTCTTCCCAACTCCCTCCAACCCCTTGTGCTGGCTTATCAGGGCTGGTGGATCTTTGACCATCCACCGGCATGCAGGAGGTCACTCTGTCCTCCCCACCAGCAGGCATACAGTGCGTGGCAGCAGAGGCTGCTTTGCGACTGCTGTAAAGCCGACACAATGCTTTGCCGGCATAATGCTAGTTATGCTGGCAGGGGAGGGAGATAGGATAGAGCCATTAGTTACTGTGAGCTTAGCCTCTGTTTATGCTATGAAAGGATTTTTGAGGTTGTGCCTTTGGATTTGAAGCAGCCAGGCATATCATAATTATAACTTTGTTCAGCAAATTGGCCCACAGTGAAAAAGATCCCAAGAAAACAAATGACGTTGAAATCTCCTTTGCTCACTTCTGTAGTTGCATATCTGCTACACTTCAGATTACATGACCTGCACAATAATCAGGCTATAATTGCACAAACAGTTATGTTGATTAAATGTTCTTGACTTCAGTGGGATCCAAGCAGTCTATCAATGTACGGTGTTGCAGCATTCATAATACGTAACGTTTATTTAGTGTCCAAGGCCAGTATCATAAAAGCCATGCCATTGTCATGAGCTGTGGAACTGCCAGAGGTCCTGTGCGCACACCAGTGGCAGGTAAGGTGGCAGTGGGGGCAGTTTGGGGTAACAATTGAGGTTGGGAGTGGGTGAAACAGGGGTGGTTCAGGGGTGGATCTTGGTGACAGAAGTGCTTGTCAATATCTTATTCCCCTTTTCCCAGCCCAACATGTCCCCTGATGCTTGTCAGACATATGCCAGCTGAGCTAAACAGGTGGTGTGGATCTGAAGAGATCCATTGGTGGCCAGGCATCTTATGAGGAGGTAAGTAAAAATATTTTTAATTACCTCTCCCAGGTAATCTGGCCATCATTCCTCCACTCTGCCAGTGGTGCTGCATGCTATGGGTTGGCAGGAGATAGGATTGACCTGTAACTGATGTAGCATAGTGGTGGGCAGCCCAATCCTTTGCAAATCTACTCAGAAGTAAGTTCCATTGAAATCAATGGGATTTACTACCAGGTAAGTATGCATAGGATTGTAGCCTTAATATCGTTTCAATCCATAGGGTCTTATATGCCTAATACCAAACCAAACAATTGTTTCATGCTCAGTATTGCCTACATTGAATGGAAGTAGCTCTCTGGAAGTAGCTCGTCTGGAAGTTTCAGACGGGGTCTTTCCCAGTCCTACCACAGATGCCAGCGACTGAACATCAGGGTCATGCGGTGCCCAGCCTCTGTCATCGGGGAGGCAACCCTGCCCCTTTGTACTATACCGAAAATAACCACAGCTGACCTTAGAAGTGAGCAGTGCGTGAGTGCATTTCAAAGGTCGGCTGTGGTGATTTTTGGTAGAGTAGGAGGGAAGGGGGTTGCCTCACCTCTCGCCCCCGCACCGCATGTCCCAGCTGAACATGGGACCTTGTGCATATGCTCTGTCATTGACTTACAAGCCTCCATGATCTCCAAACATGACTTTCAGTCAATTGAATACACAAGTCACCACAAATGTCATGTGTTCCTTTTATTCAGACTTTATTCGAATGCCTACGTAGCTGTAGCAAAGCAATACACATTGCGACACATATTCTTCCTAAGGTCATTCTTCATGCATTTTTACAAGTCATTCATCCAGACCAAAAGGGTAAGAGCTCCTCCCATGCGTAAATATGACTAATAGGTGATGAAATCTGACATTTCTTTGTGAACCAATGCTGGAAATCAATGGGTCAATAGTTTCTAAAGAATGATAGATACGGTGATGCTAAGCTGTAAGGGGCTGGACAGAATCTTCTAAAACTCTGATTTTAAAGCAACACCATGTTTTCTGTGTTGCCTTTCTTGCTTTATAATAGTCTGTTTTACAACTGGGTCTTTTATACAAATTAAAGATACTTACAATTAATTATACATCAGCTAAAGCTGAAAAGTTGTTTTCTTCTTTGGCATGGAAATGTGAAAAGAATCTGCTATGACAGCAAAACAGGCATATTTCTCAAGAGCAATATCAAGAGGTTTACAAGAAAAATCTCTTTATGCTATTCTTTTCACTTTGTGAAATGTGAAATGATTGAATCTTGCAACCATTGAGCTTTGCAAGATCCTTTTCTATAATTCCTCGTGGAACCCTTGTCTTCTGTCAGGGAGACACTCCAGTTGGAGAAGGTTTCTTAGCTATTATATTTTTTTTGTTTTTTTTTGGGGGGGGAACCATTAATAGATGTGGGGAAGAAAATGGGAATTCAAATATGGCATGGTTCAGTCAAAGTAAAACACTTCTCTGCCAATGAAATCACTGGGGCTTAAGACTGTAATCCTATGCATGCTTACTTAGAAGTCAGCCCCATTGAACTCCATGGGACTTAACTCCTGAATAACATGCAGGTGGCACTGGCTACAATCCTGAACACAATGGGACTTACTTCTGGGCAGACCTGCATAGGTTTGGGTTGACAAGGGCTTATAATTTCTCATGAGCTATTTACCCATAGATTCCAGTCTTCGGTTTGCTAATAAAAGTCAAGTGTTATTGTTACTAGTTACCTTTATGTCTAGGAGGAACTCACACCTTTACTTAGGATAGAAAGCTTTTGAGGATAAGCTTTCTAAGTATGGAATTGCATAGTAAGTAACTACTGGGTGCATTTAATAAGTTATGGGCCCATTTGGACAATACTTCCAGTGCCTGACTGACCCCATGCATTCGAAGACATGGGTGTTCACAGCATATGCATATTCTCTCAACCTCTCCCCCCAAGTCTGAATAAACTGCATCTAGTTTCTCTCACATGTGGGGGGACCAGTTTGTCCAAACCTCCTCTCTGCACCCACTGCTAAACATATTTTACACACATTGCTAAACCTATGTTTAAAATAGGCTTAACACTGTCTGTAGAGGGGAGATTTCGATGAACATTTTCACATTCACACATTAAGGAAATTAGCCCCGATTCAACTGGAAGAGAAAGAAGGGTCAGGACGCGTTTGCATCATGTGGGGTTGGTTGAATGACAGAACTATCATTCAAATCATCCCAACATTTTAATGGTAACAAATGTTCTTGATTGTACTGGAAAGAAAATGTTGACTTTTGCTTAGATTGTATAGATCAGCATTTCTCAAACTGTGGGTCGGTACCCACTTGGTGGGTCGCAACCTGATTTCTGGTGGGTCCCAGGTGGTGGAAAGATCAGATAAGTAATTGTCACAAGCCCTGAGGCTATTCAAAATTAATTAATTAAATTGACTTACCCATTGTGGTCGCCGTTGCCCGCTGTCGCCACCGTGCTGCGTTGTGCCACAAGCCATTGCCCGCCGTCGCCACCACCATTGCCCGTCATGCCGCCGCCATTGCCCGTCATCATCTTTGTCGTGCCCGTCACTGCAGTACCACTACCGTGCTGCCGCCGTGGTGCCTGTTGCTGCCAAGCCCCGCAGCCTCTGCTGCCGCTTTCCCGTGCCACTGTCGTGATGCCCGTCGTTGTTGTTGCCGCCTCTGCAGCCACCAAGCCCCGCCACTGCCTGTAAACTGAAGAAACTTACCTTTCTTCTGGGCGCCGGCATCTTGGATCTCGTGAAATCTCACGAGATCCAAGATGCCGGCACCCAAATCTTATGAGGGCCTCATGCCCTCCCGGAAAAAGGTAAATTTCTTCAGTTTACAGGTGGCGGCGGAGGCTTCCACCGGCCTGGAATGGTTCTGGGACCTGAGCCCGGGTTCCGGGACCGTCCCGGTTCCAGGACAGATGGGAAGCCTACCCTTGCCCATGATCTTAGTGATAGGGGCACCCCTCAGGTTATTCTGCCCACACTCACAAGTTATTACCAATACAGTTTCCCAGAGTCATAATAAAAACTAAGCTCAGTATGATAAGTGCATGTTGTTAAAAAGTACATAAAATGCATGGAGCCACAGCAAGACATATAAAATGAGAGAACTAACTGTGAGTTGTTATAGTGCAAAGTATAGGAGCAGTCAGAATAAATAATTGAAGGGCCAGTGCTGTTAAAGTGCAAATACAGAATTCCAGAGAATTATCAACAATTCAGCAGCGAGTTATTAAAAAGGCCAAAAAAGATGTTACGTAGGAGATATGCAATTTTTCTTCCATTTGTTCCTGCTTAATCCTTTTCCTTCCGACTTTTTGTTCACTAAAAATTGAGTCCCCAAGCTATTTTTCACCTTGAAGAGAGAAACATAGCTTTCCCCTGAAGGTTGTAAAAACAGTTTGAAGGCAATTTTTTGTGGACCAATGATAGAAAAGGGTCAAGCAGACCCTTCCTCAACCATTGTTGCATTCAGAGTGCAAAACTCCTAACTATCTGGCGGGCGACCCAGGGCCGCCCACCAGATCCTATCCCCGTTCTGGGCTGCTCTTCAGCAGCCCAGAGGTCTACTCGGGGGAAGAGGGCATTCGTCCCCTTCCCCTGGTGTAAACCAGGGAAGGCCCAATGGGCCTCCTTAGATTTCCGCCAGTTATTTACCTGGTGGAAGTCGGAGGAGGCTGTGTAACGGCCGTGGCGGCCGGCTGGGGTTGGGGATATGGCAGACGCCATCCCCACCCTCTCCCAGGCCGGCACGGCCAATGGTCCCCCTCCCTCACCGCTTGGACAGCCCATGGGGTCATTGGGCAGCCCTTGCTCTAGAGTCATCTTGCGCCGGCAGCCCTTGCTCTAGAGTCATCGCAAATGTGCCTTATGGCATGTTTGTGATGGCTTAGGGTGGTGGAGCGCTCACTCCACCTCCCTATAGTTGGGCAGGATTGTGCTGCCTGAGTGGCAGGCTCTCACAGCTGCTTTTCATTTCAAAATACTTTCTTGAAATGATGGTTACAAAACTAAAGAAATGATAATAAAGCAAAGAAAGCTTTTCTAAGTGGACGTTGGATCTCAATGAATTAAAAAGAAAGATGTAATGAGATTACATTGTAAAATAGAAATTGTCCCCTCAAAGGTGAGAGTAATAATTAGAAGGCTAAATTAGCAATTAGGCAGTTGAATTAACAGTTAGGAGGTTGAATTAGCAATTAAAATGTCCCATCTTAAACTTATGAGAAGAACAACGATTCGGTCCAACTTGGCCAAAGCTGAGCATAGGCCAAAACAAGCAGGGGGAGGAAGATGGCTAGGCCCATTTCCCCCGACCAGTGCCCGCACGCCCTTGGGGGGGGGTTAGTTTACCCCCAACGTTTGCCTCTGCAGGTTTTTACTGTAAATAATAAATAAAGTGACCATCTCTCCAAGAAGTGACTTGACTCGTGTCTTCCTTGGGGGGTGTAAGGATAAAAGGAATTTAGAAACTAGCAACAATATAATGGCCCCACTGAAAGGAAGCCCTGGCAGAATGCTAAAAAGCCCTTTGCTGCAGTGAAGGGCACCAGTGCGCTGGTGGGAAGGATTGGGCTGTTAGGTAATGTATAAAGGTGGGAGAAAATGGCCGGGGGGGGGGGGAGTTTTGGGTCCTGGAGTTCTCCTCTGGGTAAGGGAACATCTGCCCAATGGGTTGACTTGGATCTGCACCAGCTACTTTGCTGACGCAAGTCTTAGTGGACCTGGGAAGGTGGATCGAGGCCGAGAAGGGGGTAGAATATCAATGGCACCATTTCCGCTGATACCGCCCCTTCCCAGCCACAATCCACCCCCCTACTCACCCTTTCTCCTCCCCATTCTGCCCTCCCCTTCCAATTCTGCCCACCCCCTACCTCCCACAACTATTGGACTTACCTTTCGATGTCCAGCGGTAGTCATCTCATGCTGCTGCCATTTGTGACAGCACTCCTAAAATGGCTACCGGCAGCACATTGTGTGTGCTCCGTAAATCGTTTTACAACAGTGGAACATCCACTGTCACAAATCCCTCTGTGTTCTATCCCCCATTCAATCCCTTCCAGACAGGATTGGGCCATTAGGGAAACTCAAGACTGGTTAGTACTATCTAGGATAATGAAGACTGGTGCAACCAGTAGAGTCACAAGCAGGTCACATAGGAAACCTATATCACATCTGCCTTTCCCAACAAGAAGCCTTGGTTGCAATTAATCAGGTACATGAGTTTTATTTGGGAAGCCAAAAAATGAAGCTTCTCCTTCATTGTACTCTGTTTACCTTGTACTCTGTTTTCCTTGTGAGATACAAGGTTTTTTTTTTTCCACCACTCATTTCAATATGTTGTACTATATTAGATTGTGTGAATAATTGCTGTGTTGCAACACTGGGTGAATAATTCATAATATGTCATTTATCTGACAAACTGTGCTTCTGTTTCTGTTTGTGAAGTGTCAGTGAAGAAATTATTATGTTCTCAAAATGTTTTCTTTCTTGGAATTTATTTGTTGAATGTTGTGTCCCGTCCCATCCCCCCGTCCCCCCCGCAAATGTTAGCTGCTCTGTGTATGGCATGCCAGACAATTCATTGAGAATGTTCATTATTCAAAATATATGTCTTTTAATTGGACATACAGGTATTGTCCTGCTTATTGTCATGGTACATATGCTTAAGCTATATGTACCATGACATCTCCTTCCCCAAATAATGATAATGGTACCTTGATAATAAGAAACTCTTCATTCTAGTGCCAGGCCACCTACGATTTACAGCTCAATCCTCTGTCTCTCTCTCTCTCTCTCTCTCTCTCTCTCTCTCTCTCTCTCTCACACACACACACACACACACACACACACACACACAGTATGCTGGCGCAGCAGTGCTGTGCTGGCCTAGGGTGTTGCAAGCACGCCGTAAAGTGCGTTCCGACACCCGGAGAGGAGGGAACGCCAGTGGAACAGCCTGCGTCATCCCTCTGGTGCCAGGTCAAAAGGACTGCGCCATGGAGCAGGTAAGTCCTGGGGGAGGGAGCATTATGGGGCAGGAGGAGATGGGCAGCCCAGGAGGGGAGAGGGATCAGTGATACTGTGGCACACCATATCCTATCCCCCCTCCCATGACCTTTCTGCCAAAATGGGGCTGCTCAGTTCTACGCAAGCTAACGAGCTGGTGGAGAACCGAGTAGCCCCATTTCGGCTGGGGGGTTACCCACGGTAAGTGGAGAACTGTCTGCTAAACCCGAGGAGACCTCCAGCCAGGCCATTTCCTGGAAGCAATGTGGGCCGCACAGCCCACACTGCATGGCCCAGGCCGTGGGGAGGGGGAATAGGATTGGGCTGACCATTGCTATTACTGATTTTAATGAACAGTTAGTTGTAACATAGGCCTTCTGCATATGTCCTAAAGCTTGCTGGGAGGAGGGTGACAGTGTACTGGCAAGTACCGCCCCTGCACCAATATGCCCCACTCCCATCCATTATAAGTAAAGTGTTCGTCTGCCGTGACAAAGTTTTTCCTCTGTTTGTTTGGGTGGCCATCATCCCTAATCATGTGGAAGACCTTCCCCAAGTACAGCATTTGCCACTGCAGACAAACACTGTACTCTTGATGGGTGGGGGGGGGGTCAGCGCTTCATGTATGCCAGGGGTGGCCAACCTTTCAACATGAACTATCTAGGCCCTCCCTGCACAAACAACCCACCTGTCACAACGTTCAGAGCTGCATTTGTCTGAGGTGATTTTTAACGAATAAAATAATTGTCTCATGACCTATTTCACTTTGAGAACTTGAGCTGCCTTCATACACTACAGTCTACTTCACCAGGTGCTGAAAAAGGATGAAGAGCAAACAAGCACCTGAAAGTTGGTATTTGGGTTTCTGAAGGATTTGCCTCAGTGTAATTTTTATCTTTATTCCTTCCATCAGGTTTAATGCTGAGGGAAGAACGTGCAGTCCTTCTTAAGAACTTGATTCACACAATTACATTTTTGTTTTAGTTGTTTTTTTTGCTCCCCTATGTTCCAGGTATCTGCACAAATTGATTTGTTCTAGGACAGCCACTTCAAGGCTGTGTTGGAATGGCTAGGGGAAAAAAAGGTTCCATCAGTTTGTTGTCAATATTTGTTCTTTTGTTGGATTTCTGATTACTCATCCTCTTTCTTAAACAGTATCCGGCCTGAAGTCTAGGATGCTGCTGAACATTTGCAGAATTGCAAAGGAAGAAACTGCAAAGAATGCTCGGCAGCTCGACTCGCAAGCTGCCGACCGTTGCCCCGGCCAGCCCTGCTTTAGCCGGACCGGGGCTTGTTCCGGCAGCTCATTGGCTGCCCCTGTCTCCAGGCGGGTGGGCGGAGCAAGCCAGCGTGCTTGCTCTCCTCAGTCCCGTCTCGGAGCGTGGTGCAGCAGGCAGCCTCGTGCGTGGCTCCCTGCTTTGGCTTCAGGCCAAGTTCTCCTCCGGCTGGGACGAAGAGGATCGTTCGGCGGGCTGCTCCTGACGCGTCGAGGGACAGGTGAGCAGGGGGCGATATCCCCCACTCGCTTCTTCTCCAGCCAGGCCAGCAGGCCTTCGGGGAGGGCGGAGACCCCCCCATCATCTGGGAAGCCTGACGTGGGCCGAGAGCTTGGCCCCCTCGTCTTGAGCAGCAAGTGGGCGTGGGCTTTCCCCCCCCCCATCAGGTCCTCGAGTGAGGAGAGGGATTTCATTCCCCCTCACCACCTTCATTGTGGGGGTTGGGCTTCACCCCCCACCCCCACCTCCGCGTATCCTAATGGTTAAAACAAGAGACAGACACATTTTTCCTTGGGTTTTTCCCCTCTCATTTTGTATACTTCATTAGGCAATAATGCCAAAGAAGGCTCAGAAAAAGAGCGGCAAGGCTCCTAAGCACCCTGCCCAGCGTCCTCCCTCGCCTTCTTCCTCGTCGGACGACGAGGGTGAGGGTGATTGGAGAGCCATGCTGGCTCGTTTGGAGGCGTTGGAAAAAGAGAAAGCCCTGAGGGAGGCTGGTCAGGGTGACGGGGGTGAGGCTTCTGGGCACCCGAGGAGATCTTCTAGGAAAGCAAAAACCATTGATAAAGCGGCTTTCCTTTCCAGGAGGCCCTTGAGCGCCCCGCTCCTGGGGTCCAGCCCGCTTGGGCTGGCAAGGCGGCGGTTCCTGCTCGGGTGCCCGCGGCGGCCGCCCCAGCGGTAGCTGGACCGACAGATGAGGCCATCGTTCCTGAGGAGAAATCAGTTATTGAGGTTTGGGAGGATAGGGGTGCCCCCCCAGCGCCAACCCCCCACCCATGTATCCCCAATATTGGATGTCACCCTATTGGGGTTGGCAAGGTATGGGCGCGGTACCTCCTTGGCAATTGGCTGGGGTGCCTCAGCCAGTGCCCGGGCCAGGCGAACACCAGCCCGAGGTTCTTCCTCTGGAGCCTGCCGCAGTGGAGGTTGTTCCCCCATCTTCCCCTCAACCATGGGCCCCCTCGGCCCAGGGTGGAGGAGCAGGTTTGTACCCCGGGTGGATGCCGCCCCCTTGGTGGGGCTACACCCCTCAACCTGTAGAGGACCTGGAACCCACTCCTTCTTCTTATGGGGATATGGCGCTGCCCCTCGGCGGCCACCTTGCGCTGGCAGTAAAAGAAAAGTTATGGCGCAAAGAATTTATTGACATTTTCAGTCTGCTGCATGCAGAACCGGAGCCTGTGCCCAGGGTGGGTGACCCTGTCTGGGACCCGGAGACGGTTAAGAAGAGGAAGATAGACAAAAATTGGCCAAATTGGCTGAGCGGGTTCTTGATCTATATGGCAGTCATGCATCAGATGCACCCGAAGCGCACGGGTCATTTGATTAAATATTTAGATACCATACACCGGGCGTCTAGGGATTATGCGGGACCCGCCTGGATTGCTTATGATCAGCATTTCCGCATGCGAGCCTCTCACAATCCATCCATGGATTGGTGCGTTCCCCAGTGGGAACTGTGGAACCAGATAGTGGTCCCATCTCGCCCGGTTCTTGGTGACCGGGCTGATAGTGGCCACTTAATTTCGTGTAATGCCTCAGCTGTGCCTAAGGGTGGGCCGGCTACTCAGGGGGTTCAACACCCTCGTGTCTGCTTCGAATTTAACTCATCCGTCAGATGCTCACGGCCCTCCTGTACGTACTCGCATGCTTGTGCAGCCTGCGGCGCCAAACACGCCGTTGCGGCCTGCACTAAGGTCGGGGGAGGCAGGCAAGGCAGCAAGCAATTTGGCAACACCAAGAAAGGCGGGTCTTCCCAAGCAGCTCCTGGAAAGGGGACCAACCCCGATTAAGTTGGGTCCTCTTGCTGAGCTTTTGGGGTTTTATCCACTCAAGGCAGAGGCTGAATTTCTTTTGAAAGGTTTTTCTGAAGGTTTTAGGATTCCGTGCCCCCCTCCTCTCTCCCCCTTCTGGGCCAAAAACTTACGCTCCGTTTGTGGGATGGAGGATGTGGTCAGGCGTAAGGTTCGCAAGGAGGTTGAGGCGGGGAGAGTCGCTGGTCCCTTCCTTTCCCTGCCTTTGCCCAACCTGAGGATATCTCCCCTCGGGATTGTGCCCAAACGGGCCCCAGTTCAATTTAGATTAATCCATCACCTGTCCTACCCCAAAGGGTCGTCGGTCAATGATGGCATTCCACAAGAGTTTTGCTCAGTGCGTTATGCTTCATTGGATCATGCGGTTGCTATTTTGCGCGACTGCGGGCAAGGGGCTATGCTTGGGAAAGCCGACATCCAGTCGGCTTTCCGGCTCCAGCCTATTCATCCCGACGATTTTTGCATTTTGGGTTTTCAGTTTGAGGACCGAGTTTATGTTGATCTCTGTTTGCCTATGGGGGGCGCTAATTCGTGTTTGACTTTTGAAGTTTTTAGTTCCTTCCTGCAGTGGGCCCTACAATTCCGTACTGGTCTTTATTCAGTCATCCATTATTTGGACGACTTCCTATTTATAGGCAGAGCTGGCTCCGGGGAGTGCAGTTATCTTATGGATGAGTTCTCTCGTCTTTGCGCTGAGTTGGGCGTCCCCTTAGCGACTGAAAAATCTGAGGGCCCTGCCACCAAGCTCACCTTTTTTGGGGTTGAGCTTGACTCAGTGGCGCCACTCAGTGGGCCTGTCCCCTGTTGATTACGGGCTGCACTCCTTTAGAATTGGAGCAGCCTCTGTCACAGCGCGTGCTGGATTGCCGGCCTCGGCGGTGCAGCGCATCGGCCGTTGGCGGTCTTTAGCCTTTAAGGGCTACGTACGTAAGTTTTGAATTTAAGTTTTCATCTCGCAGGTAAGTGGGCCCATTGGATGCTTGTTCCCTGGCCTGTTGGCCTTTCTGTTCTCTGTGGCCTGTTGGGCCTTTCCGGGAGCTCCGTGCTCCATGGCCGCGTGGCCTGTGTATTGCCTAACGGCGTTGGCCTAAGGGCCTTGTGTTGTGTTAGCCTAAGGGCGATGGCCTATGGGCCTTGTGTTGCGGCCTGCGGGCCTCCTTTGTGGCTTCGGTCACATGTTTCCCCTTCGGGGGCTCACCCAGTTGGGTGTTAGCCATAGGGCCCTAGGTGTAGTTAGGCTAGTTTTGCCAGCGCTTAAGTACAATTAGGTTGTGTCTTTTGCAGCGCTGTGGCTGAGGTTTTCACCCCTCTTTTTGTTTCTATTTTGCAGGTCCCTGCGACGCCAGCCCCGCCCGTGTGCTCATCTGTGGTCATTCCATAGTTTTTTGGGCGCGGAAAAGGGCAGCACTTTCACATTTCGGCACGCAGCTTGGACTGGGCGACGTGGCAAGAGTACGTTGGGCTGCCAGGAGAGGAATGCTCTGGGGCCAGCTGTTAGCTCTGCTGCGTGAATTTCTTGCGGTTAACCCGCCCGCTCAGGTACTCGTGATTCATCTGGGGGAGAATGATCTGTGTCAGAGAACTTCCGTGTCCTTGAGACTACAGATCCTTGAGGATCTCCTTCAGATTAGGCGCTGGTTGCCGGGGATCTCTATCCTCTGGTCCGGTTGGCTTCCCAGGAGGGTATGGCGGGGGGCCTTGAACCCCCGCCGGGTCGATATCGCCCGTAGAAAATCTAACGAGTACCTGAGGCGGTTCATTTTCGAAATGGGGGGCGTTTTCATCCCTCACCCCACCATCGTTTTTCAAGCTCCTCACTTGTTCCGGGGAGATGGAGTTCACCTCTCCATGGTCGGGACCGACATATTTTTGACAGACTTGCAGCAGGGCATACGCGCCTTTTTGTCTAGTGGGGCGGTGGGGGTCATGCGCTAGGCAGACCCCCCCGTGTGGTAGGTGGCGTGCAGGAGGGGTAGCCAGGGAGGGCTTAGTTGGCATACATCCTGAGGTAAGCAAGGTCTGGGGGCAAGCCAGGACCGCTCAGACGATGCCGAACCGGGTCGCTGAGGCAGGCTGGCAACCCCCCAGGCTGGATGGGCAATGATCACTGGAAGGAATTTCCTGAGGGTGGTCAGTGCTGTTCAGCTGCCTCGACCCCCTAGGGGGTTGGCAGGGATTCGCAGCTCGGTCGTGGACTGAGTGTGCCTTGAGCCAGGATGTCCATGCCCGTTTAGATCTAGGGGGAGGTAGACGGCTAGGACCGTTTTCCCCAACCTAGCCGCCTGCACGCCAAAGGGTTTTTTTTAGTTAGTAGCCCTGCTGCATTGTATATCACCCAGTTTCAATAAAGCAGCCCATATTAATCCAAGCACCTGTCTGGCGTGTTCTTTGGGGGGTCCAGGGGTAATACAACCTATGTCCAACCCCACCCATCTTGAAACAACGGTTCATTGGCAACCAGATGACATCAGGATACCAACCGCAAGCCACAAAAGCCTGCAACAACCAGTACGTTGATTGTGCCCTTTCCATTTTAATAACCAAAAGTGAACGCCCTTGGTACTAGAGTTGGCATAAAAATGTCAACATTTCAAAGCAAATTTCACACTTCATCCTAAAGAGAAATATCTGATAATTTTCAAGAGAAATCAAATGGATTTCTATACGACAAGGGAATTTTATCAGGGCAACTCTGCACATCCCTACGATTCCCATTTGTGTACCACAGAATGAACCAAGGCTAAAATGAGTGGGCTATATTCAGTTTGGCTTTCAGTCCTTCCAAAAATAAATGCATACTCCTATTATTATTATTTATTATTATTACTTATTGGATTTATATCCCGCTTTTTCCCCACCATAGGGGGGACCCAAAGCGGCTTATAACAAGGTTAATAAATACAAATCATAAAAATACAATACAAGCTTAATAAATAAAATCATAAAAACAGCTAATTTAAAGGAATATAAAAACTCCTAAAACAATAATACAATCTAAAAAAAGAACACAGACTGACAGCGCAGTTCTGTGTAACCTTGCACCAGTGTAACAGTAGATACAGCGGTGTAACAGCAGATGCACCAGTGTAAGTGCACTTACACTGGCATTAGTGCACTTACACCGTTGCATCTACTGTTACGCCGGTGCAAGGTTACACAGGATTGCGCTGTGAGACACAAAATTGACAGCAATAAGAAGCCCTTATCAGACAGGGCTGGATTTCTAAAATAGTTAGGCTGGGCAGTATTATCCTGTATCTTAGAATAATACAGGTATTGTTTGATTTGATACTGGTAACTAGGCTTTTGAAATTGACTGTGTGCAGAGAGAATGAAATGAACAGGCAGTCACCAAAGATGGAGCTTCACTTTATTAAAATATCATGGCATCACATGCTAATTGTTGTGACCTGTGTGTGTGTGTGTGTGTGTGTGCGCACACACAAGCGCATGTGCTGAGGGCATTATAGCCCTTCTTAATGAAAGAAATACCAAAGGAAATTGGCAACAGCAGCCCGCCGAGATGCTCCCTGGCACAACTCGGCTCGTGCAGAAGTTGTACCTAAGACATTAACCATTCCTCTTGTGTTGAGAATGTTTGACATCAGAGTTGTGCCAGCAGGTCTGAGTTGACCTGTTGCGGCTACTGAGCGTTACCCTAGGGCAAGGGGAACATATGTCCCCTTACCCCTAATAGACCTTCAACAGTCAAATATCCCTGCAGGATACAGCGGAAGCCACACTGGTGCCAATGCATCGCTGCGCGGGGATTTAAGGTAGGTGGGCTGTAAGTCAAAATAGTTGACACTTGTGCAGAATCCACTTTTATGTCTCGCTGCTTTTCAGTGAAAGAGAATTAAACATTTGTTTTACTCTCCCATTGCAATCAATGGAATTTAAGAGTGCTCAGTTTTGACTTTGATTGTCCCCCCCCCCCACAGTAAGCAGAAAATATCTTATTCCTTCTATTGTCCCTTTTCACTCTCCAGTTTGTGCACATTCATTTGTGTGTGTGTGTGTGTGTGTGTGTGTGTGTGTTTGTATGTGTGTGTGTGTGTGTGTACACACATGAGAATTGGATGCAATAAATAATTTACTGTTTTTAAGCAGTCTTGCCCTTTGAATTTTCTATTATACATCCAAACCATCTCTCTTGTCAGAATGGTAATCAATCACATCATCAGTCAATCAATGAATAAATCAATGAATAAATTTGCTTTGCATGAGCACCCTTAATCTTATTTTATATCAACCTCTGTCAGTGAGTCCCTAGAGTCATATGTCTGAACAGTGCAGTAGTTTATTGTGCCTCATAACTATATTATTTAAAAAAAAAACATCCACAGTCAACATTTAAGATCATTTGGCAATATTTTGACTCCTATGAGAGTTTCGTATACGATATTGGTTTCATTCAAAGGTCTTGTCGCATCCTTCATGGATGTGACAATATAGACAGCCCAGCTAAATTGCTGTGAAATTTGTGAGACATTTCATTAATTAAATAAAAACAGTGAAGTTATTAAAACTAAATTAACTTGGGGGGAAATCATTAAGCAAATTCTTCTAACTAAATTAATATTAATCGGATTTTTAAAATAATTTGTGTTCTGTAATTAAACTGCTTCATATGGATTGCGTACCATAAGTGAAACAAATAGAATTTCTTTTAAAAAAACATGCAGAAGTAAAACAAGCACAACAATTAAGAGAGAACAGTCCTTGACCAAGCAAGACTTTCCAGGAGGATTGATAGGTTACTGCTAGTTGAAGAATGTTTGGGGTGTTGGTGATAATGGATGCCACATCAAATAAAAATCATTATCTTCTGGCTTGGCTACTCCTTTTGAGAGTCAAACTTGATGTGTCAATTTTTCCGATGATGCTGTGTGCCACACTCTTGCATACCATGAATTCACAAGCAAAAAAAAGAGGGGGATATCGAGTGAAGTGCAGTCTCAGGTTTGGCAGCTAGGAGCACAAAGGTGACTGAGGGCACAATCCTATGGATAGAGATGGGAGAAAATGGTTTTATTTCTTCACAGATTTTGGTGTTTAACCCAGTCGCGTTGCTGGAGGTGGGGCGGAATGCTATGTTCCGCACCGCGCTGACCCTCTGTTACTCACCGGCACAAGGCAGTCCCACCCCCTCGCCTTCGGTGCCATTCAGTGGGGTGAAGGCAATGTGCAGGGAGTCTCCTGTTTTTTTGGGCAAAAATAAAATCAAATCATGTAATTTTGCAGCATTCTTCATCTGCTAACACTGTATGTCCTATACCACCTACCTAGTACATTTTTGTTGCGATTTTTTAAAATGGTGTTTTAATTTATGGTTGTAAGCTGCCCTGGGCTCCCCAATGTTCAGGGGGTTATAAATTGTTTAAATGAATGCATACATACGTCTATGTTTGTGGTTCTCCAGGGTTTCAGGCAGAGGTCTCTCCCAGCCCTACCTGATTGAAGCTGGGTTCTTCTGCATACAAAACATGTACTCTTTCTCTGACAGCCCCTTCCTTAGTGCTCCAAAACATAATGCTCATTTCTCTGCAGTGGGAATGTCACAGCTCATGCCTCAGGAAGACAAGACACTCAGTTGCAGCAGAAATCATGCTCCAGTACCTGGCAGAGCCTCTTCAAAGAAAGCCTCTAGTTCTGCATCTGGAATCATGCTTTGCTGGGGACTGAAAAGTTGGTAGCTTTTACCAGGTCTTCTTTCCCTTTGCTCCAAAGCAAGGTTTTGAGGACCTTGAGGTGTGTGCAGAGCTTTGTTTGGCCCAATACTGCACATAGGCATTCAATCAGACGCGTTTGTCATAAGCACCCAGAGGCGTAGCTACACCCTACGGGGGTCCCGCACCCCCTGTGATGTCACTCGGGGCGGGCAGTCACTTGCCCCGCCCTCCCGAGTGACATCACGTGGCACAAAAACGTTCCTAGAGGCTGGGCAGGGGGGCGGGGGGCAACATTTCTCACCGCCGCCAGCCCGCACAGTTGCAGAAGCCACTTTTGCGCCACTTTTCGGCACGAAAAAACTCGCTGCCGCCATTACGCCACCGATGCAGGGGCTTTGACAACCCCCCGGCCATGCACCCGGGGTCGATTTGCCCCCCGACCCCTACCTACGGGACTGTAAGCACCCCTGATTGAGTATCCACAAAATCCATGCTCACTGGATCTCAAAAAAAGCTGTGTTCCATATTCTCAGTATTGATAATTACACTGAGTTTTATTAAAGCCAGGATGGTGTAGTGGTTTGGGAGTCAGAGATCCAGGTTCAAATCCCCGCTCAGCCATGAAGCTTCCTGGGTGACCTTGGGCCAGTCACTATCTCTCAGCCCCACATACCTCACAGGGTTGTTGTGAGGACAAAAGGAGGGGAGGAAATATGTACACCACTCTGAGCTCCTTGGAGGAAGGGTGGTATAAAAATGTGAAAAAATAAATAAATAATAAAGTCAGATTTCTTTATCTCACAATATACTACGTTAAAAAAGTGAACAAAGATTTGATGCAGTGAAATAATAAAGAAAAATAAATAATACCTTTTATGATTATGGCTAAAGAATCAATTTTATTAGTAGAGCTTGGCAAGTTGTGATGTAGGGAGGGGGAAAGGTAATCATTCAAATATTCAAGAAAATTGACTTCTTTTCACACATCTCTGCCTTAGGGGACTATTTTAGCAAATCTCTTTTCCTGCAATCATGTCTGCTGAAAGAAAAGATTTAAAGCAAAGCTTGTTCAGAGAAAGTGAATATTTTTTTCCCTATGCACACAGTTTCAGAGTTCTTAGATAAACTGGAATTAACTGGAATTAGCTTCTCTTATCTAGATGTTATGATTACTCCTACAAGATAGTTTTTTTGGTTCAGGTGGTAGAGGTATGAGGAGATAAATCTGTTAATCTATTTATCATATGGTTCTTCCCCTAGCAGCAGAACTTCAGGGTTTATATCATCAATCATCAATCATCAATCATCATCATCATCATCATCATCATCATCAATGGTCTGGACTCTGGATATCTCAAGGACCACCCACAATCATAGCAACTTAGCCATCCATTAAGATCTCTGGGTGCTCATTGACTGAGGCCCAATGAGCAAGGTCTTCTCTGTGGTGGCCCAAAGGGCTTTGGAACTCCCTTCTGCATGAGGTCGATGGTCTTCCTACTCTACCAGTTTTAAACAAAGCCCTAAAAACATTCCTGTTTTACTGGCTTCTTGTGGGAACTGAGTGAAATTGCAGCAGTTAGTCTTTGATTGATATTAATGTCTAATTCTGTCTTATGGTGTTATGTGTCTTTACTGTATTGCCATTACATTGCTTTTATCTTTTTGTGAACAGGATTGAAACCTATGGTTGAAACGAGGGTAAAAAAAAATGGTTGAGATGTTGGGAAAGGCAGGTATTCACTGCCCATCGAAAGATAGGCAGAGACTGGAACACTATGGCCCAATCCTATCCATGCAATACACTGGTGGACTGTGAAGTAGCTGCTGCCGCAGTAACCTCTCTATCATTCCGCGGAGAGCTGCTGCTGGTGCAAGGCCCAGAAGGCCATGCGCCACCAACAGTGCCCAGAAGGCCATGCACAGAACAACCGTCAGTGGGTCTCTGCTAGCAGTGTAGGCAGATCAGGCCAGGATGGGGCAGGAAGGGGTGGATCCCAGGCAACAGGAGTGTGCACCAGATCCAAAAAAACCTTCCTGGCCCAGAAACACCCCGAGGGCTCCTCAAGGCTACACCAACCAAAGAGCTGGCATAGTTTTGAGGAATCCCATAGGGAACCATGGAGCAGCCAAGAAGGCAAGTACAAGTTTTTCTTTACTTACTTCTCCTGGCCGGCCTGGTCCCCAGCCAGCCCACAAGATGCAGCAGATGCAGGCCGGCCCAGGGTAGGATTGGGCCATAAATAGGCTTTCCTTGGAAGGACTCTCCAAAGTCATGACTGAAACAGCCCTACTTCTTATGCCCATTCCCTTTGCTCTAACAGCCAGGAGACACACACAAGGACCTCAGTGCTCACCTGAGTTTAAACACATGAGTCGGAATTTAAGCTCACCCGAGGATAAGCACATGTGCATTTAGGTGTTTGCTGTCTCATACCAACTTACAATGGACCTCTACAAAGTATTGTAGTCTTCAACCTTCCGCACCCTTACTTTTCTGGCCACTAGTCTGTCAATGTGTCATTTTCTGAATGCAAGAAATGTTGACGCTTTGCAGCAGCTTCTTGCATTTGTCCTCCTCAATAGGGTGCTTGGATCATGCTTACATTCCTTATAAAGGTTAGGGGTACTGGGGAGCCCATCTAGGACCAGTTGCATATCCTTGAATTCTAGCTTCCATCCAGCATAAAATGTGTACTCAGAATCAGGGCCGTCTCAACAGCATTATAAGGCCCCCGGGCAGCAGCATCACTGGGTGGTGCGTCATCCTCCGGCGGGAGGACGATGTGTCATCCCCAACTGCCGATGCGTCACCCCCATGTGACCCCCACTGCTACCACGTCAACCACCGGGACACCGCGCCACACCCTGCTGCTGCTCGGTCCGAGCCAGGAGAGGGTGACGACACGTCTTCCTCTGCCGGCAGCTCGGCTGCTTCTGACTAGGCCAAAAGCGGCATTCTTCACGCATGTGCACAACGCTGCTTGAAGCCTCTTGCCCTCAGCGGTGTTGTGCCCATGTGCAAAGAACACCGCTGTTGGCCTAGTCAGAAGTGGCCGAGCCGCCAGCAGAGGAAGACACGTCGTCACCCTCTCCCGGCTCGGACCAGGCAGCAGCAGGGGGTGACATGGTGTCCCGGCAGCAAGGGGTGACAGTGAGTGTTTCGGGAGGTGACGCGGCCCACAGTGTCGAGCATGTCACCCTTGGCGCATCACCCCTGGTGTCCCATCTCCCGCCACACGGTAGAGACGCCACTGCCCCCCGGCAAAGCAGTGCACTGGGCCCTGCCTACACAACCGATAATGGAAATGCACACTGTCAGCAATTATTGTCCCCCAGCCTTTAACTGCCTCCTGCAAATCCATTACAATATTCTGCTTCGATAACATTGCAAGCAATAAAAACGGCAAAATTTCTCTCGCAAATGCAGACATGCCAACTCTCCGCTACAAGTCTTTTTTTTTTCTCCTTCTACCGAGTTAGCAGGAGATTGGAATATTGAGGCAGGTGATCAGAAAATTAGTGTTACATTCAGGTCTGTGCATAGATTAGCATGGGGCCCCTATGCTCCTGGGGCCCCCAGGTAACTGCCCATGCGTTAAGACAGCACTGCTCTGAATTACTATGAAGTTAAGTGAAATCTGTGAACACATTCCTAGCCCGCTACCATTTTCTCCTTTGGCAGCAGGTTCATCTACAAAGGGTTAGGAAGACAGGACTGGTCATAAATTTAGCAAAAATGCTTTGTCTGGCTTTATGGATAGACCAACTGCTACCACTGAATAATATGTATTGAGATTATTCACATATACAGAAATGATGCTGGGAATTGTTCCAACAGCCCACCAGAGACATGGCTGCTTGGTTTAGGAAGGCTTTCTGCATCTCAAGCCCACGTTTTGAGTCCCTATTCCCCTTGATTGTTGTGTTCTGCTGACATATCATTTAAAATTGGTATTTTAAAAGTTGACATTAATAGCGTTTATCTCTAGCAGCCTGTATAATCTTGTGTGAAGGGATGAAATTGCAATTGACATTTGAATCCCTTTCACTGAAATCAGTTTGATCTTTTCATTGCATTCTCTTTAAATTCATATTGGCTCCTTAGAGCCACAGCAGATGTTAGAAACATACACAAACCCAGGCTTAATTTATAGTTGCCTGCTTATACAGTTCCTTCCCAATAAAAACCAGTGGATAGCTGCAATTGGGCTTAATGTGTTGATCTATTCTTGCGTGTATGAGATTAAAACATTAATATATTATGGAAAAATAAATGCAGAACTTCTTTACTAGTCTTCTGATTTACAAAGGATTTATTTGTTGTTGTAGTTTTACAAAGCCTTTACAAAGTAGGAAATCGTATCTAAAACATAATCTTTATAAAAATGCTAGGGACTTTAGAGCATGAACAGAAACTCAGGAGCTCAAGCCTAATTTGTGTGTAGGTCTCTGTACCACCCCCCCCCCGCTCGACTCTCTCTCTCTCTCTCACACACACACATACATATCACTTATCTTCTGTGATGGAACTCAAGGCACTATGCATGAGATTCCTAGATAGTCTCCTATCCAGTGTCAGGGACTGGCCAGTTCAGGCATTGTCCGAGCGCCCATGCTTAACACAGGGACAGCCCCCGACATCAATGGTAGCACTCAGGGCCGGCCCAGTCATGAAGTAGGCTGATGTTGCTTGTGTCAACAGTGGATGGTGGGCGGCAAGGGGGTGGCAGATTCTGGCTGCCATTCACGTTGAGTCTGCCACCACCTCCCTCCAGTCCACAGCGGATGTGAGCCACATTGATCAGCTTCCTTACCACGTTCTGTCACATGGTTTTCATGAACCAGGAAGTGTTGGACTTCTGGTTTTATGTAAGAGGACCATGTGATTAAAGGAGTACCTTCATTTGTGCAGTCCCGTTAAATAAAACCAGAAGTCCCACGCTTCCGGGTTTGTGAAAATCACTCAGCAGAGCATGGTAAAGGCTTTTTTTTTAGTATGTCAGCAGTGGACCTGGGAAGGTATGGCATGAGGCAGCTTCCCCAGTTGCATTATCCCTGGTAGCACCCAATGTGCCATCGATGCGCCTCTGCCTAGGCAGAGAGCACTTTAGGGGATCCAGTACATGATTTTGCACCAGTTCCACCTACAATCTGGCATTGGCACTATGTTCTGCCTTTGCTTGGTCAGCAAAACAATAGATAGCTCCAACTTCCACAGTCACTGAGCTGGATGGTCCAGACCCTAGCCTGATTTGGGCATAATCCAACAAGCCTCTTTCTATACATGCAAATAATTACCTATTTCCAGTGCTTCTTCCTATGCAACAGATTGCATGTTGCTTTTGAAACATGCCCAGGTTTCAAATGGGATGATGTGGAATGGGTAGATGGGTGCTGCTGACCAATTGCATCGCTAGCAGGCGATGGGGTGGGTGGGTGGGTCATGCGTTTTGCGTCATGGCCACGTGGGGGTGATGCATTTTGCGTCATGGCCACACCCCCTCCGCACTCGGAAGGCTTCATTTGAAGCCTTCTCGGACCCGGAGTGGGTGTGAAGGCCCAGAAAACACACTATTTTCGGCACATTTCAGCTCCATGACTGCAAACGCAGCCCTCCGGCTGCAAAAAAGCAGTCGCAGTGTACTAAAATCCCGCTGTGGCTCCTCCTCCTCTCAAGAAGACTGCAGTTGTCACCCAGGGGCACTGCATCCCCCCCCCCCATAACAACACCTCTGCTGCTGACAGAAAAACAAAGAAGCCCCAGGAGTTCATGTGTACATATGTCCTTTGTGCTCCTCTGGATCACAGCTAGTCACCTAGAGAAGCTTGATACCAAAACAACAGAGCCTGCCTTTTATAGGAAACAAACTCTATGTCTCCATTTCAGTTTTTACTCTTCGGAATGGTCCTACACATCACTCCTAAAATCATCACCCCAAACAGCACATTTATACTGCCAAGTCTAACTCATAAAGAGGCCATTTTTTTGTTTATTTTAGTCCTTAAGTAACTATGAGTAAATCTTCATATATGAAACTTCATTACAAAGCTAATTTTACGAGATTGTTGTAATTATAAAACTCGTTCTGAGTATCCATGGAATCTAGCTTTATGAATGGTGATGCAGCGCACAATGTGAAGTCTTTGCCCCTATATAGGAAGCCTTGTTCACACACAGGTCTTGTTCTCCACTCTTGAGTATTGTATACACTCTGTGACTGGAAACTTGGCATGTTTCTATTCGGATTACAATGAAAAACACATTTTGTTTTAGGCAAAGGTAAGAAGACATGCAAGATCTATCGGTGATGACCCATTCACACATGAAATCATCAGGCGATAGGAATGCCTGCGAGATGTAAACACAGGTCTTATTGGGTAGAGGGGACTGGTATCAAATGACTGCAGATCAAAATGCTATATAATAAAAGTTTGAGTGACTGAAATAAGTCTTCTATTGTAGTCTTTTTGTTGCTACTTTAAGCCAAATACTCTATTAACAAAGAACCAGATGATGGTTCTTGATTGCAGAAGACAGGCGGTCTGAAAAAGACCAGTTTTGGCTTACCGTAGACAGTTCTTCATGGATCAGTAATTTCTTCATAACTGGCCTTCTAATGGGGCATCACAGAGGAATCTGTTTAACTGCATTACAGTTTAATCAGATGTGGCATCTGTTAAATATGCCTGATATAGTTCTAACATTTCGCTGGGCTACATAACAGGGCATGAGTTAACCAATTCACAACAGCACAAATGCCTCCGAATACCAGTTGCAGGGGAGCAATGGTGGAACAGAAGTATGCCTTCTCTCATTACTTTGGGCTTCCCAGAGGCAGCTGGGGGGGCACTGTGAAGAACAGGACGCTGGACTAAATGGTCCTTTGGTCTTATCCAGCAGGACTTTTCTTCTGTTCTTCTGGCAGCAGCGTAATAGTCAAGAGTCAACAATAACTGGCACAATAGAGACAGACCCAAAGTCAAAGTTGATAAAATGGGGACCCTGTCATGGAGTCATGGCTGAAATTCAGATATTTTGTTATCTCTGGTAATATTGTTCATGCTAGTACTATTATATTGTGCCTCTTTTTTTGCGGTGTCCATTAAATTTACATCGGAATTAATTATCTACAGTAAGTTCTTGTTTACCGTCATTTCACTATCCGTTGTTTTGCTTTGGCTGCAGCTACTTCCGGGTTGTGCAGGGCTTGTGACCCACTTCCTGGTCCTATTCTCACCCCAGAATGCCTTGCAAGGCCTTCTGAGGTGAGAACAAAGCCAAGGAAGTGGGTTGCCATCCCAGAAGTGGCTTTGCGGCATGCAGCAAGCCCGCCAGAGTATCACTGAGCAGGCTTAAGTGAGGACTTCCTGTACTATGTGTTGTGCTGTGGATTTGAGCCGGAGGAAGAAGTTTATGGAGACCACATTTGATTACGACTTTGTCAGTCAGTTACTGATGCAAACTGATACTAGCAACACAGAACTCATTGAAATCATAGCCTGTTTAGCATTGGTAGTAGGCTCTTTGAAGGGCCATGACTATCCTTGTTAAGGTAAGAAAGGCTCCATACCACTCCATACGTTTTTGGGTGAGGGGTTAAAACATGACTTTTTATCAAAGCTACTAAAGCTCGTTGATCCGTTGGCATTTCTGTGATATTCTCTGGGAATTGTGGATGTTGGTGATTGCTTTATTGATTAATCTGCCTTATATTACATTCTATGAATTTGTTTTAAGGCTTTAATGGGGTTTTCTAAGCTGCTTTGGGTCTACACATTGGGAGAAAAATGGGACAGAATTGTCTTTGTTTAAATAAGTACACTGAACAGATAAGAATGCTGCTTGAAATAATACATTTAGCTTTATTAAAATTGCCAAGCTTGATAGAACAATGTCCTATAAGCCAACCAAGCACTAAAGACACGATTGAGAATTCTGTTGAAGAAGTGGAAGACTGAAGCCAATAAAATTGGCTGGTTAATTCAGATCAGTATGTGCAATTCACTGCTCCTGTTGCCCCCTTAGGGCTCCATGTCACAATGCTGCAGTGATAGTAGAAGACACAACAGTTAGAATTTCCCTTCTGTGCAACTCTTAGGTCAAGTTCTCCCAAACATCTACTGTGTTTTGACTATACCAGGGGTTCTCAACCTGTGGTACGGGTACCCCTAGGGATACGCAGACCTCTTGCTTGTCCGCCAAGCCCTGCCCCTTATCTGCCCATCAGCAACTAATTAATTGTTAATTAACATGGATTTTAAATTTTAATTATTTTCAGAGCCCTTCTGTCTCTCTGATTTTGGGCTTATTTTTGTACTTTGGAAAATGTACTTTGGTGTGTTGGAGGAGGGAGGAGCTGATTTTGGGAAGTGTGACTTGGAGGGAAAAAAGAGATCCTTGTATCACACTCACACTCACACACTCTCACACTCACACATGAGTTAAGACATTTTTTCACATTTAAAATTGTTTTAGTACTTTATTTAACAATTAATTACCTAATTAATTGATTAATCCAATTAATTAGCAGTTAATTAGCAGGGGTACTTCAGAAAATTGGACCGTGATAGGGGACACCCGGGCCTCCAAAGGTTGAGAACCCCTGGACTATACCATTTGAAAGTTCATGCAAAGGCTCATATGGTCGAACCCGCTGGATCCTTAATCAGGATTGCGCTGTGAGTGACTAGTGATGACATCATCAGTTACTTTCGGGTTTTCAGAGGCCAGAAAACGCAGGTAGGAGGCTCTGGGTAGGTAGGAGGGCCCTTTTCAGCATTCCCAACAGGCTGGGTAAAAGGCAGGAACCTCTCAGGACCGAAACCCCCCACCCCAAAAAGTGCCACGTCAGAGCAGGGTTCCAGTGGTCTGAGTACCACCAGCAGTCAGTCAAAGTACCACTGATCAAAGTAACCAGTCAAAGTAACCCCTCAACTAAAGCTTTCTTAGAGATGATTTGGATGTTCCATAAAAGTAAAGGATTCAATAGTAAAAATAATTTCTGCATCCCCATTTGTAGCATCACGTCCAACTGAATTCCAACCACCCTAGGTCTCACCCTGGTGATAACTATTTGTTTGTGTTTCTAATGTTGCTTTACAAGCAGGCATTCAGAACTTTGAGTGATCCGCACATTGGGCATAGTTGTTGGTGTGGCATCCAAATTGGCCTCTAGTTGCAAGGCAAACTCTGCTGAGGAAACACATCTCCCACTATGTGTGAAAACCAATTGTGAAAGAATTAACCTCAAGAGGTGAGATGTTTTAAAGATGTCTCAGCCTTTGGAGACATCGGCCTCTTGTGACATGCTGCCAACAAGTTAATGTCAGTTGCAATGTACATACTTGTCCATAAGAATTGGAATAAAGCTCCTAAATCATTTCCTACACAACACTGAGCAGCTGTCAGCAAGTAGCACTTCCTGTCACTACTGATCTGCTGTACATTAAGAAAAGTGACCTAGAGATGAAAACCTTGGCCTGTTACCAGCTGTATAAGACATGTGTATACCTCCTTTTAACTTTAATGTAGCAGTTTTTTCTTGCACTGCGGATCAGGTTTCTCTCTTGGATGAGAGTCAGGGTCACCCATTGATTTTTTTAGGATTTAAGCCACTATTGGAACCTTTAATGCATTTAGTATAAGTTCCTGAGGTCAAGGAATGGAGACGATTGGCATGCATCAACGCTGTTGATGGGGACAAAAAGCAGGATATAAATCTATATAATTAATAATAATAATAATAATAATAATAATAATAATAATATCCATCAAAGTTTAAATGTTGATGCTTACTTACTCAGATCTATTTTCCTCTGAAAACTATGTGTAAGCAAAGATACGCAACTATCTCACATATAATCAAGAGGCAATTGAGGAGCACCGTCTTATTTGCCTAGGCAACAACATAGGAAAGTTCATTCATCATGAGAATCTGTATCTTCAAGGAGGAGAGGCATGTACATAAACAGGGGTTTAAAAGGAAGGACCAGGCTCAGCTTTTTAGGTAAGGCACCAGCTGCATTGTCCTTCCTGCCACCAAACAAGAGACATCTCCACTGAAAAAGCTTAACTAGATCCCCTCCACTATCTGGAATCACCCTCCACTGTGGTCTCCTTAGAACCAAGAGAACAGGGCAGTGATGGTCTTCAAACATAAATTGATTCCAGACATATACTCAAACATCTCCTGCAGGGGGAGTGCAGCCCCATTCAGAACAGGTTGATGGTCCATTATTTGTCTTGTACAGTAGACATGTGGACCAAGAGGACCTCTGTTTATCTGGATTTAATGTCAGTTTGTTAACCACCATCCAGTTCTCCTACTGCCTCTATGCAACACTCTAGAATAGAGGTTCCCAACCTTTTCAGGCAGTATACCACCTCCGGGGGCACTGTCGCGCTGCGTACCACTGGAAGTAAGTGGCGATGACGTCATCGCCTCTTACTTCCAGGTTTTCAGCTGCGCCGGAGCCCTGAAAATGACAGTAAGGGGGTCAGGGTGGGCAGGAAGGCATTTCCCAGTGTGGGAAACCCACATGCTTGAGCTCTGCCTGCCAGCCACCCAGGACTGCTTACCATCATTTCCAGGGCTCTGGCACTGCCCAGCCACAATGGCAGTCGCCACCTTGACACCCAAGTGTCAGCATACTATCAACCAGTGTTCTGCATACTACTAGTGGTATGCATACCACAGGTTGGGAACCTCTGCTCTAGAATGCCCACAGCAGCCCACCATTAAATGGTGTGGTGAACAAGCTGGGTGTCATCTGCGTAGTGATAACTCACACGGGATTATCTCTCCCAGTAGATTCATGTAGACATTAAATATATCAATGACATTTTAGGTTGTAAGATCTGAAAATACTACATCCAGAATAGCAACTTGTCCCCGTGTTTGGCACAAGTCAGTGGGAAATTTGCAAGCACACTGAAATCAATAGGCATTGTACATAAAGTCATTATCTGATCCTGGACCAGTTCAGTGTAATTACATGCGGTTTTCAGGGTAAGCCTGAGCCAACTTAAGTGAAGAATGAGCAACTGGAGCATTAGCGAAAAATGAGCAACTGGAGCATTAGCCTGTCCGAGCACCAAGACAGCCATGACTGCAAAGGATACCAATTGTGTGGTGGGAAAGTCAGTGGTTTCTACACCTCTACCTATGACGACATTTTGGAATTACATGAACATGAATTGTCTGTTACCTAAGGATTTCAAAGGACGTTCTGCCTGGCAATTCTATATTTTTAACATTGCTCTTTATTTGAATTTAGCTATAAATAACTTTTAAAAGGTTGTTGTTGTTTTTTTGCTTTCTTATACATAGTTGTATGATTTTAGTTTTATTTATTTGGATTTAGACCCCACATTATTACTATGCCTCAAAGAAGCTAAAAGTAAGAACAATGTTAACACATGGGCAGCCCAATCATCTCTAGCTAGGCTGTAGACATATGCATATGCAGGCATAGAGCCCGTATTGCATTCTTGCTAGATAGGACTCAGCACTGGCATGGCTGGAGCTCTCCTTGGGGGAAGGGGATATTCATCCCCTTACCCTGAGAAGAGACCCAGCTGCTATTTTGCTGGCACGCATTCAATCCAGCAGCAAAACCCAGGAAGGGGGACAGGATTTGCCAGAGGAGGCTGCCACCAATCCCTCCCCCTTTCCAGGCCCAGCCGACCTATCCCTCCCCTTGGGAATGCCCCATTCCACCCTCTCTACGCCCCTCCATCACCTGGCAGGAAACTCACCTTCCCTGGCGGGTACAACTCCGAATCAGAGGTGAGTAGTGACGGGACCGGGCCGCTACGGGCTGACACGCGCAAAGGGGTGACATGCGCACCCCCGCGCTCGTCACCTCCATGACGTGCGTCGCCCTCTGGACGCTCTGAGGCCGGCCCGGGAGCCAGCCTCGGAGCATCCGGCCCGGCTGGTGCTCCAGGGCCTTCTGAAAGAAGGCCCAATGCGTCAATACGGGAACTTTTACTGTTTTCGCGCATGCGCAGACCATTTTGAAGGCAAGAGGGCAGGCCCTTGCCCTCAGAAACTATCTCTGCGCATGCGCGAAAACAGTAAAAGTTCGCGTATTGTATTGACGCACTGGAGCGCCGGCCGGGCCGCGAAGGGACGGAGGGGGCACCCGAGGCAGGGTGCAGCCGGGTGCCCCCCCAAAAGCCAATTGTTCTATTGGGGGGCATAGTCGGGGGGGTCACTAGGGTGATGTGCGCCCCCCGCCTTGGGGTGATGCGCGTCCTAGTGACGCCTCTGAGTAGAGCGGTGCCAACCTCGGCACCGCCTGCTAACCAGGTGCCGCAACGTGCCTTACGGTACGCTTGCGACACCTAGACCAACAGAGTACATGCTCTGCCAGTCTTTCAGTAGACAGGACTGCACTGTAAAGTATTTTAAATGACATAATACAAATACATATAAAACATACATATAAAAAAAAACAAAGCAACAGAAACACAAAAAGAGCAGGTCAACCCTATCCATCTCCCCACGGCACATGAACACTAACTCATCCACAAAAAGCTAACTGACATAGATCTGTCTCTAGGGCCTTTAAAAAAAAAAAAAGCCAGGAGAGAGGGAGAATAATGAATTCCCCTCTGAAAGGGAGTTCCACAGCATGTTCCACCGACCACGTTTAAGCACATGATGGCAGACTCTCTCCCACTGAAAAAGGAGATCTCAAGCAGTATCCTATTGAACAACTCACATTTTTGATTTCTTTCGAGCAGCCTTGGGGACCTCTTTGGAAACCAAAAGGTGGGATATAAATCCCTATAGACAAATTAAGAATAACTTCTATGGTTCGATGGATTCAATCCATTAATTCTGTTGACTCAGGGGCAAGGATTACTGGTGCACTGGAGATTGATGGACACAGAGGCAATTATTCTGCTTTGCAATAAGTGTTAGCGTATTATTACTTGATGTTTTCGTTATTGCGATCAGCTGGAAAGGATAACAAGCTTTCATCATAAACTAAAATATACTGTTGTATTTTAAAAGTTAATTCACTGACAGCCAATACAATTCATTTTTCAACGTTTCATTCTTGGCAGCACTGTAATCTCCCTTTTGACACAGACAGGAAGTAGCAAGGCATATTCAAAAGTGCAGAATGATGTTAATTTGACATTTATTGACAAACAGATTCTTCTGCGCAACAGTAAATTTGTGTTTTACGTACCTAAAAATTCATAAGCTGTCTTCTAATCAGAAGCTGCACATTGCTTTTCCAATAGATAATGTGTGGATGCACACAAATGTTTAGCTCCTTGGAGAAGATCATGGCGACAGTATACCAAATTCTTACTTCTTTCAGCCAGTACTCTTCTAAGGTTAGTCCAGACTAATAGAAGTCATTCACCCAAACAGCAAGTGTGATTATGGTTTGACAGCCCACAGTATTTTTTAACAATGATTACACTTAAACCTTGGGTTTAACTTCTGCCACATACCATTTCGAGAGATATGGAAAAAAATCCCTTCTGATAGGGACTGAGCACCAGATGTTCATAAGAAAATATTTGCCATGCTTTGGTCAAGTGCTGAAACAGGTCACAGTAGAATGGTCCATGTGGGGGTCTCCAGCCCCTAGCCTAGGATAAATGGGGGGCTCCTCTCTTGCTGTAGTTATACAACCTTGCTGTGCTTCAGGGTCATTCCTTTCCATCTGCCTGGGAAGGATCCTGCAGGCCTAGCCTGGAGAGCTTTCCTCCATTGCCCAAGAGCTGTTTGGAGAGGGGAGGGGTGGGGCTATACATAAGAACATAAGAAAATCCCGGCTGGATCAGGCCAAAGGCCCATCTAGTCCAGCTTCCTGTATCTCACAGTGGCCCCACCAGATGCCTCAGGGAGCACACAAGACAACAAGATACCTGTATCCTGTTGTCACTCCCTTGCATCTGGCATTGATGGCCTATTGCTAAGACCAGGAGGTTACTTATCCCCATCATAGCTTGTAACCTGTGATGGACTTTTCCTCCATGAATCTGTCCAAACCCCTTTTAAAGGCATCTAGGCCAGGTGTCATCACCACATCCGGTGGCAAGGAGTTCCACAGATGAATTACAGGCTGGGTGAAGAAATATTTTTTTTGGTGGTTCTAACTTTCCCTCCATTCAGTTTTAGTGCATGTCACCTGGTTTTTGTGTTGTGCGAGCACCCACATTTTCCTCCTCAGCTCACTACCTCTCCCATTGGCTAGAGGCAGAGCCCTCAACCTTGCATCCATCCCTATAGCTTCATCGCTGCCACCGACTGAAGCCTGCCTTATGGGCATGCGTTGTCCCAACCCTTTCCAACCCTGAACCCACCCTCCTAGTATTCTTGTATTCCAAGCAACCAGAGGGCCTGCCTTGGAAGCTCAGGAAAGATGTCAGCAGTTGCATGATCTGACAGTGGCTCACTTGGTGTCTGTTTGGCACCTGGTGGCTGGTTTGCTGGTAGTGGTCCTCCAGGCTGCCCAGGTGACCCTAGCAATGGGCTTGCTGGCCATCACTCATGGGAGGCTTGGTGGGCACAGGCCATTCTGGGTGCAGGTAGGGGAGAAGTGGAGAGTAAGAGTTAGAAAACCCAGTCAAGATGGGCTAGGCCCTCAGGTACCAGATCAGGCAAAGACAGCAGAGAGCCAAATGATCAGAGTTAGTGGTCCGATACAAGAATCGGTGCCCCAGGCAAGGGAGTTCTTAGGCTCCTTCCTCTATAGAGGGTCCCTATACCTGGGGTCCCTGCCTGTATAGAGGCAGTAGCAAGCATGGCTACTAGCCACACCTACTTGGTTTGGTTCCTCCAGGCTGGCTTCCTCTCCTGGCATCAGAGTAGGTGTAGAGGCAGGGCACCCTACTCAGCCTCAGGGCCTTCTCCAACTTCCTAGGGATCTGGATTGTGTTTCTTCCGTCCCTCAGCCAGCCCTTCTGCATCCCTGGCAATCTCTTTATATTCCCCTGGCTGATCCCTCCCTCCTTCCTTCCTTGTTCCACCCACCTGGTCTGGTCACCCTCTGGGGAGTCATGGAGGCTTCTGGAACCACTTGCCACCCCCCCCCCCATGCTGCTCCTTGTCCGCTCCAGCCTGTACATGGCCCAGTGCCCACCAGGCAGGCTGTTGGGCAAGTCTGGCCCCAGACACCAAAGTAAGCAAGGTGAGGCTGTGTACAACTCAATATAGGAAGTTGCTCAGACAGACTGAAAGACTTTGATGCAGGGCTGGCCAACCTTCCAGTGCACCATTAGGGCCTCTGCATTCTTAAGAGTTGTGTAGAAGATAGAATCTTGGCAACTGCCATTGCTGATGGTGCTGCTAAAGCAGCTGCACCTGCTGAAATGCCCTCACCTATACAACCATTAAAGGTCCAGGAGAATTCAAGTTGAAAGGTTGGCCACCTCTGGTTTGATGCATCCTAATTGGGTTGTAAAATCAGCTGACTATATTCCAGCTAGTGATCCTGACCCTTCTCAGCATTGTAGGCTTGAGAGTAACCTTGCTCCCTGTTCTTAAAGATCTGGTTTTTTTTCTGAAGGTCTTAAAAAATTAGCTCTCTGATTGCTTCTGCTGGTCTTTATGCTTGCAAATATAGTTTTGCTGCTTGCTTTTTTAAAAAAAATTTGTTGATTTTTTTAAAAATTATGCTGTTGTGTTCTTAACTTTGGTGGTGAGCCACTTTGAACTTTCATTTGAGTGATACAGTAATTGTGTGTGTGTGTGTGTGTGTGTGTGTGTGTGTGTGTGTGTGTGTGTGTGTGTGTTGCTGGTAGTACTGTGGTGTAAGAGTTAAGGCACAAGAAACTGGTGGCAGTAAGTCCCAATTTGAAATCCCGTTGTGTATTGTTATGCTCCTGAGGATCTATACACTGTATCAGAAGATAACTAACAAGTATGCTGCACAATGCAACTATCTGGAATGCCAACAAAGTCCTGAGAACTTTAGCTCTCAGTTTTAAAATTTTAGTCCTCCTGATTGTGCAAGACAGCTTGAAGAAGTTTGAGCTGCTATCTGTCATGGGACCTGTCCTATTTCAGACTGGTTGTGCATCCCTTGTCACTGAGCAAGGCTTGGAGGGCAAAGATTTGGGTCAGAAAGGAGCAGATTCCAGATAATAGGTCAGGTTATCCCTGTGAGCATTTTCACATGTTCTTTCAACAATGCTCAGAGTTCAAGCAAAACTGCTGCTAATTGTTTTTCATGTTCTCCTTCAACTGAGAGCTGGCAGGCATTTAAAGAAAAAAAAAATCGAGAGGCTTGGAACACAGCATTCTCCTGTGACTGGATGGTTATCAGTGAGTCCTCTGCTTTCTCAGCCAGATGCTCGGAGGGAATGAAGGCCCTTGAACAGCTGAGTAGGGAACAGAGCTGCAAATTCAAGTCTCTCATTTCAGGAGCCTTGTGACCCACAGCATGGAAAAGGGCCACAAGGAGCTGTGGCCAGAAAGGGCTTCTGCATTCTTCACCCGCCAATGGTACCTGCCTCCTGAGAAATGGCTGGCAGCAAAGCTGGTAAAGGCAGGGGGCAGGGAGATTTAAAATGAGAAGGGAAAGACTCCGGGAGGAGGTCAGAAGAGAAAGGGAACAAGCATAAGAACATAAGAAGAGCCCTGCTGGATCAGGCCAAAGGCCCATCTAGTCCAGCTTCCTGTATCTCACAGTGGCCCCACTGGGTGTTCCCTAGTTCTGGTGTTGTGCGAGAGGGGAAAAAACTTCCCTCTATCTACTGTATCCATCCCATGCATAATTTTATATGTCTCAATCATGTCCCCCCCCCCCCGGCACATGAAAAAGGGGATTGGCGACAGAAAGACAGTGAGGACATGGGGCTGGAGATGGAGTAGCAAAGAGGTACTGCTGAGAAAGAAGAGCTTGCAGTCCACAGAGAGGAGGCAAGCCAAACAAAGGGCAAGACATGGAGGATATACTGGAGGTAGGGAAGACAGGTGTAGATGGCTGGAGGAGGAAACTATAGAAAGGGAGAAGAGGAGAAGGTCTGAAGCAGTTGGGGAAGGTCCAGAATCTCCAAAGCTCTCATAGGCAGCACCTATAAGGGCGGTTAACCAAGTCCCCTGAGCCAGCCTCCACCTGGACTTTAGCCCCTAGAAGGGGCAGGCAAGGAACCCCAGAGGATGCCACCCTTGGACAGTGGACCTGAGCAGGTGAAGGACATCCCTTTGATCTGAGATGAAGAAGACTTCCCCTTCACTACGTGAAGGCTAATGGCAGTGAGAACAAGCAGCTTCTCCTTAGACGTGCTCCTATCATACAAGAAAACCCTGTCTCTGTGCCCCCCCCCTGTAAAATCTTAATAAAACCCTTTCTTGGTGTTGGTTCTGAGCCTCCATGTCTCTGTGCCTTGTCACCCCACAATTTGTCATTTCCCACATCCTATAGCTTAGAGCTTCTCCTGTGGGAGGACGGCTATAAGCTTCCAGCTGCAAGACGGCTATAAGCTTCCAGCATTGGCAGGGGAGCAAAGATAGACATTAAGCCCTGCTCCTCAGGGTGGCCCACACAATGCTCTCCCTGCTCTCTCAAAAAATATATAGGGATCCTGTCCTACCCTGAGCCAGATTGCTGCTGCCCGCATATGTCTGAACACCTTCTGGCTTAGAATCACTAGCAGAGAGTTATAGACCTACATCATAACAATGACCCACCTCTGGTTCTCAGTTGACTTTGACCCAGTAGTGTATCTGGGAGGGGGGCGGGATGCCCCAGGTGACATCCCAGAAGGTCACGTGGGGGATGTCACATGAGGTCCAGCCAAGATGGCTTCCACCTCTTCTAGCACCCCCTCACCGCCCCCGATGCCACCTCCTTGCGATCCAGCTGCCCTTCTCCTTTGGAGGCCTCCAAGGTCAGTCGGACTGCAGAACCACAACCACCACCGCTTTGGTTTTCCTCACTCATGTTGAAGTGGTGGCAGCAGCTTTGTGACCAGGCTGCTGCCCCAACCATTCCTTCTCCCTGCCTCCAAGGGAGAAGGAATGGGGGGAGGCAGCCCGATCGCACAGCTGCCACCACTGCTTTTGGTTTCCTTGCTCTCATTGAGAAGAGGCAGCCATAGTGGTTTCGCCGCTGCCACTCCGGAAGTCTTCAGGAAGTGACATCACAACATCACTTCCAGAGCATGTCTGTGGGTGACATCAGGGAATCACTGCCCTGGGTGGCAGGGGGGCTGAGTACGCCACTGCAGTCTGGCCAGTGAGTATAGGAAACTCAACTCAACCACATCATAGAACCCTGTTCTCTGTTCCTGACTATCTGCCAGTGGGAGCTCTGCTAAGACAAGAGCTCTCCTTTCAATGCTATGTCCCAATAGTTCTGCCAAAAGAACATTATAAAAGATCAACTTGCCATGGCTTCACAAGACTGCTACAACAGTGTTTAGGCAGATGCAGCAGCTGGAATATTCAGAACTGAGGTCCAGACTCTCTTACACTCTTAAATCATTTTTTATCTAGCGTACCAATTCCCTGTCCATGAAGCTTGTCTTTGCACACTTCTCCCTATCAATGTTTTTAAAAGGAGAACTGAACTGGACATAATGTACTAATAGTCCTTTCAGCCATGCCATGTAGCCACATCATTCTGAAGCGGTGGCATTTTGCCTGTGTCGTTCAGAAGATGCCAACCAACCGACCATTGCGCCTTCCACTCTTATTTCACTCGGTGGAAAGAGGGATAATGACTGTGCTGTGTTCAGAACTTTGCAAATGTTTAAACTTCTGCTTGACATTGACTGTCGGGACTTTGGAAATGTCAAAGGAGAGCGCAAATTCTCCTTTGACTAGTCCTTCCTACTTGGCTTAGCTACAATTTGACCATCTGTTTCTCTTGGATGCGGCTTCCTACCATACTGGCACTGGGCAGTGTTGTCTCAGGTGGTGAGTGGGAAAGAAGAAATGATGACATATGGTCGTAGGCTCCTTAATCCAGCGGAGGAAAAGCAGGATGCATTTCATCACCGCAATTACAGTTTCACTTATTCAATAAATATACACAGTCGTATGCAATGAAGGAAGATACTGCAATCTGTGAAATGAAGAGAGACTAAGACCAGTCTAGGCTGACTTCCAGATTCCTTCTGGAGGAGGGACCGTTTTAAAAGCTGGTTCTTTAATTTGAGTGAAATTCTTTGAATATTGGGTCTTTTATATCAGGCTGATGAGCAAACTCATCCCTTGGAATATTCACCACAACCATGACCAGCAACAAATCCTATGCCAAAGATTTACCTACTCAGAAGTAAGTCTCCCTGAGTTCAGTGGGACTTAAGTAAAGGTAAAGGTGACCCCTGACAATTAAGTCCAGTCGTGTCTGACTCTAGGGTGTGGTGCTCATCCCCATTTCAAAGCTGAAGAGCCAGCGTTGTCCGAAGACGCCTCCATGGTCATGTGGCCGGCATAACTCTCCTTGCTGCAGCGCATAGCATGCGGCTGGAACACGGAGCGCTGTTTACCTTCCCGCAAGCGGTACCTATTTATCTACTCACATTAACATGCTTTGGAACTGCTAGGTTGGCAGGAGCTGGCCAAGCAACGAGAGCTCACCCCGTCGCGGATTGGAACTGTCGACCTTTCGATCGACAGCTCATGGTTCAGCGGTTTAACCCACTGCTCCCAGGTAAATGTGTACAGGATTGCAGATGAAAAGATTGGAAGTATGTGGCAACGAAGGCATGGATATTTTCTGACCTAAACTGCTGAGGGGGGGGCATGAAATCAGGATTTTGAAGTGTAGGGTGGAGAGACAGGCAGAAGGTGGGTGAGGAACTACCTGGTTCCTTCCTCCACACTGGCTCTTCAATCAAAGCAGGAAATGCAGGTCATCCTTGGAGCACAGCGATATCCCCCCCCCCCCCAGCTGCCACCATCATCTCATATTGCTCCTTCCTCTACTGGACTTTTTTAAAAGCCAGTGAAGGAAGGAGCAAGATGAGAGAGCTTAGATCACTGTACTCCAAGGATCGGGACACAGTGATTTCACGACCCTTCCTACACATGGGTTCTTTCAAGGAAGCAGGAAATATGGAGTGTGTTGTGGGGGCAATCTCAGCAGCACACTCTGCATTTCCTGCTTTGATTAAAGAGACCATGGACAAAGGGGTCAATAAGGAGTCTCTGCTGGTGGCGGCACACTGGGGTCAGTGACAGGTGCCTGTTTACTACCTCCTCCACTCCCCCCAATCTACCACTTGATATGAATGGACAGACGGGGTGGCCCTGCACCCATCAGATTACATACAGTTATTTCTGAATATTAATGACACTGAAATCTGGCATGGCTGAATTTTAGACTAAGGTGTTTTCCAATCTTGTTAGTTAACGATTGCTTAATTAGAGACTTTGTGAATTGAATCTCGGGTCCCATACCTGCGGAGGTCTTTTACTTACAATGGAGCATACACGCTTATCCTTAATAGGAAGATGCAACCTTGGCAAGTTCCGCATGCTCGGTTTTGCGTGTCAGTAGGTCTATCAACAACAGCCAACAGATGACGCCAAGTGGGTTCTTTTCAGCTACGCTGGCGATGCCTGCAGCTTTGTGACAACTGACAAGCCCTCTTTGCGTTTCCACAAATGGTCATTCCTTTGTAAGAAATCCTCAGTTCCACATACCATTAATTGGAGTCTTATGTGTAGCAATTTCATTTTAGATATTCAATGGTCCAGCACTGTCGTAACAATTCATCCACCCTGCCATGCAGAAAATAACCAGGAGGAGGATAAAAGAATTCATGCATATATTTCAAACTGGAAAAAAAAGTGCAGGGTCACCAGAATAATAGATTTATCTCAGACACACCCACTTCCTCTCCCCCCCCCCCGGGAACCTTAGAAAAATGTTTGATCTGTCTACTGTGCTAGAGATGTTCCTGACACCTAATTATTAATTATTGCTTCTACTTAACAAAGTTCTGCCCCGTGTTTAACATTTGGGTTTCTTTCAGTGACAGCCCTATAGCTGTAGCGGAAGCCAACACCTATGACATTTTAAGGGCTGGGTTTCAAGATTGGTACGCTGAAGTGGAATGACATTTAATTACTGATGTGCAGTCATTCACTCCAGCTAATTATGATCCCTGGAGTTTAGTCATCATATGTAATTAACTTTTACTTTCATAAAAGCTTAATGTGCTGCCGAAGCATCGGCAGTGGGAGAATGTTGCACTTTAGAATTACTGACAGAATCTAAAATGAATTGTAGAAGACAATATTTCCCACTAAGTGCTCCTATTGCCATCTGCTCTTAAACAATGTCTACTTTATAAAAGAAAGCGCACTGTAATGGTTGTTCGGGAATTTGGTTGCAGTGGTCTCTGCACGGGTGAGTCCAGGGCAACAAGGGCTAACCATGAAGATGTTGAAATAAAATCTGCAAAGGTAAAAAGGGAAGCATATGTTTGACACAACCTGGATTTTGCTTTTCTTTCCTTTCCATTTGTATGTATTGATTTTCAACATTCAAACACTGCTCAATGACCTTTAATGTCTTTGTGCTTATATTGATATTTTGTCTACACAGAACTTGCAAGTTATCTGTGGCAACTCTTCTTTTGGTACCATAGGTTCTCCTGTCATACTTTTCTCATTGGATTTCAGTTGGGAAAAAATCAATGGGCTATGTCCTCAATTTAGTTAGTTATGATGATTAAAGGCGGAAGCACACCGGCCGCATTCTGCGTGCGGTGCGTGCTGCGCGAGAAACGCAGCCAAAGTTGAGAATTTTCCAGGGGAAGCGTCAAACACAAATGGACCTCTCTGCGGCTCTCAGCGTTCAGTGGGACTTGCCTCCGACCGGAAAAAACACAGACGCAGCTGGCCGCAAAGGGCTGCACGCACGCAGAACGCAGTTGGTGTGCTTCAGCCTTAAGGAACTAGCCCAGTGGGTTTGTGGTGTGTGGTACATTTTCTAGGCATAATCAGATCAGGCATAGATCATATAGTCACTTGACAAGTTCCTGATGAAAGAGTGTAATAATCAGTGGAAAGTGAAAATGGGCCCAAACGTTTCAGATTGGGGCTACCGGTAGAATGTACATTCTGCTGGCAGAATCATCAGGATTGCGCACAACACATGATGTTGTCATGCTTTCTGACACCACCTGTGAGTACAGTGAAGCTGCCAGTGCAATCACTGGTGGCCACTCACATTCGCTGGTGGCAAGGGCACCGTCCACCGGCGCCAGGTAAGGCAGCAGTGAGGGTAGGCAGTGGAAGGGATGGGGGAGGGAGTGGGAGAACAGGGTGCATTTCTGGGTGAGGTGGTGGGAAGGGGTGGATCCAGCAGCAATGGCACAAACCAGATCTTATCCCCTCTTTTGTAAGCCTACCCGCCCCTTTTCCCTTCTTAGACATACACTACCAAAATAGGTGGCCTATGTCCGAGGAGACCCATAGTTGGCTTGAAGGCTTACTTGGAGGTAAGTACAAATGTTTTCTACCAGACCGAGGGCTACTCATGTTTTTTTGGCTCATGTATATACATGGTACATATAGTTATAAATGGGAAGTACGGCTCTCTCACATTCAAGAGTTTGCATGCAGGTCTTGAAATGGTCACTGAGAAGAGTCATGGAACCAGGGACATGCAGTGCAGGGGCAGCAGGTGAGGCAGAACCGCCCTGTCATTGTCCGTGGAAAGTAGCCACAGCCTAACCCTGAGATTGTGTGTGAGCACCACCTGTGTGCACCCAAGTAAGTGGGTGGTGCACACGCGCAATCTCAAGGTTAGGCTGCGGCTATTTTCTGTGGACTACGACGGGGCGGTTCTGCCACCCCCTCACCACACTTCCCTGCAGGGAACCGACTACTGGAACAAAGTCTAATGAGAAAGGGCTACAAATGCTACAAAGAAATGTACTACAAAGGGCTACAAATGTACTCTAGTTCAATCCTGCCCCCCCAAAAAAAAATCAACTCACATTTATTTAATGATGGCAATTGAACTTCTAAACTCTTGTTAAATCTTTTAAGACTGTTATGGTTAATAGACTCCACTGATAATCACCATGGCTCTCTGGTTCCCTAGTTTGGAGGAGGTACCAGTTCGTTAACCACAAATATATAGGGGATAATTATTAGGATTAATACTACCTTATTAGTGACTTTACCAGACCTTGCCAAAAGCAGACGGCTTGGGACTCATTTGCACAAGCGTGACTTTAGCATTAAGTGACAATTTCTATATATGCATCTAGCACTATACATATGAACATGAAAAATCAGGTGATGTAAGGCATGTATGAACTGACTCATGGTTAGATGGCAATAGTTAGATGCATATCAGTTTATCAGGCTTTCTAAGTTATTTTGCAATAGATGCTTCTTAGCCTTCAACAACTCTGTGGCTAAAAACAGACATGATATTAATTATGTTTTCAATATCATCGGGCATGCTTTAATGACCCAATCCTATTCTTGGCAAATGCTGGTGCAAAGATGGCCCTGCCATCATGGAACTCTCCACCACCATCACTGCATAGGATTGGAATGTAAGCCATGTAAAATGCGCACATGGGGGAAATCTGTTGTATGTGTAGGGACCAAGTGCAGTGGCTCATAACACATTGGAATGGTGCATCAATAGATAGCTTTATTATGGCGATAATAGCAAATAACTGGGAATCAAAGGGGAATCAAAAAGATAATAAAATACAATGTATCCAGTGATCATGTGGATAACTAGGCCTTAAACACCAGCAGTTTCTAGGTAGAAGAAATGAGAGAGAGAGAGAGAATCCTTACAAGGAGAAAGGGGGTCATGCAAAAAAAGAAGGCATGCCAAAGAGAAAGAAGAGAGAGCAAAACATAGGGAAACAGTGGCGTTGCTGGACGTGGGGCGGAACGCTAAGTTCCGCACTGCACTGACCCCCATTACTCACTGGCACGAGGCGGCCCTGCCCCCTCACCTTCGGAGCCATTCAGTGGGGCGAAGGCAATGCACAGGGAGTCTCCTGCGCGTTGCCTTCACCCCACTGAATGACTCCGAAGTTGAGGGGGCAGGGTCGCCTTGTGCAGGAGAGTAACGGAGGGTCAGTGTGGTGCAGAACTTAGCGTTCTGCCCCACCTCCAGTGATGCAACTGTAGGGAAATCAAGACGGTTACCCAGGGGAATAGGGGTTGAGGAACCAGGGCACAAACCAATAGTGTGAAGGGACAGGGAGAGGAGAAAAAACTGGGAAAAGAAATAGAAGTGGGAAAGCAGCACTAGAAAGGTTCTGGCTGAGTCTTTGATCTCTGTAGCAGAACCAAGGCTACAGGCAAGGAGTGAACCCCTCAGCAGGCTGTGAAAATACGTCACTCACTTATAGTGGAGGCAGCAGCATCGCTGCAGGGGTTGCAGAGCAGTAAGTGGCGCAAAACACTGCCATACACAGGGATAAGCGGCCCTGCTACCTCGCTATTCCCAATAGTAACGGCAACACACGGGCACCCCTCGGAACCGAACGGAGCCTCCTACACCTTAACCGTCAATGCCAGAATGGCTCCGACTGGCAAGGGTGTGTGGCCACTTACCCCCATGTAGCATCTAGCACCACTTACTGCTCCGCACCCCCTCCAGCGACACCACTGAGTGGGGGAGGCTTAACTCGCTCACTGCCCAGCCACTCTTAACCATTGTCCCAAGCCTCTCAGAAAGGTATAAGAAGTGGGTATCTTCCTTGTTCTCAGAGTTCTTTGCAGATCAGTCAAGGGGAATCATGAATGAAAAAGAAAAAAAAAACAATAGGTGACTTATACTACACCTTGTGCCACTTCTTCCACAATCTCTTACATCACAGCATCCCACAGTTACACGATAACTGATCATAAAACGTTTGCTATATTCCAGATATTTATCCTCAACTAAAAAAAATGTACAATGTTGGCTCTCAAAACCAGAGTTTCACACACAGTTGCGGCATCTGTCTTGTGTCATCTCACAGCATAAGGTATTAACAAGTATTATTTTGCCATCCAGACCTCGTACCTAGGAGTTGTTTGTTTTGTAACTTCTAATTGAGAAACCAAGAAAACAAACAACGAAGAGACTTCCCAAACCCCTTCTGGCTGCTGCCTCGAATCATTTCTGGTTATTTATTCTTCGACGAGCAGTTGTTGTGCCTAAAGCTGACATTATCGATTGCCGTCTTGATCATGCACGACGTGAGATCATTTGTTGCTGCCAAACTATCTAAACAAAATAGCCAGTTTGTTTTGTTGTCCCCAGATTAAGCCATTTGTATTTTGTAAAAGTGAATAGCTTCAGCAGGCAAAGATTTTAAAATTACAAAGAATGTATTGGACGGAACAGGGAATCTGAGCAACAGTGCTTTGGGTTATTTTTTTTTAAAAAAAATATCCTGCAATATGTCAGTTATAACAGTCATAAATCAGACTTGAACACCTTTTATTTATACGTTTATCTATTTTGTTTCAGGGCTAATTGGTGAAGTAGCTTTTCACATATTTACTCACCGTGACAGTTTATTCCTGCCATCAAAAATACTCTGACCATCATTTTCTCCCCTGATTTCTTGCCTATTGATTATTTATATTACAGTGCAATCCTATCCAATTTACACCAGTGGTGTAACCAGTAGGGGAGGGCAGGGAAGGGGGATTTGGAGGGGAGATTTAAATCCCATTTGAAGCCCCCTTTGGAGGGGATTTGAATCCCATTTCTATTCTGGGGCCTCCCGTTCTCGCTGCACCTCTGGTTACACCAGTGGTGTAAATTGGGTAGGATTACACTGTAAGTCTTCTTCTGTGTGGACATACTTTGTTGTCTGTGATTGGATGCTTTCATGTTTCTCTCCTCTCCTCTGAAAATGCCACCTTCCTTTTAATTAAGCCTTCTTAGACCTAAACATTAGACCTCGTTAGACTGACACGTTATACGTACCAGAAATATATCAGCACGGCAATTGAGGTGGACTCTTGCACAGGAGTTCTTCCATCTAAGTGTTGTGTGCAAGAGGTTCATAAGATGAAATTGATTGTCCAGAGTTGATGTAGTCATTACCTTTGGACAATAAGTTACATCGCAAATGTGCTGTAAAAAAATGGTTTCGATGACTCGTGAGTAAGGGCTGCCGGTGTGAGGTCAGCAGCCCTTACTCCGCCACTGGATCAATCCTGTGGCCGCCAGAGATAGGTAAGGGAAGCATCGGCAGGCGCGGGGGAGGTCCGGGTGGCGAGGGAGACACCCCAGTCTGGGATTAATGGTTGCTACCCCCTTAAGGTTTTCATCCAAAACTGTAAATGGGTCGTGAACACATCAGGGTACGGGGGTAGCACATTTGGAGTACGGGGAGACCTGCAGAGGGAATCACGGGCCCCGCACCCACCAGAAGCGCGGCACAACCACTAGGTGAGTGGTACATTCCCTTTTTTGTCTCAACAGTAGCACGATCCCTGAATCGCCACCATTGCCATCCCCCAAAGGGGGTAAAAGTTTGGGAACCTCTGTCCTACAGTGTTGGTCTAGTGATTAGTTCCTTGGACATCACCCTGATGAGACAGGTGTCACATGGATGATGCTCTGACTTCATGGCAATGACACATGGATGCTCGACACACCAACATCACACCGATGGTGCGCTGCTGTCAAGTCATCGCTCTGTCGTAACAAGTAGAGGCAATGGGATTCAGCAAAGCTGCCAGTAAGGTATGAATTTTTGGCTCAGGATTAATGGACATCTTGCTGAAGTGAAAAAAGAGTTTGTTTTCACAATGCAGAAGTTTGCAATCAGATTATGAAGCTGATACTGGAAAAGAAACAAAACCAAAAAGAGTTGTGTGCCAGCAGGTGGACAAATATTTAAGGTCATAGGTAAACTGTAGTTACTATTCTGACTGAAAATATGCCTTTTTCTTTTTATCTCAGTGAATGGAAGCATCTCTAAGGATTTTAAATCTGTTGGGGGGGGGAACAAAAATAATCCCTAAGCACAGGATTGGACATTTTCTTGGCAACCATGAGGGCTAGAACTTGTTTAAAGAGAGCTAAGGTTCTCAAGAATTTGAACAAGCCTGTGAGGTTTCTGCCCTGACCTCCCTCATGGGGTGGAAATAAGCCTCAGACAGGGCAGCAGGGGAGGGGGTTGCTACACCCAGAGGCATCATTAGGGGGGCAGTGGGCCCCAGGGTGGTGGAGTACCACATGGCGAGGGTGTACTTGCCTCTGGAGTTGTCGCCGGGTCGCCCCCTCCGCTGCTTTTTTCTTCATTAATTTGTCATCGCTCTGCCGGCCGCGAGATCCGCCCGTCCGGGAGCCATTTGGCTCCAAAATGCTTCTAAAAGTGGCAGGGGGAGTGTTTTCGCACCACGCCGCTGCCGAAATTCGGCAGCGAGCAAAAATGACATCATGCCCCCAGGGGGCAGGGCTTGTGGCATCACGTGGGGGGGTGTCACATTGGCAGCCTCCCCACGGAGGTTGTAGGAACGCCACTGACTATACCCTTGGTTCTCCTCCTGGCCAGGCTCTCTCACTCCTGGTCAGGGACCTCCTCACTCTCTGACAGCCTCTCAGGTACTGATCCCCCTCATCCGCCTCCCCTGACCTAAGGCTGTCCAATTCTGCTGCTCCACCCTCTTTCCCAGCCTTGTGGTGTCAGGGGCGATATCCTGCCTGCACTTAGAGGGCTCAGGGGTGAGATCCTGCTGGCTCTCGAAGGGCTCGGGCTGGGCTCGGCAGAAGGTAGTGGCAGCATCTTCAGCCCCACCAGGGGCTCTAAAGCCTCCAGCCAGAGCGGCTGAGGGAGTTGGAGCAACATGGGGTGACAGTGCCGCCAGCGTTGAGGTCCTGTAGAGGCATGGCGGAGGTGAGTCGGAGACGATAAGGGCGACGGATCCCCGACAAAGCCATTCAGTTTCTTCGTTTAGAACAAATACATTATTATACATTATGGGTTTGTCTTTTCACAATTTGTATACATTATAGAACTGTCTATTTATAGACCTGTGTTTCCTCCAGAAGTCTCTGTCTTACAAGAAAAAAAAAAAACTTTGGACAAATTAAACAGATCTTCATTACCTCCAGTAGCCCACATACATTAGTAGCTGTCAACAATCCAATGAAATAGGTTACATCCCAAGGTCCCATGCAAATACAAGAGGGTAAAACGCTGTCTGATTTGCTATCTTTCCTATTTAAGAATGGTGGTTTCCCTGTTTCTCCCAGATAAAGCCAATATCTTCACACAGTGATATTCTGCTTCAACGAAGCACTGGGATTAGGAACAAGAGAACCTATCAGTTTCATAATAGCATTTTAAATTAAACTTGATAGAATAACCGTATGCGCGGTAGTTCATTTAGCTCAAATATTCTTTTAGGCAGGGAATAAATGGATCTTAATGAAAACTAACACTCTTTGCTACAGTTATGCCAATTTTCATGGATCTTAGTTCAATTCCATACCTCCCTCCCTCTGGGCATGGTATGGGAAGACAATACAGCTTCCCTTTTGAATGGTTATCTCTCGTTAATATCATCACAATGTTAATATCGTCAGATAATTTTCATGCCAAAATATCTATAATCGACCTAGAGATTCAGGGCCATAACATCTGTAACTAATCACACATGATGTCCCATAGGCGTTTCATAATTATTCATATGAGTCTAACATATTATTATGATTAATAGAGGGCTTTCGTCGCAAGAAGCAGAATTAGAGCCTTATCCATACTGTTAATAACCCTGAATACTGTGGTGAAAGGGAATGGAATTGATCAAATCAATATAAATGGGAACACACTTTAAAGCAAGGTCGATAATGTGGTTCAGAATGGTTAATTTTATCAAGTATGAAACCTGCAAACCTTTTCCATTCTGGTTAGGAGTGACACACCACTATATTATATTGTCATTTTTTCTTGGAGCAGGTGTCTCTAATTAAAGATCTAATGAGAAGATTATTTTCTTTCCAAGGTTGTTTCTAGAAACAGCAGCATCACTAGGGTTTGCGTCACCCGGTATGAGAGCTCATCGTGTCATCCCAGTGATGTCACTAGTGTTGGTGTCACTCGGTGTGGTAACTCATGGTGTCACCCTTCACTAACTTATTTATTTTGATATAACAGTCTGAGTAGACATGCCTAGGATTGTGCTCTAGGACTTAACAAGCTACACCTGCCCACATTCCTTCTCCTAAAGGTCTAGCACTCTGTCCCGGTTGAAGATCTGGTAAGCCTAGTTAAGGAAATCAATCAATCAATCAATTAATCAATCAATAAACCTTTATTGGCATAACATAACAAAAACAAACATAAAATATAAAAAGTAATAGTAATAATACATAACACAATAAACAAGCAAAAAAAAAAGCTGAAGGCATGAGAAAAAGGGAGGCATAACAAAATAAACAGTTAACAATCCTTTACCTAGGTTCCATAATGTTGGTCATTATAGCCACTCTACGTTCCATGGTTAGTTGAAAAAAATTAGCTAACTGATTGATGGTCCATTTGTTGATGGAAGAAAGTAAGATCAGGACGATATCAGAATCAGGCCTCCCTTGCAAATTTACTAACAGAGAGTTGAGGATATTTTGCCAGAGGTCGTTATACCAAGTGCAGTGTAAAAGCACATGCGCCAGGGATTCTGTATCTACCTGATTACATAAACAACGGCCCTGTGCCTTGGAGGATCGATCGAATCTGTACTCCATTAAGCTGGAGGGCAGGGCGTTACATCTGGCTAGGGAGAGTGCACGCCTTGCCTGAGGATTATCAATCACAAAGAGGTACCTAGGGCTTTTGCTGAAAATACAAGGGAGCTGCAGGTATACAGGCGAGCAGGATTTAGCCGCTGCAGCAAAAACTTCCTGTCTCTCGATGTCAATTAGTCTGTTCAGAGAGATCTTTATAGCAGAGGTCAAAGTGACCGAACCTAAAAGGTCCGACAAGAGCCCAATAGATTGAATTTTCTTAATGAAAAGAATATACCCCGAACAATGAGAAAAGTCAGTTAAGATACCTCTAAAAAAAGGAACACTCTCTGCCAAAGAACACACATGGAACCAAAATCTAAAAAACCTGATCCATATCAAAAATTGCAAGCGATATTGGCCCACCTCGAGACATAATGCTGCATAGGATACACAATGAGGAAGACCAAAAATTTTATATAAAAAGGAAGACTGGATTCGCTCCACGTCAATGTTAAAGGCAGAGAGCCAAATCTGGGATCCATATAATACTTGGTTTACTACCTTAGCATTAAATACTCGCAGAGCTGCCGGAATATAGGCAGCACCCTGGGTATAAAAAAGAGTTAAGGAAATCCACTTTTTGTTACTTAAGGCAATTGTGTTTTCTTATTCTGGTAATTTGTTTGGTAGAATACATATAATGTTTGGTAAAATACATATAATTCAAAATGGTGTGTTTCATTACATTCTGCATTAAGTTGCCTTTCCAATGATACATAACCTGATGGTATTATTCATAAATACAAGGTTTCCACAATTTTAGCCACTAGTGGTGTCACACATCCAAAGGGTGTCACACAGTGTGATCTGCACCCCCTGCACCCCCTAGTGACACCACTGTCTAGAAGTCAGGACTTTCCAAGTGATAAAGTACATCAATGGGATTGAAGCTGCAACCCTATACCTACTTACCTAAGAGTAAGTCCCATTTAATTCCATGATGCTTACTTCTGAGTAGATATGCGTACGATTGCTCTGTCAGTCTTTGTGAAAGAGAAGGACCTTTTTAAAAGAAATTACACTTTTCTTTTTCCTCATAACAACCACATTAATGCAATAACAGTTTACATCTGATTTTGTTTTGTTTAATTTAAACTTAAATTGATGGCCTAACTTTGCGCTGCTGAAGACAATCCCAACCATTCATTTCCTAGGTTTCAATTTCATTCTAAACTGGCAGCCACTTAACATCGTCAGCTCCTTTTGCCTTTAACTGAATAAAGGTCAAATAATCAGACATCTAAAAGGACAGCTCATTTATCATCCTTTGATAAATGTGTCAGTAGCTAATCTTTAGCACTGGATGGTAGCACCGCACAATGAAAGGTTAATGGATTCAAAGCATTGGATTTACCAGAACAAGGATGTAATGATGGCTCCAAACAGAAATTTCAATTTTCATTCAGTTCCAGGGAAGGATCTGTGCTGAGGGAGCTCTAATTACCATACTCTGCATGTTATCATGCTGAATGACGTTTCAGTGAGGTCAAGAATCATCCTGACAAGAACTCACATATTCAGTGATTTAACCCCTCCCCAAACACACACACACCCCTCCCATCAGTTTAAAAAGTCAGTGGTCATAAGCGTCGCTCCAGTAGGACCCTGCCTGCTGCTTTCTCCACACGGGAATGGCTCTGACAGTGAGGGGGCGGGGCCGCCTCCTGCTCGCTCGGTAAACGGGACTAGGACGGAGCAAAACTTACGGCCCCGCCCCTACCGGAGCGATGCCTTTGTCATTTGCTTTTTACCCTTCCAAACTAGACGGTTTATTTAGTCACTTGCTCTGTAAGCCCTTGCCTCATTAAACCCAACCAAGGTTTACTAGAACATTGTACAGCAAGTCCTCAATTAAAGTTGTTGATAGGTTCTTGGAAACTGCAACGTTAAGCAAAGCGACTTATAACGAAACCAATTTTACCACAGGCTAATTAATAAACATAAACAAGAGTTTACGGCATATTTCTGGTCACAAAAACATCACCAAACTTCTAAATAAAGACACAAAACACTTCAAATATTAAACATTGAAATAAACGTGAGCTTTCCAGGCCAAAGAAAACCCACATTTTTTTTTTCTCTCTCAACTACTTTAAAATGAAATGACTTATAATAAAACGACTTTAAGTGAGTACTTGCTGTAGTTCAAACTATTTCCTATGCTGACAGTAAAAGTCCTCATGGTTGGAGCCAGGCCAGTGCCATTTTGAGGGGAACCTCCAAACTCCATTTTAAAATTGCAGTTTTCAAGCTTGGCAGTTTCTAAGAACTTCTGCCAACTTTGGAAAAAACATTGTAGGTGGGAAGTGCCATTTTAAAAGAGGCATTCCCTACTGTGTGAGAAAAAAGTGTGTGTGTGTGTGGGTTTCTAAGATGATGCCTCCTAAGACACATGACAAATCACCTAAAAACAAAATATGTTTTTTTTTGTAATTTAGAGTTGTGCTTTTTCCTCATATGATCAAGCAATAATTGACTACAACTTATATGATCCATTGACTAAGATATCCTTATTCAGGTAGTAGACATACTAGAAATACTTGAATTTACTGGAAAAATCGGGTGTAGAGCCATAGCACAAAAAAGTTTTAAAATGGTATCAGTAAAAACGAGGAGTCTAAGTGCAACTTGAAGATTGTAGTTTAAAATATAGAATATTACACACACACACACACACACACACACACACACACACACACACACACACACACACACAACACCTAAAATAACATCGTTAAAAATTAAAACCATCAAATAAACACTGCAACAGAAGTGATCGAAGACTGTTATAACCCGCAACAATGTACACTGAGCGAAACATCTCGGGATTTGGGTTATAAAACTTCAATTTATAAAATATCAAAATGTAAAATACATCAGCAAAAATCAGTAAAAACACAAAGTAAGCATATAATGCTAAAACCTTATGTAACAAATACTTTAAGATCACTGAGTAAAATACAATAAAGACATTTAAAAACTGCAAGGGCATGACGTTTCGTTTACCAATCTGTAAACTTTTTCAAATGCTAAAAAAAGAGCCTAAGTAGGCAAGAAGATGTTACAAGTACACATCGCAGTCTTGCTGCTTAAAAAGGAAATTTGGTGCACATTTTACTAACACAATTAACCGGAAATCAAGCAAACCTGAGCCAAATCCTCAATGACCCTACTATACTGCCATCTAGTGGTGGCCTAGAAAATAGCCCAACTAGCATCAATACTATTTCTTATTGCTTTTATTTATTGCAGGGGTCCAGACTCTATTAATAAGTGATAATTCCTGTTTCCTATTCAATACTTGAGATCCATGTTTAAATATTTCAATGGCCTCCAAACTCAATCTGGCCCTATAATTGTTTTCATGCCCTAACTTTATAGTGTCTTCAAATTTAATACCATGGCCTGACTCCATCTTATGCTGGGCTAACGCAGATTTCTCTATTTGGTTAAGCCGGCATGCCCGTTCATGCTCTTTGAGCCTGGTATTTATAAAGCGTTTCGTGGTACCTATGTAAACTTTTCCACAGCTACATGGTATCTTATAAATCCCAGGTGCATTCAGTGGAGGTCTCGGGTCTTTTGGGTTCCTTAAAAGCTGGCTTATTTTATTGGTAGGTTTAAAAATTGGTTTAAAATTATATTTACTCATCACCCTGCCAATTTTATCTGTCGTTCCTTTAATATACGGTAAATGCACTGGTGGCCTGATTTCCTCATCTGTGACTTGTTTAACTTCTTTCCCATTTTGTTTAATCTTACTTTGTTTCTCCCATGCTTTGTTAATTTGAGTTTCAGTATAACCATTATTCAGTAGAGTCTCAAATATCTTAGCTTTTTCTTGTGCTAGAGAATTGGAATGTGGAAAAGTTTACATAGGTACCATTGATGCTAGTTGGGCTATTTTCTAGGCCACCACTAGATGGCAGTATAGTAGGGTCATTGAGGATTTGGCTCAGGTTTGCTTGATTTCCGGTTAATTGTGTTAGTAAAATGTGCACCAAATTTCCTTTTTAAGCAGCAAGACTGCGATGTGTACTTGTAACATCTTACCCCAGGACCCCCCCAAAGAAGACGCCAGACAGGTGTTTGGATTATGGGCTGTTTATTGGAAATCAAACAACCAAGGAAAAACTGCAGCAGGGCTCTAACTACAACACCCCCCTTGGCGTGCAGGCGGCTAGGTTGGGGGAAACGGAACCTAGCCGTCTGCCTCCCCCAAGATCTAATCGGGCATGGGACATCCTGGCTCCAGGCCCACTCGGTCCACGACCAAGCTGCCTCTCCTTGCCAACCCCCAAAGGGGTCGAGGCAGCTGGACAGCGGTGACCCACCCAAGGAAAATCCTTAAGGCGATCATCGCCCGTCCAGCCTGGGGGTTTGCCAGCCTGCCTCACCGACCCGTTACAGCATCACGTGAGCGGTCCTGGCTTGCCCCCTGACCTTGCTTACCTCAGGATGTATGCCAACTAAGCCCTCCCTGGCTACCCCTCCTGCACGCCACCTGCCAATCAAAAGAACTGCGACATACAATGGCGACACCCTCCTCACCCCCAGGCTGGGGTAGGCGAAAAACCCATAAACCAAAGCCAATCAGGTTTACGAGAAAAAATTCCTACCCGGCCCCCCAAAAGGGGCAACCAGCTAGTCTCAGCCTGAAAGGAGGGAGGGCGGGCGGGGCAACGCGCTCCAAGACGGGACTGAGGGGAGCCGGCACGCTGCCTGCTCCTCCCACCCTCAGTCCTGCCCGGAGACAAGCGGCAGCCAATCAGCTGCCGCCAAGTGTCCCAGCACCCGGCTGGCTACGGCGGGCCGGCCGGGGCAACGCGCAGCGGCTCCGCAAGTCGGGCCGCTGCACCTTACCCCAGGACCCCCCCAAAGAAGACGCCAGACAGGTGTTTGGATTATGGGCTGTTTATTGGAAATCAAACAACCAAGGAAAAACTGCAGCAGGGCTCTAACTACAACACCCCCCTTGGCGTGCAGGCGGCTAGGTTGGGGGAAACGGAACCTAGCCGTCTGCCTCCCCCAAGATCTAATCGGGCATGGGACATCCTGGCTCCAGGCCCACTCGGTCCACGACCAAGCTGCCTCTCCTTGCCAACCCCCAAAGGGGTCGAGGCAGCTGGACAGCGGTGACCCACCCAAGGAAAATCCTTAAGGCGATCATCGCCCGTCCAGCCTGGGGGTTTGCCAGCCTGCCTCACCGACCCGTTACAGCATCACGTGAGCGGTCCTGGCTTGCCCCCTGACCTTGCTTACCTCAGGATGTATGCCAACTAAGCCCTCCCTGGCTACCCCTCCTGCACGCCACCTGCCACACGGGGGGGTCTGCCTAGCGCATGACCCCCACCGCCCAACTACTCAAAAGGGAGCGGATACCCTGCTGCAGATTCGATAGAAAAATGTCTGCGCCCATCGGGGAGAGGTGCACCCCATCTCCTCGAAACAGGCGCAGGTCCCGAAACACAATCTGGGGATGGGCGACGTAGATGCCTCCAGTCTGAAAAATAAAACGCCCCATGAACGCGTTCAGCTTCTTCCTGGCTAGGTCGACCCTGCTAATGTTCAAAGCCCCCCGCCACACCCTCCTGGGCAGCCATGCGGACCAGAGGATGTGAATCCCCGGGATCCAGCGCCTAATCAGAGCGAGATCTCCTAAGATCTGCAGCCTCAAGGACACCGAGGTCCTCTGACAGAGATCGTTCTCGCCCAGATGAACTAAAAGGACCTGAGGAGGCGGGTTAAACAACAAAAATTCGCTCAGCAAAGGTAGCAGCTGGCCCCACAGCATCCCTCTCTGTGCAGCCCAGCGTACCCTGGCCACGTCACCGAGTCCTAGTTGTGTGCCGAAACTTGAAGCCGCCGCTCTCTTCCGGGCCCAAAAAACGATGGAGTGGCCGCAGATGAGGACGTCAGCCGGTCTGGCACTGCAAGGACCTGAAAAAGAAACAAAATTGTAAAACCTGAGCCCAGCGCCGCAAAAGACCCAACCTAGGTGTGGTCAAGCGCCGGCAAAACTAGCCTAACTGAACCTAGGGCCCTACGGCTAACACCCACTGGGTGAAACCCCCAAGGGGGGCACCGAGTGACCACTGGTCACGGGCCGACCCACAGGCCGCCCAACAAGGCCCATAGGCCAAAGTAATCATGTAAACATAACGCAGAGGCCCACGGCCGGAACGAAAACAGGCCCACAGGCCAACTTACCGGGATGTGACGAAAGCCCTGGTCATAACTTACGAACATAACTTTTAAACGCCACAGAGCGCCAACGACCAATGCGCTGCACCACTGCTGCCGGCAGTCCAGCATGGGCTGCAACAGAGGCCGCTCCAATACGAAAAGAGTGGAGTCCATACTCAGTGGGGGAAAGACCGAGCCGGAGCAATGCCCTGTGGAAAACAGCCCTGAACTGGAACAATGACAGAGGCGTTCCATCAATGTGACAAAATAGCGGACCTGGCCGCGAACCTCTGACGCGCAAGAAAGTCTCCAAAGCCGAGACCGGGCAGAGGAGGAGATTCTTTACACGCCGGAGCTGCACCAGCTGGCCCCTGGCCAGCTGGTCAGTTTTGGAGCGACGAAGTCGCACCATTGCCATGGTCTGAGACACCACGGCATCATCCAGCTGCAGTGCTCTCCCGGAGAGGTCTGCCTTAGAGGCACAAAGGACTTCCCCGGGCCGGAAGGCCCCGAAAAATAATATGAGGGAGGCCGTCCTGAAGAGGACATACTCGTAGGGGGAACTGCACTCGTGACAATAGGCCTCTAGTAGACGCTCTAAGATCTCAGGCGTAACAGGTTTCCTGGAGTCCGCTGCAGGGGGGGATTGCCTGCGAAAGCCTTCTAACATTTTTTGAATCCGAAATTCAGACGTGCAGTCAGCGAAACCACACGCCTTAGAAAAGAAAGCAAGGGCTGCCAAATAGACTCTCAAGGAGCGGGTGGATAGCCCCCTCTCATGCAGGTGTAGCATGAAGAACATGATATGGTCTAACGGAATAGGCCAGACCTCCCCCAATGCCTCGGACTGCCTGAAAAACTGGAAGGCCCGAATCTTACCCAGGTAACTGCGGCACGTTCTGGGGGCTAACGCAGACCAGATGGCGTCGTAGGCCCTGGAAAACCGAGGGTCCAGAGCCATTGCGGCATGGGGTCCGGATCGCGTCGAGCCCAGGGGGCGAGTTCCCTGAAGCGCTCCACCTGGAAACGAGAAAGGGAATCCGCAATTTCGTTATGCACTCCGGGAACGTGCCGCGCAAGAAAAAGGGTGTTTAAAGTAAGGCAGCGTAAAACGAAAGCCCTGACAAGACGCATAACTCGCTTGGACCTGGACGTTTGCCGGTTGACAACGAAGACAACCGCCTGGTTGTCACACCAGAAACGTACCGTGGAGTTAGCAAAATGCCTGCCCCATAAGTGAACTGCCACCACTATGGGAAAAAATTCCAAAAAAGTGAGGTCTACCGTAAACCCCGCCTCCACCCAACTGGGGGGCCACTGTGCTGCACACCATCGCCCCCGGAAAAACACCCCGAAACCAGAGCTCCCAGCCGCATCAGAGTGGACCTGGAGCTCCGCCTCCAGAAGCTGTTCAGACCTCCAGAAGGAGATACCATTAAACCCCTGAAGGAATTCCAGCCACATGCGCAAATCCTCGCGCATGGCGCTGGAAACTCTGATACGGTGGTGTTGGAGCTTCAGACCTGACATGGCATCACAAAGGCGCCGAAGGAAGGCACGCCCCGGGGCCACCACCCGAGTGGCGAAATTGAGGTGACCCACCAGCACCTGCAATTCCTTAAGCGTCAGTTTGGCGGCCGCAAGGGCCTCAGAGAGCAGCTGACGCAAGCGAGAGAGCTTGTCGGCCGGCAGCCTAGAACAAGCCGCAACCGAATCAAGCTCAATTCCCAAAAAAGTGAGTGTGGTGGCGGGGCCCTCAGATTTCTCGTCAGCCAGGGGGACTCCTAGCTCCCCGCACAATCCCGAGAACCCTGACATTAAGGCGACGCACTCGCTGGTGCCCGCAGTGCCAATGAACAGGAAGTCATCCAAATAGTGGATGACCGAATGGATGCCCGTCCTGTGCTGAAGTGCCCATTGCAGAAAAGAACTAAAAATTTCAAAAGTAAAACAGGAATTTGCGGACCCCATCGGCAAGCACTTGTCTACATAGACGTGGCCCCCAAATTGAAACCCCAACAGGCAGAAATCAGCGGGGTGGATGGGGAGAAGTCTAAACGCGGACTTGATGTCCGCTTTCCCCATCAAAGCCCCGCCTCCGCAGCCTCGTAAAATGGCCACCGCTTGGTCCAATGACGTATACCGCACGGAGCAGAACTCCTGCGGGATGCCATCATTGACCGACGACCCTCTGGGGTAGGACAGATGGTGTATTAAACGATATTCATTGCGGGCTTTTTTAGGAACTACGCCCAGAGGCGATATCCGAAGGTTGGGTAAGGGAGGGGAAGGGAATGGGCCGGCAATCCTGCCGGCCTCCACTTCCTTCCCCACCTTCCTCCGAACCACATCCTCCAAACCCTCCACCGAGCGCAGATTCTTTGCCCAAAACGGGGCAGAGGGAGGGGGGCATGGAATCCTGAACCCAAACGAGAAACCCTGAAACAGGAAATCCGCCGCCGCCTTGAGCGGGTAAAGACGAAGAAGGGCTACCAGGGGCCCCAACTTAATCGGGGTTGGCCCCTTTTCCAGAAGCTCCCGGGGGAGGGGCTCCTTTTTTCCCTCCTGTGAACTGGCGTGCACCCTGTCTACCACCTGCCACACGCGTGCAGGAGGAGACTGCGTGCTTAGCGCCACACACTGCACAGGCATGCAGGAACGGACAGGAGGGCCGGGAGCATTTGCCTGAGGAGTTAAATTCAAAACAGACACGGGGGGGTTGAACCCCCTGAGCTCCCGGACCGCCTCTGGCCGCCTGGGCAGCATTGCGGAAGATCAAGTGGCCGCTATCGGCTCTGTCACCCACGACAGGGCGGGAAGGCACCACTAGCTGATTCCACAATTCCCACTGCGGGACCCGCCAATCCATCGAGGGATTGTGCGCGGCGCGCAATCGGAAGTGCTGGTCGTACGAAATCCAGGCCGTGCCAGTGTAATCCCTGGACGCCCTGTGTATCAAATCAAGATACTTGATCAGGTGCCCCGTACGCTTCGGGTGCATCTGGTCCATAACAGCCATGTAAATCAAGAAGCCGCTGAGCCAATTCGGCCAATTCTTGTCTATTTTACGCTTTTTAACAGACTCAGGATCCCTAACGGGATCCCCTACCCGTGGCACTGGCTCCGGCTCTGCATGGAGCAAGGCAAAAATATCGACGTATTCCTTACGCCATATTTTTTCCTTGACGGACAACGCAAGGTGTCCCCCAAGGGGCAGAGCCATATCCCCGTAAGTGGATGGGGGATTATCTCCATCATCAGATGGTTGTGGGGAAAGGCTCCACCAAGGGGGAGGTGTCCACCCCGCAAACATGCCCATGTTAGCACCAGGGAAAGGCAGGCCACCCCACGGAGGAGGCTGAACATGACCGACGTCGCTAACCGCGGGCTCCGGAGGAGCCGCCACCTGCAGCGCGTGACTGGGGTCCGCACCCGTTTGAGGGGTCCCGCACTGTTGCCACCCCGGCATACCCCCAAAACCGGGCCAGCCCCAATAAGGCGGAGCCCAGTAATGGGGATACATGCTGCCCGCGGGCACGTTAGCGCTCCCAGCATTTTCCTCCCAAACCTCAGTGACAGACCGCGGCTCAGGCTGGGCAACCTCACCTGGTGGATCTGCTGCTACGGCCGAGGCAGCCAAAGGAGCCGCAGGGAGGGGCGCAGGGACAGTAGCCGCAGCAGGCGGGATCACGCCGGAGGGGCGTTCAAGGGCCTCTAGTCTAGAAAGAAAAGACGCCTTGTCAATGCGTTTGGCCCTCCTAGAGGACCGCCGCACCTGCCCAGAGGCCTCACCCCCGTCGCCCTGCCCAGTCTCCCGCAAAGCCCTTTCCTTCTCAAGCGCCTCAAGGCGCGCCAGCATAGCTTTCCAGTCCCCTTCACCCTCATCCTCCGACGAGGAGGAAGAGGGGAGAGGGGGCGGGGCAGGCCGCTTGGGGGCTTTACCGCCCGTTTTTTGCCCCTTCTTAGGCATGCTAAAAGCCAAAAGCCCAAAATTCCCCGAATTGAGTGTGTGTCAGTTACACAAGCCAAAATTCTTTGAGATGTGCGTGACTTGCTTTTACAATAGGAAAATCCACTAATGTGTGTGACTCGCATTGACCAGAGGAAAATGCTTAAGAGTGAGTGTGTCTATTTTTTACAGGAGGAGAGTGAGTGTGTCTATTTTTTGTTTTTGTTTTTTTTTCACAGGAGGATACACGGTGGTGGGGGGGTGAAAACCCACACCCCACTGCTGGACGAAGGTGGGGGGTACGATCCCGCTCCCCACTTGTAGAGGTGGTGGGGCGGATGACTTCCGCACCCCACTTGATGAAAAGATGGTGGGGGGAGTACTTCCGCGCCCCACTTGCTTCTAAAGGCGGTGGGGGGGCAAGGCCCGCACCCCACTTGCTGCGAAAAGTGGGGGGGAGAGGCAGGGGGGAGAGCAGGAACGAAGAGGGGTGGGGGGAGTAGCCCCGCGCCCACCGCGACCTCCGGATCTTCACCCGTCGCCGGGCTCCGCTGTTCCGAGGGTGTGGGGGGAGAGATGCTCGCCCCCGTACCGTCCGTCCTCAACCGGCACAAAGAGGGCCTGGCGTCGGAAGCAGGAGCCACGCTGCGAGGCAACCGCTCACAACGCGCTCCAAGACGGGACTGAGGGGAGCCGGCACGCTGCCTGCTCCTCCCACCCTCAGTCCTGCCCGGAGACAAGCGGCAGCCAATCAGCTGCCGCCAAGTGTCCCAGCACCCGGCTGGCTACGGCGGGCCGGCCGGGGCAACGCGCAGCGGCTCCGCAAGTCGGGCCGCTGCACCTTCTTGCCTACTTAGGCTCTTTTTTTAGCATTTGAAAAAGTTTACAGATTGGTAAACGAAACGTCATGCCCTTTTTAAATGCAGTTTTTAAATGTCTTTATTGTATTTTACTCAGTGATCTTAAAGTATTTGTTACATAAGGTTTTAGCATTATATGCTTACTTTGTGTTTTTACTGATTTTTGCTGATGTATTTTACATTTTGATATTTTATAAATTGAAGTTTTATAACCCAAATCCCGAGATGTTTCGCTCAATGTACAAACACTGCAACATTTCGCTCGTCTGTCATGAGCATTATCAAACATAGCCCTCATGTAGAGGGGAGATGTTAGCTAGCAGAAGCTGTCAGCCCGCTACATAAGGGTGGAGAAAGCCTCGTATTCAAGCTGCTACGATGAATCAGCTGTGTGGGAGATAATAGAAAACATCTCTAATGTCTAGCTGACCGACCAAAACACACGTGGATCTAATTAAGTGCTCTTACTAAGGGCAGGAATTAACTGCTTCTGCTAAGAGCAGGAATCCACATTAACTGAAACCCTAAAGACCAAAGGTTTTTAGCAGAATTATCTGCTTTTTTAACTCCAATTCAATGAACGTAAACTACTCACAACTACGTACTAGAAATGGATCTGCAGACCAGCTGTGCCAATCTGCACACAATTCCATTATTACCTGCATGCAATAGAAATTCAGGTACATTTTCACATAAGGAAGGTAGGACTGTCAATCTACTCATGCTTTCTAGATGCAGAAGAATCTGTAAGACATTGCCGTTTGCCTTGACCACGTGTGGAGCAGAAACAGTGGACATGGGTGGTGATTTTTATTAATCAAAGAATTAGGAGGGAGTCATAGGTATGAATACTGAACAAATCTTCAACCAGGACTGGTACGTTGATATATAGCATGAAGGTCAATCGGACAAGCACATCAATTTAGAAGCCTTAGTCCAAATAATAACAAGACTTATAGTTTCTGAGTAAGCATTTATATGACAATTTGTATTTAACAGCTGGACTGGCTTGTTAAGGTCGATTTACAGCACCACATTAAAGTGAGATTAATATCACAACATTCCCTGAATGCTGACAAACAATTTTTATGTTCACTTATGCACCCATAACCAAGTGATTTTTGAAGACGAGAACACAAAGATAAAGTGTTTGCTTATGAAAAAAACCAACAACTTTTCTAGGTAGGAGTTTTTACTGCAAAGCATTCATTATTCTATCATAACTAATGCAGTGAAACTGAAGTTTGGGAAGCGTTTCTGAGTTTTAAGATTTCAGGAATGAACACAGACAGAATAAACTGATTGCAGGAGACTCTGAGTGTATGTATATGAATCTGATGTCCTTTTCTCCTTTAGCCCAATGTAGATACTCATTGGATCCAGGGCATAGAGGGGGCTATTGACAGTGTGTTGATCTGATCATGGGGGGATGATCGGATCAACTCTGGGGTGTGTGTGTTGAACCAGTACCACCAGGAATGTGTGGCGAGGGGAGGCAGGGGAGGCAGAACCACCCCGTCGTAGTCCATGGAAAATAGCCGTAGCCATGATTGTACGCAACCGCAGGGGAGGCTGTGGCTATTTTCTGTGGATTGCGACAGGGGTGGTCCTGTCCCAGAGTACTCACAGCACGTCCCGGAGTACCACCATGTAACCCTAGCATGGTGTCTTTTCCGTTTTATTTTGCAAAGTAAACTGCTTTGTGAACTACGTTTTGTTGAAAACTGGGGTATAAATATTCTTAATAATGATGGTGATACTACAAATGGATCTACAGATCAGCTCTGCCAATCTGCATGCAATTCCATCATTACCTGTATGCAGCAGAAATTCAGGTACATTTTCACATAAGGAAGGCAGGACTGTTGATCTACTCGTGTTCTCTAGCCTGACATGATTAGCAGAATCTCAGTGGTTCTGTATCATACTGCCATGATCACACAAATCACAGGAGTCACATAGAAGCACCAGTTAATTCAACTAACACATTGATGATAATCCTCCAAGTTACGTTGTGAGCCAATGGCCCCGCAGACAATCACATGGGGTCTTAGCGAGTGTCTGAACTGGACCTTTGTTTCAATGTTTGTTGATAATCTCTTAGAGATGATTTGCATATGATATGTGGTGTGATCTTCTGATATTATCAAGTTGGAAACAGCATGAGGAAATATTTCCCTATGTAAGCACAAAACAAAGCAGTTCCCCTGTGGAAAGCAAGCATGCCAGGGAGAATGTTCTGTACTCTACTCTTTCCTCGATATATATATATATATATATATATATATATATATATATATATATATATATATATATATATATATATATATATATATATATATATTTCAAATGAATATTTAAACAATTTAACAATAAAAAATTATTCAACAGAAAGAATATTTACACAATTTCCCACCAGCATTTTGAAGTGGTACAGTCCTAGCAGACCCTGCTCGTATGAACAGTTGTTCAAAAAACGTTCTGTGCTGCACCAATGGAAGAAGCACGGAGCAGACAGTTGCAATGTGATACAGTGACTACATTGTCAGTAAATCAACCTTTCACAATGTCTCTACTAAAAATTTAGGATTCAGAAACTTTTATGGTCCAGAGTAGTTGGGATTGTAGAATGGATTATAAAGTACAAAATCTTAGCCTTTCTTTTCATAGCCTGATTGTGAAGATGCTGCCTTCTTTTTTACTAACTTGTCTAAAACGCTTGACGTCAGTAGGATACAATTAGATCAAGTGCTGTGATGTGCGTCACTCCCAGTCTATATGACTCCATATAAACCAGGGGTTCTCAACCTTTGGAGGCTCGGGTACCCCCTATCATGGTCCAATTTTCTGAAGTACCCCCTGCTAATTAACTGCTAATTAATTGGATTAATCAATTAATTAATTAGGTAATTAATTGTTAAATAAAGTACTAAAACAATTTTAAATGTGAAAAAATGTCTTATTTAACTGTGTGTGTGTGAGAGACTGTGAGTGAGTGAGTGAGTCAGTCAGTCAGTCACACGCACACACACACAAGGATCTCTTTTTTCTCCAAGTCACACTTCCCAAAATCAGCTCCTCCCTCCACCACCCCACCAAAGTACATTTTCCAAAGTACAAAAATAGGCCCCAAACCAAAATCAGAGACAGAAGGTCTCAGAAAATAATTACAATTTAAAATCCATGTTAATTAACACTTAATTAGCTGCTGATGGGGCAGATAAGGGGCAGGGCTTGGCGTAACCCCAGCAAGAGGTTGGTACCGCTTGCGGGAAGGTACCCTAGGGGTACCAGGTTGAGAACCTCTGTATTATAGTGCTCAGTCCCCTTGGACCAACCAGTGCTTCCAGTAGCAGAGTGGCCCAGAGCGAGCACGGGATCCGGCGGGCGACCCTGGGCCGCTCGCCAAATACGTACGTTAGATGGCACTGTAAGTCAAACCATTGTTCTATCTAACTCGGTATTGTCTACACCAGGGGTTCTCAACCTGTGGTACAGGCAGGGGTACAGGCAGGGGGTACGCGAACCGACAGGTAGGGATACGCGGCTTGCTGTGCCTTATCAGCTGTGAGTCGGCATCCATTTAAACTCCCAACACGACTCACAGATGACTCACAGCTGATAGTGATAAGGCACAGCCAGGCAAACTCAGCTAACTCATAGCTGATAAGGCTCAGCTAACTCACAGCTGATAAGGCACAGCCCGGAAAACTTAGCTAACTGACTTGCAGGGCTCCCACGCAAAAAACAAACAAACAAAAAAAACTACCTCTGCCAGATCTCTATATAAACCACTTTCCAGCATTTGCATCAAAGTTAGGGTGACACGAACTGAGTAAGTTCTCTCTTACTAAATAGTCCCTAATTTCTTACTGAAAAGAGAAACATCGTTGACAGTGAACAGAAGATCACCCCAGTGCAACAAAACCACCCCTTCTCCCCCCCCCAGACCGTGTTCCCAAAAGGCTTTGAGTGGAATGCAAACTAAGTGCTTTCCTACTGGCTGGATCAATTTATATGCTGGGTTTTAGAATACATTGTTTCTTCCATTTAAAGAAGGTAGCTCTTGTTGCAGATTGAGCTGCTTCTCTGTCTTCCTAAGAAAGCTAAACAGGAATTACCTTGGTTCATTTTTGGATGGGAGAACTGTGGTGACATTTTCTTTAAAAAATAAATAAAAGGGGTGGCAAAAATTGAGTAACCAGGAAGCAATTGAAAGCAGCGTGATTTCCAGAGTTAACAGTGTAAGCTGAGTAATTTTAATAATTTTAATGATTACATTTTACATTTTAATAATTAATTAATTATTCATGCTAAGTGATTGGGGCAGGGGGTACTTCAAAAAAGTTGACCATGCAAGGAGGGGGACACTTGGTGAAAGAGGTTGAGAACCCCTGGTCTACACTGACTGTGACTCTTGCAAATTTCAGGCAGGGGTCATTCCCAGGCCTCCCAGGGGATGTCCGGGATCGCATGTGTTCAGTCACTGAGCTATGGTTTCCCCTTTCCTTCTTTGATGCTAAGGTGGGTCTGCTGTACCTGCAAATAGACAGGTGCCAATATTTATTTCCTGGCTAAAAATATTTGGCAGTGCAGGGTAAGCCTGCATTGTTTTCCTAGTTCTTTAGAAAACACTGTGTGTTGGCAGGGGTGGGGGTGGAGAGGAAGATAAAAATAGCAAAGAAATATTTCAACACAAGACATCCTTCAGAAAAAGCTGCAGTCCATACCGGAGGTAGCAAACGATTTTGCCATTTCAATGATATTTAGCAATGGCGGTACTGCTTCCTTCCTCCTGTCAGATCGGTCCATTGTATTTCCCGATCTGCTTTTTCATTATTTGCCTATGTGGCGGCGGGGGGGGGGGGGGGGGAGAGAGAGAGAGATGACAAGGAAGTCATGAATAAAACATGGGGGCGTATTTTACAAATAATATTTTGTTTCTTGAAGATAACATGATTTCACTCCAAAAAGACTCCCCCCCCACTTCCTCCTGTTCTTTCGGTATGTTTTTTTTAAGGTGAGTTTGGCTTTGTCAGCTGGTTTTGTGAATATCATAATTTATATATACACTCAGTCCAGGATGTTATTTGTGGAAGATGTACATCAAGCAATTTAGCTTGGCTAACAATTGGCGATGTTCCCTACTCTCCCAGTTTTCAAAGTCATTGGTATGCATCTTATGGTGTCAAAGCCTCCGCGTGTGTGTACGTCTCACACTTCACTTCACTTCACTTCACTGATAAACAGGATAATTGCTATTGTCAGTCTCAATCAAATAAGTTTTCTTTGGGTCAGTAAAAGCACTATTTAACTATTTAACAGAACTGAAAAAAAAAGAGGGTTTGGGGTTTCCCCCCCACTGCGTATAGATTTTCTGGCAATGCTACTGATTTTACAGTCAAACAAAACAGATCTCATTTGATTCCAGATTTCATAATGCTGGCTTTGGAGTACTTGGACTAAATTACTTGCACTATAATGATAATGGATGCAAAAGGCCCAGCTACAGGAGACGTTAAGCTGACATGCTGATTTTTTCTGTACTGAATATTTTTTTTCTGTTTGCATGCATGATCTGGACTGGGATAACAGCATGGGGGAGGAGCTTTTGACTCTTGGTTTTCACCATGGTCCTGAGCCACATTGCCCCCCCCCATGTCCCCACACACCATAGTCCTGATTAGGATTGGGCCTCCATGGCTGCTATTTACTACAGAAAAGTTAAGTGCAGCTGCTCTAATGCTGTGAACAGGTAGGAGGAGCTACTGGTGGAGTCGTGAGCCAGGAAGAAGAGGCTGTGGGGGGAGTCATGAGCCAGGTAAGTTTGGGAACCACTGCTCTAGAGGGAAGTGACAGTTGTAGGTGTCTGTACTAAACAGAGAGGTGTTGATTTATTGTTAATACATGTGGGCCAGTATTTCTTCTCTTTCCCCTGCAGGCATTGAAGACTCATCTCCTGGCTGGCAGGTAGCTGGCTTGCTGAGAGAGTTGGGGATGGTTTGATTATACACTGGGGACACCTGGAGGATGGGGGCTGTGCCAGCAGCTGATGCAGAAGCAGAAGTTCATTGGAGCCCTCTTTCGCTGCAGGTATGTAAGGTTCTGGCTTGCAAGAGGCACAAGACCTACATGGCATGGAACCAGCATATTTTAAGCATTCTCCCACATAATCCTGCTTGTTCCCTACAATCATCAGATAGGTCTCTGCTTAGGATACCACCACCCCCAGAAGCTCCGAGCAGAGGCGTCATTAGGGGGGTGGAGGGCCACCACCCCCAGGCGACAGGGTGCCTGGGCGCCAGGGGGGTGCGCTTACCTGTTGGCGGCGAAAATGGCAGCATCTGCATCAGAAACACGTGTTTTCGACCCAGTGTCTGGTCGAGGATTGCGATTTAAATTTGTGGCGAAGTGCGGCGAAGGCAACGCACAGGGAGTCTACTGTGTGTTGCCTGCGCCATGCTGAATGGCTCTGACAGCAAGGGGGCGGGGCTGCCTCGTGTCGGAGAGTACACGGAGTTTAGCACAGTGCGGAACTTACCATTCTGCCCCACCTCGAGCAACGCCACTGCCCAGGAAAATGTGATTGCCCACCTCTGAAGGTGAACGCTATCTCCCCTGAAGAGTGGGGGCTGTGAATACATGTCCAGGTGGCTAATAACTATTCCACCCACTGTCAACACATACCTCCTCAGGTCTCTATTTACTTTTATCCTTGCCTTTTCTATATGGGCCTCATTCCAAGCACCCCGCCAAACCCTGGCAGCACTCCTGGGACCTCCCTCGCACCTGCTCCTCCAATTGCCATCCAGCAGGCCCTCCACATGTTTATCCACGTGGGGGGGTGGAATCATGCATGTGTGGGAGGGGGAATGGCATATTAAGAAAATGCAGGACTTGGATCCCTACGTTTCCCTTGTAACAGCTAACATAAGAATAGATAAAGGTGACCCCTGACAATTAAGTCCAGTCGTGTCCGACTCTAGGGTGTGGTGCTCATCCCCATTTCAAAGCCGAAGAGCCAGCGTTGTCCGAAGACGCCTCCATGGTCATGTGGCCGGCGTGACTCTCCTTGCTGCAGCGCGTAGCATGCGGCTGGAACACGGAGCACTGTTTACCTTCCTCCAAGCGGTACCTATTTATCTACTCGCATTGACATGCTTTGGAACTGCTAGGTTGGCAGGAGCTGGCCAAGCAACGAGAGCTCACCCCGTCGCGGGATTCGAAGTGCCGACCTTTCAATCGACAGCTCATGGTTCAGCGGTTTAACCCACTGCGCCACCCGCTGGCCTTATAACATAAGAATAGATCAGGCCAAAAGCCCATCTACTCTAGCATCTAGGACCGGTGACTAAACAGATGCCTCTGGGAAGTCCACACACAGGAGAGACTTTTCTATCATTGATCTCCTGCACCTGGTGATCATGAGGCATACTGCCTCTGAACTTGGAGGTAGAAGTAGACTATAGCTATCACTAGTAGCCATTGATACACTTGTCCTCCATGCTTGTATCAAATCCTTTGGAGGACAAGTCTATCGATGGCTGCTAGACATGATGGCTGAATGCTGTCTCCAGGTGCAGACACAGCATCTAGTTCTGCCCTGAGAGATGGTACCCCTTGGCATAAGAAGAAATGCTGCTTATTATTTTATGAGAATAACAAGAGTATAAAAGTTTGAAATTCTTCAAATTAGCCTTAAGCGGAACACAGTAGGATAAGCAGTGCATTATGCGTGTTTGGATGTAGGACATGTGGTCCAAAGAGCTCTTGTGTTTTGTAACCCTTTGGGTGACTTGCACAAGCAATCGCTGTAGTCCTGCACACAGGACTGTTTGGTGGATCAAACTGGATAAGAACAAAGTTCTTTGCTATGGTGGACGAGAAAGCTAACTCTCATAAAGAATGAAACGCCCTGCTTAGGAATAAAGACAGCCTGAAAGAAATTGCCTCTTTTAAGCTGAAGGGAAATGCAGATGAAAAAGTTTTAAAATCACTAAGTTGTAGTTAAGATTTCCACAGGATACCTAGAGGCTACAGTGGATTAATGCTACTATATAATCAGTCGCCTGTGAACAGTTTCAAGAAAGTTTGGTGAAGGACATTTATCATTCTCCAATTAAAATGTCAACTCTAATTAGACTTTCCCCAACATGCCGTCCCTTATCATAGAGGTTCAAGGATGAAGGCTTGCCAGTGAATCTCTGGGAAGGGAGATGGGTAGCCTGAAAGTTCAATATAAGCCTGGGGAACCTTTTCATAAGATATTTCGACTGCAGGGGAATTAATCCATCATTCGTTTTTGTGGTAGCTGATACCTATGGGCTTTCACATTGTAGCTGGAATGAAAAAAAGAAGTGGGTCTCATAAGGCAACCAATCAAGCTGTTCTCTGATGAGGAAAGACGTGCTAAGGGCCCATAGGTTGCTTTGATGGTGATTGGCACTAGCCATTGACTCATTGGCAGTGCAGAGGCTTCAGCATTCATTTGCTGGGACTTGCTTTTAATAAGATATGACACAGCTTAACAAAGCCAACTCCTAAATAATGTGCCTGTTGCTTATTCATACCAAAGGCCTGAAGCAACACCATTTATGAGGGGTGGAAGGAACGTCTAGCTAGCTGCCAAAAGCAGACAGAGGCAATCAATGTGTCTAATAGATCTTTATTAATAATGACCTAAATGTCCTCAGGGAAAAAAAGACGTCTCCAGAATGAAACATTCCCTCCATACATCCTGTCTTCCTGTTACCTGTACACAATGAAGGATATACATATTCTCTCTGTGCTCTCATAAAGAGGCAGGGGCATCAGCTTTGTGTGATGCTTCTGAATCCACCTGGAACCACAAGCACTGCAACCGTTTCTTTCAGATTCAAATGTTGCAATCATCATTCATGCCTTTGTTGTCGCAAGGTGAGATGACTGCAAAATCCTCAATGTGAGACTTCAATAAGTTTCAGCAGGTCCACAATGCAGTTACCTGTATCCCACATGGATTACTTACCAGTCCATCACATGAGAGCAACTTCCTATAGCTTCTGCACTGTAAATGATGAGGGTTTAACCTATAGGTCTAGTATCCAGAGCCCTGCACAACTTGGAGTCTATCTTCTTTTCTGTGTTCCGAAGTGACACAGAGAAGAACGTAATCACTCAGGTAATCTCAAAAGGTAATCTCACCTTTGGGTGGTATATACCTCCCTCCATCAGTCAGTAGAGCAAGGCCTTGGTGTTGCCTTCTATCTGTACATTTCCAAAGACCGGGATACAGAGGTGGGAATTCCCAGTGGCTAATTATTAGCTCTAGAACCTTCCTCCAAAGATCCATCACCCAAGCAATCATACAATCATTGCAATCATGTAGTATGATCCACATAGATACTGACCACCTTAAACTACTACTATTATTAAGATTTCTATCCCGCTTTCTCCCCCCATAGAGGGGACTCAAAGCAGGATAAGAGTACAGGGTGGAGAATCACAAATTTGAATATTTTCCCATCCCAGGAGTCCCTGTTGTAGCCAGGTCTCTCTGCTGGCGTGTACTCGTTTCACATTTATGAAGCTATTCATGAGAGGAGCCTTCAATCCTGCAAGGATTCTTATTATTACATTCCCCCCCTGCTTGTTTGACTTGTGTTTAATACCTTAGAAAGACATTTAAGATCCACACATTTTCTGAGATTTAGGAGATTGTCCATCTAACAATCTTTTCGATTGCTCCTAGAAAATGTTTCTAGTTTAAGAAACGAAACGTCGGACCACTCTCTAGCCTTAGATTTTAATGATTTCTTGTCTGTGTTGCAGCTCCTTACTGTTTGGGAACTGCGGACAGTTTTGGATAATTTTTATTCTAGCTGGAATTTTTCTTTACATGGCTTCTATACTCGTATATCCTAAATCTCAGAAGATAATTGCAGGCCATGAAAGTCTTCGATCTAAAATCCACACATTTGTGTGTGTGTGTGTGTGTGTGTGTGTGTGTGTGTGTGTGTGTGTGTGTGTGTGTGTGTGTGTGTGTGTTTAAAAATTATTTGATGGTTGACAGAATGGGCTCCATTTGATACGTGAATTAAAATCCAAAGATCCCTCCAAGGATGCCTCTGTTAAACAAAGCAGAGAAATGAAAAATATGCATATATAAATGAACACGGCCAAAAAGAGAAAAGGAGAGAAGTAACAGAGACGGTTCTCAGCCCTCGCCTGCCAAACGCTGCATTGGCTAAAGCTGCCTTATCATACCTTTAAATGGCTGGAGAGATATGCCAGAAGTGCCAAGCAGCTGCCTCACAAATGTTAGCCAAGGCCCTTTTTCCCCTCAGCCACAAATGAGTTATCACTCATGCGCAGGTATACCTACAACATTTGTGATGCTCGGTGTATTTCAGGGAGGTGTTGTGTGTGTCCCCAGTAGAACTGTTTCGGCTCCAAAGAATAAGATTGCTAGTAATAAGAAAAGCTAGAAGGAGACTTTCACTAGAGGCCCTACTACAGCAAGCGTTTCTGTGGGTGACTCCAGGGAGCCAGGCAATGAATTTGACACACCCAGTGCTGATGCCAGGTTACTGGGGACCGTGGAGCAATGCCCCTGGACCGGTGCTCCTACCCACCCCTCATGCCACACTGAGCACTGTGACCTATACGGATGGTTCAGGGGTTAACCCAGTCAGGTGGATCCTCTGACAGGTGCAGGCCCTCGGCCAGTGCCTGACCTGGTTGTTCCTTACACATATCAGGGCTTGTCAAACAGCTGCCCTCCAAACTTTTTACCAGGGCTGGCCCTAAGCCAATTGAACCGATTCGTTTGAATTGGGCCCTGCAGGGGGGAAGGGGGGGCTGCCACAAGCCAGCACCTTCCCTGGAGGTAAGCCTCCATGCAGAGGTTAGTGTGATGGGCGGAGCATGAATTCGGCCCGCCCACCCCTGCACTTGATTGGCCTAAAAATCGGGCCTCCGATAAGCAGTTGGAGGTGACACGACTACATCATTACGTCACCACCATCTATTTATGGGTGGGTGTGCTTCACACCCAGAACTCCTGGACTCGCCATGCTGCCGCTGCAGCTCATTTGGGCCAGTAGGGGGCCCACAGTGGGTGGGGGAGCCTATGGCGTTGGGCCCCATAGCTCTTACAGCCAGTCCTGCCTCTTACCTCTGCCATGAATTCTCACTAGGTGGCCTCAGGCAAACCACTCCTTCTCAACCTCAGCCCCCCTGTTGCAATCCAGGGATAATAATACATAAGGACCGTACAGGATTGTTGGAGTGTGTCAAGCATTTTATGCACTCAGAAAATGCTATACACATTCTTAAGAAGAAGAACAGTATCTGAATCAGCACTTTGTGATATCACATCATCCAGTCCCAAGGGGAAAACAAGCCCCAGTTTTCACAAGTACCGGAGAAACCCAGGGGTGGGTGGGTGTGAATGTTGCTATTTCACTTGCTGCGGGATGGTGAGATTCATAGCTAGGGTCAAGATCTGTTCTTATTATGCTATGGAGACTTGCTGAAAGCCAATACATGGGAAATAAATGAGAGGAAGGCTAGAATGGAAAACAAAGGATGAAAACAGCGTGCACCAAGGGCCTGAATTTTTATTATACAGCCATTTTATGTGCAATACTAAAGGGTGCCATTCAAGTTTTTTAAATTACAAGAAAGCAGGGTATTTCTCAAAACATTGTTCGCAGCTACTGCATTTATTTGTTTGTTTGTTTGTTTGCAAAAAGCATGTTTTCTCCTCTTTTTTTGCCAAGGAGTGTAGGGTGGAGCAAATGTCTCTCTTTCCCCCATTTTATCCTCACAACAGCCTTGTGCAGCAACCTACAGCACAATCCTATACATGTTTACCCAGAAGTAAGTCCCACTGTATTCATTGGGCTTACTTTCAGGTAAATTTGTATAGGGTTGCAGCCTTAGGCTCAGATAGTACATTCATAGCCCAATCATGTCAGGGCCTTATGCTGACGGAAGTCACGATCTGTCCATGTATGGCTGGGCCTGCCATTGCAGGACCTGCTCCAACACTAGGTGGCATGCTACGGACCGCTCGGGAGCTGGAAAGTCCTGTGCAGACAGAAGCAGGCCATTGAACAACACCAGAGAAGGTAGGTTGGCAGCAGGGGCAGATCAGGGGAGGCTCATGAGTGGTTTGGGGTGAGGAGCGGGCCAGGCCTGAGGTGGGAGGGGGTGGATCTTGACAGTAGCGGTGCATGCCAAGATCCTATCCACCCTTCCCAGCCTGCACCTGCACCTGCACCTTGGAGTCTCCTTGGATTTACAACAGCAAAAGTGCTGTCCAGGCAGCCTACTTTTTACTTACCTCTCTGTTCAACCCCCTCCACTGCATGCAGTGTGCGCTTCATCAGTGTTGCTACATGGTCTGGGCTGATGGGGCATAGGGCTATCAGTAAGGTAACCCAGAAGTATAGAGCTATACCAAGTGAGCTTCGTAGTTGATTGGGGTTTTGATTTCAGTCTGATGCTCTTATCTGACACTTTTCTACTACACCACACAGGCTCTCATTTTATGGTTCATAATAACCAAGAAATAGGTGTTCCTATGTACCACATGTATCTGTCGCATACATGTATCCATGTATGTGAGGGGGTATGTCTGTTTGATTATATGTGACTATACCCCTGGGAAGGGTGCCCAAATTAGCTCTCCAGTGTGTGTGTGTGTGTGGGGGGACATACACACAAAGGAATGGGAAGATGTCAACCAAGAAAGAGGAATGGTCACCTCACAACACAGAAAACATCAAACATAAAGAGAATCTATATTTTGTAATTATACAAAAGTGACAGTCTCACATTGATTTCGCTATACCGCAGAAAACCAATCATGGATATAGGTTGAAAAGAGCATAACGCTTTCCGTGAGATACACTGAATGAGCTCAAAATGTTTGTCTTAAATTCATAAGTTTGTTAAAAAAAAAAAAAGCATGAAGCAGACAGCTTACTGTATTAATATATAAATACATAAATCTGTGCGAAACTACTTTCTTCATGGACCAGTGATCTTATGGATCAGTTGTTTGGGATATGAGAAGGATATGAGATATTCTGTTGCAAACATTTTATCAGGAGGTCTCCAAATATTAATCTTCTCTTTTTTGAGTGTTTGCAAGAAGAATCAGGATGAGCAGACGTGTCCACAAAAGTCTGGAATGTTGAGAATGAATCAACCACTCATTAAGGTTCTTTTTCATTTGAGCCTCTGCGATCCTTTGTGAATGATCAATGCTCGCAAAGATTTGTCTTTTTGCAAGCATATTTGAACCCTGCGAGCAATCAAATTGATGGTTCACAAAGGCTCAAACCCTTGTGGACATTCACTCGGAACATGCACAAAAGCTCAATTTGATTTCAGCTCGAACACCAGAATGTCATGCATGAGTATGATGTGGCACCCATTTGTGTGCAATGTGTGCAAAATCCTAGAATCTAATTTATCCTTCTGTGAAGCAGGTTAAAGCCCACCAATATGCTCCAAAACTGAGTTTATCCATGCCTACCTGGCACTTAGTACACAGCCATAATTTCTGAAGTTCTCCATAAAGATATATTCCTGCTTCTTCCCTTTTTAGTAGCTCTTCAAAGAACCTCACTCCATGAGTCTCTTTGGCAAGCTGTCCTTTGTTTGCCCCTCCAAAACGACACCGTGCCAGGCCCCAGCAAGATAATTCCACTTCAGTACCATGGCAGGTTGAACCCGGAGGCTCCCTCCTCCCTCCCACAAAGGCCTCCCTCCCACAAAGAAAGTCCTTTCCATTTGCTATCCTCGGAGGTATTTAAGAGCAGAGAATGTGTCATCTCACTGCAAACAGGATGGTCTGTCTTCACCCCTAGGCTTCCAAGGAAGGATAAAAGCCAGTCTGGGATGAATGTCAGTTGCCTGAAAGAAGGAAACGAGCAGAAATAGTTCTGTGCCTGTGGTCGAGGAACTGAAGCAATTACGGTTAGTCCTCACTTAAAAAGTTGTTTTGTTTAAAGTCATTTCATTTTAAAGTTGATGAGAAAATGCCATAGGAACGTTTACAGTTATCAATTAGCCTATGGTAAAATTGGTTTCATTATAAGTTGTTTTGCTTAAAGTCGCAGTTTCCAAGAAGAACCCACCAACAACTTTAAGTGAGGTCTTGCTGTATACTGAGATGGGAGCCGGAGCTTTAAAGATGAAGGGTGTGCATGCATGCGCACACACATTTAGCTCTCCCCTCTCCAATGCTAACTAAGCTATCAGAGGACCATGGGTTTCTCTCCTGCTCCCTCTCCTTCTTCTTTGCCTGTGCACTCTTCAATCAACATGCAAGTCAGAATAAGATATTTACAGCGCAATCCTATCCAACTTACACCACTGGTGTAACCAGCGGTGTAGCAAGAACGGGAGGCTCCAGAATGGAAAGGGGATTCAAATCCCCTTCAGTCTCCCTTTGGAGGGGATTTGAATCCCCTTTCCGTTCTGGGGCCTCCCATTCTCACTGCACTGCTGGTTGCATCGGTGGTGTAAGTTGGATAGCATTGCGCTGTTATTCTGTAAAGGACCACTTTCATTGAAGCAAATTACAGGAAGAGAAAGATCAGGAGACCAGCAGGATTTAAACTAAGGCAAAGAAGTAGTGCCAAGGTATCACGCTGAACGCCCAGGCAGGCGTTACAACCTGACTCCAAGCCCCGGCCCCTTTGCGAGGAAGGCGGGCTTTTCACTGTCAACCCCTTGTGAGGCCGAGGCTGCCGGAACAGACCAACCCCAAGCCAGAGGGCATTTAAGGCAGGCAATGTGGTCCAGGCCAGGGACAGCCCTAGTCCGCCCCCCCCCACGCCGGAGGGCAGCTGAGAGACAGGAAATTGGGCCCCACTCGCTTGACCATCAAGCCTATGATGAAGGGGCTAAAGAACACTCCCTCCATCACACCATAGGCCAGCCAAAGCCCGAGTCCTGTGCTAATAGCATGGGTCAGAATTCTTTCTGATGTATGCACTATTCATGGCAAGGCTTCACTGCCCCTGTCAGCGTAGGAACATGAGGGGATTGTTCTTCTGGGAAGTTTTCTTTGGGTTTACATTTGTACACACTGATATTTTATAGGATTGCTAACAAAAGTCCCCTTTTTAGTGCGTGTCTGAGCGATAAAAATCTTTCAAAGGCTGTTCCACATTTATAACGTAACATACTGATAATTTATGGTGCTGTTACTCTCATTTAGGCTTTATGGCCCATATTTATTACCCAGCAATGAAAGCCACTGTTTATATTATGAATCAGTATGACATTTCTGACTAAAGTTCTGAACATTTACCATTCGGAAATGAAGAGAGCTACTCCTTCCAGTAATAAACTTTGAAGCAGGAAAATAAGGGCCCTGCGATATATGTAGGCCAAGAGGGAGAAAATGGAGCAACTTTGTTGAGAGAGTAATACGGTCTTACTCAGACTAGCCTCAGCCCCTGAGCTTCTGCCTCCTGGAGAAAAAGCCCCATAACATATGTCAAGGCTGAGTCACACACACACACACACACACACACACACACACACACACACACACACACACACACACATTTTTCACATTGTTTTTTATACTGCCCTTCCTCCAAGGAGCTCAGAGTGGTGTACATATTTCCTCCCCTCCTTTTGTCCTCACAACAACCCTGTGAGGTAGGTGGGGCTGAGAGATAGTGACTGGCCCAAGGTCACCCAGGAAGCTTCGTGGCTGAGCGGGGATTTGAACCTGGATCTTCCAGGTCTACGTCCAACTCCCAAACCACTACACCATCCTGGCAAAGCATCCAGCAAAGCATGGAAATGATGAGTGCCTGGGACAGTCTTTGAAGAAGAACTGACAAGTAATAATTAGAACACTTAAAAATATGTTTACAATGTACAACTGCCTACACCAAGAGACTCTCTTGTTCTTTTATGTTGAGTCCAGTGCTGGAGCGTGTCCAAAACCGGTGCACTGTGCCCCTGCTGAAAGTAAGCAGATGGCCTCATTCTCTCGTGTAATGAATCATTTTGCCACGTTGTCCGTGTGAACAACAGCAGTAAAAACAACAAGAAACCGACCAAGAAATGAATGGAAAGACTATAAAACATGAATGGAAAAGATGCCTGATGAAATTTTAATGAACCTAGGGTTCTGAGGGTTTTTTTCCCCTACCACAGCTGCCTAAACACTGTTTGAGATATTCTGCCAGCCTATAAATTACCGACATTTATGATAAGATTGATGCAATAACCACAGATGCTATTTACTGCAAATAATGAATGGGAAATAAATAGGCACTTGAAATGACATCTATTTTTTCCCCCTTCCTTGTACATTTAGAGCACAACTGTATGGTTTCTGTCATTAATAAACAGGACTAGAATCTATTCTGAGAACTGATTTGCAATAAATATGCATGATGGTGCATTTCCATAATAAAACGAGGTGGTGCACAGCAGCATTATCTGGCGCTCTTTTGCAATTGACTTTTCTCTTTATCTCTTCACCCTCAACTTGCTTCCTCATGTGTTTCCATGTTCTCATTTGTCCCTCTGCTTTTCAGGAAGCAGCAGCCTTCCTTTGTCTAAGGATAGAGTCTTCTGACCCAAGCTTCTTAGGTTTCCAGATTCATGGAAACAGATGTATCGAGAGTCATAGAAGGGGCAAATTTGGATTTGCTTTGGAAATAAATCCAGCTGTTGTTGAATATTTTTTGGGGGGGAATTGTTCAGCTCATTACTAAGGTAGTCTGACATGAGTTAAGGCTAGGCTGCCCATATCTATTCACAGCCCACTGTCATGCAGATAGGAGCAGTGACTAACATTTGGGGCACTTTAGGCGCAAGCCAAATTCACATTTAGAGAAAGGCAATGTGCTCTAGTGCACCCTGTAGTACAGGGGTGGCCAAACTGTGGCTCCTGAGCCACATGCGGCTCTCTGACGTATAATGTGCGGCTCTCAGAAATATGTTGGCTGAGCTCCTTTTTTTTTGCAACATATTTAATATAAATGGTAAATAAGAAATGTTCAAGCTTTATAATTATTTACTGGGTATAAACTGAGTGTCCACTGGATCAAAAAAGAAGTTTAATGTTCATGGTGAGTAGATATATTTAAGGATTTAAATACTCCTTACGGCGCAATCCTGAGTAAAGATCTGCCTAAAGAGCACGTGCTCCGCAGGCGGAGGGTGTTGTAAATGCACCGTAAAGTGCATTTATGGCACCTGGAGAGTAAGGCCCGCCAGTGCAGACGCCGGCAGGCCTCTCTCAACCGCAGAAACCTCCTGCAGTCATCGGCGGACAGTAAGGCATCCTCCATGTAGGGGCGAGTGGGGCGAGTGGCAAGGGAGGGCAGCGGTTGGCTGAGCCTGCCCGGGAGGGGGCGGGGATGTTGGTGACGACATCCCCATCCCCATTCCTGGGCTCGGCGGTCGTTATACAGCCGCCTCAGATTTCCACTGACTCGATTGCTGGTGTACATCCAAGGAGGCCCATCGGGGCCTTCCATCTCTACACCGGGGGAACATCCCCTTCTCCCAAGTAGACCCCAGGCCATGCTGGAGCAGTCCGGAAAGAGCATAGGATCCATATAGGGGCACCCGCAGATCTTTACGCTGTCCAATATTGTGGCACTCAAACATCTGAATTTTATTTTATGTGGCTCTTACATTAAGCAAGTTTGGCCACTCCTGTCCAGGACAGGTAACAAAATAATGTTTTTACTTAATTTTCCGTAGACTGCCTGACCTCCAATGGGTCTCCTCGGACCTACGCTAGATTTTTTGCTGGTGTAAGTCCAAGGAGACTCCTGGGGCTGGGGCTGGGCGAGGAAGGGGGATAGCACTTCAGTTCGTGCCGCTGCTGCCAAGATCCTCCCCCTCCCACCCCCAAACCCCTCCCTGTCCTGAACTGCCTATTATCTGAACAGCCCCCTCGCTGATTTCTGTGCTCCGGCAGTGATTCCGTGGGCTACCACTGCCAGCTTGGGGCTTCCCAGCTCCCGTATCGTCAGTAGCAAGCCACCAGTTGTCGGACAGGCTCATGCAACAGTGAGCCCAGACTTATGCTAATGGATCGCGAGATCTGCCAGCGTAAGGCCCTGATAGGATTAGGCTGTAAGTATCCCATATCTTCTCCTTCATGGATCATTGCCTTGTCGTGGCAAAGGGGCTTGCGTAACTCAATGAAGCCATGAGCTATGCCGTGCAGGGACACCCAAGACGGACAGGTCGTAGCAGAGAGTTCTGACTAAAAGTGATCCACTGGAGAAGGAAATGGCAACCCACTCCACTAACCTTGCCAAGAAAATCCCATGAACAGCACCAAAAGGCTAAAAGATATGACGCCGGAAGATGAGCCCCTCAGGTCGGAAGGTGTCCAATATGCTACTGAGGAAGAGCGGAGGACTATTCCAAGTAGACCCAGAAAGAATGAAGCAGTTGGGCCAAAGCCAATAGGACGTCCAACTGTGGATGTGTCTGAGGTTGAAAGGAAAATCCAATGCTGCAAGGAGCAATACTGCTTAGGAATATGGAATGTGAGGTCTATGAATCAAGGCAAGCTGGATGTGGTCAAAAATGAGATGATAAGATTGAACATTGACATCTTGGGAATCAGCGAACTAAAATGGACGGGCATGGGCGAATTTGAGTCAGGTGACCATCATATCTACTACTGTGGGCATGAATCCCTTAGAAGAAATGGAGTAGCCCTCATAGTCAATAAAAGAGTGGGCAAGGCAGTACTGGGGTGCAACCTCAAAAACGACAGAATGATTTCAGTTCGAATCCAAGGAAAACCATTCAACATTACAGTAATCCAAGTGTATGCCCCAACCACTGATGCCGAAGAAGATGAAGTTGACAAGTTCTATGAAGACCTACAACACCTTCTAGAACTAGCACCCAAAAAAGATGTCCTTTACATCATAGGAGACTGGAATGCTAAAGTAGGAAATCAAGAAATAAACGGAACAGGCAAGTTTTGCCTTGGAGCGCAAAATGAAGCAGGGCAAAGGCTAACAGAGTTCTGTCAAGAGAACACGCTGGTCATAGCAAACACTCTTTTCCAACAACACAAGAGGCGACTCTACACATGGACTTCACCAGATGGTCAATACCGAAACCAGATAGATTATGTGCTTTGCAACCAAAGATGGAGAAGCTCTATACAATCAGTAAAAACAAGACCTGGAGCTGACTGTGGCTCAGATCATGAGCTTCTTATTGCAAAATTCAGGCTTAAACTGAAGAATGTAGGGAACACCACTAGACCAGTCAGATATGACCTAAACCATATCCCTTATGAATATACAGTGGAGGTGAAGAATAGATTTAGGGCATTAGACCTGGTAGAACTATGGACGGAAGTTCGTAACATTGTACAGGAGGCAGCAACTAAAACCATCCCAAAGAAAAGGAAATGCAAGAAGGCAAAGTGGCTGTCAGATGAGGCTTTACAAATAGCTGTGGAAAGAAGGAATGCGAAAAGCAAGGGTGAAAGGGAAAGATATAAACAACTGAATGCAGATTTCCAGAGAATAGCAAGGAGAGATAAGAAGGCCTTCTTAAATGAACAATGCAAGGAAATCGAGGAAAACAACAGAATGGGGAGGACTAGAGATCTCTTCAAGAAAATTGGAGATATCAAAGGAATGTTTTGTGCAAAGATGGGCATAATAAAGGACAAAAAAGGCAGAGACCTAACAGAAGCAGAAGAGATTAAGAAGAGATGGCAAGAATACACAGAAGAACTATACAAGAAAGATCTTAATGTTTCTGATGACCACGCTGGTGTGGTCACTGACCCAGAGCCGGACATCCTAGAGAGTGAAGTCAAGTGGGCCTTAGGTAGCATTACTAACAACAAAGCTAGTGGAGATGATAATATCCCAGCTGAGCTACTTAAAATCCTAAATGATGATGCTGTGAAAGTGCTGCACTCAATATGCCAACAAATTTGGAAAACTCAGCAGTGGCCAAAGGATTGGAAAAGGTCAGTTTACGTTCCAATTCCAAAGAAGGGCAGTGCCAAAGAGTGTTCAAACTATCGCACAATTGCACTCATTTCACATGCTAGCAAGGTTATGCTCAAAATCCTACAAGCTAGGCTTCATCAGTACGTGGACCGAGAACTACCGGAAGTACAAGCTGGGTTTCGAAGAGGCAAAGGAACTAGAGATCAAATTGCCAACATGCGGTGGATCATGGAGAAAGCACGAGAGTTCCAAAAAAACACCTACTTCTGCTTCATTGACTACGCAAAAGCCTTTGATTGTGTGGATCACAACAAACTGTGGCAAATTCTTAAAGAGATGGGGATACCAGACCACCTTACCTGTCTCCTGAGAAACCTGTATGCGGGTCAAGAAGCAACAGTTCGGACCGGCCATGGAACAACCGACTGGTTCAAAATTGGGAAGGGAGTACGGCGAGGCTGTATATTGTTACCCTGCCTATTTAACTTATATGCAGAGTACATTATGAGAAATGCAGGGCTGAATGAATCGCAAGCCGGAATCAAGATTGCCGGGAGAAATATCAACAACCTCAGATATGCAGACGATACCACCCTAATGGCAGAAAGTGAAGAAGAACTAAAGAGCCTCTTGATGAGGGTGAAAGAGGAGAGTGCAAAAGTTGGCTTGAAACTCAACATTAATAAAACTAAGATCATGGCATCTGGTCCCATCAATTCCTGGCAAATAGAAGGGGCAGAAATGGAAGCAGTAACAGATTTTACTTTTTTGGGTTCCAAGATCACTGCAGACAGAGACAGCAGCCAGGAAATTAAAAGACGCTTACTCCTTGGAAGGAAAGCTATGGCAAATTTAGACAGCATAATAAAAAGCAGAGATATCACCATGCCAACAAAAGTTCGTATAGTCAGGGCGATGGTGTTCCCAGTAGCAATGTATGGTTGCGAGAGTTGGACCATAAGGAAGGCTGAGCGCCGAAGAATAGATGCTTTTGAACTGTGGTGCTGGAGAAGACTCCTGAGAGTCCCTTGGACTGCTAGGAGATCAAATCAGTCAATCCTAAATGAAATCAACCCTGACTGTTCCCTGGAAGGACAGTACTAAGGCTGAAACTCAAATATTTTGGCCACCTAATGCGAAGAGAAAACTGTCTGGAGAAGACTCTGATGCTGGGAAAAATTGAAGGCAAAAGGAGAAGGGGAAGGCAAAGGATGAGATGGTTAGACAGCATCACCGATGCAACGAACATGAAAATGAGCGAACTCAGGAAGATAGTGGAGGATAGGAAGGCCTGGCGGGATATGGTTCATGGGATCACGAAGGGTCGGACATGACTTAACGACTGAACAACAACAACAAATCCCATATCTTAGCAATATTTTCAGACATTTTTTTCCAGTTCATTACAGATTCTCCAGAAAAGCTTTTTGTTTCTTGCTGAACATGCAGACGTCTTCTTTCTGTCCATGTTGTCAGAGTCTGTACTGATGAAACAATTCACCAAATATGTACCCTCTTTAATTCAATATCTTATACTGTATTCTTATTGTTTCATGAGTCTTCAGAGGATTTTAGTAGGGTATCCCTGACTGAATATGTACTGTTTTGAATGATATGAACTAAGAAGAGAGTACCTAATGAACACCTACTGAAAAGGGAATATTGAATGCCAAATGGAGGCAAAGGTGAAAATATATACATTAGAATACCATGGAATGGAGCAGTGGTTCTCAAACTTTTTAGCACCGGGACCCACTATTTTAAGATGACACTCTATCGGGACCCACCTAGCTTTACTAGAGGCTCAAACATTTCTCCCCCTATATTTACACAAGTTTGTAAACTGCAGGAGCTCAGCTCCTTGCAAACTGCAGGAGCCCGGTTCGTTGAAGGGCAATTAGCAGCTATCTGATTTTTGAATAGTCTGAGGGCTTGTGGCAATTACTTATCTGATCTTTCCATCACCTGGGACCCACCAGAAATCAGGTCGTGACCCATCAAGTGGGTCCTGACCCACAGTTTGAGAAACACTGGAATGGAGCATTGGGGAAAATGTCTTTTCTTGTTTCCCTTGAACACCTGAACTTCTCAACTCCATTGGATTATTTCATTTCACTGCATTTCTATTACGTGGGGCACATCGTCTGTTCAAATGTTGAAAACAACACCTCAAAGGCTCCGAACCAACTGTGCCTTGTTTTAACTGTGAGCTTCGTTCTGGTTCACCAAGCTTCATTCAGCCACATAGACCCATTGTTTTGTTTCCTTAGGTTTTTCTTTTCCTTTGTAAATGAGCAATTCAGCTTGCACAACTGAGTTCAAGATTCACAAGCATTCAAAAGTTTGGGGGCGCACAAAGGAAATATAGGTCTTTGACGTCCTTATGCCAAAGCTCTGTACCATTATTTACACTGATTAACAAGCGAGGGGATTTTCTGCTCGGTTGCTCATGTAGAAAACACTGAAATTAAGTGTACATGAATTATTTTTTAATAATTCAAAGTCTTTACAAAGTCTGTATCGCAATTCTTACATTTCAAACGGAAGCTGTTCATTTTGTGTCCTAATTTCACAATTTGCAAGTTTTCCAGAAGAGGCCTATCCTACTAAGATAACTGTTTATGATGACCAATTATTACTGTCTTGGATTCTAGATGGAATGATAGCCTTGTCACACCCATGTAGAAGGTCTGAACCTTGTACTGCCTTTAAAAGATTCAAAATCACTTCTCCCTCAAGAAATGTTTCCGATTTTTAGGCCCTATTAACTATATAAAATCCTTTCTCCTTCACGTTGTCTTGGTGTTTCTATCCTGAGGTGAAGAAACCAACAGAGTTGCCTGTAACATGCATATTTACTGATACCAAACTAAAAGATTGATGTCCTTAATGGGTACTAAGGGCCATCTAGAGTCCTATTCAATTATTAGGTCTGCATAGATTGAACATGTGGTGGAGGGGAGCAAGATGAGTTGAAAGGTGGTGAATACACAGAGAAACGTTCCCTGCATTCAGCATTTGTTACTGAGGACAAATGGGTAGCCCAATGCTGCGGGCAGCCCAATCCTGCGTAGGTCCGCTGCAGCTTGCAAATGCACACGGTGCCGATTCCTAGGCAAGATCAGGCCAGCGCCGGTGGAGCTGGGGCACACCTCGGGGGAAAGGGACTTTGTTCCTTTTCCACAGGGAGAGCCCCAGCAGCCCCTATGACCAAATGGCCAGCGTAAATCCAAGGAGGCCACCATGTAAGGGTGGCGAGGCCCTTGACAGGGCTTAAGATATCGGTGGAGCACGAGAAGTGTGCTACTGCCTCATACGCCCTCACAAGATTTGGGCGCCGCCATCTTGGATCTCACGAGATTTCATGAGATCCAAGATGGCCAATAGATTTTTTTTTATCTTTTTAAAATTGTCTGTGAAGCAGCTGGAGCAGTGGCGGTGGCACTCCCCCCCCCCCCCAGGAAGACCAGGGTCTGGTTCTCCAGGCCGGGATCAGGCCCTGGAGACTGGGCAGTCCCGGTTTTTCCAGGACAGATGGTAAGCATACCTATGAGTCTCCTCAGACCATGCCAGCTACATAGCTAGGGTACGTTCGAGGAGAGAAAGGGGCCACCGTGGGCCAAAAAATGGGGGATAGGCATATGTCATTGAGATTCCCCCTCCCCTCCAGCTCCTCCTCACCCCTTGCCCTCTGCATCCTGGATCAACCCTGAGCCTCCCTCTCCCTACCTCTGCCACCACTGCCACCAACATTCTGGAGTCTGCAGAGCCTCCTGGAGCCACCGCCACGCACACCGAGCCTCTCACCATTTGCGGCAGCAGCCCAGCAGCATGCAACAGCGGCCTGGGTTTCGCACTACTGTAAAGGGACATGCGCTGCCAGAATGCTAGTTTTGGCAACACAAAGCCACAATAGACTTGGAGCCTCAATTAACATTTAACTTTTCCCACTACCTGCTGGCACATATTGCGAATTTCAATTGTTATTTCATTTTTTTTTCAGTCCACATCCTTCAAACGTTTGTGCTTTAGATTTTCTTGACAGGAACATAAAGTATTACACACTTGCAAGAATCCCCAGACTCATCTTGCCCTACTTGAGTTTGACCCAGGATCCATCAATCAACTCCCCACCCCCATACCCCCACGTGCAGCACTGTCGTTTACGAGCCACAGATCTCATGGTGCTGTACATAAAAGCTGCTGGTTAGCAAGTGAAAGCAAATGTTAACTAAATTCTCTCTTTGTCCTGACTCTACCCGAAGAGTTTAATAACAGCCTCCGGGATTAAGTCTTGTGGCTGCAGGGCATATGTTAGAAATGGTGTCCTTGCATTTTGTGCAGTTGCCACCCTAATAATGAAAAAAGGAAAGCTGGGCTCAACCTACATAAATGGCTACTAGAGGCTGTAGTTCAGCAGTAGAGCGACCGCCTTGCAAGCTGAAAGTTCCAGGTTTGATCTCTGGAGAAACTCTGATAGAGCTGCTGGCTGCCAGTATAAGTAATGCTGATGTAAATTGACCAAGGATCCACTTCCTATGTAGGGACTGCTTTTAAATTAAAAATGTTGATTCTGAAACAGAGTTTTAAACTGAGTTTCCAGGTGCATTATTTCCTACCTTTTAATTTTTTAATAGAACTATTAAGCAGTGGCGTAGCCAGACACACCCCAGGGGCGGTCATGTGACACCCCATGTGACTGCCCAAGCCCCATCCCCTTCGACCCGATTGGGCCGCTTCCGGTGTTTTTGATGCAAAAAACCACTCCCCTGGGGCATTTGTACACCCGATTTACAGTACAAACCCTCCGCCAAAGCCGAATATGCGCGTTTTGCTACCGCCACCACCATTTTCACCACCACCTGGTATGTTGCATCCCCCCTGGTGCCCTGGTACCTGGGGGCGGTGCCCCCTGTCCCCCCTGACCACACCTCTGCTACTAAGGGCCAGGCCCAATCTTAATACCCACCAGCCCATAGCATGCAGTGCTGCATGCTCGGGGGGGGGGGGAATGTTTGTTACATACCTCCCCTAGACCACCTGGCCTCCAATGGGTCTCCTTGGACCTAAACCAGTTATTTAGCTGACATAAGTCTGAGGAGAGTCTTGGGGGCAGGGGCAGGCCAGGAAAGGGAAATAGGATCTCAGTATGATGCAACGAACATGAAAATGAGCGAACTCAGGAAGATAGTGGAGGACAGGAAGGCCTGGCAGGATATGGTTTATGGGATCACGAAGGGTCGGACACGACTTAACTACTGAACAACAACAAAAATGTATAACTGCAACTGATCTCAGTATGTATAACTGCAACTGGGACCTTTCCTCCTTAGCCCCCAAAACTGCACTTAACCCAGGATGTTCCCAACTCCCTTCCACCCCACTTCTCCCCCGAATAACCCCCACTGCCAATCTACCTGCTCCAGCAGAGGACAGTGTTGGTTCTGAGGGCTGGTGGTACCCATGCATGGCCTCTGCCCATTTGTACTGGCATGCCCAGTCCACAGAACAATGAAGCAGCTTTTGCGCTTTTGTTCCAGGATATACAGTGGTGGATTGCAAGATCTGCTACCATAAGCCCAGGACAGTGTTGTGATGTAAGAAATGTGCTTTTAAAAAGGGAAACAATGCTTGTGAGCTCATTAGCACGCTTTTAATAGAACTTGCTTGGGAATTTTTTTAGAAGAGAGTGATCTTTCACCCTTGAAGGAGAACAGAATAAAAATTCTGATCACATTTTACTTTTCAAAAACTGAGGCAGGACTATAACATATAGAAAAATGTCACAGAAAAAGGTTTCCAATTATCAGCCACAATCTATAGCCACAATCAATGGATTATAAGCCACAATCAATGGACAACTAGTTCCATTTACTTATGGGGAATCTGGACACATGTTTCTTAAACAGCATCCTCCCATGTGACATGCAAATCACTTTTGAAATAGGCGGCAATTCCTAAACAGTTTGTGACATGACAATGGGATGTGCAGTTCAAAAATGAAAAGGTCAAAACTCCCACTGATCATGCCTTTACTTTTTGCGTCTCAGCTGTTCTTTAATTAACTTCACAGCACTAAGTTGTGCATCATGGAAGTGTACAAACAGGGCAGATGATTTGGTTTTCCAGTTGTGACATTGGTTCAGAACATCTCTCCTTTATTAGTACATGAGCTTGAAGGACCAAGAAGTAGGTCCTTCATCAAACTTACGATGAGTCACAAAACTCAGAAATATTCTCTTTTAAATGTATATAGAATAGTTTTCCCATACTCACCATAAGTGAAACTGTATGTAAACCTGGAATCAGAGATGCATTAAACCATCAAGAACCAAAACCAGGAGGAAAAGAGCTATTCATCAATTTCTAATCAAAATAGATCAACTGTAAACGGCACCGATGCAACAAACATGAAAATGAGCGAACTCAGGAAGATAGTGGAGGACAGGAAGGCCTGGCGGGATATGGTTCATGGGATCACGAAGGGTCGGACACGACTTAACGACTGAACAACAACAACAAACGGCAGGAGCCCAACCGGGCTACTCCAGTAGGAAAGGAAAAAAGGCCCCATCTTCTTTCAAACATTCTTTTCCATCTGATATTCTCAACACAACTATATTTTATCCTACATGGAAATTCTGTCTCTATGTGCCTACTGATGCTTTCCATCATAAAGCAATTTCAGTTGTTATTATTGTCAATATATACAACATAAATTCTAGATCTACCCCCGAAACCAAATTCTTCAGACAACCTATCAAGAAAACCAAAGGGTTCAAACGTGTCTATATTCACTTGTCTTACATCAGTTGCCACATTCTACACTATTTGTATCTGTAGTATGCCTACAAGCAGGGAAAATTAATTTTCACTGGGTGATAATTTCTATTTCCCAGCAATGGATATTGTCTATCTCATTTACTCAGCCTTTGTGGAGTTAAGTACAATCTCAGGTTACCCTTAATGCTTTATTCCAGGAGTTCTCAACCTTTGGAGGCCCAGGTACCGCCTATCACGGTCCAATTTTCTGAAGTACCCCCTGCTAATTAACTACTAATTAATTGGATTAATCAATTAATTAATTAGGAAACTAATCGTTAAATTAAAAAGTACTAAAACAATTTTAAATGTGAAAAAATGTCTTATTTAACTCTGTGTGTGTGTGTGTGTGTGTGTGTGTGTGTGTGTGTGAGGGAGGGAGGGAGGGAGGGAGAGTCACACATGCAAGGATCTCTTTTTTTCTCCGTCACACTTCCCAAAATCAGCTCCTCCCTCCCCCACCCCACCAAAGTACATTTTCCAAAGTACAAAAATAAGCCCAAAACAAAAATCAGAGAGACAGAAGGGCTCCGAAAATAATTGAAATTTAAAATCCATGTTAATTAACACTTAATTAGCTGCTGATGGGGCAGATAAGGGGCAGGGCTTGGCGTAACCCCAGCAAGAGGTCGGTACCGCTTGCGGGAAGGTAAACAGCGGTCCGTGTTCCAGCCGCATGCTATGCGCTGCGGCAAGGAGAGTCATGCCGGCCACATGACCACGGAGGCGTCTTCAGACAATGCTGGCTCTTCGGCTTTGAAATGGGGATGAGCACCACACCCTAGAGTCGGACACGACTGGACTTAATTGTCAGGTGTCACCTTTACCTTTACCTTTAGGACAGATATACCTAACTATCCATTTCCACTCAGCATCTGTTCTGTTTATTTGCACGTTTTCCTTCCATTTTTCTTTCATTCTTGCCAAAGTCTACTGTTTGCAATTACTGTGTAATAACATTTATAAATGACCCAGTATTCCATTTCTACATGAATAGTTTCCTCATAATAATTCAGTTTTTGTTGGGAAGGTTCTAATTGGGATGTTCTGCTGAAGCTGTATTAAAAAGTGTCTGATCTGCATTATTGTTAACATGGGGATATTGCTAAAATGAATATACCACCCTAGCATATATTTTTATGTGGTCACAATCCAATATATAATTACAACCAATTTTTTGACATTTCTTATCTTGAATACAGATACCGTATTTATTGGCGTATAAGACGCACTTTTTTGTCTAAATTTGTGACCCAAAATAGTAGGGTGCATCTTATACGCCAATACTAAAAAAAAATCCCTCCATCCCCCGCCCGTTTTAAAGCATTTTTGGGCTTACAGGGTTTTTTTCCGGAGCAGGAGAGCTCCCTTGTGCTTTCTTCCCTGGCTAATCTATCCGATCTACAGCTGTTTGTCTGGTTTAATTTATGCACGAGCTTGAGTTGAGCTGCTCAGCAGCCAGCAGAGGGCGCTGTGCTCAGTTCAGTTCAGCTGAGCTGCAGAAGGCCTTTCCTCCAATGCTGAATCAGCTTTGGTAAGCTTCTGAACTGGGCCTAGTTGGGGAGGCTTTGGAAACTGTGCTCAGGTGGGGTGGGGAAAAAGAGTTGGGGTGGGGGAAAAGTGTTCAGCTGAGCTGCAGAGGGCGTGGTCTTCCCAGCTCTCCTCGGAAGGGTAAGCTTCTGAACTGGGCCTAGTTGGGAGGCTTTGGAAACTTTGCATAGGTGGGGAGGGGTGGGGTAAGGGTTGAATCTGGTTTTTTTTTGTACTTTTATGTTTTTTACTTTGGAAACTGTGCATGGGTGGGGTGGGGTGAAAGAGTTTAGTCTGGGGTTTTTTTGTACTTGGAGTAAATGTTTTTTACTTTGAAACTGCATGGGTGGGTTGGGGGGGAAAGAGTTGAGTCTGGGGTTTTTTTTGTACTTGTACATTTATGTTCTGGTGCATTTTGTTCATGTGTCTTATTGCTGTGTGTTTTAAAAGAGATCCTGGTATTTTTGTGCAATTTATGTAAATTAGCTAATTAAGCAGCCAAGCAGTAAGTGGCCAAGTGGCCCAAAAATGCTTTAAATCTTTTTTTCTTGAAACCCAGGGCCAAAAGGAAGGTGCGTCTTATATGCAGGTGAGTCTTATACGCCGATAAATACGGTAATTCAAAATGTTTTGTTTCATTACATTTTGCATTAAGCTACCTTTCCAATGATATATAACCTGAAGGTATTATTCATAAATACAAGTTTGCCACAATGTTAGCAATTAGTGGTGTCACGCACCCCCGAGGGTATCACCCAGTGTTCTCTGCACCCCCCCATACCTCCCCTACTGATGCCACTGGGTTGAATACACTGAACTGTCTTCAATGGCCAGCAAACATTGGTGTAACCATTTTGTAGTTGCCCACAGGGTTTCTGCCTTTATGATGTTGAAGTGACCATCTTTGAAGAATTTACTGGAGATGTGTGTATCAGTTGGCACTGAGTTGGTCAGATGAAGACACCTAATACTGAAACAGTTTTTGTTAGGCATTGTTATATAAATCTGACCTATGTGATTGTGAACTATGCTATTGACTGTCACAATTTATAATCAAGCATCCTCCAATCCAATTGCCAGCTTACCACGGGGGAGTACCCTAAACCCTCTAGTGAGCAGGATGCCCAGCACCACACAGATCCACTTCTCTGAAGAATCACTTAGAGTACTTGAGTCGCACTTGAGTTAATCGGACCTGACCAATCGGACCTGGTTCATGCCTTAGTGACTTCAAGACTGGATTACTTTAATGCGCTCTACGTGGGACTGCCCTTGAAGACGGTTCAGAAGCTGCAATTAATGCAGAATGCGGTGGCCTGGGTGGTCACAGGAGCTAGACGGTTTGACTCTGTTGAACCGCTGCTTCAGCGGCTGCACTGGCTGCCCATTCATTTCTGGGCCCAATTCAAGGTGCTGGTAATGACCTTTAAAACCCTTTATGGTTTGAGTCCAGGATATCTGAGGGACTGCCTTCTCCCATACATTCTGGCCCACCCTCTTAGGTCATCTGAGGGGGCTCTCCTGCGAGTGCCACCTCTGTCTCAGTTCTCTGTTGTGGCGCCACAATTGTGGAACTCTTTGCCAGGGGAATTGAGAACTACACCCTCCCTCATGACTTTTCAGCGAGGGATCAAAACATTTCAGTTTCGTCTAGCGTTTGGGTGATGGGTTGATGTCTGACTTCTGGGTCTCAATATGTTTCGCTCTGTTGCTTCTCTGTTCTATATTGTCACCCCCCCAGTGGTCTTTATTGTTTTTAATTTATGTATTTTTATCTTGTTGTAAGCCACCTTGGGCATTTGCCTTGGCATGGGATAAGGTGGGGTATAATTTTTTTTAATAAACCATTTTCCATTCTTGAGAAGGAAAGGAATAGTGCAGAAGTGCCTGCTGAGCAATGGGACAGGCTCTTGCTATTTCTCACCAGATCCATTTCCCAGCACTAATGAATGAAGACACCACCTGCCTCCCAAGCCCTCTTCACAGGAGAAGGGATTGACAGTGACCACAAACTGGCTATATGGAGTTTAGCCAACATTTGGGGACACTGTTTATAACTATTTATTCTTACAAGACACTGGATATATGGGTAAAGATGCCATGTATTAAAAGCCAGGAATGCAATTAAAAATATTTAAAAACACTGGATTACAGATCTTCAAAACAAGTTAAAAAAAACTGCAAACAAGGAATAAAATACATTTAAAATCTGAGGCTTAAGATTGTGCAAAATTCCTGGCTTTTAATACATGGCATCTGTACCCATATATCCTGTGTCTTGTAAGATTATACCTGGCCATGAAAGTTTCTGCTCTACCTATTTATTCTTATTCTTGCCCAAATATAAACAAAAGTTAAGACTTCTTCAGAATGGAATGTTACTATAGGAAGAAGATAGGTGATCCACTAGCCAGCGATACAGTCAGCTGTTTCATTCAAGTAGGGTCTGGATTAGAGCTCCGCAATGGGTCTCCTCAGTCTTGCACTCTTGATTTCGCTAGAGCAAGTCCAAGGAGAAGAAAAGAGGATGGGGAGGCTGATGCCAGAGGGGATAGGATCTGGTGTGTGCCATCACCACCAGATCCATCCCCTCCCACAGATTCCCTGCCTGCCCCTTCATGCCCCCTCCTCACCGGGTTTCGCCCCCTTCCCGCTCGCATTCCTCTCTCTCCCCTCCTGCTAGCTTACATGCTTACATGTGGCGGGAGAGCATGCGGGAAGGCTCCGGCCACAAGCTGCCGGAAAGCGCTTTATGTTGCTTTTGCAGCAGTCGCTGCCAGCGGAACACGTGTTGTTCACTCCGCTATCTACTCAATGATCCCAAAATAGCCACACGCTACTGACCCAGGTCCAAGATTTTGTGTATGCACACATGTAGTGGCAGACACATGTGCATGTGTTGAGAGCAGTGCTGGCAACAGACATCATTGGAAGACAATCCTTTAGTCAGAGGGTTTGACGCAGCATCAAACTGCCTAACGACAGGTGTTTTATAGTTAGATTGATGCATTTCCCCAATGGTAGAACATTCATAATTAATATCTAAATTAATTCCAGCGCTACTAACAAGCACATTTGGTTGAAGCTGGTAATTATCTTCAGCATTGTATTTAAACACTTTGAACACACTGGGATGTCAGCAAGGATTCACCTACCATTTTCTTTAAAAGATGTCATGCTTATGAGCACATGGCAATTAATAAACAGCATTTGTGCTCTAATTGCCACCCGCAATTGACGTCTGAATCAGATTGTTCATTGTTCTCGGTAACATAATGTCATTGTGCCCTACAGAGTCTTAGTACTCATCATACTCACTTGTATTTTTTTTCTGTGACACATTCAATAGGATTGACAATAGTAATCATATCAATGATAATATTTCGCAGGTTGTTTTCAAGGTGGTGTTGACAGGGAGTGTAAACCCAGCACCATATGGCACATTTTCCCCTCATATAAAACTCCTGCAGAGTTTCATCTCAGATATCAGCATATGGCTTTCCACTTTTTTTTTTTCTAGGTGAACAGTTTCTTTCATCTGGAGCCTCCACATAGTGACAGCAACAACACCATTTACATTCTGTTTGTTAAAGCAAATTAAAGTACAGACGCAACACAAGTGAGCTTGATGTAGCAACTCTTGTCATTTCCACATTAAAATGGTCAGTGAACTCCTTTGGTTGGTATAGAGAAGAAGGGGACCCTATTCGATGATGAACTAGCAGCCCAATCCTGAGTAACTCTTGCACCGGTTTAACAGTACTGGTTTACAAACTGCTCCCTCCTTGGCCACTTTCCGGCGAGGCCTAAAAACCTTCCTGTTCAAAGAAGCCTTCTGAGCCCCTGCCTTTTTTAACATCTCGCTGGTACAGCTGGGACGCTGCTGCTTTTATGCTCTTTTTATGCTCTTGTTTTAATTGTAATGATGATCTTTTTAAATTAATTTTTAGATGTTGTTGTATTAATTTCGTTAACTTTTTTTTACTGTTTTAAAATGTGACTTTTGTACTGTATTTTTTGTATTGTATTTCCTTTTTTGTTGTAAGCCGCCTTGGGTCCCTTCGGGGAGAAAGGCGGGGTAAAAATAATGTGAATAAATAAATAAATAAACAAACTGTAGATCCACCAGTGTAGTTGCACTTATGCCAGTGTAACTTGCCATACGCTGATGGACGCAGGACGGACACCGGCGTAACCCCCCTCGGATGCCGCGCACGCACAGTTCGGATGCAGTACGTATGCCACTGCAACTCTGCCGGCGCAGGTGGAATTCCAGGGGTGTTCGGACGCCCCCAGAATGCCCCCTGCACCGGTGGAGTTGCGCTGGTGTCCATCCTCCGTCCCAACTGTGCATGTGTGGCATCTGAGCGGGGTTACACCAGTGTCCGTCCTTGCGTTCATCAGCGTATGGCAAGTTACACTAGCATAAGTGCACTTACACCGGTGGACCTACTGTTACTGTGCAAGAGGTACACAGGATTGGGCTGCAAATGCTATAAATATGCTGGAAAGATTGCAAAGAGGATCTGATGGACAGTTGTCAATACTCTCTCTTTTGCAACAGCTCTACTGTTTGGGGTTAAAAACTTGCTTAGAGATGACAGCATGGCTGCTGATCCCTAGAAGCAGAACTATACCTTACTTTAGTTATGTTTGTGTTCCCAAATCTGTATTTGCCAAAATAGTACGGGTGTAGGATTGTAGAGGAGAGTTTGAAAGTGGAAAGAGGCTATGCTTACGCTTTCCACATCCACCAATTCTCCCCTGAAAATACCCCCTAAACTCAGTGTTTACCCACTTATAGGGGTAGGGTTCTGGTAGCAGATTGGCAGTAGGCAATCTGTGTACAGTCTGTGACTACCCTCCACCTCTCCTAGCAGTCCACCTGCCTATCTATGCTGGCCAGTTGCCTACTTGTCAAGATTGGCCAAGACCAGGTGGCCAGGGTCAGTGCTTGTCATAACTGTTCCTGTCTTTCCTCCTTTTAACTCCCTAGTTTAAAAAAGAGAGCCTGAAGCATGGAAGAGGAAGTGTGTAAAAGAGAGAGATGTTCTAAACCACCACTCTATTCCTCCACACACTTCCTGTTCTGTTCCACAGGTTTGGCCTTTTAATAATTGGGAGTGGGGCAAGGAGGAGCAATGGCCAATTAGCAAAGGGGAGGAAATGGCAGATGGGGGGGGACAGCAGTAGGAACTCACTACTTCAGACATGGGGGTCTTGGCTGTGGTGAAACAAGGGTGGAGCGCGTGGCTCCCCCGGACCAAGCGCCGCGTTCAAAAGAAGCGCTGCGGAGCTGCGCTGCGGCGAAGCTGCGGCGCGCGGCGCCGGTTGGGAGACAGTCCACACGGAAGACAGGCACCATCCTCCTTTTGGGGCTGCCACCGCCGCGCGAGCCTCTGGGCGGGGCATTATGGCGCACCCTCTTGGTATTAGAACACGTCGCCCTTCTATTTATAGACACTCCAGCAACCGCAGAACACGCTCTGTCTCTTTCTCTGCTCTCTCTGTCTGTCGTTGCTCAATGCAGGAGCGTGGGGAGGGGGGCGGGAGGAGAAAGGAAGTGCCGTAAATAAGCCTCTTTCCCTCTAAAGCGCAGGAAGAACCCTGTGCCCACGGCACAGGACACAATTGGAAATCCATGCGCTCCACGCTCGCCTCTGAGCCTCTCTGTCCTTGCGCTCCTGCTGCTCCTCCTCCAAGGAGGTGGAGCAGGAGCGATAGCGAAGGACAGAGAGGCGAGAGAGGCTGGGCTTCCCTTCCTCCTCTTCCTCGTGGCTGGGCAGGCGGGCACCGGGGGGAGGCTCTCCTCCTCCTCCTCTGCACGAAGAAGAAGAGTGTTGACGACGTGCTCGTCGACGACACGGAGGGGGGGCACCCAGAGGGGGCACCCGGGGCAGCGTCCGCAGAGTGGCCCCCCCAAAAAACGCGCATGCCCTTTGGCTGCGCAAAAAAGATAGTAAAAGGCGCAAAAAATTGATCCTTGAGCCAAGCGCTAAAAGTGCTAGTTAACGCCTCTGGGGCTTGGCTAGTTGTACTAATGCTGTTTTCCTCCCAGCTAAGCTTGCTTCTAGATTTGGGGCCCAATCCTATCCAACTTTCCAGCACTGATGCAGCTGTACCAACGGGGCGTGTACTGCATCCTGCAGTAGGTGGGTAGTCAGGGAGGCCTCAAAGTTTGTTCCCTTACCTTGGGGCTGCATTGTGGCTGCCTTGGAGCTGGAAAGTTGTTTAGGATTACGCTGTTGGTCTAGGAGGAAGAAAACAGGATAAAAATAGCTGGGGGGGGGAAAGAGAATTTTAGACACTTACTACCACCATTTCACCCCTGCAAATGTCCCCCTGCCTCTACACAGGCATTACAAGGCAAACATAGGGTCAGGAATTGAATTTCTACTGGCAAGGAGAACAAATAATAGTAAATAGTCAAAACATCCAGCTGAGCCTTTATGCCAGTCATTTTTGGCTGGCCATTAATGCATAGCAGTTTCGTTGCAAAATAACAATCAGAAGAACATTGATGGCTTTCAGCGGTCAAGCCACAGAGCCACATATTTTGTGAACACTCACCAAGTCCTAGCAACATTCTATTTGCGAGGCAGCCCTAATTAAAGGCTGAGTCAATCTCTGTGGCTTGGTTGGCGGTGAGCTTTAAAATACGTTGGGGGCCGTGATCCAGGTGACAGGGAAAAGGAATGGTTTCTAAGGCATCTATTATTTTTTTCATTCTGATTGTGCTGAGGTGGTGGCAGTACTGGAAAACATTGTGGTTCACTGGAATATGTTAAGAGGGCAGATATGAAAAAAGAGGGATCTTAACGACTACACCTTGGGGCTAGACAGGAATCAAATTACCTTTGAGGAGATAACATCGAAGCCTTATGAATCAAGTCAAAATACCGATTTTCCGGGGAAGAAAATATATGGCTTTCACAATACCAGCTAAACAGTGGGGAGAAAGTACTTAACGTAATTTCTTTTGAAATAACTCGAAGTGGGCTTAATAGATTTTTAATACAACCAAAGAATGGACCATGTACACGGCTCATAATCAGAAGCTCCCTCTTCTCAGGATCAGAAGGAAATGTGCCTGCTCTCTCAAGGACACAGAAGGTAACAAATGGCCTCTTCGTCCAACAGGGACCTGAAACAGAATATGTTTGATTAGTTGTTGCTGGATTGTACAGTTAGGGAATAGTGCCATGGGTATAGGTGGGGTAACTTATGAACACACACACACACACACACACACACACAAACAGACACACACACACACACACACACACACACACACACACACACACACACACACACACACACACACAGAGAGAGAGAGAGAGAGAGAGAGAGAGAGAGAGAGAGAGAGAGAGAGAGAGAGAGAGAGAGTACATCCATCCATCCATCCATCCATCCATCCATACTCTCTCTCTCACTCTCACTCTCACTCTCTCTTTGTTATATATAGGCTTACCATCCATCTCAGAACGCCCGGGACCCTTCTGAGCTCCGGTCCCAAATCAGTTCCGGGCGTTCTGGACCTGGTGGAAGCCTCCACCGCCGCCAATTTCAAAGTGGTAAAACTTACCTTTTTTCAGGCACTGCCATCTTGGATCTTGCAAAATCTTTTGAGATCTAAGTTGGCGGTGCCCAAATCTCGCGAGGGCATGAGGCAGTACAGGACTTTCCTCTGTTCGCTAATGCGCGCCAGGCTGCTCCGACATTACTTGAGACCTTGTGGAGCCTGAGGTACTGTGTCGGGCCGACCTGGAGTGTGCACAAATGGAAAAAGTGTCATGCACACGCTCCAGGCTGTTTCGGCAGTACCACAGGCTCTGCAAGGCCTCGGGTAATGTTGGAGCGGCCTGGCGCGCGTGCGCAAACAGAGGAACGCTCGCACACACACACTCCAGGCCGCTCCCAGGGTACCTAGAGTCTCACGGGGCAGGGCCTGGCTGCGGGAGGGGCGGATAGTAACAGTGCAGTTAGTCGACCAGTACGTTGGGGTGTACTCATGGGGGCGAGGCCGGGAGGGAGATTAGGACTTTGTCACCCACAGGGAGGGTGGCTGTGTGGTGTGTCACCCCCACACTTCATGGGGGTGACACACTGACCTCCTACACCGGGTGACGCAAGCCCTCGGAATGCCCCTGAGCTTATCGACAGATGTCTGGCTGTCCCAAACTGCCATCCTTGAGCTCTTCAGGCATATGAGACGGCCATTCAACCAACTGAGCCAGACCTCCTGCTCAATGACAACATACTTTCACTTGCTTCTCACTACCCACCTGTGTCAGTGTGGCGGGAGATGCAACATACAGCTGGGTCCTGTGGTGATGCATGTGGGTCCCGCGGTACCATCTGGAATAGCCATCACTGTCCCGGGATGCAGCCTGGTCCCAGGCCATCTGGGTAAAAACAGATAACTGCTATTGTGAAAAAATGTTGCCACTTCACTGGCGCCAGCTATTTTTGAATTCTTTTCTTTTTCCCACTGTCTCGGGTGCCAACAGGGTCTGGATACCCCATTCTCAATTGCTCCAATTCTGGTGTAATATTGCCATCTCCCTAGCCATGTCAGCAGCCAGCAACGGAAGCTGTATGGGGACAGCCTGTAAAGAAACAAAAAAAAAATATTTATCACATTTTTGCTAATGTGATTTCAGAGAAGGGTGTGACTGGGGCCATAATTAAGTAGTAACCATAAGAGCTTGCCTTCAGGATCACTGAAATAACTATGTTTGCTTGGGGTAATACTATGACTAACAAATATCCGAAAAAAATGTGGAGACCTTCCAGTTATTTTGGCACACCATTAATACAAAGCTTAAGGTAACAACTATAATGTCTAATCCAACCCATTTGGCCTTATGGGCATGAATGCAAAATTAATTTGGAATGCATTTCATAGTTAATCAGTATTTGAAATAGTTTTCTCATTATACTCTAAGCAAATCAAATATATTCTCCACAGTACTACATATAGAGAAATGTGTTTGAGGTTTTGTTCACTTTAGACAAATTCTCCAGGATTCCATTCTGAACTAAAATTTCATCCTGGTAACCAGGAAAGAAGGAGAAATGTCTAGATTTAAAGTGAAAGATAAATAACTAAATAACTAAAAGTCGGGCCTTTTTATCCACTGGGGTTCTGTTCCTGGAACCACAGTGGATAAAAGCAGTGTTATAGGAAAACCGGGGCGGGGTGGGGAGTGGTGCCACATTACCTTTTTTCCAGCATCTTCGGAGGTTCCCTCCTCCTGAGTTTGTTTAAACCGACTGAAAAAAGAAAAAAAGAAAAACTGCTACTGGAAGCAACCTGTAGATGGCGCCAGAGCATCCCGGTTGCATTTTTCTTTTTTTTCAGCAGTTTAAACATTCCCGGAAGCGGCTGGCAGGCCCCCGACAGATTCCTGGTTGCGTTTTTTTTTCTTTTTTCAGAGGTTTGGACATGCACAGGAGATGGGAAGTGGCTGGCAGGCCTCTGGCAACACAGAAAAAAAGAGATAATGTCGCTTGGTCGGACTCCCACAGTTTGGCCACCTGTGTTGAGTCAAATCGGTAGATGGAAAAAAGAGTGGATATAAAGGTACAACTGTACAAATAACTTAATTGAAATTATTTTGCCAATTACCATGAAATTGTCAAAAAGCTTGCAAACACTTTGCGGATAAAGTTGATCAGATCTGGCATGACTTGGACTTCACATTAGGAGTATCTACTGATGTCCCTTCGGCATCTGTCCAGTCACTTGGTTTCCCGTTCAGCTTGTAGAACCTGAGGATGTGGACAGGATTCTTTTGAGTATGATACCATCTGCTTGTCTTCTCGACCCTTGTCTGGATGACTGGTTTGATCTGCCCAGGAATGGGGACAGGATGAGGAAGAGCTTGCAGCCACCAGATCCAAACCCCCATCCTGAGACAGGGGTTTCCTCAGCAGGCTTCTAGGAGTTACGCCAACAACAGAGCTGGCAGAGCTTTGAGGAGTCCAATAGGGGACCATGCAGCAGCTGGAATAGTAAGGTAAGTCAGTCCCCACTGACCCCTCTCACAGGCCTCTCCCCCAGGATGGCGCATAAAGTGGCGCATACTGTGGCCACGGCCCTGCATCTTACATTCCGTCACTATATAGAATTGGGCCATTAAGCATGCACAGTTTGTTGCAGGTTTGAGTTCCCTCAATTCATTTGCTTCACCCCCACCCCCCCGTGTGTCACCAATGTAGGCATGTGCAATGACGAAATACAGAATTCTGGAAAAGATTTTCTCTCTTGCTAAAATTCACAATGGCATGTGTGCTTGCTCCCCAGTGTATTGGATTTTTTTAAATATAAAATACAGATATATCTATAGATTGTATGCATTCCACACATTCAAAGAAAAAAAAATGTGTACTCAGATGCGTGCACTGAAAAATATTGTTGCACCAGCTGTTTGGGTAGGAATTACTTGGAAAGAAAATATGCATTTGCACATATCTTTAAATACAGACTTATAGGCCCAATTCTAACTGACTATCCAGTGTGGATGCAGCCACAATGCAGCCCCAAGGTAAGGGAGCAAATGCCCCCTTACCTTGAGGAGGCCTCTGTGACTGCCCCTACCACCACAGCACACGCCCCATTGGCACAGCTGCATCAGTGCTTGAAAGTTGATTAGGACTGGGCTGTTATTTATTTATTGTGATGGGGAAAAGAACCTGACAATTTGTTGTAGAAATAAAATAATGGAAATCACAGCAAAATGGGTGAAGTTTTCATGGAACTGAAGATGGGTTCTGGGCCTACGTAGCAAAATCATAATCTTGCTGTGATTGTATGGGTAATGATTGGACATTTTAGTTCTACTCTGCCTTTTATAGAATATTTCAAAATAATTCATAAATATGCCATCATAAATGGCCCAAAAATATCCTGAGCAGGTGTGCAGAGCCTCTGATGAAGCATCTGCTGTATGAAGGGGGGGGGGGAATCAGGTCCAGGTTGGGGGTATAGGATTTGGCAGCCACCAGTGCTGCGAAGATCCACCCCCATCGCACCCCTGATTCGTCCTGTCCTGGTGCAATTGCCACCCCAATCCACCCTTACCGCCAGCAAACCATGCCAGTTGCCAGTCTACAGGGCACAGTTGGTGGCATGTGGTCTTCCAGCCAGGCCTTGCACTATAAGCAGCACTACACAGACCAGCAGAGAGGCTGCTGCAACAGTGTACCACATGGATAGGATTGGGTCAAAAATATAGTTTAAAGCAATGCAGTTTTACAATAGCAATAAAACAAAATCTACGACTGCAGCAGCCCTCACATTAAAACCAAATGACGCTCAGGCTAAACACTTTTGCAAGCAAGGTTTTCACTATCTGCCTAAAAGTAAGACGTGATGAGGCCAATCTGATTTATTTATTTATTTATTTATTTATTTATTTATTTATTTATTTATTTTTGTGGGACAGCGTTCCAAAATCTCTTCAACCACTGAGAAGGTTCTGCTCCCTGCCCATCATTATCTTGGTCAAAGGCAGACTAGGAACCAGAGATTAATAAGCGACCAAGCTCAAGGCTCGTGTGCATTAGTAATGCATAGGGGGAAGATGCACAGGGGTGGCCCATGATCCTCTGGGACCAGAGCCAGTATGCCAAATACCAATCCCTTTACTGCTGCTGCTCCTCCTCTTGCTCCCTAGATTCCAAAAGGGTGAGAGGAATGGACCATAAGAGAAAAATGTAGAGAGGAGGGCAGTGGTCTAGATGCACTATAGGCACTAAAGGAGAGTGAAGGTGGCTTCACTCTCCTTTTCTGCTCTTCTTCCTTTTTGAATCCAGAGAGCAGGAAGAGGAGGACCAATGGAAATGGGCAGGTGATGGGCAGCCCTCGCCCATTTGCCACCTGAGGCAACTGCCTCAATCAGCCTCATCGATGGGCCTCATCCTGAAGATAAGGAATTGAACCTTGTGGAAAACTGTGCAAGCCCAGTGTTCTGTGTGAAATTTAGAAATGAAAAGTGCAAAAATGGATCCTTAAAGGTAACTTTCAAAACAAGACCAAGTAATTCAGAACTCCCAAATCTGGGGAGAAATTCAGATGATGACAATTTCAGAAGCATCCTTACTCCACCACATCATTTCAAAGGAGTGACTAGAACGGCAAGAATAAAAGGACGGGAAAGCAGTTCTTTACTTGAGACTTTCTTACCAATCTCTCAGTGAAAAGGTCACACTTGTACAATCAGATTGAACAAGCTTGTTCATCTGTTTCAACAATGCTGGCAGATGTTTTGCTGGTTACTTTCCTTGAGAACTGGACAATGAAGGAGTGATTTACTCTTTTCATCAAAAAGTGGATGCATGATATTTAAATGTAAAAGACAGACAGATGATAAATCTTATCTCATTCCCTTTTTTAAGGTATATTAAGTACACTGCAATGCATAAAATATTTCACAGTAAATAGCTGTACCTAACTTTACTCAGGGGCAGCAGGGCTGATGTATTGAAATATCAGAGGCAAAGGCTGTTTGTCTTCATTCCTTCAGTTTTTATTGGTTTTAGCAGAAACAGTTACAATGTCACAAAAGATCTCTCTGATCTGTAGATATATAAATTGACACATATTGATAGAAGAATGATGGATGTCCTTCACTTTGACCAATTTCCCCCCCCCCCGAACGTTCATCTCAGAACTCCAGACTAAACTCTTTTTAATAAACTAGCAAGCCTTGCATGTTTACTCTTCTAATGGCCCAGTCCTGTAGGCCATTTGCAAAGCAAGAGGAGTGCCCAGCGACTGGCATGCTCCTCCACTCTAAAGTTAGTGAGGATCAGGCTGTTTATAAATCAGGATTATCTTTGCAGCCAGTTGAGGTCTTATATCTGGATTCCTTTTGAATTTGTTATTGCTGGGATGGAATTTTTACAGATTGTATTTTACAGATTTACGCATCCTGAATCTGCGAAAAGGTACTGGTTAAAACTCTTTTAAATAAAACACACATTTCATCCCTGTAAGGGCAGAGGGGTCTGGCTCAGTCGGGAGAGCTGCCGCCTTGCAAGTCCGAAGATCGGTGAATGATAAGTTCGAGACATGCCGCCGACAAAAAGCTGTGAAAGCCTCCGTGAGGAGAGATAAGAGCTCCCAGCTGCGTCGGTCAAGTGTGGGAAGCAACGACAAGTGGAAAAAAGCCAGACTGCAAAAGGATACCACCTGGAATGTAGTTGTTCACAAAAGATTGGACATTTATATATTGTAAAAAAAAAAAAAAAACACTGGGGGGGGGTACGAAAGCCTGCCCATGTACACCGCCTTGGATTAAAATCAGAGGAGAAATCCAATGACCAAGAAAGGCGGTATATAAATACTGTATATTATTATTATTATTATTAATATTAATAATAATAATCATTTTTTCTGTTCTGCTATTTATTGTACATTTATACATTCTCTCTCTCTCTCTCTCTCTCTCTCTCTCTCTCTCTCTCTCTCTCTCTCGTGTGTGTGTGTGTGTGTGTGTGTGTGTGTGTGTGTGTGTGTGTGTGTGTTATCTACTAGATACAAGCAACATTATCTACTAGATCAGGGCATCACCTTTGCCTTTAACAACTGCATGACCAAGGAGAATTCATAATCAAGGCCTTTCCCATTGCTTTATCTTGATGAGAAGAAAAGAATCTCTTGTTGAATTTCTGTTTGTCAGAGAGTTATTAAAGGACAAAAGAAGGCTTCCAGGCAAAAAAAAAAGTGCCAACTCTAAATGGAAAATCCTAAGGATCTATCAAGTATATGCCATCTTATTTAGGATATAATGAGTTGGATCAAAGGTTCCCTTTTTCTGACAGAAGGCGGCTTACTGTGATGGAAGAAATATTTCTCCAACTGAAGTTCTTTTGTCAGAGGAAGAGTTCTTGTGTTAGACAGGGCTGGCAGGAGATGCCCCATTGAACGTACCCGGAAGTGATTTGGCAGAGAAGTGATGAAGTTGTGCTGTCATCGCGTCACAGCCAATTGCTTCCAGATTGTCCTTATTTCAGACCAATTGGAAGCGAGGGAGGACAGGAGGATGCTGCCAGTGATGCAAGCGTGAGGGAGGGCTGTTCCAGCACCAGCAGTGTGAAGCACACCCGGAGATTCACGATCTGCTGGGGGCCCAATTGGACCAAATTGGTTCAATTTGCCCTAAAGCTGGCCCTGCCATTAGAGGAAACTTTGGGTCCAAGCTATTAATTTGCATTTAACTATAGTTAACTAGTCACTTTTGTACGATCTGAAATATGTGCTGATTATCAAATCAGTCAAACTACTCCTCTAAAATTTAATCTTGAATATTCAAATAATACCAACAAAAGAGAAATCACCCACCTACAATGAGTATGGAATTTAACTGAATTCATCATGACACAATACAATCACCTATGCTTAAACGACATGAATTTTGTATCTTAGTGTTAAGAAATGTGCTGTATTTTTTGCTCCATAGGACGCATCGCACCATAGGACGCATGCATCCTATGGAGCTAAAAATAAGGGGGGAAGGTTTTAACTTACCGGGGCTTCTGGTGGCTTCTGCGGGCTTCAGGGAGGCCTGCGCGACCCTCTGCAGGCCTCCCTGATCTTCATTTCGGCGCTAAATGGCCATTTTCTGCCATTTCCGGTTTTCGGCAAACCGGAAATGGCCGAAAATGGCCGTTTTTTTGCCGAAATGGAGATCGGGAAGGCCTGCGCGACCCTCTGCAGGCCTCCCCAATCTTCGTTTTGGCACTAAATGGCCATTTTCGGCCATTTCCGGTTTTCCCCTATTTTTTTGGGGGGGGGAAGTGCGTCTTATGGAGCGAAAAATACGGTAAGTCTGAAGTACAGTACCAAAAATTAATAATCAATATTGCATTACCAAAAGGCCCTGATGAATACATTACATCTGGTCAAGGTAGGTAAAAACTGATTTCACAAGGCAACATCTGTGCTTAATAGGTTACCTTCTTGAATTGCTGGGGCTGATAACATAACTTTTCACAGCAGTCAAATACAGAAGAGAATCCCACAGGTTGAGGCATGGAATGGAATACAGAGGTAAGCAAAAGGCATTTTCTGAATTAAGGGAAGGAGGTCCAGAAATCTCTCATGGCAACAAGGAACTTAGGAAAGGGATAAGACATCTTTCTTGTCATTCTGTCCTATATGCTATTAATTTGAATAACTACAGGCAGGAACTATCCAACTGGGTGCTTGGAATTCAGGTTTCGTAGTGCTCACATCCAGCTAACACATATGTTTAAGTAAAAAAAAAAAGATTACATACCCTCCAACATTTCACAATGGGAAACAGGGATCTGTGTAGCACTTGTTTCTTCATACCAAAAATCACTGCCCAACCATCCTTGCCTATTGATGAAAAGCTCTACTCTGTCTGATGTACTGTATGTTACATTCATTTACCCAGCAACTCTACTAATTGAAAATACAAGAAGTTTTTTTATTATTATTTTCTTTTTGGTTAAAATAAAAGATTCAATAAGATTTATACAGAAACTCCTCACTTAATGTTGTGGATAAGTTCCTGAAAACTGTGACATTAAGTAAAACGACTAATAACAAACCTATTTTTCATTGGCGGGCTTAGTGACGTTCCGGGGAGGGGGTCTCTGGCAGGCTCACTACATGCTGCAAAGCCGCTTCGGGGTTGTGCAGGACCGCGACCCACATCCTTGGCTTTGTTCTTGCCTCAGAATGCCTCTCAGAAGCTACCAGCAAGGCATTCTGGGGCACGAATAGGATCAGGAAGTGGGTCGTGAGCCCGGCGCAACCCGGAAGAAGTTACAGCCACTGAGGATGACATTAAAGCGATACAACAGATAGCGAAACAACGGTAATTGAGGACTGCTAAACTTTTGCTGCTAAACAAATTTATTTAACAGTAAGTCCTTTTGCTGTGCGATGTTCCTAAGTAGCAGAAGCTATTCCAGGATAGGAGAAATCTATCCTGTCTGCTACTGTAGCGATACTTACAATAGTAGTCATCTAATGAAACTGGCTGGTGGGAGAATTTGGATGGACGGAAGGATGTTGTTCTTCCTGCAGTACGTAATTAGTCTGTGGAATTCATTGCCACAAGATGAAGAAGTCTTTGTAGAAAAGAAACGCTGGTTTTCAATAGGTCTGTTTGTTGTTTTCCTCATACTAATAATTATTCATACCTGTAACTTATTTTCTGTTCTCCAAATTCAGTACTCTTTGGAGAGAAGCATTTTAATCCCCTCCTTGTGAAATTAACAGTCTGTAGAGCTACAGAAGTGCACATATAAAAAGGCAGTGTGGTTGCTTATCTTGTCAAACGCTGCTAAGGGGAGTCATCTATATTTTAGATAATGGATCAACTTAATAGTGAAAGGTACGTTCATAAACCCTGTTTCAATAATATTAAGACATTGATATATGAGATGAGAGTTTCTTTTTTTTTTCAAATTATATCTCAAAGTGTTGCATCTTTGGGTTTATTAACTTCTCAGTTCTAACACTGACAGCACAATCTAATGCACATCTACTCAGAAGTAAATCCCATTGTGTTCAATGAGGCTTACTCCTAGGCAAGTGTGGATAGGATTGCAGCCTGAAAGAATATAGTATTGATTTCAATGCTTCCAACTATGGGCTGATAACCACACCTATCTAGGATATAGGGATGTGCATGTGGGAGTGAAGCTTGGGCTTATACAACACACACACACACACACACACACACACACACACCCCGGTGTGAACAGGTGTGTACTTGATTCAATCTGACCACTTCTATTGTGTTATAGGGGCAGGAGGGGAATGTAGTGTATTGAACCATTCTTCCTTTCCTTTCTGTTGAGAAAATACCATGGAGATCACAGCTCGGTTCCAGACACACCAGACTTCCTATTCATGAACATGTTACTGTACATTTGCTCCATTCAGCAAGTTGGGTGGGAGAGAAGCAATTCTTGGAAAAGGCACAAGTTCTCCCTGATTACCTACCCTCAGTGGCATCACTAGGGCGCGCGCTGCCCTAATGACCCCCTGACTGCCGCGCCACCATCTTACCTCCACTGCTGCCGGCTCCGGAGACATCCTCTCCGGCCGGCTGTCCTGGGCCTTCTGACAAGGCCCAATGCGTCGATACGTAATTTTTTACACTCCTTCTCCTGGAGTGGCGGTGACGAGCTGCGTAAGGGGGTCTGCACGTCACCCTTTGCGCGCATCACCCCCAGGCGGTCCGCCCCCCCCGCCATGCTCCACTGACACGAATGCCTACCCTGGACTCTATATCACTTATTATGACTCTAGGTTTCTCCCACAATGGTCAACTGGCCACCATTCATTTCTATGCATTAGTTTTTATGGATATATGCACATTTTCAAATTGTGATTGTGTCACAAGGAAGTTTTACAAAATCAAAACAAGCAACCCCTGCCAAAAGAAACCCATACCCATTGTCATCACAAGGGGGTGCGACTGGTGTGGGATGCACCAGGCACCGTGCCCAGGAGGGGGCGACATCGTCGCTTCCCAAGTACTCAGCACTCACTGTTGTCCTGCCAAAGCCCAGAGCGGCAGAAGATCAGCGAGCGGTCTATGCACTTGTTTGTAGTGCACTGGAGGGGCCCTCCCACCCACTCTTGGCTCTGGTATGCTTGAAATCACAGTGACCCAGATACAATGAGTGGTGACTCAATGACGTGATGACATCATGCATCATGGCCAACCTACTTCCGGGGTGCTGCACTCAGTGCCTGCACACCCAACACCAGTGACCCTGGGGACGCCACTGTCCATATCCAATTTAAACCATACCTGAGTAATAAAAATGACAAACTCTGCTTATAGTAGGTCAAATGGACTTCTTCACAAATTGTGTAAAGACTTGCGAATAAATCAATCTGTTTAAATATATTCTATTTTTTTCAGCCCTTTCAGTCATGGGAAAAGCTATAAAGGGACTCTTTTCAGATACATAGCAAAGTGCTACCAGATAGATTTGCTTCTAGCAATTCTTAATTACATTCTTATCATTTCAAATTTAACTTAGCGTTAAAACCAAAACAAAACAACCTGAAGATACAGCAGAGAAAAGTCATCTTCTATTTTCTGACAGAAGTATGGAAATCAATAGTTTCTCAATGGAACAAACTTGAGATAAACGTTCTTTTGAATGTTTCCTCAGAAAAAGCATGTCCTAGATATTACATATGCATCTAGGTATTTGGTTTCTGGTTTGGAGGTTTGAAACCAGATCTCTTTATAGCATTTGGATTTTGTGAAGACGTACTTCCTAGAATGGCACAGAATACGTTATAATAATGTAGCAATTAGCTGTGTTCCTCCCCAAGCTTGGCATTTGAAAAACTGTAATGTTTGTATTGTGTGAATTTTATGAGGCACAGGATCAGGTTCAAGTTAGGAATATTAGAAACTCATTTGAATGCATTCTCAGTTCTCAAAATTATTAGACTCCAGGAAGTTGGTGTTTATGGACATTAAAAATAGAAGTACTTCTACAGTACATGAAGGTATTCCGGAAAGTTTTCTCTCCAGAAAAGTAAACAAAAGGATGGAAAGGTTTTCATGTTGTCCAGTTAAATCGTCATAGCAATAAACACATACATAAGGAACAAGGCTTTAGCACACACAAATACTTAATTGGGATTCAGCTGCAGCACTGGTGAATCAAGAAGTTTATAAGTAGAAAAAATGGCTTTGCACTGTGTATTATAGCCTTGATTATCTGCAGCACTTCAGAGAGATGGACAAATTGCCCAGCTGTTTCTGCAGCATTCCCAAACGTGCCTTTCGTAAGCAACAACAAAAAAGGCTTATGACTTTTTTAAATTTGATTTGCTTTTAGCAGTTCTTAATTATGCTCTCTCTGTAATTTTCATTTGCAAACCCATGAACCAGAGCTGAAATGAAGTGATCGAAAGGTTAAAAAGAGGGTCAGTTGTGTGGAAAATAGAGCAAATGTTTCTTTTTCTGCACGTGTATGTGATTTTTGTCCCAATCCTATCCCTCACCAGTTTACACAATATAGCGGCATCAAGGGAGCATGCACTGCATCCTGTGGTGGTGGTGGGCAATCAGACGGCCCAGGAGAGGTAAATAAAGATATGTTTTACTGTACTGTAGGGACTGCCTGTTCCCCAATGCGTTGACTTGGACCTATGACTCAGGGGGCATGTCAAGCTGGGAAAAGGATAGGATCCCAGGGGGCACTGTTGTCACCAAGATCCACCCCCTACCACCCTTGAACGCTCCCCTGTCCACCCTGATCAGCCACTGAACACCCCCAAACCACATCCTGCCATCACCTTACCTGCTCCACATGGCCTGGGTGAGCCACTGGCACATGCATAGGGTTGGGCATTTGTACTGGTGGTTCCACAGCACACAACAGTGGCATGATGTTTGTGATGCCACAGTGGGATTTACAGCAGCAGATTGCAAGATCTGCCACCGTAAGCCCAAGATAGGCTTGTACTGCCCATTGTGTTTGCGACATTTTCTGCAATGAATGATGCATATGAGCATATTGCCAATCCCCCACCCCACCCCCTGCAATTTCTGGTGCATATGAACAGGGTTATGAATTGTTGGTCATGATCTAATGCTGTCAGTCCACATAGTGTAAAATCAATGTGAAACCCTGCATTGTTTTGTGTGGCATACAATGGCAGAGGAAATGAGCAGACCATTGGAAGGAAATGACTTTTTTGCCCTTGGAATGGTATGATAGTTTTCTAGAAGCCTTCAATTCACTTCATATATGCACTAATGACTTTGAAGCTACTGTTAAGTACTACAGTCTTAAAAGCTGATCAAGACTAATGTGATCATAAAGCAAAGCAGAGATAGCAAAATGAACTGTAGGCAACATCCCCATCGGATATTAAAAATGTGTCTTCTGTGTGAGCCTTAGATGTTCGTTGCTTCAGCTCAACAGTTGGGAGACTGAGCTGCAAATCAAGACATCCCTGAGTTGTATGTCGCCTCTGCCATTAGCTCACTATGTAGCCAGTCCCTCATAGCCTCAGCTACAATATTCTTTCTTACTAAGGATTGTTGAACACTTGAAAACACAATAAAATCTCTACTATTTGCCAAGGAGGCAGAAAGCTCCACACAGCGGAGCCCCCTAAAATGCCGCCAGTAAAAACAATGAAGGGTGCGCAGCATGTGTCAACCCTCGGAGGCACGTTTGGCATGGCACCCAGGGGCACAGCACCCCGCCCCCCTTAGCTATGCCACTGGAGGTGGCAGCTGGTAGAGCACTGAGAAAAGGGAGAGGTATTTTGCAGTACACTGCCTCAGGCACCAGTAGGTCTTGGGCCAACTGTGGTCATGTCGACTGTCGAGGGGCTCTGATTTGGAAATCAAATTCCAGTATTGGTCACATGGATGAATATTTCAGTATATTCAGATTATGCAGCTATTTCAGCTTTCTGTACAGTGAATGATTCCTGTATTTATGAAGCAACAACTTGTGGAATTAAACACATTTTAATATCAACTAGGTGCAAATACTGCCTCTGATTCTGAAAAAAAAAAAAGGATAAAAGTGGAGGGAGAATTCTGGTAAAGAGATTCATTTGGGCCCTCCTCTCATCATTCCTGAGAGCAGTGACCTCTAGCTTTACTCTCATGCTAGACTTCAAAAGAAGATCTGTTCCTTCCTTTTTCTATCACTGTGTATATCAAAGACTCAGATAAAGCTCCTATCCAGTTGAACTGACTTTTTGCTGTTTTACATTGCAGGATTAACAAAAAGTCAGGGTGCTGTTAAAAGGAAAGTCATACCAATTTGTCGCTGATAAGTACAACGTTTTGTTGCAATGCAATAGAGGACTGTGCACATATTCGCAATTGAGGACATCAGCTGACTGTCTTCTCACAGAGTAGGTTTGCATTAATTGCTGAGAATCATGAGTATTTGATTTTTTTCATAATTATTCAGGCAAAACAGTAGTCTTAATGGAAAAGAAAGTTCAGATTCCTGCCTGTACATGCACATCTGTCTCTATATTCATTTCCATACGCTTGTGGTAGTCTTTCTATTAGTAAAGTGTTAAGCAGTGCACTTGGTACAGAGTCAACAAGAAGTCCAATTGGGTGGTGTTGTCTAGTAGTTTGGTGCTATTAAACTTCCTGTTCACCCAAGAAAAGCTTAATTTTCAAGGGGTGGAAGATCATTTTCATCCAGCTTCCATATCTCTGTCCTGGATAGCTAACTGTAGTACAGTCGGTCCTCATCTTATGCAAGAGTTACATTTTCAGGGCAGAGCGTAAAGCCAAAATCACATGTAGTTGAATTTTTACATGAATGTTCACAAAATCACATGTAAATTTTCTTAAATCCAGACAATATGGAGTGTATCTTTAAGAACGAAGATCACAGTATGAGAGGCATGTGGGAACTAAGATGACTTAGGGAACAGCAGATTCATTCACCCATTTCAGGATTGCTCTGGAGCACATACTGAGTAAGTGGCATGGCAAGCAGAATAGCCTGCACTATTTTAAACAGCTGTTTTTATCTGTCTTTTTTTTTGGGGGGGGGAGTGTGTATACTTGAATTCATGGTGAGACGTAAATCTACAATCTCTGGTAATCCTTGCGGAATTTCTAAATGATCTAATAGCTACAATTTAAATGATTGATGGTGTCTATGATCTAATCGCTGTTTTTATATTTATCTTTGTAAATGGGGTGGTGGTGGTGGTTTCCTGATGGAATATCTTATTGGTTTTATCTGACCTGGCGCAGTTGTTAAATGTGGCCATATTGATGATTGTTATTATTTGTAGTCTATGCCTAATAAAGGTTAATGAATGAATGAATGAATGAATGAATGAATGAAAGGGGGAGCAGTCCATATTGTCTCCTTGTGCAAAATCAGTGCCTGCCACCTAGTGAGGCTACTCAACAGGTCAACATAACTCCTCCTATTCACCATCTAACTGCAGACCTTGAGGGCTGTTACACTCTGCCCAACCATCCTCTCTCCATTGCTTTGCTTGTTCTGTAGAACTGAAAAGCCTGCTGCTTTTACAATGTTGGTGTAAAAATGTTAAGAATGCCAAATTGCCCCTTTTGGATGTGCAGAAAGAGAAATCTTACTGTTCAGTCCACTCCCACCAGAATGCTACCTGGCCTTCCAATCATTACAGTCACCCAAGATTTATCTGCGCATAAACATCTTGACTCTTGAAGAATGTAATTAAAATATAAATGTTTCAGGGAGTTGGTTACATTTCATGGTGAATGCTCTTCTTGACCTTGATCATTTGAATTTATTTCTATGAGGCATTTTCCTCCTCCCCCCCCCCTTTTTCAGGTTGCTCTGAAATCTGTAGGCTGTTTTTATGACTACATGCCACAATCCAATTAGTACCATCAGTCTTTTCTGTCTTTCAAAAGTGGATTGTGAAACTGAAAATATTTAACAAAATGGTTATACAGGCAATTTGAATGATGGGGGGAAAGTTGGTAGATGAGGAACTATTTGTATTTTTCCCTCTCAAAACCTGGGACCATCTTATTTTGCCAAGTATTTGGGTTGTGGAGACTTCTTCCTCTGTTAAATTCATATTGCTGCAAATGGTATCTGTTTGCTTATTATTCTGGTTTGTTATTTTATATTATCCTTTTTTAGTTTGAGATTAATTTTGTATTACATTTTGTATCGTTTTGTTTTAGTATCAGCTGAGATTTTTGAACTTGCTTGATGATATTTTTTATTGTTGTCATTATCACCTTGTGCCCATATGTGAAGAAAGATGGCTTTGAAATTATTCAGTGAATCAACTTTTGGGCCAAATTTCGGCCCAAAGTTTCAGCCCAATCCTATGTAAAGGTAGCACAGGCGGAACATGCGTTCCACCGGAGCAGGCTGCCACAAAGAAGCCATAAAGCGCTTTGTGGCAGCACAAGCAGCTGGCGCAGTGGCAGGAAGGCCAGAACCTTCCTGCACACACTGGCTGACATCGATAGGCCCACCGAGCAGGTAAGCACAGCACAGGGCGCGGAACGGGGCAGGGGTTGGGTGGAATGGGGAGGAGATGGGAAGGGGATGGGCAGATTGGGCTCGCAAGGGGGACAGGTTTGCGGCAGTGACACAGTTCTAATCCAAACCCCCTTCCCGAGCTGGACTTGCACCAGCGACTGAGCTGGTGCAGGTCCAAATTGCCCCATAGTGGTTGCTGGGGCTTGGCCTGGAGCAAGGGACAAATGTCCCCTTACCCTGAGGAGACTTCCAGCAGCCAAAAAAATCCCTACAGGATGCAGTGGAAGCTACACCAGCACCACTGCATCACCACCATGCAGGGATTTAGGTATGAGTGGGCTGTTTGTCAATGAGTTCGTCAAGTCCAATTCAGCCCAAGGTGAATTCACACAACCTTCCTATCATCATTCTGCAAGTAGAAAGGAACATAGCACTTATTAAGTAGAGAGATGTCATAAAATGTAGCCCTTTTCATATGTTATCCTGCACATGTTCCTGTATGCAATGGGGGTAGAGGGATAGAGAGAGCCCTGTCCCCTGCCCTCCCCATGATGACTGCTTGTCTACAGTGATAAATTTTGGTCATCATGGGGAGAGATCCTCCCCATGATTGCCACCCTGAAATGTTCCATGGTTGATTAGAATGTTCCATGGTGGTAATCGCAGGATCCCTCCCCATGATCAGTGTTTGTCTCTGTAGACCAAATGATTAGTGGGCTCGGGCATCTCCCTTATGAGGAAAGGCTACAGCGTTTGGGGCTCTTCAGTCTAGAAAAAAGGTGGCTGAGGGGGGATATGATTGAGATGTATAAAATTAGGCATGTGATGGAGAGAGTGGATAGAGAGAAGTTCTTTTCCCTCTCACACAACACTAGAACTAGGGGACATCCACTCAAATTGAGTGGAGGAAGTATTAAAACAGACAAAAGAAAATATTTCTTTACCCAGTGTGTAATTCATCTGTGGAACTCCTTGCCACAGGATGTGGTGATGGCCTGGCCTGGATGCCTTTAAAAGGGGATTGGACAGATTTATGGAGGAAAAGTCCATCACAGCTTACAAGCCATGATGGGGAAAAGCAACCTCCTGGTTGTAGGAGTAGGTTTTCTCTGTACCAGGTGCAAGGGAGTGGCGACTGGACACAGGTATCTTGTTGTCTTGTGTGCCCCCTGAGGCATCTGGTGGGGCCACAGTGTGATACAGGAAGCTGGACTAGATGGGCCTTTGGCCTGATCCAGCAGGGCTCTTCTTATGTTCTTATGACCAGGGGTGGCCAATCTTTCAACATGAATGCTCCTGACCCTTTAACACAGGGATGGGGAACCTATTTGCGGTGGGGGGCCATTTTCCCATAGGGAAAACTTGTTGCGGGCCGGCCGTGAGGCCGGTCGATTCCCCCCCTGCAAATTTACCCCCCCCGCGAATTTACCTCCCTCCCACCCACCGCGACTCCTTCTCAACCCAGCTGTTTCTGCGCATGTCTCTAACAGCCGGAAGGGTTTGAAAAGTCGCGTGAGGTGAACGCGGCCTCCCGGAGCCTCCGGTCTGAGCCCGCACGGGCCGGACCGAATGGAATCGGTCCAAGCTCCGGTCCGAGCTCGCGCGGGCCGGACCGGATCGCACCTGGGGCCGGATCCGGACCGCGGGCCACCGGTTCCCCACCCTTGCTTTAATGGTTGTATAGGTGAGGGCATTTCAGTAGGTGCAGCTACTTTAGCAGCACCATCAGCAATTGCAGCTGCCAAGATTCTGTCGTCTACACAATACTTAAAAACTTGGAGACCCTAATGGTGGAAGGTTGGCCACTGCTGCTGTAGGCAAACACTGAATGTGGGGTGGGACTTTGTGAGTGCATCGTTGGTGGAAGGGACTTGATGGCATGCTCTTCCCCCCACACACACACACATGCATTGAAATGCGTAGGAATGATGTATGAACATGGCTTGCATGGTATGGCCACTTATGAGTGACGTCTCAATTCCAACAATATTGTCAGGTCTTCTCAAGTTAGAAACACAACTACTTACAAGCAAAACCATTTCATGTGGTATACAAAATACATTTTAAAGAGTTAATAGAATCACTGACAGGCTTGCTTTTGGAAAGTGAAACTCAAAAACTTTAGGCACTTATTGATTCAAACATAGCTTTGGTTTTTTGTTTTTTGTTTCCAGAGCAACAGAACCATTTGAGAGCCGAACAGGTATTTTTACAGATGTATAAAAAACCTGAGTTGTTACCTCCTTGTATGTGGTGTTGCAATGCCCTTGGATGTGGCTGTCATTAATGGCATTCTTTGAGCACTGATATTATTATTATTATTTGGATATATATTTATATTTTATTAATATATTAAAACATAAAAACAATACATATTTCATAAAGTTATAGCAAGCACGAAGCAATACATCCTACTAGCATACTATTCACCATTTTCTACATATAATATCCGACTAAGCCAAAATAACACCCACATTCTATTCATTAAATCTGCATATCATCACATCGTTCTTCTCTCTCTCTCTTAAAAAATTGATAAATGGTTTCCAGTTATTCTCGAAAAGGTTAACTGACTTTTCCTTAATTAAAATTGTAAGTTTATCCATTTCAGCATAATCCAAAACTTTCAGCCACCAATCTTCCAGCGAAGGTATCTCCGAATTCTTCCAATATTGTGCATATAAAATTCTTGCCGCAGCTATCATATATAAGAACAAAGTTTGAAATTTTTCGCCTACATGATCATCCCTCATACCCAACAAAAAGGTTTCCGGTTTCATTTGAACCTTAATCTTTAAAATCAACTCAACCTGTTTATGAATCTGAGTCCAATACTTCTTTGCTTGGGGGCATGTCCACCACATATGGTAAAAAGTTCCTTCTTGCTTTTTACATTTCCAACAGCTATTCGTCACCTTCTTATACATTTTTGCTAATTTGCTTGGGGTTATATACCATCTATACATCATTTTATACATATTTTCTTTAATATTAACATTTAACGTAAATTTCAACTGCTTTAACCATAATTGTTCCCATTGTTCCATTAAAATAACATGACCTACATTTTTCGCCCAATGAATCGTACATTCTTTAACCTGTTCTTCTTCTGTCTCGAACTTCAAAAGCAATGTATACATTTTTGAGATTACCTGGTCTTCAGATTTTAATTGTACCTCCAGTATTGATTCTTCTTCTACAAATCCATATGCCTTCTTGTCCACTTTAAATCTCTCCAAAATTTGAGCATATACAAACCATTGGTAATTAAAGTCTTCTTCCATTAATTTTTCTCTTGACTTTATGGTACAGTCTCCTTGTGAAAAATTTAATAAATTTCTGTATAATAGTCCTTTCTCTTTTGGCACGCTGCTTCCACCAAAGTGCGCTTCATATGGTGCAACCCATAATGGTATTTTCTCATAAAACATCATTTTATATCTATTCCAAATTCTCCATAATGAATGTCTAACATAGTGATTTCTAAATTCTAAATTTGCTTTCACTTTATCATACCACAAATACCCATGCCAACCAAATCTCAAGTCGGAGCCTTCTAACTCCAATAATCTTCTATTTTGTAAATACACCCACTCTTTCAACCATACAAAACAACATGCTGCATAATATACTTTCAAATCCGGTAGTCCTAATCCTCCTCTCTCCTTTGCATCTTGAAGGATCTTGTATTTTACCCTTGGTTTTTTCCCTTGCCAAATAAATTTAGAAATGTCTTTCTGCCATTCTTTAAATGGTGCATCAGATATAATCACTGGTATCGTTTGAAATAAGAACATCATTTTTGGCATTACATTCATCTTAATCACCGATATCCTTCCTAGTAAAGACAATTTCAATCTTTCCCATCTTAACAGATCGTTCTTAATTTCATTCCATACTTTAACATAATTATTTTGAAATAATGTACAATTCATACTCGTCAATACAATTCCCAAATATTTAACTTTTTTTCCACCTTAAATCCTGTTTTATTCATCAATTTCAATTGATCTTGAATCTTCATATTTTTAGTCACTATTTTTGTCTTCTGTTTATTAACTTTAAATCCTGCAAGAGATCCAAATTCTTTTAATTTACTCATCAACAACTCTATATCTTTTAACGGATTTTCCAGCATTAATACCAAGTCATCCGCGAAGGCTCTTAACTTGAATGTTTCTTTCTTAATCCTCACACCATGTATTCTTTCATCTTGTCTAATATTTCTATTCAAAACTTCTAACACCAATATAAACAACAATGGTGATAATGGACATCCTTGTCGCGTACCTTTTTGAATTTCAAATGTCTTAGTCAGCTCGCCATTCACTAATACTCTTGCAGTTTGTGTCACATAAATTGAATTTATCCATTTATAAAGGTTTTCTCCAAAGTCCATTTCTTGTAAAACTTCTAGTAAAAAAGACCAGTTCAAATTATCAAAAGCTTTCTCAGCATCTATAAATATTAATGCTAATTGCTTATCTATACATTTGTCAAAATGTTCCAACATATCTACAACAATTCTTACATTCTCCCTCAAATGTCTTTTTGGTAGAAAACCACATTGATCTTCATGTATGAATTTTTGCAACATCTTCTTCATTCTCTCCGCTATAATTGATGTAAATATCTTATAATCATTGTTAAGCAACGATATAGGTCTATAGTTCTTTATACTACTTGAATCTTGTCCTTCTTTTGGTATCAAAGTTATGTTTGCCTCTTTCCATGAATCTGGCATTCTTCTATTTTGTAAAATTTCATTCATCGTCTGTTGTAATGGAGTACTTATTACATCTTCTAAACATTTATAAAATCTCCCAGTTAAACCATCTGGACCTGGTGCCTTATTCAGCTTAACTCTCTTTATCGCATCTGCCACTTCTCTAGGCATGATCCTTTCATTTAAAATTAATTTCTGATCTTCCAATACTTTTGGTAAATTCTTGCTGTCTATTCAGAAGACTTGCAGGTTTCCTTTGGGAGATTGAAATAGCCTCCAGATTTAGTTTTCGTTTTAGACTGGCTTCCAAAAACAACGAACGGACCTGCTCAAAAGCAATTTGGTGGCCAGATTCCAGGGCGTGTGCTGCCACAGCAGATTTTTCTCCTTGTGACAATTTTAAATGACAAGAGCTGTCATTTGCCAATAAAATCTGGCTACCTATCCTGAAAAGAGCATATTTGCAGCCTAGGAGGAATAGAGCAGAGGTTGATGATTCCGTTGTCAGTTAACGGTTGCCATGGCTTTTACTGGTATATGCTAGCAAGAGTTCCATGTTCTCAGTGTCATCCAGCAGTGTTATGCTGAATTACCTTGACAAGGTCCCTCGTGTGGAATGAAACGTTGGTAGGAGAAATAAAGACTCATCTTCGCCTCTACGCACATCTCCAGAGTGTGTGTGTGAGAGAAATCTCTTAAGAAGACAGTACGATTTTAGTTTTATTTCTCAAATAATAAACATGGCTAGAAAACCCATAATGCCTGCTTCATTACAAATTGTACCAAGCCATGAAAGTTTCCATATTAATTTTGGACTGTTTGTGTATGTTGGAGTACATGCAGTCCTCTGGACCTGTCTGATAGGAGTCTGAAAATTATTGAATTGGTGAGTGAAGAATCTCACATGTATGATTCTTGGAGCAGAACTAATGCCAATAATGTGTAGCACCTCCACAAAACTCTGTGTGTGTGTGTGTGTGTGTGTGTGCGCATGTGCGCGTGTGAGAAATGATGCCTCTATATGACTTGAATCTAGTTGCAAACCCAAGGAAGTTTCATCAAAGAAGCAGTGCATGAACTAAGGCCTCTATAAGCTGAGCGTCTACAAGCCAATACTTACAGGATTGCCAAATCATTCTTTCTTGCCTATAGATCCTAATCGTACCAGAAAGTTAAGTCCCAGAAGAGATTTCTTCGTCCTAAAAATATCATTTCCTACCCTGGCCTGAGACAGGTGCTTTTCTGCTCGGTAATTATTTCTCCTTTCTGCAGTAGCATTTGGATCCTACTAAAATGTCTCCAAGGCTTTGGCGACCCCAAACATCCTCACAGCATATTATAGTTCACAGCAAATAATTTGGACAGTTTTTCTTCTCACCAGGCAGTGCATTTTCACACTTCCATTCACGACTTTCCACAGCAATTGATTAAATCAAAGCAAAGTTTCTTCGTGATGCTTCTTTTCAAATTATCTGTCAGATACAATTTAATTTTATTCAAAAAAATTACTACATACATTTTTTTAAAAAATAATCCTGGCAAGGAGGACAACAAATGATAAAGATAAGTCCTTGCGTTTTTAAAAAATAGTGGGGATATATATAAATATATTTAATGTGGAGATATATATACAGTATATAACACTTTTACCCTACTTCCCAGCAGCTATTTTTCTAATAGCTTAGAAAAGTAATGTCATTCTATAAAACTAGATTTGTTTAATAGAATTCATAAAACACAACTTGGTTAGGCTAAACATTCAGCTGATGTTCCTTATGGCCCAATTCAGAGGTTCCCAAACTTTCCCACCCTCGCAAGTCTTTGTGGGGGTGGCGGCAGTGCTTCTGGGATCTCGCCACTAACGAGACAAGAAAGGGGTATAATACTCACCCAGTGGCCCCCCTGGGCTTACAGAGAGTACAGGGGTGGCATGACCACCAGGTGAGTTTTATTCCCCCTTTCTTGCCTCAGTGGTGGTGGGATCCTGGAAGCACCGCCATCTTCACCGCGTATCATCACCCTGTTAAGGGGTAGCAACCATTAATCCCAGACTGGGGTGTTGGGATGCTCTAGTTTGGGAACCTCTGGCCCAATCCAATGGGAGACTTATGGCAGTGGAACTAGCAATCTAGTGCCGTAGGTCACCTTGCGATGACACAAATGCTGCCGTCACACTCTGGAGCCACCAGTGGAAACGACCAGAGCCTCCGTGCATGCACCAGAACTACCGTGGACAAAGGTTACAATTCCTGTTCTGTGAAGTTGACAAGTGTTGCATTGCAGGAGTCATGGTAGCAAGGGGCCAACCACATTAATTTCACTCGACAAAGAGGGGTTTCAAAGACAGAAAGATTTCTATGAAGCAAGCCCTTACCATGCAAAGTAGTATTGAAGGGAGCTGGGTGAGGGAGCTGAGCTTCCTTTCTTCCCAGGAGGGGGACAGAAGGTAGGGGTGCTTAGAGAATGAGAGAATCGGCTCAATAAGGTTGGCTGCTAGCCAGGGACAATGAGAGGGAGGTAAAGGGGGTAAATTGTACCCAGGCCCAAGGTCAAAAAGGTGGCCCAGGAGCCAAAGCAGGGGGGTCCAGAAATTTCCTGGGATCTCAGCTGGCTTCATGGAGAGTGGAAGACAGAGGTTGGGTCAAATGGGAGACCAACAGCCCATTCCAACCCAAGGGCCAAGCAGCCCAAGTCAGACCTAAAGTCAGCCTAAGTCGTTTAGGGTGACTTTAGGACTGGAACGCAACCATTTAGGGCGAAGTTAGGTCAAAGTTAGGTCGAAGTTACGACCGACGGACTAAGAACAGCCCATTCCAACCCAAGGGCTAAGCAGCACAAGTCAGACCTAAAGTTGACCTAAAAGTGGGCGGACCATGGGCGGACCGTGGGTGTAACGGGGGCGGCAACCAATTAATGTTGGATTCCAGACCCTGGCAAGCACAGACACGCCCCCTCCAACACAAATGCTGACACAAAATTTAGGTTGACCAAAAAGGTGGACCCAAATTCGAGGAGACCCATAGGAGCCATTTTACCTTACCCAAGCCAGCCCTCTCCTGAAAATTTCTAACACCCTACTCCTGAGTTAGGTCAGAGTTACGTCGGAGTTGGGCCTGCTAGGTCTGGAAACCGACAGAGTTATGCCTAAGATAGGGAGCCTATCAGCACCCAGCCCCACCCAGCCTCTTTCCCACAAAAGCCCAGCCCCAGGCCCCCAGTCTCTCTCTCTCTCTCTCTATCTGAGCATGTGGCGTGGGGTTCTGTTCCCCACAGCCACAAAGTGGGACTTTGTCGGTGGAGGGCAAAATTCACAAACACCCCACTTCTCTCCTCCTCTCTCCTCTCTGCCCCCCTCAAGGGCAGAGAGGGCTGTTCTGGCTTTGGCCAAACTGTTTACAGCTGTGCCTGGGCAGCTGTCTCCATGCTACCATTTGCTAACCCATGTCTTTCTCCCAGCCTCTTTCCCCCCCCACACACAGGCAACAACACCAGCAGGTAAGAGCAGGGGTTGTGCTGACATGTGTTCTGACATCTGCCTCTTTGCATATAGAAATATAGGTAGGATACATGCCTCTATACCAATGTCTTGTCTCATAGCTGCCTGCATAGCCTGCCATGATATGCCTCTTTCCCAATGTCTTGTCTCATAGCTGCCTGCATAGCCTGCCATGATATGCCTCTTTACCAATGTGCCCTCTCATGTCTGCCTGCAATGCCTTCTCTGAAATGCCTCTTTACCAATGAGTAGTCCCATAGCTGCCTGCAATGCCTTCTCTGAAATGCCTCTTTACCAATAAGTAGTCAGATGCCTGCCTGCAATGCCTGCTATGATATATAAGATACATGCCACTTTACCACTATTGTGTCGGATTGCCGCCTGTTGTCATGTGAGCATAGAACACCACGAGTGTGGTGGTGCTGTTAACCGTCTGTAGGCACCAGCTGTTCCCCCCCCCCTTTTCTCCACAGGGTCAACTGACAGGTCAGTATTGCTAGGATTGCCATGGTTGTGACCCAATATATGTGTTGTCTTCTCTCTCTTTGACCCTTTTCCCTTACAGGATAATGCTCGCCTTACACCTGGGTAAGCAGCTCAGACCATGCTATGTGTGTCACACCTATCAGCTGTGTTATTTCTCTCCCTGCAGGCTTTTGCAACCTACACACTGGCTTGTCTTCACTGGCGATTGCTACCACACACCAGCTGCCATGTAACACCCCCTTGTTTTTTGTCTCCCCAGGAACGTCCCCTGCCACCTACCTTCCTGGGAGCACCCCTGGGCCCGCAGTCTGGTTGCCCCACGGTCTTCTGCCTCGCTGCTGCCAGAGGTCAGAGAGCCAGCCCTGCAACCCTCCTCAGCTGCTGGCGCTGCTGCTGCTGCACCTCCCTGGCTGTTGTTCTTGCTGTCCCTCCCCTTTCTATGGAGCAGGCTGTGGTTCCACAGGGGGAGAGCCTGCGTCTCCAGGTCCATGGGGCAGGTGTGCTGCTTTCAGATTGGCTGCTGTGACTACCCCTGGCAGCCTCGCCTGGCCATCTCTGCTAACGTTCCAGAACAATAAAGATGCCCCTCGGGCAGAGCCTCCTTGAAACATATGTGCCCAGTGTTACACAAGCATTGCCCTCCACACGCAGACAGCCCCCAACACTGAAGCCCCTGCATGAATCCCTTCAAGGGACTGCCACTTCCTTCCCAGGGAGAACACAGCAGGGAGGCTGCCAGACCCCCATGGGACAGAGGGGAGGGGGAGTTGGGGTGGCCTCTCAGGCAGGCAAACAGTGACAGGCGCCACGGAGCCCATAGCGGGGCCGCTTGTGGCTGCTGCGTCTGTGTAGTGGCTGCTCAGCAACCGGGGATCTCGCCAGCCAGGGCGTCCGCCCGTAATGCAGCCACTTCCGTCGAAGGTCCGCCCATAATGCAGCCGCTTCTGTCGAAGGTCCGCCCGTAATGCAGCCGCTTCCGTCGAAGGTCCGCCCGTAATGCAACCGCTTCCGTCGAAGGTCCGCCCGTAATGCAGCCGCTTCCGCCCACAGTCCGTCTGCATAAGAGGCGCCTGTTTCTGCATTGCCTTCATCTGCGGAGCAACCCCTGTGTCCCTATTGGTCTCTGCAGACCCCTCTCTCGGAATCTCTCTCCCACCAGCCTTGTTGTCTGTCTGTCTGTCTCTGACCCACCCGTGCCCCTCCCCAGCACCCACTGTCTGCCTGCCTGTGTGTCTGCCTCCCCTCCCACTCCCTGATGATGGCTGCTGGCCATCCCCCACCCTGCCAGAGCGCCTGCTGAGAGGCGCTGTCGTCGCCCCATCTGGGGGCGTGATGAGCTGCGTGAGCCCTTCACGCTCGCAGCAGACAAGCCCAAGGCATCTCTCGGTCTTGGCCGGGGCACAGAGCAGAACGCATGCCGGGATGCCTTCTTTGTGGGCATTGCCCCGGCCCTGGAGGTCCAGGGCTTCAGGCAGCGCACGGGCAAGTCATGTCAGAGGCAGTTCCACACATCATGAGCCCCCCCCTTGTGTGTGACGTTCCCACCCCCCTCCTTCCCTCCCCCACTCCCCCCTTGACTCCCACGTGCAGCCTCAACGTGGCATGGGGGTGGCATCGCCTTCTGCAGGAGGGGGGATGGCCACTCTCCCCTGCAGCAGGTGGCTGATGCACAGGGTGCCCTGTGGCAGCTGGCTCGGGCACCTCGCTCACCTGTCACCTGCCCTGCATCCACCACATGACTGGCACAACCCCCCCCTGCCTGCGGTCAGCCCCTTTGCGACCAGGCTGAGACAGACACTGCAGCAGCTGCCATGGATGGACGCTGACACGTGCAGACACACAGGCCTGCACATGCCCAAGCCAGACACCGAGCCTGGAGAGCCTGCCTGCCTGGGAGGTAAGTGTTGCCTGGATCCTGGGGTGGTGCTGGGCCACAGAAACTGCAGCCTGCCTAACTCAGGCATACCTCTGACCTAACTCAGACATAACTTCTGCCTAACTTAGGCTGCACTTAGGCCACACTTATGCCTGACTTGGAGAGGAGTTGGGTTGGAATGGGCTGTAAGTCTATCATATGAGTAGACTTGGGTGCCATATTGGGAAGCCTATAGAGACCTGGGCTCTGGAGACTATTCTGACCATTGTTCCCCCCCCCCGCCCCATTTTGCCCCTTCCCCCTTTGAGAAGGGGCTCAAAAGAAATTTTGGACCCCTGATAGGATTCCTCTCAGAGGCCCTGCTGCTAGCACATTAGGGCTTCAGCAATTCAGTAGTGCTTGGGGAAGAAAGGGAAGGAAAAGCCGGGGAGGGGGAAGCATTGCAGGGTGTTACCATCCCGGGTGCCAGCTGACATGGTGGTTCTTGGATGGAGGCTGAAATGGGGGTAACTTGTTGCAGCATCAGCAGGTTATTGCTCCACAGATCAACAGCAAGGCAAGCAGGACTCAATGGGACAGAGAACACAAATGTGGACCAAGGTTCAAAGAACATGAGGCTCTGAAGCACAGGGTTTTTATACATTTTGCCCCATAGAATCCCATGGCATTCTTAGGTGAGGTATCTCAATCAGCAGGTCCTCTGTTGTTAGCCAGGGACTCCTGATGTGTTCTTCCTTTGTCCAGCCACCCAGTCGAGGGTGTGATAGCTAGTCGGATGGCCGTTGGATCATTTCCTATATTAAACTTCATCATGAGCTGGGCGAGTACTTTTGGAAGCATGGAACTTGTACTTTGTCTTTCAAAAGGTTTTTTTTCCCAACTCAGGAGTCCAGGGAAGTGGCTAGGGTCTTACAACAATAAATTTGCTGTTCCAGCAGGATTTAGACCTGGAAACCTTCATCACCATTCTGGAGGCATGAAAGCTGCATTGACATTTAAGGAGTAAATAAGCTCTGTTCAAAGCTGGAGAGCTGAATTCCACAGATCAATTAAGGAGTGGGGGGGGGGAATTATAACATGGTTTCAATGGAAGATCAGAAAATGTGGCCTTCCTGGCCGGAGGATCTGTGGCCACTTGCCAACAGTCCTTCTAAAAGTTACGGTACTTGCCTGGCACTTTGCTTTCTTGGCAGGCATCCAGCACTGAATACCCACGTTTAATTGAATGTTGCCTGAATGCTTTGAATCAAGTGGGCGGGAAAAGAAATAAAATATTGACCATTGAACACTACGCAGCTTGATAGTGACACACTGCTTCCTCCTTTTCAACTCATATTTCTCTTAACTTATATTTCTCTGTCTTATAACGTCAAATATCCAATACATTTTTTTGTTCCTGTTCAGGCATTCTAACATCTCTCTGTTCTTCAGGTGAGGATTTGAGACGCAGAGAATATGTAGGTAAATTTCCTAAGATTATTTTTCCCAGCCTCTCATTTTAATCATTCGGCTACTTTCAGTATGTGTTGCTGATATCATGGTTCTCTGATTATTAAATGTTAGGAGTCCCATCAAACAAATAGCCTTTCTATCCATACATTGACTTCAGATTCTATTCTTCTTACAGTCTAGTCAAGTGTTGGGACCGACAGTTTCTAGTGCCTCCACACACACACCCCTTTAGGCTGAGATTCACGCCCCAATCCTATCCAAATCTCACCTGCTGATGCATGCACACCAAGGAGCTGAGCACTGCAATCCTATGATGGGGGGGGGTACTTGCAGTCTCCTCAGGGTAAGTCTCCTCAGGGTAAGATTTGTTCCCATACCCTGGTGAAAGCCTCCACTGTCCCTATGGGTCTCCTCGGGTCTGACACAAACTGAGGAGTGTAAGAGCGCAATCCTCTGGAACGTTAGAATGGCGGAGCGCGCGCTCCACCGTTCTAACGTGTTCTGAATGTGCCGTAAAGCACGTTTGTGACTACTTCAGAATAAGGGAGGCCGGCCTCTCTCCCTCCGTCACCGGACCAGGATGCGGCTGCCAGCAGAAGGTATGAGCTCCCGCCAGCGGCCGCATGGGCACTCTGGTGGGTGAGGGAGGGGGGGTCATTGGCCTAGCCGGCTCAAGAGGGGGCGGGGGATGGCGTTGGCCATATCCCCGTCCGCGCCAGGCCAGCTAGGCCATTACACAGCCTCCTCTACTTCCGCCAGCTATTTTGCTGGCGGAAATCCAAGGAGGCCTATCGGGCTGGCCCCGGGTTTACACCCGGGGAAGGGGAAAAGCATCCCCTTCCCTGAGTAGACCTCCGGCCCGCCATTGGACGGGCAGCCCGAGTGCAGGATCCGGCGGGCGGTCCTTACACAGGATTGCGCTGCCTGAGGGATAGGATATGTCCGCATACTGCTGATCCCCATGTCCCACCCCGTCCCTCCCCATATCCCCCTCCCCACCAAGAAACACCTCCATTTCTCCCCTCCCTCCCATCACCCACCCCAATGCCGACTCACCTGTCACTGGCAGATGGTGGCCTTGCCCCAGGCCTACGCACACGACCACCAGCTATTGTGCTGGTGGCCTCGTTGCACTTGCCAGCAGTGTCAGAGAGCATGACAATGTTGTGCAATGCACTTCTGCCTGGATCTTGACACTTCTGCTGGCGGAACTTGTGTTCCACTGGAAGGGCTTTTCAGATAGGATTAGGCTGTCAGTCACCATTGCCTAACTTTATTAATGTAGCATTCAAACCATATCGAAGTTCAGTTTAAGTCTTTGGCTTTAACCTCTTCTTGTTCCCTTGAGGTCAATGTAATGGAATCAGTTCAAATCTATGCAGTTCACTTTCTCTACCTTGCAGTTAGACTGAAAGTTCTGCAAATGGTCTCAGGAAGACATTGCATGACTGCCCAGAAAATAACATACAGTAACTATGGGAGATACACAAGCAATGAATTTTTTAAATAATTCGTTTTAAATTCAAAAAATAGTAATGAATGAAGAAAACAATTAATAGAGGTAATCAGAATTGTGCATCTTTATAAAATGTATTGCAAGCCTGCTACATTTATTCCCTTCTATGGAAATGAAACCTCTGTGCTTCACAACTCTTTTTATTCATATTTTTAAAAGTTCATATAAACTAATTCTCAACTTAAAAAAAAGTTCTGTTTTCTCATCTTCACTAAATGTCCTATCTCAGCGTACTCGAGTGACAGAAATGGACATTTGGAGTTTAAATTTGCCAGCCCGAAAAGCAAAGATGTCAGTCACCATTATTCACTGTCGGTGTTCAGTTATACACCAGAAGCAGTCGCGCAATCACTCCCCAGCTCATCTCATCTCTCCACTATTGCAAGGCCCACACTTTTGCACTGTGGAAAGACTGCAGAATTGGAAAAGGCATCACAGCATTGATGACTTAGGCAAAAAATCCACTTTTTTGAAACCGCCCACTCAGTAATAAAGAAGAATGTAACACTGTGCAAAATTAACCTTTTACAGCTGGACCAGTCTTCCTATTGAAATGAAATATTGTGCAGCATTCTCTTAAAGGAGTAGCGATGATGATTATGTATGTATGTATGTATGTATGTATGTATGTATGTATGTATGTATGTATGTACATAAACATATCCACAATTTCATTGGCACTTTTGTGACTTGCCATCATCTTTATATTTGCTATTGCTGGTATCTGGGAAGTGCCAATTCACACAATTCACTTGACTTCACTATGCAACTCCTGTGTCAACAAATCTAAGATCGGCTTGAAAACAAGCAATTATTATGGGTTCTGAAGTGGTACATTCCTGTAAGAAGAATCAGATTTGTTGGAATTGACTCACATAATTGTATGGAACTGATGCATTATTAAGTTTCCACAAGAATTTAGGAATATTTTATCAATCAACAGTGATTCCACAAGTACATTTAAATTCCATTTTTAAAATAAATATTTGCTTGCCACTGAATATGATTCTGTTTTTCACGTAAAAAAAATCTTTTTCCCTTCCTGCATTAAAAACCCTCTGTTCACCATTAAGCTTTGTTTCCCTTAACCCTAGAGCTTTTTTTTAATTTTAGAAAGTTCTTTTATTATTATTTAACAGCAAGCTGTTTCTTTGTTTTTCATATCACCCCAGGTGATAAGATGAAGAGGGCCAAGGTAAGGTCTCTTGAAACACCACAATTACCTTTGGAGATGTTCTCCAGAAATATGCCAACAAACTGTCAAAAATGAAAGCAAGCAATGGGCAAATTAGTTTGGCTAAGTAAGACAGAAAATCTCCTTTATCCCCTAAGACATTATTTTAAAATACTAAAAAAAAAAAAAAAAAAGCTTATCCTTCCATTCTGCCTTTTTCTAGGTCACCTCAGAACTTCAAACCACATATGAAAGCTTAAAGTAAAAGTGCTAAAAACGAGTTCTCATAGTGTTACTGATCATTCTGGAAGTAGAAAGTACAAAACATATTGCATCGAGCTGGGCTACTGGGGTCTGGAGGTGTAGTGTTTGCAGGAAGTCCTATTAAGCTTAGAAAGGTCAGTACAGAAACAGGAAGTGGCAGACACTCTAGCCACAGTTTGAATATTTTTTTCTTCTTCCATAGTGCTTTTTTACTCCTAATTAGCTGACGAACTTTGATATTGCTTCCTTAAAGACAGGGCTTCTACAGTAACGTCAATTAGAGCTAATGGTTTAGGGGAAAGGTATGAGCTGCAAAATCATGACTTCCTGTAATGTGTCAGAGCTGTCATATACTGAAACAAATCCACCACCTGCATTTCATTTTTTTTTTCATCTGAATGCACCATGGCTAGGGAAATACATAATTATATCCACCCAATGCCCCAAAACCTAAGAAACGGAAGGGAACAATATAACAATATTCCTTTCTCTTGTTGGCAGCCACTTAGGGATTAATGGCACAATTCTACTGTGCCTCTGCGCCAGCAGAGTTTGTGCTCCACCGGCGCAAACTGTCACAAAACTGCTGTAAAGCGGTTTGCGACGGCTCACCAGAAGCCAACACCAGCAGAAAGGCCTGCGCGGTCCTACTGGTGCCAATGCAAAGAGGAATGCGCTGCGGTGCCGGTAAGTGCTGTGCTGAGCAGCACAGGGGCAGGGGCAGGGCAGGGGAGGGTGGTGATTCATTAATGGGGACAGGGGAGAAAGGGAGAGTAAAGAGGAGCAGCTATCATTATTTTCTATCCCGTTACAATTCTATTTTCTCTTTCCTCTGGGAGAGCAGGCGCAGGCGGGCGCCATGGAATTGAGAGTGTCCTTTGCAAATACTGACCAGAGCCAAACCTGCTTGACTTCATCTACATTATATGATTTCAGACGATGCCCTGATTTTTGGTTTTGGAATGGTTTAACAAGAAAACACAAAAATAAATTTCCACTGATTGACTGGCCTGGGTTAGAGGTGGGCAATGTTGAGGACTACTACACCTGCCACAACTGGACAAAAGGCCCTGGCTTGCATTTAGATTCAGTTTGTCTTGATGGCATGTGTGACTAAAAATAGTATCTCTACATAAAGCTAATTAGAATTTTGTATCAGAAATTATCTATAGCAAATATGTGAAAATAAAACCTAGCCGGGTCTGCCATGCATAAGTCAACCATACCCATGCACACATATATCTAGTATTAGTGAATTGTGGTGCAGAATGCAAGAAGGAGCTCTATTTGTGAATAAGCTAACAGATGGCAAATATACACTAAGGTAACTTACATGCCAGGATATAAATAGCAATACCGACCACAATAGGAAATGTGCAGTTGGAACAAATCATTAAACAAAGCTTTTTAATGGGGACTTTGTTTTCCCTTCAAGTAGATTTTTTTAAAAAAATCTATCTATCCATAAACATGTAGAACTGTGGTTCTCAAAACTTTTTAGCACCGGGACCCACTTTTTAAAATGACACTGTATCGGGACTGACCTAGCTTTATGAAACTTAAAAAAAAGGTGATCTAGAAATAAACTTATTCATTTATTTATTTACAAGTAAAGAGCTCAGCTGCTTGCAGGCTAATTAGCAGCTATCTTGCAAACTGCAGGGGCTCAGCTCTTTGAAGGGCAATGAGCAGCTCTCTGATTCTTGAATAGCCTCAGGGCTTGTGGCAATTACTTATCTGATCTTTCCATCACCTGGGACCCACCAGAAATCAGGTCGCGACCCACCAAGTGGGTCCCAACCCACAGTTTGAGAAACACTGATGTAGAATATACAGAAACATATTGCCTGTCTGTTGTCCTCCCCATTTCCCATTCCACCCTTCCCAAAATACTAATTCATATTTTTTCATCCACCTTCTCCTTTTTCCACAACAATGGATGATAATTATTGCTGCTGGTCCAACCTCTGTCAGCAGGTTGCATCAGTGGCGGATTACACAGGGTCCGAGGAGGTGGCGTATTTAGCCCTAGTCTGCCTCTGCTGCCCCCCTCCAGCCCCCCTCTGATGCAAGCCACGATGATCCCCCCTCCATATCCTGCTCCTCGTGCAGTTTCCTTAAAGCCAGAATTGCAGGACATCCAGATTTCTCTACAGCATGGGCCTCCAAACTCCAGCCCGCAGGCCAGATCCAGCACACCAAAAAATGGCATCTGGACGTGGCAGTGGCGGAGCTTACTGTTTCACGACGCAGCCTCCTATTGTTGCAGCCACTGCACGTCGCCCCAGACAGCTCTGCGCCCTAATTTCCTGGGGGGAGCGGCTGCCTGGCACAAGTTTCTGCAAAGATAGGTTGCGACAATAGGAGGCTGCGGGGTGGAACGGTAAGCATTGCCACCTCCGCACTGCACCCAGACACCATTTTCTGACAACGGGCTGCAGTTTGGAGACCGATGATTTACAGGGACAGAGTGAACGAAGGAGCAATTTTATTTGTGGCATCCCATTAAATAAAACTGGAACTCTCGCATTTCTGGGTTTGTTAAAACTACGCAAGAAGTTATGTAAGGAGCTTTTCTTTTCTAGAGGACAGCAGCAGAGGTGGCAGCCACAGCATCAGCATGGGTTGGCATTCCAGGTCACTCCACCCCTCATAGTCATCATTGAGTTAGCACTGGAGACTGAACTGAATGAATTTCAAAGTTCATATTTCCGAAAGATGGCTGGTACATCCATTTTTTGCTTCCTTCGTCAAAGCAGTTCTAGTCATCTCATATTGTTCAAAGGCTGTTCCAGATCTGCTTAAAAGACTTCTGAGCTTCATCTTTGGATTCTGCAAGCTTCACAGCCCAAATTGTAAGAGCCTGTTCAGCACCGCGTGGAGCTGCATGCTGCCGGAGCGCCCGCAGGGAGGTTGCAGCAGCCCCACACACGGCGACGGATCACCAAAGTTCCACCGACCCAGGAAAGCTGGCATGGCACATGGAATGGAGAGGGGGTGGGTAGAACAGGGTGGGAACGGGGGCCAGGGAGGAGGGCAGATCAGGTCTGGGACCTGATCTGGGTCTATGCAGACTTGCGCCTGCAATTTTGCTGGTGCAGGTCCGAGTAGACCTGTCTGGGCCTCAGATGGTTACCCCTGGGCAGGGCCACTCAGAGGAATTTTACCAAGGGGGTACAAAGTTTATTTTGGGCCCCTTCCCTTCATGTGAATTTGACTTCTGGGCCCCCTTTTTTTGCTCCTGGGCCCTCTGTTTGCTCCTGGACCCAGGTACGATTGTACCCCCTTAACTCCCCTCTCAGAGGCCGTGCTCCTGGGTAAAGGAACAAATGTTCCCTCTGCGACTTTTTAGCACGATTGCATTGACAAGGGGGAAAGGATAAGACTGGGCTGGTAGACTACTGATGTTCCACAATGTGCACCTGTTCATGTCCCTCTTTCCCCCTGTTTTTTTCTTCTTCTTACTATCTCCTTGATGCAGAGTTCTGTAGAACTTGAAAGCTCACTGACTGATACTTTGTCACTCTCACTTGGTCATAATAAAGAATTATCCTACTTTGGATTGCAGACTTTTCTTTTAATGGTGTAGTGGTTTGGGAGTCGGACTTAGACCTGGAAGATCCAGGTTCAAATCCCCGCTCAGCCACGATGCTTCCTGGGTGACCTTGGGCCAGTCACTATCTCTCAGCCCCACCTACCTCACAGGGTTGTTGTGAGGTCAAAAGGAGGGGAGGAAATATGTACACCACTCTGAGCTCCTTGGAGGAAGGGCGGTATAAAAATGTGAAAATAAATACCGGCCATTTACAATTTTATGACAAAGTTGGAAGCAACTTTATGTGGTCTCCTGTCTCCACTCAAACATGACTTCTCTCCCAGTTAGAAGCAGCTAACAAGAGAGTTCCTGTTTCCCTTACCTATTGATTTTTCTTCTATACTTTATGGCATTGTTAGTCTGTTGGTCAAGAAAAGATGATATGGGATAATCTTTTGCTTCTTTTGAGGGTCATCTAGAGCCTGGTACCCTTTGTCTAATTAGAGGCAACATTCCTTTCCTATGATGGCATATTGCTTTTTAATAATCTTTTCTATTCAGTTACAGTTTATTAGGTAATTATTTCCTTCTCTTTATGTAAATCTTACCTCATCAGAATTATCCTTTTCTCCTTCTACCCTGTACCTTTAAATATATACATTAAATAGCCTTCCTGTTAATTTCCTTAGAAGATGTCCATATGCCTCCACAAGAGATGGTAATCCAAGAAAAATAAGCCAAGTATCTGTACCCAATGTCTTTGAAACCAAATGTAATCAACAGATATGTATTTTGTGCCAATCAAATTATCTTGATAGATATTGGAATGTACAGTGGGGCCTCATTATTTGCAGGTTCTGCATCCGTGGATCCCAATATCCGTAGAAGCAGCCTGCGAACAATGGTGTGCTGGAGTCCAGCACCCAATGGCCCATATCCTCACTGCGGAGGCCTCCAGAGACCTGCTCCATGTTGGCGCCGGCCTGGAAAGGCCTCACGGGCTTCTGTAAAATTCTCCAACGGGACTTAAAGTGACTTCCGCAGTGAGTAAATGGGCCATTGGATACTGGACTCCAGCATCTATGGATCCTCGCTATTGACCGGGGTGATGGGTCAAGAATGGATCCCGCGGATACCGGGATAGATTTATCGGTCTATTTAAATTCTGTCCTACTTAATAAAAGATGACTGCAGCAGCTTACAGCTTGCCAAGGGGCTCACAGTATGTTATTAAAAAAAAAACTGTTCTTAATGTTGTCTTTCTCATTAATTCTCACACAGTTCAATAATTCATTTTGAAAGGAAGCCATACACACCATATACAACTATCATCCAGTTACATCTCCTTATCCAGTTTGGAAGATACCGTCTGCCTTAACTACTGTGCAATTAAATGTGGTGGGGTGCATGTCCTCCCTGATCTCGCATACTGCCTTGTTCCACATACTTATGCAGGATATGGGATGTCCAGAGTGCCCAGTATGTTGTTTAAATATTACTTTAATCTTTTAGTGTAACATTTAAGCCACAGAATTTGGAAAGTACTGTAGTTTGTTCTGTCTCCCTACATGAGTATGTAGAGTAGAAGAGTGTGCTGGGTGGAAAGATGTGTTACTGGGCATGTTCTAAGACACATGTAAAATGGGAGGAAACTTTCTTCTCACCTTTGAACCAAGAAATTGCTGTGTCTTGGGTTGCCGCAGCAGATCCGAATATGTAACCTTAGCTTTTGGCAACTCTGACCATTGGCCCACCAACGCTTCTCTATCTTCTGTGTCTTGTGCACAGTCAAATTGATAGCATGCTTACTGTTCAATCACTTCCCTCTTTGTTGTGAGAAGTGTGTGTGTGTGTGTGTGTGTGTGTGTGTGTGTGTGTGTGTGTGTGTGTGTGTGTGTGTGTGTGTGTGTGAGAGAGAGAGAGAGAGAGAGAGAATCTAGGACTACTTTTAGTATATTTTTCCACAATTTAGGGAGAGACCTGAAGAACCTCCATCATGGACTGTAAGAAAGGGGGGCTGCACCTCTCTCTCTCTCTCTCTCTCTCTCTCTCTCTCTCTCTCTCTCTCTCTGCCTTGAGGTGTAGGGCATCAGTTAATAGTAATCAAATGATGGGAGAGGCAAGCTTCTCCCACTGCAAGTGAGAAGAATTTCATGGCCTGCCAAGAGGCTCACGTCTTGCCTGTAGCCCTGGTTCAGCTTACGGAGACCAAAGACTCAGCCATGGTCTCATGCTGCAATTGCAGCAGGGCCGGCCCATCCATGAAGTCACCTGAAATATTCACATGGAGCAGCACCCTTAGTGGTGCAGTGAATGTATGAGTCCCCAGCCATCTGTCCACTGCCCTCTCCAGCCCACTGCTTCACTGGGAACATAAGAACATAAGAAGAGCCCTGCTGGATCAGGCCAAAGGCCCATCTAGTCCAGCTTCCTGTATCACACAGTGGCCCCACCAGATGCCTCAGGGAGCACAAGACAAGAAGAAACTTCTATCCTGTCGCCACTCTCTTGCACCTGGCACAAAGAAAACCTACTCCTACAACCAGAAGGTTGCTTATCCCCATCATGGCATCCCCATCATGGCATCATTGGGGCAACCCAATCTTCCTCCAAGTTGCTGAGAGCAAGTCAGAGGAGGATTACAGCAGTAGCAGAAGCAGCAGCAGCATTCTTCTCCCTCCAGCGCTGCTAGAGGGAGGGGGAAAAGCTATTGTGGCTCCACATCAGGTGATTTGGAGACTGCCCAAACACCTGCCTTTTCCCTGAAATCATGCAGCCTCCCTGCTCCACCCCTCGGAGGGGGGGGATATAGGCACTCTACAAATTCCAGGAATACTGGGTGAACATTACACACCATTTTAATTGTTATTTCACTATAGCATTCTTGACTTGATTCAGATGACACTCAGTGAACTGAACTCAAGTCCAGCATATTTATCAAAGTGAGCAATGAGCTTATCATGAAAGTAAGAGTCAATCTCCCTACCCCCCTGTGGGGGTCCTCCTTCTAGGCTGGTCATGCAGCCCCCAGATTCCCCCTAGGCATGGGCTGCCCCATCACAGGTATGCCCTCAGTTTAGGCAGGGAAAGAGGTTTACAGCCCAGTCCAGCCCAAGGCCTCAGCGGCACAATTCAGGCACAATTGCAGCCTAAGTGCTTTAGGCCCGAGTTGTGCCTGAATTGTGCCGCAGAGGCCGAATTTGTGCTGCAATTGTGACTGAATTGGATTCCGGCACAATTCAGGCACAACTGCACAATTCAGGCACAATTGCAGCCTAAACGTGGGCGTGTTGGGGGCGTGTCGGGGGAGTGACGGGGGCGGTTACAAATTTGTTCCGGTTCAAGACGCTGGAGAGCCCCTGACACGCCCCCTCGAGCCCTCAGGCACAAAATTTGGGTCAACAAAAAGGGTGGACCCAAATGTGAGGAGACCCATAGGAGCCATTTTACCTTACCCACACCAGCCCTCTCCTGAAAAGTACTAACATCCTGGGCCTGAGTTGTGCCTGAGTTAGGACGGAACAGTTGTGGCCTAACTCTGGAACCGGACCAAATAGTTACCCTATCAGCACCCAGCCTCTTTCCCACAAAAGCTCTCTCTCTCTCTGAGCACGTGGCGTGGGGTTCTGTCCCCCAGCAGCCACAAAGTGGGACTTTGAAAACTTTTCGAACACCCCACTTCTCTCTTCTCTTCTCCTCTCTGCCCCCCTCTAGGGCAGAGAGGGCTGTTCTGCCTGTGGCCAAACTGTTTACTGCTGTGCCTGGGCAGCTGTCTCCATGCAAGTGTTTGCTAACCCATGTCTTTCTCCCAGCCCCTCTCCCCCCCCCCACAGGCAACAACACCAGCAGGTAAGTGCAGGGTTCTTGCTGACATGTGGTCTGACTTCTGCCTCTTTGCATAGAGAAATATAGGTAGGATACATGCCTCTATACCAATGTCTTGTCTCATAGCTGCCTGCATAGCCTGCCATGATATGCCTCTTTACCAATGTCTTGTCTCATAGCTGCCTGCATAGCCTGTCATGATATGCCTCTATACCAATGTCTTGTCTCATGTCTGCCTGCAATGCCTGCCATGATATGCCTCTGTACCAATGTCTTGTCTCATAGCTGCCTGTATTAATGTGAGCACACAATGTCATGAGTGTGGAACTGTAACCCATATGTAGACACCAGCTGTCCCCCCCCCCTCTTTTCTCCACAGGGTCTACTGACAGGTCAGTATTGCTAGGATTGCCATGGTTATGACCCACCAAGTTGTGTTCTCTTTGACCCCTTTCCCTTACAGGATCATGCTCACCTTACACCCAGGGAAGAAGCGCAGACCATGCTATGTGTCTCACACCACTCAGCTGTATTTGATTTCTCTCCCTGCAGGCCTTTGCAACCGGCACACTGGCATTCCTTCAATGGCGATTGCTACCACACACCAGCTGCCATGGAACACCCCCGTGATTTATGTCTCCCCAGGAATGTCCACCACCACCTACCTTCTGGGGAGCACCCCTGGGCCCGCAGTCTGGTTGCCCCATGGTCATCTGCCTCGCTGCTGCCAGAGGTCTGGGAGCCTGCCCTGCAACCCTCCTCAGCTGCTGCTGCTGCTCCACCTCCCTGGCTGCCTACTTGCTGTCCCTCCCCTTTCTATGGAGCAGGCTGTGGTTCCACAGGGGAAGAGCCTGCGTCTCCAGGTCCATGGGGCACGCCTGCTGCTGCTACGTTCTGAGTGGCTGCTGTGCCTACCCCTGGCAGTCTCGCCTGGCCATCTCTGCCAATGTTCCAGAACAATAAAGATGCCCCTTGGGCAAAGGCCCCTTGAACAACATGACCCCAATGTTACACAAGCACTGCCCCACACACACAGAGACAGCGCCCACCACACAAGGCCCTGCATGAATCCCAGCCAGGGCCTGCTACAGCCAGCCCAGGGAGAACACAGCAGGAGGGGCTGCCAGACCCTCCAGGCTCAGAGGGGAGGGGGGAGTTGGGGGGGGCCTCTCAGGCAGGCAACCACTGACAGGCGACATGGCGCACGTCCGCCACGTCCGTGAAGAGCTCTTTCAGCAACCGGGGCTCTCACCCGCCCTCGGTCCGCCCGTCAATGGCATCCGTTTCCGCCCTCAGTCTGCCCGTCAACAGCGTCCATTTCCGCCCTCGGTCCGTCTGCATGAGAGGCGGCCGTTCCTGCATTGCCTCCATCTGCGAAGTGACCCTTGTGTCCCTATTGGTCTCTGCAGACCCCTCTCCCTGTATCCCTCTCCCACCAGCCTTGTTGTCTGTCTGTTTCTGACCCACCCGTGCCCCTCCCCAGCACCCCCTGTCTGTGTGCCTGCCTCCCCTCCCACTCCTTGATGATGGACGCTGGCACCCCCCACCCCACTGGAGCGCCTGCCGCGAGGCGCCGACGTTGCCCCATCTGGGGGTGTGATGAGCTGCGTGAGCCCTTCCCGCTCGCAGCAGACAAGCCCAAGGCATCTCTCGGTCTTGGCCGGGGCACAGAGCAGAAGGCATGCTGGGATGCCTTCTTTGTGGGCATAGCCACGGCCCTGGAGGCCCAGGGCTTCAGGCAGCGCACGGGCATGTCCTGGCAGAGGCGGTTCCAGACTTCATGAGACCCCCCTTGTGTGTGACGTCCCCCCCTCCCCCCCATGACTCCCACGTGCAGCCTCAACGTGGCTTGGGGGTGGCATCGCTTTCTGCAGGAGGGAGGGCAGTGGCACTCCCCCCTGCGGCAGGTGGCTAATGCCCAGGGTGCCCTGGGGCAGCTGGCACTGGCACAACCTCTGCCTTTCCGCTGACTGTCGCACGCCCAGTGCCTGCAGGCCCACCTGTGGCTGCCCATCTGCTGCGAATGCTGCAGCAGCTGTGGTAGGTGCACGCAGACGGGCTGAGGAGGGGGCTCTTCGCTTCCACAAGACTGACACCTCCCCACAGGGGCCTGCCTGCCTCTGTGGTAAGTGTTGCCTCGATCCTGGCCCACTGCTCTTGCCTCCTGCCTAACTCAGGCACAGTTGCAGCCTAACTCGGTCCTATTTTGGGCTCCAATTGTGCCACAATTGGGCCTCAACTGTGCCTGAGTTGAGTTGGGCTGGACTGAGCCCTTAGTCACCCTTAGCCCTTCTCCTGCCTTTTCACTCCTTTTACAGGGTTCATGCACTACTGGAAGTACAGGACTCATCCAACTGCCTACCCTTTACTGAGCTCCTCATTAGCCTTGGTAGGTTCTTTTATACAATCTCTGAGCCTCTTGGCCCCACCCCTTCCTTCCTGGTTGCTCCAACCCTCCTCCCGAGTAGACCTCTGACCCAAGTAGACCTCTGACCCTCCTCCCGAGTAGACCCGACTGACCCAGTTAAAGGGGCCGCTCGCCCTTTTGGTCGGACTCAGTCAGCTGTGCTTGGAAGTGCCCCTCCTGGCTTGGGTTGGGAGGTGTAGCCCAGGCGCGGCTCCTGCGAAACCACACCGCGGGCAGTTGTGCCAGGGTGATTCCCATCGGGGCCCGGGTTGGCAGCTATGTGTGGGTAGCCATTGGCATGCCCGCCAGGACTGTGGGAGGCCATGGTGTGGCGTGGTTCAGGTGAAGCTGCGGTGGGGCTAGCCTGGCCTCACCAGAATTGTCTGTGCTAGAGCCCAGACTGCGGTGTCAGGGGGGGGGAACTCCCCTTGGAGGCTGGGGGTTCACAGCCTTTGGTGGTGGCTGGAGCGGCGGGACTGCCTAGGCAGCTGCTGTAACGTATGTCTGGGGGGTGAGAACCCGGACACCCCCTCCCAAATCCACCTTGCAAAATGGGAAATGTTATAGCAATAATATTTGAAATTATGACATGACAGTAGATTTCATTCAGAGCTAGATTATATTTTTAGATCCTAGCTGGCAGGTAGGTTAAGAAATGCCTCTGTCATTACATTCCTGCTTTAAAAGGCAATTAAAAAAATGCATACAGAAAAATCAGTAAAGTTCTTTGTGGAATCAGTAATCCTATTCTGTATGCAGCAACAGGACAAAATTAATAGACAGATAGCCAAGCAACGACTATTATTTTAAGGGATTAGCCCAGTAATCCAATGATAGAAAAGTATTTTTAAAGGACACGCGCTCAAGCCGCATTTTATCTTTAAAATCAAGTACATTTTTCACTATTGGCTCCCATTTTTCAATAGCATTAAATTTATTTTTCTTTCTTTTTTGCAAACCTATTTGATGCACCTTAATTTTCCCCCTGTTTCCCTCCTCCCTCCAGAAGCTACAATGCTGGTGACCAATCTGAAGTTCTTGACGTTTTCATAGTGTATTTACTCTCAAAGCACCTCTTTGAAGTGTGGTTATCTTATTTTCACATAAGGGACATTTGCAATGCAGTCTCAATGAATGTCTTGTAAATTTATGCTGGCTCATAGACTCATATTTAACTAGGTGAAATGTTAGTAATTCAGAAAATGGGCGATATGACCAATATCTGCGTCGGAGGTTGGGCTGGGAAATACAGGCAAGCAGGCTAAAAGGATAATGGCACTCCAGGCATTATGAAGCTTTCTTCACTGATAACATACAATATATACCTTGTCCTCCACTGATTAGTTTGTAACCTTTTCTGCACAATTGTTTGCATTCTGATATAGGAGTTTGCATACATTTTAGTGTATTTGATGTTGATTCTGTTATTTTAACGACGGGGAGGTGATGCACATGACACCCCTGCTGAGTAATACAGAAATGAGTTTGGAATCTGATTTTAAAAGAATAGGAGATAAATGTGGTCAAAGTGAGGAGTGAAAACACACACACACACACACACACACACACACACACACACACACACACACACACACACACACACACACAGACCGATAAATGATTGGTCGTGAAGGCGGTTGCCTTTTTCAAGGAGCCATTCAGGAGCCGCAATTGAATTCTAACCTAAGGATCCCCTGCGCTTATTAGATGGGGAGGGGTCTTACACCAGCTTTGCATTCAGACTCTGGCATCTCCAGACTGGAACTTGGAAAGACCCCTGTGTGAAATCTGCAGAGTCACTGCCAGTTAGAGTAGCCAATATTGACCCAAGATACAGGGGTGACGCCAGAGGTCTGTAGCATACCCACTGCTACGGAGCCCGGCCTGCATCGACTCAAGTAACTGCACAATCCTATCCAATGTACACCATTGGTGTAACCAGCAGGGGAGGGCAGGGCAGAAGGCTTTGGAGGGGAGGGGAGATTTAAATCCCGTTTGAATCCCCCTTTGGGGGGATTTGAATCCCCTTTCCATTCTGGGGCCTCTGGTTCTCATCGCACCGCTGGTTACACTGGTGGTGTAAGTTGGATAGGATTGCGCTGTCAGTGGCAGGCTGTGGGCAGTTTGGGGGAGGTTTGGGACAGGGAAGGGGAAGAGCCGGAGGTGGGGAGTGGGCTGGAGGGGGTGGATCTCAGTGGCAAAGGTGAACACCAGATCTTATCCCCAATTTTCTAGCCTGCTCTGCCTCCTTCCTCTCCTCAGATTTATGCCACAAAAATAGCTGGCATGGGTCTGAGAAGTCCCATTGGAGGCCAGAAGGCCTACTCAGTGATTATACTTAGCTCTGGTTGGCCTTCTGATCACCACACGCGCACACACACACACACACACACACACACACACACCACCACCACCACCACCACCACCATTGAATACACTTACTCTGGAAGCATGGCTACATCACGTACAATAGTGGCAGATACAATTGGGCTGAAAATTGCTTAAAATGCAAACAGAACATATTGAAAGCACAAAGGCTGCCAAAGCATTTAGCACAATGACTAACCCTCCATTGGATAACCAGGGAGCTACAGCATGAGTGCCTGCACAGGGTTGCCTCTGGTTTTAGCCAAATGCAATTACAATCTCTTAGGCTATCGATTTTCCAAAAGGCCGATAGATTTTGAGACATTGAGGATGCAATCCTATACACACTTTCCGAGAGGTAAGCATCATTGAATATGCATAGTAGATATGCATATGATTACACTATAAAGAACATTAACAGTGCAATCCTAGGCAGGTCTTCTCAGAAATACAGCCCACTGTGTTCAGTAGGGCTTACTCTAATGAAAGTGGGCATTGGAGTCCTTTTGTTAAATCCTTGATCACCCATGTGGGTAACAAGTTAAGCAAAACCGACAACCTCAATGGAAAGGCTGTACTAATCCCAAACCACTCTTTAGTTTCCATTATTGATACTATCTCACACATACTCATGTGAGAAAAACTTATGCTCATGTGTGTTTATTATTGTTAATGGTTATTATAATGTGTGTTTTAAAAAGAAAGATTTCATCAATATTTTCCCCAAGAGTTGGACATATTTCCAAGTTTTTGTAAAAACATTTCTTACATAAATTATGACTTTTCTAGAAACAAAAGGCTTTTCATGACTACGTCTCAGGCATGCTCATTAAACTGAGACCAATAATAATTTTGTCTTCTGTGCTCATTCCATCAGGATTTTGAGCATTGCACTCCTGTTCTGGGACGTACAGGTGTCTGAAATAACGAGAACACAAACTGGATTAACTTCAATTAAAAAAATCAAGCCATCCGTACTTGAATGAGAATCGAAGTTTCAGTCTCATGACGCACAGCAACAGTTGATCCAAAACTGAATTACTCTCTGGTTCTATGTAAGTTTACTCAAGAATTCCTGTTGATATCAACAGGATGTGTTCTCAAATAAGTGTGCATAGGACCACACACTTAAGCCTTGACACACATTTATTTTGGATTGTTTCGATCTCAGCTGTAGTAGAGCAGTATTAATCGTAGATCTGATGCCAACCTGAATAACTTGGAACGAATAAACGTCTGACTCATTCAAATATAACTTTTGAAAACATCTCCTCCAAGCTTGAAGCCCTGTTTTGCAATGCCCAACCGTTCAGGTCTAACTGATGTGATTGTCAGTGCCCGGGCCAAAAACAGTTCAATTTAATTGTTGTCAGAATAAGGCTTTTTAAAGTGTTGTCATCTCAGATCAGAAGATGGTGTTAAGATGTCAGAGCAAGCAAAGTGTGTTGAATGCAGATTTGTGGAGACAATTGCATCCAAGTTTCACTCCAGGCTAGGGTATCATAAAGCTGTTTGCTGAACATTGAGATGTGTTGTATCATATATCCATTCCACATCATGGGGAAGAGAGAGTTCTGAAGCCACAAGAAATCTCCTTTTGTATTACCGTATTTTACGCTCCATAGGACGCATCGGTCCATAGGACGCATGCATCCTATGGAGCATAAAATACAGAAAAAAAGTTTATTACTTACCTGGGCTTGGGGGCGCTTTGGGGAGGCCTGTGGGGGCTTCGGGGAGGCCTGCGCGAGCCTCTGCAGGCCTCCCCGGTGTTCACCTCGGCCGAAAACAGCGATTTTCGGCCATTTCCGGAAATGGCTGAAAATCGCTGTTTTCTCCCGAAGTGAACATCGGGGAGGCCTGCAGAGGCTCGCACAGGCCTGCATGAGCCTCTTGCAGGCCTTCCCGATGTTCACTTCGGCCGAAAGTAGCGATTTTCGGCCATTTCCGGAAATGGCCGAAAATCACTGTTTTCGGCCGAACTGAAGATCAGGGAGGCCTTTGGGGGCTCGCCAGGCCTCCACGAAGCACCCGCAGGCCCAGGCTTGGCCCCATAGGACGCACGCTTTTTTCCCCCTATGTTTTTATGGGGGAAAAGTGCGTCTTATAGTGCGAAAAATACGGTAGCACTTTCTCTACTAGTAATGGTCCAGATTAGAGTTTCAACCAACATTTTGTGACAGTTTGAGGTGAATTTGGTGATTCCTGCTTGGGACAAACATCCCAGGAACCCCAGGAATTTTAAAAGAAGGAAGCAAAGCAAGCAAAAAGTTTCAACCTGAATGAGAGAGGTGTGCACACTGCTCGACCTGGGACCCACGAAATACATTACGGCACTGTGCTACAGGTGTCCCCTGCTGAACGGTGTTCCGACTAGCAACCCCCCGGATATATGATGGAGGTTCCTAGGCGGAACGCAATTGGTTCGCTTCCCTTCCCTTCCCTTTCAACGTGAGGTCTCTCTAGAGACCTGTTTGAGGTCACAAGTCGGTCTGGAGGCCTGTTCTAGTTTTCAGAAGCAAACCAGAAGTTGCTTCTGAAAAATGGTTGTGCCTTACAGAGGCCTCTGTGGGCCATTCTGAGGCCCCCAGAGGCCAGGAACAGGTCTCCAGACCAGCACGTGACTTCAAACAGGGCTGTACCAACAAAATATGGTTAATGACTGTTTCAGGAAGGGCGCGGATCACTTTGAGAAATTCCAAGACTGATCGGCATGGTCATGGTCAGAAGGTGCATCTTTTGCAGTCTCTAAGAGCAGAGTTGTGCCCTGTGTGGGCCCTTCAGCTTTATTTGAAGGGAGTGGTGGCATGTAGCCATTGGTTCATTGTTTCAGCACCTGGATGCTTCTCTCCTGACTCTGTTTCATCCTGGGGACATTTTTTCACATGGGCTCAAGGATTTTGGCCCGTTGCCTATGGATTATGGGTTGCATTCTTTTTGTATTGGTGCAGCTACCTCTGTCACAAGTATAGGCATTCAGTGAATTGGCTATTGGAGTTTGCCTTTTTTAAGCCGTATGTCTTCTGGTGAAGTAGGGCAGGCACTGCAGTTGGACGGTTGTGTGGTGGTGTTATGCTGTGTTTTCCACAGTAGGAGGGTGAGGCATGGTGTTAAGCTACAGTAGCTGCCATGAGGGGAATATCGAGCTGTCTGTGAGCTGAGTCATGCCTGTTGAGGCTGTTTCTGTTTTCCTCTTTGACACGTTTTTGCTGGACATTATTAGTGAGGCTGCTTGATTGCGTTCCATTTTTTTTTGGGGGGGGGGTTCAAGCTGCAGCAGCAGCAGCACTCAGCTTGGGTTGGGTGATGTGGCCAGATTGAGTTGGATTGCTAAGAGAGGCATGCTGTGGAGCCAGCTGTTGCTGTTGGTTTGGGAATGTATTCAGAGTTGCCCACCTCCACAGGTATTATTAATTCATCTTGGAGAAAATGACCTGGACCAAAGGACTGGCTTATCCTTCAGGTTGCAGGCTCTCCTATGCCAACAAATCCCCTGTTTTTGTATTCTCTGGTCAAATCCTTTACAGCATAGAGTTTGGAAGAGCATTAATGATGATGTTAAATAAATAAATAAATTTAGACATAAAATCAGTAGGGACCTGGGAAGGGCAGCTACTGAGTCTGGTGGGGCAGTTACCGCCCACCCAGGCATTGACCATTCACAGTCCACTCTGTTTCAGAGTGATGGTGTCCATTTATCTACTTTTGGGGCTGATCTTTTCTTGGTGGATGTGCAGCAAGGCACTTTACTTTGTGGGACCAGGAAAGCTAAGTTCTACACTAACCTCCCTATGTGGCGGGTTTGGTGTGGATCGGCGGTAGGAGTAGTGTGCACCCTGAAGTAAGCAGAAGTTCCTGGGTGAACCCTAGAGGCTGTCTGGCTCAGGGAGGCTGACTGATGATCCCCCAAGTTTGGACTGCAAAGTAAAACTCAAAGGCTTTGGGGGGAGGAAGTGCAGTTTAGCTTTTTTGACCCCTCAAGGTTGACATAGAGAAGTTCGGTCTGTCAATTGACAGTCCACAGCTTTGAGTCAGGGTGGGAATGTCCAAAAGGAGAATAGACGATCATTAGCTGTTTCCTCCAGGCTGGATGCCCACATTAAGGGGGAGGAGTTTTTAAGCAGGGTCTGCTCCATGTTTATTCAAGTGTTCAATTGGCTTTCAACAAAATGTGACCCAATTTATATTCCAAGCAACTTGTCTCATGTATCTATTGGTGGGTGCGGGGGCAACGGCTTTTGCCAGCCACCATTTTTTTACCCAGAATGCCCCAGGGAATTATTCAATATCAGAAGATTGCATAGTTCCTAGTGCATTCCAGTTGTGCTTTTCCCCAAGTGTTTGTGACACTGACTATTCTCCCATCATAAACATTTTAAATATTTAAGTAGACCATTAAAAAAAAGCTCTTTTGAAAACAAATCCTATTTTGGTGATATAGTGTATAACTATTCTTCAATCATTACAGATAAATTTATAGCAACAATATTGCTAATCCTAAAATCCCCTTTGTTCCCCATAGCCTCAGTATAGTGTAAAACCATAAATAAGGCAATAGCTCAAAAGCTATACAGATATTACTATTGCTCGTATTCCTCTAGTGCAGCAAAATGCATACAAAATGCACAGTCTATTCCTGCTTAAGGGAGAAAACACAGGAAGAGTCTTGATATTTTCAGCAACAGTATAATCCGACATGGTATTGTCTTGCTCCTGCAGATGGTGCTGTATCACAACATTTTCTCCCTGCAAGATCAGATCAAAATGCAGCCATTTCTCTGAACTTTGATCTTGCCATTATATATGGAGTGATAAAATTTCCAAGCTTCTGCACAGCAAAATGTCATTGTGGGTGAAGCCCTAACTAGATATGAAAATATACATAAAATAACCTGATGCTTTCGTATGTCAAACCTGAGGTGCTCGCAGTGCTCTCGCTCTTTGGAGAAATTTGTTAAAAACCAGAAAGGGATTTCCTGTTCGTATTACCTTTTGTAGTCAGGCAAGGCAAACGGTCTCCTGTGCAAGTGTTCCTTACACTAGTGAGACTTGCATTGGTTTCAGTAGGATTTAAATGGCATATATTTGTGTTGTATTTGTGTCTGTTGACTATTTGGCATAAATACCTAAGCAGACCTATCCATGCCAGACAGACCGCTGGAAGAGGGGAATCGCCTTGCCGCATCCACTTTTTTTTTTACACACAGTGGGAGCTATTAATAAATAAATATTTGTTTTGCAAAGATACTGCGTAGATGTCAAATTGCTTTTGAATCCTGCAAATACCTAGAATCCAGCATCAATATTTTTGTAGTGCATCCTTATTTGGGGAAGGGCTGCTAGGGGAAATGGCCAGAGGTTTTGTCAGTGGTTCAAAAATAGGCTGACCTTATCCCAAAAACAGACAGGGTGCCTATACTTTTAACCATTGTAAGAAGAGGGAATTTTGACAGGTGTAGCTTGTTGCACCCTTCCATGATGAGCTGCACCTGACCAAATTCCAATAGTTAAAGGAACAGGCACCTTGTCCCTTTTTGGATATGGTCAGCCTATCCAAAAATGATCTGATAACTCTAACTTCTGCTGAATCTGGTGAAATTATGCAGATGGATGATATGATATTACCAAGAAATGGAGGAGACCCCTTTCCAGTATAAGCACTGGTGGGGTTGATAGCCAGGACTAACTAGAGTTTGACTCAAAATGAATGTTTTGGCATGCATTGATGTTATCAGTTTATGACAGCACACAAGGCCTGGGCTTGGACTTAGCAAGCAGGGGTACCTGGTGGAGAAGCCTATCCCAAATATGGTGCACAATGTGGTGACCATTGGTGAGTCCTACATCTTCTCTAAGAAGCTCATTTAAGCACAGAGGATCTAGCAAGGGGAGCATTATAACATGAGCATCATAAGGCACTGTAGATGCAATAGAGGGAAAGATTCCAGGGCTTTACCTCTAAGAATAATATAGAAGAGAAAATGTTGGCAATGTGGGCTCCATTTTGGAAGGCACAGTTTTTCTTCTCCCTGATGATTTATGTCATGGATAATCTGCACCTGTTAAAATTTCCTCTTCTGCACAAGCATTTAAAACATAGGGTGCTGTGGCAGAAAGATACAATGGCCAACTTGCTTTTGAAGCAAGGAAGCTTCAAAGTACAATATATATGGTACTTTATCTCTTTATCAAATATGACTGCTAAAGATAATTATCCAGGCAATCACACAATCAATGTATATTCAAGTAGTTATCCCTTCATTTTGTCTGAGATCTTCCATCCATACAAATTACAATCAATTTTCCCAATTATGATGCATAATTATCAAAAAATAGCTCAGATAATAGCCTGTCCTGTTAAATTCCTAGATCCCAAACATCTTGACAGCGTAAAGTATTGACAGAGGTGCTGTTGCATTGTGTCATTTCGTGAGTTGATAGAGGCCTCTATGTGTGGACTGCAAGATATCGTGACAATTCTGGAGGCTGTTTTGGAGCCCAAGATGGCTGTTCCAGTATCCATCACCTTTTAGAATCTAACCGAGAGACTTGTTGGAATTCAGCAAATAAACTTCATCTCCTCCATAACATTCTACAGGCAGAACCTAGGAGTTCCACCCCTTTCTAAACCAGTGTGAGACAAAATCATGTGCGTGTATGTGTGCTTAGTGTTCGATGGATAGAAAAGTGTTCCTCTTCAAAGCTAGGATCGCTACCCTTTTTCGGACACGAGTCTGCAAGGCCGGCCTCCCTCACTCCGTCGCCGGACCAGGACACGGCTGCCAGCGGAAGGTAAGTGCTCCCGCCGGCGGCCACATGGGTAATTCGGCAGGTGAGGGAGGGGGGGTCATTGGCCTAGCCAGCCTGGGAGGTGGCAGGGGATGGCGTCGGCCATATCCCCGTCCCCGCCGGGTCAGCTACGCTGTTACACGGCCTCCTCTACTTCCAACAGCGTCCTCTTCCCTGAGTAGTCCTCCGGCCCGCCAGCAGATGGGCAGCCCAGGTGCAGGATCCAGCACGTGGCCCTGGGCCGCCAGCCGGATCCTTACACAGGATTGCACTGCCCACAATTAAAAAAGCAGGGGAAGATTGAAGCATGCCTAGGACCAAGTGAATTTTGATCCACTGATGCTGACCAAAGTCACTTGGTTGCAAACTAGAAAAACTGAACTTGTGATAAAAATGACTCCTGAGAATCTTGCACATGAACAATTGGATGCCTGATGTTATATTGATCTTAATATTGCCTTAAAATTGTCCTGTTGATTCTATCAAAATAATACAAGCAATATATTTAGTCCATCACAAATTTACATTTAACTTTCTTCCCTTCCAAATGAGTTTACAGCTACACTGTTGTTGTTTTTAAAAAAAAAATCCTCTAGGAATCAGTATGATCAACGTGAAACAAAATTATTGTCTGCCTGCAATCATTAAGGTTTCTTTATATTAGTTACATTAGAGGTTTGTTGGATGGTGGGTCTAGGTGTTATTTTTGCTGATGTTTGCAATTCTGTCCCTTGCAGAGTCCCTTGCTGAAGATAAATACCATCTGGTTCCAAAGATTAGTCAAAACTTAAGGAAATATGCCAAACATAAAATGTGTTCCTTGACATCTGTTCTGAATATGCCTTTAATTTTGCATGTTTGTCCTTTTGCTGAAAGTTCTGCGTCATACAGAATACATTTAAATAAAGCTCTGTAAGTTTGGTTATGCTATGCAGTTGCCTGTGATTTCATTTTTTTCCCCAGTGTTGTCTTTACATATCTCTTTTTTTTCCCTTTTTGCATACCATGAACCGATCGATGATAGGCATAAACGACGTTCTACGTATTTCATTTATTTAGAGTTTTAATTTCCCTAGCCTGAACTTCAAGGGTGGATAACTGTACTACAGAGATAAAAACAATGGATTCATTCTACCCTGAAAGCTCAGAATTAAAAAGCAGGTGAAGGGCTTGGAGGAACAAAGGAGGATGAACAAATAGTAAGATGGAATCTAAAGCTGAGTAGATACAGATGTGCGTACATGGTGCTGTTATAATAGGTTTTCTTGACAAGTCGGTCAGGACAAGTTAAATGAAAGTAGGCAAGTAGCAGAGGAAGGGAAAAGCACAGAAGGGAAAAGTAGGGATGTGATGACAAAATCTAAAGATGGAAATGAAGAACAATGAACGCAATGGGAAAGTAGCCTGTGATAGTAATTTGTCTATACAAATGGTGTGCAAGAGGTCAAAATTGCAGCAAGAATTGTTGGTGGGAGAAATGACTCCAGAGATGATCAGTAGAAGGCATATAGAAGAGATGAAGCTTGGAGTTATATAAAGATTGATTCAACTGCCACTAATCTTGGGTTGTTGCAGCACAATGTGGCAGAGTCCAGGCTAGGGCTCAACCAATCGTAAAAACAAGGGTCAAGCATTTGCAGGCGTTCCATGTGAATACTCACAGAAGTTTGAGCCTTTGCAAGTGATGCATTTGAATGCTCACAACAGCTTGGAAGTATTGCAAAAGCTTGAGACTCTTGAGAGCAATCAAATGAATCCAGGTCAGGTACAGCAAGTCCTCACTTAAAGTCATTTTGTCGTCTTCCCCCGGTGTAGTGCAGGGAGGCCCCAATGGATTTCCATCAGGAGGTCACGTAAAGGCTGCGCCGGTCCAGGAATGGGGATATGGCGGCCACCACCCTGGCCTCCCTCGCCACCTGGACCGCCCCCGCGCCCTTCGAGGGATCCCTTACCTGTATCCGGCGGCAGCAGGGATTATCTGGCGGTGGAGCAAGGGCTGCCAGCCTCCACGCCAGCTGCCCTTACTCTAAAGTAATCGCAAACATGCTTTACGGCACGTTTGCCACACTTTAGAACGGCAAAGCACGCGCTCCGCCATTCTAAAGTTAGTGTGTATTGCGCTCTGATTCTCTGACTGAACCGAAGCCTAGTAGAATACATTATAATCTTAGTGTGTACTATTTTTGCTTGTTTGTAGTGGAGAGCTGGAAATGCTAAATGTCATGACTAGAAAATGCATATTTTTGCAATAGGAATAAGTCATGCAAATGAGGTCAATTTGCACAAATGCAGCTGAGAGTTGATCTGCTGGCTTTTTTCGAGTTTATGGGTTATTACAAAGAAGAAAGATTGGAAATCATCGAAGAACGGGGAAGAGAAATAGCTCTATGAGTTAAAATTGAAAGTAGGGTTGATGAAGAGGTCACACCCCCATAGAATTTTCACCTCGATCACTGCTATTTTGTAAAACTCTGGAACAGACAATAATACTGTTACATAGCTATATCCTTAACCAATATATTGAGAAATTTTGGCTCAATGATAATAAAAGCTTTATGCTTGCATTTTAGGCGATATTAAGAACAGCCCCCCCCCCCCGTGTTATCTGCAGATCTGCTATCTGCGGATTCACTTATCAGCAGATATTGGGAGCCCCCCTCCTCGCACACACCCCAGCCATTATTTTACCTTAAAAGCTTGTTCATGTCTTCCTTGAAACAAATGCTATGAAACAGCAGCATGCTGCTTATAGCACAGACACCGGCTGATGCTAGAGAGGCACAACCAAAGAACAGGAAGCAGGAACTGGAACTGCTTCCTGTTCTTCGGCTGAGCCTCTCTAGCCCTCAGACAACATCTGCACTATAAACAGCATGCTGCTGCTTACAGCGCTTGATTCAAGGAAGACACAAACAAGCTTGTAAGGTAAAATAATGGCCGGAGGGTTACAGCGGGGCCAAGGGGGGGCCATTGAGAGGGCATTTGTCCCTATCCATGGTTCTCCTTTATCCTCAAGGGGGCCTGGAACGGATCCCCTGCAGATTCCGGGGCTCCCATGTATTGGGCAACTCAAGGTTTTGCCAAATGGATGAGATTTTCATCAATGACCATATTATAGATATGTTATAGAACAGTGGTTCCCAAACTTTTTAGCACTGGGACCCACTTTTAAAAATGACACTCTTTCGGGACCCACCTAGCTTTATGATACTTTTTAAAACACGTGCTCTAGAAAGAAATGACGGGTATCAGCGGCACGGAGGCAAAGCGGCATGGGGGCACCAGCAACACGGCAGCAACGGGCACAGCAGCGATGGGCAATGTTGGTGGCATGACGAGCAATGAACAGCACAGCAGCAACGTCGTTCAATGCCGGATGGCAGCACGACAACAGGCAATGGCACCATGGTAGCGACGATGGGCATGGGTGGCGGCACGGCAGCGACGACAGGCAATGGCAGCGGGCGGCGGCGATGACGGGTAAAATGGACAGGCAAGTCAATGTAATTATTTTAGGGTAAAAATAAATAAATAAGCAAACCCCGTCACCGCCCCGTTGCACCCCCTCCCTGTCCAACCCTCCCCTTTCCCCGTTCAACCCCCTCCCTGCCTCCCTCCCTGCGCGGAATTGCCTGCTCCAGCAGGTGTTTGCAGGTCCGCCAGCATGTGCGAGGCTGCTCTGGTTTCCCCGCCATTGGGCCTCCTCCAGCACATGTCAGTAAAGGTTCCTTTGCAACAGCCGTAAAGCACCCTCCGCCAGCGCAACACTAGTTACAGTGACGGGGGAGAAGGTTACTTTCCAAGCTTCTTTCCAAGTCTTTCTTTCCAAGCTTCTTTCCAAGTATTTGGGCATAAGACTACAGCCTTTGTTCTTTTTCTAACTGATGGAAAAAAAAATAGGAACTGCCATTTAAAGAGAAGACAGAAATCATTTCAAGCCAGTGCCATTCATAAATGATATAGAAATAAAGGACCAGAATAGTCATTAAAGATGCAGGCATTCATTGAAATAGAATCGTTTTTCATTGCTAACACATCTGCCTCACCATATGTGGGGGTTTCTGCGTGTATGTTTTTGGTGTGTGTTTTTTTTTCTTCTTCTGGAATTCACTCTAATTCTCAAGAGTAAGGCAAATTTTAGAATAAGTACTGCTTGACATTTACCTTTCCATATATGATAGATGTTTGAAAATGAGCATCTGTCTCTAGCATCAAAATTAAATTCCCCTCCTGATTACCCATGCAAATAACTTGGCCTAGTAATCTCCACAGCATCTCTTTGGTACTCTGAGACACCCCTTAGCATTAAAGAATTGTCACTTATCAGTACGCTTACCAATTATCATAATGCAACAGACATCCCCTCTCCCCCCAAAAGTTAAAAGGTTCTGATGATATTAATTCACCTTCTTCTCTAGTGAATTTCAATTCATACAAGAACATCAATTTACAACAAGAGTGAAGGAAGGAATCCTTTCTCTTGAACAAGCAAAATCTTGTGTTGCTATTTTAAGTCAGATGGACTAGTTCTTAAACAATCTATGCTACGCCTCTAACACCCCAGTGTTCAGATTGAAGATTGTTGTTTTACACATTGGAAATGTTATATAAATCTGGAGGAATAAGAACCCTTTTCTGAAAACATCTGTCATCGTTCAAGTAATTAGCAGTATTCTTGTTTGCTTTATTTCCCTGTTAACATGATTTTATATTCCCATGCATTCATTTTTTTGCAACTCATGGAATAAAGTGGCGAGATGTGCTGTACATTTTTATGACTCGGGGGAAAAAAAAACCGTAAACCAGATGTACTGCTATTCATGGTAATTTGCGACCATTTTTTCCTGCTAAGCATTTCATTAAACAGATTGTCTTCCTAAAGCATCACTGCTTGTATTAACAACAAGTCTATATAAAGCAACCCTTCTCCCTTGTTGGCATTCGTAGGAGTTGTCAATGTTTTAGTATTCTGATCTAGGGCCACCTTTGGCCTCCAGTGTACACATGTACTTCTAGTGCATGAAGGATAACCCCATTCAGAAAAGAGGGCAGTTTCATGTGCAATTTTAATGTACAATAAATATATCATGCCATTGTCCCAGATAGGTTTACTGTCTCTACAAGAAGAATCACTGGTAGCAGATGCTACCTAGCAGTGTTGCAGTATCTGTTAAGCAGCGACAAATGTGAGGGGGTGGAAAGACACGGGAAAATCTAGGGCACATCCTAAAGACTTGTCAGCAGATAAGGTGCTGCAACCCTGTTCACCTGCTATGTCGTGACCCATTATTATTATTATCAGATAAAAATGAATGAGCAGCATAGCAGCAATGGCCTTGCTTCATTCCGTATTCTCCTACAACCAAGTCAGCATGGAGCCCTCGGTGTTTTGTTCACAGCTACAGAATGAGGATGTTAAAGGACTGTGTATGATTTTGATCCATTAAGCAAATAAGTAGTTGGGAACACCAATGAGCAGATCTGAACCTTTGCACTTCCCTTTGCACTTCCCTTGTTTTGGTTGTGATACAAGATACGATACTATAGTTGTTCTGATGCAGCCTGAACAAGTATGTTTGTTTTTTTTATTTCCCCAGATGCTCAGTGTGGATTCAGACATTCAAGTACAGCAAGTCCTCACTTAAAGTTGTCGATGGGTTCTTCTTGGAAACTGCAAATTTAAACAAAACGACTTATAATGAAACTCATTTTACCATAGGCTAATCAATAAATGTAAAAGTTCCCATGGCATTTTCCCATCAACTTAATATGAAACGACTTTAAGTGAGGACTTACTTGTAGAGACGTCAATGTCCTTTGAACCAGCCCTTATAAGACTGTGAAACATGTGTCATAGGCACTGCCGTTGCTCGAGGTGGGGCGGAAAGCTAAGTTCTGCAGCTTTCCACCCCACCGTTACTCTCCTGCACTAGGCGCCCCACCTCCTCATCGTAGGAGTCCATCAGCGGAGAGAAAGCAACGCGCAGGGACTCTCCTGGGACGAGGGGGCAGGGCGCCTCATGCAGGTGGGGTGCAAAGGTGCAGAACTTAGCTTTCCGCCCCACCTTGAGCAACGCCAGTGGTCATAGGACTTGCACGTTGTCACATGTTGCTAGAGGAGGAAATTCAGTGTGATGCAGTGTTTAAGGGGGTTAAATCTCCATTAGCCATTAGTCCCCATTGTTCAGCCCCATCTACATCACAAGGCTGCTGTAGAGACCAGTAGCGTTGCTCGGGGGGGGGGAGCTCTAAGTTCCGCCGCGCTCCGACCCTCCTTTACTCAGCGACACGAGGTGGCCCCTCCCCCTCGCCTTCAGAGCAATTCAAGGCGGTGAAAGCAACACGCAGGGAGTCTCCTGTGCGTTGCTTTCACCACCTTGAATGGCTCCGAAGGCAAGGGAGAGGGGCCGCCTCATGCGGGCATGTAACGGTGGGTCGGAGCACGGCGGAACTTAGAGCTCCGCCCCACCTAGAGCAACAGCACTGGTGAAGACATTGAAGAATACTGTGGACGTTGGGTTGAGTTTTTTGAATGAACAGCAGAATGCTGCCACCCCCCTCCGCTAATGAAATTGAAGGCAGGGGCATCATTGCCCATCCCACCCTGTGCAAGGCAAGTTGGGGGATTTATGGCATCCCATTGGCTGTCAGGGTTAGTTTGGGGTGGGGCTAACATGGCTGTTGCAGCTGTTCGCAGCGGCGTCGCTACGCCCCCATGTGCTGGGGTTCGTCGCCCCGCCCCTGCGTCGTCGCCCCCACATGGGCGGGCGCGTGACATCACGCCTCGCCTCCAGACACCCCCTCCGCTATTTTCATTACCTTTTGGGGGCCGTTCGGACGCACGGGTGGGTGGGCGGGCCGAAACACGTCCGTCCCGCCTACGAGGAAGGTAAGTTTGCGCCCTCTAGTCCTTGATTCCGCCCCTTCAGGGGGTCGGCGCCCGGGGGCCCTGGGCACCACTTGGTGCCCTGGGCACCCCCCCCCATTTGACGCCTCTGGCTGTTCGTCCATCTCTGGCACTGTGCACCTGATTTTGTCATGACCTTGCTGACCCTGTCCATCAGAATGGGCTAAAGACAGTTGGTTACTGTCATAGAAGAGGGTAGGATTTTTTTTTTTTTTTATCTCTCACCTGACTGGCTGTTGGTGAGAAGTTTTTTCATTTACCCCAGAGTGTTCTAAGTGCGTGGTCAAGTTAGCCAGGTTGTTCACAACTGGCTGGTATAGTGTGGGAAAATGAATACGAAACAGGATTGGTGTTTGTCCGGAGGTAAGCAAGAGTCATAGGTAGAGGCAGTCCAAAATGATGTTTTCAAAAAGCGGATTTTGATATTTTCCAAAATAAAATTGCTGAAAGCGGTGTTATGTGTTTGTGTTCCATTTTTATAAATTATACTCACTTTAATAAATGCTTTAAAAGTGTACTATGTAGACGATATAGGTGGTATAGTGTGAGCAGATGCAGCCACAGTCATTACCAATATGTGGTGTTAGAAAATGGTTTTATTTTTCACATAACCGGGGGGGGGGGGTTGTTGCAGAAAGGGGTATTGTGTGTTTTATTTCATTTTTACTGAAAAAGACTGCCCCTAGTCATACAGGTTAATGTGAGTAGATAAATAGGTACCGCTTGCGGGAAGGTAAACAGCGCTCCGTGTTCCAGCCGCATGCTACTCGCTGCGGCAAGGAGAGTCATGCCGGCCACATGACCATGGAGGCGTCTTCGGACAACGCTGGCTCTTCGGCTTTGAAATGGGGATGAGCACCACACCCTACAGTCGGACACGACTGGACTTCACTGTCAGGGGTCACCTTTACCTAGTCATACAGGGAACCAGAACCTACTGTATCTCAAGAAACTCTCTAGCTCGGAATAGGCTTACCATATTTTGAGGTGCCCAAACCGGGACACAGACCCCCACTTCCCCCCCTCCAGAAATATTTTTAAAAAATTATTTCCTGTTTTGGGGGGGGTCCTTTTTTTCAGGCACAAAGTGCTCACTCGCCGCCAGTAAGGGCGTCCAATTTTTTCCAACTAAATTAATTATTTAAAACCCCATTTTTGCGCCTACTTGCCTTTTTTTGCTGCTGCTGTCCATCCTGCTGCCATCCGATTTCTGGCTGGCCAGCTGCTCAGGCCAGCCAGGACTGCAAGGTGGTGTTCACCACCCCTCCTCCCCCCGCCGCCGCTGCTGCTTCACTGATGATTTTAAAAAGGTAAAACATTTTCCTGTCGGCCATCTTGGATCTCACGAAATCTTGCAAGTTCCAAGAGGCAATTCCAAAATCTCGAGAGGGCACATGGGGCAGTCCCGATTTTTCTAGGACGGATGGTAAGCCTTGCTTGGGGGTGCAGGCTGGCTGGTGACCCCTTAGGCTTAAATGTCCTATCTCAAAAACTGTCTGGCTTGGGGGAGGCAATGCAATTCAATTTCCATGACACCTTTCACAGGGGTTCTTCTGAGAAGCTAAGATCATTATCAGATAATCTAGAAACTGGAGTCAGGGTAGGATGCTTGAAGGGGAAATATACAGTTGTATGCTCTCTCTCCTACCAGGTAGGTGCCCGCATGAAAGCGGGGAGGAGTGGTTAGAGATAGTATGTTTGATTGGCATCAATTTTAATATGTGGGGCCCAGTTTTATTTCAAACCTTGTCTTGTGTCTTTCAACTGGGAGGTTTGCAAGCAGTATGAATAAGATGCATAAATACATAAAGAGTGCTGAGAAATGGGTGATAAAAATTGAGAGAAGACTTTGCTTGCTTGTAAACCTTAAAAGGTTCTCGTGATGGCAAGCTTTTCTTTCCTATGCTTTGACATGGAAAACACTTCACAATGTGGTTATTTTTAAACCTACAGTATACAAACCCTCTTTGATGTAAGGCTGTTAAATTGTTCTGTGATTTGCTTGCTCACAGACCTGTAGGCAGAAAAAAATGCACTGATGAATCTTTACCCTGAGACATTTCAGCACAAGCCTATGCATGTCTACTCAGAAGTAAGCCCCATTAAATTCAATGAGACATAGCGCAATCTTCCGGAGCTTTAGGGTGGCAGAGCGAGCGCTCCGCCACCCTAAGCCTTCGCAAACATGCCGTAAGGCACGTTTGCGATGACTCTAGAGTAAGGGCCACCGGCGCTAGGCAGGCAGCCCTTACTCTGCCACCGGATCTCCATGCGGCTGCCGGAGGAAGGTAAGGGATCCGGCAGATAGTTAGGATTGCGCTGTTACTCTCAAGAAAGTATGTATAGGATTGCAGCCTTTGTTAATTCAGTCTTTTGGCTCAGGATACAGGGTTTGTTATGGAATAAAAGGGAAAAAACATCTTTTGATCAAATGTATATGATTCTTGTTGTTGTGGAATTTCAATATTTTTATTGAAATATCTTTTTTAATGCTTAGTTGTGTGCAATAACGCTGTGCCAGCTAAACAGACATCATTATGATCTGTCTTTGGCCAGTTATGTGATCGTATAATGGGTTATGTGACAAGATAGAGCAACATGGTAATCATCTCATGACATGATGACTCTATCTTTGTTTACAGGGTTACACCTACAGTATTTGGAGTGGACAACAGAAGAAATGGATTGTTTGTCTGGATACCCAAATTTGGAAGAACCTAAATTTACAAATTTCATAGTAAAGTTAGTTTAAAAAACAAACCCCACCTTTTTGAAGATTTTTATTACTTGAAGGTGGTGGATCATATAAGAGCCAGTGGAGACCAAGGTTCAAATCCCCACTCAGTTATGAGGCTTGCTGAGTGACCTTGGACCTGAGTCTAACCTGCCTCACAGAGTTGGTGTGAGGATAAAATGGGGGAAGAACCATGTATGCTACTGTTAACTCCCGTCTGATTATAAATATTTATAGATATATAAATATAAAGTATAAATATAATCTAACAATATAAGAAAGACCCAATATAGTATTCACTTATATGTATGCTGGGCATTGTACTGATTCATGTCTCCTGCCCATTACACTGAATGGCTCCGACGGTGAGGGGGCGGGGCCACCTCGTACCGGGGAGTAAATAGGGGCTAAGACGGCGCAGAACTTACGGTACCACCCCCACTGTAGCGACGCCTCTGCACATTCAGTGTGCCTCAGTATGTTCTGCCTTGCTGTTTTTCTGCTCTACATTGTCAACCCCACCAGTGGATTTTATTTTTTTTTAATTTACTTTATGTACTGTTTTTAAATTATGTATTTTAACTTGTTGTAAGCAGCCTTGGGCATTTGCCTCGGCATAGGAAAAGGCGGGGTATAATTGGTTTTAAATAAATAAATAAATAAATAAATAAAATATCTTGGTATGAAGGTTCTCATGGCTAGAAATTACATGGTTTCTCAGCCATGTAATTAGTTGAAGAATAAAGTTTTAATACTAAAACATTAGTCCTGCTGACGTTTCACCCTGCACTTAGGGTTTCTTCAGAGCAAAGAACCTGGCACCAGCCAGTAGATGTTAACTGCCAGTAGAATGCCTGGAACGTTTATTAAAAAGCCTTGGTTCTATTTAGGAAAGAAAACCAAATTTTGTTCACATAAACTAGTTCTTGCTGACGATTTAAAGGATTAAAAGCTCTTCTTTGAGAAATTGCAATAGCCTCCAGATTTCTTCTCTGCCTGTCGTGCATTTCATTAAACAGTGAGCGAGTTTCTTTGAAGGCGATCGTGTGTCCCGTTTGAGCTGCGTGTGCAGCCACTGCAGATTTGTCCTCCTGCAACAGTCTGGTGGCTCTCAAGTGCTCCTGTAAACGGACCCTTATCGGTCTTTTGGTGTTACCCACATATGTTCTTGTACACTCGCCACAAGGAATCTCATAAACTCCAGGATTTGACAGGGGAGGTCTTTTGTCCTTAGGGTTACCTAGCATTTGTTCTATCTTCAAAGTGGGCAGAAAGTGAGTCTTAACATCATATCGCCTAAAGATGCGTGCTATTTTATCTGAAAAGCCTTTTATATATGGGAGACACAACCAGGGAATATGTTCTTTTTTCTTCCCAGCTTCTTGTTGTTCTTTTTCCACATCTCTGGGCTCCGGGATGTGTTGACTTTTAGCCAATTGTTTTAGCCAAATGTCCGAACGTGAGAGTTTTACCCTCCCTGGATGTCCGGGTGTCTAGAAAGAAAGATCTCACATTCGGACATTCAGTTTACAGGAAGCCCACGCACACTGGAAGGTATTTACACCAGACCTCAAATCACCATCCTGCACAAAAGAATTCCTTGATAAATTCACTAGTATACAGGGCTATCCATGTTTGCGACCTTCAATCTTTAACGGAAGAAAAAGGCACCATTACTAATATGCTGAAAGATATGGGAGCCAACAAATTGAAACATGCCGTTGTTTCTCCCCCCCCTCCTCTTCCTTTTGTGTTTACTTTCTACCACTGTTCTACATCTCCTTTTTCATCATTTTTGCTTTGATACTCTTTGATGGACTCCAAACCTTTTTGTAGGTCTAAAGTACATAAAAACACAGCGGTGGCAGTAAGGTACACCAGGAACACCTGGTGACTAGAAAAAATGAAAAAAAAATTGCAAGGCACGTGTGAAACATACAATTTATCTGTGTGAAACCCCTTGTTCTCAGTCAGGTCCCACAGGTATCTTCCTTTCCCATCTGTTGTAAAGATGGTCGAAACATTTTTCAACCACCTTTTATGCAAAGCACTCTGTCCAGAGTTGCTATAGTTAATTAATGTGAAGTCTTCTCATCTTTGCATTTGCTTTCGTTTATAATTCAGCACTTTATTAAAATAAATAATTCTATTTCAAACTCATCTTTTCTAAAACACAACCGTCGTGATCTTTAACTCAGAGTCAGAAAGAGTCTCACCTTCCATTCAGTCTTGCCTTTAAATAAAACCCACAGCCCAATCCTAACTAAATCCCCCCTGCCAATGTAGCTGTGCTAATGAAGCATGCACTGTGGGGGGGGGGGAATCCGGAGACATCCTTTGGCTCAATCCTATGCTATTGCTGTGCCGTGCTGCAGCAATGCAGAGCTCAAGCCAGAAGGAGGGCTGCACTTTGAAGGCAAAACATCTTGACTATGGAAGTTTCTATATATGAATAGAACAATATTGTAAAGACCCTTATCTGGTCTAGGATAGCCTGCCGATGTAAACCGCCTTGAATAAACCTGATGATGAGAAAGGCGGTATATAAATACAGAAAGTAAAATAAATACTCCAGGTCTGTATTCTGATGGGATTCCCTAACTTTGCCATGACAGTGCATACCATGTTCCTCAGTAAAGCACAGTTCGCTACAATTAGACCTACATTTTCCTGATAGTTAGGACATTTCTACATCTTTCCAACCATATCAGCTTTTTTTATCCAACTGAACAAATGTAATTTGTATGCAGCCTTAATCATGCACACTTTTTAGAAACTGGCATCAGGCACTAAGTACAATCCTGTCAAATGGCTGGCAGTAGATTAACTCTGACACCTAATGACATGCCAAAGTCTGACAGAATAAGAACTTACTATATAACCAATGTCAATCATTCAGCAAGTGCCACTTCAAATGTTTATCCTGTTAGGGAAGACATCCATCTGTGCCAGAATTCAAAACACTACTGTGAATCATTGAATATGAAAATGCATGGAATATGAAAGTGAAAGTATAGGAAAATGTTCCAAACAGAAGTGTGAGGGTTGAAAAAAGAAGTGGGGAGGAGAGTAATGGGGGGGGGGAGGAGGGAAAATGAATACGGTGCTTTGGGAAAGAGTTTGTTTTGATGTGGAAATATCCAACAGTTGTATTGATGTCATGTGCCAACCATGACACATGACTCACATAAAAAGGAGTAGCTGAGAACTCTGTCTGTCTGTCTCTTCTGTCTGTCTGTCTCTCTCAGAGCGCAATCCTATCCAACTTACACCACCGGTGTAACTCAGCGGTGCAGTGAGAACAGGAGGCCCCAGAACGGAAAGGGGATTCAAATCCTCTTTGAATCCCCCTTTGGAGATGGTTTGAATCCCCTTTCCGTTCTGGGCCCTCCCGTTCTCGCTGCACCGCTGGGTTACACCAGTGGTGTAAGTTGGATAGGATTGCACTGAGTTACACCGGTGATGTAAGTTGGATAGCATTGTGCTGTAACACACACACACACACACACACACACACACACACACACACACACACACACACACACACACACACACACACACACATTGATTAAAGCCCAATCCTAACCAACTTTCCACTGCCGATGCAGCCATGCCAACAGGGCACACACTGCATTCTGTGGGAGGGGATTGGCACAGAGGTCTCCTCAAGGTAAGAGAATGTTTGTTTCCTTACTTCAGGGCTGCATTGGTGCTAGAAAAGTGGTTTGGATTGGCTTGTTAGGTCTCTATCCTATGGTCACCCTCCGCTGCTAGAACTGTGGGTCCTAAGTGACCCATGGAGAATCGGGTAGCCTACTGAAGGATATATTTTTACTTGCCTCTTGCAGGCTGTCCAGTTGCCTTCCCCCTACCACCACCATAGCATGCAGCACAACCTCCACTGGTGTGGCTGCGTACTACAACATGGCGAGGGATAGGATTGGGCAGTAAATGTTTCTGTTGTTTTTGGTTAACCTAATATAAGTAAAAAAGTAAATACTAAGACCATGACATAATAGCCAGGTAGACTGAGCCTGCCTGGACCCACCTTGCCATCCACCTCTGCGTCTACATGCCACTGTAAAGTAGAAGCAGATGCAGCCTGTGCCTAAGGGCCTCTTGAAGTACAAATGCCGCTCCCTGTTGCCTCCACCATGAGCTGCCTTGCCCCCATTGAACCCCCCTCAAATAAGGGGGGAGAAGGGGGTCCTCCTTTCCTTTTGGACAGCGTGAAGCTCCTTCTCCCTCCATCACTGTCTCCTTGCAGGTGAAGCCACAGGGAGAAGCAATGAATGATGATCCTGCCCTTTGCCTGCTTGCTGCCTCCTTGCCTGTCCTCACATGGGGCTTTGTAAAGAATACAGAGGAGATTCTGAGCGTGCTGGGCTCTTCCTGTTCATTAAACAAAAGCCCAGTGAGAGGATGAGTGAGGAGACAGCATGGGCGGGGAAGGTTAGAAGTGGGATCATCTGCTCCGATGTCTCCCTGCCCACTTGGGTGCATTGGGATCCTCATCAGTTTTCCCCCTCCCCCTCCAAAGTGCCTCTTGACATGATGCTTTCAGGTTTGTGGGCTGGCCCTGAGTGGAAGTTCTGGAAAGCATATTCAAATTCCATTGGCTCCTGCAGAATTGCACTGCACGAATGGCTCCTTGTTTACTAGTCTATTAAAAGCTTTTGCTATTCCAACCAGGGAAAATTTGCTTGAAGCTCTAAAATCTCAACAGAACAAACTGGTGCTTTGCTGTGTGTGTTTGTGTGCACATGTGTGTAGTGTGTGCGCGTGTGCGTGCGCGCGCATGTCTTATTTTTATAAATCCTGCTGAGACCACACCACAACTGCTGGTTGCTCTGCTCTCATGCTTTCCTTAAGCTACAGATGCTTTTGAAAACCAGGGAGAAAGCTTTGCTCCTTTTCCTCAACAATTTCTCCTTTGTTGGTGTTCCTTTGTTGCTTTGTACTCCAAAAAAGATAAGCTAGTGCCTGCCTCCTGGGTGCAGTAAAGCAAAAACTGGAAAGTGTTATGTAGTTCTGCCTTTGTTGTGGTGTGGAAAGAGGATGGCCACAGGAGTTTACACCACAACACAGAGAAAGCCAACTATTCAGCATGAATTTAATACACTGGATTACATACAAATATGGGTAAGCCTGTAACTTTTATTGAACCAACTTCAGTTAGTATAACAGTAAACACATTTCTGAGTTACATTCCAATCTCAGCCAGGCAGAAAGTAAAGGCCACTATTTCTCAGCCTTTCTCCATCATACCAAATTAAGAACTCTGTTGAACACAACAGCTTGTGTAGATTTAGACCAGTAGTTCCAAAATTGTGTTCTGTGAGGTAACTGCTACTGTGCCACAAGGCATAATTTAAATTATGTCTTGTGTATTCTCCTTATAGAATGTTGTCTATAAGTACTCTCCTTCATAGAATGCTGCCCAATGCATCTCTGCTTGATTCTCTGTTCTGAACTTATCTCCTTCCAGCCAGCATCTGCTGGTAATTCTGTCGTTGCATTGAGCATGCTTGGATCATTCAACCACAATTTCCAAAGAGATAAGATATACAGCGGCCCCCCGTATCCACAGATTCCTCATCCGCGGTTTCAGTTATCCACGGTTGAGGAATCCCCCCTGCACCCTCCACAGCCCCCCCAGGCACTCACTTTTAGGAGAAACCTCTGTTTTTTTCTTCAAAAGTCCGAGTGTGCAGCTTCCTTGCAGGCCTGACCAACAAGACTTAGGTGCTAGCTAGAGTCTCAGCAAGGTTGCAGAGACTCTAGCTAGCACCTAAGTCTTGTTGGTCAGGCTTGCAAGGAAGCTGCACACTCAGGACTTTTGAAGAAAAAAACGGAGGTTTCTCCTCTAAACGTAAGTGCCTGGGGGGGCTGTGTAGGGCGCGGGGGGTCGCGCCCCCCAGGCACTTACTTTTAGGAGAAACCTTCGTTTTTTTCTTCAAAAGTCCCGAGTGTGCAGCTTCATCACCAATAAGACTTCAGTGCTAGAGAGTCTCAGCAACCTCTTAGCAAGGTTGCTGAGACTCTCTAGCACTGAAGTCTTGTTGGTGAGGAGGCCTGCAAAGAAACTGCACACTCGGGACTTTTGAAGAAAAAAACGGAGGTTTCTCCTAAAAGTAAGTGCCTGGGGGGGGGGGGCTGTGGAGGGTGCAGGGGGCGCACCGGCCTGCAGGGGGGGGTTGCATCAGCCTACGGGGTCCTCTGAAAACCACAGAGGGGGCATTCGCCCCTTTCTGCGGTTTCAGGTATCCACGGTGGAGGCTGGAATGTATGCCCCACGGATACGGCGGACCCCCTGTAGTTACCAACCTACATAGAAGGCCACTTGTTGTGTCTCTTTACGAATCATTGTTCACATTGTTCAACATTGTTCTTCTTCCAATTAGGAAGCATCCCCGGAGATCTGTGACTTATGCAGAAACACAAAGAGTGATCTCATCTGAGATGGATAATGTCTACTCTTATGGAGTAATCCTATTTGTGCACTGCACTGGCTTACTGCAAGGTCTCTCAGCGCACTGTGTGGTCCACTTCCTCTCTGCTGTTGTATGAAGTGCTTCCACCAGCATGAGGCCCAGAAGGCCACACACCACTGACAGTGGCCAGTGGCTTCGCTGGAGGTGGTGCGGAACGCTAAGCTCCGTACTGTGCTGACCTCCGTTACTCACCGGTACGAGGTGGCCCCGTCCGCTCGCCTTCAGAGCCATTCAGTGGAGCGAAGGCAACGCAGGGAGTCTCCACTGACAGTGGACGGCTGATTGGCTGTTGATGGACCCTGACTGGCAGAGAGGTACGTTTGCGGGCAGGGGCGTCGGCTGATGGGGGGCGTAGGGGCGGTGGGCCCCAGGGCGCAAGGGGCGGAGGGCCTCTGGGGGGGCGGGAGACATCGTAGGTTTCGTTTTCGTTTTTGGCTTTTTTCCGTTTTTTTTTTTTTGCTTTTTAAAAAGTTTTTTTAGGGGTAACGGGGCTTCTAGGTGTATATGTTTGCTTTGCGCCACTTATCTTGTGTTTATAGGGCCTCCAGCGATGATCTCCTCCGACGATCTCTTCAGGGGCGCAGATCGCTCCTCTGCTGCCGCCCCTAGCGCGAACTGTGCAAGCTCCGCAGGGTTACAGAGTTCACGCATGCGCATAGCAAACAGCCATCACGCATGCGTGAACTCTGTGATGGCTGTTTGCTATGCGCATGCGTGAACTCTGTAACCCTGCGGAGCTTGCAGAGTTTGCGCTAGGGGCTGCAGAGGAGCAATCTGCGCCCCTGAAGAGATCGTCGCTGGAGGACATCGTCGCTGGAGGCTCCAATACTAAAGATAAGTGTCCGAAAGCATACACAATACACTTTGAAGCCCCGTTACCCCTAAAAAACCTTTTAAAAAAGCAAAAAAAAAACACGGAAAAAAGCAAAAAAAACCCGAAAGTAATTAGCATAATTATGTTAATTAGTAATTATGCTAATTACTTTGGGGGCGTCGAGGGGGGTGGGCCCCACCCTGTTCTGGGGCTAGGTACCCCCCTGTTTGCGGGTGTTTCAGGGGTGGAAATGAAGGTTTATTTAGATAAACTATGGTTTTGCCATATGGTTTGTTTGAGCCTGACAAACTAGCATCTCAAACTATGGCTTGAAGCTGGTTTGCAAGTCACAGTTTGTGCTAACTAGGATTTCCTGTTTTGTCTTAATTCACAGTCCACAGAGAAACCAGTTAAGGCCATTATCTAATTATCTACCTCAAATGGTTGCTACACCATGAAAATGGGAGTTGCATCACCTTAATTAAGAGGCTGTTCCTCCTTCACTGAGCCAGGAATGAATTGATGAAATAGAGCAAATAGGTAACAAAATCAAACTAGCAGTTTTAAGTCATCATTTGCTTGCTATATGCTTGGAAAGTCAGACTATGGTGTGGTTTTTAACAATAGATAGCACAAAGCATAGTTTAGAGTTCTGTCTGAAGTCAGCCATTGCTTCTTATAATTTGGGGCGATCATAGCCCAGAACAATATATATGTCAGTGCTTTTCAACCATAATACTTTTCATAGTATTATGCAGGTGGCATTTGCTTCCACTGCCATGGTAGTCACAGCTCTCGGTCTACATAGATCCAGACTTCAGGAAGAGTGAGAGTGAAGTTATGGGGCAACATACTGGATACTTAAGCATCAGTCTGCCCTCCAGTTTGACCTACACCATTAGGTACTTGAAATACTCAAGCACTCCATCAGATCGTTCCAATCATTCACATTGAATAAAAGCAAACCATCCTTGCTTTAGCAGATTTTTTTTTTTCAGACCTCTCTCGACCTTACACAGAACATAACTCTTTTTATGGTTAGCAAAATTCATATGCCTCTGTGTTCATGCTCCTGAGTGCTGCTGTGATTTTTTTTTAAAATAAATAAATAAATAGTAAGTGCATGCAGCCCTTGATGTTACTTCACTGCCCTGATGAGCTGCATTTCCACAAGTGTCATGTGGAGGTCAGTGTTACTGCACTAATAAAAGAGCGATAATAAAAAGCTGGTTTGCTTAAAATTCAGCCGACGTGGGACAAATGCAACTGTCAGCATTTGGGGGCCCTGAATAGCTGTAAAGGTTAAATATCAATTTGTTTTAAAACAGAAATCAAACTCTCTCTTCCAACTTAAACAGAGAATCTAATCGCTTCCAGCCCATTATTTCTAGTACGAGGGCACAAGGCAGTGGCTTTAAAGTCTGACACCCATAAAGTAGAGAGAACACGTTAATTCAATGCAGATTAGTTTCTGAAAGTCTCTGAAAAGGAAACTGAAACTTACAAGACAGGCACCGAGTTTCTGTGTTCAGGTTGTGATCCAAAATTCTACTGAAGTCAATTTAAAAAAGTCAAATGCAATCCTAAGTGAGTTTACTCAGAATTAAGTACCACTGTGGTCTATGGAGTTTACTCCCAGGTAAGTGACTAAGCCCAAATGCCATAGGATCACAGCCCAAGTGCCCATGGGCGTTGCTGTGAAGAAGCGAGTGGGGCGGGCCGCCGGGGGTGACGCACGTACGGGGGTGACGCGCACCTCCCCCGAGGGGAGAGCGGGGAGGCCCGGTACTCACAAGATGCCGCCGGTCTTGGTTGGGCCCTCCCTCCCTCCCCTGTGTCCGTTTGGCTCCGAAATGAGCCGAAAACGGCGCGCAGGGGGGTGTTCTGCTCCTGCCCGTGACGTCACACGCGGGGGCGGCGCTGCATCGCCCCCCGCGGCTGCATAGCAACGCCACTGCAAGTGCCATTCTTATTTGTCCATTAGAATGTGTTTTAAAAGGGGGTAGCAACATGCAGACTGTGGCTTGGGTCGGTGCAATCTTGAGAATCCAGGCCATAGCTACAGCCAGGCCTGTGGGAATTCACCCCACTCCCCTTTCTGAAGTTTCCACTTGCAAGTAAAGAAGCAAATCTGTAGCCCCTGTTACTCCAGGAATTATATAAGGCAAAGCATGCAGGCTTTATGCTGCCCAATAAACTTTTCTTGCCTTCCAGCACTCTGGCCAATATGAGTGCCAAGGCACTGGGATAACTAAGACGTTCTTGGCTCTGAATTTTAAATTTTATAACATTAAAAAAGGTGATCTAGAAATACATACATACATATGTACTGTGTATGTACTGTACATACATACATACATACATACATACATACATACATACATACATACATACATACATACATACATTTATTTACAAGTAAAGAGCTCAGCTGCTTGCAGGGTAATTAGCAGCTATATTGCAAACTGCAGGAGATCAGCTCTTTGAAGGGCAGTTAGTAGCTACCTAATTTTTGAATAGCCTCAGGGCTTGTGGTAATTACTTATGTGATCTCTTAATCACCTGGGACCTACCAGAAATCAGGTCGTGACCCACCAAGTGAGTCCCGACCCACAATTTGAGAGACACTGATTTAATGCAATTAAATAGATTTACTGCCCAATCCTATCCTCCGCCATGCTGAAGCAGGCAGCTTCATGCTATGGTGGGGGGGGGGGAATAAGGAGGCCTGCAAGAGGTAAGGATCTTAGGCAGGATTGGGCTGTGAGGTGATTCCTGGAGATTGCCAAGAAGGTCCTATTAAAATCTCCATGATTGCTTTCAGCAGTTTCCTAGAGATCAGTGCTGATTCCTGGAGTCTTCAGGTCTAAGTTGAACCCTATATACATCTTGGAGGAAAGATGTGATATAGTCAAGTAAACAAATATAAAGTTTCTGGTCCTCATGGTGTACAGTCATACTGTAACTATGATGATGGCCAAAATACCTAAACACGGAATCAAGTGACCACAAGCCCCAATTGAATGCCTTTTATTTTGAGGGCATATCTGCACAACAGTTGACTGTAAAGTGTGGCATCCATTAAGTCATACAGTAAAATGTGGCATCCATTAAGGGCAGAAAGCTGGGCACAGGAAGGATTAGCTATTTATTAAAAGTGAGACAAATGTTACAGATGAGGGTTTTTAAATGGGCTTTTAATGTGTGTCCGTGTTTTATGAACAATTTCTATTCTGCCCGCCCCAAAGCACTGAAAGTATCCCTGGCAAAACAAACCAACTTCAATTGTTTTCTCCAAAGATTGAGTAATGGGCTGTAGCTCAAGGGAAAAAACCACAGGCTTGGAATATAGACGTCCCAGGTTCAATCCCTTGTATCCCCAGATAGGGTTGGACAAGACCTTTTGTCAAGAACTCTAGAGAACTGCTGCAAGTCATTGTAGACAATATTTACATAGATAATCAAATGGTCTGATTCAGTCTAAGGAAGACCCATGTGTTTATATGATATAAATGGCTGTTGCCTTTGGCGACAGTGCTCCCAAAATGGCCACCGATGGAGTGCTCCACACTATGTCAATGACCATTTTGTGTCAGCAGAACTCCATTCCACTGTCACAAAGCGCTACGGCCGGCAGCCCAATCCTGCATTGGACTGGGCTGTCAGTGATATAAGCTACAGTGCAATCCTATGCACATGTACTCAGCAGTAGATCCCACTGAATCCAGTGGGACTTTTCCCCCCAAATGTGTGTACAGTAATTCCTCACTTAGTTGTTTTGTTTAAAGTTGTTTCATTTTAAAGTTGCTGTGAAAATGTCATAGGAACGTTTACGTTTATCGATTAGTCTATGATAAAATTGGTTTCATTATAAGTCATTTTGCTTAAAGTTGCCATTTCCAAGAAGAACCTATCGACAACTTTAAGTGAGGACTTGAACTGCACCTTTCGTTGTTGGATTGCACTAGTCGGATTTGTTTGTTCATGCTAGACTGTAACGCAAAGGACTGTGTTTGATACATATAGTGACTGCTGTTTGAATCGAATCTAGCTTCACAACTCCTCAACAGGATCATGCAAGATAGTCATTTCTATCGTGAAGGGTCAAATTGATGTACTGTATTGTCCAGGATCCGACTTTTATCTACGTCAAGTGATTAGTATGATTCAGCCATTTTCCCCAGTATTAAATTATGATAACGAGGCTTCTATTGCTAATTGCTGCATTTTGTCAGGTATATATGAGCATTTTGTCCATTGGAAGCCTCCTTTTTAAATAGCTTTTGGAGTGCCTTTTAATGCTTACCCTTTTCTCAACACTAATATCATTGGTGGGTTTTTCTTTCTTTCTTTATGCTTTTACTTCAGAGAAAACATTCCAGCAGCTCTCCGTGCATTAGCAGGTATTTTAATGATTCCACTATATGTCATAAGACTAAGAACAAATTTCTAGCAATCTTCAGTAATTACGGTGTCACAATTATGTTTCTATTCTTAAAGGTTGGTCTATTGCTGTTCTTAAAGCTCCATCGTTTTTTTCTAAACTGCTGTACAGCCTGTAAAATATCAGGACTTTGTAAAGTTCTCATGCACACCTGCATTTCTCCAGATTCACTGACTACTTTCCATTGGTGTTGAAATAGGGCCAAAAAGCAAAGGAAACGTAAGTGAAGCTGTAATCCACAAGTTCCAAATGCTGCGAAGTGGTCCACGAGGTGTCCAGGCTGCACCTAAGAGCCAATGACTTCTGGGCCGCCTGGCTCTCGCACAAGCTCAGATGGTCCGGAAGCGAATGGGGCCTTGGTTGGAGGGGCAGAAGAAGTGCCGCCTGAGTCTTTGGCCCTCGCCATGGGGTCACTGACAAGGCCTGGAGCATGGTGAGCGGAGCTGGAAGGGCCTGCCCACCCTCCCTTTGCTTGGTTTGGTCTGAAATCCTGGCAATCTGGAAGCAATTGATGGTGGCGCAATGACATGTGGTGCCATTGCATCACTGGCAAACTATTTCCGGGTTGCCAGGTTCCACACCTGCAGTGGTCCACGGCACCTCGACATTTTGCCTCACTGTTCCATAGTCTTCTGAGGGTTGGGAACCTCTACTGTAAACCCCAATGACACGTCCAGTTCCCCATCACCCTACAAAGAGCCTAGTAGAACTTATCTCATGTATTGGCATGACAACGTTCCATCATTCACTGGTCCACACCATTCATCATTCACATGATCCACATCATTCACTGCCAATAGCAGGAAAACAAAGAATGTCATGATATCCAAGCTTTGGGTAAGACATACTAGATGTCATTGGGGGTGGAGGGAACTAAATGTGTGGTGGCCATTTTTTTATGACAGCTGCAAGTTTACCATCATCCTTAGTTTGGTCCTTAGTCTGACAGCTATGACACATATCATAAATCACCTATAGAAAGCATATTATAGATCAGGGGTGGCCAAATTGTGACTCCTGAGCCACATGTGGCTCTTTGACGTATAATATGCGGCTCTCGGAAATACGTTGGCTGAGCTCGCTTTTTGCATCACAATTAATATAAAAGGTAAATAAGAAATTTTTAAGCTTTGTAATTATTTACCAGGTACAAAACTGAGTCCATTGGATTAAAACGTAAGTATATTGTTCAGGCCAGCGGGTGGCGCAGTGGGTTAAACCGCTGAACCATGAGCTGTCGATCGAAAGGTCGGCAGTTCGAATCCGCGACGGGGTGAGCTCTCGTTGCTTGGCCAGCTCCTGCCAACCTAGCAGTTCCAAAGCATGTTAATGCGAGTAGATAAATAGGTACCGCTTGCGGGAAGTTAAACAGCGCTCTGTGTTCCAGCTGCATGCTACGCGCTGTGGCAAGGAGAGTCATGCCGGCCACATGACCACGGAGGCGTCTTCGGACAACGCTGGCTCTTTGGCTTTGAAACGGGGATGAGCACCACACCCTAGTGTCAGACACGACTGGACTTAATTGTCAGGGGTCACCTTTACCTTTTTATATTGTTCATGGTGAGTACAAATATTTAAGAATCTGACATTTATCGTATGTGACTCTTACATCAAGTAAGCTTGGCCACCCCTGTTATAGATGTAACAATCATCCAATAATTTCAAACCTTGTCTTTTTTTTTTTTTTTGTTACTACACAATGTACCAACTATTAGAGATGGGCAAGCTGACTTGAGCTCATCCTGGATCAGATTAAAAATTATCCTAGATTCCCCCCCCAAAAAAAAAAAATTGGAAAGAATTAACTGAGCAAATCTGGGATGGCTCGGAGAAATTCTCCCCTCCCTCCTTTCTTACCTGTTTCAGTAGAAGTGGTAGCAGAAGAGCATCCTTCTGGTGAGTGACTACTCCATGGTTGGATACTTGTAGAACGTGTAATGTGTAGTACAAGTCGCTTGCTTCCCTTCTACCTGGTAGTTCCAAATGTTCTATAGATTCAGTATTCCTCGATTTTGTATGTAAAATGTGCATCCACAAATGCATGATCAGTTTTCATTTCCAATAGAATTTCCTATGATGGAATTTTCTGCCTATTGTTTCTCAATTTATTATTGTTTGTCTTTCTTCACTAAATTCTCTAGCAGGACATTATTTGAAAGACCTCATTTTGGATACTCCTGGTTCCTGGAGTAACCTGGTCGGCCACTATCCCTGTCTGGTTGGACTGCTTTTAGCTTAGTGCGTTACAGGTTGTACAGGTCTGGCACAGATATTGTGTTTACCTGAGCACCCCCGAATAAGCACACCAGACAAAGGCTTTGGGTAAAGGGTCACTTTATTAATTTTAATGAGAAAGCAGGGATAAACTAACTGAACCACCCAAAACGTGTAGGCATTAATTTGTGCGAAACGGTAATACCTGTCTTCCTCCTCCAGATGTGAAACGGGCATCACATCCTGACTCCAACACACCTTTGGTTGTAGAGTGATTGTGCTTATCACCATCAAGGGGGACATCTCAGCCCCCTCCAGACCAGGCCTATCATATGGTTATCACTTGTTCCAGCCAGGGAGGTTGCCCGTCAGCCTCACCGATCCGGGTAAGTATCGTCTGAGCAATCCTGGCTCACCCTCTGACCTCACTTACCTCAGAATGTACGCCAATGCATCAAGCCCTGGCTACCCTGCCCGCAATTGACCTACCTAAAGTTACCAAGTGGCAAACTGGGAAGGTCAGGGACTAATACACCTGGTCAGCATCAGTTTGGGGTAGGTGAAAAAAACCGCCAGCCAAGGTCCATTCAGTCTGACAGCAAAAAGATCCCAGTTGGCCTCCATAGAGCAACCAGCTAATCTCAGACAGTATGAAGGGTGTGTGGGAGGGGCTCACTGCTCACTCAGACTGGGAAAGGGAGAGCAACGGCTCTTGGCTTGACCCAGTCTGCACCACCCCCAACATCTTCAGCAGCCAATGGGCTGCTTGGGCTTGAAAGCCCTTGCCTGGCATGCTCCGAGGGGCCATGCAAAGGGGGGGGATGATGTGCCACCCCAATTCGTTCTCCACTTCATGATTAATCTTTCTTTTTAAGGCACAAGCTAGAGTTATAAATGGTAGGAAACTCCTTTCAGAACTGGACCTTTTAAGTTCTGCTGCCTCTGGTGTACCTTCAACTGTTGAAGTTTGTCAGAATCCTCTGGCTCTGCCCTTGTTTAGTAAGAAAAAAAAGTGATAATATGTTAGAAGAACACCCCTCCTATTCATTCCAATTCTAATTTTAACGGAGGGCACAAGAACGGATAGCATTTTCTGTGTTTAGATTTCTTCAGTGCCCTAACGTGCGTTGTATTGCACAACAGTTGTCAAGGAAGCCATACCTTAGCATGCAGGGCACAAGTACAATGGAATAAGGTCTCGGTGGAGGTTATATATCTTGTGGTGTCTTTTAGAAAAGAAATGTGAGGGTTTAGCTGAACATAAAGTGAAATAAAGAACAGCAACTGTGAGATTTGTATGTAGCTGAAGAAAGACACGGTATAGAGCTAAGTTAATAATATCAACCATGGGTGATAAGACAGCAGCATAACCACCACAGGAGATGTCAGTGTGTCTGTGTGTGCGTGCGTGCGTGCGTGCATGCGTGCGTATGTGAAAACCAGGGGTTCTCACCCCCCTGAACTGGGCCAAGGAGGTCCCCGCATACCACCATAAGTAACTGGTGATAACACCATTGCCAGTTCCTTCTAGGTTGGAGGCCTCAGAGCGAGCCTGCAAAGTCTGGAAAGAGGCTCCTGGCTGATGGGTAACACTGGCAAGAAGGCTTTTCCTAATGCACGAAACCTGTGCGCTGGAGCTCTGGCCACTGAGCCAAGCCTCCAACCAGACTTTGCATGGCTCAGGCCATGATGCGAGGTGGGTTTCCGTGGGTAGCCACACTTACCACCAACACCCTCCTTGCGTACCACCAGTGGTACATGTACCACAGGTTGGAGAAACCTGCCAACTCCCTTCCATAACTGTTAAAGGATGACTGCTCAAGACAATTTAAGAAGTGGTTACAGGGGGCTAACATTCACATTTATATTCACACCTGCCCAGCATGTAGGAATGTGATTCAAGCCTTCTGTGCTCATTCGAGCTTCTGTGTGATTCGAGCACAGAAGGCTCGAATCAATTCATAAGCATTATATCAGTAATCCTTACAACAACACTGCATTCTTATGCATATCCATTCAACGTAATGGGACTTACTTCTGTGAACATGTACATAGGATTGGGCTACAGGTACGTCAGTACAATACTGCAGATGTCAAACTGGGATGGAGAAGACAGTGGCTTGATGAAGTCCACTTGAGGTCATGAATGAGGCGAGAATGGAACCAGGAACTTTGTGCCACACAGCTCATTCTCTTACTACACTATACCAAAACAATGCAACCTCTTACTGCAGTCATTTGCAATGTAGTCTCTCCTATTCCATTGACAGACACAATATTCTTTCAAGCTTACTAGTGCACTTCTTTCGTGCAGTTAATTCAGCGCCACAAGAGTAATTCAGGAATTGGACCCTCCCAGCCTTCTAGTAAAATTGATCAAAGTCACCAGAATGGACTAGCCTACTGTGGATCTTGATTTGTGATTCTTGTCGAGTTGAGTACATCAGTTTTGTCTTGCATGGGAGTTCCAAAAGCTACTCACACTAATTGGATCCAACTGAGATGCCTCCCTTTGAGCCTAGGAGGGATTTCATAGTCTTTGCTCTATAAGCTAGTTAGTACTCATGCAGAAGGTGTGCATATTTCTCAGCTAAGAATCAGCCTGCATGGTCCTGTTGAAATAAATTTATTTTGTACTGTACAATGCATTTCCAACATGATTACACACACACACACACACACACACACACACACACACATTACTCACCACAGATCTGGAGCTGTGCCTGTCAGGAAGATGAGTTTCCCACCAGGCAGCAAAGGGACATGAGTAGGGCAGAATGGGGCATTCCAGAGGGCGGATTTGTCATCTGGGCCCAGGAAGGGGGATGGATTGTTGGACACCTCCTCCGCCGTATCCTTTCCCCCTTCCTGGGCCTGGCTGACATTACACAGCCGGCTTGAATGTGTGCCAGCAAAATAGCTGGTGCATATTTGAGTAGACCCATTGGGGAAGCTGGGGCTCTACTTGGGGATAAGGGGACGAATGTCCCTTATATGTAGGTTTACCAGATCTCCATCTGTAACCGGGACAGAGTACTAGACCTTTAGGAGAAGGAATGTGGGCATGTCTACTCAGAAGCAAGCCCAATTGTGTTCAGTGGGGCTTGCTTCTGAGTAGGCATGCCTAGGATTTTGCTCTAAAGTTTAACAAGCTACACCTGCCCACATTCCTTCTCCTAAAGGTCTAGTACTCTGTCCTGCTTGGAGATCTGGTAAGCCTACTTATATGGACCACCACATCCTGCTAGACAGGATTGGGCTGTTTATTAGTTATGATGACAACTTAACCCTGTAGAAAGGAAGCCTAATGTCTTAGCTGGTGTAACATAATGGTATAATACCATTATAATAATATGGGTAGAAGCCAATAAGTTCTCAGTTCTAATCCCACCTCAACCAGACATTCATTGGGGGGGGGGGAGGCAATATGTAGATGATAAAATAGTACTGAGGGACCTCACTTGCATATTGCAAGGATTTCTAAGGTCATACCCTGTCCCCTCTTCTTACCCTGAACAACTGGACACACACCCTGATGTAGCAGGAAAAGGGCAGCTGTGGCTTCTCAGCCATTCCCTCCTCAGTTCTTTCACCTACCCCTTCCCTCACCTCACCCTCATCTGACATACAACAGATGAGGGATGGCCCAGACAACAAGGAATGATGGGAGGGAAAGTTATGATGGGAGGGAAACAAAATTACAGGTGAAATATTTCTGGGAAAAACCATATTCACAAAGTCAAAAAGGAGCTGAACCACTCTACAATGCTAACAATACCTTCCAGGACTTCAGTGGTCACCTAATAATTAAGCAGAGATGTTCCAATCCATGGTAGGCTTTTAGTGTTTTCATTTTCACCTGTTTCTGCCAGCCCCACACGCAGCCATTTTCCTCTTCCATAATTCTCTCAGACACTCAAATTTAATGAATAAAACCCTAAAATTTGTAATTACTAATGCATGAACGCAATTAGAGAAGTTATTTTAATAAATTATGAGAATCATTTTTAATGAAAATAGCCCAGAAGTGATAATTAGGTAGAATATCAGAAATGCTGTAATTTTTCACACGACAATTAGTTAGTCATTCTAAAGCATACAAGCTGTTCAAAAAGAGTTCATCTTCTCATGAAACGTTTGAGTGCATGAAAATTAGGCTGCATTGAAGAAAATGCTCCTATAATCTGTGGGCCTCAAATTGCTTAACAAAACATCAAACGTTGTTATTTTCCAGCTGTTGGTTGCAGTTAACAGTTTCCTGATATTTCTAGATACTACATCTTTATCAGGATAGCTGGAGCTGGACCTGTTCCCACCATATACCTCTTGGCCATTGGTGATTATTATTGTAAGGCTTTGGGATTGGCTATGACTCTCATATCTAGCTTTACTTGTATTCTAGGAGAAGCAGCATAATCTCTGGGTCAGCCAGTGCCTGGGGCGGGGGTGACGTGATGACATCATCACCGTTGTGTCACCACCTGTATCATTGTGTCACCCCTCCTTTCGGAATGGCTCCAATTTGGAGCTCAACATATGCAAGGGTGGGTGGGAGGGCCCTGCAATGCTCATTCGCCACTCCGAGCACTGGAGCGTCAAGCGCTGCGCACCCCCTCTCCTGGAGAGCGCTGCACACTTCTCACTGCCGTACTTCTCATGGCCGCTCTTCTAACTTTCATTAAGTTATGGCCCCCTCACGTGGTCTTCTGGGACAAGCCAGAAGATACAGTAGCAGATGGTCCTTGAGGTTCCCTGAACCCAGGTCATAGGCTTTAAATGGTAACACCAGCACCTTGAATTGGGCCTGGAAACAAATTGGCAGCCAGTGCAGTTGCCCAAGCTGAGTGCACTGGCCCAACAGAGTCCAACTGCTGAGCCCCAGCAACCACATGAGCCACTGCAATCTGCACTAGTTGCAGTTCCTGAATCAACTTCAAGGGCAGCCTCACATAGAGTGCATTATGGTAATTTAATTGAGATGTCATCAACGTATGGCCTACCAGAACCTTGAATCACACTTGGAAACATACTAGCAGCCACTGCAGTCAGAGTAATCCTGCAAGACATGATTATGTAGCCTTCCCTTGTACTAAGGAATGTGTCACCATAGAAAGGGGTGCAGCTAGCACACCACTGAAGCTGGGCAAGATCACTCTGGGCCACAGCCACCACCTAGATATCCAGGAGCAAAGCCGGTTCCAGGAAGCACCTGATCTTTCAAGGGGAGGGTCAGACATAAGCTGGCATGCCATCACTGTATCAGCAGCTCTTCTAGGAGACCAGGAGAACCTCTGTCTTGTCTGGATTTATTTTCAGTGTGTTGGACCTCATCCAGCCCATCATCACAACTCAGAGACCAGTTCAGGACTTTTACATCCTCCCAGCCGGGGGTGGCAAAGAGATATAAAGCTGAGTGTCATCAGCATTGACTCCCAGGCTGCGGTATCTCCACCTACCTTTTACAATCGCAATTGCGATTTCTTTTTTATTCACACAGTATTAAAATGATTTACCTTTGCTCTGTCAGTATATATACTTCAGCGGGGATTAAATCACTTTTTTATTCTGCTCTGCTTTGCCTGCATGTGTAGAAATGAGCAACTCCCTTTGCATTGAGTAAGACAAGATGAAGGATGCTGCCCATATGCCAGACAACTATTTCAGCTCAGGAGGACAAAGCAGTTCAACTCTGTCCCAGAACTGCCCAAGCATTATTCCCAAACATTTCCTGGGAAACCTCAGTAGAGCACAGATAGATCTTCCAGCAGCAGCAATAGAATGCTGTTTGTCAAGCTATCTGTCCAGAACAATTGTTACAGCAGTAATCCAGCAAGGAGTCTATATAATTCCACAGCTGTACGTATCAATAATAAGATGTGAATCATACCTGTTTGGAGTGAGCTGCTAGCTCTCTAGGTTTAGCGATTTGAGACATATTCTAATCCCACAAAATAAGGCAGCATCAAGAGTATGAAATCATTCAAATTATCCTGCAGGATGTTGACTTTGTACATAACCAACCCAGCCTCCAGCCTCTTCTGTGTTGCACTGCTGTAACATTTAATTAAATTTGAAAGCAAGGGGGTGCTTCTCTGCTGTGTACTTACAATATCTATAAATGAAATTGGTGGGGGGGATACAAACTAGTTGATTTTTTTCTATATGCATGTGCAAATTATTAAAACAAAAACAAAACCTTCTTAGACTGACAAGGTTACATCCTTTTAACGAAAATGGCATTATTGTATTTTCAGTAATGTGATACAGGTAGCCAGTATTGCTGCCAGACACATTTTTTTTCCCAGTGAGTTATTGCTTGACACATTTGAGTACACATGAACATGATGCAGGGTGAGCATGACTAAGTTCAATCTCAAAGAATTTTGCTTGTGCTTGGGCTGATGTCAAGGAAGCATCAGGTCCCATAGGCCTAAGGCAGGGGTTCTCGACCTATGGTACGAGTACCCCTAGGGGTACGCAGACCAACGGCAGGGGGTATGCCAGAGCCTGCCCCTTATCAGCATCAATCAGTAGTTATTACTTGTTAATTAGAACTTAAATGCAATCCCCCTGTCTGTCTGTCTGACTCTCTCATACAAACACACACACACAGTTAAGTAAGACATTTTTTTTCACATTTAAAATTGTTTTTGTACTTTTTATTTAACAATTAATTAGCTAATTTATTAATTGATTAATCCAATTAATTAGCAATTAATTAGCAGGGGGTACTTCAGAAAATTGGACCATGATAGGGGGTACCTGGGCCTCCAAAGGTTGAGAACCCCAGGCCTAAGGGAAAAGACTGAACTTTGGCTTTTCAGAGACACACCTCTCCCACTTTGCTGTCTGGTTTAGGAGATGCCTGGCCTTTCTCTTTTCAGAATATTCCATGATGGGCCACAGCTTGCTTGGTCAGTAGATTTAAACCTGTAAGAAGCCATATCCATAAACCCCCTTCTATCTTCTGTCTCTTGTGTGCAGTCAAATTTAGGACAAGCGTAGTGCTTCTATCTTCCCCTCCTTTGGTGGGAGCGTGATGAGTCTGTGGGAGTCTAGGACTCCTTATGCCCCAAGCCTAACCCCTCTCCTGCCAGGGAGAGAGGGAGCTATTGAGCTGGTGCAGGTCCAAGTTTCCCCATCTGCTGGGGCTTACCCTGAGGAGACCCCCAACATCTGAAAATCGAGTTCGGGAAGCAGAGGCGTCGCTCCGGTAGGGGCGGGGCTGTAAGTTTCGCTCGGTTGGAGTCCCTTTACCAAGCGAGCAGGAGGCGGCCCTGCCCCCTCACTGTCGGAGCCATTCCCCTGCGGAGAAAGCAGCAGGCAAGAGACCCTGCAAGACCCTGCCTGCTGCTTTCTCCGCAGGGGAAAGGCTCCGACAGTGAGGGGGTGGGGCCGCCTCTTGCTCGCTCGGTAAACGGGACTAGGACGGAGCGAAACTTACGGCCCCACCCCTACCGGAGCGATGCCTCTGTCGGGAAGCATTGGAAGGCACTGCATCACTGTGCAGGGATTTAGTTCCTTTAAACAGATTTTAGTCCGTTACAGCACAATCGTATGCATGTCTACTCAAAAGTAAGTTCCATTCATTTCAGTGTGACTTGCTTCTAGGTAAGTGTGCGTAGGATTGCAGCCACAGTCTATCTTTTACTTTTAAGCAGGAGCTCCAGGTCTCTATCTCAGACAGGCTCTCTTTACTGTCACAGCAGCTGCTCAAGCTGTTGGCTGCCCAGTTTTGTGAGGGGGTGTCTGTTTGAGCACTTGGTCCCTGAAATAGATCCCCCCCCACGTGTGCATGTTACATGTCTCAGACCATGCCCGGTAACAGTCTCTACACAGAAAAGTGCAAATAAGTATTTTTAAAAACTCAGGTTCCTTAATTAGATGGAGCATATTATTTATTCATAGGTATTGATTTAAGATGATTTCTTCTCCTTACAAACCTTGCCATCCAATAAATACAGGGCTAACTACTTTCTCTCTGTTGTTCATTATAGCTAATTGCTTGGTCACTTGGGGCTTCACACCTTAAAACCATTTATACTGTAATTATAGCAGAGTTACTCCTTTACCTCTATGTGGATGTAAAATTCTGACATATAAGGTACTATTACATATTATATATTTGTTGACTGTTTTAGTCATAGTGAAATTTTGTCTGCTTATCGTTCTGATGACATTCTGTTGCCTTAGGGCAGTTTTTCCCCAACCTTTTCGACCTGCGGCTCCCTTGACCATTGGCGACCATTGGCTGCGGCTCCACATTACATTATGTTGATGCCTGCCAATTGGCATTGCACTTTTTTCCGAGATGATTCCGTAGCACTCCGCGGCTCCCCTGGCTGGTTTCCGCGGCTCCCCTGGGAACTGCGCCTCCCAGTTTGGGAACCACTGCCTTAGGGCGACACCAAAGGTCAGAAGCAATAGATCCGGATTATTTTCTCATGATTTAGGGCAGGGGCGGGGAACCTTTTCCCTGGCGAGGGCCATTTTAAATATTAGAAATTTGCTTGAGGGCCGGCCATAAGGCCGGGTGCTATTTTTTTTATTTATTTAATTTTTGACCCTACCCCCCATCGGCCTCCGGAGGCTCCGCGCTCACCGTCCGAAGCCGCCGCTGGGTCCGCGCGTCACCTCCGGCGTACCATGCCAATGAGGGCAAGAGCTTGCCCTTATCGGCGTGGTATGCATGTGCGAAATGGCCAACGGCCTGGTGAGAAGGGGTCGAGGCGGCGGCCGGGGAGGACATGCAAATGTCCTCTCCCGGCCCCCAGAGGTGACGCGTGGACCCGGCGGAGCCTCCAGGGGCCGGTTGGGCGGCCTCCCAGCAATCTCTCCGGGGGCCGGACTGGATGGCCTCGGGGGCCTGATCCGGCCCTGGGGCCGGAGGTTCCCCACCGCTGATTTAGGGGAAGTTTCAAATTGCTATGATTGGCAGTTCTACTGAAGTCATCACTGACTTCTCAGATAGGGAAAAATTACCCAGTGAACACAAGCAGTACCTTTTTCCTGCAGTTAAAGCTCACGTAGCTCCTTGTTCTCCTTGTTGCTGGGAGTGATTAAATGGCAGGAGCAAGGATGGAGCCCCCCCCCTGGTCTGGATTCACAAGGCCCCCTAATCTGACTTTTGTTTACTAGGGATGCTTAAAGTACATCAGGGCCAATGATACATTTGACATTTACATTTAACAACACATGCCATTTGCTCCTTATTCTGAAGTGTTTCATTTGAAGAAATAAACTTGCAAAGTTTCTACGGATACAATACTACACCATTCCAATGTTGTTCTATTCGCTATTAGTGGCATCCTTCTAGGCTGTGTCTGTGCCGGTTCTTAACAGAGTCGGGCTGGCCATGAGCTTGACCGAGGTAGTTGTCTCAGGTAGTGGTTAGCAGGGATGGGAGCAATTGTCATCATTCACTCCCCATCTGCACCTGCTCTTGCTGCTTTTGTTCCTCCTGATCTGGATTTGAAAGGGGAGTGGAGTGTGAATCAGAAGCATGGTGGCTAGAATGTCTCCTGGGACATGCTGTAGACACCAATATCATCTTCTCCATGCATCCTCTTCTATGCCACTGTCCTTTTCTTTTTCATATCCAGAGAATGGGGAAGTAGGAGGAGGGCAAAGAAGAGAAGAAGTTGTGATTGTGGATCCTCTTTGTCCCCATCGATGCAGCAATGGGGACAAAGGAATGGGGACAGCATTTGGTGCTCCATGACATGCTGGAGAACCTTGGCCTGGCCCGGCCCTGCTTATATATGTATTTATTGTATTTATATACCGCTTTTCTTATCATCAGATTTCTCATCAGATTTATTCAAGGCGGTTTACATACGCAGGCTATCCTAGACCTGAGAAGGGTCTTTACAATATTGCTCTATTCATATAGAGAACATTCCATGCTCGAGATGTTTCCCTTCCGAGTGCATCCCTCCTTCTGGTTTGTGCTCTGCACTTCCAAGCTTCACAGTTCACCACAGTTCACCCTTGAACAATTGTCAAGATGTTATCTCTCTAGCTGACTCCTCCACATTCCACCCTCTTATGATGCCTTCTCAGCAGAGGCGTCGCTAGAGCGCAGCAGGAAGGGCGGACCGCCTGGGGGCGACATGCGCAATGGGTGACGCGCGGTCCGCGCATGCACCCGCGCGTCGCGCGCAGGCGGTCTTCCCTTCCCGCCGCGCTCCAGCGACGCCTTGGAGGAGGCCTTGGAGCGTCCGCCCTCAGCGGAGCTCCAAGGCCTTCTGAGGGAACCCCGATGCAAGACGTCATATTTACAAGGTTTAGTGCATGCGCAGAACGTTTGAGGGCAAATTTGCCCTCAGAAACGTACTGCACATGCGCAAAAACTTATAAATATGATGTCATGCATCAGGCCTCCCTCAGAAGGTCTTGGAGCTCCGCAGAGGGCGGACGCTCCGAGGTCTCCTCCTGCCCAAGACAGCCGGCCAAGTGAGAACCAATGTCGACCCTGCTTAGCTTCTTCAGGCAGGGCACTGGCTCAACCTCCAGACCACACCTCCTGCCCTTATTAATAGAATCTAGAATGCTTCCTCTTGGAGATGTTCTCAAATACATACACATTTCATGCAGATTGGCTGAAAACTGCAGAGTTATAGGCAGGAGAAATGGAAGTGGCTCCCCCATTTAAGCTAACGCTAACGGGGAATGAAAATGGACAAATCGGAGATGAAAAGTGGTGATTTTCAAGATAAATGCTGTTTCCATGAAAGAACATAAGCACAGGCAAACTGTTTAGACATGAAAATGAACTCAGACACAACTCAACTTTTTAGTGTACACTTCTGTTTATATAACAAGGGGTTAAACTGCTTTTAAAAATGCGACAACCTACCTCCATTACATATACTAGTTATATATCACTGAAGTTCATATAGGTTTTAACAAGTATGGTAAGCTAAAAGTGGACATAGGATAGACTTTTAGCAAATATTTAATGCTATAATATTTTAAGGTTCGCTTGAAGAAATAAGACATGCCAAGCCGCTGAAAACAAGCTTCAAGATATATGTTTGTACAGGCTGTGAAGGGAGTTGATTCTATTAATGTTGTATGATGCTTTTGAAATACTTCCTCTCATGATAAAACCATTAGGATAGAGAGCATTCCATGGTGTTTGAGCCTATAATTCCTACACTACTCAGTCTCTGGAATTGGGGGCCTACTCTATAGAGCTCAGCTCAGTTTCTCACATGATAAAACACCCCGAAGTAGCACACATCGACTTATTTATCATATAAGAAGCAGTACTAAGACAGCCCCTTCTTTTTGTTGCCTTATTCCAAGGCCAATAACAATGATCAGAATTACACCTATCTTTTCCAATTCCAGATATACTCAAATCTGAACAGCCTAATTTGCAAATTTTGGGTCAAATTTGCAAATGTCATTCTTATTTTGCATGGAAAATGTATCTTTTTGAGATTGTGAAACGTTTAAAAGCTGAATGCTTTTAAAATAGTGGTTGTTGCTGGTGTCTCCCTTGTGTGTCTTTTTCAATCGGGATCCCCTGAGGCTGTGACCTGGAGCGCAACCCCATGCAGACACTGTGGCTGCTGCTGCATCTGCTGTGGCACTGTGGGGGGGGGGGAACTCCTTACTGTGCTTTTTGTACAGTTTCTTCAAACCCAGAAGTGTGAGACTTCTGGTTTTATTTAAAGGGACAGTGCACACTGTCCCTGTAAATAAAGCTGGAAGTTCTGCATTTCTGACTTTAGAGAAACTACATGGGGAGCAAGGTAAGGAGGGGCATCATCCGCTTCTCACGCAGCCATATGGAAAATGGATTGTTGCCTCCTGCATTAGTGGCAGGCTGGAGGGAGGTGGCAGAAGACTCAGGGTGAAGCACAACCCCAAATCTGCCACCCCCTCAGATCCCCTACAATCTGCCACTACAATCCCCTACAATCCCCATTACATTATGTTGATGCCTGCCAACTGGCATTGCACTGTTTTCCGAGAGGATTCTGTGGCGCTCCCTTAGCAGGTTTCCATGGCTCTGCTGGGAGCCACACCTCCCAGTTTGGGAACCACTGGGCTAGGGTCTGAACCTGGGACCTACAGCATGCAAACCATTTGTTTTCCTATTAAACTACAGTCTCTCTGACAGTTACCTCCCATTGACGCAGGTTTTACTTACCTTGATGTTTGCCTGTCATCAGTCACCTTGGATTTTTTCCTTCCCTGTATTCTCAGTTGGTTTATTCACATCTCAGTTGACGTTTCCTTTATGTTTAGTGCAATTAAGCCTAAGGATGTATACATGAAATGTATACTTCCCCACCATCCCTGGCACCACTCCCCTGTCCCCTCCCCTTTCTCTGTTGTCTTCTTTGGGTCTACTTAAGAGCGTGAGCCCCTTGAACAGGGATTTGCCTTCTATTCTATCATAAAGTGTCCTGCACATTGGTGGCACTATAAATACTGATAATAATTCAATGGTAACAATTGCTCTAGTTTTATTAGTGAATGTTTGTTTTTACTTGTTAATTATTTTATACATTTTTGTATTTTTTGAATATCATGTAAGCTATCTTTGGGTCCACTTCAGGGCACAAAGGTGGGGAAAAAAATATCTGACTAAATAAATAAATAATTAAACAAATAAATACATGCGTGAAAAACGGGAAATGTGCAAGGGTCAGGACTCAAACTATTGTCTTGGATATGATGTAGTTAGTGGCGTTGGTCCTTTATTCTTCTAAGCCTAGAATTTTACGGTGAAGAAGAATGACTCGTTGCAACACATCTGCCTAATGACAGCTGGTTAGGTGGTAATAAATTATTCTGCTGGGTAAGCCTGTAAATTAAATTCTGGTTTACAGGTTAGCCCTCAATGAAAAGGGTACTCTGACTGAAGTGCCTGAGCAGACAATAAAACAACTGCAATTAATGGAAACCTTGAAAAATGTCAAGGGTTATTTTTGGGCGCTTGTGCCACCCAGAAAGATTAGTTGAGCTTTTTTTTTAGGTATGTGACTGTACTCCAATTGAAACCAGAAGATAGTGTTATATATGTTGCCATGCAAGCAGAAAATGTACCGGGACAGCTGGCAACAACATTGCATACGAAGAGAAACTGAAAGTGAACCCCAGTGTTTCTCCAAAAGGGGGGGGAAATCTGAGAATTTTCAAGGCAGGCCACATAGGTTTCTGTAATGCAAGAGAGCTTTCTGAGAGTTGCGGGCATTTTGCCATAGATCCTATTTAGCTACCTTCAGCTTCCTTTTTAAGACTGGAAAAAAATGGAAAACAATTCCCTTAAATAAAAAAGAGACCTGAAAATACTGAAGCAGAGACTGATAAGCCTCACAGGCCATGCTATCCTTTATATGACTACTCAGAAGTAAGCTCCATTGAGTTGAATGGGACTTACTTCCATGTAAGTGTATATGAGGACATAGTCCTAAGTGCCTTTCCTCATCTTTTCTAACCTTTTTCTTTAATGATGTGGGACAAACGCATAAGTTACAATGTATTTGTTAGTCTATTTGGTGCCACAGGATTCTGTTGTTTGTTCTACAGAAAATTAGCATAGCCATCCGACTGGAATACAATATTTCAAATAGCTTACAGTATGTAACACACAATATTAAAATAGCAGCAACCATTGGAACATGAAATTTCAATTCACGGGGAGTAATTACTGAATAAGTACCACAGTTTGACTTGCCTTCAACATTATGCCTGAAAACCTGAAGTTTTCTATGTAATTAATGAGCACTTTTTTCTGTGCTGTATTTCAGAGTGCCATGAATGTTCATTTCGTAACATGCCATGCCAATGCGCCAACACTGTGATAGGCTCTACAGAGAAAACATGTCATGTACTGAAGTCATCAGACAAAAGATTAGAAATTGTTAGAAAATAAATGAGAATCCACTTATCTATATCTATATATAATCACCCTTCGTCTTATGTGAGGGTTATGTTCCAGAGCCAGCACGTAAAGCTAAAATGTTCTATACCAGGGGTTCTCAACCCCTTCCTAGCCAAGTACCACCTACGGCGCCACTCTCCTGTTGAGTACCACCGGAAGTGACTAGTGATGACATCATCTCCAGTTACTTCTGGGTTTTCAGGTTTTTAGAGGCCAGAAAACGCAGGCAGGAGGCTGTGGGTAGGTGGGAGGGCCCTTCTCAGAGTCCCTGAAAGGCTTGGCCAAAGGCAGGAGCCTCTTGGGAGCAAAAACGCACCATTGAAAGTGCCACGTCAGAGCAGGGTTCCAGTGGTTCAAGTACCACCAGCAGTCGGCTGAAATACCACTAGTGATACTAGTATCACTGGTTGAGAACCCCTGGTCTATACTCAAAATTGCAATGAAAATCCCTTACATTGCAAAAATAGATACTGTCTCTTTAAAAATTATGAGACAGGCAGTAGCTGAAGTTGGGGAAAAGTGGCTTCATTCTCCAATCTCACAGTCACACTTACTCTCAATCATGTATTTAGTAAGTGGAATCGTCTTCTTTGTTAAACCTGTTTTTCTCTAGGGTTTTTTCCCCCAAGATTTTATATTTAAGTGGGACTTACCGTATTTTTCGCTCCATAGGATGCATCGGACCATAGGACACATTTTTTACTTACCTGGGCTTGTGGGGGCTTCGGGGAGGCCTGCAGAGGGTCACGCAGGCCTCCCCAAAGCCCTCACAAGCCCAGGTAAGATTGCTAATTAAACATTCACTCCATAAGACGCACGCTTATTTCACCCTATTTTTTTTGGGGGGGAAGTGCGTCTTATGGAGCAAAAAATAATGCTAATTTCTTCCACTGATTTTCACTGAAACCAAACAAAATGGCTAGTGGTCACAGTCACCACCTTGAAACTTGTTACGCAGCATCTTCATGCTTGCTAAGCCAAATCACTCAAAAGTCGTTAGCATGGTTCCTCCAACATGACTGACTAATGTCATGCTAACCTTCTTATCTGGATGGTTTTATGGTTTTGATGCCTAGCCTACCTTTTAAAGCCCTTCAACCCCATGTTAGTGCATTAAAAACTTTTTTGCTAATGGTGCAACATTATTTTAATGGGCTAAAAATGTCAGAGCTATTAACAGGAAAGAATTTAATCCACTGAATCATTACAGTCAACCAGATGGATTCCTATTGACAAAGGTGAAGCATCTGCTCCAAGGAATCCCAGAACAATCACAGCACAGACCTTCCATTTACAAGTGCTCAGGAACATTTTTGAAAGGAAAACAACAACAAAGGTAGGGTAGAAAGGTAGAAAAAGATTCCATTTCATTCACTGGAGCCAACAGGACTGATGCTGTATTCCTATGGAAGGAAACATAGTCTAGGATGTTCTAGGGTCACATACACATTCCTGACAGGGTACAGCTTTCTTTTCAGAAGACAACTTCTTGTCTATTGTGGGAAACCAGACTGCATCATTTCCTTGCCAGCCATGTGGACTAGTAGAACCCAAAGGATGCTGTGAAATCACAATTATCAGGACCACTGTTCCCACTAAGCTATGTGTCCAAGCTCTGCACAGCTCAGAGCTCAGCAACCTGGAAGTTTGGTGATGATGACATGTGACATCATCACTGAGCATCCGGAGACACCATGCAGGAACTAGACCCCTTACAGGGAACATAGATGGGGACGTCAAACAGTGATACAGAATTTCCAGTCCTTACACTGAAAGTCACTTGATATTCACTTAATGTATCTGTACCCCCGACAAATGTGTGTCAAACACAAAAGCACCCACATGCCAGTCTTTATCAATGGCAATTCCTGCTATGTGGAATTCTATAATTTGGTTCTTTTTTTTCCGGTCTCCAATTCTTTTGTGCTTCCTCCTGTTCACAGTGAGAAAATAAAGACAGGATTCAGTTGAGCTACTAGTGTCAAGTATTCCATCAAATAGGGATATATATCTCTTTCTCCTTAGTGTCTTTTCAGAAAGGCTGGCTGGGGATCAAGTTATTAAAAATCTTATAGCTTTTGTTTCAGTTATTGAACTGGTGTTAAATCAAAGAGGCATTGTTATTCTAGCTGTATCTGCAGCTTTTCATGGCCTCATTGCTATGACTGCACTTCAGTGACTACACCAAAGCCTATTCCGCCTGTCACACAAGCAACTGGCAGGGATGTGGATCAAGTCTCCAGTCAAGTCCCAAGTCTCTGGGTCCAAGCCTCAAGTCAAGTACCAAGTCTTTGCCCCCAAGTCCAGAGTATTTGGTTGCAAGTTGCGAGTTCCTATCTATTTAATGAGGAAAGTGGGTTTAAACTTGAATAAAATTTGTCTTGTTGTAAAAGGCTCCAGGTCTCGAGTCGAGTCTTTTGAGTCTTTTACAATCGCCGAGTCAAGTCCAAGGCAAGTCACTGACGTGACTTGAGTCCGACTCAAGTCCTAGTCAATAGGCACAAGTCTACATCATTGGCAACTGGCGCCCAAATTCAGATCATGAGCAATTCAGTGTGTTTAGAATGTGTATCCAGGGTCCATGAGAGGGGGGTAAAGGGGGTAAATTGTGCCCGGGTCCAGGATCAAAAAGGGGACCCAGGAGACAAAGGAGGGGCCCCAGAAATTTCCTGGGATCTCAGCTAGTTTCATGGAGAGTGAAAGACGGAGGCTGGGCTAACCAGGAGGCTAGGTCTACCGGTCAGGTAGACCTGGGTGCCACATTGGGAAGCCTGGTAGACCTGGGCTCCAGAGACTTTTCCAGCCGTTGCTGCCCTCTCCTTGCCCTGTTTTGCCCAAAAGAAACGTTGTACCTCCTGATAAAATTCCTCTCAGAGGCCCTGTGTGTATCCAAGTATTTGTTCTAACAAGCTTGGTGGGTTAGAGTAGATGCATATAGAAAGAGAGGGAAAGCATGGGCTAGTAGTAAATGCTGATACTTTTTTTAATGCATATCTCATCTAAGCACCATTCTAGATGGTCAGGAGGTTAAGCAACAGAAGCACAGTTCTTGCTTCACTTACTGAATATGATCAAGCATCTACCTTCCAGGAAGAGAGTCTGTTTGAAGGAATATACTCTTGGGAAACAGGAGCACAAACTGTGGCAAAAGAAATGTAAAAAGATGATACGGGAGGCCAAGAAAGACTTTGAGGAACGTATGGCAGGCAAATATGAATATGATCAAGCATCTACCTTCCAGGAAGAGAGTCTGTTTGAAGGAATATACTCTTGGGAACAGGAGCACAAACTGTGGCAAAAGAAATGTAAAAAGATGATACGGGAGGCCAAGAAAGACTTTGAGGAACGTATGGCAGGCAACATAAAAGGGAATAATAAAAGCTTCTTCAAATATGTTAGAAGCAGGAAACCTGCCAGGGAAACGGTGGGTCCGCTGGATGGTGAGGGAGAGAAAGGGGTGATAAAAGGGGACTTGGAGACTGCAGAGAAATTAAATGAGTTCTTTGCATCTGTCTTCACGGCAGAAGACCTCGGGCAAATACCGCTGCCGGAACGGTCTCCCCTGACTAAAGAATTAAGTCAAATAGAGGTTAAAAGAGAAGACGTCTCAGACTTAATTGACAAAATAAAGATCAATAAATCACCAGGCCCGGATGGCATCCACCCAAGAGTTCTGAAGGAACTCAAGAATGAAGTTGCTGACCTCTTGACCAAAATATGCAACTTGTCCCTTAAAACGGCCACTGTGCCAGAGGATTGGAGGATAGCTAATGTCACGCCAATCTTTAAAAAAGGAAGGAGGGGGGACCCGGGGAACTACAGGCCGGTCAGCCTAACATCTGTTCCAGGGAAGATGGTGGAAAGTCTCATTAAGGATAAAATCTTAAAATACATAGAAGAACAAGCTCTGCTGAGGGAGAGTCAGCATGGCTTCTGCAAGGGGAAGTCTTGCCTCACAAACCTGTTAGAATTTTTTGAAAAGGTCAACAGGCATGTGGATGCGAGCGAACACGTGGATATTATATATCTGGATTTTCAGAAGGCGTTTGACACGGTCCCTCATGAAAGGCTCCTGAGAAAACTCCACAGTCAGGGAATAAGAGGGCAGGTCCTCTTGTGGATTAGGAACTGGTTGAAGACCAGGAAACAGCGAGTGGGAGTCAATGGGCAATTTTCACAATGGCGAGAGGTGAAAAGCGGTGTGCCCCAAGGATCGGTCTTGGGACCGGTGCTTTTCAACTTATTCATAAATGACCTGGACTTGGGGATAGGCAGTGAGGTGGCCAAGTTTGCGGATGACACTAAACTTTTCCGGGTGGTAAAGACCAGCAGGGATTGTGAAGAGCTCCAGAAGGATCTCTCCAAACTGGGAGAATGGGCAGCAAAATGGCAGATGCGCTTCAATGTAAGTAAGTGCAAAGTGATGCACATTGGGGCAAGAAACCAAAATTTCACATATACGCTAATGGGTTCTGAGTTGTCTGTGACGGATCAAGAGAGAGATCTTGGGGTCCTGGTGGACAGGTCGATGAAAGTGTCGACCCAGTGTGCGGCGGCTGTGAAGAAGGCCAATTCCATGCTCGGGATCATTAAAAAGGGGATTGAGAATAAAACGGCCAATATCATTATGCCTTTGTACAAATCGATGGTAAGGCCACATCTGGAGTATTGTGTCCAGTTCTGGTCACCATACCTCAAAAAGGATATAGCTGAATTGGAAAAGGTGCAGAAAAGAGCGACCAGAATGATTAGTGGGCTGGAGCACCTCCCTTACGAGGAAAGGCTACAGCGTCTGGGGCTTTTCAGCCTAGAAAAAAGGCGCCTGAGGGGGGACATGATTGAGACTTATAAAATTATGCATGGGATGGAGAGAGTGGATAGAGGGAAATTCTTCTCCCTCTCGCACAACACCAGAACCAGGGGACACGCACTAAAATTGAGTGGAGGGAGAGTTAGAACAGACAAAAGAAAATATTTCTTTACCCAGCGTGTGATTCATCTGTGGAACTCCTTGCCACAGGATGTGGTGATGGCACCTGGCCTAGATGCCTTTAAAAGGGGTTTGGACAAATTCATGGAGGAAAAGACCATCACAGGTTACAAGCCATAAGCAACCTCCTGGTTTTAGAAGTGGGTTTTCTCTGTGCCAGGTGCAAGGGAGTGGCGACTGGACACAGGTATCTTGTTGTCTCGTGTGCTCCCTGAGGCATCTGGTGGGGCCACTGTGTGACACAGGAAGCTGGACTAGATGGGCTTTTGGCCTGATCCAGCAGGGCTCTTCTTATGTTCTTATGTTCTTATGAAAATGCAACCATTTCTGTAGTCAGCAAAGCAATTGCAATATGAGTGCGATAAGGATGTAAGAGGAGCCCTGTTGGATCAGATCAAAGGTAGATATACTCCAGCATCCTGTTTCCCACTGTGGTCAGAAGCCCACAAGCAGTAGATGAAGGCAAACTTCCATCTCTCACTGTTGCTTCCCTCCCTGTCTATGCTATGCTACCATGTGATCCTACAGATCAGAGCTCAGAACATCAGAGCTCAACCTGCCTAGCGGGGACCGGCACAGCAGCTAAAACTGGCAATACATAATTGAGCCAAGAGACAGAAGAGAGCTAAGATCTCTATCCTAAGTTGCCATTAAGGATCCTAGAATCCTTCACTGCAGAGCTGAAAGCATGAGAACGGTGGCTTTCACAACAAATTAACCGGGGGACACCTGTAGTGAGTATAGGTGAAGGTAAAGGTGACCCCTGACAATTAAGTCCAGTCGTGTCCGACTCTAGGGTGTGGCGCTCATCTCCATTTCAAAGCCGAAGAGCCAGCGTTGTCCGAAGACGCCTCCGTGGTCATGTGGCCGGCATCACTCACCTTGCCGCAGGCGTAGCATGCAGCTGGAACACTATAGCAGGAGTGGCCAACCTTCCACCATTAGGGCCTCTGCGTTCATAAGAGTTGTGTCAAAGACAAAATCTTGGCAGCTGCAATTTCTGATGGTGCTGCTACAGCAGCTGCACCTGCTGAAATGCCCTCAGCTATACAACCATTAAAAGGCCAGGAGCATTCATGTTGGAAGGTTGACCACCCCGGTACTATAGTATAGTGAGTATAGTGGTGAGTATCCTCGCCTGTTACACGTGAGACCGGGGTTCAATTCCCCGATGAGGAGTTATAAAACCTCTTGCAGAGAGCCAGGATGGTGTAAGTTGGACTTAGACCTGGAAGATCCAGGTTCAAATCCCCACTCAGCCTTGAAGCTTCCTGGGTGACCTTGGGCCAGTCATTATCTCTCAGCCTCATCTACCTCACAGGGTTGTTGTGAGGACAGTCGAAGGGGAGGAACTATGTACACCACCCTGAGATCCTTGGAGGAAGGGCATAAACATGCGGAAAATAAATTAAATTCCCACAGATAATGTTCATAGTTCCCCAGTTTTTAAGTCTAATAGATAATAATCTATCATTATCATGAACTGTAGCTGGGATGTTTTTACTTCAGTGGAAAAGCTGGAGAAGTCAATCAACATTCGAATATATTTCCAGAGCCCTGAACAAATGATATGCTGATGAGATTCTGAACCATACCTCATAGCATTTATAAACACCGTTTCAACAGGTTTGCAATGTTGAACAGCGCAACAAAATCAGACTATACATGCAGTGAAAATGCAGTCTCTCCAAGCAGAATGCAGAGTAAAAATGCAATTTTCATTGAAAACTAGTGCAGGAAGCGATGGGATCTGTTTCAATAACTTCCTGTATTTCTACATTCATAACTCATTGCACGTATGTCTACCTGTATAATCACATTTCTCCATATTTAATTTCCCTGTTTCAGTTCACAATGCTCTCTCTCTCTCTCTCTCTCTCTCTCTCTCTCTCTCTCTCTCTCTCTCTCTCTCTCTCTCTCTCTCTCTCTCTCAGTGATAACAGCAAAGCATTTGGATTACTTACTGTCAGGGCTGAGCCTTGCACTTCCTTAGTAATCACTGGTCCCATAAAATTTTCAGTACAGTAATTCAGAGAAAAGATATAAAGGAACTCCTTAGCAGACAACTGTCTCAGGCCCTGTTGCCCGACAAGCTTTTTTTTATAATGCATGAAGGAGGGTAACTCATGAGGTTTGCAGACACGGGTACGTGGCACTGGGTGGGTGACTGCCAGGACACCATGGTCCAGGCCAATAGCATGGCTTTGAAACACAGGCTGACAAAAACCCCTCTATCTTTCCTGACTCATGTGCAGTCAAAGCAATGACACCTGTGGTTCCTCTATCTTTCCTCCTTCAGGTGTGTGTGTGTGTGTGTGTGTGTGTGAGAGAGAGAGAGAGAGAGAGAGAGAGAGAGAGAGAGAGAGAGTGCCTGGGACTCTTGGTCTATGTTTAAACTGTATTAGGGGGAGCCCTGGAATCAGCTCTAGGCCTCCAGACCAGTCAGACACCTCGAACTGTCACTCCAGCTCTTCAAACAACTGGGACACTCAGAGTAGGCTTCCTTTGAACAGTCACAGTTAAGAAGAGAGTTTGTTTGGTGGGAGAAGCTAACAGCCCAATCCTATGCGGCCACCACACAGAGAGCATAGGGCCACCAGCACGATACCTGCCACATCCAGGCTGCCATCATGGTGGAGAGGTCAGTCGGGGGGGGGGGGGAGAGGTGTTATACTTAGTTGCGCACCAGCTGCTGCATCACTCCCTATGGGGCTCCTCTGAGCTACACCAGCTCTGTTGCTGGCATAATACACTGCAGCGCTGGAGGCATGTCTGGCTCAGGAAGAGGGTTTGGGATCTAGTTGCCGCTGGCTGCAGCTCATCCTGCCTCCGCCGCACCCCACTCTTTGCCCTTTTTCTGCACTGGTGGGGTTGGCAGCTATTCTTTGCCCTGTTTATGGCCACCATGCAACTTTCCAGATGCTGAACAAGCATCCATGCAGCGGCCACTGGTGGAAGGGCTTCTGCAATGGCGGGGCTATCTTTGCACTGGTGTACCTAGCGTTACACCGAGAGATAAGTTATCCACTGAGTATCCATAACTGCTATCTAGTGAGCTTCATAACTGAGCAGAAATGTGCAGCTGGCTTTCTGATATTCATATCTAACATTCTACCATAGGGAACCTACGTATGCCAAATGCATGCCCCTTTAAGAATGCCATTTGGGCCCTAGTTGTCTGCAGTGCAAAGATGTGAAAAGTGAGAGAAAATGGAGTCTCCGGTAAAAAAACTTGCTGGCAGTCCATTTTAGGGTATATGAGTTGAAAGCTACCCGTACGTACTGTATCTTTTCATGTAGGAAAATATGTAGCTATCCCTACTACCCCTACATATCTTCTCAAACTTTTCTTGCATGGAAACTAGATGTGGACCATTGTTTCAAACTACACTACTAGGGCCAATTCCAGGTCTCCTAACTCCGGAATCAGCATGGACTGCCCCCCCCACTTTATTCGCTGCTTCGCTGGAGCAGCCTTCACTGCTCTTCCTCCTAGTTCCTGATTTTGTAAAGAAAAACGGGAAGAGAGTGGAAGGGGAAGAATGCCCAACACTTCCCTTTCCTCCACACTTCTTGTTCTCTCCATTTCCTTATTTTCAACTTCAGGGAATGGAAAGAGGAGGAGAGGAGGTTGGGGGGCTTTCCCACCTCTCTGCTGCCTGAGGTGACCACTTCAGTGGGCCTCATGGGTGGGCCAGTCCTATACACTGCATCGGCTACAGCTTATTGTGATTGACAATGAAGTCCTATATATGCAAAACATAAATTCTGCTACTGATCTGTGTCCAAAACAGAGACATCAGGCGCCCTGCCGGCGCCCGGACGCATGGGGGCGGGACCTGCGCGCGTCACGTCAACGCGCCCCCCCTGCCCGTTCTGCTCTCATTTCGGAGTCAAACGGGCTCCAGGGAGGGAGGGAGGGCCGATCCGCCACCTGACTTCGCTTCGGTGAGTTCGCTCGCCCGAGCTCCCGCCCGAGAGCCTGGAGCTCCTGCTCCACGCGCTCCACCGAAGTTCCGCCGCTGGTCCAAAAAGACAGAAACTGTAAAGGAAAAGGATGTAATTGTGTGTCACAGCTATTGTTTCAGTCCACACTCAGTGATAAATCTTCCCCTCTCTCCAAGCTTTCTATCAGGTAAAATTTGTTGTCAGGGTTACAAGCAGCCAGACTTTTCATTTCCCTTTACTCACGGCTGGATATTGCCTGCTGTTTCAGGGCAGAATTTTTTTAAAACAATCATTAAACAGAATGCAATGACTCATTAAGGATGAAAATTCATACCAGCCTCTGCATTGTAATTAATTTAGTGGTCTTTTTTAATCTGTGCGTCCAATTTTATGTGTGCAGCTCACCCTGAAAATGAGGTGGTCTGAGAGGCTTAAATTGAGAGAGAGAAAATAAATGAGTGAAACATTTTTGATATGATTGATGTCCGAGGATAGGGTGAGCAGATGCAAATGAAGACAGTGGCATCAGAACCTCTTTCTTATGTAAAATAAGACATATGTAATGCTTTGCCACAAGAAAACACATTGGCCTAATTTTCCTCTTCTGTATAACTTTGAAACATATAGAAGTCGTAAGAACAGAAGAAGAGCCCTGCTGGATCAGGCTAATTTCTGCAAATTTCTTCTTTTCTGTTAATATTGTTTTAATGCTTTGCTATTTCTATGGCTTCTCTATGAATTCTAGTTTTAACATTATTAACATGTGCTAAAGATCTCAGTTTTCAAATTTAAGAAGAAATTTGCAGTACAAATAAAATCTGGATGCCTGTCATAAAGAATGCCCAAAACTTAAGACAATGACAAGAAACATAAACTGCGCTGCACTTTTAACACTCTGTTGCCAATGTAGACCTGGATGCCAACTGACAACTAACCACAGCTGTTGGAAATCACCTATCAACACCTAAGAAGCGAAGAACTTCTGACGAGGCCTTATGCAGCCCTAGGGCGAAACTAGTAAAGATTTATTTTTGTTTTACAACGCAATCCTATCCAACTTATGCCACTGGCTGAGCTCTATTCAATCCTATCCAATTTATGTCACCGGTGTAACCAGCGGTGCAGTGAGAACGGGAGGTCCCAGAACGGAAAGGGGATTCAAATCCCCTCCAAATGGGATTCAAAGGGGATTTGAAGCCCCTTTCCATTCTGGGGCCTCCCGTTCTTGCTGCACCACTGGTTACACCAATGGCATAAATTGGATAGGATTGAACAGAGCTCAGCCGGTGGCATAAATTGGATAGGATTGTGCCCTTAATGTGTATACAGTTTTAATCCCAATTAAACAGAACTACTGAAATTCAACAATGGACTCTCAATCAAATCATCATCATCATCATCATCATCATCATCATCATCATCATCATCTGCACAATATACTTCCGTTATTGACTTATTTCTAATGATTTAATCCTTCTGCCTCTCTGTAAATTATGATTACTTGATTTCATTTTTTACAATTTGGATTTGTAGAAGAATCAATATTGGAGGCACAATTAAAATCTGAAGACCAGATAATTTCAAAAATGTATAAATTGCTTTTGAAGTTTGAAACAGAAGAAGAACAGGATAAAGAATGTACGATTCATTGGGCGAAAAATGTAGGTCATGTTATTTTAATGGACCAATGGGAACAACTATGGTTAAAACAGTTGAAATTTACGTTAAATGTTAATATTAAAGAAAATATGTATAAAATGATATATAGATGGTATATAACCCCAAGCAAATTAGCAAAAATGTATGAGAAGGTGACGAATAGATGTTGGAAATGTAAAATGCAAGAAGGAACTTTTTACCATATGTGGTGGACATGCCCTCAAGCAAAGAAGTATTGGACTCAGATTCACAAACAGATTGAGTTGATTTTAAAGATTAAGATCCAAATGAAACCGGAAACATTTTTGTTGGGTATGTGGGAGGATCATGTAGGCGAAAAATTTCAAACTTTGTTTTTATATATGATAGCTGCGGCAAGAATTTTATATGCACAATATTGGAAGAATTCGGAGATACCTTCGCTGGAAGATTGGTGGCTGAAAGTTTTGGACTATGCTGAAATGGATAAACGTACAATTTTAATTAAGGAAAAGTCAGTTAACTTTTTCGTGAATAATTGGAAACCATTTATTGACTTTTTAAGAGAGAGAGAGAGGAATGATGTGATGATATGCGGATTTAATGAATAGAATGTGGGTGTTGTTTTGGCTTAGTTGGAAATTGTATGTAGAAAATAGTGAATAGTATGCTAGTAGGATGTATTGCTTCGCGCTTGCTATAACCTTATGAAATATGTATTGTTTTTATGTTTTAATATATCAATAAAATATAAATATATATATATAAAAAAAAGAAATCAATTTCATTGACCATACCATTCCATTCCTCTCTAGGTACTCAACTGCCTGGCCTTTAGTTGTCCAGCACTTCTGTGACATCAGAGCAGATAATCCAATGGCAGCAGTGAAGGCATGTCCCAGTTGCCTGCCAACCTCACTGTGAGATTAGAGCAGATTAACCACTGTGTGACAGTCCATACTCGCACCCTGTGGGCTGTGGGCAATGCTTGAATTTATTATGTTTTGAGTATTCTCTTTGTTTATGAATTACTCTACTGGAAAACTTTCAAGCTATACTTTGGTACTCTTTTCCTGGTCGAGTGAAAACTGTATACCAGAGATCAGTTTTTCACAGTGAAAAGGCATGCTATGCTGTCTTCCTCAAAGAAAGAAAGAAATAACCAAGGTCACAAGTGGAAGAAATGAAGATTAAAACCTCTGGCATTCAGAAGTCCTTTTGCTCCCTGGGTTGACATTCTGTTACCCTGGGGTTCTTTGTGATTAGTTTATCCATTCTCTAGTGGACTAGAGGACTTGCCTGCAATTGTCCCCATCCATCCATCTACCTAGGTCTGTCTTCTTTACAAACACCCCACAGTTTCCACAGATCTCCCCTTCCACCTTTGGGATACCTTTTTTATTAAATTATCTATAATCAGTGATCTGTTATTAAATAAAAGCTGTTTTATTGAGGCAGGAGCAATCCCATCGGTACAGAAACCTATTAGAGGTTTACTACACTTGTAAAGGGTGACAGATGGGACAGACAGTTGTGAGGATAGAGTGGAACCCTGCTAACCCATGAGAGATAGAGCACATCAATCAGAACAGACACAGGGAGGCCGGGAGAACAAAAGAGGGATTTTTGCTGGATTTTATATGGTTTCTTTTGTTGAGTGGCTTCTCCTTTGGCATGGAGAGGAGAGGTTAGCGACTGCATACTACTACTCATGTCATACCATGGAACTAATAGAAAGGATGAATTAGTCATTGTCATTGGCTATAGAGTAGGATCTCAACTGGACATGTCCCTCTAGTAGTAGCGTCATCCATGAATATGCCTTTGTTGAACGCCAGACAACATATTACCCTTGGCTCTTATTACTCAACATATTACCCTGACAGCCCAATGGCTCTTTTCCCTGTTGCCAAGCAGTCTCCCATGGGTGTGCTTTGCAGTGAAAAAGAGTAAGGGAAGGGGGATAAATAGTGGGAAAGCCCCCACGGCACAATAGCATGTATCACAGAGATCCGATCTTGAGATTGCTGAGATCTGGAGCCAAACGAATGGCTGTTGGTGCATAAGTGACTCATGCAGACTTAAACCTTAACAGTAAAGTTTGAGATATGGAAGTACAACAAGTCCTCACTTAAAGTTGTCGATAGGTTCTTCTTGGAAACTGCGACTTTTCCAAGCAAAACATAAGCAAAAAATATCAATAGGATAAAAGCAAAAAATATCAATAGGATAAAAGCAAGCTTTTAAAGTATTTTATTACACATTGGTGTATTTTAAGAGACTTTATAAAGTTATTATCTGCAGATACATTTTAAACATTTTTAAACTTTTATGACCATAATCCCGAAAATGATATGATCGTACTACATTGTTGCCAGTCATAACAGCTTCCGATCTATTTTAAAACATCTTATTATGAAACCAATGTTACTATAGGCTAATTGATAAACGTAAACGTTCCTATGGCATTTTCCCATCAACTTTAAAACTAAATGACTTTACGTGAGGACTTTACATGAGGCTGTACATTTACTTCTCACCATGATGTGTATAGAAGAGGGGATTTTTTTTGGGGGGGGGGAGAAATTGAGTTCAGAGGAGTCTCATGGCATACATCCCTAAACCTTTAATTTCACTCCTTTAATTTTCGCTCTGGGTCCTACGTAGCTTAAAGAGTCCTTGGAGGGGTGAGTACTTCAGATGAGAGGAAGCACTGTAATTTGTGTACTGCCTTGAGAAGGTCATCAGAATATCAATAGAATAGTTTTAAAAGATATGGGCAGCCCAATCTTCTCTACATTTTAGACTGGGAGAGCGCTGCATTTTAGACCGGCACCTGCCCCCCCCCAGATCATTCAGAGCGCCCAATGGGGAAGGTAGGTTACCCACCAGGTGGGGGAGGGGTGGGGGAGGGTGGAATGGGGCATTCCAGGGGGTGAGATTGTTTGGCCAGGCCCTGGAAGGGGGAGAGATGGTCACCAAAGACTATGCCAAAATCCTATCCCCCTTCCCGGGCCTGGTCACCATTACACAGGGCTCTCGAAGTTGCACCAGTAAAATAGCCCCATCGGATCGGCTTGTGCTTTACCCTTCCCCCAAGGTGACCTCCCCAGATGCAGCACAGACTGCACCGACCTCGCTGCATCGCAGGCCACAAAGTTAGATAGGATTGTGCCGTAAGATACCTTTCATTTAGCTAGCTCATATAGGGTATCATAGTTCCCCAAAGTTACATGCGCAAAAACTACATTGACTCCAATCCTGCACACAAATTACGTGACCAGTCCAATTAGCTGTGAGTATTTTAACTTTGTGGAGGATGGTGCAGCCCACACATCTCACATTCTGTCACCAATCCTGCAGCAGCACCTGAAATGTTCTTTAAAATATTTGTCATTTGTCGGGATCGATAGCACAAGTTTAGAAACCAATAAATATTGGCCTTGTCTCAACAATGCAATAAGGATTTGCCACCCGCTATTAGATGTATTGAATAAGTAGCAACGCTGTAAATGATGTAAGCTTCTGCAAGAAAAATGGCAAGACATAAACTAAACAATGACAGGAAGGATGCAGAAATGCTCTCTTCGTAAGACCTTTGGGATCCGTAAAGAAATAGCAATACAAATCTGCACCAAATTTATCAGAAGACTGCTACTACTAATTAATAAACACTAGGAGTACATGAAAAAAGTACCAGTTTGCTCTTCAAAGGAATATAAAGTTAAGGTGTGTTGTAAAACAAGGAAGGGTGTATTATGCAGGTTGAGGAGGGAGGAGAGAGTCATTAATAAAGATGCAGTTCTGCTTAGTCTTTTTGTCAGTCTCAAAAGCATACTCCACCCTGGGCAAATTTATTGGTTGCTGGACTGGGTTTCCATTCTGTAAGGAGAATAACATCAGTTGCATTGATTGGATAGAAGAAGCAGGTGCTTGGCTTCGTACCAACAGCACAATGCACAAAATCATACCAGCTGCACAATGCCTAGAAAAAAGTAAAGCACTGAAGCAGCTTAACAATATATTCATGTTTTATTCCTGATTTGGGGTTTATCCAGCGTTTCATATGCAAATACTCAAGCAATTTAAATCTACTCAATTATGAGTGGCTTAATATGCACTATACCATAGCATATGTCCTTATTTCAGAGATCGGTGACCACGGTTTGAAATGTTGAATATTCATAGAATCACATTGGCACGAGTCTGTCTGATGCTGGTAATCTTGCCTGGCCCCACCCAGTCGCAAGGGTGTGAATCTCAAGGCACCTGATTGGTGCCTTCAGTGCCGGGGGGGGGGGGGAACGGGATGACGACTGTTATTTAAGTGACCTTTCCATCTTTCTTTTTAAAAAACACTTCCAGGTCTCTTTACTTCTTAACGTAATTGGCTTCCTGCCTTATTTGATTATTTGGCACCTCCTGCTGGCTTAAGTTAATTTGTAAAAAAATCAACATCACCTAAGTCCTTTAGGTCCAGTTCCTGTTTTCCCTTCTTTTTTTTCTGCTTTCAGATGGTAGCCCCCCCTCCCCCAGTGTGTTTCTGCCTATGGTTCTTTCTTTCTTTTTTAAAACTTTCAGCACCCCCCATCACTCCCCCCAGAATTTTTGTGGGTAGTTTACAACTGAATTAATTAGGGTACATTGGAGTGAGGGTTGGATTCAATTCTTAGGGGTCAATTTATAAAGAAAATATAAAGGTATGTACAGTATATTTTGCACACGCACACTCACACACACTCACACACATATTACATAAATTTAAATATATTTATATATAAACATAAAAAGTTATTGATATAATTTTTTATTTTGGCTTTTTTTTTGTAATCTATCTCAAGTCTCTATGCAGCATATACCGGTAATTAATCTATTCATATGCCAAATTTATTTTACCACAGTGATTTTTCATATGCACAGATGCAAATAGATGGTATAATAATTTGCAAGATTTTATTTTATTTTTAATCAGATGTCTTAATTTCAGTATTGCCACGTTCCTGATCTGAACTCCTAAAGCATGTGCTCAGCATATTAAGATGGCATGTTCTTCTAAAATGGTTATGGATCTTCATTTACTTCGCAGCACAAGCTTAACAGACATACTTCATAGAATCCATAAACTAGGATGAAAAAGACCTGGAATCTCTTGCAAACAGATCAGTGTAGCTATAGTGTAATCTGCTCATTCTGTGTTATTTACTTGCTGCTTTCTTGCCCGAAGGGCAAACACCATTGTAATGAAGCACACACGGACAAATGACTTTTCCAGGCTGTGATTAATTTTCACAAGCTGACTCTAATCACTGGTTAATTAATAGGAGATTTGTTGACTTACCAAAAAAGAAAGAAAGAAAGAAAGAAAGCACAGTCATTATAAGCAGTATTATATCGATTGGTTTTTTCCTGTGAATTCAGTGCAGTCACAGAGTTTAATTTAGGAAGTAACCCAATTTGCTGAGTTTATATCGCAAACACAATTTTGGTGTACAGTATGTGTTTTTGTCACTTGCTTGACTGTTTTACTTTTTAAAAAAAAAAAAAATCTGAAGCAAATATGAAGCCAAAGGTGAAACTGCCCTATCAGCAACTCATCTCTCTTCAGGTGCCAACAAGTGTGACCCTCGGTCTCTATTCCTGATTGGCAGTAATTATATCCAACTAGTCAAAATCAGATGTAAATAGAAGGACATGTGAAAGTGCCATTGATGTATACTGTGAAAGATATGCAATTCAAATAGCTTGAAATGATCTCACTTGTCTTTGTGATGTTGACTATGGAGCTCAGTTTGGGGTTTCGCTACTACCCTAAGAACATTTACGGCACAATCCTATCCAGTCCTCAACTGGCAGAGCAACCACTCTGCCTGTCTAGGGTGTCGCAAATGTGCTGTAAGGCACATTTGCATCACCCGAAGAATAATTGGCACTGGCAGAGAGGCTTGTGCCGCTCCTCCAGCACTGCAGAATGGTGAAGCGCCACGGCAGAGAGGTGAGTCCCTGCTGGATGGTGGAGGGGTGGGGGCGGAACAGGGCACATTTTGGCCGGGAAAGGGGAGGGATCAGGGTGGACTCCTCTTCTGAATCCTATTCCCCTTCCCAGGCCTGGGCACCATTACGCAGGGCTCTCGAACGTGCGCCAGCAAAATAGCTGGCGCACATCCAAGTAGCCCTGTTGGGGCGACTGATGCGTTACTCGGGGTAAAGAAACAAGAGTCCCTTTACCCCAAAGATGCCTCCAGCTATGCCAGAGAAGGCCCAATTTTGGATAGGATACAGCAGGCGCCTTAAGTGCACTGCCACATCCTGCTAGACAGGATTGGGCTGTTAATCATTCTTAGCTGTTCCTGGAAACGAGGTACACATATTAGACACAGATTGTGGTTGCATTACAGGATTAAAAGCCAAGTAAAATCTTTTATTAAAATTACGTTTCGTTTGTATACATGAACATCTTCAGGTAAAAAAATGAGCATCTCAGGCTGCATAAGATGGTGATTAAAGCAGCTCAGAATATAATGAGGAGAAGGCCAGTAGAAACAGATGAAGCTGATTGACAGCAGAAGCCAGGCTCCTGTTCTATGACCTGAGATAACCCCATCACGCTGCTCTAGTCAGCATTTGCTTATGACTAAAGCCTCAGCATATTGCTTATGACTAGGCTTGTTTGGATATGTCAGACCCAATGGCGTTGCTAGAGCTGGGATGGAATGGTAAGTCTTGCACAGCGGTAACCGCTCCATTCCATGGTGGCCCCGCCTACTCGCCGTCGGAACCAGTCGAGCGGCGAAGGCAATGCGCAGGAGGCTTGTGACTTGTGACTGACTTTTCCTCCATAAATCTGTCCAATTCTCTTTGAAAAGCATCTAGGCCAGGTGCCATCAAGTCAGGAAAACAGAGATGACGGGCACCCTCCTGGCGCCCGGGCGCTTGGGAGCGGGGCCTGCAAGCATCACGTCGACGTGCCCCTCGCGTGACGTCGACACACACACACTGCCCGTTTTCTGCTCATTTCGGAGCCGAACGGGCTCCAGGAAGGGAGGGTGGGCCGATCCAGCGCCTTGCCTCACTTCGGTGAGCGCGCCCTCCCTCCCGCCCGAGCGCCCTCCCTCCCGCCCGAGTGCCTGGAGCTCCTGCTCCACGCGCTCCACCGAGGTTCCGCCGCAGGAAAGCATCCGTGTACATCTGTTGTGACCAAAGATCATTCCTTTACCTAGATGACACTGGTTCTAGGTGCTAGCCTGGCTGTGCAGCAAGGAAGGCTGCCTCGAATTCATAACTAGAAAGCCCTAGTAACAGCACACTCTCTTTATACTCTTGCTTGGTTGACAAATTCCCCAGATCTTATATCTGCAGCATCTTTTATGCATACATGTTTTGTTCAAGTTAAAGCTATACTAACTTATCCATCCTAAGAAACATTTTTCAACAGTATGCCTAAAGGCTGAAAGTGAAAACTGAGGAGAAATGTATTATTCTTTTTAAAAAAAGAAAGGATCTTTGCCTTTCGATGCTGAAATGTATAGTAGCAAGACACACTGGTAGCAACAAGACACTACTGCCCCTCAGTAGTGACAGAAACATAGTTCGCATTTGCTCCCAAGTTTTTTCTAATATAAATGACAGTTCCTGCTGGAGGAAATGTGACACTCTACACAGTTCCTGGAACATGGTTGTTTCAATATATTCAGGAGAAAAGGAACTTTCACGAGCTCTATTTGCATGCAAGATCTCCGAGCAAACTGCATGCATCTCAGGGATAATGCAGAGGTTACCAAGGGTGGATTTATGGGCAGGCAGGCTCCTAGGGCAGTGTTTCTCAAACTGTGGGTCAGGACCCACTTGGTGGGTCACGACATGATTTCTGGTGGGTCCCAGGTGATGGAAAGATCAGATAAGTAATTGCCACAAGCTCTGAGGCTATTAAAATCAGCTACTAATTTCCCTTCAAAGAGCTGAGCTCCTGCAGCTTGCAAGATAGCTGCTATTTGCTCTGCAAGGAGCTGAGCTTCTGCATTTTGCAAACTTGTATAAATATAGGGAGATAAATGTTTGAGCGTCTCGTAAAGCTAGGTGGGTCCCGACAGAGTGTCATTTTAAAAAGTGGGTCCCGGTGCTAAAACGTTTGAGAACCACTGTCCTAGGGCATCAGGCATTTCCAATTAGAAACCCTCTGCAAGGTTATAGGGAACAGATTAGTGCTTATTTGCTGATATATGGCATACATAAAGTGACTTACAGCTTCACATGTTTCAACTTCTCAATTACACAGGTCTGCGCACATTTTGGTGTCTTAAAGGTTAGATCTATTCCTGGGTATATGTGGGGTGCTGATACCAAAAATGGTATCTGTCAAAGATGTGTTGCTCTGGGGTACAGCAGAAGGGCTCAATTTGCCTGGCCTTATGGACGGCACTACGTTATCCCCCGTAGTTACAGGCACTATGGCTGTGTCTTATCTACGACGCCCCCAGAGCCATCCCCGGTCCACTGCTTATCCCCGCAGTGCGTAAGGATCCCGGCAGCCTTTCCTTCTTGGAGCCCAGCCACCCTGGGGACTCTTCCTCCCTCCACTTGTCACACCGACAAGACTGTTCGTTCCCTGTTCCCCTCACCCGCCAATGTTTACCCTAGGTTGGTCTTATATTATAATACACACACAATCCTCTTTATATTATAAGAGAGTTTAATACAGAAGTAAAGATTTCGTTTACGGTGCAAAACCTCCTCCCCAAGCTGGGGCTGTTACAAGAGGCTTGCAAAAGAGACATTACAGACAGGCACATCAAAATAACAAAGACTAGCTAATTCTAAGCTGTTACATACCCAAAGACTGTTGCAGACATTCTTATGCAAACGGGCAGAACCTCCCGCTGCACGCCAAGATAAGAGAAGATCTCAGACCCAAGGCAGCTCTCACTTTTATACACTTTTATACAGTAAAGTAACGGTTCTTTCCCCAAAGGTGGGGGCCCCAGGTTGGCACAAACTGGCCATCTCTCCTGCACGTACACCCATCTCTGGACCCTTGGATCTAATTTATGGCACCTGTGTGAAGTTTTCTTGGTTTCACTTTCCCATGTTTTTATGTTGACTGATTACCTAGCAGCGGATCTTCGTTATCTCTGTCCTTGAGCCGCATTTCAAGCAGGCCTGGTTTCTTTCCTGAAGCTGTCTTGCATTCACACTTACAGAGACATCAGCATTTCAAAGAAGGCTATAAACTTGTCAGTTACATTTCCCTTACAGCCCTTCTTTACATCACACAAGTTACAGACATGTATGACATGATACAAATAGATACAATCAAAACCTATGGGTGATCTCTGGCTCCTTCGCAGCATCGATTTTGCCCTATCCTGTCTAGTTTGGGGGGTATGGCATCAATATCTTATAATCGGAGTCAAGCAGCTTTCTTGTAAGGAAGTTGATAACATGACTTTCTCACGAAGAAGCTGCTTGACTCGCATTATAAGGTGTTGATGCTGTACCCCCAAAACTGGACAGGATAGGGCAAAAACGACGTCATTTTGGAATCAGCACCCCAAATTCATAAAAAACCGCCATAAATTTAAAAAAAGGTTTTTTGACCCTCAGATTTGCAGATCTGTTATTAATGGTCCAATTCTGTCCCCCCCCCCACTGGTACAACTGTGCCAAAAAGGCTTGTGCTGTATCCAGCAGGGGGGGGCAGAGCGAGAGGTTTTGGAAGGGCAAGGCCCCTTTCCCATCTGTAAGCCTCCCACCCCGCAATGGGTCTCCTTGGACGGGACCTGTGCCAGTGGTTTTACAATTTGAGTGTGGCAATGCCTCCTAAGACGAAGGTGCCTCTTTATTGCAAACTTCCCTTGTAACTGAAACTGATTGTATACCATGCTGCATGTCAGAACTGTGCTCAATATGGTGTCATTGATTTGTTACAAAAGTATCACCTTCTTTGAGATCCTACCTATGTGAGAAACCAGCAGCCTGATTTTCCATAGGCACCTCCTCCTCCTGGTCTTTTCTCTCTTCAACAGTGGCCAGGGAATTATTTTTAAACCTGTCAGTTCACTAGTATTGTAATTTTTCACAACCATCATTCTAAAGCTGTCTGGTCTGTGAGCTTGTTGCTAAGTATCTATCAAGTGGAGTTGTTCAGATTATATATTTGCACTGCAAAATCTGGCTGGTTTGGAACCTATTCAACTCAAGCACTAGCAAAAAAAAAAAAAAAAGACAAATGCCCATGTGCAGCATCTTTATACCTGCGCTCATTCAGCCTTCACACCTTTTCTTTCCGATGGCAGCCGTGGGAGGCTGGGAATGCAATTTAGCACATACACTTGAATTGACTTCAGAGGGAGCATAATGCTTCCATTGGATGCCATGCACAATTCCATTACATAATTAAGCATCAATTAAAGTTCCATTAAAATAATGTTATCCTGTTGTCTTTGCACTGATGTGAACTTGGCGCTGCATCTGCCTAATACGATCAGCTGATAATCCTATAGACCCAGTGTCATTAAGGTTAATGTGCAACATGCTTTTTTTTACCGTTTATGCAGTGCATTAGCTTGTGATAACATATGTTGGAAATGAAACCTGATTATAATAATGATGATGATGGGAACACAAAGGAATACGAAACAAGAAGCTGGGAAAATGGGCAAACTGGCTCTTGGCTGAAAGATGAAAGACTGCATTTAATTATGCTTTGCGATATCCTTGAACGCCGACTATAAAGAATGTTTTTGCAAGGCCAAAGCAATCCTTTATGGGAGCAACATAGGTGCTACGGCAAATAATTTTTTCTAGGTGTGCTCATCCACTAAACGGGCAATTTTTCACGGTTCCTGGGGAGTAACAGCAACAATGGTGGATTGGATGTGTTCCCCTGTATGGCGGTCAGTACCAGTTCTCTGTTATGGTAGCAGATCCCATCTGAGGGTTACTTGTAATGTGTGTTTAGAGGTCTCGTGTTTTTCCATGTCCTCTTCTTCTTCATTCCTCCTTTCTACTTCAAATCCAAGGAATGGAAAGCAGAGGACGGAAGAAGGCAAGTGTCCCTGCCAATCCACTGCCCGAGGTGACTACTTCAGCTTGCCTCATGCATGAACTGGTCCTGGATGTGACATTTCTTACAGCCCAATCCTACGTAACTTTGCACTGCCGACCTAATGGGCCGGCCGCTGTATCCTACTGCCATTGAGGCCTGCACTGGCATGGCCTGGGCACACATTCGTCCCCTTCCCCCGGTAAGCGGCATGGGCTGCCATGGGCCTCCTCGGATGCACGCCAGCTCTGAAGCTGGCGCACAACCGGGGTGGCCGTGTAAGGTTGGCCTGGCCTGCGATGGGGCATAGGATATTGGCGCAACCCAGAGCTGATATTCCCGCCCCCTCCCAGTCTGGGCCATCCAATAGCCCCCTCCCTCGTCACTCCTGCCTGCCCTCCCCACACCCCAGCCCATCCCCTGCACAGACCAGTACAGCACTCACCTGCAGCGGCCTGCTCGGGTCCAGGTAGGTGGTAGAGTACTTGTCTTCATATATTCAATATTATGAACACATGAGGCCTAATTTTGTCTGAGGCCATTTTTACTGACCCCCCCCCCCCCAACTGTTTTTACTAATTTTTATTTATTGTTATATTTATTGTTTTATTTATTGTAAGCCTCGTTATTTTTTTTGTGAAACTTGCAAGCCGCCTCAGGCATTTGCCTTGGAGAAGGAAAGGTGATACATGAAGGAAATGTATCTTCAATACATTTCTTAAACAAACAAGTGAGTGAGTGAAGGATTTCTCAAGGACGTTGTTCTGTTCTCCATTAAAACAGAAGAACCTAAAATTTAATATGAGCCTGATCAGAGGCAATGGAAGATAGGATTGTCTACCTTTACTACTTCTGGCAGGAGCAATTTATCATGAAAGGGTGAGAAAAGTTGTACCTATGGAAACATCTCCTTCTATGCAACTCTCTACAGATACTAGATACTACCTAGGAAATGTAATCTTTTTTAAATCAATTTTTAGATGTTTTTATTAGTTTTGATAATTATTTTTTACTGTTTTAAAATGTGATTACGTTCTGTATTGTATTGTATTTTTTTATGTGGTAAGCCGCCTTGGGTCCCTTTGGGGAGAAAGGCGGGGTAAAAATACTGTAAATAAAATAAATAAAATAAATAAATACTCAGACTCTATTTCTTTCTCAAGTGGATTGATTAATTAAGCCCAATGCATTAATTAAGCCCAGCGCAGTAGCATAGCAGTAATGTAGCTGGACTCGCAACAGTGGGGTGGTGGGCAGGGTGATGCGTCATCGCCCCGCCCACCCCGCCACCGGAATGGCCCTAATTCAGATCCAAACAGATTAGAGCCATTCCGGTGGCCGGGCAGGTGGGGTGATGATGTGTTGCCCCACCCACTGCCCCACTGGCACAAATCCAGCTACGCTACTGGCCCAACGTACATTTGCAGGGTCCGAACTGGTGTTGAATGGATTTGTTTTATATTAGACAAAAACAAATTCAAGACCGCATGCTTTCTTATAATCTACTTAGCAAGAAACCTTCAGTAATGCATCATAAAAGCTTTCTCTCTCGACTTTGTAGTGTAATTAAATGAGCGGAGAGGATGCAAACCATTATTAAGTGGCATTCTCCTAAGCCATTTCACATTCACACTGAATGCTGTTATGAAACCAATATCTTGGTATTGTCTAGTAAAACAAGAAAAAACAGAGGTTCTTTGCAAGTCCTTAGAAACCCTTGCTTCCTGAGATAAGGCTACGATTTAGTCTAAAGTATAAGTACTGCGATAATATAATGTATACACCGATAAAATCATGTTTTACCTTTGCAAGCTTTCAGAAACAACCGATATAGAATAAAGGGTTCTGTTATTAAAAAAATATATCCCAACCACCGCATGCAATTTTAAAGCCTTGTCATTTCCCTTGTATGTGCTGAAGGCATACTGAAAAATAGCACACTGTCTTACACCAAGTAAAAATAAATTCATTCTTGCTATTCTCCAGCACCTATTATCAATCAAAATGCCCATTTTGTAGTCTAAAAGATAAGCTTCTAGGTATATTTGAGTTTTCTCCATTGGTAATAAAATCATTTCAGGATGTAATGGATATTTGAATCCCATCCCATTTTCAACACTAGATATAATGTGAGGGGGAAAAAATATCTTCTTTGCATTCAGGTAATGCATCTGTTCAAAGATCAGAAAACATGTTTCATTTAGACGACATGAAGGGATACCAAACCAGTTGCCAAATGTCTCATCAAGGGAAGAGTTGATTCTGAAAGATGTCAATTAAGGCTGTATTTTGTTTTTAATTTAAGCAGACTCAAATTAGCCTAAATTCAGCTGTTTCAGGTCTCCTGTGACAAGAGGAAACATCTTGGGAGACATATCTAAGTCATTTATTGAATCCTGCCACGGCCAAACGGGTGCTTAGCAGCCAGTTGTATTGAGTAATCTATAGGGGGAGATTAAAAAAATGTGTTACTTAACTTGGATTTCCCAGGCACTGGTTCCCTCCGTGAACCATTGGTAAATGACTGAAGTTTGTATATGGTAGATATCCTCTTTTCTTTTCAAGTAAATGCGGGTTGCGGGGTGGCACAGTGGGTTAAACCACTGAACCATGAGCTGTCGATCGAAAGGTCGGCAGTTCAAATCTGCGTGACGGGGTGAGCTCTCATCGCTTGGCCCAGCTCCTGCCAACCTAGCAGTTCAAAAGCATGTTAATGCGAGTAGATAAATAGGTACCGCTTGTGGGAAAGTAAACAGCGTTCTGTATTGTCATGCTGGCCACATGACCACGGAAGTGTCTTCAGACAGCGCTGGCTCTTCGGCTTCGAAACGGGGATGAGCACCTCACTCTAGAGTTGGACACGACTGGACTTAAATGTCAAGGGACACCTTTACCTTAAATGAATTACCTTTGCATTTGCTAAATAAAGGAATGGGATTCACCAGCTGGGAGTATCCAACTACTACATGTTACACAGGCTCATGTAACGTTTCTTTGATCTTTGATTTCTTCCCCCAGAGTGGAAAGCAACCACATGAGACTGCAGTCAGGAGCGGAGGAGTTATTTCAGAAGAGTCTGGCGTAGTTGGGAGATTTGCTGCATTCAAAGCCCGAAGACCGGTGAACGTCATAAGTTTGAAACACGCCGCCGGCAAAAAGCTGTGAAAGCCTCCAGGAGGAGAGATAAGAGCTTCCAGCTGCGTCGGTCGAGTGTGGGAGGTGCCAGCCAGCAGAATGTCAGACTGTAAAAAGGATACCACCTAGAAAGTTCATGAAAGATTGGACATTTATATATATTGTAAAAAAAACCCAAGGGGGGTTAGGACAGCCTGCCCATGTACACCCCCTTGGATTAAAGTCGGAGGAGAAATCCAGTGACCAAGAAAGGCGGTATATAAATATTGTATATTATAATATTATATTATTATTATTTAATCCTTGCCATGCTGGTATGTTTCTTAGTACAAGAGCATTTCCCTTTCTAATGTATTTATTTTTATATTTATTTGTACCTTGGTTTTAAGTATAACAATGGTTTACAATGTTTGATAGAACATATAGAAAATAATGAAACAATCTAACAAAAAATAGTAAAACAATATCATCAAAAAGCAAAATAAATAAATAAATAAATCCCGCCCCTACAATACACACATGGGAAAAGTCTTCATCTCCGTAATAAAATTTGGTGTCCATGAGAAAGGTTCTCTGAAAATATTGAGGTCTTGACCATCCTTCTGAAGTCGGCAAGTGAGGGAGCCGGTCTAATTTCCCTGGGCAAGGTGTTTCAGAGGTATGATGGCATCGGAGAAGGTCCTGTCTCTGGTATCTGCCAATCAAATTTCTGTTAGTGGTGGGCCAAAAACCAGGGCTCCCAAGGGTGATCTTAAGGACCAGGTACGTTCCTGTGGAAGAAGATGACACTTTTCTCTCATAATAGAAAAGAGACAAATCTGTAATGTTGTTGAAACCACATTTGAAAACTCTGTGACACTTTGCTGAACTAAGTACCATAGTCGATGTAATCAAGAGTTCTTTGTCTACATCAGTGGTTCTCAAACGTGTTAGCACCGGGACCCACTTTTTAAAATGACACTGTATTGGGACTCACCTAGCTTTACGAGACTTTTTTTAAAAAGTGATCTACAAATAAATAAAGTTATTTATTTATTTACAAGTAAAGAGCTCAGCTGCTTGCAGGGTAATTAGCAGCTATCTTGCAAACTGCAGGGGCTCAGTTCTTTGAAGGGCAATGAGCAGCTCTCTGATTCTTGAATAGCCTCAGGGCTTGTGGCAAGCAATTACTTACCTGATTTTTCCATCACCTGGGACCCACCAGTAATCAGGTCGCGACCCACCAAGTGGGTCCCGACCCACAGTTTGAGAAACACTGGTCTACATGCAAATAGAACTTGAGAAAATATGTTGATAATCAGCTTGGACAAGGAGACAGGGCAGATTCCGCTTTCCCCCTTCCCCTCATAAGTAACATAAGAACTACAAGTAAAGCCATTCTGGATCAGGCCAATCTAGTTTCACAGTGGTCAGCCACATGCCTCTGGAAAACCCACAAGCAGGAGGGAAAGGCATATTTCTCTCCTGCCACTGTTCCCCTGCAACTGGTATTCAACTGGTTGATACTGGCTGTTGAAACTGGGGGTAGCCATAATACACCCATAATTGATAGACTCATCCTCCATGAACTGACTAGTCCCTTTTCAAAACCATCTATGATCTGGATGGGCGGGGATATTGGCTGTGTGTTCCGCCGATATACAACACCCCGTTCTGGGCTTGGCCAGCCTTACACAGCCTCCCCAGATTTGCGCCGGACATTTTGCCGGTTCACATTCGAGGAGGCCCGGGGAAAGGGACATTCCCAACGTGTGCCCCAGATGCACTAGCGCTGGCCTGATCCGGGCTAGAATCTGGTGCAGCGGGCTTAGTGCACTGCGGCAGATCTTAGGCAGGATTGGGCTTTTATAAAAGAAGTTATTTAGGAATTCATCTTTGTAAAATAGCTGTTAAGAAAGTTAAGTGTTACTCTGAAACAACTTCTTATTTATTTATTTATTTATTTATTTATTTATTTATAGAATTTTTACCCCGCCTTTCTCCCACCAGGGCAACCAAGGCAGCTTTGACTCTTATACCCAGGTCAATATGTGACATGTTTCTAGATTGTACAGCATGCAGATTGGTGCGGTGTCCATAATATGGTTGTATCATACCAATGGGCAAATCATCGGAGATCTTGTCACAGTTGCTTTCAGAGAACCCAAACACGCTATTTGCTGTCATACGCTGGTATTGCTGGTCAGTCTCACTGCCAGATGTTGTCATGACAATTCCCATAGAACGTCACAATTTTGCTCTGAAAAACGATATGCCTTGGCAGCCTTTCTACCACAGAGGCATAGTTTTTTTTTTTAAGGCTGTCACCTTCTTTAAACTACCCTTTTTAAGGAGTTCAGTTAAATATTTCAGAAGTATTGCATGTTGCATAGTTAACGCTGACTTGAAATATGGTCCTTGTTAAATTCTATTACTTACTACACTATCTACTTTTTAATTAATTTTTTTTTTAAGGAGAAACTCTTGACTAAATTCAACCTGTGTCATCCGGTGGTTGGAGATGAACACGGAGAGGTTCTTTTTGTTTGCATACTTTACATCCTGTCTGTCCAACCCAGCTCCCCCTGGGGCTCCAGTCTTCCTTGTTTTGAAGACGCTTCCTGACTCTGCAGCATACAGTGCAGCCCCACAGGATCAATCAGCACACAACACAGCAACTCCACCTCCCCACACCACACAGTGACAAACTGTGCACATACCTGGGCTGCTGGATTGGAGCTTCAGCTTTTGAATTGTTAAATTCATCTCCTTAAATTCAGCGCCGTAACTATGGCGGAGCGGATGGAGCTCCTGCTCCAGGCGCTTGTGTGGGGGAGGGCGGGGAACTTACGGAGCGACGGAGAAAAAACGCGATCGTCATTGGGCCCACCCGCCCTCCCTGGAGCCGTTTGGCTACGAAATAGGAGCAAAATGGGCGGGGGGCGCGTCTACGTGACGCGAGGGCGCGTCGTGACGCTGGCCCCGCCCCCTTGCTCCGGGGGCCCGCGAGGCGCGTTACGCCTCTGCTTAAATTGGTAACCACCATCTCTTACAGAACCACAGAAAGAAGAGAAGCAGTAAGGTAAAGTTATCTCCTACTCAAAAGCCAGTCGTGTCCGACTCTAGGGTGTGGTACTCATCTCCGTGTCTAAGGCCGTAGAGCCAACACTGTCCAAAGATGCTTCCATGGTCATATGGCTGGCAAGACTAACAGAGCGCTGTTACCTTCCCACCACAGCTGTACCTATTTATCTACTTGCAATTTCTTGCTTTTGATCTGCCTCACATGCCCTTAAGAGATTTGGGCGCTGCCATCTTGGATCTTGCGGCACTGGGAAAAAAGTGCCTTTTGCATTTTGAAAGCGACAGCAGAGGCTTACCACCGGGCCCAGAAAGCCTGGGACTGACCGGCCTTTCCGGGACGGATGGTATGCCTACTTATACCCATCATGGCTTGTAACCTGTGCATGTAACTGAGGCATGATATGCGGTATAAGAGCCTAGGAAACATCATCCCTTTCATACATTGGAGCTAACTGTTCTCTAACTAGGACAAAGTGAAATGGTAATGATCCATACTATGCCAACCGTTATTTTAATCACCCTCATAATTATAGAAATGAAATTAACATTAATTATGCTTATAATTATATAATTAACCTTAACAGATTAAAGATAGCAATAATAATAATAATAATAATAATAATAATAATAATAATAATAATAATAATCTGGTTTCTTGGGTTACTTGTGTCTGTGCATGTCTGTGCTCCAACTATCTCTAGTTACCAGAGAGAGTCCTTATTTTCTGGTCCCTGTTACTGAAAAATCACTGTCTCCATTTTGACCCCATCCTTCACCTCTGGGCAAACCTTGTTCAGTTTTTGTCAGTGTGCATTGTTGGCACTGTCAGTTATCAGAGCTCAACTTGCTCCCTGGTGTCTGCAGAACTTAACTGTTTCAGTAGATGAACGGATGCATTTTTTCCTCTCTTGTACATATGTAGGTTAATGCGTACATATGAACACTAAGGCACCATTTGGTGCACAGCCTAATACTTCACACACTACAGCTGCAGAGGCATATCTTGAATTGTTGATAATGTTACAGGACAATTATGTTTTTCTCATATATCTCTATCTGAAAAGGAAGCACTTCTTCACAAAGCACATAATCAACCTGTGGAATGACCACAAGATCTGGCAAATGGCCACTTGCTTAGATGGCTTTAAAAGGAGATTGGCCAATTTTATGGAAGACAAGTCTATCAGTGGCTACCAGTCATGGCAGCTATATGATACCTCCAGAGGCAATGTGCTTCAATCAGCTGCATGGGAGCATGGCCTTAAGGCAGTGGCTCCCAAACTGTGCATCACAGCGCCTTAGAGCATCATGGCACAGTCACAGGGGAGTCATGAGGTGTCCCTGGTGCATCCTACCTGCTCTCCTAGGCACCGTCATCTTGAATCAAGCAAAATCTCATGAGATCCAAGATGGCAGCACCCAAATCTCATGATATTTGGGCACCACCATCTTGGATCTCACAATATCTCACGAGATTTGGGTGCCTCCATCTTGGATCTCATGAGCTCTCATGAGATTTGGGTGCCACCATCTTGAATCTCACGAGATTTCATGTGATCCAAGATGGCAGCGCCCAGGAAAGCCAGGAAGAAGAGGTTGCGGGAGTGTCGTGAGCCAGGTAAGTTTGGGAACCACTACCTTAAGGGTATGCCTACATGTTCTACTTGTGGGTTTCCCAGAGGTACCTGGTTGGCCACTAGATGGCCAACTGATGACCAGCAGATGGCCAACAGATGGTCAACTGAAGGACTAGATCCTTCAGGCCTTTGGCCTGATCCAGATGGGCTTTTCTTACGTTCATATGACAGAACAAACCCCCTCTTGCTTTAAAATCAGTGGATGAGCAGCTGCCAAGTAAGTAAATGCAACAGGCAATGAAGAGCCTTCAATGATGTGCTAACAGACATGTGGCAAGACATGGGGTGCTTGGGCAGTGATCCTTGGCAAGAGAACTGGGGGTGTTACAGGTGCATCCCTATTTTCATCTGTGATACATTGGTACAAGATTGACTCAAAGCAATCTGGCTGTGGTTGCACAAAGGAAAAGGAGAGAAAGGCTGGAAAGGAAAGGGGGAGCAGGGTGTTACCGATTCTGAGTGCCAACTGACATGGTGGTTCTTGGATGGGGGGACTGGAATGCAGGTGACTTAACACAGCACCAGCAAGTAAATGCTTCACAGACTGACCACAAGGAAGAAGAGCAGGTGAGGTGTAAAGAACATGAGGTTCTAGTGCTCAGGGTTTTAAAGACTTTATCTTGATAGAATCTTATGGGATCCTGGATGGGGTGAAATAGTCACAGGATCCTATTTTGCTACTTGAGGACCCCTGTTGAGTTCTGCCTTTGTCTTCCATAACGAGTTGAGGGTGTGTTGGCTAGTTGGGGGGTCAGCTTGCTCGTTAATGTGCCTCCTTGATTGAACTCCTTGAATTGAATATTGGAATAGTAGTAATGCAACACACAGTAGTATTGGTCTATGATTTGGTAGGGAATCAATTTTTATTTCCTTTGCAGTACTTTTGAAGAATAATATATGTCTTTTGCTGGCTTTCGCTGTCATCCGAATGCATATCTTTTGGACCATATTGCCAGCTGTAAGGCTCAGTTCTGAGATCATGATTTTTCTTTTTATATCTCTTCTAAAACATGATTTCCTCCAAAACATCATGTTTCAAAAAACAACAGTTTCATTTCTACATTATTTCATTGTGCAACAGTGCAGTTATTTCCATGGATAAGGGCTACCAGAGGTAGCAGCCATTTCCCCGCTGGATTATATGAATAATTGGGCAGTTGTGCAAGATTATATTGGACATTTGTAACCTTTGCTGCTTAGCCAGTTGTTGTTACCTACAGATGGTCCTAACCCCCAGGAGTATGGTTCATACGAATGCTCCAGAAGGTAATCAGTCTCCCAGCCAAAAATCTCTTACAAACATGCCAGATCATTTCATAGTTCACCTGAAATGAATCACAGTACCTAAGGGCTCCAGACCCCCAACAATATCTCAAGAATTTCCTCCTGAAAGTCGTTGTTGCCACTAGACATTCAATATTCACAGAGGTCCAACATGGTCCTACATCTTCTTGCTCCACAGAAAAAGTCTCAGACAAACAATTGCATATTGGAGAAGCATATTGTTTCCTACACTAGTTCATTTAGTTCAGTTGTTTTAGTTTCTTTCAACAATTGATCCTACCTTTCTGTAATACAGCAAGGTTTCACTTAAAGTCTTTTTGTTTGATTTTTTTTCGTTTAAAGTTGATGGAAAAATAAAATTGGTTTCATTAAGTCGTTCCGCAGCCAAATGGAGCCAAATGAATCAGGGGCATTCCAGTGGGAGGGGCGATGATGCATCACCCTGCCCACCGCCCCACTGGTACGAGTTCAGCTACACTACTGTCAAGAAGCTCAACAATGAAAAAAATACCCTCCACCTGGTGCCTTAAAGCACCTGGTGTTCTTTAAAATGCCCATTGGAGGAAGGCCAGAGAGCCAGATCATCACTGTGCTCCATGCCGTCTCTTCACAAAAGGCAGGCAATGCAGGATGCAGTGGGAGTCCTTTAATTAAAGAGCCTCACAAAGGACGGGGCTGGTAAGGTGCCTGACTCCATCTGCAGTAGAGGAGTGGGATAGACGTGGTGCACGTGTTGTTGTTGTTTTGGGTACCCCTCTGCTCAGGCCCCAATCCACCACTCAATGCAAATGAGCTAGTTTGCACCATGGATGGGCTGGGAGTTCCTGGTTCATGCATCAGATGCCTGGTGCCCACCAGAATTTAGTAGCTTCCTAGTAGTGTACTGTCTGATATACCTGCAATCTGGGAATCCAGCCCAAACTCTGGTTAGGGTATGATTTGACATCATCCTTGGGCACATCTTGGCCCCAAAGTCGAATACTTTAAAAATTCACAGAAGGTCAAATTAATGTCGCCTGTGGAATTCTTCCTCTTTATTTGTGAAAAAATAAAATAAAATCTAATATGTAATGCCGCTGAGACAGAAAATAAAAAAGAGACCAAAGGTCATCACTAATTTTTTATGATAATTATAACCTATAATAGAGCAGCATGTGCTGAGTATTCTCTGAATTACATTCCATATTCCTGTCAGAGTAGCATCTAGCGTGTCAAATAATTAACCCCTATATTGTTTCAGAAGACCACAGGCATAATGATTTGTGGGGGTAAATTCTGAGAAGAAAGTTCATTTGGGGGAATTTGCCACCATTAAAATTAGAATTAAGGGAGGGGGTACATCTGTGTATCTTTTCCATGCCTAACTGCCTGAGCGTAGTCCCCCACAGAGGCGTCGCTCCAGTGGGGGCCGTACCGTAATTTACGCCCCATCCTAGTCCCGTTTACAAGCCAGCAGGAGGCGGCCCTGCCCCGTCACCATTGGAGCCATTCCATGCGGAGAAGGCAGCAGGCGGGGAGTCTCCTGACCATTGCCTTCTCCACACAGAATGGCTCTGACGGCAAGGGGGCAGGGCCGCCTCCTGCCGGCTTGTAAACGGGACTAGTATGGGGTGCAACTTACAGTACGGCCCCCACCGGAGCGACGCCTCTGGTCCCCCACTTCCACACAGGACGAGTTCTTGAAAGGCAAAACAATTATAAATAGAGGAAGTACAAGATGGGTCACAAGACATGTGCTGCAAAATGTGAGACTTGGTTATGGCAAACCTTTCCTATGCGCAGATGCAAGGAGTGGGTGGGTAGACCAGCTGTCCATGGTGCATCCTCACATGCAACTTGTGCTGTTCAGAGCAAGACTGAAGAAATACAATTGATACGACTTCCAAATGCCATTCGCTTTGATGAATCCCAGTCATGTGCCTCACAGTCACTCCAGGTCACTCCATCATCCAAGGTTTAGTTAGAAATAATTGAGGTGTCTTCATCAATTCAGTGGCCATTCCCTTCCTCAAGCACGATTTATGGCATATTTTGATGCCTCCTAGGATTAAAGAAAGGGTTTGTTCAAACCACAGTTTTCTTTTTAATTACTGAAGTTGTAATTGCAGGCCCATCATGCAGGTCTATTTTAAGCTTTTATTGCCTCCCTCTGTTCTTGATCTGTAAAAGGGAGCACCCCTTCCCCAACAGAGGGAGAATGTCAATAGAGGTGTAAGGGAGAATGTAAGAAGGTGTGTGTGTGTGCCGGCCTCGGAGCGTCCGGTGGGTGACGCGCGTCACCTCCATGACGCGCACGGGGCAGGGTGCAGCTGGGTCCCCCCCAATCGCGCCAATGTCAGAGCCTCGCTAGGGTGACGCATGCCCCCCCCCACCTTGGGGTGACGCGCGTCCTAGTGATGCCACTGTGTGTGTGTGTGTGTGTGTGTGTGTGTGTGTGTGTGTGTGTGAGAGAGAGAGAGAGAGAGAGAGAGAGAGAGAGAGAGAGAGAGGTGTTACTCCTTAGAACTAAATTATTCTCTAGCTTTAAGAACAAGCAATATCCCCTCCTCTTAAGTGTTGCCTCTGCCAGGAGCCCCTTGTTTTTTCATGGGAGAAGACTCATTGGTATAGTGAATCATATTTTGCTCCTTTTATTTATAATTGCATGCTGTTCCTTTTGATATTGCTTTGAGTCATTTTTTCCTCAAAACATTCATTGTTTGTAACTGAATGGACTCGGAGTCACATCCTCTTCTCTATTTTTCATCCTCTATTCTTATGGTGACAGTTTGACGGTGTGAGCATCATGACCAAACACTGCAAGGTCCCTAGAATGGATGTTTGGGAGCACATGTGTGGATGCCCAATGTATCTCTCTCCAGAGCTTGTGTGTTAACACAGGTGCTGGCCAGCTTAGCTTAGGTCTTTCTCTTTGTCACAGATGGACCTGATCAGACCCAGCTGGAGTTCTGAGGGCCTGGCCGTGCCCCATCTGACTCCACAGAGAGGCCACTATCCATCCCCATCGCCCCCCCCCCATCAGTGGATGCAGTGCATGCTCCAGCATGGTTGCATTGTCGTTAATGGTGGGGGATAGGATCGGGCCTTAGTCTAATGGGGAGCCATATCCTCCCTGTTTGGAGCAAGAATGTAGTCTTCTTGGGCTACTGACTTTGCTGATGTTTTATGCTCCTGTTTGATCTGATCTTTTCTGGTATTGTCTAACAGCCCAAACCAATGCTCTATCTTTGCCGCCGGAGCTAGCTTTCTGGTGGTGGTTGATGTTTTACGGTGCCGCAAAAGGCCTTCTGGAAATGCGCGGAGCCACATGCTTCTGGGCTACCACCTCAGACAGCAGAGAGGATCCCTAGCATGGAGCGGTAGATAGAAGCCCCACCAATGTCGGTAAGTCAGCAGGGTGGATGGAACAGGGCGGGGTGTGTGTGTCAGGGAGGAATGGGGGGAGAGCTGGGTGTGTTTCAGAGGTGGGAGGGGTGGCACGAAGCATGAGCAACTTGCGCCAGTTGCTTTCCCTTCCAGAGTGAGCAGACATGTCCCCTTTGTCTCCTCGGACTACTCCAGCTAAAGAGCTCGTGCAGATCCAAGGAGACCCATTGGCGTTCAAGGGGCTTATGGAAGAATAAAGGAAAATATTTTCCCTTTCCCCTCCCAAGCCTCCCAATTAGTCTCCTCCCCCCATAGCATGAAACACAGCCTGTTTTGCCACGACTGCATACTATGGCAGAGAAAATGATAGGATTGTGCTGTAATTTTTTCCCCATTTAATTTTTATTGTATTTTATTGATTCTTTTGTGCACCACCTCAAGGACCATCAAGGCAGGGAAGGGGCAAAGTGTACTTCTGAATGGGCAAATATTATTCCACATTTTAGATTTCTAAAAGAAAAATACTAGTGTATTTCTACCTATCTTACATGCATTTTATGCATCTTGATTGATGATCATAAAGGAAGGACCGAATAATAAAGAACAGCAGAATATGTGTAAAAGTGCCTTTCGCTCAAGTTCCCACAGTCGTCTAGAAATGAAGGATGGCTGGGGGACAAGCTATTTGTCTGGGGGATGTGTTTGGCCCCCTCTGGCACCTCCTATGTTTCTTGGTAGAGAAGCAGTATATTCCTTTCAGTATAAATACATAAGCATAAAGCATAAAATCCATTGAGAGCATACTGAAGGGATCACAATCAAGATATATTACTTTCAAAACTTCATGTGTCCCGAACACACATTATTCTTTTGAATAAGTGATGTGATGTTATTTCAGCCATGCTCAGAGCAGTTGTCTTTTGTTATGAGGAGCACCTACAGCATCTCCTTTCTGCCTTTCCACACCTCAGTCTACCTCTGCATGCACAAGACGCAATATGCAGATTTAGCCATCAAAAACGTTTGAGGGGATGTGAACCTTGCTTCATCGACCCACAGATGAAGAAATATCTACAGATGAGAAAATAATCCTGAAAAGAAAGAATAATGGCAGATGGGGGGGTGATGTGGATTTAGGGTGCCCTTCACCCTGAGTTTGCCACCGCTACCTTTCTCCAGTCCGCCACGGCTGCAGGCCACATTGATCCACTTCCAGATCACTTCAGTGGGACATGGATCATCTGCTTCCTTTTCAAGCTCCCTGCGTAGTTTACACAAACCCAGAAGTGTGAGACTTCCGGGTTTATTTACAAGGACCATGCAAATGAAGGAGCTTCTTCTAAATAAGATTAAACTGGGAAGTTCCATACTTCTGGTTTTGCCAAAACCACGTGAGGAGCACAGTAAGGAGCTTTCTGTTTTCCACAGCCCATCACAGCAATGGCGGCATCAGGTGGCATCCCACGTCATTTAGACCCTGCTGCTGGAATGGGTATTTCAGCTTTGTGAATGTGGGTGAATTTCTTAAAAAAAATCTATTTTTTTTTTATAAATCTTTAAAAAATCCCTTTCTTAAAAAAAAAAATTCTTTAAAAAATCCCCCTTTCTTAAAAAAAAATCCATTTTCCCCATCCTTCAAGAAGGTTAGTTCTTGGTTATTTTCTTCACTCTACTCATAAACATGTTGATGAAAATACCAGGAAAATCCTATTTTGCTCCCCATCTCATCCGTTGCGGTTTTCCAAGGTCCCTCGCCATATTATTCTAGGTTAGCTATGGAAGACAAGCTCCTGGCCTTTTTTTTTCCTGTTTTGTAGGGATTCCTCCCTCCCCCCCCCACCCCCCACACACACACCTTCAAATCTTCAGCACCATTGAAAAATTGGCAGTTTAGTGATTTTCTGCATCAGTAGTTCTATCTTTTGGGCACGAAAGCAGATTTTTCTCATCTTGTCATGTGGAGATTTAGAGTAATCCCTGTGCCCTATTTCACAAGATTAAGCAGCAGCAAAAAATAGCGGAGGATATACCTGTTGAAGTGGCAGCTTTTCAGGCATTCATTGGAACTGGCAGCATGAAGAGCATCAGCCAGAGAGGTCTGTATTAGGGTAACACAACCATCTGGACAATTAGAGATGCAGAAAACAATTGCCCTCTTAGGTGAAACGGTGAAAAATGTGTCAGTTTTTTGTCAGAGCTATTTTTCCTCCAGAAAGCTTAAAAAAAAAAATTCACCAACACACAGTCTCTTTCTCTCTTAAAACATTTTGTCCTTTTTTTTCTTCCCTGCAAAATTTCTTTGCCTTTGGGTTTTCTTAGATTCCATTGTCTGCCAACCAGAGGAAATATATTTCCCAAACAACTCCTGTTTTATGTTTATTGCATGGACAAATAGTCACTTAAAAAAAAAATCCTAACAGAATGCCAGGTCTGTGGGGGTAGGGAAAGTCAATTATGTGATGATAATAATATGAATTTCCTTTGCATCTCTGGGATATATCCCTCTTCTTTGCAAGATGAATGCTGCGGAATGAAAGTAGGCATTTTCATGCCATTTAGCCGATTCTCTAGAAATACTCATTTTCACTATAAATACTCTGTGTAATCTAATGAGCCCATGATGATGAAATACCTTGCTGTTTTAGAGCAAAACTGTATGAATTTTTAAAAAAATGATATAGGTTTTCAACATGTGAATATTTTGGTATTACTGTTTTTGTTTTTTTGTGGGGGGGGATGGTGTATTTTTTTAGGGGAAAGGCAGTGGTCTTATGGGCTTTTTCATCGTCACTATCAGTTATTTCATGATCTCCTTCATGGATCATTGCCTTGTCGTGGCGAAGGGGCTTGCGTAACTCAATGAAGCCATGAGCTATGCCGTGCAGGGACACCCAAGACGGACAGGTCGTAGCAGAGAGTTCTGACTAAAAGTGATCCACTGGAGAAGGAAATGGCAACCCACTCCAGTAACCTTGCCAAGAAAATCCCATGAACAGTACCAAAAGGCTAAAAGATATGACGCCGGAAGATGAGCCCCTCAGGTCGGAAGGTGTCCAATATGCTACTGAGGAAGAGCGGAGGACTATTCCAAGTAGACCCAGAAAGAGTGAAGCGGCTGGGCCAAAGCCAATAGGACGTCCAGCTGTGGATGTGTTTGAGGTTGAAAGGAAAATCCAATGCTGCAAGGAGCAATACTGCTTAGGAACATGGAATGTGAGGTCTATGAATCAAGGCAAGCTGGATGTGGTCAAAAATGAGATGATAAGATTGAACATTGACATCTTGGGAATCAGCGAACTAAAATGGACGGGCATGGGCGAATTTAAGTCAGGTGACCATCATATCTACTACTGTGGGCATGAATCCCTTAGAAGAAATGGAGTAGCCCTCATAGTCAATAAAAGAGTGGGAAAGGCAGTACTGGGGTGCAACCTCAAAAACGACAGAATGATTTCAGTTCGAATCCAAGGCAAACCATTCAACATTACAGTAATCCAAGTGTATGCCCCAACCACTGATGCCGAAGAAGATGAAGTTGACCGGTTCTATGAAGACCTACAACACCTTCTAGAACTAGCACCCAAAAAAGATGTCCTTTACATCATAGGAGACTGGAATGCTAAAGTAGGAAATCAACGGAACAACAGGCAAGTTTGGCCTTGGAGCGCAAAATGAAGCAGGGCAAACGGAGTTCTGTCAAGAGAACACGCTGGTCATAGCAAACACTCTTTTCCAACAACACAAGAGGCGACTCTACACATGGACATCACCAGATGGTCAATACCGAAACCAGATAGATTATGTGCTTTGCAGCCAAAGATGGAGAAGCTCTATACAATCAGTAAAAACAAGACCTGGAGCTGACTGTGGCTCAGATCATGAGCTTCTTATTGCAAAATTCAGACTTAAACAGAAGAATGTAGGAAACACCACTAGACCAGTCAGATATGACCTAAACCATATCCCTTATGAGTATACAGTGGAGGTGAAGAATATATTTAGGGCATTAGACCTGGTAGACAGAGTGCCTGAAGAACTATGGACGGAAGTTCGTAACATTGTACAGGAGGCAGCAACTAAAACCATCCCAAAGAAAAAGAAATGCAAGAAAGCAAAGTGGCTGTCAGATGAGGCTTTACAAATAGCTATGGAAAGAAGGAATGCAAAAAGCAAGGGTGAAAGGGAAAGATATAAACAACTGAATGCAGAGTTCCAGAGAATAGCAAGGAGAGATAAGAAGGCCTTCTTAAATGAACAATGCAAGGAAATCGAGGAAAACAACAGAATGGGGAGGACTAGAGATCTCTTCAAGAAAATTGGAGATATCAAGGGAACGTTTTGTGCAAAGATGGGCATGATAAAGGACAAAAAAGGCAGAGACCTAACAGAAGCAGAAGAGATTAAGAAGAGATGGCAAGAATACACAGAAGAACTATACAAGAAAGATCTTAATGTTCCTGATGACCACGCTGGTGTGGTCACTGACCCAGAGCCGGACATCCTAGAGAGTGAAGTCAAGTGGGCCTTAGGTAGCATTACTAACAACAAAGCTAGTGGAGATGATGATATCCCAGCTGAGCTACTTAAAATCCTAAATGATGATGCTGTGAAAGTGCTGCACTCAATATGCCAACAAATTTGGAAAACTCAGCAGTGGCCAAAGGATTGGAAAAGGTCAGTTTACGTTCCAATTCCAAAGAAGGGCAGTGCCAAAGAGTGTTCAAACTACCGTACAATTGCACTCATTTCACATGCTAGCAAGGTTATGCTCAAAATCCTACAAGCTAGGCTTCAGCAGTATGTGGACCGAGAACTACCGGAAGTACAAGCTGGGTTTCGAAGAGGCAGAGGAACTAGAGATCAAATTGCCAACATGCGCTGGATCATGGAGAAAGCACGAGAGTTCCAAAAAAACACCTACTTCTGCTTCATTGACTACGCAAAAGCCTTTGATTGTGTGGATCACAACAAACTGTGGCAAATTCTTAAAGAGATGGGGGTACCAGACCACCTTACCTGTCTCCTGAGAAACCTGTATGCGGGTCAAGAAGCAACAGTTCAAACCGGCCATGGAACAACTGATTGGTTCAAAATTGGGAAGGGAGTACGACAAGGCTGTATATTGTCACCCTGCTTATTTAACTTATATGCAGAGTACATTATGAGAAATGCAGGGCTAAATGAATCACAAGCCGGAATCAAGATTGCCGGGAGAAATATCAACAACCTCAGATATGCAGACGATACCACCCTAATGGCAGAAAGTGAAGAAGAACTAAAGAGCCTCTTGATGAGAGTGAAAGAGGAGAGTGCAAAAGTTGGCTTGAAACTCAACATTAATAAAACTAAGATCATGGCATCTGGTCCCATCAATTCCTGGCAAATAGAAGGGGCAGAAATGGAAGCAGTAACAGATTTTACTTTTTTGGGTTCCAAGATCACTGCAGACGGAGACAGCAGCCATGAAATTAAAAGACGCTTACTCCTTGGAAGGAAAGCTATGGCAAACTTAGACAGCATAATAAAAAGCAGAGATATCACCATGCCAACAAAAGTTCGTATAGTCAGGGCGATGGTGTTCCCAGTAGCAATGTATGGTTGCGAGAGTTGGACCATAAAGAAGGCTGAGCGCCGAAGAATAGATGCTTTTGAACTGTGGTGCTGGAGAAGACTCCTGAGAGTCCCTTGGACTGCTAGGAGATCAAATCAGTCAATTCTAAATGAAATCAACCCTGACTGTTCCCTGGAAGGACAGGTACTAAGGCTGAAACTCAAATATTTTGGCCACCTAATGCGAAGAGAGGACTCTCTGGAGAAGACTCTGATGCTGGGAAAGATTGAAGGCAAAAGGAGAAGGGGAAGGCCAAGGATGAGATGGTTAGACAGCATCACCGATGCAACGAACATGAAAATGAGCGAACTCAGGAAGATAGTGGAGGACAGGAAAGCCTGGCGGGATATGGTTCATGGGATCACGAAGGGTCGGACACGACTTAACGACTGAACAACAAATCAGTTATTTCTCCTGCCATGTCAGGAATGGCAAGATATAAGGTTATGTAACAGGTAACAGGTTATGTAACAGCGTCTTCAGATAACGCTGGTTCTTCGGATTTGAAATGGGGATGAGCACCACACACCCTAGAGTCGGACAGGTATCCCCTGATACCAGGTAAATAAATTTGCCAATCCTTGATCTCTCATCCACTTCCCATTGGGAATGGGGATACAGCTCAGAATTAAAGCTCTTTGTATGCCAATAAAAGAATCTGAAATCTGAATCTACAGAAGCTCTCAATTTCAATCCGTGGCATCTCCAAATAGGGCTGGGAACGACCTCTGCTTGAAAACCTGGAGATCTGTTGCCAGTTAATGTAGACCAGAGGTTCCTAGCCTTTACTTTATCACTCCTCATTTTACCTACCTATCAATGGGGGATAGATGGGAGCAATAGCACATGGGTAGAGCAGGAGAAAGACTGTATAGTCTCTGTGTGGAACACCTGCTATACATACTGTTGCCAACACTGCTCACATACACACATATATGTGACTGTGCTATACAGCGTTTCCAATGAGAGTAGGATAAGAAGATACTTTACCTCTAGCTTTGGAGTGGCTTTGGAAAAGACACTGCAGGGCACTTGACTTTTCTCCTAAGCCTCCTCCTTCTCTTATTTCAATTTTTCATAAGAGCTGTGAGTGAAAGGGAACTTTTTGGAATGCTTATCTCCAAAGCATATACTGTATTATGAGGTAAATCATTGATATATCTTGCACTTACGGCGCAATCCTGTGTTGTTTATGCACCGGGGCAGCACGTGATGCCCCGGCTCAGGGTGTCACAAAAGTGCCATAAGGCACTTCCACGACACCCAGAGAGCAAGCAGCTCCAGCGCTGCAGGCGGCACTATTTGCCCTGCCATTCCCGCAGCCCTGCGCCAGCCGCCACAGGTAAGCCCTACACCTGTCGGGGCAGGGGCAGGGCGGACCGGGCATCGAGGGAGGGCGGCCATAGGGCCTGGAGGGGGCAGGGATACTGGGGGCCAAGATCCCTGATATCCAGCACTCCCTTCAGGCCCCAGATACGCCGCCCATGTCGGCGGTAATGTGCGCGAACTCTAGAGCTTGCGCACATTCAAGTAGGCCCATTGGGCCTACCGCCGCTGACACCGGAAGAAGGAGACTATTGGCCCCTTCTCCCGAGTTGTTCCCAGGCTGCCCCAGGGCAGTCCTGGAACTCAATAGGTATCTCTGGAACTTGATAGGAAGGTATCTCAGAAACAGTTTAGTCCAGAACTCTGCCCTTAGACTTGGTATATTTCCAAAGTATCAGGGACTATTGCTTATTTAAAATCAAAGGTATGGTAATACCTTTATTAGGGCCAAGTGGCTGGACCAACTCAACTTGGGCTTCTCTGGGTGCTGGGAGCTGGGAGTGTGGTCCCCTTTAAGTTGGAGACACCTGGGCCTTGTTGGGGGCTGGAACTCAGCAATCTCTCTCTGTCCCTCCCCCAGGTGAGCTGCTTGAAAGAGCCACTGGCTTGCCAGAGGCTTGAGCCTCTGGCTCGAGAGCCTAAGGGCTCTTTGCCCGTGGCTCTTCACCCTGTGGATCGGAGACTACGCAGGCCAGAAGACTACACCCCGCAGCTGAGCTCACCCAAGCTGTTGTTACCCAGTGGGTTACCATTTGTTTTTAATTGTCAGCCCCGCCATGTCAGCATCGAGAGAAAGGTAGAGTGAGTGGTATATGTATGTTGGTGATTGAGTGTGTATGATTGTGGTAGATAAGTGCAGGGGTTTTGTGAATGGTTAACCTTGGTCTCGGTGAGAGGGAGGCCTAAGGGGGACGAGTGGGACCTCTACCCCTGTGAGAGGGGGGCAAGGGGTGTGGGGCGCCGTGACCCGCGCCTCAGTGAGAGGGAGGCGGGGGTTGCTGGACAGGAGTAATTGGGGTTTGGAGGGAATGCTTTTAGATACGGATTGACTGGAGAGTGAGGTGGTGACTGAGAGTGTGTGGTGAGTGTGTGAGTTTTAGGTTGTCTGGTCAGGAAGTAGGCTCCGCTGAAGGGCTATGTGTTTGAAACCTCGAGGGAGCCTAGGGGAGGGGCGGGTGGCCACCATTAGCAGAGTGACGGGTCACGGAAGATATGGCGGTGGGGGCTGGGCAGGCCGTTTCAGGAGAACGAGGGTCAGTCACAGGCAGACTGTCCCTCTTTCTGGCCCTTCTCCCATCCCTCTGACCCTTGGCGGTCTGGGCAACAGTCCCCTGAGTCTGAAACTGCTGCTCTTGAACGCCAGGTCAGTTAACAATAAAATCTGCCTAGTCCAGGATTTAATCCTGGATGAAGGTGCTGACCTGGTGTGTATTACGGAGACCTGGCTGGATGAGTCGGGAGGGGTAAGTCTCTCCCAGATGTGCCCGCCAGGTTTCCGGGTATTGCAGCAGCCACGACTACAGGGGCGGGGAGGCGGAGTTGCGATAGTCTATCGTGATACCATCAGTCTCACTGGGTACCCTGTCCTGCAGTCCACTGGGTTTGAATGCCTCCATGTCGTGTTGGAAGGGCGAGACAGAATAGGGATTCTGTTGGTGTACCGCCCACCATGCTGCCCAACAGTCTCCCTGCCTGAGCTGACCGAGGTGATCTCGGCGCTGGCGTTGGAGTGCCCTCGCCTATTGGTGCTGGGGGACTTTAATGTCCATGCTGAGGCCCCGAGGACAGTTGCGGCTCAGGACTTCATGGCCGCCATTGCAACCATGGGTCTGTCTCAGAGAATATCTGCCCCGACGCACGATGCGGGACATACGCTGGACCTGGTGTTTACTGCTGGGCAGGTGGATGGTGATCTGGATGTGGAGGAAATTAACATCACTCCTTTGTCATGGACAGATCACTTCCTGGTGGGATTTAGGCTTATCGCAGCTTGTCGCCTCCGCAGTGGTGGGGGACCTCATTCTATGGTCCGCCCCCGGAGGATGATGGATCCGGATGGATTCCTGAGGGCTCTGGGGGATTTTCCTGTTGCCAGAGTCGGCGACTCACCCAGCGCCCTGGTTGATCTCTGGAATGGGGAAATGACCAGGGCCCTGGATCTGATCGCTCCTGAGCGTCCTCGACCTAGCCGCAGAGTCAGAGCGGCCCCTTGGTTTACTGAGGAGCTGCGGACGATGAAGCGGCAGGGCAGAGGCCTAGAGCGACGGTGGCGGAAAACTTGTGCTGACTCCGACCGGGCACGGGCTAGAGCTCACTTCAGAGCCTATTCCGTGGCGGTGGCGGCAGCTAAGAGGGCTTTCTTTTCTGCCGGCATCGCGTCCGCAGAGAACCGTCCAGCTGAGCTTTTCCGTGTAGTCCGGGGCCTGCTCCATCTGGCCCCCCCAGTAGATAGGGCGGAACACACGGTGGCTCACTGTGATGAGTTTGCAAAGCACTTCGTGGACAAAGTCGATCGGATTCGGCATGACTTGGATGTTGCATTAGCAGTATCTAATGATGTCCCTGAGGCACCTGTCTGTCGTTCTTCCTGGGATTCTTTTCAGCTTGTAGAACCTGAGGATGTGGACAAGATTCTTTGGAGCGTGAGACCATCTGCTTGCCCGCTTGACCCTTGTCCGGCATGGCTGATTAGAGCTGCCCGGGCGGGGCTGGCTGAGTGGACGGGGAGGGTGGTAAATTCATCTCTGAGGAAGGGGGTGGTGCCGCTGCCTTTGAAGCAGGCGGTGGTGCGCCCCCTCCTGAAGAAACCCTCCTTGGATCCTACTATTTTGAATAACTTCCGGCCAGTCTCAAATATCCCGTTTCTGGGCAAGGTGATCGAGCGGGTAGTGGCGTCTCAGCTTCAGAGGGTCTTGGAGGAAGCTGATTATCTGGATCCATTCCAGTCTGGCTTCAGGCCGGGGTTTGGGACAGAGACAGCCTTGGTCGCCTTGGTGGATGACCTGCGCCGGGGACTGGACAGGGGGAGTGCGTCCCTGTTGGTCCTGCTGGACCTCTCGGCGGCTTTTGACACCATTGACCATGGTGTCCTTCTGGGTCGGTTGGCTGGGTTGGGGCTTGGAGGCACCGTTCTGAGGTGTGGGGTGCCGCAAGGGTCAATTCTATCCCCCATGCTGTTTAATATCTATATGAAGCCGCTGGGAGAGGTCATCCGGGGATTTGGGGTAGGGAGTCATCAGTATGCGGATGACACCCAGCTCTTTCTCTCCTTTCCACCTGACTCCAAGGGGGCGGTCGATGTCCTGAATCGTTGTCTGGAGGCAGTTGGGAGCTGGATGGGGGCGAACAAGCTGAGGTTAAATCCTGATAAGACAGAGGTTCTTCTGGTCCAGAAGTCTACGACTCAGGTACTGGATCATCGTCCTGCTCTGAATGGGGTTGTACTCCCTCTGAAGGAGCAGGTCCGCAGCTTGGGGGTTCTCCTGGATGCGCAGCTGCTCCTGGATTCCCAGGTGGCGGCTGTGGCCAGGGGGGCTTTTGCCCAGCTTCGGCTGGTGCGCCAGCTGCGAACGTACCTGGATCGTACAGACCTGGCCACGGTGACCCATGCCCTAGTGACATCTAGACTAGATTACTGCAATGCGCTCTACGTGGGGCTGCCTTTGAAGACTGTTCGGAAACTGCAACTAGTGCAGAATGCGGCTGCCCGGGTGGTTGCCGGGGCCTGTCGGTTCGATTCAGTCGGACCGTTGCTTCAGCGGCTACACTGGCTGCCGGTTCGTTTCCGGGCACAATTCAAAGTGCTAGTTTTGACTTTTAAAGCCCTTTACGGCTCGGGTCCAGGGTATTTGAGGGACCGCCTCCTTCCTTATAATCCGACCCGTACTCTGAGGTCATCAGGGGGGGCCCTGTTGACCGTGCCACCACTGACGGAGGTGAGGGGGATGGCGGCGCGGAATAGGGCCTTCTCGGCAGTGGCGCCCCAATTATGGAATTCCCTCCCCCTGGAATTAAGAACGGCTCCCTCCTTAGAGACCTTTTGGCGGGGCCTTAAGACATTTTTATTTAGATCAGCATTTGATGTCTGACATGGCGGGCTGGCTTTTTAACAAATCGCTTTTAACAAATGTAAATGTGGATGACCCACTGGGGCTGTTTGTTTTAATTGTTTTAATTGCTTTTAATTATTTTAATTCTTGATTTTAAATGTATTCATGTATTTTAATGTTTTTATTGTAAGCCGCCTTGGTGCCCTGGTGGGAGAAAGGCGGGGTAAAAATTCTATAAATAAATAAATAAAATAAAATAACTCTCTGTACCAGTGGCAGTGGAGTGCCCAATGTACCATTCAAGGACGGGCACCATTGGGAGCACAAAGCAAGACTTTGCCCAAAGCTCACCAGGAACCAGGTGCAGACACTGCCAACTAAAACGTCACAAAATTGTCAGCAAGCTTCCACATCCACCAGAACTCTTCTTCAGGGCAGATGTTAAGAAAATAAAGGAGGGAGTATAAACAAAGTGGGATATTAATACATAGTACTTGGTGTTTCTCTAAGCTTTCATTGAATATATTCAGGGAAGAAAGATTCCACAACTTCCCTAGATTGGTTTTCTCATTACTAAAATATCTTTCATTTAGGAGTACCTATTTAATCATATTCCTAACTTTGAATGAAGACAGATATAACCTTTTTAGAGCAGGGGGCTATTTGGTAAGCATTGTTGCTGCGTCCAATCCCAATGTATCTTTCCTCTTCAGGTTTAAGTTGATGCTGAAGGTTGTCTAAGTTTGTAGTTAAAACCTTATGTTTGGCTCTGATTGGCTAGCACTTGTGATGTCACAAAGAAACTTTTCAGGGTAGCTTCAATTTTTTCTTTTTTTAATTAAAAAACAGTTTTTATTAAGTAAATGAATGGACATATAATGAATATCTGTACATGAGGTGCTTTTTTTTTAAAGGCAGCCCATCTGAAGCAAGGCGAAGGCAGGCCTGAGAGCTGAACCAATTTTCACCATTGTGCACATCTGTTATTCACATTCCAGTGTTGGAAGGAAGCCAGTTTCACACCATGATTGATGGTCTCACTGTAAGCTGTATTTTCATATTATATCTGCTTTCTTACTTAACTGCTTTCCTGGATCTTAAACCATTTGGTTTCTTTCCTAAAATTTATATATACAAGCTTTTACACAGTTATATATGCCTTTGGGAGTGGATCTTGAATTAACCTCTATTAGGTTCTATTCTGAATAGAATACATTGCATTCTACCTCCGTACAGTTGTGTATGTGCCAATAGAATATATATATATATTTTCCAGCAATTGGCTACACAAGCTATTTACAGACTAGTTCAAGTTTGGCAGATCTCAAAACAGGCAAAGGTTTCAGAGGTCTACAAATTCCTTTTAAATCTTCAGAATCCCTAGCTTCTTATTTTAGTATGTGTTGACTGAAGAAAATGTAGAATTGTCTTGTTGACCTCAGATTTACCTGTTGTGAGAGACTGAAATCTGTCTCAGTATTTCATTATTTGTTTTCCATACTTACAAAAACACGTGACCAGTCCATGCAGAAGATATTAGATTGTAGAGGGGTGGCAGGAAACTAAAAAATCCAAGGTGTTCTGGTATGTGCAAGAGCAAATCCAGTCATATTGGCCTCAACCTAAGAATCATCGCAGTAAAATACAGCAGAGAATACATGAGTGATCTCTGTGACGGGACTGACTTTGGGTTTATTACTATTTAGAGCAATATCTCGCAGCTAAGCATGAAGGTCTCACAATCTGCAAACTGGCTCAAGGCTTTACATTATTGTGTCAGGCGCTCATATTGTTCAATCCAGTTACTTCTGGTCAATGACACTTGCACCAACCATCTCCACTGTAGATAATTGACTTTGACAGGATTGAAATGAACTGACAGGGTGCTAGCAATCACTATAAATGACATCCTTTGCCACTGCACCTGGGACTAAGAATTACTGGCTTGTACTGTATATCCAAGCCTGTAGGTAAAGAATAAAGCCGAGCTCGGGGGGGGGGGGGGGAGAGATATGGCTAGACTCGTTTGTTTTTAACAGCAGAGTTGAGACATATCTGTAATGTCAACTGAAGAGCATCCTTTCTGCAATGCTATTCATAATCTTGATATCTACTAATCTCCTTGCATTTGTCGTTACAACAGTATATCAACGGCATGAATAGAAAGCATCTGACTTCCATTTCAAAGACACTGATCAATATAAGCGACCGTCCTTTGAATACCTAGACACGTGTCTCAATGCAATCAATGCGGTTTATGTGTGACTGTGAGCACTGCTGCAATGGTCTGCTCAGTCAAGCTTTTTCCTGCGGATGGCACTGAAGGTCCCTTATATGTGTAGGCTGACTGATTCATTTCAAGGGAGGAACTGTGTCAAAGAGAAAATGACATAACTCTTTGGGAAGCCCTATGGCGAATTCTCCTAGTGACAATTTGACCCTTTATCCTAAGGGTCTTATGGGCCCATTAAAGGACACCTGTTTGCTGTCCACCTCCCGATCTCAAGGACTAAAGTATCACCTCTCTGGACCTGTGGGTGATCAAACCACAAATCCAAGTAATGGAATCTGCACAAAGACTGCTGCCACCTAGATCCTCCCACTCCCACCACTGAACTGCCAACCTGCCTGGTCTGCTCCGGACCCCAAACCACCCATGATCCTCCCCTGAACCACCTCTGCTGCTGATCTATCTGCTCCGTCGGGGCACTGGGGAGCTGCTGCCGCACATACAAGGCCTTTGACTGTTGGCACTGGTGGCCCACGCACAATCGTAAGTCCAGAACTTATGGTGGCGGATCACAAGATCTGCCACTGTAAGCCCTGGATAGAATTGGACAGTTACATACAAATGCCTGGGGAAGTTATGCAAGGAGAAGTTTGGGGTGGGGGTGGGTCTTCGTGTCCTTTCAGTTATATCTGATATAATCCTCCCAGTTATATCATCAGGCTCATGATGGGGGTGTGAAGAACATGATGGTCTCAAAAATAAAATAAATCATTTTTTTTTATTTTTTAAGTACATCTCCCCTTAGTCCATTTCAAACTTAGCTAGGTGAGGCTTTGTTCATCATTTGAGAAAACCTTAACTGTTCATTTCACAGTGCACTTTACCTTTAAAGGGATAATTGGCAACTCCAGAGTCTGGACATGCCAAAAAAAATGGATTAGAATCATAGAATGCTCAAGAACACTGTAAGAAGATATCCATTAAAACCAAAACATATTTCTGGAAATAGGGATGTTGAAACTGGGTCTGGCTTTTACATCCTTCCTTGGACCAGCTCAACCATTCACATAATACACGGAATTACGACTTGAAAGAAGGGGCAACATGCTGCATCTCTTCAACAACACTTCACATCTTCAGATTCCAAATTTCCTCCTTTCCTTTGGAAGAGATAAACGACTGTGGCTGTACACTCAAAAACACCTCTCCATTTTTTTTTTTAGTGTGCAGTGGTTCAGAACTAGGCACTTTCAAATAATGTGAATACAAACACTTGATCTTCCCTCTGCCATTCATCTAATCAGTTCAATCTCCTCTTCAATTTATTGTTTTTTTTCCCCTCAAGCACTTCTCAATACCGAAACTTGACTAAAGGTTAAAGCTGTTCAAAATGAATTTATATGTTTCTGATTCTGGGAGAAATTCTTTCTTCTGCTTGTGTCTTTTTTTTCTGTGAAGGAGAACATAAGAATATGAGAAGAGCTCTGCTGGATCAGCCCAAAGGCCCATCTTGTCCAACATCCTATTTCCCAAAGGGACCCACCACCAGCCTCTGGGAAGCCCACAAGCAGGAGAGAAAGGCACTTGTCCCACCATTGCTCCCCTGCAATTGGCATTCAGAGGCATACTACTCTTGAATCTGGAGGCCATACATAGCCATCATGACTAGTAGCCATTGATAGAGCTGTCCTCCAAGAATTTGTCCAATCCCCTTTTAAAGCCATCTAAGTTAGTGGCTGTATGGCCCCAAGACCTGGCCATGGGCTTGGGGGTAGTTCAAATAGTTTCTGAGCAGAAGTGTCATTGGGGTAGGGGTGGGGGGCCGTGGGCCCCAAGGCGGCGGGGTAGCATACCTTGGAGCTGGCCAGTCTGTTTTTGTGCTGGGCCCTCCCACCCACCCTGGAGCCGTTTGGATCTGAAATGCCTGCTATTTCGGCTCCAAGGGGCGTGGCTTGCGGCATCATGTGGGGGCGTCACATCGGCGCCCCCCCACGTGGGGGTGCAGCTCCATTTCTGTTTCTGAGGAAGAAATATGCCCAGCCCAAAGCTTAGCCAATTATAGATTATTGACAACAATACAGCAAGTGTAGCTACTTCTCATAACAATGGACACTGCTTCCATAAAAAAGATCAATCAGTTGGCATGTGTAACATATTCCCATCATTAAAGAAGAGCTAGCTAGCGAGCAGGTGTACCAATTAATAAAGAATAAACATGTTTTGGGAAATGCACTATGGAACGGACCTTCTCCTTATCCCGTTCTGATAACCATCTTCTCACCTGATAACGGCCAGCTGCAGGCTGAGGTCATTGGCTTGGGCCCATCTTCTCATGGGAAACAGTAAGGGCAGCTCAGCAAGGAAGCTGACGATTTTCAGACCATGGGAGACACAGAGAAGATGCTAACAGGCCTCTTAAAATGGCTCCCAGGCCGATGACCTGGCTGCCAGGCTATACCGTAGCCATCATCACATCTTGTGGCAAAGAATTCCACAGACTAATTATGTGCTGCGTGAAGAAGTACTTCCTTTTGTCTGTCCTGAATCTCTCACCAACCAGGTCATTTCATTGGATGACCAATGACCATTCTAGGGTTGTGAGAGAGGGAGAGAATCTTCTCTCTATCCAGTATGCAGTGTGCCTTATTAGCAAAAGAAACAAAATCTCAAAGCCACATTCTGATAAATACCTTTGTTTGGAACGAGCAACCAGACACAAAACCTTTAGCAAGGTTTTGAGGTCTCCAGAACTCTTCACTGGACTGGATGTTAAGAAAAGCAAAAAGGGGAGAGCACAAGCTAACTGAAAGGCAATAACATCCCCATGTGTGAATGCAAATCAAGTTGTGCATGAACCCAAGAATTGTTCTCCTTGTCTTTGTTGGTGTTGTTTTTTCTTTGCTTTACATCATGTGGTGATGTTTGGGGGAGTGACAATTTGGGGAGATGTTTCAGTGGTTCTCAATGATAAAGCACCTATTTTCCATGTAGAAGGTCCAGGTCCAGTCCTTGGCATCACCAGGAAGGGCTGGGAAAGGTGTCCTGGAGAGTTGCTGCCAGTCAGCATGGATAGCATTGGGCTAGACGGACCAATGGACTGACTCAGGATAGGGCAGCTTCCTACGTTCATAAAAGAGAAGACGAAGAAACAAAGAGTCAGGGCCTCTGAGAGTGAACCAGAGTGTGGAGCATGATGTCAGGACTATATTTAAACCAACAAAGAAGGTGTCCCAACTGTTGAGGAGCCCAAAGGACCCCAGACCTATCTTGTCAACTTCTGGGGTTTACAGTGTACCTTGTGAGTGTGGCAAAATATACATAGGTACAACCAAATAAGCTTATAAGTACCAGAATCCGGGAACACGGATGAGCTTGTAGAATGGGGCCACTGTGATCAGTCAACCCTTGCAGAACACTGCATTGATATGGGACATTCACATCCCAGTCCAGCCTAAGGCCTCAGCGGCACAATTCAGGCACAACTGCAGCCTAAGCGCCTTAGGCTCGAGTTGTGCCTGAATTGTGCCGCAGAGGCCGAATTTGTGCTGCAATTGTGACTGACATAGGACGGGTTAAGGAAAGTTGACCAATTCAGTCCTAAGTTCGGCATAAGAGCTATTCCGTCCTAAGTTTGGCCTAAAAGTAGGCGTGTTGGGGGCATGTCGGGGGAGTGACGGGGGCGGTTACGAAATTTGTTCCGGTTCCAGACACTGGCGACCCCCTGACACGCCCCCTCGAGCACAACTCAGGCACAAAATTTGGGTCAACAAAAAGGGTGGACTCAAATGTGAGGAGACCCATAGGAGCCATTTTACCTTACCCACACCAGCCCTCTCCTGAAAAGTTCTAACACCCTGGTCCCGAGTTGTGCCTGAGTTAGGACGGAACAGTTGTGGCCTAACTCTGGACACGGACCCAAATAGTTACCCTATCAGCACCCAGCCCCACCCAGCCTCTTTCCCACAAAAGCCCAGCCCCAGCCCTCCACTCTCTCTCTCTCTGAGCACGTGGCGTGGGGTCCTGTCCCCCAGCAGCCACAAAGTGGGACTTTGAAAAATTTCAAACACCCCACTTCTCTCTTTCCTTCTCCTCTCTCCACTCTGCCCCCCTCTAGGGCAGAGAGGGCTGTGCCGCCTGTGGCCAAACTGTTTACTGCTGTGCCTGGGCAGCTGTCTCCATGCAAGTGTTTGCTAACCCATGTCTTTCTCCCAGCCCCTCTCCCCCCCCCACAGGCAACAACACCAGCAGGTAAGTGCAGGTAAGAGCAGGGTTCTTGCTGACATGTGGTCTGACTTCTGCCTCTTTGCATATAGAAATATAGGTAGGATACATGCCTCTTTACCAATGTCTTGTCTCATAGCTGCCTGCAATGCCTGCCATGATATGCCTCTTTACCAATGTTGTGTCTGATTGCTGCCTGTAGTAATGTGAGCACACAATGCCACAAGTGTGGAACTGTTAGCCTTATGTAGACACCAGCTGTCCCCCCCCCCTTTTCTCCACAGGGTCTACTCACATGTCAGTATTGGTAGGTTTGCCATGGTTGTGACCCACATGTTGTGTTGTTGTCTTCTCTCTCTTTGACCCTTTTCCCTTACAGGATCATGTTCTCCTGACACCCAGGGAAGGAACGCAGACCATGCTATGTGTCTCACACCTCTCAGCTGTGTTTAATTTCTCTCCCTGCAGGCCTTTGCAACCAGCACACTGGCATTTCTTCAATGGCGATTGCTACCACACAGCAGCTGCCATGGAACACCCCCGTGTTTTTTGTCTCCCCAGGAATGTCCACTACCACCTACCTTCCTGGGAGCACCCCTGGGCCTGCAGTCTGGTTGCCCCATGGTCGTCTGCCTCGATGCTGCCAGAGGTCCTGGAGCCTGCCCTGCACCCCTCCTCAGCTGCCGGCGTTGCTGCTGCTCCACCTCCCTGGCTGCCTACTTGCTGTCCCTCCCCTTTCCATGGTGCAGGCTGTGGTTCCACAGGGGAAGGGCCTGCATCCCCTGGTCCATGTGGCACGCCTGCTGCTGCTGCTGCTGCTGTGGTCCGAGTGGCCACTGTGACTACCCCTGGCAGCCTCGCCTGGCCATCTCTGCCACTGTTCCAGAACAATAAAGATGCCCCTGGAAACACGTGTCCCCAATGTTACACAAGCACTGCCCCCCACACACAGAGACAGTCCCCAGCACACAAGCCCCTGCATGAATCCCAGCCTGCCACAGCCAGCCCAGGGAGACCACAGCAGGGGGGTTGCCAGACCCTCAGGGCTCAGAGGGGAGTGGGGAGTTGGGGGGCCTCTCAGGCAGGCAAACACTGACAGGCGACATGGCGCACGTCCGCCACGTCCGTGAAGAGTCCTTTCGGCAACCGGGGCTCTCACCCGCCCTCGGTCCGCCCGTCACCAGCGTCCGTTTCCGCCCGTCACCGGCGTCCGTTCTGCCCAAGGTCCGTCTGCATAAGAGGCGCCCGTTCCTGCATTGCCTCCATCTGCGAAGTGACCCCTGTGTCCCTATTGGTCTCTGCAGACCCCTCTCCCTGTATCCCTCTCCCACCAGCCTTGTTGTCTGTCTGTTTCTGACCCACCCATGCCCCTCCCCAGCACCCACTGTCTGCCTGTCTGTCTGCCTCCCCTCTCACTCCCTGATGATGGAAGCTGGCCACCCCCCACCCCGCCAGAGCGCCTGCCGCGACGTGATGACGTTGCCCCATCGGGGGCGTGATGAGCTGCGTGAGCCCTTCCCGCTCGCAGCAGACAAGCCCAAGGCATCTCTCGGTCTTGGCCGGGGCACGGAGCAGAAGGCATGCCGGGATACCTTCTTTGTGGGCATTGCCACGGCCCTGGAGGCCCAGGGCTTCAGGCAGCGCATGGGCATGTCATGGCAGAGGCGGTTCCAGACTTCATGAGACCCCCCTTGTGCGTGCCGTTCCCACCCCCTCCTTCCCTTCTCTCCCCCGCTCACCCCCCCCCATGACTCCCACGTGCAGCCTCACCGTGGCTTGGGGGTGGCATCGCCTTCTGCAGGAGGGAGGGCAGTGGCACTCCCCCCTGCAGCAGGTGGCTAATGCCCAGGGTGCCCTGGGGCAGCTGGCACTGGCACAACCTCTGCCCTTCAGCTGACTGTCGCACGCCCAGTGCCTGCAGGCCCACCTGTGGCTGCCCATCTGCTACGAATGCTGCAGCAGCTGTGGTAGGTACACACAAAGGAGCTCAGGAGGGGGCTCTTCGCTTCCACAAGACTGACACCTCCCCACAGGGGCCTGCCTGCCTCTGTGGTAAGTGTTGCCTCGATCCTGGCCCACTGCTCTTGCCTCCTGCCTAACTCAGGCACAGTTGCAGCCTAACTCAGCCCTATTTTGGGCCTCAACTGTGCCTCAATTGTGCCTGTGTTGGGCTGGACTGAGGCCTCAATCAACTTTGGAAACACAAAGAGACTTGTACAAGAGACTGGAAACAAACAGAGATTTATTCATAAGTAAATTGAAATAAGTAAATGCAAACAAGACACTTTACTTACAGACAGCAGGAATTGGCTTTTGTTAATAAGATTTGGTCCCCTGCACTTAACAAGGCATTCCTGGGGGCTTACAGGATGGTCTAACATCTTTAAACATTAATATAATGTTTTTATGTAACATGGCTTCTAAACCTGTTAATATTAAATCGGTATGCATTATAGCTGGCCATGAGAACTTCAGATCTTATCTAAACTTTGTACCTCCTGATAAAATTATTCTGAGTGACCCTGCAAAGAGTTAATAGAATATAGTCTAGTATGAATAGTAGACTTAAACAGACGTCTTCCAGATTCAAATCCAAGCTCATCTAAGGTATTCCGTAGGTAGCCTTGGGTAAGATACTCTGGCCTAGGTCATGCAGGGCCTGGCTGTGTAGCTTATATATGCACTACATGAGCAGAACGTCACTCAGACTGTGGGCAGGGGCATGTTTTGCCCATCCTCACATGCACAAGACGGGGGATGTGGTTGACACCTGATTGGTACCCAATTCGCCAAGGCAGGGCTTAAGTTCATGGCCTCTGTCCTGGGCATTCATACATTGGAGGAGCAGTAATATTTTAACTTACCTCTGCAGGCTGTCCGATGCCCCCCCCACCCCATAGCATGCAGTGTGTGTTCCATTGGCGCAACTGCATGATATAATATGGCAGGGGATAGGGTTGGGGAGTAGTAATGTACTCATTTTACATTCTTTGTATAATGTCTTATAGAAAGCCAACACAGCCAGGATCTGGAGGCACGTGTTGTTAGGACTAATGCTTTGGAAAATACAGCAGGCAGGGGAACAAGCAATCACAAAAAGCCAGGACCAGAAAGACAAAGCGAAGGCTGATGACTGCCCAGGGAAACCAGAGCTTGAATGGAAGCCTGTATAACTCTGCCAGGTCAAAGAAAACCAGTGGGCTTCCTGGGTGAGTCAATTTCCCAGATCCTGGAAGAAGGATTTCAATACCATGGGAACTTTTCAATCTTGTGGCATAAGCGGCTCACTACAACAGGAGGCAAAGTCCAGTCCTTCAGGTTTCAGGTTCTCAACCTGAAGTCTCCAAATATATGAAAATAGTCTCCCTATAGCCAGACAACTTTGCTTTATTTCCATGTGTATCTGCATGATATATGCTGACATGCGTCCTAACAAAGGGCTCAGAAAACCTTCATCTTATCAGCACCGACGGATCGTTCTCTTTTTAATCATCTGAATCACTTTGCAGCAGACAAATTTCCTGTAGCTCTTTAGTATTTTAGTTTTCACTTAAGGATTGGAGGTGGATAGAGTCTACCTCCCTTCTCAATTATCTTTGCAGATAGAAACTGCAGAGGCGAAAATGCCTGGTCCTCCTCTGGGTCACTGAATGGAAGAAATTACCTTGTTGTTTGGTGCTCTGTTGCTCATGCTACAGTCAAAATTGCATTGGATTTAATTATTCAGACCAGTGTGCAAGCGGAGTTCACATTTTCTTCTTCTGTTCTCCACTCTTTCTCTCCTGATTGCAGACTACACTTGAAATTTTGTTAGCACCACACAAGCAGATGTGAAGCACATTTTAAGTGGCATTTATAATACAACATATTATTGATTTGGCATTGATTTTTTTTTAAAAAAAGCAAAATTCAAAGCAAATTTTAGGGTTCCTCCGATTCGAAAGAGAAACAAAGTTTTTAAGGGAATCCAGACAGGTGCTATAAGGCTAATGAAATTTCTCAGAAGGTTTCCATAATTGTATGTGCAGGACCCCCCTCACAATCTTTTTAACTTGTCCTGTTGCAAGTCATTTGGCTGAAAAAAAAATCTCAGATTCCTCTTCTAGGAAGGTTGCTCGATCTCCTATGGGTCCCTTGAGACCCAGACCCAATTCAGACCCAGACCTATTACACAGCCATTTTGCTGATGTACGTCTGAGGAGAGCCAGGGGGCATTCTGGGGAGGGGTTTGGGGGATAGGATCCAGGCACAAGTTACTGCTGCTGGATCCACCCCCTCCCTTGCCCAACACACACCCCAGTCCCTCTCCCAGCATGCCCCGTTACTCCCCCTCCCCACCGACAGCCTGTCTCTGCCACCAACTTACCAGCACCTGTGGAAATTCCTGGAGCCTCTGCAGAAGTGATGCCTCAGCAGAAGCGGTGCTGATGAAAGGGAAGCCCATGTGATAATTGGGCTCTCCCATATTGTGAAAATATGATCAGGATTTGCACATTTTCTATTCTATCATTTGCAGTTAACGAGTTTCTGCGTGAGAACAAAGTGCTTATTTCTGGCCATCATCTGCTTAATGCCATCACTTCCTGCTTAATGATGTCACTTAATGATGTCACTCTTCAGGAAAGTTTAGTACACCTCACTCCATTATTTTTGTATTAAAAAATTGCAATCTGTGATATAAAATATCTCTCCTCTCTCTCTCTCTCTCTCTCTCTCTCTCTCTCTCTCTCTCTCATGAAATCAAGAGTTATTTCGAGACACAGGATTCAAGGGTAAAAAAGCCATGTAGGATTGGTATATTTTTCAAGCCACGTAAACATAATATTACATACGAGGGCTCCGTAGACCAACGTTTCGTCTTAAATCATAAGACATTTACTAGGTCAAAATCAAGTTTGGCGACGTTAGGCGCTCCAGACAAACACGGGTAAAATAGCAAAAAATGTGGGAAAGAATCAGTCAAACCCAACATTGAGGAAATTGAATACATCTGATACGCTGTCCTTAAGCAACCTCCGAAGACAGCGTAGGAAGGAATCGATCAGAAATGGATTATTTCAAGAGTTAAATTTCTTATAATACAGCCTGCATTTACTGCCACATATCTCCTCTAGACTGGGTTGGTTGTGAAGGGATATTGCCATCCTCACAATAATGTTCATTCAGGACCCAACTAATGGACAGGTCTTTCAGTGCAATGGTGCACACAAATGGCTATGGAAAAAAAAAAGTACCATTCTTCAATGTGCACTACTTCTTATGCACATGGATTACCAGAAAGAAAACAAAATGCATGCCATCAAATGGAAGGAACCGAAAGCTGTGACAAGTGCAAACTGCACACTGTGCTAATTACAAATTAATTATAGAAATTCTCTATAAGCAACCTGAAGACCAGCAGAGTAGAACGAAGGGCACAGAAGACTTACCAAACAAAACAGGGGAAATTCATCCAACCGACATTAAAATGCAGGCAAATATTTCAGCACACCTAATTGCTTTTTTGGGAAGTCAAATGTATTCATTTGATCATTTCCATTGACATATAGAGCCAAGTTCTCTTTACAACCATTTTACTTATGACGGGTAATAAAAAGACAAACAAGGCTGACAGATTTTGTTGTATTTTCCTGACAATCTCAAGCAAAATACGGTGTGAATATTCATGTCAGAGTGGCATTTATCTTCGGTGATGAGCTATATTATTAATGGCCTCTGCCATCTGGGGGATTTGCCTTTATTTGTGTTACCCAGAATCTATTAACATGAATCTTCCATATATATATATATATATATATATATATATATATATATATATATATATATATATATATATATATATATATATATATATATATGGAATCTTTGCTTATATGACTATGTGTATGTAAGTATACACACATACAATGACACAATGCGCACAGGCATTATATATGGCATTATATATGGCAGGCAGGGCACATCTGTCAGAATCACAATCTCGGCAGCAAGATGGCACCACGTGAAAAGCTAATGGTTTTCGAATGCTGTCGACATCTTAACACAGAAGCAGTGGCAACAATCAGCTTATTTAATATTTGCCATCATTCGTTTGCTCTACTTGTATGGAATAATTGAATAATCTATTTGCTATTTACTCTAGCAGCAAGGACTCCTATGGCAGGGCCACATTCAGTGTGAATAACTGTTTTTGATAAATGCCGAATGGGAAAAGGCACCAGAGTGGAACCAATGAATTGGAAAAGCTCATTCACAGCCTTATCCTGTGCAGTAATTCTTGAACTGCTCTGCTCTCATGCCAAGCAATAGGAGTGGTGGAGCTCAGCACTTCAGCTGGATCAGACCTCCTAATGACCCTCAAGTCATCATTGATAAACAATGCTTGCGGCATAAAGGGGAAATATTTGATATTAAAATGTTATTAAAGAGCAGATTTGTTCTCCTTCCTCCAAATTGTCTTTCCGCTAAAGTGAGTCTGAAAACCTGCAGCAGGGTGTTTTGAACTCAGTTCTTATCTGTCAGTGCTGTTAGTGTTCAATTTCTCTGTCAGTGTAGCTAGATATTCAAGACGCTCCTGTGATTTCTTGCTGCTTCACTGACTGTTTTATTGTCTTAATTTTTAATTAATGATGGGAATGAAAAAAGTAACTATAATAGGGAATATTACAAAGGCAGGATATTAGATGCATCAATCATGCATATTTTATTTCATGAGTATAACCAATTTTCTAATTTCCCAAAGTTAGATTTGCATACAGGGGTTCAAATTTAATGAGAAGGGAAACTTCATATTTGAAAGCTCATCTCATCAATAAATTAGTTCTCGGAAAATACATGCAAAGTGTGTCTGATTCCCTGTTTGTGATACACTGAAAAAGAATGCACTGTATTAACCCCTGTTTTATAAATCCCAAAGATCTTATTTATGTACAGTGGAATATTTCTAAATGATTATTCGGGGTGGAAGACAAGACAATTTAAGAGCATGCGCGTGCGCACGCACACACACACACACACACACACACACACACACACACTGATCAGTAGCCAATGCTAATATTGGGCACAGGTGTTAATGTATGCAGAAATTTTTCATAACTTTTCATCCCTCTTGTGCATATGTGCTCGCGTGCACACACACACACACACACACACACACACACTGCACATAATTTGGAAAGAGAGGCAGACTGTTAGTAAGAAATGATTTCTCACATGACCCATTAGCATATTGAACCACAATCTAACAGTCCAATCCTATCTTCTCCTGGCATAGACGGCATAGACAGCACGGCCCACGCTGAATCCTATCTGGGGAAGAGAGAGGTTGGAGGTCTGCTTGAGGTAAGCAGGCATTTGCCTGTTTACCTTGGGGAAACCCCTAGCCGCTGCAATGGGGCTACTCGGTTCTCCACCAGCTACTTAGCTGGCGGAGAATCAAGCAGCCCCATATCGAGACTTGTGGCCTGAGGATAGGATATGGCGTCCAACACAGGCGCCAGTCCATTCCCCCCTCCCAGGCCCGATCTGTCATTATGAGCAAAGCCTGAATAGGAGCCAGGATGCTAATTTCCTCCCAAAGGCTGTAATTTCTAGAGTACACCCAGAGGCGTCGCAATGGTGGTGTCGGTACTGTAAGTTCCGCCCCGTCTTAGTCCCTATTTACCCTCCGTTACGAAGGGGCTCCGCACCCTCACCGTCGCAGCCATTCAGTGCGGTGAAAGCAACGGGCAGGACTCCCTGCCCATTGCTTTCACAACCCACAGTGATTCTACCGAGGAGTCAGAGCCACCCTCAAACTCTACTCTTGTGGATTCTACCCCCTTTTTTGACAAATGGCCACCCCACCTCCAACACGCCCCTCTCTATCCCTTCTATAGAGTTTATATTCTGGGATTGCAGTATCCCACTGGTTCTCCACATTCCACCAGGTTTCTGTTATACCTACTATATCAATGTTTTCCCTAGCCACCAAACATTTCAGTTCTCCCATCTTTGCTCGGAGACTTCTGGACTGGCTGTTATGTCCCATCGTGCTACCACTCCTAATTCCTACTCTATTACTTGGCTGTTCCCAAACCTCTCCACCCTCATTCCCTAGGGATGAAGAGTCCCGAACCGGATGCCACTCGGCTCCTGTCGGCTTTCCCCCGAGGTCAGTTTAAAAGCTGCTCTGCCACCTTTTTAATGTTACGCACCAGCAGTCTGGTTCCGTTTTGGTTCAAGTGAAGCCCGTCCCTTCACAGATGGTGAGGGATAGCACTGGGCTGTAAGCAGTATACATAGGCCCTGTCATGGGATATGAATGTCCTATGATCTGAAATTGGCTTAAAACAATTATATTCCCACTGGCTAAAATGCATACTAGGTTAGCCGAACATAGCCTGATCTTGTTGGAGAAGGTCAAGATACTATGTAGTGATGATTTCAACTATAAAGTTGCAAATGAACTTGTGTGTCAATCCATTGGCTGTGTTTTTCACCATAAACATTGATTAGATTCTTAAACCTGCCATATAACTAAGATATTTGTCTTCCAAAGCAGATAAGTTGAATTCAATTATGTAGTGATAAATTTTGATGTGCAGGAGTTCAACATGGCACCCCCAGAGCCACATCCCCTAGCCAGGTCCCACTATGACTATGCAACAATTAAAAATGAACTTTAAATGTCTTCATTAGAGTGCTTTATTCTCTTGCCATGTATTTTGACTTTAAAACTGATTATACTTCATTTGAAGATCTAGCTGATTTCATCTGAAACTCTTGGAGTGGATTACAATAATTTAAAATGATTGTCTAAACATTGAAAATCATGAATTAAAAAATCCCAGATAAATATAAATAGTAGATTAGAGTGCTAGCATTTGCATGTTTACTCAGAAGGAAGTTTTACTGTGTTCCATAGGACTTAAAGGTAAAGGTATCCCTTGACAATTAAGTCCAGTTGTGTCCGACTCTAGGGAGTGGTGCTCATCTCCGTTTCAAAGCCGAAGAGCCAGCGCTGTCTGAAGACGTTTCCATGGTCATGTGGCCGGCATGACTCAACACCGAGGCGCATGGAATGCTGTTACCGTCCCGCTGACGTGGTATCTATTAATCTACTTGCAATTTCTTGCTTTCGAACTGCTAGGTTGGCAGGAGCCGTCACATGGATTCGAACTGCCGACCTTTTGATCGACAGCTCATGGTTCAGTGGTTTAACCCACTGCGCCACCTAGGTAAATCTGGATTGTCCTGTAGGCTCTGCTATATTGTGAAGATGTTCAGCACTTCCCCTTTCTGCTTGTTGTATTGTCATATTTTCCACTCTCCCTCTACACTGGCTCCTTTTCCCAGAAACACAGTCCTATTAATTTTCTCTTTTTGAGGTTCATCCTTGCGTTTTTATTCCAGGAGTTATCAATTAGACCTTCATGAAACTTTATTCTCTTCTCATTGCATTTAACTCCTGAACCAAAGTTTGTTTGCTGCAAACACTCTTTTCTTTTGTGGGTTTGCTTTTTATGACACAGGCACCTTTTGCACTCTGAAGTATATTGAGCCATCAACACGATGTCAGATATTATATGCCGCCGAGTACACTGTCACAGAGTGACAGTTTGGCTGGTCCTTAAATGTGATACGTCATTTACTACCTTTTCAAACCTTTTTTTTTCCTGGTATGGTTTCAATTTCACTCTTGACTCCCAGCTGAAATTTCTCACTCGCCCCCCATAACCTGCTATCATTGTCTTTGAGATCTGAACAACCTTTCTGTGAAAGATATATTTGAAACATCAACACCTTTCACTTACTGAGAATGCTGTCTGGTGGCATTTGATTACTAGCTAGATTTGAACCGGTGATCTCTAGAGGTCGGAGGTGGGTAGCTTCCATCTCCCCTTCAGTGCATGTATAAATTGTTCCAAAGCTTATATTGCTGTGTAAAACTTTGACTTCATTCTAGTATTTCTTGCAAGCAGTCTTAAAGGAAGTTCATCGTCATCTTTGTTCAGACTTCCTTTACCCCTTTCAGCTAGGAGGCATCAGTTACATTCATACTCATTCCTTTCCACCAGAAAATACCATGGATGTGAATGGCTTCCACATTCAACTTCCTTATTATTCCACAGGTATACACCTCTCTTCAGAGGGGTGAGCCCCACAGCTGAGACCTTGCAAGGATGGCAGTCAGAACCCATACAGCTCAACCCATGGCAAGGCTGGCAGCAAGAGTTTGCACCTGCCACAGCTCCCCACTATGCTGCCCCACCAGCAGGAGCAAACCATTCCAGCTTCTTTTCCCAGCTCTATTAACAATTTCATGATGTTCCAAACTTTGATGCAGCATTGTGGGGTGGCATAGCATCTAGGAATTGCAAATAGTACTGAGAAGGCAGGACAGTCCGCTGCTGTCATGCATGGCCCTTCAAAACGCTTACTGGGAGGTACTGGGAAGCAGTGCAACAACAATGGACTGTTCTCTTCTTCCCATGGTACCATTTTTCAATTCCTGGATGCCTCTCCTCTAAAGGGCAGCCCAATCCTGCGTAAGATGCACTGGCCGGCCTAAATGCACTCACTCCGCCAGCCTATTTTTGCACAGGATTGCACTGTTAGTGGCAGACCAGGCACCCAGAAACTGAATAAAAACATAATGGGAAGAAGAGGCCACTGTGGCTGTGCTGCTCCCCACTGCCTCCAATACACATACACATGGGCCCAGGACCCTATGAAGAGGCTTATCAGGAGGCAGTGGGGAGCAGCGTGGCAGTGGCATGTCCTCTTTCTCACCATTGTTATAGCTGCAGGTGGTGAAAAGGATGACTTAGGATGACTCATGTCCATTGGGGGTAGCTGGTGTGTGTGCATGCGTTCCTGCATGTGCGCATGTTTGTGTGCACACACGTGCACACATGTGTACACACATGTGGGGGGAGCAGACTGTTGGAGGGCCGCCCAGAAAGATTTTACCTTACAGCCCTCCAAAACCCGGCATCAGCACTGTTTATCACATACATTTTGCGATAGCATACATTTTGCAGCTGTGAAATCTCAATTCTAACCTTTTGCAGCTGTGTCTTTTCTTCCCATTGTGACGAACATCAGGTTCCTAAGCTCTTCCTCTGGGAGTGTCCATCCTGTGAAGTCTATGTAGCAGAGGCTGTTTTAGTGAGACTACACACTGGCTTGGACCGGCACCCTGCTCAGGCTTCTCCCAAGCCTTGCCAGACCCTCCACTTTGCATCCTATTCTCTCTGCCTCACCACTGGCAATAGTTAGGATTCCAAGCCCTCCTGGATCTGTGAGCATGTGTGGCTCTGCCCCAATCCCTGCTCATACCCTGTTCCCTTGGCAACCAAGGGAGCTACATTTAGAGGCCTCTAGAGAGGTGGGGTTTTCCAGGGCTCATGCTGGCAGTTTAAAGATACTCTTGTGCTAATTTCCTTAAAAGTTATACTTTTAAGGAAAGTTGCTGGCCAGAGTTGCTGGCCAGCATTCCAGTGGTAATGGGTCTGGAGATGGTAAGCCCGAAAATCGCACTGGGGTCCAGGAGGCCAGACAGTTTTACTCAACGTTGTGAACAACAGTTCCTCATAGGCATTGGATATTTGATTATTCTAAACTCATTTCATGGTTGGGTGGATTTTTTTGTACTTTTTTTCTTTTTTAAAAAGGAAATGTATTGGGTGGTTGGGCAATGATTGAACTTTAGATTTTAAGTGCATTTTTTCAACCATTGTGCGAGGATCTCCAAACGTTCGTTTTGTATCATTCCTGCTGACGTAAATAGACATCCACTTTTTTTTCAGTCTGGGGGCAGTGACAGACAGTTCTTGTGAACATAATTCCTGTCTGTCCATCCCCACTATATCCCTAGATGCTTTATAGACTCATCAAACTGTTGACAAAAGTCAAAGTTGTTGGTTGATATGTTGGCTGAAATGGTTAAGTTGTTGGTTGATATGCTTGCCTGAGGTCAGAGCATATTTCATTATTCCCCTGGTGAAAGTGATAAAGTCCCAGGACATTTTCACTCTTGGCTGAAGGAACAGTCCTAGTCTCATTTTGTTGACTGTGTACAGAGATAGTGCGGGAAGATCCCCCAACCCTCCACTAGGCTACATTTATATGGCCCACAGCGCAATTCTATCCAACTTACACCATTGGTGTAACCAGCGATGTAGTGAGAACGGGAGGCCCCAGAACGGAAAGGGAATTCAAATCCCCTTTGAATGTTTGAATACCCTTTCCGTTCTGGGGCCTCCCGTTCTCACTGCACCTCTGGTTACACTAGTGGTGTAAGTTGGATAGGGTAGGATTGTGCTGCAAATCTTATTCAGCATGCCAAGGGCGCTGAACCCTTTGCAACAGCAGGAAGCACTTCTACTGTCGCAAAATGGTTGCTGCGTGAGCAGCAGAGGCGTCGCTCCGGTAGGGGCGGGGCTGTAAGTATCGCTGCGGTCATAGTCTCTTTACCGAGCGAGGAGGAGGCAGCCCCGCCCCCTCACTGTCCGAGCCAGTCCCCTACGGAGAAACCGGCAGGGAAGAGACCCTGCCTGCTGCTTTCTCCGTAGGGGACTGGCTCGGACAGTGAGGGGGCGGGGCTGCCTCCTCCTCGCTCGGTAAAGAGACTATGACCGCAGCGATACTTACAGCCCCGCCCCTACCGGAGCGACGCTTCTGGTGAGCAGCAGCTGCCGCATGAGTGGCAGCACTCCAGAAGTGTCAGCAGAACTGCCTTACACCCTCCAGAGCTGGTAAGGCAGTGGCAGGGGTGGGGAGGGGGCAAAACAGAGCAGGGTGGCCGCAGGAGGGGGTGGATTGGTTGCCAAAGGTGCACGCCAGATCCAATCCCCTCCAGCAGTAGCCTCCCTGCCCCCTTTTCTCTCCTTGGACCTACACTAGCAAAATCACTAGTGCAGGTTCAAGGAGACCCATTGCAGGTCGGTAGGCTTATGCAGGCCTGATAGGATTTAAATCGCCTTCCCCTGCTGAAGACTCTCAATCCCCACCCCCACCCCAGGATGCAGCATGCCCATTTTTGGCATGGCTGCAATGGTGGGGAGGGGGAATGGATAGGATTAGTCTTTTAGAAATTATTGCAAATATATAACCATATTCTTTGCTTGAGTGACGCACACACGGCATATTATTTTCCTGGGAAATAGATGTTTTCCTGTATAACAATAAAAACTCATCACACTTCTATCTGCAAGTTGTAAACATGAAAAGAAATTAGCATCTCTGACTTTCCTTTTTCTTTTTGTGAAGGCATATATCTCAGCCACCAGTTTAACAAGTGAAATACAAATACATATAGTGTAAAAGAAACATACTGTTATTTTGAACTTGTGGAGAGTTAAAAATTTGTAGCTATTACAGTTTACCTGTCTCTTTTCATAACAATTCTTTAAAACTGAACCAGAAAAAAAATATGACAGTGAAGTTAACTGTAACTTGCCCGTAAACCTGCCAATTTTGTCTTAGCCATCATCACAATGATACCACCAAAAGGATGATTTAGCTTTATGAACAGCAAGTATATTAACATTCTATGGTAATATAAAAGACAATTTACAGCTACAAAAATCATAGAAAGTGTTCAGGTATGCAGAGTGATAGTTGTACAGAGGCATAAAAAGTTTGATTCTCTGTCTTTTGGATTTGCTCCAAATGAGTCTGAGGTGGATATTGGCATTATTATGAAAATTGTTCTTGTTTGTCCTCTACATATGAATTGTCCTAAATCCAGGGGATTTTGTTCTTGAAATATCCAGTGATGTAGACTTGAGTCTATTGACTCAGACTTGAGTCGGACTCAAGTTGCATCAGTGACTCGACTTGGACTTAACTCGACGATTGTAAAAGACTTGAAAGACTCGACTCGAGACTTGGAGCCTTTTATGACAAGACGAATTTTATTCAGGTTTAAACCCATTTTTCCCATTCAGTAGATAGGGACTCGCAACTCGCAGCCAAAGACTCGGGACTTGGGGGCAAAGACTTGGGACTTGACTTAAGACTTGGACCGAGAGACATGGAATTGACTCGAAACTTGGAGTCAGAGACTTGATCCACATCCCTGGAAATATCAGAACCAACTGGAACGGGTTATCTGAAATACCATCCTGTACATTTCATTAACATTTTCCTTCTCTGAAAATCCATTTCAGCCAGGGAGATCTTTTTCCAGAAGAAAGACTTAAGTTCTCCAAACCTGTTCAACGTTTCATCAAAGATAATGTGTATTGCGGCCTTCCATGCATTTGATACCCCACAACTCTATCAATGTTTTTATAAACACGGCTCCATCCCCACTGAAGAATGTTCAATAGAAACTAGATAAACTGAATTCTGTCTTTGGGAAGCCAACAATTCTCTGGAGGTTTCTGCACAACCTACGAAATGACCATCTTTTCAAATCCTTTGAACTTAGTCAACATCAAAACGGTGCTCCATCCTCACATTATTTCCTGGATTTAAGCCTCAGGCACATATTTTTATATCGCAGAGGGGCAACCCTTCCTATTCTTTTCATTTCCCGTCATTTGATGAGTTCCAACTTTGGTCCACAAATTGTGTATTGGAGAACTTGAGGCATAGCTCAGGAATGTACTAGGTTTTGTCCTCAATCCTAACTAAATCCCCCTCTGCTAATGCACAAGCACCAAGGAGGCTCACACTACATCCTATGGTGGGGGGGGGCAGTCTTAGAAGTCTCCTCGAGTTAAGGGAACTTTCATTGGGGAAACCCTCCCCTTCCCCATTGGTTTCCTTGGGTCCACACCAGCTATTTCTCTGGTGCAGGAGTGCAATGATGGTAGAGGACCTGGCTACATGCGAGTGCCACCAATGTCACCCCTCCTTTCCCCATTCTGCCCCCTCCCTGCCCAGAAACCCCCCTGTTCCTCTCCTCCTCCCCATCCCTTCCACCAACCCCACCACCACCACCACGGCTGCCTTACCCTGCACTGACGGATGGTGTCTTTGCCGCTGGCAAGCATACATGGCTGCCAGCAACTGCGCCAGTGGCCTCATTGCACTTGCCAGCAGTGGCAGCGGGTGTGATGACCTTGCACATCACGCACCAGGATCCAGGCACTTCTACCTGGATCCCGCCACCTCTGCCAGCAGAACTCACGTTCCGCCGGCAGGGTGATACCACTGATTCCAGGCTGTGTCATAAGACATCAAGCATGTATGGAATAATAAGGCATGAGGATCTTCCTGCATCAGGAGTCTTCTAGTACAACGGTTCTCAAACTGTGGGTCGCGAGCCACCGTTGAGAACTTTCGCTGTCCAGGGGATCGCCACTGCTGCAAAATTGCATGAAATCGCCCCCACTGCACTTACCGGGGCCTGGGGGGCCTTCGGGGAGGCCTGCACGACCCTCTGCAGGCCTCCCCAATCTTCAGATCGCCGCAAAACAGTTAAAGGCACATATTGGAACAATGTGCCTTTAACTGATGTACCATATTCTTCTTGATGTGAACTCCTAATTATGGAACATTTCTTTGCTGGACTGCATAAATTTGTAGTCACCCAAAGACAAACTTGTGGTGTAGGACATGAACCTGAATAAATCTTTCCCGCGGTAACATTGATGCTGGTGGAGATCAGCTGCACTGGCAGTTAAGATGAAATCTGAAGTAATAATAGGGATCTCAGTGCCCCCCCCTCACCCCACCTGTGCCAACCCATAATTGAATAGGAGGTTATTTTTATATCACAATGTATGCTGTTAAAAGAGTCTCTCTGCCACTACTTCACTGTGACAGTGGCTGATACTGCATTTTAATTACTTCCCAGTCTCTTGGTGCATTACAAAAATCACAATGATGCATTACAAGCAAATCAGCCATCTTTGCCATTTTTGACATTCTTACATGCGATATTGTTTCTGCCAAGATGGCAATTATTTTAAAACGCTAATTTCAAGCTTTCTCAGTGAAACTGTTCCTAGTTTACTGTCTGCATTTTCAAGAGGAATATCTAATTGCCATGTGCAGTCTAGATTCTATGAATTCATAATAACTTGCTCTTAGCTCTAAAAATATATATTCTTAGCCAGTCACTGATGATCAGAACTGTTTTATTCTTCTTTGATCAATAGCCAGGTTGTCATCAAACAGTGGGCCAATTCAGATAATATGTCTGCCGGCCCAACCTAAATGAGCGAGTGAGGAGTGCTGGCGCACATACACTTAGTTCTCACTACCCACACATTTGCTATCTGTGAATTCACGTATTCTCGGAGAGCAGGATTGCTACTTACCTCTCTGCATTTGCGGTCTGTTCTTACTATCCGCAGCTGTTTACTGCATCTGCAGGCAATCTAAAGGTCTCTGCAAGTCTCCTGAAGCCATTTGAGGTGGCCATTTTGAGCCCTATCTCTGCTACTGTAAGGGTCTTCCCTGAATATGGCAGGCATTAGGACCTCTTGGCAGCCATCCTGACACTACTGGGGCCAATTAGAGCTCTCTAAATGTAACTATGCAACACCACTGCTGTTATGGCAGCAGCAGGTGACCTGCTGTCATAACCGGCTCATTGAATTGGGATGTTATACTTTTATTTCAGCATACGTTTTTGTGGTCTAAAGTTCATGTATCTGATGAAATGGACTCTAATCTGTGAAAGTTAATGCTGAAGTTAGTTTAATCCTGGCTCTCTGATAGTCAAATCTGTCCCAGATAGATATACGGGGGGGGGGGGTTTGCGGTATCTGCGGGGATCTGTTCCAGGCCCCCTGCGGATACAGGAGAACCGCAGATAGGGAAGAATGCCCCCTCCAACCCCCCATGCCTCACTGGCCATTCTATAATTAGCTGCTTTGTGTCTTCCTTTAAACAGACACTATAAACAGCAGCATTCTTACATACATACATACATACATACATACATACATACATACATACATACATACATACATACATACATACATACATACATACATACATAAACATTGAAACAAATACTGTAGAAGTAACACACTTTTGACATTTTCTAGATAGATCAACAGATGATAGTTATCTGGGAGAACCACTATGGCACAATGGAATTGTTTCACAGACCAGATTAAAAGCACAATCCTACTAACTATCAGGCTGGCGGCCCAGGGCTGCCTGCCGGATCCTATCCCCATTCCGGGCTGCTCTGGAGCAGCACGGAGGTCTACTCGGGGAAAGGGGACCTTCGTCCCCTTCCCCCGTTTTAAACCGGGGAAGGCCGAATGGGCCTCCTCGGATTTCCACCAGCTATTTAGCTGGCGAAAGTAGGAGGAGGCCGTGTAACGGCCGTGCCAGCTGGAATGGGGACCGGGATATGGCGGACGCCATCCCCACCCTCTCCCGGGCCAGCACAGTCAATGGCCCCCCTCCCTCACCACCCGGACTGCCCATGTGGCCACTGGGGGATCCCTTACCTTCCTCCGATGGCCGCATAGGAGATCCGGCACTGCAGTAAGGTCTGCCGGCCGAGCACCGGTGACCCTTACTCCCAAGTCATCGCAAACGTGCTTTACAGCACATTCGCAACTGCTTCCAGCGGCGGAACTCTGCCGTTGGATAGTTCCGGTGGATTGCGCTGTAAATCTGCAGTCAATCAACTGACCATCCTTGCATTAGTGTATGCGGTTGGGACTCGTTACTCTTATTTGTCCTCAGATAAATTAGACTTGAAATGAGCAAACAATGGATTTCTTTTGTAGAAGCATCTAAAAGAACTGGAGCAAAGCAAAGTTTATTTATGTAAACATCTAATATGGCCTGCATGTAACATCAATAGCTACCTTTACGATACCAGCCAGTATTGATGAAAGAAACCGAAGCATAGATCCATGTTGTGTGTTTACCAGTATTTCATCTCAAGATCAATGACTTGAAAGTAAAACCTTATTCAGAACCCTGTCAGCTCTGAGCTGCACATTTCTTTGGCTATGGCTATGACACTTTTAATGACAACTACATAAAAGAGTTTTTACTTCCATCCCTAGCCTGGTGAGAAACATAATTCTGCAATGATTACTCCTACAAGGCTGGCCAGGGCAGCTGCATGTTATTCACAACATGGACAGGACACAGGACATATTCGTTTGACACAAAGGTTGTACTAATCACACTTGGAGCATCAGTCTCCACAGTTCAAAAGCCAATATCGTTGTGTGTTGTCTTTGATTAGTAGCCCCACTATTTTATATGAGGTGAACTGGTTCAGCTAGTCGTAATGATGCGGGTGACGTCAAATCTGTTCACAGCTTTGAAGGGTTAGCTTTGTAGCTTAATAACAGCTGAGTAGTTGGGACAGAGATATCTTCTGTTTGGTATTCCTTATCCTGTGGTCTTGCAGAAATAGGAAGGTGGTCACAACAGCAGCACTAGGAGAGGGAGTGATTCACTTGTCTTTATAAATTCTCTTTGTTGTTGTTCAGTCGTTAAGTCGTGTCCGACCCTTCGTGATCCCACGAACCATATCCCGCCAGGCCTTCCTGTCCTCCACTATCTTCCTGAGTTCGCTCATTTTCATGTTCGTTGCATCGGTGATGCTGTCTAACCATCTCATCTTTTGCCTTCCCCTTCTCCTTTTGCCTTCAATCATTCCCAGCATCAGACTCTTCTCCAGAGAGTCCTCTCTTCGCATTAGGTGGCCAAAATATTCTCTTACCTTTCCTCAAATCCAGTGATGTAGTGATATATTTTGGAATTACAGGAGCTACTGTTTGAAGTACAGGAGCTCATCCTGATACTGCGGCGGGTGCCGTCGTTCAGGGAGGGTGCCGTCGCCCAGGGAGGTGCGAGGGGCGGCGGCCAGAAATAGGGCCTTCTCAGTAGTGGCACCAACCTTATGGAATTCCCTCCCCTTTGACTTACGAACTGCTCCCTCCTTGGACACTTTCCGGCGAGGCCTAAAAACCTTCTTGTTCCAAGAAGCCTTCTGAGCCTTTGCCTTTTTAACATCTTGCTGGTACGGGTGGGGTGCTGCTGTTTTTATGATCTTGTTTTCAATGTAATTTTTTAATCAATTTTTAGATGTTTTTATTAACTTTTTTTTGCTGTTTAAAAAGTAATTATCTATTTGTATTTTTTGTATTTTTGTATTTTATTTTTGTGTAAGCCGCCTTGGGTCCCTTTGGGGAGAAAGGCGGGATAGAAATATTGTAAATAAATAAATAAATAAATAAATAAATACATGATACAGGAGCCCCCCTTACCCCATAGCAATGCCTCGCTAAGCTTCCACAACAACAACAACAAAATCAACTTTAAATCCCTTGGTTAGCCTGTCTTCTAACCGGGAGAAGAGAGCTCCCATCCCTTAATAGCTCCTGCTGTAGGTGGAGTCCTGGGGCTCTGCATTCCTTACACCCCCATGATTACACTCAGGACCAGTCTACCTAGGAAGTGGATAATGTGGCTTGCATCGTGGCAGGTGGTGGGGGAATTAGCCCTTAGTCTTGTTTGAATTCCTTTCATAAAACAACTGAATAGATTTACCAGTATTCATTCTGTAATTTTTTTAAAGGCATCTTTTTTGCACACAGCGCTCTTCAAACAGCATTAAGTCCGCTTCTGAGTGAGCTGTCTCATTTGTTAATGCTATCTCAGTATTTTGTGTCCATATATGAAATTGATATTTTCTTTGCCATATTCTTAATAAGTTAAGTCTGTCACCTGGGTAGATGTCCTTGTAAATAACCGTGGCGCGTACTGTACAGACATTTTGTTATTTGGAAAGCTTTTGATTCCCTTAAAAGTCATGTTGCACAACACATTTTGAGCTGTACAAAACGAGCACATTCAATATATATATATATATATATATATATATATATATATATATATATATATATATATATATATATATATATATATATATATATATATATATATATATAGAGAGAGAGAGAGAGAGAGAGAGAGAGAGAGAGAGAGAGAGAGTCGGACATGACTGGACTTAATTGTCAGGGGATACCTTTACCTTAGTTGAGGGGGAAGGCAGGGTGGAGCATCAGATATGGACCTTTAAATATTCAGTAGGAAATGAGAGCCATAACAGATGTCCCCAGATGTGGAGGGAATGATAGCACCACTGAATGGTAAAGCAGCCATAGCTTCTTTGTCCTCTCCTATGTCAGGAGGTCCATATCCAATGTCCAAAGTGTCAAGCCTAGTTTTGCTCTATGGTCACGGCAAAGATCCAGGGCAGCTTACATTTCTTTTTATAATCAATACAATTAATAAGCAAAAATGAGAAAAGAGCAGCAATACAAAGCTGTTTACAAGGGCAAAATGATATGTACATCTGGTGAAAAAGCCGAGACAACAGCTGGCAACAAAGAACAAACAGGGCTGGCTTCACCTCAATGGGCAAGGTCTTCAACAACAAAGCAATGCCCTGTATTTCAACATCTTTCATAGTGCCATTAGATTTGAAACTCCCTGTATTGGTTCTCAGCTGGCTAGAAGTCTCCATGGTTTCATAAGTGTTGTTATTCAGTTGTTGTTTTTTCTTGTTTTAAATATATAGCTTTGTGATGATTTTGTGATGTATTTTTTGGATTTGTTATATTTTTTTCTGATTTTTTGATGATGTAAAGTGACTTGAGGGTCCCTTCAGGGGTGGAAAGGTGGGATAGAAGTTCTTGAATAAATAAATGATTTTTTTTTTTATTACTGTCTCACTTTTATAATCTTTTGTTTATGAGGAGTGTTGTGTTTTTTCTGAAAGTTCAGGAATCAGCAAGATTTTTCAAACAAGATTGCCTCCTCCCATGAATCTTGCAGGAAGGTGCTAGTTGCTACACCCTGGTGTATGATACATAGTATACATCCATATCCTGATCTTTTTGTGTGTGTGTGTGTGTGTAAGTAAGCCCCAAAAATCATAACAAGAATTTACCCCCAAGGGTAATGTCAGGTGTAATTGAAATTAAAATGTCATTTTACAATTTATGTTAGCAACGTATGGGGAAACAAATGCAAAATTGTCTGCTGTGATGGGTTGACAATCTTCATTAATGTTTGTCCCCGGCATATGGCAAGGTATGCAGGATTTTTCATATCACGCATATGAATTTTCAGTATGGATTTAATGAGGCCTACACACATAAATCATGACAACGAGTGTTGAAAAGGGCTGTTGGCCATTTAATTAATTTCAGTTCAATAGGTGTTGACCTTCTCCTGTCACCTCATTCCTTCCTGACTTCCTTGGAGACTTCGGTGAAATACCTGAGGCCAAGTTTATCAAGTAGGGCTAAGTCTCTTTGAAAGAACAACATGCCATTAGCAGGCTCAAAAGGGCTGACAGAAAGATCAATTTTTGCTGAGGTTGTCCTATCATTCGTACACGACGACATCAGCATTGCTTCATTGTGATCTTGTCATTGGAGTCATTTTGGTTACACACACGCAATGATGCAGTGATTATAAATGTAGGGAAGGATCTGCCCCGGACGAAAAAAAACGATAGCAGGAATAAGCGGGACTAGTTCATCTGGAAAGAAGAGAGGCGGCAGCAGGTGTTTGTTCTGATGTGGAGACGTCGTTCATATCGATTAAGCTTGGCAAGCAAAGACAAGGATATGTGACCTTCTAAAGCTGAGCAGCAAATATCTTACTTCAGTGCAAATAACAGCAGGTGTATAGCAAAGGCATGCTTGGGCTGCTTAATTCAATGGCCAGACGGATTTAACTTTCATTCCCATTCACCACCTAGTTGCACGGCGGTTTGGAAGTAAACTGAATCCCTGGGAGAAATAGTTCAATCCATATGCTGCTATTTGCCCCCAGACCAGCAAATAGCTGGTCAATAGGAACCCCCTGTCCCCATGTGCCATGGGCCGGATTAGGATCAAGGTTTGCCATGGGTTGTCTTTTGTGAAAAAAAGAGTTCCTTCTGTTGTAAGGACTCCCAACAATATCACTGTGTAATGCAATGGGTCGTAAATTCATACGATAAGCACATCTAATGAAGTCCTCTGTTGGCTGTGACACAGCTATGTAATTTCTCTTCCCAATGCAGATTTAGAGGGTTGGCCTATCCATGAGACAGGTGAAGACTGTTGCTTCAAGAAGCAGACTGGCATGGAGGGCCTCTTTTGCAACTCTTTCTTCTCCCACTCCTTCTTGAAAAGGAAGAAGAGAACAGAACAGAAAGCCGGGAAGTGTGGAGGACAGAAGAGTGCTGGGCTAGAACATCTCTGACACTCTAGCCAACCCTTCTCTCTCCTCCACACTTCCTCTTCCACTCTGTTTCCCTCTTTCTTTTCAAAGGGGAACTGGAAGAGGAGCAGTGGAGGCAGCTGCTGGGTAAGGGGAGTGGGGGTGGCATCCACTTCAGGTGCCAGGAGTTCTTCGGCTGACCCTGCAGATTGACCAAGGGGTTTAAGTCCAATGCTGCCTTCAATAATATAAAAAGTAAGGTCTTCTTTTGGAGGTTGGCTTGTCATGACCTGCAATACATACTTATTTACAGAGGATTATGCTTTGCCTTTTTATATATTTATATAATGTATTGCCTTTTTATATATAATTATATAATTATTTGTATATAATTATGTATAATCTCCGCTTTATATCCATACCTAGCTACTGTATAACGGCCACTTTGTAAAGTTGAAGATGGGTTTGGATACCGAACATTCCACCATTAATCCACTTTTGGAACCGTCCACTTTTTGTTACAATCAGCAGCTTGACTGTTCCTGTTTACAGCTGGCACGATTTTTAGCTCCTGATTCTCTGATCTTTTTTTAGGAATAAAAAGTGAAAGAGATCACTGTGAGCAAGTAAAATGATCTGAACCCAACCCACCTTTAGAAAGCAGAAGAGAGAGGAAAATAATAGCAGCAGAGAATTATTTGCTCTTCTGTACATTTTTTTTTCGCTTTAGCTGTTACCCAAACACAGCTGAAATGGCACAAGATTATATGATCTGTAGAACTGTTCAGAGCAGTATCCATGGTGACAGGTTGAGGAAAAAGAAAACTGAAAAATATTATTAGACTGCAAATGGCTACATTAAAATCCATGGTAGGGGACATTCAAAGGCCAAAAAATAAAATAAAATCCTTGTGAGATTTTTTTTTAACTTATGAGGATGGTGAGTGTAACAGTAATGCATGAGTGAACTAAGCTAGTACAGTATTCTACTTTGCTAATTATTATTATTAATAATAATAATAAAAATAATAATAATAGTGACTTGATTCCCAAATAAGTTATAATTTTGCAAGGTGCTTGTTAAGAACATAAGAAGAGCCCTGCTGGATCTGGATCAGGCCAAAAGGCCCATCTAGTTCAGCTTCCTGTATCTCACAGCTGTCCCACTAGATGCCTCAGGGAGCACACAGACAAGATAACCTGTTTCCTGTTGTCACTCCTTTGCACCTGGCACAGAGAAAACCTACTTCTAAAGCCAGGAGGTTGCTTATGGCTTGTAACCTGTGGTGGATTTTTCCTCCATGAATCTATCCAACCCCCCTTTAAAGGCATCTAGGCGAGGTGCCATTACCACATCTTGTGGCAAGGAGTTCCACAGATGAATTACATGCTGGGCGAAGAATTACACGCTGGGTGCTGTGCGAGAGGAATAAGAATTTCCCTCTATCCACTCTCTCCATCCCATGCATAATTTTATATGTCTCAATCATGTCCCCTGTCAGGTGGTGCCTTTTTTCTAGACTGAAAAGCCCCAAACACTGTTATAGGAGAGAACAATTTACATGAGAGAACAATTTTCTTCTAACATTGTGAGTTTTGTGAAACTGATCCTAAAGATATTTTTAATTGCCATTTCCACTGAAAGTTCCCTGATTAGACAAATCTATGGAAGATAGGTAATTTATATTAATTCTCATTAGCCATAATAGCTAAATGGAGCTTCCATATATGGGAGTAGTATATCTCTGAATATCAGTTGTTGGAGAAAAACAATGAAACAGGACAGCTGACCTCCTGCTCTGCATGTCAGCTTTCCAAAGGCACCTCATAGGTTACTGTAAGGTCAAAGCACATGGCCACAACATGCTACCTATAATGCTGGATGTGTTGGGGATGTTTTTTCTATTTTAAAAACAAAATACTGCAAAGAGGGGAAGCATGGGGTGTGGAGATATACGAACTGTGACAAGAATTGAACCCTCCTTGGATACCTTTCAGTGGGGTCTTAACCTTTTTATTCAGGATGGTGTTTGATAGCTGACATGATGATCTGACATTTTAATTAAATGTAATTTTAATTGTTTTTATGAGATCCATTTGGTGGTTTTGTCTTGGTTTTATCATTTTAATTATTTTCTATTATAGTTATATACTTTAAATCTTGTAAACCACCTTGATTGTCCTCTCTGAGAGAAAGGCGGGGTAGAAATTTGTTTAATGAATAATGGAATTGATATTATTGTTCTCTAGAACATTTCATTTGAAAATTACATTTAGAAATATTTTTGGGTGCCAATTTTCAAGTGCGTCCATTGTGACTGCATGGAAACACTTGAATTCTTTTGTCTGGCAACTGCTGTTCCTGGTAATTATTGAAAGGTGAAGTTTAACAAATCACTAATAGTCATCTCTAAATGGATACATTTACAGTTAAAAGCCTGGTGAAGAGTTTTGTGTGATGAACTAATGGCAGTCTTCATCATGAGAGTAAGACAGATGTACAGCCTAATCCTAACTGGGATGAGCGCTGGCACATCACACAGTATGGCAGTCATAAAGCAGTCTCTGCCAGCGCATGCTGCCGAGCTGCTGGTGGGTAGACCAGAGCAGCCTCCTGTGATGGATAGCCGAAGACCCACTGGAACAGGTAAAGCAGGGGGTGGAACATGGTGGGAGGGAGGGCAGAACTGGGGAAGGGGGTAGGTGGAACGGGGCAGTGACAGGGCAGGGAGGAGGGTGGATCAGGCCTGGGAGGGGGGCAGGTTCAGTGGCACTAGTGCATGATTGAGCTGGCACAGGTCCGAGTTGACCCATAGAGGCTGCTGGGGGTTACCCTGGCGCAAGGGAACTAATTTTCTCTTACCCCAAGGAGGCCTCCAGTGGCCAAAAATCCCCCCGCGGGATACAGCGGAAGCTGCGCCGCCACCGCTGCATCACTGCACAGGGATTGACTTAGGATAGGGCTGCCCAGCACTGAAAAAAAGAGGAAAATCTTAGCCTGGAAATGAAGCTTGTAAAGAAGTTTCAGAAAGATAGATGGACCAGCCTGGAGTGGTATTTCCAAGGAGACTCCATGAAGAATGATTGACTTCAGCAGCAATAGTTGAGTGCCAATGTAACGAATGTAAGATCATATTTTTCATAAAGCTTCTGGAGAGCTTTTAAGTAGTAGGCATGTTTTATATCTGTAACCTAAACAGAGAGTCAAAAGAGGTAGCATCCACTGCAGCCGGGAGAATTATGAGACATTTGTGAGGAATTAAGGAGTGACAGCTGTGCATGTTGACTCTGGGAGAATTGGTGGGCTGCTTTGATGTTCTGTAATGGACAAGAACTGTCTCTCTAATTAATAGGTTTTCCCACTGCAGGTATATGCTGGAAAAGAAACTGTGGACAAAGCCTTCAGCAGCAATCAATAGCTACCAGTACTATCAGGGATGATTCCAGGGGGCAGGAAGGGTGAGCAGCAGTCCACCCCCACAAAAATCCCTACTATTCCATTTTGCTACCCTGCAAACCTGAACAGAAAAATAGCAATGCTTCATGAAACAAATTATCAAATCATCCTTGTAAATTAATGTCTGGATTCAAATTCAAACATCTCAAATCCGGCAGGTTATTTTGAATTTTTGAAAAGCCTCCTTTAGCCTGCAGTACTCCTCAATGGCCAGGAACTGTAGGATTCAAACAGCACCGTGTGCGTGCGTGCATGCGCATGCATGTGTGTGCATATGCGCATGTGCAGGAATCCTCTACCAGACTCCAGCCCTATTCCTTCTTTCATGGAGAGGGAATAAGCACATGGTTCCCAGCGGACGCTGCCCCCTCTCACCTGGAGGTTGGGGAGGCCCATACTGGCCTCTCTGCATAAACTATGCTCCTGCTTCTGCTGACCATCCTCATACGTTCTCTGCCCCTGAAAAAAAAAACAACCAACCAAGCAAACAAACAAACAAAAAACCTGTCTCATATTGCATGATTTGGTTATTCTTGACATATCTCTGTCTTACGGAGCAATCCTCCGTAACTACGCAGCAACAGAATGCCGTAAAGCACGTTTGCGACTGTTCACAAGCAGAGAAGGCTGGCGCATGGACCGGCCGCCCCTGCTCCGGGACGACCCCACGGCCGCCAGACCAAGTAGGTCAGGATCCAGCAGGCCAGGGGTGTGTGTTCCGCCAGGCCAGGGAGGGGGGCCATTGGCCCAGCCGACCCGGGAGGGGGCGGGGGATGGCTTTGGCTGTATCCTGTCCCCAGCTAGGCGCCTGGGCCGTTATACAGCCTCCTCCTACTTCTGCCAGCGATTTTGCTGGCGGAAATCCGAGGAGGCCAATAGGGCCTACCCCGGGTTACACTCGGGGAGGGGGACACACGTCCCCTTCCTCAAGTAGACCTCCGCCCCAGCGGCAGCCTGGCTGCTGGGGAACAGGATCCGGTGGGCGGCCATGGGCCACCAGCTGGATCCTTACGTAGGATTGCGCAGCACTTCTACTCCAACTGCAGTTTTCTTTCCTTCATCCTTCTGGTTTTGCTTAGTTGTTCAACTGGACAAAAACCTTGTTCTAAGTGGGAAATTATTGATTGTATTTGTGGCTAGGCTTGTGTTATAGCCAGGATACAAAGCCAGTTTCTGATGTTGTATTAAAGAGGATTGAAAATAATAGGGGGAAAGCTTTGGAGGCACTTTCCATTTCATATGTATAGCAATTATTTTTTACATTCCTTTGAATGAAACGTGCCCACTGCATCTGCTTATATAGTTATTACTTAGGAGACAGTAATTTTTCCTGCAAAATACCAAAAGCACAGTGCAGTGCAGTACCACAGCTCCTATCTATCAATCATATACAATCTGTACTTTTATTTAGGTTACAGCTTGTTCTATATATGGGTATTTTGGCACTAATTATAGAACAGATTGTGTGGGGATTTCTACAGGACTGCACTATGGCAATACAGATTAAGCAATTAACCTTGATGTCACTGTAATTATTAAGATACTTTAGCAAAATGAACTAATTTCCCCACAGGATGTTCTGCTGAAATCAACTTTCCCTCTCTTTAAGATGCCAAAATAGGAAATGTTAATGGAAAATTAAGTTTGCGATTTTTAATAAATCTACAGGGTACATGGATCTTGTTCAGTACTGTGCTTTAGTTGGTTTGTGCATAATAATTCCAGTTAAGGTATGACAAATGACATTTAAAGAGCCTTTTCCTCTATCTGTATTTATTGACAAGAATGCCAGTGTGTCATGATTTATACCTACTGGAATGCTAGTGAAAAGATACAGACTTCTTGTAGCTCAACCTGTTTTTCCATCTTGTGTCAGAAAGGACACAACCTGTTTTTCCATCTTGTGTCTCCAAGTATTTGCTTACTGAGATGTTCAAAATCTTCCATGCTCCCTACTTCCTCAATCATGGTAGGTTCAGTATGCACATTTTTACAAAGGTTGTTCCCTTAGAGGAGAGAGAGTTCTGAAAACTTAGAACGTTTGTTGTTGTTGTTGTTGTTGTTGTTGTTGTTGTTGTTGTTGTTGTTGTTGACAATATATGTTTATTTATAAACATAAATGTGGTGGAAAGTGTTGGAGAAAGCTGGCAGACTTCCAAGCACAGTGCTAGTTTTCCTAACGTCAGTTCCTCTAAAGCAATGGCATGCTCTTGCAGTCCACCAAAGCTGCTGTATACCACTCAGCTGTGAAAATTTGATCTGCATCGAAACCCCAGTGGGTAGGTGTGATCTTCATTCACTGACCATCACGGATAATTAAGAAGCAAACTTAGCCAGTTACTATATATAACCTGAATTGGATGATTCACTTTTTCATTTGGCACAATACTATACAATTCCCAGAACAATATTTTGGCACATGTATGTTCATATTTAAGTTGAGGCAGAGAGGTAAGGTATACATTGCATACATCTGTTGGATCTGCTCCTTGAGAGAGTGGAAGGAAGTTTACACAAGGACCCTTATGCCCCCTGTTTCGCACAGCTGCTCATCTGAAAAGCTGATTCTGAGGATAAAGGTGTTATGGATTGATATTTTATTATTATTTCTTTTTAATTAGTGGTGGGAGGAATGGGGCAGGGACAGGGAGGAAAGGGGAGTGTCAGGGTAAGGTAGGGAAGGGAGGCAGAACGGATGGGAGGGGGTGGTCACGTGCACCAGTATCCTATGCTCCTTCCCTCTCCCCTATTCAGTTCTGCACCAGCAAAATAGCTGGCACAGAAACAAGGAGACCCATTGGGAAAATGGAGACTTTCTCCTTGAGGAGGAGTTCCTGAGGAGACCTCTGTGCAGAAGCGTCATGACACGCGCGTCACCCTAGGGCGGGTGGCGCGCGTCACCCCCCTGCCCGCACCCTGCCGCTGTGCGCCACCCCGTGACCCCTGCGTACCCCCAAAAATTTACCGATCACCTACCGAGTCCTGGAGAAGGCCTCCGCGTGTCCTCCCGGGCCGGCGGGCCGGCCCCAAGTGACTAGGCCTATGTGTCATTTTTTAGCTTTTTTGCGCATGCACACAATGCTTCTGAGGGCAAAAGTCTGCCCTCTTGCCCTCAGAAGCTTGTACGCATGCGCAAAAATGCTAAAATATGACGCATAGGCCTAGTCACTTGGGGCCGGCCCGGGAGGACGCTCCGAAGCCTTCTCCCGGCCTCAGAGGGTCACATGCGGAGCCGGTGGAGGCGGGGGTGATGCACGGCACCCCCTGGCGGCCTGCCCCCCCGCCATACTCCAGTGAAGCTAAAGCCTCTGTGACTGCTCCTGCACTATAAGTGCGCTTTTAGTGTGCTCTGTTAGTGCGGCTTCGTCGACAGAGGGCAGAGGGTTTCGATAGGATTGGACTGCATATTTTCTGTTTTGAACATTGGTTCGCTTTGAGATTTTATTAAACTACAACCCAATCTGTAAACAAGGAAAGTTTAGGATAGGAAGACAGCAGAATGCTCCTTTTTATTAGCCGTGAGAGCTTGCGATGTTTGTAGCCGTTATTTTTCCTAATGTATATGTTGACAGAAGCCAACAGAGATATCATTGTAGACAAATATGATTAATGAATTCCTTCTCCTGTTCTTCCATGCCAAGCCATGCAACCTGGTCTCTTCCAGGGTACTGCCCATCTTGTTTAGAATAAAATTAGCTGAAGGTGAGACATGAACATCTGAAACTGAGGTGGCATATTAAAACTGACAGAAATGGAGCAGAAAACGTTTCAAGAAATTAAACTAAATTCATTGTCACGCCTACTTTTCAGTGTATTGTGTCACAAATTTAAACATTTTGAAAGCTTCATTCTCATTTCCTTGTGGATTTGATTAAGAAATGTGCTAGATTTTTTGGCATCCTTTGTATCGTAGTAATGTTTCACAAATGGCTGAAATTACTGCGGGATAGATTGCTTTTAAAGCATGCTAAAAAAAATGGAAGCTTGGTCTCAGATTCTTTTCACTCCAGCTGCTAGATGCGTTGAGCAGCACACAATGTCTTTTTGGGGTAATTTTTATGAATATGTACGCTGCTTGATTCATAAATGGGAAAGGTTTTCATCTATTTTGTAAAGAAATCCCATAGCCCTTAAGCAGTATGAAAATGAGCACGGCACTTCTTTATAGCTTTCATACTGTAGATATTCCAAAAGTCCTTCACAATGTTTCAAAATGTGCACCATTTTGATTAGATCATTATACCCTTGGCAATTATTATTGCAGCATTAAATATTAATACCACTTCACAACATATTCTAAGCCTCTTAGAGTTTATAAGGTGATGCAATTTCTGGTCTGAAATGTTTTTTTTTTGTTATTTCCCAAAAGTATAAGTGAAGAATATTACTGCCTCATCCCAAACTCGCGGAAACTCAAGACAGCATTAATATTGACTCCAATGGGCCTTGATTAAAGTGCAATACCTCCCAAGCCACAGTCGTAACTGGAGGTAATAAATGAGCCTTCTCTGTTTTGTAATTGCCATGGATCTTTTCTTCACTGGAAAATTGGAAAATGTTGAGGAGAAGTTGAGTCCCTTGAATTCATTTATTATCTTAGCCAGCCAGCAATTAGTACATTGATGTGCACTGCACTGACTCAAATGGCCAGTTTTCAAAATATCTGGCAAAGTTCAGGAATCATCCACTGAAAGTGGCATGTGTTGAATTCACTTGGAATCAGTAGGATTTAAGGAATGGTTGTGCAGTGGTGTAGGAACGGGGGGAGAGGGGAGATTCACTCCCGGGTGGCAAGCGGTGGGGCCCTGCTCCAGGTGGCACAGTGGGGGGAGGGGTGCAGCAAAATGCGGCGGCGGCAAAATAGGCATTTTTTGCTGCTTTTCACCGCCGCGTGGGGGAAAGGAGTCGGGCCCGTAATAGGCCTTTTCCAGGCGAAGAAACGTGGGGGGGGGTTTCCACCCAGAAAAGGCTGGAAAGTGATGTTGGAGGTCAGAGGGTGTGGGGCTAGTGACATCACATGGGTGTCTGGGGAGTGCATCACCGGCTCCCATCCCCAGCAGCACTTGTTCCCCCCCCTCCGAGACTGGCTATGCCACTGTGGTTGTGTGCTTAATTAGATCCCCCCCAAAAAAGAAAAAAATCCAATAAAACACATAGAAGATACATAGCCTTGTGTGGATTAGCGTGCCTTGTGTGGGGCTGGGTCCTGCATGCATGTACAGTGATTCCTCACTTAACGTTGTTTCACTTAAAATAGTTTCATTTTCAAGCCTCTGCAGGGCTTCTGCAAGCTTAACGACCCATTTCCAGGTTGCGCTAAGGCTCTTCCCTCCTCTCAGCCTTGTCCTAGGATGCATTCTGTCCCTCTGAAGCTAGTAGAGTGGGCCATCAACCCAGTAGAGTGGGCCCGGCCCGGAAGATGCCTCCCCAATATCCTGGTAAGTCATTCCGGCATTGTGACCCACCACGGAGGACGAGGTGGGTCGCGGCACTGAGAAGATTGAGAACCACTGCTCTGTGCAAAATGTCAAATGTCCAAGGATGTACGGATGGAACATAGGAAGCTGCCTTATACCGAGTCAGACCCTTGATGTTGATAGTACTAACTGGTAGCAACTTCCCAAGGTTTCTGACAGGTGCCTTCCCGAGCCCTACCTGGAGTGGCTGTGTATTGAACGAGATGCTCTTCCACCAAGCTACAGTCCTTCTCTGAAGCAGAGGGCAGGAGCTCTGGCTCAGTTCGTAGAGTTGCTGCCTTGTAAGCCTGACGATCTGTGAATGGCAGTTCGAGACACGTCGCTGACAAAAAGCTGTGAACCCTCTGTGTGAGAGAGAGAAAGCTGCCAGCTGCACGCTGTGTGGGAAGCAGAGTGCCTTTGGCTGAGTGTGGGAGGCGAAGGCCAGTGAGAGGCCAGACTGCGAAGGAAACCATCTAGAATGAAGTTGTTCATGAAAGATTGAACATTTATATATAATTGTAAAAATCCCTGTTAGGGGGTTTGGGAAAGTCAGAAGAGAAATCCAATGACCAAGAAAGGCAGTATATAAATACTGTATATTATTATTATTATTATTATTATTATTATTATTATTATGTTGTTGTTGTTGTTGTTGTTGTTGTTGTTGTTGTTGTTGTTGTTGTTGTTGTTGTTGTTGTTGTTGTTGTTGTTGTTCTCTGACTGCATATATGATGCTTTCTATGCTCAAAGTTGTAAACTTTTCATGATCCCTCAGTACTGAATGGGAAGCTCTAAAGTATTCCAAAGGTTCTTGTTAAATAAAAGGAGTACATGAGAGAGAGAAGTCTTATTTGGGATAGCCCACCAGCCTCGTTCAGCCAAGTGGATTCTAAGCTATGCCTTTGTCTGTGTGCATCCGCCTTCCATGATCATTATGCCTCAGGGGTGCCCAGGCTTTTAATTGTCTTGAGGCTGTTTAATTCTAGCAATACAAAATGGGTACATAAGGAAACCAGGTGGTCTATGCAGCCCGGTATGACCACAGGGATAGCAGATGCCATTTTTTAAACAAACAGGTCCTGCTGTTTATAAAATTAGAAATACCCATTTAAAGAGAATTTCATAAAATGCAATTATATGAACTAAATTGCAAAAGTATGACTTTAGAATACATTATTAATATTACTATATTGTTCACAGTGCATTATTATTACTGCTGGGCTCGTTCCAACTTCAATTGCAGTTGTTGTGCCACTTAGTCACATCATAAAACCCCGTGTTCAGTGGCGACTTGGCAGTGAGAAATTGCTCCAGGCTATTTAACATACACATGTCAGCATGAGAGCACATTGTTTAAAATACTTCCCGTATTGCTAAAGCACAAATATAGAAAGCAACATTTAGATAGGAATTTTAACGTTTGGACTGTGTTTTCTGCTTTTAAAGTAGGACAATGGTAGAACCCTACAATACCAGTGTAGGAAGGTGTTTAATTTCACAGGCCAAAAATAGCAAAGGGAAAATAAACCTGAGATCAGCCAGTCAATTAATTCATCAATCAGTACGTCAAGCCATTCTAGGACAAACGGTGAAATGAACAGCAAGAGACGTAATCATGCGAAACAAAACTGCAGTCTCAAAATGACTCTTTCATAGGATGATTGCAAGTGGAATATAAGGTGCAAGGTTGGGAAGAATAAATAACAATTAAAAATATGCTTCCCAGAGTTTACATTAGCAGTGAAGGAACATATTGGAAGAATCATTGACTTTAGTTTGTTGGAAGAGTAACAGCATGGGAGCCAAGCCACCCAGTGTATATGGTCAGCAAGTGTGTACATGTTGGCCTCCACCAGCAGGGGGAGCTAGTCCCTAGTTTAAAAGCTTGTGTGTTGCTTTGTCCTACTTTGGCTGGATTTCTGTTTGGCTTCTTCTTTTCATGTCTTTGCCTTAATGTGTGTTCTAGAAGAGTGGTTCTCAAAATTCTCCCTGTGAGGTGGGGAGAACTTTGAGTGCTTGCGGGGGCAGGGCCAGCGGCAGTGATCCTGGGGATCGCCGCCAGTACCGGGGGAAAAAGGTGATTTGTGCACTTACCGAGGGTCCTGGAGCCCTCCAGAGGTTTTGGGGAGGCCTATGGGGGGTAGATCAGGCATCCCGAACCCCCCGGAGGGCTCCAGCCCCCCCCCCAGTAAGTGCACAAATCACCTTTTAAACCTTTTTCCCTGCACCAGTGGCAATCCCCTTGGTTGCTGATGCCGCCATGCTGTCCCCGCCCCTTAAGGGGGCAGTTTTTGGTTTTAGTGGTGGGTTGTGACCCACCACTGTGAGAACCACTGTTCTAGAAATATATAATGTTGGTTGATTTGAAATGTATTTTATTGGGGCACAGTGTTTGACTGAATGCTGACTTTGTTGGGGCTTAGTGCTAAAATTTAACAGTGACACAACCAGAATTTTATATGAAACAAAGAAGCAAGTTTCCCGTTCTGACTGTTCGTTAAGAGCGTAATCAGAAGCATTGTTTGGGAGGGGGGCGATGGGGTGGTCGGCCCCCAGGCAGCGGGATTGGGCTTTCGGGTAGCAGGTGGGCAGGGGGAGTCAGCGGCTGGCAGTGGCAAGACTCGCGCTGTTCATTGGGGCAAGCAAGGAGCAGGGGGTTGGCCATCCCGCCTGCCTGCACCACGGTCGTGTCCTTAAGAGCTGCAGCTGTCACGGACAAATTGGGAAACGTTGATAAATTACTGCCAGATTTTTCTTGTGGCTTTCGTGGCATCCTGTTGCATTGTTCAGTCACCCAAGATTAGAACTGATGTAGCAATCTTCCCATCATAGGAAAGGAGTCCTCCCCAAATCTACCCACAATGATGCGTTTATCCACCCACAAAGTTGTGATATATGGCACAACAACAGAAATGAGATTTCCAGCCCAATCCTGCATAGGATGCACCAGTTGACCTAAATTGCTGACCACTGCATCCTGCGTAGGATGCGACCCATGCTGAAGGAGCCAGGGAAATACCTCGGGGGAAAGGGACATTCATCCCTTTTCCCTGGTGTAAGCTCCAGCAGCCCCAATGGGCCTCCTTGGATGTGTGCCAGCTATTTTGCTGGTGCACATCCGGAAAGACCGTGTAAGGCCAGCCAGGCCCGGGAAGGGGGTTAGGATATCAATGGAGCGCACCACCGATATCCCCGCCCCACTTCCGGGCCTGGCCAGCCGAACATCCCTTCCACCCCAGCCTGCCCTCCTGCAGCCCAGTGCAGCACTTACCTGCGTCCGATGGCCAGGTCCTTACTCCCCGGATGCCGCGAAAGGGCTTTACAGCACTTTCGCGATACCCTAGGCTGGCAAAGCACTTGCTCCACCGGCCCTACATTGCGCAGAATTGGGCTGTTCATATGGTAGTAGTTGCAGATGAAATGTGAGTTGACTTATGCATAGAGACAAACAGGTACTGAAATCCTCACAGAACATCTGTATAATTTCTGAAGGTTTTTTCTTAGAACCTCTCCCCTAAGAGACTACCATAGAATCATTGTTTCTTTTAAAGTCACTTTTCACTTATCAATTTACAACGCAATCCTCACTAACTCGGCGCCAGCGGAGCTAGGTGTCATTTACATTTACGCAAAAGCACATTTACAGCACCCAGAGAGTAAGCAGTGTCGGCGCAAAGGCTGGCACCACCTACTAGGCTGCGGAACTCACCCGACAGTGGAATAAAGAATAAAGCAGCTTCTTACATTCCTTCAAATCAAAACAGAGCAAGTTAGGGGGGAAAAGGTGTTTCAATAGGCATTTCTCTTTCTCATGTTTAGAATGCTGCAATGAATTTCAACATACACGCATCCAGAACAAAAAAATGCAAATTTTACAGCAGCAGCACTGAGATATCCAGGCACAGAATTTCATCCAACACTTCATCAAATGAAGAGTCGCAAATTTGGTCCCACAGGATTTAACATTGCTGTCATCCTGCAACCAGGTAGATCTATTTAAAATGAAAATGAATTGACTCTCTGCCTAGTGTGTTTTGCAGGGAAATCACCTGCTTGGGATATGCAGTGGCAATTTAGTTTCTCTATTTCCCAACAAAACAAGGCATCCAGGAGCCTGAGCCAAAAATATGACAAAATGAAATGCCTAATGTAACAGGAGTGTGTTACTCAGGAATTGAAAGCAAGCAAAAAAATGTTGCTAAGGAAATTTCTCTTATCACTCGCTAAATCTAGCTGAGCTGATGTTGAGTCGACTCTCTCGCATTGGACAATAGGTTTTTTCCTTCCTATTGTCTCAGTGACAATGTTATGGTTTTGCGTTAAATGTCCCTAAATGATGAGAGTTTCTGTGGTGTGTTAAACCAAACTACTGCTGAGCATATAAGTGAATGTCAATCCGACTTCCTCTTCCCCTTTCCAATGTTCACGATTGCATTTGCCCCATTCCCTCAGGCTAGTGCCAAGCAATAGGTTTCGGGGGTCCTTGGGAACAAGCCCTGCATAACCCCCCACAAGCACCCACCCCTGAATGAGGTACTGGTTTACTGCCTAACCTGGCTGACCTCTGAGCCTGCCCTGCCTCAGGCCTCTGCATCTCCAACACGCTTCCCTCGCTCTATCTCTTCCCCTAGTCAGGCTTCCTCCATCTAACCTTCCTGTGGCCTGTTTTCTCACCAGTGGCGTCGCTGTAGGTGGGGCGGAACGCTAAGTTCCGTACCACGCTGACCCTCCGTTACTCTCCTGCACAAGGCGGCCCTGAAGGCCAGGGGGCGGGGCCGCCTCATGCAGGAGAGTAACGAAGGGTTAGCGTGGTGCAGAACTTAGCGTTCCGCCCCACCTACAGCAACGCCACTGTGTCTCACACCTCCGTTTCTAGGTCATCTACTTTGTCTATCACATTTCCTTTTTGCTTTTAAGAGAACCAATTCTTGAACCGGACATGTCATGGTCTGAAATATTCCTAAGACGCAATATGGATTTGCAAGAACAGCCCCATTGATGGACAAAATAAATGAGACCTCTGCATTGGCCTGGTCATGTGAAGACGCTAGCAGTCAGAACTACTGTCTTTGTTTGGTCAGTAAACCAGTACCACCTCCTGCTACATTCTCAATGCTGTGGGCCCAGTCCCAGTCCAGACTCACCATCAATCCATCAATCAAACCTTTAGTGGCATCACAAACAAACACCCAAGTTTAAGTACACCAATACACAACCACTATCCAGACTCTTGTTCAAGTTCCTTCCTGGTTCCAGCTCAACTCCTCAGCTATAACAACTGTTCATAAAGAGAAGCGCAAGCAAGAGATGGAATAGGAAGACATTTCCCTATACAGTATAAAAGGGAACAGAAAGTTTGTCTCTTCCAGGGAAATTAAATAACAATCGTACTAAATCATAAGAACAGGGCCAGTTGTGTGCTTATCTGTCATCTCTATAAAATGGCTGAATATTACTGTATATATTGGAGAACCTGAGGCTTTCAATGATTTTTTTCTGATGTATGATATCCATTGGAGATACTATTTTGTCATCCTTATGCACTGGTGAGTCACTCTAGCCAACTGTAATTTGCTATCAAACAACCTGCTATTCTACTGTTACATCTGATATTTGATGTATGATTTTTCTGTATGATTTTTCTCTTATCAATCCATCCATCATCATGCTTCTCACTCACATATATACAGTATTGCTACATTCAGCACCAATGAAATCAACCTAAGTGATGGCTGGAAAGACCTTGATGCAGGCTAGTCCTGCTGCACATAAAGTGCCGAGCTGTGTTGTACATTTACCATTACAAAAATGAGGAGGAATAATCACCCAGATACCCCCACCCCCACCCCCCACAAAAGGCATGAGAGAAGATCAGCTTGGTATGAAATGAGCCACATTTATTGATTGCAATATCTAAGTCGATGTATATTCCTGCAGTGGTTCCTATCTAGATAGAACTCCTCCCCCATTAGTGTGAGCACCTAAGCTGGAAGAGACAGACACAACTGTTTGCTTTTCCCTTGGGCATTAGCACTCAGGCTCCAACCAAGGTTGCCACTTCCTGACCCCTGAGAAAGGGGATAGAATACGGTGCGTACCAGTGCCACCGATCCCCTCCCCTCCCAGGCCTGATCCGCCAAATCCCTGCCCCATCGCAAAGGAAGGGGCCTGGAACATTTTTCTATCTCCCCCAGACTCAACCTGGAACCTCGGATGAAAAAGAAGGCTACTTTGACTGGGAGGCCAGGTCTACTGGGCAGGTAGATCTGGCCTCTGCATCAGGAAGCGCAGTAGACCTGAGCTCTGGAGATTTTTCCAGCCATTGCTGCCTCCCCCCTGCCCCTGTTGCCACCCTCCCCCACCCTATTTCACCCCTCCCCCTTTGAGAAGGGGCCCAAAAGAAACTTTGTACCCCTGATAAAATTCCTCTCGGAGGCCCTGACTTCAATCCCATGGTAGTCCATGACTAGGATCTGAAGAACTGTGCAACTAGTGTCATATGCGCATGGGGGGGGGGGGGTTGGACTTGTATTTCTCAAAGAGCAGCTTTTCACACCGTATGGAAAACTGCTTCTGAATCTTGAGCATGCCTGAAGTTGCTCTTCGGATCCTGGACCTTGCTTCAGCAGCCTGTTACGTAGATTTGGTCTTTCTCTCCAGGTTGTGCATGAATGAATTCTGCTGAGCATGTAAGTTAATCCATGCACTGCAAACAGGTTGCAAAAGAGTATGTGTGTGTTTTCTCCACAAGGAAACATCACAAGATGCTGTAAAGTGGTTGATGGTACATGACAAGGGAAAAAAAGAATAAGCTTACATTTCAAAGGCTAGCAAATACAAACATATGATGGTGTTTCATGTACTAACTCCTCTTGATTCCCTCAGGGTCATGTATCCTTCTATAGGTGAACGTGAAAGTACATTTTGCAGCAGTATAGAAGCTTCCCAAGAGAGAAGGCTGTACTCTAATGTTATCTCCTGCAGGAAAGGTTATCTCTCAGCAGAAATGTAGAGCTCGTCTCCTAAATGAGGGAAGTAGAGTCCCCCCTCCCCAATTAGGTAGACGGAAGGGTTTATATTTAAAACATAAGCTAAGCTGTGTGAAACAGTATGAATAACAGGCATTAAGAATGCGTTTTGTAGTGAAGGAAAAAAAAGTCTATGTCGTCCGCAGTGTCTCATGTTAGTTATTCCTTGTGTCTTCGTATTAATATTCATGGGCTCGTTTTGCCCCGTTTCTGCTAACACCGCATTGGTACAAGTTAATATTTCATTTATAAGATGTAAAATCTCTATGTTTGAAACCGAATGGAGCTATTATGCAGTCCATATTAATTTTAGATAACAAAATTACTAGAGAGGTGGGAAGAATATGGGGCAATTCAAATACCTTCCAACATGCAGTGTTGTGATTTTTTTTTATCTACCAGATGCTTTTGGATATAAACATTATGATTAGAGCTGCGTGAATTGTAAATAACACAATCCATTCTCTTTACTGCAAATTGGCAAAATGTTGATGCCTTTCTAAGAGTCACCATCTTTCTCTATTTAACAGATTAGTAGGGAACCAATTTTTTAAAAAAATATTGAGCAGTTGCTAAGGGCACGGGGAAATACGTGAAAAGGAGGATTTTCCAGAGGAGGAAGAGGAGACAGTAGCCTCGAGGGTGGGTGGGTGGGTTTGCAATATGCTCCTGATTGTCATCTATCTCACAGTTTGGTTAGAGTATGTATTTGTTGTTCAGTCGTTAAGTCGTGTCCGGCCCTTCGTGAGTGCATTAATTACATTTTGGGCACCCATACACTCTTCTCCCCAGTTTGAGCTCAGGGAAATCTGCTATTTTTGGTTCCCAGCAGAAGACTCTGATTGATTGGCTCAGGAATAGCCAAAAATGAACCTGGTGCCTGATCCACCACTGCTGTAAAAACAAACAAACAAACAAACCATAGTTATTTTGTTTCTTCCAATGAAATCCTTTTAGTCAATACAGAAAGTGCAGGTGATGCTGGGAGTTTCCAGTATGCACTTCACTTCCTGTTTTATTTAAAGGGACTTCAAGGAAGAAGCCAAGTAAGTGGTTGCTTCCCCAACTCCTTGCATCACCCCTTCTTATGTTTAAAGGGACCGCACAACGGAAGGAATGAGTGAGTGGGTAGAGAAGTGGAAGCAGATGATCTGCATCCTGCTTGCTAAAAGTATGCAGGAAGTGAATCAATCCGGGGTGAGTTGGGGAAAGTGGACTCAGGGTGAAAGGCACCCTAAATCTGCCACTTCCCCCATCTGCCACTGATGTGAGCCACATCATTCACGTCACAGACAAACTTGGGCTTGTCCTTGCATCCATCATGAAATCTCCTCAGAATAGACATGTTTACAGTGCTGAGTAGCTGCCCTTGAATCAGAATGGTATTCCTCCCCCCCTTCCCCATTTCTCATTGAGCTACTTTGCTTATGTCATCCCTGGAGGAAAGAAGAGGTGGTGCACGGCATTTCTGGGAAAGCTAAGAAGCTGCCTTCTACTGAGTCAGACCTTGATCTGTCTAGCTTCACTGACTGGCAGCTGCTCTCCAGAGTCCCACAGTCCAATCCTGCATAAGACGCACAGGTCGGTCAAAATGTTCGGCTGCTACATCCTGCACAGGATGCGACCCACGCAGGTGGGACTGGGGCTCACCTCAGAGTAAGGGGATGTTTGTCCCCTTCCCCCAGTGTAAGCCCCAGCAACCCCAATGGGCCTCCTCAGATGCACTCCAGCTATTCCGCTGGTGCACAACTAGAGAGGCCGTGTAAGGCTGGCCTGGGAAGGGGGTTGGGATATCAGTGCAGCATGGTGCTGATATCCATGCTCCCTCCCATGCCTGGCCATCCAATGGCCCCTCCCGGCCCCCCCTCCCCACGCCCTTCCGCCTCCCAGTGTAGGACTTACCTGTGTCCAACAGCACAGGTGTCAGGCAACTGCTGAGTGAGTGGTGCCGGCCTCTGCGCTGGTGGTACTTACTCTCTCGGTGCCGCAAAAGCACTTTTGCGACACCGTAGGCTGGCAGAGCACACACTCCGCCAGCCTTTCTTTAGGCAGGATTACGCCCTCAGACAGAGATCCTTTCCAGACAACTTGCTGCTAGGGATGGAACCTGTGACATTCTGCATGCATAGCATGTAGTCGGTTACATTCCCTCTCCTGAGAGTGCATCAAAAGGAAGTTAGTCATGACTTTCGTCCCATTGAAACGAATGAAACTGAAGTCAGTCGCAACTAACTTGACTCATTGATTTCAGCAATGCCTCACCACCTTTCTTCATTTTTGCACAGCAAACAATCCTCTGCATACAGCCCTAAATGTTTGTTTCTGATCCCTATAATTCAAAGTAACATACCGACAATAACGAAAGTGGTAACGTATAATATCCTGCAGGCTTTCCATAAAGATATGTCCCTCAGTTGGTTTACGTGGTGTTTTGTGTGTGTTTGTGTTAGTTCCTTGACTGTATTGTTCATCTAGTCTTGTGTTTCCTCAGCACAGATGGAGAAAAATAAAAAATCACTTTGGAGAGTTACAGAAGCCAACAAAGTAACTTCACCCTGCGGGGTTCTAGAGGTTCTTAATTTAAACTATGAATCACTTGCCAAACCTAGAGAGAAACTTCTAAAGCTCCTTCCTTTGGGGGTGATTCTGTCTTTTGTTCTGCACTATATATTTCCAACATTTGGAACAAGTTAAAGCACTTGAATAGCTGACAGTAATCTTCTCACTTAACTGAGGTTGATCTGCCTATTATTCAGCTGCCCTGTCGAAAGTATGGCTTTTTGTTCTCACATCTTCTCTATTTCTGATGGCAAATCCCCAGGAAAGTGATGTCATCTGCTATTTGCTCAAATGAGCTCAGCACCATCAATCTCATTTTGTTTGTTTTAAAGCTCCAAAAGAGGAATAGACTGGAGACCGTTTGGCAGAGGCGTAGCTAAGCGGACCCCCAGTGATGTCACCGCCAGAAGTGACATCACCGCTGCCGCCACTACACATCGCCTCAGAGACGCATGGTGGACGGGAGGGCTAAAACAATCACCCTCTCCTGTTTCTACTCTTCCTCCCGCCGAAATGGTGTGATTCACGATCCCGCCGCCCGCTTTGTTGCCCCTCTGCATGCCGCCCGGGGCCGCCCCACATGCTGCCAGGGGTGGCCCTCCTCCCCAACCCCCTCCAGCCATCGCTTCTGCTTTCTGGTGAATTCAACAAATTTCAACAGCACTTCAGTCTAGGTAAAATTCACAAATTTGCATGATGGGATGCATTCAATGTGACTTGTTATCAGACAGGAAGTTTCATTTTTGCCCTGAAAGACAGGGACACTGTCTGTACTGCAGTCTCCTCTGAATTTGATAAGACAGTGAGTTCTGGTAAAAAATAACAACAACACACAGATCCTTACATTCTCAGATGACTAGAATGACTATCTCTCCTTGCCATCTCATTCTGGGGAAGCTGGGGAAGTCCTGGAGCGCTGCCTGGAGGCGGTTGGGGTCTGGATGAGGGCTAACAGGCTGAGATTGAATCCAGAAAAGACAGAGGTCCTACTGGTCAGGAAAGCCTTGATGCAAGTAGTGAGTCATCTGCCCACTCTGAATGGAGTTGCACTCCCCCTGCAGGAACGGGTGCACAGTTTGGGAGTACAGTACTTCTGGATTCACAACTCTCCCTGGAAAGCCAGGTGGCAGCTGTGGCCAGGGGTGCATTTGTCCAGCTTCGGCTGGTGTGCCAGCTGCATCTGTACTAGAGTTGATCGAACCTGACCGTGGTGGTCCATGCCTTAGTGACTTCAAGACAGGATTACTGTAATGTGCTGTACATGGGCCTTCCCTTGAATATGGTTCAGAAGCTGCAATTAGAGCAGAATGCAGCGACCCGGGTGATTACTGATAACATGGCAGAGGGGTCGGCAGGGGGTGGGCAGGAAAGGGGAGTAACGGGGTAGAGGGGGAGGATTCAGGTGGGGATCGGAGCCTCTAGGAGGTGTGTTGGGGCAGCAGGGTACAGTTATTGGTGGCAAGGGCACTGCCAATATCCTATGCTCCCCGGGCAATCTTGCCACGCCTCCTTGGTTCCACTTGGACTTGTGCCTAGGGCAACAGGGGGCTAATCTGGAGGGCAAGGAACAAAAGTTCCCTTATGTCAAGGAGCTGAAATACCGTATTGGTCTGAGTATAAGACTCACTTTTTTTTCCTAATTTAATTTTTTAAACTAGGGGTGCGTCTTATAATCAGGCTGTTGTAATTTAATGCCAGTGATTTAATTACATTTTTTTAATAGCACCAAACTTTAAGGGTGCGTCTTATAATCAGGTGCGTCTTATACCCGGGACAATACGGTATCTATTTTTTCATTTAGCTTTTTATTGGTTTGTTTGCTACATGCTATTCTCACTGCTTTCGGCTCTAACTATGTTTTTTAAAGCTTTGATTATGTTTTATTCTGAATGTGTCCTGATTGTTGCTTAATTGTTAATCTAATATTATTTTATGATATTGTTTTACTTTAAAAAAAATTGTGGGAATTGGACTTCATTCACATGACCTTAGCTTTCATTCCTTTTTTCTTCCATCTTTAGTATGTCCTAAACAAAAGAGCTTTTTAGAACTTGTTGTTTCTGTTCAACAGGATCATTTTTGATATAACCAATTTAAGATGCCTGATATGTTTTTCCTTCTGTGGATGGAACATCAATTGCTAGCACTGCCACATTGTGTTTGAAGTTGTCATCATGCACAATGCATATGTCTTTGCAGAGCTTTTCCCATGGAATAATGATCTATAAATATTGTTTTTTTAAAAAACGATTGTCTTCCTCTGTTGGAAGAGAGAGAATAAACACCCACCTTTCAATAAATTCACTGAAGTCTTCGTAACAGATTTAGAAGATACATCTAATATTGGGTTCCTTGTTTCAAAGATGCTGTAATTTGACAAAATGAATTACCTGCCAGAGCCGTGTTACATACTTTCATCAAGATACGCTGTGTGAAAAGAAATAAAAAAAGAAAAGAAAAAAAACAGTTCAGGTGATAAAGAAGGATTCACTTATCTGTTATGAATGGAAGACATGGTTTCTCGAAGCTGCTATTTCATTTGCCTGCTTTATTAAAACAGACTATCTACACGCACCAATCCCTAATAGCAACTTTTCTGCAGATAACTCTTTTTCTTCTGCGTTATTACTTTCACTTATATTTATTTCACCTTCTTATGTGGGGGAAGGAAGATGAAAAGAAAACCATAATATTAGCCTTGTATAAGACATTCAATTTTAGGTTTTGCCCCAAACCTGACAAATAAAATTCATGTGTAACATAAACATAAGAACATAAGAAGAGCCCTGCTGGATCAGGCCAAAGGCCCATCTAGTCCAGCTTCCTGTATCACACAGTGGCCCCACCAGATGTCTCAGGGAGCACACAGCCAAAAAGATAACCTGTTTCCTGCTGCCACTCCCTTGCACCTGGCACAGAGAAAACCTACTTCTAAAACCAGGAGGTTGCTTATGGCTTGTAACCTGTGATGGTCTTTTCCTCCATGAATCTGTCCAATTTGCCAAACCCCTTTTGAAGGCATCTAGGCCAGGCGCCATCACCACATCCTGTGGCAAGGAGTTCCACAGACAAATTACACACTGGGTGAAGAAATATTTTCTTTTGTCTGTTTTAATACTCCCTCCACTCAATTTTAGTGCATGTCCCCTGGTTCTGGTGTTCTGCGAGAGGGAGAAGAATTTCCCTCTATCCACTCTCTCCATCCCATGCATAATTTTATATGTCTCAATCATGTCCCCCTCAGGCGCCTTTTTTCTAGACTGAAAAGCCCCAAACACTGTAGCCTTAGTTTTAGTTTTCTGCACACAACCTCCATGTAATGCAGAGGTGGCCAACCTTCCACCATTAAGGCTACTGTGTTCTTAAGAGGTGTGTAGAAGACAGAATCTTGGCAGCTGTAAGTGCTGATGGTGCTGCTAAAGCAGCTGCACCTGCTGAAACGCCCGCACCTATACTACCATTTAAAGAGCCAGCATTCATGTTGAAAGGTTGGCCACCACTGATGTAATGTATAGAAAAAAGGTTGCAGCATAAGGAACAATCGATTAGTGCAGCGGTTCCCAAACTGTGCGTCGTGACGCCTTAGGGCACCATGGCTAGGCTTACCAGATCTCCAACTGGCACAGAGTGCTAGACCTTTAGGAGAAGGAATGTGGGCAGGTGTAGCTTGTTAAACCTTAGAACACAATCCTAGGCATGTCTACTCAGAAGCAAGCCCCATTGTGTTCAGTGGGGCTTGCTTCTGAGTAGACATGCCTAGGATTGTGCTCTAAAGTTTAACAAGCTACACCTGCCCACATTCCTTCTCCTAAAGGTCTAGCACTCTGTGCCAGTTGGAGATCTGGTAAGCCTAATCATGGCACACAGTGGCGTCGCTCCGGTAGGGGCGGGGCCGTAAGTATCGCTCTGTCGTAATCCCTTTACCGAGCGAGCAGGAGGCGGCCCCGCCCCCTCACTGTCGGAGCCTTTCCCCTGCGGAGAAAGCAGCAGGCAGGGTCTCTCGCTCAGTAAAGTGCAGGTCGCGGGGCCTTTTCATTGGCGGGATGTGGTGTTGTGTGATCGGAGTTGCTTTGTGGGAGGTGTGGAGGGATTCCAGCTGGGGAGGGATGCTGTTTGTGTCTTGTGGGGTGCGGATGTAGTGATGACGGAAAGGGTCGCGGTCTACCTGGGGCAGATTGTGGGGAGGCGTGGTGGGAGTCATGTGGGAAGTGAACACTAGGTTTTGGGACAATTTACCCCTATTTATGGTTAGTGTTGTCTTGTGTCTCTTATGTGTTTGTGTCGTATGTTATGTGTGTTGTTCTGATTATGCCAATAAAGGTCTACTGATACTGAGTAAAGGGACTACGACGGAGCGATACTTACGGCCCCACCCCTACCGGAGCGACGCCACTGATGGCACACTTACAGGGGTGCCGCGGAATGTCCTCAGTGGTCCATCCTACAGGCTCTCCTGTGTACCGCCATCTTGGATCTCGCGAGATTTAGACACCGCCATCTTGGATCCACCCCGTCGCGCGGAATCGAACTGCCAGCCTTTCAATCGACAGCTCATGGTTCAGTGGTTTAACCCACTATGCCACCCCGCAGCCCTATATCCAGTTGTATAGTTGATTTTAATTTGGCCATGCCAGTTAATTCAAACCTTATTTTGGAGCTTTATTTTTAAGAACGACTTGTACTTGCATATCTCAGAGGTCATCTCCCTATTTGAGCCTTCAGAGCTATTGAGAAACAGCAGGTCTCTGGTCAAACGTCCATCATCCAGGGAGATCAGAACCACAGCAGGAAGCAGTTCTGAGACATTGAAACTCCCTGAAGAGTTCTGACAGTGTCCTTCGAAAGCAATGCAAGATCTTTCAGGGCTCATAGCCATTTGGCAGCAGTCTGCTACATTCCACTATTGATATTGATTTGTTATTTTTGATGGGACCATGCTGGTTTTGATGATCGTATGGTTTTAATGAGGGTTTTTGTAGTTGCTTTTTCAGGCTGTCCTGAACAGTATGGAATATGGGATGTAAACCGACAAATAAATACATTTGACAGCAAAGTGAGTAAAGGAAAACCCTTATTTGCTATTGGGGGAGTTGTGAAAGAGGACAGAAGCAAATCTAGGCCACTGCCATGGAATAGTCCAATTTGTTCCATTTGTCTCGTCAAATAGCAATGCCATGCCTTTTCTTCCCCTCCTTGTTGAGTTATTGCAAATTAATATAAAAGCAACATTGTCTAGTCAAAGCAACTGCTGTTGCATTAAGGTATTCCAAATCAGTACAAACGTCTGCAGATGGTATAGAGTTGCACTTTAAATGAATAGCGAGGGTAATTTTGCGGCATTGCGAAATGATTTTAATTTTCATTTTACTGTATTACTGAAGCAAAAAGAGACTAATCTTGTCCCTAATTTAGCCAAGCCTAGTTGTAGCTATTGTTTTTAATGGGATCATTGTGTGTTTTTTTCTGGTAGAACATTTAAAAACAAGTACATTTCATATGTGAAATTATATCAAGGCTATTCGTTCCTCTGTTGATATCTGTAAATGGAAGACAAAGCCACAGTGAAAATGTAAGATGCAGTTTTTAAATATGATATCCCACACACACGCACAATCAAGTCACTAAAATAATCCATATTAAATCACAATACAACAATGTACTGTGCTCTTGGGACACAATTAAAGTTCCTTAATAATAACCAGCAGCGTACTAAGGAGTGGCTTGCTGACATGAGTGGTGTCGCTGCTCTTAAAATACATAGCAGCCTTGGAGGGCAGCATGAGAACTTGATGCTAAACAGTAGGGTAACTTTGAAAGGCAATCTACAATCATGATTTGGTGATGCATTGTGCACTTCTATCCACCTGATAGGTAAAGCAGGGCTTCTCAAAGTATGGGTCACGACCCACTTGGTGGGTTGCAACCTGAGGCGGAGGTGAGTCATGAGTTGGGCCCACCCGCCCACCCTTTCCTCCATTTGGCTCCAAATTGTATCATACACACCAAGGTGCCTGTAGGGCAGAGGTTCCCTAACTCCTGGGAAGGCCTTACGCTGCTCTAAGTAGCAGCGGGGCCTTCTCAGGAGTGGCGATGACACGCCTGGGATCGCGCCGCCGCCGCCACCGCTGCGCCCGGGATCGCCGTTTTTACCTTCATTGGTGGGCAGTGGGTGTCCCTCGGGGGTTGCGGGGAGCCTGCGGACCCCTCCGCAGGCCTCCCCAAGCGTCGGAGCAGCGCTCCAACGCGATCGCAAGTTGCGATCGAGTTGGAGCGCTGCTCCAACGCTTGGGGAGGCCTGCGAAGGGGTCCGCAGGCTCCCCGCAACCCCCGAGGGACACCCACTGCCCACCAATGAAGGTAAAAACGGCGATCCCGGGTGCAGCGGTGGCGGCGGCGGCGCGATCCCAGGCGCGCCGTTGTCGTCACCGCGGGTTGCCATGCCCCTTAAGGGCATAACAACCCTTTCTTCCCGGCTGGGGCGTCGCGACGCCCCAGTTAGGGAACCACTGCTGTAGGGTGTCTCATTCTCCAGTACTGTGATGTGCTACTCATATTTTTCTTATAGAGCCTCTGAGGAGTTTAATATCTACAAAACCGAAGCATCTGCTATGCCAAACAAACACAGCCTTAAACAAGTGTACAAACTTTTATTGCTTTCTGTGCTGCTTTCCAATATTCCTTCAGCGGTCATTTTACTTTAATCATGGGATTTTTTTCTAACCCACCCCGCCCCACAACACTTTGTATGTGGATGGGACACACATATGAATGACAGTTCCATCACATCTACTTTGACCTTTAGACTAGGCAGGTAGAGGCAATGACAAAGGAGAACATAGTCACCGAAACTGAGTGGTGAGGAGGTCCATCTATAAGACATGGTGTGTGCGAGAGATCGGGAGGCTAGGGAGAGGGAAGTAGAATTATTTCCCCTTACCCATCCATTAGCCTCCCACTCATCAATGGGTCTCCTCTGACCTGCACCAGCTCTTTAGCTGGTGCAAGTCCAAGGAGAAGAAAGGGTCAGGGAGCCTCCAAATGGAGGGGATAGGATTCGGCATATACAATTGCTACTGAATCCACCTCCTTCCCATCCCCTGTTCTTCCCCATCTCCTGTCCAGTTTCTCACTCTCCCTCCCACACCACCCCCACCACTGCCTTACCTGGTCCAGAGGGTGCAGTGGCAGAGTTGCGGCACTACTGCATTTTGTATCAGCGCATGCAAAACTGGCCACTCCATCAGCAGCCATTTTACAACAGCAGAAGTCTTCCACTGTCGTAATGGGCTCCACAGGACAGCCCAATCCTGGATAGGATTAAGAGCAGTTGAGTGCAGCCATCTCAAACATGCTTCAGTGACCCCAGAAAAAGTGGGCAGCAGACCACCTAAAAACTCAACCTGTATCATTCCCTAAACTGATACTGGCCTCACTTTCATCTTCTTCTATACAGTATCTTCCACTTGTGTCAAATGTTTACCTTTAATACTCCTCAAGATATGCACATGTTCTCTGTGAACTGCCATGTACGTTGATGGTGGTGTGTAACCAATATTTGGCTACCCATTGACAGAGTTAATGCATTTATCTGAAGCTCTGCTCTGCATCCCAAGGAGCTGGATGCGGGACAGGGCCTTTTTGGTGTCAGCTCCCTGGCTATGGAATTCGCTCCCCTGTGAGGCCCAGCTGTTGCCTATGCTGCTCACTTTAAGTGGAAAGGTTTTTTTTTTTGTTTCACCTGACTTTCCTTTGACTATGACTTACCCTGCTGTGCTTTGATTTTATTTTTGCTCATTTGCTGCTTTCTGTGTGTTATATTTCATACAATCCCATGGATTAACTTATCTGCAGGTTCGGAGGGGGGGCTTGCCCCCCCCACACCCATTACCTTTGTTATGTTTCTAGTGCTGGCACCAATAAAGCGTGCTTCTTCCTTAAACAAAACACTATAAACAAAACGCTATATAAACAAAACAGTACACTGGTTTATAGCACAGAGCAGACAAGCAGCCTGAATACTAGAGAGGCTCCCAATGTTCCTGCTTCCTGTTTAACGTTTGGGAGCTTCTCTAGTATTTTGCCATGGCAGCCGGGAGACTTTTGCTGAGTGCCTCATGACTGGAAGGAGTGGGGCTGGATGCGAGAGGCTCAACATGGATTAAAAGCCCCAGCCCAGGCCAGGGATGACAGCAGGCCTCCTGAGGTAAGTCAGAAACTGGAAGCCAACATAGGAAAGCTGCTCAGTTAGAAGCAAAGTTGCCTGGCCCCATGGAGCAGCAGCCATAATAATGCTCTCCTTGTGGATGTTCTGAGGCCACTCATGGGATGAAGCAGAGCCTCACCTCCGCAAACTCCAGACTGACGGTGCACATAAAGGACACAGGAACGAGACTTCCGGCCACCCTGCCCCTCTCTCGTCTGCCATGCGCCTCCCATCACATTTTGCTTTCTTGCCCCTTCATCCATGTCCCTGGCAGAGAGAAAGTCCATCCATTGATAAAATATTTCACATCTTAAGTTTTGGAGTAGAATTAAGTTATTACGCTGACTTTGCATGTATTCTCCATAGATTCCCGGTAATACCTTGCAATTACATAGAAATGTTGCTAGCACTCACTGTTCTTTTCTCCCCAGATACAGCAAAAAGCTTCCCGCAACAGACTCTTACCTGCTTCTTCCCCTGAGAAAGCAAGAAGCAGAGATTTCTGTGTGCTGGGGGGGGGAGAGAGGCTCTTCGAGGGGCAGATGAGGAATTATGTACGCAGCAGCCAACAGAATGAATCAGGAATTTAGAGACCTTGGCGCCTGACATGATAATATCTTTTTTGTCTTGTAAGTTTAATAATATCTTACTGTCTTGTAGGTTTTATCTTTTTGTATATGCCAAAACAATTTATCAAAGAACAATAAAAATGCAAAGAGGGGAATAGTTCACAGCTTAGATCTGCTTTCTGTGTAATTACCGGCACACATTTGTAAACCGAATAGGTCTATTAAAGCGGTACGGACTCACTACAATTTTCCATAACCAGGCCACTTAAATAGATGTTGCACCATTAAAATAAGACCAAAAAAATAAAACAACAACCTCATAAATAGAGAATACAGATGGGGAAAGGAGTTGAAAAAGGAACAGAAATTTCCTGAAGGTGAATATCGTTCAATAGGAAATTACAGTTAATCGCAGCTTCCTAAGAAGGCTCCTGAAGGACAGACAGATTAGCAAACTTATCTTTGCCACATCCATGCTTTGCATTTTTAGATGTATGCTGAAACCATCATACAAATATGCCTAAAAATGTAGCGTTGTATCCTAAGCTTAGTTAGTCCTGACAAAATTCCTTTGTTTCATTAATTTCAATGGGATTTAGAGCACAATCCTATGTATTGAGATCAATGGGAATTACTCTCATGGATATGTGTATAGAATTGCAGCCAAGTGGCCCACGTCTATGCTGGTGATCTGCCGCTATAGGTCCTGTTATGGGAGCACAAAAGGAACTCTGCTATTGTGTGCTGTGGAGCTGCTGGTACAAATGGTCAGAGGTTCCGGGCACCTGCCAGCAGATCCTGGAGGTATCATCTGGGTAAGAGAAAATTTGCTTGGGGGTAACAGCGGGTTAAACCGCTGAACCATAAACTGTCGATCGAAAGGTCGGCAGTTCGATTCCCGCGACGGGGTGAGCGCTCGTTGCTTGGCCAGCTCCTGCCAACCTAGCAGTTCCAAAGCATGTCAATGCGAGTAGATAAATAGGTACCGCTTGCGGGAAGGTAAACAGCGTTCCGTGTTCCAGCTGCATGCTACGCGCGCTGCGGCAAGGAGAGTCATGCCGGCCACATGACCACGGAGGCGTCTTCGGACAACGCTGGCTCTTCGGCTTTGAAATGGAGATGAGCACCACACCCTAGAGTCGGACACGACTGGACTTAATTGTCAGGGGATACCTTTACCTTTACTTAAGCATCTACTGCCCTAATGGGTCTACTTGGACCTGCACCAGCAATTTTGCTGGTGCATATCCAAGTGGACCTGGGAAGCCAGATCGAGGCTGGGAAGAGTGGTAGGATATCGGTGGCACCGCTGCCACCTTTACTGCCTCCTTCCTGGCCTCGATCCTCCCCCTTCCTGCCCCCTTCCTTGCCCCATTCTGCCCCCCACTGTGACTTACTGGCACTGGGGCTCATTAGAAAGCCGCTGGCATGTAGCCTTGTTTTAAGAAATGGCGTGTTGCCATTTGTGACAGCTATAAAGCATGCTGCACCACTGGAACATGAGTTCTGGCGGCACAGCATGCCCATAAGATTGGGCCGTTACTACAGTATATGATTATAACCCTTGATGTATGGAGTAGTCCTGGGCAGGTTTGTATCTGCCAAGTGTGAATAGGAATATTAGCAAGCCCTTTGAATCAGGTAGGCTGCCTCAAAAAAGTTTCCATTCTAAGGTTATACATATGAACTTCAATTATTACTCCTCCTGTGTTGTGTTGGGTTGGATTGGATGCTCCTAGTGAATGGGCAACATTTGAAATGCAAAAATAATGTGGAATGGGTAGATGACATGCTCATTTCTCACATCAGTGCTACACTTTCCTGGGACCTTCTTGCATAAGAAGTAGCCATGTCATTTGCTGACAGGAGAATCTTGAATCAAACCTCATTCAAGGAGTAACATTTTCTATAATGTTCAGTATCGGACTGGAATCAGCCAAAGATAGGCACTTTAAACGTTTAGACATGAGAGATTTGGGAGTGCTAAGCATATGGATCCCAATGCAACAGCGCTGAGCAGATGGGACCGAGCCCCTGTGAAAGTAGCTGGAGCTGGACCAATTAGCTGATGCTTACGAGAAGCAAAAGGGGACTGTATCCAACCCTGCTGAACAGCAGATTGGTGCATTTCCAACTTCTTGTACAAGGCTACACAGGTGCAGTATGGCTAGTGTATCCGACAAGGGAATATCACGCATAGCGCAATAGTTCTTTGAAATCTATGGGACTTGAATGCACTTTAACGTTATCTGGATCATGTCCATTGTTTGTGTTCATAGCCAAAGTAAGTTTTTTATACACGTTTGTTGTGTTCTATCACTTTTGAATGTGTGCTTGTCATCGCTGCCCGTTGTGCTATGAAAAGTTACTTTGATCAGAGAGATAATACCAAATGTCTCAGTGGATTGTTTTTCATGAATATGTTTGGGCAGAGAGGTATGAATATGCATGCTTGCTATAATTAAATCTCAAGGAAATAGGGTTTCATCTGGAAGTCTACGTAAACTGAAACTCTAGGTCAAATATTATTTTAATCACATTAAACACTTTCAGACACCGATTTAAGTTTAATTACAAGTGCTGCCTGAAACAATATTATTAACACAAGTTACTTTCCATCGTTTGCATATCTTGACCCTAAGTAATAATGGAAGGTTGTCATTGGAATGTAACAGTGCTTATTATATTAATTAGTTTATATGGAATAGCTCAAGGAATATAGCAGATTTCCAAAGAGGTAATCCCAGATCAGACCAAATACTCTAAGAATGTATTTGGTCACATTTGTGAATTGGCTGGTGAATTATTGCTTGAAACCCAACCCCATCCAACTTGAGTTCTCTAGGGCTTACTCCTAAGTAAGTGTGCATAAAATCACAGCCAAAGACTATGTTAATATTTACATACAAAGCAAGGTCCACCTGCTATGCTCAGAGTAGAAGCATCTGTAATTCTTCTTTGATTAATAACTGTGTTTATCACCGCTAGCTTCAGGTTTCAGGTGGATAATTTGACTGCAGCAAAATGGCCTCAATAGGCCTACTTGTGTGGGGTGTGTGTCACTGTGTAACCACCACACAAAGGCTATGGATATACAGTAGAGGTGGTCTTGGGGATCAGTGATGAAGCCTTCTGACCAATGATGCCAACCCCTGACACTGACACTGGTGTAAATCACTACACACACATGGTGAAAGATGGCTAGCTGGATCTTTCCATTCTCCCTATGAGCAGGCTTACCAGATCGCCAACAGGGACGCTCCGTTTTGCCCTTAAGGGGCGGGGCGGGGGGAAGGGAGCCAGAGCGTCGCTCTGGCTCCCTTCCCCCCGCCCCGCCCCTTAAGGGCAAAATGGAGCGTCCTGGTCGGCGATCTGGTAAGCCTACCTATGAGGTCTCTCAAATTATCCAGCTAAAACCACCTCCTTTAACTGAGTTGGAGTGGAAGCGATGCCAAGACTGGCTTTTTTTCTGGTCCACTGCTTATGTCCCACAAGCAGACTCCAGCTCTAAGGTTCCAGCACACTACAATGACACTATCTGGAGCAAAGCTCCCTCCAGAGATGACTAGCAGGCAGAAGTGGGAGGAGAGTGGAGCGCGTGGAGCAGCTGCTCCAGGCGCAGGCGGAGGCGGACTTACCGGTCTCGTCGGGGCGCAGTGTTTGTTGTTGGTTTGGCCCTCCCACCCTCCCTGGAGCCCGAACGGCTCCGAAAAAGGTAGGAAACTGGCGGGGGTGGGGTCGTTGACGTGCTGGGCGCGTCACGTCACCTAGGCCCCGCCCCCTTCCTCCGGAGGCCGGGAGGCCTGGTTACGCCTCTGCTAGCAGGATCTCCCAGGAGCCTCAGGTCTCTTCCAAGTACTGAAGTTTTTAAATGTCTGAAATCCATAGTTATATCATATGGATGCACAATTAGACAAACAACAACAACAAACAAAAAAAACCCCACCAGTATTTACCACCTTTTCTTTGGTCATCGGATTTCTCCTCTGACTTTAATTCAAAGGCGGTTTACACAGACAGGCTTTCTAACCCCCAAGGGGTTTTTACAATACAATAATATGTTCTAATCTCTCATAGAACCCTTCATTCTAGGTGGTTTCCTTCACAGTCCAGCCTCTCTGGCATCACGCTTCGACAGACAGGCAAACTTGACTCCCACTCAAAGTGCAGCTGCAGCTTCTCTCCCTCACAGAGTCTCTGCAGATTGTCAGCTCAGCGTGCCGACAGCTCTCTGACAGACATGGATACTTCTGATCGTCCTTAACTGCCGTCCTTCAGAACTTCAGGCATATGAGACGGCCACTCTACCAACTGAGGCAGACCTCCTGCCAGCATTGGACCAACTCTCTCTCTCTCTCTCTCTCTCTCATAGAAAGTTTATGTAAACAAATGAACATGAATGATTATCAACTTTATCTTTTAGGGATGAGAGGGAGAGTTGGTCCAATCACCATCGGAAATCACTGCTTGATTCGTCTTAAAGACGTACTGTACTCCATCGGCCACATCTGTAATCTGCATTGCCCAAAATCTTTCCAATAAATAATCCAGATGCAACTCTAGAATAATTCATTAGGGGGAGGCAGTGGCATAACTGGGCCGGCCAGTACTCGGGGATGCCCTGCCCCTGCATCATAGCCCCACCACCCGCTCCCAGAATGGCTCCACTTTGTCTGTTTGGAGCGGTGAGCGCTTAGTGACCCCCTGTGGAGAAAGCTTTCCTCTGCCACCAGGGGGGGCTGTCATGATACCCCCCAGTTGCTGCCTGGGGTGGCTGGTCTCACCCCCCCAGCTATGCCACTTGGAGGAGGGTGATCCTTTTGCATGCTTGTTGTTATCCATTGCTGGTTTTATTAAGAAATAGTGAATGCATTTACAATATCATGTAGACATTGGCTCCCAGATTACACAGATGTGGAAGTCTGACATGAAACAAAAAAGTGTTTCTAGTTCAGGGGTTCTCTAGTATAATTCATTTGGAGAATGAAGGAAGAGCAAAGATCATTACTGGGGAGAAAGGTTTTCTACTACAGATCGCATAAACATTTCTACAACTAGGACTACTTTGGTAACACATTCATGTCACTTTCTAAAGCTGCTATTCTCAGCAGCAGCAACTTTCAACTAGCTAGAGAAAAACAAGCTGGTTTAGGTTCATCTCTGAATGATTCAAAAAAGGTTCATTTTTCCCCCCAAATATTCAGGAAGAAAGGTTGGATCATTTCCCACGCCATGTTGAAGCTTGGTAAATGCCCTTGCTAGCTCTCCCTTCCTTCAAGCCTTTCACCCCACCCCAAAACAACTTGTACTTACTCCAGAAACAATGGGTGGGACTCTTTTCATTCTTTACTCACTGTAGTAGAGGTAGCAGGCTGCTGCAATGCAAACTTCACAAAGACTACAACTCCCATAATCCTTTTGCCTTTCATCATGGGGAATAAAACCCTTCATACTGCACAGTTTGAACTTGCTATGCTGCCTCTACAGAAATGAGGGGAAAGATAGAAGCCCTTCCCACTGCTGCTTGGGTAAGCAAAGTCTGCATTGTGGGGGTGGAAGGCTAGTGGGGAGGCTGCTGAGGCAATACAGGTTGAGTATCTCCTATCCGGACTGCTTGGGATGGGAAGTTGTCTGGATTTCAGGTTTGTCTGGATTTCAGAATATTTGCATAAATGTAATGAGATATCTTGGGGACGGGATCCAAGTCCAAACACAACATTCATTGATGTCTCATATACACCTTAAACACATAGCCTGATGGTAATTTTATACAATATTTTAAATCATTTTGTGCCGAGCATGCTTTGCACTATGTCAGCCAGGTGCTGGAAAAAGTTTTTTGTTTTTTTAAGTCATAGCCCCAAAAATGTCTGGATTTCGGCATAACCTGGATTTCAGATGTCCGGATAAGGGGTAATCCAACCTGTAGTAGTCCTTTTATCATGCACTTCTCATAATAACATCTTCCTCACTGGTGCTATGTGAAGCATTTATTTCATATGGAGCAGTCAATGGAGGAACAATCACACCAATCACACATAATTTGTACAATACTGTCTGAGCCAGGCCCCTACCATGCAATTAGGGTGGTCCTAATTGGTCCCCCTCCCAGTGCACTGATCCCCCTCCCAGTGCACGTGGTATTACTAATCACATGTGTGCTTGTGGGGTCATCTGAAACTTCTCAGATACTCTAAGTACTAGTTTTAGGAGGACCTTAAGGAAAGGGGACTGGGAAGTGCTTGTGAACATGCCCAGTTGCTTGGACAAGATAGTCCAAGCTCATGTTTCTTCAGATTCCCTTCCTTCCAAAGGGATTCCAAGTACACGTTGATTATCCCTTATCTGGACATCCTAAATCCAGACTATTCCGAAATCCAGACATTTTGGGGACTATGAAATAAAAAAGCACACCTTTTTACAGCACCTGGCAAGGCATGCTGGGGCACAACATTATTTAAAACATTGAATAAAATTACCTTCAGGCTATGTGTGTAAGGAGTATATGAGACATAAATGAATTTCGTGTTTAGACGTGAGTCCCATCCCCAAGATATCTCATTATTTTTAATGCAAATATTCCAAAATCCAAAATCCAGACAACTTCCCGTCCCAAGCAGTCCGGATAAGGGATACTCAACCTGTAGCTGCTTACAAACTCTGCAGTTCACTACTTAAGAACTCCGCCGTCTGCCCTACTAGAGAATTGTTTAGTACAATGAATAATGTGGTTTATCGAAAGATTAGTATGCATTTTCTCCTTTCTCATTGAAAAAAAAAAGTTTGCATAATGAATTTCATTAGCCAGAGCTGAGGTGGATTTATTTTCCAGAGTCTTGAAAACTACCATATTTGCTTTCCAAATGCAGCTCACGTTGGTTTATTAAAATGTAATCTGGTTTAAAACATTTTATGTGTAATTCCAAAGGCAAGTTAAGGGGGGAAATCACCCTGATTTTGTTTTTTTTTTCAAACTATGGCTTACAGTTCCGAGCAAATTGTTGATGCCTCTGGAATGAGAAATATAAGCTTCTATTACATGGGCAACTTGAAAATCTTGGATGTTCAGTACAGTACTTTTAAAGTGTATGGAACCAAGACTTTAAAAAGAACCTGAATGTATAAGGATGTGAGGAGACTGTGAGGAGACAAGAGACTGGCATCAAAAATATTAAAATTGTGTTTATTATCATATATTCTGTGTGTATATAGTATTTTGATATGTATTATATTAACAGCCAAATCCTATGGGCTGAAAGCGCTGGTAGAACACGTGTTCCATCAGCGCTGGCTGCTGGAAAGCAGTTGTAAAGTGCTTTCTGGTAGCGTGCAGACAGCAGGAAGGCCAGATCTGTCCCAAGTACATCGCTGGAACTCCAGCCACCCGCCAAGGAAGGTAAGATAAGCGGGGAGGCAAGAGGAGGGGAGGGCGGAACAGAGGCGAGGAGAGGGGCATAAGAGGGCCAGAGAGGCTGTGGAACGTGGTCGATCCGGCAGTGATGGCACATGCCGGATCCTATCCCCTCCAGCAGCAGTTCCCCAGCCCCCTTTCTCTCCTCTCTCCCCTTTGTCTCCTCAGACTTGCGCTAGTGAAATTGCTAGCACAGATCTGAGGAGACCCATTGCAGAGCGGGAGGCTTATGCAGGGGTAAGGGGATTTAAGTCCCTTTTCCCTGCTGAAACCTCCCGATTCCCCTCCACTGGATACAGCACACTTGTCTTTGGTGCAGCTGCACCAGCAGGGGAGGAAGGATAAGATTGAGCTGTTAATATTATAAAATCTGAAGTAGCCTATCGTTAACATTGGTGGAAGGCAATGTGATTTTTCCAAAACAACAACAACAAAAACCACAACCAGCTCTTTTCGTGTCCATTGACACAGGCTTTGAATAAGGACAGTGCTATTTAAGCACTGGAGCTCTTGGAATTTGACCTATGAGCATTGGAAAGGACAAAGGCAGATGTACTCAAGTTCAGGCCCAATGCTATCTTAATTAACATTTATTATTTAGCCTCTAGTAATTAACTGATTAACCTCTCATTATTCTTTACATTTTCATTCATGGTCTTTCTCAACAGCTATTATTTATTATCACATGCTTCTGCTGGCCTATTAGGCTTGGGGAGGTTTGGGGACCTTCTGGAGAGTACAAGATTAGCACAAGAAAATATATGATGTGGTCGAGCAATCTGATCAACAATTTATTGCATTTGTACTCTGCCCTTCTTCCATAGAGTATCAGCTGGTATGCACAGAGTTGTCGGGTAGTGTCTACCCAGATTTTTCAGACCATTTTCCAGATATGTTATAGCTATGTATAACCTTCTGGGTCTTTACAGCATCATGATGCCTTACTTACAGCCCGGTCCAGCCCAAGGCAACTGCGGTACAATTCAGGCACAATTGCAGCCCAAGTGCTTTAGGCCCGAGTTGTGCCTGAATTGTGCCTGAGTTGGGCTGCAATTGTGACTGAATTGCAGCCCGGTCCAGCCCAAGGCAACTGCGGTACAATTCAGGCACAACTGCACAATTCAGGCACAATTGCAGCCTAAAAGTGGGTGTGTTAGGGGCGTGTCGGGGGTGTGACGGGGGCGGTTACGAATTTTGGTCCGGTTCCAGACACTGGAGAGCCACTGACACGCCCCCTTGAGCCCAACTCAGGCCCAAAATTTGGGCCAGCAAAAAGGGTGGACCCAAATGTGAGGAGACCCATAGGAGCCATTTTACCTTACCCACACCAGCCCTCTCCTGAAAAGTTCTAACACCCTGGGCCCGAGTTGGGCCTGAGTTAGGACCGAACAGGTGTGGCCTAACTCTGGACATGGACCCAAATAGTTACCCTATCAGCACCCAGCCCCACCCAGCCTCTTTCCCACAAAAGCCCAGCCCCAGCCCTCCACTCTCTCTCTCTCTCTCTCTCTCTGAGCACGTGGCGTGGGGTTCTGTCCCCCAGCAGCCACAAAGTGGGACTTTGAAAACTTTTCTAACACCCCACTTCTCTCTTCTCCTCTCTCCTCTCTGCCCCCCTCTAGGGCAGAGAGGGCTGTTCTGCCTGTGGCCAAACTGTTTACTGCTGTGCCTGGGCAGCTGTCTCCATGCAAGTGTTTGCTAACCCATGTCTTTCTCCCAGCCCCTCTCTCCCCCCCCATACAGGCAACAACACCAGCAGGTAAGTGCAGGGTTTGTGCTGACATGTGGTCTGACGTCTGCCTCTTTGCATAGAGAAATATAGGTAGGATACATGCCTCTATACCAATGTCTTGTCTCATAGCTGCCTGCATAGCCTGCCATGATATGCCTCTATATCAATGTCTTGTCTCATAGCTGCCTGCATAGCCTGCCATGATATGCCTCTATACCAATGTCTTGTCTCATAGCTGCCTGCATAGCCTGCCATGATATGCCTCTATACCAATGTCTTGTCTCATAGCTGCCTGTATTAATGTGAGCACACAATGCCATGACTGTGGAACTGTAACCCATATGTAGACACCAGCTGTCCCCCCCCCCTCTTTTCTCCACAGGGTCTACCGACAGGTCAGTATTGCTAGGATTGCTATGGTTGTGACCCAATATATGTGTTGTCTTCTCTCTCTTTGACCCCTTTCCCTTACAGGATCATGCTCCCCTTACACCCAGGGAAGGAGCGCAGACCAGGCTATGTGTCTCACACCACTCAGCTGTGTTTGATTTCTCTCCCTGCAGACCTTTGCAACTGGCACACTGGCTCCTCTTCAATGGTGATTGCTACCACGCAGCAGCTGCCATGGAACACCCCCATGTTGTTCGTCCCCCCAGGAATGCCCACTACCACAAACCGTCCAGGGAGCACCCCTGGGCCTGCAGTCTGGTTGCCCCACGGTCACCTGCCTTGATGCTGCCAGAGAGGTCTGGGAGCCTGCCCTGCAACCCACCTCAGCTGCTGCTGCTGCTGCCCCACCGCCCTGGCTGCCTACTTGCTGTCCCTCCCCTTTCTATGGAGCAGGCCGTGGTTCCACAGGGGAAGAGCCCGCATCTCCAGGTCCATGGGGCTCGCCTGATGCTGCTGCTGTGGTCCTAGAGGCTGCTGTGCCTACCCCTGGCAGCCACGCCCGGCCATCTCTGCCACTGTTCCAGAACAATAAAGATGCCCCTGGAAACACATGTCCCCAATGTTGCACAAGCACTGCCCCACACACCCAAACAGGCAGGCCCCAGCACACAAGCCTCTGCATGAATCCCAGCCAGGGTCCGCCACAGCCATCCCTGGGAGAACACAGCAGGGGGGCCGCCGGACCCTCTGGGACCAGAGGGGAGGGGGGAGTTGGGGGGCCTGTCAGGCAGGCAAACACTGACGGGCACTATGACGCACGTCCGCCACGTCCGTGAAGAGCCCTTTCAGCAACCGGGGCTCTCACTCACCCTCGGTCCGCCCATCACCGGCGTCCGTGTCCGCCCATCACCGGCGTCCGTTTCCGCCCTCTGTCCGCCCGTCACCGGCGTCCGTTTCCGCCCATCAATGGCGTCCGTGTCTGCCCTCGGTCCGTCTGCATGAGAGGCGCCCGTTCCTGCATTGCCTCCATTTGCAAAGTGCCCCCTGTGCCCCTATCGGTCTCTGCAGACCCCTCTCCCTGTATCCCTCTCCCACCAGCCGTGTTGTCTGTCTGTTTCTGACCCACCCGTGCCCCTCCCCAGCACCCCCTGTCAGTGTGCCTGCCTCCCCTCCCTCTCCCTGATGATGGACGCTGGCACCCCCCATGCCGCCAGAGCGCCTGCCGCAAGGTGCCGACGTTGCCCCATCTGGGGGTGTGATGAGCTGCGTGAGCCCTTCCCGCTCGCAGCAGACAAGCCCACGGCATCTCTCGGTCTTGGCCGGGGCACGGAGCAGAAGGCATGCTGGGATGCCTTCTTTGTGGGCATTGCCACGGCCCTTGAGGCCCAGGGCTTCAGGCAGCGCACGGGCATGTCCTGGCGGAGGCGGTTCCAGACCTCATGAGACCCCCCCCTTGTGCGTGCCGTTCCCACCCCCTCCTTCCCTTCTCTCCCCCGCTCACCCCCCCATGACTCCCACGTGCAGCCTCACCGTGGCTTGGGGGTGGCATCGCAGTCTGCAGGAGGGAGGGCAGTCGCACTCCCCCCTGCGGCAGGTGGCTGATGCCCAGGGTGCCCTGGGGCAGCTGGCACTGGCACAACCTCTGCCCTTCAGCTGACTGTCAAACGCGCAGTGCCTGCAGGCCCGCCTGTGGCAGCCCATCTGCTGCGACCGCTGCAGCAGCTGTGGTAGGTGCACGCAGACGGGCTGAGGAGGGGGCTCTTCGCTTCCACAAGACTGACAGCTCCCCACAGGAGCCTGCCTGCCTCTGCGGTAAGTTTTGCCGCGATCCTGGCCCAATGCTGTTGCCTCCAGCCTAACTCAGGCACAGTTGCAGCCTAACTCGGTCCTAGTTTGGGCCACAATTGGGCCTCAACTGTGCCTGAGTTAGGCTGGACTGAGCCCTTAGTCCTTCTGGCCTGCAAAGTTTGGCATAAGTGATGAAAACCTCTTTGAGCTGGCCTGGGTTGCACATTGCGAGATATGATTTTGTATCATTTATTTCGCACATGCGCCATTGCAATAACGTCTCTCTGGTGTTTTCAGTCAATTGACATTAATCATGAGCTGCAATTCTAATGTGAGGCACAGAATCATTTACCAGTATTTGGCAGATCAGATGCACAATCTTGACTACCAAAAGTCAAGTTTAGAGATTATGCTAATAACAGCCCAGTCTTGTCTAGCAGGATGCAGCGGTGCACATAAGACGCCTGCAGGTTTGGGCCTGCCCCCGTGCAGCCAGCAGCCAGCATCAGGTAACGGGCCAGCCACCCTGATGGGCCTGATGGGCCAGCAATACATTTGAGAGGCGCATGTAAGGCCCAACCGTCCCAGGAAGGAGGATAGGATATGGCCGAGGTCTCCGCTGTCCCCCCCCCCTTTCCCAGGCTTGATCCTCCAATCTCTCCCACTCCCAGAACACATCATTCCACCCTCCCTGTCAAGACAGGAGCAAAAAACTTTCAGACTCCATTTTAAACAGGATACCGTGAAGTCTGCCTGTGCCTAGTGATTGGACGGTGGCCGAGTCCTTGGAGCACTGCGTTCCCAGCCTGGCCAAGCTGGCAATGCATTATGGGTGCTTGTTACTGTACTATCTGCATGGGAATAAGATAAACGCTGGAGCTTCTTTCTTGTTAGTACCCTGCACCTGTGAAGACTCTCTGGATGGGAGGGGTAGGAGTGAACATGATGTCACCTTCTAGAAAGAGCTATGAGGATCCACTTTCTATTGGGTTAACAGACATGTCAATCAATTGGGCATCCAAAAACTTATTTAACTATCCCCTTAGAGAGAGTCAGTAGACCTTCGCAGAGGCGTCACTGGGCTGTGGCGGGGGTTGCGGGCCGCCAGGGGTGATGCGCATCACCCCTACTGCCGAGCCAGCGAGGACGCGTCGAGGCCCTCTCCGGACCCGGCTGAGCCGGGTCCAGGAGAGGGCCTCGATGTGCTCTCTCCGGCTGGTGGCTCAGCCTCTTTTGACTAGGCCCTCAGCGATGTTTTCCCGCATGTGCACAATGCCGCTTAGGGCAAGAGGGCAGCCTTTTGCCCTCAGCGGCATTGTGCGCATGCGCGAAAATGCGCACATGCGCACAATCAGCTGATGTCAAGGCCGGAGATGCACGGAGACCCGGTAGGCGATGCACGGTGGCGGGGGGGGGTAACAGGGGGTGATACGCGCACCTCCTGCTTCGGAGTGACGTGCGTAATATGACGCCACTGGACCTTCGTCTGGAGTTCGCTCTCACCTGTCACTCCACGTTCCTCCTCATGGACTCTGATGGAAACCCACTTAGCTTGACCATCTGCTAAGTGAGGCCCAGACCCCTTAAGGGGGATGGGGGAACTTATTTCTCTTGGTGAGTGTTAGTACAAAGTTAGAACTTAGGAGCTAGCTTTCTTAGTTTAAAGCCTGTCTATTTGTATCATGTGTGTCAAGTCTATATTGCAGTATTATCTGCCTTAAAGTCGCTATGCTTGCATAGTCTTAATAAACATCTATATTTTTACCAATGGTGTGCTTCTTTGAAACAAATAGGCTAAGTCCTGGCCTTATGCACTGAGCCATCGCTACCTTAAGTACTTTACCTTGTGGCCTGGTTCCCTTGCTCAGGGAAGCCAGCTACCCACAATGTAAATTCCTATAGACCTTCAGTACCTGGGAGCTGGAGTCTCTGGTGAACCTCCCAGGTGGTGGCAGTCTACCTTCTCCTTGTTCAGGAGTGTCTCCTTGTTTCAGGAGTGAACTACAAGAGTTGAGTGGGGGTCAGGGGTGCCCTGGTCTTGCTTTGAACTGGGACCTCAACCCCCCATCAACTCCACACTCCCCTGCTTCTCTGCCACTTGGCAGGGACTCATCGCTCTTCCACAGTGCTTCTGTGGTCTAAAGAGTCGGAGGAGCGGCGCAAACCTCTCCGCTGGTGCCACGTACTCTCTAGGTGCCGAAAATGTGCCTTATAGCACATTTGCGACACTCTAGACTTGGATTTAGACAGGATTGTGCCTTAAGTTACTCAGCTCCATACACATAGAGGCCACACGTGAGGTCTCCAGTGCGAACACACCACACCATAAACAGGAAGTGCCACCATACATGTCAATACTTGAGGCTGTTCCTTGCAGACAAGTAGGAAATCTGGCATGATACCTTTAACCATTGAAATTTGGGCTGGTGCAGCTCATCATGGAAGGGTGCAACAAACTACACCTGCCTAAATTCTCTCTTCTTACAATGGTAAAAGGTATAGGCACCCTGTCCCTTTTGTGGATATGGTCAGCCTAGGCATGATGCTGTCTCTGACATTGAAGCGAATGGTGCGTCACTCCTGCCAAGTGGTCATATGTGCTTCTTGGGGTTCAGTTATCTGAATGGCACATCAGCTTCATGCTCTGTTTAGTCTCATACTCATCCCCTGCATCTGGTTCATCAAACTTGCTTTCAATGAGCTTGTTATTTATTTATTTAGTGATCCCTACATCCGCAACAAAAACGATGACATTTTGGGTGAAAGTAATGTGTTGGCCAGTGATATCCAGCAACCATACTGTGGAGGCTACCTGCTATTCCTTTCTTCTGAGATCATGGTCAAAACAAGCCTAAATCCTGAGATAAAGCACTGTGCTCTCATTTTCATATAAGCAGATTTGCTGTTAAACCAATCGGATTGGATATTAAACCAAGTAAGACTCCAGTACACACAGAAGGAAAGGCTGGGAAATAAATCTGACTAATTTACTGTGTACATATCTCTTACTGAAATGTTCTCTTTCATGACAAAATTCCACACAAATCCTACGGATTCTTCTTTACTCCATTAATGATTGTCTATTAAAATAATCCATTAATCTATCCTATTTCTAAATTGGTAGTGTGTTTGGACATTTACTCACAAGGAGCTCAGACTGCAGGAGGTAGCTCACTTGTTGCTCCCACCACGACTTGTGAATATTAATCCATGCAAGAAGCCACACTGGGAGGCAAAGTTAACTGGCGGAAAAGTTATCATAGTTAACATAACATTCATTTTTGACTTTAGAAGCAGAATAATGAATCCAGTCTTCAAAGCACTTCGGATAGTAGATGCCACAGGGCCTCTGAGGAGAATTTTATCAGGGGGTACAAAGTTTCTTTTGGGCCCCTTCTCAAAGGGGGAGGGGACAAAATAGGGTAGGAGAGGGCAGCAATAGCTGGAAAAGTCTTCGGAGCCCAGGTCTGCCAGGCTTCCCGATGCGTGCCCAGGTCTACCTACCCGGTAGACCTGGCCCGGCCACCGTCTTTCACTGTCCATGAGGCCAGCTGAGATCCCAGGAAATTTCTGGGGGCCCTTGTCTCCTGGACCCCCTTTTTGACCCTGGACCTGGGTACAATTTACCCCCTTCCCCCCCTCTCATGGGCCCTACACATTGATATGACATTAAATGGACATGGAGTTCAGTGGGTCTGAAGGTACAAAGCAATTTTATGAAGTGAAACTGGTCTAGGTGTGGTCTACAATGTGTGACTGGCCATCTCATGCACACTGCCTTGAGTTCCATGATGGAAAAAAGGTGGAATATAAGCAAATTAAACTGAGCTCAGTGGGATAGCTGGCTTTGGATAAACAGGTTGGTTATGTTCAGGGCTGTTTGCTAGTTAAAGAGTTTTAGATTATTATTAGTCATCTGCCCATATACTCGGCATTTGATTTACAATCTGGATTTCTATTGGGTTTTTTTTTTCCAATCAAGATTTCCTGAATAGATGGATTTGCTATTTGCTGTTCCTGGAAGTCATTATGGAAGTACATACTTGAGACATATTTAATAGGATATTACAAAATAAATGTTTAGTTATATGTTTAGTTTCCTTTTTATTTTATTTTTTTAAAATAGCATTATTTTGGGTTTTTGGCTCTGATTTGGCACTGTGTAGGAGCAACTGGTGCCTCACAATCACTAGTAGTCTCACAACCGAATTCTATTGGAGGCTTATGGCAGCCGCTGTAAGTGCTGGTGTGGCGCCGCAAAAGTTATTCCGCTGTCATGTGCTGTGGGGCCGCTGGCACAAACGGCCAGAGATCCCATGCACACATCAACAGCACACCCAGGCCAAGCTGGGGAAAGTAGGTGGCAGGAGTGTGGGCAGTTGAGGGGAGAATCAGGGGAGGTTTGGGGGAGGAAGTAGGTCAGGCAGGGTGGCTTGGGGGCAGGAGGGGGTGGATCTCAATGGCAGCAGCACACGCTGGAATCCTATCCCATTTCCTGGCCTCGATCTACATTTCCTGGCCTTGATCAGCACACACTGGAATCCTATTCCCTTTCTTGGCCTGGATATGGTCCCTGAGGCTGCTCGGACTTCACCAGCTAAATGACTGGCGTAGTTCTGAGGAAGCCCATTGTTGGGCAGGCAGCCTTTGGGGAGGTAAGTAAAACATATTTTTACTTAACTCTCCCAGGCTGTCTGGTTGTGCCCACCCCATCATAGCATGCAGTGAATGCTCCAACATCTTGTCTACATCGCTAAGGCTGGTGTGTGTGTGTGTGTGTGGGGTGGGGGGGTGAGGGGAGTAGGATTGACCTGTGCATCCTTATCAACATCAAAAGACATGCCAAGTCAGTTCATTGAAATTCCAGGGTGTATCTACGGTAGATACTCGCTTGCAAGATGAGAAATTTAGGCAAAAACAAAGACCTGGAAAAGCTGCCTCGTCTTGACCTCGGGTCACTCACATTCACTTCAAAAGACTTCAGGTTTGCAGTCAGCTTACTGAGCCAGACCGGCTCAGGTATGTCCCTGCTTCCCCTCCCCCTTTTCTCACTCTTTCTCTCTCTCCCCATCACTCCCCTCTCCAGCCCTGCCCCATGCCACTTAGGAGCAGGAGCAGGAGAAAATCAGTGTCTAAGTCTAAAGTATAAACTATTATGCAGTACAGTACTGAAAAAACTTCATGAACTTCCACATTTCTCTTTAACAGAGTTGAGCAGAGAGACTTATCTTAGTCAAAGAACAGAATGTCAGGCGATTAGCATCTGAATGGTTTAAGACAGGGGTTCTCAACCTTTGGAGGCCCGGGTATCCCCTATCATGGTCCAATTTTCTGAAGTACCTCCTGCTAATCAACTGCTAATTAATTGGATTAATCAATTAATTATTTCGGTATGTAATCATTAAGTAAAAAAGTACTAAAACAATTTTAATGTGAAAAATGTTTTATTTAACTCTGTGTGTGTGTGAGAGAGAGAGAGAGGGGGGGAGGGAGAGAGAGACACACATGCAAGGATATCTTTTTTTCCAAGTCACAGTTCCCAAAATCAACTCCTCCCTTCCCCCACCCCACCAAAGTACATTTTCCAAAGTACAAAAATATACGCCCAAAACCAAAATCAGAGAGGCAGAAGGGCTCCAAAAATAATTACAATTTATTCATGTTAATTAACACTTAATTAGCTGCTGATGGGACAGATAAGGGGCAGGGCTTGGTGTACCCCCAGAAAGAGGCCCGCATACCCCTATGGGTACCCGTACCACAGGTTGAGAACCCCTGGTTTAAGATAAACACTGTTCAAAAGGAAAATTTCAGCTGAAGCAGTGAGGGTTATTTGGCTGGGCTGAGTTTGAGAAGAGGGAGGGGGGCTGAGAGTGAAACGGGGAAAGAAAATTTGGAAAAGTGCAATGTGTCAGGATTTGCACAAAAACTGTGCACTTTGCAATTGAAAATGGTGGTGAAAGCTGAGCAGGTCCTGCTCATAGCAGTTAATAAGGTATTTGGCGGAAGACTGCAGAGGTTGCATCTGTCTTCTGTCCTTAGCTGCCTGATTTCTTCTGATCATCATCTGAATCAACGCTTTGTCAGCAGGTACAATGTGTGCATTGTTCCCCCTTCCCCCAATGGTTCTCTGCCTGTTTTTTTTTTTTAAAGTGGTGACTTTTTTCCCAAGAGTTCTCAGTCATTTTTTTGTTAATGGAGCTCGGGAGAAATGACGGGCGCCCTCCCGGTGCCTGGCGCGTGGGGGCGGGGCCAGCGTCGTGTCACGTCGACACGCCCCTCGCATCACGTCGACGCACCCCCCGCCCGTTTTGTGCTCATTTTGGAGCCGAACGGGCTCCAGGGAGGGCGGGCGGGCCGAGGCAACGTGGCGCTTTGCGAGGGTAAGTGCCCCGAGCACGCCCCTCACCCACCCGAGCGCCTGGCGCTCCTGCTCCACGCGCTCCACCCAAGTTCCGCTGCTGGCTCTGTCATATGCTCTGCCATATTAACATGCTCTCTTCATATGGTCTGCAGTTGCAATGTTCAATCCACCTCTAAGCATTTTTGTTAATATAGTCTGTTGGGGCTTGTTTGCTTTTATGGCTACTGTGCCTCATCCCAGATATGAGTTGCAATGTTAGCATCACCTCCCCCTATTTATTTATGATTCCTGATTTAATAAAACCTGTGATTTCCTAAAAAAAAAAAAAGTAATTTATTTACAGTAGTAAAATATCACTCAACTTCTACCACACATTTTCCACTCTTTTACTATTCAATACATTTGAATGTAGAGTTCTTAGGTAACAATTACTGGTAAAGTCATTTGAGCTTTTCCAGGATCTGATCCCACAAGTTCTTAAATTTTACTCTCGTCTTATCAAAGGGTCATAGCAAATTCCAGGATTTTTGGCTCAAAACCTGCCCTCGTCTTATCACTGAGATCGTCTTATATGCAAATATATGGTAGTTGTTTAAACCTATCTGTGTTGTGATGGCTATTTCCATTTGCATGAGCAGAGAGCATGGAACCCTACTTCTGCATACATATCTGTTTTGTACTGGGTGTGCATATGTGTAAAGGTGTCATTAAAAACATTGCCAAATGAATAATATTACTCGTTTACATTGAACTCAACAGGTGTTGGTATCTCACTTGGTCTATCGTGACAATACAGTTAGGGCTTCCCCCAAACCGCTAATTGTAAAACTGACCTTATTAAAATTCCACTTCTTCCATAATAAAGGGGAAAAAAACTAATTACTGGTAGTAATTGGAGCAGAAATGACATTTGCAGATCATTAATATTCAACAAATTGTTTCTGAAGATGTTTTAACAGGGTTTGTAGTCAATCCATAGCATTTTCTGTTCATTTCTTATTTAAAAGCCATCCTGAATAATATTTTGCATTTTAATAGGACTTGTCTTGATTGAATTGACTTTATTTATAAAGTTTTAAATTGCTAATTAATTTGTGAAACTCTCTGCTCAAATATTGGTAACACATGAAGTGAAAGGTGAATGTCGTCGAACAACCAGTGACTCATGCTGTGGCACTCTAAATGAGCATGGAAGATGTAATATTGCCTTGATAAGAGTTTCCATTATTCTTTCTTAGAAATGTCAAAAACAGGTTTAATGTGTCACACTTTTGTGCACCTGAATTCAGAAGTCAATTTATTTAACTCCACAGACTTGGAACATATCAAAATAATGAAGCGTGGCATTGTTTCTTAATTAATACAACCCAGTTAGGATTCTGTATCAAAGGAATGCAAACATGACTTTACGTCACTGTTTAAAAACACACACCAAAAGACCATGTTTGTATTCCTTAAACTTTTGATACCTGGAACACAGGGCTTCTTCCTGAATAAAAGCCAAAGCACGTTTCACTTTCAAAAGCTATTCTTTTTCATAAGCTCCTAGATCAAGACGGGCAGCATAGGTCTTCCAGAGCCTAACCTCCACTGGTCCAGTCATTCAAGGCTCAGAAATGGGGCTGAGCTTTGTGGTCAATGATGGTCCTTTCGGGATTCTCCATTGCATCAGGAAACCTCTATGCAGCCTTACTCCTTCCTCTGGTATGATGCCACTCCCATCGATTTTCAATTTTCTAGTTATTGTAGAATAGGCTAACCACCATCAGGAATAATTTAAAATTTTACAGTGCTACCACGTTTTGGTATAGAAATGTACAATGACCGCCCCATTTTCAGATTTTTCTCATCATTGGGCTCATGGAGTACACATGTATAAAATTTCTGAGCTCCTTGGGAAAATTTCGGATGATTTGTATAGTGGTTAAGACGTTGAACTGCAGAACGGAAGGTCGGTAGGACAGCCGTTCGAGACCCAAGTGCCGCATGACGGAGTGAGCTCCTGTCTCCTGCCCCAGCTCCTGCCAACCTAGCAGTTCGAAAGCAAGAAATTGCAAGTAGATAAATAGGTACCGCTGCGGCAGGAAGGTAACAGTGTTCCATTAGTCATGCTGGCCACATGACCACAGAAGAGTCTTTGGACAGCGCTGGCTCTTTGGCCTTACAAAAGGAGATGAGCACCGCACCCTAGAGTCGGACGCGACTGGCTTTTGAGCAGGGGATACCTTTACCTATGAGTTTAATCAGTGAATGAGAAAGAGGAACCCAAGCATTGTTTCATATTATATAACTACTAAGAGCCAATTTGGATGGTGGTGCATGCACATCTTGCCCCCTCCCCTCACTTCTTGGTTAATTTCCCTAATCACATGGGGTTAGTTCAAACCTCCCTTCTACATGTGCTTCAAAACCTACTTTTAAATTAAGTTTAGTAGTGCACATAGAAGGGCTGTTTGCACAAACTGCCTCTCCCCGTACAATTTGGGGAACTATCCCAGAAATTATGGGAGGACCAAGGATGAGCATGCACTGTGAGCTCACACATTCATTATTGGGAGGGGGGCACTGTTGGGAAGAAAAGCATCATCCAACCTGGTCCAAAATGAAGCTTATATTCGGCACATATTGATTTATTCTCACTGGTGCTACCAGCAACTTCACCTCCTCCAGATCAGTGTTGTGTTGCATGCTGTTAAGGCAACAGCATTCTCACAGCCTAACATCTTGACTTGCTTTGTGCTTCATAATGGCTCTATAATAGGGCAAACTACATGTGCCAAGTTTGAACTGTTAGATATAAAAATGGCCCACTCTGAGTGTCTGAGCACTTTATTCTCTCGTTTGGAGCATTGCATATTACTCTACAAAATATAGTCCACAACCCAATCCTACTTCAATCCCCATTTGGCGATGCATTAGCACCAGCACAGTTAACGCTGTATTCTGCAAGGAATTTCTGGCTGGAGGTCTGGAGGTGTCCTTGGGATAAGGCACATTTATCCCCTTGCCCCAGGATAGGACCCAGCAGCCACTATGCGGCAAATCGGACCTGCACCAGCAATATCACTTGCACAAGTCCATGTTGATCCATGAAGGTGAATCAGGCCTGGGAAGGGGATTGGGATGTGACATGCACCTCTGACGCCAAACCCGTCCCCTCCCAGGTCCGACCCACCCTCTGCCCATCAGCACCCCACTCCTCCCACCCCACTCCATTCTACACCCCTCCCCACCTTCCTACAACCCCCTGTACTGGCTTACCTGGGTGGGCGAATCTTCAGCCATCTGCTGTTGCACAGGAGGCTGCTCCAACCTCTGCACAGCGGGCCTGCAGGCTGCGCCATTGAAGACAGCTTTGTGACTGCTGTAACCAGCCTCCACTAGCAAAATACTAGTTGCACCGGTGGCCATGGGGGATAGGATTGGTCCACCAGTAATAGATATATACATTATAGCACTCCTAAAACTGCATAATATTTGCTTTTCATTAAACTATTACACAAATAAAGTAATGCACATGCTCCAGTGTGCAATGAGGAATTGCGTGTTCACCCATGGAGGCAGAAGACATTTTTTTTCTCAGATTTTCAACCTATAACCCTCCCAATCTTCCTTCTTCTGTAAACTTTGAAGACTATTAACTTAATCCATTCCTTTTCTGCTTCGGCAGGAGAAATATCCTGAGGATATTTCATTATAGAATTCATAATGATTTGCACTCAGGTATCGTAATTCAGGGTGGACTGGGGGTGGGGGGTGGGGAGAACAAAATGAAACAAAACAAAAAGCCTGTCCATAGCTCTTCAGACTCATAATGGTCCTTAAATGCAAATCCCTGCCTACACCACGAGAACTTTTCTATTATAATTTTGAAAGCATAATGCTTTGTTTCATACCACTCATTTCTACAGCAATCACTTAGATTAATGATACTATGGGCTCGTGGCTAAGAGTGTACTTGTATTGTAAAAGAGAGATATGTCTGTGAGGCTCAGAAAGAACCCAATCCTACACTGCTCATTTGAATGTGACTCTTTCCCTCACAATCTGAAAAAAAAATATGAGTGCTTTAGATTTGTTGTCATCTCTTGATGTGTCTTGATTTTGGTAGTCATCAAATATGAACTCTCAAAAAGCTCTCAGCTATCAAACACTATCAAATACTACTGAACCGGAAGCCTCCAGCCATAGAATTGATTGGTTAGTTCAAATCTATATGTGAACATTAGCCTCTATCTCAGCTGCTTTTTAACTCTTATTAGTTGTTTTCAGTTGGCAGGTCATAATGCTGCAATGATAATAGCAGCTACAACGGCAGGATTACCCTAGACTAGGGGTTCTCAACCAGTGGTACACGTATGTGTGCCATGGCAGAGCCCTGAAAACAGCGCTTGAGCTCTGGCAAGTCGGCAGAGCTCGAGTGCATGGGCTTCCCGCCCACCCGTGTCCGCTAACTGCTTGATTTCTGGGTCTACCACAGGAAAAACCAGGAAGTAAGTGGCGATGACATCATTGCCACGTACACACAGCATGGCGGCGGCCAAGGAGGTGGTACTCTGCACCAATAGGGTTGAGAACCCCTCCCTAGACTCCACATCTAGCAAGCCTGTGCACAATTGGTTTCCTACCTAATAATGTCCAGTACTATAAACCTCCATTGCCTGCCCATTCCCCTTTTGCCAATAGCACACCACCACTCCCAGTCTCAAGAACGTATGCATATTTATTATGTTCCAGATCTCTTCCCTGTCCTCATTCTGCCCCTTTGTGACATTTTAAATTGACAATTTTCCTCCCCCCTACAAAAGCTTGTTAGAAAAAGGTTTTGTTTCTTGGCAACTGCACAATTACACCTATTTCTGCACTATTTCTGCACTATTACACCTACCCAGTAAGAGAGGCATCACCACCTCAAATCTAACACAGTATAGACATCAGCCATTCAGTGGGGCGAAGGCAATGCACAGGCAGTCCCCCGCACATTGCCTTCACCCCACTGAATGGCTCCGAAGGCGAGCGGGTGGGGCCACCTCGTGTCGGCGAGTAACGGAGGTCAGCATGTTGCAGAACTTAACGTTCCGCCCCACCTCCAGCGACGCCACTGGGTGAATTCATGGCAGAGGCAAGATTCAAACCAGGGAAATTCTGATTTGCAGCTCATGGCCCAGTCCTATACTACAATTACAGCAGCAGAAATCACCTTCCACTGCAGTAAATGCAGTGGTGCCACTGCAAATGGCGTGCCACTCCTGGGCAAATTGGAGTTGCCGATGGAACTAGGCAGCAGCTCTGTACTCCTGTCACTGCAGGGCCTGACCCAGGTAAATCAGCAGAGGGGGCTTGTTGTAGGCAGGGAGGGAGGTTCAGGCCAGGGAAGGCAGGGTTGGTTCAGGTGAGGGAGTGGATCCCAAGGGTAGTGAGTTGTGCCAGGATGCTATCTCTGATTTCCCATCCTTCCCTCATTTTCTCTCCTCAGACTTACTCCAGCTACATAGCTGGCGTAGGTCCAAGGAGATCCATAGGCCACCAGAAGGCCTACTGAGGGGTATTTTACTTACCCTCATTGGCCTTCTGGTCAACCCCCCCCCCCAGCATGCAGTGTGCATGCTGTTCATGCAGCTGCATGCTATAGTGTGGCAGGGGACAGCAGTGGTGTAATTAGACTGGAGCGGAGGCAAGTAGTTCTGCAAGACTCCGTTACACCGGAGTCAGCGGCCCCTCCCCCTTGCTGTTGGAGCCATTCTGGCGGCAACTGCAACATGCAGGACACTCCCCTGTCACTGCTGGAATGGCTCCAACAGCAAAGGGGAGGGGCCGCTGACTCCGGTGTAACGGAGTCTTGCAGAACTACTTGCCTCCGCTCCAGTCTAGTTACACCACTGGGGGACAGGATTGGGCTTTCAGTCTCTTAGGGCCCAATCCTATCCTTTCCCACTGCACCGAAACTGCGTGTGCTATATCCAGCAGGGAGGTGGTTCAGGAATTATTTCCCTTTACCCCTCCGTACGCCTCCTGCTCCACAATGGGTCTCCTTAGACCTGTGCCAACTCTGTAGCTGGTGCAAGTCTGAAGAGAAGAAGGAGGTGGAGAGGTTACGAAAGAAGGGATAGGATCTGGCATGTGCAATTGACGCCGGATCCACCCTCTCTTGCTACCTCCCTGCCCCATTCCTCCCCCTCCTTCATGACCAGTTTCACCCCTCTCTGCCTGCCTCTGCCTTATCTGCTCCAGCAGGCACAGAGGGAAATCAGCAACAGTTGGGGAGCGCAACATGTCGCAATGCGCAATGCGCATTGCGCAACTGTCGCAATGCGCTCCAGCCAGCAGCCCAATCTTGTAAGCCCACAGTGGTACTTACACCTGAGTAAATATGTATAGGATTGCATTATTAGCCACTATACTACACCAAGTCAGACAAGCAAAAAATCCGGTATAAGTTAGGAGGTTCTGAAATGTTGTTCACCTGTTTGGTTGCCCAATTTATGAATCTAGTAATTCAAATCTGACGGAGTCTTCCGTTTTTGGGTTCTGAGATTAAACTCTGATACTATGGGGGTGAGTTGGTATGTTGGAACATAAGAAGAGCCTCGCTGGATCAGGCCAAAGGCCCATCTAGTCCAGCTTCCTGTATCTCACAGTGGCCCCACCAGATGCCTCAGGGAGTACACAGCCAACAAGATAACCTGTTTCCTGTTGTCACTCCCTTGCACCTGGCACAGAGCGGGTGGGTAGGGAATGTGAACTGCTATTAGGGGACTTTGATGTTGATGTTTGGTTTTGAAATGTTTTGTTGTGTATTGTATTGTCTGTGTGTTTGTTTATGCCAATAAAGGGTATGGTATGGTATGGTACTACACCAAGAACGTGCTTTGCTGAACCTTGTGCTAACTCTGTGTGCCATGCCCAGATGAGGCTAATAGCACCGATTCCCTCCATATCCTTCCCTCCTGTTTCCAACCAGCGCTCTGCTACCAGATAATTCTACTATGTTTCTCCACTTTATCCTTGGACTGCCTGATTTCTCATTTATGATCCCCCCCCCAACAATCTTTGTTTACACAGTCCTATAATACACCATCATGCATTTCACAAAGATACCTGCTTTAATAACTTTCTCCAATAAAGAGGTCAATAGGAACGGCACAGACGGCCCCATAATTGGATCAGAGCTCTTTGCTTAAAGCGATTAAGGTTTCAAAGTCATGTGCGGACAGCTATGCTCACACATTCCAACCAGGGCTTAAGAACACATCTTTCTCTCTCTCAATACCGATCTGGAGAATTAGCACTCGGTGACCCTGGCTACAACACATACTCCTGAAAGGAGCAATCTGCAATCACACACCTGCAGGAGAATAATAATTGGCACCAGAGAGGCTTTGGCAATAGTAAACATCTTTGTGACTAGAGCTGACACAAAGGAACACAGATATTTATAACTGGAGATATAATGTAATATGATACCTTCATGAAACCTGGTGGATTTCTGGTAATAATATAGTTGAACTGATGGCAGAACAGCGGCCGACCTGGCCTATTATTTGCTTTATATGTCGCAGAAATATTTGAATGTTTCTCTCTATATTGGAAGTAATGATGCATTCTCCAAGTATGTAAAATAATTTATCTTTTTTAGACAGCCCAATTCTAACTAAATCCCCACATAGACAGTGATGCAGCTATGCTGGTGCGGGCTATGCTACATCCTGTGGGGGAATTTTGGCTGCTGGAGGTCTCCTTGGGGTAAGGGGACATTTGTTCCCTTGCCCTGGGGTAAGTCTCACCAAGCATAATGGGTCAACTCAGACCTGTGCCAGTTCTATACCTGGAGCAAGTCCACATTGATCTGTGTCAGTGGATCAAGCCTGAGAAGGGGGCACTGGCGTCGCTGCAGGGGGGCAGAGCTCTAAGTTCCGCCGCGGTTCGACCCTCCGTTACACTGGAGGCAAGGGGGCAGGGCTGCTTCGTGCACTGGTGTAACAGAGGGTTGAACCACAGCGGAACTTAGAGCACCGCCCCCCTGCAGCGACGCCAGTGGAAGAGGGATAGGATATGGTACGCACTGGTGCCGCTGATCCCACCCCCTCCTGGGCCTGATCCACCCACCCCTTTCTCCCCTCCCTGTTCCACCCCCTGCGTGGATGTCCCTGCTTTGGCATGTGTCCATGTAGCCGCCAGCACCAGCAGGAAGGCTCTGGCTTTCCCACCAGTGTGGCAAGGCCCTGCGCTGTCGCAAAGCGCTTTACAGCGTGAACATTCATTCTGCCGGCACTATTAAGGCCATTCATCTTTTACATGATAGGATTGGGCCATTCATCTTTTACATGAAGACTTCTGTGTGTGTGTGTGTGTTTTCCTTCGTCTTGAGTACAGACATGGATTGCATTGCATATGGGAAGGATAAGAGTCAAAGATGTGAGATCCAAATATATATTTTTTTCTTCCGAACTTTTTACTTCATGACAGTGCTGCACATTCATGTCACTCAAGAGCTTAGATGAAACCAAGGAGACATATGAAGCAAAGATATACAAATAGTAAAACATAACTGTCATGTAGATAAGGTAGAGTAGTTACAGGTTTTCTGTGGGACATTCTCATAAACAAGTTATTTAGGGCTGGGGTTATGTGTCTGGAACTGTCAAACAGCGCAATCCTAACCCACTTTCCAGCATCAGTGTAGCCATGCCAACAGGGCATACACTAAAAGTAAGATCCATGTACACAATTCTTCAAACTAAGAGAAATATTAAATATATTTATTTAATATTAAACATAGAAATATTTAATAACTTAAACATAGAAATATTTGGGAGAAGTGTAACTTTCTGGCAAAACAAGCCAAAAAGATCAAATTGCAAGCAAGCACTTATGCCAGAGGTTCCAAAACATTTTGGCAGTTTGTAAGTGTTTGCAGGGGGTGGTGATGGCGTTTCCAGGATTGCACTGCTGCCAGGGGGGAAGTGTTTTTAGCCCTACATGGGGTTCTTGTCAGGTCACCAGGGGGTGTGGGGAGCCTGCAAACCCGTCCGCAGGCCTCCAGATTGGCTCCAGATTGCGATCGTGACCCAGAGCTGTTTCGAGGTGCAGGGAGGCCTGTGGAGGGCCCCAAAGGCCAAGCAAGACCCTCAGGTAGGTGTCATAGGAAGTGCCATCACCGCCGTTACCACCCCCTGCAAACACTTACAAACTGCCAACAAGCTTGGGAACCTCTGGCATAAGTGCTTGCAGTTTGATCTTTTAGGCTTGTTTTGCTAGAAAGTTATACTTCTCCCAAATGTTTTACATCTCCCTGGGGAGAGCTCTAGCTATGCTGACGAAGAGTCCTATCTAGATAGGATGCAACATGGGCTCTGCGCCCACACTGCAGCCTAGTTAGACAGGATTGGGCTGCCCATGTCCATCAATACCACTGCCAAAGTATGGTAGAGGTAAAGAAAAACGTTTCCTTCTTTGTAATGAAGCAGGCATTATGGGTTTTCTAGCCATGTTTATTATTTGAGAAATAAAACTAAAATCATACTGTCTTCTTAAGAGATTTATCTCACACACACACTCTGGAGATGTGCGTAGAGGCGAAGATGAGTCTTTATTTCTCCTACCAACGTTTCATCCCACACGAGGGACCTTGTCAAGGTAATTCAGCATAACACTGCTGGATGACACTGAGAAACATGGAGCTCTTGCTAGCATATGCCAGTAAAAGCCATGGCAACCGTTAACTGACAAACCGTTAACCGTTTCCTTCTTTATTAGCCAAATACTTCATATTAGAAGTCATATTTGAAGTCAGCTAGACAGTTCAGGAATAATTGAATTAATATATCAGGTATTTAATGATGCAGGTGATGCTGTAAAAACGTGATCTAATTATGTAAAAACACACAAACCAATTGCTTTCTCATTATTTATTAACCCTCATGAGAACATTCGAGTCATACTTTTAACAACACCAGTATAATTTGAACTCAAAGGATGACCACTGGTAAATAATCTAAACCACAGTACAACAGATTATTGGCATATTAATCTCTTAATCAGTTTGGCATCATACATTTAAGGTAGAGTTATCTATCTCAGCCTTTGGTCTTAAGGCAACTTGGCTGTAGCCTTCAGCTTCACATGCTGTTCCTATTTTCATTCCTGCTTATTGGTCATCTTACTAGCCAGTCCGCCATATGATATTTATTTATTTATTTACAATATTTCTATCCCGCCTTTCTCCCCAAAGGGACCCAAGGCGGCTTACACAAAAATAAAATACAAAAAATACAAATAGATAATTACTTTTTAAACAGCAAAAAAAGTTAATAAAAACATCTAAAAATTGATTAAAAAATTACATTTAAAACAAGATCATAAAAACAGCAGCACCCCACCCGTACCAGCAAGATGTTAAAAAGGCAAAGGCTCAGAAGGCTTCTTTGAACAAGAAGGTTTTTTATGAACAAGAAGGTTTAATAATATGATATTATTTCCTAATATGCACAATTCAGAGAAAAGTATACTTGGCCAAGACTAAACTAGGCATTGGATGCAGTCACAGGTCACTTGTCCCTGATGCTTCATTCAACAAACCAGTTTGATGTAGTGATTAGTGTGTTGGACTAGGAACAGGGAACTCTTGGCCTAGATCTCTATTCACTGGTTGACCTTAGGATACTGCTCTCAAAGGATAAAAGAGAGACAACCATGTAAGTCACCAACTGTAGTTCTGTAGGATAAATATACTGTATATATAAAAATAAGGAACATATTCAACCAAATAAACCTCTGAGGTGAACCTAAGGGTGAAGCTGTTCAGTCCTTTCTGCTTTGGCCATTTATCTGCTCAAATCACCCCCTAACTGGTTTCCCACCTGTGGAAGGGGGGAAACAGTTTAGGGGGTGATAGGGATTAGTCGTTTAGATGCTGAACTGCAGACCAGAAGGTTAGTAGGTCAACAGTTCAAGACCCGAGTGCCGCAGCTCCTGCCAACCTAGCAGATCGAAAGCAAGAAATTGCAAGGAGATCAATAGGTATAGCTGTGGCAGGAAGGTGACAGCATTCCGTTCATCATGCCGGCCACATGACCACGGAAGCGTCTTTGGACAGCGCTGGTTCTTCGGCCAGAAACGGAGATGAGCACTGACTCCCTAGAGTCGGACACAACTGGCTTTCGAGCAGGGGATACCTTTACCTTAGGGAATTACCGTATTGGTCTGAGTATAAGACTCACTTTTTTCTCCTAATTTAAGTTTTTAAACTAGGGGTGCGTCTTATAATCAGGCTGTTGCAATTTAATGCCAGTGATTTAATTAATTTTTTTTAATAGCACAAACTTTAAGGGTGCGTCTTATAATCAGGTGTGTCTTATACTTGGGACAATACGGTAATTAATTAATGACCATCGACTGTAGAATGTTGAAGGCTATCCAACTGAGCTGCAGAATGCTGTGTCCCAAAGGCCAAGTTAAACCTGGAACGTGTTGGTGGGTGGAAGGGCACTGGGTGAACAAACGGCGGATAGAACAAGTTCTGTATTGCTAGAAGTCTTACGCACTGGCTTTTGCTGAATCCTCTTTGCTGGAGCTGAGGGTGATGGGATCTTTTCCTGTGATGGGAGAGAGCTGGTTGGCTGATTGACTGATTCGGGCTGCTACTCCCCGTACTTCAATAAAGAGTTTTTTAAAAAGTCTCTTGCGGGATTTTACTGTTTTCATGCGGTCGGACAAATGAACTTTGTATGGGCTTTTTGTCCATGACAGGGGCATAATTTTAAGCCTAACAAGTGTTAGAATTAGTGAGACATATATATAACACATTTTCTTATTTGCCTTATAATTGCCCTGGCGCGCGCGCACACACACACACACACACACACACACACACACACACACACACACACACACACACACACAAAATAACATGGAACCAGATCTTTTGGGGGGTAAAATGGGCCACTTTTATTAAATAATGCAACAATCACCATGAAACAAGTCCTATCTGAGGAGATTTCTCCCCCTTTAGTGGGGGCACCAACCCTGGAGGAGACAGGAGCCCCATGGCTTCCCCATCAGGAATGACCAACCTTGCTCATACCTTGCACCACTATGCAAGCCCAATTTCTCTAGTCTACCCCAACCCCTGAGAAGGGGGTCAAGGCAGCTGAATTATTCTTCCTATCCCAAGCCTGACAGTCTTTGTGATAGCTGGCATGATTCAAGCCCAACGAGGTCACCAGCCTGCATCCTTCAGCCAGGCAGACTTGTGAAACTGGTTCTGGTTCCCCCAGTGACTCTTTTTACGTACTTCAGGGTGTACACCAGATCTCTAATCTTAAATCCTGTCCTGCACTATTCCAGCACAATCTGGGGTAGGCAAAAATACCCCACCTCCCTTTATACTTTAATCAGGTGGAGAGCAAAACATTTCTACCCAACCTCCACAGATGATGAGCTACTCTCAGGCTACCCTATTGGGTGCGTGAGTTGGGACCACAATGCAACCCCAGGGTCAGAAGCCTTGGGTTAACGCTCAGCATGGAAGCACTCCTCTCGCCCCAATCCCAGCTGGCTGAAGGGCACCAATCAGGTGCCTGAATAGACAAATCTGCCTCTTAAAAGGTGCAGGATCAGACAAAATATGCCACCCATCCAATCATGGTGAAGGGGTGGCCTTCTGGTGCTATAGCATCTAAAGGAATACCAGTGGCATGATCTCTTCCCCCTACCGCCTCCTTTTACCCTGCCCCCTCCTTTCTGGCATGTGGCAGAGGCATGAAAATCGGAACAGCTGATTGGGTACAGACCCACTTGCGAGGCTTGGTCATGGGTGGCTGAGGGGAGCGTTTTTTGCCTACCCCTCAGTCGCAACGTGCCCTTCGCTACCGCCCACCAGCCCTCAAGTCCAGTCTGAGAGTAGCTGATTGTCCCCGTCCCCCCAGGGAGCCGGGTAGGAATTTTTTGCTATCAGCCTGATTGACTCTTGGCTGGTGGTTTTTTCAGCTACCCCAGATTGGCGTCGTTAGTGAGCGGTGTATTTGGTAAGTTTAGGTTTTTCTTCCCCTTTTTAATGATCACTTCGGCAGGTGTCATGTGGGACGGCTAGGCAGGTCTTGATTCTTGGCATCCGTTCTGAGGTCAGCATGGTCAAGGGTTGAGCCAAGACCACTCACACATTGCTTGCCCAGCTTGGTCAGGCTGGCTGGCAAGCCCCTTGGCTGGTATATGCTAAGACCACCACAAGGCTTGACCTGTGGGTGTCTGTGCTATCCAGCTACCTCGACCCTTCGGGTTGACCGTGATAAGCTCGCTTGGCCCTTGTCCAAGTGCAACTTTGAGTCAGGTGGCTTACGGCCATGGTTTACATGGGGGAGGTAAATAGTGACCACCACCCCGCCTTAGTTCCCACGCGCCTTGGGGGTGGAGTGTTGTCCCCTGCTGGAGGTTTTTGTAATTTTATTAATTATTAATTAAAGTGGTCCAGTTAACTCCAAGCTTCTGCCTCATGTCTTTTTTTTTGGGGGGGGGGTGATTGGGTAATCAGATCATATCCCTTGGTAAGGAGTGACTGTTCACCCACACCTACACATTTCGCACAAATGCATAGTTCCCAGTTCTCCTTTATGTTCAGTAAATTTCCCTATATGTTTTATTTCATTGTTGCTGTTGTTCAGTCGTTAAGTCGTGTCCGACCCTTCGTGATCCCATGGACCATATCCCGCCAGGCCTTCCTGTCCTCCACTATCTTCCTGAGTTTGCTCATTTTCATGTTCATCGGTGATGCTGTCTAACCATCTCATCCTTTGCCTTCCCCTTCTCCTTTTGCCTTCAGTCTTTCCCAGCATCAGAGTCTTCTCCAGAGAGTCCTCTCTTCGCATTAGGTGGCCAAAATATTTGAGCTTCAGCCTCAGTACCTGTCCTTCCAGGGAACAGTCAGGGTTGATTTCATTTAGGATTGACTGATTTGATCTCCTAGCAGTCCAAGGGACTCTCAGGAGTCTTCTCTAGCACCACAGTTCAAAAGCATCTATTCTTCATCGCTCAGCCTTCCTTATGGTCCAACTCTCCCAACCATACATTGCTACTGGGAACACCATCGCCCTGACTATACAAACTTTTGTTGGCATGGTGATATCTCTGCTTTTTATTATGCTGTCTAAGTTTGCCATAGCTTTCCTTCCAAGGAGTAAGCATCTTGTATTAACCCATGGCTGGGCTCCTAGGCTTCAGATATTTCGGGCCCCCTCCAGCACTTCAATCAGGTATTTCGGGCCCCCTCCAGCACTTCAATCTTCACTCTCGCTATAGAGTAAGTTCCTCTCACTCTATAGAGACTTGTCCCTGTGGGGCCACTGTCCCTGTGGGGCACCCCTGTTCATACTATGAACATTCTTTTGTACTTTAAATATTACATTCCACAGATAGAGAGCAAATGTGACTGCCCCATAGTTAGCCAAGTGGTTTTTCCCAGGAAAAGGTCCACTTGGCAACTGTTTTTCTGACTACCGGTCAAGCTTCTGACATCCAGTTTTCAGGTTACTGAGTAATTAGATCCCAATTTGGCTGGATTCCCCTGGCTTTTGTTTTCTGATACTTGATATGACCTGACTCCTTGTGTCCTTGACTCCATCATGACTCATTCCAGTGTTCAAACATACAAATACACATCTAATCTGATCCTTAATTAAACGAGAAGTGTAAAAAAAAAACAACCCACCAATTTGACTGGGTTTTGAATTATATTTGATTTCTCGTTGATGTTTCGAGCGTATTACAGAAAAGCAATAAAACACAGCTCACTCTATAATGCCTTGCTGGCAATGTGCAGCGATGATAGATAACTTTCTTATTAAAGACAAAAATACCATTCCAGCCTGGTACCTTATCCATATTCTAATAAAAATATGCATAATATCACACTGTAGCAAGACAAGCAGCCATTAATTTTCAGTAAAATTGATTAATTATTACTGTCCTAGTTCCCCTGACAAGAAAGAAACATGGCGCAAAGTTCAGACTTTGGAGGGTGTTTTTTTTTTTTAGAAAGTATGGTCTATTTTAAATCAACTTTCCATATTTTGTTCCCATTGGCTCAGATTTGATATTTGCAGAAGAAAAATGATAATAAAGCGATACAGAATGTGTTAGTAGCAGATACACAGCCCAATGCTGCTGCATCCTATGCAAAATGCAGCCTGTTCCAGCGGGGCCTGGACTCACCTCGGGGAAATTTGTCCCTTTCCCCCAGTGTAAGCCCGGCAGCCCCAATGGGCCTCCTTGTATGCACGCCAGCAATTTTGCTGATGCACATACATGGAGGCAGAGTAAGGCGGGCCAGGCACGGGTAAGGCTGGCTAGGTACAGGAAGGGGATTAGGATACTTGCGGAGCCGATATCCCTGCCCCACTCCTTGGCCTGGCCTGGCCAGCCAATCGCCCCTCCCCCGCCACCCGGCTTGTCCTCCGCACTCCTGGCATAGGGCTTACCTGTGTCCAGTTGCCAGGTTGGTGTCCAGCTGCTTATAGAGCAGTGCCGGCCTCAGTGTCGCTTACTCTCTGGTTGCTACAAAAGTTCTTTATGGTACTTTCGCGACACCCTAGGCCGGCCTATATTTGTGCAAAATTGCGACCACCTTTTGTAACTGGGGACAACGACGACGACTTGGATCTCTATCCTATACACACTTACCTGGGTTGAACATATCTGGTTGAACATATGATTGAACATATTGGAACTTCTGAATAAACATGCATGGGATTGTGTTGTTGATGTCATGGTGTCAAATTCCTTCTCAGTGATGTTTTGACATGGAATTTGTTTTGTTCAATTTCAGATTCTCATATGAGATAATCATATTTTATTTTATTGATTATATTTTATTTTATTGGTTTTATTCATTTGACCTGGTGCGGTTTTAATGTGGCCATGTTGCTTGCTATAGTTGTACATGCCTAATAAAGGTGATTGGATTGGATTGGATATGGGATAAACTTTATTGTGAAGAGAAACACAAACTTTTTATCATAGCGATGGAATGCTGAAAAACATCTACCAATATTTTTATATATATATACGTAAAAGCTTTCATATATAAAAGGCAGTTCTTGAGTTCCAACTTTTTGTCACAATCTTTTGTTACCAGAAACATAGCCAGAACTATGTAACTGGGAGCAGGCTTAATTTCAAAGATCCCATAAAGTTAAATGATGGGGATCAATTATTATTATTATTATTATTATTATTATTATTATTATTATTATTATTATTAATAATAATAATAATAATAATAATAATAATAATAATAATAATAATAATAATAATAATAAAAATACTAGTTCAGACAATACCATCCAAGCTGGCCTGCTTACTGCACAATTAGAGACATGCATGAGCATGTCCCAGACTTCCTCCTGATGCACCTCCCTTGTTCTTTTACAGCCCAATCCTAACATGTGTCATAAGAACGTAAGAAGAGCCCTGCTGGATCAGGCCAAAGGCCCATCTAGTCCAGCTTCCTGTATCACACAATGGCCCCACCAGATGCCTCCGGGAGCACACAAGACAACAAGACATCCTGTCGCCACTCCCTTGCACCTGGTATCAACAAGACAACAAGATACCTGTATCCTGTCCCCCTCACCAATGCAGCCATGCCAACAAGGATTGTACTGCGGGGCACCGAGCCCTGGAGGTTTCTTCTGGGTAAGTCGCCAAGGCCTGGATGGATTTACTTGGACCTGTGCCAGCAAAATCGCTAGCACAAGTCTACGTGGACTTGGGTCAGGGGGATTGTGTCTGGGAAGGGGGTTAGGATTTGGTGGATTCCACTGCCGCCAAACCTTTCTCCTTCTTGAACCTGATCCGCCCTGCTCCTTGCCCCCATCACAGCCCCATGTTTTGCCCACCCCCGCCCTCGTTCTGCCTCCCCTGCTGTCTGCTTACCTGGGTTTGCCGGCCTTTAACAATCACCCTCACCAACGGCCACTCCAGCCTCCCCGCTGGCACTCCAGCAATGCATGGCTTTGCACCCTGCTGGAGAGGCTTTTACGACTCCAGTGGCAGAATACTTGTTCCTGCAGCAGATTAGCCCAATTGGATTGGGCTGTAAATTGTATGGTATATCAGTCATGACCGGGGGGGGGGGGGGGTGAGGTTGGATGACCCCCCCCCACATGATAGTTGAATCAGGAAGGTGTGCTGGAAGAGGACGGTGATGTGATCCTACACATCCCTAAATCACATAGTAAGTGGACTGACTTGAACATATCAGGAATAGCCCAATAAAGAAACTATTTCCAAATATGTACAAGCTCCCACTAAAAAGCTAACTGCAGCTCACTCCATCTTTCTGAAGAGAACGACAGTTTTCCAGGTCAAGCAGGATTAAACATTAATATTTCTATTAATAACTTCTGTAGATGTAACAACTGCTCATAGATGTCATACAATGTTTGCTTAGATAATTTTAAAAGCTCTGAAGGAAAAATCCAAAAGACTGAGATCACAGAAACCTGAAACTGCTAATTTCTTAGGCTGCAATCCTATACACACATACCTGGAAGTAAGCTCCATTGAACAAACTGAGACACACGTCTGAGTAGCCATGCATAGGATTGTGTTGTAAGTAGCTTAGGATCTATTCATACAGCCATTCCAGCAGGTCAATGTGATGGACAACGAATCTGTAGCAAAGTGATTGGTTCTCCAAGTGTGTAGACAGTTCTGCCTTCAGTTTAGCTACAGGTCGATTAATTCAGCCTAATGCTCTATCAATACTATAGACTTTATTAGTTATTCCCTCTCCCTAATGAACCTTGGAAATTATCATCTATGATGCGGACTATAAACCTCTAACTGAATCCTCATCATCTTGACCAAACTAGATTTCTGAAGATGCTTTGAAGGCGGACAATTTTATATTATATCATCATCATCATCATCATCATCATCATCAACAGTATTTATATACCTCTTTTCAACAAAAAGTTCACAAAGCGGTTTACAGAAAAAAAAAATCAAATGATTAAATGGCTCCCTGTTCCAAAAGGGCTCACAATCTTTAAAAAAAAAAATGCAGAACACCACCAGCAAACAGCCACCAGAAAAGACACTGTGCTGGGGTGTAAGGGGGGCAGTTACTCTCCCCCTGCTATATATAAGAGGAGCACCAGTTGAAAAAGTGCCTCTTGCCCAGTTAGCAGGGGTTCATGTAAAGCTTGTGTAAGTGTAGATATACCTCTGAGCTGGAAGAGATCACAACTCAAAAATCAAGCCTAAAGTAGTAAGCCGGCTATGTGCATGTGTTTTAATGTGCAAGTGGAGTTTGCACAGGTGCAAACAGTAGCTTGCTGATGTCTTAGATACTTCTGTTGATCTGTTACATTGGTATCCTATAAATCATCCAAGGGGTTTGTAGGAGATTCCTGTGTAGGACTGCCAAACCTCCAGGATTGCCCTCAGAACCGGCCTAGGGAGCTGTGGGGCCCAATTGGAAATATTTTTGCAGGACCCCAGGTTCAGGTCTGAAGAATCGTTGAGATATACCAGTAAATTATAGACTTTATAGCTCTGTGGTAGAATGGAAAGCAATCAAAATGTGCACTTAAAAAGTACGTGTGAGTTAATGGACCAAATGGATTATATTTTATTAATATAAAATTGCATACATATAAGCCTACAAGTAAACAAATAAAATATGTAGATTACCTTTGAAAAGTAAATAGTTACAAACCCACCCTACCGCAGGGCCCCCTTAGGCACAGGGCCCAATTGGGAGCAATTGGTCCAATTGGCTTAAAGTCAGCCCTGAGAAAAGTCTCCAGGTTTCAGCATCAATCTCCAAGTGACTTCTGAAAACATCCAGGAAATTAAAACATTACATCATCTTGGAGGGAAAAAAAATCTCCAGAAATAGTTTGAGGTGACCATTCCTAGCTATTCTTAGGTAGTCTAACAACCCAGGCTTTGACCAGGGCCCAGATCTGCCTCCAAGACCAAACTGCATTAGGAATTAATCCTACACAATTGTCTGACTTGCTTCAGTATTCAATACATTGCTCTTTTCAGTTTTCTGAAGTTCACTGTTCCTAAAATATATTTATTTTCCTCAAACAGAAAACACGTTTCTTCCTCTTGTGATGGAAAAGTTTTATCTCAATAGGGGCTTGGTTGATGGCTCAGAGTGTGTTCTAAAAGCTGCCTGACATTGGGTTGTGCTAATGCACGGTTTCACAGTTGTGATGAGGGACCTGAGAAAAGAGAGAGCCGCTTTGTTCCACATTGTAAAGCCCTGTTGCTAATGGCCACAGTTTTATGTGGCTTTGCAGAAGCGACTGGAGAAAAGACCCACAGGGAGTTAATACTGCTCTTAGCTCTATTAACTCTCAGCCAGATTCTTTCGTAAGCATACAACCAATCTGTGGAGAACGGTGCTGCGGAACATAACCCTGCTCCATCGTGCTTCTGGTTTGAACCCTGCATTCATCCTCTTTTCTTAACAAATATTTTGAATGAAATATATAGATTAAACCCAAATGCCGGAAAACTACTGACAATTGCAAAGGACACTGATGCTCATTCTAGATATTACGCAGAATGAGGTGGTAGAGTTTTGGAGTTTATCAGTTCTAGGCCAAGGTTCCTCAACCTTTCCCCACCCACGTACCCCCTTCCCTAGCCCCCCATGCACACCCCAATTCCCCCAGCCCCGCGTACCCCCACATACCACTTCCCCAAAAGTGCACCCCCCAAAAGTGAAAAAAACATATTTTTCTGTCCATGCGGTGTGTTTCTGAGCCAGCTCGGAAGCCCCGCATGGACGGAATCATCCCCCTGTTCCTGTCCCTTACCTTTTTCCTGGCCATGCTGCGCTTCCGATCAGGTCCTCCGGCTTGCAGCGCAAGCCGGAGAACCCGATCGGCAGCGCAGCAACCCAAAATTGTCCCCAGTACCTCTCCCTTACCTTAGCTTGCAGCCGCCATGTTGGTGTTGTGTCCCAAATGTTGCACCCCAAACTTTACTCCTGCGGAAGCAAACTAGTATTCCCTTTAATTAACTCCAATAGTCCACTTTAGGCAAAGTTAGCTCCTTTCCCCTTTAAATTGCAATTGTGTGCCAAAAGAAAACACTGAACTTCAAGGCAACTATTTACAAGATTTATTACATTCCCAGCAATAAATGTCCATTAGCCCTTCCCGGGCAGATAAGATTCTACTTAGCTAACGAGGGTCCATGTAGAAAAGTCCAGCTCGTTACTTCACAGCGGTAGAATCTCCTTGTTGCCTTTCTCCCGTCCAGCAAAGAGTCTTGTAGCACAAAGTCCAATCAATCCCGGTCTCTCCAACCTAGTTAGGCAGAGTGTCTTCCAATACCAGTCAATCCAGGTGGGTAGTCCATCCAGGTGAGCAGTCAGTCCGGCAGAGTATCCCCGTCTGGAGCAGAGTTGTCGTCGTTGCTCGGCAATCTGGCAGCATGTCCCCGTGGCGAGCTGGCGAGGTTCCTTCCTGCTTCTACTGCTGCTGCTTTTATACTGTTAGTCCCCATCAACTCTCTCCTGGTTACAGCTGTGGGCTTACAATCAATGCCCTCATTAGTGCCCACACCTGTGAGAGTTCCAATCAATGCTAATTGAGTGCACCTGCGAGCCACACCCACTGCATTCAAATTCCCAACTTCATCCCAATTAGTAGCAACACCTGTGGGCCACGCCCAATTGCTTGCAGGTGTGCTTCCACCCATGCAGTCCTGGGTGGTAACCCTTTGCTGTCCAGTCCTGTCAAACAGGCAATCCTTTAACCCCTTCCTTCCCGGACCTGTCAAAACAGGGGACCACTGCTAACACCACTAACGCCTCACCAATCTTCCGCGATTTCCACTACAGTTGGATTGCCACCGAATCTTGCGAGATTCAAGATCGCAGCTCCCAAATCTCATGCCGCAATCTTGAATCTCGCGAGACGGCGGCGATCCAACATGGTAAGGGTGCCGCATGGCCGAAATCGTCCCCGTAGCTCTCCTGGCCATGCAGCGCTACCGATCGGGTCCTCCGGCTCGCGCTGCAAACCAAAATCTGCAAGGACCAGATCGGCAGCACCGCATGGCTGAAATCGTCCCCGGTAGCTCTCCCGGCCATGCGGTGCTGCCAATTGGGTCCTCCGAGGACCTGCTTCGCCGCGCCGCATGGCCAAAAAAAGCATTTTTTCGCTGGTTCGTGCACCCTTAGGGGTACACGGGGGTACACAAAAAATCATCTCGCGTACCCCCAGCCAGTGACCCGCGTACCCCTTCTAGGCTATACACATTTAGACAGCAGCTGGGTGGTTGAAAGCAGATGAAACATGTTGGTTATCTAATGCAATTCTCTTTGTCTCATCAGGCATTCTGCACATAGCAATAAGAGCAGAACTATATAAGCCCAATTTGCTTTACTGAATCTTAGATGGCCCTCTCTCCTAGATGCAAAGTTGTGTTTTTTGAGGGCCTCTGATGCTCCTCCCTTGGCTTTTAAGTTTTGGTTGTCAATTCACAACCCAGACCGTCTGCAATATAACTTTAAGAGTGCTGAGGAACTGGGAGGAAATGCAATGGCAGTTTCTCCCAAACTTCTCTTCTGTACCAGCCTAGCTTTACCAGCCTTGTTCTCCATCTCATTCTTCCCTTGTGTGCTATGGGGCAATAGTGAGATGCTGCTTGCTACACCCAGCAAAGGCAGATGACTGGTGAACAGACGGACCAGGAAAGGAATGGAGTGACAGAAGTCAATGTGGTCTCCTGGGCACTATTTGACTGCCTTTGCATGGAACCCTTGGTAGGTTCTTCCTCCTGCCTTTTCCCACGCCCCAAAGTGATTGCTGTCCTGAGGCTTAGGAAGGGTCCTTGCTAGCACAGTGGGAGTATTACCATATTACTGATCCTATGACCCACCATGGCAGTTCACTTGAGCAGTTGTACTGCAACATCCTGATGGTCATCCATTTCAATGCTGGAGTCCTGTGAGACAGTTTTGACATCTGGATTAAGGAAGTAACTGCCTAATCTGGTCAGTAGCTGTAGGCAAGGCCAGAGCTCAAGGGTATGATTTACATGCACGGACCTGCTTGGCATACAGAAAGTACCAAGTTTAATAGGTGGCATCTCCAGGTAAAGCTAAGACCCCTGTCTGAAACCATGGACAGCCACTGCTCGGATTGGCCCATGATCTTCTGACACCTGAGGTCAAGCCCCAAATGCTGCCCTCCTTTCCTGGGCTGTATCCCAGCAAGCATGAAGAGCTGCTGCTGTCCCTCCTCTCATTCAAGCTGCATTTGAAAAGAAAGAGGGAAACATAGTGGATGACCTGTGTATATATGAGAGGAAAGTGGTGGGCTATGCTCTAGCCTAGTGTTTGTCAGACCTTTTTATGCATGGCCCCATTCTGAGCCTCATTTCATTAAACGCCCAGCAGTTAGGTTTGGGTGGCCCCTTAGAAACTTACTGTGCCCCCCTAATGCTCCATTTTCCCATGTAGTTCTCTAGAAGTATGGCAGGGCCCCCTAGGGGGCATAGGATGAGTAGCATAGCTGACGGGGGGCCACTGCCCCCTCATGGTGGTGGAGTGGCCATTTTCTGGTGTCTCCACTGGTGAGGGGGGCACCCAGCGAGGCAGCGGTGTTGTGAGCTGGGCCCTCCTGCTCGCCCTCCCCTCCATACGGCTCAAAATGGAGCCATTCTGGAGGTGAGGGTGATGTGAAAGTGTGAAAGCGTGGGAGGGACATTGTGCAGGAGCAGGGGCATCTCGAGGCACTGTGACATCACCCTGGCCCCACCCCAGGCTGCAGTAGGGGTAGCAATGCCCCTGCATATGGTTCACGTTGAGAACCACTGCTCTAGCCCACCACCTTCCTGTCTTCCACTTCCTGTCCAACTCCGTTTCATTCTTCCTTTTCATATGTGCTCTTTCTTGTTGGTTTTTGTCAAGCTCAGCGCACTCGGATGGATAATCAAATATTTATTTTAATGTGTCCTGTGTTTATCAGGGGGAAGCTCAGTCTTCAAACCACGGTTGCCGCTTTCAAATCCCTTCCCCTAAGGATGCAATCCCATAGGTTGCTTTAAGAAACGTTCATGTTTTCTAACTAGTTCTCTTTGAAAATCCACCAAATACCACACAAAGAAAGAGGCACTGTGCCAGTGGGTAAATGTTGCCAATGCCACTCCAGCAGCACAATGCTCTATTGCCCCAGCGGGGACAGAGTGCAAGCCTTTGGATTTGGTTGCAAGCAATTCATGCTGGTTGAGTTTCCTTCTGTGGGGAAGACTTCACAGTCCAGGATTTAACCTGACTCCAATGGACTGCCAGCTGCCAGTGTTAAAAATGTCCAGCGCTGTCATTGTTTCCTATCAGCTTATGACACCTGTTTGTATTTTCTTCCAGAGGGAACCTATTAAAATCCTCTTCATTAGCCCACTAAAAAGCTTTGTGTTTTAAAACTCTTCTCATGCCAGTGCATATTTGGCTTTGCAAATTAGGAATGATTAGAACAAATTAAACAGCAAAAAAGTTCCTACTCCCACCCACTGAATAGTTGTAAACTCTTATCATACATTTATGTGTAGATTTACTTACTGTGTAAAGCATCAGCCTAGAAGTAGTACAGTTCCTTGGAGGTCTTCCTGGGGCAGTTACAGTGACTTGTAGAACAATTAGTGAGGTTTATCTTAAGGCGATTAGTGTTATGACTTCAAGTGAATGAGGCAGAACTTTTACAAAGGCAGGAAAGTTGGAACTCAGAGATCAGTAGGCTGAGAAGAGAAACAATGTTGCGAAAGACTTGAACGCACAATGACCCATGTCCCAACTGACTCTATGAGATGTCCCAACTAAAGATGCCCCAAATGAGCCATGAAGATGCTTTTAAAGGCATACAGTCAGTGTTACTGCCATGGACATGGACCAACAAAGGCAATGTTGATAGACTTTTCTGATGATCTCAAAGCTAGGACGTTGTACAAACACTAATAGGGATCAGAAAATGCAAAGTCTACTGAATGATCTAATAGCAAGAGTCATAGAAAAAGTTTCGTACGAAGTTTCACAGTCTTACGGCACAATCCTGTGTAAGTATAGGTCGGCAGACCTAGCGCTCCGCCAGCCTAGGGTGTCGTAAATGTGCCATAAGACATGTTTTCGACCCCTGGAGAGTAAGCAGCACCAGCGCGGAGGCCGGTGCCACTTACCCAACTCTGGCTGCCATAGGTAGGTCCAGCACTGGTCAGCAGGAGGGTGGGACGGGGCGGTGAGGGAGGGGAGCCATAGGCCGGCATGGGCTGGGAGGGGGCAGGGATATCGGTGACGATATTCTAAGCCCCATCCCAGCCTGCTCTGGCATTACAACGCCTCCCTGAATGTACACCAGGTCTGGACCTGGCATGCATCCGAGGAGGCCCATAGGCCCTGCACTCTCCTACACCCAAGGAAGGGGACAAACATCCCCTTCTCCCGAGGTATGTCCTAGAAGCCCAGGGCAGACTGCAATAGACCAGCCGCTTAAACTTACACAGGATTAGGCTGTTAGTGCGTGAGGTGCAATTACCAGATCACAACCTGGGATAACCTCCTATCATCTACAACTACAACTGAAGGCATCCTACTTCTCACCCAGATCCCAGATCTGAAGAATAGACTGCCTCCAGATGAGCTGATCTGTACATTGAAATCATCTTCCGAGGCTGTTCTCCTGGTGACCCTCCCACTGGAAATGTTCAGATACAGGCTGAATGAACTACTAATAGGCATTTATGAACTAAAACAGCTCCATCAAAATTGGCCAGTGCTGACATACTCTGACATTTAAGGGAGACATTTGCGAAAGTGGTCCTCTTGCATCAATTTCACCATAATTTACTGCATAGCCAACCCCCAAAAGTGATCAGATCAGTGATTAAAAAATGTTACATGTGGAGAAAAGCACAGCGTGAAGTCTGTAAAACTCTCCATTTTGATTACATGTTTGAAATGCAATGAATGATCATGGGAATGTGAAACTATAGCAGTCTTTCAGAGAAAGCTATAATTATTTCTTTTTATAAATACTACTAAAAAAACCCACAACCCATGCTGTTTAGGAATATTTGAGCAAAAGTTTCATACTTGAGACTAATATTTGGGTTCTCAAGTTTTTACGCTTTGAGAGATTCTGTTATGCCTCCCAGATTCACAGTAGGATCACACATTGGCTCTTGCAGTAGACCTTAACTGTTTCAATTATGGTATTGCTGTTGTTGTTGTTCAGTCGTTAAGTCGTGTCCGACCCTTCGTGATCCCATGAACCATATCCCGCCAGGCCTTCCTGTCCTCCACTATCTTCCTGAGTTCGCTCATTTTCATGTTCGTTGCATCGGTGATGCTGTCTAACCATCTTATCCTTTGCCTTCCCCTTCTCCTTTTGCCTTCAGTCTTTCCCAGCATCAGAGTCTTCTCCAGAGAGTCATGTATTATCACCTTTACATGTGGAATCAGTAACAGGAAGGAGTGTGGCATGGAGCCAACCTAAAATACCTTGGCTCCGCCCACACTCCTCCCCCAGAGGATAAACAGGGAGGCATCATCACCCCCACCCCTCATGTTCATCGGAGCAACCTTAGCAAACCACGAGCATCGCCCGAGGGGATGCTCAGCATAATAGAATCAGTGCAGCTTCACCTGGACATGGGGGAACAGGAAACGTTCACCTGGACGTGGGGGAAACGTTCTCTTTTTGTGTGCCCGATGCAATGTTAACAAAATAACTTGCATTGGGCAAAACTGTTCACATCTGGAGATAATGCCTTTCTCCCTCTCCCACACACACATTGTGAGGTTTGAATGACAAAGCAGAAAGTTTCCTTCAACATGTGTGATGTTGTACCCTGTGGGTTTGTTTTAAAGCCAAGATTGGTTCCCAATAACTTGCTTCCTCTTCCTCAGGAGCTGGATAATGTGATAAGCCACTTAGGGAAGGCTGCAAGATAACCATTGGCTGGCCCTCAATTCAGTGATGGCTAATCACACAGGTATAGAGATTGATATGAAGAAAGAGTAATCAAATCCAATACTTCAGGGCCAAAGTAGGTCCTTTGATAATCAAGATGCTGAAAATGACATTTGTGGATCAAGTTGCCCCTCTGCAATGTCTAGTAGAATTTATCTCATATTCTGAGATCCTGAAGTGCCACACCAGGGCCACTCAGAGGAATTTTTATCAGGGGGTACAGTGTTTCTTTTGGGCCCCTTCCCTTCATGTGAATTTAGCTGCAGGGTCCCCCTCTTTTGCTCCTGGGCCCCTTTTTGACCCATTTTTGGCCCTGGGCCCAGGTACATTTGTACCCCCTTAACCTCCCTCTCAGAGGCCCTGTGCCACGTTTTCTTCTCTCCCACCATTGGCAGCCAATGAAACACAGAACATGATGTCACTAGACCAGAAAAGTTCTACTAAATGTTAGGGATGGGGGGGAGGGGCTACGCACAAGGTTGCCATTTTCATTGTCAACTGAATATTTCTCATCATGTCCTGTTTGACTCTTAGGTTATGGATGGGCCATGTGCCATCCCACATTTGTTTTATATCAATGAATCAAGTCCATAGCAGCCTTGCAAACAAGCTCGCAAACATTACTAGTCAAAAACATTTTCACTAGCTTGCCTGCTATACATATTTATGTCAGGTACTTGTGGCACATCAGTGCCCTGGGAAAAAAATGGGGTGGGCATAAAAACAAAGCCAACACTCTGGCATTTTATTGCTTGGACACTTGTGGGTGGTGGTGGTAATTCTTACCCAATATAGGCAATCATTTGAGTGTCTGTTTATAAACCTTAGTCAGAGCATCGTAGCAAGTCAACCATGTTCATGAAGTATTCAAGGGGCAACGTTTTAGAGCTGAAGTGTAGCTTTATATGGTTTCTCTTTAGATACTGTTTGTAGGAAATTTATTATGATTATTACTACTACCAGCAGCAGCAACAACAACAACAACAACAAGAACAACAACAACAACAATAATAATAACAACAACAACAACAACAACAACAACAATAATAATAATAATAATAATAATAATAATAATAATAATAATAATAATAATACTTCAGCTCACAGTTCCAGGGTGTTGTGAACTGGCCTTACATCTGCAACAAACCAAATTAATGGCAGAAAATTTGATTTATGGCACAATCCTTTCTACATCTTCGACCGGCAGAGTGCCGCTCCACTGGTCTAGGGTGTTGCAAACGTGCCATAATGCGGCACATGGCAACTAGGCAGCACCAAGGCCAGCACCGCTTCCCCCACCCCAGACCCTGAAGAGCGCCTGTCCAGGAAGGTGAGTTCCCCACCAGGCAGCGGAGGGCGGGGGAAGGGTGGACCAGGGACGTTTCGGGAGGGGGGATTGGTTGCCTGGGCCCAGGAAGGGAGAGGGATCAGCGGCAGCTAAATAGCTGCCTTTCCCCCTTCCCCCTGCTTGGGCCTGCCTGGTGTTACACTGTCCTCTCAAATGTGCGCCTGCTAAATAGCTGGCGCACGTTCAAGTAGACCCATCAGGCTGGCTGGAGCTCTACTCGAGGTAAAAGGATGAACTCCAAGGAATCCTCCAGCTGCACCAGTGCTGGGTCCTATCTGGCTAGGCTGCGGCGCGGGCTCTACGTCTGCGCTTCAGCCTAGTTTGACATGATTGGGCTGCCCCTGGCAATGGGAACAGTGTACAAGGGGCACCAAGTGCTTTCACTGATGAAGACTGAGAAATATACATACGCGTTTCCAACTATTCTGCATTGGTGATTATATTTAACCTTATTCCAGTACTGAGCAAACTCTATTTATGCAGCTTGTCACTCGTGTGTGTGTGTGTGTGTGTGTGTGTGTGTGTGTGTGTGTGTGTGTGTGTGTGTGTTACATTCCAAAGAGTGAGCCATCTGCCTGAACTTATCTCACCCTTGTTATTGACAACAGTAACCCAAGCAATGAAAGAAAGTGCCAAACCTGCTGTGAATTCATAAGATAACCCATCAAACAGTTGGAGGAGAAGAAAAGGCTACTAAACGAATAGTTCAAACAAGTGGCAAAGGAAGATTTAGGTTACAAATATTTCCCTGACATCTTTGCATCTTCATCCATTCTCAGATACCAAATTGCTCTTTGTACAACTTGGGCTATGCCTCCTTAGCTAGCAAGATTCTTTTAAATGCTTCCATTTTAATTCACACAGGCAATCGTCACAGCAGTTGGTGAGACAAAGCTGATTAGCTCATCGGCTCCCTACTGCTATACCCTGTAAGAAATTTCTGATTCTGACTTGTAGATCTTTGGGATTTAGCAACAACAAAGCAAGAGAACACTCTGAATGGGCTGGTGCTTAATTGGTGTCTAGACCCTGCTTTGAGACGCAACTGGATTTGAAATTCGAAAGTTAACACAACCTCCCCAAAAGGGTTTTCTTATATTGTAGAAGGAAATGAGTGGCCTCAGCGTAATTATTTGGCAGACAGCTATTGCGGTCTATTTTTCACACTACACTTAGGCAAATCAGATGCATAAATTGAGAAGGCACTGCCCAGTCTGATAATGAGACCATACATGTTAACATTCATAGATGGCAGTGCATTACTAAAATCAATTGTACATCAAGTAGTTTTCTTCTGCTGCTTTTGTGCTTCCCAGATGCATCTTGTGGGCCATGCCAGATTGTTGGGGGTCCAGGGAAAAAAGTTGTGCACTTGTCTCCCTATGGCAACCTACCCACCATCCTGATGGTTCATTGGGAACCATCCACTACCATGGGTAGCTACCACTACTGCCAGTACCTAGAATTCAAGAGCCAGCCCAACTGGTTGGACCCTCTGATGAACACGAGCCCTTGGCCAGTGCCGAACCTTCACCATGAAGAACACATGTTGGACTAAATGGACCTGTAGCTTGATTCAGCAGGGTCCTTAAGTTCTTATGTACAGAAATAACATCTACTGTACATATTTTTAATATTGCTAACACATGATCTAACCTTGTTTGCTTACTTATGATCCAATCTTATCCTCTTCTTGCACTAGAAGATCATGCGCTCTGCTGTCGTATGCTGTCGCGCTTAGCAAACAATGTTTCTTCTAGAAGCACCGGTGGGAATGCTGGAACCTTCCCACTGGTGCCGGTGGTTGGAGCAATGCCCGCTGGAGCAGATAAGTCCCCCTCTGGACAGTGCAGGGGTGGGGGAGGGTGGGGGAGAGTGTGAACGGAGCTGAACAGTGTGGGGGGGAGGGTGGTGACAGGGGCGAGGGTGGGCGGATTAGGACTAGGAGGGGGTGGGATCGGCTGTGCCGGCGCACACCGTATTCTGTCCCCCTTTGCAGGCCTGACTTGTTTGTTTGATTGATTTATATCCCCTCTTATCCTTAATGGTCAGGTCAGTGTAAAATTTTTGCAATGCTACTTTACAAGGAATTTAACTGGGGCAACCAATTTCTCATTGCTTCCCAGGGGAAGTCATCATGTGAAACCTCTTTGCCATCTGTTAATATCTTTATTAAGGTACACAAACTGTGACAGCTATTCCTCCAGAAAAAAAAAATAGTGCCACAATAAGGGTTTGGCACCAGCAGTGCATTCACACAATTATGGGCCCTACCATAAGGGGGAAAAGTGGGCTTTAAATTACATGTGGTCAATTTCATTCTAACCATAAGCCAACCAGCTCACTTCCTGTCTGTCTCCATCATGCTACCTAGAAGGGAGGGTCCAAACAAGAGCTGAATCCTGCCCCACCATACAGTGAGATTCAACCAATCCATGCCTGGATATGCAGAACAGCTGGATCAAGTGCATTGCTCACACCTTTTGAATAAGTCTATTTCCAAGCCATTTCCAAACTCCAGACAGTGAATGATTCAAGGTGTTATGGAGAGATGGCTTGTGATCATCAATTACTTCGCCCACAGGATCAAAGTACTGTACAGATTGCTTGCATCGGTCAGTTACAGGCCAAATTAATAAAGGCATTTAATTGTAATCAGACCATATGCTATCCAGCACGGATGTTAAAGGAAAGAAAGAGCCATCATAAATATATTGACCTACTTATCTCTTTATCTTTCTGCTTACTAAACATAAGCATTAAGTTCATGCAAACCGATTTGAAAAGCAGAACTGAGTTAATTAGCTAGACTGAATTACAGAATATCTAAATTGGATTTTCCTTCAAGGGCTCGTTGAAACTTATCTTTGCTTGAAGCTGATTCCAAAGTGGATAATGAATGTATAGAAAAGAGATGGAAATTCTATTTTGCCCCTGCAAACGGTTGCTAAATGATAGCGTTAACGGCCATTGCAACCACCCATGGACTACATTCAACTCTTTGAATTAGCAACAAGTCCAACACATCCTTTCTTTCAAGGACAAGCAGAGCTGGGCCAAGATCTGGGACAACCTAGTGGCAGCTAGCTTTTTATGTCTAACTCCCCTTGCCCTCATACTGCTGTAACTCCTTCTGTGAACTCTGTCTTGCTGCACTCATCACAGCCCTTATTAGTCCCCAGTGTTGCTCTAGTCCACCATTTACAGGAGAAAGGGAATAAATAATGGGCAGTTCCTAAGCATCCAGTGCTCACACCACTCCTGAAGCCTCTCCCTCTCCTACTTTCCTCATGTCTACAGTAAGAAATTATCTCTACTGGGTGCGATCCTCCCTTTGCTTAAGACCATGATTTACTTTAGGATTTACTAATCCTGTGTAACTTTAGTGCGCTCCACCGGCCTAAAGCATCACAAACGTGCCATAAAGCACATCTGTGACTACAGGAGAGTTGCTCACTCCACCACCTACCTGGAACCGTGCCGGCCAACGCAGGTCAGTCCCATGCCGCTCAGTGCAGGGGCGGGGATGGGAGGGACGGGGCAGTGAGGGAGGGGGGCCATTGGCCAGCTCGGGATGGGAGGGGCGAGGATATTGGTGGCGATATCCTAAGGCACATGCTGCCCTTACACCGCCTCGCTGGATGTACACCAGGTCTGGAGGTCTGGAGCTGGTGTGCATCTGAGGAGGCCCATAGGACCTGGGCTTTGCCTACACCCGGGGAAGGGGACAAACCTTCTACCGAGGTGCGCTCTAGCACTGGGGCTGCTCAGAATGACCTTAGGATACAGTTTAGGCCCTTTAGGATGGCCGCTTAAAGTTATGCAGGATTGTGCTGACCCATCAGAGGGAGAATTGCTCCCTGTGGAGACAGCATTTGTTGCTGCAGACAAACGGTATCCAAAGGAAGAGCAAGGGGGATGGAGCTTCGGAAGCACATCAGTGTGGGGACATGGCTTGCCATAGTTACTTTTGAATAAGACTACTGCTGGTACCTAATCTGGCTGGCCCTCTAAGCAACTTCCAAATAGTTTGAGGTTGATGTCCCATTTGCGCTGTGAGCAGAGACATCTAAAACCTGTGCAATGCAACCTTATGCATGCATGCTTGTTCAGATGTACTTCCACTGACTTAAATTATGTTTATATTGGAATAAGTCTTGCATTAGCCTTCAGGTTAGGCTGCAATTCTAAATGTAGTTCCTGGGACTAAATCCCTCTAAACACAATGGAACTGATTTTTGAGTAAACATGCTGAAGATTGCTCTGTCAAACATGTTCTGGGGGGGGGGGGACACAGTTCATTCCCACACATGCGCACAGACACAGACACAGACAGACAGACAGACAGACAGACAGACAGACACACACACACACACACACACACACACACACACACACACTAAATGTGCAGAGGAAATGGACTATGAGGCAGAGGCATCACTAGGAGTGTTAGTGCTCACCCAGTGCAGTAACTCGTGGTGCTCCATGGACCTCCTCCCATGCACAGTGTCTGCTCAGATCGGATTTACTTCCAAGTAAATCAGGCCGGACAAAATGTGTCTCTAAGTATTTCAGATCCGCTTTATATTGCCCTCCCCGTTCAGTATCCCTTGTGACGTCACTGCTGTGGGGGTCTCATCAAATATTCAGGAATCATTCCCAAATTATTAGTTCGATTTACCACATGTGTGCTCCTCTAAATCAAGGAATACTGTAACCAAAAGCAAGCAAACAAAAAGTAACATGGGAAATCTTTATACCCATGTGAATTTGCAGTTCAGGCATGGGTATGCCAAGTTTCTGTTGGATTCCTGGCATTGGCATGCCTCAGGGTGAATTTGCATGATCATTTTTCACATCGAAAAAAATCACTGTGGGGTTGCTCCTTGCTGTCATTTTCCTGCGGTGAAGCTTTCTTCTCAATTTTCTTCCCTGTGGTCGGATCAATGTCTAACTACATCCTGGGGCATGTTAGGGTGGGCTTTTGTTTTTTGTTTATCGTTTTCTGGTTAAATATTAATTGGACCACATTGGGGCACAAGGAGAGGAAAGATTTCATGCAGGGAAGTGATGTGATTGTGTACATTCATCAAAATAGGCCAGCCAACACACTTCTTGCTTTATGCTTTTTTGCCAGAGTAGTAAAGTCCCTGGGGGAGAAAAAAAATGTAATGTGAGAAGCAGCCTATAGAATTGATAGATAGATAGATAGATAGATAGATAGATAGATAGATAGATAGATAGATAGATAGATAGATAGATAGATAGATAGATAGAGATGAGGTGCAGGATGCATTGTAAATGTATGTAGTATTTTCCTCTGTCAGGCAAGCTATTATTTGGCAATAATTGCATATTATAGTCAAGCTTAGCATTTGCATGGCACTTTTTGAAAATACAACCTGCTTCACAGGTACAGTATTGTTTTCATGTTGTCCTTCAAAGCATCTCTGACAAGGTAAGTAACAACTGGGCAGGGCAGCTTGCCTAAGGCCATGTAGTCAGAGGTGATGGTGGTACATTTTGAAATGCAGGAGTTCTTCAGGATGCTTCATAGCCACATCCTAGAATACAAGGTTATTCAAAAAGATGGTACAAAAGTAAAAGTTGATTTATTCTTAAAATGAACTGTCCACATTTCTTATGCACATTACAAATGTTCGATGTGGGCACCGTTTGTGAAATGACAGATGATAAGATGGTCGTCCAGTTCTGTCCATACGTGTCCCAGCATATCCTTGGATATCGATTCCACTGCATCAGAGATGTGTTGTTTCAGGTCATCCAGCTATTATGGCAGCAGATACGCAGCATCCTTGATGAATCACCACAAAAAGAAGTTGCAGGGTGTTAAAACTGATGATTGTGGAGTCCAGGGCTCGACTATTCTTCGTTTCCGGCACAGCTGATCCAACGTAGGGTGTCATCGATATCCAAGGATATGCTGGGATGCATTTGTAATGTGCATGTGAAACTTGGTACAGTTTTCTGTCTTTTTATGTCATGATGGTTGTGGTATGTCAGTTCATTTAAGAATAAATTAGTCTCACTTTTGCACCATCCTTTTTGAATAACCCTGTATTAATAAAGCAAACTTAACAATCAAGTTAACAATTCCATCTCCATGCCTGCTCTGCTAGCCGGCAACCCATCCAGTTTTTTTCCTTCTCAGACACTTAAAAGGCATGTGCGCATGCACACACACACACACACACACACACACACACACACACACACACACACACACACACACAGCTCTTCTGTTTTACAAGAATGTTGAATCTCTCAATTCTCCTTCCATGCATCAACGGGAAAAATCCATCTATTCTTCGCCAGCATTCCAAAGGCAAACATTCAGCAATTCTTCTCCCCTGCCTCCAAGGCAAAGATCTACCAATTCTTCCCACCCATCTTCTGGGGAGGACAACGATCCCCCCCACTCCGGTGGAGCGCAAAAGTACATTGGAAAATTGCTAGCAGGCAGACTTGCGGACTGGTTGGGGCTGCTGGGGCTATGGGAGAGGAGGAGCTAGAGTGCCCCACCCCCAGGTTCTCCTCTTCACCATCCACATCAAACGTGGGCTCCTATTCGAATGGGAAGCAGAACAGAGGAGGAGAGATTGGAGTGACCACTCCACTCTTTCATCGTTCTGGTCCCTACTGGTCCCACCCTGTACCTTTGCAAACAGAAAGCGGTCCATAAAAAAGATCAGGAGCAGCTGGGGACTGGAGAGGAGTAGAACACACATCAGCTGACTAGGGAACAAATAGCAGAGAGAGGTGAGTTACAGCAGTTGCAGATACGCATCCCACTCTGAGAGAAAAGGGAGGTCCCCCCCCAACAACGTGTTCCCCTTCTACCTAGTGAGTTCATGGCAGAGGCAAGACTGATTTACATGTCAGTGTCTTATGGCCCAATTCTATTGGACCTGTGCACCACTGGAACTCACAATCCAGCAGCACAGCGTGCTTTCTGGCTGTCGCAAAAGGCGACAGGCCATTCTGTGCAGCAGGGCCACTGCCACAAATGGCAAGCAGCCATGGCAGCATGCCAGGGGTCCCAGGAAAAGCCCTGGTGCTGGTAAGTCAGCATGGGGGAGCAGGCAGTGTGTGGGCAAAATGCGGCGGGGAGGGGAAGGAACAGGGCAGAGACTAGGGCAAGGAGGGGCTGTATTGAGGCCAGGAAGGGGAAGGTATCAGTAGTGCTGGCAGAGGTCCGAGGAAACACAGTCAGGCTGTGGAGGCTTACCCCGAACCTAGGGAATAAATGTTTCTTTACCCACAGGAGACCACCAGAAATCCCACCCCAGAATACAGCTCAGATAGCATGGCTGCATCGTTGGGGGAGGGATTAGATAGGATTGGACTGTAAGCCGCTATGCTTTTTTAGAAATTTGGACTCTCATGCATATTTCTGAGAAGCTGAGATCTGATATAACTGGGCTCTGTTCTAGTGACACTGAGATTTTGTTTCAACTGGCAACTTGATCAAACCATGGGGTCATATTGTGCTGTGGAGCCCTGAGCCCAAGCTGAATGCGTTTTGCCTCTCCGACTGATTCAATTTATGCACGCTGCTTTCCAGGATATTTGGTAGCAATTTCTAGCATGTTTGGGTAAATACTGATACGCAAGCAAGCCCATTTATTTTTGTTTCCTTTTCGGAGTTAATTAGGAAGCATTAAGTATAGAGGAGAGCAGGGGGTAAAGAATTTTTGGAGACATATGCCAAACAGTTCTGCAGCAAGTCTAATTAGAATTACCTTTCACGGGCGCTCACAAAGAAGCCATCACCAGAAGGTTATTAAGAAGAGGAGTGTGAAATGAGTTAGCATTCATCAGGGTCCTGAAAATCCGAAGTACATATTCTGCATGTTGTTTTTCTTCTCTCACAATAGAGAATAACGACTGGTTAATTTACTCCTCCGGTAGAAACAAACTCTGTTTTTTATAGTGTGTTGTTTGTATGTAATGAACTAATCACTGAGAACTGATAGGACTCAACAGGCTTTTGCCCCACAAGATGCTTCTGCTCTTCTCGAAGTTCATGCTGTCGGCTCCCATCTCTACACAATTATCTTGAGGTCATGAATGCCTGCATTCAGGCATTGCTGGCTTTCACATTGCCTTCGGTTGAATCCAAAGAAAGCTAGTCATGACCGATGCACTGTTGCTTAGTCAGTGCAACACTAACACACAGTGCAATCCTAGCACTGGGGCTGCCGGCGGACTGAGTGGTCTGCTGGCCGAAGCCGTCGTAAAAGTGACGGAAGGCACTTTTTCGACAATTCGTGAGCAGCGAAGGCCGGTGCAAGGCTGGCCTCCCCTGCTCTGCCGCCTGAGCGCCTGGAGGACCGCCGCTGGACACAGGTAAGGATCCAGCGGGCGGATGGGCGGATTGGGGGAAAATGGAGGGCGGTCATAGGCCCAGCCACTCTGGGAGGGGGACGGCTTCGGCTGAAACCTGTCCCCCGCCGTGCAGCTGAGCCATTACATGGCCTCCTCTGACTTCTGCCAGCAAAATAGCAGGCAGAATTCTGAGGAGGCCGATTGGCCCCAGCACCCTTTACACTCGGGGAAGGGGACGAGCGTCCCCTTCCCCAAGGAGACTTTCCGCCAGGCGGGAGATTGCCCACGGCAGTGCATGGGATCCGGCGGGTGGTCTCGGCCTCCCGGCAGATCCGTAGGCAGGATTGGGCTGACAATTTGGTTTCGATGAGAAATCCATGTATTAGTCATGACTAACCTATGAAGTTCAATGGAACTTCATCATGACTACAACACATTCAGCCATACGTATGGGTGTGTTGCCTGAACATCAAAGATCTGGGCCCTGAACAAATTTGGCCCCCTGCCTCCCATGAAAAGCCTAGTCAGTTTTGAAAGTGGGATTGAGTTAGGAAAAATGGGGTGGCTGATGGACCTCCTTTAGATTTGTAAGTCTCTTCTGTTAAACCATTTATCTTTCTGGCTGCTTGATTTGAATGCACAGCCAAACATACAGTACCAGTCAATGCATACTAATTATACATGAGTAACAGATGCTGTTTTAGACACTGCTCTCTGCCTCTGGGGACCTACACTCAGTTCTTTTATGTTCTCTGGAGACCAGAAGTCTCGCTCATTCACATATGTTCGAGGAGCCTGTAAATTCAATCAGCATGACTGGCTCCCTCCAACTGCCCCCCAAAATCAGTGGTCTCAATCATCGTAATAATATCATACACATCCTGTTGACTCCTCTGGCTTATGCATAGGAAATGCTAGTAGGAACTAAGGAACTCTGGGGCTTGTAGTTCTACGCAGAGGGCTCACTTCTCTGGAGTGTTTTGTATAAGCGTGATATCTCTGTCTCTGTCTCTGTCTCTGTCTCTGTCTCTGTCTCTGTCTCTGTCTCTGTCTCTGTCTCTGTCTCTGTCTCTGTCTCTGTCTCTCTCCATACTGCTGCTTGCTGTTACACTGTTTCACACCATTTCGACAACCCATATGAGTACGAAAATGAAGTTTGCATAAATATTCTCAGATATGATCTATGGTTCATGGCCCAATCCTATGGGCTGTCGCTGGTGCCAGAACGTGCTTTCCAGCTGTCACAAACAGTGTTCCAGAAGTGTGCGGAGCCACACACTTCCGGACCGCTGCCAGAAAGGCTATGAGGCAGCCACACACAGCAGCAGGGCAATGGAAGCCTGCCAATGGAGGTAGGTTGGCAGGGTGGGCATAACGGGGTGGGATGGGGGGAGAACTGGGGGCGTGTTGGAGACGGAAGGAGGTGGCACTCCATGGGCGACTTGTGCCAGATGCCATCCCCTCTGGTGCCAGCCAGCATGCCCCCTTTGACTATTATTATATAACCACCTGAGCTCCTTGGAGGAAGGGCAGTATGGAAAATAAAATAAATAAATTACACCACAGGGGGAAGTAACAGTTGCATCTGGCATCGCGCATGCCAGGGCAAGGATGAACATATACCTCACTCCATATAGTAGGACTATTTCAAAACAAAAACAAACAGCTACAATCCAACTTGTTTTAACTGATGCTCATTCTGTTTAAATGCATCTCTGAACACCCAACGTTAGATATAAATATGTATTATGTGTATTTATCCAAATGGGAAGTTAAAAGTTCAGCAGAGCATGACCCCTGCTGGATCTTTATTTTTTATTTTTTGGAAATGATGGAAACATTTCTCAACGCTTGGCCCCTTGACATCTCATGGAGGGCAATCCCATTGGTAAAAATGTTTCTGAGCTACCCCAGAGTATGTTCCTACTCTTTTACTAGGCCCAGTTGACAAAAATGGAATATTATTTTCTATCAACAGCATCTGTCTTTTTGGCAGATTCCTAAGACAGTTGTATTGGCAGCTTTGAAGTAACCTCTGCATCTGTTGTGTAGCGACTACCTTGTCCTTGCCGGCAACGTTATTGTACAGTGATTCAATTTGTTTCTGAATAATGTCTGTAATTTTATGTGATTAAAGCTCCAACACAAATCACCTATGAGATCTCTAAACCAATCCTGCTATAGCAATATATGCGGGTCTTAACTATTGACAATCTTCTTTTCTCTGCCAACAAAGTACTTGTTTCAATAAAGAAGGCTTTCAGCTTGTAATTGCCACCCTACTTTGGAAGAATGCCATTCTCTATAGTAGTGGAATTGCTATATAGACGGTGCCATACCATATTCTGAATCAAGAGTATGATTTCTGATCAGCATCTGCGGCTAGAGACAGAAGGGGATGGTGAGTAAGCAAGGCCTCTTTCCTCAGCCTGGCAAGGAGTCCAAGAACTTCTCTTTTTAACAGTGTTCTGTAGTGGCCATAGTAATTGACTTGTAGACATTCAATGGAAATTCGTTCCCCCAATAGGTGTGGATAGAATTAAAAAGGTAAAGGTATCCCCTGACAATTAAGTCCAGTCCAGCGTTGTCCGAAGACGCCTCCGTGGTCATGTGGCCGGCACGGGTGTCACTGGAGCGTGGCGGGGGTGTGTGCCGCCTGGGGGTGATGCGCGCCATGGGGTGACGCGCGCACCCCCTCGCACGTCACCTCCGTGACGCGCGACACCCTCCGGACGCTCCGAGGCCGGCCTGGGAGCCAGCCTCGGAGCGTCCGACCCCGTCGGCGCTCCAGGGCCTTCTGAAAGAAGACCCAAGCAGCGCGTTCATCCGAGTATTTTCTGGATTTTCGCGCATGCGCAGAGACCGTTTTGAGGGCTTTTTACCCTCAAAATGGTCTGCGCATGCACGAAAATCTGGAAAATACCCGGATGAACGCGCTGTGTGGGCCTTCTTTCAGAAGGCCCTGGAGCGCCAACGGGGTCGGACGCTCCGAGGCCGGCTCCCGGGCCGGCCTCGGAGCGTCCGAAGGGTGACCCGGAGGGTGACGCGACGCGACGCGGGGGGGGAGCTGGGTCGCCCCCACCCCCCGTGCCACAATGACAGAGCGTCACTAGGGTGACGCGCGCCCCCCGCCCCAGGGTGATGCGCATCCTAGTGACGCTACTGGTGGCGGCATGACTCTCCTTGCCGCAGCGCGTAGCATGCAGCTGGAACACGGAGCGCTGTTTACCTTCCCGCAAGTGGTACCTATTTATCTACTCACATTGACATGCTTTGGAACTGCTACGTTGGCAGGATAGAATTACATTAGGGCAAAGAGCTAAAGCCCAGCAGCATTGCTGGACTCGCGCCAGTGGGGCAGTGGGCGAGGCGACACATCATCACCGCTGGCCCTGCCACTGGAATTGTCCTGATCTGGAGCCAAATGGATCAGGGTCATTCCAGTGGCAGAGTGGGTGGGGCGATGACTCGTCGCCCTGCTCACTACCCCACTGGTGTCGGGTGAGTCCAGCTACGCAACTGCTAAAGCCCCCCCCTTGCCATGATTTGGGACCTATTTCACCCCCTCTTGTGAAAGCTCAGTTTGTCACTGTGTTGCCAGTGGGAAAAGCAGACGTGTCCATGCACCCATCCAGGAAAATAATCTGGGGTTGGTTGGTCCCTTTTTGGGATCAGATTGGACTATTTTGCTCCTCACCTGATTGGCTTGTGGTGGAAGGGTTGGAGACCATTTTGGGCATGATGCTTTCTTTAGCCAGTAAGCATAGAGATTGGTATGCACTCTGAGGTAAGTGGATTGGTCAAAGGGGCCCAGAATTTATCTTCGGATAAATTGCCACCCTATTTTGGCTTGGCTCAGGGTTGCTGGCTGGGAACCCCTTGATCAAGGATTACAAAGTCAACCACAAAGGTTGCTCCAGCTTGAGGTGGGCTTTGTAATTCAGATCTTCCTTTGATGCCTTACAGGTGCTGGTGGTGTCAAGATTGGATTGTCGTCTGATAATCTAAAGCTTTGAGTAAGAGTGGGAATGCTTGACAGGAGGAATAGACAGTGGGTGGCTGTTTCCTCCAGCATAGGAGCCTGCACTAAAATGAGGTAGGATATTACGGTGTAGTGTGTGTGCACAATTGTGGACCATGTATACAAACACTTTATATTATTGGGGTTTGTGGGCAATGACTCACCTTCACATTTACATTCCAAAAGCTTTCCTGGAAAGCACACAGTCAACATTATTGGTGCAATCATCTGTGCTTGATATTCTATAGTAATTTATTTTACGGCCCACTCCTAACTCGCCTTTGCAGTGGCGTAAAGGCTAAACCACTGAACCATGAGCTGTCGATTTAAAGGTCGGCAGTTCAAATCCGTGCGACGGCTCCTGCCAACCTAGCAGTTCGAAAGCAAGAAATTGCAAGTAGATTAATAGGTACCACGTCAGCGGGACGGTAACAGCGTTCCATGCGCCTTGGTGTTGAGTCATGCCGGCCACATGACCATGGAAACGTCTTCGGACAGCGCTGGCTCTTCGGCTTTGAAACAGAGATGAGCACCGCTCCCTAGAGTCGGACACGACTGGACTTAATTGTCTAAGGGATACCTTTACCTTAAAGGCATATACAACATCGCAAACGGCGCAAAACCAACAGCCATTTCAGGGACACTGCCGCGAATGACAGTGGTGGCCCTGGCAGGCTCCTGCAGAAGGCAACCTGTACTGAGGCAGGTAAGCCGTTATGGGGGGCAGGTAATGGGCAGAGGTGGAGCGGGGTGTGGAGTGAGAGGAATGGGGGAGTTTCTTGGCAAAGTGGGAGAGCAGAATAGGGGAGGGGGTGGTTCCCAGTGGCAGTGACTTATGCCAGATCTTAGCCCCATTCCCTCTCCCCTTCCCTCGTCCTTACTCTCTTTCGACCAGTACCAGCAAAATGGCTGGGAAAGAGCCACAATTCTTTCAATGCTACAACAGCACTGAAAAATGAAGCCATGGCAAGTCAACTCGTAATGCAATGTTGCCACATATAGAAGGCACCTATAGGATTGTGGTTTGAGAAGACATTTGTGTTTTATATTCAAACGCACCCTCTGCAATTGTTCACGTCCCATTTTTTCCCCACCAGCGACCATTGGAGCAATGATCACCTGAAAGTTCCGAACCCAGCACTTTTATAGAGTTTCATTATGTTCGTAATTTGGCCAGAGTACTTTCCAGACATTTTGGATTATTTTACTCAGGCTGTGATAAGAAAATGAATGAGCTTATGCAGTTGGCATAATGTGCAGAGGAAATGGTACATTTAGCTGGTTATCAAGTGATAAATTCTTGCGTTGTGTTTCAGCCATGATTGATGTATGCCAGGCAATCATATGCTTGACCCATTTTACTAACTTCTGCCTGAATGTAGATTATTCCTGTCAGAAGCTATAAAAGTTTGGAATGCTGATTCCAGAAAACTGATTATCATATGTTTTCGTGGTGTGTGGGATTCACCGCTGGCTGAGATTTTCAGAACTGCTTCAGATGAAAATATGACACTACTTACAGCTAACCATCCCTATTGATTCCTGTGGAAATCAAAAAGTAAAAAAAGTCCCAAGTAATGCATTTGACTATCACAGCTTAGTCTGCCACTTGGATCATCAGGGACGTGCAGTGTGGGCGCGGCAGGCAAGGCAACCCTGCCCCTTCGTAGTTCCTGGTAAAGCACCACAGCCTAACCCTGGGGGGTGCACACATGTGCTACCCACTAATTTGAGTGCAAGTAAGTGACAAGTAAGTAAGGCCAGCAAGTGGCGCAGTGGGTTAAACCGCTGAACCATGAGCTGTCGATCGAAAGGTCGGCAGTTCGAATGCGCGACGGGGTGAGCTCTCGTTGCTTGGCCAGCTCCTGCCAACCTAGCAGTTCCAAAGCATGTTAATGCGAGTAGATAAATAGGTTCCGCTTGCGGGAAGGTAAAGAGCGCTCCGTGTTCCAGCCGCATGCTACGCACTGCGGCAAGGAGAGTCATGCCGGCCATATGACCATGGAGGCATCTTCGGCTTTGAAATGGGGATGAGCACCACACGCTAGAGTCGAACATGACTGGACTTAATTGTCAGGGGTCACCTTTACCTTTACCTAAGTGACAACAACCCCACTTTTAATAACCTGTGGATATTGATTAGTTTTTCCCTGTAGGACTGGGTCTCTGAGCCACTTGAATTTCCTGCTCCTGCTTCCCGGACCAGTGAGCTGATTCAAAGCCTGGTTCTTTATTTACTGGTCAGTTGGGAAAGAAGAAAGAAGTTCAATAGCAACAACAGCAAAGGAACAATGCCTCCTATATCTGGATGACTCAGCAGTCCTCTTCGGTTAGTGAAGTATCACAATAGTCTCTGAAGTGATGGAACGGTCCAAAGCTGTTGGGAAAAAAATTGACAGAAAATAGAAGATTTTTTACCATAGTTATATTTTATCAGAAAGCATTGTAGTAAATTTAAATAAGTTGGTATTGGAGAGCGTCCAATACCATACATATACTTTTCAGCTTTTCTGCGTTTAAGGCTTTTTCTTCCTGCTCTCAGTCACCTTAATTTAGCAGTTGTGTGTTGGATCGGATTTCTTTGTATTGCTTCTTTATATTGCATATTCTGGTTTTACGGGCCAATTGTATCATTCAGAAACTCCAGCCCACTGTTGTGGCAGCCTCTCTGCTGGAGGCTGCTGCATAGCCACCAGTGAAGCAGCCAAAAAGCCATGCACTGCCAGGGTGGGGATCAATGCAGGATTGGACAGGACGAGGTGGAGCTGGCAGCCACTGGATCACAAACCCCTGTCCTGGACTGGAAGCTCCCCAATCCCCATGGCTGTTATATACAGGAATAAACAAAAACAAACCAAAGACAAATGGTCGAATGATGTCTTTACCACCACATCTAGTCTTTGTTGTGATTAGAAATGTATTCTATAATACTGAAGTAGATTGAAGGGTTCTACAAAAGATTAGGACATTTATTGTATTGTAAAAACAATACAATTTACCCCTTGGGGTTACCCCTTGGGGTTTAGAAAGCCTGCCCATGTAAACCGCCTTTGAATTAAAGTCAGAGGAGAAATCCGATGACCAAAAAAAAGGCGGTATATAAATACTGGTTCAACATCATCATCATCATCATCATTATTAATCATCATCATCATCATCATCATCATCATCATCATCATCTCCACCAAGTTTTCTGATATATGCATGTAGAAGAAGATAAAAAAAATCATATTGCATAAAATGAATTCTCCACATTCTCTTTCCTTCCTATATCCCCACCTGTCTTTTGCCTTTAGACTGCCCTGAACGTATGTGCAGGACATGACATTGATACTGTTACACCAATCTGCCTGATAAAAGAGAAGCTTAAGCAATTTGTATGGGCGCTTACGGGCCTCAAAATGAAACAGCATAAAGCAATGTCTGTAATGCAGTAATCATGTCAGCATAATAGCTTGCCTTTTAAATGTTCGTAAGCTGCAGAGTTGTAGAGGCCACCATTTTGATGTGTTCAAAAACAAAGTAACAAAGGAAACAAAAGGAAAAGGCTGCTGAAAATTGCCATATGGTGTTCTTGAGGTCATTTTGGTTTGTCAAGCCAGGATGAAACAGCTTCTGCTTTACCCACACTCCTATGGCATCAAATGTGTTCCACAGGTTGGATGGAAATTTCAAACATTATGTTAAGGATTATCAACAAGCTGTGCTGCTGCTGCTGCTGCTGCTGCTGCTGCTGCTGCTGCTGTAGAAGGAGCCATTGCCAGGAATGATGTCACCCCCTGATACCTGGTGACACCTGCCAGACCATGAAATCATCCTGCGATGTATGGACTGTCCTGCTAGGACAAGCGTGAACAAGTCTTGATCTTTGTGAACCATACAACTTTTAGGTGAACCCTTTGTTAGGGTTATTCATAAGGAGGAGCCTTCTCTGAAAAAGAACCAGCTCTGTTCCTGCTCTTCCCCCCAGCAGTGGTGTTCCTAGGTGGGGCGGTACTCTAAGTTGCACACAGGTCTACTCAACATTACACGGTGGCCCCGCCCACTTGCCGTCGGAGCCATTCTAACCAGCGAAGGCAACGCGCAGGAGACTCCCTGTGTGTTGCCTTTGCTGCTCAGAATGGCTCTGGCAGCAAGTGGGCGGGGCCACCATGTAACACTGAGTAGACCTGTGCACAACTTACAGTACCGCACCCCCTCTAGGAACACCACTGCCCCCCCCCCCCCAGTCTCATGTTCTACGTGCCTGGGTTTCTTTTTGGCCTTGTGAACTATTTTCAAGTTCATTTTTTTACTTATAAGAATTAGCCAAGACTGTTGTAAGGTGTCTTCACCCAACACTTAGCGAAAAATATGCCTCCTCCCCCTTTTTCTAATTTACACATTCTGCCAAGGAAGCCAGCAGGGGCTTCGATTTCTAACTCAGAAACTACTGCGTCATCCTATGGATTTCCTGTAACCCAGTAAGAGCATGGGCTGAAAAGCAGTTTGTAAAACTAATAAATAAGTGATCAACACCTGCCAATGTCATCTTGGGCAAGTACAACGTTAAAAATTAGAGTGTGGTTTCTGTTTCTTGGACTGCTAGATTGTTCTTCCCCTGAGAAAAAGGGGTCTGGGACTGTATGACCAGCCCTGTCACAGGGACACCACACCCATCTAATGTGACACCTCCTATGTTACTTTATGTATTTATTTTGAGATTTGAATTCAGTCGTTTTACACCTGAATTGGATTGTTGTGCTAAACAATCAACATAACCTCATGGGTTACACATACCTTTGTGTTCTCATCTGGGGAAGTCTAATTAATTATATGCAAACTCTTCTCATTTTGACTCAGAATTTTGTTATAAAATGAGCTCCCCCCAATTTTGAAGGTAGTTCTCCTTGGGGAGAGCCCAATTCTGAGTCCGTCATGTCCCCAACGTTGTCATTGGATGTCTGACAGGATCCAATCAGAATATATTGCTTTAACACAAGCAAACTAATCAGGACTCCACCCTAAACTTTAGTTTTCAGATCCATGCAGTGACAATGAAATTATTTTCCATATATAAAAGTTTTGTCCTGAATATGAGGCAAATGGTTTCCGTCTATGTCGATGCTTTCTGTAATTCCCATTGTGGGCTTTTTAATGCATGCATCTGGATCTCAAAAACCAAGTAGAGATTACTTCTCAAGTACTGAAAGAGAAATGATAGAAGTGCGGTCTCTTCAGATGAAGTCGTGAGTGACACTGCATGCATTTCAAAGAATGGAGATAAAAATGGAATCCAGGCATACAAAGTATCCCCACTGGCATCCATAGGAATTTAATGTGGCTAATTTGAAGAGAATGCTTGACTAACATTTATGGAAATACTAAGTGGTTCACCGGGCCTGATGGAGTTGAGGTAATGTTCAAGCCCCACATTTTTATGGGCACCTTCTGAAAGCTAGAACATTTTAGCACCTTTTAATACTTTTCGTATTAATATTTCAACATTGTTAGCCCAAAGTTTTAACATGGAACAGAAACAGAAGAAAACTGTGAAAGAATTTGTTCCTCCTCCTGGGACCTGAATGTACAATTGCAAATGTGGTATGAAGAAATTCATGTTCTACTCAAAACAACTTGAGTTGTTAATTAATACTTAATACCAGCATTAAGTGTTTGCAGAGAGAAGTTATAGTATCTATAAAATTGCTGGAATTTAATTGAATTAATGGTCTCTGAGAGTTTCAGAGGGGAAAAAAAAACACACAACTTTCTTTTATATTTGTCTTGTAGAAACCTGGTTGAAAGAAATGAGTTTGGATGCCAAAGTTCATCTTTCCTGTCTCAGCTCCTACAAAATGGTTAACCATGTGTCATTTCCAAAGCACTCCTTCATTTGAGATATTATTACATTTTTTACAAGTTTCAATCTTTCAATCATAGAAGATGTGCCTGTATCTTCATCTAAGCAACTAAAATGCAAAATTTTAGAAACGGAACTGAAGGATCTTGACAAAACAACAGTAGCAATACTGGCATAAAGTAGGATCTTACAGTGTCTACTTCGAAACAGAGCCCACTGAGTTCAATGGGATTTACTTCCAGTTGAGTGAGTAAGGAATTCCAGCCTCACTGCCTAATCCTTTGCCTCACCATTGGAGATGATGCAGCCATGCTGACAGAGCATGTGCTGTATATTTTCTACTTACCTCTGCATAGGCCTCCTGGAGGCCTATAAGTCACTTTGCACCTATGCCAGCTATAGAGTTGGTGTACATCTGAGGAGAGTCAGGGGGCATTCCGGGGAGAGGCTGTGGGGATAGGACCTGGCATGTGACTGCCACCAGATTCACACTCTCCCTCTCCAAACATATCCATCAGTTCCCACCCAGAACGCCCCGTTACTGCCCCTCTCTGTCCATGGGCCACTCCCACTAAGAACATACCACCTCCAGCGGAGCATCTAGTACATGCACAGTGCCACTAGTCCTTTCCACCAGTGACTCCATTGTGCGCAACAGCAGCACAATGTTTCCGCTGGTGCAGGGCCTTTTGCGACAGTGAGACACCCCTCCTGCTGTCGCAAATGACCCATAGGATTGGGCTGTAAGTGCTCTGTGACTTAGGGTACAATCAGAGGTGTCGTTCATGGGGGCAGGGGGGCAAGGCGACGGGGCACCAAGCAGAGGGGGAAGGTTATTTGCCTCCGGATCTGTCACCCCCTCCTCCACTTTGTGTCTTCAGCCGAAAGTTTGCCCCCTCAACGGCAAGTTTGGCCCCTCAACGGCTGCGCACATTTCTGAAATGCGGTCAGGGAGCGCCGGGGGTGTGTGTTTTTGTGCCGCTGTGGTGGTGCGCAACAATAGCAACACGCCCTCCAGGGGCAGGGGTTGTGGCATCATGTGGGGGTGTTGTGGCGGCGGCCCCCCACGGGGGGGGGTGTAGGACCGCCACTGGGCCCAATCCTATCCAACTTTCAAACACCAATGCAGACATGCCAATGGGGCGTGCACTGCATTCTTGGGGGGGGGGGCAGTCACAGAGGCCTCCTCAAGGTACGGGAACATTTCTTCCCTTAATTCGAGGCTGCATTGGTGCTGGAAAGTTGGATAGGATTGGGCCCTTACTGTATAAGATGATGTTTTAAAGAACTGTCTGTAACAAGAGAAATGTCAAAAAGCAGCTATTTTATGATAGATAAGTGTTCAAAGTGTTTGGGCAATGTGAATGCCGCATGAACAGTTTATCTTCTTCTTTAGAAAAGACAGTCTGTCTCACAATGTATTTTTGTTAGTGATCCATAAGCACAACCATGCCAAATTTCCACTTTCTAGCTTAACGGGAAATAGGTGGTCCATTGCCCTAACTCACTGACTCATCAATTTATCTCCTATTCCCCAAATTGGGCGTGGTTGTTGTTTATGGATCACTAATAAAAATTACATTGTGAGATAGATTGTGTTTTAGATTGTTTGGATAGATTGTAGCAGGTGGTACAACTGCCCATGCAGCGTTCTGTTGATACTGTGATAAACACAGATCAGGCAGTGAACTAACCTCTTGAATTCCTCAACACATTGAATCCCCCTGGAATGGAAGCCCCCTGTCTTACTTTAAAGCTTGGTGTACATACCTGTAATGCTGTTACATCCTTTAAATCAGCTGAAACTTCAAGAGACTTCAAGTCCGGGTCCTCAGGCACAATGTCATCGAGGCTGCAGTTTTTACAGGATGTGAAGAAGAGGAAACTCTATTTATTCTATGCATCTTAATCATCCCATTCACACTCCCCTCTCGAATTTAAAAGACAGCAATTCTTGCTCAGAGTATGCTTCGCAATGACTATGAACAAGTCCCTGGGACAATCCTTAAAAGAGGCTGGTTGCTGTAAGGCAAGCTTGCTTCTCTCATGGGCAATTTCATGAAGCATGTTTAAGGGTTAGTAAACCAAATAACTTGGTGATATTAGCGCTGGAGGGTAAAACTTTGAACGTAGTGTACCAAGGAGTACTAGCCACGTAGTTACGCAATTCTTTAAACCTTAAGTTTTAGTCCATCAACAGGATAGAAAGTAATGGTTTTTTTCATGCATTCGAAGAATGGTCCTTCAGCTAGTTTTCTATAAAATTATTCCAATAGGTACAAAGGTCCCTGCCTTTCCATGGATGCTTTTTATCATTCCAGTTGTGTGCCCAGGGGGTGCTTGAAGCTGTAATGTCAGTATCTCTTTATTCAACGTTCTCTTACCCCAGACTATCAGGGTACTGTGTGTTGCCCTGCTGTAAAACAGAGAGCAATCTCCTTTCTTCTCTATTTGGTGTTAAAGAGGTTGTATTGATTTGAGAGTCATTGCAAAGAGTGAATGGCATAATTTCCCTCTGTTTGCAAGCATTACAAAAAAGGAGGCCTTTTTGTTTTGTTTTTGGGTTGTTTTATATTTCTGGAAAGTCTCTTACACCAGGTTTTTGGCCTGATATAGCTTTTAAATTTGAGTCGAGAGCACAGACTTTGAAAGGAGGTTTTACTGCTTATTGAATTTTATGTCAGAGAGTTTTATTTTCATTGTATTTCTATTGGTTTGATTAGTTTTGTTATGTACAGTGCTCTATGATGCCATGCATGATGGCAAAATAATAATAAAAAAGCTGTGGTACAAATGAAGCCATTTTACCAAAGGAGAAGGAAAACAAGCATAGGGCTGTGATACCTGGTTCATCGTTCATTTTACACAACTAGAAACACATGCAACATCCAACTGATGATTAAGAAATGACTTGCATCTCTTCCAAATAATTTCTAAATTAGCTTTGCTACTGTAGCCAGAAAATTAAGTCCTTGATAATGAACTTTCTCCTTTTGAAATCTACCCTAAATGCACTCAAAGTGAAGACTGATGCCTGACTCCCTGGAATGTCATTCTTCTGCTGAAAGCCTGGAGGCAGGGACATCCTTTGCCCCATCTTGCACCAACATCAGTCAAGCTGGGGAGACGTAACACCCTATTGGGTGCCTGTGTCAGCTAGGGGTGGGGCTTGGCCAGCCGCACTGCCAGGAGATCATCCCCAGTATTTTGTGTCAATCCCATCTCACCCACCCTTTAGGTTAGTCTGAGACTAGAGGGTCGCCTTTTGAGGCTAGGGAGGAATTGCCTGCTTGGCCAATCAGGGAAGATTTTTGCCTAAGACTGTTCTTAAGGTACAGCATTGTAGTTAGGGCAGCCAAAGCTAGCAGGCATTGTGCAGGTCAGGAAGCAGGTGTTGGGACTTTGGTGTGCACCTTGAAGTAAACAAGAATCAGAGGGGGAACCAGAACAGATCTCAAGAGGCTATCTGGCCTGGTGATGCAGGCTGGTGACCCCTTAGGCTTGAATTGGCACAGGCACGCCCCTCAGTGGGCCAGCGCAGCTTACCCGGCCCGGCCCATGCTCACTGGGCCGAGGCATGGGATTCTCGACAGATTTGCCACAAGCAGGAGCAACACATTTTTACATTACAGTCCAGAATGCAGTGAAAAAGTGGTGTGTTAAATATATATGGAAGGTGTGGTGTGCTCCACCCTATACAGGGTGAGTGAGTCAGTCAACTGGAGAGCCAGAGCAAAAACATGAGCAAAGAGATTTGACTCATAATGGGGGGAGGGAATGGTCACGACAAATGGGGTAGTCATAGCCAACAACTGGAGTCAAATTTTGCAATGTCTGGTATACAGTATATTGTTGCAACTGTCCTGTTAATAGAGTGTTAATAGTCTTAATAGAGTGGGTGTGGCTTGGTCATAGACTAAGAGCCCAATCCTATCCATTCTGCCCCCCCGCCAATGCAGCTATGTCAAAAAGGCACATGCTGTATCTAATGGGGGGGGGTCAGGAGGCTCAGAAGGAAGAGGGGAATTATTTCCCCTTACTCCTCCATAAACCTCCCATTCAGCAATGGATCTCCTCAAACCTGCACCAACTCTGTAGCTGGTGCAAGTCCAAGGAGAAGAAAGGGTAAGGGAGGCTTGGAAAAGAGGAGATAGGATCATGTGTGTGCTATTGCCACTGGATCCACCACCTTCCGCTGCCTCCTTGTTCCTCCCTCTCCCCACCCCGCTGCCTTACCTGGTCCGGCGGGAATGGTGGGATCTGGCGGGCATGCATGGCAGCAGAGTTGGAGCACTCCCACCTGTTGTGGCAGTCCTATCCCAATCCTGGATAGGACTGGGCTGAAAGAACCCTAATTACTGAGTAATCCATGCAGTCCGCTTTATTGGTCATCCTCTTGACCAATTTAGCCTTTTAGGGAAGAGGCTAAAATGAGTTTGTGCTACATAGTTGCAAGTATGGTTGTCTGAGAAGAAGCTTTTTTTCTCCTTTTCCATCATTTCGGGGTGTTGCTATAAACTTGGTACTTCTTGTGAGTTTGGTTCCTTATTGTCACTCTGGCTTGGATGTTCCTGGCTTTTCAGACCTCAACCCTAGTTACCTGCCACAATGTAGTTTTACTCATTGGAATTATAAAATAATGGCCATGTTGCAAGGATGTGTGGAACTTCAACCCAGGTTCCATGAATCTCAAAGAAGTGGTTCATATATTTTTGCTGATGGGCAAATCTATTGTATTCTGAAGCCTCTGATTTTGAATCTTCATTTTGAAGCTTCATTTAGGGACTGAAGACTTACAGCCCAATCTTAACCCCTGCTATCCCATAGCATGCAACAATGCAGATGGAGCATGTGTTGTATGCTACCGTGTGTGTGTGTGTGGGGGGTTTGCAACAGGACGGCCCAGGGGAGGTAAATACAACTTTTTCTTACTCCCCCTCCTCATAGGCCACCCAGACTCCAATGGGTCTCCTTGGATGTACGCCAGCTATTTGGCATAGATCGAAGGGCCAGTTCAGGGTGGGGAAAGCGGGGTAGGATCTTGGTGTGTGCCACTGCTGCTGAGATCGTCCCCTTCCTGCCCCCAAACCACCACCTGCCCAGCCCACATTCCGACCCGAACTGCCCATCATCCTTCCCCAAACCGCCCCTGCCACTGACCTACCTGCTCTGGAGATCTATTTGCACCAGCAGTCCCACAGCGTTTGTGCTGCCGGTTTCGGGCTGATGGTGAAGCCCCGGAAAGTATTGGACTGCCAATGACTTTTCAATTTGACATTTTAAAAAAATCCATTCTGGTAATGTTTAAACACAGTTTTAATGTGCCTGTGAGCCTGTTAGTTAAAAAAAAATCACTTTTACCAATATGGCATGTAGGCCTGGATCATTTTTCAGTTTGTTGAGAGAGTCACTTCGGAAATACAGGTGGGCCCCCATATCCGCTGGGGATATGTTCCAGGCCCCTCCGTGGATACTTGAAACTGTGGATAAGAGCGATCACCTCCTCCATGGTTTCCTGAGAGCCCCCCACCCTGCCTCCCCTGCAGGCAGGCATGCTTGCCCCCCCCAGCTCTTATTTTTCTTTCAGCAAGCTTTGTTTCTTCCTTAAAACAAACAGAGAAGCAGCCTCCATTGCAAGCAAGTAGAACGATACTAAGTCCTAGAGAGGCTCTGCAAGGTTTCTGTTAACCTTGCAGAGCCTCTCTAGTACTTAGTCTCGTTCTACTTGCCTGTAATAAGCAAGTTTCCTGTTCTTTAAGGAAGAAATGAAACTTACTGGGAAAAAAGTAAAAGCCTGGGGGGGGGGGGTTTCCCCACGATCTGTGGATAACTGAAACTGTGGATAGCGAATCAGTGGATATGGGGGCCCACCTGTATTGGATTGCATGAAGACTAGTGTAGTCGGCTAGATAATCCCCCCATGCTATAAAGTTGATGTTTTTAATGTAAAAGGAGTGTGTGTTTTTTCCCTCCTGTGATAAAATGTCATCTGATACCATCTGTTCAGTGTGTAATTTTAACCACAAATCTTTGTTGTATTTTTCTGGAATTTGTTTTTCAAACTAGCTAATTTTAGTCTCCAGTTCATACACCACACTAATTTCCTTGTTTCTTCCTTGCTGAGAAGTCTGATCTAAAAACTCTTCATACAGAGGTTTTGGCGCTTTCCCAAAATGAAACACTCTCAAGTCTCATCTTCTTTCATGAAATCCATTTGCTTGATGGAATTGGAACGCCAAATAATTCGATATAGCGAATAAGACAAACAAACAGTTATCCTTGTAGTATGGCAAACGAACATGTCACATACTGTATGTAGAAGCATCAAAAAAGTTAATCTAACAAATTTGCCCGGTTCTAGGATTTTACATATTGCTTTTGGATCGCACCACCAAAGCTAGGATTGTGCATGTTGCTTCAGCGAGGACATGAATCCACGCAAATCCAGGGTCTCTGGTTCTTTGTTGTAAAGTGCTGAAGCTGTTAGCAACGTAACATTAGTTTGATTTGATGTATTCCCTGATTGCCAAACAGAAAGCATGTTTTATATCCTACTGCTATTTTCCAATTTGCCCCTGTACATGTTTACTTAAAATTATGTCCCATGGTGTTCAGTGGGGCTTTATCTCAGGTAGCTACGCATTGGCAAATTGCCCTCCATGTGCCTTCTACCTGGGGGAGCCCTGTAAAAGTTGATTCACCAGCATCACATCAAGGCTAGGGGCACAGAGGTGATATCAGGCATCAGTAGTCAGCCCTTTGAAGGGGCAGTTGTCCAAGGACAACTCCAGATGTTGGTCCTGCACTGAGGCTGAACTAACAGCCCAATCCTATTGGGCAATTCTGCTGGCAGAACGAGCATTCCGCCAGCGGCGACTGCCTTACAGCAGTTGTAGACACATCTCCAGCAGCACTGCTGCCAAAGCACCAGCGAAGGAGGGGGGCAGCAGTGGTTCCATCAAGGTCTGTTGTTCTAGAAAAGTTGTGTGGGGGAGGTGGGACTAGTTGGGGGGATAGGGCGGAATGCGGGCAAGGAGAGGGTGGAACAGGACGGTGGTGGGGAGGCAAGTGTATTGCGTCAGGAGGAGGGCAGGTTCGGCAGCAGCGGCACCTGAATCCAACCCCCCTTCCTGGACCCAATCCCACAGCCTGGGTCTACGCAGACCTGTGCCTGCATTTTCACTGGCACATAATCTGAGTAGACCCCTCCACACCATGGAGGCTTACACAGAGGAGACCTCTGGACCCCCCCTCCTCTGGATGCAGCACAAACCATTTGGGGGTGACTGCATTGGTGTGGGGGAGAGCATAGGATTGGGCTGTAAATGGAGACTGTTTGTAGGGAATGGTAGTGGCGTCCATGATATCTGATAGAAGGAATGCACAAGTAGTTCAACCACTGAAGGTATGGGATGACTAGATATGGGGCCACTGTCCAGGCCACTGGCTCATTTGAACTGTGTGAAGGTATAGGCGACATGATCGCAAGTAGCTGCTTCATCCTGAGTCAAATCATTGGGTCCATCTAGCTCAGTGTTGTCAACACAGACTCTCAGTGGCACTTCCAGGGTTCCGGACAGGGGTCTTTCCTAGCCCTATCTGGAGATGCCAGGGATTGAACCTGGGATCTTCTGCATGCAAAGCAGATTCTCTCCTACTGTGCTACAATGCCACCTGAGACACAGTCAGGCTGCCTATACACAATTCATTGTTTCAAAGGGGAGAAAAAAGTGTGAACAGATACCAATGTAAACACATAGTAAGTGATATCAAATTCTGGGCCAAAATGCTTCTTTGTCAACACACACATGCGCGCGCACACACACACACACACACACACACACACACACACACAAAGCAACAGAGAAAATGTTGCATGTTCGAATTGCCCAGTAAGACAAGAAGTGTCAGAAGCATCGATGCATTATGCATTAAAAAAAATCACACAGCATAACAAAAGTTGTTTCTTTTTTTTCTTTGTCTCCCTTCACCTTGTTGCTGCGCATGATGCGAAATGCTTGAAAGCCAGTCTCCAAATTAGGCAGCTGTTTTGAACATGTGGAGGCAGAACAAGTGGTTCCAGTGGGAATCGGATGAAAGCTCTCAGTGCGCTTTTCCTCTCCCCACTGACTACTTTTCATTAGAGAGAGAAAATATATTACCACCTTGCATGGCCACCAGGCATGGAGGTGCACATTAATATTTGGTTTACTTCCTCTCCTATCCACATGATGAAGCCTCATCAACTGAAAAGGGGGAAGAAAAAAACCAAACCCTGGGGTGATCATTTACATGTGAAGACTCAAATCGGATTTTGTAATGTAATAACGAATTTGGAATGGGCCGCTTCTGTTCAATAATATCCAAGTAACAAAATGTGCAGGTCCAGAGACAGCCTGCCCCCGAGGAACAGTTGCAGGGGTACAACAGAGGGAGAGGAATATACGTTCATCTCCTGTTTGTGGGCTTCCCAGGATAGCTACTGTGAAAAAGCAAGATATTGGACTAGGTGAGCCCAGTCCAGCAAGCTTCTTTTTATATGCTGAGACTCTAGAACAGTAGCTTTAGAAATAGTCTGACTCTCAGAACCTTCTGTAAGAGTCATCGGCATCATGAACTTGGACTTAGATTCCATATTGAAGGATTGATGTGGCTGCCGCCATGCTTTCCCTGCCCCTTAACGGGGCAGGGGAAGCATCCGGTTCTCCTGGTGGGTCACGACCCACCAGTTTGAGAACCGCTACCCTAGTAAATATCATAACTCCATTTCTTCATATGATGTGGCAAGTTCAGAAACATACAACCAAAATTTAACCCTACATTTCTCACTGCTAAATATTATTCACATTTCTTTTTTAAAATTTGAGTGATCATTCTTTTACCCAAATTAAGTTGTTTCTAAAACCACTACAGTCAAATTCAGCAAAAATGGCTCACTGATCTCCCCTTTCTCATATTTTGAATCCCCTCTTTAGTTTTTCCAGACAGATCTGGGTTCCTCTGTGCTCCTTGCATGACAGGAAAACTCCTCATATGCCAAACCAAATACTAGCTTGATCAGGAATATTGTGGAGAGGCTCTGCACTCAAACCTCAATTTCAATTGGATTGCAAATAAAAGCTTTTTAGTGTGAAGATAAGCATAAATAAAACACTAGACTGGTGCCTACACGTACCCCACCACTGCCTTTATAATCAAAAGGAAATAACAATTCAGGAACAGTGTAGAAAAATAATGGGGCCTTGTAGGGAAAATCGTCCTTGCTGAAAGCAGAGGTTAAATGAGGAAAGTAGTTCCTTTCTGCAGAAGAATTTACATTTCTTTGTAACGTGACAGCCTTCACTACTAACAAAGCTAAATTTAACCTCGCAGAAGGATTGCCGCATTGTAGCTCTCTGGTTTCATGGCGCATAATGAAAATGTTGCGCCTTCTTTGGCTCTGAAACTTTTTCATGCTTGGTCGCCCTCCCGACATGAATATTTTTGGAACATTTGAGGAAAATCCCTCCAGCTATTTTGGCATTACGAGGGCATGATACACACACACACACACACACGCACGCACAGGCACGCACGCGCGCACACACACACACACACACACACACACATTTACTCAATGTAGCAAAACCCTGGATTTCTTGTTATTATGGATCAGTTAAAAAACAGTTGAACTTTGAGTCTTCCAAATGTGACCTGAGCCTAGTTTTTCTTGATCCATAGATGCTTTGCAAAATCAGAAAAATTGAGAGACCTGTAAAATAGGCTCTTCCCCTGAAATTGTGGGCAGTTTTTCCCTTCTGTAGCATATTCTGCCAACTTATATATGAAAGTGCAAGTCAAATCCTCCAGAGGTGCAATGATCCATCCTCCAGGGAGACAGAATGGAAAGACAGTCTAGTGGCAAACAGACTGAGAGCTGCAGATCAGGACTTCCCTGGTTCAAATCTCACCACTGCCATGAACTCAACTCACTAGGCAGTCTTAAGCAAGTCACTCCCTCCCAGTCTCAGCTGCAGTGTGAAGCTAAGAATATGTAGCATGCATGCAGGACTTGTGTAATGACAATTAACCCAATGCTAACCAATTTTCCAGTGCTGATGCAGCTATGCCAACTGGGTGCATGCTGCATTCTGCAGCGGGGGGGGGAGGAGTCATGGAGGCCTTCACAAGGAAAGGGAATGTTTGTTCCTTTCCCTCAGGGTTGCATTGCAACTGCATCGGTGCTGGAAAGTTGTTTAGCATTGGGCTAAATGTCAATTTAAAAAGCTTGCTTTTACCTTCGCGTACCTTTGTGCGCCAAACCGCTCCGTTTTCAAGCTTTAATAAGGCTTTAGAAAGGGAAATCAGGTTCCCGAAGCCTTTTCTGGGTTGCGTGACCACCCTCCTTTTTCCCCACTTTGCCCCAGAATGCATTGCAATGCATTCTGGGTGAGCCGGGGTGAAGGAAGGGGGATGTTGTGCGACCCAGAAGAGGCTTCAGGAGAATAATTCCTCCTTTACTTTTTTTCCCAGTACCCTTGCCATCCACGGGCATCCATTGATAGTCAAATTCGCAGGTATGAAAACCCTGGATGGCAAGGGCCCACTGTACCTAAAGTACAATTAGTGCATACATGGAGGAGCATTGCCTCACCAGGCCTGCAATGCAATATATGTCACATGACTGAACATATGCAAAAGATTAATGTGGTACAATCCCCTCAAAAAAGAGGAAGACGACTGCACCAATTATGCACATATACAGCTAAGTCAAAAATCCTGTGCAGATGTGAGGGTGCATGAACAGCATTCATGAGATAGGAGTGAGAATGTGCTGGCAAGCTGATATACTCCCCAACCCCCAAATGTACAGTGTTTGTTTACATATGTGGGCCAAGGGTGGGGCTTCAGGAGCATGGGAGCTGGGAGCAGGGCTTGCCAACATGTACTCACTTGTGAGTACACCATGTACTCACATGGCTACACTTATTCTGTGGAAGCCATCCATGTGTTTTCACATTTGCACAGGGCTATACAAATACCATCTTCAACTCTAATGCTAAACCACAGTTTAGCACAATCATAGTTTAGTGGTATGAGAATGTGCTGCATCATATTCATGCTCATGGCTCATACTCCCCTTTTCTTCCTCCTACATGCACAGATAGAAGCGTCCATTTAAAGTTTTTTTTTTTTTAAATCAGAACACAGTTTCTTGTTTCAGGCGGATAAGCAAACTGTGTGTTTTTAAAAACCATTTCTTAAAGGGGGGGGGGGTATTAAACCAAGACAATAAACATATCTCTCTCTCTCTCTCTCTCTCTCTCTCTCTCTGTGTGTGTGTGTGTGTGTGTGTGTGTGTGTGTGTGTGTGTGTGTGTGTGTGTGTGTGTGTGTGTGTGTGTGTGACAGGCTACACCAAAGCCCTCAGGGAGAGCTGAAGAAAGGAGATAAAGAGGAAAGTGTGATGTCTTGGCATACATTGCAAAAAGCTCCTTGTATACTGAGATTGGATGCCTCACTGGGAGGGGGTCTTTGAACTGGACCTCCCATGGTACCTCAGGAGAAGTTGTTGATTTCTCTTTCTCAGCCACCATTCAGCCTCCTCCCATCTCCTGACTGATGTGGGTAGAGGAGCCCAATGAAATACTTTTACGGTGGAGAGCACCACCCACTCCCATCAAGAGTTTAAATGACAAGATGCTGAAGGAAACTGGCAGAAATACCAGAACAGCTGGCTCTCTGGACAGTAACATCATTCATGCATGCATTTTTTGGCTATCCTGGTGAGTATGGAGGTGTATATGTGAGTGGGTGACAACTTACAGCCCAATCCTATGAATGGGCTGTGCTGGCAGAATATGAGTCCCGCTGGCGCATGCTGTTGCAAAAGCTCCATAAAGCACTTTGTGACAGTGCTGGGCCTTTTAAGAGCAGGTAAGTCTGACACAGGGGGAGGGGAGGGTGGGGAGACAGTGGAACAGGGCAGGGGGAGGGCAGTGACAAGGTGGATCGGGCCTGGGTGGAGGGAGGATCAGTGGTACCGGCACACATTGTATCCTTTTCCCCTTCCTGGGCCTGATCCGCCAACACAGATCAATGTGGATTTGTATCAGCTATTGAGCTAGCACAGGTCCAAGTTGACCCATTGCAGCTGCTAAGGCTTGCCCCGGGGCGAGTGGACAAATGTCCCCATACCCTGCGGAGATCTCCAGAAGCTGAAATTCCCCCACAGGATGCAGCGTACCACTGCGCCAACACCACTGCATTACCGCACAGGAATTTAGTTAGGATTGGGCTTAATAAACCACAATAGGTTCACTTGTCTATTATAACACATAAAACTGGTTTAGATTGGTATTTTTTTATTTTTTTATTTTTCACATTTTTATACAGCCCTTCCTCCAAGGAGCTCAGAGTGGTGTACATATTTCCTCCCCTCCTTTTTGTCCTCACAACAACCCTGTGAGGTAGGTGGGGCTGAGAGATAGTGACTGGCCCAAGGTCACCCAGGAAGCTTCGTGGCTGAGCGGGGATTTGAACCTGGATCTTCCAGGTCTAAGTCCGACTCCCAAACCACTACACCATCCTGGTGTCTGGAGGTGGTTCATTCCCCACAATGTGGATAAGATTTCCCTTTCCCCCCTTCCCTTTTGAATGCTCCGGTGGATAGACTTGATCAACATTCCTGCCTCTCCCCTTGGGATAGACTCCAATTGGCCCTGGTCCTGTTTTCAACCTATGGGTTGCATATAAAGCACAGTTTCCCACATTAATCTGAAATGGGGAAAACAAACAAAAAAACCACCTACCTTTGTTACAAACCACAGATGGAGGTGGGAAGGAGAGGGAAAAATCTGTGAGCCTGAGGCTCACTACAGAATATTCTCATAATGCTAGCCACAGCTTATTAGTATGGCTGAAGTGAGCCATTATTATAAGGGAGTATGGCATTGTGTGAATGTTCATTCTTCTCTATGAGATAAATGGAGAGTTAGGGATGTGAACTGGCTCAGTGTTCCTTTTCCTCAAAACCCTGTTCTTGCAAAATAAATAAAAGTATGGACAGTAAACATGGATACAAAGATCACTGTAGAGGATCTCTGTGTAGGAAAGAATTATTCTGGCTGGTCTGAAAAACCAGCCACTGTACAGCAAAATTCCTGTGCAACATCCTTTTCAAAACCAATATTCCTCCATCTATCAATTCATTCTTCTTCCCAAACAGGTCTACCCAAGAGAGTTGCAATAGCTGTTTTAATTATGAGTCACAAAAGAGAAAGCAACAGATGTATAAACATATTTTAGGTATCTATTAAATATCTGCTGAATTGTTATACTCCTGTTGGCTCATTAATGAAATCTCTATGGATTAAGCACTGATTTCTAAACACCTTCATCTACAAAGACACAAGGAAGATTTGCATTTTCACCTTATGCACACTAATTACAATTTCTTTTATGTATTCCTAATTATGCACTATTTTCTTTCTTTCCTGGTTTCTTCATAGTGAAGGGCTGATTGAGTCTCTGACTACACTTAAGCATAAAAGGAGAAAAAAACATAATTGACGCATAAATACATCTTGCTATGAAGTCTTTATTCACATCAATCAAGGTTAAGTGGTATCAACTAGCAAATACAGCTCAGAAATAACAAGGATTTGAAAATGAGATTATTCAAAGGATTTTGTCCCTCTTAAAGTCAAGATTCGTTTGGTTAAACTTCAATATGTAATAGTTTTATATGCCTGTAAATCATAATCCCTTTATAATATATCTCATTGTACTGTATAAAGAGAAATGTTTGGCCTTATTTTTCAGAAATCCTGGGAGCTACATTTCCCATCTTCTTGACATCACTCATCACTGGGTATCCCCTGAAGTACTGATGACAATTTGCAGGGTATTTTGTGGCAAATATCTGCACTGCAAATATGTATGGCATATTCTGTCCTCAACCCCCTTAAACCTAACAGTGGAGGGCAGATAACAGGTAGGAGTGGCAGGTGATAATTCTTCCCGCCCTCATTATTTGTGAATGGGAGTAATCTTGGGTAGCAACAGTTCTTCACTGTCCTCCTCTTGGCTGATTCGCACCACTGCTAACACCAGTATTCGGCCATTGATTGATACACCCCCCCCCCCCGGGCATGCTCACAGGAGTATTGAGATTTTAAGGCTTCTTCACCAGTACCTCCCTTTGCTGAGACTATTTGGGAAAGGAGGTTAACATTAGGAAAGACTAGCACCTGGGAGGCTAACCAGTGTTTTAACTTTTGTTGTTCAGTCGTTAAGTCGTGTCCGACCCTTCGTGATCCCATGAACCATATCCCGCCAGGCCTTCCTGTCCTCCACTATCTTCCTGAGTTAGCTCATTTTCATGTTTGTTGCATCGGTGATGCTGTCTAACCATCTCATCCTTTGCCTTCCCCTTCTCCTTTTGCCTTCAATCTTTCCCAGCATCAGAGTCTTCTCCAGAGAGTCCTCTCTTCGCATTAGGTGGCCAAAATATTTGAGTTTCAGCCTTAGTACCTGTCCTTCCAGGAAACAGTCAGGCTTGATTTCATTTAGAATTGACTGATTTGATCTCCTAGCAGTCCAAGGGACTCTCAGGAGTCTTCTCCAGCACCACAGTTCAAAAGCATCTATTCTTCGGCGCTCAGCCTTCCTTATGGTCCAACTCTCGCAACCATACATTGCTACTGGGAACACCATCGCCCTGACTATGCGAACTTTTGTTGGCATGGTGATATCTCTGCTTTTTATTATGCTGTCTAAGTTTGCCATAGCTTTCCTTCCAAGGAGTAAGCGTCTTTTAATTTCATGGCTGCTGTCTCCGTCTGCAGTGATCTTGGAGCCCAGAAAAGTAAAATCTGTTACTGCTTCCATTTCTGCCCCTTCTATTTGCCAGGAATTGATGGGCCCAGATGCCATGATCTTAGTTTTATTAATGTTGAGTTTCAAGCCAACTTTTGCACTCTCCTCTTTCACCCTCATCAAGAGGCTCTTTAGTTCTTCTTCACTTTCTGCCATTAGGGTGGTATCGTCTTCATATCTGAGGTTGTCGATATTTCTCCCGGCAATCTTGATTCCGGCTTGCGATTCATTGAGCCCTGCATTTCTCATAATGTACTCTGCATATAAGTTAAATAAGCAGGGTGACAATATACAGCCTTGCCACACTCCCTTCCCAATTTTGAACCAGTCGGTTGTTCCATGGCCGGTCCAAACTGTTGCTTCTTGACCCGCATACAGGTTTCTCAGGAGACAAGTAAAGTGGTCTGGTACCCCCATCTCTTTAAGAATTTGCCACAGTTTGTTGTGATCCACACAATCAAAGGCTTTTGCGTAGTCAATGAAGCAGAAGTAGGTGGTTTTTTGGAACTCTCGTGCTTTCTCCATGATCCAGCGCATGTTGGCAATTTGATCTCTAGTTCCTCTGCCTCTTCGAAACCCAGCTTGTACGTCCGGTAGTTCTCGGTCCACGTACTGCTGAAGCCTAGCTTGTAGGATTTTGAGTATAACCTTGCTAGCATGTGAAATGAGTGCAATTGTGCAATAGTTTGAACACTCTTTGGCACTGCCCTTCTTTGGAATTGGAACGTAAACTGACCTTTTCCAATCCTTTGGCCACTGCTGAGTTTTCCAGATTTGTTGGCATATTGAGTGCAGCACTTTCACAGCATCATCATTTAGGATTTTAAGTAGCTCAGCTGGGATATTATCATCTCCACTAGCTTTGTTGTTAGTAATGCTACCTAAGGCCCACTTGACTTCACTCTCTAGGATGTCCGGCTCTGGGTCAGTGACCACACCAGCGTGGTCATCAGGAACATGAAGATCTTTCTTGTATAGTTCTTCTGTGTATTCTTGCCATCTCTTCTTAATCTCTTCTGCTTCTGTTAGGTCTCTGCCTCTTTTGTCCTTTATCATGCCCATCTTTGCACAAAACGTTCCCTTGATATCTCCAATGTTCTTGAAGAGATCTCTAGTCCTCCCCATTCTGTTGTTTTCCTCGATTTCCTTGCATTGTTCATTTAAGAAGACTTTCTTATCTCTCCTTGCTATTCTCTGGAAATCTGCATTCAGTTGTTTATATCTTTCCCTTTCACCTTTGCTTTTCGCATTCCTTCTTTCCACAGCTATTTGTAAAGCCTCATCTGACAGCCACTTTGCTTTCTTGCATTTCTTTTTCTTTGGGATGGTTTTAGTTGCTGCCTCCTGTACAATGTTATGAACTTCCGTCCAAAGTTCTTCAGGCACTCTGTCTACCAGGTCTAATGCCCTAAATCTATTCTTCACCTCCACTGTATACTCATAAGGGATATGGTTTAGGTCATATCTGACTGGTCTAGTGGTGTTCCCTACATTCTTCAGTTTAAGCCTGAATTTTGCAATAAGAAGCTCATGATCTGAGCCACAGTCAGCTCCAGGTCTTGTTTTTACTGACTGTATAGAGCTTCTCCATCTTTGGCTGCAAAGCACATAATCTATCTGGTTTCGGTATTGACCATCTGGTGATGTCCATGTGTAGAGTCGCCTCTTGTGTTGTTGGAAAAGAGTGTTTGCTATGACCAGCGTGTTCTCTTGACAGAACTCCGTTAGCCTTTGCCCTGCTTCATTTTGCGCTCCAAGGCCAAACTTGCCTGTTGTTCCGTTTATTTCTTGATTTCCTACTTTAGCATTCCAGTCTCCTATGATGTAAAGGACATCTTTTTTGGGTGCTAGTTCTAGAAGGTGTTGTAGGTCTTCATAGAACCGGTCAACTTCATCTTCTTCGGCATCAGTGGTTGGGGCATACACTTGGATTACTGTAATGTTGAATGGTTTGCCTTTGATTCGTACTGAAATCATTCTGTCGTTTTTGAGGTTGCACCCCAGTACTGCCTTTCCCACTCTTTTATTGACTATGAGGGCTACTCCATTTCTTCTAAGGGATTCATGCCCACAGTAGTAGATATGATGGTCACCTGACTTAAATTCGCCCATGCCCGTCCATTTTAGTTCACTGATTCCCAAGATGTCAATGTTCAATCTTATCATCTCATTTTTGACCACATCCAGCTTGCCTTGATTCATAGACCTCACATTCCATGTTCCTAAGCAGTATTGCTCCTTGCAGCATTGGATTTTCCTCTCAACCTCAGACACATCCACAGCTGGACATCCTATTGGCTTTGGCCCAACCGCTTTAACTACCGTATACTATATACGTGTTTTAACTACCGTATACTATATACCCATGTAGAAGGCAAAAAAAAATATATTATGCCTTAAAATTGACCTTGAATACCTGGGTCAACTTATACACGGGGCTTCTAAGAACAGCTCCTTGGTGAGGCAGGGGGAGGGGTTACAGAGCTGAGAAGCGGGATGCACGGGTTGGGTAAAAAAAATGGAACTATTTTACCTTGTTCTGAAGCAGCACAGACATGGAGCTCTTCTCCAAACAGGAAGAAAGGTGAAGGAGCTTATGGGAGTTGAAGTCTTTGTGACGGTCGCTGCTACTGTGTACTGTACTCCTCACAAAGCCTAAAACTCCCATAAGCTCCTCTCACTTTTCTTCCTGTTTAAAGAATTTATGTTGCTGCCCCTGAACAATTACTGGTAAGTCATTTTTAATGATTTTAAAGAATTTAAAAAAATCATATACCCCTAAGTTTTACCCTCGACATATCCACGGGTCATAGCAAATTCCATTCTTTTTGACTTAAAACGTGTCCTCAACTTATCTGTGAGATCAACTTATACACAAATAAGTATGGGTAATTAATTGTGGCCCAATCCCAATCCTGTGTAAATATTCCACCTGCAGAGCGTGCACTCCGCAGGCGGAGGGTGCCATAAATGAGCCATAAAGCGCGTTTTTGGCACCCATCCGGCAGCCCTCACTCCGCCGCGGAGCCCTGTTGCGGCCACCGGAGGAAGGTAAGACACCCACCGGTGGGTGCAAGGGCGGACCGGGCAGCAAGGGAGGGTGGTGTTTGGCCAAGCTGGCCTGGGAGGGAGCAGGGATGTCGGCTGTGGCATCCCCATCCTGTTCCTGGGTTCAGCAGCTGTTATACAGCCGCCTTGAATTTCTGCTAGCTTGAGAGCCGGCAGACATCCAAGGAGGCCATCAGGGCTTTTCAGCTCTACACTGGGGGGAAAGGGATGAACATCCCCTTCCCCCGATGAGACCCCGGGCAGCGCTGGAACAGCCCAGAAAGAGCATAGGGCCGCCTGCGGATCATTACGCGCTGACAATTGAAATAAATTGATTGGAATCAGGTCCATTTGAAATCAGGTCTGGGATAGCTCATGCATCACTTACAATCCATTCTCCCCAACCAGTCATAGGCAAATATAGGCAGTAACAAAGGCAGGCAAATATCGGGTTAACAAACCCCTGCAAGTATTACTTGTGAAACCGAAGAGCTGCAGCTGAGCCAGTCCCAAATATGACTACAGACGTAAGTGTCACAACCCAGATTTCTTGGTCACATTGGGTTTTCCACTAGTTTTATAGAAAAGTGTCTCCAGCTGAGGGCCAGGGAATTTAATTTCTTTTTTAAAAAATTCATTTGAAAAGGCACTGTATCATGCAAACCTTTAGAGCTGGCTTTTATTTTTAGTTATGCTGAGCATTAATTGGTGAAGCATACTACTTAAGCTGCAATTAGATGAAAGTGTGTTATCACTATATAACATACTTTATTCTTATATGTTGATTGGACAACTTCAATTCAACATTTATTAGACATTTAGCATTTAGTGGTGTTCAACAATGAAAGAGAAAGTTATACATAATTAATGGGCCAATCCTAATGGGCCAATCTGCTGGCGGAACTAGCATTCCACCAGTGGAGACTGCCTTATGGCAGACACAAAACGGTCTCTGGCAGCGACGGGTGAAGTCACACTCGTTTATGACAGTCACAAAGGGTCTCTGGCACATGCTGCCAGTGCGCCAGCGGGGAGGCTGCATTGCTGCATACAACAATGGTGTCAGCAAAAGAAGAACAAACTCAGGGTCAAGAGACATTTCAAGCAAACCCCATCAACCCATCCATAATCTGCTCCCCCCTCCCCAACACTCAAAAGTACTATAAACTCCAATAGTTTGGCACTCCCAGTAGTCCGGCATTAAAATGGCTGGGGCTTTGCTATTGCTCCAAGCTGCCATGGACACCCAAGCAACGTTAGTGGTGCTCTGGGCTGACACAGGCCTCTACCCCCTCCACATCTCTTCCAGTCCGACCCTGGCTTTACTGGGAGGTACAGGAGGAGCCACCCGTGCTCACTACCGAGGGCCAACTCTGCCCCATGAACACACACTGCAGGCTCTCTCCCAGCACCACTCAGCACCGGCACCCCCAGAAAGCAACCAAAAAAATGATCCTGGCTGGCCAGTCACCGCAAGTGGTTACACACATACAGTACTGTACATATATCATTACATTACCCGTCAATAGTACCTCCTGATAGACTGGCATAACTGACAATTCGGAACCACCCAGGTCCCAAAGGTGATGGGCTATTGGAGTTTTACTGCAGTATCTTGTGTCTCTTGCACTTGCCTTTTGGGGTGCTTGTGTGTGCATGCATGTGTGTACGTGTGTGTGTGAGTGAGTGAGTGAGTGAGTGAGTGAGTGAGTGAGTGAGTGAGTGAGTGAGTGAGTGAGTGAGTGAGAGAGAGAGAGGAGTAGCCTCTGGTGAGTTGCTTTTGAGGCAAAGTTTTTTTTACATGAATGGGTTTAATACATAGTAATAAGAGAGAATGTTCCCTTTATTAAATATTCAGTCACCCAGAACTCCTTGCAATTTTCCTTATGCTTTTCTAGACAATGTATGATTGTTGTTACTCTACATTACTCTTTATTCCCTCAAAACTATAGGCCTCTTCAGACAAGCGAAGCATGGGAGATAGCATGATTTCCCTGGCACGATCGAGGACCCTGCATTTTTGATGCATTCAGAAACTATAGGTGTCATTTGCATTCATGCAGGATCTCTTCACACTGGATACCCATAGGACAGGGACAGGCCTTTCTCCCCTGTGATTTCATTAGAAGCACTTTAATTACAGGGTTAATGTCATGACAGTGAAAAAATAAATATCTTGTTTAGCTCCTATTAAAATGTGCATTTTTTCTTAACCATATTAGGTTGCAATCCTGATACACCTTCATCTGGGAGGAAGCCCCATTGGATGTGGTACTTTGGGGTAAACCTGTCTAGGATTATGCTGTCCATCAGAATTGTTTTTTGAAAATATTCTACACAGGGTTTCATGTATCTCTATCTATGGTAACTAGTTACCATTAATACTTTATAGTATTTCTGTGCATTATGGGTGGAATGCTAGCTAGCAGCACGAGTATAAAGATGTTCTCTAAAGGAGGTTCATTCCTGGGCAGCATAAAAGTGAATGTGCTTATCACATAAGCATATTATAATGTTGTGAGGGTTACTTTGGAAAACATACTTCTATCATAATATGCCGTCCAATTTTGACACCATATTTACAGAAGCAAAATGTCGAACGATGAGGACATTGGAAATCTACAGCTTATGTAGAACTTGGAATGTTCAAACATAAAAATATCGGAGAGGATCTGATTGGCTCCTGATGTCACTCGAGTCCAAAACTCCGCATTGAGAGGGCCGTTAAATTACTGCTATTCCTTGGGATGGTGTACTACGCTCTAACACAGGTGAAAGGCCTCACATCTTCCACACCACAATCTATTACCTTCCCTTTCTCGCAGCTTTCCGATATTGGCTGATGAAACACTTCAGAAGGAAGAGGACTAGAAAGAGTAGACAGACAAGCTTCCATACAGACAATGGGGACATCATTATTAAAGAGCTACAGTGAACAATACGACTATTTCCTACATGGCCTGATTTGACAGACGTTCTCTCTCAGTCTGACGAGTTCCAACGGCAGAAGTTTCAAACTGCACTCTGTCTTTTGCTTTTGTCAGTATCACTGCCTGATAATGATGGATGACCATTACAAAGGAAAATGTTGGACTATTTCAAAGAAGCCCTGCTTTATCTATTAGCTCTAATACACTTTATACTGGCCAGATTTCCTGGCACAAAATGACTGCCTACTAATCATTCTATTCACGTGAGAGGAAAGAATTAGTATTAATTAATAGGTAGAACATGCTTCAAGGGTGAAGTCCTATGGAAAATCCAAGCAGAGCACTTTTGATTACACCCGGGGGTGGGGAGGGGGGCACAAAACCATCAGAGAGGCTTCTTTTTTCTGGCTCTCTGTTGGAGATACCGTGAAGGAACTTCTGCTCCAGTACTGGCAGCCAATTAGGGCCTGGGCCTGTGGTATAAATACCACCTAAGTCAATTAGACTTTTCCTCACTGTGGAGTTAGGATTCAAGCTGGCACATGCAGTGGCTAAGCAAATGAAGTATGAATTGGAAAGCTCTGCCATGAACTCTCTGATGGGGTTTTAGGCAGGCCACTCTCAGCCTCAGCCCCTTTTCTTGCAAGATGGGGTTAATGACACTGACCTGCATTGCAGAGTGGTAGGAAGGATTGCAATAAAAGAGTGTACATGAAGCACTGTGAACACTATGATGATGATGAGGAGGAGGAGGAGGAGTTCCATGTGCATGGATGGTGGAAAAACAACAAGAGGTCACTAGTTCAAAAGCTCACAATCTGAAAAGAGACAAAAGGGAGACAACAGAAGAAGGGGAGGGAAGTGGATGCAGGGAAAGATAAATGCTGTATGAAATTTTGTGTCATGTACACTTACACTTGATGATGATGATGATGATGATGATGATGATGCGATTTGAATGATTCATGACCAGCAATCATAGACACAGATTTCAATTGTACGGGATTAAAAGCCATATAAAATTTTTCCATAGAAGTAAAAAGTTTTAAAACAGTTTAAAAAACAAATTAAAACAACATTTTGGTCATGTACCCGAAAATCCTCAGGACTGCCTTCTCCAATACATTCCAGCCCGCCCCTTTAGGTCATCTGAGGGGGCTCTCCTGTGAGTGCCACCTCTGTCTCAAGTTAGGGGAATGGCAGCTCGTGGGTGAGCCTTCTCTGCGATGGCGCCACAATTGTGGAACTCCTTGCCAGGGGATTTGAGAACAACCCCCTTCCTCATGACTTTTCGGTGGGGGCATTAAAACATTTCTGTTTTGTCTTGCGTTTGGGTGATGGGTTGTTGTCTGCCCCCAGTGCCTCAGTATGTTCTGCCTTGCTGTTTTTCTGCTCTACATTGTCACCCCCCCAGTGGATTTTATTGTTTTTTAATTTACTTTATGTGTTGTTTTTAAATTATGTATTTTAACTTGTTGTAAGCTGCCTTGGGCATTTGCCTCGGCATAGGAAAAGGCGGGGTATAATTTTTTAAAATAAATAAATAAAACGAGCACGAAACGTTGTTTTAATTTGTTTTTATTGTTTTTTAAACTGTTTTAACTTTTTACTTCTATGGAGAAATTTTTACATGGCTTTTAATCCCACAATACAATTGAAATCTGTGTATAATAATAATAATAATAATAATAATAATAATAATAATAATAATAATAATAGCCTTGAGCTAATTCATTAGGACTGCTTCATTATGAGAAATGGATTGAGTTTTTTGCAAATAAATAATAAAATATTACTTGTAAATAAATAAAATATTTCTTTCTAGATCACTTTTTTATGCCTCATAAAGCTAAGTGGGTCCCGATAGAGTGTCATTTTAAAAAGTGGATGCCAGAGCTAAAACGTTTGGGAACCACTGGCCTATCTTGTCATAAGACTAAGTGCTGATGATTTCTTCTGCATTTAATTCTTTTTCCTTCTCTATACTTGTGTGTGTGTGTGTGTGTGTGTGTGTGTGTGTGTGTGTGTGTGTGTGTGTGTGTGTGTGTGTACACATATTCACACGTATTTACCTGCCATGCTTATGGCATTTTAAATTGGTTTGTCTTTAAGGTGTCTCAAAAATATATGCTGTTTTTGTCATCACCTGCGAAAAGGATAACGCTTAAGTTCCAGGGTTTCAAAAAACGCAACAGAGAGTGCCCTGCTGAGACAGCTTCCTGTGGAGTCAAACACACTCTGGAAAGGGAATGCTTAGAGATACGGTGCTGACTGCTTGTGATTATGTTTGAAACTGTTTTAGATAAAGGACAATCTTAGCTTTCCTAAAAATAAATCTAACTCTAGAGAGAAATACAAGCGCCTCCATAATTTGATTTGGTTTTGTGTCTTTACACCAGGAAGTCACAGACATAAGTGTTTAAGACAAACTCTGTGCAGAAAATGCAGAGCTGCAGAATCAAAAGTCGTGCGTACAGTCCGTTTTCCCTATTCATTTTGCTGAAAGCTATTTATTTTTATTTTATTTTTATTTTTTTTGCATTTTTATACCTTCCTCCAAGGAGCTCAGAGTGGTGTACATATTTCCTCCCCTCCTTTTTGTCCTCACAACAACCCTGTGAGGTAGGTGGGGCTGAGAGATAGTGACTGGCCCAAGGTCACCCAGGAAGCTTCGTGGCTGAGCGGGGATTTGAACCTGGATCTTCCAGTTCTAAGTCCAACTCCCAAACAACTACACCATCCTGGTTCCTATGGTATGTGTTGTACAGAATCACCATACAATATGGTAACTTAATACATTAATATTAGACTATATGGTACTATAAGGTAAAGGTATCCCTTGACATTTAAGTCCAGTTGTGTCTGACACTTGGCTGTGGTGTTCATCCCCGCTATGAAGCTGAAGAGCCAGCGCTGTCCAAAGATGCTTCCGTGGTCATTTGGCTGGCATGACTCTCCTTGCCGCAGCGCATAGCGTGCGGCTGGAAATGGAACGCTGTTACCTTCCCACAAGCAGTACCTATTTATCTACTCACATTAACATGCTTTCGAACTGCTAGGTGGTGTAAGTTGGTTATAATTTTGCTGTATGTCACATTTCATACAAGTTAATTGAACAGTTGCCTCCTAGACTGATGTGTTAGGGTCTTCATCGAGGGTGACAAGGCCAGCTGAACTTGTCAGTCAAGCAGCCACTATTGTGGCTACCTTGGCATTGCTCCAGGAAGGCAGAGATGTGGTAAATTATTTTGGCCTGTTCCATCTTTCCCCAGTTATGTTTGTATGCTGGTTTTTAGCAGCCAACTCATTCCGATCAGTTAGTTTGGCTGGAAATACTTTCTTGGGTGTCTAACAGCCCAATCCTATGCATGCCTACTCAGAAGTAAGTCCCACTGAGTTCAGTGAGGCTTACGCTCAGGAAAGTGTGCATAGGTCTTCGAAATAGAAAGAAGTAGAAGAAATAAGAAATGCTTTTCAGCTAAACTTGCATTGGCCAATCTGACAGATAAAATGTGTAGGGGCATAGCATGTTAATTCTCTCTCTCTCTCTCTCTCTCTCTCTCTCTCTCTCTCTCTCTCTCTCTCTCTCTCTCTCTCTCACACACACACACACACACACACACACACACACACACACACACACACTCGTTTTTGTGTTACATTGAACCCAAAGAAGACGAAATCATTGTCATACTGGATGCATGTGAACAGACTGTTGAGGACCAGCTTTGTATGTTGTCATTTGTCAGTTTGGTAGTACAAATGTAGAAATAATAATACTTCACGTTTGTGCAATGCTTTCAAGCGATCAAAACAGTTCACATGCATTATCTTGTTTCATCCTTACAACAACCCTGTAAGCTAAGTAAGCATTACTATATCCATATTACAGGTGAGATTGAGAAAAAGTGATTTGCCCAAGGCCAACCACTGAGCTCATGGCAGAGGCAAGACTTGATGTAACAAAGACGTAATTCACAGCTCAATCTTTTAGCTGCTACACTACACCAGCTCTACATATACTTGGGCCAGGGCTGGCCCATAGATGAAGCAATCAATGTGGCTTGTGTTGAGTGGTGGTTGTGGGGAGTGCCAAACAGACCCAGAATGCTTTTAATCATGATACTGTTGCCACTGCCTCCCTCCAAAACACTGTGCAGGGAGCCACTCTGATTCGCTCCCTGCTCGATTTTATCAAATGGCACGCTGATTTAGAGGGCCTCACCTACTTCCTTACCTCTTACCTCAGTCCTCCCTTGAAGGGAGGACTGAGGTAAGAGTGTAGACCCTTGTGTAGTCCCAGACAGGAGGTGTGGTCTAGTGGTTCAGTTGCTGCTACCCGAAGGAAAAGCCAAGACGAGACCACTTTGGGTCAACTGGAAGCTGTTGACAAGCTGAAGATAATCTGTTAACCCTCTGTGAGAGGAGCCACTATCAGGCAAGCTCGGGGAGGTGTGCGCTGTGCAGCCAGAGAGATACCACACCGTTGAAGGGAAATATCTGGAAAATCCCAAGGGTTCTATGTGAATAGAACATGATTGTAAAAAAAACCCTACGGGGTTTTAGAACTGCCTACTTATGTAAACCACCGTGAATAAAGTCTGAGGAGAAATCTGACGACGAGAAAGGCGGTATATAAACACAGATTATTATTGGGTGGTTTTTTTTGTTATTTATAAATAAATAAATAAATAAATAAATAAATAAATAAATAAAGCACAAGGTGTGGGAGTGACCTGGAAGTGCTACAGCTCCTTTTCTAGTGCTATAGTTTCCCCTTCTCCAAGTTAATGAACAATTGTTTGGTGTTAGGCTCCGATACAAAGTAGATCTTGGGCCGGATTGATGAACGCTAGATAAATGAGATTACTGTGAACTCCCTGAGTGATGACAACTCCCTCAGGAGAAGCTTCCCAATGGGGCTCCCTACAATAATTGTACCTGAGGAAATCACCTTCTGTCACAAACAAACCACACCATTCAGGAGATCTCAGGTTAATCCTATGCATATGGGTGCTTGGCAGCCTCAACATCTTTGTGTAGATTACTATCTGAGAGCCAGATGCACTGCAGATATGGTGTGATGGACTCTGTTAGTATAAGAAAGCTTTTAGATGCAAACTATGTCAATTCCTCAGGAGGGAAAGAAAAACAACGAATAATTGTATAATCAGTGGCAGAATGTCGGTGGAGCGCGTGGAGCAGGAGCTCCAGGCACTCGGGGCGGGAGGGTGTAATCGGGAGAACTCAACGAAGCGCCGGATAGGCCCTCCCTCCCTCCCTGGAGCCCGTTAGGCTCCGAAATGAGCGGTAAACAGGCAGGGGGCACGTCATGTGCGCAGGCCCTGCCCCCGCGCGCCGGGCGCCGGGTGCGCGTCCGTCATCCCTGATTGTATTATTCACAGTAACTACATTATTAGACTCTTGAACTCTAGCCAGCCCCATAAATACATCAAGTATCCTTTTTGGATGGTATATATGGCTGGTTGCATTCTCTCATTCCCAAACTACTTACTGCGGAGTCGTCCCAATGCACCCACCCTAGAGTAAGTGGTTTGAAGAATGCGGGTCTTCATTTAGGAAGAGAACTGGGTTTTTAAAATTGTGATTGAAACCTCAGATGAAAACAAGAAAAAGCTGAGAGAAATGAGGACGTCACAGCCTCTCTCAGAGCGCTATTTATGGGACTGTCTGCTCATTGTTCATGTTTACATTCGCATTACAAACCTGATTGAAGCAAAAGCATTTCTAAGCCTCATGCATGAAAACACCCAGGTTTTTTTCTTCTGTTGCCAGAGCTTATTGCCTTATTCAGACTTGCTAGAGGTTTTCTCTAGACAGAAACAAGTCATAATCCAGAGCTCTGTACACAAAATAGTTCCTTCTTTCTCGTCCCTGCCATTATGAACAAGCTCAGCTACCCAAATGTAAGAATTGCATTGCTGATTCAGAGAATCCCCCACCAAGAATCTGGGCACAGGGGTGTCCTTTGCCCTGTCCCACCCTGCAAAAGGCAAGCTGGTTGCTTTTGAGACCAGGTAGGAATTTGTTACTTCTCACCTGATTGGCCAACTCCCCATTGGTGGGGAGTTTTATTCACCCACCCCAGACTGTCCTTAAGGTGTGGTGTTTAGCCAGGTCAGTCACCACTGGCAGGTATAGTTCAGGACAGGGAGCAGGAATAGGGATTTTGGTATGCACCCTGAGGTGAAGAAGAGTCATAGGGGGGACCAGAACCATTTTGAAGAGGCAGTCTAGCTTGAGGGTGCAGCCTGGTGACCCCTGGGGCTTTGAATCTCAAAGGCTGTCTGGCTTGGCGTAAGTGGGGCAAATCTACTGTTCCAGAGATTTGAACTGAATAGCTGGGGTTGATGGGAGATGACCACAAGTTTGAGTCAGGGTAGTGATGCTCAAGGGGAAAGTGACAGTTGCATGCTTCCTAATATATCCTGTAGTCAGTCCTGTCTACACTGCATTCGTCCCTGCTTTAGTGCAGGCACCTACCTGAAGGAGGCAGCATGCAACTGTCACTTTATGTATATGTGTCTGTGTTACAAATAAATAAATGTGACCCAATATTATTGCAAAGGTTATTATCAGTCCAATTCTAACTAAACCTCCCTCATCGATGCAGCCACACCAATGGAGCACTTGCTGCATCCTGCAAAGGGGGGGGGGGGGTTAGTCCTAGAGGCCACCTTGAGGTAAGATAACTTTTGTTGCCTTATCTTGGGGTAAGCCACCACTGCCCCAATAGGTCTTCTCAGATCTGCACCAGCCATCAGTGGCGTTCCCAGCCCTCCTGATCTGCCCGTTTGCCCTCAGAAAGGGTTTGCGCATGCGCAAACCCTATAATGGCCGAACGCGATGCGTTCGGCCCTCTCAGAAAGCCCTCGACTGCCGAACTAGGCGGTCGCTTTGAGGAGGGCTTCTCCCCGGTCTCCGGAGCGGAGCCTCCGGAGGCCGGGGAAGCGCCAAGTGGACGCGCTGCTTCAGAGGGGCGCGCCATCCGGGCTCCGGTGCCGCGCCACTCTGCGCAGCCCCGAGCCCGGCTGCCGCGCCCCCGCGCCCACTCAGCGCCTGGGGTGGAGCACACCTGCTCCCCCCATATTAGAACACCTCTGCCAGCCATTTAGCTGGCACAGAATTGAGGAAAGTAAGGACGAGAGAATGGGAGAAGGAATGGGAATAGGTTCTTGGCACATGCTGGTGTTGCTGGGATCCACTCCCTCCCACACTGTTCCACCTCTGGCCCACCCACTCCCCACCCGCAAACTTCCCCGTATCTCCCCCTTCCCATTCTGCCCCCTTGCCCATTGCCTACCTCCCACGATAGCTTTCTTGCCTCAGTGCAGATTGCCCTCTGCGGCAGTATGCTGGGGCCACCATTGCCATTTGTGGTGGCACCCCCGAAATGGACATTGGTGTTGTGCTGTTTGCGTTGTCGTGAAGGCACGTATGCTGTTGTACATTCCATTACTATGTCACAAAACCTAGTTAGGATTTGATCCTTTGTGTTATATCTTTGCAGCGGCTACCAGGTAGTTTTGCTTATCATCCCTAACTAAAGTACAGCATGTACTCAATTAAAGTTGTTTCGTTTTAAAGTTGATGGGGAAATGCCATAGGAACGTTTACATTTATCAATTAGCCTACGGTAAAATTGGTTTCATTATAAGTCACTTCGCTTAAAGTTGCAGTTTCCAAGAAGAACCTATCGACAACTTTAAGTGAGGACTTGCAGTAGTATGTTAAATGTATTCGCTATTTAAACACACAAAACATTGTCTATATTTCATTGTAGTGTGGCTATAGACACTGAGTAGGGACACTAAAATATTCAGGTTTGAAGGTGGCAGCATTCATAAACTGTATAAATATTCTGTGGTATTTGTGATAACCGTCTATTATTCTCGTGTCTATTTTTAACTTAATACTTTACACTTCAATTGTTCACTAAATGAACTCATTTTTAATCAAAAAATTCTATCATTAATTATCAGCCATTCAATCAATATTCATTTTAAATGCACTAGATAAAAATTCCCCTGTGTGATCACCACTAAGAAAACAGGAAATTTATTTTCATCAGGGCTCTATGCATCATTAAGAGATAGTTTGTCTTATTACAGTCTGTTATTAATGTTCAGAATCCATTTAATTTCACTTTTAACTGACTGTGGCAATTAGATAATTGATTTAATCTGCAAGCTTTGGTGAAGTGCACTGCTCTGAATTGGTGTCAATATAGAATGTGTTACTAACATGCAAACTAAATTTATAGATAACCCTGGAAAAAAAATGATTAATTTAGGTCCTCTTCAGTCTGTGGATCAGATATATACTGTAATGCGATCAGATAGTTCACAAGAGTCTTTTTTTAAGTGAGTACCTTTCTTCAGATACTGAAACTAATTTTGTCCTTTGTTGAAACAAGCATTCTGGGTGATGCTATTAAGAACAATGCCTCTTGTTCTGTTATTAATAGCAAGGGTTCGTGTATGTATGCAGATAAGTCATGTGGTACAGAGTTCCTAGGACTGTACCCTTTGAGATGACAGGTCAGGTGGAAATCCAAAATGTTTGACTGTTCTTTCATATCAGGCTCTCATTACCCTTAGAAACCCAATACAAGGAGTTCTATTACACTGGTCAACACACTTTTTCTGGCATAAGGTATTCCAATGGTTTTAAGGTAATTTTGGGGCACTGATTCCAAATCTGGCACCAGTTTTTGTCTATCACATCAGGTTTTTGAGATATCAAATATTGCATTTGATAAAATCAATGAAAAACAGCAAATTTACACTGGTCTACATTTTTTTTTTCTGGCCTGGACTTTTGCAGCTTTTTTAGACTAATTTCAGGGTGCTGATTCCAAATCTGATCTCCGATTTGCTCTATCACATCTCCTTTTCCTCCCGGTTCCGCTGACTCTGAACCCACCTCCTCCCTGAACCCGATCCACACTCCTCCCCACCCCATGTTGCCACCCCGTTCTGTGACTATCATCATCATCATCATACTTGGAACAGCACACATATTACAAAAATATATGTGAATATCCTAGGATAGGCTTACTAGATCATCGACCAGGACGGAGTGATCTCCCCTTAAGGGGGCGGGGCATGGGGGGGCAGAACGTGTCATGTTCTGGGGGGGCCCGTGCCCCGCCCCCTTAAGGGGAGATCGCTCCGTCCCGGTCGACGATCTGGTAAGCCTATCCTAGGACCAAAAATATATGTGAATATCCATCTTTGGAATGACCTGAAATTCAATAGGCCAAATCCAGTCACCAACGTCTCAACAACAACAACAACAACAACAACACACAAACTGACATCCACAGAATTTGAAAAGAGAAAATTAACAGCACAATCCTATGCATTTCTACTCACAAGTAGGTCCCATTAAGTTCAATGGTACTGATAGTGCAATCCTATCCAACTTACACCTCCGGTATAACCAGCAGGGGAGGGCAGGGTGGGAGGCTTTGGAGGGGAGGGGAGATTTAAATCCCCTTTGAATTCCCCTTTGGAGGGGATTTGAATCCCCTTTTCTGTTCTTGCTGCACTGCTGGTTACACCAGTGGTGTAAGTTGGATAGGATTGCGCTGTAACTCCCAGGTACATGTGTGTATAGAATTTCAACCTAGGTTTGCTTAATTTCTTCATTAACACTAATGAAGTGTTAATGACACTGACACTAACATTTTTTTCCCTCTGAAACCAAGTGTTAACTTGGCCACTCGGAGACCACAGAGATTGAGAAAATTAATTGTTTGCTCTATTTGAGATTTATCTAGAGCTATAAATATGTAATTTTCATTCCTGGAAACAAACAAGCAAGATGCATGGAGAAGAAAGCTGTACAGGACAGGAAAAATACCATTTGCACTGGTGCATGTTTTACTAATACAGTATTCGAACATTCCCTATCAGCTCAATGGACAACACCAGCAGTTCCGAAATGCCAGCAAATTTCTGCAGTCGTCTGCAAAATTGATAGTAATCTGGGGGCCAAAATTATAAGGTTTTTTTCCCCTCACACCTACTCCAATTTGTACACTAATTATATTTTGCATTGCTGCAAGAAACAGAAAAGGAAATACCATGAAACATGCTGAACAGCTGCATTCAACATACATACCCCTTATTTGCCTATAATTTGTGGATAAATAACATTATACTCCCCCCCAACTTAAATATGTAAAAGTATAACTGCTACCCCCCTCACCCAAATTGTAACAGATGGGGAAGCAATTCGCACATAACTTTCCCCAAATGCTAGTATACTGCATTAATTTCAGGGTTGATTATGCTAGTTGTTAATAGTTTTACCAGCTCATTCAAAATGCTCACAGTGTGACACCATTCTACAGTTCATTAAGGACCCTAAAGTGTGATCTTTCTTTCTTTCTCCCCCTAGTTTTCAGAATACAATATTGATTCTCAGAAAGCAGGTGGCAAATTATCAATAATTTTTTTTATGTTGCCTAATGTGTCTGAATCAACATCATCACCTCCTACAAAATGAACAGGTGTTAGGAAAGGAGTTTTAATGGTGTGTATATGTGCATGTGTTTGTGTGCCTCTTCCAATTAGCAGGGAATGTGATTCCTAGGAAGCAAATGTCTTGTCACTCTACTGTTTTTAAAATATTTTGTTCTGAGCATGAACAGCCATCTATAATCCAATAATGTTTACACACACACACACACACACACACACACACACACACACACACACACACACACACACACACACACACACACACATGTAATCCCATATTAGGCAGCCACATAACATTTTCAACTTGATCTCAATTATACAAGGTGCTTGGAGACCACTGTATCCTATCTGGATTGCAACCAGCCCCAGCAACAAGGGCTGCTAAGCCACACCTTGGGAGAAGTGGATGTTTGTCCCCTTCCCCAGGTGGTAAGCGAGCCTGGGGCCTATGTCATCTTACCAGGCTTCCCGGTATGGCTGGGACAGTCCCGATTTCCGTGGGGGGAGGGGGTCCCGGACGGCATCCTGGGCGGCCCTGGAGACTCCGGAAACTGGAACTGTCTTAGTCTTTCTCGGCCAGCAGGCTGTGTCCTCTGTGGCTGACTGGGACTGAATACTGAATACCGGACTCCCTGGATGATTCCGAACTGCTCCCAGGTGTTGTGTGCCTGCGTGAGGCTTGTGCTGGCACGTGAGCCAGTAAAGTCCCAGCCGGCCGCAGAGGACGCAGCCTGCCGGCCTGGATGGAAGTCAAGTGGCGGTGGCAGCAGGAAGGACAGCAAGTGGCGGCGGTGGCAGTCCAGCGGTGGCGGCGGCGGCGGGCAGTCCAGGACTGGTGGGCCAGGTGGGGAAAAAAAGAAAAACCTGCGGCGGCTAATGGGACTCCTGAGTGAACATGCATAGGAGAGTGCTGTTGGTGTCATAGTGCCTTGCTCCGCTGGCCCAAAATTGCACAGGATCGCACTCTTAGACTGATTCAGAAATGAACTGATCCTTCCCCCTCCAAATTGGGAAAACAAATCAGATCATTTACCGAACCAATTTGAAGCTTGGTAAGAGCCCAACTTTTCAGGCCTTCCCCCATTGCTCAAATACATCATTTGATGCCGTCCCTCATTGCATCAATCCACAGCCCCCCCCCATCAGCACTCTTCTCTTCCCTTTGTTGACCCATCAACAGAGTGTGCGTATGGGGGGAGATTTTTTCCTCTTTGCTTTCCTAGTCAACTGCAAAGCTGCAGCGATAATTAAGGGAATGGGAGGCTTTTTTTTCCTTCTGACTCCTTGTTGTCTTAGCACTACTCCTTAGTGCCAGAAATAAAGAGAACTTCACAGTGTCCCTTGAGACTTGTAGTGAGGATGTATGTACTCTTTACTCACAGGATTACCCTGCAGTCAATGACAGGGGTATTATCTTTTGAACTGCTAAGTGGATTCAAGACCAAACAAGACTAACTACCTGTCCACGAGTCACCTTTTTTATGGAAAGAAATGTGCAAAGTGAAGATACGATAGAGGGTATTTTCCTTTCCCATCAGTGTTTTGGTACTTCAGCTGCTCCATAAGTAGAGCTAAAAAGAGCTGATATGTTACTGAGAGCAAGGATGCTTCAGGCAATGTGCAATGATTCTCTGAGACAGAAGCAGGAAGAAGAGGAGCTTGTGTAGGCCCTGGGAAAGTGTGCAAACTACAGCATAACTGCTGGCCCTGCTGGTTGAAGTCAAGATAACAGAGATGCCTCCTCCAATAATTGACGAAATCACTTTAGTTCCCCAAAATGGAACCAGCACAATCAATTCTGATAGACAACCCCCCGTTTACCTTGATCAGTTATTCAATGTCTCTGAACTTTAAAAAAAAATCTTCATTTTTTTTTACATTATTATGAAAACAAATTTTGTTCTATTTCCTTGGCACTTATTTATTTTGGTTTTTTTGTACACTGTCTTTCCTCTGAGAAACTCAAAGCAGGGCAAACCTGTGTTTGTGATCTCTCACTTAGGCAAATTTGCTCGTCTTCAGAGATGGAATAATGTATCTCTTGTCTGTAGATGATACCCTGGGCACACAACCCACAGCTGAAGGAAATGTGCTCAACTTGGGGCCAAAGTAGGGTGAATCAAAATGGCAACTCCTGTGATAGGGGAGTCACAGTCCTATGGCGCAGTCCTGCACAAAATTGCGTGGCTGGTCTAAATGGCTGGCCACTGCGTCCTGCGCAAATTGTGGCCGGCACAGGCCGGGCTCACTTGGGGATGATGTTAGTATCCCAGGATCCCAAATTCTTTAAGATAAAAAAGGAACATAAACTCTGCACATGCTCACCGGATATATTGCCGTATGGAGAAAGCATTACTATGAGAAAGGATTCAACAGGTGAGCGTAAAGTCACTGAAAAGCTTGCAGCCTCTGAGGAAGCCTACAATAGCAGTGGGCGAAACGTCAGGATTTAGTGTTTAGTTTTTTAGCTTTTGTAGTTTTTTAATGTTTAGTTTTGAAGTTTTAGTGTTTAGCTTTTAGCCTTTTTGTTTTTTAATTTTTAGTTTTAAATTTTAACTGCATTAAACGTATACCACAGCCTTTTAGTCTGAAAACCTTTCAGTTGTTTTAATAGGCATGAAATAGTCTGAACACTTTTGCTAATCCTATAGAAACTTCTACTATCCTGTGAATTTGCTCAGGTAATATGCCTGTGTACTGTATTTTTAGTGTATTTTTTTAATGCTGTGTATATCCTTCAAGAATGTTCAGAGCTGTTTATATGGGGCTCCTGGGTCTTCAATCCGTTCAACATATGCTTAACTTTGAACACTAATACAGTATTTGATGTTCTCAGACTACTGACTATGACTCCCTTGTTGGGGTGGTTTGTTTTTTTTTTTTTTTTGGCTATTGTTCTTGATTACCTACTATTAGGGATGTCCCAAAACATCAATCAGGGAAGCTCAAGATTAAGCTTTCCCGATTGATTTCTTGCAAGTAGGATTGGGTTGGAGGCAGCCTTGCTTGTATTGGGGTGAGTACAAGCAGTCGGGGCTGTGTTTGTTCTGATCCTGTGAATGCTTCTACTGCCCCCACCACCTTGCCTTCCCCCTGCCCCAAGGCACCCAAAAATGTTCCTTGGGGCAGAAGAAGACAATGGAGGCAGTAGCAGAGATGGCTCCAGATGCTCCAGTCTCAATGGTGGGGTTTTTTTTCACTGCGGCTACAAGTACGAGCAGGCCTTGTGTGGAAAATACACTATGCCTGTGGTTCCCAAACTGGGAGCTGCGGAAACCAGCCAGGGGAGCCGTGGAATGCTGCGGAGTGCCGCGGAATCCTCTCAGAAAACAGTGCAATGCCAATTGGCAGGCATCGACATAATGCAATGGGGAGCCGGGGGCAATGTTCAACGGAAGCCACAGGTCGAAAATGTTTGGGAAACACTGCACTATGCACACTATGCACATCCACACCAAGGCATACAGAGCCTAATTTCCTGCAGGGCTTGCTGGGACCTGAAGTACCAGTGCAGACCCAGCTGAGAAAAGATATTACACTAGGCCCTGGAACACCCTGTGCCCCCCCCTCTGCCACCATTGCCTTTCCTTGTACCAAGGTAGGGTTCTGCATGCCTTAGCAGGGGGAAGGTGAGGTGTTGATACAGGTGGCTTGGAGCACGGAACCCTCGCGGTCCCTACACTCACTGCTTTCCCTCTGCCCCAAGGCAAACTTATGGGAATTTGGTAGCAGAGGTAGCAAGTCTCAGGCACTTTGGGTGTTTTGTGAGTGAGTGATACAATCACTCTCTAGGTGTTAGGTATTTGCACACATCTACTTGGAACGTATGCAGATCCCTGAGCCCTTCTGGCCCAAGCCATGGGATACTCATGCACGCCTGCCTTTTTCTCTCTGCCTTCTCCAGGCGAATCCTTATCCATTTCCATACTTTTCACTACTGCCCTGTCATGCTGTACCTCTCAACCCCCAAAGGTTCTCCCCTTTATCCAGTTCTGCATCCCACCTAGATTCTCGGCTTTATCCATTTAGACATCTCAGTGCTGCTTCAAATCCAACATGTCTAAGATTAAGCTTATTTTATCTCCTCGCAATTCTTTCTCTCCTTGATCACATTCCAAATCTGTCAACAATATTACCCTTCACTCTGTTGATCAGGCACATAGTCCTATCTTTCTCTTTCATTTCTTTTTATCCCCACATTCAAGCATTCAGTTGAATGGCAGCATTTGGCCATTCAAATTCGTTATGTCATATAGCAGGGGTGGCCAAACTGTGACTCCTGAGCCACATGCGGCTCTTTGACGTATAACATGCGGCTCTCGGAAATATGTTGGCTGAGCTCCTTTTTGCATCACAATTAATATAAAAGGTAAATAAGACATTTTCATGCTTTATAATTATTGACCAGGTATAAACTGAGAGTCCACTAGATTAAAACATAAGTTTAATGTTCATGGTGAGTAAAAATATTTAAGAATTTAAATGCTTCTTAAATATTGCGGCTCTCAAACACTTTATCGTATGCGACTCTTACATTAAGCAAGTTTGGCCACCCCGGTCATATAGCTTCTCCATGAACAATGTTTCAAAATGTCCCCCTCCTTAACTGGAACTGTTTCATGCTTAACTGCCACAACTGACTTCCCTCTTGCTTCCCTCTTTCAGTTCTCAGTCATTCAGACCATGTGACCCTGTTCTTCAAATCCCTTCACTGGCTTCCCATCCTCTTCCATATCAACACAAACTTCTTGACTTCCCCTTAATACTTTCCAGATGTAACCCAATTTTAAGTATGTGTAACTGCTCCACATATTTCCCCCCCCATATTCAACCATACTGTATCTTGCTCCCCTGGCCTGTAGCTTACCCCATTGTCTGTTTTAGCTCATTCAGGGCAGGGATCTGTCTACTTTTGCCTACGAATCTCAGTAAGGCCATCATGTACACTAATGGTGCTGCAATCATAATAATCATCATTATCATACAGCTCAATCCTAACTAATAGTGCAATTATTAGTTATATTATACCCCACTGGTGCAGCCAGTGGATTTAAATCCCCTTTCCCTTCCAAAGCCTCCCATTCTGCCCTCCCCCACTGGCTGCACCAGTGGGGGAGCTGGGTAGGATTGGGCTGCCCATCTCTGACCTCGATGCAGTTGCACCAACGGAGTGTGCACTACATCCTATGGGTGGGCAGTCATGGAGGTCCCCTCAAGGTAAGAGAACTTTTGTTATCTTACTCTGGGGAAAACATCTGCTGTCCAAATGGGTCTCCTCGGATCTGTGCCAGCCATTTTGAGGAATGATAATGGGGATAGAATCCCAGCACAAGTCTCTGCCACTGGGAGCCACCCCCTCCTCCCCCGTTCCACCTCCCTGTCTAGAAGTTCCCCTGTTCTTCTCTCTTGCCACCCCATTCCCCCCCCCCGCCCATGGTTTACCAGGGGCTCAATGGCCCCCTCCCACAATGGCTTACCTGCCTTAGCACAATTTGCCCTCTGTTCGTAGTGGCGCCCCCAAGATGGCCACCAGCGTCACACTGTTTGCAATGTCATAAAGGCATGCATGCTGTTGTACATGCCTTTACAACAGAGGCATTTCTACAGTAGGGGCGGTACCGTAAGTTGCGCCCCGTCCTAATTGGGGAGTCTCCTGCCCATTGCCTTCACTGCATGGAATGGCTCTGATGGTGAGGGGGCTGGGCCTCCTCGTTCCTGGTTGTAAATGGGGACTAGGACGGGGAGCAACTTACAGTACCGCCCCACCGTAGAAACGCCTCTGCTTTACGATGCTGTAAAGGCCAGTTAGGATTGTGCCAATAATCTCTGAATTTTGGATTAGATAGGGTTCAGTGGCACCAAAAGTATGCATGAAACCTATCCTGAGGAATATTGCTATTATCGTCAAAAGTATTGTCATTTCTCAGATATGAACCCCAGACAGACCTCCCAAATGCATCTTGAAATTCTACTTTGGATGAACTTCAGTGATAGCTCTCACAATTTCACAAAGGCCTTCCTGATCAAGGAGACAGCTTTGCCATCACTTTCTCCTCCATTCTATGCTCCAAGTATAACCCCTGGTTGAAAAGACCAGTCCAAGAACATTTGTTAACTGCAAATTGCAGCTTGGTTGGCTGGATCACTCTATTGTCAGCATTGGCTTCCTTTGATGCTTTGGCATAGTTATGCGCACAGAGGAATTTTGAAGCTAGTATCAAGTGGTAAAAAAGTGGTGAATAGTTTAGTCACCTGTATTATCTCTGTTTCTGCTAGCTTATTACTGATGTATGAAGGCTAATAGTTCTGAGAGAGAGAGAGAGAGAGAGAGAGAGAGAGAGAGAGAGAGAGAGAGAGAGAGAGAGAGATTCCCCACAGAAAAAGCTTTCTTATCCAGGTGTCTTTATTTCCTGTGCATTTTATATTTTATGTTTATGCCAGGTTTCTGGAAGCCTCCGGCAACAATCTTCCCGACTTTAGCCAATTCAGACATATCTTCCTTTAATATTTATACTATTTTCTTTTTTGCAGGACTGAATGGTGTTCTTGCATCAAAGATAGCCATTCAGTGCAAGGGGGGGGGGAGAAGATGTTCCACAAGATGAAAGTCTAAATCCAAATATCACCCTGGTGATGCGTGTGTGTGTGTGTGTGTGTGTGTGTCTGTCTGTCTGTCTGTCTGTCTGTCTGTCTGTCTGTCTGTGTGTGTGTGTGTGTGTGTGTGTGTGTGTGTGCATGCGTGCATGCATTGGTGTGTATTATACATAATATTATTTACATGGTTTTATGAATGTTAATAATGTTGCCACCTTCATTCTTTTTTTCTCCCTTTACCCTTCAGGTTTTCTTTTTTGACTGTGATTTGAACTCTTTCTCAGACAGCCTCCCATTGGTGGAGCTGTTCTGAGCAAGTATAGAGAAAGTGGTTTCCCTGGCAACCAAAAGTGGAGTACAATATGTAAACGATTTTAGAACAATTCTGTTCCCACTTACCTCCAGCCAAGCACATTTCCTATAATTTTGCAAAAATAAAGGAGTGCACCGTTTCCCCTTGATTAACAGAAGAGTTGTGAATAATGACAGATTCCCCCTCAAAATTAGCAATAAAAGCCCCTGTTTTCACACAGTGTAATATAATGTAATGTAAAACCAGCAGTTTGTGCACTCTATAAAAATATATATGCTAGGACAGTGCATACTGTAGCGTAATGCCAATAATTAAAATATTTCTTGGTCATTGCAAAATGGGAGTTCGCCAATAAGTCTCCTCACCCTACCATCGCTCCCCACCATAGTACCGCCTCCAGTGTCCATGGTTACAGTGCTTGTCTGAAGAGGTGAATGCTGTACCCAGGGAGAGCCTCTTCCCGTGATCTGTAGCACTGAGCTTCTGTCTGTCAGCTACCAATCAGTTCATCTGATATTTAACCACAGAGAACTATTGAAGTGCATATAGAGATGCTGAGGAATGCAATGATCTTGGCAAAGGCAAAGCAGTGAAAGTGTGACTTTTTTAGCCAAATGGCACACGACACAGAAAGAGACAGAACATGCATGAGAATAGGGGAAAGTTGTTGTCGTTGTTCAGTCGTTAAGTCATGTCTGACCCTTCGTGATCCCATGAACCATATCCCGCCAGGCCTTCCTGTCCTCCACTATCTTCCTGAGTTTGCTCATTTTCATGTTCGTTGCATCGGTGATGCTGTCTAACCATCTCATCCTTTGCCTTCCCCTTCTCCTTTTGCCTTCAATCTTTCCCAGCATCAGAGTCTTCTCTAGAGAGTCCTCTCTTCGCATTAGGTGCCCAAAATATTTGAGCTTAGAGGCACAACCAAGTGGACGAGATAGTTCTTTGCTTAACCTGTAAATAGAGACACTACTAATGACAACTCTTGCACCGGTGCAACAGTAGATCCCCCGGTGTAAGAGCACTTATGCCAGTGTAACTTGCCATATGCCAATGGACGCAGGATGGACACCAGCGTAACCCCTCTCCGACACCTCACATGCGCTGTTCGGATGCAGAACGAACACCAACGCAACCCCACCAGGGCAGGGGGGCATTCTGGGGGCATTCAGATGCCCCTGGAATGCCCACTGCACTGGCGGAGTTGTGCCGGTGTCCGTTCTTTGTCCGAACTGTGTATGTGAGGCATCCGAGAGGGGTTATGCTGATTCCATCCTGCGTCCATCAGTGTACGGCAAGTTACACTGGCATAAGTGCTCTTACACCAGGGGATCTAGTGTTACACCGTTGCAAGAGTTACACAGGATTGCACCCCTGGTGTGATTATATGGCAGTGTAAGAAACTGAGGTTAGGACATGTGGCTCTGTGGTGTGTGTATGTGTGTGTGTGTGCGCACGCGCACGTGCATATGCATGGACGCATGAGTGTAGCAGTCCTTGATCATGTCATAGGGCATTTTTGATCCATGCTAACAATAGTAGTTGCCATAATCATGGTAGGTTTTATTAATTAAAAATGTTATATATTTAGGGCACAATCCACACAAAGTTAAGTAATTCACTTGATTAAAGGTCAAGTCAGACATTATGCAAAATGCGTAACATGGCCTGATTGGGAACAGGACAGCAGCGGGGGGCAAAGTCCCATCCTTCCGCTGTGGCCCTGCTCCCTTTTGCACCCTGCTGGCTGCTAATTTAGAAACAACTGCTACTACCAGGTCACGTTATGCATTATGCATAACATCTGATTTGGCCCTTAAATTGACAGATTTATCTCTCCCATGGAAATGTGTGGCTTGTTGTTTTTTTTTAATTTGTTTGTTTTTTGGTTGATGATCTTAGATTGCATCCTCCCTGCCTCCCATGTGAAAGGATTAGTGTGGGTTGCAAAATATTTGGAACCAAGGCAATACTAGTGGAATAAAGATAGTAGTGGTTGGGGCCAGCCCAACATCTCCCTGTACCTGAGGTGGCATGCCAGATGCTGCCCCACAACCCTGGTGATGTGCCAGCCCCTGCTCCTTGTACTTCTTGGATCAGAACAGGAAGTGCAGAGGACTACTCTCTACCCTACCACTCTCTACTCTTCCCCACTTCCTTTTCCAATCCAGGATGTGGAAAGAGGCGGAGGAGGAAAAGCAGTAGATCTAGGTGGTTGCCTTCCAGCAGTCTGCTGCCTACATAGTTCTACTGGCCCTGGTACTAGTAGCAGAAGATAAATAGGTTTTGCCATCTTAAATTTTATTTTAAAGCAAACTATCCTGTAGTAATAAAAGAGATACTTCGACTGCATGCTTTGACGGATAGTATTAATGGGATGATTTCATTAAGAAGGACTTTGGCTCTGAAGTTAAAATATAAATATTTCAAAGACCCATTTCTGTTTGTACTATCTGCATCTGAAGATGAGATTGTATATTTAGGTATGACCAAAAGAGGCTGTACAGCCAATGTGCAGATACAGAGTATTTAGTATCTCAGCTATTCTGTCAGCATATAACCAGCATATAAATTCAGCAATTCCCAAAAAAAAAGTGCTCAGGGCCATAAATTCTGAGTATGGAGCCTTTCTAGCTTTGCTATTCAATTCATCTCATCATCATCAAGGATCTTGTGCAATACGTTTTAACCTCAACTACACTTTCGAAAGCATACCATTTCCTGCATAAATATTGCTATGCAATGGGGGGGGGGGCTTCAGTTAGTAAACATTCAAAATAAGGTTTGGGGATCCATGAGTAGAAATCCTGACGGGTTTGTTTTTTAAATATCATGAATGAGTTCTGTTTCAACATGCTCATCTTTCTACTAGTCCCCTCATTCATGGGATGTCATTCCCTACTTCCCATTTAAATCAAGCCACAGTTTGCTGTGACATTCAGAGTAGTAGCAAACTGTAATTTGAGTGATTCCTTCAAACCACAAACACAGACTCCAACTTAATTCTAATTCTACTTTAAAATCCTGCGTTGGAGGGATCACCCAAACCACAGCTGGCTATTTTGGATGCCCTGGCAAAATGTGGTTTGATTGTAACAGGACGTAAGGTATTAAGCCACATGCTTTAGAGCACTGGTTCTCAAACTGTGGGTCACGACCCACCATTGAGAACTTTTGCTGCCCCCTGCCCCCTTAAGGGACGGGGACAGCCTGGCGGCAAGGATTGCCGCCGCAGCCAAAGTGCCCAAAATGGCCCCCTGCACTTACCGGGGCTTGGGGGAGCTCAGGGAGGCCTGCGCAAAAACCGGAAGCACCTGAAGATCGCTGCAAAACAGCAATCCAAAGATCAGGGGGGCTGCAGAGGGTCATGCAGGCCTCCCCAAAGCTCCTCCAAGCCCCGGTAAGTGCGCTTTGGGGGTGGTATCGGCGACAGCGGTTGCGATCTCCCCGCCTTGCAGGGAGAACTTTGAGAAATGCTGCTTCAGAGGACGAAGTAAGGAGGCAACATGTGTCCATAGTGGTTATTCAAACCGCTCTGAACCACGGTGTAAATGATTGTCTAAATATGCCTTCTGTATTTTAGCAATTGAGAGAGAGAGAGAGAGAGAGAGAGAGAGAGAGAGAGAGAGAGAGAGAGAGAGAGAGAGAGAGAGCAGTTATCACTTAAATCGGAGTAACAGTACTGAAACAGTACAGTAGTATCAGTTAGATACTGGGAAAACACATTGTCAGATCTTTCTGCCATCTTCCATTGTGTGGGTCATTTGACCTCATTTGCAGGTCTTATTTGATAACACCCTTACAAAAAGAGTCCAATGAAATAGTTTTCTCAAAGAGACTGTTTTTCGCATACCCCTACTGATGCTCAACCCATCAAGACTTCCTGCAGCATTCATCTATCAGTTCGGTTCAGTTGCACTTTTAATTCAGATAGTAAGTCGTTCTCCACTGATATCACTGACAATCCAGATAGAAGTTCTTGACCTTCTGCACCCTTGTTTATAAAGCCCACCCAATTCAGTAATGAGACAAAAGACCTTTGAACACATCTGAGTCTTTTTTCAAGGCTTTAAAAGAAAACCACATTTTCCTCAAATGCTCTGGTTTCTTAGGACATGGAGATAAGTGTTATGCTTTTCCTTTAAGGCAGCAGTTCCCAAACTGGGAGATGTGGCTCCCAGGGGAGCCGCAGAAGCCAGCCAGGGAAACCGCAGAGAGTCATGAAATCCTCTTGGAAAACAGTGCAATTTCAATTGGCAGGCATCAACATGTGATGGGGAGCGGCGGTCAATGGTCACCAATGGTCGCCAATGGTCAAGAGAGCCGCAGGTTGAAAAAGTTTGGGAAACACTGCTTTAAGGAATGAATATAATATTAGAATTTCTTGGATTGGAACTAATAGCCAATAGTGTTGAGATGTTGTCAAGTGTTTTGCAATATTCAATATTGAGAAGGGTTTGGTTCCCTATATTGCCCTTGACTTTTAAATGCTCTCTGGAAAGCAAAACAGTAAATTGAAATGTGGACAAAAGATTAACTGAGTGCAGGACTAACAGCCCAATCCTATGGGTGCATTCTACTGACAGACCTGGCATTCGGAAGGCTCTCTCCATCAGAGCTGCAGATGCCATGATGATGTGTGCAATGGGACCAGCTGAGCAAATGGTTGGTGCCCATGCACACCATTGGAGTACCTGAGGAGGTAAGATGGAGGCAGGGCAGTTTGGGCAGTGGGCGAGGAGGGGGAGTAACATGGTGGGGATTAACATAGAAGGGGAGGATCGGGGTGGGAATCAGGGCTGTCAGGGGAGGGTGGGGAGTGGTTATCGGCGGCAATAGCACCACTGATATCCTATGCCCCCCCCTGATCTGGCCTTGCCACACCCCTTTGGGTCCAGTCGGAATTGAGCCAGCCACAAAGCTGGCACAGATCTGAGTAGAACCACTGAGTATCATGGAATAATGGAGGAGGTAAGAAAAACTTTCTTTTACTTAGCTCTCTGTCATGCAATTGTCCTCAGCTGATCCACAGTGCACAATGAAGCTGGCGCCAGTGCCACTGCATGCTATTTGCTGGCCGAGGATAGGATTGCGCTGCTAGGCATGCGGGTGGGTGGGGGGAGGGAATATAATGACCCAATGTTCTAGTCCCATCTTTGTGTTTGCGACCATTGTCTGCCTTCCTGATTCCCCTAATGTGCTCTGTACGGTTAAAGCAAAAGGCAGGCTATCATTTTAATAATAAAAGTCCAAGGGGACGACAAAAGGAAAAAGAGATTTAACATTCAATTTTCAAGATGCTGTACTGTGGTTTTATTGTATTTCAATGCATTTAATAGAAGAGGCTTAGTCCTCTGGCTCTGTTCAGTCTGTCTCATTCATTTATGTTGGATGATATAAAGATTTCTCAATATTTGTTCCCTGTGCAGTCACACCAAAACCTGTACCACTGAGGAGACTGAAGCTCTTCTGATGCTTGTCACCATCTAGTAAATACCTGTTTACAACCTCTCTCTCTCTCTCTCTCTCTCTCTCTCTCTCTCTCTCTCTCTCTCTCTCTCTCTCTCTCTGTGATTTGTTCTGCGGACATATCTCATGGCATGCAGTGAACTGAACCCTAAAGAGTCAGCTGGAGACCAGAAAAAAAATCAAAATCAAAATCTGGCACACATACATTTTATTCACTTTGGTTCGACCTGCCACTGGAGACTTTATTTTAGATACTGCACATACTTTCTTTTCACATTCAGTTGGACCCAAATACTGGGATTTCAAAGTATGGACTGCAAGAGCCCAACATAGCCATTTCAGTGACTATGGATCATGCAACATCTTGAGAAAATAAAGACTCCAATCCTCTCAGGAGGGCTTTATTTGTGCTGCAACTTTAATCCTCTGACTCTGCCATGAGAAGGAGCAATAATACTTAGTACTTCACAGGTATTATCTTGACCTAGTCCTTATCACAGTGCTGCAATTACTATCCCCATATTGCTGCCAGGGCTGAGAGGGAGTGGCTTGCCTATGTTCACCTACTGAGTTTGAGGCAGTGGGGAGACTCAAATCAGGGAAATCCTGGTGCAGAAATCAGGTCACTATGCCAGCGTAGCGACCGCCTAGAGAGGTTGCAAACTTAACGCACATTTGCGACACCCCACGAGCAAGCTGTGCTGTCCTGCCTGTGCCAGTGCAGGCCCCAGCATGTGCCAGAGCAGGTAAGCACCACCCAGAGTGGCACAGAGATGGGGGAGGGCGTTATAGAGGGAGGGCATAGCAGGGCGGGGAGGGCAGGGTGGGCAGATTGCATGCCAAATCCTATCCCCTTCCCTGGCTTCTGTCCCTATGCAAGCCTCTCGGACTTACATCAGCTAAATAGCTGGCGTGAATCCATTGGGGACACTGGGACTTTACCCGGGGCAAAGGGTCAAACGTCCCCTTACCCCAAGGAGACCTCCAGCCCCTCCCTTCCCCTGCTGGATGCAGCGTGAGCCATTCAGCCCTGCTGTACTGGCGGTGGTTAGGATTGGGCTGCCCATCTCTTCAGCTACTAGGAGCTCTCTGAAGAATTCCTTTCCTTATCCCCTGAATAACCACAACCAGTCTACATGTAGCTGAGATTAGGACTGCCAGATCAGAGGAGAGACTATTAGTGGCAGTGCACATGCTTTCACACATAACTCCCAGGTTCAGGGGATCTCCAGAGAAAAAGACCTTCAATAGTAGGTGCTGGGAGTGACTCCCATTTGAGATCTCAAGAGAGCTGCACAGTAGACAATGCTAGGCTAAATTGACTCAATTCACTAACGGCCCAACCCTATCCTGCATCGTCTTCTGTGATGCAGCTGTGCTGCTGGAGTGCATGCTGCATCCAATGAGAGGGGTGTGGCCAGAAGGCCAACCAAAGGTAAGTAAATACAGTCAATCCTCGCTACCCGCGGATTCACTACCTACAGATTCACTTATCTGCGGGGAGCAGGGTTGCCACTTACCTCGCACCATTTGCGTTCTGTTCTCACTTATTCATGGCCATTCTGAAGCTATCCACAATATCTGCAGGTCATTCTAAAGCTATCCGCAGTATCCACCATTTTGAAGTGCAGCAGCCACTTTAGAATCTGCAGCAGCCATTTTGTTGGCCATTCTGAAGTCATCCATGGGTGGATTTGTACTGTATTCATGCCAATTTGTATTTCCACCCCCCTAACCCCATTGATCCCATGGGATCAATGCTTTGCTGAGTTTTTCCAGAACTTACCGAGAATTGACTGTAACTTTTTTTTACTTATCACTGTGTAGGACTTCTGGCCGCTTATGTGTATCTTTGGACCCATGTCTGCTATGTAGCTGGTGTAAGTCTGAGGAGAGAAAGGCAACAGGGCATGATGGAAAATGGGGAATCAGATCTGGTTTGCACTTTTGCTGCTGAGAACCACTCCTTCCAACCCTCTCCCTGCTTCTGTCCTCCCCCTCCCTGCCCTGGAATGCCCTTGAACCTTCCCCTCCCCACCCCCTTCCAACTTACCAACTCTGGCAAAGCCTCAGTCTGGGAGCCACAAGTGCACATGCCACACCTCTGGCCACTTGCACCAGTGGCTTGGAAGTGCTTGACGGCATCTTGGCTTTCACGCCGCCATGGCAACGGGCCTTGAGCTGCCAGAGTATGAGTTCCAGCAGTACAAGGCCCAGATAAGATTTTGAGTGTGTGTCCCCTATGTATTTCCAGGATAGGTTCTGTATTTAAGTCAAAATGTACTTAACTTGAAACATCAAGTTCTTGCCAGCCCAGCGCTTATCATGTGAAAACACCATGGAAGGATGTACTGCAACTGCACAACAGCACCAACACAACCATATGTAACCCAGAGAGCAACTTCATATAACAACAATTATAATATCACTGTTCCAGAAATGAGGGCTTTTTTTAAGCTTCGGAAGGCTTGAACAGGCTGAAGTAGCATTAGTATATTTATATCTGAGAACAGAATTTTCTTGTCAGAAGCAGCTAAATAAATTACATGCAGCACAGAAAAAGAAATCTCCAGATGCCCCAATAATTTCACATTACATCCATAAGGCATCAAGTTATGTAAATGGTCATGTAATAACTAATTGAACAAGCCCAAACAGCAAATTGCCCAGAAAAGAATAATAAAGATTTCCAGATCTAAACTGTCCCTCTCAGTGCTACTATTTGTCCCACTGGGGGAAAATATACAAGTATCCATTTCATTTCTCCAACAGACCAAATCACTTTGGGGGCAGTTTAGATCAGGAAAACAGCACATGGCAAAGGGATAAAAGAATCTTGTTCCCAATCCAAATTTTGGTCCAAATCCAGTTTAAAGAGTCCTGTGCTTTGTTTTGTTTTTAACAAAGGAAACGGACAGCCCAATCCATCCCAAATTCCCACGCGGTGATGCAGCAACTCCAGTGCAGGCTACATTGCATCTTGCAGAGGATTTTTGGCTGCTGGAGGTCTCCCCGAGGTAAGGAGACATTTGTTCCCTTGCCCTGTGGTAAGCCCCAGCAACTGCAAGGGGTCAAGTCGGACCTGCGCCAGCAATATCACTAGTGCAAGTCCGCATTGATTCGTGCAGGCGGGAAGGGCATTGGGATTCAGTGTGCACCCATTGCTGCCCCATTCCACCTTCCCCCTGCCCTGTTCATCCCCCTCCCCACCCTCTCCCTGCCCTACTCCTGCGCTGGACTTACCTGCTGCGGCGGGCCTCTGTCACTCTTCCGGCACAAGCAGGAAGGCTCTGGCTTTCCTGACAACGCACCTGGCTCTTGAGCTGCTGCAAAGGGCTTTATGGAACGTTTGCAGCAGCACATGCCAGCCTCAATAGGACTGGGCCGTTAGTGGGACCACATATCTTTCCTGGCCCATCTACTTTGACCTTCAGCACTCCTGTCGTTGTTTTTAATGGAAATCTGGCATGGCAAGCAGATGTCTCTCACCCAACCCAACATCTGTCCAATCAATAAGCAACTAGAACATTTTCAGTTGATGGAAATACTAATACTATTCTGACTGCTGGTGAATGACTAACCTTGCTAATAGTCAAGGGTGACGAAGAGATATTTCCTGTGGATATTTCCCTTAACGGTCAATCTACGTGTGAAGTGGATGCTGAGATGGTTCTGACAACATAGGTGTGGGGCAGAAAGGAAGGCAGATTTGAACTGGAGTCAGAGACTATTAAAGGTTCTCTGCATGCTAATATTATGCATCATTAGATCCCATTTGATCATTATGTATATTCTACTTTACAAAACACTCTCGATAGCAGAAGAAATGTGGAAGTGGTTCCCTTTGGAAAGAATGGACCACTTTATTAATTAACAGAACAATCAGTGTGCAGCAGGTCCTATCTAAGGGGACTTCTCCCCCCCCCCTTTAGTGTAGACACCTATTTGGAGGAGACAGGAGCCATGTTGTATTCTCCTTGGGCATTACCACTCTGGCTCAAAGCTGGGGTCACCAGAAAGCAATGCAAATGTCTCCATGCCAAAACTTGGAAAGGGTTCAGCCTATCCCAAGCCACACAACCTTAATACTTCACAATTCAAGCCTAGTGGGGTCGCCAACCTGCATCCCAATGCCAGACAGCCTCTTGAGACCAGTCCTGGTTCCCCCAGGGACTCGTGCTTACTTCAGGGTGCACACCAGATCCCACATCCTAAGCCCTGTCCCATACTGTTCCTGCCATAGTGGGGCTAACCTGGTGCTTAGCATCCTCCCATCCCAAAGGCAGGAGGAGTCTCTCCGTATCTCCCAGAAAAAGTAGCATTACTCATCTCTAACAAATGCACACCGTCACTTCTGCATAACTCAGGTTGAGAAAAACTGATGGTTAGGTATGCGATAATCATGGGTATGCAATAATCACCCCACCCATGACCATAACTGCCCTCCGCAGATTTCTGTTTCCTCCTAGTTCTCTGTATCCTCCCCCCTGATGTAACTCTGCACCAGACCCTATGCCATAGCAGGTTCAATCAGTGTTTAATGACTCCCAGTATCCCAGCAGCATACTTACGCCCAGCGGGGGGCAGCACCAAATGACCCCACATGATGTCACACCCGGAAGTGACGACACCGTCCACCCCCTGAAAAGGCACCCAGTGGCACAAAAAGGTACCTGGGGGTGGGCGCATCATTTTGCAATGCCATCCACCTGCAGGAGCGACCAAGTGCCGTGTTTTTCTCTATTTGCCGCCAATTTGTGTGTCCCCCCACTTGTCACCCTGGAGTGAAATGCACCACCACACACCCCATTAGCACACCATTGCATATCCATCCCTGAATAATGTGCAGATCCCTAAATGTTTGACACCTCAAGGACAAACCTGTCCTCTGGTACTAGTCATTCTCACCCTGGTATAAGGAGGACTTGGGGAAGCGTGGTTTGTAGCAAACGTTCCCAAACCATCGGCAACAACTGGTTCCAAGGCATCCTGTGTCGGGCAGGTGAGTTCACACTGGCCACTTCACCAGGACCCAGCTGAGTCTCGCTGCTGCTGTTGGTGCTTGCTCTCTTATGGGCCCAAAACTGATGGAATGCCTGCTGCCACCTACTGGAGAAAAATAAAACTAAACAGAGCAAGCAGAAGTAGCCAAATAAGATGCCACAGCCAAACTTCACTGGTAAGTGTACCATATGGATGAACATAGGCTGATCCCAGCCCTCTAACCCTAACCTCCCCCCCACCAAATGCCGCCGGAGCACCCTCCCCCAGCCATGACCCCTCCCCCATGATGGTAACCTGCCATGCAACCCAGCTGCAGGTTACCTGGGCTGCACACTGTCGGGATCTGGCACTGGTCTGGGGACGGCACAACTGCCTTACGGCAGCTTTTGCAATGGTTCAGAGTTAGCGCAGACGTCATACTCCAGTCTAGCGGCCAGATAGGACTGTGCCGTAACTGTATGTGGACATTTTCTATATGAGATTGAGTATTCTGGAAGCATCCACCCTTGTTCAACCAGTTCCCAAACTTGGATATTTTTGAAATTAATATTCCTTAAAACTCCAACTCTTCCTTTAATTTCCTTTAATTATTTGTCTGCTTAATGTCCCCATTATGTTTTTCTTAGATAATAACATAAGCTTTTCTTCACTGCCCTATTATTGTTTTAAAACTTAGTATTCCAATCCATGGCAACATATTCTATCTGAGTACCAGTCACGAGCTGGGGAACATAATTAGTCTGGAGGTCACATTCCTTAATTCTACTGATTAATCAAATTTCCATAAAAAAATCAAACTCCACTGTGTCTTGCAAAACAATGGCACTGTTGTGCAGTTTACAACAGTTGTACGCCTTGGTCACTCTCTGTGTATAGCTCTTAAGGTTTTAATGAAAGAAAGCCAATTAGGAGTAAACTGGTTACTAAGAACATAATCAGGGTCATTCCTTGGTAGCAAATCAATCAACAAAATGCTAATCACCTATGCTGTTGTAAGCTTGGATTAATCTATTAGTAATTAAAGTGAAGCGCAAATCAAGCATCTATCCTAATTGTAGCCAAAAGGCACAAATGCCTTTTGTTGACCGACAAGACAATGCTATTTGGTACAATGTGACAAGAATGCTGATATGTTATTTAGGGTGCCTACAGAAATACTTTTTTTTTTTTAAGGATGAATGAATTAAAGGGCCATTTACTTGTTTATAACTCCAGGGTGCTTTTGGTGTTTGCCTATCTATAAAGCAATCTTGGCTGAGAAATTATAATTCATTACCAGGTATATTAAACAGCTCTTTGTCCTCAAGCAGCTCATATTTTGTTCTCTATTTGTCCTATAAATGGTTCTCTTTTTCTTAAAAATACTGGGGTAGATACCTTTAAATGGAATTTATAAGACCTCAGTTTTCTAGTTCTGCTTTATAATTGTATTGCTATATGCAGCATTTTGATGGTCCCTTTCTGTGCTTTTAAATCAAAATGTTTGGTACTAGCAATATTGATGGTAGCCAAGTCATACCAAGTTAGTTCAAATAAAATCAATTCTTCAGTTTTCGTAGTGGTAAGATGTTGCACGGCATCCAGACAAGGCTGCTAGTTGGTTATGAGCAGCTTTTGTGTACGAATAGAACGATGAATGCTCTGTGGGACTCCCAAGTATATATGAAGCTCTAAGCAAGCAGAAATTTTCCTGTTTATGGGGGGGGGTGATGGTGGGGAAGTGGTAGGGGAATGCTTTATGTACACAGTGGCAATCGATTGCATCATAACGTTTTCTACCTCTGAAAATAAAGAGGAAGGAAACCTTAGGATACAACCTCATGGGTAGCATCCAGAGTTGCATGCTCTGGAGAAAAACTCCTTGCTCCCGACACAATGACTTTGCTGCAGAGGAAGAGTCACTCTGGATGCTATTTACTGTGTACAATTTTCTAGAAGCGAATCCAACATTATTTAAGGTGATCCTATGAGATTATTTCCCCTTGGCACCACTGCTAATGGGGACAGACCCAGCTGTTTTGCTAGGCCTAAAATGTTCGATGATTGCTTAGTAACTGTGCACGTTTCAGGGATATTTTATTCCACGTTCCTTAGGTATATGAGTAGGTCATCAGAGACACATTTCGATGGCGGATTCTGTTGAATTGCATGGTTATATCTGCCGTCGCTACATGGCGGGATCTTTATGGAACAAAGTTTTATCAGAGCAGAATCATCGCCTCCCATGGTATCTATTACTAAAATATGCCACTTTAAACAGCAAGTACATTAGCAGATAACAAATCTCCTGCTGGATCAGAGCAAGGGTCTGTTTCCTACAGCAGGCTTCCAGAAATAGTGAAAGACTCAAACGCTCAAATGCTGCCTGCTTTTTTTCCCAAAAAATCTCCTTGCGCATGCAGAGGTAATACGTAAGGTTCTAGCCTAGCTTTCTCTCTGACATGCTAATTTTGTACGTGAAGGGAAGTGTATGTTACCAGCAGTGCTATTTAAAAGACAAGTTACATATACAGGGTGTGCACATGGGGAAAAACAATTGTGGGCAGGGACCTGGTGTACTGGTTAATGACACATCTATGTGATTTGGAGGTGAACGGATGACTGAAGCAAAAGTAAAGGTGCACCAAAGTTTACTGAAAGGGGCTCAAGAACCAAAACCAGGTGGTTTGAACTGGGGCTCACTACTCGAACACACTCTTAAACTACAGGAAGTCTTCACTTAAAATTGTCAATAGGTTCTTCTTGGAAACTGCGACTTTATGTGAAATGACATAATGAAACCAATTTTACCATAGGCTAATTGATAAATGGAAATGTTCCCATAGCATTTTCCCATCAACTTTAAACAAAATGACTTTAAACAAAATGACATTAAGTGAGGATTTACTTATACCAGGGGAATTCTGTCGTTTACATGCACGCTTAGCGGAGGCTGAGGAAAGAAGTTAGAAGGAGGAGAGAGAAAAGGGGAGGAGAGAGGAACTCCAAAATATTTGTCTTTTTTCTTTTGTTTTTTTCCATTTTAATTGCAGTGTTTCTCATTTGTCTAAAGGCCCAATCCAATACTTACCGGCCTTCCTTGCTTCCTCTTCTGCATTGACGCTGACTGCTGTAAAGAATATAAAAACATAAGAAGAGTCCTGCTGAATCAGGCCAAAGGCCCATCTAGTCCAGTTTCCTGTATCTCACAGTGGCCCCACCAGATGCCTCAGGGAGCACACAGCCAACAAAATAACCTGTTTCCTGTTGTCACTCCCTTGCATCTGGCATTAAGATAAAACCTACTACTAAAACCTGGAGCTTGCTTATACCCATTGTGGCTTGTAACCTGTGATGGACAGTCAGCGCCAGTCACAAAAGGTGCTTTGACAGTGCACTACCTAGCGTGCTGCTAGCAGTGCCAGCAGGAAGACCTACCTGCCCGCGATGTCACATCTCCCGCTGATCGCCAATGATGGAAAGTCAGAAGTAGAGATGGGAGGGGTGGCAGGAGGGCACCAATGGGGGCAGGGGATAGGCAGATTGAACCCAGATGAGGTGGGATCGGTGGTGCTGGTGCCACCAATATCCTTTCCCCCTTCCTTGACCTGACCCTGCGGACCTGCACCAGCTATTTAGTTGTCACAGGTCTGAGTAGACCCATCTGAGCCATAGAGGCTTGCCCCCAGGTAAGGGAACAGAGGAGATCTCCTGCAGTCCCCCCCATCATAGCATGCAGGGGTCATCATTTTGGTGCTGCTGCATCAATGGGGGGATGGATAGGATTGGGCTATAATTCTTTGATTTGTTTTTGTTTTGATTTGTTTTCCAGTTGCTGTTTTTGTCTTATTTTGTGTTTTGAAGGTTTACTGCATCTTACACTTTAACTGCAGCTCCCAGTTGGAGCTCTACCATACGGCTGCTTCCTTGTGGTGGCCATTTTTATTACCATATTTTCCACTATGACGCCACAGCATATCATGCAGGGTAGGTGATGACTTTGAATGAGGCCATTTTGATGGTGGCAACCCAGCTTTGGAATGTCCTTCTCAGGACAGCTTTCCTGGTGGTAAATCTGATGTTTTGAACCTGGGAAGCCCCTTAGACCTATCTTTCAAGAGCTGTTATACTTATGGAGTTTTTACTTTGCATGCTGCTTTTATGCGGATTTTGTTGCTGTCGCTCTTCGCATTTCCAACGATGAGATTTTACGGGTGCGATTGCATCCTTTTAAGGCTGCATATTGCTTTGATAGCTACAATGGAGACTCTGTAACTCTTCTGCTGAAAGCAAAGCTGTATAGGCAGCCTGGACCTATGGGACATTCAATAAAGGCCAGCGCCAAAGTAACTGAAGAAAGAGGCCCGTTTCTTCCTATATGAAGAATCCATATTAGTGGCATGCTAAACTAAATGAATCACTGGAGCTCGTGGCACAAAATAGAAAGGTAGCCCTCCCAGTAACAGTTAGAAGAACCGAAGGAATTAGCAATTAGCAGAACAGAGTTTTGTGGAGACTTTACTGCAACAAGAAAACCATAGGCATTGTTACAGAGCCAGAACAACAAAACAGGAATTGAGGAAGTTAAAGAGGAGGTTACTCAGGTCTAGAAAGACAAGCAGCCAACAATCTCTAACCCAGGGATTCTCAACCCCTGCCTGGCTGAGTACCACCTCTGGCGTCACTCTCCTTCTGTGTACCATCAGAAGTGACTGGCGATGATATCATTGCCAGTTACTTCCAGATTTTCAGGTTTTCAGAGGCCAGAGAACGCAGGCAGGAGGCTCGGGCGGGTGGAAAGGCCCTTCTCAGCGTTGCCGAGAGGCTCAGCCAAAGGCAGGAGCCTCTCAAGAGCGAAAACACGCTGCCGAAAGCGATGCATCAGAGCGGGGTTCTGGCAGTCCACTGGCAGTGGTCCTAAGTACCACCAGCAGTCAACTGAAGTACCACTTGGTGGTACTAGCACTGGTTGAGAACCCCTGCTCTAACCAACTAACAAGGGAGTTTACAGCTCCTCCTACTGTTGGACGCAAACATTCACAACCTTTGTGACTACACATTGGTTTATAGGTCTGCTCACATGCTGTTGCATCCCCAACATTCATGGCCTGTAGGTAATGGCCTCTACAGTTCAGATGGATGGTGACAATTCAGAAAAAGAGGACCCTGTAAATAAAAGTACTTGAGGTGGTACAGTAAGTAAAGAGGTACATTCAAGACATTTTATAAATCGCTTAGGAGGGCACACAGATGCCCTCCGAAGCTATTTATAAAATGATGTGGAGCTATTTATAAAATGATGATGTGGCCACCAATATAATCACAAAGATGTTTGTGAGATTAATGTAATACGCATGTGTCCCAGTCCTTGCCACTTGCTCATTCTTTGACACGGTAATTCCATTTACCAGAACTGTCGTAACCATTTTTTATGTCTTGCACTCCATCTAAAGACGCAATCACCTGGTAAAATGAAGTGACTTGGAATGAGCCATTTCAGTGTATTGTGTAAATAATGCTTCTGTTAAAAAGAGGAATGAATATGTATTTAACTTGTAGAGCGGAACAACTCCAAAGGAGCTGTCTTAGTCCATCAGCCGCATAATGCAGTACACATTGTAAAAAGCCACCTAATTATGTATTTATATATGGCTCTTGTCAGTTTACATCAGACACTTAACATTATTTAATCACAGTTGGTATCTTCGTTTTCTATATTCAGTTTGTTTTTATGTTCTGCGGAATCCTACGTGTGTTGCCCTTTGAAGAAGAAACACAAAATCCTACGTGTATTGCCCTTTGAAGATGAATATTTTCATAGTATTTACTGTTTTCATGGAACACAAGTGTTGAGCATAGAATATAGTATTTAAATAGCCTTGCCATGATAGAGTTGTTTTATGCGTCACGGTTGGTGCCACCATCTCTGTGGTGATTCCCACTCTTGGGGGGGGGGGTCTGTGTAAAGAATTTTGTGGGTGTGGTTCTTCAGTTAGCATGTTTACTATGAAAGCAATCTCCAGAGCCTTGGTCATGGGAGAAGCCATGGAGAAAGAAGGAACTATGGGGAATGTAGCAGCCACATCAAGCAAAGTTCGCATAAAGCCACCATTAGCATACCATTTTCAGCACCAAATTATATTGTTCGGGCTCACCCGTACTTAACCGCCAGCCACTACTTACCGTGAAAACCCCTTGGGCAGAGAGGCCATCCCCGATCCGTGAAGCCAGCCTAGGAAACATCGCTGAGCCACCGGAGGCTTCCTCTCAACGGAACACGGAGGAAGAAGTGCCCAACCTCATTCCGGAGGGAACGAAGTGTCCGCCTCCTCCTTCCGTGAATCCGCCGGGGGGGCACACACTCAGGCAACCCAGAGGCTCTCCCACCGCTGTCGCCTGAAACCGCCAGAGACAACGTGGTGGACCTCACTTCTTTCGCCCCAGTCAGCGTCACCGACTTGCACGGTCAGCGGGTATCTGGGCTCTGGCACATGGAGCAACACGCCACTCAATGACCCCACCCCTGCTGCACATCCAGATCTGAAGCCAGACGTGTCTCCTGGCAGGAGGCCAGGAGTGGGCGGGTCCCGGGACTCGTTGCGCCAGCAAGGCGCACCCTAGCAAACACCAAGCCTCACGATGACCAACGGAACAAGGGTGACCCTCCCAGGAACGGAGGCAAGGGCGGGGCCAGGGGCGGAGCTAGGAAGGGCAGGTCAGGGACAAATGAAGGTGTATAAAATTGTTTTAACTGTTTTAATTCTTTTTAAATGTATATATGTATTTTAATTGTTTTATTGTAAGCCGCCTTGGTTGCCCTCGTGGGAGAAAGGTGGGGTAGAAATTCAATAAATAAATAAATAAATAAATAAATAAATAAATAAAAGGACCCCCGGCCAGTGATGAAGGCTGGCAGTTAGGTTCTGGTTAGCAATGCCACAAGACACCCATGAGCTGCTCCTGGCCAGCCGGAGAGGAGAAAGAAAGTGACTCTAACCTCTTCCCTCTGCCTACTCTGAGGCCACCTTCAACAAGTCAAACGAGACCTCCATAAACCCAGGGGTGACCTCAATCCTGTAGGCCTGTAGGCAGGGATTTGGTCCAGCAAGGGCGGTCTCGCCTTGACCACTCCCCTCCCAGGCTCCCCGGAGCAGACCGTCTTACATATATAAAAAATGTTAAAGATAAAGCCTAGATGAAAGTGATTAATGTTCCAGAGGCCAATCCTAACTAATTTTCCAGGGTCGATGCAGACATGCCAATGGGGTGCATGCTGCATTCTGTTGTGGTGGGGCAGTCATGGAGGCCTCCTCAAGGTAAAAGAACATTTATTCCCTTACTTTGGGGCTGCATTGCGGCTGCATCAGTGCTGAAAAGTTGGTTAGGATTGGGCTGCTAATCATACTGAGGTCCTACAGCAGTGAATTTGATAAAAGCCATGCTGCTGTTGTCCACTGCAGGACCTCCAGTACAAACAACTTGAGGCCCCATGTGCATGCTAGTGGCTCACCCAGCACACACCGTTCAGAAAAGATCAGGGTGGTTTGGGGGAGGATTGGGGTGGCGAGTGGACTGAACCAGCGGTGGGAGGGGGCATGAAGGGGTGGATTTGGGCAGCAGTGGTGCACACCAAGATCCTATCCCCTTTTCCCAACCTCACATGCCCCTTGAGGTTCCTCAGACATATGCCAGCTAAATAGCTGGTATAGGTCCAAGAAAACCAATTGGCATCCAGGTGGCTTATGGGGAGGTAAGTAAAAACGACTTACTTTTTACCTCTCCCAGGCCATCTGGTCCCCCTCTGACCATAGCATGCAGCACACATACCGTTGGTGATGCTGCATGCTATGGGCTGGCAGGGGATAAGATTGGGCTGTATGATTTCCTTTCTAGGCTGGTAACCAATTTGAATCCTTTTTAGTTCGTATTGTTTTAAAAGATTATAAAATTACTTAATGCTAAATTCCAAACTATGTACATTTTGGCTGACCACATTGTTCATTAAATTCAAAGCACTTGATGCTTTAAAATTCCTCTTCTAAACTGTAATTGAAGGGGTTTTTTTTCAAAGGAGACTTTCATTGCTGGAAGAAGACAGCTTAGCAATATATTGCACTAATTAATTTTATTTCTTCTCCAAAAACAGTTGTTTACACTGTTTAGCAGTTTCCAGCATGGAAGAACCTTAAAAATAGAGAACATAGGGACATAGATGGTCAAACAGCACCCAGCTCAGAGAAAGAATAAGGCTATGTTGGATGACAGTCCATGGAAAACAACAATTTGGGAAGCCGGGCAGGGGTGTCAAACATAAGGCCCACGGGTCGGATATGGCCTGTGAAAGCTCTTTATCTGGCCCCCATGATAATTTGGCTCTCCCAGCACCACCATCAGCTGGTCTCAACTGCTGAGCTGCAAAGTGATGCCTCAGCAGAAGCGGTGCTACTGAAAGGGCTCTCCCATACCTTGAAAATATGATCAAGATTCGCATATTTTCTCTTTTGTCATTTGGAGCTGAGTTCCTAAGTAAGAAAAAAGTGCTCATTTCTGGACATCACCTGCTTAATGACATTGGTTCCTACTTAATGATGTCACTTCCAGTCCTCAGCAGGAACCATAAATGCTATTTGGCCCGCTGTATGAAATGCGTTTTGACACCCCTGCTCTAGGGTATGCAAATATACCTATCCTTACATGGTGAATATTTTACTTCTGTTTATTTCCTTTTATTCAAGGCATGAAGGAGACTCACATCCAAACACATGTATTTGGTGCTAAGTATGTGCTAGAAAACAAAAGGCCAGACCTAAGGCATGTGACTAAGGCAGAGCTCATCAGCCTTCTCTAACTCCATCTCCCTGAGGACTACCAAAGTTGCTGAGGGCTACCAAAACTGCACACTGGTCAGCTAACCTTGTGGGCCACTTCTGGCTCTCTCCAAGTGTCCTCTCCTCTCAAGAAAGGCTACTTGGCTCCCTTGCCCTGCTCCCTTCAGAGCTACTGCCTTATTACATGCTAAGGACTTGCTTCATAGTCCTCTTTTCTGTTTTGAGACTCTTCTTTGCCCAGAGTGACTTGCGTGGTCAGCCCTTTGCCACGCTGACTCCCACAATGTAATGTTCTCAAGCTTTGCATAATAGGATAGGAAGCTTTCAGCCAAAGACCCACAAAACCTCTACTTTCATTGTCTTGGTCTTGTGTGAAGTGAAATCGACGGGACGCTTGTGTCATTTCAGGGCTCGAAATGAAAACCAAAGAGGAGGTCATGGTTATGGAATAAGTCAAGGTAAACACAGACGCACGCACGCATGCACACTGCTTTTCTTATTGATTTTGTTGCAACCTGAAGCATGTAGTGAAGCCCAGGGAGCTGTGAACAGAAGAAAAATGTTGTTGGGAACCCCTGTGAAGTGAAACCATCAGTGTTTGCAGAGATCTACTTCGAAGCATACTTTTAAACATTGTTTTCTATGCATGGATTCTGCAAAGTGACTGATGCTGCTGCTATGAATTTGGTAGGCAGCATATTAGTCACAATGAAAGGATCCTGTCACAAGCCGTACATCACCAAATCAGGGGAGCTACATCCTGACTTGAAAAGCACAAAAAGGTTGTCTCCTTTGCCCTGTGCCTGTGTTTCTGGCACATTTCATTCCTTTTCAAACCCTCGTCCCTGGGCACTTGGAGAGCGAGAGCGAGAGAGAACGAGAGAGAGAGCGAGAGAGCGAGAGAGCGAGAGAGAGAGAGAGAGAGAGAGAGAGAGAGAGAGAGAGAGAGAAGTTTTGCAAGTATGCCTGCCTTTTTCTGAACGCTGCTCAAAGATTCAGGTCATTTTCAATACTGGAAGACAAGTTGGATAATGCCTAAAACATCAGAACTAATACTAATAAAAACAATCTTTTTCCCTAAAAAGAGCCCCTCCCCAGGGAGAGTTCATGTTTTACAAGGATGTGAAAATATTGCAGATTTTTTTTTTAATGAGACTTCATGAAGGTCTAATAATCTTATGCTTGAAGATGTTACGATGCAGCTAGGTGAATAGATCAATATATGTCTGAGGATAAACCAATGGAGCAGATGACTTTAATGCTGCATCTCTTTCTTATTTGTGCCTTGGCATATTGATTCCTTGAGATTTTAACCTCAACCTTGAGATCTTTAAGATCTTCTTGAGATCTTTAACCAAAACAGTTTGCAATTTAGTATCACGAGCACGCAGTATCACGGGCACACTAACACCCCAGAAAGTGTGCTGTCTTCATTTTCAGTTCCTTTTTCAGGAAAACGGTGGGCTACAAATCCTTATTAGTAGGACCATCTGAACAGTGGAAGAAGCTGCATACTGACTGCCCAACCCTAACTCCCCACATGGCGATGCAGCTGTGTCAGCACAGCTACTGCTGCAACCTGGGGGAGAGTTTCATCCTCCAGAGGCCTCCTTGGGGTAAGAGAACATTTGTTCCCTTGTCCCAGGGTAAGCCCCTGCTGGCCCTGTGGGTTTACTTGGACATGCATCTGCGATATCGCTGGCACAATTCCACTTGGATCTATGAAGGTGGCTCATGCCTGGGAAGGGGGTTAGGGTTTGGCGTGTACCACTACCACCGAAACAAACTGCCCCCCATTTGTGGGGCCAAACTGTTCCATCTACCACTCTGTTCCATCCACCCTTGCCCCATTCCACTCACTCCCACCCCTTACACCCCTTACACACTCTTACCTGCAGTGGCAGATAGCGGGTATCTGCTACCACTGCTATCTGTACCTTAGCAGATACAGGTCTTTTTTTTTCTTTTATAAATAGCAGTAAAGAGGAGGGCACAATCCAGATTGAAACCATAGCAGGGAAGGAAGAAGCACCAAATAAAGATGCTGTGTGTGTGGGGGGGGGCTTCAGGAGTCAGGCAGGTGGGCCCTGTTAAGCTGGTTGGCTCTCAGTCAGTGCCCCCCCCCCCGGATGCCATTTGGTACTGCCCCTGCTGCACTCCTGATCTGGATCTTGCCGCCTCCTTTCAGCAGCTGTTTGCCTTGGAGGGAAGTGTGTGAATAGCTACTTCTATGCATGTGGTCTGCTTCCACAATCAGTGTAATGCATAAGAGCAGCTTCCACGCAGGAGGCACAGCAGCACATAGCTTCCATCAACACCTTTTGCCCAAGTGGAATTTGTCCCACCTCTTTTCTGTCGTTTCCCCGTTGCTATTTCTTCAACTTTCAAATCTACTTTCCTGCTTCTCAAATATTTTATTTATACACTTCTTTTTGCAATGCTACAGCTGTTGAGGGAGAGAGCGAGTGCATGCTGCGTTTTCAATGAAAGGAAAATTCCCTTCTATGAATTTCTGTATGAGTTGTATATGTTATGATTCCGATTTCCAACCTAAACATAGAAGAAATGCATTCAGAAAACTGGCCACTTGCTGTAAGTGAATGTAGCAGCACTTATGTTGAAATCCTGTCTAAGCAATATTGAGGCCAAGCAAGAATGCATTATGTTGGGTCAGTGTCCTTTGTGTGGTGTGTGAGTGTGTCTGTTTGTTAGCGCATGTGTGTACGTGCATGTGAATCCTCAATGAAAGACAGAAAGATCTTTTCTCCTGGCTCTGTTGACATGATGACTGACAACAAGGGCCATAATTTGACGTCTTCTGCATATTGTCCCGTCAATGTAATTGCTAGAATCATATCAAAACTGCATTAGGGGAAATTACTCTCCGACACTTTTAAAGCAAATATTTGAAAAGGAAGTGCACAGGTGCAGTTTTTAAGAACTTGCTTCATTTTGAAACTCACACATACGTGGCTGGAAATAAAAGGAAATTACAGCTATTAGCATTGACAGGAAATGTATGCACCAGTTTTAGCTCCACATGAAAATTAAAATCCAAACTGCTAACAATTCAGTCTGGGTTTTTAATGTTAATTTCTCACGTGGCTTTCCCATGCTTGTTAGCGCGCGCACACACTGATTTAATACATTTGCTGAGCTTGTCACTTTAGAAATTTTTCTTTTTTTTTCTTTTCTCCCTCTCTCTCTCTTTTGGCGATTTTTGGGTGTTGTTTTTGGGTTGCGTTAATGCCATCTCATTTTTGTGTGCATTGTGGGAATTTAGGTAAGCTGCTTTAGTTGTAAGAAAGTTCGGAGCATAACATTTAAGGCTTCTGCAGCAGTTTCATGGATCATTAACAATTTGCTAATATTGTTTTAGCTTGCAAATTAGTGCAGCTTAGTGAGTAAGGAAAGGTTCCATAGCTGTCATCAATCAGGCTAAAATTCTTCATGCATGAGATGAAAAACGATTTTTAGCCTTTGAGGCTCAGGCAGCAATTATTGTAGAAAAAAAAATGTGATGATGAGGGTGGGGGAACATTCCAATGTAAGATTGTCTTAGTGGTTCCATTATGTTTATGTCTTGTTGCACAAAAATACCAGAAGCAACCCCATGTATCTCTGAATTAGTTTTCCTCTATGATGTTAGTTGGCAGAGAGAAAGAAAAGCTGCTTTTCGAGGAATTTCTAAGCCAAAAGGAAAAAACAATCCAAATGAATATTTAATTTTAAATAAAACATTCCTCTCAGCAGCATTCTTAACTTGTGTGTGTGTGTGTGTGTGTGTGTGTGTGTGTGTGCATTCTCTCTCTCTCTCTCTCTCTCTCTCTCTCTCTCTCTCTCTCTCTCTCTCTCAGTCATCTGAATGCTGCCAGAAAGCTTGGAGTTCCCCACCCATACTCAAAAGTACCGATGTGCTTTTATTTTTCTATCCATATTTTTTTTAAAAAAAATCAACAAATACAGACACAAAAAAACACGTACAATAAGCTCCCAGACAAATATAGTATTTTGAAAAAGTAAAAGAGGCCATTCAGCAATTATCATGTCTGAGGTAATCACTCATGAGTCTACAATACAAATACATTTGTTATGTTCTTCTCTTCATAATGATTTTTCTTTCTTTCTTTCTGGGAGTCATTTTGCTCCAGAAGAAAAAGGTCTACAAATTGGAAGACTGTATAATCTGGAAAGTCCGTGTTGGTCAGACCTCACCTGACCTGGATTACTGTGTCCGATTCTGGGCACCTCACTTTAGAAAAGATGCAGCCAAACTGAAGTGGGTTCAGAAAAGAATGCCAAGGAGGATCAGAGGACTGGAGAACAAGCCCCATGTGGAAAGGTTGAGGGAACATGCAGTGCAATCGTGAGCAAATAAAGGCCTTTGGAGCAAGTCTACCTAACTGGAGTTCTTCAAGCAGAGGCTCAACAGGCACTTACTGGAGGTGTTCTTGGACAGGCACTCCCAATCTGTGGTACGCGTACCCCTAGAGGTACGCAGACTGCAGGCCGGGAGTACGTGAGACACTGTCCCTTATCAGCTGCTACAGTCAGCAGCTGATAAGGGACAGCTGCTAAAGGGGATTTTTTCTGGGTTGCGACATGGGTGGGCGCTCATCCACACTACAATCCAGAAAAATGTGCCCAAGATGTCCCCGGTAGCTCCTCCTACCTGTTTTTTGGGGTGCCACCATCTTGGGTCTCATGAAATCTCACGAGAATTGGGTGCCACCATCTTGGATCTCGCGAGATTTCATGAGATCCAAGATGGCAGCGCCCCGAAGAACATGTAGGAGGTGCTACCGGGGACATCACAGGGACATTTTTCCGGGTTACAGTGTGGGCGGGTCCTCCCGCTTGCGCCACAACCCGGAGGGAAAGGGTATGTGGGGGGGTACGCAGGGTTATGTGGGTGGGTACGTGGGAATACATGGGCCTCCCTAAGGTACAGGGGTATGCAGGTCATCTGGAGGCCTGCGTAGGGGGTACCCGGGCCTCCAAAGATTGGGAACCCCTGTTCTAGGAGGATTTCTTGATACAGACAAGGGGTTGGACTAGATGACAGGAGCAGGCAGTATCCTACATTACACTCAACCAGTATAAAGAGTGAAAAGTACGTTCTAGAAACTGACTTACTATTAGCAGTCTTTAGCAGTCTTCACGTGTTCTATAACAGTGTCCACACTTACAGGGGTAATATTTCATCAATGTTTTGAGAGTTGGTTCAGACGAACTCCCCCATTACTCCCTGCACAAATAAATAGTGGCTCTTCTCCCACGTGATTTGAAGAGCTGACACAAAAGTATTGCCAAAATCATCCTACAAAAGACCACCATGGGAAAAGATTCTAGACTGATCTCATATTTGAGCACATATTTGAATGGTCCCTCAAGTTACAAAGAAATGAGAAAAAATCCCATACTAACCAATACAACCCAGGATATGCGAGAGGAGATCAGTCTAGAATCTTTTCCTTGACATGGTCTAATTTGACATGGTCTTCCCAGAGTCTAATTTGGATCAGTCCAGCAACAGATACATTTCAAAAGAGTGCACTGGCGTAGCTAAGAGGGGGCAGGGGTGGTGGTGGTGCTCATCCCCGGGTACCACGGTTTCAGGGGGGTGTCCTGGAGGTCTCCAAAAGGCACTTCCAGTTTTTAGTGAAAGCCGGAAGTCCCTTTTAGAGGCCTTCTGAAGCCCAGGGAAGCTGCACACAGCCTTCCCGAGCCTCAGAAAGCCTCTGGGCACCCCAACTAGCACCCAGAGGCACAAAAATTTGTAACACCCACCCTCATATCCCCCCATTAATGAGGCCAGGGGGTGTATGGGGGTGTTACATTTTTTTGCCTGTGGGTGCCAGATGCCCTAGCCACACACCACTGGTCGTGTGCTTTGCCTTCTGCTATGATCTCTCTCCACTTTCCCCCTCTTCTCTTCTAAAGCAACTCAGCTCACAAGCTGTCATGTCATGGAAGTGTCAAATGCCACCTTCCTGGTATACAAAGTGTTAAGAGATGTGCAGTTACCCTTGGTTGTACAAGTAATTCTAATCATGACATTTATAATCGAATTATCCAGGAGAAATGTTATTACAGTTAGATTTATCTAATACCACCAGTGTATCTGAACAAAATAATGCAATCCATCCATCAAAAAAGTAATCATTTACTTCTGTTTCTTTCCATTTTTAAGGACATTTTTCATCAGCTTGGCAAAATGAATTATGAGCCTATTTCAAACTTCACTTTCCTTTACAAGTTCATTTAGGAACATCAAAGCCTTAAAATGGGCTGGGAAGAGAAACAACTCTTCTATCCACATTTCTTCTAGGAGATGTACCTTTTGTTTGTAATATGTAATATAGTAGCTGTTTCAGGATAAGTAACAAGGTGTGCTACATGTCCTTAAGAAGATAACCAACGGCAGGAGTAAACCACTCATTTGCTAGATGCCAGATCCACTGCATGGATGGAATGAGTGGTATAGTTCTAACGAAAGAGAGACACCTTATGACATTTTGGAGTGCATAAAGATGAAGGTTAATATTGAACAGATTAATTAAAAAAAATCAGTTTAGAATCTGGTGCTGATTTTTACAATAGCAAAACGATCTTAATCTACAAAGGAGTTGTCACTCAGAACTCAGAAACGTCTTTGCTCTTAAGGTAAAAAAACAGATGTTAATTACGGCCCAATCTTACTGGACCTCGCCACCAGCGGAATGCTCGTTCCATTGGCAGTGACTGCTGAAAAAGCACCATTAACCGCTTTCTGGCAGCGCCCTGAGTAGGACACTGCCAGGATGCCGGCAGGAAGGCCGGAGTCTTACTATACACATCGTTGACTCTCCTGACGCCCACCGGAGCAACCAGAGGGGTGGGGGACGGCAGAACGGTGGCACAAAACTTGGTGCAGAGGGAGGGGGCGTGATGTAGGTGGAGAGGCTGCGGGAGGGGGTGGATCCAGCAACAATTATGCACACCAGATCCTATTCCCCTCTGGCAGCAGCTTCCCCTGCTCCCTCTCTCCTCGGACTTGTGCTAGCAAAATCATTAGCACAAGTACCTCCTTTTCTTGCTGAAGCCTCCAATCTCCCCCCCCCCATACAGCACACCTGTTTTTGGCACAACTGAACCGGGGGGGGGATAGGATTGGGTTGTTAAACTGACAATCCAATCCTAACTAAATTCTCCCCCTGCCAATGCAGCTGTGCTAATGGAGGGCATGCTGCATCCTGTGGGGGGGGGGAATCCTGGAGGCCTCCTTGAGGTAAGAGAACTTTCATTTCCTTAACCCAGGGCAAGTCACTGCAGTGGTGTCACTCAGCCCCCACGTGGGGGGGCGCTGACGTGACAATGCCCACGTCGTGACATCAGCGCGCAGCTCCAATCACGCCCCCTGCCGTTTGGCTTCCTTTTCGGAGCGAAACGGACCAAGTGCGGGTGGGAAGGCCAAAACGCAGCCGCCTCGGCTGCGAAGAAGCCACAACAAATGGGTAAGCGTCCCGTGATATTCCGCCCCCATGACATTCCGCCCCCCCAAGTGGCACCTGATGCCCAGGGCACCAGGGCACCATATCGAACGATGCCTCTGAGTCACTGCTGCCCCAATAGGTCTCCTCAGATCTGTGCCAGCCATTTTACTGATGCAGAACCAAGAGAAAGGGAGAGGGAATGGGGGGGGAGGAACAGGGTTAAAATCCTGGCAAACTCTGGTGCCACTATATGTGTGTGTGGGCACAATCCATCGGACGTATCCGGTGATGGAGCAAGCACTCCATCGCCAGAAGCCGTCGTGAACATGCTGTAAAGCATGTTAAGGATGACTCTGGAGTAATGGAGGCTGGCACAAGACCGGCCTCCCTCACTCCGACACTGGACCAGGACGCAGGTAAGGTCTCCCACCGGCAGCTGCATGGGCGGTCCGGCGGGCGAGGGAGGGGGCCATTGATTTAGGCGGCCCGGGAGGGAGCAGGGTATGGCTCCCGCCATATTCCCGTCCCCGCTGGGCTGGCTAGGCCATTACACGGTCTCCTCTACTTCTGCCAGCTATTTAGCTGGTGGAAATCCGAGGAGGCTGATAGGGCCGGCATCGGTTTACACCCGGGGAAGGGGATGAGTTTCCCCTTCCCCGAGTAGACCTCTGGCCTGCCGGTCGACAGGCAGACTGGGCACAGGATCCGGCAGGTGTCCCTGGGCTGCCAGCCGGATCCTTACACAGGATTGCACTCTGTGTGTGTGTGTGTGTGTGTGTGTGTGTGTGCGTGTGCGTGCGCGTGCGCGTGCACACACACACACACACACACACACACAATGCATGTATGTTTAATGTGTCCAAAATGCATGAATAGCGTGTGCACAAATACATAAAAGGTCACAGAAAATATTTCAAAGGGGGAAAAAGTCCACAATGATGATACAAACTGTATTTATGTTTATCTTTGCACTGCGGCAGAAGAGTCTGGCTTAGTGGGGAGAGCTGCTGTCTTCAAAGCGCGAAGACCGGTGAACTTGATAAGTTTGAGACATGCCGCCGGCAAAAAGCTGTGAAAGCCTCCAAGAGGAGAGATAAGAGCTTCCAGCTGCGTCGGTCGAGTGTGGGAGGCGCCAGCCAGCAGAAAAAAGTCAGACTGTAAAAGGATACCACCTGGAAAGTAGTTGTTCATGAGAGATTGGACATTTATATATATTGTAAAAAAAAAAAAACCAAGGGGGTTTTTAGGACAGCCTGTCCATGTACACCGCCTTGGATTAAAGTCGGAGGAGAAATCCAATGACCGAGAAAGGTGGTACAGGTGGGCCCCCATATCCGCTGGGGATATGTTCCAGGCCCCTCCGTGGATACTTGAAACCGTGGATAAGAGCAAACACCTCCTCCATGGTTTCCTGAGGGCCCCCCCACCCTGCCTCCCCTGCAGGCAGGCATGCTTCCCCCCCCCCCGCTCTTATTTTCTTTCAGCAAGCTTTGTTTCTTCCTTAAAACAAACAGAGAAGCAGCCTCCATTGCAGGCAAGTAGAACGAGACTAAGTCCTAGAGAGGCTCTGCAAGGTTTCTGTTAACCTTGCAGAGCCTCTCTAGTACTTAGTCTTGTTCTACTTGCCTGTAATAAGCAGCCAGAGGCTGTTTCTCCTGTTTCTTTAAGGAAGAAACAAAGCTTACTGGGGAAAAAGTAAAAGCGGGGGGGGGGGGGGTCCCCACGATCCGTGGATAACTGAAACCGTGGATAGCGAATCAGTGGATATGGAGGCCCACCTGTATATAAATACTGTATATTATTATTATTATTATTATTATTATTATTATTATTATTATTATTATTATTATTATTATTATTATAGCTCAGTGTCTAAGACAAGGTGTTAAGTCGTGTTTTGACATAGACGTTAGTTCATAACATATAAAATAAGTGGCAATTATAGGGAAAATAGTTGTGATAACCGCTTCTCATATGCAGTTATGCAATTGCCTAGCTGTTTCACATGTTTGAACCTTAATAGTATTCTGAGCCGTGTTATTCTGCACGAGGTTCGGGTTTTGGTATGTCGCTCCTTAAACACATGGGAAGGGGGTACCGCCCCCCCGAATCATCCAGGGGCTGGAGTGTGGGCGGAGCCAGGGGTATTTATATCCTGGCTTCTGGCCGCACTGCCTTCTGTTTCTCTGTCTCAGTAGATGATATAAAGGAATGTGGTGGCATATAATAATAATACTGTATTGTCCCGAGTATAAGATGCACCTGATTATAAGACGCACCCTTAAAGTTTGGTGCTATTAAAAAAAATTAATTAAATCACTGGCATTAAATTTTAACAGCCTGATTATAAGTCGCATCCCTAGTTTAAAAACTTAAATTAGGAGAAAAAAGTGAGTCTTATACTCAGACCAATACGGTATACTGTATTGTGCTTCTTAACTTATTCATAATGTAAGCCGGGTAAGGATAATAAGTGCTGTTTAATATGGGCAAGTAGTATTTTAGGAATATATTTTGAAAGATTCCAAATCTGACTTCTAAAGTCAGGTATGGAACTGGCATCATTAAAATGGCCAAGGAAGAAAGAAAGAAAATCTAGACAGGATGGAAATTAGTGGAACTCCCTGACAATATTATGAGTTCATCTTGAGGTTGAAAGATGCAAAGGGTTTTTGCTAATGGATATTGCATAATCTATTATTATTATTATTATTTAAAAAAAACTATTTGAGGAATGTTTATTGAGAACAAGCACTTGGGAAAAAGTGGTGTGATGTAGGAGTAGAAGCAGTGGCATTGCTGGAGGGATTGCCTTCGCCGGCGGAATGGCTCAGGGGGTGAGTGAGAGGGGCCGCATTTCACCAGTTTGCAAGGTGCGCTGCAGCACCTTGAACCCCTTACGGTGCTGCACCCCCTCCAGCAACGTCACTAATGCAGTTGGCTGTTTACCATGTTGTAACTTGCCACAGTAAGCATTTAGGTGCCTGTAGCATCACACGGTGAACTGCGGTGGGTTAGTGGTTAAGATGCTGAACTGCAGACTGGAAGGTAGGCAGGATAGCAGTTCGAGACCCGAGTGCCACACGACGGTGAGGGATGCCGTCTTCGGCCCTAGCTCCTGCCAACCTAGCAGTTTGAAAGCAAGTAGATTAATAGGTACTGCCACGGCAGGAAGGTAACAATGTTCCATGCGCCTTGGAGATGATTCATGCTGGCCACATGGCCACGGAAGTGTCTTCAGACAGCACTGGCTCTTTGGCTTTGACATGGAGATGAGCATCGCCCCTAGAGTCAGGCAGGCATGACTGGCTTTCAAGCAAGAGGAACCTTTCACTTTTTTTTAGCATCACACCAAGTGTTACAAAATGTTAACAATGTTACGAAATCTCTGCACCTGATCCCAAAATCTGGAGAAGCAGAACATCCTTCACTAGTGGTAGGAAAACATTCTTTTTTCTACTATGGCAAAAGCTTCTCTGTGTTCACTCACTGCTTTGTCACTGCAACAGAATATGTCATCTGGCTTTTGATATCTATCGCTTCCTACAAAAGCTGCTTTTGGCCAGGAAATGAATCAGCAACTGAGGCAGCTAAAGCAGAATACGAGCCCAATACTATCCCCCATCATCTTCCTCTATGCAGCCATACTGACAGAGCGCCACTACATACAATGGTGGTGTGGTGGGGGCAACCAGACAGCCTGGGAGAGATAAGTAAAAAAATCCTTATCTCCTGGTAGGCCACATGGTTGCCAATGGGTCTTCTTGGACACACACCAGCTATTCTACTGGCGTACAACCAAGGAGGGGCGGGGAGGGGTGTGTGAAACCGGGGATAGCATCTGGGCACATGCTGCCACTCCCAGAATCCATCCCATCCAGCCACTGAGTTGCCCCCTGCCCTCCCTGTCCCTCCTCCTCCCCACCCCAAACTGTGGTTTCGATGTGCACGATAGCAGTGCAACAGTTGCTCTGCTGTTAGAGGACTTATAGCAATGGATCAGGAGATCTGCTGCCATAGGCCCTCTACTGGTGTAGTGTGCCTGCTATTATCCTGGGTGCTGCATATTGTACCAATGGAATTTTCTGAAGCATCTTCAAAGGAACTCCACTTACAGAGTGCTACGGTAATCGAGTAGCCTACCATAGATATGACTAAGGCAAGGATCACTGACGTGTGCTGTTCTTTTTCTAGATAGAACTGTTGTTGGGGCATTAACCAAAGCTGGGCAAAACGACTTAGAAATGAAGCTACACTGGGTGGAGCTTGAGCCTGATACCAGGCGTCTCCTCTCTCAGCGGGATATCCAGAAAGAAAGATGGGGCAATTGCTTTTGGCGTTTATAACTCCATTTTGTTGCTGGAATGGACCTGCAGTGCTGTGGGAATGTCGAATAAAAAATTTAAAAGGTAATTCTGCTGACTCTATATTTTGACCGTCTTGTGGGTCGGTAGCGTTATGGGCGTGCTGAGTTCTACGAAGTGCAGGCCAATGATATGCCTGGAGCCAATGTATTACTTTTAGTAAAAGTAACTGCTAAACCATTGGTCATATTGCCTTTCTCCCTGAAGACACGACATTCGCAGAAGTCAGCCTGCATATATTTGCTATTAGATACCATCTCCCTTTTTTTGTACTTGAAAAATAAACAGCATGGAACTACTGGCTCAGCATATTTGCAGACATTCATACATAAATATGTTTTATTGTGGTTGGGAGCCACAGAAAGCCAATGCTGAGCACTATTTCAGCAACACCTTCATGTTATTGTTTCCACAGATCTTCGTGCAGTGGCGAGGAAAAGGGAGTTTGCTGGTCTCTTTAGAAACGATGGATACAATCTATCAAGCAAATGGTTCCCATGCAACCTCCGTTGATTTCAGTGGAACGTGCGTGGAAGAGCAACATTCGCCCTGCACCCTTCTGCAGGACACATCTGTCTTTTCATTTAAAATGTGGTGGCTTGCATTATTCAAGCGATCTGCTTAATAATGAATGGTGAAATCTCCTTATAAGCTATCATAAAAGCAGGAGATAACAGCCCCATCAAACCCCTTAATGAAAAGTCGTAAAGGTTCGGATTATTTTAAAGCAAATAAATCTTCCCGAAAACCAGTTAAACTATTAGGAAACAAATAACATCTCCCCACCCCCGACGGAAAAATGACATTGATTTTCTTTGACTGGAAGCAGCAACTAACAGGTTGGCTAGTGTTATAGTGGTCAACCTGTACCATCAGTTGGAGTTTATGGCATATCTGGGCAATACTAATAACTGGGAAATTCCAAAAAGATCTGTGGTCCTGGTTATGGCATACAACCAGACAGCCCCTTGTGATGCTTTTGCACTGCCCATGCTATTCTCCCTCTGGGTGGCCAAGGAGGGAACTGAGCTAAGCCAAGTCAAGCTACTTCCCCCCTTCTGCTTCCTCTTCCCGTTGCCTTCAGCTTTGGTTGGCTAAGACCAGGCTGCTCTCCCCCCCCCCCATTTTTTCAGGTCTTGTGCAGGTATAGGATTAAGAGCTGGGACTGGTGTGCACTGTGAGGTTAACTGATTGGTTAAAGGGGACCCAAGTCCAATCCCAGAAGTCTTTGTGGCTCAGGATACTGGATGGAATCCCTTTGGGCAAGGATAGCAGAGTCAGCCTGAAAGCCTTCACAGTTTGAGGCAGGATCTGCAATTCATACCTTCCTTGATCTCCCTACCCTTGTCCTGGGGGTAGATGGTGAGAAGCTGGGGGGTTGTCATTAGATGATCCTTGGCTTTGAGTTGTATAGGAATGATCTAAAGTGGGGCATAGACAGCAACTGTTGTCTCCCCCAGTGTAGGAACCAGCACTAAACAGGGAGTGGAGTCATTAGGTAGTTGATTTTTCATTGCGGGTCTAATTATATCAATAAACTATGTTTAATTTTAAACCACAGTGCCTCATTTCACATCTTTATTTGTGCATGTTGACAAAAATAGCTAATTCAGAGTAAGGGCAAATTTATTTGGCTTCATGGTGAAATCACAAATATCAGAAAGAACTGACACGACAGTTGCAGCTAATTGATGCAGTAAAGCAGGATAAGGTGTTTGAGGTCTTTTGAGGAAAAGTTTGCCCCCCCTTTCCCTCCCCTTCTGGAAAATTCAGAACAGCTCTCATTTACGCGCAATTAGATTTACTTAGGGTGGGGACTTTAATTATTTAGGCTATGCGTTGAAAAAAAGCAAACATTTGATTCACTGTCATTCGGCTGGGTGATAAAGATCAGCCAGTTGATAAATGCTGCAAATGAAATTTACTGATCGAACCTATCCTTCCATTTGTTTTGCACAATAATTAAAGATTAATTAAACGAGAGAGTCTTCTAATGAGAGCCTCTTACCTGCAGTCCTCTCCACCCAGCTGGAAAACGCAAACCAGACCAAACACGAAAGTCTTTCATGACAGAGGGCTTTGACTAAACAGAAAAGGGGACATTTGTACTGTTCTGTAACCACCGATGCAAATAATGTAGAACATTTACACTCTGCCTATTTAGAACAATAATTGCTTTGGACCCTGTATTAGTAACACATTTTAAAAATGAGCATATAATCAATATCAAACTTGTAAAGCATGTTACAAAGAGAGAGAGAGAGAGAGAGAGAGAGAGAGAGAGAGAGAGAGAGAGAGAGAGAGAGAGAGAGAGAGAGAGAGAGAGAGGTGGAAACAAATTACATGCTTGACAGAAGTAAGTGTTGCTTTTAAAAGAAAACTAAATCTCTCGATGGTGCAGAAAGAATGCTTTTCCGAACTGGTGAATAGAACTAAAGTTTTATTAAAGAGCAGTCATTTGCAGTTCCCTAATCACATTATCTCCCCCCCCCCCCAGCATTTCTAAAAATTATTTAAAAAACAGCCCCAGGATACATATTCATTTGCTGTAAATACTGCCCAAACCCTCAACCTCATGTCTGTTTTTTCATTTATGAAATCTGTAATGAAATTTATTCACTTATAGGGTTTTGTTGGATTTCTGAACTGAGCCAAGAGTTATTCACCAGCTGATTTTCACAGCTTCCAAAAGCATCAGCAACTATAAGCACTGAGCCATGCAAACATTAATAAAATAAGCCCTGCTATGCATAGGTAGCTCCATGCACAGCTGGGAAAAAGCCCACAGCTGGAAGATGTCCTGCAGGTTCAGATACGGATAATCTTGTTGGATAGTATCTCAGGCTCCATTCATACATTACTGGCAGCTGCTTCCATGCAACTCCTGGTAACAATTGCAACTTTAACACATGTTGTTCATGTGGAATGGATGGTTAAGATCATTGCACAGGTATTGCACTCCTGAAACAGTTGCCCCACTTGCACCGTATACCGACTGCGCATGGAAGATGACCACTAGTTTTGAATGTGCTTAGACCACCTTTCACCCCTGGATCTCAAGGTGGTTGACAAAATAGATCATTAATGGAGCAATACTATCCTTGGACCTCTGTGCCAGCACCAAGTGTCGCAAACATGCCATAAAGCACGTTGGCGCTGACTCTGGAGTAGGTGGCGCTGGTGATAAAGGCCTGCGCCAGCCAACCACTGAGTGACAGAAGACCCTGCACCATGGAGTGGGTAAATGCCACTCCGAGCAGCTCAGAGCCTGGGGAGGAGTTGGGGAGGGGTGAGGAGGGGTGTAACGGGGAGGGCAGGGTGGGTGGATCGGGCCTGGGAGAGAGGAGGGAACGGCATCCATGTCGGACACCATATCTTATCCCGCTGTATCTATCCCACCTCCCAGGTCACAAGTCCCAACATGGGGTTGCTTGATTCTCCCCCAGCTAAGGAGCTGGCGGAGAACTGAGTAGCCCCAATGTGGCATCGTTGTTTACTAAGATAGTTCAGTAGCAAGCTCTTTATAACAATTTTTCCCCTACATATCATCTAAAAGACTATGAAATACAAAGTACTAAAGTAGGAGATTTTACTATGCAGGTTAGAGGCAATGAAAGAACAGATTTGGTTGATTTTTATAATTAGAATGCTCTAATCTCATGAGAATTCTATTTAGTAATGAACTGTGATAAGGGTGAGTATTTATAATGTATCATTTAATTATATTTGAAAGAAAAAATCATCACTGCATTTCCCTAAATACCTTTTGTTACTCAAGTTCATTTGCATTCCTCGGGCCAGTTTATCTTTCTGTAAACACAAGCCACAACTGGTGATTGATATCAAATGGGAGAGAAGGAATGTAGAGAGTTCTAACTGTATCAGTAAAAACCTGCAGCATTGTGTGTGTGTGCGTGCACGTGCGTGTGCGTGTGCGTGTGCATGTGTGTGTGTGTGAGTGAGAGAGAGAGAGAGGACTGTGGGGATTTTCCCCAAGAAAGGAAGATTACCGATAGTTCTTTCTTGTGATGAGACTTCAGGAACACTACACCATGGGTTTCATAGTATACTATACTATAACAACACTGGACTATACATGCACACCCTTTTTTTCTATGAGTCTCATGACTTATGACGGGAACTTATGATATTATAAGAGAAGGGTGTGGGTTGTTGTTTTTTATCTGAAAATAGTATGAGAAAGCAGATTTTGTGATGATATATAATGTCTTCGACGTATGGCACAATCCTAAGCTCTTCGACCGCCAGTGCAGCAACCGCTGTGCCATCACGTGCTGTTGTAAATGTGTCATAAAGCATGTTGTAACAGTGCAGAAGATAGGGGCACAGGCAGGAAGGCCTGTGGCATCCCGTCGGCTCCAGTCAGGGGCGTAACCGCCCCCCTTGGCGCCCGGAGCACCGGGGGGTAGGCGCCCCTATAATTAAATATCGTGCCGGCGGGGGGGGCGCGCTCCGGGAGGGAGGAGCGCGCTCCAGGAGGGAGGGGGCGACCCGGTGGGACCCCCCCCAATTGGGAGAGCCGGCTTTTCGGGAGAGCTGCCCTTTTCCCTCAGTAACAGTCTGAGCATGCGCAAAAAATTGCGCAGCGGGCCTTCCTTAGAAGGCCCCGGGCAGCCGGCCAGGGAAGACGTCCCCAGCTGGCTCTCCCGATTGAGGGGGCCGGCCCGAGTCAGACTCGAGTCTCCGAGTCCGAGTCCGACTCGCGGGCGGAGCAGCGGGGTGCCCTTCGGGCGATGGCGCCCGGAGCAGGTGCTCCGCTTGCTCCGCCCTAGATTCGCCTCTGGCTCCAGTGCAGGCCTGGATGCACACTGGTGTAGATAAGTGCCCTACCTAAGGAGGTTTGGCGTAGTTCTTACAGTAACTGCACAATTCTGTGTAAAGATCCACCTGTGGAGTGCATGCTCCACTGGCAGAAGGTGCCGTAAACATGCCATAAAGTGCGTTTCCAGCACCCGGAGACTAAGGCCCGCGGACGCCGGCAGGCATCTCTTTGCCGCGGAAACCTCCTTCAGCCACTGGGAAACAATAAGGCATCTACCGACGGGATAGGGGTGGGGCAGCGTCAGGGCGAGGCAGCCCTGGGGAGGGAGTGGGAATGTCGGCCACAATATCCCCGTCCTGTTCCCGGGCTCAGTGACCGCTACACGGCCGCCTCGGATTTCCGCCCGCTTGATAGGGGCCTCCCAGCCTTACACCAGGGGCCTCCCATTGGTGCCTCCCATTTGGGCCTCCCAGCCTTACACCAGGAAAGGGGATGAACGCCCCTCCCCCCGAGTACTTTATGAACTTTTTGTTGAAAATAAGTATAATTAATATTAATAATAATATCCCTTGAATTTAAAATGGGGATATTAGAAAATTTATTTATTTATTTATTTCTGTATTTATGTACCGCCTTTCTTATCCTCAGATTGCTCTTCAGATGTTATTCAAGGCGGTTTACATAGGCAGGCTTATCTAGATCCGATAAGGAACTTTACAATATTGTTCTGTATAGAACCCTACAATTCCAGCTGGTTTCCTCCACGGTGTAGTCATCTTCACTAGCTGCTGAACACAAGCCTCAAGCTCTTTGCAGGACGCCACAGATCATGCTGAACAGGGTAACAGTTTTCCAGTTGTCATCGCTCTGTCACTGACATTCTTAGCATTCCAGTCTGTTCTCTCACCGCACCACGCAACAGCGACTCCTCTCTGCCACCGAGGGTCATGACAGCTTATCAGTGACTTCCTGGTCTCCCCTCCAGCATGAAAACTGACTGTTCCTGCTTAGCTTCCGGCAGTCTTCAGGCAGTTCAACCTCGGGACCACACCTCCACACACTCCACACACATAATGAACATTTGCCATGTTTGATGAAAAGTAAAAATGTAATTAGTAATTATTAGAATGAACTAAACACCTTTATATGACTGAGGGCACCATCCTCACATAAGGATCCGCCTGGCACTCCAGGCCGCCCACTGGATCCTGAGCTCTGCCGTGGGCAAGCACCCTGTGGCGGAAAGTCTACTCGGGGGATGCTCGTCCCCTTACCCTGACGTAAAGGGTGCTGGGACCAATCAGCCTCCTCTGAATTCGGAGGAGGCCGTGTAATGGCCCAGCCATGCAGCGGGGGACAGGATTCACCCAAAGCCATCTCCTGCCCCCTCCCGTAGCGGCTGGGCCTATGGCCGCCCTCCGTTTGCTGCCAATCCGCCCCCCCTGCCCGCTGGATCCTTACCTGGGTCCGCCGGCGGTCCTTCAGGTGCTGGGTCAGCAGAGTAGGGGAGTCCGGCCTTGCGCCGGCTTTCCCTGCTCGGAAGTAGACGCAAACGTGCCTTACGGCACATTTACGACTTCTTCGGCCGGCGGAATGCTCATTCCGCCAACCGAATTTACAATAGGATTGGGTTGCCTGCAAATATTTTCCCATGCAGACTGATCCTATACAGTAAGTCCCATTGAGTTGAGCCAGGTTTCACTCTCAAACACATATAGGATTATATCCTTAAAGTGTATTTTTCACTTCTTGCAATCCCCTGATTTCTGTTGGCTGTCTCTGTTCTTATGCTCTAGTAAGTTATTAAAATCCAGTTCCAGAATACGTAGAAAGGATGAACTTTTAAAACTGTACTCCTTTTAGTCTTGCCTTCAAATAATTTCATATCTCAGTTTGTTTGGCATTGAAAACTGCTTGTGATCTTGATGTTTAAAGGGAGGGGGGTCTGTTTCAAACCGAAACTTTAGAACTTTCTGTAAGATGCAGTAAAGAAAAATTGCAAACTAACCAAAAGAAAAGACAGACCTTAAAGAAAAAAAAAATCACTGTTTTGAAAATATCTTTTGTAACACTAGTTCTTAAGAGTACTATCTATTGGCTTTGAAAACTTCTTTCATTTTTTTTAATCAAAGTTGGGAAATGGGACAAAGAAGGATGCATGGTTTCATATATTCTGTCAGTGTTATTGATACCCCAAGATATTACTGCAGCTTACCAACTTCCAAAGCTTGTCACAACTGTGTCATGATTAACTGCTAAATCATACACATCAGAAACTGCTTAAAAGGAAGTTGATACTGTTGCTCTATTTTGCCCCCCAAAACATGACCCACTGTTTAAGCCTGACATTCTCACAGAGGGAAAGCCATGGAGCTGTGGCTTCAAGTATCCCAGTATGCATAAGAGCTGGGCCTCCTTCTTGAAAGTTTGCAAGTCAGTGCGATGTAGTGCGAATAGGACTTGAACTGAGAAGATCCATGTTCTGATTCTTGTTAAAGCCATGAAAAAGCTAACTGGGAGAAAAAATGGATAAGGGACTTGCAGCCTAACCTTGGCTTTTGATGATAAAACTCAGAAAGCCACATGTACGCCTGCCCAAGCACCCTAGTACAAATTTTGCTTGTACTACTTATCATCACAGGAAATTCAACTGTTTCCAAGGCCAATGCAGCACTTATGAAATGTAGGGCTTCTTCAGATATTAATTTCTTCAGGTGGAAATAACTTGTGGGCATAGGTTAGGTACAGTATATATATATATATATATTATATATATATATATATATATATATATATATATATATAAACCATATAAACAAATATATATATATATATATATATATATATATATAAACCATATAAACAAATATATATATATATATATATATATATATATATATATATATATATATATATATATATATATAAACCATATAAACAAATAAAATATATATATATATATAAACCATATAAACAAATATATATATATATATATATATATATATATATATATAAACCATATAAACAAATAAAATATATATATATATAAACCAGGCTTTTCTAAACCCCTGTTGGGATTTTCACAATAAATATTATATTTGCATAGAACCCAACTTCTCCAGCTGTTTCGTTTCAACAGTGTGGTATCTCTTCAGGCTTGCACATGGCTTCAAGCTTCTAAGCTTGGCCAGCATTGACTCCTCTCTCCCACAGGGCCAGAAGGTCAGAACAGATTATCTCAGCTTGTCAGATGAGATATTGCAGCTTGTTGGCTGGTTGTTGGCAGCTGCTAGTTGTTCCGGTTGCATGATGTAGGCAGAGGCATAGCTACACCTCGCAGATATGGGGGCCACACCCTGTGACACCCCTATGACGTCACAAGCCCCGCCCTGCCCCAGAAAAAAAATAAAAAAACACCACCATCCCTGCTGTTTTGTCTGTGAAAAAGATTCCTTTTGTTGCTGCCGCCATGCCACAAATGGCCATTTTTGCTGCCGGACCTGCGCCACCCTGCCATTGCCAAATTGTCACTGAAGCGGCGGCTTGTGCACACACACACACACCAGGTGTCACCCCTGTCGCTTGGGGTTCACTGCCCCACACAACGCCTCTGGATGTAGGCAGCATACACAAGAGGTCCACCTGTGTACTAGAACACCAAAAGAGCTCCTGGTGGAGATGCCTATGCCAAGAGTTTTCACCAAAATTTGAACATTTGCATATGAATTTAGAAGTTCCAGCTTGGGTGAACCTTCCAAGGAATGCTGAGGAAGCCAGAGTTTAAATAAGTCTAGCAACATTGGAAGGCTCATCTTTACTTGGGACAACATTAATATTATTATTAGCTATTAGTCTATTAGCTATTAGCAGCATGGGTGTCAGCTGCATTTTAACAGCACTGCCAAGGAGGATGGAGTGCTCTATTCAGTGGGGAAAGTTTGGTCTGGGGTTAAAACAAGCACACAGTTTTGTAAAGCAAACTTTTAAGCAAATCTGGTGGTTCCCACAGCAGAGAAAGTGAAAAGTGCTTCGATAAAACAACATTCTTGAGGGAATTGCCCATCGCAATCCACAGCACCTTTTCCTTAATGTCAATTATTTGCCCTGGAGATCTTTAATTTAATTCAGATTTTTATTTTATTTTGCAGTTTGAGAGTTATGTACTGGGGAGCAGAGAGGAGGAAGGGGGAAGCATTGCTTCATTGTCAGGCTAGAGTGAAATGCCAAAGCAGGCATGATTGCTGCTGAAATACTATGCAGCTTTTAAAAGTTATTTATATTTCAATTACATAAAGGTCAAGGTAAGGATTTATTCTTGTGGCTTGACAGTAACTTTCTAATTAGAGCTGATGAGTCTGAGAGAAACAGTTGATTAGCAAAATTGCTTCTTTATTAAAATGTTTTCCAAAGTTGTCGAGCACCAAGTCGGAGAACAGAATGGTAAGATCTGGTGGTGACCTAACGAGTCTCCTGTTTGTGGCTCTAACTACCGGAGTCAAACAATAGGAAAAACAAACACTTACATTTGATATTTGGGAACTTGCAGAACTGGAATTTGTCAAAGTATGACATTCAATTATTTGTGCTTGTATTTTTTATGAGTCAATTATTTCTCAAGTTCCCCTCTTGCTCTTTCTGTCTCCATCCTGCTAGAAACCTACCTTTAAAGCAATACAAGATTAAATGCTTTGATAGATTTGCAAAAGCCCGGTGATGCTCAATTGCTAAGTGGAGGTAGTGACTCCTTGTTGAAGAAGAAAGGAGACGAGAAACACATTTTTATCCCTTTAAACTAGCACCTTTCTCAGACATTTCACCTTCCTGGTATTATCAACACCGAAGCAATATATATATATATATATATATATATATATATATATATATATATATATATATATATATATATATATATATATATATATATATATATATATATATATTGTAAATCAGAATAGACTAGAAAGAAATATTATTATACTGTCTGGTGGCATTGCCTCATCTCTCTAGCCCAGAAAACCATAGTACCCCAATGTCTTTCCTTGTTTAGGCATCAAATGCTGTAATTATCTTACCTCAGTCGAGATAACGTGTTGCCTTTCAATTACTACAGCTGTGCCTGCTGACCCTCCTGGCCAAGGAGAAAATAGGAACATCACCAGAGTATTATTATTATTATTATTATTATTATTATTATTATTATTATTATTGTTGTTGTTGTTGTTGTTGTTGTTGTTGTTGTTGTTGTTGCCCTGGAACAAATCTCAGGATCTCAGGAATTCTCAGGATCTCAAATCTCAGGAACAAATCTCACAATCTAAAAGGGGAGGGGGACACACGCCATAGACACACCAGAAAATAACCACTAGAAAAGATGCTATACTGGGTTAAACAGGGACTGTTTTCTCTTGCTAAATATTATCCCCTGCTTCCCCCTTTTCCCCAGTAAGCAAGGTCTTATGGGTGATTGGCTGCAGAGTGAGTGAGTATGAAGGTCAAGGTGGGATGAAAGGGAACAGCAGCCAATGGGACAAAAGTTGCCCATGTGCTTTAGGTCTAAGCTAAAGTCTAGCTTGAAATATGTGTCTCAGGGTTCCTAGAAGCCACTGGCAGAGTAAGAGAGGGAAATAAGAGACTGATGGCCCAATCTTATCAAAGGCCTACGACAGTGGATCTAATAGTCCACTGCCATACGCCCTGTTTCAGCGGCGGAAAAGTCACACCACCATTAGGCACAATGGAGCCGCTGGCAGAAATGGCCTATGGCACTGTGCACACACCAGACTCACCTAGACGTTCCGCTAGCCCAGGTAAGGTGGCGGCGGGGGCAGACTGTGGGCTGTTTGGAGGCAGGGAGTGGGCTGGAGGGGTGGAGCTCAGTGGCAAATGCACATTCTAGATCCTATCCCCCATTCTCCAGCCTGCCCTGTCCCCTTCCTCTCCTCAGACATATGCCAACTAGCTACATACTGTAGCTGGTGTGGGTCCAAGGAGACCCAAAGGTAACAAGAATGCCTACCAAGGGGTAATTAAAAAAGATTTTTTTCTTATCTCTTATTGGCCTTCTGTTCATCCCCCCACACACACACACACACCTGTGTACTCCATTGGTGTGGCTGCATGCCAAAATGTGGTGTGGGACAGGATTGGGATGCGAGCTATTTTGCTATGAATAGTTCTCAGCACTGTAATGCTATATTTGGCTATGGGACTTTTTTTTACCGCTCTCCGAGTAGAATGGTAATTGAAAGTTATCTATATCATATTCATGAACGTCACAAGCATCTCATGCCTCTTTCTGAGAAACACATTATACATGTGCCTATAAGGTATCTGCTTCACTAATCTGATTTTTTTTTTGCACTTAATTTCTGCCTTGGAGATTTTGTTCCCCTAGTGACATTAATTAAGCTCTCCTTACGTGTTGCAGGCTTGAGAGCTTTAAAACACAGTTTGCTTAACAGGATGGGTTTGATCACAGCTTTAGGGATAATAGTTAGCAGGCAGTGTGCTTAAAAAAATTATGTGGCTCTGTTTGCAGAACAATGAAGATAAAAACATGGCAGACAAAGGTTGCCATTCTGAGCACAATGATAACAAAGACTCACTGAACTTGGTGGTATTTTAGGAGCCGCTGCTGGAAAAAGTGCAAACTTTGCTGAGTTCCTGCCCAAGGACAGTGCGCTGAGGAAGCAATGAGTTGCCAACCCCCCTGGATGGGCTGGTGTCTCCATAAATCAGTATCAGCCTCCAGGAGACTCCTGAAAACAATCCTGGAGAACTTCACAGGGCCTCCTTGGTCAATGACATTATGTGGTGTTGAGGGGGAAAAAAATCTTCAGGGACAGCTTCAATCAGGGATGGCAACCTAATGAGGCACAGTGATAATTAAAAATCTGTTCAATGCTCACATATGATACTGGACACTGCTAGTACCAGAAATTGCAGGCGGGGCACCACTGCAAATAGGTTCCTGCCTCCTCCGCGGATACTGGAATCCACAGAAAGGGGAAATGCTATCCCATGGCCCCCCTGCACCCCCACTCCCAGTACCTTCATTAAGCATCCAGGCCGGTGCGTCTCTTCATTTAGGCAAACAAGCCGGCTCCTTACACAGAACAGGCAAGCAGCCTGCATGCTAGAGAGGCTCCCAACATTAAAACAGGAAGCATGGATCTTCCATCTTCCAGGAAGCCAATGAACTGCTTGGTAACCCAGGCCCATTCCAGCCACAGCTGGGACTACTCCAATCTGGAAGGAGTGGTGGCAAAAGTCAGAGCCCCATGCCAGCTAGACCCTTACAGACCACATCCCAGAACTAGAATTGTGTCAAGAATGCACAAAGAGACGGCTTCGGCATCCCACCACCTGTCTAAGTACTAACATAATGCCCATGCTTGGCATAGGGATAAACTTTTAGTTTCATTAAGAACTCATTGTCCTTTCTGCTCAGTTTGACCCTCTCAACTTCAATTTCATGCCACTATGAACCCAGTGAATGTCCTACCTGCCAAGGGCCCATCCAGACTCATCCCACTTGCTCTTGGCCAGTAGTGTGCCAGGTCCAAATGCCCCAAAACTGCAACCAGGATCACAGCCTTAAACAAAAGGACCTCAAGGTGCACAAAACAAAAGGATCTGAACACCTTACAAAGAAAAAGAATCACAGGTGTGATGGACTCCTGACTATCTGGAAGCCTTGGGGACTCCGCTCCAATATTTTTCTAACATGGAAGTCACCTGTCAAATCTAAGTAATCCCCAGAGAGAGAGAGAGAGAGGGGGTGCAGTGGGGCAGACCGCTCCTGGGCAACAAGTAGGGGGTGACAAATCCACCGCAGTGGCAGCATGGCAGCGACAGCAAGGGAAAAGTGCTGTAAAGAGGTGTGAAAAAGGTGCGCGAAGGGCAGGAGCATCCTTGCGGGCTGGCAGCAGTAATAATGTCCCCTCCCTCCCGCCCAGCCCCCAGTTACCTGTTTATGTCGGTGGCAACATTAACGGGGGCGGGCTGGGTGATGTCACTTCTGGTCACAGGTGGTGACATATTTTGGTGTCCCTCCCCCATGCAGGGCATTGCTACACCGCTGAGAGAGAGAGAGAGAGAGAGAGAGAGAGAGAGAGAGAGAGAGAGAGAGAGAGAGAGAGAGAGAGAGAATGCATAGTGTAATTCACAATTGTGCTTCAGTGGCTGAAGTTTAAAAGCAACAACGACATACATCATCCATTGCCAAATCAGTTTTATAGTAAACAAGAAAAAATCATTTAAAAAAGAAAATCGGTCATTTGAAAGTCTAGTCAATTCACGTATTCGTTGTCTGTAACTGTAAATGTATTCCAAAAGAATACCAAACTTATCTTTGTGTGGGTGTCCCCAGATGGCATGGTTCTTGTGGATACTTCCCTTTATAGAAACAGGGAAGTCTGGAGAAAGGAAAAACGTGTTTTGTTATACATCCCACTGGGTGTGACCTGCACCTCTGGCTCTAGAAACATCGGCTGGCCATCAATGCCCATTAATAGTGAAAGCATCTTTAGCTATTATGTTTTTCAAAAGCCAAGTCATTGGCTTCCTTTTCCACAACAGAACGGCATCACTATGACTCTTGCCAGAACAGTTCCCTGTGGCTGAGCAGCATCATCTGCTCTGTAGGAAGCAAGTGCTTGCCAGGAAGCACGTTTTTCAGTATCCCAAATGTGAGCTGTTGCATGCATAACTGCAGCCAGGGACTAAGGTATATGTCAGCAGCGTTTGCTTTCAAGGGAGTGAGGCACCTGTCTGTGTGAAAGGGGAGGGGAAGCATGTCACACTCCGGATGCATCACAGCACCACGGTTGACAGCTGGAACTCGGTGTACATAATATGCTTGAGGCTATCTTTCAATGACTTCTTTCAATGGCTTGCTCCATAGTAATTATTGTTGTGAAGCAATGTTACCTTCAGCCAGTAAAATCGCTGGTCACCACACTCCTTCTGTAGAAAAAACAGAATAAAACTCTTTTGAACAGTTTCCCATCATTTGCCCAAGCCATCACCTGAAGCCGTGGGATTCAAATCCAATTATGTATATGACAGGTCTTGGAAACAATTGCAAATTGTTTGGGAGCATGTTGACAAGTACAAGATAAGCAACGGGAGAGAAGTCCTCCAAACGGTCCCCCAGCCATGTTGGGGGATTTCTTCTGCAAGATTGAGATAGTGGAATTGGAAAATGCTCATATGGCATCTCTGAGCTGCTAGAGGTCCCCAAAAGCAGCGCTTCTGATACCGAAAGAAATGTGGCCGTTCATCGAAACGCCTGCCATTTTACTCAAGTATGTAGTGGACTGTACTCACTGGCGTCGCTGGAGGTGGGGCGGAAAGCTAAGTTCTGCAGCTTTCCGCCCCACCATTATTCTCCGGTACGAGTCGTAGCAGCCCGTCAGCGGAGAGAAAGCAACGCGCAGGGACTCTCCTGCGCGTTGCTTTCTCTCTGCTGACGGGCTCCTATGACGAGGGGGTGGGGCACCTCGTACCAGAGAGTAACGGTGGGGCGGAAAGCTGCAGAACTTAGCTTTCCGCCCCACCTCCAGCGACGCCAGTGACTGAACTCCACAGTCTGCTACATGGAAGAAAAAAAGTCACTTTCTTTGGGCAATTCAGCATATACAGCAAGCGCTCACATAATGTTGTTTTGTCATAAGTCATTTCGTTTTAAAGTTGTTGAGAAAAAAATCGATTCCCGTCTGGGGCCACTGTCTGTGTGGAGTTTGAACGTTCTCCCCACGGCTGTGTGGGTTTTCTCTGGCCTGGAAAGCTCACATTTATTTCAATGTTTAATATTAGAAGTGTTTTGGGTTTTATTTAGAAGTTTGGTGATGTTTTTGTGACTAGAAATATGCCGTAAACCCACTACGATAGTCTCACTATCTAAACATAAATGAATACCTTTAGCGTTTAAAATAATGTATGATACGATATTTCAAAAAGAAGTTGCCTTGCACAGCTATTACATCTGTTTTTCACAATGTAATCGATCAATGTATACATGAGATCTGTTACAGAGATGAACAGTTAGCTTTGTACATTGTACTAAGCTTCAAAGCAGTCGGATCATGCATCAGTGACTGTTTATACTGTAGACTGAGAAGAATAATTAGAAGTGAGCCCTATGTGAGTAATGTGTGTTGATTACTGCTAGCTGACCAGCGAGATGTGAAGGACAACTGCAAAGTTGGCAACTATGACTCTCAAACTAATAACTTGGAGCTTTGCAAATAATGAAAACAGACGAGAATTCAGTCTTCACTCAGACTTTCTCCGAAACTGATACTAGACATATGGCCTTGTAATACAATCTAAATGGATCAACTTTTTCCTTCCACCTCCATTAAGCATTATCTCCATAGCATGTGCAGTTCTCTAATTGGTTCTTTGAAATTTTTTTTAAGACCAATATTAAATAAATGCTCACATTTAATTTATTTAAGTTACGTTCTTATGTTCTTAATTAAGGTTTTGATATGTCAGACTTTAACCAATGGTAGAATAGAACCTGATTATCAGTTATATTGCTTTTGATACTACTATATAAACAAACTACACATCATTAGAATCTGTTAGTATAGGCACATACAGTCAATTCTTGCTACCCGTGTGGGTTAGGTTCCTAGAAACACCCACGGGTTGTGAATTCATGGATACGGTTCCATGCATGGGGTTAGGGGGTTGGGGAGTACCTTACCTGCTGCCTCTGGAGGGTCCCTTCTGATCTTGAGCACCATTTTGAATGTTGGTGCCCGTGATTACCCCGGAGTACTTTGAAATGGCTAGGGGAAACCTCAGATGGTTTCCCCGGCCATTTCAAAGCTCTCTAAACTGATCCCGGGTACCATTTTGACGATCCCTGCTGCCTAAGGAAAGTCTCTGCAGGCTTCCTTAGGCAGCAGGGATCACGGAACGCGCAGCAGCCATTTTACGACAGCAGAAGTGTCTTTCGCTGTTTTAATAGGCTCCACTAGGCAGTTCAACCCTGCATATGATTGGGCTGTTATTTTTTTTAAAAGTTCATAAAACATACAACTTCCCTTGTATCCTCAGTCAACCTAGAAAAGGGGTTCTCAACCCCTTTCTGGCAGAGTACCATCTCTGGTGCAACTCTCCTGCTGTGTACCACCGGAAATGACTGGCAATTACATCATCGCCAGTTACTCCTGGGGTTTCGGAGGTCAGAAAATGCAGGTAGGAGGCTCTGGGTGGGTGGGAGGGTCCTTCTCAGCATTCTTGAGAAGCTTGGCCAAAGGCAGAAGCCTCTTGGGAGAAAAATATGGCACCAAAAGTGCTGCATTGGTGCGAGGTTCCAGTGGACTGTCAGTCCAAGTACCACCAGCAGTCGGCCAAAGTACCACTGTTAGTACAAGTACCACTGGTTTAGAACCCCTGACCTAGAAACAGGTTCTTTCTCCCCCACTTGGAGACTGAAGTGGTGCAGCCCACTCATGCATCACATGATCCTGTTGTTTATTTATTTATTTATTTAAAGAATTTATACCCCGCCTTTCTCCCGAGGGCACTCAAGGCGGCTTACAACACATTAAAATACAGATATACACATTAAAATAATTAATTAAAACAATTTAAAATAAACACCCCAGTGGGTCACCTGAGTTTACATATGTTAAAAGCCATTTGTTAAAAGGTTAAATGTTAAAAGGTCAGCCCACCATGTCAGACATCAAAAGCTGTCCTAAATAAAAACGTCTTAAGGCCCCGCTGAAAGGTCTCTAAAGAGGGAGTCGTTCTTAATTCCAGGGGGAGGGAGTTCCATAATTGGGGCGCCACAGCCAAGAAGGCCCTATTCCGTGCCGCCATCCCCCTCACTTCCGTCAATGGAGGCACGGTTAACAGGGCTCCCCCTGATGACCTCAGAGTACGGGTCGGATTATAAGGAAGGAGGCGGTCCCTCAAATACCCTGGACCCGAGCCGTTAAGGGCTTTAAAAGTCAAAACTAGCACTTTGAATTGTGCCTGGAACGAACCAGCAGCCAGTGTAGCCGCCGAAGCAACAGTCCGACTGAGTCGAACCGACAGGCCCCGGCAACCACCCGGGCCGCCGCATTCTGCACTAGTTGCAGTTTACGAACAGTCTTCAAAGGCAGCTCCACGTAGAGCACATTGCAGTAATCTAGTCTAGATGTCACTAGGGCATGGGTCACTGTGGCCAGGTCTGCACGATCCAAGTACGGTCGCAGCTAGCGCACCAGCCGAAGCCTGGCAAAAGCCCCCCTGGCCACAGCCGCCACCTGAGAATCCAGGAGCAGCTGCGCATCCAGGAGAACCCCCAAGCTGCGGACCTGCTCCTTCAGAGGGAGTACAACTCCATTCAGAGCAGGACGATGATCCAGTACCTGAGTTGTAGACTTCTGGACCAGAAGAACCTCTGTCTTATCAGGATTTAATTTCAGCTTGTTTGCCCCCATCCAGCTCCCAACTGCCTCCAGACAATGATTCAGGGCACCGACCGCCCCTTTGGAATCGGGTGGAAAGGAGAGAAAGAGCTGGGTGTCATCCGCATACTGATGACTCCCTACCCCAACCCCCCGGCTTCATATAGATGTTAAACAGCATGGGGGATAGAATTGACCCTTGTGGCACCCCACACCTCAAGGGCAAGGGTGCCGAACAAGCATCCCCCAGCACCACCTTCTGGGATCTGTCAGCCAGGAAGGAGCGGAACCACCTCAGAACGGTGCCTCCAAGCCCCAACACAGCCAACCGACCCAGGAGGACACCGTGGTCACTTTTATGTTTCACTTAAAAAACGACAACAACCAACAAATGCACTTTTATTGTTATGACCTGTGGTTGAAACAAATCAATATTGATTGATTGATTGATTGATTGATTGATTGATTGATTGATAGTCTATAGAAATCCTATTGAATTCACTGTGCTTTCCATGACAGTCCTTTTACACATTATATGGAGACAATGGCAGGTTCACTCAAAGACAGGTACGGTTGAGTGTACATGTGTACACATGTACCGGGCATCTAATCCTGCCTTCCTGACAAGCAGGTGTATGACATGGCACATGTGTGTGTGTGTGTGTGTGTGTGTGTGTGTGTGTGTGTGTGTGTGTGTGTGTGTGTGACACTCGTGTCCACAAATACAAGTTTTCCCCAGGCTCATTTTACCTTGTTGAGGTGAGTACCTGAAAACATAAGCAGCGATGTAGTCCCCAAGAGAACTTCCATTTCAGTGATTCAGGAACTTCAGCAAAGGATTTACTCTTTCAACTCCACTGTTGGCACTGTGGAAGCAGGAAGATGGCAGATATAATGTTAAATTGTTCCACATTAATTTTCAGTTGGTATGTGATTAGAATAAGGTAGTTCATACATGCCTGGAGCTGGAGAGGGGTAGAGAAGGTGGCAGTAATTGATAAAAGTTGTTTGGCAGGTTATTACCAATTTGCATTTTAAATCCAAATCCCTACAAGATGTTTATTCATTCTCTCCTATACAGTAATGATGAGCTCCAATCATAATAAATTAAACTCCACAATTCTGTCAGGTATTCAGCATATTAAACACTTACAGATAGGTTTTGTTAAGAATCTTTGGGGAAATGGAATACCACGCTATATGCAAAATAACAGAACAGATTTTAGTAGAGGGGCGGTGCAACAAATCAACATTAAGAAAAACAATAGCTTGAAACCCAGCCTTACTTCATTTATGTCAGCGGTGGGGTACCTCCGGCCCCAAGGCCGGATCAGGCCCCCAAGGCCATCCGGTCCGGCCCCCAGAGAGATTGCCGGGAGGACGCCCAACCGGCCCCTGGAGGCTCCGCCGGGTCCGTGCGTCACCTCCGGAGGCCGGGAGAGGGCCTTTGCATGTCCTCCCCAGCCGTCGCCTCGACCCCTTCTCACCAGGCCGTTGGCCATTTCGCACATGCGTACCATGCCGATGAGGGCAAGCTCTTGCCCTCTTGCCCTCATCGGCATGATACGCCGGAGGTGACGCGCGGACCCGGTGGCGGCTTCGGACGGTGATTCCCCCGCCCCTGATTTATGTGGACAATGCCAATTGTCCTATAGAACAGAGCAAGCGATACACTGTCGTTGCCAACCCATATTCCAATGTCACTGACAGAACAATATGCAGAGGTTACAGGCATTAGTAATCAGTAGTGAAATAATATAGAGTCCATGTATTTTAATATATAAACCGCAGGAGGTTACTGATAAAGCAAATAAAATCCCTAACTGGGCACACGTTATAGTAAGCACACTAGAGATCTTCTGTCAGAATCAGCAAAGTCCAGGGTTGAAAGGGACCGACGTTTCGTCTTAATCTGGGTGGTGACAGCTTGGCTGTAAGGATGGTACTGAGGACCAACCGACAAAATGGAACTTTAAAGGAACCCTTCAACCCTGGACTTTGCTGATTCTGTCAGAAGATCTCTAGTGTGCTTACTATTACGTGTGCCCAGTTAGGGATATTATTTGCTTTATCAGTAACCTCCTGCAGTTTATATGTTAAAATACATGGCTTGCAAACCCATAATACTTGCGTCCTCTACTATTATATCCAGCCATGAAAGCTTCCGCTCTAAATTAATATAGAATCGTTAATGGTATGCTGTCATAGATGGAGGAAATGGCAGTACAGGCTACAGATTGCAGTGACAATGTGTATCCATCAAACCCAGATGGCAGACAGCTTTTCAGAAACAATCTGGGTATTTGATCTGTCATTCTGAAAATGGCTTCTTATTTCAGACCTGACCCAAATGCATTTGCCATCCCTACCTCTAACACAGGGATTCTTGATCTGTAGGCCTACACCTCCTGGAAGGGGTGCCAGGGAGTGTGTGAAATGATCCCGGAGTTAAGAAAATATTTTGCCTTGATACTTTTTTTTTTTAACTAGATGAGGATATTTTTAAGTATTTGAATTTGGCCTTGAGTATTAATGCCCCCCCAAAACCCAATAATAGATATTCTTAGTGGCCACAATATTGGTTGTTTTTGGCCTTCTCATTGATATTTCTCACAAGGTTTTTGACATCTTCAAATTCTATGTAGCAAACAATTTTAAATTATGATTGAAATTTAATTTTTTTTTGGGGGGGGGAGTTCTATTTTTGCCATATACAGTAGACCCTTGGCATTCATGGGGGTTTGGTTCCAGGACCCCATGGATGCCAGAATCTGCAGTTGCTCAAGTCCCCTTTAAAAAGGGGGTTTCCTACGGGTGGCGCTCAAGTCCCATGAACCATTCTGGCTGCAGCGCTGCAGGGCAGTATCGGGCACTCCCAGAAGCCGCTTCTAGGCTGTGCCGAGGCCAACAACTCATCCCGTTGGCCCTGGCACGCACCTGAATGCATAGCGGAAGCGCTTCAGAAGCTGCTTCTGGGTCATGCTGAGGCCAGCAACCCACTCTGTTGGCCTTGGCGCTCACCCGAATGCATAGCGGAAGCATTTCGCACAGTTTGGAAAATGTTTCTGCAATACATTCAGGTGCATGCGAGAGCCAATGGAGCAGGTTGCGGGTCAACCTCGGCAGCACCCAGAAGCAGCTTCCGAGAATGCCTATTATTGCCCCGCAGTGCTGCAGCTGATCCATAGTTTGTCAAATCCACGAGTGCCTAGACCTCTGATAAGGAGAGCCCACTGCATACTCAGTGCAATTTCAGGAAAATAGCAAATAATAAATAAAATAAGTAAACAGCATGGGTTAAAACAGAACCACTAAATCCAGGGGAAAATCAGGAGAGTGAGAGAATTTTGAACGCATTCCTAAGTAAACCTTACTATGTTCTCATAATAACCAGTTTCTTGACACAAAAAATGCAGGTTTTTGATAAAATGACAGAAATGCAATATCAGTGGCACCACTATCCCCCCACCCCACCCCCCATCGCCACCCCCCCCCATACATTATGCCCCCTCGCTTTCAGAAAGGCTCCATTTGGAGCATAATGGAAACGAGCATGGGCAGGAGCCTCGTGTCGGGAAATGCTGCCGCAGTTGCTCCTTGCGAGTAAACCAAGAATGGTGCCCACCATGACAGCTATGCTACTGGGCACTGTGATATTGGAAAGGGTGGTTCTTCCACCCTTTCCTTTCCCCCATTTATGTGACAAGCTGCAACTTCCTTGTTGCTTTAGAAAGAACATAGCTGCAAAAGGAGCCCAGCACATCTTTTTCCCTCCACACTTCATCTGCGCAAGCCAGTTGAGGCAGGAATGGCAGAGGTTAAATTTAGCCTGAACATTTCCCTCCTGCTTTATTTTTCCAGTGACAGATCTCTGGATGCAAAAGCACCGAAGCAACCTAAATATTCCTGATTCAATTTGTTTTTGTCCTGAGTGATACAGAAATATATTCAGTTTCTATGCTTAGGAGATACAGCATTGTTTTGCTGTGATGGTGAAGAGGCTTTGTGCACATGTAGAAGTGAAATTGCTAGCAGTGGCCAATGAGCTCTCTGCTAAAGCAACAACAAATACCATAACAAGAGGCAAACTTTGCCTTGTTAAAAATGTATGCATTCCTTCATACTCTCTTTGTGATCCCCAAATAGAATGCTTGAAAAATGTCCCGTGGGAACCCAAAGGCATTCTAACTTTGCTTTTACACCTCCAAAGCAGTCATCCAGCCTTCTTTGCATATAATTTCATATTGCTTAGAGTCCTGCTTATAAAGGCTCAATGGAATATTTTAACGAGTATTTTGAATTAGAAACGTAGTTCTAACCTTCAGATCTCAGTACAAAAGCCTTGTTTCCTTTGACAACAGGAAGACTGACTAGGGGCCCAAGGACAAATGGGTGCTATCCTTTTAGAGACAGGCAGTGCAGCATGACAACTGCATGCTCCTGGAGACAATAAGGAGAGAAAGCATATGGAGTTTGGCGGGCGGAGGCTGCAATGGAAAACCAATCATTTCCCAATAATTTCCAACACCTACAGTGCAATCCTCCTGTGTAAGGATACACGGCCCTGCAGCCCGGGAACACTTTGGAAGAAGGGGATGTTCATCCCCTTCCCTGGGAGTAGACAAACCCAGGGCCTATGGGCCTCCTCAAATGTATGCCAGCTCTGAAGATGATGTATATCCTGGGAGGCCGTGTAAGGCAGACCCGGGCTGGGAAGGGACTTAGGATAGTGGTGGAGTGTGCTGCTGATATCCCACTCCCTCCTAGCCCAGGCCAGCCAATGGCTCCCTCCCTCGCCAGCCAGCCCATCCCCGCCCCTGCACCAAGCAACCTAGGCCTTACCTGCACCAAGCACCGAGCACCCTACCTTGAATTTTATTCAAGTTTAAACCTGTTTTCCCCATTAAATAGATAGGGACTCACAACTCACAGCCAAAGACTCGGGACTTGGGGGCAAAGTCTTGGGACATGACTTGAGACTTGGACCCAGAGACTTGGGATTTGACTCGAGACTTGGAGTCAGAGACCTGATCCACATCCCTGCCAAGTTGTCACAAATGTGCTTTACAGCACATTTTCGACACTTTAAGGCACTGCTAGTATACTTGACAGTAGATGCAGAAATACCAGTGATCTGGGGAACAACCTGCTATGGAACTGAAACATAAGGAACTGAAACAAACAGGTGTAGACAATATAAACAATGTGTTGGGAGCTGAGGAGTCAATCTAAGCCTGAGACTGAGAAAAAGACAAGCAGTATAGTGTATCCTGTTTTGATTGTGAGAGTCCCTTGGACTGCTAGGAGATCAAATCAGTCAATCCTAAATGAAATCAACCCTGACTGTTCCCTGGAAGGACAGATACTAAGGCTGAAACTCAAATATTTTGGCCACCTAATGCGAAGAGAGGACTCTCTGGAGAAGACTCTGATGCTGGGAAAAATTGAAGGCAAAAGGAGAAGGGGAAGGCAAAGGATGAGATGGTTAGACAGCATCACCGATGCAACGAACATGAAAATGAGCGAACTCAGGAAGATAGTGGAGGACAGGAAGGCCTGGTGGGATATGGTTTGTGGGATCACGAAGGGTCGGACACGACTTAACGACTGAACAACAACATAGTGTATCCACTGTGCTCTCAGCTCTGAGGTCTATTCCACCTCACTAGGTGTCGACCTCAGGAAAAAGGACCCCTGAAATACAGCATCTAGAATGCTACAGCACCTCCTTTGTCTTGATACATTGCTAGCCAAAAGAGGGGAGACAACGCTAAAAATAATACTCAAAATGAAAAGATGTGTTGGGAAATATAGAATCTGGAAAATATGTTCCACCGCCTTCTTCTGGAGCAAAGACATTTTTGAACACGGTGCATTTTGAAACAACATTCTTTGAATGAACTCCCTCAATAAATGGAACAAATGTCCAAATGAATGGGGCATACTATATTTCCCAATAAATCTCTCTGTTTCAAGTATCGCTGGAGACTCAGCGTAATCCTGCCGTAGCCTGGGGCGGCGGAACAAACGTTCCACTGCCATAAGATGTCACGAAAGTGCCGTAAAGCACTTTTGCGATGACTCACGAACAGGGAAGGCCGGCGCAAGGCCGGCCTCCCCTGCTCTGCTGCCGGATCCCTCGCCGGACCGCTGCCCGACCCAGGTGAGGATACAGCGGCCGGGGAGCAGTTTGGGTGCTTCGGGAGGATGGCCATAGGCCCAGCCAGTCGGGGAGGGGGCGGGTGGATGGCTTCGGCCATATCCCATCCCCCCACCTATCAGCTGGACCATTACACAGCCTCCTCTAACTTCCGCCAGCGATTTCACTGGCGGAAATCTGAGGACGATGATCGGCCCCAGTGCCCGTTACACTCAGGGAAGGGGACAAGCATCCTCTTCCCCCGAGTAGACTTTCCGCCACAGGGGAGACTGCCTGCGGCAGAGCACGGGATCCAGCAGGTGGCCTGAGCCACCCGCCCGATCCTTAGGCAGAATTGGGCTGCCCGTCTCCCTTCTTTAACTGGCACACTGAGAAGGCAGATGGAGATGCCCTTTAACTGTGTTTGCTGGTTAAGAAATGGCCAGTTAACAAAGCAGCCCACCCACCTTCCAGCTCTCTCCCTCACTTACTAGAGAGTTCCACCCTTGTCCTTCCTCACAAAGGCTCTCTAGGGATGGGGGCTTTTCACTTCCTTCCTTTCACTTCCTTCCTCACTAGGGTCCTGCTTAGGAAGTAGAGAGTCCCCATTCCTTACCAGCACCATGTCTGGTAAGCAGGCAGGTGGGGAGACTTTGTTAAGTAAAGGCTTTGTTAACCAGCATATTTGATTAAACAATAATTCTCATTTCCCATGGATGCCACTTAATAAAACTTTTACTGCAGTATTAAGCATTATTATTGCATATACTAATGTGTAAACTTTGTGTTCCAAATGATCCTGATTCAATTAATCCCCATTGTTTCTTTGTGGCAGCGTCTTGCTAGTTTCTTGCTATCCCCCTGAATACGCTAACATCAGCTCTATTGCTTCATCCACCAGTTTGCTTTTTTTGTATAGAATTGCACCTGTTATAGTTCCACTGACGCAGAGCTGGGAATAAGGGCCGGAGAACTCTCAAGGGGACTTGAATTCGGAGATGGGCAAAATTACACACTATGCAGAATGCATAACATGGCTTGGAGTGTTTGTTGTCAAAATAGTGTGCAGGGTGCTGCAAAACAAGGCAGAATTGCATCAAGAAGGGTTTTTTGTGTGTTTTAATCAATTTTTCCCCTGTTAATTGAAAGCCAATTGAATATTTTTTTCTAATTAAGATAGTGCATGGAGGACACAGTTGGGATTGGAACCATGGTGGGAGTAGAGCGCTAAAGCCTTCCTCCCCCCTGCGATGATTTGGCCCCATCTTGCGCCTCTGTGCACTGTTTTGATGAAGAAAAATCCCAAGCGCATGAAGTCATGTTGTACGTTCTGTGAAATGTTTCATGTGATCCTTAGCCACAAACAGAAAAGGGGAGGGTGGTATCCTAAAACAGCAAATACTGTCAGGCTTGGGAGTCAACTCATTTTGGGAAAATCTACTTCTGTATCACAATCAAAACATCACGCTTTTTTCTGTGGAGCTACCCTGGAGTGCCTTTAACTGGTTCATGTAGGTTTTTCAGCTTTCCTGAGACATCTGACCTAGCCACAGTCATGGCAGCTTGGGTAGCATCCAGGTTAGATGACTATAACCCACTCAACATGGGACTTCCTTTAAAAAGTGTTTGGAAACTTCCACCAGTACAAAATGCAGTGGTACGATATTTCACCAAAGCCCTGCAAGGAGCCTACAGAGCCAGTACTGTGTCAATTTTACTGGCTTTCTATTGACTAGTTCCACTTGTTGGTTGACCTTTCAAGCCGGAAATGACCTGGAACCAACTACCTCCTGCCACACATACCTGACAGCTATCTAAGGACTTCAATGGGTTCTGCCCTGTGTCTTCCTGCCTTTGGAGACTAGGCATATCGGTAAATTAAAAAGACTTTTTCATCACAATGAAAAACACTCTCTCTGTTTGGCTTCTCCTTGCTGTAAACCCCCCCCCCCCCCACACACACACACACATTCCAATTCTGGAAGGCCTTGCCGTTTGTTTTGTTTCATTATAATGTTACTTACTGCTGGTTTACTCTGTGATCTTATTCTGTTCCCTTATGACTACGTACCTGTTCCTTGTAGATATTCATGCACTGTTGATAGTCTACTCTATTTTGTTAACAGCATTAGATGTTTAGTGTGAACAGAGAAGCAGGACAGAGATTTTTGAAAAACAAGTGAAGGAACATTTGTTTTACTCTTCTAAGGCTTCATTCATACAGAGTGATACATGACAATACACAAGTAGTCATTTAAAACTTTTGTTACAGATTGATGAGTGAAGACTTATAAAATATAGCTTTTGCCAAATAATCTGAACATCACAGCATGTAAATTTACAGCGCAATCCGACTTAACCTTTGTTCCTGTTTAACCAGCGGTGCAGCGAGAACGGGAGGCCCCAGAATGGAAAAGGGATTGAAATCCCCTTTGAATTCCGCTTTTGGAGGGGATTTGAATCCCTTTTCCATTCTGGGGCCTCCCGTTCTCGCTGTGCCGCTGGTTAAACAGGCACAAAAGTTAAGTCGGATTGCGCTGTTAGTGTATTTTAAATGATGTATTTTAATCTGTTGTAAACCACCTTGGGCATTTGCATTCGGCATAGGAAAGGCGGGATATAAATAAATAAATAAATAAATAAATAAATAAATAAATAAAATGATATGCCACTTGAGGTCTCAGAATTCCTAACAATTTCCAGATAGTTTTTCTACACTTGGGAACTGGGTAGACTGTAACTATGAACAACCCAATGTGTGGCTTCAGAATGGAGATGCAGTAATGCAAACAGGAATTTGAATACATTCTCTTACCACTATTTTTTTTTCTAAAAGTCTCTTTGCCTGAAGATTTCATCCAAAATTTAGCTCCAAATCAGCAAAGAGCTGTATCCTCGAATGGGTATATTTTGTATTTCTAGCAGTCTCTTGGCTTCTGCCATCCATTCAACAAATATGTCTACAAGAAGTAATATATCGTCACATTACTTGCCTTCTGGGGCATTCCGATCATTTCCTCCAATTTGTCTCCACAACTGTGATGTTTTGTATCAAACTATTGTCTGCATATTGCCAATATTACGTAGGACCAGAGATTTGGATTCAAAATGGGCCACAGTTTATTGAATTAATGCATACGATCTTTCAGCAGGTCCTAACACTCCAAAGACTTCACTCCCTTTTAGTGCAGGCTCCTAGCTTGGAGGAGACCGAAAGCCCCACTATCTATTCCCTCTTCTGCTGCATACTCTCACCCTGACCAAGCTACAGATCACTAGCTGATAGTTCAAGCTTATCTAATAGCCCAATCCTATCCCCCGCCACCAGCGCTGCAGCAGCCATGTCAAAAAGGCATAGGGGGTGACACTAAAATTATTTTTACTTACCTCCACATAAGCCCAGGGGCTGCCTGTGGGTCTCTTTGGACATATGCCACCTATATTGTGTGAGGGAAATGTACATTCCTTCGGATGCGGAACAGACACCAGCACAACTCCACTGGCACAGGGGGAATTCCGGGGGTGTCTGAATGCCCCCAGAATAACCTATACGTCATTGGTGTTGCACCGGTGTCCCTTCCACATCCAAACTGCACATGTGAAGTGCACTGTGCACATCTGAGGGGGGTTGCGCCGGTGTTCGTCCTGTGTCCGTCAGCGTACAGCACGTTACACTGGCATAAGTGCTCTTACACCGGGGAATGTACTGTGTTACACCAGTGCAAGAGTTACACAGGATTGGGCTGTGAATGAACCATAGATACATGGAAGCATCCGGGGTCTTTTAAAACAATTCATAAATCCAAAGAATAGTGACACAAATGGAGTAGGCCAAAAGTAAAGTAAGCTGTTGATTTTTCTGGAGAAATCTGCTACTTAGGCCTAGAAAAAGAGAACTGAAAATGTAATTCCATCTGCAGGTTTCGTATATTACCTGTTTGAAGGAAAAATGTGCATCAGCAATAGAACAATTTCAGTTTTATACTCAAGATATTAATGTCTTACTGTTCCTATCAAGTATCTTGCCTCTGAACTCAGTTATGGAATAGTTTGCGCACAGGCAATAATATTTGTTATTAATTTAGCAATCCATTTCTTTTCAGTGCTAAATGCTTGTCATGTTATGGAGAGGCCTGATTTAAAGTCCTGATTATGTATCCGTAATAAGAAGGCATATTCATTATATGCTAATATGCTAAAATTAAATATTAAATTTCATTATAATAGTGATAATCAGAACATCATTTTTGCTATTTTAAGTAGTCTACTTTCTACAAATTCTGCTGCCCACACCATAGCCCAATTCACCTAAAAATACTTGGATTTATATGCTCTCTGCTAACTGGGCAAAAAGGCACCTTTGAAAGTGGTGTCCTCTTATATTTAACAGGTGGAGAGCAACTGTTCCTCTTCACTCCAACATGGTGTATTTTCTAGTGGCTGTTGCTGGTGTCTCTTCTGCATCTCTTTTTAGGCTGTGAGCCCTTTAGGGACAGGGAGCCATTTATGTATTTGTTTTGCTATGTAAATCACTTTGTGAAGTAATCTTGTTGAAAAAGGTAAATAAATATCGTTGACGACGTCGTCGTCGTCGTCGTCATCATCATCATCATCATCATCATCATCATCATCAGTGGTGTCACAGCCCACCAGATATTTGGACTGGTATTTTTGGGTGCTCACTAGTTCGAAATCTACCCAGGAATTGGTAAGCTATCACCATATAATGGAATTGGTAAGCTATCACCATATAATGTTTGATGTTACTGGTGGTGTCCCTTGTTGCAGTTGTTCAACTGTTATCTTGTCAGTGCTTATATTGACAAGATATTTCTTAAGGGCCTTGGGGATTGTGCCTAGTGCACCAATAACAATAGGTGTGGTTGTTGTTTTCTTTCCCCAAAGGCACCATAAGACGTGGTCGTAAACCACTTCCAGGTGCTTCCGGGAGGCATTCTGAGGCCTGTGGAGGCCAGTGGAGTGAGTTGCAGGCCCGGCGTGACCTGGAAGGAACATCCAGAGGTTCCCAAATGTGTTTTGCAGGCAAGGAATTTAGCAGTCGGGTCACGACCCACTGCACATCGGTTGGGGACCCAGTGGTGGGTTGCGACCCACAATTTGGGAAACGCTGCTTTAAATTCTGCCCATGTGCAAAGAATAAACAGTGTCCCACCACACAGGGCTATTGTTGGCATAGATAAGAAAAAGCTTGTAAAGCAATCCATGTAAAGCTTGAAAAGTGCTTTATAGCTTATAGCAAGAAACAAAATGGTCATCCCTTCTATAACCCTCTCACTTGCACTTCTGACACCATCAAATATATGAACTAGTCTGCTGAAGAACTGTGTATGCTTGGAACACGCGCCCAAGGTTGTGCAAGCAACATGGTCACCATACGGAGGCTACTTATAATGGCTTCCCAGTGCCTTCTTGAAATGCGCTTCCCTGTTGTGTCTATCTACTGTACAAACTGTGCAGCGGTAAAGGTGTATAGCCTCTCACTATGTAGATTGAGGATTTTTTTTTCTGCACTTGACACTGCGGGGAAAAAAATTCTAAAGCGGCATGGAGAATATGTCCAGATTGGCATGGCGTGTCCCTGAATACCTATAGCTTTGCCAAGTTGAGCCAGACATCCCGGGAACTATTTAAAGCTCCCTTTATAGAGTCTGGCCCTCAGATGTCTCTTGTGGGCCAACAAATGAGATGTATAATAGCAGGAGTATAGCTCTACCAAACAGTCTTGCTCATACAGCTTGATTTTCGCCGATATTCCGCACGTATTTTCAGAACGTCTTCTGCTCTTTTAATAGGTGATGCAGAGATTAAATGGCATCTGAGTAGCCTGTTGAGAACAATTAACTCGAAGCAGATGGTACTACAAATACGGCTCTTCAAGGCCTTTTACTTGTCTAGGATTTTGGCTTTCATTGTTGATTTTGCCCCCTGGGTGTATTAAGGTCTTTACTGATAGATTTAAGATCTTGCTGACATTTGATTAAACAAACTTCATACAGAGATGGTATTAAATTTTAATATCTGTCAGAACTGAACAGTAGTCTTTATCAGATGCTTTCACCCCAGGTCTAACATTTAATATCTCATAAACTGTCTACAGACATGGCAAGAGGAGATCCTGGTAGCACAATGCAGATGAAAGGTGTCAGGGAACAACTTGGGATCGCATCGTTGCCTTAAGGCCAACCGTGGCATTGCTAATAAGTCCTGATCGCCCCAGAAGTCATTTCTTGCAAATCAAATACCGTTGTAGGCAGCACTTAAGATGATGAGGAGTTTCCCGCAGAAATGTCTACCCTGGCCTGTGACCTTGCAAGTGACCTCAAAGCAAAATGAAACCATCGCGTCAAACACAATTAAATAGAATGAGTGAGGTTCATTATAGTGGCAAGTGTGATGCCAACTTGTGAGTTCCAGCAACTCTACCATGGTAGATGAGGATAATAATAAGTAGGCAATATGTGTGCCCTTCAAATTTTGGATTTCTTTCATTGGGCTCTCAGTCCATTGAATAAAATAGGACTTATTTCTAAATAAACATGCATAGGATTGGGCTGTTAGGGGGTTAATGTTTACAAAAGCTCAGTTGCACATTAAGACCATTATGCAGAAGTGTCACCAGGGAGGGCGGGGGGCCCAGGCGGCACGCAGGGGCGACAAAGTGGCGGGGGCTGACAGATCGGCGGCAGCAGGAAAAGCAGGTGGGTGGCGGTACGAAAGTTCGGCCTGCCCGCCCTATGCCTGGGAAGTCCTTTGCGGCAGCGGTGACGGCACTTCCTGTGGTGACGTCATGGGGTGTGTGTGAGTTTTTTTGCTGCGCCCCCCTCCCACAGAGTGTTTGTTCGCTTCTGCCATTATGTTTTGTGGCTTTAGTATCCAATTTTCCATGCTTTCTGTGCATGAGGGGAAATTGTAAGTACCTTAACGCTTATTGATCTTCAACCAAAAGGTGTTTTTAAGGAAAGCATCACCTGTTCTCAAATTGTTGTACTGATGGAGCTACTGTACCTTCTAACAACTTTGTGGCAGGCAGAATTCAACAGGCAATGTTTTCCCCATCTTCATGCAGGGGAAAAAATTAATGTAGTGCCAATTTATTTTTCTGACTGAGTTCCTGTGCCTAGCAAGCAAACATTCAAAATGCTTTGTTCATCAAACTAATGACTCCATGCCAAGTTTCAAAACAATTAGATGGAGAGTTCAGATCTTATGACCAATAGAATTTGAGGAGCTTATAATGGTAGGACAATGTCTGCCCACCTCACATTCATATGACAAGCACTCCAGTGAGTGTACAATCATAGAAAACACCCAATAAGGAATGGGTGAAGGAGCAATCAACAGTTGAGCTTGTACTGAATGGAATGTGGGAATTGGGAAGTGTGTAGAACGAAGCAGTTATGATCCTGGCCATAGGAGAGAGAGTTAAAAGTTAAGACCTCAGCACAGCTAATGCTCTAATGCTTACTGGCTCTATGGTAGCAAGTCTTAGCTCTAAACACAAGCAAGTTTCTGCTTTCTGCTTCTCTGAGAAGTAGGAAATGTTTGAAATCATCTAAAACCATGAATGCATCGCCAGTCTCTTTCAAAGTTTGCAAATAGCAGCTGTTAGAAGCCCTGATGCATATGAGTTTAACACCTTCCTCCCACACTTTTTTTCCTGATGAGAAATGCCCTCTTCCCAGTTGCAATATTCCCCATTTGGGGAAAAAAAAAAGTGTGCACATATGCATCGACAAAGCGGTGCAGGGGTGAAGGGTTAAAATCATCCTCAACTTACCTACACTATGGAGTGAAAAGGAAGGTCTTATTTGACAGTGATTTCAGGAGTAAAATATCACTGCATTACATTGCACCCTGTGCCTTCTGCAGGCTACAAAGATGGAATTGTCTGAGCAAATAGAATTGTCAACATCCAAAAACAAACAAACAAAAAGCATTAGAGGTGGGAAAAACCTGTGAGATTATCTAATCATTTCACCTGCCCAGATACAATTGTTCTATACCAGGGGAGGCCAAACTTGATTGATGTAAGAGCCAACGTACGATAAATTTCAAATGTTTGAGAGCCACAATTTATTTAAGAAGCATTTACATATATGAAATATATTTACTCACCATGAACATTAAACTTCTGTTTAATCCAGTGGACTCTCAGTCTATACCTGGTCAATAATTATAAAGCTTGAACATTTCATATTTACCTTTCATATTAATTGTGATGTAAAAAGGAGCTTAGGCAACATATTTCTGAGAGTCACACATTATATGTCAAAGAACCGCAAGTGGCTCAGGAGCCGCAGTTTGGTCACCCCTGTTCTATACAATATATTTTCTAGTGATTTGCAGTCTAGTGAAAAACTGTAGTTTATTAATCTCTGGTACCAAGTTGTTTAGGACATTTTTGCAGATAGTTTAACATTTTTTTCTTTATCCCCCCCCCCCCCCAAATGTCAGCCTATTGTGGTTAGTTATTCCCTAGTGAAGCTCCTGAAGCAATTCTGTAGCTCAGAAATGGAGTTTATAGTTATAACCTATAGTTGTAGTGATACCAAAACGTCTGGACACCTGATGTGCCTGTCTCTGCTTGTCCCATTCTCCTACATCTTAACTCTTTTTAACAGATGGCTTTTAACATGTAAATGTGGATGACCCACTGGGGTTGTTTGTTTTAATTGTTTTAACTGTTTTAATTCTTGATTTTAAATGTATATATGTATTTTAATGTTTTTATTGTAAGCCGCCTTGGTTGCCCTTGTGGGAGAAAAGCAGGGTATAAATTCTATAAATAAAATAAATAATAAATAAAATAAATAACTCAGTACTCTCCTTCCCTCCATGTTTCCTCCTCTTCTCTGCTGCCCCCCTTCGTTTCCAATCCAGGGAGTGGAAGGAGAAGGAGGAGCAGTAGAGGCAAGAAGGTGGATAGGGAAGAGCACCCCTACTAATCTGTTGCCTAATACAACAGCCTCAGTTGGCCTCATGAACAGGCCATGATACAGGGGTAATACAGGGAATGAGTAAATATGTGATTAACAACAAGCTGTAACAACTGAACATGCACATATGTAGGCAGAGGATCAAAGTGACATTTCTCATAATGAGGTTAATATTCTGGATTAATTACTGAAGATATATGGTGGGATCCCTACTGGTTAAATTATTTAGAATTAGTCATATCTTTACAGAAAGCAATTCTGCCTTATGTGGGGGCCACAGTAGCACAGCTGGCATGAGGCAGGGGGCAGTCTGCTCCCATGACATTCCAGCAGTTTTTTGCCATCTCCACTTGGGGAGGAGCTGTGCTCACCTCTTGAAGCATGATACAGTTATCTTGTTGTCTTGTGTGCTCCCTAAGGCATCTGGGGGGAGCAGTGTGAGATCCAGGAAGCTGGATTTGGTGGGCCTTTTATCTGATACAGCAGGGCTCTTCTTACGCTCTTAAGTGGTAAGTGCCGCACAAATGCACCCTCCCACCTGCCCCTGGGTCCATTCGGCTCAAAATGGAGCCATCCTGGAGGCAGGGGTAACGGGCAGGCACGGGGATCATCACATCGTGACGTGAGGGTGATGCAAGACGACATTTCTTCACACACACACCTCAGGCAGCAGCCGGGCTGCGGACATTACTGGGCGGGGGGGAGATTAGTTGACATGGTGCACCAATGCCAACATTAGAGGAACTGCCTAGTTATGAGCTCAGAACTGCAATAGAAGTGGCTGTCCATGGAATTCTTTTTTCTTTGGAGGTGCCCAGAGCAAGGTTGGATGAACATCTATATAGGATACTTTCGACAGCATGTGTTCTGCAACTGGTCTGGGTATTGACTGCAGTAGGTCACCAGATGCCTTCAAACACTATCTCTATGCAATAAGATGATGATGATGATGATTGCATAGAGATAGAGAGGGCAGGAGGTGTGGTCTGGAGATTGAGCTGCCGCCTTGCCTGAAGAAGCTAAGCAGAGTCAACCCCGGTCCTGCTTTGGAAGAGGGACAAAATGCCGCTGATGGAGTGCCAGAGCTGACAGAGCTTTGTAATGGAATGCAGAGGAGTGTGGGCTGTGGAGTTATCATCAGCTGGCAGGAATGATTAACAGCTTATTAACCCATCTGAGGCTTGATTGCGGTTGCCTGTGGAAGCTTGGAAGGCAAGAGCCATACAGTCAAAACGACATCTGCATTATGAAGGGAAACCTCCTGAGAAATAGAGGGGTCTATGAGTTTCTCTCATAGAATAACATTGTAAAAAAATTGAAAAAATAGGGGTGTATGGTTGGCCTGCCTACGTAAACCGCTTTGAGTCTATGACAAAGATGGCACCGTTTACAAATACTGTAATATAAATAAATAAATAAATAAATAAATATTCATGGAATTCCATCGTCACCCAGAGTGTATGCAGCATCTGATCCAAAAAATGTTTTAGTAGCATACCTTGTAATGCCACTGAGAATGCTGGGGCACAACTCCTGGATCATATGCTGCTTCATGGATATTCTTCAAAATATGGGTGCTCTAATTGAGTGCTGGAATTATTTGTACAGTTGGGTCATACCACCTTGTGCAGGAGCAATATTAGTGGGCAGTCCCTTCTCCTCTTTCTGATGTTCTTTTCGGCAGGAAAATCTATTTCGTTTTCAAAAAAGATTTGTAATAGTTACTAAGCATAAGGAGCAGCCTGACAATTGTCAGCTTCAGTTCTCTCGAGATGCCTATAAACATCTTGTAAACTTTTTATTGGTCTTTTCAAAAGAACACTTAAAGGGAAAAAAAATCAGTTGCAATGAATTAGGAAGTAGCCATAAAGAAGAATGGAACCCTTTCTGGTGACGATGTCTTTAAAAAAGATTTTAAAGTTTACCCTTGCTGCTTTTTCATATAAAGAAATGTGATAGATCTCTAAAGGAAGCCTTCCCAGAATGTCACCTTGCATGTTTGTGTCTGGGGGCATGGTCATATCTTCATCGGTTGACTCGGCCAGCTCTCTCTGCTGGTCAAACCAGCCCAAGGGATCCTGGGGCACAACATCGGCCCTGCCTGAGTGATCATCACAGTGGGACTGATCGTGACTGCAGTCACTGTCGGCATCTGTCGGCAAGAGGGGTGGCGGCCCACAGAGGTGAATCAAACAATGTTTTATTTAAAATAAAACAGAACAGACAATCAGGGGAAAAAAAGTATCAGCCCAATCCTACCTAACTTTCTCCTCATCAATGCAGTAGAGGTCCACCATAAATGTAAAATAAAAACCACCTTTAGTGTTCTGGCAGTAATAGTACTTAACATTTCTGTAGCGCTCTCTGAGTGTGCCAAGCACGTTCCACGTATTGCCATGATTTCATCTTTACCATTGCCAGACACATTTGATGAGTGTGACACAGACCAGTCTCGTGTTGTTCTGCTCGGGCAAGAAAGCACCAATTTCCACAAGCCGTTAGGGAAAAGGACAAATTTTGGTACATCAGAGGAACCACCTCACTCTTGCTGGCTGACTTAAGGTCTTGCCTTTTGAAAAATTCCATGACTTGGAGAGCAGATTGACAGCCAAATCCACTGTAAGAATCCGGTGGGCAGACCAGGGACCCCATCCCCCACTGTGGCCCACCATGCGGCAGGCCGGAGGTCTACTTGGGGAAGGGGACATTTGTTCCCTTCCCCGGGTGTAAACCGGGGCAAGCCCTATTGGCCTCCTTGGATTTCTGTCAGCTAAACAGCTGGCGGAAGTAGGAGGAGGCTGTGTAATGGCTGAGCCAGCCCGGTGGGGACGGGGATATGGCTGATGCCATTCCCACCCCCTCACGGGCCGGCTCGCCCAATGGCCTCACTCTCTCACCGCCCGGACCGCCCATGCGGGAGCTTTACCTGCCTCAGGCGCACACATGGTTGTCCTGGCGGCGGAGTGAGGTAGGCCTGCCTTGCACCTGCCTCCCTTAATCTGAAGTAGGTGCAAAAGTGCCTTACGGTACGTTTGCGACAGCTTCTGGTGCCAGAGCACTCATTCTGGCGCCGGATGTTTAGGGTGGAATTCGCCCTTAAACCTGGCCACTTTGCGTGACCTTCCAAACACTGAAGTAAACATGTACCCGACAGCTGTATGACATTTACAGTGCTGCAGTGGCACTTACAGAGCTGGGTTGCAAGAGCTGCCTTCCTAAATGCCCAACTTGGGCCATTAGTGTTTAATTTTCTCTACCACTTCTTTTAATGTCTGCTAATTTAAGTTTTCTGATTTTTTTTGGGGGGGGGAGGGGGAAGAGAGTTCCTTCTGCTGCTTTAATGATTGCTCCTTGATAGTTGCAATGCTATTATTTTGTATTGTTTTTGGATTATTCTTATTTTTGTATGTACCTCCCCTATGGGGGGAAAAGCAGGATATAAATCCAATTAATACTAATACTGTATTATTATTATTATTATTATTATTATTATTATTATTATTATTATTATTATTATTATTATTATTAATTCCTATTTTTGAAAGTAACTTTGATTATTTTCTTTCAGAAAAAGTAGGAGACGGGTAGATAAAAGTGTACCAGGTTTCATTTCTGGCAACTCTCCTGTCCAAGTATTTCCAAATAAGATGTTTGTGAGAGACCACACTGCTTCTATTTCGAGTGGACAGTCCTGGGCTGGATGGTCCATTAATTTGACTTGGCACAAAAATCAATTCACACAAGTCTCTCAGCACACTTTGTTAGATTTACAGGAGGGCACTAAAAGCTTCCATGTGCTCACCATGCCAAATACCAACATGGCTGGAACTCTGCTGTTTTAGTCCCCAAACCAGGCCTAAATGCATACTGGAAAGTATCTAATCAGTATCATCCTGAAATATCGGCAATTTGATCACCCCAACCCACTCACTGTGCCCCAAAATAGTAAACTTGACAGTAGTTGGAAATTATCATGTTATGCGGGTGAGACGCCTCACTTGTTTTGCCCTGCCCACTCAGGCACGGCAACACAGAAGCGTGAAAATCGCTGCCTCTTATTGGCTGAGGGCTCGGGGAAGGGCGCGGCTGAGGGAGGGAACCGGATGGCATTTTTGTCGGTCCCTCAGTCCGCACCTACTTGCTGAGCCCCCCACCCCTCACTCCCTTTATCGCAGTCTGGGATTAGCTGGTTGCTCTTTATGGGGGCTGGGTCGGAATTTTTTGTCGTAAGTCTGATTGGCACGTGACTCCCAGTTTTTTTTTTTTTGTCTACCTCAGACTGTCTTGGGTGGGGATAGGGCAGTATTTTACAATTCCCACTTGGCAGGTGGCGTGCGGGTTCTGTAAATAGGGCGTGAGGGATCAGAGGGCATCCTGAGGCCAGCAAAGTCAGGAGATGAGCCAGGACAACTCAGATGACACTTGACCAGGTCGGTGAGGCTTGGCCTGTGGGAATCTGCGCTGTTCTGCTGCCTCGAACCTGCGAGGTTGGCTGTGATAGGCTTCCCACAGTCAACGACCAAGGGTGGCCTGGAGTCAGGTTGTTTTGATGCCCATTTTAGAAATGGGGGAGGCAGATGGCTAGGACTGTTTCCTCCAATTAGTGTTCGCATGCCAGGCATGTTGTTAAATTTTAGTTAAGCTTTTTTTCCCCTGCAGGTCTGTTAAGTTAAATAAATGGCCCTTTTATCCAAAACAAGCCTTTGTGTGACGTGCTTTATTTGGGGGGGGGGGTGTAAGGGTAATCTTATTTGTTATCTTTTTAATAGTGTGAATTTTTAAGAGAGAGAAGCCTACCCACACAGGAGCTATATATGCATTCTGGAGCAAGACTGGGAGGAGAGAGGACCCTTCCTGCAACCAGTAAGTGGGTCTTTCAGGTTGAAAGAGTGCTTTAGAGCTTTGGAAATGTGATTTGCCCACATGGGGGTAGGAACAGCGATTGAGGGGCTTTTAAAAACTTTTTAACAGGTTTCTACAGTGAACTTGATTATAAGAACATAAGAACATAGGAAGAGCCCTGCTGGATCAGGCCAAAAGCCCATCTAGTCCAGCTTCTGTATCACACAGTGGCCCCACCAGATGCCTCAGGGGTTCGGAACAGACCACCCCACGAAGAGGTCCGACTGTATATCTGAACAAGACGTTGCTTGTGTTTCAGTATATAATTGCTCCAGATCAGAACCCCAGGGGAGTAGCTGGTTCCCCAACAATTGGCAATCCTTTGGAGATTATAATCGAAAAGCATTTTTGACTCAGCATGAGCCATAGGAATGGAGGAAATGAGAAATACATTATTTGTAATGGTCTTACAGTCCAATTGTATCCCCCGTTGATGCACGGGATTTAGGGCTGCCAGTGCAGTCTCTGCTATATCCCATGCACCAGCAGGGGATCAACCCGGCTGGGAGAGGTAAGGAAATAAAAGTTTTACTTACTTCCTCTGCTGTTGCCTGGGCCCCTATCAGTGGTGTCGTTAGGCGGGGCGGGGATGGGGGGCCAGGACGGAGGGCACATGTGGTGGCGGGGGGTTACTTGCCTCCTGGACGCGTCGCCTGGTTGCCCCCCTCCGCCGCCGCTCCTGTTGTTAATTTGTGCTGGTCGTCTTTTCCTCGCCCTTTTTTTCACCCTCCCGCCTGCCCGGGAGCCGTTTGGCTCCAAAAAGCCTTGAAAAACGGCGCTGACTCCAGGACTTTGCACTGGCAGCAGCTCTCCCCAGGATAGTGTATATAGGCTCCCCAGGATAGTGTATATCAGTCAGGGCCTCTGAGAGGGATTTTATCAGGGGGTATAAAGTTTATTTGGGGCTTCTTCTCAAAGGGGGGGGGGAAACAGTGGGGGGATGGCAGCAATAGCTGGAAAAGTCTCCGGGGCCCAGGTCTACCAGGCTTCCCAATGCAGCACCTAGGTCTAACCACCCAGTAGACCTGGCCTGGCCACTGCCTTTTACTCTCCATGAGGACAGTTGAGATCCCCGGAAATCTCTGGTCCCACTCCTTTGGCTCCTGGGCCCCTTTTTGACCCTGGGCCTGGGTACCATTTATGCCCTATACCCCCCTCTCATGGGACCTGATGCCAGTGACCCATGCAGTATGCTGGTGGACCTCACGATCCTCTAGCATACTGTGCAGATAGGATTGGGCCCTTAACCCTGCAGTCCATATATTTCAATGATACTTATGCAGGCAGAGTGATAAATGATCCATATGTCCCCTTAACATCAAACTGGTTAATATGAAAGTCCAAGAAATCACTGAGCTGTTATTCTCATGCTAAAGCAGAAAATCATTGCACTCAACAGGCATCTTAGTGAGGGTCCTGTATTCTTAGCTCATCCTTTAGATTTGAGGCTGATTCTACAGAGTTAAAGCAAGGAATCACATTGCTTTTATACCTTCTTTCTAAGCAGATGGAGAGCTGATAATAACTCACTTTTCGAGACATTAAGAGACAGTTTATTGCAACTTATCCACCCCTGGATCTCCATCAAACACTTTTGAAGTGCAAAAATAGGATTTGTCAAGATATTATCAGCATAAAGTAGCAATAAATCTGTATGTAGTCTGCATAACAATGATATTTAAACCCATTTTAGGTATTAATGTCAATCAGCGTAACCAGAGATAGGGAGACTGATGCAGAAGTAAATTGTCAAGGCAGTATGTAGGAGTGATGCACACAAATCCTGTTACTAATAATCAGCAGGATTTGCATGCTTATCTTTGGCCTTACATGCCCTTCTAATTTGTCCTAGAAGTACACGCAGATATGGAAAGCATGATAATCATGAATTATCCCATCAATAATAAGAATAAGTAAAAGCTATTATTAGAAACTCAGGAAGCCATTACCAAAACGTATTTGGAGAATGTCTAAAATAATAAGGTATCAGGAGTTACACGATTCCCCGTTTTTCTTTTAGCTTCAGTAAACTCTTGAGAAAACGCTATTGTTGGGTGATGACTGAAGTGACAGCTTCTTGTGCTTCCTCAGGTGCTGGGGCAGCTAAGGGGCAGGCCTGACTTTCATCTGGGGGAGGGGCTGTAGCTCATTGGTTCAGCACACCATTTGCAGAAGGTCCCAGGTTCGATCCCATGAATGGGGAACCACGGCCTGTCAATGTTGACAATATCAAGGTACAGGGTCGGCTTTAAGCCAATTAAGGTTCATTAACTCACATGCACTTTTTAAGTGTACAACTTGATTGCTTTCCATTCTACTATAGAGGTATAAAGTCTATACTAGTCTCTCCTGCTAACTGGGCAAGAGGCACTTTTTCAATTGGTGCTACTCTTATATTTAGCAGGGGTAGAGTAACTGCCCCCCTTTCACCCCATCACAGCCTATTTTCTGGTGGCTGTTTGCTGGTGCTGTTCTGCATCTTTTTAGATTGTGAGCCCTTTTGGGACAGGGAGACATTTAATCATTTGATTTTGTCTGTAAGCCACTTTATGGTCTTTTTGTTGAAAAGCGTTATATAAATACTGTTTAACAATAACAATAACAATAACAACAATATACTGTAATACATTTTATTTACATCTCTAAGATTCTATAGATTGCCAATATCCCCGCCCTCTCCCAGTCCGGTTCGGCCAATGGCCCACCTCCCTCCACGTCCCTGCCTGCCCTCCACTGGTGGGTGCCTGGTCTGGAGGGCGGCGGAGAAGGGCTGCTGTCCTTTGCGCCGGCGGCTCTTACTCTAAAGTCATCACAAATATGCTTTATGGCACATTTGTGATGGCCTGGAGCAGCCTGTCCGTCACAAATTAAACCCTGGCTAATAAGAATGTATGTGTGAGGGGGGAAAAAAAGATACTGTATTCTTGGAATACATTTGCTGCTTGCAGTTGATCCTGAACAATCATAACCTGGGCAGAGCAAAAATGTCTAAAGGGCCTAAATTAGTATTTACTAAATTGCTAATTGGCAATCACTTAGTATTTACCGGGAGGTTGGTAAACATAGGTTAATTGCAATCAATTAACAGCTCTTATAATAGGATCAAAGCTTAAATTTAGACACACTCTTGATGGCATTTTCTATTTTCCTATAGGATTTATTACGCTGTAATAAATGTTGGAAATCAATGGATTTTTCTTTAAAGAAGGGAATACTTGACAGCTTAGTTATTACCACCACTTCCAGATTGTACGTATATTTGAACCTTGAACCCAAAGTCTTATAGTAGCATTGGTGGTTTCTGTGGTGTCATGAGTACAGACAATTTACCATCATTAAGAAGGCCTGTATTAAACAAATGCATTGATAGTACAGAAACATAGCTAATAAGGGTTATATCTGTCATAAATGTCTCATATCATCATAGATATTGTCTCAAATATCAATTTGTCTCAAAAGCATGGTTTTTCAAGATGATCAAAATAGGATCATGGGCAAACAAATGTAGGTCTCAACCCTATCCCCTGCCAGTCCACGGGAAGCCACTGTTGCATGCATGGGGCTTCTGGCCATATGTGCCGGTGGCCCCAGTGTGCATGATGGTGGTGCGAATTTTGCGCCGCCAGTCCAGGACGTATTGTGAGATCTGCCACCATAAGCCCTGCATAGGATTGGGCTGCCAGACTGATTTAGTTGTAGTAGCTGTTTTGCAAAATGGCTGCTTGGGTGATGGGTGTATTTAGTGCCTGGTACTTCAGAGGATCCTGGGGCAAAGCCCTGCACTGGAGCCCTAAGGTGTCTGCCATCTGCCCCCTGAATTGTGTGGGGCACTGGGCATTCTCACTGTCTGGTCAGATGAGCCCTTGATGGACATGAACATGGACCCCTGAATCCAACCCTGGGTGCATTTTGACTGTGGATGAGGAGGGAGGGCAGATGGGCAGGCAAGCAAGCAAGCAGGTGGAGGGCCATCAAGTACCCATGGTTAGAGAGGGGGAAGAGAGGCAGCCCCACCTCGCTTCCCTTTACCTACCAGAGGTCAATGTGCTGCATCTCTCCCTCGTCTGCATGGCTTTTGTTTGAAGTGAACAGGAACAGCACAACTTGTGGACCATTTAGTTAGGATTGGGCCGTTAGTAAACTAGTCCATGACAAGAATCCTAAATTTGTGGAAAAGTAATCTAGTAGAGCTTCCATCCTATGTTACTATGATTCCAATTAAATACAGATAGAGAGGTAAGAGTATCCTGTTTCTTCACTAGAATTTGACCTCATGGATGAGCAGATCGCTAGATGGTGCACATAGTAGGCTGTTACAAGGCATCCCAAGTTGTGATGGGATGTATTACATTGATCGTCCCTGTGAAAAGAGAACTTCCATCTTTTCGTACACTCCGTACTGAAACCATACAGCATGACAGTGTACCACAAGTGCTATCTAAACACTGCTTTTCAACACTGAAGGAGAGTTGATGTATATGAGTCCATGGAGTCTCAGTGTCCCACACTGTAATTTTCTATTTGCATGCAAACGATAACATCATGTCAGAAAGAATGGATGCATGACAGAGTAGCAGTACCTTACTCTTCTCTTCCCCAAGTTTCATTGTGATATTGCGAATTGACACGTATCTGAAATTCTTTCCCACAGTTTGTTCTGTGGGAATCTGCAGAAAGAACATGATAAGAACGACGTTAGAATCAATGTGGTCGTAGTATCTTGCGTGTGGAACATTATTCTCAAGGGTGCTTCTTTATGATTGGATAGAGCGACATTACATGTGTCAAAGTGGCTGGCATACATACATACATGCTTTTCATACATGCTTCTCACCACTGTATTTGTACATCTTCTCTAGGACAAAAAAAGTCAAACAGTTCAGTCTTGTTTCGCCGTGACTTGCAAAATCACATTCCCAAGGACGGTGAGAGAACGTGGCACAGAACTTTGTTGGTAGAAAGGACCCACTTTAAAAAATTCTTGATAAGCAAGATGTGCATTTCACTTTCTAATAGCCTCAAGCAGTATCAAAGTCTTGTTCAAACAGATGCCCATTTGCTTCCTCAATGTCACTTTCAAGCATCAGAAGCACATCTCATTCTTTTACACTGGGCCCTGAGACCAGGAATGGTTGCAATCAGTTTGTCTTTGAGATGCAGAATGCTTAATTTTCTTGTGGTATCAGCACGTAGTATGAGAGGAGCTGTGCACATTTTATCAAGATCAGTCAAGTCCATTATCTGCATTCCCCCCTTCATGTTCTATGTATAGCAGCTGGTACACAAATAATGCTGTGCAATCTGCAACATTGAGTTCCTTTCCGGAAAGTTTGGCCTTGCCTGTAGAACGTTTGGGAGGCCTTTGAAATAATAAATGGCATCAACTGCCATGATCAAGGACACTGATTATCACTAAATCGCTCCTTTGTAACAGTTTTGGAGGAACATTGTTGTCCCTCAACCCTGTTGCAACTTCTCTCTCTTGACAAGGTTGAACATCAATGTCTTTGTCAGTTTCCATGTTTCACTGCCATCATAGAAAAGCAACTGACAGTCAGTTTATTCATTTGCAGTAACACCCATGCATTTTCTAATTTTAATAGGGCTTGCTGTACATATTGATGGGTCTTTGTAACATACAGTATGAGATATGTAGTGTCAAGATCTCTGCATGATTCATGAACATAAGAACATAAGAAGAGCCCTGCTGGATCAGGCCAAAGGCCCACCTAGTCCAGCTTCCTGTATCACACAGTGGCCCCACCAGATGCTTCAGGGAGCACACAGCCAACAAGATAACCTGTTTCCTGCTGCCACTCCCCTGCACCTGGCACAGAGAACCATGGCATGGGGTTGAATGTCATGCTACATGATTTGCATGCCGAAGGTCCCAGCTTCATCCTTTGGTACCTCCACTTTGAAGGATTTCAGGGCTGGAAAGACCTCTGTCTGATACCTTCATGAGCTGACACCAGACTCACAGCCCAATCCTTCCTCCCACAAAAACACACACAAATCATTGACGATGATGAAGAAGCACTGACAGAATGTATGTTGCAACAAATGGTGGGAGGGGGATCAGAAGGCTATCCAGAGGTACTTACCTCTGGGTAGCACCGGATCCTAGCCCTCTTCCATTTCCCCTTCCCTGCCCCTTTCTCTCCTCAGACGTACGCTAGCAAAAGAGCTGGAGACTCATTGAAGCAATGCAATGGCTTACCCTGGAGTAAGGGAACAAAAGTTCCCTTACCTCGAGGAGACCTCTGTGACTCCCCCCCCGCCCCCCACGCACACACACACACACAGAGGATACAGCACTCGCTCCATCGGCGTGACTGCATCAGCGAGGAGGGATTTAGTTAAGACTGGGTCATAAGGCTGCAGTCCTATACACCCTTTCCTTGGAGTAAGCCCCAATGAGACTTACTTCTGAGTAGACATGTATGTAATGCTTATGGACCTATCCAAAAATCATTTGTCTGCTGGCTTTTTTTTTTCCCTTTTGCTAGAAACAGAAGTAGGAAAAAAATAAGATTTATGTTTCATTTTCTATTTCCATACAAATTACAACTAAATTAGGGTAAATTAATTATACCAGCCCATGGCGTATTTTAATAAAAGTTAAGGAATTGTCTTTACACACAGCATGTAGAAAGACAGACATTTAAAAATTCAATTATAAAAGGGAGAGGAAAATCAAGAGTGCCGATCACTCCCTGAGAGCATATAACAGCATTTCTGGTTTCTCTCTGTCTCTTATCAGACTATTATATGGAATATGTCCCGTTCCTAGAGTTCAAATGGCTTTGTGGATTAACATGAGGAGTGGACAGAACTTCAATAACAAATAACTTCCAAACATTCATTTCTCTCTTTCCTTATCAGTGGACTGTACTTGAGTGACAGCCTCCATCTCACCAGAAGCATGTTCCTCAGGTCTCTGCACCTCCTTCAACACAAAACATTAATACATCTTCAAACGATTTTGAGACAATATGAAGACAGAAGCCTTATTTGGTTCCTTACTGTATTGACCAGCAATTCTGCGATCACTGTAAGATCAACACTCGCATCATTGCCTCCCCTGCCTGTCAAGTGTCCTCAGTTGTAAATAATAAAGTGGTGTTCGATCGCCCATGTACCATGGAAAGACAGCAGAAGGCAGCAAACTGAGTGTACTCATGAATAGTACCTTTTTGGCATGTTCAAAATATTGAATGTACGGATATATGATTTGTCTCTGTAGCAAGCTCTCCCAGCACATGGAGGCCATGTTTGCCACAAAGACACTAGCCCATTACCAGAGACGTCACTGGGGTTTGCGTCAGCCAGTGCGAGAGCTCATCGCATCACCCCAGTGATGTCACTGGGGTTGGTGTCACCCAGTGCGGTAACTCATCGTGTCACCCTGATTATTAACTTTATTTATTTGAATATAGAACAGTACAGGCCACCCAACAAATCAGTAACCAACAAAAAAAAAAGTGGCCAACTTGATGACACTCACTCAACTGAATAAGAGTTCGAGTATTAGCTCTGATACATAGAAATGAGAGATGACTCATACTAATATCTTATTGGTTCCATGCTGTGTCATAATAGCACCTCATTGGCTCTCAGGACAATCAGTCTCATTGGTCAGTTTTGAGTTAAGGAAATCCAGTTTTTTGTTGCATAAGGCAGTTGTGTTTTCTTTTTCCAGTTATTTGACCATAATGTTTCATAGACTACAGATAACTCAATGTTGTTTCATTACTTTCTGCATTAAATTACCTTTCCAACAATATATAACATGATGCTATTATTCATAAATACAAGGTTTCCACAATTTCGGCCACAAGTAGTGTCATCCCCCTCCCCGAGATAGTCAACCATTGTGGTCTGCACCCCCTAATGATGCCACTCCCCATTACACACATTTACCACCCACAGTTTGAATGTCAGAAAAGGTCTTAGAACATGGGGTCATGATACATAATCAACTGCATCGTTCCAAGGCAGAGAAAGAGGCAGGGAAGCCCACTGTCCTATTCATGTAGAAGTTGATCTTGAATAAGAAGCCCAGTAAACCAAAATTGTCTGGGTAGATAAGGAGGAACAAGAAGATGAACTTGATTTAATATTTCCCCAACTATGCCCACATTCTACAATTATGGAGCATCATTAGAAGGCCCAATCATAATACTGTCCCTAACCCACAGATACACACCTTGCAGCGCAATCCTAAGGATCCGGCCGGCGGCCCAGAGCTGCCTGCCGGATCCTGTGCATAGGTTGCCCGGTGTGCACCGGGATGGAGGTCTACTCGGGGAAGGAGATGTTCGTCCACTTCCCCGTGTGTAAACCCGGGCAGACCCTATTAGCCTCCTCGGATTTCCGCCAGCTAAATAGCTAGTGGAAGTAGAGGAGATGGTTTAACAGCGTAGCCAGCCCAGCGGGGACATGGCTGACGCCATCGCCCGCCCCTTCCCGGGCCGGCTAGGCCAATGGCCCCCATCCCTTGCCCGGCCGGACTGCACATGTGGCCGGCGACGGAGTGCTTACCTTCCACTGTAGTCTGCATGGAGGTCCGACGCCGGAGTGAGGGAGGCCAGCCTTTCTCCAGCCTCCCTTACGCTTGAGTCATCATGAACGTGCTTCACGGCACGTTCGCGATTACTTCCGACAACAGAAACACTCGTTCCGTCGCCGGTCGGAGTTCCAGGATTGCGCTCCCAGTTGTATTAATTCAGGCCATATTAACTCATTTTGAAATAAATATTTCTTTACCCAGCAAGTAATTAACTTGTGGAACTCATGGCCACAGGATGTAGTGATGCCACCTGCCAACATGTCTTTAAAAGGGGATTACACAGATTTATGGAGGAAAAGTCCATCACAGATTACAAGACGATATGCAACCTCAGGGTTTTAAAGGTAGCCTAACTCTGAATGCCAGATGCAAGGAAGTGGCGATAGGATACAGGTACCCTGTTGTCTTGTGTGCTCCCTGAGGCATCTGGTGGGACACTGTGAAATACAGGAAGCTGGACTAGATGGGCCTTTGGCCTGATCCAGCAGGGCTCTTCTTATGTGTTTGTCCTCAAAAGAGCTCTTTAAATCAGTTCTGTACTTGCATTGATTAAACACATGAATACCTGTACCCAGTATGGCACAGACCAACACTGACTGTACTGGGTACACAGATATATCCAGTTACATTTTAATGTGTAAACATCCTTTCGTCTCTATAGCCCATAATAATAATAAAAACCTTAGTATGTCTGCTTGTTAAGCAATATTTTTCCTGACAGAAGGCTTTAACTGTTCACCTGATAGCACATACTTGATCAGTCATGGATTATTGATCTGACCTGCCAATGAAAAATCCTGAACTGCTGCAGTTCAATTGATCCAAGTGGTTCAGTGCCTCTGAATTCAGAGAAGACCACTGGTGCAGATGCTGTTGCTGGGTCCTCCCCCCGGAGCATGGGGCAGAGGCACAACATTGCATGCCTCCGATTGGCTGGCCACTGTTTCTAGGGGCAGGGCTTTGGTGCGATCTCAGAGCTCAAGTGGTTATGCCCAGGATTGCCTGGGGAGGTAAATGGTGACCACCGTTCCCCACCTTAGTTGCCCACATGGCTGGGGCGTGTGAGATAGGATGTCCTGCTGCAGGTATGTTTACCTTGTGTTGAATAAAGTGTACCAGTTTCCTTCCAAGACTCCCATCTCGTTTGATTATTGGGGGGGGGGGCGCTACGTTACGAAGACTTTCTTAAGTATTTTCACACCTACTGCTTCCTCATGTGTGTGTGTGTGCGTGTGTGTGCAGACCAATAAATATGATTATGAGCCAAGTGACTGAATCATAGCCTTTCTATAAGACTCCCTACATGTTATTCCTAATGCTCCTTAAAAAACAACACTCAGAATGATTCTTGTTTTAATCTCAGAACAAAGTAGGAGGGTAAGAAAAATCCTTGTGTAAAGTAAGTTGAGACACGTTCAAGTCACAGAGATTTTCTCAAAAGGTATCGTGCCTTTTGAAATAAGACATTCATTTTGCGCTTAATGAGTCCATAAAACAATCTTATTTTCTTGATCTGAGGTTCAAAAAGAATGAAACAAAATAGAACAGAAGAATGGGCTGAGAATAGTTTGGGACATCAAAGGCTGCTCTTTATAGTCCAGGGTCAAATATAATATACTAGAGACATTATTATGCGGTCTAACCTCCCAAATCCACCAGCCAACGTACTGCTCGAGTGACTACTGGCCTGGGTCACACAATATCAGCTTAGCATTGGCAAAAAAGTGAGAAAATTCATGAAGAAACTTCCTTCCATTCTGCTTCCCCCCCCCTTCCAAATTGCCTGATTCTGTTTTGAGTTTCTTTGTTCAGAAGTAATTTCCAGCATTTCATATCCCAGAAAAAATTGCTGTCTGTTTTCTTTCTTGTTGTCGTGTTTCTGGTCTGTTTTATGATTAACAGCTTCCATTTTGTGAAGTGAGGCCCATCGCAGTAGCGGCCCTACAACCTCCCGAGAGAGGGGGCCGCCGCTGCGACACCCCCCATGGGACGCAATACGTCCCACCCCTGGGGGGCATGGCGTCATCAACATGTGCCGCCACAACACGGAAACACCCCCCCCCCCGGTGCTTTTCGGCTCCTTTTTTGAGCCAGCCGGCGCCTGGGAGGGTGGGAGGGCAATACCTGCAGCTGACAACGGCTGCACGAAGACAGACCCGCGGCGGAGGGAGCACCGGAAGGTACACCCCCCGCAACCCGCCGCTTGGGGCCCACTGCCCCAACCGCCCCCACTGTCACAACACCTCTGGTCCATTGCCAGCCCTCAGTCTGTATTGGCCCCTACAATAAAAGGGGTGGAACTAAGAAAGCTCAACCACTTTGTATGTTGCTAGTGGACAATAGGGACGATCTATATTATGATGTTGCAGAATGCCTGCTTCAGGCAGACAAACTGTAAGATGAAAAGATGCTGTAAGCCACTCCTTGGGTTGGAGAATTCTCCCACACCTACTTTTTAAATTAGCTTTATGGGGGGAGATTTAAAAAACTGCAGGATTTTTGCACTTTGTGGTCACCCTTTCCTCTTCCTCTGACTGGAAAAACTGAAACACACTCTAAGAAGAGACAATGTGCTCGTGCATTTGCAGTAACAGGAAGGGTAAGAGGTGAGCAGGGGACTTCATTTCCTTCCTCAGATACGTGCTGTGTGCACTAGTGAATGGAGTGGGGACTCCCACCCAGCTGATGTATATTCGTGTTGATACATATATTGTTCATTATATGCCTCCATCACCTCACCTTACCATATGCTTTTTCAGAGAGCTGTGGAGGATGCGGGATGAAAGAAGCATCCTTTCACATAGAGTTTTGAGGTCACTTGCCGTAGACAACAGGTACTGAAGCCTCCTGCTCTGCTTCACTTTTTTCACCTTCACAGGAAATTCAAGACATTTCTTTTTCAAAGGGGAGAACCAGAGTTTCCGCTTCTCACAGGCAAACAAAAGCTGATTGTGGCATATACCTAGGCAGTAGAAACCAAAACAAGAGAGGAAAGGGAAGAGATGTATAACAGAATTCTTCAGGGTACACATAACTACTGTTGCAGCCACCCTTGGGGTAAGGAAAAGTGGTGAAGCTTTGTCTTCTCCTAAGAGAATGCTGCTTTGTCAGTACCCATTATTGAGTTTTTCCTGTTGTGTGAGTTTCCTACTAAAAATCAAAGACTTGAAACATGAAGTATAATCGGCTTCAGTTCTGGTTCATCAAAATGTTTAATTCTTGGGCTTAATTCCAGTTCAAACACTAACGGCACAATCTTGCCTAACTATTGATCGTAAGGCACATTTTCGACACCCAGAGAGTAAGCGGCGCTGTTGTGGAGGCTGCAGCTGCTTACTCTGCCGCTTAACTCACCAGTCGGTGGGAAGGCGGGACGGGGCAGTGTGGGAGGGGGCATTGGCTAGCGTGGGCTGGGAGGGGGCAATATCAGCAATGATATCCTAGGCCTCTTCCCGGCACGTGCTACCCTGCCACCCCAGTGGCATCACTAGGGCGCGCGCCGCCCTAAAGCGAGGGCGCGCGCGCCACCCTAATGACCCCCTGACTCCCATACCTTCGCCCTACCCCCTATCCCCCTGCTTACCTTACCCACGCTGCTGCCAGAAGGACCAGGACAGCCGGCCGGGGAGGATGTCGTCAGAGCCGGCAGCAGCGGGGGTAAGGTAAGCAGGGGGGTAGGGGGAATTTTTAGCTTTTTCGCACATGTGCAGACCGTTCCTGATGGCAAGAGCTGCCCTTTTGCCCTAAGAAACGGTCTGCACAGGCACGAAAGCTGCATTGGGCCTCGTCAGAAGGCTGCGGACCTCCGCCAGGGGCGGACGCTCTCCGTGGCCTTCTGCTGGAGCGGAGGTGATGCGGGCGCACGGGGGCACGCGTCACCCTTTGCGCGCGTCACCCCATGGCGGTCTGCCCCCCTGCCACGCTCCAGTGATGCGCATGCCACCGCCTCTGCGAATGTATGCCAGGTCTGAACCTGGCATGCATTCAAGGAGGTCCATAGATGGGTTCCTCTACACCTCATTTTCCCTTCACCCGAGGTGTGGCCTAGCAGCCACAGGGCAGCCTGCAATGGGCTTAGGATACAGCTGCTGGCCCTTTAGACCAGCCACGTATCTTTACACAGGGTTGGGCTGTCCGTTTGAACAGTGGTTCAGTAACCTGTTCAGACATGTAGAAATGCTTAGATACATTTTATGCAAAATAATATCAGCTCTTTTGCTGGTGGTGTAACACTATTACATGAATACAATAACTGCATAATTTGAGAAAGGTATTTATTGTTCTACAATTGTTTAGTTTGGATTTTTTGAAGGTTTTTGCAGACAAAATACATACAGCAAGTCCTCACTTAAAGTTATTTCGTTATGTCATTTTGTTTTAAAGTTGTTGAGAAAAAAACCCGATTCCTGGATGAGGCCACTGTCTGTGTGGAGTTTGAACGTTCTCCCCATGTCTGTGTGGGGTTTCTCTGGCCCGGAAAGCTCACATTTATTTCAATGTTTTATATTAGAAGCGTTTGGGGTCTTTATTTAGAAGTTTGGGGATGGTTTGGGGACTAGAAATATGCTGTATAGTGTTGTTTATGTATACCAATTAGCCTACATTAAATTTAGTTTTGTTAGAAGTCGTTTTGCTTAAAGTTGCAGTTTCCAAGAACCTATTGACACTTTTAAGTGAGGACTTGCTGTACAGCAGAATTAAAAACAAATAGGCAAAGAAAGACAGCATTCATCATACAATTGAAAGATAAGCACCTGTTTATTGAACCACTTATTTTGAAGTGGTTACCACATTTTCTGCATTCAGGGTTTCAGTTTTGATTTGGATTCAAGTCAACCCAGAACTCTTTCTGGTTCGTTTCTGGTTTTTGAGGTCAATTTCACCCAAGCGGCATCAGTGTTTGACTTACAGCACGATCGTATCCAAATTCCCCCACCGGTGTAACCAGTGGTGCATCAAGAACAGGAGGCCTCGGAATTGAAAGGGATTCAAATCCCCTCCAAAGGTTTAAATTCCCCATCCCCTCCAAAGCCTCCCGCCTGCACTCCCCCGCTGGTTACACCGGTGGGGGAAGTTGGATAGGATTGTGCTGTAGGTCAGGCATTGATCAAGAACTCCATCAGAAGATTCACCTCATAGGACTGACCCCTTGAACCCACAAAATCCATTTTTGACACTGATGTGACTTGACCAAGACATTTGGTACCCCCATTTAAAAACGGAGCGTCTGTCAGAGGCCTTTGCATCATTATAGAGTCTTGGAACTGCTTTTTGCTGCTGCCAGAAATTTATTTTATTTATTTTCCACATTTTTATACCACCCTTCCTCCAAGGAGCTCAGGGTGGTGTACATAGTTCCTCCCCTCCTTTTGTCCTCACAACAACCCTGTGAGGTAGGTTAGGCTGAGAGATAGTGACTGGCCCAAGGTCACCCAGGAAACTTCATGGCGGAATGGAGATTTGAACCTGGATCTTCCAGGTCTAAGTCCGACTCCCAAACCACTACACCATCCTGGCTCATCTTGGTGACCCAATGCAGTGATTTGCCCCAGAGCAACTTGGTACTAACACTGCAGGTTTAATTCAACTCCCTGCTTCAAATCCTACCAGTTAATCAACACTGAAACAGCAGCTCCTTGCCATAGGAAGAATAGAATTTTAGGAGCTGTGGAAAGAGAGTCTGGCTCCAGTCAAGCAAATATCTTTTCATCCCGTGTGTGTTATTCTTGAACTTTAGATAGGAGCAAAAATTGTTTGTGAGAAGGAATTCAATAAAATTACATATTCTGGGCCATATTGGGTTAGATTCCAAGAGTCATACGCAGGAGAAATAATATGACAAATGGTTGCATACATGCATCCAAAAGAGTTTACACAGTGCTATAATTGATTGGTACTATAGCAGTTCTCATGATTCTGCTTATAATATTCTACACAAGGTTAAAAACAGCCCTCCTGTGTGGGAAGGCAACAAAGTGGACCTTTGGATCCAGCCCATAAGAGCCATAAATTGAGCATGCTCAGCTACAATCACCAGGAACCTGCCACAACAACACAGTCTGGTGGGCAGGTACAGAACCTAGGAGTAAGTGACTTTCTTTCAGCCTTTCCAGTAACATTCAAAATTGGGTGTAAAGGAACAAAGTTAGGAGAAGCTAAAAACAAGCTTTTTGCACAGATTTCAATTACAGTCAGACCTTTTTTATCCACGGTTTTTCCACCCATGGATTTGACTCAACATAGGTCGCAAAACTGCAGAAGAGGGAGTTTTGAGTAAAGGTGCTACTAACCCCAGCTAACTGGGCAAAGAGGCACCTTTTAAAATGGTGTCCTCTCCTATTTAGCAGGAGGAGAGCAACTGTCCCTCTTCACCCCAGCATGGCGTCTTTTCCAGTGGCTGTTGCTGGTGTCTCTTTTGCATCTTTTTAGATTTTGAGCCCTTTGCGGACAGGGAACCATCTCTTGATTTGTTTTGCTATGTAAACCACTTCGGGACAACTACTTTTTGTTGAAAAGTGGTACATAAATATTATTATTAACAATAATATTTCAACTTCTCTCTACAGCCCACTTGATACTTTGGGGTGCAATAAAACAAGATATGCTAATACACTCCTATAGTCATTGGCTTCCTTTTATATAATCCTGGACATCATCTAAAGCTTTCTAGTGGAAAACCTTGTCTGCCCTCCACAGGGTTGAATTCCCTTAGGGAGCTTTTAAATTATACCTCATTTTTCTAGCTTCAGAGACTCTGGCCTACAGTTTGTAATATTCAACATCATTAATCTACTTTAATTAAAACTTGACTGAAAAATTCGTCCCTGCTTCTGCTGTGTGAGAGCCGGTGAAGGTTTACACCAGCAGAGTCCGGCCCTACAGCTGCCAGTCCATCAATGAAGATTCATTTATTTGCCTCGACCAGCTCATTTGGGTTGCTTGCATCCTAATTTGAAGAAAAAAGGAATACTCAATAACTTCGTAACAAGCACTATTAGCAGCTCTACTTTTTTTAACATATTTAACTAGCCAAGTCGCTTGCCATATCATTTAACATTTTGAGACTAGTAATAAAGTACTCCTAATGTATCATTACTAGCTGTAAACACATGGGACTCAAGTCACCCAAAATAACCCATCTCCTGTGAAAGTAGTGGAAGATTACACATTTTGGCTTCACGCACCACCAAACTACTCATCAACAATTTGGCCAGGCTGCAGAAGCTTCTCTTTCCTGATCAGGGATTTAAACTAAAGTAAATGCAAAATGTGTCTTTTAATGCCCTTCCAATACCATATTTTAGAAGCCCTTTACAACCATCAGGACTATGCTAAAAGACATTGACTCTGATCCATATGTACATACTGTGCACATTTGGGAGTAAGTCCGATTGATTTTCTATTACTAAGGAAGTGTCCGCACAGTTGGAGCCTTATAATGTTAGCTTATTTACACAGGCATCAATTATTTCGATGGGCTGAGAGGTGCTGACCTTTTTCAGGATGGCTCCTGTTCTTGTACTTTAGACTGTATCCTAAAAGCATCATTTCATTTTGCCTCAGTGGTATGGGAGTCACTATATCGCACTACTTTCCACACCATGGAAGCAACAAGTCATGTGGGAAGACGAGCAGCCCAATCCTAAACAGCACCGATGTAGTGGAGCCTGCGCAGGCACGCTGCATCCTATGCACAGAGTGAGCAGGCTGGAGGTCTCCTTGAGGTAAGGGTCCCCTTACCCTGGATAAAGTCCCATCCTGCTTGATGGGGCAACTCAGATCTGCGCCAGCTAAATTGCCGGCGCAGGTCCGGGCTGCCTCATGTCAGGTTTTCAGGCCTGGGAAGGGGGATAGGATTCGGTGTGCGCCAGCACCACCGATCTCACACCTCCTGGGCCTGATCCACCAACATCTCCGCCCTCCCCGCCTCATTACACTACCTCCCCACCCTACCCCACCTTCCCCAGCACTGCTCAGAGCAGCTCTTACCTCCTCTGTAAGAAGGTCACCACACCTCAAAAAGGATATAGTTGAATTGGAAAAGGTGCAGAAAAGAGCGACCAGAATGATTCGTGGGCTGGAGCATCTACCTTATGAGGAATGGCTACAGCATCTGGGGCTTTTCAGCCTAGAAAAAAGGCGCCTGAGGGGGGACATGATTGAGACGTATAAAATTATGCATGGGATGGAGAGAGTGGATAGAGGGAACTTCTTCTCCCTCTCGCACAACACCAGAACCAGGGGACATGCACTAAGATTGAGTGGAGGGAGAGTTAGAACGGACAAAAGATAATATTTCTTTACCCAGCGTGTAATTCATCTGTGGAACTCCTTGCCACAGGATGTGGTGATGGCACCTGGCCTAGATGCCTTTAAAAGGGGTTTGGACAGATTCATGGAGGAAAAGACCATCACAGGTTACAAGCCATAAGCAACCTCCTGGTTTTAGAAGTGGGTTTTCTCTGTGCCAGGTGCAAGGGAGTGTCAACGGGAAACAGGTTATCTTGTTGTCTTGTGCTCCCTGAGGCATCTGGTGGGGCCACTGTGTGACACAGGAAGCTGGACTAGATGGGCTTTTGGCCTGATCCAGCAGGGCTCTTCTTATGTTCTTATATTCTTATGTTCTTATGTTCTCCAGTACGTGTTCTGCTTTGTATTGGTGCTGATGGGATGGTGCAGGACTTCCCACTGGCGCTCCTAACCGCCAATGTGCTTTACAGCAGTGTAGGCTGGCACAGTGGTCACTGCACTGGTGCTAGGGATGATTAGGATTGTGCCATCAGTGACATAGCTACATTGGTCCAACTCCTGGTAGTGACATAAGTAGCGTGGGATAGAGTTGCCTTTCTCACACCTCCCAGATGGCCTTGGATTTCTGTTATCACCTAAGTGGTGAGAAGGGAATCTGCTGTCATAGCTGTTACTGCACCGTCACTGCTGATGTTGGAAAACCAAGTAAATCTAATAGTGTTAAATGAAAGGAGCCCATTCTTCAAATGTTTCTTTTTCACCTCCAACGTTATGGGTCCCCCTGGTGCTCTGTTGTATATGCTGTTATTAGTACTTCTTTAAATATTTTATATGTTAGAATAGTTATATATAAAAGTCTAGCATTTTGAGATTACTAGACACATAAAAAATGTGTTAATTCTTGTCATTAGTAATTCTCCCCTATGTGGCTTCATGTTCCAGAAATACTATTAAACCCAAACCTCCCAATTGCTGTTTTCCGCAAAGCCATTTTATCACTTTCTCACAACACGCATTACATTTACACTTTAAAAGCCCCTACATTTTTTTTTGAAAATCAAAAGAGCCCACAACACGATACAGGGGGTCCTTTTCTTTCTTTCTTTTACATTTGAGAGATATAAATTACAGGAGGAAATAAGTTCCCCTATATTATGGAATATATAGTCTATCTGCCCGTCCTAAACATCAGGGCGAAGATTGTGTTTTATTATTTATTTACATTACCTTTGCTAAGCCGGGATCCTCATTTCATGGTTTGGTGAGTTTAAAGTTGTTTATTGCTCTGTTTTTCTTATCACTGAGGAACATGTTGAAACTTCCTGTCACTTATCTGTCTTCAAGGACTTACGAACTGGACCTGTGTGTGTTTTCTATAGAGGTTAGAATGCCTTTGTTTCCTGCCACCAGAGAGCACTGTTGGATTGTGAAGAGTTGGCTGCTCTTTCCTTCTAGACATTAGCGATAGTAATGAGAACTAGGGAGACAAATAAAACTTTGCTAAATATTCCTTCGTTCGTACCATATGACAAATGTCACTGGTGCAGAAGGCATAATAAATCAATTGGTCTTTTTTGTGTGTCTGGAGCTTGGCATTCCTTTGACATTCTTCCCCCCTTATAAATAAATGAGAAGTCCAGCGCTCCCAAGGTTGCAATTAGCAGCTTAGCTTTCTACCGTACTTTCATAAATGTTGCTCTGTTTGCTAGCCCAATGGCACGGCTGTATGCAGAGACCCCTGGGGAACTGGGTGTCAAAGTCTAATCTCCGATTGCTCCATCTCAGAGTTGCAAGAACGCAGAAAGGCTACAGACGTAATAAGCTTGGAAGCACAGGGGCATGCTGCGTGAGCACAGGCCTCTTGCACCAATCAATCCACCTTTGTGGAGACGATTCATCTACGCTTCTCACTTAAGAGGCAGGCATTGCTTCAGTGTTCTCAGAGGTCAAGACATGTGAGCTGGGCCTAGGAAAACAATTCCAAAACCAAAGGGTTGGGGTGGTGAAGAGGAAGGCGAAATGAATAGAGGGGTGATCATCACATCTCATAGAGCGTCCCATTGCAATCAAGCACTGCAGTGACAAAAACGGTAGATCAAATGCTTAGGAAATCAATAATTGGAAGGAAATGAATCTGGTATACCTATTTTATTTATTTCCAATATGTAATGTAATTTTTTTAAAGATCATCAATGTATCAATCTATGTTGAAAGATACATAAACCCTCAAAAATGGAATTATCTTCTAGAAATCCTTTTAACTTCCGTCACAGTCCAGTCCTATCCCCTGCCATCCTATTGTATGCAGCGCTGCTGATGGAGTGTGCACTGCATGCTATGGTGTGTGTGTGTGTGTGTGTGACCAGATGGCCCACTTAGCCTCCAATGCGTCTCCTCAGTCCCATGTCAGCGATTTAGAGCTGGCTTAAGTCCAAGGAGTGTCAGGAGGTGTGTCGGGCCAGGAAAAGAGGATAGGAATGTGCACTACTGCTGCTGAGATCCTCTCCCTCCTGCCCCTGAACCACCCCTGGCCTGACCCAGTTCCCACCCCTGGACTGCCCATGATCCTCCCGTGAACTGCCCCCCCCCCAGCCACCTTACCTGCTTCAGTGGGCAAACTGCGACTTGCCATCATTAGCAGGCAGCCCGCAGAATGACGGCAAGGCTGGGGCAATGGCTTATTGCGCCTATAGGATTAGGCTGTTAGATTCCTACAGATGTTTATTACCGGAGTAAGAATCTAACATTTGTGGTTATTTAAAAGCAACTGAAGATTGTAATCCTACATGCTTATGCTGTTCAGGGGAAAAATTTCACTTGTGCAATGAAAGGAGAGATTATTTATGCCAATCTCCTCTTCCCTCTGAAAGCCCCTTCTCCCTGAATATTTGCTCTTGATAAAATAGATAAAGGATTTGATAATGGCAATTAATAGCAGTTTTAGAGGCATGGGAAAATTACAAATTCTGCCTTGCACTGGAATAGCATCAAAGAAGGTATCAGGCAGACTTCCCTGGGGAGAGTGTGTTTCATAGATGGGGCACCACAGCTGATAAAAGCACTTCAATAAGTGCTTCAACTTAGAAGGCAGGGTCACTGGAAGACAGTCTCTGATAATGACTGCAGCTTTGTGGCAGGTCAAAGTGGAGGAAATTAATGGTTATAATCATATATAGTAATCAATTTGTCTTTCATATAAATGTGTACAAACTCTAGGAAGTTATTGCCTACTTTTCTCTAAAGGTTGGGAATCTGTCTCGTATTTCGCACCCATTTTTGCAAAGGATGGTGACACATGAATGACAACATCAGTTTATTAAAAAAAATAGAACTCCATAAAACTATCTTGAGATCTTTGTTAGAATTTAACACATTTGTAGGCAAGGTCGCTGAATGAGAATAAGAGATCAGAGAAAAGGAGGCAAGAGAAGCAAAGTTCAAGCAGGATAAATAGGAAGTGTTTTGCCCAGTTTATAAAGCCTTGATCTGATCAGTGATATTTTACTGTGGATTTAATCACAATAATTTGTTTATGAGATCCATTGGGATTTGCTTTGTATTTATTGTTTTAACTGTTTTAATGTTTTGTCATTGTTTTTAATATTGTAAGCCGCCTTGATTGCCCTCACCGAAAAGCGGGATATAAATTCTTTAAATAAATGCATATATAAATAATTTAGACCTTGCTATTTTGTGTCGTAGAGGAGGCCGTGTAACAGCCTAGCTGACCCAGCGGGGACAGGGATATGGCAGGAGCCATCCCTGCCCCCTCCCGGGCCGGCTAGGCCAATGGCCCCCTCCTCCACCCACCGACCTGCTCCCATGTCCACCGGATCCGAACTCACCTCCTCCAGCGGCCACCCGGGCATTCTGGCGATGGAGTGAGGACTGCCGGCCTCTGCGCCAGCCGCCCTTACTCCCGAGTAGTCACAAACGTGCTTTCCAGCACATTTGCCACTGCTTCTGGCAATGAAGCACTCTCTCCGTCGTCGGATACTTCTGGTGGATTGCGCCCTGAAAGATAAGGTGAGAAGATTCTATAGGAATAAGGATAATATGAGACCTGTATGGTATATCTTTAATCCAATAATGTCTCAGACATGTCACTGAATGACATGGATTGGGGAACACCATGATTGCATGGAGCAACACTACTCCTGATCTCCATGTGGTCAAAGTAATGTGTGCATAGATTCTATACTGTTGCATCTACATGCCTCAAACTCTTTCAGGGCCATTAGAAAAGCTGCCATGATTGCCAACAGTGTGGAAAGAACCTTATGTGAATGTACAGTAGTTGAACATGCATACATTGAACCTATGGAGGTTGGGAGCAGCCACATTCCTTTCACACATTCACAGTGCAATCCTGCGCAACGGTACGCCAGGGAATACGTGCTCCCCCAGCACAGTGTGTTGTAAATGCGCCATAAAGCGCGTTTATGGCAACCAGAGAGTAAGTCCAGCGCCACATGGGGCAGTGGTGGGGGGAGGGTGGACTGGGAAGGCAGGGAGGGTGGCCATTGGCCATATCCGTCACATCCTCCATATCCCAAGCCCTCTCCAGGCCCAGCGGGCCTTACCAGAGTGACGCAAATGTGCGCGAGCTCCAGAGCTTGTGAACATTTGAGGAGGCCCATTGGGCCTCTGGTCGCTTCCACTAGGGAAAGGGAACAATTGTCCCCTTCTCCCAAGTTGTTCCTGGGCTGCCCCGGGGTAGCCCAAGAACTCAATAGGATATGCCGGCCAGCTCTTTAGGCCAGCTGCCATATCCTACACTGGACTGTGCTGCCCATGAAATGGTTTAGAAGTGCTCAGTTTAAAAATGCGTTCTTGTGTATATTTTGCAAAAAATATATTAAGTGTGATCCCTCTACATGTTCAATTTAATTTTGTAAAAAGTTTCTCCAGTGTTAAGAGAAAAACGTCTCTTGTTAAAATGCTATTTCTGATAAATCGCTGTGGCATTTCCACATTATTTTACCTTCTTTCCATTCACTAGATTTGGAACAGTCAACTGGGTTGTCTCCACAGAGCTGTGATACAACACAACGCTATAAGAGTGCCCTTGTGTAAACCAGCCAACGTTTATGATCTAACCTCACATGGTTTGTACATTTCTTGTTGATATAATTGAATAACTTAAAAGAGGTTGACTCTTAAAATAATGTAGATCATCAGCCCCAGGCACTTCTGGCCTCTTTTTCCTCTGTCTATGATTATGATATCCCTTCATCTTCGTATCTCTAGCTTGAATAGCTCCCATGCCCTTTAGTAATTATTGGCTCATTCCATTTCAGGTCCCAACTCAGTACTGTTATTGTACCCTGTGGGGTTGATAAGCTTGTGTTATAATGACTTCTTTCTACTTTGCAAAAAAAATCCTTTTTGCTGTGGAGTGGCATTGACATGAAAATTTCCTTCACATCACTTGTGGAAATCAAGCATTAACAAGAATCTTAATAAGTGCAATCATATTTTAATCCAAAACCATTCTGAGCTGAGTACTTTAATCAAAACTCCTTCCAGTGCTTGCAGAAAAATAGAGTACTTTGATGAAGTTATTCAAATTGCTTCTCTTCAAAAATAGGTCATTGGGGTGCAAGAGGAGGGGAAACCATGCAGTCCCTCATTTCAGAAGAGTGTTTCCTCTGAAACTTGTTTCTGAGGTTCTGTGTGTATAGTTTGTAATTCACTAAGCTTTATAAATCCCATTGAAATAAAATAGTATTTGTACAGGAACACGTGTTTTGTGGGTTGGGATTTTTTACGACAGAATTGCCATGTAGTTTCCTTCATTTCTCAGAGTGATTTTCAAACTTTCTAACTTTTGCATGAACGTATTTGCCAAGAAGCCTGGCACATTGGGGAGAATACTAAGAATTGCTCTAGGCTGCACACTCAGTTAACTTGAAATGCTGGCCAGGCTCATTCAGTCCATGTGAACTGAGAATGAATGCCACACATTATAGGAGAAGACTGGAGATGGAAGGCAAGCTGGCTTTCTGGAAATCTTGTCCATTGTTACTGATCATGCCTCTGAATAGCTTTTGTTTAGCTTCCCAAGAACCCTAAAATCAATTTAAAATTCTGTTTCCCAGCCTGAAAAACAGTAATTTTTAGTACAGCTCAGTACTGTACAGGATTGGCCATAGTTCTTTGCAACAGTGGAAGACACTTCCACTGCCACAAAATGGCTGCTGAATGGCACACATAGTGCTCCATTGGTGGCCATTTTGGGAGCAATGCTGCAAGAGGCAGCAGCGCTCCCAGTCCATCGCTAGCCCTGTCAGCAGCTGCTGGAACAGAAAAGGCTGCAGAGGGGGTGGGGAGGGACAAAACGAGGTGGGAGAGGAACAGGGGTGGGGAGGGGGTGGGAGGGGATTGATCCAGTGGCAATGGTGCACGCCAGATTCTATTCTCCCTTTTGGCAGCCTCCCCACCCCTTCCTTCTCCTCAGACTTGCACCAGCTGCAGAGCTGGCACAGGTCCGAGGAGACCCATTGCAGTGCGGGAGGCTTACGGAGGGGTAAGGGGATTTAAATATCCTTTCCCCTCTGAAGCCTTCTGATTCCCCCCCCCCCCGGATACAGTGTGCTCCTTTTCAGTGCAGCTGTACCAGTGGGAGAGGGGAAGGATAGGATTGGACTTGATACTAAAGCCTATACTTCATAAACTCAATTGACTTTAAAGAATCAACTTATGACCATAGGCTACATAGTATAAGGACAAGACTTGTCTATACTGTATATTATAATAGATGATATCAGTTAAAGCAAAGCAACTTGAAGTATTCTTAATACATCATTAGTCAATAAATTAGTGTATTTATATTATATTTTATTATATATTATATTGTATTAGTATGACACTTTTCAACTGAAAAGCTTATAAAGAAACTTTCAACTGAAAAGCTCATAAAGTGGTTTGAATAACAAAATAAATGAAAATGATGGTTATAGTTTATAATTCTTATAGTTTATAATTTTTAAACACACACATACACACCAACACACAAGAGCCACCAGCAAAAGCCACTGGGGAAAAATGTGCCAAAACCAGCGAGAAAATGCTCTGCGACAGCAAACACAGCCACTCCAGCTGCCAAAAGCCGCCACGGAGCAAAAAACTGCTGCCATGGCTCCTCCTCATGAGGAAACCCGGGACACAGCAACCTCTCCCCCTGGCTACATTACTGTGCTGGAGTGAAAATGGATATTTTGTCTCCCTCTAATATAAAAGAATCATTTAAAATGTAACTCCATTTTCTTCTATTTATAAAATAGTAAATATTAATAATTTTATTATTTAGTCACTTTTCTCAAACAAATGAATTAAAATTAGTTTAAAACATGAACACTATATATAGTAAACAACAGAATAGAAACAAAATAAAAAGTTGGAATATAAAACCTGAATAAAGTGAAAAACCGTACTATTACAGCAGTGAAAAACCGTACTATTACTGTAAAATCTCCCATTAGGGAACATTGAACATTAAATAATGATGCTGCTCAGAATTTCCCCTAAAATAAATAGGTCTTAACCTTACATCGGAATTGGGCAAGAGAAGGATAATTACGAGACTCTCTAGGTGGCAATATACCATGAATGACAACTCAGCCTTTTTCCAGGGTTGGTGGGAATCAGCACACCTGGCAGGATTGAGCTGCTATTATTATTATTATTATTATTATTATTATTATTATTATTATTATTATTATTATTATTATTATTATTATTATTATATCCTGCTTCCCCCCCCCCATAGGGGCACCCAAAACGGCTTACAACAATACAAATACTACATAAAACACAGGTGCCTTTACACCAGCCATTCTGGTTTCAGTAATGCAGGTTTCAGTAAATGCGTACTTCGTTCATTTGCTGAGGTCATTCACTCTCAAGGGAACATTTTATTCCATCTCCTTCTTGGGTTTCCATTTCCTGTGTGTTAACAACATCCACAGAAGGACCTGAATTGTCACTTCTGCAATTTCAGCACCTTGTTAAACCGGTACTCAAGGTGGCATCTTGAGTCAGCAGATGCACAACATGTACCTCGCTGTGAAAAGAACATATGTAGCAGCATAAGATTTACGAAAGTGATATAAATTAAAGATGCACAGATGCTGGAATCCATTGGATCCTTGTAGCCTACAGGAATAATTGAAATGTTAATAAGAGCAGGTATTGACTTTCTCTTCTCCATAGAGTTCAACTGGAGCTAATGTTTTGTAACGATGGTTAAGCTACACAGAAAAGGTTCGTTTTTGTTTAACCCTTAATAATATGTTCTGTAGGAATGAGGAAAACCAGTTTCGTTCTTGAAGTTAATCTGTCTCTGCACTTGCCCTTGATAGTAACTGGTGAATTGCAATATGGGGAATTAAATGTAAATTTCTACGCTTGTCAGCTGGGATTTTCACAAGGCCACTTCCGAATATGACATGCACACTTTTTAGCAAACCCACATTGCCTCTGTGTGAAGGTTGGGCTTAGATCTGCAAAACAGAAAAATAGGCCCAGATTCCTACTCAGCTCTGAGGCAAATTATTTGGCCTTAGACATCATTTTATGTGAAGCCAGAATCATTATCAAGAAAACAAATATAAAAACTGGAATTAAGGTACATGCAAAAACCTGTGCAATCCAACAGTTTTAATTCTGGTTTTGGAGTCCAGCAATATAGGAAGCTCCTTGTCCTGGTATCCCCCACAAATCACACTAGACCAGATATTTGGGTACAGTATATGTGCCACGTTTATTGATAAACATAAATTAACCTAAAAATAGCGATCCAGCTGATATTTTTTGGTTTTAACTATGACTGGATCACCCGTACTACCTCTTTCTCTAAACATTGTTGCCGGTCAAGAAAGTTTTCGCTCAAAGATAAATTAACCTGTTGGTTCTGCCAACCCCTGGAAAGGGGGTCAAGGCAGCCATATTTTTCAGCCCATCTCAAGCCAGACAGCCTTTGAGACAAACTTCTCAATTCCGACCCATGGGAGAGCAGCCTGCAGCCCACAGCCAGACAGCCTCCTGAAGCCAGTGCTCTTGAGACCAGTGACACTTGCTCATCTCAGGGTACACATGAAATCCCTTCTCCTAAACCCCTGATCTGCACTATTCTAACAAAAGTGACCACCTGGATAAATTCATCTCACAGGACAGGGCAAATTCAAGGACAGTCTGAGGTAGGCAAAAATAACTCCCCACTAAAGGCAAAATCAGGCAAAGAGCAAATAAATAAATAAATAAATAAATCCTACCCAGCCCCCAAAGGGCAACCAGCTAATCTCAGACTGAACTCTAAGGTGGATGGGTTGGGCTGTGATTCTGTCCAGCCTTGGAGTGCTGGTAAGATTAAGCTTGGTGTTCCTTGCTCAAGGTTTGCTCATTCCCACTCAGTTGAACAAGAACAAATCAGGTGCCTGGATATCATGATCTGCCCCATGCAGAGGGCAGGACCAGGCAAAAAACACTCCTCATCCAATAGGAGTGAAAGAGTAGAACTGTAGGCATCTCGTAAGCATTGATGGAGCAACAATTTTAATCAATCTCAGATTATATTTCTAATTCCCATACAGCCCAATCCTGCCTAAGGATCCGCCGGGCTGCCCAGGCTGCCCGTCGGATCCCGTACTCCACGGCGGGCAGGCTCCCGCCCAGCGGAAAGTCTACTTGGGGAAGGGGATGCTCGTCCCCTTCCCCGGGTGTAACTGGCACTGGGGTCGATCAGCATCCTTGGATTTCCACCAGCGAAATTTCCAGCCGAGTGGCGGGGAACAGGATTCGGCCGAGGCCGATCTCCGCCCTCTCCCGAGTCAGCAGGGCCTATTGAACCTCCCCCCCGTCAGCTGGGTCTTTACCTGGGTCTGGTGGAGGGCGGGCAAGGTCTCCGTCGGACACGACTGGACTTAATTGTCAGGGGTCACCTTTACCTAATATACAGTAGGTCCTCACTTAAAGTTGTTTAGTTTAAAGTCGTTCTGTTTAAAGCCATGGGAACGTTTACATTTATCTATGGTAAAATTGGTTTCATTAGATATAATTCAGTTTGCTTAAAGTTGTAGTTTCCAAGAAGAACCTATCGACAACTTTAAGTGAGGACTTCCTGTATAGAGAGCATTATAGGTAAGACCATACAGACTAAAAATCCTTGTGCAGTTTGATATCTTGCTCAGGGCTCTTTACCCTTTGGTGCATCGGTATTGTATAGAATGGAGAACAGAATCATCCGATTTCTCAGTTGGATGACATCCACTTTCTACAGCTGTGTAATTAACATCTAAATATGGTCATATTTGTTCCTTAATTAAGGTGCCAGATTGTCACCAGTTCTGCAACTAGAGGAAAGTATGATTTTTTTCAGTCTTTGTCACTAATGTGCAGGGCTTCTAAAAGCATCTGCTTTTAAACCCATTGTCAATCGCGAATATCTAAAGCACAAGGGATTTGGGGGGAAGCGGGGGCGTTTGAAATGCTCCCCTTTCAAAGAAGCATGTGAAAATCAAATGTTGACATCAGAAAAATGTGGGCTCTTAAATTAGAAGAATCAAGAATGGCTCTATGAAGTCTCAGTCCATGAAAATCTTGGGTCACTGTACATTTTTTTTCATTACTCATGTTGGATTGGTATGAAAACCTATGGACTCTATTTATAGACAGCAATCCTGCAGTACCAAATATAAGATCTTTATTGTACATAAGCTATCATAGTTTCAATTATAATTAGTACAACAGAGTACTTTGACTACTGAAGATGACCGTATAGTCTATTGCACGGGTTTTCAACCCCTTCCCGCCTGAATACCACCTCCGGCGCCACTCTCCTGCTGTGTACCACTGGAGGTGACTGGTGATGACATCATCTCCAGTTACTTCCATACTTTCAGTTTTTTGGAGGACAGAAAACACAGGTGGAAGGCTCTGGGTGGGTAGGAGGGCCCTTCTCAGCATTCCTGAGAGGCTCGATCAAAGACAGGATCCTCTTGGGAGCGAAAACGTGCTGCCGAAAGCACCGCATCAGAGTGGGGTTTCAGTGGTCTGGTGGTCCGAGTACCACCAGCAGTCATCCAAAGTACCACTGGTGGTACTAGTACCACTGGTTGAGAACCCCTGGTCCAGTGCTTTTCAACCAGTGGCACTGTTTACTCATTACTACTGATCACTACTCACAGTAGTTGTACCCGCAAAACTTATTTGGAAAACTGATCCTTGCAAATAAAAAAACTTGAAAAGCCCTGGTATATTCTAAGAATTACACAGTCATGTAAGAAATTACATAATCAGATACATAGCATATATCAGGCATGACAAGAGGACATATTGATGATAAGTGGTAGCAGTGGGAGGAGGAACTTTATGTCCCGTTCCTCTAGACACAATAGAAAGGTACGTATATGAAAATAATAGACGTGTCCCCAAAGAGCTTATTGTAGGCAGATGGGTCTTAGAAAAATGACGCAAAGGAGGAGGAAAAGGAGAAGGGATTTATATTAATAGAATCATATTGTGGAAGACATAGTTTCTGTCAGACAATGTTCCAAATGACACTCTTAGCCACTGGGAAACATTCAAAACTAATGAGCTACACAGAAAAACACACCCTTAAAACTTCTTCATTCCTATCCCTTGCCTTCATGATTGTTCTCCAAATCCCCAGCACTTCACTGAAACGTTGCATCCAGATCTTTATTTTGTGTGTATTGGGATATGAGTATATATGTAAACACGTGTGCAAACATTTATCTTGTCTGACTGACTGCGCAATCCTGCACAACAATCTGGCGGCAGAGTGAGTGCTCCACCGCAGGAAGCCGTCGCGAATGTGCCATAAAGCATGTTTGCGATGACCGGAGAGTAAGGGCAGCCGGCATAGAGGCCGGTCACCCTTGCTCCGCTGCCGGATCGACCATGCGGTCGCCGAAGGAGGTAAAAGATCCCCTGGCGGGGGTGGTTTGGGCAGCGAAGGAGCCCGGGGGTTGGCGGATCTGGCCCGGGGGGGATGGCGGCCGCCATATCCCTGTTCCCTTCCCAGGCCGGATCCGCCATTACACAGCCTCCTCGGACATGCGCCAGCTAAATAGCTGGCGGAAATCCAAGGACGCCCATTGGGGCCTCCCCGTGTTACACCGGGGGAAGGGGACGAACATTCCCTTCCCCCGAGGTGACCTAGTAGACCCCGGGAAACAGGGATAGGACAGTTAGGCAGGATTGAGCTGTAAGACTCCGTGGACTTACGCCAGCAAAATAGCCATTGGAAGCCAGGTGGTGAACAGGGAGGTAAGAAAATGTTTTACTTACCTCTCTTGGGCCGCCTGGTTCCCCCCCCCTCCTTCAGTGGTGCTGCGTGCTATGGGCTGGTGTGGGGTAGGAGTGTGTCCTAATAATGATACGATGCCCTTTAAAGATAATACTTGAAAATCTGCTTCAGGAATAGAGATGAAGTTTAGAGAAGTGGTAGGGAATGGAAGGTTTCCTTAAAAACACACTTAAAAGCTTATGGAGGAGGAAACTGCTTGAGATTCATAGTGAAGATAAGCACATGGGAAAGGTTAAGTGCACCAGCCCTCTCCTGCCACTTCTCTGTTTTCAGTTACCTGCTCCTGAAGCAGGCTTGCTTTTTCAGGAAAGGCAGGGGGACACTGCTGTAAGGTAAGATGGAAGGTGAAACAGGCGCAGTGCCTAGTAGTAAGCAACAATGCCCACATTGGTAGAGGGGTCTGGTAGAGGGGGCAATCTGCTCTCTCCCAAGTGAACTGAGGCAACGCAAGTAAGCACTCAAAGTAAAAGAAGTGTATTAAAAATCTGGAGTAACAACAACAGCAACAACAACATATGTATTTATATACCGCTTTTCTGTCATCAGATTTCTCCTCGGACTTTATTCAAGGTGGTTTACATAGGCAGGGTTTTTTCTAACCCTCCATAGGGGTTTTTACAATAAATGTTCTATTTGCATAGAACCCATCTTCTCCAGCTGTTTCCCTTAAATTGTGAGGTTTCTTCCTGGCTGCACACACCTTTCTGAGCTTGTCCAACAGCGACTCCTCTCTCCCGCAGTTTGTCGGCTGAGATATCTCAGCTTGTCGGCAGCTTGTCGGCAACTTCCGGCTGTCTCGAATTGATCTCGTCCCAGCTGTTCTTCAGGCAAGGCGGCAGCCAAGGAAAACAATGGAGAGAAAAATGTGAGGGGTAATGGCAAGGCAGTGATTAACCAGCAAACAGGGAAAATAAGCAGGAGGCTGCAAAAGTTGACAATGAAGATAAAAGTCAAGTAGAAAATAAAACAGAAATGCTGATGCAACTAACTGGCCATAATTAAAGTCGGAAGAGAAACCCGATGACCAAAGAAAAGGTGGTATATAAATACTGGTTTATGATGATGATGATGATGATGATGATGATCCCTACCCTACTGACTCATGCTCTTCCAGGGTCCTGGTTTTGGCTCCCACCCTTGCAGGATGGCAAGCAAGTGAGCCTCTCCCCCCCCCCCATGAAGCATCAGAGGCTTCCAAGGCAAGATATGAGCAAATGTGTGTTTGATCCCAATTTATATTGTCTGTGGGCATGACTCAAGTTTCACCTGCTGAACTGAGGGTGGGGTCACATGTGATCCTGAATTTCCTGCTCTTGGGGACCATGAGGACTTCTCAGTCCAATGAACTGGCTCAATGCCAAGTCCTTTGTTTACCAGTCAATTGGGAAAGTCGTTCAATGACAACACCGCATCTGGATGATTCAGTAGCCTGAACTGCAACCCACCTCTTCCTGCAGTGGTGGGTCACAACTCATCTCTGGAAGCCATTCCTGCATCGCATGGGGCCCAGAACAGTTTCCGGAGGCCTCTGCGGTCCTCAGAATGGCTCCCAGGTGCAACCAGAAGTCACATCAGCAAAGCCAGAAGTGACCCAGATGTCACTTCCGGAGTTGTTTTGAGGTCTGCAGAGGCCAGAGCGACACAGGAGCATCTTCCAGAGGTGATTCACGACCTGGAAGTGGCTTTCAGTTGCAATCTTTTGACTCCAATTTGGAGCAAAACAGAGGGGAGTGCAGGTGTGTGGGTCGAACTGGTGACCCACCTCAGCATCGGGTCACAACCCACCAAGTGGGTCACGACCCACATTTTGAGAAGCACTGGAGTAGCCTATTCAGAATACTCAGACATCATAGCAGTTTCTGGGTTGCAAGAAAGGTCCGAAATAGATGAAGAATGGGGTGGAGAATCAGGAATTTTAATCAAACATGCACAGAATAAGTAGTTACTGCCTTGAGGCCGCATTCTTATGCACACTTACCTGGGGATAAATCCAATTGAACTCAATGGACTTACTTCTAAGTAGACATGTATAGTTTGCACTTCTAGTCAAGTAGCATAATTGGGCACATTGTCAGATGTGTGTGACTTTTCAGGGAAGTTCTATGAAAGGTTTCCAGCGCTCCGTCTCCCAAAGGATGCTGAGTCTGCAAAAATTATCTTGAACTGTGCGCTGTTCGAGCAAGCTCAGTGAAAGAGCATGAAGAGATGGGAGGCAAAAGCTGGGAACCAAGGAATGGAGGGAGTGATTAGAGCAATCGAAAATTAAATTGTGTCCGATATTTTATGGATTTTCACACTCTATGTTTTATGCACGATATTTCATAACGTTTGCAGGAAATTCTGCCTCCAAGCAATGTAAAGTGATCAGTCTCTTGATTTATTGCCTTATGGAAATTCCTATACATCTCTGTGCATCACAAAGTGAACAGGAAAAGATGACAATATGAAACAGTGTGATGGCCAATTCTCTCTTGTTAAGATTAGTATTCACCTTCTTTTTTTTATTTACATGGGGATGAGAGTGCACATCACAAGATTGCCTGGAAGACTTGAACGATGCTTCATTGAGCTCCTTCTGCATTGGTGAATCTTCAAAGAACCCGATACATAACAGCAACACTGTTGAAGATAAGTGCACCTATGCTTTGGAAAGGAAAAATCCCAAAGAACAAATCCACACAACAGTGGCTATTTCTCACTAAGAGAAACATAAAAATCAACCTCGGCGTTTGTGCATTTCAGCCACATAAATTCCTGTGTTCTGTGGAAATGAAGGTTTCCTTTTCAATGCAACGGAAACTTCTCTGCTGCCTAGTTTATGTACATTTGCTCATTGACCCCCCCCCCCACAAATCACATACTACAAGAGAATTGTTTTGGTGTGAATTGGGCCACTTTATTGATTGCATAAATCAATGTAACGGGCAGCGCAAGCCTACCTAAGTTTAATGAAAATTGTGATCATTTGTGTTACAAATCCTGTGAGATGCTGGTCTCTTTAGTTGCCGGAATGGCTATTTTGGAAATGGGAAGAAACTAAAGATGAGCCTAGAAAATTTCCCCGTAAACAATACACAATGCATCATGGGATATCTTAAAGTGGGAAAAAATTCTTAGAACATCTTTTTCACAAAACAACAATGTATTGTTAAGGATGGAGAGCATGTGTAGCAATAATTCATGTTAATTAACATTTCTGCTCATATATCCAAGTTGAGTGTAACTTATCTGCACTTATTAGCCGCCTTGGGTCCCTTCTGGGAGAAAGGCGGGATATAAATACTGTAAATAAATAAATAAATAAATATTACTGATATTTACCAAGTGTGCATCTGAATTACAGTATTTTTGCTGCATGTATAGAAAATAACCAGCTAGTTCACACATGCTGCTTCTTGTCTCTACACCTTCTGTGCAAGGGATCAAGTGGAGAAACATCTGTGTTTACTGTGTTTACACAGGCACAGTCTACAATGAAACCACCACAATCAATTCCTGCCACATCTGCAGAAATGTCTGTTGGCCACTGCCTGTCATATCTATGCAGATTCATGCAGGCACTTTGCAAAGTGATCTTTTGCATGGAAAAAATAACAGCGCCTACTTTGCATGTATGACCTGGCTATACAAAGTGTCTCTTAGGTCCAGTCAATTTGATTGCACAGTGTTCTCTGTGTTATCCTAGTAGGAAACCTGGTCAATTTCAACAACCTCCATTGTATAATTAGAGAGTAGATTGGGTTAAGCCGCAGCACGTTTATCCCCAGCAAGGCATACTCCCTTGCAACAGCAGTATTTTTCCCAACCAGCAGGGAAAAGAGGGACACATTAATCATGTTTAAAATGATGACCTCAATAGAAACATTCACATACTCCTTGTTACTGCTTGATCAAAATGTAAAGTGAACTCCATCACGTTTAAAAATCTAAGAGCACTTCACCGCGCACGCTGCCACTTAATCAAAATATAAAACCAACTTGTTGAGAAAGCTTTGTCCAGACAGTTAGGATCTGGGGAGAAATTGGCATATATTTGTACTAACATCCAATGCCACAAAGCAGGGAATACAATAAATGATCCCTCCATTTATCATTATTATTATTATTATCATCATCATCATCATCATCATCATCATCATCATCATCATCATCTAGGACAAATATTTAGGAATATTTTAAGATAAACGCACATTGTAGCGCATCAGTGAAATGTGGCCACACCACCTTTGCTCAGCCCTTTCCTGCATGAGACAAGACAGGGCAGAGTTGTACCTGATTGGTGTGCTGGTTGTGAGCTGTTTTCTCTCAGTGTTTTCTCCTGAGTTTACCATTCAGGTGTCATTGCACCCATCTAATCCACTCTAGGGATAGTCTGAGATTAGCTGGGCACCTTTGCATGCCAGGTAGGAATTTTTTTGCTTTCTGTCTGATTGACATGGTGAAGGTTTTTGCAGATCCCCCCCCCCGACTGTTTCCTGCAGTATAGTGAGCCAGGTTGGTCACTTCTGGCTGGTATAGTGTGGGACTGGGAGTAGGAGTAGGGATCCAGTGTGCATCCTGAGGCATGCAAAGGCCAGAGGGGAAGTCAGTACTCAGTACTGATCTTAAGAGTTCCGGGATGCTGGCTGGTGACCCTTAAGGCCTGAATTCCATCGTAAAGGCTTTATGGCTTGAGATGAGCTGGGTAATTTGGCTGCCTTGCCTTGCCCCCATTCCAGGGGTTGGTGGGGAAAACCAAGAGTTGGTGTGAGCCGATCTCTGGTTGGAGCCTGGGTGCTAATGGCCAAAAGGGAAGTGAACATTTGCATCTGTCTCCCTCATGGTAGGTGCCCGCACTAAAGGGTGAGGAGTTTTATAGTCAGGATCCGCACAGGATTTACAGCATCATCCTCACTAAAGTTGCTTCTCCACTGGATTTCTACAGAAGCATAGAGAGACAGCGTCCGACCTGTAAAACTTTGACATAGTCGCAGGAGTGCGTGGAGAGGAGTTGTGAATATTGTGCATTGCTAATGGTTTCATAGACTAATAGGAGACCATGGAGGCGAATAGGACTGGGAAATTATACAATTACATTTCACACGCAATGCACAATAGGGTTGGACAAGTGCATTGCGTTTCAGTTCGTAGGTATTCTTGATATCACAAAACAATAGCATGAAGGCAAATGTCTCAATCCCATGCAATGTTTGACTTTAAAAGGGCATATTTATTGCTGCATAAGATTCAAAGGCCTTTAAGTCCTTTCCATGAACTGGGCCTGGTTCATGGAAACACAGGACCATCAGATTCCCTATATAGGGCAATCAATAACAAAAAAAAACAACACCCTATCATCTGTTTGTGTGTGTGTGTGTGTGTGTGTGTGTGTGTGTGTGTGTTTTAATTCTAGGTCACCTTGTTTCCAACATTATTTACTTGATCTTTGTAAGCTGCAGTGACTAACATTTGGGCTTAAGCTTGCTGATTGTATTGAGTTTGTATATCCTATGTGATAAGTTGGCACTAAGAAGGATTTTGATCTTTAATCTGGTTCAGAGTATTCTAAGACACTCTGATTGCAGCCACAGGCAGTACATGCTCTAAATGAGATTGGGAAGCAAATTAAAATAAAGAATGTTTCAGTAAATCGCATTGTCCTAGCTAAATGCACTTAGCAGTTTCATTTTCACTGGCTGAGCTGATTTCGTGGAAATTAATGACCAATTTATGGTTGTGATGGAAGATGCATGCATCTCCGTTCACAGGTGAACTAAGTGCGTTCAAAGCGGTGTCATTTCCCCATGTATTGCGGCATCACCCAAGCTCCTCTGCATGGGAAGCTAAGGAAAAGTCAGAGCACTGTAAAAAAAATATATCACAATGTGGATTGCCAGAGGCAAAGCATGGTAAATTGGCTAAGGCTTTCTTAACGATCACAGCTCACTTGAGTAAGGATGTTAGGCATTTTGACGGCTGCAGTTCTTGCAACCAGACAATAGTAACTTTGTATTGTTTGCCTCGCTGTAAGGGACGGAGTGAAATAATGAATGGAGAATGGAATCTAGCAAAGCAGCTGAGGCTGTTTGATCCATTTATTGATATGATCTCTCTGGCCATTATTGCACTTTGTGTCTCATGGTGGCTTCTTGGTTCTGAAACATGACCCATTCCCGTAAGGGCAAGAGATGTGGTGAAAACTGATGCATATATTTTAAAAAGAACATTGGCCCAAGGGAATAAATTAATAGCCTAGCCAGGGTAACTTGGTTTAATAAACAGGTTAGCCGAGTGGAACGTTTGAATCCCTTCGCCAGTAAAATGTTCGAATGTTAGTAAAGCTCTAAAAGAAGACAGCAGATTTAAAATATAATGAAAAACATTGCTTGAGTTCCTGAGCCACAGACTAGACCTAGGATTTGATCCCAATGTTTCGCTTTTAGAGGTTGGATATTTTAGATTTGCCCAGCCACGAAAGCTTTAGTGTGTTTGGAAGACTGCAGACTTTATGATGCTAGATTTCGTGGAAACATAAATAGTCATTACTTCAATTAGCAGAGTAGATACATGGAGAAGAATACATTGTAACCTATGATTGGTCAAATGAAGTGGCTGAATGATATTTACTCAGGCTTTCTCGCAGTCCATACTTAACTTGCTGTCTCAGTTTTCGGGTTCACGACTGTCACTTAAAGCACCAAAGTCTAACACTGTACTTGATGTTTCGCCTTATACTTTGTAAGGCTTCATCAGAAGTTCCATTCTGATCTTCCTGTTCAGCATCTGTTATATTACTGCCATCATATTAAGTGCCTTAAAGACATACACTTCCATTTTCACTTTCTCCTTTCACCCTTCGTATTCTGGCGTTCTTCAACCACATCTTATTTAGACTTAAGGTCTTCTCCTTTCTATTAAGATTCTGCTCATGTTTCACAATTTTTATGGCCTCCCTGTGTATTCTGGTCTAGGTCTTGTAATCCCTTACCCTGGCCAGTGATCTGGTATTTGCAAAGTCAATTTGACTTTGCTGGCGTGCATTAGCAATGTTTTAATAAAGAGCACACAAGCAGTCTTCAACAGTATGTTTAATGTGCTCCACACCCACAGCAGCTATTTACATATACACAGGTGCTTCAGCCTCAGGAATATCACCTCCCTCCATCTCGAGAAAACTCAACCATTTCAGATCAATGGCAAAGGCACATGTCCTCAGACAGCAGTTCAAATACACACCACTTTTGTGCCTTTCTCTGCTACTCACCACAAGTGAGGGGGAAAGATGACTGCGCTTGAAGTCCAAAACCAGTGAGAGGAGCAGCTGTGGTGAAGAAGCAGAGGCGTAGCCAGGCGCCCCTGCTACTGTGGCGGAAAAGCCCGCCGCCCCATTATGCAAATTAAATAATTAATTTGCATAATGAGTTTCGGGTTTTTTAAAAGGTTTTTTTAAAGGTTTTTAATGCTAACGGGGCTTCTAAAAGGGTATGTGTGCTTTGCGCAAACTTATCTGTAGTTCTAGGACCCTCCAGCGACGATCAGGGGCGCAGATCGTCCCTCTGCAGCTCTACTCCCCGGCATGAACTCTGCAAAGTGCCCAGGAGCGTGCTGCGAAGTTATCGCATGCGCAGAGCGACGATTGGAAAGATCGTCGCTCTGCGCATGCGTTAACTCTGCAGTGCGCTCCTGGACGCTTTGCAGAGTTCATGCCGGGGAGTAGAGCTGCAGAGGGACGATCTGCGCCCCTGATCGTCGCTGGAGGGTCCTAGAACTACAGATAAGTTTGCGCAAAGCACACATACCCTTTTAGAAGCCCCGTTAGCATTAAAAACCTTTAAAAAAACCTTTTAAAAAACCCGAAAAAGGGAAAAAAAACCCAAAAGTTAAGGAGGCTCCCGCCCCCCACGGAGCCTTTCCGCCCCAATGCCCTGGGGCCCACCGCACCACCGCCCCATATCAGACGACGCCTCTGTGAAGAAGGCCTCCCCAGGCAGAAGGTCTAAGTGTGCAATCCTACCTACTTCAGTGCCAGTGAAGCTCCCTCTCCACCAGAGTTGGGTGTCATGAAAGTATCACAAAGCAATTCGCGGCACCCAGAGAGTAAGCGGCGCCGGCGCCGAGGCCAGCTCACTCAGCCGCCAGATGCCATCGTGGATGCAAGATGCAGGTAGATGTTGTGTTGGACAGCGGAAAGGCATAGGGAGGGTGGGTTGGGGTGGCGAGGAGAGGGCGATTGACCGGCTAGGACAGGAAGGGGGTGGGGATATCAGCACTGCACAGCGCCTATATCCTAACCTCTTTCCCGGGTCTGTCTGATCTTACACGGCCTCCCCGGTTGTGCGCAAGCTAAATAGCTGGCGCACATCCAATGAGGCCCATTGGGGCCGCTGGGGCTTTCATTGGGGCCACAGGGGCTTTCCGCCTGTCGCTGGGGCAACCGAACTGACCTTAATGTGATTTCCGCCGCCCAGCTGTAGCCTGGTCTGCCCGTGGCTCCACGTGGCTCGCAAGCCCACACGGCCGCACCGCTGATCCAGTGGAGCGGGGATCCCCACTCGCTTCGATCCCTCCGGGGATCCGTAGAGCCCGGCGCGCTGCCTCCTGCTGCTGCGCCAGGCTGCCTCGGTGCCGAAGAAGCGGAGGGGGTGGCGTCCAGCCTAGTCAGGAGAGCAGCCTCCAGACATCCTCCCTCTTCGCTTGCCAGGCGCCGACTGAGGGGCCTGGCTGCGCTGCGGCGTCTCCCCATCGGCATCCGGCCCCACGTGACCCGGCCCGGCCAATCACAGGCTGGGCCCTCACGTGGCTGGTCACCTGCCTCCCCCGGGGGGGCAGGACAATCTCCCAGCACCGTGATGGCGGTGCAGGGGCTATATATAAATCTAAAGTTATCATGGCCCGCTACAATGTACAAAGATATTGGAAATACGGGTTTATCAGCCATGTAAAAATCTTTATGTTAAAAACGTATTAGTTTAAACAAGTAAGATGGTTAAAACACGAACACAATGTTTCGTCCACTATCCGTGGACCTCCTCAGGTGAGCAGTTTCAAAGCTGTAGGATGTTAACGCAGACGCTGGTCAGGATCGTCCTTTAAAAGAAAATTAAATTACAGTTGGGCTTTGATGCTTTCGTTCCTTTGGTTCTCCCACCCCTTTTTCTTCTTTTAAAGGACGATCCTTACCAGCATCTGCATTAACATCCTATAGCTTTGAAACTGCTCACCTGAGGAGGTCCACAGATAGTGGATGAAACATTGTGTTCATGTTTTAACCGTCTTACTTGTTTTAACCATCTTACTTGTATAAACTAATACGTTTTTAACATAAAGATTTTTACATGGCTGATAAACCCGTATTTCCAGTATCTTTGTACAAAAAATTATAACTGGATGACCTTTTGATTTTGAGGCTTAAAATAGTGTAACATAATCTGTGGATAGAATACTTCTTGGACTACAAAACATTACTGATAACAAAAACTCTTTGCAAATAGAGTATGAACTTCAATGCCATGGATAAGAACAACATTTTTAATAAGGTCTCTCCCCACCCAATATCCCTGCATGTTCCGTTTATTTGTTTTCAGCTCTTCCTACAGTTCATTCTCTTCAAGCTGCACAGCAAGACCTGCTAATTTCTTCCAGTCCTTTATAAAACTTACCATTGATGAGATGAAACGTGTACATTGTAAAAAGACAGAAAAACGTTACAATGACTACATTATATTATGCAGTTATGATATGCTGAAAGCATTAAATACAGACAAGTTACAGCACTGAATAGCTTAGGGACCTTAAAATTTAATAAGCTGTAGCTGCAGGCAAAAATCTAGCAGATGTAAGAACTGAGGAGGAGGAGGGTAATCGGTTGGTAGCATTCATTCAATCCTATGACGGCCTCCGCTGGCGATACTGGACTCCGTGCTGTCGGAAACATGCCGTAAAGCCGGTGTGGAGAAGGAGCTGCCAGGGAAGGAGCTGCTCCTGCCAGAGACAGGTGAGCTCTGCTGTGGCCGGTGGGGAGGTGGGGGAGGGTGGCGGAGAGGAGGTCTTTTGGGGCAGGGAGAGGGTGGGGAGGAGTGTGGATCAGGCCTGGAAGGGAGTCAGTCTCAACGGAGGAGGCATCCGCTGAAACTATAAAGTTCTGCTAGCTGTGACTACTTTTACCATCTCATTGTTGGCGCAATTCTGCGTAACTTTAGGGCAGCAAAGCGTGCGCTTTTCCACCCTAAAGCTTCGCAAACATGCCATAAAGCAAGATTGCAATGACACAGTTGTAAGCGGCGGCGGGACAGAGGCTGGCACTGTTTACTAGGCCGCAGAACTCACCCAACTCCTGCTGCTGCAGGTAAGTCCCGCGCCAGTTGGCGGGAGAGCGGGCAGGGGTCGGCGAGGGAGGGGGGCCATTGGACGGCCCAGGTTGGAAGGGGGCAGCGATACCCTAAGTCCTTCCTGGCCCGCTCAAGCATTACACCGCCTCCCTGAATTTACGACAGGTCTGGACCTGCCGTGCATCTGAGGAAGCCCATAGGCAAGGGTGCTGCTGAGGTAGGGAACCAAGCAGAGTTTTTGCCTGGCCATCAGTCGTTGCCTATTCTTCAAGCCCCTCCCTCCCTCCCTATATTGCAGCCTGAGATTAGCTGGTCACTCTTTAGTGGGGGCCAGGTAGGAGTTTTTTGCTGTCAGCCGGACTGGCAATAGGCTGGTGGTTTTTTTGCATATCCCAGACTGTCTTTTGAGACTGGAGCATTAGTATTTCCTTTATCGGTCACTTTAGGCAGGTGGCGTGCTGGTTGGGTACATAGGGCATGAGGAACCAGCATACATCCAGAGGTCAGTAAGGTCAGGAGGTGAACCAGGACTGCTCAGATTATACTTGACCAGGTCGATGAAGCTGGAATATGCAAAGAACACCACATGGCTTGGCCTGTGGGAATCTACACTGTTCCGCTGCCGCAACTCTTCAGGGTTTTCTGTCATAGGCTCCCTAAGTCAGCGATTTGGAATCAGGACATGACACCCGTTTAAGATCTGGGGGAGGCAGATGGCTAGGACCGTTTCCCCCATCTAGTGCCCAAACTTCTTCTGGAGTTAAGTTAGGTTTTACCCCGCTGTGGGTTCTGTTATTTATAAATAAAGTGGCCCTTTCTCCCAAAGCCTTTGTCTGGTGTGTTTCCTTGGGGGGGGGAGGGGGTGCAAGGGTAATTCACTTATCACTAAATATAGTCAAATTTGTGTCAGTTTCCACAATAAGGAAAGGGTAGAATTGATAAAGGTGGTGTGATCGGACAGCTCTTTGGGGTCAGCAATAAAGAAGCTTTTCTGTCCATGTTGTATGTGTGCTGTATGCATTTTTTAAATGTGTTAATACAAATGTTATGGCTATCTCGTCTTGACAATGATGCTTTTATAGTTAGCAGACTGGCAAGAGTTCAATCACAGGACATATAACTTTTAAAAAATCATTTGCTTTGTCCTAATATTTTATTCTGCACTCTCAGACCAACAAAGAAAGAGTGATATTCAGGATGATCTATGAGACTCAGGAGAACAATATAATTATGTTACTAGGGCTAGCATTAAGTTTCCTTCCTGTGCCGTACAACAGTCTCTCCTTGTAAATTTCAGGCTTGTGGCATTCAATATCTCTGCATGACACATTATGCATCATATATATATATATATATATATATATATATATATATATATATATATATATATATATATATATATATATATATATATATATATATATATATATATATATATATATATATATATATATATATATATATATAAAGATACTTAAACCCAATGCTCTGACTAGATTGGGCTGCCAACATTATCAGAGTGCATTCACAAACATCAGAAAAGCTACCATTTTTTTAAAAAAAAATCCAAGATATTTATTATTTTATTTATTACTAGTTAAGAAATTTCTAGCTTGCCTTTCCATTCCAGTAGAACTAAGGAGGTTTACATGAAAGCAGTAAACAACCATCCAAAGTAACCAATAAAACAACACTTTGAGAATTCAAATAACTCTAGTGGAAAAATAACAGGCTCAACAATATTTGAAAATGCTGAAGTGATACATTTACACTCCCCATCAGGATTTGTTGTAGATTCAGTTGTTCCAATTCCAAATTTCCCTTTTGTAGAAATCCTAAGGGATCTGCAGAAACTTCCTGAGAAATTTATCTTGTAGTATATGAACTTGTTTAGCTTCTCTTGACACTATTTCGGTGTTTCACCTAGGGAAGTGCCCTGAAATTCGCTTTGAGTTTCAGTTTGTGCGACATTTCTGAGCCACCTCTAATCAGATCTAGAAAATCTTCCAGGCTTTTTTCACAAAATGTTTTATACTGTATAATATTGTGAATCTGGCATTCCATCTTACAGGTATAAAAAATATCAATTAAAATACAAATGGAGACCTTTCAGTTTGGGGTGTTGCTGTTTTTGCCAAGGTAGATTGCTAAGCCTAAAACACAAGAACAAAGAGGTAAAGGATTTCATCTATCACTATACACAACTAATTTATTTCCTTCAGTTGCAACTTCCCTAAAGCAAACTCACTATGATTTCCAAAATAAAAGATGATTTCTACTCAGCTGTTAGACTCATGCTATGAGACTAACAGAGAAAAACAAAACAATGAAAATAATAGCTTGAAACACAGCTTGCATTAAATATATTTTTTTTAGAGACCATGAGGTTAACCAGGATGAAGTGTGAAATGAGAAACATAACCTTGCTTTGGTCTTATTTTAGGATTAAATACTAATAACGTAGAGATTGAATGCGTAGTTAGTAAATTCCAACCTACATCACCCTCCTCTTGGCGCACTACTCAATCAGTCTACCATGAGTGAACCGGTTTCTCTCCTTTCTCTTTCTCTCTTACAGCCCAAACCACCAAAACTGCGGTGATGCAGCGAAAGTCATCTTGAACGTGCTTTACGGCATGTTTGCGACGGCTGAGCATAGCGGAGCACTCGCTCCGCCGTTTCAAATTTAGGTGGAATTGCGCCCTAAAATTATCAGAATAAGAAAAGCATTCTAGACCAAACCAAAGGCCAACATCCTCTTTCCCAGTAACCAACCAGATCCCTCTGGGAAGCCCATTAGTACAGGGATAAAGGTATACAATATTACGAGACACAGGATTCAAGGGTAAAAAAGCCATGTAGAATTGGTATATTTTTCAAGCCACGTAAACGTAGTATTACATACGAGGGCTCCGTAGACCAACGTTTCGTCTTAAATCATAAGACATTTACTACGTCAAAAATTCAAGTTTTGCGATGTTAGGCGCTCCAGAACGAACACGGGTAAAATAGCAAAAAACGCGGGAAAGAATCAGTCAAACCCAACATGGAGGAAATTGAATACATCTGATACGCTGTCCTTAAGCAACCTCCGAAGACAGCGTAGGAAGGAATCGATCAGAAATGGAAGAGGGAGAACTAGAAGGACAGAGCATCAGCTCTGGCTATTGGAGTGTATGGTAAAGGCAACTCTGGAGAAACTGTTCTGTCTCTTGTCTCCTTAGATGACAGAATTCTCAGAATTCTCCTTGGTTTCATACGTTATGCATCCTCTTCACCTCTTGTATCCAAATGCACCCATGTCTAACATTCGATAGCTCAACACTATCCTAGGTCTCTTTCCTCAAATACAAACATGATCAAAAGTTCAGTTGGCCCTTGGCATCCGTGGGGGTTCCGTTCCCAGAACCCCCCCCCCCGGATGCCAAAAACCGTGAATATTCAAATCCGCAGGTGGCAGGGCGTGGCAGCGCTTCCGAACGTGTTTTTTCTTTTAATAGACTTTTTAGGAGCTCACAATGTGGCGCCGAACTGAAGAAACAGGCGACGGGCCTGTGCAGTGCTTCAAAAAAGGTGAAATGGTATCATCCCCCACCCCCCAGTGGGAAACCTCCCTCCACGGATGTCCATCCGTGTAAATTCAAATCCGCGGATTATCAATCTGCTGCAGATGGCAAGGGCCACTGTATTGCTTTTCTAATGAATCCAAATATTTAAAAATGGCAAATTTAAGTCATGATGATTCCAGAAGTCTTTCATTTAACTATATAACTTTTGGAAAGAAATGAATTTCCCTGTAGAAAGAACTCATTCCTACAAAATATATTTTCTGTCTACTAGTACACATTGTATTCCAAATGGAATAAGTGAAAAGAATTTTTTGGAACATACACAAAAATAGCTTCTCCGAAGTTAGCAATTTCAGCTTTGTTAAAAACCAATTCCCTTTTGTCATTAAGCATTTATTTCCTCTTTTATATCAAATGCATTATTTATTGTGTCTGAACAAGTTGGGGTGATAAATTATATTTGCTGCATTTTCCTTTTGCAAATGGCCAGTTCTTCCATATATTTAAACTACGAAACAAACAAAAGTATTTATTTTTAATAGATGGGTGAAATTACTAATCGAAACTAATTTTATTATCTAAAATAATGCTCCAATTGCATTCTTACATTGAAATAGGACAGAGAGTGCTTGACATGTCACTCAACTAAAATATTCCTTCTTGTTAACCTGGGAGTACCACCATGTGTTGCCTGACACATGATTTTTCTATATATGTTTGTATGGGCTGCTGGGTGCATGCCAGACAAGCATGACCCATATCCACCTCATGGTAGTTTTCTTGGGCTGATGGCAGAGCTACAAACACCCAGCATCGCCTGAGGGGATGCTCGGCCGACCAGTCACACCTTGCTTGACCCAAGGATTTAAACAAGTCAACAGCGCAATTCGACTTAACTTTTGTGCTGGTTTAACCAGCGGCACAGCGAGAACGGGAGGCCCCAGAATGGAAAAGGGAATCCCTTTTTTGGAGGGGATTTAAATCCCTTTTCCATTCTGGGGCCTCCCGTTCTTGCTGCGCCGATGATTAAACCAGCACAATATTTAAGTCGGATTGCGCTGCAAATTCTGGGAAATTTCTGATTAGTCATTAGTGACACATAAGCTGTGTTGGACCATTCATCCTTAGCTTCCATCACCACATTTCATGGCAACATTTAATCAAGAGTTGCATGCTAATTGAGGCCTGTGTCTCCAGAGCAATCAAGAAGGTTGCAAAACAATAGGGGCACCCATCTTGATCTAAAGATGGGCCATCAAGACACAAAATAAATGTAGTGGATAGCATTCAACCCACCCCTTCCTGTGCCTGATCTGCCCTCTTCCCTGCCCTCCCCAACCCCAAACCTGGGACTCCACGCCTCCCTGCTGGCCCTGCTGGCTCCCTGCTGCTCCACACCTCCCTCCCTCCATGCCTCCCTGCTGCCCTCCTCCTGCCTTCCAACCGCCCGGCATGGAACTCACCTGCCCCAGCGGATGCTGCTCCTTTGCTGGTAGAGGCCTGCTGGTGCTGGCCTCCATGCCAGTGGGACTGGCCTCCATGCCGTCGCAACATGCTTTACGGCACATTTGCAACAGCGCGGAGCTCAGTAACACCAGCGGAGGCCAGCACAGGATCGGGCTGTGGAAGTGCCTCCACTGACTTCAAAGTAGTACCATTCAAGAAGTCACATAACGTTAAGAGAAGTAAACACAGTAAAATACTTTGTTTTCTACTATAATTACCCAGTTCAATCCTTGTCACACTTAATTGGAAATCTTACTGAACTCAGTGGGACCTATTTTTTGAGTCAACATAGAACTAGACCATTGTCATTACTGAATACATTCTTGAAACAAGATCTGCTTATTCAAAGGTTTGCATTAAAAAAGACAACACAGTACTGTATTTTGCCTCTTGTTTATCACACTTTATTTCTTTCTTTGAAAGTTCAGTTTTGTCTCATATTAGCTACAGGATTACAACACCTAATCACTGTGGAATTGCATCAAGTCTTTTTTTTTTCATGCATTGTTATCCCAGTTTTAAAACTATGTAGATCTCATTCATATGAATGGAAAACATAGCGGCAGCAAATCCATCACTGTTCCCTCTGTGGTTTCACTTGCGTTTGGGTACCAAAAACTGCTTTCACATCAGCAATTATGTATTAAGCCACCATGACATGTGGATTAAAAATGAATTGCTACAAATGCCAGGATTCTCACTTTGAACAAAATTAAATAGAATGCTATGATCTAAACCTTTTCCTCGGCGCCTTAATATAGAAATCTAAATTTACAATAAACTACTTTGACAGAAGATCAGAAAGCAGGAAATAAAATATGGGAAAGTTTAAACCACATACTTAATATTTCACCAAGAGCAATAAATAATTATAACCAAGAGGCTTTTTGAAAATATGCAATAGAGCTTGTGAGTCCAACTGAAAGAAAGATTGACATTTAGTGAAGCTTCTGCTACACCTCTATATTGTTCTGATGAAACCAGCATCCAACAGGAAGTACACCTCTGTCCCAGGTAAAGCAGAGTTTGCAAAGATTTAAAGGAACAGTGCAACAGCAATATGTTGTTTCTACCTTCCTGAGGGCTGTATCTATAAACAGTGATGTCCCTAGAGAGGAAGCAGTACTATAAGTTGCGCACAGGTCTACTCAGCGTTACACGGTGGCCCCACCCACTCGCCATTGGAGCCATTCCGAGCAGTGAAGGCAACATGTAGGAGACTCAGTGTATCGCTGAGTAGACCTGTGTACAACTTACAGTATCGCCCCCTCTAGGGACACCACTGTCTATGAAAATTTTAGGGGGGGGAATACCCCTTGCATTGACAAACAGCACATACCTATGCATGTCTACTCAGAAGTAAGATGGGGCTTACTCCCAGGAAAGTGTGCAAAGGAGTGCAGGCTTACAGACCAATTCTACCCCCCACCACACTATAGCATGCAGCTGCACCAATGGAGTATGCACTGCATGAACGTCACGATATGGTGAGGGGGAAAATCAGGTGGCTAGCGAGTGGTGAGTAAAAGTATTTTTACTGTCAGGTAGGCCACCTAATTGCCTATGAGTCTGCTCAGACTCATGCCAGCTATTTTGCTGATGTAAGTCCATGGAGAGGAAGGTGGTGGTGGGGCAGGTTGAAAAATCAGAAGTAGGATATGGTGTGCAGCTTTGCTACCGAGATCTACCCCTTCTAGCCTGCTCCACACCTCATGCCCCCCTCCCTACCTTGAGCTTCCCCCAAAATGCCCCCTCCCGCCGGGAGGCTCCCAGCATCTTACCTGGGCCAGCAGAGTGTCCAGACAAGTCTAGCATGTGCACAGAGACGCTGGCCATTTCCGCCAGTGGCTCCATCACGCGCAACTGTGGTGCAGCTTTCTCGCCACTGCAATCGGGCCTATGACAGTGGATTGCAAGTTCCACTGCCATAAGCCCTTGACAGGTTTGGCTGGAAAGGAAGATAATAGTCCAGAAAAATGACTGAAGGCACATGATCCAACAACTTTGCTGTAATTAAGCTGGTCTGTATCTAGTCAATGTGTGGATGGAAGAGACAGTGTAAGGAGTCTGACAGCACAACCCTATCTTTGGCCAGCACCAGCGCTGTGGCCTTAGCGCCAGCCTAGGGTGTTGCAAATGTGCCATAAAGTACGTTTGCAGCACCTAGTGAGTAGGCAGCACCGGTGTTGAGGCCTATGTCGCCCACCCATCACAGAACCCAGAGAACAGCGCCCTGGAGCAGCTAAGTCTTGCTCTGAGCGGGGCTGGGCTGGGGGAGGGTGGGGGAGGGCAGGGAGGGGACGGGGGCAGGTGGAGATGGGGTAGGATTGGACCTGGGAGGGGGTGGGATTAGGGTGCTCATCGGATACCATATCCTATCCATCCTCCCAGGCCTCCAGGCCCAACACGGGGATCCGCCAAATTAGGTTTCATGGATCCGAGAAGCCCCATTGTGCAGGCTGTGGCATCTGTGGTAAGAGGACATTTGTCCTTTTACTCTGAGGAGACCTCAAGCCTGCTATCCTCCAGACCTCCAGCCTGCTACAGGATATGGCGTAGAGCTCTACGTCATGCCCTATGGCGCCCAGGTAGGATTGGACTGCCCGCCTGCAGTAACGGCCCTACACCCCTGTGGGGGGCTGCCACCGCGATACCCCCAAGGGGCGCCATACGCTCCCCACGGGATGCCCCACCCCCACCCCTAGGGGGCATGGCGTCATCTTCGTGCACCTCTGCAGCGCGGAAATACACACCCCAGCGCTTTTCGGCCCCTTTGTGAACCGAACGGCGCCCAGGAGGCCCAAACTTGCAGCCGGGAACGGCTGCACATAGAGGAGCCAGTAGCAGAACGAGCCACGGATCCGGCGCCAAGTACATCCCCCGTGACCCGCCGCTTGGGGCCCACTGCCCCCACCGTCACGACGCCTCTGCCCGCCTGCCTGTGATACGTATGTTTTGTGTGATGAAATTGCTGGATCAGAAGAAAGTTTCATTTCTTATTTTCATCTATATCCAGTTCTATCATTTCCTTGTTTTCCTGCAATGGAAATTGGGTATCAGAAAACATACATTGCAACACCGTTGTTCCATGTTTTTAGGGAATAGATATCAAAGGCCATTATGCCATCTGTTAATGAAAGTTTCGAAATGCATGAACAATAAATTTGATATTGGTAGTTGACAACTGCTATTATATTTGCATAGTTTGCTTAAAAAAAAATCAAGTGCAGCTCTCAGGCTCCAAATCTGCATAATATATGTACTACACACACCAACCGTAATTGAATATATTGCTACCAAACAGTATGCTAAAAACCTTGTACGCTTCTTGTAAACTTTGATTGATTGTCTCTATTTAACTTATGCCCTTGTGTATATCTTCTGAGAACTATGCTGAAGTTATGCAGTATTAAATGCTCTACATTTGTATTAAGCTCCCAACCCATCATGGTATCTTTAGAAATGAAGTCTTATTTTGCATGAAAACCTATTATTCTTATTGTCTTTTCTGTAAAATCATAGATTTGATTGGGGGGGGGGGAATCAGTTTAACCATCAGAGAGATACCAGCCACAAACACTGACAATAGCAACCCTCATTATAACCTGAGGGTGTGTTGTGTCTATTTGTAAGGACAACTCACACCAAAATGATTTAACATATTGTTATTCCAAAGTGAAAACTTTGATAATGGAAGCAATTTAGAAGACATTACAGAATGGCATTTTAAAGGAAGAAGGACACAGAAGGACACAGAAGGACATTTTAAAGTGGTGTTTATAAGGAGAAAGCTGGTATCTGTACCTACATGAATAATTTTTGTTTCTTTTAGAAATCATCCAAAGAATAGCTTTTCAAACATTTTGAAAAGGCTTTGGGCGAGTAGTTATATTTCACTTCCTTTAGATTGAAACTGAAATTTTCAAAGGTCTGTAAGAGAAAGATTTTATTTGCAAAGTCAATTTCCTGCTTTTTTCTTTCTTGGTTCCTAAACACAACCTGCAGAAGGCTTTGTGTTGTGGATTTGGGTAGAGTCTACTGCCATTAAAAAAAAAAAGATGTATCAGTTTATACATTGCCCTCTTTGCAATTTAAATGGAAGAACCTCAATGGCCCAAAACATACAATAAATTTACAAATTCAGGGTGGTGCGTTCCTTGCACATCACCCCCCTTTGCCTGGTCCCATTTGGAGCATGCCAGGTTGAGGCATGAGTTTTGCACCCTCTGATTGGCTGCTAGGGCTGCTGTGGGTGTAGGGACTGGGTGCCTCAGGAGCCGTTGCTCCATTCCAGCCCAGTCCTGCAGCGTCACCAAGCCCCTCCCACCCCCACCCCGCATACAGTCTGAGATTAGCTGATCACTCTTTAATGGAAGCCGGGTAGGAATTTTTTGAGGCCAACCTGATTGGCCTTGACTGGTGCTTTTTTCGCCTACCCCAGACTGGTGTTTGTGTGGGGGTGTTAATTTTCCTCTGGCTCTTGTTTTCTTTGGTCACTTTAGACAGGTGTCGTGTGGGCTGGGTAGACAGTCATTTGTGTTTGGTGTGCATCCTGAGGTAAGCAAGGTCAAGGGGTGAGCCAGGACCGCTCAGACGATGCTTGTTTGGATCGATGAGGCTGGCTGGCACCCCCCTTGGCTGGTACAATCAATGACCACCATTGGGGGCCCCCTGTGGGAGTCTGCACTGTACAGCTGCCTCAACCCCTTTGGGTTGGTAGTGATAAGCTCACTTAGTCTATGACTGACAGCAGCTTGGTGTGAGAGTGTCATGCCTGTGGGTGATCTGGGGGGGGGGGATGAGTCGGCTACTACCATTTCCCTTATCTTAGTGCCCGCACGCTGGGGGCGGAGTTAGATTTTTGCTCCCTGCCGCCGGAATTTGTTTATTCACTAAAGTGACCCTCCTTCCCAACCCTGTCTGTTGTGCTTATTCCGAGGGTGCTCAGGTAAAAGTTTCTTCTGCTTTCTGTACTGTAGTGAGATTGCTCACAACAAGCCATACAAGTGGACTGCCAAAAGAAGTTATCAGCGTCATTTTTGGAAATACCCTCTACTGAATACTTTTCATCCACGTTTCTGTTGTCAAATTTCATTGCATACATAAAGTACTTAAAACGACAAAAATGAAAGAACAGGAAGCACTGCTGACATATGGCCAACAGATTTATTTGGAGACGTAGAACTATTTTTTTCATTTGCTTTTGCTGAACAATCTGGCACTTGTAGCTGAGCATTGCTGCTCTGGTTCTGTTGTAATCACTCTACAGGTGGACTCATGGCACTCTTTACCACAAGATGGCACTAACTGCATGAAGTGGTGGTTCTGAAGCTGAGGACTGTGGGAATGCTCAGAACCTTGGAAGCTGCAACCAGCTGTCCACAGCCCGATCCTACCAAACCTTAGGCCGGTGTAGCTTTCCATGAACGTCCCCTGCCCCTGAGGTGAGCCCCGGCTGCGCCGGTGCGGGTTGAAACCTGTGTAGGATGCAGGGGTCAGCCATTTCAGCCAGCCACCACATCTTAGGCAGGATTGGGCTGTTAAGCTGTTAAGGGGCCACTGTGTGGTCATTGATTGCCCCCACATGTGGTGATAATGAGATCATACTCACTGAATGAAATAAAGACGACAACTTTATTAATAAAAGAAAAAAATAGCAATATTTTTGTAAAGTAGTTAGCCAATCCCATGCTGGTGTGGTAAGTATCAGGTTTGCAGAGGAAATGATCTTCCACCATCTGCTTCCTAACACGTTTATGATGTCTACCCTGGCTCCATGCCTACAATCCTTCACACTTTCCTTTGAAGGTGCATACAGTGATTCTGGACCCCTATGACTGAACCAGCACTTCCTTGACAGGCTCCATTCCTTGCGCACAGAACATGATGTTTCTGAGTGGCAGGTCCAAGCAGGGCTGGTCCAGCCCTGAGGCTGACTGAAGTGGCCACTTCAAGTGGTCAGCTGAAGGGAGGCAGCAAACTGATGAGAGGTGCCCTGCACCCTACATCTGTTCATCGTTCTGGCCTGCTGCCCACCCAGCTGCTTCAATCAGTGCTCCAAACCTCTTCTTGCTCACTGAGAGTGAGCGAGAAGAGGACCAGGGCAACAACAACCCACCTCCTCCTCCTCCAGCACTGCTGCCACGAGCTGTCAAAGTGGCTCCGCTGCAGGAAAGAGCAGTAGGGCGATACTGTTCTGGTCACTTGCTTCCATGAGTGATCAAAACAGTCCTGTTTTACGGTCTTCTCCATCTTGCAAGAAGACCAAGTGGGCAAGACAGAGGCGTAGCTAGGGGGTGGGGGCAGACCGCCCCCCAGGTGCACTGCCAGAAGGGTGGCAAACCCCCTGCATCGGCGGTAAAATTGGCGGCAATAACGTCGACAGGACGTCGCAGGCGGGGTGGGCCACCAGGGGGTGACGCGCGCAGACGCGTGCAGAAGGGGTGACACACGCACCCACGCGCGTCACCGCCGCTGCGCGCGTCACCCTCCGGAGGCTCTCCTAGGCCGGGAGAAGGACTCGGAGCATCTGCCCCGTCCGGCGGTCCGGGGCCTTCTGAGAAGGCCCATGCGTCAACACGTCATTTATTAGTTTTTTTGCGCATGCACAGATGCATTGCGGCTTCTCAGAAGGCCTCGGACTGCCGGAGGAAGAGGACATTCGGCACCGGCAGGCTGCAGATGTGGGGGTGCGCCGCCAAAGGCGGCGCGGCCAATTTTGGAGGGGGTGCCCGGGGGGGTCACTAGGGTGACACGCAATGTCACCCTAGAGCGGGCGTGGGTGACGCGCCCTAGTGACTGCGTTGATCGGCGGTGGTGGTGAGTTTTTCCGCACTGCAAAGCAGCGTGAATAAGGCCACAGAAGCCTCAGAATGCTCCTGGGAGGTAGGCAGTGGCAAGAAATATTGCTCCCTCCCACCCGCCTGCCCCAGGGACATTTTTGTGCAGCGTGATATCACTCAAATGATGCCCCACCCCGAGTGATGTCACAGGGTGTCGGGGGTGTGCCACCACAGGGCGTAGCTACGCTACTGGGGCAAGAAGAAGAAAGTGCTCCCCACCACTCCTCTTACCTTTAGGTTCATCTGCTGCCTACAGCAGCAACAGCAGCGACAGGGTATGTCCATGTAAGTACAAAACGAAAAGAAAAGAAGGGGAGATAATTACTGGGATGTGCACACACTGACAAGGCCAGAGAATCTGTCCCAATTCAGGTAGCAGATCTGCTCGGATCATGCCTGGGTCTAAGGAAAATCCTTTGCCAAACAATGCTTTGGGTTGCTCAACAATCAGGGTCGGTTTTAAGCCAATTGGACCAATTGTTCCCAATTGAGCTCCGTGAGTAAGGTGCCTCCGTGCTAGGGTAATCTAATTTTGCAATTTTATGTTAAAAATGTGCTTAAATTCATTTGGTTCATTAATTGACATGAACATTTTAAACACACATTTTGATTGCTTTCTATCCTACCATAGAGATATAAAATCTATAATAAATTTTATTTATATCTCGGGCAGGCTAATTCTGTCTAGCAGGACATGGCGGCAAACATAAGGCGCCCACCGCATCCTATCCAGGATTGGGCCTGCCCTGGTGCAGTTGGCGGCTTCCTCAGGGTAAAGGGATGTTTGTCCCTTTACCCCGAGTAACTCGCTTGCCACCCCGATGGGGATATTCAGATGTGCGCCAGCTACTTTGCTGGTGCAGATTCGAGAGCCCCGTGTAATGGCGGCCATGCCCGGGAAGGGGGATAAAATATGGTGGAGGAGGCCACTGACCATCCCTCCCCCTTCCCAGGCCCGGCCGGCCAATCCCACCCCCCACCCCAGAACACCAAATTCCGAATCTCCGCTGGTGCCACTTACTCTTCGAGTGAAACAGCCTAGACCAGCAAAGCAGTTGCTCCGCTGGTCAAAGATTGGACAGGATTGTGCTATAAGACTCTACAGACCTTGGTTGTGAACCTGGGGCCTAGTAAAAAATGTTTCCAATTGGGCGCTGCAGCTCCTAAGGCTGGCTCTGCTGACAATTCCCCTAATCCTATAAAGCTTCTACCCACACCAACACCCCTATTGTAACCATAGTAAACCCTCATCAAATAACATCAGTTTTCTTGCAAAATTCCTCATCCCTGAGATTACTGCATGGCAACAGAAAGCATGGCCAGATGTCCACAAATCATGTCAGTATACACAGATATTTGACACCACAGCGTATAACATTCTTCTTATCTGGCCCTAAAATGACACACCTAGGAGCATAATTCTTTGTTCATACATATGTTTTACTACTAATATCCAACATTTATTTGCCCCTTTTCATAGAAGTATAACTATCAAATGAATATACTTTTTTTCTGACACATAGTATGCTCCACTGAATATCTATTTCCTGCTTTCAAATACCTTAAGATTTCTAATTATAGTGAGATGTTCATGGTAGCACACTAATGATACCAGGAGCAATGTCTGTTTTAAGCTATGAATAGGTTCCTCTTTTTCAATGAAAGCATAAGTTAATCAGCTTTTAGAAGTAAAGGGCTATTTTGGATCTTTCCTTTTTTGAAAAGTTCTCTCTCTCTCTCCCCTTCTGGAAATTTGAAATAACCAAGCAGTTAAAATTCATGATCTACATTTTGTGTCATTATTATTACATTAGCATGAAATTATGGTCCTAGTTAGTCATAATTATACTCATAATTATTCAATTTATCACTATAGATCCTCCTGGAAATTTTATTGGAAGAGTTATTAACATTAATAAATTGTTTTTCTTCATATCCATATTATTAATTCACCTCATGTGTGATGAGAACTATAAGCCATAAAATTAATACCAGGTCTTTACTTTGTATAGCCAACTTAATGAAAGATAGTTTGATAACCTTTTGCTATTCTTCTGGTTTGCTATTTATTCTTGTTTCTTCACTAAACAGAGAAATATTGATAGTGCTGTGGGCAGGATTAAGGGAAATGAAGTCCCCCTCCCACTTCACAGTGCCATATAAACACCAGCTGGCCAAGGAGAAGGACGAGAAGAAAGGCAGTAGCATAACTGGACTTGCACCAATGGGGTGGTGGGTGGGGTGACATCTCATCACCCCATCCATCCCACCACTGGAATGGCCCTGGTCCATTTGGCTTTGAATAAGGGCCATTCCAGTGGCTGGGCAGGCAGGGTGATGAAGTGCCCCCCTCACCGCTTTACTGGTGTAAATCCAGCTATGCTACTGGAGAAAGATAACCCAGCACAGTGACAAACCACCACCATTATCACCACCTCCACCTGCTGGTGCTCCTTTAAGCTTGGGCTGTGTTGCTCCTCCCTCAGTAGCCATAGAAATACCAACTGCCTCTTGAGAAGGAAACAGAGGAAAGAAGCAAGTAAGGTGAAGATCCCTCCCTCCCTGAACCTCTTTCTGCTGTAATGTTTTGATGATGATGTTTTCACTGTTGTATTTTTATAATAGTTGTGAGACACTGCGGGGGCCCTCTTCAAAGGCCAAAAGATGGGATGAAAATCTCCAGAATAAATATATACATTGACTGAATCCTGCCAAATTGTTGTGCTAGGGGTACCCGTTTCTGATTGCTTGAGTGTCAGGTTTAGCATCACCAATGCTATATGTGCCATTGTTCAAAAATAGTAAATAGGTTATTTGTTGTTGTTTAAACATATGTCTTTTCTTCATTGGTGCTGCTGCCAGATTGCTGAGTGTCCCCCCCCCCCGCCACCATCTGTTTGCTTCCTGGTGGCACATTGGAGTTACCACTGCCATCGCTACTGTGGGTTCAAGGGTTGGTCCAGCCATGTTGACCCACAATGGTCAGGGGCTCTCAGTCAGAACCTGACTTGGCCAACTCCTGGTGCCACCCTTGCTTTCCAACTTATAAGACATCCAAGACAACTTACATCTGAAAACAAAAATTCAAACCAAATCCAAACAACATGAAAACAATAACACAAGAAGATAACAACAGTATCTGATGAAATATTCTGGAAGCATGCAATGAGTAAAAAACAAAACAAAACATATATGAATACAGTCATACCATAGGACAGAGAGTAAAAGTATTTCCAATATGTGTCAAACAGTCATAAGGGAGTATAACATACAGAAATCCTTGGGCAAATACTTCTATAGCCCAGTGTTTCCCAAACTTTTTTGACCTGCGGCTCCCTTGACCATTGGCGACCATTGGCCGCGGCTCCCCATTACATTATATTGATGCCTGCCAATTTGTGTTGCACTATTTACCAAGAGGATTCTGTAGCACTCTGCGGCTCCCCTGGCTGGTTTCCGCGGCTCCCCTGGGAGCCACGCCTCCCAGTTTGGGAACCACTGCTAGCCTAAGTGGTGCTAAAGAGAAGGTCATTCACACTTTCCATTCCTTTACCCTTGCGAAATACAAAGCCAGCATGCCAGCGCATGTCCTTGTATATTAAGTTCAGTTAAACAAGGGGAAAATGCATCGAAGGAAACCAAACAAATTCAGCTAATCAGTGTTATATATGCGCCATTCTAGGAAGCACTGGCGTTGCTCCCGTGTGGCGAGGAAGTGGGACACCAGGGGTGATGGGCCAGGAGGGTGAACCGCTTCTTCCTTAGCAGCTCGGCTGCTTCTAAGTAGGCCAGGCAAGGCTTTGAGCAGCATGCGCACAACACCGCTCGAAGCCTTGCCCTCAGAAGGGCCGAACGAAGACCCGATTGGGAAGTGGGGGGGTGACATGGCAGTGGGGGGAGGGTTGGGTGTGACGTGGCTGGGGGGGTGGGGTGACGCGCTGAGCCGGCTGACCCCTCGCACGGGGTGACACACTGGCTAGTGACGCCGCTGCTAGGGAGCATGGTTTTTGGCAGGTTAGACCAGGGGTTCTCAATGTCTCACCAGCTGCGTACCACCTCCGGCGCCTCTCTCCTGCTGCATACCACTGGAAGTAACTGGCGATGATATAACCACTAATGTCTGGGTTTTTGGAAGCCGTGGAAGCCAGGTAAGGCAAGTACAAAGCTTTGGGTGGGTGGGAAGGCCTTTTTTAGCATTCCCGAGAGGCTCGGCCAAAGGAAGGAGCCTCTTGGGAGCAGAAAAGCTGCGCCAAAAATGCCATGTCACAGCATCGTTTGGGGAGACCTGCGGTCCGCATACCACCAGTGCTCAGTCAAAATACCACTGGTGGTACGCGTACCACCTGTTGAAAATCCCTGTGTTAGACAATGTGTTAGGAGGCTGTCATGTAAAGAGACAGATTTTTTTTTTGTATACATCTATGAATCTAAAATGAGTTAAATTTGGTCAGATTGTAATCTTTGCAATATTTTTTTGTAAGCAGTATGCATTAAAACGATACTCTTTGTTCATTCTGTAACTACTCTGAAGTTGCAGGTAAACTGACATTGCATAAAAGGGCCTTAATGAATGATAATGTGTAACAAACAAAAGGTACAAATTAAAAGTTCAGTTGAAACCTCCCCTGTGCTTCTGAATTGAGTCACGCTGTCGACAACAAGGAAGTGGAAGTGTCGCTCAAGATAATAGAAAGGATGTTAATGCATTTCCGAATAATACATATTCAACACATATTTTACATATATATTCTGCTCTACCTATGTTCTTCAGTTCAAAGCCTTAAATCACAACATTACAACAACATTTTCGTAGGGTGGCATGTCTAGGAAGAAAAAGCCAATTATGCATGTCAGTAAATTTCCTGGTCGGTTTTTTAATTATGAAAGAAAGTATGAAACCAACCCTTGCCTTTCTTTGTCTGGTTCAGCATTACCTTGGCATTCTCAAATTGTGCACCGGCAAATTTATTTTTAATTATTCCACTTTCTGGTTCCTATAAACTTGTGCATAGCAGAAGCTGCCAAATATATGTCTAAATTATTATTTTGCACTCTTAGCGGTTGCTTAGGAAAGTGAACCCCCTTGCTGTTCATATTGGCTGTTTGAGTCACTTCCCTGCCTGATAACTGGTCTTCGAATGAGGCTGTGGAAATGAAGTGTCCTGCAAGATGGATGATCTTCTTTTCCTGCTTACACTAGCAGCTGTTGCATTGTGTCTCTCTGGGATGCATTCTGAACCCCGCTCCAGGGTACGTGTAGCATAGATTTGCAGTGGTTTTATCCCCGAGTTTCTTCACTCTTTAATAGAGCAAAATGACCATGTAACCAAACTTCACAGAGTAACACAATAAAACAAGAGGCTATAAAACATATCAGAAATTCATTAGGCTGTCAAACAAATATGTGGTTGCCAACACACTCAGATGCAGAGAGGAACACTGGCAAATAGATGTAGGGGTTTTGCTTTTTTCTTTTTGTTGTTGTTGTTGTAATATACCATGTCTGAAAGATTTGGTTTTTAGTCTTTTTTTCTTTTTTGCATGATTTTTCCTCTCAGAAGCTCTCTCTAAAACTCTAGATTCAAACACTTCTTTAATTATAGAGATCAAACAGTAATAAATTGCCTCGTAAGCACGACAGCTGGGATGCTGGGGAAAAAATAGCCAAGTTTATGGAGAGAAGATATTCATAGGTAATATGGCACTTCAAAGAGATGGACCAGAACATCTGGGGCTTTGTGACAATTTTAAGATCTGTGATTAAAGATGGCATCTCTTCCAGTTCTAAGTCCCCCCCAATAGCATATTTTCCATTTTTTCCCCAAAATTCTAAGATATAATCATTGATGGTGCTTGCAGCTCCAGTGTACATATTACAGCATCTGAATGGAGGTCTCTTTAAACAAGGCCAGTATATGTATATGGCAGTGGTGGCCAAACTTTGACTCCTGAGCCACATGAGGCTCTTTGACATATAATGTCAAATACATTGGCTCTTGGAAATACTTCTTGGAGTATTTCCAAATACTCTTGGAAAAACATTGGCTGAGCTCCTTTTTTTCACCACACTTAATATAAAAGGCAAATAAGAAGTTTCCAAGCGTTATAATTATTTACCAAGTATAAACTGAGAGTCCACTGGATTAAAACATAAGTTTAATGTTTATGGTGAGTAAATATATATTTTTTTTCACATTTTTATACCACCCTTCCTCCAAGGAGCTCAGAGTGGTGTACATATTTCCTCCCCTCCTTTTTCTTTTTTTTGTCCTCACAACAACCCTGTGAGGTAGGTGGGGCTGAGAGATAGTGACTGGCCCAAGGTCACCCAGGAAGCTTCGTGGCTGAGCGGGGATTTGAACCTGGATCTTCCAGGTCTAAGTCCGATTCCCAAACCACTACACCATCCTGGCTCTTAATACATTCTTAAATATATTTAAGAATTTAAATGCTTCTTAAATATTGTGGCTCTCAAATATCTGAAGTTTATAGTACGTGGCTCTTACATTAACGGCGCAATCCTAAGCAACTTCCACCATCAGTGTAACCAGCGGTGCAGCGAGAACAGGAGGCCCCAGAATGGAAAGGGGATTCAAATCTCCTTTGAATCCAAGGGGATTTGAATCCCCTTTCCATTCTGGGGCCTCCCGTTCTCACTGCACCGCTGGTTACACCGGTGTGCAAGTTGGATAGGACTGCGCTGTAAGCACGTTTGGCCACCCCTGGTATATGGTTACCTCAGAAGCTTCTGTCTACCACCTGTCATGAAATTTGGGATGAAGTCCCATCAGTTGAGATGAGTTTGAGGATGAGTCAAGAATTCACTGGGCACAGACCCTGGATGCCTTTTCTCTAAAACCCCCAGCTATTGGGCTCAGCATCCAATCCATGGACAGAAGTCAGAGCCCTGCCTCCCTCCTTGGATTCAAAGGACACCTTAGAAGAAGCAGTGGCGGAACTATGGTGGAGCGCGTGGAGCAGGAGCTCCAGGCGCTTGGGCGCGCGCGGAGCACTCACCATTAGAAGCGCCGCGCTGGATTGGCCCTCCCTCCCTCCCTGGAGCCCATTCGGCTCCAAAATGAGTCGAAAACGGGTGGGGGCGCAAATTGGGCAGGGTGGGGCGCGTCAGTGTGACGCTACGCAGGCCCCGCCCCCATGCATCATTTCTGAGAAGAAGCCACAAGGGAGTCACAGTTTCCGTAAGAGTCAGCAGTTGTGAAATCAGGCAGGAGCCCTTAAAACCAGGGCAGGCTTCCTGAAGGAAGGGGCAGAGCTAGACGCTTCAGCAATTGTATAAACCCTCAGTCAACTTGACACATCTCCTGAAACAATATCTGAATCTCAGACCAACATGCAGCTATTCCGTGAGAAAATACATTCACAAGTCACATCTGTGGGTTTCAACTCATCCAGGGTTTACTACCACACACTGCAATTCAGGGTTTTGTTCGAGGCACAAGCCTGCAGAAATCCCAGTAGCACTTGCCCATGAAAAGGGGCTGTAGTTTCCCTCCAAGGCTTTGCCCTTCTCTGGTTAGGAAACTTCCTAGTTTGGGCATATGCTGTATTGTGATTTCCTGTGGCGACTTTCACAGGCAAAGTTTCCCCCCATGCTTTTTCCTGGTCTTCAACCAAAGAAGTGGAATTTCCCTGAAGGAAACCCCCATTTGAAAAATATGGGCTCCCCACTGCTTCCAAGCAGGAAGTTTCCCCAAGAATCAATTGAAGTTCATTTTGGGGGGGAATTCATTGGGCAGTATCCCAGAGCAACCTTCCCATTAAGAACCAGAGCTCTTAGGTATCAGCCGAAGCAATCAATCACTCTAACACAATTCATTCACACCCAGTGGAGGCAGGTCAAGCATGCCTTTCCTCCCCCCCCCCATGCTGCAAGTTCCAGGGGCTGCAAGAAGAGTGAAGACAATGGATGTCTCAATGGGGGGGGGGGTTGTCCTAAGGAAGGACCAACCTCTGACTTGGGCTAATAGAAACCCAACATGTCCATTGTTGACTGAGCTCACACTGCATCTTAGTCCCCTCATACTGCCAGACCACTTGGGACTGTGTGCAGAGCAGGATACTATCTCATTTGCCACTGGACTCCAATTTTTGCCGGTTGTTCTCACTCTTAGTCATAGTGTGACTGGAGCGGAGGGGGCATTTTACATTCCTGTGAATGCCCCAGCACCCTGATGTACCATTGCCTTAGAGAGTAATGCTACATCAGAGTGGTGCGGTATTGTGGTAAAGAGGTTCTGAGGTGACAAATGTCTACTGCTGCCATCCAGTAAGCCCACCAGGTGAATGTACCAGTAGGCTTATTGGATGATGGTGGTGGAAAGCAGCAACTCCATCTTGCCCCTATGATCTGGCCCATTGACATAAGTATCACGTCAAAGAAATGGGCAAAGAGAGCCAGCATTGTAGGGAGTGATAGTTAGGATACATTGTCCAGGAATCTTTGAAACCTGGGGATGGCCCTGTTGGTAAAATAGTCCATTTAGTGGATTGGTAAACTGTTTATGGCAAGCATATTACCATGTAGACTGGGTAATTTCTTCCTGCTACTCAGAGTTTTGTTTCTGTGAGTTTTGGGTTTGGGGGATTGGAATAGAAAAGAATAAATGGAATAAAAATGAGCCGTTCTACATGTTGAACTGCATTCTACATGGCGAAATGGGAGAAGGCTCACCATGTGCTTGGGGGCAGCTACCACATTTACAGTGCAATCCTATAGATATCTACTCAGACATAAGCCCCACTGAGTTTAATGGAACATACCTCCAGATAACTATGCATAGGATTACAGCCAATTAACAGATTCTACCTTGCAAATGTAATATACGCACAGACCCATATTATTCATGCCTTGTTACACACTATTTGGCCAGTGTGTAAAAGGCATTTTATGGTTTGTTCTGTGGTCATTCATTTCACAAATCAAATATTATGTAAACATATTGACATAAAACCATTAACCAGTCAATTTTTTTTCCTTGTGTTTAATATTCCACATCATGTTTTACAAGTACGCTATCAAGCTATAATATACAGAGATATTAGAGCATCCTTTGAAATGTATGAAAATGGAAAAGAAGAGTCTCTTTATTGAAATAAAAACTCCTGTCGGGTTCAAATGAGTGATCTACATTTTAATATCTCTCTATCCTGACTGCTTTTAACAATGAAATCTGAGTCTGTGGAACAAAATTAAGAACCATCTTTTGATGCAAAATGCATAAATATACACCCAACGAATGTGTCCAAATGGTGCCAATTTGGTTGCTGCCTGAAAAGGGAGAGTACTTTGTAGCTATATCTTTCTTTTTAGGTCAGAGCTGCTTCAAAAGAGCTGTCAAATAATACATCTTTCAAAGGCAGGTTATGGGCATTTGTTAAGATGTACACTTTTTGTGAGAAAGCAAGTCATGCAAATGAAGTGGAATGTAAAATGCAAAAGTCAAGAAAAGCTCTCATTGCACCCATGTAATTTGAAACTTAGGGACTTATTCCGTTCAGTGCAAGTAAATCTCCACTCTTATTAAAATCTGTGTCATTAAATGAATTCATTTTGCAGCTCTCTTTTTTTTTCTTTTCTCATTATGATCCTTCCCTTGAATAAAGTTGTCAGACTTTCTGAATGAGACACTTTCAGGTCTTTGTGAATCATTTTGCCACCACTGATCTCTAAGTACAGTAGTTTCCAGTAATTATAATTTAAATAATAGATTTCCAAGAGAAATGCCACTTGCTGGATCATTTCTGGAGAAAATAATTTTCCTGTAAGACGGCATGGAAGTACAGATGGTGGGAAGGGTGGTTCTATTCTTATCTTTCATATTAACATGGGTCATTTTACCGTACTGGGAATTGGTTATGGCACAATCAATTATGGTGGTGTTTGATTATGGTGGCGTTTGATTATGGCACAAGATCCATGCCAAGTGACACATCTGCCCACTTCACAAGGAATGATGTTCTGTTGTCAACCTAGATTCAGATGTACTCATGATGACATGAAATCATGTTATGAGTATAAATGACCAGAATGCCTTCACACAACTTGCTTTAGGTTTTTTTGATTTATAGATTGCACTCATGACAGAACACTCATATGACCCCCTTCCTATGCAAAAAGCTGAATAGCGATCAATTGAAAACCATTAGCAACCTGTAATGAAAACCTTCTTAGTTCCTTAGACAGACATTAAGAAATCACCTGGTCATTCCTGATGACACAATATTTGTTAGCATAACCGTACAGTACTGTTGCTAGGTATGCAGTCTGAAGCCCTTCAACTATTCAGATAAAATTAGCTCATCTAAAGCAAGAGTTTGTCTACCCGGAAATGCCTTGAGTTCTAGGCAGGGGTGTTACTGTGGTTGGTGTCACCTGGTGCGGTAACTCATGCTGTCACCCCCATTAACTTTATTTTAAAATATGATAGTACAGGTCACCCAACAAATTAGTAACCAAAAAAAACAAAACATGACCAACTTGTTGATAATCACACAACTGAAGGGCAGTGCAATCCTACGCAACTATCCGGCGGACAACCCAGGCCGTCCCCCGAATCCTATTCCTGTTCCGTGCTGTTCTGGAGTGGCCTGGCGGTCTACTTGGGGAAAGGGGACGCTCGTCCCCTTCCCCCGGTGTAAACCGGGGAAGCAGGCGCGTTGCTAGAGCGAAGCGCGCGGAGTGGACCGCCGGAGGGTGACGCGTGCACCAATGCGCGCATCACCTCCGCTGCGCGCGTCGTCCTCCAGGAGGCTCCGAGGCCAGGAGAAGGCCTTGGAGCGACCTCCCCGGCCGACGCGCCAGGGTCTTCTGACGAAGGCCCAATGCGTGATACGTAATTTATAATGTTTTTCGCGCATGCGCAGAACATTTCTCGTTGTGCGCATGCGCAAAAAACATTATAAATTACATATCACGCATTGGGCCTCGTCATTAGGCCTCGGACAGCTGGCTGGCTCGGATGTATGGAGCCGGCCGGGGGGGGTTTGAGGTTCTTATGGGGAGGAGGCCAGGGGAACGGGGGGTCACTAGGGCGCCGCGCGCCCCACTTTGGGGCAGCACGCACCCCGCTTTGGGGTGGCGCGCACCTAGTGACACTGCTGGTTGAGATGCTTTTGACTTGCCGCTGGAGGCTCTGCCCGAGAGAATCATGGTTCAGACTAGCTGGTAACAATCTGCTTTAGTTCTTAAGTAGAGAAGATTAGCTAGCTTTTGTTATTCTAATGTGCCTTGTAAATGTGATTCTATGTACTAACTGTGCAGCCTCTCAATATAGCCTTTTCGGAGGTGAGGTTTGCACTTTTCGGAGGTGAGGTTGGCACTTAAGGAGTAAGAGGAGACCATAATGGCTGCGCCGGCCCAAACGGGGATGGGGGTATGACGGATGCCATCCCCACCCCCTCCCGGGCCGGCTCGATCAATGGCCCCCCTCCCTTGCCACCCAGACATGTATAGGGGCATAGCTGAACTCCTTCAAAGGGAGGTATTAGTTGTCTTAAACTATTCATGGCTAGTAGAAATTCCCAACTGTTTGCACTGGGAAAAAAATATCCCCAATGGTTTTCGTTAATTTGGCAAAACAGAAAAATATATGATTTGAGATAATAAATTAAATAGTATTCTTTTCCACAATGTACAACATCTGTATGAATGCCAAATTATTTTTCGTCTTTCATTATCACAATGGATGCTAAAGGGCATTACTGTAGCAAGAGTAATCATAATGAAATTCAATTTAAACTGAATTAATAACAACAGGGCGCAAGTGCTGAGCATGAAACTAAAAGAATCAAAATATAGGGGGAAACGTGTTTGTACCACACATTATATTGAATCAATGGCAAAACAGTCATTGATTTTAAAGGAACTAGATTGTATAGTCCCCTTTATATATAGATATAGGCATTCCTTAGAGGGTCTTTAAGCAGCATGAATTTAAAAAAAAAATCTGATTCTCTATATGAATATAGATGTTGCAAATAGCATGGTGATAAAAAGGAGAGTATGATTGATTTAATTAGTCTTCTTTTTCTTTGCAAAGCTATTGTGTAAACATGTAAATTCTGCACCTCTATAAAGTTCCATCGATAGGGTACTGACTACTACACTAACATATCTTTAAAACATGTAAAAGAATTTTCATTAAATTAGAGTCTGCAGAAATGATTTGTAACATTTGCACACAATCCCCCCCCTCTTTCAATTTGTAATTGATCAGAGCATACTAAGCTATTTTCTTGAACAAAAAGCAGTTCAGGAAATAGTTTAATTTATTCTAAGCCAATAACGAACTCAAATCAGACCCCGTCAGGCTTCCAACGACACTATTGGAAGTTCAACAGAGCAGAGGTGTAGTAATGGGGGGGGGCGGTCCACTCCCAGGCAGCAGGCAAGGGGGGGCATCAACTGGACAACAAGAGCCAGCGGCGGCTCTCGCCTCGCTGCCGAGGCTCCTTGGTATGTCGCTGAGTCCAACTCGCGGCTAAGCCTTAGGGCATAGCAGGCCGCAGGGGTTGACGTGCAGGGAGGGGTGGGGTGACGCGTCTGCTGCCCCCTCTCCCCCTGCTGCTGCCCGGGCTGGTTACAAATGAGTCCTGTCCGATGCCAATCCGATTGGCGCGCGCTCGCATCTTCGGCCGCTTCTGACTAGGCCAGGGGGCAAGAGGCTGAAGCGGCATGCATTCTTCGCATGTGCACAACGCTGCTTGAAGCCTTGCCCTCAGAAGGGCCGAACAAAGACGCAATTGCTCCCTCCTCCCTGGCCTTGTCAGAAGTGGCTGAAGATCGGGACCGGGTCAGCATCGGACAGGTCAGGACTCCACTCGTTCATAACCAGGCAGCGGGGAGAGAGGGGAGCAGCAGCTGCGTCACAGGCTCCTGGAGGGCATTTCCACCCTCCCGCCTCACCCCCGGGACCGTTTTCGGCCCTTTAGATGCCGTGTGACATCACCCGGGGGCATGGCTTCCGGGTGACGTCACACGGTGGGGGTGCAGCTTTGCCGGGGGGACCATCTTGGGCTGCCGCCCAACTCTGCAACAGGGTCTGATCCCTCCCCCTTTCTCCCTATGAGTTCTCCAAACTTCGTCTTCTTGCTGGCAGTGGCAGGCAGCTGCTGTTCTGTTGGCATCAGAGACTCAGCGACAGTCTCTTCCTTCCCTTTCCTTTTTTAGTACTCATAATGCTGCAACAGCAGTAGTGCCCAAAGCTCTGGAAAATGCAGGTTTCATATTCCAAATCAAGAAATTACAAATGTCACACAGCATCAATATCCATCATATATTTATTTCTTTTACAAATTTCTGTTCTGCACTTCATAGAACCAGAGAGTTGGAGGGGGCCTTAAAGCCATCGCCTCCAAACCCATCCGAGGATACGCATATGGTGTGGTGGTTTGGGAGTCGGACTTAGAACCTGGAAGATCCAGGTTCAAATCCCCGCTCAGCCACGAAGCTTCCTGGGTGACCTTGGGCCAGTCACTATCTCTCAGCCCCACCTACCTCACAGGGTTGTTGTGAGGACAAAAAGGAGGGGAGGAAATATGTACACCACTCTGAGCTCCTTGGAGGAAGGGTGGTATAAAAATGTGAAAAGTAAATAAATAAAAAATAAAATAAATATGGATGGTTCAGGGCCCTCTCGACTCTTTGGGATCTACAGCATGGCCTGTGGAGGACCAACAACACTCCATACAAGGTGCTGAGCAACCTCCATGCTACAAATATTTAAGGAGAGGTGATGTGCCAGAGTTATTGCCAAAAAGATTTCATTTTTCAAATTTGAGGTGGAATTGATAGTTTGGTCTTGAATACAGGCTTTGATATGACCACCGTGTAGATCTGGTTTGAGGCAATCTGTAAGACATTTAAAAGTAATTATTTTGAGGATCAGAACCTATTTACAGATTAGTACTTCAATTCATGCGTATGCATGGATGAGTAATTTATAAATGAATGGCTCAATTTCCTTGCCGACCAAGCCGTTTTGTATTTAATTAGATCCGAATTAATGTATTTTATACAGACATCTCAGTCTGCATATTTTTAAAAGTTTGTACAGCATCAGGTGCCATGCAGGTGAATAAGAGATCAAAAGAAAAACAGGGAGGCCGACAGAGGAATGAGTATAAAAATAGCTGGGTAGAATCATAAATGTTATCATTGCTTCTCTGGGTGCTGGGAGCTGGGCGTGTGGTCCCCTTTAAGTTGGAGACACCTGGGCCTTGTTGGGGGCTGGAACTCAGCAATCTCTCTCTGTCCCTCCCCCAGGTGAGCTGCTTGAAAGAGCCACTGGCTTGCCAGTCAGTTTGTTGGGCTTCTCTGGGTGCTGGGAGCTGGGAGTGTGGTCCCCTTTAAGTTGGAGACACCTGGGCCTTGTTGGGGGCTGGAACTCAGCAATCTCTCTCTGTCCCTCCCCCAGGTGAGCTGCTTGAAAGAGCCACTGGCTTGCCAGTCAGTTTGTTGGGCTTCTCTGGGTGCTGGGAGCTGGGAGTGTGGTCCCCTTTAAGTTGGAGACACCTGGGCCTTGTTGGGGGCTGGAACTCGGCAATCTCTCTCTGTCCCTCCCCCAGGTGAGCTGCTTGAAAGAGCCACTGGCTTGCCAGTCAGTTTGTTGGGCTTCTCTGGGTGCTGGGAGCTGGGAGTGTGGTCCCCTTAAGTTGGAGACACCTGGGCCTTGTTGGGGGCTGGAACTCGGCAATCTCTCTCTGTCCCTCCCCCAGGTGAGCTGCTTGAAAGAGCCACTGGCTTGCCAGTCAGTTTGTTGGGCTTCTCTGGGAGCTGGGAGTGTGGTCCCCTTTAAGTTGGAGACACCTGGGCCTTGTTGGGGGCTGGAACTCGGCAATCTCTCTCTGTCCCTCCCCCAGGTGAGCTGCTTGAAAGAGCCACTGGCTTGCCAGTCAGTTTGTTGGGCTTCTCTGGGAGCTGGGAGTGTGGTCCCCTTTAAGTTGGAGACACCTGGGCCTTGTTGGGGGCTGGAACTCGGCAATCTCTCTCTGTCCCTCCCCCAGGTGAGCTGCTTGAAAGAGCCACTGGCTTGCCAGTCAGTTTGTTGGGCTTCTCTGGGAGCTGGGAGTGTGGTCCCCTTTAAGTTGGAGACACCTGGGCCTTGTTGGGGGCTGGAACTCGGCAATCTCTCTCTGTCCCTCCCCCAGGTGAGCTGCTTGAAAGAGCCACTGGCTTGCCAGAGGCTCGAGCCTCTGGCTCGAGCCGAAGGGCGAGAGCCTAAGGGCTCTTCGCCCTGTGGATCGGAGACCACGCAGGCCAGAAAACTAGTTCTCCCTTCTTCCTTCCACTGTTCTAGGACTCCTTGGAAGTAGTAATAACACCTCCAACTCATCAGAGAGTGAGGGGGCAGCATTTTCTTTGTTGTCCTTTCCTTTTCTTCTAAACCTGGGACGTCTAGAGACTTTTATAGCTATTCCTCTTCTCTCTCAACTCCCTCATGTCCTGGAACTACCAGTCCATCCCATCCAGCACTGCTGGACTGTATTCTTATTTTTCTGTTTTTCTTTTTTCTATACTCCCTTTTATTATTTGTTTGCTATTTAAATCTTTCTTTTCCATGGCTCCTCGTACCTTTTCTTCTCCTTATCTTATCCCTATTCGTCCTCTTCCTATTTCTCAACTTCCTTTTTCTTGTGCTCTTTGGAACTGTCGTTCCGCTGCGCCAAAAGCAGCGGTAATTCATGATTTGTTCCTATCACAATCGTTTAATCTTCTTGCCCTTACTGAAACTTGGCTTCCGCCCCATGATACCGCTACCTCTGCTTCCCTCTCTCTTGGCGGTCTCTCTTTTACCCATACTGGCCGTCCCGAGGGTCACGGAGGAGGGGTTGGTATTTTATTATCAAAGTCTTGCCAGTTTCAGGTTCTTTCTCTTCCCCCTAGCTATTCCTTCTCTTCATTTGAGTTGCACTCTATTAGACTCTTTTTTTCCCCTGCAATTGCGGGTTGCTGTCATTTATCGTCCCCCTGGTCCAGCTTCCCAGTTTTTCACAGATTTTGAATCCTGGTTGACATTTTTTCTTTCAGATACAATCCCTTCTTTGATCCTGGGTGATTTTAACATTCACCTCGATGATCCTAAGGATTCTTTAACTTCCCGTTTCAGCTCTCTTTTATCTTCTTTCGGTCTTCAACCTCATATCAAATCTTCAACTCACTCCCTTGGTCACTGTCTTGATCTAGTTCTCCCTTCCAAGTGTGTTGTGTCCAATTATTTTGCTTCTGATTTTCCATTATCTGACCATTACCTACTTTCCTTTACCCTTACCTATATCCCCCCTCCCCGTCATACCGTTCTCCGTCAGTTTCGTAATCTTCATTCTCTTAATCTTAATCGTTTTACTCAGTCCTTAGATTTATCTCTTGCTACTTTTAATCCTGGGGACTCTGCTGATTCAGCTATGTCTTTGCTGAACTCTACTCTCTCCTCAACCCTTGACAGCTTTGCCCCAGTTTCTATGCGCGTGTCCTCTTCTTCTACAACTAGGCCTCAGCCCTGGATTACTCCTATTGTTAGATTTCTCCGGTCCTGCTCTCGAGCAGCCGAACATCTTTGGAGAAAGTCCAGGGAGTGGGCCGACTTCATTCATTTTAAGTTTGTTCTTTTATCCTTTTCACGCGCTTTGTCGACGGCAAAACAAGACTACTTTCAATCTTTGATCTGCGCCAATGAGAGGCGCCCGCAACGTCTGTTCTCCTGTTTTAACACATTGTTAAAACCTTCCTCTCCCTCTGTTTCTCCATTATTCTCTCCTTCTGATTTTGCTAATTACTTTACTACTAAGATCACTACTATTCGTTCTGAGTTAACTTCTCACGACTCGGCTCCCACTATTAATCTTCCTACTCCCTCTACCAACAAATTTAGTTTGTTTTCTCCTATTACTCTGGATGAACTCACTTCTTTGCTGAACTCATCCAAACCCACTACCTGTTTTCTCGACCCACTCCCTTCTCGTCTTCTAATCTCTATAGCCCCCTCTTTATTACCCCTCCTTCTCTATATCTTTAATCTTTCTCTTTCTTCAGGTTCTTTTCCCTCAGCCTTTAAACATGCTTTAGTTTCTCCTATTCTGAAAAAACCCTCTCTTGATCCTTCTTCTTTGGCTAGTTATCGCCCAATCTCTCTGCTTCCTTTTCTCTCTAAGGTGTTGGAACGAGCTATTTACTCACGCTGTCTTGAGTTTCTTGAAACTAACTCCATTCTAGATTCCTTCCAGTCTGGCTTTCGCCCACGGCACTCCTCGGAGACGGCCCTTACTAAGATCTCGAACGAACTTTTGCGAGCCAAGGCGAATGGCCTTTATTCGATTCTTGTCCTTCTTGATCTATCTGCGGCTTTTGATACCGTAGACCATCGTCTCTTAATAGATATACTTTCTGACCTTGGTTTCTCGGGTGTTGTTCTTGATTGGTTTTCATCTTACCTGTCAGATAGATCTTTCTCAGTAGTTTCGGGTGGACAGACTTCGTCCTCTGTTCCCTTATCTGTCGGAGTTCCTCAGGGCTCTGTCTTGGGTCCCCTACTGTTTTCTCTATACACACTATCCCTTGGTAAACTCATTAGTTCTTTTGGTTTTTCCTATCATCTGTACGCCGATGATACCCAGCTATATCTTTCCACCCCTAATCTTTCGCCAGAGTTAGAGCTGCAAGTGTCATCCTGTTTAACAGCTGTCTCTCATTGGATGTACCATCGACGTTTGAAGCTCAATATGTCTAAAACCGAGCTTCTCATTTTCCCTCCTAAGTCCACTCTTCATTATTCCTTTTCTATCTCTGTTAATAATGTTTCTATTCAGCCGGCTCAGGAAGCCCACAGTCTTGGTTTTATCTTTGATTCCTCTCTATCATTCAGTTCTCAGATTCAGACCACAGTTAAAGTCTGTAGATTTTTTCTCTATAATATTGCTAAAATCCGTCCATATCTCTCCGTTTCTACTGCAAAAACATTGGTTCATGCTCTAGTAGTCTCACGACTAGATTACTGTAATCTTCTCTTGGCAGGGCTTCCTCTTTCTCATCTCTATCCATTAATTTCTGTTCAGCATTCAGCTGCACGCATTATTTCACTTGCTCGCCGTTATGATCATGTTTCCCCTCTGTTGTCCTCCCTTCACTGGCTTCCTTTTCCTTTCCATATCAGGTATAAACTTTTGTTACTCACTTTTAAAGCCCTGCACGGGCTAGCCCCTCCTTATTTAACTGATCTCCTTTCTCCATACACTCCTACTCGTACTCTTCGCTCTGCTAGTCAAAGCCTTCTTTTTCAACCCAGGATCTCCTCTGCTCTGTCTCGTATCCGTCCTTTCTCTCTTGCTGCCCCTCATGCCTGGAATCTTCTTCCTCTCCATGTACGGCTCCTTACTTCCCTAACCAGCTTCAAAGCTGAGCTGAAAACCATACTGTTTAGGGAAGCGTTCCCAGGGAATTTGTGATTGTTCTCCCGCTGCTTGACAGTGTTGGTTATGATGTAAGTTAACTGACTGATGCGATGTGATTTGTTTTATATTCGATGTTTTAATTTCTATTTTCCTTTTATATGGTAATTTTATTCTTTCCTCTTTTATTTGCAACTATTTTAGAGTGTACGCCTTGGGCAGGCTTTTATATTCTTTCTGAGTTTCTTTTGTAATTTTGTACAGCGCTGTGTATACTTACAGCGCTTTAGAAATAAAGTCTAATAATAATAATAATAATTGCATTTAACAATGTTTGCCAATATTATTTTATCATCAATAAAAAGTAGGCCAATGTGCAAATGTTCTTTTATGAAAAACTTTGAATTACTTTCACTGAATCCATGCCCTGATTTATCATTATCTAATTAATTTTATAATACAGCTATTTGTCACTTGAAATGTATTCACCCTACAAAAATATCTTTCTCCACACCAGAAAGTTTAAGAAAAGATAACTCATTTCTTCAAATAAATTCCTATTCAACACTGAAAAACCTGTCATTATGTATTTGTAATTTTTGACATGAATTTCAGTTTAAATGTGTCAGTCACATCCTAGGCACTTGAGCTCAAAAATAACGATGAATTGATCTCTCTGTTTCCATTTAAAAGCCAAACTTTGCATGGTTTCCTTGAATTCCTGTTCTGCACTCATTCACTAAAAAAACCACCATTTTCTTTTTTTCTGTTGCTGAAAAAGTATTTACATTCTATTCAATACTTATGCACAAACATATTTTAATATGTATTGTTCAAGTATTTTCATGTATTTTCTATTTAAAATGTTTGTGCTAAGTATAAATACATGTGTTATGGAAATGTACAGGACAGAATGTATAGACATCTTATAAAATGGTCTGGAACCATGTTTTCCATCACAATTGTGATGATATAGAAGAGGCTGTGCATACCTCCATGGGATGGAGCAAGGCGCACAGACCACAAACTCAGCAGAGAGTCAGGTGACGAGCAGGGAGTCTCCTGCCCTGCAGAATGGCTGTGACGGCCAGGGGGCGGGGCCTCCTCGTTCCGGTTGGTAAACACGGTACTAGGACGGGGCGCGACTTACGGCGCGGCCCCTACCGTGGAAACGCCTCTGAGTGATGCAGCTGTGCCAATGGGGCATGTGCTACATCCTGCGGTGGAGGGGGAGTCATGTAGGCCTCCTCAAGGTAAGGGAACCTTTGTTCTCTTACCTTGGAGCTGCATTGCAGCTGCAATAGCACTGGAAGGTTGGATAGGATTGGGCAATCAGTACTTCCCTTGTATGTATCTTGTCTCTGCCACAAATCTACTACATGTCCTACTACCAACAAGCAGGCCCCATTATCAAGAAATAGCCAGAAACAGATTCTTAACTCACCAGGGTCAGTTTCTTCAGCCTATAGGCCCCTTTCAGCCATGCACAAGTCGGAGTTCCTTTCCTGAGCAGACAAATTGGCCAGAACTAGAAAGATGCCCATCTTCTTCTGACAACCCTTAGAGCTGCTTAGGATCCCTATTACATCTATCTGTTCATTAAAAGAAATACACAGACTTCTCTTGCACATAGTGACAGGCTATTCCTCATCATCATTTACCATACCATGCACTGTTTGGCCTATTCGGTATCGTCCTGGAGCTGAGCTATTTTTCATCGTTATTCCTTATTCAAAAAGCTGACACTGCCGTGTAATTGCACATCATGTTAAACTATTGTTAATTCTTCCCCACTCTCTCAAATAGTTTTAAATAGATAAGATCTTATGACACAAGTCATTGTGTCCATCCCCTCCCCCCACTTTGTTTTCCCAACACTGACTTGTGGCTATATTTAGGAAACCCACTTGAATTTCATCTCAAGAAACACACAAACAAGAAAACCATATAGGCACTCCTGGCATATTTCATATATTATATAAATAATAATCTTTATTGTTGTAGAGCAACATAACATAATCAACTCTTCTATGGTATGTTACATGATATTCCCAGATTCCTTTCCTTCCCAATGTGATTTTTTAAAAAGATTTACCCTTAGTTTGTTTTGACTTTTAGGATGATGATATTTGTTTATAACACTTAAAAAGTAGTCCAGCAACATAAATGGTTGGCTCCAAAGACCCCTGCATGAAAGGAAAATAGTCATTAGCAGTGCTGGCTGTGGCAGAGTTGCACAAGAGTTCATGCAGCACTCTATTGGGTCGGTTCTGTAGCGCAGCGCTCCTCAAACTGTAGGTTGCAACCCACTTGGTGGGTTGTGGCCCGATGCTGAGGTGGGTCGCCAGTTGGGCCCACCTGTCTGCCTTTAGCTCTGTTTGGCTCCAAACTGGAGCCAGACAGATGCAACCTGAAGCATGCTGGGCCTGGGGCAGCCACCAGAGGCCTCTCTGCAGGCCTCAGAAAGCTCCGGAAGAGACTTCTGGATCAGTTCTGGTTTCGTCGATGCGACGTCCGGTCACATCCGAGAGCCATTCGGAGGCCCGTGGAGGTCTACGGAAGCCATTCTGGACCCAGCACGATGCAGGCCCTCTTCTCTTGCTGAGAATGAGAGTAGAGGGCAGCAGCAACCTATCACTTTCTCTAGCAGCACCACTGCAAGGAATTGCAGCAATGGTGGTGGAGAAAGAAAAAGGGGGGGCATGGCAAGCCTGTTCCAATCGGGCGGAGCTGAATGCAAGCACGCCCCAGGACTAGGCCACACAGGGCGGCAATGACAAGGAGGCAGGGGAGAGCTCACGTTTGGAAGCGGCAACACGAGACAGCCTCGACTGCCTGATGTTCGTCGGCAGTAGACGCGTCATCCTCCGACGTGAAGATCCTGTTCCCTTTCCCCTCAAATCTCCAGCCACGCGACCAGCCGGCCATTGCTAACCGAGGCCCTTTGCACTGATTGTGGCACACAAACACTCTGCCCCCATACAGGCACAGTAGGTCTGAGGTGATGGGAGGGGGAGACAAACGAAGGGAACCCAGCAGGCTGGTAGAAGGAAAAAAGGTGATGATCTGCAAGGAAAAATGCTCAGCTCACAGGGCTCTGCGAAAAGGCAGTCGGATGCAGTGACGCTTCTGAGGCTCAGTACAGTAGAGTACTGATGGCCACACTGAGCAGTCGGTCGTGGCACAGATCTGTGTAATCAGCCACGCTAGGTCTTATTTTCAGGGGAGGTCTTATATTTATGAGTGCCAACAAAAATCTCGCAAAAATGACGGTAGGTCTTATTTTCGGGGGAGGTCTTATTTTCAGGGAAACAGGGTAGTAGTGGTACAGGTAAGGTGAGGGTTGCTCCAATCCGGATACCCCTCCTGGTTTGCTGTTCAACAGGATGAGGAAGAATGTTTGGAGCCCAGTGTGTTGTGAAGAAATAACCAGACAGGTAAGTAGAAGGCCAAAGAGGAGTGGGTTGGGTTGTACTTGCTGAAAATTAAGGCATTGCTTTGGGCGCCACTAGCAAGCACCTAGGAGAAAAGGCCTCGGCTAGAGGCAGAATTCTCATTCAAAGGGGCTTCTTATTATTACTGTAATGTAAATATTGTGTCTGATTTCTTTTAAAGTCGAATATAGAAGATAATTAGATTTATGTATGTTCTTGTCTGGAAGTGCTGATAAAAAAGCATTTACCTGAACGTTTAATTGCTATGTTTTCAGTGCAACAACCAAGATCCCCTCTCCACTTCCTATTACTGCTTCTGCTTCTTTTTGTTTTGTCTATTAAAAAAAAAACCCCAGAGCATCTACTGCACCACTCATTTCATTGTAAGGAACAAATCTTTCACTTTGCATTAAAAGGCATCTTTTGTAGATCTAAAGGCTCTCTGCTTAATCTCTTTTTTTGTCTGTAAGGAAGTATAGAACAGAGTGTTCTGTCAGATGGGGTTAGGGAGATAGTCTTTAATCAATCTTAAAATGCACAGGTTTGTGTAGTTACATGGTTGAATGTTTTATGCTAATACTGGAAGACTAATTTTCATTGGGGGAAAAAAAACCTAGTTAACATATGGAAGAAACCTGCAGGGTAAAGAAGATAAATGGAGAGACATGAAAATAAATTTGCAAAATTACTGAGAAACATGCAGGGGTAAACACAACTTACACTTTGCTTTTGAAATGGAACGAAAGATGCAAGATCAAACTTCTTTGGTAGCATGCTCACTGTTCGCATAACAACTCTTTGAATCATTATACAAGACAACTACTATTGAACGATACTGGTGTGGAAAAACAACTCCATACACCAATGCAAACGCCTCAAAAGCAATGATCTTGCTATTGCGGATGAAGTTGCCCCAGCTGTGCGATGAATTGATAGCCTAATCCTCGCTTGGGCCAGTCCATAGTGCTGATGGGCTTGGGCCAGCTCTCCGCTGCATGCTAAGAGCCAGCTGGGGACCAAGCAGTGATGGAGAGGTAAGTAAAAGACTGTTTTATTTATCTGCTCTGCTGTGCCATTGTCTCCAGTAGGCCTACACAGATCTGTGCCAGCTATTTAGCTGGCAGAAATCCAAGGAGGCCGATTGGGCCAACCTGGAGTTACACCCGGGGAAGGGGACAAGCGTCCCCTTACCTGAGTAGACCTCCTGCCCGACGGCAAAACAGCCACCAGGGCTCAGGATCCAGCGGGCGGCCCTGGGCCACCGGCCGGATCCTTACGGTGGATTGTGCTGTAAGTGGGTGGGGGGAGGTGAGACTATCTCAGTGTAAAATAACTTAATTCTACTTCAGCTCATTTCACCAAAGTATGAATAATAATGAAAGAATGGAAATAAAAACATGCTTTGAAGTCCCTGATGAACCATATACATATCTCATTACTTGGCCTTCCTTCATATACATATAATTCCCACTGCGACCCCTAGATACATTCATGTCTAGATGTCTGACAAACCATTCAGATAAGTGGATTTCTGCTGTGGATTATTTATCTTCACCCTGTGTAAGTCTAACTACAGAAGCAACTGGCTAAGAGGAATAAAACAGAACATGTGTGTGTTAATGAATAAATAGGTAATCATCACTAAAGGCCACTTTATGTGTAATATAGTAACTGCCTAAAAAACCATTTCCACATGATGGAGGCTTCTACATTGCATGTGCCAGAGAATCAGCACATGGATCAGCATGATCACATGAGAAATTATGGCTGACATGAAGATTTGTGAAGATGTGTGAAGATTTACTACACATGATTGTGCCGATTGCCCACACACCACCCAATAAACACATAAGACAAGTCAATTGGCATTGACGGTTGAACATGGCTTCATATACATGACTATGACTATATGCATACTAGGAATCTTTGACTGGCCATAGCTTTCCTGTGCATATATCCTGTATCTACAAGCAGTGCATGATATCCAATGACTGACATATGGTTTTCATGTTGTTTTTTCCTTAAAGGAAATTACCTAGGTTTGAACTGGCACTACGATCAACAAGAGTGCAGTGCTGCAGTTTCTGTTTTGAAAGCTGTTGAGTTTTCATATACTAGGGAACTGGAATATTGCTTGAAGCAAACTTGCCCAAAGAAGCTATTCAGAAAGCATCTCTGCAAACTAGAATTGTGGTGGAAGAAGCCTATTTGTTACTGAGCCTCAATGTTTCTTTGCGCATCACCAAGCCATGAGTAACCCACCCACATAATAAGTACTATATACTTTATGGTCAGATGAAAGTAGTTTGCAGTTTGCCACAAGCGAACTCAAATGAGCCATGAAGGTCATATTTGAAGTTCTCCAAAGAGCTGTTTTGGATTACACTTGACCTATCAAAGCAGCCCCACACAATTACAGAGGAGTGTGCTTTAAAAGTAGGTTTAGCAGCATATGTAGGGGGGCAGTTTGGACCAACTTCCCCCTCCGACAGTTAAGAAAACTAATGAGGAAATGACCAGGTTAACTGGAAGGACTAAGTGTGCCTACATAGTGGGCACACACATCTGTAACTATGTGGGGCCAGTTTGGAGAGGCAAGTATTGTCCAAACTGGCCCAATGACAGTTTGATAAAACTATGTTAATAATTTCAAGTGAAGCCCTATTTAGCCCAAAATAGTTCTATGGTCCCTGAACCCATTTCCTAAGTTGGTTTTAGGTATTCATATATGCCTCCCACCTACAGCCACAAACTAGCAGTCACAGGTAGTGGCTGTAGGTGGGAGGCATACGAATGCCTAAACCAACTTAGGAAATGGGTTTATGAACTCAGACCATAGAACTATTTTGGGCCAAATAGAGCTTCATTCATTCTTTTCTGACTGGCTGCTTCTGCTGTCAGGCTGGGTGGAGTATTTGGGGGTAAAGGGGGGGGATGCTATCACTTCCTTGTCTTCCCCAGGACCTTATGTCACTGGGGTAAAATGACAATGAAGCTGAGCAATGAAGGATCCAGGGTCAAGCTAGAGGAGCCAACAATTAATCATAAGTGAAGTTTTAAAAGGTATCATTAACATGATAATGGGCAGGAGGATCGGGCCCAAGAGGGGGACTGGATCAGCGGTGCATGTGTGCTGCATCCTATCCCCTTTCCTGGGCCTGATCCACCAACACGGGAGCACGCGGACTTGCGCCAGCCATAATGGCTAGCGTGGGTTCGAGTAGGCCCGTTTTCCTGGGGCAAGGGAATAAAAGTCCCGTTACCTCGAGGAGACCTCCCACCTGTTAAATTTCCCCACAGGATGCAATGTAGCCCAAGCTGGTGCCACGTGGGGGAACTTAGGTAGGGCTGGGCTGTCAGTCGCTCAATCTCTCAGTCTCCCATCTAGCAGCTGATCCTGCTTAGCTTTTTCAGAGAAGGCTACAGCTCAACCTCCAGACCACACCAATGATTTATATGTAGCGATCACTAAAGGCAATAGCCCTGTCCTCTTCCTCTTTCTGCTGTTATGTTTAAAAATGCAAAATGCATGCTGTGGTGTCATTGTGTTATCAGTTTTCCCATCATCACACCATTTCAGGGTAGCTGCTTGTGGGGGAAATTCACTGTCCAATGATGTAGGGTTGTCGCTTGCAATGGCAGCCCCCATTTGCCTGTAAAGGCTGCTTGTCACCTGAGATATTTGCAATCATGTTATCATAGTAATGGACTATATTGGGGGAGGGGGGTTGCCAAGATTACTTAAGCAAATATTTAGCTAATTGAGATATTAAAGCTTCATTTTATTGCCGTCAGAACCTGGGTTTGTTTTGGGGTTGCAGAAAAGAATAAAAATAAAAGTAATATGAATATCTAACCTATTACACTTTTATAGACGATATTATAAGTTAGCAGGACATGTGGTAAGTTTAATAAAAACAATTGTTAAATTGCATTATTCCAGTTCAGTACAGGTCTCCCTATTTGCTAAGTCACCCTTACATAGATCATTTCAGTTTCTACTGAATGTGACAGTTTTATTCTTGTGTTCCAACTGATGGTTGCTTCTTCTCCCCCGACCTCAAGCCAGTAAACCGGCACAAACACTTTCTGATCAGTGGTGATAAATACTATTTAAGCATAACTCCCCAGGAAAAGTGCCTAATTTGGGAGGTGGGGGTGGGGTGAGGGAAGAATGTCAGATTAACATGATGCTATGAATTATGCCCACGGACACTCCATCAGCCTTGCTTGTTAATTCTCATCCCGACTAGATCATTTATTTCTGGAAGTGTTAGTAACAGCAGACAGTAATTATTCTGCAGTGAAGAAAAGCGCAAGAGGTCACTTTCTCATTAAAATAGGAAAATTAAGTGCATTGGATTTAAAACATTGTTTCACCTTTTTAGTTAACATTATTTGGGAGAAATTAATCCCAGCTAAACTAGTCAAGTCCTGATCAGATCCTAGGAGGTAGAACGTTTGGGAGTGCCAGTACTTGGAGGGGGGGGGGGCTTGAGAGACCTCCAGTACTCTGAGTCCTTGATTTAATGTTCTAATGAGGGGAAGGGGTGGCCGTTAATGACAAAAGTCTGTTAAATCCAAATGCATTGAAGTCAGTGGATACACGGCAGACGCGCATGCGCAAAACGTATTTGACTAGTTTTGAATGAAGCAGAAGTCCATTGTTTCTAAAGTCTGTTTTAATCTCGGTCCATTAAATCAAAGGCTTACTGTAGCCTCTCCTGTAGGAGGAGAAATATAAGAAGAGTGGCAGGTGGAACACAAAGAGATGAGTGTTGTCTTAGTTACTTCTGTCAAGGGTTGTATCCTTGAAAACATGTGCAATGAAATTCTGTTGTCAAGTCTTTTCTATTGCCTGTAGCCATTGACCATTATACATGAAATACACATTCACAGATAAAACACTGTGCAGAGCTGTTACCAGTACTGACTTCCACACCTGCATGAATGTGAGTGCCCAGCAAGCCAACACCCGCCATCTTCATATTGCTCCAGCATCTCCAGTAGCGTCGTAAGGGGTGCCCAGGGCCCCAGGCGCGGACCCCTGAAGGGGCGGAATCGCGGGCTGAGGAGGGCGAACACTTACCTTCTTCGCAGCCGGGAGGGCCGTGTTTCAGCCCTCCCGCCTGCCCTTGCATCTGAACGGCCCCAAATACTAGTGAAAATAGCAGAGGGGGAGGTGTTCGGAGGCGGGGTGTGACGTCACACGTCCGCCCACGTGGGGGCAGCGATGCGTCATGTGGGGAGGTGTTGCGTCAGCGGCCCCCCCCCACATGGGGACGGAGCGACCCCACTGAGCATCTCTTCTTCGAAACTGGCAGTGAGGGAACTCTCTGGACTCAGCCACGTATCTTGGTTCATGGTACATGAAGGAACTCTTGGGGCCCAATCCTAACTAAAGGCTGCCAGCAGGGCACAGTGATGCTGGCATGGACTCTGCTGCATCCTGTGGGCAGGCAGAGGGGGTGGAGAGGTAAGTAAATGTTTCGTTGACTTAACTTACTCCAGTCCCACATGGGCACCTATGGGTCTACTTTTTTGGACCTGTGCCATCTCTTTAGTTGGTGCAAGTCCAGGTAGCATCAGACAGCCTGTCCAGGCCAAGCGGTACCTATTTATCTACTCGCATTAACATGCTTTGGAACTGCTAGGTTGGCAGGAGCTGGCCAAGCAACGAGAGCTCACCCACTGGCGTCACTGCAGGGGGGGCGGAGCTCTAAGTTCCTCCGTGATCAGAGCCTCCGTTACATGGAGGAACGAAGCGCCCCGTCCCCGCGCATTCCGACCCAGTCAAAGCAGTGAAAACAATGCGCAGGGGCAGGGTGCTTCGTTCCTCCGTTCCTCCGTGTAACGGAGGCTCCGATCACGGAGGAACTTAGAGCTCCACCCCCCCTGCAGTGACGCCAGTGAGCTCACCCCATTGCGGATTTGAACTGCCGACCTTTCGATCGACAGCTCATGGTTCAGCGGTTTAACCCACCGTGCCACCTGCTGTTGCTAATGTGCCATAAAGCACGTTGGCAGTTAGGAGCAATGGCAGGAATGTCTGCACCATCCTGCCAGCAACAATGGAGAATAGAATGCATGCCGGAGCAAGTAAGAGCTGATTCAAGCAGCACAAGATTGTGGCAAGGGCAGGGAAAGGCTGTAATGGGGCGGGGGGCAGAGGTGGGGGCGGATTGGGCCCAGGAGGGGTGCGGGATCAGTAGTGCTGGTGCACACCAAATCCTATTCCCCTTCCCAGGCCTGAAAACCTGACACAGACTTGTGCCGGTTATTTAGCAGGCACAGATCCAAGTCGCCCCCTTAAGCAGGCTGGGGCTTTACCCAGGGTAAGGGGATGAATGTCCCCTTTACCTCGAGGAGACTGCCAGCCTGCTCAATCTGCACATAGGATGCAGTGCAACCAAAGTGGCCCTGCTGCATTGGAGCAGATTAGGTTTGAGCATGGAAAAGCAACGCAGATGATCCAAACTGTGTGAAATGACTTTGTTGTCACCTTTCTGCTTATAATACCACGATGATACGAGTGTCACTCTTCTATACTTCATCCAAATTAGAGGTAAAGAGTTCTCTAGTAATTAAAAATCAGTGAAACTCTTGCTTGGGTAGAAGACCATGAATAACAGTGACACTTCTTCAATTGCACCTTGCAGTTCACTATTTAGTTTCAGCTGTGAATACCATTTGGTAAATTGATTGCTATTCTTCCAGCTGCAAATAAATGCATAATGAGCTTTATTATAGTTAGTTGCTCCTTTACATTTTAGCATAGGGATAGCATTTTGTCACTTGCAAATTCAGTGACATACAACCACACATATGAATTACTCACCTGTGGTACAAAATGAACGATTTTCCCTCTCTAGAACGTTCTATGTCTTACTTCTGAAATAAGCCCAGTGAGGTGACATGACATTACCCAGGTGTTCTGGAGACGTGGTCCATTATTTGTTGGACAATTAACAATCTGGAGGTGGCAGGATGATGGAAGAGACCTCCATGTCACATCCTACACTGGCACACTGCAGATGGAAATTGGGTTGGAAGATACGGAAGGGTGGTTTTGTATTGACCTGAGAAGGTATAGCTAAGGAGGAGATTTTTTTTTTAAACTACCTGTATTTCTGATGTTCCTTTCCGTACAAATGAACAAATGAAAGAGGATCATTGAGTTTGGGCCAACAGTCTCCATCCCCAGCATTCATTCATTCATTCATTCATTCATTCATTCAAAACCTTTTGTGTCATGCTTATGCACATAATTCCAAATATTCTTAGGTTCTTGTATGTGCAATCCAATACCCTGAAAATATACTAGATTGCACAGGGTTCTGAATTGTGCAACAGCCTATGCAGATTTGGGTGTATGTATATAGGCTGTGTCAATAGTGCCTTTGAACACTAGTGGCACAATCCTGTTGTATCCTTGCGGTGGTGGAGCAGTTTGCAACAGCATGCCTAACAGCTGCGCCCACGGCAAGGCCAGCGCCAGTGCAGACCAGAACGCATGTCGGAAATTGTGGGGTGGGGGAAAAGTGGGGGTGGCAATGAGAGCAGGGGGTGGGCAAATTAGGCCTGGGAGGGAGTGGAATCATCGGTGGCACCAGCGCACACCTTATTCTAAGCCCCTTTTCGGGCCCAATCCACAGACATGGGTGCACGTGGACTAGTGCCAGTCAAATGGAAGGTGCAGGTCCAAGTAGTCCCATTGTGGAGGATGATGCTTTCCTCCGGGCAAGGGGACAAATGACCCCTTACCTCGAGGAGCCCTCCCACCTTCTGCTTTTCTCTGGATGATGCAGCATGGCTGCACTGGTGACGCTGCAGAGCAAAGAGGCTATCTAACATTGCTCTAGTACAGTGGTTCTCAAACTGTGGGTCGTGACCCACCATTGAGAACTTTAAGTGTCCCCCTGCCCCCTTAAAGGAACAGCATCGCAGTGGTGGCGGTGATCCAGGGGGATTGCCACTGCCGTAAAAAGTGCCCAAAGTCACCATTCCAGCACTTACAGGGCTTGGAGGGGGCTTCAGGGAGGCCTGCGCGACCCTCTGCAGACCTCCCCAATCTTCGGATCGCCGAAAAAACGGTGAATTTTGGGCATTTTCAGTTTTCGGAAACTGGAAGCACCTGAAAATCGCCTTTTTTGGCAATCCAAAGATTGGGGAGGCCTGCAGAGGGTCGCGCAGGCCTCCCTGAAGCCCCCTCAAGCCCCAGTAAGTGCTAGAATGGTGGTTTCGGTGGCAGTTTCAGCGACAGTGGTGATGATCCCCTGGATCGCCGCCGCTGCTGGCCCTGCCCCCGCAAACACTGGGTGAGTGGGAAGAACTTTGAGAAAAGCTGCTAGTAAGAAAGGGTAGATAGAATGTAGAGAGGCAAATCCCTTGAGTAACCTATACTGTGAGGGAACTATTTCTTACAGCTCCAAAAAATATTATTACTGGTATTACGAAGTGCCCCATCCCAGGTTCTACTGGTCCAAAGCGCAGTGGTCAGCCTTGTCTAGGGGGACTGTTTATATTTTTGCTGTTTTCCTAGGACATGACATATTTCTCAGTGGGTTTTTTCCCCATTTGGCTAAGGTATAGGCAGCACTTCTCGTTAATGAGTTGGTTTAAAATTAATGTAATACCTTAGAATAGATCCTGGTGTCTCACTATTTTTTAATCCATGCTGTATCTATTTGCTTCTTTATAGAGGGTAGTGATTTACTGCCTCTGTCACAGTAAAAAGAGATATTGCATGCTTCATCTTCAGAACCTGAAGATCATCTTAAGAACATAACACAAATAACTCACTCTCAGTAAAACACAAGCTCTAAAGACAGGCCTGCACGATTTGTGGCTGGCCAGACTGAATACAGCCCATCAGTTCGGGATTGCAGATGTTCAGTGCAGGTGTGGAGTTCAAGAGATTGTGGAGTCTCAACAGGGCTTGACCTGGCCAACCTCTGACACCACTCCTGCATATGCTTGATGTACCACCCACCTCTATATATGCAAATAGTAAGACCTGGGAGGGGGAGGGATCAGTGGTGGCGCGGTGCACCATATCATATCCCCCCTCCCAGGCCCTTGCAGATGACATGGGGCTGCTTGATTCTCTGCCAGCTAAAGAGCTGGCGGAGAACCGAGTAGCCCCATTGCGGCAGCTGGAGTTAAGCGGGCAAATGCCTGCTTACCTCAAGTAGACCTCCAGCCAGTTCCTTCTCTGGATAGGATTCAGTGGAGCTACGACCGCCCCGCCCCCCACGCCGGAAGTGACGTTATGGCTGCAGCCGTTATGCACCATACCGAGGCACAGGGCAGGCGGGAGGGCCAAACACGCCGCCGACGCTCCTCGCTCGCCCCAACGAACAGGACAATTTGCGCCTCCACCGGTGACACTCTGATAGGTATTCTGAAATATAATGCCTGCATTAACTACTCCATGAAAGAGAATTTAATTGACTTTATCATTTTTTGTTCAGAGAAAATAATAGGAGCAGAACACACTGTCAGACACAGATCATGATTCACAACTTGTTATCCTGAAATGAAGGCAGCCCACCCAAAAAGGCTGTTATATAGCTACCAGGAATTTTAGATACATATATGAAGACAAGCCCTGTGCGGTATACTGTAAACGAGATGTGTACTCTTGAGCCGGTATTTCGGGATTACCATTGATGTTTCAGCTTGAACACTTTGATAAAATGTGAAGAGCTAAAGTGTATAGACAGCAAAACCTCCTGCAGAAAATACATTTACATCCCCCACTGGATGCCACTGTTTGATCAGATTTTAGCCCACAGAAGGCCTGTTAAATTTCTGAAAATTTGTAGCTTTGAGAAGTTATTAATTCAAATTAAAACACAGGAATCCAAGGGAACATGTTTTATTAAAATACCTGAAGCACAACTGTAGCAGGCTCAATAGGACTTATATAAAGTTACAGACTGTCAAAGACACTTGCTACTACCTACCAAATTTAATTTTCATTGTGCCAAGTGCAGCTAGAAAAATAAAGTGCAGGAAAAACTAAAGGTGACTGGGGATGCTGGAACACATATTATGTGCTGAATCTCCGAATATATGTTTTTAGTGATGTTCTGGCCTTGTCTTCAACAACCCACAGGCTTCTCAGATGAGGTCCCAGTGCTAGTTGAAGAGTACATCTTACCGTCTCTTGTACTGACATGGGGCAGTGCGCCATACTCCACAGTTGTTCTCTGAAATATGCTTAATTGGAACATGGACAGCCATTAATGAGTCTTATAGTCCAGTGTTTCCCAAACTTTTTCAACCTGCGACGCCCTTGACCATTGGCGACCATTGGCTGCAGCTCCCCATTACATTATATTGATTCCTGCCAATTGCCATTGCGCTATTTTCCGCAAGGATTTCGTGGCACTCCGCGACTCCCCTGATTGGTTTCCGTGGCTCCCCTGGGAGCCACTGTAATAAAGTCCCACTGAACCTGCAGTTCACAAGAAGAAATGGAAAAAGCTAGTTCTAGCATTCTTTTTCATGGTGTGTAGGGATGTATGGTTGCGAGAGTTGGACCATAAGGAAGGCTGAGCGCCGAGGAATAGATGCTTTCAAACTGTGGTGCTGGAGAAGACTCCTGAGAGTCCCTTGGACTGCTAGGAGATCAAATCAGTCAATCCTAAATGAAATCAACCCTGATTGTTCCCTGGAAGGACCAGGTACTGAGGCTGAAGCTCAAATACTTTGGCCACCTAATGCGAAGAGAGGGCTCATTGGAAAAGACTCTGATGCTGGGAAAGATTGAAGGCAAAAGGAGAAGGGGAAGGCAGAGGATGAGATGGGTAGATAGTATCACTGATGCAATGAACATGAATTTGAGCAAACTCCGGGAGGCAGTGGAGGATAGGAAGGACTGGTGTGATATGGTTCATGGGGTCACGAAGGGTCGGACACGACTTAACGACTGAACAACAACAACAGCAAGAGATGAATACTGAACCTGAATACTGAACCACTTACCAAGTGGTAGTTTTTAACAGTGAGCAAGCAAGTAATCACTTGGTAAACTACTGAATTGTACTGTGCTACCAAGTGATGAGACCCTTACCGCTCCTGTGGTCCCCTGGATTTCTGATTTGTTGTAGGTGTGTGGTAAAATTCACCTCACCATTTTTTTAGGACAATATAGATTACCACGTTACCAAGTGGAATTGTAAATTACTACTCAGTAAATTATCATATCCTTTTACCCTTGGTCACAGTAGGATGTCAACGTCTTATGGATATAGGATGTTGCATTGGAGCCAGCATTTCATGTTATAATACACATGAGACTGCCCTGCAGAATGGCATGCCTGCTCATTTCCTCTGTAATGTGTAGTAAAACATACCTGTTGCTTGACATAATCTCACTGTGTATTTGATGGTCCTGCCAGCGGTAGCCAGTGGCATGGAGTGAAAAAATATGTAGTGTGATCACAATTAGATTTTACATTGAAGAAAGGAACCCACATGATGCATGGTTGTTTGCTTGGATGCACCATTGAAATGAAACTAGTTCATTTGCATTAGCCTATATGAAGTCAGTGATGTGTGTGTGTGTGTGTGTGTGTGTGTGTGTGTGTGCGCACATGTGTGTATGCACGTGTGCACACACACGCATACACATGTGTGCGCGCACATATGAATGTGCCCCCTAGATCACTCCTACATATTACATGCTATTCCCTATCAGTCTAAAATGTTCTTGTATCCTAAAAGATACTTCATGTTGTATTGGTCTGAAGTTTCATCTACTAAAACATGTGGGCAGATTCCAAATATTGTATCAATGCTCTCCATTCTGTGATCAGGTTGCTACTCTTGAGTGTGTATTTTTGAGGTAGAAAGCACTGAGCACTTGGCATTCTTACATTTGTTTTATTTAATTTCAAAATTTCATAATGGGATTGGCAACATTTCTCTCTTTCATTAACAGAAAAGGTTGACTTGGCTTGATCTGAGTCTACTCGAGGCAAACAAAAGAGCAATCTCATTTTTCAAGATTCTCTCAATTTTCAGGAGTGTTTAGTATTGGCATAACTAATCCTACTCAGATCAATCATTGTTTTACTATTAACCTCTAAGGGAGAAGGGCTGGGCCAACCAAAGCGCTTTAGACTATCTCGTTCCTAAAACATCTAGCTATATGATTTGTGACTGTAATAAGGAAAAGCAGCCAGACCTTGAAATGACATTAGGTGCACTCTCAGACAACTGCAGCAGTTTCAAATGTCACATGGATGGGTGCTTCCTAAAATCACATTCAATAGTCATTGAAGGTTTTGTAAGAGTGACAGTTAAAAAGCAAAAAGTGCACTATTAGAACTTAAATGAACTGATTTTGTGCGCAACGAGGAAGGAATGCTCGGACTCATGCTAGCATCTAAGCACTATGCTAGGGTCATCTCACTTCTATTGAATAATATGAAAGAGCCAGTATTGTCCCTGTATTATCTTGCTTTTTTGGGTATATCAACAAAATCTGCTGGAACTTATATTGATCTCCTGCAAATATTTGAATGGCATGCACCCCTGCACTCAAACTCATGATGTCATCGCATGATGGTGCCATAACCTGATTGGTTGTGCAGAATGTGATTTTCATTTCCAACCAGTACCAGCTTTGAGCTTTACAAAGATGGCATCTCAAATATGTTCCTTAACTCAGGTACTCAGCTCTGTTTCCTATGATAGCCAGTCACAGGTGTTTGTTTAAAAACCACTCTGCGTGTCGCTGTGGGTGGCATATTGTTTCATGGTAAATATTTTATTTCTAATATGATTTAATATGATTTAGTTTTCGTATTAATTTTTTTTCTGTTTATTTCACTTTGATGGAAGGCATGCAGGAAAGATGCAATGGCTGCCGCTGCATCCTGCAAGAGGTAGTTGTGGAGGTGTCCTCTGGCTGGGTAAGGGAATAATAATGCCCTAACCCAGGGGTAAGCTTCCGTGGTGCAGGGAGGTCTAACTTGGATATGCACCAGCTATTTGACTGGTAAAGGTTCGCATGGTCCCACTCCGTGAGATCAGTTCCGGGAAGGGTTAGGATTTGGCCAAACCTGCCCCCTTCTTGGACCCGATCCACCCATCCCCGCCCCTGTCATGTCACCACTCCGTTCTGCCCTCCCCCATCCCTCCTGCCTCCCCCTCCCCAACAGATGCCACTTACCTCCATCAGTGGCATCTGGTTCCTTTGGAGCATGAGGGAAGGCTCTGGCCTTCCCACTGGCACTCCAACAGCGCATGTCTTTGTATGCTGCTGGAGCACCTTTTACAACTGGCACTGACTGTTTTCTGGCAGTCAATACCAGAAGAAGAGGCACACTGATGATGGCCAGAGAAGGTAGGATTGGGCCATTAGAGAACTAAATGCAAGGAGCACTAAATTCATCTTAACCTCCTTGTCAAAAGAGCAGGGTATCAGCAGATTTGCATGATGTTTTGTATGAATTTCATTAAAGGTGCACACATATAGGCATAGTTATGAACTGGGGAATGTACTTTGTCTCCACCTCATAGTCATGTAAAATTTTTTAATTACTTTGCCCATTTCAATATAGTTTTATGACATTCATGGGACTGTATTTGCATCCTCTGTTGGCTAATGCACCACTTGATCGTGTTATACGGATGGCTCAAGGTATTTTTATGAATAGGTTTGTTGAGCATATTATGAAATAGGTACAGGTTCAAATCCTGTAGAGACTTTGCTTTCATTAAAACTCCCATTATTAATATCTACCTTCTTGTTGGGCTATGGATAAATTAATTCTTATTCCTTGAAATTATTTCTCTCATTTTCAGATTGTTGTTGCATTGATGATTGGGACAGCGAAAACATTTGGGAAGGCACGGAAATAACAATGGACTTTTTATATATTAGAAAATCTGATTATTTTTATGTTAATTGTGACTGAACAATTCTAGAGAAAAATATTCCCAACACTTTTCTGCTTGTTGAATAAAGTTTTCGTTCCCGTATAACAGCCTGATCCTCTCTAACTTTGGAGCAGCAGAGCACGCGTTCTGCTGCTATAAAGTGTCGCAAACGCGTTGTAAAGCTCATTTGCGACGACTTGGGAGTAAGGACCACCAGTGCGGAGGCCAGCAATTCCCCGGCGGACCATTCCTGCACCCACCGATACAGGTAAGCCCTGCCCCAACTGGTGCATGGGGAGGGAGGGCCGGGGGGGGAATTGGCCAAACTGAGCAGGGAGAGGGCAAGGATATCAGTGGCGCGCTCTGCCAATATCCTTGGCCCTTTCCTAGACCGGTTTGGCCTTTCCCTGCTGCCTTGGATGTACATCAGCTTCAGAGCTGGCATACATCCAAAGAGGCCCATAGGCCCTGGGCGACCCTACGCCCAGGGAAGGGGACACCCCGTTCTCCTGATGTGTTCCTGGGCCGTGCCTTTAGGCTGGCCATGTAAAGTTGGGCAGGATTGCGCTGCATGTCAGCACACATATATCTTTGCTTTAGAAGGTCACTGGAGTCCCTGGAGCAAAATCCTGCACCACATTCCTCTCCAAGCAGAGTGGCATTGGGTGGCAGCTCCTCCTCCCTATCAAACAGGATCTGCAATGATAGAGGAGCTCTGGGAGAACGATCCCATTCATAGGTGGGGTTGCCAGATATACTGGTGGCACAATTATATCTGCCAACGTGGATGGGTAGGTCTGCCTGATGAGTGTGGATCCTTGGCAGTGCCCAGCTTGGTCTACCCCTGATGTCATACCTGCATGCCACTAAAAATAATCATCCCAATCTAGTGACTTAAAAGTACCCAAGGAATGTCACATGAAACACACATGGAACTACATCCAAGAAGAGGTTGTCCCATTCTCTCTCTTCATTGTTATGGCATTCTCTCAATTTGTGCAAAGAAAACCCTTTTGTTTTTTTACTTGCAGCCCAAATCTTTATAATAATAAAGAGCAAGTATACTGTGTGCCATAGAGATCAGAAGAAATCATTGTAAAAGAAAGTATTTCCAGAGTATGCCTTAATTGATGCTCACTACTTAATGGCTGTCTAGTTTATTGGAGTCTAATCATTAGTCCTAATTATTGATTATTAATGTAAATGTGCTTGAGTAATAGCAACTAAAGAAGCTTTGCAAAGCTGGCCTTCTGGAGCAGTTCCCTCTAAAATGTATTGCTACACTGTTATAACAATACTTAGTATCAGGCATTGACTAATATCTGCTCAAGACCATTTTTTTTTCTTCTAATGGGAATCATTGTTAACTGCTGCCCCTTACTTTGGATTGCAAATTGTATATTTCATAATTGATTACTTAGCGAACATGTTATATCTTGTATCTATACAATGTAGCATGTAATTAACTCATGATTGTGAGGGAGGGAGGTTTGTCATATGCAGTTCTTGGATTTTATTTAAATACTCATCAAAATGGGAACACTTCTTGTGTAAAGTGCATGGAATCCAATCCTACAAACTACACGGGAATCTGCTTCTGTTGGTCATACAATTGGTGACTTATTGATACGATATTATCTAGAGCTGCCCATTGGCTCATTTAATTGGCATTTTTGAAAAAGCTTTGAATCGATTGGTTGGATAAGATCTGTCATGCTTGCCTACAGGTGGCCTACATTTGAAACTCTTTTGTTGTGTTGTTTGGTAGAGAGCCTGGGAGCCAGGAACACATCACCACTGCCCTAGCCTCACACACATCCCCACCACAGGCAACGACAGGAGAGGTCATGGCCATTAGGTGGGTCAGTGACAGTTCAGGTTCAGGCATGAGAGAATGAGCATGGGCAAGGAATGGAGGAATGAAAGTGCTGAGGACCTCATCCATGCATGCACCAGCTGGGCAAAAACTCAAAATGTCCTATTTTCCATTACAAGAGACCAGCTTTATCAGTGGCAGCAGGGCTTGGATTGACTTCTGTTTGCTGATTTCTGAGACAAGTTAGTTGTTGTTTTCCCGAGATAGGTTCCGTATACCTTTGGTGATATCCCTAATTACAAATTGTGCAGTGCCATGCACGATTCACGCACTGGCATGCAGAGCTGCTAAAAGTTTGGCAGGGGTTAAAAAAAAATCCAAGGAAAGTCCTCACCAGCTGCATGGATGAATTAAAAACGTCACATTTCTCCAGAGAGATTCCCAGCAACCCCAGTCTTTGTGAGTTGACTTGCCTACTGAGCAAAGACAGGAAGAACAACACTCTGCTTCTTGTATGTACACTGGGACTTAAATAGATCATCTTGTTAAAATCTTTACACCCTGAAAACCTAAACATCTGTCTTCCTCCCCCCCCCCCCCGGGCTTGATCTTGACGTTTCAGGGTCAGACTTCCTTGTTCTTTTTTCTTCTTCTTCTTTTTGGTCAGAGTTACTCGCTTAGCATCTGTGTTTAGAGCAAATCTGGCTTAGGGCAGTGTGTATTTGCCCTGACCTTTCTGTGTTAGTAGAATTCGTTTTACCACGTGGAGATGGCTTGGTTAGTCCCTGGTTTAGAAGAGGTTATTCGTGCTGCTGACCTCAATATCTGGGCTTTCCAGGACACCTGGACAGACACCAAACAGCTCTCCTTGCAGCTTCCTTACAATCGTCGGAACATTATTAACATTTGTAGAGATTATTAATAATTGGTATTTTTTTTAAAAAAAAATGCAACTCACCTAATTTACTGATTTTAGTGAGCCAACATTCTTACGCCCCCCCCACCCTTTTCTTAAAACACATAGTGATTAAAAGGTCATTCATGGTTATGTCTTTCACCCCCTTATCCTTGCTAGAGTTTCTAGACTTGGACCAGGAGTGATAATTATGAATCCTGAGGTCCAAAAAGTCACAATAGCAGTGGCTATTGAGTTGGTCTTTCTTGCTCAATCTTGATCTCATGGCTTGCTCTGGAGGTCTGGAGCATGGGTGAATGTTCAAAGTCCATAGTTTCTAAGTCCAGCACCCCAGCCATAGTAGAGCTCTTCATAATCAGAAGCTTGCATCCCTAAATAATTGGATAGTTAACTGCAATCAATATGTAGCATGGATATTTTCATGATCCGACATATTGTAAAAAGGTAGAGATGGGTTAAAAGATCATGTAAAAAATTTTTTAATATCAAACAAACTGGAATTTCTCGTAATTGTTTGATATTAAAAATTTTTTACATGATCTTTTAACCCATCTCTACCTTTTTGCAATCAATATGTTAAATTCAGCCTATACACATCAGCTTTAAAGCAGCACTTCAGATCATACACCCTGATCCTATGCATTTGTCAGAAGTAAGAAATAGTTGAGTTGGAAATTACTATGCAAAGTACCAGTAAGTATAGCCTTAGAAACATTACCACATTGACAGTGCAATCTTGCCTAACTATCCAACGGGCGGCCCAGGGCCACCCACCGGATCCTATCCCCATTCCAGGCCTCTCTGGAGTGGCCCAGAGGTCTACTCAGGGGAAAGGGGATGTTTATCCCCTTCCCCCAGTGTAAACAGGGGAAGACCCAATGGACCTCCTCGGATTTCTGCCAGCTGAACTAAGAGGAGGCTGTGTAAAGGCCATGCTGGCTGGGAGGGAGCTGGGGATATGGTGGCTGCCATCCCAGCCCCCCCCCACAGACCGGTTCAGCCAATGGCCCCCCCGGACTGCCCCCGCGCCTGTCGGAGCTGGACTAATATAATAATTATATTATGCCAATAACAAAACATCTCCAGTGGGATTAAGGTCATAAAAATACAATAAAGGTTTAAAATGTAATTTAAACTTTAAAACAACTTTGTAAGTCCCTAGCCCTTCCTAATCCTCCCAATCATCAATGGGTCTCCTCAGACCTGCGCCAGCTCATTAGCTGATGCAAGTCCAAGGATACAAAAGGGGACATGTCGGCTGGCTCCAGAGGGGATAGCATCCAGCGCAAGTTGCCCGCACCAGGTGCCACCCCCTCCCACCTCTGAAATGCCTCCCACCACCACCCTATTCTGTCCCATTCCACCACCACCCCACTCCATTCCGTCCTTCCCTCTGACTCACCTTTGTCAGCAGACTGTCTATGATGGTAGTGACTGATGGCAATACGTGCATGTCCATGCGCTTCCAGAGCACTGTTTACAATGTCCGTAGAGCATCTACAGCTACTGGAACACTAGTCTACCTATTGGGCTCTGTAGCAGCAATCCAGGGGTTCAGATAGGGTCATTTCCCACCCCATCCTTACCTGGAGATGTCAGGTAAAGTGAATCCGTGCCTGGATTAAACTTGGAACCTTGGAACCTTCTGCATTTGAAGCATGTGTTCCACCACTGAGTTATGGCCCCATCCCTGCAGCATGATACTCACCACGTTAACTGAAAACTGTGGAAAGTACAGTAATTGACGTTGACTTCAATTGAACTGTTTTCCAAGTAAGTATGCTTCTGCCTGCAGCCTTAATCATCCTTAATTTTGGCTAAATGTCTCCACATTCTCTGATGCCTAAGCCTGCTTATGTACTTGGCAGTCTGAGTTTGTCTGAGAGTGTTTATTTCAATATAAAACTTATTTGTATAGCTTTTCCTTGTTGGTCGTTTTGCTATTTTTGGTCTAGCCTTCGGGGACCTTCTCTGAAGAATGCTATACAAGTGCTTGAATTGGATTAGATTGGATTTTCAATCATTCATTTATTCATATACTTGCTCATAACTGGCTGCATCAGGGGTTTTTTAAGCCCATTTGTTTACAGCTATTTTATGGATAAGCAGCACTCTTGTAATCACTTTATTTGTATATGTTGTGCAATTGCAATCCTGCCAGGATAGGATCTGAATCTATAAATTCTTTCTCAGTATTCTGGTTATGAGCTTTCAATCCTTCCTTGTGTTTGTTAATACGCACACACACAGACACACGCGCACAGAGAGAGAGAGAGAGACAGAGAGAGAGAGAGAGAGAGAGCACCAGATAATCCAAACTATAAAGTGATATTAGTATCAACATGCAGAGGCGTAACAAGGGTGGAGCGAAGGCAAGTAGTTCTGCAAGACTCCGTTACACTGGTGTCAGCGGCCCCTTCCCCTTGCTGTTGGAGCCATTCTGGCAGCAAAGGCAACACGCAGGACACTCCCCTGTTGCTGCTGGAATGGTTCCAACAGCAAGGGGGAGGGGCCGCTGACTCCAGTGTAACGGAGTCTTGCAGAAGTACTTGCCTTCGCTCCACCCTTGTTTCACCTCTGTCAGCATGTCTCTGCTGGAATCTGCAATACAGGATCTCCGCAAAGCAATGCACACCCTGATTCTTCCTGTGCCTAGGACGATACATAAAACCTCAGTATCCTGGAATGAATGGAGAATCTGAAAATGAATGGAGGTTTGCCATCAACCAAGTCGAATGGATTGCTCTAAAATAATCTTAGATTCTAGAACTGGAAAACCTCGATCCAGTTGTTGGATTAAATGCACAAAGTAGACCATTTTACATGAATTGCCTAGGCTGGAAACCTCATGTGCCTGAACATTATTTTTTTACTGTAGCGAAAGTGAAAAAATTGACATCTGTTGAATGTTGACTTTTGTCAGAGCTCTCCAAGTGGAAGAAAATATCTGTCCTATTTGGTCGCGCAACATGAAGCCATGTCTCAATTAAACAGAAATTGCATTACAAGGTTCCACAGGGTATATTGCATATATCGCATTCCATATCAGCGGCCAGATTCTGAACCCTGGAGCATGACATTTTAACATCAATTGTGATCATCTCTAAAGTTGCAATCTTCTGAGCCTTATCCCTCCCCCTCCTGGACCTGGTGGGACAATCCCCCCTCCCGTTCTGCCCCGTTTCGCCCTCCCCATGCCCCCCCACCAGGTGCAGGAGTTACCTGCGTCTGCCGGCGGTGTCCTCTGTCTGGTGGAGAGTGAGTGGTGCCAGCCCCACCGCTGGTGCCACTTACTCTCTGGGTGTCAGAAACGTATGATGTCATCACTGACCTTCCGGAAATGCTGCTGCACTGCCACACAACCACATAAGGAGTCTGCTCAGTGGCGTGGACCCCTTAGAGCAGGGCTTCTCAAAGTGTGGATTGCGACCCACTTGGTGGGTCATGGCTCCAGGCAGAGGAGGGTCACCAGTTGCCTACCCCTGCCTGCCCCTGCCTCTATTTGGCTCCAAATTGGAGCCAAACAGAAGCAACTGGAAGCAATTTCTGGGGCCCAACCCACCTTAGCCAGCCGCTCCCACATCGCTCTGGTCTGAGGATGGCCTCTGGATGCCTCTGCTGGCCTCAGAAGGCAGGTTTTGCCTGTGCAACTTCTGGTCATGTCGGTCAGGACAGAGCGATGTGGGAACGACTGGCTAAGGTGGGTTTTTGCGTGGGAGTGGCTGACCAAGGTGGGTCGTGGTTGGGGGGGGAATTTGGGTACTGCTGCCTTAGAGGGAACACTGCTTGTAAGTGCCCAACTGTATTCATTATTGAACTAGTTACCATTGTTTCTGCTTTGGGATGAAGTTCCCATTCAGACTCAAAACAAACAGGAAATCTTACATTCAGATTCAATTCCAGGTCATTAGGAAAAAAAAGAGGGGCACTGGGTTCAAATTTGGTTTCTTCTCCGTTTTCTCTGCAACATTTTCCTGATTGCCCATTCGTCTTTCCTCCTGAGTGAATGGAGGGAAGAAGAGTAGAGCCAGAAATTTGGAACATCGTATAATAATGGGATCCAGCAGCTCCTCAAGTGGTGGTGGTGCAGATTGGCAACTGTGTTCCCATTTTTAGGATTTTCGTGATTTCCCCACCCCTTCTTCAATTCTGCCATTCAGGTTGCCGCATCCTCTGCCTATTGCATCAGACCAGGCCTGCTGGCTCAAAACAACCGAGGGCAGTTGTGGTGTGGATGATGCATTGTCTGCATTGTTGATGCAATGTCATCAAGATTACCCTAACAGAGTATACTATGCATTGCTGCCTTACTATTGTGTTTGTGGGGGTGGGTGGGTGGGTAGGTGTGTGTGTGGGGGGGTAGATGTGTGTGGGTAGGTGTGTCTTAGCTTTTAGGAGCCTAAACAGATGAAACTCAATAGATTATACACTCTCCAGTTATTATTTTTCCTGATGATCAAGCCAACTTACAGGCATTTATTTCAGTACAGTTGGAGGAAGGGGTTTAATAATGTCTTTAAAACATCCTGCAGCTGAAGGTATGTAAGGTTCTGAACCTCAGTGATATTTAATAAATCTTAATGCTGGATAGGAAGTGTTGATGTGGGTATTGGTTTGTGCAGAAATTTATTTGCAGTAAAACACAATCCTCCTCTTCCAACAATACTTTAAATTAAAATTCCAGACAACCCATTTGCAGCACCCTGTGGATATTTCACGTCGAGGGTGCTTAATAATCATGTCCGTTGTTACCAACAGCAGGCAGTGGAATATGTGTACAGGTAGTTTTTCTGTTTGCATTGCCTTAGCGAGTGGATTATTAGCTGGGTGTAATTACAACAGGAGAAGCTTTATTAAAAGAAAAAACAAGATGAGAAAACGTACGTTTCAAAAATGCCATCCGGTTAAATAGCAAAGCCCATTATGGTGCAGCTGCCGAACATTTTGGACAAGGTCTGCTCTTCTCTCTTTGAAAGGGCCTGGAAAATGCAGCTGACGTCCAACTTGTCTTCTAACGGGACCATTTGTATGCCAGAGCAGTCAGTAAACATTTAAGCAAATAACAATCAAACACCCTGGACCAAATTCATCCCTGATACAAAGCCACGATTGTCATTGCAGCAGGCTTTGAAGTTGTTTGGTCCATTGGTTTTTATCACCGTTCGGCACAATAATCTTAACCATCAGCTAGACGCTATTCTGGGCAACTTTGTTTGTGTGCATGTGATGGCGGATGATACTGGCCGTAAAAGAAAGAAGGCTTCTGTTTGGTGACCTATAGGCAATACTCATCTCTGAGATAAAAGGAAATGGGGAAAAAATGCAGCTGTCACTCTTTTTTCCAAATGAAGAACCAAACGGAGGAGAAACATCTGTTCGTGGTTGGCGTCGCCTGCCAGTCGCTGGATGGCATGCCAGGATTTACAGAGCTTGTGTGCTCTTCCTTTGCAAATATCTCAGCATGTGTAGTATCGAAAAGCATGTGTTGCCATACTGCTCTCTTGAGTGACAGAGGGATTCTTCCATGACTTGCCCATTGAATTTTGCCTTAAGTGCAGGCTCCTGCTTCGGCAAAATATTCAAGACATTTTAATAGACGTCTCTACAGTTAGCAAATTGCTCGGGAATACTTTCCTTCTTAAGATGCATCCACCTCTACTTGAAGGTAGGAGTTCATTTGAGCATTGACAACCCCCCCCCCCCGCCCCGCATGAAGCCACAGGCAGCTCAAACTCCTCCTCCACAATTCGGATGGCTGAAGTTCTGTCTAAACTGGCCCTGTGATGGGATTGTTACAAATGATGGAGAATTGTCACAATTAATTCATGGTGTTAATCATACCGGAATAGAAGTCTGTATTGGCAGGTATAATGAGTATAATCCGTGATGGTCAGGCTGAAATTCAAAATTACATTTCTTGGTGGAAATGGACATAAATGTAAAGAGGAACAGAACATCATTAAAATGTTTCCAATAGTGCCAAAATGTCCTAAAATATTCAATTCAAAGCAAACTGGGAACAGGAATGACATGTAGCGTATATTTTTCAAAGTTCAATGTAGCTAACAATTAAAACAATTTAAAAATTAAGAGTCCAATCCTATCCTTACCTTGTGATGTCATGCGTCGTCCTACGTTGGCACTTACTGTCATAAATCAGTCAACACCAGTCACAAAAGGTGCTCCAATAGTGCGCTATACAGTGCGCTTCCAGGAGCACTGGTGAGAAGGCCTGCGAATTTCCGCCTGCGCTGTCATTGGCTCTCCTGCTTGCCAGAGCAGGTAAGATAGCAGGGGAGATAGGTGGTGAGAGGGCAGCAACAGGAGTGGGGGATGGGTGGATTTGGTCTGGGAGGGGTGGGATTGGCAGCGCTGGTGTGCACCATATCCCATCCCCCTTCCCATGGCATGGGTCCATGTAGACCTGCACCAGCTATTTGGTTAGTGCAGGTTCGAGTAGACCCCCCACACCGTGGAGGATTATCCCTGGGTAAGAGAGTGATTATTCTCTTACTTGGAGGTGACCTCTGCAACTGCCCCCTCCCACCATGAAATGCAGCGGTCACCATTTTGGCACCGCTGCATCGGCGGGGGGGGGGGAGGATAGGATTGGGCTGTAAAAACATACAATTTAACCAAATAACAAACTTACATCAAATAACAAACCATCAGCAGGAAATTCATAAAGGATCGTGTTGCACATTCTCCCAATACCATCCAGAAAGCCAGGTCTTTACCTTGCAACCAAAAAATTGACAGCAATGGAGACAAGTGGACTTCTCTAGATATGACGTTCCATTGTAAGCAGCCATGGGCAAACAAGGCCCTGTACCTTATGTTAGTGTGTGTGCTTTTCAGAATATGCATTCACATGCACACACACACACACAGGAGAAATCTATTTTGTGTCCTGGGACCCTGTGTTGTGGCCTATAGCACAGCAAAACGGTTTGGCAGGGAAGGAAGAGGGAGACGATGATGAAGTTGCAACAATAATTGTGGAGATAATAATACAAAAGGGGCATCAAAAAAATAAAAGCCATTCAGTGTTTCGTAGCCATTCATATGACTGGACCCTAAACAGAAGCAGTTACTATGTACAGGGAAAGGAGAAAGAGAAAGACGAGGAAATCCTTAAAGGGGGAGTGTAAGGAGTGGTACAGAAGGACTGTTCGGGGAAGCTGGAATTGCGGAACCAAGGATTTGATGATAGCAAGAAGGGAGAGGGAGCTGGAGAGAGAGAGAGAGAGAGAGAGAGAGAGAGAGGTTGCCAAGGTTCTGGCCACAGCAAAAGTCCGTGGCTGAATTAGCTCTCTATAGCCTGAACCAAGGGCTATAGCCAAGGAGTGAGTGTTCTGTCAGGCCATGAAATCACATCACTTACATGCAACAGGATGGCTAGTTTCTTCGGCCATGCAGTTCTTCTTAACCAGTGTCCCAAGCTTTCAAGTGAAAATCAACGTGAAGGGGCGATTTCCGGTGGTATTTAACTTGTCTTTTCTTTTCTAAGGAATGAAACAAAAGTGTTTCGCAAATGGTTGTATTTCAGGATGAGAGAACATCACAACAGAATAGCCAGAATACTTGTAACGCTCTCGACACAAAACCGTGTCGTACGCGCTTATTAATAAAAGAAAAAGAACCTTGTACTGCAGCCTTTTCAATGATAGGTTTTTATGTCTAGGTACCCGCTGGCTAAATTATCCCCACTCTCACTGAAACTGTCTGTAGCAAGTAATTCTCTCTGACAGTAGAGATACTTATCTGGTGCTAAGTAGATTTGATCATTTGCTGACACCCATGGTAATACCCCATTCATGAAACCAAGCAGATGTTCCTGCTGTGTAAACCAAAGAGAATATTGTAAACCATTTTTTCCCCATTTTTCTACCCGTGAGCAAATTTGCACTCGGCCAAACCCATCTATGCATGTACCACTTGGATCTCAGGAACAGAAGGAGGACATAAGAACATAAGAACATAAGAAGAGCCCTGCTGGATCAGGCCAAAAGCCCATCTAGTCCAGCTTCCTGTGTCACACAGTGGCCCCACCAGATGCCTCAGGGAGCACACAAGACAACAAGATAATCTGTTTCCTGTTGACACTCCCTTGCACCTGGCACAGAGAAAACCTACTTCTAAAACCAGGAGGTTGCTTATGGCTTGTAACCTGTGATGGTCTTTTCCTCCATGAATCTGTCCAAACCCCTTTTAAAGGCATCTAGGCCAGATGCCATCACCACATCCTGTGGCAAGGAGTTCCACAGATGAATTACACTCTGGGTAAAGAAATATTTTCTTTTGTCTGTTCTAACTCTCCCTCCACTCAATTTTAGTGCATGTCCCCTGGTTCTGGTGTTGTGGGACCTTAACGTCATCACTTTCAAATGAAGCTCCTCCATAGGAATAATTGGTCCAACAAATTCTTTGTTTCATTTCGCTCCCCCCTTTCCAGCTCATCACTTTCTAGTAAGAATTTCAAAACAGATGGAATATTTTGTTTACATGCCACCTCAAAGAGAAGTGACTTTTTTCTTTCATTTTAAGTAGCAACGAAAAAGCGAAGCACAGCTTAGATTAATAAAAGCTCTGATTTCCATCGCACAGTTATGTCTGACCAAGAAAGGCTTTCATTATTTATTTTAATGTTGAAAATTGAATTTCTGCCCTTACTGGGGAGTCAGTCCCACTGACTACATTGGGAATTACTTCTGAGTAAAGTCTGATCTACACCGCACGTATCCTGGTGCATCCTGGGCGTGTGCGGAGCGGTGGGGCTTCCTTTTTAGCCAAGCGCCATGGAACGCAGGAGAGCTGTGCTCTCCCGAGTTCCGTTGCGATCGGTTGTGGACCATGCTCGTGATTGAGAGAGGGCGGGACACGGAGCAAACTGTTCGACCAATGGGATGAGAGGGGGCTTTCAGCCAATCAGAGTGCACGTGTTTCAGCCAATCAGCATTGAGCATTATTACAAGGCACATTGAAGAAACTGGTGGAGCCCAGGGCAGCGTTTCAGGGCGGGGCATCCTGTCCCCTACGCTCGTGAGCCTCTAAACGCAAATGCAACGCTACCGGAGTTGGTGGAGATTAGCCTTAAAGATGCATTGGGTTGCCCTGCATGTCACTTATTTTTCCTTTAAAAAACCAGCAAGTGAGTTACAGGCACCACCAAACAATTCATTGAACTATTGCTTCATAGCCATGGCACCAAAGGAAAGCCTGCCAGGAAGGACTCTTGTTTAGGAGACAAGCCCTGAAATTGAAGGGCTTTGAGCTTGGTGTGTTTCCTCCCCTCCTTCATTAATCTGCCTCCCCTACTCTTCCACCTGCTCCATGCAGAAATGTCAGTGCCCCTCCTGGCGCCCATAGCAAGGGCGGGGCCTGCGTGACGTCATGGTGACGCACCCAGCGTGGCTCCGACCACGCCCCCCCCTGCCAGTTTTGGTACCTTTTCGGAGCCGTTCGAGCTCCAGGGAGGGTGGGCGGGCCGAAACGAAGACGGCCGAAGCGAGGCAACGCATTGCGAGGGTAAGTATGCCACCCGCTGAATGTGCCCCCCCCCTGTGTATATATATATACACAGACCTAGTTGGTGCAGCGTGGAATGTGATTCCCACATGAAAATAGTAAAACATGACTCAGCAGTATTCATGCAGTCACCTCATGGCTACTTGTTAAATTAAAGCGAGTCCTCACTGACACCGCAATCCTGCCTAAGATCCAGCCAGCGGCACATGGTCACCCGCCGGATCCTGTGCACCAGCAGCCAGCATGGCTGCCAGGCGGGACGTCTACTCAGGGAAGGGGAAGCTCGTCCCCTTCCCTGAGTGTAACCGGGACCAGGCCCTATCGGCCTCCTCAAATTTCCACCAGCTATTTTGCTGGTGGAAGTAGAGGAGGCCATGTAAAGGCTCCGGAGCCCGGTGGGGGACAGGATTTGGCCAAAGGACATCCCCCGCCCCTTCCCGGGCCGCCAGGGCCAATGGCCACCCTCCCGGTTCCGGTGATCCACCCCCCCCTGCCCACCAGATCCTGTCTTACCTGGGTCTAGCGGCCAGCGGGAGCTCCGTCATCGGAGCAGGGAACACCGGCCTCTGCGCCAGCCTTCCCTGCTCGGAAGAAGTCGCGAACGTTTGCAACTGCTTCCAGTGCCGGAACGCTCGTTCCAGCACTGGGGGGCGTTAGTATGGATTGGGTTGTTAAAGTTGTTGACAGGTTCTTGGAAACTGCTTTATGGCAGTCAGCGCCAGCGGAATAGGCATGCTGCCATCAACCAGCCCAGGTAGGATTGGGCTCTAAGAAACAACAAATATGTCAGCATGAAATACGTGCTTAATGTGGTGTGTGGACTGGGCCACACAGTATAGGAACATACGTTCATAATGCACTTAACTTAAATTACAGGAAAGCCAGGCTCAACAGAGCCATGATGTGGCTAAAATGTGAGTGGAAGGATGAGGCTTGTAGGTTTTATGAAGGGCCTTTCCCCCCCCCCCCCCATAATTCTAGTGATGAGCCAGTAGCTCATTCCAGGCTTGATCACTTGGCATCCAATCTGGTGTAAAGTCAGAACTGAACTGTGCAATGCTGAATATCTTGTGTATATGTTTGTGAGGGGGAAGTGGGAAACTTGTAGCCAAAAGAGAGGAATGAAGGGAAAGGGAAAGATGACAGGAAAAACAATTCTTACAGAATAGCATTGTGGGAGCCCATCTGTGGTTATTCGCAAGGCTCCATTTACACCTTCCATTTGTTATTCTTGATTTCCCTTTTGTTCCTTAGTTTCCACTGCTTCTAGGTTTATTAGCTTCAGAAACTATTCACCCAGCACCGGGTATGCCAGTTAAATCAGCTCGAAACCAGCACACAGGTCATTCTCCTCTCCTCTGTCAGCCATCTGAGCACTTGCAGAGATGAATTGCAGGCAGCGTTGCAAAGTGGGAGCGCATCCCACTATTCCCTTCTGTTCTCTATCTCTGTGCCATTTTCTACTGCACTGCTACCATCTGTCTAACAAAGAGAGAGGACCCCGAGGGGTCTCCAGTCTACCTACACCATCCTCCTGTGCCAGTCAAGATTTCTTAAAATCATTACCGTTTTGCTTTTGCAAGTTGGAGGCAGTCATGCAACATACCTCAGAGAATGACAGCACTAGCTTCTGATATAGCTCCATGTGTGAAGCCTGTATAGCAATGGTTCACAAACTGGTGGGTCGCGACCCACCAGGAGAACCGGATGCTGTCCCCTGCCACCTGAATCTGGGACGGTAGCATCATGGCAGCGGCAGCGATACCAGGGATCGCTGCCGCTATTAAAAAATGTTTTTAAAAGTTTGTTTTTTTCCAGCTACCAGGGGTCCTGGAGCCCTCTGGAGGGTTCTGGGCAGCCCGAGCTTCCCTTTGTGTGCCTCTCCGAGGTTTAGATTGCCACGGAACAGCGATTATGACCTATTCAAGTCATTCTGGCAGTGGAACACGCTTTATGATGTCACAAATGCCGTTCCGGTGCAGCGCATTGCCACACGCTTATGGGTCATTGCCAGTGATGGCGGCATCCTGCGTGTGGCAGTGGCCTGGAGAGGTTTCGCCAGTCCCAGTGCATTGGCGGGGGGGCGATTTCATACTGGGTGGACTGGGGGAGGGTGGGAGAAATGTCGGAGGTGGGAGGTGGTTATCCCAGTGCAAGCAATGTGTGCCAAGATGCTATCTATGGAGACCCATAGTTGACTGAGGAGCTTATGGAGGGGTAAGGGAATATATTTCCAATCCAATCAACCCCCTCCCCATCACCACCATAGCACACAGCACTGCCTGTTTTGGCATGCCTGTATGCTACTGCGCGGGGGGTGGGGGTGGGGGGTGGGTAGGATTCCTATACCTATACTCAGCATTTTCCTTATTCATGGAAGCTGATTCCATCTGTTGCAAAGGGGGCACCCATTTTGGAGGATGTAAGAACTGAGATAATAGGGCAGAAATGTGATGTACCCCTGGGGTATTGTACAATTTGAAACAACAGGTTACGCATCTTTTAAAAGGCTTTATAAATAGCTTCTGTATGATACAAAACATACTGTACAACCTGTAATTTTCTAAAGTGGCTTTATTTTTTTGTTAATTACCTATATGCAATAGTGTCTTCTGTACTACGTTTCAAGGGATAAAACAAACAGTGCAAGCACATGCCATTAAAGATCATTTGAAATTAATACCCCCTATCAAACTAAAGGCAATTACTTTTGACATTTTAAATACAGAAGATAAAATGAAAGCAATGCATCTGTAGACTTGTATGCCACATTTCTGCTATAGAAAGCAACATCAAGGAAGCATCAGGACAAGTCTTACTAAAACTGTAATGTCATTCAAAAATTGCATACATAAATGTTACTTTACAAACTATATTGATAGCCTGTAAGGCTTTCATTTAGGTACATAAAAATAAAATGTTACTCTCTGCCTCCCTCCCTCTTCCTTTATTTCCACACGCCCAGAGCTGGGTGGTGTGCTTGCCAGTAGCTACACTATAATGAAATTATCTGCAGTAATATCCTTTGGTTAACTATCAAAGTTCTTTGCCGTTCAGCTTCTGATCCAGGAAGGGGAAAGTGGGGCGCAAGAAGTGGTGAGCATGTGCTAACCACTAGGAACTACCCCCCCTGGTCAGCCTGCCTTCTCCCAGGTCCCTTTCCCAGACACCATCAGCCTTACCTACCTCACAGGGTTGTTGTGAGGCTAAAAGGAGGGGGAGGAGCTGTGTACACCACGCAACTTCCTGGAAGAAGGGCAATAAAGATATGTGAAAAGTCAGCATTTCTTTGCATGCATAGATTTTCTTCTCCACCTTATGTTCATGCCTCAGGGGAATGCATTAATAATAAAGGTGACACCAGAATCTGTATGACTTTTGCCATAGATAACTCCCTGGAATTATTCCATTTAAGACAATGTTGAGACCTATGTACCCTAGAAGCTGTTTGCCCTGTGAAGCAGGCATGAAACTCTTCATCGAGTCATATGAATATTTGTGTCCTTTTTTTCCTCTTCAATACCCCTGTGTCTCCACCTTGGTCAAAAACCTGAGGCCACATTATCTAAAGAATTGCCTACTTCCATATCAGCCTGTCCAGCCTCCGATATCTCCCACCAACTAGATCTTGATGCTCCACTGGCAGAAATATATTTGGCGAGTTCTAGAAACAGGGCCTTTTCTAGAGTCAGAGAGATCACTGGGGGGGGCGGGGGTGCCCCCGGGCGACAAGTGGGGGGGGCGACAAAACCACCACATCAGCGGCACACTGGCGGCGGCAAGGGAGAAAGGCGATGACGGTGGTGACAGCGGCAAAGGAGTGTCCCTGTGGACGGGTGGGCAGTGAGAAAGGATTGCCCGCCCTCACCCACCCCCCAGCTACCTTTTTGTGCTGCTGGCGCCGTTTCTGGGGGTGGGTTGATGGCATCACTTCCAGTCAGCGGCGTCACGGGGGGGTAGACATTTTTTCTGCCGCCCCCCCTTCCACAGGGTGTTAGTGCACCGCTGTCTGGTGACTCATGGGAATAGCACCCTTGTAGTTTTTAAGAAGACACTGAGAAATGTTTTGTTGGCAAATCTTTCCCTTTTCAAACTCGGTATTCTATGTATGTTTTATTGAGGAATGAATGAGATTGGTTGCTGCTTTTATGTTGTTTTCTGCTGTTCTCAATGAAGTTTTTAATGTGTTGTACTGTGTTTTTATATTTGTGGTTTCTATCGGGAGCTGCTTTCAGTTTCTAGGACCAGCAGGATCAAAACAATTAAATAAAGAAATAAAAATGGGCACTGCCTTTTCATGATGAGTAACCTTGGTCTGGCAAACCTGTTCATCCGCCTCCTTCACTTCAAGGAAGCCACCCGTCGCATGTACATAGTTTGTAAAGTCGTACATCTAACTATGCATTATCACCGCAGCGTCTGCCCATCTTAATATTAATGGAAGCAAAATGGAGATATCATGGTGAGAATAGGTGTGTAATTATCAAAGTGCGATGATATTAGTTTTATGGCTCACTGTATAATGTGAACTTTCACTGTGGTAAAAAGCCAACTGGGAGTAACAAAATAACCAGAGAGACTTTGAGTGTTACAAGGTATTTAATTTGATAGCAAGGTTAAAAAGCTTGATTCAGTATAGTATAAGCTCAAATGGTACCCAAAGCACTGAAGGCTTTTATTAGTTTCCAACTCTGCTTCAAGGCACAGATCCTGGTGGAATATCTTCCTGATATTGACAAATTGTTTAAAGACCAACTTCAGTGTACAAATAACATTAGCCTCCCGTATACAGCTTCTGACCCCAAGATTAAAACAGCAAGTACCATTGATCTAACAGTTAAATATCTTTGCAGTGCAGATTCCCTAGCCTGTAAAAATATTGACTTCTACTATATTTCCACAAAAAGCAGATTCGTGTGTGTGTGTGTGTGTGTGTGTGTGTGTGTGTGTGTGTGTGTGTGTGTGTGTGTGTACATAGTGAAGGCAAACTTGTTCAACCCCTTGCTTGAATTTTTTTGGTGTAATCATTGCTGTTCAATTTTTATGCTAACTTGGTATGTTGCATATCTAACTAATTTGCGGTTAAGAACTGAGCTATAAGCACAAAAACTCATGTTGTTCGATGACCTGTTCTTGGGAGATTTATGAAGTGATAATCCAACCTAAAGATGGAACATATGCTCAATGTCAGAATGAACGTATCACAATTTCAGAGAAAAAACAAGGTTGTGAAAAGAAAAGATAAAACCTTGTCATTTGTGCAGATATTTCTACATTGTCAAAAAAACAAAAACAAAAAAAAAACACTTTTAAAACATTTTGAATTTGGGATATTTCTCCCCAAAAGAAGAACTGGTGTAGGATAGTGGTTGGAATCCAAAGCTGTGAATCAGGAATCCTATGTTTTGAATCTTGCCTCTGCCATTAATTTTCACTAGGTGGTCTCAGCCTCAGAACTGCTAAGAAAATGGGAAAAATGGGAAAAATAATACGTCTCTTTCAGGGTTGTGGTGAGGGTAACATCAAGTTCACAGGTGTGAGGTGCTTTGCTTTAATAAAAGATCAGTGCAATCCTGCAAAAGTAACGGGCAGTGGAACGAGCGTTCCGCCGCCTGAAGTCATCGTAAAAGTGCCGTAAGGCACTTTTTCGACGACTCACGAGCAGGGAAGACTGGCGCAAGGCCAGCCTCTCCTGCTCGCCTGACGGAGTTCCCCTGTGGTCACTGGACCCAGGTAAGATAGGATCCGGCGGACGGGGGGAGGATCGGTGGTGCCGTGAGGGTGGCCATAGGTCCAGCTGCCCCGGACGGGGGCATGGCTCCCGCCATATCCCAGCCCCCGCTGGGCAGCTGAGCCATTACATGGCCTCCCCAACTTCCACCAGCAAAATAGCTGCCGGAAATCCAAGGAGGCCGATCGGCTGGCCCCGGATTTACACTCGGGGAAGGGGATGAACGTCCCCTTCCCTGAGTAGACCTCCGGCTGAGCGGCAAGCATGCAGCAGCGGAGGACAGGATCCAGCGGGTGGTCTGGGCTGCCCACCGGATCCTTGTGCAGGATTGGGCTGGATAAGATGTTCTGATCAGTCAGTTTTCACACCTGAGTTTGCAATGTAGCATGAGTATGTATTGTCTCCCCATTTATAGAATGGACTGAGTTTGTACTGCTCATTCTGACTGTTCATTAAAGTGCCAACCAGCTTGCTATAGCATGGTGCCAAACTGCTTCTCCAAAGACTGGGCAATTGCACATGGTTCCCTGCTCAGCCATTTTCTTCTTTATCATCCAACCGGGGCTATCCTTCACCAAATAAAACCCTTCCCTTTCTTTCTCTTTAGTCTGTCTCAAATTGAGCAAGTCTCCTTTCTTAAAAAGGAATAGCTGTGAAAATGATTGACAGCTCTAAGAAAGAACAAGATTTCTTCATCATACAGCACACAGTTTCACACAGCTATGTGATGAACCAAAAAGAGATGGCAGTTCATCATATGATAAAAGCTTCAAAAGCAGTTTGCATCATGTGATAAGTGCACTCATCACATGACTAACATCATCTAGACCCACGTAAAGTGTAGGTTTAAGTAGGCTTACCATATTTTGAGGTGCCCAAACCAGGACAACCCACCCCATTTTTTCCCCTCCAGAACTCTTTTAAAATATTTTTTTGGGGGGGTCTTCAGTGTGCCTCATGTGCCCTCACAAGATTTTGATGCCACCATCTTGGATCTCGCGAGATATCATGAGATCCAAGGTGGCCACACAGGAAAACGTTTTACCTTTTTAAAATCGTTGGTGAAGCAGCAGCAGTGGCGGCGGCGGCCCCGGAAAACCGGGACTGCCCTTGTTCCCGGGACCAGGCCCTGGAAACCGGGGCAATCCCAGTTTTTCCAGGACAGATGGTAAGCCTAGGTTTTAGACATATTCTGGTTTATCTGTAGCTTTTCTTGGGCCTACTATTGAGTTGAGAAATATCTACATCCAAAGACTTAATTGCAGTGTCAGCTATATTTTACTGAATATATCATGTGAATGTTTTTACCAGAATGAAGATTCTTGCCTAATGTTAGGAACAATCATTTCTGAGATGAGTATCTTTGAATGTCTGTTAAGAGTATTATTAACAATAAAAGGTATAATTTCAAAAAAGGCTTCCCTAAATTTCCAAAAGCACCTTTGAAATATATTTTACACACTCTGAGTCAACATGAATCACATACCTCATTATAATTAACAACATCTATTATTATTATTATTATTATTATTATTATTATTATTATTATTATTATTATTATTACAATTTTATGAATCTTATTTTGCATGGTTAATTATCAACATTTCATGGAGCACTTAATTTTGGTCATGGCCATTGTTTTACAAACACACCAGTAGTTACAGGGATACATTAATTTGTATTTTACCATTAATAAAAATAAGGCTGCAATCCTATAATACGTTCCTGAGCGTAAGCTCCATTGAATACAAGGGGACTTCTGAGTAGACATGCATAGGATTGTTCTGTAATTATATTTTGTGCATTCTACAGGAGGCTGGTAAACAAAACAAAATGTCAAGAATTGCATTTTGTATTTTATGGAGGTATAGCACAACATTAATGTAGAAACCAAAAGGAAAACATTGCAAAATCTCTTTCATGAGAACATTGTATGGGGATAAACATTACCAGATTTTCCCGATTTAAAAATAACTATGAGTTTCAAAAAGTATCTGATGGCCTATAAATATGCATAGCAATGTATTAGTCCAGCAATGCAGTTTAAGCTTGATTTATGGTGCTGCCTAGAAAAAAGTCCCAAAAATATTTTTGAGGCCTTAAATTGGTGCATGAGAGAATATGGAAGAGGCATTGGACAAGACTTGCTTTAATGCATTGATTAGTTAGCTGACAGGATAGAGAATTAAGGACTTGAAGAGTACAGACCCTATTTCAAGTGCGATGCAGAGTGTGCTGCTATTGGCCTTTGTTAAGCAAACAGGTTTGGATGGTAAAAATTCCATTAAGAAATTTGTTTGTGCAAGGTTAATGAGTTGCATACCACCTAAAATGACTAAAGAGCAGCTTCTTTCAGAAAGCACACTTTTGCTGTGAGCTGGTAAATTAAGCCCATTTACAGCCCAATCCTACCTAAATTCCCTTGCTCATTTTCTTGTTTAAATCCAACCTAAATCCTCACATGGTGATGCAGTGGCACTGGCGTGGGCTACTCTGCATCCTGTGTTGGATTTTTGGCTGCTGGAGGTCTCCTTGGGATTATGGGACATTTGTCCCTGCCCCGGGGTAAGCCCCAGCAGCTGCAACGGGTCAACTTGGACCTGCGCCAGCTATATCGGTGTGCACCGGCACCGCCGATCCCGCCTCCCACCTCCTGCCCCGTCCTCTCCCGCTTTTCGCCAACCCAATTCAGCCCCTTCCCCCCTCCCCTGCACTGGACTTACCTGCTCTGGCGGGCCTCTGTTGCTCTGTTTGCTCCATTTCTCCACCGGACCCAGCAGGAAGGCTCTATCCCTCCCTCCGCCACACCTGAGCCATGCACTGCCACAAAGCACTTTACGATGCTTTTGTGGCAGTGCGCACCGACAGAACGCACATTCCACCAGCGTAGGCCCTCGATAGGATTGGGCCGCAAGTCATTTTCCAGTGGCAGATCATGACGAAGAAAACAGATTAACAAACAACACCATCCTTCTCTATTTAGATGATTTCCTACTGTGAACTGAGGAACAAGATGCGTCAAGAGCTTTTAGATGTCCACTTTTAGAGCTTTTAGAGAGCCAGTAGGTTAAAAAAAAAAAAAAAGACAGACTGGCCTCAAGAGAGCACTTTTAAAAGTCATTGAGATACTCTGAGTTTATATTATCAAGTTTGTGTTGATTGTCTTTGCCATGAGATCAATTTTAAACATTTTGAATGATAGCTTGGCCAGGTCCTTGCACTCCTCATTACTTTATCTTAAAACGTGGTTTTGACACCATATTTGATCCTTGAATCCTTTCTGTGGGTTCACTTTCTATCACACCACATTCTGCAGAGTTTACATGCACTTTTCATCCCAAAGCTCTGGAAATGTGTCACGAAAAGTTGCCACAATCAGAATGGCTGGTGTACCCTATACTCTGAAGTGACTCATTCATGCAGCTGGAAGGAAAGCATTCCTCTGATCTCACAAGTATGATCTGCTGGCATTGGCTCTTAGAAAGCAGAAAGCAGAAAATAGCTATTACTACACTGATAACAAAACGCATGGGGGAAGAACTATGAGGGCATGAAGTGGGAAGTGGTGATCCCCATGATTGGGAATAAGGAACATGGTGGTACCAGAAAAACATTACTGGGGATAAAGAATGAGAAAAGTGCTTTGTCCCTATATGTTAGAGTTCCAAAAGAGAATCAATGATCAATTTCACATGTAATAATAATAATAAAAAAATCATTATTTATATACTGCCTTTTCTTTGGTCATCGGATTTCTCCTCTGACTTTAATTCAAAGGTGGTTTACATGGGCGGCCATGTAAGCCAGTGGGTGGCGCAGTGGGTTAAACCGCTGAACCATGAGCTGTCGATCGAAAGGTCGGCAGTTCGAATCCGCGACGGGGTGAGCTCTCGTTGCTTGGCCAGCTCCTGCCAACCTAGCAGTTCCAAAGCACATTAATGCGAGTAGATAAATAGGTACCGCTTGCGGGAAGGTAAACAGCGCTCCATGTTCCAGCCGCATGCTACGTGCTGCGGAAAGGAGAGTCATGCCGGCCACATGACCATGGAGGCGTCTTCGGACAACGCTGGCTCTTCGGCTTTGAAATGGGGATGAGCACCACACCCTAGAGTCGGACACGACTGGACTTAATTGTCAGGGGTCACCTTTACCTTTACCTTTACATGGGCAGGCTTTTCTAAACCCCAAGGGGTTTTTACAATATGTCTAATCTTTAGTAGAACCCTTCATTCTAGATGTTTCTTTCACAGTCCATCTCTCTCTCTCTCTCTCTCTCTCTCTCTCTCTCTGGCATTCGCATCACCATGCTTCAGCTGTCAGGCAACCTTGACTGCCTCTCAAGTGCTGCAGCTGCAGTTCCACTCCCCCATAGAGGCTTTGCAAGCTTACCAGCTTGGCATGCCGGCAGCTCTCCGACGGACACAGACACTTCCGGCCATCTTGAACTGCCGTCCTTCAGAACATCAGGCATATATGAGACGGTTGCTCTGCCAACTGAGCCAGACATCCTGTTATCCTGAATATATTTTCCCTGAAGTAAATTCTACTGATTTCAATGTTGTTGTTGTTCAGTCGTTAAGTCGTTCCGACACTTCATGATCCCATGAACCATATCCCGCCAGGACTTCCTGTCCTCCACTATCTTCCAGAGTTCGCTTATTTTCATGTTCGTTGCATCGATGATGCTGTCTAACCATCTCATTGTTTGCCTTCCCCTTCTCCTTTTGCCTTCAATCTTTCCCAGCATCAGAGTCTTCTCCAGAGAGTCCTCTCTTCGCATTAGGTGGCCAAAATATTTGAGTTTCAGCCTCAGTACCTGTCCTTCCAGGGAACAGAATTTGCCACAGTTTGTTGTGAATCACACAATCAAAGGCTTTTGCGTAGTCAATGAAGCAGAAGTAGGTGTTTTTTGGAACTCTCGTGCTTTCTCCATGATCCAGCGCATATTGGCAATTTGATCTCTAGTTCCTCTGCCTCTTCGAAACCCAGCTTGTACTTCCGGTAGTTCTTGGTTCACGTACTGCTGAAGCCTAGCTTGTAGGATTTTGAGCATAACCTTGCTATAGCATGTGAAATGAGTGCAATTGTGCGGTAGTTTGAACACTCTTTGGCAATGCCCTTCTTTGGAATTGGAACGTAAACTGACCTTTTCCAATCCTTTGGCCACTGCTGAGTTTTCCAAATTTGTTGGCATATTGAGTGCAGCACTTTAACAGCAGCATCATTTAGGATTTTAAGTAGCTCAGCTGGGATATTATAATCTCCACTAGCTTTGTTGTTAGTAATGCTACCTAAGGCCCACTTGACTTCACTCTCTAGGATGTCCAGCTCTGGGTCAGTGACCACACCAGCGTGGTCATCAGGAACATGAAGATCTTTCTTGTATAGTTCTTCTGTGTATTCTTGCCATCTCTTCTTAATCTCTTCTGCTTCTGTTAGATCCCTGCCTTTTTTGTCCTTTTTCATGCCCATCTTTGCACAAAACATTCCCTTGATATCTCCAGTTTTCTTGAAAAGATCTCTAGTCCTCCCCATTCTGTTGTTTTCCTCAATTTCTTTGCATTGTTCATTTAAGAAGGCCTTCTTATCTCTCCTTGCTATTCTCTGGAAATCTGCATTCAGTTGGTTATATCTTTCCCTTTCACCCTTGCTTTTCGCATTCCTTCTTTCCACAGCTATTGTCAACTCTGCATACTTAGGATTTCAGCTTAACTTGGTTCAGTAATGGCTCTGTCAGGAGTCCGATGGGGCCTAACACCTTATTTAGCCAGAGTTCTGCCATTTTAGAATCCTTTTTCAGCCACATTTCAACACGGCTTGAAATTTTTCTTTTATGCTTGCAAAGTGAGATGATAATTGTTGGGTGAGATGTTGAAACTAGACTTGAAGAGAGCCAGCCTACCCTCTTGGAGACCACCTGCCTACCCTTTTGCCATACCAGATGGAATAAAGGCCAATAATCAGAGAGGGAAGGGGAGGTCTGTGGGGGGGGGGGCTGGATGGATGAAAAAGGGCTTGTACACCTGGGGAAAAGGGCTTGTACATCTCTCTTCTCCATCTGCTGAGAGTCCCACTCAATTGTTCTGTGTGATCTGTCTGAATAAAGTGGTGGCTTGTTGATAATTTGAGTCTGAGCATCTCTCCTTTCCTCTGAAGACAGGGACAGTCCAGCTGCCTCTCACTCACAGAAGCTGACCACTTCTGTACATAAGAACATAAGAAGAGCCCTGTTGGATCAGGCCAAAGCTCCATCTAGTCCAGCTTCCTGTATCTCATAGTGGCCCCACCAGATGCTTCAGGGAGCTCACAAGATACCTGTATCCTGTTTCCATTCCCTTGCACCTGGCATACAGAGAAAACCTACTTCTAAAACCAGGAGGTTGCTTATGGCTTGTAACTTGTGCTGGACTTTTTCTCTATGAATTTATCCAATCCCCTTTTAAAGGCATCTAGGCCAGGTGCCATTCCCTGTAGTGACTGGGAAGCCTGAAGGGAGGGTGCCTACCCCCTCCCTGGCTCACAGGGCCCATTTATAACAGTTCCAGCACTGTGTGTGTGTGTGTGTGTGTGTGTGTGTGTGTGTGTGTGTGTGTGTGTGTGAGAGAGAGAGAGAGAGAGAGAGAGAGAGAGAGAGAGAGAGAGAGAGGAGTGATGAAATGCTTTCTTTTCAGAAAGCAGCCTGTTTCCATTGCGGCAGGTGGGGGAAGAGCTCATATGAATGAACTGAGCCCAATTCCAAATGGAGCTGTGACAAACTATCCAAATCCCCTAATGAAATCAGGTATTTTGTTTCTTCAATTTAAATACAAGAGCCAGTAGAGTTATACATTTCAGGTATTTGGGTGAAAAGCTAAGGCTCCCCAAGGAGCATGACTCCCTGAAGACTAACACTCCCGGTGGTTTCAACTGCAGAGGCAAGAGATTACAGGAACATCTCAAGAGAGCGCTAAAAAAATCAAACAAGACCAAATACCCTCATACCAAACTGTGGGTTTTTAGGGTTTTGGTTTTTTTTTTTTGGGGGGGGTCTCAGTTTGTATTCTAAAAATATAGACATTCATTTTGGATTTCTACTATTCCCTGTGTATCCCACCGTGTGTCTATATTTGTTCTTCCATGTTTCATTTGGAAAAGAGGGGAAAAAAACAGCTAAGCAATAGGAGAGATGGGCAATTACTGTAACTACTGTAGCATGTTATCCTATTACTGCTAAGTACAAAAGTTTCTGAGCTTTTGCTTCCAAAATGTCATGTCAGACAAGAGCTGGATTACTGCTGAAATTTTTTAATCTTCAGAGTAGAGAAGGCCAACAATTTTTATAATAGGATGTGAGCACTGATACTCTATTGTCAATGACAATGCTGCAGCTTTTCGGGTTTCTTCCTGGCACTGGCTGTATTGTGTATCTGACATTTCACGTACTGAGTCATTTAAGCTACATCTCCAGGAATTGACTATTAACTACATATTTCCACAATTTCATATATCCAAGAGCAGGTTTCCTCTGTGGGATTATGTAGTTCAAAATAGAGTTGCCACCATATAATTTAATTCAACCAGTTACATCTCGAAAGAAGCTGTATGTCCATAACCTGTCCACGCCAAACAAAAGACAATTTTGATTTCTAGTGCAGAGACAAAAATCTATGTGTAGGATTTATGATTGTATGATCTTGCTTTGATCAAATTTATCCTTCCCCAATGGCTACACTACAGTTTACATACACACACGCGTACACACACACACACACACACACACACACACACACACACACACACACACACACACACACACACACAAACTGTTTAATTTAACTCTTAATCAGTCATTCAACATTCAGTGTTGAATACTAGAGCCTGCCCATTCATTCACATAAATGAATGACTGCCTAGGTATTGCAACGTTATTGGATAAACTTTGCATATACTTTCCTCAGTAGCAGTACTATAGGTTACGGGCAGTGCAATCCTGCGTAAAGATCTGGGGCCGACCCATAGGGCCAGCTGCAGGACTCTTCTTGGGCCGCTCCGACGTGGCCTGGGGTGGTTTAGAGTTGGAAGGTCCCAATGGGCCTCCTCAGATGTCCACCGGCTCTTGATCCAGCGGAAATCCGAGGCAGCCGTATAACTGCTGCCAAGCCCAAGAATGGAGACGGGGATATAGCGGCCTACATCCCCGTCTTGGCTTGGTGGTCTGAAGTTATGCAGATAAAGACAAGAAAATGTACATTAGTAATTTATATGAATAATGACATTTTAAACACCCCAAAATATTCATACATAAACATCAAAGCAGAAGATGCACAGAAAAGAAATGTACATTCCAATATAAAAACCCTCTTCAGTTTATAATGAGAGTTAAGCTGCTTACAATTTCCCACTCTGCTCCAAAAGCATTGAAAATTGGAAGTTTGGATGGCTGAGTTCCACACGATGAAAGCAGAAGGGCTTTGCATTGTCTCCTCTATCAGGGGTTCTCAACCTGTAGCACGCCTACCCCCAGGGGTACGCGGACCACAGGTTGGGGTACGCAGGCCGCTGTCCGTTATCAGCTGCTGTGATCAGCAGCTAATGACAGACAACGTCACAGTTTTTCCCAGGTCGCGGTTCAGGCAAGAGGTCTTGCCCGCCCATGCCACAACCCGGGGAAAACGTCTACAGGCCTCCCGAAGCTCCCCCTTACCTGTTCTCCCGGCTGTCGCCATCTTGTATCTCGCAGGATCCAAGATGGCGACGGCCCGGAGAACAGGTAAGGGGGAACTTCAGGGGACATCAGGAGTCCTGAAAACATTTTTATCGGGTTGCGGCACGGCAGGCCCTCCCGCCCGCACCGCAACCTGGAGGGAACGGCTACAGCCCTGCTGAATCGGATCCGCCCACCTGTGCCACAACCCAGTAAAAATACATTTTAAGGGGGGTACTTGGGTGGGTTCATGGGGGTACACGGGGGTATGCGGGGGCAACTTCTGGGGGAACGAGGTGCGACCGGAGGCCTGCGTAGGGGTACGTGGGCCTCCAAAGGTTGAGAACTCCTGTCCTATATGATGCTCATTTTATAAACTAGGTTACAAGTACCTACACTTTGCCTTCATCTTTTCGCTCAACATCGCACTGGGGAGAGAGATATCCCAGCAGATGAATTTCTTCCCCAATCAGTTGCTAGCGATAACACCTGATGAATGTCAGCCTGATACAAGGCACAGTGCTTCCCAACAATGCCACCTACTACTATAATTAATGTCCAGCCAAAACTTCTACAGAAGATGCAGTTTCTGCTGATACCATTCTTCAAGCAAATCTTTCTCCTCCATTTAGATGCATGATGATGCAAGAGTTTTCATGGCCCTCAGCCTGGAGGAAAGATTGCTTGTTTGCAAACCATCTTTACATAAATGCTTTTTTATTTCATTGTCTGTCAATACAGAAGTTAGGGATTATTGCCTGGTTCCCTCAACACATGCTAATACATTCCCTCCCCAACAATACTGAAAAATGATGGTGCTTTTGGGGTGGGCTCAAAAAAACGTTCGAACCATTCGCCACCCCGTCCCCCTTATTTGGTCTCGTTCTCATCGTGGAAGCTGTTGACCATGATGCTCAGTATTCCATTGTTTCCCACCACTTTCAGACTTGGAAGCCACCTCCACTTTCTTCTTCAACATACTCAAAAGGTATGTAATTACTGCATCCAGTGTAAATAGTTCCACAGATCAATTGACAAAATGAGTGGTAAAAATATAGAATCATTTCCATTTTTCATATACGTAAATAATGTCCAGGGCTTATAACAGCAGAACACAGTTTGGTTTTCCTGGGCTTAACTATGCAGGCCCTATGGTGCCTGTATAATTAGGTATCCTGAACTATGAGGGAGTACAGAAAATATATATTAAAAAAAAAAAACAGTCCCTAAACATATGGAAACATTCCTATTCTTCCAGCTCATAGGGGTCTAGGAATGATGTGTCAGAATAGATGGTTCAGGAACAAACTGATTCATTCCCCCCAAAAATAAATCATTGTGCAACGTAATCTACCAGAGGTTCCACTGGAATTTCAAAATGAAGTTACACAGAAAAAAGGAAACGACTCAATAAAATAAATTATCACATTGCTGCAAAAGGCTGTGCACGACAACCCAGGAAAAGAAGTCTATCAATGGCTACTAGTCATGATGGCTGTCTGCTCCCTATAGGTTCAGAGGAGAGCGGTCACAGGAGAGGGAGATGCCTTCATCTTTGCTTGTGAGCATTCCAGAGGCCACTCTTTGGCCATGATGGGAAACGAGATGCTAGAGAGTAGATGGACTGATTGGTCTAATCCACCAGGTTCTTCTAATGTTCTTATTTTCCTTCTGAATTTAATCTCTGTCACCAAAGAAAGAAAGAAAAATAGGCAATGGAGCCACCGTCCACTTTCTGCTTGTTTCTTTGGTTATATAGGCTGGTCATTAAACTAAAAAGGGAGTATGAGGTAGGTAAGAAATGTTGTATCCCCTCTGCTGGACAGAAACAGCCGAACACTTCTGCTTCCTTCGTCAAGGCATCTGCTGGCCTATTACATTTGATCAACTGATATAATCTACCACTTTCCTTTGATTCTGTACAAAAGAATATTCTTTAATATCTTTCACTCCTTTTCTGTTTATTCAAAGTTCAACCGCAATTGTATTTGCCAAACAAAAGAACATAAGCTGGAACTGCAGTTCTTTTTCTTTATTGTCATTAAAATAGTGGCAGAAGCCAGCCATTCACAGGGAATCAGTATTTCAACGCTTCGACAGAGGGAGACCTCTCAAAGTATCTGAAATTAAAGCTCTTCTGAAAACAAAGATGCATTGTGAATTGGAACCAGGAGCAGAAAGCATCTCTCTCACAATACACTCGCAGAAAGAACAGCTGAATTAGCAATAGGCTTGTCAGCACAATTCCAGGGAAGATTGAAAACACTGAAAGTCATCTCCCTCCCACATGGTGAGAAAGCTAATGTCAAGGACACTGTCCAAACTTTCTTTCTTTTTAAAGAACAGAATGGAACCAAGGAGAAAAATCAGTGTTGAAGAAAAGCCTCACTCTATCTCTGCCTTTCACCTTTTGATTTACACTTTGCCGCAAAAATGTTAAATGAGATTGTGTGCAAGGTGATGAAAAGTCCTGTCTTCAATGGGGCCATTTTACTGGATATGAGCCATATAAGATGGAGAAATGACTACTGAAGTATCTTTCCTCTTGGAAGAAAAAAGGCACACAAAGGGATGTAGCAGTTGTTCAACAAGAGCTTCCTGGGGGGGGGGGGTCATGGCTCATGAGAGCTTCCTGGGTGGGTCATCAAAATGATGCCATTGTATTTGGGGATGGTTATGGAAGACAGAGGAGTTAGGATTCAGGTGGATTCTGATCAGGCAAAGCTCTGTGGAGGACCACAGTGGTGCAAATCTGTGATAACATTGACACACACTGTGCAAATCAACACATGCTGCACATTATGCAAGATAATATAATAAATACTTTCGAACTTATTCTTCCGTATTCCACATATGCATAGGTGCGGAATCGGATTTCCTTGACGGAAACCTACCCCAGGGTTCCCCAACTATGCAGGTTTTGTTTTTAATCTGTAGAAAATAAATACCAATAAGTCTTGTAATATAAATTTAAATGGTTAGTGCCAATAGAGTGTTATCACTGTCCATTGCATTCTCCATGATTACTAACAGCCCAATCCTATCCAGCGCTGGCGCAGCACGTGCACCAGGCACACGCAGTATCTAGTGCTGGATAGGGACAGGCTGGAGGTCTCCTGGGGTAAGTGGACGTTCATCCGCTTACCCTGGGTAACGCTGCAGCCTGCCCTATGGGGCTACTCAGATCTTTGCTACCTCTTTAGGTGGTGGAGGGCCAGGAAGTCCTGTGTTGGGCTTTCAAAGGATAGTATTCGTTGTCCACCAAGGATGCCAGTTTCACGCCAGTTCCACCCCTTCCCAGGCCCAATCCGCTCCCCACTGGTGGCTAGCTTACCTGCTCCCTGGCCGCGGTTGCTGGCTGAGGTGGTGGGATGGTGCAGTCCTTCCCACCGACACCAACTACTCTTGAGTCATCACAAACATGCTTTATGGCATGTTTGTGACATTCAACACCGGCGTTGGGTCACAGCGTCTGCAAATAAAATTGTGCCGTAATATATATAATATATTCTGAATTAATTCTTTGTAGACTTTCTTTCCCCTTTAAATGTCCAATAATGGCAAGTGCAACAATTTGTTTATTTTTTTCCAAGAATGCTGCTCCTTTGCCTTGTGGATAGAGATGAGGGTGTCTTTGACCACTTCCGCCCCAGGCATGATGCTGTTGTGTTAATCCTTGCATCCTATTGGGTGATTCAATAGGGCATTTCTTTCAGCAACATGCCTGTAGCGAACTCTGTCCAGTGGTCAGTCTCAGGTTAGCTGGCTGCCTTTGGGGCCTGGGTAGGAGATTTTGCTCTGTGCCTGATTGGCTGTGGGTGTGGGGTTTTTCCACCTACCCAGGCATGGTGGGTTTTATTTTAGCCAGACTGGTCACATCTGACAGGTATAATACAGGATAGAGAAAAGGATTAGGGGATCAGTGGGTACCCTGAAGGAGGCAAGAGGTGGGGGGAACCAGAGGCTTTCTGGTTTAGGGATACTGGTTGGTGACCCCTTGGGCCTGGATTGCAAGGTTGATTTCAAAGGCTGTCCCTTTTGTGGTAGGTGGTACAATTCAGCCAGAGGCGTCATCAGGGTCAGGCAATGGGGCAGTGGGCCACCAGGCGGCGGGATTGGGGCTCCGGGCGACAGGCGGGCGGGCGGTGTCAGGGCGGCTGGCGGCGGCAAGACTTGTGCCATTTGTAGGCATGAGGAGCAGCGGCAGCGTGTTTGGCCCTCCCGCCCGCCCTGCACCTCGGTAGTGTCCTTAATGGCTGCAGCCGCTACGTCACTTCCAGCACGGGGGAGCGGTCAGCGCTCCGCCACTGAATTCAGCTGCCTTGACCCTATGTGGGTTGACATAGAGAAGTATAGATTGTCAGGGTGGGAATACCCCAGCAGGAATAGACAGTGGCATTCTGTGTCCTCCAAGGTAGGTGCCCATATGAATGGGGAGGAAGAGCAAGGAATGACAGGAACTGCTGCAGTGTTTGCATTTGTATGGAATCAACTCTGATTAAAGAAATGTAGCCCAGCTTTAAATCCAATATACTACTCCTCTTGTAAGTACGGAGGGAGGGGGTGCTCGGGCAATGCCACTTCTATCATCGTTGCAGACGTACGCAGCATGTAATGTCTTGTTTGAGGGTGATTTGTTTTCTCGATGGTGGAAAGGTAAAACAAAGGTGTCTTTCATCATTATAAAACAGAATCTGCTGGCAGGTTGAATGAACCAGCTTAACACTTCCACATATTTTAGATATCGGTTTTGGATATGCTAGCCATGCTGAGCAAGGTACATATGGAGACATACGGAATGTCGCCTCCTCCAGCTGCCAGAGGTTCAGCATACCTCTCATGGTAGATGAGCTCCACCACTACTGCAGAAACGTTTCCATGGGTTGGTAAGTGAGCTTTGGAAAAATGGTGACTGAAGACACAGTTCCCATAGGCTAAGGGAATAACAGCACAATCCTGTGTAAGGATCCAGCCAGCGGCCCATGGCCGCCCGCCGGATCCTGAGCCCCGGCAGCCGTTTTGCCGTTGGGCCGGATGTCTACTCAGGGAAGGGGACGCTCGTCCCCTTCCCCAGGTGTAACTCCAGGCTGGCCCGATCGGCCTCCTCGGATCTCCGCCAGCTAAAGAAGGCCATGTAATGGCCTAGCCACCCGGCGGGGACAGGGATATGGCCGAGGCCATCCCCTGCCCCCTCCTGGGCCGGCTAGGTCAATGGCCCCTCTCCCTCACCCGCCAAACTGCCCCCACGCCTGACAGATCTTTACCTGCCTCCTCCGGCCGACACACAGGCGGTCTGGCGACAGAGCAAGGGAGGCCGGCCTTTGCACCGGCCTCCCTTGCTCCAGAGCAGTCGCAAATGTGCTTTACGGCACGTTTGCGACTGTTTCCGGTGACTGAACACTTGTTCCATTGCCGACAGAATCCTCAGGATTGCGCTGTGAGTCTTCTACTGGTTTATGATGTCAAATGCTTTCGCACTGAAGTAAGCATTAATTATAGGCCCTTGAGGCAAAGAACCCAGATGAAATCTTTGTCTCAGACTTTGTTAGCCCCAAGTGTGATGCTCTATTTTGTTCACCTGCTCACATACCCTCTTTGGAATTATCACAAAAAAAATCAACACCCCTGTGTAGAGCTGTCTCTCTGGACCCCAGAGAATTGGGCTGAGCTGGGCCGGCCTATTTCTAATCTGATGACTAGAACATTTCAATCTACACTGCATGCCGTTTCTTCTTATTGTACCCATTGCTGATGTCATGACTCTTTCATGACTCTTTTAAGGGCTGCAAGTTATGCCCAATTCTTTTTGTTCCTAAAAAATTATAATGAATTCCCCCTAGAGCGGAAGAACTCATTGGTTCTGAACTTCTGGATTTCAGCAGATCAGTAGCTCTTTGAATACATTCGAGGGTGAAGTTGAAAAAGTCTCAGTGGATTTTCAGAGAGAACTCACACCATTGTAGTTGAACTGAAACTTCAGTTCATTCAAGTAAGATTGATGGAACTTCATGGACCAGCTGAATAGATTTCTTTTGTTTGCACACAGCTGCTCATCAAAATATCCAAAGGTGCTTGAAGAACTTTGTGGAAATACTTTCTTGGTGAACAAATTGAAAAAGAACACCTTTTGGAGAGATTTTTTTTTTTAAAAAAAAATCCCACATAATATTGTATAAGCTGATCTTTCTCTCTCACTCTCGCATACTTCTTTCTGGCCTGGTAGTCACACATGTGATAATTTTCAGAAGGACTTCTTCCAGATGAAAGCAGATGATTGAAGACGTGACAGGATTTTTTAAAAAAAGAATTCTGAAGAAAAAAAGATTGAAAAAAAATCTATCTACACAAAAGGAAAAAAAAGATCCAGGCTCAGACTTCCTATCACTAATAAACACTTAGAGTGGCTGAAGTAGCCTTCTCAGTCATATGATAGAAAAAAAAAGAAAGTTAGTAGCTATAAGTTCAACAGAACAATTGAAAATGGTGGGGCAAGTGGGAATGTGCCCTATGTGCCGGCCGCGTATCGTTACGTAAGATCGGGCTGTAAGTTTGCGCCCTGTGATGCGGCGAGGCCGGTGAAGCCTCCACCGCATCCAGGGTGCAAAGCAGGCAGCTGGGAGGTCACCTCAGGGGAAGGAACTGTGTTTTTTTTGCTGCGGGTAAAGCCCCAGCTGCCCCGATGGGGCTACTTGGATGTGCGCCACCTGTTTTGCTGGCGCACATTCGAGTGGCCCATGTAGTGGCGGCCAGGCCCGGGAAGCAGTATAGGATTCTGGTGGAGCTGCTGCCGCTGATCCCTCCCCCTTCCTAGGCCTGACCAACCAATCCCACCCCATGGAGCATCCTTTTCCACTCTCCCCCCCCCCCCACTGCCCAGCAGGGAACCTTAACTTCCCCAATGGGCGCTCCACGGGATCTGGGGCAGGGGAGCGGCACCAACCTCCTGGTGCGGCCTCCTCACTGGGTGATGCAAACATACCTTACGGCATGTTTGCGACACCCTAGACCGGCGGAGCACTGCTCCGCTGGTTTAGATTCTAGACAGGATTGTGCCGTTAGTCTTGAAGCCTCTTTCCAAGGAATCTATCACATGTCTTTAGAATTGTCAGCCTGAAATTTCAAAAGTGAGGAGCTTTCTGAGAGCTGGCAAGATTGTGGGTGGCTATAGAAATGTGATGCTACAAAGCAAAATGAGCTATACAGTTTTCCAATACACAAAAGCTATATTAAGGACATCTGTTAATTCGACTGTGACACAGCAGAATTGCAAGGGGAAAAGCCGGAGCTCAAAGTAACATACACGCATGAGCCTCTCTTTCTCTGTCTTCATTGCATCAGATTACTCTGATTGATACACAGAATAGTTCTATCCCCAGCGAAAATGAGTATTCATAGCACTGCTTCATGTGCCACATATCTTCAGTGTTAGCTGCAAACCTGCACATTTGACAAGGCTGCTGATGTTTGAACTATTTGGATTGAGTGACACATTCCTAACATGAAGTCATTAAAATGAACTGCTTGGCCAGTTAAAAAAAAAAAGTGGGACGTTGCATGCATGCCTTGCGTGACAGTGCAATATGATATATGGCATTGTTTAAAGGATGATTAATGGGAGCTGCAGAATGGGAGAGAATAATCAAATTCTTAACATTGTTACATGGGTATTATGCTGAAAAGGCACCTGTGCAAACTGATCTAAGGGTGTAGCTTTCCATGACTACATTGTGCAGTTTCTCCTTGGGGGGAAAAGAGGGGAAAGGGGGGGACCTTAACAGTGGTAACAGATAAAACCAAAGGGGGAAAGAAGGAGCAGGTGCTCTGCTTAAGTTTAGGTCAAAGTGAACTCCTATTCCTTCAACAATTCTAGCTAACTATGGCTTTCCTACTTTAATAGAATAAATTGCCAACTTTTTATTTCAAAAATTCTTGCTAGGCTAGGGGCCGAAGGGTTCTTGTGAGGCAGGGTCTGGTGGACCAGAGCACCCAAACGTTTTCGACCTGCGGCTCCCTTGACTGTTGGCGACCATTGGCCGCGGCTCCCCATTACATTATGTTGATGTTTGCCAATTGGGATTGCACTGTTTTCCGACAGGATTCCATGGTACTCCGCGGCTCCCCTGGGAGTTGCGCCTCCCAGTTTGGGAACCACTGGACTAGTGTGTCTGGGGGCCAAGACAATACAGGAAACCCACTCTTTGCTCCTGTGAAAAGTGATGGCAGTGTGTTGGGCTCAGCTTCACATAAAAACACCTTTGGATTGGGACAACCATCTGCATTCATTGCACTTTCTATTTATCTTCTTAATCCTTTGAGATGACTGTAAATGACAGCTTTTCATTTCGTAGTTTAAGTACTCAGGAATAAATTAGCAGGTGGCTAATGAGTTTACCTCTTGTATGGATGTGATTATTGCAGATTAAACATCGAAGGAACAATACAGGAGAACGAAAAATGTGTCTATACCAAATGTATTGCTGTCCAAACAGCGTAGATTTCCCTCTATCAGGAGGAAAACCTCATTAAAAAAAAAAACATGTTTATTTCCTGCAAGGGTTCAGTTGTGATGTTTTGTGGTTACTACAGATGTCTACTTTCCTCCTGCTTGGAGCCAGAAACACAAATCCAATGTTTGGCAGTGCATATTAATATACTATAAAACATGAGGAAATTAGCTGGTGCTTTGAATTATACTTTCATTATTGTTTCTTCAACCTGTCCCCTTTTGTGATTACAATGTGTCCTGATTCCCTTTTAGTGGACTATAAAAATAATTTAACCTGCAATTTGCAGTAATTGTTAGTCCCAAATAGCTCACAAAATCCTTTCCTAATAGTGAAAAAAGGCACTGGGGAGTTACCTTCATGCACATTTAACTAGAGGTAGGCCTAAAATAAAGCATGATTCCCCCCCCCCCCTTGACATTCGACTTTGAAGGGGAGGTTGAGGATTTGGAGCAAATAGAACAGGTGAGGAGAATACAATGGGAGACAAAGGGAGGGAAGAATCTGAAACTAGAAATCCTTGCTGAATCTTCATTCTGTCACAGGTAATGGGTAGAGCCGTAATCAAACATGTATTGTTCTTGGCATTTATCATTTGTACAGCATTTTTTAGTAGAATACAATTTAATCTGGATAGAAATTTGGGGTCCCATTATTACAGAACTGTATTTTGGAATTATAGAACATTTATCACACTTTGCATGTGTAACCTTCTCCCTCTCCCTCAGGGCCCTCACTCTCTTTTCCTCCCTCCAAATCTCTGTCTTTTCCTTCACTGCCAGATTAACAACCCAATCCTAACTAATTCCCCACACGACAATGCAACGGCACTGGCTATGCTACTTCTCGTAGGGGATTTTCAGCTGCTGGCGGTTTGCTTGGTGTAAGTGGACATTGTCCCCTTGTCCTGAGCAGACCTCCAGCAGCCAAAAGTTGTCCCCTTGTCCCAGGGTAAGCCCTGGCAGGCGCAACAGGTCAACTCGGACCAGCACCAGCAATATCATTGGTACAAGTCAATGCTGATCTGTGCAGGCGGATCAGGCCCGGGAAGGGGGTCGGGATTCAGCACTGCCCACTGAAGGGGGTCGGGATTGTAACACTGCCGCTGAACCCACTCCCCACCCAGGCCCGATCCACCCACCTCTTGCACCATCTCCTCCCCGTTCCACCCTCCCCTGCCCCATTCAACCACCTCCCCACCCTACCCCACTCCTCTCCCTGTGCAAGGCTTACCTGCTCCGGTAGACCTCCATCGCTCCGCCGGCATGCACAGGAAGGCTCCAGCCTTCCCACCAGTGTGCTGGCTCCCTGCATCGTTGCAAAGTGCTTTATGGCGCTTTGGTGTAAACAACTCTCTCTATAAAGGTTTTTCAACGTAAGTCCCTAGTTAGACATGACATTCCGCTTTGGTGAATGCCCTTTGAAAATTAGGTGCTCCCCCCCCCCGCTTCCATTTGCTTTCTTCTTTCACTTATTATTTCTGAAAGTTAGCAGTTGGGTGGCAAAACAAACATAATTTTATATTTAATGGTGTCTAAAGTAAAAGAAACACAGGTAAGAGGCACTTACCAGTTTAGAAATCAGACAATGTTGTTGGTGGGTTTTTTTTTTCCCTCCATGTAGTGACTCTGCCAACCAAGTTGGAAGTGAGAAAAATCTATAGGTTGTTCTTTACAGTTAATTAAGCATCTACAAGTGTTCTTTTTCTCCAGAAAATCAATTCCTGCGCCCCATGAAAAGCTGATCAGCAACATATTATCTAGTGGGGAGGGGGATATGCTCATGTATTCTAGAAGTCCATTTAAAAATCTTCTAGGCTTTGCAATTGTTTTCTTGAGTAATAATGAAAGAGTCAGTTTAAATACAAATATCACCATCTTTCCAATCACTGTAAGAACCATTGATTTAATTTCCTAATGACAGAAGAATTAAGTAATAAGCCAGGAGTAGGAATGCAGGCAGTCATGTGAAGCCATGTGCCAAATTGATATTTCAGTAGTTCTGATAACTTATTAGGGCAATGACCATGGAATGTCATGGAGGGGAGTAATAAATTTTCACTTGACTGACTTCATATTTCTCATTTCATATCACTTTTGTCTCACCAAAGTGTCATTTCTGTTGCCTTGTCATTTTTTAAAAATACGATAGAGCTAAGATTATAATGATATTAAGTATGGCAGGCAGGAAGAAAAATTACCTGTTTTTACAAAACACAAGAACATACACACTCCAATAAAAGAGAAGCACTTACGTCAATAAATGAAGGAGCTCAGTCTTTGCAACAACGTGAACACAGCATAAGCTCTGTAAAATATAATGTATGTGGTATCTCTAAACTGAACAAGTAGGGGTTAGAGCAGGGAATTACATTTTAGATGATTTTCTAGTCTATTGTATGCCAGGGTTCTAAGGATAATTTAGACTCCATGTTTTTAGGTAGACATTTCAAGTATGAATGAACACAGGCTCAGCTTTGCCCTATAATTTTTTTAAGGAAAAAAAACACATCAGAACACAACCGATTTTCTTAGGATGCATACAGAACAGAATCACAAAGCCTTTGAAATATAATTATCAACCCCTGAATACGTCAGCAAAATCTTGTAGTGGTGTGTATGTGGGGGAGGGGTAGTGTTAGCACATAATGTTGCAGTTGCTGCATGATCTCCAACAACCTTCATGTGAAGGTGAGCATCATTAATAAATGGTCTCAAACCTCCTCACCAAGCTTTGATAGATACGTCTGTTGAACTTTGCCATTGGGTTGCAAGTATTGCTCTTCCTGCTGCTGCTAAAGAGTATAGATTAAGGAAGACTTTGTGCAGTCGCTGTGGGGGTGCAACCGATGTGGTGCTCCAGGGGATGTAGCGGCACTCGGGGTTTGTGTGAAGCCCTCAATCCCGACGAGCAGAGCTCCGCTGTCGCTGGTGTTCACTGCTGGAAGGGCCCTCCTGCCTGCCCTTGGTTCCATTTGGCTCGAAATCGAGCCATTCCGGAAGCAACCGGTGGAGACGTCATCCCGCCACTGCCCACCTACGTCCAGAACGTGGAGCCTCGGTAAGGTACGCTCTGCACTGGGTGGGGGTTCACCTCGCTACGCCGCTGTTCTACTATGCACAGGTCAAGTCATGTGTGATCCTGAACAATCAAATAAAAGCAAGGAAGAAGACTAGGAACTACAAGGTTTAACTGCCAGCTTGATGTTTAGAAAGGTCATACTCTGACCTCAGGGATGTATACCCTAGTACTATATTTGCCAGCAGATTTTAGTCCTTGATGTTGGTTGTTCAACTTTTGAATTGATTTCATTAAAGTTATAGATTGCACAGGAAGGGAAAGCTCTTAAGTTACTTCAAGGTCATGGATGAATGTTACTGCCCTGAATGGTGAATAGTTGCCTTTACGAAGTAGCTCCAGAGAACGTAACATTAAGTTCCCTTAGGAGGCACTAACTATGCCATGGAACTGTTCTATTGCAGTTTGTTATACTTATGAGGACGCTTCTAGCATACCATATTCTTAATTGCTCTGGAAACGTAAGACTATGACCAATATTCTAATTCCCTCTTCAAGCATTTTATTTTTATATATTTATATTATATCACAGCAATGGGAGTTAAGACTGTGGGGTTTTAGTGTGTGTGTGTGTGTGTGTGTGTGTGTGTGTGTGTGTGTGTGTGTGTGTGTGTGTGTGTGTGTGTGTTTCATTCTTCTTTCATTTTATTGTATTTTACGAGAAAAAGAAATGTCCCCCAGAAACATTAACAGACAAAAAAATATTATCCCCTACTTTACCTGGCTGGTTTAAGCTAATCTTCCTTTATTCTTGCAGATAAATACCTCTGCTGGTTGGGTAACTTAACAGGCTTTCATGTCTATCGGGCGGTGTGACATGGAATGCACTCCAGCTCAGGGCTGTCGCTGCCGCCTCTGTTTTACAAATAATAATAATAATAATAATAATAATAATAATAATAATAATGATGATGATGATGATGATGATGATGATGATGATGATGATGATGATAAGGGAGTCCAGGGTGGAGACCCCGGTAATGAGTCTTGGAGTGCACTGGGTTCTGGGGAGACCTCCAGTCCGAGCCCGCAGGGGCGTATTGGGATGCCTTTAGGCCTCAGAGGAACCCGAGGGAAGGGGGATGTGGCACCCGGTTCCTCCTCCTCAAGTCTGCTGCAGGAGTCTTGCTTGGCTGTCGCTCCTGTCCTCCAGCCAGCCGGCCCACAACTGACTCATCCTTGGCCAGGCATCCCTTATATACCCCTCCCGGCTCCCTAGTCCCGCCTCCCCAGGCCCTGAGCCAATCCCACCATGTCTGCCTGACAGGCAGAGGTGGGAGCCTATCCGAAGCTATGGTGTCTGGCTGGAGGTGGGCGGGACTTCCTGCCGCTTGGGTCTCTGCCACAGAGGCTGATGCTGTCTGTGGATCGAAGTGGGGTCCTGGGCTGGCTTCGGGGGCCGGCGGGTACTTGGCGAGGCCTGGGTTGCCCTGCCCTGCTGAGTGCCCTTGGTCCTGGGCTGTGGGCAGGGCCGATGGCCGCTCGTTCACCTCTGCCTCTGCTGCTGCGTCGGGTGGAGCCTCTCCGGGCATCCGTGGCAAGACACTGCGGCCGCCATTACCAGCTGGTTGGCGGTCCTCCTTCCGGGTAAGTACGGGGCTCTCGCCAGGCCCCGGACAAATAATAATAATAAATAATAATAATAAAGCCCCTTACCATGCTTTTTTTTTTTTTTTTTTTTTTGCAAATGTGTAAGTGCAGAACTTCCAATTTTATTTACAGGGACTGCACAAATGAAGGTGCTCCTTAGTTCGAAGAGTATGGTTAGGAGGCAGATGACCTGCTTTCCACTCACCTTTAGCTGGCAGAAAGCAGATCAATGCAACTTTTGTCCACAAAAGGCTGGATGGAGGTGGCAGAGACAGGTCTAAGAGAACCCCAAATCTCACTTCCCTAATGCACTGCTAATGCAGCCTGCATCACCTTGCCTCATGAATAGGCCATCCTTGCAGAAGGGAGAAAGTAGGCAGAAGAGTTTAATACAAAGTTCCTACTGAATGACTGAGAAGAAGGGATGAGAGAACTATGAAGCTTGAATGGATTTAAACCTAAGAGCTTTCCAGAAATGTGCATTCTTTTTTTACTTGGAAGGTGAATGTTAGCTAGGCAGGTGCTACAAGCTATGGAAGTATCTGTCTCCTCTCTTGTGAGTCAACGTGCCAAGAAGGGACTAGAAAGTCTAGGCAATGGTGGTCCTGTTTAAAGCAGCAGTTTGATTTTGTTTTACTGTGACATTTGGTGCTGCTGCTTTTTATTCCTTGCAACTCAAACTCACCTTTGACTTACTGCAATTGAGCCAGGACATGTCATTTTTAATGGCTAACAAAATGAGTTGAGCTGGAGAGTTCTAAGGGGCCCAATAATGGCAATTCTTCTATATTTTGTCTCAAGTATACTGAAAGTTTGGGGTGCTTCCCCAGGCAGAGGCGTGGTCAGCCTCTCCGGCACCCCCCCCCCCCGCATGTCATGGCACAAGCCCCACCCCTGCCGGTGTTTTGGCACCATGATGCAGCAAGAAATGCCCCCTGGCGTTGTCTTCAGTAGATAACCTAGTAGATTTCCTTGGAGCCCGGGCAGGTGGGTGGGCCAAACATGCGAGCCGCCATGGCCGTTTTTTGTGAGCCACCGCGGCCCGATTTTCACCCCCAGTGTGCCACCCGTCCCCAAGCAATCAAGAGTGGACTGGAAAAGACCTTAGAGGAGTTGCTTGGACCTTGCTAGGAGTTCTGACACCCATCCTCCAAGAGAAGCAGAAATGGAAGCTTGGTCATTTTCTCCAACCCAAATCGCCCATTGATTTGAATAGTGTAAGACTGCAATTTTAATTATCCATTGATTTCTTAGCAAGAACAAGACTAACACACATGCTAGGAAACACAGCATTTTCTGGCATGTAAGCAGAAATTTGTTCACCAGTTTAGCTTAAACAGCAGAGCACATCGACAGGATGTATCAACACGTAGCCACGAAATGTTAGCATTTCTTTTGGTTTTGCAGAATGTTCCTCTCATTCTCTGGCAGTGAGGGGAAGAGGATTGGAGCACCAGTTAAAATGACTGTGTGGGCAACAGGTCAAAGGGGGACAGTGGGCAGATGTGGTGGTGGGATGCCCATTGTCAGTTTGCTGCTACCCCCCAGCCTGCCATTCAAAGCAACCACTTCAGTCCGCCTCACGGCTGGGCCAGCCCTGTCAAAATGCCTGCATCATGGAGAGGTGAATTCTGCTAAGTATAATTACCAAATCCAAACTTCGCTATCTTTTCTGATCATACCAAGTCAGTTATCTATGCCTTAGCAGGATAATTAAGGGATTACGTCTTAAGTGATGATGGCATATCTTTTCCCCCTATCACTCCAGATTCCCTTGGTCTTCCACTCTGTAGGCTTTAATGAAGATACTATCATTGGGTTTCCAATCAGTCATCTTCACAGAGGAAGAGGAATCCGGATGAAAATGCTGCAGTGTAATATCATGGGATTCCTTTTTCATAGCTCTGTCTTTCATCTCAGACTGGTACACTAGTGTTGATGATGATCTGTGTGCAGCGCTGTACAAGCATCAGCGGTAACAGTAGTCAAAGCAAGTCATTTGTTTCACCCCCAGTATGTGAGATGGTATTGAAAATAGTACGCTGACAGAGAATGGAGCTGTGCACACTATAAGTGGCTTATTATCTCGCAGTGGTTTGCATTAGCAGTGAACCGTCTGCTTCTGCTGTTGAAAAGTCACATTTGGATATGGTAATGACACGAGGCTCTCTTTGGGAACCATCTTCTGTCAAACATGTTTCATCACCTTCTCTAGTAATACTATCTTTTTTAAAAAGATAACACTGGCTCCGTTTAGAAGTATATCACTGAGATCAAAAGGAGAATTGGGACAAAAGCATCCAACTAATTTTCTGAAAGCATATATATTTCAACCTGTGTATGTTTGGTATTATTTAGACATAGACATACATTGTTGTTATTGCTATTTCCATGGGACACAAAACTGGCCCCAAATCAAGTCATACAGGGTGGGCCCTTGAATTCACTCAACACCAGATGTTTACACATGCTGGATTTGATGCACTTAGGCTCTAGTTGAACTATGTAGACAGCTGATGCCCTCAAATGTCAAGCAGATGCTCCTGGTGGTTGGGAAGGTAATGAATATGCTTCCACTTCTCACAACCCACAGGGAAAGAATTATGACATCTGAAAGTACAATATATGTGTGACTCCTACAAATAATTCCCATGTTTAGGAACAGTATAGATATTTTGAACAAACTGAAAGTATGCGTGATGTGCACATTCATGGAAACTTGTCTGCAAGGCAACAGTCCAGAATCTAACTTGCAGTTTACAGAAAGGAAAATGCAAATGTTACCAGAAGGATCATTTGTGAAACGTTCTCCTTCCAGCTAGGTTGTCCATTAAAAAAAAAAAGCCTAACACCATCAGTCCTACCCATGTGCTAGCGCTATATTGATACAGTCTATGATGAAGTGCCTCAGCATCATGCCATGTATTCAGCACCACATCAAACAGGCTCCCAAGCTACAGAGTGTATGAATGAAGGGCACCAAAGAGTAGCACTGAATTTGTGGTAGTAGTGCTTAACTTACAGTCTATGAGTTAAGTGCTACTTAACTTGTAAGCACTACTTACAAGTTATCACTACTTAATCATATTAAACAACTTACAGCACAATCCTGTCTAGAATGCAGCAGTGGCGCACCCAAGGCAGCTGCTGCATCCAAGGCAGAATTGGGCCCGCATCAGCAGAGCTGGAGTGCTCCTCGGGAGAAAGGGACATTTGTCCCTATCCCCTGGGTAGAGCCCCAGCAGGTCTAATGGGCCTTCTCGGATGTGCACCAGCAAAATAGTCGGCACACATCCAGGTCCGGGATGGGAGATAGGATTCAGCGTAGTGATCCACCAATGATCCCTCCCCCATCCCTGGCCTGGGTGGCCAATTGCCCCCTCCATTTCCACCTCGGTCCACCCTCCCCATGCCCCTGCCTCAACCGGCACAGGACCTTCTTGTGTGTCTGCGGGTGGTGGCTGCAGCCCCAGGTGGATTGAGCAGCGCCGGCCTCTTCACCAGCACCGCTTACTCACCAGGTGTCGAAAACGTACCTTATGGCACCTTTACCACACCCAGCGCCAGTGAAGCCATTACTCTGCTAGCGGAATTCTACACAGGACTATGCTGTTGTGCTTAAGTTAGGTTAAGCACTACCTAATCTTCATAGCTATGATGCCACTGCACCACTAGAACTTGGATTACAGAGGCACTGCATACTTTACAGCAGTTGCAAAGCATGATCCACCATTCTGCACAGCCAGTTCACCGCCACATGCGCCAAGCAGCTGTGGCCACGAGCCAGCAGCCTCCAGAAAAGCCCTGGTGCTGGTAAATTAGTGTGGGGGTGGGTGAGTGGGTGAGTGGAATGGGGAGGGGAGAGAACTGTGTCGAGGCCGGGAAGGGGGCAGTATTGGTAGCAGCAGCTCTGCCAATATTCTATCTCCCTTCCTGGCCTCAATCCACCTTTTCAGGTCCAATTGGACTTGCACCAGCAAAATCACTGGGTAGACCCATTGCGGCAGCAGAGGCTTACCCCTAGGCAAAGGAACAACTGTTTGCTTGCCTGGAGGAGACCTCCAGGACTGCCCTCCACCACAGGATGCATCACACACTCTGGTGGCATAGCTTAACACGCAAGGGGTTTTTGATAGGATTGGGCTGTTAACTAGTCCTAGATTATGGTTTACAAGGGTGTTGTTCAATAGATACATAGCTATCCTGTTAAAACCACCTTATATTGATTTTGTCTGTAAACCGCTTTGTGAACTTTTTTGTTGAAAAGCGGTATATAAATACTGTTAATAATAATATATTGTTTATCTTGTCATCCCTCTGGCCTTGGCATTGTTGTAGGTAAATACATTTCTTTCCTTTATTTGATGTATGTGAGGAACTCAGTTCAAAAAGTATCTGGATGGATATTCTGGACTGATTCAGTCTCCATTAGGGCAAGTGATTTTTTTTAAGAAGTAAATGCATTTCAACTCACATCCACTCACTCTTGAAAATTGCCTGGAGGCTGAAGAATTTTGTCAAGAAGATGTTTGAAGATTATAAGGAACATATTTGCCTTTCCTATGCTCCCCAACAAACAGCAGTGTTATTCCTCTTTGTTTCATGACTGATGAGTGCTTTGTTTCCAGCACTGATGCAGCCGTGCTAATGGGGGGGGGGGTGCGCTGCATTCTGTGGTGGTGTTGGGCAGTCATGGAGGCTTCTTCAAGGTATGGGGATGTTTATTCCATTACCTTGGTGCTGCATTGCGGCTGCATCAGCACTGGAAAGTTGGATAGGATTGGGCCCCAAGTCAATAGTGATTATTCCAAACAATAGTAAGAGTCTCTGGTAAGTGTCCCTCCAAAACTATTTCCTATGACTTTCAAGAATTATAGGCAATTAATTGTCAAATCATCATGGAATATTAGATTTCATCTTTTAAAAAGCTAAAACTCTGCAGATAGTTTTTTTTAAAAAAATCTCCCACTCTTTATCCTCCAGTTTCGAGCCAACAAGCAGGAGCCACTGAAGATAACTGGGACTCAAAATGCAAATTTCCAGCCAGGGGACTTGAGTCTAGACACCCGACACACTTACTCCACTCCCACTATAGATGTTTGGCCAGAGTCAGTACCCAGAGTTTTCTGTTTCCAATCATGGTCTCAGAGGCGTCACTACGGTAGGGGCAGTACGGTAAGTTGCACCCCATCCCAGAGCCGTCGCTCTCATGAAGCGAGGAGAGCGGGTCGCCTCTAGGTGACGTGCGCACAGAGGTGATGCACTCACGCACGCACATGACGCGCGTCACCTCCCCTGTGCGCGTCACCTCCGATTCCGCCTTCCGAGGCCAGGAGCCGGCTCCGGAGACGTCTTCCACGGCCAACGCGCCAGGGCCTTCTGAGGTACCACGTCTCCGTTTTTTGCGCATGAGCAGACGGTTCCTGAGGGAAAAGGGCTGCCCTTTTCCCTCAGGAACCATCTGCGCATGCGCAAAAAATGGTATAAATTCCGTTGTGACACAGAGCCTTCTTCAGAAGGCCCTGGCACGTTGGCTGGGGTAGTCGCTCCAAGGCTTTCTCCCGGCCTCGGAGGCTCCGAGGCCGGGAGAAGGCATTGGAGCAGAACCCAGCCGGCTGCAATGGGGGGGGCAGCATTGGGGGGGCGCCCGGGGCAGCGTCCCGGCAGGTCGCCCCCCTCGGAAAATTGCGCCGCAGCCTAGCGGCTGCACCAAAATAAGACGTAGCAGGTGGGGGTGGGGGGTGACGCGCGTTGCCACGCCTTGGGGCAGTGCACATCGTAGTGACACCGCTGCCCCATCCTAGTCCCGTTTACAAGCCGGCAAGAGGCGGCCCCGCCCCCTCGTCGTCTGAGCCATTCTGTGCGGAGAAGTCAGCGGGCGGGGACTGCCTGCTGCCTTCTCCGTATGGAATGGCTCTGACCGCGAGGGGGGGCAGCCTCCTGCCGGCTTGTAAATGGGACCAGGATGGGGCACAACTTACAGTACCACCCCTACCATAGCGACGCCTCTGCATGGTCTTTGCCACCCTTCTCTTTCTCCAAATGAAATTATTTCCCAAAGGCCAGGTGATTTGCATATTTTAAGATGATATCATATCCCCAAATAACTTATGGAAGAAATATTCTGCGGTGTACAAACTGTACTGAAAGACCCCCAAGGTCTTAGGGTATTTTCACTCGCAAGGTGCAATGTGATGCCCTCTGCTGTTTTGTTTGGTAGGTACATGAGGATTCCATAGAGTGAGAGGTGCTTTCAGCATAAATCCTGGAGGATTGAATCACTGTCACATATGGTTTTATTTTGCCCACTATTATATGATGATCTTTGTCTACTTCAGTTAGGTCCAATTCTGGGAAAAACAGGTGGATGGGCTGATCAAGATAGGCTACGGTATCTTCTTATGGTAACTGATATCGAAGCTCTTATGAAGGTGGCTGTCTTTTTAAAGCTGATGGCCGAGCGACCAAGACAAAGTTTTCTCTGATTCTGTATGGGGGAAATGAGGGGTTGACTGACGGATGCTGTACTGGATGGTGTATTATGTTCTGTATTGTGTGATGTGTTACGTCTGTAATTTATGCCAATAAAGGTTTATGAACAGTGTACAAACTGGACACCATTGAGTAAAGAGGATCGTCATATTGACTTCCTCATATGGAGTTAAGAAAAGCATCATAATATTAGAGGGCCCTCAGGGTCCTAAACAGGAATTTGGCTGCAGTGACTAATATTACCCTCTAGGAAAAGAAAGTGTCCAAAAGCAAAGACATTTGGAACATTTCCAGTGTGTATAAAAAGGCTTGTTGCAAAGTGGAGGGTCACTCAGTGACTGTTTAGCAGATGGAGCAGATGTTGCTACTAAACAGATGCTTGTTGCTGTCAGTGCAAGCCTTATGGGGAAACATCTAGATGGATATTGATGTACTAAACTTTGGCAAAGTCATAGATCTTTCGCTATTTTTATTTTGCAGCATTTCTTGGGTTCCTGTTAACAAACGAAATTGGTCAAGTCTTCCCTCTGATAGAAGGGAAAAGAGCTAAGTGTCCAGAGGTGTCATCATGCATTACTCGCAGCAAGTATGTGGCTTGATTTTGTTAGCCATGTTAGGCTTGGAAAGCAGAATAAAACATATTTAAAATACATACAAATACTGTGCATTTGTGTTGGAAGTAGCCTTCTAAAAACAGTAGGTATTGGCTGTCAAAGACAAGCGACCTGGGCTTTCTTGATCTTTTGATCTGTTGAAAAGGTGTCTCTAATTGGGAAGCACATTTATTTTAAGAACTGTTAGGCTTTTTAAAGTACTTACAAATAGTTGCCTGGTACCTTTTTAGAAGATGCATTGTCCTGTCGCTCTCACATATGAGCAAGTGCTGAGATTGTAAATGTCAGCTTCGATCATATCTGTGCACCATCAAAAAACACGTTTTACGGTGCTTTTGCAACTGTGCTCATGTTCCGCAGGTGCAGCAATCAGATAGGATTGTGCCAAAAGACTTCTAAATAATCACCATAACAAATCTCATCAAAGCGCAGCAGCAGTGAAAACCTCTCTCCCTTTGTCCTTCTTCTCACAAAGGGCCAAGGTAGATGTGCCTTTAATCACATCATTGGCCCTTGTGTTCTTGCTTCCCCCCATCAATAGTCTGCTACACCATAGTCCCAATCCAGTTGGGGTTTCCTGCACATACTATTGTCAGAAACAAACAAAACCAAAACCACATGTATGCATACCAAGACCAATAATACTACTGAAGTCCCATCTCCTTTGATAGCTAACGGGGTACACCTGTGCCTAGATTAGCACTTTCAGATTACAGGTGGGGCTTGATGTGACTGAATGCTCCTTCAGACAAAGTACTCCCTTAATGCAGTGGACCAGAGCTGTGTGCAACTGTTACATGTGGGTAGATTGAGTGTACATAAGCAAGCCAGGATGACACCTATTCGTCCGCAAATGCTCATTCAGCATAACTTTTGAATAGTCCTTATATGCATACAAACTGCATATGCCTAGGCTCTGTAGATATGACCCTGCTCAGAGCCTAAGTGTATACAATTTATTTGAACCTACATTAGCCTGGTTCAGAAAAGTCAATGTGCTTGAGGGCGGTAGCAGGTGTGAACCCACTATGCACATGCAGTATTCATACATGTAACGTCTGCACAGGATATAGATGACACGGGGAAGGATCTTGTCTAGTCTTCTCTCTTTGATAGGCTTGTGATCTATGTGCATGCATTTTTTTCACGTGAACCCCAGCTACAGACTGAAGTGTTATAACCCAGACACACAGCGCAATCCTGTGTAACCGTGACAGTAGATGCACCGGTGTGACAGCAGATGCACCGGTGTAAGTGCAATTATACTGGCATAAGTGCACTTACACCGGTGCATCTACTGTTACGCCGGTGCCTGGTTACACAGGATTGCGCTGACAGTGTTACCAAGAACTGGCCTTTTTTATGCTGTTCCTTGAAACGTCTGGTCAAATGTGTATCCCTTGCTGATCATGTAATAGAATGCTGCCAAGGAATTAAAATGGAACTTAAGGGATGCCACATGCAACTATTCCATGTTTTTTTTAATAGACCTTTGTAATTTGGGGCCACCTTGAAGGAGACAGAAGATGATGGGTCCCTTCCAATCCACCAGATCAGGTTGACAGCAAGTCCCACTACCAAAGCCACCACTCCCTTGACACCAGCCGGATGTGCTCCAAAGACCCCTAACTGCTGATCCTACTTTACATTCTAGTGCCTGTTCCACTACTTGTTACTCCTATTCTTTTTAATGTCTTGTTTTAAATTGACCAGGGTCGAGGAAAGTGGGATCTAGGATGGCCATTTGGCCTGGGCCTCACACTCAAAGCAGGCTGCAAATTTAGACACTTCATTTGTTTGGGCATTTGATAAGTTTCACAACTTCTTTTTTTATGTGTATCCCTGTCAAACTAAAATGTGACATTTCCTCACAGCTTTGATCTGCACATTTAAGCAAATAAGGGCTCAATCCTATCTCCCACATGCTATGGGGGTGGGTGGGTTGACAAGATGATCCAGGAGAGGTAAGTAAAACTTATTCTTACTTACTTCCCATAGGTCGCCTGGCCTCCAATGGGTCTCCTCAGACCTACATCAGTTATTTTGCTGGTGTAAGTCCAAGAAGACTCAGGGGGTGGTTCAGGGCATGGGAGGGGGATAGGATTTCAGCATGCACTGCTGCTGCCCAGATCCACCCCCTCTCACCCCCTTTCTGGCCTGCTTCCCACCCCAAACTGTCCACGATTGCCCCCCTGATTGCCCCCCCAAATTGCCCCTGCCACTGAGCTACCTGCTCCAGCAGGGAATCTAGGAGCCACTATCATGCATGACGGAGACAGCAGCCATGAAATTAAAAGACGCTTACTCCTTGGAAGGAAAGCTATGGCAAACTTAGACAGCATAATAAAAAGCAGAGATATCACCATGCCAACAAAAGTTCGCATAGTCAGGGCGATGGTGTTCCCAGTAGCAATGTATGGTTGCGAGAGTTGGACCATAAGGAAGGCTGAGCGCCGAAGAATAGATGCTTTTGAACTGTGGTGCTGGAGAAGACTCCTGAGAGTCCCTTGGACTGCTAGGAGATCAAATCAGTCAATTCTAAATGAAATCAAGCCTGACTGTTTCCTGGAAGGACAGGTACTAAGGCTGAAACTCAAATATTTTGGCCACCTAATGCGAAGAGAGGACTCTCTGGAGAAGACTCTGATGCTGGGAAAGATTGAAGGCAAAAGGAGAAGGGGAAGGCAAAGGATGAGATGGTTAGACAGCATCACCGATGAACATGAAAATGAGCAAACTCAGGAAGATAGTGGAGGACAGGAAGGCCTGGCGGGATATGGTTCATGGGATCACGAAGGGTCAGACACGACTTAACGACTGAACAACAACATCATGCATGTGGGGCCTCTGGCTGTTTGGGCCAGCAGCCCCGAAGCACATGACAGTGGCACAGCTTTTGCACCGCCACTCCAGGGCTTACTATGCTGGATCATAAGATCTGCAACCATAACCCCCGGATAAAACTGGGCAGCCAGAGATGTGATTTGGTATTTAAAAAAAATATATATTATGGTTACGGCTCTCAAAAGCCGGAAGTGGCCCAGGCCTCACTGGATCTCTTAGAGGACATGATATTGATCATGTCTTAGCACAGCACAACATTGGATGATCCAGGAGAGGTAAGTAAAACTTTTTCTTACTTACTTCCCATAGGTCCACTGTGTCAACAATACGTCTGGCCCTGCCTACCTATCCTGCTATTTTGAATGCCACTGTAATCCAGGATTTTAGTAGCTCCACTTAACTCCCATGTTTGAAAGAGCCTGACTTTTTTTTTTGTCTGCTTAGAAGCTCAGCAGCACCATTTCTGATTTGCATTTCATCACAACCCTAATGGATGAACAGCAGTGAGCTTGTGAATTAAAGCTTTCAAGATTAGAGAGTTTGTGCACCAGATTTCAAATCTCTGGTGAACAGCTTGCTGCAGCTCTACAAATCATTATGTCAAAACAAATTGCGCTGTTAAAATATATCTTTAAAACTATACTCCCCAAATAGGTAATATGGAGGTAATTGAAAAACCCGAAGAGCATACAAATAATTGGGCAGGGAAAAAGTGAGCCATAAAGAAGGAAAGGGCTAAGCCAAGCAGTGGAGGAAGTGTAAGTAAAAGTTACTGTGAGATGATAAATATTATTTTGTTTTATTGCAAGCTGTGATTGAAAAGCACATTCACAGACTACGTAAATCCATTGCAACACTTTTGTAAAACAGTCAAGCGAAAAATGTGAAAAAAATCTGCATAAATTCCCAGTCATGGCAAAACAGTCATTTCTGTGTTACAGAATCCCATCAAACGGCCGTCCTTGACTAGTTGGCATTCAGGGGTGGTGCTGTTCTCCAGGGGCAAAGCTATGATTATTCAGGGGAACGCCCAAGACCCATAGGCAACATGCATTTTATAAGAAAATTGTTAATCAAACATATTATTCAGGGAGGAAGGGGGGACAGTATATATCATTCTGCTTCAGAAGAATGATATATACTGCAACAAAGCCTCCCACCATGTAAGGTAATAATAATGATTATACCCATTACCAAGGCCCAGATGTTCCCCTTTAATGTGCATCTTCGTCTACCACAGTGCTGATCTGCCTAAGCTGGTTTGCATGAACACCCAAGACTCTTCTTTGCTGGTGAGTGATAACTTCAAAGCTTCTGTCTCCTTAGCCAGAAAGATCCCAATTTGCTGGAATGTCCAGCCTGCGGCCACCACTTAATTTCCTTTCTTCATTCTCTTTCTTGTGCCCTCAAGTACATAAGACTATATTTCAATACCACTTCTGCATGGGCATTGACTGTTAAAGCAACACTGTAAGTTTATTTGAAATAGTAAAAATATGATCAAATGAAGTAGGTTATTTAAAATAAAAGTAGCAATAAAAATGCAACTCCTAAACTGTTACCATATTATCATAGTTCAAATTGTTCGGGCTTAATGTCCACAGTCTCTTGTGATTTTTCCCCCCTAACGTTTTGCCCATATCTGAGACGGGAATTGTCAAAGGTGGTGGTGAGGCAACAATTACTTCACACCACCCAGTCTCTTCAGATGAGTGCTCCAGTAATTGCCCCCCCCCCCCGACACTGCCCATCATCACAGATACAGGCGAAACATTCGGAAGAAAAACTCACAAGAGACCGTGGACATTAATCCCGAACAATTTGAACTACGATAGTTTTACCAGCCATGAAAGCCTCAGATGCTACATGATACCATATCGTTATTCAGCATTTTTTTTCTCTTCAGTTCCTCAGGTCTCTTTCCCGTCTCACTCTCCTCTCTCTACCTGCTCAACTGGCCCCTTACTGTCCCTGAACAACGGTCACGTTTTGACTGTCCCTTCTCATATATTCCCCCAATTAACTAGAGCTTCCAGAAGCTGCCATCTTAGGTCTGCTGACTAGTGACTTAGGTTCACTGACTTGCGGCCCAAATCTATTGAAGGATTACGCCAGAGAAACACATGTTCCTTTACAGCCATCTCAAACATGACTAGGTCAATGCGAACAGGCCGGCTACAAGCACCGATGGACGTCAGAGGAGGTGAGCCAGTGCAGAGGGTTGGAGAGAGATAGGGATGAATGAGGCAGAGGAGAGCAGAAAGGAGTTGAACAGGGCAGAAGAGGGCAGAAGGGGGAAGGAGGTGGGAGGAACAAGGTAGTGATGGGGTGGGGAGGAGGGTTCCTCTGTATCACACACACCGAGGCTCCTGAATACAGAAATACCCCGCCGTGTGGGTTTAAGAATCTTTTGCTCATATACCAATATTGCTGCCACCACCCTGGATAGTAGCCAGCCCAAGTCAGCCCAGGACAGCTGAAACCAACTTTTACTTCGGTAGCCTGCAAGCAGCCAGTCTGGATTTAGGTGAGCCCCAAATTCTCCAGTAACACACTGATAGTAAGTAGATGTAACCTGCGGTGTAACCTGCGGGGGAGGGCAGGGCGGGAGGTTTTGGAGGGGAGGGAAGATTTAAATACCCTTTCAATCCCCCTTTGGAGGGGATTTGAATCCCCTTTCCGTACTGGGGCCTCCTGTTCTCGCTGCACTGCTGGTTACATCAGTGGTGTAAGTTGGATAGGATTGCACTGTTATTTATATAGGGTAGTGCTGGTTACATCAAAAACAAAGGCATAAAACAATAACAGACCCACAGCATAAACATCAACATGATAAAAATAACAAAAGCTAAACTCCTAAAAACAAACAAACTAGTATTCTCTCTCTCACCTACAGTAAACTCACAGCATGAATCAGATCTTCCTATTTAGTCTACTTCATCCAGAAGAGCAGGAATCCCAGTAGTAAATGACAAGACGGATTAGATAGTGATGGGTTGGGGAGGAGGGGTGGGTGGATTGGGCCCAGGAGGAGGCAGGATCAGCGGCAGTGGCATATGCCGTATCCTATCCCCCTCCCAGGCCCGTTTCTCCCGACATGGGCCTCTTTGATTTGCACTACCGAAATGGCAGGCACAGATCCTAGGAGAACCTTTGTGGGGAACCTTTACCCAGGGAAAGAAACGAAAGTTCCCTTACCCTGAGGAGACCTCCAACCCCGCCTCCTCTGCTCAGGATCCAGCATTGCCGGTGCCGGCATAGCTGGGTCGCTGAGAGGAGTGTAGGATCTCCCTGCTAACTGGGCAAGAGGCACTTTTTCAATTGGTGCACCTCTTATATTTAGCAGGGGGAGAGTAACTGCCCCCCTTTCACCCCAGCACAGTGTCTTTTCTGGTGGCTGTTTGCTGGTGGTGTTACCCGTGCACCCCCCAATAAGCATGCAAGACAAAGGCTTGGGTTAAGGTTCACTTTATAACTCTTTAATAAAACATCAGATAAACTGCAGCAGGGACTGGAGGCTCTATTCATCTAAATCTGATTAATATGAAATTTACCCCCCCCCCCCAGTGTGCGGGTTTCTAGGTTGGGGAAAACGGCCCTAGCCATCTGCCTCCCTTGAAAATGGGCATAAACATCCTGGCTCAAGCCTTGTTCGGTCCCTGACCAAGCCAGCCTATCACTGCCAACCCCTCAGGGTTGAGGCAGCCGGACATCGCAGACCCCCCCTAAAGGTGGTCTTTGCCCTTCCAGCCATGGGGTCTGCCAGCCAGCCTCACCGATCTGGGTCAGCATCGTCTGAGCAGTTCTGGCTCGCCCCATGGCCTTGCTTACCTCTGGATGTATGCCAAGTATAAGCCTCTCTGGCTACCCCCCCTGCACGTCCCGCCCCCATCAACCGAACAGCCAATCGGCTGTCACAGTTTTCCCGCCCTCATCCCACAAGCCGGGGGAGGAGCTGGGTAACCGGTACCAGCCTTCTAATGGGGGCCAACGCTGTTCTGCATCTTTTTTAGATTGTGAGCCCTTTTGGGACAGGGAGCCATTTAAATCATTTGATTTTGTCTGTAAACCTCTTTGGGAACATTTTGTTGAAAAGCGGTATATAAATATTGTTAACAAATAAATTAATAATAATAATAATAATAATAATAATAATAATAATAATAATAATAATAATAATAATAATAGAATTGGGCTGTTAGTGTATTTTCAGCACCATGCAGGAATGTAGCATTTTCAATTGGCTGTAAAAAACCACTATCTAGGCTGGATTCATTTGTTCAGAAATCCTTGCTGCCTGCACCTATATACTGTATTGTTCACCTAAAAATCAAATGAATTGCATTAATTTAATCTTCTAGTGACCTTTTATCCCCAGGATCCCTAATCAACTGTCTCAGCTGATTAATCTGTCTCTATATACAATAAATTACTCTTCAAACCTTCTCCCTAAATTTTCTATTTAATTCTCAATTAGTTGTAAAGCATTTGAGAATATCACTAATTATTTAATTCCCCAAACTGGAGGGCAGACTTAACTGAATACAAATGACATCTTGTTTTCCCCAAATTACTGGGAAGGTCATGCCATTTCTTGAGGTATAAAACATTGCTGCAATCATATTTTCGCATTTTGTACACCGTCTTAATCCAATTGTAACCCAAAGGCCAAATATTTATATATTTTCTTAAAAAAAAAAAAAAACTGCTGAAACTGGATACCTCCCAACTCACCAGCTCAATGGGTGACTATAATTCAATTATTTTCAAATGATGGTCTTATCTAATCCCTTGCATTTCCTAAAAGGTCACTTTGATGACTGAAAATCAGCCTAGCAGCTAAATAAGGTCTGGAACTAACGGTGTCATTATTTATTTATTTACTTGTTTGTTTAGCTATGTAAATCGCTTTGTGAACTACTTTTTATTGAAATAATAATAAAGAAAAAGTTAAATTTAAATTAAAAGTTAAGTTAAACACTGTGGGATTTCTGCATCCAAACAGTTATCTGGTGCATAACATATCCAACTGAATAGTAGTGGAGAAGAAAAAGGTTCAGATTACAGACGTGGCAATACCTGCATGTGCGCAAATTGAAGATAAAAGAACATGAAAAAATTACCAAGTATAAAAATCTTCAGATTGAGAGAAAATGACTCTCTCCAGCCCCACTGCCACCAAAACAGCTCATACGTGTTACTGTGGATACTACCCAATAATTCCTCTTTCTGCTGCTGTTGCTTAATTCATTCTAGTCAACTGCTGCTTCATTCTAGGTGGCAAATTTATGAGTGTGCTTATAAAAACTTTAAAACTAGAGCTTGAATCTCATCAAAACTCTGGGACAATTCACACATATAAGGTAGCATGGAGAATATGCATTTGGCAGCGAGCGTTGGATGTGCAGTGCATCTCACATATGTGAATTTGGGCTTAGGTGCATTAATGCTTAGGTGCATTAAGGCACTGGTGTTGCTCTAGGTTGGGCAGAACGCTAAGTGCCACCCCACTCTGAACCTCCGTTACAGCTCCACAAGAGGCAGTCACGCCCCCTCGCCTTCGGAGCCATTCGAGGCAGCAAAAACAACATGCAGGAATCTCCTGCGCTTTGTTTTCGCTGCTTCGAATGGCTCCGAAGGCGAGGGGGCGTGGCTGCCACTTGTGGAGCTGTAACGGAGGTTCAGAGTGTGGTGGCACTTAGCGTTCCGCCCCACCTAAAGCGACGCCAGTGCATTAAGGCATACACTGTATCCAAACCCCTTCCCGGGCCCAATTCGCCTACACTGATCAACACGAACTTGTGCCAGAGATATCACTAGTGCAGGTCCAGGTTGACCCATTGCAGCTTCTGAGGCTTAATCCCCTCCAACGGGGGATTCAAAGGGGATTTAAATCTCCCCTCCCCTCCAAAGCCTCCTGCCCTGCCCTTCCCCACTGGTTACAACGGTGGTGTAAGTTGGATAGGATTGCGCTCTATAACTCTCAAGTTCTCCCAAAAGATTCAGAATTCATATTCTGGAATGCACTTGACAAATGCATCTATATTCTTCACTCTTGAATATTTTTCTTTTTTAATTTTAGGTTTAAATAAAAGACACTAGAGATCTGTGCTTTCTAAATGAGTTTCCTCATCCAAAGCAAATGGCATTTCTTATCTTACTTTGGATCATAGTATCAGAGGAAATGATCCTTAGAAATACCTAATGATTGACATTAGCAGGTCTTTTTTTCCCCCCAAGGCAAAGCTTCACTATGTAGTGATTCCATTAAAAAATATTATGCCTTACTTGGTTCCTTTGATATTCTTAAACTAGATGACATATAATTCCCCGCACAGAAAATGTGGCTATTAATGAAAAGTGGCTATTAATGACAAGAACAAATTTCTTAATGTTTCCGATGAGCTGCTTGGGGTTTAAGCTAGAGCCAGAGAGAGCTACAGAGAAGATGAGAGTGCATCACTATTATCAAGCTGAAATTAACAACTGTAATTTTTAAAACATATATATCTTATATTCATATAGGAATGTGGAAAATTCATCCCTTTATTTTTGCACAAAGGCATCACATAATTAGGCTACTTACCCAAAAGAGCAGATGTGTGATTTTGCACAACAAAGCTGAATCATTGTCATACATCATATGAATTCAGTGCAAGTCCTTGACATTTTGCAATCTGAAGTTGAGCACCAAATTGAACTCCTCTCTCACTCTCTCTCTCTCTCTCTCTCTCTCTCTCTCTCTCTCTCTCTCTCTCTGTGCATGGTGCCATCTTACATTTCTTCCTCTACAGATCATCCATGGTGAGCAGGACTCAATCTGTTGACTTGCTGCCCTAGGGAACTGAACCACTACCTGCTGCTTGAAGTGACCCTCTTCATGCTGTTTCATGGTAGACCTGTATCTGCAGTTGGCTTAACTGGGTATTATGGTTCCCAATCAAAAGTGTAGACAATACCATAAATTAGTGCCGCCTGAACCATTATTGTGCATCACATATACTATTGGCTTAATTCAGCATTTCCCAACCTTCAGAGGCCCGCATATCACCTACGCGGACATCCGGCTGGCCACATACCATCGGAAGAAAGTGCTGATGACATCATTGGCACTTTCTTCCAGGTTCACGGCCATCCGGAGCTCCAAGAAGGCCAGAAGGCAAGGTAAGTTTCAGGGAAGGGCGGGAGGGTTTATAGCCCATGCCTTCGAGTTCTGCTGGCTCGTCAGAGCTCGAAGTGCCGCTTTTCAGGCTTGGTTGCAGTGCTGCGTAGCCGATATGGCAGCTGCCATCTTGGCCGCTGGCAGCCCACGTACCACCAACCTGTGCTTCACATACCACTAGTGGTACGCATACCACAGGTTGGCAACCTCTGGCTTTAATTAATTGCAAAACAAGCCTTGTTGTAGAAGCTTCTATAACTGATCTGATCATCTGAATGCTTAGCATAAAATGAACATAAGTACATAACAATAACCTTGCTGTATGGACCAAAAATCCATCTATTACTAGGTCCTGGTTTCAACAGCAGCCTCAGAGATGACTCTGGGAATTCTGCAAGCAAGTCATGAAGACAGTTGGTAATGAAGAACCTTTTCCTATTTTTGTCCCTAGATTATTATTCAGAGGTATTCTACCTTTGAACATGGAGATTTTGAACATCATGGCTAGTTAATAGAAATTTATAGCCATTTATTCTATGAATTTGTCCAATCCCCTTTTAAAGTCACCAAAGCCATTATGATTTACCATGTCTTGTAACATGGAGGCCAAACTACATATGATAAAATGCATTGTCCTATAGTTACAGGTTTACTTAGGCTTACCTGTGTGTAGAAGCCCTGATTTGGATCAGGACCACAGTGGAGTGATAGAGAGTATTTAACTCGTCTCTGCACTGCTTTCCCACTGAAAATTGTGACTACAAGGTAGCAATTTAATGGTTAACCCTCAAACTGGAACTCTGAAGGACAGATTTTGTTATCTCCTAAAATGTTTGGACAGCATCAAGATTCTGGTCTTAATTCTCCACACACCCCCAGCCCCAATAGCTGCTGGTGAAGAAGTGGTTAAGGTATTGCACACCACAGGGGACCAGCAACAAACTGGTAAGGAACAAATTGGTAATAAAAATAATGGGTAGAGACCCAACTAGTCAGACCTAGTAGAACTACAACTACTGTACAAATGTTGAGTGATGGACTGATCTTTTGAAATCAAGCCATATTTGTTGACATCTGAACATTTGATTGTGATGAATCATAGAAACACACTCAGATCAAGAGCATCTGTGGACCTAGGGTAAAGGTAAAGGTATCCCTTGACAATTAAGTCCAGTCATGTCCGACTCTAGGGAGTGGTGCTCATCCCCATTTCAAAGCCGAAGAGCCAGCGCTGTCCGAAGACGTTTCCATGGTCATGTGGCCGGCATGACTCAACACCGAGGTGCATGGAACGCTGTTACCGTCCCGCTGACGCGGTACCTATTAATCTACTTGCAATTTCTTGCTTTCAAACTGCTAGGTTGGCAGGAGCCGTCGCGTGGAATCGAACTGCCGACCTTTCGATCGACAGCTCCTGGTTCAGCGGTTTAACCCACTGCGCCACACATTGAGGCAAAAGGAAGATTAATGTTGAATGAAGACCTTGGACGGAAGGAAGGAAGGAAGGAAGGAAGGAAGGAAGGAAGGAAGGAAGGAAGGAAGGAAGGAAGGAAGGAAGGAAGGCTTCAGAGGGAGGAAATTCAAATAAGGAAATGTTTGCAAAATGTAGTCATCCATCACCATTTTCCACCAACAGAAAATGTGGAAAGCATACTTTAATGCTCTAAGAATACTTGGACAGGAGGACTCTGGTATTTTCAGTCAAAAGGCCTGCAGCTCTCATGGTTACATCTCAGTCAGTTACTCAGATAATCATAGCACAACAATGTTGGGCTCAGAGTGGATAGAAAAGTCTACATAGAGGAAGAATGTAAGACACATGCTCGAAAAATGTTGCTATTCCCCTCAAAATTCTTTTAGTTTTCCAAAAGATTCCTCAGACATTTTGCCCGAGCTGGAATGTCCACCTTTGCTTTCAATTTTGCTTCAGGCAAGGTACAGTTGTGACTGTAGCACAGAAGGCATAGTTAAAAGTTCTGCTAAAAGAAGAACGTAACCCACTTCCCTGATATAACTTATTTTGAGTCTTCTTGTTTGCTGAGGAACTGAACCAAGATTAAAGGAAGCAGTACTCTATGCTCTACTTAGCATGCCCTGCTTTGAACATGGGATGGAGGTAAGCTGGGAGTGGTGAATGGCCCCAGATAGGCCTAACCAAACATGAAGTCACATAACTGGGCTGTGGGGACTGAGTAGATGTTTTAGATGTTCCTCAGCTGCTCCTCAGAGAGCCTCAGTTCACTCTTTGGGAACCATATCTATACAGCAACAGTTCTTCAGGAACTTAAGATCCTTTATTCCTCAGGCTAAACATGCTATAAATAGCTATTCACCTCAGTGTGGCTGGAACATTTGTATTCTTACATTTTAGTTTGTAAACATTTGCTAATGACACATAAAAGCTGCTGTGCTCATTAAAGCGCGCACACACACACACACACACACACACACGCACACACGCACACACAGCAGTAATGCATGCAACTTTAAATATTGCATTATGCCATTACTATTTTAAAAGCCTAGGCCCAATTAGCTGTACAGTTAACAACGGTCTTTGAAAGGGGGAAATGACATTAACCAAGCCTAGCAAATTCCCCAGTGCCTTTTCCTTCCAAGGTTCCTTAGAAGAAGGACACATCAATAGTTAAATACTGAAACAAGTGACAAGATGCACTGGGGGTTCCTGGTGAACGTTTCCTCCGAGGAAACTTTATGTCGTGTGGATAGCTGAGGGGAACAAAGGAAAATCGCACACCTGGAGTTTAAGTGGCTATATAAAATGTAAACTGAAAGACAAATAGGTGTGTAAAGTTTTGTTGTGTTTGGGAGAAAGTATCTTAAGGGAGTTTTGAAGAAAAATGTTTAAAATAAGGGGGAGGTTGTTCCCCTTTATTCTGGTAGGAGAGAGAAGTGAGCTAAACAGCACGAAACCAAACGTCTTTGTTTTGTTTCTGCTACAATTTTTTCCCTTTCTCCTTCCCTGTAATCTAAATGCTGCTGACTTCGCCAAAAAAGTTCTCTCTGGAGAGCCTCTCAGCTGTATGTATCTTAGATTAGGATGATGGATTGTGATTTATTGTATACTAAACAGGCCTTCCCAAGTGCTGTTGTGTTTCTTCAAAGGTTAAACAGCATTCAATATGGGCTTCAGTGGAAATGTTTACAGTGGAGGATGGGGGGGGGGAAGGAAACTTGCTCTACCATCTATTTGCTGTCAACTTTGAGCAAGCCTTAAAGCATCAAGACAGCAGTTTGGGGAGTCAGTTCCCAAAAGCTGGAGAGCAAAGCGCAGATGTGAGTTGATATTCTGAGCATGTTTCATAATGCTGCTGCCCCCAAATTGCTGGTGCTGTAGACAAAAAGAGTATGAATGTATAAACCATTTTTAATGTATTGGGGTACTACTGGCTCTGTTTAACATCATAATGTTTGACATTTCTGTTGCATATATCTTGAAATTTGACACATTCCATTAGACATAACCAACAATCTATGCAAATATACATTTTACTCACACACACACACACACACACACACACACACACACGAGAGAGAGAGAGAGAGAGAGAGAGAGAGAGAGAGAGAGAGAGAGAGAGAGAGAGAGCGCTAACCAAACATGAAGTTTGGTTTTATTTTTTTTATATAAAACCAGAAATGCTGGATTTAACCAGCTGGCGGGCAAGATAATTTATTAGCAGTGATTTGAGATTCTATCTTTTGGTTTATTTCAGGTTACAGAATGACTGAGAACAAAAGACCAGTGACAGATGGATGGAGAAATGACAATGTCACTCAAATGATTATTATCAAATGAAACACTGACAGTATCTGGAGAAAAAGAGACTTGCTCGTACAATTGTCACAACAATTTCAACCTGTCTGACTTTTACTTGACTGGTGCCAACCACAGATTCCCTTATGCTTTAGTTTTAAAAATTCTTTTTGACACAGATGACATATCATGTCCTCTGAGTTTCCCCCACATGCTCAAAAATCAAAAAGAATAGTCCCTGCATGAAATGTTAATGCATGTAAGTCTGGTCTGCGACCTTACGAGACTGACCTGATTAGTGTGAAGGTTTAATTGGTTTTTAGTTGCTTTTGTGACATCTCTAAATGTTTAATACCCTAATATCAATTAGCATACCCCCAAGTAAAATGCTTAGGCAACTGAGCTGCTAGTTAGGCAGGTTTAGAACTGTAAATGTAGATATTATATGTATTTAACGTCTTTTAAAAGGCTGGGGTTCAGGGTTCAGTAGAAGCAGATCCTCCTCAAATACATCCATTTATGTCCTATTTCTTTTTTGGGAAGTGATATGCTCTCCAGAACATTTCAAACTGCTCTTAGAAGTTTGCAAAGTGTAATTATTTGATGTTAGAGCAAGGATGGTGTCAGGAATTGACTGAGGGGCTGTGCCCTTGAGAGGGCTGTCTTGGATACTCAGACCATACTGAAATCTCAGTACTGGTGGCACTGGTGGAGTCTAATGCACTGAGGAGAGGCAGTGGCCTCGAGGCCTCCAGAAACCTGATGCCAGAACTGGCCAAGAGCTCCTCAAAGAGGAATTGGCAAAAAGCAGCACAGCCCCCAGGAGTGGTGTTTCCCTTTAGAACAGCCTTTGTGCACTTTCTCAAAACTGCTTTTTGATCCCATAGAACTTGAAAGGACAACTTGGGTTGGGTATCTTCAAGATAATGATGATGATGATGATGATGATGATATTTGCATTTATATACCGCCTTTCTATGTTGTCAAATTTCTCCTCGGACTTTATTCAAGGTAGTATACACAGGCAGGCTTTTCTAAACCCCTGTAGGTTTTTTTTTTTACAATAAATGTTCTATTTGCATAGAACCCATCTTCTCCAGCTGTTTCCTGTCAATGGTGTGGTATCTCTTTTGGCTTGCACACAGCTTCGAGCTTCCTAGCTTAACCGACAGTGACTCCTCTCTGCCACAAAGGGTCAGCTGAGACAGCACAGCTTGTTGGCAACTTGTCGGCAGCTTCCAGTTGTCTCGAACCGATCCCATCCTAGGCAAGGCGGCAGCTCAACCAATAGACTACACCTCCTACCCTGATCTGGATATAAAACCGATACACATTTTGGATCCAGTTACAGATCTGTAATCTATTCTACTCTAGTCCACTCTGTCGCATGGGTTTATTAAATGCTGCAGCACTGCAGACATGAAAATAAGGGCCATTCTTTGTCCTGATTTGTCACATGGGACAATTACCAAGTCATATCTGGTCACAGTGTGCAAAGGCTAGTTGCCTGCATTGTCCTACCAAGTGACAAGAATAATCTTATCACTTCCTTACTTCCATGGAGGGGTAAGATGTTCCTTTCCACTTCGTCAGAAAATACAGATTTCTGGGTGTCCCTTAGGTACTTCCCCACCCATAAGCTTCTTATTTTCATAGTTGGAAGAGCATTTTAATGACCACATCAGCAGGGGACAAATCACAAGTCTCCCCATAAATATGTGCTAGTTTGGCACCCATAATCCATGTGTGTTATATACAGAGGTAAGTAGCATTAGGGGTAATATGGTGCACTGGTTATAATGCTGGGTTTGAATGTGACATAACCAGGACCTACTCCCCACCCAACCATGAAGCTCGCTGTTTTTATTTATTTAAAGAAATATTTATTCCTGCCTGCTCACAGCAGATACAAAACAACAGACAATCAAACCATTGAAAGTGCAATGTACGTATCTCACAAAGCCATTGTTGTTATGAAGGTAGCATGAGAGAGGACCACGTATGCCATTTTGACATGCTTGAAAGGGGAAAAATGGGTGGAAAAAATCCCACTCTTCAGTACAGTTGGCCCTTGGCATCTGCAGGGGTTCCGTTCCCGGAACCCCCGCAGATGCCCAAAAACGCTTATATCTAAATCTGCAGTGAGGAGAGCGGGGGGTGGGTGTGGGGGTGGCGGCACCATTTTACCTTGGTTTGGAGCGCAGTGCGAGCCCGCCCCCCGCTTCTTCAGTCCAGCGCTGCATTGTAAGGTCCTAAAAAGCCTGTCACAAGAGAAAAAACACTATCGGAAGCAACTTCCGGTTTCGCAAGCACCAGACACCACTCCTGGTCACATTTTTTTTTTCTTTTAACAGGCTTCTTAGGACCTTACAATGCAGCACCGGACCGAAGAAGTGAGCGGCAGGTCCGCACAGTGCTTCAAAACAAGGTAAATTGGCACCGCTCCCTCCCCAGTGGGATCCCTCTGTCCACAGATGGCCATCCGTGTATACTCAAATCCGCGGATAGCTGATCCGCGGATGTGAAGGGTCCACTGTACTTGTATGTGTATAGTCAACCAATGAGCCTCAAGTGGACTGTGACTCCTGAATTGGTTTCAAGCCTATCTTTATAAAATGTTGGCAACATTTTATCTAGTGTAACTTGCTGTGTCACATTCTGAAGTGTCACATTCTGAAGTGGTCGGTGGCACCACTGCGAAATCTTCATTGGCTGCATCCAGTTTGTCACAGGAGGAAATGTTGTGAAGGTTGCATGTTTAGGTTTAAATTGCCAAATACTGAGGACTGTTAAACAGTCCATTTGGGTTAAAAATGGGATAGCTATTTATTTTTAAGTCTCTAAATAAAAGCTGCTTTTCTTCTCCTGAGTTTTTTTCAAAAGCAATTTGTTAAAATAGTAGGGGGGAAACCTTATTGGGAGCATGAGCCGCTCTAAAAACACATTTACTACCATTCTGAATGTGCATTTCGGTTACACCCAGCTTTGAAGCTGTGATGGATTAGATGAACACTTGAATCATGGAAACAAATACATCTGTCTCTTTCGCCTAGCCTACTATGGTGCCCACATCTATCATGAAATCTGCAGTGGGGTGTATTTAAAACAATACGTTTTAATATTTACAGTATCACTCTTTGTCAATGGGGATCCAAATAATGTTCTTTTTCTCACTAGCTCCTTCAATTGTCTTTTGGCTTGCATTTTTTTTAAACCTTCTAGAAAACAAATAAATGGTCACCTATGAAATTAAATTTGAAATTATTTGAAACGTCTTATTTTTATTTTGAAGTCTAATGCTGAATTTATTTTGCATGTGGTTTTTTTGGTTTTGTTTTGTTTGTCTGCATAATCTTGCTAAGGAAAAAGCTATTCAAAGTCTGCTTCAATTAGTACATAGTTCAGTAGGGCTAAACACTTTCAAATGTTACAAATCCCACAGTAGCTGAAAATTGCTCATTTTGACAGTTTTTTTTTCTCCTATAACAGCAAACATTTTTATACTTTTGCAAGTTATGGAAAACAATGAGGAACCTCTCGTTTATCAACATGGCCTCTAGGATTTAAGTATTCTCTTTGTGGTGTAAATAAGAACACATGGGTTAGATGGCAAAAATAAATTTAACATAAACCTGACTTTGGGGATCTTAGCAACAAAGATCTAGCATCCACAATCTGTTTATTCAACAATGGTCTGATTCATTCCAATAAAATAAGCCAATAACACATAACCATTGAAATACATTAAAACATTAGCCTACAAGAATCAGCAGCAGGAAGCATTAAAATTTATTTTTTTTTGGATTACTAGAAAGCCTTCTGAAATAATAAAAAAGCTCTTGACTGATCTTCTGAATTATCAGAGGAGCAGGTCTAGCAAGTTTCCCTGGGAAAAGAATTTCACAAGATGGATGCCACCCAAGGGCGACCCAGCTATGAGGCCAGTGGAACCCCTTGCTTCAGGTAACAGGCTGAGGGAGGTGGTAAGCTGACATGGGATGTCCTGCACCATGCACCCCTCCACCACCTCCCCAGGCCTGCCACTCCTCAAGACGCTTCACCTGACTGCCCCATTCAAGTGGGAACGACTTTCCTCCTCCTCCTCTAGGCAGTGGCGTCGCGACGACGCGCGACACCCCTGAGCGGGGGCGCGCGTCACCCTTAAGGGGGAGGCTCCGCCCCCGCGCGTGACGTCACGCGCAGGAGCGGAGTGCCCTCCCCGCTCCGTTTTCGGCTCATTTTGGAGCCAAACGGAGGCGAGGGAGAGCGGGCGGGCCCACCTGCACCGCAAAATTGTAAGTAAGGGGCATCGCGCGTCACCCCTATACGCGCGACGCCCCCCGGCGGCCCGCCCCCCCGCTTCCCCCCGTCGACGCCAATGCCTCTAGGTCTACTACCACTTGTAAAGAGTGCTAGGAGTGAGAATGCTGGGAGTGAAGAGGTTCTACTCCCAAGATTCTCCTTGCTGAGCCACTTTACAAACAGCTGAGGCAGACTGTAGCAGGAACATGAGGTTGGGGAGGCACAAACTCTCCACACTGGTGGTGGAGAGGGGGTGGCACACTAGTGTACACTATCAGAAAGGCAGCAGAATTCAGGCAATTGAATTTGGGGGTCTGTTCAGATGGCAGATTGGCTTGTGCCACCCCTGATGCCACCACAGAGAAAGCCCTGCTCCTTGTTCCATTAACCTGAATCCATGCAGGCATAGTACTTGTGCTAGGTTTCCCATAATATGTTCTAAGGTTACAATGGGTTTTATCCAGGAGAAGATATCAAATTATTCCAGACCAATGCTGCCTAGCTAATATTACTGTTGCTTTACTGTTGCTCAGTACCATTTGAATGAAGTGGAATTGCAAAAGTGACACGCAATCCAGTGTAAAAATGCGTCGTGGGAGCGTATGCTCCCTCAGCTCAGGATGTCATAAATGCGCTGTAAACCGTGTTTATGGCACCCAGCAAGTAAGGACCACAGGTGCAGCAGCCGGCGGACCTTACCCGGGCTCCTGCCCAGCTCTACACCCACCGGAGCAGGTAAGTCCTACTCCGGCCGGGTATATCACTATTCTCACAAAGAGAGAGGACAACTTACAATAAGAGTTAAAGCACACAATAATTATTATTATTTATAACAATTAATTAATTAAAGAAGTACCATTATGTACAGGCATGGTGTGAATGTACATGTTCCAGCAATTCTGCTGAAGCTAAGCCGGTGCGTCTGGCATGCCGGGGTGGGAAAACACCTGAGAACACTTCATGCTCCAAGCATCAGGGACGAAAGACTGGATTTGAGAGCTAGGAGTAAAACCAGTTAACAGCGCAATCCTGTGTAAGATCCTGAGCCCCGGCGACCGTTCTGCTGCCAGGCCGGAGGTTTACTCAGGGAAGGGGATGCTCATCCCCTTCCCCGAGTGTGAACCGCAGCCGGCCCTATCAGCCTCCCGGGATTTCTGCCAGCTAAATAGCTGGTGGAAGTAGAGGAGGCCATGTAACAGCCTAGCCGGACGGCGGGAGCGGGGATATGGCCGACGCCATGCCCCGTCCCCTCCCGGGCCGGCTAGGTTAATGGCCCCTCTCCCTCGCCCGCCAAAACGCCCCAGCATCCACCGGATCCTTACCTGCCTTCTCTGGCGGCCACTTGGGCGTTCCGGTGATGGAGCGAGGGAGGCCGGCCTCTGTGCCAACCTCCCTTGCTCCAGAGTAGTCACAAACGTGCTTTATGACACGTTCGCGACTGCTTCCGGCAACAGAACGCTCGTTCCGTCACCATCGCAACCCTCAGGATTGCGCTATTAGACTATTTATGCTCTTAAACAACTTCTGTCAGATTGTTTCATTGATTTTACTGGGGAAGATCCAGATCCATCAGTCTGAAATGTGTAGCTTCCGTAGTCATATAAACACTTTTATTTGCATCGATACAGTAATTAGAGCATCAGTCTCAGTCACTATGGGACTGTTTGGGCAATATTTTACCCACCCAGCCAGCCCCATAAGATGACATGCAAGTTCATGGAGGGCCCAGGACTCTTATCTCTCACCATGTGGTGCTGGTTGGAGAGGAACATTCAAACCATGTCAGTGTTACCACTTTTCAAGCCTAGCGCACTACAGCAGTATATCAAAAGGGGTGATAACTTTAATTACACTAGCATTATACTGTATTGCCAAAGTAAACGAATGGAACGGGTGTAAGTATAACTTATAATTAGAATGTAGCATCTAAGTCACATTCTTCCTGCAAAGAAAACTCCTACTCTTTACTATGTAATTAATAGCAACCAGCCTTCAAATGCATATAAATGAAATACAAGAAATTACCATCTTTTGCAATACTCCTGGTATTATGCCTGGTCTTAGGCCCAAACTATCCATGACACAGAATTGCTTGTATCTTTTCCAATAGGGACAGGGAAAGAAGCACATAGCTGCATGTCATGTACAGTCTGAGCCTCAATCACAGACCAAAAAAACAGAGAGAAAATAATTTACATTTCAGCTGATATATCAAGCCATTTGCAAAAATGTCCAAGCATTCTCATTCTGTTTCCCTCCCCCCCATCTTTTTAAACACTCAAAATACCCCAGAGTGGATTATTGGCAGGGTGGATGCTGCAAAAATCTGACATGTCATTCAGATGGGAAACAAAGAAAAGAAAACATGCCAAATGTGCCTTAGCAAAGGAGGCTTGTCTGCATTTCTGGAGGAGCAATGTCAGGACTCCGAGCCAGCAGAAATCAAAAGCAGACAATGAATGTGTGAGGAGAGCAGAGACCTCAAATAAGGTATCCACCAAGGGAACATGTAGCAGGATGCTGGAAGCAATTGCTGTTGCTGAATTCAGAATCAGTTGCCTTTTGTATTGATGTAGCTTCTTTCCCTAGCTTACTGTTACCCTCTTAGACACAGATAAAGATAAGGCCACATAATTATAGGGTTGAGGGACCAAGGCCTTCTAATCTAACCCAACCCCTACTTAGCCCCACTATGTGGTCCACTTTGGACTATAGTTGCTCCATCCAAGTGGCCCCACACATGGTCACAGGTGTGTGAGCTCATGGCACATGAATGTACTGGTCCCTCCTCTCACTTCCTGGTTAGTGCTTTTTTATCGCGTGGGAGACAATTCATTGGAGTTGCTCCAATGCTAAGTTGCTCACACTGCTAAGACTACTTTTGGAGTTGCTCACACTGCTACTGTAAGTCTACTTTAAAAGTAAGGGTCAAAGTACCGCTATGTGTAGGGGAGCCAACTGATCCCTCCCTCCCCCCATGATTATGCACGCTAACTAGGAGATGAGGGGAGGAGCCAGAACATGCACACACCCCTCAGTATGGACATCCATAATCATGCATGTGGGGCTGGTTGGAGGACAGGGTTAGAATCACAAAATGACCCTGTAGCAAGATTCTACTTTTTCTTAACTTGCATCAACATCACACAGTAAACTACTACATTTCCAATGAATATCCTCTAAAAATTATCTTAGTGAAAATCCGAGACAAACATAGACATTTCTGATCAGATGAGACATATGGGAATGTTGAGGGAAATATATGAGAGTTTCAACAAAATATTTCAATAAAAGTGGACCAAGTGGACTAAGCTGTGACCAAGTTTTCCCAACAGTGAAGTTTTAAGTTGCTTGATGACTTTTATTTGACTACAGCATATGAGGAATTTGAAGGGGAAAAAGGTTTTTATAGAGTTCATGACATTTTCTCAAAGGTTTCTACACATCTCTAGCCACTGCAACTATTGTTTAATCACAAAACCAATTGAATACAAAGGATCCTATCCCCAGTGGTAAATTATAATATTACTCATGTTATCAGGGAACAATCCAGTGTAAACGTTAGACCAGTGGAGCACAGAGCATCCGCCAGGGAAATGGAGGTTTCCGCCAGGTGAAAAGTAGGTTAATGGAGCACCCGCCAGGAAAAGTAGGTTCCCCACCAGGTGGCAGCATTCTGGGACAGGACATTCTGAGAGGGGGGATTGGTCGGCTGGGCCGGGAAAGGGGACGGGATTGGTGCCAGCTGCTCCCCTAACATCCTATCCCCCTTCCCGGGCCTGGCCGTTGTTACATGGCCTGCTTGAACATATTGTCTATGTATTGCCAAGTGGAGAAAAGAATGTTGCTACACCTTCCAGGTTTCTGTTCTGGATGCAGACATGTTGTAAAATTCTCCTCTCCATTTACCAAGGCATTAGATAGATAGATAGATAGATAGATAGATAGATAGATAGATAGATAGATAGATAGATAGATAGATAGATAGATAGATAGATAGATAGATAGATAGATAGATAGATAGATAGATGTTGTTGTTGTTCAGTCGTTAAGTCGTGTCCGACCCTTCGTGATCCCATGAACCATATCCCGCCAGGCCTTCCTGTCCTCCACTATCTTCCTGAGTTCGCTCATTTTCATGTTTGTTGCATCGGTGATGCTGTCTAACCATCTCATCCTTGGCCTTCCCCTTCTCCTTTTGCCTTCAATCTTTCCCAGCATCAGAGTCTTCTCCAGAGAGTCCTCTCTTCGCATCAGGTGGCCAAAATATTTGAGTTTCAGCCTTAGTACCTGTCCTTCCAGGGAACAGTCAGGGTTGATTTCATTTAGAATTGACTGATTTGATCTCCTAGCAGTCCAAGGGACTCTCAGGAGTCTTCTCCAGCACCACAGTTCAAAAGCATCTATTCTTCGGCGCTCAGCCTTCCTTATGGTCCAACTCTCGCAATCATACATTGCTACTGGGAACACCATCGCCCTGACTATACGAACTTTTGTTGGCATGGTGATATCTCTGCTTTTTATTATGCTGTCTAAGTTTGCCATAGCTTTCCTTCCAAGGAGTAAGCGTCTTTTAATTTCATGGCTGCTGTCTCCGTCTGCAGTGATCTTGGAGCCCAGAAAAGTAAAATCTGTTACTGCTTCCATTTCTGCCCCTTCTATTTGCCAGGAATTGATGGGCCCAGATGCCATGATCTTAGTTTTATTAATGTTGAGTTTGAAGCCAACTTTTGCACTCTCCTCTTTCACTCTCATCAAGAGGCTCTTTAGTTCTTCTTCACTTTCTGCCATTAGGGTGGTATCGTCTGCATATCTGAGGTTGTTGATATTTCTCCCGGCAATCTTGATTCCGGCTTGCGATTCATTCAGCCCTGCATTTCTCATAATGTACTCTGCATATAAGTTAAATAAGCAGGGTGACAATATACAGCCTTGCCGTACTCCCTTTCCAATTTTGAACCAATCAGTTGTTCCATGACCGGTTCGAACTGTTGCTTCTTGACCCGCATACAGGTTTCTCAGGAGACAGGTAAGGTGGTCTGGTACCCCCATCTCTTTAAGAATTTGCCACAGTTTGTTGTGATCCACACAATCAAAGGCTTTTGCGTAGTCAATGAAGCAGAAGTAGGTGTTTTTTTGGAACTCTCGTGCTTTCTCCATGATCCAGCGCATGTTGGCAATTTGATCTCTAGTTCCTCTGCCTCTTTGAAACCCAGCTTGTACGTCCGGTAGTTCTCGGTCCACGTACTGCTGAAGCCTAGCTTGTAGGATTTTGAGCATAACCTTGCTAGCATGTGAAATGAGTGCAATTGTACGGTAGTTTGAACACTCTTTGGCACTGCCCTTCTTTGGAATTGGAACGTAAACTGACCTTTTCCAATCCTTTGGCCACTGCTGAGTTTTCCAAATTTGTTGGCATATTGAGTGCAGCACCTTCACAGCATCATCATTTAGTATTTTAAGTAGCTCAGCTGGGATATTATCATCTCCGCTAGCTTTGTTGTTAGTAATGCTATCTAAGGCCCACTTGACTTCACTCTCTAGGATGTCTGGCTCTGGGTCAGTGACCACACCAGCGTGGTCATCAGGAACATTCAGATCTTTCTTGTATAGTTCTTCTGTGTATTCTTGCCATCTCTTCTTAATCTCTTCTGCTTCTGTTAGGTCCTTGCCTTTTTTGTCCTTTATCATGCCCATCTTTGCACAAAACGTTCCCTTGATATCTCCAATTTTCTTGAAGAGATCTCTAGTCCTCCCCATTCTGTTGTTTTCCTCGATTTCCTTGCATTGTTCATTTAAGAAGGCCTTCTTATCTCTCCTTGCTATTCTCTGGAACTCTGCATTCAGTTGTTTATATCTTTCCCTTTCACCCTTGCTTTTTGCATTCCTTCTTTCCACAGCTATTTGTAAAGCCTCATCTGACAGCCACTTTGCTTTCTTGCATTTCTTTTTCTTTGGGATGGTTTTAGTTGCTGCCTCCTGTACAATGTTACGAACTTCCGTCCATAGTTCTTCAGGCACTCTGTCTACCAGGTCTAATGCCCTAAATCTATTCTTCACCTCCACTGTATACTCATAAGGGATATGGTTTAGGTCATATCTGACTGGTCTAGTGGTGTTCCCTACATTCTTCAGTTTAAGTCTGAATTTTGCAATAAGAAGCTCATGATCCGAGCCACAGTCAGCTCCAGGTCTTGTTTTTACTGATTGTATAGAGCTTCTCCATCTTTGGCTGCAAAGCACATAATCTATCTGGTTTCGGTATTGACCATCTGGTGATGTCCATGTGTAGAGTCGCCTCTTGTGTTGTTGGAAAAGAGTGTTTGCTATGACCAGCGTGTTCTCTTGACAGAACTCCGTTAGCCTTTGCCCTGCTTCATTTTGCGCTCCAAGGCCAAACTTGCCTGTTGTTCCGTTTATTTCTTGATTTCCGACTTTAGCATTCCAGTCTCCTATGATGTAAAGGACATCTTTTTTGGGTGCTAGTTCTAGAAGGTGTTGTAGGTCTTCATAGAACCGGTCAACTTCATCTTCTTCGGCATCAGTGGTTGGGGCATACACTTGGATTACTGTAATGTTGAATGGTTTGCCTTGGATTCGAACTGAAATCATTCTGTCGTTTTTGAGGTTGCACCCCAGTACTGCCTTTCCCACTCTTTTATTGACTATGAGGGCTACTCCATTTCTTCTAAGGGATTCATGCCCACAGTAGTAGATATGATGGTCACCTGACTTAAATTCGCCCATGCCCGTCCATTTTAGTTCGCTGATTCCCAAGATGTCAATGTTCAATCTTATCATCTCATTTTTGACCACATCCAGCTTGCCTTGATTCATAGACCTCACATTCCATGTTCCTAAGCAGTATTGCTCCTTGCAGCATTGGATTTTCCTTTCAACCTCAGACACATCCACAGCTGGACGTCCTTTCGGCTTTGGCCCAGCCGCTTCACTCTTTCTGGGTCTACTTGGAATAGTCCTCCGCTCTTCCTCAGTAGCATATTGGACACCTTCCGACCTGAGGGGCTCATCTTCCGGCGTCATATCTTTTAGCCTTTTGGTACTGTTCATGGGATTTTCTTGGCAAGGTTACTGGAGTGGGTTGCCATTTCCTTCTCCAGTGGATCACTTTTAGTCAGAACTCTCTGCTACGACCTGTCCGTCTTGGGTGTCCCTGCACGGCATAGCTCATGGCTTCATTGAGTTACGCAAGCCCCTTCGCCACGACAAGGCAATGATCCATGAAGGAGAGATAGATAGATAGAATAGGCATAAATACCAAGGCATTACAGATTGCTAGTTTGTCAAGTGGTTCTGTGAACACCATGATGAATTTCATCTTGGTAAATGGCCATCTCCATTGGCTCATACTCAGGCATCACTGTTTTGGTAAGATAGCCCTTACCACCTCTCATGAAATTAAAAAAGATTGGCTTATCAAGTGGTTACACACACACACTGTGGTAAATGCGGCAAATACAGATTCCCATTGCAAGTTAATCAGAATTGCCAGAGCCAGTTCTTGCTTTACAGAGAAGCAGTGAGTCAGTCATCGATACTGTCACTTCCCCCATTTCTCCTGTGATGTGCCTTACATTTCCCAGGTACCCTAGTGAAGCTTTGTGGAGCCAGAGAGAAAGGGAAGGAATCTCTGAATAGTCACATCAGCATATGCTTCTGCTCATAAGTGAGAAGGACTGAACATAGCAAGAGAAGACATTATACCCAGTAGAGCTCCTAATAATTAGGCTTACCAGATCTCCAACCGGAGACCTTTAGGAGATGGAATGAGGACAGGTGTAGTTTGTTAAACCCTAGAGCACAATCCTAGGCATGTCTACTCAGAAGCAAGCCCCACTGAACACAATGGGGCTTGCTTCTGAGTAGACATGCCTAGGATTGTGCTCTAAGGTTTAACAAGCTACACCTGCCCACATTCATTCTCCTAAAGGTCTAGCACTCTGTCCTGGTTGGAGATCCGGTAAGCCTACTAATAATATACTGTAATTGAAAGTGTGATAAAGTCCACATTTCAGAATTGGATTTAGAAAAACTGATATCTCTCTCTCTCTCTCTCTCTCTCTCTCTCTCTCTCTCTGTGTGTGTGTGTGTGTGTGTGTGTGTGTGTGTGTGTGTGTGTGTGTGTGTTTGGTGGGAGGAGGAAATAGCTCACTTTGCTGAGCCCAATTCCAAATCAAGCTGAGGGAAGTTTGTCAACCATTAATCACAACTATTTTTATGTATGGAATTGAAACGACAATAAGGACTGTAAATACTTGAGAAAAAAAATAGACCTGGTAATAAATCAAGGAAGCAGAATAGTCTGTTAAAAGCTTCAGCACCAAATCCCAATCTTCATTCATCTTCTTAAAAAAAATGAGAAAAAAATCAGAAGCAAAACAGTGGAAAAAATGCTCTGGGCAATTAGGAGGTACAGAAAACAAAAACAAAGAACAAACAGCATTCGTTAACTATAGCAAAGCAACTGAAGAACAGGAGGCAGTTCAGAGAAGAGCAATGGGAATGATTGGAAGGCTGGAGAGACTTTCATTTGAAAAAGATTAAAATAATTAAATACAATAATTTAGTGAAGCAATTACATTTGGGCGGAGGAAAAGACGTAATAACTCTAAGAAATATCTGAAAGCTATAAACACCCACGAGGGAGAGGAATAATTTAGCTTTGTGGAAAAGGAACTGATTAAGTTTTTAAAAATGAATATTGATAATAAATCCATAGGATGGATTGGGAAACCTGTTAACGAGACCACAAAAAATTACTGAAGATCTCTTAGCACTAGTCATAAAAGTATTATAATGGACAAAATAATATAATTAACTTGCCAAGAAATACTGGTGGTCCTCTGCCATAAACAAACAAACAGTATATACAATGCTGCACAGTGTTGGAAATGCTTAAGAGTCTTTGATTTCAGTGGAACTGAAGCACACAAAACTGAGCAGCAGATTGAAATCTCTGTGTTGAATAACTTGATTCTATGAGATGCTAAAGTCAGACTGATGACCCAATCCTATGGTCTTCTTTAGGCTTACCATCGTCCCGGAATCGAGGCAGGCTTCGTCCTAGTCCGAGCCCGAGCAGCTCCCAAGGATGCACTGCGGCTGCCCAACGGGGTTCCAGCTTCGGTCGCGTCGTCGACTGGAAGTTCCGGAAGCCCATTGGCCAGCCACAGCGCATCCTTGAGAGCTGCTTAGGCCCGGACAAGACCGAAGCCTGCCTCGATTCCGGGACGATGGTAAGCCTAGTCTTCTTGCACTGGCAGAACACAAGTTCCACGGTGCATGCTGTCGCAAAAGTGCCATAAAGCACTTTGTAACAGCGCAGAGACCTGGTGCGCCGTCAGGAAAGCTGAAGCCTTCCTGCACATACCAGCACTTTTGGGATGCCCCCCAGAGCAGGTAGGTCAACGCAGGAGGTGGAACAGGGTGAGTGGAGGGTGAGGGAGGGCAGTGACAGGGTAAGGTGGGAAGATTGGCCCCGGGAGGGGAGCAGGACCACCTGCGCCAGTGCGCGCCATATCCAATCTCCCTCCCTGGGCCTGACCCACCAACATGGACTTGCATCAGGGATATTTCTGCTGCAGGCCTGAATGGATCCATTGTGCATGCTGGGGCTTACTCCAGGGCAAGGGGTCAAATGTCCCCTTACCCCAAGGAGACCTCCAGCATGCTAAATTCCCTGCAGGATGCAGCACAGCCTGCACCAGTGCCGCTGCATCACCACACGGGAATGTAGTTAGGATTGGACTACCCATATCCTGCAATCAAGTCCTGCCTACTCCACAGTCCTAGCAGCACCTGACACTTCTACTGGCAAAGTAGTAGCGCTGTGTCAATCAAGTTCCCCATACCATTCTCACACTTCTTGCAATACAGGATAAACCACAAATTTACAGCTCAATCCTATGCTTTCCACCAAAAACCTTGTGCTGCATCCTGCCGGGAGGGGGGGCAGTCCTGGAGGTTTCATCGGGGTAAAGGAACATTTGTTCCCATACCCAGGGGTAAGCCTCCAAAGCACAGAGGGGTCTACATGGGCCTGTGCAGCTGCGGCTGCCACTCAACCCGCCCCTTCCCGGACCCAATCCGCCCTCCTCCCCACCCCATCTCATTCCGCCCTCCCCCTGCCCCATCCCGCCTTCCTCGCTGACTTACCTGGGTTGGCAGGCTGATCCTGAGCCGATGCTGCGTGCAGGGCCACTGCGGCCTCCCTGTCAGTGTACGGCTTATCGTGCACTTTGGGAGAAGGCAGTCTCTGCTGGCAAAACACTTGTTCTGCCAGTGAATTGGCCTTATAGGATTGGGCCATTATTTTTTCTATCATGTTTCCTCTCATTCATTCCATGCGTGGCTCTTACCTTTATTCTTCCAAAATAATATTCCATTAAAGTTCCTGTACTCCTTTTATTCAGATGTAAGCCACATCTTAAAGGGATATCTGATTTTTCATTTCCCAGCTCAAACATATAGTTGCTGCTGCAGACAAGTGTCCCAAAAAGGCAATAGGCTTTCAAATTGTTAGGATGCACAAAACTGCAATAATTTTTAGCGTCACTGGAGCGTGGGGGGGGGCCGCCGGGGCGTGACGCGCGTCAAGGGATGACGTGCGTCATCCCGCACATCACTCCCCCTCCACGTGTCACCCTCTAAGACCAGGAGAAGGCCTCGGAGCATCCTCCTGGGCCGGTGAGCCGGCCCCAAGTGACTAGGCCTATGTGTCATATTTTAGCATTTTCGCGCATGCGTACAAGCTTCTGAGGGCAAGAGGGCAACTCTTGCCCTCAGAAGCGTTGTGAGCATGCGCGAAACAGCTAAAAAATGACGCATAGGCCTATTTATTTTATTTACTTATTTAAAGAATTTATATCCCGCCTTTCTCCCAGCAAGGGCACTCAAGGCGGCTTACAATAAAACATTAAAATACATATATACATTAAAATAATTAAAAACAAATAATTAAAACAATTAAAACAAACAACCCCAGTGGGTCACCTATATTTACATTTGTTAAAAGCCATTTGTTAAAAAGCCAGCCCACCATGTCAGACATCGAAAGCTAACCTAAATAAAAACATCTTAAGGCCCCGCTGAAAGGTCTCTAAAGAGGGAGCCGTTCTTAATTCCAGGGGGAGGAGCCAGTGTAGCCGCCGAAGCAACAGTCCGACTGAGTCGAACCGACAGGCCCCGGCAACCACCCGGGCCGCCGCGTTCTGCACTAGTTGCAGTTTCCGAACAGTCTTCAAAGGCAGCCCCACGTAGAGCTCATTGCAGTAATCTAATCTAGATGTCACTAGGGCATGGGTCACTGTGGCCAGGTCTGCACGATCCAAGTATGGTCACAGCTGGCGCACCAGCCGAAGCTGAGCAAAAGCCCCCCTGGCCACAGCCGCCACCAGGGAATCCAGGAGCAGCTGTGCACCCAGGAGAACCCCCAAGATGCGGACCTGATCCTTCAGAGGGAGTACAACCCCATTCAGAGCAGGACAATGATCAAATACCTGAGTCGTAGACTTCTGGACCAGAAGAACTTCTGTCTTATCAGGATTTAATTTCAGCTTATTTGCCCCCATCCAGCTCCCAACTGCCTCCAGATAACGATTCAGGACATTGACCGCCCACTTGGAGTTGGGTGGAAAGGAGAGAAAGAGCTGGGTGTCATCAGCATACTGATGACTCCCTACCCCAAACCCCCGGATGACCTCTCCCAGCGGCTTCATATAGATATTAAACAGCATGGGGGATAGAATTGACCCTTGTGGCACCCCACACCTCAAGGGCAAGGGTGCTGAACAAGCATCCCCCAGCACCACCTTCTGGGATCTATCAGCCAGGAAGGAGCGGAACCACCTCAGAATGGTGCCTCCAAGCCCCAACCCAGCCAACCGACCCAGAAGGACACCATGGTCAATGGTGTCAAATCCAGCAGGACCAACAGGGACGCACTCCCCCCTGTCTAGTCCCCGGCGCAGGTCATCCACCAAGGTCGTCTCTGTCCCGAACCCCAGCCTGAAGCCAGACTGGAATGGATCCAAATAATCAGCTTCCTCCAAGACACTCTGGAGCTGAGACGCCACTACCCTAGTCACTTGAGGCTGGCCCGCCGGCCCAGGAGGACGCGCGGAGGCCTTCTCCAGGACTCGGTAGGTGATCGGTAAATTTTTGGGGGTGCACGGGGGGGGTCACGGGGTGATACGTGCCGGCAGGTGGGTGGGCAGGGGGGTGACGTGCGCCCAGCCATCCTAGGGTGACTCGCGCGTCATGATGCTTCTTGTTGGGCTGTTGTGTGCAGTCATTTACAACAGCAGAACAGAGTTCTGTTATCATAAAATGGCTGCCAATGGAGCGTGGAGCACTCAATCAGTGGCCATTTTGGGAGCACTGCTACAAGTGGCAGCAGCGCTCCTAGAATGTCAGCAAATCTCCCTGGCCCTACTAGAGTAGGCAAGGCAATGGTGGTAAGTTGATTTTCCCCTCCGAAGCCTCCCAATTCCCTCCCCTCTGGATACAGTGTGTGCCTTTTTTTCATGGCTGTACCAGCGGGGGGAGGGGTCCATGTACCAGCGGGATAGGATTGGTCCATTAATTGCTCATGTTGTTGTAGACATAAGCCAGTTTGCATGTAATATTCAACAATGTTACAGATTTATATGAGTGCATATGTCTCTGTACATTTGAAAGGGGATCCTCACGCACAATTAAGACAATTGCTCATTCAATGTTCTATAGTGATTCAGATCTGTAGTACAGTCTGTGCTTTTGAATGAAGAACAGTATGAATTGTTCTGGGTAATGAAACCAATTTATTGTGCAACAGTGATTCAGATCTGCTTCACACACAAAAAATCTGCTTTTGCAAATAAGTGTTCCAAGCACCTAATGCCAGCATTCAGAAAGTAGAAATATTAGTGAAAAAACACGCACCAAAAATACAGACAGAGAGACTTTCCCTTTCATAGCGTTTGAACAAAAGCCATTGTGTTGTCTATGAAGGACATTGTGATGTCCATGATCGTTCCCTGGTGTGTGATTTGGGAGAAATCAATGGTGGCTACAAGGAACACTGCTTAAAATGCAGCGGTGCTTTGAAATGATGCCGCTGCTTGCCGAGCTGCAGTTTTATCAAGCAATATCCCCTTAGCCCGTCCCCTCTGTAACTCTCCCAATCCTCAATGGGTCTCCTGGGACCTGTGCCAGCTCTTTAGCCCTCATGCTTTAGCTGGTACAAGTGTGAGAAGAGAAAGGGGACAGGGAGGCAGCCAAAAGAGAGGATAGGATCCGGCATACGCCATCACCACTAGATCCACCTCCTCCTACAGCCTCTTTGCCCCCCGTTCCTCCCCACTCTCTACCCCGTTTCTCCCCTCCCTGCCCCCTCTCCGCCCCTGCCGTGCTCCAGTGGGTCCCGGCAGGTCCAGCGATGTCCTCGGAGTGCTGCTGCCTTTCGTGGCAGTGCTCCCAAAATGGCCACCAACAGAGCATTGCTCGCTCTGTCGGCAGCCATTTTATGACAGCGGAAGCCTCTCCTTATGTAAAAATTAGCTGCGTGTGACAGCCCAATCCAGAATAGAATTGGGCTGTCAGTATTATTATTATTATTATTATTATTATTATTATTATTATTATTATTATTATTTAGATTTTTATCCTGCTTTCTCCCCCCATAGGGGGAACTCAAAGCGGCTTACAACAATATAAAACTCTTAAAACATTAGTAAAATCTAAATGTTCCTAGCAAGCTGCTGAGACATCCTGCTGCAATAGCCATTGTGCCAAGATTTTCCCTGAGACTCTTTGAACTCAGCACCATTGAAGAAAGGTCACATGGCAGAGTGAACTGATCATTTTGTGGATTTCTTTTTACCGTTATCTAAGTCCAGCACAGACCATAGATCGTGGCCAGCCTTCCTTGTGGGATTGGCATACAACAGCTGATTGGGCATCTAAGCCCACCTGACCAGGTCAAGAGGTGAGAAGAAATGCCCAGGTGAACATAAACCATTCAATAGGATGAATCCATGCCATCATCAATGCTAGGTGTTTTTTTTTTTCTGTTGCCTGGTCTGTCACCAGCAAAAAGTGTTTGTTCACTCATTCACTTTGGTGCATTGTGAGTGTAAGGACAGGAAGAGTATGAGCGGCTGATCGTATAGGGATAATTTTCAGTCAGCTTTATTCAGTCAGGATGTATTTATTTTTGCTGCTTGCATATTAATTTCCTCATCAACAACCCCCCTCCTCATTTTTTTTTAAAAAAACCTCCTCTGAACACACTTTGGTTTTGGATATGTGCCTTGCTTTGATCCTTTTTCTACCCCCCCCCCAATTTATTGATTTATTCATTCAGCTTTTTTGACTAATCAGCTGTCTGGACCCAGTTCAATTATATGGAATGGGTTGCCATGTTTACCAGATCACACACGTTTTGCTGTTCTTTGGCTTCAAGAGAGATATTATTTAGGGATCCTTAGTTCACCTGGCTGAGGAGTTTTGCTGAGGCAGACTCTTTCTGTCTGAGCTTCCTAGTCTTACATGGTGGCAATGGGATGAGGATCACTTGGTCTAGCCAGCAGGAAGAGTAAAGTGGAAAGAAAGAGAGAAAGGGCTGCTGCTAACCACTAGGCACTACACCCGTTTTGCCTGTCATCCCATTATCTTTCATACATGCTAAAAGTAAAGTGAAAATCTCTCACTTACAACCTGGAAACCTTCATTTCAAAGAAAGAAATGGGACAGGTAACTGATCAAAGAAAAGCAAATTCAAATTCAAATTCTTTGATGCCAGCCATTTCCTCACAGAGACTTTTTCCAGCTTGTCATCTCACCCTCACCTCCCATCTCATTCTTTTTTGAGAGAAGGGGAGAGGGATGGCATGTTCATAGGAAGTGCCTTTATCGTTACCTACCAGTGACGTGTGGTGTGGGTGTGGCAGGAGAGGCACACCCACCCCCTCATAGCTCCTAGTAAAGTGCCACAGCCTAACTGGGGGATTGCGCACATGCATTACCTGCTTGCACTCAAGTAAGCGAGTAGCATGCACACACAATTCCCCGTTTAAGGTGGATCCACTCCGCACGTGTCTCGGCACATATGCATCCTGTGTCCCATGCCCAGGTTCAAACAACGGGCTCTGATTGGTTGAGTCCAACTCCACTTTGCCGGCATTCGCATTCAGCCAATTGGAGCCCGGCGTTGTTTAAACCTGGGGGCTGGACATCGGACGCATACGCACCGAAACACATGTGGTGTGTATCCTCCTTTAGGATGCAGCACTTTATCGGGAACTATGAGGGGGAACTACCTCACCTGCCACACCCGCACCACACGTCCCTGCTTTGTACTACTACCTTCACATGGTCAGGTGCAGTTTTACTCTCACCATCAGAAGAGGCTTTCCATGGGTGGAAGAACAAGGTTGCTGCCATAAGCAAGAAGGTTCCGTGCATTCAAGCCCATGACATTGATTCTACTTCTGAGGCACTTTACTGAAGGAACGCTGTTAATATTGATTGGACAGCATTTTCAACATGGAAACGTTATGAAACATTTGTCATTTATTTGGTTTCATTCTGGGGTCTCATTTTTGGCTTAGATAAGCTGGATATATTTTCCTTTGTAGATTTATGAACCAATGAAGATGTCTCTAGGGTCTTTTTTTAAAAAAAAAACCTCTTCATCATAAGTAATTAAATTGCTGGGCAGAAATCATTTTAATTGCATTTTTGCCCACCCTGTAGGCCAAGGCTGAATGTCTCCCACTTCCACAGAGTGCCTCTGATGTTATTTTGTAACAGCACCTCAATTATCTTCCTTCATGTTTTCCAATCCTTACTTAAGCTTTGTTCACTGAGTTTTTAATTTAATCGTGTGCATGGGGATTTCTTTTCTTTTTTTTAAGTGTTTATATAGGTGTTTGGTTGTTGTTCAAAGTGCTTCACACATATTATCACAGGAATCCTTACCACAAGCGCAGGCCTGATCAATATCATGATCACGTTGGTGATTTGATTCCTATTAGGAGGGAAGGGGCAGAAATATAAAACTTTCTTATGAAGACGAAAGGCAGGAAGTAAAAAAAACAAACCATGAACAAGCCTCTGAAATGTTCTGAAAGCTGAAGAAAGTTGCTTTATCAGGACCTGACAGAGCTGATAGAATAGGTGGATTAGGTAAAAAGTATGTTAATATAAATGATTGCAGAGTAAACAAAATAAGAAAATAAAGAACATTTTCTGTGGTGCTTTGGATTTTCATTTTATCTCTGTTAGGTTCAAAGTTGCGGTTGTTGCTTGTTTTAACGTAGCAGTGGCGTTCCGAGGCTGGTGCGGAAGCATACGTGTAGCAGGATGCCGTTTTGTGCGTTAAAGCGCCCCTCCTCCTCACCGGTCGGAGCCATTCCCAAATGGCAACGGCTACCGTGTGGGTGGAATGGCTGCCCGTGCAGTAGCTGTCGCCCGCTGGGAATGGCTCTGATCAGCGAGGGGGAGGAGCGCTTTCACACGCAAAGCGGCATCCTGCTACACGTACGCTTCCGCACCAGCCTCGGAATGCTACTGTAACATAGTAAGGTATTTGCATCTTTCACATCAAATTCATATCGCGACTGATTGTGCATTGAATAATCATGTACTGGGGAGGAGTTTGGAGCATGACGTGAGAGAGACGTGGAAGGGACAAGGAGGAGTTGATGCACACCATATCCCAATCCCGCCTTCAGACAATGGACATGCCCCCAACGCTGGAAGAATACTGCCATGATCCTTCTCCTCCCACCAACAGAGCTGGCATAGGTAAGAGTAACACCACAAGGAACAATGGGGAAGGGGAAAAGAGCAAAACATTGCACCCCCACTACCCTCCCACCCCAGCCACTTTCCTACAATGCAGCATAGGATACAGATTAGATTTGGCAACCAATCACAGCACACCAATTCCTGAACTAAAGCACCTGCCAGGGAGACTACAATTCAGATTAGAAGTCATGCGGCATAGGGCTGTACCTCTCTGGTCTCTCAAAGGGGAACTTTGGTGATAGGAACCATGGTGAAAGGGCACTTGGTGTACAAAAGGAGCATTTTACACAAACTGTGCGGTTGTAGTGTGGGATCCTTGTGTTTTGTGTGTGGTGTCCTTGGAGTATCTCCAATGGTTGGCAAGGGTTTCTGTTGCTGTATTTCACATTCCTAGTGGCTAGCAGTGTGTGTGTGTGTGTCCAGCATTGGCCACTTCTCTGGTCACCAGTGTTGAGACTGATAGGATGAGGTGATTGGCTCCTTGTATGTCACACCAATGACACATGGACATCGCACCAATAATGCATCAACATAAAGGATACGACACACAAACGATGTGCTGGTGTCATGGCGATGATGCGCCTGTGTTGTAATGATGCGCTGATGTCACACTAATGATACATTGATGTCAGGGCACTGCACCATGAATAATGTGCTGTTTGGTGTTTCCATGGACACTGGAGTCATTACTATTGGGAAGGGCTGTGCCAGTGTTGCCTTGGCAGGGCAGGCTTGGCACATAGCTCTTGTTGTGCCAGCATCAGTGTGCCATCGGCATGGCAGTACCCGGACAGACTTAGGATATGACAGACGTTGCACCGACATCCACGTGGTGCCAGTGTGGCATCCAAATACAATTGGGCCATAAGAGTATCATCCGAACCTGCACCACAACCACTTATGTCCAAACTATATTCTGCATCTTTTGCTTGACCACAATGGCACATTACATAAAAATCAGCACATCAGTAGCCCAAAGCTATTTTTGACTGCAGACAATCTGCAAGAAGGATAGCTACATCCAATAAACTTAGAATAATAATAATAATAAAAAATGATTAGAACATGTAAATAATACAACACTCCTTCGTTATTCTTTGTTTTCTGGAAGCATTCAGCATAACTAATAATAATTGGGGCAACAGCATCAACATCCACTAAATGCCTCTTCATCATTTCATAAAGCAGGCATTGCCAGACAGCGCTCAGAGCTAAAGAGAGGTATTGTGAACAAAGATGGGGGCAAACAATATCTTCCTGGCTATATTTAGCAGTGTGTATTTAGCTTTGCGAGTAGGAGGCAGAGCTTGAAATGGGATGAAGCCTGGGTCCTCATTTCCCTAAGGGCTTTACTTAGAGAGAGAGAGAGAGAGAGAGAGAGAGAGAGAGAGAGAGAGAGAGAGAGCAGTCATACGGAGAATTTGGAAGCTAATATTCCAGCTTCCAGCTAAAGAAAGCTCAGCTGGGGGTCGGGAGAGGAAAGAATCTTACATTGGCTAATTATAGAACAGTGTTGCATTGCCTCCAGACACTCCTGTTAAGGAAGATGAAAGCCAATCGGGTTATTTATATTTCTTCTGCTCATTCATGAATCCATCATTTTTCAGGCGGTTTTACTGTAAGTGAACTGTAAGAATTCAGCCTGTGTCGAAACTTGGCAAACAAACCTTCAAGCCAGAAGCTCTTTGTTTATTATCATCCCAAAGACGTCATTTTTGGAGGGTTTTCTTTAAAAAAAATATCTTTATTTCCCTCAGCTACATTATAGCTCAAAACAGGAACCCCTCCTTTCAGACATTTCACAGCACATTTTTCTTGACAAGCAACTGGTCCATAAATTGATCTAAACTCTTTTGGTTACAGAGTAGAACAAGTCTGGAGAAATAAAACCTGCTTATGAAATTGAAATTGGGAGTCCGTCAGTACATTGGTAACATAAAATATTTATTTATTTATTTTTTCTGCATTGCTGCCTGTCCGTCTGCATAACTTTTTTATACTGTTCCTTTCCACCAAACTACTCCCAACCAATACTTAGAGCAGCTTCTGGTTTTTATGGGCCCTGGGGAAACGAGCATCATTGGGCCCATCCCATTAGCACCACCCCTTCCTCCTCTAAACACACTTCTTCTCCTTTTGGCCCCTCCTTTTTTTCTAAGGGTACCCTTTCTCTCTTCTTCTGGGTCAATTTGCTTAGAATTGCATTTACAAACAATATATAACATTTTAAAAAAATTATGGCCAGCAACAATTTTGGAACAGCTTGAATTACACAGGTAAAAAGCCATGGCAGAAAAAGTTTTTAAAATGATAAGAACAGGCAACATGAGTTCATTCACCTGAAAAAAATAATATTAAAATACAATAATATCTCAGCATTTAAATCTCAAGGAAAAACCTGTACAAGACGTATGATTTTGTACAGGATTTACTTGAGATTTTAATGCTGAGATATTATTGTATTTTAATATTATATATTTTTTTTCACATGAATGAACTCGTATTGCCTGTTCTTATCATTTTAAAAACTTTTTCTGCCATGGCTTTTTACCAGTATAATTCAAGTTGTTCCAATATATAACATTTAATCCCTCTAGTGATGGCTCCTGCTATTTCAGTGGAGACAAACAGGCATGTGGACCATCTTATGAGGAGGCCTGGTTGGACATTGCTGCCAGCCCAATCCTATTGAGGGCCTGCGCTGGCAGAAAGCGTTTTGTGATGGTGCGAGGCCAGGCGCACCAGTGTCTCCGGTGGTCTGATTGGGAAGCCCACCAGAGCAGGTAAATCTCATGCAGGGGGAGGGCAAGGAGGGTTGTACAGGGCAGAGTGAGGGCAGAATGGGGTGGCGATCAGGGATGGTCAGAACAGGCCTGGGAGGGGGGCAGGATCAGCACGCAATATCCAAACCCCCTTCTTGGGCCTGATTCGCCTACACGGATCAATGCAAACTTGAACCAGTGACATCGCTGGTGCAGATCCAATTTAACCAGTTGCGGCTGCTGGGACTTATCCTGGGGCAAGGGGGGAAATGTCCTTTTACCCCAAGGAGACCTCCATCAGCCAAAATTCCCCTACGGGATGCACCGTAGCCCACGGCGGTGCCACTGCATCACCTCGCAGGGATTTAGGTAGGAGTGGACATTTTGATTTAATAAAAGAAGTGTTTAAAATTCTCAAACAAAATAAAATGCATGGATTAATAAGGGTTCCATTCCAACTGGAATTAAGGTGAGAGTGTGCCGATCACCAATCTCACCATCCTTCATAACCTTCTATTTTTCTACAATTTTCATTAAATACCTGACTGTTCACTGTCCCAAATAAACGTTTACCACTTCTGCTAATGCTGAGAAGAGATTGTGTCCAATAAATCAAGTTTAGCTGATTTATTAGGTCAAAAAATATCTGCATAATTTATGCAATTTTCATAATCTATTGCACTTCCATTTGACTTTCTGGGTTGTGGAAACCATGTTCTCTGCACAAACGCTGCGACCAAGCTAAGCAAAGGCCTATTAATGTGCTACAAGATGGATCTCCGTCTGTTTATTGATCTATGCATTCGGAACCAATTCATTCTCAAACAGCCAACATTTTTCATATTTTTCTTTTTTAAGAACAAAAGATGGAGTAGCCCTTAATCAATGACAGATGTGTTTCATCTGTTACAAATGAAAATAGATTAACAATGATCAGGAATATTTTACTGAGCCATAGAAATGCTAGACGTTAGACTGTGTTATAGATGGACTCACGTAAGAGACAGTTGCCCTTAAAAGGGGGTATATATTTATAGGCAAGTCACAGACCTCGCATCAATATTACAGAAGCATATATACTGGTTGCTGCAAACTTTGTGCTGCAAACTTTGTGCAAAGGTAAATATACAATGATTTCTTTTCTGGGTAGCGAGTGAATCAATTCTCCTGTTGAAAATGGTGAGGGGGCAGGCACCATGCAGGACAAAATTGTCCTACCTGATTCTTTTACACAACTGCTAGGGATTATTGAAAAATACAGTACTTCAACTTTCCTCTGAAAAGTTTCACATTTTTTCACTTTTTTTATACTGCCCTTCCTCCAAGGAGCTCAAGGTGGTGTGCATAGTTCCTTCCTTCCTTTTGTTCTCACAACAACCCTGTGAGGTAGGTGAGATGTACAGCGCAATCCTATCCAATTTACACCACCGGTGTAACCAGGGGTGCAGCGAGAACGGGAGGCCCCAGAATGGAACGGGGATTCAAATCCCATTTAAATCCCCCTTTGGAGGCAATTTGAATCCCCTTTCCTTTCTGGGGCTCCTGTTCTCAGTGCATCACTGGTTACACTGGTGGTTTAAGTTGGATAGGATTGTGCTGTGAGAGATAATGACTGGACCAAGGTCATCCTCCAGGAAGCTTCATGACATAGCAGGGATTTGAACCTGGCTCTTCCAGATTGAAGTTCAACTCCAAAACCACTATACCATCATGTACAATAATTTGAAATACATTCCTCTAAAACTACCAAAATTCCTTATGTACCCAGAGAGACCTGGCAGATTTCCATTCTGAAAAGACGTCTTCCCCAGATGCCAGCCAAGATGCTTGCTGCGATGCAATACAGCTGCTCCCATTCCTATATCATCATTACAAATTGATCTCAGGTTCTCAAATGATGTGCCTAGTTGTGGTTTCCACACTTTATGTGAACTATGTATGACTAATATGTACTATACAGTCATCATATTATATGCTCACAGGCACAGGTCTGTTCTACATTTCTAATGGATCCATGCTTATAGTTTGCCCTTTGTCATTGAAAAGGTGTTTATGACTGGTAAGTAATTTAGTTATTATCCGCCATTGTAAGTCCTAGTCGGTGGCATGGCAGCCACTCTGCTGTTTGGCGGGCTGCAGCTGGCCCTTGAGGCCATGCACGGGTGACACCAGCCTGCAGAATGTCTATTGCCTTCCGCTGTCACTGGTAAATCAACGGGAGGGAGGGATCAGGTGAGGACCAATCCGTGGTGGATCAGGACGGAGAGCAGGTTGGGTTGGAGGTTTAGGGGTGAAAGGGGAAGGATCATGGCAGTAGTAGTAGTACACATCACATCCTATCTCGCCCCTTCCCGGCCTGGACCCGCCCCCTGACTCTCCTTGGACGTATGCCAGCTAAAGAGTTGGCATAGGTCCGAAATGGCCCATTGGAGACCAGGAAGCCTATGGAGACCTTTACTTCTCCTGGGCTGACTGGCCTTCTGCCGGCCCAAAGCATGCAGTACGTGCTCCATCAGTGGCACTACATGCTTTGGGCTAGCGGGGGATAGGAGTGCATATATCATTTGAAATTATCGGGGTAATTTATAAGTAGATAGTATGGGTGAACAACTGTCTCTTGCTGCAGCCTGCCTATAGTGTGTTATGGCATGATTCTATGCCAATGTACCATCCACACTATGACAGGCATTGTTGATGTGTCAATCTTTGATCAAGGCAGGAGCAGTGTGCAGATCATCTCACAATGCCACAGAGCCTAGCTTAAGTGCGTACAGTGTGCATTCCTTCATTGTTCTTCATGACACATTGAACTAAAAAGAGCTGCCAACTGAGTCACTGTCATTGCTGCTCAGGATGAGTAACAGTAACCAAATGCCCACAGGGGGAAAAAAAGCATTTCTTCCCACTAATATTTAGTTTAGCTTTGTTGTTGAAACAAACTTTATGGAACACATTGTCTTTTCCAAGAGCAAGATGAAAAGTTAAAAGCATATGAGTGTATGCATGCCACACACATGCATTGCAAACACAGACAAGTAACAAATGTAAAAAATAATCACTACAAAAATAAAGATAATTTTTTTGCATTATAGCATTTTCAAATAATGATGACTGTAGGTTAGCCGTGATGTCAGAGTCACTGGTGCTGGATGCACGGAGCAGAGTACAGGTTGACGGTGATGCATGACATCATTGCCAATAGTTTCTGGAGTGCCACTATTTGCAGCCAAATCAGAGCCAAGGGCAGGCAGGTCCATCCAGCGAGTGTGGAGCACCATGAACAAAAGTGTTTTGTTCACTTACCCCAGAGAAAGCCTCCACCCTGCCATGAGACTCCTCAGATCTATGCCTGCTATTTAAGAGGCGTAAGGTGTAATATGGCAGTGGATAGGGAGACGGAAGGGGTTAGGATATTGGCGCACACAAGTGCAGCCAATTCTGCCCCTCCCTCTGCCCTGCCTAGGAACACCCTCGTATATCCCCCTCCCCACCCCATCACTGTTGGACCTACCATTGCCAGTCCAGTGGTGGGCCTCCTGTGCTGCTGCCGGTTGCGGCAGCACTTACAAAATGGCAGCTGGAAGCCATTTTACAACAGCAGAACTCTTCTGCTGTCATAACCCCCTGAACAAGCCGGCCCAATCCTGCATAGGATTGGGCCGTAAGAGGCTCTATCTCTGGGTGTGTATCTGGCAATGCTCAGGTGCTACATACAGAAACACATAAGCACACACTCAGCCACTGGCGTCACTACAGGGGGGGGCGGAGCTCTACGTTCCTCCGTGATCTGAGCCTCCGTTACATGGAGGAACGAAGCGCCCCGCCCCCGCGCCTTCCGACCCAGTCAAAGCAGTGAAAACAATGCGCAGGAGACTCCCTGCGCATTGTTTTCACTGCTTTGACTGGGTCGGAAGGCGCGGGGCGCTTCGTTCCTCCGTGTAACGGAGGCTCAGATCACGGAGGAACGTAGAGCTCTGCCCCCCCTGCAGTTATGCCAGTGCACTCAGCATATCTTCAAGGTTATAGTTACCATCAAGTCCCTACCTGCTTGGAATAAATAGCCGCTTGCAGCTTTACCAAGTTTAGTTGACAGACTTGAAACAATTTTGGGCAACTTCGTGAGAAATGATTGATGGTAGGTATTACTCACCTACCTGTGTGTATCTTCAGGATTCAATTATGAGAAGCTAAAATAATTTTTTTCCCCTCTTCCTCTGTGTGTGAGATCCTTATGTCAAAACAGCTGAAATGTCACCCATCAACTTGTTTTGGTTTTGACTTTTTGTTTCCAATTACAGAAAAAAGTGAGCTGAAAAGGGATATGTCTACCCTTCTTTTACAGAACCATCACCATGAGACGATGCACAATAAATGTTTTTTTTTAGAAAACCACAGAAAAAGGAGAAGGTTCTCAATACTCACTTGAATACGAGAAACACTTCATGTGAGGAAGGGGTATTTGCTATTAAGAAAATGACTGGAGTAACGAAGACAAATTCATGTCTGTTAAAATAATTGAGATTATTGGTTCTAGTTTTGATTGGTTGGCTCATGTATTGGTCAAAATATGTCTCTTTGAGCCCCCAAGAAGGATATTCCGCTATTAGTTAATGAGTTCTCAAACTTGTGGTGGTCCAGTGTAGCCCCTGAGGCCTACTGCGTGGAGAGGAAACAAGGTTCATGAAACTGACCATTCTATGCCCCCTCTTGAGTCCTTTGTTAAATGCAAAATGGGATGTTTTGTTGCCACGAGAAAAGGGTTTTGGCCCAAAGCCAAGGCAACCTGGTTTCTCACCAAACCTACCATCTACGGTTAGCCCCCCATGACCAAGGTTCCCTCAGAGCTAGAGGAGCACCCTGGGAGGCCAAGCGACCAATCCCTCAGCACTCACATTTGCCCTGTATAGCGGTAGTGATGAGCAACTCTCAGGGTGAGGAAAAGAGCTCTTTGCTCTGGCCGGAAAGAGCCAGGGAAGTACTTTATTAAAAGTAGAATTTATCTAGGACAATAAAAAGAGAGAAAGTGTAAAGGCCAAATAGGCAAAACCTGGCACTTGCACTTTGACAAAACAATGAAGAGGCAATGAAGACGTAATCCCCTTGTTCCTCCCACCCCAAAAAAAAAAGAAAAGAAAAAGAAAGCAGTGCTTCCTTCCTCTGCTGCTGCTTCCTGGTCACCTCCCCCAGCTCCCACCGGTCACCCCCCAGCCAAAGAACTTTTCACAGCTTTTTTCGTTGGAGTCTGGAGGCAGCGACAGTGAAAAAGGTAGGTGATGTGGCTGCTTGCCACCCCTTCCTCCACCACCACTGCCTGCCTGGTAGTCTCCCCCTTCCCCCCTGTCATCCACCAGCCTCCACTGGTCATTCCCCCAGTCAAGGAGCAAGGGGGCAGTGAGTGGCCTACCTTTTTTGCTGCCGCTGCTTTTCACCGCTTTTTTTCGACTGGAGGAAGCAGCGGAAAAAGTTGATGTGGCTGCTTGCTGCCCCCTTCCTCCTCCTGCCTGGTGGTCACCCCAGTCCCCCTAGTCACCCCCAGCTGAGGAGACAGATGGGGTGCCAGAATCAGGGATGTGACTCCAAGTCTCGAGTCAAGTCCGAAGTCTCTGGGTCCAAGTCTCAAGTCAAGTCCCAAGTCTTTGCCCCCAAGTCCCAAGTGTTTGGTTGCAAGTTGCGAGTCCCTATCTATTCAATGGGGAAAATGGGTTTTTAAAAAACCTGAATAAATTTCAACTTGTCATAAAGGGCTCCAAGTCTCAAGTCAAGTCTTTCGAGTTTTTTACAATCTCCGAGTCAAGTTTGAGTCAAGTCATTGATGCAACTTGAGTCCGACTTGAGTCAATAGACTCAAGTCTACATCACTGGCCAGAAAGTCAGAGGGGGTGCCAGAAGAGGCTCACCCCCACTGCCATTTTGGCTGGCATAGTGTGGCACCCCCCAAGGCATGGTACCTGGGGCCCTGTACCCCCTGACCCCGCCTTAGCTACACCACTGCCGTGTTCTAAATTATTCTCCCATAGGCATACAATTGATCCTAATAACATGTTATAGTACTGGTTCTACTTTCCATATGCATACTAACATTCCAGTTGATTATTGAAAACAATATTTCAAGAGCAATTGCCTAAAGTCAGAGAGCAAGAAAGTGTATTTCTTGCTATGGCAGTAGGACCTACATGAACACACACAGAATTATTTTGCAACAACCAAAAAAAAATAAAAATGGGATACCCTGGGGTCCATCCTTAAAATCCATTCCAACTGCAAATACTTAGTTATTTGAGTCTTGCCACTATCACACGTGGAAGAGTTTGCAAGCAGCCTTCCCTGAAAGCTGTGCAGCCTCATGGCCGCACACAGCTCCAATCAAATCCCTGCACATCTAGCTACCCTATGGTTGCACAGCTCGGTGATGACAATGTTGCCATTGCTGAGTGTTCCGCATACGGATAGCCGTGACCACGCAGCCGCTGTAGCACTCTGTGCATTCAACAAAAAATCAGAGAAAACCTTGATTGCAACTACAGACCCTTGACTTCTGTAGTCAATGGTGTGGTCTGGTTGCATGCCTGTTTTACAAAATTGGAGTCTGCATGTGTAACGATACCTTATACGCATAAATATTGGAAGGGTATAATGAGTTAAAAGCTTTGTAACGTAATGCTTCACAATGAAAGTCCATGAAAATGCAATAAAGAGTCAAAAACTAATATAGCTGTGACCTTTCATCATTGCTTCTTTCAGATATATTTATTTAAATGATAGAAAGTTACTTCTGAAATAAACTGTGGAACTTTTAAGATGAAACCAGTGGTCTTCAATGGCATTTCAGCCACAGTTTGTGCTTTTAAAAATTGTTTATAAAATTGGTTCAAATTGACAATAATATGTTACTTCATGCTTGAGAAACCTCACAACTGGGAATGTAAAAGGCTGGATATTGTCTCACTGGTATAATCATGTGGAGATTTAAGCATTCTGTGACCTTGAAAGCTATTTCCCAAAGGACAAAAGAAACATAGTTTAAATATTACTGTGAGTAAGTATTTGGCAAAATAGTTAGCAAATATATTATAATTTTGGACAAATGGTAGAACTTTAATACTTTGGTCCTTTCAGTATATTTAAGAAATCCCTAAGACATTTTTAAAGAAACACATTTTAAGCAGAACTTAAAAAGTGAGAGGTAGTGCCCCATTATTCTCTATGAATCCATAATAATCTACAGTAGATCCCTTCAAACCTACCATCTGAGCTATGGACTTTCAGAATATCCTGGGGGAAATCAATATGATCTGGCTTTTCTGTGAAGAGAAATGTAAAAAGGTTTAAAATAAGGTTTCTGAAATTTCACAAAGTTTAAATTTAGGCTCCAAATATAGGAATAATAATAATAAAAATCTTCTGTCACTCCCATATTTCAAGCTCAGTTGTTTTACATATAAGGTTCGGTGTCCTGCCTCGTGGAGCCGCGAGCGTTGCCCCGGCCGGCCCCGCTCTCGCCGGACGGGGCTTGTGCTGGCATCAGCCGATTGGCTGCTGCCTGTTGCCGGGCGGGACTGAGGGTGGGTGGAGCAAGCAGTATGCTTGCTCTCCTCAGTCCCGTCGCGGAGCTTGGTGCGAGCGGTCGCCTCGTGGCTGGGCTCAGCGATTAGGCTGGAGCCTGCTTGCACCAATGAGGGACAAAGAGGCAGCGCGGCAGCGTTTGAAGCGCCGGCCGGCTGCAGCTGCGAGGACGTCACAGGCATTAGGGGGTCGGAGCAACTCTCCCCCCTCCCTCTTTGTTTATTGTCGCTGGAGCAGCATTTCAGTGGGGCAGCTAGACACACAGCCCCAGCGGCACCGAGGCGAGGCGCAGGCCGGGCGTTGGCCCTCTCGCCCAGGCAGCAGCTTGTGGGCGCATGTTCAATCCCCCACCATCTCCAGCTTCAAGTGGGGTGCAGGATTTGTCCCCCCACCTTCTTGGCAGCGACAAGCTGCTTGTGGGGTGTGGGTACTCCCACCACCACCACCGTGTATCCTACAGTGAAAAACAGACACACTCACACTTTGACTCGGTTTTAGCTTAACCTCTTAAAAATTTTCTACTTACCACTTTAATAATGCCTAGAAAAGGACAAAAAACGGGCGGTAAAGCCCCTAAGCATCCTGCCCTTCGCCCACCTCCTGCTTCATCCTCTTTGGAGGATGAGGGGAAGGGTGATTGGAGAGTCATGTTAGCGCGCTTAGAGGCGCTAGAGAAAGAATGAGCATTGAAGAAAGCGGGGCAGGGAGACGGGGCGAGGCTTCTGGACACTCACGGCGTTCATCTCGTCGGGCTAAATCTTTTGATAAGGCAAAATTTATTTCTAGATTAGAAGCCCTTGAACGCCCCTCTGACAAGGCTCCACCTGCTCAGGTGTGTGGTTCTACGGTTCCGGCCGTGGTTCCTGCTTCGGCAGCCACACCTGCCCCTGAGTCCTCAGGTGAGGTTTCCACTCCTGACCCAAGGTCAGTAATTGAAGTTTGGGATGAAAAGGGTGGGCTAACAGTGCAAGGCTCAGTGGGCGCTTATCCCCAGTTTTGGGCACCCCCTTATTGGGGCTGGCTGGGAATGGGGGGTGTGCCATTGTGGCAGGCAGCTATGGGTTCCGAGACGGGAACAGAACATTGTCCTACCCAGCCCTCCACGCCCCTTCAGGAGCCTGTATCTGCGGATGGTGGTCAGCCACAACCTCCGCAGTGGGGTGTCCCTGCTGCCCCAGGCGGCGCCACAGGGTTTTACCCTGGATGGGCGCTTCCCCCTTGGTGGGGTTATACACCTCAGCCGGTGGAGGACCCTGAGAACACTCCCACTTCTTACGGGGGCATGGCCCTTCCGCTCGGTGGTCACCTTGCGCTGTCTGTAAAAGAGAAGATATGGCGCAAGGAATATGATGATATTTTCGTGCTGATTCATGTACCACGGGTGGTGGACCCTGCCAGGGACCCCAAGTCAGTGAAGAAGAGAAAGATCGACAAGAACTGGCCTAATTGGCTCAGAGGGTTTTTAATATATATATAGCTGTCATGGACCAGATGCAACCGAAGCGCACGGGGCATCTGATTAAATACCTTGATTTGATACACAGGGCCTCCAGGGATTATGTGGGGCCCATCTGAATTTCCTATGATCAGCATTTCCACCTGCGAGGCGCACATAACCCCTCGATGAGATGGAGGGTTCCACAGTGGGAGCTGTGGAACTAGCTTGTGGTTCCTTCGCTCTCTGTCATTGGCGACAGGGCTGACAGTGGCCATCTTATTTCCCGCAATGCCGCCACTGCGCCTAGAGGGGGCCCGGGTACGCAGGTAGTTCAACCCCCCCCCGTGTCTGTAATGAATTTAATTCTTCAGGCAGATGCTCCCGGCCCTCCTGTACGGTCATGCACGCCTGCGCAGCCTGCGGCGCCAAGCATGCCGTGACAACCTGTATGCGAGTTAGCGGAAGCAGACAAGGCGGCAGGCAATTTATCAGTGGCAAGAAGGGGGGCAATTTATCAGTGGCAAGAACAGCTTCTGGTAAGGGGCCCAACCCCGATTAAGTTGGGTCCCCTCACAGAACTTCTGCATCTCTATCCTATTAGGGCTGCAGCCGATTTTCTTCTTCAAGGGTTTTCCATGGGATTTAGGATACAGTGCCCCCTCCTTATTCTTCCTTCTGGTCCGAGAATCTATGCTCGGTTCGCGGGTTGGAGGAGGTAGTATGTCGTAAGGTGGGGAAAGAATTGGCGGCAGGAAGGATTGCCGGCCCCTTTTGTTCCCTGTCCTTGCCCAACCTGAGAATATCACCTTTAGGTGTGGTCCCCAAAAAGGCCTTGGGGGAGGTTCGATTAATCCATCATTTGTCCTACCCCAAAGGGTTGTTGGTCAATGACGGCATTCCCCAAGGGTTTTGCTCTGTGCGGTATGCGTCATTGGATCAGGCCGTTGCCATTGTGCGCGGCTGTGGGCAGGGCGTCTTACTAGGAAAAGCAGACATTCAATCTGCTTTTAGGCTCCTGCCCATTCACCCTGATGATTTCTGCCTTCTGGGTTTCCAATTTGGGGGACACATCTATGTTGACAGGTGTTTGCCTTTGGGCTCTGCAAATTCCTGTTTTACCTTTGAAGTTTTTAGTTCATTTTTACAGTGAAATGGAGAAATATGGTGGGGGAGAAATTGGGGACAGAAAGAAGGCGGGAGGGGTGGATCCAGTGGCAATGGTGCATGCCAGATCTTATCCCTCCCCATCCCTTTTCTCTCCTCAGAAATATGCCACCTAAATAGGTGGTGTATGTCTGAGGAGACCCATTGGAGATTGGGCAACATACCAGAAGGTAAGCACAAAACAATTTTACTTATCTCCTGCAGCGTATCTGATCAACCCACCCACCCCACACACACACACACACCACAGGATACAGTACATGCCTTTTGGGGGATAGAATTGGGGCCTCAGTATAATGGAATGACTTCACTCTATTACACGGAACAGGGGAAGGCGGGTCATTTTCATGGGCCCCATATTTCTAGGTCATCAGATTAATTAGGATCAGTTCTGATTCAATCCAAGATGCTCGTCCATCCTGATCCATTCTGACTGGAATGGACATTTTCAAAGAACAAGCCCCCCCCCCAAAAAAAAATACACCGTCCACATTGAGAGGCACCAGGCCTCTCATTGTTCAAGGATCAGGTGAAAGAGCAGTTTAAAATGGAACCCAAAAGAACAGCCAGTCGTTAGAGTTCCACATGAAGCGTAGGAAGCTGCTGGCAGGCTGCCCCGGGAGAAGATTTTTGTTCTTGATATAGATACTGTGTCCATGGTTGTCCGATTAATTTTATGCACACAGCTCCTTGACATAAATATGCTCTCAAGCATATGAAAGCTTTTAGTAAAAAGCCTGGCATGGAAATGGCAGACTTTGAAATTACAGATACATTACCTGAGTTGGGATGAAGCTTTGATACACTCTGTTGAAAAAGGTAATGAATTTTTTAAAAGATTTCCAAAAGTGGATGGAGGACAGTAAAGCCAATTCATCAGTATCCTCAGCCTTGTAGAAATGACATTTTTTCATTGAGTGCTGTTATTATTCAGATGTGGTCTCCATTTTCATATTTACAGTGGCCATACTACACTACGGAACAAAGATTATTTTTGCACCATCTATTTATTTTTCATGCCCCTCACACTCAAAGATGACGGGCGCGCGCCCGGTGCCGGGCGCACGGGGCCTGCGCCCTCGAGTGACGTCGACGCGCCCACCTCCCGTTTATCACGCATTTCGGAGCCTAACAGGCTCCAGGGAGGGAGGGCGGGCGGATCCAGTGCTTCGTCACTTCCTCTGATTGCGCCCGCCCGAGCGCCTGGAGCTCCTGCTCCACGCACTCCACCGATGTTCCGCTGCTGCTCACACTTCCCCCCTTTTTTATTGTGTTCCCTAAAAGTGTGGTCCCCCCCCTTCTGTTCTTAATACTTACTTTAGCTCATACCTTCTAAGAACACGGTTGGTATAATTTGGGGACAAAAGACATATGCTGTGGAATGTGAATTCTTCTCCATGCTCATTAAACTTGCCTCAAAATTGGGGCAAAACACTGGAGAGTCAATGCTTACCAATTATACCACCACTTAGCAAGAAATATCCTCTGAAAAATGGCATCCCGAGTTCTTTTAAAAAAGAAGAAAATCATATTACAAAGCAGAATCTACTATGGCTACATTTTGCAATGATTTATTAATGCAGTCTGACTTGGCCTGTTCAAGCATTTTAATTTTGCTTGATCCGAGTGCCACTTTTGACACTGTTGATTATAACATTCTGCTTGATCGTTTGTGAAATTATGTAGGCTGAGCTGGAGCTGCTTTGAGTCAGTGTCAATCTTATTCATCAAACAGATGTCAATCTGTGCCATAAGGCGTTTTTTTTAATCTGCTCCATCCCCTGTATTTTTTTAATCTGCTCCACCCCCTGCATACATGCATTTGCTGCATTCATTCATGCCATGCAGTTGAGATTATTATTTTTTTAACATAGGTACAAAACGTATAGTACTCAAAATGAATCTTAATCAGATTGATTCAGTTGCTGTAGTGAAGGGCCTCAAACTTGCAGTAGCATCCCTAGCCCTAAAAGTATAGGGGGGCCCTCGCCGAATTGGCGCCTCCTCCCCACCCCTTGGTGGCGCCGAAGGCGGCGCCGCAATTTGGGGGGGCGCCAAACCCACCATTTATTTATTTATTTCCCCCCTGGGCACCGCTTCTCCCACCCAGGCGCCGCTTCTCTCCCCCCAGCCCTGCTTCTCCCCCCCCCCGGCCTTTTACCGCATTTACCTGGGAATCCCGGCGGGCGGGAAGCTGGCGATGGGGGCCCTGAGCCACAGGGCCCCCATAGTAACGACGCCACTGCAAACGGGGTACATTTGTAAGGGGAAAATTCTTTATTCCAGTGTATGTACCATATGGTGTCTAGGAAGAGTAAATTACAGTAATCCTAGGACAGTAATCTCTGGTAGAATATGAATGTTTGAAGTATTGATACATATACAGGGTCCAACTCTGGATTCTTAACTCTTTCTCTGTGCACGCCGCACACACACACAGACGCACACACGCACCCTCTGTGGAGGATATGTTCCTGCTGCTGCATTGCCATGGATGCCTAAAACCGTGCACAATAGCGAACCCTACTCAAATCTTTCCCCGTCGCGCTCATTACTCACTGCTCTTCGTTTCCATACACTTTGCAAATGGAAGTCTTTTGTTACAGGAGGAAGACAGCTGAACACTAGACTTGTAGCTGCTAGAGGAACGCTAGAGGAGGCAACAGTGAGAACGTTAGCAGGAAGTGGACAGCAGAGGAAGCAGACAGATGGAAATGCTAGACTCTGCTTCCTGTTAGCGTTCTCACTGTTGCCTCCTCTAGCATTCCTCTAGCAGCTACGTGTCTAGCATTCAGCTGTCTGCTTCCTGTAAGAGTCCTGAGTTGTTGACTCTTGCCTATATATATAAACAGCTTTACAGCTGTCACAAACAGTTAGTGTGGCCTGGTTGCCACTGCAAGCAGCTGGGTCAGCACAATGACAGACAGTAAATGCCAGCTGCCACCAGTAAGATCGCACAGGTGTTGAAAGGGAGGAGGGGAGGAGGCGGAATGGGGTGGGGTGGGGTGGACAGAATGGGGAGGCAATGGGGCAGGGAGGAGGGTGGATTGGCCCGGGAAGGGGGCAAATTTGGTGGCAGCAGCGCCTGCCCAATCCTAACACCCTTCCTGGGGGCAATCCTCCTTAATGTGGATTTGCGCCAGTGATACCAGTGGTGCTGGTCCAAGTTGAACAATGGCAGAAGTGAGGGAACATTTGTTCCCTTCCCCTGAGGAGGCCACAATATGCTGAAACTCCTCCATGGGATACAGTGGATACCACCTTGGCGCCTCTGCATCGCTGCGCGGGGAGTTAGGTAGGAATGGGCTGATAATTCGCTTACACCCTACATAGCTTAAATACCACCTTCTCCTTCCATACATCTGATACCAAAACAATGAAAACTATCCACATATTTAGCATTATAGGAATATTATCATTCTAGCTCCTCCTTGGAGTGAGTGGAGAAGCCAAGCAAAACAGAGATGGAATTACTTTGGTAGACTTGTGAGACTATCTTGCAAAATAACAAAAAACATAGAAAAGAGGGGAATATAGTAAAATTGGCCATGATTTTATGATCAGTGAAGTTCAATGATAAGCAAAAGCAAATACTGAATTTCTTAAATTAAGTTATGAGGTAGAAGCATTGATTTTTTTATAATGTTTTACAATCACTATATTCTATAAATGTATTCATAGAAAAAGAAAATAGTATCTCTCTATATATATTTTGTTCCAATTCAATTTTCTTCTTTTCCAGGGAATTATTTTAGAAGAGTACATCATATGTCATCTCAGAATTCACGTAAAGGTTCTTCCCAAGTGATCTTAAGGGATTTCTGCATAGCTATTCTCAGTTGACTAATTTTAAGACCACAAGAAACTTAATGGCCTTCTTTTAAAGGCAATGTAACAAATTAAGTTTTTATGCCTAAGAAATAGTTTGGTTTTAAATAAACTCAGCTGGACCCCTGAAGTTAAACCTAATGCAAATATGATAATTAGGAATATAAAAATGGGTAATTCACTCACATTCAAAAAGCCACCACAAGTAGAAATACTACAGAAAGAAATAGGTCATATTTTTCATTGAATTTCTTCAGTTTCAAGCTGATTCACATATCCATTCAGACTGTTCCAGTCTCAGGCACAGAACGAACATGCAGTTATTCCATGGGAAAATACATCTGTGAGTTACAAACCCATGTGGGATGTGCAACCACACATTCACTTCAATCCAGTGGTTTCATCATGGAAAAAGCCATGCTAGTCCCTCCTCCAGCCACAGCAGATTTTCTGTGTCTGCATGTATTCCAGCAGCACTTGCCAGCTGATAGGAGTTTTCCCCGAGGGTTAGCCCTTCTGAGGGCAGTAAACTCACGGTTCCTGCAAGTGACAGAAGGATCTGTGTGCTTTTTGCATACCAGTAGCATCACCAGCCCTGTTGCTGCCCAGGGTGGCAGCAGCCTCGCAACGCCTCGCGTCACCCCCATGTCATGACATCATTCGCCCCCATGCCTGCGCATCACCCCCTGCTTCCAGAATGGCACAATTTTGAGCCAAATGGAAGCGTAGGGCGGGCGGGAGGGCCCATTTCGTTGCTGCTTGAAGCAGGAAGTGCTGCACACTCCCCCAGAGATCACATCAGACTCCAGACATGTGACGCCCCCATGTGACTGCCAAGCCAGCTGCCCGGGGCAGTAGGGCCTCCCCCCCCCCAGCTATATCAGCCTTGCTTACTGAGTTTGTTTACTGTGCCAGCATACATCAAGGACTGACTCGCTCATGTGGGAGCAAGCCCCTGGCTACTCCTTGGGGCTTGCTTCTGAATAAGCAGGCTTAGGATCATGTTCCAAAGCAGGCATATGGGGATGGTCACACAAAAAGCTGCCCCACATCTATTCAGACATAGTCAATTGAAAAGCAGACAAAGAGATCCAAACATATTTTAAAAAATGGAGGAAGAATGTAAAAAGAGATTAAATTGACTCAGCAAGGAACCGCAGGGTCATACTGATTAGCTGTCAGGATCCGCTTTTCTTATTGGAAATCCTACACTTTCTGAGAATAGCCTCCACTGAACACAGTGGAATTTACTTCTGAGTAGGCTTAAACCGCGGAACCATAAGCTGGGTAAGCGCTCGTTGCTTGGCCAGCTCCTGCCAACCTAGCAGTTCCAAAGCATGTCAATGCGAGTAGATAAATAGGTACCGCTGCGGGAAGGTAAACAGCGCTCCGTATTCCAGCTGCATGCTACGCACTGCGGCAAGGAGAGTCATGCCGGCCACATGACCACGGAGGCGTCTTTGGACAACGCTGGCTCTTCGGCTTTGAAATGGAGATGAGCACCACACCCTAGAGTCGGACACGACTGGACTTAATTGTCAGGGGATACCTTTACCTTTTAGGCTTGCATAGGATTGTGTCAGAGGGGCCTTTCCTTGCCTGGAGTAAACAGGTGTTCTGAGTCTTTCTTACTCTGTGAATCTAACTTGAATCTTGGCAGGAAGGAGGGGGGGAGTCTCCATTCTTTCCCTTTGGGACACTTAAGAGCGAGTGAGAAGAGGATTGGATTGGTGAGCAAGAAGAGGATCAGATTGGGACAGTGGCAACCCCCTTTGTGCAGAGCCATACCCACACTTTCTTGGGCGTAGGACCCATTGAACACAATGGCACCTATTCTGACCAGGCACAGCACCCCTTCAAAAGCTGAAAGCAAAGGGAAGGTGAGCTCCAGTGAAGGAGGGTTCCACCAGAAGACAGTCTATAGCACCGTCTCACCTCCTCCGAGGACTCAAAACTCATCAACAACCACATGACTTTTCCAACTACAGGTGTCCCCCACTTAATGATGGATCACTTAACGACAATCCGGATATATGATGGAGGCTCCCAGTAAAAAAAGCATCTTTTTAAAGCCCCAGCTCATCAGCTGTTTGGCTTTACATAAGGGCTTTGATGTTCAGCACTGGGACTTTAAGCACAGCGCTGAACTTCAAAGCCCTTATCTAAAGCCAAACAGCTAATGGGCAAGATAAAAGCTTGGAAGTTTAACGCTGGGGCTTTAAGCACAGTGCTAAACTTCAAAGCACAGCAAGACCCATGTAATGACGGCTTCACTGTATGACGGGGATTTCAGAACATATCCCCGTCATTAAGCGGGGGACACCTGTATATGTTCAAGACCCATGTGGAACGTTCAGAATTAACAGATGAAGAAGCAAAGAAGTACTTGGTACTTGGCTTATTCTGGGGGGGGGGGAAGCTCACAGATATGGAAACCATGTGGTTTTTGGGGCAATGCCAATTTCCATGTGGATTTTTGCACATTTGTTCTGGGCTACAGTTTTCATTTAGTAGTTTTAAGTAGGTTTAAAAAAAATATTTTCATGCTATCTTTAGTACATGACATTAACATGTATATGTTACGTATGGTGGACCAGCACCACTGCTCCCCCAGCTGCAGACTGGCGGAATGGCAGTCAATGCAAAGGCCTGTCAGTCGGGGCAGGGGCGTGGGGAGGGTGTGGGGAGGCTTCAAATTGGGCCACCAGGCCCAGAAGAGGGGCGAGAATATTGGTGGTACGCTCTGTCAATATCCTAAGCCCTGTCCAGGGCCTGGCCGGCTTTACACGGCCTTCCGGGATTTGCGCTGGACATTTTGCCGGTGCACATATGAGGAGGTCCATAGGGGCCGCTGGGTCTCTCCCCATGGGAAAAGGATGAATGTCCCTTTTTCCCAAGGTGTGTCCCAGTACCACTGGTGCTGGCCTGACCCGGCGCAGCATGCTTCAGCACACTGTGGTGGCCCTAGTCAGAATTGGGCTGTTACCCAATGGCAGCATAGTTCCAAATCAGCATAGAATTCAGTATTTCTGTCACCTAATGTGAAGAGAGGATTCTCTGGAGAAGACTCTGATGCTGGGAAAGATTGAAGGCAAACGGAGAAGGGGAAGGCAAAGGATGAGATGGTTAGACAGCATCACCGGTGCAACGAACATGAAAATGAGCGAACTCAGGAAGATAGTGGAGGACAGGAAGGCCTAGCGGGATATGGTTCATGGGATCACGAAGGGTCGGACATGACTTAACGACTGAACAACAACAGGTTCTTTCTTTCAAAAATAAAAATAAAAAAATCTGCAATTATTAACGCGTGGCGGAATCAAGATTGCCGGGAGAAATATCAACAACATCAGATATGCAGACGATACCACCCTAATGGCAGAAAGTGAAGAAGAACTAAAGAGCCTCTTGATGAGAGTGAAAGAGGAGAGTGCAAAAGTTGGCTTGAAACTCAACATTAATAAAACTAAGATCATGGCACCTGGTCCCATCAATTGCTGGCAAATAGAAGGGGCAGAAATGGAAGCAGTAACAGATTTTACTTTTTTGGGTTCCAAGATCACTGCAGATGGAGACAGCAGCCATGAAATTAAAAGACGCTTACTCCTTGGAAGGAAAGCTATGGCAAATTTAGACAGCATAATAAAAAGCAGAGATATCACTATGCCAACAAAAGTACGTATAGTCAGGGCGATGGTGTTCCCAGTAGCAATGTTATGGTTGCGAGAGTTGGACCATAAGGAAGGCTGAGCGCCAAAGAATAGATGCTTTTGAACTGTGGTGCTGGAGAAGACTCCTGAGAGTCCCTTGGATTGCTAGGAGATCAAATCAGTCAATCCTAAATGAAATCAACCCTGACTGTTCCCTGGAAGGACAGGTACCGAGGCTGAAGCTCAAATATTTTGGCCACCTAATGCGAAGAGAGGACTCTATGGAGAAGACTCTGATGCTGGGAAAGATTGAAGGCAAAAGGAGAAGGGGAAGGCAAAGGATGAGATGGTTAGACAGCATCACCGGTGCAACGAACATGAAAATGAGCGAACTCAGGAAGATAGTGGAGGACAGGAAGGCCTGGTGGGATATGGTTCATGGGATCACGAAGAGTCGGACACGACTTAATGACTGAACAACAACAGAATTCTTTTACAAATTCTGCTGCATTTTTGTTGCCTTCCTGCTTGATGATAGCCTACAGGGCTACTGTAATGACTTTGTACGACTCCTGAATCCTCTGAAATTGAGGTTCCCCAAACTGAATTTCAGCCTTGCACTCGATGATGAGTTGTTGTTGGCTCTTACACCCCCAATGGTGAGGTGCACAGGCTCCAGATGTAGGGAAGGTCACACATCTGGGAATAAGTTTGGGTTCTTGCTTTTCATGTGCCATCAGAATTTTAAAAAATGCTTATGTCAGACAACGGCTTTTTCTCCTTTCCTTGACATCATCTCAAGGACGTATCCAAGCAAGGTTCTTCTAGAGCAGGGGTTCTCAACCAGTGGTACTAGTGCCACCAGTGGTACTTCGGCTGATTGCTGGTGGTACTCAGACCGCTGGACTGCCAGAACCCCGCTCCAACATGGTGTTTTCAGAGGCACATTTTTGCTCCTGAGAGGCTCCTGCCTTTGGCCGAGGCTCTCGGGTACACTGAGAAGGGCCTTCCCACCCGTCCAGTGCCTCCTACCTGCGTTTTCTGGCCTCCAAACACCTAAAAACCTGGAAGTATCTGACGAAAAACCTGGAAGTATCTGACTTCCAGTATCTGGAAGTCACTGCCAGTCACTTCCAGTGGTACGCAGCAGGAGAGTGGCGCTGGAGGTGGTACTCGGCTGGGAAGGGGTTGAGAACCCCTGCTCTAGACATAGAATTACCACCATACTCCATTTTTTCTTCTACAAAGGAAGCCATAGAGTATGTAGGTACAGTCACATTATTTTCTGGTTGTCATGTGTAATTGTTTTCCCAAAAATTGACTTCCACTATGTCTTTTACTGCAAACTTTATTATAATGCAAATTAAAATCAGTTCTGTAAACCAAAACCTTTCAAAAATAATTAAGGCGGGCTTTGTGTAACATCTCTTTGCAATCACAAATGCTTGCAAATCTACTGTTTCCCCATATCATTTCACTGTACCATTTCATTAAAGGGAAGCACTTACATAGCAAGATTCTTCTCAGTGTGACAGACACTACATTTTCTCAAAGAACTTCTTTCTGTCTCCAACAGATAAGGTAGCACACAACACATTAATCTCCCTCATTCCCAAACTTAATTACAGCCTCAGCAATGTCATCGAGCAGGTATATGTGTTCAGGCTAAGTATTATATATTTATGGGGCATATCCAAACCCATAATTAAGGCATCATCCTAAGTTATCCTTCCAGCTTCTTTTGCTAAGCTTTCTCGTGTTCAAGTTGCCCTTTCTGATATTGACTTGAAGTATTTTAAAATCACAAATCAGATTTCCAAACAAATGTCATATATGCTGGGACAATAACCTATTTAAAACAGATCGTGATAGGTGACCATGGTAGGATTCAAGGCATGGACGAAAACAATGAAAACAAAGTACTTGAAAGAAAACTCTGCAGTTCGTAATCATGTGTAATTTCGGAAGGATAAGAGGGAAGTTGCAGGTCTGAAAGATATAACATGTAAAGGAAATGGGAGAATTAGGGAGGAACAGCCCAATTCTATCCTTTGCTGGTGTAGTGTGTGCAGCGTGGGCCGCACGGCCCATGCTGCATCCTATCCGGGGGAGACCGTGGCTGGAGGTCTTCTTCGGGTAAGCGGGCATTTGTCCGCTTACCCTGGGTAAATCCACAGTCTATGCAATGGGGCTACTCGGTTCTATGCCAGCTCTTTAGATGGTGTAGGACTGAGCAGCCCCGTGTCGGGGCTGGAGGCCTGGGCAGGGGGATAGGAAATGGCTTCCCCCCTCCCCGGCCCAATTTGCCCACCCCTGCACTCCCCCTGCCCCATTACCCACCCTCCTCCACCCAGCCCCTGCACTGCTCGGAGTGGTCTTACATACTCCATTGTGCATGGGTCCTGGATACAGCACCAGCAGGATGGTACAGGCCTTTCTGTGTCGAAACGTGTCTTACTGCACATGTGCAATGCCCGGCACCCATAGGATTAGTCTATGGTGGTTCTGTAAACAACCATCTGCCATGATAGCAAAATATCAGTTTCTGGTTTAGGTGGCTTTAAAAGGGGATTAAAGCCACCTAAACCACTTGTCCTTCCAGGGAACAGTCAGGGTTGATTTCATTTAGAATTGAGATCAAATCAGTCAATCCTAAATGAAATCAACCCTGACCGTTCCCTGGAAGGACAAGTACTAAGGCTGAAACTCAAATATTTTGGCCACCTAATGCGAAGAGAGGACTCTCTGGAGAAGACTCTGATGCTGGGAAAGATTGAAGGCAAAAGGAGAAGGGGAAGGCAAAGGATGAGATGGTTAGACAGCATCACCGATGCAATGAACATGAAAATGAGCGAACTCAGGAAGATAGTGGAGGATAGGAAGGCCTGGCGGGATATGGTTCATGGGATCACGAAGGGTCGGACACGACTTAATGACTGAACAACAACAACAAAAGGGGATTAAACAAAGACATGGAGGATAAGCCTATCAACAGTTATTAGTCATGATAGGTCAAGGGAGACTCCCAGGTTCAGAAAAAAAGTTTTTAAATGTTTTATTTATTTATTTTAAAACATTTATACCCCATCGTTCCCTTTTAAAAAAAGAGGCGCCCAAAGTGACTAACAACATATAAAATACAGTATCAAATAAGATAACAGAAATGATAATTTAAACAAGCAGCAGCAGACCCACAATAAAATCTAAACTCAGGAGTTTCATAACAGAACCCAAAAGACAGAATGGAACAACAGGGTTTTCAGACCTTGCCAGAACACTAAGGGGGGGGGGGGGACTCAGTGCAACCAGAAGGGAATTCCACAACTGTGGTACCACTACAAAGAAGACCCTCCCCTGTGTTACTGCCAGAGACCTTCAGTCAAGAGCAATATTCTTAGGAGGGACCCTCTAGATCAGGGATTTTCAACCTTTGGAGGCCTGCGTTCCCCTACACGGGTCTTCGGTTGCTCCGCGTACCCCCCAGAAGTTGCCCCCTGTGTACCCCCATGAACCCACCCAATTACCCCCATGTACTCCCCCCTTAAAATGTATTTTTACCAGTTTGCAGCATGGGCTGGCGGGTCCTCCCACCCGCACCGCAACCTGGAGGGAACGGCTACAGCCCTGCCAAATTGGACCCGCCCGCCCACACCGCAACCTGGTAAAAATGTTTTCAGGCCTCCTGATGTCCCCTGAAGCTTCCCCTTACCTGTTCTCCTGGACGTCACCATCTTGGATCTCGCGAAATTTTGTGAGATCCAAGATGGCGGCGCCCAAATCACATGAGGGTTTAGGTTCAATCCACAGGTTCAGAAACCCTGTTCTAGATGATCTTAAGGTATGGGTGTTACCAGTAGTGGTTTTTTTAAACACAAGTAACATGCACACAGGAGGGGGGAATTATTTGCATATTGAGTATAATTGTTTGCACGTATCCAGCATAATGGCCAATGGCGTATCCATGCAACTCGGCAGTGAAAGGATGCATGAAGCAAGAATGAAAGTGCACCAAAGTTTACTGAAAAGTGGTCAAGAAACAAAAGAGGAGGTTTGAACTGGGACTCACTATACCAACACACTCACTCTGAAACCGCACAGTGGGATTCCACCACTAACGTACACACACACAATTGACCCCTAAGGAAAGTCATTGGGAGGAGAGAGAAGGAGAGGGGAGGAGAGGGAAACTCCATAGATAGAAAAGGGGAGGCGCAAAGGAGGGAAAACATGGGGAGAGAAGGAACATAGGTAGATTGGTTGAGCTCCCCAGAGGAAGCCCAAGTAATCTCTTCCACACATATATGAATCACCAACACACATATATAAAAGGTCATTGAACTGGGAACCTTTTTATGGTGTGGCAGGAAGAGAAGACAACTGTCTATACGGCATCTTTATAGCAAACACCATGAGTTTGGTGAACAGGCACAAGAACCACTCTGTGCCCCTCAGTCCCACCACTCACCTGAATCTGTGGCACCAGAGTCCTCAATTCAAACCACCCACCACCTGTTCTGCTTACCCTTTAAAAGGGGCATGAGAATCAGCTCTTCATTTGCCCTTTGTGCCCTTTGTGCATGTAAACGCCTGAGCCCCACAGGCCTCTACAACCTGAGCTGGATTTTATAGCTTTGGGGTTTTTTTTAGGAATCTGTAGGTAGGGGCAGCAAGGACGGAAACCACTTCTCCCTCTCTCAGACCTTTTCTAGCAGTCACCTTGCCTGTTTCCTGATGGCGCAGCTCTGAAGAGTGATTAATAATGTGGCGCAGAAACTCAAACCCTTTACTGATGAATTAATCTCCATATGCAAGAAGGCCCAGCCCTTATCGTTTGCTATCAATTGAGAGGGCAAAAGACTCCCTCAAACAGGTAACAGGAATCCGTAACAGAAGTCAAAACTTGGTAATGTGCCAACAAAAATGCAAATTGACTGCCTCTCCACTCCTGCCTATTATGCCCTCTTATTTACACAGGGAAAAAAAATCTCAGAAGATATTTTACTTAAGACCCAGCCCCCAACACCATCTGCCCCAGTTGGAAAGTTGGTTAGGATTGGCCTCTTATATCAGCCCAGATCAGTAATGTCACTTTGACTTTTGCTTTGAACAACACTGCTTGAAGAAATGTTCTCTGTAACTCAAAAGCTCATTTCCAGTATTTTGAACATTGGCCCCAGAGTGATACAGTTGTAGATGTTTGGTGTGTCTTTATTTGTGAAAGTTGGTAAAACTTTATATATCTCATCTTTTTTTTGTTTCCAATATCAGTTTGTATGCAAATATTTTAAAACACATGGGATGACTCCTACTCTGAATATGTCTTATTATCTGAAATCCGTCATTTATAAAACTTCCTATACAACAAATGCATTAACTTTTGACTTTTCAGTATAGTTCCTGACCCCTTGTCTTCACTATCCAATGCCTGCCTCCAGCTGAAACATCCACCAAAAAGAACCCCCTATGACATATTAATATGACATAGTCAACCACCATCAGATAAGACTGTATTTCTAATATTTAACCTCCTGTTATCTAAAATTCATTTCATTCTATACAGAGAGACAAAGGGGAATCATTTTCTATCTTCTTTACTGGAGCCTTTTCAATATTTGAAGACTCTTATCACACCACCTTTAAGCCTTTTGTCTGGGCAGAACAAAATATATAATTCCTTTTCTATTGTTTCATAAGCCTTGCATTACACATTTATAATGAAGATAAGGCTAGATCTGAGCAGGGCGAGGGCAAATGATAACACAGTGAAACTTCCCCACTTGGTCCACAGCTGCCAGATATAGCAAGTTATACCTGGTTCCCATCAGCTATATGCTTACCTGAACAATTTTTACTTTCCTTCCCAGGGGTCCCTATGCTGATCATAGGATAAAATCTCCATTCCCATATAATACTGCAGGTTGAGCATGGGAACTGCATGAGGAAATATATTTAAGTAGAGAAGAGAGGGGCAAGATTCATAGCACAGTTAAAAAGTCATGCACTAAAATTTGTTGAAGTCACCTTCTCTGTACCTTATAGTCATTAACATAAGAACATAAGAAGAGCCTTGCTGGATCAGGCCAAAGGCCCATCTAGTCCAGCTTCCTGTATCTCACAGTGGCTCCACCAGATGCCTCAGGGAGTACACAGCCAACAAGATAACCTGTTTCCTGTTGTCACTCCCTTGTACCTGGCACAGAGAAAACCTACTTCTAAAGCCAGGAGGTTGCTTATGGCTTGTAACCTGTGATGGTCTTTTCCTCCATGAATCTATCCAAACCCCTTTTAAAGGCATCTAGGCCAGGTGCCATCACCACATCCTGTGGCAAGGAGTTCCACAGATGAATTACATGCTGGGTAAAGAAATATTTTCTTTTCTAACTCTCCCTCCACTCAATTTTAGTGCCTGTCCCCTGGTTCTGGTGTTGTGCAAGTGGGAGAAGAATTTCCCTCTATCCACTCTCTCCATCCCATGCATAATTTTATACATCTCAATCTTGTCCCCTCTCAGGCGCCTTTTTTCTAGACTGAAAAGCCCTAAATGCTGTAGCCTCTCCTCATAAGGGAGGTGCTCCAGCCCACAAATCATTCTGGTCGCTCTTTTCTGCACCTATTCCAATTCAACTATATCCTTTTTGAGGTGTGGTGACCATTGATTTGTACAAGGGCATAATGATATTGGTTGTTTTATTCTCAATCCCTTTTTTTAATGATCCCGAGCATGGAATTGGCCTTCTTCACAGCCACCGCACACTGGGTCACCACTTTCATCAACCTGTCCACCAGCACCCCAAGATCTCTCTCCTGATCCATCATAGACAGCTCAGAACCTATTAGCATATATGTGAAATTTTGGTTTCTTGTCCCAATGTGCATCACTTTACACTTACTTACACTGAAGTGCATCTGCATTAAAGCAATGTTATCGACAGAGAACAATCGAAAACTTATGGCACAATCCTATCGAAAACCTATGTCAGTGCAGTGGCAACTGAGCCAGCCTACTGTGTCACAAACGTGTCGTAAAGCGTGTTTGCGACACCTGGAGAGAAGGCAGCACTGGCGGGAAGGCCTGCACCATCCCGTCGGCACTGTATCCAGTTGGACTGTACACGAGAACAGGTAAGGCCACTCCAAGCGACGTAGGGGCTGGGGGAGGGATGTAATAGGGCAGGGGGAGGGTTGGGGTGGGAAGATCGAGCCTGGGAGGAGGCAGGATTAGTGGTGCTGGTGCACGCCGAATCCTATCCTCTTTCACAGGTCCTTTTTCCTGACATGGGGATGCTCGTTTCTGTGCCAGTGATTGAGACGGTGCAGATCTGAGTAGCCCCATTGCATAGGCTGCCCTTGTTGGGAGAAAGGCGGGGTAAAGGTAAAGGTATCCCCTGACAATTAAGTCCAGTCGTGTCCGACTCTAGGGTGTGGTGCTCATCTCCATTTCAAAGCCGAAGAGCCAGCGTTGTCCGAAGACGCCTCCGTGGTTATGTGGCCAGCATGACTCTCCTTGCCGCAGCGCGTAGCATGCAGCTGGAACACGGAGCGCTGTTTACCTTCCCGCAAGCGGTACCTATTTATCTACTTGCATTAACATGCTTTGGAACTGCTAGGTTGGCAGGAGCTGGCCAAGCAACGAGCGCTCACCCCGTCACGGGAATCGAACTGCCAACCTTTCGATCGACAGCTTATGGTTCAGCGGTTTAACCCGCTGCGCCACCCGCTGGCCTGAAAGGCGGGGTAGAAATTCTTTAAATAAATAAATATTTATATACCACCTTTTCTTTGGTCAGTGAATTTCTCCTTTGACTTTAATTCAAAGGTGGTTCACACAGGCAGGCTTTCTAACCCCCCTGGGGTTTTTACAATGCAATAATATGTTCTAATCTCTCATAGAACCCTTCATTCTAGATGGTTTCTTTCACAGTCCAGCTTCTCTCTTCTCTCTTCTTCTCATCACACTTCAACTGACAGGCAACCTTGACTCCCACTCAAAGTGCAGCTGCAGCTTCTCTCCCTTACAGAGGCTCTTAAGCGTATCAGTGGCGTGCCGACAGTTCTCCGACAGACTTCCAGCCATCCTGAACTGCCTTCCTTAAGATCTTCAGACATATGAGACAGCCGCTCTACCAACTGAGCCAGACCTCCTGCCTGTTCCTCAGATTTCTTCCTCAGATTTCCAGCAATGCTGAAGCAGTGATATCCAAGCAGTGTCATCTCTTGCCCTCCCTATTCATTGGGCTTTCTCAGCCCAATTGCTCAGTTATGGATGGGGACAGCAGGAAAAGGCAGCAATAGCATAACTTGATCAGTTGAATCATTTGTGCTGCTGCTGCTGCCTGCATTGAAGGAATTCAGGGTTCGGACATTTGGAACTTTGGGAGTTAGCTGACCTCTGACGTTGGGCCTAGCTTACCTCTGACACCACCCCTCCTCCTCACCCCCTCAGTGAGTTTAGTCCTCCAGAGCAAATATAAAGGTTTAGATAAATTGTTAGCTTGCAGTCAGTGATACATATTTTTGGCACTCTGCCTTTTTTAAAATGAAAAGTATAGTAGAGATATAGCAAATAAATACATGAATAAATAAAATTAATATAAAATAAATAAATATAAAATAAATATAAAGAATTGGCTATACACTAAACTCTATTCAGGACTTTACCCTTCATATTTTAAATTAGGATTCCAACAACTATTTCCAGTAATCATCTCAGGCAAAGAAAAGAAAAGATACTGGAAATATTTCAGACAACATACTTTCTCTGTGAGGGTGTATGTAGAATTAATTCTTTCTAAGCTACAACTGTAGATTTTAATTAAAGGGGGAAAAAAGGGAAGAACAAACATTACCCTCCAAAAAGCTCTCTGTTTCTTGACCTTTCCGATAACAGCTCCCCTCTCCTTAAGCAGATATTTCTGAAAAAGACTGCTATTAGTAGGGCCCAAATCTACTAAAAAGGAGGAGATTGTTCCTGTTTCTAGCCTATTTGCCTTAAAATTGCTTTATTGCTTTTTTCAAAACAGTCTAAACTGGAGGTGCGAGTGGACTTCGTCTTCATTGGGCTGCCTGTCTGCTCCAAGTTCCAAACCATTGAGTTTGTCAGCTCGAGAATTGCACTGGGACTTGCAACCGCCAAGAGGCCTGTAATGCCAGTGCTCTTTAATCTTTTGCATGTGTAACAAGCAGCTTAAAAATAGCTGAACAAGGATTGTCTTGTGGCCATGGTGTGCATGTGTCCGTGTGTGTGTGTGTATGTGTGTGTCCGTCCGCACACTCTATCGGTTGTTTTTCCCCAATAAAATATTTTTTCTTCTTCCCTACCAAATACAATTTACTTACTTAATTGAACATGGGAATTATAAAGTATCATTACCTGAACTTTATTTATTCAAAAACAAAATATGTCTAAATTCATTTAGCAGCTTATGTGCACACACCCAGTGTAACTTTGTTAAGTTAAGCCTGAGTAAGCCCCATGAATTTTATGAGGACTTAAGTGGCGAAAAAGGAGTTACTGGACTATGTTATTATTGGCAGTGTTGTTTTTTTACAATACATGTAACACACGCACATGGGGGGAAAGACAATCATGTGCAGGGATCCTGTGTGGCGGCCAATGGCACAGCTGTATAATTTGGTGGGGAAAGGAAAATGGAGATGAGGGTGAAAGAAGGTATAAACAGGATTTATTTTAGTGCTCAAAAAACAGATTCAAAACCAGGGCCTAGCTGAACTAGCTCACTCACACTTTAAGCTGGACAGTCACAGGGGGATTGTATGGCAACATTTACTCTGGATGGAGCCCAGGGAGGGGGGCAGTTAGAAGAAGGAGAAACAGGAAGAGGAGAGGAGACAGGAATTCCTAGGAAGGCAGAGCTAGGAGGGGGAAACGGGGGGGGGGGGAGAGAGAAGGACACAGGAAGATTAGATGTGTTTCCCAAAGGAATCTGGGGGAAGGAAATTAAGGTTTTGGAGTGCATGGGAGGATGGAGAGGGGGAAAATAGGGAAAATAGGGAAGAAAGGGAGGAGGATCCCTATGGTTCAGAAGGTGATGAAAGACTGTGGCTGGGAAGTGGTTCTCTGTAGCCTGAACCAAGGGCTACAGGCAAGAGATAGTGCAGAAGCTAGTCTGTCCCACCAGACACTCTCAGATAATGCCTCAGGCCCCTGAAAGGAGAACACAACTGGCAAGGGAGATTCTCATTTCTTTCATAGTCTTGATGGTTTGGTTAAAGGGGGGTGTTTGGGACAGAGACTTGAGGCAAATCTTGGGTTTCCAACAAAAATAGTGGGAAAATAGACTATAAATACCCGCTCTCACACACAGCACTCACAAACAGAGAAGGAGGCAACAAACACTAAGCATGCAGTCAATGTGACTAACACAAGACAGAAACACACAGCATTGGGAGAAGTTGGTGAGTCTTTGTCAAGGCTGCACCAAGGACCAAAGTTATTGTTCTTTGTTCTGTGAGGCTTGAGAGCACTGCATTGTAGACGCCACGGCAGCAAGAAAGCCAGGCCAAGTGAATCTCCCTGAGTAAACCAGGTCTCAAGACAGAAAGTGGACTATGAAACAAGCCCTTAAATACATTGATAACCTTAATCAAAGGAGAAGCAGGGCAAGGAAGCCATACTGCTGTCCCAGCAGGAAAAGACGCAAGAGGAGAGGTGGCCCACAAAGGTGGCCCACCAGCCTGCACTGGAGCAACAGCTTCAGTTGTGCAGAGGGGAGAGGAAGGCTGGAAATGAATGGAGGAGTGGGGTGTTATTTCTGATCCTGGGTGTCAGCCACCTTCTTGGAGGGTGGCTGGAATAGAGTGACTTGACACAGCACCAGGGGGTTACTGTTCCACAAGCCAATGGCAAGGCAGGGTAGCAGGCAAGGAACAGAGAACAAGGGACACAAGGTTCTAGTGCTCAATGTTTTTATAGATTCTTACTCATAGAATCCCATGGTGGGGTGAACCTAAGCAAGAAAACCTGGTTTTGCTCTCATGGTGGGCACGGTCTACTGATTTTGGTCCTGGCATATAGTGAGATTAGGTGAGATAAGATAGACACTGGCACCAGGACTCTCTGCCCCACCGATCACCACCAATTGAAACGGTACACCTATTTTCCTGCTTTTTTTTGTTATTTCTTCATTACCAAACTTAAGCCTGTATGCTCATTGAGGAAGAGACTTGTTTTTACCTTTATCGATTAAAAGCCATGATATTGAGACCATTGCATTCCCAATAATGATGACTCACAAAGCAATGTGAAGCCCTGGAGACAAGCACAAGGAGTGTTCCATCACCAGCACCTCCAAAAAGTTGTTCCTGAAGCGGTTTTTGTATGAACATTGAAAACTGGCTGGAGTTCTTCATTTATTTGCTTCACTGGCTGTGATGAAATAGAAACTCTGCGATATCAATTGAAATTAGCATTCTTAAGGCTTGTTCAGCTGAAACATGCAAATTACCCAGGGGTAATATACCATAGTGAATTTCCACATTCTGAAGTAGCAGCACAAGCTTTGCTGGTCTCATATCAAGGACAACATCTGTTTTGGTTGGAGCAAATCTTCCGTTTTTATTAGAGGCGCTTTCTTAAGCCATACTTTTAGCAGTCTGGTGAGTTACGATACAATGACATGCTATTTATTTAATATTTTATGTGCACAGTTGACTTATCACTCCTGATGAATGAATGAAGTTGATAGATCACTTGTCATTTTTTCTCCATTTGTGCATAAACTAAATAGGATTTCACTAAAGTTTTGTAAACTTTTACTACAGACAGAAAATGAGGAAGGTGCGGGGCGGGGCCGACACCGTGCCTCAAACTCATTGTGCTGGCATGTGATGACTACAGCCTGCTGGAGATTATTAGCCTCTCTCCCCATCCCCAGATAAGCAGTTGGATTAAGATGGGATCTCCCCTCAAACGTAGCACCATAATTAGATGCTGGAGTTGATAGTGTAGCAGCCCAATCCTATCCCTCTGTTCCACTGGCAGAAGTGAGAGCATGTTAGTGAAAGTGATGTTCTACCGGCAAGAACAATGCAGCCACCAGCTCAATGGCTGGTGGACGTGCTCATGGGATGGCGGAGAGGCCATCAGCTGTTGAGTTAGGGGGCAGGTGGGTGGGTGAAAGGGTGAGAGGGAAGAATGGGGGAGTTTCTAGCTGGGGAGGGAGATGGTCCTGTATTGAAGGTGGGAAGGGGCCGTTATTGGCAGCAGTGGCTCTGCCAATATCCTGTTCCTCTTCCTGGTCTCAATCCACTTCCACGGGTCCACTTGGACTTGCACCAGTAAAATAGCTGGTGCAGATCTGAGGAGACCCATTGGGGCAGTGGAGGCTTGCCCCGGGGTCAGAGAACAAATGTTCCCTAACCTTGAAGAATTCTCCAGGACTCCCCCCTGCAGGATGTAACACATGCTATGTTAGCACGACTACATCGTGTGTGTGGGGAGGAGGTTTGGGTTGGATAGGCTATAAGTGTTGGGGGGGGGGGCTAGAGTATTGGAAACACATTGCCCTATTCCTACAAGCTGACACAACCAAGGGGAAAAGGAGGACCATGTATTCCACCACCCCTTCCCTTCCTGAAAGTCAGCTCCTAAACCTGGGCTGGCAAATGTAAGAAATGCTTGCTTTTTTTGTCCCCGATCCCAATGATGGGTTCCATGTTGTGCTTTGAATCCATTACCTACCCCAAGCCATTCCTCAGCAATCTTTCTTTTTGACAAGCCATGCATGGGACAGTTTATTCCTTTCATAATCTTTTGAAATTCAGCTTTGAGAACTATTTCAGCAAAATCTGTCCTGGAAACTATTGCACTACCAGGCTACCATGTTTTAAATGACTACATAAAAATATGCCAATGCAATTTCCAATAAAAATTTGCTTGACCTTTAGCAAAAGACCAGCTCTGCATGGTAAGCGGTTTTTCCTGCTCCCCTGGGCAGCTGCTAAAGATCTGTTCCACTGAGGTTCAAGAGTCCATGACGGAAAAGATAAAAAAGCGTGGCTAGAAGATGAGCAATGAGCATAGCTTGGTGATGAAGTTGAAGGAAGAGCTAGTAATGCTATCACTGACATTACTAATTACTTTGCAGACAGAATTTAAAATGAGGGTTCATTTGTCATCATGACATCATCAATCAGGTCTCTATTAGCCTTAGGCAATGGTATTTTTCTTGCTCATTTTTGTTCACTGGCTTTGGATTTGTGGCTTTTTTGTTTGTATTTACTGGTTGCATAGGGCTGGGGGGGTTAGTTTTAGCAGTGTGAAGGGGGCATCAGCAGTAGCGATCCTACACCCCCTGTGGGGGGGCGCCGCCACAACTCCCCCCACGGGACGCCATACGCCCCCCACGGGATGCCACACGCCTCGCCTCTGGGGTGTGTGACATCATTGTCGTGCGCCACGACGGCGCAGAAACACACACCCCTGGCGCTTTTCGGCCCCTTTTTGGAGCCAAACAGCAACTGGGAGGGTGGGAGGGCCCAACTTGCAGCCAAGAATGGCTGCACGAAGATGAACAAGCAGCGGAGGGGGCAACGGATCTGGCGGCAAGTACACCCCCCCGCCGCTTCTCGAGCCGCCGTTTGGGGCCCACCGCCCCCATCCCCCCCCCGTTCGATGCTTCTGGTTGCAAATTAAATTGCATAGCCACCTTTTCAGTACCCCAGTGAATCAGCCTACTGGATAAATATGATCCTGTTTTACTTCTTTACTGGTAGTATTGTTAGATCTACAATTCAGGCAAGCAGGAAGAGATTCCTGGTTGAGAGACTTCTCAGTCAAGGGAGTATGTTCTGGGAAAGGATAATTCCCCTTTCCCCTCAAAAGTCTCCCAATCCACCCCCCCCCCGCTTATATTTTTGGTATGGTTGCATCGACTGGGCGGGGGAGAGAGGATAGGATTCGGCTTTCAGTCTGATCCAGCAGGGCTTTTCTTATGCTCTTATGAGAATCCATCACTGAACTGGAGATTCAACATGGATAAAAATAATAATAATCTGGATCACTTGACCTTGTTCAATTTGTAAAAGACTACATTACAGATGTTTAAAAAAGTGTTACTTATAACACGGATTCCATGTTGTTCTTTATCAACGGGATATTGTTGAATTGGAGTAAACAAAAAGCACTGCAATGATTCCCTTAAGGTACAGTAATGAAATATATTCTTGGTCAAAAACCCATTATCTTCTCTCCTGAAAAGCTTCACAAGAATGCAGGTGTTCCACCATGTTGGGCTGATAATTGTCTCTTGATTACACGAAGGTCATTAATTCCACCAGAGCCCTTTGAAGTATGTGTGAAGCTTGTCGGAAGATCTCCATGGGACTGGATTTCACACACTTTGTCTGTGTTGCTTCACACAAGGTGATATTTGACAGAAGCTGGTGCCTTTTGTTTTGCTTTCTGTTTCCAGATGTCAAGCAGATCAAAGGAGGGGGGAAGCTTAAATAAATAAATAACTCTAAAATGAAAACACAGGATTACTATGAAGGCGAGTCCCATGATGCTTGTACTTGTATTACGTGACTTTTTGAGAAGCATTCCATAACGTTTACTGGGCTTACGGAGTCTGTTGAGACAAACTTGTTCTGATTGATGGTTTATATTCTTTTACCACCTGCATTATCTACCATCTGGAATGTTTGTTCAGTGCCTTTGAATGTGCGGTACATCAGTTTACTTTAGTTTTCAAATCAGGTGGACTTTGTTCTTATGGTATTCTTATAGGTCGTACTGGAATTCTCAGGTGCACCAACCTGACAGATTTACACAGATATTAAACTAGGAGAGACAGTATGTTGTATCTCTTAATGGACATGTGTTTGCCATTACCATTTTATTTCTACACAGCTCACCCATGACTCATTTATGTCTCAAGTAACTTGTGGATGGGGCAGGCTCAGACATATCTGATCGGCTGGGGCTGATTGGCCTCCTCAGAATTCCACCAGCTATTTTGCTGACGGAAGTCGGAGGAGGCCGTGTAATGGCTCAGCCGATCGGCGGGGGTCAGGATTCGGCTGAGGCCGATCCCCTCCCCGATCAGCTGGGCCTATCGGCCCCTGCCATTTGCGGCCGAACCGCCCCCCCCCTCCGCCGGATCCTTACCTGGGTCTAGCGGTGGGCGGAAGACGGTCTGGGCAGCGGAGCAGATGCTTTATGGCACTTTCACGACAGCTTAGGGAGGCGGACCGCTTGTTCCGCCACCCTAATTTATGTTTGGATATGTTAGTGTGTGTAATTTTGTTATGATATGTTAGTGTGTGTGATTATGTTAGGATATGTTAGTGTGTGTAATTTTGAGAATATTCAACACAGGAAAACATACAGCGTTTAATTTAGGATCGTGAAATTACTCTCATGAATATATTTTGAAAGGCAAGGACCCGACACATTTATCATTTTGACTGCACTTCACAACGGGTTAAGGAAGAATGAATTTGTATTAAATCTAAAACATGTCCTAAAGTGTGGAGTGCTGAATGTAATTCACACTAAGGATTGTGAACACTAGTGACAGCTATATTATTCTGGAACTGGAGTGATGAATTTGGAATTAAATAATGTGATCATTAGCAGCAGAAAGTCCAGCATTTTGCAGCAGCCCACCCACCTGCCCTAATGAACAGTACAGATTTAACTGGTCACATGTTTGAGGGCCATGTTAGACTTCTTTTGCCCCATCACACCTGATTGGCTTTTCATCATGGGGAGGTTCACCTTTTTCATACTTTTTGGATGTAGGTAGACTGACTGATGGCATAATCCCGATCTTTGCCGGAACTGGCGCTGCATCCTCCGCGCAAGCCTAGGGCTCTGCAAACATGACATAAAGCAACTTTGCATCACCTGATGAATAGTTGGTGCTGGCGGAGAGTCTGCCCATCCGCGGATGAAGATGGAGGCCAGTGCCGTGGAGCGGGTAAGTCCTGCTCTGAGTGGCGCTGGGGCAGGGAGGGGGTGGATTGGACATGGAAGGGGGTGGTGTCAGCATCCTCCTCGGATGCCATATCCAATCTTCCCACCCCCAGGCCTCCAGCCCTGACATGAACTTCCACCAGAACTACTACCTCATGTGCCCCCATGAGACTTGGGCGCCACCATCTTGAATCTTGCGAGATTTTGCAAGATCCAAGATGGTGCCGCCCAGAACAACAGGTAGGGGGAGCTACCGGGGAGACTACAGGGATTGGCAGGACTGTAGCCTTTCCCTCCGGGTTGTGGCACAGGAGGGGGAACCCGCCCACACCACAACCCTGAAAAATACATTTAAAGGGGGTACTTGGGGGTACCTGGGGGTATGTGGTGGTACGTGGGGCGGCAAGTCCGGGGGTACGTGTATATGTGCACTGGTCCAAATTACCTCTTTCAATTCACAATCCTTCAGGTCCTTACAAGCCAAGTCCCAAATCCCTTCAAAATTCAGGCTCGGATCATATGCTTGGCCTCATTGTTTTGGATGCTTTCCATTTAGGGAGCCCTAATCCAAATTTCTTCACCACACCCTACACCTAACAAGTTATACTTGCCTTATTTCTAACAAGTTTTATATTTTTGCACTGAATGAACTGTCTCATTTCTAAAATGTCCTGCCTTTTCAAATCTTAAATTGTTACATGTTCTGTCAAAAAAAATGATGAATAATATTTCCAGAGTATTTGATGATGGAGACCTAATGAGACATAATAAGATAAATAGGAGGCAAAATGGAAAGCATGAGAGTTGAGGCCTTTAACCTTATTAAGTTATTAGCTTAAATGATAGTGAAAATTTCTTCAGGAATATGTATCGAGAGCTCATTTTGACCTTGGAAGCCTATAATATTGTCAGTTCTTCAAAAACAGCTTTTAGAGCTTTCAACCTGGACTTAATTAAAATATAGTGTGATGTCATTTGACTTCCATTAATTCAGCATCAGTAAGTCCTACTAACCTGTCATTAACTTAGGTAAATGGGTTTGTTTTACATAATGGGTAGTAGTGATAGCATGAGTCATAAAGAGTGTATTCCATAGCTCATTTAAATTATTTTAGTTGAATCATATATTCAGATAGTTGCATCAGCTTGGATTGCTGGTTTAGATTACTGATATAAGAATACTGTTCTTATCTTGAGGAAGAACACATTTAAAAAGTACTTCAAAAGGGTAACTAGAAAAAACTGTCTTTCTAAATTACTTGGTTATACTCCTGCTAAATGTTTAATTATAAACGTTCTCCTTTTCCACGTTACTCATTTTAATTAGGCTGCAACAATATCCCCCTTCATTTAGATTTTCAGGTTAGAAGTAGGGGGATATACCCGAGTAGACCTCCAGCCTGTCCCTTCCCCGGATAGGATTCAGCATGGGCCATGCTGAATCGCCTACGCCGGGGGAGGATAGGATTGGGCTGTAAATATCATTGAATTCAGTGTGCCGTACTTCTGAGTAGACTTGTATATGAAAGTACTGTTAGATTCATATGAACTTAAATTACTAGCCGCACAATCCTATCGAGTGCCTAGGCTGGTGCAGCATGTGCAGTAAAACGCGTTGCGACACCCGGAGAGTAATTGGCGCCAGTGGGAAGGCCTGCGCCATCCCGTCGATGCCAGATCCAGGAGCCCCCTGCGCCGGAGCAGGTAAGGTCACTCTGAGCAGCGCGGGGGCTTGGGGAGGGCAGGGAGAAAAGATATAAGGACAGTATCTTATATATTGATATGATATAAGGACAATGGGTGTGATCAATGAGAAAAACTAGGAGATCAGCGAGAACTGGAGCTTCTGGTGTACATTTGGGTGCCAATCATTGTATCTCTCCCCCCCATTCCAATCTGCCATCAGGATGCAGTGTTATGACAAGGCTTACCATCCATCCCGGAAAAACCAGGACTGCCCCGGATTCCAAAGCCTGGTTCCGGCCTGGTCCAGCAGTAGTACAGCTTCATGTGCCCTCACGGTATTTGAGCGCATTTTATTTATTTTATTTATTTATTTACAATATTTTTATCCCGCCTTTCTCCCCGAAGGGACCCAAGGCGGCTTACAGCAGAAAAAATGCAATACCAAAAGAGTACGTACATAAATAATTACTTTCAAAACAATAAAAAGCCAATTAACAAAAACTAATAAAAACAACATCTAAAAATTGATTTACAAAATTATTTATTTATTTTTCACATTTTTATACTGCCCTTCCTCCAAGGAGCTCAGAGTGGTGTACATATTTCCTCCCCTCCTTTTGTCCTCACAACAACCCTGTGAGGTAGGTGGGGCTGAGAGATAGTGACTAGAAAAAAGGCGCCTGAGGGGGGACATGATTGAGACTTATAAAATTATGCATGGGATGGAGAGAGTGGATAGAGGGAAATTCTTCTCCCTCTCGCACAACACCAGAACCAGGGGACATGCACTAAAATTGAGTGGAGGGAGAGTTAGAACGGACAAAAGAAAATATTTCTTCACCCAGCATGTAATTCATCTGTGGAACTCCTTGCCACAGGATGTGGTGATGGCACCTGGCCTAGATGCCTTTAGAAGGGGTTTGGACAGATTCATGGAGGAAAAGACCATCACAGGTTACAAGCCATAAGCAACCTCCTGGTTTTGGAGGTGGGGTTTCTCTGTGCCAGGTGCAAGGGAGTGGCAACAGGAAACAGGTTATCTTGTTGTCTTGTGCTCCCTGAGGCATCTGGTGGGGCCACTGTGTGATACAGGAAGCTGGACTAGATGGGCTTTTGGCCTGATCCAGCAGGGCTCTTCTTATGTTCTTATGTCCTTATGACTGGCCCAAGGTCACCCAGGAAGCTTCGTGGCTGAGCGGGGTTTGAACCTGGATCTTCCAGGTCTAAGTCTGACTCCCAAATCACTACAGATCATAAAAAACAGCAGCGTCCCACCTGTACCAGCAGAATGTTAAAAAAAAGGCAAGGACTCAGAAGGCTTCTTTGAACAAGAAGGTTTTTAGGCCTCGCCGGAAAGTGTCCAAAGAGGGAGCAGTTCGTAAATCAAAGGGGAGGGAATTCCATAAGGTTGGTGCCACTACTGAGAAGGCCCTATCTCTGGTCGCCGCCCCTCACACCTCCCTGGGTGACGGTACCCGCAAAAGGAAGTTCTGTTTAGTTTACATACTTGAGTGGAGATGACAAGCAGAAACTTTCCTACCATGTGACACACATAAAAATGTCCTTGACATACTAGCTATTTATTTAATAGTAGCAATTGTACAAGCAAAGAGACTGAACAATTCAGTGGGTGGGCCCAAGCCCTTTTGGGACATGATCTGAGGGCACCCAATGCATCTATGTTACTGCTATAGGGCTCTGGCTGAATGGGTGACCTCACCAACCCCATGTACACCTCCTTGAGCTCCATGATGAGATATAAATGTAATAATAAACAAAGTTCTTTCTTATTTAGAATATTTATATCCAACTTTCCACAATGCGGTCTACAAGGCAGCTAACATAAATATATAAAATACAATTCAGCTATAAAAGAAAGAAAACACACACACACACACACACACACACACACACACACACACACACACTGCACACATTTCTCATGATGGCTGTTAGTAGCATGCTGTGGGACAGAAACAAATATATTCAAAGTAGAATTCTGGCTGTGAAACTGTGTGAAATTGTAGCTATGTGCAGGAACAAATTACTACTACTACTAAAAAAAATCTCTTCTGAAACTGATAATCTTCTTAAGTGGTACCAGGTCATTCATGACAGTATGAAACTGCAATGGTAGTGAACTCTAAGAGTTTACTTTGCAAATCTTACTGGGCACGTTCTAACTTTTGATTTATGTACAAAAAGCATAATGGGAATTGATCCTGTGATTTAAGGCCATTCCAGTGACATTTAACTAGAGCTGCACTGAAGACTTTCCACTCCCAGTTTTCAAGCTGAAACTAGCAATCCTAGTGGGGTGCAAATTTATCTCTAAATTTGACTTCCATAGGACAGGTACTGAAGCTGAAACTCAAATATTTTGGCCACCTAATGCGAAGAGAGGACTCTCTGGAGAAGACTCTGATGCTAGGAAAGATTGAAGGCAAAAGGAGAAGGGGAAGGCAAAGGATGAGATGGTTAGACAGCATCACCGATGCTACGAACATGAAAATGAGTGAACTCAGGAAGATAGTGGAGGACAGGAAGGCCTGGCGGGATGTGGTTCATGGGATCACGAAGGGTCGGACACGACTTAACGACTGAACAACAAGGATCCGTTGGATCAATTAGGATCCAATCCTATCCAACTTTCCAGCACCAATGCAGCCCCAAGGTAAGGGAACAAACATTCCTTTATCTTGGAGAGCCCTCTGTGACTCCCCCCCTTAGGATACAGCACTCACCCCATTGGCATGGCTACATCAGTGCTGGAACATTGGATAGGATTTGGCCCTTACTGTCTGAATGTTTAAATTATTTCTAATCATGTTTGGCACCATTGCTTTCCCCTGGCTGCTCATTCTTGAAGGGCATTTATCCTTCTGGGCTGATGCTTCCTAAATCACATGGCTGATGTTGTTCAATCTAAGATACAAACAGGATTTTACAACTTTATGTAGACAGAAAATCAGTGTATGATGATGTCACCGAGGGAAACTAAGGGCTGGATAATAGAAATAGTTAAGGGCAACTGAGGCCAATTTTAACAGATAAGCATTTTCTTAGAGAGTCACAGTATGAGAGACACATGAGAACTCAGATGACTGAGGGAACAGCAGCTTCATTCTCCTATTTCAGGCTCGCTTTGGGGCATATACTGAATAAGTGGAATAGCAGGCAGAATCGGCTGCACTTTTTAAAATGTTGTTTTTATCTGTCTTGGGGGGGGCTGAGTACTTATAAATGAATTCATGCAAATAAAGTGTGTGTAATACACAGGCTGATTATAGTCATAATAAACAGTGAATTGTTTCAACTCAGCCTTATCCTTAACCATCAGTTTAGAATCAAGTCTCTCTCTCTCTCTCTCTCTCTCTCTCTCTCTCTCTCTCTCTCTCTCTCTCTCTCTCTCTCTCTCTCTCTCTGTGTGTGTGTGTGTGTGTGTGTGTGTGTGTGTGTGTGTGTGTGTAAGGAAATTTATCTAGCCATTACTTCTGGCCCTATAATTTCAGTGTACAGAAAACAAGAAGCAAAGAAAGCCGAGTTGCTTTTTTTTAAGACGAGCAGTAAAGAGATCTTCTTTTTATAAATTGGTTCATCATTAATCATCAAAAGAATAAGCCATAGCCCATTTTCAAGATAAGACTTTACTGGGCTATTTTAATAGAAATATTAATACTGTGCACAGTTTTTAATTTCTAGATGTCCTGTTCACAGCACTTAGGACATCCACAATTCTCTGCTGAAAGATTTTTAAAATCTTATTTATTTAATCACTTCTACTAGGCCAACAGTACAATACTATTCCTTGCAGAGCAGAGTATTTCTGATTGATGACCTCTGTAAACTAGCAGTTTTAGCCACTGTCCTTATATTTATGTCCTATTAACAGTGGGGATTTTCTAGTCTATTCAGCAATTCTTTTGTAAAAGAAAATCCTTCAAAAATAAATACGGTGCCTTGTTTTGGGCCTACAGTGCCTGCACTTTATTGAATTGTCTCTCAAATGGAAAAAAGGGGACCCAGCTGGCTCTGTATCTGCTCTGAATGCACGCCAAGGGTGCCTTCTTCCTTCTCTTGCACTCTCATGCAAAGAAGGGTGGGATCCAACTCATACACATGAAGTGTATGATTTGAACCTCCCTCCTCTTTCTCTCTCTCTCTCTCTCTCACAGTGTATTAAAAAAAATAAAAAATGGTCAGCTGAAACAAATGTTTGAGAATGTTCCACATGTTCTGCTGTTGCCTGTTGTATCTCTTTTCTTGATTTTTCTTTCTTGTTTAAGAAATGGGATTTTAGAAATATAATAAAACTGGATTACAATTCATTGTGCTCAGAATTTTCTGAAATTATCTTACTGTTCTGCTCACATGCCACTCTTTCTATGGTGCAAGGTTAGGTAGGTGGAAGAGATCCCTGAAGTAAGACAAATACACCCATGTGACTCTAAGAAACAAGTCAACCCATTGTAAATATCTCATATTTCCATAATTCCTGACCCTTAAGAGCAGTCCTGGTGTGGTGACACCTTTAAGTGTCCTCAGACATTCCTTAAGAAGTACCACCAGCTAAATCAACAGTCAGTCGCACCCTTGGTTGATGGTCCTTCCTATAGTGATCAAAGGGGAATATGTTCAGAAAAGTTGCACCAGCTGTAGGTGTTAATACAACAACATGCAGGGGTCAGCACATTAAAAGAAGTGTGGGAAGCCCACCCCCTCAGTCTCCCCCTAGGGGGAAGGTTCACATTATATGGGCTTGTGAATGACATTCAGGGGCTAGGGTGTACTCACACACACAGCATTCACTGGTCCTGGTTTGTTTGAGGATGGGAAGCAAGTTACAGCATCGGGATTATGCTTCGAGGAGTAGGGCTGGCCAGCCCCTCTGCCAGTAGTGCCCCTGGAGAGTCAAAAGGATAACAGTCTTCCTTGTCCTCTCCTCCCCTGGGTTCCTTCCTCCTCTGGAGGGCCTCTGGTTCCTCATCTTCCCCCTCATCTAGGATCTTCACTCCTTCCACTGGCCTCACTGCTTGCTTGTCCTTGGACCTCTTCCTTCTCCCACCATCTCACCTCCCACCAACATTCCTTCCCTTGCGGTCTGCCTCTTTCCTTCCCTCTGCTATTCCAACCTCTGTAGACTCCTACCATCCTCTGCTTGTTTTTCCTTGTTCCCCTTTCTGCCTTACACACTTTCATGCCTCTTGCTGTCCTCTCTTCATCTCTCCTTTCCTCCATCCCTTTGTAGTTCTTTCCACTCTTCTGCTTCCCTCTTCTTCAACTCTTCTTTGCTTTCCTTGTCTCCTCACCTCTTGCCATTCTCTCCTTTCTCCTCCTTCTTCCTGCCCCTCAGTAGTCTCCTCCTCCACCTTTCTGCTTCCCTCTCCTTCGGCTTCTCTCCACCCTCCTCATTTACCTTTTCCTCTATGTTTTTTCCCCTCCTTCCACCCTTGTTTCTTCCTTTTTTTGTTGGTCTGGCCAAACCCTTATATCTCACCCAACCCATCCATCTACCTCTTAAGGCCCCACCTCCCACAGCGAGCTGTTGGCGTCTCAGTCCTCGAAGTCACTCAGCAATGATGTCATCACCAAGTGCTGCTCGATGAGTCCATGACCTCAGCCAACTCCTCGACTCCCTGAGGTATCAGGCACACCAGGTGGCCACAAAATGTCACCAGCTGGATGCAGAAGGGACTACATTTTTTGTTTTACTGGGACTCCATCTTATTTGTTTTTGAATATCATCATGCACATTTTCTGAACTTCCTTGTTGGAGGACATTGTGCTGGCAGGACTATGGCATGCCCGCTGTTGACAAGAGGACCTTTCAAAAGATGAAAAAAATCACCACTGTTCATTTTATTTTTATTTTATTTTTGTGAACAATTTTGAACAGAACAATTAATATAGCACACTATACTGGAAAACCAAATAAGAAATTGGGTCAACATTCCTCATGGAACTCCATCTGCATCAATATTGTGTAAAAATCCCTTGTGTAAAAATTATATTTCTTTATATTGCTAGTTCCTCTTTCCTTACATTGTTTCACCCATCATTTAAAATCAAAACTTTAAACGATGCATTAACGATTCCTAAATTGCATGTCAGTATCAATCTATGCCAAAAGATCTACCTGGCCAAAGACTGATTATCCAGAGACTCCAAGACAAAAGGAAGTCAGTGAAGGTCACTGATACAACAAGGACTTTGAAGGGAAAGTTAGTGAGGTAGAAAAGAAATAAATATATAAAGGACACCGATACTGGAGGAAATCTGAGGACATCCTTTAAAAAAAAGAAAAAGGTATCCAGATGCCTTAGGGCATGAGCAATTCTATAAATACGTATTCTTTTTTAAAGAGGTATAAGGACACAATCTCTTTTTTGTGTCTAAGTGGTGTTATTGACCTTAATAGACAAGAGCAGGCAAACCAGGGATGAAGAATAAACTCCTCCAAGCATTATGTATTGTGCATTTTCAGGTCAGAGCCTTGATATGCATACTTGGAGAGGTGAGTCGATTCACGTATTGTGTAACTGTTGTGGTGGCTCAACAACACTTTTTCCATTCATGGGAGTTGTCCCACTATGGTGAGAAACTCATTGCATGTGCTGGTAGCTCCAATATCTGTGATCTTCAAAGTTCTGAAATGTACACTGAATTCCATGAAAATTGTTTTGACTCAATACCGTCAGCAACCACCTTGAGCTTGGACAATAGGAGGATGACCTATTAGTTATTAAAAATAAAGGCCTATAAGTGAGGTGGCTATGGTAAATATCAACTTGCAGTCTAACAGCCCAATCCTACCTTAAATCCTGTCCGCCAATTGAGCCGTGCCAACGGAGCGTACATGCATTCACGGGGGGTTGGGGTTGGCAGAGGCGTCGCTCCGGTAGGGGCGGTACCGTAAGTTTCGCCCCGTCCTAGTCCCGTTTACCAAGCCGGCAGGAGGCTGCCCCGCCCCTTCGCCGTCGGAGCCATTCCATGTGGAGAAAGCAGCAGGCAAGAGACTCCCTGCCCATTGCTTTTTCCGCACGGGAATGGCTCCGACGATTATCTGCACAAATGGAGCCTCTTGCAGAGGGAGAACAGATTGTTAATGAGCAAGCGTTTTGCAGAGAAACGGCATGGGCATCATGAGGGGGAAGGGGGGAGGGCAGTTTGTTAATTAGCTGAGCCCAGGAGATGCTATTGTTCCTCTGCAGACACACAGAGAGATCTCTTGGAGAACACAATGTACTCGTATTGCAAGACCTTGCTCGTTTATCAAGTCAAGATTTATAAAACAATTTTGCTCGTCTTGCAAAGCACACGCAAACCAAGTTACTCGCAATCCAAGGTTTTACTGTATATTATATATTATTTACGGTAATGGAATGAACTTACAGGAAGTCAACAGGTCCCTTGTTCTGTGGAAAGACACTCGCTTTTGTCTATGCTGGGTCATCTCCAAGTTGGCTTCCCTCCTGCTGTTGCTGCTCCATCCCTGCATGGGTCTCTGGGGTGGCATTGCCTCTAGCAATTGTTGCCAAAGTCAACATGGCAACACCTCTGGTTTTGCCTGCTCACTTGAATTTGCAAGTGTTTTTCACCTTGACCAAACATGTCAGCTCATGAAGTCTGCGTGGATATGAGCGATTGCATGCAATGCTTCGAAACCAGCTCTGGGAGTTATCATTATCTCTTGTCTCATCTTTTTATCTGCAGGCATGTGGGCTGCTGCTTCATGTCACGTGCAGACTGCAGGGTAGGAACAAATGGAATTGTCTCGATGACTTTAAAATGGAAAATGAAATGGCATCTCAAGAAAATGTACACACACTTTATAGTGTCAAATCAATTATGCTATAATTCAAGTATATACTGCATATGGTATACACCAAAGCAGTTACTTGACATAGTTAAATAATGAGTGAATGAACTTGACCAAGTGCTCGAAATATTCCCCATTGGCATCTGTACACCGTTGACATTGCTAACTAAGGGATCTGCAGACATCTACCAACATGTGAGGTAGGATCTTTCCACGTATCTCTTCCATCGCTTCCCGTAGATGTCAAACCAGTGTTGCTGGTTTTCTACAATTAAGTATTGTATGTACACGCACATGTGCATGTGCGCGAGCACACACACGCACACGCACACATAGTTTAGCCAACTTTGATGTAACTCAGCAACTCCAGTGCCTACTCTAATGGTCCAGTGTGCAAACAGATGCACACATAAAGCTGTGTACAGACAGGAATTTCCCAATTATTTGGTCAGGGTCTTGTATACCCAACAAGGAACTTCAGTGTGGAGAACTTTCTCTTACAGAAAAGAATCGGAAGCCTTACCTCTAGGATGCTTGAGTTCCTGACTTGTAGGGGTATTTTATTTACAGCGCAATCCGACTTAACTTTTGTGCTGGTTTAACCAGCGGCGCAGTGAGAACGGAAGGCCCCAAAACGGAAAAGGGATTCAAATCCCCTTTAAATTCCTCTTTTGGAGGGGCTTTGAATACCTTTTCCGTCCTGGGGCCTCCCGTTCTCACTGCACCGCTGGTTAAACCGGCACAAAAGTTAAGTCGGATTGCGCTGTTAGCATATTTGCCACTGCCCTACCTCATTTATTTGAAATGTGTCCCAAGTATAGACACAACTTTAAAAAAAAAAACCAAACAAATTTATATACAGTATATGTAAGAATACATGAAAAAAAAAGTGGGAGAAAAGGGAAAACACCCTCAAATATCCCAGGTACATAACTTGCCTGACACTTCTACATGGTCATATTTAAAGAAATACAATATCACAAGTAATACAAATTAAAATTAATTTTACATTATACCCCTTTAGCTTCTTCTCTAATTCTCAAAAGTGTGCTTCTGCTCAATTTCACCATATTAGGTAAAGGTATCCCCTACTCGAAAGCCAGTCATGTTCAACTCTAGGGTGCGGTGCTCATCTCCGTTTTTAAGGCTGAAGAGTCAACACTGTCCGAAGACGCTTCCATGGTCATGTGGCCGGCCTAACGGAACACTGTTACCGTACCTTCCCGTCGCAGCGGTACCTATTTATCTACTTGCAATTTCTTGCTTTCAAACTGCTAGGTTGGCAGGAGCTGGTAATAATTCACCAGATTAGGTGAATGAAAAAAACAGCATCTTGTATCTTACAATTCCAGGGCAATATGAATACATTTTTCAATAAAACAATTTTCAATCTGCCTGCCTTTCTTTATCTTATGTCAGTTTAGTAGTGTACATCATACCCCAGATCCTACTTAAACATTCCTCAAGAGAATGAGATTTTTTCCCCAACAGATACTTATCGACAGCTGTTAAGAAATGCATAATTGTTTCCACACCTTTGATAAAACCAAGGATTACCTCAATATGGCAACCAATTGGTCCATCCTCAAATTATAAACTGTCATGTCTCAGAATACATTCCACACTGATTTCCAGAAGAATACAACTGACCCTATAAGACACTACACAAGCACAACTAGTGTCCTTATGCACAAAAACAGAATTCACCTCCATCATCCCTGGAAGCTTCTGTTGCCCTTGCCACAGCAAACGTGTGCTATTTTTTTTTGGGGGGGGAGCACAGGGAAGGTACAAAATCCACTTACACTCAAGCCTATGCATGTCTACTCAGAAGCAAGCCACCTTGAATTTAATGGGATTTACTAAAGGTAATAAAGAATAGGATTGTAGCCTTAGCCCCTTATTTGCATTCTCTGGCCTTTTTGAAACATTTTTTAAAATGCGTTTGTTGCTTTTAATGATTTCAGTATTTAGACAAATCAGCAACTATTTCATTCCTTTTCTCCAAAAGAAAAGAAATGATTGTGCTGAATTTTATTACATTGCTTTGTCTTCTCTAGCTAAACGTATAATCATCCACTATGTGTGGCCTAGCTGACTTTATGCCATAAATGGCTTAACTGTAGTAACATAATAACAGTGATTATTTATTATAATAGCTAAAGGAAAAGGACAATGTGGGACACATTAAATTGCTCAAGTATTCTGTAATCTGAGCTTCTTTGAGGAATGGAATGATACAAATATGATAGACAGAGTTGTGTAGCCTAGAGCAGGGGTTCTCAACCTGTGGTACTAGTACCACCAGTGGTACTTCGACCGACTGCCGGTGGTACTCAGACTGTTGGAACCCCGCTCCGACTCAGCACTTCTGGCAGTGCATTTTCGCTCCCGAAAGGCTCTCGCCTTTGGCCGAAACTCTCAGGAACACTGGGAAGCAGCCTCCCACCCACCCAGAGCCTCCTACCTGCGTTTTCTGGCCTCTGAAAATCTGAAAACCAGGAAGTAGCTGGCGGTGATGTCATTGCCTGTCACTTCCGGTGGTACTCAGCAGGAGAGTGGCACCGGAGGTGGTACTTGGTCAGGAAGGGGTTGAGAACCCCTGGTCTAGTGCCAAATAATTTATCGGAGAGTTCAAATCAACCAAGTTCATCCTTCCCATTTCTTGATCCTTGTTTTCCCCTTAAATTTGCCAACAAACCTGCAAGATAGTAGAAGCCACAGAGTGATTATACATTTAGCTAGAGAAGACAAAGTAATAATAAAATTCAGCACAATCATTTCTTTTCTTTTGGTAAAAAAGGAATGAAATAGTTGCTGATTTGTCTACATACTTAACCACACATACTTAACCACCCTCACGCGATTAGGGAAATTTAAAAGTAAAGTGGGGAGAGTGAAGGGAGGCACCAGGATATGTGTACACTGTGAGTAAACACATCACAGACCTCATGGGGCCAGTTCAGTGGATAAAATATTGACCAAACAAGAAAGTTTCCATTTCTAGTGGAACAGCAGAACATTCCCTTTCCTGTGGTCATTCATTTTTATTATTTGTGTTGCTTTTTAACAGCATCTAGGAATTTTATCTCTAGAAACCGGGCACCGTTTTCTTCCCTTCCTTTTTTTCTTGTAGAACATTTTTTAAGTGCATTGATAAAAGAATACCCTGAACTTGAAGCAAAGCCAGGCCTGAGATACCTATTGTGAAATCCATGCAAAAGGATTTCAGTCATAGTCAGACACCTGACTATGATTTTTGCTGGATAGTTCCAAAAACTAATATAGGCAATAAAACCTAGAGAGAAAGAAAAATTGAAAGATTGAGAGGTATATTTCCCCCAAATAGAAGGGATTCTCCAAATAGAAGGAATAGAAGGGATTTTTTAAATATATATTAATATATATTTAAAAAATTGAAATGCATGCTCTCCACAACCACCACCACCCCCCCCCACACACACACAAGTTTTAACCAGCTGCCTTGTTTTGTTTTGTTTTGTTTTGCCTGGAACTTTTAGAGGAAGGTGGGATATGACTGAGAGCCCAATCCTATGCTTTTCACACCCCGCTGATGCATCCTGTATATGTGGGGTGGGTGGGTGGGACTGGGAGGCTTCTACAGGGAATGTTTAATCCTAGGCTTACCATCCGTCCCGGAATTTCCAGGACCCTCCAGGAATCTGGGCTCGGATCCCGGATCGGTCCCGGACTGTTCCGGGCCCGGTGGAAGCCTCCTCCTCCACTTGTAATTTTACCATTGTGGATCTCACGATTACAAGCGGCGGCGGAGGAGGCTGGGGGCACCAGCTGGAGTCCTGGCTGGCTCGGATGCAGCCGGCCAGGCTCCGAAGAGGCACAATGGTGGTGGCAGTGACAGGCACAATGGTGGCAGCGGCACGACGGGCACAATGGTAGCGGCAGCACGACGGGTACAATGGAGGCACAATGGGCACAATGGCGGCATGAAGGCAGTGGTGGAGGCACAATGGCAGCGGGACAGGCAAGTCAATTTAATTAATTATTTATAGGTTAAAATAAATAAATAATTAAAAATTTCGGTGCACTTTGCAAGCCTCATGGCCTGCAATGGGTCTCCTGGGTTTGCTAGCGTAGATCCGAGGAGAGAAAAGGGGCAGGGAAGTTGCAGGGCAGGGGGATAGGATCCAACACGGGACTTCTGCAATGGATCCTCTCTCTCCTATGACCTCCCCTCCCCCTGTTATGACCCCTCCCTGTCCTCCCACCGGCTTACCTTTGTCGGTGTGCGTCCAGAGTTCCTCCGGCATAGCTGGGAAGGCACAGGCCTTCCTACTAGCATCCCTGGCAGTTTGCTGGTCAGTGCGCTGTTGAGAAGGCTGGGCCTGTCTTCCCAACAAGTTCTTCAGGTAAGCTAAGCTGCAAGAAAGTAACTGGTCCACAGTCATCCAATGAGTTTCATGGCTGAGTAGGGATTTATACCAGAGTCCAAAGGCAAAACTAGACTGGAGCGGAGGCAAGTAGTTCTGCAAGGCTCCGTTACACTGGAGTCAGCGGCCCTTCCCCCTTGCTGTTGGAGCCATTCTGGCGGCAAAGGCAACATGCAGGACACTCCCCTGTCGCTGCCGGAATGGCTCCAACAGCAAGGGGGAGGGGCCGCTGACTCCAGTGTAATGGAGTCTTGCAGAACTACTTGCCTCCGCTCCAGTCTAGTTTCACCTCTGCCAGAGTCTATCCAGGCCTTGTCAGACAGTCTAACCAGTACACAGTCACAGAAACATTCCTACAATGGGAAAAGCAAACATGTTTTAAAGTTTCACTGTCGTTTTCCTAGGAACAAGATTTGTTCAACAAACGTTGCATTCTTTCATAATATTATACCTTAGCCAGAGGGCTAAGAGTCACTATGAGGTTACATCCACTGCTTCCCAAGAAGAACATCAGGGCAAGGATTGACCATCCCTAACCTCAGCCAATAGTCATGGAACAAACAGCTGTTAGACAGCCTACATCCCTGCTCCTAAAGAACACTCAGCTACCCTGCTCCTAAAGAACTGTCAGCTACCCAGAACTACAGGGAAGCACAGCCTCTGGTCTGGTCTTTAGCCATCTGCTAAAGGGCTTCTGGGTCACATTCATTAAGAAAAAAAATCAAATTCATTGCAAGCCTCTTCGAGAACCATGTGGCCAAACGGCAGGATAGAAATCTTCTAAATTAATAATACAATACAGCAAGTCCTCACTTAACGTTGTTTCACTTTAAAGTCATTTTGCTTTAAAGTTGTTGGGAAAATGCCATAAGGAACATTCACGTTTATCAATTAATAGCCTATGGTAAAATTGGTTTCATTATAAGTCATTTCACTTAAAGTCGTAGCTTCCAAGAAGAACCTATCGACAACTTTAAGTGAGGACTTGCTGCATATGTATTGTATGTGAAGAGCAAACTTTATTTAATATTTGGTGACAATAAAAGAGGCATTGGAAAAATGTAACCGAATATTGATTCACAATATATCCCAGGTCCCTTTCTTTTCCTTAATCTTGCGAGTGAGGACTTCTTGTTAATTTTATGCATGCACATTGCTTTGCTTTTTAGGCACTGAAGAAATAACAACAACAGCAATATTCATTTTATGTTCATCCTAACCTTGTCTGACATTGATGTATATTCCGCCTCTTTAGGATTTAGTAGGCATCCCACTGTGTGCAAAGCCGCTGGCAGGGGATGGATTCATTGAATGAAATGAGATTTCCTTTGGCCAATGCAGTTGAGCTTATTTTGTCCATGAGTGTTTTTCCCCAAGCACATTGTCCCTGCAGTTCTCAAGCTCCATTTTTTTTGTCCGTATTGCAATGCTACTACGTGTTTTCTCCCTGGGCTTTGTTTTATACAGAATTATTTAGGCGATTCTCGTGAAATCAAATCATTGTGAGAGCCTCCAGAGTGACGGCTAACTCTACTGCCAGCAGCTGTAGCTTGGTCTTCCAAAGCTGATGCTGGTGGGGGCAGCAATTATTGGCCATCGCCACTCACATGCATTTGCAAGTGTTCTTTTCCTTTGATCAAACATGTCAAGCTTTTAATTCATGTATAATCACTGGTTGCATGAAGTGCCAGACCATCTTGTTTTATCATCACTTACATCTGCTGCTATTCTCATATCACACCAGTCAAATCTGTTGGCCCAGACCATATCATCTCAACCCTCAGCCTATTGGCTGGAAAAGAGCAGTCATCTGAAAAGGCAGCATCATTCATCCCACCCGAACCTGGGCTACAGAACTAACTAAGCATGCCCAGTGGGGCTTTTGACCTCATTGTCTGGGTTTTTTCCACAGCAACACTTCTGAAGGAATTTGCAATACAACAGCAGAGTCCAACCTTATGCCTATCATAAGGCATTGTTTCCCAGACTTTTTACACTGTTAATTAAAACTGAAGGGCTTCTTCAGTCTTTCATACCTCAAAGGTTTACATGTTGAGCCAGAACTAGATGCTAATCAAGGTCCTGGCTTTGCTTGCTTTTTTCTGCAAATAGCACACGTGAAGGTTCCCAATCTGGATTAGGACTGTGGCAGATCAGGGTTCCTGTACCTGCTATTTGCCCTGAGTGGGTGAAAAACTCAAATTGAGCTTATGAAAGGATTTTACCACAGCAAATAGCGCTTTTGAGGGTCCCAATCTGGATCAGGACTAGGGAAGGGCTTAGAGTTAAAGCCAGTTTACCCTCTCAACATGATCCAAATCTGAATCTTCCCCTGATACACACACATACTATTTGAAGAAATACAACAAGCATGCCAGAACCAATTCTTTAATTAAAATCATGTCTCATTTGATTCTTAGATAATGTAGGGTTCGGAATTACAAACATCAGAGGTGCCCATCTCATGTTTTTCACATGAGTCTTTTCTTTTCTGAAAGTGGCTCCTACCTGGAAGAAAACAAGCACACAACAGTGACCTATGCAGAGATACGATAGCATTCAGCAATTCTGCATCTCTACATTAGGAATTATCATTCTCCAGCCAGGGCCCATGAGAGGAGGGTAAAGGGGGTAAATTGAACCCGGGCCCAGGGTCAAAAAGGGGACCCAAGAGCCAAAGGAGGGGGCCCATAAATTTCCTGCAATCTCAGCTGACCTCGTGGAGAGTGAAAGACAGATGCCGGGCCAACTGGGAGGTCAGGTCTACCAGGTGGGTAGACCTGGGTGCCACATTGGGAAGCCTGGTAGACCTGGGCTCCAGAGATTTTTCCAGCCGTTCTGTCCTCACCCTGCCCTATTTTGCCCCCTCCCCCTTTTAGAAGGGCCCCAAATAAACTTTGTACCCCCTGATAAAATCCTCTCAGAGGCCCTGTCTCCACCAGGGTAGTTAATTCTGCCCTGTCTCATACGATTGGGCCATTCAGAGAAAAGACAGAATTCCCTGGTGGAGCCTCATTGGAGGGAGGCAAGCCCTCACCCAGTATACATAATATACACACACAGTAGGCTTCCTCTTTGAATGGGTGTGATTATTTAATGATTTCATTTGTCAGGGCACAGTCTGAGAATTACTGCCATAATGAAATGCCTTCACTGGTAGTTTTATTGAAGGAAACTGAAGCAATAACATGTCCAACTCAAGTACAAAAATGGCAATGGATTGCCTACCCCCCCCCCCAGGTAGAATGAATATGGCATGCCACTGTAGATGGATTTATAGCCTGTACAGCCATCATTTACTGGCCCTTAGTAAATGACTTTAGATTGCAAGTCATGCCACAGGGATAATGCAGTTCACTAAATATTTTGCACAGTTCATTGAAACCTCTGGCTATTTCGGAATCTTCCATTTGCGAGGAAATCACACCAGACAACCTTTGCCTCTATAGACTACACACGCAAGAAGTTCTAGAGTGCTTCATTAGGAAAATGCCGACAGCAATCTACATAACCCTTCATTAGCGCTAATAGGAGATGATAATCCATGCAGATAAACATTTTGTGTGTACTTACATATGCAGCAGTACAAACTGGGGCAAACTCTTTGATTATAGCACTGCTTCTGAACTCCATATAAATGAATACATATTTATAAGTAGACAAGATTTGTGTTTGATCCTCCAAGAATGAAGGTCTAATTCTCACTTGCTGTTTTTGGATTGCGGCATGGTTACCCAAGAACAAAATATGCATGCCTCTAACAAATATGGGAATATATAGGGAGGGATGCTAGATTCTGTAAAATGCTTGGAAATGGGATCTTGATTCTTTCCCAGACATCACTCCCTGCTACCTTAAGATGACATGTGGCAAATGTTATGCTTTCAGTCAAGCCAAGAAGCATGTACATTTGCACCCAAGTTCCAAAGCATGTTAATGCGAGTAGATAAATAGGTACCGCTTGCGGGAAGGTAAACAGCGCTCCGTGTTCCAGCTGCATGCTACGCGCTGCCGCAAGGAGAGTCATGCCAGCCACATGACCACGGAGGCGTCTTCGGACAACGTTGGCTCTTCAGCTTTGAAATGGGGATGAGCACCACACCCTAGAGTCGGACACGACTAGATTTAACTGTCAGGGGTCACCTTTACCTTTACTTACAAAATGTGAAGTGAGAATTTGCCCTCCAAGTAAAAGGCATTAATCGGAATCTTTCCAATTTATTTCCATTCTATAATCATACTTAACATTTCTATAGCATTTTCCGAGTCTGCAATGCACTTCACATACATTACCTAGATGTCCCCATCTTGCAGTTGAGGTTGAGAGGGAGTGGCTTGCTTAAGGCCACCTAGAAAGTTCATGGCGAAGGTGAAATTCAAAACAGGTGCTTGGTATTGTTTTGCATTTCAAGTCACTGTTTTCCTTTAAAAACCCATTTCTTCCGGGCCCACAGGTGTACACATATAACTCCTGTTGCATATATACACCCGTAGGAAGAAATGGTTTTAAGCTGACAGTCCCAATACAGTAGTATGAAATAATGTGAAACTGCTGAAAGTACATTTCCAACATTGTCTGATTCTTTCCACTGAAAGGTATGATAAGATACTGCATGTGCTGTGCTTTTTGGCTTCAGCCCATGCAAAATGTGGCTATTGCACTTAGCAGTGGTATATGAACACCCTGCGGGAGGGGGAGTGGCAGCAAAAAATGTCAAACACCCCCATGATGTCACCGACCAGAAGCAATGTCACCAGCCCGCCCCCAGAAACAGTGCCAGCGGTGCAAAAAGGTACCTGGGGGTGGGCACATCCTTTCTCGCCACCGCCCGCAGGGACGCTCCTTAGCCGCTCTGTCGCCACCTTCGCCGCCTATCTCCCTTGCCGCCGCCATTGATGTGCCAAGGATATGGCGGTTTTGTCACCCCCACTTGTTGCGCAGGGGCCTCGGGGCCCCCTGCCCCCTGGCAATGCCTCTGGCAACGCACTTAGTTCAATTGACTGGTCCTTTTAAAAGCCTAAATGGTTTGAGACCTGGAGACTTGAATGACCACCTTCTTCCATATGTATCCCCTACAATATACTCATGTCATCATCTGAGGGTCTGCTTTTCATTGTAGATGCAGCAGATATCCAAGAAACAAGGTCTTTTTGGTGGTGATGGTGCTGCTGTTTGTAATGCTCTCCTCTTGATGGCCAGACAGGCATCCATACTGCATGCTTTCAGATGTAGAACTAAGATGTAGATTTTCAAAGCTGTATCCACTTACCTTGAAGTAAGCCTCACTGAACACAGTGGGACTTACCCCACCCACCCCACCACTGGAATAGTCTTGATCTGGAGCCAAATGGATCCATGTCACCTATGTACGTCATGTCGCCTATGTACAGTATATGTCATGTCACCTATGTACAGTATATGTCTTTTTAATGTGTTGTGAGCCACCTTGGGTACGCTTCGAGGAGAAACGTGGGCTATAAATTGAATACATAAATAAACTCTTCCCCACACACACACACTACAACCTTAATTACACTGCAGGTTGGAGAAAGATATATGAACATAAAGTGAACTTTCCTTTTCTACCTTCAATTCTGCGTGCAGAGAATTTGCGGTTCAAGAGAATTTGCTGTTTAAACAATTTCAGTATGACTCGGCCGCCCAAAACGTGATATTGCACCAGCTGCAGGAACTATAGGGCATATTAATTTTGCAAGGTTAAGGCACATTTAGAACTTGATGCAGGTCCCACTGTATACCAACAAAGTGCTTGTTAGACGTTAGTATGATGTCATGAACTTATGCAGAAAAAAGAATAATGAAGACCAAATCACTGGAAACACAAACCCCTCTTTTGTGTCTGAGTCTCAACTGATTCAATGGAAATGGATTGATTATGATGTCTGCAAGATTATTGAAGTTAATGCATTAAAAAAAAAACAGATATAAGTTGCAAGGTCCTCCTGAACTTCTGAAGAGGTCATGGAACTATGGTAGTGTCTAGAAGTATCCCTGTATCCTATGCCTTCCAGGCCCAAACGGCACCTTCTTCACCACCACATCTACTCCATGTTGGCTGCCAGAGACTGGAGGAACAACAAAGAGGGTTCAATTGTGAAGACAAAAGGAGAGGAGGAAATATGTACACCACTCTGAGCTCCTTGGAGAAAGGGCGGTATAAAAATGTGAAAAATAAATGAATAAATAAATTCATGGGCATAAGGTCATTTCAGGACAGTATTCATTAGAAGCCAGATAGCAAACTGTTCCATCCATACCCACAAGGAGAGCAGGCTGCTAGTGTGCACCTGATGCTCCTGCAGAGTTGTAGTGACGGCTGACATCACTCGCCCCGCCCCTGAGTGATGTCAGTTGGAGCCAAACATCCCTCAGAGGTCGGGCGGGAGGGTTGAGGCCAAAACAAACGGCCGTGCGGAGGCAGTGGACGGCTTCTCCTTCCTTCTCCGAGACGTTCCATCACCTTTGCCTCCGCCGCCAGCAGCACCACCGCTGAAGTGTTTGCCGCCGACATTGCCATCTTCTCGCCCCCACCACCATCTTGTCACTCCCGCTGCCATTATGTTGCCCCCTGCCTGCTGCCCAGCGGTGGTCCGCCCTTCCGCCCCATCCGTTCATACGGCACTGTGCTCCGGAGCACATACAATGAATCTGAGACCTCATAGAAACTATAACTGTGACAAAATCAAGGAAATGTATAACATACCAATAGGATTCTCGTCTCTGGTTGGTAGGGTGTAGAGATCTTGATACTTTATAACACTGTTGCCAAAAGACCAACATTCCCATCATCTCCTCATAGATCCAACTCAAGAAGAAGGAAAGGTTCCCTACTGGTGAATGTCAAAATGGACAACTAAAGGACCTCTCTCTGAATTGCATCACAAATGGAAAATGCTTTCTGACATGCATAAAGTGTGTTTCCACTTTTCAAAAAGCCTTGGTTTGTTCAGCTCTCAGCTTAGATTGAAGTGTGGAATGAAGACGTAAAGAGCAGTTCTCCAGAGAGATCCAGGTTGCCAGGTCTGTTCTGTACTTCAGTAAAAAGAAGAAAAGTACACATTGGAATAGACTGTTCTGACCTTTGCAGCTCCCTCTGTAAGTGCTTCCTTCGACATCCAAGATAATGTTTGTTGAATGTCTGTACCTACTGAAAATCCCATTAGGCTTTCCCTGTTTACTCACCTACAAATGAAGAACCAAGCTGGCGCACTACATTAATTACAGAAAAGCAAATGTAGTAATTTAAGTAAAGCAAGAACAAAATCTGTTGGAAACCATTGGCATACAAGGGGGCTGACCTCAGCCTCATCCAGAGCAGGTAAAAATCATGATCTAATACAGAAAGAAAACTTTTCAAGAAGAAAGTGAAAAAAAAAGTCACCACTTGTCAGTCAATTACGTCCATCCCACCTGTAAAGTTTCTCTGCCTCGTTTCTTTTTTAAAGGTCCATGGTAATATTAAACACACATGTGTCATCTCACATCAGTTCTTATCTAGTTTCAACGCCCAAAAGACAAAAATCAAAGAATGGGATATCTGCAATGTCCATGTTTTGCATTCTGCAGTGGGTTGGTAAGTATTCATAACATTTATGGATCGTTTATATTTCAACAGTTCTGCAGATATTATGAAGACATCTTTGTTTATATGTGTGCAGTATTTGTTCAAAAAGACAATTCTGAGTCCACCAATAGATTTGTGTACGCGCGCACACACAAACAAATTGCAGAAACACATACATATGTTGATGAAGGCAGAAATGTGTCTGGCAGAACATTCCCCTCATGTCAAATAAGTCCCATTGAATTCAATGGGGCTTAATCCCAGATAAGTATATTTACAGCGCAATCCTATCTAACTTACACCACTAGTATAACCAGTGGTGCATCGAGAACGGGAGGCCCCAGAACGGAAAGGGGATTCAAATCCCCTCCAAAGGGGGATTCAATGGCATCGCTCCGGTAGGGGTGGGGCCATAAGTATCGCTCCGTCCTAGACCCTTTACCAAGTGAGCAGGAGGCGGCCCCGCCCCCTCACTGTCGGAGCCTTTCCCCTGCGGAGAAAGCAGCAGGCAGGGTCTCTTGCCTGCTGCTTTCTCCGCAGGGGAAAGGCTCCGTTAGTGAGGGGGCGGGGCCGCCTCCTGCTCGCTCGGTAAAGGGTCTAGGACGGAGCGATACTTACGGCCCAGGCCCTACCGGAGCAACGCCACTGGGGGGATTCAAGGGGGATTCAAATCTTCCCTCCCCTCCAAAGTCTCCTGCCCTGCCCTCCCCCGCTGGTTACACCAGTGGTGTAAGTTGGATAGGATTGCGCTGTTAGGATTGCAGCCTGAATAAATTTCAATGAATCTTGCCTCCCATTAAAAGAATAAAGGGAAACATGGCTTTATTCAGCTAATTGCTAGTCAACAGGTGACCATGGTTATCCTGTTATAAAAAACAAAACACAAAGTTGTTCCTGGCAGGTCTAGCAATCACCCTGCTATTAGCTACTGCATCAAACACAGTGATTGTCCACTTCAGAGTTGGAAGAAATGATACTTTGGAAAAGGCAGATGAAAATTTGAGAGGGGGGAGGGACACGATTTCTTAAGACACACTTATCATGTGCATCACAACAGGTGTGTGGCTGGTACGGTGCATGCTGGGTGTCATCCTCGGGGTATGTGAAACCAAAATATAACATCCGTTTAAACTCCAAATTATGACAATTTTATAGAGGAAAAGTCCAATATAACTACATTGGCTTCAAGTCAAGTAGTCTTTCACATTGTTTCTTAATTCTTAAGTGGGTTGCCAACCAAAGAATACCATGTACCGTATTAAGAACTTACCGGTAGATCCTTTACCAAATTCATTCCACATAAATAGTTCCTTTTAGCAAAGTAAGAAATCCTTCTTTCCTAGCAGCTGTTTTCATTTGTGTAAAGCATAGCTAAATGAGGACTTTCTTTAACTTGTTCCAATGGCTGAAGATAAGAGAAAGAGACATATAAAGAATTAGAGGGAAAACTGAAATTTAATAGAAAACACAACAAGCACAGAATGGGAATGAGGCTGACTCTGTAGCCCCAGCCTCAATTTAACTGATGACCCAACCCTACCTAACCACCCATGCGGCAATGCAGCAGTGCAATTGTGGTGCCCTCTGAATCCTGTGGGGGAATTTTGGCATCAGGAGGCCTCCTTGGGGCAGCGAATCTTGGTTCCCTTCCCCTGGGGTAAGCCTCTGGCAGCCTGGTGAGTCAATTCGGACCTGCGCAAGTGAGATTGCTGGCACAAGTCTGCGTTGACCCAAGCCTGGAAAGGGGGTTAAGATTTGGTAGCCACCACTGCTGCCAAACCCAACCCAGTTGCCTCCCCATTCCACCCAACCTCACCCCCATTCTGGCCTTCCCCACACTCTCCTCCAGTCCCTTCTCACCTTCCCCTCCATCCTACCTGTGTTGATGAGCCTTCGCTGGACTTGCCGGCGCATGCAAGGAGTACCTGTTTAGGTTCATGGGGACAGAGTCCTTGGGTCTTCCCACTAGCTGTTTCTGCCACAGTTAACACTAACCATGTGTTCAATGGGTTCAGACAGGATGGTGCAGTGGTTTGGGAGTCGGACGTAGACCTGGAAGATCCAGGTTCAAATCCCCGCTCAGCCACGAAGCTTCCTGGGTGACCTTGGGCCAGTCACTATCTCTCAGCCCCACCTACCTCACAGGGTTGTTGTGAGGACAAAAAAAAAAGGAGGGGAGGAAATATGTACACCACTCTGAGCTCCTTGGAGGAAGGGTGGTATAAAAATGTGAAAAATAAATAAAATAAATTTGCAAACATCCTTGTACACAGTGTGTACAGTGATATTTGGTCATCACCTCATGCAAAAAATGCATGAACTAGGGGCATGAATGTCCAAATAACATTATAAAATAAAATAAAAGTCAAGGCACATATTAGGAAATCTATTTTGTGAACATACCGTACATTGACTTTCAATGGACAGAGCAATTACAGCTAGAACATCTGTTTCTGCATCACAACTAGCCAGGAGTGGCCTCTTGCAAGAACTATTCCAATCTAAACTGTGCTGGAAAAATATTAGGCAGAAAGGTTACAAGGGCAGGCCAGGTATCTACAACTATTGTTCAGGAAAATGAAACAAAAGGTTTTGTAGAAATGGAATTTAAGTTAAACCTGGCTATCATCTTGGATGACATTTGACAGGAATGGTCAGTGTTTTCCTGTATAAATTGGACTAAGCCAGAGCACAAGATGACCTGAGAAAAGAGAGAGCCAGGACACAGAGAAGAGAAATCTACAGCAGACTTGTAAGGAGCTGGACTGGAATCTGGAACACATATAAGCTGATACATGTTGCTTTCAGTTGGACTCTAGCTGCAATAGAGAAACTGTCTAGTTAGAGTTAATTGGATGCATTTATTGCTATATATTTTCTTACCCTGTATTTTCTTATGGTTTGGTGTGTGTGTGTGTGTGTGTGTGTGTGTGTGTGTGTGTGTGTGTGTGTGTGTGTGTGTGTGTGTGTGTGTGTGTGTGTGTGTTTTGCTTTACATAATGTTTTTCCTTGTCCATACTCACTTATAGAAAACTTGGTCAACATCTCTAGTAAGAATTTATTGTTGTTCATCTACCTTGTTTTTTGAGTTTTGGGGGTTTCACACCTAATACCCCCCCTCACCTGCCCAGTATAGGAAAAGTGGCTGGTTCACAAGCAAAAGTTTCCTAAGGTAGAGGCTGCTTGTAAACAAAAAGAACTTCCACCTGATAGCAGTGGGAAGAGCAGGGGGTTCTCAACCAGTGGTACTAGTACCACCAGTGGTACTTCGACTGACTGCTGGTAGTACCAGAGCCCTGCTCCAATGCGGCTCTTTTGGTGGCACGTTTTCGCACTCGAGAGGCTCCTGCCTTTGGATGAGACTCTCAGGAATGCTGCGAACGGCCCTCCCACCCACCCAGATCCTCCTACCTGCGTTTTCTGGCCTGAAAACCTGAAAACCCGAAAGTAACTGGCGATGATGTAACCGCCATTCACTTCCGGTGGTACGTAGTAGGAGAGTGGCGCCGAAGGTGGTACTTGGCCAGGAATGGGTTGAGAACCCCTGCAGTAGAGGAACATGAAGAAGAGGGTTAGACAAACTGTTTTTGTTTGCCTTTCCTCCTGCTCACACTATAGCTTACTGCTAGACCATGGCAGTAGTATTGTAGCCTAACAGCCCATTCCAACCAAACTCCTCCGCAAGTCTGGCATAAGAGTGGCCTAAGTTCAGCATAAGTTCGACATAAGTTATGTCTGAGTTATGTCAGAGTTATGCCTCAGTTAGGCAGGCTGCAGTTTCTGTGGCCCAGCACCACCCCAGGATCCAGGCAACACTTACCTCCCAGGCAGGCAGGCTCTCCAGGCTCCTTGTCTGGCTCGGGCATGTGCAGGCCTCTGTCTGCATTTGTCAGCGTCCATCCATGGCAGCTGCCATAGGGTCTGCTGCAGCCCGGTCGCGAAGGGGCCGGCCGCAGGCATGGGGGTTGCGCCAGTCATGTGGTGGGCGCAGGGCAGGTGACAGGTGAGCGAGGTCCCCTTGCCAGCCGCCACAGGGCACCCTGTGCATCAGCCACCTGCTGCAGGGGAGAGTGGCCGTCTCAGCCGTCCTGCAGAAGGCGATGCCACCACCATGCCACGTTGAGGCTGCACGTGGGAGTCATGGGGGGAGCGGGGGGGAAGGGTAGGAGGGGGTGGGAACGTCACACACAAGGGGGGTTGCATGCTGTCTGGAACTGCCTCTGGCATGACTCGCCCGTGCGCTGCCTGAAGCTCTGGGCCTCCAGGGCCGTGGCAATGCCCACAAAGAAGGCATCCCGGCGTGCCTTCTGCTCTGTGCCCCGGCCAAGACCGAGAGACGCCTTGGGCTTGTCTGCTGCGAGCGGAAAGGGCTCACGCAGCTCATCACACCTCCAGATGGGGCGACGACGGCGCCTCACGGCAGGCGTTCCGGCAGGGTGGGGGGTGGCCAGCCTCCATCATCAGGGAGTGGGAGGGGAGGCAGACACACAGGCAGGCAGATAGGGGGTGCTGGGGAGGGGCACGGGTGGGTCAGAGACAGACAGACAACAAGGCTGGTGGGAGAGAGATGGGTCTGCAGAGACCGATAGGGACACAGGGGGCGCTCCGCAGATGAAGGTGATGCATAAACAGGCGCCTCTTATGCAGACAGACTTTGGGCGGAAGCGCCTGCATTACGGGCAGACCTTCGACGGAAGCGCCTGCATTACGGGCGGACCTTCGATGGAAGCGCATGCATTACAGGCGGACGCCCTGGCTGTCACTGTTTGCCTGCCTCACAGGCCCCCCAACTCCCCCTCCCCTCTGTGCCATGGGGGTCTGGCAGCCCCCCTGCTGTGTTCTCCCAGGGAAGGCCGTGGCAGTCCCTGGATGGGACTCATGTAGGGGCTTCAGTGCTCTGGGCTGTCTGTATGTGTGGGGCAATGCTTGTGAAAACACTGGGCACATATGTTTCACTGGGGCTCTGCCCGAGGGGCGTCTTTATTGTTCTGGAACGTTAGCAGAGATGGCGAGGCTGCCAGGGGTAGTCACAGCAGCCAATCTGAAAGCAGCAGCAGCAGCAGCACACCTGCCCCATGGACCTGGAGATGCAGGCTCTTCCCCTGTGGAACCACAGCCTGCTCCATAGAAAGGGGAGGGGCAGCAAGTAGGACAGCCAGGGAGGTGGAGCAGCATCTGCAGCAGTAGCAGCGACAGCGGCAGCTGAGGAGGGTTGCAGGGCTGGCTCCCTGACCTCTGGCAGCATCAAGGCAGATGACAGTGGGGCAACCAGACTGCAGGCCCAGGGGTGCTCCCAGGAAGGTAGGTGGTAGTGGATGTTCCTGGGGAGACAAAAAACAAGGGGGAGTTACATGTCAGCTGGTGTGCGGAAGCAGTCGCCATTGAAAACAAGCCAGTGTGTCGGTTGCAAAAGCCTGCAGGGAGAGAAGTAAAACACAGCTGAAAGGTGTGACACACATAGCATGGTCTGAGCTGCTTACCTGGGTGTAAGGAGAGCATGATCCTGTAAGGGGAAAGGGTCAAAGAGAGAGACAACAGCACAACTTGGGAGTCACAACCATGGCAAACCTAGCACTACTGACCTGTCAGTAGACCCTGTGGAGACAAGGGGGGGGGGGGAAACAGCTGGTGTCTACATAAGGCTAACAGTTCCACACTTGTGGCAGTGTCTGCTCACATGACTACAGGCTTCAATCAGACACAACAGTGGTACAGAGGCATGTATCCTATATATCATAGCAGGCTAAGCAGGCAGTTATCAGGCAACACATTGGTAAAGAGGCATATCATAGCAGGCTAAGCAGGCAGTTATCAGGCAACACATTGGTAAAGAGGCATATCATAGCAGGCTAAGCAGGCAGTTATCAGGCAACACATTGGTAAAGAGGCATTTCAGAGAAGGCAATGCAGGCAGACATGAGAGGGCACATTGGTAAAGAGGCATGTCTCATATATTTCTATATGCAAAAAGGCAGAAGTCAGACCACATGTCAGCACAAACCCTGCTCTTACCTGCACTTACCTGCTGGTGTTGTTGCCTGTGTGTGTGGGGGGGGGAAGAGGCTGGGAGAAAGACATGGGTTAGCAAATGGTAGCATGGAGGCAGCTGCCCAGGCACAGCTGTAAACAATTTGGCCACAGCCAGAACAGCCCTCTCTGCCCTTGAGGGGGGGCAGAGAGGAGAGAGGAGAAGAGAGAAGTGGGGTGTTTGTGAATTTTCCCCTCCACCGACAAAGTCCCACTTTGTGGCTGTGGGGGACAGAACCCCACGCCACGTGCTCAGAGAGAGAGAGAGAGTGAGTGGAGGTCTGGGGCTGGGCTTTTGTGGGAATGAGGCTGGGTGGGGCTGGGTGCTGATAGGCTCCCTATCTTTGGCATAACTCTGTCGGTTTCCAGACCTTGCTGACACAACTCCGACATAACTCTGACATAACTCAGGAGTAGAGTGTTAGAAATTTTCAGGAGAGGGCTGGAGTGGGTAAGGTAAAATGGTTCCTATGGGTCTCCTCGAATTTATGTCCACCCTTTTGGTCGACATAAAATTTGTGTCAGCATTTGTGTTGGAGGGTGTGTGTCTGTGCTTGCCAGGGTCTGGAATCTAACGTTAATTGGTTGCCGCCCCTGTTACGCCCACGGTCCGCCCCTGGAACGCCCACTTTTATGTTGACTTTATGTCCTTTGTCCTAACTTCAACATAACTTCAATGTAACTTTGACTTTATGTCCTTCGACATAACTTCGACCTAACTTCACCGTAAATGGTCGCATTCCAGACATAACTTCGACATAAGCGACTTATGCTGAGTTTATGTCTGACTTGTGCTGCTTAGCCCTTGCGTTGGAACAGGCTGTTAGGCTGCAGTCTTAAACACACATAATTAGAACTTCCATTGACCACTGGGACTTACTTCCCAGGGAAAACAAAACAAAACAGTGGCTATGATCAGGATATTAATGCAACAGTATCATTGTGTTTTATACTGGATCCAATTTAAGGACACAATTCACTGGAGCCTGCCAATTTGCAGCTGATTTATCAGAACCCACTGAAGTCAACAAGAATGCATGGGTGGTGGAATGATTTCCTTGAAACAAATTAAAATTATGTAGAATTCAATTAAAAAGCTATTTAAATGTGTATAGTGCTTTGCATTGCAATATATGATCACCAGCAAGTAGAATATTTTTCCCCAAATAATTAAGACTACTTCATAGAGCATTCTGTAGAGAATGGTGACATTCGAACGCTATACAGCAAAAACAGATTATTTGAAAATTGAATCTAATTGGACTGTAATTCACATTCATTAAAAGACTCTATGCTTTTCAACTGAATGAAACTGTGCAATAAAAATCAATTCACTGTACAACAGTTACATATTGCTAACCCACAGTTAAAATGCAGTCATTTAAAGTGAGGCACGCTAATCCACTACTAATAATTCCATTAACCCAGACAACACTCTTCCACACTGAGAAAGAAAACACAGCAAAAAAACCTTTGCTCTCTTGCATTGCAAAAGGGTTGTTTAGAGTCCATAATTGCTGCTTAGATGTGCAAAGACAGCAAGACAATAGCGTATTGTTAAGAAGTTGCAAAGGGAGACCAAGTGCAGTAAAACATTTATCTTGGCATGATGTTTCTTGACCTCAGCTGCTGACAATCTGACCTAAAATTGCAAGATTTGTCTCAGTTTATTCACAGCTTACAAACTCCTGTTCTATTGAGAACAGCCCCAGCACCTGAGCTACATTTTCCTCTATTATTAATGTGGTATCTGTAGCAAAAGAACAAGCTTATACAGAATACAATGCTATGGCATCATATACTCACCGAGGCTGCAAACCTAAACACACTTACTTGGGAGTAAGTCCCATTCACCTGAATGCAGCTTCCTTCTTTCAGTAGTTCCCAACCCGTGGTCCATGGGACACTGCAAAGTGGTCTGCAATGTGTCTGGGCTGCGTCCCAATGATGTCCAGGCAGCCTGGCTCTTGTGTGAGCTTGGGTGGCCTGGAAGCGAATGGGTCCTTGGTCAGGGGGGTAGCAGAAGCATCGCCCAAGTCTTCGGCCCTTGTTGATGGCCCTTGCTGGGTTACTGACGAGGCCTGGAGTGCAGCGAGCAGAGCTGGAAATCTGCCTGCCCTCCCTTGGCCCAGTTTGGTCTGAAATCCCGGCAATCCAGATGCAATTGGCGGTGACGCGATGACATGTGGCATCATCGCATCACCGCCAAACTACTTCTGGGTTGCCAGGCTCTCCGTCTGCAGTGGTCCACAGCACCCCGACATTTTGCCTCACTGGTCTGCAGTCTTGAGAGGTTTGGGAACCGCTGTTAGATGTTCATAGGGTTGCATTGCAAGAATGCACTGTATTACACTTACAGGGCAATCCTGTGTACAAATATGCCAGACAAGGGAGGTTCATTGGTGGCATGCTCAGCCGAAGCCTATCCCATGTCCTGGGCCTGGCCATTTTGCTCCGAGGAGACCCATTGGGCCTGCTGGGGCTCTACCCGGGGGAAAGGGGCAAATGTCCCTTTTCCCCGAGGAGTGCTCCAACTCCACGGGCGTGGGCCCAATCCTGCCTAGGCTGCAGCGGCCGCCCTAGGTGCGCCACCGTTGTATCCTAGACAGGATTGGTTAAACAATGCATTACACTTAAGTGGGAGTAAACCATAGTGAACATTGGCTTACTTCTGACTACAGACCTCATGCCTGATAGAGTGGGGAATGTAAAATAAAGGCCAGCTTATTATGATAGTTGAATGTTATTTTCAAAACAATAATTAGCATCTCCTCATGCCTAGCTTGTAGTTTGCCTTCCTCTTTTGTGACAAGCTGCATTTTGTTGCAGCGCACCTGGGAAAGGACTATGGTAGGCTGTTTCAAAACAACATAAACTTTTCATGAGCAACATCTGTACAGTGGATTCAACACACCTGAGACTTGCAAATGTCAACAGTTTTCGGAAACCATTCGGTTCCCCAAAGTGAGAAGAACAGAGTAATTGGACTGCCAGAAATTCATTCACTTGACCATTCAGCAAGAGAATTAAACAACTGTAAAGAAAAGTTCCCTTGTCATATTGTCAGACATCTACATGTTCTCTCTTCCAGTCAAATGTAAACCGGTCTTGCTTCGCACAGATCCCTGGAGGCTTCTGCTCTTCCAGACTTTCATTGGTTCTCATACCCTTTTCCTCCAGCATAATAAAACTAACAGCCCAATACTATGCCAGCCTCCACCAGTGGTACTGTGCTCCCTGCTGTTGCAAACATGCCGTAAAGCACATTGCAGTGGCATGGAGGACAGTGCCAGCAGGCCTCCGCTGGAAGAGCAACACCTGCTGAGGCAAGTGAGCTCCACACTGGGCTGCGGGGAGGTGGGGGAGGGCAGAACAGATGTGGGAAGGAGCTTTTTGGGGCAGGAGGAGGGCGGAGAGGGGGCGGATCAAGCCTAGGAGGGGGCAGGCTCGGTGGTGGAGGCCTCTACCAAACCCTATCCTCGTCCCAGGGGCTCAACACCGGGGAAAGAGACAATAGTCCCCTTCCCTCGAGGAGACCTCCAGCCTTGCACTGGAGAGCACAGCAGAGCCTGCCCCAGTGCCACTGCATTCCAGTGCGGGGCTTTGGATAGGTTTGGGCTGTCAATCACATGACTAAACTTGCACAGTTTGAGTACAAACGATCATGGATCTAGGCAGACATAGGCTCAGCAACATGGTTTTCTGTCTGCTTGGCATTTTCGGCTCATCTGAAAGGAAACCATTGAGTTGTTTGGAACCATCAAGTCAGTGCAAGAGGATTCAGGCAGCAGCTGACTAATGTCTCTTCTATATGCATGTTTTGCCAGGCTGCTTCCCACTAGGGTTGCCAGGTCAGATGCATCCCAAATTCTACGATTTGATGTCACAGGACTGTTGACCCTTGAAAAGTGGTTGAAAAACTCTCACACGGGGCTAGTGCCCAGTGGTAAAAGTAGGGATCATGGTGGTAAAGGGTGGATCTTGGCAATATAGAGGTGGGGCCTGGTGGTGGTCAAAAAATGGCCTGAGGTTAACCTTTGCAGTTAAAAAAGGTTGAAGAAACCGAGTCAGTTTGGGCAAACTGGCAATCCTACATTCCTCTGCATGTGGAATTGCTCCATATATAGAATATATGATGTTCTATATATGGAATCCATGTAGAAATGTCACTATGTGATGTGGTGAGTAAACCCTGAAGTCTTCCCATTCACTGCAATTTTTTTTAATGGCAATTGAAACACATTGCAGCGTACCAGATACTGCCATAAGGGAAGGTTCATAGCGCAATTTTCGAGTAGTGTAATTTTCCTAGTTAGATTTCATGCTCCTGAGTTAGGCAGTGGACATATAGAAAGGGATTCCCCACACCCACACATAATAATAATAAAGTAAAGGAGACAGACGTACAAGGCAAGTAAATACAATTTATGGAACACTTGCTAGAAATTCTGCACTTCTATCAGAATGACCTTTGAAGCAATTAAAGCAAGTTCGGTGAACTATAATCATAGTAATTCTAAGTGTAGTGCTTATGATAATGCAGCGGTTTCCTCTTGAAAGCATTTGTTAATTCAGTGTTTCACAAGGTTTGGAGCACACCTCCTGTGGGTGCAGCTGATAAGTGGGAGTAGGGAGCCTCTTTGAAAAAACCAAAGTATCTGATTAAACTTGAACAACAAGGAAAACTGCTGCTAGGGTGCTTAAATGTTGGCCTCAGCAGTGGGATTTGTGCTGGACAGATTGAAACTGAAGGGTGCATGTTGCTGTGTCATTGATTAACAAGCTGAAGATTTCATAGAATCACGCATCAAGCTTTTACACCATCTAGTCCACACTTCTGCTCATTGTAGTAAGACGCACGGGGCTGGGCACCGGAGAGGCTAGCTACATCTCTCGGTGAAACTGTGGTAGGAAGATAGAGGGCTTTAGATGTTGCCCGAACATGGTTTTGGTTCTAATTGCACACCTCCCTCAAGCTGTTTGAATTAGAAATAAGGTTCAATTGACTTTCAAAGTATTTTCTTTCTAATTAAAATAGTATGTGGACGTGCAAACAGGATTAGAACTGTAATGGGGGCAAAGTGCTAAAGCCCCCACTCCCCGCTGTGGTTTTATGGACTCTGCATGCTATCTTGAATAAAGAACCAAAAGAACATCGGCCATGTTACACATTCTGCATAATGTGTTGTTTTGCAAAATATGAGATGGGACTCAGATGGGACTCAGGACTAGGAGTGAGAAGGATTCAGATCAGCTCTCTCTTATCAAATTAATGCTGATGATTTAGCTACATGCAGGAAACACAGCTTCAGGATGCATTCAAAAAATCCACATATCAAGGAAAAAGCATTGTGATAGACAAATTAACGTTCACTTTCTATGTAAGCCTGACTGTCCTCTGTGTGAGAGTGGGTATTCACGTATGTGCATGATGAATACCTTGTCTCTGCAGTGTAGAAGCCCACTCTGGTTTTGTGTGTTCAGCTATCACAATTCGTTTGGATATATTTCAAAGTTTTCTGCATTTAGGATAAACCTCAGGCACGTCAGTAGCTATTGCACATGTAAATGAATTCAAGAACCATGTCCTAAGTCAGGGGTTCTCAACCTCTTCCCAACCGAGTACCACCTCTGATGCCACTCTCCACCGAGTACCACCAGAAGTGACTGGTGATGACATCATCACCAGTTACTTCCAGGTTTGTTTGGGTTTTTTCTTTGGGGGGGGGGTTGGAGGCCAGAAAACACAGGTAGGTGGTAGGGCTCTTCTTAGTGTCCCCGAGAAGCTTAGCCAAAGGCAGGAGCCTCTTGTGAGCAAAAACGCGGCGCTGAAAGCACCATGTCAGGGCAGGGTTCTGGCGGTCCAGTGGTCCGAGTACCACCAGCAGTAGGGTGAAGTACCACTGGTGGTACGGGTACCACTGGTTCAGAACCCCTGTCCTAAGTCACTATTTGTACGCCAATGGGTACTATGGTTCAGCTGTTTTATGATTGTATACTAGTCCTTAGGCAAAACCAAAATCCTTCTGTATTCAGAAAGTAGGAGATCGAGCATCACTGACATGTATTAAAAGGGAACAGTTAATATAATAGTTAGAAGTCTGCCCAGTAACTTCTAACACCAAGGTCCTAACCAGATTATACAGAAGTAAATGCCATTGATTTTTGTGAAACTTTCCCCCTGTAATCAGTTTAGGAGTTCAGTGACAATCCCTAATATGAATTCAGCCAATATTTATTTTCAAACCAAAAAGTATACAGTCTTATGTTTGTGCGGTGAGCTTTGCTGAATGTGTAATGTTATTTATGCCTAAATGAACTAGGAAACATATCTTAAATTGTACAAAGATCCAGACATTTTACATTCAGAGCGTGTTGTTATACTGCTTCATTGTCTTTTTGTTTTCATCTTTTCCTTTTCTGGTTTGCTTTGTGACTTCTATGGGGTTTTCCCTCCATTTTGTGGGATTTATTTTCGTCTTTCCTTCCACTTGATAAGCCAAACAGAGCCTGCAGTTTGAGATGGTTTGAAATATTCGCTTGAAGTCAAGAATTTGAAATACCTAAGCAGATTCCTTTTCAAACTGTAAAACTGTGTTTTAGATAATATTCTTTTTAGGAAAGGAAACACTTTGCAAACAATTGGAAATGAATATTGGTGAATTTGTTGACATCTGTAAAGGGCTCTTGACATCTATGAGACCTGCTGCTATTTAGGTTTACCCCAAAGAAGAGCTAAAGCAGTGGTTCCCAACCTGGAGGTCGGGACCCCCAAGGGGCTTGTGAAGCGGTTTCTGGGGGGTCGCAGGACATTGATTGGTTGGCAGCCCAAGATGGCAGCTCACTCCTTCCTTCCCCCCACTGCAGAGAAAGAAGTGTCTGGTGCTTTCTTGGGGCTTGTTTGCTCACCTTGTGTTACTTTCTGCTTGCCTTTTAGCATCTCTGTAAACATATTAGCAGCTATGCAAAGAATGATATGCAAAGGAATGAGTCTGGGACCTTCTCCGTGAAAAGCATGTGTTCTACCACTCAATTTCTTCCCCACTTCTAAAGAAAGTGTGCAAGATTTCTCCAGGCACACTGTGCCACCAGCACGTCTGCCATGTGGACTAGCTGGGGATCATCATGATGACAGACGCTCGTTGATGGGATTGCATGCATTGAATCTATGCGTGAAGACCCAGAGAAAAGTCCATGCAGCATGGAAGAGGAGACCTTTCAGTCATCAGGATGAGAGGTCTGAAGCAGAGAGGGTTTCTCTAGCTACCTCCAAAAGGATCGCTCTTACATTCCAAGCCTTTTTCCAGGAATGCAAGCTGTATTTCGTATACACAATGGAATTACACTGGGGATGAATTTGGCCATATGTCTTTAACTGTTCTGCAGGCAGCCCCTGTGGTGCTGCATAAATATTATATGTTACAGGATACAGTTCAATGCACCTTCAGTTTTCATGAGGATGAGATGTCGGTACACTACAGCCTTGGGTTTCAGCCCCCTTCGATTTGCTGTTTGCTAGCAAACTCTCTCTCTCTCTCTCTCTCTCTCTCTCTCTCTCTCTCTCTCTCTCTCTCTCTCTCTCTCTCTCAAAAAAAGAAGAAGAAGAAGAAGAAGAAGACACAAGTAGGCCGTGGGATAAGGGAGCAACCTATTATGCTTCATTGGAAGATTACACTTCAGAGACCTTCGTGTCATTCATGGCAAACAGTTTGTGAAGAAAGTTGAGAGAATAAATATTTCAAAATTGACAAGTTCCCATTATTGCTTTGAGTCCTTTGTATTCTTCCAGAACAGTTGTTTGTGCGCTAAAAGTTTAAAGGATCGAGGAAAGTGCCATTCTAAGCCCCAACGAGATGAGACATCAAGGGTATAAAACTATTTGTATGTTCTTGTAAATTCTGGATTCAGTAACTTTAGGCTCAGCAGATCTCTAGCCAGTTGACAGCATCACTATTGCAGTTTTTGTTACTGGAATCTAATAAGAATAAACACACATAGGGAACGTAGTATGAATTTTTAGGGTCACAATGTTATTTGCAAAATTTCAGGGCATATTCCATCCAAATACAGGTTGGTTACCCCTTATCTGGACATCCAAAATCCAGACATAAAACCTTTCTCCAGCACCTGGCTGGCATTGCGCAAGGCATGCTGGGGCACAAAATTATTTAAAATATTGTATAAAATTACCTTCAGGCTATTTGTATAAGGTGTATACTAGACACAAATGAATTTTGTGTTTAGACCTGGGTCCCATCCCTGAGATATCTCATTATATTTATGCAAATATTCCAAAATCCAGACAACTTCCCATCCCAAGCAGTCTGGATAAAGGATACTCAACTCAACCTGTACAGGGGCAGCAGTGATTGAGCAACAAGGGTGCAATAAAACTCTTTGCCCTCATGCAAGACCTTTTAAAGGGACATGTCTGTTTGTGTTCCCTTGTTGTTTCCCTTCAAGGTGTTCCTCTCCTCCCTGTGGCCCTAGCCCATATGTGACTCTGCTTGGAGCTCGTTTCTGAGGATCGGAAGAGCAAATAAAGGTAAAGGTATCCCTTGACATTTAAGTCATGTCCGACTCTAGGGTGCAGTGATCATCCTCGTTACGAAGCCGAAGTGCCAGCGCTGTTCAAAGACGCTTCTGTGGTCATGTGACTGGCATGACTCTCCTTGCCGCAGCACGTAGCTTGCAGCTGGACATGGAACGCTGTTACCTTCCTGCAAGCGGTACCTATTTATCTACTCACATTAACATGCTTTTGAACTGCTAGGTTGGAAGGAGCTGGGCTGAGCGGCAAGAGTTAACCCGTCACGTGGATTCGAACTCATGGTTCAGTGGTTTAACCGACTGTGCCACCAGTTAACCCTAAAGCTAATTTATTACTCTTGTGAGAAATAGGATATACAGGTAAGGATGCCATGCAGCTTTTTCTTTAAGAAGCCAAGAATAATTAAAAACAATGTCCACAATACTGACACGCAGCTCTCAATGTCCGTTCAAAGCCCAGGTTTCTTCGTGCTGCTGGTAACCATCTTCCAATCCTTGAGATTGTTACCTCGAAAAAGTTCCTGGATAGGAACGAAACATTGGCTTCTTGCAACATCTTCAGCTTCGGATTTTTAATGTAATTTTCAGTCCTGATCACAGCCCTTTGTACGGACATTGAGAGCAGTATTGTGGAAATTGTTTTTAATTATTCTTGGCTTCTTAAACCGGGCCATGAAAGCTTCCACTCGAATTTATTACTTCATGGTCAAGTACTAACCACTAGATCAGTCTCCTTCCCAGTGAATAGGACAGTTTCTGGCATGTTTAATGTGTTTTGTTTTTAATGCAAGACCCCTTGTCTCTCTATGAGCCTGCTCATATTTGGCAGGGATTAGACCAAGATATGCATGATATTCCCACACCCCATTACATTTGCAGCTCCCCATATTAGTTTCCTCCACCCCACTACCCTGTAGCGCCACTCAATTAGAGCTCTGATTGGGGGGGGGGGAGATTGCAGCTTCTTCCTGTGACACTGAGCTTGTTGCAAGCTTGCAAGCTTCTCAAATGCTCTGAGCTAATAATCCCTGCGCTCTTCCAGCCAGGATAAGGGCACAAAAATCTTGTGGTCGCATCAAGCTGCACGCACCAAGATATGGAGCTCTGTGCAAGTGTGAGATAGATACCTGTGCCCTTCCACTGGCTCAGGAGAAGAAGGAAGTTGAGATTTCGGAAGCAATGAGACGTTTGCAAGACTGTCTTCATCACTGTCATAGGTCGGGTTGCCATTTCTGATTGAAGCTATTCCTGGATTTCCCCCCCCCCCCCCGATCTGATGTAATGTTTAAAATTCCTGGAGGCTTTCATAAAACCTCCAGGTTTGTTTTCAGTCATTCCATGGAGATGGATGTTGATTCTTGGTGACTCCAGACCAATCCTGGAGAGTTAGCAACCCTAATCATAAGCAAAGCAACCATAATCTTGTTACCTCTAGCTGAGCAGGACAACACAAATATGCATTGATTATTACTGCATTCGAGCTTCAGCATAACAACAACATGCAAGGGAAAAAAATTAAGTGAGATTTAAGAATAATAGAAGAATGACAAAATAGTAGCAACTATTAACGTAAAGTGGTGTCTAGATGTCAAGCAATAAGTCAGCATATGAGAAAGGCATTGCGGAGAAAAATATCACCATGTTTTGTTTTTACCAGAGAAAACAGGGAGAAGAACAAGGAAAGAGTTTTAAGTGAGAGTGTCAAAGTGACAATGCAATGGAATAAGTAGAAGGGGGGGGGGGAAATCCCGGCATCTTGGAATGAAACTCTTAGGATCACTTTTTTTTAAAGTAAAATATTCTAAACCAGAAGCTCCTCTGCACTCAAGTAGCAAAATGGAACTGGGCAGACAGAGGGTTATTTATTCCCACAGAGGAGGATCCCACAAGGGCCACAATAGGGAAACTAAACTAAGATCTGCTTCAGGCTTTCGTTTCAGTTCCTAGAGGCTAGAATGGATGCACTGAATCAGCACATTCCCTTCGGCGTTCCATGAATACTTGCTGTCAGGTTCTGTATCACTCCTGGGGCATTTCCCATCCTGTAGATACAGTGCCTTTGAAAAGCCTTACTTGTACAACAAAATGAAGCAATGAGTGGAGGTAACTTTGAAAAAAAAAAGAACATAGCAATCAGGACACTGGAACTTACTCTATGTAGACAGTAAACACGTACTGCAAACGCTAAGAGAGAAAAAGTGGATAAAATCCAGGGAAAGGTGAAGCTGTCAAAAACAAATTACAAAGAAAAATGAAAGCCGTAAGCCACAAAAGAAAAAGGAAATGTTATTCTGAGAGATGTTACATAACTGAATTCTTAATTATTTGTGTTTGGTCTTTTCTGATTCTTCTTTCTATCTTACTATTTGATTTTTCTTGAATGAGGTGTACCACTGCATGAACCCTAATAATTCCTATTATTGTAGGATTTTACACTAAAGCAAACAGACAAAGATAATAAAGTCCTGCATGACTTTTTCAGAACTGACCTCAAAGGATGTCTCACTCTCTTGCTCTGGTTTCAGGTTCTGACTCTGCACCCTGTTGCTTGGGTGGCGGCAGCTATTCGTAGTGCTGCATTTACACTGGAGAAAGGCCTCAAGATGGTGCCATTATGCTACTGATGAGATTCTAGGATTGGAGGCAAATAATGAATGAGTGAAGAATGTTGGACCACCAGAGGTCCCATGCTCTGGAGCAAGTGGAATTTGTGGACTAGAATTGGATAACTCTGCCCCACTTTTCTTTGTAATGGGATGTTGTCTTATGGCCCAATGCTATCCAGCCACTAGGCCGGCATAGGAACTCTGCTCTGTGTCAGCCCAGGACTGTTGGAAAAGCTGCCGTAAAACAGCTGCGCCAGTCCAGGGCTGGTGCAGAGGCCTGCGCTAGCCTCTGTGAGCCAGATCCCAACAGCGTGTGACCCAGGTAAGTTGCAGCTGGGCTACACAGTGCAGAGGCAGGGGAGGGCAGATCGAGCCTAGGAAAGGGGCGGGATCAGCAGCAGTGGCATACACTATATCCTATCCCCTCACAGGCCCATTTCACCCAATATGTTCACCCTCTAGACTTCTGTGGACTTCAGTGCACCAAGCTCTGCCATGGATTGGGGAGCACGCTCTTTGAAGTCCCATTATTTCAGTATTGATCAAGTCATGCCGTGCATTTTACATATTTTTCACATTTATACCCTGCCAAGTCCCAAAGAGGACTAGAGCAACTGAGGTATACCACATACTCCAGGAAGAAAAAATAACAACATGAAAGGCTTGTTCTAAAATCCTTTGAAGCCAACGAGTGGCCATTTTGAATGAGAAAGACTGCATTTTTTTCATTTACTGTGAATTCTTTTTAACTGGAGAAAACTCTGTTACTAAGCACCACTGGAAAGTCTTAAGTGTGCCAAAGAAATTAAAAATAGTATGAAAAGATATCACACAAGAAAATTATTAGCTGTCACTTTTCTCTAAAGAGCAATTGCCAATGCTTGAAAAAACAGCCACAGAATTGTCAGTGGAAAAAATAGCAACCATCTCCCACCCCAAACTTCTTAAAATAAACAGCTCTTGCTACATGGATCACATTTTACAATTAATATCAAATTGATCATTTAGGCATTAAGTTTTTTCTGAATGTTTAATCCAACAATCCAGCTCCGTGCCATTGTCTTTGGAGGTGGAGGAAGTGAAGCAGAGCAATTATTTTTCAAACCGTAAATCGGCATTAACCACAATTACATGTAGTAATATGTGATTACGATTTTTAATCAATCATGCAATTCCATCCAAAGCTCACTAGTGTTAGGAGCAGTAGAGTGGACAGCCATCTGCGTGCCTGCAAAATTAGAAATATGATGGATTATTGCTAGCAGCCATTTAAAGAATGGATTGTGAATACAAATCATTCAAAAATATGCCAGCTTTTAAAAAAAAAAAAATACTGCATGAAGATTATTGCTCAGATCACTTAGTTGCTCATATATCTGCCAAAAAAAGAAAAAAAAAGAAATTCGTATTAACCTTGGTATGGGGGATACAAACCCTGCAGTGATTTACAATCAGTGTGAGTTGAACAATGTCCTGTCAACATTACATTCCAATCAACCTGTCAGATAACAAGCAGTCTTACATAGTGGTCCTGTTTCTGCCAATGCTGATCTCTGCAAAAAAAAAAAAAAGAGAGAGAGAGAGAGAGAGAGAGAGAGAGAGAGAGAGAGAGAGAGAGAGAGAGACCTGGGCCAAATCATATGTTTCTTTCCATGAACAGTTTTTCCTTGGGTGCTTGTTTTTTCAACTTTCAATCACAGGGCCGTGGCATGTTGGAAGGGGAGATTTTATTTATCACTTTTCCCTCACACTGCAATTCTGACAAAAGCCGTTCTCTCCATAGCTGCTTTGGGAAGAAAGCTCTCATTGGCAGTCATGTCACTAGGGGGGTGCGACTGGTATGGGCTGCACCAGGCGCGACGCTTTGTAGGGGGGCGACACAAGAGGCCCACAGAGCTCTCCACTTGCTGGATTGGCCCACTCATCACCTTTGGCTCTGGTTTGGCCGCAAATAGAGGCACTCCAAAAGCAATTGCCGGTGACGCAATGATGTCACACGACACTGCCAACCTTTTGGGGGTGCCGTGCTCCACACCTGGTTGGCTGCTCATTGGCACCAATGGGACTGCATCCTACTTCTGTTCTCCTAGCAGAGTTGTGGTCACCTGAATCATCTTAGGGTCAAGCTAGACATGCACATGAATGAACGTCTTTGACCCTTATATTGTTTTCATTTTATTCAGATAGCACGGGAGTGTTTGTGTAAAATAGCCTAGAACTGTGGCAGGAGGTAGGGGTGCTTTAGCATTTAGTCCCTGCTGCAGTTCCTGTCTTGATTGCTTGCCCCTGCACACAAAGTATAATATATTAAAAAATTGTACCGGTATATTGACTTTCAATAGAAATAACCCTACTGTACCCTCACCATAGTTCCAGGCACACCCATTTTGCAACCCCCTCCTCCCCATGCCATTTGTAAAAAAAAAAAATGACAACAATTCAAGGGTCAAAAGCACACATTTGTGTGGACTTGTAACTTGATTTTTTTTTTCTTAAACTTAAAATGTTGGGGAAAAGCTAGCTCCAGAAAATAAACAGTGCAAACCGAAATCTTACCAATAACAAAATGAAAACATTCCTCTATTTCCTGTGGGGTGAAATCTATTTTGTCATACTGTTTGGATTAATTTTGTAAACAGGGATTAAGTTCCTTGGGAATTTTTTTTAAAAATACATCTCAAAATTCCATAATCAGGAAGATTTCCAGAGCACAAAGACAGAAGTAGAAGAGACTATCTGTAAGTACATGACTTTTATTCATTGCTTACATGTCAGCCCCCTTGGGAGAGGTAGACAATAATCTATAGATCACCTTGAACAACTTAAGCTTTAACTTTCTTCTCTCCTTGGCGTATATTGATCACAATTCAGGATGCTATTTTATCTAAAATGCAAACAGCTCCTGTTGGCACTGCAGAGGACCAGAGCCAATATTGTTCAGTAAGGGATGACCTCTTGGTAGCTAAATGTTTGAAGGAAAGACTGTGGATGGGGCATACAGATGTGCACTAGTTTGACACAGAGGACTGCTAATGTTCAAACTGAAAATGAAATTGGTCTTACCCCAGGGCATGTGAAGTGACTGAGAGGGCCCCGCCCAGGCTCAGTGGGGTGAGTCTGGACAGCCCAAGGCATTTTACAACACTGAGGGTAGTCTTTCAAAACAATTTTCTAAACTCAAGGCTGCCTGCTCTTCCGGGGTAGGACTGAGGTCCTGGGGACTTGAACCACTGACCTTGAGCATGCCTGACTTATTTTCCAAGGTTGTTGAAAGGACTACATGTGAAGTGCTTTTCACCGTGGCGTAGCTGGCATTTTTCCAAGGGGACCGTGGGCGGGATGACGCGTCTTTGCCCCACACCCCCGCCATCGGAATGGAATGGAACCTTTTGGCTCCGGTCCCACTCCATTCCGGTGGCAGGGCTGGGCGGGCGGGGCAAAGACGCATCAGGGCTCTTATGTTCATAGCTCCACTGCCCTCCTCTTACTAGAGGCATGAAACCTCCAGTAACTTTTCAGAGGTCCCCATTCACATCGGGAGTGCTACACTCCATTGATCAATTAAGAAGGGGGGGGTGGCCTTTCAGTCAAAAGAGTGGCCCTTCCATGGCTGTGAATCTATGATCTCTTGCCATCAGTGACCAGTATTGTGATGTGATGTGACCAGTATTGGTCTGGCCTGTGCTCTCCAGGTAGGCACCTAGCACCAAGTACACATGCTTCAATCAGGGACATGTGGTGTGGGGGCAGCAGGTGGGGCAGAACAGCTCCGCCAGCATCCACAAAAAATAGCCGCACCCTAACCCCGCAACTGCGCACATGTGCCACCTGCTTTCCCGCGAGTAAGCGGGTGGCGCGTGCATGCACAATCTCAAGGTTAGGCTGCAGCTATTTTCCACGTTCTCCAGTGGGGCGATTCTGCGTCACCTGCCGCCCCCATACCACATATTACTCATTTAAATGTGTGTCTCCGGAACACCTTGAATTAAAGGAAATAAACAGAAATAAAATATTGACCTTGTAGCATCAGCTGAGGACCAGGAGAAGTGGCTTGCATAAGGTCACCTACTGAGTTCATGGGACAGGTAAGAGTTGAACCAGAGCGGTCTGATTCATAGCTCTGTCTCTTAAGCTGCAGTCCTATACACATTTACCTGGGAGTAAATCTCATTGAAATCAATTAGACTTACTTCTGAATAGAAATGCATAGAATTGCACTGTTAGCCACTGCGCAACAGCAGGGCTAAATATACAGGGCCCTGCTAGAATATTAGCAATAACACGGGTAAGCAACTCATGAGAAGAAGCAATAACACGGGTAAGCAACTCATGAGAAGAAGCAGAAGGGCTGGATTCAGCTGCCTCTGCTCTCCACCCATCAAATACTGTCAATTATCAGTATCCGCGGGGGTGAGGTTCCTGGAAAACCCACCGGATACCAAAGTCACGGATACAGAATCATTGATTCTATGGGATCAATGGGGTTAGGGGGAAATCAAATTGGCACAATACCATCAGAATGGCAGTGAATGGCTTCAGAATGACTGGTGGTGGTGTTTTCGCACCACCGGGATTGCTTCAGAATGGCCCCACAAGTCCATTCTGGGATAGTTTCACCAGGGATAGTTTCAAAAAGATTCAAAATGGCCACCGTGGATAACTTCAGAATTGCCAAGAATAGCTTTAGAATGGCCACAGATGCCATGAATAGCTTCAAAATGACCACAGGTAGCTGAGAACAGACCAACGGGTAGCAAATCTGTGGGTAGTGAGGATTGACTGTAGTTGCATCAGTGCAAATACTACTTTCCCATAAAGGCTCTGTGTGTGTGTGAAGTTGGATCAGGGCCAGTGTGTGTGTTCATTGATGATTTTGATACCAAAATGACATATCCTTGAATACCTTGTGAACTGTTTGAATGGCATTTGAGGGGCATGCATTTTTTTAAAATAATAGTGCAAATGCTCTGCTCTCTTCCAAACATGGATGTGTCTGAAAGCTCTGTGTGCAGAGTGAGTCCGAAGAATCATCTGCTTTGAAATATTTCCTGTTCATTCGTCCATGGAGAATCAACATTACATTACAACTGTGGCACTTTACCCAGAAGTGAAACAAACACTGTACACCGTCGTATCATGAAGGAACTCTCACTCAACTGAGCCTGCACTTCCGGCAACTAGGCATCGTAAATAACCTTGTTTTGTAGACGAGCTGAGAGGGGTGAATGGCGAGCTGGGACAATGGAGGAGACAGAGAATGTACCTCTGTCACCACTAAATCTTTGCCTCTTGCCTGCCGTGAGGAAGAAAGACATGTTTTATTCACAAACAGTGTCATCTTTCACTGTAATGAACACCCAAAAATGCAAATATGTATCGATTCAAACAGAGGTCAGTAAAAGTGACAAGCAATCAGGGAGAACTTACCCATCCCAAGTCAGGAAAGTAATTAGAACGATGACTATAACCTTTCTTTAATGAATAGCAATAATAAATGACTTCCTCGGTGTTCGTGTGACCCTGTCAAGTTGGCAAGGTGGTCTTTCCTCAGTCGATGCTGCATTTCAAACTCTTTTGTAATCACTGCTTCGCAGCTGTGGAAACAGCCCCATTCATTAATTGATCGGCTGCTGTTTACATATGCAGTTAGTAAGAAGCAGCCAGGTTCATCTCCCTCTGATCTCAAGGGTGCTACCGAACAAAAATGAGGGGTATTTATCATCCTTAGGCCTTGAGTGCTCTTCTTCTATCTTCTTGCTATTGTAGCTTGAGTTGTTCACTTGTCAGTGTCAGAAGAGGCAGGCCAGCCAGCCAGCGACAGCATCTTCAGCATCCAGGCCGGAAGCGCATGATGAAAAATCTCTTTAGGAACACGGGGAAGAAAAAAAAATCATCTCAGTGCTGTGGATTTCATTTGAAAAACCTGAAGAACTCTATCATTTCATAAATGATCGATAGAATTATACCCACCTACATACACAACCCCCTGAGGTTTTGTAATTGCATTGGGAAATATCTTCAGAGAAAAACTGAAACATTCATTTCCTAAACAGAATTAGACACATGAAACATAGTTTTAGTCCGACAGATTTCAAATGACAGCAGAATTAAGGAAGTCTTGCAATTCTCAGACTGTCCCTCACGGACAGGATTTCAAGCATTTTTTAGAACCTGTTTTCAAAGCAAGGACTCCATCTTGGCATTTGAAGCGTGAATTTCCCATATCCCATAGTACTGAGCTATAGGCACTTATCCCAATGCTAGGATTAGAGTGCATTCAAGTATGCATTTTAATCACCTGAAAACTGCAATGTTAAAGCTTTACACCAGAGGTTCTCAACCTGTGGTATGGGTACCCCTAGGGGTACGCAGACCTGTTGCTGGGGGTACGCCAAGCCTTGCCCCTTATCTGGCCCATCAGCAGCTAATTAAGTGTTAATTAACATGGATTTTAAATTGTAATTATTTTCAGAGCCCTTCTGTCTCTCTGATTTTGGTTTTGGGCTTATTTTTGTACTTTGGAAAACGTACTTTGGTGGGGTGGGGGAGGGAAGAGCTGATTTTGGGAAGTGTGACTTGGAGAAAAAAAAAGAGATCCTTGCATGTCTCTCACTCACTCACTCTCTCACACACAGAGAGTTAAATAAGACTTTTTTCACATTTAAAATTGTTTTAGTACTTTTTATTTAACGATTAATTACCTAATTAATTAATTAATTAATCCAATTAATTAGCAGTTAATTAGCAGGGGGTACTTCAGAAAATTGGACCATGATATGGGGTACCCAGGCATCCAAAGGTTGAGGACCCCTGCTTCACGGCACTTTCGCGGCGGTTTGCACCGGCACAGCATGGTGCTTCCTCTCTTCAGGATTGCGCTGTTACAGCCCAATCCTGTCTAGCAGGATGCAGCGGCACAAATAAGGCACCTCTGAAGTCCTCTGCCTGTTACCAGGAGAACAGATGAGCATACTACCTGGGCCTCCAGGTCCTTCACCCTCCTACTACCCAGAGCCTCTTAGTCCAAAATGCTTTGGTTTCTCCTTTCCTTTCGATCAAATTGCAGTATGGTCATCATCTACTATTTCAAATCATGCTTCTGTTTCTCTGTTTCAGACACAGTTGTAGAATCAAAATGATAACAAGAGCAGGTTGTTATATAGGGTGATTTGTGATTCTAGTCGGCCTCTCGTCATATCTGTTTTGGAGAAGAAAATCAACTCCATTGGGCTGTCTTTGGAGTCCCTAGGTATGTGTTCCTATTAAGAGGCTTTCAGTGTATCAAACATAGACTTCTGGACATCGAAAGGCAGGATCTCCTCAGTGCGGCAAATAGAGTCTGCTCTCCGATACGTTTAGAGATTCCTGTAGTGTATGGGCAAGTAGCCTCATATCTATACTCACTGCATTGTTATCAGAAAAGGAGAGCATTCTCTCTTGCTAGATTTACAGCCCAATCCTAACTAAGATCCGTCCGGTGGCCCCCGGGCCTCCCGCTGGATACTAACCACTGGCGGCCAGCCTGGAGGTCTCCTCGGGGAAGGGGACGCTCATCCCCTTCCCTGAGTGTAATGGCCGGCCAGCCGGATTGGCTTCCTCGGATATCTGCCCGCGATTTTGCTAGCAGAAGTAAGAGAAGGCCGTGTAAAGCTCTGGCGCTCAGCGGGGGTCAGGATATGACCGACGGCCATCCCCTGTCCCCTCCCGGGCCACCGGGGCCAATGACCACCCTCCCTCCCTCCGGCGGCGGGAGACTTACCGGCCACGGCTGGGTCCATCACCGGAATGAGGGAGGCTGACCTTGTGCCGGCCTCCCTCCCTTACATCCAAGGAGGCGCAAACATGCTTTATGGCACGTTTGCAACCTCTTCCGGCGCCGGAACGCTCGTTCTGGCACCGGAAAGTTACAGAGGATTGGGCTGTTAAAGTTCTCCTGTACGCAGTCCTATTTGGAAAATTTCTTAGGATAGCCCATGCTGATAAACTCTTCCCCTGTGGGCAGGGATGCATTGAGACCATTCCCCAATCACTCCTTTATTGTCCCTTCTACACTGAGATTTGTTAAAGATTTGTGGACCCTGTACTGAGAACTCGAAGGGGACTTTCTGATGGAGCAAAAATTTGCTATTTTTTAACTGACTCCTCTGCTGAAATAATTGCTGTGGTGGCAATGTTTTTACATAAGCTGACCGAATTACGGTCATGTATATAGTTGATTCATGTATATAGTTTTAGATCTGTTGTGTTATATGCCAATAAAGGATTTTACTTACTATAAAAAGAGTTTTCATTTGAAATGATTTTTTATCCAACACTTGTTTTTTCATTATCAGGTCAGGGGTCTCAAGATGGTCATGGACGACTGATTTGTGAAATACCTGCCATTTGAGCACAACCTTTAAAAGTACAGTACTGTATTCTTATTAAACTATCCATATTTGTCTAAATTCACTTCCAAGAATAAGGAAGAGATTAGTACTGAAGGATCAATCAATCAAAACTTAATGATTAAACTTGATCTTCCACCATCCAATAAGTAATGCACGCTAGACAGAAAAGTATCTAAACATTTTGCATGTTCCAGAAAACCAGCTGTGTTACTTTTAAAACAGAAAAGGATAGGGCACAATCCAGATAGTTTAAGTCCTGCCTATTTCAGAGAGGAATTCAGAGCATTCTTAACCTTCCCCTCCTTGAAATCAGCATAATTTAAAAGTACTTAATTGTGGATAGATAATGCCCAATATATATAATCCCTTATACAATAACTGGCTTATTAGGGTATGCCATTTTATAAGCCGTGTCACATTTCAAAAGATGTATAAACTCTGGAATGAAAAGATAATAGTTTATCCACTGCATTATAAACTATACCATATAACTTTTTAACTTTCTAACATTTTAACTATACTATACCTTTTTAACATCTTGCTGGTACAGGTGGGGTGCTGCTGTTTTTATGATCTTGTTTTAAATGTAATTTTTAAATCAATTTTTAGATGTTTTTATTAACATGTTTATTGTTTTTTACTGTTTAAAAAGTAATTATCTATTTGTATTTTTTGTATTTTATTTTTGTTGTAAGCCGCCTTGGGTCCCTTTGGGGAAAAAGGCGGGATAGAAATATTGTAAATAAATAAATAAAAATAAATATAAAGATAAACAAGCATGAGTAGAGTCCAGAGCACACATTACAGTAGCCATGGAGAGGCGACTGCTGGCTCTGGTTTCTTCTTTGTGAATAGTAGCTGATTATAATGCACTTTCTTCACATTGTGGTTTGTTTGTTTTCATCTTGACTAGCAGCCACCAGACAGATGTTGTTGGGGTATGTATGAAGATTCTATCTGGTAGGTAATTTTAGATATTATGGCCAGGACAGTGATTGCTTACGACAGGGAGGCTACTTTGGGCTGGGACCTTGTGCTCTAGCTCTCAAACCTAATCCTACAATTGTCCTCATACACAGTCTCCTTACATAAACACTGAAAAGTGACCTGCTACACAAGGAACTGTGGTCACCACTAGGACCTCAGTAGGAGCTAGATGTCCTACTTGCATTTGTGGCGAATCCAGGCGTTCCTGGGTTAGTGCTTCTGTGCAGCAACTACTGCTGGGGGGGGGAGTATGTGCAAAAAAGGGCATATGGTACCCTCCCTGCTGGAAGGCCTCAGAGGCTTTTCCAGTTCACCGGTATCCTCCTCCTCCCAGGTGGGTGACTTCTCTGGGCTACCCAGGCTTCATCCTCTAGGGCAGGGGTGGGCAATTAAGAGAAACTGGGACTGTTGTGGAGGGCTGGACCAATAGGCTGAACCCCTCCCCCTCCATGGCCCCCTCTGCAGCACCCGCATGCCCCCCCAGCCATTCTCTTACCTTAACTAGCTGCTCTGTGTCTTCCTTGCAACAGACACTATAAGCAGCAGCATGCTGCTTATAGCGTCTGTTAAAGGAAGACATAGAGCAGCTAATTAAGGTAAGAGAATGGCTGGGGGGCATGCGGGGGGCATTATTTTACCTTAATTAGCTGCTCCGTATCTTCCTTTAAACCTCACGTAGGCCGGTCAGGGACAGCCAAAGGGCCGAATGTGGCCCTGGGGCCATACAATGCCCAGGTCTGCTCTAGGACACCCTCACAGGGACCCTTCCTCCCGTCTGTCTCCAGGGGGCCTGGATCCAGAGGCGTAGTAACTTAGGGGGCCCTGATGTACAGGGCCCCAGGTGAGCTTCCGGGGGGGGCGCTCTCCTCGGACTCAAAAGCTGGAGCGCGGAGCCCGCCCGCAGCCATAACGGGCGGGCGGCGCTCCAGCTTTTGAGTCCGAGGAGAGCGTCCTCGTCGTCTAGGCAACGCGCACAGCGCGCACCCGCAGCCACAGGGTCTAGACGACGACGCTGTTGCTCACCTCGGACTCAAAAGCTGGAGCGCCGCCTGCGGCGCTCCAGCTTTCGAGTCCAAGGTGAGCAACAGCGTCGTCTAGGCAACGTGATACCACATGATGGGTATAAGAAAGTCCCTGGTTTTAGAAGTAGGCATAAGCAACCTCCTGGTTTTAGAAGTAGGTTTTCTCTGTATGCCAGATGCAAGGGAGAGGCAACAGGATACAGGTATCCTGTTGTCTTGTGTGCACCCTGAGGCATCTGCTGGGTCATGATGAGATACAAGAAGCTGGACTAGATGGGAGCTTCTCCTGATCCAGCAGGGCTCTTATGTTCATTCTTCCCCCAGAAAAATACTATACTTTTGGAAAGAAGATCTTCTAATACAGAAAGTAAGTGCAATGCCACTGCCACTTGCAGCAAGAATGTGGAGCAGATTTAGAAGTTTTAGAAGACCAGATTCAAAACTAGACTATAAATCACAGAACACTTATGTATTCCTAAAACCACACTGACTATACAGTACAAGCCTTTAAGACTACGCATAAAATTAAAAGAAACACAATGAATTCCATATGCCCAACGGAGCTTTATAAGCACAATCCTACTTACTCCCAAGTAATGGGACGTACTCCCAAGCAAATGTGTCTATAATTGCAGCCTTCTAAACCAGAAACACCCATGCCACGTGACAAATCTCTTCTGAAACCGAAGGGAATTCCATAAGGAGCTGAAATAGACATTTCAAAAGCAGTTTGTGACATGGGATGAAGATCTGCCAGTCAAAGGGAAAAAAAGCCTCCCAAATTTAGGCCAAATTCTTGGGCAAGTTTAAAGTAGTGTTTTAATTCTGGTCTATGTGCTCAAAATGTATAGATGCTTTTGAGGAGACTCCACTAAATGTATAAATGCTTTTTACACACACACACACACACACACACACACACACACACACACACACACACACACACACACACACACACACACACACACACACACACACAAGAAACCAATTAAACTCTAAAAATAAAAGGGAGGGATGATCTTCACAGGCTGCCCCTTTTTGTCGAACTGCAAGCATCTGAAAGCCCACTGAAGCTATAATTGTTATGTTTGATGGCCTGCCAAAATGTAATTAATTTTTTTGAATGCTTCCATGTTAACACATTAGTAGGAAAATGGATAGTAAACGAAGAGGGAATATCATTTATCATCACACGAAAGTAAATGTGCTTCAGAAATGTGTGCTGCATTTTTAGAGGAGCTGCCAGCAACCAGTCATGCATGTCTCTACTTCTGCCAGAGTTAATCATGTGCATCTGCCAGAGTTAATCATGTGCATTGTACTTTTTTTAGTCTTCTGTTCCATTTGGAAGAAAAAAAATTATGCAAGGATTGCCCAGGGGATATGGGTGAAAACACGCAGTGCAAGGAATTGGGGAAATGATGTGATGGTATCTCATTTTCTAGTGCATACCCTGACAATGAAAATAGCTCTGGTGACATCCCCTGCATATTGCCCATTTTGAAAGTGTTCTCATATAACATCCAAATAGTCAAGCCCAATTTTTCATGTTGCTTTCTGCACTTCAGAAGAGCAATTGTTACACATTATTGCATTTTAGCAGTGGGGGAGTCTATGCTCTGTATAATGTTGGGCAGACAGTATATTTGCAAACAAGCAAATTAGTAGTAAGAAATGAGAGAATCACAAGAATTCCTCCCAGGAATACATGATTAGGAATTTACCCCCTCCCCACAATAGCACAAGATGTTTGGGTGGGTAAATGTGATGTAGCAAGGGGTTCAAATCCAATAGAATAAAAGTCTGGAAAAGAACTGGAGGGGGGGGCGGTCATAATATTCATGATACATTTAAGGTGAGCATCGTGATTCAGTAAGGTTTGTATTCCAAATACAAAGTTCAGCAACACCATCTTAGATTGTAACCCTCTTGGGACGGAGAACTTTTGGTTCTTTGTAAAAACCTCATGCACACAGGTGAAGATAAATTATAATTATCTAGTGTTTAGACCTTAGTATTAGGTCAGAGATAACAGAAGACTGGGATGCAGTGTTGTTGGTTTTTTACTTTAAAAAAAGTCAGACAGCTATAACAATAGCAAGCTAAACAACTATTGGACATAATTGTGATAAATAGAAAAAGTAATCAGAATACACAATATAAAGTATACTGGTTTTCATACACATTTCTAATCTAAGAAATGCCAGACAATCGGGACTGCAGCTAGCCCATGTCTCAGCTTCTCTGGAAGAGAACATGCAGTGCAATCCTGGGCATGTCTACTCATAAGTAAGCCTCATGGAACTCAATGGAACCTTCTTCCAAGCAACTATGCATAAGATTGCAGACTTTGATACATTAATTATCCTCTTTCACTAGATGGCATTGTTGGTAAAAAAAAAAAAAAAGTGTAGATGTGGTAGATAGTGGCCCTAATTAATTATTTTGACATGGTTTGCCCAATTTCACAGGTAAAGATGATTCCTGACTTCTACCCATGATTTCCTGCTGATTGTCCAATATGTTCAGAGAGATACTTGGCTCCACTAAGGCAGGGCAGGTTAACAGGGCTGATGCATAACCTTTTGTGAAAGCATTATCCAGAGGTGGAGCAGTGGGAAGAGAAGAGAGCTGCTAAAGCCAGACTTTGAGGCAATGATCCCCTAGAGAAGTCAAAAGGCACTGCTACATGCAAGGGTATTTATGCTGATGTATATATTTAATAACATCCCCAATATCTTTTTATTTCACAAACAAAGCAATGGAATCGCATTGTGCTCACTTCTGCCACCATGGAATCTAGATCACAGCATGCGACAACCAGTGATTAATTTCTGACAGGAGAAATGCCAGATCCCAAGCCTAACTAGAAGTCAAATTAGCTCACTTTGAAATTCTTCTCCCAGTCCTAGCCATTTGGGAATGGACTGGCTCGCTATGGCTTTTCAGTAATAAGAAAAGGTGCTCTAAATATTTTCTATAGAGCTTAGAGATCATTAACCTAATATATTCTAGAGCGAGTAATATGTATTGTTGTTCAATGACTAGTATCTTGAGTTTGGATGTGGGTATCCAAGACCATGGTGGCTTAATGGTTAAGACATTAAGATGCTGAACTGCAGACTGGAAGGTCCGTAGGTCAGCAGTTCGAGACCCGAGTACCGCGTGACGGAGTGAGCTCCCGTCTCCTGTCCCAGCTCCTGCCAACCTAGCAGATCGAAAGCAAGAAATTGCAAGTAGATAAATAGGTACCACTGCGGTGGGATGGTAGCAGTGCTCCATTAGTCAAGCCGGCCACATGTCCACGGAAACATCTCCGGACAGCGCTGGCTCTACGGCCTTAGACACGGAGATAAGCACTGACTGGCTTTCGAGCAGGGGATACCTTTACCTATCCCAGGTTTAAGACCACACTGAGAGCCTGGTGCAGCCGCGCCCAAAATGGGCACACTGCATCCAGTAAGGGGGGGCAGATCGGGAGGCTCAGAGACAAAAGGGGATTTAAATTATAATTAACATTAACAATTATCGTTATCCAGTGGCTCCTTTGTGAAGCAATGTGTTGGGTTGTTGAAGGAAAAACCTGTTTACTGGACCAATTTCTTAGGTAGGTTTACACAAGCTGGCCCAATAGTGCTCGAATCAATTTATGCTGTGGAATTGATTATCAGCTGAAAAAGAAAGGAAGGCAAGACATGCTCAATTAGTCAGTGATTCAGTGCAGGTGGCTTTCCTTACTCAGGTTAAGCAAGCAGCCTCTCTCCGTGAGCACAGGGGCAGCAACCTCACCAGATGGCTACCAAACAGAACTCTCATCACATCGAAAGGCCGACAAATCATCGTACCTCTCAGCTAAAAATAAGCCATGAGTTAGCAGTCTAGAAAACAAGGGGATAGGACAGGAGCTGCACGTAGACATTATATTAAAAGCAGGGGTGTTTATTCATGTCCCTGTTGTTGTGCAGGGTTGGAAAAGCAGGCTGGAGGTGACAGATGTCCCTTATTTTTAAAGAATGCCCCCTTTTCCTGAAGATGACAGCTTCATAGATCATTATGGATGTCCTAAGTTTTAGAACACTGCAGCTCCCTAGTAATTTATAGCCCCCCCCCACCAAAGAAAAGCCCTTTCCTTTAAATTGTGACTTGGTGATTCTGTACATAGACCTAATGCAAGTATTGACTTTGATACATTTACTGTCCTCCTTTGTCCATAAATAAGGATATCTGTTTTGCTTTTGACCAATCTGATCCTTCATGAAAGTTTATAATTTGGTCTTTATTCTCTCTTTCAGATGGCTTTGACTCAGAAAACCTTAGTAAATTGGTAGCTATACTTAAAAATCTATGGTTTCCAGAGGAGCAACAGTGGGCTCTTCAAACAAGGCACTCAGATGTGAAATCTGAATGCCTGCTTAGTTTGGTCTAGTAGTTTGCATTGACCTTGTACAAATGGACCATACTGGATAACTTCATATTGTTGGATAACACGTGAAGAACAAGAGCAAAATGACTTAGACTACCCAGTTCACCTTGCCCTGCATTGAAACTGAAAACACTACCGTAATCTACAATAAGGCATATTTCAGTCATACCCAGAAGAGTCATATTTCATATTTCAGAAGAGTCTGGTGTAGTGGGGAGAGCTGCTGCCTTCAAAGCCCGAAGATCAGTGAACTTGATAAGTTCGAGACACGCCGCTGGCAAAAAAGCTGTGAAAGACTCCAGGAGGAGAGATAAGAGCTTCCAGCTGCATCGGTTGAGTGTGGGAGGCGCCAGCCAGCAGAAAAAAGTCAGACTGTAAAAGGATACCACCTGGAAAGTAGCTGTTCATGAGAGATTGGACATTTATATATATTGTAAAAAAAAGGGGGGGGACAGCCCAGAGGCGTAGTAGCAGCGAGTGCTGCCTGGAGCACTCCGCCACTCCGGGGGGACGACCCGGCTTCCGCGGGCGCTCCGAGGCCTTCTCCCCTGGCCTCAGAGCCGGAGAAAGCCCCAGAGCGTCCACCTCAACCGGTGGCCGGGGCTTTCTGAAGGCCGACTGCCGCGCTGTTTATCTTTGTTTTGCACATGCGTTAAAACGTTTTGCACATGTGCAAAACAAAGATAAACAGCGCGGCGTGGCAGTCGGCCTTCAGAAAGCCCCAGCCACCGGTTGAGGTGGACGCTCCGGGGCTTTCTCCGGCTCCGAGGCCGGGGGAGAAGGCCTCAGAGCGCCCGCCCGCGTCACCTGGCGGCCGCACTCGCTCCATGGAAAGACTGGAGCGAGCAGAGCAGCGCTGCCCAGGGCCGAGGTGCCGCCTGGAGCCGCTGCTCCACTCGCTCCAGTCTTTCCACGCCTCTGGGACAGCCTGCCCATGTACACTGCCTTGGATTAAAGTCGGAGGAGAAATCCAATGACCGAGAAAGGCGGTATACATACGTACATACATACATACACACATACATACATACATATATAATTTCAATGCTAACTTTCCATCAAATAGTACCTATTTCATGTACAATATGTATGGTTCAGAGTCAGTCGCAGTTTAACAGTTCAGCAAACACAGCCTGCATAGTGTGCACCAGCAGTGTTGGTGCAAGATTTGTCCACTTTACATGACTCTTTCCTTAAGTCGTAGCTTATTCTTCTGCTACCATTTTGACCAAGAGGCAGGGAGAACATCCTTACCTTTCAAATTATCCCTGTTATAAATTTCTTGGGGACTAATGCACAGGCATACACCAGCTTCACTTGGATTTCATTTATTCATGGGTGTGTGGCCAGGGCAGGGCCACTCAGAAGAATTTTATTAGGGGGGTACAAAGTTTCTTTTGGGGCCCTTTCCTTCATGTAAATTTGGCTCCTGGCACCCCCTTTGCTCCTGGGCCCCCTTCTTGAACCATTTTGGGCCCTGGGCCTGGGTATGATTGTACCCCGTTAACCCCCCCCCTCTCAGAGGCCCTGGGCCAGGGGCAGCACAGCACAGGACATCTGCTACAGTAGGAGCGTTGATGGCATCAGCGCTCAGGAGCTGCCTTTGAAAAAGTTTCAAAAGATCATAGCTGAGAAGCATCAGGCAGCAGAAGTTGAGAAGTTTGCCCAAGTGCACATCAGAAATGGCATGTGTGTGTGTGTGTGTGTGTGTGTGTGTGTGTGTGTGTGTGTGTGTGTGTGTGTGTGTGAGAGAGAGAGAGAGAGAGAGAGAGAGAGAGAGAGAGAGGGGGGGGGTAGCTTTACAAAATCAAAGAACCAGAGAAGATACAGGAATGCTTTCAGACAATGGTCCCAACCAATACAACAGTTATCTGAAGAAGAGCAACCTGTGCTTGAAACACATCAGAGCCATTGTCTGAAAGCATCCTTGCATCTTCACCCATTTTTTTCATTTGTTCTAATCTAAGTGCATACAGTAAGTGCCCTTCTGCCTTGTCCCCAAATCCTGATGGATAGAAGAAGGGTGCAGATGGATGGATGGATTGGGCATGTGAAGGGAGGAGAAGGCAGGATGGATGGAAGGAGGGGAGAAGGTAAATCTGGATCATGCCCTTCACGGAGGGATTCAATTCTTTATTGAATTTTATTGGTTGAGAGGTTTCTTAAGAGACCCAGGTGGTAGAAGCGGAACATTTTTAGTAAACATGCATAGAGACCGTTCATAAACATGCATAGACCACTCCAAACCTTGGAGTGTTTTAATCCCATCTTTGAACGTTTACTCATTTGTTGCAATCTACTTCAAGTGTTTGGGATGAAGTGTCAGAATTATACTGCTTTTCAAGCTGTAGCTCCAAACATTTGAAAGTAGAAAGAAGTAGCAGGAGAAGAAAACACTCTAATGAACAAACGTAAAGTAGATTTGTGTGTGTTTGTAGAGTCTTAGTGGAGTGTGACTACAGGGGTGTTGTGATGAGCTTCTGTACTTCAACATTTACCACTACTCTACTGGTTTTACTTCAGGTCAATGTCCACATCTAGGGAAGAAGGGCCAGTGTAATTATATGGATGAGCTGGATGATGGAATAATGCAGGGGTTCTCAACCTTTGGAGGCCCGAGTACCCCCTATCATGGCCCAATTTTCTGAAGTACCTGCTAATTAACTGCTAATTAATTGGAGTAATCAATTAATTAATTAGGTAATTAATCATTAAATAAAAAGTACTAAAATACTTTTAAATATGAAAAATGTCTTAATTAACTGTGTGTGTGTCAGAGAGAGTGAGAGTTAGAGTGTGTGAGTGAGTGAGTGTGAGTGTGTGAGAGAGAGACACATGCAAGGATCTCTTTTTTTCTGCAAGTCACACTTCCCAAAATCAGCCCCTCCCTCCCCCACCCCACCAAAGTACATTTTCCAAAGTACAAAAATAAGCCCAAAACCAGAGAGACAGAAGGGCTCCGAAAATAATTACAATTTAAAATCTATGTTAATTAACTCCTAGGGGTACCCATACCACAGGTTGAGAACCTCTGGAATAATGGATTGGATGATGGATTGTGTTGGCTGAAACTGAATAAATGACAGCCTGGATTAATTTATTTTCTACTTTCTATTTTCCAAAAAGTTATGAACAGGCTTCTGGTGAAAAAATAGGCTATTAAAATATATGCAAAACTCCTCTCTCTCTCTCTCTCTCTCTCTCTCTCTCTCTCTCTCTCTCTCTCTCTCTCTTTAATGCTGCATTCAACGAAGCCCTAACAGCAGAATGTCTTAGCATCCTGGTTTAGGAGATGGAAACCTTACTGAAGCCCCCGAGGAACTGGAGGGGTCCAAAAATGAGGAAAAATAGGGAAAATCTGGAATTTTTACCACAACAACCCAGCCAGAATAAAATTAGGTAAAGAGATTATGACCTCCCAATATTCCCATTTTTATTTTTTATTCAGGACCAGCAGAGGAAAATCCACAGTGAACAAACATTTGATCGTCTGATAGCTTCTTGAATTATTTCAGGTCCGAAACTGCTGTTAGAAGTGAAAAGCAAGAGGATGAGAACATTTCATAATATAGTATATGCAGAGAGCGAGTATCGAGTACTGTATATAGCAAGTTCATCATACCACTTAGCACGTTCACACAGTTTGCTGATGTGCTGAGCTGAACCCCTAAGCTCTGCTCAGATTATGTTCCCAAAGGAAATGGATGTGTCTCATGTGGTTGAGCAATGTATTTGTGTTTTCAAAATATTTGTTTAAAAAGCGATAAAAAAACCCACCTTGTGATGTGTTGTGGCTGGAATCCCCTGTTCAAGTTCTCAGTTCTGCATATGCACTTTTGAGTCTTGCTTTGTGTTTATGGCACAGCTGTAGTCTGGACTGCATTAGGTAGATCTGTGGTGGCCCTGACTGACACCATGCAAGAAGATATTGGCAGGGAACTTGCAAATGCATGCAACAGCTGTAGAACGTACGGCCTAACTGGATGGTGTAGTGGTTTGGGGATTGGATTTAGACCTGGAAGATCCAGGTTCAAATCCCCACTCAGCCATGAAGCTTCCCGGGTGACCTTAGGCCAGTTTCTATCTCTCAGCCTCACCTACCTCACAGGGTTGTTGTGAGGACAAATGGAGGGGAGGAACTATGTACACCACCCTGAGCTCATTGGAGGAAGGGTGGTATAAAAATGTGAAAGATAAGACAAATAAAATAAACTACTGATTACAACCAATGCATAATGTGACTCTGGTTTTTTGTTTTGTTAAATAGCATAATGGGGGGGGGCAAAGTAGGGAAAAACCATGGTGGGGCAGTAGGAGAGCTTTACAAATGTGCTCCACATAGTTCTGATCCCAGTCTTGGGGCTCCGTGTGTTATTCTTGTTGGAAAAAAAAATGTCTTATGTTGAAAGAAGACTGTTGACTTTTGTTCCAATAAATATGTACCAATCAGAACCACAGCAAGAGCAAAATGATAAATCCGCCCCACCCCTGTCATGATTTCCCCCCATTTTTGCTCCTCAGTATGCTATTGACATAAACAAGACAAAAAATGTTGCCATAATGAGTAGTTTGGTCCATAGAGCACTTTCTGTGGCCTCCTTCCCTGACTGGTCTGGTAGCATAATATTGCCTAAGCTTCGCCAAACCCACCTAAAACAATCTCCAAGTAACAATCTCTGAATGGTGATTGTACAAGCAGACTAGCATTCTCCATATTCATAAGCAACGTTTGAAAATATTTTTGTCTCATATTTCACATCAGCTAATCTGTGGAGGAAACTGATGACCACTTCCCACTGATCACTGACATGGCCCACCTGTAGTCTTCACTCCCACAGTAAGCCACATGTTACTACTCTGCTGCAACCACTAGGAAAGCTGTGAAAGTGGAGAAATGGTAATGCTCAATTTAATGCATGGCCAGAGAGATGACCATTCTGCAAGGGACTAGCAGTACAAGGCTCTGATTTATAAACACAGTTGTATGTTAGCCCTCCCACACACACACACATGTGCAGAGTCTTTCTGGGTACAATGTTTTTTAGAGCCCCCTCCCCAGCCATTCAGCAGCTTCACCCACCTAGCATAATGTACGGTTTCAGGAGACATAATTAATTGCATGCACTCCCTTCACAATCTAACAAACTCCAATGACTAGTTAGCATTTCTCTGTGAACATTTTCTTACCCATTCACTTCAATGAAAAGGGCAGTTATTCATGCAGTAACCGCTTTGCAAACTACATGCTGCGGAGGTGTGGTATATAAATATTGTTAACAATAATAATAACAACAGACAGATACATGCAAAGAAGTGACTCTTCCACTGAAGTGAATGGGCAGGCCCCCATGTGCCGGGATCTCTGTGAACACAGGAGTCTGGAGCTGAGCACAAGAGAAATGAAAAGAGTTAGTGCATGTTGCCAGAGAGCCCTTTCAACCAGTTTAACTTTCAACCAGTTAACGTATTACAAAAACAAAAAATAAAAATCCACTGGATCAAATGAATTCTTAAGTAAAAGCACAAAGCTATTCACATGCAAAGTGAATGATCCTAATGACTCTCAACATGGTTTCTAATTTATTACTTGCAAAATATATATATATATATATATATATATGGGAAAACGGAGTGAGACGTTAAAATACCGTACTTTGAGCGGCATCTTTTTTAGTAGCTGTTCTGTTCAGAGATTTACAGGCCCTTGCTTTAATGAGATGGTAGAATTTTAGCAAGTCATGCAGAATCTTATATTCCTTTCTCGTTACTCAGAGGCTTCTTTCACCACTGATCTGGAAGACAGCCTTACATACTGCAAGGAGGTGCACCTTCCCCCCCCCCCCATAACATCCTCGCAACCATCCTATGAGATAACTGAGGCAATACTAACTTACTAGCCTAAGACCATTTAGTGAGTGTAATGGCTGGTTAGGAATTGGAACTTGGGTCTTCCTGGCCCAAAATCCTGTCCATGATGCTTCAGTGACTCTAACAGCCTGATCTGAGTTACAGCACAATCCTAACCAGCTTTCCAGCCAGTGGCGTCACTGTGACGCGCGTCACCCCAGAGCGGGTGACGCGCGTCACCCCCCCGACTCACCCGCCCCGACACCCCCCCCCCGAATCACCCCCCCCTACAGAAACTTACCTTTTCCGGCGCTCGTCACCAGCCGGGAAGCGCTCCAGGGCCTTCTGAAAAGAAGAGGCCCTGGAGCGCTTGCGTTAAAACGCGAACTTTGAAGGTTTTCGCGCATGAGCAAACCCTTTTCTGAGGGCAAGGGCCTGCCCTCTTGCCCTCAGGAGGGTCTGCGCAAGCGCGAAAATCTTCAAAGTTCGCGTTTTAACGCAAGCGCATTGGGCCAATGCGCTTGCGTTAAAACGCGACCTTTGAAGATTTTCGCGCATGCGCAGACCCTTCTGAGGGCAAGAGGGCAGGCCCTTGCCCTCAGAAAAGGGTTTGCGCATGCGCGAAAATCGTCAAACTTCGCGTTTTAACGCAAGCGCTCCAGGGCCTCTTCTTTTCAGAAGGCCCTGGAGCGCCGGCCGGGCTGGACGCTCCCCGGCCTCGGAGCGTCCGGCCTCCGGAGGGTGACGCGCGTCACCCCTTGGCGCGCGTCACCCCCCCCCCGGCGGCCCGCCACGCCCGCCACACTACAGTGACGCCAGTGTTTCCAGCGTCGGTGTAGCTGTGCCAAAAGGGCACACACTGCACTTTGCAGTACAGGGGCAGTCATGGAGACCTCTTCAAGGTGAGAGAATATTTGTTCCCTTACCTCGTGGCTGCATTGTGGCTGCACTGGCACTGGAAAGTTGGTTAAAATTGCGCTGTAGGTAACGTACTGGTGGAATATATATTTCACTGGTACGCACTGCAGCAAAAGTGCCATAAAGTGCTCTGTGACAGCATGATAGCCAGGTTTGCCAGTAGGAAGGCCAGAGCCTTCTTGCTAGCACCAGCAGTCATCAGGATACCCGCCAGACCAGGTAAGTCCAGTGCAGGGGGAGGGAGGAGAGGGGGTTGAACGGGGGTGGGAAGGGTGGAACAGGGCAGTGATGGGGCAGGGGTGGGCGGAACGGGCCTGGGAGTGGCGAGATTGGTGGTGCTGATGCACTCCATGTCCAAATCCCCTTCCTGGGTCTGATCCGCTTGCACGGATGAACACAGACGTGCGACAGCAATATCGCTGGCGCAGGTCCAAGTTGACCCATTGTGGCTGCTGGGGCTTACCCCAGGGCAAGGAGACAAATATCCCCTTACCCCAAGGAAACCTCCAGCAGCCCAAAATCCCCCACGGGATGCAACATAGCCTGCGTCGGTTCTGCTGCATTGCCACGCAAGGATTTAAGTAGGATTGGGCTGTCAATTCTCTAGTGTAAACAACTGAAACACTGCTACACAGTGATTCCTATCAAATTCAGCTAAGTTTTCTCAAGTTAATAAAATCCTATATGAGGTGAAGATCATAAGTTAGACTTTTCAGCCTTGCATTGGCAAAAACATCAATGAATAGGCTGTATGTCACATTCTGGTTGACATACTAAAATCTGTGCAAGAGGTTTCATGTAACCTGCTTTACAATATTCTTGATTGAGGCAAAATTGGTTTTCTGCTCAGATTGATTATCTGATTGAATACACACACACACACACACACACACACACAAGAGAGAGAGAGAGAGAGAGAGAGAGAGAGAGAGAGAGAGAGAGAGAGAGAGAGAGAGAGATGAGAAATAAATGTAGATTTCTGGGGAAAATTAATCTGTTAAGCAGAACTGCCCAGTGAAGCTTTAAATATATTCAATATATAATGTAATTGTATCTGCAGATGACAGCTGCGATATGGCTATCACCACAACTGCTTGCCTTGGAAGACTTATAGCAAATACAGTATATACATTAATAAATTAACTTTCCTTTCAAAGAATTAAATCAAAAATCAGAGCTCGAGAAGGTCGGTAGATTTCCACAATGACTTCTCAGTTTTGGAACTGGGATTTCAACCCATGGGAACTTCTAGTTCAAATCCAAAAAGGCAAATGTGAATGAATAATAAGCAAAGCCTTATGCTTAGAAGAGATAATATAAACTGTGCATGCATGTCTTTTCTTCTTTGTGCTCAACCTTATGGAACAATATTTCTCTTTTAATGACACTTTTAAAAGAAATCGACCAATTGCAATATAAGTGCACTGCACAGAGTCTGTACTATTTTGAGAAATCCACTTTATCAGGTCTCTTCCCTTCTGGGTTTTAGTCCATATGCGATGATTCCTCAGCAGCACCACATCCAAAGGTTTTACACACTGACAGCCTAAATTCTGTCTAGCAAGACGCAGCAGCGCAAATAAGGCGCCCACTGCATCCGTTCATCTCCGTACTCTGAGTAGATCCCCAGCCGCCCCAATGAGTCTACTCAAATGTGCGCCAGCTATTTTGCTGATGCTCATTCGAGCCTGCCATGTAACGCCAGCCAGGCCTGGGAAGGGGGATAGGATTCAGCGGAGCATGCCACCGCCAATCACTCTCTCCTCCCGGGCCCGGCAGGAAAGTCCAGCACCCTAGAACGCCCCCTCCCCACCCTATCCCGCCCCTCTGCTGCACCAGGGGAATTACCTCACTGCTGCGGCACTCCACCATTAGCAAAACAGTTGGTGTACATGAACAACTGCCCTCCGAGGATATGATTTTTCTGCTTTGTAGTGCTGCACTTTTACTGGTGTGTACATTTTTAATCTTTTCTGTCAGCTCCTTGATGGTTGGGAACAGTCCCTTTGTTATTTGTATACCAGACTTACAGTGGCGTAGTAACGCCTGGGGCCCTGATGTACAGGGCCCCAGGCGCCGAGCTTCCGGGGGGCGCTCACCTCGGACTTGAAGCTGGAGCGCGGCACCCTCCCGCAGCCATAATGGGCAGGCGGCGCTCCAGCTTTTGAGTCCGAGGAGAGCGTCCTCATCGTCTAGGCAACGCGCACAGTGCACGCCCGCAGCCACAGGGTCTGGGCGCGCGCTGCGCGTTGCCTAGACGACGCAGTTGCTCACCTCAGACTCGAAAGCTGGAGCTTCAAGTCTGAGGTGAGCGCCCCCCGGAAGCTCGGCGCCTGGGGCCCTCCAGCTTTCAAGTCCGAGGTGAGCAACTGCGTCATCGTCTAGGCAACGCGCACCGCGCACCCAGACCCTGTGGCTGCAGGCGCGCGCTGTGCGCGTTGCCTAGACGACGAGGACGCTCTCCTCGGACTCAAAAGCTGGAGCGCTGCCCACCCGTTATGGCTGAGGGCGGGTGCCACGCTCCAGCTTTCGAGCGACAGCGTCGTTTGACATCACGTGACGTCCGGGGGGCGCTTGGCCAGCCCCCGCCCTCCTAGCCCCAGGCGGCAGGAGGGCTGAAGACGCCACTGCAGACTTATTCACAGACTCTGTAAGTCTGACTGCAGGTTTATAATGCTGTTATTAAATATGAGGTTTCAGTATGAAAAAGTGTTGGGTCAATGCCTGGAGAATCCAGTCACTTTCCAGAAAATGGAATCCTTTTACTTGCTTTAAAAGAATAAGATGTGGTTTTCTAAGGATGGGGGGGAAACGCAACGCCATACGGATCTTTAAAAGACTTCTGCAAAGCTGATGGGTATCCAAGCAAAGGGCTTCAATGGGGCTCTTGAAAATTTCTTGAAAAAACACAGAAATGAAGACCACTATCTATTTACTACTTGACATTACCAAGAGTAACCGCAGCATGCAGGCATGTCTGGCTCTAGGGAACACTAGGGAGGAGGCCCTGAAAACAACTTTGACGATTAACAGAAAACAAAACTCCCCTCCCCTCTTATCCTCATCTAAGTCAAAATGTTCAAAGCATATAACAAAAATACCAGGTGCCCCCCTGTGTCTGTGGCCCCCATATCCACAGTTTCACTTACCTGTGGTTCTCCACACACAGTGCAACCCCACGCCCATTACCTTCATTTGTGTCCTTTTCCATGGTGCCAAGCAAGTATGTCTCTGCCTTTTACAGAAGGCTATCAGCTGGTAAATGTGTAGACAAGCAGGCAGGCAGCTGGAATATTAACAGGAAGCAGGAAGCGAAGGTAAATGAGTGCAGGAGGCATGGAGATAAGAGAGAACCCTATCTGCGGCTTCCATATCAGGGGGGGCTAGAACATATCCCCGCGGATACGGGGTGCACCTGTACTCTTTAGTAGTCCCTCCAAACTGGGCTTGTACTCCTCAATGCCAACTGCACAAGTGAAAGTAATTCAGAAAAATCTCCATCCAAACAAAGAAACCCTCAGCATGTGCAGCTCTGAATTGCCACGTCTTAGCTTAAAGGGCCTGTTTGGAAACCACTATTGTTACATAAGTCCTTTTTGTGACACTAGGTACAACCAGCTCAGCTTCAAGCATCTTGTTTCTTGGGACAGTGATATGCATACCAGGCATTTTTTCCAGTGAAATTTCTTCCCATTCCCATCTAAATTAAAACCTAAGCACTGTAGAGTGGCCATCGAAACAGCTATTATAGTGTTAGTCTTTGACACCTTGAAGTAGAAGTGCTAAAACTGATATATTTTAGATAGAAAATAGAATCCCATTGGTAAAACACAGTCAACCCTGACAATCTCACGTGTATCATTTCCTAGTTTGAAGGGGAGCATTTTGGAAGTTTCCCGCATAAAAACCAGTAAACTATTTTTTCAAAAACACACATTAGAATATAGAGATGTGAAACTCAGAGGATTGAGGATAGCTTCATCTCATGCGGCCATCAAGGTGGCTAGAGAATAAATGAACAGAAAGACTGCTAACTTTATCACCATCTAGCCAGAATCTTGCCTTTATCTGGATCAGCAAATGCATACATGTTTTTGCAGCTGGCCAAGTGAAAAGTGACAAGGAGACAAATGCACATGAAATCATTGCCCCTAAACAAAATTAAAATTGCCCTGTGAAAACACAGAAACCAGCTGGCTCACACTGTCCAAACCTGTACCGATACCCTACAGCAGACTGAATTTGTAAACTGGGCAACTGCCACTAATGTCCCTATTTAGACACGCAACCTGGAGGAAGGTCAAATACATTGTTGTTGTTTTTACCACACTATTCAACTGCCCTTGTTGGAAAGAAAAATGTCCACTTTTTAATATTTAAAGTGCTGACCTTCCTGCACTTCAGAGAAGCACAGCTTGCACAACTCCTCAGTGTATGTAGGGCTTCCACAATCATGGAAGCATCATTGATGGGAACCAGCATTCCAATGTAGAGTCTATATTTGTGGCTGCTATATTTTTGGGCCAGGTTACACATTAGTTCCTTAATACATTTATACCCCCTTGTCTCATCCAAGCTTTATTTAAGGGTAGCTTAGATTTCAGGGCTTCTACATGGTTATCTGTGAGAGCCTGTAGGGCTGCTGCTGAACTTGTGACACCACGGGAATTACATGGAGACATAAATTGTGTGAACAGTTGTCTCCACATGACAGACGTAGACTAGGCTTCTGCCATTCATTTGACTGCATCTACAAATGGTTGTGCTTGGGTGAAGGGCAACTTCAACAGCTCCCATATATGGAAATGTCTGTTCACTCAATCAATGCTTCTACATGACTCCCACCAGGCCGGAGGCTTATCAACTCTCCATCACATACCTGTTGGTGTATACAGGGGTGTCACTAGGGGGGTGGGGGGTGGATCACCCCGGGTGTCACCCCAGGGATGGGTGACACCAAAATGACTTTCTATTCTATTTGTTTCTATTCTATTTGTTACCAATGGTGCAAAAATGCATCACTGATGGAAAATGGGTCTTAATTTTTTCCTGATCTCCGCCATGGCACGCGCAGGGACCATATTTCCCAGGAGGTTCATAAGATCTTGCCCCCAGGTGTAACCAACCCTAGTGACAACCCTGCCCTGTGGAGGGCACAGCTGCCAGTGCATCCCACTGCAGACTACATTGCTCTTGCTTTTGTGCTGGAGTGCGGACACAAGATGTAGCATCACACTTGCAGGTGTTATCTTTTATATTATTTGTAACTATTTAATAAAACAATTCAATAAACACCTTTTATGTGAAGCATTTTGATAGCACTTGTCTGGAAAAGTGGGATATAAAAATACAAGCAAGCAAGCAAACAAATATATAAATGTCTGATTTGGCAAACCAGGTGCTGGGACTGGGCCACCAGTCATAACATGAGAAAGCATATTACCCCCCTAGAGTTTGACAAAGAGGAAATACAAATTGAACTCTCCATCATGCAATGCTGCAAATAAATGCATTGGGAAACAGTGAGAACTTCTCCAAATTCCTTTAAAGTTTCTTATTATGCCAGGCATTTCCAGGACATACACACAGAGACACCTCCACCATTGCCACGCATACCTGGGGCAAAATGGCACTTCACTTAGCATTGCTATTGAGATGCATACAACCCTTGACAGCTGTGAATGGAATAAAAAAAATAACAAAAACCAGCAGGTATACAGCAAACATAAGACCTGTCACTCCAGGTTGAAATGTACTAGGCTATGAAAACAGTAGCTTATTTTACAGCTATAAATGAGGCAAAGACAATGCCCAAGGGAAACAGTAACATCATAGGCTAGATTCTAGGCGGGCGTGGATTTTGCATCCTTTTGTCAATATCAGTGGAGCAATGCAAACTTACAGCCCAATACTGTCTAGATCTCATGGCTGATCTTGTGGACGATCTCGTGATCCGCCACCGTGTAAGCCCCAAACCGGTTGCATAAAGGATGGCCTGAGTCGGAGGCCATGCATGTGTGACAGTGGCTCCAGGTGCCCTGCCAGAGCAGGAAGGTCAGCAGTAGGGTTGGTTTGGGGGATGATCATGGACAGTTCAGGGTGGGGAGCGGGCCAGACAGAGGGCAGTTTGGAGGCAGGAGGGGGAGGATTTCAAACTACCTCCCGAGTCTTGTTGGACTTGTGTCAGCAAAATAGCTGGCATAGGTCTGAGAAGGCCCATTGGAAGCCAGGCAGCCTTGTGAACTTTTTCTGTTGAAAATCTTTAAATAAATGTTCTTATTCTTAACGATAACAATAACTGAAAGGCCTGCAACAATGGAGAGAAGGTAACCAAGAAGTTAATCCACAAATTTTATAACATAGCCTAAAGGCTGATCTCCACCCACTCTGGTTGTGTTGCGTTTGCGTCTGGAGGCTCGTGAGCGTAGGGGACAGGATGCCCCGCCCCGAAACGCTGTCCTGGGCTCCACCAGTTGCTTCAATGCGCTTGTCCCTCCTGATTGTCCCTCCTTGTAATAATGCTCAACACTGATTAGCTGAAACACGTGCACTCTGATTGGCTGAAAGCTCCCTCTCATCCCATTGGTCAAACAGTTTGCTCCGCAACGGAACTCGGGAGAGCACAGCTTTCCTGCGTTCCATGGCGATCGGTTAAAAAGGCAGCCACACTGCTCGGCACATGCCGCACGCGCCCGGGACGCGCCAGGAGAAGTGTGATGTTGATCATCCTTAATCCAAATCTTTTCAGCGCAGCCAACAAAGATGGTATGGAAACAGAGAGAAGAATAAGAAGCAGGGGCAGAGTGAAGCTATGTAATGTGGATCCTCAAAAACAGAATTAAGGTAGTTGAGAAATGTAGCTACTGATGCTCTTAGATGTCATCTCTGAGGAACTGAATACAACATAACTTGAAGATATTGTGTTTGTTTTGAGAAGCAACAGCAATTACTGGAATGAATGTTACTTATGATAGCAGGCGCAGCACTGGCATGGGTTAAGAGCTAAAAAAAATGATGCTTCTATGTATATATTACGGAGTTCAGGGATTCTACATGTGTAATCTTAGAACACATGCAGCTCAATCATCCAACCCTATTTACTTGGAAATGTTACAAGCAGACAAATAATCCTTAAGGGCCGCCTTTCTCTGTATGAGTCTGCTTGTCCGTCCAAGAGATCATCTGGGGGAGGCTCTCTTTCAGGTCACCCTTCCATCAAAGGCTCAGTTGGCGGTGAGGTGAGAGGACCTTCTCCGTGTTGGCCCTACTTTATGGAACTATCTGCCATGTGAAAGGTGGCTAGTGCCCCCTACCTGCTAACGTTTCAGTTCAGACTGAACATTCTAATGTTTCAGCAAGGATTCCATGACCTTCTCTGATTGTTTCTCTTCTTATGTTGATACTGATATTGGCTGATATGTGATCACTGCTGACTTGATTGTCTTATTTATTGCTGTTTTCACTTTGGGGGTTGTAAGCCACCATTTGTCTGTTTGGAGAAAGGTATGGTATATATTAAAATAATAATAATAATAACAACCCAATCCTAACAGGGACTTATGATTTTGGAACTAGTGTAAGGTCTTTTACGGCTGTCGCAAAATGTGACACACCATACAACGCACCCTGCAAGCAGTGAGCTGCAGGGTTTGCATGCCAGTGGTCCGTCCACATCCCCTGGTAATGGTAAGTCAGCGCAAGGGGCAGCGCAAAGGGCAGTCCATTCACTTATCCACAGATAGCCCCCCCCTGCGCAACCCCCCGGCTCTTTTAGCACAAGGGGCAAAACAATATTTCTTCTTCATAGATTTTGAAAACCTTCAAGACCCCATACACTCAACTAATACTGGATGACATGATTTCATTGTTCCCTCATAAATACTGTGCAGCATATAGAAGAAAAGTTAATTGAATGGTTTAGCTTCTTTCCTTTTCTTTTTGCAGCTGGTGCAGGTGGGCAGGATTGGGAGAAGGGCAGATCAAGGCTGGGGAGGGGGTGTTATCAGCAGTTGCGGCACCACCGATATCTTATCCCCTTCCTAACCTCGATCTGCCTTCTTGGGTTCACTTGGACTTGTGAAAGCTTTATAGATGGCGCAGGTCCGAGTAGACTCAGGGGTGGCGAGAGTTTACCCCAAAGCAAGGGAACAAATGTTACCTTGCGGAGGTCTTCGAGGCTCAAAACTTCCCTGTGGGATGCAGCGCACACCCCGTTGGTGCGGCTGCATCAGAGCACGGGGAGTTAGGTAGAATTGGGATATAAGAGAAATTGTAAATTGTAATAATGTGTTGAGTTCCATAAACATTTATTATTTTTGACCTCTAGTAACGAGAGAGAGAGAGAGAGAGAGAGAGAGAGAGAGAGAGAGAGAGAGAGCTAAGTCCAATGGATGACACAAGTTTGTCGAGCTCAGGCTGGGGGCATAGCATAGTGGTGCCACCACTGCGACTGATACCTACCCACAACACACCCCGACCAGTCCTGATCCCCACATCAATCTTCCCCAAGAATGCCCCCTCTGCCAACTTACCTGCTCCGACAGGGGCTCCGGAAGTCGGCTTGAGCCAGTGGCCACCAGCCAATTGCGATGGCGGCCCCAGCCCACGTGCTGTCACAGTGGCTGCTGCACCAGTGGTTCGGGCCTTGCACTGATGAAACGCGAGTTCCAACAGCACAAGGTCCGGATAGGATTGGACCATAAACTACATTTAAGTTGTCATTGGTCTAAGCAACTTATACTGTACTAACGTCTAAGTCCATAACTATTTTGCAGTGAACTATTGAAAAGCTGTCTTCATAGTGAAGTAGAGTTTGGTACTTGCATCCTGTAATAATTTATCTTTCATCTTCAAGACTTTGCATTGAGTTGGTTGTCCAAAAACAATATTTCTTCTTCATAGATTTTGAAAACCTTCAAGACCCCATACGCCCAGCTAATACTGGATGACATGATTTCATTGTTCCCTCATAAATACTGTGCAGCATATAGAAGAAAAGTTAATTGAATGGTTTAGCTTCTTTCCTTTTCTTTTTTCTAAACTCCATTACTTATTCCATCTTGAATTTTTTTCAGCTTCATCCTTCAGTGATCTCTTACTTCTGCAGTATTCAAACCCTTTTAGAAATATGGTTAGTATCTCTTGATACAAATATCTATTTCAATTTTCTCTTTCCATTCTAATATCCCCTTTATCTGTTTTACAATTTTTCTTCATTCTCCTTGGTTATCTATTTCATCTCCCTGCATTTTTAATATCCTTTTTTTGTCTTATTTCACATTTCTATATATTCTCTTCAGGGCTCTGCAATTCATAGTTTTCCTTTTTGAAGTGATGGCTCTGAAAACTGAATCTGACTACTAATTTTAGTGCATGTTTATTCCCATTAACTTGATACGTAGATGGCATTTACTTATGCACCATACTTAACCACTCTAGAATATTTTAAATACACCTCATTTCAGTGATTTACCAAACATCTTTAAATATTTGACTCTATTTTCCAAGTCCTGCTTATTAACTTGCCCTACTTTACATCAAATTATTTTCGAGCTCCACAAAGTTTTACTCTTACTAAACTTGAAATCAGCATTATAATGATTTATTGTCTCTGCTTAGGGTCTTGTTGTTACTGTTTATTGATGCTATTTACACATGAAACTTTATATTTCATATTTTACACATGAAAGTTCATATTTTACACATGAAAGTCTTGAAAGTTTTACCCAATTAGATTCTACTCCATACCTTATGAAGAATCAGTGAACACTGAAATGCAACTCCAGCTTCTGCATCCCCACCATTTTGCTTTGAACTCCCTGAGAAATTCCTGTAGTCTTAACTCCTTTGGTTTCCCTAATGTCTTCAGATGTTTCTCCCAAGCAGGAGCTTCCAAATTCACCTTCCAGACTTTGCAAGTCTGAAGTGAGGTGAGGTTTGCTAACAAATCTGAAATTCAACTTTGTCCACTTCAGGAACATTTCCGCTCCAACCTATGATTTCCAACAGGATATTATTTGTTTTATTTAGAATATTTATATACCATTTTCCAAGAACAATAACATCCAAAAATCACATGGCAGTTTACATAGCTGAATAAATGAAGAAGAAAAAAGATTCCCTGTCTCCAGAGAACTGACGAGAGAGAGAGAGAGAGAGAGAGAGAGAGAGAGAGAGAGAGAGAGAGAGAGAGAGAGAGAGAGAGAGAGACTGACTTCTTTGGGAAGATCTATGCTGAAATGAAAAGGGTCAATTACCCTCTCTCTGTAAATAGAAAAGAACCAACATTTAAAGGGTACCTCTTTGCTCAGTTTGTAAGGATACAGTATCTAACACTGGTGAAAGGCAGACAATACCCTGTGGGTATGAGAAGCCAGGCGCACACCCAGTTCCTCAAGAGAAGGAGATGCCATGGCAACCTGTCCTGGCTGTCATTGCTATGACCTCTGTTACTGGCAGTGCTTTTTAAAGCACATGTAACATGCACATATGAAGGTGGGGAAACAATTGTAAGTAGGAACCCTGTCCCCAAAGGGCTCACAATCTAAAAAAGATGCAGAACACCACCAGCAAACAGCCACCAGAAAAGACACTGTGCTGGGGTGAAAGGGGGCAATTACTCTCCCCCTGCTAAATATAAGAGGAGCACCAATTGAAAAAGTGCCTCTTGCCCAGTTAGCAGGGGACTAAATAGATTACCCTTACACCCCCCCCCCAAATAAGTACGCCAGACAGTGCTCTTTGGAGTAATTAGCCACTTTATTTAATACAACAAAACCTGCAAAAGGCAACCAATAACTAGGGGTCTCTTCCCACCCCCAAAAGGCGTGCGGGCACTGGTCGGGAGAAAACGGCACTAGCCATCTTGACTCCCCCTGCTTAACTGGTGTAAACACCCTGTCTCCAGGCCCCCTCGGTCACTGCCCAAGGGAGCCTATCACAGCCAACCCCTAAAGGTTGAGACAGCGGAGCAGTTCAGGTGAACATACTAGCTACGCCATTGATGGTACCCCCCTGCTCCAGCCAGGTGGCTTGCCAGGCAGCCTCACCAACCCGAGGTAAGTGTCGTTAATGAGCGGTCCTGGCTTAACACCTGACCTTGCCGAGCTCAAGGTGCACGCTGATGCCCTAGCATCCTACCTGCCCATTCCCGCACACCACCTGCCTGCCAGGTGACCCACTGGCTAAGAACCCCCGCCCAAAAGCACAGTCTGAGGTAGGCAAAAAAACCCACCAACCAGGGTGCCAATCGATTGGTGTCCAAAAATTCCTACCTGGCCCCCAAAGGAGCGACCGGCTAATACCAGACTATGCCAAGGGAGGGTGGGAGGGTGTCGCTTCCCGGACGCCGACTGAGGAAGCTGAATTAATGCCGAAGCTCTCCCTCCATCGACGTCAAAACGTCCTAATCGGCGTTGGCCCCCTTACTCTGCTGTCCGGCCCCAGAACCAGGGCCTCCTCCTTTTTTGCCGAAACCAGCCTGGCCCCGACTGCCGGGCTTCTGTCCCGACACTTGGGGACAGCCAGAGAGGGCGTGCTTGGTCCCGCAAAGGGCACAGACATGCGCGTATGCACACGCCTGTCTGCTACAGTGTCCCCCTGTATTAAATTCAAAACAGGGTCGGGAGGGTTGAACTCCCTGACTGCCAGTGCCTGACTTGGCCTGGCCACCCTGATTTCGGATGATCAAGTGTCCGCTGTCGGACCTATCACCCTTGACTGCCCCCCCCCAGGAACCACTGCGTGATTCCAGATTTCCCACTGGGGGGCGCACCAGTCGATGGCGGGGTAGTGTGCCAAGCGCATACGTAAATTTTCGTCGTACGCAAGCCAGCCGGCCACCCCATACTCCCTGGACGCCTTATGAACTGTGTCCATATGCTTTATCAGGGCCTGGGCTTTCTTAGGGTGCATCTGCAGTACCACGGCCATGTAAATGGAGTAGCCGGACAACCAATTTGCCCAGTTCCCATCTACTTTCCTGCGCTGGACGATCTCCTGGTCTCTGGCGGGATCCCCAACCCTCTGGACCGGCTCAGGCTCCATTTGTAGGAGGCTAAACATGTCCACATACTCACCCCTACATATTTTTTCCTTAATGGCGAGGGGCAGGTGCCCGCCAAGCGGCATACCCATGTCCCCATAAGCCCGGCGGGATGGCTCGTCCTCACACTCCGAGGAGGGGCCCTGGAGCCAGAAGAGCCTTATAAGGCCAACTGGTGGACCAAGGGACCCCACCAGCCACTCCACCGGGTTGGGTCCAGGGAGGTTGAGCTGGGGGGTATTGGGTCGGGGCGGGGGATACAGACCCCACCTCATTCTGGGTGTCGGGCGCTTGCGGGAGCCCGCACGAGTGTGACAGTAAACTCACAAAAAGAGCAGCCCACGCGGCATTCCCCGCTCCACCGGACCCCGCCAGGCTACCCCAAACCTCAGCTAAGCCTGGGGAGGAAACCTGCTGCGCCTCACCTGCCATCGCTGAGTCCAGTTCAATCGGTGGGTCCACAGGCTTTGGCGCGTTGTGGGGGGTGGGAGTCACCACGGCGGGTGAGGCCAAAACTGCCCCAGCCACCGGAGCCACGGGGGCCTTTGTCCTGAAAGGAGAGAACAATATCATTTTCGACCCCCTCCCTTTGCGAGAGGAGCACCGAGCGGAGTCAGGCACCCCCCCCCCCGTCACCCATGCCGGCTTCCCTTTAAGCCTTTTCTTTCTCTAATGCTTCCAAACGTGCGATTACTGTGTTATATCTGGAAGTGGCTTCATCTTCCTCCGAAGATGAAGCCTGGGGTGTAGGCTGGCGGGCAGGACGCTTAGGCATTTTGCCCCCTTATTTCTGCTTCCTTTTAGGCATACTGCCTGCAAGGAGCCTAATCCTTAAAAGTGTGTGTGTGTTTCTTGTTTTAAACCAATATCACCGAGGTGGGGGGGTTGAACACCCTTCCCCCCACTACGTTGCGTTGCTCCCGCGTTGATAACTAAGATCCATGGGGGGGCTCTCCAGCCCACCCAAGGCTCCCCCGCTGTTTTCGCTGCGTTGGAGTCCCTCGTGGGCCCAGCCACGCCCCTCAGGGAAACACCAAGCTCCCTCGTCGGAGCGGAGGCCACCTGCTCGTTCAACTATTCAATCCCCGAAGGGATCAAAAGGCCTCAAGCCAGAGTCCAAATGTGCGGCCTTGCCGCGTTGGAGGCTCCCCGGGAGGACGCTGGGCCTGTTAACAAGAGCTCTGCCCAATGCGTCCTGCCTGGTCGCTTCCCGGACACTGACTGAGGGAGCTGAATTAACGCCGAAGCTCTCCCTCCATCGATGCCCGATCACGTAACCTGGCAAGCCAATCGGCTGGCCAGGCCACGCAGCCCGACTGAGCACAGCCGGACGCACCTCGGGGGAGCAGGGCAAAAGCTCTATGCAGGTGAAAAGATTACTGAAGCACTGCATCAAACATTATACTAAAGTGCTCAGAAAACCAAACAGGGGGGTTGAACTGGGACTCTCTGTATCACACTCACTCTTCGGCTGTACAGGGGAATCTCTAATGCTAACACTCTCATGCCATGGAGCTCTAAGGAAAGCTGGTTAGTAGGAGGGGAGAGAAGAAGAGGGGAGAGAGAGGGCCTCCTTAGAGGGAGAAGAGGAGGGCAAAGAGGGGGGGATGTGGGGGGGATAAGGGATGTAGTTAAATGATGTGGGCATCCAGAAGGACCCGGGGGAGGAAAGGAAGGTTTTGGAGTACAGGGAGGAGGAAACGAGGGGAGACAGCCAAAGCAATGAGTAGAAAGAAAGGGAAGAGGTACAGACAGTCCAGTGCCTTGGCAGGAGGCTGTGGCTGGAAATGGTTCACAGTAGCCTGAACAGAGGCAAGAGACAAGCCTAGGAATCTCTTCAGATCCTGACAGGTTGGTCAAGCAAATTCTTTTGGAAAGGAGGCCTGCAGCAAACTCAGGCCTCCAATAACTGGTTAAATATCTCTCTCTCTCTCTCTCTCTCTCTCTCTCTCTCTCTCTCTCTCTCTCTCTCTCTCTCACACACACACACACACACACGAGGGGGGAGAGAGAGAGAATCACCAAGTGTACTGCCAATGTGACTGCATGAGAACAAGACAGGGATAGAGTTTTGCTAGGTCCTTGAAGTTGGGCTGCACCAACACCAAGGAGGGTTGAGGGGTGTTACCATCTTCGGTGCTGGTTGGCACAGTGATTTTCACAGGGAGGCTGGAGTGAGGACTTATCACAATACCAGCAGGTTAATGATTCATGGCTAGCAAGGCAGGTTGAGAAGTGGACGAATGGTGGATCGAGCAACATGAAGTTCTGAAGCCAAGGGTTTTTATAGGTTTTTGCCTCATAGAATCCAATGGGACTCCTCGGTGGGAGAGACTCAATCATAGGTTTCCTATTGCTAGGAATAGACCCTGCTGATGAGTTCCGCCTTTGTCGCACTCACCCAGGTGACCGGGTGGATGGCTGTTGGATCATCTCTAAACTAAACTTTATCATGAGGTTGGTGAGGACTGATGGAGGTGTGACACATGTTCTTTGTCTTTCAAAATTGTTTTTCCCAAGTCAGGAATCCCAGGAAGAGGCTAGGGTCATAAACCATTAAATCTGCTGTTTCCAAGGAGTTCAGAGCTGGACCGCTTCATCGTGAAAGCTACATTAGCATTTAAGCCATAAACAAGCTCTGACCCAGTCTGGAGCATTTAATTCCAGGCTTAATTAAGGAGTAGGGCGGGGGGTTGATTACATGGCTCAAGATCAGAGTGTGGCCTTTGCATTGCCAGAGGGCAATGGTTCTTTTGGATTCAGAAGCAATAAGCACATCACTATTGCAATAAGCACTATTGATAACACATAAACAGTGTTAACAATCTCAAGAAAGCAAATAGCACCGATAGTATGCTTACACCCCTTGAGTTGCCAGGAGCATCAATTCAGCAACAGGTGACTCCTACTGCCATGATGTGCAGGACCCTGACAGATTGCCTGCACAGATGCTCACTAATATTGGGCTTGGAGTTTACTTATATATGCCTACTATGCTTAATAATAGCTAATTAGTAAGAGACAAAAAACATGTTAGGGAAGACACCATCAAACCAACTGGGTCCTTCCATTGCAGGTGTTGGAACTTGAAATAATGCCCAATGCTTGCAAGTTGAGAAAACAGGGGCAGCCCAATCCTGTCTAACAGGATGCGGTGGCGCACATTAAGGTAGACTCAACCAATGTGCAGGTGCAACCAGAATCTAGCAGGATGCCACAGGTGTCATTCTTGCCCTTTCTTTGAAAGAGTATTGGGGCCAGAATTTCCATACATTCACAGAAGTGTTATTGTTGTTATGTTAACACTTTTATCGTCGTACATAACGTCTGGCAACTCTGGTTTTACTGTGCAAAGTGATGTGACTCATAAAGACATTCCTGAGCTCGTGATAATCCCTGGAGCTCCCAGATCTTGTAATGATTAAAGATGCACAGGTGTCACTCACACAGTACAGCAAAAGTAGGGAAAACAGAAATCTGTGTCAGTCACGTTTTGCTTTCTACCCTTCTTTTTTATCATAGGTACCAAACTTACAGGTGACAAAAATGTGGAGCCTCTCAAAGGACAATAATCAGTGATGATCAATTTTGGAAATAGGAGTGGCCATTACTAGTTGAGCCCAATCACCCTCTGAATCTCAGTTGGGATTGTAGTGGTGGTGCCAGGTGTCTTGGCTGCATGCTACACTTCTCCTCACTTTGCTTATACAGTCAATTCCCGCTACTCGCTTATTCTCTTTAAGATAAGCAAATTCGCTTATTCACGAGCAGTAGGATTGACACTACCTTGCATCATTCACGAGGTGTGTCTCACTTTCTGCGATCCCTGCTGCCTCCTTGCTGGCTTCCTGGAGCTTCCCACAGTATTTGAAAGGGCTCTGCGCTAGAGGGCACCATTTTGAAGGTCCCTGCTGACTCTGGAAGGTCTATGCTGGTTTCCTGAGTGCAGCAGAGACCTTCTAAAGCGAGCGAGCAGGGACCATCAAAATTGTGCCCACGACCAGCATGGAGCCCAACTTGGAGGCTGGAAAGTTGAAGGTACCCCCAACACCCTAACCCCCATTGATCCCATAGGATCAATGGTTCATAATGTGCATCACTGCTGGATTCCTTCTCCTGCAGCCTCCCTTCCCCGTTCTTCCTCCCCCCCTGCCCAGTTTCACCCCCTCCCTGCCCCCACCACTGCCTTACCTGCTCTGGTGACTGTGGTGGGGTCTGGAGATGGACAGGGAATGCCGATGCCTCTTGCAGCAGTGCTCCCAAAATGGCTGCTGATGGAGAGCTCTGTGCACTGTCAGCAGCCACTGTCACAAAGCGCTCTGGCCAGCAACCCAATCCCGCCTATGTTTGGGCTGTTATTTGTATAGCATACTATTCAGAATTCAACTTCATTACCCATTCTTCTCTCTAAAACAACTGTAAACTAATCTTTCCTGTCACTCTTGACATTTAAAATATTGCTTCAGCTTCTCTAACTTGCAACCACAAAAATGTTGCAGTTCCCATTTATATGCTATCAGCTCATTTTTTTTCTCTGTACTTTATATAGAGAGACATTTAATGGAGTTACCAAAGATGGTTAATACAACATAAGGTTTGCTGAGTTCCTGGCAGTACAAAACTAAGAGTTGCTAGCTTCTTTCAGCTCCAATAAGACAAATTATGTCTACAAAGTCCAATGTGCTTAAGTAAACTTTGTGTGTAGCCATTTTGTTTGACAGTGATGTACCACTTGATGTACAACTTAAGTCATCAGCTCCTGTCATAAACTATCAAGCATTTCCTAGCAGTTATTGTGATGTAGCAGGAACGTATTACATCATCAATGGTAAGGAAAGAGCAAAGACTTATTTCTCACATCCTGATATTCAATTGCCTGAAAGAATTCGTGTGATTACGCTTCAAATTTGGACTAAGGTGAACATTTGAAGCAAATTTGACAGCTCCTGTTTAGATAAAATACCTAAATCAGCGGTTCTCAAACTGGTGGGTCGCGACCCACCAGGAGAACCAGATGCAGGGAAAGAGGAATAGGACACAGCAGGGCCTCTGAGAGGGGGGTTAAGGGGGTAATTTGTAACCGGGCACAGAGTGAAAAATGGGTCAAAAAGGAGGCCCTGGAGCAAAAAGGGGGCCCAGGAGCCAAACTCATATGTAGGGAAGGGTCCCAAAAGAAACTTTGTACCCCCTGATAAAATTCCTCTGAATAGCCCTGGGACACAGCATGCACAACTACTACCAAGATCCTCGCCTTCCTGCCACCTGTCCTTCCCACCCAATCCTCTCCCAAACGCATGACCTGCCATGGCAACCACCTTAACGTCTCTGGTGCAGGTTGGGTCTGTTGGTGGCAGGCTCGCAGAGATGCTTGCCATTTGCACCAAAAATTCCAATGTACTTGGCAGCGGTGCACCTTTTACGGCACTACAATGCCCTTTATGACAGCAGATTGTGGGATTTGCAGTCGTAAAGGCCCCATTGGATTGGGTCATTAGTCCTCCTTAAATTGCTAGGATAGCGTTTTTCAAACTGTGGATCGGGACCCATTTGCTGGGTCATGACCTGATTTCTGGTGGGTCCCAGAGCCTTGGGTGATGGAAAGATCAGATAACTAATTGCCTCAAGCCCTGAGGCTAATCAAAAACTAGATAGCTGCTAATTGTCCTGCAAAGAGCTGATCTCCTGCAGTTTGCAAGCTTGTGTAAATAAAGGGAGATAAATGTTTGAGCATCTTTTTTTCTGGTAAAGCTAAGTGGGTGCCATTTTAAAAAGAGTGTCATTTTAAAAAGTGGGTCCTGATGCTAAAACATTTGGGAACCACTGTGGTAGAACCTTAGTTACTCACAACCTAAGGTGACTCAGAGTGACTCAAAATCCTGACTAAGGATCCAGCTGGCGGCCCTGAGCCCAGCTGCCATTGCACTGGTGGGCCGGAGGTCTACTCGGGGAAGGGGACACTCGTCCCCTTCCCCAGATGTAAACCAGGGCCGGCCCAATAGGCCTCCTCGAATTTCCGCCAGCTAAATAGCTGGCGGAAGTCGTAGGAGGCTGTGTAACAGCCTAGCAACCCAGCAGGGACGGGGAAATGGCAGGAGCCATCCCCCGCCCCTCCCGGGCTGGCTAGGCCTATGGCCCCCCTCCCTCACCCACCGAACTGCCCACGCAGCTGCCGGCAGGAGAGCTTACCTTCCTCTGGTGGCCGTGTCCAGGTCCGGCGAAGGAGTGAGGGAGGCCGGCCTTGTGCCGGCCTCCCTTACTCCTGAGGTGTCGCGAACGTGCTTTACATTCCAAGCTTAGACAGGATTGCGCCCTCACTAACCTAGTTAACTAACCTGTCTCATTGATTTCAATGATGTTCAGTCATGACTAACTTTTCAGCCAAGTGTAACTTGATACAACCAAATTGGTTACAACAAGATTTGTAAAATTAGACAGGTAGATTCTACAGTGACATGTTCTTCACCTGTATGTGACAACAAAGGTGACACTGGAAAGTGAAGTTTTCTAATGAAATTAGAACAATCTATTAAAGATGCTCAGGTGACCTAACATAGACATTGTCAAATTGTATTGCAAAGTGAATTACATTAAATCAATTTAAAAAAAACCAAACTATCACTGCCTCCTGAGAATGCATGTTTCTTTCTAGACTAATACACCAAACGTTACAGTCACTAAAATAAAAAATAATTGCATTTGGAGTCATAGTTCCACCGTTCAAATATTCCAGAGTTGACAAAAAGCTGCATTTGTAAAAGGGCATGCTGAGCTCAGTTCAGCCAGTATGTAACTAATTAGCCTCACTAACTACATCAAAGCACCTTTGGCATCTGAACACCAAATGCAAAGGTGATTCCTGCAGCCAAATGGATTTTAATTAGAAAGCATCATATACCAAGTGTTTTCTAGAATGGAGGTACTTTGATCAAAGTTAAGCCAGCCTTAACAACATTATATAAAATCTAGTACCAGATCTCCATCCCAATTCAATACCAATCACACTTTTTTAATGTTGGTAATGGACACCTTGAACTCTTGAAGGACTAATACTGTTGTGTGTGTTTTTAAGAATTACTGTATTTTAAAATGGGCACATTTGATGACTCAGATGGTTAGCCTTTCCAAAATGAAGCATTAGACATTTCAAAAAGACAGCCTAATCATATGTTTATTAACCTCGGTACCCAAGCTGTCAGGCACTGGTACCTTCCCAGACATAGGGCTCAAATAAGTTTATTAATCCATTGCACAGACAAGGACTAATTATGCGCTTTTCTGCTGAATCTTCTTGGAAGGCAAAGGAGAATTGACTTTATCTAGAAATTTATCAATACGATGTAAGTGGTATGTCTTGCTTACAATAAAGCATTGCCAGTTGAAAAGAAATCTTTAGGGCTTTTTTCCCCCTCCTCCCACATTCAAGTTCACCTACTTGGCAAATTGGTGTGTAAATTCTGCCTTGAGCAAAACCAAAGGAAAGGGACAAATGAGATTAATTCACTCCAACTAATAAACTAGCTTGTTTGTTTTGATATAGAATGTGCAGCCTGTCTAATGGCTGCAATTCTAGACACTTACCTGGGTGTAAATCCCATTGAACATAGAAGGACCTACTTCTGAGTAAACATGCATCGATCACACTGTAAAACAGGCCAAGTATTTAAAATCTCAGTTGGCTCACCAAAAGCTAACCAAGTTAATTATGAAATAAAAATTCTTCTGAACGGAGGTCATGGTTGGAATTTGGTACACCCCAAGGAAAATGAGTGCCACAATTGTGATACTGCCATTGGGTCAGAAAGGGATAAGGTGTCCACTTTAAGACCATTTTTACTCAAGAGTGTATATACGCAACAGGAGTTAAATGTGTACACCTGTGGGCTCGGAGGAAATTTAAGCTGGAAACAAGATGCACAATCATTACCCAGATACCCACCACAAAAGACAGAAGAGCATGTGATTTGGAGTAAAATGGGCCACAGCTATTGGTCTATAGCAAATGATTTTTAAAATGTAGCAGGTCCTATCCTTTCCGCTTAAATGTGGGCACCTACCCTGGAGGAGATAGCTAACCTATCTAGACCTACTTAGGCAAAAAAGCCACCCTGTCTCCAGCCTGAGGCCACCTCTCGGTGACCCCAGCCTTTCAGTGTCAACCCTAAATAAGAGACTACAACATTTAGACTTCACTATATATCCATAACTTATGGACCATAAGGGTATGTCACTCAGAAGAACTGTAAGCCTAAGGCTGCAATCCTGTACAGTACTCACCAACCCAGGACTAAGCCCCATTGAATTCACTGGGGCCTACTTCCAAGAAGATATACACAAGACTGCACTGAGATCTAATTTATTAAATACAATTCAAATCTGTTGTAATTATTAACAAATATGCTAACAAGGGTGACTACATTTTTGGCCGAGTACTGTGGCTTTAGAAGCTCGGCCATAAGTGGAATTGCAAGCCTAACAGTTTGTTATCTCTGCTGTAGAAGCCTTGCTGGGCCTGCCGTCTCTCGACTTAAAAATCAGACCTGACCCTTTTCAGCAACTGAAGAACACAATAGTTCCAAGCCACTAGGATAGCCAGCAGCCCAACTAGAGGAGGGACTAAGGGCAGGGGAGGACGTGGAATTTAGTTACCCAGAGTTAAGTAAGGTTTGAAGTTGATTTTTTTTGGTTAATTGCAACAATAAATAGTTATTGTTGGAAGCTTGTAAAAGAGACACAGCAGCCACTTCTGCTGATACCCCTATGAAAGCCAGGATGCCATGGAGAGCTAGCCAGGCTTAGGCTTACCATTTTCCCCCTAATTTTTACTTACTTACTTAATTAATTTTTTTAAAATCCATTTTTTGTGTGTGGGTGCAAAGCGCCCATTTGCCTCTCAAAGGGCGGCCGAAAATTATTTATTATGGCCACAAATAAATAAATAAATGACCATTTTGCCACCCGCCGCCACCATTTACCTGTCCTGCCGCCCTCGCTGCCGCCATCTTGCTGCTGCCGCCCTCGCCACCGCCATCTTTCTCCACGTCGCCGCCATCACCATCTTGCCATCACCATCTTCCTCCTCGTCACCATCGCTGCCTCCGCCATATCCACCGTCATCTTCTGGAGCCTGGCCAGCTGCATCTAAGCCAGCCAGGACTCCTGCTGCCCCCAGAGCCTCTGCCGCTTGCAAAGTGTAAAAAAACTCACCTTTTTTCCGGCAGCGCCATCTTGGATCTCGCAAAATTGCATGAGATCCAAGATGGCGCTGCTGGAAAAGAGGTGAGGTTTTTTTACTTTGCAAGAAGCGGCAGAGGCGGAGGCTTCCACTAGACCCAGAAAGCCCAGGACCAGAGCCCAGGACCAGAACCCAGGATGGTCCCTGGATTTCCAGGATGAATGGTAAGCCTACCCGTGCTGAGCTGGAGGAAACCTACATGGATCCTCCTCTCATGATCTCCTCCAGTCTCAGAATGCAGAGGGACAGAGTCCACATGCAAGCTAGACATCTCTGGCCTTGCCCTTGGCTTGCTCAGGCCTGATTGATATCAGGAACCCAGTCTAATCCCATACCTTGTGTAGGCTGGAACTGGGCAAAGGACACCTCCTCACAGTGCACATGACAGTAGGTTACTTCCCAAGCTCAGAAAAACCCACACCAGAGTCTTGGAAGGACATAAGCCCTTTCAGCTTCTTTGTGGTTGCGTACTATTGATCAGGGTGGGATCCGTATTAAGTCAAGTGCCATTCATACTGAAACCTGGTCAAGCCTGACTGGGTGGGTCCTCTAATGGGAATGGGCCCTTGGCCAGTGTCTGCCCTGACTGTTCCCTGTTCCTAGCAATCTTTTTCTTTTACTCCTTGGTTCAAAATTAAGTGATATAATTTGACCATGCTGGAGGTCTTCAAGAGCCATTTTATCTTCATCACTGAATAGAGCAGCTGATGACAATTGCACTGTCACATTGAAATTAACTCTCAGGTGGTGTCACTTTAGAGATGCTCTATTGATTCATGCAGGACACTGCAATATAAATAAGCCAGTTATCTTTCTCTGTTACTTGCTGTCTTTTTTTTTCCCTGAATGATCCAGATTTGGATTTGCATGACAATTTTAGAATCCTACTGCTGCCTGCCCTCATCTTTCAATAGCTCTCCTGCTCCACGGTGCCACCTTTTAACTTCTGCTTTATGATTTAGCTTGCTTAATAATAGCTTTCTGAATGGGAACTGACATTTTAAAGCCACATGTAAGCAATATTTGGAAATGCAGCTGACTGGCTGTTTCATCTTTTTTCAGACCTGGAGCTGATGGGTAATGATGAGCTATGTGCAGAAAAAAATCCAGAGAGGTCTTGAAAACCATTAAAAAAATGAACTTGATGGAATCCCTGGAGGGATGACAGTAACTAGAATCTTTTTGAAATTGGTTAGAACGTCCGAGGCTTATCTGCAGTGCTAAGATATGAAAGGCCTCTCCCACTGAATTTTCTAGAATGTGCAATAGGTAGGGATATATTTATGAATTAGATTCTGGTGCACTAGAACATGGTTTTCCATAAAGCCTTCAAACATGCCAAATTTACAACAGTTGGACATTTACCTTCTAGTAGAATATTAGAATCCAGACATGAATTATCCTTAATTGCAAGAAGAAACTTATATACGCCATGCTGATTTTATTTTCATTAAGCTCAATTGACCTTAAAAGCAACAACAAAAAATTCTTAATATCATCTCTCCTGGCAGATTGAAGGTCAAACTACACTAACTAATATGTTAACTACACATTAACAGTGCAATTGTATACATTTCTACTCAGAAGTAATTCCCATTGAATCCAATGGGGAATACTCCCAGGGTAACACAGTACTTGTTTCTTTTCCACCAAAAGGAGCATTTGCTTCCATGGCATAGTAAATAGCAACTATGGGGCGTGATCTAGATGAGAAACATACTGGAGGTAGATTTCAAGTGCCCCTACCCCTCTGCCATGATCCTAACTTTTTGGCTATTTAGTATAAAATAAACAAGCATATGGGAGGGAGGGCCAAAACAACAACAAACACCGCGCCCCAACGAGACCGGTAAGTCCGTCTGCACCTGGAGCAGCTGCTCCACCTACTCCACGGTCCGCGCGCTCCACTCTCCTCCCACTTCTGGTGTTCTGTCTTCCTGGTCACAGACTCTTTTGGGTGCTTATTTGCGTGGAACTGTCCAGAGCCCAGAATCCATGGGGTTCATCCCATTTTGAAAACTTTTACAATGGCTTGAAATGAAAAGGTTACTGGAACAATGTAAATGTTGGAGACACTTGGTATCTCAGGGTATCTGCATGGTATCTCATCTTGTCCAGTTGGCATAGAGAGGAATTTGCCCAAGCAATCTACTCTTTTTACACTTTTTAAGATAGATCTTAAACTACTTTTCTTGTACAGTTGGACCTTTTATCCATGGTTTTTCCACCCACAGATTTGACTCAACACTGGTGGCAAAATTGTGGAAGAGGAAGTCAACGTCACCTCTTTTTCAGCGTTGTCAGGAGCCTGCCAGCCACTGTGCTTAAACTGTTGAAAAAAGACAAAATGCAACCGGCAGTCTCTGGCGCCATCTACAGGTTGATTACGGTAGCGGGGTTTTTTCCCCAGTCAGTTTAAACAAACTCAGGAGGTGGGAAGCGGCGAAGATGCTGGAAAAAAGTAATGTGGCACCCCTCCCCCACCCCATATGCTATTTAGTTTTAACTCCTTTTAAAAACACATTTTTTCCTGTTAATTACAGGTGGGCCCCCATATCCGCTGGGGATATGTTCCAGGCCCCTCTGTGGATACTTGAAACCGTGGATAAGAGCGAACACCCCCTCCATGGTTTCCTGAGGGCCCCCCACCCTGCCTCCCCTGCAGGCATGCTTGCCCCATCAGCATTTATTTTTCTTTCAGCAAGCTTTGTTTCTTCCTTAAAACAAACAGAGAAGCAGCCTCCATTGCAGGCAGGTAGAACGAGACTAAGTCCTAGAGAGGCTCTGCAAGATTTCTGTTAACCTTGCAGAGCCTCTCTAGTACTTAGTCTCATTCTACTTGCCTGTAATAAGCAGTCAGAGGCTGCTTCTCCTGTTTCTTTAAGGAAGAAACGAAGCTTACTGGGAAAAAAGTAAAAGCCTGGGGGGGGTCCCCAAAATCCGTGGATAACTGAAACCGTGGATAGCGAATCAGTGGATATGGGGGCCCACCTGTATGTTGCTTTTGTTTTTAAGCCTTCTGCCTAAACACCTCAGTTTGGCTACTGATTTCTGATAAATAGGTATTGATGGGAGGGTAGAGGAGAATGTGGGGCATCCTCAGCGGCTAAAACATGGGATATGGTGGCTGAGCTTTTGGACAGAAGATGCCATTGATTCAAAACCTGTGCCAAGCAGGGTTTTTTTTTACCAGTCTCCTCACCCTGTGTTCCAAAAGATTTGCACGGGCACCCAGGGGTGTATTAACCCATGGCTGGGCCCCTAGGCTTTCAGCTATTTCGGGCCCCCTCCAGCACTTCAGTCTTTCACCCCACTACAGCTTTCTGGGACATTGACAGGCGATGCACCAGCCTTATAGATAATATACCCCTGCTGACACCCCCAGTCCAAGGGAGTACATTTTAATGCTACTGAAAAATCTCCTTTTGGCAGTGAATCACTTGTAAAGGCTGTGCACATGTACACACACACACACACACACACACACACACACACACACTTCAGGCTATGTGACAAAATGCCTCCCAAACCCCAAACCATTGACTGGCCACATCAGGGTAAATCTATATCTGCGTGGAAGACGTGCAAATACTTCGCTTGAAGTGCTTACAGAAAGTATAATCGAGGCCTACAGGAATCCTGATATGCTTCTCAGGACTTGCTGTAAATCCACTTATATTACTTTATGTCACTGAGGATCACCACACAAAATAATCCTTCAAGCATGGGATCTGATTACATTTACTATAAGAACTTCCTTCCTGCATGCTAGAAACATATTCTTCAATCCCAGTAATATATTTATTATAGAGGCTTCATCTGCCAACTCAACAATTGAGCGATCAGACAAACTTAGTTTAGCAGGTTATTCCTCTGTAAAAAATATATGTCCCTATTACTTGAAGACATGATTTTCCAGTCTCAGTGTCCCAACATATGCAGCCCCAGATGGTGGTCTCCGTGTTTTAGCTAAATTGAGCCCTCCTAGTTCCATGTAATTTCTCTCTATTCATTTAGGCAAGATCAAAATGCTTCCTCCAGGTCCTCTTTCAGCCCATGGTATTATCCAGGAAAAAAACATGTGGCTCCATAATAAAAAAGGCAATGCGCACATAAAATGAATAGGAGCAAACTTTGATTATATTAAAAATGATCACACAACATGAACTTGATATTATTTTTAAGAAGCAAAGGAATTAATGGTTCTTTATATAGGAGAACATCCAGTTTTTTGTTGATAGACTCAGCATGACTGAAAGCACTTGGCAAGTAGAGTTCTGCTATTATGAAGCAGAAAACTGTAATTAACTGCATACATGGAATCCAGCAGTTAAACGCCACAATTTGCATTGGTATTGGCACAATTCTATCCAGCTTTAGTGCCTGTGGAGCACTTGCTCAGCTGGTGCTAGCTGGTACAAAACTGCCGTAAGGTAGTTTGCGACAGTGCACCAGAAAGCAGTGCTGGCGGGAAGGCCTTGCCATCCTACAGTATCAATGTTGGGAGCAACATGTGCCGGAGCAGGTAAGCTCTGCGCTGAGCAGCGCAGCGGTGGGGGAAGGGCAGGGAGGGAGCAGAATGGGGCTGGGAGTGACAATGGGGGCAGGGGGTGGACAGATCGGGCCCAGGAGGGGGCGGAGATGGCGCACGTCATATTCTAACCCCCATCCGCCAACATGGATCAACTTGGACTAGCGCCAGCCATATGGCAGGCGCAGGTCTGAGTAGACCCATTGTGGAGACTGGGGCTTTCCCTGGGGAAAGGGGACAAATGTCCCCTTACCTCAAGGAAACTTCCCACCTCCTGAATTTCCCTGCAGGATGCAGCATAGCCCGCTCTGGCCCTGCTGCATCAGTGCGGGAAAAGTTAGGTAGGATTGGGATGTGTGAATCAACACAGAAGGTGCAGCTAGGAACTGAACAAAATTATAAGCGTCTTTCAAATGCTTGAGCAGATAAAGTCCCAATAAAACCAGGATGGTGTAGTGGTTTGGGAGTCGGACTTAGACCTGGAAGATCCAGGTTCAAATCCCTGCTCAGCCATGAAGCTTCCTGGGTGACCTTGGGCCAGTCACTATCTCTCAGCCCCACCTACCTCACAGGGTTGTTGTGAGGACAAAAGGAGGAAAGGAAATATGTACACCACTCTGAGCTCCTTGGAGGAAGGGTGGTATAAAAATGTGAAAAAATAAATAAATAAATAATAATAAAAAAATTTTTAGTCATCATCACCCCTCTGCTGCTCCTATGTCTTCATTCCCCAAGGCAAAAAACAAACAAACAAACAAACAAAAAACAAGCAAGCAAAAACCCTCTTGGAGAATGCAGAGGTAGAAGATAACCCCACATCAGGCACTTGGGATATATGAGCCAATTTATGCACTTGCTACCTCCCACTTCCCTAAAAACCTTACCTTGGGAAAGCAATGGCAGACTCTCCCACAATCAAGTCTGAGGTTTCCAGCAGGAGAAAACACTCCTATCTATGGGAGAGCCTTTAGCCATCTTTACCACTTCCTTTTTTCTGCTTGCTAAAGTGCCCTAGAATCGTACAAAGGGAAAGGGGAATTGCAGGGGTAGCTGATATCACTGCTACATGCACTAGGAGAGTGTCTTTTACTGGAACCTAGACCAAGTCTTCCCTTCAGCCAAGACATCTCCAGCAACAAAATGGCCCTTGATACACTATGTCCACTGAGAAGAACTTCTTTTCCCCTGGGGCCTTCTCCTTAGCAGTGATAGGGTACAGAATATCATTTTATCGCCAGGGATGTTGGAAATTGTGGTCCTCCCAGGCAAGGCCCTTGTAGGAAAATATGCTCTCTGGGATGTGGGGCACCCATACTCCTGTCTTTTCTTGCCCTACCCCAGTCAATCTTCTTGGGGACCTTGGAACAGATGAAAGAGAAAGTAAGGAAGGTGGTTTGTGGGCTTGGAGAGAATACAGACCTGCTCATCAGGCTGTGATTAAGGCTGTGTTTGCCCCAATCCTGCAAATGAGCATTCGAGCAGTTCAAATAACTGATACTGTCTTTGCTGATATGTGAATGTTCTATCTTCCTACCTTCATGAAATTCCACTCAATCCTTAAAATGATATATCCCATTTAGGATACTGACGTGCTCGTTTTCAACAATACCACATCTTCTTTAAACACATGCATACGCTTATCTACTCAGATGTATGTCCCATTTTCTTCAATGGGGCTTACTCTCAGGAAAGTGTGCATAGGATTGCAGCCCTAGACTCATAATCCCCAGCTATGCTACTATGGGCCATACGACCTTGTACACTGTAGTGCTACCACATCAAGCCACTTTCCATAGCCACGTCCTGCTGTTTGGGTGAAGCACCTTGCATGCTTTGATAATGGAAGCAATGCAGTTAGGCACTAGATTTCTAAAGCTCTGCACCAGGCGAACTCTGACTATCAGGTATGAAATACAACAGAAGACTAGGAATGCTATGAATACCAGTGATTTTTTTTCTTTTTACTTCCAAAGCAAAAACCTACACATTCTCTGACTCAAAGAAGTATCCCCAACAGGAAATGAAGGCTTGCAAATTGTTGTGTTATCTCCGTAAAACAAAGGAGTGACTTACGGGCCAATCCTATCCATTTTCCTCTACTGATGCAGCAGCACCAAAATGGTGACTGCTGCATCCTATGGTGTGGGGGGGGGGCAGTCCAGGACGTCTCCTCTGGGTAAGGGAACAATCGAGGGTTAGCCTCTGAGGTGCGGGGAGGTTCTACTCAGACCTGGGCTAGCTAAATAGCCACAGGATCAGGTCCAGGAAGGGGGTTAGGATTTCAGCATGCATCAGTGCTGCCGATCCCTGCCCATCCCCACACTGTCACCGCCCTCCCCCACCCCATTCCATCCTCCCCTTGCCCCCATTCTGCCCTGAGCAGAACATCCCTGTATAGCTCACTCACTCTGTGTGTGTGTGTGTGTGTGTGTGTGTGTGTGTGAGAGAGAGAGAGAGAGAGAGAGAGAGAGAGAGAATGGCTGGTAAGTTTAGGATTGGGCCTTTAATTGTTCATGCACTATACAACAATGATTCAACTCCGCATTCATCCATACTGCTGCCTGTTCTGTTCAGTGGGGAAGGGATGCAGTCCTGAGCAAGCATTGCAGGCAGAGGGGATGAACTCCTGGCAGGAGCTTCCACCTCCATCACCTATGCTCATTTATTGTAATGTCTGAAAAGGTACTTGTGAACTGTCTGGGCGGATTGCTCTCTCTCTCTCTCTCTCTCTCTCTCTCTCTCTCTCTCTCTCTCTGTGCATTCACAAATTGTGAAAAAGAAAAAGAAAGAAATGGCAAAAGCATTTGTTAATAGCGCCTTGTCATCCAGAAACAGAATTCAAAGGCATGCAGTATGTCTGTGTTTGGAAGGACTCAAACAGTACTGATGTAGTAAGATGACATACAGGTGCCTGTCAGGGGGAGGATTTATTCCATTTTTAACTGACATGTGAAAAAGGATATATTGAACTTTCTCTTTCGGTGTCTTCTTTTCCCAAGGTCAATCCCATTTTATTGTCATCAGTCTTTGAAAGCTGGCAGCGCCTTTCACTTGTCAGCACACAACTGATATTCATAATCCAAACAATTCTTTCCCTGTCCAACCAATAAAAGAAACAAGTCACCTCTGATGCTGGGATAACAAGTGAGACTCGTAACTCAGAGCCAGAAAAGAAAATGCGCCCTGCAAAAATCCAAAGCTCTCCCTGAATGCTTTTAGCGCGTTGTGAAATAATAATAATACTCTCACCCCTCATCCCCCCTGCCCTGCATTAAAGTTAAGAGGCACATTTCACTCTTACACTTGTAAGGTGCACTTGTGCATATCTATTGGTTTGGGCAGCAGAAGTGACGAAAATATGATTACAGCAAGTCCTCAGTTAAAGTCGTTTCGTTTTAAAGTTGTTCAGGAAAAAAAATCGATTCCCGTCTGGGGCCACTGGCTGTGTGGAGTTTGAGCATTCTCCCCATGTCTGCGTGGGTTTTCTCTGGCCTGGAAAGCTCACATTTATTTCAGTTTTTTATATTAGGAGTGTTTTGGGTCCTTATTTAGAAGTTTGGTGATTTTTTTTGACTAGAAATATGCCGTAAACCCTTGTTTGCGTATATCAATTAGCCTACGGTAAAATTGAAACAGGGCAGGGAGGGGGCAGTATCAGTGGCAGAGGTGCTCCTGTTATCCTAACTCCTTTCCTGACCTCAATCCACATTCCCGGGTCCACTTGGGCGTGCACCAGCAACGTAGCTGGTGCAGTCCGAGTAGACCCATTTGAGTGGCGGAGGTTTACTCACGCCTCCTACCTGGCAGAGACCAACGTCCCGTCCCAAGCAGTGGCGTCACTCGAGGTGGGGCGGAACGGTAAGTTCTGCACTGTGCTAACCTTTGTTTACTCCCCAGCATGAGGTGGCCCCGCCCCCTCGTCATCAGAGCCATTCAGTGCAGTGACAGCAATGCGCGGGGAGTCTACTGCGTGTTGCCTTCGCCGCATTGCATGGCTCCGACGGCGAGGGGTCAGGCCACCTCATGCCGGGGAGTAAAAGGAGGTTAGCACAGTGCAGAACTTACCATTCCGCCCCACCTCAAGCGACGCCAGTGACCCAAAGGAGAGAGGAGAGCTGACAGGGGAGGACCAATCCCGCACCCTGGCAAGGAGTCTAACCCCCGCCAAGCCCCCCAACCTGTCAGGGCTGTGGAATTAGGGCCGAGACAAGTTGCTCCACCTCCAGGGCAAGCAGCAGTGCATCCCACTACCCCCTCAGGGGGAGCCAGGCGCTCCCGGTCTCTCCCTCACCAACCCCGCCAGAACCCAGATGCCCGCTGAGACACACCTGAATCCCCAGAGGGCACCCAAGGGCTCCCTTCCACTGCAGTGTTCGACGTCTCCACCAGATTCAATTTGGAAAGGAGAAGTAACTAGTATTAGGCCCTGTGACTTCAGCCCAAGTGATGGAACTTGGGACTGCTGTATGAGAGTTAAAGCACTTAGATGAATAAACTTCCCTAAAGCATCCCCACATGAGTCTTTTTCTGCCACTGGAAAGCTAAGCAAAGAAGGGAGTTTGCCATGTCCCAGTGATCCCTGCGAGATACTTCCTTACCCCCAAATCTGGGACATAGGGGGGCACAGACGTGGGTTACATAAGTTGTCTTTCAGATTCAGACAAGCAAGTTTGCCCACCATTCTCTTTGAGGATCTCGTGGTGAGCTTCTGTGTACTGGGCAAGATTCCCTGGAATACAGTCTGAAAACTGTTGAAAACTAACCCCAAAAAATCTAGGCAGGGAGCATGAGTACATAGATTGAAGACACATTGATCAGGCACAATATAGGAATGAGCTCAGGAACACCTAGGAGTTGGAGGAAGCTCTAAAGAGTGCTTGGTCTTGGGTACCACTCTTACTGCCCCATCCTGCCAAAAGTTAGGCAGACAGAGAAAGTGCTCCACCAGCCTAAGGAGTCACAAGTGTGCCGTAAAGCAGGTTTGCGACTCCCTGCAAGCAGGTGGTGCCGGCGCAGAGGCCAGCACCGCTTATTTGTGAACCCAGATCTGGACCTGTGTCGGCCTCGGCAGGTAGGTCTCATGCCAGTCGGCCCAGGGGGGGAGGGAAAGCAAGGGAGGGGGCCATTGACCAGCCCGGGCTGGGAGGGGGTGGGAATATCATCGCTGAGATGCTCCATCGTAATCCGAGCCAGCCATACACAGCCTCCCTGGTTGTGCACCAGCTTCAAAGCTGGCGTGCATCTGAGGAGGCACATTGAGGCCCACACTACTTATTCTGGGGGAAGGGGACGAACATCCCCTTTCCCCGAGGCGAGTCCAGGCCACTCCGGTGTAGTTCACAATGGGCCTAGGATGCAGCAGCCAGCCCTTTAGGCTGGTCGTCACATCTTAGGCAGGATTGGGCTGTTATTCATGTAGACAACATTAAACTGATCAATCCAGAGCAAACCCCTTAAATAGAGTTGAGTCATCCCTGCTCCTTGGATCAGCTGTGCTAATAGAAAGGACAGGCTGAGCAAACCAATTTTGAGCCCAGGTGCATTTCTAGAAACAGCTTTGAAATGTGTAATTCAGTCCATATGCAGTCTGTGTGCACTGTGAACGTCGAAGGGAAAAAAAAGTCGAAAGATTAAAAGTGTTCTCAAAATAACCCCACAGCTGTACATAATTCACATTTCCTTATTTTCAGTTATCTGTGTTTTCCAAGTTCTAAAATGGAAGTCTGAAAAGAGCTTTGGTATTTATATTTTCTCAGCAATAATTAAGCTCATCTAAATTCTGTGAAAGTGGTTGTTTGAGCAAATTGTGTTTTCCTACACAAGTTATCTGAGACCCAGTTGTAATTTTTTAGTGTTTTTTTTTCACCCAGTGCTCCAGTCTTAAATGTTTTCACTTTCTAATAGACTTTCCTAAACTGCTTTTTGACCACAATAAATAAGGACAATTGGGATCTGCCATGGACAGCTGGCAGACCTCAGCTCATCTGTTCAATGGGCAAAAAGGCACCTTTGGCTCTCATGCTTAGCAGGGGAAGAGGATTGTCCCTATTCATCCCAGTGTGTGTAGCATCTCTCCCTTGCTGGTGTCTTTTTCCTTTTAGTTTTTTTTTTTTTTAAAGATTGTGAGTCCTGTTGGATAATAACTGATCTTATTTATTTTCTATGGAAACTGTTTTCTGAACCTTTCTGTTGAAAAAGCATATGCGCAGATATTCTTAATACTGATTAATTAACAATCATCATCAGTCTTCAGTTACAACTGAAAGAATTAAATCCATTCTCTTTGTGGAGCTGTGACATAGGCAGATCTGATGGGGAACCTGACGGGACTGCCTGATGAGATTTAAGCCTCTCGGTTGCTTCCCCCCCCCCCCACTTGATGGCCTTATAAACCTAAATTGCCTATCATAAGATGCTATCAATTGCAGAGCAGGACAAAGACAAGTACAGTAAGTCTTCACTTACTGCGCAATCCTGTGTATCTTCTGCGCCGGGGCAGCACTTCTGCACCGTAAAGCACTTGCACGACATCTGGCAAGTAAGGGACGCCAGCGCTGTGCCGGCAGCCCTTACCCAGCTGTTTCCCCGGACCTGCACCCATCGGAACAGGTAAGGCCTACACCAGCCGGGGCGGGGGGGAGGGCGGCCATTGGCCGCCCCTGGGCCTGAAGAGGGCAGGGATATTGGCAGCGAGATCTGCCATATCCCAAGCCCTCTCCAGGCCCGGCCCGGCCTTGCACTAGCGATGCGAATGTGCGCAAGCTCCAGAGCGCGCGTGCATTCGAGGGCTTCCCGCCACGTACACTGGGGGAAATGGACAATCAGTCACCCGAGTTGTTCCCAAGCTGCTCTTTAGGCCGGCCGCTGTATCCTACACAGGTTTGGGCTGCCCAAGTCATTTTGTTTAAAGTTGTTTTGTTTAAAATTGATGGAAAAATGCCATGGCAACTTTTACATCTATCAATTAGCCTATGGTAAAATTGGTTTCATTATAAGTCATTTCGCTTAAAGTTGCAGTTTCCAAGAAGAACCTATTGAGAACTTTAAGTGAGGACTTGCTCTACTTCCAGCCCGCCCTCTCAGGTCATCGGAGAAGGCCCTCCTAAAAGTGCCATCACCTTCAGAGGTGGGAGGGGCAGCAGCAAGAAACAGTGGCTTCTCAGCAGTGGCACCGACCCTATGGAACTCCCTCCCTCTAAACTTATGAACTGCTCCCTCCTTAGAGGCCTTCTGGCGAGGCGTAAAGACATTGCTTTTTAAACAAGTCCACTGAGTTACCACCCAGACTATTTTATTAGTTCAGCCCCTTTTTATAAGAGCTTTTATAGCTATTTTTGTACCTTGCTCTGTCTTTTTAGCTTTTTTAGATGTTTTAGATTGTATTTTTTTTTAGTTTTATTATATTTACTGTTTTATGATTTATATGTATTTTGTATTTTTATTGTAAGCCTCTTTGGTCCTCCCTACAGGAAAAAGTGAGATATAAGTTCAATAAATAACAACAATAATAAAAATACTTGTGTAATGCTTTAGAGCAGGGCTTCTCAAAGTGTGAGTCACGACCTAATTGGTGGGTCGCGACCCGAGATGGAAGTGGATCGCTTCTTTGGCCCACCCACCTCAACCTTGTCCCCGTTAGGCTCTAAATTGGACCCAAATGGAAGCCACAGGAAGCCACTTTTGGGTCCTGACCCACCTTAGCCAGCTGCTTTCATGTCACTCTGACCTGGGGACAGCCTCCAGAGGCCTCCATGGGCCTCAGAAATCCTCCAGAAGTGACTAGGAGGTCACTTCTGCTTTCGCCAACATGACTTCCAGCTTATAACAGCTTCAGGGAGGGATGGAAATTGGCATGAGTGCAGAGATGACGGGCGCGTGCCCGGCGCCGGGCGTGCGGGGGCAGGGCCTGCGGGTATGTCGTGCCCCCGCCCGTTTACCGCTCATTTCGGAGCCGAACGGGCTCCAGGGAGGGAGGGAGGGCCAATCTGGTGCTTCAGTGAGTTCCCCCGATCGTGCCCTCCCACCCCGAGCGCCTGGAGCTCCTGCTCCACGCACTCCACTGACGTTCCGCCACTGCATGAGTGCAGAGTCCTTCCCCAGTGCGATAGCCCCAATCCAAATAGCCTCCTATCCCCATGGCTGCTCTTCACCAAAGACACTGGGAAATCCATAATATATTTCCAACATGCCTTCTAGTTTGACCCTCAGTATATGGAGCATCTTCATAGTTCAGCCTGATGTCAACACATCAAGGGAACCAGTTGTCCATTAAGTGGCAGGAGTGATCATTACTTTCCCTGTTAACAGTGCCACCAGCTGGCTACAGATTCAGGTGACGAGATAAGAACCATTTCTCCCCATGGCTAGGTTCACCACTAACTTTTCAATAGCTGCACTGCTCGGGTCTCTTTCATGAGCACAGATGTGAATCCAAAGTGCAAAATGATGCTGTTTTGCTTCTCAGCGTGTCTAACTTCATCCCAGTTGTACTTGAGGGATTACACTGTCACAAAGTGTATTCACTGACTCGATTTAGAGAACTTCGTGCTGGAGATGAAAATAGTCCAGAAAGCCCCTAGAATGCATTTCTGTTCCTTTTAAAGGTTTAAATATTCATGTTACTTTTAAACCTAATGTTCAGAGGAAATGGAAGTGAATGAAATGACCAACTACAGCTAATCTCATGCAAATGTAAAAACGTTACAGGCTTAATTGTCCCTGTTCCTTGTTGTGAGAGGGATATTAATATTAACAGAGAATAAACTACATTACTCAGGAGCTCTGGTGGGAACATTCTAGAGCTGTTACAGCACAGTGGGTGTTTGGCGTGATTTGGTTGATGCTGAAAAATAGTTTAGATTCAAGGTTTGATCTGAAAGGGCTGTTTTATGTGTTTCTTTTTTGAACACAGAGGTTAATACCTGTGTCAAAGACATGTGTACATGTAAGATATACTGTTCTGGGGTTGCTTTTTAATCCTGGAGAGACATATTAAGAAACCAATAGAAGCCAATTTGGTAGGTTTCCAGTACAGTAGGTGTATCTGAAGTGAAATTATTTACATAAGGAATTTATTTTTCTTACAGCCCAATCCTACCCCCTGCCACCAGCACCAATACAATACATACCACAAGGTGTGCATGGTGCATCCTATGGTGGGGGAGGGGTGATCAGACAGCTGCAGGAGGTAAGTGAAAACATTTGGCACTTACCTTCTGGTAGGCTGCCCCAGGGGCATAGCTACACCCCCACGGGGGGCACTTCGCCATGCACCCCCTTGTGATGTCACTTTTGTGCCACCACTGAAATTCGGCAGCAAAACTGTGGCGCAAAAGAAACCCCCCCATTTTTTAGTCCTGTTTTAGGCCTAAAAAGCCCCCGGGAGGGTGCACGAGGGGTTTCCTTTGGGGGGGTGTTACCCGATATTTGTGTACCCCCCCAAGCCCAGACGCATCTTGTAGGTTCCTCAACGGTAGAGAGGCTGTGCCTGCGCACCCTTGCTTCAGCCTGTCTAGCTCCCCTAATCTTGCTGGTCCTATGGGCCTCCTCAGATGCATGCCAGGTCCAGATTGGTACACATTCTGGGCGGTGGTGTAAGGGCAGCGTGGGCTGGGAAGGGGCTTAGGATATCGGCGCCGATATCCCTGCCCCTCCCAGCCCGGGCCAGCCAATGGCCCCCCTCCATTGTCGCTCTGTCCCAACCCTCCCGTCATGGGACTTACCTGTGGCGGCCAGAGTCTGGTGAGTTCTGCAGCGGAGTGAGCAGCTCCAGCCTCCATGCCAGCGCCGCTTACTCTCCGAATGTCAAAAACATGCCATACAATCTACAACTCTAGGGTTCATGACACCCTGGAGCGGCACAGCAGCAGCTGTGCCGCTCCAGAGTGACGCAGGATTATGCCATTAGTTTATCCGATTAATTTTCTGAATGTTTTCAGTTTTAGCTCCTAATTTGTGCTGCTTCCTAGTTTTTTTCCCCCATTGTTTGGTTCTGTTATTTTATTTCAGTGGGGTTTCTACTGATTTTCTTTTTCTATCCAAACAAGCACCAGTATGCTGTCCTCTTTGCGCCGCCTTACTATAGAAAGGATTTGCGTCCAAGACTCCTTCTTTCATTACACTTTGCTTCCCTGCCTGTTCTGTTTGCTGTGTGCAAGAACGTTTCCTGAATTGTTTTTAAAACCAAGGCATGGTTCTTTAGTCTAAAGATATGTTAGCTGTAGATTGTAACTGTTTTACAATCTGTTATCAGATGAGCCGTACTGGTATGTGAAATGGCAGGTTGTGCGGTACATGTGGCCTTGATGTTCAGATGTGTATTCAGATGTGCACTTATTAGCATACAAGAGAGACACTGTGCATCTTCTGCCCCCATTCCCCACTCAGAGATTTCACTTCTTGAGACCCTGGGAACTGAACTCCGAAGAATGAAAACTGTCGCAACTCAGGCTAGTAAAAATTTAACAAGGCATTCCCAAAAGGCAAAAATAGGGGACGTGATTTACTACTCAGACAGATTCCAGAAAAATAGGGACTGTCTCTGGGAACTATGGACACTTGGAAAGTTATATTGCCCATTGTATGTAGCCTCTAGGGACAGGTTTTTGACTGGAATTCTTGATAGGCTTGCTGATAGGTTATCTTTGACCAAACCAAGACAAGTTTATTAGACACTTGGATGGATGGATGTTGCAGAACAAAAAAATAAATAGATAAATATGCGCAGCAGAATGTGGACAAATTGTTTCCATGAAGGTGGTATGTATAGTGCTCATGGTCTTCTGTGTTTTTCATCCTCCCCACCAATAAAAAAACCTTTAGTTTTAAGTAAATACATTTAACCGAATTTATATCCTGCCTTTTCTAAAGGCAGCAGACAGCCAGAATAAAAGCATATAATTAAAATTTACAGTACAATAAAATCTACTAAAACCATAATCAGGCAATCACTATACATATAAAAATGACTTCTGTGGATTCGTAGACTTAGCAAGTCCAATAAATGGAATTCTGAATATGTACTATAGATAGGATGGGGATCAGTCTCTTTCCAATGCATTATATGTCCAGCTTGGAGTCAGATATTAAGGAGAGACTGGTGAGGTCTGATTCTAAAGCTTTACCTCCCAGCCTGTACGAACTACATAAAATTCATAAACCTAACAATCCATACTGTGTTCAGTAGGTCTTATTCCAAGGAAACTGTGCACAGGATTGCAACCAACTCCTCAGCACACTTATTAGGAGGTATGTTCTATAGAACTCATTTAGAACTATTTACAGAAAACATGATTAGGGTTGAAGTGCAGAGCTACAATCAAGCCTAATTACTAGGAAATAAACCCCATTAGACACACTGGGAGAGTTCATTAGGATTTGGCAGTAAGTATCCCATTTAAGATGGCAATGGTACATATCTGAAGTGTCATGCATAGTCCATTTTTCCTCAATTTCTTTCATGACTATGGGTGCTGCCTTGTGTATTTTGCATACAGCAGCCATTTTTACTTTGCATACAATATGAGCATGTGCATATGCATGAACATAGAAAGCAACGTGGATCAGGAACCACGGATCAGAATGACACCAGGAATTGTTGGGGCAACAACAAACATGGACCAGTACTGGCAGTAGCAAAAGCATGAGGCAGTGGGGTTATCATGGGGCAGTGATCAGACAAACAGGGCTGCTGCCAAGCTTCCAGAACCTTTCATCAGACCATAGCACCTCCATTTCCAGTGTTCCAGACCAAAATATAAATCCATGCAAAAGTTCAGAAGTGTACCAAATAGCATTATGTTTTGACAACTGTGGCATTGATGCATGCTGCTGTGCATGTCTTCCTGAAGCCCTCTGGAGTCAAGACCCCAAGGTTTCAAAGTTCAGATGAGAGGAATAGAATGAATTCATTATCCTTGAGATCTGACTGTTCCTGTACATCAATAGAAAAGGACGAATATTAATGAGAACATTTCAGTTGGCATGGTTTTGTGGAATCAACGTAGTTTTGTTGTTGTTTAGACTGAAAAGTTGAAGAACGGAAACCTGTGTCAAAAAGTTGACAGACAAAGCCTTCTTGCTACCCATTTTTTTTTATAAGAATTACCGGTAAACCAATATATCACTGGGGGGGGGGGGAGGCATATATTCTTTATAAATCATACAAATTCTACTCAACATTAATTGGTGGCTACAGAAAATTTTGCAGCAACTTATTAGTTGAAATATTTCTTTTTAAAAAAAATCTCTTTAGTGTGAACGTATGCACGTACCAATCAATTATATATAAAACCAAACCGTAGACTACAATCTTGTATCATCATCATAATTTTCAAGATTAGTTAGAGATCTCTGGTATAGTGTTCAAGGGAAAGGGAAGCAGAATAAATTAGAATCTTACCCCCATTCAGATATGTTTGTAGTAATAAAATGATTGCACTTTTGGGGGGGGAGGGGCTAGAACACATGCCTGGAAGCAGATGGCAAGTTGATGCATGTAACCCCCCAAACTGCCCTGAACTACTAGCATGTAATGGTACATGAATTACCAGTACATTAATACCACCACTGCATTTGTGAATATGCCCATGTGGGTTAGCAAAGCAAAGGTGCTAGAAAAGTAGCCACATGAGGATGGTCTCCTTGCAAGCTTGTAAGCTTCACCACAATGTATCAAGCACCCAAAAAGAAAAAAAAGTAGCTGTGATCACGTGCAAATTGCCAGAGCTACATGCCAAAAACTTCCATAAAACTGCACTTTCAAGCAGGTGATTGAAACACATATTTACCACATATTTACATATGCATGTATAGAAAATGCCTGCTTACCCCGAGTAGACCTCCAGCCAGGGTCTTCTCTGGATAGGAATCAGCATGGGCTGCACTGCCCACACTGAAGAGCCTATGCTGGGGAAGAAAGGATTGGGCTGCCCGACTGACAGCCCATTCCTATGCTTCCCCCCCCACACACACACACACCAATGCAGGCACACCAAAATGGCTCATGTTGCATCCTGTAGGGGAGGCAGTCCTGGAGGCCTCCTCTGGGTAAGAGAACATTTGTTCCCCTACCCAAGATCAAGCCTCTGCAGCACGGAGGGGTCTACTCAGACCCGCACCAGCAAAGTCACTGGTGCAGGTCCATATGGACCCAGGTTTGGGTCCAAAAACAGGATTTGGATTTGCTGGCCACCACTGCCGCCAATCCCGCCCCGCTCCCAGGCCAAATTCGCCTGCCTCTGTCACCGCCCTCTCCCGCTCATGTTCTGTCCTCCCCTGCCCCATCCTGCCTCCACTCCCTCAACTTACCTTCATTGGCAGGCCTTCTCCTGGCCGTCACTCCACACGGGGCCACTCTGGCCTCAGCACTGGCGGGTTGGTAGCACGCGACTCTGCATGCTGTCAGCAGGCCATTCACAATGGTACTTCCCCACCATTGGAATGCTAGTTCCGGTAGCAGGGAGGGGGGTTAGGATTGGGTTCTAAATTCATTCTTTTGCATGAATGTTTTTTGGACAAAATTAGGACTTAATATTTCAGTTCCCAAATGCTTTATAAAAACTTGGCAATAAGTCAATATGCATGGTGTGAGGAGAAGATCTCTGGCCATCTGTAGCAGGGTAAGAGGTTAAACCCAATGCATGTCCCTTCTCATAGATACCAAAAAACATGCATACATTTGAACCAGCAGATGTAGTAATAATAATAGCTAGCCATACCTGTCCTTAAGGTAATTGGAAGAACATTTGCTAATGAAAATATACTTACCCCACAAGCATTTCATTGCTTTTGTTTCAGGGCATATTTTTTCCTAACACACAAAAAAATTATTTGAAGCGCTGTAAAAATTGCAAAACAAATGGGATAGAACCCAAGAGATAAACTTTGGAGGACTCAAAAGTGTGTGGGTGGGTGTGAATATGTTAAAAGTCACTTTAGGCACTTTTGATTACTTTTAAATAGACTGCATAAAAACTTGGCTCATAGAATTCATATTAAAATGACTTACAGTAACAGCGCAATCCTGTCGAACTATCGACCGGCAGAGTCGGTCAGCCGGCGCCAGGTGTCATAAACGTGCCATATGGAATGTTTTCGACATCCAGAGAGTAACTGGCACCACAAGAGAGGCTGATGCTGCTTACTTTGCCCAGGACTGAAGCCACCACCGGTGGACGAAAATAGTTCCTGGGCTGGGCGGTGGGGGTGAGGGCGGAACAGGGCGGAACGGGGGGGGGGATTGCTCAGCCAGGCCAGGGACGGGGGAGGGATCCTCAGAGGTGTGCTCCGCTAAATCCTATCGCCTGTACCGGGCCTAGCGAGTCCTACACAGGCTCCGGGATTTGTTCTGGCCATTTTGCCAGCGTACATCCAAGGAAACCCATAGGGGCAGCTGGGGCATTACCCAGGGGAAAGGGATGAATATCCCTTTCCCCTGAGGAGTGCTCCAGCTTCAGTGGCGCTGGACAGGATTGGGCTCTTAGTAGCTCAGTCCTATGCTCCCAGTTTACTGTAGTTGTGAAAACGCTTCTGTTGTAATAACTAAAACATCTTATCTCAGGCAAGCAAAGCAGAATTGAAGAGTCCCACTTTGAATTGCCAACTACTTAAGCTGATAGAAGATCAGTGAGCAGATCTCTCTTTACATTTTGGCAAACTAGCAGTAACAGGAGGCTGTAATGCAACCTGGGAAAAATATAATGTCCAAATATTTCTCTGTGCAACAGTGAAATTTTCCCTGCCCAAAATCTGCTATTTTTTTTTTTAGGAAACATATGTTTTCATGGGGAACAGGGAGGAGATAGGGAGGGGGAGGGGCTGATTGGACCTGAGGGGGGGGGTTGTTCAGCAGTGGTGGTTCCCACTGAATCCAAACCACCTTCCAAAGCCTGGTCCACCTGCATGGGTCAACACGGACTTGCGCCAGCAATATCACTGCCGCAGGTCCAAGTTGACCCATAACGGCTGCTGGGGCTTACCCCAGGGCAAGGGACTATTGTCCCCTTACCCCAAGGAGACTTCCAGTTGCCAAGCTCCCCCGTGGGGTACAGCAGAGGCTGCGCCAGTGCTGCTGCATTGTCATGCAGGGAGTTACATAGGATTGGGCTGTTCTTGTTCTGTTCTATTCTTCACTCCTCTTGTGTGTTTGCAGCTCAAAATGGAATGCTCAGATGCCTCCTCAGGAGCGAAACTGGGGCCAGTAAGGTGGAACTACTACATACTATGTATGTGACAAGTTCTGATTGTTTATTTTCCAAGGGAAATGCAGCTTTGGAAGTGGATTATCTCCAGGTTGCTACAGGGTTCCAAATGTGTTTATGTAAGTGGAATAAGACCTTGTTCCATGTTTGACTTTGGGCCAATTTGGAAAACATTGTCAAGGCCAAACTGGCTTCATGCATCAATTGATGTGCCTGCTGATGGCATGCGCACACACCATCACCCTTCTCTAGTTTTCCCTTTTTAGAAATGAATACCCTGAACTTAAAAGTACTGTGCAGCAAGTCCTCACTTAAAGTTGTCGATAGGTTCTTGGAAACTGCAACTTTAAGTGAAATGACTTATAATGAAACCAATTTTACCATAGGCCCTGCAAAGCATGATGGGACACTACCGGAAGCTGCTTCCCAGTCACACAGGCCCGTGACCCACTTTGTTGGTCTTGTTGTGCCCCAGAATGCCTTGCGGAAGGCATTCTGGGGCGCAACAAGGCCAGTGAAGTGAGTCACGGGCCTGGTCTGAAGGACACAGAGGTCAGAAGATCAAGAACCACCGACCAACTTTAAACGTAACGACTTATAATGAAACAACTTTAAGTGAGGACTTGCTGTACTTAGGTCTGAAAAAAAGTGTTTGTCTTTATACATTAAAACGAGTTCAATTTTATTCTAGGCCTTTTGTATTTAGCAAAACTATCTTTTTTTTTAAGCTGAATGTGCACGTATTTCCACAGAAATTATTGATTTGGAGAAATTAAACAAGCATTAGATAGGTACCCTCTGACATCCCTGATTTCAGACAGAAATCCTTTGGAGAATTAATTAAACTAAAGTTTCCATTTGCAGCCATTCAGAAATAGAAATTGTTTTACAAGCAAAATATGGCCTTATTTGAAATGGCAGAAGTATAATTGAGTGTCTCTCCACTTAACCTTTGTGGTCTTCATTTTAAGTATGGGTTCCTCTATCCTGCCTTTCATTATCGGTGGCATTTGGGAAGAAGAGGCACTTCACAAATATTTGTACTGCATACCTGTCAAGCAAAAGGAGTCTTTGCCCCGTTGTGTAAATTATATGAGACAAGATCATTTTGGAATGATATTGGGCCACATTTATTAATTATCAGAATCAATACTAAATATCCTTCAATGGGTCCTACCACCACAATATTTCTCTCCCCCTTTGGTGTGGAAATTTATACCTTGGAGGAGATAGCAAGCAACTGTCGCTTCCCCCTTGGGTGTCACCTCCCTGACTCATCACTCTGGTCATCTTCAATGGTTCCAGCTTTTCAGTGTCAACCCCTGGAAGGGGGGGGGGGTCAAAGAAACTGAATTGTCTCCTGCTCCAAGCCAGACTTTGCAGTTCAAGGATTTTTGAGGAGTCACCAGTCTACAGCTTCAAACCAGGCAGCCTCTTCAGTTTGGTTGTAGTTCCTCCTGTCCCCGTCCAAATTTAAAGTGGAGACTTTTCCCCTTTTTCTTTCACAGGCTTCTAGTCAATCTAGGCCTCACTCCATTTTTTTGACTTATGGGTGAACCCTTTCCATTTGGAATTACAAGTTTGCTGAAAGTGCATTCTTGACTCCCCCTTTCCTGTTGGTGAAAAGGACAAAGGAGATGGATGCAGGAAGAGTGTGTACCCAGATAACAGGCCCCTATGTGAAAACATCCATAACTCATGTCATAAGGGGGCACGCTTTGGCTTTGCCTGAGAAATCCGGTTACAGGAACATCACACACAGACCCTCGTCCTGTTTGTTAGGGTTAGCTAAAGACAAAGGACGCACTCCAAGGGGAGGAGGGATTTTTGCTTGGGTTTTGTCTCTAATGGCACGTAAACTGTTTGTCCTATTGTAATTTTGGATTGCACCTCCCTTCATGAATATGCAAAATGTATAGGTATAAGACCATGCTCAGTTCTTTGTAGGTTGTTCCAGCTAATCTGATTTCAATCCGCTTATTGCTGGGACCCATGGCCATGCTAAAATGTTCAAAATGGAATAAATATTCTATCCAGATCTCTCTTCTCTCTTAAGACTATGTTTTGTAATTCCTTTCGGGGCCTTGAGCTAACTCACAGCCATCTAAAGCTGTTTTTCAGCAACACTCCTATTAGTTTTGCTTACCTCAGGGTGAACACAAAATTCCTACTCCTACTCCCCGTCCTACACTATGCCTGCTAGTTCTGGCCACTCTAGCTAAAACAACACACTGTAAAAACAGTCTAGAGTAGGCAAAAATATTCCTTGTGGAATCCGCAATGAGGCAAGCAATAAAAAAAATCCTATGCAGCCTCAAAAGTGACCAGCTAATCTCAGACTATCTTCATGGGTGGTGGGATGGGGTTGAAAGTTCTCCCGGATGCCACATACTGGGGACAAGGTTCCCGTCAGGAAATGGCCAGCCAAGCCCTGCCCCAAGCCAACCCCAAGCTAGACCATGAAGCTTACCTTATGCAGGGGTAACACACCACATTCAGGAAAGTGAATATAAAGGTGACATTTAGTATATCTATCATAACTAATTTGTTTGCCTCACATTATTATTTATGACTAGGATTAAAATTGCTCCTCTGAGGATAATCAGTAGTGTCATCTTTGTTCCAATAAAGTAAGATGGTAGCTCATATGAACGACTTAAGTAATTCTCTCTTTTTTAATAAACCACTTTTTTTTTTTGCAAATATTCCCTAAGAGAAATAGAATGAGCTCTTTTAGGCATCTTCCACCATGATATAGAAAAAGGGAAAGCGCTGATAAATTAGTATGCTGAATATCTTTGTTTCAATAGCATTACTTCTCTCACAGCATGAATTCCCAGGGTGCAGCACTTGGCAAACACAAGTTTAGTTTTATAAAAAGTTTCGTTTGTTTTTCTGTCTTTCGTTTTTGTGCAGACCACTGCAGGGGCTCTGTTCGTTCACTGCAGAGGCGGAGTAACTATTGTTTAGTCAATGGAACTTTTCTCATCTCGCCCAGTTAGAATAGAGCTTCGGGAAGTCGCAGACACTATGAAAAGAAACAGTGAAGAGTGATGATGTTTGATTAGCATTTAACCCAGAGGTTCTCAACCTGTGGTATGGGTACTCCTAGGGGTGCGCGGACCTCTTGCTGGGGGTACGCCAAGACCTGCCCCTTATCTGCCCCATCAGCAGCTAATTAAGTGTTAATTAACATGGACTTTAAATTGTAATTGTTTTTGGAGCCCTTCTGTCTCTGATTTTGGTTTTGGGCTTATTTTTGTACTTTGAAAAATGTGGTGAGGTGGGGGAGGGAGGAGCTGATTTTGGGAAGTGTGACTTGGAGAAAAAAAGAGCGCTCTCTCTCTCTCTCTCTCTCGCTCTCTCTCTCTCTCTCTGAGAGTTAAATAAGACATTTTTCACATTTAAAATTGTTTTAGTACTTTTTAATTTAATGCTTAATTACCTAATTAATTGATTAATCTAATTAATTAGCAGGGGGTACTTCAGAAAATTGGACCGTGATAGTGGGTACCCGGGGCTCCAAAGGTTGAGAACCCCTGATTTAACCTATTGTGCTCCTTTTATAAACGAAGGAGGAGGGTCAACTAAACAGCTTACAGAACTGGGATTGATGCCCGTCATCCTACGGTAATATTGTGTTCAACAGATTCCAAACCGCATGCAAGAAAGCTGCAAATCACCCACTACATTACAGGCATACCATGGGCCCACTTTGTTTTCATTTCAAATAACCATTTTTTTTAAGCCAATGGAAATTTTCATTTTCTGTTTCAATTAGCACACGGAGTGAGAGGCTGCAGAGGGGCTGTTAATAGCAGTGTTTTTTTAAAACACAGGTAACATGTGCGCACAGGGAAAAACCATTGCATGTGGGTATCCAGTGTAGCGGCCAGTGGCACAACTCTATAATTCGGTGGCAAAAAGAAAATGGAGACAAATGTGAAAGTCCACTAAATATGCTAAACGTGCTCAAAAACAAAAAAGGAGGGTTCCATTGGGTCTAACTTAATTAGCTCACATACACCTATCCTAGAAGGGGGAATCTACAGCTAACATTCACACAACAAAGCCCGAAAGTAAGCAGTTAAGAGGAGAGAGGAGCAGTAGCACAGCTAGAGGGCAGTGGCGCTTCGCTGTTGGACTGACTCCGAAGGCAAGTGGGAGGAGCCACTTTACATTGCTGTGTAGCACTGTGCAGTACTTACCGTGCCACCCCTTCTAGCTACTGGATGGGAGGGAATAGAAACTCCTAGGAAGGGACAGAGCAAAGAGGGCAAAAATACAGAGTGGAGAAGGAACATATGGATATTAGCTGGGCTTCCCAGAGGAACCCAGGAGACAGAAGGGAACTTTTGAGGCTCAGAAAGGGGAGAAGAAGGAGGGAAAATTAGTGAGGATGCAAGCAGAAAGGTTTAGACTTGGGACTTGATTTGAGACTCAGAGCCAATGACATTTCCACATCACTGCTATGACTAACACTTGACATTTGAGAACATAGCATGAAAAACGGGAAGAATATATTTTTATGTCTCTTGCAGGTGGTTACTGTTTTGCTTGGGAATCACCCCACTCCTGAAACCAAAATGTTGTGTCCCAAATTGAGCCAATACCCCACTCCGGGAAATCCAATAGTCCACTTTAGGCAAGGTTAGCTCCTTTCCCCTTTAAATTGCAATTGTGTGTCAAAAGAAAGCACTGAACTTTAAGGCAACTATTTACAAGATTTATTACTTTCCCAGCAACAATGTCCATTAGACCTTCCCGGGCAGATAAGATTCTACTTAGTTAACGAGAGTCCATCTCTGTAGAAAAGTCCAGCTCATTACTTCACAGCAGTAGAATCTCCTTGTTGCTTTTCTCCTGTCCAGCAAAGAGTCTTGTAGCAAAAAGTCCAATCAATCCAAGTCTCTCCAACCTTCCAGTCGGGCAGAGCGTCCCCCAATGTTGGTCAATCCAGGTGGGTAGTCCATCCAGGTGAGTAGTCAGTCCGGCAGAGTATCCCTGTCTGGAGCAGAGTTGTCATTGTTGCTCGGCAATCTGGCAGCATGTCCCCGTGGCGAGCTGGCAAAGCTCCTTCCTGCTCCTACTGCTGCTGCTTTTATACTGTTAGTATAAAAACTCTCTACTGGTTGCAGCTGTGGGCTTACATTCAATGCCCTCATTATTGCCCACAGCTGTGAAAGTTCCAATCAGTGCTAATTGACACCCACTGCACTCAAAGTCCCAGCTTCATCCCAATTAGTAGCAACACCTGTGGGCCACGCCCAATTGCTTGCAGGTGTGCTTCCACCCATGCAGTCCTGGGTGTTAACCCCTTGCTGTCCAATCCTGTCAAACAGGCAATCCTTTAACCCCTTCCTCCCCGGACCTGTCAAATCAGGGGACCACTGCTAACACCACTAACTCCGCGCCAATCTTCCGCGACTTCCACTACAGTTACAAATATACATTTCTCCACAGAAGTCATAAATCAGCAACTGTTTGATACATAAGACCACTCCAAAACCTGAGAAACACATGATGGAGTGGAATTTAAAATCTCCCCTATCCAGCCCACACTGAAAAGATGTTTTGTGTCAGGCTTTCCAAGAAGATGAACCCAGCAAGCAGTCACCTGCTATCCATTAAAACAAGGCACCTGCTGAGAGGAATAAGATTAAACAATAGGACTGTCAAAACCAATGATTTAAAAACAAAAGATTGACCTTTGGCAGCATTAACACACAATCAAACAAGCAACAGGGCATCAGCCACAGTGGAATTAACAATACACATGAGGTCTGTTTACTAGTACGGAACTGTCCATTAAAGCCATAAGGATTCCATTACAGCTGGAAGAACAATTTGGAACAATTTATTATTTAACAAACACATTTAATCTCTTTCCTGTCTGTGGATTGTTTTAAATCACGATGTTCTGAAAGGATATTAGTCACTCAGAAAATAATTTCCATGAGTAACCACCTAGCTGTAATTTATGGCCAGGACATTAACTACAAGTGTGCTCTTCCCAAGTTATATACCTACCTAAAGATGCTCTGATTTATGAAAACATTGGCAAAACAATGTAGTTGGGGTATTGATTAGATTGTTATTTTACCATGCATTTAAGAATCTGCAAAGTAGAGAAGTTGACTCTGAATGTCAGCAGAGGGCTTGAAACCACAATTTGAAAGATTCCATGCCTACTCCACTCACCTCCATATTGTCAAGAGTCCCCTCTTTCTAGAGCCCCATCAAATATCTTTTTCCCCAAGGGTTTGGCACTCTCACCATCCCTTCAAGGAGAGCTTCAGATTTCCATGATGACTAACCTAACAACAAATTAAGTGCAATACTATACTTGTCTACTCAGAAGTAAGTCCCATTGTCTTCAATGAGGCGTACTCCCAGGATAGTGTGTATAGGATTGCAACCTAACAGCCCAATCCTATGGGCTCTGCACTGGTGGAACCAGTGCTGACTGCCTTACAGCAGTTGTAAAAGACATTCCATCAGCGCACAGAGTTGCCCTCTGCCGCAGCACCAGCTAGAAGGCCAGAGCCTTCTCGCGTCTCTTGGAGGATCATTCCAGACCTGCCAAAGCAGGTAGGATGTCAGGGGAGAAGGGATGGGGTGGGGAAGGGTGGGGCGGGGGAGGGCAGAATGAGGTGGCGATGGGGGCAGGGGAAGGCAGCACAGGGCAGTGACAGAGTGGGAAGAAGCCAGATCAGGTCTGAGAAGGGGTTGGTTTGGCAGCCGCGGCAGCCGCTGGACCCCTCCCTGGACCCAATCACATGGTACGGGTCCACACGGACCTGCACCAGTGAATTCACTAACGCAGGTCTGTGCTGTGGAGGCTTACCCCCGGGTAAGCAAATAAATGTTCCCTTACCCAGAGGAGACCTCTGCAACGGCCCCTCCTGCATGATGCAGCAGTAGCCATTTTGGCATCACTGCAATGGCAGGGGGCAGGAATAGGATTGGGCTGTTAATGAAACAAACTGTCTGGCCTGGAGATGCCACTAGAATCCAGAAATAATCAGATTCTGGTGTAGATCATTCAGCTCCAGAATCTGGAATGAATTATGCGAGGTTTTTTTTTTCTTTTTCAATGCTGTGGGTATGTGTGTCGAAACTCAACAAGTGTTTAGTCAAACTGCTGTACAGTTGGCCCACATCTTATGAGAGGTCATTTCGAGGTCAGCATGTAAAGCCAAAATCATGTGTCGTCGAAACTCCCTTAAAAGCCAACTATGATATACTGTTCCTTTAAGAACTAAAGGCACAGTATGAAAGACACGCTGGAACTGAGGGAACAGCAGCTTCATTCTCACATTTCAGGCTTGCTCCATGACATAAAGTGTGACCTTGGGCCAGTCACTATCTCTCAGCCCCACCTACCTCACAGGGTTGTTGTGAGGACAAAAAGGAGGAGAGGAAATATGTACACCATTCTGAACTCCTTGGAGAAAGGGTGGTATAAAAATGTGAAAAATAAAAAAATAAAAAATAAATAGAGTAAGTCGGATGGCAGGTAGAGACACCTCCACTCAGCGGCGGAACTACGGTGGAGTGAGTGGAGCAGGCGCTCCAGGCGCTCCACCACGGGGGGGGGCGGGGATCTTACCTTGTCGAGGAGCGTTGTGGTTGGGCCCTCCCGCCCACCCTGGGTCCGTTTGGCTCTGAAATGAGACGCGTCACGACGCTGGCCCCGCCCCCTCGCTCCAGGGCGCCCTCCCGGCGTGTTGCGCCTCTGCCTCCACTATTTAAGCTGTTTTTCTCAGTCTTTTTGGGGTGAGGGCAAGTGCATGTACTTGACGTCGCGCAAGTCTGTTGCTCATAAGATGCAGGCCGATTGTATTTACGACAACACATATGCTCGCTTACAGCACAATCCTATGCATGTCTGCTCAGAGGTAGGCCCCATTGAATTCAATGAGGCTTACTCCCAGATAAGTATAAGTATATATAAAGTATATAAAGTAATGGTATTCATGATATGCTTATTGTCCATTTTTTAACCCTTATCTTTCTGCCAAGCTGTGTATAATTTTCCATTCCTATAATTTTCTAAATTTATTTCTTCATGAATTTGTTTGGAAAGAGAATTATGAAAGAAAACATATTTTAGATCATTTTAATGTGTTTATTGAACCCTAACTTGATCAATGCAGAAACTACTCCCATAGCCTTGGAGTACAGTACTGTTATGATGGTGGGAAATGACTCAGAGCCCAATCCCATCCTTTACCTCCCCGGCTGATGCAGCACCACCAAAATGGCAGCCACTGCATCCTATTCAAGGGGGCGGGACCAGGAGGTTTCCACAGGGCAAGGAAATTTTTTGATCCCCTTACCCCTGTTTAAGTCTCATGGCCCACAACGGGTCTCTTTGGACCTATGCTAGCAATTTCGCTAGCATAAATCTGAGGAGAGAAAAGGGGCGAGGAGGCTGCAGGGAAGGGGTATAGGATACTCCCCCTCCCTGCCCCCGTTCCCGCTCCCCCTGACTCCCGGCGCGCATCTGGAGGTCCTCCGGTGCAGCTGGGAAGGCAGAGGCCTTCCCGCCGGCATCCCTGGCAGCACGCTGATCAGCGAGCTGTCTAGGAGACCGTTGCAACTGGTGCTGACTGCTTTATGGCAGTCAGCTCCAGCGCGGGAGGCAGACCACCATCGGACAGCATGCATAGGATTGGGCTGTCAGTTTATGCTGCTCTGAGTTCTTTGAAAGAAGGGCAGGAGAAAAATGTAAGAGGCTAGATAGGCATAACTGTTGCCTATAGTCACCATTATTACCGTATTGGTCTGAGTATAAGACTCACTTTTTTCTCCTAATTTAAGTTTTTAAACTAGGGGTGCGTCTTATAATCAGGCTGTTGCAATTTAATGCCAGTGATTTAATTAAATTTTTTTAATAGCACCAAACTTTAAGGGTGCGTCTTATAATCAGGTGCATCTTATACTCGGGACAATACGGTATATATTTTTTCCAGACATGGACAATTCTAACGTATACAGTATCTTACTGACCACATGGCCAATTTTACATGGACTCTCTTCTTTTATGTGGAATTTTCCAGGTCCACAAAGGGAGTGTGAGGGTGAAATCATTTACGGTAATTATTCCGTCCATCCTCCAAATGCTTTTAGGAAGTCCCCTGGAAACAGGAAGTTGCAGGATCCTTTTCAGCTTGACTGGCCTGAGTAACATCCCCAACGACGTTTCCATTCCAGAGCTGAGACAAAATAAAGCAGGAGGTGTCAGTGAGCATTTCCGTTATCTGTGCAATCAGTCATGTTTGCTTGGTTCATGAATCTGTGTGGAAAAGAATTTCCATATAGATACCCATCTTCACACAGCCCCTTCTTCACTTCCAGCAACTTCACAAGCAGCTGTTCTAATTTAATGGGATTTTTAAAAAAAGAAAAAAAAAGATGGCAAGAGACATGGCACCCTGAGTTTGTCCTTGAAATACAACGGGTAAGATTGAAATATTAAGTAAATCCTTTGCATCCCTCATTAAGGCATTGATTAATAGCCCTGAAAACAGCACAGAGGGCTGGCCGGTCTGAGGTAATGAAATAAACCCTCATGAATCCTTATGGCACAAAGAATAAAGTGAGGTGTTCACTTTCAAACTTATTAATCTGCCTTGTCAGGGACATCTCCAGAGGTAGAAAAGGGGAGGAAGGGAAGAGGTGGTAATTACAAAACCACACTGATGAATGAAGGAATTAGGAAGATCGTCCTTATCTACAGCACTAAGAAACACCATATGTTCCTGGGGGTGGGGTGGGTGGTGGTGGTGGTTCATGCACTTTCAGGTGTGAAAAAACTTGAAAGCCATGTGTTAGTGATCATACATAACAATAATCATAAATAGCACTATTGAGTGGGCAAAGTGCTTCGCATCTGCTATCTCATTGCAATCTGTACAGCGGCTGTCTAAGGTAGATATTATCTCCATATATTGCAGCTGGGGAGCTGAGCGGCTTGCTGAAGGTCACCTAGTGAGTTCGTGGCTGAGGCAAGATTTGCAGTGGGCATGTCCCGATTCACAGCACCGACTTTTCACCACTACGTATGTACTGGGGAGTCCTTGATAGCCTGACAATATCAGTCAGCAGCACACCTAGACCTGACTGTAGTATAATAATAATAATAATAATAATAATAATAATAATAATAATAATTATTATTATTATTATTATTATTATTATTATTATATACCACTTCTCAACAAAAACTAGTTCGCAAAGCAGTTTACATAGCTAAACAAATAAATAATTCCCTGTCCCTAAATGGCTCACAATCTAATTTAGCATAACACAGTAGGAGCAGGGTGTTATCTGAACTACTGAGAAAGTAACAGGGAGTGTCTGATGTGAGCAAACATGATGGGCATCTTTGGTAGCTGCATTTCTGGCTGATTATCTCTTTCTGATTTATGGGCCATAGCTCAGGATTTATAGTTCGTCTCAGCGCTACCCTACAGATTGTCAGACCAAACACATCCCCAAAACTGAGATTCCTGAGGTGATTTGTTTAGTTCAATTGATGTCACAAGTGGGGCCTAGCGATGTCACAAGTCACTACCAAGTTAAAAATCTGCTAACGGGGTAGGGCTCAGAAGTAAAGGAGCAGGATCAAGTGGTGGTCTCCAAAGGGCCTGAGAAAAAAGAAAAGAAACTTGGGGAAACAAGCACTGCAATCCTAACCAACTTCCCAGCACCGGGAAGCCGCACCAATAGGGCGCACAGTGCCACTGGCGTCACTGCAGGGGGGCGGAGCTCTAAGTTCTGCCACGGTGAGACCCTCCGTTACACGGGAGCACGAAGCGCCCCCTCCCCCTCGCCTTTGGAGCCATTCAAGTCGGTGAAAGCCCCGTTATCTATGTGCATACATATCTGCATACAAAAATGTGTGCACCTCTGTGAAGGATATGAGAGTCTCTCGCTCACTCGCTCTCTCTCGCTCTCCCGCTCCCCCCCCCCCGCTGATTAGACCTAACACTAGATATAAGATTAAGGCATCCCTGATAAACTGGATTAATTTCAAAGAAGTGAACAGAGACTGACTTTCTATAAATTCCCTGTCGATGTAGTCTATTGATATACTTCTGCATGCAATTCTAAATTCATGTCATTTAATTAGACGCAGCAAGGTAATAAGTGCGTAGATAAATATTTCTCAGATCTAATCAGGATTTATCCATTTAAATCTGTATTATGTGTACAGAATATACTTGGCAATCAATAAGGACACAGCTATCTAAAAAATAATTGGAATTGTGCATGGGGAAATTGGATAAGGACATAACGGCGAAGATGTCCAAAAAAAGGCTAACGAGTAAGTGTTATTGCTTCTGTATATATTGCTGACTTTGATTACAAGCTGCATAAAATGTACAGTGTTCTTTTCAAAATGTCACTATTTGCCTATATGTTTTTTTAATCATTCTTTGTAGGCTATTGATCCTTTTTAATGGGAATACGATTTGTTATAAAGTCAAATATGCTAGTGACCTGTTTCCTTCCTCTAAAAAGTGACACTAGATTTTTGTAAGGGGAAAAGTGATTGCAAGCATAATAATAGCAATAAATTTCTAAAACAATATTGGATATGTACTTGCCTCAAAGTGCACCCTTCCGTTAACATTACTTTCGAGCTTGTTTGTTTGCATATAGTGTCCCCCAGCACAGCACCCATTTTGCTTTACATTCCACATACAGTATATTCGGATGTACAATATCTTAATCGGGAATGAGGTAACAACTCTGATTTGTGTATTGCAATGTGAATATCACATATCCACTTTTTTGGGAAAGTGGCCCAGCTATAAGTACAGGTTGATTACCCCTTATCCAGACATCAGAAATCCAGACTATTCCGAAATCCAGACAGTTTTCGGGCTATGCCTTTTCCAACACCTGGCTGGCATTGTGCAAGGCATGCTGGGGCACAAAATTATTAAAAACATTGTATAAAATTACCTTCAGGATATGTGTATAAGGTGTATATGAGACATAAATGAATTTTGTGTTTAGACTTGGGTCCCATCCCCAAGATATTATATTTATACAAATATTCCAAAATCCAGACAAATTCGAAATCCAGACAACTTACCGTCCCAAGCAGTCCAGATAAGGGATAATCAACTTGTATACCAAAAATTGCAGCCTTAGTTAATGGGCAGTGTAAGTGTGCCCCACCACTCTAGGCCAGGGGTTCTCAACCTGTGGTACGGGTACCCCTAGGGGTACGTGAACCTCTTGCTAGGGGTACGCCAAGCCCTGCCCCATATCTGCCCCATCAGCAGCTAATTAAGTATTAATTAACATAGATTTTAAATTGTAATTATTTTTGGAGCCCTTCTGTCTCTCTGATTTTGGTTTTGGGTTTATTTTTGTACTTTGTAAAATGTACTTTGGTGCGGTGGGGGAGGGAGGAGCTGATTTTGGGAAGTGTGACTGGAGGAAAAAAAGAGCATTGCATCTCTCTCTCTCTCTCACACACACACACACACACACACATACACACACACACACACACAAACACACTCATTCTCTCTCACACACACACAGTTAAATAAGACATTTTTTACATTTAAAATTGTTTTAGTACCTTTTAATTTAACGATTAATTACCTAATTAATTGATTGATTAATCCAATTAATTAGCAGTTAATTAGCAGGGGGTACTTCAGAAAATTGGACCGTGATAGGGGGAATCCGGGCCTCCAATGGTTGAGAACCCCTGCTCTTGGCCGTTGTAAACATGCTGAAAAGTACATTTGCGACAACTCATGAGTAAGGGCCTCCGGTAGCCCTTACTCCTCCGGCCAACTGTCCCTGCACCCACCGGTGAATGTAAACCCTGCATCGATCTGAATGTAAGCCCTGCACCGAGAAGAGAAATCTGAGGATAAGAAAGGCGGTATATAAATACAGAAATAAATAAATAAATAAACTGATGTTTCTGGATTACTTGCTTTAATTTATAACAAAGTTTCCTGTAGGTTACTCATCAAACATCCTATCAAATAGGTTCTTGCTTGTTTGCTTTAACCGTCTTAAAAAACCTCTGGAACTCTTACAATCAAGAAGTACTTTATCACAACATAGTATTAATTTTTTTGTCCAAATGGAGTTACTACAGGACAGAGTTTGTGCTGTGTGCACTATGCTGTAGTAGCTCAGCAAGAGAGTAAGTTGGTACGAAATGGTATAAGTGTCATGGAGGTGATTGTGGAGGCTCCTTCTTGATAAGGGGCATACCACAAAATTAGTTCCCGAGTGATCCCTAAGTAAGACCACGCTAGAGCTTAATTTTCCTTTATTGAATTACGCAAGCAGCATCTTATCAGTATGTGCGAGTTCGGTTCTGTATATGTTTTCATCAACAACATGTTTGTTAGTTTTGAAACTTGCTTTACATCTGTCAACTCTCTCGCATTTTTCCCTCATCACAAGTCACCTACCATGGTCACTGCCCTTTCAGCTAAGATGGAGTTGATAGAACTCCCATTGGAGTCCATCAATGCCAACTCTCTTCTTTTCCAGAGGGGGCTTTCTTGACTGAAATGAGGCACTTGGGGTCTGAACATTCTTCTCTTTCCACAGTAATCACTGCCCCTGGTTGGCCTAGAGTCTACAAAATCAGAAAGTGAAGTTTTATTTATGTTTGTATTTGACCAGGGAATATTGGTGAAGGATCTCGTGATGATATTTGGTACTCTTTATAATACATTGTGGGGGGGAGGACATTAAAAAAAGAGGACATTAAACAGATATGTATATGTAGTTCAACATTTCATCAGGGAATTGATTATTAAATATATTTATGAAGGCAACCTCTAAAAATAAAAATGCAATTCAAGAATAGAAAGTTGTGTGAATCGGCAAAAAGCATCAAATTACTGCTGTTGACAGACTTACGGCCCAATCCTAATGGGCTGCCCCACTGGTGGAACTAGTTTGAGCAACCATAAAGCATGCACTGCTGGAAACTAGTTTAAGATGGCATGCACTGTCGCAAATGTTGCTTTTTAAGCAACCATAAGTGCCAGCAAGAAAGTTGGAGCTTTCCCGAGTATTTCATCATCCCAGCACTGGCCACCCACTTAAGGGAGGGATGGAGAGAGGGTGGAATGGGGCCAGGGAGGGGGTAAAACTGGGTGGGTAGGAGGAGGAACAGGGGGTGGGGTGGCTGTGGGAGGGGATGAATCTGGCGGTGATGATGCGTGCTAGATACTATCCCCACTGGCGTCGTTGGAGCGTGTGGGGGGGCGGACCGCCAGGGGGAGACGCGCGCAAAGGGGTGACGCGCGTCACCTGCGCGTCACCATCCGGACACCGGACACTCCGAGGCCAGGGAGCCGGCCTCGGAGCGTCCGACCCCGCCGACGCTCCAGGGCCTTCTGAAGGCCCGATGGTTCAAAACGTAAAGTTTTACGTTTTTCGCAAATGCACAGTACTTTTCTGAGGGCAAATGGGCAGCCCTTTGCCCTCAGAAAATGTACTGCGCATGCGCGAAAAATGGAAAACTTTCCGTTTTGAGCCATCGGGTCTTCAGAAGGCCCTGGAGCGCCGGCGGGACCGGACACTCCGAAGCCGGCTCCCCGGCCGGCTCCCCGGCCTCAAATTCGGCTGGGGGGGTCACCCAAGGGTGGGGGTGACGCGCACCCCCCTGCCCTTGGGTGACGCGCGTCTAGTGACGCTACTGACTATCCCCTCTGGCAGCAGCCTCTCCACCCCCTTTTTCTCCTCAGACTCATTCCAGCTAAAGAGCAGGCGAAGGTCCAAGGAGATCCATTGCAGGGCAGGATGCTTACGGGGGGGGGGGGATTTAAATCCCCTTTCCCTTCTGAAGCCTCCTGCTCCTTCTTCTGCTGCATGCACTTTTCAGTGCGGCTGCACCAGCAAGGAGGGGGAAGAACAGGATTGGACCATTAGTAGATGTGGCTACAACAATGAAGATGTTGCCATAGTCATCACTACTTTCTGGTTAGGGCTTGTATGTGGATTTTCATAGGATTCAATAGACTCCTGGCTCTGCTACCCTCTCTCCACTCCCCCAGTGTATGCAACTGGGTTCATGTGTGTCTCTCCTATTTGATCGATTTCGCCCTGTACAGCTGCCATCTACTCTCTTGAAAAAAAAGTACAGAGAAAATGTTACAGCCTAGGGCAGAGGTTGTCAACCTGTGGTAGGGGTACCCCTAGGGGTACACAGACCTCTTGCTGGGGGTACGCCAAGCCCTGCCCCTTATCTGCCCCTTCAATAGCTAATTAAGTGTTAATTAACAGATTTTAAAGTGTAATTATTTTTGGAGCCCTTCTGTCTCTCTGATTTTGGTTTTGGGCTTATTTTTGTACTTTGGAAAATGTACTTTGGTGGGGTGGGGGAGGGAGGAGCTGACTTTGGGAAGTGTGACTTGGAGAAAAAAAGAGATCCTTATGTGTGTGTGTGTGTGTGTGTGTGTGTGTGTGTGTGTGTGTGTGTGTCCCTCACTCACACACACATACACACACACACACAGTTAAATAAGACATTTTTTCACATTTAAAATTGTTTTAGTACTTTTTTATTTAATGATTAAATACCCAATTAATTTATCGATCAATCCAATTATTAGCAGTTAATTAGCAGGGGGTACTTCAGAAAATTGGACCGTGATAGGGGGTACCTGGGCCTCCAAAGGTTGAGAACCCCTGGTCTAGGGCCTCAATCCTATCCCCCACCACTTGCACCGATTCAGACACTCCATGGAGGCACATGCTGCATCCTATTGTGGGGCGATCAAGAGCTCTCTTTGAGGAATGGGAACTTTTGTTCCCTTACCTCACAGTAAGCCCCTTGTTGCCATTTATTTATTTATTTATTTATTTATTAAAAAAAATACCCCGCCTCTTCCTATGCCGAGGCAAATGCCCAAGGCGGCTTACAACAGTTAAAATACATAATTTAGAAACAGTACATAGAATAAATTAAAAAACGATAAAATCCACTGGTGGGTAATAATGTGAAGCAGAAAAACAACAAGGCAGAACATACTGACGCACTGGAGGCAGACAACCACCAAAACGCAAGACGAAAACCCATCACCCAAACGCAAGACGAAACAGAAAAACTTTTTGAGCCCCCGCCGAAAAGTCATGAGGTCATATGGTTCTCCTTGGACCTACGCTAGCTCTATAGCTGGTCCAGGTTCAAGGAGAGTAAGCAGACAGTGTGGGCTGAACCAAGGGGAATTGAATTTGGCATGCACATTTGTCGCTGAGGGCCACCACCTCTGGCCTGGTCCCCACCTCCTGCCCTCCCCCCAGTCTGCCTAGTAACTCCCCCTGCCCTTCCCCTCCTAGCCCATGACACACAACCCCTGTGCCAACATATTGGCAGTGGCCTGCTCTGACAGCTGTGCCAGTGCTTCTCCAATCCTGCCACCACTTTGCAGCTTTAATTAATTAATCAATTAAAAATAAATTAAATTTATTTATTTGTGGGTGCAAAGTGCCTACTTGCCACCCGAAGGTTGGCCTATTTATTTATTTATTTATTTACTTACTTACTTACAATTTAATTAATTAACTTGCCTGTCCTGTCACCGCCATTGCTGCCATTCTGCTGCTGCCACCATTGCCAATGCCACCACTATCATTGTCATTGCTGCTGGCCGCCATCATCTCATCTTCATCGTCTTCGTCTTCATTGTCTCTGCTGCCGCTGCTGGAGCCTGGCCGGCTGCATCCGAGCCGGCCAGGACTCCTGCCCCCTCAAGCAACCACCGCCACAATTAAAACTTACTGTACCTTTTTCGGTGGCGCCATCTTGGATCTCACGAAAACTCGCAAGATCCAAGATGGCGGTGCCCAAATCTTTGCGAGATCCAAGATGGTGCCGCCGGAAAAAGGTAAGTTTTTTAACTTTTAAAAGTTACTACTGAGTGAACCTACTGAGTGAACTACTGAGTTCAGCCTACTGAGTAAACTCCCAAGAGTCATACTTGCCTTTGGAATTACACTGGCTTTCCAAGTCACAGATGTCCATGTTATGGATGGCTGCACTGGCTCTTACGCCAGTGGGTGTAGCACAACGGTTCTCAAACTGGTGGGCTGTGACCCACCAGGATAACCGGATACTGTCCCATGCCACCTTGATAGTGGTGGCAATTCCGCGGATCATCGCCACCAGGAAAAAGGTACATTTGGACTTACTGGGGGGGGGGGTCCTGTGTTCCTGGATGGTGCAGGGAGGCCCATGTGGGGAGGCCTCTGTGGGCCTCCCCACGCTGTAGATCACCATGAAGCAGCGATTGCAACAACTTCCACTTTTCATCTGAAAACTGGAAGTGGTCGTAATCACCGCTCCACAGCAATCTACAGTATGGGCAGGACTGCAGAGGGGACTATGGGCCTCCCTGCACCCTCCGGAGGGATGCAGAACCCCTGGTAAGTACAAAATGTGCCTTTTTCCCAGTGGCAATCCCGAGGATCGCTGCCACCACTGTCCCCACCCCCTCCAAAACTCACAGTTCTCCCCTACTCGTGGGGAGAAACACTGGTGGAAGGTATTGGTACTTTATTTTGTCATTTCTACTTTACAGGCAGCACACTGAAGCTGTGTAATATGGTACAAACAGCCAATGTGTCCGTTCCCATGATGGAGCTTGGATTCTATCCCTGGTCTTCATAATCTAAAAGAAGGCCTCAAAAGAACATTTAGAAAGTCAATTTGTCATCCAGCCTTCAGTTTGAAACAATGTTTGAACAAGTCAATTTAACTTGTATTGACTCTTTACCTAGTAACACCACCTAAAATTAATCTTCAGTTTTGCCAATATAAAGCATATCACGTTTCTTTTTATTTCTACTATCTGCCTTGCAAGGGACCCTTTTGTTCCTTTTATTGCTATAGACAGATTGAAGTAGCTGCTAGGATTTATACGTATTTTCAGAAACTAGAAGACCTATTTTAGTGTCTTTGTCCCCCTAGCCCTCAATGCAAACTGAAATTCAGTTTACACTGAACTTAGCAAAGCCTGATCTAATTAAGTACACATGAAGTTTCATGTACCCCATCTTAAGACTGATACCGACTGTGCACCTTGGGACTTTTTTCATCATGCCCAAATTTGTCTCATATCTCTTATTTTGTTTTACACCCAGATAGAAGAATAATGTTGAAGAACTCAAAATCTTGCACACTATTTTGTAAATTTTTAGTTGGTTACCCTACTTTAGATTTGTGTTTGTCATGGACCAACACAGCTACCTACAATTTTTCATTCATATTAGAGGTTCAGAGATACGTACACTAGAAGGTGCTTTATACTGAGTCAGACAATTGGTCCAATGGGCTAAGTTCTGACTGCACTGACTGATAGTGGCTCTCCAAGGTTCAGAATGCATCTTTACCAGCTCCACCTGGAGATGTTGGATATTAAACTGAGACCTTCTGTATGCAAGGCATGTGCTCGATCACTGAGCTACAGCCCATCCCCTGAGGGTTGTATCCTAAGAAAGTGGATCATAACTAAGCACCATTACAATCAATGGGACAAGTTACTCGTGACTAGAAGCCCAATCCTATCTAAAAAGTGCAGCAGCAGAACGCAGCTATAGAGTGCTTCAAGCAGCACGAGCATCTGGTGCACTGGCGGGAAGGTCAGAGGCTTCCAGAGCACACTGGTGGTTGTCAGGAGACTTGCCGGAGCAGGTAAACCCGGCGCAGGTGGTGGAACGGGGGGGGGGGATGAGGTGGAACAGGGAGGAAATGGGGTAGGGGTGGGCAGATTGGGCACAGGAGGGACTCGGGACCTGCATGGAGCAATGAGGATTTGCGCCAACTATATTGCTGGAGCAGGTCCAAGTTGCCCTACAGAGGTTGCTGGGGCTCACCGCGGGCAAGGGAACAAATGTCCCCTTAACCTGCGGAGAACTGCAGCAGCCAAAACTGTGGAATGTAGTGTTTTGTAATGTAGGGATGTAGTGGAAGCCACTCTGGTGCTGATGCATCGCTGTGCGGGAGTTTATGTAGGACTGGACTGTAACAGACATTCCATTAATTTCAATGGGTCATATGGCCCAATCCTACCTAACTTCCCATATGGTGATGCAGTGGCGGCACAGCCTCTGTTATATTTCACAGAGAGCTTTCACTGCTGGAGGTCTCTTTGGCGTAAGGAGACGTTTGCCCTTTTGCCCCAGTGTAAGCCCCGGCCAGCATCCGTTATGGGTTATAAGAACATAAGAACATAAGAAGAGCCCTGCTGGATCAGGCCAAAGGCCCATCTAGTCCAGCTTCCTGTATCACACAGTGGCCCCACCAGATGCCTCAGGGAGCACACAACCAACAAGATAACCTGTTTCTTGCTGCCACTCTCCTGCACCTGGCACACAGAAAACCTACTTCTAAAAACAGGAGGTTGCTTATGGCTTGTAACCTGTGATGGTCTTTTCCTCCATGAATCTGTCCAAACCCCTTTTAAAAGCATCTAGGCCAGGTGCCATCACCACATCCTGTGGCAAGGAGTTCCACAGATGAATTACACACTGGGTAACGAAATATTTTCTTTTATCCGTTCTAACTCTCCCTCTACTCAATTTTAGTGCATGTCCCCTGGTTCTGGTGTTGGGCGAGAGGGAGAAGAATTTCCCTCTATCCACTCTCTCCATCCCATGCATAATTTTATACGTCTCAATCATGTCCCCCCTCAGGCGCCTTTTTTCTAGACTGAAAAGCCCCAGACACTGTAGCCTTTCCTCATAAGGGAGGTGCTCCAGCCCACGAATCATTCTGGTCGCTCTTTTCTGCACCTTTTCCAGTTCCACTATATCATTTTTGAGATGCGGCGACCAGAACTGGACGCAATACTCCAGATGCGGCCTTACCATCAATTTGTACAAAGGCATAATGATATTGAGAATGATATTCTCAATCCCTTTTTTAATGATCCCGAGCATGGAATTGGCCTTCTTCACAGCCACCGCACACTGGGTCGACACTTTCGACCTGTTCACCAGTACCCCAAGATCTGTCTCTTGATCCGTCAACTCAGATATGAGCTAGCTCTAAAGCTGGTGCAAGTCCAAGATGATCTGTGCATGTGGATCAGGTCCAGGAAGGGGGGGTTGAATTCAGAATGTACTGCCACTGATTAACCCGCCACCCAGGCCCAATTCACTCATCTCTTGCCCCATCTCCTCCCCATTCCATCCTCTAACCATCCCGATTTCACCCCTGCCCTCCTCCACCCCTTTCTTCTCCCTGCTCCGAACTTACTTGCTCCAGCGTGCCTTCTGAGGTCTGCCAGAGTGATGATTGAGCTGTCCATCATGATGACTTTCTTAGGATACAACCCACAGGCTCTCTCTCTCTCTCTCTCTCTCTCTCTCTCTCTCTCTCTCTCTCTCTAAACTAGCGAATTAAGCACATTGCCCAAAAGTTATTGAAAGAAAGACAAGAATACATTACAGATAGTAGTTTTGGCATCAAATGTTTCAAATGCTACTGTGTTTCACTAATACAGTGTTTACATAATGGAGATGATCAGTATAATGCATGCCTTAGCAATAATGAGATGGTTAGAGGCTAATTATTTTGTGAATAAAATCAAACAAAATCAAGTAATTAAACAACAGACAGCAAATATCTTAAGACTTGCAATAATAATTGTTGAAGGTTTGATTGAGCTGGGTGCTCTATGAATAAAGAATTAATGCAATGTTGCATGCCAGTAAACAAAAAGATCATTCCTTTTTGTTGCTTTTTAATAGATAAACACATGTAATGCCTGATTTCCAAAACAGGTCACATCCTTCTTAGCAAAGGCTGATCTTGTCCTGCCCTGGTGTTATAATTTGACGTGAATGCTAATGAAGAACAAATAGGGAAAAGTTTAAAAGATAGATAATTCTACAAAAATAATTCTCCCCAGATATCCTATACAAGGCATTCTTTGTCATTCCACATTTTTTTTTGTCAACCACATTGTTACTTTTCAAGATTATCCTAAAGCAAATCTTCAAGGTTATTGGTGTCTTATTTATCTGTACAACAAACAGAATTAAGCCACTATAGTTGAGCAGCATAAACTTAAGGACAAACAGTCAGCAAGTGCAGGCTTAGTTCCTTATTCTTCTGTTTTGTTTTGTTTTGTTTTACCACAGACAATCAAATATGCTAGTCATATGTTCCTGTTGTGAAGGAATTCATTTAATTCAGCTTTCTGTTCCTTCTCAGCTGGCACTATTACAGAGACTCTTGGGCTCTACGACTACAGGCCAGGATCCCAAATTATTATCCCGGGGAAATTCATGTTTACTCCTGTTGGTTTGGAGGGATAGTAACTGTGATTGTGAACTCTTATATGGATATGATTCCCATTCTAATTAAGTACACATGTCCCTTTACAGTAAATCCCAAAGATGTACCAAAACAAATCATTTCTTTAAGGCCCAGTGAAATTCCTGACAAAAGACTCTTTTGGAGCAATTTGCAAAAATTCCTTCCCAGCCACCATGAAAGGTGACCAGGAAAAGCTGTTACATGGTCAATATTTTATTTTTCTGTATTTCAAAGTGTGCAAGCAACACACATCTAAACATAGGCTTACCAGATCTCCAACCGGGACAGAGTGCTAGACCTTTAGGAGAAGGAATGTGGGCAGGTGTAGCTTGTTAAGTCCTAGAGCACACTCCTAGGCATGTCTACTCAGAAGCAAGCCCCATTGTGTTCAATGGTTTATAGCAGGGGTGGGGAACCTATTTACGGTGGAGGGCCATTTCCCCATGGGGGAAGTGGGTCGCGGGCCGTGTCCCCTCCACCGCAAACAGGTGCCCCCCCAAGCAAGTGTGCGTTCACGCGCGCGAGCGCATCCCCCCAGCTCTCCTCCTTACCTTCTCTTCAGCCGCCGCCGCCATTGGCTGCGGCAGTGGCCCCGCACGCGCTCACATCGCCGAACTTACTCTCAACCCGGCTGTAATAGACATGCGCAGAAACAGCCGGGTTGAGAAGAGGTTGCGCGATCTTGCGTGACCCTCTTCTCAACCCAGCTGTTTCTGCGCATGTCTATAACAGCCGGGTTGAGAGTAAGTCCGGCGATGTGAGCGGCAGCGGCCCCGCTAGCGCTCACATCGCCGGACTTACTATCAATCCGGCTGTAATAGACATGCGCAGAAACAGCCGGGTTGAGAAGAGGTCGCGCAATCTCACGTGACCCTCTTCTCAACCCGGCTGTTTCTGCGCATGTCTATAACAGCCGGGTTGAGAGTAAGTCTGGTGATGTGAGCACGCGCGGGGCCTCCCGAGGCTCCGCTCTGAGCGCGCGCGGGCCGGACCCGATAGAATCGGGTCCAGGCTTGCGTGGGCCGGACCGGATCTCTCCGGGGGCCGGATCCAAACCGCGGGCCGCCGATTCCCCATCTGTTTATAGCATTCTGTTTGTGAGACTCTACATCTATTCAGGGAGATTCTCTCGTCTGGCTCTCTAGCTGCTGTGGCTCCTGAAATGCAAAGTTATCATGTATTGCAGAAACAGATTGGTGAAATTGATCCTCTGTGCATCCTCGCCCAAGATCCACAAACTCCCCTCTATCTTCCATTGGCTTTGTCTCGTATACAGTCAAATGTATATGTTTAGAGCAGGGGTGCACAACATACGGCCCGCGGACCACATGCGGCCCGCCTGACAATTTCCCATGGCCCGCGAAGAAATTGGGGCTCCCAGAGAGCGGGCGCATGTGCTCCGCTCTAGCGCGCGATTCGTCTCCTGGCCAAACGCCAGGAGCCTGCTGGCGGCGCTTTGATCGCCGCCAATCAGCTGTCTCCTGGCATTCAGCCAAGAGCGAATCGCGCGCGCGCGCTGAGTCCTAGGAGACTGAAAAGGCGCGAAGGCGCGAAGAGAGGCTGCTCGGCTCTTCGGCTTGCTTGCCAGTTGCTGCTGGATCGTTCGTGCTTGCTCGCTCATTCTTCTGGCTGCTGGATCGGTCTTCAGAAGAGGAAGCCCGCGCTCGCAAGCCCCTGTTCGGCTTCGCTTGCTGCTGGAGCGCTCTTTGAGTCTTTGGCCCTTTTTTGAGTCTTTTGCTGCTGGAGCGCTCGTTCTTCAGAGGAAGCCCGCCATTTTCAAATCAGGAATCCCTGCAAGTCCCCACGGAGCCCCTCCAAAGGTACTCTTCTTAAAATTTCTTTAAATGTATTTTTAAATTAAAGGCGCTTCTTAAACATTAACTGGGGGTATGCCTGGTGTGGAGGCTTGTTAAAAACATTTACTGGGGGTTTGGCTGGTGGTGAGGCTTTTTTTTTTTTTTTGCTTTCATGGGGGTGGCTGGGGAGGCTTCTTTTGCCTGGCTCAGGGAGCATGCTGCTGGTTTGAATGTGGCCCTTTTTATTTATTACTGTGCTTTGCAATGTGCTTTCTTAATTTCAAGTGATTTTTACAAAATGAACTGAGGGGGGGGCTGGGGAGGCTTCTTTTGCCTGGCTCAGGGAGCATGCTGCTGGTTTGAATGTGGCCTTTTTTATTTATTACTGTGCTTTGCAATGTGCTTTCTTAATTTCCAGTGATTTTTACAAAATGAACTGGGGGTGGTGGCTGGGGAGGCTTCTTTTGCCTGGCTCAGGGAGCATGCTGTTGGTCTGAATGTGGCCCTTTTTATTTATTACTGTGATTTGCAATATGCTTTCTTAATTTGCAGTGATTTTTACAAAATGAACTGGGGGTGTGTGGCTGGGGAGGCTTCTTTTGCGTGGCTCAGGGAGCATGCTGCTTGTTTGAATGTGGCCCTTTTTATTTATTACTGTGCTTTGCAATGTGCTTTCTTAATTTCCAGTTATTTTTACAAAATGAACTGGGTGGTGGTGGCTGGGGAGGCTTCTTTTGCCTGGCTCAGGGAGCATGCTGCTGGTTTGAATGTGGCCCTTTTTATTTATTACTGTGCTTTGCAATGTGCTTTCTCAATTTCCAGTGATTTTTACAAAATGAACTGGGGGGGTGGCTGGGGAGGCTTCTTTTGCCTGGCTCAGGGAGCATGCTGCTGGTTTGAATGTGGCCCTTTTTATTTATTACTGTGCTTTGCAATGTGCTTTCTTAATTTCCAGTGATTTTTACAAAATGAACTGGGTGGTGGCGGCTGGGGAGGCTTCTTTTGCCTGGCTCAGGGAGCATGCTGCTGGTTTGAATGTGGCCCTTTTTATTTATTACTGTGATTTGCAATGTGCTTTTTACATTTTCAGTGCTTTTTAAAATATAAAAAGTTGTTGGATCTTCGGTCTCCTGGACTCCCCTTCTGAACTCAGGTCACAGGTTGTTTATTAATAAGACATCAATATCTTGGTTATTTAGAATATGTTGCTTTTTGTGATATTTTTCTGGCCCATGGACACGCCCCTTGTGATGTCACTTCCTGAGGAAGTGACATCACGGTTCCTGGACCCGCCCCCTGAGATGAGGAAGTGACATCACGGCTCCTGGACCCGCCCCCCGTGCGGTCCCAGAGAAGTTCGGCCTGTTCATTTCGGCCCCAACCTACTTCCAAGTTGTGCACCCCTGGTTTAGAGTCTGTTGCTTTCTCTCTTGCTATAATTGTTATGTGTGTGTATGCATATTTTAGTCTGTTTTTCTACCATTTTTATTGGAGAACAAAGAGTAGCCTCAGCTCTCTTCTCCAAATAAATCCCCATAACCGATCCCTCAAGGACTCTGCTGCAAGTGGGGAACTCCTTCGAACAAGGTTTCCCATCTGGAGACTTGGGATATCAGTTATGAGTGTTTATTCAGTGGGAGAGACTTGCTGCCCCACCACAAGAAGTAGGTGAAATGATTTCAAGTCTAGAGGCTTACATCTTGCTTGTAGTAGCCCTCAGTTCAGGCTGCAGAGACAGAGAGCCTCATCAAGCTACAGCCTTTCACTGAGATCAGAAACATAGCAAACTTGCCTTTTCCCCTCTTATATAGGGGTTATATAGGATAACCTTTCAAAAATGCAGCCCCATGATAAATCACAGAAGAAACGTAGCATCTTATGTTCCAAATCTTGCTCAGTGTGCTGTGATGCATTGTGTAGAACAAACCACTGCAGCTGCCATGCAAGAATTATAACTACTGTATAGTTCACTTTGGAACTGAACATGAAATATTCTTATGGGAAAATGTTCTTCATATAATATGTACACATTTACTTTGCCTATATTGCTCTGTTATTTGCAAAATGTGTAATCTGTTGCCATTTTCAGTTCTGACAAATAAAGTTGCTATTACAATGAAATCCACTTAAATCAGAAATGTCTGCATGCTTAAATGAATCCAATTTATTAGCAGTATAGTAGAGGACTTTTCTGTGAAAAGAGCAGCAATTGAGGACAGAATCTGTCCCATCTCCTCTGTCCCTTGCCATTCAGAGCAGACAGTCTGAACACATGGAAGAAAAGTGGGGGGGAAAACACCACTGCAGACCACTGCAGGGCACAGAACCAGTTCTTATACAACCCTGTACAGTATAAAATAGGCTGCAACTTAGTGAGATCAGTTTCTATGGTGAGTTCCATATAAGTGACACTGGCAGTACAGCCATACCTCACTATCTGTGGGTTCGTGTTGTGTCCCAACTGTTGCACCCCAAACTTTACTCCTGGGGGAGCAAACTACTATTCCCTTTAATCAACTCCAATGTCCACTTTAGGCAAAGTCAGCTCCTTTCCCCTTTAAATTGCAATTGTGTGCCAAAAGAAAACACTGAACTTCCAAGGCAACTATTTACAAGATTTATTACTTTCCCAGCAATAAATTCCATTAGCTCATCCTGGGCAGATAAGATTCTACTTAGCTAAGGAGGGTCCGTTTCTGTAGAGAAGTCCAACTCGTTACTTCACGGCAGTGGAATTTCCTTGTTGCCTTTCTCCTGTCCAGCAAAGAGTCTTGTAGCACAAAGTTCAATCCATCCCGGTCTCTCCGACCTTCCAATCAGGCAGAGTGTCTCCCAATACCAGTCAATCCAGGTGGGTAGTCCATACAGGTGAGCAGTCAGTCCGGCAGAGTATCCCTGTCTGGAGCAGAGTCGTCGTCGTCGCTCGGCAGTCTGGCAGCATGTCCCCGTCGCGAGCTGGCGAGGCCTCCTTCCTGCTCCTACTGCTGCTGCTTTTATACTGTTAGTCCCTATCATCTCTTTACTGGCTACAGCTGTGGGCTTCCAATCACTGCCCTTATTATTGCCCACAGCTGTGAGAGTTCCAATCAATGCTAATTGAGTGCAGCTGCGAGCCACACCCACTGCATTCAAAGTAACAGCTTTATCCCAATTAACAGCAACACCTGTGGGCCACGCCCAATTGCTTGCAGGTGTGCTTCCACCCACGCAGTCCTGGGTGGTAACCCTTTGTGTCCCAGTCCTGTCAAACAGGCAATCCTTTAACCCCTTCCTCCCTGGACCTGTCAAAACAGGGGACCACTGCTAACACCACTAACTCCTCGTCAATCTTCCACAATTTCCACTACAGAGATCTACGAAGGGGGTTGCGGGCCCAGCATGATGCAGAAGAGGCCTCCAGAGGCCCCCTCACTGGATTGGGTAAGGTATTGAGGCACAAATGCTAGACTTCACTTCAGCATCCGTGGATTTGTGGTATCCGCGGGGGTGGCGGAGCCAACCCCCCGTGGATACCGAGGGACGGCTGTATTGCAGCATGCAAGGGGTGTGTGTGGAATCTTACTGTTCCATTCCAAATGTTATTCCATTCATTTTAGTTATCAAAGCTTTGGTTTATTTTGATCCTCATGCATTTATTTATTTTTAATTGCATTAGTCATTTGTGGGGGGGGGGTTTCCTTTACTTTCAGTTCCGTGTTCCCCCAACTTTTTTTCTTGTTGCCGCCTCTAAACAAAATGCCACAACACAATTTAAAATTCTGGAAGAGGAACTGGAATTTAAAACTTAAACAGTCATAGGAAAAAAAAAAAACAAGAGACATTTTAGTTCATTGACATATATTAATTCTAAACCTGTTTTATTTGTTCTTTAAAAACTAATGATGCATGTGTGTAGGTCCAGTCAAATAAAATTGAGTGCCATTTTGTGTAGGTCCAGTCAAATAAAATTGAGTGCCATTTTGTGCTGGGATATACAACACTTTTATTATTATTATTATTATTATTATTATTATTATTATTATTATTATTATTATTATTATTATTACTGTTGTTGTTGTTTTGACATAATTTGTTCCAGGTCTTACAAGACTGCAGATTTTGACTTATTCTTACTGGACTTTCTTTGAAATCAACTATGACAGTTGTGTTCTATAAGGGTCACACTCTTCAGACAAATTGGAGAGAGAAAAAAATGGCACATAACAATAGAAATGATAAATGGAACAAAGCAGCTATTGGCAAAGAGTGACAAGGTCGTAATGATTTTGTTATGAAAGAACTTGATGAACATTATGCAACTGCACTATTTTAACTAAATGGGATGCAAGAAGATGATATTGCCCTTGGTGCTGTCAGTTCAGATGGCCAACCCGGCACCAGTGTTTCCAGTGTAAAAAATAAGGCTGTTCATACATGTGCAGCTATTTGCATACAACTAATCTAATCAGAGACATTTTCCACTATCTTTGGCCTAAGGGATTTAGATATTTAATATACTTACAAATTGGTTCCATGAGTTGGGTGGCAGCAAAGGAGTGAATGACACTCTATTAATTCCACTTCCTGTTAATGTTTCTGGACAGCTTTGTATATAACAAGCGTGGCCAAACTGCGGCTCCTGAGCCACTTGCGGCTCCTTGACATATAATGTGTGACTCTCGGAAATATGTTGGCTGAGCTCCTTTTTGCATCACAATTAATATGAAAGGTAAATAAGAAATGTCCAAGCTTTATAATTATTGACTAGGTATAGACTGAGAGTCCACTGGATTAAACAGAAGTTTAATGTTTATGGTGAGTAAATATACCATATTGGTCTGAGTATAAGACTCACTTTTTTCTCCTAATTTAAGTTTTTAAATTAAAATTAAATTAAATTAAATTTAAATTAAGTTTTATGGCAAATTTAGATAGCATAATAAAAAGCAGAGATATCACCATACCAACAAAGGTTCGTATAGTCAGGGCGATGGTGTTCCCAGTAGCAATGTATGGTTGCGAGAGCTGGACCATAAGGAAGGCTGAGCGCCGAAGAATAGATGCTTTTGAACTGTGGTGCTGGAGAAGACTCCTGAGAGTCCCTTGGACTGCTAGGAGATCAAATCAGTCAATCCTAAATGAAATCAACCCTGACTGTTCCCTGGAAGGACAGGTACTAAGGCTGAAACTCAAATATTTTGGCCACCTAATGCGAAGAGAGGACTCTCTGGAGAAGACTCTGATGCTGGGAAAGACTGAAGGCAAAAGGAGAAGGGGAAGGCCAAGGATGAGATGGTTAGACAGCATCACCGATGCAACGAACATGAAAATGAGCGAACTCAGGAAGATAGTGGAGGATAGGAAGGCCTGGCGGGATATGGTTCATGGGATCACGAAGGGTCGGACACGACTTAACGACTGAACAACAACAACAAAGTTTTTAAACTAGGGGTGTGTCTTATAATCAGGCTGTTGCAATTTAATGCCAGTGATTTAATTAAAAAATTTTAATAGCACCAAACTTTAAGGGTGCGTCTTATAATCAGGTGCATCTTATACTCGGGACAATATGGTATTTCAGAATTTAAATGCTTCTTAAATAAATTGTGGTTCTGAAACATCTGAAATTTATCATACATGGCTCTTACATCAATCAAGTTTGGCCTCCCCTGGTATATAATATGCTCAGATATTTTATGTGAAGCAACGCATATACAATTTCTGATGTCACTTGCTCATGAACAGAAAATATTTGGATGTTTTAAAATGTTGTAATGTTTTGTTTTTGTTTTGTTTTGTTTTTGTAGCAGTTAACAGCGCTGTGTATATCTTTGGAGGCAGGGGTGAATTGTTCAAATATATACTAGATTCACCATTTCATATCAAAAAGAAGGAAAGATTTTTCTCAAGTAGTGATGTATCTGAACTGGGGGGGGGAGATGGGGGGGATGATGCAGTAGCAAATTTAAGCATTCCTTCGTGAGCCCGTTATAAGCTGAGCCCACAAGTCCCAAGTTAAACCCTTGCTGATAGGGACCACAACAGAATGGGGAACCATATAATTTACAATTAAGAGGTCCAGGTTTTCGGGCCATTTATTAAGGTTCAAACAGGACAAGTCCTGGGTTGACGTTTCGCCCTGATGCATATCGGGCATCCTCAGAAGCGTGACAACAATTTCAGATGTTATTGTAAAACTGCCGAGACTACGGACATGGCAAACCCCGTGGGGAACCAATTGCAAATAGTGGGAGCTTCGTCCTTTCAGCCTAATGCATAGGCTAGAAACTATCATCCCTGTTTAATATATAGGCATAGGCACAGAGCACGGAAGCCCCGGATGTAGGTTGGTGGTGACTCGTGTCATGATGTCACGTCATTGCGTCTCACACACACACACACACACACACACACACACACACACACACACCGATTGTTTCTAGAGTGCAGACAGGCCCAGTCAGTGAGCACGGAGCTCCACTCGCTGCTCTAAACCTCCAAGGGCCTCCTGTGTCACCCCCCATGGAGCATCACGCCCAGTGCAGCCCACACCGGCCGCACTGCCCTAGTGATGCTACTGCTGCACTGTCTGCACAAACCAGTATGAGTCAACCATCTGAGGCTCTCCCATGTTTCATTGCATCAATATACATCTCAGCATATATTCCATATCAGCATTAAAATGCTGATGTAGGAGCAGGAACAATTCCCATTCGGATTTGCTCTTAGTATATAGACAATTTGAAGTCTCTTCATACAATTATAATATGTTAACTACCATATCAACTACTCCTGTTAATTTTATCCAAGGAAGGTGATAGCACTATGAGAGGGAAGAAAGTGAAATTGTCTTATTATGGAGAGAGAGAGAGAGAGAGAGAGAGAGAGAGAGAGAGAGAGAGAGAGAGCACTAAACGTTCCAGTGCAAATGAGTAAATGTAACTGCTTGCAAGCCAGAGGAGGACTGTATTTTAAAAGTCATATGACAATCAATATGTACCCTGTCAGTCGAAAAGGACAATTGAGGGCTATCAGCCGCTTAATGAAATGCCGCCAGAAACCCAATGGAAGAATCAAAACTAGAGTGAAGATTAATTAATTAAACCTACTATTGAGTTCATCTAACAGCAGAGAAACAGGCAGATGGTGGTGACATCAAAATAGACCAGCTTAGCTTAGTTGGGCTGCTATGGTTTGAAACTCTCCCGTGACACTTGAAGTGTTCATCACTCAGGCTACTCACAAAGTGCTAAATACGTCACATCATCTTCAAGGATGGGGTTGATCAGATCAGGCACTGATTGAGAACCCACACCCATTACAGTACCCAATTAGGTCAACCCCTGAACCCCTCTGTACCAGTAACAACAGTGACACAGGTCAGCTGCTACACCTGGCAATCCATCTATGAATGGGAACACCTCCAGAGTCCAGACTGATGCTCTCATTGGACAAGAGATTTGCATGGCAGCTCCTTGTTCTCCTACCTAGCTCGCTGGCCACTGGGCTTTCTTCCCGAAGCTTCTGCAAGTTGCCAGCACCAAAGATTACTTCCCCTCCATTCACTGATGAGGATAGGGGAAGGGAAGGGATTGCTACTAATTTCCCAGTGCCACTGGTAAGATTGGGGAATGTTAGGGCCCAATGTGCCCTGGGAGGACCAGTGCAGGACTTTGCTCCAGGGTTGCTATCAGATGATCCTTTCACAGCTTAAGAGGAGAGCTGTATTTACGTAGCTTGAAACCTGGTCTATAACAGTGCAATCTTGGTCTATGATGTCGCAAATGTGGCGTAAGGCACGTTTGCATCACCTGGTGAGTAGGCAGCACCGGTGCTGAAGCCGGCACCGCTTTACTTGCCCCACATTTGACACTGCACCCACCGGGGAAGGTAAGCTCCCTGCTGGGTGGCAGAGGGGCAGGGGGAGGGAGGAATGGGCATTCCGGGGGGGGGGAAGGATTGGCTGGCTGGGCCCGGGAAGGGGAAGGGATTGGCAGTGAAGGTTATGCCGAAATCCTATCCTCCTTCCCGGGCCTGACCGCCACTACATGGGGCTCTTGGACTTGCGCCAGCAAACTAGCTGGCACACATCCAAGTAGCCCCATTAGGGCAGCTGGAGTGTTACCCGGGAGAAGGGAGCAAATGTTCACCTCCCCCAAGGGGACCTCCTACCTACCTGCCTGCTTTGCGCCCTGGATATGGTGGAGACTGCACCAGCTTTGCTGCATCGCAGGGCGCAAAGTTAGACAGGATTGGGCTGTAATTTTTCCAAAGAGCCTGAGCAGTCAGGATCTTTAGAGCAGAGCCTGAAAGCCAGAATCACTATTTAATTAATCTGTAGAGTCAGGCTACTGAAGTCCCATGGGATTGAATAGCCTACCATATGCAGGATTGCAGGTCTGGCAACTCATCACTTACTAATCCTTATCAGGGTATTGGTCACTGACCTCCTTTTCCTCCCTCAGTTATGACAGCAGCTTAGTTGCTGAAATGAACATTGCAGTGAAGAGTGGCAAACAATTTACCTCTTCCTAGCGACCAAGCTATCAATTGCAAATCTTCCTTTTCAGTAAGAAATATTTTCTTCAGTGCATCAAAATTCCTTTCTCAGAGTCACAGATTTCATTACCAGAGTAGTTCTTCTCTATAAGATTTCGCTTTAGTACAGGGTAGGAGTGGGTGCAATGAAAGCAAGTATAGAAATCTTGAATAGTGGGTGGACCGAGATACGTGGTCTATTAAGAGATTATTCTTCCCCTGAGGCAGCCATTTGAAATGTGAATTAAATTATGACTTGTGAAAGAGGCTTGTTCTTACTAAACTGATATCTACCCTCATTTTTTAAATGATGTTGTAATGTTGGCCCAGTGAGTGACAGCAATTTTTAGTAGAGATTGTATCTCAGTTTCTCTCTGCTATACATTCTTGCTTGTGTTTTTCTAATTATGTCACCGTTTTGGGAAAACTACGACTGATCTTCACATGATGTGCCTTTTAAGTTTCTTACAGAAAAGATCTTCCAGAAAGATCATCCACTGGAATAAAAGTTATCTTTCTTTTATGTTTGTGTTACGTTCAGCCTATTGTGATGAGCAGGGGACTAATTAAGCCTCTGAGCTGTAAAAGAAGATGTGGCTCTTTCACACAATGACCTGCCCTGCTTCTTTCCCCATCCCAATCTTCTAAAAGCAACGAAGTTTTAATTGAACTTTCAACTATGTTTGCAAAAGGTGAGGCTGTTATATTTCTCCTAGTGACTTTGCAGTTGAACCAATGAGAGTGGGGAGAGTGGGAACAGAGGTGGAGGGAGGGCGTAGAAATGGGTAGGTTTTGTTCATCTGAAGTGAGAACCAAGATTCTTTGTTCCCTTTGATCCTAAGATGAATGCACAATTGAACTGTGCTAAATCTGTACCATTGTGAAAAACTCTCAATAAGATACAATCACCCATCAGAGCGGCTTCAAGGCAATGGAGCATTCAAAATGTTTGGGAGAAAATCATAGCCAATTTAAGAAATCTGGTTACCAAATAAATTGACAAATAAACAAGGACTAATATATTATAAACTTGTTCTTTATTCTCTTTATTTGTTTGTTCTCCATCCAGCACTCCTCTCCTACGGTAATTCATCTCACTTGTTGCACAATCATCTCAAGACCTTACTTAATTTGTTCACTAGCTCTTGTCTGTTCCAAAATCGAGTACAATCTCCATGTTCTTACATTCAAATCCTTTCATGGCCTCACCCCTCCCTACTGTTCTTCCCCCATCCCTTGCTGTATTCCCGCCTATTCCCATCTCTCTTCTGCCTCCACCATCCTCAACTCAACTGTCACAGAAATGGGTTCTAGGACATCTTCTCTGAGGAGTGAGAGGGAAATGTTTGAAATAGAACGTTGGGGGATGGTGTGCTTTGAAGTGGAGATGCCATTCTTGTAAGATCTGGGTGGTAGAGAAGTGTGAAATTGTTTCCCCTGTTCAAAGTTGGATGGAGAGTCAGAGGATTGCCCTGCCAGTAAAATAAAGCTGACAATTTAGGTGCCAGTGTGGAGAGTTACTGCTCCAAAGGGAGTGACCCGCCAGGTGGCTCATCATCTCATGAGCACGGTCAGAGATCAGGTGCTGTCAATTTGGAGTTTGGCCAGATACCTCGGAATTAGAGGCTACATGCCATGGTAATGGAGGACCAGATCATGACTCAGCAAAACTAAGGGCTATTGATTGGATGAAACCAAAAATGAAATGAGCTACATAATTGGGAAAGGTGAGCCCGGGAAGGGCAGTTCATGACTGGAGTGCAGTAGGACGCTCTGTCTATTTGAACACCGATCCTGCATGGTGGGACTCTGAAAACAGAGGCGTCGCTCCGGTAAGGGTGGTACCGTAAGTTGCGCCCTGTCCTAGTCCCGTTTACCAAGCCGGCAGGAGGCGGCCCAGGCCCCTCACTGTCGGAGCCATTCCCGTGCGGAGAAAGCAACGGGCAGGGAGTTGCCTGCTGCTTTCTCCGCACGGAATGGCTCTGATGGCGACGCCTCTGTCTGAGAATTTAGTTGTGTAGTAAGTAGATAAACTTACTATACAACACAGTTTTCTGCTGCCTTGAAAATGTATGTTATCTCATAGCATGGGAGGCGAATGCCAGAGAGAGGCCAGACCGTGAAAAGAAACCACCTAGAATGAAGCATTCTATGAAAGACTAGAACATTTATTGTATAAACTGCTTGGTTTAGAAACTGCCTGCCTATTTAAACTGCCTTGAATTAAAGTCGGCTGAGAAATCCAATGACCAAGAAAGGCGATATATAAATACTGGTGTTATTATTATTATTATTATTATTATTATTATTATTATTATTATTATTATTATTATTATTATGTCGCTCACTGTTTGGAACCCTCCTTTTAGAGCTCCAGCATGTGGAATGGAGGAATTTCCTTTTACTTACTAACATAAATTCAATTAAAATAAATAGGATTTAACTCTGAGTATTATTTAAGGTCATTATTCTTAAAGTAATTAATTTGGCAATATTAAACATTCTTACTAGAAAGTGCATCACATTGAATTCAAATGGATTTACTTTTGTGTAAACATATTTAAAGTTGCATTTAGATGCGGTTTTTGAAGTACAATATATCCACTACTAAAAGCACATTTTCATCCCCGATGGATGGGTCATGTTCATAAATCTCTGCCTGAGCCATAAAAAACTTTTTATAAAGAGAAATAAAGTCCATCTCCTTTTTACTTAGTATGATAATAAAACTAAAGTATTCTAGCTGGTTGACATGAAATATTAACAATTCTATGCAGTCAGTCTATTCCTCCATAAAATATACTGCACTCAGAACATAAGAGCAGTATTTTTGATACGCCTGTAGACTATACTGCAAGTCAAAATGTTATGTAATATACCATACACATCTTTGATAGATTAAATTTAATTTAACACAGCATGCATATGATAGATACCTTGATCAAGTTCTAGCTAGAATCAACTAGTCACATGCAACAGCTAGTGGCCCAAATGGAAATACATTTCCAAAATGTCTCAAATATACGGGCAAAGACACCATGTCAAAACAGAAAAAACTCTTTGAAGTTCAACGAACCTTCAAAACCGGGCGCGGGTTTCCTATACAGGCAGCCGCGCACGGGCTGAAACATTAAAATCCAAAGAAAAGTAGCACCCCCTAAGGGTAGCTACCCCTAAGGGGTGCTACTTTTCTTTGGATTTTAATGTTTCAGCCCGTGCGCGGCTGCCTGTATAGGAAACCCGCGCCCGGTTTTGAAGGTTCGTTGAACTTCAAAGAGTTTTTTCTGTTTTGACATGGCGTCTTTGCCCGTATATTTGAGACATTTTGGAATAACTGCTGGCCATGATACATTTCGCAACAAATGGAAATACATTTACTTACATCACAGCATGCATCCAGTCAGTTCAATCGAGCTATTATGAGCCTCACAATGAAGACACTGATCCAGGTCCACATCTGGATTTGCTTCATGTATGGAAGCCTGCTTCACTGTGATCTCCTTTGCTGAATGGGCTGGCTAAGCTAATGGTCTGAATGAGGGCTAAACTCATATTTCTTCACCCAGTGTGTAATTCATCTGTGGAACTCCTTGCCACAGTTTGTGTTGATGGCACCTGGTCTAGGTGCCTTTAAAAGAGGATTAGATAGATTTATGGAGGAAAATTCCATCACACGTTACAAGCTATGATAGGTATATGCAACCTCCTGGTTTTAGAAGTAGGTTTCTCTGTATGCCAGGAGCAAGGGAGTGGCAACAGGATACAGGTATCTGGTTGTTTTGTGTACTCCCTGAGGCATCTGGTGGGGCCACTGTAAGAGATACAGGAGGCTGGACTAGATGGGCCTTTGGCCTTACCCAGCAAGGCTCTTCTTATGTTATTATGTAAGCTGAAATTAAATCCAGGTAAGACAGAGGTGCTACTAGTCATGAGACCTGCCATCCAGGTTACGGATTGTCTTTTTGGGAAGGGGCTGCAATCCCTTTGAAGGACCAGGTTTGCCGTCTGGGGGTGCTCCCTGGTCCAGCACTGCTCCTGGCTGCCCAGATGGCAACTGTAGCTCAGGGCACTTTTGCCCTTAAGCTGGAGCACCAGCTGTGTCCTTTCCTGTCACAGTCAGAACTGACTATGGTTATGCATGTATTGGTTACATCAACATTAGAATACTGGGACATGCATGCTCCACCTGGCAAGACTGACTTAGCTAGGCCAGCGCCCAAGCTTAGATCTTACCGTGATATTCGTGGGAATTGCAGCCCTAAGCCCTTAACATGACTCACCTTCCAACATCTGTGGGGGAAGAGAATACCCATCAACAATCAACACACCTATGCATGACAATCTTACTGCAGATAGCAGTAACCATCTAGAAACATGCAGTAATTAGACAATTGCACAGCAGTTTGGGGTGGGCACCTCACATTTTTCTTTGTGTCAAATGCAAAATGGACATGGTAATTTACAAAGAGGTGAAAGTATACCTGGGATCTGACTTCCAGCTTCACTGGGCTTTTCTACATTCAGCTTGGGGCCCAGTGCAGAGCTTTGCCCCAGAGTCTCCAGCAAACAGTGATTGGCTGTCCAGCGATTGACATGGCAGGAACGGTAAGCCTGACTGAAGCAGCCCATGTCTTTTGGTAATTATGATTATGACCTTCAGAAAGCCCATCAGGACTCATGCATGAAATGTAATGTGTAGCTTGGCCTTAAGTCGTTATGTCAGGTACATTTTTACAGGATGGTTTATTAGTTCTTTTCATATGGCCTTCCAAATGTGTAGGTGAATGTATGAAGATTGAAGGCAATTTCGCCACTTCATTCATTCGTTCCGTGAGGGCCAATGTCAGAGATCAGCTAGATTGGGTCCCGGCTGAGGCCGATACCGCTGACTGTGCTGATCATCACTCCTGCAGATTTTTCCACATTCACTGATGGGAAGGGTGGAACGAGCCCACACCTGCTTCTGTCACCAGTCAGCTTGGGTCCCAGTGCAGAGCTTTGCCCCAGAGCCTCCAGAAACCTGGCACTGAGTGTTGTATGGAAAGAGCAGGGGTGGCCAACCTTCCACCATTAGGACCTCTGCGTTCTTAAGAGTTGTGTAGAAGACAGAATCTTGGCAGCTGCAAGTGCTGATGGTGCTGCTAAAGCAGCTACACCTGCTGAAATGCCCTCATCTATACAGCCATTAAAGGTCCAGGAGCATTCATGTTGAAGGGTTGACCACCCCTGCTTTCGAGTGCGAGATTGTCTCCCCACTTGACCCTTGCCCAGCATGGCTGATTAGATCTGCCCAGGAGGGGCTGGCTGAGTGGACGGGGAGGGTGGTAAATTCATCTCTAAGGGAGGGGGTGGTGCCACTGGCATTGAAGCAAGTGGTGGTTCACCCCCTTCTGAATAAACCCTCTCTGGATCCTACCATTTTGAACAACTTCCAGCCAGTCTCAAATATCCCTTCTTGGTGGTGGTGCCCCAATTGTGGAATTCCCTCCGCTTGGAATTAAGAACAGTTCCCTCCTTGGAGAACTTTCGGCAGGGCCTTAAAAGACCTTTATAACCATTAAAGGTCCAAGAGCATTCAGGTTGAAAGGTTGGCCACCCCTGGGAAAGAGCTTAGGCATCTACAACTTGTACATATTGATGCTGTCTTAATGTGACAGAAAACCTTGCAAAAAGCAGGATCGTTTATAACACAGAACAAACATATGCACATGCAGGTTGTACAGTCATAGGTTCATACAGGCACAGTCAACACAGTCAACACATGGAAGCTGAACATGGGAACAGTGGTGTGATCTCACCCACCACCTCCAGACTTGATTTTCATTTATTTTTTTCACATTTTTATACTGCCCTTCCTCCAAGGAGCTCAGCGTGGTGTACATATTTCCTCTCCTCCTTTTGTCCTCACAACAACCCTGTGAGGTAGGTGGGGCTGAGAGTTAGTGACTGGCCCAAGGTCACCCAGGAAGCTTCGTGGCTGAGCGGGGATTTGAACCTGGATCTTCCAGGTCTAAGTCCAACTCCCAAACCACTACACCATCCTAGATGGATGAGGAAAAGGTCCATGTGAAAAGGGTGTTTCAGTAGCATAGCTGGACTCATGCCAGTAGGCATCATCGCCCTGCCCTACCACCTGAATGGCCCTGATTGGTTTGGCTCCAGATCAGCGCCATTCTGGGGGTGGGGCAGGCAGGCCGATGATGCATCACCGCACACTGACCCACTGGCGTGAGCAGAGACATCACTAGGGCGCGCTCTGCCCCAGGGGGGGCACGTGTGTCACCCTAGTGACCCCTCCGCCCGGACACCCCCCTTTAATAACCTTTGGCACGGCCGTAGTCCGCGCGCACAATTTGGGGGGCGCCCGACGGGCTGCCGCTCCAGGCGCCCAACAGGTGCCCGGTCCGGGAGCCCCCTCAATTGTTGCAGCCGGCTCGGGGACGTCTTCCCCAGCCGGCTGCCCGGGGCCTTCTGAGGAAGGCCCACTGCGCGAACGTTATTTATAACGTTCTTTTGCACATGCGCAGACTGTTCCTGAGGGAAAAGGGCAGCCCTCCCGACCGGCGTCACTGTAGCCTGGCAAGGCGGGAGGCCCCGAGGCGACGCGCGCGTGTGCGTGCAGGAGAGGCGATGCGCCCGTGTGCACGCGTCTACTTTATGCGCACCCGTGCGCGCGTCACCTGGGGGCCCCCACACTCCTCGCCAGGCTACAGCGACGCCTCTGGGCGTGAGTTCAGCTATGCTACTGGGGTACTTAACTACATAGTAGATAATATCTACATGTACATATACATGATAATATCTACATTAAGTAAATAACTCAGAAAACTCAGAAACTTGGAAACTCTAAGCACGCGTGCATCCAATCATGCTCTCTCTTATTCTCAAGGAAACACTAATAGACCGAAATAATTTGCTGAGGAGATAGATTTGTATGAGATTTGTCTCATTCTAAACACTGTACTGCAACACAATACAATCACAAAGAGATTCCAAGCACATTTTACAACTGTCTGATATTGCTCTATTGACTCCAAGCATCACATATAAACAAGGCCTTAGAGAGATGAATGAGTGGACTTCTGTGTGCCAATCATAGCTGGTTCCAAAGAACTACTCTTCTCAGAGCTTGCAGAACAGCTGTAAAATATTTACAGTAGCACCTGTGAAGTGTTCCTTCTGAGCCTGAACACAAATGCCAATTTTATACTTGTAATATGACCAGTAGCGCAAATATTAATTAACCTTTCGCAGATAGTGAGTGGACCTGACTGGCAACGTGGCAGGCTGGCAAATAGAGGCTTTGTGTTATGCCTCAAATGCCTGCATTGTGAAAGCCAGGCAGGACTACTCAAAGCCTGCACAGAAGTAGCATATTGCTTGCCATTGCGATGACAGCTTTACTATGGTAATTGTTCTTTCAGGGGCTGGTATGAAATGTTCTAAAATGGATGAGTGTTTTGCGGGTTCTCATTTCATATATTTAACACCCGAATTCTATCCCCTACCATCTTACACAATGCCGCCTTGCTGACGTAGCACATGCTGCATGCTATGGTGGTGGTGGGAACAAATAGAAGGCCTGGGAGGGGTTAGTTCTCGTAAGCCGCCTGGCCATCAACAGGTCTCCTTGGACCTGCACCAGCTATTTTGCTGGCGTAAGTCTGAGGAGAGACAGGGCATGAAATACGAGGAAAACAGAGATAGGATCCAGTGTGGATTGCTACTGCTGAGATCCACTCCTGAACCATTCCCTGCCTCCCCCTGACTGACCACAACCTGCCTCCCCCCACAAGCACCAGGATCCTATCCCCTCTTTTTGAACCTGCCTGCCCCTTTTTGCTCCTCAGACTTATGCCAGTTATATAGCTGGTGTTGGTCTAGGGTGACCCATAGGCCACCAGGAGGCCTATGGGTCTTTTCCTTACATCTCCCAGGTCTCCTGATCACACTCCTCCCCCCACTGGATGCAGCACACACCCCATTGGTATGGCTGCATCATCGCCAATGGTGGGGTATAGGATTGGGCTGCCAGTTTCATTTAATATAGCTCTCTACAACTAAGCCCAATGGGATTAATGGCCCAATCCTACCTAAAGTTAGGTCAGCGGGGCGCGCACTCTGCCGGAACAAGGAGTCACAAATGTACCGTAAAGCACGTTTGTGGCTCCTTGCAAGTAAGTGGCGCTGGTGCGGAGGCTGGTACTGCTCACTGAGCCATCGACCTGGACCTGTGCCAGCTGACACAGGTAGGTCCCGTGCCGGGCAGCACAGGGGCAGGGGAAGGGTGGGCAGGGGTGGTGAGGGAGGGGACCATTGGCCAGCCCGGGCTGGGAGGGGGCAGGGATATTAGCACTGAGTTGCATAGATATCCTATGCCCTGTCCCAGTGCGGGCCGGCCTTACACAAGGAGGCCCATTGGGGCCCGCACTGCTTACACCGGGGGAAAGGGAATCCCCCAAGGTGAGCCCGGGCCATGCTGCCCTGCCCACAATGGGCCTAGGATGGAACGAGTGTGGGCCTTTAGGTCGGCCGCCGCATCTTAGGCAAGATTGGGTGGTAAGAGTGTTTCACAATGCAACTTATTTTTTTATTTACCTATTTTATATATTTTGCATAATAATGGTCATATTTTAGTACTTGTACACTTCTTTAGTGTTCAAAGTATTGTAGCATCATTATCGCAGGTACCTTTAGCACAACCCTGTAACTTAAAGCACGATTAGTATCTCAGTGGGGACTAAGATTCAGAGGTTGTAGCTTGCTCCATGTAACAGAGTAGAATGTCTTTCTGAGAACACATCCAGAGGCTTGCTTGGCTAGTGTTTTCGAAGCTGAAGGTGACATTTGAATCAGGGGTTCCCCAACTCACTCATCGCTGGTACACTGAACCATATAACTTTTATACCCTCGGAGTGGTTTACAAAATATTAAATGTCAAATACTTTAATCTGCAATCATCTCTAGGGTTTAGTCAGATCTTTAGTGGGAATAAGTGGTGTGAGATAAATATTGGAAGGGGAAATCTATTAAACAAGCATTTCGATAAGGAAGACGAATGAGTTGCTTTGACATGCTCTGTCTAGCGTTAAAATTGGATTTTGTGTTATAATTATAATGGGCCCCATGCACCTGTAGTATAAAACCTGTATATGGAAGAAATATAGATGAATATATTAAGCAATGGGTTTTTGTAATCTGGCTTCTCTGAATAATATTCAACCTGAATATGTTTGTACGGTCCAAATGTATAACTGAAAAACAACCTCCCATATAATATAGAATCCAATATACCATATTTCTGGTTTACTCAGAGGCTAGAAACCTTCAGCAGTGTTTTGAGTCCTGTTTTGCTTCATATGTCTATTGTGAGTGTAGTATGCATCCCCCTTCTCTTTATGCCAACCAATATATACATTTATTTATTACAGTATAAATACAGTAAATAAAAGGCAGTATACTGCCTTTCTCAATAGACTCAAGTCGGTTTACATCAGCAGGCTGAACATAAACCCATTTTTCAATGAGATTTCTACAATTATTATTCCATGAGACATTTTCATAGAAATCTCCATTTCTCCAGATGTTTCCCATCACAGTGTAGTCATCATCCTGACTGCCGGCTCTTGCGCTTTCCAAGCCTTTCACAGGTAGCTGCAACCATGCTTCAGACCGGTTTCTCAAAGACGTTCTTTTTTTGCCAGTTGATTCCTCCACCCAGATATGGCAATTGCCTCCCTGTCTCCCGGTCACCCATCCAGGCAGCCAATCTTGCTTAGCTTTTTCTGGCAAGGTGACAGCTGAACCTCCAGACCACACCTATTTTTAAAGCACAAAAGAAATGGTGGAATAGATGCTCCCTCTTTTTGTCTGCCATCTGCTCATTCCATGAGGAAGACAGTGGAAAGGTTACAACCCTATGATTGCAGCAACAACTCCTTTCCCCCCCGTCCCACCCCAATTCTGTCAGAGGGTTCCTATACTAATCTAATTCAGTAAACTTAAAATGCACTGGTGTGAATCCTTACAAGTTGCTTCTTGCCAGGTGAGGCAATTTTTTGGTCAGAATCATATTGCAATGCATTTAAACCATTTTAATGATTATAGTAGTGGTGGTGATCAAGCATCTGGCAGTGATTGGCTCTGCTGCCTGTCAGTCTCAGAGGGGCTGGGCAGTCAGAAGATCCTCCAGCTGCAATTGGCTAAACTGCTTAGCTCTTAAGTTTGAGACTTGGCATTGATGGAGCTCTTCAGAATCTAGGAAGCTGCCAAAGGGAAGTAGGAATTTGCTAGGAAAGAAATGTTAGAAGAGAGAATTTCTTAGAGGGAGAAGGGGAAGGCCTGAGGAAGGAGCAACAAACGAGGAAAACAAACTTGAAGGGAGAATTGGAATATGCCTTTTCCACAGGTGTATAATATAATATAATGCTACTATGTACGGCTGACGCTGTTGCAGAAAGATAACATTATTTGTGCTCATAAAGGTCTAAGGGAAAAAAAGTGCTTTTTACATGTACGGCTTCATATTGAAAGAAACAAAGTCACCCTTAAATTGGTAGATGAAACAACTGATGGCAAAGCTCTGCAATCTGGAATCATTTTTAATAGGCAAGAGAAGAGACTATTGAAGCAAGAGAATTGAAAATGTAAAAACTGGCAGGCCCTTAACTATCCCATTGCAAATGGTGACACTTTAATCAGATGTTGATGGTTGTTCATAATCATCTTATTCTTCTTCAATGCAAGAATTTACGACAAATGATATATAATGTCAATGAAGCCTAATACTATATAAATCAATACACTAATAAGCTTGTTACAATAAAATAATTACTTGGTTGCAGTCTTTGAACAGCATCATCTATTCATTCTGGGGGGAAAAGACACCCTGGCATTGGAATAAGCCCATCTCATTTGCTCAATGACAAATGAATGGTTACCACCAGCCTATTTAGCTGAAATGCTCTGTTTAACACCCCCATCTGTAAAGGCGGCTTCACATATTTCTTGAAGACTTTAGAGTCTGTGGGGTTTTATATACATTAGAATACATATTTCTGGATATTTCTGGCTACCTACTTTTATATAACATGCTACTGAAAATGGAGCCTGGAACATCTTCATCAGGGGCGTGTAGTCAAAGATCATGTTTCCAGAAATACTAGAAGTGTTATGAGTGGTTTATATAACACACACACACACACACACACACACACACACACACACACACACACCGCAGAATATGACACAAGTACATTGTTTAACTGGATGGTTATTTCATTTTCATCTTTTGTCCATTATATGTGGCATAAATATGTGATTTTGTTTGACATATTGACTGGCAGCCCAATCCTGTGAAGGATCCAGCCACTTACACAGGGGGAAGGGGACAATTGTGAACTTGGGGTCCTGATAGCAGGACAAAATACTGGACGAAAATCGTCATGGAGCAGCAATCTAAATCTTCCTGCACCCCCCAGAGGCCATCAGGACCCCCGGTAAGTTCCAAAAAAAATTATTTTTTCCCAGCAGCAGGGATCCCCAGGATCGCCACTGTCGCCATGCTGTCCCCACCCCTTAAGGTGGCAGTGGTCAGCATCCGGTTCTCCTTGTGGGTCACAACCCATCAGTTTGAGAACTAATGCTGTAACATAACCTGAAACATTATGGTGCTGCGGAAATGGCACTAAACATTTTTTTTCCATCTACTTGCATTTCTTTGGCTCCAAGTCTACATATCTCATGGTTTTGTGTTGCCTTACATATGCCAGCTACACAGCTGGCATGGGTCCGAGGAGACCCATTGGCAGCCAGGAGGCCTACCCAGAAGTAAGTAAAAACGTTTTTACTTTACCTCTGGATGGCTTTCTGACCACCACCCATCATTAGATGCAGTACAGCCTTCGTCAGCATGGCTGCATCATCATCAATGGATAGGTTTGGGCTGTTAATCATAATGAGCTGGATCACAGTGGCTAATCACACACTCTAATTTTATCACTACTGTAGCTTTGAAGGATCACACAGTCATCATTAGGATTCATAAAGAATGTTCCTTGCTCAAAAAAAAGTGAACCTTTTCTTAAATTCAATAAGGATTTGCTTGGAAGAGAGCATATATCCTGCAGGTATATCCCTCATAAGATGGGATGCACCTGTTTCCAATATCCACCTGCCAATTCATTTCTCACATTGAGTATATTTCGCCTCCAGTTCCTGGAACTACTCAAACAAAGAATATTGTTATATAGCAATAGAAATTCCTCCACTATGAAAGACAGAAACATTAAGCAGATAATCATGGAAGGTCATATTTATTGTCTTTCTCTCTTTGTAGACTATTACTATTCTGTTTCCTATCTGCCAAGAAGTTACCAAATTGCTAATTGTTTTTCAAGCAAATTGACCTAATTCACTATACTTTATTCAAGGTATGTATTTACCCAATAAAGATACCCTATACATTTCAGAAAAATCTGGTATAGCTACCATGTACAGTCGGACCTTTTTACCCACTGGGGTTCCCAGAACCCCAGTGGATTAAAAAAATAGTGTTATAGGAAAATGGGGGTGGGGAACGGTGCCACATTACCTTTTTTCCAGTATCTTCGGCGCTTCCCTCCTTCTGAATTTGTTTAAACTGACTGAAAAAAGAAAACTCACTACCTGAAGCAACCTGTAGATGGCGCCAGAGACTCCTGGTAGCATTTTTTTCTTTTTTCAGCAGTTTTAAACATGCTGCCCCCCCAACAGATTTCAGATTGCATTTTTTCTTTTTTTTTCAGTGGTTTGGGCGTGCGAAGGAGGCGGGAAACGGCTGCCAGGCCCCCCGACAACACTGAAAAAAAAAGGTAATGTGGACTCCCTTTTCCACAGTTTGCCACCCGTGTTGAGTCAAATACATGGGTGGGAAAACTGTGGATAAAAAGTCTGAATAAGTCATTTGCAGTGGTGAGGGAAGTCTTCTCCTTTCTTCAGGTCTTCAGAGTTAGCAACGAAAGCCTGTTTTGCTTGCAAATATGTTTGTGTTCACTACATACTAGTGTAAATGGACATGACTATCTCAGAAAGATGGGACATAAAGGGAGGCATATAAGCCTGTAGAATTTCTTGCTGCCACCGGAGAAGCTTGACTTAAAAAACCTGAAAAGCAGCCTTGAGAGGCTGCACATTTGAGTAGTGGTAGTGGTGCTTAACCCTTTTTGTTTCCTATTGAAACCGATCTGCAGCTGGTCCTTCTCCACAGGATTCCAGACGTGTTTTTAGAAGACTACATATCCAGCTAGGTCCTTCAGAGAAGGAAACAGCTGAGAAACAATTCAGAGCATAAAAACATCCAGGCCAGTTACTACCCCCCCCCCCCACTTCTCCACTCCAATGTGCAGTGGCCTCTTGAGGCTGCTTTGCACTTAAAAACTGCCAGGAGTTCATTATACAGTATTTGCATATAAAATCTAGTTTGCAACTAAGCTTCTGCCCTGCTTGAAAACATGTCTTATTTTCTATCTGCTTAGGCAAAATTATCTTATTTAATCATAAAAGGGGTTCTCGCCCACCCTTACCCCACATAACTAATACTTTAAAGTAAAACTGTACAATTAAATTTAGTCTTAGGCAACTGAAAATATTATCTATCAAGTGTCTCACACCCAGTTCTTCCTGCACATTCATCACAATGTCAATCATCCTTGATTCTCTTTTAATCTTATGTTAATTTATTTCATGGAGAGACTAAATGCTTCTTTCCCGCCTGTCCTTCCGCTGTTCAGTGGCTTCCATAGAGCTGGAAAAATAAATTCTCCATTATAATTCAGTACAGCACTTTTTTTTAAATCATTTTATTTATTTCCCTGCTACTAATTACAGTGTTTCTTGCTTCTAGAATGGATCATTGTTTCATTGCCTTCTGAAGGGTGTGATAGTGATTCCTGTTAAAAAGGAAGATTCAACATAGATTTTTAGAGAGATAATTAAACCCAAGGGGATTGGTCTGGTAGCAGGCTCCTGTGCATGTGTAATTTAATTCAAATCAATTGTATTACACCAGAGTTAAACTGGAACATTTCAGGAGAGACCCTGACATAAGGTTTTCATATCTCATCAATTTTGATATTTGCAGCAAGGAAGCTTGGGAATGTCCGTTTTTACTGATTGGAATGTTCAATATTATAGCCTCTTGCAGAAAATGGAACATAAAACCTATAAATGGCTTCATTGAAACAAATGAAAACATTCCAAATCAAAGTGATGCTGCAACAGAACTCGTCACAGGAGAGTAAACCAATTTTTCCCCCGAAGTACAAATTGGACATTTACATTGAAGTTGGGGGAAGTTCTACAGATGCAACTAAGAAGCTAATGTTGTCGATATAGGAAAATAAGTTGTGGTGGGCAGGCTTAATTTACCTCAGTTTAGAATGGGCTAGGCAGGGGGGTAACAATCTATGATAAAAAAATTGAAAATTAATCATTCTTTAATGCCAGTTAATTCCCAAATTCAGGCTATGTTGTATTCTGATCAGGAGCACATTATGGGACAAAATGTGTCCCCCCCCTTTCCAACCCCTGACTCACTCACAGCCCTTGAGCTTGACCTCCTTCCCTGTTCAAAGTTTACCTGGCAGTGGAGATGGCATAGAGGACTCATAGTGGGGTCCTTATCAAGGACTCCTTTAGAGGCTGCCAGGTTCTATTTGAATGGTGTTTTCCAAAGTTCCTGGTGGACTCAGATGCTTCTGCAACAACTTGTAAGGGCGGGGGTTCACTGCAAGTTCATTCACAGGGCCCAATCCTATCCAACTTTCTAGCACCATTGTAGCGGTGCCAACAGGCATGCACTGCATCTTGTGATGGTGGGCAGTCAAGGAGGACTCCTCAAGGTAACCTTACCTCCTCACCTTGGAGCTGCATTGTGGCTGCATCGGTGCTGGAAAATTGGATAGGATTGGGCCCTGTGACAGGTATGTTTTGCAAGCAAGGGGAGCATACAGTGGAAGAGCACTTCAAATCATTATGAGTTGGGTCAAGACTTTATATGGGTCCAGCCCTGATTTGTTATGGGTTTGGGGAGTCTAAACTTGGGAAAGTTATTTCCAGTTATGAAGTGAGCCTCCTCAATGAACATAAGGGAGAATGTAAGGGATTGTCACTAGCAATCACATAGGCCATTGGAGATAGACCTAGTACTCTTCCCTCCTTGACTGTTCCTTCTCTTCCGAAAATGTGAAGGGAGTAAAAACACTATAACTACTGAGGTTTATTTCTCATGCTTATTTCCATGCTGTGGCAAAGGCACCTTGATTTATATTCCCAACTGATCTCATTTTCAAGGATTGCCTTGGCCTTGTCAGGCACACATCTGTCACCAGTCAAGATTCTAGTCCTTTGGATTCATCACATGATCCACATCAAATTATTTAGCACCTTTGACTCAATTTCAACATTTCATTCATTTTTCCATATGGATGTCATGAAGATTAATGTGCTAATTTGAGACATTGTGAAACGGTTCCACATTTATAATAACATTCCTCAAACCTAGAGCATGCCATAATGTGACTACACCATCCCAGATCACACACAAGATGTACATCAGCTGTCACAGTGGAAACAGAATCACACTGTTATTGAACATGCTTGTAAGATACATGTAACATGCACACAGGGGGATATACTGTAATACACGTTCGGGGATCGGGTACATTGTTCGATAACATGACAGTGGACTGGCATACAAGAAAAAGGGAGAGATGGGTAAAGGATCAGAACTTTTACTGTGGGGTAATACAATAACAGGGAGAGGGAATCAAAAAGAAAATGCAATGCAATATATTTTGGAATCACTCACACTAAGAAGGAAATGATAGAAGCACTAAGCATGTCATCCCTTTGATTGTACACAAGGCAGAAGATAGGGTGTGTGTGTGTGTGTGTGTGTGTGTGTGTGTGTGTGTGTGTGTGTGTGTGTGTGTGTGTGTGTGTGTGTGTGGCTAGACTTGCCAAAGACTGATGGCGCAATCCTGTGTAAACATGCGCCGACAAAATGACAGCTCCACCAGCACTGGGTGTCGTAAACATGCCGTAAGGCACATTTTCAACTCCTGGTGAGTAAGCGGCACCAGAGGAGAGGCTGGCGCCACTCGCTCCTCCTGGTGCCACAGTCAGCACCGGTGGACACAGGTAAGTCCTGCACCGGTTGGGGCAGGGGCGTGGGGAGGGTGGACCAGGATGGGAAGGGAAGGGGCAATTGGCCAGCCAGGACATGGACAGGGGAGGAATCATCGGCGGCGCACTCCACCTAATCCTTACCCCTTCCCAGGCCTGGCCAACCTTACACCTTCTTCTCAGATTTGAGCCAGCCATTTTGCCAGAGCACATCCAAGGAGGCTATTTGGGCCTGCTGGGGCTCTACCAGGGGGAAAGGGATGTGTGTCCCTTTCTCCCAAGGAATGCTCCAGCTCCACCGGCGTGGGCCCAATCCTGTCTAGGATGCAACGGCTGCATTCTATACAGGATTGCGTTGCAGCAGTGCAACCGTATGCATGTCTACTCAGAACTAAATTCCATTAGGTTCAGTGGGACTTTCTCCCAGGTAAGTGTGTATAGAATTGCAGCCTAAGGCTATCTATCCATTTCTGCTGATTTGACTTCAAAGTAGTGCAGGAATCATGGGGCTAGGATGCGGAGACCAAGCAATCTCTTGTAGCAAGGAAAGCCAAAAAGGTGGAAAGGGGCTCAAAAAAACACAAACTCACGGTCAAGGGAGCTGAGGTTGCTTTCGTAGGGGGAGGGGTGCAGTGCAAGGCAGCTCACAAAAGGAGGGTTGCTCAGCAGGTGCTTGAGCAGCAGCTTTTCAGTTTCACTCTGAACAGGGGGAAGCCATGTTGAAGGAGGAAAGGCTGAAAAGGAAAACATCAGGCTGAAGAGAGTGGCCAGCTGGCGCTGTGCTTCTTGGGCTGTCAAAGGAATGGGGGTGCTTAACGGAGAGCCAGTGGGTAAAATGAATGGATGCAGCTGCAGCAGCAAGGCAGATGGATGAACAAGGAACATGAGGAGTCTGGGACCCAGCTTTTTATACCCTACGTTCCCTAGGAGCATACAAGACCACTCATGGAGTGAGCTCATCAAGGACCTTTCTTTTGTGCCTGGGTTGCTCATCCCTGGCTCAAGATGGGCATCTCTGTTGTTTTGCACCTTGCCAAGAGTGCAGCAACGAACACCTGATGTGCTCTGGAGGTTAGATAAACATGCCATCAACAAAATACATGTGTAATGTGTACACACACACACACACACACACACACACACACACACACACACACACACACACCTTTCTTTTAGTGTGTTCTCTGAGCAACAAGAGATTGCCAGTTGGAATCACTGGTCAACAACATTCATTGAAATACTGCAGACCTGAGGCATCTGGTGGGGCCACTGTGTGATACATGAAGCTGGACTAGATGGGCCTTTGGCCTGATCCAGCAGGACTCTTCTTATGTTCTTATGCTGGTGCAACACAGTGGTGTTTTCTCACAGTAATTTCCTCCAGCTCCCTCATGCTTTTGGGTCCATATCTGATCCACTCCCATGGTGAGAATCAGTTATATCTTGTACCATAAGAAAGCAATTGTTTTAGCAAATGAAGATGGTCCCAAGTTCAATCCTTGTCATTTCTAATTAAGAAAGTTGTCGCCTTACCTGAATAAGCTAAGCAGAGTCAGTTGCTTGGATGGGAGACTGACGTCGCTGTCTGTAAGGAAGAGTGGAGTGTGGAGTCAACTGGAAAAAAACGGATAACATCCTTGAGAAGCAAGTCGGAAGACTGGAAAGTGCAAGAGTCAGCAACCAGGATGACGACTACATTACGAAGTGAAACACCTGGAGAAATGGAGGTTCTGTGAGATTGCCTCATGGAATAATACTTGTAAAAAGATCTCATTGAAAAATGGATTTATGTTCAGCCTGCCTATGTAACCGCCTTGAGTGTATTGAGAAAGGCAGTATATAAATACCGTAATAAATAAATGTATTATGGCTAGGGTAGAGTTCTGCCTTACACTTCGGAGGCCTGCTGGTATGGTAGACAATATATTTAGAAGGTAACATATACCCTATCCTTCCATATCCAAAGTGGAAGTGCACAATGCCTCAGCCTCGATAAATAGGTAAGCTGCTTTCAGTACCTCCACTTTCGATATGGATTCAAGAAGGTTTTTGAGATGTAAGGCCGGACTCTACTACAAATACAGCAAGTCCTCATTTAAAGTTGTTGATAGGTTCTTGGAAACTGCAACTTTAAGCGAAATGACTTATAACGACTTATAACGAAACCTGTTTTACCGTAGGCTACTTGATATACATAAACTGTTTACGGCATATTTCTGGTCACAAAACATCACCCAACTTCTAAATAAAGACCCCAAACACTTCTAATATTAAACATTGAAATAAATGTGAGCTTTCTGGGTCAGAGAAAACCCACGCAGGGGAGAACGCTCAAACTCCGCATAGACAGTGGCCTCGGCTAAAAATCATTTTTTTTTCTCAACAGCTTTAAAACGAAACAACTTATAACAAACCGACTTTAAGTGAGGACTTGCTGTACCGCATTTGTCTGCAATGGTCCTCTTGATGAGAATACTGCAGACAAATGCTGTATTCATGGAGGGGAGGGACAGGCCATGGATAAGGAGTACAGTGATGTGGCTATGCTGGCACACTCATGCTATCCTACCACCATGCAATCTCATACATAACACACCATAACGTTGGCATAGGGCTCATGTGTCTAAACGAGGAACTGGATCTTCTCGATAGTAGAACCTTGACAATGGAATTCACTGCTCGAGAAGGTTTGGCAGGTCCCATCCCTTTGTTCTTTTACACAGCATGTTAAAATAGCCTTCTTCAAGCATGCTTTTCCGAATATTGTTTCTACCTCTAAATTTTCTTTGCTACTGATGATGTTGCAGCAAATTGTTGATGTTTATGTATGTTTTGTCAGCTGCTATAAAGGTCCTTCTTAGGGCTGAAGATGTGGGACATAAATTAACATAAATACATTCAAATGTTTCAATACAATCCACTCACACTTTCAAATGGGAGCCATTAAGAGTTGAGTAATCAGATGATTAGCCGCCTTGGGCATTTGCCTTGGCATAGGAAAGGCGGGATATAATTTTTTAAAATAAATAAATAATGATGAATATAGATGTGTGAACCAGTCCTGAGAGACTCTGGTGAGAGTAGATGATGAAATCCTAGAATTACATCGAAAAAATTAGAACGTGCATCTCACCGTTTGGATGAAGTTCACTCAAGGCTGTAGCACCTAGATCAGCCTTTCAGCTTATATTTAGGGCGCAACAACACATTACATGAAATGCATAGTTTATGTACTTTTCAGGACCACAGAAGATGGAGAGGGAGATTTAACTCTAATACTGTCCAACCTGGATCTGCCCCACCCCCACCCCGTGGCTGCTATTTGACCCAAGTGGAAAGCTCCCAAGTCCAATAGCTGCCACAAGGAGCCTCACTGTAGATTGGGACCATGATGGGGCTAAGGATTAAGGTTATCTACACGGACCCAACCCTGATCAGGTCCATCACAGCTGTCATTTAAGTTAGAAAAAGCACAGGACCCAAAAAAACAATTGTGTAGTTTGGCCCTAAATGAATACAAAGGTTTTTAGCTAAACGTTGCATGGTATATTTTTAAACAATGCTGAACCTTTAAAACTAAATAGCAGTGTGAAATGGTTCCTCGGATGTTAGGGGGCAACCACAGCTGATTAGATGTATGCTGGAAATGGTTTCAACCATAGAAGACCCATTTTACTCTTCTTCTCAGGACTCTGTAAGAAACAAAGTTACACTAGAGACGTTCCTGGCACAGTGCTTTTAAACTGTCAGCTAGAAATTTAAACTAGCTTGGGCAAAAAAAGCATCTGGTTGTGCTAGAAAGAAGAGCTGATAATTGCCTCAACAGACAATAGTGTGAAAAGCTGCTTTGGGTCAGCTGAACAAATTTCTGTTCTAACTCCAAGAGCAAAAGCTGTGAAGTAGTAAATAGGAGTGGATTAACGTATAATATATTCATCCAGTAACAACAGTCTATTCATTTTTCTCTTTTAATTGAAACAGCTCACTCCTTGATTTGGAGGAACTGATCTTATTGTAGACCAATCTGTAATAAGACTGGTCTTACTACAGTGACATATGAACCATTGGTTTTACTATGTAAACCTTGTGAACTACTCTTGTTGAAAAGTGGTATGATAATAATAATAATAATAATAATAATAATAATAATATGCATTCTTTTTTAATTGTGTTCAACCATTAAAGAGGTTATTGAATTCCTTATACCTTCATATCATGTTTGAATACTCTATTGATTCATACATGTACATAGCTCACAGCCCAATCCTATTCTAACAAAATCCCCCCCAATGCAGCTTCACGACCAGAGCACATGCTGCATCCTGCAAGGGAGGGGGGGGTAGTCCCAGAGGTCTCCTCTGGGTAAGGGAACATTTGTTCCGTTGCTTGGGGTTAAGCCTTCACTGCCTGAATGGTGGGTCTACTCATTCTTACGATTTAGCTGGTGCATGTTTGAGTGGACCCAGGAAGGTAGATTGAGGCCGAGAAGGGAGATTGGCAACGCTGCTGCTGCAGCCGCCCTCTTCTTGGCCTCAATCTGCCCTCCTCGCTGCCCTGGTGTCCTCCCCATTTTCCCCTCCCCACCCTGTTCCACCCACTCCTGCCCCCCCACACTGACTTACCAGTCCAGGGGCTCCTTGATGGCTCCTGCTGAATGAGGGGCAGACGCTGAAGCAGCAAATGATGCAATTTAAGCTCTGCCCCTGTTACTCTGGCAGCTCCAATGAGCTGTTTTCCTTCTGCTTGCTTGTGCCATGAGCGGGTGGGGCAAAATGCTGACCATCTTACGTTTCCGTGGTTGACCCCATTCTGAGAAATCATATAAAAGCGATCAGTGTGGAGACCTGGGTGGACTTCCTGAGATCAGAAATTATATAAATACCACATAAAAGGTTCTGCCTCTGGTAAACACCAACTATATTTTTCTAAGTGGTGGGCCAATGAGGAGAACCTGAGAAGATGACTCCAGAACCTAAGTAGTTTCATAGGCACTTACAAATAATGTGATCACCAACAAGGTTATCAAAAAAAGATAATCTAGGATACCCTGTCAGTCTAATTTAATAATTGATGATTAAGTTAAACTGAGAGTATCCTAGATTATATATATATATATATATATATATATATATATATATATATATATATATATATATATATATATATATATATATATATATATATATAGGCCAGCGGGTGGCGCAGCGGGTTAAACCGCTGAATCATAAGCTGTCGATCGAAAGGTTCGATTCCCGCGAAGGGGTGAGCGCTCGTTGCTTGGCCAGCTCCTGCCAACCTAGCAGTTCCAAAGCATGTCAATGCGAGTAGATAAATAGGTACCGCTTGCGGGAAGGTAAACAGTGCTCCGTGTTCCAGCTACGCGCTGCGGCAAGGAAAGTCATGCCAGCCACATGACCACGGAGGCGTCTTCGGACAACGCTGGCTCTTCGGCTTTGAAATGGAGATGAGCACCACACCACAGAGTCGGACACGACTGGACTTAATTGTCAGGGGATACCTTTACCTTTTATATATATATATTTTGTTGGTGATCACATTATTTGTAAGTGCATCAAATCACTGATTTAATAGATCAGTGTTCCCTTATCTATAACATGGGTTAACAGTTCATTTCTGTGCCCAATTCAAGGCAGTGGTCCTTGCACCCTCGCTGGCAGAAATCCGAGGAGGTCAATCGGCCCGAGCGCCATTCACACTTGGGGAAGGGGACGAGCGTCCCTGAGTCATAGGATTGAGTTGTAATTATTGGCTGTATTGATTGATACAATTTACCTCTCCTTTACCTGGAAGATTGAAAGGCTTCATTGCAATTTCTGTTTATACCCCCAGAATTATTGTTGAATATACTAATGTATGTATTACAGGACAATAAAATCTGCACCTTACTATTAATGCACAATGCAATATTCTCTCATCCCAGCTGCATACAATTCCATAGATATTTAACACACATAAACAATATTAGACCCACTATAATATTAGCCAGGATGGTGTACTGGTTTGGGAGTCAGACTTAGACCTGGAAGATCCAGGTTCAAATCCCCGCTCAGCCACGAAGTTTCCTGGGTGACCTTGGGCCAGTCACTATCTCTCAGCCCCACCTACCTCATAGGGTTGTTGTGAGGACAAAAAGGAGGGGAGGAAATATGTACACCACTCTGAGCTCCTTGGAGGAAGGGCGGTATAAAAATGTGAAAAATAAATAAATAAATATACTACCTTGTTGAATAAGTCTGTCATGAAAAAAGCTATACGTTTGAGGAACGTCCAATTTATTTTGTACTTGAGAACAAATGATAGGCCCAATTTATTTTGCCAGAGACTTCTTTCTATTTATTATCTAAAAAGTTCAGAACACAGACTTTTCAAGAAGCAAACAATTTAAGAAAACACTGGATTTTTAGTCCAATAATTGCAAATCCTCCTCTCTGTGGCATCCTGTAAAGGATTTACTTCTCATAAGATAATATACCTAAGAACTTCCCAATTAAGTTTCTACAATATGCTTTAATTAGATAAAAATAATGTAAGGAATTGATGTGAGCATAATCTATATGCACATTAAAAGTGGTTTTATTTTTTTCCCTCCTCAGTCTTGCCAAATTTACATATCTTCTCATGGTGCAATAAATATTTTAAATGGAGCAGAAAGACACAAATGTAATTAAAAGTACAGTTGCATCATCGCCTTATAAATATTTTATGGGTTTTTACATAAAAATAATATGAGCCTGCATCCAGTGAATTTGATGGGTATTAAGACCAGCTGTTGAATACTTGATAAAGAATAAATTCAATTTAGCTCAACCATAATTTACAAAGCATCATGCAAATCTCAGGATAACAGCCATATCCTGCATACGGCATTGTTTCTTATATCATAAGGAAATATATCTGACAGTTTAATCTCTCTTTGTGAATTACTTCAAAAACCATAACATAGGAAGATGGCAGTTTGTTTGTTTTCTAGGGGAAAAATGTTTTCATTCATAAGAAGTTATTGCTCTGTAATTAAGGGCAGTGTGTTTACATGTAGAAAACAGCAATTATATCCTGTGCAAAGCTCATTGGCAGTTTTGCTCAGGTGTATCTCCGTAACATAAAAATAATGAAAAGAATGGCATTTCAAATTAATGTGCAATGCTGGATAATGTTACCCCTTCCCTCTGACAAAAAAATTATCAAACTGTTCATATTGAAAATGCAACAAGGAAGCTATTGCCAGTTTTATTTTTAAACAAAATGGAAATTGGTACTTAAAATTATAATAACAAGGTTTGCTGTGAAAATTTAACCCATTTCCAAAGGTATTTTTGTATGGTCCTCAGAAAGGCCATTTAAATATCTTATAAAGGTGTGCAAATGTGCATGAATGTGCATGTGTGTGTGCGTGTTTAATTCGCTTACAGTATGTCTCTGCTTTCAGTATTCTCTTCTAATTCTGATTCTATTTCTAATTTTGGCTGTAATTGCGTAATTATACCTGTTTCAATATTTTACTTTCTATCATTTCAACAGTTAATCCTTTAAAAAGAAAACCACACACATTTATTTCTAGACAGTTTTTATCAGGCATTGAAATACAAGGACAGAAAGAACCCACAATAGTAGAGAACAGCTGGGGAGAACATGTGCAGGTGAGAAGTGGACAATGTAATTTTGGGTTTATGAATGACAAAGGTACCAGAGGGAGGTTGCATGAGCTCCAGCCACAAAAGAATTTGTGGATCTCATCACTGGGAACTCTGCATTGGTGCAAAGGACAGGAAGGAGCTCCTGCTACATCCAGAACATTTGAAACCATTCTCAAGAATAGATTCAGATACTGTGGTGGAGAGAAACTATATGCATGCCAGTGAACGTGAATTTTGTTCTATACTTTTTTTCCTAAAATTATGTATTTATTGAATATTTGTTTTCCAAAAAAAGCAACTTATAATAAATGTCAAATACAAAGCACAATACAATAAAAATTAACACACACACACACACACACACACACACACACACACACACAAAGCAACAGGTAGTAAACATCACAATACAGCAATAATACACAGACATGAAAACAAATTTTAAGGGAGGAAAGATTCATGAAATAAATACGGTTTTCAATTTCTTCTTGAAATGAAGGATCATTCTGATCTCTCGGGATAGGGACTTCTACAAGGTCTTTGGGCCACTACTGAAAAGGCCACTCTCTCTCTCTGGTTTCCCACAAATGTATGGTATCTTGTTCAGTGGCAGAGCCTCAATTTCAGATCTCAATTGCCAAATATGGTGAAATGGAAATAGATGGTTTGTAACTAATGATACCATATAGCATGATTGGGAAATACAGTATTTTATTCTATTTCCAGAACCACAGATGTATTAAATTATATTGTAAAAATAGCAATATGTGTGCCTGCATTTTTTTCTAATTATATTAGATATTGCACTTTGAATCATCTTACCTCATGTTACCATCAGCAAAATAATCACAGTTGCAATTGTATACACACACACACACACACACACACACACACACACACACACACAACATCGAACACAATAGAACTTACCTCTGAGTAGACATACATAGGATTGTGCCTACAATCAAGAAAATGGGGAAATGAACTGAAACAGTGTTTCTGAGGAAACTAAGCTAGTCACCTAACTTTTCGGCAATATCTAAGATATAAAGGCAACTATGTTCTTAAATCATACTGCATAGCTGCAAATAAATCCAATATTCTACAGGGGGTAATGATAGTTGATTTCCTGGAAAGATAAAGTGTGTGTGTGTGTGTGTGTGTGTGTGTGTGTGTGTGTGTGTGTGTGTGTGTGTGTGTGTGTGTGTGTGTGTAGGGGAGAGAGAGAGAGAGAGAGAGAGAGAGAGAGAGAGAGAGAGCTGCATAGAAATATTGTAATTCTGCCCCATTCCAGCTGGGGAGGATCTTCAATGATATGCAGACATAGATTCTCCTTATTGGATTATGAACTGTGTGTGCACATCAAATGCTGATCAGTACCTGCATAGCAACTGCAGCGTCACTAGTCTGGGGCCAGTGTGTGTGTGTGCTGTGCCCCCCAGGTGCTGCCCGCGGTCTCCTTGTGAGGAACGGCAGTGGCTACAGAGGCAGTTTGGGCAGTTTTCAGGGTGGGAGAACAGCCCTCCTGCCCTTCCTTGCTCCTGTAAGGCTCCAAATGGAGCCTTTCTGGAAGCAACATCATGACGGGAGGGGGGGATGAAGTAAAATGCATCATCGCCCTGCCCGCGGCCCCCTCCAGCAATGCCACTGCATAGCAATGCACCTTCAGAGGGAAACTATCCACTGTGATCTCATCACACTACTATACCATGTGTATACCCATGCATTGTCCTAAGCAGCTGTGGACAACATCTTATTGCATCTGTCTATCATGTCACATCATGTCATCATTGGGTGGCATCCAAAGGTATCTTCCCCTTGAACGAAATGCTGTTGTGCAAGTGGAAGGATGCTGCACAAGGTTGTTAAGCAGAGAAAGTCTTCTCTGTTTCAGGATAGTTAGCCGACGTGTACACTGGCGTCGATGGGGGGAAGCGGGGGGGCGGGCCGCCGGGGGGCGTCGCGCGTATAGGGGTGACGCGCGATCACCCCCCACTTACAGTTTAGAGCTTGAGCTGGGCCCGCCCGCCCTGCCCTGTGTCCGTTTGGCTCCAAAATGAGCCGAAAACGGAGCGGGGAGGGCGCTCTGCTCCTGTGCGTGACGTCACGCGCGGGGGCGGAGCCTCCCCCTTAAGGGCGACGCGCGCCCCCGCTCTGGGGTGACGCGCGTCGTCGCGATGCGACTGGACGTGTAGGAGGGCGCTTCAGCCTTCCCGCTTGTGGCCCAGCAGCTCATGCCAGCAGAAGCTGCTATGCAACTGCCATAGCCTCTGCCCAACACAATGCACTTTACGCCGGTGTCCTGTCAACATAGGATTGGGCCACAAGACTGCAATCCTGTACACACTATCCTGGGAGTAAGCCCCATTAAATTGAGACTTATTTCTGAGTATATATGCATAGATTGTGCTATAAGTTTCTTTAAGGACTGCCTTCTTCCATACCAACCTGATCAGATTTTACAATCACATACAGAGGCCCTTGCCAGAAGCTTAACACTTGGCCATTATTAACTGAAATTTGTATTGTGGGTTCAAGGAACAGGTCATTTTGATTGTAGCACAGAATAATGGAACTCCCTTCCTAGAGAGGTCTGGTTGACTCCCTCTTTTACAGTTTTTAAGTGAAAGATAAAACAAATTTTATATCAGAAGGCATTTTTTACTTACTGAATATGGTTTTCAAGAAAGCTTGTCTGTCATTTATTTTCTCAGTCATGAATCCTTGATCATCTTCTGGGAACCCTAAGGAACACAACTGAAGACTATTGTTAGAGCAGATATATTTCAGTCTGATTCTAACTAGAATCGGGCTGATGCGTGGAGGCATTTACAACAGTGGGACAGAGTCTAGAATCTACTATCGTAAATTGGTTGCTGATTATGTGTGCAGCATGCCGCTGGTGGCCATTTTCTGGGTGTTGTTGCAAGAGGCGGCAGCAACAGAGGAGTACCAGGATAGCCCTTCACCCTGCCAGTGCCGGGAAGCTGGGGGTGTTGTTGTTGTCATGGCATGGGCAGAATGGGGCATAATGTGGGTGGAAGGAGGAGGAGATCAGGACCTCCGGGGGCATGTCTGGGTGGACAGATGGCAGGTATTAGCAGCAATGGCTAAACCAATATCCTGTCCTCCATTTCTTCCCTACATGCCTCCTTCCCTCTACTTGAACATATGCCAGCTAAAGAGCTGGCACAGGTCTGAGTAGACCTATTGGAGACAATGTGGCAATGGAGGTGGGTAAGTAAAAGAAATTTATGCTTATCTCTCTGCCCCTGCATGGTCTCCAGCTGCCCACAGGCTGCATAGGAGCCTATGCTGGAGCCACTGTGCCCTACTGGCAGGATTTAGTTGGGATTGGGCAGTTAGTGTTTATTCTGTCACATTGTTTTCATTAGATGATCATTCGAAACCTATAAGTTATGTACCAACCATATAAATTATGGTTGTATTGGCCTGATTCATCATGGGTAATGCCTGAATTCAGTCAACTTGCTGATGTTAATCACTAGCAATTAACTTTGATGTTGACAAAACTCTTTGTGAAATAGACCTTACTCTTCTTTGTTGCTACTGAAACCAGTGTAAATACTTTGCTATAAGTAATCTGAGGTATGCTGCATTTTCTTCCCCATCTCTGGCTATGGGGAAATAAGGGAACAGCTGTAATGTCACACTCACTATATCAAAATTCTATATTATTTGTATGCAAAGTGGCCTATTCCATGAGAAGTGACAGAAAATGCTTTGACAGAATATAGCAGTGTCGTGTGTGTTTTTCCAAACATTATAAACCTTTTTGGCTACTCCATTCAATGAAATTTCTGAAGTCTGTATTCTTTTTTTTTTCTTTTTTTTGCATTCAGCATTAATTGTCTGCCTTAAAAAACAGTTGAAACACTTCCCAGTTTCTTGTCATGCATGTCTTGGTCTCTTCCAAAAATGATAATGTCATCATAAATATTCAAAAGCTCTACACAACATTGCATGACTTGTTAATTAAACCTTGATATTTCTCAGGTGTTGGGAAAATTCCAAGCATTAATCTTTTCTAGCAATTTGGGTTGCGTCTGAACCGATCACATTAATTGATATAACTACTCCTCCATCTTCTCCTTTACCGATGGCTGAGTTAAAAATATCTCCAGTATACATATTTAGAGGTTAATTGCCATCACACTTTCCTTTTTGTCCTTTGTGTTCACAAATCTTGTTGCAGAACATCCAACTACCTGATTATCTCTATTCAGCAATCCTGCATTTACCATCTAACCATGGAAGCTGAGTCCCTGCTAGAAGCCACAGGCTAACTTCTAAAGAAGTTGATATTGCTGCCTTTAAAAAGAAGCATGTGTGCATTTTATCTTTATTATCAACAAATTGGTATGATAAAACACCAAACTGCCATCACCACCAGCACCCACAGCAGCAGCACCAGTGATATGTTCAAGTCTTTGGCCTCGAGTCTCAAGTCAAATCTCGAGTCTTTGGTATCGATTCTCGAGTCAAGTCCAAGTCTTTGCCCAAATTTTCAAGTTTGACTCTCAAGCCTCATTTCAAGTCTCTAAAAAACAAGCCAACTTTAACTGAAAAGGGGTGGTAGGGTGTGGGGTGTGTGGGGATGGGTGGGAGGAGAATTGTAACCCTCCCTGATGTTCCCATCTGCATTTCTCTTGAGCACCATTTAGATAGTCTGATTTTCTCAAACAACATGTTTGGCTTCAAAATTATAATTCTAATATCAAAGTTCAAGCAATTTTTTTAAAACAACCAAATAACTTGCTGACTGTATGGAGGAGTTCTGCCCTGAATGTGTCAGACTACAGCATCCTGGTCAAGCCTCAAACCCCTCAGACATAGTCAGTGACGTACCTACGCCCAGTGGGAGGGGGGCCGTGAACGAAAATGTGGCCCCCTTCTGCTGATGTCATCACCACGGCTGTTCAAAGGTTTCCAAGGTTCAGGGTGGGCCAAAACAACATGCACCTTTTTTCGCCGCCACCCGCCCACTCGCATCTTTTTCACTGCCGCCGCAGTGTGGTTGTTGACTGTACCCCGCCCCAGGTGACACAATGCCTCTGAACACAGTGTGTGTGTGTTTGCCCCCCCCCCCCAATCTCTGAATCCATAGCAAACTCTCTTCCTGGAATTCAGTGTGTGTGTGTTTGCTCTCCCCCCCCCAAGTTGGAGTGTGTATGTTAAGTCTTGCTGTGGCCAAGGACCTGGCACAGTACTGTTAGCATGTCTCAAACAGAAGGAGAGGAATTTGCTTCACTGAGCTATGTACCTAGAGCCAGGCTGGCCCAAGACCCCATGGTGCCTGAGGTGGCATGCCATTTTCTGCCCCTCCTAACCTGGCAATGTGCCTGTCTCTGGTTCTCCTACTCTCTGAACTAAACAAAAAGAGAGGGAGCAGCAGAGGAAGTGAGAAGAAAAGGAGAGTGGTAGGTTTTTTTCCCCCAATCTAGGGCGTGGGAGGAGATGGAGTGGAAGCAAATGGGAAGGCAAAGGTTGGCACACACACACACATACACACACACACACACACACACACACACGCACACCAATCTGCTTCCTGAGGCCAAGATACCTCTACTGGGCAGGGCTCAACATGAATCCGCTGGCCCTGCTCTTTACCTCACTTAATCCTCAATAGCTAAGAATTTTAAAATGAAATGGTTGAATGTGGTTCACTGTCTACTTCTCCCCCATGCAAGAATGACTGTGCAACTTATCTCTTATCCCTTCTTGAGGTATCCTGTTGCTCAGAGAAGATCCTTTCATATGTTGTTACATGTCCTACTATTATTCTAGTAGGACATGCAATATCCTAGTGCAATATCCATAGAATGCAGTCTATGGGAACACTTCCTCAGTTCAACTCTTTATTCTGATGCTCATCTAATCCTTCATATTGTTAGACTGTTTACAGCAGTGGTGGCCAACCTTTCAACATGAATGCTGGCCCTTTAAATGGTTGCATAGGTGAGGACATTTCAGCAGGTGCAGCTGCTTTAGCAGCACCATCAACACTTGCAGCTGCCCAGATTCTGTCTTCTATACAACTCTTAAGAACACAGTAGCCCTAATGGTGCAAGGTTGGCCACCCCTGGTTTACAGAGTAAACGGGATCACCTTTACTGCATGCATGCATTGCAATGATGTCTCTGTGATAGTGTGGCAGGTATTTACTATTTATTTATTTACTCAATTTCTATCCTGCCTTTCTCCCCGAAAGGTACCCAAGGTGGCTCACAAAATATATAAGTATACATTAAAAACCATAAAACTATAAAATACATAAAAACCACATTAAAAGCCAACCAGCGACAAACAGCAGCAACAACAACCAATGATCATTAAAAACAATTAGATAAATTAAAAAATAACTCAACACCTGACAGTCCGCAACCAATAGCATACCCTTAAAAACCCTACTGGGTTCCTAAGGCTTTTTCAAATAAGTCTCTCTCTCTCTCTCTCTCTCTCTCTCTCTCTCTCTCTCTCTCTCTCTCTCTCTGAGCTGACACATTCATGCTATTGAATTATACTGTTTGAAAACATTTCATAACATCACAACAGCTCCCCTAGTAGCTGAAGAAGCTTCACTGCCACAAATTTATCCTTGTACATTACAATATAGATGAACAATTTAGGCAGAAACAATTATGCAATGGAGTAAAAAGACCTAAGATATCTTTAAGCATCTACTTAGCATGGTCATCTCTGACACAAATTTTCATAAAGAAGCAAAAAATTCTTTTAAAGAACTGTTCAGAACTATAGAGATATCTTTTGCAGCACTGGGTCAAATGTCCATAGAAAGGAAATGCTTCCTAGCATCAGTTTGGCAATAGAAAAATAGAGCTATCTACTATTTGTAGGCAGTGGAATAATTTGTTATTCATAACATGCCCAGGGGCATGTTATGAAGCATGAGGAAGCCAGAAGTCTCGAGAAGGCACAGTGAAGAAGTAAATAACATTTTGTAGCAATCCAGATTATATCCACATACTCTTGCAGGGCAAACAAAAATACAGTGTAGCCCAAAATGAAAGCCTTATACAATTGTTATTAGTCTTGCATGTACAAATTCTGAGGTTGACTTTATCAATGAGCACATGCTATTAAGCATACAATGGAACTAAGTATGTATGAACAGCAATACAGAACAGACATCTAATAATGCAACTATTTATTGCTTAGAACTCAATGAAAAAGCCCAGTGCATAAAGATGTAGACTGTTGAGGAAAATAAACAAACAAATAAATTCATTTGTCAATTTTTTTCTTATATCTAGGACAATTCAGGTCCCTAAACTGAGGGGGTCCCTTTTCCCTGAGGTGTGCCCTGGCTCCGCCGGCATGGGCCGCATCCTGCGTGCGTAGGATGCAGCGGCCAGCTGTTTAGGCCGACCGGTGCATCCTACGCAGGATTGGGCCTCCCATTACTGCACCTCTTTGATGACTTTTGATACAATCAACAATGGTATCCTTCTGGGTCACTTGACTGAGATGGGGCTTTGAGATACTAGGTTATTATGGTTCCAATACATTCAGAAGAGGAAAATCCAGAAGTTTAATCCCAAAAGGAACTGTTAGAGAACTTCTGCTTATATTCTCATCCTTTGTCTGTTGTGTCCAGCCACTGGCGTAGCTGCAGGGGGGGCGGAGCTCTAAGTTCTGCCGCGTCTCCGACCCTCCGTTACTCCGGAGCACGAATTGTGCCCAGCACTCTATACTTTATGATGGTCACCACAGTTCCTCAAAGTCACCAATCAATTCTGTTTCCTGCAGAATTTACCAAGCATCATTTATTCTCTTCATTTTCTGGAAAAGCAGAACCCTAATACAGAGAAATATTGTGTTTTCCATTTCTTATGTACTTTTTCTGTGCTTCAGAGAGACATTCTAATTACAGAGGTTTTGGAATGCACTTTGCTTTTTTATTATTCATCATTAATGCACAAATAGTTCTAATTAGAGATCAGGCAGTGTAAAATAGGAATAAATCTTTATCACTTAAGGATTAAACTGTCACAGAATTGATCTTGTTTTTGTATATTCAGAAACATTATGCCAGCTTGCATCGACATACAGATGCCATCCTAACTCTCTGACAAACTTAAGCCATCTGTTGATGTTTCCGTTGTCTTAGAAAAATAGAAAAATGCAGCAGCATTGTTTCAGGTAGCTTGAGTTAAGAAAGTACAACCACTCTCTACTAAATGGTAAATGTCCTTTTTGTTCACAAAAGTGATCGTTGCATATAAGTAGCTGAACTACAGACAAGCAATGGCAACAACAATTCCACAGCACTCAGCATCTGCTAAAGAAACAAATCCAGATTTGTTTACTTTGAGGAATGTGCCATAGATTTTTCAATAGAACACCCTTTCAGCTAAGTGTAATTAGGAGGAACACATCTGGACAGTCTGATCCTATCCAGCTGTGGTGTCAATCAAATTGTAGCACTCCTAGACCCTAATTCCAGAAAGTGAAACAGATCTAACAAAAGTAAAGATGTGAAACCAAGTCGGCTTTATCCATTCCCGATGGCCAAAGTACTAGAACAAGATGATGCACAAATTTACTACTGCAGGAAGAGGAGGTCTAGCTCAGTCGGTAGAGCTGCAGCCTCATATGCCGGAAGATCAAGGTCAGCAGTTCGGGACTCCCGGAAGAATCCGTGTGCAGTCAAAGAGCTGTCACCGCTGACAAACTGAAGCTGCAGCCGGCACTCTGTGACGGGGAGTTGCCTGTCAGTCAGCACATGTGAGGTGAAGGCCAGAGCGAGGACAGACTGTGAAAGAAATCACCTGGAAACAAGTGTCCTAGGAAAGATTAGGATGCTATTTTTGTATTACTTTATTTTGGGCTGATCTCTGACCGTAAAGAGATATTGATTGATTGATTGATTGATTGATTGATTGATTGATTGATTGATTGATTGATTGATTGATTGATTGATTGATTGATTGATTAGGACATTTTGTATTGTAAAAGCCCCTTGGGGTTTAGAAAGTCTGCCTGTGTAAACCTCTTTGGATTAAAGTCAGAGGAGAAATCCAATGACCGAGAAAGGCGGTATATAAATACTGTTATTAATCATTGTTATTACTGTCTGTGACTCAAACATCCTCCTGCATGACATCAGTACAGTACCGTAGTCCTTTGTGCTTCAACTGCTGGTGTAGCAGTACCAGATATTCTGAAGTCCTGTTTTTTTCCATTATAGAAAGTAACCAGCATAGTATCATGTCAGTGTCGGCACCCTAGCACCCAGTCTGGTGCATTACTTTGCCAGTGCATCAGTACATAGAATTTGGTCATTAGTCTTCACAAACGCAATTTGCTCTCAAACCTTGACTCCATTCTCATTTTGGTACAGGGGTATATTTAACTGCTCTTTCACATTCTCAATCACTTGTTATAGGCAAAGTAAATTTTAAGGGAAAGTGGTTGAGCATTTCAAGCATGCTAGTTGCCATTTTTTTTAACATCCCCCTTGAGAAGTGTACACTTCATTTAGCATTTGTCTTTATTTTCTACCCATGTAGCAGCTAATCATAAAGGTTAGCTAAACTTCTCAGCGACAAATGAATCAGTTTTAGAAAGAGGCCGTTTCGAAACAAATCTCCATTGCAAGATTTAGATTTCACCGAGTGATCACTCGTTCAGTAAGGAAAACGTATTATTCATTCTTTTGTATCTATTTCCCTAACAAGCTACCAAGGTAAGATTTAGGTAAACCTTCCTGAAGTCTGCAAAATGTCATTACCCTGTTCATTGGAAATATAATATCCCAGGAGACAAGTGTACATTTTAATAGTCAAGAAGAGAAATGACAGAATTTGTTGGCAAAAAAAAGGCTATTCTTCAATACGTTTCACTGTATGCCTACTGTCATTGAAATTTATACAGCACTTTAATCTTCTGTGTATTTTACCAACTGGTACGTTTTTACACCACTTGAGTAAGTGACAAAAGTATTATTATCCTGTTACTACAAAGAAAGAAATTGAGATCTGCTTCAGACAATATTTGAGCCAGCAAATTACTGGCCAGTACAAAGTACTATTATGTGAGCAGTGTAAAATCACAAGATGGGATTTTTTTTTTCCTAATCAGGGAGGAGCTGTGATTGTCCAAATATCCATCTCCTTCCGTGCTCCACTTCTCATATGTACAAAGCATTTATTGATTCACATAAATAAGAATGACTGGGTCAAACATCAGCAGAACCAAATCTGAGAATGGAAAAGTTAAACCGTCTTCCTAGTTTTGCAGAGCCTGTTTACTTCTATATTCCTCACTCAGTGATGAAATATTTAAGGAAGGGTGCTTTGCCTGCATTCTCTTATCTTCAGCTAGGACATTTTCTAAGCAAAAAGAACACTCTGGACTCTGGAGAAGCTACGAGGGATAGTCCCAGCAGTACAATTGCGGAAACACAGGAACAGGAGGATTGAGCTCCTTTAGGGCATTCACCAATCACCAGATTGTGTTGAGCCCTGGGACATACACTTGGACTGTACCCTCCCCTCCACTAGCGTCGACAGGGGGAAGCGGGGGGGCGGGCCGCCGGGGGGCGTCGCGCGTATAGGGGTGACGCGCGGCGCCCCTCACTTACATTTTTGTGGTGGAGGTGGGCCCGCCCGCCCTCCCCTGGGTCCGTTTGGCTCCAAAATGAGCCAAAAACGGAGCGGGGAGGGCGCTCCGCTCCTGCGCATGACGTCACGCGCGGGGGCAGAGCCTCCCCCTTAAGGGTGACGCGCCCCCGCTCAGGGGTGTCGCGCGTCGTCGCGACGCCCCTGCTCCCCTCCCCTCCAGCATGCTGGGCCTGCTAGCTTGCTCTGCAGCAGTGGTGGGGAAGCAGAAGGCTGCATCTCCTCTTCCTATCTTTGGATAATTGGAAGAAGAGGAGTTTCTGTTGCCAACTTCTCCCATGTCCATCAAGCAATGGGATTTCTACCAAAGACCTAAATCACCATAAGCGACTTTGAGAGAGAACATCCACTGTCTGAAGAGAAGGGTGCATAAAGTTGCAGCTGCCATGTGAATTAAGTTCTTGGTAACATCTTTTTTTCCTCCTCTCCCCATAGATCACTGGGGCAGCTGGGTGGATGGGCATGGGCCCTCAGGTTCGTACCTAACCTGGCTCACCCATGATGCTGGCATTGCTTTGAGGAATAAGTGACCACGTGCAGTTATTGTAGCACTAACAGCACAATCCTATCTACTTTTAGACCGATGGAGTGATTGCTTCGCCAATCTAAGTTGTAGCATTTGCTCTGCTGAATCCTATCCCCATTCCTGGGCCTGGCCAGCATTACTCGACTGGCTCAAATGTGTGCTGGCAAAATAGTTGGTGCACATTCGAGTAAATTCATTGGGGTGGCAGGGAGGGTCTCTGCTCAGGGTAAGGGGATGAATGTTCCTTTACCCCAAGCAGGCCCAATCCTACATAGGATGCGGCAGGTGCCTTATTTGCGCCACTGTGTCCTGCTATACAGGTTTGGGCTGCCTGAGTTTTGTGACCCAGTTATGCTTCAGATCACTCCAAAAGAAACGTTTCAGTTTGAAATGGATTTTTAAAATTTGGCGCACAGCGGCTTTGTGTGCTTCTGGAGCCCCTTTTACAATTGGTGCTGACTGCTTTAAAGCAGTCAGTGGAAGAGGCATAGCGACAACGGCCAGTGAGTATAGATCTGGGCCATTATAAAATTATGCATGGTGAGGAGAAAATTGATAGAAGGTAGGCTCTCTTAATACTAGAACCATCCAATGAAACTGGTGGCAGATTTCGGGTGGGCAAGAGGAAGTGGACACTTCTTCACTTAGTGTCAAATTAATCTGAGGAATTTTCTGCCACAAGATGTAGTGAGGAATACTAGCCTAGATGGTTTTAAAAGGGAACTGGACACATTTATGGTGGGCAACTCTGTCAATGGCTACAAGTCACAATAGCTACCTGCTCTCATCAGAAATTTTCTTATGTTCTTTACTTCTTCTCTCTGTTTCTTAAAATAAATGACCTTTCAGTACATTAAAAAAATGATTTTTTTCTAAATTGAAAAGGTGAATAGATGAGATCAGCTGCTAGCATTAAAAATCAATAGCTGTGATGCATCAGAGGGCCAAAAGACAACAAAATTCTACAACCACTGCTATTTGTGAATTACAGCCTCCTCATTAGTAGAAGGATCTTTGATATACATGCTTGTCAGTTAAAAATGATGCTGCCCCTTGTTGGTTAATTTTCACCATATTCACTAATTTCCATTTGTTTACTTTGAGCAGAAGTGCGCACATCTTTATTAGGCCTTCTAAGGATGCATAAAATCCTTGAACTAAATGGCTTGTAAAATGTCATTGAAACTGGTGAAAAAGGTCATACAATATGTTGCTATAAAACAAAGTGAAGCCTTAATAAATATTAACTATGATGATGTCTTTTCCCAGTACGGTTTACAATAAAATTGAAATTTTGTGAGTACACTTCACTGTGTATAGCATCAATTTAGAAAGACTGGGGCTTTAACCACAAGGGCTTTTATGAAAGTTTCCTCAGTAGTTCCTAATCATTTTAGCACCAGGATCCACTTTTTAAAATGACACTCTATTGGGACCCACCTAGCATTATGAGTCTTTAAAAGAAGTGATCTAGAAAGAAATATTTTTATTTACAAGTATTATTTTATTTATTTATTTGGAAAAAACTCAATCAATTTCTCATAATGAGGCAGCCCTAATAGCCTCAAGACTTGAGGGGCTTAGTTGAGTGACCCAGCATTCACCTGCCCCCACTACCTGTCACTGACGAACTTGAGGAAAAAAAAAACACCAGGAAAAAAGAGGCTTGAACTTTTATCTCCCTATATTTACACAAGCTTGCAAACTGCAGGAGCTCAGCAGTTTGTAGGGCAATTAGCTACACTTACCATCCGTCCCAGAAAGTCGTGACCCACTAAGTGGGTCCGGATGCACAGTTTGAGAAACACTGTTCTATACTTTATGCTTTTTTAACACACACACACACACACACACACACACACACACACACACACACACACACACACACACACACCAAAATGCCTCCCTCCATGTCATAACCCATCCAGGCTCAAACACAAGAAAACAAGCCAGCCAGATCAGGGAGAAGATATGGCCAGCAGAGCAAGCTATGGAGGTGTTGAACTTAAACCAGAAGCGTCACTAGGGCGCGCGCTGCCCCAGGGCGGGGGCGCACGACACCCTAGTGAGCACTCCCCCCACACACACCCTCTCTTAATCTCGAGATGGGGGGGTGCGCGACGGGTCGCCGCTCCAGGCACCCCCTCAATCGGAAGAGCCAGCTCGGGGACTTCTTCCCCGGCCGGCTTCCCGGGGCCTTCTGAGGAAGGCCCGCTGCGCGAACATTATTCATAACATTCGTTTGCGCATGGACAGACTGTTACTGAGGGAAAAGGGCAGCCCTTTTCCCTCAGTAACAGTCTGCCCATGCGCAAACGAACGTTATAAATAACGTTCGCGCAGCGGGCCTTCCTCAGAAGGCCCCGGGAAGCCGGCCGGGGAAGACGTCCCAGAGCCGGCTCTCCTGATTGAGGGGGTGCCCGGCCTGGCGAGGCGGGCGGGAGGCCCCCAGGCAACGCGTGCACGCTCGCGCGCGCGTGCAGAAAAGGCGACACGCGCATGTGCGCGCGTCACCTTTCTGCGCAGCGTGTGCGCGCGTCACCTGGGGCCCCCCGCACGCCACGCCACAGCGACGCCTCTGACTTAAACCCAATGGCCTGTAGTCCTAGGACTTAAAAGAGTCACACTGAACTAGGTTCTTGGAAAATAAATGTTTGTAACATTTTCTTTTAAAGGAGAAGTCTGCCAACATTTGCTGAAAATTCAACATTTCTCTGTGTGTCGCTTTTGAAACCTCTGGTTAAGAAAAATAAACAGACCTCTGATGCATTTTCTGGCAACAGATAAAATGTTACACAATTCAATATCTATTTGGATGAGACTGCCATTGTAAATTAAGGGGGGGAAGCTATATTCACCAGAGAAGATGATCAAAATGTTATTTAGTTTTAGCTACACAAACCTTCAGAACTCAACAACCAGCTGGCTAGCAGTGAAATATTTTGATTAGACCCCACCAATGCATGTATTTAGATCATGTGCTTGATCAATTATAATATTTTGAGTGCATTTTTTTAAATAAACTGTTGTATTAGTAACTAAACCACAATACACTGAGGCACACAAAAAAACACCACTCTTTAATGCAGTCTCATATTTATCTTCTGCAAGGGAAAAGGTGTATAAATTCCATTGCCCTTCTGCTCAAAAGCAGTGGATAAACAGTGCATGTTCAGTAATAGCCAAGCATTCTCAAACAACCAAATCCAAGCAGTAAATGCAACTGAACGTTTACCTGGAGTTTTCTGTGGGTTCAGTGGTAAAAGTGACCTTTGTCATTTTAATGTTGTATCTGTAACTGCGCCACAAGTCCGAACTTTAGCTGGTTTTATATGCCGAACGTACACACAGCACATGGGATGTGGGCAGGAGGTGTGGTCTGATGGTTGAGCTGCTGTACTGTCTGAAGAGCTAAGCAGGAATCTATGCCCTAGATGGGAGACAAGAATGCCGGACTGACAAGATGCAGTTATCAGTTGTGGCAGAATGGAATCGCTGCTGAGTTGATGAGCCCTGCAGTGAGAGAGTGTGGGGGTGTATGAGAAGGTCGGCTGGCAAGAACGTTGAACAGCTTGAGAATCCTGCCTGGTTTGTTTTACGGTTCCTTTGGAAGCTCGAAAGGTATGCAGCCAGAAGAGATAATCACACCGTGAAGGAAAACATCTGATCTATTGAGGGTTCTGTGAGTTCCACGGAACAATACTGTAAAAATCTCATTGAAAAATGGTGGCTGGGATACACATGCCTGTGTAACCCACCTTGAATATTGTGTAAAAATGGAGAAAGGCGGTATATAAATAAATAAACTGCTGCATCACTCACAGCCAAATCCTAACTAAAACCCCTCTGCCTCCTGAAGCAGCCATGCCAAGGGAACACATGCTGCACCTGTTGAGGAGCAGTCCCAGAGTCCTCCTTGAGGTAAGGGGACATTTATTCCTTTTCCTTGGGGCAAGCCTTCGCTGCTCCAATCGGCTTCCTTAAATCTGTGTCAGCCATTTTGCCAGCACATGTCCAGGAAAAGTAAGGGGATAGGATCCTGGCAAATGCTGGTGCTGCCAAGATCCACCTCCTTCCCCCATTCCACCTCAGGTCTGCCCCCCTCCCCACCCAGACACTTCCTCATTCCTCCCTCTCCCCGCCCTATTCTTCGTACCACCCACCCATTGCACCAGCTTACCTGTGTTCCTGCTGGTATCCGGCAGTGGCAGCAGACCTCTGACACCGCCACCATTTGTGGCAGCAGTTCCAGAATAGCCAACAGTCACCTGCAGTGCATGCCACCATACGTCATTTATGAGAGCAGAATCGCAGTTGTAAAGCCCAGTAGGACTGAGCTGTCAATAACTCATTCTAGGTCCAGTCCAAATCTCCCCGCTTGACATGTTATTTCCTGTGTTCTCATACTACATCTTTCAAGAAACAGGGCTTCAGCACTGTTCTTTACAGGAACTACTATGCCTAAGGAACACAACTGCCCATAATCAATATATGATAATCTGAAGCTAATTTCTTATCCCCAGATTAGACTTGCTAGATTTAAAAAATCATCCTTAGACATAAAAGACTGACTGGCAGCTTGGTCCTAACTTTGCTATCTTGACAATTTGCAAAAAGTCACAAACATTTTGTTTTTATTTATTTGTATTTATTTATTTTCACATTTACATACTGTGCTCATGTTCCTTCCCCCCTCTTTTTATCCTCAAATAACCCTTTAAAGTGGCTGAGGGTAGGTTAGCACCGGTCACCCAGTAAACTCCATGGCTGAACAGATACCACCTTAACCTAGTTCTTCTGTTCCATGTCCAAAACTCTAACCAAAACACCTCACTGGACAGCGCAATCCTAACAAACTTTCTCGCACCAGTGTAGCTGTGCCAACAGGGCGCACACTGCATTTTGCAGTGCAGGGGAAGTCACGGAGGCCTCTTCAAGGTGAGGGAACATTTGTTCCCTTACCTCGGCGCTGCATTGCAGCGGCACCAGTGCTGGAAAGTGGGTTAGGACTGCACTGTAAAAGACGCCCATATAAAGTACCCAGCACATGTTACATAACTTCAGCAAACTTGACTGATTCCATGATAGAAGGGTTGTGATTGAACTGGGTTCTTCTTTAGTCTCAGCAGCAGTTTTGGAGGCATGGTAGGTTTTTTTTTTTTTTAACCAAGAAGTTCTCTAGTCTCCACGTGATGTTTAAGTAAAAGCCATATGCTCTTTCTGTTTTGGTTGCAGTTCCCAGAGAGGTGGTTATTCTGCAGTAGCTAGGAGGTTTTCCCATATGTCTAATGAGGATGGAGTTACTTCTTTCTACTGATCTTGGTTGCAGTACAACAGGTAAGTCAGTGCAGGTGAAAATAAAATGGACAAATTTTCTCCCTGGAAGATCAGGCATGAAGTCCTCCTTGGAGACTGGAACTGCTGTCATCTCTCTCTCTCTCTCTCTCTCTCTCTCTCTCTCTCTCTCTCTCACACACACACACACACACACACACACACACACACACACACACACACACACCTCCACTGCTTTAGTTCTAAGTTTGGGGACTCCTAGTCCTAGGTACTCCCATCGCTGTGCTATCAACCCTACTTCACTTCCAGTTTCCAGTCATGTTTTGTTTACTTCAGGTATGGCTGATTATGCGACAGAGATATCAGCTATCCCTGAACTGTGCAGCACATCACACAATTAATACGAAAAAGAATATATAGGTTGTTTAATGCAGTCTTTAGAATGAAATATTAAAGGAAGTCTGGCTTCATATTCTCAGGGGAAAGCAGCCAGCCTGCTTGAGCATTTAATGAATACAGGAGACATCTGGATCTGAAGCCGGGACGTTAAAACCTTTTTATTTGACAAGAAAGTTAAATCAAATGTTGCAAGTACACTTGAGAACATGTTAAGTGCAATGGTAAGAAAATGCTCTCACTCTCAACGTGAAATGAAGCTCTAGAGGCTAGTTTGAGAATCCATCACTTCTTTCAAGTCTCCCCACTGGCTCAGAAGGATGAGGGCACTGGGATATTTTTGTCTCTCTATTTACCGATATATTTAATTTACCAATAAAATGTTTAACTTGTTGTTTAACGCTCCTCTTAAATCTCCTTTTTCAATCCCACAAGCATACACTGAGCATCTCTAGATTTAACCATTTAACTTAGTACACTGCTACAAAGAAACACTTGGCAAATAAATAACAGATTCCTCACCTTAACCGGTGAGGAATCTGTTATTTATTTGCTAAGTGTTTCTTTGTAGCAGTGTACTAAGTATTCCATCATTCATATAAAAGTTCAGTGTTGTGGCCATTCTGTAAGAACATGACCTTTTCAATAATAATGCTTAAAATTTCATGTTACTTGATCATGGTGGCCCTAATTTAGGGCACAGGAGAACATATCCCACAAAACACAACCAGCTTAGAACTTTTCAACATCCCAATGCAGCTGCAATACGTCAATAAGGCTCGTTCACTGTGTCCTGGGACTGGTATTGTTTTAACCTTGCTGCAACATAGGTAAACATAGATGATCAATATACTATTCAGTAGTTTAATTGATCAGATTAAAAAAGGGAACAAAGCAAAGGGAAAGGGAGAAAAAAATGGCCCTGTTTGCTGAGGCCTTTGTTTGACCTTTTAATTAATTTTCCAGTCATAGAACTAGATTTTAAGAAATGACCTTCAGCTCATTGGTTAGAATATTGTGTGCTGTTCTGTAGGCTCTGATACTCCATGCATCCAAGTTAGTCTGGCAACATGCATGTCGTATTCAATGGGGATGATAGTCTTTGCGTTGGCACAGAATTATATAACAAATGGTGAGGGATCCTAGTCCACAACCCAATCTAGAACTGGACTGAGAGCCCAATCCTATTTACCCCACCCACATGACATCACAGCAGAGCAAAATGGCAGCTGCTGCATCCTGTTTGGGGGACTGGACGGGACTGGGAGGCTTCTGCAGGGATAGGGGATGTTTAGCATAAGTACATAAGAAGCGGTTCCCCAGAGCGGAACATTCTGAGAGGAACTGGGGGAAAATGCAACACCCTCAAAGTGATAACTTAGGACAGGTTGACCTGAAGGGGGATCCCCAATGTACCACACTTAAAGCACAATCCTATGCATTTCTACTCAGAAGTAAGCCCCACTGTGTTCAATGGGGCTTATTCCCAGGTAATTGTGTATAGTTAATCTTACCAACTGTTAATCTGCACGGACCCTGTAAACTGATTTTTGGAGGACATGTCAACTGGATCAAAACCAAACTCAAGGCACAAAAGTCAGGGATGGCATTAGGAGTCACTGAGGTTGGACACTGGCCAAGGGCCCACACCCACCAGAGTGCCCCCCCCAGCCAGGCCTACCCCTGAATCTTCAGTACCTCTGGCAGGGCCCAATGTGCCATCAGGGGTACCATGGGTGGCCAGTGTAGAGCTTTGGCCCAGGGTCCCCAGAACTGTGACTTTGGCAATGACCTCCAACACAGTCCTACAGAGGAGACAAAAAACCTACTTGTTCCTGTGAGAATTTGGGTCAAAGAGGGAAAAACTCCTATTCAGTCTCAGCAGACAGCCAGTTTATCCCACAGGACAATACAAGGGTACTTGGAGAAGGTGCCAAGCTAACCAAGACCCACCCAGCTTTAAACAGTTAGCCAGTATCCACCTCACTTTGGCTGAACTGCCAAAGCAAAGTCACAAAGCCTTCTCCATTCCATTCTCAACAGGCTGCCACCCCATCCCCATAATGTGGTGAAGACAGAAAATGAGCGTAAATGTTGCTGTTTGTTGGAGGCAATTTCAAGCAAGCAATATCTATACAAAGTTAAGAGTAATGCTAATTAGACATTTGCGTTAATGTTATACAAATGTCTGTTTGCCACTTTACATAAATGCTTTTGAAAAATAAACTGGGAAAACAACAACAGGTTGATTGAATTTCACTACCTGCAAGTGATGACGCAGAGGAAAATACACTTGAGTCTTCCTTAGTGGAGGAAACTTTGTTGGAGAATATTTTAGTTAAGTATATATCAGGGAAAGGTCGATCTTTACACATGAATAGCTTGAATTTGTATTTCAGATTCATATGCTGTTGCCCCTGCAGCAAAACTTTCAGCTGAGCAGAAAATATTTTTCCAATGAGCCATTTACTAAAACAATCACATAAATGTAGTTCTAACACTGCCTGAACTACCACTGTGACAATTTGCCATGATTTAACTTTTAAATTTGAAAATGCTGACATGACGGCGAAAATGACAAATAACAAGAGCAAACGCATTTCAGCAAAGGCCAACATTCTTCATGTAATTGTCACAGGATTGTGTCAAATGGACACACACTCCCTGTTGTGGATAATTGCCTGGCACCTTTGTTCAGTCCTAGCTTCCAACTGTGTAGAATAATTTTACATCTCTTTGTAAATGTTTCCCCTCTTTAAAATGACCCACTTTTAATCCCATTGACGTCTCTATAGTATTGTTTGTGGTACCATCATATCCTTCCTTAGAAGTTAGTTGCAACCTTTAGTTTTCCTTCATATTTTAAAATATTGTTTTGTAAATGAGTCTATTCACTCATTTTTATATATTTTATTACTTATAACTCATTTTATTATATACTAATAATAGGGCAATGTATGGAGGCTATTATTAGCTAGTGCATTCAATTTCATTTTAAATTTATACATGGCTCATAAAATTCTAACAGCCCAATCCTATCCAGTGCAGGAGCAGCGGGACCGTGCTGCCCATTCTTTATCCAGCGCTGGCTAGAAGCAGGCTGGAAGTCTCCTTGGGATAAGGGGTCATTTGTCCCCTTACCCCGGGTAAACCCCCAGCCACCACAATGGGGCTACTCAGATCTGTGCCAGCTCAATCACTGGCACAGAACAAAGCAGCCCCATGCAGGCTGAGAAGATCTGGGAGGAAGCATAAGACATGGCGTAGGCTGGAACTGCTTCCTGTTCTTCGGCTGAGCCTCTCTAGCACTCAGCCGGTTTCAGCCCTATAAGCAGCATGCTGCTGCTTTATAGTGTTTGTTTCAATGAAGACACACACCACCTTCTAAGGTGGGGCATGATAATGGCTGGTGGGGCATGCAGGGGGTCGTTGGAGGCCTTGGAGGGGACATTCACCCGTATCCGTGGTTTGCTGGCATCCCCGGGGGGCATGGAATGGATCCCCGCGGATATCAGTGCCCACCCCGTTTGTGTGTGTGTAAACAAACAAACCTTTCCCAAAGGTTTAAGTAACATCATTTGTAATAGTATAAGCTGGGATCCAAAGAGTGACTTTAGATGACCCCAAGTTGGTTGGGCATGGTTAGTGGGAGGGGTTTTGGTGTGTGTGTGTGTGGGGGGGTTGCATTTGTATCTTTCAATTGCAGAAACCCATGGCATATTGCAAACTCCTTTTATAAGTTCTCTCAGTTTTAAAAGAACCTAGCTAGGGAGCATAGAAAATTGATGTTTAAGAACTACCTGTCCAAAGCTCTGTTGGGCATGAACATCTAGTTCCCAAAAATATTCTTCATTCTCATTTTTACCGATGTAGTCTAAAAGAAAAATGACTGAGGACAGGTCTGAGGCTCACACACATACATACTGTGCGCAACTCATGCAATTCATGTTATGAGAATGATCATTCATTGGGTGGTATATTCTCATATGAATGTAGTGCCATATTAATGTACGCACAGAGGCCTTGGTTCATACGAAACATTTTGTGCACTAGATGACACATGGACCTCAAACTCATTCCTACAGTTCAATTTGTACAGTGATGTCTCAGCTGGATACAGTTTGAAAGTTATTCAGCGCACTCATTAATTCACCCTAACCACATCAAATAAGTCACACCCCACCATGTTAAAAGTGATGTATGAATTCATTTTCCTCCCTCAACTGAGCAGTCACGATGAGCGCTTGTTTCAGAAGTATAAAGTTCATAACATCTCAGCCTATTCCAGCAAGTCTTTACCACATATAACAAGAACATTACACATGCAGAATGGCAATAGAGCCTGCTGTGTTTGAAAAACAAGTGCTGACACTATGCTGCTGCTTCTCATACAACCCCACAAGAATCTTCCGGTCAATTTCTGTGTGGCATGGAAGCTGTGGCATAAGAGACATCGCAAATGTGGAGCCAATGGGCAAAACCATTTGGACAGGGTCCCAGGACAGAGCATAAGATGTAGCAACCTTGCAGAAGCTAATTTGGGCTGCAATCCTATCTAAACATTCCTGGGAGTAAGCCCCATTGAACACAATGGGACTTACTTTTGAGTAAATGTGCATAGGATTGTGCTGTTGGTCTGGATCTGGCCAAGGCATGGATGAAAGATAACCTCTGAGTCACCTAGGGCTGTTATCAGTAGTAGAACACCTGCTTTGTATTTAGTAGGTCTCAAGTTCAATCCCTCACGTCTCCAGGTAGGGCAGGCAGAGAAAATGACTGTGTCAAAGCAGTTTGTGTTGACAGTACAGACCTAGATAGACCAAGGGCCTGATTGATTATAAGGCAGCTTCCCATATGACCCCATGCCCATTGCCTTGAGTTCCATGTTGGAAAGAAAGGCAGGATAGAAATGTAATAAATAGTCAATCTATTCTCGGTGCAAGACAAGGTGATATCTGCATATTAAAATAAATGTGAATACACACGACAGCAAAGCATTTTGCATGCAATTCCCTCTGAACCAAGGACTATGGGTGCTCTCTTTTCAAAAGGAGGCTATTGCAAGTTTATGATCAATTGCCCAGCCCTTTGATAAATATTTTTCTTAAGACTGTGGTTTGGCGGCCTAGGAATGCATGTCTGTTATCTCTTCTTTGTCAATTCTTGTTTGATTAACTATTGGCTTCTTGTATGTCATCTGTGGTTTTTATCTTTCCTTTGTTAAGGAAGGTAAAGTTCCATAGCAAGTCAGAAAGAACATCCAAGGCTAATTAAATGGATAAATAGCCTAACGTCTTACCAATGTGCATGTGCCATAATCTCTACTCTGTTTTTGTCAAAATAAAGTTTGGTGGATAGAAAGGTTCCTTGGTCTGTCTCACTTCTAATCTGGAACACTAGATGACTTCCAAATGTGCATAAGAATATAAGCATGGCATATGTAGTATTCTAATGCCGGTTTTGACAACAATACATATTTTGTTCCAAACTTTAAAGAAGAGCCTGTCCTCTTGAGAGGGTAATATAGGGTCAGTTCTTTTCTTTCAACTGTAGAACCCCATGCTATATTGGCTACTGCTACAAAAAGTTCCTTCAGCAGATTTAACTGGGTTAATATCCAGGGCCCAGTTCACAGGGTCATTCAAAAATTTGGTACATGATGTACATGATACATCATTTAATAACCTTACAGAAGTCTTCACCAAGTTTCAGCCCTTTTGTGGAAAGACCCCTTTTTCCTTAGCAACGGAAAAGTGTGTAGTTGAAATGCTCTGATTCACTACCTGTGAATAGCAAAACAAAGAAATGACACACATGTATATCACACAAGAATTGGACTGGCAGGCAGCTTTCCAACGCTGGCTGAATGCTGGCTAAGTCCCGCCCACTGCCAGCAAGACTCCCAATGGGGCCAAAGCCCCAGGTCTCACAGAATAGGAAGGCCAGGCAAGATCGATCCACATGTGACTGGTGGTGCACAAATCGAGATTCTCATAATGTACTCATGGTAAGAAATATTGCAGAAAGTAAAAATATGTCACAACATCTCTTTATGAAATATGAATGGTTAACTGCTGTTGATGGGGTAACAGTGATTCCTCTCAGGGAAGGGGATAAACATAAAGAGCTAGATCAGTACTAGAACTCTGTATCTGCATAATGCCTTAAAGATGCTACAAGAGTCAAGAATCTTTCTAAATGTTCCCTCTATGTTTTGCCAGTGATGCAGGCTTCTGGAACACTTATGGCCCAATCCTATTGACGGATAGCAAATGCAAGTTTCGCCAGTGCATGCTGTCACAAAAGTGCCATAAAGCACTTTGCAACAGCATTAGTAATAGAAGTTAGTACTAACGTTAGTACTAGACTAGAGCCCACTGGACCAGGTAAGTCCGTGCAGGGGGTGGAACAAGGCAGGGAGGGCGTGGAACAGTGTGGGGTGAGGACGGTGACAGGGGTGATGGTGGGTGGATTGGGCCCAGGAGGGACGGGATCGGTGGCGGCAGAGCATGTCATATCCTAAACACCTTTCCCGGGGCTGATCTTTCCCGGGGCTGATCAATGCAGACATAAGGATTGGTGCCACTGATATCGCTGGCGCAGGTCTGAGTTGACCCATTGAGGCCACTGGAGCTTAGTCCAGGACAAATGTCCCCTTACCCCATGAGACCTCAAGCATGCTAAATTCCTCCATGGAATGCAGCATAGCCTGTGCCTGCACCACTGTATCATCATGCGGGAATTGAGTTAGGATTGGGCTGTTAACTAACTACATTAGTATAACTATATATTCTTCAACTATCTCAGTAAATCAATGTTATTGTTTAACGGTACACATTTGTCCATAGTGGACAATTATCTATCCCTTGCATTCTGCACTGGGGGTAAGGACTGAGTGCATTCCCTACCAACAATGCATACAATATACCATTTGACGTTCCAAAAATAGTGGGAGGATTTGTAGGATTGGGCATAGACATGTACAGGTGTACGTCTGCATGGCATAGATCACAGATTAATCCACATTATATGCAGTGGGGGAAGGGCACAAACAAACATAACAGTCCTGATGCGTCATACAGAATTTTCAGTCAGTGGCTATGCAAACTTGCCAGAGGCACACAGATTTCAAATTCCAATGATCTGTGAGAATTGGCTTTGATTATTTCCTGATGTTGGGAAAAAAAGGGCCTAAACCCTACCAAAGAATAGCATTCACAGTCTACTCAACATGTGCTCTAAAATGGACCACTGGAGGACTCCGGAATCGAGGCAGTTTGCATGGTGACTGAATTATCACAATTAGCATTAAATACATGCACAAATATTGCAGCACATAATCAGAAGTATCATTCCCCAAAAGAGAGAAAAGGTCTGCTTTAGTCAAAGTTAAGTAATTTTAAAACCAACTAACTTCAATGGCATTTGCTTAATCTGACATTGAAATAAATTATTCTTAATGGTGCTTATCGTTTGGCTGCATTGGGAAGAAAGTCATTATATAATTATTTTTCTACGTCGTAATACATGTGCTCTATAGCTGGGCAGTTTATCTAAATCAGTGACTATTAGACTAATAAAATTGCTAATGGCGTTGATGTGAGAAGTTAACCATTTTACCACTTCCCATTATATCCTTAGAATAAATACGACCTCGTCCTTGTTGTTCTAATTTACACCATTTAGCATTTGCTGTGTACTGAAGAATAATGGGAAATAAAGGTTTTGAGGACTGATTTTGGCTACGATATTCACCTTCTTGCAGTTTATGACAATACAATGATGAATTGTCTCGCAGTTGCACTCACTGAAGGCATGAAAGGTTAATAACTCATTTAAACATTCATTACATGTCCCTATCAAAGTCATCTTAATTTCACAAAGACATCTAAGTTTCTCTTCAGGGAAACTCTCTCGCAGGATTTGAGTGTGATTCTTTATTAACAAAATGGCAAGTGCAAAGTTACATGTCAAAACCTTGACTGATGATGCTGTAAATTGGCTCTTCCACCAAAGCAGAAGACTTTAAATTACTACTTTTTAAAGGTGTGCTCCCTCAAAGGCAATTAATGTGTCAGTTGTCAGTCAGGATTATTTAATTTCCCAGTGAGGCCTACAAAAATGGGCGCAGTGGATTGTCAAAGAGAGCATGTGAGTTGTAATAGCGCTTCTGATTGTGTGCCTTTATCTCATCTAAACGTGAAGGGACTTTGGCTCACTGAAATGATAACATGTGACTTGTCCTTTAGTAACAAAACTTACTCTACCTAGCTGGGAACATTTCATTCTGGAAGATGTTAACCTTTCCAACCCAGAGGCAAAAAAAAAAAAACTCCTCTAACACTTTAATAGTTATATAGAGTGCAATAAGTTGTAATACTTAATTTCTGATAATATTCCTGGAGGAAACAATCTGGCTCATATCTTTATGAGATATAATAATGATGAACATTATTGGCACATAAAAGCATTCCTAGCAACAGAGGCTTCATTAGGGTTTGCATCACCTGGTGTGACAGCCAGTAATGCATAAAATTTTTGGGATGGAGATGAAGAGTGGAAAGGCAGAGGAGGTGATATACCACCAGAGGTGGAACTGCTCATCCATAACAGCCCAATCCTGTGTAAGATGCGAAGGCCGGCCTAAAGGGCCGGCCGCCATATCCTACCTAGGTCCCGGGTTGTCCCGGGGCAGCCCAGGTGCACCTCAAGGGAAGGGGATGATTTTCCCCTTCCCTCAGTGCAAGCGGCCTGAGGCCCCATGGGCCTACCCGAATATATGCCAGCTCTTTAGCTGGTGCATATTTGAGGCTTCCGTGTAAGACCACGCCAGGCCCGGAGAGGGCTTTGGATATATACCTGCCCTCCCCCTGCCCAGTGTGGCCAATGGTCAACCTCCCTCACTGCCCGGACCGCCCTCCCCCTGCACCGGCCGGTGCAGGACTTGGTGCCAGATGGGTGTGGGGATGGTCCACCGGGGGAGAGAGGGCCACTGGGCTCTTCGCCTGCGGCCCTTACTCTCCGGGTGCTGCTAAAGTGCTTTACGGCACTTTTGCTACACCAGCGCCATGGGAATGCGTGCTCCCCTGATGCTTGTTTACACTGGATTGCGCCATAAGGCTGAAGGCCCCCTGAAACCTGAACCTTAGACCAAATTTGACAACCCTAGATAATGGAGCCCTGGATATGGAGAATCAGCAGTCCTGAGGTGAACTCAAGTGTAGCAACATACCTGGCTAGCCAGGACTATGGTTCTCAAAGAGTACATTTGCTCAGCAAACACTAGCACAGTTTACCCTTTCGTTGTTGCTGCATTTGTCACTGAATATCTATAAACCTGTCTCAAAGCTATGGATGGAGGTAATTCTAGCTAATATAATTTGTTTAAGTCTATTTGGCAGGAACTTCGTCATATTGATACATCAAGCACTCAATGAGCAACAAATAAAAGGTAAGAAGTAACATTTACTTGTTACTACATGTTAAGTAGCAGCCTTAGCAGGAGTAGAGCAATAAAAATCAGCAGGAAAAAAGAAAATTGTCAACAGATGTGCTTAACACACTTAACTGCAAGCTTCCCAAAGGCCTGTTTATTATGAAAAGTTGAAAACATGGTCTTGATTCTGTTGGGATATATTCACAGAGTCTGTCAAGATATTTCAGGATTGGTCAAAAGATCATGGTTTTGCAGCAAAACAGATGTGATATCTCTGTTTGCACACACACACACACACACACACACACACACACGTACGTATATTTCATATGACTGTAAAAATATGGAGACCACCAGCTGTATAGCCATATAGGTTCAATTACCTATATGGAAGGTCTTCTGGAAGACCATTGCATCCCTGTTCTCTGCTGCTCTTGCTATTTGCAGCCTACAAAATTTTATATTAGATGTGTAACATGATTCCTTTCTCTCTAGTCATTATATATTATATACTGCTCTAGTAACATTTGAAATGGGGGGGGAGGATGAGGAGTGGAAAGGTTACTTCCCATACTTGGAAGAGAAAATGCTAGCATGGAAACCATGTTGTTCACCCCTCAGACTTGGTCACTCCATCCTGAATGTTATAGAGCAGTGTGGTCCACCACCATGAATAGGGACAACCATGTTACAAAGAAGCTACATATTCTACGGATTGAGTCGAAAGTTTAATCGACATTGCCATGATTATTCTAGAATGTCAGATTCTCCCCTCGTGTACCTCTTAAACTTCTGAGATACCGAGAAATATTGCAAACTGCAGCACCTGCCTACTTCCTACACTATGGACTTTGTCTAATCTCTTGTCTCATCAGAGGTAGGTCAAAATTAGAGTATGGTTTGCTATATCCATCCTATTTGGGTATAGAATGAATTCTGCCCCAAATCAGAATGTGGTGGTGGATTTTAGAGTCCCCTAAGACAGTGGTTCCCAAACTGGGAGGCGTGGCTCCCAGGGGAGCCGCGGATACCAGCCAGCGGAATCCTCTCGGAATACAATGCAATGCCAATTGGCAGGCATCTACATAATGTAATGGGGAGCCGCAGCCAAGGGTCGCCAAGAGTAAAGGGAGCCGCGGGTCGAAAAAGTTTGGGAAACACTGCCCTAAGGTGTAGAACTTGCTGCTACAATTTGACAGGACTGAGCATGGGCTGTGCAGTCTCCTAGCAGACCACAGTGACAGGCTCAGGAAAACAAATAAAATAATGAGGAAACTTCTATGTATAGGTAATGTGATACAAAAATCACATTGTTCCTTCACAACTGTGAAAACATATAACTCGTGTTCCTTTTGAGGCACAGGTTTGCAGGTAAAGATGACAAAAGGGTAGCACCAATTTGGAAAAGCAGCAATATCTAGAGATAATTGCATGTTCATTGAATAAAACAAAACAATTCATTACTGTACAAGATCAGAATATCCATGAAATCATGAACAGGTCAGGAAAGTGAAGAAGTCCTCCACAGAGATCACAAATCCAATTTCACAGTATTTCTGCTGAACTAAAATAATCTAATTCCATTTCTTTTCACTATAATGACATCTACACATATCAGAGAGTTATACTTCTAGAATAGAAAAAAAGCAACCCATTTGATAGATAAATGTATTGATAGATAAATTAGAATAATTAAACAGTGTATATTACGGGCTAAGTTTTAGTTAAAACCAATCTGAACAAATGGAAATACTTCCTCTTGGGTAGTCTCCCCCCCATCTTTTAAATTCCTTCTGTTTCCATTAAAGTTTTTTGTTGCTAATTGTACAAACCTTTATACCTCCCTTTTATGAAATACTAGTTATATTTCCCCGGTACATTTCAACATAGCTTGAGATGGCAAGATTATCTACAGATGTTACACAAGGGAAGCATTATACGTGCAAGGAAACAGATCATTAATGTTACCCAAATTATCCCAAAGCAGCAAGCAGCATGGTGCAATGATGTTAAAACATGTGCTTTTTTATTAGAATGAATTTATCTCCTAATGCTCAAGCAGATCAAATAAAAATCGGGGATAAATAAAAAAATGAAACAAGACATGTCATCGCACCAAGACTAGAACGGATTGAACATGAATTTAAATTATTCATTTGTGTGTGTTTGTTTATGAATGTGAAATACAACCCCAGCAACGCAAATTAAAAAGGATGTTTCCTGGGCTGAAGGAATAGATTGACTAATTTCTCCCAGGAGATGCTGCAGTATGTAAGATAATATAGTCATTATCAGTTTAAACATGGTTCTGTTGGGTATAGGCAAAAAAAAAAAAAAATCCCATATGTAGGGGTGCAAGTCAGACCAGGTAAACAGAAATTATGGCTGCTATGCTATACATGCTTACCTGGGATAAGCCCCATTGAGCTCAGTAGGAGTTACTTCTGAATAGACAACTAAGTAGAAAGTAACACTGCATTGTAAGTGGTAAACTTTGGGGTTTCTTCTTCTGTTACCAGGGGAGCTGCATGGGAAATTATTTAATAAGGAGAAGCATATGGGTTGATCGGTCCTGCCCCTTCCAAGGAAAAAGTGTAGTTTAAGGCAACCTGAAACAGCTCCCTCATAAAGAAACTTTGAACTGGTTGCGGGTGGGGTGGGGGGAGCCTCCAATCTAAAAGGTTACAGATTTATTGTAATAGAACAGACCTCAAAGTAATGTACAGTCGGATCTTTTTATGCACTTTTTTTTCCATCAACAGATTTGACTCAACACGGGTGGCAAAACTGTGGAAGAGGGAATCTGACCACAACACATTACCTCTTTTTTCAGCATTGTTGGGGGGCTCCCAGCCACTTCCCAGTGTGTTTAAACTGCTGAAAAAAGAAAAAAATGCAATTTATTTATTTATTTCAGGAATTTGTAGCCCGCCTTTCTCCCGAAGGCACTCAAGGCGGCTTACAACATATTAAAATACATAACACATTAAAACAATTTAAAAACACATTAAAATAATTAAAACACTTAAGTTAAAAATAAATAAATCAGGAGTCTCGGACGCCAGGTTGCTTCTAGTAGCAGTTTTTTTTTCTTTTTTTTTACAGTCAGCTTAAAAAAAACTTAGGAGGAGGGAAGTGCGGAAGATGCTGGAAAAAAAGGTAATGTGGCACCGCTCCCCACTCCGGTTTTCCTATAACACTGTTTTGTTTTAGTCACTGAGGTTCCGGGAACAGAACCCCAGTGGATAAAAAGGTCCGACTGTACACCAAAGATACCCCTTCACCAATAGTTCAGTAAAAATGCAGTAAAAAAATATCAATCAACTCTAACAAATAGGTGCTTGTGCCTGGCTTGTGGTGAATGAGTGCACCAAGAGAGAGTAAGAAAAAGGGATCATGTTCTGGGATGGAGTCCAAGGGAGCCGTACTTTTTTGATCCTAGTCTGACTCCAAGCTGAACTCTGACTCCAAGCTGCAAATCATCTGCTGAATTGTGCCACATCCCCCAAGCCAGAAAGCCTTTGAGGCTGACTTTGCAATCCAAGCCAGAGGAGTTACCAGCTACCATCCTCCAGGAAGAGATCAGCCTCTTGAGACCAGCCTCTGCTTCTTGCTTACCTCAGGGTGCACACTAAGCCCTATTCTTATTCTCTGTCCTACACTACACCTGCCAATTGTGAACAACCAGGCTAATTATGCACCTTAGAACAGTGTGAATGTGTACATGCATACGTAGACAGTAAACAACAAACACAAAAAAATGCTCACTAACAGCCAATCAGGTGAGAGATTTAAAAAATCCTACCCAGCTCCAGTTGACAACCGGCTAGTCTAAGACTAGCTCAACAAGTGTGTGGAAAGGGGTCATTGACACCGACATGCTCAAAGCACACTGAGTTGAAAGGAGTGAGCCTGCTGACCAGGGCCCACCCAATCCATGTTAACACCCAATTGGCTGTCCCTTCTCTGCCTCATGTGAGGCAGGGATGCCCCTGCCTTTATAATGGAGGTTGAGGGGCAATATTTTTTACAGAGAAAAAAAAAATCCCTTGAAAATCAATATACAGTTGGACCTCACTATCCACAGGGGATCTGTTCTGGACCCCCCACCCACAGTTAGCAAGAATTCCAAAAAATCCTGTAAAAAAGAAAAAAGCCCCCAAATTGCGTTTTTTACCTTTAAAAAGTCAAACCACTGTGTTTTCAAGAGCTTCTGCAGCTTTAACTACCTGCAGTTTCTGCAGCCTGAGGCAAGGCTGGGAGGGAGGAACAGTCTTCGCACGACCCGGAAATGGGTTGTTAAGGCTGCAGAAGCCCCATGGAGGCTTGAAAACGCAGCAGTTTGACTTATTAAAGGTAAAAATGGTTATAAAGGAAAAAAAGGCTTCCCCCCTTTTTACAGGTATTTTTACGTGGAGCTCGCGGATCCAGGACCCGTGGTGATTCAAATCTGCGAGTCCCGAATCTGTGGAAAAAAGGGTCTGCTGTAAGTTCTTTTCCAGTAAAAATAGCCCTAAATCCCCTCCCCCCACTGCGATTTTGCCATATTTCCCACACCACCACAAATGGTTTCACCATGTTTTGCAGAGGGGCTTGCACACTATTTGTAAAGGGAACAACAACAACAAAACCTCAATTACAGCGCAATCCTATCCAACTTACACCACTGGTGTAACCAGCGGGGGAGGGCAGGACGGGAGGTTTTGGAGGGGAGGGGAGATTTAAATCGCCTTTGAATCCTCCTTTGGAGGGGATTTGAATCCCCTTTCCATTCTGGAGCCTCCCGTTCACGCTGCACCGCTGATTACACCAGTGGTGTACGTTGGATAGGATTGCGTTGTTAGTGTAACATGTAGTTTGGGCAGTTAACCATAGTTTGTCTTGATTAGCCTTAGCTGAGGATCTTTGATCTAAAAGAAGCAAACCCAGTCAGCCTCTCAGCATGCCAAAGTCCAAAACGCTCGTAAGTAGGCAGTAAACAACAAACACAAAGTTTAAGAGGTCTTCTCTGGCAAGTGTTTATTTTATCTCCTTGACCTACTCTAGGTCAGAATGTTATCTATATGATCTGCTGTCTGTCATAAGCACTGAAATGGAGAAGCCAGGAAGTATCTGTGGTTTGCAGGGGAGGAAAATCAATAGAGGAAAACAACAAAACCTTTTAAGCTGTGCTCTTTAAAGTGTCTTGCTCTCAGTTTACCTTTAACCAAGCCACAACATTGTAAAAAATAATACTTAAGTCTTTTCCCCTTTTAACTCCACCTTAGTTTATTCATCTGATATCCTTTGAAGAAATTGTGGCGGATTGAAAGCTTTGCTTCGCAAAGGAACGCAGTACAGTATCACTCTGCTCTGCTGCCTTATTTGGAATTTATTGTATTTTTGGTTTTGCCATGAAAACTGATGACTATCTCCAGCCAACTACAACAATGCATGGAGCATGTTTTTTGTTTGTTTGTTTGTTTGTTTTACACACTGCAATATAATCATTCATTGAGAAGCTAGGTCATAGCCAAGGTCACTGAACATTTTCAATTATATTACATCCTCCTTTTATATAAACATTTGCAGCGTAATCCACAACCAAGTTTTGGAAAAGGGTAGAAGTCAAAGATAGAAGCAGCATAGGATGCAATGAGCTAAGCATAGGCTTGTGTGTTTGTGTGTGTGTTGACCTTGAGCATCTTCGCACATCTATGCACATCATTCATTGTCTATAACTCGAAGTGAGGAGTTATGCCAGGGTCTGCCCATTGAAGACCTCCTGGTGCCTCAGGCATTGCGCCAATGCTGCCCCCACCCTTACCACGTGATGTGCCATTTGACATTTTCTATAGTTCAGGGCTGAAGAATTTCAGCTCTACCTTGTCAGTACTTAGGACAAGGCACATCAGCATCATATTAGCAAACAGGATTTTAGGCATATGCTGCAGTCAAAAATAGCTAAACATGTAGAATTTGGAGTGATGTCCACCAGCATTGATGGTTTGAAAAGAGGATTAGACGCATTCATGGTCTGGAGGACAAGTCAAGCTTAGTCTGCTTCCAGGTTCAGAGGCAGTATGCTTACAAGGGAACAATGCCAGGAGGGATATGCCTAATCTCCTGCTTGGAGGCATCTCATAGGCCTTTGGCTTGATCCAGCAGGGCTAGTCTTATGTTCTTACAGCCCAATCCTATCCTGGGCTGGCCTGATGCAGGGCCATTGACACAGTGGCTGCAGCACAGCGGCATCGCTGCAGGGGGGGCGGAGCTCTAAGTTCCGCCGCGGTCCGACCCTCCGTTACACAGGTGCACAAAGCGGCCCCACCCCCTCGCCTTTAGAACCATTCAAGTTGGTGAAAGCAACACACAGGAGACTCCCTGCGCGTTGCTTTCACCGAATGGTTCCGAAGGCGAGGGGGCGGGGCCGTTTTGTGCACCCGTGTAACGGAGGGTCGGACCGCGGCGGAACGTAGAGCTCTGCCCCCTGCAGCGACACTAGTGCTGCAGCATCCTGTGGGCTTGGTGGGGACCAGGACAGTCAGATGAAGTAAATGAAGATTTACTTATCTCTCTGGCTGCTCTGTGGTCCCCTGTGGCCTGGGCCTACTCAGATCTATGCCAACACTTTTGCTGGTGTAGAATTGTTAGGATGCAAGGGGTATGTCTGGCCCGGGACGGGAATTCTAGATCTGGTGGATACCGCTGCCACCGAGATCCGCCCCATCTCAATCTGCCCCCACTCCCACCACGACTCCTCCAATGGCCAGTCTGCGTGGCGACACTGCTGGTGCTCAGCGTTTCGGCCTTTGCACTGGCGGCAGTGACAGAGAGGCTGCTGTGATGGTAGTAGACCACGAGATCTACCTTGAGATCAGCCAGCATACCGCATGGATAGGCTTGGGCTATTAATTCATTATAAATTAAGAGAGAAGACTTTCAGTACTGAGAGAGAACAGATGGCGGGAGGGGGCTAAATTGGCTTGATCTAATGAATGTTGTGATGAACTGAAAAAGTTAAATGACAGATGTTTTCCCTCAATTTCATGGGAGCTTTTGTTGAATAGCTAATATAAGAATGCATATTATAATTGCATTGATATGCTTTCATATACAGTACTGATCAATTCTTTTTAAAAAATGTGCCGTTGTTTTTCCTATGTTTGTGGATTTTAGGCTAAGTCTGACTTTAATGAGCTAAATAAATTCATGAAGGTGCAAGTGTCATAGACTCCATGTAGCCATAGTGTGATGGAAACAGCTTTTCCATAGTGTGACATCATACAGTTGTGTGTTCTTCATGTGAATGATGCAACCATGTAAGTGGGGCTGAAAGATGGGTCTTTCCACTCAACTGTCCCACCCGTATAGTTTTATCACTGCACATAGCCACAAGGGACTGTCCCAATGTTATGTATAAAGGGTCCCATCATTTATTTGAGTTGTATCATGATAAATCAGAACGTCTGTGTCAAGACGATTCTTATGCAAAAACCTTTGTCTCCTTGCCCAAAAACCTGGAGATGGCTACAAATGCAAATTGGGTGGGCATTAAAGAGAATCAAATGAAGCACTCAGGTTTGGTTTGGTTTGGTTTGGAAACCTAGCATGTAAGCATCAATGCTACGATCAAGCATGAAGGGAACTGTAGCAGATAGTTTATATGGTTGAGGGAACAATGATTCATGTCTCCTGTTCTTGTCTTTTCTGATTTAGCTCTTTTGATCAGTCCCAATTAATAGATGTCGAATGACTCAAGCACTGTAATGTAGACAGAGCCACACCACTGCTATTTCATACATAAACCACGGATGAAGACTGTCAGCTGCTGACATTGAGCTATCTACTATTTTCAATCCTTCTCTGAATGGTGCTGTGCTCTCATTGCCTAAGTCACTCCAACATTACTATAGATTCCATAGACCCCTCTGACTCATACTTCCATTAATACCACTAATGAGAAGTATCATATGAGTACTCACCATGACACATTAAAAATAATAAGATAGTTGTACTGAAAGGTTGACTCCATCTCAACCTTTGGCCGCAAATCATACTCAGGCATCCATGTCAGTCTTCATACAAAGCATAGATGCATCAAGCAGATCTTAGCAGTGACATTTCAAAGCTAACTGGATCTGTGCAACATTGTTAATTAGATGGAGGGGTTCTTAGAAGAAACGCCTTATCTTTTTACTTAACTGGGAACCTTCCCTACATACCGAGCATAGCGATGAAACAATGAGAACAAACTGCAGTCTTGCACCCTCAGTTTAATGCATTTATTTTACACTGAAGGAAAGCCTGCTATGTGCACATGATTAGCTTTACAGCCATGATATTTAAACTCTTCTTAGATAAATATAAATAGAATTCCTTATTCCATTAAAATCTACTGTGACTGTAATAATTGCCTAGGTATTCCTCTGCACAACACATGTGACTATGAAATTTGGTAGAAAGTAGGGCCGTGTTTATTGATTACTATGTCAATCAATAAATGTAGCAGGTCCTGTCTAGGGCACTCCAGCCCCCCAAGTATGGGCACCTAACCTGGAGGACTCAGCTTTCCTGCCAAATTCCCCCTTTGGGTGAAATTTCAAAACCAGGATCGCTTTGTGGCACTTGCAGCTTTGTCTCCACCAAGCCCTGTGAAGGGGTCAAGGAACCAGAACTGGTCAGTCCACCCAAGCCAGACAGGATTTAAGGTAGGCCTCCCAATTCAAGCCTGAGGGTTTACCAGCCTGCATCCCTGAACCGGGCAGCATCAGGAGAGCAATTATGCTTTTCCCTCCAACTCTTGCTTGCCTAAGGGCAGACACCGGATCCCTACTCTTCTTCCCTATCCTGTGTTATACCTGCTACATGGGGGGTGGGCTAGCTTGGTGCTTATTTATTTATTTATTATTTATTTTTCACATTTTTATACCGCCCTTCCTCCAAGGAGCTCAGAGTGGTGTACATATTTCCTCCCCTCCTTTTTGTCCTCACAACAACCCTGTGAGGTAGGTGGGGCTGAGAGATAGTGACTGGCCCAAGGTCACCCAGGAAGCTTCGTGGCTGAGCGGGGATTTGAACCTGGATCTTCCAGGTCTAAGTCCGACTCCCAAACCACTACACCCCCCCACCCCACACACATCCAATAAGGCACTCATACCTCACTGCAAATCACTCAGGAAAATGTGATTGCCTGCCTCTGAGGGGTGAATGCCATCTGTGGCGAATGAAGGCTGTGGACTGGATATAAACAATGTCCGGGTGGCTGCTGAAAGCAAAGAGAAATAACACAAGGTTGTTGTTTTTGGTAATACTGCAATGCTTACTGTCACTTCTACTTTCAGCCTATGGCTAGTAGAGGGACCCCATTCTTCAAAGGTAGTCAACCTGAACATCCCAGGTTAGAAATTGCTGCCACTAATAAATAATAGGACCTCTTACTTATAAGCAGGTGTTCAGGAACCCTGGAATATAGATAAGAGCTTATAAACATCTTTGTTAGGCTAATGATATCCTTTCTCTGCAACGCCCTTTTTCCTGACAGCCAGCCTTACCACATACATGGAAGAACACATTACCGGAGTACAGTAGTTAGTCGCTTTCAAAAAGTCATAAGTGTAATGAACCTCACAAAGTTATGGACCCAAATTCTGGATCTTAAGTAGTAAGATCTTTATTAAGAAAAGGACATAATATTCAGAAGCACATTAGGAAGAAATAAATGATCCTAGCACTGTAGATTGCCTCTCCGTTCTTCTACATGAATCAAGGAATCCAGGATGAAATAAATTTCAAGGGGACATTTGGATGTTCAGTCCTCAGTCTCATTTGCATTTCCTCTTGCTGTATCAGCATCAAGTATGCCCAGCGACAAGAACCTTTCTTCCATATCTGGAGGTGTGAGTGAATCCCTCAAGCCCATGCCCTGGCCCAGATTCAATTCAAGAGGTCAGAGGGCATTTGAAATTCAAATCACACAACACTTCATACTTACTTCATATAGTTTTTCACCATTATGTTACACCAAATGATACACCACTATGCACACCATGCTACACCTAATTAACATGATAATTACAACTATCCCTTTCACTGCTATCAATGTTGTCCATTGGGATTCCTCAGTGGTTTCATTTTTTAACAGCACAATGCTGCACAACTTTCCATAGCCAGCCTAAAGGGCTGGCCGCGGAATCATAAGCCTATTCCCAGGCCGCACCGGCACAGTCTGGGAAGGGGATGTTCATCCCCTTCCCCAAGTATAGGGCAGCCCGGGGCCTATGGGCCTCCTTGGATGCATGTCAGCTCTGAAGCTGGCATGCATCCGAGGTGGGGAAATAAGGCTGAACCGGGCCGGGATAGGGTTGGGGATATTGGCAGAGCATGGGGAGTGCTGAGCTAGAACATTGAAGAATGGGAGAAGCAGAGGCTGGCACATCATCAGATAAGGGGGACAGCATTTGCCATGCCATCTCAGTAATCAGGAGGACTTGGGCCAGCCCTACCAGCAGGCAATGCTATGTCATTGGTAATGCTATGTCATTGGTCGTCCAGGGAAGTGAGGGCTGCCGGCCTCCGCACCAGTGGCCCTTACTCAGAGTCATCGCAAACAAGCTTTTTGGTGTGTTTGCGACACTTTAGAGTGGCGCAACGTGCACTCCGCTGCTCTAAAGTTAGTGAGGCTCGGGCTGCCCATGACATGGCATTACACTGGTCTGCTGGTAGGGCTGGCCCAGGTCCTCCTGATTACTGAGATGGCATGGCAAATGCTGTCCCCCTTATCTGATGAGGTGCGAGATATGGCTTCTCCCATTCTTCAATGTTCTAGCTCAGCACTCCCCTCCCCTCCGCATTTCCTCTCTTTCTTTGTACCCCTCCTCCTTTTCCAATCCAGAGAGTGGAAAGAGGAGGAGAAGCAGTGATGGCAAGTAGGCAGACAGAGATGGACGCCTCCCACCAATCTGCTGCCAGAAGTGACCACTTCAGTTGGCCATATGGATGGGCTGGCCCTGCCTGTTGTTGGCATAATCCTTTTTGTGGAGGAAGTGAGGTACATGATAAGTCTTCTTTCTCCTACTGCACATCATCAGATTGTGTCTCAATACAAAGGGAGTCATTTTCAAAACATGGGCTTGGATCCAGAGAACCAGAGACAGTGGTCAATTAAACAGGGTTTTCCCACCCTTCTCCTCCATCATACTGCTCCCAAGATGCGTGTGCACATAAACATGCACACACAGCCAGCAAAGCTGATCCTGAGGGTTGGGCAACCCTTAAGAATACCATGGTACATGGCAAAGTGGGCTCTGCTGACAGGAGAATCGGTGAAAAACATACCTCCCCACATGAATGTGGAAGTGCCATTCCACTCACCGTAGGTGGAATCCCAGCTGTGGCATAGATACAATGCTTATCACATAGCCAGTCACCTCACTATACATTTCATTTGAATCGATCCTAAATTATAGACATTTCCTTTTTTCCCCACAATAAGGTTATCTGTACTAAGATGTGATATAGCCGCTTTGGGTCCCCCTATGGGGGAGAAAAGCAAAGTAAAAATTCAATTAATCATCATCATCATCATCTTAAATATTTTTTTTTGGGGGGGGAACCACGGAAAGTCAATTTCCCTGACACATAATGCAAAATATCAACATTAAACAGGTATAGTCAGTTCCTGCTACTTGTGAATGTGCAAGTTGCAAATTCACCTATCCGTGAGCAACAGGATTGACACCATCTCACATCATCCGTGAGGTGTGTCTCACTTTCCACGATCTCTGCTGCACTCAGGAAGTCTCTTCTGGCTTCCTGAGGCAACAGGAGCATTCAGTATGACCTCCATGCCTAGTGCAGATCCCTTTAAAATACCTGCCTATGCGTCTTTTTAAATCCCCAGTCCATCAGCTGTTCGGCGCTAGACTGGCATTTTAAAGGGCTCTGTGCTAGTTGCGGAGGCCATTTTGAATGTCCCTGCTGCCTCCAGAAGCCAGAAGAGACTTCCTGAGTGCAGCAGGGACGTTCAAAATGGTGCCTGCAAACAGCACAGAGTCCTTTGAAATGCTTCAGGTAAGGTATCCCCCCTGCACCTAACTTCATTGATCCCATAGGATCAATGCTTTACTATCTGCGAATTCGCTATCCGCTAGGTTTTCTCGGAACCTAACCCTAGCAGATAACAAGAACTGACTTTGCATTATTTTATTGAGTTGACTTTAGCTATTAAAAAAAAAATCCAATGCCTTTGTTCGTATGCTAGTAAGCTGAACCCATGCATCTTTAAAACAGACGTACTGAGTTTAATATAGCAGCAATAGAGCAGCAGGGCGCTGCCATAAAGCAATAGGACTGCTCTTGAAAAAGCACTGTGTATACGCTAAAGCAGTGAAAAGGCCCATTATGATTGTTACCAATACCGAGAAGATGGTATTTCAAGCTAAAAAGAAAGGAATTTTTATTAATATATAGTATCTTCTTTCCCTGAGATGGTTATTAGAGTTCCTTTGCTATTGCCAATAGTTTGCCTTTATTCATTTTCATGACTGAAATTTTATCACCCCTTTCATCCTACCCTAATTTTGTTTCCTGCAAATGTTCTTAATGCTCACCCTTAGAAGATAATAAGCAGCTTGGCCAATGTTTTCAAACCATTCTGACGGAGGGGGGGGGGGAGGAAGAGAAAAACATTTGCATAGAAACAGAGACAAGAAATGCATGAATTCTGAAAGGGACATTCGTAAGTACATTTCAGAATACAATATTTGGTTTTCATTTTCTGCTAGCAACCAATTGTCTGCCCTTCCCCTAAGGTATTGATGGGAGAGATGTCTCTGACCTTTCCCCCCTGCACGAGGTAAGGAGGGAAAATGGGATCCTGTAATTCAGCGGTGGGGAACCTCCGGCCCGCAGGCCATTTCCGGCCCCGGGGCGATTCCAGTTCGGTCCGCACGAGACCAGACCGGAGGCTCCGGAGGCCCCGCGCTCACCTCGGCGCGACTAAAACTCAAACCGGCTGTTCTGTACATGCGCAGAATACCGCTAAGAGGCAAAGAGAGGGCAATCTCTCTTGCCCTCTCTTGGCCTCTTAGCGGCGTTCTGCGCATGTACAGAACAGCCGGTTTGAGTTTTAGTCACGCTGAGGTGAGCGCGGGGCCGGTGGCGGCAGCCTGGTCGGAGGCTCAAGGTAAGGAGAGCGATGGGGGTGGGGTGGGTTTGCTTACAGCGACGGGGACACCCGTTTGCGGTGGAGGGGCGCTCGGCCCGCAACACATTTTCCCCATGGGAAAATGGCCCTCCACCACAATAGGCTCCCCACCCTTGCTGTAATTGCTCATGGGGCTAAAGAGGAGGATCTGAGGCAGCCATTAGGGCTGCAGGATAGTTTGCTGCTCAGTCTGGGATTTGATGAGAAGCAGTGCTGCCCAGCCACCCAGAAGAATAGTCAAAGGTCTGCTGGTCATCCTTTGAGGGCCAGATGGGAATTGTTTGTCCATCCCCTGATTGGCTTATGGTGAAAGGGGTTTTTGCTTTTGTGTTTCTTTATTCCAGAAGTTTTGAAAGAGTGGTGGTCTTTTAGTGTGGTTGGTCACAACTGGCAGGTATGCTGCAGCATAGGGATTAAGGGTGCAATCCTGTGTAACATGAGGCAGCCCGTGAGCACCTCAGGAGCACCCTGGGTGCAAGCCGTTCGGGGGCCTATGGGCCTCCTCAGATGTATGCCAGCTCTGAAGCTGGCGTACATCTGAGCCAGGAAGTAAGGCCAGCCAGGCCCGGGATCGGGCCTAGGATATTAGCAGAGCACTCGGCCAATATCCCCACCCCCTCCCAGTCCAGCCAATTGATCCCCTCCCTCACCGCCCGGTCTCCCCTCCCCCCTGCCCCTGCAATGGCCGCTGCAAGGCTTATCTTCACCGGCGGACGCAGGGACTGTCCGCCGGGGGAGTAAGGGCTGCTGGCCTTTGCGCTGGCCGCCCTTACAATAAAGTAGTCGCAAACATGCATTGTGATGGCTTAGATTGGCAGAGCATGCGCTCCGCCACTCTGCTTACACTGGATTGGGCTGTAAGAGTAAGGATTATAATGCATCCTAAAGCAAGTGGATTGGTCAAAGGGGCCAATTTACCAATTTACAGAGACCAACTAGAACCTCCTTAAGCAACGAGGGCAACTTCCACCTCAAAGGCTTCTTGACCTGGGAACATGTGTGTGATGCAATACAGAGCTTCCTCGACCACTTTCAAGGGTTGGGGATATGCTGGAATTGTCAGCAAATTGTCTACAGCTTTGAGTCAGGATGGGCACTCCCCAAGAAGGGGATAAACTGCTGCTTGCTGTCTTCTTCTAGGTAGGAGCCCACACTAAATGGAGGTGGAGTGTAACGACCCATTGCAGGGTACTTGCATTTCATCCTTGATCAAAAATGTGGAAAGCTACTCTGTGGGTCTCTTAATCTTTTTGTTATATTCATGCACTTCTGCACTAAATCCCATTTGGAAAGCTAAGTCACCTTTACCGGTCTGACTCTGATCTAATATCTAATTTCTTGTGAAACGCACAATAATTTTCTTCGTGCTTTGCATCCCATCATAAGCTATGCTACAAGTGTTGTTGATCTTTTCTGTAATGGGGATTCTCAGTGCCATTGAAAGTCTCAGAACTTTTCTAAGACAGGAGATAGAAAAATAAACCACACTCAAAAGTGTCATATTTTCTAAGCAAGCAATGGCTGTGTTCAATTTATGATGTAAGAGTGAAATGGGAATTGCTTCTTTAATTTTCTGCTGATGCGCAGGAGTGTATGATGTGAAGCTTAACGAATGATTACACAACATTCTTGGTGTTCCATTTTCAATGTCTTATGTTAATCGGAACCATTGCTATTCTCTTGGAACAATCTCCTTCTGTCTCCCTCAGAACCAGACTGGTGCCAAGTTCTTCCAGCCCAAGGACATGTTTTCAGTAGGAAATGTGAGCACATTATGATGCCTGAGCTGAGACAGCTTCCTCTACCTTTGACTTGCTCTGACAAATTCATTACCAGGTACCCTGCTTCCCCAATCTCACTGTTGTGACACAGTGTGTTTCTGTCACTTGTGTACGAATTGGATTCAAAGACTCATGACACGGAAAGCCAAATCCGAAAGCTGACCTTCAGCAACTACAGTATGTGGCATAAAATATTTTAGTTACTGTCTATCTGTCAAAGTTGCTTGAAGTCTTGTCTGAGCCGGCTATCAAATGTATAACATTGTACTGAACAAAATAATATGAATGAAACTGAAAAAGAGGGATACGTGCTACTGTTTTAGGTGTACTTTAGGAATGTAATTGACAGGTTGTCTATAATGGTAGTCCAGTTAATGTAGAAATGGACACAATCTGAAAGGTTAAGGCACAAGTAGGAATTAGAAGCAGGGGTTGGTGTGCATCCTGGGGAAATGGAGTGGGCAATGGGGGGTGAAACTGGGTGGGGAGGGGAATGAATGGGGGACAGGGAGACTGCGGGAGGGGGTGTCAGTGATGGTGTGTGCCGGATCCTATACCCCCTTTTTGCAGCCTTCCCACCCCTTCTCCTCAAACTTGCACCAGCTACAGAGCTGGTGCAGTTCCGAGGAGACCCATTGTGGAGTGGAAGGCTTATGGAGGGGTAAGGGGAAATAATTCCCCTTTCCCCTCCTAAGCCTTCCAATCCTCCTGTCCCCGCTGGATAAAGTGCACTCCTTTTTGGCACAGCTGCACCTGCATATATAGTATTTAGCATTAGAATAATTAAAGTGAGAAAAGGCTGGAGATTTTTTTTTTCCTTACCCTTCATTCAAGCATGCCCAGGAGACCCATCTTTAACACACTCATACTATTTGGCAGTCTTTATATACTCAGGATATTTCTACAGAGGATACATTAACATTAAATATGTATGCACCGTGTTCAGAAAACACAGAGATAAACCTATGTAATAAAGCAGGTTTTCAGACCCAGGCCATAATGTCCTATGATACAGCTACTGCTCTCTCGCTCTCTCTCTCTCTCTCTCTCTCTCTCTCTCTCTCTCTCTCTGTGTGTGCATACACGCGCGCACATTACAACTGTACATATTACATCAAGACCATACTTGACTGAAACAAACAGAAACAGCATCGTTGCTATTTCTTTTTAGAAGTGAGCATGAGAGCTGGGGCGAAGCCAATTGATTCTTCTAATTAAGCTGCCCAAGGCGGCTTACAAGGTCAAAGGCAATAATTATAATACAATAAACAAGAAACCAATAAAACAAGCCAGGGCAGGATAATATTCTATCACATGAATCCAAGTAGTCAAAGCATCCATAAAAACCATAAACCCCCCTAAAAACACAAAAGTGATAACTCCACCTCACCGCCAATAGGACACTATATTTCACTAAATGTCTGCCTAAACAACAACAACAACAACAAAAAGATTCAACCAATGCTGGAACATGCAAACACAGGTAGCAAGATACATCTCTCTGGGCTGGGATTTCTAAGTCTGGGCACCATCGCCAAGAAGGCCTGGAGACACTCTGCCTTAAAGCTTTCTTAAGGCTTTCTTTGTCCAGCCTAGTCCTGCACGAGGCAATGCTGGAAAAGGGCTGCAATGATTGGTGAGATCTGATCATGGGAAGGCGCTTGGGCATCTTTTTTGCACCTAGAGAGTCCACCACAACAATTCAAGTTTCAGAGTATTTGTGCCCCAACCTGCCTACCTACAGGATAATCTGAGATTAGCTAGCTGCCCCTTTGAGATTAGCCAGCTGCCCCTGCCTACCCGATACTGTAGCATTGAGGTGTGGTGTTTTGTTTAGATAGGTCAGCCACTTCTGGAAGGTATAGTGCAGGGCTGGGAGTAGGATTAGGGATCCAGTGTACACACTAAGGCAGCGCTTCCCAAACTTTTTTTGGTTACGACCCACTGGTGGTTTGTGACCCGATGTGTGGTGGGTCATGGCCCAATGCTCTCTGTCATGCCGCAAAACATTACTGGAGCCACCGGAGGCCTCTTCCGGGTCATGCCAGGCCAGGCCCACAACATTCTCCATTGGTGTCTGCGGGTCTCAGGATGCCTTGTGGAAGCAACCAGAAGCGACTTCCAGTTTCACGTCCGCAATTTTCATGACTTCTGGTTACTTCCACAAGGCATTCTGGGGTCTGCAGAGGCCAGTGGAGAGTGCTGCGGGCCTGGTGTGACCCAGAAGCTGCCTCTGATGGCTCCCACTTTGTGGTGTGACAGAGAACATCGGGTCATGACCCACCGTGGAGGATGAGGTGGGTCGCAGCGGTATAAAAAATGGAAACCACTGCCTTAAGGTAAGTAAGAGTCAGAAGGGGGATCCAGAACTGATCCCAAGAAACTGTCTGGCTCAGTGATGCAGACTGGTGACTCCTGGGACTTAAATTGCGAAGACCATCTTAAAGGCGGTCAGACATGGGGTGGTCTGAGCAATTTGGCTGCCTTGACCCCCTTTCCAGAGGTTGGTGAGGAAAACCAGGGTTCAGCAAAAGGCAATCTCTGGTTGGAGCCAGGCTGTGAATGCCCAAGTGGGAAAAGTAACAGTTGTATCCATCTCCCCTGGGGTAGGTGCCTTTGCGAAAAGGAGCTTTATTAGCCAGGAATTTATTTGAACTGATGTAATCAATAAAGTGGTCTGTTTCATGCCAACAAGCTGACTTGTTTTGTGTGGTTCTTGGATGGTGCCTGGGCAACGATTCCTTGTCCCTGCCAGTCTAATTTCAGTTGGCACAGGAATTCCAAATTGAAATGCAGATACTAATGCCTAATAAAGGTTAATGAATGAATGAAATACAAATACAGATATGTTCAGAGAAGTCACTTTTTTCTTTTCTTTTATTTTTTGTACAATGTGTTACTGATATGTGTTGCATAAGGACAGAAAGGGGACCACATCACATTCTGAAATCAGTGACTGTTTACTCTCCCCTTATTGGGAAGAGGAGTCAGTAATTCTTCTACATTACTAAAAATGGACTTTTGTGCCATGGACAAATGCATCTCTCTCTCTCTCTCTCTCTCTCTCTCTCTCTCTCTCTCTCTCTCTCTCTCTCTCATAGTTCTGCCCTTTCCTCTCGCATTATCAGAGTATTGTGAATGATAAATTTAATAGAGACAATCACCAACAACTGAAAATTGAGTTCACTAGAAGCTAGATAAAAGAATTTTTTATATCAGAGTGGGAAAAAAAGTTATAATGACAATTAGGAAAGTTAAGAGAGGGTGTGCATGGCAATTAGCCAAAGGCAACACATTTAAAATTGATAAAAGAAAATTATTCTTAATAGAAATGGCTTCGTTACTTTAGAGAAAATTGGAATGTTTGCAAAATGCCAAGACTATGAAACTGCTGCTCTGACATACTCATGAGTGGTACATTTGGTGAAATTAATGCCAACAGTATTTCTGATTACTGACAAGTTGGACCATTCCCACTACATAAAGCAGGTCAAAGTCCAAAACCGGCCAATCAGACAACAGAAATGCACATTTATCCACAATGTCACTTGAAATGCATTGAGAAGCATGATTATGTTTCAGCAGTGGAAGGGAAGGGAACATCTGTAATAAATTATTGCACAGAAATAGTAGGGGTATATATTAGGACATGTCATTTGGTTAGATATTTTACAAGCGGCATATGTGCAGAAGCACAAAGGGAATGATGAACACATACATCGCAACAAAGAGTGATAAACAAAGCACAAATGCGACAATCAAGAGAATGCCACTGCCATGCATTGGAGAGAAGTACCATTTGGCAGAAGTACCAATTTGACAAAAGACTCAAGCATAATGATTGACTAGGAAATGAGAAGGGTTGGTCCACCTACGTTTTCTTTCTTTGACAGTGAAATAATATTTTTTTTAATTTATTTCAGAATATTCCTGTTCTGAAGGTGAGGTTGATGCTACGGTAGTGTCATGGGTCACCAAAGCCTCTAAGGTTTTCATAAAAATCAGTTTAAAAAGTCATTAACCCACCCATCCCAAAACCACATCATGTGCAATATTTCAAGTGCCTTAGTAGGCAAGCACTTTAGGCCTAAGTACTGAAAAGAATGGGTGGATTTTATCAATACTACCGTAAACAGGATAAACCAACTGGAATTAGCGAGAATGTGGAACACCGAACTTCCCTTCCAGACAGTGACTGGCTATGCTAGCCTTCTTGGTGGAACCCTGCCTTGCTCAAACTTTGTTTCAAACATATATATGCTCAAACATATATATGGGAGGTGGTGGTAAATTACCTCTCATTTGGACCAAGTAGAGGCGTGGAAAGAGTGGAGCGAGCGGAGCAGCGCCTCCAGGCGGATCTGTGGCTCGGGCGGCATCGGGCCCCTTCCTCCGGAGGCTGCGCGCACCCACCCGGTGATGGGGGCGGGCACTCCGAGGCCTTCTCCTGGCCTCGGAGCCAGAGAAAGCCCCGGAGCGCCCGCCATGACCGGCGGCCCAGGGCCTTCTGCGCGCGCGCAGGTAAGCCGGGTTGCCCCCGAGCGCCGGCGCCCCCCCAGTGGCGGAGCTCCGGGCGGCGGGACCTCTAGCTACGCCGCTGGGACCAAGGAGAATATGTCCTGAGATATCTGAAATGGTTGATTAAATTCCAGGAACAAAGGAAAATGAGGAAACCATTACAAAAAATAGTGGGTTTCTCTCTCTCTCTCTCTCTCTCTCCCTCCCTCCCTCCCTATCTCTTTTTTCTGTTTATCCAGCGTCTTCATCCTGCAAGCTCTCACCGTTTTCATCACTACAAGGGGGTAGATAGCAGCCTTTAAAGTTACACTGAAATATACTATACTAAATTAAAAAAAACAAAAACCTGCTGCCATATAACTTGAAACAACTTCCTGGCATTGAATTATATCCCAGGAACGATTCCAATCATATTGAAAAAACCTACTGGTAGAATGAGTGTTTTATGACTTATGGCAGTCGTAAAACCCTCTCTAGCAGCACGCAAAGAGGAATGTTGGCAGGGAGGGCAGAGTGGCCCTTGCACATGACAGTGGCTCAGAGTCGCCCACTGACCCAGGTAATCCAGCAGGGGAGGTGGAATTGGGACAGGGGTGGGCAGAACGAGGCAGGGAGGAGAGTGGATCAGGTCCTGGAAGGAGGTGGGTTCGGCGGCAGCTGTTAGTGCGGCTTTCAAACCTCCTTCCCTGACCTGATCGCCTGACCCAGATCTATATGGACTTGCACCAGTGATTCTGTTGGCACAATCCGAGTAGACCTGGCCAGGCCTTGGAGGCTTACTTCCAGGTAAGGGAACAAATGCTCCCTTACATTGTTTGTTTCATGGGCGGCCTGGCTATGGTTGCGGCAAACCACCCGCTTCAGTCAGGAGAAGTCCCAATTTCTAGTGCAAAAAAGTGATAATAAAGTCAAGATGTTTGAAATCCCCACTTATATCTGAAATGAAAATGTTTTTGTGTAAGAAAGTCAAACATGCTTCTCATTTGACTTTCCATCAGTAATGTTTTGCAGCACACAGTGTAACACATCATGGGGCAAACAACCTTGGACCAGCAAAGAGATATTAATGGGACAGCTATTTAGTGACAGCAGAGAACATCCAACCCCATCAATGCCCCCCTTCTTTCTTGTAAATTGAGTCCTCAATATGTCTTTGTTAAATGAAAAATATCTCTGGCATGAGGAGACCAACAGGCAGCTCCCTCAGATACTTTAAATGATAATCACCCCAGCAGGTGCTTTTCGCCCCAGAGTGATGGCTGAAATCCGAAAACAGTCTTATAAACAAAATTTGTACAAGAACTCTTGACAACTGCCCCCTACCTTTTTGTGTGTGCTTCACCAAAACCATTTACCTTTACTGGACAGCAGTCTCCATGGGGAACATAAAGGGAATGCCCGGTCTAGGACTCTGTCATTCATCTTTCAGAGCCCTTTGAAATGAACAAGGCCCTGGTGGTGTCAAATAATTTACCATCCTTCTACTGGTAGTTTCATCAGAATTTATTTGTTTCCCTCCAAGGGGACTGTAAGATTGTTGACTGCTGGACCTGAGCACGAATGCAACATGTTTAAGTGGCCAAAAATGGCGGAACTATATAAATGGTGGGATTATATACATGTCATTGCATCATTTGGGCGTCACTGCTTTGCAACAAGGAATCCTGGAGTGCCTAGTGGGCAGAGTTGCAGAGAAAAAAGATACACATTTGCAGAGTTACCTGCTCAGTCAAGAATGGTGGGAGTGAGGGGTGGGCAATTGCCTACTTTTCAATCTGATGAGGAGGAAAAGCAGCCATCTATCGTACATTTCTGGATGTAAACAGTCACAGAAAACACCAAGCAGGCATGATAGAACTTAACCGCCTGCCTTCTGTAGCAAGGAAGATACATAAAAAAAGAAGAAGCTCTGACTCACATGCATCTGTGGGTCTATGAATATAATAAGGGGAAAGGAAATTGAAAGTAGTTAGTATGAAGTAATGGACAGCTGAAGGAGACTCTGCTGTGACCCCTGAGATTTATTCTTTTTTTTTCTTTCCTTATCTAAATGCTGCTTATTGTTTGAGATACGCCAAAAGAGAACTTACACATGTAATCAGTTTTATACGCCCTGTGCTATCAAAAAGCAATCAGGTAGTAATTTTAGCCATAGGGAATGCCTTTGGGATTTACATACCCTGTGGTTAAGTAAAAGGATTTTTTGTGCTTATGACAGAGTTGAAAATAAACATGCACCCATTTATTCCCCTTAGGAACTCACTTCCAGGCAGACTGTCATGTATAATCAAAAGGAATTGTCCTACCTTTGTGCTTTCCTTACAATATCATTGCGACTTAAGGAGAAGACTCAGGTGTTATCGATGGTATTTTCTTTTAGGTTTCACTTGTTCAGCTAATAGAACCAGATTGCCGGGAGGTGACATAGAAATTCTCTTTCTACTGGCTCACCATTTTAATGGAGAGCTGTTGTATTAAACAGCAGATCCACCCATGCATTAATGAAATTGCGTTGGGTGCCATTTTTGTATGCACCCAGGATACAAAACATGACACTAGTGTGCGATGATTGCCTGCCCAACGTATTTGCTGTCATCATTTCCTGGTGCATCTGGTTGTCTTGGTAGGGTCAGAAGCATCCTTAATCTCCAGACTGGTTTCCCTGCATGTAGCAAAAAGTGTTAGATGATGTAGGGGAACGTTCGGGACAAATCCATAAACAGCAATGAATCCCTCAAGCACTCTCCAAGCCCCCCCCCCCCATCACTTCTGACTTACCAGAGAGCTCAGGAAGATAGTGGAGGACAGGAAGGCCTGGCGGGATATGGTTCATGGGATCATGAAGGGTCGGACATGACTTAACGACTGAACAACAACAAAAACATCCAGAGACCCTATTCTCCCCCTTTTGGATTCTATAAAGGAGGATGGAGCTTCCACCCTGATTGACAGCTCACTTCATCACATAGTGAAATGGAATAAACTATTGATCAGAGAGCAGCTTAGACCAGGAATAGTTACTCCTTTTTTCGCTTGTAGATGATACCTAGCAAAAAAAGAAGTTGATACCTAGAAAATGATACCTGCTGTCCTAACCCAAAAAATAATCCAAAAAGAAGATAATACCTAGAAGATGATACCTGCTGTCCTAACCAGGGATGTTCTGGAAGATGTTGTAACCCACCACTTCCTTCTCAACATCTCCACACTGACTTCCATTCTGTTCCCCACTGCTTTTCAAATACAATGTGCTCCATAATAGAATTCAACCATCAAGCCTGGCAGTGTGAGGCAGGGGGAGGGGGAGAGGTGAATAGTGGTGGGCATTTAGTGCCCCAACATTGGTGCCCAATGGCTTTGGGCCACTTTTGGTCCTAAACATTTTTTTCCCGCTGGAATATCCTGATATTGATATTGTTATTATTACTACTATTATTATTTATGAAATTTATACCCTACTTTTCCCCACCATAGGGGGGACCCAAAGCGGCTTACAATAAAAACAGATCATAAAATACAAAATGAATACATAGAAATAATAAAAAATAGTGAATATATAATATAAAAACTCTACAATTTAAAAAAAACAGTGAGGAATAAAAGCAACAGTAAAAAAAAAAAAACTCTGATGAGAGAGAGCTGGACCTCTAAAATATACCAGTGGATTATTTCCTTTGCAGTGAGGTTGTCAGTGTGAGAGATCCAAATGGTTACCAGAGAAGGACTGTTTTCAGGAACGTAAGGAGAGTCCTGGTAGTTTGGGCCCAAGGTTCATCTAGTCCAGCATCCTGATTCTTACAGCGGCCAGCCAGTTCTGCTGGGAAGCCCCCGAGCAGGAGACAAAGGCAAATGCCCTTCCACTGCTACTTCTCTGCAAAGGATATTCAGAGGCAGAGTGAGAAATACTGAGGTTCGAGCCAGCTTGAATGTTATGCATAGATCTGAAAGGTTTCTCCTCCTCTCAGGATCAGTTGGACTGGCTTTTCATTTGGTAACAGAAATGTACTCTGCACAATCTACGGCATGCATTTTTCCCTTTATACTTAGAGCTGTGGCACTGAAAACTAGATCCAGACCTACAGCCCAATCCTTCGCCAGTTGAACCGGCTGGCCTAAATGGCAGGCCACTGCATCCTGTGGAAGATACAGCCCATGCCAGCAGGGGAAGGGGACGTTTGTCCCCTTCCCCCAGTGTAAGCCCCGGTGGCCCCAATGGGCCTCCACGGATGTGCACCAGGGAGACCGTGCAAGACCGGCCAGGTCTGGGAAGGGGGTTAGGATATCAGCGCAGCAGCACTGATACTGATATACCAATGGCTACATACAGTTATATTTTCATTAAATATGAGATGCAAATGATCATTATTTTCTTCAATGAAATCTTGCATTTTCCTTGAAAAGTATGCATCACCGTTATATATTTGTCCATGGCGCAACTGGTCAGGGCACCACTTGACTGCTATTTGTTCCTTCACAATAGCTGCCACTGGAGTCATGGATCTGGACTGTGTTGGGAGCAAAGAGTTCAAAGCCCCTTTTAACTCTTTGCTCCCATCCCAATCTAAAAGCACCGTCCCGGATCTGTGTTGCTCCTACATGCACAGCTGCTGTTTAACAAAGAAAAAAAAAAACAGCCAGGCCCAAATGATGCAGTTAATGGGTAGTGTCAGGGACAGTCAAATGGGACACTGGGCAAGGGTCTTCACCCAACAGAAGGCTCACAGCTAACACCCCATGGCAGCCATTGGGTCCAAGGCTGGTACCCACAGATGCCACGAATTCATGCTTTTCATATACAGTATATGAAAGGCAACCTGATGCTGCACAGGATTATCTTCGCATTTAGTTTGACCCTGAAACTGATATTGTAACAGGATATTTCTCTCTCTCTCTCTCTCTCTCTCTCTCTCTCTCTCTCTCTCTCTCTCTCTCTCTCACACACACACACACACACACACACACACACACACACACACACATTACCTTTCAACATTTATGCCCTTCTCTGTTCCATGCAACGTTGCATAGTATAGCTGCTCTTAATTCTTTTCCAAGCTGTCCAGAAAAGAGCAATGTATATGGGAAAGCGCTAGCTTTTGGGAAAGCGCAGTCTTTTGAAGGCAAATATCTGAAAGAAACTGACAATGCATTCCTGATGAGACGTCTTCACCTTGATCCGTTTTCCAGTCCTTTTGCCTTTTTGTTGTTGTCAGGGGAAAGAGGTCAAACATGTGTTGCGTACAGAACTGTGCTGAGTCAGCAGATTACAGAGCAAAACTGTGTGACTGCTATGAAGTGTACAAAATTATGCCCCACTAATGAAATCAAATGATGTTTTAAGGCAGTGGTTCCCTAACTGGGGCGTCGCGATGCCCCAGCCAGGAAGAAAGGGTTACTATGCCCTTAAGGGGCATGGCAACCCGCGGTGACGACAACGTCGCGCCTGGGATCACGCCGCCGCCGCCACCGCTGCGCCCGGGATCACCGTTTTTACCTTCATTGGTGGGCAGTGGGTGTCCCTCAGGGGTTGCGGGGAGCCTGCGGACCCCTCCGCAGGCCTCCCCAAGCGTCGGAGCAGCGCTCCAACGCGATCGCAACTGACTTCCGTTTTTACGCGAAACCGGAAGTCAGTTGCGATCGCGTTGGAGCGCTGCTCCAACGCTTGGGGAGGCCTGCGGAGGGGTCCGCAGGCTCCCCGCAACCCCCGAGGGACACCCACTGCCCACCAATGAAGGTAAAAACGGCGATCCCGGGTGCAGCGGTGGCGGCGGCGGCACGATCCCAGGCGTGTCATCGCCACTCCTGGGAAGGCCCCGCTGCTACTTAGAGCAGCGTAAGGCCTTCCCAGGAGTTAGGGAACCTCTGTTTTAAGGGATTAGCGGGAAGATACCAGTAATTAAACCCTCTCTTCTTCCAATGGACACTAACCTGTCAGGTGTTCCAGTCTGCTATTCTTAAAGAGATGGCTCTTGTAGATTTCTATGCAATAAAGGACGTTCCTTTTGTGATTATTACTGGGTTTTTTTGTCCACATCTCTGCCAAGCCTGTCGATTTCTGTGGGCTAATGTGCATTACATATTGGCATTTGCTTTAGTTTTGTCAGGCACAATAAACCTGCGACGATGAATGTGAAGAATGACAACGTATCTTGGGTTATGATAAGCTGGACCAAACAGTCCAACAAATGACAGTCCAGCAATTTGTAATCCTGGGCTCCATCCAATGGGATACAATCATAGGAGCCAGACTCAAATAGCATTTTCCTAGAAAGATGGTAATGGTGTTGAACAGATATTTAGCAGGTCGAGGAGGGTCTAAATCCAGCTCCCTGCTCCCTCTCCTGAACAATGGATTGGTGTGATTATTGCTATTTAATTCACATGGACAACACTAGCCACTGGATTAATTTACAACGTAATCCTGCCTTGCTAGCCACAATTCCCCCTTTCTCAAAAAAAATTCATTCCAGTGGCCTAGACACCCTGGCAAATTAGAAAACCCAGTAATCTTTGCACTAGGAAGCTCCTGCTCGTAAGGTTCAGAGCCCAAGGACTAGCCTTCTGTGTGTCATCCTGCCCACCACTAGCACTGGAAAGCTTCTAGAAAAGGGTAACGGATGTGCTCAGCTCAGAATGGCTCTGGCCTTAGTTATGAGCTGAGCACAATTCAGGAGCTGAGTACTAGAATTTTGGCTTGGGTCACAGTAAGTTTTTTTTTTTAATTCTAACAATGCTATGTTTACAGCCCCCACATTTCCCTCCCATTCCTAAGAGAATATATAGCTCGCAGCAGCAGTAGCACTACCTCAAAATTTTGTGGCAGAAATGAATAGTTCTTCGAGGAAAGTTCTTGTGCTCATTCCCCTCACTCCAAAAGGGCTTATACTGTACATTCATTTTATTTGTTTTAAGTCAGCCGCTCAAGTCTTAGCATAAATTCCCCTCCCTCACATTATATTAGACACCCACTCACATCCAGCATGAATCCAAATTTAGTATCCAAAGTTAGAAGAGGAAATTGTTTCTATTAAGATTAACTCACCATGAATACATTATAAACATATCGGAATATACTGATTTTAGCCAATGTGAGTCATGGGAATGAAGTCAATGGAATAAGTCACATAAGCTCTGCCAGACGAGTCAAAAATATGTTAAATACAGATTCTATATATTCATGGTCTCAGCAAGGACAGAGAAGAGTGAGGAGCTGAGGGAAAGGGGCTCGCCACAAAAGATTGCCTGGCTTGCTGTTATCACCATCAAAAATTACCCCACTGAAAGCATTTCTTTAATTTATTTTCTTTTGTGGAGCAGAAATGCATGGTACAACATGACAGAATGCTGTTCAATTGCTTTTTATTGTACTGTATTTGGTTTGATTACGTACCAAATCTGCTCGTCTGCTTTGCCATACTTGCAGCCAAGAAGAAAAACACTATTTTTTCTTAAACACAAATAAGCAAAATAATAATTGACACCTAAATGCAAATACCTAAATGCAAATGCAAACACCTAAATGCAAATACACCTAAATGCAAATACAGCACAGCTTGCCTTAAAGAATTCAGAAGTGCTCATCTATTCTGCTTTGAAGACCTTGTGCTCAATTCATTTGGGAAAGCTTTGGTGTGGGCTCTTTAAAAAAGAAATGTTGCTTTAAGAGCTGCACTTTTCATCACTCCTCAATGACAGAGCCAGAAGAAACTTGCTTTTTATCATGTGATTTGCCTGCTTTCACCTTTGTTTGTTTTGGTCTGAGTGCAATTCTATACAGATATTTTCACCTGTGATATTTGGGGAGCCGAACACATTGGGTTTTTCACAATGCTTATTGTGAAATAGTCTTCATCTCATGGGTAGGCAAAAAAACCTTTGATTTATAGGGTTGTATTATGGCACAAGCATTTCTACTTACAAGACTGGTGGAGTGGTCTAGGGTGTAAAGCACATTTGCGGCACCCTGGGAGTAAGCGGCACTGGCACCGAGGCCAGCGCTGCTCCTCCCACGCCAAAGACAATGCTGGGGACGGGGTGATTGGTTGGGGAGGTCGTGGGGAAGGCGGAATGGGGCGTTCAGGGAGGGGGTGATTGGTTGGCCAGGCCCAGGAAGGGGAAGGGATCAGCGGAAGCAACTCTGCCGAAATCCCATCTCTTTTCCTGGGCCTGGCCGCCGCTACATGGCCCTCTCGAATGTGCACCAGCAAAATAACTGGCTCACATTCAAGTAGACCCATTCTGGCAGCTGGGGCTCTACTTGGGATAAGGGCATGAACATTCCCTTCCCCCGAGGAGTGCTCCAGCTGCACTTTCACAATGTGCAGGGTCCTCTCTCGATAGGATGCTGCTCGGGCTGTACACCCTTACTGCAGCCTAACTAGACAGGATTGGGCTGTCTCTTACTTCCTCCAGTGTACTAATAGGCTACTACTCAATGTCACTAAGAGGAAGAAATCAAGATGTTACCATAAGGATTTCTGACTTTATTCCAAAGACATATCTGCTTCGGAGCTTTTTTATTCTTGTTTGACACATTCTGGCTAAGCACACAAACCGATGTGAAATACTGTATATCATGGGAGCACTGTCCTATATCAACACATTGACTGCAACAACAGATTGCACTACCATTGTTTGCTCTGTGAACATTGCTGTCTACAATGGAGAAAGACAGTGAAACAGCCATGATAACATGTGGTAAAGATGCACGTCCGAAACCTCACAAATGTCCTATGCAGATGTGCAAGGAGTGGCATGTTTCAATATATTAAAATAAAAGATCATCCTCTACCATAGCTTGTTATAGACTGATTATCATATTGCCAGTTATACACAATGTGGCTATAAGACAAAGAAATACAAGTCAATTCAGTACATAATATAAGTTAAGTGTCTGAATTAACGTAGAGCCCTAAAGAATTCATGATCCAATAAGAGTGGTGTGTGTGTCATACCCAGCATCTCAAGAGGGCAGAGAACACCAATTATTGCTCATGCTACACAAAATGTCACTATGTACCATTGATTTTTGCAGAATGACTACTCAAAGTCGAGATGAATTTTAAAATCAAATTAGCCATGAATATGATGACAATAATTGTATAGTGAGATAGTTTTGAATTAACATTGATCTCTACTCAAAAGAGGAAAGAGTTCACTAATAGCAAAAGATAGCAGGTGCTTTTCCCACTATCCCTTCTGCTATCCCCTTGCGCCAGGGTTTGTCCCTATGCCAAGTTCACAACTGGTAGACTCTGCTGCCATCACAATACCAAAGTCGAGCACAGAGAGAGAGAGAGAGAGAGAGAGAGAGAGAGAGAGAGAGAGAGAGGAGTATAAGGAGAACTCAATATTCAGTTGAAACACCATCCCATTATGTGAAACAGAAAACCACTCCTGTGACATCAGCTGTATTTGTTGCATTCACGGGAAAATTCAAAACAAAAACAAAAATGCATCTTCCTTTCAAATATGCACATAAACAATTTCTTCCTCCTTTTCTCCCTTGTGCAGTCACTGCTTGGAGGCTCTTTATTTGAAAGATCCCTTCCTGGTTTTTCATGTCTTTATAGTGCCTTCCAAATTTGTATCCTTGTGAGTTATACATGCAGGAAATGTATTCTTCTTTCTATATTATTATTATTATTATTATTATTATTTAGTAAGTAAGTAAGTAAGTAAGTAAGTAAGTAAGTAAGTAAGTAAGTAAGTAAGTAAGGAACCTTTATTGGCATAAAAACAAAACAAAAACAAACAAACATTACATAACACTTAACACATAATATTTATATTACAAAATCTACAAGCACAACAAAATTACAGCTTAAACATCAGAGGGAATACTATCAGCTTTGAGTGCTATAATGATTGTATCAACAAAGGCTGCCGATCTTTCCATTACACCATCTATCTCTGTCGATAAAAGGTAACGTACTACCTCCTGATCTGCCCAGCCCTGGAGCTTGTCTAATATAGGGCCTAAATGTTGCTTACGAGGGGCCTCATGGAGTGGGCAATACAAAAACATATGTAGTAATGTTTCTACACAACCCACTCCACAAGGACAATACCTCTCAGAGACTGGTATTCCATTATATCTGCCAAGTAACAGAGCAGACGGGAGAGCGTTGCACCTAGCTAAAGAAAGGGCTCTGCGCGACTGGGGGCACTTAAGATTACAAAGATAAGGTGCCATCTTCCCAGAGCTGATAGGGATGTGAAATTGTAGTGGGGAACAGGTCGTACTTGCCGCACTATGCAACTCCTGATTTTCAATATCTAGAATTCTGGCCTTGATTTCGCGGTAGGCCGCCTCTTGGCTCGACATACCCAACCTCTCCACATCGAGGCCCAAGGAGTTTAATTTCTGTTGTAATTCTATTGCCCCAATAGGTGGACCAGGTTCTGACAAAAGTTGGGACAGCAGACTATCTTGATTACAATCATAATAGAGTCTAAGCCAGAATTTCGCCAACCTCAACCATATTAAGGTCTTCAATCGAATAAGGCCAGTTTCTAAACATAGAACTGAGTACGGTACACAGGTAGGTAACCCCAGGATTTTCCGAAGGAACATTGCTTGGATTTTTTCAACAGATTGATAGAAATTAGTATACCACACAGGGATGCCATACAAGACTTGTGGAATGATCTTAGCTTTATATACCTCCACAGCAGCTGGTACATATTTATTGCCCCGGTTGAAAAAGAATCTAGTTACTGCTGTAGATGATACTTTGCCAGCATTAACTACAGCCCTACGATGAGCCACCCAAGAATGGTTATACTGAAAGGTAACACCAAGATATCTTATCTGTCTGACCTGTTCGATTTTATGACCCTTGCAAATCCAGCTGAATAATTCCCATTTTTTTTGAAAAGACCATTATCTTAGACTTATTGTAATTAAGTTGTAATTTGTTGGCATAAAAATACTCCAAACTTCCTGCAAGCAAACGTTTTAAGCCAATACGTGATCTAGAAAGAAGGACCGCATCATCGGCATACAAAAGAAGTGGAATCTTACGTAGGCCCAGTTTGGGACAATGACTCACAATACCCTGCAAGAAGGTGTTGAAGTCATTCAAAAATAAATTGAACAATGTTGGAGCCAAAATGCACCCTTGTTTAACACCTCTATTTGTCTTGATTGGTGGAGTTAAATCGCCTTCCCAAGAACATCTGATTTTACAAGAAGTGTTGGAATAGAGAGTTCTGATAAGAAAAAGAAGCCTTTTATCCATGTCCATTTTTGAGAGTTTGTCCCATAAAAGCTCTCTGTCAATAGAATCAAAAGCTCCTTTTAGGTCCAAAAAAGCTGCGTAAAGTTTCTGCCTAGGGAATTTGATTTGCTTATTAATTAAATAAGATAATAATATACAGTTGTCCATAGTAGATTTACCCTGGCGAAAACCGGTTTGCTCTGGGCCCAAGATTTTTTGGACATTAACCCATGAGGTGAGCTTATTAAGTAGATGTTTGGCATAAAGCTTACCTAAAACCGATAGCAGACTAATGGGCCTATAGTTTGAAGGTAGAGTGCTGTCACCTTTCTTGTAAATTGGAATAACTAGCGCCCTCAACCAATCTCTTGGCATTATTGCGTTACTGTCAATTGATGTGAACAGAGGTGCAAGTAACAATGCCCACCATTCTGGATTACATTTAAGCAATTCTGGTGGTATGGCATCAGGGCCGGAAGCCTTGCCACTTTTAAGTTGAAGGATTAACTGTTTCACCTCCTCTACAGAAACTGGGGGCCAAGCTGGAAGATCGGTAGATATGGGTTCCAGAAGAGTTTGTTGAGAACTATTTAAATCATAAAAGAGATCAGAAAAATATTTTGCCCATCTAGATGGAGAAATCAAAGCTGGATTGAAGGCATCTTTCCTGAAAGAGCCTGAAACACATGCCCAGAAGAGTTTATTATTTCTCTGGGATATTGCTAATAGCAATTTATTGCATTGTTCTAATGCGGCTTTCTGCTTCTTATTCACCATCAATACTTTTAGCTGCTTCTTAAGTACAAAATAATTAGCCAATGCTCTGAAATTGTTGGTATTCCTAAACTCTAAATAGGACTTTGGAATTAATCTTTTAAGTTCCCTACAATCACAATCAAACCAACATCTCATGTTGGGAGGGACATCATGTGCCCTTGGAGATTTATCACCCAGCTCCACTTGTAGATATTTTATCAAACTTCCATAGTGCTGGATTTGGACAGAGGAGTCAGCCTCTGTTAAAATAGATATTATTATATATAAAATAATATATTATAATATAATAATAAAATATAATATTATTATTATATAAAATAGATATATTATTATTATTTCCTTCTCATAGATATAAAGATTTATTGTTGTTTTTAAACAAAACAAATACTTTTCACTAAATAATAGAAAGATGTTGGAACCTTTTAAGGCACAGAAGTAATCTGGAATAAGTATTCTGGAGAAGGAGGTACAAGGAAATAAATTGAGGCCTGCAATTTTTGACCCATCTGTTTGACCCATTAAAACCTTTTGATTCATTAAGAAGCTGCCCCCAGCTCATTGGACAGATTTTAATTTGTGTTAAGTTACTTTTAATATTAGTTACTGGCTGGCACCCTGCCGGCCTTCCATGATGCACCTTCCCACTGGAGGAGACAACAATGCTACTACCACATCCTGAGTAGATGAAGGGACACTGTGGGGATTGCAGTAATCCTGGCCTCCTTGTGCAGAGTGATTCTGACCTCTCTTGAGGAGCAAGGTTTCCTGTTCCTGCCCCTCCCTGGTCACCTCATCAACTAGGAGAAGACAGGAAGGATGGGAAAATGGGTACAGTTGAGAATGGAGAAGTATTAGAGGCCAGTCAGTAATGTGCCAATGAGGAGAGAGGAAGGACAGGCTACTGGAGTGCTCCAGCATGTGCCCCTAAGGATTTGGGTCATAGGAAGCTGCCTTACAGAGTGGAGGACCACCAGGAGTTGGATTGAACTCCTCCCCTCTCAAGGAATCTGAAGCACCAAAGAATGGTGAAAAGGAGAGACGTACCCAGGAGCCATGACCCAGGTGGCAGGAAGTCTCACACGGAAGCTTCTGGCCTTTCAGTACAAAGGGACTCCCCCCCCTTTTTTTTTGGTCTGGCCAGGCCACAAATGAAGGAACCAAAGTGCACAAATATTTTCGCAGACTATCACAACGTGACCAGATTTCAGAGTTAAAAATTAGCATAATGCCAGGAATCTCCGTCGTTTAAAATATTTATTTAAAAAATAAACAAAACCTGGTGTTTCATTTCATATATTGACATTTCACCAACACACATTTGTAGCATCCTCAGAAGTCTACAGATCCAGCACAAGACAACCTTACATAAAATGCAGCTCTGAGAGCCCTGATGTATTGCAGCTTCCTGGTGCTCAGACAGCATTCTAGAGACACGCTAATTGATGCGTTCCGAATCCTGCCCGTACTAATTAATTCCGGAAAAAAACTGGATTTGGTGGGTGCCGCTGCCACTGAACCCACCCCCTTCCTGGTCCCAATCCTCCCTCCTCCCTGCCCCCGTTGCCGCCACTCTCCCTCCTCCATACTTCCTCTTTCACTCCATCCTGCTCTTCCTTTTCTGAAAGGAGCAGAGGCTGGCACATCACCAGATAAGCAGAGAGGTAGCATTTGGCACACCGCTTCAGGAGCCTGGAGGTTTGGGGCCAGCCCTGTGCAGAGCACCTGCTTTGCATGCAGAAGATTCCAGACACATCCAGCTAGAGCTGGAAAAGACCCCTGCCTCAAAATGGAGACAGTGCAAGTCAGTGTAGGCAGAACTGACCTCGATGGACCAACTGTCCGACTCAGTGAAGGCAGCTTCATTTAAGTATGGTTCACAGCCACACACAAAATCACAAGACAACAAAGGAGAAGAACATATTTTATAAACTCAAAACTGCCCCAAACCGCAGCACTAAATGTATAAATCATTCTCTTGTACAGATGTGTGGGCGTAAGTCCAAAAATTGGATGCAGGGATGTCTTCTAATTTGAAAGCCGATGTCCTTGCCGATGGATTGCACTAGTTATAAAGTCTCCCAGCCTGTAACATCTGAAAAGAGGCCTTGTGCAAACTGACAAGGTCAGATGCTGTTTCTGAAGCAGGGATTATTACAAAGGATCCAGCGCATGAACCATTATTCTTCCTAACAGAAGCATCTATTTTAGTGTGCCGGACTATTGGATCAGGGAGCCAGGGAATATGAGTAGAAGGCAACTCAAAGAATCTTCCTTAAAAATAATAATTCTTATACACGTATGTATAAAATGGTGGGAGATTTGGCTGTAAAAACTAAGTGATTTATTATAGTGATATGGAGCACAGGTGAACATATTTCTTCCTTTTACAATGCCACCATTTAGAAGTATTGCATCATTTATCTTATATACTCTATAATGTTCTTCGTTCATCACTGCTTAGCAGTCCAAAATGAAAACTTTTTCAAAAGAAAGTTTTCGGTCTTTAAATAATGGGAACCTTTTATCACAATATTCTACAATATAAGAAAAAATCTCCCAATCTCTTAAAACTTTCCACAGAAAGGATAGAGGATAAGCAAAAGTTACAATTGGGTGATTAAGCCATTGAGGCATATATATATATACACCGTATTATCCCGCGTATAAGACGCACCTGATTATAAGACACACCCTTAAAGTTTGGTGCTATCAAAAATGTTTAATTAAATCACTGGCATTATTGCAACAGCCTGATTATAAGACGCACCCCTAGTTTAAAAACTTAAATTAGGAGAAAAAAGTGAGTCTTATACTCAGACCAATACGGTGTGTGTGTGTGTGTGCGCGCGTGCGTGTGTGTGTGTTACCTATATATATATATATAGGTAAAGGTATCCCCTGACAATTAAGTCCAGTCGTTTCCGACTCTAGGGTGTGGTGCTCATCTCCATTTCAAAGCCAAAGAGCCAGCGTTGTCCGAAGACGCCTATATGGTCATGTGGCCGGCATGACTCTCCTTGCCGCAGCGCGTAGCATGCGGCTGGAACACGGAGCGCTGTTTACCTTCCCGCAAGCGGTACCTATTTATCTACTCGCATTGACATGCTTTGGAACTGCTAGGTTGGCAGGAGCTGGCCAAGCAACGAGCGCTCACCCCGTCGCGGGAATCGAACTGCCGACCTTTCGATCAACAGCTTATGGTTCAGCGGTTTAACCCGCTGTGCCACCCGCTGGCCTATATATATATATATATATATATATATATATATATATATATATATATATATATATATATATATATATATATATATATATATATCTTAAGTCAAAGTAAATGATAAGAATCAAAAGAGTTACTTAGGCATCAAAGGCTTCATGTGATATACCCACACTCTCTGACAAATCATTTTTCCTTCCATTTCATAAGCATGTTGCCATGTGGCATGAGAGTTTGCTGTTCAAGGAACAATAAATCTAAAATCGTTTTGAGCGTACAAAAATAATTGCATGGTTCTTTGTGTCTAGTCCACTGTGCTTAGGATTGGATTAGTTTAAATACAACTGTACACTTACCTAATGCATTCTGTACACCAGAGTAAATTGAGCACACTGGATTGAATCCAAAGACATGACTAATGGCCCAAATGGGGGTGGATCAGGAAGGAATGGGGATGGCAGCAGCCGCAAACACCAGACCTTATCCCCCCTTCCCAGCCTGGACCCACCCCCAGAGCAAAAGAGCTGGCATAGGTTGAGTATACCCATTGGGGATCAGGCGACCTAAAGGGAGGTAAATAAAAAACTTCTTTGCTTACCATACTTCTCTTGGGCTGTCTGGTCCCAGGCTGGCCCACAGCATGCAACTCATGCTCCAGTGGCAGCACTGCATATTCTGGGTCAAATGGCACAGAATTGGGCTTCTAGTCCCATAGAAATTAATGAGACCTAAGGTAGTGAATTAACCTGTCTCATTGATTTTTATGGAGCTTAGTCATGACTCAATTCTTTGGATGCAATCCACTGACTTTATGGGTAGGACTATCCACTGATTTGCAGGGGGAGGTTAAATGGCTTACGTTTACCTGATTAAACAATTAGAATAATATTAATAATAAATAATGCCCAGTGGCGCTACCTGGGAGATTTTAAATCAACATCTGCTCTTGGTAAAAAAAAAAAAAAAAAACATTTATCATCTTAAATACCAACTATGTTTTTAAGTATTAAGCTCAACCAAGTGTAACATTCCTGAATACCCATAAGATGGGAAAGAAGTCTGTGGGTTCATGCTTGGCAAAACAACTAACTTTCAATGAGGAAAATTCAAAGAGGAATTGCCCATCCCTGATACTTAAGAGGACAGTTGCTCTTCCCTCCCCCAATGTCTACAGAGACCATAAAGAGCCTAGAATACCTTGCTGGCTCTTATTGAACATCCTATCTACTTCAACTATTTGTTTTAACGATTCATTTCCTTTTATACCAGGCAGACACCATAGTTCATGGTGGAACACAAACCAGTGGTCGAGAAAGAGGTCTCAGTTCAATCCCTGACACTTGCCTGAGACACTTGCCTGAGAGTATTGACTATTGTCAGTAGATAATACTAAGCTAGATGGACCCAATAGCCCTGTACAGATATTATTCTTTTTTGAAAAAGACATGCAGAGCAGCGAGAGCACCAAGTGTCTTCCAGGGCCCATAATCATGGAAATGTTCTCTCTTCGCAGGAACAAACGTGATGCTCGTAGACAGGAAGTGGAGCAAGTCAGTGTGGAAGGTGGGGCTTGCTGGTGTGATCTCACTTCCTCCCTGCCCATATGATTCTGTGTATATTTTTAAAAACATCTGCACACCTTTGCATGACAGCTCCCAACGTAATTTACGTATGTGCACAGCTTAGATTTTCTGCTCTTTTAAAGTTGCAAATTCTTTTCCTGAACTAAAGTTCTTGGGTCTTCAAAATCTCTATGATGAGAAATTCAACCAATGTAAAATTTCTTCTCACCTGTTGAATTTTCTCCTGTGTCGAGACCTGGCACTGTTCCTTCTTCCAAGAGAAAGGTCATTCAACAGAATTTATGCAGAATGAAAGAACTTTTTTTTTTTCCATTGTGAGATGTTTTGTAACTGAGTTAACCCAGCCAGTGCTGATTTATATGCTGTTATGGCTATGTAGAAGACTTTTAGTGTAAGACTTCATCCAATAAAACTGGCACATCTCAAAACTTTTGCTGTCTACTGTTATTTCATTGAGAGAAGATGAAAAGCTGACCTCTGGACACCATATTATTAACAGTACAATAGCCACAGTCAATGCGCTCAAGTATTTCATTTTAAAATGCTTGTCTGGTCATAATTACAGAAATTATCACAAGCCTAAGAATAAGTATGCACTTCAAGGTTTTCTAATATTTTGTACCTTTTAAAAATCTTTGTCGGTGGGAAATAACATGCATTTTTTCTATGGATCTACATGTGTTAAAAACTGTTTAAATATCACAAGGGAGTGTAAATAGTTAATGCATTAATGAAGGAACTAATCTGCCAGTAGCTGTTACATCTGTTTGATTCTTGTTTCTGGTGTTTAGGGATGTGATTTCGGGAGCTCACTTTCTTAAATGAGTGGTGGGAGGAGGAATTCTCTTCATAATATTCTGCCACTTTCTCAACTTAATCGTAGCTGGTTTACTCAACATCCCCAGTCTCACAGCCTGATCCTGCATAATTCCTAGAGCGGCGGAGCGCACTTTAAATCATGTTTGCGATGACTCTGAAGTAAGGGCTGCTGCTGCGGAGGCCGTCAGTCCTTATTTCAAGTGGGAAGTATGCAAACATGGTAGAATGGTGGGGTGGTAGTGGAGTAGTGGGGGGGGGGGAGGTTTTCCCATCTCTCTCACCCTCTATCTCCCCCCCTTTGTTTCCCCAGCATGCTGCAAAGTAGTGCAGCAGAAGAAATCATGGAGGTGACAAAATAAAAAAAAATGAGAAAAGAAGGTGAAAACCTCCTGCTCCTCACTTTGTTGTCAAACTGCTAATTAAGAAAGATTTTTTAATTAGTAAAAACTTTTTTAATTACCAAAACAAGATTCCAAAAACTTCTCTGAGGAAACAAGAATTTAAGAGGGTTGAAGAGTTTGCATATCCTTTGAGGTAGGCTTGCAGAACTTTGAAAACTCCATGCCCAGGCTTGGCAAAATGTGCAAGCATCTCTACTTCAGAATCCTATGGAGCCATCTCAAGCCATCATCCTTCATCTTTTACAACCATGATTTTGTTTGGGGTGTGAGAACCAAACAATCTTCTGCTCCTACTTATTTTGGAACATAAAATAAGTATTTTATAAGAACATAAAAAAGAACATAAAATACCGGTGTGTGTGTGTGTGTGTGTGTGTGTGTGTGTGTGTGTGTGTGTGTGTGTGTGTGTGTGTGTGTGTGTGTGTGTGTGTGTGTATACACACACACACACACAGCAAAAGTAGGGTCACTTTTGCTGTTTATATCACTGTTTATATCCTTTTTTGCTGGCAAATTCATTGTCAGTGATTCAGAACTGTAGACAGCCTGTTTCCACATTTAGCGCTACATGGAAATGTCAGCCGAGATTAGCAGCGAAACAAATGGAGGCAATATTATCTGGAAGGAATATAAATGTGTGCTGGGAAGCCAAAAGGGGCCCCACTTCAAAGATGATTCCTAGAATCTGTGACCAGAGACTTGTTATTGACGAGTTTTTGACAGACATTACCAAAACAGCCTATCTGGAGTTTAACAGAGCAGACCACAGTGCCCAGCGCTTGTCATTTGTGAATGAGTTGGGTTTCCTTACTGACATTTGAAAGCAGTTAGCTCCGTTGTGCCAGGGCTGCTCAGAGTGTTTTCTAGTGTGCTGAATTAATCTCACACAGAGAAGAGACTGTAGACAGTAGCAGCGTGAACAGATATTATCTGTAGTACAGGTGCAAGTGTGGTCCTTGAGTAATACACAAACCTTGACCCTTGCTACCAACACTTTTCATTTCTCATCAGTGAGTCTAGAAAATATATTCAAGGTGAACCTTTCACAACTGAGTACCTTGTTTGTTACGAGGTGGAGGGAGTAGCCAGTTGACACCCTATCTCGACTACCATCAACTGCTATATGGAACAACCCCAGTGTCTCTGGGTGCTTTCAGACTGAAACCATCTCTTCCGGTGTCCTTGGATCCAATTATCATTGGAACTCTCAAGTGCTGTTTGGAGCCGACGGGAAAATGTCTGCCGTTTTTGTACAATAACCAAGAAATGCTTGCTTCTTCAGGCAACTGCAGTTGCAAATTGGTCTTGATGGTTTTCGCAGACTTTTGAAACCTAGGGCAGCAACTTGTTGATATCCCCAAGCAAGAATGCTTAATTGGATTTTTGTATGCATTCACTACTAAGCTCAAAATACTCAAATTCTCAAAACACTGAAATATCATCTTGAGTCAACTACTTGTTATGTAGTTTGAACATTGCTTCTTTATTTGAACATTTTCTTCTGCTGGCATAATGGTTAAGGTAAATTACATTAGCTAGTCAGTGCCTCCAATTTCCAAACCACCTATGTTTGACAGTGAAATTAGATGCAAGGAAGCAGCTTCATGTCCTTCTCTCATTCATAATATCTAGAGATATTCAACATGTGACATCATATCATCAGTTTGTGAGTTTTCCTGTCCCTGAAGGTGGCAGCCAATGAAGTGGAGAGAGAAACTTGTGTGACAATGTACACACCGACTAGCTCTAAATGCTAAAAAGGAAGAGGAGAAGACATGAAGTGGCTGTTTTCAACAACAGTTCCAGGTCTGCTTTAACTCCATAATACTCGGACTCTGACTTTGTAATTCAATCGATCAGTTTATAGATTTACGACACAATCCTGTCTAGGCGTAGACCGCCTGTCTAGGGTGTTGCAAACAAACGTGCCATAAGGCACATCTGTGGCACCCGGCAAGAAGGCAGTGCTGGCGCTGAGGCCGCTGCCGCTCTACTTGCCGCAAATGGAGTGGAGCACCCACTGGGAAGGTACTTCACTGCCAGGTGGCGGAGGGGCATGGGGAGGGCAGAACGAGGCATTCCAGGAGGGGGGATTTGTCAGTCAGGCCCAGGAAGGGGGAGGGATCAGTGGCGGCTACACCAAAATCATATCCCCCTTCCTGGGCCTGACCACCATTACACAGGGCTTAGACGTGCACCAGCAAAATAGCTGGTGCACATCCAAGTAGCCCCATTGGGGCAGCTGGGGCCTTACCCGGAGGAAAGAAATAAACATTTCCTTCCCCTGAGGTGACCTCCCACTGCCAGCAGCCTGTCTCAAGCTCTGGATGCATTGGAGGCTGACCGCCAGCCTCGCTGCATCGCAAGGCGCAGGGTTAGACAGGATTGGGCTGTTAGCCTCTACAGCTCGGCAGAACTTGACATCTGTCTCTCCTCATTCCTTAATCCATGAATCTTTCAGGTGGAAGAACTGAATTTGGAGGATTCACTTCATCTAAACCCAGTTATCAGAGAAAATGTATGATCCAAGCCCAATTCCCTCCTTCCTACATGAATCCCGACTGATCTCCATTTATATCTCCACCAAGAGACTACAGGTGGACTTGAAGAATGTGTTCCGTGTGAGTGACATGTATACTTTGAAGTCACACCATTGCCATCCAAAAAAGATTTTCGTACCCAAGAGGCAGTTTTCTGAACTCAGTTTCTCCATTCTCACCATAAATTTTCATAAGTCTCAACTTGCAACTCCTACAGTTCAAAACTTCCTTACATGAGAGGAAGTTTCTCTTTTCACATTCACAAGAATAATGTGATGGTCTTTATATAGCAGTGCAAAAGCTGGGGAGGGTGTACCACCACCACCACCACCACCACCAACAACAACAACAACAACAACAACAACAACAACAACAACAAAACACATCTGCTGTAGCGCTGCTGCTGTCAAGTTCAATTGCCTGCTGCATGGGTAGCAAGTAAGATATTTGTGCTAATGCTAAAAACTGTTAATGTAGCAGTTCAAAGGATTATGCTGAAAGAACATATACTGTATTTACAAGTGCATTTTATCTCATTGAGTCCAATCCAGAGGAAGTTAAGCACACTTAAATCCCATTGAAATAATGGCTGTTATCTACTGCTCAAGTTCCACTGATGGAAGCATTTATCTGCTGCTCAAGTCTTATTGATTTAAATGACACTTATACACATTGAACTTTTCCCATGTTGCACATATAGACTATGTTATTGCGAGTATGCTAATTAAAATGTTGGTTTTCTGTACTCAGTGGAATGATAGTGATCTGGAGGTGGGGATCTGCAATCCTATGTGCAATTACCTGGGAGTTAGCACCACTGAGCTCAACGGGCCTCACGCTTGAGAAGCCATGTGTAGAAATGGACTGCTAGCTTTGTTCCTTTGTCATGGAATGATGACTACCTGTTAGGGTTTAGACTTACTGGGATTCTTAACCTCTGTAGGGGTGGGGAGTATGTTAGAATTATCTGCTCCAATAGCAGTGAATCTGGGTGATTCCCTGATGGATCTTGTGAACTTTTCTGCCAGTTCTGTGGGCAACTCTGTCAAAACTCTGGTTGCTCTCTAGACTGAGGATATGACTCAGGAGATTAACACAATTGCTCCTGAACATCCTGTCCTTTGTTGCTGAGCCAAATCAGCTGCTGGTCTGCTCTACTTGGGCGCACTGTTCTGCAGTAGTTCCAGACTTTCCTAGAAAGGTGATTTCAGAGGATGGTCCTGGAAGATAGCTGTTCGACTCCTTGTTCATTGATTTTAGGTTCTACAACAGTCCAGCTTGTCCCTCATGCCATTTAATATCTACATGAATCTGCTGGGAAGGTCACCCGAGGATTCGGAACTTCGTGATATCAGTATGTGGATGACACCAAGCTTCTACCTCTTCTTTCCATTTCAGTCTAGGGAAACTGTGCAAATCCTGAATCAGTGACTACACTTTCACTTCAGCCTCTTCTCTATGGTGAAGACTTACAAGGCTCTGTTGGAGACCCCGGTCTTCTAGGGAAGTCTCCCATTAAGAAAGCATCCTGGGCCATTTGTTAGCTCTTTTGTCAAATCACAGGCACACTGAACAGGCATTGCCTTCTTAAGCCTAAGCCCAGGACCCATCCATCCATGAGGCCACCTAAATCACAGGCAGCAGATGGGGGGGGGGACGCACTCATCGCCTACTTCCCTTCACTGCACCTCCTTCTCTTTCCACTCCCTGGATTGGAAAAGGAAGGGGGGGGATATAGAGGTAAATGTGGAAGGGAGGAGACTGCTGAGCTAGAACTTTGAAGAGGAGGAGGAGCAGAGCTGGCACATCCTCAAGTAAGGGGGCATCACTTGGCATGCTGCCTCAGGCATCAGGAGGTCTTGGACCAGCTTTGCCTACGTGCTAGTACCAGGCTAATTCACAACGTCAAATTTCAAGTTCATAATAATACCGTTTTATTTTCATTGTAGAACTAGCTTTTCCATCAAATGTCTTCCCTAAACTCAGGCATTTCCTCGTATGTTACATAGATATTGGAAAAAATAAAGGTTTACTCACATGGGTGACATTTTCAAATCATCTGCATTGATCTGGACTCGAAATGTACCAGGCAGTTTGGTCTTTGAAGCCACAAAACCTCCCCTAAAATAGAAGAGTTTCAGCCATGATTCATACTATGCCAGAATTTCCATTGCACATGGCTCTTTCAGAACAAAAGAGCAAGCACTAAGTGATCACTTAAAATCATGAAAGTAATTTCAAAAACTGATCCATAAAGAAAATAATGAGCCATTAATTTTAAACATACATTCTGAAACAGACACTGAGAAGATAGCATCTTTATACAAGGCTGCCACAGTTCTGTTTTTAATGAGCTATTTTTAGAGAAATGCACCTCCAATGGCACTATAAATTCCATAAAACTTTGCAGTTATTTACCAAGTGATTAAAATAATGTAATTTATTATAGATGTAACATGGGTAATTTTTGCCTGGTTCCCTAAAAATGTGCAGCCTCCAGTATGCCATTTTGCTGCAATTTATCAATATTGATCTTGCTTTATTATCCTATTTGGTGATTTATCCCTTTGTTTCCCATATAATTCCATCTTAATATTGCTTATAAAACAAGATGCATTATCTCTGAAAAATAATTAACTTGTCTCATGTAAAGATAATGTTGTTTATTATACTGAGAATAATTGATTAGCAATGAATCCTAGTTACTTAATGGCAGATGTTCTTTATTTTCTAAAGGTGCATTGCTCCAATAGGGGGCTCGGTGACACCATATCCATATAAGGCAAGTGGTACTAGACGTTTTGGCTGCAGCAAGAGATGTTTCAAAGTGGGGTTTTCCCGATACCTTCTTGGTAAGGCAACATGGCTACCAGCCTTAAGAGGCAGTAAGCCACAAAGACCCAAAGAGGTCCATCTGAACCAGGTGGTGAGCTCCTGAGCTGACAGATATGCAACAGTTCTTATACGTATCATATGCAATACGTATTCAATACTTTCTTCATATGCTCACATGCAAATATAGGAACATTCGGAGCTGATTGGTGCACCACTGCACTTGCAGCAGCATGGTCATGGAGGCAAGGGTATAAGTTGGAGAATGTACTGGATAGCCAGGAAGAGTGGGCAGGTATACTGCCTCTAAATACACCCCCACACCCCTCAGGTTTCAACTAAGTCAAGCCAGGCCAAACCCTACATCACCCAGACCTAGTCAGTTCCCATCAACTCCCCCTATGGAGAGCGTGGGAGAAAACACCACCTGCTATCACCACCTATGGCCACCAACAGTAAACTTGGGGTTGTCCAGTGCAGGTCTTTGCAAAAGCTGCCAAAATCAATCAGGGTACAGGAAACCTTAAAATGAAGATCACTGAAGTGGTAGCTTCCAACCTATCTTATAAAGAGGCAGGAGGTCTGGCTCAGTTGGTAGAGTTGCCGACTCATAAGCCAGAAGACTGGTGAACAGCCAGTTCGAGACACACCGCTGACAAAAAAAAGCTGTGAAAAAAGCCTCTGTGAGGAGAGATAAGAGCTGCCAGCTGTGTCAGCCGAACATAGGAGGCGACGACCAGGGAGAGGCCAGACTGCAAAGGATACCATCTGGAATGCAGTTGTTCATGAAAGATTGAACATTTATATATGATTGTAAACAACAACAAAAAAAACCATTAGAGGGGTTGAGAAAGCCTGCCCATGTAATCCGCCTTGGATTAAAGTCAGAGGAGAAATCCAATGACCAAGAAAGGCAGTATATAAATACTGTATATTATGATGAAGAGGAGTCTATTTACATAATTGTGCCTTTGGGCCCGCAAATAATCAATTTGGGATCCATGAGCTAGGCCTAAAAATGCTTAGGCTTTCTTCAGAATGTGTGTGTGTGTGTGTGTGTGTGTGTGTGTGTGTGTGTGTGTGTGTGCAAGCGCATGCGCCAAAAGTTGCAGGCAACCTGTAACCAACACTGACTCCAGTAGCAGCCAAGTTTGAGGAGAAGCCTATTTTCCTTCCTCTTGCTTTTGCTCAGGTGGATTGCAGCCTTGTTTTCTGGCCTGGTAATATCAGTAGAAAGAGAAGGGTGAAAAAGCCTAACAATGTTCTCCCGCACACCCAGCCAAAGAAAGCAGATGGGGGCAGAAGAGAGCAGGGAAGAAACCATTCTCCTAACCTTTCAATTGGGCAAGGAGCAGCAGAGGAAACATACCTTAAGTTGCTGTTGCATGAGATCAAGAGGGGAAATTACTTTGGCTTCTGTCGGTCCTGCTCACCGGCACTTTCTTGAGGTGAAGTGGCTCATAATGACACTATTGTGAGAGAAGGGAGAAAAGTTGAAGAAGAAACACAAGTTTGTTCTCTCTCTCTCTCTCTCTCTCTCTCCGCACACACATGCACAAGGACTTAAGAAAGCCTAAGCATTTTTCAGGCCTTGCACATGGATTCCAAATTGATAATCTTTCAACATTTGCGGACCCAAAGGCACAATTATCTAAATAGACTCCTCTTCATAAAATAGGTTGTAAGCTACCACTTCAATACTCTTCATTTAAGGTTCCCTGTACCCTGATTGATTTCCTGTCAAGGTTCTAACACTGTATCTTCTGGCCCTGTTGAAGCAGTCACTTTTCTGAAGCATTGTTTTTAAGGATGATGACCCTTAAGATGGTCAAAATGTGGTTGTAGAGAGAAGAAGGAAAAAGCCTTGTTAGCCAGAGTTTAATTAACATTCTTCACCTGTACCATGTATGGGTTGCATTGTGTAAGGATGGTACTATTTAGGATGGTCCATAAACATGCGCAACCCAAAACAAATGCAGTCTCACACGGCCCAATCTAGCCTAGAAGACATGCCAGTGGAATGCATCTTCTGCCAGTGCATACTGTAGCAAAAGCGCCATAAAGTGCTTTGTGACAGCGCAAGTTCCAGATGTCCCAGCAGCAAGGCCAAAGCCTTCCCACTGGTGCCAGCAGCTGCAGGGATGCCCACACTGGAGCAAGTGAGTTCTGTGCAGGGCGTAGAAGGGGACAGAGGTGGAAGAGGGGAGGGGGTTGAACGGGGTGAGGAAGGGCGGTGACGGGGCAGGGGTGGGCGGATCGGTTCCAGGAGGGGAGGGGATCAGCGGCGCTAGCGCGCACTATATCCAAACCCCCTTCGTGGGCCCATCAACCTGCATGGATCATCCTGGTCCTACGCCAGCTATATAGCTGGCACAGGTCTGAGTTGACCCATTGAGCCTGCTGGGACTTAACCTGGGGAAAGGGGACAAATATCCCCTTACCTCGAGGAGAGCTCCAGCATGCAAAACTCCCCTGTGGGATTCAGCGAAGGCAGCGCTGGCACCGCTGCATCACCACATGGGAGTTTGGTTAGGTTTGGGCTGACAAACTCAGAATAACATGAGAGAATAAAAAGGAGAGAATTGAGGTCCCATTCAGAAGAAAACTGAGTTAAAATTGGGAGGCAAATGAGAGGGTCAGCTGATGTCAGATCAGGAGAACATGGAATGAAAACAAAATGCCCTTGCTATAAGCAAATCCCAAACCAACTCAGAGCAAAAAAGTGCAGGAATTAAAATCCTAACCGAAAACGAACATCATGCTTTTTGCACAAAGCACAATTCCGCAACCTGACTACTCACTCCACCCCCTCCATGATGAAGCAACTACGGAAGAATGAAGAAGCTACATTTTGTAGGAAGATGCACTTATCCACCTAATTCAGTATCACCTGTAATTCCTGGTGAGGTTCTTTGGGAAATACCAAAGGTATTTCTCATTTCTTCTACCTAGAGTTGCCAGTGATTGGACCAGGGACCTTTTGCATGTGCTCTGCCACTGAGCTACATCTCTTCCTCAAAGTGGGTGCTCTACCACTGAACTAAGGACCATATGATCCACAGGATGTCAAACTGGTTGTATCTTCCTTTCATCTACCTGAGCATGCCTCCTCTTTCAGCATATGATTGGATATTCCTCTGTGTCAAGAAGTCCAATCAGCTTCGTGGACACATTGACTAGGAATGTGTCTGAGTTAATGACCAGAGAATTTACCTGATCAATTTTACCTTTCTGCCTCTGTTCCAGTGGCTGATTAGCAAAAAGTAAACCAAAAGGAATAAATGAGACCTGAGTGAGACCTAATGGATCACTCCTCACTTCCATCTCATTCATTCTTATTGTGTTTGGATAGGCACAAATGTCAAATTGAATGAAAAGGGTTTAATTAGTTGCATTTGGCCATTTATCTCAAATTGAATCCATGCCTCTTGTGGACTGATGGGGAGAGGCAGGATCAATCACTTGTCAAGTCACCACAGCATGTGGAATGTCAGCACTGAATGTGCACTAGTTCAGGGGTTCTCAACCAGTGGTACTTCAGCTGACTGCTGGTGGTACTCGGACTGCCAGACCACCAGAACCCCACTCTGATGCAGCGCTTTTAGAGGTGCATTTTCATTCTCGAGATACTCCTGCCTTTGGACGAGCCTCCCGGGAGCATTGAGAAGGGCCCTCCCACCCGCCCAGAGCCTCCTCCCTGTGTTTTCTGGCCTCTGAAAACCTGGAAGTAACTGGTGATGATGTCATCACCAGTCACTTCTGGCAGAATGCAGCAGGAGAGTGGGGCCGGAGGTGGTACTCAGCCGGAAGGGGTTGAGAACCCCTGCACTAGATGCCCTTCAAAGCTGCCACTCTGAGCCCAGTGAAAGATAATTTGGAAAGGAGAGAACTCCATTATATGGGAAGTCACTATTTAATGCTTTGTCATAGGGAATATCTAAAGCAGAGAGACTCTGAATCAATGGCATGATGTACATTCACCTGCAAATAATGAGTCTCTTCCATATTTGTGTATGTCAGTGAAAAGCAGCAGCTCTTGATGCATGAGCAAAAACCTTGGGGTGGCCAAGGAGGACAACACCCTAGGAAGCGAAGACAGGAGAGTGACGAATGTTTCACCATGTAGGATGACTAGTGATGGCATTTATGAAAGCATTTTGACCCAAGGGTGTATATACGCAACAAGAGTTAAATGCATACACCTGTGGGCTGGGAGAAAATGGATGGGAAATAAAAGACATTTACAAAGTGTGGGAGTTATGAAAGATTGCCATCACAATGTTGTCTCTAGATTTTACCCATTGCAAGTGTCTCTTTTGGCTTGGTTGGTGTTAGCCAAAGCCTGACAAGGAAAATAAACTCTGATATGATCTCAGGAGAGAAAGGGAAAGAACCATGGCTGCTGTGGCACTGCAGTTTTTGCGCTCATATTTAAAAAATAAATACATATTATATATTGAAATATTGCAGTAATGAATATAATCAGCTTTCATTGTACTTCCATTTCATGATATTGAATACAGACTCTAGTAAGAAGAACCTGCCCCAAACGTGTGAATATTCATTGTTTCAACCAATGCAAACACCAGATGGGGAAAGACGTGCCAGGGCATCCTTTAAACTCATTGTGAGTTGCTTGGGTTTTTTATCTTACCAGATGATGGGAAGGCAGTGGGCATTTTGACCAAAAAAAAAAAAAAATATTGGGTGAAGGACAGCATTTGCATCAGGAAGGATACTTGTTTCTGGCTTTGGTACATGCCAGAGCACCCAGAATATGCAATTATTTTAGCCTCTTCCATATTTCTAATACCCAAAGCAGAGCTAGAAAGATTGAGAAGAGCATTTTCAGTGGCACAATTGCTATTGATAGTCAAGAGCAATTAAGGCTCAGATTTATAAAGCCACTAGTAAAATATCCATGCTCAACATGCATGTGTCCTGCAGTCAATTCATAATAGACTATTATTCCTCAGTCATGTCGTGCTTTTTTTGGGGGGGGGGGCAAGGGCCATAGAAGGATCCTGATGTTATTAATAGGTGCTAACATTTTTTTCTCTCTCTCTCTCTCAGTAGCGTCGCTCTAGGTGGGGCGGAACGCTAAGTTCCGCCCCACTCTGAACCCTTCCTTACTCCCCGGCATGAGGAGGCCCTGCCCCCTCACCATCAGAGTCATTCAGTGGGGTGAAGGCAACGCGCAGGGAATGTCCTGCGCATTGCCTTCGCCCCACTGAATGGCTCCGACGGCGAGGGGTGTGGGGAGTAAGGAAGGGTTCAGAGCGGGGTGGAACTTAGCATTCCGCCCCACCTAGAGCGACGCTACTGCTCTCTCTCTCTCTCTCTCTCTCTCTCTCTCTCTCTCTCTCACACACACACACACACACACACACACACACACACACACACACACACACACACAGGTCTGTTAATCTGTATATTTGCCAGAATGCCATTTTGAGTCTAATTCTAAAATTATTGCTGCTTTTGATAACAAAATGACTCTTCACACCACAGGAATTTTTTTATAGTTCTTAGTGCAGTTAGGAGATTCTATTTTTGAACTCTGTTTATGCTCAGAGGTTGACCTAAAGCCCTCTCTCGAGGCTAGCCTCTTGCCATGAAGTTAGCCCAGAATAAATACTTGTCGACTTGCAAATCTTACTGACTTTAATCCAATTTATCTCCGTGGATCTTATGTGTATTTAACATTGCCTGGATCGTGTCCATTTGACAGAAATGAATCCGATTTAGTGTCATTGTGTCCAAAAACATAAAAAAAAAACCATGACGTAACTGAGGGATAATAGTCTATTATGAGTTGACTGCAGGACATATTGTGTCACAGAGAATGTTTGGTAGGTATGCCTCGCCATTCTTCCTGCGCAATCCTATACAGTAGTATAGTCCCGCTATGTCCAATGGGGTTTCCTTCCAGCTAAGTGTGTCTAGGATTGCAGCCTTAACAAATACTGACAAGGAGTTGAATGTGGTAGAATTTATGTGTGTGTTTTCCACATTCAGGAAGTATTTCATTCTCTGAGTGAATATATTAGTGAGTTTCTATACAAGAGCAGTAGCTTGAGGCAGGCTGCTTTTCACATGAAAGGATACAGACATATTTAAAACTTTCCTTCCACATGTTTCCACCAGAAACATAATGAAACTGTAAATTTAATATGTAAAATGCCATTCATTTACATTACATTATTAAGTGTGAATTGAGAAAATTGCTACCATATAGGCAGTGTAATTTTTCTTACAATGTTTCACATTAATTTTCCTCTTGATTAAATTTTGTGCAGGTGGTATACTGTGCTGGGCGATGAGAAGGTATCAGTTCCATATAAGTAGTTCATGGAAATTTATAAAACAGAGTGCAGAGATAATTAAATAAGTATTAAGTGGATTAGCTGGTTAGATCCAAAAGCCCTGATATGGTTTTTTGCAAGGACAGAATGCAAAATGACTTCAAAACCTATGACACGACCATGGTGACACCTTCTTTTCTGCAGCACATAGTATTAGCCAGAGGCGTACGGAGGGCGGAGCCAACGGAGCAGTGGCTCTGGGCGGCTCCGCCCCTTGGGTGATGCAGCGGCTCCGCGGCTCGGGCGGCATTCCCCTGGAGCGCCTGCCTGGCCTCGGAACCTGAGAAAGCCCTAGAGCGTCTGCCACGACCGGCGGCCAGGGCTTTCTGAAGGCAGCCGCTGCGTCGTGGCCTTATTTATACTTTTTTCCTGCACATGCGCAGAACGCTACGTTCTGCGTCTGTACAGAAAAAAAAGTATAAATAAGGCCACGACGGAGCGGCTGCCTTCAGAAAGCCCTGGCCGCCGGTCGTGGCGGACGCTCCAGGGCTTTCGGGGGAGAAGGCGGGCGCGCACGCAGTCGCCCCCTCCCCGGCGGCGGCCCTAACACAGCGGCGGCGGCGCCCTGCCGCGACGCCTCTGGTATTAGCCGTTCAATATGTACCTTGCAGCGGCCCTCTTTTTATGCTGGTTCTGTTCATTTTTATTGGGAGTGTCAAAAAGAACAGGAAGTCTAGCAGGAAGTGTATATCCAAAAATCATCGATGGATTATATGAAAATAGTAGGAATCTGAACAACTGATGTCAAGAACAGAGTTCTGCAAAAGTACATTGTTTTCATTTCATACTAAAAATCAGTGAAGCACAGATGGAAGAATGAGCGGTTTCCTTCTTCTATATGCAACTGCTTATGCAACTGCTTATGTCCAGAGAGCTGCACAATGGGTCATTTAATGGAGAAGTCAGTGAGTGCAATCCAAAGTCATTTACAGCCCAATTTTACCTAAGATGCGGCAGCCAGCCTAAATGGCTGGCCGCTGCATCCTAGGCCCATTGCGGGCTGCACCGGCGTGGCCCGGGCTCACTTTGGGGGAAGGGGAAATTCGTCCCCCTCCCCTAGTTTAAGCAGTGCAGGCCCCAATGGGCCTCCTCGGATGCACACCAGCTCTGTAGCTGGTGTGCGTCCGGAAAGGCCATGTAAGCAGTGCCGTGTAAGCAGTGGCCGTGTAAGCAGTAAGCGAGGGTGTGCGCACCACCCTAATGATCCCAAATTCGCCAGCCAGGGAGGATGTATTCGGAGCCAGTAGCAGCGGGGGCCGGGGGTAAGACCGGGCTGCCCTTTTGCCTTCAGAAACATTCTGCGCAGGCACAAAAAACCTAATAAATACCGTGTCGCCGCATTGGGCCTTGTCAGAAGGCTGCGGACAGCCGCCCGGGGCGGACGCTCCAAGGCCTTTTCCCGGCCTCAGAGCCTCCGGAAGGGTGACGTGCAGCGTGGGTGCACGCGTCACCCTTTGCGCGCGTCCCCCCCCCGGCGGTCTGCCCCCCCGCAACGCTCCAGTGACGCGCGTGCGTGTAAGGCCGGCCTGGGCTGGGAAGCGACATAGGATATCAGCACAACTCAGCACCGATATCCATGCCCGCTCCCAGCCCAGCCCAGGCAATGGCCCCCTCCCTCACCTTTCCTGCCTCCCCCTGTGCCAACCGGCATGGGTCCTACCTGCGGTGGCTGGCGCAGGTCCGGGTCTGCGGCTGAATGAGTGGCGCCAGCCTCCGCACTGGCGTCACTTACTCGCAAGGAGTTGCAAACGTGCTTTACAGCACGTTTGTGTCTTCTTAGTCCAGCGAAGCGCTCATAGGCATCCACCCTACAAATGGCCTGAGTTGAACTGGTTGCCTTTTGGGGACTGGTCCTCGCCTGATGTGCCTATGCTGAGGGTAGTTTGTTTTTTTTCACCCACCCAGGACTGAGGGGCACCACTTATCAGGATTTCTTTATTTTAACTTGTCTCTGTTTATTTCATCAGGATTCACTTCCTTTGGATGCAATTCGTATATAACACACACTCACACACACGAGAGAGAGAGAGAGAGAGAGAGAGAGAGAGAGAGAGAGAGAGAGAGAGAGAGAGAGAGAGAGAGAGATGCATGTACATCCTGTCCTTCAAAACAGAAGTTCTCTCAGAATAGTTTTAAGGTGTATTCTAGATTTCCCTTGTTCCTACGCATCCCACAATTTTATCCAGTAATTTCAGTTTCAACTCCACAAAAATTGAAGGGAGACTGCTCTTGCCTACATACTGCCACTAACCTGGAACAAGAGGTTTGTTTTCAAAATGGGCCACAATCAACCAAATGACTCAATTCACCCAACCTTGCCACACGGGTACTAACTGTCCTGCCACTACACCCTTTTTAGTTTGAGCCCCTTTCTTGAAGGAGGCAACCAACTCTTGTCTATTTCCCATTGTGAGCATTTCCACCTTAACTAGCAGTAGATCATCTACTGACAATCCAAGCGTCCATATGCCAAAACCTGAAAGGGGTCGAGGAAGTTTTGAATTGGATCCCCCTGACCCCCACCAAAGTAAGTAGCTTTTGAGGTTGACTTTGCAATCCTTAGCTGAGGGGTTCCTCCCAGCCAGCATCCCTGAGCTGAACAGCACCTGGAGATTAATCCTGAGTTTCCCTTAATTAATCCATGTACCTCAGGGTTCACACCAATCTCTATTCTTAATCCCTGCCCCACCCTGTACCTGCCAATTATGAGCAACCTGGCTAAGCACCACACCATAACAACAGTCCAGGGTAGTTGAAAAAAACAAACAAACCTCCACATAGGCACATCAGGTAAGGACCAGCCCCCCCAAAGGTAACCAGTTCACCATTTGTAGGTGGGGGGATGGGAGGGGGGGTTATGACACTCCACTCTCACACTGAGTGGCAGGCACTGAATCCAGTCCTAACAGCCGTTCTGACTCCAGCTCCACCCTCCTTTTGCCTCCAGCCCAATCACATTGTCCCCTATTGTGCCCTGCATTGTGCATGGGAGAAGGGGCGAAAATGCCTCCCCGTGATTCTGTGAGGGAAGGGCAATGTTTCCTAGGCTACCAAAGTGTTAGGCCTGTCCTTGTGCAGCACAGCTGTATTACTAATTGTGCCATTATGCTGGCACAGGGACCCTTTTATTTCCGTGCTTACGCAGCAGATCGGTCTTCCAGATGATTGTGTTACAATTCATGGATTTGGATCATTTGTTATTTGGGAGCACACAGATAATCACCAGCTGCTTGTTTGAAAGATCATGAATACTGACAGCATAGCATTTTACTGCAAATGTGGTCGTTTCCCCCCCCCCCCCCATTGTCAGATTGATATAGGGAGTCTGTGAGTTTGCCTTACATTTTTCCAATATAGATGTTTCAGTGATCCAGTTCAACTACATCTCTGGGTCATGCGACGACCCATATACAAGTCATATATTGTAAACAGCAAGCCGCTCTGCAGCCTTGTATCTTAAGGATGCGTACAGTAATATATTAGTCCAGCTGAGAACATATGTTGAAAGGGGGGGGGGAAGCACGTGTTTATACCAATGACATGAGGCAATGCAAGGAAGGACTTTAGCGTAGGCTTCAGTCCATGACCTTCTTTACAATCCTCCGGATTTTGTCAGATTTTGTTGTTTGTAACATTGCCTTCACTGCATATGTTTGCATCTATTTGGAGAGGTTGGTACCACTTCTGTGCTGAGAAAAAAAGACTTGTCTCAAAGAACTGAATAGCGAGAACTGGCTCGAGGGAAAACTTTGAAACCCCTCGAGAGCGTTTTTCATAGGGCAGAAAAAAAGAAATAGCATAAATAAATTAGTCTTCAAACAGATTGCACAAACGAGTAGATAGATTGATGCGAGAGCTGCCACATCCTGATGTATTGGTTTACACTCTGCCATATTGTATTGTGTCATTTTGGGCCACTTTCCTACTTTATTTCTTTGGCACTTCAGATATGATGTGACATGCAACATGACTGATCTCACCTCCTAGGACCTAAGCTAACATGATGCTTCTGAAGAGGAATTTCCCCAAAGATCGACTGTTACTTGCTTCAGAAATGTGGCTGGCAAGTTTACATTTTCTTCCATTTAATTCAAACTCGAGCTGCGCAAAGGAGAATTGGGAATACAAAACCAGCAAATGGAGCCTTCCTGACTAAATTGTGCTAAAGCTCCAGCCTGCATATTATGAAGTGGATATTAACTTATCAACAAGCCTCTTCCAATATAAAGGTATGGTGAAGTCTGCATATAGAACACACACCAGTACAACCATCTATGGAAAGGGCAAGCAGGGCCGCCAAGAGTGAATCTGGGCCCTGGTGAAAAAAAATCTTTGGGCCCTCCAGCAAGGATGGACTGACTAAAAATATGCAACATAGTTGGGCTCCAGGCCCCCATCTGAACCACCAGGTCCTAGTAATTTGTACCAGCTCCCCCCCCCCCCATTTACCCTGCATGCAAGGCTATCCTATTAATTGAAGGGGGATGTCTGCAAGACAAAACATGCCTTTGGAACTTCATGGGGCATGAAAACTTGGGGGGAAATGGGGCACAGAATGGGGCACAGAATCAGCTTGGAGTGGACAAATGGCTTCTCTGCTCCAAATTTCTCAAAGCTGCTTTTCTCTTAAAAAAAATAAAATAAAAATCACATTGGTGTTTTTTCATTACAGATATTTGCATGCAAGACACGTTTAGGCCCCCAGTAAAACTTACTGTGTTTATGACTGGATCAATCACTACTACTGTCCAAAGCTGAAATGTCGGGCAAAACTTCAGTGGCACTTTGCTTGAGCCAACAGAAAGTAATGCTTGAAGATAAAGAGGAGGGCATGCCATCTTGTCATATTACATGATTGCCTTGCAGTCCTTGTGCAACAACAGTTGTAAATTGTAGATCTTCCAAGCTTCTCAGTACTTTGCACACCTGAAGAAAAGAACAGAGGAAATGGAGGGATTTGAAATATAAATTGCCTGTAAACCGGCCAGCTTGTCTCCCTTAAATTATACAATGTTTCCAGCCCTCACATGGGTCAAAGGAACCCGAAATGAATTTCAAAAGGGAGCTATTTTTCCAGTGCCACATCTTCCTTTAGATATCTAAATTGCAATTTTTCTATCTGCATATTTTTTTGAGTCCCTTCTAGTAGACAGTCTGCTTTTTATTTTATTTTTTGCATTACTTAAAAGTACAGTACTAAAAAGGGGGGGGGGGTTGATCTGAAATGCAATATAACATGAAGCAGGTCCAGCCCAAGAACCTCCTGAGACCTGATGTGGCATGCCAAATGTTGCCCCCTTACCTGATGATCTGCCAGCCTCTGCTCCTCCCACTCTCCAATGTTCTAGCTCAGCACTCTCCTCCCCTCTTCATTTCCTCTTCCTCTCTGTCTCCTTCCTTTCCCAATCCAGGGAGTGGAAAGAGAAAGAGAAGCAGTGGAGGCAAGTAGGATGATGGAAATGGGCAGCAATCACTGCTGCCTGAGGCAACTGCTTCAATTGGCAGGAAGTCTGGCTCAGTTGGTAGAGTGGCCATCTCAAATGCCTGATGATCTGAAGGACAGCAGTTCGAGATGGACGGAAGTATCCGTGTCTGTCAGAGAACTGTTGGCATGCCACTGATAAGCTGCAGAAACTCTGTGAGGGAGAGAAACTGCAGCTGCACTTGGGCGGGAGTCAAGGTTGCCTGTCTGTCGAACCGTGATGAGGCGGATGCCAGAGAGAGGCTGGACTGTGAAGGAAACCACCTAGAATGAAGGGTTCTATGCAAGACTAGAACATATTGTATTGTAAAAACCCCGGGGGGGGGGGTTAGGAAGCCTGCCTGTGTAAACCGCCTTTGAATTAAAGTCAGAGGAGAAATCTGATGACCAAAGAAAAGGCAATATATAAATACTGGCTGTTTATTATTATTTATTATTATTAACAATAACAATGACAATGACAATAAGTGGTCTCATGGATGGGCCAGCCCTGACATGTAGCATCCCACTCTATTTTTTATGCCCTGCATTCATCTTCTTCCCACATTGCTGTTGCTTTTTTTTACATACCTCACTCAAAGTTTCAAATGCTGAAAATTCAGTATGTACTTCACATATGTCCCATGAATGCCAAAATAATTTCCCACTTAGCATGTAAGTTCATGCAGTCTTGTAGAGGAATAAGAGGTCGATTAAATAAAAACCAAGTGAAGGCTGAGTTCACATCCACCCGCTTTCCTGCTCTGAGGAGATCACAACCAATACTTCTTATGTATGCAATATTACAGAGATACTGTTGGTGCCAGTTCACTGTATTATGTTGTGTTGTGCATTATAACGATGCGACATTCCCCAGTGATAATCTACTGGTGCCTGCTGAAATATACCGCACTGAACCTCTTTTTTTTTTTTTTGCTACAGCAGCAGGAAGGCCATTACCAATTCAAGTCATGGTTTTAATAGTTGTAACAACATATGAAGCAACAAGCACAGTAACTACAAGATTCACAATCAAACAAAACCAGTAGCATGGCCGAAAGTCATAGCCCCAGGGGATAAATGCAGAATGAGGGCATTGATTCCCTAAATGGGGGGACTGGAAAAGAAAAATATATTCAAGGCCACTAGGATGGCATTTATTGTCACCCAGAAGCAGATAGAAAAGGGATGGAGTGGAAAAAAAACCCTCTGGATATTCCCAGAAACACCTTTCTCTGCAGGCGGTTTGCAGTTAAAATTTGCAGTAAGTTTGTAGCAAGTTAAATTGCAACACGAGAAACTTTAGGTTCATGGCTGACTGAAGCTATTGGGCTGCTGAGGCCCAATAGTGCTGTCCTCCACATTGCCCGCCCCCCCAAAAAAAAACCCTGTGCACCTCTTACTTGATTCCATGTAGACTTTATCAATGAAGACTTTTTCAATGAAGCAGGAAATCTGGAGGGCACTGGGATCACTCCCAGCAGGCTCCACATTTCCTGCTTTGATTAAAGTGTATGCACGGAGGAAGGGGCATGTAAGGCGGCTGGTTTCATTGGCAGTGAACTGGAGGAAGGCAGTGGGCATCCGTCCACCTCACTCCCCCCCTCCAATCTGTCACCTGATGCAAACATTGTTCATTCATGTCACGGATAGGCCAGCTACAGTTAGGTCAATATTCGCTTCTGAAATAATGCTTTGCATCATCTCTGGAATTTGGGATGCTTGATTATGCTTCTACACAAAAGCTCCCATGGCGACTGGTTCCATGCCAGGGTGCACAATTCCAGGAGCATCAAATCCAGGGAGTAAGCAAGGTGACATGCGTTGCTCATTGCGGACTGCCATTGATTGACAGGAAAATGCCAATTGTTTCATTTGTCTTACTTTTGGCCAACATGAACGACATCCTTTGAATTTTTTGGCCACAGGGGCTGAACCTCTAGGTCTATCTCTGGCACAATTGGTATAGCTCCAAACAGTATTTAGCAAAATTAACCCTGCTAACTAAAACACATCCTGCAGGGGGACACCTTTTCAGGAAGCAGCTCTCTTATATTTAGCAGTGGGGAAGGAAGGGTCTCGATTCATCCAGCATAGTGTCTCTCCGTGGCTGTTCACCACTGTTAAGTGGCAGGGGGTGTCTCACTTGTGTTTCTTTACTGATTGTGCACCCCCTTTGATTGTGCAAAAAAAACCCTTGTGCACCCCCTTTGGTCTCAGTTGTAAGCCCCTGATTCCTCTTGCTATGTGAACTGTTTTGAGAATTGTGGGGGGTTGAAAAATGCTACAGAAATAAGAAGAAATAATAGTAAGGAGAAGAAGAAATACTAATGCACTGCTGTAGAGGATTTGAAGCAGCATGAGCACCACCTCTGCTATTTTTACAGTTCCTCCAGTCTGCCACACAGTATCAGGACATCAGAGTAAGGTTAGGGCAGATGCTGTGCGGCTTTCAAGGATCGGATATGCAACATCCCTGCATGGGGACATGCCTTAAGATATGTAGGCTGCGAGCTGGTTAGCTGTCACTGAAATAAATGGAGCTACAGCATCTTGAATCCATATGCTTCAACTTAAGCGAAGTGGGTTATTAGTCTAGCAAGGAGTACAAAGGACAGTATCAGTAAAAGAAGCCAGGCTTCTGTGACTTTCCAACTTGGGCCTGAGCAAATGAAAATGGTGCCAACTCATAAAAAAAGCTACACTTGCTGTGGAATAACAATTTCAAATCAGCATGTGAACAGAGAGCGGAGCCAATGCAACAAAAGCATTTCAGGGACAATGTGATCAATAAATTGCAGCCTGTGTCAGGAGTCTGATTACCATATCCGAGATCCACTGAAAAGGACATATGTAGCATCATCAGAAAGGTCGGAGCACAGGGCACTGCTGTAATCAAGCAAACTACAACCCTTGTCGAGCATGAATATGGAATTGTGCATTAGTTTCAGAGAGAAAAAGTCAAGAATGCTTCATCACAGCTATCTTTGGGGCCCAAAAGAATGCTGCATTTGAGCAAAAACGCCAGGAGTAATCTAGAGGCGGGAGGGGGGAGCCAGGAAATTGAAAACTAAGCAACAAAAATGGATTCTGTGGACCAGTTTGGGTTTGTTCTTCCGTTCCACATTTACTCATGACCTTACACGTTGAAATGATGCGCCTCAAAGGAGCCCAATTCCATCCTCCCCTGAATATTTCAAAATAATAGAAAAATAATGCTTTTGTAATCACATTCCGAATAGTTTGGGTAGTTAAATACTGAGCTTCCTGATGTTTTTCAGTGCATGCCTGTGGATGGAGTGGGGATTTGAATAAAGTGAATGGAACTGGGTTACTAACCCTCCCTTCCCCCTCCCTCCCAAGCTAAGATGCATGTAATTAATATGATTTAGGAGAATGGTCCCTTATATGATCACTACATGGAATGGGAAGTATTCAAATACAAAAAGGTTCGGGTAGTAGAAGTTTCATAATAATGCCTGTTTCTCTGCTACCTCGGCAAAGAGGCACCTTTTAAAGCAGTATCCTCTTATATTTGCAGAGGAAGAGCAACTTTCACCCCAGCATGGTGCATTTTCCAGTGGCTGCTGCAGGTGTCTCCTTTGCATCTGTTTTTTAGATTGTGAGCCCTTTGGGGACAGGGAACCATTTATTTATTTGTTTAGCTATGTAAACTGCTTTGTGAACTATTTTTTTGTTGAAAAGCAATATATAAATATACTAAGGGAGGGGGCTTCTCGGACCTGCAACAGCTATTTAGCTGGCACAGATTTGAGAAGCCCCATTGAGCAGACTGGGGCTCAATGGACAAATCTTCTCTTAACCCGAGAAAACCTCTAGCCTGCTCAGTTCCAGTGCTGGATAGTGTGGACCATTTGGCCCTGTTGTACTAGCGCTGGATAGGATTGGGCTGCCCATATTCTTGATTTTTCTATTGGTCTGTTTTGTTTTTGTTTATACTTCTGCTATCTAAAAGGGTGCTTGTATAAAGGTTGAGATTGCTTTACCCTCTTACCCCCATGTGTATTTTTACCAGCGGCATTGCCTGGGGCAGCGGCACCCAGGGCAGTGACGTTGCAACATTGCGTGATGTTGTGTGACATTGCGACATCTTTCGAATTCTCCCAGAGGAGGAGATGGTGGCGGCTTCACGATCTGGCTGCTGTCTCCCCCATTCCTCTTTGTGTTTTGGCGGCCTTGCGATCTGGCCGCAGTCCCCTTCCTTCTCCTTTGCAGGCTCAATGAGAGCCAATAGAGAAGGAAGGGGGCGGTGGCCAGATCGCGAGGCCAAAGAAGGAAGGAGGACGTGCCAGCTGCCTCCCCATTCCTTTTCCCCTGTAGGATCCATGAGAGCCTCCAAAGGAGAAGGAAGAGGACGGTGGCTAGACCACGAGGCCACCAAAACAAAAAGAGGAGGAAGCCGCCACGGCTTTGCAAACCAGTCGCTGCCCCCTGTTCCTTCTCCTTTGGAGGCTCAACGAGAGCCTCCAGGGGAGAGGGAACGGGGTGGGCAGCGGTCACGGTCAGATCGCAGAGCCACCAAAACATGAAGAGGCAGTTGTGGCAACCACAGCTAGTGGTGCTGCTATTTCTCCTGCCGCCTCCATCGTGGCTGGGCCTCACTAGGCACCCGTTCTAGCCTGACACTCGGGGCGGACTGCCCCCTCCCCTGCTTGCTATGCTACTGATTCTTGCATCTGTAATTAGTTTTTATCACCTCAGTAAAAACCTCTAAGAGTGAAGAGACAGTATATTAAGCTTTATATCTGATATGTTTGGAACCACTGTGATAAAATCAGAGGAAAGAGAGAGCAAGTCATTGTTTCCAGCCAGATTCAGTAATTGCCATTGCTTCTAGTTCCAATTGAAAGAGGCTTAAATACAGCTTCTGCAGGATTTTCTTTATATTTTGTATAAGAAGGGAAATCAAAAGAATAAATAAATATGGGGGAAATGAATTTGCACGTTTTCATTGGTCACACTACTCTCAATGATGATGCAGCACAGTTCCGTTGAAAGGAACAAGGAACCCAATCAGGAACACTTTTGTCCCAATCTTTTTACAATTAGAGAAAATTATCCCATGCATAGTACAAGGAAACATGATAGCACATCCTATTGATGTACCAAAACACAATCCTGGTGTGCTAAGATGCAGACTGCATTAATCAGCCTTCTGAAACGTGTTTCACATCCACATTCTCTCATAGAGCACCTTATCCTAATTGGCTCTGTAGTATCAGGCTCTGTAGTATCAGGGCGTTTATATTCTTCTCCTTCCTTGGAACTATCTACACAGTGACTCTATAGAGCAGTGCTATAGGACAGTTCTAAATTCCAGAGAGTTCCACTAGTTTCAAGGCCATGGTCAAGCATTATCCTGCCACAGCAGCATTAAAACCAAGGCAAGAATACTCTTGTTACAAATTTCATTCCTGAACTACAAAAACAAACTAACAAAACAAAACTCAATCTATGCTCTTTCAAGCTAGCAACCTGGAGGCTTACAGCCCAATCATGTCTAGCAGGACGCGGCAGTGCAAATAAGGGGCCCAGCCTGTGCCAGCGCAGCCAGAGGCCTCCTCACGATAAAGGGATGTTCATCCCCAGGCACCACAATGGGTCTAATCCAGGGGTTCTCAACCTTTGGAGGCCCGGGTACCCCCTATCATGGTCAAATTTTATGAAGTACCCCCTGCTAATTAACTGCTAATTAATTGGATTAAGCAATTAATTAATTAGGTAATTAATCAATAAATAAAAACATACTAAAACAATTTGAGAGAGAGAGAGAGAGAGAGAGAGAGAGAGAGACAGACAGACAGACAGACAGACAGACAAGGATCTCTTTTTTTCTCCAAGTCACACTTCCCAAAATCAGCTGCTCCCTCCCCACCCCACCAAAGTACATTTTCCAAAGTACAAAAATAAGCACAAAACCAAAACCAGAGAGAGAAGGGCTCCAAAAACAATTACAATTTAAAATCCATGTTAATTAACAATTAGCTGCTGATGGGGCAGATAAGGGGCAGGGCTTGGCGTACCCCCAGAAAGAGGTCCATGTACCCCTAGGGGTACCCGTACCACAGGTTGAGAACCCCTGGTCTAACCGAATGTGTGCCAGCTATTTTGCTGGCACACATTCGAGAGCCCTGTGTAATACCAGCCAGGCCCTGGAAGGGGGATAGGATTTGGCAGAGCACGCCATCGCTGATCCCTCCCTCGTCCTAGTCCTTGCCAACCAATCCCACCCCTCTGGAACGCCCTGTTCTGCCCTCCCCATGCCCCTCCGCTGCCTGACGGGGACTTACCTTTCTGTAATGAAGTAGGCATTATGGGTTTTCTAGCCATCTATATACTGTTGAGAAATAAAAACTTAAAATCGTACTGTAGTCTTAAGAGTTTTCTTTTCAAACACACACCAGAATATGTGCGCAACTTACCTTTCTGCCATGGTGCTCCACCATTCTGCAAGCCTCTCCGCCAGTGCTGCTTACTCCATCAGGTGCCACTAACATGCTTTACAGCACATTTGCAACACCCTAGACCGGTGGAGCAATTGCTCCACTGGTCTAAATGTAGACAGGATTATGCTGTTATACGGCTAACTATAGGTTGGATATAGGAAGGCAGTAAAGTCTAACTTCAGGACATTTATGTTTCATTCATTTTATGTTAAACCAGGTGTGTGTGGGAGGGGGAGACAATAGTCATTGAAACAAAATGACACACACTCTAAAACAGTCCATCATCACTAATTATGGAAGTCCATTGATAATCAACTAGTAATTGTTCAGTTAGTATGACTTCAATATTCCCCTGTGCTGTCACCAAGGAAAGGTCAGTTTCATACCATGAATTCTAGAATAATATCATTAACAATTATTGATACAAAAACATTCTACAGTTAGAGCATTTTTGGATACAGTACAAGTCCAGAAGTACAATCAGACAAAACAGTAGTGGCTCCCCAAACTTCAATTTGCAGTATAATTAACAGGTAATTAAAACTGTAGACAAAGAGGGATAATGATCAGAGTTTTGAAAGGATTTCATCCCAATAAGGAACAAGCTGGCACAATTAGCTCATTGCTTCTAGATTGGCAAACCATGAGAATTCTAATCACAATCTAATTTTACAAATTAGCTGCCAGTACCTAACTCCTATGAATCCCAACCTGTTTTCTCCAATGTTCCATTTTCAGTTTTAGAGCACTCTCTTTCAACTTGTTCTTTTAATTAAAAAAAAATGAAACAAACTTCTTTGCACAATTTCAAAGAACAGTTTATATTTAACAGCATATTTACATAGCTCATCTATGTTAAAGGAACAGTAATGATCCACTTTTCAATGCGTGTTTGCCTAAATTGTGCCCATAATTACATATTTGCAATTGTTGCTGTGTATATGTTAGTGAAGTGAAATACAAAACAGCCTAGCTTTTAGTAAAAATATGAATATGAATCCCATATTCAAGAAAGTAAGAAATACAGATTTATTTTCAAAGTTGGTGTTTTGAAATCAATTGATTACTGAGAGTCATCAGTACAGCATCCAAATAGAATTGGGCTGTTAGGGTGTTTTAACACATGGTCAGCGCAATCCTGTGTAACCTTGGGCCGGTGTAACAGTAGATGCACCGGTGTAAGTGTAATTACACTGGCATAAGTACACTTACACCTGTGCATCTACTGTTACACCGGTGCAAGGTTACACAGGATTGCGCTGTTAGCAATTTTTCGGAGCTACGAAATTACTAGTCAGTATGATATGATGGGAAAAAAGTATGCTCTTTCAATAATATTCTCCATATTTTAAAACTGTGCCAGTTATCTTTATTTTAATTAGTTAATGATTAATCAGTTAAACATTGATAAACCACTTTAACTGACAAATCTAACTGATAAACCACTTTAACTGACAAATCCTTTAACTGACTATCAGCCCTACTCTTGGATGCTTCTGCTGAACTAAAGAAATGTATTTTCCATGAAATAATTTTCAAAAAAAAAAAGAGGCAAAACCTTCCAGTTCACGTAATTACTTCTTCACCATTGATTGGTGGGACACAGTGACACTGACGAGAGAAAACTGTGCACAGTTTTATTTATCAATTCAAATATAGCATTCAGTTTTGTGTGCGTGTGCGAGATGGTGTTACATATCATTCCAGCATCATTATGGGATAATTTTTATGAAGCTGCTGTTCCGAAATTCCGGAGCTGCTTATTTTCCCTGGAATACATTTGCCATGGGCTACCCTGAGGGTCAAATTGGAGGAATACGGATAGGAACATACTCATGATGTCAAGCTTGCTGTGCATTATTTCTCTCTTAAAGGCAGGTTGTGGACCATTAGATCTTTAAAAAAAAAAACTAGGGAAGAAGAGAGTGGTTGTTGCTGTGTGTCATGCTTTCCCAAGAACAGCAAGTTAAATATGCAACACTTTCAAGCTGAAAAAACGATACATAAAAAAGCTATAAAAGCAAAATTTCTGTGTAGGATTCTCTTTACATTTATTATTATTGTTATTGTTATTGTTATTGTTATTGTTATTACTATTGTTCAGTATTTATATACCGCTTTTCAACAAAAAGTTCACAAAGCGGTTTACAGACAAAATCAAATGATTAAATGGCTCCCTGTCCCAAAAGGGCTCACAATCTAAAAACAAGCCATATAGTTGTTGACACTACTTGGTGGTGGCTCTCCTGCTTATACTTGGCAGACACCTCCAAGAAGATACTTGAAGACTACCACAACTACTAGTAACAAGTAATATGCGCACGGGGGGGGGGGACAAACATGTGCAGGGACCCATGGGCAATGGGACAAATGTATAATTTGGCAGCGATAGGAAAGCAGAGACGAGAATGAAGGTGCATGAAAGTGTGCTATAGTGCTCAAAAACCAAAAACAGCGTTTTTCCAATATTGCACCTGCGTCCATGTGCGTTCATCAGCAAGCATGTTTCTACACTAGCATGGCAGTCATTGAGCCAGCATACATGGGGATATGCTGATGTATCTCGAGGATACATCAGCATTAAATCAGTTATTCTTTGTGAATCAAACACCACTTGTGTTCTATGGCGTGATTTCAAGAGGTTGATGAAACACTTAAAGTGATGGAGGCCTTTCCTAGAGTGAGTAAGGATAAAACGAAATGAAAATGAATGTACAGTGGGCCCTTGGCATCCGTGGGGTTTGGTTCTGGGACTCCTCCCCATAGATGTCAAAATCCATGGATGCTCAAGACCCTTTTTTTAAAATACACTATTACCAGATACTTACCTAGGGGTCTTGGTCTTTTACTGCTCCAGTGGCCCTGGAACCACTTAAGGAAGCAACGTTCAGGTCATACTGAGGCCAGCGACCCACTCCGGTAACACTGGTGTGCCCCAGAACACATTGCGCAGCTGTCCGTGGTAGGTGAAATCCTGCATTTGGAAAGACCGCGGATGCCAAGGTCACACTGTATACCCACTGTAGCCATATGGGATGTGGAGAGGCAGCCAGGGCCCAAACCATATAGGGCTTTAAAGGTAACAATTGGGACCTTGAATTGCACCCAGAAACAGATAGGAAGCCAATAAATTTTTCATGTCAGACCCAAGTCACATATTGTGATGGGGACACACACACACACACACACACACACACACACACACACACACACACACACACACACACACACACAGTCCAGCCACAGCATTTTGCACCAGCGTTCATGGTTTGCATAGTCAGACCTATGTAAAGCCCACTGCAAATATTCAGCCGGGATGTAACTAAAGTGGGGCTAACAGAGATGGCAGTTCTGCTCTTATGTCCTCTGTCATTTCATCACATTCTCATGGGTTCACATAAATCACCTGATTTTTCTATCCTAATTTGAACTTGAAACCTCTGCAGCTCAGTTTTCTAAGAGTGGCTGATATCGAGAAGGACATTTGTCAGGACATTCGCCAAGATATATTGAAACAATTGTACTGAAGATGGCAACTATTCAGTATTATCACACATTATGCATAAGGGTTTTAGAAAACAAAAGATTTATATACATAAGAAAACATTAAAAGAATGGGACATGGTTTACAGTTACATAAATTACACCAATATGAAAGTTGATGCGATTTAAAGTGAGGAGCAAAAATAGATCTCTGAAATAAAAATGATTGAAAAGTTGATGTAAAACCAATGTGATTTACACCCAGAAATTGAAGCAGAAAGGGAAAATAAAAGCAATTCAAAATACTGATGTAGTTCTGAGTGAGCAATGGAAATGGTGAGCTCAAATAAGATCGATGTAAAACTTGAAGCGATTTAAAATAAGGATTGGAGGCCGGGAGCTAAAATAAGTGCATCTGAAAATGTGATTTAAAGGAACGACTGGAAACAAAGGCCTGGAGTGGAATTAACTCCAAAGTTCATAAGGTTTGAAGTGAGATATGGAAATGTGAAAAAGACCAAGGGCTTCAGCGGATGAGTCACTGTGGATATACAACCAAAGTCGGGGGAAAGGCTAGGGAAAGTGTGGAGGGTTTTTTTCCAGGCCCCATCTCTTTGGAGATTCTGCTTCGTTACAAAATTGATGAGGTGACATTGTGCCAATCATGACTTCTCGGTCAAACTCCCCTCTCAAGACAGTGACAGTAACATTTGTGTGGGGCAGAGGAGTAGAGGGAGAAGGGCAATGTATGATTGCCTTGAACTCTTTGGAGGAAGGGTGGGATTGAAATGCAATGTAACTATAAGAGTTAAAATTACAATTTGAATATTTTAAAGCCCTACACTGCTCCACATGGTGTGTTGGGCTGCTGCACAGTCCCCCCCCCCTTACCAGGCAATGGCTCTCCCCACAGTCTCCATCTGTGACTTGAGGAAAACCTTTGGCATGAGACAATCCTCCTCCCAAGGGTAGGAAGAAGAGAAACCACCACTGCATCCCTCCTTCATTTACTGATAGGGATGCAGGTTGGGAAGAGGAGGAGTTGCCGCAACAGGAGCCTTGTCACTGGCAGCTCTGCCTTCTCCTGACTTATCCAGTGGCCAATGGGACTATAACCTAGAGACATCATGATGATAGGGAAGTCCCCGAGGGATACTCCCATTAGTAGATGGGGTCCCATGTTCAACGGAAGCACAAGCCTCTTGAATGACTTTCATCAGTCTGGAGGGTTCAAGTGTTAACCCATCCAGTTGGACTCTTTATACCAACTCTGATTAATACTGCTACAAAAATTATACACATGCATATAATAAATGCATCTTGTATTCTGCAGGTATAGGTGGCGTGCTTAGCTTTCCACTGCAAATCCTCCATCATTAATCCAAAATGATGGATTTCCCAGGCTGGGAAAAGAGGTAGCATCCTGCCCTCGAAATGCCTCCTGCCTGTCTCACTCCCCACCCAACTCCTCTCCTGCTCCTCCTGCCCTTGAATCATCCCTGCCACCACCTTACCTGCAACAGCATGGCACCTGCTGCTGCATGTGCAGGGCCTCTGGCCATTTGCGCCAGTGGCCCTGAATTGCACGGCAGTGGAGCGCCTGTTACGTTGCCACAATGGCACTTACAGCTGTTGGCAACTGGGGAGGGAGGAAACATGCTCAGTGGCTGATAGGGATTGTTCACATGGGTCTTCTAGAGTTCATTGGCAGATGCAAGTGAAATTGGTGACCCTAGATTTTAACTCTATGAGCAAGTTGTTTTAAAACTGCATTTCTTGGTTGCTTCAAGTCCCATAACAGACATGGAGCAAACAGGTAGAGCCTCTGGGAAGGTGTGGCCTCCTGGAGTGTGTCCAGGTCAGCCCATCCTTTGACACCAGCACTGCTTTATGGGGTATATCTGCACATACACATGGATGGAAATCAAAGTCCCCTCTACGATTGGGTCATTGTGACCATGGATAGCTGAGAAAGAAGTTGCAGTGTTCACTTTTCTTTACAAACTGAGAAGGTTCCTGTGTCTCTTTGACACACCATTAATAAATCAGAATTTACATTCTACTCACCTTTGGGACATGTCTATAGTGCTGCTTTGATGAAATGGTTAGGGTGGTCAGATGATGAGTAGCCTCCGATATTTGTCCGAACATAACTTAAGATTCATGAGTGGCACAGAAGGGGAATTCAATTAGCATCCAATGTGCTTGCTTGCAGATCCATTTGCACTGGTGGCGCATTTTAATGGCACTTCTGGCTTACTTTTGATATTTCCAAGGCATCCTAAGACACAAGTTACACTATTAAAGTTACACATTGATTGTTAAACGTAAGAGTCAAACTACATGTTACCGCCAAAGTGTAATGTGACCCTGTATTTTTTTTTAATGTTTAACTACATGCTAGAGCAGAGGGTGAAAAAGAGTAAGGGTATGGAGCTTTAGGCCTTTGCCCCACCGTAATTTTGAGATAAAAAGGAGTTTTTATATGTCTACTGTCTTATTTCTCAAAGCATTCTGTAAATCCTACAGAAAATAATAAGGTTGATCTAGCTGTGCTGTCAGTACCACTTGCTTCTCGTGGGAGGTGTGAGCATGGGAGGCAAAGGCCAGTGAGAGGCCAGACTGCGAAGGAAACCATCTAGAATGAAGAATATGCTTGTAAAAATCCCCATTAGTGGATTTAAAAAAGCCTGCCCATGAAAACTGCCTTGGATTAAAGTCGGAGGAGAAATCCAATGACCAAGAAAGGAAGTATATAAATACTGTATATCATCATCATCATCGGCCCAGTTTCTCTCATGGGGAATTTAGGCTGCAATCCTACGCACATTTTCCTGGGAGTAAAGCTCATTGAGTATCGTAGTCCTTCTTTCCAAGTAAACATGTACAGTATAGGCTGGCATTGCTAATCCACTAAAAATGTGCTTTGTCCAATAGTAAAAGTTGAGAAGAGCTGAGAAAAGAGCTCAGGTGAAATGTTAGGAGGAACCTACCTTCTCTTGACCACCTCCATTGGGAGACTCTGTCCTAACTCAAGTCTGGATTCAGACCTAGGGCAACTCCTTGCCCCTGACTCCTGTTGACGTTGTCATTCCCATGCCATAGACCTCTGAGACCAATGAGGCTTTGAGTTTTCAGGGTTGACTCTTCCTCCAAGCTAAGGTTCCAACATGTTTGTTTGTACATGTGTACATTGTAACAAATGGCACTTTCAGGGTTGAATACCTCCATTGGTGGTATAATTTTTGGTGGGGAATGAGCACAGAGGTAAAGGGCAAAATACCTCCAATCCAAAACACAATCCCACATGGTTGCTACATGGAAATAAAAGTAAGAATTTTAACTACATAGTAACGTGTTTAGCATAACATGCAGTTTAGCCCTTAGAGAGACTGGCTTGGGAAGACTTACCTTCACCACAACGCTGCCTCAAGGTGCTCACCACATTTGCTCTGCATTTCCAGTGTTTTCTATGCCCACACTACTCCTGAAATTGTGAAGGGGAAGATCCTTAAACTGTTTTCTCAACCTGCGCCCATTCAGTACTTCCCTCTGCAGATAAATGCCAACCACTCCCACCCCCTACAGGAGCTATAGTGGCATCAGTTCAAAGGAGCAAAAGCAAGAACTGTCGGGACCCCCTGCACCAAGTTCGAGTCCCCTTATTCCACCCACACAAATGTACACATCCAAGGAATACCTTTTGAGTAGAGCACGGGACAACCAGAAATAATATCCCATGGCAGAAAGCAGCCATATACAATGACGACACATCTCCCAGGGCAAGGGTTTGAGCGATTGGCTGTCAAATGTAGTCTGTATCCAATGCTCCGTTCATTAGGAAGTGGGCAGGGCAGGGGGTGGCAGACCTGCATTTTTCTGCTGTTTTCCCCTGCACCATTACTCCCTATGGGGCTACTTCTATCTATGCCAGCTCTGCCATTGATGTAGTGTTTGGGTCAGGGAGGGGTCATCACCTGAAGAGAGGGTATAATATAGCTTATGTCAATCCCTCCTTGTCCCTCCCACATTCTTCCTATGACTCCCCACCCCAACCTCCTCCCAGTTTGGGGATATCGATCATTGGAAATGCACCAGCATGCGAGCTATGTCCTAGTTACAATGGTGTGGCACTGGCATCCATGGAGTGTCTGTCGGTTGTGGGACTTGTACCCCAGTGGGGCTATTGTAGGGTTTGTTTAAGGCATTTTTACCCAGGGTGTATATATGTAACCTGTGGGCAGGGAGGAAATGGGTGGCAAAGCTATTCTAAAACATCCTCAAAACGCACCAATGACTTGTGGTCACTTTCTGTCACTTGATGTGTTCAGATTCCACTGCAATCAAAATCTGCACCTAGAACAGTCTGTCAATCACTGTGGTAACAAGCACAGTGTGTCCACTTGTCACGGCTGTTGAAAGTACAGCTGTCGTACATTGTGTTCCAAGGATCCCATTCTGTAAAAGAGACTTGCTGGTAATATCTGTGTCTTTTGCCGGCGGGCGAGGGGAGCTGTGTGTTTGTTTTTGGTTCCCTTTACGATGCACTTCTGGGACTGGCTTTTCTCCTCCTTCTTGCAAGGTCTTTTTCGGAGCACATCACCTTGGAGCCATGTGCAAGCGGCAAGTTCTTATTAGTAGACTTGTAGAATGTCAGATCTCCTGGAGACTGGAGAGCTCATTTAAAACGGTCACCAGAGAAGGCAGAGGCTGTCTGCGAAAAGGCACCAATTTGTCTGATAACAGCAACAAAATATTAGGAGGGGGAAAGATAGATAAACCAGTGATGGAACAATAATGAGGAAGCAAAGAAAGCCTTTAAAAAGCACTTAGAATTCACAGCTTTCACTCATCTCGGCTCTGGTTTGCACTCTTCACGTTTCTGTTTAAAAGGCAATTTCCCCCTTACTGCTTCTAGCTAATTTTTATATTGCTGTTTGTATTGGTTACGTGTCTCCCATTCTCCATCTTTCCTTTCCTTTATAATTTCTTCGTTCATTAAGCTATCATCATTTTAAATGTAATTATCTGCATTCTCCATCCTTTCTAGTGAGTCTGTATCCTGCACTTGTCTTAATAGACTGTTCTATTATGTCAAGTTTCTAACACATTATGTTTTCCTTTGCTTAAATGGATTGGTTATGTGGAGCTCCGTAAAACGAGTGAAGAAGTCAGATGACGTTTCAAATCATCTTACCCTATATTTCAGCTCAAACCATTGAACGTCCTATGAATGCTTGAAGCTGCCTTATATTGAGTTCAGGCTATTAGTTCATGGAGCTTGCTGTTATTGATGCTGGTTAACAGCTCCCTGGGGTTTCAGACACAAAATGTATTCTGCCTCAATGTACCTCAAAATGTACTCTGTAGGGGGTGGGAGTGGTGTACGTGTGTGTGCTATCCTTGGGGCATTTCCCCATAGTTAGTGGAGATGCCAGTTGCTGCATTGCTAATTCCTATCAGTTGCTGGCAGGCATCCCCACAGCATTGGCCACTCATTAGCCCTGTACCTGCCCCAACCTCCTGGTCCATTCTCAGCCCAATCCTATTAAATGCCCCGCACTCGGATGGAGCGGAACCGGGGGGGGGGCAGGCTCCACTGCATCCAGCATGGGGTTGTTGGAGGCCTCTTTGAGGGAAGGGGACAATCTTCCCCTTCCCTGTTTTGAACCCTAGCAGCCCCTATGGGGCTACTTGGAGGCACGCTAGCGTAATGGCTGGTGCAGCTCCGAGAAGCCCCGTGTTGGGCTTTCAAGTCCAGGATGGGGCTTGGGATTCGGCATAGGCCTCCTCCACCGAGCCATGCCCCCTCCCGGGCGTGGTCCTTCCTCCTCCCCTCCCCAAAACGCCTCCTCCCTGCCTGGTCAGATATTAAAGAGCTCACCTGCCTCCAGTGGGTGCAGTTCCATCCCTGGCAGATGCCCGCGGACGGTAGTCTCTTCACCGGTGAGACAAACCTCCGTGCTGTTGCAACATGCTTTACGGCACGTTTGCGACCGAGCAGAGCCCCGCCCTGTGGGTGAAGGTCAGTATAGGATTGGGCTCTCAACTTGGTAGCATTCCACTTAGCCATGACTAGCTTTCTTAGTCCTGATTAAGTAAACTTAGGATAAAACTCCAGATGTTTACCAAAGTCTTTACCAAATTTACCAGTCTTTTAAAATAAATGTATAAACCAGCAGATATTAAAGAAGAGTAAGAAAATATAGCTCTCTCGCATCTGAACCCTGAAGAACCATAATACTTAAAACATTACTAGAACATTTAACGGTTAAACTTTAACACATATGAATGTGGGTGGTGTCTGCGCTGTACTCTTTGCTGATAGTTTACAAACACTTGCAGCCTGATCCAACCTAACTCCCTCCCCCGCCTATGCAGCCATGCCAATGGGGTGCAAGCTGCATCCCACAGGGGAGTTTTGGGTCCCAGATGCCTCCTCAAGGTAAGGGAACATTATTTCTCTTGCCCCAGGGCAAGTCTCCACTGCCCCAATGCATCTACTCAGATTTGTGCCAGCTACTTTGCTGGCACAAGTCCAAATGGACCTGAGGTGAGTCAAGGCTGGGAACAGGGGATAGGATATCAGCAGAGCTGTTGCTGCTAACTCCCTCTTCCTGGCCTCAACACACACGCTCTCCACCCCATTCCTCCCCCTCCCCTCCCCATTCTTCTCACCCCTTGCGCTGTCTCACTGGTGCTGGGGCTCCTCTGGAAGTTATTGTAGAAGTAGCCTGGCTGAACAGAATGGCAGGTTGCAATTTGGTGTGTGTGTGTGTGTGTGTGTGTGTGTGTGTGTGTGTGTGTGTGTGTGTGACACACACACACACACACACACACACACACACACACACACACACACACATACACACACACCAGAATACTGGACATTCTAACAATTCTGACCACAAAAGCCTTAGCTTGTACGGAAAGCACACTGTGGTGCAGAGGCTCATTGGGCTGTTAGATTTGTCATTTGTATAGCTCCGTCAATGGAGACCCCTGCCCTAATCCCCATACCACAGTATAACTAAGTAAGTGTATATGGTAAAAAAAATTGCATGTTCTTCCCCAATGTTTCTCTGGATCCACTGCGCTCTCTTTCCGAGACTCTTTTAGAGTGTGAGCCTTTGGGAAAAGGGCCTGCTTTTTTTAATTCATCTGTATTCATTACTATTTATTTATTTATTTATTTATTTATGCACATGGCTGATGTAGCAATCATCACCACCACTCCTTACTTAGAGCATAGTGTTTGTGATCTTGCACTTTTTTTTTATGCTATAACGTTTCCTTATAGTACAGTTGTCTGTGGGATGGTGGCAGCTAATTTCATTATAGCAAAGTATTGAAAGATAGCACTGCTGTACTGGTAGGGTATTATATATCTGTCCGTCTGTCTTGATTTAGAACCAAGAGGGTGACCTCCCAACGTAGCTAATTTAATCTGGAAAAATAACCTTGCAAATTGACTTGCCAGATACTAATATTAGATGAAATCTTTCTTCTATTGAATCTGACTGTCATTAGTGAATCCCTGCAAGAGGCCTAATCTGCAACTGTGACTAAAAAAAATCTCTACTAATGTTGTCAACCTTCATAAAATATCTATTTTATTAACGAATTTGGGATGCAGATTCTGACTTGATTGGCAATATTTGCTAGAGAGCTGGATCCTGATTTAGACTCTAACCACCGTTTGCATTCAAGTATGGTAACGCTAAAGAAATGCTGTTTTAGCAAATGTAAGAAGGTGACAGTGGACAACAGAGAAAAGAATACAGTATATATTAATTCAGGTCAGAAGTGAAGTGAATCATATACATTAATATTTTGGGGCCAACGGGTCAGATAATAAATCTACAAGCTTTGGAAAGTGACAATCTCTTGGCAAGTTCCTACAAGTTCTTCTCAAGGTGGAGGAGTTTTTGTCATATTACCTCGCTATCAGCGGATCCGGGATCCACGGATTTGTCTCACCATTTTTAAGTGGACCCCGGTATCTGTGGATCCTGGGTATCCATGGGGGGGGGGGGTCCGGAATGGATCCCCCACGGATAGCAAGCTCAGAAGAATTTGCTACACTTAAAAATGGCCTTCTACAGAGTCAGAGCATTGGTCCAGTGAGTCTAGAACTCTCTACTCCAACTGACAATAGCTCTCCAGGGTCTCATGTAGAGATTTTGAAGTTCTGTTATTTGAGATCTGTAAGTGACAGCCCCGCCTCAAACACACTTCTGTAAATGAAGGTGTTTCTTTGTATAGTATGCCCTGTACTTGGGAATGTTACATTTGAACATGTTGCCAATAAGCATGAAGATATCCAGCATGGATCAGATCCTCACTGTCATGCATTTTTGCTACTGAAACTAGCGATGTGCATGCCATTGACACTGTTTGCATATACAACTGTACCCAGTGGCGTCGCTGGAGCGTGGCGGGGGGGGCGGGCCGCCAGGGGGTGACGCGCGCAATGGGGTTCTGAAAGAAGGCCCAATGCGTCAATACAGGTATTTTTACAATTTTCGCGCATGCACAGACCATTTTGAGGGCAGGCCCTTGCCCTCAAAACGGTCTCTGCGCATGCACGAAAATTGTAAAAATACCCGTATTGACGCAGTGCACGGGCCTTCTTTCAGAAGGCCCTGGCCGGGCCGGAGGGTGACGCGGGGCGGGGGGTACCCGGGGCAGGGTGCAGCCGGGTCGCCCCCCCCCCTCAAAATCGCGGCGCGCCGAATGTCAGAGCATCACTAGGGTGACACGCACCCCCCTGCCTTGGGGTGACACGCGTCCTAGTGACGCCTCTGACTTTACCCCCGTATCCGCGGGGGATAGTTTCCAGCTATCACTATGGTTAAATGAAACCACAGAAAAAAAGCAAACCCTATCCCCATGCACCCTCCACACCCATTACAGAGATGGCACCAAGTCAGCCTGTTTCTTGCTTGAACGAAACGCTATAAGCCGCATGCTGCTTATTATAGCGATGAAGCAGGCAAGCAGCCTGAATGCTAGAGAGGCTCAATTAACAGGAAGCAGGAAAGTCAGTAGTAGAACTACATGTCCCAGGATCCTCCCTGGGAAGCTTCCTGTTAACATTCGGAACCTATCTAGCATTCAGACTGCTTGCCTGCTTCGTTGCTATAAGCAGCATGCTGCTTATAGCATGCTGCTTATAGTGCTTTGTTGACTTACTTGGCGCTGAACTTTGCCCCAGCTCTATGAAGATAAACAAAAGTAATGGGCACCGGGGGGGGGGGGTGCGGCGAACCTTGGATAAGCGGATCTGGATATGGGGTATAGTTGTATTTTTACTTAGCCACAGTTCCCCAAGAATAAAAAGTAACAAAGAAAGTAGCTCTAAGTGGTGCCCAGAACTTATCTCATTGTGCCAACTGAAATATGCTATGGCTTGATAACTAGGTATAACTGGTCATGTGAATTGACCCTGAATCTGGATACAGTTTTCTCTTGTTTTCAAGCGTTCCGTGAATATTACAAAGGCATTTATCCAATGAACTTGCCTAATGACCAGAGAAAATTGACGAATGACTCCACAATCAACTGAATGACTGGGTGACTAAATGAACCGTACCTAAACACAATTCTAATGACTGTATGGTCAGATTAGATTATGGTGCAAATCCAATGCAGCAGGAAATAATCAAGGCATGTGAAATACACAACAGCAAAAGAGCCTATTGGTTCAATAGTCATGTGAAGTTGTAACCCAGACATTACCATTACCTTGCAACCCACCCACCCCCAATAAACACATGAGACAAGTTGTTTGGGACATAAATTGGGCCACTTTATTAAAGCCAAACAGACACTTGTTAACAGCCTCTCTCTTTCACCTGCCCAGTTTTCTCTCTTTCACTTGCTCTAGAGTCCGTTCATCCTGAAAAACCACTTGCCTTTCTGGGTAAACCACCTAATAACCATAATACATTAGCAACTCTCTGCTAAGCAAGATTGCTGACCTGACCTCTCTCCCTTTTCTCCTTCCTCCATAGAAACCAAGCACATCCCTCCTCTCTCCCCCTTTCTGCAATAAGCATCAAGCCTCCTTTAAATAGTTATTTGTGTTAAACCACACACACACACACACACACACACACACACACACACACACACACACACAGAGAGAGAGAGAGAGAGAGAGAGAGAGAGAGAGAGAGAGCTAGTTCTAAGTAGGATTGTTAATGTATGACTTCTCATTAATTTGCCTCTTGTTTGCATTGTTTCGCCTCTTGTATTTTGCCTCTCGCTTCATAATTATTTTGCCTCTTGCACTGCATTTATTATTTTGTCTCTTCCACTGCATATATTTGAATCCCCTTCCAATTATTATAAACAATCCTTAATAAACGGTGTATTGTGATTTGAACTCTCTGGACTCTCTCTCTCTCTCTCTCTCTCTCTCTTTCTTATTTTTCCCTTAAGCGTGCCATAACCAACAGTCAAAGATCATTTAACATGCTGGTTTGGGGCATACAGGTAGTCCCATTTCTACATCTTCCCAAGGAGGCATGGCAACCGATTCACACATTAAACTTATCTGAGTACATCTGCATACCCGGGTACAATAATGGTTAACTGCATCCAGTTATTCACATGTTCCATTCAATGCAGGTACAAACTCCATACAGCATACACAGATGCTATTCTATAGAAATGAACTCAGGTGCAGTTGTTCACATGGGCAGCCCAATCCTATGTAAGGATCCGGTGGGCGGCCGAGGCAGCCCGCCAAATCCTGTGCTCTGACGCGGGCAGGCTCCCGCTTGGCCACAGGTATACTGGTGGAAGTATACTGGTGGAAGTATACAATTTTGCCCTCTCTTGGCCTCTTAGGCGTTCTGCGCATGTGCAGAACAGCCAATTTTAAAAGGAGCCGACTCGCGCCGAGGTGAGTGCGGGGCCGGCGGCGGTGAGGAGGAGAAGGAGGCTGAAGAAGGAGGTAAGGAGAGCAATGGCGCTCCCGGCCCCCGAGCGCCCACCCCCATCGCTCTCCCTACCTTCTTCAGCCTCCTCGCCGCCGCCGGCCCCACGCTCAGCTCGGCGCGACTTTTAAACAGCCGCGCCGAGGTGAGCGTGGCGGCACCCCGACTGAAGATGGCGCCCCCCGGAAGATGGCGCCTGGGGCCCGAGGCCACAGGGCCCCCCCCAAAGAACGCCACTGCTCGTCCCCTTCCCCAAGTGTAAATGCACACTTGGCCGATTGGCCTCCTCAGATTTCTGCCTGTAAAATCGCTGGCGGAAGTAAGAAGAGGCCATATAATGGCCCAGCCTCCTGGTGGGGACCGGGATATGGCCAAGGCCGTCCCCTGCCCCCTCCTGGAGCGGCTGGGCCTCTGGACCTCCCCCACAGAACCGCCCACCCGTCGGCTGGATCCTTACTTGAGTCTGGCGGCGGGCGATGGCTCCATCGACAGAGCAGGGGAGACCGGCCTTGCGCCGGCCTTCCCTGCTCTCGAGTCATCGAAAAAGTGACTTACAGCACTTTTACAACGGCTTCAGGCAGCGGAACACTTGTTCCGCCGCCCAACCTATCAAGAGGATTGCACTGGGAGATGTGTAATCCAGGTAGACATTCTGTATCCAGAATGGGACATTCTGTATCTGGATACGGTATAATGCTGTGAATAGCCCTAAAAAGATTTTACATAGATGTAAAGTCCTAAAAAGATGAGAGTACACAGATGTACCCAGGTATAGTTTAACATGCGAACAGCCCTGCATTGTGTACAATGACTTGTTAAAAAGTTCACTTTCCAGATCATACTGAAAAAATGAATTTGAACTAAAAGGGAATAAAACACAATCCAGTTAGTAGCTGTTCCTGTTATCCTTGTGAGCCAACATCTTTTGAATCCGCAACATGCAGGGCCTTTTTATTTTAATACCCAGAGTTGGAAAGGATTCATAAGCAGTATTACTGGGTCATGATTGTAGCTGACTAAGAGGATTAGGCTGAAATCCTATACTTACTTACCTGGCAGTAAGTCTCTGTGAACTCAATGGGACTTATTTCTGAGTAGATATGCATAGGATTGCACTGTTAGACAGTATTCCAGGTTACACACAAGCACACTGTGCATATCTGTGGATACAAATTCAGTTTGAGCTACAAAAGCAAGGAGTTACCATTTACTTAGCTGCCCCATCAGATCGCACTTACAGATGCACACTTGTGTTTCATTTTCAGGAATTGAACATCCTCAATTCATATCTGAAACAAAAAAAAAAGTTATGTGTTTTTTTTTCCTTTACTATGAGCAGTTTACTAAGACATTTCATTGAGATCGCCCCAACTTGTTGAACAATATATTGCTACACTATTGCCCTCTTGCATTCACCATCTCTATATACGTGACATAAAAACAGGTTTTAATTGTTGTATCAGTGTTTTGTTTTGTATGTTGTACACCGCTTTGGAGTTTAGAAAAGCGGTATATAAATCTTTTAAATAAATAAATAAATAAATAAAATAAAATAAACCCTGATCTGAAACATCAGTGGGTTGGATCCTACATTTAACTGAATCATGAGTAATGTTACCAGCAGTGCTTTTTAAAACATGTGTAACTTGTGTATACACATTACGCAGGTGGGCAAACAATTGTATACAGGGAGCCTGTGTCAAAGCTAATGGCATGTCTATGTAATTCAGTGGTGAAAAGGTGACTGAGGCCAAGTTAGCAGTGCACTGAAGCCTTTTACTGAAGTGCTCGGGAAACTAAACAGGGAACTGGGATTCTTTTAATTATAAATTATTCTCTCAATTAGCATTATACAGGGGGAATCCAATACGAACAATCACATGCAGTGGAGCACTATGGGAAGCTAGTTTGTAGGAGGAGAGAGAAGAAGAGAGGAGGAGTGAGGAACTCCTTTGAAGGAGAAGAGGCAGGGCAGACCAGGGGCAACGGTAGACGAAGAGGGATCCCACCAGCAGAACCTGGGGGAAGATAGGAAGATTTTGGGGACAGGGAGGAAGAAAAGATGGAAGAGAGGGGAAAAACTGGGGAAAAAAATCAATTATTTATTTATTTTTGCTGCGAGAAGCGGCACCCACAGCAGCCAGCCGGCTGGAACTGCAACTGCCGCATTCTGCCACCGCTTGCCCCCCCATCCTGGCTGGCCGCCTGCATCCTCTGCAGTCAGCCAAGCCTGCCGCCGCCACTCCCCCCCTCATCCCAGCTGGCTGACTGCGTCCTCCATGGCTGGTCGTGGTCGGGGCTGACTGACTGGCTCACGCACCGGCACAAGCTTTCACGCAAGCGCACAATGCCTGGGAGCTCCATCTTCGGAATCCAGGGAATCCCAGATGGTTCCAAAGGGCTCCCAGGCATTTTGTGCCTGAGAGAAGGCTGGCGCAGGCACCGAACCACTCAGTGAGCCCCGGCCGGCTATGGAGGATGCAGCCGGCTGGCTGGGAACATCCAGGAAGGCCGGTACAGTCTCGATTTCTGGGATGCTGGGCCCAGCCGGGACAGAGGCCAGAACGGACCCCAGAAACAGGGACTGTCCTGGCCAAACAGGTACGTCTGGTATGCCTATAAATTAGGCTTCATCTTGAGGTTGGTGAGGTGTTTTTCACAACTTAGGAATCCAGGAAAATAGCGAGAAAGAGTCATAAACCAGTAAATCTGCTGTTTCAACAGGATTACAGCTGGATAGCTTCATCTCCATTTTGGGAGACGTGGGAATTGCACTCAAGATGATGCCCTAAACGCAGGTCTTTGTGCTACTCTCGGTCTGTTCTAATATGCTTGGTGTTTACATTGCATCTTGTTTCTGGCTGTTTTTTTTTTAATTAAAGTTAGCTAATAGCGAAACAATTCGTTATTTTAGATGCAGCTGTATTGAGTAAATATGCCTTCATCTCCATGTTGGAGATGTGAAAACTTTTAAGCTGTAAACAAGCTCTATCCCAATCTGGAGCACTGAACTCCAGGCATAATTAAGGGGAGGAGGAGTGATTGCATGGCTCAAGATCAGCAATGCGGCCTTCCTGGGTGCCAGAGTGCCCCCATCAAGAGTGTGGCCTTCTTGACCAAAGAATCTGTGGCCAACAGTCCTTCTAATAGGCATATTACTGGTCTGGGTGTTTGCTCTCCAGGCAGGCACTCAGCACCAAGCAAATGTGTCTCCTGCATGCCTTGCATTAAACATAAATAAAATGTTGACTATGTAACACTGACATTAATTGATTTCAATGGGACTTAGCCATGATTAACTAAACTTAGGATATAACCCAGCATTTTTGTTTTTGTTTTTTTTTCAAATTCCTACCCTTTGGAAACATATATGGTCTCTGTAAGCTATTTACCTGTACTGCACTGAAGCAGAACAAGGTATAGATCGGGGTAGGCAGCCTACAGATCAGATCTGGCCCGCCACTCAAAATCATCCCGCCTGTAGTCCCAAAAAGATAGATCCATCCGGCCCATGGTGGTTCAAAAAAAGAGAATTCAAATTTGTAATTCTATTTCTACAGTGTACAGTGCAAGGTCTACAGTGTAAACAGACCAAAAGCAGAAGCTTTATTTGAGCATCATTCTCAGTCTGGGCATGGGTCTCTCTGTGCCGTGCCCATCTTTTTTTCTTATCTCTACAGCCTAATCAGGAGGTTCGTATATGCGTCTCGAACATGATGCATGCATTCTTACTATCGATGGACCCAACGTCTGGCCCCTATGCAGAAGAAGGTTGCCAACCCCTGGTTTAGATACATTATGAATCAATTCCACATGTAGACAATTCAGGATATACCCTGGGATGTTTAAACAGCAACCAAATACATAAAAAATAAAACAAATACAAAAGCATCAATACCAAGGTTACAATTTAATCAGGACTTTTTCTAAGTTAATAAATAAATGTATACAGCATTTTCCTAACTGCTCGGAATAGTCAACCTAACTTACCAGTAATTCTTACAACTTGTAAGGGAGAACATTACAAGTGTGAAGAGGTTAAGTATGTATTATTATTGTTATATTACAGATGAAGGGGAGAACTCTTAGGTTGAAAGATAGTGATTATGAGTTCACGGAAGACTTATAATTTCATCGCTCATGCTCTTAACCAGATCATTTTGTATACCGAGCTTAACATTTAATTTGGCATACACCTCTGTCCTTGGTGCATGCCAGAGTACTTTGACCTAACCAAAATAAACAAACTGAACTGGAAAAAATTCAATATAAACTGGAGTAACTGTGTCTGTCATTTTCCCATTCTTTCCTTCCTTATCAGAGGTATTTTATCAGCATTTTTCAGTTAAAACCTCAACTCAGAATTCCTAATTATAGAGCTGTGAGCCATATCTCACTTCTCAGAAAACCCACTGAGAATTTAATTAAAGACAGAATGGTACAATACTTGGATACCTATAATCCCAGAAAAGGGAATGATGCCTCTTGCTAACCATACTAATGCCATCTATCATGTTAATGTGTTTATCACACTGTACAACACTAGATTCCCTCAGTCTTAATGATGATAGACAAGATCACATTATTCAAGGTATGTTACTTATGATATCCTAGCCCAGTGGTCCCCAACCTTGTGGAACCTGTGGGTACCACAGCAATTCTGAGAAGGGATGGTGGATGCCACTACAAATTGGCTGCGACAGTATAACACCAACCTTCATTCAGCTCTGGATAAATGAGTTGTCCATGAGTTAACAGACTTGTGCAGAAATGCTCTTTGCTGCCCAGTTAACCAGGCTATCTAGCTCTAGCAGCACTTTGAATTCTGACCCCCCCTCCAAGCTTATCATCTCGTTAGCCCAACCTGTTGACATGTATATTGCTACACTAACTGAGCATCATGGCTAGGCTTACCATATTTTCTCGGTTACAAACCAGGACACCCCCCCCCAGAATAATTAATTACCCTTACACACACACACACACAGAAAAGGCACACCAGACAAAGGCACTGTTTGGATAAATTGTCACTTTATTTGTTACAAACAAACCTGCAGAAGGAACTAACTAGGGTGTACTAGAAAACCACCCAAGGCGTACGGGCACTAACTGGGGAAAACGGCACTAAACGTCTACCTCCCCTGAACAATTTGGCATAAACATCCCGACTCCAGGCCCCCTCGGTCACAACCAAGGGAGCCTATCACCGCCAACCCCTAAGGGTTGAGCCAGCGGAACCGCTTAGAGTCCCACAGGCCAAGCCATGTAGTGGTCTTCGCATATTCCAGCCAGGGGGCTTGCCAGCCAGCCTCACCAACCCGGTCAAGCGTCGTCTAAGCGGTACTGGCTCACCTCCGGACCTTGCTGAACTCAGAATGCACACCGAGTCCCTTCAACCTACCTACCCAAAACCTGCACGTCCCCTGCCAGGTGACCCTGCCACTGGCTAAAACACCCTAACCTGCCACAGTCTGAGGTAGGTGAAAAAAACCACCAACACAAGCCAATCAGTTGGCAGCCAAAAATTCCTACCTGGCCCCCAATGGCAACCAGCTAATCCCGGACTATAATCGGGGAGGGCGGGCAGGGATCGAGCTCTGGGCAGCAACTGAGGGGCAATTAGGAAGCCTAGTTTTTCTGACATAAGGAACTTTCAAGGTAATTTTGAGTATCCGTGATTTTAGCTTTCCATGCTGACTCTGGAACACAACCCTCACGTTAGACTAGAGACCACTGTAATGCTTAATAATAATAGCAACCATTTGTAGAACACTTTTTTGAGCATGCAAAGCAATTCACATGTATTATCTGGATGCTTGGACTTGCAATAACCCTGCGAAGTAAGAATTAATTATCTCTGTATGCAGCTGGGGAGCTGAGGCTGAGAGGGAGTGGCTTATCTAAGGCCACCTAGTGAGTTCATGAGAGAGGTGAGATGGGAACTGGGGAAACCCTAATTTGCAGCTCAGTCTCTTAGCCGTGATTAGGCTTACCATTCATTCCAGAAAACCGGGGTCAGTCCCGGGCTTTCCGGGCTCTGCTGCCGCCGATTCTAAAATGTACCTTTTTTTCGGCGCGTGCATGTTTGTGGAGGGATTGCCAAGCATGTATTTTTGAATTCATGCAAGTTAATTGTGCCTAAGACAAGGGGTGACTGTATGATCTTCTGGAGTCTCCACCCTTATGCACACTAATACAAAGATAACGTTTTTGAAAATCCTGCCTTCCTAGGACTGTGGAGACATTTTTGGTTCATGATTGCCTAATACTTTATGACAGGGGTCTCAATCCCTTACCGGCCAAGTACCATTTCCAGTGCCACTCTCCTGTTATGTACCACCGGAAGTGACCTGTGATGACATCATCGCCACTTACTTCTGGGTTTTCAGGTTTTTGGAGGCCAGAAAATACAAGTAGAAGTCTCTGGGTACATGGAAGGGTCCTTCTCAGCATTCCCGTCATATATATTTTTATTGTTTATAACAAACACAAATACGTCAAATACATCAACAACAAAAAAACAACTACGACACAAAACAAACTTTTAAAAAGACTTCCACTTATCTCCACCTCAGACATAACTAATAATATTATAGTTTTCTATTAAATCCAATTTTTCTCATTCTCCAAATCCACAAATATACAAGTCATTATTATCTAGGCTCTGCAGAAAGTCAATAAAAGGCTTCCACTCCTTCTCAGCATTCCCAAGAAACCCGGCCAAAGACAGGAGCCTCTTGGGAGCTAAAATGTGCTGCCGAAAGCACCGTGTCAGAGCTGGGTTCCGGCAACCCAAGTACCACCAGCATTCGGCCGCAGTACCACTGGTGGTACTAGTACCACTGGTTGAGATGCTGTTGCAGAGGGGAAAGAAGCTCTTTTTCAAGCACTTATACATACGTGTTACATGACTGGATGAAATCTTGTCATGACTATGGGGAGTATTAACCATTCTAGCCAGTTACTGAGAATCATGTCCATGGACACTGGCATGAACACGACTATAGGCTAACTAGGTCACAACTTCACTGGTGTCTTGAAACACCATGAAAATATTCCCACCAGGCCTTGTGTTGGGTGAATCAAACGCCTGTGTTATTATGATACAGGAAATGATTCTTCCTCTATCTACGATTTCCTGAGATCCGCACTATTTCAGCCTCAAAAGGCTGCCGTGGCTCTCTTAGGCAGAACACAAATCACCGATGTATCTCTTCCTGTTCTCGCCATCCTGTTTTGTGTAGATGTATAATATATTTATAAATGTTTATTTGTCACCACGTCTTGAAGCAGCCTGCCTGTATTCTGGAGAAATTATTCATCAGGATGGTAGGAACCGTTGAGAAAACTTCAGAGACAAAATCTATCAAGTTCCATAGCAATCACACATCTGTCTTCATAGCATTTTTTCCAAATCGTGCAGTCCTCTTTTGAAATGCAAATATCGGGGGGGGGGGGAGGAAATGCAAACATAATGCTCAGATTAATTGTCTTCTGAAATCTTTATTCAGTTTCCCACGTGCGTTTCCTTCACTCAACTGTTCATTAAGTGATAGTTTGCTGTGCAGAGATAATATTTCTAATATGTAATGCACTTTATAGAGTATAAAAGTGCTTACAGTACAAAGCTCTTACATAGGTCAGCAACCCCTATGGAAATTTATGAAGAATGCTTCATCATGTCGGCGTGCCAGAGAAGAGCGAGACGTGCCAACAATGTAAATTGGCCATGTTTATTAATGTAAACGCCTTCTGTGTTTCAAAACCAAAAGGAAGATTGATATACTTGTATTACCCTGACCTCACTAGGCTCATGATGCATGCCTTTAAAAAAAAGAAAGTCAAATGAGCAAATCTAGCATTATATTTTCATGTGGTGTGTATTTCCTAAGGCATTGATAAGAGAATGGCATTCTTATTAGGCCACATTTCTCCAACTATTATTTGTGGGTTTTGCTTTAGTGTTTTTGGGGGTTGTTTTTGAAAGTTGAGTGCAATTTTAGCAGTGGTGAAATAAACTGCAGAGGCCCAGACTTGGATATATCCAAGATCAAATTGCAAAACTATCAAGGTATTGTGAGAGCATCTGTTGTGACTCCTGTCTAATTTTTCATTACACTTATAGAAATGTTATCAACGTAAGGCAAATAGTTATTCTTTTTAAAAGTAGAGAACTTTTTTGATGCTGGCATACAAAGTATTAGCTATCAGTGATGTAGACTTGAGTCTATTGGCTCGGACTTGAGTCGGATTCAAGTCGCATCAATGACTTGACTCAGCGATTGTAAAAGACTCGAAAGACTTAAGACTTGGAGCCTTTTATGACAAGTTGAATTTTATTCAGGTTTAAAACCATTTTCCCCACTAAATAGATAGGGACTTGCAACTCGCAACCAAAGACTCAGGACTTGGGGGACTTAACTTGAGACTTGGTCCCAGAAACTTGGGACTTGACTCATAAGAACATAAGAACATAAGAAGAGCCCTGCTGGATCAGGCCAAAAGCCCATCTAGTCCAGCTTCCCGTATCACACAGTGGCCCCACCAGATGCCTCAGGGAGCACAAGACAACAAGATAACCTGTTTCCCGTTGACACACCCTTGCACCTGGCACAGAGAAAACCCACTTCTAAAACCAGGAGGTTGCTTATGGCTTGTAACCTGTGATGGTCTTTTCCTCCATGAATCTGTCCAAACCCCTTTTAAAGGCATCTAGGCCAGGTGCCATCACCACATCCTGTGGAAAGGAGTTCCACCGATGAATTACACGCTGGGTAAAGAAAGATTTTCTTTTGTCTGTTCTAACTCTCCCTCCACTCAATTTTAGTGCATGTCCCCTGGTTCTGGTATTGTGCGAGAGGGAGAAGAATTTCCCTCTATCCACTCTCTCCATCCCATGCATAATTTTATACGTCTCAATCATGACTCGAGACTTGATCCACATAACCTGTTAGCTATTACAAACTATCCCGCAAACTTTTAGCATACATTATACAGGCCCGTTTAATTGTTTTCAACAGCCACTCAGCATATCGAACCAGTAAGCTGTCAGGGCGATAAGGTTCTCCAGCACAATTGCATATGATTTGAAAATTAAGGCCTAGCTACTATTTAAAATTTCAGTTGCTCCAATCATGTGTGATATTGCATTCTGTACAGAAACACATAAGTCAATCCCTGTCCAGAAGATTCACCAGCTGTGTAATCTCCTGGATTGGACAGACCTGACAATGAGATAGGACTTCCTTGCCTATCCCACCACTGACACAGCTCATCTGGCAATGACACATGAGACGCCTCTTCCATGGTGGCTTCCAGTCTATGCAACTCCTACCCTAGAACATGAGTTTGTCTCCATCTTTAGCACTGTTCCAGTGATGGCTGAAGAGGTGTTTTTTTTTAATTCACTCAGCTTTTGCGACCCAATTTTTGTCACTAGTTTTGGGTAAGCCGGAGTAGTTGGATATTGCTTCCGTAGAAACTTTGGTTGGTGCTTCTTGCCATGGTTTTTGTGTGTGTTTTGAATTAATTTTATGGTATTTTATTGCTGGACTTTTAATATGTCGGTAGCCAACTTGAACACACACCCACACACACACACCCCGCTTGAAAGGGGAAAGGCAGGATACAAATATTTTAGTCATCGTCTATGTAGGCAAGATGAGGAATAGGAAAATGACAGAGTCTGACAATGAACCATGGAGAAACAGGCCCTGTTCTGAAGGGGTCAGTGTCACCTGTATAGTTGAGAACAAGGACATCTAAGATACCCACACGAGCAAAGGTTTTTAAGATGTTCTCTGGCTAATGCAGGAGCACAGGAATTTCTGCAACCATGTGTAGAGAACATCTGAAGACAGTCTATGATATCAAGTGATGCATATGCATGTGTGAACCAGTCTCTAGTTTCACACGTGTGTGAATCTCTACAAATGTCAAGGTAATATTCATATTTGCAACTAATCTAATAAGTTCCAATGTGTTGTGTTTTTTTTAATTGGCAGTGATGTCTGACAAATCCCTCCTCACATGAATTACAGTCTTTTATTGTGTCAGGGTTGTAGAACTTCAGAAACTCATTGCTGATATAGATACCCAATGCATAGGTTATACTGGGCCCTGGGTCAAAGTCTAGCATGGTTGTAGCAGGTCAAGTTTTATTTCCTGCACGCAGCCAATCTCTGGGGGATGCTCAGCATAGATAGTTTTCCTGGACCTGAACTGGGTTCCCTGACTCTCTATGATTGTTAGCGCACACTTGTGAAGCTGTTCACATGAGCAGGGGAAATTGGTGCAGATTACTCCAACTGCCTGCCATTTCTTCAGTTGCACTCTTCTTTTCTGTTATTGAATTATGGATCAATCACTGAATCACCTAGCATGTTTGAATTACAGAAAGCACCACATTTCAAAGGGCTGACACTTGATTTAGAAACAGGTGTTCGCTACACTGAGATGCAGTTTCCAAACAGCAGTCAAGACAAAAACATTTTCTGCATGTCTCGTATGATGAGTATAGACTTCAAAACCCTAAGGCTGATCGACAGCAAAAAAGTTTGCGATCACTCATGTACCTATATATTTTATCATCACGAGCACATTAAACTCTTTACCCCGAACATAAAAGAACACCCGCTTGATAGCTTAGAGTTTAAATATTATCCTCTCTTTACCTCTTTGTAATACTTGGCCGTGTATAAAATTCAAAATGATTCATGACAATTTTCAGACAAATAAGTTATCACCTACTATTTCCAGAAGGCATAACGACATTAAATCTTTTGGCAGCTTTGTAAGCAAGGAAGGACTGATGCCGATTGGCCGGCTGACTGCTGAATTCATGCATATTTCCTTCTATATTTGCAGTTCCCATTCCTAATGGAAGCTGACAGAATGTAAATGAGTTTCTAAAGGAACCAGCAAAAGTGGCAATTTTTCTCATTTACTCTTCAGATGAGCTGTCTGTCTCCCAGATGCTGAGCTTCATTAGAATTCTAAAACTAATTTCACCTATCAACACATGATTATTGGTTTGAGTGAGGTTTTTGGGATTCTCCGAGTCCAAATCACTATAGAATGCAGCCTGGCTCAATAAAAGAAAAGATGAACACACTGGAGACGTGGCAGGCTGCAGAGTAATCTGCTTGTGCAGTTAAGAATACTTAAACCTCTCTTTTAGCCTTTGGGCAAAAATCCTCACTTTAAAATCAATTAAAAGTGTCATGCAAACCTGCTACCTAGAGAAAGTCATTTCTCTAGGACTGAGGCACCCCAATTCTCAAGACATTTATTTACTTGGAAATAATTACTGTACAATGTAAGGTTCTTACCATGAGTTTCATTTACAAAAGATAAATATGATCATCTCAATACAGTGATCCTTTATCATACGTGGTACAAAATGGAGAATTTTGAGAAACAGCAAAGCGTGCGTCCTCGATAAACTACTGGTGGGTCCAAGAATGGATTAAGTGCGGCTGGTGCAACCCGCACTGGGTGATGTGCACTAAAGGGTGATGCGTGGGGCAGCTACAGTGCTGCTATGGCTGCAAACATGGCAGCCAAAGTGGCGCCGGCTGCCACGTGCATCACCCTTAAGCCCCTGCTAGGGCTTTCCCACTGCAAGGAGCTCGCAAGCCTGTTGACTCCATTTTAAATGCTGCGGTCGGCTACTCACTGAACGCAGCATTCAAACCAGCGCTGATTGCAAGGCGGGGCACCCCATTGCTAGGGCTTTCCCACCTCGCAATCAGTGCTGGTTTGAGTGCTGCGTTTGTTGAGTAGCCAGGCGCAGCATTCAGAACGGAGCCTCTTCCGGTTGAAACAACCCAGTAGTAAATTGGTGGTGACGTGATGACATCATCGCCTCACCACCAATTAATTCTGCGTCTGCGCACTGGGGCACGATGCGGAAGAGCCCGCACTGGGTGACGCACGGGTACAGTCCACATCTGGTGTGTGTGGACATTGATCTTTTTTTTTTACATTTCAGTCTCGCACCTTCCCAGTCTATTCCAAAGCATGTTAAGAACAATTTGCATGTGAAGCTTATAAACTGACTTTTTTCCCTCTTACCCCTGGCATCTAGGTTCTGCTGACACCCAAAACTAACTCCACTGGCCATGTCCCTGAGACTGGTATACGCAAAGTGCTGTCACTAGGGGGGTGCAGACTGCACCAGGCAGAGGTGTTATTAGGAGGCAGGGGGTGGTGTCGAGTGTCAGAGGGGGTGCAGTGCCACCACGCCGCTGTCAAATTTCAGCAGCAGCGCAGCACAAACACACACCCTGGCATTTTCACGGCCATTTTTTAGGCCACAAGAAGCCTGGGAGGGTGGGAGAATTGGCCCTCCCACCTTCCCTGGCTCTGTATGTCCCAGAAAAGGCTTTGAAAATGCCGGTGGGAGGTGCATTCGTGCCGAGGCGCTGTCAAAATGCGGCGGCAGCGCGGCGGCAGTGACGTCCCCTGGGGGCAAGACTTACAGCATCATGTGGGGGTGTTGCGCCGACTCCCCCCTATGGGGTGTGCCTCTGGCACCAGGTGACACCCTCAGGGGGGTAACATCACTACTGGCCAAAATTATCCAAGGTGGAAACCTTGTATTTATGAATACTACCACACTGTTATATGTCATTGGAAAGGCACTTTAATCCCAAACGTAATGAAACAAACCATTTTGATGTATCTATTCTATCAATGCTTATGGCCAAATAACCAGAAAATGAATACACAACTGCATTAAGTAACAAAAAGTGATTTTTTAACTCAAAACTGACCAATGAGAATGATTGTTCCAAGAGCCAATGTGGTGGTGTTATGACACAGCATGGAACCAATAAAGTGTTAGCATGAGTCAGCTTTCATTTCTATGTATCAAAGCTAATACTAGAACTCTTATTCAGTTGTGTGAGTGTCATCAAGTTGGCCACTGATTTTTTATTGGTTACTGATTTGTTGGGTGACCTGTACTGTTATATATTAAAATAAATAAAGTTAATGGGGCTGACACCATGAGTTACCGCACCAGGTAACACCAACCCTAGTGACCTCACTGGGGTGATAAGATGAGCTCTCGCACTGGGTGATGCAAATCCTAGTGACGCCTCTGTACATGCAGAAGCTTCTCTATTATTTTCTTGGAAGAGGCAAAGGCTCAGTCGACTCTACATCCCTAGATGCTCTCCAGTGCACATGTGAAGATCATGTGCTTGAGTGTTTCTCATTCATTTTTCATGGGAGATAGTTAAGCTGTTCATATCCAAAACGGATCACGGGCTCAGGGTAAGTGCATACAACAGAAAATCCTCCCCATGATATCTTTTATACTCTGCAACAATTCATGTCTAAGGTTCAGAATGGAAATGTATAAACAGGCTACGATGCTGCACTGGCTAGATTTCCCTTCGGTGGCTGTCTTGAAAGAGCAGGCTGCAACCTTTCACCCTATTGCCGTGTTTTCATCTTTCTTCTAGTGATCTGCAATAAACAGTGCAGTTGAGCTTGCTAAAAATGAGTCATAACTATACAATCAAGGGCAAACAAATGACACAGAACTGATTTGTTTGACAGAAAGGTAAAGGCAATTGCAGCATGCTGCAAAAGTGTGATGGGAAGCTATGTGTGCACCAAAAACCAGCTTCCTAGCAGTGGCTTCTCATTTCTACTATGCCACACTGAAAGCAGTGGCTTCTCATTTCTACTATGCCACACTGAAAGCAGTGGCTTCTCATTTCTACTATGCCACACTGAAAGCAAAAGTCGAATACTTCTAATCAAGTAGCAAAAGGCAACGCTCGAAAGAAGCCTGGACTGTAAGCCGCATCTGAATTTCCAAGACAAGTTTCTGTCTTGGAAATTCAAAAAGCCCAGCCGCTGTCTGGTGCTGAGAATAATCCCTTAGGGAATCCAGAAACTGAAAAATGATTGAACTTTCAGAAAAGCAAGTATTTGCTAAACATCTTCTGAAAACATTGGGCAAATTCAAAAGGGGATGGCGGGCAGGTGAAGGGAGTTTTATTATGTAGTAAAAAGCAAGTGGTGTGAGAAGCTCCTCCAGAGTTTAATAATAAAATGTGATTAGTTCCAAACATTGTTTCTTGGAACCCTCCCTAAAGTGGAACAGTAAGGACTGGACCATAGGCAGCAACTATGGGAGAGTCAGAAGTTAGAATTGAGATTGGATAGACTGATTCAGATGCTAATAAATGAGACACTTGCCTTGGTTCATTGCCCCACCTCACCCCGTGTTTCAGGCACTCTGTATGTCTTTGAAAAAAATAAATAAAGTCCACTTATAAACCCATCTTCTGGCCAGTGGCGTTCCCAGCCCTCCCGGCGCCTGGGGGGGCGGGGTTGGTGCGCCCCCCCAAGCAGCCAGACTCGGGGCTGAGTGCCCACTTGGTGCTTCCCCAGCCTCCGGAGGCTACGCTCCGGAGACCGGGGAGAAGCAGAAGCCCTCCTCAAAGTGACCGCCTTGTTCGGCAGTCAAGGGCTTTCTGAGAGGTCCGAATGCATAGTGTTTGGACCTCTCAGAAAGCCCTCGACCGCCGAACAAGGCGGTCGCTTTGAGGAGGGCTTCTCCCCGGTCTCCGGAGCGGAGCCTCCAGAGGCCGGGGAAGTGCCGAGTGGACGCGCTGCTTTAGAGGGGCATGCCAGCCGGGCTCCGGTGCCGCACCGCTCTGCGCAGCCCCGAGCCCGGCTGCCGCGCCCCCGCGCCCACTCAGCGCCTGGGGTGGAGCACACCTGCTCCCTCCATATTAGAATGCCTCTGCCTCTGGCTTACTAGTTTTTAAAACAAACAGGCACCAAAACATCCAAATGCGACTTGAAGCTACTTCTTATTTACTTCCGGGTTCCGGTGAAAACCAGAGGTAGCTTCAAATTGCATTTGGAAGGTAATTTGGGGCATAGGGAAGCCCATCGAGGGGGGCGTGGGCCCCCTGCACCATCCAGAGGGCTGGCATGACCCCCAGTGAGTGAAAAAAAGTTTTTTCCCCCAGCATCGACATGATCCTGGGAGCACTGTTACCACTGTTGCCCACCCCGCAACTATTTACAGTGTTCCCTACCTTCTTGTAAAGTTTGGGAACTGCTGGTTCAAAGTAATGCTCCACGTAGAAGATAGACACAAGCATGCCGCTATCACTTGTAACAGATTTCACCTTGCCCTGAGCTGAGACGGTGTAATCACAAAACGCTATGAATTTCCAAAAAAGCATTATTTTATTAATAATAATTAGTTGTAATAATCCAAAATTATTTTATTGTAATATTTTATTATAATAATCCAAGATAAGATTATTACATTGTAGGGAGTACCTATTGCAAATTTGACAATGTTCCCAACCCATTTCCTCCCAGCCCTCAGGTGTACACATTAACTCCTGTGACATGTATACACCCTTTGGTAAAAAAATGCCTTTCCAGAAATTACGGGACAGCCCCTTAGGATTAAAAAAAAAATCCTTTCATTCACTTTCACTTCTAGCTGATGTATCAGTGTTATCCAGAAAGAGGCCTTGCTATAAAGTTCTAACTCTTTTCCAGGGTCTGTGGAATTATTATACAGCTCTTATAAACAAACAGCTACCATGTAATGTAGGCGCTTATGAGAGTTCCTTTGTATTCCAAATAGGTTCTGATTGAAAAGCCGTGTTGCATTTACAGCGTCTTTCTGCATAAATATATTATCTACAGAAGGCCTAGAAACTACACTGAGTACAATCATGACTCATCCCCAAATCCCATATGATGAAATTTCACACACTCAACACTGAATAAATATGGAAAACCAGAATATACAGTACTATCCAATTGACTCAATTTTGTTACTCAAAGGTTGAATTCATAAAGGAAAAGCAAATCACATCCATTAAGCATATCTGTATGATAAACACAGCTAACGAGATTTTCAAAAAAGCTTTACTTACAGGAGCTGTAGAGTATCAAAACAAAAGGGGAAAACATGAAGGCATTTCTCAGGTGACAATTTCAAAACACATAAAGGGGGAATGGGATTGTGGTGAAAATCTAGTTTTCCTCCCTACTATGTCTTAAAATAGGCTAATGAATACTTTAGAATCACTGTCATGAAGGGTCAACACATGGTCTGTATAGGGATTAAGTGTTGGAAGGGAGGGGAGATAGCAGAGTAATCAGCAAAAGCACCCCCCCCTTCCTATGGTAAAATATCCCCCCACCCAGACTAGTTGCTACCAATAAAACATACAAAGGAGCAGAGGCTTGATGAAGGTTTCATAAGAAATACTTTACTCACAGTTCATACCTGCATCTTCTGATTGCTCAAGGGCTCCTACTACTTTGGAACAGAGAACCTTAGAGCTATTCCCTTTGTGTGGAAGTCTGATGAGGAAGGCCTGGGGGGGGGCATGGGGGCAGAGGACATTCTTATTGGGTGGTCTGGAAGGAAGAGAATAGTGTGGAGAAAAGGCAGGAAGGAAGCAGTGTTAAGGACCACACCTCCTGCAAGAACCAGAGACAGAGAGAGAGAGAAGTAAAAAGGTCACAGGTGACTGGACAATACACTGCCCTCTGGAGTTCTGCAGGTGACATTGCATCCAAATTCCTACATAAAGCTCCTTTATCCCAGAAGGCATCAGTTAAGCCCATTTTGCCTACTGGAGCTGAGTCCAGAATGCCCACTTGACTGGGGTCCAGAGTCAGGTGAGGATGCTCAGGTGACCATGCCTTGACCAATAAGGTGATATGGTGATATCATTTACCAAAAGGCATACAGTATAAGGTTGAACTGAAGGTCGGATGCTCCTGACTTTTGACCCTGACTCTGACCAAACAATGGATGCATTGCCGTGATCCAGCTCTTGTTGTGATTTTTAACTTTCCTGGGCTGGTTGAGTCAATGGAAAGCACATTGCATTCATTATTGGGAACCCTTAGGGAATCTGGGGTTCCCACCATCCATCTGGGAGAGAGGATGTCCCATGATGACACAGGAAAGCTGGCTGGAGAGTGCAGGGCATCCACCCCACCAGCTTGTCACCTCCCCAGCCCACCACCTGAATCAAAAGGTTCAGCCAGTCACTCCCAAAAGTCTATAACAACAACGGTTGCCTCTTCCCTTGAACATGGAAGATATTGCAGATGCCACCACTCAAAAAACGTGGTGAAAAACCACTCAAAAAAAAAAAGTATCTTGAGAACTGACAAACTCCCTGCTGTAGAATACAGCTCAAACACAACTGACAGTTTGACTGGACTCTGTCCTGCCTTGGTAATAATAACTTTTCCCTCTCAGTACCAAAGTGGATCTGACAAAGCAGCCAAGGGCATCTTATGCAAACATTTCCTCTATTCACATACAAAACATGAGCAGACAGGTTGATTCTTTACACGAAACAGAATGTGGGGAGCTAAAAACCCCTCCTTTCTCCATCTCCTCTTCTTGTGCTGTTAGTACAAAAAAGAGAGAGGCCATAGCTCAGTGGTAGAGCACCTGCCTTGCATGTCGAAGGTCCTAGGTTCAATCCCTCTTATCTACAGGTAGGTCAAATGATTCCTATGAATCCTTGGAAAGCTGCTACCAGCCAGTGTCAACAATACTAAACCAGATGGAACAAAGTTCTAACTTGGTAGAAGGCAGTTTTCTATGTTCCAGGCAACGTCCTTCCCAGCCTAGTTAACTTATGGTATTGATGATGGCAGGGCTAACCAAAATCTGCATGACTGAGGTAAGCCACTGCCCTTACCTTAGAAGCATGCATTCCTCTCCTTGACCACTTCCCTCTTCTTCTCCACCCCTTCTGCTAGAGCTATTGTTTTATAACAGGAAATGGAAAATGAAAGAGGAAGCATGTGGGGGAGAGCAGAGTGGTGGTCCACTCATCATTCTCTCCACAACATCCATTTCTGCTCTTCCAGCAGTAAGTAGGCAGGCAGCAGAGACTTTTAGCCACAGGGTGCCCCTCAATCAGGCCCTCTCTCAAAGAGACTGCTTCACCCCGGCTCATTAGCAGGCTGTCCTGAGAGCTGAACTGGGAAAAAGGTGCTTCATGGAGGAGAACATGGCAGGGTGAGGGGAATGGTTTTGCTGTCTTTGCCTACATGCTCTCTGTCATGTAGAAAAGTATACCTCCAACCCCCTACTTAATACGTACAAGGGTCAGATGATCAAAGACACCACATATAGTTTGCCCCCCCCAAAAAACACACACTATTACAAATTGTGAAACACCTCCACACATCTGAGGAGCCTGGGAGATCTAGTAATAAATAGGGGTGAGAGCCAGAGAAGGTAACAGAAGGTCAAACACTATCTGTAGCTATGAAACAGCCCTTTTGCTGAAGCTAAGGAGGTCTAGTTCTGGTCATTACCTGACTGTGTACCACTTGAGAACCCTATGTAGGCTGCCCTGAATTCTACCATGAAAGAAAAGTAGAACGTAAATTAAGTTCATAAGAAAGTGCATCTCTTTGTCACAATCACCAGGACCAGCTATTCAGATAATCATGATGATGATAACCATCATGATGATAAGGATGATGCCATCATCATCATCATGACGACGCCACCACCATCATCATGACGACACCATCATCATTATCATGATGACAACATCATCATGACATCACCATTACCATCACCTTCTTCTCTTCTTCTTCTTCTTCTTAGCACAAAAAGATCAAACCAGACAGGTTGCCCCCAGGACAGAGCTTCTGAACAAGGCAAAGACATCATAAAAGAAAGAAAATTCCTTCCTAGCAATGAGGTGATTTAATTATTTGAGACACCAGAGCCCAAAGTGACAAATCTTTGGGCTCTCAAAACAAGAATGCTTTTGAAAAGAAAGAATATCTGCTACAATGAAAAAAATAAGGCCAATATACTGCATATGCCATCACTATAACAAACAAATACCATGAAGGTTGGCTAACTAGAGAACAGTTTCTTGCTTTTAAGAAAGAGCATGTTTGTTTTTTTGGAAAGAAATTCCTCTTCAGCCAGTCTGGGATTCCTATTAATATTCAACAGAGCTGGGTCTACACACTGGGAGCATATATAAGACATTTGTAAATCTTCTCCTTTGCAAATCCAGAAGGAGTTCAAGTTTATAAATGTATAAACAAATCAGCACGAATGGGTTTGCTGTGAAGTGTGGTTAGTTTGCAAAATACTTCAGGACACTCACACTGCTCCAGTCTAGAGGAAAAGGACAAAATGCACATTCAAATTATCCGGCATAATGAACTATAAATACACTGTTTGGTTTCATATATTCTAACTTTTTTTGAAAGGCATGAATTATATAGCTCAACGTTAATTAAGAGGTGTTTCCACAGATCAGCTCACACAGCTGGTTTCCATGGACAAGTCGAAACCTTTATATTTGAAGTATGAGCACATCTGGAGCCCTTTCGTCCTATAACACAGAGAATCGTTTCCAAGAGAAGTAGACATATTGTGCGAATTAAGTACGCAAATCTGAGCTGTTTGTAGACATGCACTTCAGAGTTAGCTCTGAACTTCATAGACGTCTTGACTTGCACATCGCAAGTTCACAGTAGCACAATAGCAACATAGGAGAGATTCCCAAGTATTCAGACATATGTCAAGGTCCAGGCAATAGACAATATGTTTACCTTTATCTAGCATGCTTACAAACAGTATTCTCTGGTTATACGGAGAAATTGTGCACCTTGGGGCAACTCAAGTCAACACAACAGCCATGTTCGTATTGTTAGCATGCTGTTATGGTGCTAATAAATTATAAGGGAAGGGGAAACTAGAAGGAACTGAGGCATTAATTGGAACTGATGAGAATATGGAGTTCCATTTTCTTTCCCATATGCAACAGGGGAGTGGAATTGATTCAGAAAGTATCACACTGGAGTGAGCCCTACATGAAGCAAAGCCCCCCCCCCTCCCGGCAGCACTCTGAATTGGAGCAAAGCACCTGAAGCAACATCAGATGGATGACTGCTTCATCAGACCGTTCTCTCCCTACTTTTCTTCTCTAATTGTCTAGAGGCTTTTCTTCCAGATACGAAAGAAGGCTTCCAAGCAGTTGGGGGAGACAAGAAGAGGTCAGGCAAGGGACAATGTGATTGACGGCTCTGAGCGGCCAATGAGGCATAGTGAAGCTGAATGAAAGCTGCTAATTGGTGCTTCCTTTGCTTCCTCTTCCAATCAGTGTGATTCCTAGGAGGGAATTATGAACATGTGAAAACATAAGGATTTGGGGCTAACTGTCGTCTCTGCCTTGTGCTAGTTCTGTCTTGGAACGGATGTTTCCAGGAGTTTTGGGTATGTTCTTTCAGTCAATAAATTCCTTTCAATTCCCTTGTTCCACAAGTATCCATTCTTGCTCATCAAAATTACCTTGGAGTGTGTGTGTGTGTGTGTGTGTGTGTGTGTGTGTGTGTGTGTGTGTGTGTGTGTGTAGCTAGTTCAACCCAACGATCCCAGATCATTCCCCTTCACTGTGCCTGTGTGTTAGTTTTCAGCATTTAAACTACAATACACAGAAGAATTGCATTTCCATTTGGAATGACACTTGACATGCATGAATATGTGGGTGGGGCTAACATGCCCGGTTTTCCCCTGCACATCTGATTGGATTACCGGACAAGGATTGGACAGGAGAGAGCTTTCTGCAGGTACCTCTCTGCAGCAGGGAAGAAGGTAGGCACCATTCTGTGCCTGGGAATAAAGAAGATAACCTGGCACTGCTATGATACCTGTGAGTTACATGCAATTGACTTCAAAAACTATGTAACAAAATCAAAAGAAAAACGGTAACATTCTGAAATTTCAGATGCTCCTAGAATGAAAACTCCAACACTTATTTGGTTGTAATTTAGCTGGGTTTGACCCTTAGGGACGGCTTCCAAACCTGTAAATTTCCTCCAGTTCTGAAAAGTAATTTAATTGGTGCGCTGAACTGATACTTTCTCATTGAAATAAGTGGGAAACAATTGAAAATGAATCCAAATTGAAATGAAGCAACCATCTGAATCAGGCACGAAGCAAAGCAAACTGTTGAAAGGACCACTGGCGTCACTGTAGCGTGGTGGGTGGGGCGGGCCGCCAGGGGGGGTGACGCGCGCCGGGGGGGGTGACGCGCGTCACCTCCGTGACGGCGCGCGTCACCCTCCGGAGGCCGGACGCTCCGAGGCCGGGGAGCGTCCGGCCCAGCCGGCGCTCTAGGGCCTTCTAAAAAGAAGAGGCCCAAAGCGCTTGCGTTAAAACGCGAGCTTTTAAGATTTTTGCGCATGCGCAAACCCTTTTCTGAGGGCAAGGGCCTGCCCTCTTGCCCTCAGGAGGGTCTGCGCATGCGCTAAAATCTTAAAAGCTCGCGTTTTAACGCAAGCGCATTGGGCCACTTCTTTTCAGAAGGCCCTGGAGTGCTTGCGTTAAAACGCGAGCTTTTAAGATTTTCGCGCATGCGCAGACCCTCCTGAGGGCAAGAGGGCAGGCCCTTGCCCTCAGAAAAGGGTTTGCGCATGCGCGAAAATCTTAAAAGCTCACGTTTTAACACAAGTGCTTTGGGCCTCTTCTTTTTAGAAGGCCCTGGAGCGCCGGCCGGGCCGGACACTCCCCAGCCTCGGAGCGTCCAGCCTCCGGAGGGTGACGCGCGCCGGAAAAGGTAAGTTTCTGTAGGAGGGGTGAGTCGGGGGGGGGGGGGTGACGTGCGTCCCCCGCTCTGGGGTGACGCGCGTCACAGTGACGCCACTGGAAAGGACCCAATTAAGGGCTCAGTCCTATTGAGGACCTTGCACTGCAGGAACTAGCATTCTGGCAGGAAAAGGTCCTTTACGGCAGTGCAAAATCCTGGGTCACTCTAATGTGCTGCACTGTTAAGTGCTGGGTCAGTAATGCGCTGCCAAAATGCTGCTGAGCTGCTGCCTCAGGTGGCAAAAGGTGTGGCACATGTGGCAATGGCTCCTGGAGGTCCAGCAGGAACCAGCAGGAAGTTGTTGGCAGAGGCAGGGAGGGGGAGGTTCGGAGGTGTTCCAAGGCAGGGAGGGTTGGGGCAGGGCGGAAGGGGAGGGTATCAGCTGTAAATGCGCATGCCAGACCCTATCCCCCATTTTTTGGTCTGCCCTACTCCGGTTCACTCATCAAACCTATGCCAGCTATATACAGCTGTCATGGGCCCGAGGAGACCCATATAAGGCCACTGGGGGCCTATGCAAAGATCAGTAAAAGGCATTTTACTTACCTCTGGCAGACCTCCTGATTGCCCCCACCACCACTGGATGCAGTGCACGCTCCACCTGCACAGCTGCATCAGCACCAATGGTGGGGGGATAGGAATCAAGCCACCAAATGAAACAAAATTCAAAACAAATATATTGCACATAAAGTGCAACAAACAATGCTGCGCGCGCGCTGTCTCTCCCTCTCTCTCCTTCCTTTTTTTTTTTTTTTTTTTTGGCAAGGTTAACTCCCCTGCTAGATGCATGCTTTTGCTGAAATGTACTGAGTTTCCAGTTGGTTTTGTATACATGCTATTATCTTGAGGGGGAAAAAAGAAAACACCACCACCACAACAAAACAGCCGAAGACACGGTGACAAACCAGAAATATTTTATTTAGCAACAAAACTCTCTGGATGGATCCAGACAAAAGCTTATAGTTGTGCTATCAGGCAATTACTTATCTCCAGCTGGTGCTCTCAACTTGTCCTTGGGCTTAGTTCACACTGCTGTCCATTAGCTAATAATGCAGCAATTACATCCTGTGTGAAAGCAATATGCATGTGTATTATATATTATGCACATACATAGAATCCAAGTGTTGCAAAACTGGTGAGTCCTTCACAATGACTCTGTGACATCGTGAGCACTCAGCTTCATAGACCCACTATAGGGGCCTATGAAAACGGGTCTGAAAATGGTTCAGAAGCTGTAGATAGTGCAGAATGCGGCGGCCCGTATGGTCACTAGGGCTCAGCGGGCTGATTCTGCCATGCTGTTGCTCCAGCGGCTACACTGGCTGCCCAGTCCATTCCGAGCCCAATTCAAAGTGTTGGCGATGACCTTTAAAGCCCTGCATGGCATAGGACCAGGATACCTCAAGAACCGCCTTTCCCCCATTTAATCCTGCACGTCCCCTATGGTCATCAGACAGGGCCCTGTTTAAGATACCACCACCATTGGAAGCCAAGGGGATGGCTGGAAGGTGCAGGGTATTTTCTGTTGTGGCACCATGTCTTTGGAATCAACTTATACCACCAGTGTAACCAGCAGTGCAGCGAGAACGGGAGGCCCCAGAACAGAAAGGGGATTCAAATCCAAATTGTCATTTTATTGTTGTACATCACTTAGAGCATTAAACAAGTTTTTTTAATAAGGAATTCATTTTGTGAGTTTTTCTTATTTTTGTTAAAATGGTATATAAATATTGTACATAATAAAGAAGTGTATGGAAACTTAGGCAGATCCTCAAAAGTATGCCGTTCATTGTATAAGATTTACTTACACATACACATCCCTCCAAACAACTGTTATTTCACTCTACAGATATATCCAATAACATGAATTGAGTCGACAGCTTTTGTCAACCCGGCTACCCAGCAAAGCACATCAAAAAGAAGCATTTCGGGGGGAAAGATACAACTCAGTAAAGAAGCTTCATGGGTCAAATTCTTACAAAGGCTTGCAAAGGGCCTTGGAGGGTTTTTTTTTTATTATTAGCAGAGAAACATATTAAACACCTTCACTGCAGAGCTATATGAATAATCCTTTGTTGTGTGAATAATCCTTTTGCAATTATATGGCCACTTATTAATAGACCGTATCGAATTCTTAATCCGTGTATTGTTGTGAATACTGTGGGCACCTCATTGAAAGAGAATGGCAATCAACAGGCTTGAATAGCTTCCCAAATCCTGAACTTTCATTGAATCGCAACAGCTCAGAAGGACATTTATACGGCTTAGAAAGTAAATCAGAGGCTCAGAGGTCTTTGTCGTGACACCGAGGGCCCTTCTTAAAGGAGCGCAAATTCTCTAAAAGCCAGGCAATGCGTAAAGTTTTCCTAACAGCCGTTTTATTGTTTTTAATTTAGTCTTCAAAGCAGAGTGTAGCAAATTTCCAGGACTCCTGTGTGTATCTATAAAAGCACTCAACCTTTGGTGTTACATTTTTAAAGACGTACGCTATTTCAGAAGTGCTTCACTTAGTACAGAAATGTTCATATTTCATTTTTTTAAAAAAGAGGAAAAAAATCACGCATAAAAGCCAAAGGAGATGCTCCAAGATGGATTTCTTTCTTACGTCTCAATCCTATTGAGCCCTAGTGCGGGCGGATCACGGCAGCATAAGCTATCGCAGATGCTCCATAAAGCATCTTGTGACAGAGTTCCAGGAAGTAGCACCGGTGGTGAGGCCTGCGCTGTCGCATCAGCTTCAATGCAAGAGGGGAGATATGCCAGAGCAGGTTAATTACTGCTGAACAGCGCATGGGCGGGGGGAGGGCGGGGAGGGGCAGAATTGAGCAGGGCAGGGTGATGATGGGGCAGGGGCAGGTGGATCATGCCTAGGAGGGGGAAGAATACCTTCCGGCGGCAGCGGTGCACTCCAAATCCTATCCCCCCTCCCAGGCCTATTTTCCCTACACGGAACCTCTCAGACTTGCGCCAGCAATATGGCAGGCACAGATCCGAATAGACCCAGTAGACCCATTGTGGGGGCTGGGGCTTTTCCGATGTAACAGAACAAAAGTTCCCTTACCTCGAGGTGACCTCCAGCCTCCCACTTTTTGCACAGAATGCAGCATAGCATCAGTGTGCAGAAAATTAAGTAGAATTGGGCTACTAATTGCTTATAAAGAGAGACTAACAATTGTTTGTCGCTTATTACTAATGGCCAGATCAACACATGAGTATGACACACTGGAGTGACCTAGTAGATGTCTGTAGGATCAGAATCTCTGAGGTCAGTACCTGGATAGAAACTGTGGTCTGTTTCAATCTTTCAATGTAAAAGGTTCAGGCCATGACACATAACTTGGGGAATGACATGGATCTATACTGAAAAAGTCATGCTTAAATCAATGTCAGTAGGTCAAGAACCACCAGGTGGGCTTGGAATTAAATGAGCGGCCACTGGAGCCAGCCACTGTTGGGAAAGGGGGGGGGTGAACCAAAGAAGGAAAGTGGCTGCTAGAGTGAGCTGCCAGACTTCAAGATCACTGTCCAGTAACGGGTGGGGGAAGAGGATGGGGAAAGCCATGGAGAGGAAGTCTGGGGGTCCTTTGATCATAGTGCAAGTGGTGTGTTGGGGGAAAAACCAGATGTCTGCCTCATGACCCAGTGCCAGGTGCTTGAAGGGCCTGGATTGGGTTGGCACAAGACTGGATAAACTGCTTAGCATACCAGAGGGTCACAGTTCTTAAGGACAAAGCAATGTCTCCAAGAAAAAAAGCCCAGCTTTTCCCCATTTCAAGCCTGAACTGGTAGCATGGATGCCAGAGTATCTATAAATGCTTCTGAAAAAAATGCCATAGAATCTATGGCTCTATATTTATATTTATATTGAACTTACACTGCTTTACCTTCCATTCCACATTCATACACTGCAGGCAGGACAGCTGTCTTCTTATTCATGAGCAATGGAGTCTCTGCAGCTCTCACAGCTGTAAAATGGCAACAACATCTTTAGTTGAAAGTGCAGAGTCCCACATTTGCAGGGCCCCCATTACTGGCTAGGCCAACAAATGGTGGAGGAAGTGAACTAGTCCCCCATCTAAAACCAGCAATGGCAGAAGCAGTGCTTTTGTGTACAAGGCAACTCCACTAGATCACAATCAATATCCCTAAATATTTATCAATATTGATTGTGATATCCATAGATATATAGGACTCCCTGCTAACTGGGTAAAAGTGCAGCTTTCATTGTGGTGTCTCTTGTATATTTTGCAGGAGGAGAGCAGCTGTCCTTATACATCACCGCATAGAGACTTTTCTTGTGGTTGTGATCACCTTTTCATTTATTTTGCTATGTAACCTGCTTTGTCTATTTTTTAATGAAAATCTTATATACAATATTTTTCATCATCATCATCATGGGAACAATTTCCTGGCATTTCTAACAGTTTTGATTTTTTTTTTAAAAAAAATTGGTTTAGATGTTCAAGAATCTGAGAAGGAGCAACCATGTTCAACTAACAAATAAAAATAACCCAATAGCTCTAAATTGAATCAAATATTACCATGTCAACAACTATAACAGCCCAATCCTATCCTCCGCTGTGTTATAGCATGAAGCCACGTCAACAGAGGCTGCACTGCATGTTTAGGCAATAGGACAGCCTGCAGGAGGTAAGGTAAGTAAATTATTTTTACTTACCCCCTGGTAGACTGCCTGATTGACTATGGGTCTCCTTGGACTCATGCCAGCCATTTTGCTTGTGTAAGTCCAAGGAGATAAAAGAGGCGGGAAGGGTTCAAAAACAGGAGCAATGGCATCGGCTTATATGGGGCGGGGGGCCCCAGGGCATAGGGCGCTGAGGCTCTGGGGGGGCGTGGGCCTCCTTAAGTTTTGGTTTTGTTTCCCTTTTTTTGAGTTTTTTTAGTGTTTTCCGGGGCTTTTTAGTGGTATCGGGGCTTCTGCGTGTGTGTGTCTGCTTTTCCCCCACTTAGCTTGTGTATAGGAGCCTCCAGCGACGTTCCTCTGTCTGCCCCAGGCGCGAACTCTGTAAAGCGCCCAGCAGCGCTTTCCACAGTTCGCACAGGCGCAGAACGACGATGTTTCCAATCAACGTTCTGCGCCTGCGTGAACTGTGGAAAGCGCTGCTGGCTGCTTTACAGAGTTCGTGCCCCCGGGCGCAGGCAGAGGAACGATCTGGAGATCGTCGTCGCTGGAGATCGTCGTTGCTGGAGGCTTCTATACACAAGCTAAGTGGGGGAAAAGCAGACACACACAGATGCCCCATTACTACTACAAAGCCCCGGAAAACAGTAAAAAACCGAAACCGAAACCTAATTTTTATGGGGGGGCGTCGGGGGGACCGCCCCTACCTCGGGGGGGCATAGCTACGCCACTGAACAGGAGATAGGATCTTGGCACAAGTTGCTGTCCCTGAGATCCACCCCCTCCTTCCCCTGCCCCACCCCCTGCCTTCCCCACCTACGACATGCCTCCACCACCACCCATCGAAAGCCACTGCTGCACATGCTGTGCCACTGCCCAGTTGCAGCAGCAGCCTGGCATTCGTATGCTGGAAAGTGCCCTGTGCTGCTGAACAGCTGGCAGCACCGTAGGATTGGGCCCTAAATCATGCTAAGAATATTCAGATGGCTACACTGACATTTGCAGGACAAGTTGTTCTCATGCGTATCTTAGTGAGCTTTATGAATTCTTATGACATCTGAATTCTCATCTCTTACCCCACATTTTGTGTCAAAGCATTTCCTGGATCCAGGTGCATTCCTTTGCATGATGGCACGGATGGCACGGATTCCATAGTTTGAATGGAAGACTCCTGCTTAACGGTAAAAATGCCATGGTGAGATCAGGCTGTTCCGTTCAAAATGTTCATGCATGCTGCGTTCAATGTTTCTGCTAAAAGTTGATTTTAAAAGGAAGCCGCAACAAATACACAATAAGGAAAAAAAAACCATCAGCTATGATAGTTAAAATTTAACCATCATCTAAAACTTAAGCATACACTTAACTATCAGCACTTCTGAAACCGTGATAAATATCTTGTCTTTATCACTCGCAACCCCCAAATAGTTGTTGAAACCGTCCCAAGTCCTCTGTTGAACTGGAGGAGGAACCCAACCCAATCCTTTTGATGTGGAGAAGATGCGTATCTATGAAACCCAGTTAATTTATACAGGCTATTTAAGATGTTAAATGAACCATAAAGGCCAGATGACAGAGACAAATAAGCCTCTTCCCTGAAAGTGCAGTGATTTGGGGCCTGGGTCTCCCATCCACGTTGATGCATTGCCTGGTACTCTGTAGGGACTTGGCTATTGCTTTCTATAAATGGTTTAACCTTCAGCTCCATGTGGTCTGCCTAGTCCTGTATGCTGTCAATTAAGGAAAATCAATCTCTGGCACTTTTATGCCGAAAACGTGGATCCCCCCTTGGGGAGTAAATAATTAGTTGAGAACTGCTCTAGGCAATAATTAACCAAACCAGACTTGTTCAGAAAACCGCCGACAGCATTTTTCCTTTTCAGAGGTGTTTAATATCTATCAAGTTGCTTCTATATAGTTCTGGTTTAAACATTTCAGGGCTTTCTCTTCTTTAAATATCTATATCTAAAACAATTGTATAATTAATGTGGTTTGGCCAGACCCCTTCCTACGCAATAAATTATGCTTAACTGCAAGACCTCATTGCTCATTTCATCCTCTCCTTTAGTTGAAAGTATGTGATGAAAAACTGCGATGAAATGGGCTCCCAAGCTTTTAACGTATCTTGTGTTTCAATATGTTTAGGGGGAAAGGGAAGCATTAGAGTAGACTGGTCTATCACATGGCTGAGCTGCAGAAGAAGTGCCGCCAATCAGCAATGTCATCCTGGTTGACTCCTGGTTGCCGGCAGCTGTCAGCTGGAGCATGAGGGGTGGGGCTGGTATCAGCCCATAAAGGCGGTCAGACAAGCCACCAGGTGAAGGAAGGAGAAGGAGAAACAAGTGAGGAGGTGGCAATCAGATGGAGGGAGAGATCAGCAAAAGAAGGGCAACAAGAGGAAGGAAGGAGAAACGAGAGAGAGAGAGACGCTGGTAGAAGAAAGGATGCAAGGAGGAACAAGGGAGATGTTGGCTGAAGAGAGGAGGGAAGGAAGAACAACAGAAAGGAGTAAGGAAAGCAGAAGAGAGAAAGAAGAGGCACAGCAAGAGAGATGGGAGGTTCAGGGGAGCTTGCTTGCCAACATTCCATTTCCGCCAAGGGTGCCCCAATGAGACCCTCTGTAGACATTTGGCAAGGGCACAACAGTATCCTTGAAGGCCATTTCCCCAGACCAGGCCTAGGGCAAAAGGCCTTCACCTGACCCCTGGGCAGGCATTGGGAGGAGAGCCAGTCACCCCTAAGGGATCAGGGTGATGCAACCTGAGAGTGGGCAAAAGGAAGCCCCCCCACCTTTGTGTCGGATTTGAAAGACATGAACAGCCCAATCCTATCCCCTGCCATGCTATAGCATGCAGCCATGCCAACAGAGCATGCACTGCAAGCTATGGTGGGGGCACAGTCAGAAGGTTTTTATCAACATAAACATTTTTATTTTTATTTTTGAATCTCACATGGCCTCTTATCCCGTATGTGAATCACATTTGTTGTATATTCTGGCCGGCCATGAAAGTTTTAGATCCTGTTTTAACCCTGTCTTAATTTTGAAAAGGAGGAAATAAAACATGGCTCCCTGTGTCTGTTTGCAGTATAATTTCTCAACAGTTATGGAAGCTAAAGAAGAAGGTTCTGGTCCTGAAAATAATCCTGCAAAGAATCATAGTACTCAGTTTTCTGGGTAGTTTATGATGGTGCCATGTGTACTCTATGCCATAAGAGCACATACAATGAAACAAAGCCATGCAACCCTAACCCACCCCCCAAATCCTGTGTTTGTAAAATGCAAATTACACATATATGTGTCTGCCTCATATAATTTATTTTCATGTGAAGATCCAGATTTTAAAAATATTTGGAATAGTTGGACTTGTCTGGAAGTTGAGGAAAAACTTTAAAAATTGGTTCAGCTGTGAGGAACGAGGGAAGGTCTTGCTTAATGATACGCTAGTAATATCCATTTTTATTTTACATGTCCTGGTTGTGCCGTCGGCGCTTAGATTCAGATTTTCCCCAAGGACTTCTTCAAAACCTGTGTGTGATTACCCAAAGTGTAGAGCCAAGAATTATCAACTTTTCCCCCTCGACCAGTATTTTGCTTCTTCCATATACTTCACTAATCACTCCCGTACCTGTTGAAAAAAAGAAAATCAAAAGCCTACCAATAGCAAATGAACCCCGAGTTGTTGTAAGGGATCACGTTCCTCTCCTTTTACTTACGTGAAATCATTCCAGCGTACTATTCCATTGCTTCTTTTCACAAAGCTAGCTACATCTAGTGTAATTAAGCAGAATCTATTCTTTTATGTCGGGATATGGTCTGTCAACAAGTTAATTACTCACAGCAATGAACCCAAGACAAGACTGTAGCAATCTATTTTATCCAGGCATAAACAAAGCCTTTGCACATTTAGCAATGTCTAGTAAAACATTAATTCATGCTTCTGCACTGGGAGCAGACTCGCATCCGCAATTAATCAAAAATGTGCATGCAGGCCACCTTTGTAGCCTTCTCATTTGCAAATCAGCCACTTGGTGGCCTTTCGGAGCAACTTCCAGCTCGCTAGGATTTAAAGCATGGTCTGCATGATCAATTGATCCTGTGATTCCAATCAAGAACGTGAACTGATCACATTAATATTCTGTTTGGATTTGATCCAATGAACATATTGATGAAGACCAATATAAGGTGGAGTTTAATCAGGGTCGGATTGAGAAATAGGAACAAGTTGGCTCCAGGTGTATCTCCATTAGTCCCAACTATTATCTCCTTGAGGTATCAAGAATAAGCATAGAGGGTAACTCTTTGATATGGTATAACAACCACCTTCATAACATCAAGGATTTCTTGAAAGTTTAATATACTTCCATCACATACAGAGAGATCACAAAGTTATTCAGCACTGCTTTATCCTTTTATCAATACAGTGGGCTCTTTCTCTCTGCGGATTTGACTCACCGCAGATCCTGGACCTGCGGGCTCAACCTATCCAACACTGTAAAAAGAAAAAAGGTAAAAGAACACGTATTTTAAAACCTTTTAGAAGCAAACCGCTGTGTGTTCTTGCTTAAACAGTCTGAAATCACTCTCTGGAAGCCTCATCTGGGTTGCGTGACTCCCCCTCCTCCTCCCCAAATAGCTCAAGAATGCATTGCAATGCATTCTGGGGAGACCTTGGGAGAGGGGAGTTGTATGACCCAAAAGCGGCTTCCAGAGCGTGATTTCAGCCTGTTTAAGCAAGAATACACAGTGGTTTGCTTCTAAAAAGTTTTAAAATATGCAGTTTTTACCTTTTTTAGGATTTTTTAAGGATTATTCTGGTTTGGAGTTATTTATACAAGATTGGACACCATTCCTTGTGTATTGGTATAGGGTCGTTGCCGTGAGGAGGAGGAGGAGGAGGTGGTGGTGGTGGTGGTTATTTGAAGTTATCTAGTCTTCAGAAGCCTTAAAGGAGAGGTGAGAGAGAGAGAGAGAGAGAGAGAGAGAGAGAGAGAGAGAGAGAGAGAGAGAGAGAGAGAGAGAGAGAGTTAAACACCCTTTGTTGTCTTGTTTTAACGACTTAGGATGTGATGTACTGTTGTTTTTTACTCTGTCTCTTTCTTTGCATTTTTTGTTCTCCCCCCCCTTTAAAGGCTAAGTACTGTGATTCATTAGATATTAGTGAGGTTCTTTTTCTTTTGATGGATAGTGATACCTGTGGGTGCATATATCTATCTTTATATCTCGACATATCTTTTCACAATTAAAAAAGAATGTACTTGACGCTTATACAAATTTCTTCTTTTGACGCTAAAAAACCCAACCACCCAAAAGATGTACGGTTTGCATTCTCACACATTATCTAGGAAGTGCAAATATTCAATGGGCAGGTTACAGCCCAATCCTATCTCCTGCCGCACCAGGATACAGCCAAGCCATAGCTTGGACCCATGCCAGCTATGGAGCTCGCGCAAGTCTGAGGAGAGTTAGGGGAATTCTGGGGCAGGGTGTGCGACTGCTGCTGGATCCACCCCTACCTCCCCTGACACACCCACGGTTCCTCCCTGATCTCCCCCTCCCCGCCCATGGCCCACCCCCGCCACCACCTTACTGGCACCAGTGAAGCATCCAGCCAAGTCTGGCACATGCTGGAGCCGCTACTTGTTCCCACCAGCAGCTCCGTTACTTGCAACAGTGGCATGTTTCCACCACATTGCTGTGCTTTTTGTGACAGCAGATCGCAAGATCCACTGATGCGGAAGGCCCATAGGATTAGGCTGTTTGTTACAGGACATATCCAGTAATACTACCATAATGCTGCTTCCTTGAGCATGATTCATTACAGCGCTTTTTGTCCTCAATATGATTGACAGCTATTGCAGCCAATGGGAGCAGGGAATTTTGGGTAGCGCGTGGCCAATCACTACCAGTTTTCTGCCTCATCATGACAATGGCCTTTGCTAAATGGGCAAAGAGGCACTTTTCAAAGTGTTGTCTTTTTATATAACAGGAGGAGAGAAACTGTCCCTCTTCACCCCAGCATGGTGTCTTTTCCTGTTGCTGGTGTCTCTTATGTATTTTTTTTAGATTGTGAGCCCTTTGGGGCAGGGCCTCTGAGAGGATTTTTTTTCAGGGGGTATAAAGTTTGTTTTGGGCCCCTTCTCAATGGGGAAGGGGGCAAAATATGGCAGGGGGAGGGCAGCAATGGCCGAAAAAGTCTGCGGAGCCCAGGTCTACCAGGCTTCCCGATGTGGTGCCCAGGCCTATCTGCCCAGTAGACCTGGCTTTCCGGTTGACCCGGCCACTGTCTTTCACTCTCCATGAGGCCAGTTGAGCTGCTTGTTCCTGCAGTTCACCACGCACTACTCACCCACTGCTTTGGCTGCTTGCCTGCCCACCCAGGAAGGCATTTTAGACCACCACTCCTCTTCCAGCGTTTTTCTTTTTAAAATGATGGTGGTGATGACAAGGACATGTGGGGTATGTACCTCATTACTTGCCTTACCTGATTGAGGGGATTTTAAGGGATCCAATTTTTACAGGTTGACTACACTCAGATCTTTTGTATGTATGACTACTGTTTATGAAAGGCACTGTACTGATCATATTGTTGATTTAAGCTATGTTAGAGGTAGAAATGGACTTGGGAGTCCTGGGTTCAAGTGTTAGCTCTACCATGAGTTCAGTACAACCTTTAGACTAAGTGTGAATACTCTCTCTCTCTCTCTCTCTCTCTCTCTCTCAATTAGTGAGAACATTTTATCTACCACCTTGAATATATATAACAAGAAGAAATATAAACAATTGTCATGTTAAAAATACAACAATAAAGTAACAAAATAGCAAAGCAACCTACCTTACATTATTGTTTTCAGAGTATCAGGTTTGTAAAGAGCTTTGCAAATCACCAATGTGCTGTCAATTATCAATACAAGAAACCATCATTTTTCAGATACAGATTTTCAGAGAGATTTTGTTTTCCGAGTGGTGCATTTTATGTGTGTTGGAAAGTGATGAAAACTAGGAAAAAGAATGAGGCATTTCTCTGACCCCCTTTTTCCCCTATATGATGCTCCTTGCCACCCCAGCTGAGGAAAGCATCTGGAAAAGACACAAGTGCCAGAAATTAACTAATAGTGGCTATTCAAATACTTTGCGGATACACACATACAGTAAGTTTCCATATACATTGCTAAAAGAAACCCAAGGTCAAACGCGAATAAAGTCAAATGGTCCATTTTATTATTTCACATTGGTAACAATCTCACGGGTTAATGGTAATCTGAATGTGGAAGGGTACCAATTAATTTCCCATACAGTCACATCTCTTTATTCGCTTTTCATTGATCTTCACCTTCATTTGCTCCTTTTGCCTTTCATGGACTGTTTACCACCGAAGCCTAAAATAACAATGACAAGATATTTCATTCTGGGCATATTGGATGGATATGTGGAAAACCTGATGAGTTACATCAATGAATGACAACTACCCGCCAGTGACTTCACCAGTTACAAGCTAAAGAAAAGGGTTCATGCAGGGAGCTTCCACAAATGCATTTGCCACTTTGCCATGTCTCTTTTCACACTGTCCCCCTTTTAACATGACACTACTTTGGCATGTCCATCTCACACTACAAAATCTTCTGTACCATCTGAAAAACTGAGAAGTGTCACGGGGGGGGGACGGTGGCCCTCCGGGCGACAAGTGGGTGTGTGTGACAAAGCGGCAGTGGGGGGCAACAACCTTGCTGTTTTGGCGGTGGGAGCAGCGGGTGGCGGTGGTGGAGAAGGCGATGGGTTTGGCCCACTCTCCCGCCCTGCATCTCCAAAGGGAGTTGCAGCGGTGACGTCCCTTCCGGTGGTGACGTCACAGGGAGAGGCATGGCGACACCACAGGAAAAACTGTTTTGAGCACGTGAAGTCAAGTTGGTGCATATGGATTCCAGCTAACATCTCAGAACTGAAGCAGGTCGTAATGCAGGATATATGTGATCAGAATCTCCTGCAGTTTTTACTTTCAATTAAAAGCCGCTGTAGAAGCCCAAGTTGGACTGAGAAGACAACAGGGAGAGTTTAACTCTTCCAATCACCCATATACCTACCAGCATTCTCTATATGATTAACAGTATAATACCTGGCTTATTGTCTCCCATGAGGCAAATGGCAGCTCTGGCAGGGTGGGAGAAGGAATGACCACAACTTAGATCAGAAAAATGCTATGATGGGAAAACAGACACCTCCTTCCAGACTGGATCTGGATCTGATTTGGTTTGGATCTGGTTTGTCTTGCCCCACTGCTACTTTTCACCTTAAACAAGTGGAGGTCTTGATCACAGGTTTATTTGTAGTACCATCTAGAACAGTGGTTCCCAACCTTTTTAGCACCAGGACCCCCTTTTGTAGAATGACAATCTGTCGGGGGACCCCCTAGGGCCGGAAGTGATGTCATGAAGCAGAAAGTTCCGTCATTGTGACAGCAGGGCCGGAAATGATGTCAGTAAGCAGGAATAAATCACATTTTTAAAGTTATACTCATTCATAAGCAGCCCCATTGGGGGTGGGGGGAGTGAGCTAATATTAACAGAGATGCTAAAGGACAAGCAGAAAGTAACACAAGGTGAGCAAACAAGCCCCAAGAGAGTATTAGACACTTCTTTTTCTGCAGAGGGGGTGGTCATCCATGCAACATCCTGTGACCCCCCCAGAAACCACTTCACGACCCCCTCGGGGGTCACATCCCCCAGGTTAAGAACCACTGATCTAGAATGATAGATGGGAGGAAATGTTGGGGGAGGGGGCTCTTAAGTGGTACCTTTTGTCCTAATAGTACTGATTAGTTTCAGTAATAGGATATATAGTATTCTAGTACTGCTCATGGACGACAGAGCTATCATTGGCTATCATATCACTATGCATCTCGGAATTGAGGCTAGCTTTGCCCTAGAGTGGACCCGAGCCACTCCCAAGTGTGCACCACGGCTGCACAATGGGGTTCCGACTTCCGTCGCATTGTTGACTGGACGTTCCGGAAGCCAGAACCCCATTGGGCAGCCATGGTGCACACTTGGGAGTGGCTCTGGTCCGCTCTAGACCGAAGCCAGCCTCGATTCCAGGACGTTGGTAAGGATAACTATGCTACCTCCAGGATCAAAGATAGTGTCTCTCTGAAAACCAGTTGATGGGAACAATGATGAAAGAGGGGTATGTCATCACCTCCACCAGGGCTCTTCTTCTGATCTTCTGAGAACAAGTTAGTTTCCGGACGTAACTCGATGTTTTTGGCCCTTGAAGGCCTAACTGGTTGTTCTCCAGGATCTCCACGTGCTCCAGGGCTTCTTGGTAGGTCCTTTGCAGAACACACGTTCTGGCAGTACAGTGGCCCAATAGGATTGAACCCTCAGTCTCTGGAGGTAGATCCATTCTTGGATCTCTGTTGCTCACTGTACAGTGGTTTTGCTGCTGTGCTATGTATATTTTATTTTTATGATATGGTTTTGATCATTTTGTGTTGTGAGCTGACTTGAAAAGTTGGTGAAAGGCAAAGTATGCTAGAAATATAGCAGCACAATCCTATGCATGTCTACTCAGAAATGTGTCCCCTTTGTGTTCAATGGGGCTTACTCCCAGGAAAGTGTATACAGGATTGCAGCCTAAACAGCCCAATTCTACCTCCCTGCTGGCGTAGCTGCAACAAAAATGGGTGCAAGGGGGGGTCATAAGGCTTCAACAGGGAAAAGGGATTTCAATCTTATTACAACTGTGTAAGCCTCCTGCTCCACAATGGGTCTCCTCGAACCTGCACTAGCGATTTTGCTAGAGCAAGTCCAAGGAGAGAAAGGGGATGGGGAGGCTGCTGCAGGAGGGAATAGGATCCGGTGTGACCATCACTGCCAGATCCACCCCTCCTGCAACCTCCCTGCCCCCATTCCTCCTCCCTCCCCGACCAGGTTTCCCCCCTCCCTGCCCCTATTATGCCCTCCCTCCACCCCTCCCGCCTCCCCTGCCTTTGCAGGTCCAGCAACTAACCTAGACAGATGGCTCTTTGGGGCTGTAAGTCAATAAACTTTGAGGACCTTAAACCAAGTTAATGTTGATTTAAAAACTCCCTGGAAGAACCAACTGTGTTCTAAAACAAGGCACATCATATTTATCTTTCAAAACACAAACACTGTAATCAGATTCTGTTGAATACCTGATGACAATTTTGCAGGCAACGTTTTTTTAATATAATTACAAACCAAGAAGAACAATAATACTGCCTATCAAGGATTCACTGAAACCAGCAGTACTTGATCAGCATCTTTTAATTTTTTTTAATAAAAAAACTCTAATGCTATTGTAGATGCTCACCTCTTGTGGATATTGATGTAATAAACATTTTTTTTAACCTGAAACCGAGCACCGCAAATGCAGTTCTGATGCTTTGACATTCAACGGGCTGACTTCAGTTGTGGATGAGTATAGGTTAAGAGACACATCCATCCTATGTGTGGTGAAACACAAATGATCTTCCCTGAAAACAGATACATAGAGATCAGCGGTGTTCCTGGGGTGGGTGCCATCCAGTGAGGTGCTTACCTGGGGAGCTTGGCATTCCCAAAGTTTGGGGTGACGTAATGATGTAATCACATCACCCCTGACCTTTTTGGCTTTCTGCATTTGTTTTATGTGAAAATCCCACATCTGGACCACCCCTGTTTAGCTATCTTCAGCCCCCTCCAGGCCAAGTTGCTTCATGTTCTTGCCAAAGAGCGACGAACACACACTTTTTGCTGAGAATGCAAGCTGACTGAGCCTGGAGGGGCCCAAAGATCACGGTGTGGGGACACAGGCACTTTGGTATCACCCCCATGAAGTTGAAACCTGGTGAATGTATGTAACTGGTCTGGCCCATGCCATCCTGGCAGGTGCTCAGCACCAAATGCACGTACATAAAGGCATGTCTCCTACAAGCCTTGACAATGAAAGGAAACAGAAGATTGACTGGGTAACAAACAGCATGAAGAGCTACAGCCAAGCTCTTGCCGCTCGGAATTCAATCTACATTATATAGTAATGTACTTTAAAAGGTTGGCACACAACAAGGAGAAGACAAAACCCAAAATACTATAAAACCTAATGATTTCTGGCTATTGTTAAACCCAATCTCTGTACCTTGGTAATGGGCTAGTTTTTTTCCACTTGTAGTCTCAGAGTGGGCTCCTCCTTCAGATGACGGGGAGAAGAAGAGAGAAAGAGTTAATTTCCTTGGAGCTTAGCTCCCTCCACTGAGAACAGCAGCTGTTTCTGATTGGGCAAAAGCAGTTTTCTTAGTTACCTGGGCCAGTCCTTTGGTAACTTGATCTACCTTGGCTTCCCCTTCCCTGCATTCCAGCAGGAAGTGCTATGGTAATGAAGGGCTTTAGAAAGACAAAAGATCTGGCTGGCAAGATGCAGGAACTTGCACCCCAGCTCTCAGAACACAGACAGGGCTGCTGAGTTTAAACACATAAGAAAAGAATCTAGGGGAACCCACACATGAACTGGCAATTTCATGACAGGCCATGAGAGAGAAAAAGGTTTATGACCATCTAAAATAGGGAAGGGCACAGGGACAGAGTATCTAGAAGGCATGCAGAAGTTCAATCCCTGGCAGGCAGCATTTCCAGGTACAATGGGGAAAGTTTCCTGCCTGAAACCCAGGAGAGCTGCTGCCAGCCAGGGTAGATCAATACTCTAGTAGACCCAGCAAAATGTCCTTTGATTTATTACAAGTTCATATTTATAGGGAATTATTTAGAAAAGTGACAGCTTTTAGATAGCTCTTTTACCAGCAAGAAAACCAAACCAAACCAAAAATCCAACTAGTATTTAGCCTGTGAACTGTCTAAGCACTTACAGATAATCCCGTGACAGTTTTCTAGTGAAAAATCAAAGGTGGCATTTGTCCTCAAAGGGATCCTGCAGTTATTATTTCCTATCCATTGATATCTGCTCGCAAGCTTTGATTATGCTGTCTGATAACCGCCTATTAATTGTAGAACATCTTGGGGATCTGCCACATATTCTGTCACGACTGACCTTGTCTCTGCCATTGGAAATGCAACAAAGCAAAGGTATGAGTTCAAAGTATTGGCATTTTGTCTGCCAGGCTAGCAATGAGGAGGAAAGCAGCAGGGGAAAAAAAATATTAGATATTGATTTCCTTCGCATTCCCGAATACAACATAATTAGATTTAGACTGTAAACAATGCTTGCACAGACTCCAGCAATGGTGGTCAAGCAGGGGATTTAACAAGATGTATGTGCACTTTTAAAAGAGAATTGAAATGAGTCGCTGTAGCATGGATGGATGATCTACACCAGCAATTATGCCGTGAAATGGCTTAAAGTTTCTTGCCTATGCTTACATTCCATAACAGATGTCATTACCTTACCAGCTGAGCATACCTGAAGCACAGCTGCCCCCGGCTCCTCTCTGTTCAGCCTCAGGGGCTTTGAAAAAGATCTGCAGCCTACAGGGAAGGGACTAAAGAGAGCGCTCAGGCAACTCCCTCTTCCCATGAAAACAGCTGAGGCTGCACCCAACTCTGCAGCCATCCGAGATGGATAGCTATCTGTACATTACGTGGAATAAAGTGGTTGGGTTTGGGATTAAATAGCTGGTGCACATCTGAGTAGCCCCAGCAGAGCAGCAGGGGCTTGACCCAAGGGAAAGGAAAGAATGCTCCCCTTTAAAGAATGTTCCCTTTCCCCCTAGGTGACCTCTCGGCAGCCTGTCTTACGCCCTGCACCAGCCTCGCTACATCGCAGGGCGTGGGGTTAGATAGGATTGCGCTATAGAGGGGTGAAGAGAGGCTGAGAACAACCTTGACTTTCAATGAGTGTTGGGGAGCACAGATCTTAAGGAAGTGGTTCCCCCAAGAAGAGAAGGGTGGAGATATGGGAATTGACTGGGAAAGAGTTGACTTGAAACGAGGTAGTTCATATAGTGGGATTTTATGGTTCAGATTGTTAGTCACTCTAGGGCTGTTCACACATTATTTCTGTACACATTTTGTCTTGTAAATGACTGTGCCTGGGTTCATTTTTACAGATCAACAACCTATTTACATAGTACACAGACTGCACCTGCATTGAATGGCATGTGTGAATAAGTGTTCCCAGATACAGACTAACTATGACCATACTTGGAGAACACAGATGAATCCTGGGTATGGTTTAGCTGTAGCAATCATACTAGTGGCGCAATCCTGTGTAACTTTAGGCAGGTGGAGTTCCCACCCCGCTGACCTAAAACATCGCAAAAGCAGCATAAAGCACTTTTGTGGCGACTTGGGAGTAAGCGGTGCCAGCGAGGAGGCCGGCATTGCTCACTCCCCCCTGCACCGGCCACCGCAGGTAAGTGCTGCACTGGACATTGCAGGGGTGGAGATGGGCAGAACAGGGCGGTGAGGGAGGGGGGCGGGGATATCAGCGCCGATATCCTAAGCCCCATCATCGCCCGCACCGACCTTACACGGCCTCCCTGAATGTATGCCAGCTCTGGAGCTGGCATGCATCCGAGGAGGCCCATAGGCCCCAGGCTCACCTACACCAAGGGAAGGGGATGAATGTCCCCTTCTCCCGAGGTGCACTCCAGCAGTGTCGGGGCAGGCTTGGGCAGGCCATAATGGCCATAGGATACAGCGGCAAGCACTTTAGGCCGGCCACTTAAAGTTACACAGGATTGCGCTGTGAGCCTTTGGCATTGACTGAACTCTACAAGTACCTAAAAAATTAAACAAAACGAAGGAAGGAAATGTCATCAGGTAGCCAAAGTACATTGCCATATTTTCCTAACAGTTCGATGTTTTTATCCAATGAAGAAGCAGGCAAAGTTAAATTCACCACAAAGACCGTAAGGCCCAGAATATTACACTTGAGAACTCACAGAGCCTGCCACACGGAAACATTTCCTCAGCTTCTGCATACTAGTTCTGTTTTAATTCTTTAAAAACATATTGCAAGAAATAACCTAAGAATAGGAATAAAAGAAGCACTGCAAAGAAAGTGGCAATCTCCACGGAGCAGCGATCCTCAAGAAAGCAAGCTCCTTTGACAGAAATTCAGTCAGCCAAAGGGGTGCCCAAGGCTTATAAACTTTAAACTTCACCGAACTGTTTTACAGTTAAAACTACGGAATAGGAAGAATAGAACACAAAATAGTGAGCTACCATAGCAACACTAGCACTGCATTTCGTACAGGGCTTAAATACAAATTTGACATTTAAATAGAAGTTTAATGATATGCTCTTAAGCCTAAATGAAAACATTAAAAACAACAACAAAAACATTGGTAATTACTGTGTAAGGATGATCCACAAACTATACTACATTTTCATTTGGGTGACTAGCATGATTGACCACAGAGTAGTAGAAACCCCCTGAATCACACAACAATACAAAATAATGTGAAAATTCGGAAATTCTATATTTATGGTAGAATGCTTCTGCTTTATCCAGAAAGATCACATTTGAATAGACAGACACCCTAATCCTATCTAACCACCCCCCCCAACCGATGCTGCCGCGCCACCAGACCATTCACTACATCCTGTGGGGGGATCCTTTGTTCTGGCAGGGTGAAGAGGGGCAAATGCAAACACTTGTTCCCTTGCCCGGAGGTAAGCTTTTCACTAAGCAAATATGTCAATTTGGACCTGCACCAATGATTTTGCTGGCAAACGTCCAAGTGGACCCGGAAAGGCAAATTGAGGCCAAGATGGGGTATAGGATATCAGCCGTGCTGCTGCCATTACCACCCTTCCCACCCTTGACACATACCCTCCCCCACCCTGTCCTCCACCTCATTCTGTCCACCCTCCGCCCACTGTGCGGGGGCTATGTAGCAAGTGGCTGGTGCATGGCCACGGCTGCTCGATGCTTGCGGCAGCGGCCCTGCTGTGCTGAATGGTGCACCACCTTTTGCAACTGCCGTAAAGCACACTGCACTGGAACGCAAATTCTGGTGGACTGGAACGGGAACCTCCGGCATGCAAAGCATGTGCTCTACTACTGAGTTAGAATTTTTATATATATGCCATATCTTTCTCCCAGTATTGGTAGTAGGTTCACTTTAACTGTAATTTAGAAAACTACTCTGTTATAGCTGTAAGCTGACGTTTGTGCGACTTCCCCACTGATTTTCATGCATTTATGCTTTGCTAATCAGATGATTCATGGCAGACAGACATAGTCTCTTTTTGATTCTCACTGAACCTCCCTTAGCATTAAAACACGTTAAGGACTAGTTGTAAGAGGACACTAAACCCCCAAGTCTATTAGTACAAATAGCAGCTTCCACAAACTGTCTTCTAAACAGTAATTTGGGTGTCCTAAACCTCTTAAGTCATTCAAGAGAAATGAGTCCAGCATCAATGCTTGATTCATCCATTCTCCCATAAACACTCACTAGAGATTTTCACAGTAAGGCACTTTTTTGTTATAGTAAGTGGAAATCTCTTGCATTCTCAGGCCTCTTAATGTGTAACAATAGAAACAAGACAGACAACCCCCCCCCTCCACCCCCAGCAAAAAAAGTGTTGTTTCCTTCTGAGCTTAGATGGTCAAAGAAAAGCTTTGGAGTGGGTTTTTTTTTTTTTTTTACAAAAGCTGTGATAGAAAGGGAGTGTTACAATGTATAATGCCCCTCTAATTGATCGGCACAGTTTTTTTTCCCCTAAAGATTGCTGTCATTCTCTATTCCACTGTCAGCCATTATTAGCAACATATATGAGAGATAGCTGGACCAAATCAATATCAGAAGTGTAGAACGTTGATCCAGAAATGTAACCCTACTTTACTATTATGTAGTAGGTTACAAATACTGATAGGTTCAATACACTGTCAGTCAGCGAGACTGAGAATTGCGAGCGTGAATGAGAATTCTGCTAGGGTCTATTATCATTAAAGGTAGATAACTGTAGGTTGCTCCCAATATTCAAACTATTATTTATTTCTGCCCCATTAAAGGGACCATTAATAATATAATAATGATAAAATGATCCAACAGCAATCCAATAACATGAAATACTCAATAATGGAACAGAAGGAAAACATCACCACAAAGCTCTACCTCCAAACATACCCCAAAGACATCGGTACATTTTTTTGAACCATGAGCTGTCGATCAAAAGGTCGGCAGTTCGAATCCGCGACGGGGTGAGCTCTCGTTGCTTGGCCAGCTCCTCCCATCCTAGCAGAGCATGTTAATGCGAGTAGATAAATAGGTACCGCTTGCGGGAAGGTAAACAGTGCTCCGTGTTCCAGCCGCATGCTATGCGCTGCGGCAAGGAGAGTCATGCCGGCCACATGACCACGGAGGCGTCTTCGTACAACGCTGGCTCTTTGGCTTTGAAATGGAGATAAGCACCACACCCTAGAGTCGGACACGATTGGACTTAATTGTCAGGGGTCACCTTTACCTTAGACATCAGTAAACATATAATATTTGGCAATCAAGGAGCTCTTGTTACCAAAAGAGCTGGTTCTTAGGGGAATTGGCACCGCCCTTTGGAACATGGGATCTTAGACTGGATAACATCAGCGTAATGCAGAGCATCTCTTTTAACTTAGCAAAGAGAGACTGAGAGAAATAACTTCCAATCAAAGTATTAGGTTTATTAAAAAAAAAAGGATAAAGGTAAAATTGTTCATACAGAGGAATAATGGAAAGATACGTTTCCTTTTACCCTAACAAATAGTGTAGTATGTTCCTGGTTTATGGTGGTTGCGTGTGGTGCACAGCGTATTTGGTGCAATGAAAGAAAAGGGGTTGTTGGGAGAGAAGTTTAAGGTGTCCCTGCTTCTTCCAATCCAATTTCTAACAGCTAAGGAACAGAGAGAGAAGGTGGGGGGGGAGAAAGAGTTTCAGCGTTGTGTCATAGCTACCTGTCTTTTTGAAGAGCCTTCTTGCTGGAGGTGGTGTGGAAACTCTTGTCAAAAGAGTTACAAAATTTCTGTTCAAAACCCTCCTGTTTTTAAGGAGTTTTTGGGTTGCTGTTATGTGCAACTTTTGAAAATAATCCAGGAGATGGGGAAAGAATCTGGAGTACCCTGTTTTTGTGTAAATGGTTTTACAATAGAATACAAGACACTAATTTTATGGGTGAAGTAGCCATGTAATTAAAATATAAAATACAAAGAACTCCAGGCACACACGTATAAAATCTTCAAAAAGAGCCACTCATAACAAGCAGCAAAACAATGAGTGCGGAGAAGGTCCGATATTTACAGGAACCGACGTTTCGTCTTATTCCTAAAACATTATCTAGGTCGTGACAGCTTGGCTGTTAGGATGACACATATAGGATTTACAATCGGTCGATATGTGTCTGTTCCTGGCCCACCATTAAGAGAAATCAAAATGTGAAAGGACAGGGGATGTTGCCCCGGGCAAGATACCAGGAACAGCTAAAATGCAAATGCTCATGCATTCTGGGGGAGTGTATGAAACTAAGCTTACAATTGTAGCAAAAGCAGGTACAATCGGGATACTATATTGTAATAAGAAATGCAGACGTTTTACAGTATGGCGGGCAAAATATAGAGATGACATTCCATGGGGGAAGAGGAATGCAAATATGCAATGGAGATGTAAGAATGCAGGTAAGTTTTGTTACAATCTTACAGAAGCTGTAAAACATGAATAAAGGATTATACAGTACATTCACATTCAACTAAATATGCCAGGTGGATTGTCTCTCTTCTTCCAGGATGTGGCGTCTCTGGGAGGTAGGAGAGAGGTCATGTAGAAGTTTGAGGCTTTGAGACAAAGTTCTTGTAATTTTGAGAAAAAACATGGCCTGTAAAAAAACAATGTCCTGTCCATGATGTGTGTAGAGGTGCCAGTAAAACAGTTCATTCTGCACCTTAACAATACAGCAGAACGAAACATGGGGGGGGGATCCACTGGTAACACTGTCTCCCCGTTTTGATACCATTACAATTTTGTAGTTAAGAAAGTAGAGTAAATAGGCTCTTTTACCTATATGTATTACCATATTTATAGCCTGCTTTTCCACAGTAGAAGCACACAAAGTGACTGACAGCTTCAAAATCAGGTCAACCAATACAACTAATGTAAGCAACAGGACATGTCAGAAAAAATGGTCTCAGTGCACAGAGCAGAGTCAGTCTAATATAAGCTAGCAGCCCAGTCCTAACAAACTTAAACAACTTTCCAGTGCCGGTACTGCTGCAATGCAGACCCCAAGATAAGGGAACAAATGTTTCCTTACCTTGAGGAGGCCTCTTTGACTGCCCTCCATCACAGAATGCAGTGTGCGCCCCATTGGCACAGCTGCATCAGTACTGGAAAGTTGGTTAGGATTGGGCTGTTAATACCGCTTGAGAAACATCAAAAGTGGCATGAGTGAGACTTGGGAAAGTCGGAGTTCTAAAGCCCAAACCCCACCACAAAAAAGGCCGACTGCTCCTCTGTGCTGGAGATCACAGGCAGGTTCATATGAGAGAAGGCTGTCTTAAAGAGAAGGTCTTAAAGATACCCACCGTAGGCCAAGGCTTGAGAGGTAATAGGATTTTAAGGTATTAACTAGCACATTGAACACACATCTTGAATGACAACAGTTCCTTCTTTTTATGATATGCATTCTTTCTTTTGCAGAAGAAAACTATATGGTAAAGAGGTAGAGTTTTATAGGTTAAAAGGTCATGTAAAAATTTTAAATATCGAACAAAATTATGAGGAATTCCAATGTTTTAAAATACACATAAAATCACCAAAAAAACACACCCCACATCTCATAAAATATAAATCCGACGTTTCATCCAAGACTCTGGACATTCTCAAACACAGGTTTAGAAAGGAAATAGCACTGCTCTTTTCCCCGCCCTTTTCAGTGCTATTTCCTTTCTAAACCTGTGCTTTTCTCCAGCAGTTCAAGAACACCTCACACAGGCTCTCTGTGTGTTCCTTGACAATGTCCAGAGTCTTGGATGAAACGTCGGATTTATTTTTATGAGATGTGGGTTTTTTTGGGTGATTTTATGTGTATTTTAAAACATTGGAATTTCTCATAATTTCATTTGAAATTTTTAAAAAATACATGACATTTTAACCTATAAAACTCTACCTCTTTATCACTATGTCTGGTCATGACAATATCCATGCTACATATACAGAAAACTATATATTTATGGATACTGCCTTATGTCTCAAGTTCCAGATCCAGAGAAAAATCTAAGGTGCCTCACTCAGTTTACACGAGGAGATGAAATCAGGCTTGCATCGAATATTTTTTCCCCTCCTAATAATGCAGAAAAGAAAACAACATTTTCTGGATGGGGCAGCCCCAGAGTCGACTGTTAACATTTTCCCAGATGCTCAAATCCTGTCATTGACTTGTTTTGCTGTTCTGTCTACTATAGTTCCTGTCAGCCACATGTTTTCGAGTAATGGCAATAATGATCTGGTACAGACAGGAAAGAATGGAGGGTTGTGGACAAATGCACACTAATGGAGTAATAAGCTATTGTGCATTGTCAGAATAGCTAGCAACTAACAATTATTCAAGGACTAAAGAAGGGTATGGACTTGAACATTTAGCTAACACGAAAATCCTACAGACCAGATGTCTAGTATCACAATATTCCTCATACAATTACCTCTTAAGATTGATTCACAGTACATTTTTCAAGCACAGGGATATTATTCTGTAATATTGTAATGTATATTTTTTTTTGATATTTTTTTTGTTAATGTAGGCACTGAAGCGACTTCCCACAAGCCACACTCTCTGGAGTCAGATCTATAGACAACAGTTCATGGGTGAACAAGGGAAGCCATCCACCTGCATTGAATATTTATAACTTGCATTGCAATGGGAATCTAGGTAGAAGTTGGACCAATTCCACAGCTGGAATGTGTTCCATGAGAATTAGCTTTTAGTCTCTTTCTTTCAATGAATACGGACCAAATCCTCTCCCAGCACTCAGTGAACATTTCATGAGAAATAACCATTTTATAAGGCACACATTAAAATTCAATGCAACTACCCTAGAGGATATAGAGTTATCACCAGGAGTAATGCGACCAGCTGTGAATTCTGTGACTCGCAGGATATGGCCCATTTCCTGTTACGCATAAATTGCTGGACACGAGGGTTGGAAATGGTAGTCTTTCCAACACATTTGTCCTAGGGCAGTAGTGCTGGAAAGACTACAATTCCCAGTCCTTCCTGCATCTGGTACACTGTAATGACTTCATGCAGAGAAACAGAGAGAGGAATGTCCTTCTGTTCTCCAGCTGCCATCACAGGAGTCATGAGAATTTATTTATTTATAAATAAATTTATTTATATTTATAAATTATATTTAATTTATTTATTTATTTATTTACAGTATTTTTATCTCGCCTTTCTCCCCGAAGGGACCCAAGGCGGCTTACAACAAAAAAGAAATACATACAAAAAACACAGTATAAAAATATCACATTTTAAAACAGTAAAATGAATTAATGAAAGTTAATAAAAACAGTGTCTAAAAAACAACTAAAAGATCATGGCTACAATCAGAGCAGGAGCATAAAAACAGCAGCATCCCCACCTGTACCAGCGAGATGTTAAAAAAGGCAGGGGCTCAGAAGGTTTCTTTGAACAAGAAGGTTTTTAGGCCTCGCCGGAAAGTGTCCAAGGAGGGAGCAGTTCGTAGGTCAAAGCAGAGGGGTGAAAAGGGCTTGAGAAGAGAATGTTAAGCAGAGGGGTGAAAGGGGCTTAGAAAGGATGCAAACAGGATAGTTACCCATATGGTGGAGTCAGTTAACCCACCTGCTATTGCCAAGCTGCCTCTGCATTGGTATACTTGTTATAGGGGACCTCTGATGGGATGTGTATTTAATTTATAGTTTGATATGATAGTTGATTCTTATTTTGGTCATTTTATTGTCAGTATAGATTATAGATTTATGAATATATTTAACATTCTAATTCAGAGCAAACTTTTATTGTAGATTTTATAGCATTAAGTATGGGTTGATTGGGGGTTGGGGGGTCTATTTTATTTTAATTTCTTGTCTTAATTGATGTTCATGATGTTTCCTTTGGCTCTGTATTGGTAACTTTTGCGCTGGTCTGTGACTGCAATAAAGATTGATTGATTGCCTCTGCATTCATCTTCCAGTTCTATAATGTCTCGCAACCTAGCTAGACCTATGTCCAAAATAAATATTTATGAAATAAATAGCTAACAGCCCAATCCTACTGAAACCCCAGCGCAGTGATGCTGGTAAGCCCCAGCAACAGCTACGGGTCAACTCAGATCTACGCCAGCAATATTGCTGGTGCAAGTCCGCATTGACCTGTGCAGGCAGATCAGGCTTGAGAAGGGTGTTTCGATTCGGTGGCCGCCAAACTCACCACCCTCCCAGGTCCAATTCACCCATCCCTTGCGCTGTCTCTTCCCTGTTCCACTCTCTCCCTGCCCTGTTCCACCCTCCCACCACCATGTTCCATCCCCCATGCCAGGCTTACCTGCTCCGGCAGGCCTCCTGATGTCCTGCGATGTGTGTGGGAAAGCTCCAGCCTTCCTGCCAATGCACCAGCTGCTTGTGCTGCCACAAAGCACTTTATGGTGGCTTTGCAGCAGCCTGCGCAGATGGAACATGTGTTCAGCCGGTGCTGCTGTTAGTTAGGATTGGGCTGTAAGTTATTTAACATGTGTTTGCATCTTGCTTTTCCTCTAAAGTACTCAGGACAGCATAAACAGAGTTGTTCCATTTTATGGATCAATGAACAATGATCTGGTGAAGTTAAACTGTAATTAGTGACTTTTCTTAAGAACACTCTTGGCTGAAAAGGTATGACATTCTACCCAGCTGGGGATGGCGATGGGGCCCACTGCCCCAGGTACCAAGCCAAAGGGGAGTGCCACACTATCTGTGAGGGTGCATGCAGTGCTTGCCGCTCTGAGCTGTTGGAGCGGTGAGTGGAGGGAAGTTTGGCCCTCTTGCCCACCCTCAACCTCTGTTTGGCTCCAAATCAGAGCCATTGCAGAAGTGGGGGGGCAGGGTGATGACGTAGAGGGGTGGCTGGGGAGGCCCTGGGTACTGGCCATCCCAGCTATACTACTGATTCTACCCACTATGACATCCTGGCTTTCAAATTGTGTAACATTATATTGTTGATTATTTTGCATATCTGTGTTCTAAGGAAAAAGCGCAGCCACATTGTTTTAGGGAAAGGATGGAGGAAAAGCTCAGACCCCTTATACCAATGATCCTATCACTAGGGTTTGAACCAGCTCATTAACGGACTGTTTTCTGCTGAGTTAGGCTACACACATTGCCATTATACCATGCACAGGGTGGCCTTTGTATATACTGTAGAATATAACCAAAAAATAACTCTATATAATTCAAGTACAGTAAGCTAGTAACATTAGCCCTAAGAGCTTGACAAAGCAACATGAGGACTCTAACAAGTTAATAGAGAGTCTGTCACTTCTGGATGTTAAAGAAGCAACAATGTGCGCACATGTCACAGAGAGGTTCCATAACCCAGTAAGCATGACTGCTACTGTCAGTGCCCAATGAAATATGAAACAGGATATATTTTGAGGTCAAACTTCACACAACATGAAACACATCATTGAAATTTCATCTGGCTTTGTCTTTAAACAAGAGTTATAGGGCAGAGGCAATCAGAATTGAGACCACAGTGCTGGAGGAGAGTGTAAACCCTTTGGCTTTGGGCCACGGCTGTGAGGAAGATCATGTCAATTATGCTGGGTTTTGCCCTAGAAGGGAGGCTGCTGCTGATGTCCTTCCTCCTAGGACAATAGTCAACTTTGGACAGAGGTGAATTTTTTTGGGGGGGGAGAGGACAAGGGCAAAAGGTTAACTCTCTCCCTATGCCCCATGTGGCGGGAGTCCCCCTCACAGCTCCAACCACGAGGGGGAATATCCCTTTGAGTTCCTCACCAAAGGAACCCCCAAACAATTCCCCAACCAGGGAAGGTATCGCTGCCACCACCCGAGAAATTGCACAAGACCACACCACCTCGGGAACTGCATATCTCAAAGATAGTTGCTTTGTGATACTAGTTCCAACCAACTCACAAACCACAACTAACATAAGTTAGCAACACAGCTCCAACCATGTGCAATATCAGACTTAGCAACACAGCTACAACTATGTGCCAGATAGTCTCAGTGAAATAGCTCCAACTGTTTGGGTTTCTTGGTAGTAAGCCAAGCTTCAGGCGTGGTAAGACCCATCCAACTCAGTAACCACACAAGTTGTAAAATATAAGTGGTTCATTTAAGCCAGGGGTGCACAACATGAGGCCCCAGGGCCGCTTGTGGTCCTCCGAAGGATTTCCGGTGGCCCCCGAAGAAATCGGGGATCCCTTGGTGCGCATTTCTTATGAAGAAAGCACCGAGGGATCTCCGATGTCTTCGCTCCAGCCGCGTAGCTGTGCAGCCTTCTTGCTCGGGTCGCCGAGCGAGAAGGACAAAGTCACTGAGCCTTGCGAGCCCATTGGCCCGGAGGCTTTGAGGCCGTTGCTGAAGGCGGCGTTTGATCACCGCCGATCAGCTGGAGTCTCCTGGCATTCAGCCAGGAGCCGGAAGAGCCGCGTCTCCTCTTGTGTGCCAATGGGCGCGGAGGTTTTGTGGCTTGTTCCGTTGGTGCTGTCGCTGCTCCATGTGAAGAGGAGGCTCAGATTCGCGGCAGGAGGGCAAATCCGAATTTTTAATTCTGTAAATATCTTTATTTATTTATTAATATGTTGCTTTTCCGGATATTTTCCGGCTCATGGACACCCCCCCGTGATGTCACTTCCTGAGGAAGTGATATCACGGTTCCTTGACACGCCCCCCCCTGCGGTCCCGAAAAAGGTTTAGTCTATTCATTTTGGCCCCTACCTACTTCCAAGTTGTGCACCCCTGATTTAAGCTATGCAAGCATAGGTGTTTAAAAGGCAGAATAACTGCACACATGTAAGACTTGACAGACATTACACATTTAGGGTACAAACACAATAAAGGCTCCTCACTCCTCACACTATACTGGTTCCCTTCACTCACCCAGAAATAGACTTTGATGACAAACCAACCTGGTCCAGTCCTAGCAAAGGAATAGACCGGAGCCATGGTGTTAGAGCAAGTGAATCTCCATAACGCTACATGCAGCGTGGCACACACACGCTGATGGAATGCAAGAGAGAGTCCAAAAGAAGATCTCAGAGTTCAAACACTCCCTTTAGGGCTACCTATTTATACCTTTCAGGGTCTCCAATGATGGACACATAAGTGATCCAATAAGAGGACAGTGCTAGCCCCTTCCTCTCAAGGATGACTTAGCAGTTTCCACTTTCCCTATAGAAAAAGAGGGCCCAGGTGCAAATCATAATACTAATCTCACGAGTTCTCAAGCAGATAATGGACTCCTGTTTAGCCTTCAGCTTGGTCATAGCTGTAAGCCATCCAGAAATCCCATGAGAACTTGGCTGCTGTTCAATCACTGGGGAGAGATATAGACTCCTCCCTGCCAGGAACTGCAGCTTTTTGGACAGAGAAACCAATTTTGGCGTTTTTCATTACACCCCAGTCCTGATCAGCCCTCTTATGGCTGTTAAACAAAGAAACAAAGATGGAACTACAATGGGACATTTAATGGGACCAATGGGACCCATACACAGACATATGATTAAACAAACACTTTCAGCCCAATCACGTCTCCCACCAGCCCAGAGCATGCAGTGCCACCAACTGAGCATGCATTGCATGCTATGTTGGGGGGTCGGGATCAGATGTCCTTGGAGAGGTAAGTAAAAAACAAACTTTTTTTCATAGAGGAAATTCATGGAGGAATAGACCATCACTGGTTTCAAGCCATAAGCAACCTCCTGGTTTTAGAAGTAGGTTTTCTCTGTGCCAGGTGCAAGGGAGTGGCAACAGGAAACAGGTTATCTTGTTGGCTGTGTGCTCTCGGAGGCATCTGGTGGGGCCACTTTGTGATACAGGAAGCTGGACTAGATGGGCCTTTGGCCAGATCCAGCAGGGCTCTTCTTATGTACTTATGTTCTTTTTTTTTTTTACTTATTGCGAGATCTGCTGCCATAAGGTCTCAACAGGATTGGGCTGTTAATCAGAGAGAAAGGCAGGACATTTCATATGTAGGAAGAGAATTTTAGGAAAGAAGAAGCCATGAATGATCACAGAGCACATATGAAGGGGAAAAGCACTTCCACCTTAATGCATATATAACGGGGTTTTCAGTAGCATATGCCTGACGGATCTCTATAATCAGGGCCTCTGAAACGTACAACGTTCCTTTTGGGCCACTTCTCAAAGGAGAGGGGGCAAAACAGGGCAGGGGGAGGGCAACAATGGGCAGAAAACTCTCTTGAGTCCATGTCTACCAGGCTTCCCAATGCGGCACCCAGATCTACCTGCCTGGAAGACCTGGCCTCCATCTTCCACTCTCCATAAGGCCAGCTGAGAAGTTCCTCCAGCCAGTGAGACTAGGAGCTAGAGAGGCTCTGCAGTAATTGCGCAGGCACAGCCTCTCTAGGGACATCTCTGGGCAACAACAAGAAGGTTGCCTCCAGCCTTGGGTGCACAACGAAGGCCGGGTAAGTGGTGCCGTTTCTGCCGCTGCACTGCTGGCTCATGCACCCCCCGGCTGCACCCCCAGTGGGTTTTTAGACCCAACACCGGTCTGAACCCAGGTACAATTTACCCACATTAACCCCCCTCCCCCATGGGCCCTGCCTATAATCTGAATGAGCTTAGTTTAGATTCTTGTGTGGCCTGGGCATAATATTTAGTTTGAATTCCAGACATTAATTTTCAATGCATCATTGAAAAGCCCGTGGAAAACTGAACATCTTTGGTCTTTGTGAACCAGAAGTGCACCCTACTCTAAGGAGCTGAGAAAGTGAGTGTGAACGGTGTAAATCCCTCTTTCAGAATGCTGAATATTAAGACATTCAGCAGAAGTTTTAAGCTTAAGCAATTCAAGCTTGCTTGGTTTCTATAGCAAATGTATAGATATGCATACCACATCTCAAGAGTTTATTAAACGTGAAAGAACACTGAACAAAGAAAGAGGACGTCAGTGAGCATTTCAAAATCTAAACTGGGCAATCCATCATTCCAATCAATTTGTTCAAAGCTGGCAAAGTTCCTTTTCAGAGGATGGATTTGAGTTGCATTCCTTAGTTTAATTCAACACTATAACCTTCCTTATGAGAGAAGAAAAGGTTAATTCAGTACGAGAACATTAAACTCAATTGCTTCTCTGGAGATCAGTCTGTTGTTGACAAAGATGAAAAGAGAGAGCGAAGCTGATTTGCCAGTCGTAGGTGGATAATCCGCCCAAGCAGGTGGGTTCTGACAGATGTAAATCTAGACCTTCTGCTTCCTTCAGCAAGACTAAAATGTCATCAGGTCGGCCTTGGGGTCTATAGTTTCCTTAGACAATTAGATGGCCATACTATTCTGTTGTTCTGGAACAGATTTGCTGAAACGGAGACAAGACATAAAGATGCTGTTGACACAGAAAGAGATAAGAATAAGATGAATCATCGTTCAGCAGTGGAGACTTGCATACATTCACCTCTCTCCCTTGCCAGGTGCTGCTGCATCCTTGTTTCTAGGGTCCAGGAGACAAAGCGATCCCCACCCCACCATACAATAGACAAGTACCAGTAGGCACCATATTCAACCATCTTTAACCATATACAAATGCCCTGGATCCAGAACAGCGAGGAACTAAAATAGGAAACTATTTTCATTTCAGGAGATGGATGCGCTTGATACATAGGATGGATGGCATATTGGTTATGCTGGAGCACGTCGAGTGTTTTTTGTTGCTAATATGCATACAACATTGACACAGAACATGTTGAGTGTTTAAAGTGAAGGCATTTGTTAGATTTAGATTCTACAGCTCGAATGTTACTGTATACATTTCTTAATAAAATCTGACACTTTACTTGCCTAGCTGAGTACATTGACAGAACTGTCGGTCCTTAGTGACGCTTCAACCCTTTTTTCCTGGAAAAAGAAGGCAGCCATGCATACGAGATGATTATAAATGTTTGTTATAATCCTGGTAGTTCTTCTATTTTGTATGTTGCATAATTTTACGACCATGTTCTCTGGTTATTCACTGGAGTTTTTCAAGTTTCCACAAAGCTGTGCTAGCCTACAAGAAACTTGTTACTTGCAAATGGAGCCAATTAATATAACTATACATAAAACAATGCTCTGTGTTGGAAATCAATCACTTTTCAGTTTCCTATTTGTTTAAGTATCATTTAATCAATCAAGGGTACAGTCTCGTTTGAGAGATTCTTCATGCATAACAGTTTTTAGATGTACACCTAAGATTAAGTATACAGTGGACCCTCCGCATCCGCAGGTCCCACATCCATAGATTTATGGATGCCTCTAAGTCCAATTCCGGGTTGTGTCGGGCCTGCGATGCACTCCATTGACCTCCACGAGCCCCAGGACGCCTTGGGGAAGTGACTAGAAGCAACTTCTGGTTTTGCATCCACAACTTCAGGTCACTTTTCCAAGGCGTCCTGGGGCTTGCGGATGCCAATGGAGTGCAACCCAGAAGCAGCCTCTGAAGGCATCCGGAGGCACGTCTCACTAGATCTGGTAAGGCTTTGCGGTGCAACTTCACTATCCGCGGATTTTGGTATCCGTGGGTTTTGGTATCCACAGGGGGTCATGGAACTAGCCCCCCGCGGATACAGAGGGCCTACTGTACACTTAAAATATGAAGTATGACTATCACAATCTGGTGTTGAGAAATGAGCATAATGTATTATACAGGTATACTTTCTAGACAGGCAGGGCTAGAAAAGTTTTCCCGCTGAACACACACTTGCTGACAAACATGGAATTTTTCCTGTGTAATGGTACTTATTAGTCATGGAAATTTTACCCATTTGAGGACATTTGGCAAACACAAGTATCGAAAGAGAAGAAAGCACTCCTTGTCTCAACGGAACCATGAGTGTGGCAAAAACATCTAGGAATGGAAGAGCAGAACACTTGGGAGTTATGCTAAAAAAAATCATCTACATTCATCATGAAGCTTAGAACATTGGCATAACCTTACTGGAGTTTGCAGGAGGAGGAGAACAAACAACCAAGCAATTCAATTTCATTACTGAATACAACTAAGAGATAATGGTGTTGCAGGAGCTGGAACTCAAAAAGGCTAACAGATGGTCCTTTGAATGCTAAATTTTCACCACCTGTTGGACTGCAACTGGTGATACCTCTGTTCAAGTTCTGGCTCAGCCATGACACTCACTGGATGACCTTAGGCCAGTCATTATTTTTCAACATACTCAACCTCACAGAGTTGTTGAGAGAAGAAAATAGAGTGTAGGAAGAATTACACACATCACCTGAGCTTTTGGAGAGCAGAATACAAATGGAATTAAAAATATAAACACCTTAGCCTACCCAGAACTTGGCCTGAAGTAGTACTCTTGTACTACCAATCTAAGTAAACTTCCTACCAGCTCAACAATCTCCTGCTTCGGTAACTGCCTGTTATTACTTGGAAGCAGTAGCATACCATGAATGTGGTTAGTAAATGATTTATCCTTCACAATACATTTCTATTAATAAAGCTTATACTGGTGAAAAGCCAGATGTCATGTTACAGCACTGGTCTTCATGACTACCTTGATAGCTGTTTAGATTAGGAAGATGATCTCTAGGAAGGGGGTTGTTTGTATAAGGAAAAAAAAATAGGGAAGGGGTTCTCAGAATCAGAAAGTTGTAGGGGGAAGGACTCTTAACCGTGGGGGTGGGGGAGCATATAGCGCACATGGAAAAGATGGTCTATTGCCCTGATTCTCAGTTGTCCAGACAATCACATTAGTGTGTTCTTATCATTCTCTCTCAGTGTGTTTATTCTGGCTCTGGAAGCCCAAATACATTAACAACTTGAAAAATGAGAAATAAATTGAAAGTGTCTGTTTGCAAATAAAAATACACATCACTTAGTTGTTCTTAATATAATGGCTTAAATTTACAGCGCAATCCTATCCAACTTACACCACCGGTGTAACCGAATGGGAGGCCCCAGAATGGAAAGGGGATTCAAATCCCCTCCAAAGGGGGATTCAAAGGGGATTTGAATCCCCTTTCCGTTCTGGGGCCTCCCGTTCTCGCTGCACTGCTGGTTACACCGGTGGTGTAAGTTGGATAGGATTGCACTGTTAGTCTTATCCAGTTGACTCAAGCAATTCTATGTGAGTTGCTTTCTAGATCTACCCTTCCCCCCACCCCCCAAGCCACCACCTAATCATGTCAGTGAGTGGACAAATAATTTTTCTATGTATAGTGCCAAAATTGTTTTGAACTCAACAGTCCGTAAGATTAATTGGTTTTATCTCCATAGCTATCCTTTGATTGCTAAACCTGTAACTAACAAAGGACCATTTTGCAAGTCAGATTCTATTATGTTTTATCAGCAGTAATGTAACCAAACTCAATTCCTAAACATTTCCAATTCTGTGTAGAATTTATGTGTTGGAATGTTCTCCTTTCTACTTGTGATGTGTGGGTTTTTGTTAAATTCCTGTTAAAAAATGCTGTCTTATGCTGCCGACTCCGAGAATGGCTGGAAGTCATAAGAAACAAGCAACAAAACTAGATCTGCTTCTTATAACAATGCATCTCCTCTTCTTTCCTCCCAGCATAAGCTCAGTGAAACCATCGGACTACTATGACTTTGAATATTCATATATTCAACTATTATTTCCTTTTGGTCCCCATGTAGAATGGAAGGAATATTATTGTGAAGATTATGAACATTTACGCATATCACACATTTGCTTAAAATTTAAACCACAAAACAAAAACCCATGGAGCATTTAGCATGTGTGTGTAAAGCAAGTTATTAAGATTGCAATTCTGTGCATACTTAATTGGGATTGAACCCCATTCCATTCCAAGATTTGCTTCTGAGTAAACATGCACAGAGCTGAACTGTTATAGTAGTGGACAGGTTGTGGTATTGCATTAATATTTAAAATAATGGTTACAAACATTTCAGTATGCTCAGAAATTGGCTGCCATGACAAACACAATGTTAGTATCGGTGGACCTTGGAATGATTCAGCAAGGCAAGTCTTGTTCGAATGAGAAAGAGCTAAGTTGACTTGCATCTATTTCAATTATAATTATGAAATTATAATTCTTACTGCCTGTTGTTTATAACACAGAGAGCACAATCCTATGCTTGTGTACTCAGAAGGAAGTCCCATTGTCTTCAATAGGACTTACTCTCAGGAAAGTATGCATAGGATTGCAGCCACAATCATTTTATACCCGTTGGGCAGAAATGGTTTAAAGAACACCATGGCAGCTTAAACACGAATTTGCCAGCCAAGAAATGTTGCATGTCTAGCAGTGTGTTTCTGAAACGTCTATTTTGAAACAAACTCTGATCACGTCAAAATCTTTTCTCATTTGCATCTTATGAAAGAACTGAGGAGAAAAAAAACAAGATTATAAAATGTAAGACCATCAAAAGGGGATTTTTCTGAGAATCTGAAGCAAAACTATGTGCTTCAATGCATAATGGAAATAGTAACACAACAGTTCTGCGGAGAGACACATTTCAATTAATGCAGCTAAGCAAATGCTGGCTCTTCATTCAGAATTGTACAGTTTGGAAAGACAGTTTGGAAGAAGCCACCTTTGGAACTTGCCTGAGGCGGCTGTCAAATGAAACTAGGCTGAAATCCGTCTCTAATTAGAGTACATTGCTTCTCAGCCCAACTTGTTACTGTGGATTTTCTTTTCTTTGGAATCCAGAGAACAACAGATTTGCAGATCTGGGATGGAAGAACCATGGATGCTATTTAGTACATATATCAGAACGGAAGTGGTATTCGTTGTGTCCACATAGCTCTGAAAAATGTCTGTATCACACAGATTATAAAAGGGTGTCAAAGCAAGGATGACATAGTTGTACCGAAGCAGGGTACCTGCACCTCAATGGATAAATTCAGTATGTTATGTAACACGTAACCTTATATTCAATGGACAGAGCTAAAAAAGGAATGTATGTAATTAAACCAAGCTTTATACTACAAAGACTCAAATGATTCAGAGAGGCTTGATCTTTCAAATACTGAGTAGACATGATCCAAATCATGCCAACAACGTTGGTCTCAGAACATACAACACTTACACATGGGGACCATTTGAACATTAGAAGTAATTATGGAGAACTTGTGCATATGCACTTCTGAAACCGTAGTAGCTAAACTCCAGCCCATTGGTTATATGTAAATTCTAATTCCCTTGTACTTAGACTCAAATACACGTAACTGTTAGTTAAATTAAAACTGATCAAATAAATATACTATCATAGGTGGCCAACCTGTGGCATGTGTGCCACTTAGTGGCGCTCCAAGCCTTTTGAAGTGGCACATGCCAGCATTCCTACCTGAGATGCAAAAGTACCTGGAGCCAAGTCAAGAAAGGCTGCTCCGGGCTATTGCACAGATTGGCTATGTGATTGGCTGTGCGGGGTGTTCCGGCTGTTACGAGAGCCCGGATGCGTCAAATTTCATAAAGACGCCAGGGCCACAGAATAGAAGTACAGAGAGCAGCATGAGAAGGCTCAGAAAGAGCCAAACAGTGACATGGCGCCTAGCTGGAGGTGCGAAGAGAGAGCACAGAGGGAAAGCAGCGAGGGAGTACAGCAGCCCGACAAGACCCGAACACTCAGAGAGCAGGGATTGGCTGCACGGGGCGACTCTTCAAAAAGGAGAATAACCTTTTAAGCCAGGAAAGCAGAAGGAAAAAGGAAGAACTTGTTTTAAAAGCAAAGCCCTCTTCTCCTTGGCTCCCTACCCCACCGGAGGGTAGAAGCAAGGCTGCACACTGCTCTGGAGACTGTAGGACTGGTGGTGCTGGGGCTAGTGTCAGGTGGCAATCCTATACACACTTTCTTGGGAGTAAGCCCCCTTGAACACAACGGGGCTTACTTCTGAGTAGACATGCATAGGTTTGCACAGTCACTGTGCTTTAAATATTGTCATTACCGAAGAAACTTTTATTTATTTTAGTGGCACACTCAAGATTATCTACACAAAAAGTGGCACGTGGCATGCTGCAGGTTGGCCACCACTGAAGGTCACTTTAAAATGTAGAACATCAGACATCAGCCTGCATTTTTCAAACAGCCTTATGCTTTGAGAGCCATTTCAAGGTAGTTGTTGTCTCAATTTCATCACTCAGCAGAGAAATAGGCCTGACCAACCATCAGTCATTTCCCCCCCAAAATAAGACATAATGTCATTGTCATGTAACAATGATTCATTAACCCCACAGAACTCTTCATCTTTTCATTCCCTCCCTCCTTTTGAGAAATATTCATCTCATGTCATGAGCAGTGAACAAGTCTCACTTATAAAAGGATTTTCTTTATTTTTTTCTCATAATTTAGCTGAACCAACACAAAACTGAATACTGTAAAGCAACAAAAAGGTTGAAACATTTTAATTTTTGTTCAGTCTTTACTAAATAAGGCTACTACACTCCCTTCAAAAATAAACCATAACAGAAGAGAAAGTCAGTGGAGTGAGGGATCTGGCTCTCCAATTCTTGTAATACAGGTGAAGTATCTACCATCATTTATTGCATGACACTTTAAATCAGACATTGGTCATTTTATAGTGCAGTCAGTTCATAATACTTTTCAGGTGGAGGGGCCTTAATTGCTACTTGGACACTGATCAAAACCCTTACAATGAAATAAGACTAGCTATGCACATGTTTTATTCATAGACAGTATCACCTATAATTCATGGTTTCCTCAACCTGTGCATTAAAATAATCGTGAAAATCAGAAGAGGTCTTAAATAAATGAACTTCATTTTCATACCTCTCATCTATGGTTGCTTGAACAATCCTTATATATTTTTCTTTAGTAGCATAGAACTAGCATAATACTAAAAGTTAATTGGAGTATTTAGGTAGTATACTACAGTGGACATTGGGAAAACGTTTAATATTGGCAAATATTGGTGGGGAAGGAGGAAAGCCCGTTTTATTGACTTCATCATACTAGTATGAGCCAGACGTGGAGACAAAAACGGTACCGTGTTGGGAGGTTATTGTTCTAACTTCTTTCTTTTCATGTTTCTTAAATAGCACTCTTCTTTCACTTTTCACTACTCTAGAATGTTGAAGAAAGGGGCTTCTAAAGGGTGAGGGAGAAAAAGAATCCAAACTACCTCTAATTCAAGGAAAAGCTGCAAACTGACCTTTATACCAAATTGGAAAGGAGGAAGAAAAAAAAAAAAGAACGTAACTCAACGGAAAGCAAATGATTAAAATATTGTACACTGTTTTACTGGTATATAAAGACCACCCCCTCAAAAAAAGAAAAGGGAAAAAAAAGAGAGAGTAAGAGAGAGAAAGCCTTCCAACAGTGCAATGGTTGAATGCATTTATGTAATATAAACAACATTATTCTTTGCTTTTTTTCTACAGAGTCCTCTCTGGTCATGCTTTACATCCAGAATGTTCCAATGGAAGAAAGCAAACTACACCAGTCACTTCAGAAACAACTGAAGTAATAAAACAACAACTTAACTCTGAACCATTTTTTTTGTCATGACTGTCAGAGTTACCACGTTAATTGTTAAATAGGATTTTCTACAAATATACAACATATAAAAACTGTTAAATATATAACTTTAGGCTTTTCAAAATACATTTAATGATCTCTTTCAAACAAGTGTTACTTTTTCCCCCCTTGGATTTGCTTTCTGGTGCTAAATGGTGTATCAGATGAGACATAGGCCACAGATGACCGAACATGCTCTTTGCAAATACTGTATTATCCAACTTTTAACGATCAAAAAATGGAACCATAGAAGAGGCATGTTGAACTGGTTAAACTCAAAAATGATTTTAGTACGAGAAGTCAATCTAAGCACAGAGGAGTAAGGGTGGTGCGTAGACAGTTTGTGTTGTTTTTAATCAAAGTTCTGTTCGCTTGTTGAAGAATGGTCATTTTCTTTCCACATTCCCTTTTGTTTTTTAATGTACTTTTTTCCAAGAGCAGTTCCAGCGTTTTCCACAGAGTTCCATAAGGAATTTTACTGGACGGCAACATTGCAGCATTGGGTGAGCTATATTCGTGCAGGGCGGTCCCCGTACTGCCAAACCCAAATAACCTTCTTAACAGTAACATTGTGTCCACTTTAAAATAGATTTTGCTCTTTGGTCTATTGTATATACTGAAACATAAGAAAATAAAAGCAATTCAGGCAGTCTAGGGCACAAGAAGAAATTCTCTTCTGCACCTTAGTGTCCTCCCGTAAACAAAACAGTCTTCACTAAGGCTGATTGGGATGAGTACGGTACTTTCCAGTGTTGTCGACTTTTCAGATTAAAACATGACCATAGATCAAGTCCAGCAGAGGCGCATAACGCAGATGAGACGTTGACCATGAACTGGCGGTTTTTGTATTGCTAATGCCCAAGCATTTTTCTTACATCTCTATTCCTTAGAACAGTGCTCTTTAGTATGGTAGAACAAACTTTAGCCCATGATGTAGAATTATGCTGTCTTTGATGAAATACAGAGAAACAGACAGTTGAACTGATGACATATAATGGATGGTGATCCACAGCAGTGAAACTTGACTAGGGAATGTAGCCCACACAGAGCCTAGAATTCCTACAAGGCTTCTCTGTTGTTGCATTTGTCAGGAGACCTGCAAGTCAATAAGAACAAAGAAGTTAACATCTTCACTTTAAAAGTACCAATGGCTAGTTTAAAATAGCTTGAACTACCGTATTGTCCCGAGTATAAGACGCACCTGATTATAAGACACACCCTTAAAGTTTGGCGCTATTAAAAAAATTTAATTAAATCACTGGCATTAAATTGCAGCAGCCTGATTATAAGACGCACCCCTAGTTTAAAAAGTTAAGTTAGGAGAAAAAAGTGAGTCTTATACTCAGACCAATACGGTATTTACTGATCACACAGACATGTCTTCCAAAGAGAATAGAAAACACTTTGCTCTCGCCTGAAACATGCAAAGAAGGTTCCAATTTGCACTTCTTAATAAAAGAAAAATATACATATTCTGAAATGCAGGATTATTTGGATACAGTAGAAAAAACTGGTTTATACCAGATATTTTCCTGCTTTTAGATAACAGATTATGTATTTTTTGTTATTATTCAGCACACTAATTGAATCAATACTGCCCTCTAGTGATACCATTACTAAAAAGATATTTATGATCAATATACTAGAATATTGGTTGTAGCGATAGATATTATCATATGAGAAAAAACAGCAACAGCAAATGTAAAAGAAAAATGAAGATCTAAAATTGATGCTTTCTTTAAAAGAGATAAACATTGTAGAGAAGCTGGCCAAAAAAATCAGGAAGGAACAAAAGCAGGTGCATACATAAACCAAAAACAACTATAGATATTTAAAAACTAATAGAAATGAATGGTTTTGGGCACGAAAGGAAGCAATCTAAGAAAAGGACAAATTCAGTTCTTAGAATGTATTTTGGTACTTAAAGTCTTGCCATAATAAATACATGTTATGCAAAGTTGATTTCTAAACTTTAAAGCATTATTTCCTTTGTTACTTCAGTGTGTCCTCAATATTTAGAATGTTTATGACTGATAAAGAAAATATCAAGTATTAGAAAACAAAACTGAGAACAGGACACATTTCACACAATTCAAGCAAGGCATGGCATTTAGATTTTGATTTTTTTTACATGTGCACAATTTGAAAGTAGCTTAAAAGAACATCAGTCATTTTAACAATGGCTCTGTATATAGTCTCACATTGAGGCACAAGGTTTATTTGACAGAGGTCTGTTTTTAGCCTCTTGCCTTTTCCAGGAACAACCCCCCCCCCCCCCCCGGACTCTTGCAAACAGTCTTTCCTTTTCGGACTAGTGGTCAGACTTCAACTCACATAACCTCAGATAGGCTGAAGGCAAAAAACCTGTTTGATTATTGTGATATTTCCCTGTTTTTATGTATATACATTTAGTAAGAAAGCATCATTGACTTTTTCCACATCATTCTCTCAGTTTGTTCAGCCTCTGTAGATTTTTAAACCCATTATGATATCACAGCATCCTCATACAGTCCCTGTGTTCTGCACTCAGCTGTTAGTTTCTGAAATCAATACTCTGGTGTGAAAAGTTAGGGCAACCTATCTGCCTTCTGGTAATTTACAGTCACCTGCTGAAATTGCAAGCTCAGTTTTTCATATGAAAATTAAAAGCTATTGAACTAACCATTTTGACAATGCTTCTTGTATACGCAAGTATTATTTGATAGGGCAGACAGCAAAGGAAAGATTCAATTTATGTTGTATACCCAACACATTATGGTGGAAAACTCAAAGAACCTTGTCTCTTGAAACTGTCTCCCTGACGTTCAAATTCAGCTCAGAAAAAGTTTTTGGTGTTTGTAAAGCTCAGCTCAAAGAGAGATCTGAATTTTGTGAGAGCTAGAATCATTCTCCCCCTTGGATTACATAAGTGGTAGGGAGGGAGAAGAATTCATGGTCTACCTTCTCAGCCTCCAAACTTCTTCCCAGCCTCCTTCTCCTTCCTTTTCAATTCAACTTATCTCTCAGGTGCTGCAGCAGCATTCTATACAGGGAAAAAAAGAAGATATAATCTATCTCTCCTCCTCCTTTTTGGCATACCCATTAAGTGGAGGAAAAGCCCTGATGGCCTTTGAAATATATTCTCAATTCCCTCCTTTCCCTTCTAGAATTCTGATATAACTTATTGCCCTGGACTGGTGTGTTGTGTTGAAATTGAAGGAGAGGGGTTTGGGACATTGGAGGATGGATGGACTTTGAAGGGGCTCGAGGGCAGGTGGGCAACTCATACATTTAAGAAAACATGCTGAACTTGAATTTACAGGAGCAAACGGGTATAGAGCCATGGCAAAAAAGTTTTTTAAAATGGTACCAATAAAAAACGAGACAAACTTAAGTGCAGCTTGAAAGTAGTCATTTAAAATATAAAATATTAAACACACACACACACACACACACACACACACACATACACACTTAAAATAACACGTTAAAAATTAAAACCATCAAAAACATGCTGAACTATTTCTGAATTTGATAAGTAGCTCAGTTTATTTTCATTGGATTAACTCAAAAAGTGGGTGGGAGATCTCTCATCTCTACCTATTTGTACCTGCATAGCAAAATTCTCCAATAATACTGACAAAAGAATTTTCAATATCCTTACATGTGCACCCCCTAAATAAAGACGCAAAGCAGAGGTTTGGGTAGATGGTCACTTTATTAATAATTAATGAACATCTGCAGCAGGGAGGAAACCTGAACTCAACTCCTCAGCGTGAGGGCATTTAGGAAGGGGAAATGGAAGGAACTGCCTACCTCCCCCAGATCAAGAATGGGCATGACAACCTGACTCCAAGCTACCCCCAGTCATGGATAGAGGAAGATTATCTTGGCCAACCTCCAAAGGGGGTCGAGGCAGCTGGACAGCGCAGACTCCCACGGCTAAGCCTTGTAGTGATCCTTGCCTATCCCAGCCCAGTGATGGGGACTCGAGTCAAATGACTCGACTCGCAAGTGTGACTTAGCCACTATTTCCCGTACTCGTACTCGTACTTGTACTCGTGACCCACTGACTTGCACTCGTACTCGCACTCGTGACCCACGGGACTCGTACTTGACTTGCACTCGTGGGGGTAACGACTTGCCATTTCCAAGTCATTTTCCTTTAATGGCCGGCATCAACACAGGCAGGCAGGCAGGCGCAGTGGAGACCTCGGAGGAGGAGGGCAGCAGGGAGGAAGGGTTTTCAAGGGGGTGGGAAAGCAAGCCTGGCTCTGAGTCCCCCCCTTTTGTTGCTGTCTGTTTGGCACTGGCCACAACTCCGAGCGCGAGGGGTGGGGAGGAGTGAGGGAAGACGAAGCTGCCGCAGCAGTTCCTCCTCATTGACCAAAACTCCGAGCCCAGGGGATGCTTGGCTCAGCAAGGGGAAGGTGCAGGGAGGGAATAATAAATGGTTTGAATGTAGACACGCTTGTAGACACAAGACTGAGAGGTGAGGGAAAGGGCATAGGGGGAGCCAAGTGGGTGCTTTAAAAGTCTCAGAGGTCCCCACACTCACCCCACACACAGACACCCACCCACCCCATTTTCAGGGGAAAAGCTATTTTCCCCAAAGTGACTCGACTCGTGACTTGTGACTTGTGGTTTCTGGCCTTACTCGTACTCGACTTGCACTTGTGCAAAAATGACTCGCACTTGACTCGTACTTGCCCAAAAAATTTGACACTGACTCGCACTCGGACTCGCACTCTTGCAAAAATGACTCGTACTCGCACTCGCGACCTAGTTACTTAGATACATCCCTGTCCCAGCCAAGGCAGCCAGCCTCACTGATCCAGACAAGCATCTCGTGAGCAGTCCTGTCTTACCCCCTGACCTTGCTGACCTCAGGATGAATGCCAATGATAAAATTCCTGTCTACGCAGACCACTCATCACCTGCCAAAGTGACCTAGGAGAACAAACATACAGTAAGGGGGGAACCTAAAACTTCCCCACACCTCAGCTAGTCTGGGGTAGGCGAAAAAACTGCCAGCCAAGACCAATCAGGCTACATGTCGCATGGATAGGCTTCCTATGCAGTAATATTTTGCCATCTTGTTGAATCTGCTTTAATTTAGTCTACCTTAATGATGTAATACCTTTCCTTTGAGTACATTGAACAATTACAGTATGTCCCAAATTATATTTTCATATACTTTAAACAAGAAGTGTAGGAAACTATCACCTTCATATCACCTTATGGGCTGGAACTGCAAATGGAAGGCACATCTATTCATGCAAAGAATATGGGCAATTTTTGATGATCTTCCTTGCTGAGTCACATGCCATCCTGTTTGGTAGGGTTCCTCAAACCCCCCTGGAGTAGATTCTAGCACACACAGAGGGAAGGCGGGGGGATCAGCATAGATAGAAACCTTTTGTGAAGAGAAATGCCTTCTGTTTGTGGAACAAATATTTAACATTCAGCCCTGTATGCTTAATGTTTGATACATTTCATTTTGACGTAACTTCTAAACGTCACAATCATTTTGAAATGATCTAATTTTAACCCACAGACATTGTAAGAATAAATTGAAATCAGAAAATGGAGCTATAGAAGACCCATCAATCTCACACACATAACTTTGCTCTAATAATTATTAGGTAAGTAACCAGCTATTTACTAATCTTGTCTGAGATACAACTGAGATGTTCATCCTTAAAACTTATGTGAAGAGTAGACTAACAGTAGACTTTGCAAGCTTACTAGGGTGTGCTTTTTTCTAAAAGCAAATTTTAAAGGGCCTAATTACAAACATGCAAGATTTCTATCCCCTACAACCCAGCACAGTATGAGAATATTAGTTCTACTTTAGCCTGAAATACCATTAGAGGATGTGAATGATGGGGTGCTAATTAAACATGTGAAAAATACCATGGTAGATCAAACCAAGATCTATCTAGTCTTAGCATTTCATTTTCGACAGATGCCTTTGGAGCATTATCAGCAGGGCACTGGCAAAAGCCAACCTGTTTCTTTTCTTCAGCATGGATATACTGCCTAATAATATGAAAATTCCATGGAACTATCTGCCATTAATAGATCCCATACAGCCATTAATAGATCTCCTCACAAACAGCTTTATCCTCCACAGATATTTTTCATCTTTTCCCCGCAAATATGTCTGTCTATACTGGTGACTATCACTACCATCATATACTATGAATTGTAGCCCTACGCAGATATTATCTCTCCATGGAAATGAAGATGTGGTTGGGGGAGGGAGAGTGCCAGTACATCCTGCCCCCATGCCTCCGAAGACTCAGTGCTTGAGCATCTCGTGTTCCCAATCATGACGGGAGTATCTTGAGTGCAGTGTTCATCTATGCAGACAAATGTACATACGGGCAGAAATGAAGGACAGAACTTTGGGAATACACTGATGCAGGGCAGGGTTTACTGGCACACAATCATTCCCTGCACAATGCACAACCATTACTGTAATAGACAATAGTGCCTGCATATGGCTTGTGGCAGAGGTACTTCCTTTCATCTCAAGAAATTAACGCAAAGTAGGGTAACCCCTACTACCAGTATCATTCCAGGAAAATAAAAGTCCTCCTTTAGTATTCAATTCAATTCAAATACCTTTACTGGCATAAGAGTAATAAACCAAATACAGATTAAAGATAGATACACATTCCTAAAAACATATATAACACATTCCTAAAGAATAAGGCATAAAAAATGTCCTAAAGAGAGCCCAATCAACCTCGCCTAGCATAAAATTTTTGCTCCACCACACAAAGGAACTTTGCAACTTGACCAATCATATCTGGGGGACCATTGTTTAAAAGAAAAACCAATTTCTTGGCATCTGGAAGGCCTGTGATGTTTACCAGGGTAGGCTCTAAATAAACAGCCCGTAAGGGAGCATGTAATGTGCAATAAAATAAGATGAGACTTAAGGATTCAACTGTGCTCATATTACATGGGCAACAGCGATCCACGAGTGGAATACTAGAGAATCTACCCACGAAAACCTGAGAGGGGGTAACATTGAACCTAGCACAAGATATTGCTTGATGTTCTTTCGGCTCAAGGAAAAATGACAGATATAGGGCTAGTTGACCATAGGACAATGGGATATGAAAAAAAAAGAGGGGAGTAAGAGCTAGAAGCCAGGGAATGAAGAGTTTGTGACTCGTTATCAAGGAGACTTCGGTTCAATTTCACAAACAGTTCAAATTCGGATGACAAACATAGAGTTTCCTGAAAAAAGCCCAAATGATTTAGCTTCTCCCAGACCATAATCAACCACTTGGGAGCAACCACATCTATTAACATTTGGAAGACAAAGCTATCAGGTTGAGCATGAAAGGAGATCTGCAACCAATACTTAATCATCGCACACCATGCTCTCGTCTCCAACAGGGACTGACCTAGCTCTAGGCATAATGCAGTGTTTGGGACGCACCTGGGAAGACCCAGCAACTTCCTTAGAAATCCTGCCTGCAAGCTCTCATGGGCACGCTTGAATGATCCCAGTCAAACTGGAGCACCATAAAGAAACTGCCAAACTGCCTTTGCATTATAGACCCTGAGTGCCACTGGGATAAAGCCATTACCCTGTTTAAAGGAGAAACGGAGAATGGCTTGGGTAGTTTACGTGGCTAAATTGAAGGCTATTTTTTGAAGAACTGATCAAGACAGATTGTAATAAAAATTTACCCCCAAATATTTGTAATGCATGACTTCCTTTAGTATAGTTTCCTATCACACAATAATATTCTATAATATTCATACAGCCCAATCCTGTGTAAGATGCGGCGGTCGGCCTAAAGTGCCAACCGCCACATCCTATCCCGTTCCCTGGCTGCCCCTGGGCAGCCTGGGTGCACCTTGAGGGAAGGGGACCATCGTCCCTTTCCCTCGGTGCAAGTGTCCTGAGGCCCTATGGGCCTACTTGAATGTATGCCAGCTCTGGAGCTGGCATACATTCGAGGCCAGTGTGTAAGGCCGCAATGGGCAGGAGAGGCCACCAATATTCCCTCCCTCCCCCCGCCCAGTTTGGCCAATGGCCTCCCTCCCTACCCTGTCATAATCTCTATGATGACATAATCTTCATAATCTACCATTTTAGTCACATCTTCTTTCCCAAACTGTTTACTATGATCATTCTAGTTTCTTTTTCTGCCTCTCAGTTTGGAGATTGTTTTTTTAATATCAATAATTTATCAAGATGTGTTTAGCTATCAGCAATAGTTAATAGAAATGAAAGAATAATAATTAAAACCAACACTTCTTAGTTTAGAAAAAAAACATTTGAAATATAGTTACACCATTTTGGGTAGTACACAATGATTGAGAAGAAAAGTGGCTTCTAATAATTAAATTATAAAAAGGTATCCCCTGACAATTAAGTCCAGTCGTGTCCGACTCTAGGGTGTGGTGCTCATCTCCATTTCAAAGCCGAAGAGCCAGCGTTGTCCGAAGACGCCTCCGTGGTTATGTGGCCGGCATGACTCTCCTTGCCGCAGCGTGTAGCATGCAGCTGGAACACGGAGCGCTGTTTACCTTCCCGCAAGCGGTACCTATTTATCTTCTCGCATTGACATGCTTTGGAACTGCTAGGTTGGCAGGAGCTGGCCAAGCAACGAGCGCTCACCCCGTCGTGGGAATCGAACTGCCGACCTTTCGATCGACAGCTTATGGTTCAGCGGTTTAACCCGCTGCGCCACCCGCTGGCAATTAAATTATAGCCCTGTTATAGCCCTGTTCATACTAACATCCATGTGATGCTGGGGGAAGGAAGGTGAGAGTGCACTTGCTAAACTCCACACTAAATCCTGACCTTTGCCACCCATAGATACAGCTTTTGTCATTGCAGAGAAACGCTATATGCAAAGTTGGTGGGGTATAGTGGGCACGTTGGCACAGAGGTGGGGCTTAGCCAGCATGCTCTCCTCCCCACACACAAATCATGTGTATGGGGTCCATGCAATGTTTGTATGAACAGGGCTTATATGTTGGTTACAATTTTCAAACTCTATAGACACTAGCGTCGCTCCGGTAGGGGCGGGGCTGTAAGTATCGCTGCGGTCATAGTCTCTTTACCGAGCGAGGAGGAGGCAGCCCCGCCCCCTCACTGTCCGAGCCAGTCCCCTACGGAGAAACCGGCAGGGAAGAGACCCTGCCTGCTGCTTTCTCCGCAGGGGACTGGCTCGGACAGTGAGGGGGCGGGGCTGCCTCCTCCTCGCTCGGTAAAGAGACTATGACCGCAGCGATACTTACAGCCCCGCCCCTACCGGAGAGACGCCTCTGTCTATAGAATGAATGAATATCCAATCTTCTGTTTTCAAACAGATAAGTAGGTACAAAATACAAGAGGGTAAAAGCGAGACAAGAGGTGGAAAGGATGGTACCAGAGGATAGGGTTAACTGGAACAGAGTCAGAACACCTGATTATCGTAATTCTTATTCTGGCAACCCGATGCTAACTAGGATCAGGCCGGTGCACGGATGAATTTATGATAGCAGAACCCTGTTCTGTTGACGTAAAATGGCTGCTGATGGTGTGCTTCATCGGCGGACATTTTGCATGTGCTGTCACAAAAGGTGGCGGCACCGGAGCTGCACCTGCCAGTGAGGGTGGGAGGTGGGCAGATCAGCAGAGGGGACTGGAGCCTCAGAGAGGCATGCTATGGGCAGGTATCAGTGGAGTCTTCTTTGCCGATATCCTGACCACCATTTCACCCTCGGCATGTCCCCTCAGGTCTGCTTGAACTTGTGCCAGCAAAATAGCTGGTGCAGATCTGAGTAGTGCCATTGGAGGTCATGCTGGCATGGAGTAGGGTAAGTAAAAAAAAAAATTCTTACTTGCCTCTCCACCCCCACATTGTCTCCAACTGCTTGCGGGATGCAACGGAGCCTGTGATGGAGCTGCTGCTGCACCTTGCAGGCAGCATTTAGTTAGGATTTGGCCCTGAGAGCAATACTGCTGTTGCCAAAATACTCCACAGAGAGATCTCATGAGCCTTGAAATTTGTGCAAGGTTTTCCTTCATATACAGGATATTTCATTTGTTTTGAGATGATCGTTATAGGAGTTTCACACCGCAGTCTTCAATATCAGGAAGTGAGAGGGATTTCCAAACCCACAACATGAATCACTTAGCAAGACAGCACATCGCTTCCAAGCTGCATTCGTTTCACTTAGGGCCCATGAGTTGTGATGTAACTAAGCACCAAGTGAACAAATGAGAATTCACAGACTGTGCCTCGAGTGAGGCTGATGCTTTCTCTGACACCTTTCCAGAATTAAATTAGCTTACAGCTCCAATACATGTATGTAAGAGTAGCCTCTAACTCTCCACATCTCCAGCAAGCAGAGCTATCAGAACAGTTTAGCTCAGTCAGTGTGAAAGGGGACAAATGAATTCACAGAAACACCTTTGCAGCACTAGTCTGAGACTGGGCATGGAGGAAACTACTTGAATTAAAACAAAACAAAACACACACACTGTGGTATGTTCGGTGTTATGCTTCTTGAGATTGGGCAATGAGAGTTTTACCTGTATGATTTACCCGTATGATAAATGTGATGATACCATGCTGCCATGGACACATAGACTTAGGAATAAAATGATCCTTACCAGATGACGTGCTGGCGGAACACTGTAGCAAAAGCACTGTAAGTGCTTTGCGACAGTGCAATAGCTGGTGCCAGCAGCCAGCAGGATGCCCTGGACCAGGTAAGTCCAGCACAGAAGCAAGGTGAGGGTAAGGAGTGGGCTGAAAGGGGCAGGGGAGGGTGGTGAAGTGGGTGGGTACATTGGGTCCGGGTGGGGCCGGGATCAGTAGCGCCTATCCAAACCCAATCCTATCACCTGCTGGTATGGAGCTTCTGGCATCATGGGTGATATAACCTATCTGCATATTTTAATTGCAAGGGCAATAGTTAAAAGTTAAACCCAACATTTTCTGTTTATTTCTTTGACTTTGTTGTTTGTTAATATATCTATTTTTTTTTTGCTAAAGTAAACTAGTGTGACCTGATCTGGAGGTGATATAAATAATGTTCACATTAACGCTTGATTCTCTCAGTCAAGCTACTGAAAAAAGTACACAAACCTTCTGGAGACTTGGGTGAACTCGCACATCAGTTAGATGTCTCTACCCATAACACAGAAGGATCTACTGCTTTTTAACTTGGTAGATGGTAGCAAGTATTGATTATTTAGGGATGTTAGGGTACACCAAGTCCCAGTGGTAAAACTGAAGCAACTAGACATACGCCTAATAGGCATACCTAGTGACCCCTTGAGCTACCAGAATAAAGAAAATGGTAACTGTTTATTTTTATTCATAAACATTTAAAATATAAATTTAAAAATAAAATAAAATTAAAAAAAATAAGGCTCAATCACAACCCTAAAAGGTTGAGTTTTCGGTTGCCATTGAATGTATGGAAGAGAGGCAGCCATCTTGATCTGGTATGGCGTTCCAGCTGAGAGGTGCCACCACACAGAAATCTCTCTCTCTCTCTCTCTCTCTCTCTCTCTCTCTCTCTCCATTGCAAGGTAATGAAGGAGGGCCCTTCCAGAAACTCAAGCTCAAAGGACAGGCTGCATTGTACCTCAAGGGACAGACTGTTTCATAAAGGTGGTTCTCTAGGTATCCTAGTCCTGCGCTATTTAAAAGGTAATGACCAGCATCTTGAATTGCACCTGGAAATGAACTGGCAGCCAGTGTAATTGGTGTAATAGCAAGGTGACAAGATCATACTACCTGGTGCCAGTCAAGAATCATGTGGAAACATTTTGCATCAACTGCAGTTTCTGAAGAGTCTTCAAGGGCAGCTCCACATAGTGTAAGTTACAGTAGTCTGATGTAACCAAATAGCAGCCCAATCCTATCCATCCTTCCTTCCCCCCTCGCTGATGAAGCTGTACCAAAAATCGCGTGTGATTTTTGGTACAGCAGGCGGCGGCGGGGGAGCAGGAGCCTTCGGAAGAGAAATGGGATTTAAATCTCCTTTCCCCTCCATAAGCCTCCCTCCCCGCAATGGGACTCCTCAGACCTGCACCAGCAATTTTGCTGGCGCAAGTCTGAGGAGAAAAGGGGGTAGAGAGGCTGCTGCTACTGGAGGGAATAGAACCTGTCGTGCACCATCGCCGCCGGATTCACCTCTTACAGCCTTCCCGCCCCTTGTTCCTCCCCACTCTCTGCCCAGTTTCACCCCTTTCCCATTTTGCTACCTTATCTTCCTCAGTGGGCAGCTGGCACTCTCTCCATGCACGTGGGAAGGCTCTGACCTTCCCAGTAGCGCTCCAGCAGCGTGCTTCTCGCTGCTTTATAGCCATTTTTTGGAAGTTGCCGTCAGCAGAATGTGGGAAAATAAATTAGGCCTTGCAACTTACTCCTGAGTAGATATGCATAGAATTGTGCTGCAAGACACTTATAAAAACGCAACCATCTTTCTTGATTAAAAATTCTAAATAGTACATTTTAGAATGCAATACAAAGAAAGCTGGGATAAGTTTTTAAATACATTTGTGTAGCAGTGGATTTTGTTTCAAGACTAATAGTAACCCAAAGAAAGAAGGGCTATAATCTTGCCAAGTTTCTGCTCCATTTTCTAAAAAAACATCATCAATATGTTCCACCCCACAAAAATGCGGTTTTAAAAACTGCCTCTGTTTTCAAAACCAGCAGCCTACAAATTGGCGACTTTGTAGTCACCGGGGACCTCATATCTATTTATCTAACCTACTAGAAACATTGTTTTTATTAAAATCAAGTACAGTATTTAACTGAGCAATTTCCACAACGGTTGCTAGAACATGTGTAGGTGGCTTTAAAATGTCTCTTTTACAGGGTATTCTCTATTCAATGAAGTGAGTCATGTCACAGAATATTTGAATATATTTGTATACAGAGATCTTGTATCCAAGGTGACCGACAGTGCAATCCAATGCATGTGTACTCTGAAATCCTATTTACATGCAATAGGGCTTATTCCCACGTAAAAGTGCATGCGTCTGCAACTTAACAGCATTCTCAACTAAACTTACAGTTTGGAATTGTTGAATACATTCATAGATTCTCATGTTTGCCATCTTGTTTGTGGCACAGAAGGCCTTAAAATAACTTCAATAGCGATTGCAAAAAACTCTGTTCGCACAGACTCACCTGGCAGTATCAAAGTCTTCTCCCTCCCACTGGCTCACCTAGCTGCTGGTACTGCAGCCATTACTGGGAGCTCTTCCCATCTCCAGCTCTTGGATGTCCATAGGCCAGTGGTTCCCAAATTGGGAGGCACGGTGGCTCCCAGGGGAGCCATAAAAACCAGCCAGGGGAGCCGTGGACTGCTACAGAATCACCTCGGAAAACAGTGCAATGCCAATTGGAAGGCATCAACATAATGTAAAGGGGAGCCAATAGTTGCCAATGGTCAAGGGAGCCGCAGGTCGAAAAAGGTTGGGAAACACTGCCATAGCCCCAAAGAAAGAACATTTCCAGGAAATACTTGTGCTTGGGTCACTGCCATTGTAAGTGCTCCATGTGCTGGTGTGTGGAGGGGCAACAGAACCATCCTTCCTCCCACAGGTAGAACAGTGGCAGTCAGACAGGAGGGAAGAGGACCGAGTTCAGTAGCCAGCAGTGCTTTTTAAAAACATGCGTCACATGTATACATAAAGGGACAAACAATCAGGTGCAAGGATCCTGTGTCGAAGCTAACAGCATGTCTATGTAACACGGCAGTGAAAGTTGGCTGAGGCAAAAATTGAGGTGCACCAACATTTACTGGTAAGTGTTAAAGAACCAAACAGAGAGTTTGAACTGGCACTCAATATACTAACACACTCAGGGGAAATCAGGCAGTCCAGGGGAATTCTGACACCAACAGGCACGCACAATGGAGCCCTAAAGAAAAGACATAGGAGAAAGAGAGGGGGAGAGGAACTCCATAGAAGGAGAAGGGGCAGAGCAATGTAGGGGGAAACGGGGGGGGGGGAGAAGGGACATAGGCAGATTAGCTGGGTTTCCCAAAGGAACCTTGGAGGAGAAAGGGAAGGTTTTGGGATGCAGGGAAGGAAGAAGGAGGGGGAATGTCTATGTGAAATATTCCTCCCTCTGTTTTGCCCTCACCACTTCTACTCAATCCTCCTTCCTCATAAGCCATTGATCTTCCCTAGCTCAGTCATAATACAAAGCTTCTTCCTTCCCATAGACTCATTGCAAGGTTTTCCCATTGCCAAGCTAATCTAAACTTCATAGCAGCTGCATTCATTTTCATTCTCATAAAGAATTATGTCAGGCTTCAGAAAAACAAAACACACACACACACACACACACACACACACACACACACACACACACACACACACACACACACACAAACCTATTTCAAGATTGCAAGTAAAGGATAGAAAAGAATACATGTAAAACATCTGGAGATATTAGTTGGTATAGTTCTTTTATGTTTTGCCACCACACAAGCATCCTAGTGTTCAATCTGAAAGGGTCGTGCTTTTGCATACATTCCAAGGGAACCTCTGCAAAAGTCCTTTGCAGGCAGTTGATGGAAAAGGCACTTGGAAAAGGCTCAATGGGCTTCAGATTGTGGGCAACAACAACAAAAGTCATTTTGGATGTATTATTTTTTTCAGTTGAGCATGATGGAAGTGTGACAGTCTGCTTGCAGAAGCATATTTAACTGCCCCTGGTAGCCCCAATATGATTTAATCGAGGTGGAATAAGAGTTTATCCATTGTTTCACTTGTAAAGAAAAGCTGGAAACGACCCAAAATGGACCAATATTTTAATATTTCATCTCGCTTTTAGTTAATATCCTATCCTACACCTGAATGCACATAGTTCAGTGGTTCTCAAACTGGTAGGTGCGGCTCCCAGGGGAGCCGCGGAAACCAGCCAGGGGAGCTGTGGCGTGCCAAGGAATCCTCTCGGAAAACAGTGCAATGCCAGTTGGCAGGCATCAACGTAATGTAATAGGGAGCCAAGGCCAATGGTCACCAATGGTCAAAGGAGCCGCAGGTTGAAAAAGTTTGGGGAACACTGATTCATAGTTTATTACTGTGATGCCCTCACTGCTAGATGGTGACAACTTTAGAATATGATCACCCAACAAAGAGGTTACTTCTATGGCAAAATTCACCCCAAGAACCAATATCTGATGGGTCCTGAGAATATTGCAGTGGCCATCCCTCCTCTATTAGAAAGGTTTTCCCAATACTAAATTCTAACTTTATTTAAAACACAAAAAAGGGCGGGGGTAGCCACTGAATTAATCAAAATGGAATTTCAGGTTAAACACACACTATGGTTTACATTCTATTCACTGGTTGATCTAATGGCAGGTACCTCACTGGCCCAAGAGGGTCATAAGACAGCTACACAGATGAAATGTAATGAACTGGAAAGCCAAACAGGTCTGATGTGAAGACAGTGACCATGATCCTATGGTGGCAATGTGATTAGTCAAATCCAGAGAGATATTCCACGATCGGCTATTTATCATGGTGAACGGATAATAAAATGCTACAGATCAGCCAAGAATCCATTAGCAGAATACTTGTCTTTTACTTCAAAACTTTGCTTAAAGAGGGGGAAAAGTGGTGGTGAGCATATTTTAATCCAGTGAGAGCTTCTGTACTTCTCTGAGGTCTGGAGAAGGACATCATACCTAGACGGCATTGGGACTAGAAAGCACTCAGAAAACAGTTATGCATGCCAGGGTTGATCATCTCTAAGCTCCAACAAAGCTTCAAGCTGCAGAGGGAAAGAGGGAAGGGGCTCCCCCCCCCCGTCTTGCAGTACTCCTGAAGCTAATGTGACAAGCAAGAGCCCCCCCCCCTCTGAGTTGGTGCTTCATTCCTGCATTTGCACTGAGCCTTGGAGCTTGGTGTGATGTGAGAGACAAGTCCCCTGATCTGTGAAAGGCCTGAAGATCTGTGAACGACAGTTCGATACTCGCTGCCAGCTGCACCTGCGTGGGAGGCAGAGTGCCGGCAGCTCAGCGTGGGAGGTGAAGGCCAGTGAGAGGCCAGACTGTGAAGGAAACCATTTAGAATGAAGTTGTTCATACAAGATTGAACATTTATATGTACCGGTAATTGTAAAAGTCCCCGTTAGGGGGTTTGGGAAAGCCTGCCCATGTAAGCCGCCTTGGATTAAAGTCGAAGGAGAAATCCAATGACCAAGAATGGCGGTATTATAAATACTGTATATTATTATTATATTATATTTGGAATAATAAGCAACAAACACACAAAAAAACTGCTGGCTACTAAGGCCATGATAGGGTTCCCTTCCCCACCTTTTACAGCCTTTGTAAAACTGAAGCGAAACTGGGATGAATTTTTAAACACCTCAAGTTGTGCAGCAACTAAAACTTGTTTGATCTTTTTTGGATACAATGAGCAAAGAGTGACTCTCAGGGGAACTATAGCGAGCGCTGAGTATTAGCAGTTATAAAACACAGCACCAAATTAAATGGCTAGAGTCTGAAGAATTAATTGCAGTCCAGATGGCATGAATAGGTGAAAACCCAGATCTTTCCATCCACATTGACAGTGATAAAGTTTTGCCTCCAGAGAAAACACATGCTCAGAATGCCTGCAGCTCTGGACGGACACACACACACACACACACACACACACACACACACACACACACACACACACACACACACACACACACACACACACACACACACACACGAGAGAGGTACAGTCATCTTTTTGCAACTAAATTCTGAAACAGCAATAGGAAGTAGCCACACCTGACATCTACATACACTAACAAAATGCACTTTTCATGTTACAAGAACATACATCACGTTGGATGCTTCTTACTGTGCCAAAGAGGTACTTTGATTTTTTTTTGTTTTAAAATGTACAACCTGCTTATCAATGCATGCAAGGCAGTCAATAATTTATCAGCAGACACAATAAAATGCCAGGAAAAATCAGTACTTATTAAATAGCAACAATCATTCAACATGGAAGTCTTACAACCGGAAAACTGAACACCTGCAGCTCTAGCAAGCGAAGCTAGAAGAGATGTAGGCAGATCAGGGCTATGTGCATGAATTCCACAGTGTCATGTCGACAGCCATAAAGAACTTCCTATAATAAGAGCATGGGAAATGTCCCTTACTAGAGGATCTCAATAAACAGGGGAACTCGTATGTTAAGTAGTGCTTTTAAGAAATAAAAGCTTGCGTTGCTAAAAAGATAGGTTAAAGCAGTTTCTGGGTAACGATAGCAGGAATATAGATGTAATAATGAATACATGATTAATGCAGACCAGGGAAAGGAAGGAGACTTCGTATGGGAGGGAGAGACAAGCAAAGAAGAAGAGGCAGCATGTGAGCCTAAGGCCTCCTCAAGATTGGTTAATCATGATTAAGTTATTGGCAACATGGCATCTATTACATGTCTAAGGTGAACGTGTTAAAGAAAGTTAATTTGTTCTTTTTGGACAAAGACAATAAGAGGTCTTCCTACAGTATGTACATTAGCCACCTCAAATTTCATAGCTTATGGTCAAACTGAATGGGTCATATACTTTATGGTCCAGGATCTTCAATCCTACTAACCTTAGTATTATGCTGTAGAATATGCACACACAAATAGTTAACTAATCATGTCTGGGGGAACACTTACTGGCCTGTGGCCCAGATCCGCATGCCACCCATATGACCAAACCCAGAGCCCCTGCGAGCTCAATAGGAACAGCTGGCTTGCCTGGGGTCATGCCAGCAAGAACTAGAGTGGAGAGACTTGGCACTGGCATTCGCAGCAACTCCACGGACGAGATGGGAGGTGGGCAGGATGCTGCATTGAGCACTGGGAGTGGCCGCTCAAAGCACCAATGGCTTCCTGGTGGGGCGTTCCCTGCCCCTTTGAGGCTGAACCTGACAGGCATGAAGGTGGCAGCTAGAGGTTGCTCCAGCCAGCCTCACACAAGGGAAACCACAAGGAAAGCGACACAAGACAAAATAAACTGTGTGCTTTAAGAGGGAAAAGAAGCCAGGAAGAGGCAGACAGGTGTTTGGCCCCAGGAGGGGGACACTCCAGGATGCAGGGTCACCTTTCAACAAATCGTATGTTTTGCCAAAGGTAATTTTTTTTCTTTGTGTTGAGAATGGCATTCATTGTCAAAAGAGCAGGCTGAAGTCAAGAATTCATCAACACTGTGCCCTGCAAATTATTCTATCATTAACAGCCTGATCCTTCCTAAAATGCGGCGGTCGGCACATCCAGGGTTCACCTCGTCCCCTTCCCCCGGTGTAAGCCGGAGGCTCAATGGGCCTCCTCTGATGTGCGCCAGCTCTTTAGCGGGCTCACATCTGGGGAGGCTGTGTAAGCCCAGCCTGGCCAAGGAAGGGAAGTGAGATGTGCCGCCAAGATCCCTGCCTCCCTCCTGGACTAGGCCAGCCACTTGCCTCCTCCCCTGTCACCCCAGACTGCCCTCCCACCAACCTGTGCAGGACTGACTTGTGTCTGATGAAGCAGGTCCTGGAGGATGGTGTGCCGGCGCCACTTTCTTGATGCTGTGAAAGTGCTTTATGCGCTCCCCCGGCCTAAATATAGGCAGGACTAAGCCATAAATCTGACAACGTCATCTGACATTATAGAACACAAGTTGCCTTACAAATAAGTTACAAAAGTTATTAGTCTTTAAAAAATGTAGCAGACAACACAAAAGCGAGTTAAGGGGAGAAAAATCACTTGATGGAGGACCCCCCTCCCTGATCTCACATCATCTTTAGAAAACTTGATGAATAAAATTTAAAGGTTTTTTTATATAAAAAAAATAAAGTTTATAAAATTTAAGATAGGAGGAAAGAAATTTTATTATGGAACAAATTCGTGCATTTTGAAATTTCAACAGAACATATAGAAGCCTTAAACTGCTGCTTCACCTTCACCTTCTAAAGAAAACTCAACCCAAGCATCCTTTTTACTCCCCTAACTCAGACCCATTTATGACAAAAATGTGCAGGGCTTTGAATGTACAATATATCTAATGGGCATTTGCATTACAATATGCGGCATTTGCCTTGGCATAGGATAAGACGGGGTATAATTTTTTTAAAATAAATAAATAAATAATGGTAAGAAACTGAGGTAATTTTAATTAAAGGTAGTATTAGGTTAGTTAGTATAAGAAGAATAAATTACTCTGCAATTAGGCAGGGTACAAGTAATTATAATAATAAATTTAAGTATAAATGTTAATGGCTAATCTGGATCTTTTCTGTTATTCTGTACTGTTCTTTCTTCTTTTTTTCTTTCTGTATTGTTTGTTATGTATTATAATAAAATAAAATAATATTTTTCAAAAATAATAATCCACATCCCCCTATTTTAATTTGAGCCTGGGTTTCCTAGAAATCAGGCCAGAACTTATTTTAAATTGCCAGGACTCAGTCCAAGAACATGTTCCATACAAATGCAGTTTCCAGACATTTTTCTTTTAAGGCAGCTGCAGATTTTGCAGCAACTGCAAACAGTTAATCCAAGTTCACGCCACACTTTCCCCTTTAACTAAGTGCCAAAGCAAATAAAAGATAAACAGAAGGCAATGAAGGCTTTTCAAAGACCAAGTCCACACTCGGGCAGTACAAATAGCCTAAAGTTTAAAGCTACAATCCTATACACAATTTTCTGAGAGTACATCCACTGAACTCAATGGGACTTACTTCTGAGTAACACTGCACTGTCAGTTTTCTAAATTTACTCCACTTTGATTCATGCAGAAAGACACAAAGATACTGATTTGATAACTGATGAGAATTCAATCAGCCCTGAACTGATAATGTCTGTCTGTTTGTTTGTTTGTTTGTTTATTTATTTATTTATTGCTTGGATTGGCTAGAATAGTATTGGTTAATAATTTATTCAAATCAGAGGCTCTGAGTCACTACTTCGTCTCCTGGGGACAATCTAGCTGTCACAGCAACAAGGTGACATATTACTGGCAAACCTAGGCAAGTGGTAGCTTGCATACCTATAAATGTGAAAAAAGTGTTTTTTAATGGCTCATGAACTGATGCAGCAGATGAACATTTAAATGCAATTAAATTAATATCAGCAAAGAAAAATGCCATTTGATCTAATGACAGATTACAGAGGTAGCCAAGAGCACCTATCACAACTCAGGTTGTTGCTGTACCCTTTTCTGGTGAGATTTGACCTGAACACAGTCATGCATGATTGGCAAAATCCAGGTTGGATTATTGCAGAGGTTCCCAAACTTTTTGGCCTGTGTACCACCTACGTAGGTGTCTGGTCAGCCATGTACCACCGGAAGAATGTGCCTATGATATCATCGGCACTTTCCTCTGGGTTTGCGGCCACATCAGAGCTTGGAAAGGCAAGGCAAGGTAAGGCACAGGGGAGGGCCATTCCCTGTGCTTAGAGCTCGAGCTGCCGCTTTTCTGGTTCTGATGCGGCACTGCGCATCTGAGATGGCGGCTGCCATCTTGGCCGCCAGCAGCCCGTGTACCACCAGCAGCCTGTGTTCCGCGTACCACCAGCAGCACTGGGCTTGGCGCAGTGCCACTGGGGCTCCCTGAGACTCATTTTAGGAGCATAAAGGGCTCTGGAGACCAAAACATTGGCGTAAAGGGCTCTGGAGACCAAAAAAAGTAGGTATTTGGGGAGGCCAATATAAATGTTACTGATCTTATCACTGACAGTTTAAACTATGCAGATTGCAAGGAAAGCAATTTTAAAATATCCATGCACAACATTTCCTGGCCCTAAATATTTTGCCACCTTCAATAACTAGACTGTAAGATCTGAGAAATTACACAGAGAATGCTTGGGAACCCTCATTAGTGTGACACTGTAAGAGATCTTGGGGTGCACTTCCAATTGCATGATGGTTCCTTGACACCCTTAATAATTACTCCCCCAAGCAACCACTTCTATTCCTTCTGCATTCATGCCAACCTTTTGCAACTTTGGATTTCAACTTAATATGCAAGATTCGGTACTGAGGATATTATCAATGTAGTGTGTCTGCCAGTTTTATGATGCTTTAACGATATATCCAAAATACAAATCTCTCAGCAGCATTTGCATTTCTAGAAGATTGACATTAAAAGCCATGCTTCACCAATCATTAGCACTTTTGCTAAATTAAAAATAATAAAAATAAACAACATCACAGCATTTTAAGAAGATGAGCTCTCCAAAGACAAGCATGCATTTGGCTAGTGCCACTACTGATAAACCATGTTTCTTGAAATTGCTTAGCAGCATCCAGTACACCATGCCCACCAGGTATTAAATTACCAGCCAGTCCTTTGGGAAGAAATTATCTACATTCATTAAGTTGTAACACAAAATTTTCCATAATTCAAACAGCTTTTACAATTTATCTTTATTTATGGTTTGATCCAACTTGTAAACATGGGTTCAGCTGTTTGAATTATTAAACACAGATTTAAGAAAAGTAGATTCATTTTAATCCTAACAGTAAATCAACAAGCACTCTGGTTTTACTTCTGACTGCAGCAGTGACAAGGCACGGCAATGAGAGGAAGGATGAAATACACACTAGGTTATAATGGCTGCAACAAGAAGTACTAGCATAGGATGCCAAGGACTTGACAGTCAGACCGCTGCCAGTGGTATTCCTACCCTGCCTACTGGGTTATTATCGACAGGGAGAAAGACGAGCTTAGACAAGCCAACAGCACACAGTGTTCTTGTCTTTGGCCACTGACCAGGAGATGTGGCTGAGTACCAGTTCCCAAGTTCAGCTGGTCTCTAGATCCTCTGCACCCCAAGGATTCTTAAGGGCTCCGCATGAAGAGAGTTCCCAGTTGTCCTAGGGGCCTCTACCCTCAAGTCCCAGAACCAGAGAAACAAAACAGTTGTGACAAAGCAGCAAAGCAAAACACATGTTCTTGTTTTCCTGGTGGTGGTACAGCAAATCCTCACTTAAATTTGTTCCATTTTAAGTTTTCGTTTTAAAGTTATTGAGGAAAAAAAAATTGATTCCCGGCCAGGGCCACTGTCTGTGTGGAGTTTGAACGTTTCCCCCATGTCTGTGTGGATTTTCATCAACCCAGAAAGCTCACATTTATTTCAATGTTTTATATTAGATGTGTTTTTGAATCTATATTTAGAAATTTAGTGATGTTTTTGTGACCAGAAATATGCCGTAAACTCTTGCTTACTTATATCAATTAACCTATGGCAGAGGTTCCCTAACTCCTGGGAAGGCCCTCCGCTGCTCTAAGTAGCAGCGGGGCCTTCCCAGGGGTCGCGATGACGCGCCCGGGATCGCACTGCCGCCACCACCGCTGCGCCCAGGATCGCCCTTTTTACCTTCATTGGTGGGCAGTGGGTGTCCGGCGGGGGTTGTGGGGAGCCTGCGGACCCCTCCGCAGGCCTCCCCAAGCGTCGGAGCAGCGCTCCGACGTGATCGCAACTCACTTCTGGTTTCGCGTAAAACCGGAAGTGGGTTGCAATCGTGTCGGAGTGCTGCTCTGACGCTTGGGGAGGCCTGCGGAGGGGTCTGCAGGCTCCCCACAACCCCCACTGGACACCCACTGCCCACCAATGAAGGTAACAAGGACGATCCCGGGCACGGCGGTGGCGGCGCGATCCCGGGCGCGCCGTCGACGTCACCGCGGGTTGCCATGCCCCTTAAGGGCATAGCAACCCTTTGTTCCCGGCTGGGGCGTTGCGATGCCCCAGTTAGGGAACCACTGGCCTGTGGTAAAACTGGTTGCGTTATAAGTTGTTTCGCTTAAAGTTGCAGTTTCCAAGAACCTGTCGACAACTTTAAGTGAGGACTTGCTGTATTGCTAAGGAGAAGGTGAAACCTGAAACCAAAGGCCAGTAAGAAATGCAAGTAAAAAAACCCCCAAAAACACCCCAGCCCTGTCAACTGGTAGCTGAGAATAGCCATTGCAAGGATGAAGCAATAACATCACTGACAAATAGGATACTGCATTAGGTCAGGGAAAAAGCCTGAAAGAACAATGCTCAATGCCTAGGCGGCTGGACCTTTTAACGCAGTCCAGGAATGGACCATAAGAGAGGCGCTTTCCTTCAGGTTTGCTCAGAGGGATGCTCTGCTCCCTCCCACACTGGACACTTCAGGAGGTCACGAGGGCATAGAAATGGCTGGCTGAGCAACATCTGTCCCCTCTGCACTTGATGTATGGGCATAAAGAGGTCCTCCAGAATCATTCAGAGCCTGTCTAGCTACTGTCATGCTACTGTCATGCAGATGTGTTTTTTTTTTCCTTTACTACAGGAATTAGATCCATTTTCACAGTAGAACAAAATGACGGACTTTAAAATGCCAGAAATTGCTTCTGAATATGAACAAGGTATCACTCAAAATGTGATGAATTTTGAAAATTACTGCCTTGGCAGATTGTCAGCTTGGTTTTCTTTAAAACAAACAAACAACGCTTGATGAGTTCATGCATGTTTTACCTTTAAAGCTTGATATATTTAAAATGTGCACATTTGATGTTTCTAAGTTTGTGTGAAAAAGCAACAGACAAAAGGTCTGCTATCAAGGAAAGAGCTCGACAAGTACAGAAATGAGATCCACAACAGTCTAAGAGCTGGTACAGATATAATGCTGACTCTCTGTTATCCATTTAAGACTTAGAGAAAGCTGTAAGATGTTTGCTTCATTCTGTTCTAGGGATGGAATCCCCTCCCCCCTCCAGCCAGTTTAGAAATAGCAGGAGATGCGAAACGGGGGGGAATGCCCATGCCAGAATACTGGTTCAGCTTAAGCCAGGCCTTACGCTTAGTTGCTGCGCTGCACAAGAAAAGGTTTTGGCCATAAAACGGAAATCAGTATCCTGTGCCAGCAAGTAGCGTAGCTCTAGTCCACTTGCTTTTTAGAACAGACCTCCCAGTCTTTGGAACAAAGCTTGTTAATGCAATGTTCCACCAACTGTGGGCACAGAGGCACATAGCTACGGCAACATAAAGTTGATGCCCAAAGGTTATATTTCTTGGCAACTCATATGCTCACTTCACATACAAGGTGGACATTACAGTGCTCAAGTCCAACTCAAAGTTTAATCCAAACCAGACAAAAACTGAATGTAGGAAGCTGCCTTCTACTGAATTAACCCTTGATCCACCTAGATTGGTACTGTCTACAGTACACACTGACTGGAAGCAGTTTTCAAGGTTTCAGATGGTTCTTTTCCAGCCCTACCTGGAGATACCAGGAATTGCACTTGGGACCTTCTGAATGTGAAGCTCTACCACTGAGCAACCTCTCCAACTCAGTTTATCTCAACTCCTGCTTCCTAGTCACAAGTCCTCTCCCTTGATGTTCAGCTCTCTTATAACATTTTTTCAGCCCACCTAACAAATGCTGCTGCTCTGCCGATAGTGGGAGAAGAAAAGAAGAATACCGGCTTGAGATCAGGAAACAGAACTAAAACCCAAACTTGTTTTTGCTTCACCAACATTTTAGACCTTTTTTGGGTTTTTTTTAACCAAGTAAAGAAATAACCATATTAGCATTACTTGCCTATATAACTAGATAGATGTGTGATGGCACAATCCTGCCTAATACAGTGCTGCAGAGCGAGAGCTCTGTCAGCGCTGGGTGTCACAAAAGTTCCTTATGGCACTTTTGTGGCTCCTGCAGAGTAAGCGGGTGCATTTCGATCTCTACAGCCCTGAAAACGAAGCGGTTTGGCAGCCAAAAGGTAAGAAAACACTATTTTTAAACCTATTTTTCTTACCTTTTGGCTAACAAACCGCTCCGTTTTCAGGGCTGTAGAGATCGAAATCACGCTGTTTCAGCCTCTTCCTGGTTGCTCAATTTCCCCCTCCCTTCCCCAGGCTTGCCCCAGTGCATTCTGGGGCATGATTTCGATCTCTACAGTCCTGAAAACAGAGCGGTTTGGCTTTTTAAAGGTAAAACAGCGATTTGGGGGCTTTTTCTTCCTTCTAAAAGGCTTTTTTCAGCGGACCCCAGTATATGCAAAAACTAAGCTTATCGTATTAGTCCTACACTTCCAAGGTTCTCAGAGTGCCTTTGACTCGCAACACCAATACAAGGCCCAGACACCGTCTGTACTTTGGCATTTCAGAACCCGTGGATTTATCCCCACTTTCAGCTTTCAATTGGGAAGTAGTCATGGACATGCTTGCCAAAGGCTAGTTGGGCACTTGCCATGGAGACTATAGTGTGCAAACGTGCCTGCTCATAGTACAAGTGACATTGCCGAACTGGGAGGAAAGCCAGCGAGACATGCAAAGTGTCATTTGTGATGTTCATTACAGCAGGATGATTATTTGCTCAACATGGGACTATTTCAGCAGCTGGGGAGGGAACAGAAAAGAGACCTGTCCAGCTAGGTGCAGGTAATTAAAAGTAACCATACGCCTGATATTTTTGTTAGCTACTGTATATTTCTATTATGTATGTATTTAATACAGTGCATATGGTGCTTTAAAAGCAGAGGCAAAAAGACAGAGTGAATGTACACAGTGCACCTCTTGCTCAAACGGACAGTAATGAACAGATTTTATACGTGGTTCGGAGTTCAAACTCAGGGTTGCTTGTCCATAGTGATACAGATATGATGAAAGCTACAGTACATTTATAAGGCTAGCAGAGCAGGAACAGGAAAAATGCCATTCTTTGTGACATCGGGCTGTGTGTTAATAGGGCACAAATAATGAGATTTGTGTGAAAAGCTCGTGCACAGAGCATGACCTCTGTAGGAATATGATTGGAATCTCATTCATATATTCAAATGCATGGTATTCCAACATCCTCAGTGGCTGGAGAGCTGCTTCAGTATTAATGCTCAATTTTGCGGGCATAATGATACACAACTATATGCTGAATGTCACAATATTCTGAGCTATTGAATGCTGAGGCCCTGCCACAAAGCAAAACAAACCAAGCATTGTTTGGAAACGGAAATATCGTACTAGACTGTAAATCTAACAGGCAGGAACTAATCAAAAATATAGTCTATAGTTTAAAACTAGCACCATGTTTTAAAGCATTAACATTTGATAATGCCAACAATATTACGTATACAAATAAGAGACCCTAAGGCTATTTATGTTGTCTTGGTCATATAAATGTTTAAGATGATCATACTTTGTTCAGGTTTGGGACAGAAGTGGAGTTTTGGCCAGTACCACAGTGAAGCCACATGCCTAGAACGTTTGATAACAAAAAGCTTCCATCATGCAAACAAAACAGCAGGGCATAGTCCATCTCACACATATTTCTGGCTTCCTTAAACGGTTATCTATTCATGCTGCACTGATTTTTCAAGACAAAATGGTTTCTGAGGAGTGTGAAATGCTCCTCAAATATCCTAACAGGGTCAAACTAGATATGCATGTAATTGAGCAGTGTGGTCCAATGGGCGAGTTTCATTTTATTTATAAATAGCATGTGAGAGGGGCACAGAACATAGCGAACTCACAGTAAGAGGTTAGGGGCTTTAGTACTTTGTCTCCACCACAGTTTTGATCTTTATTACGGAGGAGGCCTCATGCACTTTTGTTGTGTGTGTGTGTGTGTGTGTGTGTGTGTGTGTGTGTGTGTGTGTGTGTGTGTGTGTGTGTGAGAGAGAGAGAAAAGCTTCCATTGGCTTTCAGTGGAAAACTAAAGCTCCCCTACAGTTTTGTCATGTTTGATGCCCCCCCCCCCCATGCTATTTATGAATCAAACTAACGTCACATAGAATTTACAAGAAGCAAGCTTCTTTTTCAGCTACTGGCTTGTAATTTGTCAATGACAATCACTTAACTTGGTACTATTCTTCTTTTGAAAGTCACAAATACAGTGGACCCTTTCTATCCGCGGATCCGGGAACTGACTTCCTATGAGTCCCGGATACTGGGGTTCACCTTCAAAAACCTGTAAAAAGTTTTTAAAATTCCCCCAAACCACATTTCAATCTTCAAGTGGCCAAACCGTGCTGTTTTCAAGCCTCTTACTTTCTAGTTGCGCAAAGGCTCTTCCCTCCTTCCAGCCTTGCCCCAGAATGCATCTTGGGGAAAGGCTGGGAGCAGCAAAGTGCCTTTGCGCAACTCGGAAGTGGGTCATTAAGCTTGCAGAAGCCCTGCGGAGGCTTGAAAATGGCACGGTTTGACAATTTAAAGATAAAAATGGGGACTGGGGGAATTTTTTTGAAGGTGGACCCCAATATCCACGGATCCTTGCTATCTTTGGGGGGGTCCGGAACGGATTCCCGTGGATAGCAAGGCACCACTGTATCAGTTTCATATATAGAGTCAATGCAAATTTTAGCAATTTTGGTTTTTGTGACCTCTGGAGAAGTTTTGGTCCAAATAGTTATGTTGAGTTAGACTTACCGTTCGTCCCGGAATTTCCAGGACAGTCCCAGAAACCGGCCTCGGTTCCCAGAATTGTCCTGGAACGATCCGGGCTGGATCAAAGCCTCCATCGCCAGCGCCATAATAAAGAAACGTACCCGGGCGCCGGCATCTTGGCTCGCGAAATCTCGCGAGATCCAAGATGTCAGCGCCCAAATTTCGTGAGGGCATCATTGGGCACTGACATCTTGGATATCGCTAGATTTTGAGAGCCAAGATGCTGGCGCCTGGGTAAATTTCTTCTATCATGGTGGTGAAGGCGAGCGGGTGAGTAGGCCGGCGAGAGCCAGCCCGGGTTGTGCGAGCCTCACGCAGCCCGGGTTGGCCGAGGCTTACGCGACCCGGGCAGGCTCTCACCGGCTCGCCCACTCTCTCACCAGCTCCGAGGAGCAGTAGCACGGCGGAGGAACAGCAGCACGGCGGCTACGGGCGACGATGGGGTAAGTAAATTTAATTAATTATTTTATTGTAAAAACAAATGAATAATTAAAAAATCCGGAGGCGCTTTGCGCCCCCTTTATTTTAAAATTTAATTTATTTCTTTATTTATTTTAGCTCGTGGCTTAAATAAATAAATAATTAAAAATTTCGGGTGTGCTTCGTGTGGCAATGGGGGCACTTTGCGTCCCCTTCGTATTTTTACAATTATTTTAATTAATTAATTAATTAATTAATTCTGGGGGGGTGTTTAAGGGTGTAAAATATGGTAAGCCTATGTTGGATCATGGAGAAAGCACGAGAGTTCCAAAAAACCACCTACTTCTGCTTCATTGACTACGCAAAAGCCTTTGATTGTGTGGATCACAACAAACTGTGGCAAATTCTTAAAGAGATGGGGGTACCAGACCACCTTACCTGTCTCCTGAGAAACCTGTATGCGGGTCAAGAAGCAACAGTTCGGACCGGCTATGGAACAACCGACTGGTTCAAAATTCGGAAGGGAGTACGGCAAGGCTGTATATTGTCACCCTGCCTATTTAACTTATATGCAGAGTACATTATGAGAAATGCAGGGCTGAATGAATCGCAAGCCGGAATCAAGATTGCCGGGAGAAATATCAACAACCTCAGATATGCAGACGATACCACCCTCATGGCAGAAAGTGAAGAAGAACTAAAGAGCCTCTTGATGAGGGTGAAAGAGGAGAGTGCAAAAGTTGGCTTGAAACTCAACATTAATAAAACTAAGATCATGGCATCTGGTCCCATCAATTCCTGGCAAATAGAAGGGGCAGAAATGGAAGCAGTAACAGATTTTACTTTTCTGGGCTCCAAGATCACTGCAGACGGAGACAGCAGCCATGAAATTAAAAGACGCTTACTCCTTGGAAGGAAAGCTATGGCAAACTTAGACAGCTTAATAAAAAGCAGAGATATCACCATGCCAACAAAAGTTCGCATAGTCAGGGCGATGGTGTTCCCAGTAGCAATGTATGGTTGCGAGAGTTGGACCATAAGGAAGGCTGAGCGCCGAAGAATAGATGCTTTTGAACTGTGGTGCTGGAGAAGACTTCTGAGAGTCCCTTGGACTGCTAGGAGATCAAATCAGTCAATCCTAAATGAAATCAACCCTGACTGTTCCCTGGAAGGACAGATACTAAGGCTGAAACTCAAATATTTTGGCCACCTAATGCGAAGAGAGGACTCTCTGGAGAAGACTCTGATGCTGGGAAAAATTGAAGGCAAAAGGAGAAGGGGAAGGCAAAGGATGAGATGGTTAGACAGCATCACCGATGCAACGAACATGAAAATGAGCGAACTCAGGAAGATAGTGGAGGACAGGAAGGCCTGGCGGGATATGGTTCATGGGATCACGAAGGGTCGGACACGACTTAACGACTGAACAACAACAACAATGTTGAGTAAAAGAAACATCACACGTTTATTTATTTATTTATTTATTTATTTATTTATAGAATTTTTACCCCGCCTTTCTCCCACCAGGGCAACCAAGGCGGCTTACAACAAAAATATTAAAATACATGAGTACATTTAAAATCAAGAATTAAAATAATTAAGAACAATTAAAACAATTAAAACAAACAGCCCCAGTGGGTCATCCGCATTTACATTTGTTAAAAGCAATTTGTTAAAAAGCCAGCCCACCATGTCAGACATCAATGCTGATCTAATCTAATTATGAAGTAGGAACTGTAAAACATGAAACTTTTATGGCTTTTGACAATGTAGCATGAACTTCGTTCATATGAAATATGAGAGAAGTATCATGTTTTTTACTTGTCTTTAAATTGAACATCTTATTTACATACGGCTTTTAATCCCGCTGAAGTTATTCGTTCATGCTACGAAGTAGGAACTTTTTTTTTTTTTTGAGAACATTTCTTGTTTCAGACCAACTTTTGTAGAAGCCAAGTCCCCACTCTTCCAAGGAGCACCTTTTTTTTACTGTAGCCAGGCAGTGGCATCAAAGGAGAAAGTGGAAGTGGCTGCTTGGATTCTGGGTCTTGCAGGCTTTTAAAACACTTTCCATCCCCCCCCCCCCCCCACATACACACACAAGGCCTGTGAAGTAGAATTTTTAGCACCGCGTAACAATAAACCCATACTTTTTTCTTGTTCACCAGTCTTCCTGGTCCTCCATTATAAATGGCTATCTGCGTAAAATTCCACTGGCTGATCTGGGGTGGGGGCAGGTCACTCTCCTCTGCTACATTTCTCATCCATGCAAGGGCCTGAGCCATTCCTACTAAATCGCCTGTTGATAGGACTTCCAAATAATTCCGAAACAGAAAACTGGCTGCTTCTTTCCCCAATATTCGAGGGTAGAAGGCCACCTTTTCTGAAATCAACACTGGCTGAAACCTTGCTTCAAAGGATGCCCATTCTTGTCAAAGAAAGCAATTTCCATTTCCTTTTTCAACTTATTCTGCTGGAGGAGCTGTGCCTCTTGGGCAGAGCTGGGCAAAATGCCCATTGCAGTTATCTGTAAAGCCTCTCCCAGGGCTCCTTGTAGCTCTTTTTAAACATTATTAAAGAACAGCTCTATCAGGAACTCTGCGCTTTATTATTAAATGAAATGCCCTGCCTTCTCCCTTGCTGTTATTGTGCTAAACCTCATGTCACACTTATTTATTTAGTTTTCCTTGCTCTGTTGTGCTGTGTATTGACATATGCTTGGGGAGAAAAGAGACTGATCCAGTAGGAATTGGGGGGGGGGGCGGGCGGGCGCCCTGGAATTCTACTTTCTATAGCCCACATTTAAAGTGCTCCTCTCCCTCTCCTGCACTTCAAACTAAAGCCTCCTTAAGTCCAAACTAGAAGCAATGGCAACAGTGCTATGTGATGAAACACACACCTGCCTCAATCACATAGGAAGAGCGGGGTGGGAGAAATCAGGTGACCACTTTCCCCCTTCTGTATCTTAGTTCCCTGGGGCTGCTCTCCCCAAGTATTCCCCTCAGCCAGGGTCACTTTTGCTATCAGAGCCCAAACTGGGAGAAAAGTACACAGACAGAAGGGCTGTGGGAAAGCTAAATCACAGTGGGGGGGGGGAGGCAAAGGGTTTTGCACTCATCACCTTTGTTCTTCACCCCTTAATTTCCAGATCATTAGGTCAGTTCCCTGCTTAACCAGAGAAGGTGCAACTGTCACATCTAGTTTAGCCCTCTTATTTGACTTTGTTTTCATTTTAGGGGAAAACGTATGTTACAACACCACCACTGCAACACACACACACACACACACACACACACACACACACACACACACACACACACACACACACACACGTGGGATGCTGAGGTGACTTCTCCCACATTGCATTGTTGATAGTAGCTGATATTTCTACTCCTTCCTCAATCTACTTAACTGTGGACCTTGACCCTTTGAATTGCTTTCAAATTCAAGTCATCACAAAAAGATGACTGAGACACTAAAAAAATCCAGGCTTTTAAAACTGAAAATTACTTGCCTTTTCGAATGTTGTTTCTAGTGTAATAGCCAAATCAAACTTTAAGATCACACCCTGTTTCTTTGAGAATTTAAACACACACACACACACACACACACACACACACACACACACACACACACACACACACACACACACACCTCTCTCTCTCTCTCTCTCTCTCTCTCTCTCTCTCCCTCCCCCCCTTCCAAACACTGAGGGCCAAACCAGATGCCAAGTCTTTGCAGGCCTGGCCCAAGAACTCGGAGTGCCACGGAATCCTCTTGGAAAACAGTGCAATGCCAATTGGCAGGCATCAACATAATGTAGTGGAGAGCTGCAGCCAATGGTTGCCAATGGTCAAGGGAGCCAGGCTGACAAAGTTTGGGAAACACTGGGTAGAGGGTCTCTCCTCCAAACATTCTCTTTTGTCCAGCTTCCCCTTTTCTTTTTGAATCTAGAGAGTGGAGGTAGGTGGACAAACACCTCTCCCAATCTGCTGTCTCATTTACTCTCATGGATGAGCCGGCCTTGAATCCACTTCCTGCCGGACAACAACGCAGCGATGGGGGCAGGGGTGAATCGGGTCTGGGAAGGGAGAAGGTTTTCAGCGGCCACAGAATCCAACCCCCCTCCCAGACCCAATCCTCTTGTGCAGGTCCACGTGGACCTGCACCAGCAAATTCACTAGCGCAGGTCTGAGTAGACCCCTATGTGCTGTGAAGTCTTATCCCCGGTAAGGGAACGAATGTTTCCTTACCCAGAGGAGATCTCTGCAACTGCCCCCCCCCTTGAAGGGTGCAAAGGTAGCCATTATGGTGCTGCTGCATCAGGAGGGGGAAGCATAGGGTTGGGCTGTTAGGCTAGAAAATAATCATCAGCACTGTCATCATCCAATGTGCCAACCCCCCCCCCCCCCCAGGTGATTTGAACTAAAGAAAGAAAAGAAAAACCAAAAGAACTCAAACAAACATGGAATATATTTTCCTGTGTGTTACCTATTTTGGCACATATGCACAGACCTACCTCATCCCAGTCACCTCCATCACTAAACTTCCTTCACTCATCCTACCTTTGTATGTGCTCTCTCTCTCTCTCGTGTGTGTGTGTGTGTGTGTGTGTGTGTGTGTGTGTGTGTGTGTGTCTGTGTGTGTGTGTCTCTGTCTGTCTGTCTGTCTCACTCAAGAGACTTGCTGTTATTTTTATGGAAGAGATGTAAATTACAGTATAAAGACACTTTCATCTAACCATTCAGTAACTAAGTACATTGTGAATTATCCAGTCGGCCCACATACTGTCCGACAAGTGAAAACAACAACAACACTTAGAATAGTTAGAATCCATTAGTGTGAGATTATTAGTTATCTCCATTTTTTAAACACACTGGTTCTTGAAAATTGGTACTATTCCTTTAAAATGATTGCTAACTGAACATCTTTTGCATAGTAATTACCACTGACATCGGGTAATTTGAACTTTACATTTCATAATTATCTGTACACTGAGGATACATGAAGCAATTTGTTTCTTCATGAGTATACAGATGGAGTCAAGTGGCTGCTATGTTTCTCAGTACTGTAGCCAAATGTGATTGTATGTTTTAATTACTAGATAAGCTTTCAATAACTCAAGATTTATAGAACCTTCAGTGGATGTTAACCAAGCATTTCCAATCAAGCAGGAACTTCTGTCAAAGGTTCACGAATCTGTGCATTTTAAGCATTTGAAGGAAAGCACTTTATAGTAATCATTCCAGGACTGTACATATCTGCAAAATTCATGTTTATTAAGGATTTAATTTTCAATGTAAGTATGAGAAACTCTTCTTTCTGATTCAAATCAGACTATAATAAAAGACAAAGTATTTTGTGAGTGAAGTCTCCCTCTGTAGGAGGCTGAAAATTTAATTGCCTACAGCAATAACTTTATTTAGCTAAATGATGTGGTTGAACAATGAATAGGAATACAGCAATACTGCTGATAATAGCCACATCCTTTAGCACTTTATTACAGCGTTTTTTGTCCTGGGTTGATTGCCAGCTATGGTTCATATTTTCTATTTAAAGTTGAATCCAACTGATGGAGTCTCTCATTGGACATGAAACCAGACCTACAAAGGGATGGTTGAGCAAGTTGTGTGCCTACACAGAAGTCCACTCAAAGGACTACAGTTACAGTTAAGCGACCTGCTCTTTGTCTTCATGGTCGTTGTCTCTGTGCAGTCTCATGTGGTATAAACTAGTTAGCATTACCCCCTTAAGTTGGAGGTGATGTACCGTATATACTCGGGTACAGGTCGAAACATTTATGCCCTAAAATTGGCCCTGAAAACCTAGGCCAACTTATACATGCGGCTTCTAAGAACAGCTGCTTTGTGAGGTGGGGGGAGGGGAACCGGGCTGAGAAGCAGGACGCATGGGGGTGGGTAAAAACAACAACAACCCAGAGCCTTTCTACCTTGTTCTGAAGCAGCACACAACGGAGCTCTTCTTCAAACAGGAAGAAAGTTGAAGGACCTTATGGGAGTTGTAGACTTTGTGAAGAGTACAGTACTTCCTTAGCAGCAGCCCTCACAAAGACTACAACTCGCATTAGCTCATTTGCCTTTACATACATACTTAGCCTTCGCCTTTCTTCCTGTATTGAGAAGTGCTCCATTCTGTGCTGCTTCAGAATAAGGTAAAATGGCTTCTTTTTTTAAAAAAAAAACTCACTCCAAACATTTGTTGCTGCCTCAGAACAATTACTAGTAAGCCGTTTTCAAAGAATTTCATATACCCCTAAGTTTTACCCTTGACATATCCATGGGTCAGAGGAAATGCCATGATTATTGGCTTAAAACGTGCCCTCGACATATCTATGAAATCGACTTATACTTGAGGTAGGTTGATCAGAAGACAGTCTTCTTCAGCACAAAGCACCCAAATGAGGCACCTTGTGTCCAGGGCACAACACTTGCTGAAGACCAATAAGTGATATTCAAGGCTGAGCAGAGATGCCATTTTAATAATATTTTGATGCCATTTTAAAAACAATATCAAGGCAATATTTTTTTTCCAAATTATTATCTCCAAAGAGCCACAACTTGTAATAGATACAAAGCTATAGATGAAGATAATCTTCTAGACATTTCCAAAGGCATCATGGGTGAACAGTCAATGAACATAGTGTTAAATGAGTTGACAATCACTTCTTCAAAAGAACTGTTACTCAAACTCCATCTTCTCAACAGTCTTGCTGACTCTAAACAAATAATTTGCTCATAAATGATGATGATACAAAAAGGGAAAAAAAAACATGAGAAAAAAGCATGTGTGTGCTTATGTGCGTGAGCACATCGGTCAGTCAGACCTGGGCACCTAACACCCCACATAAACCACTTTGGGGAGCCACTGTTACGAAGGTATGAATGCAAGAAATCAACTTATGAATAAAACAATCCAAATATTGATTAGAGGTCAGAAGATGCTGAATGGATTCACCTTCCCTTAGAGGAGAGCAGTTAACACAGCAAAGCTGGCATCCAATCAGTTTGAACTGTAGCCTTTTATAGGGTACCCACTGATTTTTGTTTGCTACAAATGCCAATCTCTGCAATCATGATTTACAGCCATTGCCAACAGAAAGCCAAAGCTTCTCAAGTCAGTGATAATACAACAAACACTAAATTGTTTCTGCCTGGGCAGCGAAACAGACATCAATGAAACCTGACTGTTCGGAGTCCTAGTACTTTCACAGCTTATACTGGTGACCATAACCAAAACCCATGCTTTCAATTGACCTTTTATAAAACATTTTACATAATTTCCCTTTTGCTAAGAAATAAACCAAAATAGAAGGCGGTGATGTTGCACTTTGACTTGCCTTTAATTGTACTGTCAGTGTTTCATTTGAATGTAATTGGGTTATAGGGATCTAACCTAGAAAAAAAAATCTAAAATTAAAATGAATGGACAAAACTAATGTTGCGGATAAAGTGATTATATACAAAATTAGTCATGATAAGTCCTGCTGAAATTAATGGTTTCAATCAGGGGTGGCACATGCCTCCATGCACCTGAATCCCACCCTGAATGCTGCCACTACATGCGTGCATGCTCATGCACGTGCGCCCCCTCATGGATGAGGGAAAGGGCGGGCAGGCGCCCCTGTCCTCCCTTCCCATTACTTATGCTGACCACAGCATTCAGCATACCTGCTTCATGCTGCTTATCTTTGAAATGGGAACTCACTATCACCTGCTCAAGCTCATTACAGGCAAAACAAGCATGGAGCAGATAAGTTGCACTCAATATAAGTAAAGGGAAGGGGGGTCGGTTTCAAATAATCTTTCCCTGCCTACTTGGTGCTTTATTCAACACTCCTCCAAGGGTGCCGCTCTACACAACCATTGCAAGTTGCTGCATGGCAAGGATAGGCCTGGTTTCAACGGTGATTAGTCATGACTTCTTTTGAATACGGCCCGTTACACATGGGAACACACAATAAGAATATAAGAAGACTCCTGCTGGATCAGACCACAGGTTCATCCAATCCAGCATCCTATTTCACACAGTGAACAACCAGACGTCACTGAGAAGCCCACACACTGGTGATAAGGGATACCACCACTCTCCCACCACTAATCCCCTGCAACGGGTATACAGAGGCATATTGTGTCTGAACCTGAAGGTAGAGCATAGCCATCATGGCTAGGAGACATTGACTGAGCTGTCCTTCACAGTGGTGGGAAGGAAGCAAAAGGATGGACCTGCTCCATGACCTCCCATCTACTGCAAACATGCACGGGTACAAGCACAAACATGAACACATATTTACTTATTTACCTGATTTCTATCCCAACTTTCTCCCCGAAGGGCACCCAAGGCGGCTCAAAACACATTTAAAAATACATATACAGGTGGAACTGCATTATTTGCGGGTCTGGCATCCACGGATCTTAGTATCTGCGGAGGCCGCGAATACGGGGACTCATTTTAATAATGTTGTAAAAAAGTGACTATAAATAAGAAAATGGCCTTTCCTACATTTGTGTAGCAAAATCGCACTGTTTGCAGGGCAGTATTTGCAGTAGCAAAATCCCACTCCCATCATGTTGGGCGAGCCAGGGCAAAGGGAGACTGTTGTGCGACCCAGAAGTTGCTGCCCTGCAAACAGCGCGTTTTTGCTGCCGAAGGTAGGGAAGGCCATTTTCTTACTTTTTACATTTTTAAAACGGGTCCCCGGCATCCATGGTTCCATGCTATCCGTGTGTGTGGAGGGGGTCCGGAATGAAACCCCTGCAGATAGCACCGGCCAATTGTACATTAAAAAAATACATGAAGCTATAAAATACATAAAACATCACATTAAAAACCAACCAGCAGCAATAGAAACCATTGGTCATAAAAACACTGACTAATTAATAAAAAGTAACAAACATCAGTCTGCGATCCTTAAAAATCCTACTGGGTTCCAAAGGCTTTTTGAAATAGAAAGTCTTCAGGTCTCACCGGAAGGCTTCTAATGAAGGAGCCATTCTCAGCCTCAAAGGGGAGGGAATTCCACAGAACAGGAGCCACTATCAAAAAGGTCCTATATCTGGCCTCCATTCCCCTAACCTCTCTCAATGGAAGCACATCCAAAAGGGCCTTTTCAGATGACCGAAGAGAGTGGGCTGGATTATATGGAAGGAGGTGGTGCTCTCAAATACACTGCTCCCCCAGCTGTAGAGGGCTTTAAAGGTCAAAATCAGCACCTTGAATTGGGCTCAGAACTGAACCGGCAGCCAGTGCAGCTGCCGATGCAGGGATCCGACAGTCAAACCACGGACCTCCAGCAACCACATGAGATGCCTCATTTTGCAGTAACTGCAACTTCTGGACTGTCTTCAAGGGCAGCCCCACATAGAGTGTGTTACAATAGTCTAATCTTGATATAAACTTGGGTCCCTTCGGGGAGAAAGGCAGGGTAAAAAATACTGTAAATAAATATACTCTTAATATGCATACCTCTACATCAGACATTCCCAAACTGTGTCGCGATGCCTTAGGGCATCGCAGCACAGTCACAGGGGCGTTGTGAGATGTCCCTGGTAGCTCCTCCTACCAGTTCTCCTGGGTGCTGCCATCTTGGATCTCGTGAAATCTTGCAAGGTCCAAGATGGCGGTGCCCAAATTTCGTGAGAATTGGGCGCCACCATCTTGGATCTCACAAGATTTTGTGAGATCCAAGATGGTGGTGCCCATATCTCATGAGATTTGGGTGCCTCAATCTTGGATCTCATGAGATTTCGTGAGATCCAAGCTGGCAGCGCCCAGGAGAACAGGTAGGCGGAGCTACCAGGGGAGTAGAGAGCCAGGAAGAAGAGGCTGCGGGGAGTCACGAGCCAGGTAGGTTTGGGAACCACTGCTCTACATGTTTATGTATGCTACATATACCTGGAAATATAGATCGAGTAGCGGGAGCAATTCTGTTTACATCCCCCTTCTAACTGTCGTGCAGAAACCCAGTTCGTTTCCAAGCCGTGGCTGCATGGGAACCCAGTCCAAGTAAACACACATAGACTAGGGACTCAAAGCTAGGAGTACTTTATTTTAGCCCTGTACACAATACAATAATATGGTATACAAGGGTTGGAGACATTCTGTCACCACCCAGAACAACAGAAGTAAGGACCTTTTATACAAGTCATTTCATAAGACTACTTCGTGAGCATCTCATGATCACCTCATGATCACCAGACCATTTATGATATCATTTGCTTATGCCTTCACATTTGGTCTGGGTCAGGTTGACCCTTATTCTTTATTCAAGAACATTTACATAAGGTTCCAAATGTTTGTTATTGAGAACTAGTGGCTATTATCCAAAGTCTTCGGTTCAGCCAAAGTACCATTAGGCCAATGTTAGGCAGAAGCCTTTATGGGCAAAGGTAACTCCATTTTGATTCTACCTATGGAGTATATATTTACATATGGAGTATAATCCTGGTTTGTCTCTAACATAACCACCAATAACTACAAGCATTATGTCACTCTTTGGCATGTTCCAAGCACTTACATATATCATCTCAGTATAAACCATTAATAGTTGTAATTTTTAAAGTAGGTCGGTATTCTTGTTCCTATATTTCAGGGGTGGGGAATCTATTTACGGTGGAGGGCCATTTCCCCATGGGGGAAATGTGTCGCGGGCCGTGTCCCCTCCACCGCCAACAGGCGCCCCCACCCCCGCCAAGCTCTCCTCCTCCCACCCCCCACCCCCATCGCTCTCCTCCTTACCTTCTCTTCAGCCGCCGCCGCTGCTGGCGGCGGCAGTGGCCCCGCGCGCGCTCACCTCGCCAGACTCACTCTCAACCCCGGCTGTTATAGACATGCGCAGAAACAGCCGGGTTGAGAAAATCAAATACAGTAAAAGCTGTGATATTCGGTGTCTCTAGCATTGAAAGGTTGCTGGATATTGTAACATTCTGGATATTTGAATATTATACCTAACCACATGGGGTGTGTGTGTGTTAACAGTATAAATTAAATCATCATCATTTAAAGTATGCAACACTTCAGCCTTTATATCTGTCTCAATCCACTCTTCCATGTCTACATAACTTCACATTCAAGGTTTGAGAGGGAGATTTTTTGAAACACTGAAAACATTTCCTGAACTGTGTCTTTAAAGTCCTTGACGTTTTCTTTGTCTGAAGACCCATCAGCAAATATAACAGCTGGCCACAATTTCCTCCAGGCTTGATGTAAAGTTTTTATCTTGACTAAATTCTATGCACACTGGCAACACTGAAAATGGAATCCTTGATATTGTAAGTGCCTTGAAATGCCTAATTGTGTCTTTGTGATTCACAAGCTTGCAAAGAAAATCTCATCGGTAATAAACTTCATATTCTGTATGACTCCTTAGTCTATTGGTTGGATAAGGGCTGTCAAATTTGGAAGAAGGTAAACACAAAAATATTTCCAGATCGCAATTCAAGTTCATTAGGGTGTGCATTGCAATTGTCAAGTAAGGGAATGAACTTGCAGTCTTCAGGCATGCCAAGTTTACAGAAATGTTATTTTACTGAGGGAACATGCACACGTGGGAAAAAAAAAAAACAATGCTTAAAAATTTCTCTATCCATCCAGGAATTGGATTGTGATGTCTATTCCACAGGTAAATACCAAACATGTGGTTGTAGATGCTGGCATTTTCCAACAACTAACAATTACACATGAGTGCCAGAGGCATTTGTACAACATAACACTGTGAATGCTCCTTGTTTAACTTGAAGCCAGGTGCAACTTTTTCAGCGCCACCTGCAAGAGTCTTGTTAGGCAAACCAGATATGCCTAACATTATCATTGGTATTATACAGGGTGAGCACAAAAACACTCCTTGATTTCCAATAGTTATAGAATGTAACTTTAATGGAATATTCTTACAGATTTGGTGGCTACATTTGCGGGAAAGAAAATAAATGTTTTTCATTAACGTAACTGTACTCACCATATTAATAAACATATTCCAATAAGTTTTGATGTTATCATTCCTTGAAAATTTATTTATTAGATTTTTATCCCGCTTCCCCCCCCATAGGGGGACTCAAAGCAGCTTACAACTATATAAAACTTTTAAAACATTCTACAACCACAATACAGAATATAAAAGCAGGAGTAAAAAGTTAAAAAACACACACAAAAAAAACAGGAGTGAAAGGACCACTAAAATAGTGGTCTCCGTCATCAAGGAGTGTTTTTGTGCTCACCCTGTATATCTGTTCAGATGTTAACTTGTGCTTTTGCACTGTTTTGGCAAATGTACGTGCATAGTCTTCTGCTGCTTTCTGACTGGACAATTTTTGTTCTCTAATATGTCCAGTTTTCTTATGCCATGTTGAGCCTTGGGTTTGGCTAGCCAACCATCAGAAAAGGCACATTCCTCCATAAGCTCCGTTGTTACATAGAAATATTTTGTATTGAAATAGGTCCCATGATAGGTACTTCCTCAGAGCGTTCAATTGCAAACCACTCGTACAATACTAGCAGCCCAATCCTATCATGGGCTACCTTTCAAATCACCTTACTCTTTTGTAAGTGGCATGGCACAACCATAGATGGCACACTACTGCTGAGTGCAAGGGAGCCAGCAGCATAAGCTGCTGGCAGCTACCCACGTGCACCAATGGCCCACCCAGGCTGCACTAGAGGTGTTAAGTTGGTCGGAGGGGGTGGGTTATGGGTGGGGAGGAGGTGGACCGAGGGGGTTTTAGGGTAGGGAGGGCAGGGGGCAGAGACTGAGCTGGAGGAGGTGGATCTCGGTGGCAAAGGCGCACACTGATCTCCCCCCGGCCCGATTTCCCAACCAGCCCCTCTTTCTCTCCTTGGACTTGCACCAGCTACATAGCTGGCATTGGTCCAAGGAGTCCCCGTAGGCTGCCAGATGGCTTACCCAAAGGAAAGTAAAACAGTTATTCACTGTTGATGGCTTTACTCTGGTTGGCTTTCTGTTTGCTATTCCACCATTGAATGCAGTCCTTTCAGCGGCTCTGAGACCTATTTCAATTATAATATGGGCTGCCCTTTCAGCAGCACTGCTCCTGCTGAGGATCTGGGTCAGAGAGATGGAAGGAGGCCTCAGAAGGCGAGAAATGCTATGGGGGAAGGGGCAGACCAAGAGGATTGAGAGAGGGAGATGCTGCCGAGGTACTGGTAGAGCCCAATTATAACGCGGGCCACCCTTCCAGCAGCACCACTTCTGCCGAGTTGTCTTACCACAGAGCACCTCTCAGCTGCTGAGCTGCAAATTGATACTGTGGCAGAAGTGGCACTACTGAAAGGGTGGCCCATGTGATATTTGGTCTCTCCCAGTGTGATAATTGGACTTTCACATCTTGAAAATATGATCAAGATTTGCACATTTTCTCTTCTTTCATTTACAGCTAAATGAAAGACTTTATGTGAAAACGAAGTGCTTATTTCTGGCCATCATCAGTTTATTGACATAACTTCCTGCTTAATGATGTCAGTTCCAGCCCTCAGCAGGCACTATGAATGCTATTCGGCCTGCTATATGAAACAAGTTTTGACACCTCTCGTGTAGATACCAGTAATTCAATGCGATAGTGTTTCATTAACTTGTTAAACTTTTCTCCACACGTTGATTGCAAATGTCTATTTTATCCTTTATGGTTAACATGGCTTTTTATTTGCCTTTGTTGACCCTTCCATGATAAACTCTTACAGCCACTCCCAGAAGCATGGGCGTTCCAAACTCTCACAGTCACTTGGAATTGATGCCGGTTAATAGAATAACAAAATGTAATCAGCCAATTTCTGGTTAATAGAGCTTTCTGGATCACCTATTGGCAGATATCGCAGCTTTTACAGTATTTCCAGGAGGGCATCACTAACCTATTCACTCTGGCCCAATGACAAAGAGTTCTTTGAATATAAACTTTAAAAGAATGCCAAAGAAGCACCTTGAATCTCAGCTGAATCTGTTTCCCCTGAAAGCTTCTATTGAAATCTAAAACAACATAGGTATAATTGGCCTTCAGAAACAGATAGCTACATGTGTTAGGAAGGAATAACTGCAGAGTTTTACTTTCAAAATTTTGTAATTGCATTTACCTCTAGATAAGAAATGCACCAGCTGGTGGTGCAGTGGGTTAAACCGCTGAACCATTCCAGCCGCATGCTACGCGCTGTGGCAAGGAGAGTCATGCCGGCCACATGACCACGGAGGCGTCTTCGGACAACGCTGGCTCTTCGGCTTTGAAATGGGGATGAGCACCACACCCTAGAGTCGGACACGACTGGACTTAATTGTCAGGGGTCACCTTTACCTTTAGTTAAGAAATGCCCACCCCATTTTACCTACTCAAGAAGAGTTTTGTTTAGATACATTGAACTGGTATAATTGACAAACTCAACGGCATTATTTCATTTATTTACTTTTTGTTTTAGTAAATTCATGGTGCAGTCGATTACAAGTGGAACACCAAAATCAAACAGTGTTTTCCATAATCAAACCTTACAGAAGAATACATTAATTTGGCTAATCAGGAATGTTTGGGTATTAAAACATTGGATGACCTCACAGTAGTTACCTGAACAGGACCTTGAAACCGTCTTCAAACTATTTGATGATTGTTTTTCCAAGTTCACTTTGGCTGAACCCATTTACAGCTCATAGTCAGTATATGTTCATTGCTTGGTTAAGTTGTTACTAGACTTAAATTATCAGCTTAAAAGCATTGACTATTGATGACTAATGGAAACAGGCTGACCGCCAATGGCTATAACAGTAAGTAATAAATAAGAGCACTACTGCTTTTGTGTCCTCTTGACCATGCAAGAACAATCATTAAGAATTAAATGTGGTGATTCAGCCTGGTTCTGCTTTCCCATGGGACAAGGCCTTACACTCCAACCAACTCCACAGTGCTCTGGGAGCAATGCCAACATACTTTCTTACTCCCTGAATGAGCACAATTTCAAAGACAGTTCTTGCTGTACTTTTTAAGTGGCCTTAATGTTCATGAGAGAATGTTTTAAAAATAATCATGAATGGTCTTGTAAATGTAGATATGATTTATTGGACTGCTGAAAGAAGTGGGTTATTATCAATTCATGGTGATTTAATGTATATATATTATTTCAGCTACTGGCATAGTTCAGTGTGGGTGAGATGAAACTGCACTGGAGAGTTCTGGGTGCTGGCTGTGGTGCCCATTTTGCTATGCCTCCTCCCATGAATATGTGAGATTTACCATGGCAGAGATGCCCTCTGTTATATATGAATGTTAACAGAGACATTTTAAGAGGACAAGAACAATTCTCTATGGCAGGTAGAAAAAAATCAGCTTTAGATTTATTTATTTAAAAATATTTCTATATCGGTTTTCTGGTACTCAAACCAGTGTACAACATAAAAGTTAAACATACAGAAGGTAAGAAGATTTGAATAAAAATATTAGAATAAAACAATTAAAAACAATACAAGAGCAGATTAAAATATAAACCGGCTATAACATACAAACAGAAACAGAAATTAAAAAAGGGGTCCCTAGGAGGTTCTTCCCTCCTCAAAAGCCAAGTAAAACAAATACATCTTTAAAACCTGCTGGAAACAATGTAATGAGAGGGCTGACTGCTGGTAATTGATTCCGAAGACATGATGCCACAAAAGAAAAGACCCTGCACCAGTGACGTCACTGGGTGGGCGCCACCCAGGGGCGGGGGTGGGCGCCACCCAGGGGCCGGAGGTTGCCGCGTCCACCCCCCTGCTGCCTCACCCCCCGCTGCTATCGCATTTCCCCCCGAGACCGCCGCATCACCCCCCCAAGACCAACCCAGTATGAGCCGAGAGAAGGTCTTCTTCGCGTTTTCTTCGTGCATGCACACACCGCTTGAAGCCTCTCGCCCTCAGCGGCGTTGTGCACATGTGCGAAAATGCTGCTTTTGGCCTAGTCAGAAGCGGCCGAGCTGGTGGGCGAAGAAGACGCATCTTCACCCTCTCCCGGGTCATACCAGGCGGCCTCAGGGGGTGACTCCGTGGTCTCTGAGGGTGACGCGTCGACAGTGGAGGTGACGCGTCAGGCATGTCACCCTTGGCACATCACCCCCTCCAGCGGTCCACCCCCGCCACACCCTAGGAACGCTAGTGCCCTGCACCTTACCTCCATTCCCACAGCTTCAGATAGTGGTGGTATCCTAAGCAGGGCCCTGTCTGACCATCGTAGGGGATGTGCAGGATTATATGGGGGAAGGAGATCCTTGAGGTATCCTGGTCGTATACCATATAGGGCTTTAAAGGTCATCAACAACACCTTGAATTAGGCTCAGAAAGGAATGGGCAGCCAGTGTACAAGTCGGAGCAATGGCAAGGCTAGCCCCAATGACCAACTGGGCCACCACATTATGCACTAACTGTAGCTTTCCAATCATTTTCAAGGGTAACCCCATGTAGAGTGCATTACAGTAGTCTTCATGAGATGCCAGTAGGGCATGGACCACCATAGCCAGATCTGCCTGATGCAGGTACAGTCTCAGCCAATGCACCAGCCGAAGCTGGGCAAAGCCACCCTTGGCCACAGATACCACCTGACCATCCAGGGATAGCTGTGGATCCAGGTGGACTCCCAGGCTGCGAACCTTCTCTTTAAGAGGGAGGGCTACACCATCGAGAGCACGTTGTAGATCTAGTACCTGCATAGCAGTCTTCTGGATCAGGAGAACCTCTGTCTTGTCCATATTTAATTTCAGTTTATTAGCCCTCATCAAGGTACTAACTGCTTCCAGATAATTCCCCATAACTTTGACTACCCCATTGGAAGCTGGTGGAAAAGAGACACAGAGCTGGATGTCATCCACATATTTGTGAAATCAAATCCAAAACTCCAGATGACCTCCCCCAGAAGCTTCATGTAAACTGCATGGGGGACAAGACAGATCCCTATAGCACCCCACAAGTCAATGGCTGGGGTGCTGAACAGGTATCCCCCCCGTCTCACCATCTGGGTCTGATATGCCAGGAAGGAAAGGAACCACTGAAAAACAGCACCTCCAAACCCCAACTTGGTCAGCAAGTCCAGAAGCACATTATGGTTGATGGTGTCAAAGGTCGCTGAGAGGTCCAGCAAGACTTACAGGGATGCACTCCCCCTGTCTAATCCACAGCAAAGGTAATCAATCAAGGTGACCAAGGCCGTCTCTGTCCTGCAGCCTGGCCTGAAACCAAACTGAAAGGCATCCATATAATCCACTTCTTCCAGAATTCCCTGGTGCTGAGATGCCACCACCTGCTAGATCACCTTGCTCAAAAGTGGGAGGTTGGATAAAGGTTGGAAATTATCCAGGACCATTGGGTCTAGGGAGGGTTCTTCAGAAGAGGGTGAACCACTGCCGCCTTTAAAGCTTTTGGCAGTATCCCCTCCATGAGAGATGTATTTACTATCCTCCTCAAACATTCAGTCAACCCCGCCGCCCCCCCCCAGTAGAACGTTATAACCATGCTTAGGCTTCCCATATTTCCCCCAACCTCAACCAGGACCCCCCCCGGGAGACACCCCCCCAACTAATTAATTAATTAAATAACTGGGACTAATAACTAACTAATATATAACTAATAAATAACTAATTAATTAATTAAATAACCCGTGTCGTGCACGCCTCTGGCAGGAGCGCGCGACACGGGCAACAGGCTGTGGTTCGCTCGGTCTCCCACAGGCTCCGCTCGGAGCCGGTGGGAGACTGAGCGAACCACAGCCTGCTGCCCGTGACTTGCGCTCCTGCCGGAGGCGTGCGAGACACAGGCAGCAGGCTGTGGTTCACCCGCTCTCTCGCTGGCTCCGTGCCGGTGAATAAGGGGCCGCCGCCGCCGCCATCTTCTTGTGTGTGGAGCTTCTTCTTTCAACTTACCCGGGCGCCGGCATCAGCTTGGATCATGAAATCTCGCATGATCCAAGGTGCCGGCGCCCAAATCTCGTGGGGGCATCATGCCCTCACGAGATTTGGGTGCCGACATCTTGGATCTCGCGAGATTTCGTGATCCAAGATGTCGGCGCCCAGGTAAGCTAGAAAAAAATAAATAAATGGCGGAGGCGGCGGTGCCATTCGCCGCGGAAAGCCGGCCGGGACATTCCCGGGAAATGGAGGGCCATTTCCAGGACTGTCCCGGTTTTTCCGGGACGGATGGCAAGCCTAACCATGCTGGGCAAGGGTCAAGAGGGCAAGCAGCAGGTCTCACACTCCAGTGCTACAGTTGTGTATTTTTTAAAGCATTACTTAATATCCTTTGTATGAAAATAATGAGACATATTAACCAATTAATATATTTTGAGCTTGGTATTATAGTTTTTGCCATTGTAATGCAAGCTAATTATATGTATTCAAGATTACATTGCTATAATGGAGACCAGAACGTGATCCTTAATGTTTTAGATTGAAGGGAAAAAGTCAGACAAAATAATCATCCTTACTTGCTTCCTTGGTTAAATTACTCAATTTAGTACTGGTAGTCTGCAACAATGTGCATTTTAATTACACTGCGAATTACATTTTAATAGTTTTATTTTCCTCCCTGCCTGCAATAATTTATCAGATGCTTTAAAATGCATTTGTTTTTCCATTTGGCAAGCATTTAGATTTCATTGGAGTCTGTTTCTAATGATGCTGGACATTATCATTGCTTATATATATATATTTATCCTTTTGTTTTTGCACCTGCATAGATCTCTATGTCAGCACAGCTTGGGAGCTGCGCTTGGTTAGCTAAATAAATTCCCTGTGCATGCTGCGTAACTGCAGAGGTAGAACAGTGCTTTTGTCTGTACTCTGCAAAGACAGCAACTACCATATTATCCCGAGTATAAGACGCACCTGATTATAAGACGCACCCTTAAAGTTTGGTGCTATTAAAATTTTTTAATTAAATCACTGGCATTATTGCAACAGCCTGATTATAAGACGCACCCCTAGTTTAAAAACTTAAATTAGGAGAAAAAAGTGAGTCTTATACTCAGACCAATACGGTATCTATTTTTTAAATTGTTTACAAGAAAGATTGGACTACATGCAAACCAAATGTAATCCCATTGGGTTAACATTATAGATTAAACTACCAACATGTACAAACTTCTCTCTCTCTCTCTCTCTCTCTCTCTCTCACTCACTCACTCACTCACTCACCAAAATCGTACAAACAAATGGCAAGCTTGAAGCTAGGTAAACATGGATTTGCAAAAGTGCCTATAGGTGAGGAGCCATCTCCTATTGAAATCTTGTTGCAACACACATTAAATCCTGATTGTTGACTGCAAGTCACCCTCCATACATTCAGTACAATTAAAGCAACTGCAGCAGGTATTGCAGAACTTCCCAGATATGGAGAATATTTCAATCCTACCTAATTCCCCGCGTGGCCATGCAGCGGCACCAATGTGGCATCTGCTGTATCCCGTGGGGGAGTTTTGGCATGTTGAGGCCTCCTCGGGGAAGAGAACATTTGTTCCCTTTCCCTAGGGAAAGCCACCGCTGCCTCCATGGGTCAAGTCAGACCTGCATCAGCGATATCACTGGCACAAGTCTGCATTGACCCGTGAAGGCGGATCAGGCCCTGGAAGGGGGTTAGGATTTGGGAGGTGCCGCTCCTACCAAACCTGCTCCTTTCCTGGGCCTGATCCGTCCTCCTCCCCACCCCATCGCCTTCCCATTCCACCCACTCCCACCATTCCAACTCCTCCTGGCCTTCCTCCTGACCCCTGCATGGTCTTACCATCAGTGGCAGACATCCAGCAGGACCAGTCAGAGGAATTTTATCAGGGAGTACAAAGTTTCTTTTGGGCCCCTTCCCTTCCTGTGAATTTGGCTCCTGAACTCCCCTTTTTTTGCTATGGGCCCCACTTTTTGACCCATTTTGGCCCTGGGCCCGGGTACAATTGTACCCCCTTAACCTCCCTCTCAGAGGCCCTGACATCCAGTGACCAACAGCGCATGAACCCAGCTGCTTGCCACTTGCACCCATGCTCATTGGCACTGTTGCATTCATGACAGCTGTAAAGCTGTTTACACTGCCTGAATGCTTGTTCTAGCAGCGTAAAAGGCCACTAGGATTGGGCCATAAATCCTGTTTAACAGAATTCCGAGCCGTGCCATTTCGGCACAAGGCTCGTACTTTGCTTTGTTGCTCCAGGGACACATGGGGGGGTACTGCCCCCTTGAATCAGCTAGAGGAGGGGATGGGGGCAGAGCCAGAGGGGTTTATATTCTAGCTCCCGGCCCCACTGAAAAAGTTTCAGAATCATGCTTTTCCTTCCCTATTCCATCAATTCAAATAGCTAGATTTCAAATGGATTTCAAATCATAAGATTTTTATGTTTACATAATTAATGCAATCACACTTTGTGTCACTACTTGTGTTGGTTTGATAATGTTTTATATTAATGCTAGCTTACAAAAAAGTTGTACAGGGTTATTCAAAAAGGATGGTGCAAAAGTAAAGCTGATTTTTTTCTTAAATGAACTGACATACCACAACCATCATGACATGAAAAGACAGCAAAACTGTCCAAGTTTCACATGCACATTAGAAATGTTCAACGTAGCTACAATGGGGCAAGGGGGGCAAATGCCCCAGGTGACAGCCACAGTCTCTTCATGTGGAAACAGCAGCTATTTGCCCCTCCCCCCGCCCCATTGTAGCTATGCAAGTGCCCACATCGAACATTTGTAATGTGCATGTGAAACTTGGGCAGTTTTGCTGCCTTTTCTTGTCATGATGGTTGTGGTATATCAGTTCATTTAAGAATAAATCAGCGTTACTTTTGTACCATCCTTTTTGAATAACCCTGTACTGTATTAGACATTATATCACTCTTCACTTGAAACAGGAGGAACCTGAACTTGATTCCAAGTTTTCTGATGGGTCAGCAGTCGCAGCACATACCTCTATCGTAACAAAAAAGGTCATATAGACAGGGAATAACTTAAGTGTCTGCCTCATCATATCAGGACCAGTGAGCTAGAGTGCTTTATAAGCAAACAGATAGGTACAAGAATGTACTATATATTCCTCTGCTGCACTAACCTGACTATATCCACTAGTCATTTCAGAGCAATCAAGTTTATTAAAAATTGATAGAAGGAAAAAAATGGATCAAACCCAGATTAGTTGGATTTACATATCTGTCTGTTTTACAACACATTTCAGTACACATCAGTTCCCTTGCGTTTTGCAAAAATCTAAATCTTTTACACTACGCAGCGTTTTTCTCCAAAGCAACATCTTGGATTCTTCACAGGGTCAGACACTCAGCATTGCTCCTCTGAGAATAAGACACACAGTATATTTATATCTGCCTCACAGTGACAGTGTGTGCATTTTAATGTCATCCGAGTACATCCTGTTCACTTTCTGTATCTTCACAATACAAATTAAATTTCCAATGTAAGAAAGGCCCTTGACATTTACTACTGAAACAATCCTTTGATGAGAAAAAAGAAAAAGATATAGCAATCCACTTCTCCTTAGATCAAATGGACTGTTATGACCCCCTTTACAGAAAAAAAAAACAACCATCAGATTTAGTTTCACACTTTTACTGTGCATCAATATCCTGAGGTAAAACTGCAACTTAGCATGCTGAAGTTATTTAGCCCACACCTGTGCTGGTAGTAGCAGACACACAATACATACACACACACACACACACACACACACGCACACGCACACGCACACGCACACGCACACGCACAGTAGGGGTCTCTCTGAAACAGTATTACACTCTAAATTGGGTTTTCCTTGGTATCAGAATTATGCTGATCAGCACACCATTTCTTAAATTCCACTCCTTGCAGATCTAACCTAAATTACACAACAGGGTGTCTAAAAAAAAAAGTACACACATTTTAATGAGCTCTCGTTTATACATACATACTTCATTGCAGAAAACCTGCAACAATCGAACATCGAAGGGAAGCAATTGAAGAGATGTGCAGAACCATCCCAGCACACATGCTGGTGGATGTCTGCAGATCCCTCAGTGAGTTATGTTAGCGGTATATAGACGCCAACGGGGAACATTTCAAGAACTTGGTCTAATTCAATAACTAATTAATTAATTAACTGGGTCAAGCAACTGCCTCTGTATACACCGTATGTAGTATATGTGTGAATTATAGCATAATAAATTTGACACTATGAAGCATGTGTACCTTTTCTTGAGTCACCCTGTATATTGCTTTGCGTCTATAAATGCTATACACACACACACACACACACACACACACACACCCCTTGAGAATGAAAGAGGTGTTCGGTATGATGGAGTCAGTGACTTAGACCAGGGATATCTGGTTTAAAATCTCCGCCCAGGCAAAGTTCATTGGGCATTTTTTGTCATGCCTCTAACTCAATGTAACCGACTCACAGGAATACTGTGAATATAAATCTTAAAACAGGATATCATCATGTTTGCCATTCTCGGCTCCTTGGAAGGAGTACATATGTGATGTGAAAAAAAAGTGGATTTGATGAGTTTTGTAAACCTGATTCAGCCATGTCTTTAGCCTTAAGAGCACACGCAAGCAATATGCATTAGTGGGGAGTTTTTATAACATAAAATATGTTATAAAATATAAAAAACAAAATATAAAATAAGCCTGTTAGTAGGCTGTTAATCTAGCCCCCATCTTTAAGGGTTCATTGTTGCCTGCAAAAAAAGGCAATATGCCACAACTCATTGGGCTTTCTACAAGATTTTACAATAAACGTTTCTGCACCTGTTGGCATGCCTGTCTTTTTGTTTTGCTGCTGCTTGGGTTTTGCACTCTTTTTTGCTGGGATTAGGGTTCAATCTTGTAGGTCAATGGTGAAAGTGTCTCTCAGGATCCCATCTTCTTCCTCATGCTATTTTTTTGCATATATTTATATTTTATTAATATAATATTAAAACAGAAAAACAATACATATTTCATAAGGTGCATAGCAAGCGCGAAGCAATACATCCTACTAGCATACTATTCACTATTTTCTACATATAATATCCAATTAAGCCAAAATATCACCAACATTCTATTCATTAAATAGTTCTTCTCCCTCTCTCTTAAAAAAAACAATAAATGGCTTCCAATTATTCACAAAAAGGTTAACTGACTTTTCCTTAATTAAAATTGTACGTTTATCCATTTCAGCATAATCCAAAACTTTCAACCACCAATCTTCCAGAGAAGGTATCTCTGAATTCTTCCAATATTGTGCATATAAAATTCTTGCCGCACTTATATATAAAAACAAAGTTTGAACATTTTTCGCCTACATGATCATCTCTCATTCTCAACAAAAAGGTTTCTGGTTTCATTTGAACCTTAATCCTTAAAATCAATTGTATCTGTTTATGAATCTGAATCCAATACTTCTTTGCTTGAGAACATGTCCACCACATCTGATAAAAGTTCCCTCTTGCTTTTTACATTTCCAACAGCTCCTTCTTCCTCATGCTATTAAACATCTACATGAAACCACTGTTGGACGTGTGCAGGAATTTGATATCCGTTGCCAGCAATATGCTGATGATCCTCAACAGCTTTTTTCCCCATCTGAGTCCACTGGAGCTGCTGATGTTCTGAACTGATACCTGAGCATAGCAACAGACTCGACGTGGTCTAACAGGCTGAAACTTTAGAGAGAGGTGGAAACGGTCCAAAAATAATCCAGGCTTAGGTGTCTAATTTCTTCTGGATGGGACTACATTTCCCTTGTAGGACTAGCTTTGCAAGTCTGGAGGTGATTTGGAAACAATTCTGCTTCTGAACTGCCGAATGGCAGCTGTGGGCAGTAGTACCTTTCTACGCTTTCGACTGGCTGGTATGCCAGCTTGTTTCCTAACAGCAGAAGAGTGGCGCCGGAGGTGGTAATCGGCCAGGAAGGGGTTGATAACCACTAATATGTGGTGGCGGGTGCATGCCAGGAGAGTGTGACCCATGCCAATATCATGTTGCTTTTGCTTGGGCAAGAAAGCATCAAGTCTCACAGGCCTTTTGGTAAAAAAAAAAAAGTCAACACTGGTTGCCTTTTGTTGTTCAACACTGAACAACATCCTCTCCTTCCTTCTCCAGCTTGTGAGAAGACTTGCTTTTGGAAAATTCCATGGCTGGTCACACAAATTCAGACCTACAAACAATGTTACATCCTGGGAGCTTCCTTACCCTGCACCACAAATGGTGTGTCATGCCCTTCGCTTCCATCCCCAATGTCCCTGGAAATTCAACCAAGAATCTTATGCTAATCAGGACACAGGTTGTCTGAGCAATTGAGACCCCAACCACACCCTTCCCAGGGCAAGACAAACCATGTACACAAGAAACAGGTGATAGCAAACCCATTAAGGACCATCTCAAAACAAAGTGATCTGGGATGAGCTGAACACACAATAGACTCAATGTTGGTCTATGGTAGTGGTTTCAAAACTGGGATGCATGGCTCCTGGAAACCAGCCAGGGGAGCCGCAGAGTGCCACAGAATCCTCTCGGAAAACAGTGCAATGCCAATTGGCAGGCATCAACATAATGTAATGGGGAGCCAAAGGTCAAGGGATCCACAGGTCAAAAAAGTTTGGGAAACACCAGTCTATGGCAAAATTGGTTCTCTATAAAAGGTCCCTTCTGACATCTGAGAGTTACCCATTGCATCACTACTCGCTTCAACAACCCAAGAGTCGCTGTGCCAACCAGCATCCAGGACAGTTCTTACACTACTTATTTTCCTTTCCAGGCTTCCTTTCCTTCTCCACTGCTCCATGCCTTCTTCCCTCTGAGCACATCTCCTCATGATTCAGCCCCTGCTGAGTTGCCTTAAAGAAACCTTCCCCTGGCTCCCTTGCCTTGCTTTCACCTCTGTAACTGGCTAAGGCTACTAGCTCCTGCTGAGTTTGCTTACTGAAAACGTTATTGCTTTTGCTCATTTAAACTGTTTTTCTGAGCTGGGAGATTGCTGTGCATTGGCTAACAAGCCCCATGACTCCTGCAGCAACCCAAGAAACCATCCCAGTGGATATGGATAGATAACCTTGGGCTACTGGAAACACTGACCCATTGGTCCTAATATGAATTGTCTTCTGTGTCTTGTGCAGGCAAACTGACAACATGCTTAGGGTTTCTATTCCCTCCTCCTTTCCCTGGTGCGAGTGTTGTATGTGAGTGAGTGAGTGAGTGAGTGAGTGAGTAGGACTCCTTGGTCTGTCTTTGTAGCAATCAGGGGGCTTCCTAAACTCATGGTTCCTCTTAAATGATCTACAGTCCTGAGAGGCTTGCCGCATGACTCCAAGTGCATGTGTCGCAATCGAGTTTGCTTCCAGCACCAAAGGGTCCACATCCCATGTCCAGGGCTCCTAGGGCTTTCCCAGCTCCCTGGCTAGTCTCCACGGTAACATTGCGGGCCGGCCTCTCCCTCCACAACTTATTCTGCCCTTTAACGAGCTGACCTGGCCTCCTCCCATCCAATCAGAGCTGGGCTGGCATTCAGCCTTCTCCATATTCTGTCGGGCTGTATCATCCTCCCATGTGGTCGTCCAAGAGTTTGCTCAACTGTATCTAGCCCACCAGGGGCCTTCCCATGTGCTCCAGTGGACCCAGGCTGCCCACTGATGATTGTAAGATGGCAGGGAATGAAACTGGGGCAGGAAGGGGGCATAATGGGGGTGAGGAGGCTGCAGGAGAGGGCAGTTCCAGCAGCAATGGCACACGCTGGATCCTATTCCCCTTTTCTGCAACCTCCCCACCCCCCCTTTTCTACTTGGACTTGTGGTAGCAAAATCGCTAGTGCAGGTCAAGGAGACCCATTGCGGAGCAGGATGCTTATGGAACTTTAAGGGGTTTAATTCCCCTTTCACCTCTGAAGCCTCCCGATCCGCTGCCCCCCGCTGGATACAGCACACCTGTTTTTGGCATGGCTGCACGAGTGGGGAGGGAAAGGATAGGATTGGGCTGTTAATTTGATAACCTTGAACAGGACTTCAGTGCCAAAGAAAAGACTGAATACTAGCCCACAAGAGCAAATCAATGAAATGTTAAGATCTCTAAAGAGTCAAGTACCTTCAAATATCTCATAAACAGCCTGTGTGTGGTTGGGAGGTGTCAGGGACAGAATGCGAACAGAAATCTTATTCTCTGAGAATTTTTTTTAGACAATACTTGACAGCACAAAGCCAGTGAAAACAAGTACAAGAAAATGTAACAAGGCATTATACGGCCCTGGTATTATGTTTTTAAAAGACAGCAAAGTCATAGCAAACAAGTCACCATGTGGTATGTCACGAGCTGGTGCTATCCGGTTACCAGCAAGTTTGTACATTTTAAACTGACTTAAAATAGGGGCTGAACAATATTCACCTTTACAAGCCATCATTTAAAGTCCCTTGGGAGTTATCTCTATGTTCAGAAGCAGAATGAGTTTCTTTTCTTTGGACTAAGCTGCATGACCGACTGATTTTTAAATACAGAACCAGCTGTAGGTGACCAGGAGTAATTCTAAAGCTTGCAGCAGAGATGCAAAATAAAATACAGATGTCAGCTCTTCTTGCATAATCTGTAAATTGTAGCAATAATAAAGTGATTCCTTAAGCATATTTTCCAGCTTAGTATTCATCACGGTTTCACTTGATGTAGTACTTCAAAATGCTCTTTCATTTCTGGATTAAAAGAATAAGGTAACAGCCGTTTCTGGTTTCCTGACAGACTTGAGATGTGCAACAGCCCCATCCAGTGATGCTTCAACCGTAGATCCACGTCTTCCTACATACTAAGGGATTCCCACAATCCGTCTAACGGCAAAGATGTACTTGCCCTATTGGGTGGAAGGAGTTCTCGCTCGGGGTCCCGACTACACCCTAGCTTGGAGTGCTTTCAGCATACAAGCCTGAAGAGAGCTTGAGGCCAGGCAGTGGTCAGGGAGCACTCAATGCTGCAGCACTGGTGAAGCAAACAAGGTTCTCTGACCTTCCCAGAGGTGGAGGGTACAATAAACAACAAATAGCTGTAGACACATTTTTAAAAATCCCAGCTGATAACAGCTGCTACTGCATGCTATTTATTAATTAAACACCTATGATCTATCTACATTCAGCTAACAACAGAGCCCTGAGAAATGAAAATGTTCTGTCTCCTTAAAAAAATACTAGGAGAATAAACATAATCTAGGACAATCAGCACTGTATCTGAAAGCAATGGTGATGTGAAGTGAGGGCTAACTGAGCATATGCCATGGGGCTGAGCCCCTTCAGGAGCCCTTCGGCAGGACCGACCTGCACCTTTTGACAAGCTTGCTGCTGTCACTGCTCCCTCACCATGCTGGATAATCATTTGCCAGGTGGTGAGAGGGCAGAGAAACAGTAGGAGCAGCAGTCTTTCATCACTATTCCTCGGCATTATTTTAAGATTTACAGATGTACTTTCCACAATGCTATATTGGCAGCTGGAGCATTCGGGAATTTTAAAATGGTGTCAGGAAGAAGAATCTCTGTCGTTTACTGGGCAATGGAGGGGAGGAGCATAAGCCAATCCTCCTCCCCGGGGGCCATTTTAAAGTCCTTGATGTCCTGCCTGAGTTAGAGGGATGGTAGCTGATTCACAAGTGAGTGCATGTAAAGGGGGTGCCCACAGGGCTTGAAGACACCCCAAAGATGTTGCCAACTCTGCTCTTAAGCAAGAAAACACAATAAAAAAGAATATTTCAAAGAGTACATTGTAAACAAGACATAGACAGGCTAAATGTTACACAGCCCAATCCAGTGTAGGCTTAGAGTGGCGGAGCATGTGCTCCACCACTCTAAGCAGTTGCAAATGCGCCACAAAGCACATTTGCAACGACTTCGGAGTAAGAGCCGCCGGCGTGAAGGCCGGCAGCCCTTACTCCCCTGGCGAACTGTCCCTACACCCGCCAGTGAAGGTAAGCCCTGCACTGGCTAGTGCAGGGGCGGGGGGAGGGTGGCCAGGGAGGGGGCTGATTGGCTGAACCAGGCAGCGAGAGGGCAGGGCAGGGGTATCGGTGGCGTGCGCCGCCGATATCCTAGGCCCCTTTCCTGGCCCTGTTCAGCCTTACTCCGCCGCTTCGGAGTAAGCTCATAAACTTCAGAGTTGGTGTGCATCCAGGGAGGCCCATAGGGCCCCAGCCAGCTTGCACCTGGGGAAGGGAACGAACGTCCCCTTCTCCTGAGGTGCTCCCGGGCTGCCCTGGGGCCAGGATACAATGTGGCTGCTGGTCCTTTAGGCTGGCCGCCGTATGTTACACAGGATTGTGTCGTCTCTGTAATTCTACAATGAGAGAACTCTGCAAGCCATTTCAGTATTTAGACATCACAATCAGCACAATACGAAGATGAATGCTGTGAAATTTCAACACTTTCTAAGTGCACTCCCCTGTGACATGGAAATCCATCTGGATCCTTCAAACACATATGGGAAATAATAGTCTTTGAGACCACCACAGCCACTGACCTAATTCACAGGATGTTTTGAAAAAGTTAACTTAATGGTGGACCATTTGTTCAGCACTGAAAGCGACAAATATCACAAGTTAGGTGCTACAGCTGAATATCACAAGTTAGGTGCTACAGCTGATCGGCTCATTGTTACCTTTAGTTAAGAAGCCACCAACCTGCTGCTCAGTGTTCTACCTCACTATGTTGTCATCCTATCTTCTAGTCTCAACAAAAGCATAGGCACATCTCGGCTCTAGGCTAGGTTCAGAGCTTCCCACTCCTGAAGGTAGAAGAAGTCATGCTAGAACAATGCACCCACGTTTTGGGTCAAACCCACAATTTGCATGCCATAGGCGGCTTGTTCTTTGAGCTTTTTAAAAAAATCATTTCGTAGTTTATATCATAACATTTTTGAGAGCGTCTTTGGCACCATGTTGGAAACATATGCATGGAAAAAAGAGCAAGTGGGATTATAACTTTTGGCAGTGGGCTTGTCAAATACATGTTGGCAAGCCCACATTTAAGCTACACATCATATGGAGAAACTAATGCAATCTTCTGCCTGACAGTCTATTTGAAAGGTGCCTCTTTGCCCAGTTAGCATGTGCTAACTTCTGCTTTGTCCAGAAGTTTATTTTATTTTTATCTGTCCGTCCGTCCATCTACTGGTGAACACTTATGCAAAGTCTTCATTTCAATTATTTTCCATTTAGGTGTTTAAAATAGTTCTCTGAAATACTGCTTTAAGGAAAACTGAGACTAATGTGCAATTACTGTAAATAGCCTTTGGGAGTATAATAGCTATGTTCTTCTAGCCCTGCATTATTCTCGACTGCTGTCAGAAATAATTTGAATTTGGCCAATCCAATTTTTGGTTTCATTCTAGACCTTTTTTTTCCCTAACTGCTCAATTATATGAAATAATACATTTTATTGAAATATAGATGTAATTAACACATTTTCCTCAGTTTTCTTTCTCTTGACCTTCACCCTTATAAATCAGTGATATAATTGGTCAACATAAATTGACCAATCGATTCTAATTGTAAAATAGAAAGTTGACAAGGTAATGTGTGGCCATTGCTGATTAACAGAATTCACTATTTTAAAATTTGCAACCATATAGTTTGCCCTTCTTCACTGAAATGCTATAGAGCAGGAGTGGCCAAACTTGCTTAATGTAAGAGCCACATACAATACAGTTCAGATGTTAGAGAGTCACAAGACAGATGTTTGAGAGAGCCACAATATTTAAGAAGCATTTAAATTCTTAATATATATTTACTCAGCAGAACATTAAACATAAGTTTTAATCCAGTGGACTCTCCGTTTATACCTGCTAAATAATTATGAAGCTTGAAAGTTTCTTATTTAGCTTTTAATTGTGGTGCAAAAAGGAGCTCAGCCCACATATTTCTAAGATATGCCAACATATTTCTAAGACATTATATGCCAAAGATTATGCGCCCCAATTATGGAATTCCCTCCCCCTGGAATTGAGAACAGCTCCCTCTTTAGAGACCTTTCAGCGGGGCCTGAAGACATGCTGGCAAGCCCACATAATGTATATATGTATTTTAATGTTTTATTGTAAGCCGCCTTGAGTGCCCTTGCTGGGAGAATGGCAGGATATAAATTCTTTAAATAAATAAATGTGGCTCAGGAGCCACAGTTTGGCCACCCCTGTTATAGTGTACAATTAAAACACTGTCTCATGGTAATTTTATGCTTAGTTAGAAGTACATTTTCAGTAGCACTTACCCCAGGAAAATATCCACATAATGTTGGGCACATATTCCTATCTGGTTTGGGCAATGTACCTAAATGTGCAAGTGTGAATCAAATATGCTCACATTCAATAAACATTTGTAGAAAAGAGAATTTAGTATTGGACGAAAAGTTGTGCCTTACTTATAATAATAATAATAATAATAATAATAATAATAATAATAATAATAATAATAATAATAAATTGTGCGAGAAAGACTGCTACACAAAAGGAGAAATTGCTTTAAGTGCTCTTCCTCCGATTCTTTTTCTTTAAATTTTATTATATGATGGACAATTTTATATTTTTTACAGGCAATCCTAACTAAATCCCTGTGCAACAATGCAGTGGCACCAGCACAGGCTATGCTGCATCCTGCAGGGAATTTTCAGCTGCTGGAGGTCTCTTTGGAGTAAGGCAGGGGCGGGGAACCTTTTCCCTGGCGAGGGCCGTTTTAAATATTAGAAATTTGCTTGAGGGCCGGCCGTAAGGCCGGGTAGCATTTTTATTTATTTAATTAGTGTTTGCCCCCGCCCCCCATCGGCCTCCGGAGGCTCCGCGCTCATCGTTCGAAGCCGCCGCCGGGTCCGCGCGTCATTGCCCTCATCGGCGTGGTATGCATGTGCGAAATGGCCAACGGCCTGGTGAGAAGGGGTCGAGGCGGCGGCCGGGGAGGACATGCAAAGGCCCTTTCCCGGCCTCCGGAGGTGATGCGCGGACCCGGCGGAGCCTCCAGGGGCCGGTTGGGCGGCCTCCCGGCAATCTCTCCGGGGGCTGGACCGGATGGCCTCGGGGGTCTGATCCGGCCCTGGGGCCGGAGGTTCCCCACCGCTGAAGTAAGGGAATATTTGTCACCTTGCCCCAGGGTAAGTCCCAGCAGCTGCAATGGGTCAACTTAGATCTGCGGCAGCAATATCGTTGGCGCAAGTTCATGTTGATTCATGCAAGTGGATCAGGCATGGGAAGGGGTCAGGATTTGGTATGCGCCACTGCCAAACCTGCCACATTTCCTGGGTCCGATAAACCCACCTGTGAAAGTACCATTCACATAAGTACTACTGCTTCCAGTCCTGGGTTTTACTATGCAAACAGGGGTTTAAAAATAAAGGTGAACATTTCAGAAGAGAATACTCCACAGAACTTGAACCCCACTGAAATGACTGTATGCTTCACTGGTACTGCTTAGCAACCACCACCATTTTTCTTCTACAATGGGCCAAGAGATTAAGAAAACAGCCCCAATTTGTTTGTAAACTGCAGAAACCGCATGTCTTCTAAAATTAAATTTAACACCAACATAATGAATGTTTCAGTCCAATCCTATTATATAATCAACCAATCCCTTCCCGTATGAGTCATTGCTGCGCTGGGTGCACGCCGGAGCAGGTAAGCCAGTAAGGAGGTGGGAGGGGGTTGGGGAGGGCAGAACGGGAGTGAGGAGGTTGCGGGAGAGGTGGATCTGGCAGCAATGGCGCACCCAGGATTCTATCCTCTTTATTGGCAGACTCCCCATCCATTTTCTCTGCTATGACTTGTGACCGTGAAATCGTGGTGCAGGTATGAGACCACCCATTCTGGGGTGGGAGGCTTACAGATTGGAAAGGGAATTTCAATCCCCCTTCCCTTCACCCCATCCCTCCTGCTTGATACAGCACACACTTTTTCAGGGAAGGATAGGATTGGGTCATTTGTCTCCACCCCAAAAAGTCACTATCCTATCAATACTGGTGTTTACATACTGTAATGTAAGATAAGGAGATGGGCTTAACTTTAGTGTAAGCTTAAGCCTGTAGATCATAAGCCTGCAACCTTACACCTGTAGATCATATCAAGAAAAAAATACATTATCTTCACAAAACACGTTCATTATATCTGGTTTTTGTCTTTGAGAATGAATGATAATATCACTGTCATGTAAGAAACATAATCTAAAAACCATGCCTTTGCCTACATTATTTCACCTGCTCTCTCCTTAGCCGAGAAAAAAAACAAAACACCATCGTTAGTGAGCTACCTTTTCTGCATCTCTAGCAGAATGAGTTAATTAAAACAATGCAGAGAAAATACTAACAAAAGGCAGCCGTCATGGCAACTTAATGTTACACTAGAAATATCTGAAGCATAAATCTTTCGGTAATGCACAAGTCTGTGATTTAGAGCCATGGCTTGCAAAAGCCCATGACTGAAGATTTCTTTTCTATTTAGGAGACAGCTTATTATTTCCTTGTTACTTATTTATACACATGAATGCATAATTGCTTAAAGACAGTGGTACTATTTATCTTCCAGGGAAAACAACATTTTGGAGACCTCATGCAAAAGATATGGCAAGAGACAAAACTTCACGGCTGTCTTCTTTGCCATGTATTATTTTTGGATAATAAGTAGTATGGAATAGTTGTCTCACATAGCAAGACCTTGGGAACAAAAACGATTCCCCAAGTAAGCGGTAGGTGCTTTATTCAACGCCTCTCCCCCATGTGTTTGTATTCTGCTTCATTGCAAGATCTCAGACTTGGTTGCCATTGAAAGTCAGAAATCAAGACATAGAGGCTTAACAATCCCATTTGGATGGGGGAAAAGTTCAGCCTCACTGGAGTCTTAACAAGCCACTGCTATTTCCATGTGGCGAGAGACAGATTAGTCTCTCCATGCAGCAAGCTCACCTGCCAACAGCTAGCCCACAAGAGGGAAAGAGATGAAAAATAATCAATTCCCTATGCACTGTGCTCTGCAGTAAGAAAATGACAGCACACTAAACACCAGGACTTCTTGTTACGATGCCCTAGAGAAGTGGTGATGCTGGCCAAACACCTGCCAGATACATACAAAAGAATCCCATACAGGCAAACTGGAGATCCAAATACTGTACTTCTGCTAGCAAATCCATTTAACACATACATTGTGTGATGGTAAAAATGGGATAATTTAGTGATTCTTTTATCTTATAGTCAGAAACAGGCAGATCCCTGTCTTTGAGCTTTAATTTTCGTTTGATACATGTGATTTTAGTTTTTATTCAATTTTTGGCATCATAATCCAAAAACTGGAGAGCTTGAAGTGTAGTAATACATGTGCATGAAGTATTATGTCTGTACCTGAAACTGGTAACAGGAAAGGCCGGACACAGCATACACACAAAATCGAGCCGGCAGCCAGGATGATTACTGCACTATGTACGGAAAACACCTGGAGAGGTTGTCTCATGTCGGTTCTATTTATTTATTTTATTTATTTAAAGAATTTATATCCTGCCTTTCTCCCAGCGAGGGCACTGAAGGCGGCTTACAAAACATTAAAATACATATACATTAAAAATAAATTAAAAATAAGTAATTAAAAACAATTAAAACAAACAGCTAAAAACAAACAAGTGGGTCAACCCAGTGGGTCAACCTGTATTTACTTTGTTAAAAACCATTTGTTAAGAAGCCATTTGTTAAAAAGCCAGCCCACCATGTCAGAACATCGAATGCTACCCTAAAGAAAAATGTCTTAAGGCCCCGCCGAAAGGTCTCTAAAGAGGGAGCCGTTCTTAATTTCAGGGGGAGGGAATTCCACAATTGGGGCGCCACTGCCGAGAAGGCCCTATTCCGCACTGCCATCCCCCTCACCTCTGTCAATGGCGGCACAGTTAACAGGGCCCCCCTGATGACCTCAGAGTACGGGTTTGAGGAGGAGGTCCCTCAAGTACCCTGGACCCGAGCCGTTAAGGGCTTTAAAAGTCAAAACTAGCACTTTGAATTGTGCCCGGAAACGAACCGGCAGCCAGTGTAGCCGCCGGAGCAACGGTCCGACTGAGTTGAACCGACAGGCCCCGGCAACCACCCGGGCAGCCGCATTCTACACTAGTTGCAGTTTCCGAACAGTCTTCAAAGGCAGCCCCACGTAGAGCGCATTGTAGTAATCTAGTCTAGATGTCACTAGGGCATGAGTCACTGTGACCAGGTCTGCACGGTCCAAGTACGGTCGCAGCTGGCGCACCAGCCAAAGCTGGGCAAAAGCCCCCCTGGCCACAGCCACCACCTGGGAATCCAGGAGCAGCTGCGCATCCAGGAGAACCCCCAAGCTGCGGACGTGCTCCTTCAGAGGGAGTACAACCCCATTCAGAGCAGGACGATGGTCCAATACCTGAACTGTAGACTTCTGGACCAGAAGAACCTCTGTCTTATCAGGATTTAATTTCAGCTTGTTTGCCCCCATCCAGCTTCCAACTGCCACCAGACAACGATTCAGGACATCGACTGCCCCCTTGGAGTCGGGTGGAAAAGAGAGAAAGAGCTGGCTGTCATCAGTATACTGATGACTCCCTACCCCAACCCCCCGGATGACCTCTCCCAGCAGCTTCATATAGATATTAAACAGCATGGGGGATAGAATTGACCCTTGTGGCACCCCACACCTCAAGGGCAAGGGTGCCGAACAAGCATCCCCCAGCACCACCTTCTGAGATCTATCAGCCAGGAAGGAGCGGAACCACCTCAGAACGGTGCCTCCAAGCACCAACCCAGCCAACCAACCCAGGAGGACACCATGGTCAATGGTGTCAAAAGCCGCCGAGAGGTCCAGCAGGACCAACAGGGACGCACTCCCCCTGTCCAGACCCCGGCACAGGTCATCCACCAAGGCGATCAAGGCCGTCTCTGTCCCGAACCCCGGCCTGAAGCCAGACTGGAATGGATCCAGATAATCAGCTTCCTCTAAGACCCTCTGGAGCCAAGACGCCACTACCCGCTCAATCAACTTGCCCAGAAACGGGATATTTGAGATTGGCCGAAAGTTGTTCAAAATAGTGGAATCCAGGGAGGGTTTCTTCAGGAGGGGGTGCACCACCGCCTGCTTCAAAGACGGTGGCACCACCCCCTCCCTTAGAGATGAATTTACCACCCTCCCCATCCACTCGGCCAGCCCCGCCCAGGCAAATATAATCAGCCATGCTGGACAAGGGTCAAGCGGGCAAGCAGATGGTCTCACACTCCAAAGAATCTTGTCCACATCCTCAGGTTCTACAAGCTGAAAAGAATCCCAGGAAGAAGAACAGACAGGTGCCTCAGGGTTCTAGGAGGTTGTCTCCTGGAATAATACTTGTACAAACCTCATTTGAAAATATGGGGTTTATGGCCGGCCTGGCTTGCCTATGTACACCGCCTTGAGGGCGCCTTCCACCGGAAATAACCGGTGACTAAGTGAGTGCTCCATCGCCGGAAGCAGTCGTGAACATGCCGTAAAGCATGTTCGCGATGATTCTAGAGTAAGGGAGGTTGGCGCAAGGCTGTCCTTCCTCACTCCAATGACGGACCGAGGACACGGCTGCCAGCGGAAGGTAAGCGCTCCCCTGGCGGCCGCATGGGCGGTCTGGTGGCCGAGGGAGGGGGCCCATTGGCTTAGTCGGCCCGGGAGGGGGTGGGGGATGGTGCCCAAGATATCTTTGTCCCCGCCGGGCGGCTAGGCCATTATATGGCCTCCTCTAACTTTTGCCAGTTATTTAGCTGGCGAAAATCCGAGGAGGCCTATCGGGCTGGCCCCGGTTTACACCCGGGGAAGGAGACGAGCGTCCCCTTCCCCAGGTAGACCTCCGGCCTGACAGTGAAACAGGCTGCCAGCCAGATCCTTAGTCAGGATTGTGCTGTGAGTCTATTGGGAAAGGAGGTATATAAATATTGCAATAAATAAATATCTTAAGAATAAAATAAATACAAGATTTTGTTTTCTTTTATTCATCTCAGAGGAAAGATTTGTAACAAAGGAACTGAAGCAAGTCTTACATTTGCCACTCATCTACTGGTACATTTCCCCTTGCTTTTATCTATTCATAGAACCCCGGGGGCAGGGGGGGGGGATGACGACGAACAGTTCCTCTAGCAGCTGAGGGTGACTACAGTTTTTATCCAGGCAATAGTTTAAGAGCAACAGATGGACTGAACTAAACTGGGAGTAGAGAGGAAAACACATGTTAACTATGTGAAAGGTGGCAATTTTTTCCATTTGGACACAACAATATTATGATTCAAGTCAAAACATGAAACTTGATATGCTGCTGTGTGCTATCAAAGATTCCTAGTGTCTACTTCACTGAAGAAATTGTGGACTGACCACCCTAAATTCAATGGTTTTTTTTTTTTTTTTTTTTTTAAACTGCCAGGATCACTACTGGGCACAAATGGTTAGCTGTGCAAGTCTTTTGTGCTGCCTACTGCCATACAGTAGTGCTTTAGGGTCAAAGCGAATGTAATACAGAATGCAATGAACTGCATCTTCTAAGCTTTTGTTTTTCGAGAGCATAAGGTGTGTGTGTGTGTGTGTGTGTGTGTGTGTGTGTGTGTGTGTGTGTGTGTGTGTGTGTGTGTGTGTGTGTGTGTGTGTGTGAGAGAGAGAGAGAGAGAGAGAGGCTTACAGGAGCAGATCTTGTGATCCACCACTATAAGACAGGCAACACAATTGTGCCTAAGCATCCGGTGGGCGCCCAGGGTGCAGCAATAATGAACTCATGCTCAGGGCTTAAGAGCACAGCAGTACAGGGATAGCACTTGCTGTCATGGTCTGTCTCCTATGCCTACGACACACTGCTTGACCGAGGGCCCAATCTTATGGGTAATCTGCGCTGCCAGAACTCATGTTCCGGTGGCACAGAGACCAGGGCAAGGAGGAGTGTGTGTCAAGACTAGAAAGGGGGCAGTATCAGCAGCAACACTGCTGCCAATATCCTATCCACTGTCCTGGGCTTGATCTGCCTTCTCGGGTCTACTTGGACTTACACCAGCAAAAATCGCTGATAAAATCCAAGTAGACCCATTTGGGCAGTGTTCCCTTGGGAAAAGGGAACAAATGTTACCTTACATTCAGAAGACCTCCGGGACTGCCCCCCCCTGCAGGATGCCCCTGGAATTTAGAAGACCTCTGGGATTGCCCCCCCCCCCCGCAGGATGCAGCTCATGCTCTGGTGGAGTAGCTGCAGCAGCGGGGTGGTGGTGGTGGAATTTAGATAGGATTGTGCTGTAAGATTTATTTATTTATTTTTCACATTTTTATACCGCCCTTCCTCCAAGGAGCTCAGAGTGGTGTACATATTTCCTCCCCTCCTTTTTTGTCCTCACAACAACCCTGTGAGGTAGGTGGGGTTGAGAGATAGTGACTGGCCCAAGGTTACCCAGGAAGCTTCGTGGCTGAGCGGGGAGGTCTCTGTGTCTGGAGAGGTCTTAAAGTCCTAATCCAAATTGGAATTTTCTCCCAAATAGCTTTTAATTGTTATTTAGGGAGATTCTCTTCATCTTAAAACAGAGGTTCTGCCATCATAATCCAATTTTCTCTTGTGTCACCTCATTTTCCATTTACCATATATAATAACCTAGCGATTTATATCTGAGCAAAACTTCATGTATGATATGATTATCATCCATAGCTTCCCTTTGGACTTTTGCATCTCACAGTTTGGGGGCTAAAATTATATTACACAATAGATGTTCATAAAATCACTTGATACAAGTGAGCAGTATGTTTACAACTTCCCGTAAAAAGAATGAAGATTTTATATAGCCAGCATTTTGTTTGTATAATCATAGCAGTTATTCATAGCAGTTAGGTTTCCAATTTTTTAAATTCCCAAAATACTGGTACTCTGGATGGACAGGAGAGACAGATTATTTGGGGATGAACCAGAACAAAACATATCAGGTTCAACAGTGGAACCAGAATTGAGCTTGGTGGATCATAAGCCATATGGGATGAACAACAAAAGAAACAAGTATTAAAAACAGGAGAGGAAAAAAAAACCCTGATGGTTAGTAGCTTTCTAGTACTAGCTGGAACAAGATGTTTTTTGACTGGACTGGAAAACTGGCAGTTTACAAACATAAGAGTGACTCTTCCACGCGTAATAGGTGGATTTTTCTACAATTCTCTAAGGAATTTTTTAAAGAGTTTCATTCACTATACAGTGAATCTGCCTCTCCAAGGATACCGGGAACCTGTAGATAGGGGAAAGCTATCCCCCATGCCCCCCAGTGCCATTACCTTTGTTTTTCTTCATAGAGCTGGTGCCACGTAAACGTGTTTCTTACTTTACCAAAACACTATAAGCAGCATGCTGCTCATAGTGATGAAGCAGGCAAGCAGCCTGCATGCTAGAGAGGCTCCATTGAACAGGAAGCCCCACGATCCGCGGATAAGTGAATCCAAGGATAGTGGGGCCCTCCTGTAGTGTATTTTAGGAACATGCTGATTTAATGAACCCAGAATGAAAGATGAGCATTCACATAGTACTCCAAGAAACCCAGAATGAAAGATGAGCACTAACCGTATTCCAAGAGCGGAATACTGTAAACATGCACTTAAAGAGTCTATGACGAAGGGGAACCACCCTTTGACTGTCTTACCTCTGTAAACAAAAATGATGCTTGCTGTTTGATAGAGGTCAGCAGTCAACTGATTTTTAATAAGAAGAATATAGGAAGAGGTCTTATACCAATCAGACCATTGGTCCACCTAGCTCAGTGTTGTCTACATTGGTTAGCACTGATTCTCCAAGGTTTCAGTCAGGGATCTTTCCTAGTCTTACCTGGAGATGCCAGGGATTGAACTTGGGACTTTCTGGGTGCAAAGAATGTGATCTATGACTGATGAACAGCCCCTTTCTTCTCATGAATAGTATGACTGCTGAGCATGCTCATTCAGATTGGCATGGGTCATAGTTGTCATTACACCCACGCTCTGTCTTACTTTCAGCATCTCTTGTCAAGGCAGGGGAGGAAAAAAAAGAGTTAAGTGTTTGGGGATCGGTTTCTCTCTAAATCATGCCTGAGGGTGGAACTCTCCAGCTACACTTGGCCCATCCCAACTTCATGGTAGGATGTGGTTCTGGTTCTAATATTAAACTATCACATCGACTCTGTCAAGCAAGCTTTCTTGACCTTGCCAGGATTTTATCACTGTTTTTCAATTTATAGGCATTTGTTGATATATTTTTATCTGGCTGGTTTATTATGGTTTCCGACATTTCTGCATCAAGCTTTCATATCTCTTCAAACACAAACAAAAATAAAATGTGGCAGAATAAACACTGATTAGAATATTTTGGAATACCATTACCATATGCAATTTGCATGCCATAAATCTGCTAACATCTGCAGTGGTTAAAAAAATCCTCATGTTAAAAAAATGAAACAACCTGTTTTCTTCTATAATGCAACAAATACAACACTGGATTTTCTTCTATTTTCCATCAAAAAAGAATTCAATGAATGCCATTACAATTTGCTAATACAAAGCTAATAGAAACCATTAAAAGAGAAAAATCTGGGGAATATGAAATTGAAAAGTTAAATTCTGGTCTTAGCTGAGTGCATAGGAGATCAAATTGCTTTCCATCAGCTGGAAATTCTGTAGTTTTAAAAGCTCCAAGATAAATATCTCATGTACAGAGGAAGCTTGCCTAGAATACCAGATGCTGGGGGTGATCCTTGCATTCATGCTCTGCTTGCACTGGGGCAAGCCTGGGGAAGGGAGGGGGAAAGTCCAGCAACCCGAAAGAGGCAGTAGGAGTGCGATTTCGCTCTCTACAGGCCTGAAAATGGAGCAGTTTGCCAGCCAAAAGGTAAGAAAACACTATTACTCACTTAAAAAAAAAAAATTACAGTGGACCCTCTATCACTAAAGCGATTTTGCTTTACAAGGATACTCATTATCCGTGGGGGGGGTGGTCCAGAACAGATTCCCCAAGGATAGAGATGTCCAACTATATATAAAATATGTCAGATGTAAGGCTTTTAGTTGGATCTGACCCAACTGTCTCTTAAAATCTATTAATTAAGGAAACAAAACATTATTTTAGCACTGTTATATGTAGCAAGGTCGTTGTAAAATGTTCCTGTCTCTGTTCATTAATGAGAATCACAAGTTATTTAGATATGAAAATGAACAAATACACAAAATGATAGGAAACAACAACTGCACACCCTTACTTCATATTAGCATATATGGCTGGAGCACAGTTGTGAGTGAATTCCTACTTCACATACTTCAGTTAGCTCAGATGGAGAAGGTGAATTTACAGTGGCAGTAGTAATGTATCTCTGCCTGCAAGCTCTATTTTCTTATAATAGTGTTAGTTACTGATCTATTGGAAACAGAAACACATCACTGGGGGATGCCAGATGGCTCTTCTCAATGACATAATTAGCTGAACACTGGTAAGAAAAGCTTAGATTAAATGTTCAAAGCTCCAGTCTGCTTCCCACTCTACTCTAGACCAGTTTGTTCCATGAATTTGCCTGGATCCATATTTTAAAGCCAGTTCCAAAATAACCACGGACATTTCATTCTCCCTTTCATTTGCCAAGTGGTGCATAAAAATGTGACATCAACATTCATAGGAAATTTGTGTGAAGCCATTATGATGTCAACATGATAAAATGGAAACCCATGACTTCCTAAGCAAGTGAAATTGAATACTTAAAATTATTTGTCAACAGGTTGTATGACTACAGCTCACATTTTAGAGACTTTAAATTTGCGTTTACTGTACTGTATAAATCAATCCAGAAAATCATACGAATCGTATGTATGTATGTATGTATGTATGTATGTATGTATGTATGTATGTATGTATGTATGTATGAAAGAGTGCACAAAGACGACTCTGAATTACTGAAAATAATTTGTACTATAATATATCAAAAGTCAATGTAGAAAAGTTAATAAATCTTTAAAATTTTATGTATAGAAAAAATATTATGGGAACAAAACCAACCATTTAGCATTTTTAGACAACAAGCTAAATATAAATCAGTAAAGTGACACGGCAAGAAAGATGATGACTGTGATTCTGGGTTGTATCAACAGAAGTACCCAGACTGCAAAAAGTAATTTTTTGGCTGATTTTTCAGCACAAGCCACTACACAGAATATGGTTGTTATTTAAACTCTGATAAGCAACATTTTTTTTTGTTAATACTCACTTATGTTTATAAATGATCCATAAATCAAATCTTCAAAAAATGTTTATAATTTATAATTTTAAAACATTTATATCGAACCATTTTCTATCCCACAATTAGTATGAGATGAAGTAATTAAATTAAATTTAAATGTTCACACTGTCAGATCCAGCGCAAGGATTGGGGCGGCGGCCCAGGGCCTCCCGCCAGATCCCGGCCCAAGACTGCCCGCCAAGCAGTGGGCTGGAGGTCTACTCAGGGAAGGGGATGCTCGTCCCCTTCCCTGGGTGTAAACTGGGGCCAGCCGGATAGGCCTCCTCGGATTTCCGCCAGATAAATAACTGGCGGAAGTAGAGGAGGCTGTGTAATGGCCTAGCTGGCCCGGCGGGGATGGGGATACGGTGCGAGCCATCCCTAGCCCCCTCCCGGGCCAGCTAGGCCAATGCTCGCCCTCCCTCACCCACCAAACCCGGACTCACCTCCTCCGGCGGCTGCCTGGGCATTCCGGCAATGGAGTGAGGGCAGCCGGCCTCTGTTCCGGCCTCTGTAGTCGTAAATGTGCTTTCTGGCACATTTGCGACTGCTTCCGGCTCTCGCTCTGGCGCTGGTAAGTTTGTGTAGACTGCGCTCATAATTACACACACACACACACACACACACACACACACATCATTAAAGCAGTATATAATCATATAACTTTATAATATTGCTATCCTTCCACATCTGCAGTCTTGGAGAGTCTATACACCACTATTTGCTAACATCTTAACAAGCTGAACCTGTACTTGTCAGTTTGTAACAAAAGTGCCACGTTATGTTCTGAAGGCTATCTCAAAGGGAAACAGTGACCTTTCTATTATGACAACACTGTTCTCAACTCCCCCAGGAACGTGTGTCTACTTGTCTTGCTTGCTGGTCAAGACATAGGTTCGTATTATACAGTACACTATTTTCTTCATGTCTTTATATTATGTTAACTTAATGATAAATAAACTTGTACATGAATATTCTGGAAATTATTGTGTGTTAAAATTATTTTGCTGAGTTGATCAACTGCCTTCAAGATGAACTTATACTAAAGATTACTTGATATGATGAGGAGAAGAACAACAACAACAACTTCTGTTTTGGGGTGTGTGTAATAGTTCCTAGCATGCAATGTTTATACATGTGTGCTGATGGTGCTAAGCACATGAACTTTATCACACTGCCCAACCATGGGGAACAACAGTTCTCGGTACTAGTCAGGGTGATCACCCACTCTACTCACCCCAAAAATGTCTGCTTGGCTTTATCAAAAGTAAGGGGTCAACATTAAAGAAGGTGCAGTTCTAAGCAGAAGGCATTTTAGCTCATGTAGTTTCACAGCAATCAGAAAGGGTTTTGGCAAACAAAGGGATCTAATACAAGAACGTTTTGTGCATGCACCTAGGCTGCTGTATGCTGAACACACAGAATATTTCAAGAACAATATTCTGGGCCAGTGAAGAATTTGGGGTCAGTGTTTATTTCACAGGACAGCTGGAAATTATGTGTTGTGGGTAAATCTGTATTTCACACCAGATAATGACGAACTTTGGTGATTTCACTAATTAACATATGGCATGACTAGTATGGCACTGTTTAAATAAATGTAAACTTCTGCATCAGCATTTTTCTCTCCTTTGATATAATTGCTGTGATCCTGCATGAAGGAACAGGATTAGGAAGAGAAGTGAGGTGACATTTAAAATTGCTGAGAAAACAAGGACAAACACAGGAGTTCATGGGGACGAAAAGTCAAGGCAAGGAGAGCTTCAAGCGGTGTTATGTAATGCAGACCAAACGTGAGAGGATGGAGGGACAGGAAACTTCCAACACTTGAGAAGTTTCTGTATAAAACATTAATAGCATAAATGAATCCATCACATCAATTAAAATTCCACTGTGAAAACTGAAGAACAGAATTACAGTTGTTTCCCCTGCAGGCATATTCCTTCCTGTGACATCGAAAAGTCAAGTTGAAACACAGTAAGATGGTAAATGGTACCATTTTTCATTGGTGATCCTATGTGTTTGATTGAGAGTATAAAAAAAAAGTTATTTTAACTGACTATCAGCACAATCCGATTTAACTTTTGTGCCGGTGTAACCAGTGGCGCAGCAAGAACGGGGGGCCCCAGAACGGAAATTTTCCGTTCTGGGGCCTCCCATTCTCGCTGCACCGCTGGTTACACCGGATTCCGCTGTAAACCACACCCTTAGAAAGCTTTGTATCCTTCTATAGCTAGAGATACATCCCTAATGTCAAAAAATTTAGTCTTGCCCATTTCTGTCAGTAAAATCTGTCCATATTATGTAATATAAATAATGAAAATAAGTACTAGAGTATCTTGTTATTTCTATAAAGGGTACATTCACACATTAGGGGTTGTCACCCGTGATTAGAACAGCACGTGATATCTTGAATGTATACAACAACTATCATAGATCAACTACAACAAAGAGAGGTTCCAGATCATCCCATATCATGTCAAACATGATATATCTGACTACTCTAACTGAATATACAGCTTGGTCTGGAGAAAGTAGATGTATAATTTATTTTAGTTGCTTATTCTACTTTAAAGGATATCACTGATTTCATCAACTAGCATGTTCCATATTGCAGTATTATCTATTAAGGGAGAAAAGGTCTTGGAAAAGAAAATATTCTACTTTTCCGACAGTGTCAGCCTTCTGGGTCACACGGCTGGAACCTGGCTTTAAAGGAGACTATTTCTGGGATCTGAAATAGGTTTAGATTTTCAGTAATAAAACAGGTCAATGCTGAGTCTGTGGTAGCACTAGCCAAGAAAGAAGTTGAGATTACAGCTGGCAAATTACAAGGGATGGAATGCAGCGTCACTGGTCCAGAGAACATTACCTTAAGGCATGATGCACTTTTTGCTGCAATCGTTAAACAGTACAATGCCTGCCATTGATTGTTTTGAGAATAAAACGAGAATTTTCTCTCTTCACCATGTCAGCTTCCTCAAATACTTTTTAACCTTTCTCACCCCTTTCTAAAAAGCTCTTCTTCCTTTTAGTTTCCAAGAACCATAATAAAGTGCACATTTTAGATTCTCCATATTATAATCCTTCTTTTAGGGAACTCGCTACATTCTTAAAATTTGCTTCAAGCTATTGCCTGATAAGCATGAGTGCAACACAGTTTGTGCAAATGAACTTCATCACCCCCCTCCTCAGTACAGCAGCTTTCTGTGCCTGTCCCACCAAAGATCAGCTTCAGAGGGTCAACATATCTTCTGAAACAAGATTGCATGGAGCACAGAGGGTTGCAGGGTTAAGGGGAGATCGTTCGAAAGAAGAACAACCCAATACTCCAAACAGCAAGGAAGCTTCCCCTATTCGCACTTTCCCATCCTTTCTGTTGTGACCCCCACGTTATATCTGTACTGTTAAGTTGCAATTTGTATTACTGTGCTACTTAAGAAAAGTAATGCATAAAAACCTCAACAAAAACAGCATGGAGGACAGGAACCTGCACAGCTGTATCCCACAGTGTAAGTGCCATGGAGTGGAACTATGAGACACAATCCAATCTCCCATCAAAGAGGATAAAGACAAATGCCATGGTCGATGATATTAAAGGTTTCCAATGCCATGGAGCGTGCACTGCCACTGGAATGCTAGTTCTGGCAGCGGACTCTACTCTAAGCGTAAGATTGGGCCAAAAGTAAACTCCTCACCATGTGAGTTGCACTGGACAGACACAATGGTGGTAAAAAAATGCAATTTCATAATTTAGTGACAATATCCCAATTCTGTTTTTCAGCTTCAATAATCAAAACAAACAAACATTCCCACCATCTCTCTTAGCCACCATCAACACTACAGAGAAGGCAGCAAAATTGGCTCTTGCTGTGTTCAGCTGGACATCTGCCAAACCTTCCTCCACTTACGTTCTAGCCATTGTCTTACTGCTTTATCAACCCAAACCTACCAAGATACCAAGGAGCCAACTGGGCTCTGATAAGCATGAGAGAACACCTACTGGTGGCAGCAGCATCCTCTATCCAGGCCATCTCCATGTTTCAGAGATCAACCTGGCCTTTGACTAGAGGGCTAGCCATGATAACAGGTAAGACCTTGACATCTTTCCCACACACAGATCATTGCACCTAGTAGAGAACACCAAGTAAAGCATATGATCACATGTAGAATAAATGTAGACAAGTTGCCTAAACACAAAAATTTGGAGAAGCATTGTCCTATAGTACAGTAGTTATGGAGAGAAGGAAAATTATGTTAGCTGCATTCTACAAAGCAATTTACAGCGCAATCCGACTTAACTTTTGTGCCAGTTTAAGCAGCGGCGCAGCGAGAACGGGAGGCCCTAGAATGGAAAAGGGATTCAAATCCCCTCCAAAAGAGGAATTCAAAGGGGATTTGAATCCCTTTTCCATTCTGGGGCCTCCCATTCTCGCTGCGCCGCTGCTTAAACTGGCACAAAAGTTAAGTCGGATTGCGCTGTTAGAGAGAAAACTGCTCCCACTTTCCAGTGTTCTGGTTAATGAGTACAAAGGCACTGGTACAATTTACAGAGGAAACAGTGAACACGTAAAAGAAGCAGAGCTTAATTTTCCCCCACTGCAGTAATGACCAGTGAAAAGAGACACTGATGGGTGAACCTCCTCAACTCGTAATTGGGTTTGTTGAGCTATTTTCCTAAGACATTGGAAATCAGGTCGATAATTTCTCAGCCCAATTATGAGCCAAATCAAACTCAATCATGCTCCTGATGTCGTCAATGGGATTATGATGGGATCCAATCTTCCAAACCTCAGGCTCCTGTGAGCCTACAACTCCCTTATGCTCAAACCTTTTCCCAGGGGGCAGGGGCTACTGACCCGGTACGCAAGTGCAGCGGAAGGGGTTCCTCCCTCCTGGTGCTGAGAAAACTGGTATTACAGTGGCCCAGGCACCAGCCATGCCTCCCTTCCCTCCCAGCCACTTCCAGAACAGTCAGCGGCAGCAGTGGAAAAGAAAGAATTCTTCTACTGGATTAAAACAAACTAAAGAAGAATTACCGTAGGTGGAACAAGCAAGCTACCCGATTATCAGCCCCATCTGCCCAGTTGTAATATGGGTATATTACTGTAATGCTTACTTACCTTATGGGGTAAGAACAACTGTATATCATGATTACACATGAGAAGTGCTTTACACACAAAGAGGGTGCTACACAAATGCTTATTGTTATTGTGCAATGCTAAATAGGTGTGCATTATTTTTATTTACCGATTTTGAAAAATGATTTGTATCCTACTTTTTCATCTTTTTCAGAAGCTCTGGATGGCTCACGTAAGACAATAAAAGTCAAACAAAACAAGTTACACCTTAATTACATAACACTGGTCTACAATTTTTTTTCTGGCATTGACTTTTGCAGTTGTTTTACACTAATTTCAGGGTACTGATTCCAAATCTGGCATCAGTTTTTGTCTATCACATCAGGTGTTTGAGATATCAAATATTGCATTTGGTGTAGTGGTTTGGGAGTCGGACTTAGACCTGGAAGATCCAGGTTCAAATCCCCGCTCAGCCACGAAACTTCCTGGGTGACCTTGGGCCAGTCACTATCTCTCAGCCCCACCTACCTCACAGGGTTGTTGTGAGGACAAAAAGGAGGGGAGGAAATATGTACACCACTCTGAGCTCCTTGGAGGAAGGGTGGTATAAAAATGTGAAAAATAAATAAAAAATAAATAAATAATAAAATCAATGAAAAACAGCAAATTTACACTGGTCTACAATTTTTTTTTTCCTGGCCTGGACTTTTGCAGCTGTTTTAGACTAACTTCAGGGTGCTGATTCCAAATCTGATCTCAGATTTGCTCTATCACATCTCGTTTTTATGCTATCGGCATACCCCATTTACATAGATTTTACCAGAAATTAACTCTTTGTCACTTATGATTTCAAGTTGTTGCGAGTCAGTGACTGCTTTAGTGTTAAAATATGGTGCTGTATTTTTAGGATAGTGTGTTTATAATATCATTTCATGTAGATATCCACATTTATTTAATATTTTCCTTCTGCAGGACGTGATCTAAAGGCTACAACAGGGGTTTTCAACCTGTGGTAATTAACATGGATTTTAAATTGTAATTATTTTCAGAGCCCTTCTGTCTCTGATTTTTGTTTTGGGCTTACTTTGGTGGGGTGGGGGAGGGAGGAGCTGATTTTGGGAAGTGTGACTTGGAGAAAAAAAGAGATCCTTGCACATCTCTCTCTCTCTCTCTCTCTCTCTCTCTCTCTCTCTCACACACACACACACACACACAGAGAATTAAATAAGACATTTTCACATTTAAAATTGTGTTAGTACTTTTTTACTTAATGATTAATTACCTAATTAATTAATTGATTAATCCAATTAATTGGCAGTTAATTAGCAGGGGGTACTTCAGAAAATTGGACCGTGATAAGGGGGTACCCGGTCAACACACTTTTTCTGGCATACCCGGTCAACACACGTTTTCTGGCATAAGGTATTCCAATGTTTTTAAGGTAATTTTGGGGCGCTGATTCCAAATCTGGCATCAGGTTTGGCATCGTGAAAATGGAGTATGCCAATAGCATAAAAACGAGATGTGATAGAGCAAATCTGAGATCAGATTTGGAATCAGCACCCTGGAATTAGTCTAAAACAGCTGCAAACGTCCAGGCCAGAAAAAAAAAAATGTAGACCAGTGTAAATTTGCTGTTTTTCATTGATTTTTATCAAATGCAATATTTGATATCTCAAAAACTTGATGTGATAGAAAAAAACTGATGCCAGATTTGGAATCAGCGCCCCAAAATTACCTTAAAACCATTGGAATTCCTTATGCCAGAAAAAGTGTGTTGACCAGTGTAATTTAATTTATGCATTATGTATCTTAAGTATGCTGTAAACTACTGTATTGTATTTTTATTATACTAATTTTATGCAATGCTAAATGCATGTATGCTCACATTTAAGTTCTTTTCTAGCCTGTAATAAGACAAAGGACCACCATTTGGGTGGTGAAACATGAAATGAGGCAAATCTATACAGTTTTTATCTAACAGAACTTAGTGACAGATTTATATGTGGGGGGTGAGGTATAAATAATAGGAAAACACACACCTTTCACAGATTTCTGCTAGCAGAAACAAACTATAGTATAGCTCAGGGTAAGGAACAAATTACCTTTCCAACCCAGTCAGCATGTCATTTATATTAATGGTGGAGAATGCTAAGTTGCTCTGTGTGTAAGTAAACTCTATTAAGAAAGTCACATCCCTTGGTGAAACTAGATCCTTAGTAAATTTTACTAGCTAAGCACTGAGCTCTATGTCAGAGTAATTACAGCCTTTATCCACTGTGAGCTCACTCTCTCAGCTTCTTCATACTCCTTAATTTCCCACTTCAGCTAATTTAGCAGTAAAATCACAGAAGTTTAAAAAGGTTAGCTGCTGAGGAACTGGAGCATGAATGTTCTGTTAAGCTCCACGCCTTGAAATCACATCATGTAAAAGAAGGAATTAATTAAGTAACAATTAAGTAGTGATGGATCATTGACAACGTATATACACTTTGGTGCCAAAATTAATCTCCCCTGTAACATCAACAGAATAGTGTGTTTTTGCTTTTATATGCTGGCAAGTCATACCCCCAAAACCTGAAAGAAAGCAGTTGCTGATGAGAAATGGATACAGCCTTGAGTATATTATTCATCAAATGATCGAAAGGAAACTGCCCTTCTCCCACTCCCCATAATGATAGCAAGATTACCAAGGAAGCAATTCTAACATGAATTTAAAATGCTTCACTTTACATTCTGCTGGCACAGTTAATGGATGTGATACAGCAGCTAATGTAATACAACAGTTCTGGGATTTGTGACTACCTTTTTCACAATTTCCCCAACCAAATCCAGCTGCCCCCAAGGCTGGCTGATCTCTTTTCAGGAGGTGGACGAGAGACATTAAATGACCCCTTCATTCTCCTTCATGCTCTTGGGGAGATTTTTTTTTGCTACAGAGTGCTGTGTTGAGTGTTGCAGCAGCAGTGGCTGTGTAAAAAACAGGAACAAAACCTCCTCCCACTCTTTGAATACTTCATCATCAAAATAGAGTGTTGCCTTTATTAGGGTAAACAAAATAGTAACAATGTGTCAAACAAAATTCAAAAATTTTGAATTTTACTGAATTTGTCTAGTTCGACAGTAAGCGTGTGTGTGTGTGTGTGTGTGTGTGTGTGTGTGTGTGTGTGTGTGTGAGTGAGAGAGAGAGAGAGAGAGAGAGAGAGAGAGAGAGGGGAGTCATAGGGACACGTTGTAGGTTTCCCAACAGACTGCAGTTTGTAAAATCTAAAGATGGTGCTCAAGATGTGTTCATGTAGACTTGAATTAGGGTGAGAGATGGTGAAAATACATGCACAGGGCTGCTTAGACAAAGCAAGAAAAAAAAAGTTGAACTCCCCCCCCCCACCTTCACTTTCTGCAAATATAAAATCTGTCAGCCCAGTCTCCAGCAGTAACTGGAAACACATAGGTTTATTCCAAGATAGAGATCAAGGGAAAACAAACGAACAGATCAACAAGGTGGATTTTATATTCTCAAAGCAGGAGATAAATTTAAGGTGTTACAACAGAAGACAAAATGAAGAGAAATTGAGAGCATACCAAGAGGTCATTTTTAACCCCTTGAAAATAGAATCCCATTGTCTGGTGTTAAAAAAAATCTTTCACAGTTCAAAAGTCTCTCTCCCAATATTCCACTGTCTCTGGCCTATGGCTTGTACATAGATATAGCCCCTGGCAAACAATGCTTGCTCCGATCAGATTTTTGCAAACAGAATATTTTTTTTCCTTAACAACTGAAATAGCTTTTGCCTTCTCAGACCATTAAATCTGATATTGTTTATTCTTCCATAAACAAATCCATAAAACAATATAAGACTCTTAAGAAATTTGCATAGAATTACAGTGCAATCCTATCCAGCACTGGCACAGCATGGGTACCAGAACAATGCTATATTTAGTGCTGGAGAAGAGTGGGCTTGGGGTCTCCTCAGCATAAAGAGACACTCGTCCCCTTACCTCGAGTAATGCCCCAGCCTCTGCTATGGGGCTACTTGGGTCAGCACCACCTAAATCGGCGGCGCTGACCCTATAAGCCCTGTGTCGGGGCTGGAGGACACTGGTGCGGCCTACTCTCCGGGTGTCACGAACGTCCTTTATGGCACATTCGCAACACCCAACGCCAGTGCTGAGGTCACAAAGCTGGCGCTCCCGGTAGGGAGGATTGCACCACTAGATTAGCTAACTAGCCCACCTAAATCAAACAAGAAAAACTATAGAAAAATCTTACTCAAAGTATTTCACATGCAAGGCATAAATAATGCAAATCCTATATTGGCTATAATGTACATTTGGTTTCTGTTTCATGCTTCCACAGTATATGTGACGCCATAAGCACAAGAGAAGCTCAAATATATTATCTATGACTGTCATTCGTGAAAATGAAGTACGAAATGTCCACAATCAAAGTATGTTACTAGATACTGAGATACTGAACTAGGGCATAATTACTTTTTTGTCACTTTTACCCCAAGATTGATAGTACACAGGAAATTTGCTCTGCAAAAAACTCATAAAATAACCAAATGAATTAGATTTGAATAATAGCACTGCAGTACAATCTTAGGGTAGAGCATGCTTTGATACTGGTTATATGACCTTTCTTGAATTTTTGAAGTACCACTGACTGAACTGAAGGAAGTAAAAATAAAACAAGATATAAATGAAAGTCTATTGGAATTGCACATCTAGTAAAAGTCTGCACAACTTGGCGACCAATAACCATCCGATTTATGATGCCTTCTTGGGATAGCAAGAACAAAGCAATTGTCAAGAACGTGGAAGGCCAGTATCTGTTTGGCTTGGTGGGTCACAAGCTTTGCAGACCTTGTCTAGCAGTTTCAAAGCTTGGACCACGTACACACCGACATGCTCTAAAATAATAGAGATGTTGATGGATCTTGTACATTAACATAGCACAAGGATCTGGTGGTACTGAGGATAGATGCTGGGTGTTTTTGATGTATTATTCAATTTTCAAACACTCTATTCTTCCGCACCCGCAGATGCCACCTTCTTACAACAGCTTGCAACAGTTAACACTGTAAAAAGGTTTTTAACACAAAGGCAATTTAAACCAAACACAATGTAAAAGAGCACAGCAAAAGAAGAATAAAAGCTAAAAACAGCAGCAGCAAATTATAAATCAAAATACTGTAAGCACAGAAAAGTCTTCACTAAACTCTTAAAAGATCTCATTGTCTGGCTTATTTGGGTGCTTTGGGAGGGGAAGATCCTACCCATTTTATCAGAGACACAGTATAAGAGGGTCCATTTGCAGTGAAACACAATTGGTTTTGCCAGTAGCGTAGTAGTAGAGTGGTTCAGCCGAACCAGGCACCACCTGCTGCGGGGGCACCGAGTCGGACTCGAGAGACTGGAGTCGGATTCGAGAGACTCGAGTCCTACTCCCCTGTCCCTGCGTCTCGGCGCTGCCTGCTCAGCCCGTCCAGTCCCGCTGCCTGCTCAGCCCGTCCAGGGTGCGGGGGGGCAGGGGGTGCCCAGAGCAGGGTCCCTAAGGGGTGCTCCCCCAAATCACGCACGGCCTTTAGGTTCCCTAGGGGCACCAAATGCCCCCCCTGAACCAGGCACCAAAAAGTCTTGTTACACCTCTGGGTTTTGCTTGGGCAGGAGAGAAAGAAAAAAATCTGTAGCAAAATCAAAACGGAAAAAGGAAAAGCAGAGGAGAGGAGGAGGCCAAACTCTTGAAGAGTGTAGCATGTTGCCTTTTCCAAAACAGCCAGAGGTCACTAGTTCCTTCCCTCCCTGGTGTGGGAATTCAGCCCTATTAGAAAGACTAAAAACGTTACCTTATTTGTTCGGGAACAAAACGTGCTATGGAGCCAGAAATACGGACATGAGCAAATTAGGATAAAAGAAAATACATACAAAAATTGATTTTCCTTCGGGGGAAAAAAAATGTTTTTCAACTACCCTGCTATGTCTTTTAAGCAGCTTAGAGTGATTAGCCATCCACTGGACAGCCACAAAATAAAAGAAATGTAAAGACGGCCTGCCAAATCTATTGCTGAGTTCACAGTTGAAAGCCAAACCTTAATATTGTCACATTATTGTCACTGGATATGGTCTAAATTGCCCAGAAAAAATACTTATATTTAAATTTATTTTTCACTTTCTCATCAGATGGCACCCAAAGAGGCTTATGATCAAAATAAAAACAAAGCCACCATAAAACCATACAAAAACAATTTAATTATGAACAATAATTAAAACAGCAGGAAAAAAATCCTACTTATACCAAAAGGCTTACAGAGAAACCAGACAGAAATATATGTCTTTATTAAAATGTCTATAGGTCTAGTGGAGTGGGAAGGCAAAACTCGACAAGGAGGGAATTCCATAATCCAGGTACCACCACAGAAAACAATTTATTTCTGGTAAGAGATAACTTCATTTCAAACAGTGGTGGCATCTAAGCAACATCACTCTGATCTCTATTCACAAGGAGATATATGGGAGAGACACCTTGTACGGCATCTCAGAGCAAGCCATATTGGGATTTGAAGATCAAAAAACAGCATACTAAATTTAACCTGGAAGCAGATCAACCACTAGTAGAGTTCATATAAAATTACTCCCAGAGGCTTACACCCCTAAAACAGTCTTCCTGCCACATTCTGGAGTGTCCTGCCGAAAATTTCTGGAGAACGAGTTGTGCCAACAGTTTCTAGACTAAATTCAAGGGTAGCTCCACATACAGCCCATTGCCGCTGTCAAGCTGACGGAGTATGCACAGTCAAAAAGCACAGTCAAAAAGAACATAAACCAAGGGTGGCCAAACTTGCTTAATGTAAGAGCCACATACGATAAACGTCAGATGTTTGAAAGTCGCAAGAGAGATGTTTAAGAGTCGCAATTTTATAGAAGCATTTAAATTCTTAAATATATTTACTCACCATGAACATTAAGCTTATGTTTTAATCCAGTGGATTCTGAGTTTATACCTGGTCAATAATTATAAAGCTTGAAAATGTCTTATTTACCTTTTATATTAACTGTGATGCAAAAAGGAGCTCAGCCAACATATTTCCTAGAGCTGTACATTATATGTCAAAAAGCCGCATGTGGCTCAGGAGCCAAAGTCTGGCCACCCCTGGCATATATGTAAAAGCGTGCATAACCAGTAATTCATTAACTGCATATTCAACAGGTCAACAAGCATATTCACCAACTCATAGGTGACAGTTAATAGAGTTTCCTGCTTTACAATATGTTGCTTAACAAGCTGCCTGCCCACCTTTTAGCCCCTTCCCTCACTCTCTTACTGGACAGAGGTCCCTCTAAGGTGCTGCTCTGTCCTTCTTCCTTCCTCTTGAGGGCCCTGCTTAGAAAGCAGTGTCTCCATTCCTAGAGGGCCTTCATGAGGGAGGGTGGAGAAGCACCACAGAGGATGTTCTGTCCTGAAAGCAGGGAGCAGAGGGAAACCTGCTGGAGGCTTTGAAAACATTGCTAACTGGCATATTTCGATGCCCGTTAACAAAACGTTTTCTGTGCAATTACACACATGCACACAAACACACACCATCTCCTGCGATAACACATCACTTTCCTCCTTGAAAGTGCTCCAGCTTAGGTACAACAAAGGAGTACAAAGAAGGGACGCCATCTTACCGTAGTTGTCTTTATCCGCCCACCTGGTTGTGTACAGGTCCAGCCTGATTTATTGATTAGCAAATCACAGCCTTCTCCTTCTAAACATGGAAGCATTTCACACCACTGTTTTGTTTTTATAATGCGTGCTGCAAAAGAGAAAAAACCATGCAAAGATCAGTATTTCATGTATTTGTCCATTGCTGTGAGACATTCTGATAATCGTTCAACAACTTGCATATCATGTCAGCAAAAACACATAAATTGCTTTACAATGCTCAATGAATGAATGAATGAATGAAACCTTTATTGGCATAAAGACAAACATACATAAAATATAAATAACAAGCAAGCAAACAATATCATAAAGCACAGACTAATCCAACACATAAAACAGTATCTAAGGCAGTCAAAATAGGTGCATACAACAACAACTGCAAAGGACCATCTAGATATTAAGATATATTAAGGATTCCAACTGCCATCTATAATCAAATGAATCTACGTCATATGAAGGTGAGATCACTTCGACGTTTTATTAATAAATCCAGATAGTTTGCTATTTGATTGGTGCGTAATTCATCATCACCAGCCAATAGGTAATATATGACTTCCAAATCAGAAAATCCTGTGTATTTAATCAAAATAGGACCTAAATAGGATAAACGCAAGTCTTGGTAAAGATCACAATATAATAACATACGAGGCAAGGTTTCAATAGCTGTGTTATTACAAGGGCATAGCCGTGCTTCACGTAGCACAGATTTATATCTTCCAGTTGTAACATTAGACGGGAGCACATTGCATCTCGCTAATGTAAAGGCACATCGTTCCTGTGGACTTTTCAATAATGCAAGATATTTGGCCATTTTACATACAGGTGATGTTAGTCGGAAATGCAGGGGGGAGCTGCAGAAAGAACTTGTTGCTCAATGTCCAATAGCCTGCCCTTAAGAAGCTTGAAGGCTTGGGTCGGTGGGAGGGGCTCCCAATGAATCTAATGCAACACCCATTGTTTGGATCTTTTGCAGGAAAAAAATGGATTCGGGGGAGAATGAAGAATCGGCTAACATACCTTTGAGTAGGACATCATTGTTAGCAGCGTAACATATCCAAATCCAGAACTTTAAAAAGTGTAACCATACAGATGTTTCTAATCTAATCATTCCCAACTCCAAACAAAGGGCAGCATAGGGGACACAATGTGGTACAGCCAGTATATTATAAAGAAAGGCTGCTTGCACCCTTTCCACCGTAGGAGTGAAAGCAGACTTCCAGATGGGTGACCCAAACAGTAATTGGGGTATAACTTTAGCTTTAAAAATTGTCACCGCAGCGGGGATAAAAGAGTTACCCCATGTATGAAAAAAACAGCTGATTGCCTGAGATGTTAATTTCGCTGAATTAATTGCGGCTTGGCGATGGCTTGCCCAGGATTGTCTATGATGAAAATAGATCCCCAAGTACTTAAATTGATTGACCAGTTGGATAATCTTGCCCTTGAAAATCCAAGAGGGTGGCTTCCAATTCTTGCCAAATACTACAATGTTTGATTTATCATAATTGATGGATAATTTATTGCAAAAACAATAATGAATACAAGCAGCAATCAGGCGTCTCAAACCTATCTTAGTACGTGAGAGTAACACCATATTGTCTGCAAACAAGAAGATTGATATAGAAAGAGCACCCAGCCTGGGGCTATGGCCGTCAACACTTCTCAGGACAGGGGCCAGGTCATGGATGAACAAATTAAACAAAGTAGGGGCTAATACACACCCCTGTTTTACTCCTTTATTTGTGGCAATTCGATCGGATAAATTACCATGATATGATAATCTAATCCTGCAAGATGTACTAGAATAAAGTCCCTGTATCAGAAGAAGCAGTCTATTATCAAGACCTGTATCTTTCAGCTTTGTCCATAATAAGTCCCTATCTATTGTGTCAAACGCCGCTTTCAGATCTAAGAAAGCAGCGTACAAGCGGGAGTTAGCTTGTTTCATTTGCTTAGTTATTAAATGAGATAGTATTAAGCAATGGTTCAAGGTGGATTTACCTGCTACAAAACCCGTTTGTTCAAAGCCAAGAATATTTTGGTCGTTTATCCAAGTTGAAAGATGGCCGTGTAGGTGGTTAGCATAAATCTTACCTATAACTGACAGCAAACTGATCAGTCTATAGCTAGCAGGGAACTTTCTATCACCTTTTTTGTAAACAGGAACAATTATAGATTGGGTCCAAGAATGTGGCATCACACCTGTTCTATCAACTACTGTAAACAGTTGCGCTAGAAGAGGCGCCCACCAGTCTATATTGGCTTTAAATAGTTCAGGAGGAAGATTATCTGGGCCAGCTGCCTTTCCCATTTTGAGTTTGCATAAAAGTTGTTTTATCTCTGAGATCGTGACTGGAGGCCACTCTGGTAGATCTTTAAGTAGCTCTAAGGTATTCTCTGAAGAGAGCTTGCTATCATAATGGAAAATGGCAAAAAAATGGAGTTCCCATGTCAAAGAAGGTATTGGGGGAATAGAATGGGTTCATTCTTGTAGACAACCTGAAATCATATTCCAAAACATTCTCATGTTTCTAGATTTTATCACATTAAATAACTTATCCCAGCGAGCCTTGTTATGTTGTTCTTTGTCCTGTTTGATAACCTCTGAAAGCTTACTCTTTAAAATAGAGTAACTTGATGGCAACCTGGAACTTTTAGATGTTCTAAATTCACTATACAAACTACAAAGTTTATGCTTAATTTCAATACAGGTTTTACTGGGCCCCTCACACCCTATTCTTGTTGAACCAGAGGTGGTAGGGACCATAGGTCTCCCTAGAAGAGTCACAACGCTCAGTGCCAGAGCTGTTGAGAGAGGAGAAGATAAACTTTAGGATCCTCGTTCCAAAAGAGCAGCCACAATCTCAAAAGGGAAGAAAGAAAGGAGAACAGATCCAGCATAGAAGATCATTCCCTGGGGACAAGAAATCTATGAAGAACCACCTTGTGGTGGTGTCACCTCCTCCCAGACTGCCTTGTAAAATACCTGCAAGGTCAAGGAATTGATGAGCAGATACTGTAGATGCCCACCACCAATTTCTCAAAGGTGCGATTCTTTTTCTCACAGGTTTTCCTTGCTGTGCTAGTCTTGTTTGCTGTGCTAATGGGTTTTCCAAATCTTGCTCAGGCGCATGCACCCATCTTTTTTCTTTCTTTTTTTTTTTTAAAGGTGGGGGAAAATTACACTGAATATTTCTTCTCCCTACCTTGCCATCATGTATCACTGAACCCGAATTACTGCTTTGCAAACAACTGTGAAAAAACATCTTTGTTGCTTCACAGAGTGAATATTTTGTGGTGTCCTTTTTGTCTAGTCAATATTGCTGAATTTTTCTGTGCCACTGCATGAGGAAGACTGGCCAATTTCAGAGACTTATGGCAAGAAAGTGGTGGGGATTAAAGGAAATGACAACAAAGCAGGTGATCCCTGAAGTGGAGTTTTTCTCTATGGCACTGGTTTTCTCTCCCCATCTGTGATTTGAGATTATAACCATTGTGGGCACTGGCGTCACTGGAGCGTGGTGGGGGGGGCCGGCCGCCAGGGGGTGACGCGCGTCATGGGGTGACGCGCGCACCCCCTCGCGCGTCACTTCCGTGACGTGCGTCGCCCTCCGGACGCTCCGAGGCCGGCCCGGGAGCCGGCCTCGGAGCGTCCGACCCCGTCGACGCTCCAGGGCCTTCTGAAGGCCCAGGCAACGCGTCAATCCGGGTATTTCCCGGATTTTTGCACATGCCCAGACCCGTTTTGAGGGCAAAAAGCCCTCAAAACGGGTCTGCGCATGCGCGAAAATCCGGAAAATACCCGGATTGACGCGCTGCCTGGGCCTTCTTTCAGAAGGCCCTGGAGCGCCGAAGGGTTCGGACGCTCCGAGGCCGGCTCCCGGGCCGGCCTCAGAGCGTCCGGAGGGGGCGACGCGATGCGGGGGGGGGAGCCGGGTGGCCCCCTCCCCCCGCGCCTATAACGTTGCGCCCCTAGGGGGGGTGACGCGCGTCCCCGCACTAGGGTGACGCGCGTCTAGTGACGCCCCGGATTGTGGGTTGTGGGGTTATAACTCTAAGGCTAAAATGCAACTGAGGAGGTTAATTTGCTGACTGTGTAGAACAGCATAGATACAAAAGACAATCAAAACATGAAAGAAGTCAGTTTTAAGGTAGAGGTACAAGGTAAAAGTCACAAAAGCTACAAAAAGTATTACTGTAGCATTACTGATAGCAAAACAAACAGTCTCCAATCCTCCTTTGTCTAAATACCCATTATTTCAAACGTGTATGGATGATGCTTTTCTAAAGTAACATTAATTTCAGACAGAACATTCAAACCATGAGTTTATGACTTCTTGTGATTCCACGTTTGTTTCTTATGTGGACAACAATGGCTCTGTAAAAATTTAACTGATATATGAATTGGCATTTAAGGGCCCAAATCCATCAAAAATTCAGTGAAAAAACTGCAAGAAGCACATTTCAGAAACCCAGTTTCTTACAGTAGCCTAAGTGACAGGCTTTACAGAAGAGTCTCATGGAATACATGAGATGTGCTTCTGCCTGGAAGGAATTCTGTGTTGAACTACACTTCCATTTTAGACAGCTGTTTTGCCAGACCTGCAGAGAAGAAAAAGCTTGTTTAGCAACTACCTGCCTCTTTCAAGCACAGAAAAATGGTGAGGAAGTACTCAGCAAGTACCTAGCAATCATCTGGCATTCTTACCAATCCTGTAAAGTAGCTGTAAAGTGAAAAATGATGGTTCTCTAGTAACAATGCCAAAACAGCCTATTTTCCATCAAACTGGGGAGTGGCTTCAAGGAGTTAACATCTAGTATTCATAGAGGATCAGGGGGACTGAATTATAGCAGTACTGTGCTGAGATGCTGGCAGCATAAATAGGGATGTTACCTAATTCCTCTATTGCAGAAATTCGCACTAGAACACATTATTTCAGACTGGACAGATTGGATTTTATAAGGTACAAAAGAGTTTAGTAAATTCTCTGCTGCCATACTCTTGTGAGAAAAAAAGGATTTAATACTTTTTTTACTGCAATGTACATAAGAAGAGCCCTGCTGGATCAGGCCAAAGGCCCATCTAGTCCAGCTTCCTGTATCACACAGTGGCCCCACCAGATGCCTCAGGGAGCACAAGACAACAAGATACTTGTATCCTGTCGCTACTCCCTTGCGATTTAAAAAGTGATGTACTTTGCGATGTTAAAAGGATTTAATACTTTTTTGTACTGCAAATACTTTGCAATGTATTATCTCATCAGCTGATTGAGTAAAGAAACATGTGAAAACACTTTTAAAAATGTATGTAAATACAGGTTGAATATCCCTTATCGAGACTGCTTGGGACGGGAAGTTGTCTGGATTTCAGAATATTTGTATAAATATAATGAGATATCTTGGGAATGGGACCCAAGTCTAAACACGAAATTCATTTATGTGTCATATATACCTTATACACATAGCCTGAAGGTAATCTTATACGATGTTTTAAATAATTTTGTGCACTAGAATGCCTTGCACTATGCCAGCCAAGTGCTGGAAAAAGTAAAAAAAAGGTCATAGCCCCCAAAATGTCTGGATTTTGGATGTCCAGATAAGGGGTAATCAACCTGTGTGTATTTTTTCCCTGTGACAGAAAAAAATTCTGGGGATTTTTAATAAAAGAGAGGAGGAACATAAATTAAAAGCCTAAGTATCCAGCAGGCGGCCCAGGCAGCCCACCTGATCCTATCCCCGTTCCCCGAGGTCTTCTTGGTCTACTTGGGGGAAGGGGACGTTCGTCCCCTTTGCCCGGTGTAACGCAAGGAGGCTCCAATGAGCCTCCTCGGATTTCCACCCGCTATATAGCTGGCGGAAGTTGGAGGAGGCTGTGTAATGGTGGAGGCAGCCTGGGAACGGCCGCCATCCCTGCCGGCCCACCCCTCTGGGTTGGGTTGGCCAATGGCCCCCTCCCGCCCCGGCCGGACTGCCCCCATGCCTGCCAGGGGATCACTTACCTTCTCCAGCGGCAATGGGGACATTCTGGCAGTGAAGTGAGGGTGGCCAGCTTCCGCACTGGCTGCCCTTACTCTCAAGTCGTCACAAACGTGCGTTTTAACTTTGGGCGGGATTGCGCCCTGCATGATGTTTGAACAGAAGATAAATTGAAAGCTCCATCCTTCCCTATTGGACAGTTAAACAAGCCTTCCCTTTGTAGGGAAAGTTTCCTGTATAAATCATTTATAATTAAATTATTTTTACAGGATAACTATTTGACAATCAAAACCATGCATTTCATTCTCACTATCAGAAATTCAGCCACAAATATTATATACCTCATAGTTTTCTGTGCTTAATAAATTCAGGCAGCTAGGGACTATGTGCATAGCTGACACTCCCCCCCCCCCTTATATTTCAAACATCTGAGAGACTACTGACTGTCTGGGTTGCAAGTTCATCTTCATATAATAGCGTGGTTCATACAATACACAGAACGAGGCAATGTTTTGGGTGAGATGTTTCTTTGCCTTCCTTAACATGTGGGAGAAGAGTGTGGGTGCGCCTTTGCCCTAGTCAGCTTGCTGTTCTGCCACCCAATCGTGTGAGGGAGTTAATCTAAATTGCCCCTCAACATGAGCATAGAATACTACCTTATCTGAATTCAGAATGCATCTGGCTTCAGCAAAACGTCTTCCGTGCAATTAGGTGATGGGACAACACTATAGGATTAGGATGGCTGGTGGATGTATCATCTGAACCATTCCCTAGTCAAATAATAATTTAATTATGTAAAACACCTTTTGTTGAAAAGTGGTATATAAATATTCCTATCAATAACAACAACAACACGCTTCTTGTATAAACATCATGTAGAATTATTTATATTTGAATTGAATCCTAGATATGTTGCAAAACGTCTACCTACTCTTAAACACAATATTTTTAGTCTTCATGTTTTATTTATGAAAATCTTATCTTGCAACATGCCTGTAAATGAGATGGATTGATACAAACTGAACGGCTCTTGGGTTTAGAAGTAGGTTTTCCCTGTGCCGGGTGCAAAGGAGTGGCAACAGGATACAGGCATCTGGTTGTCTTGTGTGCTCCCTGAGGCATCTAGTGGGGCCACTGTAAGCCTTTTAAGAACATAAAAAGAACCCTGCTGGATCAGGCCAAAGGCCCATCTAGTCCTGCTTCCTGTATCACACAGTGGCCCCACCAGACGTCTCAGGGAGCACACAAGACAACAAGATACCTGTATCCTGTCGCCACTCCCTTGCACCTGGCACAGAGAAAACCTACTCCTACAACCAGGAGGTTTGCCTGATCCAGCAGCCCTCTTCTTATGTTCTTATGAACAGATGGACATAGGCATATATAATATTTTGATTGCATCTCAGAGGTACTGAAAACATGAAAGGGGTTGTGGTATTTTAATGTGTTCCTCCAGTGCTCAAATGCTTCAAATAATAATTTGTGATAGTCCATGAATTTGTAAAGCTAACCTGCATTACTATGGCAAAAACAGGCCCGACAAGCCTAGGAGATCTTTTACGTGATCTGTCTTCCTGATCAGACAGAAAAGGGAAATTCAGCTGATTTAGGAAGAGCTAAACGTGGTCTCAATTACTTACAGTTAATCTATGCTAAGAGTCTTCAATGGAATCAGTAAAAGGGCATCTACTGTGTTGTATATTTTGTTTATAATATACATAGTTCTTCTTGATCTGTAATTATAACACAGATGACTTGAACTGGTAGCTGACTTTTCAGAAGCGCTAGTGATGGACAGCATAACTCCTTGATCTAGAGAGAACATAGTGACTGAAAGGCTGGGGTACCCTGTTTCTACCAGAGATATCAAGTCAGTTACTGTGAAAAGATGGATAGCTTCTTTTGGAAGTGGCCTAAATATGTCTGATTCTGACCCTGGCTGACACAGCCTTCACTTATACAAGCTAGTTTTCTAGTTAAAAATACCAGGTTCTCAAGCTGTCTGCTAGGTACCTAACTAAAATAAAATCCTCAGAGGAATTCTTTCTGTACTACATATATAAGGGGAAATGCTAATTTCGGTTACCCTACTAGAATGCTCTACCCATTGAACATTTCACACATGGAACAGGATGAAACATATCTACTCTTCCCTGTAAACAGCAACAGCAAAGAAACAGCTCTATTAGGAGATATAGTATGGTTTTCTTTCTTCACATCATCCCAAAGCAGGTTATTGCAAATAAAGAAGAGACTCTGTGGTCAAACTGTAAGGGTATCAAGATGAGAGCAAGAAAGAAGAATATATCGTTGCCTTTCATTTTCTGAAGCAGTACGAAGTTTGTGGATGAAACAGGCAATAATTACACAGAGTTAGAAGACAAGCCACATTGGTCTGGGTTCCAGCTCAATTAGAAGAGTGTGTTGCAGGAAGGCCTCTACATAAAATGTTAGGAACTCTTATCTACTCAAGTCGTATGACAGAACACATTACAGGAAAAATAAAAATGTGTGAGAATTTTTAGGGAAAGAACAGAACAGGATACTAAATTCCTAGTGACTTCTGATCATAAGAGTCAGGATTCATAGACTTGACATGTCATGTCTATGTATTCCTTCAGAAGAGGTCTGGGATTAGAAGAGGTCTGGTCTGGGATTAGAAGGTCTGGGATTAGAAGAGGTCCAGAAGAGGTCTGGTCTTCTTACTCAGAAGTAAATCTCACTGTGTTCAGTGAGACTTATGGCCCGTTCCTATCAAGTGGCATAGTGCACTTTACTGCAACACAAACTCTGTGCACATATTTATTTATTTATTTAAAGAATTTATATCCCGCCTTTCTCCCAGCAAGGGCACTCAAGACGGCTTACAATAAAACATTAAAATACATATATACATTAAAATAATTAAAAAATAATAATTAAAACAATTAAAACAAACAACCCCAATGGTCACCTATATTTACATTTGTTAAAAGCCATTTGTTAAAAAGCCAGCCCACCATGTCAGACATCGAATGCTAACTTAAATAGAAGTGGTCTTAAGGCCGCTTAATAGCTGCTTGCTTCTGGGCTGCCGCCATAGATGGCAAGGAAGGCCCAGCATATGACAGTGGCCAGGAGAGGCCCCACCATTGGTAAGTAAGCAGGGAGGCTAGAATGTGATGGGGGTGGGAGGATTGGAGCAGATCAGGTGAGGGATCTCACTGGAGCGAGATCTCCATATCCTGGAGCGAGCAACTTGCGCTGGATGCCCTTCAGAGCCTCCCAACATGCCCCCTTTGTCTCTTTGGACTTGCACCAGCTAAAGAGCTGGCACAAGGAGACCCATTGGCGATTGAGGGGCTTATGGAGGGGTAAGGGAAAATATTTGTTTTGGTGCAGCTGCATGGTATGGTGGGTAAAAGGACAGGATTGGGCTGCTATTCACAGATAGCAGTCTAAGTAAATCATTTCTTGCCACATTTAGAAATTTCTGGTGAGCAAGAGATTAATCAGAAGTCTCCCATGGATTTTTTTTTGTGTGAAATTAAGATTATTCTAATAAATATGAGGCAAAGATGCAAAAGACAGTAATGCTCTATATCCCCTCACAAGCTTTTACTTGGAATGTTGAGATAGCAATGCTTTGAAAACAGGGGTTTCCAATGGTTGTCCCATACATTTGTAATCTCCTTCCAATTGAGAGGTTGGGCAAAATAAAACACCTACATGAGTGTTGAAGTTCTATAAGATTTCATTTGGCTCATGTTAAGAAATCAGGAGTAAGGTGGGACGTGTGTGGATACGAGATTTTTATACTCATTGTCATCCACTTTTGAACCACTACATTGGTTTTATAAACCCAGTGCATTCACAGATATACTGTAATTATTTGTATAACTTCCAGACAATACATTTCTCAGATTACCATTGTCCTGCTTCGAATTTTCATTTCCCAGTTATATCGAAGTCAGCTGACCAGCTAAGACTGATGAGTCAAGGCCACAATATTTATGTGAGATTTTAAAACCCTAGAGAGAATATTTCCCAAATTGTGGAAATCCTAGTTTTCAGGAAAAGAACAAATAAGAGTCAGATAGCTTCAGGGTACTTCATTTTTGCTGTCTAACAAGGGATGTTAATTGAATGCTTGTCTCTAGAGAGAAATCTTTGTCAGGACTCACTGTGCTCTGTTTCCATCCCCTGCTGTTCCGCTCTGCTGTATTCAATTAGTGTACTGGAAGCAAAGTAAAATTTAGACTGATCTCTGACATGCCAGCAGAAACCACTACAGGGATCAGGTTTTTAGGACATTTTACTTTGTCGCCAGGATGCTGAACATGTCAGAGCTAACGGGAGCAGGAGGAAACAAATGTAGAGGTATCAGAAAAAAATACATAGTCATAAGAGGAAAAGAAAGGTTAAGTACTAAATATCACAATATGGGCGAGGAAGCCATGCTTCTTAAATGTCATTGTCCACCTGATATTCATCATCATTCCAGCTCTCTGTCCCTCACTCCAGGCAGCTGCCCAGTGCTTGACATTCCTGCCCCAGCTATTTGGAAAGGAGGGGAATGTAGGCTCTAATCAGACACTAATGGCTTCAGAATCGGCAGTCCAATTACTTCACCAGCCATCTCATTACTCTCTGTTAGTTTAGGGAGCAAGCTCCATTTATAAGCCAGTTGCAAGTCTCATTCTTGACACTTCTCACTCCTTCTGTCCAACTTTTTATTACTTATCCTGCAGTCTCACCTCCTTCTCTGGAATCTTGCCTGTCATAATCCTGCTCTCACTTTCACTCCCTAAGCGGTAAAGCTTATTCATGCACCAGCTTATTCATATTAATTTGTATTACATTTAAATCCTGCTTTCCTTCCATCATGGAGCCTGACATACAGTCCACAGGACTCTTAGCCCATCTACCATCCAGGCTCTGGGCAGCCCCACACCTGCTCAGTGTTAGGGATTGCTGCTGCATGCACCTTCCAGACCATGATCTGGTAGCTGTGCATCCTGTCACTGAGATACAATCCTTGGCAAATTAGGTTTGCCAGGCAGCACAATCCTGTGTAAGGATCCGACCGGCAGCCCAAGGCCACCCGCCAGATCCCGAGTCCGAGGCTGCCTGTCAGATGGCGGGTCAGAGGTCTACTCGGGGAAGGGGACGCTCATCCCCTTTGCTGGGTGTAACCCGGGGCTGGCCTGATAGGCCTCCTCAGATTTCTGCCAGCTAAATAGCTGGCAAAAGTCGGAGAAGACCGTTTAACAGCCTAGCTGGCCCAGCGGGGACGGGAAAATGGCGGGAGCGATCCCCCACCCCATCCCAGGCCAGCTAGTCCAATGGCCCTCGCCCACAGGACCGCCCACGTGGCCGCCAGCGGGAGAGCTTACCTTCCTCCAGTGGCTGCGTCCCAGTCCGGCGATGGAGTGAGGGAGGTCAGCCTTTTGTCTGTACTTTGCTCTTTCAAACACGATGCTGTGTATTGTATGATGAGCAAAGATATTCAAGACATTTGATGAAGTCATCAGAAATATTTTGTTTCGATATTTGTTACAGTCATCGGAAATATTTTGTTCAAATATTTGGAGAGGCTATCAATGCAGCCATATCATGTAATTACTGCCTGTTTCATCCACAAACTTTGTACCATCCCGGAAGTGGCTTCTGGGAGTGCCAGAGACTGCTCTCCAGCCGACACAGTTTGTCTCGTGAAGGTAAAAACTTTTTAAAAGATTTTTAAAGTGGACTTTACCATCTGCGGATGGCAGGAGACCACTGTACTAGTACTAGGTTGAATATGATACTATAGGCCTATGTCTGTTCATAGAAATGTGGAAACTGAGGAGACCTGAGCTTATAGCTTACATTTATCAAAGGAGTGGTGCCCAAAGAACTATATGACCCCACCCTACGCAAACGCACATAGTCTTTCATCCCACTCCATACAACTGCAAGTTATGTATTTGTTTCTGACAGTTGTAAATACCACAATGGTATATATTAGAAGAAAAGGAAATGAAGTTGAAAGCAATGGTTTTTAAACAAACTCTTGTACTCTTTATACTCCTACAAATAAGATCAGCACTCTTCTGAATTTAAATTTTGAAGCATCCCAACTCTGTCAACAAACGAGAACAATCCTTGAAAGTAAATACTAGTGGGCTTCCGATTATAAAGAAAATGCGAACCATGGGATACCTTGAGATGGGGAAAACCTGAAGAGGGGATTCTACTTTAACACAGATACCAGATTCCAGCTTGTTTGCACCTCATTAACAACATTCGGCTGTATCAGCATTTGCGTGCAGCTACTTAAAGGGATCTGAAGTGGGCTGCCTTTAATCGGCAGACAGCTGCTCATTTCCCTGTTAGCAACCCTTTGAAGATGATGGAAGTAAAGACCAACGAAACATCAGGAGAAGATGTGTCTTCTTCTGCTTTTAATAACTGGCCAGTTTACCCGGAGCATGTTGTTTTTAACTCTGTTAAAAACTCTGTTAACTCTGTTTTAGCCAAGAAAACCTAAAAACCTACAAACTCTTGTACTGTGTTCTCAAACTAAAACTCAGACAAATGCTTTGCAACTTTGCACTACTGAATTAGTATAACATGCTCTACATGGAGTTGCCCTTGAATAAACAGCCCAGAAGTTGCAACTAGTGCAAACTGCAGTGGCCCGGAGAACGTGGTTACCAGGACAGATGGTTTGATTCTGTGGGACTGCTGTTCTGACAGCTACGCTGGCTTTCAGTTTCATTCAGTTCCAGGCCCAATTCAAGGTGCGGGTATTGACCTTTAAGCCATTCAGTTTGGGACCAGGTTATCTGAGAGACTGCCTTCTCTTGTACAGTATATTCCAGCTCACCCTCTTAGGGTATCTGAGGGGGCTCTCCAGCAAGTGCTGCCTCGGACTCAGGTTATGGGAATGGTGGCATGAGGGTAATCCTTCTCCACAGTGGCACCACGGTTATGGAACTCCCTCCTAGGGGATTTAAGAACTATCCCTCCTCTGACAGCCTTTCGGAGAGGGCTGAAAACATTTATTTTTATTTTGTTTAGCTTTTAATTCATGGTTTCTGAGTCAAGCCTCCTGTACTTGCATATTGGACATTATGGATATGGATCAACTTTTGTATTGCTTTCCTCCTAGGTATACCAAAGCAAGTGCATAGGGTTACACCTGCTTATCTGTCTTCCTTTGCCACTGAATGTCCACTGAATGACAAAAACCAAGCAGGAGTTGCAACTAGCAAGAGAGTAAGCTACATTACTAGTTTTTTTTTTCTCCTCCCAATTTTCTTCATGTTATTATTTCACTCCCCGTGAACATATAGACAAGATACTGGTGGAAAGTTAATATTTTGCAATTGTTTCTGTGACCACAGTGGCTCTACAAAAGAAGAATTGAGTGTGCTGAAAGAATTCAGCTGTGGAAAATGGACCAAACCTTACAATGCAAACTAAGTGGCTCCTAAGCACACTCGCTTATGGACAAATACTTTAAGGTGTAAAGTGGTATTTGAATGTTATCGTTTTGTCCATGGAGAAAGCCTGTAGAAATTAATACATTAACAAATACCGAGGGTAGGAGAAACCATGATGGTTTTACTTAATGTAATAGTGCATGACAAATCACATTTTGTGGTCATTCTGTAACTTATGCTTTAACTACTTATTTATTTTAGAATGACACAAACATTTCGAGAAATATATTATGGTTATAATTACTTTAAATAAGGGAACTGAAATCAATAGCAACATTTTGTGCAATGCCTCTAGGAAAGCAGAAAAGGACTACTCTCCTGCATGACGCTGTGAAGCCATTTTTAAGCTGATTAGAGATGCTTATATTATTGAGAGCTATTATAACAGGACACCTGAGGATATGAAATACAAAGTTACTAGTTCAAACCTCAACTGAGCCATACACTCAGTAGGTCACCTTAGGTAACTTATACTTCTCCTTGATTCAGTTTGAGTCCCATCTGCCATATGCAGCTAATAAGACAGGTCTACTTGACAAAGCTGCTGAGATAATAAGTGTGACACTCTTTGAATACTTAGGCTGCAATCCTACACTTCCCTGGAAGTAAGACCAATTGAATTCCATGAGGCTTACTTCTGAGTAGGCATGCCTAGGATTGCTCTGTGAATTGTTAAGATCAATTTACATGGCACTTTACAGAATAATAGAAGAAAAAAAGGAGGGGTCTGCAGAAGCGTCGTCGAAGTAGGGGTGGGGGCCCCAAGGCAGCCGGGGAGCATACCTGCCTCCGGGATGCGTCCCGTCGTCTTGGAGCCAGCCGGTCCGTTTTTGTGCTGGGCCCTCCCGCCTGCCCGCCTTCATTCAAAGTGAGTGCTTCAGTCAGCCTCATTGCTAGGTCCACCCTTCACAAAGGATTGGTATCTTAGACTCACCTGAATTAGGTGTGAGGGCAAAAAATTATTATTATTATTATTATTATTATTATTATTATTATTATTATTTAATTCTGGTTAGTCACAATCCACCTGATGGTGGCTGGAGTTTTCTAAACAACAACAACAACCACAACAACAACAACATGGTTATATATCACTTTTCAACTCAAAAATTCTCAAAGCAGTTTAGAGAGAAAATCCAACAACTAAATGGTTCCCTGACCCCAAACGGTTCACGATCTAAAAAGATGCAGAAGGAATACCAGCAAACAGCCACTAGAAAAGATACTGTGCTGGGGTGAAGAGGGACAGTTATTCTTCCCCTGCTAAATATAAGAGGAGCACCACTCTTTGCCCAATTAGAAGGGGTATAAACCTGTAGGCTTGAAATAATTGACACACGGTGTAAAATTGTGAATATATAAAAGATAGATAATGATCAGGTTTTTCTTGTGTCTTTTTCAGGGTTCATATTAATCTACAGCATCCTAGAATTGTAGGCTTCATGGAACTGGAGGGACTGCAAAGAACGCATCCGTTCGTTGAATCGGCACTCCACTAACTCACTCACTCCTGGACATAGTACAGCCTCAGGGCTGATGCATCAATGAACAACTACCAAACTGCCCCAACAAATCAAGTGTGCTGTTCACATTGTACATATTACAAGCACAGTCAAGGCACACAGCCTTCTTTACAACCAAGAGCCACCATCTATTTTATTGTCTCTACTTACTTCCAAATACTGTACACTGAGATAATCTAAAAGGTCACCTCGGGCAAGGGAAAAAAAAACCCAACAAAAAACCCATGTTCTTTTTAAGATGCAAAAGGCCTTTGAAACAAACTGCAATCAATTAAAGGCTACCACTTTTGAGTAGTTCTTGTCCCTTGCTTGCAATTCTCAATACTGAAAGGAATGCTGACAGGGCAAAATCTGCAGGCATTTAAACAGCAGGAATATTCCAACTGCAGAATATGCATCACTACCTTTCAGTAATCACTACTTTGAGAATACACATGGAATGTGCTTAAAGGAGCTTTTCCCGGCAACCAATCCTTGCTTCATTGAAGCTCAGGGGATTACACCACAGTGAATTAATGTAATTAAAGTATGTAGAATTTTTCCCAGCACAGGGATTATAAACTTCCGCCATAGTTCAAAAACAATGCTTACTAGCATAATACTCTAGTAGAAATTTAGAGACCGTAGATCAGAATTCCACCAATCTAAAGAGGATCAGATACTACAATTTTCAAAGCCAGAATCTGTATTTGGGATTAGGATTTGAGGCAAACGTTTAGACACCTCTAGACTTCTAGAATGCCAGGATGTTAATGAAGATCTATACAATTCTTACCTTTCTATATTTCATTTCAAGCGTTCAGAGTGCTTCCCATTTTTTTTATTTAAATACTTATACACAACCCTTTAAGACTCAAGAAGGGCTGACAAGAACAAGAGGTGCGCGGTGACCCCGCCCATTAGTCTTTCAGCCAGTCGATTAACTGGCCAAAAGACAAGACGCAGACGCTGCCGTGCATCTCTTAATGTTTTGGTGGTTTTGTTCCGAGAAAACACCAAGAGGTGTGGCGGCCCCCTGGCGAGCACCCCCCGTTACTGCTGCCTAAGTCAGGCCGCCCCAGCCACCCCATGGTAACTACACACCACTGCATTGACCTGCTCTCTGTGTTCAGTATGCACGTGGGGAATGAACATGTGTACACTCTCTAAACATACATTCTAAAGTGTTGTGGAAGTAGTCTCAACACACATGCATTCAGTTACAATATGTTTATCCCACTTTGACCATAAGGTCCTCAAGAAGGCTTACCAATAAAAAACATTAAAACTCGCAATTTATTGAAATGTCACAAGGATTGGCAATAATCAGAAATTGCTGAACAAAAATCAGTACAGGCACAGGAAAAATAATTAATGTTTATGTTAAACATAATTAATAGAGACCTTAAACCAGAGGTTCTCAACCTGTGGTACATGTACCCCTGGGGGTATGTGAACCAACGGGTGGGGGTACTTGGCTTGCCGTGTCTTATCAGCTGCAATCAGCTGTGACTTGGCATTGACTTTTAGTTTTTTAAATTTAAACTCCCGACTCACAGCTGACTTACAGCTGATAAGGCACAGGCTCTCAACTCCCATATAAAAAACCCTCTGCCAAATCTCTATATAAACCCCTTTCTAGCATTTACATCCAAGTTAGGGTAAGTTATCTGACTAAATAGTACCTAATTTATTACTAAAAAGAGAAATTGATAGTGAACATAAGAGATTCTTGTGCAACAAAACCACCCCTTCTCTCCCCCCCCCCCCAGACTGTGTTCCCAAGTGGAATGCAAATTAATTATTTTCCTACTGGCTGGTTCAATTTATATGCTGGGTTTTAGAATACATTGTTTCTTCCATTTAAAGAAGGCAGCTCTTATAGTAGATTGAGGTGGTTCTCTGCCATCTTAAGGAAGCTATGAAGGAATTGCCTTGGTTTGTTTTTGGATGGGAGACCTGTGGTGATATTTTCTTTAAAAATAAAAAAGGGGTGGCAAAAATGGAAAAAAAGGTGGTTAAGTGTAAGCTGAGTAATTTTAATGATTAAATTTTACATTTTAATAATTAATGCTAATTAATTAATTGGCACAGGGGGTACTTCAAAAAAATTGACCGTGCCAGGGGGTACACTTAGTGAAAAAGGTTGAGAACCCCTGCCTTAAACTAACAGCTCCTGAGGCTGCAACCCTATGCATGCTTACCTGGGAGCATGGGAGTAATTTGGGCAGAGCCTGAGGAGCAGCTGCTCTGGGTGCAACCCTCAGGCCCCACCAATGGAGCCTGCGCTGCTGTTTCCTGGGCTGTGGCATGGACAGGTAGACGAACCCTCCCACCCGCCCCGCAGCCTGGGAAACAGCGGCATGGGCTCCGTGTGCTCGAGCTCTGCCAGATTGGCAGAGTCTGAGTGCACAGAGCTGTTTCCCGGGCTGTGGCACGGGTGGGAGGATGGATCCAGCCTGGAAACAGTAGCACGGGTTCCGTGCGCTTGAGCTTTGCTGGACTGGCACAACCCAAGCACAGGGAGCTGTTTCCCGGTCTGAGTGTGGACAGGAGGACCCTCCCCACCCACTCCACAGCCCGGGAAACAGTGGCGCGAGCTCCGTGCATTTGCGGAGCCCGCACTGCTAACCCGGAGGTGATGTCACATGACATCACTTCCAGGTGCAACAATCTCCCGTGGTGCCTGGGCACCACAGGAACTTGTTACGCTCCTGCCTGGGTATAAGTCAAATTGACTAGAATGGGACTGACATTTGAGTAGACAGGCCTAGGATTAGGCTGTTAGTTAGAAAACTACTAAATCCCAATGTAGCAACTTAGCTAGGGTTTATCAAAAACCCAGCAAAGAATAATATCCTTACCCTTGCAGTTTCTTAAATAGGTGACTCTGAAGTCATTCCTTTAAGTGCTGAACTATTACCAGTGGTGAGTCCGGTGAAAAATAGTACCTAAGCAAGTCAGTTGTCACAGTACCCCAGCAAGCAGGGTTTTCTTTTAGTAAGTAACTAGTGTTGCATGTCGCCAGCTGCTGACTGTCACAGTGGCAGTTTTTGACATTAAAGGGTTGACAGACACAGAAAAAAATCATCTACTAGTCTTCACCTTAGCCTTGAGGTACCAGCTACACTGTTGATTTATCCTTCTCTACGACCCATGGCAAGACCAGTGAAAAATAACATCCCCACACATACAATCTGTCCCAATTTTCTGCCTTAGGTTAGGAAAGCTTAGGCTTACTGGATGGTTTTGTTCAGATGAGCCAATGTCTATTTCCTGCCTTCAGAAAATTCACAGTCTAAGCTGAAGTCTCACAATACCAATTAACAATAGACTCTTTTAAGCAAATGTGTTACAACTTAATTTCACACCATGTCTTTCATCGAAGAGTCTCAGTTCCTTTCTAATATCAGTGAAGCAACACATGGTACTATAAAAGATTCACCATCCTCTCCACCTATGTGTGTGTCTAAATATATGTATCAATGTTACGTGATGGCACTGGGCATGAATGTAACTGAATCCACTGTATCTGTAATAAGAACTGAGCTTGATGACTCAAGAGCTCTTTCGGAAGTCTACAATCCATGGAAGTTCACAGCACAATGCAATGAGGTGGGGCAAACTGGCAATGCAAATTGCACTTCCAAGGGAATTTGGAGACAAAACGACTCCCACATACTGTTGCTGCTGAACCCGCCCCCTTCCTGGTCCCGATCCGCATTCACAGGTCAACGCAGACTTGCACCAGAGGCCTCACCTGCAGCAGCGGGCGTTCTCCGTCTGTCATCACATGGATACGGCCACTCACTTTTAAACAGTTAAAAATAGCAATGTTTTTCGCTACATGCGACAAACCGTGCCAGCTGCATGGCTGGAGGCCAGTCTCCTAGAACCAACTTCCTGGTTGCACCAAGGCCCCAGCGTGCTCCTCCCTTGGCTCTGGGTTGCCCCAGAATGCATCACACAGGCCTCAGTGCAACCCAGAAGTGGCTTCTAGGGACTGCCCTCCAGACCTACAGCTGGCGCGGTTTGCTGCGCGAAGGTTAAAAGAAACACGTTTTTTTTTACTGTTCAAAAGGGTTTTAAAGTGGGACTTCACCATCTGTGGATTCTCAGTATCTGTGGGGGGGGGTGCAGAATGGATGCCCCGCAGATACCAAGGGACTACTGTACCTCTCTACAGTATACAGTACCTGCTTTTGTCTATTTTAACTTATGTCTTATGTTAAATGTTTTAAAATAACCCAAATATGAGAAAATCAGCAGAATCCATGCTTTGTTTAGCAGCTGTTTAGGAAACTGAACATCAAGATTTTCTCTCCCAGAGTCTAAAGCTGGCGAAGATGAAAGTGACCTACATCAGTCCCACTACAGTACATCAAATAATCCATTATTTAACAAATCAGTGAAGCACCTCCACAGAATGAAAGCAACGTATAGCTTTAATCCTGTTTAGATTAATTTTCTTCTTCACAAAAAGTAGACCTTAATCTATATCCATTTGTGGTAATCTTTGCAAGAAAATACTACTTCACTTACAGATGCTGTCTGACAGCAAAATGAATTTCTCAGGCATGCGGGTACCCTTTGATGGGGGGGGGGGCTAATAACAATTGTCCCTGCTTACAATGAGTGCGCTGAACACTTTCTGTATGCTCAAGTGAGTTATGTGGTTAGACAGATGATGAGGGTTAATGATGTATATTCTGAATTCTCTCCACTAACACACCCAAGCAACACACTTGATTACTGAAAAGACCTCAAGGACACTTGCCACAGCTATTTAGCACTTCTCAATTTCTTTCTCTCTGTATGGGCAGAAGTAGCAACATTTTGCAGTTGTTTTCATGGCAACTCATTATGGCTGGCTTTCAGCACACCAATATAAAAATGCTTTGCTATTACATATCACACTAGGTTTTTAAACGATTCAGGATACCCATGTTAATACAGATTTTATCCAGCTCCTTCCACAACGTGAAAACAGAACCAATGGAATCCATACTTATAGGCAGGGCCATCTTAAACAATGGGCACAGTGGGCAATTGCTCAGGGGCCCATGAAGATAGGGGGCCCCACTGCGCTGCCGCCACGGGAAAAATTGTAAAAATGTGTGTGTTTTTTACCATCCCTGAAGGGTGTGCTGGTCCCAGGGGGGGTTGCGGGGAGCCGGCGGACCCCTCTGCAGGCCACCCCACGCCTCAGAATGCCCCTCCGATGCGATCATGACACACTTCCAGTTTTGTCGGAAAACCGGAAGTGGGTCGCAATTGCGTTGGTGCCCAGGGGCCTATAATACAGTTAAGACTGCACTGCTTATGGGGAGGACCATAAACACAAAAATTAATATTATTTAAGCTTTACTTTGTTTACTTTGTGTTGTTACTTGATACATTGTCAAGATCTCTTTTCTGAGCTGTGATTCCAATCCTGTTCCCAGAGCTGCAGTGGATTCGTGTATACTGTTTGTTTTCCCCCAGTTCTGCTTTGGGTATAAGGTAATTTACTAGTATGTTTAACTGATTTAATGTTTTGCAAATCTCCTTGATGGCTTTTTAAAGCCATGTGTGGTTGGCAATACACTTAAAACTAAAGAACTGTCTTGTAATTTAGAAACAACCAGTGATGGGCAAACTCCCCGCAACACACAACCATGAGCTTTCTTGGAAAGCATGCAGAAAAATGTCCTAGTTTTTGAGATATCTTTTTTTTCTTAGCCTGTATTATTATTGGCACAGTCTTTTGCATTTGTTATTTTCAAGAAGCTTGCCCATTTGTTCAACTGCACTTCAAGATTTAATTCGTTCGTCCAAGTCCTAGACACTAATCACAGCTCATACAGAACTGGGAAAAGTCCCTCAAAGGCTGATTTTTAAGGCTACTGTGCAGTCCTTAAACTATTATTAATTAATTATTATTAACAGTATTTATGTACCACTTTTCAACAAAAAGTTCACAAAGCGGTTTACAGACAAAATCAAATGATTAAATGACTCCCTGTCTCAAAAGGGCTCACAATCTAAAAAAGATGCAGAACACCACCAGCAAATAGCCACCTGAAAAGACACTGTGCTGGGGTGACTCTCCCCCTGCTAAATAAATAAAAAAAAGAGGACACAGAACATGAACTACTGGCACAGAGACTAAGGCTCACATGGACTCCCTTTTATATCATCTCTATAACCTTCCCCTTATCCCATGTGGATGGCAAGAGCCTCACCGTACTATAGCTTGAACTATAATGCCAGTAGCTCAAATACAGCACAGATCCCTGGAGCAGTTAATTTGCTTTTTTTCTTTTTCTTTTTTAATTTGAGAAGTGGTTGAAAACTCACTGAGCATTACAAGCTGGACACATTTGTATTCTGAAGAAAGTAATTACAAACTTCAACATCACTGGAAACAAGCAATGCGTCTCTATTATCACCATTTACTTCGATACCTTTAAACAAGAATGCATCGAAAGCAAGATTATACCTCAGATTTCCTTTGTAATTAACTGTTCTATGGTTAATTTCTTTCAATTAAAACTGAAACCTTGAAGCACAATTCTTCCATGCACAGGCAGAGCAACAGAGTAAAGGACCCTCACAGGGAATAATAGAGTATTGTCCGTCCGTCCGTCCCATCCTCTCCTCTGGTATGGGCTGAAGTGTGGTTGGAGAAAAAAAGACTTTGGGCACAATCCTAGCCAGTCTCTGCACCAACATAGCATGTGCTGTACTGGTGCTAGCCGTCACAACAATGCCATAAAGCACTTTGCGATGGCATAGCGCTTGCCGGTGCTGGCAAGAAGGCCTGTGTAGAAGGAGCAGCATGCGCCAGATGCAGTGAGTTCTGTGCTGAGTGGCGCGGGGTGGGGAGTGCATGTAATGGGGTGGGGAAGGGCAGTGATGGGGGTGGCTGGACCAGGCCAATGAGGGGGAATTGTGAGCAGCGGCATGAGCCGCATCCTATTTCCCTTCCCGGGCCTGATCTGCCAACACAGGTGTACTATGGCTCGCACAGGTCTGAGTAGACCCATTGCACCGACTGGGGCTTTCCCTGTGGGAAAGGGTCACATGTCCCCTTATCCCGAGGAGACCATCCATCTGCTAAATTCCCCTGTGGGATGCAGTGCAGCCTGTGCTGGCCCCGCTGCATTGGCGCAGGGGGAATTTGCGCTGAATTGGGCTGCCCAACAAGGATGTTATGCTCTACGGAGATGCTGCGACATGCAGGTGCTGTACTCAGAACAGCATATCAATGTATCACACCCTTGAAATGCAGGAAACGGCCAAGAGAAGCATCTTGTCTGAGGGCAAACACTGGCCTCACCAAGCATATTAGTTCTCATGTCTTTATGAATCACAAGCTTCTAGCTACATGCCCCATTTCCTGCAGAAGAGGCGGCAGCAGTTTCCATGTTCAAAGCCTACTCCAGGCCTGAAGTGTGTTGGCAGCTAAATTAGAGATGCACCCAAGCAAATTAAAGCTTTTCTGAAGAGAAAAGGGCGGGGGGGGGGGGGGAGAGGGAGAGAGAAGCAGCGGTGTTTAAAATTAGAAACTCTTTTCAAAGCTGATAACAGATAACAGTTAAATATAAATGAGGAAATCTAGCATATGACTTTCCAACAGTGCTTTTAGCCCTAGAACCCTCTGTTGGAAGCGCACAGCCCATTGCAAATTATGAAAGGTGTTGTTCATGCATCTTAGAATCACAAAAAAAGATGGGGGGAGGGAGGCAGAAGGAATGAGGAATAGAGCTCACTAAGTGAGGTAAGACATCTGAACTAAATAATCTGATTTAATATTCTTTATGTAATGTGGAATTAGTTTGGTTGACTTCAACAGAAGCCCCCGAGGGAGCCATTCCAAAGTCATTGCTCATGTAGCTTTGATAACTGTCATTTTTTCCCTTAAATGAGCCTTACTAAACGTGTTGTCCCATTCAGATTTAAGGTCCAACATGGTTTCCAAACATAAGGACAAAATACAGAACATTCCACTGCATCCGCACCAGCATAGCATGTGCTGTACATTGGTGCTAGACGTCACAAAAATGCCATAAAGCACTTTGTGACATTCCACTGCCCGCCGTATTTTCATCATTAGTTTAATTAGAGAATGATACACCCTTTTACAGACACAAATGTAAAAACAACAACAACACACAACCCATAATGTATGCAAATGAAATGCCTGTTTTCAACAATCTTATCAGGGTGATAAAACTAGGTTACAGTCATCAAAGACATCAAAGACCTAAGGAATTCTGTCTCCTGAGAAAGTTGCAAATCTTACTCAACATCATGGGTAAATATCAAGCCAACATCCCTGTTGTGTTCTGTTGCTATCTACACAATTATCTACAGGTCCAACTGAAACCATTTTAGTAAAAACACAGACACCTGGGTTCTACTTACTTAAAACAAAATGATCTTTATACTGCTGCAACCATGTACATGCAAAGTGCTTCTGCATTACTGCATGCAAAGTGCGCTTCTAAATGAGCAAAAATATTGATGTTGGTGTTGCCTCTGAAACATCTGAAGCCTTAGGACTCCAACAGTAGAAAAGGTGAAGTACCCATTATACTTCCTCAATTATGGCGCAATCCTCCTTAACTTTCCGCCTGCAGAGTGCTCACTCTGCAGGCAGAGGGTGCCGTAAATGCACCATAAAGCGCATTTTCGACACCCTTGGAGTAAGGCTTGCTGGTGCGTAGACTGGCAGGCGTCACTCTGACATAGACCCGACCTTCAGCCACCGGAGCAAGGTAAGGGTTGCGCCGGTGGGTGCAGGGATGGGACAGGCGGTGAGGAAGGGCTGCTGTTGGCCGAGCTGTCCCAAGAGGGGATGGGGATGTTGGCCGCAATATCCCCATTCCTGTTCCTGGGCTCGGCGGCCCTTTCTCCGCTGTCCTGAATATACATCAACTCGAGAGCCAGTGTACATTCGAGGAGGCCCACTGGGCCCGGGCAGCCCCCAAGGAGACCCCAGGTTGCGACAAAGCGGACTGGGAAGAGCCGCGAATCCTTACGCAGGATCGGGCTGTTAGTACAAACTGAAGAACGGAATAACCCAACCGCGAAACTGTTCCAGTGTAGTACTGATACAGTACAAACGCACATAGGTGCAAATTCAATGTGCAGTTGCCCCATGGAAGGATGCTTCATACCACTGACCTAGTACAGACAATCTTACAAATTCTGTCTAGTGGGCTATTTTTAGCACCAATTTTCATTTCAAATGAGAGGAATAATTTAATCGCATGGGTATCAACAGATTTTTGGGTCCAACTTTCTCAAAGACATAATCTCAGCTCTGCAAAGTAACTGAATGCAAGAACAAGGAAAGGGCCATAAAACTATATTTGTGATCTTCCCTCTGCAATCATGTAAAAAAATTGGGACACAATGCCCTTAATCGAGTGTCCCCTTCCCCGAGAAGACCTCTGGCCCGCTGAACGATGGGCACCCTCGGGCACAGGATCTGGTGGGCAGTCACAACGTGGCTAGAACCGTCAGAATCGTCTGAGCCGGGACTTGGAAGATTCCGAAGCTTCTAGCCGCGTTGTGCACCTGTGCGAGGCTCAACAATATGAGCCTGCATTTTTGGCGTGCCACAAGGCTGTGCGGCCAAGCCAGGATGAAGAGGAGAGATATTGAAACAATATAATTTCTCCAAAACCTGAAGTGAAAGGATTTTCAATGAAATTATTTTGCTTAATAATGATTTTTTTTATTAATTTTGTATTCAATAAACTATTTTGAATTTAAATGCTCCTTGATTTTCTCTCTTTCAACTCGAGGGGGTAAACAAATATATTTTGGGGTAATAGCTAAAAAGGTTCCCCGACCCCTGCTCTAAGAGTTCAGTAGCACACAACCATCGTCCATCTTCTATAAAGTCACACGATGCTCTTTAAGCAAATATACTCCTGGAGCAATTGGCATCAGGAGACTCACAAAGAAGGCTACGATGTTTGGTACAGCAGACTAATAAAGGGACTTCAGTTTAATGCCAGTGGTAGACTTTTATTTTAAACTGCAGTATTTATTCCTTCACTTAAAAAAGAATGTCAGGCCATGAAATTTTCCAGCAAAACATTAATATGTGAAAGCAGCACAACCACTTTTGGCAGCAGAGCAGCTGCTATTATTACAGTGTGACATTAAGCTGTTCCCATGGTAAGCTTCAATCTCAGCTAAGTTAGACACACCTTAATGTAATCAGTCTTTGCTGTTTCTTTCACAGGAACCAAACTACCAGATGCAATGTTTTAACTTCAGCTCCCATATGACATTGTCCAGACGATATGGTACAGCCTGGAGTATTCAGATTTCTGTTTGTGAATAGTGATTCCTCTTAAAATAAAATTGTAGGGATTGCGTTTCAGGTAATCCAAAATCTGTGCATGCATACACAAAAGAACAAATCAGGACAATGGAGGTGAGGGAGGGATGCTGAACCATATCATACTGCAGTGCTATTCTTTTAGCCAGTACAGCTAGATTTGCACAATGCAGGAGAAGGGCTTGACTTTATGAAACGTCCAAGCAGAGGTCTACAGACAATACTCTATTCCAGCCTTTAATACAGGGGCAGGGAACCTTTTCCCTGGCGAGGGCCGTTTTAAATATTAAAAATTTGCTTGAGGGCCGGTCGTAAGGCCGGGCGCCATTTTTATTTATTTAATTAATTTTTGTCCCCGCCCCCCCATCGGCCTCCGGAGGCTCCGCGCTCACCGTCCGAAGCCGCCGCCGGGTCCGCACGTCACCTCCGGCGTACCATGCCGATGAGGGCAACAGGGCAAGAGCTTGCCCTCATCGGCGTGGTACGCATGTGCGAAATGGCCAACGGCCTGGTGAGAAGGGGTCGAGGCGGCGGCCGGGGAGGACATGCAAAGGCCCTCTCCCGGCCTCCAGAGGTGACGCGCGGACCCGGTGGAGCCTCCAGGGGCCGGTTGGGCGGCCTCCCGGCAATCTCTCCGGGGTCCGGACCGGATGGCCTCGGGGGCCTGATCCGGCCCTGGGGCCGGAGGTTCCCCACCGCTGCTTTAATACATTGTCTTTTACAAGGCATCAGGTGCATTCTTTAACATCAGTGCAATAAGGTATATGGTTCTCATGTAGCGGCAACTGCAGAGCCATTAGCAATACAAAACTGAGACAGAAGAGCATGCAGGTCTACACAATATTTTTTAAATACACAGATCAGACCCAAAGCCAGCACACTGTAAAAATGGGAAAGCTTCCAGAAGAAGGGTTTCTGATGTTCTTGGGCATAAATATTTATCAACCAAAACAAAATAATGTGTTACTCTTCTGCAAGCAAGGAAATTTACTCAGAACGCAGATGGAGGAAAAAAACAACTGTTGCATTTCAGAAGTCAAGCTGCGTTGTGGAAGAGAACCCCAGCCAAGGAGCTGAACTAATCACTTTTAATGTTGTCAAAGAGAACGATGCCTCTTCCAGAACATCAGCTATCTCCCTGCCCAACCACCCACTGTGCAAAGTGCAACACAGGATGGCAAAGGTATCATCAGAGCACAAGCCACACAGTGTTCATTTGCAAGCTGTACATGTGTTAAATGAGAGAAACCAGGTTATATGCATGTGCCACACCAATCGTGCAAAATCTGCACACACCTTTTCCACCTTCCATTTCTTTTACTCTCAGAATCAAGAGAATTGGCTGAATTAGCTTCTTAATAAATCGTAATAGACAATCATCTGAAGTAGATGGTTGCTTCATGAAAATGTGGTACGGGAAAATGGCTATTAGGGATAAACCTGTTTAATTCTGTAATTACTGTAACTGTTTTTGATCAAAAGCAGTTCACTTGTAAAGAAATTGAGAGGAGGAGGGAACTTAAATACTGATCCTTTTACTTTCCACAGACTGCACTGACTGCTTGACATAACTGGAGGCAGAAATTTGCGATGAAGTATGGGAATGCATGCCACAGGGAACCAAGTCTTATGTAGGATTGGGCTGCAGGCCGGAGTGCTTTGCAACAGGATAATGAAGTTCCGCTGTTGCAAAATGGCCATCGACAGTGTGCAAAGTGCTCTGTCAGCAGTCATTTTGAGAGTGTTGCCACAAGAGGCAGCAGAGCTCCCTGTCCAGCCGCCGGAACAGGTAAGGAGTGGCGGGGGCAAGACTGTTGCAGGATGAGCAATCCCTTAAAACAGGGGTTCTCAACCCTTTCCCTTTCAGGATAAGCAATCCCTTAGGACAAGGGTTCTCAACCCCTTCCTAGTGGAGTACCACCTCCGGCACCACTCTCCTGCTGTGTACCTCTGGAAGTGACTGGCGATGGCATCATCACCAGTTACCAGAGGTGCCCCCATGGGGTGTGTGTTCGGCCGACGCTATGCCCCCCCCCGTGACGTAATTAGGTTTTGTTTTCAATTTTAGGTTTCGTTTCTAATAATGCAAAATTGGGCGGTTATAGGGTTTTCCAGGGTTTTTTAGGGTAATTTTTAGGTGTCCAGGATGTGTGTGTGCTTTTGGGGTACTTAGTTTGTCTCGGCGTGGGGGCAGGCAGCATGTTCCCAGATCGGCGGCATCCATGTTGAAGCAGCGGGACTCTCTCTCCATCTCGTTGGTTGGTCCTCCATAGCCCTAGAGAGGCCTGGAGGACCGACAGACCAGCGAGATGGAGAGAAGGTCCTAGAGAGTCCCGCCGATTCAACATGGATGCCGCCGATCCGGGAAAATGCTGCCTGCGCCCCGCCGAGACAAGCTAAGTACCCCAAAAGCACACACACACCCTGGGGGGCACATGACGCAGCTGCCGCCCTGGGAAGCAGTGGGGGGGGGCAGGTGCCCGCGAAATAGTAAAAAAAGCTGAAAAAATGGAAAAAACGAAACCTAAGGAGGCCTGCGCCCCACCACAAGCCTCAGTGCCCTATGCCCCAGTGCCCATCGCACCACCGCACCCCATTCTGTGACGCCACTGCCAGTTACTTCCAGGTGTTTGGAGGCCAGAAAACGCAGGTAGGAGGTTCTGGGCAGGTGGAGGGCCCTTTTCAGCGTTCCCGAGCGGCTCGGCCAAAGGCAGAAGCCTCTCAGGAGAGAAAATGAACCACTGAAAGTGCCGCATTGGAGCAAGGTTCCAGTGGTCTGGCTGTTCAAGTACCACCAGCAGTCAGCTGGTACTAGTACTGATCTATCTGCTGCTAACTGATACGTAGCACGAAGCACTAGGTGAGTGGAACGTTTTTGCAAGTTAATGCTCGGTGGTAGTGGTGGCTTTAGAAAAGAGCCAGGAAGACACAAAGCATGAGAAGCACAAGATCCTTAGGAGAAATGGATTAGGAGACTTGCAGGGACAGTTGGATGATAGTTGTGGTTAGGAACTTCAGTTGCTTTTATCACATAATCAAGGTTTCACATTGTTGCTTACCCTCTTCGCCGTGGCAAGCAGAGTGCTTTCCACTAGTGAGGAAGCCAAGCAAACCTCAGCTTTGTTGTCCACTTTTGGAACTTCATGGTAGGGATTGTATTGTAGCTATGGTGCCATCACTGCCCTTTCCTGAGCTCCAAAGTGGGGAGTAACTCTGACAAGTTGGTTGCTAGCAGATACTCATATAATTAAAAGTGGTCCCTTCTCTTGTTTGCTTGCTCTTCGAAGTACAGTAATTAACTAAAGTATAATTCTGTGCACTCTGGAGTTTGCTCTTAGTATGATAAACAAGAAACAGATGCAGAGGGAACACACCTAAGTTTGAACTTGTCATATTTATCTGATCTGTTGATCTGTACAGATGGAGAACTAAAGTAATTGGCCAGGATTCAAATAACTGTGTTATCACATGTTTCATGTGCCTAAGGGTTTTTTAGAATTATATTTCCCTATCTCCCCTCTCCAGGTAAGCCTTCTTCAAGATCTGAAGTAAGAGCTTTCAGCCTTTCAGTGACAGACAAGGTTCCTGGGTGTCTGCTTTGATGAGTGGCCAGAAAAATGATCCACATATACCAAGGATTTGTGTATAAATAGCTTTCCCCCTTTATTTAGCAAAAGGATTAGACTGTGCCCATTTTTGACAATCTACCTTTTATCTCAGAGGATAAGATATCAAAGGTAGATTGTAACAGCCTTCCAATGATGCCTAATAGTTAAACGTATGAGATATGGATTCTTATTCTTAGCTTAGCTGCACATTGACTTTATTGCTATTTTAGGTTAATATGATGCCATCTAAAGACGTTTACTACAATCCTACAACCACTTTCCTGGGAGTAAACCCCATTGAACACAATAGGATTTAATCTTGAATGGACAATAGGATTTACTTTTAAGTAGGCTTTCATAGGACTGGGCTGTAAACCTATAAGATGCATTGGTGGAAATGCAGTACTGAAAAGTAATAAGTAAAATGTAAGAAAATAGCTAAATCCGTGTTTTCTATGGGTGACCTGAGCGCTCCATTTATTCAGAAAGGAGGTACACAAATCATTTAAATAAATAAGATCATGACAGTCATTAAGCTATCAGGACTGTCTAATTTCATATCATGTTGCTCAAGCAACTTGCAACAAAAGATCAACTTTCCTGTTTTTAAACAGAATACAAACACAGCATATAACAAAGAGGGAGGTTTCTAAATCTGTACTTCAGCATTCATAGGTGAAAAAGCAAAACAAGAAAAAAAAAAGAAAAACATCAAAACACCAACTGTTAAGGATTCTGAATTGTCAATTAGTAATTAAATAGAGGAACAGGTGCAACACTCAAGATAGGAGACTTAAAATGCTAATGAAACTAATAAAGATGGAGAGTTGACTATTGGAGATAGAGAGGTTATTTAAGGCTATTGATAATTAACACATTGTTTAAACACACAATATTCAAGGCTGGCTCAACCATTAAGCAGCTCCAAGACATAGCTTGGGGCAACATACTAGTAGAGCATTCCAGTAGCCAAGTATGTAGTTGCCAGGGATTTGAGCAGCAGTAGGGGCTTCTTTCTATGCACGTGTGTTACCACATCATGTGTGTGCTTGTTTCCATTCCTTCTTCAACATAGACTGGCTAGACGCATGATATCAGACATGCACACATGGAAACTGTGCATTCTAGTACTCCAGCGACATTGCTGGTTCTCAATTCTTTATTTCTGTGCTTTTGACTCCAAGCTGGCTCAGAAAAGGAACAAGCTAACAGTGCAAGCAAGCAAGGTGTTGAACCAGATGGAGGGAGGGGGAAGGACAATTAGCCCAGCACCAAGGCAAGACAACCCAGTAGACTGGGCAGGCTGAAATGCTGCAATCTTTGTGCAGATGTCCTTGGAAAGAAGCTCCATCAGTGTAGCTGGTGTTTTTTTCCAAGGGGCCCCTGGGCGGGACGACACATCATTGTTCCACCCCCTACTGTCACCAGAATGGAGTGGACTGGAGGCGGAGGGGCGGGGTGACGACACTACGCTTCTGCCATCAAACGCTGTGGGGCTTGCTGCCAGTTCCAAGTAATCATGAGAGAAGTGGTCTGAAACCATACTTGCATAAATCCCATTGAAATAACTGGCATCTTTTATTTCCCCAAGTACATAAGAACATAAGAACATAAGAAGAGCCCTGCTGGATCAGGCCAATGCCCATCTAGTCCAGCTTCCTGTATCACACAGTGGCCCCACCAGATGCCTCGGGGAGCACAAGACAACAAGATAACCTGTTTCCCGTTGACACTCCCTTGCACTTGGCACAGAGAAAACCCACTTCTAAAACCAGGAGGTTGCTTATGGCTTGTAACCTGTGATGGTCTTTTCCTCCATGAATCTGTCCAAACCCCTTTTAAAGGCATCTAGGCCAGGTGCCATCACCACATCCTGTGGCAAGAAGTTCCACAGATGAATTACACGCTGGGTAAAGAAATATTTTCTTTTGTCTGTTCTAACTCTCCTTCCACTCAATTTTAGTGCATGTCCCCTGGTACTGGTGTTGTGCGAGAGGGAGAAGAATTTCCCTCTATCCACTCTCTCCATCCCATGCATAATTTTATAAGTCTCAATCATGTCCCCCCTCAGGCGCCTTTTTTCTAGGCTGAAAAGCCCCAGACGCTGTAGCCTTTCCTCGTAAGGGAGGTGCTCCAGCCCACAAATCATTCTGGTCGCTCTTTTCTGCACCTTTTCCAATTCAACTATATCCTTTTTGAGGTGTGGTGAACAGAACTGGACACAATACTCCAGATGTGGCCTTACCATCGATTTGTACAAAGGCAGAATGATATTGGCCATTTTATTCTCAATCCCTTTTCTAATGATCCCGAGCATGGAATTGGCCTTCTTCACAGCCGCCGCACACTGGGTCGACACTTTTATCGACCTGTCCACCAGCACCCCAAGATCTCTCTCTTGATCCGTCACAGACAACTCAGAACCTATTAGCGTATATGTGAAGTTTTGGTTTCTTGCCCCAATGTGCATCACTTTGCACTTACTTACATTGAAGAGCATCTGCCATTTTGCTGCCCATTCTCCCAGTTTGGAGAGATCCTTCTGGAGCTCTTCACAATCCCTGCTGGTCTTCACCACCCGGAAACGTTTAGTGTCATCTGCAAACTTGGCCACCTCACTGCCTATCCCCAACTCCAGGTCATTTATGAATAAGTTGAAAAGCACCGGTCCCAAGATCGATCCTTTGGGCACACCGCTTTTCACTTCTCGCCATTGTGAAAATTGCCCATTGACTCCCACTCGCTGTTTCCTGGTCTTCAACCAGTTCCTAATCCACAAGGGGACCTGCCCTCTTATTCCCTGACTGTGGAGTTTTCTCAGGAGCCCTTCATGAGGGACTGTGTCAAACGCCTTTTGAAAATCCAGATATATAATATCCACGGGTTCGCTCGCATCCACATGCCTGTTGACCTTTTCAAAAAATTCTAACAGGTTTGTGAGGCAAGACTTCCCCTTGCGGAAGCCATGCTGACTCTCCCTCAGCAGAGCTTGTTCTTCTATGTGTTAAGATTTTATCCTTAATGAGACTTTCCACCATCTTCCCCAGAACAGAACTCAGAACTCTTGGGTGGATGCCATCCGGGCCCGGTGATTTACTGATCTTTATTTTGTCAATTAAGTCTGAGACGTCTTCTCTTTTAACCTCTATTTGACTTAATTCTTTAGTCAGGGGAGACCGTTCTGGCAGCGGTATTTGCCCAAGGTCTTCTGCCGTGAAGACAGATGCAAAGAACTCATTTAATTTCTCTGCAGTCTCCAAGTCCCCTTTTATCTCCCCTTTCTCTCCCTCACCATCCAGCGGACCAACCGTTTCCCTGGCAGGTTTCCTGCTTCTAACATATTTGAAGAAAATTTTATTATTCCCTTTTATGTTGCCTGCCATACGTTCCTCAAAGTCTTGCTTGGCCTCCCGTATCATCTTTTTACATTTCTTTTGCCACAGTTTGTGCTCCTGTTTATTTTCCTCACTAGGGCAAGACTTCCATTTATGGAAGGAAGCTTCCTTGCCTTTTATAGCCTCCTTAACTGTGCTTGTTAGCCATGCCGGTACCCTCCTGGACTTGGTCGAGCCCTTCCTCCTTTGTGGGATACACTCCCGCTGGGCCTCTATGACTGTTGTTTTAAACAGCCTCCATGCACTCTGGAGCGATTGGACTCTTTTTACCTTCCCTTTCAGCTTTGTGGTTAGGATGGAGCTGGTCTCCCCGCCCCCATCAATGTATGGAAGGCATTTCTGTGAGCACAGTGGTAAGTTTAAATCCAACCCACTGCAAGAATATATTTATATTTATTTATTTACTTATTTATTTTCTGGGGAATTATGAATGCACACAGGTACTAAGAAACTGAGTTGTGAATCAGGAACTTCCTGGTCCCAGTCTTGCCACGGCCACTAGGTGGGCCTTAGGTAGGCTTACCAGATTTTCCCGGTTTTAAACCTGGACAACCCCCCCCATTAAGTAAGTAAGTAAGTAAGTAAGTAAGTAAGTAAGTAAAATTAAAAATGATTTTTTTTCTGGGCGCAAAGTGAAGGTCGCCCAAAATATTTATTTATTTTACTTAATTTACTTACCTGTCTCGTGAGATCCAAGATGGCGGAGCCAGAAAAAAGGTAAGGTTTTTACATTTTAAAAGCGGCAGCAGCGGCTTCACCAGGCAAAGAATGCCCGGGACCAACCCGGAGCCCGGAACCCGGGACGTTCCTGGGCTTTCCGGGATGAATGCTAAGCCTAGCCTTAGGCAAGTCACTTCCAGTCAGCTTCATCTCTTCAGCTACTGCTATGCAGATGATACAACAACCCTAAAGGTCAATAGTAAGAACTACCACAATACAATACATGTAACACTTTGAACACTGGAAAAACAACATACAGTATTTCATAACTCAATGTTATGCCACTCAACATACAAGAGGGTCACTGAGGGGTTCCCCCCTCACCTGGCTTTACTATTTGGCATAAACATCCACTAGGTAACAGGCATTTTTCCAGAGAGCTATAATGAGATTTTCTGTCCATACCATTAACATTAGGACTAATAATAGTTCATATGCTTGTTCACTAGAAAATGGCAAATGTCTTGTTACCAACAAATCACTTTGCTAAGATTTTTTTCCTCCCTTTTCAAAAAGAAAACAAACAAAAAATACTTTTTGTTCATATTGTCATTATAAATGCTTTTGGAAAATACCTTTATCTATGCAGATGGCACAAGAGATTCCAAATGCCATTCTTACTCATTAAACTGAACAAGACACAGAATTATTAGTACTTGAAGCATATTGAGCCTGTCAAAAACATCTCCATAATTAAATATAACTATTGGATAAGAGAAGATATTTAGGGAAAATAAAACCTGGGCTAGGCAAGCGCTCTGGCTAATGTTGCTCCATTTCATACAATTCTCTTGGGGCCTAGCTAATTGTTGCCAACATTTTAAGGGAGTTGATATAGAACAGACACCTAAAAGGCTCCTTACTAACAACAACAAAAATAAATGAGATTGGCAAAAGGAACTGTAAAAAGTACCTCCAGCAAACCCCATCAAACATTTATCAAAACACATTTATGTTGCATTTATCGAATGAGCCATTATGCATTTATCAAAAGAAGAACTTAATAGTCAACAACAAATAAGCCATAAACATAATCATAACAGCAGTAACAATTTTTAACCAACTGATTTCTTTTAAAAAATAACATGGTCTTGGGTTTGGCTACCATATAATTGGACATAAATGTGTGGAGGTCCTAGCCTATGTTTTTAAAACAGTCTTTTCTTTCTTTTTTAAAGAAGTATTTAAGGCAGATCCATGTATAACATCACCCCACAATAGCCACTGAAGGGGAACCAAAATGCCATAATTCAGATCTCTAGGGCAACTCTTATAAATAATCATTTAACTCTGGTTTAGATACAAGTTCCATGTTTTCTTATGCTCTCCTGGAGCATCAGATGTAATGATGAAAAATTTCATATTTTTCTAGTGTTTTGTGTGTGTGGTGCGCGCATGCACCAGAGCATGCATGTATTGTGGGGCTATACAGACGTAAGAGCTCACATCTTCCCTCTGCTGCATGAGGGCTCGCTTGGTAATGCTTGATGAAACTCAAGCGAAACGTAGCATTGTAGATTTTGATTTTAATGATAAATGCTGGTTACTTTGTGTTTTTAAACATGTAAATGTGTTGTTGTGTAACATTTTAAACCTTTACTAATACAGTGTTTTTTTTTTACGTTTTGGCCATTTTAGCCTAACTTTATTATTTTACATCAGCTTTTATTGCATCTGTCATGGCCTTTTACCCGTTTACTTCTGGACATTCAAAAAAATTAAGCAATTCTCTGTCACTACCAAACAGGGGATATTTTGCTTTTATGATACAGGTTGAGTATCCTTTATCTGGACTGCTTGGGACGGGAAGTTGGATTTGTCTGGATTTTGGAATACTTGCATAAATACAATGATACCTTGGAGATGGGACCCAAGAATAAACACGAAATTCATTTATGTCTCACCTTATACACATAGCCTGAAGGTAATTTCATATAATATATTTTAATAATTTTGTGCCCCAACATGCCTTGCGCTATGCTAGCTAGATGCCGGAAAAAGATGGTTTGTTTTAAGTCATAGCCTAAAAAATGTATGGATTTTGGAAAAGTTTGGATTTCAGATGTCCGGATAAGGGGTAATCAACCTGTACTTAGCATTCTTAAAAAAAAAAAAAAAAAAAAAAAGTGCCCTCTCAGTGCAGTATTGAGGTCATAAAACTCTCTTATCCATGAAGCCTGCCTGTTCCCTTCACTGATGGTTTTTCAGCCTCCAGTCAAAACTTTTGGCATTTGATCTGATATATAATGGTTTATTTTATTTCTGTATTTATATACTGCCCTTCTCATCCTCAGATTTCTCCTTAGATTTTTGAGTCAAGGCGGTTTACATAGGCAGGCTGTCCTAGACCTGATAAGGGACTTTGCAATATTGTTCAATACATATATAGAACCTTTCATTCTCCAGATGTTTCCCTTCAACGGTGTGGTCATCTCTAAGAACATAAGAACATAAGAAAAGCCCTGCTGGATCAGGCCAAAAGCCCATCTAGTCCAGCTTCCTGTATCACAAAGTGGCCCCACCAGATGCCTCAGGAGCACAAGACAACAAGATAACCTGTTTCCCGTTGACACTCCCTTGCACCTGGCACAGAGTGCAAGGTCTCTCTATCAGCAGATAGATATCTCTATCTCTTGAAGATATCTCTATCAGCACAGCTCCTGTCTTCCGAGCTTTCCACAGATAGCTATAAATTATGCCAGCAGGGAGTCAAATTGTTATCACTCTTGCTGACAGACTTCTCAACATCCCATTCCATTCACCCTCTCACTTGCAGCACGTCAGCGACTCCTCTCTCACACAGAGGGTTATGACAGCTTGTCAGCGATTTCCAGTCCCCAACCAAGCAGCAACCAAAGCTAACCCTGTTTAACTTTTTCAGGCAGGCAGTTCGACCTCTAGACCACACCTCCTTAAAAATGAAGGTTATGCTCCCTGTGCGTTTCTCAGGATTTCAGATCTCATACAGTATTTTGGTTATTTTTAGTTTTAATTGCTGTTTGGTGTTATTAGTATGGTCTTAATTTTGTGTTTTTATTAATGTTGCTAGAGTGTTGGACGTGGCCCAGGAAGATCCAGTTTCAAGTCCACACTCAGCTTACTTACTGGGTGACATGGGACCAAACATTAGCTCTCAGCTTAACCTATGCAATAAGATTGTAGTGAAAATAAAAGGACATAGGCTAGAAACCACTCTGAGCTCCTCAGAGGAAGGTTGGTCAATGGCTAGATATTATCTCTTTGATTTGCCTTGGGGGCCCTAGTAAAATATGATAGGTGGGGTAAAATATTATAAACTAATACCTAAAACAAATAAAATGTATATCACTTTTAAAGGTTCAAAGTGCATCATGTACATTATGTCCAAGTATACAAACTTTAACCACATAACTGGTTAATCAATTAAAAAGGTTTTTAATTTGGCTAAAAAGGCATCTCTGATTAACTGGGCTACATTAAAAAAAAAGTTAAGAAATCCAAGTGAGTTGATCATTGAGGCACTATTTTAACCACGAACCTTCCAGTTCACGTGATTAGATACTGTATTAGACTACGCCACACATTTTCCCTTTTGGATTTAAAAAACCTCATTCTGAACTGTGGTAGCAGTTGATTACTTTGAACAGAACAGCTTTCAAGATAAAATATACATTCTAGGTAATAATCTGCTTAAAAGTGGGGGGAAATAACTCCTAAATCCAAAGAACTTTGTTTCAAACAGATAAAACTGCATTAAGACATACTGCATTTTGTAAAGGAGAGGTGTTCCTAATTCTACAACAATGCGTACGTCAGACCTACTCGTTCTATTTTCACATGATTCCAGATGAATGCTTATCTTGGCAAAGAACATCTCTCAAGAGGGTGGTGGTAATCATGCCTGTCAATCATTTTATCACTACTGGACTGTTGCTGTTCTGAACATTAAAATCCAACTGCCAGGCGCCTTCTGTAGCACTAAACAGATAAGCATAGGAAATTGCAATGAAAGAAAGCAATTGTATGCAATACACATTGTGCCCTGGTTGAGCTCCTCATGGCCAACAAAAGTGGCAGTCTAAGGACTACTATAAATGTAGCCCCTACACAGAGGCCACTGACAAATGCTTTCCAGTGCTCCCACCTCGTCTTTTATCCTATGCACCCACGCACATACTTGTGCTCCCATGCCAGGACTAACAGTCTTCTGGGATGCCTGGCACTCAAATTTATTTATTTATTTATTTTTCACATTTTTATACCGCCCTTCCTCCAAGGAGCTCAGAGTGGTGTACATATTTCCTCCCCTCCTTTTTGTCCTCACAACAACCCTGTGAGGTAGGTGGGGCTGAGAGATAGTGACTGGCCCAAGGTCACCCAGGAAGCTTTGTGGCTGAGCGGGGATTTGAACCTGGATCTTCCAGGTTCTAAGTCCGACTCCCAAACCACTACACCATCCTGGCTCCCATATATAAATGGAAACACGGCAGCATGTGTGATCCATGTACAGGGCAAGAGGTTTAAGCAGCCATGTGCTATGGCACTACAGAGACACTACACTGCAGGCAAGGAGTTCCAGGCTTTATACTGGCCTTTAACCCATAGCTAATCCAGGACAGCATATGAAAAGTACCGCTTCAGTATATAAACAACAGGGCAGCTGTAGAGCACAGACTGAACATTTCTGGGGGATTGGCCTTGAATCTAGCACTAACTATGTTTGTGTCAAATGTTATCAAAGGTACATGCTAAGCACCAATGCCAGGTTTGTTGTTGGGTGGGTCCTGGTGCAAAATCCTGCCCTAGGCCCCCAACGGTCCTGTTGCCTGCCCTTGATAAATAAAAGATCAGCCTTGATCCTTTAGACTGCCACAGGTATGCCCTTTATGAGTTTGAGTTCTTAGCCAGAGCCCAAATGGCCCTTTTCCTGACAACACCCAGATAAGCAATTATAGGAAAACAAACATGCATGCAGAAATATTCCTTCAGTAAAATTAGCAAAAACTATACAATACATTTCACACAGTCGCCTTCCAACTTAAATAGTGTCTCTGTGCTTCAAGACATTTACTCCTCATTATGTCTTCTTGACAATTCTTCTTCTTCCACATTAATTACAATGAAAAAAATGTACTGGTATTTGTTTTCAAGAAGAATCTGCATAATTAGATGGAGCACTAACATATATTCAAATAAAACATTTCTTAAAAGAATGTCATCATTCTAACATGTTTATTACACACACTATTCATTATTCTTTAAGCATTGTGAATGTGGAAGGAAACCTAGATTTTTCTTAAGAACACTTGTTCTATATGACAGTAACAAGTTAAAAACAAGGAGAGGCAAAGAACATTATTATTGCCTCAATCATGGAAATGTTATTGTCAAGCTAGCCATGGGGGGGGGGGGACAGAAGTTCTTTTTTTCCCCCTTAAATACATAGTAAACATGAGAAGTAATTGCATCTACTGGATGTTTTGTATTTATACAAAATTAATTCTGTAATGATTCTAAAGTGAATACATAACTAAGGGCTCAATACTATTCCTGTGGAACGCCAGCGTTGGGCCTCAGCACCAGTGCCAAGTGTCGTAAATGTGCCATAAGGCACACTTGACTTGGGAGCGCCAGTCCGCTGAGCAGCAGAGGACCTAGTGCCGCGGAGTGGGTCCCACTTCGAATGGCACAGGGTCTGGGGGAGAGCAGATTGGGCCTGGGAGGGGGGTGGGACCAACGTCCTTGTTGGATGCCGTATCCTATTCCTTCTCCAAGGCCCTTATAGCCGACATGGGGCTGTTTGATTCTTCGCCGGCTAAAGAGCCGGAAGAGACCAAGTAAATCCATTGTGGCAGATGTGGGGGTTACCCAGGGGAAGTGGACAAAAGTCCGCTTCCCCCAAATAGACCTCCAGTCAAGGTCTTTCCTGGATATGACTCAGCATGGGCCGTGCAGCCCACGCTGAACAGCCTACGCCGAGGGAGGATTGTTGTTGTTGTTCAGTCATTAAGTTGTGTCCGACCCTTCGTGATCCCATGAACCATATCTCTCCAGGCCTTCCTGTCCTCCACTATCTTCCTGAGTTCGCTCATTTTCATGTTTGTTGCATCGGTGATGCTGTCTAACCATCTCATCCTTTGCCTTCCCCTTCTCCGTTTGCCTTCAGTCTTTCCCAGCATCAGAGTCTTCTCCAGAGAGTCCTCTCTTCGCATTAGGTGGCCAAAATATTTGAGCTTCAGCCTCAGTACCTGTCCTTCCAGGGAACAGTCAGGGTTGATTTCATTTAGGATTGACTGATTTGATCTCCTTGCAGTCCAAGGGACTCTCAGGAGTCTTCTCCAGCACCACAGTTCGAAAGCATCTATTCTTCGGCGCTCAGCTTTCCTTATGGTCCAACTCTCACAACCATACATTGCTACTGGGAACACCATTGCCCTGACTATACGTACTTTTGTTGGCATAGTGATATCTCTGCTTTTTATTATGCTGTCTAAATTTGCCATAGCTTTCCTTCCAAGGAGTAAGCGTCTTTTAATTTCATGGCTGCTGTCTCCGTCTGCAGTGATCTTGGAGCCCAAAAAGTAAAATCTGTTACTGCTTCCATTTCTGCCCCTTCTCAGTCGCGTCGCTAGGACGCGCGACACCCCAGAGCGGGGGCGTGTGTCACCTTTAAGGGAGAGGCTCCGCCCCCGCGCGTGACGTCACGCGCAGGAGCAGAGCACCCTCCTCGCTCCGTTTTCGGCTCATTTTGGAGCCAAACGGACACAGGGGAGGGCGGGCGGGCCCAGCTCCACCTCCAAACTGTAAGTGGGGGGTCGCGCGTCACCCCTATGTGCGCGACACCCCCCGGCGGCCCGCCCCCCGCGCTTCCCCCTGTCGACGCCCATGCCCCTTCTATTTGCCAGGAATTGATGGGACCAGATGCCATGATCTTAGTTTTATTAATGTTGAGTTTCAAGCCAACTTTTGCACTCTCCTCTTTCACTCTCATCAAGAGGCTCTTTAGTTCTTCTTCACTTTCTGCCATTAGGGTGGTATCGTCTACGTATCTGAGGTTGTTGATATTTCTCCCGGCAATCTTGATTCCGGCTTGTGATTCATTCAGCCCTGCATTTTTCATAATGTACTCTGCATATAAGTTAAATAAGCAGGGTGACAATACACAGCCTTGCCGTACTCCCTTCCCAGTTTTGAACCAATCGGTTGTTCCATGACCAGTTTGAACTGTTGCTTCTTGACCCGCATACAGGTTTCTCAGGAGATAGGTAAGGTGGTCTGGTACCCCCATCTGTTTAAGAATTTGCCACAGTTTGTTGTGATCCACACAATCAAAGGCTTTTGCGTAGTCAATGAAGCAGAAGTAGATTTTTTTTGGAACTCTCGTGCTTTCTCCATGATCCAGCGCATGTTGGCAATTTGATCTCTAGTTCCTCTGCCTCTTCAAAACCCAGCTTGTACTTCCGGTAGTTCTCAGTTCACATACTGCTGAAGCCTAGCTTGTAGGATTTTGAGCATAACCTTGCTAGCATGTGAAATGAGTACAATTGTGCGATAGTTTGAGCAGTCTTTGGCACTGCCCTTCTTTGGAATTGGAACGTAAAATGACCTTTTCCAATCCTTTGGCCACTGCTGAGTTTTCCAAATTTGTTGGCATATTGTGTGCAGCACTTTAACAGCATCATCATTTAGGATTTTAAGTAGCTCAGCTGGGATATTATCATCTCCGCTAGCTTTGTTGTTAGTAATGATAACAACTAATTATAGGAGGATTGGACCCTATAATCAACGTTACCAATTTGTAGTAAAAGAAGATTGAAGACGTCTTACAGTCCAATATGAACAGGGACTCTAGCAGCACAATCCTGTGTAGATCTGCGCCAGCGGAGCGAGCGCTCCACCAGCACAGGGTGTAGCAAAAGTGTTGTAAGGCACATTTGCAGCACCCAGGGAGTAAGCGTCACTGTCACTGTGCCCAGCGCCGCTCACTCCACTCTCGGATGGAACCCACGCCGCCAGACACAGCTAAATCCTGTGCCACGCAGCAGGAGGGCATAGGGAGGGTGGGCCGGGGAGGGGGCAATTGGTCAGCCAGGCCCGGAAAGGGGGTGGGGATATCAGCGGCTCGCTCTGCCAATATTCTAACTCCTGTCCTGGGGCTGGCCAGCCTCATACTGCCTCCCCAGTTTTGCGCTGCCCATTTTGCTGGTGCACATCCAAGGAGGCCCATAGGGGCTACTGGGGCTCTCCCTGGGGAAAAGGGATAAACGTCCTTTCCCCCCAAGCTGTGCCCCAGCTCAGTCAGCGCGAGCCCGATCCTTATCCCGCACAGGATCCGGTGCAGCATGCTTAGTAAACACATTGAAAACAGTGGGCCTTAATTCTGAGTAAACATGCATAGGATTGTGATGTCATCGTTCCCATATTTTTTCATTTGTTTAAGATGATGCTTCCATCTGTATGTGACTAATAGCAGATGAATATGGGTCTATACTGATAGCTATTCAAGTTCAGCTATGACTATTTCTCTCTCAAGAACAAGGTCTTCCTCATCTCCTAATAAGACATCTCAAAATCTGAAGTCAGTCAGATCCCAGCATCCGCTATCACATCATTTAAAGCGATGACACCAAGTTAGTAATGCGAGGAGAAAGGAAGTGCCACCAGGAAACATGTCAACTTTTATCTTGAGAAAAAAAAAATCTCACTCATAATTTTGAAAGAAGAAAAACTGTAAGTCCTAGTAGGAAAGTTTGAAAAAGGAAGATCTCTAACAGTCCAATCCGACCCTTCTCTTCCCCCCCCCCAGCTGGTGCAGCTGTGCCAAAAACGAGCGCGCTGTATCTACCGGGCCGTGGGTGGGGGTGCGCTGCGGATTGGGAAGCTTCAGCAAGGAAGGGGGATTTAAATCCCTTTATCCCTGCATAAGCCTCCTGTTCCACAATGGGTCTCCTCAGAACTGTACTAACAATTTCGCTACCGCAAGTTCAAGGAAAGGGGGGGGGGTAGGGAGGCTGCTGCCATAGGGGAATAGGATCATGTGTGCACAATCGCCACCGGATCAACTCCCTCCCCCAGCCTCCCTGCCCCCATTACGCCACCTCCCCGTTTCACCCTCCCGCCGGCTTACCTGTGCCAGCGGGAGAGCCAACACCACATGCAGGAAGGCTCCAGCCTTCCTGCTGGCATCCAGGCAGTGCACTACTCAGTGCATTGCTGGAAAGCACTTTTACAGTGCTTTTGCAGCAGTTGCCACTAATGGAATGTGCATTCCGCTGGCGGCGCCAATAGGATTGGACCATAAGTTATCTATCATACCTTTGAGGAAGGAAGCAATATCTCTAAATTATCCATCTCAGTGGGATTGTCATTAACTTGGTTCGGTCTAGTAGTTTTTTTCTTCTTCTTCTAAGAATGCATAGTCTATATCAGGGGTGACCAAACTTGCTTAATGTAAGAGACACATATAATAAACGTCAGGTGTTTGAGAGCCACAATATTTAAGAAGCATTTAAATTCTTAAATATATTTACCGTATTTATCGGCGTATAAGACGCACTGGCGTATAAGACGCACCTTCCTTTTGGCCCTGGGTTTCAAGAAAAAAAGATTTAAAGCATTTTTGGGCCACTTGGCCACTTACTGCTTGGCTGCTTAATTAGCTAATTTACATAAATTGCACAAAAATACCAGGATCTCTTTTAAAACACACAGCAATAAGACACATGAACAAAATGCACCAGAACATAAATGTACAAGTACAAAAAAAACCCAGACTCAACTCTTTTCCCCCCAACCCACCTATGCAGTTTCCAAAGTAAAAAACATTTACTCCAAGTACAAAAAACCCCAGAAAACTCTTTCACCCCACCCCACCCCATCCATGCACAGTTTTCAAAGTAAAAAACATAAAAGTACACAAAAAAACCCCAGACTCAACCCTTACCCCACCCCACCTATGCAAAGTTTCCAAAGCCTCCCAACTAGGCCCAGTTCAGAAGCTTACCCTTCCTAGGAGAGCTGGGAAGACCACGCCCTCTGCAGCTCAGCTGAACACTTTTCCCCCACCCCAACTCTTTTCCCCCACCCCACCTCAGCCCACCTAACCTAACCTAAGCACAATTTCCAAAGCCTCCCCAACTAGGCCCAGTTCAGAAGCTTACCAAAGCTGATTCAGCATCGGAGGAAAGGCCTTCTGCAGCTCAGCTGAACTGAACTGAGCATAGCGCCCTCTGCTGGCTGCTGAGAAGCTCAACTCAAGCTTGTACATAAATTAAACCAGACAAACAGCTGTAGATTGGATAGATTAGCCAGGGAAGAAAGCACAAGGGAGCTCTCCTGCTCCGGAAAAACCCGGTAAGCCCAAAAATGCTTTAAAACGGGCGGGAGAGGGAGGGATTTTTTTTTAGTATTGGCGTATAAGACGCACCCTACTATTTTGGGTCACAAATTTAGACAAAAAAGTGTGTCTTATACGCCAATAAATACGGTACTCACCATGAGCATTAAACTTATGTTTTAATCCAGTGGACTCTCAGTTTATAACTGGTAAATTATAAAGCTTGAAAATTTCTTATTTACCTTTTATATTAATTGTGTTGCAAAAAAGGAGCTCAGCCAACGTATTTCCGAGAGCCGTATATTATACGTCAAAGAGAGCCGCAGTTTGGCCACCCTTGGTCTATAGTCAATAACACTGGTTTCAGATGAAAGCTATCAGAATAGCGACATTGGCTTCATGTTCTTGAAAGAATAAATTATTATTGTTATTATTAAGAACTGCTTTTTCATCAATTACAAACAATGGAGAAAGTGGTTTACATAGCAAAAATATATAAATAAATGGTTCCTTGCCTCAAAAGGGCTCATGAACTAAAAAGATGAAGAAACACTAGAAATTGAGAACAGCCCTTGGAAAAGATGCTGCACTGGAGTGAAGAGGGACACAGTTGCTCTCCCAGTACTAAATATAAGAGGAGCACCACTTGAACAGGCATCCCTCTGCTCAGTTAAGCAGGAGCATATAAAGTTAATCAGTCCAAATATCAGCTTTTGAAGCATTTAATTAAAATCGCTCAGGATTCATGTAAAATTACTTTTTGTTGGCTGCTTCTACTAACTCTGTAGGCCTCAGTTAATCTGCATGACTGGGCACTGCAAAGTAAACACAAGTTGTTTCTCTTCCTGAACAATGACCACTACTTCATTCTCACTGCCTAAGCTGACATAAGGAACAGAATGAGGACCAGACCTCAAGACCTTAGTCCACCACATTCCTCAACTGTATTTTTTCTCCCACCCCACATTTTTTTACCGTATAAATATACTTGTGTATAAATTAAAAAAAGTATGCCCTAAAATTAACCCTAAAAACCTGGGTTGACTTATACATGGGCTTCCAAGAACAGCTGCTTGGTGAGGGGAGGGAGGGGGACTGAGAAGCAGGATGAATGGGGTGGATGAGTAAAAAATAAAAGAGCCATTTTACCTTGTTATGAAGCAGCAGTAACAGAGCTCTTCTCCAAACAGGAAGAAAGGTGAATGAGCTTATGGGAGCAGTAATCTTTGAGAGGAGTACAGTACTGTACTTCCATAGCAGCAGTCCTCACACAGACTACAACTCCAACAAGCTTTTTTACCTTTCTTTCTTCCTGTTTGGGGAAGAGCTCTGGCTGAGTTTGTTTTTTGGCTTTGAGCGCTTGAGATTTTTTTTTTTTTAACCTTCTATGGCATTCTGGTCGCTTTTTTTTCTGCCTCCCAGCCCTCTCTCCACGCTCGAAGATTCAACTCTGAGCTCCAAGCCAGAAATAATGGTGGTCTCCTGCATCAATAGGAAGGCTGCTTCGCTGCAAAGGAGCTTGGGAGATGTAGTACGAGGGACGAGGAAATAACAATGGCAGCCTCATGCACCAATAGGAAGGTGATGTAGTGGGCGGGACGAGGAGCAACTGCAGTCATTCTGATTTTGGTCATTTCTGTTCAGTTTGGGAGCCCCTACCCCCAAAAAGCAGCAATATCAAGTATGCTAGGAACGTCACTTCCTGCTATTTCCAAATTGAAAAACAAATGCAGCCTCTGTTTTCTGCTGCTTCAGAACATGGTAAAATGGCTCCGTTCTTGGCTTTACCTATCCCAAATGTTTGTTGCTGCTTCAGAACAATTGCTGGTAAGTCGTTTTCAAATAATTTTATACACCCCTAAATTTTACCCTAAGTTACACCCCTAAGTTTTACCTCCATGGGGCAGAGGAAAATCCTTGATTTTTGGCTTCAAGCATGCCCTTGACTTACCCATGAGATCGATTTATTCTCAAGTATATACGGTAATTTTCTATCAGCTAGTAGGCTTAGGACACATAACCTACCTGATGCACATAGAATATGGAATTCATCATGATTTTCCTTTGTCTCTATTTAAATGTGTAATTACAAAAAAAACACATTTCAAATATGTACTAGTTATAGAATACATTCTCAGCTATCAAAAGAAGAATAATCTGCAGAAGACAATTTTGCAAATGACTTATTTGGTTGGAGTGCTATACAGAGAGTGCATGTAATGAGAATCAATGTATAATAGAAAGTCTTCATATGAAGAGTACAATCCATTTCAAAGATTTGGGAACAATTGTAATAATCAACACTGTCTTAGAATTCTTCATCATTTTTGTAGTTGCAGGACTAGGAAATGGGAAAATTAGCTTCAAGAAGCTTTGCAAAGTCTAAGCAACTGCTTTGAATTGAACACAAGGCACGTACCACCAAAATGACACCTGCAGCCACGGCAGTGCTCTCTGCCTTCCCAAGTCCACTTTTATTATCCTGGCTACTCTACACAGTATTGTCATTGCTTCACCTACAAATCTTCCTTGACCCCAGTGGGAAGGCTACACAGTTCAAGGCCATTAAAAGTAAGAAGGGCTCTCAAGATCATCAGTTGAAATAAAGGCATGGGTCAACCCATGTTTTCAAAAGGCAAGAAGTTCGCAGCAAGCTTTGAATAAGATCTACATTTCTAACAAAACAAAAGGCAGTGTGTCCCTAGGGGAAAGATAAAAGAGACAGTCATCTCATCTGGAGAGAGAAAATAATCCTTATCAAGCATTTATTTATGAACGATATTTATATGCAACTTTTTGGTCACACCGAAAAGACCACCAAGGCAGCTCACAACTCAAAAATGCACAAAATAATTTGTTTAATCGCTTGCACTATTTCAACTGTTCTCTCTCTCTCTGTCTCTCTCTCTCTCTGTCTCTCTCTCTGGCTTGTATAGGTATGCGTGCCAAAGGCACACATCCATTTTTGTAACAGTTTTTGAAGAATGGCATTTTATCTTGAAATAACACTATTATCGTTATGATTCTTTGAGTACAAGAAAACAATCACAACTTAAAACATACTGCTTCAAACCATAGATGTATTCAGTTTTGGGCTTTTGAATCATGCTCAGCCCCCCCCCCCCAAATTAAATGACAACCATGGGAAAAAATCTTTTTGTCATTTCTGATGGACTGGACAGCAGCCATGGCACAGTGTGGTATTGTATCTTTCTACTGAGAGCTGGGGCTTGAATGTCTAGGCTTGGTAAAACATACAAAAAAATCCATGGATTAGATAAGTAGTTTCTTCTAAAAGAAAGATGGGGATATGAAAGGTCATTGTGACATTTCATATACACATTTAAATCTAATTGTATTACAATATAAAAACACAACCCATATTAAAAGTCTTATCTAAGTTTTCTTTGACATTTGCTTTAAGATGGAGAAAACTGACATACTGCAATTTTTGAGAATAAACAAAATATTAACATTTTCTTAGGTGGTATGGAAAACATGCTTTAAATAAATCCTATGAGTTATTCAGGTCTATTACCACCAAATCAGAACTTAACAATATGCAACACTATGCTTGAGAATGATGGATGCCATTATGCAGGTTAAAAGGACCAACTACATCAAACTAGGAATATCAACCAAGTTTTCTTGTTCCCTTTTATTAATATCTCTCCCCAACTACTCTTTTAGCAATCATAAATTCACAATACAAATATACTGTTCAATTAAAAAGTACAATATAAATTCTTACTAGTGTTTTATTATTTTACATTTTCCCCATCTTTATGATACAAGTTATTCCAAACTAGTGTCCCATGTAGTAAAAATACCTAATAAACTAATGTAGCAGCCAAAGGGGGGGGGGAGTAATCCAGTAAAGTTAAACAAAATAACACATGTCAATATGGGAAAAAAATCTCTCAGCAAATCTAAACAAGAGACTACTACTTGAATGTGTCCATAAATAATTTTGTATTAACAGGTTACTTAAGGTAGTAACCATACAGTGTTAAATGATACATCATACCTGCATTTATTTTCTGTTTCCACGCTCAATTCAAGGTGCTGCTCTTAACCTATAACCTCAAATGGCCTAGAATTAAGGTATATCAAGGACCACCTTCTCCTGTACAGTTTTGTTTACCTCTGTCATGGTTCAGCAGAGACCTGGGCCATCAGCGAGAGGGAAGGTAATTGCAAACAGCTTGCCTACCCTCCCCTCCCCTCCGGCCGTGCCTTCCTGTGGTTTTCTCTGCTGTCACTAAGTGGAAGCTCTATGGCTACCTCTACTAAAGGCTGTCTCCACACTTATCCTGGAAATTATATTTCTGTGTACAATCCAGTCAAACTGCCAGTACTGAGTAGAGTGGAATTGGCTATTAGCATGTAATTCCCACTGAATTCAGCGGGAGAGGTAAGCATTAATTTAACAATGGCCACAAAAAACATAGGTAACCATGTTGGCCCATTAGAAGAAAAACCCACAATTTCTAGGGGAATTTGGACATATATTTGATATTTGGGAAGCAGTGTAACCCTTTCTGAGCCTGCCAATTCTGCCCTGAAAATGCTCCCTGGCCGTTTGTTTTAAATCCCCCCCCAATCCCTTCCCCAGGAGGGTTTCAAAGGTCTCTAAGACATTTAGAAAAGTGACGTGTTTAGAAAAGCTGATCATTTAGAAAAGCTGATTTACACTGGATTGCGCCGTTTAGTCTGTTTACATAGTTCCACTCATACAAGTGACGAACTTGGGATGGATCATGTCTTTGCGCCTTTGACTCCATTTAGGTTTCCAATGTAAGGGTTGATATAAAACAATCCCAAAACTGTGTACCTCATTCTTAAGGGAGACCAGAATCCAAACCAGTACAGGTCAATCACCACATCCCTGGTCACTCGGATCAACTACCAACTATACCTCCATGTTGCCTAGAGAAAGGTTCAGTTTACGAGCCCACATCCAGTCAAGTATCAACTCTAGGTGCTAATCTAGCACATCCACTGCCATCCTCGGATCAGATAAAAGACAGATGAAACTGGGAATTGTCTGCTTATTGATTGTCTGCTTCACTCTCAACATGGGACAGCTTTCCCCAATGACTTTATGTACAGCTTTGGAGTAAAATATAAATATGTGGTACTCTAACATAACTGGCTATCCAATCAAGCCCTGTTCAATCACACTCTCATGCATGCCCTGTCCTAATTACTCTCTCTGCAAAGTCTGGTCAAAGTCTTAAAAAGAAGGAAGCTAAAGAACAGCAATTTGACGTTCTTCTGAAATGGCAGCTCTCTGACAGAACTAGGCTTCTGTTACCAATGATAAAGTTCTTAAAATCATTCAAATTAGGCAAATGTAAAAGGTTACACGTCTGTTTACCTTCTTCAACTAGAAATAATCTTCTGGTGTCGCATATTGACTTAAAAAGGTACACCAGGAGTTCCCAGCATAAATGTCAGTTCCACTATGAATTCACAGGCCAAGGTTTGGAAAACAACTAGCAGTTGTCATCACAAAGTCAAATATCATTGACAACAACGGACTACACTGGATACCTTTCTCGTCCCAATTCTGGCATCTTGTGTGTGTGCGTGTGCGTGTGCATCTATCTATCTATCTATATCTATATCTATATCTATATCTTTATATCTATATCTATATCTATATCTATATCTATATCTATATCTATATCTATATCTATATCTATATCTATATATCTATATCTATATGCTATCAAGACTGTGATTATCCTTAGCTGTAAGTTCATCCTTACCCTGCCTGCTGAATCAACAGCCCCCCTCCCCCCCTGGCTGATCTTCTCAGTCTATATATGCTTTTGGTTGAATTAAGATTTCCTCATATCCCACTCTGTCCCTGTGAAATAGTAATGCCATGTAAAATACAGTTAGCCTGCATCATATGCACACTTTTCTTGTGTGAATTCAAATACACGTGCTTGGCAAACAAACTGTGTGTGTGTGTGGGGGGGGTGAGAACAGTTGAAATAGTGCAAGCGATTCCAGCCACCATCCCACTTATTAGATACAGTATGTGTCCCAGAGTGAGCTTGAGAAGAGAATGACTCTGCTGTTCCCTCATTCCTCTCTATCTCTATTCCCACGTCTCTGACAGTGTGATTTTAGTTCTTAAACAAACAGTATGTATTTTTTGAGATTGAAGGTAGTTTCTACTACATGCAATTTTCCCCTTATGTGCTGACTTCAGAACCTAACCCTTACGTAAGATGCAGCCCAACTGTATAGGGTTTCTATAACTGATGTTATGCTTATCACCACTGTATAGGAAGGCAACTGTGTCTGTGACAGAAACATCACCAAGATTCTTCAGTCATGTGCAAAACATTGTGGCTTTTGCTTTCATGCAATTAAAAGTCAAGACAGAAAACAAACAAGATACAATCTTAGGAGGGCTATAGAATATGTTTTTTTTCTTGCTTGGTTCTTAAGGAGTTCCTAGGAAGTTCTTAGGAGGACTGTATCACTTCAGGATAAATGAGAGAAAAATCATATGATTGAATGCTCTCTTACATTTAACAGGCAACTTAGTATATCAGAAAGGAAGATAGATATAACCCTTGTCCCTGGTGTTACAGTTCAACATACACAGTGATGGGATTTTTCTTTGTTTTGAAAATGTTATTGATTTTGTTTCTTTATTGCTAACAAGACAACAATGACAAAAGTACCAGGTACATGTACAGTACATGCTGGAGTCCAGCACCTGATATCTCCATTAGAAACCGAGGGGAGCCCTCCGGAGGCCCCATTCTGCATTGTGCCAGCCTCTGCAGGCCCCAAGCAACCAGAAGTGACTTCCAGTCGCTTGGGAGAGGCTTTCAGAGGCCCGCGGCGGAGGCCTATGGAGGGGTTTGCAGGCCAGCACAACATGGAACAGGCTTCTGGAGGCACCCTGGTGAATAATGGAGACATCAGGGGCTGGACTCCAGCACCACGTTATTCACGGGCTGCACCTGTACTCTTGGCCTTAAAATATCTACCTTCCCCTGCCCCACAAATTCAAGTGAAGCACATATAGGGGACTCAATAAGACAGCCATGTTCTACTGTACTTGGAAGAGTGGAGACAAAGATACTTTTCATTGACCTCTTAGAACCTTGTGTTCCATCTCAGTTCCTGTGTGTTCCACCTCAGTTGTTTGGCGACTGTAGTCTCTGGTGCCGTTTGTTGACTGTAGTCTCTGGTGCCAGAGAAAGCCAACAGAAATGATCCATCATTTCATGCTCTCACTTTCCTCATTTCCCAGTAAACTGAAAGGGATTGGAGTGGCTCTTGCTGCAGCTGCACAATATACCCTGACTATCTCCTCCATAACTCTTCTATCCAGATGACCACAGTTCTCACAGAAATGATGGTTGTTTTTTATAAACACTTAACAGATCCAAGAAAGGACCCACAATAGGGCCCATCACCTCCCAACGTCTCTAACTCGTTCCTTATCAGCCTATGGAAGTGAACAGAGTTCTAGTTCTGCCCCATAGCAGGCGGCAGAGGCAGACTGGGAACATAATAAGCAGAGTAGGAGGTACAGTGGTTGCATATTCTTTTTGGTACCTTTAATATGCAAGGCACCATCTTCATGTGAAAGTCTGGCAATCCTAATCAACAACTAGTACCTCAGCCTCAAGCTGTCACTGAATAACTTCATAGTCCAAGAGACATGGCAGTGTTTTGCCTATATGCCAAGAAACATATTTTTCCAGTCTTTTCAAATGGATGGGCTATTGTACATGTATTCAAAAACCATTACTCTTCTTTTACACATTAATACTGTACTTCCAACACCACAGGGGATCCCTTCCTGGAAAGCTGAATGCTGTCTGAAACAATGCTGACAGGAGACATCATTGACTATAAGGAGGCAAATTGGTGCTGATTGGCCAGAATACACTGTTCTCATTGGCTGTGGTAGCTACCTATCAAGTCAGGACAAAGAGCTGAAATGAAATGGCTAAAAGAAGATACACGGCGAAAGGAAGCAATGTAACCAGAGGCATTTACTGTACAGATAGCTCCACTTGTTGCAAGGACCATGGCTTAGAACCAGTGGTGGGAAATGGTCTCGAATTTCCATCAATCCCCCCCCCCCACTACAGCTGCAACCTCCCTCACTACATCCAATGTCTTTCCAGAAGATCCAACTGCTAGGAGTGGTTTTTAAGGGGTTGCTGAAGTCTGAAGTAGTTTTTCCCTCCAATAAATAATATAGTTATTTCAATCCTATGCATTGAACTGGATAGGGTCACAAGAACAAGAAAAGAAAGATTCTCACACTTTTATCAATCTCTTATGTCAGTAGCCATTTAGGAGTCAATATATTCTTGGTTTGAAGAACACATTTTTCCCCCTCAAATGACACTCAACTAGTTATAGCAGGTTTTTCTTTTCTAATGATAATCACTTCTAACACAATGGTAGTTAATTTACAGATACTGCCAGTAATCTCTGAGGCCCTGGCAAGTACATTAAGATGACTTTGTAATGCATCACTCCTTCCTTCACCATAATTACATTAGAGTTTGCAGCATATAAATTCATTAATACGGATTAGCAAAAATATCAATGCTCAAGCAAATGCAGAGTTGCAAAATGTGTGTGCCGATGAAAGCAGATACAGCCTTCTGGTCATGGAATGCAAGATTAAACCCCAAAAGGCATCTCTATGCTGCATTTTGTTCAGTTGTCACACACAAAGGCAATTAAAAGTGCTGCAAATATCAGACAGAGGTGTAATGTGCTGTCCACTTTTGGTAGCTTCTATTTTATTTACACACACATAGATTTCAGCAGCTTCCCTATCTGCAGTTGACTTTCTCCATGTAAATGCACTCATTCTCCAGGATGACACATAACAAAAGGAAAAGGCATAATGGAGCACTATGTAAGCTGAATTAAGTGAGGTGAAGTAACTTACAAATGGGCCAGCAGTCCATCACAACAAACCAAAGAGTCAGCAAAGAAGCTGTCGCATCTAGTGAGGAAGAAAATGAGATTTGAGTGGTAGCAGAAACCTACACTGTGTACCTGATGAGAAACCAAGCAACCAAAATTAGTGCTGTTTTCGTAAAGGTCTTCAGCATGGTGTGCTCAATACCAAAATATTAATTAAGCCTAACAACTAACAGCCCAATCCTGTGTAAGGTACCATATTCTCGACCATATCCTATCGAGTTCCTGGGAGAAGGTGACAATTGTCCTCTTCCCCCCAGTGTAAGCGCCGGGAGGCCCAATGGGCCTCCTCAAATCTAAGCGAGCTCTGGAGCTCCTATACTTTTGCGCCGCCTGGGTAAGGCTGTGCCGGGCCTGGAGAGGTCTTGGGATATGGCGGATCTCACCACCGATATCCCCGCCCTCTCCAGCCCCGGGGCAGCCAATGGTTGCCCTCCCTCACCACCCAGTCTGCCCTCCCCTCGCCCTGCCCTGGGGTAGGACATACCTGCTCTGGTGAGCGCGGGGTCGGGGAGGAGCCTCGGTAAGGGTCACCTGCCTCTGCCTCGGCGGCCCTTACTCACCGGATGCCATAAACGCTTTATGGCGTGTTTACGACACCCTGCACCAGGGGAGTGTGCGCTCCCCCAGCGCAGTTACCCAGGATTGCGCCGTAAATTTAGCCTTTACTGAATTTTTTATTAAGGTCTTGTTCGTAATACTTTGACCGATGACCAAAATAAATGTCTTGGGTCTCTAAAACAGGACAGTTTCTTTCCTTGAAAATCACACTAGAAAACGGCTATCTGTTACAGTACTTTGGGGAAAATAATGGTTTGGCATAGATACAGTTTCCGTTTTACACAAGCAACGCTGATAGAATGCAATGAAATAAATAAGAATGCAAACAAATTGATATCTTCATTGATGCAACGTTGTGGCAAACCTGTGGACAGAAGGCTTGCTATAAACCAAACACAGGTAAGAGTGTAAGATTTTGTGACCCTGAATGTATCATAATGCCAGAATTACAGTAATAAATCAAGAAGAAACTCATAAAGGATACATAAAACTTACTGTATTTTAGGTTTCTTGGAAAATCAAGTTGTATTACACTGGTCAACACACTTTTTCTGGCATAAGGTATTCCAATGGTTTTAAGGTGATTTTGGGGCGCTGATTCCAAATTGGCTGGTGCGCCAGCTGCGGCCGTACTTGAGTCGATCGGACCTGACCACGGTGGTCCACGCCTTAGAGACTTCAAGACTGGATTACTGTATTGCGCTCTACGTGGGGCTGCCCTTGAAGACGGTTCGGAAACTGCAATTAGTGCAGAATGTGGCGGCCCGGGTGATTGCTGGAGCTAGGCGGTTTGACTCTGTTGAGCCGCTGCTTCAGCGGTTGCACTGGCTGCCCATTCGTTTCCGGCCCCAATTCAAGGTGCTGGTAATGACCTTTAAAGCCATTCACGGTTTGGGTCCAGGATATCTGAGGGACCGCCTTCTCCCATACATTCTGGCCCGTTCTCTTAGGTCATCTGAGGGGGCTCTCCTGCGGGTGCCACCTCTATCGCAAGTTAGGGGAGTGGCAACACGTGGGCGAGTCTTCTCTGCTGTGGCGCCACAACTGTGGAACTCCCTGCCAGGGGATCTGAGAACCACCCCCTCCCTCATGACGTTTCGGCGAGGGCTCAAAACGTTTTTGTTTCGTCTAGCGTATGGGTGATGGGTTGTAGTCTACCTCCTATATCTCAAGATGCTCCGCCATGCTGTTTCTCTGCTCCATACTGTTGCCCCCCCAGTGTTTTTATTGTCAAAACCGCCATTTTATTGTTCTTTTTGTTTAAGTATCGTTATGTATTTTATGTATGTTAAATTATGTATTTTAATCTGTTGTTAGCCGCCTTGGGCATTTGCCTTTTGGCATAGGAAAAGGCGGGATATAAATAAATAAATAAATAAATAAATAAATAAATAAATCAGTGCCCCAAAATTAGTCTAAAACGGCTGCAAAAGTCCAGGCCAGGAAAAAAATTTTTTTTTTTTGTAGACCAATGTTATCTGAGTGGTGCTTTTTTTTTTTTTTAACCTTGAAAATGAACACACACTCAATTTCAAGAGGAAAACAGTGGGTGGGGGAGAGAGTGGTAACTGCAAGGCTGCCCTTACTTGAATCATACTTTCAAGGGCTTGTTTTGTTGTTTAAGTGGAATGTCATACTTGGCAAAGTAACCCAGTTATCCAAATACTGCAGAGAGAGAGAGAGAGAGAGAGAGAGAGAGAGAGAGAGAGAGAGAGAGAGAGAGAGAGAGATATTTTATCTGTTCTTCTCACTTGCAGTAAACAAATTTTCGTTCTGATTCCAGACATAGAAAAGGAAAATATTTATACATATCAGGCTGAAATGAAAACATATTTTTGGGGTAATAAAAGAAATTTGGGATACCAGAAGTACATAATATATACTTCATATCACATATGTATGTTAGATATAACATCTTGGAGCCAAAGAAGCACAAGGAAAACACTTGCACAGAGGGGCTTTCCAGCCCTCTCCTGACAGCAGTACCTTGCATCCTCGGAAAAGCCTGTCCTGAGAGTCAGGAGGCCCAACATGTGAGATATGACTTCCTGCATGGTACAGCAACCCCTTGATGGAGTTTGAAAATTGTGTGTGATTTCATACTCTACAGTCGGTCTGCCATATCCATGGGGTGGGTGGGTTGGTTTCGCAACTTCGTGCGGATACAAAAACGTGCATACTCAAGTCTGCTAGCAAAATTGCATATACTTACATGAATTGCCTAAAATTATATAAATGGGGGGGGGGAGAGAGAGAACGCTGTGAAATGACGGGCACGAGGTGAATGAGAGGCGAGTGCTGCAGAGAGATCTACGGCTACAGCAGGGTATGTGGATTTTTTCCCCAAAAATACATTTTTGATCCGCAGCTGGTTAAATCTGCAGATCTGAGTCCCGTGGATACGGTGGGTCAACTGTATTTCAAGAATTAACTGTCATGGACTTGACTTTACATGCCATAAGTCTTCAACTGCTTAGTTTTTGTAAGTGTTCTAATTTTTAAACGTTCGGGAGATGAATCAATGCACATTTGGACAGATAAGTCTCTCTTATCAATTAAAGTTAACGATTTTGACCTCTTCTGCAGTAGAATATCCTTGAAAACCAGGAAAGGTAACTTAATCATGCAAACGCAGTGATGGCACATCACAGTTCTGATAACCTTACTAGAAGATTTAAAACATCAAGAAATTGTCAAAACCCCAACCCAATTTTTACTTTGCATACTTCCTGCCAGAAGTAGATTACTTTTTGTCAAAGTTAGGATACTGAAGAACCTAGTTAAACCAATCACAAATTTTAATTTACTAAAATAATGTCTAGATACATATCAGTGGAACTGCGGATATGAGAAAGTGTTAACGTGAAGGGCTATTCACGATCATAGACTGTTTTATGGATAATTCCAGCCATGAAAGCCTGAGTATGTATGTGAAGGGCTATTGTTATTAACTTTCACTAAAATATAATAAACATAATTATGCAATTAAGCTTTATATTGATCTGTAGAACATTTTTTCCTGCTCTTGGTAATATCATAGTGCTAGAAATTTTACTGAACAAATTTATGAAGTACAATAGAGAAATGTGCTGCAGTAGAATAAATAAACCCATATAGGATTTTATTCCTAAAAATAAAATGGTACAAGTTGGTGGCCCAGCCACACTGAACGGCATGTCACCTTTTGCAACCACCATAAAGCACGCTGTGCTGCTGGAAGACAAGTTCTGGCAGCGCAGCAGCTCATTAGGATAGGGCCCTTGGATCAATAAAATAATATACATATGGAATTGATTTCTTTAATGTAACCACTTTTTGTGCCTTGGACTTAAAATTGCTGTCACATGACTTCCTTTTTGCATATTGTGCTGGAAGAATTGTTCAACGATTTTCTCAGAGACATATAATTATACATTTCAGGGACAACGGATAAAATGGCACATAAGTAACTGATTTCCCATCTGCCTTATAACACAGCCATGTCTACCCAGTTGCAGAGAAAACCCTTTAAACTATCACACTACCAAAGTTTTAAAGAATATGTCACCTGCAACTACTGTAGCAGTAAATAGAAATAGTCCACTTACAACAATTTCAGCAGCATAGTTGGGGAAAACATTTTTCCATCTCTTAGGGACTCCGACCCTCTTTTCTACCTATTCCATCCACATTTCTTCAGCTCCTGTCCCTGCATCTTGAACCTTCCTCCAAATCTCTCTTCCTCCTCCTTTCTCTTCCTTTGTATCACTCCTGCTGGTTGCCTCCCTTCTTCCTAACTCCTCTCCCTTCCACATCTCTCCTCCCTTCTGCTCTCTGGAAGCCCCCTCCCCTGATCAGCTGGCCAGGCCAGAGCCTCCTGGCTTCTGTCGGCTCTGTGGTGCCCAGTGATGACATCCTCCCTAGGAGCTTCAGGGCAAGGTGGCCCATCTGAGTAGCCCCACATGTCTCTGCTGGCTCCTCGGGATACGTCTGGGTGCCACACTCCCTCTGGGGAAACTCAAGGAGGCTTACAATATCAATTAATGCAATCAATTAAGAACACAGAGAAAACAAAAATAAACATCAGCAAACTAAAGCAAAGTCATGACTTGGAACAACAAGTCAACAAGGTAAAAACTAGTACCTTGAAGCATGCCCAGAATTAGGTTAATAATCAATGAAGCTGAAGCAACAATGGTGAAACATGATCAAATCATCTTGCGCGGGTCAACATCTGAGTAGCTACATTTTGTATCAGGTGCCCCATTTGTCACTCCTTTACCAGATATTCTTTGGGAATTACTACTAAGAGTGGTATTCAGTCATACCACTATCAGCTACTGTATGTAACTGTTCATCATGGCACTCTTAGCCATCAAGGGACCAAATCAGCTAATGAAAATAGAACACATTAGATTCATGATGTAGCCTTAGAGGTAAAAATGATTAACAATATTTGAAACAAATGTACCTTAGTTGTGTGAATTTTGGCTCACTAAGTATCCTGCAGATGTCCTCTGTTCATCTATGAAACATGATCAGGATTCTCTGCTGGCTGGGATGTGGCCAGTTTTCGTGATTGTTTATGATATAGAATATTGCCCATGAGAGGCAAGCAGACTCACTTATCACAGAACCCCAAATTAGAATCCAAATGTCAGTCAAAAAGGAGAAAAATAAATAGGTTTCATTCACAATCCAATTGGGGTGTTTTGTACAAATACCACCGTGAAGTTGACACTACTTACGAAGCATTTCACAGTATGACAACCAAGGGGAAAAGAATTAAACCAGGCTAAGCATTACAGAGTGAATATGGAAGAGACACAGACTTTGGGCAAGGAATACAAAACCCCACCAAGGTGAGTGAACTTGAAATGTTTAGCAGTACTTGTTTATAAACAAAGCATTATGACCACAGGGTTTTCATGGGGAGCAACTGCTTTAAACTAGTTTTGAAGCACCAAATTACTGGTACTGAGCACAATATGAAGACTGGTTATATTTAGGACAGTAAATATTTAGAATTGTCTACTGTATTTTTACAGTTTTTCCTCCAACTCTGCCCCTTGGGAGCAACAATACCAGTAAAATCAAAGCATCAAAACTATGCAATATTTAACAAAACTGAATTAACTGGGGGGGGGGGAATAGAGATTAAAATACAACAGCTACAAAGCTGTTGGCTTCGGTGAGTTTTGGCATCCAACTCTAGTTTATAGCTAGAAATGTCCGCACAGTGACATTTGAAAAATGCTATACATATCCAATTTGCATCTAACACTGGGGAAAAATAAATATATGGCCTTAATCTAACTCAAACAGAGTGTGCAAAGTGATGATAGTGAGTTGTTAACCAACAGAGGCTTGAATAAATGATTTGTGTCATGCTTAGGGCCTCAAAGTGGAATCCTTTCTGAAGTTACTGGACTGGTATGAACGCCAGTGAGAGCAGCAGCAGGCTCTTCTTCAATCGATGCTCATTCATTAGAATTTGTGGGACAGGTTCCTGCACATGTTTTCTGCGATGATGCCCCCCGCCATCCATACATTTCTGTTCAAAGCAGCTCTATAAAGTCTGAGATGGTTTAAATTTATTTATCTATTGTATGATTAAGGATAAAGTAGTGGCATGCCTACTATCAAGAATAACTTTTTATTATAATCTATGTACACCTTTCTCCCTCTATACGTACCTAATCTATTCATGAAAACAGCCCTTATAGTGCAAGTCTGGATCATGTGAGTACATTTATTACATTAATTTCAAGGAGAAAAATTCTAACTCATTCGAAAACCATTCCAAGCTCACCCCAAAATCACCCTACATGCCTAATAGCATAAGGAAAAAGTTGTGTGACACAGCATAATAAATAAAGGTACCAATAAGTAACAACTTTCTCGATTGATTAATGTCTATACTGCCATTCCCAAGGCTACAAGCCTTGCATTCAAGGCGGTTTGCAAGATTAAAACATGCATAATAAAGGATACATTAAAAAAATACTTAAAACCACAGTGGCTTAAAAACAGCAGATTAAAATATAAAAACATTAGATTTTTAAAAAGTCAGTAGTCCAGCAGGACCCCCCAGTATCATCAACTGTCAAAACGCCCACCCCACCCTACCTACTACCAAAAGCTGATGGGTGCCAATGAACCCCACTGCGCTCGCCAGATCATGTAAGGCAGCGGTGGGGGCTGGGTGGGGAGGGAGTGAAACTGGGTGGTAAGGGGGAGAGAGGTAACAGGAGGGGGTGGATCCGGCGGCAATGGCGCCCGCCAAATCTTATCCCCTCGGTTTGCAGGCTCCCCACCCCTTTCTTCTCCTCAGATTTGTGCCAGCTAAAGATCTGGTGTGGGTCCAAGGAGACCCACTGGCGAGTGGGAGGCTTACACAGGGTTAAGGGTAAATCCCCTTTCCTCTCCGAAGCCTCCCAAACTGCCCCCCCCCCCGCTGAATTCAGTTTGTGCCTTTTTGGCAAGGCTGCATCGGCAGGGGGGAGGGGGAGGATAGAATTGGGCTCTGAAGCTCATGCAGTAACATGGTCACACAAGATAATTTATCAGATGCTGGCAGAATCTGCACAACCTCCATACTGCAATAATCTCAATCAAAATAGTATTGTTGTTCCTTTTATCAGCTTGAATCAACTAGCTCAAATTTGGCTAACAAAGTTCAAACAATAAATACTTCATTATATCCAGACTCTCTCATATTGTAGGAAGACAGGAAAACATATTATCGGATTTACATCTTACAAAAAATGAAGATTGCCACTTCAACTCTCACTGCCTTCCATGTTACAGCACTTATTTCAAAGTCTAATCACAGGAATGCCCATTTTCACTGCATGATGAAAGAAACCAGCAAAGAAATTATACTATGGATTACAGGATTGTATGAAAAATAATTTAGACTGTTTTGCTTGTAATCAAGGAATACGGATTAACGCTCTTGTGCCTCATACTAGAAGTGGGAGAAGCTTTTCCAGGACCCACGTAGGTCATGAGGTTTAAAGTATGGGCCAGCTTCGTATTGGTGGAAGGATGATGGGGTTGGAGCCAGACACAGACGCCAGGCTGTGTTGCATCTTGGTGTCTCAGTTGTGGTTTGGTCAGCTTTAACATCAGATTGGAGAGGGGTCAGGGGGCCCTCAAATATCCTTTATTTGGGGGCAATTGGGTTTACTGGACAGCAGGTGGGGGTAGCAGCTGGCACAGGTGAGTTACCAGGGGTAGTCCAAATGGACTTTCACCCATTTGCCATTGGAGGCTTCCCCCTCTCACTCGTCAGAAGTGGGCTGGTTAGATTAGATAAATATTAGCAGTTGAGGAGGGAGTCCCAGAGGTGGTAGAGCCTTGTTAGACCATGTATTTTCTTGACTCTCCTTTCCTGCAGGCTGTAGAGCCCTCCCCTGCTTGTTTTAAGGGAGATGGGACTGATAGTGGACTCTTGATCACCCATTCAGGGGGTTCAAGTGCCCCAGGGAGTCCTGAACACAGGGGATTCAACCTCAAAGGCTTTTCTAGAATTTCAACAGGAGGAGATGTTTTTAGACAACTCTGCATGTATAAGCACATCTGCAGCATTTGTGCATGGGCATGCCGCAGGGAGATATACAGAGGATTGGTCGCTAGATGTTGAGCACCTTCAAATATTATGTCCGCCTATGACGAGTTTTTATTAAAATTGGGTAGCTAATCCAATGGTCCTGGGTTTCTTTCTTTTCTCACCTCATCTTTGTTTTTCTTTTCTTTAGTAGGTGTTGGCCTAAGGGAGCCAGTGAGGGTGTTGATTTGCAGGCATTCGATCGGTTTTTGGAGAGGGCAGGCTCAACATCAGCACCTAGCTTGGTTTGGGAAATGCCGCATGCATTACTTGGTTGGAAAAATGGGGAATGTTTTGGAATCAGTTGTTACCCATGGTTTGAGAGTTCTTGCAGGATTCCCCACTTGTCAAGTCATGGTTATACACTTAGGTGACAATGACCTGTGCCAGAAGGACAGGGTTGTCCTTGAGGAAGCAGACCTATAGGGACTTGGATTTTCTGTTAAGGTGGATCCCTGGAGTGGATCTTCTGATAAGTGGATTTTCTGTTAAGGTGGATCCCTGACCATTACTCTGATCAGACCTCCTTCAGCATAGAGTGTGGCCAGTGGTTGATACAGTTGAAAAAGACGAAAGGGCTAGGAGGAACATTAACTGTGACTTGGGGAAGAATGTGTGGGATCTTGGCAGAGCGGTTATTATCCATCGAGCCATTTTGTTTTTGAGACCCAGTTTATACAGGGGTGATGATAGTGTTCATTTATGGCTTGATGGTGCTAACATTTATTTGGTCGATCTGCAGTAGGGCCTGTTGGGGGGGTGGATTGTTTTGAGGTAGGGGGTTTCTAAGCTCCAGGCTAGCTCCCCCCCCCCATGTGGCTGGAATAGTGTGGAGAAAATGAATAGGGATATAAAGAATCGGTGTGCACCCTGACATTAGCAGGAGTTGGGGAGGGGGAACAACCAGTACCAGCCTTAAGTGTCTATCTGGCCCTGAGGGACTACTACTGCTCACAATGCAAGGTCTACCTCGAAGGCTATTTAGCTTGGGGTGGATGGTGTAATCCATCTGCTTCAACCCTGTTGGGGTTGGCATGCACAGAGTGGCTTATGACAATCTACAGCTGTGAGTCAGGGTGTGAATGCCCTAGGGGGAATATGAACAGTGGTGTCCTGTATCCCCCAAGCCCATGCTATTGGGGGTGAGTGGAGTCATTGCAGTTAGGATCTGCTGCAGTGTTTTTACCTTGTTGAGTAGTTAATAAATGTGGCCCCTTTTAAATCTAACACGCCTCATGTACTTATTTGTGTGGGTGCTTGGGCAATTGGACATCTGCACTGAATTTGGTATTTAAGCTTGGTATTTAAGCATGCACTAAGCTTGGTATTTAAATGAATAAAACTAAGCATTTTTCAAGTCCAATGACAGTAATTTCTCCCCTTGTTATTTTATTTGCATTGAAAGGAACAAGCCAACCAACAATACAAGCATGTTTTAACATTCATGCCTGGTGGCCAACACCATCAATGCAGTACTAACAATAATACAATTCTAACAGCCTTCAGAAATAAATCGTTTATACGCTATTTTGCCTCCTTTTCACAATGCAGCTTTGATCATGTGGACCCCTTCGGCAAAGGCTAAATGAGACAGATTTGATTAAATGGGTCCAATGTTTTACTGGCTATGTTTGCATTACAGTACTTTAAACTAAAACAGCACACTGTGATAAAGAATAGTCAGTGCCTTTGGGACCTGTTCAACTGGGCTATGCAAGACTCTATAAATTTAAGTTCCTCTCCTCTCATTCTTTTGACTTTTCTATCGTTCTTTCTCAATACACTCGATTGGCAATACTGTAAAAAGAAAACCAGATCAATAACTTTTAGAGCGTACTTCAACCTGATTGAAAACTTACGACTATAAGGAATCAATATGCATAGAAAAACATGACACACAAGCATTTTCAATGAAAGTTAAAGGGTCACTTTGTGCCTTCATCTGAAAGTTTTCTCTTACTTAACAAAAGCCAGGTACGCTGCTACATTAACTGAAATTTTACATATTACTATCATAAAAATGATGTACTAATTTCAAAGCTATCTTGCACATAAAATGTTATATTAAGACAGAGACTCTGGCATTACATGAAAGCAACAGCTCTTAGCTATTCTTCAATGACTTATTGAATTGTAAACTCTTTGAGGCTGGAACTAGATAGAGCAACAAACACGAAGTTTCTGCCAAATAAATTGTATCCCTTCCCCATGTCTTGCTTTGCCCCCCCCCCTTTGTTTTCTAATGTGTAGTCAAGGAACCACATGTTGTAATTGTTACGTCATGCTTTTCCACCCACCCACCCACCCCTTGCACACTCTATTGACTGCTGCTGGGAGAAGCAGAGAAATGCACAAATAACTCTGTGTTTCCATAATTGCACGTTAATGCAAGATAGGAGGAGAAATTCAAGATGGAGCTGCCATTCTATGTAACAAGCCTACGTTTGGAGGTCACATCTAGTTCTACCCCAAGAAACTGTTCAAGGTCAACAAAGAAATGTGAAATGTACTGTTCGTGAGTATGCGGTAATCAGAGATGCTCGACAATTTTGCCAGAAAAGAATTCTTGGTGCCCAGGAAAAAAAAAAGAGGTGAACTTTCCAAGTTGCAAGAAATATTTTGCCTTCTGAGAGCAACAACAAGAAAGGGGAAGGGAAAGAGATGGACATTTCTTCATTTGCTTATAGACTCCATCAGTGCAGCAACTGCTTTGTTCCTGCTGCCTGTTATGTCAAGAGAAGGAGGAGGAAAAGGAAAAAGGAAAACAAAACCCTCTCTCCTCTTCACATGAACCCTCTTCTGCTGCTACCGCTATCACCATTACTAGTACAGGTAAGGAAAATGTGAAGGGTTGACATGGAAAAGGGGAAAATGTTTCCAAAGTGTCCACGATTTGCTAGGTTAATTAGTGGAGATCTTTCTGGTGCAGGAAGGGGAGGATAAGAAAGAACTCTGATAATTTTCAAGTAGATCCAGGACAAGCTCAAGCCAGTTCACCTATCCCTAGCAATAATCACATCAAAAAGAGATGAGTATCATGAAAAATAAGTGAAAATACAACAGAAAAGTGGTGGGGTGGAGTAATGATTTCCATGCATTTAATAAAAAAGCAGTAGAGATAGTGAGCCTAGTTTCGCATTTAGTCCTTATGCAAATAATTTCGAATGAATTTTCATGATTAGCCTATTGAAAGTGTCTACTCTACAGCATCAGTGAAATAGCTATGAGCATGTCTCTTTTCCTGGGCAACTTTTATTTATTTTATTTATTTTTCACATTTTTATACCGCCCTTCCTCCAAGGAGCTCAGAGTGGTGTACATATTTCCTCCCCTCCTTTTTGTCCTCACAACAACCCTGTGAGGTAGGTGGGGCTGAGAGATAGTGACTGGCCCAAGGTCACCCAGGAAGCTTCATGGCTGAGCGGGGATTTGAACCTGGATCTTCCAGGTCTAAGTCCGACTCCCAAACCACTACACCATCCTGGGTTTGCCACAATCGCCCTTCTGACATTTGATTAAAAGGGTTTACCTTCAGCAATTTACAATTTTACAGTATTTCACTTTTTCTGAAATGGAAAAAATGGCTGTTTGTGTTTTGATCCACATTTAACCCCCACCTCCAGCCAATACAGGTAGTCCCATCTCAAAAAATACAAATTAATTCAAGATAAAATCAATCCTGTCAAAACTTTTCCATCCGAAACATGCTGCAGTTGGAGATAATCCAATCATATGACTTCAAACTACTTTATCAGTGACTATATCATAATAAAGCTAGGGCTTACCAGTCCCCAAGTTATCACAGATAACCAAAACATGCAGTGGTTGGTATTTATGCTTGAGGGCCTGAAAATCCTGGGAAAAGGCTGTTTGCACGTCTAGTAGGTCAGGGAGAACAGCTGACACCAGTACTTAGAAGGTTCTTGCTATGTTTTTACCTGCTTGTGCTTATGCTGTCCATGTGAGTGTATGTGGGAACTGACTTGCCATATGCCAGGATGGAAGTCATTTTGTAAGCAAAAAGGTAAGATCCACAAATACCCGAGTGGTTTTTATAAGAAGAGAGAATGTGCTCAGTCAGAAACCCAAAAGGGGTTAGTCTGGAAAAGTTAACATCGTGCATAGCCAGAAAATTGCACGCTTTTGGGAAGCTGTTAGCAAGGAATAAAGGTACACAGACATTCTACACACATTCTCCGCCCCAAAATCAAATGCTTCAGAATATAGCAGAAGTGTGATTAAGCACTTCTAACATACTTTAGGGTGTATTTTTTTGCTTTCAGCCTTGTTCAGCCACTATAAATGCTACTATCATGCCAGTAATCCTCCCATAGAGACACACCAGCCTTATGGGAGTGAGGAACAGACATTGTTTGGAGATTAAAGGCGCAATCCTGGGGATCTATGGAACGACAGAGCGAGCGCTCCGCCGTTCCAATATGTTGTGAACGTGCCGTAAAGCACGTTCTCAATGCCTCAGGAGTAAGGGAGGCCGGCGCAAGGCCGGCCTCCCTCACTCCATCGCCGGACCGAGGACGCAGCCGCCGGACCGAGGACGCAGCCGCCGGAGGACGGTAAGCTCTCCCGCCAGTGGCCGCGTGGGCATTCCAGTGGGCAAGGGAGGGGGCCATTAGACTAGCCAGCCTGGGAAGAGGCGTGGGATGGCTCCCGGCCATATTCCCGTCCCCGCCGGGCCAGCTAGGCCGTTACATGGCCTCCTCCGACTTCCGCCAGCTATTTAGCTGGTGGAAATCCAAAGAGGCCTATCGGGCCGGCCCCGGTTTACCCCCGGGGAAGGGGACGAGCGTCCCCTTTCCCGAGTAGACCTCCTGCCTGCCATCTGACGGGCAGCCTCAGGCTCAGGATCCGGGGGGCAGCCCTGGGCCACTGGCCAGATCCTTACACAGAATTGCACTGGAAGTGTCTTTGTGAAATAGTACCGCAAAAGTGACTGAAAGTCAGTCATGTGCATCTCCACATGTGCTTATAAACATGCTGACAAGATTTAAAAATCTAGGCAAAGAACTACAGTGAGAACCAAATGGGAAGCAGGATGACTGAGAAGTTCAAGTCAGTGTCATCAGTGGGAACTGAGGTTGTCTATGGTGTCTAATCAGGGTTGATCTCATTAAAAAAAAACTTTCAAGAAAAGGCATTCTACCAACCAACAGCAAAATAAATATGAACTATAAGAGTAATTAGGGTTCTTTTGTAGAAAGACATAACTACTGTATAATTTTGTAGAAAGACATAACTACTGTTTGCTAATCTTAGAAAGTGAAACTGGTTTGTAGGACAAGGTTCATTATGAATGAGTGAACTATTGTCTAGTTCTGTATCAAATAATGTATATATTATAAGATCTTCACAATTACATACTGTACATAGTCACAATAATTCCCCATTTACATAATCCATTTTTAGCCCTAGTGCTAAATGGCTGAACTGGCCATGATTTTCCAAGTTAAAATGGCAGTTGTGAGAGCTAAACAGGATGAAAGTAGAGTGTCCTCATCTTGTGTATGACATAGAACATCTCTAGCAACAATTGACTAGAGCACTTGACTTGAAACACCCTGTCTCACCGTAGTCTCCAGTATTGCCCTTTCGTTATGCGTTAATTCAATCTTCCATGTGAACATATTTTCTAACTCTTGTCTCTTGTCTCATGTGTTGCTAAGTAGCAGCATAGTGTAAAGTGATCCACGTATTTGACTTTCATTCTTATAAGCATTATAAGCTTTGTGCAGTGGCATGATGGGAAAGTTCATCCATCAGCAGTCAAAAGCAGTACCTAGTCAGAATATCACTTGTTTACCTTATTTAATAAACCCAGGCATGTATCTCTATTTAAGATATCAAAGCAACTAATATAAGAATTCACTGAAAAAAGGAGACACATATATAGAGTCATTCTAGAAAGGGAACACACACACACACACACACACACACACACACACACACACACACACACACACACACACACACACACACACACACACCCTGTTCCACCCTCCCTCCGCCCCACCCCCTCTCCGTCCATGCGCTGGACGTACCTGGTCTGGCAGGCATCCTGACAGTTGTTGGTGTCAGCAGGAAAGCTCTGGCCTTCCCGCCAGTGCGCCCGACTGTCACAAAGCGCTTTACGGCACTTTTGCAACAGCACACGCCAGCAGAACACACATTTGGCAGCAAGTCAGTTAGTGCGAATCGGGCTGTTAGTGTACACAATATTGCTTATTCATCTTCAAAACCAATCAATGTGTGTATCAATCAACAAAGAATAGCCACGGTCACAGGAAGATTCAAGAACAACTTCTTCCTTACCATCTTATATACATTGCTAAAGGGATAAACCAGGCTAACAAATACTCAACTATAGCCCAGTGTGGAGTTTTGGTGACAGTGTCAAGAACCGTATTTCTCTGGAGTGGAATGATAAATCTGTGGATATTTCATTCAGTCTACACCAGGGGTTCTCAATCAATGGTACTAGTACCACCAGTGGTACTTCGGCCAACTGCTGGTGACACTCAGACCGCTGGACTGCCAGATCTCCACTCCAATGTGGTGCTTTAGGTGGCACATTTTATCTCCCAAAGGAAAACCCTCAAAATCAACCTACAGAGTGCGGAGAACCAGTGGGATACTGCAATCCCAGGATATAAACTCTATAGGAGGGTCAGAGAGGGGCGTGTTGGAGGTGGGGTGGCCATCTATGTCAAAGAAGGGGTAGAATCCACCAGAGTAGAGCTGGAGGGGGGCTCTGACTCCTCCGTAGAATCACTGTGGGTTAGATTACTAGGCTCAAAGAGCGATGTAATAGTAGGGGCATGCTACCGTCCTCCAGATCAAAAACCTGAAGGGGATCTTGAAATGAGGAAGCAAATCAGGGAGGTGTCAACGAGAGACAGGGTTGTAGTCATGGGGGACTTCAATTATCCTCACATCGACTGGGTCAACTCATGTCCTGGTCATGAAAGAGAGACTGGATTTCTGGATATGCTAAATGACTGTGCCTTAGAGCAGCTAGTCACGGAGCCGACCAGAGGACAGGTGACTCTGGATTTGATATTGTGTGGCACTCAAGATCCGGTCAGGGATGTAAATGTTACTGAACCGTTGGGGAACAGTGACCATGCTGCGATCTGTTTCGCCATGCATGTTGGGGGGGAGAGTGCCGAGCAAATCTGACACGAAAACCCTTGACTTCCGAAGGGCTGACTTCCCCAAAATGAGGAGACTAGTTAAAAAAAAGCTGAAAGGGAAGGTAAAAAGAGTCCAATCACTCCAGAGTGCATGGAGGCTGTTTAAAACAACAGTCATAGAGGCCCAGGAGGAGTGTATCCCACAAAGGAGGAAGGGCTCGACCAAGTCCAGGAGGGGGCCGGCATGGCTAACAAGCACAGTTAAAGAGGCAATAAAAGGCAAGGAAGCTTCCTTCTGTAAATGGAAATCTTGCCCTAATGAGGAAAACAAACAAGAGCACAAACTGTGGCAAAAGAAATGTAAAAAGATGATATGGGAGGCCAAGCAAGACTTTGAGGAACATATGGCAGGCAACATAAAAGGGAATAACAAAAGCTTCTTCAAATATGTTAGAAGCAGGAAACCTGCCAGGGAAATGGTTGGTCCGCTGGATGGTGAGGGAGAGAAAGGGGTGATAAAAGCGGACTTGGAGACTGCAGAGAAATTAAACGAGTTCTTTGCATCTGTCTTCACGGCAGAAGACCTTGGGCAAATACCGCTGCCTGAATGGCCTCCCCTGACTAAAGAATTAAGTCAAATAGAGGTTAAAAGAGAAGACGTCTCAGACTTAATTGACAAAATAAAGATCAATAAATCACCAGGCCCAGATGACATCCACCCAAGAGTTCTGAAGGAACTCAAGAATGAAGTTGCTGACCTCTTGACCAAAATATGCAACTTGTCCCTTAAAACGGCCACTGTGACAGAGGATTGGAGGATAGCTAATGTCGCGCCAATCTTTAAAAAAGGAAGGAGGGGGGACCCGGGAAACTACAGGCCGGTCAGCCTAACATCTGTTCCAGGGAAGATGGTGGAAAGTCTCATTAAGGATAAAATCTTAACACATAGAAGAACAAGCTTTGCTGAGGGAGAGTCAGCATGGCTTCTGCAAGGGAAAATGTTGCCTCACAAACCTTTTAGAATTTTTTGAAAAGGTCAACAGGCATGTGGATGCGAGCGAACCTGTGGATATTATATATCTGGATTTTCAGAAGGCGATTGACACGGTCCCTCATGAAAGGCTCCTGAGAAAACTCCACAGTCAGGGAATAAGGAACTGTGGTGGATTAGGAACTGGTTGAAGACCAGGAAACAGCGAATGGGAGTCAATGGGCAATTTTCACAATGGCGAGAGGTGAAAAGCGGTGTGCCCCAAGGATCAGTCTTGGGACCGGTGCTTTTCAACTTGTTCATAAATGACCTGGAGTTGGGGATAAGCAGTGAGGTGGCCAAGTTTGTGGATGACACTAAACGTTTCTGGGTGGTGAAGACCAGCAAGGATTGTGAAGAGCTCCAGAAGGATCTCTCCAAACTGGGAGAATGGGCAGCAAAATGGCAGATGCGCTTCAATGTAAGTAAGTGCAAAGTGATGCACATTGGGGCAAGAAACCAAAACTTCACATATACGCTAATGGGTTCTGAGTTGTCTGTGATGGATCAGGAGAGAGATCTTGGGGTGCTGGTGGACAGATCGATGAAAGTGTCGACCCAGTGTGCGGCGGCTGTGAAGAAGGCCAATTCCATGCTCAGGATCATTAAAAAAGGGATTGAGAATAAAACGGCCAATATCATTATGCCTTTGTACAAATCGATGGTAAGGCCACATCTGGAATACAGGTGGGCCCCCATATCCACTGATTCGCTATCCACGGTTTCAGTTATGCACGGATCGTGGGGACCCCCCCAGGCTTTTATTTTTTTCCCAGTAAGCTTCATTTCTTCCTTAAAGAAACAGGAGAAGCAGCCTCTGGCTGCTTATTACAGGCAAGTAGAAAGAGACTAAGTACTAGAGAGGCTCTTCAAGATTAACAGAAACCTTGTAGAGCCTCTCTAGGACTTAGTCTCGTTCTACTTGCCTACAATGGATGCTGCTTCTCTGTTTGTTTTAAGGAAGAAACAAAGCTTGCTGAAAGAAAAATAAGAGCTGGGGGGGGCAAGCATGCCTGCCAGCAGGGGAGGCAGGGTGGGGGGCCCTCAGGAAACCATGGAGGGGGTGTTTGCTCTTATCCACGGTTTCAAGTATCCACAGAGGGGCCTGGAACATATCCCCAGCGGATATGGGGGCCCACCTGTATTGTGTCCAGTTCTGGTCACCACACCTCAAAAAGGATATAGTTGAATTGGAAAACGTGCAGAAAAGAGCGACCAGAATGATTCGTGGGCTGGAGCACCTCCCTTATGAGGAAAGCCTACTGCGTTTGGGGCTTTTCAGTCTAGAAAAAAGGCGCCTGAGGGGGGACATGATTAAAACATATAAAATTATGCATGGGATGGAGAGAGTGGGTAGAGGGAAATTCTCCCTCTCGCACAACACCAGAACCAGGGGACATGCACTAAAATTGAGTGGAGGGAGAGTTAGAAAGGATAAAAGAAAATATTTCTTTACCCAGTGTGTAATTCATCTGTGGAACTCCTTGCCACAGATGTGGTGATGGCACCTGGCCTAGATGCCTTTAAACGGGGTTTGGACAGATTCGTGGAGGAAAAGACCATCATAGGTTGCAAGCCATAAGCAACCTCCTGGTTTTAGAAGTAGGTTTTCTCTGTGCCAGGTGCAGGGGAGTGGCAGCAGGAAACAGGTTATCTTGTTGGCTGTGTGCTCCCTGAGGCATCTGGTGGGGCCACTGTGTGATACAGGAAGCTGGACTTGATGGGCCTTTGGCCTGATCCAGCGGGGCTCTTCTTATGTTCTTATGACCATAAAACTCTAAGAGTTTACATGTCTGAGCTGACATGTAAATACAGCATTAACAGTAACTTACTGTAACTAGTATTTCCAGTTAAAATGAATGCAGTGCTAGATATCTTGCAAGAAGACCATAACAGCCAGCTTTCTACAGATTAAGAATACTCTTTCTTGCAACTGGCTTGATTTTCTGCAACTGGAAGAGCACGCTGACCTCCTTCTGGCTTGATACCAGCAGGTATACATAAAATCTGTCATGCAATCACTTAAAGGAGTCAGCATGCACATATAGTTGTGAAATAAAATATATTTAGCATGCTGAAAGTACGAATAATAACAAAATACATGGTAGAATATTCCCAGTTAGCAATAGGCAATATAACCAAACGTTTGCATTTTTATTTATGACAATGGATTCTGTGAGAATCACTTGCTTAATATGCTCCAAGCCGCTGGCACTCCCTAAAGGCAGACATTATATGTGTTGTAGAAGTCAACTGTGTCAAATATTTTTGCCAATAGCTGCTGTAAAAGATGTCACATTCAGAGTAAAATAAGAAATTAGATTTTATATAAAAAATAGTGCTTGATATACATTTGGCACTCTTCTGTTTCATTTGATTTGATTCTGACTTAAAATGAAACTTTAATTCATCTTAGTCTCAGTTAATCAGGAACAGCAACTGATTATCAGAGCAAAATGTAACAGCTCCTATATTATCTTTCAGAGAGTTTGTAATAAATAGCCTTATTATTGGGCCACTAATCCAATGGTAAAGGCCTTCAGGCAGACAAATAAAAGGAAATGAAGAATGTCAAAGCAGCTCTAGTAGTAATCGGATATGGCAGTATCGTAACGCCTGCATATTAGGATCTCTTTTTGCTTTTGTGTATTTTTGTAATCAGGAAACCATGCAGTACAATGAACACTCTTTAATATTCTTAAGTTGCCAGCTATACCTACAGCACAGTTATTCACTCATCTGCTCACCTGGGGCAAATAGCAAATGTCCTTGGGCAAACAGGGAAATGACAGTCTCTCCCCTTTCCTTCTTGGCTGATACATTTCCCCTTGGCACTTGTAACAATGATGAAATGCTGGTACAACTTGAGGAAAAAGTAGCTTGGAAGACAAATGAGAAGACAGGAAAGATTAACAAGGAACCAAACAGGAAAGAGAGACATGCTGAAGTGCTTCCAGTGTCTATCCTATAAGCATGCTGCTACTTTTAGCGTCTGTTGCAAGGAAGACACGGAGCAGCTAATGAAGGTAAGAGAATGGACAGGAGGGGGTGCGGGGGGGCATTACTTTACCTTAATTAGCTGCTCTGTGTCTTCCTTTAAACAGACGCTATAAGCAGCATGCTACATGCTGCTGCTTATAGTGTCTGTTTAAAGAAAGACACCGAGCCCCTAATTAAGGTAAAGTAATGCCGAGTGGGGTGCACGGGAGGAGGGGTCATCCTCTATCCATGGATAAGTGAATCTGCGGATAGCAGGGCTCCCCTGTATAAAATATTTTTACTTTCCTCACCCAGGCTGTCTGGTCACTCCCCCCACCCCACCCCCCCATAGCATGAAGCATGTGCGGCATTGCATGCTATGGACTGTCAAAGGTTAGGGTTGGGCTGGCTGGCTGGCTGCAACCCCATGCAAACTAACTTGGGAATAAGACCCATTGAATATAGTGGGGTTTACTTCCAGGTAAACATTTAATTATTTTTATTTTGTTTACAATATTTTTACCCCGCCATTCTCCCTGAAGGGACCCAAGGCGGCTTACAACAAAAAATACAAATACAAAAAACATAATCACTTTAAAAAACAACAATAAAAATCGTTAATTAAAACATCTAAAAAACAATAAAAGAGACCACAATTACAATTAAAAGCAAGAACATAAGAGCAGCAGCATCCCACTTGTACCAGCACGATGTTAAAAAGTCCAAAGTCTCAGAAGGTTTATCTAAACAAAAAAGTCTGGCCTTGCCAGAAGGTCTCCAAGGAGGGAGCAGTTCATAAATCAAAAGGGAGGGAATTCCATAAGGTTGGTGCCACTACTGGGAAGGCCCTATTTCTAGCCGCCGCCCCTCGAACTTCCCTAAGCGACGGCACCTGCAAGAGGGCCTTCTCTGATGACCTAAGGGGACGAGCCGGACTGTATGAAAGTAGGCGGTCTCTCAGATAGCCTGGCCCCGAGCCATATAGGGCTTTAAAGGTCAAAACCAGCACCTTGAATTGGGCCTGGAAATGAATTGGCTGCCAGTACAGCCGCAGGAACAGCAGCCAGACAGTATCGAACTGCCTACTTCCAGTGACTACACAGGCCGCCACATTCTGCACTAACTGCAGTTTCCGAACCATCTTCAAGGGCAGCCCCACGTAGAGCATAACATATACAGGATTGTGTTGCAAGATAATAGACACCCATACCCACACCCTCACACAAACACACACCTGTACTCTCACATCTACTACACTTTTTTGTTGAGGGTGAAAAAGCCAATACTTGTCAAGCTTAATGCAAAAGTGTGTGTGTGCGTGTGCAAAAATACCCTACCTGAACATATTAGTGGCCTTCTTTGTTAACAGGTACAAACTGAACAACGTTGATTTTATTATATATTGTCACACCACTTCTTATTCAGAATTAAAGCTGTACTTGCAACAGTGAAGATGACCACATAATGTCAACAATGCCTTAAGATAACTTGAAAATAAATCATTAGTACCGCACTGCAGGACTGCAACTGAGGTTAATAAACTCTAGGGGATAAAGATTCTTATGAAAGCCATAAAGAATTGGATTCAATAGTTATTTAATCTCTCACAGAAAGTTGTAAAAGGTTTTTTGATGATAGACTTGCCTTATTTTTCCTGACATGAGTAAGGATGGCTGTTGTTGATAGGACCATTGTAAGTTGCTAGTTATCTCTTCTCATTCTATTATTCTCCCCCAGTAGTTTAATGAAATTTTGCAATGACTATAGAAAAGACTGAAGACCATTCTAATGGAAGCACTGGAACTGCTGACTTCAGAAATTGCTGAATAGTAGCGTTGAATTTCCAGCTATTAGCGTCTGCAGTAGCAGTATTTAGACAACAAATCTACAACATACAAAAGAAATTGTGGATGGTTGCCATGCATGTTGCAAATAGAAGCCCCCCTAGCTCAGCCAAACATCCATCTAGCACAGCATTCTGTTTCCAACAGTGTTTAGACAAATGTTGCAACCCCTGCCCTGCCTCAAATCAGAATGAGATTTAACAGAAATGTTCAATTGAATGCACCCACTACTTCTTACTTCCCAATTTGTAAGAATTTCCGATTATTTACTCATCCCTTTCTTCAAACCCTCCTTTTTCCTCTCCCTCCCTGTGCAATATATCCCAAATTGACATTTTGTAGACTCCATGAAACAAGAGGACTCTGTGGCAGCCCCGACCTCATAGCAGCAACCATCATGCAAATAACCACTCAAGAGTCATTCACCACACATTCACCTCCTAGTCCTTCCACCTCCTTCCTCACTCATTCCTTCATGCTTCAAAGAGAAAGCTTATCAGAGCAACTGTTGTGATGAGGAGAACGAAGAAGCAGCAGTAAGCAGTGGCAGAGCAGCAAGGGTTATGTTCCCTGGGAGAACTATGACGACTTCCAACTGTGGCTGTGAACACTGGGTGAGAGGATTTTCCTAATGCTAAGCTGTCACTGTGGGCCACCGCTGAAGGGGGAGGCAGAAAAGAGGCACTCTCTTGGCACTCTAATTCTCAGAGCGACCCAGTCTCTTTGGTCAGCCTTCAATGAGGGAAGGTTGTCACAAGGACTATAGTTTCTGAGATATTGAAAGTTCAGAGATGGCCTCTAGTTCCATCCAATTGTGATAAGTGCAAATAATGGTGGAATGGGTGGCGATTTTCCCATGTATATTTTTTCTCGTGTCCTATTTTTCTGGCTAGGGTGCGGACAGTTAACTTTAACATATTTTTTGTGTTGCCTTTTCAGCTGGTTGAAGCAGAGGTGCAAGGATCATGATGGGGCGCCTGGGCAAGGGGGCGGGGCGTGCGCCCTCTGCAGCCAATAGGAGGGCGGAGGGAGGCAGCTGCGCACGCAGCACGGCTCCTAACGTGTCCCCCCCCCGCCGGTTTCGCTATCATTTTAGAGCCGTACCGGCTTCAGGGAGGGTGGGAGGGCCGAAAAGAAGATGGCCGAAGCGAAGGAAGCAACGGGTGAGAGACATGGCGGGCGTGCCCGTGCCTGGCGCAGGTGCTCTGTGCGCCCAGCGGGCGCGGGGCGCGCGCCCCGCCTTGAGCAGCTGCTCTACGGGCTCCGGCCTGCTTACGCCACTGGGTTGAAGGGGTAGGTTTGAAGACACCACTGGAAATTAGTGGTGTCCGCTGCAGTCAGTGAGGTGCGTTATTTTCCAGCTTCTGTTGGTTACTATTATTCTTATTGTATGTGTATGTGTTTTGGTAGGAATGCTTATTTGCCTAAAATCAGTAATTTGTCTTCACAGGGTAGGAGTTCTGATGTGGGAGGTGAATGCCTGTGTAGAAAGAGATAGATAGATTGGTGGGAGGAGGAGAAGGAAGAAGAAGAGTATGTGGCTCTTAAAGATGGGGTTATCTTATTATGACATCTTAATTATGCTGAAAACTTCTTCTGCCTTCATGGGGTAGGAGTTCTGACGTGGGAGGTGAATGCCTGTGTAGACAGAGATAGATAGATTGGGAGAGGAGGGGAAGAAGAAAGAGGAAGACGAGTATGTGGCTCTTAAAGATAGGGTTATCTTAATTATGACATGTTAATTATGCAGGAAACTTCTTCTGCCTTCCTCCTATACCCATCTTTGTAGCCTGCATGTCCACATGCTTAATAATAATTTTACTAGTACGGTAGGTTATAACCAAGCATAGTACTGAGCAGGAAACTGAATCCAGGTCTCTCAGATCCATGTCCATGTGTGTTGCATCTCTGAAATCAGTGGAATCAGAAATACTTGCCTGTTAAATTTATGGCAAATTGAGATTGCTTTACAAGAGTGAACTGAGTAATAAAATTCTACTAATTTAAATATCAGTGTTTCCAAGAGACATCCAAGAAGTTGAACTAATGAAGAGAATCCAAGAGGTCAAATCTCTCTCATCTTGCAGCTAAACCCTTTGAGCTGCAGTTCCTAGCATTAGAGATGTTCCAATTCAGTTTCTGGACTGGGCACTTCATTTGCTTGTGCAATTACATGTCCGATTCTCTCTGATTTACTTTCCATCAAGAATGCATGTGACATAGTGCACAAACTCTGGGTGAAGAGGGAGAAAAAGAAATGTGCTTTCCATCAGAGATTGGATGCACATCAGAAGTACGTATGTCTGTCAACACTGCATTACTCAATGTGATTTGAATTAATATTGTACTGGTCACACACAATTAGAACTGAAATGGGGCATATACTGTATAGAAAAAGCCTGAAGTGCAATATAAACAAAGATTATTTGCTTTTGAGTCTCTTAACTGCTGATTTCCAGAACAATCTATGCTGATGTGTTTCCAGGTTCAACTATTATCCTTTTCCCTTCTCAAGCTGCATATGTACAATTGAGGAGCCAACACTCTAGTGGTGGAGCACATGCATTATGTGCAGAAGGTCCTAGGCTCAATTCCAGGCATCTTCAGGTAGGACTGGAAAAACCTTCCCTGAAACCCTAGAGAGCAGCTATCAGTTAGTTCTCAATGTTCAGCAGTTCTCAAAGTTCTCCCCAACTCGCGGAGAGAACTGTGAGTAGCTGTGGGGGCGGGATCGTGCTGCTGCCAGTGGCAAAAGGGGCTACTTTTAACTTACAATCATTGCACCAGCCCTCCAGAAGGTGTGGGGAGGCCTGCACCCCCCTCTGTGGGCTTCTCCGTGCTGCCAATTGGCTCTCCGCAGGGATTGTAACCTACTTCTGGTATCAGATGAAACCCGAAAATGAGTCGCAATTGCCGTGGAGAGCCGATCAGGGGAGGCGGGGAGGACCGGTGCAATGACTGTAATTTAAAAATAGCCATTTTTGCCACTGGAAGTGGCACGATCCCGGGCATGTCACCACGATTCTGCTATAGCCGCAGTCTCCACGCCCCTTAAGTAGCTGATGGCTGCTTCTGGTTCTCCTGGTTGGTTGTGATCCACCAGTTTGAGAACCACTGGTGTAGATAATGCAGTAGACAGGCCAATGGCTGATTCAATATAAGACAGTTCCATTTGTGAATGTGCTTAAGTATAAAGAGAATGCAAGCTGCAATGCAAACTGTGGATCTACCAGAAATACTGTGCACAAATGTGTGCATGTGAAATGCATGAGCCAGCCCACAGGTATACTATGCACCAGTTTGAGAATGAGTGTTTTATTTTATTTTTCTTCAGAGGGAGAACAACAATGAATTCCACATGTTCTGAAGTTGTTTGGAAATGTATCTCTATAGCCAAAGCAGCCTTAAATTCCCTGTCAGTATCTGAGTGTGCACGAAGGTCAACCACAAAAAGACCATGGAAATAAAGGAATAGCTTTGCACAAACCACATGACCACTAAGCAGACTTTACCAAGGAACTACACAGAATACAAATGGTAGAATTATGTATTCACCAAAGAAACAATCCCTGCTGATGAACTGGGCTTCTGAACGTGTCGTCTTTCTAGTAGAATAAAACAGGCATTTGATATGATGAAAGATCCCATGACAGCATTTGTATGCATGAGGGAGTGAAACCCTACATTCTGGCTAAGTTCCAGTTTAAATAATTAAATCTTAAAAATTTCCCAGCACTCTCAGTTTTCATTTCCCAGCCTCAGCTGCCATGTTGTTGCCAGGTTGGACCCCAAAGGAGATCACATTAAAGTGAGAGATGAAATAATTTGTGCTTACAGTTAAATCTCTAAACCTTTTGGGATACTGCAGATGAAATATAATTTCCAAGGAAGCAAGAGAAGCGAACTGTATCATTAATAGCTATCCATCACCTATACTTTTTTTTTGCATGCTTTAGTGACAGATTTTTATTTGTAATACTTCCTATGCCATACTACATGTCACCACTACAGCCAAAAGGAACTTGGGGAGCCACAGAAACAGGACTGAGTGCAGCACAGGGTCCAAAAGAATCTGATAAGGGAACCAGAAGGGGAGGGGCAGAAGTGAAGCTGACTATGACCAGAAGGAATGATGCATGAATATGAGAAGTCAGAAGGAACATAAGAGGAGCCAAGGGCCCATGCAGTCCAGCTTCTTGTATTTCAAAATGGCCCACCAGATGCCTCAGGGAGCACTCAAGACAACAGGATTACTGTATCTTGTTGCCACTCCCTTGCATCTGGCATTTAGAGAGATGCTACCTCTAAAACCTGGAGATTGCATACAGCCATCATGGCTTGCAAACTGTGATGGATCTTTCCTCCATAAAGTTTAATCTTTGGAGAAATCACTCAATGACAAGAATACTTCTGCACACAAACTACTTCTATCAAAAATCACCCAACTAAAACAATTAAAGGGACAGGACAGATTGGTCAGGATAGATCAAAAAGGTAGCAGACACTGAACTACTTTTGGTAATATCCATACGGAGTGCATAATAGCTGACTGACATTTCCCCTCACCTGTCAACTTGTGTTTAAAAAAAAAATGAGACTCATCACACCACACTTTATACTACCTCTTAAACTACTCACATAGCATAGGGAACTGTAGTATGAGCCATACAGCCATTCTACCACCCCCTTGTTGAAATATTTTTCCTGCTATCACAACAACCCCACAGATTCATTCTCGGGTTGTTGTTGTTTTTTTAAGTTCAGATGGCCAGAAAATCTCAAGACTCTCCTTCTACCATAACTGAGCAAGCTACACTCAAAGTACATTCAGATTTTAAGTTCAGCCAGCCCTCAAGTGAAGCAATCCACATCACATGTCAACTGTTCAGACTCAACATCATACTGTAGTATAAACCAGGCTTGACAAGTCTAAACCTGAAATGCTACAACATAGGAGTTAGTGATGGTGAAAAGATGCTGGGCATCGTCACCACCAGACTCTCCAGGTTGATATATGACCATCCCCAGGATATAATGTCAGGGGAAAAAAAGATGATGCCTGCTTCAGTGGTTAACAGGGGAACCTGTTATATTAGCATGGAGACTCTTCATGTGAGGCTGATAGCTGGGGAAAGCAGAAGACATGTTGATAACCACTGCATAGGAGAAGCAACCGCACCAGTGTTATCTACAGTGTCCTTCATGGGCTGTAACAGGTAGATCAGCACAAAATCAAAGAAGCTTCCTATTCAGAGTAGAGGCATTAAGGATCTGAATCCAAAAGGTACAATACACTGGCTCTCTAAAACTTGATTAAAAGGCATAAAGCCTGCATCAAACTGGTATCTCTAACCTCACGTCATGGTCAAGAATGTTTATCACATTTCACAATAATTGGGAGTTTTATGCTACTTAAAAAAACAACAAATCGTTGTGGTATCCAAGAAACATTCAACTGTTCAGCTAGAATAAACCCTCCCTTTCTTACCAGTCGCAGGTTGCCAAGCTGCATTAGCATCCACATTACTGTGACATTATTAGAATCTTCTTGTGCAATTATGATGCATGGCTGATCTTTCTGTGTACAGAGATGCAGAAAAGTCCCATGAAGTTAAGTGCACACTTTACCTTTATCTGTATTCCAATTAGAGGAAACAAAAGTATAGTGTTTATAGACAGGGGGCCATACAGATCACACACAATGTTAGACTTTGATCAACATCTCACCTCAATCAATATAGTGATAATTTTGAATATGTTACTATTTTTTTCCAGAAAGGAAGAACAAAAGGTGCACCGATTTTAACATATGGTCAGTACCCAATTCTCTCCCAATTTCTGTCTTCCAAAAGAAATCACTACTGAAACTAGCTCACTTTTGTCCCCAGACAAATTATCCCAGTCTATTAATCTGACCATGATACAGAAAACTTCCATGGATTCAGCAACCAAACAGTTGATTCTCTCCCAGATTCATGCTAGTAACAAATGTATGAGATCTTTCTTTGTTTTATTCATGTTAGATTTATGCCCACTGAAACCGGCAACACTATACACTATACACTATACTGAACACTATAAATTCAGTAGTTATAATCTGAAAAAGCCTTACAATATCCAAAATATGAGTTTGAGATCTCCTCCAGTACATCTAGAGTATTTTCAAGAATTTAATATATACTGATCCATAAAATTTCACAGATTTGCAAGAACTGTATTTATTCAGTTGAGTTTATAAATGTGTTAAGGCAGGGTGTTTGGAGTGGATCCATAATAAAAGCATGGAAGATAAGCCATGGTGTCATTGTGTCTAAATTTGAATCAATTTAAACCCAATGAAGTCAGTGCAATTAACGTGGCTAAATCCGAATACTAAACATAAGTGTAGGTCACAATCAGTATGCATCAATGTAATCATGTATTATTCTTATTTTCTATATTTACACAGTGCCATATTTTGCATTCTTCCTTGCAAGGGCACTATTGTCTTTAAATACACAAGAAAAAGTGTTCTGTAAACAGTCTGGGAAAACAGGTTCAATTATAATCAATTTTGACCCTCACATCTTTCCTGTAGGTTTTGAGAGCTAACGCACAGAACAAAAGAAAATTATTGAGTGAAACTCCACTCTGATCTCAGTTTTCTGTATTAAATTAAAAAAAAATCAATGTTAAGTGAAGGCATGTTAATCATATGTGAACATTACACCAATTAGAGTTGCACAAGGAAATTGACCCAGTGTACAACAAATAACTCTTGCAACTAAGTTGTTTATCATGCACAATCAGGCACATTATGGTTTCAAATAACATAAACATGTCGCAGTTTAGTATAATACATAATTACCTGTGTTGAGTCTGAACCACTGAAAATTATTATATAAAAACCATGATGGACATTTGAAATTATACCCAAAGAGACGTAAAGGGAGCCCTGAATGGCCGTAGTCGTCATCTAAGCTCCCTGGGATCTTAACTAAATGTTATTCCAGCCTTCCCATTTCGAAGACCGTGAGTGCAGGAACTAAGAATCAACCCTAAAGCCTTATACATGAAAAATATACTTTCAACTACTAGTTGAAGAGTGATAGCCCACCAAAATATAGCTCATCAAAATATTTTTTTTCAAGTTATATTTTAAGACTACAACATAAATTAGTGTTAAGACTTTATATTGAAAATCTTATTCTCAAGAAAACAAAATTTCACAATAAACACTGTCACATGGCCAATTAACGGTCCAATCCTATTTGGATGCTCGAGCGACCTCTTTCATATCCTAAGACAACGCCATGCCAGCACAGCCCTCCCAGTAATACTTTCAAATAGTAGTTTGTATAAAAGGTAAAGGCAAAGGTATCCCCTGACAATTAAGTCCATTCATGTCCGACTCTAGGGTGTGGTGCTCATCCCCATTTCAAAGCCGAAGAGCCAGCGTTGTCCAAAGACGCTTCCGTGGTCATGTGGCCGGCATGACCCTCCTTGCCGCAGCGCGTAGCATGCAGCTGGAACACGGAGCGCTGTTTACCTTCCCGCAAGCGGTACCTATTTATCTACTCGCATTGACATGCTTTGGAACTGCTAGTTTGTATAGTATACTTCAAATAGTATACTTCAGAAAGTATAATTTCCCAGCAATGCCAATAGCTTCCATGGAAATCTGGACACAGCCACAGAGAGCAGGGTCGTGACACTGGCGCATCATCTGCATGATACTGGTGCAATGTCCATGTGTCATTGGTGTTGCATCCAAGAAGCCAATCACTGCATTCACCCAGTCCCAACACTGATGGACAGACAAGCCCCACCAGGGTGAATGGACCAGGGGATTGGGGCAAGTGCAGGGCCAATGTGCAGTCAATACGTGTGGACGCCCACTGCTAGTGACTGGGAATGAACAACACTGCAACAGGAACCTCCACTGACCATGGGGAGGTGCCCCAAGGACACTCCCCCCACACATGACACAAGGATGCCATACCCCCCCCAAACAGGAGCTACAGTGACATCAGCAAAAAGGGAAAAAAGCACAGAACTGCTAGGAACCCCTGAACCCCAGGTTCTAGTCCCATTATCCCACCTGCACCCACATCCAAGGAGTACCTTGTTGATCACAACACAGGAAAGACAGAAATACAGCACCCACAGACTAGGGCAGTTGCATGCAATAAGTATTTCGATGATGAGGGTTCGTGTCCCCATAGGAACATTCAGCACCTGAAATAAAAAGCTTTGCCAGGGAACAGACTGGACAAGGGGAGCCTCAACAGGATCGGATGCTTCCCCAAGGTGTCCTGGGGTTACAGGCCCCACGCTAGCTTAATCCGACCCTTCTTGCATCACCAGGCATACCAGGCTGGGAGACACATGGACCTATAAGAAGCAGCATGGGCAAATCATTGGGCTGGCATGTGACACAGGGTGCTGAATACAGCGGCCCTCCCACATCCAAGGAGTACCTTGTTGACCACAGCACAGGAAAGACAGGAATACAGCACCCTCAGACTAGAGCAGTTGCATGCAATAAGTGTTTCGATGGTGAGGGTTCATGCCACACCCACACACAACCCATGCCCTTTACTTCCTTGCTGGCACCTGCCAGCATGACTGTGAGTATGCTGCCCTTCTTGTCCCCCTGCCACTGCCCACCATATACCATGGCAACAGGTGTCACTAAGGTGGTCCCTCCCCCCAGGAGCACAAGGAAACATGGAATGAGAATATTGCAAACTCTGGGAGCAGAGGGGCCCCTCTCCTCCATGGAGTCTCTTTGACTTATAATGTGCAGCTCCTGGAAATATGTTGGCTGAGCTCCTTTTTGCATCACAATTAATATAAAAGGTAAATAATAATTTCAATAAGAACTGAAATCACATGGCTGAAAATCCCTTAAATATTGTAACTTTGAGCAATAATTTTTCAAGCTTTATAATTATTTACCAGGTATAAATTGAGAGTCCACTGGTTTAACACATAAGTTTAATGTTCATGGTGAGTAAATATATTTAAGAATTTAAATGCTTCTTAAAAATTGCGGCTCTCAAACATCTCTCTTGCGGCTATCAAACATCTGAAGTTTATCGTATGTGGCTCTTATATTAAGCAAGTTTGGCTATATCTCTCACTCTGACAATTGCCAACTTGAAATGCCTGGCCAACTTTATTAATGTCATTGCTAATTATAAAAAAAATATGTTTGATTAGCTCAACAAAAATGTGTTTTATTGGTATGATATGTCTGTCTGCCCCTGGACACACTCACTACAATCACCACTAATAAAAATAGTCTACCATTTTGTTAGAGACGTTTGACACATTCTGTAAATTAATTCACAGCAGCCAATAGAATTAATTCATATCCTAAATTTATTTAAAAGATTTACAGTGCAATCCTATCCAACTTACACCACCAGTGCAGTGAGAACGGGAGACCCCAGAATGGAAAGGGGATTCAAATCCCCTCCACAGAGGGATTCAAAGGGGATTTGAATCCCCTTTCCATTCTGGGGCCTCCCATTCTTGCTGCACCGCTGGTTACACCAGTGGTGTAAGTTAGATAGGATTGCACTGTTATACAGATTGAGTATCCCTTATCCAGACTGCTTGGGACGGGACGCTGTCTGGATTTCAGATTTGTCTGGATTTCAGAATATTTGCATAAATATGAGATATCTTGGGGATGGGACCCAAGTCTAAACACAGCATTTGTTTATGACTCATTCACTTTATACAAATAGCCTGAAGGTAATATTAAACAATATTTTTGAATAATTTTGTGCCCCAGCATGCCTTGCACTACGCCAGCCAGGTGCTGGAAAAAAGTGTTATTTTTTAGGTCATAGCCCCCCAAAGTCTGGATTTTGGAATAGCCTGGATTTTGGATGTCCGGATAAGGGCTAATCAACCTGTACACCGCTTTCCTCAAAGTTTAAAGTGGTGTACAACAATAAAAGAATTAAAAACATAAAAAATACAATAAGGTAAAACTATAAAAAACAGCTCAGAGTAAACCTATACATACTATTTAAAAAGGAGTCCCTAGGAGCAACCTTCCTCCTCAAAAGCCAAGCAAAACAAATGTTTTAAACCCTGCTGGAAACCATATAAAGAGGGGGCTGTCTTCAGATCTTCTGGGATTTGATTCCTCAGATACGGTGCCACAACAGAAAAGGCCCTGCACCTTGTCGCCATTCCCTTGGCTTCAGACGGAGGTGGTATCCTAATCAGGGCCGTAACTAGAGATCATAAAGGACATACAGGGTTATGTGGGCGAAGGTGGTCCTTAAGATATCCCAGTCCCATGCCATATAGGGCTTTAAAGGTAATCGCCAACACCCTGAATTGGGCTCGGAATTAAATGGGCAGCCACTGTAGCCACAGCATGGCAGGCTTAACCCGCCAAGCACCAGTGTATAACTAGGCTGCCACATTCTGAACTAACTGCAGCTTCCAGACTGTCTTCAAGGGCAGCCCCACACAGAGTGTGTTACAATAGTCTACATGAGATGTCAGTAGGGCATGGACCACCGTAGCCAGATGCGACCGACTCAGGTATGGTTGCAGCTGGCGCATGAGCCAAACCTGGGGAAAAAAACCCTGCCACAGCTGTCACCTGACAATGCAGGGACAACTGTGGGTCCAGGAGGACTCCCAGGCTGCATACCTGTACTTTCAGAGGGAGTGCTACACCATATAGAGCAAGTTGCAGATCTAGTACCTGAATTGTGGCCTTCCAGATCAGAGGACCTCTGTCTTGTCCAGATTTAATGTTATTAGCCAGTTTATTAGCACTCATTGTCCAGTTTATTATTATTCATTTATTATTAATTTTATTATACAGTTTATTAGCACTCATCCAAGCCTCAACTACTTCCAGGCAGCGCCCCAGAACTTTGACAACCCCCTTGTAAACTGGTGGAAAAGAGAAATAGAGCTGAGTGTCATCCACATATTGGTGACATTCAACTCCAAATCCCCGGAAGACCTCTCCCAGCAGTCTCATGTAGATATTAAAAAGCATGGGGATGTTAAAAGGAATGGATCCCTACGGCACTCCACAATTCAATGACCAGGGTGCTGAACAGGTATCACACCCAGCATCACCATCTGGGTCCAATCTGCCAGGAAGGAGCAGAGCCACTGCAAAACAGTGACTCTAAGCTCCAACCCACCCAGCCAGTCCAGAAGGACACCATGGTCGATAGTGTGGAAAGCCGCTGGAAGATTTAGCAGGACCAACTGGGCTGCATTTCCCCATTCTAGTCCTTGGCACAGATCATCATTCAAGGGGACCAAGGTCATATCTGTCCGAAAGCCAGGCCTGAAACTAGATTGAAAGAGGTCCAGATAAAATAACTTCTTCCAGAATTCCCTGGAGTTGAGACACCACCATCTGCTCGATCACCTTGCCCAAAAAGGTGTCAGGAATCCTAGGAGCCAGGATGGTGTAGTGGTTTGGGAGTCGGACTTAGACCTGGAAGATCCAGGTTCAAATCCCTGCTCAGCCACAAAGCTTCCTGGGTGACCTTGGGCCAGTCACTATCTCTCAGCCCCACCTACCTCACAGGGTTGTTGTGAGGACAAAAAGGAGGGGAGGAAATATGTACACCACTCTGAGCTCCTTGGAGGAAGGGTGGTATAAAAATGTGAAAAATAAATAAAAATAAATAAAAATGGGAGGTTTAGACAGTGGTTGGAAATTATCCAGGACCATTGGGTCTAGTTAGGGTTTTTTCAGGAGAGGGCGAACCACTGCCACCTTTAAGGCTTTCGGCAATACCCCCTCAGAGATGAATTTACTATCCTCCTCACCAATTCAGCCACCCCCCTCCCCATGGGCTGATTGTAACAGCCACTCTAGGCAAGGATCAAGAGAAGAGGCAGCTGACCTCCCACTCCAGAGAATCCTATCCACATCCTCAGGTCATATAATCTGAAAATAATCACAAATAACTGCACAGGCAGTTACCCAAGAAACATCTATAGACTATCGATGCAGAGTCCTCCAAGTTGAGTTGGATCTGAGCAATTTTATCTGCAAAATGTTTTGCAAAAGCATCATAGCAGCCTATATGTATTGTAGAAATTTACTAACTATACAGGCAAGAAGTTCTTGAATTTTTTTCTGTACATGGTATCACATAGAATGTTATTACCTTTCAGAATTTTACTGTTGGAGCCAATATCTGAGCTAGAAGATAGTGTCCAAAGCTAACCTGGGTACCCACACTTGGATCGTTTTCTGGGTGACAATGCCCTAGTAGGTCACAATAAATCAGGATTCAGTTAGGTTCCTGCAAAGCCCCGTGGGCAGCGAATTCGCAGATACAGAAACATTGATCCTATGGGATCATTGGGGTTCCATACTGGGAGGTTAGGGGATTGAGGGGGTTGTTTTACCTGCTGCAATGGTAAAACCTGAAGGTTCCCCAGCCACTAAAAGTGCTCCGCGCTGGACACAGGTGCCATTTTGAATGTCCTTGCTACACAGAGGAATGTCCTGTGTTTACCAGGGACATTCAAAACGGCACCCATGATCAGCATGGAGCACTTTGACATGGCCAGGGGAAGCTTCTGAGGCATTCCCCAGCCATTTCAAAGCGCTCTGCGCTGGTAGCGGAAGATATTTTGAATGTCCCTGCTGCCTCCGGAAGGTTTCTGCTGGCCAGCAGAGACTTTTCAGGGGCAGCAGGTATCTCGGAAAGCGAGACCCACCTCAAGAATGGTGTGAGGTGCACTCAATCTTGCCCCTCACGGATACGCAAATTCACGATTAGCAAATTTGCATATGCCGAGGATTGACTGCACTCTGAAATAATGCCTTTAAATGCAACATAGCTACTCCAGAATTAACCTTTTTAAGCAGCAACCTTATACTATATATATATACTTACATGGGAATAGGTCACATTGAACTCTGTGGGGCTTACTTCCAAATAGACATGCATAGCATAGCACTGCAAGATTTGCACCTTAGATGCAGGACAAGATAATTAACAGTGCTACGTGTCTTCATGTAAACTTTAAAGGATTACATAACAGATTATTTGCACATGGTTCTAAGTGTACTAACAGAAAAATGCATACAACAACAATCTAAACACATGCTGAGTAAGCCTGGAATACATGAGTTCATTCAGTGAAAAGTGACTACAGTGACACTCCAGCCTTTTTATTTAGACTTTAATTTTAAAGAAGTTATTATTGTTAAGAATATGTATATCCTGCTTTTCAACAAAAAGTTATGTGAATATATGTTCATGACTGCAGCTTACCCATACCCCATAACCCTGAATTCATAGCAATATCCAATCTAAAGTTGAAAACAGTAACTTTTTATAACAATATCCATATTGTCAGATAAAATAACTGCAAATGTACATGCCAATTTAACGAAGAAAGCAAAGGGTCTTTCAACATTAGTAGATCCATTAAGAATATATAACTTAGAACTGTAGTGAACATTATCATATTTGAACTGGAAAGAGGGAAACACTAAACATATCACAGCAAAACAATAATGGAACAAACTGAAAGCACAAGAAAATGTTATAGTACCAGCAACAGTGAAGTCAAAATACAAAAATAGAATGAACGTGATGTGTTATATTTAGCTTGGTGGGTAGGCAATGAAATCCCCTTTGTGCTATCTTCTTTGATAGTCAGTAGGGGAGATCAAATTCGGATGAAGTGGTAGTGAAGTTTCAGCAATTTTTTTTTAACGGGCTCAAGTGTGAGTCATTTTTCAAAAGAATTCTGAATTTATTATCTTTTTAAGGAAGCATTCATTTTTGTTGTTCTCTGCCAAGCCTAAATCAAAACGTGTCATTTTTAATGTCATCTATTTATAACAGGAGTCCTATTTTATTTTAATTGCAATGTGAATGTTTGCTAGTAAGTTTTCATCAGCAGGCTTACCCTGCCGACTGCACTGCTGGTATCTTACTTGGAAAAGAGCAGCTCATTTGAGACATAAAAATGATTTCAAAGTGAAATATTTTCATCCTTCTTCTACATCAGCATTTTTACAAGCTGCAGGCAGCACACTGCATCTGCAGTGAATCATGCAGAATGACATTTTTAATGAGGGAAGGGACAGCAGAAATATAAGGTATAACACAACAGTTCCATTCTAATAACAATCTAGTGCTCCCTCCTGTCTGCCCCCCCCCCCCGCCACTGCATTAACTTTCACGCAGGAGTGGACATGTTGGCTATGAGTCAAATTAAGATGTAGAGTATTATTTCTGTAATGCCAGTAAGGCTGGCTCTGAACACTCAACTCTTGGTGCTAGAAAGAAGTCTTTCTAGAAACGTCTTCTGAGATACTTGACCACTTAAAAGCAAGAATACTGCAGTGCAGGGCAATTCATGTCTCACAGCACTGCGAACTCACTGTGGATTCTGGCAGAGAAAAGATACAGCAACGTTCCAATATGCCATCTGGATACCGTGCTTTGGTACGGATCTGGTATACAACCAAATTCACAGAGAAAACGAGGGAATATTTTTCAAATTACCTAACTATCACAAAGTACAGTATACAGGTTTTACACTAGAAAACAAAGCGAGTCAATTGTCCGTTAAAGGCATACATCTTTTCAGATGATAACGTCTGCAAGACTTTCAAGCATAACCTTGCGTCGACACACTAACTTGGCTAGTGCACATACAACTATTTGTCCCAATGTGAACAAACAACATGCTTAAATAACCAATTTGGTGTTGGTGGATAGCAAGTTAAACGATCTTTTGTTTCTTACCATCGACGCAGGCTGGCCTTGCTCTCGTTGTACCGGCAATCTGTCCTTTTTTACATGCACAACGAGCTGTTTGTCGGGCTATAGTCCTTCGGGGCTGACTGCTATCTCTGTCCAAAGTAACAATCTCACATGTACCTGCAGCCAATTGACCTGGAAAAAGAACCAGCAACAGGTACCATAGTCACTGAATGTACTGCAGGCAATCTGTTACAGCCAAATAGAGTCATGGCCCAATGTCACAGCAGACACTCCATGACAAATGGAAAGTCAGCTGATAGATATAATAAAAACAGAGGTGACATGCAATTTTCCTTGCGTTGGACAAGTGAAACCTTGAGAACTGTCAGAAAATTGCTATTTTTCTATACAAGATGGCATGAAACGAGTTACTTTTACTTTTAGTTTGCTGTAAGAACCATTATTCTGGTGATAAAGTCAAGTGTTTCAGGTATACTTGTGAATGACAGAGGCAAATATATACAACAAGAACACAAAAAATAAAAGGACAAAGAAAGGAAAGGAAATAATTTCTCCATGAGAACTAGGAATTCTCATGTTCACCCCTTTGCTGAAACAGAGTTGAGAAATAATCATCTGCATAGAATCAAAAGTTTGATATTTTCCTGAAAGCCAACTGCTGTTGAGAATTTGCTTTAAACAATTCCCATTATAAATTAACTTGGGCAAGACACTAGTATCACCTTCAATTTGGAATCTTTTCCCACACAATATTCCTCTCTTTCTTCCCCATGCAATGACTACTGTATTACAATGTCATTACTAAAGGAGGGAGAAGAGCAACAAGAACCCCCTACAAAACATTACTTAATTATATTATTCTAAATATCAGAGACACTACTGGCTATGAAGCTGGTTTCAGTGATACCTCAGTTATTGACTAAAGACACTGCCATACAAATTCAATACCAGAGTCTGGAAATGATCTTGATAGTAGTTCTGGTTAACAATGTATTCTTCACACACTACAGTTCATACTGCAACTTATTATTTATTTAATTATTTATTTTCCCTGGTAAATGATGACTATCAAACCTTTCCCTAAGAAAAAATGAATAGAAGAGAACAAAGCTTGACAAAATAAGTTTTTTTTTTTCTGTACTGAATTACTTTACTTGCAGACCAATCCTATCTAAAATGTGTATTCTGCTGGCGCAGGCTGCCTCAATGCAGCCATAAAATGCTTTGTGGCACCGCAAGCTGCTGGCACACTGGTGAGAAAGCCAGAGCCTTCCCGTGCACACCAGTGGATTGACAGAGACCCACCGGCGGACGTAAGCCCGCGCAGGGGGTGGTTGGGACAGGGCAGTGTCAGGAGCAGGGGGAGAGCAGATTGGGCCCAGGAAGGGGGCGGGATTGGTGGCGGAGATGTGTGCTGAATTCTGACCCCCTTCCCGGACCTGATCCACCAAGCACGGATCAACTTGTACTTGTGCCAGTGATATCGCTGGTGCAGGTCCGAGTTGACCCATAGCAGCTGCTGCAGCTTACCACGAGGATACCTCCAGCAGCCAAAACTCCCCCACAGGATGCAGCGGAAGCCGTGCTTGCGCTGCTGCATTGCGATGTGGGGAGTTAGGTAGGATTGGGCTGCTCATAAGGTCTCCATGATATCAATGAAAGCAGAAAATCAAAAATATGTTAATCTATATGAATTAGTAGAAAGTCATAATAATATCTCAATCTAACCTGAATCTGGAAGATTAAAATGCTTTTTAGACAGCACAGGAGGTAAACAAGAATTTCAAGTATGCCATCCCTAACATAGATCTTTCTCTAGCCCATCTCCTGACAGCAAAAGCAATGGATCATGCCCATAATTTAGAGTAATAGAAATCCTTCTGAGAGGTAGAGGGATAAAGACCTGTTAGAAATCAGCACTGGCTCCATCCACATTGTGAAATCAGCATTGGCCGCTATGCCAAGGAAGAATGGTGTCAACCTGTACTAACAGGGACATCAGATATGGTCACTGGCTATTAAAATTGAATGCCAATTTCCAACTTCTACAAAGTTAACCCTGTGACATGTCACATTCCTACCCTTTCAACGTTAAATGATGACTGAACAAGTATGCCTCAAAACACTGCTAGATTGTAGATGACCTATTATCAGCCTAGATTGTAGTTGACCTATTATTAGCCTAGATTGTAGTTGACCTATTATCAGCCTAGACTTTCTCAAGGCAGAAATAAAGGAGCTGAGTAATTGTCACTGGTGTGTGAATTCCCAAGCACAGCTGCCCTTTAGTGACTATATAATTCTCTCAACGTCTTTCAGAGGGAAGAGCAGAATAACTGTTTCTTGCTAGCCCAAATTGGTACAGAGAACCTGTGGCATAACTCCATCAAGGGCAGAGTAAACGATGCTGCGGTAGTCAGTTGAGAAGTGGCAGGGAGAATATTCAACAATAAAACCCACCACATCCTTGAATTTAGAGGCTACCCCCTCTAAAGTCTGATCTTTGAACAGTTAGACTTATCTTCCAAAGTGCTTCTTTCTATGAGAAGTAAGCCAGTTGGCTGCATACAAAACGTATTATCCCACATCAGTTGCACAACAAAACAAAGAGGTCTGAGGTTACTGTACTCTATATGCTGCTGCATTCCGAGACACTTGCATTACAAACAGATGGTCCCACGTACCATGGGACTCGCTGCATTTGGAAAGAAGCCAAGCACTCTTCGAGTAGCACATCTGCCTCTTTCATGGGTACAGTCTGCTTCCTTTGAAGAACTTGACACACTGAGAGAACCTGCTAGTGCCATAAACTACACGCTATCTGAAGCCAGAGCACTCTTACGTTGATGTGCATTGCACATTTACATTTAAATTCCTTATAGATATACCAGCAATATGAACTGTGGCTATGGTTTGGTGATTACTCTGGTTTCTAAATAGTATTTATTTATTTATTTGCTTAAAAAAGCTGGTTCTAGGACCCTGAGAATTGACGGTGTAACTCAGCACACAATGGGCCACCCAACTGATGGGCTTTATGAAGGAAGAAAGAATCATGTATAGTGGTGGTTGTTAAGCTGTGATCAAGCAGCCCTCCAGTGGTCCCTTATGCACTTCCACTTCCATATCCTCTTAAGATGATGAAAGCACTAAATAACTGGTGGGCTTCTACTACACGATATTGAGACCAGGGTAAATCTTTAAACTGAAAAAGGAGCTTGCCTTCTCACTAGTTCAAGTAGGAATGAAATTCAAGGAATGGAAGCACAGTGAACGGAAGCAAGTTGAGAAAATAAATCAAGTACGATAGCCGGAAGCATCTTTCCAAGCAAGGGCGTATAGAACATCTCCAAGATGGAAAGATGCCAGAGTAAAGAACTGTCCTTCTAAAGCCACTCTTCATCTGCAACGCAGCTATAGGAATGAGCTCATACCCTTCTCAGCTCCCACTCCCACAGGGCTTCTGGAGAGCATGAAAAACAGTTTTCATATGTACCAAGGATTGTCAAAAATTGTGGGCTGCTGATTGTATTTCTATACGTAGACTGTCAATTATTATGCCAATACAATACACAAAATATTGTTTCCATTTATGGTACACAGTATACTTGTCCACTCTAAAGCCTGAATACAAACAAACAAGAACTCTCAAGGTGCATGAGAGTGCCATGAAAATAACCCTGAAAGGGGGCTAATATCTTCCTGCAAGAGTTTTCTGTTTGTTTTCCTTTGATTACAAGCTTATAGTTCAACGCACATTGGGACCTTCAGCAGGTTTTCCAAGTAAACTATCTCCTGTAACATGGGATTTCTTATTTGTTGTTCTTTTGTTTGTGGTGCTGCCCCCCCCCCATTCCTGATTAGGCTCAAAGTTGCCCTTCTGTTGCACAGAGAATGCATCTTACTAGCAGTAATATGTTGTATTGTGTTCTTGGGAAAAACTGATTCCTTGAGAGTGAATTCTCAAGGAAAGTCTCGTAAATGTTATATAAAATGTGGATGCACACATGACACAAATCTGTCAGAATGCCTGTAACGTTATCAGCAAAGAATTGATGTGGGGCAGTACAATCCAGCATGGCAGGAGCTGATAGCATTATGATCGGGGGGGGGGATGCTTTTGTTCCAGTTTTGTCACAGAATTAGGCATGTTCAGGATATGAAAACATTTCTCCCAGGATCCTATACTAGCTGACAATTCAGTTCAATCTGAATTTTGTGTTCTAAGGGATACTTTGAGCAATCTGTCTAGGTTCCCCATGAATCCAGAAATGTAATTCTCTGAATTGAACATTCAGCCTTATTCCATACTCTCATGAAGTAATTTTTTCCCATGTGCCATCATTTGGATGCTTAGCAACGCAGGCTCTTTTTATAACTCAACATGCACAAAGGTTCATTTGACTAATTCTCCCCTAACAAATTTTACCTGCAGTTATCCCATCTGTTATAAAGAACTGAATCCCAGTAGCCATGGTATTTAGGATTTTTGCAGATCCCAATGAAGACTGAGAAGGCTGTTCATGTAAGAAACAATGTGTACTCTAAGTTCTGCATAATACCAATAATGTTGCTAATTAACCAATAATTCCTCTGCATTTACACAAGCACTGCTTGGGGCAAGTTCCGTTTTATTATATTTTGAATGTAAGAAAGCACTTCTAACAGCTGCTTATGTAAGTCAAGGTACTGTGTCAATTGTTAATATTATTTATTTATTTTTCACATTTTTATACCGCCCTTCCTCCAAGGAGCTCAGAGTGGTGTACATATTTCCTCCCCTCCTTTTTGTCCTCACAACAACCCTGTGAGGTAGGTGGGGCTGAGAGATAGTGATTGGCCCAAGGTCACCCAGAAAGCTTCGTGGCTGAGCAGGGATTTGAACCTGGATCTTCCAGGTCTAAGTCTGACTCCCAAACCACTACACCATCCTGGCATACATACATACGCCCAGAGGCATCACTACACTCCTGTGGGGGGCCATCGATGCAACACCCCCCACGTGACGCCACAAGTTCTGCCCCTGCGGTGTGTGATGTCACTTTCACCGTGCGAGCAAAATTCAGTGGCGGCGTGGCGCGAAAGCACCCCCCTGGCATTTTTATGCCGTAAGGAGCACAGGAGGGCAGGAGGGTCGCCAATCCTCCCACCACAAGTGGCCTGAAAAATGCTGGGGAGTGCTTTCGCACCACCGTCAAATTTCAGCAGAAGCGCGGCCAAAGTGACCCCCCCCGCCGCTTGACACCCCCGCCGCCAGGGGCCCACCGCCCAACCACTACCCCTAATGACACCTCTGCATACGCCTGACTCCAGAATCCACGTTCAAAGTCCACTGAGTCAGACAAATGGTTCCTTGAGCAAAATACTGGATTTCAGGCACAGGTTTTCTACACCCTGCAGGAAATAGTCAACTGCCAGGTTTACCAAGGCCCTCTTAAACCTTGATCCAGAACCGCCTACATACTCATATTTCCCCAGGAGACCACTACAATAGTTCTGCTGATGGTCAGAGGGAAAAAAAGATTTCAGCCACCCATAGAGGTCTCAGGCAAAGTAACAAAGCCATGATGTTATTAAGACGGTTAAAACTACTTCACACATACACTTTCAAACTGATCTCACAGTTTTCGTTCTTTTATATATAATCTCCCCTACCTCAACTCCTCAGGGTTTTAGGTTTTTTTTTTTCCTTTTAAAAAGCTCCACCAACGTAACAAAGAAAATAACTTACCCTGATTTTGATGAATAGTAGCATTTGACCCTGTTTAAGATGAATGGTAGAATGGCAGCAAGGAGGAACTGCTGTGCCAAGGGAATACAAGAAGCTTTCAGTAGTGTCAGTTCAGGAATTCTTCATATACTAAAGCACTCTTGCTGGACAATAATCAGTCAGTGTGCAAACCCTGATCTGAACATCAGGAAATCCACAACCTAGACCAGTGCTTCCCAAGCTTTTTTGACCTGCGGCTCCATTGACCATTGGTGACCATTGGCCGCGGCTCCCCATTACATTATGTTGATGCCTGCCAATTGGCATTGCACTTTTTCCGAGATGGTATTCCGCAGCTCCCAGTTTGGGAGCCACTGCCCTAGACCAGGGGCGTTCCTAGGGCTTGCGTCACCCGGTGCGGGAGGTCAGTGCATCACCCCCATTATGACCCCTTCACCCCCATTATCACCCCTTCTCCCATGCAGTGGGTGGGAAAACGCATCATCGCACCGCCTCATGCCATTGTTCCACCTCCCGCTTAATCAAAATTACACCTTTAAAATTTACAATATTATGTGAACAGCCTAATGTATATTTGCAGCCTAAACAGAGGCATCACCCACCATGAGAGCATTAACTTTATTTATATATATATATATATATATATATATATATATATATATATATATATATATATATATATATATATATATATATATATATACACACACACACACACACACACACACACACACACACACACACACACACACACACACAGGTAGCAGTAACAGTAACCAACTCAGCTCTCAGAACAATCTTAGAACAATCAGTATCATTGGTCTGTTTTGAGTTAAGGAGATCCACTTTTTTGTTACACAAAGTTGTTTTCTCTGTTTCCGGTTATTTGGTCATATCGCATGATAGGATACAGATATTCAGACACGGTGTGTTTCAGTGCATTCTACATGAGATTACACATTGAATGATATATAACATGATGGCATACGTCTTAAAGACAAAGGTTTTCACAATTTTGGCCACTAGTGATGTCACCCCCCCTGAGGATGTCACATGGTGCGGTCCGCACCCCCACCCGCACCAGTGTAGGGACGCCACTGCCCTAGACCCTGCCTACCTGTCGCTCCTGCTCCTTGTTCTCTTCTTTTCAGATGGTTCATTGGGAAATACAGTTCTTCCTTATATAGCTGCAGCCGAGAAGAGTGCTCACCATCCCTCAATAAAACCTCCCAAGTTCCCTATTGTAACCTACTTATTATTGAACTGATTACTGCTCTTCACATTTATGGGTTCAGTTCAGGTTCAAGGCAAATACGAGATTTTAGGTTCAACTTCACTGTGGGGGGGAGAACTGACTTCTGGGTTCAGGTTTGGTTTGACTCACTGATACGAATGTTGGAAACTACCTTGTCTATCTAGTTCAGGATTATTTACCCAGACATCCCAGGATTTCAGACAGGGGTCTTTCCCCACCCTACTAGGAGATGTAAGGAACTGGACCTAGAATTGTCTGCATACAAAGCAGGTGCCTTACTTCTGAACAAACCACGTTTCTGTAAAAGTACCTTAAAAAAATAAGACACTATTTATTCTGCTTGTAAAATTAAAACTTTTAAAACTGCAGCGACAGGACTCATGATTCACACATGTGTCGTGCCCACTGCAGCATGATGCAAGCAGACATCTTGATTGGCCAGACTAAAGCCCGACCCACACCACATGAGATCAGGCGCAGAGGCGAGCGAGCATAGGTGCCTGGCCGCTCGCCTCCGCGTGCTGAACTCGTCTCCATGAGTGTCTTCCAGCAAATAGTCTTCTAAGAAAGCGCAGTGGTGATTGGCTAAGCACATGTGCGGTCCGATACACGAGAGAGAGGGGCAGGAAGCAGAGAAAACTAACAAAACAATTTGTGCCGGGAATTGAATTCATCTTGCTAACTTATGTGAGAAAGAGAAATGGATCCAAGAGAAATCGGAGACTCAAGTGAGTTCCGATTGACTGACAACCCCTTTTATCCCACCCTCTCATCCGATTGGTGGCTGCAGTAGCTCTGCATACCCGTCCCCTCAAAACATGGACATCAAACTTTCTGCATGCGCCGAAACTCAGGAGAGCGCAGCTCTCCCACGTTCAGCTGCTCTCTTCCGAAATGGTGACCACACAGCTTTGCACAGCTCCGTGTGCGTCTGGGACGCACCGGAAATCGTGTGGTGTGGGTCGGTCTTAAGAGTGAGCAGCAAATGAGCTGGTAAAGCTGCTCCTCTGCTTCCTTCTTGTTCTCTTTTCCTTCCCAGTGGTAGCAGCCAATGAACATGTGCTACTACCATGCTGTACTGCCTCTTGTCAATCAATCAATAAACCTTAATTGGCTTAACATAAATGGAAGGAGATGAGTGGCAGTGTGACATGCTCAATATAAGACATGCAGGAGACATGCATATAAACACGTGTACTTGGTGCTGGTTTTACTTTTTTAGATTTTACTTTTCTGGGCTCCAAGATCACTGCAGACGGAGACAGCAGCCATGAAATTAAAAGACGCTTACTCCTTGGAAGGAAAGCTATGGCAAACTTAGACAGCATAATAAAAAGCAGAGATATCACCATGCAAACAAAAGTTCGCATAGTCAGGGCGATGGTGTTCCCAGTAGCAATGTATGGTTGCGAGAGTTGGACCATAAGGCTGAGCGCCGAAGAATAGATGCTTTTGAACTGTGGTGCTGGAGAAGACTCCTGAGAGTCCCTTGGACTGCTAGGAGATCAAATCAGTCAATCCTAAATGAAATCAACCCTGACTGTTCCCTGGAAGGACAGATACTAAGGCTGAAACTCAAATATTTTGGCCACCTAATGTGAAGAGAGGACTCTCTGGAGAAGACTCTGATGCTAGGAAAAATTGAAGGCAAAAGGAGAAGGGGAAGGCAAAGGATGAGATGGTTAGACAGCATCACCGATGCAATGAACATGAAAATGAGCGAACTCAGGAAGATAGTGGAGGACAGAAAGGCCTGGCGGGATATGGTTCATGGGATCACAAAGGGTCGGACACGACTTAACGACTGAACAACAACAACTCTTGGTGCTGGAGAGCAAAGGGCCAGATCAAGACCATGACTATTAGAAAGACTGTTGGCAAGAGGCCATAGATCCTCAGACCAAGAAGGTCACATTTCTGATCTTGCCTTGGAACCATGTAATAACTCCCCCCCCCCCCGGTTGATCTTTGGAACTCAGCTCTGCAGTTTGGGACAGAGCTTCTTTACTGCTTAATGTTTTCATGAAACATGCAGTTTTCACACCTCCAAAATGGAAGTGAAACTTTCTAGCAGATTTAATGGTTTATGACCTGATCCACTTCCCTGGACTTCTGAGTTGGGAAAAACACCTTTTGGAAGACAAGGGAAAGGCGTCACGCTTCCAATGGTCCTCACCAACCTCAAGATGAAACCCATTGTTGGAAATGATCCAACTGAAATCCAACCAGCTACCACACCCTCACCTGGGTGGTGGGGCAAAGGCGGAACCCGTCTGGGGGCCCATGGCTAACAAGAGATGACTTTCTGATTGAATCACACCAGCTAGGATTCTATGGGGTGAAAAGGTTTTTTTTTTAAAAAAAAAACACCTTGGCTTCAGAGTCTCACGTTCTTCTTTCCACCATTTGTTTCTTGATTCACGTTTGTATCCTGTCTTGCTGAGGATGCTTGTAACTACCTGCTGGTGCTGCAACTTCATTCCAACCTCCTTTTAAGAATCACCTTGTCTGAGGCTCCCTACGCTCCGAGGACCTGCTCCCTTGACTTGCTCCCAGTATGATGCCCACTAGTCAGGTTTTGTTTTTAGAGGTAATACAGTATACAGTGTGTATATGTTTTTAATTACACCTGAACACCTCGTAACTAAGCAAAATTTGGTGCTGAACTGAAAAACGAAACTTTCCCAGACATTTATCTCTAGACTCACACCTCTGTGCATCATTTCTTTTCTCTAGTTAGCCCTCCTCTGCTCTCAGTGTCAAAAAGGTGATCCCACTTCTGCAGTGGAAGGCTCAACTCATGTTGACTTTTCAAGTTTGCACAGTCTATTGTTTTAATCATGCTAGGTACAGTACAGACACACGACAGACAAAATTTAACACCAACATTTGATTAATATACCATACTTCTTCGGTATACCAATGTATCATCTACGTGCATTGCATAACCGAGATTACTTGCAAGAATAAACATTGCTACAAGGTTTAAAGCCTGCAGCACCAAGCCCCAGTATTTATAAACATTTACTTCCAATTTGAAGGCTGGCTCTAGGATATGTTGCTGCTTGTTTACTGTTATTGATGAAGAATTTTCCAATTCATTTATGCTCACTTCTCCATCTCTTCCCTTACAATTTTGGACTAGACAGTTTCGGTTTACTACTGTCATCAGATTTCATATATTAATGTCAGTTTGCTGCAACAGAACTGCATAGCTGATATGAGATAAGCTTATTCTATTACTGTTCCATTTAAAATCTGAATGCAGTTATCTTTAATCAAATGAGTCCGATGACTGCTGGAATTATGGGAAGCCAATGCTGGCCTACAGGCGCCTTAAAATTTAACACCAGAAAAGGTAGATTTGCACAGCTCATGGATACACACATCATAAATTCTGTTCATACTACACAGAGGTTTCTAGCATAACTGAGATGTCGCAAAACACTTGTACAACTGCTCCTAATCAAAAGCATGCATAACAACGAAAGAAATAATAAAAGGAAGATGCACACATGGCACAAAAGCCAACAATAATATGCCTAAACTACTGAGATTTAAAAAATAATGTAGTCAGCATTGGAGTACCATTACTCAAAGAAACCAGTAAAAACAATTGACAGGAGAACGAAATATAGAATTCCGATCAGAAAACTTCATGTTATATTTTCTATCATATTTGGCAATATAATATAACAGCCCAATCCTATCCTTTCCTGCCCACTGGTGTAGCCACACCAAAAACAGATGTGCTGTATCCAGTCGGAGTGGGGGTGGACCGGGAGGCTTCAGAGGGAAAGGGGGATTTAAATTACCATACACCTCCGCAATAGGTCTCCTCAGACCTGCACTAGCAATTTCACTAGCAAAAGTCTGAGGAGAGAAAGGGGGCAGGAAGGCTACACAAACAGGAGACAGGATCGGGTGCACCAGATTCAGCTCCTCCTGCAGCCTCCCCAACCCTGTTCTGTTCCCTCCCCACCTCTCCCACTGATTTATCTGCTCCAGCGGGTGGCCAGCAGTCCAATGATATAAGAACATAAGAAGAGCCTTGCTGGATCAGGCCAAAGGCCCATCTAGTCCAGCTTCCTGTATCTCACAGTGGCTGTGTACTTATTTTGTTGGCTGTGTACTCACACCGGATGCCTCAGGGAGTACACAGCCAACAAAATAACCTGTTTCCTGTTGACACTCCCTTGCACCTGGCACAGAGAAAACCTACTTCTAAAGCCAGGAGGTTGCTTATGGCTTGTAACCTGTGATGGTCTTTTCCTCCATGAATCTATCCAAGTCCCTTTTAAAGGCATCTAGGCCAGGTGCCATCACCACATCCTATGGCAATGGGCACGTAGGCTCTGGCCTTCCTTCCAGTGCTCTGGCAGTGCATTACTCAGTGCACTGCCAGAGCGTATTTTATGGCTGCGTTTCAGAAGCTGCCGCCAGCAGAACACGCATTCCACTGGCAGCTTCGGCCCATAGGATTGGGCTGTTAAACTAAGCCAAATGTTGAAGACTGCTACGCAAACTAGTTGAAAATGTATCTAGCCTCTTATGAACTAGTGGTGATTCCATTCAGATTGCCTGTTTGGAATTCCATTCAAATGCATGCCAAGACACTAGATCTCTACCACAGATATATCTTCAAGATCAGGGCTACCCTCTGTTGTTACATGCACAATTACATTTATCATAGACAAAAAGTTGTTCCTTTGGAGTCAGGGAGGCATTTGTTTGTTTAGCTACATAAACCACTTTGTAAACTTTTTGTTGTTGTTGACAAGCACTAGACAGAATATTCTTAAAAAGTAATAACAGAAGAATTTAGCTTGCTATCTCCACCCATAAATATTAACACACCCCATTATTTTAACGGGATGACATCTCCCAAAATCAACATATCCTAGTGGTGACTACATTCAAATGTGCACAAAGGCACTGATATTAAAGTGAAGGATATCATTATCATCATCATCATCATCATCATCAATGGAAGATGAAGAATTTTGGCCTATGTATTCCCCTTTGATACAGCTCTTCAGCAGTGGAGCAAGTGTGAATTCCATTATAGTGGCAAGTGTCTCAACATAGCCATGCCTGAAAAGATCTGACTACAACTCTTTACTATCTTATTTACAGGAGTATCTTTAAAAGATTCAATCCAGAAGAAGTCTATTAACACTGCCTATCCCTTTCCTACTGGCCACATATTTACATTTGAAACTCAGTAACGCAAGTTTCAAGCTGAGAATGTATAATGTATGGGGCCCCTGTATCCATGGATCTGTTATCTGCGGATTCACTTATCCACGGATAGTGGGAGCCCCCCCCCGCGCACCCCACCAGCCATTAATTTACCTTAGAAGGTGGTCTGTGTCTTCCTTTCAGCAAACGCTATAAGCAGCAGCATGTTGCTTATAGCGCTGAAGCCGGTTGAGTGCTAGAGAGGCTCAGCCGAAGAACAGGAAGCAGTTCCAGTTCTTGCTCCCTGTTCTTCAGCTGAGCCTCTTTCACTCAGCCAGCTTCTGCATGCTGCTGCTTTATAGCGTTCATTGAAAAGGAAGACACAGACCACCTTCTAAGGTAAATTAATGGCTGGTGGGGTGAGCGGGGGGGCTCCCACTAAACGTAGGTTTTCCACTACATGGTTCTTACTCCTACTGTTTACCTTCCCGCAAGCGGTACCTATTTATCTACTCGCATTAACATGCTTTGGAACTGCTAGGTTGGCAGGAGCTGGCCAAGCAACGAGAGCTCACCCCATCGCGGATTGGAACTGCCGACCTTTCGATCGATAGCTCATGGTTCAGCGGTTTAACCCACTGCGCCACCAGCGCCATTCATTAGCAAAGGTTAAAAAAATCCCATCATAATTAAATAAAATACTACCAATAATACTAATAATAAGCATTTGTACAGTGCTGAAAGTCCTGATTCTCAGTTCAGTCTCTTCAACATTATGCCAGCTCTAAATTTTGTCAAGACTGTTTTGCTGTAACCTTTTATAACGCTATGAACTATTCCACTATTATTTATCCAGCTTCTACCCTGACTTTCTTCAAGCATAAATGGATAGTAGCTGGGCTACAAAATATATAAAACACCATCAGTTTTTTTTTAAATCTATAAAGAGTTTAACACATTTAGATTCTTATTTTTACCAAGACAAAGCAGTCCAGTCCAGATGTACTGGGTTACTCTCTTTAAGTAGTAAATGCTTCTCAATGTGCCCCCTCTCAGCTTGTCCTTGTAACTTAATTGTCTGCACTTGAACTGCTGAAAGGTTACATATAATAGCCTTAAAACAGGATCAATCAATCAATATCTTTATTACGGTAAAAGACCAGCCCAAAGCAAAATGATACAAAAACAACGTAAGTGAGCAAATGAAATAAAGATATTAAACAGTTAACATTAAAATTACATTTAAAGTTACCATCAGCCCAGGAAAGCAGCCACTCTATCTAACAATGATCTATAGATGCACATCAAGTCATAAATTACAAATTGGTGTACGGCCCTCTAAACAATGTCTTTAATCAGAACAGATGGATCCACACACTCCATCAACTTTTTCCGCACACTTATTGCGGCCGCAAAGAACCTAGCAACATTATATGTAATTGCGGGATTAAAATCAGATAAGAGCAAATAGGTATGTTGATGACATGTGCGACCCGGGAAGCGATTCAAAAATGGAAATATAAGGGCAGCACGAATATCCCTATTGAAAACAGGATCTTAGAAGTGATGCCCTTCTGGCTTATATCGAAGTGGTACTATGCTCCTCCTTCCCCTGGTTTGATTACTGTGATGAAGGTAAACTCCCTCATCATCCCGAAGCCGCCTCCTATGCCTGCAGTCTAGATTACATATTTGTTTCCCCCCACTCGCAGAACTGTTTGTAAGCAGCACATAAGGGCAGGATATTAAATAGGATCAGAAGAACACAGTGACAAGATTCCCATATAGCTCCCAAGTGCCTGGGGTCAAAGCAGAGACCATTCTTTGGCACTTGCAGGCATTTAGTAACAAGCCAGTTTGCAGGCCTTAGATAGGCAAAAGAAAACAGGGATAACCATTGTGACGTAATAATCCAAATCTTTTGCTTAAAACAAAATAGAAAATCTATGGAAATGTTGCTCATTCATTGTCAGTGTAAATATTTTACTTTGCACAATGTGAAAGTTACCATTTTTTAAAGAGTGTAATTAGCTCTGGAAGTAGCATTCTTGAGGAAGTGCTTTGGATTTCAAAAGGTCCCTTGAATGATTGTCACCCCTGCTATGCCTGGGCTCTATTTTGATGCATATGAAATGGGGATGCAGAATGCATTACGACTACATCTATACTCTGCCTCCGTTACAGTCCTCATTACTTTTGCCCTCTTGTGGAGGCCAAAAATACAAACCAGCAACCCTAAAATTACATTGCTTCTCTTAGAATTTACAATTAAAAGCTATTCAGTGAACCTGTTGAAGACCTGCGATTTCAATTTCAACAGAGCTTCTGGGTTTCCTTCTATCTTCCGCTGATGTACTGTTTCAGTGCTGCCCCCTTATTTTAAAAAATATATTATTTTAGCAGGCACAAACTAAAAACAAGCATACTATTAGGCAAAATTATTTAAGCTTTAAGGCTGCAATCCTATCCATACTCTCCTGGGAGTAAGTCCCATTGAACACAAAGGGACTTCCTTCTGTGTACATATTCACAGGATTGCACAGTAAAACATGGAAAGGTTTGCAATTAAAATACATTTTCTATTATCCCCTTGAGGAACAAGTGGAGAATGTGGAAGATTTCATAATCCATCTGTACGCACCAACAGCAGCACCTTTAAAACTACACTGCCATCAATTACATCTGTTTCTTGTATGATTTTAAAAACAAAAACAAACATTTGGCTTGCCTACTTTAGCAAAAAAAAATATCACAGTTATTTGCAAGCAAACTGTGGCCTTGTTGAACTGCTAGGTTTCATGTGGCTGTTGGCTATTTCAAACCTTCACAGAACACAGTGAGCCTATAATAACATCTTTCCTCTGTAAGTTTTACTTCTATAAGGACTACCACATTCTTGAGCTTGCAGCCTCATGAGAGATAAGATGAGGCCTTCTGTTGCTAAGCAAGACTTTGCCATTTATCTCAAGCCTTAGCCGAGTACAAGCAATAATCACTACTGCCTGAAATATATTGGAATGCGAGTACATGGGACCATTCATGACACTTCATCAGCATTCAGGAGGCAAACAGCGCGACTGCAGTGATTGAATACAGGTTCAGACTACTGGCTTTAATCTCCATCTCATTCATTCCGCCTGTACTTTTGGCGCAGCTGTATGATAAACACTCCTACACACAGCAGTCATGGGATTCCACAGGAGCATGAGCAAGCAAGAATGCATGTTTTTTATGTATTTAAGTATGTGATGTGTGGGATAAGCAGGAAAGTAAAGGGGATGTGTCAAACACCACAGCAGCAAAAATATATCAATGTGGCATAGTAGGAATAAAAGCAGAAAGGAAGCAATATTCATCTAAAAGGCAGCACTAGTCCATGCGTCATTCCCCTTCTACAGAAATCATATCTACAGAAATTTTAACACAGAGAAGGCAAGTATACAGTCAACACTAAGCCTTGTTCTACATTTAGTGGATGCGGAATTCCAATGAGGCTCCGGAATAACAATAAATGTCAAACGTGTATAAAAATGCAAGATTTATAAAATCCCACCTCTATCTCAAGTTAGGGGAATGGCAGCACATGGGCAAACCTTCTCTGTTGTGGTGCCACAATTGTAGAACTCTTTGCCAGGGGAATTGAGAACTACCCCCTCCCTCATGACTTTTCGGCGAGGGCTCAAAACATTTGTTTCATCTAGCATTTGAATGATGGGTTGATGTCTGATTTCTGGGTCACAAGATGTTTTGCTCCGTTGCTTCTCTTTGTCCCAGAGGTTTTTATTGTTTTTTTTTTTAAAAAAATGTATTGTTTTAAATTATGTATTTTTATCTTTGTTGTAAGCCGCCTTGGGCATTTGCCTTGGCATGGGATAAGGCGGGGCATAAATAAATAAATAAATAAAGTGTGACTGGATATTTAACACAATTATTTTCAGTATACAAAAAGTCATTTTCAAAAGTTACCACAGTAATATTTGTGGGATGAACTGATAATGCAACTGTGAAAGCATGTCACACTAAAAACAATTTTAACAGACTTCTCAGTAAAGGCAGTTTGACACTATATTTGTTTCTCCTCAAACAAAAATAATTCAACACTAGGAGCTAAAAATAAAGTATTCTGTATACAATTAATATTTCGTATGTCATTCATTTATTCTTAAAGGAAAATTGCAGAACAAATGTAACGTATTAATCAGAAAGTACATGACTATTATTTTTGCATACACTACATGCACCATTTAGAAATTATGCTACCTGATGCATGCATTAGTCCCTAGTGTAGTTGTATCTGAACTACAGAAAAGTAGTTATCTGTAGCCAGTTTTCTGAAATAGTCATAATTTATAATATGATAATGCTACAAATCAGGCTTACCACATGGATTAAGGTAAAGGTATCCCCTGACAATTAAGTCCAGTCGAGTCCGACTCTAGGGTGTGGTGCTCATCCCCAATTAAAGCCGAAGAGCCAGTGTTGTCCAAAGACGCCTCCGTGGTCATGTGGCCGGCATGACTCTCCTTGCCGCAGCGTGTAGCATGCGGCTGGAACACGGAGCGCTGTTTACCTTCCCGCAAGCGGTACCTTATTTATCTACTCGCATTGACTGCTTTGGAACTGCTTTGGAACTGCTAGGTTGGCAGGAGCTGGCCAAGCAACGAGCGCTCACCCCGTCGCGGGAATCGAACTGCCGACCTTTCAATCGACAGCTTATGGTTCAGCGGTTTAACCCGCTGCACCACCCTTACGGCCTAATCCTATTTGGCCCTGCCACCAGTGGAACGCACATTCTGCTGGTGGTGACTGCTGCAAAGCAGCTGTAAAGGGCTTTCCAGCAGTGCACAGTGTAGTGTGCTGCCCGAGCACACGTCCAAGGATTGCTGAACACCCACCGGAGCAGGTAAGACAGCGGGGGAGACAGGAGGGGTGGGGGAGGGTGAAATGGGGCAGGGAGGAGCGACATGGTAATGGGGAGGCTGTGGGAGGGGTTATCTGGCAGCGATGGCATGTGCTGGATCCTAACCCCTGTTTTTTGAGACTCCCTGCCCCTTTTCTCTCCTTGAACTTGCACCGGAAAAATCACTGGAGCAAGTTCGAGGTGACTCATTGCAGAGTTGGAGGCATACAGAGGGGTAAGGGGGTTTAAATCCCCTTTCCCCTCTGAAGCCTCTGGATCTGCTCCCTGCTGGATACAACACGTCTATTTTTTTTAAGTGCCTGTACCAGCGGGGAGAAAGGATAGGATTAGGCTGTTAGTTTTATTTTATTTTATTTTTTCTCCATGCAACAGGCTCCTGTCTTGTCATATCCAGATCAGGTTGCAGCATGAAGGGAGACTCTAGCCTTCTCCCCCCTCCCCCACATAGTACTGTTCTGTATGAGGGTGGATGTACAGCTGCCAATTGTCCCAGACGGACAGCTATTGTTGGTACCAATGAAGAGTTGCCTCTCAGCCAACAGCAGCAATGATATGCAATAATTTGAAGGGATCCAGATTAGAATCATGGTGGAGAAAAGGGTTAGCGTCTCCTCCCTCCCTAGCATAGTATTGATGTGATCAGAGGCCCACACGCCTACCATAACACACTTTTGCAGATTCTTTAACTGGACATCATGGTGAATAAACTTTGGACATTTTCTATAGGAATCACACACAAGTTCATTAATTAACTGTCCTTACCTGGAAATCAAAGAAACTCAACTGTGTAGAGCAGCCATACTTCTATACTAATGGTTGGTCTAATAAAAGCTATCATCTATCCAACTTAATTAAATCAGGGCTATTCTCTCTCTCTCTCTCTCTCTCTCTCTCTCTCTCTCTCTCTCTCTCTCTCTCTCTCTCTCTGTGTGTGTGTGTGTGTGTGTGTGTGTGTGTGTGTATTTAGTGTCAGATGCATAGGCATGGTTTTGGGAAAGCTTTGATTGACCTAGTTTCTTCACCAGAAACTAGACAGCCGGAGTGCAACCCTACTGGTCCTACTGGACATCTCAGCAGCTTTTGATTGGACTGGAGCATTGATACAATATCCTTCTGGGCTGCTGGTAGAGATAAATCACCTTGATAAAGGGACCAGGGTATTTGAGGGACCGCCTCCTTCCCTATAATCCGACCCGTACTCTAAGGTAATCGGGGGGGGGGTGTTAACCGTGCCACCATTGACGGAGGTGAGGGGGATGGCGGTGAGGAATAGGGCCTTCTCAGCGGTGGCGCCCCAACTATGGAATTCCCTCCCCTTGGAATTAAGAATGGCTCCCTCCTTAGAGACCTTTCGGTGTGGCCTCAAGACATTTTTATTCAGGTTGGCGTTCATTGGCTGAAAAAGTGGACAGGCTTTTTAGTAAATGCAATCATAATGTGACCCACTAGGTTTGTTTGTTTTAATTATTTTAAATACCTGTTTTAATTGTTTTTAATGTATTGTATTATGTATTTTAACATGTTTTAATTGTAAGCCGCCTTGATTGCCCTTATCGGGAGAAAGGTGGGGTACAATTTAAATTAATTAATTAATTAATTAATTAATTAATTAAATAAAGGCTACTCAGTGGTGGCATCACAATTGCCCAGTTGGCTCAGTCACTGCCCATGTTTAAGCTTATAGTTTTACTTGGTGTTTTACCAACGCTTATCATACCTAACCCCTGCTAACTGAGCAAAAGGCACTTTTTCAATAGGTGCTCCTCTTATATTTAGCAGGGGGAAAGTAACTGCCCCCTTTCACCCCAGCACAGTGTCTTTCTGGTGGCTGTTTGCTGGTAGTGTTCTGCATGTTTTTTAGATTGTGAGTCCTTCTGCGACAGGGAGCCATTTAATCATTTGATTTTGTCTGCAAACCGCTTTGTAAAATTTTTGTTGAAAAGTGGTATGTAAATACTGATAAAAACAACAACAACAACAACGTGTATTTTTTCTTAGTTTTGTTAACTTGTTTAATATCTGCTTATTTCCTTCCTGCCTCTCCCCCACCCATTCTTGTTTAAATTGATTGATAGGTTATTTACAGCGCAATCCAACAACCTTTGTGCCGGTTTAACCAGCGGCGCAGCGAGAACGGGAGGCCCCAGAATGGAAAAGGGATTCAAATCCCCTTTGAATTCCTCTTTTGGAGGGCTGTTGAATCCCTTTTCCGTTCTGGGGCCTCCCGTTCTTGCTGCGCCGCGGGTTAAACCGGCACAAAAGTTAAGTTGGATTGTGCTGTTATTAAATTATATTGTTAGTCACCTGGTGGTTCCTTCAGGAATAGAACAATGGGATATAAATGTTTCAATTAAATAAAATATAGCATTGTCTCACAGAATTCACATAAGAAACAGAGCTGATGAACTTCAGACAAGATAAAAGGTGATGGAAATAACAGAAATCTGTTATCTCTGAAGAGAATACTGAAATAATGTGGGTCAGAATGAAATACACCATTAAGGGAACCTATTTCACTGTGCTAACCGTAGAACTACTTTCACAAAGATACAAGTTAAAAAGGATATGTCTTTGTAGAACAAAATCTTTTCTCCAAATGTTATTTCCAAGAGTGCCCCGAACATCTGAAACACACTTAGGCATCTGTATTTTACAAAGTTTAAAAATGCAGACTAGGAAAAGTTTTGAGGGCAATGGCAAATCTTTCAGCATTTGTGATCTTCTCAGGTAATGCTACAAGGCCAAAATCAAAACCATCCAATGAAATATAGTGGAACTCTATAAGCCACACATTTGATTTTTTAAAACGTTTTAAGCAACAGTAATATTTTTTAAAATGATCTAAAACTTTCATGCCCGGCTATTACATACAAAGATTAGGTTCGCATGGGATTAAAAGCTATGGTAAAAAGCAGTTAAAAAGTTCAAAAGCAAGTTAAAAACAAAAATAAAAATCATAAAATAAATGTCTGCATGGGGTAATCACCACTTAATATACCGTACACGTGGATTGAAATAAAATTTTAGCTGGGGAAATCTCATTTGTGGATGAAACACTTGACAGGAGGTAGGAGGTCTGGGCTCAGTTGATAGAGTTGCCGCCTCGTAAGCCTGAAGATTGGTTCCCTTTGATTGGGATATGGTACAGCTGTGTAGTATTACTTTAGTGGGGAAAGGGCTATAAGAATACATACCTGTGAGGCAGTTGTGTGCTTCTTGCCTGCTGGGATTATCTTCCTGTCTCTGGGAGAAGAAGCTGGTATTAAAGGAGTTCAGGTTAGAATTGGGTATGTTTTAAGCTATGGGTAAATTCTTTATCTTCTGATCTCACCTTGTTCAAGTGTAAAAGCTCTTTGTGGAGTTTTATTGTGTATTATTTTATATATTGTGTTTTATTGTGTATCTTTATTCTGAAGCATTGTTGTTGTGGTCTCTGAATGGAGAAAAAGTGCTCTGAGAAAGATTAACTTGTGGGGATACTGGTGTTATTTCGGAATTGTTGACAAGACCAGGTTGAACTACAATTTTGAACCCAGACTTTGTTACACCCACCCCGTGTGGCCTCTGTGACCCACCAAGATGTTGAGAAATCCTGGGCTGGAACAACAAGCAAAATAGTTTAGTCCTGGAAACATCAACACGATGTTACAACATAGTACACACTTACTAGTGTCTAGAAGCCTGCAGTCAAATAATTAGCAGGTTAGTTCAAATCAGTACCGGTATCTAAAATTCAGTCCCCCACCCACCACAGAGAACATTTGTGAAATCCCCACTGACTGCTGCAACAGTTCTTTCTTCCAAGTAAGAATTTGTTTAAGGAACAAGTGGCATCACAATACCATCAGATCTTATTAGCTGTGCAATGTTATTTGGGTGATGATGCTACTAGCAAAAAAAGTACAGCAGCCAAATGAGACTGCAAGACTCTTTGCACTGGTGCACACAAGCCAGGCACTGAAGTGGAGAGATATTTTGAATCATAAAGTCCCCCTTTCACATCAAAAATATTTTGCCTTACACATTCAGTGCAGCCCTAGACTAGACTAGTGAAATTTCATAGATGGTTTTCCTACTCAGTGGCGATCCTACAACCCCTCATGGGGGGGGACCGCTGATGTAACACCCCGCCCCCATTGTGACGCCACACGCCATGCTCCTGGGGGGGCATTACATCATTTTTGCGTGCCACCACCGAATTTCGGCAGCAGGGCGGTGTAAAACACACACCGCTTTTGAGGCATTTTGAAGCCAAATGTCTCCAGGGCTGGTGGGAGAGATGATCTCTGGTGATGCTCAAAGGGGGAGTCAACGGTTGCTTGCTGTCTCCTCTAGGTTAAGTGCCCATACTAAAAGCAGGGAAGAGGCTTAAGAGTTAGGACCAGCTGCAAAGTTGTTGATGGTGCAGTGTTAATTGCACTGACTGAATAAATGTGGCCCAGTATTAATTCACAACCCTGTCTTGGGTGTGTATTGGGGGTACACTACCAGGGCAAAACGCTCTGCCTATTGTATCTCATCAGTTGTTTAGGCATACTACAGAGTTTTGATCATTGATATGATCCAGTGGGAACATGTGAGTAGAAACAGGCTTCAAAACATTGGTCTCTTGCTGATCTGGGAAGAAAGGGTTGGAATTGGACATGCAACAAAGTGTGGATGTTGTCTACCCACCCTCCACCACTGTCATCAGGATGCACATCTGAATATGCAACTTCCATCCACATTCTGGCACAACTAATTAGATGTACAGTATATACTTTTTAGGCATGAGCAGAGTTGATTTTGGGTGTATATTTTAACACACGTTTGAGAAAAGTGGGAAGGTATCAACATTTTTATTTAAAAAAAACCCAGAACTGGGCTACGTGATGAATCTCAGAGTACATAGTAACAAAAATATAACTTGCAGTCCAATCCAAATGGGGCGGGCAGCAGCAGAACACATGTTCCACTGGTGCTGACTGCCATAAAGCAGGTAGGTTTGGCGGCAGTAGTGGCTGCTGAATTCTGATGTGCCATGGGTCCCCGCTGACCTGCGTCAGTGATTTCACTAGCACAGGTCTGAGTAGACTTCCCCCCCACTGCAAAGGCTTACCCAGAGGAGACCTCTGCAACTGCCTCCCCTGCAGGATGCAGCGGTAGCTATTTTGGTGCTGCTGCATCAAAGGGAGGGTGGGGGGTAGGATTGGGCTATTAAAAGAGATTTATCTTAAATTGAAAATTGCACAAAAAAGTTTCTCTTAAAATGTCTAGACCAGAGGTTCCCAAAGTGTGCGTTGGGACTCCCAAGTGGAAGGCAGCCACATTAGTCTTTTAATTACCATATATTATTGCTTGCAAGAGAGAAATTTAGGCAAAAACAAAGACCCGGAAAAGCTGCCTCTTCACATCAGGTCACTCAAAGTTCACTTCAAAAGACTTTGGGCTTGTAGTCAGCTCTTCCACATTTTGTTTTTAACAGAGGTGAGCAGAGCCCTTGCTTATCTTAGTCCAAGAACAGGCAATTAACATCTCAATGGATAAACTAAGCACTTTGCAGGGAACTTCAAACTGAAGCAGTGAGTTATTTCTCTGCCTTAAGATCCTTTTTGTTTTGTGTTTGCTTTTTTAAAAAACATTCAACATCAGTAAGTTGCTTGCTGTTGACTGAGCTGTAGGGATGTCTCCCTTGTTTAAGCCAGAGGAAGAGGAGGCAGCTGATATGTTTGTTTGGTTGATTGATTAGGATCTCCCTCCTTTTTGACCCACCTCTAAGTTAGTTCCCCACTCTATTTGCTGGGACAAACCCCCCCCCCCCATTGGAGACTGCCGGACAGTATAAGAATCTTTTTTTTCATCTTGCAAAGATGCTACATCTTTTTTCCATCTTGCAAAGATGCTACCAAAAAGAGTTTTCTCTCGTGCAACTGGGGTGGGGTTCCATGGTCTTCAGTCCAATGAAAAAAAAATGACCTCCTTCCCATGTTTCTCTTGCCATTAATAGGACTAATGCAGATGACATCAGTGCCCTCTACCAGGTAGGCACCCCAGGCCTGCCAACAGAGGGAGGGCAGCATCCCAACCCCACCCTGTGCACTCCTGGCTCAGCTGCTGCTCAGCATAAGCATGGAAAATCCATTTTAGGGCTCGTTTTGGGAATATATATATATATATATATATATATTAAAAGGGTGCCTCTGAGCATGTAAAGAGTGCCTGTCTCTTCAGTGCACTGTAATGGGGAGCCACGGCTAACAACGAGGGAGGTCAAGGGAGGCACAAGTCTAAAAAGTTTGGGAACTACTGGTTTAGACCTTTGTTTGTTTAAGCAGTTATTATATGTGCTAAAGATTTCAATAACTCATCAAGTATGACCTGCTTTCAGTGTGAAGATTTATGGATTCTCATTCACTGTGTATTAAGATTTGCAAGACAACCACATTGACCTTAACTTTATTTTAAAAGAAACCCATTTTGCAAAGAGTTTAATGAGAAACTGGAGAAATAGCCTGGGGGTATACTCTGAATGAAAATAAAACAGTATCTATATCAGGCCTTGTCCTTTGCAAGGCAGTATAAAAGAGCAATTACCTTCACAATTCTGCATTAACAAGATCCACTATCACACAAATTCTTTAATATGGATGACACAAATTCTTTAATAAGGATGACTTAATGAAAATTATTATTTAAATGTTGTGTCATTTCTTGTACCCCAAATATATCATTCCATTTGATTCTGTATCCGGAAGTTTTATGAAGATAACGATTACAGCCAAAAAAGTGTCAGAGGAATCTTTTATGGTTTCGGATAAAAATGCACTTCAATTCAATTGGATTAACAAACAAAAACAGACATATGGTTGATTACAGCATTATTTGACAGGAATATTGCTTAGCATTCTAGCATTCTTGAGCTCTAGCACTCTTCCCAATACTAACAAAGCAAACCTGGAAATAAGAGTGCACAGATTCCTATTAAATCTCAAATCACACCACCTCTTGGAGCCAGTCTTCAAAAGATGCTATATTCTACCTTCAGGATTTTCCTTTGATTCTGTCTATGGATTCTCTCTATGGTTCTACCCTTTTGGTGCATTCTAATTCTCATTACCCATCATGGCTGTATTATACTCTCCATTAACTACACACCAAAGAAAATTCATCCATATTTCAAAGTTGCCATTAAGCACTAGCCTGGTTGCTTTTGGCAACCTGGAACAGATGCCTCAGTGTGTGGTGTGTTGTTTTCTGCAGGTTTGTGGGTTGTTGTTGTTTTGTTTTGCTCTGCTTCTGCAGACCTGCAACAGCTTGAAGCACTGATAATTTATCCAGTGATCAACTGGTGCTAGTCATCGTTGTTGTTGTTGTTGTTTTGGGGGGCGGTTTAGGAATGCCTGTAGGATCGTTTCCTGCCACATTCGGTATAGGAAAAAATGGTGTCCAAAAGGAGCTGGCTGCTGGGAAAGTTATCAGTGCTTCAAGAGCTGATAAGACTACTGCTACCTGTGGAGATAAAGAAAAAAGGTTGTTGTGTTGTTGTTGTTTTAACATAGCTGCCAAAGCTGCCACTCCTGAGAGAGGACCCCCTCCCCCCCAAAAGTAAAAACAAAATAAAATAAAGTAGTCGTCACCATAACCTTGATGGGGGGAGGGAGTAAAAAATTTGCAGGCAGATAACTTTGGTTACCTTAACAACAAGCTGACTGATTTGCTTTCCACTCACAACGTAAACAAAATTAAAAATGCGGGAAAGTTTCACTTCTTAGTTTGTCTCTTTACATACATCTTATATTACTAATTGATATAAAATTAAAATAGCAGTCTGCATATTGAAGTATTAATATGAGAACAGTAAATTGACAGCCCAATCCTAGGCATGTCTATTCAGAAGAAAGCTTCACTGAGTTCAATCGGACTTACTCCCAGGTTAAGTGTGTATAGGATTGTAGACATAATGTAATTGTTTGAAGAAGCCACAGAAAGAGTTTCAATGTTTCAGAAGATTTCTCTCTTACCACTGTTTTTGTGACACTCAACCTGATTAGAGAAGCAATCATCAAAATTCTTCTCCTGCCCAGCCTCACTGGCCTTTTCTTGCAAACTTGAAGCAGCGGGGGGACGGGGGACAGACCAAAACCCTTTTCTTTAATTGGTGCAAACTTCTCTTTTACAGCCACTTACAGAATGAGTAATAGTAAAAATTACCCTCCATCTTGGAGACCACACCCTATGCTTCTGCCTGAGACACTGTCATGAATGTGCCTCCCAACTGATATGAGCCAAGTCCACAGCAGTGCCACATGCTGTGATAAAAGAGGTAGCCTTCCTTGAGGGTGGGTGAGATTGCTGAATGCCAGTGAAGTTAAGGGTGAAATCAAATCCAGCAAAAGAAAATCCAGCTCTCAGCGGAAATGGTTGCAAGGAAGCAAGGGCAGAGCCTAGTACGCCAGGGACGTGTGGTGTGGGGGCAGCAGGTGAGGCAGAATCGCCCTGTCATTCTCCATGGAAAAGCACAGCACTGCTTACACCCGAGGAGGCTCTCCTTAAGGCTGATCTACACTGCACTGCGGAGAATTTTATAGTCTTGCGGAGCATTTGCGCGCTCCCGATGCTACGGCGTTCACAAAGCATCAAACATGGTTCCGACCATGTTTTGACGGGTAGCTTCGCCGATCGCAATGCAGCCACCAATCGGATGAGAGGGGGGAGGAGAGTGGCCAATCAGAGCTGCGCGCTTACATAGGAAGGCGGGACAGGAGGAGGAACAACAGGCAGGAAGACACTCCTCCGACCCGCTCGGCGGAGGCTGGGGCAAGACGACTCCACGCCGGACGCAGCGCAGTGTAGATCCGGCCTTACACTCAAGGAGGCTTTCCTTACACCTGAGAAAGTGTTGTAAGAAGAGCTCTCTCTGGTGTAAGGAGAGCCCCCTTGGGTGTAAGTAGTGCGGTGCTTTTCTGTGTCATACAAGGGGGCAGGGTTGCCCTGAAGAGCCCACTCTCAAGAGCCTTTACATTAATTCTCACTGCACTTTGGTAGTTCTTTTACAGAACACTCGCACAGTGGCGTTCCCAGTCCTCCCGGCGCCTGGGGGGGCAGGGTTGGTGTGCCCCCCCCAAGCAGCCGGACTCGGGGCTGAGCGCCCACTCGGCGCTTCCCCGGCCTCCGGAGGCTCCGCTCCGGAGACCGGGGAGAAGCCCTCCTCAAAGCGACCGCTTAGTTTGGCGGTCGAGGGCTTTCTGAGAGGGCCAAACATGTTGCGTTCGGCCACTATAGGGTTTGCGCATGCGTTCGGCTACTATAGGGTTCGGCTGGGGAAGTGCCGAGTGGACGCGCTCCTTCAGAGGGGCGCGCCAGCCGGGCTCCGGTGCCGTGCCGCTCTGCGCAGCCCCGAGCCCAGCTGCCGCGCCCCCGCGCCCACTCAGTGCCTGGGGTGGAGCACACCTGCTCCCCCCATATTAGAACGCCTCTGCACTCGCATACCCTACCACACAGTTTTGGACTTGCACGCTTATAAAACCGACGTGCTGACATAGCATTTTAGAGTGACTTTGTCAGAGGCATATGGTTTGCTCCATCAGAAAATTTGGAATAAATGCACCTTAGTTGGGAGAATAAATGCACCTCAGTTGGGAGAGCTGCTGCCTTCAAAGCCCGAAGACCAGTGAACTTGATAACTTCGAGACACGCCACCGGCAAAAAGCTGTGAAAGCCTCCAGGAGGAGAGATAAGAGCTTCCAGCTGCGTCGGTCGAGTGTGGGAGGCGCCAGCCAGCAGAACTGTCAGACTGTAAAAAGGATACCACCTGGAAAGTAGCCGTTTATGAAGACTGGACATTTATATATATTGTAAAAAAACCCAAGGGGGGTTAGGACAGCCTGCCCATGTACAATGCCTTGGATTAAAGTCAGAGGAGAAATCCAGTGACCAAGAAAGGCGGTATATAAATACTGTATATTATTATTATTATCTGTTGCCTTACAATCATATTCAATATGTGACCCATCATGGATTGGCCACCTTTAGATTTTGTTTTCTTTTCATCATACTAAGAAGATATAATTAAGCTTCAATCAGTTCTTTCTTACCTGTCACTGAAACACATTTTTAGTTTTCAAACCTGAATAATAAAGAACCGATCACTAATTTTAGTCTGAATATTCTGCCATGCACAACTCTCAGAAACGTAAGAAAATTGAGAACATCTGGTATTAAATTATTATCTAAGAACTGGAGAACCTCTTTAACCAAAGTCAATAACTGACCTAGAGATCTTTGCTGCTTTATCAACTGTGTTCAAATCAGTAATTAAGTAATTACTGCTCCAGTTATAACTTCAGAAGTTCCATGTGCTGGACTTTTCCCCCTATCTCATCACCGTCTGTTTTATGATCACTTATTTCACTGCCATTTGCACTTTTTCCTGTATTGGCTTCTATAATGGCCATGTTATGTTTTTTGAGAAGTCCAAATTACTGGAGCAATCAACCCTTCACTGGCCATCTGTTGCCACATTTACACTTTTAATAATTATCCTGAGTAAAAGCTTTGTATAATCTGTGTCAGTTGCATCTTTAGAAACAACGCCTGAATGAAAAGAACTTGATTTGACACTACATTGTATTTTGTAGTTTGTTTATATATGTTTTTATATAATAAAAATTATAAAAAATAGGAAAGCCATCAAACCAGCAACAAGAACACAAACCCAAGATCAAAACAAGAAGAACAGTAAAAATATTAGCCAATCATCTAACAATCACAGGATGCTAGAGAAAACCTTCTGGAACAGTAGAACATTAAGTCTGCGCCAAAATGCAGGCAACGGGGAATCTAGCCATATCATGTAACGGAGGAGGGGCTCTCGTGTGTTGCCACTAGCCAGGCTTCTCGTGGCAATGCAACACAGTGTGCAGAAATGTGTTTGCTACTGCACTGTCTATTGCGAGTGGGAGGGGCCACTTTGCACCTCCGTGTAACACCGTGCAGCACTTATCACGCAGTCTCTCTGGCAATGCTACTGCCTGGGCGCTCTCCGACTCGATATAAACACATTTGTTATCAACCAAAAAAGAAAGGTCTTCAACCACAGCTGTCCTCACCAACTCCATAGCCAATTCCAATCAAGGAGTCCATGCTAAAATGAAACATCTGGCCTCCAGAGCTTGAGTTCTTTGTGGTAAGCTGCAAAATAATAGTGGCACCCATTTGGGACAAGGAAGGAGCAATCAAGCCACAAAAGAAGGTCCTTTGATAAGCTCACCTCACAAAAGATCCCATAGAAGGAGGATCACTATGAGCAGGAGGATCACTTAATTTCAATATTCTAGCCCTGCAACTCTTCCAACACAGTGCATATGAAACAGACTAGTAACCTTTGTCCTTGGTGTAGCTTTGCCATCAACTCACAGAATTCTATATTTATTAACTTACCAGTATGTGAAGTCAAACTGACCACATGCTTAGTACCTATATCATTCTTTCCTTTGTGCGTCTGTGTTGTGTATGTGGATTTATTTTATTCCCCTTCCTTATGTTTGTAAAAAATTATCCCTCAATGAAAGTTCATTCCCTCTCCCTTCCCAAACCATTGAACTGTGCCACTGACAACTGCACATGCTCCCAACACACAAAACACATTTCCCCCATGTATGCATGCTAATGCGTGTCAGAAAAGCACACCCAGAAACAGTCACATTTCTATATTGGGGCCACTGAATGTCATCCGACAATAAGGTATGCACAGACTAAAAATGAAACAAGAAACGTACTGTGGCTCTGTTTCACCCACAAAGTGAGAGTCTCAACAAGGGTAAGAGGCACAGCTGCAAGGAGAGGGGAATGACAGGTGATCCCAAGGCAGAGCGAATAGTGCTGCTCTGCCCTTTGCAGCCAGGGACATAATGACATTTATATTGTTGTATTCTCAACTCCAAGGAGAAACAAGAAACGCTGACTCAGAGACCAATCCTGTCCTTTCCCTCCCCCCCCCCCCGCTGGGGAGCTGCACCAAAAAGCAGGCACATTGTGTCCAATGGGGGGGGGGGGCGGATTGGAAGGCTTCAGCAGGGAAAGGGGATTTAAATCCCTGTATCCCCATGTAAGCCACAATGGGTCTCCTCAGACTTGCGCTAGCGAAATCGCTAACGCAAGTCTGAGAGAAAGCCAGATCCAGCCCCTCCCACAGCCTCCCCAACCCCAGTCACACAAAAACACACACACTGTCCTCCCCCACCCCTCACACGGTGGCTTATCTGCTCCTGTGGGTGGCTAGAGCTCTGGTGACGCAGATAGGAAGGCTCCAGCCTTCTCGCTGGCATCTGGGCAGCGTGATATGGAACATTTCTGGCATTAAAAATGATCGAAGACTGTTATAACTCACTATGATGTAAATTGAACGAAGCATCTTCGGGATTTAAGGTTATAAAAATAAAGGATTTATAAAATGTAAAAACTGTATTAAAATATATAAGCCAATTTCTGGCATTTTTTCCCAGTATTTTCTGCTGCCGGCCAGAGCCCATAGGATTAGGCTGTCAGAATCACAAAGGTCCAAATGGCCAGAATAGGCAGGCGAAAGGTCAGTAACCTAACTACAGGGGCTTTAACGCTCCTTGCTAGTCACAAATCGTAATGTGTTTTTTTTTTTGGGGGGGGGTGTCATTAAAAAAGTTTGCTTTCATGTGTTTTCAAAGTGATGTACACTATGATCAAAGTGATCAAACTGGACTGTAGTGGTAGGACGGAGATTATAGACCGTAGAATCTACAGTCTATAATCTCCTTCCTACCACTACAGTCCAGTTTGTTTTTGAGAGCTGTGGAGTTCTGTTTCTTTTCTGAGATGTTGTTGTTTTTAAATCTGTCAGAGTTCTTTCTTATCTTCTGAATAGGAAGAGAGGGGTTGACTTTACACTTCTCCTGTGAAGTCGACCCATCAATCCTTTAATTATGGGAAACTACCACTTGCAAAACTAGAAAAGAAAACCCTTAATAGGCATCTTAAAATAAAAACTTTAAAGTGATACTTTCATGCATTGTTGTTGTTGTTGTTCAGTCGTTAAGTCGTGTCCGACCCTTCGTGATCCCATGAACCATATCCCGCCAGGCCTTCCTGTCCTCCACTATCTTCCTGAGTTCGCTCATTTTCATGTTTGTTGCATCGGTGATGCTGTCTAACCATCTCATCCTTGGCCTTCCCCTTCTCCTTTTGCCTTCAATCTTTCCCAGCATCAGAGTCTTCTCCAGAGACTCCTCTCTTCGCATTAGGTGGCCAAAATATTTGAGTTTCAGCCTTAGTACCTGTCCTTCCAGGGAACAGTCAGGCTTGATTTCATTTAGAATTGACTGATTTGATCTCCTAGCAGTCCAAGGGACTCTCAGGAGTCTTCTCCAGCACCACAGTTCAAAAGCATCTATTCTTCGGCGCTCAGCCTTCCTTATGGTCCAACTCTCGCAACCATACATTGCTACTGGGAACACCATCGCCCTGACTATACGAACTTTTGTTGGCATGGTGATATCTCTGCTTTTTATTATGCTGTCTAAGTTTGCCATAGCTTTCCTTCCAAGGAGTAAGCGTCTTTTAATTTCATGGCTGCTGTCTCCGTCTGCAGTGATCTTGGAACCCAGAAAAGTAAAATCTGTTACTGCTTCCATTTCTGCCCCTTTTATTTGCCAAGAATTGATGGGACCCGATGCCATGATCTTAGTTTTATTAATGTTGAGTTTCAAGCCAACTTTTGCACTCTCCTCTTTCACTCTCATCAAGAGGCTCTTTAGTTCTTCTTCACTTTCTGCATATCTGAGGTTGTTGATATTTCTCCCGGCAATCTTGATTCCGGCTTGTGATTCATTCAGCCCTGCATTTCTCATAATGTACTCTGCATATAAGTTAAATAAGCAGGGTGACAATATACAGCCTTGCCGTACTCCCTTCCAATTTTGAACCAATCAGTTGTTCCATGGCCGGTTCGAACTGTTGCTTCTTGACCCGCATACAGGTTTCTCAGGAGACAGGTAAGGTGGTCTGGTACCCCCATCTCTTTAAGAATTTGCCACAGTTTGTTGTGATCCACACAATCAAAGGCTTTTGCGTAGTCAATGAAGCAGAAGTAGGTGTTTTTTTGGAACTCTCGTGCTTTCTCCATGATCCACCGCATGTTGGCAATTTGATCTCTAGTTCCTCTGCCTCTTCGAAACCCAGCTTGTACGTCCGGTAGTTCTCGGTCCACGTACTGCTGAAGCCTAGCTTGTAGGATTTTGAGCATAACCTTGCTAGCATGTGAAATGAGTGCAATTGTACGGTAGTTTGAACACTCTTTGGCACTGCCCTTCTTTGGAATTGGAACATAAACTGACCTTTTCCAATCCTTTGGCCACTGCTGAGTTTTCCAAATTTGTTGGCATATTGAGTGCAGCACTTTCACAGCATCATCATTTAGGATTTTAAGTAGCTCAGCTGGGATATTATCATCTCCACTAGCTTTGTTGTTAGTAATGCTACCTAAGGCCCACTTGACTTCACTCTCTAGGATGTCCGGCTCTGGGTCAGTGACCACACCAGCGTGGTCATCATGAACATTAAGATCTTTCTTGTATAGTTCTTCTGTGTATTCTTGCCATCTCTTCTTAATCTCGTCTGCTTCTGTTAGGTCCTTGCCTTTTTTGTCCTTTATCATGCCCATCTTTGCACAAAACGTTCCCTTGATATCTCCAATTTTCTTGAAGAGATCTCTAGTCCTCCCCATTCTGTTGTTTTCCTCGATTTCCTTGCATTGTTCATTTAAGAAGGCCTTCTTATATCTCCTTGCTATTCTCTGGAACTCTGCATTCAGTTGTTTATATCTTTCCCTTTCACCCTTGCTTTTTGCATTCCTTCTTTCCACAGCTATTTGTAAAGCCTCATCTGACAGCCACTTTGCTTTCTTGCATTTCTTTTTCTTTGGGATGGTTTTAGTTGCTGCCTCCTGTACAATGTTACGAACTTCCGTCCATAGTTCTTCAGGCACTCTGTCTACTAGGTCTAATGCCCTAAATCTATTCTTCACCTCCACTGTATACTCATAAGGGATATGGTTTAGGTCATATCTGACTGGTCTAGTGGTGTTCCCTACATTCTTCAGTTTAAGTCTAAATTTTGCAATAAGAAGCTCATGATCTGAGCCACAGTCAGCTCCAGGTCTTGTTTTTACTGACTGTATAGAGCTTCTCCATCTTTGGCTGCAAAGCACATAATCTATCTGGTTTCGGTATTGACCATCTGGTGATGTCCATGTGTAGAGTCGCCTCTTGTGTTGTTGGAAAAGAGTGTTTGCTATGACCAGCGTGTTCTCTTGACAGAACTCCGTTAGCCTTTGCCCTGCTTCATTTTGCGCTCCAAGGCCAAACTTGCCTGTTGTTCCGTTTATTTCTTGATTTCCGACTTTAGCATTCCAGTCTCCTATGATGTAAAGGACATCTTTTTTGGGTGCTAGTTCTAGAAGGTGTTGTAGGTCTTCATAGAACCGGTCAACTTCATCTTCTTCGGCATCAGTGGTTGGGGCATACACTTGGATTACTGTAATGTTGAATGGTTTGCCTTGGATTCGAACTGAAATCATTCTGTCGTTTTTGAGGTTGCACCCCAGTACTGCCTTTCCCACTCTTTTATTGACTATGAGGGCTACTCCATTTCTTCTAAGGGATTCATGCCCACAGTAGTAGATATGATGGTCACCTGACTTAAATTCGCCCATGCCCGTCCATTTTAGTTCGCTGATTCCCAAGATGTCAATGTTCAATCTTATCATCTCATTTTTGACCACATCCAGCTTGCCTTGGTTCATAGACCACACATTCCATGTTCCTGGATCATGCATTAAGAACCATAAATTGACTGGATCACATTTTCCATTGCACTTAAAAGCAATCTGAAGTTTTGCATTCTTATTGTTGTTCCCTTCTTTTTTGCCCTGGTTCTATATTAATAAGTTATAACTAGTAGATATGAGAAACTAGAACTTATGACAAAGGGTGACATTTCTGTCTCAAATTATTTCCATCACTTAAAAGTGCCATTTTTTTTAAATAATAAAGAAATATTTGAAACATCCGAGCACAGGATTGAGAAACCTGTGCATAACCACAGCTTTGCAGCAGAGACCTATCTGTGATAATGCAGTGGAAATGACCTTACCAGGTCTTTAAAACATGGGCTGCAGATTTAAAATGGTCTGTAAAACATTCTTTAATCCCTAGGAGGTACAATATAATTAGGCAGATGTATTGGTCTCATGTCTTATCAAGGAGATGAGCAGTACAATCAAAAGACAAGGGGAAATGAAATAAAACTGACATACTGCATAGTTTCACACATTTTCTTCAGCCCTACAGAATACTGCTAAGTGCCTTCGTCTCAGCACTCTTCTCAAGAGGTTGTATGTGTCTATGCATGTCATTACAGTTTAAGACTAGCACGACCAGGAAAGGGAGAATTAATAATCTTTGCTAATTTTATGGCATGGACAGCAAAGTAATTATTCAGTTACAAAGTATTTACCTTATGATGCCTTATATACTGTCCAGTAATACAATGACCCTATTAAGAATATTCTTCTAACACTACTGAAAGCAAAGATATGTTACTGTGAAAACTCATCAGCCAGCACAAAAGCACACTATTCAGGTTGTATCATTTTGCATTAACACAATACACTAAACCACGTACAAAACCATGTTAAAGTACACTTGAGAATTCACTGCTGGAACTGGGAAACTGAATTTATAAAACCATCCTTGTGCCATTGTTATTTAAAATTTATATTTATATACAATATTTGTATTCCAAATTTCCCCTCCTGCATGGGAGGCACTCAAGACAGAGAGAGAGAGAGAGAGAGAGAGAGAGAGAGAGAGAGAGAGAGAGAGAGAGAGAGAGAGAGGAGGCAGCTAATTATACCAGCGGCGGAACTTGAGTGGAGCGCGTGGAGCAGGAGCTCCAGGCGCTCAGGCGGGCGGTGGAAGGGGTAACCAGTGGGGCCAGCAGCAGTGCAGAGCTTCATATTTACAGCCCAATCATACTGGGCTCTCATGCTGGTGGAACAAGTGTTCTGATATGCATTAACTGTGTTATGGCAGTTGCAAAATGCACTGCAACAGCACACAGAATCCCGTGGTGCTGGAGCACCAGCAGGAAGGCCACCTCCATGTGCGGCTGTGGCTCCATCAGCACCCACTAACGAAGGTAAGTCAGTGCAGGAGGCAGGACAGAGCGGGTGGAAGGTAGAATGTGGCAGGGGATGGAAGGAGGGCAGAACAGGGCGAGGAAGGGGCGGGGAGGCAGCAGGAGGGGTGCACCAGGTTCTATCCCCTCCTTTTCAAACCTCTGTGCCCCTTTCTTCTCCTCAGACTTGCTCTAGTTAAGGAGCTTGTATAGGTCCAAAGAGACCCATTGCAGAGTGGGAGGATTACAGAGGGGTAAGGGGAAATAATTCCCCTTTTGGTGCAGCTGCCATGGGGGGGGGGGAAGGAGGACAGAGTTGGGCTCTTAATGTCTGTGTCCCTGCCTTCCATTTAAAGCAAAGGATGTCCTCGCTGCTGGAGAGAATGGGGGACAGTTCACAATGCCACACAGATGAGTTAGAAGAAAAAAGGCATTACCCATGCACCCCTCAAATAAGCACGCTAGACAGAGGCTTGGGTTAAAGGGCCAAATTTTATTCAACATAAACAGAACCTGAAGCATAATAAAAATACCTTAAGTAGGCCCTTAGAGCGTGCGGGCCCTATCTGGGGGAAACGGTCCTAACCGTCTTCCTGCCCATTGATCCCCGGGCGTGACAACCTGACTCAAGTCTCCCAGTGGTTGAGGATCACATGAGCTATCATAGTCAACCCCACAGGGTCGAGGCAGCTGGAAGCGTCAACCCCAGTGGCCAAGCCGTGATGGTGGTCAACGCATTCCAGCCAAGAGCCAGCCTCACCGACCCAGACGGTGTCGTCAGAGCGGTCCTGGCTTACCCCTTGACCTTGCTAGCCTCAGGCTGATGCTGATTCCCAGCTTTCCTGGCTACCCAGCCCGCACGCCACCTGCACACAGGGGGGTTAGCCTCGCACTTGACCCCCACCGCCCCACTGGCCCAAAAGACGCTGAAGCTGAAGGTCCAAAAGAAAAATATCGGGTAAGGGAAAATAATTCCCCTTTTGGTGCAGCTGCCATCGGAGGGGGGGGGAGGATAGAGTTGGGCTCTTAATGTCTATGTCCCTGCCTTCCATTTAAAGCAAAGGATGTCCCCCCCCCAAAAAAAAAATTGCTCAGGATTGTCCTCGCTGCTGGAGAGAATGGGGGACAGTTCACAATGCCACACAGATGAGCTAGAAGGAAAAATGCATTCTTCATATTCGCCAATGACAATGGATTTTTCACACAAAGTCTTAAATAAGGCCACTGCTGCCCGACCTCGCACCATCCACACCTGCAAGGGTACATTTTGAGAAAAGAAGGAACAGTGGCCAGGAGTGCTGGCTGGTGACTGGAATTGCTGGCACTGGACAAGCTCATTATGAGCTCGATTAAAACTTTGGAGAAGAGTGTTGGCCTAAGCTCATAATGCTTCATTATTTTCTTAACTTTGGAAGTTTATTTCTGACCACTTCTTTCCCAAATTGTGGCACTAAGAAAAACTACAACAATCGTGAGGCACTGGTAAACATTTTTCCATTCCCTTGATAAACTCTCTTGCTTTACCAATTTATGTCTTAACGGATTTCATTTCTCCAAATCTTTAAAGACCACTCATGACACTCTCATTTTGCTTGCTAATATGCTAGCATTTTATTGAAGGACATTAAAGGAAATGGGGATGCTTTTATTGTCCTCCTTGAGGCAGCAAATACTGCATTGAAGAGGTTCATTATTAAGTATTTTACCACTGTCCATCTGGCTTACAGTCAATTATGTTCTGTTAATGTGCATATTAATGAAGATCTTGACATCCATTAGAAATCACAAACTACTAACTCCAATGTCACTCTTTAGCACATGATTAGTACTTTGTTGGCATAATATAGTAAACGCTTAGTCATTATATTGGCATCCATTACTATTCAAAATGACATCAATAAATGCTACTACATCTTATTTTACAAAATAATTGAGGAACCCCAATATGCTTTCAAGGAACACCAGGTTTCCTGGAACACAGTTTAAAAACCACTGCTCTAAAGCCATAGCATAAATATTAGCACAAACCACTAAGTCCCTCTAATGCACAGTATGTATGTGTGTGAGATTAGCCTTCCAAATAAGTCCATAGAAGTTACTAGCCCACAACACTTGTTTCTAGATCAAAAAGATCTAGATCCATTGATGCATATCGATCTACTGTAAGTCATCTGTGGCACCCAAATATCCAGAATTAAAACATTCCTACGTATACAACAAAAACCAGCCTACCTACTCACCTGGATACAATTCTTACCACGGAAAAGAAGCAATTTACAATTCTGTCATGCACTCACATTTATAAATAATCTAGTAAATTGTCATTCACTTAATTAAGATGGTTTATGGTCCAATTCTAACAGGGCCTTATGCTGTCGGAACTAGCATTTCAGCAGCGTAAGGTCCTTTACAGCTGTTGCAAAGAGCGACATGCCACACAGCACAGTTGCCTGCACAAGTGGTTAACGGCCGGGTCCGCATACCAACGGACAAAGAAGGAGAGTCAGTGTGGGGGGTAGGAGGAAGGTGGTTTGGGCAGAACTGGGCAAGGAGTGGGGACCAGGGCAGAAAACAGGGCAGGAAGCAACGAGGGCAGATCTAGGCCAGAAAGGGGGCAGTATCGGCAGCAGTGGTGCCAACCTCTTATCCCCCTTCCCAGCCTCTATTTGCCTCACTGTCACGCTGGGTCTACTTCAACCTGCACCAGCTATAGCTGGCACAGGTCAAAGTGGACCCAGGGAGGTGGACCCAAATGTTACCTTACCCCAAGGAGGCCTTTGTAACCTGAAATTCCCCTGTGGGATGCAACAGCTGCATTGGGAGTTACTGTTGGGGAGGCCTGCGCGAGCCTCTGCAGACCTCCCCGATGTTTACTTCGGCCCCAAACAGCGATTTTCGGCCATGCTGGATATGGCCGAAGATCGCTGTTTGGGGCCGAAGTAAACATCGGGGAGGCCTCCAGAGGCTCATGCAGGCCTGTGCGAGCCTCTGCAGGCCTCCCCAATGTTCACTTTGGGAGAAAACAGCGATTTTCGGCCATTTCCAGAAATGGCCAAAAATCGCTGTTTTCTCCCGAACTGAACATCGGGGAGGCCTGTGGGGGCTTCGGGGAGGCCTGCGCGAGCCTCTGCAGGCCTCCCCGAAGCGCCCCCAATCCCAGGCTTTGCACCATAGGACGCACGCTTTTTTCCCCCTATGTCTTTTTTTTGGGGGGGGAAGTGCGTCTTATAGTGCGAAAAATACGGTAGGTATGAGTGGGCTGCCAGTTCCATTTTTGATAACTAGATTATTAACAATTATAATTCATTTCAAACAGGACAATAGCTATGAATACAGTGGATGCAATGTACATCCAGCTTTAATTTCATCCAGTTTCCCAAACAGGCCATGGCTTCTGCCTCAAGCTCTTCTGCTTTTGCCTACTAGATTTAGCACTCGGCCCCAAGTCTATCTTGAGTCTATTGCCTCTGACTCCTTTGACCCTCATCTGTGTCCCCTGCAATCAGACACCCATTAGCAGTCTACCTTGGAATCAGGCCAAGCCCTGACATTCATTTCTTAGCTTATAAAAACCCAAAAGTAATGCTAGCAAACACTGCAAGATTATTCAGGCCATAAGAACCTAATAGGACATGTTTTCATTATACATACATAAAAAGGTAAATGTGACCCTGACAATTAAGTCCAGTCGTGTCCGACTCTAGGGTGTGGTGCTCATCCCCATTTCAAAGCCGAAGAGCCAGCGTTGTCTGAAGACGCCTCTGTGGTCATGTGGCCGGCATGTCTCTCCTTGCCGCAGCACGTAGCATGTGGCTGGAACATGGAGCGCTGTTTACCTTCCTGCAAGCGGTACCTATTTATCTACTCGCATTAGCATGCTTTGGAACTGCTAGGTTGGCAGGAGCTGGCCAAGCAATGAGAGCTCACCCCGTTGCGGATTCGAACTGCCGACCTTTCGATCGACAGCTCATGGTTCAGCGGTTTAACCCACTGCGACTCCCGCTGGCCTACATACATACATACATACATACATACATACATACATACATACACACACACACACACACACAAAGTAGTTGAATATGTTCAATCTTCAAGAAGTTAATGTTTGAAAATATATTAGAATCAGAAAACTTGCATTAAGGCATTTTTACCCAAGGGTGTATATATGCAACAGGAGTTGAGTTAAATCTGTACACTTGTGGGCTGGGAGAAAATCATGGAAATCAGTAGAGACACAAAGCCAACAAAGCGCAAGAGCAGTGCCTCAGGAGAATAGGAAAAGCACATAAATCTGTGCTGATGATCTTTATGTCATCACAAGGGAAAGCATCATAATATATCCAAATGTGAATGATTTATGCCTCTCTAGTCTGAAAATGTGCCATTTCTACCTGGCATACAACCTCTCCCTATTGCCAGTCTTGTCTTAGTACCAGCAGCTGCCAGTGCCTTGGCTAAAAGTACTAATACATTCCAGTCCCATACTAAAAATGCTTCACTTAACACAACAAAACTGAATTTGTCCTCTTTGTAACTGCGTATTGATAGTTCACAAGATGACTATGAGACTATTTCCAGCATCCAGTACTCCCCCCTCCACTCCAGTGAGAAGTTTATTGTGCAATAGCACAATGCTTATTTGCAGTTTGCCTGAGTCCATGACCATGCTTCATACTACTGGACTGCATTTGATTCCATTCTGCATGATTTTATGTTTCTTCTCTGATTAACAATGCATCATAGCTTAGTGTTCCATGCAAAATTCCATCAATACACACTCCTACACATCACAAGCTATAAACATGTGCGCTATCTCCTCCCACCCAACTCAATTCAAAGATGCATTAAGATTAGCAATGCCCAAAAGAAGCTCATGTCCATCTGTCACTTGAGTTTTTGAAATAGTAAAGTATCTAATCCACACCAAGAATTCATTGTTGTTCCAGAGCCTACCAGAATAATGTGTCATTTACTGGTTTAATGACAAAACCGTTAAACCAGACTATCAGAGCTTTCGACAGCCCACTGCGCAACAACTGTGATGAATGTCCCTGGCATTCCATACATCTTGTAGCATTTTGTAATCCTGTACATTTAAACAGTGCAAAATGCTTCAGAGTCATTCCTAGTCACACACTTACAAAGTCAAGAAGTCAAAACAAAAATCTGGAAGTTAGGAGAGAATTTTTTTTTTAAAGAGTAGGAGGAAGCTGACAAATGTTTACTATCACATATCTCCATCCTCTGACAGCTATTTCCAAAGTTTGCTTCCTAATGTTTCTTTCCTCTGAACTGGTCAAAAATAATTTGTTGTCAGGCTACAAGGAAGCTTGTCTTATTTAAAATAGAGTTAGAGCTCTTCCTCCATATACACAATACACAGACATTCATTTTAAATAGCAAGTCATAAAAATGTGCTATACCTTCAATATTGGCATCACTACATGCTCTCTCATGAGTAATGCTGCCATATAAAAGATGCTGCATGGGCAAACAGAGGACCCAACAACATTTACGAAAGTAGACGAGACTGGTAGAAATGGTAGTGGCGCTAGTAGCAACAAAAACAGGAGGCATGAGTCCATCCCACTCTTTTCATGGGCCAGCTGAAACACATTACTACGTCTCTTTTTGTCCCTCATAAATCTTTGGAAAGCTAAGACGTACTAAGGGTTCCAAACCTAAAGGCACATACCCTCTGATGTGCATACACAAGGTCCTCTCTACATACCCTATGCAGCAGACACATGCATGCAAAAGGAATGTGTGTATGCGTTTGCTTTTGCCACTGAAACTATGGCAGAAGAAATATTGTGACACATACCTCACAATGCAAACATGAACCCAATAAAATGTCTATAATATTAAATTATGTCTTGTGCATATTTTTGCTAGCACAGACAAGCACAGACAGTCAACAGCAATAATGGATTTCCTTATGTACAACTTTAGAAAATGTTTGCATTGTTTTACAGAATAAATAATGGTTTTATAGTAAAACAGTGATATTTTTCCCTTTAATCCAGTTTAAACATCTGCATTACATATATTTGCTTCTACAATACCAAATATGGAACGCCATTGCTCTGAGTTGAATGTTTGTTTTACAGTTTGCACTGACAGTTCATATAAATGTCAACAATGCAGACAGTTGCTTCTGAATTTTTTTCTGAATTCATTTGCTTGAATGCCATATGTTCCTTTAAGCCCATGATTCATTTTCCTAGTAAGCAGACTACCCCATGCGTAGCACCTCAGAGGATATTTTGTACTCGGATTCAAGTTATGACAGTATACACCAACATCACATAAAGTATAATGGACGCAGATATGTTACAAACGTACGTTTTTCCTTTAAAATATGGGAAGTCAATTCCCAGTTCGTTGCCAACTTCTCCGTAACTTCATAGAACAATCATTAAACATGTATTTAACTTTAATGGCGTCTAGATCATTTGAGTTGAAAAAACAATATACAGGTGTCCCGCACTGAATGATGTCCTGCCTAGCCCACCCACCCCCCAAATATAAGATGGAGGTTCCTAGGCGGAACCCGTTGTTGGTTTGCTTTCCTTCTCATGTGAGGCCTCTCCAACGGCCTGTTTGGGGTCGCGAGCCAATATGGAGGCCTGTCCTTTAGAATGGCCCACAGAGGCCTCCGTAAGGCACTTTGGGTTACTTCTGAAACCATACATGTGGACTGTCTAGAGCAGCATTTCTGTTCAGAAGAAAATTCTTGTGCTTTTGCGCCACTCCACCCCCCAAAAGGAGCATGTGTGAGAGTGCAAAAAGTCAGAAAAAAAGCTGAAATAACTCTCAGAAAACTAATATCTGTTCTTGACTATTTCTCTATATGATGGTCTTTTTGTTTTGCTTAATGCATATAAGTTGAAACTGTAAAACACGGAGTTTGTTCTTGTCTCATACCTTGGTAAGGACTCCAAAACTGTAAATTCCACATTAGGAAGGCCTTCAGTTAAGCACTGCCAATACTTCAGTAAATACCATAATTCAAAGAACTGTTATTTTCAAACTAATAAGAATGACTTGTGGTTAACATTTATCCATCTTTGACTTTAAAAAAAAGTCACTATAAATTATTAACAACATTTCCACTGTCTTTCCAAGCTCATGTGAGCAGTTCAAGACAACTTACAAAAACAGCAGTAAAACAATGCAAACAAACACAAACAAGTCATACCAGAAAATAGTATCAGCCAGCCTACACTTGATGAGGGATGGTATCTAAATAGATTGTCTTTTCAAGTTTTGACAATTGTCTATTCTAAACAGATCCAGAAAGTCTCTAAAGACAGAAAGGGTTTATACCTTCAACTGGCATCGGCAAGAGATTCAGCAGGTAACGCGGTCTGTCAAAACAAAGTGCAGCTTAGCTTAATATTGACAATTTAATATTGACAGTGTCGAGAATAATACTTCTTTCTGTATTACAGAAGAAGTAAGGCTATTGACAGTTATTCCAAGAATAAACCTCTTTTTGAATGGACATGTATGGCATTCACATACATTGGCCAAAAAAAAAAAGCATTTAAAACTTCTGTCGAATACATATTATATTTCAGAAATACAAAGTCATATACAGCGTAATCCTACGTAAGTATCCGGTGGGCGGCTCAGGGCTGCCCGCCAGATCCTATGCCCATTCCGGGCGGCTGTGCAGCAGCCCGGAGGCCTACTCAGGGAAAGGTTTGTCCCCTTCCCCGGTGTAAACCGGGGAAGCCCAATGGGCCTCCTCGGATTTCTGCCAGCTATATAAGAGGCCGTGTCATGGCTGAGCCGGCCTGGCGGGAAACGGCGATATGGAGCACAAAATCCCTGCCCCTGCCCCCCCCCAGCTTGGCCAATGGCCTCCTCCCTCACCACTTGGACCGCCCATGCAGCCGCCAGGGATACCTTCCTCCGACGGCCACATGGACATCCTGGCAGCGGAGTGAGGGCAGCCAGCCTTGCGCCAGCTGCCTTTACTCCCGAGTCATCACAAACGTGCCTTATGGCACTTTGCAATGGCTCCCGGCGGCAGAGCACTCGCTCCGCTGCCATTTGTTCCCGCAGGATTGTGCTGATAGTTCTCTGAAGAATGAATTCTTACCTGACAATTCAAGGTATGAACAACTTTCCCCTCAGTGCCTAAAATTATCCCTAATGTGATTGCACAAGTTTAGGAACATGGAACCGTCAGGGAGTGAACAGTGGAATACAGAAACATTCATACAAGATTTCCCCATGCATCCAGGAAGTGGTTCCAACATCATCTTGTATGTGTAAATTTACATTTAGCAACAACAACAAAATTCAGATCACTAAAGGCTTCAGGGAACTTAACAATTCTCATTCCAGGATTACTAATAAATCTACTAAAGAGAGTCTAAAAAGCTGCCTCTGGTGTTTTTATTTCATCCTACTCTTGTTGAGTGTTATATCTTTGCACTCACCTAAAAAGATGATTTTTCAAAATTCAAAACAAAAGTGCCTGGTGGCTTGTTGATCCTCATATCAACAGTCTCAGCTTGATTATAGACAGATTCCCTAGCTGAGGCAAAATAAAAAGCAATATGGTAAAGTAAATCACAAAATTATGAAGATAAACACATGTACATTAACAGCCCAATCCTGCGCAAGGATCCGCCAGGCAGCTGAGCCCGCCCGCCGGATCCTGATCTCCACCACGGGCAGCCTGCAGTCTACTCGGGGAAGGGGACGCTCATCCCCTTCCCCGAGTGTAACGGTGGCTGGGGCCGATAGGCCTCCTTGGATTTCCACCAGCTATTTTGCTGGCGGAAGTTGGAGGAGGCCATGTAACGGGCCAGCCGCCTGGCGGGGACCGCAATTTGGTAGACACCATGCCCTTGCCTGGGGCAGCTGGGCCTATGGCCGCCCTCCCAGCTCCGCCGTCTCTCCCCCGCCTCCGCCATCCCTCCCCGTCTGCCAACCCACCCACCCCTGGCCCGCTGAATCCTGACCTATCTGGGTCTGGCGGCGGGCCAAGAGCTTCGGCGATGGAGCTGGGAAGGCCTTCCCGACTCTAAAATAGTCCGCAAATGTGCTTTATGGCATGTTTGCGACTATTACGGTGGCGGAACACTAGGTCCGCCGCCTGTAACTTGCATTGGATTGCGCCGTTAGTGAAGTGTAAGAATATTGCATGATATTCTAATGCTGTGCATTGATTTCATTTCAAGCCAATTCATAGCTATGATTTCCCAATTAAAGACATAGTTGTCATAGGCGATATGTAATTTTTGTAACAGCTGTTATTTCTAAAACCAAATTTAAATCTCAGTGACTAACACATTCTCCCGAACATCAGGAAGCATAATGTACAGGGGGAAAAAATGAATATTAAGAAAAATCACATCCCTAGCATTGTTTGCATACAGTAGAGGAACAACAAGATGTGCATTATGGTGATGAAGTATACCACGACAGGTCTTTGTACCACATTCAGTATTAGGAGACTGTCGACCCTTCACTTACTGGCAATTGACAATGTATTTTTTTCATTTTATGTAGGTAATCTCACCTACCCTACCTTCAGATTAAATGTGAAAATCTTCCTTTCAAAGTCACTGTGAACCCAATCTTCAGTATAAGCTAAAGGACACAATGTTTCCTTGCCAGATACCAAAATAAAACTTTCACTTTCAGCAAAAAGGACACTAAAAACACCATGTGAGTTACAAAATCTGATCTTCTGCGTTAGATTGAAAGCAAATAGTATTTTGCTAGCAAGGAAACCAGATCTTTGCATTTTACTTTTTGTAGAGGACACAGGAAACATCATGCTGCCAGGAAACTGGATCTCCACTATGCTAGAAAAAAGAACAACATTTTCTTGCCAGGCTAAATCTTAGTAGTGAGTTAGATGGCATATTTTCTGTCAGCACCTTTGAGAGAAGACATAATGCAGCCATGTCAGCACTCTGCTCATTGCCAGAAAATATCAACCTCCGGTACATTCCTGACTTTGTGGCAAAGTTCTGGCATATTTAAAAGTAGATAAAGTTTGCTCCATGGTACTTTCAACTGATGGGTACAGCCCCCCCCCATATCCGTGGGGGATACGCTCCAGGACCCACCGTGGATATTTGAAACCACACAGGACCACACCGTGGATATTTGAAACAACAGATAGGGGCAAACGGCCCCTCCGTGGTTTTCTGAGGCCCCCACCCCCTGCGGGCATGTGCAACCCCCCACCCCTGTGACCCCCCCAGGCACTTTTAGCATCGGAAGTGTCATTTATTCTTCAAAAGGAACGCGATGAGCAGCCTCCTTGCAGGCCCCTCCCGCAGGTCTAGATGCTGCTATAGTCTCTGCAACCTTGCAGAGCCTGCAAGGAGGCTGCTCATCACGTTCCTTTTGAAGAACAAAGGTTTCTTCGCTAAAAGTGCCTGGGGGGGTCACACGGGGGGCTGGGGAACATCCACTATCCGCGGATAACTGAATCCATGGATAGCGGATCAGCGGATACCACCACCACCACCCCGTATTTGCATTTGCACATCGAACATTACTGCCTCAATTTTGCAATCCATGTGCTATAATTTTGATATGATCTCCTCAAGTGAAACCAGAAGGGTACAAGTTCATATGTGGAATTTTTCAACTCATCATGTATATTGGAGTCAGACCTTTTGGAGCTACAATGGCTTGGAAAACTTCAGAGGGAGGGCAAAGAGACAGGTCACTGTCAAACTTGTGACTACTGTGAGAAACCTATTGAAATAAATTATAAGTGAGAAAGTGAGAGATTCACACATACCAAAAAAAAGTCCCCTTTGGGGGCATCAGGCTCAGTTGTTAATCCTCTTTTTTAAAAAATCAACCAGTCTATACAATAAAAATATGAGGAAAAAATTATGCAAATTTGTTATCACACCTCTGTTGAGTAGGAATTATTCTATAAAGACAGGTTTATTCCAAGAACAATGCTGCTCATTGACCAGAACATTGTTAATAGTTTTCTAGCTTCCAAGGTGCCGTTTTTTGTGTGTGAGTAAAAAGGGTAGAAAGATAGAGGCAGTGCTCAAACAGATGGACTGCAAATCTAGCTGCCTTCAAAAATACATGATTTTAGTTCAAATGGTGTGAAACCTATAGGCCAGTTATGACTTCTTCCATTTGTGTTTGGAGCTCCTGGCGGGACTTCGAAATGCACACTGTGGAGTTTCTGGCATTTCTATGGAAACATCTTCTGCTGTCCAAGCCCATCAGATATTTGCCTGACCTTCTTACACCTGTTCCTTGAATTATGCTAGAATATACTACTTCAGCTACTGATTCCACCTTAAACCTATTCAGCCACGGTAATCTTTTCATTGTAAAATATGACATAATATACAGTGCACTGACCAGCCCCAACGGCAGCTCTAATGTTTTGCACGAAAACCATTTTCAGAATGAATGCTTCCCTCGTCACTGCATTCAAATAATTCAAATAAAAGTTAAGTTTAATTAGATTTGCTGGCACTTGATCATAGCCTGTAGATTCTCGCTAATTAAAAACTCCAATCACTGTTTCAATATCCCCATCACATCACATTACCTGCAGTGATACATGCCTGCTGATTCTCTGCAGGCTGTAAGATCATGCATCAGGTTGACAGTTTGTGGGGTTTAGGGGGTTTTTTTTAATAGAAAGAGCAAACAATGTTTTAACTATTCGACTCAGAACTTTTATGGTGACTTTGTATTTCTTTGTACTAAATATAAAGAGGAAGGGTACCCCAAGTGCATCAAGAAAACTTTACGTCAACCCAATAATTGGATATAAAAAGACAAGTAGCCCAAGCAGCATTATCAAAACACAACTCCCTATATCTAAAAAGGTATGCCTGTGCTACATACCAATACCAGTTTTATACTAGTCATGCCTCCCCCCAAAACATCTTAAGAACTGCAGTTTGATGAGCTTGCTGACAATTCTATTAGAGATCCCTAGTCCAGCTGAGTATAACACAGTTCTCAGGATTTCCTGGGGAGAGCGAGTGATGATTAAACCAATTCAAGGATATAATGTCGGTACGTTCTAAGAACAACTGAGGTTGCAATCCTATGCACACTTTCCTGGGAGTAAGCCTCACTGAACATAGTGAGACTTACTTCTCAGTAAACATGCATAGAATTGTGCTGTGACTGAATTACATCTTACCTTTTCTTTGCCATCTATGTATAAAAAAAGTCTGTGAACCGCTAAGCCAGACTCGTCTGAAGACAAGAGAAGAGGAGCTAAGGTAACACAGACATGCACACCGTCCAGTTTGTGTTCAAGCCTCATGAGTTAAATCACAAGTAAATGGAAACTTAACTCTTTCTACAGGGATGTTTCTACCTACCCCTCAACACATTTACACATTGAATTACAACTATAGTTAACATACACCTTGACCCTGAATACATCATATGGAAGTGCATCCCATTAAATGCAAAGGCATTTACTTTCAAGTCCAACTCATGAAACTTGTTCATGGATCCATCATTATCCTCTTTAGGGAGCTGATCCAATGAATCAGGAGTTACATCGATTGGAGTGCAGATTCCCATTCCCTTGAGCATTCCAAAAAACAACAACAATGAAAGTACATGAGGAGTTCTACCCATGCTTCTCTTATTTGAGGGACCTGTTTTTAGAACCTGGCTTGGCAATTTGTTTTTCTGAAGTATGTGGGTAAGTGGGTCATAGGCCTTCCCTCATACTTACCTTCCCCTTTCCTTCACCACAAGCCCCCCCCTTTTTTTTCCTCGCACTGGTGAAAAGATACATAAAATAAGGGATTCAGAAATAGGTGAGTTTTCCCCTCCCCAATCATATAAAAATAACTTGGAAAGAGGATTGGAGGATAGCTAATGTCACACCAATCTTTAAAAAAAGAAGGAGGGGGGACCCGGGAAACTACAGGCCGGTCAGCCTAACATCTGTTCCAGGGAAGATGGTGGAAAGTCTCATTAAGGATAAAATCTTAAAAAATACATAGAAGAACAAGCTCTGCTGAGGGAAAGTCAGCATGGCTTCTGCAAGGGAAAGTCTTGCCTCACAAACCTGTTAGAATTTTTTGAAAAGGTCAACAGGCATGTGGATGCGAGCAAACCTGTGGATATTATATATCTGGATTTTCAGAAGGTGTTTGACACAATCCCTCATGAAAGGCTCCTGAGAAAACTCCACAGTCAGGGAATAAGAGGGCAGGTCCTCTTGTGGATTAGGAACTGGTTGAAGACCAGGAAACAGCGAGTGGGAGTCAATGGGCAATTTTCACAATGGTGAGAGGTGAAAAGCGGTGTGCTTCAAGGATCGGTCTTGGGACCGGTGCTTTTCAACTTGTTCATAAATGACCTGGAGTCGGGGATAAGCAGCGAGGTGGCCAAGTTTGCGGATGACACTAAACGTTTCCGGGTGGTGAAGACTAGCAGGGATTGTGAAGAGCTCCAGAAGGATCTCTCCAAACTGGGAGAATGGGCAGCAAAATGGCAGATGTACTTCAATGTAAGTAAGTGTAAAGTGATGCACATTGGGGCAAGAAATCAAAACTTCACATATACGCTAATAGGTTCTGAGCTGTCTGTGATGGATCAGGAGAGAGATCTTGGGGTGCTGGTGGACAGGTCGATGAAAGTGTCGACCCAGTGTGTGGCGGCTGTGAAGAAGACCAATCCATGGTCGGGATCATTAAAAAAAGGGATTGAGAATAAAACGGACAATATCATTATGCTCTTGTACAAGTTGATGGTAAGGCCACATCTGGAGTATTGCGTCCAGTTCTGGTCACCACACCTCAAAAAAGATATAGTTGAATTGGAAAAGGTGCAGAAAAGAGCAACCAAAATGATTAGTGGGCTGGAAAACCTCCCTTATGAGGGAAGACTACAGTGTTTAGGGCTTTTCAGTCTAGAAAAAAGGCAGTTGAGGGGGGACATGATTGAGACGTATAAAATTATGCATGGGATGGAGAGAGTGGATAGAGGGAAATTCTTTTCCCTCTCACACAACACCAGAACCAGGGGACATGCACTAAAATTGAGTGGAAGGAGAGTTAGAACAGACAAAAGAAAATATTTCTTCACCCAGTGTGTAATTCATCTGTGGAACTCCTTGCCACAGGATGTGGTAATGTCACCTGGCCTAGATGCCTTTAAAAGGGGGTTGGACAGATTCATGGAGGAAAAGACCATCACAGGTTATAAGCCATAAGCAACCTCCTGGTCTTAGAAGTAGGTTTTCTCTGTGCCAGATGCAGGGGAGTGGCAGCAGGAAACAGGTTATCTTTTTGGCTGTGTGCTCCCTGAGGCATCTGGTGGGGCCACTGTGTGATACAGGAAGCTGGACTAGATGGGCCTTTGGCCTGATCTAGCAGGGCTCTTCTTATGTTCTTATGTAAACTACTGGCCCTATGCTTGTGTTTCTGATTTCTTTTTGTACCTATGTGCAGGATTTTTCACTTGTTTCCACTTAATTTCATCTTGTTGGTATGCCTTTTGGAAAGCTCAGTACAGGTTGAGTATCTTGGTACAGGTTGAGTATCCCTTAAGTCATAGCCCCCAAAATATCTGGATTTCCGAATAGCCTGGATTTCGGATATCCGGATAAGGGGTAATCAACCTGTATTGGATTACCAAAGTGTCATCTCATCCGTGATTTCTGCTTGGCAAATTGGCCTACAGTAGACTCCCATATGATATCGCTCGTATTCCTCTCATCTTTTATTCTTACTCAGACAGTTTCTACTGGGCTTCCTGTGCCGGTGTATACAGTGCACACACCCCTCTTTCTGTTGAGTCCACTTCTACTGAAAAACCATATGGTCTTATACCATACAAGTACTTATACCATACAAGTACATTCTCCTCGTGTGTCATCCCACCAAGCTTCCAAGATGCCTATCAATTCATATTTGCTTATAATATCATCATCATCATCAAAACCTTTATTGACATAAAATCATATTTGCTTACATCAGGATTTCAGGTTTTTCCTGCCTGCTCCCCATACTCTGTTCAATAGTATATGAATGTCAGAGACCTTGGGTATCACCTCTTCAGTTCCAACCCCCCCATTGCCTTCTTTTGCCCAAGCACTCCCCAATAAGCACAAGTCAGTCATATGGGTGCAAAGGGCCACTTTTATTATAGTAATAACAGGAAGAGAAGGTCGGGAGACCAGCAGGATAAGGTAGGTTGAAGGACAGAATGCGGGCTGGCTGTTTGCAGAGAAAAAAGGGGGGTATGGAGCATGCCGGAGCCCACCCCCCAGGCAGGTGTTTCACCCTGACTCCAAGCCACAGCCCCCTTTACGAGGAGGCGGGCTTTTCACTGTCAACCCCTGTAGGGGCCAGGGCAGCAGGACCCCTCGAACCCGCACTGAGCTGGAGGGCATCTAGCGCAGGCCGCAAGGTCAGGTCTGGGCCCGCCCCTCTCCGCCTCGGCGCCGGAGGGCAGCTGTGAGGTAGGAAATCTGGGCATCCCCAGCCTTGCTGCCCCAGAGTTTCCACCACCAGCTACGTCCAGCCTTTGTACCCGGCCTAACCTGCCACAAGGGAGCGACAGCCTAGCGCTTGTCGTTTCCCCGCCCACCAGGGAACAGAAGGCCCCGTAGGCCCCCCTGCAGGTCTCCCCGGAGAGCATTGTTATCTTCCTCCAATAAGTGGCCCCTGTCACCCCCGAAAAGAGAGAAGGCAGAATGTGCCATGGGCGGGTGAGGTACCACCAGGCCTCCCGACTGGTGTACGCACCGACCCACCACGTGGTTAATCGTCTTGCGGGACTTATCAATCCCAGGGATATGGTTCCTCACAAATTCCCTGCCATAGGGAGAGCCCCGTTCTTAGGGTTAAATCGTTCTCGCCTAGGTGGATTAATTGAAGTGCTGCAGATTAAAACGTGGTCCTGTAAGTGAAGAGAAGCAGCATGAATATAACACAGGGCCCTGGGAAGCCGAAACAGTGCGTGGCGAAAGCTAGTAGCCTGAAGTAGAAAAGGTTAGCGATGAGTACAGTAGGGGGCACCGAGGACACCGAGTTCTGGATGTTTGTCTTCCTCCCCTTTTGTATTTTAGTATAAAGTCCCTTGTCATTCATTGCAGAGGTGGATGATCACAATATTCCATTCCTAACACCAGAAGCATGCAAGAAGTCAAACGTTATTTCTGAACTGCTACATTGCTTCGGAAAGTAGAAATAGCCAGGTTGATCTTTTGTCCCAGCAGCTATTTATTACTGGAATTTTCAGGCCGCTGCATGTGCACGAAAGCTAGGGTAAGGAGGACTTTTTAAAAAAAATTAAAAGGAACCTTGTTATTAAAGGGTGAACATCAGAAGCCATTTGACTGCAAGTCGTGTGAGAATAGGTTTCCTGCTTCTTTCAGGCTTGCACCACCTGGCCAGGGCTCCGATCGACGCCAGCTATAAAAGCTGCTGCTGCACAAAGTACTTCCTCGATGAAAGGAAGAAATCACGGAAGCTAGGAGGAAGGTTACCACAAGGGAAAGGTATGACTGCCTAGCAGTGAGATTGAACTTTAACCCACTTCACACAGACTGGGACTGAAAATTGATATCTATTTGGCATAGTATGAACAGCCATTTTTTTTTGTCCCAGAGTTTGCTTTTACTCTCAACTAACTGATTTAAGTTGCTAATTGTAATGTGTTTAAACTAATTAGTACTGTGAATTTTATGTTACTGAATTGTTATTAGTTTTGTTGCTACTCAGAATGGGAAATGTTTATTTAAATAATTATTTTTGTATATAATGCTATGCCTGTAGAATAGAATTGTTTATCGATGTGGTCTTGCTACATTCTTTTTGAATGAATTTCTGCGTGCATCGTGAGCTGCTTTGTGGTTTGTTTTTGTAAGGAAACGAAATAGTTTATTAGATGGGGGATTCGTAGGACACTCCCTCAGACCTGAGATAGTGCCTAGTGTCCTGTTATTGCTGGTGCTAAGGTCGGAAATATATCAGCAGGGCTTACAAATTATTCCAAAGAAATGTTGACCTTGTGTCACCTTCTTTTCATGAGCAAATGGGTGATACACCTTCTAGTGCAAATGGAAACATTTGGTGCAGTTCAGAGTTGATAATGCCATTGATCAAGCCATGGTAGTCACGACCCGGCTGACTCCCTTGGAGGATAGGTTAATAACCCTTTCTGCACAGATCTCCATTTGGTTCATTCAACCTGATCAAAAGGTTAAGCTCCTTGACTGAAGGCCAAACTAGACATGATACGAGGGGGGAAAGTCACAAAGGATTCCAATCAGGAATGCCCATATTATGTCTAGATTGGCTCAATTTTTTTGGTCTTTTAAAATGTCAGTATCTTCTTTCTGAGCACCCATGGATTTTACTTCCCCACCAGCAATTTCTGTAACTATCTTATCAATTTCTGCTGACTCCACTTGCAGTTTTCTCCTGACTTCCAGATATCCCTCCCATACTTCATACCATGCATCTGTTAAGGGTACCACAACCCTCTGCAATGACTTTTCAGGAGGGCTTTGGGGAGGGGGAAGATAGTTTCCAAAAGCATAGGTTCCACAAGTACCACACTCAATGCAACTGTGTTTTAAAATTCAATTAGACTGGGCCTTTTTTACTGTGCATTTTGACTAGTATGTAGAAGTATGGTGTCTACTGCTGTCACTTTATGGCCCTGATCTCATTGTAAAGCATCCCATACAGCTACCACAGGAACAATAAAACAAGCTTCACAGTGATTCATTGTCCCTTATGATGGCCTGCACTAGTTAGTAAAGGAAGAGACACTCACATTGATTAAATTAATTGGTCACGATCAATTACTTACTCCTGCCTTCCTCTTGTTTATAAATCTTCTTCTAATTAATAACACAATATATCTCTCTAGAAAACAAAAGTGAAAAGGTGGAACAAGAAAAATTGAATTCATTCAGTAAAAAGGAGCATACACCAGAATTTGAAAATTATACTTGAGTTCATTTTGTACAGAAAACATGTGGTACAACCTACTCTGAAACCCTGAACTAATCAACCTTCTTATATTACTTCAGAAGATGCAAGAAATTAGGACTGCAGTACAATTCTATGTATGTCTACTACTCAGTACGTTCCAGTAGAGTCCCTGAAGTCCACACACGCACAAACCCATTGCTTCACTATATGCACAATCCACATATACCTCTAGAGTCAACATCATTAGTAGGTATGATTTTGACTTGGGACATCCAAATTCAAATGCTTACTCGGCCCTGATGTTTACTGGTAAGACTGAGCCAGTTACCATCTCTCAGTCAAAAGTTTGTCATGTGTCTAGTAAATATACTAGAACTAACAAGTGCTAACTAAACATTACTTCTTGATCCAAGACAGCAAAAAGAAACTGAGGGACACGCCACAGTTCACTTGAGTCCAGGCAAAAATTACAATGAAAGCTGGCAACACCATCCTTCTCCACCATCCATTAATGTATCTACAGTTTAGGACTGCTCACAAAGACCGATTCTCTTCCCCAGTGGTTTTCAAACCCTCGCCCGCCTCAACCTACCTGCTTCCCAATGGAGGGCCCCGCAACCCAACTCATCCCCCCTGTGTGGGCCTCCGGTGGGCCTCTGCAGGCCTCAGAAAGCAACTGGAAGTGACTTCCGCAAACCAGGAAGTCTCTTTTCGGTTGCTTCTGGAGGCCTGAAAAGGCCTCTGGAGGCCGTCCCAGGTCCAGCACAATGCAGGAGCGGCAGGACAAGGTGAGTCACGGTTTCCAGTTGCTTCCATTTAGCTCCAATTTGGAGCCAAACAAAGGGTGGGTGGGTGGCCCCAACTCATGACCCATCTCAGCATTGGGCCACGATTCACCAAGTGTGTCACAACCCACAGTTTGAAACATGCTGCTCTCCCCCTAAAGATTCATGCAAATAATTTTCTGAGATGATAATCACATACAGGAGAATTATCTTTTGAGACGAACTGCAATATCTTGATTGTTGTTAGAAAACAGAATTTTAGAACCACAGCTGAGAAATCTCTGGAATAAGGATCAAGTAGAACACTTCACTATTCAAGCTCTATAAGACTCTTCATAAGGCAGATAGTAAGCAAATAATTTTATAAAGTGTTATATTCCTTATTCAAATGTTATTTTAAGCATGTAGGGATTATGAATACATTTAAATGCCGAACCAAAGATGATTTCTCATCCAAAGAACATCATGTCTCAATCTAAGATGATACTAATTGTCTTTAGTGCTCAGCATTAATATTAATTAAAGCCTTAGCGCTTCCATTTTCAGCTCAAAAGCCAACAGTCACCAGTTATGCCATTGCATTTTTTTTTGAAGTATTATTGTGTGTGGCAGTGCTCACATATTTGATTATTACTAGGGCACAGCTTGACATGCAGGTGTGTTACTTTTCACTAAATAGAAAAAAATGGAAGACTGTCAGCCTGACAATGTTCATTACAATTTATCTCCCAACTCCCACACAGCCTTTGAAGGAGCTTCAGGCAAGCACATCATTTGCATCACTTAAACCCTTCATATTATGCCTACTTCTTATCTTCACACCATTTCCCTTTGCACCAGATTCAGAGCATCCAACCCTGGGAAGAAGATACTGTATAAAATTAGAAGGAGAGACATAGTTGCTAGGAACTACAAAAATTAGACACAATCTGAATTTATTTATGTTAAATTTAATATTATTCAACGTATTATTCAAAACATCCACAGTTCCCCATCTGCTAAGGGTAAGAATTCCTTACCCTTACTCCAACCCAGAGAAAGGAAAACTGTAGATGCTACCCAAAACGTTTACCTTCTAATCCGATTACATTTATAGACCAGATGTTATTGGCATGATCAGCCAAAGACTTAAAACCAACAAGAAAATCACTAACAACGAATAGTCCTGCAGTAACTAAAAATGGATGATCAAGGCTGCTCTGCTAAACTATCATGTGTGTGTTTTTTTCCTTTTAAAGAATTCCATTATCTCAAATATATCCCCATCCCACTGTAATAATATACTATTCATTACAAATTACAAAGGAGCTTTTCTGTATTATTGCAATGTGGGAATGAAATTCATGAAAAAAATATCCTACCCTACAATACATAATTGCAATAGAGCACGGTCCAGCTGTAACCCTTGCTTATGCTAACCACACACGACACTGCGGCACATTGCTCTTGTTTGAAGTATTCGATTCCCAGGAATTAAACTATTAAAAAATCACAGGAATGTGTTCCTGGAAAACAGAGTGCTGTGTGAAATAGCGGTACAGGAGATAATTGTAACACACATACATGCACATGAGGTTGGAGCCAGCTGCATAACTGACCACCGCTGCTGTCACTCCTCCTATACAGCAGTGGTGGAAGATAAGAGGAGGATGAGGCAACAGGCTTCTTGTTGAAAAAGGCATCTAGAGTAGGTTGCCTTGCCCACTGTTCCCTCTCCCAAAACATTTCCTGGCAGCAAGCAATTGGTCCCATGCTACCCAGAATACACTGCTCTCATTGGCGCAGTGCTGGCCAGAATATTCAGCTTCCATTGGCTGAAAGCACAGTTCGGATAGCTGTACTTTTCTGCACTGAACCTTTGAACAGTTTTATGGATTTTAACCTTTTTCTTTTTTATAAAGCTGTAGAAATTACACCCAGGACAAAGAGTGCCATAGCAAAACAGTGTTCCAGAATGCAGCATTGCAGGAAGTATTACTGCTAAAGGGCTAAGATGTTAGAATTGACGTATCAAGGCTGTTATTTCTACAAAGCGCTACATTTGTAAAACTGAATCACAATCAGCTCCCAAGTAATTTGTTACCTGCAATGCTTTCTATTTGGCAAAAGCAAAAAGCAGGAATTAACAAAGTGCATGCAGAGTAGATAATTTAAATAGGCAAATCAAACACAAAACTCAAGGTCAAATCACACATATAAAAACATAGATGTGCTATAAGGAGCACTATTATGATTGCTCTAGGAAACCTGAACTGTATATTCACATTCACTCCAAAACATGCACATTAAGTTACCTCTAACCATTGGCCATGGTAGACCCACCTCCCAACCAGGTACTGGAGAAAAAGAGTCCAAGCCTAATGATAACTGCAAATAATTCACAGTTTATTGACAGAATGAAGTACTTTATTTTTTTTTCATCTACTGTATTTATTGACTGCTTCTCAACAAGAAAAGTTCTCAAACTGGAATATGCAGCAAAGAAATTAAAAATGGTTTCCTGTCCCCTATACTCCAATAGTAGGGATGCAAAGCAACACAGTCATAATAACTGAAATTGATCAGGGAACTAGGGCTGCTTGGAGAAATACAAGGGGGAGTTGCAGCATCTGTAAAGTGCTTTACGGCACCTTTGCGACACCCTAGGCCAGCGGAGCACTCACTCCGCCAGCCCTATATTGCGCAAGATTGCGCTGTCAATAAGCTAATACATATGCCCAAATGGTTTAAGAGAGCCTCCTTGCCCCCTTGACCTGGTTAGATGGACTGGGATGCTCAATTGGTTGGTGCAGTGGGCTTAGTTGGGGCTATTGTTCTTGGTAGACTCAGATGATGCAGACAAACAATTCATAAACTAATTGTCTACTTGGTCATTAAATTTCTTGCAGTGGTACAGATTTCTCAGAGAAACCTCTTTCTCATTTAATCCCACGCTGAAGTTTTCTTGTAAAATGGAAAACATTGATAGGAGGAGGGAGCAAGGGGACCTCAATTATCACACCAGTAATCACATCGCTTATGCCCAATGTTGATGCTTTAGCATTCTATACTTTTATATATTCAAAGTTTCACTGCAGCTGTAAAGAGAAAAACAGGTGTATGTATACTGTACTTTTAAAACCTACTAACAGCAGAGTATCGTAGCAAGATGTTGCTACTTACAACATGGATCCAAATCTATTAATGTGTTTACCGGTAATTTTTACAGAGTACTCCATATTATAATTATCGATATTATCTAATATACTATCAAGCATGTAAGTATGCACTATTCTAATAGATACATTTAAAGCTTTCCAATCATACTAGTAATGCATTCATCTGAACAAAACGTTTGCATTACTTTATTGGTGCCCAGCTGTGCAATCCACTTACTTTCAATTTAAGATTATTCAACACAACAATTTGAATTGCTGCTCTCTGCCACTGGGCACAACAAAAAAGAGATGGAAGCCGAGTAATAACGAATGAATTTGCTACAGACAACTGCCCTTCCCCTTTGCTCAGACAAGACAGGATAAGAAAACAAATAAGGGACTTGCATTAAGCAAGGTCTAGAAGTACTAAAACTCTTTGGTTGCTGTGTGTTCATTCTAATGAAAGGACAGCCACCGTAGCGATACTTCTTAGCACGTTTACCATTACCATTGAAAGTCTCCATACTGTCCATTTTGATAGAGACTTCCACTCTATCCGTTTTTGGTGAGGTTTTGGAGAACCTCTTACCTCAGAAGATGATGGAGCTATTTTCCCTGTCCATCAAAGGGCATCTTTCTGCCAGCATTTTTCTTTTTCCCCTGGGACTTGAAGCCATGTAGCCCAGCTTCACTTCACAGAAGGGTATCATGCCCCAGCATACTAAGAATAAGTAATTTATCTTCTCTCTAACCCTATTACAACTCCACATCCCTTCTGAAACCCTCCATTCCCTGGTGCCCATTTTAAACCTCCTGCTAATTCTCTCCATCTCTCCCATTGGGTTACCTTTGATGGAGAAAACTCAGCCCAGCTGGTAACCCTACTCTCACCTTTCTCTCCTTAACCCATGCCTGTTCAAACAGAGCTATTTACAAGTATTCTAGCATCCATAACCATTTAAATCTCTGTGTGAGACTGGTCTTTTGGTACCTTTTTCTGGTGCAAATGGTACCTTTTCTGTTTTCTTACCTCTCTTAATAAAATGTATATTCTCCTGGAAATCTATATCTAGGGCTGGGCAATCCTGGGCCCAAAACTCTCGTGTGTGTGTGTGTGTGTGTGTGTGTGTGTGTGTGTGTGTGTGTGTGTGTACACACGTACGTTGTGGTAGACATGTGCTCTTGTAGACACGTGTACATGTGTATGAGATCAGTGGTAGCAACAATATAGTGATTTAGCATACTCGAAGCACTTCACATACATATTATTGTAATTCTTCTATTAACTATTGCAGTTAGACCAGTATTATTCTCTCCCTACAACAGATGCGACGGCTGAGGGTGAAAGAAGATGGCTTGCCCAAAGCCACGTACTGAGATGATGGCAGAGGCAAGATTTGAAAAGGAGTACTTACTTACTCAGTCCCCTTTTCAAATGTTGGAGAACCACTGCTGCCAGTCAAGTATTGACACTACAGGTACTGAGTTAGATGGACCAATAGTCAGACTTGGTAGAAGGCAGTTTCCTAGGTACCTATGATCAGTGTTTTAGCCACTACTACACCCTCATTAGGTAATTAAAAAAAATGCTGCTCTCTTCCATTTTGAACATTTGGAGCCCAATCCGATCCGTGGGATACACTGGCTGACCTCGCAGTCAGCCAGTGTATCCCATGGTCTGCAATTGCAGCTGCCCCTCTGACAGTCTGGAGAGTACAGACACCAGTGCAAAGGCAGGGAGGCCATGCGCCATCAATGGCACCCCACAGACTGGCTGTCAATCCAGGTATGTTGGCAATAGGATCGGGTAGGTTGGTGGCAGATCCAGGGCAGGATGGGGGTGGATCTCGATGGCAGCATCATTCACCAAACATCATAATTTGATGAGTATTCTTTTTACGCCTGCTTATCTTGGAGCGCACTGGGCATTGCTTCAAGGTCCAACACCTGCAATTGAGGGGCCCAGTTTCTTTGATGGCTTTCCACTCTTACTAATTAACAGGGGTATAACTATAAGCATATTAATAGCTATTATTAGGCATATATAAGAATGCCCATCATCAGGGAGCATCAGTGAAGACCGAAGTTGCTGCAGGTGCTACACTCAGCCTCTTGCTGTTCAGTTCCTGGTGCTCCCAACAGCAGAATAGGGGCATAAGGCTATCTGTGTTATTTTGTCTGACTAAATACTGTTTGTATTCTAGCTTAAGTAATAAATCTGGTTCCCCTTTACTCACCAGTGGAGTCATTGCTACCATATCCCAAAAGAACTATTGCTCTCCAGCAACAGAACCAGAAGACTGACCCTTCAAATATCTCTGGTCTCCAGGAAAGGAGGTGGAGCGTGGAAAAGGTAGTCTGGGCCTGGAGTTATTTAAGGTCTCAGTCCATCTCTGGTCCTTGTTGATGCAAGTTGCTCACTTGAATTTCTACAAAAAGCTACAACTTTCTCCAGCTCCAGGCTATAGTACTAGGCTCAGTTCTACTATCACCACCATCAAATCACCCAGACTTTTCTTTCATTGCCCTAGGACAGCGGTGGGGAACCTCCGGCCCCAGGGCCGGATCAGGCCCCTGAGGCCATCCGGTCCGGCCCCCGGAGAGATTGCTGGGAGGCCGCCCAACTGGCCCCTGGAGGCTCCGCCGGGTCCGCGCGTCACCTCCGGAGGCCAGGAGAGGTCCTTTGCATGTCCTCTCCGGCCGCCGCCTTGACCCCTTCTCACCAGGCCGTTGGCCATTTCACACATGAGTACCACGCCGATGAGGTGCCCTCATCGGCATGGTATGCCGGAGGTGACGCACGGACCTGGCGGCGGCTTCGGACGGTGAGCGCGGAGCCTCCGGAGGCCGAGGGCAAAAATTAATTAAATAAATAAAAATGGCAGGCGCCCTCAAGCAAATTTCTAATATTTAAAATGGCCCTCGCCAGGGAAAAGGTTCCCCGCCCGTGCCCTACGAGCTCAAAGACAAAATAGACTAGGTAGAAAGCTTGTGTCCTACTCTGTCACAGTGACAGGATGGCCTGAAGAACCATGGGCCTTCCTTCCTTCCCCTTCAAGGCCATGCAGCTTCAATCTCTCTTCAAGGCCAATACACATACACATACACACAGACAGGAAGTTTTGCCAGTACAGTAGAGAATAAAGTGAGCACAGCCTTAATATAAACTTCCTAAGAACATTTCAGCAATGGAATAACTTGCTGAGATAAATTATGGTATCATACGGTCCCTTCCTTGGAGATTTCAACAAGACCATTTACAAATGGATTGTACAAACGTCAGGTATGGTATATCCCACGCACGTCACTGGAGCGAGGTGGGGGGGCGGACTGCCTGGGGTGACGCGTGGACCCACGTGTGGACCCACACATCACCGCCGCTCCAGGAGAAGGCCTCGGAGTGTCCGCCCTGGGCGGAGGTCCGCGGCCTTCTGACGAGGCCCAATGCGGCGCGACGTCATTTATTAGGTTTTCGCGCCTGCGCAGAACAATTGAGGGCAAAAGGGCAGCCCTTTGCCCTCAGAAACGTACTGCACATGCGCGAAAAACCTAAAAAATCATGTATCAATGCATTGGGCCTTCATCAGAAGGCCCAGGACAGCCGGCTGAAGAGGATGCCTCCGGAGCCGGCAGCAGCAGAGGTAAGACGGCAGCACGGCAGTCAGGGGGTCATTAGGGCGGCACGCGTGCCTTCGCTTTAGGACGGCGTGCGCCCTAGTGACGCCACTGGATATCCTGTTTTAGTGCAAGTGGTGGATTATATAATCCAGCTCTTGTCTATGTAATTACCCGTGCAACCCCCAAATAAGCACGCTAGACAAAGGCTTGGGTTAAAGAGCCAAATTTTATTAAACATAAACAGAACCTGCAGCATAATAAAATACTTTAACTAGCCCTTAGAGTGTGCAGGCCCTAAATGGGGGAAACGGGCCTAGCCATCTTCCTCCCCCGTTGATCCCCCCAGGGCATGACAACCTGACTCAAGCCTCCCAGTGGTCAAAGACCACGTGAGCTATCATAGTCAACCCCGCAGGGTCGAGACAGCTGGAAGCGTCAACCCCAGCAGCCAAGCCGTGATGTGGGTTAACGCGTTTCAGCCAAGGGGATTGCCAGCCAGCCTCATAGACCCGGACGGTGTCACTAGAGCAGTCCTGGGTTACCCCTTGACCTTGCTAGCTTCAGGCTGATGCCGAATCCCAGTTTCCTGGCTACCCGTCCCGCACACCACCTGCCATAATAAAAACAGCAAAACATAACATATTAAACAATGCCACACACACACACACACACACACACACACACACACACACACACCCTCTAACCCAGTCAGGGGTAGGCGAAAAACCGCCAACCAAAGCCAATCAGGGTGGCAGCCAAATATTCCTACCCGGCCCTCAAAAGAGCGACCAGCTAAACTCAGACTGTAATCAGGGAGGGCAGGCGGGGCTCGAAACTCTGGCTCGGACTGAGGAGACGGAGGGAACGCGCTCCCGTCTCCTCAGCAGAGCCACGCCCCCGGCTGCCCCAGCAGCCAATCGCTGCTCTCCCCCGTTGTGCCTCTGCCCAGCGTGCAGGGGGAGGGGGCCTGGCAATGAGCGGCGATGGTGCGAGTCCCGTCACCAGCCTTATTTGCTGCAATACATCACATAATGATCTATTTTTTTCCCTCATTCTTTTCTGAAGTCCTTTTAGCTTTCAACTTCAACTGAGTTCTTAAGATTAACTACATAATGAAGTTTCTGGCTTTGTCCCTAGTTAAACCTTCTTCATTCAAACATTCCTTTCAAAGTGCATTATGCAAGCTGTGCAGCATGCTTTTATTAAAATTATATATACGACATTGTAAAATTAGCACCATTAATTCAACATTAATTTATACGTCTAAAAATTGAACTTGAAATATATAAAGTAAAAATTATAAAAATACTATTTTTATACTAAATTCATTTTGGTATAATATTGAAATATAAAACAAAATATTCTAATCTTTTAATTAATGCAACATGTAATTTAACTGAGGTCTGACATACTTAACTCCTTAAACGATTAGCACAGAGTGGTATTTTCATTAAAATTTTTGAGACACATAGTTGCTTCTATGGACATATTTACACATTCACTCTTACACATTCACTCAAGGGATGAAAGGTCCCCTGATGAAGGGGGTGTCAAGATAATTCACCCGTAACAACTGACCATTATGTACACATAACATGTAAATTGGTGCTGCATGTATATAGTCATGTGTTTATATAAACACCCATGCGTATAACAGTTCTAGGAACAAAATGCAAAAGGACCATACGTATCAGGTCACAAAATAGGCCTATAAACACATATGCCTGATTTACATGTTAGAACATGCACAAAGAAATGAAGTTGGTACTGCCCCATATTGCATATCCAGAATGGACACTTTGGAGCCAAATAAATACAGTAAGGTAACTCAATTCATACATTCACCAAATTAAGATAAAAAGAAATTAACACACACCACAGTTCTATGCATGTTTATTCAGAGGTCAGTTCCATTAAGCTCAATGGGATTTATTCCAAAGTACACATGGATAGGATGCAGCCCTAATGTAGTTCAGCAAGTCCTCACTTAAAGTTGTCAATAGGTTCTTCTTGGAAATGGCGACTTTAAGCAAAACGACTTATAATGAAACCAATTTTACCATAGGCTAATTGATAAGTGTAAATGTTCCTATGGGATTCAAACCATCAACTTTAAAACTAAATGACTTTAAACGAAATTACTTAAAGAGAGAACTTACTGTATATGTACTTCCAGTGTTTTAAAGGCATTAATTTTCCCCCTCACAAAAAAAGAACTACAGAAGATTGAATTGCTGCTAGAAAGCAAAAATGCAAACGGCTAGCAAATGGAAACTTTCATATTCCTGTATTATGAAAAGCAAAGCATGCATTACAACTAACACACTAATCTAAAACAGTGGACATTAATCATCAATTACTGCGGAGCATTGTAAACCTTATGGAAACAAGGACAACTCACAACTCAAGACACTTTTTTTAGGATTTTCTAACACTACTGTTTCTTGCTCTGTGAAAACTGCATTTAATTGATAGGGAGATTATGAGCAACAGGGGCAAAGTCATATGTTGTGAAATATATGTTCTCTTATAAACCATATTTACAGATCGAACTACACTATAAATGTGTTAAGACCACTTCTTTTAAAATTACTACATCAGAATCTGGGGGAGTGGGAGGTGACAGGCAGAAAGCAACAGGTATACTCCAAGGTGAAATTTCTCTTGGAAATAAAAATGAACAAGTAGGAAGATAAGGATTAGTCACTTTTTCTGAGCAGGTAGATCAGGGGTCCATGGTATAAAACCTGTCTAAAACCATGGTCATGGAATCCCTTTCGTGAAGTCTTTGCATTTGATCTGCTGTTTAGAATGAAGTTCACAGTTTGCCATCCTAGTATGGATTAAAACCCATTAATTTTTATATCTGCAGTAATGAAATGAACCAGGTATATGTAATAGAGCCGATTATTTGTTTACTATTTAATATTTTCTGGGGGGAAATTCTACCTAAATCCTAAGCTCAACTTCATACAGAGACGGGCACGCAGAGAAACACTTTCTGGTTCTCCCGTAACAGCAGCCACCAGTGCCACTATGTCTCACATTGTAAAAAGAGTTTAAAACTTGCTTATACAGTATTTCCAAATGTCTTGAGATTCAGGTGTGCGTGCGTGCGTGCGTGCGTGGTACAACTGAGGGTGCTAGTTCTCTGAATTGTTGAATTTCAAGAAAAGTAGGGGGGGACCACCATGGTCTCTCTTCTTTTCTACTTCATTCTGATCTCGTTCATTTCAAAAACTGTTCTTGTAAGGTGAGCTGCAATTCTCCTCACTCGTGCTCAGGAGCAGATCTCATTCATCTCAAACTGATTTACGTCCAAGCAAGTGCATTGAAGATTGAAGCTAGGGTGGAAAAAAAATCCACTCAGCAAATGTGAGCCCCAAGGTTTTCCAGAAAAATACAATGAACTTCAAAAGAATCTATGTCTTCCTTTACCAAAGAAACTCATCTCCCTGTGGGCACAACCGCAAGCTTCAAAACATCAAAAAGCCATAACCATGACAGCGTAGCTGTTCTGAACCTCCAAACAAATACTTTGAACAACAAATGTAGCTCATAGTGCTCTTTACAGCAGAAGCAAACTCTGACCAATCCTTGGGAACTCTGGCTCTTGGGTCACAGAAACCCTTCATCCAGTATGTTTACACTTTGCCTTCTGTAATGGAATCTTGCAGTGGTCTAAAATAAACTAGTCCAAAACAATGTAAAATGGGAAGTCTGTACAAATAAGAGCTCATGCATGTCTATTCAGACAGAAGTCCCATCGAGTTCAATGGGTTCTTACTTCCCCATAAATGTACATATGATTGCTGCCTAAATAACTATTGGGCAAGTGTCAGAATGTAATGTGGAGTAGTTCCCTTTTTCATCTATATATACTAATTAATAGCAAGTTCATATGGGTTGGGCAATAGTCTGCCCATGAAACAAGACCATCCACAGACAAGATACTAGTTTCTATATACAGAAGTACAGCACAATCCTGTGTAACCTTGCACCGGTGTAACAGTAGATGCACCGGTGTAAGTGCAATTACACTGGCAATTGAGACAGTGTGTCTACTGTTACACAAGTGCAAGGTTACACAGGATTGCGCTGGTAAGTAAGTCCCCACGTATACAGAAGGAAATGAGTTTGAAAATTAACAAAAACAGAAAAAGAACCAAAAGCCTGAGGCAATCTGAGCTTGATCAGTAGCCATGGGACACTGGTATCAATTGGAAAAAAAAAAGAATAGCAGAACTTTCTTTCTGGGAAGGGGAAGAAAAAGGGATTTGCCTGCTGGATCTTAACATTTACGATCACAGAATAGTTCAAGAAATTAGTGGTTGGGTTTCATTTCTAAGACATTTCCTCCTCCACAAATAGTGCACTATGCATTTTCCGGTATTCAACAGTCAATATTTGTACTTACAAATATACAGGTGGGCCCCCATATCCACTGATTCACTATCCACGGTTTCAGTTATCCACGGATCGTGGGGACCCCCCCCCCCAGGCTTTTACTTTTTTCCCAGTAAGCTTAGTTTCTTCCTTAAAGAAACAGGATAAGCAGCCATTACAGGCAAGTAGAACGAGACTAAGTACTAGAGAGGCTCTGCAAGGTTAACAGAAACCTTGCAGAGCCTCTCTAGGACTTAGTCTTGTTCTACTTGCCTGCAATGGAGGCTGCTTCTCTGTTTGTTTTAAGGAAGAAACAAAGCTTGCTGAAAGAAAAATAAGAGCTGGGGGACAAGCATGCCTGCCTGCAGGGGAGGCAGGGTGGGGGGGCCCCTCAGGAAACCATGGAGGGGTGTTTGCTCTTATCCACGGTTTCAAGTATTCATGGAGGGGCCTGGAACATATCCCCAGCGGATATGGGGGCCCACCTGTAATCTCCAATTTTTGATGCACATGAAAATGTGCATCAACAACTAAGCCCATACTCAGTCCTGACTCATTCACTTCTCATAAAATCGACAGATGCTCACATCAGCAAGTACTCTAGTAGTTTACACTAGCACAAGAAATTCCAACTGCCTTTGCATTTTAATATTGCTCAACAGTTACATAATTACATTGCCTCATATACAACCATTTTAAAAATCATCATTGGGAAAAGACAAAAAGGTAAATACAATGCAATTACAAAACAGATGCAACACCTTGTGCAACCAGTGCATTATATTATCGTTATTACATACCCACACACAAAGCTAAGACATGACAATTTAAAGTTAACTGGATTAAAAGCCATGTCAGAAAAAATGTTTTAGTGTTTTAAAGACAATGATAAAAAAACACTGCTTTTTTAGCAGTGAACGCAATAGGAAGAGTGGAACTCAGCTGGCAGCTCAACAATTAGCACCGGAAACAGTGGAGTGTGCCGTCTGACCGTAGACAACCTTTGCACAACAACAATTGGGACAACGAAACGGTCGATAGACATCAGGATCAAACAACATGCGAGAGCTATTAAATTGAAACATCCAGAACACTCGGCACTCACAGAACACTCAATTAAGACTAGACAAATGATAAAGTTCAAGGAGACAAAAAGTTTAATTCGAGAATCTGGACTCAGGCAGAGATTACATTACGAGGCAACTGAAATAAGTAAACACAAGCATGAAAACCTATTGAATAGACAACAGGAATTGTCCTTCATTGATAAAATCTGGCTACCAGCCCTTAACAAGGCAGCTTGCAAAGCCCACAGTAATGAGAGAGGTTACTGCAGTTCATCGTGCAAGGTAAAGATTGTCTACAGTCAGACGACACACTCCACTGTTTCCTGGTGCAAATTGCTGAGCTGCCAGCTGTGTTCTACTCTTCCTATTGCATTCTACACTCTCCTATAAATTCCACCGCTGCGGTTTTGGCAGTTAACATCTTGGTAGCTTAAGGCCGCTGCAGACCACACGAATTTTGGCGCGTCCCGGATGCCTGAGGAGCTTTGTTGAGCTGTGCTGAGGTGTCTGGTTACCACAGCGGAACCGAGCGGTCTCCTGATTTCCGGCACGATCGATAATGTTCCTGGGCCATGTTTGAGGGGGCTGCATCGTGGAGCTACTGCAGCCATCAATCAGATGAGAGGGGGAGGAGAGTGGCTATCTGCCAATCGGGTGTAAACTTTAGTGTTAGCCAATCACCATGGAGGTTTCTTCCAAGAAGGCAGGACAAAAGGAGGGACTATTTGCGAGAAGACACTCCTATAGACAAGCTCAGAGCGCGGAGGACGGTGGCCAGCCTCTCTCACTCGCTCGCCTCGGCGCTCGCTTGTTCGCCTCGGCATGCGGTCTGTTACGGCCTTTAACTGTTGCTCTAACACCTGAGGAGGTCCACGGATGTGGATGAAACGTAGTGTTATTTTTATTGTTGTTTTAAGCAATGTTTTTTAACGTTGTCTTTAAAACATTTTTTCTGACATGGCTTTTAATCCCATTAGTTTTAAATCGTTATACGTAATTGCTGACCATGAAAGCTTCTGATCCTTTTTATTTGAAAAATAGTTTGTACTTTCAGAATTCCTTGATTTACAGCTCTTAAAATGCAATGTTCTGCCGTTATAGCTGTGTTGAGAAAGCAATTGGGACTTTCAGTATGAAAGTAATGAGTACATTCAGTATGATTCACCTGCAGCAGTGAGAATCCAGATATCTAAATGCTATTTTGCACTCAAATAAAAAAGGTGTCAAATTTTGTATCTTTATTTTCATGGTGATAAATTAACTGATGTTTATTTCATTAAGAAAACCCAATACAATACAAGAATCATTTAGCAGTAAATTAATGATTCATAATTTAAATAGCTACAAGTGTTTACTCCCAGAAACTAATACTCTCACAGCACAATCCTGCGTAAGGATCCGGCCGGCGGCCCAGGGCTGCCCGCCGGATCCTGTGCACCGGCAGCCAGGCAGCCACCGGGCCGGAGGTCTACTCGGGGAAGGGGACGTTCGTCCCCTGCCCCGAGTGTAAAGCCTGGCTGGCCCAACCAGCATCCTCAGATTTCAGCCAGCAAAATTGCTGAATATGGCCGAGGCCATCCCCTGCCCCCTCCCGGACCGGCTGGGCCAATGGTCCCCCGGCCCGGCTAAACGCCCCTCGCCCACTGGATCCTTACCTGGGTTCAGTGGCGGCCACAGGGGTGCTCCGTCACCAGAGCAAAGGAGGCCGGCCTCAGCACCGGCCTCCCTTGCTCATGAGTCATCGCAAACATGCTTTCCAGCAAGTTTGCAATGTCTCTCAGAGCCGGAACACTTGTTCCGGCACCGGGGACTGCCTCAGGATTGCGCTGCCCATCATTCAGCTAAAAAAGTGACAGGAGTCATTGCATGTGCACACAGCAATGTGAGATATTAGCACAAGTCTAACAGCAAATTGAAGATTAATCTATGGGTAAGAAGTTGTTCTGTTAAAAATAAGTGTTAAATCACTTATCAAATGTCCTGTGCTTCAAACATCAGCAGGTGGAGGTATTGTGGCCCTTCTGGCTGTCATAATCAGCTAAGATTATGACAGCCAGAAGGGCCACAATACCTCCACCTGCCACTGTCTGTTCTAACATCAGACCAAGTCAACCACTTGCTCTCAGAGGACACTGCATCCTCTGTATACATCCATAGGTTGCATACATGATATACACTAATTCAGAAAGAAGAGGGGACCTGGGTAAGCATTAAAAGTATCAAGTCTTTACCAACAATGCTTCTGGAGGTACAATGCCCCCTGCCCTTTGCTTTCCCAAGTTCAGGGTAGCCTAAGACAAGCCTCCTATCCAAGGACTGTGAGAGGGGAGTGCCATTGTCCGGGACAAACTGTGTGGAGCACTGAGTGTACATTGAAGTAGAACAAAATATATATCATTATGCTAAATTCTTTAACAAAAGTAGGGATAATAAACAATATACAGTACATTACGATCAGCACCACCATTATTTTTCCTGTCTCTTATCTTGGAGGGAAAAAAACTCACCGTGATTTATTTATTTTTATTTAAAAGGTTTAATCCCATCTTTAAGCCAGAGGTTTCCCATGTCGGTTAACAATCAAAACCAAGTCACAACTAACTATGATCCCTATACCAGTAATTGATTACAACTTTCGAACTTGTTCAGCTGGTTGTCAAGTCTAGCTACAGTGTTAATTATTCCTACAAAGTAAAAGGCCTCCCTTACTCACTCTGAACTTTAAACAAGAAAAGGGGGGGGGGGTTAGTGCCATCAAAAGAATTTCTGGGAAAAGTTTAATACCTTTGACATTTGGGATATATTTGGGAGTGCACAAGCAAGGGAAAGGCACCTTAGTAAGCCCAACCTACACTGTACGCGTCCGGCAAGCGTCCGGCATGGCACGGACACGTGCATCCCATGTGGTCTCTCGTCAGCTGCCAGCGTTGGCCTGTCGGATAGCTGCATCCCCACACGGGCAAAGTCGACCCTGACTCGAATTTTGCCCGTTTCATGAAACGGGCAACCAATCAAAGGCAGTGCTTTGTACTGTGGGGGGGTGGGATGCGTTTCATGCGGTAGCCAATCACAGGGTAGATGTCAAAAAAACTCTAAATAAGAAGAGATTAAATAAAAGACTTATCAAATAATAAGAGACTTATTAATAAGCAGCATGAAGTGAACTGGAGGAGGAGGGGCGACAGGGGAAGGTGCCATGATTATTTGTTGGGCAGTGAGTTTCAACACCTGCTCTGGAATAGTGTGGATTGGTTCCGGCTCGCTACGGCTGCGTCTCGGCAGCGCCAGACGCACACGGAACGCGAACGCGTACAGTGTAGCTGTGGCTTTAGCCTAGTGGGGGAAAGTCACTTCATTCATACCTTTACTTGCAGGCATTTTCGTAAGTCCTTGGAATGCTTCAATACTGAAAGTGCATGCTCCAGGCAAAATAATAAATGTCCTCCCCTTACTTCCTGGCTAATTTTCCTGAGCACATGAGGGAATGGTTTGTCCAAAGTGCCCCTATATGCACACTGCTAAGCTGGTTTAACCACATGTGTACTGCGATGGTTCAGACTACCCATCCCCACATGATTAGGGAAATCATCAGAGGAGAGGCACCAGGTTGCACGTGCACCTAGAGTACACACATCTGTTAACACATGGGGTAAGTATCTGGCCCTTAGAAATCAACCAATTGTTCACTTGTTTGTAAACATGTGCCTGGTCTAGACAATTTTTCTTTCAAAAGAACACACACAAGTATAAATTGAACTTGTTTGTTGTATTTATGTACCCATAATTTTTAAATACTGCAGAATAATGAAAAAGGATTCAATTTGGTTCGATAGCTTTCATGGCCCGCAGTTAGCATACAATGTCTAGGAATTACGGGAGCCGATGCCATGTCAGTGAGTAACTTGAAGTTTAATCTGTTCCAATACCGTTTGCGGGTTTCCAATCACAGGCAGCCGCACACGGAGCAAAAAACACCATTAAAATCCAAGGCGAGCAGTCCAACGTTTCGTTCCGCAAACTCGGAACTTCTTCACAGGAACAATCATGAGAGATTGTAGATGAAATTGTCCTCAGTCTGGTTGCCAATTCTGCATTGGCAGAAAATCTGGTTGCCAATTCTGCATAGGATACACCATCGAGGAACGGAGAAAAGGGAAAGCGGAAACATCTCAATTGAATTATTGATGAACAGCGCGGTCACCCGATCAGGTCATTTCTGCTGTTGATTGACTGCGCTTTCCCACGCTTTTTGTGGTTTTAAACGAGAAGGGGGTGAACTAAGGACAATTTCATCTACAATCTCTCATGATTGTTCCTGTGAAGAAGTTCTGAGTTTGCGGAACGAAACGTTGGACTGCTCGCCTTGGATTTTAATGGTGTTTTTTGTTCCGTGTGCGGCTGCCTGTGATTGGAAACCTGCCAACGGTATTGGAACAGATTAAACTTCAGGTTACTCACTTACATGGCATCGGCTCCCGTAATTCCTAGACATTGTATGAAAAAGGATTATTTGCAAAAAGTTGGCCTCTAGATAAAAGAATCAGAACTGGCCCTTTAATTTCTCCACTACTTGGAAAACATGTGCATTACACTAAATAGCCTGTTAGCTTTGTTGAAGCTTTAATGCATAGCATTCTGAGCTAATAACTCCAGAGGAAAAAATGTGGAAGCAGCTTTCCAAGTAGCAAAATATGCTTTTAGGAGTCTGTCTAATGTAGGATAACTTAATTTGCCAAGGGGGTCTAGCTAGCATCTCACAAATGTATGCATGCCTGCAACTCCCATTACAGCTAATGGACATTGCATGTGCATGGAGGTGACAGAATAGACACCTTAGGCAGAATGTTAGTAAGTAATAGTATTGAAATTAATCTTAGAGAGATGATACATTTCTAATTTGACTTTCATCATCTCTATAAAGTACTAGAAAAGCTTACAAACCTCATCCATTCGTGAAGCAAAATTCATTTTTCAAATGACTTGTTAAATGTAACCGTACTGAGTACTGATTTCCTCATTATTTTACACATCCCAATCAAATTATAAATGTACATAGATCTTGGGTAGTACGATTAACATTGTGAGATATGATCAAACAAGTGTTTGTCTTCTCTCAAATCTTGAATACTAGAATTCAACAAGGCAACGAAAAGCAATGAAACCATACAATAAAACAAAACAATGAAATTAAATGGAAAGTAATGGTCAGAACTGTATTAGGTACAATAGAGCAGTGATTCTCAAAGTTCTACAGGGGAGTTTACTCTCATGTAAGTCTTTGTGGGGGTGGGGCAACATCGGAGGCAGTGCCTCCAACCCAAAAACGCTTTTTAAAACATATGTGGTTGTCCTGCCAGCTCCCCGAAGGGTCAGAGAGGGGTTCTGTCATCTCCGGAGGCCTCCCCAAGACTCTAAACAGAGGCAATCACATTCTTAAGCCCACTTCCAGTTTTCGGCTGAAAACCGGAAGTGGGCTTTTCAACACGATCGCCGTCGTTTAGAGCCTTGGGGAGACCTGTAGAGGTGGCAGCAACCCCCCCCCAACCCTTCGGGGAGCTGGCAGGACAACCACGTATGTTTTAAAAAGTGGCTTTGAGTCGGGGGCAGGTGCAATCCTGCAACGCCAACCCGACATTGGAGCTAGCCACTCCCCTTAAGGGAATATCGGCTACTTCTGGAAATAGTGAAAAGCTATTTTCACAGAGAAAAGCAAGGAACTTGTACAAGAGGTAGCGCAACATGCTGTGCAATGTCTTCAAGCAGCACAAGAACTATTCTGGAGGTAACCTTCTCTGTGTAAAGACCTTGTGCAACTTCCTTCTGCTCACACAAGAGCATTTCTGGTAGCAGAAGATGCCTCTGGATGTCACCGAAAATGAAAGGTCAATCTATTCCAGCATCATACCTCCCACAGTGACCAACTAGATGTCTCAGGAAACCAACAAGCATGCCTTCAAAGTAACAGTACTCCTGTTGTTGCTTCCTGTATTACCTTGACCAGTATTTTTTATTTATTTTTTTTTTAAAAAAATATCCCGCCTTTTCCTATGCCGAAAGGCAAATGCCCAAGGTGGCTTACAACAAAGATTAAAATACATAATTTAAAATAATAGATAAAATAAATTTAAATACATAACCATACATAAGCATATCTAAAAACAATAAAATCCACTAAGAGGGGCGACAGTATGGAACAGAGAAGCAGCATGGCAGACCATCTTGAGACACAGGAGGCAGACCACAACCCATCACCCAAACGCTAGACCAAACAAAAACGTTTTGAGCCCTCGCCAAAGTCATGAGGGAGGAGGTGGTTCTCAGATCCCCTGGCAGGGAGTTCCATAGTTGTGGCGCCACAGCAGAGAAGGCTCGCCCACGTGTTGCCACTCCCCTAACTTGCAATAGAGGTGGCTCTCTGATGACCTAAGAGAGCAGGCCGGAATGTATGGGAGAAGGCGGTCCCTCAGAAATCCTGGACCCAAACCGTGAAGGGCTCTAAAGGTCATTACCAGCACCATGAATTGGGCTCGGAAACAAATGGGCAGCCAGTGCAGCCGCTGAAGCAGCAGCTCAACACAGTCAAACCGCCTAGCTCCAGTGACCACCCGGGCCGCCGCATTCTGCACTAATTGCAGCTGCCGAACCATCTCCAAGGGCAGCCCCACGTAGAGCGCGTTACAGTAATCCAGTCTTGAAGTCACTAAGGCGTGGACCACCATGGTCAGGTCCAATCAACTCAAGTACGGCCGCAGCTGGCGCACCAGCCGAAATTGGGCAAATGCACCCCTAGCCACAGCCACCACCTGGCTTTCCAAGGAGAGCCGTGAATCCAGAAGTACTCCCAAGCTGCGCACCCGTTCCTGCAGGGGGAGTGCAACCCTATTCAGAACGCGCAAGATGACTCAGTACCTGCATCGAGGCTTTCCTGACCAGTAGGACCTCTGTCTTTTCTGGATCCAATCTCAACCTATTAGCCCTCATCCAGACCCCAACCGCCTCCAGACAGCGCTCCAGGACTTCCACAGCCTCCCGGGAACGAGATGGCAAGGAGAGATAGAGCTGGGTGTCATCAGCATATCACCCAACTCCAAATCCCCGGATGATCTCTCCCAACGGTTTCATGTAGATGTTAAAAAGCATGGGAGACAGAATAGAATCCTGTGGCACCCCACACTGTAAGGAGCAGGGCGCCGAACAGGCGTCTCCCAGCATCACCATCTGGGACCTGTCAGCCAAGTAGGAACAAGTATTATATACTCCCTTTGAATATGCAGGTTCCAGATTACAAGCAGTTATCATTCAAAGACAAAAATAATAACACAAACATATGTTTCTGTATCAGTCATACAAACTGTCAGTGTCCAAGCCTTGGATCTGTCCCCCCCCCCCCCCGTCCACACATGTTGCTAATGGAAGTCAGGAGATTGAAGTGTCTTAGACCCCAATCCAATGCAATCTTTCCTGTAAGTCCCACTGAATTCAATGGGCCATACTTTTGATTAGAAAGCCATAGGATTGGGCTGTCAAACTGATTTAAATAGTTTGAACATCCACAATACAGTTGGTCCTTCATATCCGCAGGGGTTCCGTTCCCAGATCCCCAGTAGATGCAAAAATCTGCAGATACTCAAGTACCGGAAGCTGCTTCCAATCGCGGTTTTTCTTTTTATAGGCATTTTACAATCTTAGAAAGCAGTGCGAGAGGCAAGAAGCGGGCAGCAGGCCAGCACGGCTATTAAATTAAATTAATAAATGGCACCGCCCACCGCCCCCAGTAGGATCCGTCCTCCGCGGATGGCCATCCATGGATAGTAAAATCTGTGGATGGCTATCCCGGGGATAAGGAGGGCCCACGTATTGTATTAGAATATGTCATTTTAAGTATGGATGCCATTTAGCACAGTGTTTATTTTTATTTATTTTATTTACAATATTTTTACCTCGCCTTTCTCCCCGAAGGGACCCAAGGCGGCTTACAACATGGGATACAAATACAACAAATAATCACATTTAAAACAATAAAAACAATCCACAAAAGCTAGTAAAAACATCATATAAATTAATAAAAACACATCAAATTACAATTAAAACAGAAGCATAAAAAAGCACAAAAAAGCAGCAGCACTCCACCTGTGCAGGATGTTTAAAAAGGCAAGAACTCAGAAGGCCTCCTTAAACAGGAAAGTTTTCAGGCCTCGCCGGAAGGTCTCCAGGGAGGGAGCAGTACGTAAATCAAGAGGGAGGGAATTCCATAGGGTTGGTGCCACTACTGAGAAGGCCCTATTTCTGGCCGCCGCCCCTCGCACCTCCCTGGGCGACGGTACCCTCAAAAGGGCCTTCTCTGATGACCTAAGGAGATGAGCCGGAATATATGGAAGTAGGCGGTCTCTCAGATATCCTGGCCCCAGGCCATATAGGGCTTTAAAGGTCAAAACCAGCACCTTGAATTGGGCCCGGAAACGAATTGGCAGCCAGTGCAGCTGCTGAAGAAGCGGCCCGACAGAGTCGAACCGCCTACCCCCAGTAACCACACGGGCCGCCGCATTCTGCACTAATTGCAGTTTCCGAACCGTCTTCAAGGGCAGCCCCACGTAGAGCACGTTACAATAATCTAATCGCGATGTCACCGTGGCATGGATCACCGTGGTCAGGTCTGGTCTGGATGATCCAAGTACGGTCGCAGCTGGCGCACCAACCGAAGCTGGGCAAAGGCCCCCCTGGCCACAGCCACTACCTGGGAATCCAGGAGCAGCTGCGGATCCAGGCAGACCCCCAAGCTGCGGACCTGCTCCTTTAGAGGGAGTGCAACCCCCTTCAGAGCAGGACGATACTCTAGCACCTGCATCGTGGATTTCCGGACCAGGAGAACCTCTGTCTTGTCCGGGTTTAGTTTCAGCTTATTAGCCCTCATCCAGGTCCCCACTGCCTCCAGGCAGCACCTCAGAACCTCAACAGCCACCCTGGAATCAGGTGGAAAGGAGAGATAGAGCTGGGTGTCATCAGCATATTGATAGCACCCCACTCCAAATCCCCGGATGACCTCTCCCAGCAGTTTCATGTAGATGTTAAATAGCATGGGGGACAAGATGGAACCCTGTGGCACCCCACACCTCAAGGGCCAGGGTGCCGAACAGGCATCCCCCAGCACCACCATCTGGGACCTATCTGCCAAGTAGGAGCGGAACCACCGCAGAACGGTGCCCCCGACCCCCAGCTCGGCCAATCGGCCTAGAAGGACACCATGGTCGATGGTGTCGAAAGCCGCTGAGAGGTCCAGCAGAACCAACAGGGACGCACTCCCCCTGTCCAGTCCTCGGCGTAGATCATCCACCAAGGCGACCATGGCCGTTTCCGTCCCAAAGCCCGGCCTGAAACCAGATTGAAAGGGGTCTAGGTAATCAGCTTCATCCAGGACCCTCTGGAGTTGAGACGCCACCACCCGCTCAATTACCTTGCCCAAAAACGGGAGGTTTGAAACTGGCCGGTAGTTGTCCATTACTGTGGAGTCAAGGGAGGACTTCTTCAGAAGGGGTCGAACCACCGCCCGCCTCAAAGCGAGCGGCAGCACCCCCTCCGCCAACGAAGAGTTGACCACCCTCCCCGTCCACTCGGCCAGTCCCTCCCGGGCAGATCTAATTAGCCAAGCCGGGCAAGGGTCAAGCATGCAGGCAGCCGGCCTCACACTCCAAAGGAGCCTGTCCACATCCTCAGGCTGTACAAGCTGAAAAGAGTCCTACAACACTGGACAAGCAGATGCCAAGGGGACATCCTCAGATATTGTCAATGAGGCATCCAAGTCATGGCGAATCCGATCGATTATATCTGCAAAAAGTGTGCTATGAACTGGGCAATATAGAACACAAGTGATGCACCACTTACCAGTCTCACCTTCAGGCCATTGACAAATTCTATCCCTTAGCAACTATTTGTTAAATATAAACTAAGATGGACAAACAAAGCAAGGTATGACCAAAAAACCAATTCCTAACTGTTCTAATTCAAGCAGACTTCTGCTTGCTTTCTTCACACATTCACATCCCAGACTACATGTTTCACATGCTGGACGTTCCAGTTTCAATCTTCCAGGTGGTGCTCAAAAAAGAATTCCATCTCAAACCCTGGAAAGCCACCTCAGTCGGCGTAGAGCTAGATGGACCAATTGTCTGATTCAATTGTCTGACCAATTGTACAGGACAGTTTTACCCTTCAGTTGAAAATAAAGTTGCAGATTTAAAAACAAACTTTTACTTAAGTTGGGGGAACAGGATTGACATCTGGGAATGTACAGGTGCTTTCCCCCTCCTCTAAAAAGGCATAACATAGGCATTTATACATTTATTATTAACTAGTGCCCGCACGCTGTGGGGATATTATAGTTTTTTTCCCTGCTGCAGATTGCATATGTTTATTAGAATTTAATAAAGTGACCCTTTATCCAAGCCTCTGTCTAACATTTTTATTTAGGAGGGTTCACAGGTAATAACTGAATCACGAAGTAGTCCCAAGAACAAATAAGTGTCCTCTATCAAATAAAAAACATCCTTTAACTTTTACCCCTTTTTACCCCTTTAGGGGTATGTTTATTAACCTCACGTTCACGCTCACTGGCTGTACAAAAGAGCCAGTGTGCACAATGAATGTCTCCTGCCATATTAAGTATTTAATTATGAATTTAACAAGAACCCTGCCACAGATAATTTCCCTTATTTAGCATTAATAGTCTGGGCAATTTCATACATTACAACGCATTCCAGTTCTCTTTCAAAAACATTTCACATAAAACTTTTAGAAGGCTATCTGAAGACTGGGAGCTTATGATGACAAAGACAAAGAGCTTGAATTATTGAGTTAGCTGGCATGAGGATGGGTGGTCAGGAAGGAGTCCATGTCTACTAATAGAGCACTGGCTGATTTGTGCTAGAATCATCTAGTGTCTGCTAGTCTCTAGGATTCTTGAGGTTAAATGTGCAAATTGACCCGAACGCCATCTTAACACTGTAATAAACTGCAGAGTTCTGAACTCTTATACTACGACCAGCTTCCCCATCCCTTTTTCTTTTGTCAGGAACAAATTTTGTTGAACATTTCACAGCTTACAAATTTGTATCGTTTTGGTTGTCCTAAAGGTATTAGCAGACTGTGCTTTAGGATCTCTTTTGTTAACCCAAAGCAGGAATCAGCAGCAAAAATATTATGCCAGAAGGTTCATCAGATAAGGACTTGAACCATTACAATGTAGGCTTGGTTCCGATTCAAGTTCCTCAGCATTTTTTAACTTTCTGGTTCAGTTCCAGTCCAGACACTAACTTTGGTTTGGTAACAAGCAAGGCAGGTTTTGCAAGGGAAAAAAACCCAATGAAATTAACGTTTTTATGCCACCTTCCCCTATAACTCAGGCAGCGTCAACAGCAGCACCCTTGAAAATGCTGGGAGCCCTGTGCACCAGGTGAGCTTTCTTCTACAGGTGTGCCTGCACTGCCAGTGCAGAGGCGTCGCTCCGGTAGGGGCGGGGCTGTAAGTATCGCTGCGGTCATAGTCTCTTTACTGAGCGAGGAGGAGGCAGCCCCGCCCCCTCACTGTCCGAGCCAGTCCCCTACGGAGAAAGCAGCAGGCAGGGTCTCTTGCCTGCTGCTTTCTCCGTAGGGGACTGGCTCGGACAGTGAGGGGGCGGGGCTGCCTCCTCCTCGCTCGGTAAAGAGACTATGACCGCAGTGATACTTACAGCCCCGCCCCTACCGGAGCGACGCCTCTGTGCCAGTGGACCCTCTAGACCAGCAATTTTCAACCAGTGTGCCGTGGCACATTGGTGTGCTGCGAATGGTCCACAGGTGTGCCGCAGGAGTTTGGGGGTCATTTATTAGTAGGGTCATTGGGGGATGTGAGCTCCCCACTAGCAGCATGGTGTGCCTTGTCAACTGTCAAGAAACTGACAGCGTGCCACGGAAAAAGGTTGGAAACCGCTGCTCTAAATCTTTCCTAGTGATGCTATTTCAGGGGCCAGGACAATATGGAGAAATTTAAATAACACCTACAGCCATGCCAGAGATGAGAAACGTTCTGCAGTCTTGCACTGCTGCAGAGGCTCAATATCATCAGCCATTGCCACTTGTTACCTGGAAAGCACCTCTCCTACCCACGTAGGAGGGGACTCTGGGAGAACACTTTCCCCAAGACTCTCTCAAATCTAGATCCAGCTCATACCACAGCAGTGTACCATTATGTTATGTTGAAGGGAGCAAAGGTTAAGGAACTGCAATTCTTTTCTAGGCCTTTACCAACATGATTGAACTATACAATACAGGCAAAATCAATAGCTTCTGTATCATGGAACTACAACACTAATCAATAGTAAAGCAAGTAATATGCAATGATTCTACTCTAGGAGGAAAGTCAAGTGTTCGGTGGGAAGAGATTTAGGCCCAGCCACCCAGGGAAGTCTCAGGTAAAGTAAAATGTGATTATTTTACTAATCAAATTAAAACTGCTACTCCAGACACAGTCTCTAGGTGAGGAAGTCTCTACTTGAGCATCAAGAGAACTTCCAGTCTTAGGCGCTGCCTACCAACCTCTCCTGTTCCTTTTCCTCTTCTTTTCAGATGGCTCACTAGTTTTTCTCCAAATATAGCGGGAAGTCATCACCACCCCTCAAAAGAACTTCTTGAGTCTTCTATTATTTTTATTTACCTATTATTGATCAGCTTTGGAGCAGCCACCAGTTTTTGTGTTTAGGGGTTCAGTTTTAGTTTAGGTGCAAGACATGTTGGACTTGAGTTCAGTTCCAAATCACTGAAAAAAATTTATGAACTCATTTGGGGGGTCAGGTTTGGATTCAGTTTAGCTCCCTGGTATCCAGATTTTGCATTATTTACAAAAAAACAAAAATGGAGATACATTTTTAATTTCAATCAGAATAAGAACTTCAGTTTTCAAACACAGATCATTTGTTTAGGGATGACTAGAAAGAAAAGAGGCTTCTAATAAATAATTATGTCCCTTTGTCATAGCCTTAGATCTCTGCAAATATTTTTCCTCATTTTTCTTTTTTCCATCTTTCTTTTTTGCTATATAAACCATTTTGTGATCTGTTTTGCTGAAAAGCAATCTAAATAATAATAATAATAATAATAATAATAATAATAAACTGAAAATCCTGTCTGCAGGCTTCATTCACATAATCAGAAAGAGAGATACCTTTCAATAAGTAACAACGTAACAAAGGTTTGTCACACCTTAATAATTAGTGATCCTGAGCAGGCACTCTTGCTCAGTACATTTAACACACACAGTGGATCATGAGACGACCATGCAAGAATTCGGGCAGCTCATCCTGGTGAGTACATATCCATTTTTTGGTCACAGTATTTTTCACATGTTTATACCGCCCTTCCTCCAAGGAGCTCAGAGTGGTGTACATATTTCCTCCCCTCCTTTTGTCTTCACAACAACCCTGTGAGGTAGGTGGGGCTGAGAGATAGTGACTGGCCCAAGGTCACCCAGGAAGTTTCATGGCTGAGCGGGGATTTGAACTTGGATCTTCCAGGTCTAAGTCCAACTCCCAAACCACTGCACCATCCTGGCTCCTACACTACAGTACACTTGGATCTGGACTTAATAATGACTAATCACATCTGGAAAGGTAGTGACAGCCAGGGGAAGCGAGGTGCCTTCAGTCTGGGAAATAACTAAATGCAGTGGCGTCCCTACACTGGTGCGGGGGGTGCGGATCACACCCTGTGACACCCTCAGGGGGGTGACATCACTAGTGGCTAAAATTGTGAAAACCTTTGTCTTTACAAATAATATCATCATGTTATATATCATTCGATGCATAATCTCATAATCTCATGCAGAATGCAATGAAGCCGTTTCAAAATATCTGTATTCTGTCAAATGTTATGGTCAAATAACTAGAAACATAAAACTGCTTTATGTAACAAAAAGTGGATTTCCTTAACTCAAAACAGACCAATGAGACTGATTGTTCTGAGAGCTGAGTTGGTTACTGATTTGTTGGGTGATCTGTACTGTTATATATTAAAATAAATAAAGTTAATGCTCTCATACTGGGCGATGCAAACCCTTGTGATGCCTCTGTTTAGACTGCAAACATACATTAGGCTGTGCGTATAATATTGTAAATTTAAAGGTGTAATTTTGATTAAGCAGGAGATGGGGCAATGGTATGGAGGCGGGGTGATGATACATTTCCCTGCCCACTGCATAGGAGAAGGTTTATCATGGGGGTGATGCACTGACCTCCCACACCAGGTGACGCAAACCCTAGGAATGCCCCTGAAATGGTATTTAGATCCATTTTTATTCTCAAGCATCCAGAGACTTCCCTGCTTCCTCCTTCTCCAACTCCTACTACTTTAGATATTGTGCTTTCCTTTCCCTACATATATCCATACTCAGTGTCACCATGACAACTGCTGGGTGCCAATTAATAATCTACACAGTCAACAAAATTTCCTTAAGAAAAAGTTCAGAGTTTTTTTTCTGTTATTTATTCCTGTATCCCAAGATCCTCACCTCTGTGCCTGAATGAATGGTGAGGCTTTCTGAGAAGATTTAAGGAAAAGAAACACACACAAAAATTGATTGGCTAAAATTTAATCTCCTAAGCATTTGGTTGATGAACAACACATGTTTTACAAAAGTCTCTCTTGCTGGATTATAAACAGCATAAAGCACCTGTGTTACACTAGAACTGAACAGAATGTTGACTTTTAATTTTAATCCTCCAAATCAGAAGCTGATAAATGTGTAACTCATATGTAAATCAGCTTGCTGAGTTCTGCCTGGTGGGGGATGAGGAGATAGTGGAAGGGAGATAGTAGTGAAGATACATTGCCAACACCACTACAGCCAGCATAAGCCTCCAAAACAAGGGGGAGCCAACATATACCATAGCCTAAACCCCTTCCAGATGGCAGTTGCCCAACACTCAGGGCAACACTAAGCCAAAACTACAGCCAATGCAGGAACCAAAAACCCATAGAAAACAGCGGGGAGGGAAAACACACCAAAAAAAATCTCAGTTCTTGCCATCCTCTGTCCCACCCACTTTTCTATGGTGGAGCCATATGACTCAGCCTACATTCTGCAGCTCATCACAGCACACCAACCCCAGTACTAAAGCCCCTGCCAAGAAGATAAACTCAGATTACAGGGTGCACAGCATAGGGCTATATTCCTCTGGCTTAGTGTTGTGCGCGCTTAGAGCATGCACACAGGAACTGCAGAGAAAGGGAATTCTGCACACAAAGGGAGCTATTTGCACAAACAGCCTACTGCACTTTGTTAACATTTGTCTTATTGCAGGTACTTTGTCCCAAGAGGACTCCACAAACATGGATCTCCACCATCCAACAGGAGCAGCAAGGACAATGCACCCCACACAGATAAACAAGGGAGGGAAGGGAATCCTATGCTCCAGTGGGCTCATGATGACCCCCCCCCTTTAACAATAACACATGGATCTATTTTGCATAACAAAAGCTGTGTTATCCATCTCTTATTTATGCAACAGCTAACTGCAGGAGTATCTGCTCTCTCTCTTGGTGAATGTCAGATACTCCATTCATTGCCACTATTGGCCAAACATTTACCCAGAGCCTCTTGGTTTTCCAGGACTGCAACATTGTCCCATGGGGGCAGAACAGTAATTTCTCACGGAGTTCCAGTGCAACTCCCAAGAAGGATACAAAAGATAATGCTCTCAAGCACCATGCTCTCACACACACCCTCAACAAAGCACCGCTGCACGAGCACTAATAGCACTACTCTCTCGCATACAGTGAGTATGCATTCTAATCCAGAGGTTATGTCTTGTTAATGCTGCTGTCCATGTTTTGTTACACTCTTAGTGCTCCTCTTTGCTCTCCTCAGGCAGCTGTCCAGTGCAGGGCAAGGACACAGGATCCTCCACTTGGCCAGTCATACAGACCATGAGGGAAGCGCACAGCATGCTTGGCAGCAGTGACCAATGTGATCCCAGTTGTTCATCTAGCATTGCTGAACTACCGGTACTTACTCCAGACAGGCTTTTTTTTTTGTTATTGCTCTGCAAATTCCATGACAGACAGCAATATTCCTGGTAGTGTCAAACTCACTGATTGACAGCGCAATCCTGTGTAACCTTGCACCGGTGTAACAGTACACCGTTACACCGGTGCATCTACTTTTACACCAGTGCAAGGTTACACAGGATTGTGCTGACAAAGTCTGCGTGTACCTCTGCACTCCAGAAACTTACAGGCATGCAAGGTCCACTCACCAGTACCAGTAGCCCAGATCCTCACATAGCAACTAGAAAACCTCTAGGATATAGCAAATGGAAAGAGACAAGGCGTGTGTCACACAGAATTTATCTTTCCATATCCATATAATGTCTACCTATACAATAGGAGACAAAGGATAAGAGAAGCTAGGATTCAGGGACAAAGACAATGACAACTAGTACACCATCCTATTTAGAAAGGGAAAAATTATTTGTTCAGTGAATCATGAGCAGATCCTTTCACAAGAAACAGAGATTAGCTATAACTGTATTTTAACTTGAAGCAATGGAGCACCCTTATTCAGGACAATAATACGTAGCATTCTTTCACAGTAGAATTTTGCCAATTACCCAGTTTTGGGATTGTTTGCATGTAAGTTACTGAATGCAGAAGTACCACTGGTATACTCTTTTTTCCCAGTGTGTAAAGCACTTCACATGTATTATCTTGATGTGGGACAGGAGGTGTGGTCTGGAGGTTGATCTGTTGTCTTTCCTGAAAAAGCGAAGCAGGATCAGTTGCCTTGGATGGGTGACCAAGACTGAGAGCCGCTGGCAGACTGGACTGTGGAGAAGTCAGCAGGCAAGAACATATAACTTTCTTGAGATACTGGTTTGAAGCTTGGTGTAACTGTCTGGGAAAGCTTGGAAAGTGCAAGAAGCCGGCAGCCAGGATGACGATTGCATTATGAAGGGAAACACCTGGAGAAATGGAGGGTTCTATGAGATGGTGTCATGGAATAATACTTGTAAAAACCTCATTGAAAAATGGGGTTTGTGTTCAGCCTGCCGATGTAAATCTCCTTGAGTCTATGAGAAAGGCGGAATATAAATACCGTAATAAAATAAATAAATAAATAAATAAAATAAGTGTGATACTTTCAGCACCCCTTGAAGGAAAATGAATATTATTATCCCCATATTGCAACTGGTAAACTATGACCAAAAGGGCTTGCCTAAAAGTACCACTTGAGTAGATGGTAGAGGCAAGACTCCAACCAGGGAAGTCTCGGTTTTCAGCTCACTCTTAGCCACTACACACTACATCAGTTATCACACATCAGTTATCACACTGAAGAACCCCGAGAGACTGGTAACAGCAACAACTAATCCTTTTGAAACAGCCATCCAGAACTTGTGAAGTACGTGAGGAGATCAAACTAATACACTATACTGAAATAAATGCACTGTACCTCAGGCACACTTTAGAATCAGGGGTGGCCAACCTGTCAACATGAATGCTCCTGGCCCTTTAACGGTTGTATAGGTGAGAGCATTTCAGCAGGTGCAGCTGCTTTAGCAGCACCATCAGCACTTGCAACTACCAAGATTCTGTCTTCTACACAACTCTTGAGAATGCCGAGGCCCTAATGGTGGAAGGTTGGCCAGCCCTGCTTTAGATATTCTTTGCTATGCATTCCATTAAGGAAGTTTTAAAATGCAGTCTATTGTCTAAAAAACCACACAGGTAGCCTAAATTTTGAAGTTATAGAAATTGTATCCTTTTCCCAAACAGATCCTGAATGCTCATGGAACTCACTCTGGTTCTCACTATATGCACCAGAAACACACAAAATAAAGCAACCGAGTAGAATGCCCTCACATACTTAATTGAGGAGCAAGATTTTTCTGGGAAATGGGATCATGCAAACTTCTCTGCTGCTACTTAAGGCCTGGACTCTGCACAGCAAAAGTTTCCCACTCCAAAGGGGGGGGGGTTTGAAGACAGACGTTGCACCATCTCTCTCTGTGTTGTTTTCTGAAGGCCAATTAAAGGGGGGCGCTAAAGAACTGAGCTGCTTTGGAAGTGCTAGGCAGGCACAAAACATGGAGTCAACGTCTTGTGTGGAGGGAAAGATTGTACTCACTAGCCTTTTTCACCCTGGTGATGAGAAACAGATTCTTACTGGACAGTACAATAGCACAAATGAAGCGCTGTGCAAAACATGAAAACTGTGCCTATGGCAAGAGCTGAAGAGGCAGGGAGGAGGAAAGCAGTATTTTAACTGAGCAAAGCTGCTGGATGAGAGTTGGGAAATACGAGGACTAAATTTTAACATGCAGGGACTCAGGCTTGTGGAGAAGCATTCACATATGTTCTACAAGTCCTTCTTCATATGTTCCTTCCCTCTTAAAGGAACAGGCTGCACTGGCTTGGTGGGAAAGGAAGTGTTACTCTCCATGTGCTGACAGGCATTTTTAGTGTATCCCCCACTGGAATGAATAATGAATCACAACTACTCTTAACCCAAAGTCAAGAACCTTGGTTATTAAGCCAAGAGGATATTTGTGGATTCTTGTGTTTGAGATGTAAAATGGGGTCACATGATAATGCTACCACTAACAACAAGAATAGTAATACAAAAATAAACATTACCTACTTTCATTCTAAAACCAACAGGTTCATGAGATAATAGTCTACTGTACTCTCTATAATATTCCGTACACATGCAGGTAGGCTCCTTTTCACAAACAAGAGTTGTCTTGGGATTGTTAAAACTTTTATACAATCACATCATTCCAATTCCACATCATACAAAAAACCATCACCGTTAAAAGAAAAAACTATTTTCATCTTTTCGTAAAAAGTATACAGAAAGATGCAATATAAACTAAACATTCTAATTAAAAATCAGACACTTCAAAAGTACAGTATACAAAAACCACTAAGGCTGCAATCCTATGCACACTATCCTGGGAGTAAGCCCCACTGAACACAATGAGACTTACTTCTAAGTAACCATGCATAGGATTATGTTGCAAGATAAAGAAATGATGGGTTATATCAGGGGTGGCCAACCTTCCACAATTAGGACCTCTGCATTCTTAAAAGTTGTTTAGAAGACAGAATCTTGGCAGCTGTAATTGCTGATGGTGCTGCTAAAGCACCTGCACCTGCTGAAATGCCCTCACCTATACAACCATTAAAGGGCCGGGAGCATTCATGTTGAAAGGTTGGCCACCCCCTGGGTTATATACAGTGTTTTCACATGGTAGTATAGTTTTTCCTCTAATGGGTATTTCCTCTCAGCCCACAGGTGTACGCATTTAACTCCAGATGCATATGTACACCCTTGGGTAAAAATGGTTTAAGTTACTTTAACCCTCCGTGTTTGTAAAGATTTAATGGATCAGTCCAATATTTAGGTCAAATACACCAGAATACACCTCTAACATATCCAAAGGAAGTCATAAAAATAAAATATTTGGGCGACTCATAATAAGCATGAGTCCATTTGAAATATGAAACTGCAGGAAATAACCTGGCTTTCTTCCCTGGTCCAACTAGCCTTTACAATGTGGCTTGTAAGGACATCTTCTAGTTCTACCTAATTGCACCTACAGTACAATCTTATGCAGGTTTACTCAGTAAGTCCCACTGTGTTCAATGGGACTCCCAAATAAAGTGTGCATAAGATTGCACTGGTAATGTGTTAAGATGAATGCTTTTCCACAAGGTAGCTAAATCTGTACAGTATTTGTATTGTTTTGTACAAGCGGCTTACAAAGATGCCTGATGTCAGCCTTCAAAGATACATTTTGAAGAGATATTTCCATGAACACAGAAAAAGTGTTCCTCTGTAGGTCCTTGATAGAGAGGTATTAAGCCATTAAGTCTACAGGGGTCCAAGGTTTCTTACAACATATGCAGATAAAATAAGGGTAGGTAGTAGCCCAGAAGCAGCATGAGAAAGCTGCAAAATTCAAGTTGAGATACTAACTAGGATGAAAAAAAAAGTTTTGCAGGGATACAAGGAATCTTCTAAGTTAAAAAAAAATGGGGCTTATCAATGGTTTGGTAGACCTGATGTATACTTAGGCTGACCATATCCAAAAAGGGACAGGGTGCCTATACCTTTAACCATTGTAAGAAGAGGGAATTTGGGCAGGTGTAGCTTGTTGCACCCTTCCATGATGAGCTGCACCTGCCCACATTCAAATGGTTAAAGGTATAGGCACCCTGTCCCTTTCTGGATATGACCAGCCTAATGCTGTATACTACTGATCCTTAGATTATTTTGTGGTGATAGAAAAGTGAGAAATATGTCTATTTTCAAAATATTGCATCATCACCCTCTATCTATGCCCTTTCTCTGTAGAAATAAAAACAGGTTCTGATCTAAGCTTCTATATCCATAATAAACGAAGAGTGTAACTAAGGCAACAATCCCATACACACTTAAATGTGAGTACATCAATGGGGCTTATTTATGAGTAGATATGCATAGGATTGCACTACAGAACAGTTTGTAGGGTCACTTTGACCCCAGAACCTATGTGCATGGTTTGCAGTTTTCTTACAGACGAATCCTATGTACATTTACTCAGAAGTAAGTCCCACTGTGTCCAATGGGTTTTACTCTTAGGTAAGTGTGTACAGGATTGCAGCCTGAGCCATTCAAATATGAGCAGAAATGACTTTCAACACTGTAAAAATATGCATTATGATTTTTTCACCAGGTTTGGTGGGGAGGCCCTGAAATAGAATATAGTCATTCAAACGTCTTTACAGTTGAGGAATATCAGGAATATGGAGCTTCAGAAGACCTACACAAAAAGTTCTATTACATTTTTTTCAGCACTGAATGTTTGCAGAAGAATCCCTTGGACCCAGATTTTCAACCCAATGTTAAAAGCCTTTGTGCAGAAAGGCTGCACAAAAAACCACAAAAAATGCATCTTCTGCCCTTTCTTCATTATTGCCATCATACTACTGAATGGTTACAGTGAAGTCTGTTTGAAGGTTTGTTTGGCTGGGGAAAGATGACAGCACAAAATGTACTTTCTACCACCCCACAATATTGATACAGTTCTGCTTCCCATTGAAAATACCAAAAAGGTGATAAAACATTTTGAATTAGGAAGACCTAATCAATATACCATGTCTACTTTTAATCTTCTATAGCAGTTGCCTAATGTTTTAATTTTAACACCTTTTCAAACTGACAGAAACCAACCAGAATATGTTAAACTGCATTGTATGAAGATCAGACAGGCATGGGACTACAATTATATATCACAATAGCCTTTTCTTGGTTCACAGCTCTATTCATCTTTTTGAAACACTCAAAGACAGATTAGACACAGAGGAATGGATTAGTCACAGAACGACCTGTATTTCCACACAAATGTCTTATGTGTGGAAAAATGGCACCCTGTGTCAGCCATTCTTCACTTCTGGAAGGAGAAGAAGAAGAAGAAACCATCTTCAGGGAAATGGCCATTTAAAGTAAAGAGCTCTTTCCCACTCATCTAAGAACAAGCATTGCCTGTTCCTTACACCACCGTACAACATGACTGGGAAAACTACTATTAATGTACTGTCCTCTCAAACATAGCTTACTGTCACAATAAGAAAACAGGAGTATCTGAACTGGACTACTCTGTATCAAGAGCCAAAACCAGAAGATTCCCATCCGCAAAACTTAGTTCTTTACTAGATTTGCCATAATTAAGTCAGATTCTTAGCTGTCATGCTGTCAGAAATATTTACACTGTACTGCTGGTGGTATTGATTTTAAAAGTTATTTTGAAGAAGACATGCAATTCACTTCTACATTGAAATAGCTTAAATGTTTAAAAGATTTAAAGACCTACCAATCCTTAAAGCATACATATAAAATATGGATTTAAGCAAAGACATTGAAAACACTTAATATGGAGCCAGTTCAGTAAGGTCTTCATCCATACACCACACCTGATCCAACAAAAGCACCTTTAGAAGTCATATGCCTGCTTTTGCCCAAGAAAGAATGCCCAAGCAGGTGTTTGAACCGATGAGCACATCATGCAGAAAGTTCTGGCAGTTAAATCTGATCCTGTCAAACAAATGGTAAGCCACTTGGTTGATATTATGGGACCATTTAACTGACTCATACCAGAAAATGAAGGTGTTGGGAATTAAAGGTACATGACAAGGCCAACAAGAATGATCAAATGCCCCAGCTTCAACTTCAAGGACCGGGTTTACTGGCACACAGGGAACTAACATGCTAACTCTATAAAAGTAGCAGGCCAAAACATCTCATGACAATAAGAACCTACCACATTTATGCCAGTGATTTATGTTCAATGTACCAGTAACTGGAATTACTGAATGACTGGTAATTAATTCTCTCCATTTCTTTTATATAAGTTAGGAAAGAATATTTCTCCTCTGCATCTTAACTAAAAAAAAAAAGGTGCATACATACTAATTCCCTACTATGCAAAAATGAATGCATAAAGATATGCTTTACACAAAAGGGGGCTTTTTTAGTAAGTGTAAATCTCTACACTAGAACATAGAAACAGATTCAGCAAAGCAGCCAGGAAAATGTTAGAAAGCACATAAGGAACTGCACTACATACAACTCTCTAAAAAACCTATTCAACTGTACAATGTCACAGGAGAAGCAATAATGCAAAGCTGACTATGAATGATGGTTTTTAAAAAGAAATCAAAATGTCAACAGGAACAAATAATAGACTAAGCTTCAAGATGCTAATTAAGCTTAGATCAAAATTTCACCCAACCAATTTGCAACAAGAATAAAATATACTGGGAGAAAAAAATAATTAACTATGGCATTGGAAAGGCAGGTATTACTCATTTCTTCTCAAAAATTGAAAGAGATGATGTAATGTGTCATCTTGAAACACCAAATTGTATAGTGTTGTTTTTCAACTGCCTCCTGGATTCATTTCACATAAGTGTAAATATTAAAAAGTACTAATAAAAGGGGAATCATTTAATGCATAAAAGTTTTTTTAAAAAAACTGCAATACTCCAGTGTTATTTTTTCCCTCTATTAGTACCTCCCCTTTGAGAGACTCCCCCAACAGGAGAAGAAAAATGCTTCTCATGAAGCTATGTTATTTTTTATTACTATTAATCTTTAAATTAATAAGTGCCTAGGAGACACTAGACAGGGAATTTCATGCAGTTGTATATTAAAGAGGAATAGATATAAACACCATATATGAAAATATTTTATTTTCCCACTCTTAGCTTTGCAGCATAATTTTTGCTTTTCTGGAAAAAAGCAATTCAATGATTGGCATATGTAAAAATAGCACCAGCAAAGATGTTACAGTGGCCAACTGGGGAGAAACACCATGCCAGACACACTAAAAGTTCTTCCATGTTTCCTAGACTCAGCGTCCTATCTATCTTGTTTTTAATGTTCATAACGATGGATGCCGAGATTCCTTAATATACATTTTAAGCACACTCCGATATGTAAAGAGTGTTAGCATATAATCCTTTGCACTACACAGACATAGATATTATTAAATAATACTTTTATCTTGTCTCTAGATCTGTATACAAATATTTTCACAGGCTAAACTCTCAGCATGCATCATGGTTTATAAAGCAAGTAACTAAATTAAGCCTTCATTTCATAAGAGCTAGAACAGTTTTTTCATAAGACGAAAAACCCAAAGGATCATTTAAAAATAAGAATAACCTTATGTTCAAATAGAGAATTCAGCCTGCTTCTCTCTCCCCCTGCACAAAGAATCTTTCTTTAGTTTCTTTGCTTTTTTGAGCCCACTTTTGCTTGAACACTTCATGGAAAAATCCTAAAATCAGGGAGAAGGCCTTTTCCAGATTTAGAGAGAAAGAATGAGGAAAAACTGCCCAAGACTTGCTCTTCCCTGCCCTTATCATAGAACTTTAGTGCCATCTATTGAAAATGCACTGAATTAAAGGGGGGAAAGAGGCAGAGAGGGAGATGACTACTCAGTCAATGTAAAAAATATATAAGATTTCCCCCCCCCACTTGTTAGGTTTTTCTAGTGTGTTAATATTCTTAACATTGCCTTGTTCTATTTTTCCTTGTTCTAAAACAGCTGCAAAGTTTGTCATTCACCAAAGAGAGAGACATCTGTTTTCGCAGACTAAAGGTATGAAGCCTAAGGAGAATTCCAATATAAATCATAGCACGCATTCAGCTGAAAAATAAACCTTCCCATGACTACCTTGCAAACAGAGTAGGGAAAAAAAATCTGTTTTGGAAATAGTGTACGAACGTAAAGAGATATCTGTGGTACTAGAACATACTGGAGATAACATATAAATTAGGAGGCACCAACTATAGACGCTTGCACTTGGAAGAAAAATAAACAGTGTATATGCAGGCATGCAGATATAATTACCTTCTTTAAGGAACTGAGAGTGGATGACAAATATAAGAAAACAGCAGATAGCTGCTCCTGCTAGTGCCCATAAAGCTTTCAAGAGCTGCATCTCGGGTTAAAACTCAGCAAATACCCAGAAAGTCACACAACGATTTTCCAGAGCGATGCATCAATGTTTCCCGGGTTTGAGCCAGCCAGTAACCACACTTCCAAACAGAGAAAAGGCTCGGAATCGGAGAGAGCTTTTTTTTCTGGGGTGGGGGGAGGGAAGGGGAGAAAGGGGGTTAACACAAAGTCTCAAGCAGAAGCAGAAGCATGATCTTCAAACGGAGAGCAGCACAGAGGAAGCTGGGTTTCGGCTCCATGAATCAGCTTTCTGTTTCCTTGGGAGTTGAGCAGCATTTGGGGAGGGGGGAAGGGAGAGGGAGGGGAGAGGAGGAAAGACAATCTGGGCAGAATTGCGCAATCGCTCCCACTGCTCCGATGAGGTTGTTTTTTTGCTGCTGCTGCTGCTTCTCCTCCAGTGACTGCTTCAGTTCAGCAGTGAGGGGAATGCGGGAGACAAGGCGTTCTTCACAGAGCTGCCCAGAGGAAGCCAGCAGCAGTACCCCCTCAGCACAGGGCTCTGCTGCTCCTAGTCACTTGGGTGGGTTGTCACGACCCAGGCAGAAGAGGGAGAGGGCGGGCTGCAGGGTTTGGGGGGGGAGGGGGCCGGGCAACGCGCTCTCTTTTTCCTGCAACTTCCCTTCGACGATCGCCGTTGTGCTTCTTCCCCCGCTAGTCTTCGAGAGCTTTTTCTTCCCCTCCCCAGTTGAGAGCAACTCAATTCATCCTTTCATCCCAAGGCAACGCAGGTGCCAGCTGGCCATGGTAGAGCAGCTCTTGGGCGCTGCTTTGCGAAGCCTTGGAGGGGGAAGTTCTCTCCTTCTCTCTGCTCGCTCCCACCTTGCTATGGAAAGACTGGTTGTCCTACTTCCCTCGCACCCTTGCGCGCTATTCCCTTCCTCCACTGCACCCGCAGAACGTATTTTGGCAGACAAGCAGGTGCCAACGCTTCTGGAGCCGCCGCCGCCGCCGCCGCCGCTCTCCTCCTAGAAGAGAAATTCCAGCCCACAGGTTGATACCTCCATCGCAGTCATCTCCCACCACAGAGAAAGCTACGCACGCAAGGCTGAGTAGGCTGGTGCTGTGTGGGGGAGGGATACGGCGAGCGGAGCCGACTGGGAACAGCGCGGTCCTTATAGCAGGAAAGCGGCTTCTGGAGCCGAGCCCTCGTCTGGCAAAAGCGGCTTGACTCAGCCAGCGAGTGATTTGCGAGGCTTTGCTCGATGGGCGACGGCTGGGCTGGGCTGGGCGGGAGCTGCAGTCTCGGCTTCCTCCGAAGCGCTTTCCCTCTCTGCCGGGGACGTGTAGTTGAGGCAGTAGCCGTCCTCCTGCGAGTGTGTGGCTGCGCGCCGACCGAGGTGGCTCCCGGCCGCCAGGAACTCGGGCTCTCAATTGCCCAATATGGCAAGGCGGAGGAGCTCCAGAAGCCTCTGGACGGACGCCGCGCTCCAGGGACCCAATCGGCCGCTTCTCCTTCCTGGCAGTGGGGAGAGAGCCCTTCTGCCCGGGGATACTAGTGGCGACATACGCGCTCTTAATGTCAGCCTCTCATTTAAAGAACGCTAGCGCCATCGAATAACTTTCCCCAATCTTGGTCCTCAGCGGACTGGGCTCCCTCCGTGTTAATGAGCATGCCCGAGAGGTGAGCCTGCGCGCTGGGCTCGAGCAAAACCTCCCTCGGATCCAGAGCTTGTGCTCAGATTCTGACAGGCATCTCCTCGGTAAACAAGCCAAGGAAGGCAGTGCTGAGCAACAACTTGCCTACGGGAGCAACGCATGAAGGGGGTGTCAGATGCCTCAGAGAAGACAGGGGGACAGAGAGAAAAAGAGATCAGAGCATCAGAAGGCTCGCTGGGGCCACACCGCGGCAGGGTGACGAGAGCCGGGCAGGAGGTCCTCCGAATGCCAGCGCCACGTTTGCCATTCATACTTTCAGTATGGTTATGCTGGGGGGGGGGGGGGGAGAGATTTATTCGAACAAGTGACAGCTTGAATGCTCCTGTTCAGCCACGGTGCGGAATGCCAACAGTGGCGCTAGAATGCCAATCGGTTGTAACAATTTACTCAGTGAGCTGCTTTAGAGAGGGGGATATGGCGCCTACAGTCTTATCAGAGGGAACCACAGTCCTATGGCTGTGTAGCGCCTATGGTGAAAAATGTGATGCACGGGAGTGACATACCATCCTGGAAATCAAAAGGAATGTTAGCTGGAAAAAATATATATGAAAGATGATCATGAGCAAGATGTGAAGCCTGACACACAAACATATTGCTTCTTGCTATTTAACACGCTCTTTGGTTTCTTTCCCTAAAGCACACACTTTCATTACATTACATTTCTAATAATGTCACACTGTCATCTGCAGCTTACTGGTGGTTTCCCTCTCAGGGCATACCACCTGCTTCTCATAACTACCTATTGACATCTCCACAGTTCCCTAGAGCATTCCTATTGGCATTGCATCTCCTTATCATACTTCCTTACGCTGCAAGCTCTCTACCTGGAAGTGTCACTGAAATCAATAGGGCATACTTCATTGAAATTAATGGGACTTACCTAACCGTTTTTCATCAATCCCATTGGCCTGAGCAACTATTGTGAAAAGCATTGTGTTTTCAAACTGATTACACACAATACAGAATGCCAAAAGGTGCTTATAAATTTTATGTACACTTTGCAACAATTTCAAATAAAGTTGACATTTATCCACCTTCTACTCTAGCATTGCAAGCTTTTTAAGAACGGTGCATCAAAGTTCAACAGTATTAAAGATAGGATGATAGGATATATTTGGTGTCCTGAGGATATAATTAAGATTTTATGTGGGCAGGCACTTCTACGTCCTGCTAAACTGCAAAACAGGTTGATTCAGAAAGAGCTGACAAACATTATTTTGATGTTAGAAATGAATATTTTAAATAATTTGACACTTCAGCTATGAGTTTCTTCAATTCTGCAGAATTAAATCATCATATGCTCCCAGAATTTGGGATACAGGCAAATCATTTTGGTACAGTACATAGCCAGTAGAACTTTGGAGCACAGAGGCAATGGTAGTTAAGAACATCCTTTTCTTGATTTGTTCAACCACCACACAATCCATTTCAGAAGTCCCCAGGATTCACATAAGTGGTAGATCTCCAAGGTAATACAGTGCAATTTTATTCATGCTTACCCAGAAGTAAATCCCACTGTGTCCAACAATGCTGTAATCTTAGGCTGCAATCCTATGCACATTTACTTAGAAGTTGGCCTCATGGTACAGAATGGAATGATGAAACATAGGATCAGACCTAGTGGCTTCTTGCTCACAATATTCACATATATATTGCTACAGTTGTGATCTAAGGTCATTGTCTAATTCTGTGAGAGGGGGCAGGTGTCTGACAGAATTTCCATTACACACCAAACTACAATTCTCAGGATTCTTTAAAAGAGGAAGCCATAATAGACTAGTATAAAAGTTATAAGAGCTTATCGTGACTAGGCTGCAATCTTATGCACACTTTCCTGGGAGTAAGCCTTACTGAACATAGCGAGACTTACTTCTGAGTAAACATGCATACATTCCTGCTGCTCAAACAGTAGCTAAGACTGTCTAAGTTCCTGCCTAATATTTGTGCCCCCCAACATGGTTTGTTCTTTCCCACCTCAAGAAGCCATCCAAACACAAAGTTTGATAAAGTCCTGCATCAAGCCAGTTTCCTGCCTTAAGTCTGCTTTGTACTATTGTTAGGAAATAACTACAGGATGTAATAACTTACATAAAGAATAGGGCAAAATATATTATTTCAAGAATCAGGTGTATTCTCAAGAAAAAGGAGGCAAGAAAGCATGCAATATATTGCTATTTTCCCCCAATACAGGATCAATAAAAAGGTAAAGGTAAAGGTATCCCCTGACAATTAAGTCCAGTCGTGTCCGACTCTAGGGTGTGGTGCTCATCTCCATTTCAAAGCCGAAGAGCCAGCGTTGTCTGAGGACGCCTCCGTGGTCATGTGGCCGGCATGACTCTCCTTGCCGCAGTGCGTAGCATGCAGCTGGAACATGGGGCGCTGTTTACCTTCCCGCAAGCGGTACCTATTTATCTACTTGCATTGACATGCTTTGGAACTGCTAGGTTGGCAGGAGCTGGCCAAGCAACGAGCGCTCACCCCGTCGCGGGAATCGAACTGCCGACCTTTCGATCGACAGCTTATGGTTCAGCGGTTTAACCCGCTGCGCCACCCGCTGGCCTTACAGGATCAATAGCTCATAGCAAATCACTAATTTCTATCTAGAAAGTATATTCCCCCCTGAAGAATGTGAACACACAAAACATTAGTAGGAATTGTTGCAGTATAGAAAAAAATAAAAACTTAAATTTTACAAAACCCATTCCAGGCTCACTGCAATAGATTGCAAAAGTGGGAATATGACACTTAGCATAATTCTATTGCAGCTAAGTGGACTATGCATTTTGATACACAGATTATACCAGGCACAAAGATACTCATTAAAGAGTTTCTACTGACTGCAGAAATAACTTTTTTTTAAAAGGTTAAATGCCCTCTAACCACTAGGTAATACCCCAATTAGGCATCTATTGACTCTGTACCTACCTAATGCATTAAAATTAATCTCAAGTTTTGTTAAGACTATTGTGTTTCTCTTTCCTTCTGCTCACTACTTTACAAAGGGCCTGTATGCTCTGATTAGTGTTAGAGACAGAATTGAGTAACTTCAAATTTTCATATTTTCTAAACAAAGGTTAGCAGCTATTGCCATTTATTTGTCCCAGAAACCAGGGGTGCATACTGAAATTAATGACTAGCACCTTGTGAGGCTAATCAACTGAAGTCTGGACATTCCTTCTGTACTTCACCTTAAGTGTTAAAAAGTGGGCTTTGGGAATTCCACAACATATCATTACCAGACTGGCCTTTTTACATAGCTGTCTTTCCAGGACCTATTTTACATGGCTATAAAGGAAGCATGAGAACCACTGCAAGAAAAGTATGAAAAACACTATTTAAAAGTGCATTGAAAGCAGATGAAGGAGAATGTAGGCATGGCTGAAACAAAGGGAGACTGATTTTCCTGTGCTTCCCTCCCCGAGAGAAGGGAGGGGGGAATACAAGTTGTTGTAAAGCAAATTTAGTTTGACTAGCAGGTACTGGTACTTAATTGAACAAAGGTGTTTTTGTTTAAGAAAGGAACTGTAGGATGTGTCAGAAATGTCTTAAGATACTACCTGTATGAATGGTATGGACTCACTCTCTGTCAACTCTGCTTATTTAGGTCCAACACTACATAATTGTAATGATTCTTCTGATATACGCTGAAATTTTGTCTTCTTATCCTAACTTAGCAAATACTGTATTTTCCTTCTCTGAACTTTAATAATTTACTTTTGTCATAACTTTAATAATTTACTTTTGTCATAACTGTATCCAGCATACTTGTTCTTCATGTTTTTTATACAATTGTTTTTTTTGTAATGGTTAAATCTAGTGAGATATAGTTTGTAGCAGGCAGGCTCCATCCTGGCATTCTGCTTCTGGGAGGCTTTGAGCCCCACACCACCCATCCACCCACAGGATAGTCTGAGGTAAGCTGGGGGCCCCCGAGTAGGATTTTTTTGTAGAAAAAAAAAAGCCATGACAAAAAAAATTACAAAGTAAAAACCAAAGGCTGGTAAGGACCAAAGACTAGGTTCAAAAAATAAAATTTAATTAAAAATGCAACGTTTCAATTATCTTGTGATAATCTTCCTCAGGCAAAACCACGAGCCAGCAGGCTGTCAGATGTTAGTTTCTCTGCGTTCCTAGGTTTAAAAGGCACGTGCTGCTACTCCACTGCAGATCCTTGAAGCAGACTAAACATTTCCGGTTGTTCCTTCAACCCGCGGTAGTAGAGCTTCAACAGTATCCAACAGAACAGGAGGACCTCATATGAACTCAACTGTTTGGGGCTAGTAATCAGTTCTAGCAGACCTAGATTAAGTGACTTCAGATAAACACAAGGATGCATTGTGGAGAGATGAAGACTTGGGAGGCTCGGGAGCGCAGTAAGACAGATTTAACCTGCATGCTTTTTTCACCAAAGCTGGCGCCCAAATCTTATTGACAAAAGCAATCTCTTCCCATCTGTTTAATAAATTATGAACTTTGAAGATCTCAATAGCCTCCCTGATGTTTCTCTGTTTGTATGATGGTTCATAGACCAATCTCCTAGTATTATTAAACATAATTTGATGACCTGTTTCCACATGGTGCTCCGCAAGCGCTGACATCTGAGGATGACATAATCTGCAGTGTCTTTGATGCACCTTCACCCTTGTGGAGATCACGCGTTTAGTTACACCAATGTAGTGCGCGCCTTTTAAACCTAGGAACGCAGAGACACTCTAACATCTGACAGCCTGTTGGCTCGTGGTTTTGCCCGAGGAAGATTATCACAAGATAATTTAAACATTGCATTTTAATTAAAATTTTATTGTTTGAACCTAGTCTTTGGTCCTTACCAGCCTTTGGTTTTTACTTTGTAAATTTTTTTGTCATGGCTTTCAAACCTGTCCTCCTTTTTTCCACTATTGTCGCTGGCCATGAAAGCTTCAACTCGTATCTTTGCTCCCTGCCTGATTGGCTATTAGAGGAAGTTTTTTCACCTACCCCAGACTATCCTTGAGCTGTGGTCCTGTTAGTCAGGGGTCGGCAATTACTGGCAAGTATAACGTGGAATACGGAATAGGATTACAGATTTGGTATGCACCTTAAAGTAAGAGCTAGAAGGGGAACCAGAACCAATCTCAAGAGGCTGTCTGGCTTGGGGGTGCAGGCTGGAAACCCCTTGGGCTTGAATTGCAAAGTCCATCTCACAGGCTTGGGATGGGTGGAGCAATTTGGCTGCCCACCCCCTTTCTAGGGGGTTGATGTGGGAAAACCAAGGCCATCAAAAAGTGACCCTGAGTTGGAGCCAGGGTGGCCAAAGAGCCAAAGGAGACATGACAGCGGCCGCACTAAAGGGGGGGGGGAGAGAAATTGTATTGAGTTAGGATCCACTGCAAGATAAGATAGTTATGTTGGATAGTTAATTTTAATCAATAAAAGACCGAATCCTACCCAACTTTCCAGCACTGATGCAGCCTTGTCAACAAGGCATGTGCTGCATCCTGCAAGGGGGGGGGGGTCACGAAGGCCTCCTCAAGGAAAGGGAATGTTTGTTCCCCTTCCTCAGGGCTGCATTAGTGCTGGAAAGTTGGATGGGGTGGGCCCAAAGTGGCCCAGTTCATACCAAAGTTGACCTTGTCTTGTGTCATCTACAGGACAGAGTACTGGGCAAAGGAGACTGTCACCCAATTGCTCAGTTTCTTCAGCATCTTGCAAACAGAAAGGGGAATATGGTTTGCTTAAAAGGGAGTGTAGAGAACACAATATAGCTGAAATAAAAACATCTGAATTCAAGAATGATCAAAGTAGTACTCCAATGTCAGCATGCTATTGTAATCTGTTAGTTGAGTGTACCAGAGCATAAAATAAAGATTCCAGAGCTGTAGATTTTATTCCATCTCAGAATGTGGACAAAGGCATCCAATTCTTAAGATGTTTTAAAATGTAAATGCATCTGTAATTCTGGATTGTAATATATTAAAGTTTATGAGCCATTTATATGGAATATGTAGTGGCTTTGGGTTGCTATTTCTTTTCCTTTTAGTAAAATGCAGTGTTTCACTGCTTAGGCATTACTAAGTGTTATAGCTTCTTTTGTCCAACAGGATAAAATGGATTACTAGAAGATAATCTGGGGATCATTTCAGTACTCTATGCTCTGAAGAATTATTTTAAAGCTCTTAAGCATGCACTCATAGCAGAGTAATATGAACATTACAGCACAATCCTATGCATGTCTACACAGAAGTCAATCTCACTGAATTCAATGGATTTTACTTGCAGGAAAATGTGTATAGAATTGCAGCCTTACGGCCCAATCCTATTCATGAGAAACTCTGGAGGAAAATGCAATCTGCAAGTGCAACAGGAGCTCCAGTAGCTTGTGCCAACAGACTCAAACCATATCACACATTAGTCTCGAAACCCTGCACCGATACAAACCAGATGCAGACTGACTACCAGTGTAAATCTATTGGTGCTGGGGGCGTTCCATAGGAGTTCCTTGGGTGTGTTGTGGGCATGACATGGGCAGAGCATAACAGGCACTGAATCCTATCCCCATACTGCAGAGTATGACTCCTTACTGCAGAAAATCACTACACCAGCCACAGACCAGGTGTAGATTAGAGGAGTCCCACAGGGGGATGTGCAGATGGACTAGGTTTTTGTTCTGCTCTCAGAACAGGGCAGCGACATCCACCAGGTTCTGCTCCTGCCTCAAGGCATCCTTGCAGGCCACCGCCATGGCCGATGTCCAGCTCAGCAACTGCCACTGGATATGGCTGGCCTGTGGGGCTGCATCGAGCAGGTACAGCTTGAAGGTGGACCACCCAGCACTCGCTCGCTCTGGAGAGGAACACACACCTACAGGAGGACATACTTGTGGCCATGGCAATAGCCTGCAAGGATGCCTTGAGGCAGGAATGGGGCCCTGGTGGATGTTGCTGCTCTGCTCCAAGAGCAGAACCAAACCTTGCAGGAGAACAACAGGCTCATCTACATTGTGGCCTGGGAACCACTTGAGGACATGGACAGCTCCTGTGGGCATGGCCATCTATAGGGATGCCATACTAGTGGAGATGGGGCCCGACGACTGGATCCCCAGGCCTGTGACCAAGGGGCAAGCAGGTGAGCTCTTGCCATCCTTCCCCTTGCCTCTGTCCTCTTCCCATCATTTCCCTCCCCCACGTCCCCCTATGAATCCCATGTGCAGTATCACCATGGCATGGGGGTGACAAATCTTGTAGGTGGCATGGTTGAGTGCCATGCTGTGGCCAGGCATCAGCATCTGTGCTAATGTACAGGGTGCCTTGCATATGGGGCAGGCTGAGAAACCCAGTTCTTGCGTGCTGGGTGGTCTGTAAGCGCTACTGCAGATGCCAGGCAGATGCACTTGCGTTGTTAGCAATGCTAATCCACTGTAGTGCTGGTGCACTACAATGGGCTCTTGGCAATACGATGGACACTTTTTTTTCTCTCCGGTGTATATTCATGTGCCAGACATCATAGCTGCACTGTACTGGCATAGGATATAGCATTTTTCTGTCCTTTGCATATGGCAGGCAGTGTGTCAGCATCAGTGCCGCATTTGGATAGGATAATACTAGTGATAATACTATACTAGGCCACAGTATTTTTGTGTGTACCTCCATTCTCAAACCATGTAAAATACTTGCTATAAGAGGCCCAGTAACAACATAGACACCACTTTACTATGTTTTTACCTTGTCAAAACTATATCGTGTATCTTGTTGTCCTGTGTGCTCCCTGAGGCATCTGGTGGGCCACTGTGAGATACAGGAAGCTGGACTAGATGGGCCTATGGCCTGATCCAACAAGGCTCTTCTTATATTCTTATGACATGATCATTTATTATATGCAGTCATAGGGCCACTGTGAGATACAGGAAGCTGGACTAGATGGGCCTATGGCCTGATCCAACAAGGCTCTTCTTATATTCTTATGACATGATCATTTATTATATGCAGTCATAGGCTTACCATCCATCCCAGAAAAACTGAGACTGCCCCAGTTTCCAGGGCTGCTGCCACTGCTGCTTCACAGACGATTTTAAAAAGGTAAAAGGATTTCCTGTGCAGCCATCTTGGATCTCATAAAATCTCGTGAGATCCAAGATGGCGGCACACAAATCTCGTGAGGGCACATGAGGCAGTAGCACACTGCTTTGTGTTCAATGGGTTTTACTCCTGTGTAAATGTGTAAAGTATAGCAAGATTGTTAGCCACCTTGACACTTATTTTGATAAGCCTTTTACAAAACAAACCTGATAAGACTTATTTTGATTAGAACAAGTAGACAAAGATCAATAGATGCTAGTGTAATAAAGTAATGCTTAAAAATGCCAGCCATGATCCCAAAGGTCTAGGATTGCAAATGTAATTAAGCCTTAGTCTGCATGGATTGAAAATTATAGGAGTCACCTCTGGCTAAGGTGGCAATCCTATACAACAGGGATTCTTAACTGGGGGTATCCATACCAAATGATGGGGGTTTGGAACTCAATTGCAGAACAACTAAAAAAAAGTTATTTTAGATTATTACTTATCGCCGTATCAATATGGATTGAGGCGTTCTGTTCCTAGCTATCCATAAGTAAAGTAAAACTATTGACGTATTTTGAAGTCATACTGGTACCAAATAGGACTGGTGATGGTGATGATTTCGACAGTCTGGTGAAGGGGTATGGCGACATATTAGGCAATCCATTGAGGGTCTGTAATTGTAAAAAGGTTAAGAAGCCCTGCTAACCCAAGTCAGCTTTTCATTTCTTGTATTTGCTATGGCAGGGTTCCTCAACCTTTGGGGGCAGGGCTGTAGCTTTACCTCACATGCCCCCGTTTTTCCCGGGCTGCGGCGTGGCTGGGCGTGTTCTCCCACTTGCGCCGCAACACAGAGGGTAAAACTACAGCCCTGCCGATTCGTCAGGGCTGTAGCTTTACCCTCCGAGTTGCGGCGTGAGTGGGAGAACCTGCCCAGCCGCGCCACAGCCCGGGAAAAATGGGGGCATGTAGGGTAAGCTTTCCTTACCTTGTCTCCCCAGCTGCCTCCATCTTGAATCTCGCGAGATTCAAGATGGTGGTGGCCAAATCTCGTGAGGGCATATGAGACTGCCTCATGTTCCCTTACGAGATTTGGCAGCTGCCATCTTGAATCTCATGAGATTTTCGTGAGATTCAAGATGGAGTCGGCTGGGAGACAAGGTAAGAGAAGCTACCAGGGGGAATTTCACGGTTTTCCGCTTCCCCTTATCAGCTGCTGATCGCAGCAGCTAACGGGGACCATCTCGCGTACCCCCAACCTGCGGCCTGTGTACCCCTGGGGGTATGCGTACCACAGGTTGAGAACCGCTGTGCTATGGTATGTATACCCACATCTATTACAAATGTCTGTTACAGCTAGCAGGAATAATCTTACCATATATCTGAGCCATGTCTGCTTTTTAGTTACACCACAAACTTGGTTTAGGATCACTTTAATCTAAGGAGGTCAAAGGATGAATACACTGCTTGGTGAGGCACTTCAACCAATTCAAACCATACTCCACAGCTTTTATTGTTGAATTTTATACAAAGACAAAAAAGAAACCCCCTTTCAATTTATTTTCATAATTACTGTTTCCTGTGCCTCTGTTGGTTCACAAGATAAGTCCTGACTGTTTACAATTCTTCCAAACATCAAGAAAAATTGTTTTTACTCATTGTGTCAATGATCCAGTAATAGTGGGTCGCTGGTAGATTTTGAGCAGGGTTTTCAAATTTAGATTCAAAAGCACAAAATTTTGAGGATATGTCAGGCACACTGTATTTCTTTACCTATCTAAAAAGCAACATCCAGAAATGTCTTGCATGCTTCTGTTGAGAGTTATCTATTCCAAAATTGCTATTGTAACCCAAATAGAAACACGGATGATTCAATCAGAATCACTCTTGAAAATGCACAAGGAAATGAAAACACAAACGGGCAGAGCAATCCTGCCTACCTATCCGGCAGGCGGCCTGCCGGATCCTATCCTCACTCTGGCCCAATTGAGATCGGCCTAGAGGTCTACTCGGAGGAAGGGGTAGCGTGATGTAGTGCGGCCGGCCCTAATGGGCCTCCTTGGATTTCCGCCAGCTATGTAGCTGGCAGAAAGTAAGAGGAGGCCATGTAAAGACCACGCCGGCCAGAACAGGGATGTTCTGTTCGGCCGCCATCCCTGCCCCCTCCCGGTCTGCCTCAGCTAATGGCCCCTCTCCCTCACTGCCTGGTCTGCCCCCCGCACCTGCCGGGGGAATCTCTTACCTCCTACGACGGCCGCAGGGGCGATCCGGCGGCGGAGTAAGAGCTGCCGGCTTTGTGCCGGCGGCCCTTACTATAGAGTTGTCGTGAATGTGCTTTACAGGATTTCACAATGGCTTCTGGCAGAGTGCTCACTCCGCCATCAGAAGTTTGTGCAGGATTGCGCTGTAAATCAAGTCCTACCAAGGATCTGAAAAAGTCTACACTTCGAGATTTAAAATTACTGCACATATTTCACATAGTCTGTGTTTATATCACCCTGTTAGTTAAGACAGAAGTATTGTAGTGGATCAGAACATGCATAAATTTGATCCTTACTGCCTTAGGTAGTTTGCCATAATCTACAACTCCACATCATCAGTTTATCTCAGTTGGAGTTTGGGAGAAGGTTTCATAAAAGCAATGCTTGGTGATAAGTGGCCTGCATTTTATTATACTGTGACCTTTTTACACACACACACACACACACACACACACACACACACACACACACACACACACACACACAGAGAGAGAGAGAGAGAGAGAGAGAGAGAGAGAGAGAGAGAGAGAGAGAACACTAGAATATTCTCTGTCCTATAATGAAAATATTTGTCCTCTCTTAGGCCCACCTTGCAAAACACACAGAGATTGGTAAATTAGCAAGCTAAGGCGTGCTAGTAAAAAGCTAAATCACTACTGCCACCAAAGATTAACAGTGGATTCCACTGTAGAGTTCTGGTGTCGGAACCAGAGGCGTACCAGCAGCGAGTGCTGCCTGGAGCACTCGCTGCGGGGCTGGCCCGAAGGGGTGGCGCACTGCTCCGGGGGGGGGGGCAACCCGGCTTACCAGGGCGCTCCGAGGCCCTCTCCCCCGGCCTCGGAGCCGGAGAGAGCCCCGGAGTGTCCACCACGACTGGCAGCCGGGGCTTTCTGAAGGCGGCTGACTGCGTCTCCCGCTATTTATACTTTTTTCTGCACATGCGCAGAACGTTTCGAACGTTTCGGCCTCGGAGCCGGAGAAAGCCCCGGAGCGTCCACCGCGTGTGCCCGCTCGCATCACCGGGTGGGTGAGCGCTCCGTGAGACTGGAGCGAGCGGAGCAGCACCGCCTGCCGCCGCAGTGCCGCCTGGAGCCGCTGCTCCGCTCGCTCCAGTCTTTCCACGCCTTTGGTCGGAACAAATGTTCCATAAGGCACGTTTGCACCTCCTCGTGAGTAAGGGAAGCCGGTGCAAGGCTGGCCTTCCTCACTCCGTTGCTGGACCGAGGATGTGGCCGGTGGCAGAAGATAAGTCCTCCACCACGGGCCGTATGGGCAGTCCGGCCCAGGAGGGAGGGGGCCCATTGGGCGAGCTGACCTAGGAGGGGGAAGGGGATGGCGTCGGCCATATCCCCATCCCTGCCGGGCTGGCTAGGCCGTTACACGGCCTCCTTCATCTTCCTCCAGCTCTTTAGCTGACGGAAATCCGAGGAGGCTGATAGGGCCTTCCCTGGTTTATACTCGGGGAAGGGGACGAGCATCCCCTTCCCCAAGTAGACCTCTGGCCCACCGCATGGCGGTCTGGACATCAAAATCCTGTGTAGGGATCTGACGCCGGATCCTTACACAGGATTTCGCTGTAAATCTATGAACAACTTTTGTCCCCACCCATTACAAAACAATTAAAGGAATACATATTCTCACTGTTAAAATGGCTTTCAAACTGTTACGATCATGAACAGGTTGTTACATGTCTGTCATCTATAAGATTAAGTTATTTTAGGAGATATAATTTGAAGATGATTCTTTTGTTTCTTTTAAACAATTGTTCGCCGTGGGAACAACAACTGTTTGTTTTAATTTACCATTGAACTTTGCGGTCTATACTTCTATGAGAACTTACTTTTCTTTTATTCTGAATTTACCTTTCCCGGATAAAGGAAAATGTCAGGTAGTAAACTGAAGTATCAGATAGTATTGGCAAACCTGTGATTAATTGGATATTGAAGAGTATTGCCTGAGGTATAAAGGTTAGTGAGGAGATTAGCAAGGAAGAGGCTGTTCTGTTGATGTAAGCATACACGACTGGCATCAATCCTCAGGAGACACCATAAGTACCAAGGTGTTTATCAATAAGGTTGTCCTATCTTAGTAAGTGGATGAGATCAGTATCTGAGCTCCTGACCCTCTGACTATGAGAAATTACAGCAATTTACCTTCTAATAAAGAAACTGTTTTCACCTTCTCAGTAAGTCATCTGATGTGCTTCCTTGGTTACTTATACTTTTAAATATAATGTGCAATCTGAGCTGAAAATGCAGAGGTGTTTGTTTTTAAGTGTACAATTCTGACTAGGCCTAACTTGCTCCTCTTTTCCTTCTCTCCTTTCAAACAGAATACATTGGTGCAGCCTAAGAAGTATCAAATTTAGAGGTTTACATTTGCATCCATTTGTGTCTTTTCTCTTTCCTGATAGGCTCATTAACATACCTGCTTTTTGTGGACAGATGCTTCCAGTTTTGTAAATGGTTTATTGAAATGTATTAATATTCTGTTTATATTTCCATTTCTTGCTATGTGAATGAATACAGCATACTGAAGGAGGATTGGCCTGACCTAAAATGTTAAATAGCTACTTCCTTTGAAGATAAGAAACAATACCCTGAGAAAGTACATTTTTCTCTCGAATATTTGTGTGATTTGTTTTATTCAAACTACAAAATACATTCTTCTATAGATGGTTTTCCCCTTTGGAGGGGAAGAGCTGTTATTGTGCAGGTAGATTAAATATTATTTAGGGAACTGACTGGCCTGAAAACTATAAAATAGAGACAATATATATATATATAAAATATAAAATATAAAATATACTATTTTTCTCCACCCTAAAGCACCTGCAGCCACTGTCATTTCATAAGAACGTTACCTTTTGTGACTGAAGTGTGCTAGTAGGTTCATTTTTGTTAGTTCTGATACGAATGACCAGATTGTCAAATGAATAATGAACGGAGATTATATATAGGTTACTGGGATAAGAGGGCCACATGTGGAAGTGCCTGGGGCTTTTGCCCCTCAGCAGTCATTTGCCATGTTCAAATTGCCATGTTCAAGATTACTCTGAGGGCACAATCCTGTGTAATTCTTGCACCAGTGTAACAGTGGCATTTGGATGCCCCCGGAATCCACAAGAATTCCAGTGTCAGCCACAGAAGGTAATATTTGGATGCCCCCAGAATCCCCCCTGCGCCGGTGGAGTTGCGCCGACATCCGTCCTGCATCTATCAGCGTACAGCAAGTTACACTGGCATAAGTGCTCTTACACTGGGGGATCTACTGTTACACCGGTGCAAGAGTTACACAGGATTGCCACTGATTGGTTACTAATGAGTAATCCATACTTTATTCATTTGGCAATCTGGTCATTCATTTCAGAACTAACAAAAATGAACCAAATTGACCTACTAGCACACTTCAGCCACACAAGGTAACATTTTTTATGAGATGATGACAGTGACTGCAAGGTGCTTTAGGGAAGATAGAGAAAAATAGTTATAGTATCAAATATACCGGTATGGAAGCAAAACTTATGCTTTAAAAAGGGATGCAAAAATATGTAAATGTCAGAGTAATGTGCCTATTCTCTATACTGTCAACTATAGCCACTAAAGACAGAATAGTCATTCAAATATTCAATAAGGAGCAATTCTGTTCTCCCGAGTTTCATCAGTTTGCTTCCTGTCAGGTGGAACAAGGAACATTCTGAACATAGATCACTGTCTAGGCAGCTTGTCTTGCATTGTGTGCCGTCTGTGTAGTAGTTGTGTGCTGTCATTCCAGCACCACAGGGATGCCATGCTAGAGTTTTAGCAGTGTTGGAGAATCATTCTTGGCATCCTGAGACTAAATTTTGAGAGAGAGAGAGCATGTTACCCTTTACAGTGCTTCATTGTCACGTCCTTCTAAGACAGTGTGGTTAGGTTCACAACCAGAAGAAAAGGGGACAAGGGTGGTGTCAAAAAAACAGAAGGTGAGGCAAAGTCTTGAACTGGTGCTTTAAAATGAAACTTTGAGATGCTCATTGTGTTTCAGAGATGATGTGCAGAGAGACTGGTAATAAATGGCAAAAAACTGATAAGGTAAAGGTGACCCCTGACAATTAAGTCCAGTCGTGTCCGACTCTAGGGTGTGGTGCTCATCCCGATTTCAAAGCCGAAGAGCCAGTGTTGTCTGAAGACGCCTCCATGGTCATGTGGCCGGCATGACTCTCCTTGCCGCAGCACGTAGCATGTGGCTGGAACACGGAGCGCTGTTTACCTTCCTGCAAGCAGTACCTATTTATCTACTCGCATTAACATGCTTTGGAACTGCTAGGTTGGCAGGAGCTGGCCAAGCAACGAGAGCTCACCCTGTCGCGGATTCGAACTGCCGATTTAGCAGATTGCTAAAAGCAAAAACTATAAACCTTACAATGAAAAATATGCATAAAGCACTATTAAATGAACTACTAAAAAATGCAGCTCACATGTCTATAGCATTTCCAAAACTCTAAAAGGAAAACACTAAACAAATATAATTCTAACTAAAGGCATATCTTAATCTTGGCACTATCTACCACTATGCTGCTTGCCTGGAATAAAGGTTAAACATGTTGAAATACCCTTAATATGAAAAACTAATGGAGAGACTAACTGCGCAATCCAAAGGAACGGGTGGGCGACGGAACAAGTGTTCCGTCGCCCGAAGCTGTCACGAACGTGCCGTAAAGCACGTTCGCGATTAATCAAGAGCAGGTAAGGATCCGGCAGGGGCAATTCGGCGGGGGGGGGGCATTGACCCAGCCGGTCTGGGAGGGGGAGGGGGATGACTTCAGCCATATCCTGGCCCTTAGGCTGTTACACAGTCTCCTTCTACTTCTGCCAGCAATTTTGCTGGCAGAAATTCAAGGAGGCCTGCATTTACATTCAGGGAGGGGACAAGCGTCCCCTTCCCCGGGTAGACCTCCTCCCCGGCTGCAGCCTGGCCGCCAGGGAACAGGATCACCCTGTTTCATATATATATCACCCTGTTTCATTCTGAATTGAAATGAATGAATGATAGGGAGAATGAGATTCCATCTACTGCCTTTCATACATCTAAGGTGTACTTTTACAGAACCTAAACAGGGACACTACCCTCCATATTTCATCTACAAAGAATTTGATGTATGCATGGATGTTAGAGGAGGAGAACGGCAAGCAGGTGCAGCTGCAATTACTTTGTCCAGGCTTCCATTTTTGCCAGGATCAAGATAAGAATAGAGCTATTGAAGATGGTACACACTGCAATGTGTTCAGATTCTGAGGACCCAATCCTATCCAACTTTCAAGCACCAATGCACTCACAATGCAGTCCCAAGATAAGGGAACCAACATTCCCTTAACTTGAGGAAGCCTGTGTGACTCCCCCCCCCAAAAAAAAAATGCAGAATGCAGCACAGGATGCATTGGCATGGCTGCATCGGCACTGGGAAGTGGGATAGGATTCAGCCCGGAGTTTATTAGTGGTTGCCTCAGGTTGGAGGGAAAAAAAAAATCAGTATATAAGAGTTAGAAAGAAGCACTTACCTTGTTTCTAAATGTCCAACTAAAAACTGTTAACTCCACATTAGCCAGAACAATGTTTAGAATTTTAGTGTACAGTTCTGTAAAGTTTTTCCTGTTAACTTCTCAAAAGGAAAGGCTATCTCCAGCAGAATGCTTGATATATTCTAGTGCGCTTACTCATTGAAATTCCAGGAATTAGGGACCCACACAGGAACTAAGCTCAGAGAGCAAAGCTAAATCAAAATCTGTTCTGTGCTTTAGAGTTTGACTACATTCATAACTGACATGTATGAGATTAAAAGACCAGGCTTAATGCCAAGTCTAAATACGTGTTAAGAATCTTGCTTGACCTTCTAACAAGAACCCTGAAGATTTTGCCTGCTTGCCTTAGATAATATTTTATGCTAAACGTTATATCTGACAATTATAAATATGGCTGAAGGAGAGTGTCTTAAAAACACTTGGTTCTGTCTAAAGAAAGGGAAGCGCATAAGAAACAGAACACACTTTTTGATGCTGAGCAAATTGTTCCAGAACTTCACCTTGTGGTGAACATTTAATCTCTTGGTAGAAAATGGGGAGTGGAAATGGTAATGTAGACTTAAAGTACATCTCATAGTGTAATCTTAGAGAAGTTCCAAAATCTGATAGTTATCATGCAATCCTATGCAGGTCAACTCAGAAGTAATTTATGTTGAGTTTAATAGGACTAAATAGCTAGGCTTACCAGATTTTCCCGGTTCTAAACCAGGACACACCAGAGGTGGTACTCAGCTGGGAAGGGGTTGAGAACCCCTGCCCTAGACAATAGAAATGGTCCTGTTACATGCAGACAGTATTTTTAGCCTATGACTGTACCCAACACATTTTACCTGCTGAGCTAATAGCAACTTCAAGTGTGGTGGCAGACACAGGATTTAGATTAGGGAAACAGTGCAGAAAGAATGGGTTAACACATTATATTCACCCAGGACCTTTTCTTTGATCAAACCAACCACACAGAGCTGCTAGTTTGAACTGACCCTCCACCCCCCAAAATCTTTATCACCACGTGTCTAGTTGAGCCCTTCATGACTGAACAACATATATAACCCATACCTAGTTATGTGTGAAATATTTTATTTTATTTCTGTGGACCTTTCTGCATTTCCACCCTATAGTCTATCATATCTGGAGCAATTCCAGTGTCTCACATATACTGTATTCTTGCTTTTTGGAACTACATGTGTTAATTGGATACACATCCAAATGCAGATAATTGCTTTCATTGGGATACATGTGGCAGATGCACTTCCCCATTCCTAGATTCATGGTCGGCTTGTGTTACACGGCCTCCTCCAACGTCCGCCAGGTATTTAGCTGGTAGAAATCCGAGGAGGCCTATCGGGCCGGCCCCGGTTTACACTCGGGGAAGGGGATGAGCGTCCCCTTCCCTGAGTAGACCTCCGGCCCGCCATATGATGGGTAGCCTCGGACCAGGATCCAGTGGGCGGCCCTGGGCCGCCGGCTGGATCCTTACACAGGATTGCGCTGTTTGTCTAGCAGTCTTTCTAGATGCAGTCTCCTACTCATTTTATATTATGAATCTTCAGCTAATTTTACTGATTATGACATTTTTCTTACACTTAGCACTTTTCTTAGACACTTTTCTTAGACACTTTTCTTAGCACATGATGCAAAGAATAAAGCTATATCAAGTGCACTTGGTAAATTCATCTCCTTAAAAAAAAATATGAAAACTTGTGCTGTATATATACTTGTATGTATATTTGTGTATACAGAACTGTAATGTTAAGCACAGTGTTTCTCAAACTGTGGGTTAGGACCCAGTTGGTGTGTTGCGACCTGATTTCTGGTGGGTTTCACAGAGCCTCCAATGAAAACACTGGTGATGGAAAGATCAGATAAGTAATTGCCTCAAGCCCTGAGATAGCTGCTAATTGCTGTTCAAAGAGCTGAGCTGCAGTTTGCAAGATAGCTGCTAATTCCCTGCAAAGAGCTGAGCTCCTGTAGTTTGCAAGTTTGTGTAAATATAGGGAGATACATGTTTGAGTATCTTTTATGTTGTTTGAGTTTTTCCAAGTACATCAGTGACAGGTAGTAGGGGCAGGTGAAGGCTGGGTCACATAACTAAGCCCCACAATCCTTGAGGCTATTCATTAGGGCTGCCTCATTACGAGAAATGGATTGAGGTTTTTTTGCAAATAAATAAATAAATTATTACTTCTAAATAAATATATTATTTCTTTCTAGATCACCTTTTTCTCAAGTCTCATAAAGCTTGGTGGGTCCCAATAGAGTTTCATTTTAAAAAGTGGGTCCCGCTGCTAAAAAGTTTGGGAATCACTGCTAAGCAGAATGGGACATAACCTGAGACCTAATACAACTGATTATTTAATGGATATGAATTCATCTCAGAACCAAATGAAGTTGAACCAGGTACATTCAGTTCCTTTTTCATTCACCCAAACAGAGGTAAAGGCATATATGCCAGTCATTTCATTCACAATCTTCATTTTTTTTGTGACTTAATAGGTAAGTCAGGAGACTTACCTATTAAGGTAATAGGGGGCAGGAGGTTGGGTTTAGTGGTTGAGCTGCTGCCTTGCCTGAAGAAAAGCTAAAGATGACACCAGAAAAGCTAAAGATGACACCAACAGGAAGCTGCCAACAAGCTGAAGATAACCTGTGTGATAACCTCTATGAGAGAGAGGAGTCACTGGCAAGCTCAGAGGGCGTGTGCTGTGCAGCTAGAGAGATACCACAACATTGAAGGGAAACATCTGGAGAATGCAAAAGGTTATATGCAAATAAAAGGGTTCTATGTGAATAAGAGGGTTCTATTCAAATTATTATTAAAAAAAAACCCTGACGGGGGCTTAGAAAAGCCTGCCTGTGTAAACCACCTTGAATAAAGTGTGAGGAGAAATCTGACAAGGCGATATATAAATACAGATGATGATAATGATCCTTGACTCTTGCCCAGCTTGGCTAATATGATCTGCATGAGTTGGTCTGACCGATTGGGTGGAACCCATTGTGAATTCATCTTTGCAGGAGGGAGTGAAGACCGCAATTGTGCACCCCTTCCTGAAAAAAAACAAAACATCTCTGGATTCCACCAATTTAAGTAACTATTGATAAGTTTCAAATCTTCCTTTCGTGGGTAAGGTCATTGAGCGGGTGGTGGTGTATCAGCTCCAGGGGATACTAGATGAGACGGAGTATCTGGACCCTTTTCAGTCCGGTTTCAGGCCAGGCTTTGGGACAGAGATAGCCTTGGTTGCCCTGCTGCATGATCTTCCCTGAGGACTAGACGGGGGAGTGTGTCCCTGCTAGACCTCTCAGCGGCTTTCAATACTATTGACAATGGTATTCTTCCATGTCAGCTGCTTGAGTTGGGACTTTGGGACACTGCTCTACAGTGGTTCCACTCCTACTTGGCTGTCAGGTCCCAGATAGTGATGCGGGGAGACACCTGTTTGGCACCCTAGCCTTTATAGTGTGGGGTGCCACGGGGTTCTATTCTGTCTCCCATGCTTTTTAACATCTACATGAAACCATTGGGGGAGATCATCTGGGGATTTGGAGTGGAGCGTCACCAATATGCTGATGACAACCAGCTCTCTTCTTGCCATCTCATTCTGGGGAGGCTGTGGAAGTCCTGGAGCACTGTCTGGAGGTTGTAGTGGTCTGGATGAGGGCCAATAGGGTGAGATTGAATCCAGAAAAGACAGAGGTCCTACTGGTCAGGAAAGCTTCGATGCAGGTACTGAGCCATCTGTCCACTCTGAATGGGGTTGCACTCCCCCTGCAGGAATGAGTGCACAGTTTGGGAGTATTTCTGGATTCACAGCTCTCCCTGGAAAGCCAGGTGGCAGCAGTGGCCAGGGGTGCGTTTGCCCAGCTTCGACTGGTGCGCCAGTTGCGACCGTACTTGAGTTGATCAGACCCAACCACAGTGGTCCATGCCTTAGTGACTTCAAGACTGGATTACTGAAATGTACTCCACATGGGGCTGCCCTTGAAGATGGTTCAGAAGCTGCAATTAGTGCAGAATGCAGCGGCCCTGGGGGGGGGGGATCACTGGAGCTAGGCAATTTGACTCTGTTGAACCGCTGCTTTGGTGACTACAATACAAATTTATTATTATTATTATTATTATTATTATTATTAATAATAATAATAATAATAATAATAATAATAATAATAATAATCTCCTATCGCATAGCAGAGTTACTTATTAAAGAACTATTTGAAGTTTAAAAGAAAAAGAGCTCCTAGGGGTAATTACCTTCTTATGGCTGCCAATACCAAGAAACATGGCAGACCATGCTGTCAGATGCTATTTTTGCCTCATGATACCCAGGAACCATGCTATGCCAAAATGGTGGCCACCCGGAGGCAGGCATTGAAGAGTTCATCTTGTCCTTTTAAATGTTGAATAGTTATTATTATTATTTTTCATCTCAGCACTTTGCTGTGCTACAAGTACAAAAATGAATGATATTCATTATGAACTGAATGCGAACTTAATGAGTAACTAAACTAAAAAAAAGGTTTTACTAATGAAGTTGACTGGCAAAATGAAACAAAGCAATTTCTGCTTATTATACGTTTAACATGACTTCGTGTTAAACTGCCCCCGCATAGCAAGAGAGATCAGTTTTGAGTAATTTAATATCAGATTAGTTCTTAACTTCCTTTTTTTCCCACTCAATGCATTATTGTGAGGATGCATTTTATGATTTTCCTATTATTTTTATTATGCTTCCTTTCTGTAATCACAGATATGTAATCAGAGGAAGAATAGAGTCGACCTGAAAGTTATCATTGTGGAGCTAAAAAGGTATACCTTTGTTTGCTATACTTCCCTTCCTTACAGTGAAATCCTGTCTACTTTTAGACCAGCAGAGTGATCACAGAAGGAAAAGAGAGGTAGGTGTTGTAGGAACGGGGGAGGACAGAATGGGTCATTTCAGGGGGGTGGGATTAGTCAGCCAGGCCTGGGAAGGGGAAAGGATCGGTGGTGGCCTCCTCTGCCATATCCTATCCCCCTTCACGGACCTGTTGGGCCTTACACAGGCCTCTCGAAATGTGCACCAGCAAAATAGCTGGCGTACATTCAAGTAAACCCATTGGTTCTTTTTACATTTAGTCTTTTCACTTTTACTTTCTCTTGCATCTTATAGACCAGTGGTTCTCAATCTTTGGGTTGCAACCCACCCACGCGCGTCGCTGGGCTGTGGCGGGGGGGGGGCGGGCCGCCGCAGGGTGATGCGAGCAAAGGTGATGCGCGCACACCCACACGTCATCCTCTGGACACTCCGAGGCCGGGAGAAGGCCTTGGAGCGTCCGCCCCAGCTGCCGGTCCAGAGCTTTCTGACGAGGCCCAATGCGCTAATACGTTACCTTTTAGCTTTTTCGCGCATGTGTAGACCGTTTCTAAGGGCAAAAGGGCAGCCCTTGCCCTCAGAAACGGTCTGCGCATGCGTGAAAAAGCTAAAAGTTCATGTTTTAACACATTGGGCCTCGTCAGAAGTCCCTGGACCTCCAGAGAAGGAGGACGCTTGGAGTGGGGGGTAAGTCCTCTCTGGAGGGGGGAATTGGGGGTACGGGGGGCAGCACGTGCACCCCTGTCATTGGGCGGCGCGCGCATAGCGACGCCACTGAACCCACCATAGGAACTGAAAGCTGCCCCCTTAAGGGGCGGGGACAGCATGGCATCAGCGGCAGCGATAGCTTCTGGAAAAGCCCCCCAAACAGCTGATTTTGTACTTATCAGGGCTTGGGGGGCTTCAGGGAGGCGTGCGCGACCCTCTGTTGGCCTCCCCAATCTTTGGATCACTGAAATTCCAATTATTCTTCTCATGAACAAGAGGGCATTCAGCACTGGGGTGAGATACTGCACATTTGGCCCTGTAGAACAGGGCTAAAGTCAACTCCTGAAGAGATGGGATCTTTGCTAAACAGCCAGTTGAGTGCAGTCGCTAAATGCAAAAGAATTTTCAAATGCAAATAGTGCAATGCTCACAAATATAAACAATGAGCCTATTACCCCAATAGACAGCCGAAAATTGCATGGTATTTGACCTCTCACAAAATAACAAAACTAAGCAGATAACTCTATACTGCTTCCAGTGTCAGGTGTCAGCTCTGCTTGCTCAGTGTAAGCAGGTAGTCTCATGTTTCTGGGGTACAGAATGCATGTTGGTACACACCAGTGAGGAGGTCGTGCCGGCGAAGAAATATTTTTCTTCTCAATAGACCAACTTAGTAATGCATTCCTATTCAGTGAAAATTCATGGATACTTGAAAAGTTCCTAGGGTTGCAATCCTACAACCGTGCCGTGGGCCATGCCATGGGTGGGGATGATTAGATGGGCCGGGAAAGGAGGAGGGATCAGTGGTGGCAGCTCCACCAGAATCCTATTCCTCTCCTGAGGCCTGGCCACTGTTACACAGGCTTCTCATATGTGTGCCAGCAAAATATCTGGCGCACAACCAAGTAGCCCCATCAAGGCAGCTGGGGCTTTACCTGAGGGAAGGGAACGTCCCCTGAGGTGATCTCCCAGCTGCCTGCTTTGCGCCCTGGATGTGGTGGAGGCTTACCGACCTCGCTGCATTGCAGAGCGCAAAGTTAGACAGGATTGGGCTGTGAGTATCATAAAAATATTAGAAAACGTAAGGTCACGTCTGATTAAAATCTCTAATTTTATTGGTTAACATATTTTCCTCCATGTTTTGACAAGATACTCATGACAAATAAATAAATTTTTGCTCATATCTTTTGGCTCTCAAACATCTGAAATTTATCATATGTGGCTATTACATTGAGCACGTTTGGCCACCCCCTGCACTATAAGATCAATATTAACTAGAAACAGATCGTGTGACAAGCAAAGGCCATATGACCTGCCAGCGCTCAATCAGAGGAGTGTTTCCATTAGTAATTTTGGAACAAACCAAAATTTTGGTTTGTAACAAAACAAAATCCCCACCCACTGTAAAGACCATCCAAAATGATGTTTCAGTCCCAACTTTCAGTTTATTCTACTTTTTATAGATAATGGCACAATCCTGTCTAGCCAGAGACCGGTGGAGCAACCGGTATTGCAGTGTGCCATAAGGCATATCTGCAGCATCCGGATAGTAAGCAGTGCTGGTGGAGAGGCTTGTGCCACTCCATCAGCATCCCAGAACAGAGCAGCACTGTGGTGGAAAGGCGGAGGAGCAGGGGGAGGGTGGAACAGGGGCATTCTGGGAGGGCGGATTGGTGGATTGGGCCTGGGAAGGGGGTGGTGTCAGCAGCAGCCTCCTCCTCCTCCATATCCTATTCCCCTTCCCAGGCCTGTTGATCCTTACACAGGCCTGTCGAAATGTACACCAGCAAAATTGCTGCCGTGCATTGGAGGAGACCCTTCGGGGCAGCTGGCACATTACTCAGGGTAAAGGGACAAACATCCCTTTACCCCAAGGAGGCATCTAGCTGTGCCAGACAGGCCCAAACCTGCATAGGCTGCAGTGGGCACCTTATGTGCACCTCCACATCCTGCTAGACAGGATTGGGCTGTTAGTATGATCTAATATAAAACCCATGCATTTCAAGTAGTTTGCAATTACCTCTGTACTGAAGGGCTGAGAAAATTAATCTATGTAAATAAAATGGCTTTTTCATGTGCATGAGGGATTTAAAGCCGTGTCAAAGGTAAGTGGAGATAATAACTCTCGTGTATCAATTTAGAAATGAAGAGACTGAGGGAAGAGGGTTTATCTGCACTTCAGGTTTATCTGTGTTCAGTCCTGAGTTGACACTGATTTAGCCAGAAGCTGACTTGTGGCGTCTACAGTGAAAATAATCAGGAGTTCAGTGTCAAAAGTAGCATTTGAAAAGGAATAAATGACAAATTATGTTACTTAAAAATGTTCAATTTTAAAATTTAAGTCCGAAATTCTTTCAGATAATTTAAATCTGAGAATAATATATTCTACTACATCCTAGTCTTTAGTTAGTCATGGATAAATAAAATTGGGCACTGGCAGTTCATATAACCCTTTTGTTATTCATCCATTGTAACTGACGTGCCCTCCAATTCCTTTGTTCACCTAGCACAGAAAGTCGCAATATACAAAAGCACCTCCTACTCCTGATGTTTACCTTTGTATTTGTTTTCTTTGCGTAGGGGAGAAACTGTGTGCAGTTTCTCAAAGATGAAGCATAGGTCATTGTCCCCCCCAACCGTAATGCTTCAGAATTGTAAAAATACAATTGTGTATTTTCTAGGAGTCTGCAAAAATTAAAATTTATGAAGATGAAAAACCTTTTCTCCTTTTCATTTCAGTGCAGTGAAGTAACTGCACTGATAAAGCCTCTGGGTTCCCTTTTTAGCCCAGGATAGCTCCCTCCTGTGTAAATGCAGCATTTGTCATTAATCTGGCAGAAAGAAACTCACAGTTAAAAAAATGCAAAGGGTTAGCATCATTATGATGAATCACGAAATTAAGTTCACCCTCAATAGTGAAGTATGTTAATCTACTCAGTTTGGAATATGCCCTGTAAACAAAGCTTTGAGCTGGAAAAAACCATCTGCTTCCTTAATAATCAATACAAGTATGAAGTAGAAAAACCTCCACAATGAAATTACGCATGAAAATTATTCCTCCTGTTAACAGATCCTGTGCTCTAACACAAGCGTTCCCAACCTAGGGGTAGGACCACAGAACGGGGTACGCGAGACGCTGTTCAGCAGCTGATAAGGGACAGCTGCTAAAGGGGATTTTTTCTGGGTTGCGGCACGGGCGGGCGTCCACCCACGCCACAACCTGGAAAAATGTCCCCGGTTGCAAAACTGCCTTCAAACACTAAGAGAGATGGAAATTAACTTTAAATTCCTCACAGAATTGAAAGCATTACCACGTAAAATCTATCTAATATCCAACACAGTTTATATTGTTAAAGAGGACAAAATCCCAAGTCTGTGTTTTACATGAAAGTGAATCATCGGTATAATTGCTCTAGTATAACTGCAACAGCCCTTAGTCCAACACTTATCAAGAGGTAAATGTAAATGAAACTGCCACAAGAATATACATGATGCCATTTATTGTATTACATGCACAGAATTCTTGTACAGAAAATCTAATCCGTAAATACACTCTAGATCAGAGGTTTCAAACTAGTTTCACACAGAAGGCAGAATAGGATTCATGGCACCTGCTAAGGCCTGGATGTGATGGCATTAAGCAGGAATTGACATTATAAAGCAGGCGATGACCAGAAATAAGCACATTTTTCTCACTTAGGAATTCATTAGCTGCAAATGACAGAAGAGAAAATATGCAAGCCTTGATCGTATTTTCAAGATATTGGAGAGGCCAATTATCACGCGGGCCACCCTTTCAGCAGCACTGCTTCTGCCAAGGCATCACTTTGCTTCTCAGCAGCTGAGAGGTGCTCTGCAAAACAACGCCTCAGTAGAAGTGGTGCTGCTGAAAGGACAATCCACATGATAACTGGGCTCTCCCAGCACCTTGGCAGCTTCTCCCTTTCTCCACCCCTCTTGACCTGCCTCTTCTTCCATACTGTTCCTTGCCTTCTGAGGAACAGAAGGTTCCTCAGAAGCAGCATTGCTGAAAGGGCAGCACTGGGAATGCCCAATTATCATGTGGGCTACCCTTTCAGCAGTGACCCCTCAGTAGAAAGGTGCTGCTGAAAGGGTGGCCCACATGATAACTGGGCTCTCCCCAGCATCACCCTTTCAGCAGTGCCGCTTCTGCTGATACATCACTTTGCAGCTCAGAGCAGCTGATGGTGATGCTGGGAGAGCGCAATTATCACATGGGCTTGATAAAGTGTTTCTGGAACCCTATCTGAGCCTTATGTTTGACATCCCTGGTCAAGATATTTTCTCCATATCTTAATAGCAATAATCAGGAAATAAAAAGGGGGAAAGGCTAATTTTTGTTCAAGACATTTACAGGTAGTTGTTCCCCCACACATAAAAATGTAAACTTCTCTGGATGTATACAGGGAATCACATGATAAGTCTTATGTGCTTCTAATAGTTCACAAAATTTTATATTGAAGCCAGCAATTGTAATGCTATACCAATTCATGGTTGTACTTATTGCATCTGCACAAGCAGAATGACACATCCACATGCACCACACAGAAATTTCTGAACACTTAATTGAGGGCTCATATGTGTATCCCCCATTTTCTGCAGGAAGCTAAAGAAACTGCTTGTACAATTAACTTTTCTCATCAGAAAGTCTTGCTACTCTGCCACAATAAACCATCCTTCAGAGAATCCTTTGTACTATCAGAGATGTTAACTACATAGCCCACAAACTTAGGAGAATTAGGAGATGGAAAGTGATAATTATATAGCTCACCCTAAACATTTGGGATGATAGTATATAAATTAACATGAGTACATATACTGTACATTCTAATACAGTGGTCCTCAAATTGGTGGGTCGCAACCCACCAGGAGAACTGGAAGCAGCCACTACCCCTTTAAGAAGGATGGCAACATGCGGCAACATCCTGCTGCCGGGAACAAAATGTATTTTTTTTTACTTACCCGGGTTTGCGCCGGCTTTCCGGAGGGTGGGGGGGCACAGACCCCTCTATGGGCCTCCCTACACTTCAGATCGGCTCCCTGAAGTGATCGAGACCCACTTCTGGTTTTGGACGAAAACCAGAAGTGGGTCTCAATCACTCCAGGGAGCCAATCTGAAGTGCGGGGAGGACCACACAGGGGACCGTGGGCACCCTGCACCCTCCAGAGGGCTGGCACAATCCTGGTAAGTTAAAAAATACCTTTTGTTGCCTGCTGCAGGATATCGCTGCATGTCGCCATCCTTCTTAATGGGGTAGCACTGCCATCAGCCCGCCCCTGCAAACACTTGCAACTTTCCCTACTTGCAAGGAGAACTTTGAGAAAAGCTCTTCTAGTATGTATACACACACGCAACGCACGCACACACAGCCAAGGTATCTTTGTATACTGACCAAGCTGTCTTTATGGATGATCACAATACCATAACTTTCCCTCGATCACCTTCCATTCATTGACTATTCTACTGGGACCAATCAGTTATCCAGTCAAGCATCTTATACAAACATGGTCAGTGCTCATTAGCATGAATCATTGAAATGTTGTTGCTGTTGAATGCAAAGTCAGTGGTAATGATGAAAGATCTAGAAGTGATGAAAGACCTAGTATTAATGATGAAAGACTGACGCATCCCTAAAGAAATCTAAACAGAGAGGCAACAGTATAAAGGCAAAGTTGACAGTCTCACAGCACAATTCTGTCCAGTCGTAGATCAGTGGAGTGACTACGCCACTGGTCTAGGGTGCCGCAAACATGTGGTAAAGCATGTTTGCTGCACCCTGAGAGCATGTGGTGCTGGCGACAAGGCCGGCATTGCACTCCCCAGCCCAGAGTTGCACTTGCCAGGGAAGGCCAGTTCCCCACCGGGAGGCAGAGGAGTATGGGGAGGGCAGAATGAGGCATTCTGGGGGGGGGGTGGATTAGTCGGCCAGGCCATATCCTATCCACCTTCCCGGGTCTGGCCGCTATTACACGGCCAGCTTGAATGTGTGCAAGGAAATTAGCTGGCGCACATTCAAGTCCATTGTGTTGGCTGGGGCTCTACTCGAGGTAAGGGGACAAATGTCCCTTTACCTTAAGGAGGTCACCAGCTGTGCTGGGGCAGGCCCAGTCCTAGATATTCAAATTTCACATTTGTACAGTATTTCATTATTGTTCAAATTTCAGAAACATTCTTAGTTTGTTCAGTTAAATCCATCAAATCTGTGTAACAGAGGAACTAAGTTATCTGTCCACGACAAAGGAGTGGTCTTAATCGCCTCCACATCCAGATCACCATCGAGCTGCCCAGAAGTTAACAGAGGGGTAGGCTGATATGGTGCGGTGGGGCGGTAGGCCCCAGGGCATAAGGGCGCAGAGGCTCCGGGGGGGGGCGGGAGGCTCCGGGGGGGGCGGGAGGTTCAGTTCGTTTTTGGATTTTTTCGCCTTTTTTCGCCGTTTTTTCGGCGATTTTAAGCCTAAAACAGGGGTATTTGCAAAGTATGTATGCTTTAATGGCACTTATCTTGTATTTTATGTTCCCCCGACGATGTTAATCCTGCTCCCGGGCGCGCAGCTTCTCCTTGCACCCGGGCGCGGGATTCTGTTCCGCCCCCAGCAGTACTCTCCGTAGTTTGCGCATGCGCAAACCCACGGAGTCTCCAGGGTCGTTCTGGGCATGCGCAAACTCCCTGGAGCGTCCCTGGAGATGCCGTGGGTTTGCGCATGCGCAAACTATGGAGAGTACTGCTGGGGGCGGAACAGAGTCCCGCGCGGTGAACGGAGGATTAACATCGTCAAGGGATCGTAAACTACAAGTTAAGTGCCATTAAAGCATACATACTTTGAAAATACCCCCATTTTAGGCCTAAAATCGCCGAAAAATCGGTGCAAAAACGGCAAAAAAACGGGGAAAAACAATTAGCATAAATTATGCTAATTAGTTTTGGGGCGTCGCGGTTGCCGCCCCCCCTGCACGGGCGGCTGGAAGTTAACACTAGGTCCAGCATGTGTCCTGCCTCATGTATTGGGGCAGATATTCTCTGAGACAGACCCATGGGGGCTATGAAGTCCTGAGCTGAAGCTGTTCCCAGGGCCTTGGCGTAGATGTTAAAGTCCCCAGCACTAATAGGTGTGATGGCACTCCAACACCATGATCAAGATCACCCCAGTCAGCTCAGGCAGGGAGACTGTTGGGCAGCATGGTGGGCGGTACACCAAAGGCATCGTTATTCTGTCTCAGTCCTCCAACATGACACGAAGGCACTCAACCCAGTGGGCTGCTGGACAGGGTACCTGGTAAGATAGATGCTATCCTGCTAGACCATCGCAACCCCACCTTCCAGTCATGGCTGCTGCAATGCCTAGAACCCTGGCAGGCAAAAATTCATCGCTCCCCTGATCATGGGTAGTGAATGATTGTCCATTGGGATATTCTGCATTAATTTGAAAGTAAGATGTCCCTGGCCATATTAAATAAGGTAATGAGCGAACAAGTCTATATTTTACCAAATTCCGGAAAATGAACACTCATCAGCTTTTAAGGTTCTTAGGAAAGGTCAAATTCAGTGCAGTGTTAAGTATTTTTTTTACTCTCTCAGCTTCTAAGGTTATCTGTCATGACTGAACTAAAACCCTCAAATTTGTTATCTTATTTTAATTTTATTAGGCTTTATGCTAATGGCACCAACCTGGCCAACTTGCATACATAAAAAAGACAGTCATTAGGAAATGTCAAAGTGATTTCTATGTGCCTATATGATTTTTCTTCATTACAGTGCTGTAATTATTTCATGCTTTCTCTTCATCACATTTGTCTAAAGCCTGGGTTCCTTCAGGAGGTTGCAAGAAGGGTGCAGAAGACTGGAGGAATCGCAGCTATATGTTCTACAAAATTTGAGAAAACCCTGTTCTCTAGTGAAATTTCAACGTGAAAAGTTTAATCTTGTTTTCCCAAACAAAAATACATATGCTGCTAAGGCCTCTGGCACTTGTTTAGAATGTTTTTTTTTTAACACAGACACTCACATTTGTTCATTAACAGCCATCAACCTTAAAGAAATATAAAATAGACATTTAGTTGACTCATTCATAGCTAACAAGATAAAATGACACCAGTTCTGTTTACTGCTTCTAATATTTGACATATATGCTCAAATATTTGACATATATGCTCACATTTTATTATCTTGCCATATTTACAGACAGACTCCGATGTGATGCAAATCAACAGATGTGATGACATTGCTGTAGGCTAAAATTCTGTACACAGTTACCTGAGAGTAAGTCCTATTGATCCCATTGGGGCTTACTTCTGAGTAGACACACACATGATTGTGTAGTTAGTCTGTTTTAACTCTTAATAACCCACCCACTATAAAAACTGTGTAATTTGTTGTATAATTACTCTGTTGAAAAGTATGTAAATATTCTTAATATGTAATATAAATATTCTTAATATATAATTTATATATTTTCTTTTAATAGAAATTACTTCATGAATATGAAACCCGCAGTATTACCGAAAATATTTCCTTTGTCATTTGTCATTTCCTTGTTTAGCCGCATTTAAGTACCATATGCACTTTTAGTGAACGCAAAGTACTTCATGATTGAGGACCTGGGGAAAAAGTTAAGGTGCATAAATATACATGTCTGACAATTTGGTTATTTGATTTTAGAGGTTCCTTTCATTGCTGTATCAAAACATGATAGCAAGGAACATTTAAGTTGGCTTTGCTTAGAGATAATGGAAATATTATCTCTGCAAATACTTTCTACTATCAAACATTTATGTTGAGGCACTAAATTCACCATTATGTTTAAAAGCAGACATCTGAAAAGGGACACTGAATGTGCTGCATATATTAACATCAATTCATTCTCAGTTGCTATGTCTGTATCTTTTTCCTAGCTCAAAAACAGTTGAACGTTTTTAATACTTCAAGATAAAGACTGTAATCCTATACACACTACCTGAAAGTAAGCCCCATTGAACACAGTGGGGCTTACTTCTGAGTAAACACATACTGTATAGCAGTGGTTCTCAAAAGTGGTGGGTCGCGACCCACCATTGAGAACAAAAGCTGTCGATAGCAGCAGCGATCCAGGGGATCGCCACCGCCAGGCCTGTGCGACCCTCTACAGGCCTCCCCAATCTTCGGATCGCTTCAAAACGGCAATCTTCAGGCACTTCCAGATTTCCCTTTCTTTTTACTTGTTTTTTGTATTATGCACTATTTTAATTTATCTGTATATTTGTGTGTATGTCTTTTTGTGCTATGCCAATAAAGGTAGTTGATTGATTGGTCACGTGACTCCCCCCTCCCCTCTCACAAGATAGCTCCAGAATGCATTCTGGAGCTATTTTAAGAGGGGAGGGGGAGTAGTGCGAAACGGAAAAGGCTCCCAGAGCGCAATTTCAGCTTGTTTAAGCAAGAACAAACAGTGATTTCAATCTAAAAGGTAAGAAACTGCTTTTTTTCCTTGTTTTACAGTGGACCCCCCGCATCCACGTTGAAACAAATCTGCAGGTGCGGGATCCGCAGAAAGTGGGGGAGGGGCACTGTAGGGCATGAAGAAGGTTCCTAATTCATACTCCGAAATTCTCCCATCTCATTTTCAAAAGTCATACACACACACTGCTGTAAACCTTCTAAACACCAAATATGATACATCAGAAAGCAGGTACTGTAACGTTGGATGAACCTTCACTTGTCCCTAAGACATTTTCCTGCACTGACATGTTATTCAACATATTTTGACCAAGTGCCTGTTAAATATAGAATTTTTATACACTACTGTAGGTTTCTTGTACAATATATAGATTGCTACTGAAGTTCAGATTCTTTGAGGCTTGCACAACCAGCTTTAATACAACTGGCAACAGAATTAAATTACATTTTGCCTGCTTGGCGATCACCTTGCAATTTTGTACAAAAATTGATATGCAGTTTGGGTATTTATGCTTTAGAGACATCCTACTGTGGCCTCTCAGCTGAAAATTGCCGATTTTCTCCATCCAAACACTGTTGACAACTACTAATCATGAGTGTCAGTTTCTATATAGTCCCTACTGACAGCCAGATCATCATAGACATGTGTGTTTTTTGTCACTGTTGTACTTTACATCTACCTGTCTTGAATTCTTGACAACTAGATTTTACTCAGCTTTCAACATAAAAATATCATAGGATAGATACATGCCAGCAATTTGTCTTTTTGAAACTGAAAGTTAAGAAGTGTTTTGGAGCACAGCACTCAGGAATCCTAATTTCGCCAGTAGTCAAGGTAGAAGGAATATGAGTGTGGGAGTGCACAAGTTGGCATACACGCTATGTAGAGACACTTCAGGCGGACAACATGCATCTTTAGCATGAAATAAGGGAACATGCTCAGAATCTCCCATACACATTTTTTCTCGAACTCCATAAATACTGGGAAGCTCCTGGGTGTTCCATTGAACACAATGGGGCTTGCTTCTGAGTAGACATGCCTAGGATTGTGCTCTAGGACTTAACAAGCTACACATGCCCACATTCCTTCTCCTAAAGGTCTAGCACTCTGTCCCGGTTGGAGATCTGGTAAACCTAAAACAGGCATGACATCCTGGCTCAAGCCACACTCGGTCCAAGACCAAGCTGTCTATCCTTGCCAACCCGAAAGAGGGGGGTGAGGCAGCTGAACAGCGCTGACCACCCTCAGGACACTCCTTAAGGAGATCATTGCAATTCCAGCCTGGGGGTTTGCCAGCCAACCTCACCGATCTGGTTCAGCATCGTCTGAGCGGTCCTGGCTCACCCCCTGACCTCAGGATGTATGCCAACTAGGCCCTCCCTGGCTACCCATCCTGCATGCCATCTACCTAAAGCGACCAACTAATAAACCTATCCGTGAAACCTAATTACCACCACTCCAACCCACAGACTGGGGTAGGCGAAAAACCCTTAGCCCAAGGCCAATCAGGCTAAGAGAAAAAAATCCTACCCGGCCCCTGCAAAGGGCAACCAGCTAATCTCAGCCTGCAAGAGGGAGGGAGGGCGGGGCTCGAAAACTCCGGCAAGACTGAGGGGAGAGGGAGCAAGCACGCTGTCTTGCTCCGCCCACCCCCAGCCTTGCCCGGACACAGGGAGCAGCCAATCGGCTGCTTCCCCCTCAAGCCCTCGTCCAGGCTCATCCATGAAGCGGGCTGCCGCAACTTGTTACCATTTTCATAAAATAACTAGCATTCATGACCCAGTCATGAAAACACATGCTGGGGAAAAATGGGGGAAAGCCAGGAGACATTTATTATTTATTTTATTTTTATTTTATTTTATTTACAATATTTTTACCCTGCCTTTCTCCCCGAAGGGACCCAAGGCGGCTTACAACATGGGATACAAATACAACAAATGCAACAAATAATCACATTTAAAACAATAAAAACAATCCACAAAAGCTAGTAAAAACATCATCTAAAATTAATAAAAACACATCAAATTACAATTAAAACAGAAGCATAAAAAAGCACAAAAAAGCAGCAGCACTCCACCTGTGCAGGATGTTAAAAAAGGCAAGGACTCAGAAGGCCTCCTTAAACAGGCAAGTTTTCAGGCCTCGCCGGAAGGTCTCCAGGGAGGGAGCAGTACGTAAATCAAGAGGGAGGGAATTCCATAGGGTTGGTGCCACTACTGAGAAGGCCCTATTTCTGGCCGCCGCCCCTCGCACCTCCCTGGGCGACGGTACCCTCAAAAGGGCCTTCTCTGATGACCTAAGGAGACAAGCCGGAATATATGGAAGTAGGCGGTCTCTCAGATATCCTGGCCCCAGGCCATATAGGGCTTTAAAGGTCAAAACCAGCACCTTGAATTGGGCCCGGAAACGAATTGGCAGCCAGTGCAGCCGCTGAAGAAGCGGCCCGACAGAGTCGAACCGCCTACCCCCAGTAACCACACGGGCTGCCGCATTCTGCACTAATTGCAGTTTCCGAACCATCTTCAAGGGCAGCCCCACGTAGAGCGCGTTACAATAATCTAATCGTGATGTCACCGTGGCATGGATCACCGTGGTCAGGTCTGGTCTGCACGATCCAAGTACGGTCGCAGCTGGCGCACCAGCCGAAGCTGGGCAAAGGCCCCCCTGGCCACAGCCGCCACCTGGGAATCCAGGAGCAGCTGCGGATCCAGGCAGACCCCCAAGCTGCAGACCTGCTCCTTTAGAGGGAGTGCAACCCCCTTCAGAGCAGGACGATACTCTAGCACCTGCATCGTGGATTTCCGGACCAGGAGAACCTCTGTCTTGTCCGGGTTTAGTTTCAGCTTATTAGCCCTCATCCAGGTCCCCACTGCCTCCAGGCAGCGCTCCAGAACCTCAACAGCCACCCTGGAATCAGGTGGAGAGATAGAGCTGGGTGTCATCAGCATATTGATAGCACCCCACTCCAAATCTCCGGATGACCTCTCCCAGCAGTTTCATGTAGATGTTAAATAGCATGGGGGACAAGATGGAACCCTGTGGCACCCCACACCTCAAGGGCCAGGGTGCCGAACAGGCGTCCCCCAGCACCACCATCAGGGACCTATCTGCCAAGTAGGAGCGGAACCACCGCAGAACGGTGCCCCCGACCCCCAGCTTGGCCAATCGGCCCAGAAGGACACCATGGTCGATGGTGTCGAAAGCCGCTGAGAGGTCCAGCAGAACCAACAGGGACACACTTCCCCTGTCCAGTCCTCGGCGTAGATCATCCACCAAGGCGACCATGGCCGTTTCCGTCCCAAAGCCCGGCCTGAAACCAGATTGAAAGGGGTCTAGATAATCAGCTTCATCCAGGACCCTCTGGAGTTGAGACGCCACCACCCGCTCAATTACCTTGCCCAAAAACGGGAGGTTTGAAACTGGCCGGTAGTTGTCCATTACTGTGGAGTCAAGGGAGGGCTTCTTCAGAAGGGGTCGAACCACCGCCCGCCTCAAAGTGAGCGGCAGCACCCTCTCCACCAACGAAGAGTTGACCACCCTCCCCGTCCACTCGGCCAGTCCCTCCCGGGCAGATCTAATTAGCCAAGCCGGGCAAGGGTCAAGCATGCAGGCAGCCGGCCTCACACTCCAAAGGAGCCTGTCCACATCCTCAGGCTGTACATGCTGAAAAGAGTCCCACAACACTGGACAAGCAGATGCCAAGGGGACATCCTCAGATATTGTCAATGAGGCATCCAAGTCATGGCGAATCCGATAAATTTTATCTGCAAAATGTTTAGCAAACATGTCACAGCGGGCCACCGTGTGTTCCTCCTGATCTATTGGGGCGGCCTGGTGGAGTAGGCCTCGCACCACACGGTACAGCTCCGCTGGACGATTGCTTGCAGACGCAATGGTAGCAGAGAAGAAATTTCTCTTCGCTGCTATCACCGCCATGGAGTAAGTTCTATAGTGGGCCCTACTCCGTGTCCGGTTGGATTCGGCACGTGTTTTCCGCCACCGTCGCTCAAGACATCTACCCCGTTGCTTCATCATTTGCAGCTCCTCAGTAAACCAAGGTCTTCCCACCAAATCTCACTGTAATTTTACTTTACTAAAACAAAAAAGGCTACTTTGACTATAGAGTAGAATTACTACTCTACTTTCATTAGGAACAGCTGCATTAAAGACAAAGTCCGGGCCTCTCTTTTTAAAACCTCATTTTACAACTGAATTTTGTGTTTGTATGCTAGCCTTGTACTAACACATGAATAAGTATATGAAGCAGGTAAGATTTTTCCTCATAAGCTTAAGCTATCATAACCACTGAAGCCTCTGTTAATTTACATTGTTCTCTTCTGTTGATAGTTGGCCTACGACAACTTGGCCCTAGTGGTGGAAAGTTGGCCACCCCTGTTCTAGATATAGGATGTTTTTAGGTATTGGATGTGCCGCTTCAGTGTACCCGACACCAACATGCTACTCCCAACCTTCCCTTCTGAATCCTAGACAGGTTAGCACACTGGCATCACTGCAGGGGGGCAGAGCTCTAAGTTCCGCAGCGGTCCGAGCCTCCGTTACATGGGTGCATGAAGTGGCCTCGCCCCCTCGCCTTCGGAGCCATTCAAGACGGTGAAAGCAACGCACAGAAACTCCCTGCGTTTTGCTTTCACCATCTTGCATGGTTCCAAAGGCGAGGGGGCGGGGGCCGCTTCATGCACCCATGTAACGGAGGGTCAGACCGCGGCGGAACTTAGAGCTCCGCCCCCCTGCAGAAACGCCAGTGGGTTAGGATATGATAATTGGAAATGGGTAACATTTCCAGGAGTTGGAAATGGGTAACATTTGAACCTAGAAAGCAGAAAAGAGGAAAAAAGGAAGGAAAGAAAAGGGGTTGGAGTGGGTGAATAAGTTGCTAGGCGTCTATATTCAGGCAGTCAATGAGTCTTAGGGTCCAATCCTATCCAACACTCCAGCACCGATGCAGCACCGAGGTAAGGGAGCAAACATTCTCCTACCTTGAGGAGGTCTCTGTGACTGCCCTCCCACCGTAGGATGCAGTGCACACTCTGTAGGATTTCAAGTTCTCATGGCCAGCAACAATTAGTTAAGAGAAAAAATTATTTTCGGGTTCAGAGACCATGGTCAAAATTTAAAAGCAAATTTTAACTTAATTTGCTTTTAAATTTTGACCATGGTCTCTGAACCCAAAAATAATTTTTTCTCTAAACTAAGTGCACATTCTGTTGGCACGGTTGCATCAGCACTGAAAAGTTGGATAGGATTGGGCCCTTAAGGTGCAGGTTTTTGACAAAGTTTTTGTTGAAAGACTTGCAGTATATCAACAAAACATTTTCAGGGGTTTTTTTGCACAGGATCCAGGATTTAGTTTTTTGTTTTTATCTGCTGCCAGAGGTTCATCACACATATTCCCACTGTTTTCTCATATCCTTGTGTCATTCCCAGTCCAGGTGAAGATGTGGACTTCCAAGTCTACAGCATAATCCTGTACACGTTTACTTAAAATGAGTACCATTGTATCCAGTGGGGCTTAGTCCCAGGGAAGTGTGTTTAGGAGTACAGCCTGAAAGTGCCCTATGATGCCACCATTATACACACTTGTCAAGAACCAATCAGACAATATATATTTGAGGATTGTTGTGGTGTAGCAAAAAGGTTTTCAGATAGTCTAACTATAAGAGAAACTATTTTAATCTTTTTTTTTTTTTTTTTTGGCCAGAATGAAAACATTGCGGGACAGTTCCAGTACTTATGTACAATGCTTTGTTTCTTTGCTAATCTCCAGTATTCTGCGTGTGTCAACATGTACTCTTCTTCTGGCAATCTTTCTGGTGTTCAACACACTTTTAGGGACTTTTGTTCATAGATAAGATGCAGCCTGAAGTCTAGCGATAACATGATGTTTGATAGGAAGACATTCCACAGTTGAGGCTGGCTTCGTCAGTTCTGCATTCCGTCCTAGTCTGTTTTGTTTCAAGTCAGGTTTTAGTGCGTCTTGGAGTTGCTTGTAGATATCAGAAGCACTCCATACAGTGCTAGAACTGTGTAAGGCTTCTTTTATATGTGATGTCTTGGTGGTTGCAAATGCTTCAGGTATGCATACAGATTGCAGGAAATGGCATTATTGAAGATGCAGATATTCAAAGTTACCTGGCAGTTTATACTGGAAATGTAGTGGCTATGTCCTCTGTAGTTGTTGGCACCTTTTACTTAATGAACTTCTCGCTATACTTTAAAAATAGCATTCCAATGTTGCTTTAAACGTGGAGAGAACTTCATGGGAGAATCGTTTTACTTTGATATTTAAATAATATTGAGAAAAAGTAAATATATTTTATAAAAAACTTAGATGTAAGAGGTCTGACTTATGTTATATAAAACTATAGAGGTGCATGTGAGTAGCAGTTTACAATGCTACTAATCAGGATATTTTGTTTTCTTTCAGAAACAGCATAACTATGGTAGAAAAGAATGTGACTTGAGGGTACATTCATCTCAAATCAGTTGCAATTCTATTCTTTAGAGGGCAAACCAAACCCCAAAAAATAAAATAGAAAAACAAACAAAATAGAAAGTTCATTGGAAATGACAAAATGTGAAAGACATTTGAAACACTTCCAAGACTAAGCCAATAGGGTTCTAAACCAGCAAGTAAACTGTTGAGTCTTATTTGCTATCTGGCTGTTCTTTTTCCTCTTGACCACTAACGTTGGTTTTCTTCCGTTAGCTTGATTGGATAGGAAGCCTTCCTACAAAAACCTTCTTCAACAGTCCTATATTAAAGAAACAGGTTAAAAAGGTTTTAGAGTCAGGGTGCATGGGACAGGTACTGAGGCTGAAACTCAAATATTTTGGCCACCTAATGCAAAGAGAGGTCTCTCTGGAGAAGACTCTGATGCTGGGAAAGATTGAAGGCAAAAGGAAAAGGGGAAGGGGAAGGCAAAGGATGAGATGGTCAGACAGCATCACTGATGCAACGAACATGAAAATGAGCGAACTCAGGAAGATAGTGGAGGATAGGAAGGCCTGGCGGGATATGGTTCATGGGATCACGAAGGGTCGGACACGACTTAACGACTGAACAACAACAAGCATGGAGGGGAATGAAAGGAAGGTTTCAGATGTTTGGATAAATTTGCAAGCAAATATTATTATGAAGAGCAGAATTCTTAAAGGAAATGTGAGCAATTTCATGCTAGAAGTCAGTGTGTAAATACAATGTTAAGAGTCTATGCAATTTATAATAGTGGAACATAGATATTTAGAGATCTGTTATCTTAAAAAAATATTTTACTGGTAGATTAACAGGCTAGGACAGGAGAAACTTGAGACATCCATTTTTTTTTTTTACTTATTGCCCAGCATTAAAACAGAAAACGTTTTATGTACACTATATTGACAATTCTGAAGGGAAATGTATTGCATTGGATCTTGAATTATGTACATTTTATGTACACTAGAGCAATCATCTTTCTTTATTTTCTTTTTTTAATAGTCATGTTCCTAATACTCTGACAAGGGCAGAAAACAGAATCATATTGCATCCTGTTGGCTACAAACTCATTATGCTGAAGTCTTCTATCGTCCTCTCAAACTGCAACTTGAAAAGTGAGCTGCAGAAACAAGATTTATTTAGCACATCCCAGGCTTTCACTATCATTACATACTGCTGAAATGCTGGTATCCCAAGGCTGTAAAACCTCAGTCACTGACTCTTTGCAACACTATTGCACTATACACCAAAATACACAATGAACTTCTGATTCTCCTTAGCTCCAGGCAAGGCTCCTTACAAAGCTTGTTCTTTCTCTGCCCTATTTTCAGTTCGTTTTATCATGCGGAGCTTAAAGCCCTTCTTCTAATTTATTTATTGGTCTGAACACCAAGGAAGCTTTCTATTGTATCTGCAGCCATAGTAGCTTTTGAAATAGTTTTTAACCTTAATATCCTGCTGAATCTAGCAGACATAATACTTTGGAGTATGTGAAATATACTAACCTAACTTGACTGATTTTTTAAAGTGGTAAGTGTACAGAAGTAATCAACTTGTGTATGTTGAAACATGCCTTTTAATTCTTTAATTTGATGTTTTCCTCATTCAAATAAAGAATAGCATTTTTTTAAAAAAAATCAATGAACACTTCAATAAACACAATACAAATCCTCAATGTTGGCATGGGAACACATCTAAATAAAACTTTTTTAAAAGATACTGTTTAATTGATAATAAATATAGCCAAAATATATACACCCAAATAATATGCCTCCAGAAATAGCCTTTGCTCCAGAAAGACCAAACATTGCAATTTTTCAAAATACCATTATGCTCCTACTAGACACTGATGTAAGTGATTCACATCAGTTCTGTAGATGCTTGTAACTTAGAACTTCCTATGTTGGCAGTTCGATTCCCGCGACGGGGTGAGCGCTCGTTGCTTGGCCAGCTCCTGCCAACCTAGCAGTTCCAAAGCATGTCAATGCGAATAGATAAATAGGTACCGCTTGCGGGAAGGTAAACAGCGCTCCGTGTTCCAGCTGCATGCTACGCGCTGAGGCAAGGAGAGTCATGCTGGCCACATGACCATGGAGGCGTCTTCGGACAACGCTGGCTCTTCGGCTTTGAAATGGAGATGAGCATCACACTCTAGAGTCGGACACGACTGGACTTAATTGTCAGGGGATACCTTTACCTTTACCTTATGTAAGGGTAGAGATTAATATTCGGTCTTTTAAATATATTGTATAAATATTTTCTTATATTGTTTCTACCTGTTTAAAAAGCACACAATGATTCAATCATAGAATAATACAGATCACAGGAAGGCCAGTAGCTACAGACAGTTCTGAAGAAAAACGTATTGCACTACACTTTGCATTATATTAATTGGACTATATGCTGTCACAAAGAGGGTACATCTTCCTAGAAGCTAATATGTCCATTTATGTACTGAATTCCCAGTTTGTTTTCTACATATGATACAAGAATGTACTAGTTCTTGATCTCCATATTATCTCCATATTAGTAGATCTCCATATTATCTTAAAGGATTTTCAGTAAAGCCAACATCGGGTCAAGCTGCAGAGTAATCTCTAATATGGCCCCAATCTCAGCACAACTGTATTTTAGTAGTCCTCTCTATATATGAAGAAGTCCCTTCACATGTGGAGGCCAACAATCAGAAATTAAATCCATATAAGATAAAAGTGTTGTTAGTCAAGAGACTTGTGATCCAGGTTGTGGATTGTCAACCTCTTCTGGATAGGGTCTCACTCTCCTTGAAGGACTAGGTATTTGAGAGTGCTTCTGGATCCGCTAGAATAGGTCAAACAAAACTACTTCTGGAGCAGAACTAGCCTGAGGTACGTCTATTTCCACCTCCATTTTTATACCACTCAAACCTTAGCTTTTTTTGGATATGAAAGGGGTGCATCCAGAGTATCGTACAACCTTTAATAGTGGAAAGGTTGAACCTACCATGCTTGGACGATGCAAGTAGGAAATTCCTGGATATGTCACCTCCACAGGCACCTCCAAAGGTCTTTCAAACCTCTTAAGATCAACGTTGATAGGAATATTGCTGTCACCTTGCCTGAAACAGCTAAACAGGACCAGTTGCGTGGATGGGAGACAGAGGCTATTGGAATGTCTGTGTGGAAGAGTAGAGTGTGCAGGAGTCAGCTGGCAAAAACCCCCAACATGAATAACATCCTTGAGAAGCTGGTCTGAAGCTTGCAGCTGCCTGCGAGAGCTTGGGAAGCACAAGAGCCAGCAGCTAGGATGACGACTGCACTATGAAGGAAAACACCTGGAGAAATGGAGGTTCTATGAGATTGTCTCATGGAATAATACGTGTAAAAAAATCTCATTGCAAAATGTATTTCTGTTTTGCCTGCCTATGGAAACCGCCTTGAGTCTATTGAAAAAGGTGGTACATAAATATCGATTATCGACTACAACTGCAGGGATAAATACTAGCTTTGTAGAACTGTCGGCCTCAGAGGGTGGTGTCAAATTTTACCACAAAGGACAGCTACAGTAGGGAACTGGAAGAAAAAGGGTACGGTCATGGTGATTCATAAGCATTGTGAAAGCATGAGCACTGCACTGTGAAATACATCTTTAGGACTTTGTTTTTCCACAAAGGGAAGAATAATCTGCCAGATCTGCAAGAGCCATAATTTGCAATACCTATTCCAATATTTATTTTTATTTTACTTTACAATATTTCTATCCCGCTTTTCTCCCCGAAGGGACCCAAGGCGGCTTACCACAAGAATATATACAAAAAATACAATAGAAAAAAATAGTCACATTTCAAAAGCATTAAAAAACAATTAATGAGAATTAATAAAACCAGTCTCTAAAAATACCCTTATGGACTAACTAAAAGGACATGTAGAAATGAAAAAAATATTTTAGTTTTTGTCGTAATGTAGGTATTATCCAGTCTTTGCTGTTTTTTAGGGGACCAACTCAGTTATGTGAATGTTTTTATTCTAACTACATCACTATGATGCTCAAAAATTAGGCAAGGCCATTTGACTTTCAATGTGCTGTTTTACAAAAAGTTGGTATAATTTACCATGGGGAAAAAAGGAGGGAAAAGATAGCAAAATTGCCTTTTTAAAAAAATAATCATATTAGTATGCAGATGTGTCCTCAAGGCTTCCTAATGTCAGCTGCCAATGATAGGACATGCACAAGAGCTAAGTGCAAATGAGGAGCCCATCTGTGTGCTTTAGAACTCAGTTATCTGCCAGCAGCTATGATCCAATCACACCATGGTTCTTCCTCCTGGAAAATCTAATTTGAAAAGTAGAAGAACGATAGTGCTCCATGACAGTCATCTGAGCTAACAATGTGTCAGTTGTAGCATAGCTTACAATATGAGGGCAGGAAACATTGCCATCCCACTGTCATGGAAGTGCTGCCAAGAAGAATATGTTTTTGTCAGGGTCGACTGTAGTGGAGAACACAGTTTGACACATGCACACCGATGCCATTCTCCTGGTGAAAAAACAGTTGCCAATTATGTGGCATCAGGGGAAATTCTTGAATTATACAAATTAATTGATAACTGCCTGCAGGGGAAAGAAAACCCAGGCATTTACCCACTGCAATCTCATTCTAGCCTGAACAATTTTGACTCTTTTTACTCTCCATAAATGAGTGGTGACCAGTATGGCTATAGGGATGCTTACTATAGCTAAGTAACTTACAGCGCAATCCTAACCAACTTTCCAGTGCTGTTGCAGCCACAATGCAGCCCCGAGGTAATGGAACAAATGTCACCTTCAAGAGGCCTCCATGACTGCCCCCGCACTGCCAAATGCAGTGTGCACTCTGTTGGCACTGCTACTACACCGGCGCTGGAAAGTTGGTTAGGATTACGCTGTTAGAGTTTAACTTTACATTCTGCTACAGCAATTATTTCCATTGTACCCAACAGGCAAGCTAAAACTGAAATAAGAACATATGGCAGGTTTATCCATGTTGCTTGAATTTTCAGGCCCACTTACTACATGGACAGCCCAATCCTATCTTCCCATGGTGGGAGTGGCCCATGTTGAATCCTATTCGGGAAAGAGACAGGCTGGAGGTCTACTCAGAGGTAAGCAGGCATTTGCCCACTTACCCTGGATAAAATCCCAGTGGCTGCAATGGGGCTACTCAGTCTCCGCCAGCTCCTTAGCTGGCGGAGAATCAAGCAGCCCTGCATCGGAGCTTGTGGCATGGGAGGGAGATAGGACATGGCATCTAACATGGATGCTGGGCACTCCCCCTCCCAGGTCTGATCCGCACAACCCCCACCCCATTATGTCCCCTCCCCCAGGCCCTGGGCCACTCAGAGTGGCACTTACTCACTCCATGGCACACAGTCTTCTGCCACTCGCCAGGTGGCACAGGTCTCTGTGCCAGTGCCACCTATTTGCTAGATGCCTCAAACGTGCCATACGTAGCATAGCAGCACTGCACCAGCCTAAGCCAATGAGAGGGTTGCACCATAAGTCATTAAAGCACTCTGCCTGTATCACACATATTCTAAAAATTCAGAACAGCCAGACTTTATATACAGTATAAAATAAACTTTAAGATATTTTTTTTTAAAGATCTGGACAAGTTTTTAGCAGTCAGGAATGACACCCCCCCCACACACACACACACATATACATGAGTTCTTACTGTTAAGTTTAAATACTGAGATGTTCCAGATTTTGTATGTTTTCCCATGTCATACTTGAGACCAGAGGTTCCCAAACTGGGGCGTCGTAACATCCCAGCCGGTAACAATGGGTTGCTACTCCCTTAAGGAGAGTGGCAACCTGCGGTGACGTTGATGGCACTTCCAGGATTGTGCCGCCGCTGCAGGAAAAAGTGCTTTTTTACCTTCCCTGAGAGGTGTGCTGGTCCGGTGCAAGGAGCCTGTAGACGCCTCTGCAGTCTTCCCTGCACCTCAGAATGGCTCTCCAACACAATCGCAACCAACTTCCGGTTTCGTCCTTCCGGAAAGTGGGTCATGATCATGTCGGAGAGCCGTTCTGAGGTGCGGGGAGGTCTGCAGTGGGCTCCGCAGGCTCCTCGCACCCCCCCCAGAGGACCAGCACACCCCTCAGGGAAGGTTAAAAAAGCACTTTTTCCCGCAGCAGCGGTACGATCCCGGAAACGCCGTTGCTGCTGTCGGGGGGCCCTGCAACAACTTACTGAAGCAGAGGCTCTACCCAGGAGTTTGGGAACCTCTGCTTTAATCTGCAGGAAATTTTAGAATTTAAGGATAATGTGTTAATCACTCATCAGTAGAGTAGGGGAGCTTTGAACATTAATAAAGAAATATGGCCAGCTGAATGCATATAAGAGTCTGCAAAGAAATGTAACTTGCTAGATGCAATATCTGAGGTAATGCTTGGGATCATAATAGGTCACCTTCCCAAGGTATTAACCAAACCTAGGAAAATGATTTCTCAATGTGACTGTTATAGAATTCTCCTATTTTGTAGTGGGCCTTAGATGTGTGTCTTTTGACTCGGGGCTAATGCCAGAAGGTCATGAAGCCCCAAGGTCATGAAGCCCCAGCAGAGTTTAAAAGGATATTTTTCCTTTCTCCCCATCTTCATCCCCCCTCCATGAAACACTATATGGAATATTGAAAAATTCTACAGTGACTGCAGCTTAAGGCCGACACCCTATCTGGACTCAAAAGGAAATGGCATAATATTGGAACATCATGCCATTAAATTAAACCAGTCTGTCTGGTCAAACAAAAAGAAGAAATGAGATTGTGTATGCCTTGTGAGTATTTCTTTAATTATCCACCCCAAAGAATATATGATAAAACAACAAGAAGAAAATGTTTAGAAATATAATTGAACACAGAAGCGAGTGGAGGAAATAACCCCCAGCGCAAAACGACGACAGGAGAGGCAGCGGAGGGGGCGACCAGGCAATGCTTCCCAGAGGCAAGTAGACCCCCCCACTGCCACGTGCCTTGGGGCCCAACGCCCAACACCCCCACCCTAATGTACACTGATGACTGTACCACATTTTTGGGTGACCTTTCCAAACTGATAGGCACTCAACATAGGTCATTATTAGCAGGAATGATTTATTAAATTTTACTCACACAAACACCTAATTACTCTGGGGCTGTGTTACATGTTGCTGCTATAGTCATGCTTCCCATTGTCAACTTCATTATGGTACAACAGTTCACTGTGAAAATGTTGTTTGTTCTGTGCAGGTGCCTTTTACCTGACTCCAGAGAGATTGGATGGCATAAGTCACTTGAGCACTGAGGAGGGAGACTGCCAGGAGGTATCTGCGAGCTGCAGTGTGGCCTGATGGGGAGAGAGCCCGGTTCCAGACAGCCCGATTCCGGACAGCCGGGCCCGGAACCGGGTCAGTCCCGGTTTTTCGGGCTCTGCTGCCGCTTGTACCTTTTTTGTGCCGCCATCTTGGATCTCACAAAATCTTGCGAGATCCAAGATGGCGGCACCCAAATCTGGGCACCACCACCTTGGATCTCGTGAGATTTCATGAGATCCAAGATGGCGGCACCGAAAAGAGTACGTTTTGAAAGCGGTGGCGGTGGCTTGAGGGGGCAGGAGTCTGGCCGGCCTGGATGCAGCTGGCCAGGCTCCAGAGGGGGCGGTGGCAATGGTAATGGGCGGCAATGGCGACATGGCAGCAGCTTGAGGGGGCAGGAGTCCTGGACAGCCAGTCAGGCTCCAGAGAGGGGTTGGCGGTGACGACGATAGTGATAATGGCGACGGGGCAGGCGAGTGGCAGTGGCAGCAAAATTTCCATGGCCACAAATAAATAAATAAATAAATAAATGTTTCGGCACATTTTAATTAATTAATTAAATTATTCTTGGGGAGGGGGTGTCCTACCTATACTCAAGCTAGGTAGGCAAGGGAGAGGCTGAGGAAATCCAGAGGAGCACAGATCCTGGGGCTACCAGATCCTGTGGCTCAGTTGCACTAGTGACTAGACTGGGCCTCCAAAATCCTTACTGTCCACTTCTGTGGTGAGGAGTCAAAAGGAGGGCTTGGGCCTAAACAACAGGAGCCCCCTTGGTTGCCAAGGACAGGCAGTATCCCAAATTCACAGATAGAGGTTTACACCCAACAAAGAGAGGCTAGCAGCCCAATCTTACCTGGGCCTTGCGCTGCCAGAACTCGTGGTCTGGCAGCACAAGGCCCTTTGTGGCAGAGCAATAGCTGGGGTGACATTGCTGCTGGTGCAAACAGCCAGACGAGCAGTACACATGACAGTGGCTCCCAGAGATGTTGGTAGGTTTTTATTTATTTATTTATTTATTTATTTTATTATTTACAATATTTCTATCCCGCCTTTCTCCCCAAAGGGACCCAAGGCGGCTTACACAAAGGTTAGCGGCAGTGTCAGCGAGGGGAAGGCTTGGGGATGATCCGGGGAGGGCAGGCAGTGGGAAGTGGACTGGAGGGGGTGGATCTTGGTATCAAAGGCACACACCAGGTCCTATCTTCCATTTTTCAACCCAACCTGCCCCCTTCTTCTCCTTGGACATACGCCAACAAAATAGCTGGTGTGGGTCCGAGGAGATCATAGGTGGCCAGAAGTCCTACCCAGAGGTTAGTCTTCTGATCACACACACCCCCAGCATGCACTCTGTTGGCATGGCTACATGCTATAGCGTGGGGGGTGATAGGATTAGGCTGTGGAGATGTCACCTGCTTCTTCATCACACAGGCAAGAAGTTTTTGTATTGACACTCTGCTAATATAAGATTAATTTAAAACTTCACCAGATGTCTAGAGGCCACTTCATAGAGGACCACAGTCCCTGTGGTGTAGAGTTGCCTCTTTGGGGGAAGAGGAGATATTTAGTAACAAATCCAGTATCTTTAACCAACATTTCACACTCTCATTTCATATGCATATTCTGCTTCTAGAGTTAACAGATCAAATGCAACCAAAAGTATCTATAATATCACAGAATGGTTCATTGCTGCAATACATGGGCATATTCTGATGCTGATAACACTTGCATTTTGACTCCAGTTATTTTATTCCCTGATGGTTCTTTGAACCACACTACTCAGAATTAGTCAGACTTTCAATTTCTGAAGGAACAAAAAGAATCAAACTAGATTTACATGTAGTTTCTCTGAACTGATTCAAGGATCCCTAGGGTTCTTAGAATTAACAAATCATCAGTTATGCATATGGATTATTTGTATTTTTAAAAGGAAATGAGTTTCCATTTTGAACAAAGGTTCATTTGATTTGTCAGTGATCTAAAGAACAGATCAGGAGACTGAGAATGTAGATGCCTATCTTGCTAGTCTGGGAAATGATTTACAGGGGAAATGTATGAACTATATTGAACCAAATATTAATGGGTGGCTAGGTGGTGGGAAACCTGTCTTATGAATTCTTGCGAATACGGGGTGTCTCAAAAAATGTACATACATTTTAATGAGCTCTAATTCATACATACTCCATCATAGAAAGCCTGCAACACTCAAATATCTAAGGGAAGTAGAAACATTGGTGTATGTCTGCAGATCCCTTAGTCAACTATGTTTTGATTGTTTTAATATCATTTTTTAAAAAAACTTCACATGCATGGGTGTTTTTTTTTAAAAAAAATACACATTAATTTACTTATTTTTTTTACCTGTTAATTATTCAAATTGTATATTCTATTTAAAATATATTATTATTATTATTATTATTATTATTATTATTATTATTATTATTATTTATTAATTAGATTTATATCCCGCTTTCTCCCTCCAAAGGGGAGACCCAAAGCGGCTTACAAAATTAAAAAATTATAAATTTGATACATATAAAAAATATAAAACTCTCGTCATTAATACACTCTAAAAACACTAAGGGCGCAATCCTATCCTACTTATGCCACCATTGTCGCCACCATTGTAACCAGCGGCGCAGCAAAAATGGGAGTGGAAAGGGGATTCAAATCCCCTTTGAATTCCCTTGGGGGGGATTTGAATCCCCTTTCCGTTCTGGGGCCTCCCGTTTTCGCTGCGCCTCTGGTTACAAACGATGGTGTAAGTAGGATAGGATTGCATCCTAAAATAATTAGGCTAAGTGGTTAACTCAGAGGGCTTGTCTACATATCTACATATCTACAAAATATCTACATATATCTGTGCACATGTATATATTTTTACTTTGTTGTTTTCTTTTATAAAATGAATTTTTAAAAAACGATGTCAGCAGTGAATAGGGGAACATTTCAAGCACTTAGGGCCTAATCCTATCCAATGTTCCAGCACCGATGCAGCCGCAATGCAGCCGCAATGCAGCCCCAAGGATACAAATGTTCCCTTATCTTGAGGAGGCCTCCATGGCAGCCCCCCCCACCGCAGGATGCAACACATGCATGACACAGCTGCATCAGCACTGGAAAGCTGGATAGGATTGGGTCCTATCCAGTAACTAACTAATTAATTAATTAATTAATTAATTAACTGGGTCAAGCAACGACTTCTGTGTACATAGTATATGTATGAATTATAGCACAATAAATTTGACACTATAAGATGTTTGTACATTTTCTTGAGATGCTCTGTATATATAAAACTAGTACCCCAGGGAAGACCGAAGGCTGGTGAGTGAGGGACAAGATAAGACTAGTCTTGTAGCCAAGCTCACCGCTGGATGCTGCCACTGCAGCTTGTCAGAACTCATGAAGCAGAGACAAGACTACTCAAGGGACTGTGAATAGAGAGATCGTCCAGCACCTCTGCCCCCGCCTGCATAAATTCAAGTAGTTGTGCCTGGAGGCTGCACTTTCAATGTGCACTACAGGTAGGCTTACCATATCGCCGACCGGGACACACGGAAATGCCCTTAAGGGAGGCGGGGGGGAGCGTTGCTCCGGCTACTATCGCCCCTCCCCCTGCCTCCCTTAAGGGCATTTCCATGTGTCCCGGTCGGCGATATGGTAAGCCTAACTACAGGCATGTAGCAAAGGACAATGACAAAGGACATTCTTGCCATCATTCTTGGAGTCATTCATGTGGAGTGATGAGGAGATTTATGTGAAGTTGGGGATATAACCATTTTTAGAACTGACCATCAGTGAGAATCTCTCTTCTCCCCCCCCCCCCATGCTGTGGGTTATTGGATTTGCTATCAGTTTAGGAAATTAACCACATCTGAAGGAGACATCTTTTTTCTTTCTTTCCCTTTGCTGAGTTTTTTCCCCCCCCTATGTTTGAAGAGATATGTGAAGGATTAGGAATTCTTGCTGTTTGTGCATTAACTTTTGTTGTGTATGCTATTTGGAAGATTCATCTGGGCATTTGTGGAATGATGTGTTATCTCAGGGCAATGTAATGCTTCTGAAATACAGTATATTGAAGGCTGTACTGTATTTAAATAATCAGGTAGGATGCAATAAGTGGATGGGATTGTGCAATAATTGGATACATCTAAAATTCTGAGTCCTTCTGATGGTGGAAGGAAACAGGAAAACAGGGTTAAGAAACAACCCAATATGATTTGTATGATGCTTGCTAATTGCCATATAATACGTTTTATCCAATTATCTTACGGCACAATCCTAACCATTTAGGAGCGCTGGCGCTGGGCCTCAGTGCCGAATGTTGCAAACATGCCCTAAGTCACATTTGTGACTACTCGAGAGGAGGCGGTACCGTGGCCTGCACTGCCTGCCTGCCAGCCGCCGCTAGATCTTGCGCTGAGGAGTGGGTAAGTGCTGCTCCAAGCAGCGCAGAGTCAGGGGTGGGGGCATGGGGAAAGCAGGGAGGGGGATGAATCAGCAGAGAAGTCCTCTGATGTATCCTATCCCCACTCCCAGGCTGGCAAGCCCTACATATGGCTTTTCAGGCCTGCGCCAGTGACTTAGCTGGTGCAGATCCGAGTAGCCCCATTGAGCTGGCTGGACCTCCAGCCTGCTCAATCCCAGTGCTGGATACAGCATGGGCCATGCGACCCCGCTGCAACAGCACTGAATGGGATTGGGTTGCCATATCTGTCAATATCCATCCTTATTTAACAAAACCATTGTCTCACTTTATAAACTCCTTAAATTACTAAAAATAATATGGTTAGCAACTTTTTCTAATATTTGCTGATTTGTCCTTGGATAAATTGTGCCAAATTCTTTATGAAGATTTTTCTTATTGATCTATAAATATTGTTATTGATAATATATCTCAAAACAACTGCTCCTATATTTAAATGTGTGTGCTAGTCGAAGGTGGTATACATTTAGACTTTGGATGTGAAGAGAACACGGCAGTAGTTATAATCGCCCCCCCCAATCATATTGACTTCAGTTGTTGTATCAAATGTAAAATATTACAACTAATGTTGTTTTAGGATATCTTTTTACACTTAGAATATATTTTATAGCTAGAAAACAGGTTACAGTATTGGGCTGGAATTTAGCTAGATTGAACCCATAGTCTGTAATATGTATGTATACATCTGAATCCTTTATACTGTATTTCATGCAAGTCATTTCTATGACTTGATAATAAGCTTATATTTTGTAATACACAATACTTAAAATATAAAATATAAAACTTATATTTCATACTACTACTAGTCAGGTTTTTTGCAATTGCGCTTATGTTATCAGAATACAACAGTTGTATGCTAGAGCACTTTTTAAAAATCTTTGTTATGATGGTTGTCCTTTGCTTTGTGCAAACTATAACACACAACATATTGCAAATTTGTATGACCTTCACAAATATCAATAAAACTTGTTTTATAAAAAGAAAAGTGTGTTCATTTGTCAATATTGCAGCCTAAGTACAGGATTGAATCTAGCAGGCTTTTTACAGATTCTCTTTGAATAGTCAGCATATACAAGAAAAAAAGGTAAAAAAATCAAAGAAATCTGACTGAAATTAGGGTACAAAGTGACCGTAATTGACAGATATTTTGTCCATTTTAACAAATTCAGATACCTTTTCAAACTACCTGCAAATTAAATAGTTGGTCCCTTGGGTATTTTCATCATAAAAGCCATGAACAAGAGGCTTATTAATTAATGTAGTGTACTTGGAATGTGCTTTATTTCCAAGTTACCCAACAAAAATGTAACTGGGTTCAAAGTGATTGAATAGTTTCTTGTGGACTTACGTAGCTATAGTTCCTTGTCCAATATCGGATTACATTTGGGCATGACTACTAAATATGAGCCAGCGGGTGGCGCAGTGGGTTAAACCACTGAACCATGAGCTGTCGATCGAAAGGTCGGCAGTTCGATTCCGCGCGACGGCTCCTGCCAACCTAGCAGTTCGAAAGCAAGAAATTGCAAGTAGATTAATAGGTACCGTGTCAGCGGGACGGTAACAGCGTTCCATGTGCCTCGGTGTTGAGTCATGCCGGCCACATGACCATGGAAACGTCTTTGGACAGCGCTGGCTCTTCGGCTTTGAAACGGAGATGAGCATCGCTCCCTAGAGTCGGACACGGCTGGACTTAATTGTCAAGGGATACCTTTACCTTTACTAAATATACATATCTGTCCCTATAGTGCTACACCTGTTCCAATACATCACATGATACCAGATATGCTTTTAAACAAATGTGAACATGCAGACATGGGGGGCAACTAAATTGTGTGCTGGGACCCAGCAAGAAATGAAGAGAGAGGGTTAAAAGATACAAAAAATAAATATTTATTGTGGAGATTGTCAGGGCGAACACTTATCAGGGATGATGAGGGTCAGCAGCCCACCAGCTGGCTGGATCAAGAGCCCCTGCATGCCCTTGTAGAGCTGCCAGCTTCACCCCTGGCTGACTCGTGAGGGCAAGATCGAAAAAGCCCTGCACCTACAAGCTGCAGCAGCTCCAGAGCAGAGGCCAAAGTGAGAGCCAAGTTTGGCTCCTGGGGCAGAGGTGGGGCCATTTGGGCTGCTGCTCATGGTGCCAGCTGTGTTGGCCAAAGAAGGTCCCACTTCTGCAGATGTTTCATCCAGGCAGGCAGCTGAAAGGGGCCACGTCTTTCAGACGTGCTTGTCAGAGCACAGGGGAGAATAAATCAGGGAGTGGGGAATCGGGATGGGATGAGGGGGTTGCTTTAAGAAGAGGAGAGGGGCAGGAACTTCCCCAGAGAGATTTAAACTGCTGATGGGGGCCTATGAGGAGGACTGACTCCATAGACTGTCTAAAGGAGCTTGACAGGGAGCTGACACTGTAAGTCTTTGCTGCGCTCTGCAGCCATTTCTTTCCCACAGGAGGTTACCTAAGGTCAATGCTTTCCTTTCCTGTGCTAATTAGATCACTGCTGTCAATGCATCTGGGACTTTTTGAGCTTTTCAACCTCTTCAGAAGCATGTCTGCCTTAACACACAGTTAAATCCTAACAGCTTGCTAGAACTCTTACCTAAGGAGGTACACAGGGGTGGACGAAACATTGTAATGTCGTCTCTGCTTTTAATGCTGCATGTTTTTACTGTTTTTAACTGCTGGTTTTAAACCGTTTTTACTGTTTTTACCACCGGTTTTAAACCAGTTTTACTTGTACAATTTTTACTCAGACTCACACATGGTTTTTAAATCTGTAAATTTGGATTCTATGAGGATTATGTCATTAGTTAAAGAGAATTCAATATCTACTTTTATGAGAAATTGGAAGCCACTGTGACTTTTTGCATGCAAAAGGAAAAAAAATGATGCTGTGCTCTTTCGATTTGATGTAAAAGGATAAATTTAACAAATTTAAAGAATTCAAGGGGGAGGTTTTAGAGGATAAATGTGAGAGAGATAAATTGAAAAGATTGGATGATGATATTTTAAGATGGAGATTGACTGAGTTACCATACGTTTTTTTGTTTTTGTTTTTCCTTTGTATTATGGAAGGGAAATTGTAAAGATGTTATTTGTTTCTTCCCACCTTTTTCTTCTATTTCTTATATTTCCCCCCTTTATACTATATATTTATATCTTTCTTTTTTTGTATTTTCATTTTTCTTTTGTTCTATTTTTATTGTATTTTTTAAAACTTTCTATAAATAAATAATTAAAAAGACTCCTGACGTTCAGTATTGTTCTAGGAGGGGGGGGTTGCCCAAGGAGCCCCTCTGGCTAGCCTGATCTCCTGGGCTGGTGGCAGTGCATTTCCCAGGTAAGCTGCATGTCCAAACAGGGAAGAAAGGGGAATGGGAAGGGAATGAGCATGCTAACCACTAGGCACTTCTGCCCTGGATCGGCATGCGGTCATTGGCAGCCTCTCTCTTGACCCTGACAGAGGGTAACTGCATACTGATTGCATAGTTCTTTATCATGCCTGATAAACATGTAAATATGGCACCTGCTTGTCTTAGTTGCGATTCTCAATATAGTCCTTTTTCGGGTTTAAAACCATGTAAACAGTAAAAACTAAAACTTATGAAGTGTAACTTTACGTTTTACTCATGAACTATGCTGAGCTTTATCAGAAATAGACATCCTCTCTCCCTTCTTCCTATTCTTATACTCACTAACAGCTTACAACAAAGAGCTGCACTGTTCTTATCAATTACCTCATTAACACTGTTTTTCTCTTAACATCATACACATCTTACTCATACAGGTTGAATATTCCTTATCCGGACTGCTTGGGATGGGAAGTTGTCTGGATTTTAGATTTGTCTAGATTTTGGTATATTCGCATAATATTTGCCCCCCTTTCACCCCAGCACAGTGACTTTTCTGGTGGCTGATTGTTGGTGGTGTTCTGCATCTTTTTTAGATTATGAGCCCTTTTGGGACAGGGAGCCACTTAATCATTTGATTTTGTCTGTAAACCGTTTTGTGAACATTTTGTTAAAAAGCGGTATATAAATACAGTGGTGCCTCGCAAGACAAAATTAATTCGTTCCGTGAGTCATGTTGTCTTGCGAATAATTTTGTCTTGCGAGTCACCTCCCCTGCCGTGCTATTTACTTTTAAGTATTTACAGTACTCACAGTTCCCAGAGCTCCGCTCTAGTAATGCACACCGTTTCTGGAAGGGAAGGGAAGTTTTATCTCTGCTTTGCCTTTATCTCTGCTGGTGTTAGCTATTTGTCGGGTGATAATCGGTGTGGCCTCGGGCTGTACTGTTTGCAGTCTGCTAACCCTCTTGAATACTTTATTCAAATGGCCAGTGTAGCTGTCGCCTACAGTATCCTCCTGCCGCTGTGCCGGCCAGGCTAAGGGGCGGAGCAGGCACCACTAAATGCACCATTACCTCTCGGCCGTGCAACAGCTGAAGAGGCTTTCCTCGGCGTGAGGGCGGCTCCTGTGTGAGTCAGTAAGAGACTCGAAGCAGGCAGGCAGACAGCCTGTGCCGAGTTGCTGCTGCCGCTTCCGGGCCAAAACGAAGAATGGGTAGGGTCTTAATCAGTACACCTACTAGGATGGGAAGTTTTTCAGGATGGTAGTTTTATCTCTGCTTTGCCTTTATCTCTGCTGGTGTTAGCTATTTGTCGGGTGATAATCGGTGTGGCCTCGGGCTGTACTGTTTGCAGTCTGCTAACCCTCTTGAATACTTTAACATTTGAATAGACTTCCGGCTAGGAGGACATGGCTGGCTGACAACTCCGCCGATCGCTCTGTATTGACGGAGTACATCTGACGGACTTAATTACTCTACCCCTGGATTAAAAGGGAGTACGAAGAGATAAACCACATGGCTTTCAATCTCCCCCCTTCTGACACTTCAAGGCAAAGGCTCTGAAGTTTTGGATTCTCGGAGAGAAAGCGGGAGTACCAACGTCGCTCGAGCCGCAGATGAACCCTAAGTCAAGCCACCTCCAACATGCTTGCTTTACTTAGGCAAGAGGCGTAGAAATGATTTATGAGTTGAAGAAATTAGCCGAGATAAGAGGTAACGTTAAAAATAATACGTTGCGATAAGGCGAACTGAACATTCGAAAGTGAAAGTTGGAAAGACGAAGTTAAAGTGGTGAGTTTTATTGATTTTTTTCTGTACTTATGGAAGATTAAAACAGTAAGAAGGTTTTTTTTAAATAGACTATTTTGGCAAGAGAAAATTGTTTTGGACGGTTGTTGTTGACATTTCTGACATTTTTGCTAAAAGAATATGAGCCCTTCCGTGTCAGAGTTCATGGATCTTGGCAATTATTTTTTCTGTTTCACGTCGTCGACCGCAGAAGTCTTTTATATTACCTCTTTTTTTTTTTTAAGAGAAGAGAGATTGGCACCTGGTGAAAAATTTGCAACATGACTACACAATTGGAGTATTGTTTTCAAAAATGGCAACAGAGATTCGATGCAAAAATGACAATTTTGCAGGGAAATCTTCAGAATATGAACGTAGAACTGAAAAAAGTAGGGAAGAAAAAGGATGAATTACAAGGAATAAATGATGGAAATGAGGGAATACATGATGGAATGATGGAAGTACAGGAAGATAAAGAGAAAGACAATGATAAAGAGAAAGATTTAGTGGAAGAGACTGTAGCAGAGGAAGTACCAAGAGTTAAACCAAGATTTGAGATGGAGAAGGAGAGTACTTTACCAAAAAAGGTGCTGAAGATTGTCTTTCGGGAGAGGAATATAGAAGACGTGAATGATCCTGTGGAAAAAATTGCAAAGTGGATACAATTCAAAAAACAAGGGACTTTCGGGAAAGATTTAAGGATGAAGAAGAGGAAGAAGAAGAAGAGGAAGAAGAAGAAGAGGAAGAAGAAGAAGGAGGAAGGGGAGGGATGGAAGGGGTAATGGCAAATTGTCAAAATTAAAAAGGGATTATAATTTTTTTTTTTGTGGGGAATATTATTGGAGTTAATGTTATATAAAGATGATTGTTTTTTAAGAAACTTATATAAAGAGTGATGGAAAAATTTTGATGATGGAAAATTAACAAATTTGAAGATAAAAAATGGGGTGACTTAATAAATTTAAAATATTTGAAGGGGAAGTTAAGACTTTTAGATGATAAAGGAAAAGTTAGTTAACCCTTTTGTGAATAAAAGAAAAATAATGTTTTATTATCTGAAAAGACTTAAATAAGATGTGATTTGTTTTTAAGAATTTTATATAAAAAGGTGATATAGATTTTTTAAAAAAACAGAAAAGTTTGGAAGGTTTTTATTTTAATACATTTGGAGAAAAATGGGGTGGTTTTATATATTAAAATATTTGAAGTATGAATTAAGATTTTAGATGATAAAGGAAAAGTTAATCTTTTTGTGAATGTTTAGATACCACTTATAGATTCTTTGAGAGAGAGAGAGAGAGAGAGAGAGAGAGAGAGAGAGAGAGAGAAGAAGAAGAAGTGATGAAGTGTGAATTTAATGAATAGTAACTTAGAGATATAGGCTTAGTTAGATAGTATAAGTAGAAAATATATAATAGTATACAAGTAGGATTTATTGCTTCGCGCTTGCTGTAATCTTTCGTGGTATGTTGTATTGTTTTGTTTTGTTTTTGTTTGGTAGTTTATTAATAAAAATTAAATATATCATGAAAAAAACATTTGAATAGATTGTGGCTTTAGGAGCTGAGTGTTCCACAAGACGAAATTGGTTTTGCAAGAAAATTTGTCTTGCGAGTCACCAAAAAACTTGCAAAATGCTTTTGTCTTGCGAGTTTTTTGTTGTGCGAGGCATTTGTCTTGTGAGGCATCACTGTACTGTTAATAATAATAAATATATCTTGGGAATGGAACCAAAGTCTAAACATGAAATTCATTTAGGTATATCTTATATACACCTTGTACACATAGCTTGAAGGTAATTTAATACGATACTTTTAATAATTTTGTGCCCTAGCATGCCTATTCTGCCTACACTATGCCAGCCAGGTGCTGGAAAGTTGTTGGTTTTTTTAGGTCAGAGCCCCCCAAATGTCTGGATTTTGGAATAGTCTGGGTTTCAGATGTCCAGATAAGGGGTAATCAACCTGTACTATATTTCCCTCCTCTCTCTTTTCCCCCTTCATTGTGGCAGTTCTGAGCATTGGCAGCCAGGTCTTATTTACACTGCGAGTTTTCTCTTTTCTATTCATATTTTGCTTAAGTTTCATAATTTCTATAGCTTCTCGGTGCATTCTTGATCAAAAATCTTTAATTACAGCCAATGATTGTGTACCTGCAAAGTCCACTGTATGACCTATTTTTATAGTGTGTTCCGCTACGGCTGACTTTTCTCCCTCCCCAACCTGAAGTGTCTTTTGTACTCAGCTACCCTAGTATTAATGCTCCTTTTGGGTCATTCCAATAAAAGCCTGTGCCTTCCTTGCCTTCCTTACCTTTAACCCCTCAAACATACTCACATTCACCCATCCAAAGGCAACTCAAGGAGCCCAACAATCAGAAGCCTCCCAAACCACCATAAGCTGTCGATCGAAAGGTCGGCAGTTCGATTCCCACGACGGGGTGAGCGCTCATTGCTTGGCCAGCTCCTGCCAACCTAGCAGTTCCAAAGCATGTCAATGCGAGTAGATAAATAGGTACCGCTTGCGGGAAGGTAAACAGTGCTCCGTGTTCCAGCTGCATGCTACGCACTGCGGCAAGGAGAGTCACGCCGGCCACATGACCATGGAGGCGTCTTCGGACAACGCTGGCTCTTCGGCTTTGAAATGGGGATGAGCACCACACCCTAGAGTCGGACACGACTGGACTTAATTGTCAGGGGATACCTTTACCTATATGCATCTAATCCTAATTTTGAGAGTTTGTGATAGTAAGTTGGTTAAGAAACTGATAGGATGTTGGTCCCCTTCAAGTGTTACTCAGTTCCATGTGAATTGTACACCATAATTATGAAATCCACCATGTTTTGGAACAGCTAGATCTCCTAATCCACCTTTAGAAGCCATTTTCAAAAATCTGATAGAATCAGCATGCTCAAGGTCATACACACAAACCCTTACACTGTAGAAAACAATTAAAGATAGATGGCTTAATATTAAACATTGAGCTTTGATCAGAAGCATTAAATCGTTAGGGATTTGTTAATTGTTGACCCAGCAGAATGTCAATAAACCCCGATTATAAAATTAAACCATGCTGATTACATCAAAATATACACTCAAGTCAGCACATACATTACTTGAAGACAGTGTATGTCCAATACAATTTATGCAGACCAGTAATTGTGACTGAGAGGTTTCCACAATGTAGATAAGAATATTCATTAAATTGCTATCACACAAATACCAACCTTATGCTTAATGTGGCAGATAGTAGACATTCTAAACTGAAAGAAGCAGGCTATTGACAAAGAAATTTAACAGTTAAAACAAATTTTCCTGCTATGTCAAAGTGTCAGGGTTTGATAGCCTGGCTGCTTCCTAGCAAAATGTTTGGCAAAACAAGTGCTGGCTTGCAGTTTTGACAGCATATCATTTTCAACAGTTGAACACAGTCATACATCTACAATGTGTACAGAAAAAAAAACATATAAGTTGAGCATCCTTCTTGGACAACATGCTGAGAACTCAACATTTGTTAAAAGAAACACATTTTGGAAACTATCTTGTATTATAATGAATTTTCTCCCTTTAAAAGGACTCATTTCCTTGGAATGAGTAATGACCTCAGGATTGGAAGCCCCTCAGTCACAGGACAATATGAAGGACTCAGAGGAGGAGACAGACTGGGGAAGGGAAATTCCTTTGGAGGTGACCAAATCTCCCCAAGTCTTCCTGAACCAGGAGCAAGATTCTTTCCCCACTCCAGCCAGGAAAGGGGAGTTGCTCTGTCCCTCTCATTGGATTTCAAATACTTCCTTGAGGCAATGTCATGGGAAACATCATGGTGTGTGTTGTGTGTGTCCCCATGGTGTTGAAGCCAGTGCTTAAAGGAAGGGTCTTTAATACGCAAGGCTTGCTGGATGGAGGTTCAACCTCCTTAAATAGTTGACACATATAGTTATTTACTGGGCATGCAAAGTAGGAGTTCAGTAAAATTTGTACTGACATTCTATCCTGTACTAGGTGTGGTAGCAGGCTAGGCCTGAGGACAGCCCTGGTAACCAGCTAGGACCGTAGCCATTTCCAAGGGAAAACAAAGAGATGCTATGATCCATAAGCCTCAGATGTTGCTTCAGCAAGGATCTACATTTCACTGAAGATTATTGTTTAACGATATCAGCAATAATGCTATGTGCAGTATTTTTAACAAGCAGTGACTGCAATTTTTTTTAGGTCTTGACTAATTGAGAAGAAACAAAGCATTCAATCGCCTACACATCAGAATGTGCTGGCATTTAGGAATTTTTCAAATATGTTTTTTCCCCCTAGACAGTTCCAAACAGCTTGTCAGCACTGTTAACTTCTTTTGTTCAGCTGTCTGCCTTTTGTATGGTTCACTAAATATAATTCTTATTCATCCAGGGCCAGCCTCTTACAGCCCAATCCAGACTAGCATTCTGCCAGTGCTGGTTGCTGTAAAGCAGCCATAAAGCGCACTCCGGCAGCACGCTGAGTAGTGCACTGCCGGAGTGCCAGTGGGAAGGCGGTGTTTTCCCACATGCACTGCTGGACTACTGGCCACCCGCTGGAGCAAGTAAGACAGCGGGGGAGGCAGCAGGGGTGGGGGAGGGCAGATTGGGGCCAGATGGGGTAAACTGGGTAGGGAAGAGGAGGAAAGGGGGCAGGGTGGCTGTAGGAGGAGTGGATCCAGCACCGATGGCACACACCAGATCCTATCCCCTACAGCAGCAGTCTCCCCACCCCCTTTCTCTCCTTGTACTTGCACCAGCTAAAGAGCTGGTGCAGATCCAAGACAACCAATTCTGGGGCAGAAGGTTTACAGAGGGGAAAGGGTTTTTAATCCCCTTTCCTTTCCAAAACATTCCGCTCTGCCCCCCCGCCCCCTGGATAGAGCGCGTGCCTTTTTCTCATGGCTGCACCAGCGCGGGGGGGGGGAGGAGGGAGGGGAGGATAGGATTGGGCCATTAATGAATTAAACTGAAGTTGTTGCTTGATGTGGTGAATTATGTCGGGGCAACCTAAGAGCACCAATCTACCCACCATTGCTAACTCATTCAGATTTGAAGTCATGCAGGCCACATGACCACAGAGGCGTCTTCGGACAACGCCGGCTCTTCGGCTTTGAAATGGAGATGAGCACCACACCTGGAGTCGGACACGACTGGACTTAATTGTCAGGGGTCACCTTTACCTTTTTAGGGGTGGAGTAGAAGAGAAAGTGAGAGTGTTTAGGATACCCAAGCAGCAGCAGAGGGCAAGTGGGGCAAAGGCTTTCATACTCTGATTCAGGCAACGGTACTTGTCACTCTAACTCAGGCCTCTGAGGGTTTGATGCTACTATGACCATGTTGTTGTTGTTGTTTTAAAAAAAATCAGAGTATGGGCCTAAAAAATAACAGTCCAGAACAGTTTTCTTGTCCTAGAAAAACCTAATATGTTCAATAACTACTTTATCATATCAAATACACTCTTCCCTATTTATCTGTACATTTGCTATACGAATTTTCCCTTATCTGTATTGCACATATTAAGACCACCCCTCTTTATCTGTACAGTACATTTTTGATATAAGTTCCATGAACAGTGGGGGAGGTGGGAAAAAAGGACAAACTCCCTCCTGGAGGCAATGTCTACCTCCCATTTTACCGAACCTGTCCTCCACTTTGAGCTCTCCTGTCATCCACTGCACTTTCAGTCCTTTCACATGTGCTCCCCCACTTGCACTAATCATAACATGTAGCTTGACCCTAAGAGTGAGGTATGACAAAGTAAAATGATTTCTTAAACGTTTATGAATAATTTGGACCCGATAGTATTTTTCTTGTATTGAGTGACAAAGTCTGACATGTTTGACATCTATATCTGCAGCAGGATATGGTGATCCACTTCATGATGTTTTCCAAATTTGGAGCACAGGGATAAAGATACTGATATAAATGCTTAGCATTTGCATAGCACTTTGAGTGTTCAAAGTGCTTCAATTGCATTATCATGATGTAGTGCTTACAACAACTCTGTAATATTGCAGTTGGGCAACTGAGATTGAGGGAACAGCTTGCCTAAGTCCACTTACCTGAGGTCATGGTAGAGACAAGATGTGAACCAGGGAAGTCCTCATTTGCAGCTCAGTTTTTTGCCCACTACACTACACTAGTTCCCTGTGATCTTGTACAGTTTTTCCCCTATATGACCAAGTAAGAAAATGATATGAAGCAGCCCTTTCCCTTCAGAGTTACATGCTGAATTTGGAAGCAGATCTTTTATTTGAAAGTAAGACATAGTAGGTCAAGAAGTGGCATATCTATGGGACAGAAAAAGAAGGAAATCTACTAGGGAAGACCTCAGTTGCCTACAGAGGAGCTGTATGTTTTTTTTAGCATTATTTTATTTTATTTATTTATTTTATTTATTTTTCACATTTTTATACCACCCTTCCTCCAAGGAGCTCAGAGTGGTGTACATATTTCCTCCCCTCCTTTTTGTCCTCACAACAACCCTGTGAGGTAGGTGGGGCTGAGAGATAGTGACTGGCCCAAGGTCACCCAGGAAGCTTCGTGGCTGAGCGGGGATTTGAACCAGGTCTAAGTCCGACTCCCAAACCACTACACCATCCTGGCTCTTCTTAACCATCCTATGAGGTCTTCTTAACATTCAGTCTATCAAGGTCTATTCACTCCATCTAAAGCTCAGTTTCTCAGAATGCCACATTATCATTTCTTGTTTGAATCTGGTGAGCTTTCTTTTGTAATAATGCTAGGTTGGCTAATTTGAATGTTTATGTTTCTCAGCATTTAAAATGTTTGACCACCAATGAAAAGATGGGGGGACGACCCAGTTTTTGATAAAACTTCAACACCATTTCTTGGAAACATGATATCTTTAATACTTCCTCTTAGGATCCCCCCAGTTTGTTTTCATACTGCAACTTCTAACAGGTGTGCATTGCTCTGTTATAGCAGTGTTGTGCAGCAAGCGTAGCTTCATTTTAAAGGAGAACACTGATCTCAGCTTTTAGTGGAAAACTGAAGTGCAGAAATTAATCTGGAGTGACTGTCTACAATAGAGAATATTCAAAAGGCATCCAGTTTTGTGCATGATACCTTTCAACTGTGCTGTAAAAAACAAACAAACAAAAAAAAACAGGAGGGTACCATCACCTCTGCAAACCTGTCAACATCCATTTCACAGGGGAAGCACATACACAGACAAGCATTGCTACATTCCACACTGCCTGGGCTGTGAGGACAGACTCTCTACAAAAGCATTCAGACAGCGAGTATGCATTTCAGAACACCACAGGAGGAAAAACCTGAAAGTACAAATATTAACACACAAAGCAGATTTTAAGAATTTATCTGCAGAAATCCTCTTTGCCAGGTCAGGAGGCAATAATTTCAATTATGATAAAAAGATAAAAAGCTCTACAGTGAGAGATGGAAAAACTGGAAAACCAAGTATGGATTTGACATTTTTAGATAGCAAGTGTTCCTGTACAAACTGGCCCTTGACACTGAAGATTTATTTATAGGTGACTATCAAAATCTTCCTAAGATTAGTTTATATGCCAGTGTGCATATGACCTGTTCCTATAACTCTCAATCTATTACTTGCCATTTTAAGGGAATGGCTCCATCCTTGCAGTCTAGGGTCTACAGTTTATACAGATGTAAAATCTTTCACTAGAAGAATTATAGACTTTCATAGACTGGAAAACACAAGTAACACAGATTGGTGGAAGGCAGAAATATGCAATATTTTAATGTTTTCTTAACTCTTAACTCTTAACTCTTTTAATGTTTCTTTCCCTCTTCCCTGTCAGTTAGATATAACCCTGAATAATACTTGCAGTAGATAATCCATTTCAATTCACACTTCACTTCATGGTCCAATAATAAGCTTATCAAATACTGCTATACATATTGCAAGACCAACTGACTGCAGGAATAACTACTAATGGATGCATTAACAAAATCATAGCTCAGGAGTAATTATTACTAAAGGTTTTTAAATGCTACAGTGATATGCAATACACACAACCACGTTAATTAATCCAGAATAATCACCAGTGTGAAACAAAGCAGCTTCTTATGCAATGCTTGGTAGGGTAACTTAGATGAAAGTACCAAACACACGTGCAGCATGGGTAGGCTTACCATCCGTCCATGAAAACCCGGGAATGCCCCGGGTTCCAGACTCCGGTCCCGGATCAGTCCCGGGCCCAGTGAAGCCTCTGCTGCTTTTAAATTTTTTAAAAAACTTACCTTTTTCCAATGGCACCATCTTGGATCTCGCAAAATCTCGCGAGATCCAAGATGATGTCGGCCAAATCTCGTGAGGACACACAAGGCAGTACTGTACTGAGTCATGTGCTCTCCCGAGATTTGGGCACCGCCATCTTGGATCTTGCGAGATTTCGCAAGATCCAAGATGGCGCCTCTGGAAAAAGGCTCATTTTAAAAGCAGTGGCAGCAGCAGAGGCTTCAGCGTGGGCACAGGATGGCATCCCAGGCGGCATAACTTGGCGGGGGCATCCAAGCCGACCAGGCTCTAGGGGAGGAGGCGGCACCGACAACAAAGATGAGAAGATTACTATGACGATGATGATGGCAGCAGCGGGGACAATGATGGCGGCAATGACGGCGGCGGCAGAATGGTAGTGGCAGGACAGGCAATTGAATTAATTAACAAACTAACTAAAGATAAATAAAAATTTCGGGCACCCTTTAGGCAGCAAATGGGCAGTTCATGCTCCCCATTTTTTTGTTTTATTTATTTTAATTTATTTTAATTAATTTTTAATTAATTTATTTATTTTAATTAATTAAAATAAATAAAATAAATAAAATTAGAACTGGGAAAATCTGGTAAGCATAAGCATGGGTTATGTGTGTGTTCACCATTACCATATTTAAAATATAAGGAAGCAAAATTATGACCTTTTCCCCAGTTTCTGTTTTTTTTTAAAAGGTACAAACTGAGTAATACATATGTTCTTCCAGAATTAGAAAGAACAACTGATGTTAACATGAATGTATACTCTGTAGCAAAGAACAAAACTTGTCAGAAGCCAAGCCCATGCTTCACTAATTAGAATACAAAGAATGATAAGCAGTCATCCTTTACGTTCCTGTTTAGGTTTATTGGAGGGTGGGAATAGGTGTTCAGTAGCAATACAAATTCTCAGTAGATAAACATGAATACATGTAATAAGGGTACCTCTGACGTGGTAGAGTTCTCTCTAATATAGTAGCAATGCTATAATTAACACATCCATTTCAAACTACCATTCGTTTGTTCGCTCTCTCTCACTCCCGATGGTATAGTATTATGTAGGATCAATTGAAGTTTCCAGATCATGAAAAAAAATAATCTTATTTAATCCACCTGAATACACATTTCGAGCTTCCAGACCATGTTCCAAAGATTCAGGTCTCCCTGATGTTTCACCCCTGACTGTGAGAGGCATTATCAAAAGGTATAAAACTAAAAACAAGAAAATAAAACCTAATGACTAAACCAAGCCATCCGGTTTTAGGTTTCATTTTCTTATTTTTAGCTGCAATCCTCCATAACTTTAGTGGCGGAGCAAGCGTTCCACCGCTCTAAAGCGTCACAAACATACCATAAAGCACGATTGTGACAACTTGGGTGTAAAGGGCACCGATGTGGAGGGCTGCGCTGCGCACACACACACACACATCGGTGACCCGGACCTGTGCTGGACGACCCAGGTAAGGCCTAGGCCGGTCGGTGCAGGGCCGGGGGGAGGGCAGGATGGGGCAGGGGCCAATGGCAAGCCTGGCCCGGGATGGGGGCAGGATATTGGCGGCACGTTCTGCCGATATTCTAAACCTCTTCCCAGCCCGGGTCGGCCTTACACGGTCTCCCCAAATGTATGCCAGGTCTGGACCTGGCGTACATCTGAGGAGGCCCATAGGCCCTGGGCTTGCCTACACCCGGGAAAGGGGATGAACAACCCCTTCTCCCGAGGTGCTCCCGGGTTTCCCAGGGACAGGCTGCAATGGCTATATAGGATAAAGTAGCCAGTCCTTTAGGGGCAGGATTGCGCTGATCACAGTATTGTGCTGATAGGTGTGAAACGTCAGGGAGACCTGAACCTTTGGAACATGGTCTGAAAGCCCGAAATTTGTATTAAGATGGATTAAACAATTCTGGCCATGAAAGCCTTAGTTGCTATATAATCTTATTTCTTCCCTACTGTAAAATATTTGCTTCCTTGTCATTTTTTATGAATGTTTGTTCTTCCTTCCACTCCAGTTTCTCCCACATGCTTACAGAGGGTAGATTTTAAAAGTACCAAGACGGACAATTGTAAAAATGTCAATTTCATCATTCATTCATTCATGTCATGCTATTTCACACATTACAATGATAAGCACATGGAGGAATGTAATTAGATATTGCTTAAGTTGTGGAACTCCCATCTTCCATTCAACCATCCCCAAGCAGCCATCTGGTTGTTCAAGCCTGTTATATGCAATCCTGTTGTGATAGAGGAAACAATTCCATAAGAAGATTGGATATTAGTTTAAGCTGCCTTGGTACAACTGAATAAGCTTGAGCCTGCAGATATACACATGCTAAATCCACTTGCATTATCATTTCATAAGCAACGAGAAACCTCAGAGCTTTCTGGAGCTGTTAAAAAGCTTCCCACTACACATAAGTCTATGTCACAGATATACCAAATCTGTTTATTTTTGCTCAGAAGCAACCTTGTTATTTTAAGTCATAGTGTAATAAATGCATTAGGACATTAGACATTACAATTATTAGAAGCAAAAGTGAGGGAAGGGTAAAATGTTGAAACCTCCTGTTCCAACAAATATGTAATGAAATTTAAACCCAATCCAATTCAGAATCATTTACCTTTTGTCACCATGCAAAAGCATACTCACCATCAGTTCAGAATACAGATGGCCTCTCAAGTGGAATAAAAATTACTCTGTCACTTTTGATTTCATGTTAATTTAATTTATTTTAAGCAACCGCCTGTAGTCATTTTATTTGGGCACTATGGGAAAGTGTTCTTTATGGCATTGAGTTTCAGGTCGGGAGATATAGTATTTTAAATTTGTTCTTCCACTAGCTGGTCACATGTTATGTAGAGGTATGTATTCTGTTTCAGGACAAATATAAGAAGGGGATGAACTGTACCCATTTCACTCGGTTCAACATTCATCATGAGTGGATGTCAATGGCCATGAACAAGTCCAGAGTGACCAGTGGTCTGATTTGGTATTCAGGTGTGCTATGTTTTTTTGTTTCAGTTTCTGTGGCCAGCCACAGCCAGGATGATAGAAGAAGAGAGAGCATGTATTCTGTATGTACAAGCAGGACAAAAATCTACAGTGCAAACCCTCAATTTAGCAGTTAGCATATGTTCTGTTTAAAATTTAGCAGTTAGCATAAAGTAAAATGTGTTATATAAATGTGATTCTGAAGAATCAACATAGATGAATTAGGCTTCAACTGACAAAAAGGGAGACCTTTTTTCTTGCATACCCCTATCATGGTCTCCTACATGCCTTGAGACACCATGAGATTTTAAGTACTATCTGTGAAAGTTCCTGAATTTTTCTGCCTCCTTACAGCAGCTTCTTGCAAGTTGTTACCAGTGGTGTTTATTTTATTTTATTTTTTATCATTCCCTCATATCCATGTTACCTATAAGCTATGGACAGTAGCTCAAATGCCTATAACTCATACCAGGCAGCACAGCCCCACTTAACTCGGCCTGCCCACATCAACCGTTACCAACAGCATGTACCTCTGGACTATTTTCCTGAAATCTCTGTAAACATAAATGTATCATAATATGAACTATGGATATGGCTTCTCCAGAACTCAAGACTCAATTTTTACCTCCATTTTCTACCGATGCAAGGTCACATACTTTGGAGAAAAGGAATGAGGTTGCACATTCCCATCTCATTTGTATTGTAAAAATGGTCATCTCCTGTTGGTATCTGTTTAACTTCTGTCTGTATTTGTATTTTGGCTGTAAGTTCATTGTATGTCAGGAAAACACCTATCAGTGCTGGTTTGAATGCCATTTACACACTACTGGCCTGATGGGACCAGGTCAGTGTGCAGAGCCATTTATAGGTGACAAATTGGCTGACAGCATCATATATAGCGCGACACCGACAGCCATTTTCCATGCGCTGCCGCAAGAGGTGACAGAGCAGGAAGAAGAGCTCCAGACCCCACCACAGCCACTGGTGGGAGCAGGGAGTGGGCGGAATGGGAGAATGTGGAACGGAGCAAGGGTGGTTGTATGAGGAGGCATGTTGGGGGTGGGCAGGAATGGGTCTCAGTGGGGCACGCTCCATCAATATCCAAAACCCTGTTTTGTTCCTGACATGTACCCTTGCTTCTACTCCTTGCTTCTAAATACCTGGTGCAGGTTCAAGTAGACCCATTGGGGACCATAAAGGAGCAAAGGAGGTTAAGTGAAACATTATTTTACTTCCCTCTCCACCCCCGCATGGTCTCTGGCTGCCCACAAGATACTGCGGAGCCCATGCCAGCACCACTAGACCTTGCGGGCAGCATTTAGTTTGGATAGGGCTGTTAGTCGCACATTAACACACCAAAGAGGGGACCCCGAAACCTAATTAAGCCCCTCTTAAGATTACAATATCACAGAGGGCCTTCCCCCAGACCTGCATGTAAACAGCTTCTCAAATTCAAATAGATATTGGAATATTTTGGTCAGTCAGTGGTGCATTCCCTGATGCAACAACTGCCTTGTGTGTTGGTGTAATGTGTCAGAGTTGCCCCACCTCTACACGCTGCATGGAACCTAGCACATCAAGGCTTGTGAAAGCCTGTCTTCTGGAAGATAACTCTAATTGTCCTTCTTGCTTTTCTCTCCAATGTCCCCTCCCCAAACCTTACCCTTCTGACAGCGCAATCTGACTTAACTTTTGTGCCGGTTTAACCAGCGGCGCAGCGAGAATGGGAGGCCCCAGAACGGAAAAGCGATTCAAATCCCCTCCAAAAGAGGAATTCAAAAGGAATTCCCTTTTCTGTTCTGGGGCCTCCCGTTCTCGCTGTGATACTGGTTAAACCGGCACAAAAGTTAAGTCGGATTGCGCTGTAAATCTTAGGGCCTGGGATCAAAAGAGTAAGGCATCCTTGAATTCTGTCCCTAAACATTATCCCATTTTCTTACTCTATCTCAGTGCACAAAATATACAGTGCAAACACAAGCCAGGCACACACACACACACACATACGTGTAAGGGTTGATATTTCTTATTGCATTTTTATTGAACCATTGGTGTAACGGTTTCTTTCATTTTCATCAGAGGTTCTCAACCCCTTCCCGGCAGAGTACCACCCCCAGCCCCACTCTCCTGCTGCGTACCACCAGAAGTGACTGGGGATGACATCATTGCCAGTTACTCCCGGGTTTTTGGAGGCCAGAAAACGCAAGTAGGAGGCTCTGGGAGGGTTGGAGGGCCATTCTCACCATTCCAGACAGGCTCAGCCAAAGACGGGAGCGAAAACACGCTGCCGAATGCGCCATGTCAGAGCGGGGTTCTGGTAGTTCGGCAGTCTGAATACCACCAGCAGTTGGTCGAAGTACCACTGTTGCTACTAATACCACTGGTTAAGAACCCCTGATTTACGTTATTTTGATGTCTGCTCTTTTACAATATATGTTTTAATCTTTTTGATTGGAGGCTAACTTTCTTTCAGTCGATCCTTTAAAAATGAGTGATAACCAGTTGAAGATTCCTTATCAGGAAGTTGCTTCATTGTGCCTTAAGCGACTTTTTCCTTGGAAGGGGCAGAACTGGTGTTCCCCATGCAGCTCCTCTGGTAACAAAGTTTGTCCTAAGCTTTGGTATACCCTCAAGCATGGAGCAGATTGCAGGAAATTGCCCTGAAACCAGGTGGAGATATCTTACACAGAAGTGGGAGTTCTTACATCTCTTTCCCCTGCAACCCACCTTGTGCTTGATAGTCTGCCAACGAGGCCCTAACCCTTAGGAGAAGCTTTGGTGGGGTGCAAGGACTTAATGTGAACAGGAGAAGATCCTTCTACAAATGGTACTTAGCATCCAATCCTTCTAAAGCAAAGTGTGCTGGAGAGACATGGTTTTAATTTACTGTGCAAGTATGAAATTAATTCATCATTGTGGATTTGCACAAAATCTGCTCACCTTTTAAATTCTTGTTGGAGACTTTCCAAAAGAAAAATTAAAGGTGCATAATCCTTTAGCTTAAGTTCCTTTCCAGTGATCAATTCACTCTTTTGGAGTTGCAGGATGATATTTTATACAGCAAGCACTGCAAAATTAAATGCCATTGCCATTAAATAAGATCTGGTTATATGCAATACATGATTATATTAGCCTGATCCAGATATCGGTATACACAGTTTGAAGTCTCGTCAACAAAATAAGATCACCTTATACGAATGCTAGACATTTCACACATGAAAGTATGTCTTCATGACACAGAATGGTGAAGTACCTGTTCATTTTTGCAAACACAACGTGGTCATGGTTCCACACTGAAAGAATCAGTCTATTCTGAAATAGTACCATCACGAGATGGTCCGGACTTGGGTTATTGGACAAATTACTTTTAGTAACTAGTATTCATTGCGGGATGCCTTGAAGGAGAAAGAGGACTGTGGGTATGGGCACTTTGGGTGAGTATGTGGGTGTATTATACTTTTTCAAGTATACATCTCCAGTCTCAGGACATTTTCTGGAAGCACATGATACAGCCATCTTGCTGAAGCTACGCAGATCTAATTCTGGTCAGTGTTTGATGAACAGCTGCTTGGGAACTCCATATATGCTGACTTGAGTTAATGATAGAAGAAAGACAGAACATAAATGCAATATATCAAAGAAAAATATTATTGGAATGGAAATCTCTAACAGGAGATTTAGTTACATTCACAGTCACTTTTGGTTACCAATTTTATAGAGTCTCACTAGTCCAAAAGGTGGCTAGAATAAGAAAGTCAAAACACCATCAGGAGACATATACTGGCGATACTGTTCAAGAAGTCAGGAGAAATTATTATGTGGAGACTTCTCTACTGTAGCTCTGACTGCTGCACTGTGGTAGTGAATGGGAAGTGTTCACCCATCATTAAAGCTATATAGCAGGGGTGGACAACTTGGATCTGTACTTAGCTATATAGCTGGCACAAATCTGTGTTGATCTGTATCGGCGGATCAAGCCCAGAAATGGTGATAGGATCCAATGTCGCAAATCCCACCCCACCAGGCCCAATCTTCCCACCCCGCCCCCCACTGCCGCCCTCCCCCATTCCACCCCCCCATACCGGCTTTCCAGGGTTATCATGCATCCTATGCTGAGCACACACACGCACGATGGCCTTGGCTTTTGCAATAGCACACCTAGCCTCCGTGCAGTCTACTGGGGTGCCAGTTAGGCTAGATCAGGCCCCTAGTTATCCATCTATATGTTAAGGTATATGTTAACCCTTACAAAGCTTTAAACAATTTTGTTCCCATCATCACTTAACATACATGCTGCCCATTCCTCTGTTTATAGGAATTCTTACAAGCCTTTTCCTCAAATGTGCCCTTTTCACTTTCCTTTGAATGTACAGTATATACGTTCCCATCCATTACACTGGTTGAATAATTCAATACCAACAAGGTGAAAAGTGACCTTGCACATAATCCAGCCCCATAGTGTGCAGAGCGCAGGGTTCACTGCTCTTCTCCTTTTCATCCCTGTGATGTGTGGCACAGACCACTCTTTTTTTCACACCACATTCCTGCAGCGAATGGAACTCCCAACTCTGCCACCCCATACTGCATGTCTTTCCCTTCCCTTTACTAAACAGGTGCTAGGGTCACTGCTGCCACTACTCTTCCTCTATCCCCCTGCTCCTTGGATTTTCAAAGAGGACAGATCACAGAGCAGAAAAAAGTATGGAGGAGAGCGGAGTGGTGGGCCGGAGCATCTCTGCTGTAGCCTACCACTATTCATAAATCCTTCCGCTCTGTTTCTTGTCTTTTGAAAAACAGGGATCAAGTAGGAGAAAGAGCAGTAATGGCTGGCAAACTGCTGGATATGGGGGTAGGTACACAGGTGGAGGCACAGTGAATTGACCAGTGAAGTCAGCCATGTCTGCCAGTCTCCTGCTCCTGCCAACCCACCACCACCACCACCACCACCCTTCATTAGTGAGCTGGCTCTGACCATTTTTGCAGTACGTGATCACAACCAGATGCCATCGTTTCCACCACTCTTTCCATTTCTTGCCAACTCATTTCTCTCTCCTTTTTCCTAGCATCCAAAAGAAGTCAGATGGATGTTACAAAGAGTAAACTGCAAGAGAGGTTTTAGTTGTATATACAGAGATGCCAACGTTTCTTTTAATGCTCCTGCAGAGAGCACATGTTGTACATTACCATCTCCCAGACTAACCTATTTCACAGGATTCTTGAAAGGTTAACATTCTGTTTAGAGCTCTTTGAATGGAGGGTGGAATACAAGCATAGTAAAATAGAACTTTTCAAACTATTGTAGACGTTATACCATCACAATGAGAGAAAGGGATCAATATATCGCACTGATGGTTAATCTACTTCTTTATATGATCACTCTGACTTGGTTGAACCACAAAGATCAGTCCATTTACTGACAAAAAACTGTGCTTATGAGGCAAATATCAGTCATGGAGGGGATATCAGGTCCATGGTGAAAGCAAAGGGTTAAAACCCCATCTTTGATGGGGCAGAGGTGCCCAGGACTGATCTCTAGACACTCAGCTTGGGGATGCTGGCTGGAACCAACCTGAGCAAAGATTACAAAGTTAATGCCACTGTCTTCTTAGCTAGGAGTGGGGGGAGTTGCAATTCAGAGCTTCCTTGATTTTTTACAAGGAGTGACATGAATAAACTGGGATTGTCAATGAATAATTGACAACTTTGAGTCAGGGTAGGAGTGCCCCAAAGAGGAATAAACAGTTGCTTGATGTCTCCTTTAAGGTAGAAGTCTGCATGAAATGGGGTGATAGTGGAATGAGGGGGCCCACTCCAGGGTACTTGTGCTTAATTTTAATAAAGTTGTGAACCATTTAATCCATAACACTTTTGACACAATCCTATACTCTGTGGAGTGTGCACACCACTAGCGCTAGCTGGCACAAAACTGCCATAGAGTCTGCACCTTCCTGCCGGCAACAGTGCAGGGAACAACATGCGCCACTGCAGGTGAATGTTGTGCAGTGGAGGGACAGGAGGAGGGCGTTGACAGAGCAGAGTTAGGCGGATTAGGACCAGGAGGGGCGGATCAGCAGTGCTGGCGCACGCCGTATCCTAACCCCCTTCCCAGGCCTGATCTGCTGACATGAATCAACTTGGACTTGTGCCAGCCAAATGGCAGGCACAGGTCCGAGTAGCCCTGTTGTGGGAGCTGGGACTTTCCCCGGAGCAAGGGGACAAATGACTTCTTAACTTGAGGAGACCTCCCACCTCCTGAATTTCCTTGCAGGATGGAGTCTGCGCTGGCGCCATTGCATTAGTCCAGGGAAAGTTAGGTAGGATTGGGTTAGGAAATGCAGGCAAACCCCTGTTCTAGAATACCGCCAGTGGGAGGGGCAGTGCTGTTATTCAACTGCTTCAAGCTATTTGCTTTTTTGAGCAATTTTCACTTCTCTTCTGTGATGGTTATGTCTTTTTCCATCACATAAACCAGGCATGCAATGGGGGCACAGTGTATATTGTCTCTATTGCTGAACAATAAAAATATCGATGGACATTTCTACCCATTTTAAAAAGTAGACTCAAGCTCTGCTTTCTTACATATGAAAGAGAAGCTAATACATAACAATAAACAGAAAAGGGGGGGTTGAAGAAAGTACTAGAAGGAGTAGAGTTCTCCCATCCTGAACTTCTGACTTCCATTTCACTTACTCAGTCCTCCAAAATCAGCAACTTTAGCTAGTATCGTATCCTTGGGAAACATATGGTCTACAATTGCACTTACATTCCCTCTTTTCCAAGCTGGGAGAACTCAAAGTATAATTAGAAATGCAGTATGGCAGGATATTGTGCGTTGTGGCACAGAAAAAATGGCAATAAGTCACTACCAATAACAGAAAATAGGGCACTTGTTATTCACTTCTGAACATCTGTTGCATAAAATATAATTTGCTCACTTGTGAATGTTGTATATCCTATGAGTCAATTAAGTATTATTTTGAATGCAAATGCATCAGCCAGTTTGTAAAAACCTGAATGTTCCCTGAAATAGATTGTTCTAAATGTTTCTTACAACTTCAGGAAGCTCAAATCAGCATACAGATTCCTAAAATATAAAGAGGGCAGCTCAGTAACACATTACCAAAAACTTTACAGTGCAATCCTATGCATATTTACTCAAAGTACCATGTATTCTATGGTGCTTACACCCAGATAGGATTGCAGCCTTAGATACAGACATAGTGTCTTGGATCATGACGAAGAATATTAAAGAAAACAGTTAATTTGTAGTTAAAAGAATCTGGATACATAAGAACATATGTTGTTTTACCTAATTTTGATCAACTTAAAAGTAGAAGCGTCTATATGCTTTCAATTTGGGTTTAACACACCATCTGGTTTAATTATTCCTTAGGTACAATGCTATAAAGTTAATAGCAATGATGCTGCTAAGCCATCAGAATGAGTGTTTCTATTGTAATATTTGACTAAGGCCATTTCTTTTAAACTCATTGACTGTGGGGTCAATGTAATAATCTGCTGCCTGTGTTGCATTACTGCTACTGCTCAGCAGATGTTGCCTCCAAACCATTACCTATATAATGAAATTTCTCTCTATAAATGTTTGCAATTTCAATATATTATATAGCAATTTTAAGTTAGAAAAATCAGTACATGCAAGGGGGCTGCAATCAGCCTATAAAAATTTGCTTGTGAATGCACTTATTGTTCCCTCACTGCAAGTCTATAGTATGGAGTGAATTAAGAATGTTAAATAACTAAAGCAAAGGGGTAAAGCATTTCCATTGAAACAGAAAATGCTCAAAATTTGAACAGCATTAAGAAATTGTTAACCAGCTTCCAAATACATATTTGGAATCCACACAAGCAAAGATTCAGAGATTATCTGCCATTCAGAGATTATCTGCCAAATTCTGAAAGCAGACGACATACACTAGCAGGATAAGGACATCAAGATTCCAGGTTTTTCAAACTAAGGACAAGCTGATGATGACAATTTTGAGTCACCAGAGAGAGAGAGGCAACTGGATCAGCATAATAGTTCCAAAGATGGAATTGCCTTGTTATCAATTCATAGCAGATGGCTGCTCTGAGCTGAAAGACAGCAGAAGTAACTATCAGCCTCTGAAGAAGAGAGTAGAAAGAGAACAATAGAAAGAGAACAAACAGAAATTGGAAGATGTACCCAGTAGCCACTGGCAAAACCATAGGAAAGACCAAAAAAAGGGCAAGGAGAACTTGAAATCCCAGTTAAAAAGGAAAGCGGAGCTCAGTTTTTGCCCTCCACAGAGAAACCTCAGTACCTAACACACCTAACTTGGTTTTAGCTTGGAATCAAAAATGGATGCAGTACCCTTATTTGCCAAATGTTGATGCTGACCCAGATAGGGAGAAAAGACGTGCACCTTGTATACAGAAATGAGGCAATGTTCTCATGAAACAAAGCAAAAAGGTTACAGTTAGTCCTAGAGAAACTCAAATGTGAATATGTATTTGATTTTGCAAAATGCGTAAGGTTGTAAAACTAGAAAGGTACTAAGGTTGACAAGATAAAGAGAACCTCAGAAACAGAAAGGATTGGAACCAGGAACTCAAACTTGGTAAAAAGACCTACAAATGGACATCACTCTCTCTCACACACACATAACACACACACACACACACACACACACACACACACACACACACACACACACACACACACAGAGAGAGAGAGAGAGAGAGAGAGAGAGAGAGAGAGAGAGAGAGAGAGAGAGAGAGAGAGCTTGGATCCAATAACACCATAAACAAACCAGACAGACTGACTGAAAGTTATCATTAATTAGCTGATATGTTTTGCTCCTGTCTTTTTTTTTCTTTTAGGAATATCTCTTTCTTATGAAGCACCATTAGAGTGGGATGATTAAAAATAACCACCACAACTATTACAAGGAGCCCCAAGTAGCATTTGGAGCAACAAGGCCAGAAATGTCTGTGCTTGCTAGTGAATGAAGAACATCACACAGGGATGTAGCATGGATATTCTCATGATCAGACATATTGCAAGAAAAGAGGTAGAGATTTTTATGGGTTTAAGAGATCATGTAAACATTTTTTATAATGTCAAACAAGTAAGAGGAATTCCAGTTTAAAATATATAAAAATATATAAAAACACAGAAAAACCACATAAAATGTCAATATCAGTCCCAACGTTTCAATTTCATTCTGCACAGCCAATTTCATTCTGCACAGCACACCTGTGTTTCCCTTGAGAATGTCCACAGAGTGGATGAAACGTTGGGACTGATATTGACATTTTATGTGGTTTTTCTGTGTTTTTATATATTTTTATATATTTTAAACTGGAATTCCTCTTACTTGTTTGATATAAATTTTTTTACATGATCTTTTAAACCCATAAAAATCTCTACCTCTTTTTTTTTTTTGCATCACACAGGAAACCAGAACAAACCTTGAAAGATATTGCCTCTACACCATGCAGGTCTGGTCAAATCCTGGGTGCTACCTGAGACCACCCAATTTTGCCACCCCTCTGTGCACTACTGCCTCCGCGACCATATCCTCCTCTTCCTTGCTGGGTGTTGGCAAGAAGAGTGAGGTACAGCTATCCAGAGCCCGGACTCCTTAACTGGAGCTGTAACACCACCTCTTTCCTCCATGATTAACAGAGCATGCTGGAAACTCCCAGGTGCAGAGGAAGGAGGAGGATGAGAATTGGAGAGCTGACTTGGTGGGTGGCAGGATGGAGGGGGCAGTGGGTAGACATGGGGTGCAGGGCACACCTTGTCAGTTTTCTGCCCCTCCCTACACTTGCTGCTCAATGTGATCCTTCAAGGTGAAGCCTGGACACCATGCCTTCTCAAGGAACTAAAATAAATTTGAGTTTACAGGAATGCTCACTTACGTGACATACCATACATTAGAAATCAATGTCCATAAAAATCTGTTCCATGATAATAGTATCTTCCGTTTCTTAGCTGTGGAGCTAGAGATGGCAAAATAAATCTTTCCACTTCTTTCCATGTGTCACTGCAGATCTAGAAATTGAAACATAACTGAGAAGGGAAGGTCAGAGCATCTCACAAGTATACAAATCAAGGGATATCAAATGGCAGATCTTATTTATATCCTGCTTTTTTTCCATCATGGAACTCAAAGCAGTGTACATGAGGTTCCAGGCAGTCATTGATCCCAGACCTGCTTGGCTTCAACAATACACGTCTGTATCATATATCTTCATATTCACACCCTAAAACCTCTCCAAGAAAACCTGTGCTATTCAAGTGTTGCACTTTAAAAGAAATAGGCTTTTGACGTTGTCATTGCTATGCAAATTAAACTAAGCGGTAGTGTAACATTGCATCAATGCTATTGCTCAGCAGTAGGAATTTCCAAAATATATATTTGACCCATAACGGAGCTAAATACGAAGCACACCAACAGAGGCCAGAAACAAACTTACGTTTGAAAGAAATGTATTTCATCTTATAAATCATCTCATTTAATCATTTGATTTTGTCTGTAAACCACTTTGTGATTTTTTTGTTGCAAAGCGGTATATAAATAATGTTATTCTTATTATTATTATTATTAACAACAAGTATAATACAGACTACACAGACTCTTACAGAATTGGGAAGGTTGAGGCATGCCAGGGATCTAATACAAGATGAAAACAAAATTCAGATAAGTAAAGTTATTTACAGCCTAATCCTATACATGGCTACTCAGAAGTAAATCCTATTCCAGTCAATAGGGCCTACTTCCAGGTATGTGTGCATAGGATAAGGATGGCAGGCTTACGCCACAATTCATTGCCACATTCATACCTCAGGACCTGTATGATTTTATAATTGGCAGTAGAGGTAGGGTGTCTCTTTTGTGGCAGTTTAGTGCAGGAGAATTTAGCAACAGAAAAAGTGGTGAGCACTCTGAGGCAAGTTGATTGTTCAAAGGGGTTTCAGACCAATCCGCAGAGGCTGCCTGGCTCAGGATGGTAGAATGGAGCTCCATTTGAACAATAGATGCCAAGTCACCTCAAAGACTGAATGGCTCCATCGGCGTGGGGGCGGGGCCTCCTCCCTCCGGTTGCTGAACGCGGTACTGGACGGGGCACGACTTACGGTCGGGCCCCAACCTCAGAAACGCCACTGGCATCAGAATCAGCCTTCTTACTCATACTCAAATTTTAAGAAAAGTTAGGTAATTAGGCCATTCCCATATGGTATAGAATGATTTTTTATTAATTTTCTATTATTACATGCACCTCATAAGATACTAATGGATAGTGAAGAATGTCATTAAAATAGGGAAGAAAAAAAGAGGTTTTTATAAAAAAAAATCAAAAGGTGGCATTCTTAGACTCTGGAACATCAGTTTCCATGGAAGCAAGAACAAGTCTGATCACATAATGAGCTAAATCATCATCCCTAGGTGTTCAGTTTATTATAAATGGGGGTGGGAATGATTAATTCTTATATGGTATCATTCATGCACATACAACCCCAAATGCCATCTGGTATAACTGCTTAGTTTTTCATCTCATCCCTAACTATGGGGGGGGGGGGAATACTATGGTTGTCTATATAATTTTCTTCTTTCTGTGTGTCATGCAGATAAGTTATTTATAGGCTCATAATCAACACAGTAAAGTTTTAAAAGAGTAGTATAAAAGGCCAAAAGTCTCATTTTTAGAAAGATATCAAAGTGATTTCTTCCATCAGTACTCTATGATGGGTCACATATGTGTCTATATCACTTGAGATCTTTGCCCTTGATCATCGTACCAATGAAGCCTGGTAGCTGAATGTGTGAACTAACTGCACTAGAAAGAGGTATTCTCATAATGCAATACTGTCAGACAAATTACATACAATGGTAAACTATGATTGATGGCACAATCCTATCTTTGGTGAGCACCGGCACTGGACCTCCACACCAGTGCAGAGTGTTGCAAACATGCCATAAGGCATGTTTGCACCAACTCTGGAGTAGGCAGCACCGGTGCCGAGGCCGGCTCCTCCTGCTCACCAAACAGCAGGAGACCAAGTGCCATGGATCGCGTAACTGCTGCTCCAAGCAGTGCAGGCCCTAGTGGAGGAGGGGAGGGGGGCGTAACAGGGAAGGAGTGGGCTGTTCGGGCCTGGGATGGGGGAGGGAATTGGCGGCAGCACACCATATCCTATCACCCCTCCCAGGTCCTTGAAACCAACACGGGGCTGCTTAATTTTCCACCAGCTACAGAGCTGGCAGAGAATCGAGTAGCCCCATTGCAGCAGCTGAGGGTTTACCCAGGGTAAGCGGGAATTACCTGCTTACCCCAAGTAGACCTCCAGCACGGGGTCCCAGATAGGATTCAGCATGGGCCATGATTTATGGCAGTCAGCACCAGAAGAAGAGGCGCTCCAACGATAGCTGGCCCAGGTAGGATTGGGCAGTAAGTGAACTAAGTCAGCTGAGAATATGCTGGTTGAGACTTTCTCATGTAATGGTCCCACCATGGTTTTGCATTATATGCGAACCAAGCCTGTGTCAAAGTAATGTAACTCAAATCATTATCGTGAGTCATATCTGTAAGAACAAGTAGGGACAACAGAAGGGATGGTAGAGAAGAAAGTTAATATATACCGGGCCGCCTGCTAGTAGGACTATCGGTGTGGAAGCTCCTGGAAATTTTTATCTGATTCAGGTTTTATTCCAGACGTGGGAGGTTTTCTCTCCCGATTTTTCTCCTGAACTACTGGCTGGCTACATTATAGAGCTCTTTAACTTTTATTTGTTGCAAGAAGCTCCCAGGATTGCTTTGAATACAAATCATGAGTAGGAAGAAGAAACGGCAGTGGGCTGGCAGCGGCTCGCCTATCAAGGTTTCCAAACAACTTCGGCTGGAGCAACTTGCAAATTGGAATGAAACAGTGAGTGATATTCCTTCATGTGCTACTACCAATAGATTTGTGGTCTTGGAGAATGAGCCCGAGCCGAGGGGGGGAGGCAAAGATGTGCAGCTGTTGCAGGAGTATATCTCCGATTCCCAGAATGGGCCCTTCCCCCTGGTTGCTGTTGTGGCTGAACCTCATATTGAAACTCAGAATTCTGAGCTTATTGGAAATGGAGAGCTTATGTCCGCTGCTGACCCAGGCTCCAATCCAAAGTTGAAGGACTATGAGGATTTAGCATCCAGAAATGCCCAATTGTTGACTTTATTGGGTGAACATTGTATAGCTTCTGGTAGAACTGTGTTGGCAATTTTCGAAAACCTTAAGCAAATTTCCACACAGATTGAGTCATTACAGGAGCGGCTGACTCATAATGTTATGACCAACTCCTTTGAAAACCCTCAATCCTCCAATTATACACAGCCAAACATCAAGGACACTCGTGAAACTCCAAAACAATCCTTGATTGCGTCCAGGAGCCCAGTAATGGTCTCGGCAGCCAATTCTACTTTCTCTAGCAAGCGTCGCCTCCAACCTAATCAAATATCGTTAGAAATTCTTAATATCCCTCTTAATGAAGGCCGGTGGCATAACAAACATTGTATTATTTTTTCGCTGAGCAAAATTTTACATATGGGGGCCCGCCAAATTGACTTAAAAAACTTTCAGAGATTACCTGGTTCTTACTACGAAACACGGCTGCTTCTTTCTTTTGACACCTCGACTATTCCTCTCACTTTGCTCAGGATGGGGTGGTATCTGGGTTCGTTCAAAATAACAGCTAAAAGAGTCTTTTTACAGCCTGGTTTGAAACCATTGTTGCCTTTAAAGCCAGAGACGAAATCTGCGGCCAAGGTGTTATCTTCAAGGTCGCAGCAGACGGACTCTTGGCCACCTTCCCAGATGGCTGATAAAACGTTAGTATTCTCTCCCCCCAAAGACAAAGTGAAACTTTCAAGTTTAGAACAGTTTACAACATTTATTGACAAAGAAGCAACAGCGTTGGAAAATATGACTTTATATTTGGAAGAGGACAGCATAATAAAAAGCAGAGATATCACCATGCCAACAAAAGTTCGTATAGTCAGGGCGATGGTGTTCCCAGTAGCAATGTATGGTTGCGAGAGTTGGACCATAAGGAAGGCTGAGCGCCGAAGAATAGATGCTTTTGAACTGTGGTGCTGGAGAAGACTCCTGAGAGTCCCTTGGACTGCTAGGAGATCAAATCAGTCAATTCTAAATGAAATCAACCCTGACTGTTCCCTGGAAGGACAGGTACTAAGGCTGAAACTCAAATATTTTGGCCACCTAATGCGAAGAGAGGACTCTCTGGAGAAGACTCTGATGCTGGGAAAGATTGAAGGCAAAAGGAGAAGGGGAAGGCCAAGGATGAGATGGTTAGACAGCATCACTGATGCAACAAACATGAAAATGAGCGAACTCAGGAAGATAGTGGAGGACAGGAAGGCCTGGCGGGATATGGTTCATGGGATCACGAAGGGTCGGACACGACTTAACGACTGAACAACAACAATTTGGAAGAGACTATAGCTAATTTGAAAAATACTGCCAAGCTGCCAGGCAAGGAGGATTGCTAATTTCTTTATGGAAACATGCCCAGAGCAGCTTCCTTTCTACTCCAGTCGGAGCATTCGTCTACTTCAAGACCAGATTCGTCTACTTCAAGACCAGATTTGGAGATGGAGGTCGAAATAGTACCCCCAAAAGATCGTCAGAACAATGAACCATCTAACAACCCAAGCGTTTCACCATCTGAAGAACCTGTAAAAGATCTTGTGATGCAACTAGAGGTTGAAGGAGACGAAATTGCAGAAGGTGCGATTTCTGCTTTCAAAGAGTTACCCTCTAGTGAACAACGGAAGATGCTGGAGGTCCTAGACAAAGTTAGAGCTGAGCTCAATAGGAATATTGTTGATGCTGGAACTGAGACCGTGCCACTTCTAGAAGGGATTATAATGGTGCAAGAGGATACCTTGATGTCCCACCATGATGCGAAGTCGTGTACTTCTGTAGCAAAATCCTTGTCATCGTCTGCAGCGCCTTGTACTTCTAATGACCCTAAAAGGACTTCAATTCAAGCGATGGTACATTTCAGTCATGACAAGGAAGAGCTTCTGGATCAACCTGAGACAATAGCTGCCCAGACTGTATCCCCCAGTTCTGAGCAGAATCAGAATTTGCCTCTGCCTGCTACTTCTCCTGAGTTGGGTTCCCCGTTGCTATTACCAGAGCCAAATCCCAATCTTCTGGATTCTTCAGCTCCTGACCCTCCATCTGGGACAAATTGATGATTCATTAGCAATTCCTCAACCACTAACCCAAATCACATCAGGATCCTATCTTGGAATATAGCGGGTTGGTCTAAGAAATCTGCTGACCCTGACCTCATCGCCTTATTTAGGAGCCATGAGCTTGTCCTGTTGCAAGAAACTTGGGCAATCTCACCTATTTCATTTGCTGGGTATACGGGGCACTCTCTCCCTGCCTACAGGACTGCAGGCAGAGGTCGCCCTTCAGGCGGCTTGTCTATATTAATTGCAGACCATATTATAGCTGATTTGATTTTCATGGCTGATAGTTTTTGCAAAATACAGGTAATTAAATTAAGAGGCACTATGCATGAACTATTGGTAGCCAATGTATATATTCCGCCAAAGCCAAAAGTGAAGAAAAAGAACGTCAATGGAGATATCTAATCCAAACTATAACTGATATACAAATTAGATACCATGGATTGGGGCTGTTCCTTGCAGGAGATTTTAATTCGAGGGTTGGATCAGACTCCACTATTTTCTCAGAAACTTTTGACCAACAGCTCGATGATTTGCCTATTTTCTGTTCCCTGCCCCGTTCTTCTAAAGATAAGATAATTAATATTTCTGGCAATTGGTTAGCCAAGTTTTGTGTCCTCTTTGGACTCACCTGGATAAATGATCTTATTAGCCTGGTTGAGGTGGGAGAATTTACTTACCTTGCGCTTCAGGGAGCCAGTGTGATAGATTATATGTTAATCTCGTCGTCTCTTCTCCCCTTAATTGTTAATTTTCATGTCTGTCCTCCTTTACTCAGTGACCATCTTCCTTTATCAGGTACATTTTTGTTTGACCTAGGTACCTTGTCACCACCTTCGACTTCACCCAGTAACTCTCGTGATAATCCAATCCGCCTCAAATGGGATTATAAAACCAAGATTTTGTTTGAGGCTATAGTTAACAAAGTTCCTTTGGAGATTCTGATTGTTGCTCTTTTCCCTAAGATTTCAACAGTGGATTGTTTCACCTCCTATGAAGCTCTAACCAATTACTTGGTAGAAGTGTTGGGTCAATGCTCTCCCTCACAGTCAAGGGCCTTATCGACTCTTAACCATTATGGCCTGGATGAGGCCTGCCAAGCACTAAAGGCGAATATACGCAAGACGTATAAAGATTACATAGTTTCCAAAGCTACCGCATTGCCTACATGCTATTTTGCTCTTTGTCGGCAACTCAGGGGAGCAATAAGTCAACACCTAACTTGCCTCCATAAGAAACGCTGGGCCAGTCTTTCCAAAGCTGTTTTAACTAATAACTCGAGGTCCTTTTGGGAAATTATTGCGGGTGCAGTGTCCACCAATATTCCCCGACCCGGCCCTATGTTCCAGGCACACGTTTGGGTATCCCACTTCAGAAGTCTTTTCTATGATAAGAGTTTGGGTACTTCCTCTGCTGCAAGTGTGAATCTTGTAGATCTTCCGGAGTGGCCCCCCAGTTGAACCATCTGAGGTTATAGAATTAATTAACCAACTCAAAGCAGGGAAGGCAGCTAGTTCAGATCTGATTCCATCAGATCTGCTTAAAGCAGCTCCAAACTGGTGGGCTCCCTTCCTTGCTAAACTTTTTACCCTAGTCAACAACACGGGGCGTATACCTAGTTCCTGGACCCAATCCATTGTAGTACCTCTTTATAAAAAAGGAGACGTAACTATTCCATCCAATTATAGACCAATTAGTCTCCTTTCGATTGTGGGAAAGCTGTATGCTGCCCAGCTTCTTACTAAATTGACAGCTTGGCTTCTTGACAGCAACAACATTATTGGGCCAGAGCAGGCAGGATTTAGGTCAGGTCGTTCCACCTTGGATCACTGTATTGTTCTATCATATCTAATATCTAAACAAGTATCCCAAACACAAACCCGATTATATACAGCGTTTCTTGATCTTAAAGCTGCCTTTGATTCAGTCAACAGAAATATACTTTGGAGTAAGCTGGTGAAACTTGGGATAGACCAAAGCTTGTTGCAATTAATTAAAAAACTCTATTCCAATACATCCTGTCACATTAGGCTAAAAAGGGATGGTACGCTTTCCGATCAAGTTCCCACCAACAGGGGTGTAAAGCAAGGCTGTTTCCTGGCGCCAACTCTTTTCAACCTATTTATTAATGATTTAGCCCCTTTCTTGGCTAATTTGGACTCGCATTTCCCTAAGATAGGTTCTCTGCCAGTTCCAATTCTCTTATACGCAGATGATATGGTGCTAATTTCCTGAACCAGAATAGGTCTGAAACGTCTCATCCAAGGATGCATTAGCTATTTACATACCAACCAGCTTCAGCTTAACTTTGACAAATCTAAAATAATAGTTTTTGGGAAGTCTTGGAGGCCTTGCTCATGGCAATTTGGTGGAAGAGCCATACAACAAGTTAAGTCCTTCAAGTATCTGGGTATCCTTTACCATTATAACCATCAATGGTCTGTTCACCGTATAGCAGCATTAAGAACTGCCAAAATGACGACCCAGGCAATTATTAGGTTTTTTTATACCCAGGGTGCTGCCTATATTCCGGCTGCTCTGCGAGTATTTAATGCTAAGGTAGTAAACCAGGTACTATACGGTTCCCAGATTTGGCTCTCCGCATTTAACATTGATGTTGAACGAATCCAGTCTTCCTTTCTTTACAAAATTTTTGGTCTTCCTCATTGTGTACCCTATGCAGCATTATGCCTTGAGGTGGGCCAATGTCGTTTGCAATTTTTGATTTGGATCAGGTTCTTTAAATGTTGGTTCCGAGTGTGTTCTTTAGCAGAGAGTGTTCCCTTTTTTAGAGGCATCTTAACTGATTTTTCTCATTGTTCAGGATATATTATTTTCATTAAGAAAATTCATGCTATTGGGCTTTCGCCAGACCTTTTAGGGTCGGTCACTTCGACTGCTGCTATTAAGATCTCCCTGAACAGATTAATCGACATCGAGAGACAGGATGTTTTTGCTGCAGCAGCTAAATCCTGTTCGCCTTTATATCTGCAGCTCCCATGTATTCTCAGTAAAACTCCCAGGTACCTCTTTACGATAGATAACCCACAAACAAGGCACGCATTCTCTCTAGCCAGATGTAACGCCTTTCCCTCCAGCTTAATGGAACACAGATTTGATCGTTCCTCCAAGGCTCAGGGCCGTTGTTTATGTAACCAGGCAGACACAGAATCCCTGGCTCATGTGCTCTTGCATTGTTCTTGGTATAACGACCTCCGACACAATATCCTTAACTCTATGCTAGTAAATTGGCAAGGGAGGTCGGATTCTGACATCGTCGTGATCTTACTTTCATCTTCTAACAAGTGGACCATTGATCAGTTAGCTAAAATTTTTCATCTAGCCACAGAACGCAGAGTGGCTATAGTGTCCAACATCAGGGAACTTGGGTAAAGGATGTTATCTGTTTATTTCGGCATGCCCCCCTTCACCCCATAACTTTGGGTGTTATTTCTCTTTGCTTTCCCTCATGCTACAAATGAAAGTTGGTGGGGGGGATATGAATGTCACCCCAAATAAAATTTGTTATTTATGGGTCAAGCAGGGCTGGCCCAAGACCTCCTGGTGCCTGAGGCAGCATGCCAAACGCTGCTCCCCTTTCCTGGTGACATGCCAACCTTTGCTTCTCCATCACTTTAGTCCACTGCTTTTTTCTCTTCCACACTACTGCTCTGTCTTTCCAATTCAGGGAGTGGTAGGAGGAGGATCAGCGGAAACCCCCACCGATCGACAGCTGCAGCTGGTCTCATGGATGGGCTGGCCCTGGGTTCAGTAACTTCTTGCCAAGGATTTATAAATAAATATTACCGGTATATTTAGAGTGACGAGGTCTTCTAAAAGGAAAGTAGAGAAATCTAACAATAACATTGAACATGGAAGCCACTGATTTGTCGGATTCACGCGAGACAAGTTGCACAATTTAGAACTATGATGGTCCAACATGTGGTTTCAGGGTTGTTGTTGTTTTTAATAGATATCCTCACTGTATTGTCCATGAACAGAAATTGGCAGTGAAGAGACAATTTGACTTTGACCTGGAGTCTTAAGCTAAGTCTTTAAAGTAGCACCGCTGTATGAATGTTTTACAAGGATTAGTCCTCTTCATCACAGCCAGTCACTTGAGCAAAGACAAGTACTCTTATGTGCTATGTGAAAGGGTTTGGTAAACAGATTAAACTTCTGATACCTCACGTCTAACACACATATTTACTTGGAAGACAGACATTTTAATGAACCTGTCTTGCAAGTTAAGTACACTAGGATACGTGTCGGTCAGATTTACAGGACTTGAGTTCATGATATAGTTAGCATTGGTATCGAATGACACATCATCATGCTAATCATATTGCATGGATCCTGAAATGCTAACTAAAAAAGAAAAGTCAGAGAATGCAGCTCAGGGCAGCAGTAAATACAACCTGCATGAAACATGAATTTACAAAACCTTTTCAGCAAGACCACTAACTAACTTTACAGTCAGATTATCATCGTTTAGGAGCAGCACATTTAAATTGAGCCCAATCCAGAAAAAAAGAAATGAGATACAGTGAATTAAACTCAGACCATAACTTTATTAACAGCCCCATCCTATGCATGACTACTCAGTGTTGGGATTATTGAAGAGATTCATAGTTTCATGTTTCTTTGGAGGTTGCAATGAATCTTAATCATTGGAATAAACAAGCTGAGTCAGGATTCTTAGACTTATTTAACTTTACTTAATTAATAACAGAGATAGGGAGATTCAGACAGGTTCAAGCTCATACTTAACAAAGCACATACATCTCTCTCTAAAACAAAATGGAGATTCTTCTTCTCTGTGGACTCTTGCTTGAAGATCACCTGATCATATCAACCAATTACTGTTTTACATTTTTCTGGGCTTAACCCAATATGTATGAAATAACCAACAGTTACATTAACCCTATAAATGACTGAATATTTGATCTTGCCATAATTCCAACACTCAGAAGTAAGTCCCATTGATTTAAATAGGAACCACTACCAGGTGAATGTGTACATTATCACTACTGGGCAGCCCAGTCCTGTGTAAGGATACCCAGCCTGCCTAAAGGACCGGCCGTGGTATCCTTTGGCCGTCCTGGGCTGCCCCAGGGCAACCTGGGAGGACCACAGAAAAAGGGGATGCTTTTCCCCTTCCCTGCGTGCAAGCCAGTCAAGCAGAGGCATACGAAAAAGGGTTGGGGGCGGTCCGCCCCTAGGGGGTGCATCAGCTGCCGGCTCAGCGGTGGCGCGGTTTTCCGTGCCGCTTTGGATCTACGTGCTGCTTTGAAGCTCAGCAACGCCACTTCGGAGGCTCCAGGAAGGTGGGTGAAGTACGCCCACCCTCCCGCCCACCACCCTGGGCCTCTGTTTGGCTGCTAGCGGCCCATGATGGCCCGATGATGTCACTTCCAGGGTGGGGCCTCTGGAAGTGATGTCACGGGGTGTGGCCCCCCTCCCACAGGGTCTAGCTACATCGCTGTGACCGAGGCATTATGGGCCTCCTCAAATGTACATCAGCTCCGAAGCTGACATACATTTGAGCCGGGGGAGGTAGGCCGAACTGGGCCAGGAGAGGGCCCGGGATAGGTCCACGCCCTGTTCGCCCAATGGCCACCCTCCCTCGCCACTCAGTCCTCCCTTCCTCCCCATCCCTGCACCGGCCAATGCAGGACTTACCTTCTCCAGCAAGCACAGGGACAGTCCCTCGGCGGAATGCGGGCTGCCAGCCATCGCCCCGGCGGCCCTTACTTACCAGGAGTTGCAAATGCACTTTACGGCACGTTTGCAACACGTTCGAGCGGTGGAGCACATGCTCCCCCACTCAAACGCTACACAGGATTGCGTCATAAGATTTGCAGCAATGTGCAACTCAACTATAGTGTACCGGTAAGTTTCTTCCCACCCCCTCCCAACACATATACTTGGGTGAAACAGCATCAGTGATATGAGGATGCCCTTCTTTCTTCTCAGGTGAATAGCCTGAGCTCTGATACCAGGAGCTGTCAACTGGACTGCTTCCATCTCTTCCTTGCCACACAGCTACTTGTGTCTGGGAGTATGTACCTGAGTCACCACCAACACGAAGACCCAGGTTTTGAGTGTCAGAGGCAGGCAATTCAAAGGCAGATGATTTAAATGCACTGCCATATTCTACTAACCAATTACCCTTTTCTAATCTATAGTGCAGAATAAGTAAAATGCTTTCCACCTTCAGCCAATCTGAGTGAAAATGAAAAACAAAAAAAAATCCCTTTAGACTCCTTATGGCTGGTGGTTGAGCCTGCACTAAAGTCAGGTGTGGATGCTGATCTAGAGCAGGGTTCTCAACCCCTTCCCAGCAGAGTACCACCTCTGGCACCACTCTCCTGCTGCATACCACCAAAGTGACTGGTGATGACATCTTCACCAGTTACTTCCAGGTTTTCAGAGGCCAGAAAATGCAGGTAGGAGGCTCTGGGTGGGTGGGAGGACCCTTCTCAGCATTCCCGAGACACTCGACCAAAGGCAGGAGCCTACGTTGGAGTGGGGTTCTGGTGGTCCGAGTACCACCAATAGTCAGCCAAAGTACCACTGGTGGTACTAGTACCACTGGTTGAGAACCACTGATCTAAAGCAAGACAGAGCCAGAAACAGCCTGCACTAGTGTCCATTCCGAGACTGGATACAAATGCATTTTTCCCATACCCCATACACTGAGCCATGACAGAACAACAAAAGATAATAGGAGGGAGTGTTATTTCCATGCAGAATCTCAGCTCTGACTTGATTGACTGCAACACTAGTAAGCAATCAATAATTTACCAGTGATTATTTTTTATATTTTAACAGCTATTTTACAAACACATCCCCAATCCATTTTGAAATCCAGCCACCCTCTTGCACTAGTTACCGTATTTTTCGCTCTATAATACGCACTCCCCCCCAAAAAAAAAATAGGGGGGAAAAGTGTGCGTCTTATGGAGCGAAGGTTAAAAAATGTAAATAAAATACTTACCGGGGCTTCGGGGAGGCCTGCGCGAGCCTCTGCAGGCCTCCCCGATCTTCAGTTCGGTGATAAATGGCTCTTTTCAGCCATTTCCGGTTTTCACGAAAATCGAAATGGCCGAAAAGAGCCATTTATCGCCGAACTGAAGATCGAGGAGGCCTGCGCGAGCCTCTGCAGGCCTCCCCGAAGCCCCCACAGGCGTCCCCGAAGCCCCCACAAGCCAGGTAAGTAGAAAACTTTTTTCCCTATTTTTTGCTCCATAGGATGCATGCGTCCTATGGTCCGATGCATCCTATGGAGCGAAAAATACGGTAAGTTGCAAGATGTGTTCCATAGTTATGGAGAAACGTAGTACTTTAGCCTGGGAAAGCAAAACTTTGGGACATTTAATATAAGCTCTAAATTAACCCTACGGTACCATTCTTGTGTTATTAGAATAGTCTAGAAAACATTTGCCTTGCATAGAATTTTTTTTTAATTCCTGTATGAAGAAAAGTATTGCTTGACACAAGTGGAACTAGAATAATCCATAACAGTTCAGAGGACGCTTACAAGGCAAGATACAAAAGGGACAGCACTGCAAAAAAACTCCTTTAAAAATTCTGATCAGAGCAGGAAACATTTAAGAAAAAAAAATCAATGACAATCCCAAAGCATTTCAAGACAAGTCTACATCAGAGGTTGAAACAATGGAAACTTAGTAATAACATGTCCAAAGGAGCTGTACCCTCCTATGAAATGGTACCACATTGATCGCTGAATTGGAAAAGGTGCAGAAAAGAGCGACCAGAATGATTCGTGGGCTGGAGCACCTCCCTTATGAGGAAAGGCTACAGCGTCTGGGGCTTTTCAGCCTAGAAAAAAGGCGCCTGAGGGGGGACATGATTGAGACTTACAAAATTATGCATGGGAAGGAGAGAGTGGATAGAGGGAAATTCTTCTCCCTCTCGCACAACACCAGAACCAGGGGACATGCACTAAAATTGAGTGGAGGGAGAGTTAGAACGGACAAAAGAAAATCTTTCTTTACCCAGCGTGTAATTCATCTGTGGAACTCCTTGCCACAGGATGTGGTGATGGCACCTGGCCTAGATGCCTTTAAAAGGGGTTTGGACAGATTCATGGAGGAAAAGACCATCACAGGTTACAAGCCATAAGCAACCTCTTGGTTTTGGAAGTGGGTTTTCTCTGTGCCAGGTGCAGGGGAGTGTCAACGGGAAACAGGTTATCTTGTTGTCTTGTGCTCCCTGAGGCATCTGGTGGGGCCACTGTGTGATACAGGAAGCTGGACTAGATGGGCTTTTGGCCTGATCCAGCAGGGCTCTTCTTATGTTCTATTTCAGCAGGTAAGGAGAGAATCATTTTTCATGATTCTGTGTTTACTCAGAAGTGGAGTGGCGTGGAACTTACTCTTGGATACATAGGACTGCAGACATAAGGTGCAAAACGGCAGAAGCCCCTCCCCCTAGATTTGCAGGGAACTGAGCTTCCCAGGAATGATAAAGAGAAAAGCTGCTGTTGTAGTCAAGGTTTATTGATGAAAAAAGGAGTGATAGTGGTGTAGCCCAAGGGTGTCAAACATAAGGCCAACAGGCTGCATATGCCCCCTGGAAGCTCATTATCCAGCCCTGTTTATTACTGGGCTCTCCCTGCAGCAGGGATGCTGAGACTCTGGGAGGGATGAGGCTCTGGGAGGCTCTGCTGTGCAGAGGCGTCAATGGGCCGTGGCGAGACACCAGGTTGGTGATGCGCGCCAGAGGGGCGATGTGCGTAACCCCCGCTGCCACCGTGTCATTCTCTTCGGCCAGCGGTTTGTTGTGTGCATGCATGCATTTTTTTGCGCACGCGCACAATGCCACTGAGGGCAACCGGGCAGCGTCTTGCCCTCAGCGGCATTCTGCGCATGCGCCAAAATGGCGGACCCACAGCTGAGGGCAAAAAGGCAGCCTTTTGCCTCAGCGGCGTTCTACGCATGCGCCAAAATGTGCACATGCGCACAACAAGCCAAGGGCAAGGCCGAAGATGTCCGGACTCGGAGGTAGGTGACGTGCGGTGGCGGGCGGGGGGTGACGCGTGTCACCCCTGCCATGGGGTGACGCGCGTCATAGTGATGCCACTGCGTGCTGTGGCTCTGGGAAGGATGGAAGGAGGCCTCAGAAGGAAAGGAATGTTATAGGGTAAGGGGCAGACCAAGTGGTGTGAGAGGAGACTCTGTCGAGGTGCTGCAAGAGCCCAATTATCACAACCCTTTCAGCAGTGCCGCAGGTGCCGAGGGCAGATCACCTCTCAGCTGGGGCAGAAGCAGCACTGCTGAAAGGGCAGCCCGCATGATAATTAGGCAGTCTCATATTTTGAAAATATGATCAAGATTCGTACATTTTCTCTTCTGTCATTTTCAGCTGAGTTTCTATGTGAAAACAGAGTGCTTATTACTGGTCATCATCTGTCTAATGACATCAATTCCTGCTTATTGATGTCACTTCCGACCCTTCCGGCAGGATCCATGAAAGTTATTCAACCCACTATATGCAATGACTTTGATACTCCTGGTGTAGCCCTTTCTCTGGGACCGACCAACCAACCAACCAACCACAGAGTCCTATTTGTGAACTTTTTGTTGAAAAGTGGTATATAAATACTGTTAACAACAACAACAATAATATTTGCTTTTCCTTGGGAACAGAGTTTAACTGTAGAGGGAGGACAGCTGGAACAGAATATAGAACATGGAATATGTGAAGGGAGGGAGAGAGAGCATGCAAGCATTAAGGCTGTCTTGAATACAGAGCTTCTTCTTCCATTCTATAATATCCATGAACAGTGAATTTTCAGTGCAGTAGGATTCCTTTTGAGTTTATTATATACTTAGTATTAGATTAATTTACAGTTCATCCACACCTTTGGAAATAAAGCAGGCATAAAACATAGATGCACAATTCTATGCAAGTTTATTCAGAAGTAACTCCCACCAATTGTGCCTACTTCCAGTGAAGTGTGCACAAGCTATCAGCTAAAAGGAAATGGCTGTGCTGTCTAAAATCCAAGAAAAACAAGATAAAATCCAAGAAAAACAAGTACATGCAAACAAGCTTAGCAGTGCTCAAAATGTCTCCTCTTTCTAGACAAACATTATGAGACCTGTCTCTAATGGCAGGTGGGGGAAAATAAGAAAAATACATCTAATCCTCCTCCCTGACTGACTTGACCCCCTCTGCCTTAACACACTTCTGGGGGCCCTGACATTACACCAAGAAACCCAGTTATTTGGATAATAAAATCAACAATTGTTACTAATACTCCAGAAAGTGAACTTAGCAACTGGAATATTTTACCAGAAAACAGAAAAACATTAAAATAAAAAGGTAAAAGCAACAGAAAGAAGACATTTTAAAATGCAGTACAAAAGTGTATGAAGGCAAATGTATGTTCATCAGTAATTTCTTTCTAAAACAAAGGCAACATGGTTCAAGGCTGTCTAATAATCATGCAGCACAATTCCATGCATGTCTACTTGGAACCAAGTTCCATCTTACCTCCAGATAAACATGTTTGTATAGGATTGCAGCATTATGCTCTGGCTAGAAAGCTCTTTCCCTATTGAATATATAAGGAATGGGTTTGGTAACTGTGGTGAAGAAAATGTACTATGCACATATTCAAAAATGCTCTCTCCCTGGCCAATAGTTCATTTATTCCACTTAAAAATAGGTTTTGAAGGTAACTGCAGAATAGCTTCTGTTCAAACTAAGCTTTGGACAGTACCGTGTAATCAGCTACGCAGCCTTTATTCAGAATATTTTCCGGTGTCAGTTTGGATACAACAGCTGACAGGTGGTATTTTGTAGAGGTCATTAATTTTAAAGTACCTTTTTTAAAATTCAAAAGTATGCCCTCTTTAAAAGAGCATCTGGGATGTCATATAAAAGATATGGCAATTTTTATGCTTTGGTTTTCTAATATGATAAAGCGATCATCATCATAATATTTTCAAATATCTATAATAAACCTGACAGAGATTGAACAGACTGAAGAGGAAAGACTGCCTTCTGGGAAAAAAAAAAGAACAAATATGTAGAAAAATAAAAATATAGTACAATGAACCCTCACTTTACAGACTACGGAAGTGGTGTCCATTAATTTTTTAAAAAAATCCATTCTGACATCCCTTCCCCCCATTAGTCTTTCAACCCCTACCACAGTATATTTTGGTAATAGGAAGTGGTGGGAAGGAGGCAGAGCATAACTACCGGTCATTGAGAGTAGACCTCAGAGATCTCCCTTGGTGCTGCCATTGTACTCTCTATCAGGGCATTTTGCAGATGTTCCTAGAGCAGGGGTTCTCAAAGTGGTGGTTCACGACCCACCACTTTTCCCAGAAGTGTCAGATTTGCCGTTAAGGGGGGGTGGCCAGCCTGAATGTCAGCGGTGGCGCTCCAGGATCACTCCCACCTCCAACCTAAAAACGTTTTTTCAACGTACTTGGTTGTTCTGCCAGCTTCCCAAAGGGTCCAGAGGGGCTGCGTCTGCCTTCGCAGGCCTCCATAAGGCTCTAAACCAGGGGTGGGGAACCTTTTCCCTGGCGAGGGCCATTTTAAATATTAGAAATTTGCTTGAGGGCCAGCCGTAAGGCCGGGTAGCATTTTTATTTATTTAATTAATTTTTGCCCCCGCCCCCCATCGGCCTCCGGAGGCTCCGCGCTCACCGTCCGAAGCCGCCGAAGCCGCCGGGTCCGCGCGTCATTGCCCTCATCGGCGTGGTACGCATGTGCGAAATGGCCAACGGCCTGGTGAGAAGGGGTCGAGGCGGCAGCCGGGGAGGACATGCAAAGGCCCTCTCCCGGCCTCCGGAGGTGACGCGTGGACCCGGCGGAGCCTCCAGGGGCCAGTTGGGCGGCCTTCTGGCAATCTCTCCGGGGGCCGGACCAGATGGCCTCGGGGGCCTGATCCGGCCCTGGGGCTGGAGGTTCCCCACCGCTGCTCTAAACAGCAGTGATCACGTTCCGAAGCCCACTTCCGGTTTTTGTCAAAAAATGGAAGTGGGCCTTTCGACGCAATAGCTGCTGTTTAGAGCCTTGGGGAGGTCTGCAGAGGTGGCCACAGCACACACCCTCCCTGACCTTTCAAGGAGCTTGGCAGGACAATCAGGTACGTTGAAAAAAGCGTTTTGGGGTTGACATCGGGCTCAATCCTGAATCGCCCACAGTAGGACTTTCAGAGACGCTGTCCTAGAGGGTCCTGATGGAGAGAAGCAGTGCCAAGGGAACTCACCAGTGTACATACCTACCTTCCTGGGCTCCACTGGAGCTGGTGACCAGGATGGTCTAGGAACATTCCTCAGGTGCTCTACGAATGGATACATTAAGAACATAAGCCCTGCTGGATCAGGCCAAAGGCCCATCTAGTCCAGCTTCCTGTATCACACAGTGGCCCCACCAGATGCCTCAGGGAGCACACAGCCAACAAGATAACCTGTTTCCTGCTGCCATTCCCCTGCACCTGGCAGAGAGAACCTACTTCTAAAACCTACTTCTAAAACCAGGAGATTGCTTATGGCTCGTAACCTGTGATGGTCTTTTCCTCCATGAATCTGTCCAAACCCCTTTTAAAGGCATCTAGGCCAGGTGCCATCACCACATCCTGTGGCAAGGAGTTCCACAAACCAATTACACGCTGGGTAAAGAAATATTTTCTTTTATCCGTTCTAACTCTCCCTCCACTCAATTTTAGTGCATGTTCCCTGGTTCTGGTGTTGTGCGAGAGGGAGAAGAATTTTCCTCTATCCACTCTCTCCATCCCATGCATAATTTTATACGTCTCAATCATGTCCCCCCTCAGGCACCTTTTTTTCTAGACTGAAAAGGCCCAAACGCTATAGTATTTCCTCATAAGGGAGGTGCTCGAGCCCACAAATCATTCTGGTCGCTCTCCTCTGCTCCTTTTCCAGTTCAACTATATCCTTTTTGAGGTGCGGTGACCAGAACTGGACGCAATACTCCAGATGCGGCCTTACCATCAATTTGTACAAGGGCATAATGATATTGGCCGTTTTATTCACAATCACTTTTTTAATGATCCCAAGCATGGAATTGGCCTTCTTCACAGCCGCCGCACACTGGGTCAACACTTTCATCGACCTGTCCACCAGCACCCCAAGATCTCTCTCTTGATCCGTCACAGACAACTCAGAACCCATTAGCGTATATGTGAAATTTTGGTTTCTTGCCCCAATCTCTTTGCACTCACTTACATTGAAGCGCATCTGCCATTTTGCTGCCCATTCTCCCAGTTTGGAGAGATCCTTCTGGAGCTCTTCACAATCCCTGCTGGTCTTCACCACCCAGAAAAGTTTAGTGTCATTCGCAAACTTGGCCACCTCGCTGCTTATCCCCAACTCCAGGTCATTTATGAACAAGTTGAAAAGCACCGGTCCCAAGACCGATCCTTGGGGCACACTGCTTTTCACCTCTCGCCATTGTGAAAATTGCCCATTGACTCCCACTCGCTGTTTCCTAGTCTTCAACCAGTTCTTAATCAACAAGAGGACCTGACCTCTTATTCCCTGACTATGGAGTTTTCTCAGGAGCCTTTCATGAGGGACCGTGTCAAGCGCCTTCTGAAAATCCAGATATATAATATCCACAGGTTTGCTCGCATCCACATGCCTGTTGACACACAGATTCCTGTATCACACAGTGGCTAATAGATTAATTAGGCATGCCACAATAATCCTACAGGTTGGATTTATAATGTTTAACCTTCCTTACATCCGACTCTGATTAAATGTCCATCAGGAAAAAGGTTATTGGCAGCTGGAAGTGCACATGTTTGTGCATGCTACTCAAACAAAAAGTTATGGCTGAAAGAGCAGCAGTGAAACTGACAAGCTCATTCCCTACTTTTGCAACAGTCTGGGAGAAGCTCCTCCACTGTAGATATTTGAAATAACTTGTCAATTTTACCTCTGCAATAAAGAAGCTTCTCTAGGGAAAACATGCTGACAGCTGGATGAAAAAATAAAGAAAAAAAGAATTGCTCAAGCAAGTAGAAAGCACATGCACCTTTGTCAAGGAGGGATGCAAATATGCATACAAGTTGTTCAGAAATTCTGCAGATATCCAAGATGCCTCCCAGAGTTTCCATATATTTATGACACCATAGGATGGATCTGCAGAAAATGATATGGAAACAAATGGACATGTTCATACAAGTTCATCTAGTTTCAGTAGCCAGAAGTATCCTTTATCTGTCCTAAGATAACCTCCGTAACTTTTGAACGGCATAGCACGTGTGCCATAAAGCACATTTGAGACTACTTTAGAGTAAGGGACGCAGGCGCAGAGGCCGGCAACCCTCACTCCGGCACTGGATCGACCACAGCTACTGCCAGGGAAGGTAGGTCTGCAGGGGCAGGCCGGGCGGGCGGGCAGGGAGAGCAGTGGTTAGCCAAGCTGGTCCGGGAGGGGGCGGGTTTGAGGCTGCTGCTTCCCCAACCCATTTCTGGGCCGGCTTGGCCTTGGACTTACGCCAGAGCTGGCAGATATCAGAGCACTACACTGGGGAAAGGGGACGAATCGCTCATGATTGACCCGGAATGAGGATAGGATCCAGCGGGCGGCCCTAGGACCACCCGCAGATCTGTAGGCAGGATTGCGCTGTAGTACTAGTACAATAAATAGTACAATTAGCACATTGTAATCATGTAGCAATCCCCAAAGTATGGAATCTCTAAAATTGAAAGTGAGGCAATACACTAGACTAGACAAATCTTGTTAAAATAAATATTATTTTAAATTTCAAATACAGAAGAATTGACAACACTGCTCTTGGTACCTGCCTATGCGAGATAATTGCAACATATTCTGAAGCTTCTTGTAAACCTGAAATAACCACATATTGATAATTTATGTATGTTTTGTTCTTGCAAGCGTGCGGCTTATTTTACTATTCACATCTGATGTTTCAAGCTTTAAAAATCTACATCAGTCATTTCTGTCAAGTCCACCACAGTTTAATGAGTTTGAAGAATTAGATTCATGTTTTGTTCTGCTGTGGTATGACTGACAGACTGCTCAACACAAACATAGGATAAGGTTTTATGGGCATTTTTGTTAACATTGATTTTGCTATTTGAAAATTAATCATTACAATTGAAAATGTAGCATAGAAAGAGATTTTATTACAGTCGCTTCTTTCTAGTTCTTTCTAATGCCTCCAACCAAAAGCCTTCATAACTCTGGTGAATTTTCCTCCAGAGAAAATGCCCGATAAGCTTTATCACTATAGCAACTAACCTAATTGGTCTAGTACAGGTTTCTCCTTCAACCATTGGGTGGAGCCACTATCCCTAAATATAAACCAAAATATTTAAGGAAAGAAAACTGTCAGTTTATCATTTCTCAGGACTGAAGGAACAGCTATAATTTATTGAAATTAAAGTATATAATTATAATTAAGTATGTGTTAATCTAAATGCTTTTTCAAAGAATTTTATGAACCAAAATGAAATTACAATGTCCATCAGCTGCATCTTCGCATAAAGGCACAAAGCAACCTTAAATAAAAATATTTTTAATAAAAACAAATTGAACAGAGAAACAAGGAGAAGGAACAATATTTCAATTACATTGGAGTACTCTTTGTCAAATGCATAATGGATACATGCACAAAGTCTACATTTCACATCTGCTTTTGCTGCAATTTCACTACTTGTCGTCTTTGGACTATGGCTGTCACATTTACTGCCTACATTTTTTTCTTTAAGTGTACTCAGGAGGCATATAGATGGTGTTGCAGATGTTCATATGTTTTAATTTCCTAATTATATTGACCAAAATATTTACTTATTTATAATTAAATGGTTTGAATACGTAGTATTCAAACACAACAACTTTATTTCAGTTCTTGTGGGGAAGAGGAGACTCTTTGAAGATGCATCCTATGCATCCTATTAAAAGGTGTTGACGCAAGCTCATTAGTACTGCTTCCCTTCACACCACACAGGCAAAGAAAACTTTTGTTGTTCTTCCAGACAAAAAATATAGATTACTAACAGTTCTTCCAACAGTCAGGTGCTATGCAAGTGATACTTCTACAGTTCAAAATTGTGCATTCAATCATTAACTGCACAATACTATACAGTGTAGTCAGAAGTAAATTCCATCGAGTTCACTGGAACTTACTCTCAGGTAAGCGTTATATGATTGCAGCCTAAAACTCTGAAAGAGTTTCACAACCCAATCCTATGCATGCCTACTCAGAAGTAAGCCCCATTATAGTTAAGCCCCATTATAGTTAATGGGGCTGATTCCCAGGTAAGTGTGCATAGGATTGCAGCCTAAGTGGTGGAATGTCTCAACACTGCATATTTTACTCTGGTGTTTCTCAGTTGTATGGAATCATCAGACATACATGGTTTAATATGGATTCATCTAGCATTCGGTTAGTGAAAAGTTAATTACAACACAATCTTATGCATATCTACTCAGAAGTCAGTCTGACTGAGTTCAATGGGGCTTACTCTCAGGAAAGTGTGTATAAGACCGCAGCCTCAGATTCCTCAACCAGTGCTATAAAAACATTTCAGTGAGCTATGAAGCTTAATCCATCTGTCTCGTGTTCCATGACACTTGGAATCTTTAGACACTGTTACCTACTACAAGCAGAGACTTGTAATAACTTTTGTAAAATAAATCCAGTAACATTTTTGTTTTATTTAACTTATTTTTTATCAAAGAAGGGCAGATTATAATTCAAAATTATACTTTGATTTTTAACCAGAATGAATTCCTAAAATGGGAATTTGACTTAAAGGGAGTTTCTACTTTAAATGATAACTTACAAGTGACCAAGATTATATATTCAGTTTGAAACTCAGTGTTTCTATGATCAATTAAAAATTGCATTTTGGATATTGTAAAGAGTACTTTTAAAATACATTGTCTCTCATTGCCATGTCAAATGTTTGTTAGAGGTTTCATATGTGAAGAATTTCTTCCACACTGACAAATGCTTCTTAGCATCATTAAGATTTTTGACTTGGAATCAAGATAAGATGGTGAATTTTGTCCATTTTTCATGCTATAAAAGAGTTGAATTTTTACATTCATGCCTTTGACCACTTGCCCGTCTCTATGTTAACAACAGAGGCAATCTCATAATGTTTTTATTTTTAAACAATCACTAAGGCTATAATCCTATATGCACTTATCTGGGAGTAAGTCTCACTGTTAACTGGGCAAGAGGCACTTTTTCAATGGGTGCTCCCCTTAGCAGGCGGAGAGTAACTGCTCCCCTCTCACCCCAGCACAGTGTCTTTTCTGGTGGCTGTTTGCTGGTGGTGTTCTGCATCTTTTTTAGATTGTGAGCCCTTTTGGGACAGGGAGCCATTTAATCATTTGATTTTGTCTGTAAGCCGCTTTTTGAACTTTTTGTTGAAAAGCGGTATATAAATACTGTTAATAATAATATATGCACTTATCTGGGAGTAAGTCTCACTGAACACAATGGGACTTACTTTTGAATAGACGTGTGTGTGTGTGTGTGTGTGTGTGTGTGAGAGAGAGAGAGAGAGAGAGAGAGAGTGAGAGAGAGAGTGCACACGCACAGAACAGAAGAGTATAGACATGCACTATAATGTCAGTATTATGTCAGTTTCTCATAACATTCCATTTCCCTGAACATGATTTGAAGTTCAGCATAAGCAACATTACAGTAATTCTTTTCTTTATATTAAAGAAAGGATCACAATGACATTCTAGCATACAGAGTTTTGCATTCACTGCAAATGGAAACCACTGGGTAATTGGTTGCCCTTTGGGGAGAAAAGCGGGATATAAGTAGAGTAAGTAAGTAAATAAAACTAAGATTTGTTCTTAAAGACACTGGCAACTCAATACGTATTCAATCGTGTAGTTTTCTAAGAAGCTAAGAACATTGCATTCCCTTTGTGGCTGAACAGTCCAAATTGACAGCCATTTTCCCCCTGCAAGGCAGACCAAACAAGTCTTGGTGCGCATTTGTCTAATAAATGTCACTGATCAGCATTAAAAGATTTTACCTCACAAACAAGAAACATTAACACATTATATTTTAAGCTGAACTGTATCCATTTCTTTCAACATGGCATACAACCTCCACTATCAGACATTCTATATACTTCTTTTAAAAGATAAAACAGAATCTGAACGTAGCATACACAAGTCATAAACCATACAGGTAGAAACATAGTAGAATATATTCTGATAATATATTGATGAAATAACACTAAGGAATGTCATTTTTTTTTCCTGTTGCAATTCTATAGCCAGATAATGTAGTTAACACAGAGTGGGGTGGGCTATACATCTAACTAAGCAATTGCATGTGATGTTGGAGGTATCAAGTCATCTGCCAAAGAAACACGTTTTCTGATTGCTGGGAAATCGGCACAAATATTTTTGCATCACAAGTGCATGTGAAGTGGGAGTTGGGGTAAGGAGAAGACGATTGACAGACAACCAAAGGAAACATGCTTTTAGTTGGAGATAAAGTATTTGGAACACTAGATTCTGCTACAAGAACTGGCTCCTTCACCAATTGTATGAGGACATTTAGTTTTCTAAGAGTAGGTGCTTCTTAAAGGGTTCAAGCAGAAGCAATGTGAGCCCTTCTGCTTCTTTAAGCACTTTTGGTCGGGTCAACCTGGTTTAATACGAGGCATATCACGATTTGTTTGACAGCTTGGCCTACATAAGCATAAAGTACCGCTGTCCCCTTTCCAAATAAAGGGGGGGGGGGACGGGAGACACGGATTTGCGTCCAACAAGAACATCTGGCTGCGGCTGTACTTACTGCAGTAGGCGATGAGGAGGCTAACCAAGATCATCATTGCCCAGAAAGTGGAGGAGGCGCTTGGCAGAGCGTTGGCATCTTTCCTGCTGCTTCTCCTGGGAGATGGAGCCATTGAAGCCACGACGTCCGCGAGCCCCACAGCGCAAGTCTCACCAGCCAGCTCGCCCTGGGAGCGAGCGCCTTTCGCCACGTGTAATCCCAAAGAGAAACATCTTCCAAGCGACGTCAGGGAAGCCTCGGCCTCAACGAGCCCGCGACGGCGCTGCGGGAGGCATCTTCAGCCCCGGGACAGGCTTACAGTGGGGAGCGAGCTCCGCTTGGGCTGGGGGGCCTCCTGGGACGGAGAGGCATCGGGGAGGAGGGAAACCCCCGGAAATTTCCTGCTCCTTATGTAGGCATTGATCGACTGCCCAACAGCCGTCCGGTGGAGAGATGGTTTCCTACCGACTGCGAAAGCACGTCAGGTTGGGGCGTCCCCGATTCTAATGGGGCATTTCCGTCCGCCTTCCCCCCACCCCCAGGCGGGAAGCAGGTGCCTTCCCTTCCACTGCGCGGCGGGCGGGCGACGTCGAGCTCTCTTCTCCTCGCCCTCGAGCCGCGTCTTCTTCTCGAGTGCTGAAGGGAGAAGCGCGCGCCAAGAAGCCAAAGGGGCTGAGCGGTGAACTCAACCGAGGAGAGGGAACCAGCGGGAACCTGAAGGCATGGAGGAGGGGGGGGGGGTCCCGGGACGGACAAACGACTCCTTGAAAAAGGAACGCAACCCAGAAACCAGCGCCGTCCGTTCTCACTGCCAGCGGCGAACTTCAAGAGCAGCCTCGCGCCGTTTCCCTCAGCACTTGTAGATTTGCTGCCCCCACCAAAAAGAGCCTTGTCCTCGCGGCAGCCGCCCTGAACGTGAGGCGAGCTGCTGGCCACGCCCACAGGTGCAACACCGGCGGCAAACGGCGCCTCTTCCTCCCCCGGGTCAAGCCGGGGCAAGCGACAAAGCCTTTGCCCTCTCGCTCGAGCTGGCTGCTGTCAGCAGCGGTGTTGCTTCCCGCAACCCATCTCCAACCTCCGTCTCAGCCCGCAGTGAAGCCTTTTTGCCCAACGACGTACGGTGGCTCCTGCTGCCGAGCGGTGCAGCTGTGGCTGCTTCTGGCCAACAGCTCCGTCGGCTGAGCACTTCTCAGCTCGCCCGGCGACTCCTCCGCCACTGCTACGGTTAACCCTTTCCTAGACTGCAGAAGGTCTCTGCGGCCGGAGCAGCTGCTCGCCTCCAGTCGTCCCCTCGCAATGGCTCGAGCGCGGGCAGAGCAAACCCAGAACGCGCGCGCTCTCCATTCACTTGGCAGGCTTGGAGGGTGGCACGCGACTGTCACCAGGCGTGTCTCGTGGCGCCCCCCTCCCATTTGCTCTGCGGCGATTTCAGGGGATGCTTGCGTTGCGTTGCAAGGAAGCGGGGGCGGCGACGGACACGACCCAATGCGCGTTAATTGTCCCGGGCATTACTGAACTGGTCACTCACTGGAAGCGATGGGGCATGAACTCAAGATGCAAAAACAATCTGTAATGTTTACATTCCCATTCATATGTTCTCGGGAGTACGTGCCAAAGAAGAATTCAATGGAATGTACTCCAAGAAAAACCAACAAAGAATCTTGTACCACCTTAAAGATTTACACATTTAGGCTCCAATTTCCTGGGAGCGAGCCCAGCTGCTGAACATAGTTGCATAGGATTCCGCTGTTACTGTAGCGCTGTGTAGCACAAGCTTGCCCAACAATACAGTCCAGGACACCAGATGCCTAACTGCAATCCGCAGGAGGTAGTACCATAGAGAGAAAAATAATGAATAGCAGTCAATTGCAAGAGTGAATGGGACAAACCTGGTTTCCTATCAAGCCTAAAAGTCTACCTAAAAGTAGACTAGTGTGGTGACAATTCACAATTAATTATAACAACTTCCATTGATAAAATTCATTGTCTCAACTGAGACATGCAGATATGGTGCTGAACTGCTAATGCAGGAGTTTTGAACTTTTTTACAATTACAGACCCCCTCCCCAATCGATTGGCCAATATGTCCCCATACTCTCTTTGCCAGACTGCCGCAATCATCATCATCATCACCACCACCACCACCACTCCTATTAGGTACCAGTATAACTTCAAAAGATGTCAATAACTTGGTTTTGCTTTACAAATGGATACTTAGGAACAGAACGTCTCAATCCGTAATGATGATAGGTAATAAATAATAATCTAATCCAGGGGTTCTCAACCCCTTCCTGGCTGAGTACGACCTCCGGCACCACTCTCCTGCATACCACCGGAAGTGACTGGCGACAACATCATCGCCAGTTACTTCTGGGTTTTCGAGGCCAGAAAATGCAGGTAGGAGGCTCTGGGCAACTGGGAGGGCCCTTCTCAGCGTTCCCGAGCGGCTCTGCTAAAGGAGTGAAAAACACGCCTCCAGAAGCGCCACGTTGGAGCAGGGTTCCGGTGGTCCGGCAGTCCAAGTACCACCAGCAGTCGACCAAAGTACCACTGGTTGAGAAACCCTGATCTAATCTAACAGCAGAATGTCCAAGCATTCGAGACATTTTCAATCTCTCACAAATGAGTATTTATAGGATTATAGTCGTAGAAGGGCTGCAATCTTATACATACTTATCTGGGAGTAAGTTCTATTAAACTCAATGGGCTTACTTCTGAGTAATATACATTGTATTATGCTATGGATGTGCTTTGCAAGAGAGCAAGAAGAAGGTGAAAAATGTGTAGAATTGTATAGATGTATAGAATGCTTTCATGGGGTCAGAAAGGTGCCCAAGGTGTAGTTCTGTACACAGAACTGCTATGCACAAATATGTCTCTCTATCCCATTAACTATAGCGAAATAATGAATATCCATAGTGATGGTTAAGTAACAGAAAGTGTCATGATATTGGACACATCTGCCAATATATGTATGTATATTCAGGCTTATGTCAGTGATGATCAAAAATCTGTGCAAATAAAGAAGAGAAAATATTGTTCACTGATTTGGAGATTTGCCTTGAGAATTTGTAGAAGTACTCAACTGATCACATTCAGTCCCAAATGCACTACTTGCCTGCTTTCCTTCTGAAAAGAGTTATTGGGATTTTCTACATTTTGTACATGCATGTCTATATCTGTCCACATTCTACTTGTAAACAAAGAAGCAGCAGACTATAACAGTGCAAAAACATCTTTAATATATTGGATATTATGCCAATGCTTGATCCATACCTGCTCTCTTGCAGATGATATGATACTTCTGTTACCTATCAAGACAGAACATTGTAACACCTCAACACTCATTTCAAGTCTTTAAGAATGAGCAAGTTTCCACTTCTGGGATCTGAAAATGTTATTCCCCCCCTCCCCAGGAGATTTTCAGATCCTCTGAAGAGCATTAATGAATGAAAGCATCATATAAACCATATTTAAGTTAATATCACACCTTTGCAATTTGCCACTTTTTCTGATTAGCTCAGTTCAGTTTTCAGATTACCATATCCTGGATGTGCCTGTCACATTTACAATATAAACATGCAATCTCAATAAAATGGCAGGTATTGCTTCTTTAGTAATGAGGATTTATTTTTAGTTTCTGGGATTCTTATTTTAGGTCCCAAACGCTTTTGCCAAGAAAACAGTCAAGAGTATATATAGTCATTGTATCTATGTTATTATCAGTTAACCAGATTGCTTGCTGAATGTCCAAACCCTTTGGATAATAAGGTGCAGGATAACAGCAACAGGACAGTTTGAATTGGCTCTGTGCCATTCACAGAATGATGATACATGGAATTTGAACTAAGAAAAAAAATCAGATTTTTTTTTTTGCTTATCTTTTTGGACCCTGCTAACCTTCTACAGGCTTCTATGATGGTTCAGTATCCTAAAAAGGCTGCAGTGACATTGTCCTGGGCAGAAGCGTCATTAGGAGTAGGTGGGGCCCAGGGCAGCGGGGTGCCATGCAGCGGGGGGGGGGGGTTACTTGCCTCCAGATTCATCACCAGGTTGCCCCCTCTTACACCACTCCTGATAAGCAACTTCCAGGAGGGTCACACTGTGTTTGCCTCTTGAAGCAAACAACAAAGCATTGCAGCGCCTTCAAACCAATGTATTTCAGCAACAGCTCTTAAAGATGCCACCGAGGTTGCTGTTTTACTCTCCATTAGGGAAACATTAGGGTCTCAGTCAAGGCCAGAAAAACATCACACAGTGAGCAAACTTACAGGTACCACAGAAGTCTGAATGTAGAATTTGGGAGTTTTCTATTATGCCTGTCTTTTTCTTTCCCCCACATCTTTGTCGCTTTATGGCTTTTCCATAATGTCAAACTGGGTCTCTCCGTTGTTTTACTTAGCATCCAGCCCAAAGAGGAGTTCTGCATAGGCTTACCAGATCTCCAACCGGGACAGAGTGCTAGACCTTTACGAGAAGGAATGTGGGCAGCGGCACACAAAAATGATGTCACGCCCACAGGGGCGGGGCTTGTGGCATCATGTGGGGGTATCACATCTGTGCCCACTTATGGGGGATGTAGGAACGCCACTGGTCCTGGGATGCATCCCCCTAAAAATATTTGAATTGAGTACCATTCCTGAAAGACTTCATGGGACAACCAGCAGGTCATTCTGTGGCTTGCTTGTCTTCACATCTGGTTTCTCCATGAATAATAGATCTTATCCAGCCGCGCTGCTGGAACGGGTATGCAACAGATGACTGGGTATCCAAACCTACCTGACAGAACAAGGTGCACGTAACGTTGCCGAGGTGATCATAAACCATCCATGGACCCATTTCATCAACCCTAGGTGTTTTTTATTGTCACACATACAGGTGTTGTCTGCCATTGAAAGCAATTGCTGCTTTGTGAAGGGCATGATCACTTACTGTGTAAGTGAAGGGACCAGACTCTTAGGGCAGCATGAGTACTAGAATATTGACAATATTCAGTTATTCATGTCAGGGATTTTTTTTTTAAATTTGCTACTTTTTGCCAACAACTCCCCTTTGACAGTCCAGTTTGCTTTTTGATATGTGTCTTGCTTGGATTCTTTGCATTCCACCTATTGTTCCTTCAGTCTTTTAATAAAACTCCTTATATTTTGACGGTTTTACTTGTCTTATCCAAGTTCACTCAGGAGGTAGTGAATTTGTCATACCTTCTCAGACCACCACATTCTGCTGCTGTTTGATTTCTAATGGGATCCTCTAGCTTTTGGGGGTTCTCTGTTCACTAGGAAAGCAGGCTTCCCAAGGCAACCTCCTATCTGCTTTCTCACCTTGGTGGTGGCGGCAATGGGAAGACTACCAATTTCCAAGTAAACTCCAGACTCCCTGTCTGACCAGTGAGAAGAGAGAAGGAGAAAGAGAAGCCACTAACCATCAGGGATATGGATCAAGTCTCTGACTCCAAGTCTCCAGTCAAGTCCCAAGTCTTTGCCCCCAAGTCCCGAGTCATTGGTCGCAAGTTCCTATATATTTAATGGGGGGAAATGGGTTTAAACCTGAATAAATTTTGATGACATAAAATGCTCCAAGTCTTGAGTAGAGTCTTTTACAATTACCGAGTCAAGTCATTGACATGACTGGAGTCTGACTCAAGTCCGAGTCAATAGACTCAAATCTACATCACTGCTAACCATTAGGCATCGCACCTGTTTTGCCCTCTGTCCCTCTTTTTTCAGATAGACATTTTGCATGATTGGTGCTTGTTTATTTTATATACAAAATGTTTAGATGGCCATTGATCTCAAAAAAATGCAGAAGGAAATTAAACTAAAATAGGATTGAAAATATTCCATTACATAGTTGTGTATAGCTAAATATAAGCCAAGGAAAAATCAGCAGTAGTGCTAAGAGGACTAAAACAAAAGAGCCATTAGTCTAGAGCTCAAACATTTTGGTCTCTGGAGCCCTCTACACTCCCCTAAACAGAGTCTTGGGGAGTCCCAGGGCACCAGTACATTGGCAAAGTGGACTAGTATCAAGCAGATGGCAGCCACATATGGTGTGCTGGTGGAGCCCTAGGGATCCTAGGAGCACACTTTGAGAAATGCTGGTCTAGATAGTTAAAAATATGTGATTTAGAACAGACAAAGCAGGTTTTGTCACTTTCCCCTACCTGCACAAGAAGGGTCATCCAAGACCTCACCTTATATGCTCCGAGGCACATCATAGGGGCATATGTCGTGAAATGGCCCAGGGAAGTCCTATGAAGTAGGATCATTCTAAATCACTTCATGCCATTTCCAGAACTGGATCAGAACCTGCTAGAATGCAGCCAGCCAGCCTTAAAACCACTCCAGAAATGCTTCTGCTTCAGTCAAAATCCAAGGAATCCTGGAATCATGGTCTGAATCCTTCTCTCCACCTTCTCACTAAACTTCTCTCCACCTTCTCACCAAAACAAACAAACAAATCACAATTATTTATTTTTATACGTTAGAACAACAAATAATAGTCAGAAGTTGTATAACATTTCCATACACTCCTTGCTCCTCCCAAGGGGGTTGGGAAAGGACAAGTTGGGAAAAGACATGGTGGGGTATAAAAATAGAGATTGTCTGTCTGATGCTCTACTGTTAATTTTTCATTAACAGTTTCTCTACAAGCTCTACAGTCTGTCCTGCCCCTTCACCTCCACAGTCCTTCCATCTTCAGATATGACCATCTGCCTACAGGGAGGTCCTCAGATGCATAAAGGCAGCTTAGGAAATGTCCTGCCAAATCACCTTTAAGAGGCTTAGACCCACTTTGGACTAATTGGTTCCCCTTCTGCATTCACAAGTCTGTCAGACTCCATGAACCAAGTCAGAAGCCAAGTCAGGTTCAATCCACAAGCCAGTCCAGATGTCAGTCAGCAATGCCAAGTCAGGGTAAGTTCAGAAGTCAGTCAGCAAAACCAGTCAACCTTCTCCCTTTCCCCCTTCAAACATTCCTCCTCTCTGCTACCCACACCATTCTTTCCTCCAGGTGCTGTTTTTATCTTTGAAGATCTGGTTGCCCCTAGTGGCCACAGTTGTGCAGCATTCCTACAGCTAAAGCCTAGGCTTTAATCCCTTATTCCCCAGGTTTGCCACAGCAAGGAGCCACTGTAGACATCACAAACTATCTCCTCGGGGAAATCTTCCACATTTTCCAGTACAGGATCATAGGCTCTGCAAGGAGTTGGAGCCCAGGTGGGGGCTGGTTCCAGGGAACAGGCTGCTGGATTGTGGGGATGTGCACCTAAGGACCTTGATCTTCCTAATCCATAATAACTAAAAAAATGTAAATTAAAAATGTGATATGAAGGATAGGTAACATAATTGGCCATGTACTATCTTTTAAAATCCAAATGTTCAGAAATAAAGGCACAGATTGAGGGTGCAATCCTGTTTATATATATGCCGGCGGACTGCAAGCTCTGCCGTTGTGGAGGTCAGCGCCGCTCACTCCACCATTCCCTGGACTCTACGCCACTGGACACAGGTAAGCCTTGCTGGGTGGTGGTGGCTGGAGGGTATCGGGAGGCGGGGGAGGGGACCATTGGCCAGCCTGGCCTGGGCAGGGGTGGGGATATTGGTGCTGGGCTGCACCGATATCCTCATCCCCTTCCTGGGCTGGGTCGGCTTTACACGGCCTCCCAGTTGCTAAAGAGCTGGCACGCATCCAAGGAGATCCATTGGGGCCTCAGGGGCTTACACCAAGGGAAGGGGAAAATGTCCCCTTCCCCCTAGGTGAGCCCCATCCACGCTGGCATGGGCCGCATCGTGCCTAGGATGCAGCAGCTGGTCACTATGGCCGGCCACAGCATCTTAGGCAAGATCGGGCTGTGAGACACCTTGCAATGCTTGGGAGAAATATTCCAAGTTCGACCGCAAGGCTTTGTCTTTCATAGCACACATTGGCAATGCTATATTTCAAAATACAGGTGCAAAATTGTTTTTGATAAGGTATGAAATGTGTTTGAAAATGTGTTTGGAAAGGTAACCACCCTTGTTCCCAAGATGTTAATAAGAACATTCTGATTGTGTTTATTTTGAACTGTAGGATTCTAAATAACTTTAGCTTTTGGGGTTTTTGTGTGCAAGTGATGTGATAGGTGAGTACATCACTTAGCAACCTTAGCTGGTTCTGGAAATTAAAGGTTTTTTTAAAATATATATATATATATACACACACCTGGCATACTACTAGGAAAAAAATGCCTACAATTTAGCAAATTGCTAGCTCATTCTGAAGTGAGTCACTGCTTCAGTCTGGAAGATGGCATGACAGACAAACAGAAATAAGTGGTTAAACAGCTACCAACCTGTTCAGCTTAGTAGATCATCACATTATGATAAGGACTTTATTAACTGAAGACAATGAAATTGCAAACATGACTGAAACAAAGGCAAATACACTTAAATTGCCTTCATTTCAATAAATGATTAAGAACTAATGAGGAAATCTATATGTATGCCTAAAATGAGTTGATGTTCCTAATTTGGAATTCATATAGGTATGGGGACAAATGTATTCTAGAATAAGCTTAACAGCAAATGGTCTGCTTCACTGCCAATACTCTGCACTCTAGTACTTGGTAGTGCAGTAGATAAGCAGTACATTATGTTTATTCAAAAGCACATCCCACTGAGTTTAATGGTGTTTCCTCCCAAGCAAGTATGCACAAGGCTGCAATTTAACTCACAGTCCAATCCTAGCCTGGGCTGATGACCCATAGCATGTAGCAGCACTAGTCCAGCCGCCGCTGCATGCTATGGACTAGCCGGGGACCAGGCAACAATGATGAGGTAAGTAAAAACGTTCTTAGATCTGTGCCTCCTTTTTGCCTGGTGTAAATCTGAGTGGGACCAGGTCAATGTGGCGTGGCGATGCCAGGCCAGAGGACATCAGTGGTGCTGCTACTGATGTCATCCGCCCCTAGCTTGCCCTCAACACATTCCCAGCCAGCACCAGTTCCCACTCCACGTCTCCCCTGGAATGCCCCCTGCCAACATACCTGCTCCAGTGGGGGGTTAGGTGCTCTGTTGACGTGCCCAGGGCTGCCAGCCATTCGTACTGGTGGCCCCAGCCCAAGCGCTGTTGCTGCAGCTACGAATGCCACGCCAGCAGCCTGAGACTTGTGCTGATGGAACATGCATTCCTTCAGTGCGTTCAGGCCCAGATAGGCTTTGTGTAAGTGCTACCCAACCACCGTTGTCCCAGCAGCAGCTCCTTTCCATTCTTCTCCTATTGGAAGAAAAAGTGGAGGAAAAGAGAGTGGGGAAGAGCAGTTGCACATCAATCCAGTTGAATGGCACCTGATGGCTTATAAATCTGTCATGTCCCTACATGGTGGGGACTTGATATTTTATTGATCATGGCCAGTATCCAGTGAAAACGTTTCCTGTACAAACTTCATTCTGGCATCATATATTTATACATGTAATGTATGTTACTTGTGTCAGTAAAGCCAGAATGAAGTTTGTACTGGAGACGTTTTCACTGGATACTTATACCATACTTATAAGTCCCCTTATACCAAGTCAGACTAATCTAACTCACAGCCCAATCCTGCCCAACTTTAAGCTGGAGGAGCCCTCACACCACCAGCCTAGAGTGTTGTAAACATGCCCTAAGGCGTGTTTTTTTATACCCTTGGAGTACGTGGCGCTGGTGTGGAGGTTGGCACCGCTCACTCCGATGGCCTCCACATGCTGCGCTGGCCAATGCAGGTCTGCACTGGGTGGCAGGAGGGGGCCATTGGTTGACTGAGCCCAGAAAAGCCTGGGGGGGCGGGGATATTGGTGGCACAATCCACCATTTCCCTGTCCTCTTCCCAGTCTGGCCCAGTCTTACACGGCCTCCCCTGTTGTGCACCAGCTAAAGGCCCATTGGGGCCTCCGGGGCTTACACTCAGGGAAGGTGACAAATGTGAGGTGAGCCCTGGGCTGCATCCTGACCAGGATGCAGCAGACTGGCCATTTAGGCTGGCCGCGGCATCTTAGGCAGGATTGCGTTGTTAGTATGTTTACACTGACTGATAGTGGCTCTCACATCCAGTCATACCTGGAAGTGCCACAGACTGAACTAGGACTTGCTGCAGAGAAAGCATGTGCTTGACCATTAAGCTATTGTAGGCATACAGTACAGCTTCTTCTCACAGTGGCCCACCAGATGCCTCAGGGATCACTCAAGTCAACAAAATACCTGTATTCTGTTGCCACTCCCTTGCACCTGGCATTCAGAAACAGGTTACCTCTAAAACCCAGAGGTTGCATATAGTCATCAATTTGATAACTGTAATGCACTCTACGTGGGGCTGCCCTTGAAGATGGTTCGGAAACTGCAAATAGTGCAGAATGCGGTGGCCCATGTGGTCACTGGAGGTAGGCGGTTCAACTCCGTCGGGCCGCTCCTTCGACAGCTGCACTGGCTGCCGATTCGTTTCCGGGCCCAATTCAAAGTGCTGGTTTTGACCTTTAAAGCCCTATATGGCTTGGGGTCAGGATATTTGAGAGACCGCCTACTTCTATATAGTCCGGCTCATCTCCTCAGATAATCAGAGAAGGCCCTTTTGCAGGTGCCGTTGCCCAGGGAGGTGCGAGGGGTGGCGGCCAGAAACATGGCCTTCTCAGTAGTGGCACCAACCTTATGGAATTCCCTCCCCTTTGACTTACGAACTGCTCCCTCTTTGGACACTTTCCAGCGAGGCCTAAAAACCTTCATGTTCAAAGAAGCCTTCTGAGCCCTTGCCTTTTTTAACATCTTGCTGGTACAGGTGGGGGTGCTGCTGTTTTTATGCTCTTGTTTTAATTGTAGCAATGATCTTTTTAATCGGTTTTTAGATAACTGTTTTTATTAATTTTCATTAATTGTTTTTTACTGTTTTAAAATGTGAATACTGTAAATTAGTATTAAATTAGTTTTAAAATGTGAATACTGTAAATGTGAATATTGTAAATAAATTAGTAGTGGGCAACCAGATGAATTTGGGTAACTTACAAGCAGGTTGGAAAGGAAATAACCTTTGTGTGTATGTGTATTATGTGTATGTGTATGTGTATTAAATTATCTCCAGACATCTAGTTTTCGGAGAGATATCTCCTCTGAACATGAGAATCCATTTACGTATCATGAATAATGGCCGAATCCTAAGAGGGTCTTATGTTCCTAGAACTAAGGTCCTTCACAGCTGTCCCAAAAGGCGACATGCTGTTTTGCACAGCTGGACCACTGCAACAAGTGGTAGGTGGCTGTGTGTCAGCAGTCTGTCCAAGTCCCCCCAGCACTGGTAAGTCATCATGGGGGGTGGGAGGGAGGCAGGGTGGGTGGAATGGTGCATGGAGGAACAGGGCAGAGCCTGGGGTGGGGAGGGTGCAGATCAAGGCTGGGAAGGGATTGGTAACAGTGGTGCTTCCCATATCCTATCCCCCTTCATGGCCTCGATCCCCCAATTTGGGTCTACTCTGACTAGTGCCAGCTATATAGCTGGTGCAGGTCCAAGCATACCTAGAGGAACTGTGGGGGCTTACCCCGAGGCAAGGGAACAAATGTTCCCTTACCTCGAGAAGGCCTTTGCAACTCAAAACTCCCCCACAGGATGCAGCATGCGTTCTGTTGACATGGCTGCATTGGCGCACAGGAAACTAGATAGGATTGGGCTGTAATTGCGGTATATAGGCCTATATCCAAGAGTTTCTCTAATAATTCCTCTTTAAAGACATCAAAAAGATGTCATGTACTGTGGAAGTGATTTTGTAAGTTAACTAAGAATTGTGTTGAAGAGGTGTTTACTTTTCTTTGTCCTGGATCTACTGCCAATCCATTTCAATTGTGATTCCAAGTTCTCATATTTATGGCATTGAATGAGCAGTGCTTGTGTAAATATCTCTGAGTTTTGTGGAATGTGATCTGTTATGCTAAATATTGGAGACATAGAAGAAAGAGAGAGTTAGCTTCGGGGGGGGGGGGTTGCCTCTAAATTAGGTATTGCTTCTCTTAGGTATGTGACATTTGTGAATAATTTGTTATAAGCTTCCATATAATGAGATTACTCATGGATCTGTGTCTCTGATGAATCACTTTCCTACAAATACACTGCAAATTTTCCAGATTCATTATATCCAGGATAGATACTGTTAAACAAAAGAACATTAACATTAATACTTACATCAGTTTAATCCTGAGAGCATCAAAAAGATGGAACAATCAGCACAGAATTAAATACTAATTCCTCTGACCTTTCCCTCACTTTTGACTTCTTTTGCTTACCTGAGCCATATCTGGCTCATTTTTTTTATTATTATTATTATTACAAAGATTCACTTAAAAAGGTGTGATAGCTAAAAGTGGTAATTAACAAAAAGAAGTCATTGCGTTCTAAAATATTTTCCAGTACTTTTTAAAAGAATGGGTTTCTTTCTCATTCAAATGTAATTCTTTGGATAATGGCATTTTTAAAAAGTATTGTGGCTAAACTCTTCTTTTTAAATGTGTACGAACACATAGACATTTCAATTGATGTTGGGCATAATTAGAAAAACTTCTATGATTTCATCTTGCAACCATCCATCCCCCCCACACCCCTTCCACTTCTACCCAGCCACCCATACACATGCAGGCACCATGCACCCATTCAGGCACTTGGACTCACTTTCCTTCCCCCCGTTCTGCTATCGTATGCTGCTTTCGTCACCATCACCATCTATCTGCTTGACCGACCTTAGCCCATCTTAGCTCATGTGCCACTCTTCGAAATTCTGCTTGGCTCTTTAAATCCTTCCAACTACTAGCTATTTCTAATCTTGCTGTTCCGATGAGAAGCTCAGTAAGATCTTTATTATTCAGTTGTTCAGTTGTTCATTCTCTTCTGTAAATAGGGACAACATTAGAAGTGTTTCATTGGCAATTATTTTCTGACCTGTCAATTTTTCTAACCACTTAATCACTTCTTTCCAAAATAGCTCTACTTTGGGACAAGACAACCACATATGTTCGAATGTCCTTTTTTTCTCCACAGTTTCTCCAACACATGTTTGATATTTCTTTGTTTATCTTATGGAGTTTTATAGGAGTTAAGTACCATCTATGTATTATTTTCAACATCATTTCCTTGATGTGTAACAGCGTGCAGTTGTGTTTTGATTTGAAGAAAAGGAAGTACGGATGAGAAGAGAAGCTCTGCCTTCTATTCTGTTCTCCACACCTCCTCCTTCTCAGTGCAAGTCCACAGAGCACACAGGCAGAGGTTAGGTGGCAATGGCAGCAGTAGGTCCACAGGCAGGCACTGCCAGACATCTCAATGGGGATATTGGCAGTGCGCTCTAACTATACACGGTCGGCCTAAAGGTCCGGCTGCTGTATCCTGAGTCCATTCCCAGGCCGAGCCAGGAATGTCCCCTTCCCCAAATGTCCCCTTAGGAGTGTAGGGCTGCCCGGGGCCTATGGGTTTCCCGGACGTACGCCAGCTCTGAAGCTGGCGTACATCCGAGGTGGCGGCGTAAGGCCAACCCAGGCTGGGAAAGGGTCTATATCAACAGAGTGTGCCGCCGATATCTCCGCCCTCTCCCAGCCTGGGCCGGCCAATGGCCACTCCCCCTGGCTGCCCCGTTCTGTCCTACCCCCAGACTTACCAGTCATTGCAAATGTGCTTTACAGCATGTTTCCGATGCCTTAGAGTGACAGAGTGCGTGCTCCGCTGCTGTAGGCTTAGAGAGGATTGTGCTTTAATAGAAAAATAAAACTTTTTTTTTTAATTGTTTTCACTTGACATCTTTGGACTGGGAAACATAGACTGAAAATTTAGACCCAACAAGTGCAGAAGTGTTCAATGTCGGGCATAATCCAGTGTTCAATATGGCGATTGTCATGAAGTTCAACACATAGTGAGTTCATATAAATGACGAGAAAATATCTTCGTAATCATTCATAATCTCTTTGCCAGATCATTTCTGCAAAGGTGATGGGAGCTGCAAAATGACATGCTTGAAATCATACACACAAAAGTCCTAAAATTCAAATCGGACAATCTCAGACAGGAGGCCACAGTATTATTTTTTCTAGAAGGCAAAGAGAAAAAAAGATGCCTTTTAATAATATCATACCTTTATACCTATGAGTCAAACAGGTATAGTCTGCAGAAAGTTGCTTATAAAATGCAGACAGTTCTTTTCTTTGGGGTCAAATGGATTTATTGCTTTTACACTCTGAAGGAATACTAGATAATGTCACAGGGAGAACAGGGGTTCTAAAGCTACATTTGTCAAACCGAGCACTGAGGACTAGTGCTTGCAATAGAACTACTCTGCAGTAAGTAGCCCGACAGCTGTTTCAGGAAGAAAAAAACTTCTCTCTCTGTCTCTGTCTCTGTCTCTCTCTCTCTCACACACACACACACAGACACAGACACAGACAGACACTTTTTCGGACTCAGTTTAAGGCAGTGTCAGATGTGCCATATCAACTACACACACATTTAATTTTAAGTGGTTTCTCCCTCAGAAAAAAATTCAAAAAGGATCCGAGTTCCCACAATATGCATTTGAAACTCTATTTCTGCAGTTGCTATAAATTGCCTTGTGATTTTTTTAATCTAAAGGTGGGATAAAATATACCGGTATATTGAATAAAGGAAGGAAGGGAAATTTTATATATCTAGATCTAGATCTAGATATGCATTTTGTCTTGTTCTGCATCTTGTTTCCCGTGATCTTGAAAAATAAATCTGTGTTGAATTTCACGTCATTTCAAAATGATGCAATGAGATTTCACCTTTGAACTCAGGGCCTTGTATGATGCTGTCTTTGGATTTCCTGGAAAGCAATACTGTATTGTGCTTTGTGTGTCAAAACCTGGGTGATTGAGATCTATGTTTGGGTCATTTAAATATTATTCCAGCTTTTGGGTGGCTGCTTATGGAAAAATGGCTCCCATATAGCTAGGATAACATTGAAAGGATGTTCCTTTCCTAAGAAATGGAATGTTGTTATGTAGACAAAAAAATGGGGCTTTGCAGAATGGCTCAGGCACAGTGGTTGTTCTTTACATCTATGAATAGGCTGATCATATCCAAAAAGGGACAGGGTGTCTATACCTTTAACCATTGTAAGAAGAGGGAATTTGGGCAGGTGTAGCTTGTTGCACCCTTCCATGATGAGCTGCACCTGCCCAAAATCCAGTGGTTAAAAGTATAGGCACCCTGTTCCTTTTTGGATATGGTCAGCCTATCTACGAGGCAAATAAATAGGTTTCAGTCAACAAGTTGGCAGGAGGGCGAAAGTTACCTTATATACTCACTTGCAAGATGAGAAATTTAGGCAAAAACAAAGACCTGGAAAAGCTGCCTCGTCTTGACCTCGGGTCACTCACATTCACTTCAAAATACTTCAGGTTTTCAGTCAGCTTACTGAGCCAGACCGGCTCAGGTATGTCCCTGCTTCCCCTCCCCCTTTTCTCACTCTTTTTCTCTCTCCCCATCACTCCCCTCTCCAACCCTGCCCCATGCCACTGAGGAGTGAAGACACTGAATCAGTGTCTAAGGTTAATGTATAAACAATTATGCAGTACTGCTAAATCTTCATGAACTTCCACATTTTCTCTTTAACAGAGCTGAGCAGTGAAGTCTTGTTTATCTTAGTCAAAGAACAGAATGTCAGGCAATTAGCACCTGAATGGTTAAGATAAGCACTTTGCAGAAGGAAAAAAAAACCCCTCAAGCTGCAGGAAATTTCGCTGAAGCAGTGAGGGTTATTTCTCTGCCTTTAAAACATCCTTTTTTGATTTGCACAAAGCTCACTACAACAGCATCCGAGATAGCCCAGTAAACAACCTTTTGCATTACAAATATTGTTGGTAGGAAGTGCTGCCCTGAATGTTTTGTGGGTTCCCATTAATTTTGATCTACCAGTAAGTGGCTGGGCTGAGTTTGAGAAGAGGGAGGGGGGCTGAGAGTGAAACGAGGAAAGATAAAATATTTTACCAATTTGAAAAACTGAAATGTGTCAGGATTTGGGGAGAAGCATGGGAAGTTCTCTCCAGCACAAAAACTGTGCACTTTGCAATTGAAAATGGTGGTGAAAGCTGAGCAGGTCCTGCTCATAGCAGTTAATATGGTATTTGGCGGGAGACTGCAGAGCTTGCATCTGTCTTCTGTCCTTAGCAGCCTGATTTCTTCTGATTATCGTCTGAATCAACATTTTGTCAGCAGGTAAAATCTGTGCATTGTCATCCCCCCCCAGAAATGACGGGCGCCCACCCGGCGCGTGGGGGCGGGGCCAGCATCGCGTCATGTCTACGCGCCCCTCGCGTCACGTCGATGCGCCTCCCGCCCATTTTGAGCTCCTTTTGGAGCCGAATGGGCTCCAGGGAGGGAGGGAGGGCCGAGGCAACGCGGCGCTTTGCGAGGGTAATTGCCCCGAGCGCGCCCCTCACCCGCCCGAGCGCCTGGCGCTCCTGCTCCACGCGCTCCACCCAAGTTCTGCCGCTCCCCCCCCCAATGGTTCTCTGCCTTAAGTGGTGACCTTTTTTCCCAAGGGTTCACAGTCATTTTTTTTTGTTAATGGTGCTCTGTCATATGCTCTGCCATATTAACATGCTCTCTTCATATGGTCTGTAGTTGCAATGTTCAATCCACCTCAATGCATCTCTGTTAATATGGTCTGTTGGGGCTTGTTCGCTTTTATGGCTACTGTGCCTCATCCCAGATATAAGTTGCAATGTTAGCATCACCTCCCCCTATTTATTTATGATTCCTGATTGAATAAAACCTGTGATTTCCTAAAAAAAAAGTAATTTATTTACAGTAGTAAAATGATATCAGTCAACTTCTACCAAACATTTTCCATTCTTTTACTATTCAATATATTTGAATGTAGAGTTCTTAGGAAACGATACTGGTAAAGTCATTTGAGCTTTTCCAGGATCTGACCCCACAAGACCTTTAGTTTTACCCTCGTCTTATCAAAGGGTCATAGCAAATTCCAGGATTTTTGGTTCAAAACCTGCCCTCATCTTATCAGTGAAATTGTCTTATATGCGAGTATATACTACTTCACCAAGGAACTGGGAAGTTTGCAGATTTAGCTTGCATTATAGTAGTGTCCTTTTAAGCTCTTTAGATGAATGGCTGCTATTTGCTTCTATGGAAAAAAGTAAAATATCTCATGTTATATCATCATCAGAGCATGACAAACTCAAGGAAGGGGCAACTTCCACCGGGCTGCATTTTATGGAGGTACAGTCATGGTTGGCCCAAGACCTCCTGATGCCTAAGGTGGCATGACAAATGCTTACACCTGAAGATGTGCCTGCATTTGATCTTCTCACTCTCCAATGTTCCCAGTCCCAATATATATATTCTCTTGCTTCCTGTGCAGCCCAGTTCCCCTTGCCTCCACTTTCCTCTTCCTTTTAGAAGAGAAGAGAAGCATGATATGGAAACAATCCAAGCTTTTCAGTGATAGCAGTGTAAAAAGGCACCAGTTTATTTACCTATATAAATTTGGCCCATTGTTTTTGGCTGTGTGTGTATGTAATGGCTCCTTTGTTTCCTTGGCTATGCTTAAAATGTTGTAGGGCACTGAAGCTTCTCAGGAAAATAGTTAACAGAGGACTTGGGGAAAAAAAACAAGCAGTTATGTTTTACATTGTAATGAGTGTTGGTGTTATTGGTAGCATATGCTGTGGCAGTAGGCTGAGAAGTATGCGAAGAATGGTACACAGAATGTTTAGTAATATTTATTCTAAACAAGGAAGAAACATCGAGCTCTTCCAGGAAGAGCCAAGATTTGGGTTGGGTTTCATTAGTGTGCCATATATTGATGTGGAAAATCAACAAGGTTATTCATGCAAGATGTCCTCATCCTGTTGAGCAGGTTATCTTTGGATTCTTACTAACAGTTCAGTTGCCAAACAAAGAAAGCAGATTTTAAAGTAGTTTCAGCAGGACCTCATTTCTTTGGAAAATCTGGTCCAAGTATCAGGTTTGCAAATGTTCAGTACACTGTTATATGTTAATGTAAAAACAAGCTCAGCTCAACTTCCCTTGGTCCTTTCTACATCAAGGTGTACTGCTAACGAAGCAATTCTGCAGGCAGAATTAGAACTGTAGTTCCACATGGCATTTTTTTGAGAGACACTATATCTCCCATACAAATCCCCCAGCACTCCCCTTCATGGTCAAGATCAGATGCTTACTCAGAGGTAAGTCCCATTCAGTTATAGAGAGGATGTGAAGGATTGCAGCCTTCAATCAGTGCAAATGTCTCCCCATTTGTTGTGGTTTAAAGTAGCGCCTGCCTCTTTCAGCCATCACTTTGCTGAAAACGAACCTTTAATTAATCATTTCCTCTGAGGTCGCTGGCACTATAAATCAGACTGCAGTCATTCCACCTTGCAATCCCACCACTTGCTCGTTCGGTTCTAAAATTTATTCTATATCATCACGTTTGTTTTATTGCTGTTTGCCGAACCAAACAAATTAAAATGTATTTGCGCACATACACTGTAGTACAAAGATGAAATGGAAGAAGATACATACTGTAGATGAAAGGTTGAACTCTGAGGGATGCCTAGTAATGGAAATGCAACAAGGCACTGCAAGACAAGTAATGCAGAATGCTTATCACCAGCCATGTCATCAACCGCTTCATAGATCACTATTCCTTTTCCACACTCAGGCTCAGGCCTGAGCGCAAGTTCACCTGCTCTCCCCCCCCATGGTGTGTGAAAGCACTCTGCACAAATGTTCAACCCTATCTGCCCTGTCCTTCCCTCCACACTTCCCCCATCTCCTCTACTCACCTCTACATCACCACATCACCTTCCTCTGCATTATCTCCCCAACCCATCACCTCTAATGTTCCCCTCTACATAGGCTTACCAGATTTCTTGCCGGGACAGAGTGTAACCCTTTAGGAGAAGGAATGTGGGCAGATGTAGCTTGTTAAACCTTAGAGCACAATCCTAGGGTTAACACAATGGGGCTTGCTTCTGAGTAGACATGCCTAGGATTGTGCTCTAAGGTTTAACAAGCTACACCTGCCCACATTCCTTCTCCTAAAGGGCTACACTCTGTCCTGGCAAGAAATCTGGTAAGCCTACCTCTGCATTTTCCTCTCCACCTCCGATGCATCAAACGTACCCCTCCTCCTTCTTCTCACTCTGTTATTTCAAAGAAAGAGTGGGAAAGAAGAGCGGAAGTGTGAGAAGAGACAAGACTAGAGAGCTAGAGCAGCTCCTCTCCAACTTCCTCTTCCATCTTCTCTACCTTTTTAAAAAGCAGGGAGATGGAGAGGGAGAAAATTGGTGGTGGTGGGTAGTGGTGGCTACCCTGGACAAGGTGCCACTCTGGACTCGGTACCACTAGGTCCAGTTAGTGGGCTGGCCATATCAGCTAGGCTGACAATGAAACCATGTTTAAAGTCAAAATATTGGTCATGTATGAAGGTTTTGAGAAAGATGGGAGCATAGCCTTGAAACATTATGCTGGGGCAGCAATATTATCTGTATTCGCCTTAACTGAGTGAATGTCATTTTCAGGGAAAATGGCTAGTTTGAAAACAACACTTAATTAGGCTTACCATCGTCCTGGAATCTAGGCAGGCTTTGGCCTAGTCCGGGCCCGAGCAGTTCCCAAGGATGCACTGCGGCTGGCCAACGGGGTACCAGTTTCGGTCGCGTCGTCGACCGGAAGTTCCAGAAGCCTGAACCCCATTGGCCAGCCGCAGTGCATCCTTGGGAGCTACTCGGGCCCGGACTAGGCTAAAGCCTGCCGAGATTCTGGAACGATGGTAAGCCTACACCTTAATAAAAGCCCAGTTTAGGGATGTGTGAAATCCTAATGATAAATTTCAGAAGTTGATCACACAAGAAATTCAACCAGTGTTGAATTTCCTTCAAAATGCCAAACGTTGCAGTGGAAGTATGCTAGAGTTCTCCAAGTATTGTTAAAATGGTCTTAGCTTATCTTTTTAAAGAACATTTATGAGAAACTCCTCCACAGACTTACCAAACAGAACTGGGGAAAAAAATCTGGTTGCTATAGAATAATGCATAGCATAGGGCAGGGGTGGCCAACCTTCCACCATTAGGGCCTGTGCATTCTTAAGAGTTGTGTAGAAGACAGAAACGTGGCAGCTGCAATTGCTGATGGTGCTGCTAAAGCAGCTGCACCTGCTGAAATGCCCTCACCCATACACCCGTTAAAGGGCCAGGAACATTCATGTTGAAAGGTTGGCCACCCCGGCATAGGACATGAAGTTATGCAAGAGGATGAACCCACATGCATGGTCACCAATGGCAGGTGACACCACACAAGTTCTATGGCTTGAAAGTGACTGCATTGCTTTTCCCGATGGTGACATGCTATATTTCGGAGGATTCATAATTAATAAGGTCAACACTACGCTTTTTATATATACACATATACATATATACTGTATAAATGAAGGAAAATTGTAAAGAGTTCTAGATGAAGCATATTCAGTGAGGGGTATTTCATCTTATTAAACCCATCCAAATAAAGAGAGAGCCCAGCAGCAAAATGGTACAACATACCAAAATAGGGACTGCAATCCTATACATGCTGTCCTGTGAGTAAGTCCCACAGACCTCAAGGGGACACTTCTGAATAGTCGTGCATCGGATTGCACTGTAAGACCCATTCACTAAAGTAAGAGCAGGGGAAGTGTTGCTCTGCAGACTTCTGACATTGGCGTTTTTCACTTTTGCTGCCAGGCTCTTCTTCCATTTGGAATCTGGACAGGGTTCCCTACAACGTTTTGATTCCAATGGAATTTAGATGATTTGTCTTCAAAATGCGGAAGAAGAAACCTTAGGAACTAATGTAGAAATTCCTCTAATGTCAAGATTTTGGTAGCAAGTCTATGGACAGTAGAATGACATATGTATGCAAATATGGTGAGAACTCCAAAAAGTTGGTTTAAGCAGCTAATCCAAATTGTGTAAGGCTGGATATTAGAACAGTTTTGGGGGAAGTTCATCATAGCCACTCTCTTTCTCACTCAATAAGTTTGGGCCACTCTGCACAGGTCTGAGAGTATAAACTGTATATGCAGTGGTGCTCAGAACTGCCTAGAACATGTTGTGTGATCAAGAACAAGACTGCCTTTTAGGTGAGCCATTCACTCTTTTATGCAGTGGACAGATCTTGTGGATTAAGGTATGATGATTTGGTGGTGGTGATATAACAATACATGTTTAGAGTGCAATTCCGGTATTCAAAGTATTGTACTTCACAACATGTCAATCATCCTAAAAGAAACCTAGAAGAGAGCTTGCTGATTTTATTCTCATAACACAAAGGCTAAAAGATTAGTGGTTTGCCTAACTAATGAGGTGTGGGCAGCCTGATCCTGCCTAAGATGCGATGGCCAGTCAAAATGGTCGGCCGCTGCATCCTAGGTAGGATGTGGCCTGCGCTGGCACAGCTAGGGCTCACCTCGGTGGAAGGGGACGTTCACCCTCTTCCCCCACTGGGCCTCCTCAGATATGCGCCAGCTCTTTAGCTGGTGCACGTCCAGGGAGGCCGTGTAAGGCCAGCCTGGGAAGGGGACAGGGATATTGGAGCAGACTGGTGCTGATATCCCCACCCCCTCCCAGCTCCCCTGCCATCCTGGCTTGCATTCCCCACGCCCTCCCACCACCTTTGCTCCTAGACCCATAGTCTTGCTCCTAGACCAGGGGTTCTCAACCTTTGGAGGTCCGGGTACCCCCTATCACGGTCCAATTTTCTGAAGTACCCCCTGCTAATTAACTGCTAATTAATTGGATTAATTAATTAATTAATTAATCATTAAATAAAAAGTACTAAAACAATTTTAAATGTGAAAAAATGTCTTATTTAACTGTGAGTGTGAGACACATACATGCAAGGATCTCTTTTTTCCTCCAATTCACACTTCCCAAAATCAGCTTCTCCCTCCCCCACCCCACCAAAGTACATTTTCCAAAGTACAAAAATAAGCCCAAAACCAAAATCAGAGAGACAGAAGGGCTCTGAAAATAATTACAATTTAAAATCCATGTTAATTAACACTTAATTAGCTGCTGATGGGGCAGATAAGGGGCAGGGCTTGGCATACCCCCAACAAGAGGTACGCATAGCCCTAGGGGTACCCGTACTACAGGTTGAGAACCTCTGTCCTAGACCCTGGAGCATGTATTGCTGTGTAGAGCTTCTTAGTCCCCTTGTGCTGGCAGAGCAGCAGATTAATTATTTTATTCCGTCTCCCACCCATAACCTTTTCAATACGTTATTGGAGCTAAGTTAGATCTCATAGTGGTCTAAGATTTCTTTTGTAAGACCATATAAATGCTCTTCTATTATCATCATATTGTGTTTTTTAAAAAAAAATTACACTGGATTCTACACCACACCACTTTTTTATTGTCTCCACACATCATTTTTGGTCACTTCCACCCCCAAGAGTACCATCCTCCGAGTCTCTTGGGTCACCTTTTGACCATGCTGAATATTCTCTCTGTATTTCTTATTTTTTTTTAAAAAAAAAATCTTTATATGCTTCATGGACACTCCATTAACGATGGCACCAATGTTTGAAACTGTGGCAGAGGGCTTGTAAAAATGAGTTTATGTGCATCACTTCCCCAAGCTCATTATAAAGTGAGCCCAAACACTACTAAAGCTCAGGTCCAGTTTCGAAGCAGGCAACCCAGCTCCATTGCTCCTTGCTGCTGCAGCCACCTGTTTTCCTTCCTTCTAAACTTATCTGGGTGTGGCAAAAGGGACTCCGGATTCCTAAGATATTTTTAAAGAACCCCCTCCCTCCAAAAGCATGTTCATTTTGGAAACCATCCCAAATGGCCCCCATTCTGTTTTGTCCCTCCCCTTCATTCAAAAAATAAATATATATCCTTACTTTTGGGTTAAAGAGGAAGGTGGGGTGGTGTTTGTTTGTTTTGTTTTTAGCTTCAGTAGAAAATGTTCTCTGGTTTTTATTTTAACTGCAGCCTAGTGACACATCATCTGTGCCACACCATGGCAAAATATGAATGAATGAGATAATATATTATTTTTTCTGCTTATTTCTTTCCCTGATTTGAGTGTTTATGTTTTTAAAACGTGTTTTTAACATCTGGATGTTTTTTAATCTGTCTTTTTAAAGAGAACCGGTTTTTAATCATGTGGAATTTTTTGCTTGTTTTTAGAACATAAATATATTTTTGGAATTTTACATGGCTTCTTATCCTGTATGCCAACTGCAATCTTTATATATTTTACCTACCTACCTTTGCTGCTCTCTGGTCCCCAATGGGCCTACTCAGATCTACATTAGCTATTTTGCTGGGTAGAAATCTGGTAGGTCCAAGGGGGCATGTCAGGCCCAGGCTAGGGCCTCTGGATCTCGTGGACCCTGTTGCCACCAAGATATGCCCCAACTTGCCCCAACTCGCACCAACCCAACCCTGGCCTGGCCCAATCCCTGCCCCTTTTCCACCCTGATCTGTCCCCACCACCAACTTTTCTGACTTGGTAGATGATCTGCAACCACAGGTCACCCACAGCACCTTCATGCTCTGAGTTTGCAAGATCTGCAATTGTATCCCACAAATAAAGGTAAAGGTGACCCCTGACAATTAAGTCCAGTCGTGTCCGACTCTAGGGTGTGGTGCTCATCCCCATTTCAAAGCTGAAGTGCCAGCATTGTCCGAAGACGCCTCCGTGGTCATGTGGACGGCATGACTCTCCTTGCCGCAGCGCGTAGCATGCGGCTGGAACACGGAGCGCTGTTTACCTTCCCGCAAGCGGTACCTATTTATCTACTCACATTAACATGCTTTGGAACTGCTAGGTTGGCAGGAGCTGGCCAAGCAACGAGAGCTCAATCCGACGCGGATTCGAACTACCGACCTTTCGATCGACAGCTCATGGTTCAGCGGTTTAACCCACTGCGCAATAGGATTGGACTATTACTGACTTCTACTCTTAAATGAAATAAAATTTTCCTGAGTTCATTAGTAAACACCCCAAAATCTCTCTTGGGTAACCAGCTACCACTCTAAGGCCGCAATCCTATAACCAATTTCTTGGGAGTAAGCCTCATTGAACATGATTTACTTCTGAGTAGACATGCATTGGATTGGGCTGTTCGCAAAACACAACTCCCCCCCCCCCCCGTTTTCAAATGAGAGTTAATCACAAGGCCATTTACTGTTTGAAAACATAGGGATCAAACCTGGATTGGCTGTATTTGAATGCAATTGGGTAAGGCTGGAGCAGGGCAAGGGGGCGGGGGAGTTCTCCCTGAGGATATTGGTGCAAATGACCTAATAGAAAGATATAAGAAAATAGCATCTTTGAGTTAATGATGAGAAAGTGTCTTTGGCTCAATTCAGAACTGGATTATGCGAGTTCTAGTTTTCTATGAGCATTTGGAAAAGCTCATCTGTTTTCCGAGAATTCTTTTGTAGTGCATAATGCTGATATATAAGGGATAACTGTGACATGTGTATGGGAATTCTAGTTTGGTTTCAGTGGCACTGAACCCATCACACAGCACCAGCCTTTGGTGCGTAGAGAATTGGTGAGTAGTTGAAAATTGAATCCCTCCCCAAATAAACACACTCAGAAGCAGCTCCAGTTGCTGAACCGGCACCTCCCACTCAGTGCCTCAACCAATGGGAAGGCAGGACCTGCCTTGTCTCTTGTTCTCCTCCCATTGGATAAAGTCCCCCCAACCCTAATCAAGCTTGGAGGAAGGACAGGAAGCTGCACAAATCTATATATTGAAGTAGGTAGGTGTTTTTTTTGGGGGGGGGAGCATCACTAATACAATAGTTAATGGGATGGCTTCAGGACTCCTAGCTAGCAGGTGACCTCCAAGTCATCTTCCACCCCAGCTTCTAAGATCTGAGGCAGCATGCTAATGTTTCCAAAAGCAGCCTGCATTCTTGTAGAATCACACTGACCGATCTCGGCAGGAATTTCACTTTTCCAGCAGGCTTTGCTATTTTAACAGGATGTTCGCGTCATGCTACTGGTTTCATGCCTTGAAAACACCGTGTTTGCTTTTGACTTTTCATGTGATGCCAAGGGTGCTAACAAACAGCCCTACTGCAGTTATATAGTCAATTGTCTAAGAAGCGGCAGGGTGTTGACATGCCACAGATGGAGAGAATGCTGACAATGGGGAAAAAAAGCAGCAGAAATCTGTTTTAAAAGACAACAAATAAATGACCTAGAGATGTGCAATTCTTAATTTATACATAGAGTTTTAACAATAAGGCAATTTCAGAGTGGCCAACAGATTAACAGTATTCTGAAGTACACTTTTAAACTTTAAAAAGAAGGGAAAATTGGGGAAAACAAACAATTTAATTAGGATTTTTTTTCATGACCCTTTAAACCTGTGGCAATCAGCCTGTGCGGATTGAAAACCTTGCAAAAAGGTTGTGTTCCAATGGAACTACACTCCATGAACTGCAGGTGTGCTTTATTAAAAACTATATAGGTCTGCATAGGCTTACCAGATTCCTTGCCGGGACAGAGTGTAGCCCTTTAGGAGAAGGAATGTGGGCAGGTGTTGTGTTCAGTGGGACTTACTTCTGAGTAGACATGCCTAGGATTGTGCTCTAAGGTTTAACAAGCTACACCTGCCCACATTCCTTCTCCTAAAGGTCTAGCACTCTGTTCTGGTTGGAGATCTGGTAAGCCTATAGATAAACTACCTCTAAAACCCAGAAAACCAGAAATGGCCAAAAATGGCCGTTTTTTGCCGAAATGAAGATCGGGAAGGCCTGCGCGACCCTCTGCAGGCCTCTCCGATCTTCATTTCGGCACTAAATGGCTATTTTCGGCCATTTCCGGTTTTCCAAAACTTCCCCCCCTATTATAACTCCCCCCCCCTATTTTTAGCTCCATAGGATGCATGGAGTGCATGCATGGTGTGATGCGTGTGATGCGTCCTATGGTGTGATGCGTCCTATGGAGCGAAAAATACGGCACCTCCCCTCAGGGCATCCACGTTGCAATTTAGGCAGAAAGTATTTCATTGTAGATCCAGTCAAACAATTCAATAGTTAATGAGATTGTGGCTAATTTTATTTCCAGTGCAATTGTCTCATCTTTCGATTCAGCGCTGATCCCGCAATCCATGCTGCTGTTCATCATTCAAATTTTCTTTCATAAAAGATAAGCGCTGGCCCCCACCTCAGCGGGCCGGTGCCGATTGCTTGGCTCCGCTTCCGGCTCGCTGGGCAAAGGCGGGAGCCACTCGACAGCCGATTGGCTGTCGGGTCGAGGGTACACTCAGGTGCAGAAGAAGAAGTCTTTAAAACAGACACCAAAGAAGTCTTTAAAAATTAAACCCTATAATCTCACAAAATGGTGGGGCACTAGCTGCTCTTCATTATTACAATTTTTTTTTAAAAAAACTATATATAATTGACTGGATGCATTGCTTATGCGCACGATGAGATTTGTACATTGGGAGATGAATAGATTTGTTCTTAATTAAAAATAAGATCAAACTTCTTAAAAACAGGTTTCCCAAAATAGAATTGGCATGGGGAGGAGAATTTGTGTTGCTTGTCACTAGTTATCAGAGAAAATATCAAATAGGTACCCCTGATACTCCATGAATCACATTCTTTGAAGCAGTTACAATAATGATGTACTCTGTGCTCTCTGAGGGAAGGGATGCGTTTTCCTCAACACAAAATATTGTGGTTTCAGAGCTGGGAAAAATATGATAATCCTACCGCAGAGCGCAACCTTGAGGAGAGACTGTGTGAAGTAAATGGAAAACAAATGCACATTTTTGTGTGTGTTAAGAATTTGTACAGAAAGAACCTTTGCCTTATACTATAATATTCCTACCACTGGGCTTTTCCTTCAGAATCTGCTGTGGCCCCTCTTTTGTAGGTATCAGTGGAATCTGCCCCATTAACATAAAAAAAATCTATTTGCAAAAAGGTTAGCAGTTAAGAACCTGAAATAATTTTCATTATTCAGGATAAAGGTCATGAAGAGAAATGGAAAGTCTGACAAGTGACATTGTTAAAGTCAGGAATGTTTGATCTAGAAAAGTATAGTACTACTAAATACCTTCTTAAATACTTAAATATTTAGCCTTGAAGGAAAGCTAAAGGAAGAATCTGCTACAGGAGGAATACTATGGAGCTAGCCTCAACTGCATAAAATTGCACCACTAAAATAGAACTCTATTTATTTGCAATGTTACTATACAATTCTATTCTATAAAAAATTGAGATCTTGAATTTCAAAAGCACTCTGGATTTGCCTGTGCTGGCTTATTTTGCCAATCACTCATACTGGCAGCTCTAGAATTATTGCTTACAAAGAAAGGAGAATGGGCTGTGGCTCTGGGATAGAGCATATGCTTTGCATACAGAAGGCCTTCGGTATCTTCAGGCAGGACAGAGACAAATTCCTGTCTGAAACCCTGGAGGAACCGCTGCTAGTATATGTCGACAATCAAAAAGACAAGCTAGCACAATGGTTCCCTCTTATGTAATGCCACTATGAATAGGCTTACCATATTTTTCAAACTTCAAACCGGGACACCCCCCATAACCCCCCCGGCAAGGTAAATAATTAATTAATGTAAAAGCAACGCAAAACCAAGCACAAACAACCAAAACCAACCATAAAGCACTACGCAAAACCAAGCACAAACAACCAAAACCAACACCAAACTACAATCCACAACGAAAAACGCACCACAAAGTACAAGCCAAAAAGAGAAACCAACCACAAAGTACAAGCAATAAAGAAAAACGCACCACAAAGTAGAAGCAATAAAGAAAAACGAACGCCAAACTACAAGCAATAAAGAAAAAACAACCATAAATGCAAACACAAACCAGAAACCCAAATAAAAAATCTTTTCTATGAATTAATTATTGCAGAAAGGGGGCGCGAAGCGCGCCCTTTTGCCGCACGCAGCTTGGCCGTTTTTTTTAAATAAGTAAAGGGGGCGCAAAGCGCCCCCTTTTGCCGCGCAAAGCGCGGCCAAAAATTTTAAATAAATAATTAATCTTTATATTAAAAAATATATTAAAAAAATATGCTTACCTGGTTGCTGGTCGTCGCTGGTCACTGTTGCTGCTGCTGCTGGGGCCGCGGCAAGCAGGCACCAGGAGAAGCACAGCCTGCTTGCCCGGGCAGCATGAGCCTCTGGCAGGCTCGCGCAACACGGGCAAGCAGGCTGTGCTTCTCCCGGTGCCGCTGTAAGACCAGGCTGGTCTCGCAGCGGCACCGGGAGAAGCACAGCCTGCTTGCCCACGTTGCGCGAGCCTGCCGAGGAAGCTCGCGCCGCACGGGCAAGCAAGCAGGCTGGCCCGGTCTCCCAGCGGCACCACATGGAGCCGCTGGGAGACCGGGAGAAGCACACCCGCTCGCCGCGCCGCCATTTTTTTAAAAAAAAATTTTTTTAAACTTACCGGGCAGCATCTTGGATCACGAAATCTCGCGTGATCCAAGATGTCGGCGCCCAAATCTCGTGAGGGCATGATGCCCTCACGAGATTTGGGTGCCGACATCTTGAATCACGTGAGATTTCGTGATCCAAGATGCTGCCCGGTAAGTTTAAAAGTTTAAGATTTTATTTTAATAATAAAAAAAGATGGCGGCGCCCATTCGTCCCCCGGGACCGGACCGGGAATCAAGCCCAATTTCCAGGACTGTCCCGCCGAAACCGGGACGAATGGTAAGCCTAACTATGAACAGTGTATTTTTAGAGTGTTGGGACTCAGGATTCTTGAAAACCTTGCAAAGAGGTTGTGTTCCAATGGAACTACGCTCCATGAACTGCAGGTGTGCATATTTTAACTATATAGGTATGTATGCATAAAGGAGGCACCTTTTAAGTAGTAGTTCTCTAATATTTGGCAAGAGAATAGCAACTGTCTCCATTCATCCCAGCTATTTGCTGGTTTCTCTCTTGTGTTCTTTGAACAACAACAAAAGACTGTGACCCTCTTTGAGACAGAGAACCATCTCTGCATTCCTTTTGCCATGTAAATCACTTACTTCTGAGGAGACTTTCAGATTGTGCTGTAAGTCCCATTAAACTCAATGAGATTTACTTCCAGGTAAGGTGTGTATAGGATTGCAGCCTTAATGAACATTTTGTTGGAAAGTGAGATGCAAACATTCCGAACAGTGGCATTCTTTGAGGGGGGGGGTGTTACTGTAAATTGCGCACAGTTCTACTCATCGTTACACGGTGGCCTCGCCTACTCCCCATCGGAGCCATTCTGAGCAGCGAAGGCAACACACAGGAGACTCCTTCGCTGCTCGGAATGGTTCCGATGGCAAATGGGCAGGCCAATGTGGAATGCCACTGATTCCAAATAAATAGTCTAGCTCAGGGGTTCCCAACCTTTGTTGTCAGGTGTACCCCTGTGGCACAGTCAGGTTTTTTGAAGTATCCCTGTGCTAATTAATTAATCAGCATCAATTAATTAATTAATTAATTAATTAATTAAATGTAAGTAGGTTTACTTGTGTGGTTTACCTTGTGTGGTTTACTTGTGTGGTTTACCAATGAGCCCTGCCAGCTTCTCCCTGCCTTCCTCCACACACACAGTTCTCCTTGCGGGGAGAACTTGCGAGGGAGAACTTTGAGAAATGCTGGTCTAGCTTTGTGCTGGTGTGTTCAGTTTCTTTTATACGCTTATATATATAAACCACATTAACTGCTAATGATTTATCTGTAACCTGTAATGTATTATTAGCCACTGTGATGTCAAGAATTGTTAATGAATGTTCTAACACTGTAGAGTAAATAACATATCATAGAACATTGTACAACTGCAAGTGGAAGGTCAGTTAGGTTGGAGAACAAAATTAATATGCAATCTAGAGATTGGGGTGTACGTATATTTGATGGAAAGTGAAGGAGAAAGGCAACAGGCCAGGAATGTGATGCTGTTAAGACAAATAGCCAAATCTTGTGATGTAGGTTTCATGTTGCTTTGGACTGAATGAACTTCGAAAATTTGAACTCATTAGGAGCAAACAGTTTATGAGACCCGTTTGTTCCCTGTAATGTTCTAGCTAGCCTATCAGAGCAACAAGGAAAGGTCATGCTGTATTTCGGAGCTCCATTTTGTAAGGTGGAAAAGGGAGTTTCCTGAAAGCTGTGATAACCTTAGAAGTGTTAATAGTACAGTGATATATATCACAGAGCATGTTGTTCATTTTGGGTTTTCAATCCAGAACCCTGCTGTTTGTGAAGTACTTAATACAACTATGTGGCTTTTGTGCATTTTTGGTCTTTGATTTACTATTCTACAAGTATTCATGTTCTTTTCTTAAGGGAACTCAATGTGATGATAAGATGGTTAACATATTTACATATTTTAGTAGTCATGGTTTTGTACGATGGTATTTTAAATAAAATATTACTGCTAAAACTCTCTTCTTTTCCAGGTCCATTCACAATACGAACTGGGTGTCCTGTGGCCTCTTGCAAAGTTGATGCATGGTGGAACTGTGGTTGCTATAATGCAGTCTATGGTGAACTGCCACTATCACCATCTGTGTAGTTCAGCATGTGTTAAAAGAAAAATATTGGTGTGTGTTAAAAGGGATCCACCGCAGGGGGAAACACATGCACAGACTTTTTAAATGGTCACTCTATGCCCAGATGGTTATGTAAATGAGCCGGAAAACCATTCTATTTTATGGCAAGCTGATATTTCCTTTTAAAAAGTTTCAGAAGTGCTAGAAAGATTGGACCATGAAGCCACTGTAGAATTTATTGCAGTTTATGAATGTTCTGATTTATGGGTTCAGTTGAGAGGTTACTTTTCTCTGATGGAACGAGGCGTGTTCTGATGGTGGAAGCCCCTTCTATCAGAGGAAGGAATCTCTGGATCAAACTCTATGCCAGTATCAAGGCTCCACCTACTTCCTTCTGATACAGTTTCAAAATGTACAAGTCAGGAAGCAGTAGCTTGTTTCACAGTATTTGCAATTTGGAGCACTTCACCAGCAAGGAAGTTTTACCACCCTTGTAGCAATTGTTGTGAGCAACCTTTACAGCTCAATCCTATGCATGTTTACTCAGAAGGATGTCTACTGTGTTCAGTGGGTCTCACTCCCAAGGAAATGTGCATAGGGTTGCAGTTTTAGAAACTTCAGCAGTTTTACTTAGTTTTCACAAGTTCCTGCTTCTCTAGTGCATGAAGTTGTAAAAGGCAAAATATGTTTTGAGAGATACCACCTACCACTTGGTGTTATTCATGGAGTTTCCAGAAATAAAACCCACTTATTCCTTTTTTGTTGATTTATTAGGAAGATTAATTAATTTTAGCATGGCAATTTTAGACACAAATATGAATCAGAAAATCCACAATTTGAAACACTCAAATAAAATTAGATACAAATTTATTACCATGAAGTGCCTCCAAGAATAGATAAATTTGACTTGTGATTTGTGCAATAAAAGAATCTTACTTAATAAGAAATTATATATCTTTGGAGTTTAATTGCAAAAGACCTGTCACTGGAAGATTAATGATGAGCAGTTTTTCACTTCAAATGATTGCAATTGAATTAAGATATTGCCATTATTCTTTCACAGATAAAGACAAGCAAATGAGGCAAAAGAGGGAAAAAAGCAGAAATCATAACTCTGGTTGCATTGAAGAACTTTCTCTATAAAAATGGCGAGACAAAAAAGTATTTTACAAGGTTCACGTTCGTCAGAGGTACTTCAAAAGACCAATATAAAAATGAAATTATTGCACATTAACAATCTTGCATTAAAAGCATCAGAGACTCATTGCTTTCTATGGTGGGAGACTTCCACATATGGATGCTGTCTTTTGTATGGAATTGTATGGTGTGGCATGGAAGGTTTTTGTATGGTAGCTTCATGACCATGTCTCTCTACTATTTTCCTGTGCTAAAAGATTCACATAATGAATGAGAATGAAATGGGGCTGAGCTGGTCCTATGACTGCTTGTAGCACGCAGTCATAAGAACATAAAGATAGAAGAAGAACCCTGCTGGATCAGGTCAAATACCATCTACTCCACTATGCTGTCTTCCACAATGGTGGCCAACTAGAAGTCTCTGGGAGACCCATAAACAGGAGATGAAGTCATATTCCTCTCCCTTTTTTTGCTGTTGTTCCCTTGCAACTGGTATTCAGGCATACTGCCTCTGAAGCTGAAGGTAGCATATAACCATTAGTAGCCATTGACAAACAATGCAATCCTATGCATGTCTACTCAGAAGTACGTTCCACTGAGTTCAATGGAGCTTACTCCCAGGTAAGTGTGCATAGGACTGCAACCCTATTCTCCATGATGTCAGTTTATTGCTACATTTCTGTCTCCTTGCTACCAGGTCTACTACATCTCCTCCCTGCAGCATCAGATCCATCTACTCACTCACTCCACAAAAGCCCTATTTGGAGTCTCCTGACTTACCTGTTATTCACACAGATTCTGGGAGTTCAATTCCTGCAGCTGCTGCTTCTGCAGCAATGTCGTTGCTCTGTACCTGACTGCTTAGAACAAAGATTTGCTTTCGAGAGGATGCCATATGGCAGGTTGAAGTTGCCTTTAGGTATCAGCCCTGCCCCAAACACTCCTGCCCAGATAAGCAGACCTCTACAAAAATGGCTGGCCTCAGGGGTGTTGTTGGGCCGTGGTGGGAGGGGTGGGGCGCCGGGGTGACGCACACCAAGGGGGTGACGCACGCTGCTGCTCCCCCCTCCCCCGGACGGTCCGGTACAGCCTGGAGAGCCGGGTCCGGGAGAGGGCCTCCACGTGTCCTCTCCAGCCGGCAGCTCGGCCTCTTTTGATTAGGCCCTCAGCGGCGTTTTTGCGCATGTGCACAATGCCGCTGAGGGCAAGAGGGCATCCTTTTGCCCTCAGCGGCGTTGTGTACATATGTGAAAATGGCGGAAATGCTGCTGAGGGCAAGAGGGCAGCCTTTTGCCCTCAGCAGCGTTGTGCGCATGCATGAAAATGCGCGCATGCACACAACGAGTTGCAGGCCAAAGAGGCCGAGCTGCAGCCCGCCGATGACGCCCAGAGACCCGTAGGTGACGCGTGGTGGTGAGGGGGTGACACACGCACCTCCTGCTTCGGGGTGACGCCACTGGTGCCAGGTACAAGGGAGTGACAACAGGAAACAGGTTATCTTGTTAGCTGTGTGCTCTCAGAGGCATCTGGTAGGGCCACTGTGAGATACAGGAAGTTGGACTAGATGGGCCTTTGGCCTGATCCAGCAAGGCTCTTCTTAGGTTCTCTTGGATAAAACACCACACAAAGCTAAACTTGAATCAATGTAATCAAGATTGCTTTCTTTTCTTTCTTTTTTGCATAACTTTACCAAACTGCACATGTCCATTGTCAATGTAAATGGAGTGAGTAGGGGGAAACATGAAAACTGCATGCTCTGGCAAACTGTGGGTGCACAGTGGTTTGTTCCAATCAAAACTGGAAAGTAAAAAAATAGAACAAAGGAGAATTCTTAACGTATTGTTCCTGTTTGGAAACCGGACCAGGTATTTTGGAACACCAAACTCCAGAGAGAAATTTGGATGAGGGCAATTTAGGAATTACCTCTAGTTCTAAGAGTCCTGAAATGAGTTGTCTGAGTTCCTCCAGATTAATGGTACTGCATGAGAAACATTTCTCCTTCTTTGTTGTATTCAGTTCCACATCATATGAAGTATTTCACCCTAGATGCCTTTCCTGTGATCGTATTCCATATATCTTCTCTGTCTGCCTCAAAAAATGAATGTGATCTCTTTGATACACCAAAAAAGAAAGAAACCTACACTAGCCACCTTGGAATCACTGGGAGTTTTGCTAATGAAGGAAGATTTTACCATCAGTGACTAATCATTATCATGCCATCGCTCTGGCTTAAAAGACTCCACAGAAAGCAGGATGGGTTCACATCAAAGGTAAGATTATTGTTACTGGGTGTGCTTTTAAACACATATTAATACATGCACATGGGGAAAATCTATCTCATGTGCTGGGACCATGTGTAATGGCTAGTGGCATAGCAGCTCAATGTTTTGATGGGAAGGACAAGGGAGATGAGCGTGAAGTTGCAACAAACTTTTTATTGTGAGGTTAATTTAACAATAATAGGAGAAAGGAGTCAAAACTAAAAAGCAATTCAATATGTCTTTGCCATTTGTATGACTAGGTTCACATAAGCAGAAGCTATGTAAAAAGAGATGGGGAAAGGGGGTCTAGGCACCTATATTAAGCAGAGTGATAAAGTGGAAGACCCTTTTTCCTGAAGCAACCCACTAACCCCTGCTAGATTGCTGTTGAGAACAAAATAGAAACAGAGGCCGAATAAAGGTTTCAAAGAAAAACAATATTTTACTCACAGTTCACAAGCAGGTACATCTTTGTTGGCTGTACAGGTCCTAAATGTTGGAACACTGATCCCCTTATTGTGCGCAGAGCTCGGTTGCTGCCAGAAGTTTGGCAGTAACGTGACATCATCACTGAATGTCAAGAGGCCCCGCCCTGCTGCCATGCAGCTACGGAAGGGCGGCATGCATCAGCAGGGATACTTACAGGGAAGGCTGCTTTGGAACAGAGAATCCTAGAGCTATTCAATTTGCACAGATGTGTGAGGCCTCATGGCATGGTGGACTCCAGGAGCCTGGTCTGAGTTAATGGAAAGAGGCGTGCATGCTTGGAGAATCGAGAGAAGTGAGGAAGGAAGCCAGGTCGAGAGACACTGTTACAGGTCAAAGAGGGACATAGTAAAGGTCCGGAAGACGTAGCCTCTTATTCCTAGTCTGGACAATACACTGCACCCTGGTGTCCTGTAGGTGGCATTGTACCTATTTTCCTACAAAAAGGAGATAGGAGAAGAAATATGTAAAAGAAAAGGCAGTTCCCAATGGCATAATAATGGAGGGGGAGAGAAGGTGGTAGGGAAATTAGGGGGGGTTACCTAGAGGGAACTGGGGATAGAAAGTTGGGGGTTCTGATGTATTGGGGAGAAGAGGAATGCTGGGGAAGTAAGTGAAAAGAAGTGAGAAGGATTCCTGAGGTTCCTCTCTCCAAAGGTCACGGCAAAGGCTGTGGCTGAATTAGGGTTCTATGTAGCATGAATCAAGGGTTCCAGGCAAGGAATGAGCTCCTCAGTCGGCTGTGAAATCACTCCATGTCCTGGAAGTGGGAAAGACTTTCCCACTGGACAAACCACCTAACCGCAGACGTGCTGTGTGATGGTTAGCGGAGTCACTAACAGGACGCTTGGGGATGATAACAGGCCTCCCCTAAGGCAGTTTAAAGATAGACTGATGGCACAATCCTGTCTACAAATAGACCTGTGCAGCGACTGCTCTGTGGTCTAGGGGTCACAAACATGCCATAAGGCATGTTTGTGGCATTCAGTTAGTAAGTAGCGCCATCGCAGAAACCCGCTCCTCTCCTCTAGCGTCACAGAACAGCAGTGCCACAGCGGAGAGGTAAGGCCTCACTGGGCGGTGGAGGGCAGAATGGGGTATTCCATGGGGTGTGCGATTGGAGGATGGGGCCCAGGAAGGGGGAGGGATCAGCCAAAGCCGCCTCCACCAATTGCTGATGTGCATACGAGGGAGCCCATCGGGGCGGCTGAAGTTACTCAGGATAAAGGGACAAACATCCCTTTACCCCAAGGAGGCTGCTGGCTGCGCGGGGGCAGGCCCAATCCTGCTTAGGATGTGGTGGGCTCCTTATGTGTGCCACCTCATCCTGCTAGTCAGGATTGGGCTGTAAAGTTTCTCAAATGCACACACATACATCACACTTACACGAAGGAAGAAAATGATAGGGGCATTAAGTACTTGGGGGCGGCAGTGTATTGTCTCAGAGGCAGATGACTCACAGGCTACCTGTCAAGGACCTTTATTCTTGTTCTCTTTGACCTTTGACCCTACCTAGCTTCCTCCCTCCTCCTCTTGTCATGTTACTGGCCTGGGCTGTGCTTTCCTGGCAGGCATCCAGCATCATCCACAAGTGTGTAAACATGTCACACATCCTGTGCCTAACAAACAAATAAATAAAAAGTCTTGTCAAGCAACATTGTATAACTGTTGTGCATAACCTAGAACATTTCTCTCCCTCCTCCCCCCATACACTTTCTTCCAAGAGGCCAGGAAATCTTAACTCAGCCATGTCCCCAATTGTACTCACAAACAAGCATATGCAATAAAATGTTAACACCCCAGTCTCTCAAGTCTGGATTGTAAATTCACTTCAGTTTAAAAATAAATAAATCCTTGTCCTGGATTCAGCCTATGAGTACAGGAATCCACTCAATCATCCTGATTGTTGACAGCATAAATTAATTACATAAACCTGATTTCAGATCTTAATTAAAAAAAAATAATATCATTTGGTGTAATCTCTATGAGAACAATATGGGTAGTTTTCCACCTCACTTCCTACATAAATTACCTTGTCTATGAATGGTTTTTTTATTTTTAGCTTTTTGGAATGTGACTCAGATTCTCATTAACTTGGAATAGTTGTTGCCATTATTGTTCAACATAAGACACACACCTTCCTATATGCATCCACATATCAGGATAATACAAACAATTCTTCCCTGTTTGTCAGTTTAATCTGGCAAAACAAACCTCCTATATTCATCAGCAAGCATTACAAGAAATCAAAACACACTATCCCTTATGTAAACCATGTTCATTAAGAGATACGTAGTACCCTTTGCTGTTTAGTTTTACAATTGTTAATGCATTTCCACTCCAGAGAGTGTTCGGCAGTGTTTGCAATTTTTAATAAATGTTTTTAAATGAACTATAAGAGCTACCATATTTTTCACTCGATAAGACGCACTTCCCCCCCCAAAAAATAGGGGGAAATGTTTGTGCGTCTTATGGACCGAATGCTAAAAGAAATGTGAAAAAATTACTTACCCGGGCTTGTGGGGGCTTTGGGGAGGCCTGCGCGACCCTCTGCAGGCCTCCCCGATCTTCAGTTCGATGATAAATGGCTATTTTAGGCCATTTCCGGTTTGGGCCAAAAATAGCCATTTATTGCCGAACTGAAGATCGGAGAGGCCTGCAGAGGGTTGCACAGGCCTCCCCGAAGCCCCCACAAGCCCCGGTAAGTAAAAATATTTTCCCCTATTTTTTGCTCCATAGTACGCATGCGTCCTATGTTCCGATGCGTCCTATGGGGCGAAAAATGCGGTAATTCAAGTGGTATGGCCTCTCTCCCGCCCATGAAGGCCATCAATTATTTCTTCCACATAGCAGCAAGTCCACATAGTGATAGAACAGTTTGAAATCCACTTTCTACCTGGTTTGGCCTAATCATGTGGATACTGTTCGTGTCTGAGCCAGTGGCTTCCATGAGAGTATGTGGTGTCAGTGAAGAGATTTTCGGCACAATCTTGTCTATCTTTAGAGCAGCGGAGTGCACGCTCTGCTGCTCTAATGCATCACAAACGTACCATAAAAACACATTTGCGATGACTAAAGGCCTGCAGAGGCCTGCAGCCCTCACTCCGCTGCCCTCCAGAAATACTCAGGATTGGGCCTGCGTCAGCACAGCAGGAGGCCTCCTTGGAGTAAAGGGACTTTGTACCCTTACCCCGAGAAGAGCCCCAGCCACCCTAATGGGTCTATTCGAATGTGTGCCAGCTATTTTGCGTCTGCTGCCACCTATTTTTCATCCACCCCTGCATTCACCAATGATGGTAAGTCCAGCGCCGGTGGGTGCAGCAGTGGGGGGAGGGTGGGCAGGGTGGTGGCCATTGGCTGGCCCGGACTGGGACAGGGCGGAGATATTGGTGGTGCACTCTGCCGATATTCTAGGCCCTTTCCCAGCCTTACTCTGCCACCTTGGATGTACGCCAGTTTCAAAGCTGGCATACATCTGAGGAGGCCCATAGGCCCTGGGCAGCCCTACATTTGGGGAAGTGCACGTTCCTGGCACAGCCCAGGAATGGGCTTAGGATACTGTGGCTGGCCCTTTAGGCCCGCCGCGTATAGTTAGTGAGGATTGCGCTGCCTGTGTGGAATTAATGTACTATAGGAAAAGCAGTTTCCAAATGTACAAACTGTCTCAATACTCCCATGAAGTGCTGTAACACAGAAATGATTTTCACAGTGGCCTGTACATAATGTATAAGCTGTCAAATAAATGGTGATTGACATGTCATGTGTTCCTATACTCAAAAGATTTGAAACTGAAATCAGGTTGATTCAAAACATCTATTTGATTAGACTGATATAACTGATTATAACTCCCAAAGATAGAAGCTGAATAGAAGCCAGCTACAGTAAGAGCTGTACATAGATTTCAATATATCACTTCAAGTGACATGTGAGCTTAATGAGTCGGTGAGGCTGAGAGAAACCAATCTTCAACTGCTCAGTCTAAACTCTTCTTAGGGAGACAGTTGGTAGATTTGGAAAATGAATCTGAAGTATGTATGAGTGCAAAAGGAAGGTGTTGTAGGAAGTTTTGGCATTCTGACTGTCTCAGCATGATATACTAAGGAGTCTCTTTAGAATGGATCTACAACTGTGACTCACTGTGTTGTTCAGAGGTCTGAACCTCTTCCCTATAAAGCAGTCCTATTGGTGTAACTGCGTGGAGAAAGTAATGTCTAATATGGTGTATTCATTAATGGCGCAATTCTGCCTATATTTAGGCCAGTGGAGTACACACTCCACCAGCCTTCAGTGTCACAAAAGTGCCGTAAAGTACTTTTGCGGCACCAAGAGATTAAGCAGCGCCGGAGCAGAGGCTGGCACCGCTTACTGCACCATTCTCCAGGATCTATGTTGCCAGACACAGGTAAACCCTGTGTCGGTTGGTGGGAGGGCATGGGGAGGACGAACCAGGGTGGCAGGGGAGGGTGCCATTGGCTGGCCTTGGCCTGTGAGGGAGGTGGGAATATTGACGGCATGCTCCGCCATATCTCCGTCCCCTTCCCAGACCGGGCTGGCCTTTCACAGCCTCCCCGGACATGTGTCAGTTAAAGAGCTGGCATGCATCTGAGGAGGCCCATTGGGGCTTCCCGGGCTTATGCCAGGGGAAGGGGATGTATGTCTCATTCCCCTGACTTTAATTGTAATAAACAAGTTTAATTGTTACCAGGAGCAGACTATGAAGTTTCCCACACCAAGGGGATGTAGCAGTTGCGTCACTAGCCCTGTCACGTGGGGGGATGATGATGCATTTTGCATCATTGCCCCACCCCCTGCACTCCCGGACAGCTTTATTTGAAGCCTTCTAGGACTCAGGGAGGGTGGGAGGGACACATACATGCACCAAATTTTGGCACGTTTGTGCTCCGCAGTCATGGAGCTCAAGAATTCCGCTGCAGCTCCTCACGAGGAGATTGTGGTTGGCACCCGGGGGCATGTGCTCCCCCCAGGCCCTGTTATAGCAACACCACTGGGATGTAGTAAGTGATCCTCAGTTATTGGATGATGACTACTTTATCTGGTAAATCCATTTATATAAACTTCTCATCACCCGGATATTATTCCTAGCCCGAAGGCCACCGGAGACCAGAAGTTGCATTGCATTTAAATAACACTAATAAACAAGTACTATAGAGTGTTTCCCCACTTTTTCTTTTATTCATTAAGGGTCTATTTGCACTTTGGATTCTGGACACACCATTTCCAGTGGGATTATACTTTCACTTTATTATTTTGGGATACATAATTAACAATAAAAAAACCTTTTACTTATAACTATTGTTTGAGTATGACAGGCAACCAAAGTATGGTATAAAGGTGGCATTAATCACAGTGCCTTGAAAGTAGAAAAAGATGCAGTAGTATATTGCCTATAAATCAGAGAGACTTGTTTGGTAATTTATAGTGAAGTTCCTTCCCCCTCCCGCCAAAACATTGCACTGCTAATGTGTAGAAACTGTGTGTTTCCTTTGTCTGGTACTGTATAAAGAAAAACCCTCTGATGGTGATAAATCTGTGTATATATATTCAGGTAGTGGTATTCTCTTTGGCCCATAAATTTAGAAAACAGCAGAGTTTCTGAAAATATATAAAGCAGAAATAGGACTCCCTCTGGACAGAAGGGCAATGCAGTAAAAATGAAGTTCTCTTTTTGCACAGGTCTTTTTATAGGAAAGTATATGGCTGTTCTGGTTCAATATAGTCAAAATTCTGTTCAGCGCTCTAAATCATTTTCAGCAAGAAGTCCAGTGTGAACTGTATTTTTTTATGTGATATTCAGTGAAATGCAAAATATGTGATGATCATGGTTTTAAGCCATTTAGTAAAACAGATGTCAACTGTTTAAAGAATCAAACTAAAAGATGAGATAAGTAATGTGCGTTAGACCAAAGAGTGCTTCTATATGTCATTTACAGAGATATGGAAACAGATATATTGCAAATGATTCACACTGACTCTAGATATTTTTATTTTGTCAAAGTAGAATTGTTTAGCCATTCTTGCCTTAAAGCTACACAGCTATCTCAACACATCATTTGATCTCACTTAGAAGTGCTGCTTAGAATTCAAATAATATGTTGCTGTCATATAAATCTTCCGACAGTAAGATCCTCCCTTCTCCGTTGTAAGCTTAGTTACTATTACCTCGATGGGCAGGTGCTCTTTTCATCTTATGCATCTATGCACAGCATTATATATAGTAAATACAATAATTCAGCATTATATAGTGCCAATACAATATGCCAGCTTCCTAACTTAAGATATATAAGGGTTGATCCAAGGCACTTGGGTCTTGAGGCAGAAAATGTATTAAATTAAATTAAATAGTGACAATCTTCCAAACTTCTATGGAACTCAAAATTTGTTGCCTGAGGTAGTCTCTCTGCCTGATCATAAGGCTGGCCTTGAAGATTCTATAATCTTCTTTCTTGATACAACTTTCATTGGGGAAAAAAAAAAAACTAAGGCCCTCTGAGTATCAGGAACTTTGATGTGATCTGATTTTAAGGTGTTCTGAATAGCCAACATTTCTACACAAGCCTGTGAGAGCTATAAGAGTTTAGCCAAAACCTAAAACAACTACTTGTGATGCAGTGAGCTACTCGCCTCCTGCCAAACTGGCAGGGGAAAGGCTTGTCAAGCAGCTGGCCGGCCAATATACAGAGTGATGTATTATCACAATACAGAGTGAGTGGACTGCATCTGGCCCCTCTGAAAGACAAAAGATCAGCTCTGCTGTGTTTGCAGGAGGTGTGGTCCTGAGGTTGAACTGCCTGAAGACTGCCGGAAGCTAAGCAGGAACAGTCAGTTTTCGTGCTGGAAGGGAGACCAGGAAGTCACTGATAAGCTGTCATGACCCTCGGTGGCAGAGAGGAGTCGCTGTTGCGTGGTGTGGTGAGAGAACAGACTGGAATGCTGAGAATGTCAGTGACAGAGCAATGACAACTGGAAAAATGTTTCCCTGTTCAGCATGATCTGTGGCATCCTGCAGAGAGCTCGAGGCTTGTGTTCTGCAGCTAGTGAAGATGACTACATCCTGGAGGAAACCAGCTGGAATTGTAGGGTTCTATACAGAACAATATGGTAAAGATACTTATTGGATCTAGATAAGCCTACCTATGTAAACTGCCTTGAATAACATCTGTAGTCTGATCCACATCTCATATTAGTGTGGAGGGTGCCCTAGTCCCCTTGGGAATGGGTTTTCAGGTGAAAATCCATTTGTGGGGCTGCTGTTGAAAGGAAAGAAGCAAGGTGTGAAACGAAGAGTCCAAGTCGTACAGTGAAATCTTATCTACAACTAAATCGGTGGGGAGAGCTCTCTGCTGGTCTAAGGTTTTGCAAACGTGCTTTCTGGCACGTTTGCGACACCCAACGAGTAAGTGGTGCCAGCAGAGGCTTGTGCCGCTCTGCCGGCACCACAGAATGGTGGAGCACCGCGACAGAGAGGTAAGTCCCAACAAAGCGGAAGGGTGATGGGAAGGCAGGGGGCATTCCGGGGGGACCGAATTGGCCTGACAGGCCCAAGACATCGGCAGCAGCATAGTTCGTCAAAGCCTATCGCCCTTCCTGGGCCTGGCCGGCGTTACACAGCTGGCTTGAATGTGTGCCAGCAAAATAGTTGGCGAGTAGATCCATTGGGGTGGATGGGGCTGTACTCCAGGTAAGGAGACAAAGTCCCTTTACTCTGAGGAGGCCTCCTGCTTTGCCGACGCAGGCCCAATCTTGAGCAGGATGTGACGGCGTCCATAGGCGTCGCTGTAGCGTGGCGGGCGGGGCAGGCCGCAGTGGGGTGCCGCGCGCAGAAGGGTGACACACGCACCCCTCTTTGGCCTCTTCGGCCAGCGGTTTCTTCTGCGCATCCGTTGATTTTCCATGCACGTGCACTCCGTCGCTGAGGGCAAGAGCCTGCCCGGTTGCCCTCAGCTGCGGGTCCGCCATGTTTGCACATGCGCAGACCACAACTGAGGGCAACCGGGCAGCCTCGTACCCTCAGCAGCAGTCTGCGCATGCGCCAAAATGGCAGATCTGCAGCTGAGGGCAACCGGGCAGGCTCTTGCCCTAAGTGACAGAGTGCACGTGCGCAGAAAATCCACACCTGCGCACAACGAGCCGAGAGCAAGGCCGAAGACGCCCGGCTCAAGGTAGGTGACACACGGGGGGGGGTTTGGGGTGACGTGCACGCGCCCCGCTATCGGGTGACGTGCGCGCAGTGACGTTACTGCCGCCTTATTTGCACCGCTACGTCCTTCTAGACAGTACTGAGCTGTTAATGTTTAATTGCTAATTGATTCCATGTAAAAAAAATAGAGCTCTGATATGGCTTGTGAACTCTTGTACGGCTCTTTCACTCCCTGCTTCATTTACTTGTTATCTTTTTACTCCCTTGCCTTTCTGCTACTAGAGCACAAAGAAAAAAGGGTATGGAGCTAGGGGGACAAAGGGGGAATATCTCTCTCTCTCTCTCTCTCTCTCTCTCTCTCTCTCTCTCTCTCTCTCTCTCTGCACATGGAGAGTTCTGGCAGTGGAGAAGCCCACTTGGATTGGGCAGTAAATAAAGTTTATTTCATCCCAGACTCTTGAAATGAATTGCAATACTCTTGAAGTGGGTTCGCAAATATGTAAAAATAGAAGGGTGGGAAATTTAAAAAAATGCCCAAATAAATATAAAGGAAATTAGCATGCAATCCTATACATATTTTCTCAAAAGTAAGTTCCACTTAATTTCATAGCCTGTGTCTCCTGAGTCCCCTATCCAATTGAATGAAGTAAACAAGTCTTCATGCTCTCCTTCCTTGTGGGCATGATTCAGCCTTACCTACTCTTCTCCTTCCATTCATTAGCCCCCTCCCGATCCATCATCCATTTGCATCTGGGGCAAGGCAAAGTGGCATCTAGGCAAATGTCTTAAGTTGCCTCCTGCAGAGCCTGATAGATCTTTGAAAAAAGTTTCAAAGGCAGCACCTGAGCTCTCCTACTGTTGATATTACTGCTCCTGCTGTAAGAAAAATCCTGTTGCTGCTCTTCCCCCTTGGCTTCCTACGCTCTTTCAACAACAACCACTCCTGGTTATAGGAGTTCTGCAAGGAGCAAAAAGAAAAAAAAATACTAGAGAAACAAAATGAAGAAAAAGTAAAAGAAAAATTCTCCTGATAGGGGGAAAAAAACAGTGGATGGACACAAATAGAATGAAAACAACACACCAAGAAAGATGGAAAGGCTGAAAAAGAGAGAAAACTATGCAAAAGATAAAAGGGAGAAAGAAAAGATGAAACAAAAATTATTGAATATACAGATTAGCTGCAAGTCTGGTTTGTTCACAGAGTTCATGCAAAGCAAACAACAAGGTGAGATTTTCTATTAGGGAGGGCAGGATCACTCTTATTTTATTTAACTTAAGTCTTGTATATCCTTTTTCCATTTGAAAGGCACAACACGGTGAATAGCAAAATAGTCATTTCTACAGGCCCACCAGTAATGGTGCGTGTTTTCAAAGCTCTGCGGCCGAGTCCATGCTTTGTCCCTGGATCAATCCTTGGCGTCTCTAGGTAGGGCTGGGACAGGGCTGGCGTCTCTAGGTAGGGCATACCTGGTCAGTGTAGAGGACATGGTACAAGACAGTTCCTTGTTTCCCTAGCCTTTGGGGAAGAATTAATATTCACAAAATGACAATTTTCTCTCCATTGATATACATTCAGTTGATACATGGGCAGCCCAATCCTAAATCCCCCCGCACTGATGCAGCAGTGCTGGCTAAGCTACATCTTATGGGTGAAGTTAGCATATGGGAGATCTCCTCGGGGTAAGGGGACATTTGTCCCCTTGCCGTGGGGAAAGCCCCAGCTGCCACTATGGTTCAACTCGGACCTGTGCTAGTCATATTGATCCGTGTTGGCGGATCAGGTCTGGGAATGGGGATAGGATATGGCATGCGCCAGCGCTGCCGATCCCACACCCTCTCTGGCCCCTTCCAGCCTTCCCCTGCTCCTGCGCTGCCCGGAAGGGGACTTATCTGCTACAGCAAGCATTGCTCTGGCCACAAGTGCTGCTAACACTAACACTTGCAAATCACTTTACAACGATTTTGTGACACCATGCACCGGCGTTGTGCACACTCCACTGGCACAAATATAGCATAGAATTGGGCCATCAATTTATGTACAAGGGGTCATCTTGTTACCATCCCACAATGTTATTACTAACAAATGGACTGAGTTATATGGAAGTTTCTACAGAATGGGGATTATTTGACCTACCATAATTTTGCATTCCCGTCCACACTTACTGGGGAGTTAGTCCCATTGAACTCAGTGTGATTTACATCTGGGTAAAAATGCACCAGATTGGGCTGCACAATATGCAGAAGACACAAGTTTCTGAATGTTCAACTGTGGACCCTACTGTAATGCTTTTTAGGTAGAGCGAGGCAAACTGATGCTGGCAAATTAGTCTGAATAGGAACAGAAAGAGAAAGCAATTCTCAAAAGAGAAAACGTACTCTCCTTTGGAGGACTTGAGAAAGTAGGATATACTTAAGAGCTGAAGAATCTTGAAATGTGTTGGGTCAGCTCAAAGAATAAAAGTAAGCCGTTATATCACCTGTGGATATTTTCCGCTTGTCTTCACTGAATGGAAAAAGAGTGCCAGATGGCACTTGGTTCTGCCCATTTATGTATACAGCATCCTGAGATTTAAGAAGAAAATATATATATATATATATATATATATATATATATATATATATATATATATATATATATATATATTTGCTAGGTAGAACTACAGATAAAGCATTCTGAACTACCATTCAACCGGATTTGTAGGTGTAGTAGTGATTCCAGAAGGACTAAAGGAACCAAAACAGACTGGATAATACCACCAATAATAGGTGTCTTCATTCTCCCCAGGCTATTCTCTACACACCTGGGAGTCAGACCCATTGAGCTCCATGGGATTTACTCCTGAGTAGACATGCATAGGATTGTGCTGTAAAACAGGTTCTATTTAGTTTGTTTTCAGTTATCTTTTTCACATCTATTTCCCCCACATACACAGCTGTACACATATGACTGATGTGTAATTGCCCAACTGTATGGTGAAAATCAACTGAGAAGGGAGAACCTGCTTATAGTTTTGCGTACAATGACCCTCCCTATCAATGGTTTAAAGCTGTAAGTAAATACTCTTCTGATGTTAAGTAATAGTTCACTGCTAGCACTGATTGAAACACAAAACTGTAGTTAATGGTTAAGATGATGAATAACGCAACATGAGCAGTTACTGTGGATGAGTTGAGCAAAATTACTTTGCATGCTGAATATAGTTGTTGCAATGGTTCTCCCCCATTCAATATGTCTACATTTTTGTGACAAGCAGTGGACTTATTCCTCCAAACTGTACAAAAATCTACTGAAATAAATGTAAACTGCCTGTAATGGAGCTGGATTAATCTTCAAGAAGCAAAGCTTTTCCAGTGATGAGATTTACAGCCCAATCCTATCTTCTCCCCACCCCCGCTGGTGCAGATACGCTGAAATCTAGTGCGCTTTTGGTGTGTGGCGGCAGATCAGGAGGCTGAACCCCAAACTTCACCCCCTTTGAGAAAATTATTTTGTATTAAAAGTGTCAAATATATATTTAATATCAAATTACATTTTTGATTTGGGCTGATGCTAAATTCAAAAGCACATCAGTACCTTTATTTCAGATACTCTGTATGCCCTAAGTATTTTTTTTTTTTTTTAAGATTCACTGTGTAGGAATGAAGATCCACTAATATAAAGGTGACAGGTGATGAATCAACATTCATTTTTGTTCTCTTTTAGCTGACAACATTGATTCCCCTGGGAAGTGCCCCAGTTAAGGAGATCTTTTTTTAAAAGTGAGTCCTACTTAATTTGGGAAATGCTATTTTGATTCTACAAGTGTGGTAGATTGCAACACATGTAATCCAGAAAATACATCAAATATCTTATCTGAATACAATGATCTGAAGTTTTTCAATTATCATCTGTAGTTTTTACTACAGATAAAAACTGTATCTGTTTTTCAGTTTTTCAAGTTTTTAGTTTTTCAATTATCATCTGTAGGCCAATAGGTTCACACAACTCCTCTAAGTGCTCCCTTTTGTTTCCATGACTAGGAGAGCAGGTTGCTTGGCCTTCCTGCCAACTCCTCTCTGTTAACTGCTGAACAGTTATTGATGATTTTTTTTTGAAGCAGCCACTGTAAGAATTGTAACATGTTGCTCTTTTGCAAGGTCACACGAGATTGCCGGTTGTAAAATACTGCTTATCAATCAGTAACACACTAACAGAACCATCCTATGAATAGTTACTTAGAAAAAAATCCCACTGTGTGCCTTGGGGTTTACTCTCAAGTAAATGTGCATAGGAGTGTAGCTTAGGGCTACAAGCACAGGCAGACAGACCTACATGTGAGTAATTCCCATTGAACACAGTGGGACTTTCTTCTGAGTAAAGACTCCTAGAACTGCATGGTATGATTGCAATTATATCCATTTAATTGAGAATAAATCCCATTGGCTTGAGGACCCCCAATCCTATGTACCATGGCTGGCCCATCCATAAAGCAAACAATACTGTTCTCATTGGACAACAGTTAGATGCCTGCTGCTTCCCTTCCCTCCAGCTTGCTATTGATGGATCCGAACTTCTTACCTGTCCTGTTTTCCATAAGGATCCTTTAAACAAAGCAGGAGATGTGGAGCATGCTGGGATTGCTTCCAGCATGCCCTGCATTTCTTGCTTCATTCAAGAAATATATGTGGAGGAATAAGCCAAGTAAGTGTTGTGCAAGTTTTGGGGGCAGTGGGTGGGTGGCAGTGTAGAAGTTGACACAATAGGGTTGCCTCAGTCAGCCCAATATCTTCAGGTGGACCTGATATATGCGCTTACCTGGGACAGGAGTAAACCTCACTGAACACAATACCCATGACTCAATCAGAAGACCTGAAAGGCTGCAACCCTAGGAATGCAATTCCCAGGAATGCAAAGAATATGTAACTTCGACTCTAGTCAGCTCTACTTGATTCTAAATAAACAACCTTGGAATTGAGGGATGCAATCTTATGCCCCCTTTCTTGGAAGTGTTCCATTGAAGCCCAGTGGGACTTGTGCTTCCGAGTAGCAGTGCTCAGAATCAAGCTGTTAGAATGTAGCTCACAGTCCACTGAAATCAATCAGTGGTAAACCTCTCATTGATCTAAACTGATGCATACTGCACCCTTCAAATGTAAATGTATTTACTCCAGAGTGAATTTCACTGAATTCAGTGGGATTTCTGAAAACAAGGTCTAGGATTGTAACTTTAAGGGTGCAGTATGCATCAGTTTAGATTAATGAGAGGTTTGCCACTGATTGATTTCAGTGGACTGTGGGCTACATTCTAACAAGCTCTTTAGACAGCTTGTAAAGAGCCAGTATCCCATGTATTTCTTCCTTTCTCAAGTTTTAGCTTTTCAGCATTCACTTATTGTCCGATGCTATAGGAAACGATGTTCTTGCTAAAACATGGTAATAAAAATATATAGTTCATAAGATAAGGCTAGTGGAAACTCTGGTTTTCATTATTGATTGCTGCTGTCTTCAAACATTCCCTGGTAGCTTTTTCTTTTTCCCCTGTTATAGCATGTAAATGAGAAAACATTTGAGGTTATGCACTCATTTCACTTTGCACACAATAATCAAATAATGTTGTAAAATTACTGACAAGAAAACATTGTTCCTTTCGCCCCTAGGTGTCCCATGCAGATTTCAAATTACCGTGAGAAATGTTTTCACACTGTGATGGCCAGCAATATCTGTACCTTATGGGACAGAAAATCGTTTGTCTTTTTTAAAATGTGAACCACCCTTATCACAAGATTGCCATAAGCAACAGTGTGTGTGTGTGTGTGTGTGTGTGTGTGTGTGTGTGTGTGTGTTCATGTTCTTACTGGAGGATAAAATCACACAACCTCTTTTCTACATGCCTCTTTTCTATGATAGTTTCTACGTGTGCTGGCTCCAACAGTTGGGAATAATAAGGGCTTACAGAGGCGTCATAATGGGGGGGGGCCTTGGTGCCCAGGGCACCGGAATCGCAAGCTCAGGAGGGTGCAAACTCATGTTTGCCGGCTCTTTGTTGACGTCTCGCTGGTTCTTCACAGCCGGAACGGCCGCGCTTCGGCCCGCCCGCCCAGGCCTCCGTACGGCTCCAAAAAGCAAGCCAAAATGGCAGAGGGGGGGTGTTTTGAGGCAGGGCGTGACGCCACGTCCCTGCATCATGTGGGGGCGGCGATGCGTAACGTGGGGGCGGCAACCCGGGGGCGGGGATGCCACTGCTACATTGTGGTTAGCAGTTGCAAAATTATTAACAGCAATTCTGCAATTTCTATTACAGCGCAATCCTGAAGTTCGTTCTGGTGTCGGAACGAGCGCTCTGGCGCTGGAAGCTGTCGCAAACGTGCCGTAAAGCATGTTCGTGATGACTCAGGAGTAAGGAAGGCTGGTACAAGGCCGGCCTCCCTCACTTCGGCACTGGATCTCCTCGCAGATTTAAATCCCATGTAAGCTTCCTGCTCTGCAATGGGTCTCCTCGGACCAGCATCAACGAAATCGCTGGCGCAAGTCGCAATCCTCAACAGCATTGGGCTGTCAGTTGCTGAAATGTTGTTGTTCAGTAAATAAAGAAGGATAAGACCACTGGTCCTTCAGGAGAAAAAGAACTTGTGTAGAAAAAGAAGTTTTAAAAACTTGGCTGTTTCCCTCCCTGAGCTGTTTTCTGCAGGTGGCCATCCCATCATTTAGAAATCCCACCTTATCATTATATATCTATTATGTAATATTTCATAAGAGTTTGTGCCTGAATGTGCTTATTATCATTTTCCGTCACTATCCTTTTTTTTCCTTCCAGTATCCTTCCCTTCCTAACAGTGTGTATAAATTTGTAAGTCATTATTTTAAATTGTAAACTACTTTGGATGTATTGAGAGAAAGGAAGCATATAAATGCAGTCAATATGCAAATCTATTCTAGTAGATGGTGCTTGCAATGTCAAGCCTAGGACAGCTGCTCTTGCTGATATGTGCTCTTTTATACAAATATTAAAGGTATTAATATTTTATAGGAACTGTGTTCTCCTTTGTGTCTTGTCTTTCTAATCTAGGCAGCCAAAAATGAAATCTACCAGTGTACAAGAACAAAATAGTTTTGCTCTCTAAGATTGCAATCCTGTACACACTTTTTCAAGAGTAAACCCCACAGAATATGAAGGGACTTTGCAGTAGTGTTGCTGGGGGGGGGCAGTGCGGTATGTGCTGCATGGCGTTCACGGAAGTGCAAAGTGGCTCCTCCTACTCCCCGTAGTAGTCATTCCGGCAGTGAAGGCAACACTGCCTTCACTACCGGAATGGCTCTGATGGTAAGTGGGAGGGGCCACTTGCACAGTGGTGTAGCGCTGTGCAGCAATTACCGCACAGCCGCCCCTAGCTACGCTACTGCGACTTTTCTCTGTGTATAGGATTGCACTGTAAATCTGTTGTTGGGTATTTAATCATCAATGTCTCCTCATTATAGCACATATTATTGCATGAAAATAATGTGACGGTTCATCTTATAAATTGCATCCTAAGGGGGGTCCACGTGTCCAAAGGAGCTGGTTTTGTCAATGTGGGCGATATCTTTCAAAACTGAGGTGAATTTCAAAAGCATTTTGTGACATGACATATGGGGGTTTGTTCAATGGAAAAAATAAAGCTAATAAAAATCCCACCATCTTTGGCACACCTGAAGTAGGTCTTTAAATTCTTGCCTGTAGGTATAATTATTTTTTAAAAAAGAAACAGGAACCATGCATCAAATTCAGTCTAATGATTGATGTCCTGATCCAGTCTCTATTTAGGTCATAGGAGAATTTCCATTGACTTCCGTAGGAATCGTTGTGGGCTGAACAAGCTAAGGGATCTGTTCCAGAGAATCATAATTTTTAAAAAAGAGTCAATTTTTATGAAAAGGCCATTTGTCACAAATAACCTTCTAGGTAGAAATACAAGTTGTACATTTGTGTTGCAATAATGTCAACACAGCTGGGCTTTAATAATAATCTAACTGTGAATTTAGTCAGTACGGGGACCATTTATTTATAATTAGATATTTATTTATGACATGTCAAAATGAAAACAATTACTCCTTTCATCTGAAAAAACAAATGTATTTTTAAACAATATTTTTATAGTCTTCATTCTGTTCACATAGCCAGGAAGGACTCCTTCATCAATTAGTATATTTAAATTTGCACATTCTTTGAGGTATTTTAAGCCAGGTAACATAATGTTACAATGGAAAATCTCTGCTATCATATTAATATACTGTAAAAAACGAACGGTCAATCAGAACTAAAATTCAGTAAGGATTTTGAATTGTATTTAATCTTGAAGTGTTCAGTCAAATCCTTTAATCTTGTCTACTGAGAACAGTTTGGTGTTTGTTATGCTGGTCCCAGGCAATGGCAAAGACAAAATGAAATGACAGGTTTTATACTGGTAAATGATGTACTATTTTAAATGGTAGTCTGAGGTTTCAGGAATGGTGACGGTAGGTTTGTAGTAAAAGGTGAACACTACTACAGTGTGGATTTATGCCATGCCATCATCCAGAGGATCCTTATACATATGGGAACTCTCAGCCTCAGCTCCCCAGCTGAATTATTGTAATAATTATTATTGCTCACCTTACAGGATTGTTGCCAGGGTTACGTCAAGATAATATATGTGAAACGCCTTTCCCACCCAGAAAGCGCTATGCAAATGCTAAGCATTAACTAGAGATGTGGCAAGCATTCAACTGGGCAGCTCACAACATTGAACTCCCCTGCTCGAATGTTTGTGAGCAGAATCAAGATGAGCATGAATGTGCCCTGTGAAGTCTGAACTTTTGCAAACAAATCTGGTTCTTTTTCATTTGAACCTTTGTGACCCTTTACATCAGTTGCAGAGTTTTGACCTTATGTCTGTGGGTATATTTGAATCTTTGTGGAATATTGATGACTGACAAAGTCTTGAGCCTGTGTAGATACTTGGAATGTGTACAAAAGCTCAACTTAATTTCCAGTCCAATCCTGGGATCCCTAGTATGAACTCCAAGGTACCATGTGAACAGGCTTTCCCAGTGACTGAGATTTGGTCGGCAATGCCGGATGGGGAGGGCAGTCATTCCTTTCCCTGCATCTCAGGCACTGGCATCACTGCAGGGGGGGGGCAGAGCTCTAAGTTCCGCTGCGGTCAGACCCTCCGTTACACGGGTGCATGAAGCGGCCTCGCCCCTTCGCAACCATTCAAGTTGGTGAAAGCAATGCGCAGGGAGTCTCCTGCACGTTGCTTTCACCGACTTGAATGGTTCCGAAGGCGAGGGGGCGGGGACACTTTGTGCACCCGTGTAACGGAGGGTCAGACCACGCCGGAACTTAGAGCTCCGCCCCCCCTGCAGTGACGCCGCTGATCTCAGGAACACTTGTAACTCTGGTTTGCTCCCACGTTCTACACTGAATAGTGTTAAACCAAATCTACTGTTACACCAAGTGAGGTGGTCAGCTGAGGTGGTAGAATTCTGGACTTCTTTGCTTCAGACTGAGGTGAGGAATTATATTGCCAAAAGGGCAAAAATTCTTTTTCGATATGGAGACAGAGAGCTGACCAGTGGGAGACAGCTAGAAGCCAGGATTTATTACCCTGCACAGGCAAACAATTTCTTTCAAACAACAAAACACAGCATTCTTACGTCCCTCCAGGTAGAAGTGGTCTTCGATCACGTGTATCCCTCTCGCGAGCAGGTTTCATATGTCTGTTAATGTAGGGTCAGCGTAGGTGGATTCTTGGTGCCTTAATGGTAACAAAATGACATATTCTTAAAGCTTGGAAAGATAAATCACTGCCTGCGCATTTATATTGGATCGAAGATTTAAGGGCTCTTTCCATATCTGAACTTCTTTCTTTCAGAAGTCTATCTCTAGATAAATTTGAGGAGATTTCAAAACTATTCTTGGAGGTATATGCATAATCCTTATGTATGTGACCATTGAGATTATAAAATGTGTACAAGCATATGTACAAATGTTTAAATAAAAAATAAAAATATTTTTTAAAAACTTTTTGCATGGAAACTTTCATGGCCAGCAATTATGAACAAAGTCTTGGGTATCACGGGCAACATAGCCAAGTATATAAAATAAACTGACTTAAATAAAAACAAAATTACCAAACTGCTTGTGTCTTTTGTTGTTAAGAAATAAAAGCAGGCAGAATTACAAACTGCTTGCACTTTTCGTTGTTAAAATCCACAGGCAGGCAAATACTGTTAAAATCCAAAGTCCAGTAGTTAAAACTCCAACGTTTCATTTCCTCCTTCCGGAAACATTGTCAAGGAAAACAATCTAAAAGATTGGTAGCTGTTGAATGGTAAGAGTAGCACTAATCCAGGGACAAGAGAGCAGCTGAAATGTTCAATTAGCTCACTTCAAAGGCAGCAATCAAGAAACCAGCAACAGCAGGGTTCACCTCGGAACAGTATTCAGCAAATACTTAGTGTTCTCTCACTAGGAGCTTCAGGCAACCACTGTGTCCTGAGTTGACCTGGCTGCTTCATCTTTCTCCTTTCGTTGCAGTTTGCCTTCCTTTTTTCGCAATATTGGCAACCAGGTCTTGTTAAAACTCAAGTCCTGTTGCCTGTTAATCAGGCAGGAGGTAGATTTTTTACTTTTTTTACTTTGTTCGTTTTTAAAAAAGGTTTCATATGACTCATCTAGAGCTGGCCACACACCAGTGGCGAGCGTACCGCCCTCCCCCCGTGGGGGACCTGCCGACGCGACACTCCCTCCATGTAATGCCACACACTATGTCCTCTAGGGACGTGACATCATTTTCACGCTTGTACCATGGCTTCAATCACCCCCCCCCCCGCTGTTTTGCTGGCGAGCGGGCCCAAAAGAAGGCAGACAATGAGAGCAGTGATACATCCAGAAGGCAAGTACACCCCCCTCACCGCCACGTGCGCTTGGGGCCCAGGGCCCCCTGCCCCTACCCTGACGACACTTCTGCCACACGCGATTCCTTCTGTTAATGCTGATGCTGTTAAATGGCATTTCAAGCCCTGGGAGGATTATTACATCCAGGCGCGGGATATGGTTTTGCATCCAGAATGTCTCATGACAAGATAAGGCAAGGGAGGCATCCTTGCCAATAATAATAATAATAATAATAATAATAATAATAATAATAATAATAATAATAATAATAATAATAATAATATCAGTATTTATATACTGCCTTTCTCTGGTCATCGGATTTCTCCTCTGACTTTAATTCAAGGCTGTTTACATAGGCAGGCTATATAAACAGAAGCGGTTTTTACATATTACAAATGTTCTAACGCTATTCAGTGTAGAACTTGGGAGCAAACCAGAGTTACAAGTGTTCCTGAGATGAAGGGAGAGGAATGACTGCCCTCCCCATCCGGCATTGCCGACCAAATCTCGGTCACTGGGAAAGCCTGTTCATATGATACCTTGGAGTACATACTAGGGATCCCAGGATTGGACTGGAAATTAAGTTGAGCTTTTGCGCACATTCCAAGCACCTATACAGGCTCAAGACTTTGTCAGTCATCAAGATTCAAATATAGCCGCTTTGAGTCCCCCCTATGGGGGGAGAAAGCAGGATAGAAATCTTATAAATAAATAATCTTGCATAGAACGGTCATTCCAGGTGGTTTCCTTCACGGTCAGGCCTTTCTCTGTCATTCGCCTCCCATGCATCAACTTGACGGCAACACTGCCTCCAACTCAGTGTGCCAGCTGCAGAATTCTCTTTCCCACCGAGGCTTCTGCAGCCTTTCAGCAGCATGTTGACAGCTCTCGACAGGTCTCGAACTGCTGTCCTCAGATCTTCAGGCATATAAGGCAGCTGCTCTACCAACTGAGCCAGACCCCTTGCCCATATGTGCAAACTAATGAAGTGTGCATCAGGGTGTAATTCTGTATAACTCTTGCACCGGTAAGAGTAGATCCCCTGGTGTAAGAGCACTTATGCCAGTGTAACTTGCCATACGCCTACGGATGCAGGATGGACACCAGCGTAACCCCCCCCTTGGACGCTTCACATGCGCAGTTCAAATGCAGAACGGATGCCGGCACAACTCTGCCAGTGCATGGGGCATTCTGGGGGCATGTGAATGCCCCCAGAATGCCCCCTGCACCGGCGGAGTTGCACCGGTGTCCATTCCGTGTCCAAACTGCGCATGTAAGGCGTCTGAGGGGGGTTATGCCGGTGTCCATCCTGCATCCGTCGATGTATGGCAAGTTACACTGGCATAAGTGCTCTTACACCAGGGGAATCTACCTTTACACCAGTGCAAAAATTACACAGGATTGGGCTGTCAGCACTTCTTCCAAAGATTAACCCAATAATGGAGGGACAGACTGTCCATCAGGCAGAAACTGTGCAGACCACTATCTCCTCGGCATCATAGATCTTCCACAATGTGCCAACACAGGCAGCATAATTTGAATCTTCTCCCATGCAGTGAACATCCTGTATAAAACAGCAAATCACGGCAAGGTCTGCACTAAACCTAAATTCAGAGCCAGCCCTACTCCAAGCCATCTGCACTGGGGTAGGACTGGGTAAAGTATTCCCCACCTCTAGCATGAGGAAGACGAACAATACACTCTAGCAGTTCTCAAGCGTTACTTATGCAACAGGTTGGGCATGCTTTTGGATAAATGGAAGAACATCTTTGGATTAAATGCCACTGTGCTCACATAGGCAAACAAGAGATGAGTAAAAAATATTTTTGCTTAAAGAGGTGATATGATCCGCATTTGCGACTGCCACCAGGTCCACCCCCAACCTCCCCTGACACACACCCTGGCTCCTTCCCCAACAAGCCCCATTACTCCCCCTCGCTGCCCATGAATCCCCCCCCCATGCTGGAGCATGTCACCAGCTGCGGCAGTGGGTTGCCGATGCTGCAGCTGCTTTGTAACGGCGGCTCAAAAATGGCCACCGGCAGCATGCTCCACATGTCGTCAGCAGCCTATTTACAGCAATCAGATGTTAGGATTGGGCTGCAAATGTTTGTTTTCTTCTGATATTTCCTATTCCATTGATACCATTTGAATACATAAGGTGTAACTTTACATAAGTCTATGGGAGTGAGAAAAATTAGGTCAGTACAATACACTACTGTATATAGATACATTTATTCCCCCACCCCCCGGTCTCTCACAGCGCAATCTTGTGTAACCTTGCACTGGTGTAACAATAGATGCACCAGTGTAATAGCAGATGCATTGGTGTAAGTGCACTTACACTGGCATAAGTGCAGTTTACACCAGTCCATCTACTGTTACACCAGTGGAAGGTTACACAGGATTGTGCTGTCAGTTTGACTGTGCATTTGTGGCATCTTATATGTCGTATTTATACTGTACTTTTAATTTAACAGGCTTTTTGCTTCAAAGACCTTTTGGTTCAAAATCAGTACTTTTATACCCCCCAAGCCATCAGCTATTATGGTTATTTACCCTTTTACCCCTTGTGAAACATTTTTGGGCCATGCTGAACTACTGTAATTGCTGAATCGGGCAGATATGGTAAGCTCCTCAACTGTTAAGGAATAATTGTGCCTTCATTCCATTAAAAGTTGAAGATTTACTCCAGTCACTTATCTTTTGTGTGAATAAAGTACTATTAATTGCATTTATATGGTTTAAATGAAGTACGTCTGATGCTTTTAGCTGATGACTTGCCAGCCAATTTGCATTATAATGAACAAAATCCTAAAGATCTAAAATATGGTGGAGAACTAATGTGGTCAGTATGCAAATATGCACATGAACTTTTAGGGTCTAAGATATTGTATAATTGCACTTTAAAAGACAGACAATGAAAGAAATTCTGTGAAGCTTAATTAAAATTAACATTTTATCACCCTGAAATGTAGCACATCCAATGACAATTAAAATAGTTTGCACAGTATGAAGTTTACTTTTCCTTGATTGTTGAATTCGAGCATTTCAATTGCATGAGGACTACAATGGGCACATAGCAGTTCATTGGCACTCTCATTTTCATTCACAAACAACTGTAAAGTATCCAGAAGAAGCATTTCCACTGCAACACACTCTCAACCCACAATCCAGCATACAGTATGACATCATGCTTGAACTCATTCAGCTTTCAATGAGATTTAAGTTGATTCAACTGTAAACTGGATGGTGTTAATTGTTTCTCTTATCCAGAAAAGGAGCTACTACATATTTGAGTAGAACATAGTTCATATCTAAGAAGTCCATTTGTATACCATGTATGTGTTTATCATTTGTGTGCTTATAATTGAAGTAACAAGAATACTATAGGCACAATCCAGCTGAGCCAATTGAACGTTTCTTAGGGAGTAACAGCACAATCTTATGCATGTCTACTCAAAAGTAACTTCCATTGAGTTCAATGGGATTTACTCTCAGATACGTTTGTATAGGATTGCAGTCTAAGCCCTGGTACATACAATCGGAATTACTTGAATAAACATTCTTAAAAGCAGTGGTTGGAAAGGATGTTATAGAGACAAATGCTTTCAGTGAAAGAGGTAAGCATTCGTTGCATCTTTCTTATTGAAATTGACTCACCCATTGAGTTCAATTATAATTATTCCCAGGTAAATATGTATAAGACTGCAGTCAAAGGGCCAGTCCGAACAGGCCACTGCACTGTCTGTGTTCTGGTGGTGCAGTGGCCTTTCCGACATCGCAAAATGCGACATGCTGTCGTTTGCAACCAAGCCACCACTGGAAATGGCAAGCAGCAGTGGCTGTGTGACAGCAATGGTCCAGGATACCCCAGTGCTGATACCTTGGTGTGGGGAGTAGACAGAATGGGGCAGGGACCGGGGCAAAGAGGGGGTGGGTTGAGGGCAGAAAGGGGGTGGTTATTGGCGGCAGTGGTGGCAGTGACTCCCTTCATATCCTGTCCCCCTTCCTGGACTTGATGCACTTCCCCAGTCCACTTGAGCCAGCCAAAGAACTGGTGCAGGTCTAAGAAGACCTATCCTGGAAGTGGAGGCTTACTGTGAAGTAAGAGGCATCCAGGACTGCCCCTCCCCCAGAATACAGCACACGCTCCATTGGTGCAACTGCATCAGAGGGAGGGGTTTAGTTAGGAGTGGACTGCAAGTGTGGTTAGGTCATGCTCAAGAATTTTTTCTATGTGACCCATGCAAGAAAGAGAGCACAGTAGGCAGATAAACATACAAGTCTTCAAAATGGTATTTTTTTTCCCAAGCTGTTGGTTTGCAATAATTATTAAAGAAAAACTTTTAAATATCACTCATGGCCAGGATGAAGTCTGAAAAGGGGAACGGCACTGAATTACAAATTGTCTAGATTTCACATTTTTGAAGAACAGATGTTAATAGGAAGAGTTATTATATCAAGAACCATTAATTAAATATTGACAGAACAGCCTTGGCAGATGAATTTATTAAAGCAGCATGGGGGTTGATTAGCAATTAGCAGATTGAGGTAGTCGTGATTTTTCACATATGATAGAGACAAATCAGACCATGTTTATTTAGTCCAGGCAATTTTTTTCTGGAATTACCATACAGAATTAGTTTTTCTAACAGCTTGCATTGTTTTGCTTTCTACTAAACTGATGCAAGTGGCTGATTTTTTTCCCCTCTAACACCATGTTTCCTGCCAAATTAGGTTCAGCAGAGAAAACTTTTGCTTTGTTTTGCTCCAAGAAGAGGAAAATTGCAAAGAGAAGGAGGCATTATTACATGGAAAAACTGGTATTGGAAAAATAAAAGGCACACTTTTCTGCTACACAATCTGGGGCTTAAAGCAAAAGTAGTGTGCAGATGGACAAGTGATAAGCTGTTCAACAAGACAAAGACAGCCTGTCAGCTAAGAAATATGTGGACATGTCTGCAAACCTATACAGGTGGGCCCCCATATCCGCTGGGGATATATTCTAGGCCCCTCCGTGGATACTTGAAACCCTGGATAAGAGCGAACACACCCTCCATGGTTTCCTGAGGGCCCTCCCCCCACCCTGCCTCCCCTGCAGGCAGGCATGCTTGCCCCCCAAGCTCTTATTTTTCTTTCAGCAAGCTTTGTTTCTTCCTTAAAACAAACAGAGAAGCAGCCTCCATTGCAGGCAAGTAGAATGAGACTAAGTCCTAGAGAGGCTCTGCAAGGTTTCTGTTAACCTTGCAGAGCCTCTCTAGTACTTAGTCTCGTTCTACTTGCCTGTAATAAGCAGCCTCTTCTCCTGTTTCTTTAAGGAAGAAACGAAGCTTACTGGGGAAAAAAGGAAAAGCCTGGGGGGTCCCCACGATCCGTGGATAACTGAAACCGTGGATAGCGAATCAGTGGATATGGGGATCCACCTGTACAAACTTCCCTGGTAGTCTGGCCCATTGAAATCAAAGGGATTTGGACTCTGTTAATGTATTTGAACCTGTCTAAAATTCTCTGTTTTTCCAATTTCAACAAATGTAATTTAGCCCTTATTCCAGAATAAAGGAAAATTATCTGCATTGTCTATTCCAGCTTCAACAGCTATCAGTTGAGGTGCCAAAGACCACTGATAAAGAATTGGTAATGGTATGCCTCCTTTTTCTTCTTGATTTTTGCACTGAATGAAAATCAAGTCTGTTCTTTCCATTTGTCACGTAAAATAATGAATATGCTACCATATTTAAAATTAGTGATGTAAACTCTTTCTTCAAAACAGAGATTTTTCAACATGCTGTCACAGAAATGTTTTCTGTTGTATTCAATGACAATACTACCATCTTGGCTGGATGGCCAGTAGCTTACTTGCTTACTTGCTTTCCAAGTGATGCTACTTGCCATGGACTGCCAGTGTTAGTTTGGATGTCTTGCCTGCTGTCCATCTTTCATCTGTATGTTTCTAAACACAATTTTTTTTTGAAATGTACATTTTCAATACTGCCTACTCACAATAAAATGATAAAAACGCTGTCATTAGAATGTACTAATTCTCAGGGAAGTAAAGAATTGTTATAACCTTGATGTCACAAACTTCTTAATTTGGAGATGAGATGGAAGATGCTGAGAAGGAGGCAGAATGAAAGAGGGGCGCACAGACCACATGGGTGATCCCACTCCATCAAAACCTCCGGCGTAAGAGGACACTCAGGAGACCTCTCCATGACCAGAGGATGTCACTCCACCCTCTTCCTCCACATCAGAAGATTCTCATGACGATTCTACAACAGAGTCACCATCCCCCTCACCCCCTGCTGAACACAGCTCTTGCAAAATTGGACAAGACCCTTATAAGGCAGAGTTTCCCCAAGGAAATGGTGGATGCAACTGCCTGAATACATTGCAGGCTATATCAACCTTCAGTAAATTCCAGATATTCCTGGAGAACAACTGCATTTGCTTTGGTGCTAATATCTGGGCTGATCTATCCTGCCTCCCCTTGGAGCTGTCCAAGGTATGGATGTCCTGCTCAAACTCTTGCCCCTGCTTGAAGTCATGCTTACCCCCAGAGCTCTCTGATGTCCTAATAGCCTGTCTCTTGTCTCTACCTGGACTATTGTTCTGGCTAGAAAGCTGGCTCAACTTGCAAAGCCATTTGGAACAAGGCAGAAATGTAAAACAAGACATAAGTGATATGACTCGGTACTAAATAAAAGGGTGGTCAAATAGAAATTTTAGTTTCTGGAATCGCTGCTTGCAATTGACAGATGCTCACTTTGGGGGCCCTAATGTGATCACATGCTGAACAGAGTTTCAGGGGAGTCCACTGTGTCAAATTTTAGATTGTAAGCTGGCATGTTGCTGAAGGAATGAATTTTGCAGCTTTGATCGGTGTATGCAAATGTTCATTGTTTTATTCTGCTGTGAACTTCATGTTTGTTTTGTGAAGCTATTAGCTGAAATGATTGGCTGTTATGTTTGCATTGTTCAAGAATGTGTTTGTTAAATTCAAATTCACTCTACTCTCTGCTTTTCATTACTGCCCAAAGAAGAGCCATTTGATGCTCAAAAAGATACATTCTATCACACAAATATCTAAAATTCCATTATAAGGCACCCCTTAAGAAATTTATGTTCTTTCACGTCACACCAAGAATATGAACCGATTTTTTTCAAAAAAATGTGAATACAATTGATGCATAGATAATCAAGCAGTGATTTTTAAATTGAAAGATAATCCCAAGAAATGCAATTTGCTTATAACTGCTGTTAGATTCCATCCTATTCGTATAAATGGTAGCTTCAGCTTTAAAATCTACAGTACTAGTAAAGTACAGTGTTGAAAACGCTTTGCTCACAATATTGCACATCATGATCCATTTTGCCTCTTTCTTGTTCCCACTTGAAAATGGCATCAAACGGAACTTTGTACTTCACGTTGACTTATGCTGTAACCAAATATATATCAAATTTCATTCTGATATCACTGACTCAAGAAAAAGAATTCGTTACATTGCATTTTATATGGAGCCACCTCTCACAATTCCTCTGCAATATCAGCCTCCTTTAAATTCCTTTTCACAACCCATCCTTCCCATGACCTTTTGGCCAAACCTTCTGGTTTCAATATTAAGCCTAATTCGATAGACATGATAACTGATTGCATCTTGTATTTTAATGTTTTTATTGTAAGCCGCCTTGGTTGCCCTTGTGGGAGAAAGGCGGGGTATAAATTCTATAAATAAATAAATAAAATAAATCTTATTCGTCAGTCTTTTCCTTCAACCACATTCTTCCTCTGATGTCTCTCTTGTGTTTCTTTTAGATCTTGAGCATTTAGGACAAGAACATCTCAGTACCTTCTCAATACTACTTCATCTCAAGACAGATATTGTGTTGCAAATGGGGTTTTGCATGTTTCCTGGCCCTCTTGAAAATAGGTGTTGGAATTCAAACTTGAAATGTAGAACAGTACCCTAAACCTGTGACCCAAATTCCGTTCCAATAAAAGACTGTTCAAGGGAACAAATAAGCTGGATGCTAGAAACAAATAAATGCTGAGAAGACTAGTTAAACCAAATGTCTCACTTTGCTCAGCCAATTGGGAGACTGGCTATTCCCAAGGAGGCATGGTATCTTCCAGACTAGAAAACAGTGGTCAGTAATTTCTAAGATTACATTGAACATGTATATAATGAGAGTCAGTATGGCATCACATACAGTAGGTGCAGGGCAGGCAATTCTAAAATATTATAAATGGGCAGCAGAATCCTGTGTAAGGATCCGGCTGGCGGCCTAAGGACGCCCGCCAGATCCTGAGCCTGAGGCTGCCTGTCAGATGGTGGGTTGGAGACCTACTCGTGGAAGGGGATGCTCGTCCCCTTCCCTGGGTGTAAACCGGGGCTGGACCAATGGGCCTCCTCGGATTTCCACCTGGTATATAGCAGGCGGAAGTCGGAGGAAGTTGGAATAGCCTAGCCGACCTGGCGGGGACGGGGTTATGGCGGGAGCCATACCCCTCCCCCTCCCGGGCTGGCTAGTCCAATGCCCCCCCTCCCTCGCCTGCCGGACCATCCATGCGGCTGCCGGCGGGAGAGCTCACCTTCCTCTAGCGGCCGCTTGACTGGTCCAGCGATGGAGTGAGGGAGGCCAGCCTTGCACTGGCCTCCCATACTCATGAGTCATCACAAATGTGCTTTATGGCATGATTGGAACAAGAAAGAATGGTGGAGTGCTTGCTCCGCTGTTCTTGAGATCCCCAGGATTGCGCTGTAAGTTGTCTAAAGTATGAGATAGAGTTTGGGTTGTAAGAGGTACTTAAGGAATTCCTCCGCTGAATAAAGGAATATTCAGACTTTCTTTTGCTTTCTTTTGTAACTCAGTTTTTCATAAGAAGCCTAAGAAGAAACTTTTAAATGGTTGCTAGCTGGTGTCCTAATGACAGTGATTAGAAATTACAGTGCCACTGGTTTCAAAAAGGTAGATCGGCTTAATGTTGTGTTCCTCTGAAATTGATATCTTCTCTTGCTTTGAAATATCTCTTGAAGACAAAAATGATCTCTAGTCATTTACTTTTTACTTTTTCTTAGTTTAATAGATATAATGATTGTAATTGGGTCACCCCAAAATATAGCACAAGCTTGCCACTATTTTGTCATTAAAGGAAACCTTCAACTATCTTTTGGGATTATTATAATGCTCATAGTTCACATCTACTCTTCCCTTATTTTTCCTCTCCAAAATAACTATTCATATCTTTTCGCTTGTGTGGAGTGTAGTCATCCTTGCCTTCTGGCTCTTTATGTCAGAGACAATTGACCTGACGTTACCCATGGCCTTTGGAACTATGCAAAGTTTTTGTAACTCGGCAGTTCTATTTAACAGGTTGGGAGACTGTCTGCACCTAGGTTTATCACTCAAGAAATGCATTGGCTGCCCCTTGGAACTTTCTGGATGAACCCCTGCAGACCTGTAGGCTACGAGAAAGCCAATTGCTTCTTCTGGGAAGATCTGAAATACTCTTTTAACCCTGTTTTCCCTTTGGGGGATCTGAAACATTTTCACAAAGTTTAATGAGGATATTAATATTTCATTAGGAGTCTTAATCAAAGCCATCTTCAGTTGTGTGCATGGGGGGGGGAGGTTGAACAAGAACTGAATGTGAAATTGTTCAGGTGGAACAAATCTAAGGTCTCAGTCCACATTCCTTGATAATTAAAAAAATACTTGACCATTGCACTTGATCTTAATTGACATTTTTGTTGTTGGCAGACACTTTACAGATGTCTATATCTTCAGAATAAGAAGGTCCCTCATAACTTGCTGATGATTTTTTACAGTTCCCCTCACCCTTTAGTTGATAAAGGAATGATGCTACACAGAAGAATGGTCCAGCCAGTTCCACAGCCTCTGAAGCTTGACAGATTTTTCTTGTCATTTAGAATCAAGTTTCTTGATTCTTTCATCCTTTCTTCAGTTGACATTGTGTGGGAAGAACTTTTGCACGGTGTGAAGTTTATGAGCCAGAGTTAGGCTCTCTTTGATTGTGTCTCTTGTTAAAGAAACACCTCTGATTGAAATTTTCCCTTCAATGAGAAAGATGGCGGGTGTCAAAAGAGTCATAGGAAGTTCTTAATTAGACTGAAAAGGAATGTTCTGTACATCCTTTACATTTAAAAGAATGCTTTGTGGGCGGCCTTGGTGCATACTTGGGGAAAAAAACCTTTTAGTGGCCTGTTGCGATCACATGGTGGGCAGTCAGAATGAAGAACTTCTATTTTCTCTCTCCTTTCCTAGAGAAAAAATATGGGAAAGTGGAGAAAAAGCAACACATATATGAGAAATCATAATATTAATAACCAAAATAATTACAGTAGTGAGTTTCAAACCTATAAAATGAGATATCTAATTACATGCGATATAGTCATGTTCAATGTTTAAAAATAATGTTTACACCCATTCTCGCATCTGGTGGGCCACTGTGAGATACAGGAAGCTGGACTAGTTGGGACTTTGGCCTGATCCAGCAGGGCTCTTCTTATGTTCATATGCCCTCCACCCATTTAATCCCCTTCAGAACACCATGATCCAGTCCAAAATTGCCTGTGTTAATTAGACTTCTGGTATTAGTTTGCAAATCATGCTATTTCAAAAACATGTAAATCAAAAACATGCGTAAATCAAGAGGTGCCTGTAGAGATAAATAAGTGTTCTAAACCAATGGATATAATTTATTCCAGGATTAACATGGATTCGAAGGGAACAGTGTCAGCACTGTAGAACAGGGGTTCTCAAACTTTGGAGCCCCAGGCACCCCCTATAACGGTCCAATTTTCTGAAGTACCCCTGCAAATTAATTGGATTAATCAATCAATTAATTAGCTAATTAAATGTCTTATTTAACTCTCTCTCTCTCTCTCTCTCTCTCTCTCTCTCTCTCTCTCTCTCTCTCTCTCTCTCTCTCTCTCTCTCTCTGTGTGTTTGTGTGTGTGGGGGAAGGCCCAACACAAAATCAGAGAGACAGAAGGGGGGTTGCGTTTTCTCAACATACACTGCACAGATGGGAGAGAAGGAAAAAAACCAAACAGAGAGCTTGATCTCATGTTAGTGCAAAAAGACACATGCCAGGATCTCTTTTTTTTTTCTCCAAGCCATCTTTTCCCTCTCCACTTCCCAAAATCAGCTCCTACCCCACCCCACCCCACCCAGTCTCTTATCTGTTAGTATCTGAGAGAAGCAGACACTCCAGAAGCAGGCAATCCTCATCATATATTGCAAGGAACCCCTGGCTCGCGTTTTGCTGCTCTGAAGTGAAAATGAAAGTGAAAGTATTTAAAAATACTTGGCTCGCAGACAATCAGCTGATCTTAGCTGATAAGGGAAGCCTCTCACGTACCCCCACCTGATGGTCCACATACCCCTAGGAGTACGTGTACCACAGGTTGAGAACCCCTGCTGTAGAACATAAATGGTTCTACCAAATTCAGTGGGAATACTTAGGACCAAGCAGTTTTTGACCTGTCTCCCAAACTGCCCACTGTTATATCTTTGCAATTATGCTCTCAGTTTAGTCATTTTGTTTTGATTCAGAAAAGCAACATCAAGGGAAGCTTTGTTCACGTACAGATCAGAGGCCTTTCCTCTTTAGCAGTAATCCGAACTGTCACTAGTCGGGTTTGCATTAGTATTGCAGTTCCAGCTATTCTTTCACACCTTTTACTTCAGTCATGTTTTGGCCTGGAAAGTCAGTGCTCTTAAGTGTTTTTGTAGTGTCATGGGATTCATGTTCAGCAGGTTCCTTTTGACTTTGTAGCCTTTCGTCTTTCACTGACATTACATGCCACTCATCAGTGTCACTGTCAAGAGCTGCAGCTGACATCAATTGCTGCATCAGAGAAGTGGAGGCTGCATCTTCTCCTATTATCCATACGGAAAAGCCTCATGGCATCTAAGTAAGAATAAAACAACTGGGGTAGACAGAAAAATAAACAGGACTAAGTGAGCGTGAGGGGAAGAGAGTTGGTCTCAGAGAAACGGGTTACAGCAGATTGTCGTCGTTGTCGCCATCCCCCCACACCTGTTATCACTTTGTAGAGCAAGGAAGGCCTTCACCCCTGAGGTGAGGGTTAGCTAAAGGGATTTGCCTCTCTTTCTGTTGGCTGAAAGAACAAGATTTAGAGCAGGAGTGAGGGGTTATTTCAGGGCTCAACAAGCCACCATGCAAGGCTCCCCCCCGCAACATTTGATGCACTCCCTCAGGTGCCAGTTTGTCTTGAGTAGGCCCTGGTTATGTAAAACCTCAATATTTCCTTGCAAGGATAGGGACTCTCTATCATTGGCATAGACCCTCTCCTACCTTACTTTTTCCCCATTTGGGCTTTCACTCAGCGGCGTCGCTGGGAAGAGTGATACCCACAGTGAGGTGCCTACCCAGAAGGTCGGGGGTGATGCATTGACATATCACGTCACCTCCGACCTACAGGGCTTTCCGCATTGCTTATACTTGCTTATGTATTCTCGCTGGCCAGAGACGAATACATGCTTATCAGAGGGAGCGTGCAAGGCAGCTGGGCTTGGAGAGTGCTGGGGCTGCTGACTGGAGGTGCGGTGGCCCCTCCTGAGGGTTGTACCCAGTGCGGACCACACAGTCACTTGTGATGCTAGTGCTTTCACTATATCTGTATATGTAGGATTCACTTTATTCATTTAGATAAATGTCTATCTAAATGAACACGTACGCATATATTTTGTCAAAATTATCCTCTAAAAACCTAAACATCACCCTGTTTTATAGCTCATTAAAATGATTCTTAGAGGTTTTCTAATGAAGAAGTCTATCCTTAAAATGTTAGGAGTTAGACTTTTTTTTTATGAAGTTCCATGGACAAGTTAAGGCTAGTTCTTAACGTGAGCAATTCATCCTGAATAAATGCAGTGGAGTGGATGTAATAAATACCTGTCAGTAATTAGAGCCAAGGGCACATTATTCATTGCAAACACTGGCAGGCAAGGGAATCTTCCAAGAGTGTAATAATATTTTATTGTCATTTAAGTTTCAATTCTACCAGAACAGAAATTGGCTTATGCAGATGTTTCATTGAAAGGTATTGTATCTAGTCCCCCCCCCCCCCATAACAATAACTTTGTTACTTGGCTGTTATCCAGGATTCATAGAACTAGCAGAGAAAAAGCACAGCAACGGTAATACAGAATAAGACTTGTGGGGGAAAGGGACATGGGGGGGAGGACAAACTAGGAACAGAGGAGGGGAGGACAAAGCGATTCATTTCCTTGGGACAACAGGGTCTACTGCTACAGCTACTATTACAGATAGAGTGTTGGATGTGCAGAAGGGTTTCATTGAAAAGAGTCTATAGATGTATTTGCTGAAGTTCAGGGTAACGTGATAAGATCCTGGGCAGTTTCATCAGCTGCCTAGGTCAGACACTGGCCTAATATTCACAGCTATCTGAAAGTTCACCCTGCTTAACTGCCCCTTGAACCTCCAGTACTAGTGGCATGAGTTAGCTATGCTTGGCACTCCCATCTACAAATGGGAACATTCCCCATCATGGTGGGGCTTTGAGAGGATGCTCTCATTGACCAATGGGGAGACTTGGAGGAGCAGCCTCTTCTTGTCACCCATCGCTGGTAAGCTTGGGGAGGGCATGGGGTCCCAACACACCATGTGTGGGGTTTTGCCTCAGGGCCAGCAACAACCTGGTACATGCACTGCACAGGATTCTAAATAAGGAGCTAATAATTTGGTTTCCTATTATTCATAAAGTCTGTTTGACAGATACAGAAACAAAAGAAAACAATCAACAATGGAGGTCATCCTCGGTCAACTCGTCGGCCACTTCCAATTTGAGTTCCGCTTCCAATTAGCTCCCAGTTCCATTTCAAATCAGCTCTTGGTTTTCCCACGCTTTTTTCAGCCTGTTAGTTTATAGGATGTTTTTGTCTTATGAATCTGCCTATGTTCCTTTAAGATTACTGTTTAGTTCTACCTGATATTTCCTTTAAAGTTTCATTCTGTTGGTTGGTCCTCAGTACCATCCTAACAGCCAAGCTGTCACCACCCAGAAGATGTTCTAAGATTAAGACAAAATGTTGGTTTTGTGCACCATCTTCAGTCTTGAATTTTAAATTGTTTTAAATCTTATTCTGGCTTTGATATTATTTGTACATGGCATCTATACCCATATACTCTATATCCTGCTTACCTGGCCATGAAAGCTTCCGCTCTGGAGTATTGTGTTCTGAGGGGGTGAACTAATGTCCTGAAATTGCTGGCTGGGACATCAGCATTAATTCATTTCCAGTGCATAGACTCAGAGAGGATTACCAAAGCATATCCTAAACAGGCAAGGTCAAATACTTCCAAAGTCTAACTTAGAAAGCACCTATTTTGCTGAAATCTAGCTGGTGAGTGAGCTACCATGCATCCCGTTTGAAACTTCAGAACACGGTGGACAAAATGAGGTGGTGATAGGGGTGGGGGGTGGGCAGATCAGGCCTGGGAGTGGGGCAGGATCAGCGGTGCCAGTGTGCATTATATCCAAATCCCCTTCCTGGGCCTGATCCACTTGCATGGCTCAATGTGGACTTGTATCAGCCAGGATGGTGTAGTGGTTTGGGAGTCGGACTTAGACCTGGAAGATCCAGGTTCAAATCCCCGCTCAGCCACGAAGCTTCCTGGGTGACCTTGGGCCAGTCACTATCTCTCAGCCCCACCTACCTCACAGGGTTGTTGTGAGGACAAAAAGGAGGGGAGGAAATATGTACACCACTCTGAGCTCCTTGGAGGAAGGGTGGTATAAAAATGTGAAAAATAAAAATAAATAAATAAATAAATATCGCTGGGGCAGGTTTGAGTTGACCTGTTGGAGCTGTTGGAGCTTACCCCGGGGCAAGTGGAGACCTCAAGGACACCTCCAGAAGCCAAAACTCCCCCACAGGATGCAGCATAGCCCATGCTGGTGCTGCTGCATCGCTGCATGGGGATTTACATTGGGTTGTGCTGCCCGGTATGCTGTTGCCAGTTCCAGATGGGATCGTACATCCCTTGAAGAAGTAGGTTCACCGTCTGTTAGCATTCTATCTTAGACCCAACCTACTTTCAAGGGGAGTGGCTGGACTATTTTTTATTAGTATCTTAAAAGCTATGAATGGCATGTTGACTATACCCATACATGTAGGATTCTGCCATTGTCATTCATTCCCTTGTAATCTTGAGGATTGATTACTGTAATGCATCCCATATGAGGTTGACCAACACTGTCTGTAAACATCAGCTGGTGCAGAATTTTCCACTCCATGTGTTGGATAAGGCCTAGGAAACATATTGCACCAATTGTAGCCAATGTCATACTGGGTTCTTGTTTGCTTTTAAGCTCAAGTCAATATACAAGGATTACTGATAAAGACTTAACTACTTGTCAGTATGGATAACTGAAAACCCTTATAGCAGTGGTGTTACTAGGGGTTTGTGAAGGATGCAGACCACACGGGTTGACACCCTCGGGGGGGGGGGTGACACCACTAGTTGCCAAAATTGTAGAAACCTTGTATTTATGAATAATACCACCATGTTATTATAGCGAAATTACTTATAAAAAGGGAAGAGCGTATGTTTTCACAGAACTGTCCCAGTATGTTCACTATTCTCTGTGTATACGATTGCAGACTTATGCTCTGTTTTGTATTTTTCATTTTACTTATTTCCTTGAAAAAGATTTCATGGAAATGCTTCAGGAATACTTATTAAACAAACCTTACCAAGACATACCGTACATCAGTCTGGCAGCTTCTCCTTTCTGATTCAATAGGGTCTTGACTTCAAGCAGCCTTGGACCCCCCTTTTTTCTGTTGTATAAAAATTGCCCCAAAGTGGACAACGTCCACAGACAACATTTGCACAAAAGCACCACCCATTTTAACTCAGAACTACGTTGTTTTTATATGTTTTGCATGCTTGTTGTGCATTGCTTATATTTTCTGATTCCTATTGCACAGTTTTGAGCTTTGATCTCTGTGCTTGAAAATAAACAAACAACTGAAGATTTGCAAATAGCAGACTGTTGGCCTGAATCCTTCAGCGAGACCTGTGTGGGCAAACACTTGAGGTCAACGGAGCTCTTTGGAGACACAGAGATCCACCTACATACTGTATATCAGCTCCTTGCTCCAAAACAAACAGTGACAAGGAATTAGGCATTAGAACACAGGGGACATTGTGTATGACAAATCAGATTCCCCCAGTTCCTTTACTGCAGTGGTGCTCAAACGTTTTAGCACCGGGACCCACTTTTTAAAATGACACTCTATCGGGACCCACCTAGCCTTATGAGATGCTCAAACATTTAAATCCCTATATTTACACAAGCTTCCAAACTGCAGTAACTCAGCTGTTTGCAGGGTAATTAGCAGCTATCTTGCAAACTGCAGGAGTGCAGCTCTTTGAAGGACAATTAGCAGTTGAATCAATCAATTGAGTTGATTTTAAAGATTACGATTCAAATGAAACCGGAAACTTTTTTGTTGGGTATGTGGGATGATCATGTAGGCGAAAAATTTCAAACTTTGTTTTTATATATGATAGCTGCGGCAAGAATTTTATATGCACAATATTGGAAGAATTCGGAGATACCTTCGTTGGAAGATTGGTGGCTGAAAGTTTTGGATTATGCTGAAATGGACAAACTTACAATTTTAATTAAGGAAAAGTCAGTTAACCTTTTCGTGAATAATTGGAAACCATTTATAGATTTTTTAAGAGAGAGAGAGAGGAACGATGTGATGATATGTGGATTTAATGAATAGATTGTGGGTGTTATTTTGGCTAAGTTGGAAATTATATATAGAAAATAGTGAATAGTATGCTAGTAGGATGTGACGCTTTGTGCTTGCTATAATTTTATGAATTATGTATTGTTTTTATGTTATTATTTCAATAAAATATAAATATACTGCAAAAAAAAAAAAGGACAATTAGCAGCTATCTGATTTTTGAATAGCCTCAGGGCGTGTGGCAATTTGCTGATCTTTCCATCACCTGGGACACACCAGAAATCAGGTCGCAACCCACCAAGCAGGTCCCTACCCCACAGTTTGAGAAACACTGCTTTACTGTATTCAAAAAGAGTGTTGTCACTGTTGTGTGGAATGTTGTTTAAGCCAACAAACATTACATTGTTTATGAGGCATCCGTACAATATTTATTGTGTTAATCAAACCTGCAGCTGTTTTATTATTTTTTCCTTATGAACTGGGAATTCAGAAACATTGAGTTGAATCTTCTTCACTTTAAATAGAGCATGGGTGACAATATGCTCATCATTTTAAAAGAATGCCTATTTTGTTTTCATTTTAAGGATCGCATTTGTTGCACGATGTGTAGAATTTCTTAACGTTTCCCATGGAACATCATCAAAATTGGTGCTGGACAGAAAACATGTCGTCACATTTTTGGAGTCTATCTCCCCTTAATCTTTTCCTTCTGCTGAAGCGCTGCACATTCTCAGAAGCATATTTAACCAAATTGGTTAGGGCTTCTTTTTCCCCCTCCTTTTGATTCCTAAGCAGTTCAGACTGAGTTCTGCTGCAGGCACAGAACTTCCTATTCAAATGACAAATGTCTCTGCTCAGAGATTTGAAAAAACTCACTTATTGACTCTTTCATCTTGTGTAAACAAATAATCAGCCCATCTCAACAGTGGGGGGCAGGGGAGGTGAAGGGATGGGAAGGAATGTGCTTTTTGGGAGCGCTGCCAAATATTCCATTAGTCGGATTGAAAAACAACTTGTTTGCTGTTAATGTTGCCATTATACACAGATAGTAGACAGCAAAGCTGAGGGAGAACAAAGAAAAATCTACAAAGACACTGTAATGGCTTATGTGCCTTCACACATAAGGAAAAGATGAGCTGGTATTTCTATAGCACCTCTATGAAGGACAGCAGTGACGTTATGATATTTCATAATGTCATTGTGCATGTTTTATCATGTGTGTGTGTTTATGATTCTTCAAATACTGATTTCAAATCTTCACTGAATATTCTACCTTTTTGCATTCAATACTCTTGGGATCTATGTATTATTAAGTAGTACTTTCTTTGTATTCTAATCCTACATGCAAACAAAATAAAAACAAATAAAAACCAAACCTGTAAAATAAATCACACATGGATGTTCTTTAACGTTTCAATACAGACTGCTGAAAAGGCAAGTCACATTTTATTAGACCAACATTTCCCAAATTGTGGGTCAGGACCCGCTGGTAGGTTGCAACCCCATTTCTGGTGGGTCATGAGAAGAGCCTCCAATGAAAACAGGGGTGATGCAAAGATTACTAACTGCCACAAGCCATGAGGCTATTCAAAAATCAGAAAGCTGCTAATTGCCCTGCAAAGAGCTGAGCTCCCGCAGTTTGCAAGGAGCTGAGCTCCTGCAGTTTTTAAGCTTGTGTAAATATAGGGAGACAAATGTTTGAGTATCTTTTTTTCTGGTGCATCTTTTCCAGGTGACGGCTGGGTCACATAACTAAACACCTCAAGCCTTGAGACTTGGAAATTTTAGTCCAGCATCTTGTCTTCCACAGTAGCCAAGCAAGTCCCTTTACACATTCTAGAAACAGGGCATGTAGGCAAATTGCTGTCTAGAGCTGTTGCTTCCCTGCAACTGCTATTCAGAGTCATATGGCCTCTGAAACCGATCAGACAATTAGCCATTGATAGATTTACCTTTCATGAATGTCTCTAATCCCCTTTCAACCAGCCCAATCCTATTGTTCCCCCCACCGATGCAGTGACGCCAAAATGGCTACCGCTGCATTCTGTGGTGGTGGTGGGACAGTAGCGAATGTCTCCTCTGGGTAAGGGGACAACCATTACCTGCCATATGATGCCAGTGTAACCTAGATGCCATCTTGGTGATGCGGGAGCATTGGCTGTCTTGTGTTGCGGGTGGGTGTAGCTCAGACTCAGGCCAGTCGCCATGGAGAGGGGGCATGGCTGATGGGCTTTAATTATATGTTTTTTGGTCTGGATGTGGATGTGAAGTTTTTTGTTTTGTTTTTGGCCAGTCATAAGGCTGCCCAAATTTATTTATTTATTTATTTCCCCTTTTTGTTATACAAACTGCCGCCCTTGCTGTGGCCGCCGCCATTTTCATCCAGCTGCCACCGCCAGAGCATTTCCCGCCATCCTGGGAAATCCAGGGGTTCCGCCACCGCCATTTTTTATCCAGCTGCCACCGCTGGAGCCTTTTCCGCCATCCTGGGAAATATGGGGTGCAGCCGCCATTTTTACACACACGGCCTGGAAGACTGGAATGATGTGCTTCCAGATCGCATGTGCGCATTTCGATGAAAGGCTCGTTCCAAAGAGCCACATGTGTGAAGCTCGTTCTAGGCAGGCTGCGTTGTGGAAGAAAAATGGTGGCAGGTGGCTGGGCGAAAAATGGTGGTGGCACCCCCGGATTTCCCGGGATGGCTACCATACGTTCTGGGATGCCAGGACAGGACCCCGAAATCCAGGAATGTCCCGGCCATTCCGGGACGTATGGTAAGCCTACCCATGAGGCCACCCAGTTGCGAGGCCAGTGGAAGACTGTCAATATAGGTGCAGCCTTGGTGTGGGCTTGGCAGACAGCTTTACTGTTCAGTATGTGGCTGTGGGGATGTCTGTGTGGTGTCGTTTGGTCACTGGGTGACTGCCACACATGCACCGCTCCGGCACCAGCAATGGTGTTTGCTGACCACAACACCCCCAGCAATGGTGTTTGAGTGGTGTTGTGGTTGCTGAAGATGCTGGCAGTATTGCTGGGCTCACTGCACCAGCAAGACATGGCTTGGGTTCCACTGTCTCCCCTCCTCCCCCAACTTTTCAGGCTAGGCTTAGGATTCAATGGACCTCACACCAGGATCTGTGCAATGTCAGTGTGGATAGGATTGGGCCTTTGGTGTCATCTTACAGCTCTGCACTCTTGAGATAAGCTTCTATTTTTAGTGAACTAGAAGAAACATTTGATCTGACTTGCCAGGTACTATGATTTGCCATGTGATCTCCCTCTCTCTAGCAAACCATGTAATAATGCGAGAGTTCATAAAATGCAAGAGACATTTACTGACAGGTATGTGTGTCAGACACCCTGGCGTCCTTGGTGCTTGGGGACCCAAGGCATTAATCCTTGTAATTAATTCAGTTGAGCCATTCTTATTTACACGAGCTGAAACTACCCCACTGGGCCTCTTCCTTTTCGTTCAGCAATCCTTGTAATGCATAATTCACTTAAGAATTAAAGAAAATTTTCTAAAATAAAATGTGACGAGCATATGCAACGTCAAAGTCTGTCAATGTGATCCTGATTTGGTGAATTTGCCATGTTACCAATTCAGATGTTTCTTTCAGTGGTAATCAGAATCATTGCAGAGAGGGAGAGAAAAAAAATAGTATGCATTTGCAGCTAAGTATGCGCTCAAGCCCTCCAAACTGTTCATTAAATCAGTTTTTACATTTGCCAACTGTGGCAATCTCATTCAGCTCGGCTGTAGGATTACAGAATGGATGTCTGCCATATGTAAAAGAGGACATATAAAGGTGAATGCATATTTATTGCATTGGCACCAGTCAGTTTTATGTTTATTTGGACGCCTATAGCAGAAGGATGTTTACAGGCAAGGAGTCAGCAATTTGTGAGTCCCAGTGCCAGCCTGTCTGTATTTAAAATTCATTTTTCAATTCTAAGCAAGAACCATGTGGGCAAAGTTGCTTGCATATTTAAGCAACAGGGAAACCTGTCGACTCGCACTCCAGCAGTATCGGGCGCCCATCCTTTGTCAACTCACTCAGCAGCACGAGCTTCCTAGCAACATGAAAAATGTACATAACTGAAGCCATATGGAGAACTGAAATATGTGTTCACACAAGAGCTGCAAGTCTCTACCTCCTCGCTGAATTAAATTAATGCTGACAGAATGGTCTGTGGTACTCTTTTTGAATATCTTCATTTAAATGTAGATTTTGACTTTGACTTCATGACTTGGGAGGAATACTAATTAGCCTATGTTCTGGATTAATGTTGCACCAAGGTTTCAGGAAGGTATTTTCTTGTATATTTTGTATAAGCTCATTTATTCTGTTTTAATGATTTTGACAGTATTAAAAGATGATCTTAAATCCTCCCCCGCCTCCATCTTTATCTTTTGTAATGTTGCCTTCTCTTTCATTGCTGCTTTTGCTATAGATTTACATCAGTAGGTAAATGGGAAATATAAACTAGCATCACCACTTAACTTGAGAAGTAATACATTGGGAAAATTCCATTCTAGCTATAGAGCAGGCTCTCATCAAATTATGAAATTGAATCCTCAGAGAAAAACCAGATGTTCTCAACTAATGGATTATCTGCTTCTAATTCAACTCGTCAATGGAAATTTGTCATTACTGTACATAGAAATGTTGGTCTCAACCCAGACAAAATTAACCATGTTTTAAGCCCCAATCCCAGAGGCGTCAGGCGCCGGGAGGCAGGGGCGGGGCCAGCATTGCGTCGCGTCGACGCCCCCCCGCCCATTTTGCTCCCATTTTGGAGCCAAACCGGCTGGAGGAAGGGAGGGAGGGCCCAGACACGACGCTGCTTCGGAGAGGGTGAGTTCCCCCGCCCCCATTCCTGCCGCCCGCCCGTGACCGAGCGCCTGGAGCTCCTGCTCCATGCGCTCCGCCGTGGTTCCGCCTCTGCCTAATCCTATTGGGGCCTTGCAGTGCAGGAACTAATGTCCCAGCAGCACAAGGCCCTTTATAGTGGTGCAAGGGCTGGGCTGTTGTTGCATGCTGCTGGGCCTTAGCACAAATGGGCAGCACCTAAAGCTTCTGCCGATGCTGGTAAATTGGTAGCAGAGAGGCATGTCATGGAAGTGGAGGGGGGAGGGGGTGGATCCCAGTGGCAGTGACTTGCGCGAGGATCCTATCCCCTCTTTCTCAGGTCACCCTTCCCCTTTTCTCTCCTCAGACCTATGCCAGCAAAATGGTTGGTGTAGGTCCGAGGAGACCCATAGGCAATCAGGCAGCCTACAGCTGGGTAAGTAAAAAATTTTTTTTACTTCCTGCTGGCTGTCCAATCATCCCCCCCCCCCACCATTGGATGCAGCATGTGCTCCGTCAGCCTAGCTGCATGGGTGCCAATGGTGGGGGATAGGATTGGATATTTAGTTCCTTTGATTTCAGTGGGAGATTTGATTTTGAACTTAACTCTCTGTCATGGTAATCAGTGGGACTTAAAGAGCTTAACTTTGATGGGACCATGCCTTATATTTCCCTACTGGAGTTCCATACTAATTATTATTGTAATCATTACTGTGACAAGTAAAGCTGGAACCTAATTATGCTTTCTGTCTCGTGGGATTGTGCAAAAGAGGAATAAGAGAAATGTCATTAGGGAGAGTGAGCTTGAGAAAGAGGCTCCCAGTGACATCTCTATGATAGTTCCACTGCCTCTGTCTATCTCGAAAGCCAACAATAATGTATTGTACATCATCAAGGCTACAATCCCATACACAATTTCCGGGGAGTTACTTCTATCGAAACATATTAGCTGGCGCAAATCGGAGGAGAAGAAAGGCACGGGGAGCTTGTTAGAAGAGGGGACAGGATCCGGCTTGCACCATTGATACTGGATCCACCCCTCCCACCGCCTTCCCACCCCCATTCCTCCCCTCTCCCTGCACAGTTTTGCCCCTCCCCTCCTCACCCCGCTCTCCCCCCACTGCTACCTTACCTGGTCCAACAGGTGTGGTGGAGTCCATTGGTGCTGTTGTGGCACTGCTGCATCTTGCAGCAGCGTTTGCAAAGTGGCTGCCAACAAAGCACTCCATGCTCCGTCAGCAACCATTTTACAACAGCAGGACTCTGTTCCGCTCTTGTAAAGTCTTCCGCATTTGCTAATATATGCCCCCCCCCAAGTTTAAACAAAGAAACTGATCATATAGACTTTCAACATTGTATTTCGTTAGATTAATCTTAAATCTAAAGAAGAAGGGGGGAAATGACCAAAGAGCTGCATCTCATTATCTGGGAAAGATGTATGTACTTGTAACTATGCTGCAGTTCTAAATGCACTTACCTGGGAGTAAGTTCCATTGAACACAATGGAGTTTGCTTCTGAGTAGACATGAATAGAATGCGTTGTTAGATTTGTCTCTCCATTCAGTCTATCTCCTTACCTAAATGAATTGAGCTGCAATCCAAAAAACACTTACCTGGGAATAATTCCCATTAACCTCAATGCAGTTTATGTCTGGGTAGATGTGCATAAACTGCATTGAGGTCAATGGGAATTAAATCGCTGAACCATGAGCTGTCGATCGAAAGGTTGGCAGTTCGAATCCGCGACGGGGGGGGGAGCTCTTGTTTCTTGGCCAGCTCCTGCCAACCTAGCAGTTCCAAAGCATGTTAATGCGAGTAGATAAATAAGTACCACTTGCGGGAAGGTAAACAGCGCTCCATGTTCCAGCCGCATGCTATGCGCTGCGGCAAGGAGAGTCATGCGGGCCACATGACCACGGACGCGTCTTCGGGCAATGCTGGCTCTTCGGCTTTGAAATGGGGATGAGCACCACACCCTAGAGTCGGACACAACTGGATTTAATTGTCAGGGGTCACCTTTACCTTTACCTTAGATGTACATAGGCTTACTTACACACACACACACACACACACACACACACACACACACACACCAAAAGAAGTGTGTCATTGTACTATGGGAAAAGTAATTGAGTATTATTTGTATTGTTTTATAGAAACGTAACACCACAGTGAACAATTGATTTTTTTTAAAGGTGGAGGAAATGAACATTCATTTATTGAGAGATAGCAGAGGAAGAGGCAGAAAATGGGGCAGGAAAGGAAGGATAAATATCAGGTATAGTGCTGTAAGTTGTAAATATCAGCCTGAAGGAGATATTGAAGAGCAAATGCTAATAGAACCAACAGGGATCATGCAAAGGGTAAAGAGGACAGAGCCTACAACTGATCCTTGATAAATCTGTGTAGAAAGGGGAAAAGATGAAAACACAGAACCGTTGATACAAAAGAAGAAGAGCATGACAAAGATGTAATAGAAAAGATGACTGAACAGTATCAAAAGCATGAAGTAAGATAAGAAAGAAGTGATCACCTGTATCAAAGGCTGAAGAAAAATCAAGAAGAGCCCAATCCTATGCATACCTTGAGGGAGAACCAGAACCGGTCTCAAGAGGCTGTATGGCTTGGGAATAGAGGCTGCTGATCCCTCAGGCTTGAACAACCTCAAAGGCTGTTTGGTTAGGGGTAGGTGGAACAATCTGGCCTCCTTAACCCCCTTTCCAGGGGTCGGCATTGAAAAGCTGGGGTCACCAAGAGCAAGGGTAGTATCCCCCATAGGTAGGCTTACCAGATCTCCAACCGGGCCAGAGTGCTAGACCTTTAGGAGAAGGAATGTGGGCAGGTGTAGCTTGTTAAACCTTAGCGCACAATCCTAGGCATGTCTACCCACTGAACACAATGGGGCTTGCTTCCAAGTAGACATGCCTAGGCTTGTGCTCTAAGGCTTAACAAGCTACAGCTGCCCACATTCCCGGTTGGAGATCTGGTAAGCCTACCCATGGGGGTCTGGACAGGTTAGCTGTCTTCTCCAGGGTAGGTGCTTGCACTTAAGGGGGGGGAAAGTTTGTATAGATAGGCATATAGATCAATAAATCAATCCATTTTACTCCAGTCACATCTCATGTCTTTTCTGGTGCGTACCTGGGCAACAGGTGCGTACCTGTTTTAACGTATATGTTCTATGAAACTAGATTCCTAGTTTAGAGCAGTATGTAAACAAACCACTAAATTACAGACCCAGAGTGGAACCTTCTTTTTATGCCATGAATATATTACTGTTTCCTCTAACCCAAAACAATCTGAAAAACATTATTATTTTAAATTGTTCATGCATAAATTGTTTATACATTTGGTTTGAACAAATGAAGAAGAAAAATACAAATTATCCACATTCATTTGTTGTTGTTGTTGTTGTTGTTGTTGTTCCAAAATAAATAGCTACAGTAACTAATGGAGGGTTGTAGCCAAACCTTGATTTGCACAAGTGGAAGTGCCATCCATTGTCTAAGATTCCCCATCCCTCAGCAGCCCCTCATGCCACAGCTCCGATTTCTCTGGAGAGTCTTCCAGCCTCTGGAGTAGATTTGTGGGTACTGCTGGATCCTGCTGTGGGTCTGCTGGGAGGAAGTAGGATAAGGTCAGAAACTTCTTCCTGTGCACGTCAGAGCTAGGATACAAACAGGAGGAACTAATAAGGGGGGGGAGTTATAGTTACATCCAGAACAGGAACAGGATATGCTCATGTGATTGCAGGCACTGCCTATTCAAAGATCTGTGATCATGTGGACGAAATCTACAGTTCGTTCACATGTAGGCTGTGTTTGTCTTTTGGCTATAAGAATAAATAAAACTTCTTCATAAGGGGGGAGCAAGAACTTATCTTGCTGTGTGGTAGCAGTAACAGGTTTCTTTCTTTCTTTCTTTCTTTCTTTCTTTCTTTCTTTCTTTCTTTCTTTCTTTCTTTCTTTCTTTCCCTTAAAAAAAAACATCTTCAAACAAGTGGTGCCAATGGTGTGGCACCTTTCCGGGCAGTTGTCACCCCCCCCCCAATTCTCCAGAAGGTCTTTTGGTCTAAGCAGTATGGGGCAGGGAATGGTGACTGCCATTCCCCCTCACACACACACACACAGTATTGCAGATTGACACAATGTCTAGGGCATTGTAGGAGAAACAGGGCAGCTGCTACGAAAGGAGCTTGCTGCCAGCACCACCTATTGAAGTGTAACAACAGTATGTGTCTGTGTGTCTGCACAATCCTGACAAATCTTCTGACGGCGGAACGAGTGCAGAGGCTGGCCTCCCCTGCTCCGTCGATGGAGCCCTTGCCCCGGCTGCCACCGGACCCAGGTAAGGATCCAGCAGGCAGGGGGCACGGTTCAACAGTAGACGGAGGGGGGCCATTGGCCCAGCCGTTCTGGGAGGGGGTGGGGGATGGCATCGGCGATATCCTGTCCCCCGTTAGGCGGCTGGGCCGTTACACGGCCTCCTTCGACTTCGTCCAGCAATTTCGCCGATCGGCCCGGGCACCATTTAAACTCGGGGAAGAGGATGAGCGTCCCCTTCCCCAAGTAGACCTCCACACCGGCAGCAACAGGCTAGCCGCCGGGGAACAGGATCCGACGGGCCGCCCGCCGGATCCTTACATAGGATTGCGCTGTCAGTTGTGTGTGTGTGTGTGTGTGTGTGTGTGTGTATGTGTGTGTGTGTGTGTGTGTGTGTGTTGGTAAACTGCCACTTTTGCCATGTTGCTAGGAAGACTCCCCTTGATTTTGTGAGTAACAAAATGACTAATTACAATTACTGAATAATGCAATGAATGAAAACTTCTTTAATTGATGAAAATAAATAGGGTAACAACATGATTTTTTTCCCTGCCTAACACTACCTAATACCAGGGGTATTTGGTAGAACAGGGGTGATACCTTGTGATAATATCAGGGTTCGGTAGAATGATCATGACATTCATAATTAATAATGCCCATGGTCGGGGGAGGGGAGAGGCTGCCTGCCATAGCTCTCTTATGTTCTGGCTTTACAAACCTGTGAATTCAAGAGGCAGCATATATAAATTAACAAGTTAACCACTTGATTCATACAGTCTTCTTTCTGGAGAAGAAACACTAAATTAAAAGCAAACATCCATCTATGAGTGGTTTAAAGTACTTTTCCCAGGGCTAGGTCCCCTGTGTGTGGAGAGTGCCATTTCTTTTCAAGAAGTTTTCTGAACACAGGCCTAAAGACAATTACCTGTAATGTAGGGTCAGTTCATTAAGCTCCCTATTGAAAAATATGCAATGTCATGTTTTAGATTTGAGTCTTGAAGAGAGAGCTATTTGCAAGTTCTACTAGAATTAAATAAGAATCCAGTACCACTAAATGGCAGTTTATTGTCTCAAAGGAAAGTTCTGTGTGATTAAGAAGCTTCCATTGAAATCAATGGGACTGAAGAATGTTTAATATTGGTTTGATTGCACGCATAATTAGCCATTGTCTGTAGGTGGTCAATTTGATGCTGATAGGTCTGAGAGCCAAAACGGGATCACCCACAGACAACAGGGAGGTACCTTAGATAATTCTGTAGAAGTATACAGAGCTTCAAAACTTCATTAAAAAAGAAAAACAAAAAAATCCACCACTTTTAATGGGGCAAGGCCCCCACCCCAACAGGAAAAAGATAATTGTAAAAGGAGAGACAGAAATAAGGGGGGAAAGCAAGGGATAGATTGAAGAGAGAACAACAACTGGAAGACAACATAAACCGAAAAACATATACAGAATTTGGGGCAGACACCAGCGTTATCCTTTTATGTCCAATTAATAAAAGCAAACAAATCACTTGTTTTTTGGGTCTGGGTAGATGTTGCAACATTTTGTGGTAGGCCCTTCTTATCTTTTTAAAGTACTGTAAAGAGCCAGCCTACTACATCCAGAGCAGGATATGCTCATGTGATTGCAGGCTCTGCCTATTCAAAAATTTGTGATCATATGGACAAAATCTACAGTTTGTTCACGTGCAGGCTGCGTTCGTTTTTCGACTAGAAAATAGACAGAAGTGATGTCACTAGCATGCCTGTAGCATGCTTCTAGTATGGTTCATTTAAAAACGGAAATGAAAATGGCGTCATGATGCTGGCTTTGCAAACCTTAAAGAAAACCAACATGATGCTTTTGCGGCTTTAAGTACAGCAAGTCATCCCTTAAAGTCGTTTTGTTTAAAGTCATTTCATTTTAAAATTTATGGGAAAATGCCATAGGAATGTTTACATTTATCGATTAGTCTATCGTAAAATTGGTTTCATTATAAGTCATTTTGCTTAAAGTTGCAGTTTCAAAGAAGAACCTATTGATAACTTTAAGTGAGGACTTGCAGTACTTATTTAAAAGATACAGATGCTGAATCTGAAGATGACAAACACCGAGATCCTGTGCAAAAAACCGATGGCAGGGTGAGCATGCTATAAAGCTTCTGCCTTATCCCCGTCTCCTGTCATGCCGGCTCGGCCGTTACATTGCCTCCTCTTACTTCCACCAGCTATTTATTCCACCAGAAATCTGAGGAGGCCCATTGGGGCTTCCCTGATTTACACCAGGGACGAATGTTCCCTTTCCCCGAGTAGACCTCCAGGCCGCTCCAGAGCGGCCCTGAATGGGGATACGATTCGGTGGGCTGCCTGGGCTGCCCGCTGGATAGTTGTGCAGGATTGTGCAGAAAGTGTTGTTGCAAGTCACCTTAACTGTTTTGAATGAATATCATGTCAACAAAAGCCCCGGCCGAAAGACTGCTCTTATTTCCTTGTCCCTCGCACTACATCTCCCAAAGTCCTTTGCAGCCAAACAGTCTTCCTATTGGTGCATGAGGCCACCATATTTAATAGCTTCGAACTTGAAGGAAAGATTGCAAGCATGGCTGGTGTGCTAGAATGTGAAAAACGAATGCAACCCTACCATGCTAGAAGGAGGGGGAAAAAACACCCATCTCTCATAATGGCAGACAGGAAGTCAATATCTTTGATGGCATGCTAGATTGTAAGGATTCTCTCTTCACACATTTTCAACAATAGTCATTTTGGCTATTTTGTTGTGTTTATTTTTAAACATCCAAAACTGGATGATGACAGATGATGAGCTTACTATTACATCTTTTTAATGTCTGGGCTGCCAGGTGATATATGGAGCAATTTTAGAAATCTGAAATGTTGTTTATGAACCTAAAAGAAATAAAATGACAAGAATATGGTAAATACACTTTCTTAGAGTAACTCTGTGCCCTAGGCAGGAATGTTCAGGAATGATAATTTATACAGTTTTCAGCTTTATGCTGGATTGAGAAAAGAGACTCACTGAATTCAGTGGTCCTAATAGATTTAAGATATGTCAAATCCTAAGCTTCATCTTTGACCTGAAAAATTCAACCATTTTTTTTAAGCTCACTCTTAGGTGTATTTTTTTCCACCAGATTTTATTTTTGGAGGCTAGATGATGTTTTAATGAGCAACTACATATGCTCTGAAAAGAACCCACATCACTCAACTGCATGGCAGAGAAGGCACATTCATAGCGCAATCCTATATCTCCCCCACTGATGCAGCCAGTGGTGGAGGGCAGAATGGGAGATTTTGGAAGGGAAAGGGGATTTAAATCATCCTTACATCCCCCTTTTAATGGCATTTGAATCCCCTTTCCCTTCCAAAGCCTCCCTTTCTGCCCCCCACTAGCTGCATCAGTGGGGGAGATATAGGATTGCGCTATGAATGCTGCACCAGTGGGGGAGCTGGATAGGATTGCGCTGTTAGTCTCCATCATCCAAGTTCTTGCGATGTTACAAGAACCTCCTGTACTACATCATAACCATTGTTTTTTTAAAAAAAAATCTTTTCCATACAGTACATTGAAATTGATGTTTAAATTCCAAAAGAAGAGTAGAAGACATGTTTCCAAAGAATAAGATAAAGCTTTAACATAATATTATGATCTTAAGAATTTTAGATGCAAATCTCAACTTTCTTTCTCTGGTCATAATATATTTTCCTATTTTCCAACCATTCCTGTTTAAGAGGTATGGTGTTTTTACAATGGTGTGTAGCTGCTGCTGGTGTGAATTGATATCTAGCAGCGCAATCCTGTGTAAAGATATGCGGCCAGCCTAAAGGGCCGGCTGCTGTATCCTAAGCCCTTTCTGTATCCTAAGCCTGTATCCTAAGCCCACACTGGCGCTGCTGGAGTGCACCTCGGGAGAAGGGGATATTCGTCCCCTTCCCCGGGTGTAGGCACGCCCAGGGCCTATGGGCCTCCTCAGATGCATGCCAGCTCTGGAGCTGCTGAAGGATAGGGGGGAGCACTTCCTCCATGTTTTAACATATGTGGCACTTTGAATGCAAACACATTGGTAAGATGGTTAATTGTGATATCGTCTTAGAATACATCTTGAGCATAGTATCCTGGACAAATGCCAAACACAAACAAAACAAAAACGGTTCATTAAATGGAAAAATAAGGCAAACGATTCCAGTTGTTTAATAATATAGAAAGCTAACTTTTGTACTAATTGCATTTCCTGCTTTAATGTTTAATAATGTGTTGGCATCGTGCTGTTTGTTTTAAAAAATATATACTCACTGCAAATTATCTGAACATTCAAAGGTGTGAATTATTTTCTCAAAACAGAAATTGTCAACAGGTTTCCCACATTTTTGACAAGAAGTTTATTATAAATTAATTGGATCGTAGCAATAGGATGTTTTTGAAAATGGTAAGTACCAAAATTAGTCATTTTTGAGCATGTCTGGCAATGAAAACAAACAAGTTATTTTAAGTAGATTCAATGTGATGTGTTCATGACAAGGAGGGAAATGGTTTGCTTATCCAGCTGAGAAAAACTCTAGGCTTTCTAAGAGTTTCACAGGCAAAAAAACCCACACCAGGCTTCTCAACAGAGCTGTCACCTGGATTTATCTGACGCTCCCATTCACACAGTTTACCTTATGTTCATACTGAAGACTAATGGCCAGATCTTCAGCTAAAGAGAAATTTCTCAGAATTGAGTAGAATTCAGTTGTCTCACTGTAAAAGGATCTGTTATCTCTTTTGATTGCTTAGAAATGTTGCAATATCTCACCTCCCTATCATCTTTTTATTCACAGTGGCAAGCAGAAGATTCTTATCTTGTTCTTAATTGACTATTTCAGGAACACTGAGAATGGGATATCATGGAACATGGGAAACGTCCTTCCTTCCATTATTAGTCATTTTCTGCTAAATAACCTTTCAAAGAGCCCAATCCTATCTAGCATCGATACAGTGGGGCCGTATGGCCCATGATGTATCCAGTGCTGGATAGGAGTGGGCTGGAGGTCTCCTTGGGTAAGGGGACGTTTTCCCCCTTACCCTGGGTAACCCCCCAATGCATGCAATGGGGCCACTTGGATCTCCGCCAGCTCAATCACTGGTGCAGAAACGAGAAGTCCCATGTTGGGCTTCCAAGCCTGGGAGGGGGGATAGGATACGGCACGTGCTGAGGCCACTGATCCATTAGCTTCTCCAAAGTCACTTCTGGTTTAGCCAGGTAAACCAGAAGTTGCTTCTAAGCGTTCTGAGGTCTGCAGAGGCCTATGGAAGGGGTTGCAGGCTTGGTGCAACATGGAAGAGTCCTCTGGAGGTCCCCCTTCACATGATCTGGTAAATTACTGGGGCATCGAGTGCTGGGTTCCAGAATCCATGAATTAGTGGTATCCGTGGGTGGGTGGGTTGGAACTACTCCCCGTGGATACCGAGGGAGGGCTGTATTTCCTTTATGAAGCCAGGGAGCAGGAGAAGGGAGAGTGGCAGTTGGCATGCTGCTGGGTAAGGGCGGGTGTCATTGGGTGTGCTGCCTCAAGTGTCAAGAGGTTTTGGATCAGCCCTGATTGCATTTTTCCCCTCATAGTTTCCCTTCAGCCCTACAGTGCCATATAAAACAGTGACTCTTGATGCACATGCTTCTACAAATTCCTTAGAGAGAAGTAGTGAATCCATTAACTTACTGGAGAATCAATGTAAACCATGACACCCTGTTTTTTTGTTTTTTAAACTATCTGAAAACTATATGAAACTATACCATTTCATTTTATTATTATTTATTTATAGAATTTATACCCCGCCTTTCTCCCACAAGGGCAACCAAGGCGGATTTTGTTTCTTCATTCAAAGTTGAAGATTTTCCGTCTGATCCTATGCATATTTCCCTGGAAGTAAACATGCATAGGCCTGATGTCTATTGTTTTCACAAGCCCTGCTTTCTCTAAAAGCCCCTCTAAAAATGCATTCATCAGCTCCAATGCAAAGACTTTCTGACTTATTCCATGCAGATTGTCTCTAGCTTTCTTTTCATTGCTTTTTATGGTCATATAATCAAATATTCTTGGTAAAGCATTGCTCATACAAGAGTATCACAGTGTGATTTACAATGAGTTGTGGTTTTCAACACGCATGGATGCACTCTAAATTTAGTCTTCTTTGTCTGTGTGCTGACATTACCAAGAACTATTATCACAGCCCTTCAGAACTTTGTCATAATTTTAGTAAGGTAAATCTAAACTTTTTTTCTTTTGCGAAAGAATAAAATCAGCTACTTTTGACCCAATCATGTAGGCATGCTGGACTGTGTCATTCAGGACTGTCATTCAGGACATGGAAACCCTAGCCATAAACAACACTATGCTCGAGACGTGATAACCTATTGTTTTGCTGCCTGATCAGGATTGCAAAAGCACAGGCACTGTCAAGCACCAGGCAAAATAAAATAAAAGGTGCTTTCAGTTTCACCGACTTGAATGGTTCCGAAGGCGAGGGGGCAGGGCCGCTTCGTGCTCCGGTGTAACGGAGGGTCGGAGCCGCGGCGGAACTTAGAGCTCCACCCCCTGCAGCGATGCCAGTGGCAACACAGCCCTGAGGTAAGGGAACAAACATTTCTTTACTTTGAAGAGGCCTCTGTGACTGCCCCCCCAGCAGGATGTAGTGCATGCCCCATTGGCACGACTTCATCAACACTGGAAAGTTGGATAGGATTGGGCCCTTTTTCAACTTAAATCCTATAACACAGAGGTTCTCAACCCCTTCCCAGCCGAATACCACCTACGGCACCACTCTCCTGCTGTGTATCACCAGAAGTGACTAGCGATGACATCATCAACAGTTACTTTCAGGGTTTCGGAGGCCTGAAAACACAGGTAGGGGGCTCTGAGCGGGTGAGCAAGTCCTTCTTAGCATTCCTGAGCAGCTTGGCCAAAGGCAGGTGCCTCTTGGGAGTGAAAACACGCTGCTGAAAACACCACGTAGGAGCGTGGGTCCAAGTACCACCAGCATTCTGCCAAAGTACCACTGGTGGTACTAGTACCACTGGTTGAGAAATCCTGCTATAGCAGATTCTTCAATCCTGTAGTGGATCATGCCAACCTCAGCTAAATTGCCCAGATCATCCAAAAACCAGAAAGCAATTCAGCAAATCAGCAATTCAGGCCACAGGGGTCACCAGCCAGCATCCCTGAGCCAGACAGCCACTTGAGATCAGTACTGACTTCTTTTCTGGCCCTTGCATACCTTAGGATGCACACCAGTTTCCTACTCCCAGTCCCTCACTATACCTGCCAGAAGTGACCAAACAGGCTAAGCTAACAGCACACCTCAGGAAACAGTCTGGGGTAGGCAAAAAAACAACCCCTCTCCCCAAATACCAAGGGCCAATCAGGTAAAAGGCAAAAACGAAAAATCCTACCGAACCCCTATAGGGATAAGTTAAGGATCTCAGACTATCCTTATGGTGGGTGGGATGGTTGCAGCATCACCTGAGTGCCGAACGGCAAGCTCAAAGACACAAGTGCAAAACCACCAAGGTAGGCCAGCCCACAGGCAGCGCACCAATGGGGTGCCTCTTTGTAACATCTTGCACATGTGGGGGTGGAGCCAAGCAAGGGAGGCCATGCCTCAAATCATGGTATGGCCGCATTCTGCCCTGAACCCAGGAAGTTCCACCCTCAGCCAGGGATTTTGATAAGTAATATGAAAAGCAAGGACGTTGCTGGAGTGTGGCGGCTGGGGCAGAAGGCCAGGGGGTGACACACGCAGAAAGGTGACGCGCGCACCCACGCGCGTCACCTCTGCTGCGCGCGTTGCCCTCCGGAGGCTCCGAGGCCGAGAGAAGGCCTCAGAGCGACCTCCCCAGCCGACCCTCCAGGGCCTTCTAACGAAGGCCCAATGCAGCGATACGTAATTTATAACGTTTTTCGCACATGCGCAGAATGTTTCTGAGGGAAAAGGGGCAGCCCTTGCCCTCAGAAACGGTCTGCGCATGCGCGAAAAATGTTATAAATTACGTATCGCCGCATTAGGCCTCGTCAGAAGGCCCAGGACAGCCGGACGGGGAAGATGTCCCCGGAGCCTGCTGCAACGAAGTTTTACTTTCGCGCCGCCAAAGGCGGCGTGTAAAATTTGGGGGGTTTGGTGGTGCCATTAAGGTGACGCGTGCGCCCCCGCTCTTGGGCGGCGCGCACCCTAGTGACGCGCCTGATGAAAAGTAATAGATACATGTTTGCTCTTTCTGTTATAAAATAGAAAACTGGGGGAATAAAAACTGTTATAGAGTTTGCATGAGAGTGTGAAGGAAAGGAACCACCAATTAAAAAAAATGAGGGCAGAGGGCAGAACAGTATTGTGAGAGTCTTGTTCTTGAAAGGGTTTTCTCCTTTTTTTCCTTCATAGTGCCATGAAATGTTACTGGCAGAAACAATGGAAGGTACTTTAAAACTTGTCATCCACAGTCTGCTTTTCAGATAAATTTGTTCAGACAAATATGATAGACTATAAAAAATAGATATTTTGAGTCTGGTCTATCCAGTAAAAATAATTCTTCCCCCCACCCCTACTTCTTTCCCTATGGCTGACTGTCAGAACATTTTATTATCTTGACTAGCAAACGAGCACTATTGAATTTGATAATGTCTGTGGCCTTTTCTCTCTATTCATTTTTATAGGGTATATATAACACACATATAACACACATGAAAGTGTTGTCGCTTTTCATCTGTGTAAATATTGCATGCTATGTTCAGGAAAATAAAAGATGATCAGAAGATGCTGAGTAATAATGAATAAATGATTGACAAGAGATTAAGTGCAACCTGTCAAATAATATTTGTTTAATAGAGAATGCACACTGTTTAACAAATCTTTCAAAGTGAATGCTCTAGAGCAGTGGATCTCAAACTGGTGGGTCACAACTCACCAGGAGAACCGGAAGCTGTCCCTTGCCACCTTAAGGGGCAGGGACTGTGCGACAGTGGCGGCGGATCTCCCGGGGATCCCGTCACTGCCAGGGGAAAGTGATTGTTTTTAACTTACTGGGGGCCCTGGCGGTCCTCTGGAGGGTGCAGGGAGGCCCATGGCCCCCCTCTGCAGGTCTCCCTGCACTGTAGAATAGATCATCGCTCCTACGCCTCAGGCTGTAAGTGTACTTAACCATTGTTAACTGTGTTTAAAAAAAAACACTAGTGTTTTACCAATGATACATTTAGTTCTTGTGATGAGTGTATATATTGTGGTGTCATAAATTTGATAAATGTCAACATTTCATATTTGTACTTGTTATCTAAAACAAAGCCTGGCACGTGCCAGTAAATCTCAAAGGCAAGTGAATGCTTCAGTAAATGTCAAAATGCCATGCTCAACTCCATAGTTTACCATGCCATAGATATACATATCAAAAACAAATGCCAACATATAGATATTACTAACACTTCCCACTGTGCCTTGTAAAATTTCAAGAATTACCAGTAAATGACATCTGTTGTAATGTATAAATGATAATGCATTGACTGCACAGCTCATGACCCACTAACCATATCTTGTCATCTTGTCATTTTACGGGTGCTTGACAACTCCTAGCTTTACATTCACCACCACCACCACCACCTGAACCCAGGGCTGCTAATTGTGACTGGTGGACTGGGTTTGGCTTGGTGGCTCACAAGTTGCATATTATGGTGAAGATGCTGAGGAGGAATATTTATATATAACACTGAAGAAGAAGAAGAAGAAGAAGAAGAAGAAGAAGAAGAAGAAGAAGTAGTAGTAGTAGTAGTAGTAGTAGTAGTAGTAGTAGTAGTAGTAGATGATGATGTTCCTAAAACAGTTTACATAGCAATATCTGTCCAGAAAGGACTTACAATTTAAAAATACAGAAGCAGGGGTGGTTAAGGGTCGGCCCGGTCAAGGGTCAGCCCGGTCATGTACTGGCCAAGGACCCATGTCCATCTGAAGTCCCCACAAATGTTTAATACCACTCACAATGCTAGTGCCCTTTCCGGGTGGGTGCTTAGGGATCCAGTACTGTACAAAGCTTTGTTCCTGGGCCCCCAACACCCTGGTGCCTGTAGTACTGGACACAAGAGAAACATCAGCAAACAACTACTGTAAATATGTTGTGCTGGGATGAATGGGGACTGCTTAGGGTTACCATATTTTGAGGAGCCCAAAGTGGGATGCATACACCCCCCTATTTTTCTCCCCACCATTTTTTTTTTTAAAATTCTGGCCGTGTCACTGCTGTCTTTTTTTTTTTGTATTTTCCCGCCATTTTTGCTTGCCTTTTTTGTTGCTCCTCCTGTGGCACTGCTGCTGCTGTCATCCTCGTCGACTGCAGTGCCATGCCATGCCGTGCCCCCCGCCGCCGGCCAGGGCTCCTCCTGGGCTGGATGCTTCAGCCGGGAACCGGGCAAGGCCAAAGTGTCCAGCTGTGCCGTGCACATACGCGGCTGGACACTTTGGACTCGCCCGGTTTCCGGTTGTGACCAGGCCTCTTCACAATGCGTGAAGAGGCCCAGTCACAGCGGCAAGATGCCCCGGGACAGGATCCTAAAATCTAGGTCTGTCCCGGCCACTCCAGGACATATGGTAAGCCTAGGTCAGTTGCTTTCCCCCTGCTTAATAGGAGAGATTTACTACTTAGAAACTGGTCAGTTAGCAGAGGTAAACAATGATCAGCAGCAATGGAATAGAGACATTCAAACAATCACTTTATTTGCATCAGCCATAGGCCATAGCAATTGATGTACAAAAATGACAAACCACAATAGAATTAATAAAAGTTAATATAATCAATAAAACAGGTTAGGGTTCAATGTAACAGAATAGGCCTCATCTTAATAGCAGTTGCTTTTTTTTTTTTTTTTTGCAGACTTCACTGTAACTGATTTATTCAGATTGGCTGGAAGATAAGGCTGCAGTCTTATACAGCAGCCCAGTGGTTTCCAAACTGGGAGGCGTGGCTCCCAGGGGAGCCGCAGAAACCAGCCAGGGGAGCTATGGAGTGCCACAGAATCTTATTGGAAAACAGTGCAATGCCAATTGGCATGCATCAACATAATGTAATGGGGAGCTGCGACCAATGGTCGCCAATGATCAACGGAGCCACAGGTTGAAAAAGTTTGGGAAACACTGCAGTAGCCTCTTCCAGAGGAGTAAGTTCCATTGAACTCAATAAGACTTACTTTTGAGTAGACATGCATAGGCTTGTGCTGCATCACATAAAATTCAGATGACTTTCCTGGACAATAATGGTTTGATTAACTCCCTTCTCAAATCTTTATAAAATAAACAGGACAATGTAACGTGGGTTAGATCATCCTTTCCCACAAGGATATAAATAATTGTTCACTGCAGTTCATGCAAACAGTATCATTTTAGTATGTGATCAGTGTTTGAAAGACTCACAGTGTTTGAAAGACTCACTAAGAACAAAGCATCTACACCAGACAGACAGAAAATTTTTATTACTGCACACATCAGATGGATGTCTGCACCTTGGTTTCACAAGACTGAAAAAATAAATAAAACCACCCATGTGTGCTATTTCTTTACTTCTAGTGGTACTGTATTTACTTATGAGTATGGAATCTTGTATTATTAGTGTACATCCCACTGAAAGAATCAGAGTTCAGTGATGACTGTGAACAAAATGGCAGTCGGTTTCAGCCTCCAACGGTACCCTCTCCCCCCCCCCCTCTTTTCACTGAGTTTTCATTGATCATGCCAGGGACACTTCAGCAAGCATATAAATATTGATCTTTCGGTGTGAGTCATTCACAGAGAATGTCATTAGTAACAAGTTCCTTGGATGCAAATTGAAAAGAAGATTCAGTACTTGTGCTCTACCTTTCATCTAGGCTAGAACCAGACAATGAATTGATTCCTACCAAAAAACAAAGAGGCAGATGGGATTAGGTGCGCTTGGCTAATGATCAAATAAGAGGAAGAAATGCTTCACACACAGTCGCTTTATCCTCTTTTATGTATAAAACAAGTATGAGTAACAATGTGCTTTGGGGCTTCTTATACTCTCTGTTTTGCACTTAACTGCACACTTGGATGGGCAGGAAGCTGTATATGTGCAAAAGATACACCATGTGGTTTGGGAGGATCTGCAAGCCAGGTTAGTTCCCCTGCTGCAGTAAACAAGGCAACTAATGCAAGACCCACAATTTTCCATTTCTGCTTTATGGATTAGTAGGCTGTGGGTTGCTTTAAGCTGAAGTCTGCACTAATGGCCTATTAATCCATAAAACAAAGATGGGAAATTGTGGATCCACCCTGCCTTGCCCACGCCACTGCCATACCTGTGTTGGTGGGTCTTTGTTGATCCTCCGGTGTGCGCGGGAAGGCTCTGCATCAGCACACAACTCTGTGCACTGCCAGAGTGCATTTTACGACTGCCATAAGTCAGATAGCACTGGCGCAATGCTCGTACCACCAGCGCTAAAGCCCAATAGGATTGGTTTTAACAACTCATAACAGCTCTTCCTACCTTCTAAAGATCTCCATTTCCCAGTGTGTGTTTTAAACCTCTTGCTACTTTTCTCCTTTTCTCTCATTGGGTCATCCCTGGCAGAGGAAACTCATCCCAGCGGGAAGCCTGACTCTCACTCTCGTTCTTTCCCTTAATTCACACCTCTCCAAATGGAACTATTTATCAATATTCTTTCACCCACAACCACATGAATTTCTGTGCATTGATCTTACAAGTGAACATTGCCTTTTCCTTATTTCTCTATATCAGTGATCTTCAACCTTGGGGTTGTGACCCCAAGGTCCAGAGAGAGACAGCGTGTTTCCCCTTAAGGGAATGGCGACACGCCGGTGACGTCAGGATGACGGCGGCGGCACTGCCGGGTTCGTGCCACCTCTGACTAAGTAAAAAACCTTTTGGGGTACTTATCTGTCAGTGGTGGTGGCTGGAGATGCCGCACATCCCGGGTTCTCGCTGTAACCACAGATAGGTAAGTCCAACTCCCCTTATTTACTTAGAGTAAGCAGAGGCACGAACCCAGAAATGCCATCGCTTTATTTCACATAATATAAAACACACAAATGTCCTGACTGAGTGCCCAATCCTATCCAACTTTCTAGTTTTGATGCAGCTGCAATGCAGCCCCAAACGTTCCCTTATCTTGAGGAGGCCTCCGTCATTGGCGTCACTAGAGGGGGGGCGGAGCTGTAAGTTCTTCCGTGATCGGAGGCTCCGTTACATGGAAGAACGAAGCGCCCCGCCCCCGCGCCTTCAGACCCAGTCAAAGCGGTGAAAACAACATGCATTCACCGCTTTGACTGGGTCTGAAGGCGCGGGGGTGGGGCGCTTCATTCTTCCGTGTAAGGAGCCTCCGATCATGGAAGAACTTACAGCTCCGCCCCCCCTGTAGTGACGCTAGAGGCCTCCGTGACTGCCCCTCCACTGCAGAACGCAGTGCATGCCCATTGGCATGCCTGAATCAGTGCTGTAAAGTTGGATAGGATTGTGTCCTGACCCATCAACACCCAGCCCAAACCCCTGGACCTAGAAAAATGAAATTCTGGGAGTATATATTTTCCATGATGTAAGCACCCACTAAGAAGGGATTTTTTACAAATTTGAGCCCTAAGGGTATGAAAAGGGGTACAATGTGTTTTCACAGATTCCTCAATATCTCTTAGGCCCGATGAGATATTGACTTGGTTTCTGCTTACAAAGGTTACTCAGACAAATGCTGAAAAACATAATTCAGGATTTTGCTTTAATCAAAATAATCAAAATGCATACACTGCACCTGGTTGGTGGTGGTGCTCAAATGGTGGTGCTTCCTAATCAAAATGCATACACTGCATTTTGACCTTTCACATTATAATTCACCAATTTAGCAAATTCTGGGCCAGGCAGATCTGGGCCCAAGATTGTGTATGTGTGTGAGAACGAATGAACTGGCACTGGCTCTTAGATAATGTGTTAGGAAGGCTGGAGAGAACTCTAGCAGTGTCTGATGTCTGAATAGAAAGAATAGGTCTCTATGCACAACTCTACCATCACCTATGTATGCATGTTTATAGACTTTTATTATGCCTATTCCAATAGCAGACATTTAATTTAAGAATAATGGTTTAAATATATGTATTTCTGAAAAGACTAATTTCCTGAGTGAACAATCTCTTTTTCAAAACATTCAATAGGCTTCTGAAATGTTTGGCAATATGCACGAATGTGAAGGAAGAGAATTTGCTTTTAGACCTCATTTATTAACTATTTTCTTGAAGAAACCAGCTGGGCATGAGAACCTAAGCTAGTTTTGGGGAAAAAAATGAATCGCGATTCCTAGTAAATGAAATTCATTTGAATCATAGGGCAATGCTGTGTATTCAATAAATGCTTCAAAATTAAACTGATAAATGTAACATTTTATACCATCTCATATTCCAGAGATTTAATTAAAAGTTAAATGTGAGCTTCACAGTACGGGTCGGAGTGAAAGAGCAACCACAAAAATTGACTTTGCTAGTGAGACTGATGTGCGCTGTGCAGATTTACATTGGTCTTATGAATCTAATCATGACGGGAATGGAAGTTATAAGAATTGATGTTTGAAGAAGCTTCTCCACTTGCCAGAGATATGGTCTCTTTCACTTTCTCTTCTCTATCCCTCTCTTCTTCATCATCAGGAAGCAGGAAAAATAACATGTGAAATGGAAAAATACAATTCAGACCACTGTAGTTTTTCACAATGTACCCTGTTTGAATAATAGCCTTCACCCCCAAGCCTGCTGTCCTGTGGTAAGAGAGAGTGCAGAGACGTAGCTAGGTGCCCCCCAACCGGGGACCATTGGCCAAGATGATGCCCCCCGGGAGGCCACACCCCCACTGCGTGATGTATCCTGGAAGCTACACCCCCAAGATGACATCACACGGCCCATCAGAGGCCCAGAAATGGCCCCAGGGGCAGACGGGATGGGCAAAAATGCCTCCCCCGGCCTCATGGAGCCTCGGTAGCAGCACTACGAGGCTCTCTGCCACTGCTGAGGCCCCAAAAAAGAGAAAAAAAGTGGCGCACATGGAGCGGCCACCGCCAAAACCGCCACGACAGGGGGGAGTGATGCCCCCTACTGCCCCCCCGGGCCTGCTGCCCATTTCTGACAGTGGCCAGCTCGCGTGCTCTGGTGTGTCATGCTTTGTGACTGCTAGAAAGTGCCTAGCACCGCCAGAATGCTTGATCCGGCGGCATCAGGTGCTGTTAGGATTGGGCCATCAGTTTTGTGCTCAGAGACACAATATTTATGGGATTTTCCGCCATGTGATTCAGGTCTTAATATTGAGGAAGTAAAAATTTTTACTTCCTCAATATTAAGACCTGAATCACATGGCGGAAAATCCCATAAATATTGTGTCTCTGAGCATTACAACCAGCCATGAAAATCTACATGTGCATCAGTTTTGTTTTCTTCTCAGGTTCTTATGCTGATGCTTCACACAGGTAATGTAATGAAAGTCTGTGCTGGGGGCCTCTTTGTGAATTTTTCTTTCAATTCATAGTGAGAGTTAACCCTGCTATTTATCTCACAACAACACCTTTCATGTCCCAAGTCTAGCTGACAGTCACTTTAGAAAACAAAAAACCATCCAATATCCTTAATCTTCCATAGGCTCCTGTTTATCAACCATTCAATTCCACATGCTCTCTGGAACATCTCAAGCAATGGGGGCTTATAAATTGCAGGGAATGGAGACCAAACCAAAACAGCACAGGAGTCACTCCTGATCAATTCCCGTAGCAATGTGTAAAGTCTCTAATGCAGCCAGTGTTGTTTACTGTGCCCCAGTTCTCAATACAAATTTTATATGCCTCTCCACTCTAAAGTCTGATATGGAAGGGGATATAATTTTTGTATGCTAGAAGTAACATCTTCCTGAAAGTGCACATACCTTACACAGCTTTGGGCAACAAAGAAAATGTATTACTGTACTGTATTGTATCCCATGTAAATAACACTTAAACTCACCAAACGTAAAACAAAACAATACGTATGCTAGGTAAAGAAAACCTAGTAGTGAATTTAACTGTCATGTTCCCAGCTCTCTACCATCTCCTGTTCAAGCAGAATGTGACTCTAAAAAGCACTGAAAACATAGTATTAAATAAAAATTAAAGCTGTGTGGGTCTCACACAACTCATGTAGGAAGGTGAACTGCAGAGAAGGGAAACACTTCCCACCTTGAACTGCTTTGGAGGAAAACAAAGGACACATACGGCCCAATCCTACCCCCTTCTCCTGCTGCTGGAACTAGCGTTCTGATGGCAGGGAGCACTTTAGGGCCATCGTCATTTCTGTGGGAGAAAGCTTGGATCAGGCAGTTCACTTAATTGTGGACATTGTGATTCTGTGGTCGAAGGAGCAGGGTAAATCCACAGTTGGGCAAGGACGATTTCTACTTTGATTGCTTCATTGCTCTCATCACTCCCGATCACTAGCAATCATTGGCATGTGGGCATGTGCATGCCGCCTTTCCACCTCCTAAGAGGTGGGAAATGTATTACTGTACTGTATTACAGTAATACAAATGTGAGCCACTGCTCACATTTGGTTAAAAACACAGTTCAGGCACGCAAAGCACAGCAAGGTCCTGATGGTGATTCTGTGTTGCTGACTTTTCTTCTTCTCCTCCTCCCCTCGCAAGGTGGTTTGTCTGAGAGACAGGAGGAGCTTTAAGTTGTGCTACCAGGTGGAGGTGGTGGTAGTGATTTGTGTGTGTGTGTGTGTGTGTGTGTGTGTGTGTGTGTGTGTGTGTGTGTGTGTGTGTGTGAATCATCACTTGTAGTCAATCAATCTTTATTAGTACAGTCAAAGTCCAGAAACCATCACTTGGCAGTTAGATTAATATGTGATTTAAATATGCATCCTTAGTGCCCTCACTTATCCAATAAAAGTTATAACTTGTTCAATGTGGGAGGGGTGTATAGAAAAAAGACAAAAGCGCCTGCTAATAAATGGAATATACAATAAAGAAATTCCCATGTGTTAATCCCCTTTTCTGTTTCTTTTCCTTTCTCCCTCTCTTGTGCTAATAATACACTCAGGAACTTTTCAAAACTGCTGTACATTCATCATCACAAATGAAAATGCCACATTTCTCCAGCAGTGAAGACAGTAATTATAGGTTAGGACATCTAATGGGAACATTGATGAACGTGGCCCACACAGCAGCAAATATAAAATCATTCTTAGGGAGTTCATGTGGCTTACCAAGGACTGAAGGCAAGAGGTCTTGCAGGAGGCAGGACATGAAATGACATTGGTCAGCTCACTTTTTTGTTGCTAGATGTGGTGCATGTCACCATAGGAATTGGAAGCAGGGCAGGGACGTACTCAGGGCAAGAAGCTGTTTATTCTTAATTATACATGCCTGACACAGACCCTTCCTCCAGAGTCCTTTCCCTCCTTGGTCCAGATCAGTGTAGCATAATCAGTATTTTCCTTCACACCCGCAGACATAATACTGTTTAATCTAAGGATTCACTGTGCTTCCTTGCACAGCAATAAACTTTCATTGGGTCTGCTCAACAACTCCATCACCCAAAACTTGAAATCCATGGATCCATGTTGCAAGTCTGTGAACAACAACAACAACAACAACAACAACAATTTATATACCGCCTTTCTTGGTCATTGGATTTCTCCTCTGACTTTAACTGGGCAAGAGGCACTTTTTCAATTGGTGCTCCTCTTATATTTAGCAGGGGGAGAGTAACTGCTCCCCTTTCACCCCAGCACAGTGTCTTTTCTGGTGGCTGTTTGCTGGTGGTCTTCTGCATCTTTTTTAGATTGTGAGCCCTTTGGGGACAGGGAGCCATTTGATCAGTTGATTTTGTCTGTAAACCGCTTTGTGAACTTTTTGTTGAAAAGCGGTATATAAATAGTGTTAATAATAATAATAATAATAATAATAATCCAAGGCAGTTTACATGGGCAGGCTTTCCCAACCCCCGTAATGGTTTTTTTTTTTAACAATCATATATAAATGTTCAATCTTTCATGAACAACTGCATTCCAGATGGTATCGTTTTGCAGGATGGCCTCTCCCTGGCTGTCACCTCCCACATTCGGCCGACGGAGCTGGCAGCTCTTTATCTCTCCTCACAGAGGCTTTCACAGCTTTTTGCAGCAATCTTTAGGCTTACAAAGCGGCAACTCTACCAACTGAGCTAGACCTCCTGCATGGTTGCTTTGATGTTCTCCTACCAGTTCCTTCCAGGATTTGTTTGTTTTCCCTGTGCATAGCTTAATTTTATTGAGATTGTATTAAAAAACCACATTAGCACTGTTGCAAGTGGTGAAATTCTTGAGTTTCCTTCCAGCTTGTGGATGATAAACTAATGGGTTATTAAAACTGAGGCATGTGCAAAATGTGTCTATTTCCATCAGTATTTTTGCCTCCTTACACATTGGCATCACATTTGTGGAAAGCGAATGCACAAAAGAGAATGCCGTCTGAGACATTTTCTGGCAGATCCACAGTTGTAGCACATCCCTTCTTCTTAGAGATTTCTCAAAACCTTGTCTGAGCATCATTCGCTTAGGCTGGCCTCCAGTTGTTGGAGACATTTTCACATTCTGATCCCCCACGTCACAGTAAGCAAGCCAAGATAAGAAGGTTGGAGACACTTTTACTGATTATATTATTTTTGCATATTTCCTCCAAGAAGGTCAGGGTAGCATACGTGGTCCATACCCCATTTATTTTATCATTCCAGCAACCCTGTTAGGTTGGGTTGAGAGATGGTGACTTGCTCAATGTCACACAGTGAACTTTGTGGCTAAATGGTTCTCCCTGGTCCTAGTCTGACTGACACGCTCACCACTCTATGACTCTTTCTGACACTGAGACGGACTTCAGGACATATCAGCCAATGGCTACCACCACATACATGTAAGTAGATGTCATGATGAACCATATCAGCAAAAGGTACCCTACTATTCCGATTATATTTCTACGACAGGTTGTCTATATACTCATTTACCTGTCTAAATTATTAGTTTATTGGTTGCAACAAGCCATCTTGAAACTGATTCCATTTTAAGAGCTTGGGGACATTTATGACCGTGCAATCCAGCGTAGACATTGGCTGTTGGAGCTCTTGCTCTGCTGACCTAGGGTGTTAAACGTTTTCGACATCCTTGGAGTAATCGGCACCGGCGTGGAGGCCGGCACTGCTCACTCCTAAGACCTCCAGTTCCACACAAGCTGACGCAGGTAAGGTCTGTGCCAGGTGGCGGGAGGGAGGGATGGGGTGGCAAGGGAGGGACCATTGATCGGCTGGGCACGGGAGGAGGGCAGGGATATCGGTGGTGCACTCGGCCATATCCCCATCCCCTTCCCAGGCCGGGCTGGCCGTACATGGCCTCCCCATACGTGCACCAGCTCCAGAGCTGGTGAGCATCCGAGGAGGCCCATTGGGGCCTCCAGAGATTACAGCAGAGGAAGGGGACAAATGCATCCTGACTAGAATGCAGCAGGATCAGGCTGTGAGTGACAGACAGGCTTCAAAACAGACAGGCTTCAAATTAACCTTCTACAATGTTTCAAAGAAGTGGTGTGGTCCAATTTAACAAACCATTACCCAGAAAAAATGAGGGTATCACTGACCAGTGCATCCATCAGACTTGATTTTTCTAGGTGCAATGGAAAGGATTTTTAGGGCTTTTAGTTCCTTATACTGTTGAATGTATGTTGGTGCTACTATATAAAAAGCATATCAGCAAAACCTGTTATCAGGTAAAAGATGTGACAGCCACAGCATTTCTTATTAAGATCAGAAGAAAAAACAATCTGTCAATCATTTCAGTACGAATGCATTAAAGGTAGGATTTTTTTTCCCACATGGTAAATATGAAAAATGATTTTAGATATGAAAAATGTTGGATGTATTCATCCAACATTTACGGTGAGATCCTACCTAACGTTCCAGCGCCGGAGCGAGTGCTACAGCGCCGGAAGGTGTTGCAAACGTGCAGCAAGTCACGTTTGCGCCTCCTTTGGAATAAGGGAGGCCAGCCTCCCTCATTCCGGTGCCGGACCGAGGATGCGGCCAGAGGCAGAAGGTGAATCTCCTGCTGGCGGCTGTATGGGCGGTCCAGGTGGCGAGGGAGGGGGCCCATTGAGCGAGCTGGCCCGGGAGGGGTTGGTGCCGGCCATATGCTCGTCCCTGCTGGGCCAGCTCGGCCATTACATGGCCTCCTCGACTTCCGCCAGATATTTAGCTGGCAGAAATTCAAGGAGGCTGATAGGACCGGCTCCGGTTTACACCCGGGGAAGGGGACGAACGTCCCCTTCCTTGAGTAGACCTCCGGCCCGCCGCATGGTGGTCCGGACCTCCAAATCCTGTGTAAGGATCCACCACTGGTTCCTTATACAGGATTTGGCTGTTAAGCATGTAAATACATGCCACACTTTTCAGGAGCTCTTTCTGTTGTAGTGATGCTATATGCAAGTGAGAACAGCATTTGGTCAGTTTATCAAAGGTCCATTTTTAATTCATAACTTGCAGGACAAGTAAATCGCTTTTTAAAAGGTACAAAGATATGACAAGTGGTTGAAAGAATATCAGTTTAATAAAAAATAAGCTGTTTTGAAGAAAATCACATGAAGCATTTATGATAAGGGAAAGTTGCAGTGTTTGGGTGCTAGAGAAAGGAATGAATCACCTGCTTTCCACCTACAGAGGACATGAGGACTTGTATCTTCTCCTCGGGGACCAATGTAGCTCAGATACAAAAACCTATAACAAGCTATAAAGTTTATGCATTCCCCAGCAATGCCCACCCCACCTAGTCTTGTACAGAGTTGCAAAACAGCTAAACATTGCTACTATATACTGTACTTGCTGAGCTCAACTTAGCTTGGCTATTTGTATTAATTCACAGCCACACATGCCTGGAAGCAGAGGATTGACATCCCTATCAATAGTCTCTTTCCTCATGTGTTTGTCAGGTTTTGAATCCAGATCTCCTAACTGGAATGACAGTATGCCACAACTGCCCCTCTCCCAATAAAGACATGTGGCATCGACTTGGAATCAAATTGTCACAACTTTATGGAATCCAATTGTAATCTGCAGCAGGTGCTAGCAATCCTTGTGAACCTCCACACTCATTAGCAGTGCAGGCAACTTAAATCTTGACAAGACCAGGATGGTGACACCTTCCCTTTACCTAGTTGGAGCCACACTGGCCCCAAGCAGTGGATCAGACAATAGTCTAGTCCAGTGGCTTCTGACCTTTGGTGTCACCCTAAGGCAGTGGCTCCCAAACTGGGAGGCGCAATTCCAAGGGAAGCTGCGGAATCCAGCCAGGGGAGCCACGGAGTGCCACGGAATCCTCTTGAAAAACAGTGCAATGCCAACTGGCAGGCATCAACATAATGTAATGGGGAGGTGTGGCCCATGATCGCCAATTGTCAAGGGAGCCGCAAGTCAAAAATTTGGGAAACACTGGCCTAGTCCCTCTTCTTCCCAGCTGAGCCCTGTACAGGCTGAGGAGGCCCATAGTAACTTCATTACACTCAAGTCATCTAGTGCAGCAAACCCTCCCATCTCGACTGATTTCAGTAAGGTATGGGAGTAAAAAAATAATACAGGTCCTAACAGTGGCTGGCTGATCCCATACTGCATTTCCAGGAAGGTGGTAGGCTGCTGCATCTACTCAAACTGAGGCACCGGACAGTCAGAGCATCCTAAACTTGGTTGGCTCCAGGATCCACTGTACCATTCTGGGACTCTTCACTTACAGGTGTGCTCCGCATGTATGCACTCCACCCCCAACCCATTTGTCTCTCCCCTTGGCTCACCATTCCTGCCTGTCCCATTGTCCTCTCCTGGCCAACCAGCCCACCCCTCCTTCATTTTTTTCCCCTCACCACACTTGCTCACCCTGTTTACCTGGAAGCTATTGGCTGCTGAATAGGGGAGCAGAACTGGCAGCAGCCAAAGAAGTACACATTTTTTCAACTTGCTATTGTAAGTCCTATAACAGCCATGCAGTGGGTTGGTTGGATCTCTGGAGAGTGTGGGCTCCTGGCATGTGACCACATAGCCCAGCCTCTGATGCCAGCATTGATCCTAATGGTTGATCTCCTCCAGCAATCTGCAAAGCACTCTTGCTTCCCCCCAATTCTCACACTTTCCATAACATGGTAGGTCAGCACTCTTCTGGGGGGAACGGCAACCTTATTCCCAAGGTTTCTCAATCCTCATGTATTGGATTTCCTTACATATATGAATAGGATCGCTTTTGATGATGCTTAATTCACAAACCATCTGATAATGTGTGTATTAATCCCCATTTCAGTCATCCAATGCCACTGGTGAGTCTGTAAACCTATTCACTACAAGCAATACATTTTCTTCAATGACTCAGAGGGTGTTGATTTCTGAGCTGGGTTATGCCTGTCCTGACGCCCTGACAGGTCACAATGTTCTTTGTTGCAAAGAATAGAATCAGGGAGAAGTCTTGCCGGCATTTGTTACACCAAGCAGAGACAGAGCTGCTACGTCGCAAGCATCAGGGTTTCAGGTAGAAAGGAAACAACAACTCACAGATGAAATTACAGTTGCTCAATACTACCATCTGGCATATTTTGCAGACAATGAAATAGGGCCTTTCAGAAATGCACCTATTGACCCCTCTTGAGCTAATAACACTTGTCTGCACAGATACCTCACAGGAGTGAGGTAAGCAGACTGTGTGCTATTGTAAGTTGTGAATCATGAATACATCCTTAAGTCCAGTAAGGACATGATGCTTCCTTCAGTTCCAATATGGTGATGCCATGTACCAGTCTTAAGAAGAATAACAGTGATTCTTTCTATAAATGATGATTCTGTGCTCAGAACCCTCAACTATGTTCATATTGTTATCTTACAGCACAATCCTAATAAAATCCCTGCGTGGTGATACAGCCCCAGCAGTCACAACGGGTCAATTCAGACCTGTACCAGCAATATCACTGACACAAGTCTGCATTACACATTCATATATAGGCTTACCAGATTCTGAGGTGTCCAAATCGGGACACACACAACCTACTTTTTTCCCCCTTCAGATTTTCTTTTTAATTTTCATGTCACTTTTCTTCTCCCTTTTTTTTTTGGCGGGCCCAAATCTTGTGAGGGCACATGAGGCAGTGTGCTACTGCCTTATGTGCCCTCACAAGATTTGGGCGCCGCCATCTTCGATCTTGTGAGATTTCGTGAGATCCAAGATGGCCGCATAGGAAAACTTTTACCCTTTTAAAATTGTGGAAGCAGCAGCGGTGGTGGCGGACCCAGAAAACTAGGATTGTCCTGGTTCCGTGCCCGGTGACCAGGACCAGGACCAGGCCAGACCCAGGCCCTGGAAACAGGGGCAGTCCCAGTTTTTCCGGGACGGATGGTAAGTCTATTCATATACCTCAGTTGGGGCAGACTTTATAATTCTGGGAGCTACTTTTTGAGGGTGTTTTGGCAGCTACCAGAACAAAATGGTGGACCTAGTCGTAAAAGGTCAACTTGTACAATAATCATTTTTATTGTTTGTACACACGCACGCATGCACACACACAATTCAGTAGTGCACTCCAAGCAACATTCTGCCCATGCTCCAAACAGTTGGGTTGGGATTTGAACCTAGATTTCCAGGACATGGGTAAGATACCTGAGTTCTCAGGAGCTGAGGTCGTGGCAGGATAAAAGATGGGGCAGGAGGAAGAATATTTGAGAGTGACTTTAAATCACTGTTGGAGCTACCAATAACTGCAGAGTGATTTATAGCAATTACTACTGGTTTTCACTTAGAAAAAGCATAAAAGTAAACATGAAAGACTGTCACAATCCTTTAATTTCCTCTTATATTGTTACATTTTTATATTTTACTTTATTACATAGTTGTTTTCCATCCTTGCTCAAGGCATCTGATTTGCACGCAGTAGGCTCGAAGTACAGTTCTTGGCATCTCTAGGTAAAAGTTGCCTCAAGTAGCAAAGCTAAGAAACACCTCTGACTATGACCTTGAAGCAGAGGCGTATCAGGAGCGGATGCTGCCTGGAGCACTGCTCGCTGAGGCGCCGCCCTGAAGGGTCGTTGCCGCTGCTGGGGGGGCGCCGCCGCTCCGGGGGGGCATCGCCGCTCCAGGGGGGGACCCAGCTTACCAGGGCACTCCGAGGCCTTCTCCCCCGGCCTTGGAGCCGGAGAAAGCCCCGGAGCGTCCACCACCCCGGAGCGTCCACCATTACGTAAACATTCTGCGCATGTGCAAAAAAAGGATAAATAGCGCGGTGCCGCAGTTGGCCACCTTCAGAAAGCCCTGGCCACCGGTCGTGGTGGACGCTCTGGGGCTTTCTCCGGCTCCGAGGCCGGGAGAAGGCCTCGGAGCGCCCACCCGCGTCACCGGGCAGGCGCGCGCTCCGTGGAAAGACTGGAGCGAGCGGAGCAGCACCGCCCCGCGCCGCTGCTTGCTCCAGTCTTTCCACGCCTCTGCCTTGAAGAGCCTCTGCCAGTCAGTGTGGCCAGTACTGACAGCGCAATCCTGTGTAGGATACAGGCTGCCCGCCGTATCCTATCGTATTTCCAGACTGCCCTGGGGCAGCCCGTGAGCAATTTGGGAGAAGGGGACAATCGTCCCCTTCCCCCAGTATCAGCAGCAGTAGGCCCAATGGGCCTACTCACATGTGCGCGAGCAGTTGCCTGATACCCTGCCCTGGGGCAGCGCGGTCTGTCCCAGGGCTTCATCTTCATAGGATCGCCCCATGAGTTAGTATAAGGCCGTTTCATAAGCTAGTGGTCAAAGGCACAGATTTGGCAGGGTTCATTTCCTCTTCCCCTCCAAGCTTTTCATGATGGTGTATTATTATATTCCTGGCCATTGTTCTTTTTTGACTTAGGAATTTCTAGCATCTCCAATGACACTTTCTAGAAGCATAAGTACCTAACAGGATAGTAATGCCATCTTAGTGCTTCTGATGAGCTTAATGCCATCTTAGTGCTTCTGGCTGATCATCGTTTATTCTCTCTTTCTGTGCTAGAGCATAGCAATGGATCTGAGTTCATGTATCTTTTTTTCCAAAACAACATTTTGGGATTGCTTTTCTCCTTGGAACGAAGCACTGATATTGTGATCAGTAGGGAACGGAGACTGTGTAGGAGTTAAGCTCTGATAGGGAGTAGGCAGCTTAATTTGTTGTTATTGGACTAAAGGAAAGAAAAAAATCTGTTAAATGAATTAGATAAACAAACAACAAAAATACCGCTATGTTTCTAGCTATAATGCACACTATGGTGGTTTAAGACAAGTGATGAGGAAATCAAGGCACAATCAAACCTCATGGATTGAGTAGCACATCAATGTCTTTGCTGACAACAAACACCCAGCTCTACAAGTATGAATCTTTACAATGTGAATTATGGGGATAGATGCCTGTGCAAAAATGTCTAGTGCAGTATTCTTCAAACTGTCGGGACTCACTTGGTGGGTTATGACCTGATTTCTGGTGGGTCCCGCAGAGCCTCCAATGAAAACAGAGTGATGTAAAGATCAGATAACTTAATTGCCTCAAACCCTGAGGCTATTCAAAAATCAGATAGCTGCTAATTGCCTTGCAAAGAGCTGAGTTCCTGCAGTTTGCAAACTTGTGTAAATATAGGGGAATAAAATTTTGGAGGGACTTTTTATGATGTTTTTTTTCCAAGTCTGTCAATGACAGGTAGTGGGGGCAGGTGAAGGCTGAGTCACATAACTAAGCCCCTCAATCCTTGAGGCTTGAGCATTAGGGCTGCCTCATTATGAGAAATGGATTGAGTTTTTTCAAATAAACAAATTAAAAATATTGTTTCTTTCTAGATCACCTTTCTAGATCACCTTTCTAGATCACCTTAAAGTCTTGTAAAGCTAGGTGGGACAGTGCAATTCACCGTTACTTTCTAACAGCGGAATGCATGCTCACAAACGTGCCGTAAAGCTTACTTTAGAGTAAGGGCACGGAGGCTGGCAGCCCTTATTCTGCCACCGGATTGACCCAGCCGCCGCCAGAGGAAGATAAGTCTCCCTCCGGCGGGAGCACGGGCAGGCCGGGCGGTGATGGAGGATGGAGGTTGGCCCAGCAGGTCTCGGAGGGGGCGGGGATGGTGGCCACCGCATCCACATCCCGTTCCCGGGCCGGTGCAGCCGTTACATGTCCTCCTCGGACTTATGCCAGCTTTGGAACTGGCGGAAATCTGAGAAGGCCCATTGGGGCCTCTCCATGCTACACAGGGGGAAGGAGACGAATGTCCCCTTTCCCCGAGGAGACCTCCGGGCCAATCATAGTCAGCCCAGAATGGGGATAGGATCCAGCGGGTGGACCTAGGGGCTCCCGCAGATCTTTACAGTGGATTGTGCTCAGAGTGTCATTTTAAAACATGGGGCCTGTTGCTAAAAAGTTTGGAAACAACTGGTCTAGTGTATTATATAAGCTGCGTAAATAAGATTTTTCCATTAGATTTTTTCAACCTTTTTTTTTTTATCTCACAGCACACTGATAAGGTGCTAAAATTGTCAAGGCACACCATTAGTTTTTTGACAATTGACAAGGCACACCATGCTGCTGGTGGGGGTTTACATCCCCCAATGGCCCTATAATAAAGTATCCTTCCCCAAAGTCCTGTGGCACACATGCAGACCATTCGTGGCACACCAATGTGCCGTGGCACACTGGCTGAAAAAACCCTCAACAAATAATAAAGAAAATCTAGGTAGCAACAAAACCCAGATCACAACAGGAAAAAGAAAAAGAAAACTAAAGCAGTTCAAAGGCATGACAAAACAGAACAAGATATGGCTTGGCTGCCACCATTACTCATACTCATACCTACCCCAAAATTCATTCAAATCTTGTGGGACCCTGACAAATTGCCATCCTACCTCCAAACTCCTTTCCCACGAAGCACTCTGGTCCAGCATCTCGTGCTGCAATGCCTTACCTGGGAGCCCATGGAGGCCACTTCTGAGTGACCACAATGCACTCTATTGCATTCTCCCCCCCTGCTAACTGGACAAGAGGCACTTTTTTAATTGGTGCTCCTCTTATATTTAGCAGGGGGAGAGTAACTGCCTCCTTTCACCCCAGCACAGTGTCTTTTCTGGTGTCTGTTGCTGGTGGTGGTCTGCATATTTTTTAGATTGTAAGCCCTCTTGGGACAGGGAACCATTTAATCATAATCATTTGATTTTGTCTGTAAACCGCTTTGTGAACTTTTTGTTGAAAAGCGGTATATAACTACTGTTAATAATAATAATTAATAATATTGGCCTCTTTTGGCCTCAGGATGGCTTGAGGAAACAACCAAAAATTGCAGATGCAATGTGGAAGTAAATTGGAAGTTGCTTCCGGACACTTTCCCAAGGCATCCTGAGGACCGTGGAGGCCAATGGAGTCCGTCGCGATCCTGGTGTGACCCAAAAGTGGCTTCCAGAGGCATGCACAGATGGTTAAATCCACGGATGCCAGACCTGCAGATGCAGAGGGTCCACTGTAATGGAACATATCACTGAAGAACTGCATAAAGAGAGAACATAGTACAGTGCTGTTGGAGAAAGTCTACTTGACACAACAATGAATGATTTCTTTTTCTTGAATAAAAGAATACAAAATTAATTTAACATGGCAGATCATTTCCATAGAAACAGAGTTGCTTGCAAATACGTTAATGCATTTCTGGATACACAAAAAAGAGAAGAGAAGAATGCCCAACTAGAGTGCTGCATCTGCATAACAATATTAAATGTGAAGATGAACTCTCTTCCACTAACTCCAGCACTCATAAGGGAGGCCTGCGTTAAAAATGCTAACAATGTGTTGGCAATACTCAAAGCAAGAGAAGTAATAAGAACATGAACCAAATCTTCACAGCACAGAAAGGAAGAAAAATGCTACAAATATGAAACTGAAAGAAAATTACAAGACTTGGCAATGGAGCTAATATGCAAGAAGACCAAGGACTGAGCAACACTGATGATCTTTAGAAAAAGAGAAAGGACAGAGAAAGACTTTACCAGATGTTAGGGTGACATGATCTATGTGATGGAATATAAATCATGCTGCCTTGTTCTCTCTCTCTCTCTCTCTCTCTCTCTCTCTCTCCCCCCCCCATATCCCCCCAGACTTCCAAATATATAGGACTGTGTATCATTACGACTTCTGCATAGTGACTGGCCTTGAAGTCACACTGTCAAGGTTATATTATTACGTTATTTGAAACAGTAACAATATAACACAGGGCCACTCAGAGGAATTTTATCAGGGGGTACAAAGTTTCTCTTGGGTACCTTCCTTTCATGTGAATTTGGCTCCCGGGGACCCCTTTTTTGCACCGCCCCCTTTTAATCTATTTTTGGCCCTGGGCCTGGGTATGATTGTACCCCCTTACCCCCCTCTCGGAGGCCCTGATATAACAACCAAATGGTTGGTGTAAAATCAAATGATCAATAAAAATGCAACTCCTACCCTAGTATATGCAGTTCACACAGATTATTTTGGCAGTGCTTTCCCCTTTCCTGTTCCTCACAGTCTCTTTTCCTTCTCATTCTCTTCCTAACAGCTCAACTACTGTATTCCTACCTGTCATTTACCAACTCTCAACCTCTGATCTTTCTGACACCAACAAATCCTAATCCTCATCACTTCTATAAACTAGTTGTTGGAGATGGGCAGCTTTCGGCTGTTTGGACACTGGGGGGGGGGAGTATATAGCCTGGTCACCTGAGAGAACTTCTTTACTTTGACCTCTCTGTGTCTAAAGGAAAGGGTGTGGCCCCTGACCTATTTCCTCCTTCTTCATGCTCTTTCTCACTCTCTTACTATTTTGACTCCAAGCAGGAAGGTTGTGTGCCATGTGGGCTCTGATGCCCAGTGGCCATCTTCCAAGCATACCTCATGCAGGGAGCTCCAGCTCTAGGGGGGCTCCGTCTTAAGTGATCTAAATCAGATGCTGTATATATGAGCTGAACCGTGAGTAAACTTCTTCTTTTTGCAACTTAACTCAGCCTATGCCTCGTGTGTTTATTTAGCTAATAGCAGTCTGCCTGAGTGTAAGAGAGAACAAACTCTGCTAAGAATCTCCTAGATAACCTCCCAAATAGAGGCTTATTCCAATACTAGTCACATCTCTTCCCCAGCAGCTCCAACCTCCAAGGAATTCTACTTCACAACCAGCCCGTAAGAATAGTATGTTTTGTACTCCCTCTGCATCCCCAAACTGTCACATCTCATAGCTGTGCTTTTCTGAAAGCTTTCATATAAATATTACCACAGAGACAACATTAAACAACTTTCAAAATGAGTCTACATTAACAGACAACATTTCATCCATTTCACCACAGCTATTTTTTTTTTCTCAGCAAGGGTTACTTTGGGTTTTGGAACCCAGTGGAACAAGCAAATGTTTTAGGCAAAGCATTTATGTAGTGGAATTCTAGAAGATTAATTTTGAAACTTTTCATTGATATTCACTCATACATTATCAACTCATATATCATCAAAGTCCAATTTTGTCAAGAAATCAGTGAAGGTTCTTAGACTATGGTCACCACATGGGCATCCAATTATAAGGTCAGATCCCTTGTAACTGGGTGCCCAAGTAGTGCCCATAACACTCACATGCTGGAGACCTAATCTTGGAGGAATGTGATCCCATCCATAAGAAACCAAACACCAACTTTACCACCCACCAAGAGTGCTGTCACTTTGTCTGGACTGAGCTCCAGTTTATTGGCCCCACTCACCCCATTGCTGAGCTCAGGCACTTGTTCAGAACATTCACTGTCCCCTTTGCACTAGATGAAAAGGAATAGTACCAGATGCCCTCACTATACTGATGGTACCTCACTCCTGATCCTCAGATGACCTCTCCATGGGGAAAGTAATGGGCACAGGCACAATTAAGCAAGATGTATGGAGCTATAGCAGCAGACATTTTTATTTTTATTTTTTCTTCATGGCCATTTATTTTCCTCTATGCCGAAACGTTGGCCCTGTTAAAAACAGTCACTTTTTGTAGCACTTTTCAGTTGTTGCTGAATGCCCATCGCTGATGTCCTCAGTGCTTCATGAAGTTGAAATTGCTAACACTCAATGTCTATCAATTTATAACATACTTCTAAGAATAAAAAGTAACATTGTATTCTCCATCTGCTCAAATGATTTTCAAGGGCAGATGTCACCATAGCCAACACTTTATAAAGCACACACACATTGAGTTTTGAGCATGACACGTTTAATTAAGGCAATTATACATAACTATCTTTACAATCCTTCAAAGTACATGATATTACTCTTTGTTTGAGAGTACTTGGCAGTGTAAATGGCCCACCTTGAACCAAGTCTGACACCAGTGACCATTGTAGCTGGGTTGCTGCTGTTGGGACCTCACATGTTGGATTGGTTGGTAAACAGAGTGCAGCTACATGGGTAAAAGAAAAGCTATTTTTGTAAACAAAATGGTTTTGTAACCAGCCTGCTTGCTACTAAGAGAGAATGATGTGCACAAGAAGTAAGAAAACTGAGGCTGAGGTAAAAGTTCAACAAATACTTTACTTCAGGTTCTTAAATACTTATTCTTAAAGCATCTGGTTTTGGACCAGAGGTTCTAACAGCTAAGAAATTGTAAAAGTGTTTTCTCTTGGTTTGACAGTACTACAAAATAACTAACTGCTGAGAGAGCTGAGCAACACATGTCCAGCACTTCAGAAGTTCAGGCAAAGAACTGTTAGGTTGTCGGTTAAATTGCCATAGATGATTGACAGGCTGGCAACTGCATCGTAGAACACTCCTGCCCATAGAATGTTACATCACTGTCTCCAGCTCCTGTAGTCAATGTTGCCTGTATCTCCAACAATGCTGAGAGGAGACCACTGACAACTGGACCGTTGAATTGCATCAGCTGGTCTCTCCTCCTAGGTACAGGTAGGAAGTACCTTGCTTTCAGAATCAGTGTCAAGGATGAGGAACTAGTCTGGCAATTGTACTGCAAGACGTTGAGTGGCTGCCATGTCTCCGAATTTGTGAGCAGAGTACCCACTAATTGGGCTGTCCCAAGACCCCTTTGCACTTGAGGTGGCATGCCAAATGCTGCCCCCCTTACCCAATGATGTGCCAACCTGTGCTCATCGCACTCTCCAATACCTTAGCTCAGCACTCTCCTCCCATCCACATTTCCTCTTCCTTTCCCCCTCTTTCTTTTCTAATCTAGGAAGTAGAAGCAAAAGGAGGGCCAGTGGATGCAAGAAGGAGGACAGAGATGGGCTCCTCCCCCCACCAACCTGTTGCCTGAGGAACCACTGCAGTTGGTCTCACGGATGGGTTGGCCCTGAAGGCACTTGTGGGTGTTGGACAGGCGTCCATTCCCTGGACACTGGTAAGCCTAGCATCTGTAGAGCTAAGCTTCTCTCTGCCCCTCTTGAACAAGATCTGGCTTCTTTATTTTAAAATTAAATATGCTACTGGGGCAGTGCTCCTCAGTGCTCCATGCTTCAGTGCTCCTCCTTTAGTGGTGTGATGTGCTTCTAATCTGTGCTGTCTCTTCTGCAGAAGTTAGAGTAGGGGCTCCTATATAAGAATAAGGCCGAAACCTTGACTAAAGATCCAGGCAGCGGCCCAGGGCCACTTGCCGAATCTTATAACCCCGTTCTGTTCCTGGGCCGGTGCGGCCTTTACACAGCCTCCTCGGACATACGCCAGCTAAATAGCTGGTGAAAATCCGAGGAGGCCCATTGAGGCCTTCCCGTGCTACACCGGTAGAAGGGTATGAACATCCCGTTCCCGCGAGTACACCTCTGGGCCAATCACGATTGGCCTGGAATGGGGATAAAATCCGGCGGGCGGCGCTGGGGCCGCCCCTGGATCTCTAGGCAGGATTGCACTGTAAATGTCCAGAAGAAAGGGATATTTTTTTCACTCTTTTCGCCATTGGGTTGTGCCACTTTAATTCCCTTTGGGGACAGGGAGCCATTTAATCATTTGATTTTTGTCTGTAAACCGCTTTGTGAACTTTTTGTTGAAAAGCGGTATATAAATACTGTTAATAATAATAAAAGAGTGAAAGAGTGAAAAAAAACCAGTTACCTTATGCTCACAGGAGAGTACCCCTAACAGAAGAAATATTTCCACTTTATAAATGTAAAAAAAAATGTAATTTGAGTACTGAGTGATATACATCTGGAGCAAATATAGGACAAATGAACAATAAAATGTAGGGCTGAGACCAGTCGCTTTTTGCAAACATTTTCAGCAGTGACCAAAATACTCCCTGAAGGAAGACACAGACAGAGATACTGTATATGTGTATTCTATGGGCCACAGCTTTATTTGGATACAAACTGATCTGCAAAGATCTATTTAACGCGAACACCCTGCCTACAGTGTTGGCAATATCTGTGCTGGCAATACAGTGCCAATACAGTGCTGGCAAAAGTACCAGGGAACTCCCTTTTTTACTGCCTTGGATGGGTAAACCATTATGGCTTGTAGCTCTGGACCACATGCTATTCCATTTCTCCAAAATGAAAGTAAACCAAAAAAAATCATACTTAGCTTCCACTCGATGAACCTGTGGCAACTTCAGCTTTCAGCCCGGATGCACTGGATTTGGCACTGGGCTCAACGCCATTCCCTCTGCGTTCGGGTTAGGATTGGGTAAACAAACCTGCCCACTGGCATCTCTGTAGGTGGGGCAGAATGCTAAGTGCCACCCCGCTCTGAACCTCCACGCGAGGCAGCCCCGCCCCCTCGACTTCGGAGCCATTCGAGGTGGCGAAAACAACGGAGTCTCTTTATGGGAGTCTCCTGTGCGTTGTTTTCACTGCCTCGAATGGCTTGAAAGGTGAGGGGGCAGGGCCACCTCGCGCAGAGCTGTAACGGAGGTTCAGAGTGGGGCGGCACTTAGCATTCTGCCTACAGCGACGCCAGTGAACCTGCCCTTCTGGAGTAGGCAAAAAAAAAAAAGACATCTTGCTAATGAGCAATCAGTCAAAAGACAAAAAATTCCCATCCAGCCCAAAGGCAACCAACTACTCTCAAACTATCTCGAGGATGGGTGGGATGGGTGCAGGGTTGCTGAAGCTCAGCAGGCCAGGGTGAAAAAAATGCTGAGGTAAGACCACTCCCAGCTTGGTCCAATCTGTAACAAAGGCACTGTTATGCTTTGGCTTGTCCCGTGCAGGCCACTGTTTGTAATGTGGTGTGGCCGTATTATGATTAACTTTTGGTTAATGCGCTAAAATGAAACTGCTGCGATTTACTGCTAGAGACAGCACCTGATCCAGGTTGGAGGAGACCCTCAGCAAAGTTCTGCTGGGTGTCCTCTTACATAGCTGGTTTCCCCCCCCCAGGTTTGTGGGAGGGGTTTTCTTGCTGATGACAGTGTTTCTGTGGGGTTTTTCCCATATTTTTTTAGGTAGCAGCAGTACAGCTCTTCTCAGCACCTGCTAGGTGGCAGTTAGCATTTCCCTCCAACAATGTCCCAGAATGACACTACATTGAAGAAAATGGCACCTGGGACCAATCGTTCCTGGAGGCTAAAGGCCATTGGTGATGGTTGTTTCTTTGGTATCAGTAGTGGGCTGCTACATGACAGTGCTGATTTCTCATGCTGCACCTGGCTAGGTAGAAGCAAACCTGTCTCTAAGAAGTGCCTTAAGGTAGATCATATATGATGTGGGCTACTTCTAGTATAATTAGAAATATTGGAAACCCCTCTCAGGAATTTAATTAACCTTATCAAAATATTTGGGACTTCTATTGTAGTTCTGCTTGTCAACTGCTTTATCACCCTCTGGCCCTCTGCAGCTTCATCTGCATATGTTTGCCAGTGATAATGCTTTTTTCTTTGCAAATGGAACGTTTCAGCTGCTGGTTTTTACAGTTGCTCTTAAAGGTGCCACAGGAAATTGGCATTTCCTCTCCCCCCCCCCCCCGGTTAGTTGGCAGCCCTACTCAAAATTCCCAGAGATGTTCCACCTAATGCAACCCTCCATATTTGCTCTAAAGTTTACTTTAGGCAAAATCTGGTGGCAAAGTAGAGATGCACAACCCCTTACCCTTCAAACATTTCACTAACCACATTACATTTTACTTTGGTGAGATTTGGTGGCAACTCTAGCCTAATCAAGGATAGAGGTGAGGATAGATGGCAGTTCACAAACAGTTAATCAGAGTCACTACTACAAGGATGCAGCACAAGCCCATGCCTTAACATCTTTAAAATATTGCTGAAATTGTGAATAGATCCTGAAATAATATATTCCATAACTAGAACATCAGGTATTGTGTGTGAAGTAAGAGCAATAAAATCTGGGAGTTTCATGCACTTTCCACTGAGATCAGTCAAACCAGGCCCATATCACTTGAAAAATAATTGTTTGATGGGTATTTTTGCTGTCATAATTCATTCTTGAATATTGTCCATCAAACGAAACTCTCAGATGTCTCTGCTAGGTTTGTTAGTTGGCCTCTTGGAAATAATGTATCTTCCCAGATTTATTTTCTCTCGCCTGCTTGATGACAAGTATGCACCCTCTCTGTTGTCTGCTGAGATCTGGCTGGCTTGTTATTCAGCAGTTAGTACAAATGACAGGATAGCTGCAAGATTTTTGAACTCGAACATTATATAATGAGAGTTTGGGTGTTACAATGAGGTGTGTGTGTGTGTGTGTGTGTGTGTGTGTGTGTGTGTGTGTGTGAGAGAGAGAGAGAGAGAGAGAGAGAGAGAGAGAGAGAGAGAGAGAGAGAGAGAGAGATTTATTCTTGTTTTCCCCTTATAGTTTTAATGTCAGGGAAACCTTAAGTCTTGGTTACAAAGAAGGCTAAAAATTACTTAAATCAAAAAATAATTTAAATAAATCCTATCCAACTTACACCACTGGTGTAACCAGCACTGCAGCGAGAACGGGAGTCCCCAGAATGGAAAGAGGATTCAAATCCCCTCCAAACGGGGATTCAAAGGGGATATAAATCTCTCCTCCCCTCCAAAGCATCCTGCCCTGCCCTCCCCCACTGGTTACACTGGTGGTGTAAGTTGGATAGGATTGCGCTGTAAAAATAAAATAAGGCAAGAGAGGTGGTGCAGCATACTGGCTAAGGCTGAAATCAATGGGACCTGCTTCTGAGTAGACACATATAGGACTATGCCGTAAGAGACTGACAGCCCAGTCCAGCCTAAGACCTCAGCGGCACAATTCAGGCACAACTGCAGCCTAAGCGCCTTAGGCTCGAGTTGTGCCTGAATTGTGCCGCAGAGGCCGAATTTGTGCTGCAATTGTGACTGACATAGGACGGGTTAAGGAAAGTTGACCAATTCAGTACTAAGTTCGGCATAAGAGCTATTCCGTCCTAAGTTTGGCCTAAAAGTGGGCGTGTTGGGGGCGTGTCAGGGGAGTGACAGGGGCGGTTACGAATTTGAGTCAGATTCCAGACACTGGCAAGCTCCTACACGCCCCCTCAAGCACAACTGCAGCACAAAATTTAGGTCAACAAAAAAGGTGGACTTAAATTTGAGGAGACCCATAGGAGCCATTTTACCTTACCCACTCCAGTCCTCTGCTGAAAGGTTCTAACACCCTACACCTGAGTTGTGCCTGAGTTAGGACAGAATAGTTGTGGCATAACTCTGGACATGGACCCAAATAGTTACCCTATCAGCACCCAGCCCCACCCAGCCTCTTTCCCACAAAAGCCCAGCTCCAGCCCTCCACTCTCTCTCTCTGAGCACGTGGCGTGGGGTCCTGTCCCCCAGCAGCCACAAAGTGGGACTTTGTCGGTGGAGGGCAAAATTCACAAACACCCCACTTCTCTCTTCTCCTCTCCTCTCTCCCCCCCCCTCTAGGGCAGAGAGGGCTGTTCTGGCTGTGGCCAAACTGTTTACAGCTGTGCCTGGGCAGCTGTCTCCATGCAAGTGTTTGCTAACCCATGTCTTTCTCCCAGCCCCTCTCTCCCCCACAGGCAACAACACCTGCAGGTAAGAGCAGGGTTCGTGCTGACATGTGGTCTGACTTCTGCCTCTTTGCATATATGTGACGTCCATCTCCCCTGAGTGGGCTAACTGGGGTCTTCGACGGGTGAAGCGATCGCTGCAGGTAAGTGCCGTTGAGTTCCCGGGGCCCCAAGTAAATAAATAAGAGGACTTGCATGTAGCCTTTTGGATGTTGTTTAATCGAGATAATGTTTTAACATTCATGGGGACCGTGTTACGCCACAGGACCCCGAGCGTTGTTCCCTTTAAATCACAAAGATTTTCTCCTTTTCCCTTTTTCAGCAACTTCCCTTAGAGGTTGCGGGGGAGGTGGTCTCCACACCGGGGTTTTTCTTTGAGGTGGCCACACCATAGACTTCCCCCACTCCCATAGCCTTCCCAGGTGTGAAGGTTGGAGATCCTCAGGAGGTACAGTAATTCCCACCGTCCCTGGTTCTGGCAGGCTTCTCATCATCAGGTTACCCTGGCCTTTGCTGTCTTCCCAGGCCCTTCTTTCCTGTGCCTCCCTAGAAGGAGGCCGTTGGTCCAGACTCAGGAGCTCCCTGGACCTGCCTCCTCCTTCAGCAGCTCCTTATGAACTCCTGGCTAGCTTGCCCTGGTCCCACCCCTTCTGGGGGCGTGGTTTCCCTGAAGTCTTGTTCCCACAAGACTTGGTCTGCTCTGGCCTCTGCAGCTCTAAAAGGGACAGTGCTGCTTTCAGCCCCAGCCTCAGCTACAGTGGCGAGGCTGTAGGTGTAGCCGCCTTTCCTCTTTGCCCAGGCCTCCCTCAGCCTTTGCCCCTCATTCCAAGACAGGGCCTGGCGAGGTTCCCTCCCTGAGGCAGCTCTTCTTCCTCACCCACCAGTTTAACGGGGAATCTCCTCATGATTTGGTAGTCCTTTCCACCCTTGTGCCCGGTTGGCAGTCCTGCCCCCCGGATCTCCATCCTCTCCCGAGGGGGAGGGATGACAATATAGAAATATAGGTAGGATACATGATGCTTTACCAATGTCTTGTCTCATAGCTGCCTGCAATGCCTGACATGATATGCCTCTTTACCAATGTCTTGTCTCATAGCTGCCTGCAATGCCTTCTCTGAAATGCCTCTTTACCAATGTCTTGTCTCATAGCTGCCTGCAATGCCTTCTCTGAAATGCCTCTTTACCAATGTCTTGTCTCATAGCTGCCTGCAATGCCTGCCATGATATGCCACTTTACCAATGTCTTGTCTCATAGCTGCCTGCAATGCCTGCCATGATATGCCTCTTTACCAATGTCTTATCTCATAGCTGCCTGCTTTGCCTGCTATGAAATATAGGATACATGCCTCTTGACCACTGTTGTGTCTGATTGCTGCCTGTAGTAATGTGAGCACACAATGCCACAAGTGTGGAACTGTTAGCCTTATGTAGGCACCAGCTGTTCCCCCCCCCCCTTTACTCCACAGGGTCTACTGACAGGTCAGTATTGCTAGGTTTGCCATGGTTGTGACCCACACGTTGTGTTGTTGTCTCTCTCTGACCCTTTTCCCTTACAGGATCATGCTCACCTTACACCCAGGGAAGGAGCGCAGACCATGCTATGTGTGGCACACCTCTCAGCTGTGTTTGATTTCTCTCCCTGCAGGCCTTTGCAACCAGCACACTGGCATTTCTTCAATGGCGATTGCTACCACGCAGCAGCTGCCATGGAACACCCCCGTGTTTTTTGTCTCCCCAGGAATGTCCACTACCACCTACCTTCCTGGGGGCACCCCTGAGCCTGCAGTCTGGTTGCCCCATGGTCGTCTGCCTCGATGCTGCCAGAGGTCAGGGAGCCTGCCCTGCAACCCTCCTCTGCTGCTGCTGCTGCTCTACCTCCCTGGCTGCCTACTTGCTGTCCCTCCCCTTTCTATGGAGCAGGCTGTGGTTCCACAGAGGAAGAGCCTGCGTTTCCAGGTCCATGGGGTACGCCTGCTGCTGCTGCTGCTACGTGCTGAGTGGCTGCTGTGCCTACCCCTGGCAGCCTCGCCTGGCCATCTCTGCCAATGTTCCAGAACAATAAAGATGCCCCTTGGGCAAAGGCCCTTTGAACAACATGACCCCAGTGTTACACAAGCACTGCCCCACACACACAGAGACAGCGCCCAGCCCACAAGCCCCTGCATAACTCCCATCCAGGGACTGCCACTGCCTTCCCAGGGAGACCACAGCAGGGGGGCTGCCAGACCCTCAGGGCTCAGAGGGGAGGGGGGAGTTGGGGGGCCTCTCAGGCAGGCAAACAGTGACAGGCGACACGGCGCCCATACTGGATCTGCTTGCGTCCGCCACGTCCGTGAAGAGCCCTTTCGGCAACCGGGGCTCTCACCCGCCCTCGGTCTGCCTGTCAACGGCGTCCGTTTCCGCCTGTCAATGGCGTCCGTTTCCGCCCTCGGTCTGCCCGTCAACGGCGTCCATTTCTGCCCTCGGTCCATCTGCATGAGAGGCACCCGTTCCTGCATTGCCTTCATCTGCGAAGTGACCCCTGTGTCCCTATTGGTCTCTGCAGACCCCTCTCCCTGTAGCCCTCTCCCACCAGCCTTGTTTTCTGTCTGTTTCTGACCCACCCGTGCCCCTCCCCAGCACCCCCTGTCAGTGTGCCTGCCTCCCCTCCCACTCCCTGATGATGGACGCTGGCACCCCCCACCCCGCCAGAGCACCTGCCGCGAGGCGCCGACGTTGCCCCATCTGGGGGTGTGATGAGCTGCGTGAGCCCTTCCCGCTCGCAGCAGACAAGCCCAAGGCATCTCTCGGTCTTGGCCGGGGCACGGAGCAGAAGGCATGCCGGGATGCCTTCTTTGTGGGCATTGCCACGGCCCTGGAGGCCCAGGGCTTCAGGCAGCGCACAGGCATGTCCTGGCAGAGGCGGTTCCAGATTTCATGAGACCCCCCTTGTGCGTGCCGTTCCCACCCCCTCCTTCCCTTCTCACCCCCGCCCCCCCGTGACTCCCACGTGCAGCCTCAACGTGGCTTGGGGGTGGCTACCCCTTCTGCAGGAGGGAGGGCAGTGGCACTCCCCCCTGCAGCAGGTGGCTAATGCACAGGGTGCCCTGGGGTGGCTGGCACTGGCACAACCTCTGCCCTTCCGCTGACTGTTGCACGCCCAGTGCCTGCAGGCCCACCTGTGGCTGCCCATCTGCTGTGAACGCTGCAGCAGCTGTGGTAGGTGCACACAGACGAGCTGAGGAGGGGGCTCTTCGCTTCCACAAGACGGACACCTCCCCACAGAGGCCTGCCTGCCTCTGCGGTAAGTTTTGCCTCGATCCTGGCCCACTGCTCTTGCCTCCTGCCTAACTCAGGCATAGTTGCAGCCTAACTCAGCCCTATTTTAGGCTACAGTTACACCGCAATTGTGCCTCAATTGTGCCTGACTTGTGCTGAGTTAGGCTGGACTGAGCCCTAATTGCTCAATCCTAACAGGGTCTTATGCTAGCCAGAACTAGTGTTCTGGCAGTGTACGGTCCTTTTCAGCTGGAGGAGGTCGGATTGAGGCCAGGAAAGAAGTGGTATCGGTGGCAGAGGAGCCAACCATATCTAGATGCCTTTAAAAGGGGGGTTGGATAGATTCATGGAGGAAAAGTCCATCACCAGTTACAAGCCATAAGCAATCTCCTGGTTTTAGAAGTAGGCATCTGGTGGGGCCGCTGTGAGATACAGGAAGTTAGACTAGATGGGCCTTTGGCCTGATCCAGCAGGGCTCTTCTTATGTTCTTATCTGAACCCCCTCCCCTGCCTTGGTCTGCCTCTATATGACTATAGAGCTGGCGCAAGACCAATTTGATCATCCCGATTAGTGGGATGATGAGGGCTTACCCTCTGGCAAGGGAATGTATGTTCCCTTACCCCGAGGAGGCCTTTGTGGCCTGAAGTTCTCCTGCGGAATGAAGCATGCCACCCCATTGGCATGGCTGCACCGCCGCGTGGGGAGTTAGATAGGATTGGGCTGTAATCTGTAAATCAGGGATTCTGCAGATCCAATTGCACTTCTGTCATGTACGCAACAGGAAGTCTTCAGGCAAGTCATTCCCTCCCACCCTAAGCTCCCCAGCTGCAGTATGATGCTTGAATATGTACCATATAGGGTGGTTATAACCCTCAAAAAGTGCTATTCAAATGCTGTTTGTGTGTGTGTGTGTGTGTGTGTGTGTGTGTGTGTGTGTGTGTGTGTGTGTGTGTACTGTATCTGTATTTCTTTTTTCTCTCTTAACAAATATATAAATACATATAAAGAAATCAAATGATGACAATTCACTATGCAGGGAAACTAAAGACAAGCAGGTGGATTCTTGCCATTTACACTGACTGCTATACAGTAAGACAGTTTACACAGACACAGACACAGACACAGACACAGACACAGACACACAGACACACACACACACACACACACACACACACCATAAGAGATTATTTTCTGAGATAGGAGAGTTTGGGGAGAGTAACTATTAAACATAGGAAAAAAGGGACTATTCAGGAACTTGCAGTATTTAGCTTGACAAATGATATCCTGCAAGAAATATATCATTTTTTACACCTGTAACCCAAGGCTGCAGTCCAGGGAAGTGGAATGTAGAAATTAATTAATCAGCTATCTAAGCGGAGAGCAATGCTTGTTCTTAGACGCCTGGCGAACAACACTAAGGACACTAAAAGGACTTCCATAAATTATATACTTCCCAAATTTGTGAAGGTCTTCATGTTAAAAGCAGACGTGGTTTAGCAAGATAAATAACAAGCCCTTAGTGATACCAGACAAATAATAATAATAATAATAATAACAACAACAACAACAACAATAACAACAACAACAATCTGAAATCAGATGGATAATAAATTGTGGCCAGATGGTCATTGGAATCTGCAGATATTTCACTGTTCCGTCTGCCTTCATCTATTGATATCTTTTTAGATTGAATTCCAAAAATGGTCCATTTTTTCTCCCTTTTGGAATTCATTAGCAATGTCATTCATATCGTGTCAGCTTGCTTCATTCTGTTCAATGATGCATGTTCTCAAAGGTCATCATTATCATGTATTGAGTATTGTAGAGAGCCCACAGCAAGAGTTCCCAGGTAGTCCAGGATTCACATATTCAGGTGGGAAAAAAGTTATAGTGTGTCCTCCAGACACATACACAGCTTTGTTGCACAACATGTATTCCCAGGTTCACCCCAATTGTGCAGTGACATGACTATGAAAGTAAAGCAGAGCATTTTCCATTCCCAGAAAATCTATTGCAGAAACACAAGTGATGTTTTGACAAATAAATACGGCCTGCATTTGAAATGTGTAGAAAACGAGTTAAGAGAAATTGCTCTCAAAATGTCAGTGGATGGTACATTGTATAGTTTGTGGGTTTTGGAAGGAAATTTTGGCTGACTTACATTTATTTCTGCAAAATGTTATTCTCAGAACAAGCATCTTAAATACATTTCAGACATAAATAGTTACAGCCCCCCACCCCCTCTTATATAAGCTGAACAATGCTACCATTTGGATAGTGGCTGAGATGTGATACATCTTGGCATATCACAGAAGTGCTACAAACCCTCTCTTTTATCTCCATGAGGCAATTTAAGGCTGTGCTTGCTTCCACATCTATCTCGTCCTCCTCATTATTATTAAAATATATTTCTACATTTTTCGTATGGCCTACCTTCTCCTCCAGCGCCGCTGCTCAGAATCATGGTCTTGGGGCTGGAAGAGAAGTTAGCAGCCACTCTGCTAACTTCTACTTCATGCTAATGGTTGTTCAAAATTATTGGCATGAGGAGCAGAAATGACGGATGCCCTCCCGGCGCCTGGCACATGGGGGCGGGGCCTGCGTCGCGTCACGTTGACGCGCCACCCGCCGATTTTGAACTCATTTTGGAGCCAAATGGGCTCCAGGGAGGAGGGCCGATACAATGCGGCACTTCGCGACGGTAAGTGCTCTGAGCGCCCCCCCACACCCGCCCGAGCGCCTGGAGCTCCTGCTCCACGCACTCCACCCAAGTTCTGCCGCTGAAGGAGGATCTTTCCCATGACCTCCCCTCTCCCCACACATGCTGGCCAGTTTTGAATTGAATGAGGAGGCAAGGAGGGGGTCTTGGCAGCAACGGTGGGGAGGATCCTATGTGCAAAAAGCTCAGAGCAGGGACGTGAATCAAGTCTCTGACTCCAAGTCTCGAGTCTAGTTCCAAGTCTCTGGGTCCAAGACTCAAGTCAAGTTCCAAGTCTTTGCCCCCACGTCCCGAGACTTTGGCTGCAAGTTGCAACTCCCTATCTATTTGGGGGGAAACGGGTTTAAACCTGAATAAAATTTGACTTGTAAAAGGCTCCAAGTCTCGAGTCGAGTCTTTCAAGTCTTTTACAACTGCCGAGTCAAGTCCGAGTCAAGTCATTGACGTGATTTGAGTCCGACTTGAGTCCGAGTCAATAGACTCAAGTCTATATCACTGGCTCAGAGTAACAGAACTGGTCTGCCTCAGGCAGCACCCAATCTTCAACTGGGCCTGCAGTGGTGGAAGGCTTCGCCCCCAACCTGCACACATTTGCAGTAAACTCTGAAGATACTTCTGTGCATGCGAGTGCTTCTGTGCTATCTCTGCATGTTTGGTGATTCAGGCAGATCTTTTAGATATGATGCATGCATCTTTATTTTGAAGTAACTTTATTTATTCTGTTTGTGTTATGGGTTTGTTGTTGCATGCAATTTTTGTTGTTGTTTTTGAAGGGATTTGTAACCATTTTATTGCTGTTGCTGTCATATTATTTTATTTGTGTTTCATTGTGTTTTATTCTGTTGGATTCTTGTGGGTATAGTTCTACTGTTTTAATGTACTTTATAAATGTTTGTAAGCTGACGAATAGTGGAGGGGAAAGGCAGGATATACATCTTTTCAAGAAATACATTAAGGGTGCAATCCAGTCCAAAGTTAGGGCAGCAGAGCACACACTCTGCTGGCCTTCGGTGCCACGAAAGTGCCGTAAAGCACTTTCATGGCACCAAAAGAATAAGTGGCGCCGGCACAGAGGCTGGCGCTGCTTACTAGGCCACACTCCAGACTCCACGCCATTGAACAAAGGTAAGTCCTGCGCTGGTAAGTGGGAGGGCATGGGGAGGGCAGGCCGGGGTGGCAGGGGAGAGGGCGATTGGCCAGCCCGGCCCGGGGGGGGGGGCGAGGTTATCAGTGGTGCATACTGCTATATCCCTGTTCCCTTTCATGGCTGAACTGTGTCCTCTCTTACGTGTCCTCTCTGGACGTACGCCAGCTAAAGAGCTGGCACACATCCAAGGAGGCCTATTGGCATTGGGACCTCTGAGGCTTACACTGGGGGAAGGGAATGAACGTCCTCTTCCCCTGAGGTGAGCCCTGGCCATGCTGCCATGGGCTGCACCCTGCCTAGGATGCATCAGCCAGCCAGATCAGGCTGTCCATAAGTAACCCACCACCACCAATTCTCTCTGCATTTTACTATTGTGGTGTACTTTAGCCTACAGAAGATACAAATGCAAACGTGGGCTGTACTTGTTCAGTCTTTGTCTATGTGTTAAGATATGTAAAAAAAAAAAAAACCCAGTATACATAATAAGAAATATTGTTTCTGGGACTGGGACTGTTTCCTGCTTGCCCTGCTTTTTGCATGGGGTATTTTCTGCATAGTTGCCTCTCACAAGACATGTTCCTTAGACTCACTTAATGTGTCAAAACACACATGAGACTCATTCTGAGCTCTGGCATGCAGATTACCCTCAGGAGTCCATGATTTTGTTCAGTGTTCTTTCATGTCCCTAGGTCCCTTTGCTTCATTTTCAAATCTGTGGCAAGAAATTCACAAGAGCATTTTCTGGTAGTAACTGTGCGCCTGCTCCTTTTCCATTTTAATTTATTTTCCTTCAGGTAGACTGAATTTAGAGCGGCAGATTACTATTCATCATTTCTTCTATAGCTCTCTTCTGTGTATAAAATGCTGTACAATTATTGCTTGTCCTCACAGGTAGGGTTGGATAAGAGACAGTAACTTGCTTTAAGTCAATTTTAGATCCAAATGCAACACCATTTATTACATGGAGCCCAAATATCTACACTGAGCCAGTTTAGATGATAGACTTTACCTGCAACAGCTTATTGCATGAAGAGAAGTAGGGACATGGTGCTACTCCTTGCTCCACATAGTCCCATGAGGGTAGAATGTCTAAATCAGTGTTTCTCAAACTTTTCCAACCATTGGCGACCATTGGCTGCAGCTCCCCATTACATTATGTTGATACCTGCCAATTGGCATTTGCACTGTTTTCCGAGAGGATTCCGTGGCACTCCGCGGCTCCCCTGGCTGGTTTCTGTGGCTCCCAGTTTGAGAACCACTGGTCTAAACTGACCCTAACTGTACAGTTGATATAAGGTAGTATATCTACTGCACAATTAGGCTCAAATGTTCTGCGTCCATGTGATGGTGCAGATGCAGGAAGTAGCACTGTGCAGCCGTTTCTCTTCATACCATCGGCCACTACAGACAAATCTTCCTAATAATCATCCCACTGTCTCCACTGTTAGTCCCCTTTTAACTCAGTACACTGAGTTACACTCAATAACTCAGTTTAGAGTGTCATCATGGGGGAATGTATCTGTGACCGGTGGCAGATATATCTTTCTTCAGTGTCGCAGCCCTTCACTCATGTGACATCCCTGATCTTCTCCAGCTGTTGTGACATGAAGAGCTTTGATCACCTCCATCCACCAGGGAATGGAAGACAGATGGGTTGTACCATGGTCAAATTAGATGATTATGGTAGGCACACCCCACCACTATAGAGATCCTAAGAGTACTGTACCAAATTTTGGTCCATGGGACAGGTGTGATAACCCTGCTCAGAGGTAAGATACCAATAGCTTAAGGATATTGTAGTATGTGCCTGAATCTTATGGGTCTGGTGTAGTTCTGCTCCTCCATGGCTTAGTTGCACAGTGCTTTGGTAACATAGGAAGGAAAAACACTACCATGGGATAGACAACATCCATGAGTGAGAAGGAGGAAAGAGATAAAGGCGGAGACCAACTCATCTGTTTACCTCCTCTGTGCTTGCGGAGGATGAGGAGACAATGGTGCGTAGGCTGAGAGAGTGGCGGTGGTCACCACTGTATCTCTCCTCCTCACTCACAGAAGAGAAGGAGAAGATGATAATGATGGCAATGGCAGCGACAGCAGCAGCAGCCGTTGTCTTCCCAATTTGAGATTGCTGCTGCTGAGATTGCACCTGTCCCATGGACCCCATTTCCTACCTCCCTGTGTTCCCCAGCTTACCTGCTTCTGAATCATGCCTCACTGTACTGCTCTATTTCAAACCATAGAGTGCAGGGACGTGAGGTGCGGGCGTGGCAGGTGAGGCAACCCCACCCTTTGAAGTTTCTGGTAAAGCGTCGCAGCCTAACTGGGGGATTGCTCATGTGAGCTACCCACTTACTCAAGTGCAAGTAGGTAGCATGTGTGTGCAATCTCTGGTTAGGCTGCGCCAATTTACTGGGAACTACAAGGGAACGGGGTTGCCTCACATGCCGCGCCTGCACTGCACATCCCTGACAGAGTGGTAGATCCAGGAGGAACATGCAAGGAGGCAAATGGGGATGAGGTGAGGCAGCTGCAGAGCTGACTGATGGGTACGGGGTGCTACCTGTGCCCAACCACTGCCTGAGACAGCCTGCCTCACCTTGCCTCATCACTGGGCCAGCCCTGGCCATGGACACAGAAGTGGTCAGGTTTCAGCAGTGGGCCCTTCTGAGAATCCTGGGCTCTTGGCCCAGGATTAATTGATGCTGATCCCTGAAGCCAACCTTCATAATATCTAGATTATACAGTGGAGTAACTGTACAGGAGTTTTTGTCACTACACTGTCAAGGAAAGGGAAGGAGCGGGAGGGGGACTCCATTACATTTGCATCAGGCTGTCCATCAAGACACCTGCAGCTATTCAGACACAGCCATTCATCACCATCTTCCGAAAAAGTTTTTATAAGTGCTCTAATGAGCTTAATTCCCCAACCTGACAGAACCTAGCCCCAGGAAGCGGAGCTCTGAAATATTGTTCTTTCATTTAACTACTTTATGAAAATCTACTACTTTCGGAGAAGAGGTGAAGGAGGCAGAAGTGGTATGGGGCATATGTTTCGTTTTCTTCTTCTAAGTAAAACAAAGGGTCATTTCAACTTGATTTATGTGTTAGATCTAATGGAAGACTAATATGCTAATATCTTATTTAAATCAGGGCAAATGAATTTGCATCTCGTAATGTTTCTATATCCCATTGAGATCTCAGTATCTCAATGTTCACCCTCCTGCCCTTCTAGGCATCTCTTCAATTTCAAGGATTTTTACTTCGCCTCCTGAAGAATTTATTATGTGCCTGCAGGGCATAAGGTGTATGTGTGTGTGTGTGTGTGTGTGTGTGTGTGTGTGTGTGTGTGTGTGTGTGTGTGTGTGTGTGGGAGATGGGACCTTAATATAAAGTATTATCTAAAACACATTGTTAACCTTCAATGGACAAGACATGGTAAATTACAATGAGAACATCTCACTTGAACTGTGGAACTTTGGGAAGCTACAGATAGCTGTATAAAGGAGATGTTGGAGGCCTTGGTATATAACTGTTTGGCATGTCTTCTGCAAACTTTCAGAACGTCAATACATATATGACATGCTGTCACTGTGCAGATGACTCCTATGCATGTTTCTTATATGTCATTGCTCCTTTCAGGCCTGAGTAAACAACTTCAGGGAAACAAAGTCTTCTGAAGTTTATTTAATACACTTCTTCTACATACAACATGTATCTTGGTTGTGATGATGATGATGATGATGATGCCATCATCAACATGCATGTTGCTTTACACAGAATGACAGGGCAGGCCCCTGCTCCAAGAGACTTACCTTGGCACAAGGGGAGACAAAAGAGAAAGGGGAGGGAAATGGAGGTATGAGTAAACATGGGAAGTATCTGTGCTTGTTTCATTTGCACGTACTTAAATGTAGTTATGGTAGGGAATGGGGACTGAAGTGTTGCAGCAAAGCCTTTGCAGAAAAGGTCAGTTTTTTTTAATTATATTTATATTTTATTGATATATTAAAACATAAAAACAATACATATTTCATAAAGTTATAGCAAGCGCGAAGCAATACATCCTACTAGCATACTATTCACTATTTTCTACATACAATTTCCAACTAAGCCAAAACAACACCCACATTCTATTCATTAAATCCGCATATCATTAAATCCGCATATATATCAGAAAAGGTCAGTTTTAAAAAGAGATTTGAAGGTTGTAACAGAGGAGACACCATGCAGGTGGTCCAGGAGGAAGTCCCATGCCTAGGAAAAAAAGGATGGAGTAGGTTGTGGTGGCAGGAGACCTTCAGATGGTTGAAGGTCTGATCCAACCAGACTCTTTTTATGTTCTTGCTACATAGGGACATTTGCAGGAAAAGTTAAAATGGAACTGAAAAAACTGAAGAGCAGTTTCTATACACACTCCAAAATTGGACCATAATAAACATGTTAAGCCACCTTGAGCGCCGTCCCTGCACAGGAACAGTCAATGCTAATAACGTGTTGTGCATCGGGCCCCTCATGGTGCCTCCCACCTGTCCCCTGGTGGCTCATTGGCTACCACCATTACCTTTATGCCCCCAAGAGGCTGTCCTGTAGCTGACTCCAGTGCTCACATTGCAAGCACCATTGCTCCCAGATGGGGTGCCAGGGGTCAGCCACGTTGGGCACTGGCCAAAAGTCCACACCCATTAGAGGGGCACCACCTGGTTGGGTTGACTCCTGAACCTTGTGGTTGAAATGTTCATGCCAATGCCACTCCACAGCAAAAGGATTTGGGGGGGGGCAGGGGTGGAGGATAGGAGACCATCGCTGCTGCAGAATCCATAATGTGTGCATACACAAGGGAATGTGAGGGTGAATGGACTGGTGAGACTCTATGTATGCCACTGTGCACTTTACTCTGCTGCTTACTCCAGTTTTCATTCCCCCTTTCATACTTATCTGAAAAGCTCTTTTCCTGCTGCTGTTTGTAACTTATCCTCGGCAAGAAATGCCTAATTAACATGCAGCTCCAAGCCTGCCTCAGGATGCTGTTTAGGCTTGTTAACACTGAAAAGGAGTAGATAATAAACTTGTATGCAAGACTTGGAGGGAATCGCTACTTTCTGAATAATATAATAATCTAGCAAAGCAGCCTTCTGTTGGTAATGAGGAAAAAGCATAATTTTCCACTATGAGCTGGTCTATGGAATTGAATATGTTCCTCGATTCAGTGGGGAAGAGCAGGCTGCATTAAAAAAGGTGTTATGTTCTGCATTAAGACAGGCAGCTATCATCGCATGAACAGGCAAAGGGAACTGCTTGAATATCTCTACTCGAGACGGTGTTTCCTGCAAGAGGTGGTTTGTAAGAAAGTGCTACCCCAAAGTCATTTAACAGAGGAGCTTTTTTTCACCAGTCTCAATTTGCATTGTTCAAAAGACACAGAGAGTTCTCAAGAAGAAAATAAATCCCACAGGGGACTCTTCGTGTTAGGGGATCAAATGATTTATTAGTGCTATTTACAGTGGGGCCATACATAGACAGAGTGCCTCAGCATACCCAAAAATTACCCCGGCGCAAACCAGAAACCAATTATCCCTACAGCTTGTGCATTCTTTAGCTAACTGGGAACATATTTACAAAAAAGATCATGAACCAACCAAATTCACTGGATTGTTACATTGCTATATTGTATAACTAGTTCTTGTTATAAGTCACTTTGGCTGCAATCCTATGCACATTTACTTGGAAGTATTTCCCATTGAAAGGCCAGCAGGTGGCGCAGTGGGTTAAACCACTGAACCATGAGCTGTCGATCAAAAGGTCGGCAGTTCGAATCCGCGACGGGATGAGCTCTCGTTGCTTGGCCAGCTCCTGCCAACCTAGCAGTTCCAAAGCATGTTAATGAGTAGATAAATAGGTACCGCTTGCGGGAAGGTAAACAGTGCTCCGTGTTCCAGCCGCATGCTATGCGCTGTGGCAAGGAGAGTCATGCCGGCCACATGACCACGGAGGCGTCTTCGGACAATGCTGGCTCTTCGGCTTTGAAATGGGGATGAGCACCATACCCTAGAGTCGGACACGACTGGACTTAATTGTCAGGGGTCACCTTTACCTTTACTATTTCCCATTGAAGTCAATGGAATTTACTTCCAAGTAAGCCTGCATAGAATTGTACTAGATCAGGGTTTCTCAAAGTTCTCCCTACGAGGCGGGGAGAACTTTGAGTACTTGTGGGAGTAGGAATAGTTGCAGTGGACTGGTGGCCTAAGAAAACATTTTCAGCTTGGGACTTGGACACGCTACTCAAAGGGAAACAAATTGTAGAATGCACTGTAGGTACATTAAAATTGGACACTCCTGTTTCACAAAAAGAGAGGGGGGGGGAAGAGCCAATGACATTGGGGAAAAAACACAATTGTGTTATTTTTCATTGCCACAAGGAATATAGAGGCAAAGAGTTCAGCATTTCTTTTAAAGAATGAGATTGGCCATTTATGAGGATAATGAGATAAAGTTACAAGAGTATACAAGTTCTTTAGCATTATTATTTTGGAAGTCATACAAAATCTAGTGCTTCAAGGCACAAACCAACTGCTAGCTAAGTGGGTTAGCACAAAACTGCTGGGTGTGCACTTTACTCGTGTAGAGTTCAACTTTTTCTGAAATACATAGCATTGGTCACTTGTAAAAATGAGGATACCATTTGGAGCAGTAGCGTCGTAAGGGGTGGTGCCTTGGTACCCAGGGCACCGTGGTGCACAGGGCCCCCAGGCGCAGACCCCTGAAGGGGCGTAATCGCGGGCTGAGGAGGGCGAAAACGTACCTTCTTTGTAGCTGGGAGGGCTGCGTTTCGGCCCTCCCACCCGCCCTTGCGTCTGAACGGCCCCAAATACTAGTGAAAATAACGGAGGGGGTGTTCGGAGGCGGGGTGTGACATCACACGCCTGCCCATGTGGGAGCGGTGACGCATCATGTGGGGGCGGCGTCGCGTCGGCACCCCCCACGTGGGGGCGGAACAACCCCACTGATTTGGAGGGCTGCAATCCTAGAAATACTTTCCTGGGAGTAAGCCCCGTTGTGCACAGTGGGACTTAAGTCTGACTAGACATGCATAGGCTTGTGCTTTGAATCTCCTGAGCAGGGCTGGCCCAGTCACGAGGCTGACTCAAGCAGCCATTTCAAGCGGGGAGTTGAGAGGGGAGCAGGGAAGCACCTGGGTTGGCGAGAATGGGGAGGAGGCAGCAACAACAATGCTGGGGTGTGCATGAGGAGTAGCATGCATGAAGTTGTGTGTTGTTTTTTAAAGGGGGAGTTCAAACTAGCAGGGGTGGCAGATTCAGGCAGCAGATCTGCTCAGACTGACTCTATCTCCTTAGGTCCCATACAATAAAATCTGGAGAGTCTAGTAAAAGTCAAATTCTCCAGAGTGCCCCTTTCTACATTTTTCACATAGTAAGTTTGCAAAGTTCATTGCATTTGTAATAGCAAAAATGAGAGATGCTGTGGCACTTTGAAAGAGGTTTTTGTTTGTTTATTTGTTTGTTTGTTTGTGGCATTAATTGTCCATAGTTAAATGTAGCCACTCCTTGCTTGGCCACCCTCCAAGCCCAGCAGTTACACATTTCAATCTGAACAGCAGTGGCAGAGTACAAACCACCCCCGTGCCAGAAGTGACGTAACGGCTGCAGCTGTTAAGAACACGACCGAGGCGCAGGGCAGGCGGGAGGGCCAAACCTGCCACCGCTGCTCCTCACTTGCCCCGCCGAATGGCATGAGTCACGCTGCCGGCCACCCTGTCACCCCGCCCACCTGCCGCCTGGGGGCCCGATCCTGCCACCCAGGGGCCCACTGCTCCATCACCGCCCCCGAACGACACTTCTGCTGAACAGCCTGATCAGGGGTTGGGAGTGGGACAAGTGTGTTTTTCTGGCTCAGGGTGAGTGTCACACTGGACTTAGGTCCTCTTGACCAAGGGTTGAGGCTCTCAAACTTACAGTTGAATTCAGAGGGGCAGCTTTTGCCCTGGTCAACCCCCCCCCCCTCGGTTTACCGGGGAAGACTCCTAGAAATTTTCAAGCAGCCACATCTTGCCTGTAACAATCCTATTTGTCCTGCAGGACATAGCATAATTGAAAAGTTTCATGCCCTCAAGGGAAAACCAGCCATTTGGGCTTTTGACTCCTTCCCCATTCACATGCACAACTTATTCATATCTTAATCTGGTGTCTAAGCTTTTGCACAATAGGATGCAACAATCAAGGCTTTCTTCCTCCCAAGGTGAGATCTCTCCTATTTTCCAACGCCTGAATCCATTATCTCGACACACACATGAAATATTTTTTCAAGCCAATGCATGAAAACTGAGGATGGCCTAATCTTTTGTGCATGGATGGTGCTTCATTAAGCACCATCCATGCACAAAAGATTAGGCAAAAGTCTAAAGGTTGAGTAAGATCTCAAAAGAATTACATCTTGGATTATGGCCAAAAAAAACCCTACAGTATAAGAAGTTTGGTCAGAGATCTCCAAAGTGTGCATTCTTCTTCCACCTACCTGGTGTGTTTAGATTACCCACTTATGCCATGTTATGCACTGCCATTCCATTTGGAAAGAAGCTCCCCACCATGGATGATATTTGGCTGAATAAATCAGGCTTACAGCCCTATCCTAATAATGGTTTACGCCAGCAGAACACATGTTCCACTGGCGTAAACTCCTTTACAGCTGTTGCAAATGCGACTAGGCCAGTGTGCAGGTTCTGGCCATTTCCACAAGTGGTGAGTGGCTGATTCCGTGGTCCAATGGGCCAGGGATGCCTGCCAGAGGAGGTAAGGCTACACAGGGGGTGGAACGGGGTGGGGGAGGGCAGGAGGGAGGGCAGGATGTGTGGGGGTGGACCAAATGGGGCAGTGACAGGGTTGGGGATGAGGGTGGATCAGGCCTGGGATGGGGCGGGTTTGGCGGCAGTGGTGCAAGCTGAATCCTCACCCCCTTCCTGGGCATGATGATCTGCCTTCACAGATCAACTCACACTTGTGCCAGCTATTGAGCTGGTGCAGATTTATTTTATTTTATTTATTTACAGTATTTTTATCCCGCCTTTCTCCTCGAAGGGACCCAAGGCAGCCAATGGCAGCTGCTGGAGGTTACCCCAGGGCAAGGGAACTAATGTCCCTGTACCTCAAGGAGGCCTCTCATGGCCAAAAAACCCCAGTGGGATACAATGGAAGCTGTGCCAGCACCGCTGCATTGCCGCCTGGGGATTTAGTTAGGAATGGGCTGCCCGTCACTCTTTACAGATTAGATTATTGTAATGCACTCTACGTGGAGCTGCCCTTGAAGACAGTTCGGAAACTGCAATTAGTGCAGAATGCGGCGGCCCATGTGGTCACTGGAGGTAGGCGGTTCGACTCTGTCGGGCCGCTCCTCCAACGACTGCACTGGCTGCCGATTCGTTTCCGGGCCCAATTCAAAGTGCTGGTCTTGACCTTTAAAACCCTATACGGCTTGGGACAAGGATATTTGAGAGACCGCCTACTTCTATACAGTCCGGCCCGTCTCCTTAGGTCATCAGAGAAGGCCCTTTTGCGGGTACCATCACCCAGGAAGGTGCGAGGGGCGGCGGCCAGAAATAGGGCCTTCTCAGTAGTGGCACCAACCTTATGAAATTCCCTCCCTTTTGACTTACGAACTGCTCCTTCCTTGGACACTTTCCGGCAAGGCCTAAAAACCTTCCTGTTCAAAGAAGCCTTCTGAGTCCTTGCCTTTTTTAATATCCTGCTGGTACAGGTGGGACGCTGCTGTTTTTATGCTCTTGTTTTAATTGTAATAATGACCTTTCTAATCAATGTTTAGATGTTGTTTTATTAGTTTTCATCAACTGTTTGTTATTGTTTTAAAATGTGATTTTTGTATTGTATTTTTTAATGTATTTTCTTTTTTGTTGTAAGCCGCCTTGGGTCCCTTCGGGGAGAAAGGCGGGATAAAAATACTGTAAATAAATACAGCCCTCCTCCAAATTACAGAGGACCAAGTAGTTGCTGCACCTCTGTGTCTCAGCTTGGTTTTCCACCTTCTTGAAACATAATCGTTCCCTTTCTTTCTGTGCATCCTGAACCACCTCTTTTCCCTTCTCGCCTTCTTGCCTCCTGGGTAATCTCTGAGATGCTAATGTCCATCTGTGAGCACGCCACCTTTCCCCTCCCTTCTTTCTCCTTTTTATATCTCCATGTTCCTCCTCTTCTTTCAGGAAGTTAGGCTCCCCCCCCCCCCACTCATTTTCCCTTGTAACAGAGGCCTCTTAGGTTTAGCTATGTGCGTGTGTAAGATATATAGACTTCTAAATTATTGCTAGCATATTTTTGCATTCTCACTCTTAATTCCCCTCCTATGGTATATTTATCCCCTCAATTAATATTACTGTCTTTGCACCTATATCTCTGTCTCTCTCATCCTTGTTAAATGTTAAGTTCCTCTGGCAGGTGTCCTGCGTCAATGACTACGGTCCCTGCACACATTTGTACCCTCATGTGCGCATGTTATTGCACATGTCCCAGGGCACATATGGTAACACCGCCTTTACTGGCTCCTTGCATTGTAGTTTATTACACTTGTTCTCTGTGAACCACCAATATTAATGAAATCAGCTATTATTTTTGCTTACATTTTATTTTTTAGTGAATTTATACTTTATCAGAAATGCTTTAATAGCACTTTGCAAGCACTTTGTGACATTGGACAACATGGTACTGGAATTCCATTATAAGACAGAAAAATAACTACATACCAGGTCTTGGGGGGAGAGAGAGAGAGAGAGAGAGAGAGAGAGAGAGAGAGAGAGAGAGAGAGAGAGGACAATGTGGAACACATAGCACTACAATGGTTTGCAGCAATAACATATGGATCTTCAGTAAGATCTGGAAAAATGAGTGAGGCCAATACTAGAGAAAACATCTAGTTCAGAAGCAACTTTTGTGAACAGCTATATATTCAGATTGTTGAAAACATCCCTTTCATGGTTCCTTTTTTGCAGAGGTAAAAGCGACCATCTCAAACTACGTTCACGAAAATGACAGACTGGCAGTTAATGGCCTAGAGGAAATATATTGGATGTACCATATCATTTCTTCATGAAGTGATCCTTCATCACTTGCAGTCTTTAAATCTACACTGGTGTCTTTGTTAATATATTCTTCAGCTTAACCACACATCATTTGACTAGCTGGAAGTATTTTTGAGTCTGAGGAGGTATTCATGCTTCACTTGCTCTGAGACAAGTGGGGAAGAGAGGAATGATTCTCTCTGCACTCCCCCACCCTCTTCTACTTCCTCATTATGATGGCTTGAATGCTTGTCTGAATGCACACTTCCCTAGAGCTATGCTTTCAGAAAAAAAAATGCTAATCACATATTTAAAACCCATCCATTCATGCTTGCCTCTGCCCCCCCGCAGACTAGTATTCACTATGAAATGCAAAGATAAAGGACAGGAGGATGGAGCATAACTTCACACAGTCCTTTGTCTCCTTTGGTGTGTAGTTGTGTTGAGTCCGATAAAAGTCAGCAATTTTGACTACAGAGCTAGCAGGGATTCTTTTCACTCCTGTGATCTCTTCTATTTCATGTCACATTCTCCCACATGAATCTGGCCATACACTGCAGTCATCATCAGTAGTCCTACTTTGAGTGCTGCAGCCTGTTGACGTGCAGTTGGCGGGAACATAAAGCAGGGCCTTTTCAGTGGCGGCACTCAGGTTGTGGAATTCCCTTTCCTGGGAGGCCATTTTCTTTGGGTGTTTATGAGAAGGTGGTGAAGATGCACCTATTCCAGTTGGCTTTTTGTTAAGTATGCTTCTCCTTCTTTTTATTTTTGTTAGCTTGAATTGTGTAGCTTCAATTTTAGTGTTTGCTTGCTTGCTTGCCTTTAAAAAATAATCCAATTGCTGATCTAATGACATGAGCTGCCCATTGCGGAGACCCATTGCGGAGTGGGAGGCTTATGCAGGGTAAGGGAATTTAAATCCCCTTTCCCTGCTGAAGCCTCCCGATCTGCCACCCCATGCAAAATACAGCGTGCCTGTTTTTGCTGCTGCTGCATCGGGGGGTGCATTCAGTTTTGATTTGTGGTATTCAACAGCAAGTGGTTCAGATCTCTGTATTCCTCTGCCAGTGCCATCCACAGTGATGATTTCTGGACCAGAACTGGATTGCAGATGCTGCTCCTGCATTTAGCAACAACTTGATCTGATACCCAAGAAGCTCTTGCTTCTCAGCTGTTGCAAATACCAGCTTCCTGAGACTGATAATCTGCCTGAAGTTGTTGCAACATCTTCCTGGAGGAAATGTCAACCTTAATAAAGGATCACTGCTTACTCTGTGTTGGTATCATACAAACATGCCTCCAGTATGAAGCATACTCAGATTGGTACTGATTAGCTTGAAACATAGCTAATAAATGGTGTCCTGAAAAAGAAGCTCTAGCTCTCACAGCGCAATCCTATCCAATTTACACCACCGGTGTAACCAGTGGGGGAGGGCAGGGTGGGAGGCTTTGGAGGGGAGGGGAGATTTAAATCCCCTTTGAATCCTCCTTTGGAGGGGATTTGAATCCCCTTTCCGTTCTGGGGTGGGGCCTCCCGTTCTCTCTGCACCGCTGGTTGCACCGGTGGTGTAAGTTGGATAGGATTACACTCTCATTCATGTACTAATGAATGAGGGGGTATCTCTCAGCAGTCTGAGAATAGTATGGGAATGTGGTTGTGAACATGAAAATGTGTGGGGGAGAAATTTGTATCTAAATGGAGGCAGGGACAGGATCTAATTTCGTACTGAAGAACTAGGAAATGAAACAGCAGGCCCACTAACAATGATTTATAATCAAACACCTCATATCAGAGGGGAGGGGAGAAGAAAATAAACAACAACAACAACAACAACAACGTACCAGTATTTATATACTGCCTTTCTTGGTCATTGGATTTCTCCACCAAATTTAATTCAAGGTGGTTTACATAGGCAGGCAATTCTAAACCAAGCGGTTTTTACATTTACAATAAATGTTCTAATATTTCATAGAATGCTTCATTCCAGGTGGTTTCCTTTTCATGGTCTGGCTTTTCTCTGGCATTCTCCTCCCATGCTTCAGCTGACAGGCAGACTCCATCTCTCACACAGAGGCTCTGCAGCTCGTCAGCAGCCTGTCGCCAGGTCTTCAACTACTCATGGATTCTTCCAGGCATCTCAAACTGCCGTCTTCAGATCTTCAGGCATATGAAGCTGTAGCTCTTAGTGACTGAGCCAGACCTCCTGCCCAAGTGAACAAGTGTTGAACTTCCATTCAGGAAGGGGAATAAAGGTCACCAGGTGACTCCAGGCTTGTTAGATTAATCAGTGTTGGTAACAGGTTGCTTGACAATGCCCTGCCGTGACACCCCCAACATGACGCCACAAGCCCCGCCCCCTGGTGTGTGTGATGTCAAAACTGTGACATCAGTTTTGCCGCACTGTTACCGAATTTCAGAGGCGGTGCAACATGAAAGCACCCCCAGCACTATTACAGCCGTTTTTGGGCCTGGAGGGTGGGAGGGCCAATCCTCCCACCCTCCCAGGCTCCATACGGCCTACAAACGGCCGTGCCATGGCGAAAGTACCACTTGACACCCCCTCTGCCCCACCCCCTAAAGACACCTCTGCTATACTGGGCCTCCATTTTATCCCTGTCTTTTCGGGGCGCAGGGCAGGCAGCATTTTTCATTTCGGCTGCTCCGGCATCCATCTTGATTTGATTTGAGGATGCACTCAATTTTTTCAACTGCTTGCTGAGGCTAGCTAGAGGGCTTAATTACCATATCAGTAGGCTGCTGATAAGACACTAGAGAGATCATTGTTTTCTGCCAGGCTGAATAGGAAGGCATTGTAAGGCAGGAAGGTAAGCAAGGACTTACTGTATTTTATTTAATGAATAGGAAGACATTCTAACATTCCAAGCATTATCTGATTGCAGCAAACTGGGAGAGGGTTGAAAACTCTTTCAGTTTTACTAATGCTCGACTTTGCAGTTTCAAAGGTATTTTTATGGTTGTTGTTTTTTGCAACATCCTGATTGTAGGCCACACCCCTAGTTTCAAAGACTTGCATTAGGGGAAAAAAGTGTGGCCTATACTCAGGACAAGACGGTACTAGAATTTGAAAGTTGTTGACCATTTAGATGACCTGTGTCTTATGTCAATTTATCACTAAACATCAGCCTTATTGATATAGAATGCAGTGCTAACTGGAAAAGAAATAAGGAAAAATGTATCCAGGAGAGATTCAATACATTGCAGCCTACTAAAGCTGACATTTGCCCTAGTGATATTGGTAGAAAGCATTGCTAAGGCTAGAATTATTAAGCCTATAACAAAAGACAGTTCTTAAGTATTAGGATAATCAGATTCTGGATTCATGAAAGAGTTAATCGAATTCCTGGAGGATATTATGCGTTTGTTTTTCTCTGATGCTTTATTTGTGGCCCACTGGAGCTAGGAATGGATTTCTTTCACTTCCTCTTTCTAAACCATCACAGAGGCCGAATGATTGATGATATGGAAATGTTCCCCATTAAATTGCTCTTGGGATGGTTTGATAAATAGATTTTTTTTTTCATAACCATGGTCTGCCTAATGGACATATTTGGTGTTGGGAAGACATTTTCCTGATGTCTGATTGGCAGTGACCCTGTCCTCCCTCCATTTTGACTGATTTGCCTTGCAGCTATCCATCAAGAATCTAGAACCAAATGGATTCCGGATCCTTTCCAAGTTTCTGAGTTTCATTTATTTACATACAAGTGATGAAGTCATCACTTATGCCCCCAATTACAAGGTAAATTTACATATGAAGATTATTCACTGTCCTCAATCTGTGAACATTCTAGATCTTTTCATTCTACGCACATTGAACTCTTTTTTTTTGGAGAGGGATAGCTACCGTATTTATTGGCGTATAAGACGCACTTTTTTGTCTAAATTTGTGGCGTATAAGGGTGCGTCTTATACGCCAATACTAAAAAAATCCCTCCCCCCGCCCATTTTAAAGCCTTTTCGGGCTTACCGTGTTCTTCCTGAGCCGGAGAGCTCCCTTGCGCTTTCTTCCCTGACTAATCTATCTGATCTACAGCTGTTTGTCGGGTTTAATTTATGCACGTGCATGAGTTGAGCTTCTCAGCAGCCAGCAGAGGGTGCTGTGCTCCTCAGTTCAGTTCAGCTGAGCTGCAGAGGGTGTGGTCTTTCCAGCTCTGCTCAATGAAATGCAGCTTGGGTAAGCTTCTGCACTGGGCCTAGTTGGGGAGGCTTTGGAAACTGGGAATAGGTGGGGTGGGGTGGGGTGGGGTAAGAGTTGAGTCTGGTTTTTTTTTGTACTTTTATGTTGTTTACTTTGGAAACTGTGCAGGGGTGGGGTGGGGGAAAAGAGTTGAGTCTGGGGTTTTTTTGTACTGGGGTAAATGTTTTTTACTTTGGAAACTGCATGGGTAGGTTGGGGGGGGGAAAGAGTTGAGTCTGGTTTTTTTTGTACTGGGGTAAATGTTTTTTAGTTTGGAAACTGCATGGGTGGGTTGGGGGGAAAAGTTGAGTCTGGGGTTTTTTTCTACTTGGGATTTATGTTCTGGTGCATTTTGTTCATGTGTCTTATTGCTGTGTGTTTTAAAAGAGATCCTGGTATTTTTGTGCAATTTATGTAAATTAGCTAATTAAGCAGCCAAGCGGTAAGTGGCCAAGTGGCCCAAAATGCTTTAAATCTTTTTTTCTTGAAACCTAGGGCCAAAAGGAAGGTGCGTCTTATACGCCAGTGCGTATTATACACTGATAAATACGGTATATGTCAATTGCCCATAATATAACAATGCACATACCTCTGGGTCTTAGCCCATTGACCTGCCTTTCTTCTTATGCTAGAGGTGGACATAACAGAAGGATCAGCAGGAGCTTGCAGTCTGCAACATTTTTGATATAATATATGTGAGGAATATTCTCGCATTACATTGTACTGTTCTTTAATGTTATATTCTTCACACAACCTCCATGGCTTGCCAAATAAAGTTGAACTTGAACCAATATGTTGATGAGACCACCCCAATGGCCTCGTTCTCAAAGGCTACATATGTCCTATGATCTCACAGGCTTTAAACAAACTGTGCCAGGATGTTAAATCAAAGGGAAAAAGAGAACTATATTCATAGCCTCGAGGCATTCTACCACATAGTATTAAATTAACTAAAATATTAAAGAAGGATCCACCTGCATGGCCGGAAACGACTTGGGTTATCTTTTGAAAGTAGAATTTACTCATATGTAAATGGTTTATACCAGCGAGTCAGAAAGTTTTGAGAAACTTATGAGGCTGCCACATTTTTAGGTCCCAGCTTAGAAGGAGAAAGAGGCAAAGACCTCTTTGTACCACAGAGAGGAAAGAACAGTTGCCAATTGACCTCACATTCCAAAACATGCACAGTCTCTCCTGACTCCATCTTGGTTCCTTGGCTGACATTCCTGAGCCAGGCCTTCTCCCTGGAGTGGATGAAGCATGGCTCCTTGTAATCAAAACCATGCAAAATAAGGGCTATTAATCGGAACAGAAAGCTGTCACACTGTGGGGCATCTGTGTGTCACCCCCTCTAAGGTCTTGCAATTTCAGGTTCCTCGCCTTGGCATACTTTTGTTTGCAAGCACAGGTCTTCCGGCATAATAAAGTACGCCTAACTGCCCATTGGCCAGGCCACCTGGACAGTCTTCTCACCCTCCTTCTCCAGGATGTCTCTCCCACCAATGACCTAAGCACAGGCACAGCCCACACTCTACCATACCTCTTGTCCCTTCAGGAAGCTCTCTGATTAGAGTGCAATTAAGCCATTCTGTCCTCCTGGAAGGACACACCTTAACCAAGCCCAGGAATCTCCTGACTGCATACCTAGGAGATATTCCGGATACCGTTATTCACCTACAATAGTTTTTGTTTTCTTTGTCCAAAGTCCTATAATAACTACTCCTGCTCTGGGAATAGCATTTTGGTGTTTCTTCCTCACTGAGGATGTCCGTGCTGTCCATTTCAGTACTCTTCCCCTCCCCCCCTATAGAGACTGTCGCTCTGTCTGTACCTGTGAGGTTTTTCCTGGTGGGAAAGTCTGTTGCCTTGGTGACTGCCCTCACCTCCAAAGGAGCTACTTTCCCTGCCCACCAAATGGCACTTTTTGGCTGTGTTTTTCCTTTTTCCCTGGGATCTGAAGCTATGCGGCTTGGTCTTACCTTGCACATGGAAATCATATCCCAGTCTACCCAGCAGGTAAAGGATATGTAATTTCTCTTCTTTCTTCCTCTAACCCTCATAACAACTTCTCCGCCCTTCTAAAATATTCCATTCCCCAATTAACATATTCAATTTTAAACCTACCATTAATTTTCTCCTTCTCGCCTGTTGGGTCATCTCTGATCAGTTGGTTGCCCAGTTCTCACTCTTTCTTGCCTTCACTTAACCCATCCCTCTCCAAACAGGGATATTTACACAGATTCTTTCATCCTACAAACACATACATCTCTGAGTAACTGATCTTACAATTAACCATTGCCTTTTCCTTGCTTTTCTATATCTTGTAATAAAATTTATATTCTTTTGGAAAATTCTGTCTCGTGATTACTGTTAGCCTAATTGGAGGCACTTTGAGGTTGTTTGCTCTACTATCTAGTCAACAATCCCAAACCAGCCATACACAGCATTTTGACCTCTTGAGTATACAGTCAACAATATAGCTTAATTCTGGGTTGGGCAAACCAGGGCCTGAGACTATGTGTTTGTGTAGTACATGTGTAGCGGTAGACACATGTGCACATGTATGAGAGCAGCGTTGGCAACATCCTGGGGAGGTGCTCTGGCTCAATGGTTAAGCATCTGCTTTGTGTGCAGAAGGTCCAAGGTTCAGTTCTCAGCACCTCCACTTGCAGCTGAGAAAGACTTCTGTCTGAAATCCTGGAATGCTACTGCCACTTAGTGTAGATGAAGTCAGTTCTATGGACGACTGGTCAGACTCGGTACGGGGCAGTTTATCTTGCTAATGTGTTCTGGTCTCTTTTTCCAGTCAGGCAGTGCTTAATTGAAAAGTGCTCTGGCCAAAGACTTCCTGGAAATTATAGCCTCTTAATTTGGAAACACTTCTTCCACTATGGCACCTGTAACAATTAGAAATGAAGGGTAAAACCACAGACTTGATGCTAAATGATGTATCAGTGCAATTCTGCCTTTCGTGTCCCCCCCCCCACACACACACACACCTCAATAAGTACACAAGGCAAGCTTTGGATTCAAACTGGGCCACATTTATTGACATTAATGCCAATCAAGAAGATACGGCAAATTCTGCAACATCCTATCTCCATACAGTCCTCTCCCTCTTTAGTGCAGGCACTTACCCTGAAGGAGACATCACACAACTACTGATTCGCCCATCAAGCATTACCATCCTGACTCCAAGCCACAGTTCATCTGCTGACCACCATCTGAGAGGGAAGATGCCACCATGAGTGCCAATGGCAGCCTTGCCCTGGCAAAGAGCAGCTGACAGAAGCTAAGTCCAGAATGGAACCTCAAATTGGGGTCAAACTCTCTTTTCCTGCAGCATTTACAGCACAATCCGACTTAACTTTTGTGCCAGTTTAACCAGCGGCGCAGCAAGAACGGGAGGCCCCAGAACAGAAAAGGGATTCAAATCCCCTCCAAAAGAGGAATTCAAAGGGGATTTGAATCGCTTTTCCATTCTGGGGCCTCCTGTTCTCGCTGCAATGCTGGTTAAACCGACACAAAAGTTAAGTCGGATTGCGCTGTTATTTTATAAAAAACAAAGATGGTGCTATGTTGGCAGGTTTAACATCATGCATAGCTTGACCCAAAGGAAGTAAAAAGAGGAAGTGGCCATGTTCTATGTATATAACGGCAATCATGAGAGGAGAAACCTACTTCCTCTCTTCTTCCCCAAACAAGATCCAATTTAGGGAGTCAGTGACCATGTTGGTTGGGCGCCTTGATTTTTAAACCCATGACATTAACCCATAAACTTATGTAAAGTAAACTTGGGACAATTGCAGAAAAATTCTGACTTCCCTCCCCACCGCAAGCCATGGATTCTTCAGTATGCCCCATATAATTATTTCCAAATTAATATGGTTTGTTATCCCATATTGAAAGTTTATATCCCATATTGAAAAGTCAATCTTTCCCACTATTCAGAAGCTGGGTTGAAAAGAAGTACCCTAACTGCTCTGCTGTCTTTTTTCCCCCTGCCTACTGGGGAAAATGGAAACGTCTATATAACTTTCTACAATAAAACTGCTGAAGCAAGGTCAAACATTTCAATATGCAGATAAAACGTTAATAAATGGTAGCCATTGTCCTGTACATGAAAATGTATGCAGTGCATCTATGTGGGATCAGTCTCTTGGCTCAATCCAGAAAGTAATTTTGAACAATGTTCATTGTCTAGACTCTAGAGATATAGTTCTTTATAGGTAAAGGTGAAGGTGACCCCTGACAATTAAGTCCAGTTGTGTCCGACTCTAGGGTGTGGTGCTCATCCCCATTTCAAAGCCGAAGAGCCAGCGTTGTCTGAAGATGCCTCCGTGGTCATGTGGCTGGCATGACTCTCCTTGCCACAGCGCGTAGCATGCGGCTGGAACACGGAGCGCTGTTTACCTTCCCGCAAGCGGTACCTATTTATCTACTCACATTAACATGCTTTGGAACTGCTAGGTTGGCAGGAGCTGGCCAAGCAACGAGCGCTCACCCCGTCGCGGATTCGAACTGCTGACCTTTCGATCAACAGTTAATGGTTCAGCGGTTTAACCCACTGCGCGGTCAACATAAAACTTGCATTTTGATAATGTAAGTACAGTCTGTTATTTATATACCACCATACTGCAGGTGAACAGGACATTTACCTTCCAAGAAATGCAGCATCAACTATTTATTTTTTTGAATTGTGGGGGGGGGGGAGTCCTTAGGTAGAATTTTAGTGTCACATTCACCATGTTCCTGATACCTGAATCTTCTTTCAGAATATAAACAACTATTGTTGGGATCAAAGCAATATCCAGAAACTTTTCCAGTTCATATATTTTATTGTTTATACAAACACAAATATATCAACAACAACAAAAAAGCAACCACAACACAAAACAAACTATTAAAAAGACTTCCACTTATCTCCACCTCAGACATAACTAGCAATATTATAGTATTCTATTAAATCCAACGTTTCTCATTCTCCAAATCCACAAATATACAAGTCATTATTATTTAGGCTCTGCAGAAAGTCAATAAAAGGCTTCCACTCAGTGAAAAATCGGTCTGTTGTTTTATCTCTTAAGAAGGATGTCAACTTTGCCATCTCTGCTAACTCCAACATCTTCATTGTCCATTCTTCTATTGATGGTATACTGGAGCACTTCCACTTCTGTGCATAAAGTAGTCTTGCAGCTGTTACCATATACAAAATCAAAGTCCCATATCTCTTTTTCAACTGATTGTCCATCAAACCTAACAAAAAAAAACTCTGGTTTCCATTGTATATTTATCCTTAGGATTTTCTGGATTTGCGAATGAATTTGTATCCAAAATTTTTTAGCAATCTTACATGTCCACCACATATGATAGAATGATCCTTCACACTTCCAGCACATTCCTGATATGTTATACATTTTAGACAATTTTACAGGTGATAAATACCAGCGATACATCATCTTATAAAAATTTTCTTTAAGGTTAACATTCAACGTAAATCTCAATCCTTTTGACCACATACCTGTCCATTGTTCCATTAATATATTATAACCAAAGTTTTGAGCCCATTTTACTGTACATTCCTTCACTTGTTCATCTTCCATTTCAAATTTCAACAACAATTTATACATTTTAGCAATAAGTTTTTCATCATTTAAACATAATTCCCTTTCAAATTCCGATTTAGTTTGTTCAATACCAAAAAGTCTTTTATCTACTTTAAACCTTTCTTGCATTTGTAAATATGAAAACCACTGACATACATGACGCTCATATAATAATTCTTCTCTTAATTTTAAAACACAATCTCCTTGTGGGAATTTTAATATATCACGGTAGGTCAACCAATTATGTGTACTTAACATTTCTCTTTTATGAAGAGCTTCTTGTGATGATAACCACAATGGTGTTTTTAAACAGAACCTAAATTTATATTTATTCCAAACTCTCAGAATCGCACTTCTAACATAATGATTATTAAATATCCAGAAACTTTTAACTTAAGCTCTATAAAGTGTTCATTTTGTTATTTTTTTCTGGCACTTGCTTGCCCAGAGCCCAGCTACTAACAGGCAGGAGGTACTGTAGCAGCACCCACCTGCCATAGCTCTGCTCCTGACTGCTCTTCTAGGAAAAAAAAACCAAACAGGCCTCCTTGGAAAGCAAGATGGCTGCTTTTGGGCGCAGAGGAAAGCTAACACATTCAGTCTAAGATTCATTGAATGACGAATCATTCAGTGATGCTATATCAAGAATGTATAATATCAAGAATGTATACGTGAACCAGTCCTAATTTTCTGAAGTTCCTATTCTGATACTTAATATTGTCCTTACTTCAGGATGAGCGCAATGGGGATTGCAACACATCTGAACTTTTAAAATTGGGATTCTCTAGATTTCAATTGGCTCTGAATCACCCAAAAAAGCACCTGACATAAAATGACAGCTGAATCTACCCATATATTTTTGTGTTTCTGTGCATTTTTCTGCCCCGATGTGAAGACTTACAGAGCAATCCATGTCTGTCTACTCAGAAGTAAATCCTACTATGTATGGGACTTATTCTCAGGTATGTGTGTATGGGATTGAAGGCGGGCAGCCCGATCCTGCCTATCTTTAGGCCGGCTGAGCGAGATCCCCGTCAGCCTAAGGAGTTGCAAATGTGCCGTAAAACATGCTTGCAGCTCCTTGTAAGCAGCACTGGAGCGGAGGCCGGCGTTACTCACTCAGCCACCTGCGCTGACCACCTGCGCCGACCACGGCAGGTAGGCCCCATGCCAGTCAGTGCAGGGGCAGGGAGGAGGGTGGACAGGGGCGGCGAGCGAGGGGGACATTGACCAGCCCGGGCGGGGATAGTGATGCTAAGTTTTGCCGATATCCTATGCCCCTTCCCAGCTCGGGCCGACCTTACCCAACCTCCCCAGTTGTGGAGGAGGCCCATTGGGGCCTGCGCTGCTTACACTGGGGAAAGGGGATGAACGTTCCCTTCCCCCAAGGTGAGCTCGGGCTGTGCCGGCGTGGGCCACAATACACTCAGGATGAAGCAGTCGGCCATTAAGGCCGGCTGTGCAAACTTGCACAGGATTGCGCCGTAAGAGTCCAGTCTGGGTTGGCCCAGGTGGATGTCTCTCTAATGAGCATGGGCCTTCACTCAGTGCCTAACCTGGCACTGAGCGACACCACGCCAGTGAAATATGTTATAAGTCAGTGGATTTACACAAGAGTCCTGGTTTCAAATTGCCACTCAGGCATCATAAACCTCATGGGCAAATTATCTCTTCCCCTAACCTACATCACAGACCTATTGCAGGTATAAAATACAATATCTCTCTTTACATGATGATTCCGAGCTCAATGTAGGAAGGACTGGCTTGAAATATGCTAACATATATTTTCCTGACTGTATTATTTCAATGTCAAACCTTCTGTGGACATTTCTGTCCAATACTCTGTTTATGTCAAGGGTAACAGTTGCAGAATAGATGGAAGGTGAACCCCAGTAATATATATATACAGTATATCAGGGGTTCTCAACCTTTGGAGGCCCGGGTACCCCCTATCACGGTCCAATTTTCTGAAGTACCCCCCTGCTAATTAACTGCTAATTAATTGGATTAATCAATTAATTAATTAGATAATTAATCGTTAAATAAAAAAGTACTAAACAATTTTAAATGTGGAAAAATGTCTTATTTAACTCTGTGTCTGTGTGTGTGTGTGTGTGTGTGTGAGTGAGTGAAAGACAGACAGACAGACAGTTAATTAGCAGTTAATTAGCAGGGGGTACTTCAGAAAATTGGACCGTGATGGGGGGGGGGTCCTGTCTGTCTATTTTTTTCCTCCAAGTCACACTTCCCAAAATCAGCTCCTCCCTCCCCCACCCCACCAAAGTACATTTTCTAAAGTACAAAAATAAGCCCAAAACCAAAACCGGAGAGACAGGGCTCCGAAAATAAAAAAATAAAATCCATGTTAATTAACACTTAATTACTTGCTGATGGGGCAGATAAGGGGCTGGGCTTGGCGTACCCCCAGCAAGAGGCCCGCGTACCCCTAGGGGTACCCATACCACAGGTTGAGAACCTCTGCGGTATATTACACATTAGCTACCAGTCCACACATTTTTAAAATCATAGGCATTAGACCTAGTATTAGACTGATGGCTCAATTTTGCAAGGAGTCTGCGGCACAGCAGCCACCTCCTTTTCCCGACTGGCTGTGGTTTGCGTGATTAGAATGTAGGCCTTTGTTGTGTGAGCAATTTTTCCAGGGTTTGTGTTACATGCCTATTGGGAAATACCCAGAGCTTTTAAAACCCTGTAGGTTTGGTATTTTGAGTGTGTTGTTAATGTTACAGAATATAAGTTGCCAGTGGGAAGTTAATTCTAGTGCAGAATTCCCCAGTATATAACATGCAGTCTTGCATTAAAAAGTTGCATAGTGATGGCATATTTTCATGTTTCCTGAACAGGCACGTAGGCCCCTACCTAGATAGATAGATAGATAGATAGATAGATAGATAGATAGATAGATAGATAGATAGATAGATAGATAGATAGAACATTTATTCGCATAAAATATTTTAATTACCAAAGAAACATTTTTTATTTATTTTAATGGCACGCTCAAGATTATCTGCTCAAAAAGTGGCATGCAGCATGCTGCAGGTTGGCCACCACGCTCTAGCATCTTCATCCAAAGGGGGTGTCAGGTTAGTCAAATCAGACACTGGTCAGAACCTCATAAACATTCAAAGGCACACTGAGCTGGGTTGACCCCTGAACCCCCCCAAAGGGTTTGACTACCATTGTGCCTGACACCTCATCTACATATATACACATCATTGTGGGACCTTTAGAATATTCTCTCATTGGCTGGTGGACAGGGCAGGAGAAAGAAGAGCTCCTCCTCTCACTCACCCCACTGGCCAATAGGCTTTTGCCCAATGTGCCTTGGGGGACCAGCACAGATTTTAGCGCCAGAGCATCTAGCAACACTGCCTTCATCACTGCCTTCATCATCTGCATGACTGGCAGGCGGTGTGTGCACCTCCACTACTGAATATCCAACCAGCAAATACTGTATGTGAACTGACTCAAAGGCTCCAGGACTGTCGGGTTGCTAGATTCTCAGCCAACATTGTTTTTTATTACTTCTGTAAGGCCAACACGATTAGCCTTGTATCAATAAGATTCTATTTGAATATCCAATATTTCCCTGTGACTCCTCAGCTGTGACACTGAAATGAACTGCATTACAGAATCATTTTTAGCTTGAAAGTCTATTTGGATACCATAACGTAGATACATCTCTTCTGAGAATAAATAGCAACTCTTTTTTAAACACCAAGAAAAGGAAAATAAAGCCAATATTCCTATCAATGGAGAGTTGGTCCCACTGCCAAAATTCCAAAATAATACTATACTTGCTGGAAACCCCCCCCCCAATTTAGTGTCCATTTAAATGAAGTACCGTATTGTCTCGAGTATAAGATGCACCTGATTATAAGACGCACCCTTAAAGTTTGGTACTATTAAAAAAAATTAATTAAATCACTGGCATTAAATTGCAACAGCCTGATTATAAGATGCACCCCTAGTTTTAAAACTTAAATTAGGAGAAAAAAGTGAGTCTTATACTCAGACCAATACGGTATTAATCAATAGGGGTGCTAAATTTGTATGTAAAAGTTTGATCTATTAAATAGGTGCAATCATTCCCTCCAGACATGGCTGCTTTATCATGCTGAATAATGAGGTTATGATCAGTATTTACAGAAAGTAAATATTGACAGTATTTATGTTTTGCAAAGCATTCTGGGGCAACCTTGGGAGAGGGGAGTCGTGCAACCCGGAAGAGGCTTCCGGAGCACGATTTCAGCCTGTTTACAGCAAGAACACACAGCGAATTCACTCTAATAGGATTAAAAGAAAACTTCCCTCCCATTCCACCCCCCCTTTTAGCGTTTTACAGTGGACCTTGGTAGGTCCGGGATCCACGGTGAGACACATCTGCGGATCCTGAACCCGTAGTTAGAAAGGGTCCACTTTCTTATCACCTGAAGGAACCAGCAGACGAAGCTATTCATAGCATGGCACTGAGCATTGTCACCCATGAACATCTGCAGATTCAGATGCTTTTAAAGCTATGCGGTCCAATAGAATGTTGGTCATCCTTTCCTTCACTCCAGTGGCTGCAGCTCCACCTCTGCGAGAGGACTGGCATAAGACCCTTTGGTGGTGTCTTCTTCCTTCCTTCCCTCCCTCCCTCCCCATCCTCAACTTGAAAGAATGCAGATTGACTCAGAAAAGGAAGTTCATGTGGGTCTTCTGAATAGATATCTGCCATGTCTCTCCTCCCCAGGGCCCAGACTCAAGTTACTTCTGCATCTTGTAACAGTAAACATACAAACTTGGAGAGGAAGACAGACAGAAGAAGACTCAGTTGAGCCCTATTCCAACACCCTCACATGGGTGGCTAGTTTGTTTTTGAATGGTAAGTTCCCAGGTAATGCTACAAATAGCTTACATATGCTTGGAGAAGTGATATACGATTATTTTGACATCTTTGATATTAAAGCATGGATCAGGAGAAGGAGAATGAGTGTGTTCATTTCTATTAAACACTGGCCCTCTTTTCACCCACCATTCCAATATGTTTAGTTGTACAAGCGAATGAATACAAAAAGTCCATCTTCCTAAATGACTATCAGGGGCCATTGCCTTATACCTGTTTCCCGTATATGTAGAATTATCTTCAAACTGACAGCATTTCAGTTACCTAAATGCAATTTGTGTGCATGCATACATTAGAAAAAATTAAATAGCATATGGTGCTGAGCCAGTCGCAATTTGTACCGCTTGAAAACAGCACACTTCTGAAGCCTGCTGACAAATTTTATGGGTTTTCTCTCTTGCTAATTTATGGAAAAATAGCTCTTAACTATTTATCCTCAAAAGCACTTCCTAAGCTATGGCTGTAAAAATTCACCGCAAGGCCTATTTCTAAGTAAATTACACTCTATAAAATGCAAGAGACCTATGAAAGGAGATCTTTTTTATTATTATTATACTCTGTGTCTGAGGGTTTTTTTTTTCATCCCTTTGTCTTTTTGTGGGTATTTTTTTCTTGTGCCAAATTCATGAAAGCAGAAGTAAACAATAGGGCAGTCAGCATTCTTAACCAGGACCCCTTATTTCAGATAAAAGATCAGGCTGAGAATATAAAGGGGTCAGAGCTTGGCAGCAGATCACTGTAGTTCAGTGGTAGAGGAAACACTTTCATGCAAATAGTCCCAAGTTCCACTCTTGGTGACTCCAGGTAAGCTTGGGAAAGACTCCTGTCTGAAACTGTGGTGAGCTGCCCCCAGTCAGTGTACACCAGTGGTCTTCAACCTTTTTCATGCCACAACCCCAATACATACATACATACATACATACATACATACATACATACATACAGGATGGGGCTGGGGACCCACCATTGATCCCATACCCCTTCCAGGACCTGATCTGCCCACCCCCTGCCCCTGTTGCCACCCCCATCCTGGCACCGGCAGCCTTGTCCTGCCGAGCCCACCTGGCCGTCCCCACCAGTGGCGGGGTCATTCTAAAACGGAAGAGCCGAGCTGCTGTTTCCCACCACCTCCCTGTAAAATTTAAAGAGGGAGGACGGGGATGAAATCCCTGTGGAAGCCCCCCCCAGCAGGTTCCCCACCCACCACAGGATTACCTCTCAGTGGCCATTTTGGTTCCCTAAGTTGCCGTGACCCCACAAATGAGGCTTCGGGACCCCACTGGGGTCCCGACCCCAAGGCTGAAGAACAGTGGTGTACACAATACTGAGCTAGCTGGACCGGTAGTCTAGCAGCCCAATCCTATGATTGTCCACAGAAGTAATTCCCATGGAACTCCCAAGAAAGGGTGTATAGGATTGCACCCGAAGGCAGTTCCCTATGTCCCTAGGAATTGTTTTAATATTTATGAGACAACTTTGTGAGAAAAGGGCGTCCACCCAACAGTAGACCCCAGAGCACAATGAATGAACTTCAGCTGGTCTTCCAGAAGTGAGATGCTGTAATCACACAAGAAATGTATCTTACTAGAATATGGAGAAAAACGTCTGATACCTACTGATGAAACAAATTAAAACTTATAGCTCTCATAAAGACCTGTACGCTTGCACGGGAGACAATAAAAGCCCTTTCCTAGAGCTATTTCACAGCCTGGTGTTTTGCCAATGATGATGTTTTCAGAACGTATCCCCATTAGCCTATTTGTCATCCTAGTCTACAAGAAGTTTCAAGGTAGCCTTTATTTGAAAGGAACAATGGTCTATCATATTTTGTATCATAGCCCAGTGACAAAGAGCTGGAGACAGGGGTGAGTAGTGAGGTGGCCAGGTTTGCAAATAAGACTCCAGGTGTTAAATTTCAAAGCAGATTATGAAGTGCTTAAAAGGTCTTCTCCAAACTGGGTGAATGGGCAACCAAATAGCAAACAAGGTTCGATATAAATAATTGTAAAAAGAAGCAAATCGGGACAAAAAACTTCCAGATTCACATATGCAGTACACTGAAAAGGTCTGAGCTGTCAGTGACAAACCAGGAAAGGAATCTTGCAGTCACGGGGGATAGTTTGGTGGAAACATTGACCTAGTGTGCATCAGCTGTGAAGAAGGCAAATTCCTTGCTAGGGGTCATTAGGAAAGGGATCAAGAATAAAATTATTACTAATATAATTATTACCACTGGCGCCTTTAACATAAGAACATAAGAAGAGCCCTGCTGGATTAGGCCAAAAGCCCATCTAGTCCAGCTTCCTGTATCACACAGTAGCCCCACCAGATGCCTCAGGGAGCACAAGACAACAAGATAACCTGTTTCCCGTTGACACTCCCTTGCACCTGGCACAGAGAAAACCCACTTCTAAAACCAGGAGGTTGCTTATGGCTTGTAACCTGTGATGGTCTTTTCCTCCATGAATCTGTCCAAACCCCTTTTAAAGGCATCTAGGCCAGGTGCCATCACCACATCCTGTGGCAAGGAGTTCCACAGATGAATTACATGCTGGGTAAAGAAATATTTTCTTTTGTCCGTTCTAACTCTCCCTCCACTCAATTTTAGTGCATGTCCCCTGGTTCTGGTGTTGTGCGAGAGGGAGAAGAAGTTCCCTCTATCCACTCTCTCCATCCCATGCATAATTTTATACGTCTCAATCATGTCCCCCCTCAGGCGCCTTTTTTCTAGGCTGAAAAGCCCCAGACTCTGTAGCCTTTCCTCATAAGGGAGGTGCTCCAGCCCACGAATCATTTTGGTTGCTCTTTTCTGCACCTTTTCCAATTCAACTATATCCTTTTTGAGGTGTGGTGAACAGAACTGGACAAAATACTCCAGATGTGGTCTTACCATCGATTTGTACAAAGGCATAATGATATTGGCCGTTTTATTCTCAATCCCTTTTTTAATGATCCCGAGCATGGAATTGGCCTTCTTCACAGCCGCCGCACACTGGGTCGACACTTTCATCGACCTGTCCACCAGCACCCCAAGATCTCTCTCTTGATCCGTCACAGACAACTCAGAACCATTAGCATATATGCGAAATTTTGGTTTCTTGCCTTTTAACAAATGGCTTTTAACATATGTAAATTCAGGTGACCCACTGGGGTTGTTTATTTTAAATTGTTTTAATTAATTATTTTAATGTGTATATATGTATGTGTGTATATGTGTATATATTGTGTTGTAAGCTGCCTTGAGTGCCCTCGGGAGAAAGGCGGGGTATAAATTCTTTAAAATAAATAAATAAATAAATAAATAAATAAATACATTATTTGCCCAGCTGTGGCTGGTACACCAGCTCCATCTGTGCTTGAGTCAGTCAAAGTTGACCATGGTTGTATATGCCTTTGTTTGTGTCCTAAAAACTAGACTATTTTAACATGAAGACCTTGAAGACTGTCTGGAAACTTCAGTGAAAACCCAATCCTATGCATGTCTACACAGATGTAAGTCTCATTATAGTCAATGGGGCTTACTCTCAGATATGTGTCAATAGGATTGCAGTAGATGTAGTTGCAGGAGTTCAACAATTTAACCTTGTGTTACCTCTGCTCCTGTAGCTGCAGTGGCTGTCAGAACTTTTACAGGCACAATTCAAGATGCTGGTCTTGAACTTTAAAGCCCGTTGTTGTTGGGACTGTGGCACATAAGAAACCACCTTCTGCCATGTGAACCAAACTATCCCCTCCAATTAATTAATTAGCATTAATTAATTAATTAATTAATTAATGCTAATTAATTAATTGGAGGGGATAGTTTGGTTCACATGGCAGAAGGCAAAATTTAATAATTTTAATTATTAAAATTTACATTTTAATAATTAATTAATTAATTAATTAATTAATTATTAAAATGTAAATTTTAATAATTAAAATTACTCATCTTACACTGTTAGCCACCCTTTTTCCCAATGTTTGCCACCCTTTTTTATTTTAAAAGAAAATATCACCACAGGTCTCCCATCCAAAAATAAACCAAGGCAATTCCTTCCTAGATTCCTTAAGCAGGGAGAGAACCAGCTCAATCTGTCATAAGAGCTGCCTTCTTTAAATGGAAGAAACTATGTATTCTAAAACCCAGCATATAAATTGAACCAGCCAGTAGGAAAGCACTTAATTTGTATTCCACTTGGGAACACAGTCTGGGGGGAGAGAAGGGGTGGTTTTGTTGCACAAGAATCTCTTATGTTCACTATCAATGAAGTTTCTCTTTTTAGTAATAAAGTGGGGACTATTTAGTCAGAGAACTTACTTACCCTAACTTGGATGTAAATGCTAGAAAGGGGGTTATATAGAGATTTGGCAGAGGGTTTTTTTTTTTTAATATGGGAGCTTTGCGAGTCTGTGCCTTATCAGTAAGTCAGCTGTGAGTCGGGAGTTTCAATGCAGACTCACAGCTTATTGCAGCTGATAAGACACAGCAAGCCGCCAGGGGTACGCGTACCACAGGTTGCGAACCTCTGATCTATGGAGATTTAAGATGAACAGCCCAATCCTATCTATATCCCTGTGTGGCGATGCAGTGGCACTGGTGCAGCTACTGCTGAATTCTATGGGGGATTTTTGGCTGCTGGAGGTCTCCTCAGAGTAAGGGGACATTTGTCCTCTTGCCCCGGGGGGTAAGCCCCAGCAGCCACTATAGGTCAACTTAGACCACCGTGAAGACGGATCAGGCATGGAAAGGGGCTCGGGATTTGGCGTGCTCCTGAGCCTGGTCTACCCTCCTTCCCACCCCCATCATCACCCCATTCAGCCCCTCCCCTGTTCCTCCCACCCCCTGCCCCATTCAACCCCTTCCTTCCCTCCCTCCCTCCAATCCCCTGCGTGGTCTTACCTGCTCTATCGGGTCTCTGTGGATCCTCACCAGTGGAGGCTGCTTTGCAACTGCCATAAAGTTGTTTTTAACTGTTTTTAAATTTAGTTATGTATTGTTTAAACTTATTTTATGTATTATTTTAAATTATGTATTTTAATTTTTGTTGTAAGCCGCCTTGGGCATTTGCCTTTGGCATAGGATAAGGTGGGGTATAATTTTTCAAAAATAATAAATAAATAAATAAAGCAGCCTCCACCAGCATAATGCTAGTTATGCCAGCAGGGGAGGGGGGTAGGACTGGGGCAAAAAGAAAGTATTTCACACAGTGGAATTTGTCGCCACATGGTGGAATTTGTTGCCACAGGGCAAGAAGACAAAGGTCCCCTTACTCTGAGGAGACCTCCAGCTAATGGTGACCCTTAGCTTCAAAAGGGAATTGGATAAATTCATGGAGGCCAGGCTTATCAATGGCTACTAGTCATGATGACTATGCACTATCTTCAGGGTCAGCAGTAGGTTTCATGGCTGAGCAGGGATTTGAACCAAGGTCCTCCTGCACTAACGCTGCAATGAATGCCCTGTTTCCCTCCCTTTAGCCTATTTTCCCTTATTTTTCAACACTTTTTAACTTCAGAGCCTTGTTATTTTCTATGTTCGTGCACATAATTTGCCATCCAGCATTTTCCCAGTTGACATTAAAAATGTCCTGCACAGATGACTGGATTAACAACTCTCAAGTGCCTACTGTCTCCCTCTTGCATCTGACAGACCACAGTATCTGTCCAGGTTCTGCAAAAATGTTGCCATTATTTCTTCACCCAAATGTATGGTCTGACTTCTAAGTACATGCTGACCTTCAGTGACTCACTGATTGCTTGTAATGTGCAGGACAAGTCAGTCTTGCTATGCTTTCTTCACTGCAATGTCATTATATGAAACAGCAACAATATAAAACGTGATGACTATAGCTATCTAAGGCTGGCATGTTAATAGGTTGCCCATACTCCAGCCATTTCTCTTCACCACCAGATCCTTATCCACCAAGTCTGTGCTTGAATGAGCAATGCTGCATCTAGAAATGGTGATCTTTCTCAAGTTACAGTAATGCGGACCTAGTCCTGACAGCCCATTGCTTCCCAGTGTCAGTGCAAGACAATCAAATTCTCCGTTGGTGGGTGGGTGAATGAATGAACAAATAAATAAATTATTCCATTGCTGCAGTAGACTATGCTCTTAGCTACTGAGTGTATATTGAGTATATTTACTCAGAAGTGACCTACACTCGAACAATTGTCCATGCAGCACAATCCTATGTGTGATCAGTCCGAAGTAAGTCGCCCTATATTTAATGGAGTGCAGAGGCGTCGCTCCGGTAGGGGCGGGGCTGTAAGTTTTGCTCGGTCGGAGTCCCGTTTACCGAACGAGCAGGAGGCGGCCCCGCCCCCTCACTGTCCGAGCCATTCCCCTGCGGAGAAAGCAGCAGGCAGGGTCTCTTGCCTGCTGCTTTCTCCGCAGGGGAATGGCTCGGACAGTGAGGGGGCGGGGCCGCCTCCTGCTCGTTCGGTAAACAGGACTCCGACCGAGCAAAACTTACAGCCCCGCCCCTACCGGAGCGACGCCTCTGATGGGGTGTACTCCTTGGTACGTGCGTATAGGATGCAGACTTTGGCAATTGGGAATAAGCTCCATGGAATTTAATGGGACTTACTTCTGAGTAAACATGTCTAGGATTGCAGTGCACAAATGGCAGCCTATATGCATTTTTCTGGGAGGAAGCAATACTACTGAACTCAATGGGACTTACTTCCAGTAATCATGCATAGGAGTAGACTGTGCCCCAATCGTATACAGGGCTTATGGCCGTGGATCTTATGATCTGCTGCCATAAGTCCCAGCAAAATGTGCATCACTGTTGTGTGCTTCAACGTCGCTGGCACAAATGACCAGAGACCCACACATGAAACAGTGACTCTTGGATGTCCCATCGGAGTAGGTAAGTTGGTGGCAGGGGGCAGTTTGAGGGAGAATCAGGGTGGGAAGAAGGCTGAACTGGGAACAGTTTGGGCTCTTTGGTCACCCCCTCACTCTAGGATGTAGCACATGCTCCATTGGCGCCACTGCATGATATGGGCTGACGGGATAGGATTGGGCTGCTCATTTATGTTCAAATTTTAAATATAAATGCATTCTAGTTTATTTTGAGTTATTATGTAATTGACGGCCCAATCCTTCTGCTGGCGGAACTAGTATTCCAGTGTGCAAGGTCCTTTATGGCTGTTGCAAAACAGGACATACCATTTTGCGCAGCTGGGTTGCCACCGCCAGTGGTGAGTGGCTGCAGCTGTGCAGCGGCGGCCTCATAATGAGCCCCAGCACTGGGAAGTCAGTGCAGGGAGCAGGAGGGAGGCAGGGGGTGGATGGAACGGGACAGGGAGAGGGAGGAGCAGGGTGGAGACAAGGCAGGGAGGAGGGCAGACTGGGAAGGGGCAATATCGGTGGCAGTGGTGCCACCAATATTCTATCCTCCCTTCCCTATGAGGCCTTCCCGGCCTCAGTCCATCTTCCTGGGTCCACTCGGACTTGCACCAGCTAAATTGCTGATGGAGGTCCAAGTAGACCCATTTGGGTCATGGAAGCTTACCCCTGGGCAAGGGAACATATGTTCCCCTACCCAGAAGAGACCCAGCGGGACTGCCTCCCCTTCCCTGCAGGACGCTGTGCGCACTTTGGTGGTGCAGATTAATCAGTGTGGTCTTTATATATATAGTGCTGAACTTCGTTATAAACAAAAACTGAAATAAAAATAGTTTTAAAAATTAAAAGCAAAAACTAAGAACAAAGGCATAGCAATTTACAACAGAGAGCATGGTTCAGTTTTCTTTGGTGTGGCAAAGCTTTTCATAGGGAAATTTACATGACAAACGGCATCAGGTTTTGACCTAGAGTGTGATGCAATAAAGTCCAATGGATACATCTGAAAAGAGGCTTAGGAAGGTTTGATTAATAAGATATAGTTTGTTAGGACCAATCATGTATTCATATATTCACTGACACTCTGCATTTGCACAATGTCCTCCTTGAATTTGGAACTCGATACCCTTCAGGCTCAGGAGATTCTCCCTCACTAAATGTTTTTAAGAGTAAGATTAAGGCGCTTCTTTTTAATATTGCTTTTTTTCTGAGCTCCTGTCTAATCCCCTTTAAAGTTTACGCTGCCTTGGGATGTTTGCATGAATAAGGTGCCCACTAATGAGTCTCAGTGTTGAAATTATGCCAGCATTGAGTTCAAAAATGAACCTTAGCGCCTCTCATAATGTGAGAGCAAAGTAAATGAAAGAGATTCATTGCTTGCAAAAAGGTGTCTGAAGGTCACAGCACTTGAAAAGAACACTTCCACAGGTTCTTTTTTTTCCCCTGGTCCTTTGATGGTAAATTCCTTGGGGCATGGAACTACAATGGAGTCCTGACACAGGTATGGTGGAACAGCACCCAATACTAATGACTCTATTAACATTCATGGCAGTTTTAGTAGGTCAGTTTCAACAATGTTGACATGTATCACATCAGCCATTTGGTTCAGATGATTCCCCTGCTATGGTAATGAGGATGAGGATGATGAAATAGAACACTTTATTTTTAAGACGATTGATAGATTGCACAAATTTCTCTACGAATTTCTCTCCAAGAATAGCAGGGTCTCCATAGGTTTCAGCACCACTTGCTCTGGACAGCTCCCCATAAGTTTCAGCACCATTTTGCTCTAGTCTAGGCAGCATGATAAAAATACACTGATGCCTCACAAGACGAATGCCTCGCGCAACGAAAAACTCGCAAGACGAAAGCGTTTTGCGAGTTTTTTGGTGACTCGCAAGACAAATTTTCTTGCGAAAAAAATATCGTCTTGCGAGACATCACTGTCCCCTCCCCACGCCGGACGCGTCACCTGCCTGCAAAATAGAGTCTGCGTTATCTTACGAGATCTCTTAGACAGGACAGAGCCTTTCCCCCTTCCAAAATCGCAAGGATTTTGCAAATTGCTGTTGCTGCTGCTGCTTTCCCTGGCCAGATCTGCTCTGCCCCTGCCGGGTCCTACAGTCCCTCCAGTTCCAGGGAGGGCTGTGCAATTAGAAGGAGACAAGAAAGAGAGAGACGAAAGAGAAACCTCTTGGCGGCGGTGGCGAAGTGGAAGTGGTGCTTCTCCTTCTCCTCTTCCTCCTCCTCCTCGTCGGGCTACTGGAGAGGCAATCAGGGCACTCGGCCCCCCTAGATCCAAGGGGCAGAGCCGAGCAGGTGAGCAGCCCCGAGTGGTGGCAGCGGCAGGCGAGCTGGCTAGCCACATAAAGAGGCGAGTGGCAGAAAGGGAGACGCGCCATGAAGCCGCTCCGCTCAACTAACTCCCTCACTTCATCCGCCAAAAGAAAAAGAAAAAAAGTTGCTGGGCGAAGTCCTGCCTCCCCCTCTCCAATCTCTCTCGCTCTTTCCTTTGCGCAGCGCCAAAAGGCGGACCCTACTAAGTCCAGCGGCAATCCATGGAGAAGGCGATAGGGTCCCTTTGCCCAAAGTAGTGCAAACGATTTGTTAGTTCATGAGCCTAATTAGTGCGAGGATCACATAAACAGAGGAAGAGAGAGACGAAAGAGAAACCTGCCGCCGCCGGGCAGGAAATTAAAGCCCAATACGGTTCACGCACGTATTAGGCGAACCGAACTAGGAGCAAACTTGGAGGAGGGGGGAGAAGCGAGATGGAAGGGGGCAGGGGGAAAGGCGTGTGAAACGGGGTGGGTTGGTGGGGGGAGAGAGAGCGAGGAACAGAGGAAGCAGCAGCGACTGGGAGTGAAGAAGAGCAGCCACGCGGGAGGGCATTTGGGCCAGCGCCGCCGTTTCAATGCATACATGCGGAGAAAGAGAGAGACAAAAGAGAAACCCGCCGCCGCCGGGCAGGAAATTATAGCCCAATAAATATATAATCAACTGTCGGCGTGGGGGCGAGAGAGCGAGGGCGCTGAAATGTAGCTGGGAGGGCTGCTGGGCTGGAGTAAAGGGGACGTGACGCACAAGACGAAATTATTCGCAAGACGACACGACTCACGGAACGAATTAATTTCGTCTTGCGAGGTACCACTGTAGAATCGAATGTCATTATTAGAGATGGAACAGCAAGCTGTCTTTGACAGTTGTAAAAAAAAGGAAAGGAAGTAGAAAATAGAAACAATCAACACTACAATAAACAAAAGGAAGTTTTTTGTTAACCGGATTTTTTTTTAAAACTACTACTACTACTACTACTACTACTACTACTACTACTACTACTACTACTATTAACAGTATTTATATACCACTTTTCAACAAAAAGTTCACAAAGTGGTTTACAGACAAAATCAAATGATTAAATGGCTTCCTGTCCCAAAAGGGCTCACAATCTAAAAAATTCTGATTTAGAAATAATCTTCTCTTTGTTGATTAAGGTTGATTAAGGTTCAAATGAAACTGGAAACCTTTTTGTTGGGTATGAGGGATGATCATGTACGCGAAAAATTTCAAATTTTGTTTTTATATATGACAGCTGCAGCAAGAATTTTATATGAACAATATTGGAAGAATTCGGAGATACCTTCGCTGGAAGATTGGTGGCTGAAAGTTTTGGACTATGCTGAAATGGATAAACTTACAATTTTAATTAAGGAAAAATCAGTTAACCTTTTCGTGAATAACTGGAAACCATTTATCGATTTTTTAAGAGAGAGAGAGAAGAACGATGTGATGATATGCAGATTTAATGAATAGAACGTGGGTGTTATTTTGGCTTAGTTGGATATTATATGTAGAAAATAGTGAATAGTATGCTAGCAGGATGTATTGCTTCATGCTTGCTATAACTTTATGAAATATGTATTGTTTTTATGTTTTAATATATCAATAAAATATAAATATATAGAAAAAAAGAAATAATCTTCTCTCCATAGCGTCTGTATTATCCAATAACAGAAGAAACAATACAAAAACCCGCAGCACCGACTTGCCAGAGTTAAAAGTGAGCAGAGTGTACACACTTCCAGCAAAACTCCATCTTTCAGCCTGCTTTCAACGGAGGGGTTAAAAACCTGGGGTCTGCCTCCAGAGTAGCGGATGACAATTAGATCAGAGTCCGCAATGAGAACTCTCAGTAAATCCTGATATTGAATTGAAATTAGAGCTGGCACTGACATTTTAAAAAAAATGAAATAAAGGGAAATGTGAAGAGAATTTGAAGTGAAGAGTTCATCCCAAGGAGAAATGCAGGAGAATTTTCAAGGGAAGCTAAATGAGTATTGACGAGAGATGAAATAATGTCCTTCTGCGCATCCCTAGTTAAACTTTATACTAACACTGTCAAACTCTTCAGTGGTGTATCAAGGCTGAGAGTAAAATCTTGCTTTATGTAGTATAATGAAGGCTAAAGACTATGAAACAATCACACTTCCTCTTGAACATATTTTAATCTGTGCCATGAACAGCTCTGAGCTGATGCAGCATAGCGCTACTACTATATGCCGATTGATGGTTAGAGAAGCTAGCAAATCCCTAGAGCACATTTTGTGCAGTGACTGCCATCTGGTTATGTATCCTAAAAGCAGACATGTCATAAAGCCAGGTCTAGCCTGGGAAGCTTGATATTGGACCAGTCTAGGGCTTGCATCATGGTTTATATTTGCCTTGTGATTAAGCTTGCCTTATCAACTCTGGCTTTCTGCTAAACTCACAAGGAAGATCACATTTGAGTTCAAAAGGATTAGAGAAAGATCACAGAGTCAGGCACACCATATGTTCTTTCATTTAAACTGAATCACGCTGGGCTCTTGCTATCCATTCATTTGCCATTCAAAGCATTTTTGAGCATGGCCTCCATTCAATAATGCAGACTGGGCTACTGGCTGAATTGCTTGTTTGTCGACTATTCCCCCCCCCCCCCCTGTAGATCTGCTTATACTTCTCCAAACCTCTATCTAGTTTGGGATGCTTCACTGCAATAGTGAATGTGCAATTTTCATTTCAGGAGCAGAAAATGACTGACATTTACCGAACAAGCGTCTCTATCCGCTCGACTAACATGGAACAACACTTCCATGGTGGCAAATCAAACAGCTGCTTCTGCTGCTACAGCTAATGTAGAGTAACAGTATAGAGAAGTCTGCTGGTTGCCCTGACACTGTCCAAGTTTAAGTGGTTTGTGGCCAGAGAAGGGCAGAAATACATGTTATGGAAATTTAAAAAAATGATTACATGGAAATTGTGATTTAAGCACGTTTTCAGGAAATGGAGCTGCAAAAAAAAGTGCCAAATATTACAAGTGCTGGCATCATAGGGGTGTCATCTGGAACAGTTTGCTTCCTGAGACACTTCAGAATGAACAAGGAGAAGATTTTCGAGCATCGTGAAGAAGCAAGAAAATAAATATTGATTTATTAAAGAAAATAAGGGAATGGTATGATGCATTTCAGTGCATTGCTATCTATGCCAGAGTTGATCTCAGTTATGAATATGTTTTGTCACATTCAAAGTAAACACAAGATCACTTCTTGATTTATTGGTAAATGCCTCGTCACTGGACGGAAAGCAATAAGAGCTACATCAACAATTGCGGCAGATGGGCCTGTGCTGAGTACCGTGGATGGGTTGCTTGGAAGCCAAGTGGATAAACAAACACATTCAGAAGAGAGACCTGGCTTGGACCACCAAGTGCTTTCTTAATAGTTGCAGCTGTGTTGGCTACTATGCAGTAGAGAGAAAATGTCAGCATAGAAATTCCTATTTTTTTAGGTGATGCAGTAGAGGAGGAAGGAAATGTTTGTGTCTCATTATACTCAAGAGCCACCAGACCCCTTTCAAACAAAATGACAGAGTAAAAGAAGAAGATGGATAAGCCAGAAAAGGGATGCGTTTTCCTTGATACCTCTTCCTGCTAAGGCTAGACCCCTCCTCCTTTCCAGACACACCAATTGCCTTGTGAGGAGTAGGAGAGGGAGGGAGAAGAAACCAGTTAAGCATATTCATCCTTTTATTGTTGCAATGATTTGTCATTGATTGACTTTATGTAAACCATTGTGGGAGACTTGTAAAAAAAACATACAAATGTTTAAAAACACGTTAAAAACAGTTTAAAAACTAACAGTTTAAAAGCAATGTTTCGTCCAGGTTTTACTGGACATTCTCAAGCTGGCGCCTCAGTGGTCAGAGGCAGAATGGTTAGAGGCAGAAAACTTGAGAAAGTCCATTAGAACATGGACAAAATGTTGCTTTTAAAAGTTGCAGTTGTGGGAAGCAGGATATTCGCAAACAGCCAGAGGCTCCACACATGCACGAGAACTGTTCAGACGATCCATCAGTGCAGGTAAGGTGGCAAAGGAGGCAGTTTCTGGGAAGATCAAGGCAGTGATTGGGCCAGACTGAAGATCAAGGCAGTGACTGTTGTTGAGGGCTGGCTGGGGCAGATCTCGGTGGCAATTGAGGCACTGATATAATGTGGCCCCGTCTCAGGCCTTACATGCCCCCTCGGACATACTCGGATTTACAACAGCAAAAGTGCTAGTATAGATCCAAGTAGCACCATTGGGGACCAGGGAGTGACAGAGTAAAAGGTAAAGGTATCCTTTGACAATTAAGTCCAGTCGTGTCCGACTCTAGGGAGCGGTGCTCATCTCCATTTCAAAACCGAAGAGCCAGCGGTGTCCGAAGACGTTTCCATGGTCATGTGGCCGGCATGACTCAACACCGAGGCGCATGGAACACTGTTACCATCCGGCTGATGCGGTACCTATTAATCTACTTGCAATTTCTTGCTTTCGAACTGCTAGGTTGGCAGGAGCCGTCGCACGGACTCGAACTGCCGACCTTTCGATCGACAGCTCATGGTTCAGTGGTTTAACCCACTGCGCCACCCGCTAGTTAAGTATAAATGTTCTGGGCAGCCCAATTCTTTGTAAGATATGGCGGTTGGCCTAAAGGTGATCTATTCAGGCCCGGGTGCAGCCCAGGAGTACCTCGAGGGAAGGGGATGATTGCCCCCTTCTCCGGGTGTAAGCGGCTTGAGATCCAATGGGTCTACTCGAATGTATGCCAGCTCTAGAGCTGGCGTACATTCGATGCCTCCGTGTAAGGCTGGGCTGGGCCTGGAGAAGGTTTTGGATATCGGCGGATCTCACTGCCTATATCCCCACCCTCCCCCTGCCTGGTGTGGCCAATGGCCACCCTCCCTCACCACCCAGTCCGCTATCCCCCCACCCCTGCATCGGCTGGTGCAGGACTTACCTTACCCAGCAGGCAAGGGGATGGTCTGCCAGGGGAGAGAGGGCCACCGGCCTCGGCGCCGGCAGCTGTCACTCTGTGGGTGCCACAAAAGTGCTTTACGCACTTTTGCGAGACCTAGCACTGGGGGATCGTGTGCTCCCCTGGAGCTATGTTACACTGGATTGCACCGTTAGTTACCTGTCCACTGCTGCCTGGTCCCCGCAATAGGATTGGGCCATATGGTTTTATTCGTGTGTGATGGGATTTCTTTGCAAGAATCCGAAGTGCTACTTTATGCACATTTAAGAGCAAGCTTATAAACACAGTAAATTGTCAGTTTGATTTAACTTTGAACAGCAGGTCCTTATGCACATTTACAACTGCATTTGAATGGTCTCCGAGTTTCAAAAGTAACTTGCCCTGTTCACAGGCAGCCTAGCATAATGGTAATCTGTCTTTGACAGTGGATTATGGAATATCATTAAAGAGCAGCAAATGATCAATGAGTTGCCATTGTTTAGCACAAGAGGAGGTCTCCACTATATCTATTTATTTGGAGGAGTTCTTCCCTTCTCTTCAGACAGTGGCCTCCCAGAGCAGATAGCATGTCTGGGGGAAAAAGAAACTCAATAAAATACAGTAGACAATTAATATGAAAACCCTAATAAGAAGGACTTAGAGCCAGATTAAAAAATTGCACAAAAAAAAATCTAAAAGGCCTTGAGAAATAAGAAGGTACTGTGTTCACGTGGTACCAGAAAGACATCAGACACCAGGACACTTGGTACCAGAAAGACATCATTATGCTAGCTTCCCTGGGAGTATATTACCATAACTGAGAAGGTCATAGTTCATTGTTCATTGCCAGCCAAAGAAACCCACAACAAGGCCTCAGGGATAAAGTTTGATAAGCCATTAGATTCATGACAGAAGTAGGCAATTCTTAAGGTTACCTAGTCCCAAATCTGGTAGAGATGGGCAGCCCAATCCCAGGCTGCCCACCGGATCCCATGCACTGCCGCGGGCAGGCACCCGCGTGGCAGTAAGTCTACTTGGGGAAGGGGACGCTTGTCCCCTTCCCTGAGTGTAACTGGGGCTGGGGCCAATCGGCCGCCTCGGAATTCCGCCAGAAAAATCGCTGGCGGAAGTCGGAGGAGACCGTATAACGGCTCAGCCGATCGGCAGGGGACAGGATTCAGCCGTCCCCCGCCCCCGTCCCCCGCCCCTCCCCGACTGGCTGGGCCTATGGCCACCCTCATACTACCGCCGGACCACACCCCACCAGCTGGATCCTTACCTGGGTCCACCGGCGGTCCTTTGGATGCTCTAGCGGCTGAGCAGGGGAGGCACGTTTGTGACTTGCAGCACGTTTGCGACTGCTTAGGGTGGTGGAACACTCATTCCGTCACCCTAATTTACATGAGGATTGCACTGTTAAAGGTTGATTTTTCAGTCTCATGCGCCAAAATGCCTTTGACTGTCTTTGGCATTGTGAAAGAAGAGGTGCACAAGAAAGGCAAGAGCCAGGGCCTCTTTCAGCACTTTGGAGTGTAGAACAGGAACTTTTTTCTCTTCTGCTGTCCAATCCTTGTGTGCACATCACTTCATTTTCCCACTTGTATTACATCATCTTCAACCAACTAGGTGGGCCCAAAAGTGAAGATCAAATTTTATGGTATACTCCAGAACAGACACTAAGAAACTTGTGGTGATGGAGATGGCATGCCAGAGACATTGTAAGGAAGGTTTGTTGCATTAGTTATGATTTCCAAAAAATAGGTACTGGATCCCCAGTCTGGATCCCTCTGGGTCCCCCCCCCCATCGATTTGCCACCTTCTCCTGACACGAAGTTCTCATTTCTCTGCCCCATTTCAAATCATGAGATTTGGGCAGCACAATCTTGGATCTCGCAAGATTTCGTGAGATTTAAGATGGCGTCGCTGGAAAAAAAGGTAAGTTTTTTTTTTACTTTTAAAAGTGATTGCGGTGGCTTCACCGGACCCGGAAAGCCCGGGACTGACCCAGGACCGGATCCTGGAACCCAGGACAGTCCCGGGTTTTCTGGGATGGATGGTAAGCCTACCCATACCCTATTCGCATTATTTCTTATGGAAGAAAAATTCCCATCTATAAGTCATTTCTCTATAAGACCAAACCTTCTGGTCCCTAATCTTGACTTATAAAGGAGACATCCTTTAAACAAAGAAGGAAACTTTTTCCCAAGGAGCACTGAAACGTCACTAAAAATGGAAGGCATTATTTTTCAGTACTGCCAAAACGTTCTTGGAAAAACTGTGAGCAGTTGGCTCAGCCAGCTCTAGCCTCAAGATCTGTGAACACTGATGGCAGGAAGACTCAAAACTGTCCACAGATATGAAGAATGATAAAAGTGTTTTGATTGCCGGTGTAACATTTAAGACTGCAATATCTGCATGTTTTTGGAGGGGTTTTTTTGCCAGTAAACTACCCATGTCTGAAAGGTTGAGAAATCTTTTCTCAGTTTCTTCTTGTGAGATCCTGGTGCCAAGGCCTCGCGAGTGCTGTCAAGGAAGGCATTCTTTGTGCAACAGATTATGCCACACAGATGTAGATTTTCTCGATGTCTCGCTAGCTGTCATCTTTGACATTCCTCATTCACACATTTGGATGCAATGTTTCCCATCAGTCACTTCCATAAATGTCACTTCTGGGTAATCGCTGGCACTTATGCTAGCAGCAGACTGAGCAAACACCCACAGCCATGTCAGCAGAGTCTGTATTCCCTTAAAAAAAGAAGAAAATAAAAAAAAGTTATTTTCAATTCTATTTCAAGGTCAGTATGCTCCTTTTGAATAGGCTGTCATGGGAACAAGGGCCTTCTGATGGCATGCAGGCAGATAATTTGCTAGCATATTCATGTTTCAGCAAGAGGGATATAAAATCCATACATCAACACATGCAGAATATCTTCATATGAAATGTATGCCATTTGGTACCAATAATTTTGTCTCCTAGACTGATGTTGAGGTTTGCCAAGTTCTTGACCAGAGATCAGCTATTGCCTTTAAAAAGGCTGGTGCAGTCACTTTAACAGAGCCCTCCCAACCACCCAATCTTGTAAGTATTGAATGTTGCAATCCCTGCAGTGTCATGTTCTCATTCAGTGGCTGTGTGGTGATTGTGGACGGTCAGAACTCCCTGTCCTGAAATCCCTTAGCAGCAGGGAGCAGCATCAAGCATTGTGCAAGTACACGATTGCTGAGAGGCCAGATGCGCTCAGTGTGCTGGACATCTCTCCGCGCCCAGGACATGACAGGGAGTTCTGACTCTCAGTGTTTGCCCCACAGCAGCTGGATATGAGTATGGATGTTTTATTATAGCTAGGCTTACCGGATTTTCCCGGTTCTAAACCGGGACCCCCCCCTCACACAGTAAATCAAATAATTAATTAAATACATAATCAATTAATTAATTAAAATAAATTTTAAAAAATCGTTTTTGTGTGTGCAAAGTGCTGTTTTGCTGCCCGAAGGGCGTCCAAATTTTTTTATTTATTTTTAGTTAGCCAATTAATTAATTAATTAATTGACTTGCAGGTCCTGCCACCGCCATCGTCTTCGTCGTGCCCCCGCTGATTCGCTGAAGCCTCTGCCACCATTGCTTCCATTGCCTCTGCCCGTCATCGCTGCCATTCCCGCCCGTTGCGCCACCATTCCCGCCCATCGTGCCCCCGCAGCCGCCGCTGCAGCCACCGTTGCTTCAAAAAGGTAAAAAAATACCTTTTTCCGGGCACCGCCATCTTGGATCTCGTGAAATCTAGCGCGATCCAAGATGGCAGCACCCGGAAAAAAGGTACTTTTTACCTTTTGGAAGCGGTGGCGGCGGAGGCTTCATCTGGGCCCGGAAAGCCCAGGACTGGCCCAGGACCGGAGCCCGGAGCCCAGGACGGTCCCAGACATTCTGGGACGGATGGTAAGCCTAATTATACCCAGAGCAAGGCCTTTCCCATCTGGACATAATGAACAACAACTATGTGAGAATGGAAAGTGAAACTAACTGAAAGCAATTGCTTTGTCCCTAAAGGGCCCTGTCAAAAGAACTATACAGTATTTCAGTAAAGGAATATTACTAAATTCACAATTGCCTGCAAAATATATTTCCCATGATATAACACTTCTGAATATCCGTTGCTGGGAAGAAACTACAGTGGAGGTGGACCTTTTTGACTTTTGTGCTTTTTTCTGCTTTGTGGTGTTGCCCTCTTGGCACATTCCAATATTAGCAGTGGTTATAGGTTGATACAGTCCTTGCACCAGACCTCATGAAAGCCTAAGAAGTTGATATTTTGGAAGCTTTGGTCAAAAATATAATAATCTCAAAGAGCAGGTTATTATAATATATACTAAAGACATGAGAAATGCCATCTATTCAGTCTTAAAAAGGACAATCACTTTGCTGCCATTATGAGCCACTGAGAATAAGTATTATTGGAGTATTATTTCTTTATTTATACCCTGCCTTTCTCCCACAGTCAGGGCAATCAAAGCAGCTTACAATACAATAAAAAACAATAAAACTATAAATTTAAAAACATTAAAAACATTAAAAAACAGTAAAAAAACACTAGAGCCCAATGTACCACTTAAACTGATTAAAATTGTGATTCATTAAAAACGTCAGCCCATTATGTCAGCAATCGAAGGCCATGAAGAATAAAAAGGTCTTGAGGACCTTCTCTAAAATCTAAACTCTCTACAGACACACTTGATCATTATCTATCCAGGTATGGGATGCTGCAGTTGAGATGAATTAATATGAGATATAGTCAAGTGCATGACTTGGAAATGGCAAGAGGACACAGAACATAGAACAGGAGAAGCTGACTTTTGCTTAATCCCTGTCCCCTTTTGCTTGGTTTCTAGTCAGTTCACCAGCAGAGCAATTGTAAATGAGATGGCAATAGCATTCGCTCATGCAGAATCACCAGCGTTGACTTCTGCAGAAGGTAGGAAATTGAATTTAGTGATGAATTACCCAAACTGTAGCCCACCTTGCCTGCAGGAACACCAACCTTAGAAACAAGCAGCTGTTTTGACATTCCATGCTGGAATTCATGCCCTCCACAAATGTGCTTGATGCTCAGACATGGTCTCTTGGCTGCCTGCACTCATTCCCATCTGTTAAGATGGCAGCCTGCCCAAGCATAAAGTGGTATGTAAATTTCACTAGGACACAGGTGCCCTAACAGTGAGTGAGAGGGTGAGACTGTTGCCACCTTTAGTCTCCCCTCCAGTTGTCTCCATCTGTCTGCTGGCAGCCAGCAGCTTGGGTAGCGCTTGCATTTGCGTTTTCCTCTCTTGGGGGTGGTGCCAGCTGTTAAACCTTGTCTCTGATTGGGTGAGCTCTTCCATGCTGTGCAATTAGCCTTAGGAAGGTGCTAGACCTACCCCCAGGAAGCTCACTATATTAGTGGGTGAGGCTGCTAATATCTTGTGTCCACACTACAATTAGCAATAGCCAGCCATCTGATGCAGGTCACTGCCAAAAGGGGTAGGGAAGGGGGGCAAAGTACTGCCATAGGAACAGAGAGAGAGAAGAAAATATTGCATTTGCAACATAGCTTGTGGATAGCACATGTTTTATTAACTTTGATGAAGTTAATTTTTGTTGAAATGTGTTGGGCAGATACATTGATATTTCATGCACATCCTCTCTGTTCATGGGAATAACAGCAAAGGGGATAATCCCATTGACCTGGACTATGTATGGGTGGAAATTATTGATGACTGGAGGTTTTTGGGGGGATACGTTAGTTTAGAGTGTGTTTAGCCAGTGAGAAGTGTTGTTTTCTGCGAAGAGGCAATGTCTACTCCAACTGGGTTAGCACTAGCCAATCTTCAACCCACACACCCCAGATTCCACCATGTGCCCATCCCCTGCCAGCATGCATTCCAGCACCACCAGCACCACCCCATGCACCAGCACTGGGTGCCAGCGTGTATGCCAGCACACACATCCCTGTATGCTGGGATGGTGCACAACACCATCCTAGTCCTCCTCCACCAGCTCTTTCTCAGTTGCCATGGTTTCTTGAAAAGTGCTGGGTTGGGAGGATCCTGGGTGCAGAACCTCTCTACTCCCAGCATCTTTTTCCAAAAAGGATTGCAGCAGCAATCTCCAAAGAGTTGCAAGGTTCTTTTTTCATGCACTCTCCAAGTTCAGTAGAGCAACCAGGGAGGCAGCAGATCAGGAGACATTAGTATGTGGGTTCAGACATTAGTATGTGGGCACTCTCCCACCACTTTGCTGCCTCCTTTAACCTACCACTCGAAACAGCCATTTCAGTCGGCCTCTTGGATGGGCTGTCCTGAATTCCAGTGAGAGTGGACTATTCCTTTTTTTAAGTTGTTCTGCTTGTTTGCCAAAGTGGCAAGAGCAAGTTAGGCTGATAGCATCCTAGATCTGGCCTGGCTTGGTGTTAACCTTGGTTCTGCAGCAGACAGCAGCATTTTAGTTTTAGACCGAAGTGTTACCTGTAACTATTTCAAACTAGTTTCTGACTGGAGTTGAGAATGGAAGCTGCTTTGGTGACTGGGAGACAAACTGTAAGAGGAGCAATCAGAGGAGTCTTATGCTGTTGATTGTCCTCCATTTCACAGTACTGTACACTTCAGTATGATCAACCAAAGTATAGAGTGCTTGCATGAGTATGGAGTTAGGGCAGTGGTTTTGTGCCTGTCTTGCAGGATGCTTCCATAAAGTGATGTTGGCAGATTTCCGCTGTTCCCTGTGAAAAGTATCCTACAGTGTTCCCTCCTGGATCCACTGACGTTGCTAGAGGTGGGGCGGAACGGTAAGTCTTGCACAGCGGTAACCACTCCGTTCCATGGTGGCCCCGCCCACTCACTGTTGGATCCAGTATGTGCAGCGAAGGCAACGCGCAGGGAGTCTGGCAAGGCAGGGAACGGTGAAGGCAATGCACAGGGAATGACACCTGTGCCGGCAGAGTTGCAGTGGCGGCAGTTCTGCATCCGAACTGTGCATGCACTATGTCTGGGGGGGGGGGGTTATGCAGGTGTTCATCCTACGTCCATCGACGTACGGCAAGTTACACTGGCGTAAGTGCACTTACACCGGTGGATCTACTGTTACACTGGTGCAAAAGTTACACAGGATTGGGCTGTGCCTCATATATTGCTTCATGCTAAGGCTGGGGCTGCCTTGACCTCAGAAAATCGGTATTTTTTCACACGATTGTGAATGCAGAGTAATACTGCTGAGCTAAACAATACGTGTAAATGAATGGAGACATTGCTCTGCAATTCATTGGCCTAATTCTGCCTATCTATTTACCCATGGGATAAACTCTGGAAGCTATGCAGAATATGAAAAGGCAGTGACAGGGTAAATAAGATTATTGCATTGAAATGCTCAGTACACAGACAGAATGAATATATATATATATATTTGGTAAGCCTTCATTTCCTTGACCTCCTCCACTGGACATGTCTGCCTCTTTCGTAGGAGTGATATATTTATGTCAGTTTTGAGTGTCAATCGATTTATTTATATCTTATTGTTGTCCACAGAGTAATTCAGCCAAGGCGAAAGAAAATTACTCATTTACCAACCTGTTAAGAAGAAGCATATATTCTCATTTAATCCTAGGCAGGAGTGGGGTGGGTGGGAGAGAAATAAAATTACTGGGTTTCTTAGCAAAATCCTAGTTTGCACCAGACATTTTTTTAATGCTTTATTGTCAACTGGGAACTAGCAAAATCACATCAAAAGTAGGCTTCATAATTAACTCATTTGCTTGGAAATATTATAGAATTTCCAAAAATAAGGAGTTGTGGAACAATGAGTTTGTGACTGTTTAGTTGTTTATGAGGGGGCAATAATATATTGACAGCATATTTAAAAAAGAAAATGGCAAACTGCCATACAATAGCCTTGCTAGTAGCAATCTCATACATTGTTATGACAAAACCTCACTAGCTTATACATTATTTAAAAACAAATAAAAAGAAACCAATTATGCATATTTTTTTTCGAAGTACAGCACAGGAAAGCTTTGATCTCAACTGGAGGTTATAGCTTTTGCTGGTATCTTCCACTGATTTCTGATTTCTGACAATATATTATTTGCATAACCCTCTATCTTTCTACTCACAGCATGGTGTAATATTTAGGGTGCTGGACAATAACCGAGGAGAGCTGGGTTCAAACTCTCGCCCAGCCATGACATGGATTAAGACTCCACTCTATCCAGGTTATCCACACTAAACTCCACTCTATCCTATCCTTTTCACCCCCCACCAATGCAGCGGCGCCAAAATGGCAGCTGCTGCATCCTGTGCAGGGGGGGGCAGGATGGGGAGGCTTCCGCAGGGAAAGGGGATGTTTAATCCCCTTACCCCTGCGTAAGCCTTATGACCTGGAATGGGTCTCCTTGGACTTACAGTCGCAATTTCGCTAGCTTAAATCCGAGGAGAGAAAAGGGGTGGTGAGGCTGCAGGGAAGGGGGGATATGATCCAGCGCGGGCCTTTCGCGACAGATCCTCCCCCTTCTGCAGCCTCCTCACCCCCTCCCCGCCCGATACGCCCTCCCCCCACCTTCCCGCCAGCTTGCCTTTCCCGGCGTGTGTCCTGACGTCCTCCGACGTGGCTGAGAAGGCGGAGGCCTTGGAAGGCACGGCCTGGAAAGGCAGAGGCACTGATCAGTGTGCTGTCGGGAGGCTTTTATGACTGGTGCTGACTGGTGCCATTGGGCGGCACGCTTAGGATCGGGCTGTCAGTTGGGTGACTTTGAGCATGTCAGGGAAAAGAGGGGGATATAAGTGCAATGAATAATAATAATAATACCCCTTCTTTTGTCCAGGTATCATTGCAGCTGCTTCAAATCCTGCTGGTCCTGCTCCTTTTGCATTTACCTCTGTTTTTCACAAGCCATGAAATCAGCCCTGAATTGTTCCCAATGCAATGGCCTGCTACTGAGGGTATAGGGTAATGCTAAGGCATATATCTGTGAAATCACACCACGGTATAGACTTCCAGAGATGATGCAGAACTAGTGCAGCAAAGCACTCACATGACCTGGATTTAAATACAAAAAATACAAAGGAAAAAAATACTTGATGATGTGCAGAGACATTTTACACACACACAACCCCACATCCTCACAGGCCAGGCTCACATGCAGTGGTCTTCAGTTGAGAAAATGTGTGTCTGCTGCCAGTAACTGCAGATTTAAATACAACCACTGAAGATGCCATTCAACCCCTTATTCACAGGTAAAATATGCTTGGAGCAGGGACAATGAGCTCATACGGAGCACAGCAGAGAGTTTACTCAGGTCTCTGTTTATTCTGCTGTTTGATGAAAGCCCTGGCAAGTGCAGAGTTTGGCATCAGCTTCCTGTGAATTTCAGCTTAAAGAAAAATATATCAAGAGAACAGGTTGCTAACCCTGATGTCAATTTGAAAATATGTGAACAATGCCTGATAACATTTCAGGACAGGGTGGTGGTGGTGGTGGTGGTGGGCTGACTTCGAGAAGAAAATGCATAGGGTCTTGATATGCAGCTTCTTTCCCCTCCCTTAAATCAGAAAATACATAACATGCTCTGCTAAGTATATACATGTATGTGTAATTTGCATACTTTGGGGGGGCAAATTTGGGTTACTTTAGCATAGAATTTTGATTTTTTTAATTGTGTGTACACGTGTCTGTGCATACGCACATGGGTGGGTGTGCAGAGAATATAAAGCTTGAGTACACTGCTGAGCAAAACGCCTAATACGAACAATCTCAGTGATATATAAAATCAATACCACTGAGCAAAATTATAGTTGGCCAAGTCAATCAATCAATCAATCAATCAATCAATCAATCAATCAATCAACCTTTATTGGCATAACATAACAAAAACAAAACATAAAACATAAAGAGTAATAATAATAATACATAACACAATAAACAAGCAAAAAACAAAACAAAACCCAGAAGCATGAGAAAAAAGGAGGCATAACAAAATAAACCGTTAACAATCCTTTTACTTAGGTTCCATAATGTTGGTCACTATAGCCACTCTATGTTCCATGGTAGTTAAAAAAAAATTGCTAACTGGTTGATGGTCCATTTGTTGGTGGAAGAAAATAATAACAAGACGATATCAGAATCAGACCTCCCTTGCAAATTTGCCAACAGAGAGTTGAGGATGTTTTGCCGGAGGTCGTTATACCAAGTGCAGTGTAAAAGCACATGCACCAGGGATTCTGTATCTACCTGATTACATAAACAATGGTCCTGTGCCTTGGAGGATCAATTGAATCTGTATTCCATTAAGCTGGAGGGCAGGGCGTTACAACTGGCTAGGGAGAGTGCACGCCTTGTCTGAGGATTATCAGTCACAAAGAGGTACCAAGGGCTTTTGCTGAAAATACATGGAAGCTGCAGGTATAAAGGCGAGCAGGATTTAGCCGCTGCAGCAAAAACTTCCTGTCTCTCAATGTCAATGAGTCTGTTCAGCAAAATCTTAATAGCAGAGGTCAATGTGACAGAACCTAAAAGATCCGACGAGAGCCCAATAGATTGAATATACCCCGAACAATAAGAAAAGTCAGTTAAGATACCTCTAAAAAAAGGAACATTCTCTGCCAAAGAGCACACATGGAACCAAATTTTAGAGAACCTGATCCATATCAAAAATTGCAAGCGATATTGGCCCGCCTCGAGACATAATGCTGCATAGGATACACAATGAGGAAGACCAAAAATGTTATATAAAAAGGAAGACTGGATTCGCTCCACGTCAATGTTAAAGGCAGAGAACCAAATCTGGGATCCATATAATACTACCTTAGCATTAAATACTTGCAGAGCTGCCGGAATATAGGCAACACCCTGGGTATAAAAAAACACCTGATAATAGCCTGGGTCGTCATTTTGGCAGTTCTTATTGCTGCTATACGGTGAGTAGACCATTGATGTTTATAATGGTAAAGGATACCCAGATACTTGAAGGTCTTAACTTGTTGTATGGCTCTTCCACCAAATTGCCATGAGCAAAGTCGGCCAAATGTGTGCCCAGAGAAATTCTAAGATCGTTCTTGGTGGTAGATGCACACCAAGATCTAAAACTGTAGGTTCCAGGGACTGTCAGAGTTGCTACTCAATGACTTTGACTGTACTGAAGGAAGAAGACAGGTTAAAATTCCACTGGTAGATTAAAACCTTGAGAGAACAGGGCATCCTGATTGTAAAGAGAAGCATAGCCACAACAGTGCGTAGACTGACATGTGCAACCGTAACTGCTGTGGAAATCATCTTGTGTGAAATACATGGAGTGTTAACCCTCCCCAGTGGCTTCATTGTTTTCCGAAGAACTCCTTGAAGTACAGTATATAGAATTCTGCAAAATGGCACCCTCTAGAAATGAAACCTTTGGTCTTTCATATCTCTCACTCACTCCCCCCAATAGATCACATACTCACATGACATGTTCCTGACATTGAGATTAGGGACCAGAAGCTCCTTTGTCAGTACTTAACACACAAAAAAACAAAACAACACTGATGTCACCCTGTGCATGCTGAAATGCAATTCCTGTTTTGAAAAAGTGACACATAGACTTGGTCCTCAACAGGCCTTGAGAAAGAAACATCTCAAAAGGGATATCTGCTGTAGATCTCCTTGTATCTAGTACTTCTAATGCAATCCCACTGTTGACCAACTGGAAAGTTGAAATGTCCAGAAAGTCATTACTTTTATTTTATTTCCATTAGTAACACGTCAAAACTATTCTGCCCTTTTATGTGTTTTCTGGCTCAGAGCCATCTCTAGAAGGGTGTGGGCAGGGTGATGACCCAGGGTAACTCAACCAGTGTGCCTCCCCCCCCCTATTATGGCCCTATAATGGTCATGAAAGTGTAGAGCTCAGGGTGACCGGCAACTGCCCCAGTTGGCCTACCCAAGGGACGGCTCTGTTCTGGTTCATTTTTAAAAAAAAATTATTACACTTGTGTCCCACTTTGCTTCTGTGCTACCACTCAAGCTGGCATGAATGGGGTTTGCAGGTAGTCATCCATCCGGGCAAGCCCCCTTAATTTCAGTCAGGCTGCTGGCTCTTGTTCCTGCTAATTAAACCTTGGAACAGTAGCACGTCTTATACGTTATTTATTTCCTTGGATTTTGCATCCTTTCAGGACCCTCTTATATTGCCCTGTTGTGTTTTTCCTCTCTTCCACCAGTACTACATCTTATTATTCTAACTGCATACTGTATCACTCTTCCTCACCTACCCTACCATTCTACCTCTTAGCTTCTTTGACAAATTATAACCATTATTCCCCTCCTAAGTGTTCATGCACCATACATCATCTATGACATTAACTAACTGCTCTTCTATCAAAATAATGTACCTGTTTCATCTAGCCAAGTAAATGTTCACCAATTCTGTTCTATGACAGAGATGATTTGAAAGTGATGCATTTATCCCACCTGCCCATCTGCAGAGGAACAAATGACGCAGGAGTTACCGGGGGGGGGGGGAGGGAGAGAAGTGCACACTGGATGCACAGTTTTGATACCCATGACGAAATTCTTAATAAAATGAAAATTGGGGTCATAAGGTATTTGGAAGAATCTTGTCAATCCTTCGACTCATTTCTGGAAGATTGATGAGTTACTGTGCATTGTTTTTGGTCTTATTCTTTTCCCTTTAAGGGATAGCTATCTATGAAGGAAATCCAGAGACTGATTTTATCTTATGGAGAAGGTACCTTGCCTCCATCTTGGACTATAATTTCTCCTTAGCAGTCAATTGGTGGCTCAAGGTCGGTGGACAAGAGACGCTTCAGCTCAAATGCAAGTCCTCTCCTATGCTCTGACACTATCTGGGTGTCCTTGGGCAAGTCATTATCTTTCACCCACACCAGAGGATAAGTAATAGAAGAATCGTTGAACACTGAAAAGAAATGAATAGTAATAAATTCTACCCTGACCGGATCATGCCCTTGGCTTGCTTCTCTCTTGGCTGTTTTGAACTACATGAAGGACAAAGATGAAGAAGGAATTGTCAGAGTAATATATTGGTGATGAGGCTGTGTGAACCAGCAACATAGCTGTTGTGTCGGTGTTGCTAATTTTGGTGTCCATTTCAGTGTCACTTCCCAGTGGCACTATTTCACATTTCATGAAAGGTGAGGCAGAAGCAGCTCCTGGCTATATTCAAAGTTAAATAATGAAAAATGTATTTTAAGACCATTTGATATGCATGGCATTTTGTACATTGTATGAATTATAACTTCATTATCAACACTGGACCATGGACAAATATTCACCTTTATATCCCTCTTCCCCTTAGATTCCTGAACTCATTCGAGAAGGGAAGCTGAAGTATGAGTCAGAGAATGCAACAGAGTCAGGGCCCAATCCTATCTAACTTTCTAGTGCTGATGCCATAGGGCATCAGGGTGCCAACAGGGCATGTGCTGCATCCTGAGGGGAGGGAGGCAGTCATGGAGGCCTCCTCAAGGTAAAGAAATGCTTGTTCCCTTACCTCAGGGCTGCATTGAGGCTGCATTGGTGCTGGAAAGTTGGGTAAGATTGTGCCCTCAGGGTAAGTATTGGGAAGGATAAGCAAGGGAGGGAAACTAGGGGGCTACAGTTGCTTTTACAGTGCCCGCGCCAGGTTTCTGGGGGTCCTGGAGCAAAGCCCTGTTCTAGGCTCCCCCCATGGTGATACATTGGGCAATCCCACTAGTATTGAGTGTTCAGGGGTTGGCAATGCCAGGTAAGTTCTTGGCCAGTGCCCAGACTGACCAACTCTTGATGCCACCTGAGCTTTCATTTCTCTCTTTCTCTCACACAACTACCTAGTAGTCCAACGATTTTTAATGTTTTTTCTTCTTATGGCACACTGACCTCTATGGTCTTTTCTATGGTCTTCACCTCTTGTGATTTCACTTCTGGGAGACTCTTTCAGGTTGGTTCTAAGGAGCTGGCAGAGGAAGAGGGACAGACAAATTGTTACCACAGACAGTTGCCCTAAAAAACAGAGCCGCGGACCCCAGAAGGTTTTCAGCGATGGTCACCCGCTGTGCTCCAAACTCCTGTGGCACATCTGTGGACCTTTTGCGGCACTCCACTGTACCACAATTGCTGACCTAGTCTGTTGGTCAAGAGTGGAAACCAGGGGACTGAATTACACACTTTTCATTAGAGAACTATGTCCTGGCTTTCTCCCATTTCCTTGCTGTTTTGATGTTGCCTAAGAAGTACTAGATGTGGTGCGTTTCATTAATCTTGTTTTCTCCTCTTGAGCAGCTATTTGACATTCAGCAGAAGCAAACAAAGGATCATTATCTGAAATAGTCTCTTTGGATAATCCACCTGCAAAACAATATATTCTGCAATGTCCTATTAGTTTTAGTTGCTGAAGTGTTTATCATGTGTGCTATTGCAGTCAGGTTACAAAAGCAAGTCATCTGCTGCATCTCAGTGAATTAACTCGTGAGGTTTGTTTCTTCCATTTATTTTGCAAAATTAACATGTCACCCTTACATAGCTTACAAAAGCTTTTTGTACATAGCTTACACCCTTACAAAATATCGGGGAATGCGATGAAACAAATTCTGCCACCTTAGGATATGTTGCATAGTGCAGAGCCAAGTTAGACACGATACGGGAGAACTGTGCCTGGATGTCTCTGTGTGAAAACAATGATAGGGGAGCGAGAGTCAATTTGAATTGAAGGAGCTGTATTAACCCTTTCACCCCATGCTATTTGCCCCATTTGAAAAACCCTCCAAATGTTTATGCCGAGCGTCCCCTCGGGCGATGCTCGGGGTTTACCCGGTTGCCCAGGAGACCCGGTTGCCCAGGAGACGCATGAGAGGGGACGGGGCGATGATGCCCCCTCTTAGGTTTCTGTGGGAGGAGTGTGGGGGGAGCCATACCTGTAGGCTGGCTCCATGCCACACTCTTCCCAGTATTACCTGAGCGCAGCAACAGTTACGATTATCTTGAGTGTTGTTGCCCTCAGGTTGCTTCAGGTTCGTGGCCATTCGGATTCCCTTCGGGTGAGTCAAGATTGGGGCGGTGTGCTACAGGGGGTGGGGTGGGGGATTGTCGCCGTTCCAGGGGTGGCGGGGGTTTTTGGCGGGTCCACTGTGGGCTGCGCTCCGCGCTCCGCCGGCCGGCTCGGCTCTTTTTGGGGACGCGGAGCTGGAGAAGGGTGCAGCATCGAGCTGTCCTGGGTCTCCGTCGTGCTGGGGAAGTCCGGCCTGGGGGAGGGAGCCGGGGGAAGCCTGGGTCGAGCCTGGAAAGCCAGCCGAGCCTGGGTCGTTGGATGCACCGGGTGGGCTGGGCGGGGGGAGGGAACAGGGGGAAGCCGCTGCCAGCGCATGGTCGTCGGAGGTGCCAGTGGGGTTGGGCGGGGGGGCTGCCGCGGGGTGCCTGCAGCCAGGGCCTGGTCGTCGGAGGTGCCGGGGGGGTTGGGCGGGGGGGCTGTTTAGCACTCAATACGGGTTACTTTCAACAAACATAAGGGCCTGGATCGTCGGGGGTGCCAGGGGGGTTGGGTGGGGAAGGGAGCCTTTCACCCCATGCTATTTGCCCCATTTGAAAAACCCTCCAAACGCTTATTAGTTGCTTTGATCACCACTGGCCCTGCTAGTGTACCTCTGTTTCCCCTCCACGCTCTGTGGCTGAGAGCCAGGACTGGCTGATCCATGACATGAATGATGCACCCATGTCGAGCGTTGGGTGATGGGGGAGAGAGAGGCAGATTATTATTATGCTGTGGATTATTATCTATCATTTGTAGATGACTCCGTGCTGAAAGTCCCTGTATTAAACACCGGGCTTCCTTCCACTGAGGAGACCTCCTCAATGCAAAATGGAGACCTCCAGCATGCAAAATGCCCCCTATGGGATGCATCACAGCTCGCACTGGTGCTGCTGCATCACTGCGTGGGAGTTTAGTTACAAATAGGCTGTCAGCACAATCCGACTTAACTTTTGTGCCGGTGTAACCAGTGGCGCAGCAAGAACAGGAGGCCCCAGAACAAAAAAGGGATTCAAATCCCCTTTGAATTCCTCTTTTGGAGGGGATTTGAATCCCTTTTCCATTTTGGGGCCTCCCGTTCTCGCTGCGCCGTTGGTTAAACCAGCACAAAAGTTAAGTCGGATTGCGCTGTAAGTGTAAGGTAAAGGTAAAGGTAAAGGTGACCCCTGACAATTAAGTCCAGTGTACTTAATCACATTGGGCTGAGCCAGTTTGGGCATATAATCTGAATTTTCACCCAGTTCTGTATAACATTATGGTTCAAAGTTCTGTAATAATGAGATATTCTGTAACGTAGGAATTATGAAAGTTTTGCTGCTGGTTATAGTGCAGTATTTGTCATTGGCTACAGTTGCTTGTTCAGGTGAATAGGAAGGTCGGTGGTTGATATTTTCTTCAAGAAAGTGCTAACAGCCTTTTAAAAAAATCAACATTTCTTCCAGTGAGATATTGATTATTCTGGAGGCAAAACCCATGGGATATTATTTCTGTGAACATATGTGACAAATGACAGCCTCTGTCTCCAGTCCTTACAGGTGAACCCTCAAAACAAACTGGGATAGATTGAAACTTGCTAGACTGATACACTCAATTACATACATTTGAAATGTTCCGTTCAAGCTGAGTGTCCCTGCACTATATTTGTCTGCTTTATAAACCTATATTTTCTTCACTGTCTCAAACACATTTCTTAAGTTGTTCTTCAACAGTACAAGCCTTATTGAATGTTCAGAATAAAGAGGAAGAAATTAAGTCTTTAGATAAAACAAACAACTGGTTCTAAGATTCTGCTCAAGCTATTCCATCACTCCTATTTTCCACCAACTTTGTATTCATATTTTTGGGAAAATGGTGCATGTTCAAATAATCAGGGTACAGGAAGCCCTCACTTAACATCCTAGATAGGTTCCTGAAAACTGCGATGTTAAGTGAAACAAACCTATTTTTCACTGGCGGACTTAGTGACGCTTCGGGGAGGGGGGGGGCTCTGGCAGGCTCATTGTGTGATGCAAAGCCACTTCAGAGTTGTGCTGGACCGTAACCCACTTCCTTGGCTTTGTTCTTGGCTCAGAATGCCTTGCAGAAGCTACCTGCAACGCATTCTGGGGCACGAATAGGACAAGGAAGTGGGTCGCAAGCCCGGTGCGACTCAGAAGTAGCTGCAGCCACGGAGGTCAATATTAAAATGAAACGGATAGGAAAATGATGGTAAGTGGGGACTTACTGTATAACGAGATCACTTTGGCCTATGTAAAACCAAGGGTTTTTATATATGTATATTATGAGCAGCAATTCGAACATTAAGGAAAAGGGATGGAATGAAAACACGTTAGCCTTTTAGCCTGGTATTTTATAGCAGAAAACTATTTTATCATAAGGTGAAAAGAATCAATATTTACATGCAGAAATGTCAAATAAAATATTTAATATTTATAATGCACAAGTGAAAAAGACAGAATATAAAATACTACTTTCAAAGTATACACATACATGAATGAAAGCTGAAATCAAATTGACAAATATAGCAGTACAACTCTGAAATCAATGAAAAACAGAACGAGATTTACTTTTTAAAGACTTGGGAATTCATACTAATGTTCTAATGAAACGTGTGTATGTTGAGGTGACACTTGCCACCATAATTCCACCACTTCCCTCAATGAATGTTAGTTTCACCCCCACATGAATGTTTGAAAATGGCATAAGTCATAGAGCTGGTTCATATATCACCTGGGACCCAATCCTAACCAACTTCACCCTGCTAACTGAGCAAGAGGCACTTTTTCAATTGGTGCTCCTCTTATATTTAGGAGGGGGAGGGTAACTGGCCCCTTAAACCCCAGCACAGTGTATTTTTCTGGTGGCTGTTTGCTGGTGGTGTTCTGCATCTTTTTTAGATTGTGAGCCCTTTTGGGACAGGGAGCCATTTAATCATTTGATTTTGTCTGTAAACCGCTTTGTGAACTTTTTGTTGAAAAGCGATATATAAATACTGTTAATAAATAAATAACTTGCTCGTGCATGTTTGAGGAGATAAAGGGGGCAAGTCATCCATGCCGGGTGCCACCACCTCCCACCTCCAACATGTCTCCCACCCTCCCCCATTCTGCCCCATGACCGATCGGCGATCTTACCGGGTTGTTGTTAGTAATGCTACATTAACTCGACTCATTGGTTAAATTAATCAATTAAGCTTTTTGATCATTTAAAAAAGGTATCCCCACTTGAATGAATAGCAAATTTTAAATGACAGTTACTTATTTTGTAGCATAAACATTTGCAAGAACTGCAGGCACTGGCGTCACTGCAGGGGGGGTGGAGCTCTAAGTTCTGCTGCGATCGGAGCCTCTGTTACACAGAGCAACGCTTTCGCTTCCCTGAAAGGCTCCGAAGGCGAGGGGGCGGGGCCGCTTCGTTCCTCCGTGTAACGAAGGCTCCGATCGCAGTAGAACTTAGAGCTCCACCCCCCTGCAGTGACGCCACTGACTGCAGGTGACGGACCCCATGTTAGAAGCCGTGTACCTCCTTTGCTCTCACACAGGAGGAAATCCTACTAAAATGGGGGCTGTTGTAGTCCTTCTATGCATCATCTGAAAGCAAACCTAGAAGGCTTTTTTCTTCAAAGATGTTTTATTCCTGTGCAAATCTATGCAGGTTAATTGATTAAACTCATTCAGTTTAACAACTCCTATATCTTTAATCAGGTGAGGGCCTTCTTTGCTGGTAACTTGTGCTGCTTCAGTGGATGTCTAATTTAAGACCAGGTTCAGATGACCTATTAGCTGGCTTCCTAATATATATATACATGCTAATCATTTATATATATTTAGTAATGAGCATGAGTATGATTACATCAATTTAATCATTACATATAAAAAGGAAGGTATTATTAGTAAGTCAGCTGATATATCATTGGAACCACTTCTCAGGTATGATATCCATCAATGCACCAAATGTTGCAAGCAGGTTGATGCAGTAGATTTTATGACTTATTTCTGTAAACCCAGATCTACAGTATAACCCCTCCATAAACACGTAATACAAACTCGTTATAGTCCTCCAAGGCCACTAATACAGTCCGGTGATGAGCAATGCATATTTTATAAAGCAGCAGAATTATGTATGCATTGCAGAAAATTTAGGAATCAAGCATGTAATACCCAGATGTTCAGTCTGATGTTATCAGTGCAGGCTTGTTCAATTGTCTCAAAGATGCTTAATGGAGAATATAGTCAATGGAGGCAACGTATCCAGTAGTTGGAGACCATGATTTGAAAGGACTGGAAATGAGCCACAGGCTCAAGAACTCCATTCTCTCCAGCCTTCCTTCTACCCTTGTACACATTGGTTAATAATTGCTTCCTGGTATAAACAAACCACAGTTTGCCATTACATACATACAAACTATGGTCTGAGTAAGCCTTCCAAACCAGGATTTCAAATTAGAATCAAATCACAGTTTACAACTGTGTTTTGGACATTTTTCTCAAACCATTCTTTGCTATCTCTGATATAACAACAAACTACGGTTTGATTAAACTAGGAAATCATCTATTAAGGTGGAAAAAGGGGATACTTGAGCCCATGGCTTGTTCCCAATCGTCCATACCATGGTATGAACACAACCAATATTTATTGCTTTTATTTCTTTTATTGGGCTTCTCTTCTAACTGATATCATAGGTTACATAGAATGTTGCAATCAAACCATTGATCCATTTATGGCCCAATCCATTCAGGCATTTATGACATCAGAACTCCTGCTGCCGTAAATGCGGCAGCAGTGTCATAAAAGGCGTGCAGCTATTGTGTGATTTGAAGCCATTGGCACCAATGGCTGGGGGCTTCACATGTGTAGCAGCAGCTCCCGGATACCACCTTGGAGCAGATACAGTGGTGGAGGGGGGTGGTTGGAGTATGGGAGGGGGAGAACCAGGACGGGGAGCAGGGCAGGTTGGGACATTTCAAGGGCAGGAGGGGGTGGATCCAGGCAGCAGTAGCACATGTCAGGATGCTATTCCCCATTTTCCCTGCCTGGCATGCCCCCTGCCTCTCCTTGGACTTACACCACCAAAAGAGCTGGTGTAGGTCTGAGGAGATCCATTGACAGCCACCAGGCCTATGGAAGGGTAAGTAAAAAATACCTATCCCAGGCTTAGTCACCCCACCACCACCACTGCATGCAGCACGTGCTCTGTCAGCATGGCTGCATGGCAGAAGACAGTGGGATAGGATTGGACTCTTAACTCCATACACTGCCTATCAGCCACTCTCCTAGGCTTGAATTTCTTAGACCTAGCTGGAAAATCCAGGGATTGCACCTGCGATCTTCTGCTTGCATTGCATGTGCTCTACTCCAGAGCTATAGCCAACACCTTTATATCTGGATGAATGCTTTGATGCATATCAATAAGGCAGTTCTGAGAAGGTCTCCCGTGATTACATAATTTCGTTCTGCTTGTCTTGTTTACAGTCAAATGAAATGAATGAATTTATGTACCAATATTAAATATTTGATATTTTGCATTCCATTATATTTGGTATGTGACTTTGATATTTGATTTCCATATCCATCTTTACACTAGAATGCTGCCGAACCAAGAGCATGGGAACATTACACTGCAGACATGCCTTAAGTAATTACGTGTCTGCACGTGTTCTTTCTTTCTCATGCATAATTCAAAATATTTTGCAAATGTCTACTGAAAATTAGCTATAGGTATGCCTAGAAAAAGGTCTTCATAAATGTTATGCATTCCTTACACATGCCTGCATACCAAAGCAATAGGAATTAGCTGCCAGGTTCAGTATAAAATGAAATGTTTGCTGCAACAGAACTTGGAGGAAACTATTCTTTTCTTCTTCTTTTCCTTCTTCTTTCTCTGATGCCAGCAGGTAATTTGGCCCAAATGACTGCAGAATGACTAAAAGCCCATCATTCTGAAGCCTAACATGCTTTAATTATTATTGTGTTATATATGCAGCCATTAATCTCCCAGATAATCATTAAAAGTACCCGGTGTTGCACTGCATTATGTGAGGTTACATAAAAGAAAATTCTCCATGAGAAAAGTGCCTTTGTAATGCTGTTCCTGCTAAATGTGATTAAAGGGTGCCTTTATCCATCAAAGAAGAGAAAGAGTGGCACATTACTTGCTGCACCTGCAAATGGCACAGCAAATTTGCTTATTGACCACCTAAATTGTCTTAGCGCAACTTGATGTGTCTGAGGATTATTTGTGTAATTTGTATGGGTAAATATCAACTCGGAGCAAATAAGCCTCTTAACAAACAAAAAACAAAAAAACTCCAGAGCAAGCACCATCATGGAACACAGAAGGGAATCACTCCGAGTGCTTCACTCTATAACAGCAACAAAAGACAGAAGCAAAGGGGGTGTGTGTTTAAAAATCTGACATAGCTAATGATGTCTGATGAATAGTCTTCAGGATAAACAGTTTTCTAAAGTTAAGTTCAGACAGCGATGGGAGAATAGAATGAATATCAAATGTGAAGAATGATTATAAACAAATCTAAGTCATTTCACAGATAAATATTTCAGGTCCCAAAGAGTGCTTTGAGCAAAATCCCTTGCTGAAGCCAGTTGCAGAAAACGTTCTTCGTTCTAAAACAGGAACAACAACAAAACATCGGATTTAAAATGCAGCATTCAACATCCTTCCTAACTGGTTCTATTTCTTGTCTATTTGGAAAGGCTGTTCAGATTGTATCATATTAAGGAACATCTTATCATCTGAGGATCCTGCTATAATTGAGACAGTGGGAACCTTTTTAAAATATCTCTTGAAACATCAGAGCCGCAAATATGGTCCAAGTTTGCCAGCTAATTAATGCTTATGTGGAGTTTTTTCTCTTTCTTTGTTTGACTGATTGTTGATTTTTGTGGTAGTTGTTATTTGTGTTGTTATGCCAATAAAGGTCGATAATAATAATAATTTTGTAAAGCACGTTATGTACATTGCAATTCACCGTTAGGCACTGGAGTTGCTAGAGGTGGGGCGGAACGGTAAGTCTTGCACAGCGGTAACCGCTCCGTTCCATTGTGACCCCGCCCACTCACTGTTGGAACCAGTCCTAGCGGCGAAGGCAACGCGCAGGATGTCCATGGTGGGCGGGGCCACCATGGAATGGAGCGGTTACCGCTGTGCAAGTCTTAACGTTCCGCCCCACCTCTAGCAACGCCAGCACCGTTAGGGAATCAAATCATATTGATCGCTCACCCTATCCCTTTCACAGGACTTACTACCAACCACATATCAACCTGAGAGATACCAGGGAGGGGTTCAAGCTGGCGTGCCACAACCCTGATCTGGTCCAAGAAGGGAATTGCAGGGAGGCTCTACACATAAGCAAGGAAGTGCCTTGACACCTTGTTTGGGCTCATCCCATCTTTGAATATAAGATAGATGGTGAATCATGGCTCTGATGATGCGGCACCCAGACTGTGCCCTGAAGAAGGCTGCCTTACACTGAGCTTGATGTCTTTTTGACTCCAGGTGGAGACCTTATTATTTACTCAGGCCTTTTAATTTCTGAGCCTGGATTCTTTAATCTAGCTCTTGTTATCTGCAGTTCCTGTGGCGTGCTGTGGTGAATGCAGGCCAAATTCTCTCAATTCAGGTTCAAAAATGAATTGCATGGGCTCATTAACGTTTGCCTCTAAGGAGAGATGATCTTTACAAGTTCCTGAATTCTCCCCAGCTTGGATTTAAATCCAAGCAGAAAAGAATTGCTGGTTCCCTTGATCTCTATCCACTCTCTCATACCATGAATAATTTTATGTCTCACAGCCCAATCCTAACCAACTTTCCAGCACCAATGCAGCTGTGCCAATGGGGTGCACACTGCATTCTGTGTTGGTGGGGAAGTCATGAGACCTCCTCAAGGTAAGGGAACATTTGTTCCCTTACCTTGGGGCTGCATTGGTGCTGGAAAGTTGGTTAGGATTGCTCTGTCAATCATGTTCCCCCTCAGGCGCCTTTTTTCTAGACTGAAGAGCCCTAAATGCTGTAGCCTTTCCTCGTAAGAGAGGTGCCCCAGCCCACTAATCATTTTGGTTGCTCTCTTCTGCACCTTTTCCAGTTCTAATATATCCTTTTTGAGATGCGGTGACCAGAACTGGACACAATACTCCAGATGTGGCTTTACCATCTATTTGTACAATGGCACAATAATATAGGCCGTTTTATTCTCAATCCCTTTTTTAACAATCCCGAGCATGGAATTGGCCTTCTTCATAGCTGCTGCACACGGGGTCATCGAGCTGTTCACCAGCACCCCAAGGTCTCTCTCCTTATCAGTCACAGACAGCTCAGAACCCATTAGCGTATATGTGAAATTTTGGTTTCTTGCCCCAATGTGCATCACTTTGCACTTACTTACATTGAAGCGCATCTGCCATTTTGCTGCTCATTCTCCCAGTTTGGAGAGATCCTTCTGGAGCTCTTCACAATCCCTGCTGGTCTTCACCACCCGGAAAAGTTTAGTGTCATCTGCAAACTTGGCCACCTCACTGCCTATCCCCAACTCAGGTCATTTATGGTGAGAAAGCCAGAGCCTTCCCGCGCACACTGGTGGATTGACAGAGACCCACCGGCGGAAGTAAGCCCGCGCAGGGGGTGGTTGGGACAGGGCAGTGTCAGGAGCAGGGGGAGAGCAGATTGGGCCCAGGAAGGGGGCGGGATTGGTGGCGGAGATGTGCGCTGAATTCTGACCCCCTTCCCGGACCTGATCCACCAAGCACGGATCAACTTGTACTTGTGCCAGTGATATCGCTGGTGCAGATCCGAGTTTACCCATAGCAGCTGCTGCAGCTGCTGTGAGGTTTTGATTTCCTGCCCCCAATGTGCATTACTTTACTTGCATGGACATGATGGGCAACACAATCCTACCTAACTATCCGGCGGGCAGCCCAGGGTCACCCGCTGGATCCTATCTCTGTTCCCGGCCGCTCTGGAGCAGCCCAGAGGTCTACTGGGGGAAAGGGGAACTTCATTCCCTTCCCCTGGTGTAAAACGGGAAAGGCCCAATGGGCCTCTTTGGATTTCCACCAGCTATTTAGCTGGCGGAAGTAAGAGGTGGCTGTGTACAGGTTGTGCCGGCTGGGAGGGATACGGGGATATGGCAGCCGCCCTCACTGCCTGGACCACCCCTGCTGGAGCTGGACTTACCTCCTCTGGCGGCCACAGGGACGATCCAGGATGATCCGGCACCGGAGTGAGGACGGCCAGCCTCTGCGCTGGCCACCTTTACTTCCAAGTTGTCACAAACGTGTTTTCCGGCACTTGTGACGGCTTCTGGCGGTAGAACACTTGCTCCGCCATCGGAGAGTTGCGCAGGATTGCGCTCTAAAACTGTTACTCTTTCATGTGAAGTCACTTTACACAAAGGCTTAACAACTCATGGAATAGCTTCCATCCCTGCCCGTTCGGCTTAGCTGCGCGGAATGGCTCAGACGGCGAGGGGCGGGGCCTCCTCGCTCCGGTTCGTGAATGCGATAGTTGGTCGGGGCACAACTTACTGTCAAGCCCCTACCACAGGAACGCCACTGGCTTCCATCCAGTTTTATTCTGAGGGGCCACTCAGTTGAGACACTGCATATGGGAATCAAAGGTGAGTCAACACAGGAGAGGGAAGGACAGAGTTTGTGGGCCTGGAAGGTGGCAATGTGAAGAAAAGATGCCACTTAAGCCAGAGCAAATGCAATTGTGTGAAAGGACTGCTGCCTTAAGAAGCAGGAGTTGCTGTCAAGACAGGAGCAGAACTGTCAGAGAATAAGCTCCCAGGGAGAATATCTTGGCAGCAGAGGAGCAGGGGAAAAAGTTCTGTGCTGCTTGGAAAAGAATAAAAAAAGTGATTTCACTTGATCTCCTAGGTCAGGCGGGATTATTTGAAGGTTTATAGAGCACCAAGTTGCAAGAATCTCCGCTGCTTATTAAAAAAAAAAATAAGGCATCACTGAAGTGGAACTGGACAGTCTTAAGAGACAGAAACAGCAGTGCTAAAACTGACAGCCTTGAAAGGACAGTAATGATTGATTCAAAATAAAAGAGGACAGCTTTAAAGCAACAGAGGAGCCTGGCTGGAAAGGATGACAACATTCATCCCATTTTCACACAGCAGCAGGCTTCAAGATTAAGGGCTTCCCCAATCCCCCCCCCCCCAAAGAAAAAAGACTTCCAAAAACCTTGACTCTTTGGCAAATGACTCTCAGATCAATGTTGTGATGATAGATTCCACTTTATTATGTCAATATCTAGCAATATGTTGACGATGCTGAATTTGCTCAGAGTCCAACAGTGCTATATTTCATGTGAAAAATAAACAGAGAGAGAGAGAGAGAGAGAGAGAGAGAGAGAGAGAGAGAGAGAGAGAGAGAGAGAGAATCCAGGGCTGGCCCAGCAATGAGGCTGCAGGCAGCAATTTCTTCAGGCAACGGATTTTTATTTGTAGCAAGCTGGTCCCCCCCCCCATAATACATGCCACTTTCACCAGGCACCTGTCTGGCCTGGGGCAGCCACCACTGCCCCTCTTCCTTCTCTTCCTGCTCCTGACCTTAGACTGGGGGGGGGGAGGAGGGAAAATGGGGGGGGAGGAGGGAAGCATCATTTCAGCTTTCATCAGCAGTGGGCTGGAGGGAGGCAGCGCATACTCAGAGTGAAGCGCATCCCGAATCTGCCGCCCTTTGGACCAATCACAAACTGCCGTCAATGCAATCTGCTTCACCATGCCTCCCGGTTGGGTGTGATAGTGTGAAGACTCACCATCTCAGACATGGGGGACAAGGGCATCTGGGCTAGGCCGAGTTCAGTTCTGCCCTTGAAACTGATGACTTTAGAGAGAGCTAACACTGTGGGAAACATCAGTAGTCTTCTCCCAATGTTTCCTTGCTTCCTTCAAATCCACAGTAACTTCAAACATTTACTCTAGGAAATATTTGACAACATTAGTCACCGGCCGTGTCAATTTTGCCTATTGCATGGGAAATGTCTGTTATCCCCCTAGATTTCCAAAATATCCAATACTGGTCAGAGGCAGAAGATATCCACAGCTTAGCTTGACTACTAATATTAATGTTCTCTGTGGGTCCCAATCAGGAATGTGTGACCCTTCTAGAGAAATTGAATTGTCTGATCTAAATTCTTTTTGTGCCTCTTGACGTTTCAAACATTTCTCCTCTGCAGGATCCTCCCAATTTGTCTTGATATTTCATAAGTAAAATTTAGTGGCAATTTAAGTTTTGCGGGTTTTTTTTTTTTAAAGGGCAATCTGACCAGTTGAAGCTATGGCCAATTTTTCCATCATCTTGGTGGTTCCTTTTTTTTTTTTTTTTGCATGTATGAATGCACATGTGCACATGAACCTCCCCTGCCATTGTCTCCTCCTCCTCGCCTGCCCAGCAGCTCTCAAATGTTCTATCCTGGCACTAGCTCTCAGCACAGTAACATGCAGTGACGTAGACTTGAGTCTATTGACTTGGACTCGAGTCAGACTCAAGTCACGTCAATGACTTGACACACAACATGACTTGGCAATTTTAAAAGACTTGAAAGACTTGACTTGAGACTTGGAGCCTTTTACAACAAGTCAAATTGTATTCAGGTTTAAACCCATTTCCCCTATTAAATAGATAGGGACTTGCAACTTGCAACCAAAGACTCGGGACTTGGGGGCAAAGACTTGTGACTTGACTTGAGAACTGGACCCAGAGACTTGGGATTTGACCCGAGACTTGGAGTCAGAGTCTTGAACCACATCCCTGGTAACATGAGAGCACCCCTCAGTAGGTTGTATTACAGTCCTGGCAATGATTTTTACACATTTGTCCCTGAGGTGACTTATGGGATCAGGCCTTTTATAGTAGGCTTCAAAATAAGACCTTAAAATTCATTCGTTCAAACTGCAACACTCCTGAGAATTAGTAAGAAAAACAGGAAGAGATCAGTATTGGATTTTATCTGGCTCTTGGTTGTTATGGTTCACTGTGTGTGGTGGTCGAGAATATGCTATAACACCATGGGATAAGAACATAAGAAGAGCCCTGCTGGATCAGGCCAAAAGCCCATCTAGTCCAGCTTCCTGTATCAGACAGTGGCCCCACCAGATGCCTCAGGGAGCACAAGACAACAAGATAACCTGTTTCCTGCTGCCACTCCCCTGCACCTGGTACAGAGAAAACCTACTTCTAAAACCAGGAGGTTGCTTATGGCTTGTAACCTGTGATGGTCTTTTCCTCCATGAATCTGTCCAAACCCCTTTTAAAGGCATCTAGGCCATGTGCCATCATCACATCCTGTGGCAAGGATGTTATTGTATGTCTGGAATTGGATTGAGTTTCCAAATAATTAGGTAATCAGAATATGAGCGTATTATTCACCTTACGCATTCTGTGGAGCCGATATTTTAAAAAGGACTAATGATGTCCTCTTGCTAACAACATATACTTTTTATTAGAGTAATATGAAAGTTAGAGCTCAATCCTATCTCCCGCCATGCTGCAGCATGCAGCTGCGCCATGGAGGAGTGTGCTGCATGCTTTGGTGGGGGGGGGGCGAACAGGAGGCCAGGGAGAGGTAAGGATATATACAGCATTTTCCCCTTACCGCTCTGCATAGGCATGGCCTAAAGCTCTCCTCAGACCTATATAGCTGGCATAAGTCTGAGGAGAGAAAAGGAGAGGATCCTGTCATAAAAGAGGTGATAGGATTCTAGCACATGCCAGTGTTGTCAAGATCCCTCCCTCCCTGCTCTGCTCTTACCCTCTTCCGAAACCACCCCAAATCACCCCCTGCCATCCCCACCCACAGCATGCCCCTGCCGCCAACTTAATGAGGCTGATGCAGCCCAGGGTCCGCAGCAGCGTGGCTCTGGAGCCACAGCTGCTTTGCAGAGGCGGCTTGAACCGGCCTTGTGGCAGCGCACTCCACATGCCATCGCTGGGCCTTTTGCTACAGCAGGATGTTTCCACTTTTGCAAATGAGGGGTAGGATTGGACCATCAGGCATGTGAGCCACATCTCTGGCTAAGTTTAGATGCTCTCTTCTTCATACGAGATATGAAATACATAGGACGTAACACATGTGTAATTTCAAAATGAGTGCCCCCACAGTATAATGTGATCATATTCTTCTGCTTGTCTTGTAAATTAAACACTGTTGACATGGAAGACAGAGATACAGTTTCTGAATGGCCCACTTACTCGTTGTGGTTTGTTTATGACAGTCAGTATCTCAGAAGTCTTTTCCTTTGAGGCTCTCTTCCCAATGCAGTAGTCAACAGCACTGCTACTCCAAGCAGATGCCACAAGGTGTGTGTGCCATGAACCAGGGCTTCTGGAAGTCAGGTTCTGCTACCTGAGCTCCTGGGCCACCAGTACACTGTTTGCACTTCAAGCCTGGCAGACTGAGCACTGTGGTTCAAGCGCACCATCTCAGCTGCAGGACCAACCTGCATGAGCATGGTCACTTGATCCCAAAGGCTAATCCTTGCCCACAATGCCCTTGTTCACCTCACAGGTAGTTGCTCCACCATGCAAGCAACCCATTTTCAGCATGAGGAGACTGCCAAAACCTCCGCTCCCTTGTCCTGACTACAGTCTCACATGAACATTCCATGCGGAATATCATTCACAACCATTTTTTTAACCACACGTAACACAGGCACATGCTATGGAAAACAACAGCTTCAGACAACCTACTCAGAGATAATGGGAATAATGAGACATATTAAATATTTCACCAGAGTCACTTTCTATGGAATGGGATCCAAAACAAAAATGGCCATTGCTCTGTGGTGGAGCAAATGCTTTGCATGTAGAAAGTCCATGCTTCAAATCTTTGAAATGTTCACAGAGGGCTTAGAAAGACCACTGCCTGAAACCTGCAAAGCCAAGATGGTCAACTGTCAACATTACTTAGGTAGATGGGCCAGTGGTATGACTCATGCTATGTTTCAGGGACTCAGCAACCCCCCATATAAGAACGAGCTCACGTACCCAAAAACAGAGGACAACTCTCACCCCTATGCCCATCTCACTTTGCCCCTGCCACTCAGGCACTCCTAGGCATGTAGAGCCAGATCTTATAGGAGTGGTTTCCATTTAGTGTTGATATTGTTGTGCTTGTTCTTGTGTGGCCCTCAAAAACCTGCCTCCTATTCCCATCCATTTTGCAATTAAAGATGAATAAATGCACACACCACAGTGAAGACACCAGAGAAAGCCAGTTAGTGCCACGAGCCAACATTATCTCAAATTTCAACTCATTGGGTTAACTGGGCTCTGGATCAGTTTTCTGAGCCCACCCTCGGTGAGGGCTCGTGGCTTTGCTTGGTTGCCCGGGAGACACATGGGCAGGGGCAGGCTTGGACGCCCCAGGTAGTATTCGTGGGAGGAGTATGGGTGGAGCCAGGACCTTTTAGGGTCTCTCCCATGAAAATCAATGGGGCAAAATAGACTTAAGTCAACTTCTTTTTGCTTTATTGGTTAATGGATTCGGGTTGTTAAAATCCACAGTTAATACGTTACCTGACTGGCGCTTTCTGCTGTTGTTTGTTCACATTGTTTCCTCTTACAATTACTAGAGGAACTTCTCATTTTGCACCCATTACTCACACTGGAAATCCATATTCTATTTTCCAGACTCGTTCAGCTTACACTATTCTCATTGCGACAGGAAAAAAAAAAGAAAGGAAAAATACTATTGAACATTGAGCGGCCAAGATCAGTGCTGGAGATTAGAAAATAAAATACTTGCTCAATCCCTCTGAGTGCCAGGTTGCTCGTCCTTTGTTCTTGAGAGTTTCCTCCCCCTAGTGACATACACTTGTTTGTGGCTGTTGCTAGCTGATTTCTTTATCTTGACTCCCTCAGCTCCCTTGTATGTTTAGTTAGATCAATCAGGTATGACAAACTGTTTGCAGCTCGATGCTTATATGGTGTGTTCGCAGTTCTGTTTCAAATCCAAAGGGTTAGGCAATTTGTTAATTGCGCTCTGTTGAATGTAGAAGCCTGTTGTTAGTGCGGCATTCTAGTGCACCAAGAATCCCAGGGTTCAGCCACAGTGGGTGAGGTTTTCCAAGAGGTTTTTTCCCAGACGGCCTTCCTCTGCCTGTTCTCTATAGTCTGGGATGGTGGCAGTGGTTACAATCAACCAAGACTTCTACCCATTCAGCTGCTAGTCAAAAGGTAACTGTGAAGCAGGAAGGGGTGTGGGCATGCTAACCACTAGGTACTACTCCCTTGGGTCAGTCTGCTTTGTCCTTGGGGGTTCCCTTTCCTGACACCCCAGCATACCTGTTGTACCAATATTGACACTAGGCTGGTTCTCCCACCTCTGCAACTACCATGTTTTAGCTATAACCGATATTGCTTTTTCCTAAATGATGCTTTTTGTACCCAGTGACAAAAGTCTTTGTTCATGTTTAATTGCCAGGAGCAAAAGGCCAGAAAACTGTAGGCTGAATATATTCTTGTTTGGGTATATTTTCTCCCTATGGCTTCTTGACGATGATTTATTTATTTGAAATTCATGCATCTTCTAGCATGTATATTTAGTATAGTTGGAATCAAAATAAGCCTTCTGAGCTTGCTAAAGATTTTACCAGGGGTAACATCCCAGTCATCAAAGTCAGGGGCAAATCTCCCACTGAGATGAATGTAGTCAGAATCTGACTTTAGGCTATTAGACACTTTAATCTTTCACAAAGAGTGTTTCTTTTCCCCCCTTCCAGCTGACTGACAACTCCTAATGTCTCCAATACTTTATAAAGATTCACTGATATCAATTTGTCTGCTATGTCTTTAATAAGATCCTATGTGCGTATTTTAAACAAACAAAAGCCAATCACAGGAGGCTACTCAGCATCCCTTGGGAAACATCTCCACTGAAACCATTGCTCCCAGTGCATAAATTCTGACAAAACAAATGTAAGTTGATAATAAGGCAAGTGAAAAAAAAAATGAAGAGCTACAAACATTAATGACCCAAACTTAAGGGCCAGTTACGGCAGCAGATCTAGCAATTCTATGCCATAAGTGACCTAGTGATGGTGCAAATGTCATGGTGGATGTCATCATGCACTACAGAGCTGCTGGCAGAAATGGCTGGAGGTTCTGTGTGCACGCCAGAACCAGCTGGACGCTCTGCCAGTGCAGGTAAGGTGGCGGAGGGGGGGTGTCTGTGGGCATTTTAGGGCAGGGAGTAGGCTGAAGTGGAGTCGGTTTGAAGACAGGAGGGAGAGAATCTCAGCAGCAGTTGCATACACCAGTTCCTATCCCCCATTCCCAGTCTAGACCTGCTCCCTTCCTCTCCTCAGACTTTCACCAGCAAAATAGCTGGCATGGGTCCGAGGAGACTCATTGGTGATCAGGTGACCTACTGGGAGGAAAGTAAAATATATATTTTACTGACCTCTTGCTGGCTGTCTGATTACCCCCAACACCGTAGCATGCAGCATGTGCTCTCCTGGTGCAGCTGCATGCTATGGACTGGCAGGAGATAGGATTGGGACATAAGACCAGCAATATACAGTTGGACCTCGCTATCCGCGGGGGATCCGTTCTGAACCCCCTGCGGATAGCAAGGGTCCGCGAATACCATCCACCTTAAAAATGCAATAAAAAGGGGGGAAGCCCCCAATCCCTGTTTCTACCTTTAAATAGCCAAACTGCAACATTTCCAAGCTTCTGCTGGGATTCTGCAAGCTGAACAGCCCACTTCCGGGTTGCACAAAAGCTCCCCTCTCCTTCCAGCCTTTCCCCAGGATGCATTCTGGGGTAAGCCTGGGAAGAAAGAAGAGTCTTTGTGTGACTTGGAAGTGGGTTGTTCACCTTGAAAAAGTTCTTCAGAGTCTTGGAAACCACACAGTTTGCCCGTACAAAGGTAAAAACGGGGATTGGGTATTTCCCCCCCCCCACTTTTAGAACATTTTTAAGTGGATCCCCACAGGTTCAGGATTTGTGGAGAGACAAATCCTCAGACGCCGGATCCACGAATATAGAGGATCCATTGTATGCCAAACCATTGAGCTGTGCCACTGACCACTGCACTCAGTCCCTGCACACACAATACATTTCTGCTGTGTGCAGATGGTACTCGTGTTCTGGAAAGCATACCCAGTAAAACCTTCGGCTGCTGATCCCAAAGTTGTCCTACATCAACAAAATTACTTGAAAGGGAGATTCTAGCATGAAATTGCTAAACTAGAACTTATCAACAAATTCAGCCCTGCTCAGCTTAGCCTTAATCAGAACTCTAGGCTTGTCCCCCACTACATGTGTTAAATTAGCATAACCTAGACAGAAATACAGCATTATCACCAGTGACTGCTGTAGGAGGTCAAACTTCTTATCTTGTCGACATTTTGGCGATGCATAAAAATGTCAGACCTACTAATGACCATTGCATTTCATGGCCTTCTGGCCCCATTATTTACCACTTAAAGCACACGCACAAACAGAGGTGGTGTGTGTGTGTGTGTGTGTGTGTGTGTGTGTGTGTGTGTGTGTGTGTGTGTGTGCATACCAGTGGAAGATAACACTTCACACATAGGACAAAATGGACTCTAGTTCACAAAAGCTTATGCCACAATAAACCTGGGAGCTTTCAAACTGCCACACAACTCTTTTGTTGTTTTTATTTTGTCTTTTTTTCCTATTAGAGACACTTCCCAAACTCAAGAGGCCCAGTGCGAATTAAAATTCTTTCCTCCTGCATTTAATTCATCTTAAGATGACAATCATAGATCTCAGTGGTATATTTGAGGACTTGCAGTGGTGATTAACAAATGCCTGTTGCTATTCTGAAGTGCAATGAAGTATGTAATTAAACATTTTCCCTCCCATATTGGGAGCAGAGTTTTGAAGAGAAAGTGGTTTGATTGAAAAGCCAGCTTTGTGTAATGGTTGAGTTCTTCTTAAGCCCTCGCCACCTCTGGGAACTCGATGACACAGATGGGGGCCAGTGTGGTGAGTGCAACACCTCCATAGGATAAGTTCCACGATTGGTTTGAAGACCAGGACTTCCAAGGTCTTATGGAATTTGGATGATTTCCACCTGTATTATTTTGATTAAGCCCAAGCTGATCTTGCTGTGCCTTGCCCTCTCCTGCCCTACTGAGAAAAATGTATTGGGTTGACCCAAGTCATCAACAGTGATCAAAAGTTTATGTTACTTCCACACACACACACTGCTTCTGAAAAATAATTAGCCTGCCTCAAGCTGGGGGCAAAGCGTGATGATGTGCTCTGTTAATTCGGCTACTGCAATGTTGCTGAATTCACACATACTCCCCCCCCCACCATTGTGAACAGGATGCTAATACATTTTCATCATGCTGCAGCAGAACAAGAAGCAGGACAGGGAGATCACTGCCACTAGCCCAGCAAGGGTTACTAGGATACTGTAACCACGCCTAAGTACATGCACATCAATTAATTGCATATTCTTTCCCTGTTTTCCTTTCCTCCACTTCCTTCCTCTCTAGTCTCCCTTGTGGGTCATTTTAGATCATGAACCCCTATGGGAAGGGAAATATCTTCTCATTCTTTTGTTACATAAAGATGTTTATGTAAATTCTTACATACAGAATGTATGTTACATGCAGAAGTTTATGTTCTCAAATCAATGTTTTGTTGTTGTTGTTGTTGTTGTTGTTGTTGTTGTTGTTGTTGTTATTATTATTATTATTATTATTATTATTAAAATACTGCCTTTCTCACTCACAATGAGTGAGAGTCTTACAGACTCAAGGCAGTTTACATAGGCAGGCTATCACTAAACCCCATTTTTTAACAAATGGAGTTTTTACAATTATTGTTCTATGAGAAACTCATAGAACTCTTCATTTATAGATGTTTCCTTTAATGGTGTGGTCATCTTTCTTTGCTACATAGTTCGAATGCCTTCCAAGCTCTAAATAGTAATAGTAACTGTATTTCTATACCGCCTTTCTATATCATCAGATTTCTCCCTGGACTTTATTCAAGGCGTTTTACATGGGCAGGCTTTTCTAAACCCCTGTAGGGATGTTTACAATAAATGTTCTATTTGCATTGAACCCATCATCTCCAGCTATTTCCTTTTGACATGTGGTATCTCACTGGCTACACACGGCTTCCGAGCTTTTCCGACAGTGACTCCTCTCTCACACAGAGGGTCAGCACAGGCTATTTTAGCTTGTCAGCTGAGATATTTTATTATTTTATTTATAGAATCTCCCTTTCTCCCACAAGGGCAACCAAGGCGGCTTACAATAAAAACATTTATTTATTTATAGAATCTGCCCTTTCTCCCACAAGGGCAACCAAGGCGGCTTACAATAAAAACATTAAAATACATATATACATTTAAAATCAAGAATTAAAATAATTAAAATAATTAAAACAAACAGGCCCAGTGGGTCATCCACATTTATATCTGTCAAAAGCCATCTATCAAAAAGCCAGCCCGCCATGTCAGACATCAAATGCTGATCTAAATAAAAATGTCTTAAGGCCCCGCCGAAAGGTCTCTAAGGAGGGAGCCGTTCTCAATTCCAGAGGGAGGGAATTCCACAATTGGGGCGCCACTGCCGAGAAGGCCCTGTTCCGCGCCGCCATCCCCCTCACCTCCGTCAATGGCGGCACGGTTAACAGGGGCCCCCCTGATGACCTCAGAGTATCACAGCTTGTCGGCAGCTTCCAGTTGTCTCAAACCGATCCCGTCCCAGTTGGTCTTCAGGCAAGGCGGCAGCTCAACCACTAGAACACTCCTCCTGCCCTTTCCCCTTAGGAAAATATAGACATAAATAAAACCCATAGCTTACCCAGCCCAGCTAGAGCTGACTTCATGACACTATTGCTTCAGGGAGAAGATGCTAGATGGGTGCCTGTAGGCCTTGAGAACCATCCACTACAAGCTACTTATCAGGAGTCACACCACAGGGACAAGGGCTAGGGATAGGGACAAGACTGATGTCCTGAGCAGGGGAGAAGCAGAATAATGCATATGGAACAGATCTTAAGAGATAGACTCCTGCTTTAAGTAGACCATGGAGAGCCTAGTTTTTTTAAAAAAAAACACAATAGCAGCACAGAGTAGACAATGACAGTGAAGTTAGCACACTTCTGCAATATGGCAGGAGGGTAGCCTAGAAATTCTGAACATAGAGCAAATAAAGAGGGGTGGAGTCAGGAGTTGGGTAGGTCAGGTCCTTGCCTATCAGAGGACCCACCCACCTGGTGAAGTCCGCCCCTCAACCTTCAGTACTGTTGGCAATCAGTAGTGGGGGGCACCATGGAAGAGCCAATGCAGAACGTGCCCTAGAGCACCCAGAAAGCTGGCATTGGCACTGCAAATAACAAACAAATAACTAAATAATCCATAGCTGTGCTGTCTACCTGGACATCTTTGCAATGTCCTGTTCTTTTCAACACTTTAAGGCTGAGATTTCAACCCATGCAGAGCTCTACTTCTTGATTTTGATTGCTCTGTTAAACCAATAAAAAGGCCCTAGCAGGTGGTTGTTTCTTCCCCATTCAAGTCTTTGTTTCTTTCCCTCTCTCTCTCTGCCACAGTTGCAAACCTAACATCTTTTAATATATCTTCTGTGCAAAAAAAGAAAAAGAAAGAAAAAATCTACATGTCTCCATAATCTTCACCATGTAGGATAAATGTCAGTTGCTGCTATTGTACTCCCTTCTTTTTATTTCTGTTGCTGCCAATTTTGTTTGAATTTCCTACTGCCTATTTTCAGAGGAAGAAGGGGACAAAAATAAACAAGCCAGGGAATATTTCCATCCATAAAGAGGCCTTTGAAACAGACACTCTCTAAAAATGTTCTATCTACATTCTCAACTAAGTTGCTGATGTTGATAATCTCCCCCTTTATATTTAGCTGAAAGAGAATAATAGATTGCGCAGTTTACCGTTTCCTCCGCATCTCATGCAAGCCGCTTTGTTAGATTTCATCAGCTTTTTAGCTCTAGTTACCAACACATGTACACTCATAAAATATTCATTTGGAGAAACCACATTGGGGAGAAAGCAGATTTACACAAGTCCTCAGAGAAGAGAGAGAAAGGAGGTATTGCAAAATACATAAACACCACTGAGCTATACCATAAATAACGGGGGGGGGGGAATGTAGCAGTAATGATTTCTTTTGCAGAATGCTGTACATCTTCTTTGAAATCTATGTAGACGCTTCTGCTTTCTCAAGATTAATTCTTTTAACTACTAGACTAAGCATTGCAATACAGCTTGATTTTAACTGGGAGAACCAACACCCACTGTACATATGTCCTAACCTCTCATCTCTCCTCCTTGCTGGACACCTGGTCTCAGACCCCTTACAATGCAGCCCTGGATAGGGTCTCTGGGGGTGCCTCAGCTCTCAAGCCACCTGCTGCCCTACCAGGGTGTCCCAGTCTCTTGTAGGGATTGCATTGGGCTCCCTGTGGACTCATCCACTGGTTTTCTCTCATGAGTTTGGAGATAAAGGCCAAGTGTCTCCACCTCCACTGCCATGCTCATGCTCCTGTCTCTTATGCATCTTCCCCATAGCCCCAGTGCAGCTTTCTCCCTTTCCCTCAACTTTCCTTCAACCCAATGTTCTCCCTGCAGGCTCATTTCCTTCTTCTCCTTCCATTCCTTCTCTCCTCCTTTTCCTGTCCTCTCCCTTCTGTCTTCCACATTTAGTATCTGGCCTCCTCCTTGGTTGTCTGCCTTCCCTCCTGGGGCCAGCCTGAGGGCTCATTGATGGACTGGACCCTGCCCCACCTCTTCTTAATTGGGTGTTGCCAATCCATTGCCCTGTTTGGCTTAGTAAAGGTGAGGGCTGGTATCACTGCCAAGTGCCTCCTCCCTAATTCTCCCATGGACTGAGCTGCTCAATTCCATCCTCTGACATCTACTGGGATCACCACAGCTTTTTCCTGGCTTCTGGGAGAGTCACTCAGTCCACTGCCCAGCTGACCAGTGGACCTGCATGAGCTTCTACTTTCCCAGTCAAAGCCCTGCCTTCACTTTTGGGAAGCTCTGTTGGGAGCTCACAAAAGGGTGTAATTCATCTAAGGTCTCAATAAACACCTGGATGAAGTTCGTTGAAAATATTATTAATGAGTGATAAGAAGAGGGCATGGCCTGTTTGTAAGCCAAATATCTCTTCTAACCAATCTGTGTTTTACATTCAAATTATAGTGCCCATGCATGTATGTTTATGATGTGATGGTTGCAGCATGCCTTCACATATATAAACCAGCCTGGAGAGATTGCCACTGCAACTTACTGGAAATCCATTTAATTGTTCAGAGAATCCACTTAATGGGTTACAGAGAACAAGTTGTGCTTACAAGTGTTAATATATGCCGGAAGAATTCAGAACATGCATGCTAATTCTGTTGCATCAGTTATAGCTGCCAATTATTGGATTTCCATTCTCATCCAGTGATGCCGTTGGAGTTTGAAAATATGAGCTCAAAATACAATTTTTCTCAGCTTCCAACATTCAATGGCATGGCAAGTCAAACCCCTGAAATTCGCAGTCTTTTCCTAATTGAAATAGAAGTACATTATGACTACGGTATGTGTGTCAGTTTTGTATCTGCATGCGCAGCATTCATCAGATTAGGCATCTGTAGTCAGAAGAGGCTGTTAACACATTCTCAGAAGTGGATTACTTTAACCTCCTGGGACCAAACTACACATCATGATAAACATGTAAAGGTGTGGTTATATAGGCCTACTTTGTGTTAGCCACATGGGGCTGTGGTTTGGATCAGGACCATGGCATGGAAGTAGGGGGCACTTAACCTTTTACCCCAGCACCATTTCCCTGATACCATTCACACCCCAAAGTGGATTTTTAACTCTTAAAGAGTCATTGCAGCAAATAGCCCTTGAAGGGTTAAATTGACATGTGGGGGGGGGTATGACTTCCCATGGGTCAAGGGCTAAATACCTCGGATCGTCATGCTGTTTTTTCCAACTTTTATTCCTCTCATTTGAAGAGGATATTCACAGTTGACAGCCCAGTATGAACTGACTACTGTACAGTTTTGAGCTGTGGAGGATTCACACATTTCACTGCCTAATGTCCGTTTCAAAGAATCTTTGGATCCATTTCAAAGAAATCCCTCTTCAGAGATTGCTGAGCTCTGACAATATACGCTGTATGCGAAAAGAATGGCAATGAAGATGAGGCTGGTCTGCTTAAAAAGTGGTTATGCTAACAGTACTGGTTCTGCACCAATCCATGTTAGACTGTATATTTGCCATAGGACTTGACTTTATGGGTTTGAATGAGCTATAAGAAGTTCTCACTTAAAGTTGTTCCGTTATATGTCATTTCGTTTTAAAGTTGTTGGGAAAAAAAATCGATTCCTGGTCAGGACCACTGTCTGTGTGGAGTTTGAACGTTCTCCCCATGTCTGTGTGGGTTTTCTCTGGCCCGGAAAGCTCACATTTATTTCAATGTTTAATATTAGAAGTGCTTTGGTAATTATTTAGATTTTAGGTTTGTTTTTGTGACCTGAAATATGCTGTAAGCTCTTGTTTACGTATATCAATTAGCCTATCGTAAAATTGGTTTCATTATAAGTTGTTTTGCTTAAAGTTGCAGTTTCCAAGAACCTATCAACAACTTTAAGTGAGGACTTATTTATTTTATTCATCTCAGTTCTTTTCAAAACTATCTACTAATTCCTTCCATCGATCTCGACTGTCTTTTTCTCAGCTCACTCTCTACTGTGAGCCAACAAATAGGAATGAAAGAGATGCATAGATTTCCCCGTCTTAAACGTTACCATTAGAGCTTCATTTTGTTTCAATGTACATACCTAAATATTCATTTCAGAGCTACCAATAATGTTGTATTCTGTTAGTCACCACTATAGTACGCACTGATAAGGTTGGGTGGCCCGCTTTTGCGGAGCCGCCGAGCGTTGCCCTGGCCAGCCCAGAGCAGCCGGACGGGGCTTGTTGCTATGGGCAGCCGATTGGCTGCTCGCTGTCTCCGGGTGGGACTGAGGGTGGGCGGAGCAAGCTGCGTGCTTGCTCTCCTCAGTCCCGTCAGGAACGCTGCGCAGAGAAGACGCTTCAGGCTTGCTTTGCCCAAAGTCTGGCCTCTTGCCAGCCACGTGGACGGGTTGAACAGCTGCTTTAGGCGCCGGTCTGCCAGATCTTCGTTGGACAGCCGGGGACGGAGATCGCTCCCCTCCCTCGCCATTCCTCTGCTGTGCCTCGTCGAGGTGAAGCCAGTGGGAGCAGGGCGGGCTGACCACCACCCTCTCCCTTCAACCGGCATCTGGGGTGAGGGCCAGGTTCTTCCCCTTGTCTCCTCGTGCCTCTAGTGGGGTGCTGGTTTCTTCCCCCCACCAACGGTTTGTGGGGCGTGGTTTCTCCCCCCGCCACCAACGAGTATCCTTGAGTTAAAACTAGACACACACACCTTTTCAGCTACTTTAAATCCTCTCTCTTGGGATAGCTATGCCAAAGAAGGGACAAAAATCGGGTGGTAAAGCCTCCAAGCGCACAGCCCCTCGCCCTCCCCCAGCTTCATCCTCCTCAGAGGATGAGGGGGACGGTGACTGGAGAGCCATGTTAGCTCGCCTTGAGGCGCTGGAGAAGGAGCGGGCTTTGAGGGAGGCTGGGCAGGGCGACGGGGGGGGGTTTGTTGTTTCTGTGCTCTCGAGGCGTTCATCTAGGAGGGCTAAGATTATTGATAAGGCTACTTTTCTCTCCAGATTAGAAGCCCTTGAGCGCCCCTCAGCCCAGGCTCCTCCTGCTCATCGGGTCACTCCGACATCGCCTTGTGCTCCTGCCCCCCCCGGTTCCTGCTGCGGCTACATCTTCGGCTGCTGAGCCCTCAGGTGAGGTTCCTGCCTCTGCACAAAAGTCAGTTATTGAGGTGTGGGAAGACAAAGGGGGTAGGGGACGGTTCCGGCTGAGGCTGCTGCTCACCAGTTCTGGGCCTCACCCTACTGGGGGTGGCCTGGATTTGGGGGAGTGCCGCCGTGGGGCCCCCAGGTCGGGTCAGATACAGGTCCAGGCCAACCAACCGAGCCCCCCCATGCAGGCTTCGGCCGAGGGGGGGCATTCCCAGCCCCCCTACTGGGCAGCCCCCCAAGCGCCGGGGGCTAATTATGGTTTTTACCTGGGGTGGGCGGTTCCCCCCGTGGTGGGGTTACACTCCCCAGCCGGTGGTGGAGCCGAGGACTGCCCCAATTTCTTATGGCGACATGGCTCTGCCGCTCGGTGGGCACCTCCCGCTGTCTATCAAAGAAAAGATTTGGCGCAAGGAATATGTCAACATCTTCACCCTGCTTCACGCAGAACCTGAGCCGGCGCCAAGGGTGGGGGACCCCGTTAAGGACCCCGAGACGGTAAAGAAATGCAAGATTGATAAAAACTGGCCTAATTGGCTCAGTGGGTTCCTTATTTATATGGCCGTAATGGATCAGATGCACCCTAAGCGCACGGGGCACCTGATTAAATATCTGGATATTGTCCACAGGGCATCCAGGGACTATGAAGGAACGGCTTGGATCTCTTATGATCAGCACTTTCGCCTTAGGGCCTCGCATAACCCCTCGATGGACTGGAGGGTAACACAGTGGGAGCTGTGGAACCAACTTGTGGTCCCTTCACGCCCTGTTGTTGGTGATAGGGCTGACAGCGGCAATCTGATCTACCGTCCACTGCCACTAAAGGGGGGGGCTGGAGTACAGGGGTTTCAACCGCCCCCCGCGTCTGTTATGAATATAATTCCGCAGGCAGATGCTCCCGCCCCTCCTGTATGTTCACACACGCCTGCGCGGCTTGCGGCGCTAAGCACGCCGTCACAGCCTGCACGCGTGTCGCTGGGGGTCGTCAGCCGAACAGACAACTCGGACCTGGTGCTTTTCAACTTTTCAACCGCCCTGGCAAGAAGGGCGGTCCCCCCCCCACAGCTTCAGCAAAGGGGCCAAACCCCGATTAGGTGGGGTCCCCTTGTTGAACTTCTGCGCCTCTACCCCCGGCGGTCCGCAGCCGATTTCCTCCGGCTCGGTTTTTCCGCGGGCTTCAGGATTCCATGCCCGCCTCCCTCTTCCCTGTTCTGGTCTGAGAACCTCCGATCGGTTTATGGGATGGAGGGGGTGGTCCGCAGGAAGTTGGCAAAGGAACTGGCAGCAGGCAGGATTGCCGGCCCCTTTGCCTCCCTGCCTCTGCCCGCCCTGAAAATCTCCCCTTTAGGCCTTGTTCCCAAAAAATCCCATGGTGAGTATCGTCTAATTCATCACCTGTCTCACCCCAGAGGGTCGTCGGTCAATGACAGCATTCCTCAAGAATTTTGCTCTGTGCGGTATGCTTCATTGGACCAGGCCGTGGCCATTTTGAGGGAGTGCGGGTAGGGCGCTCTGCTGGGAAAGGCAGACATCCAGTCCGCCTTCAGGCTCCTGCACATTCACCCTGATGATTTCTGCATCCTGGGTTTTCCGTCTGGGGGCCACATCTACGTGGACAAATGCTTGCCTATGAGGTCCGCGAACTCCTGTTTTACTTTTGAAGTTTTCAGCTCATTTTTACAGTGGGCGCTTCAATTTAGAACAGGCATTCACTCCGTTATTCACTATTTGGATGGATTTCTTTTTATTGGTAGGGCCAACTCGGGGGAATGTGGTTTTCTGATGGCAGAGTTCTCGCGGCTTTGCGAGGAGCTTGGGGTTCATAAGAACATAAGAACATACGAAGAGCCCTGCTGGATCAGGCCAAAAGCCCATCTAGTCCAGCTTCCTGTATCACACAGTGGCTCCACCAGATGCCTCAGGGAGCACACAAGACAACAAGATAACCTGTTTCCCGTTGACACTCCCCTGCACCTGGCACAGAGAAAACCCACTTCTAAAACCAGGAGGTTGCTTATGGCTTGAAACCTGTGATGGTCTTTTCCTCCATGAATCTGTCCAAACCCCTTTTAAAGGCATCTAGGCCAGGTGCCATCACCACATCCTGTGGAAAGGAGTTCCACAGATGAATTACACGCTGCGTAAAGAAATATTTTCTTTTGTCTGTTCTAACTCTCCCTCCACTCAATTTTAGTGTGTGTCCCCTGGTTCTGGTGTTGTGTGAGAGGGAGAAGATTTTCCCTCTATCCACTCTCTCCATCCCATGCATAATTTTATAAGTCTCAATCATGTCCCCCCTCAGGCGACTTTTTTCTAGGCTGAAAAGCCCCAGACGCTGTAGCCTTTCCTCATAAGGGAGGTGCTCCAGCCCACGAATCATTCTGGTTGCTCTTTTCTGCACCTTTTCCAATTCAACTATATCCTTTTTGAGGTGTGGTGACCAGAACTGGACACAATACTCCAGATGTGGCCTTACCATCGATTTGTACAAAGGCATAATGATATTGGCTGTTTTAATCTCAATCCCTTTTTTAATGATCCCGAGCATGGAATTGGCCTTCTTCACAGCCGCCGCACACTGGGTCGACACTTTCATCGACCTGTCCACCAGCACCCCAAGATCTCTCTCTTGATCCGTCACAGACAACTCAGAACCCATTAGCGTATATGTGAAATTTTGGTTTCTTGCCCCAATGTGCATCACTTTGCACTTACTTACATTGAAGCGCATCTGCCATTTTGCTGCCCATTCTCCCAGTTTGGAGAGATCCTTCTGGAGCTCTTCACAATCCCTGCTGGTCTTCACCACCCGGAAAAGTTTAGTGTCATCTGCAACCTTGGCCACCTCACTGCTTATCCCCGGCACCAGGTCATTTATGAATAAGTTGAAAAGCACCGGTCCCAAGACCGGTCCTTGGGGCACACCGCTTTTCACCTCTCGCCATTGTGAAAATTGCCCATTGACTCCCACTCACTGTTTCCTGGTCTTCAACCAGTTCCTAATCCACAAGAGGACCTGCCCTCTTATTCCCTGACTGTGGAGTTTTCTCAGGAGCCTTTCATGAGGGACCGTGTCAAACGCCTTCTGAAAATCCAGATATATAATATCCACGGGTTCGCTCGCATCCACATGCCTGTTGACCTTTTCAAAAAATTCTAACAGGTTTGTGAGGCAAGACTTCCCCTTGCAGAAGCCATGCTGACTCTCCCTCAGCAGAGCTTGTTCTTCTATGTATTTTAAGATTTTATCCTTAATGAGACTTTCCACCGTCTTCCCTGGAACAGATGTTAGGCTGACCGGCCTGTAGTTTCCCGGGTCCCCCGTCCTTCCTTTTTTAAAGATTGGTGTGACATTAGCTATCCTCCAATCCTCTGGCACAGTGGCCGTTTTAAGGGACAAGTTGCATATTTGGGTCAAGAGGTCAGCAACTTCATTCTTGAGTTCCTTCAGAACTCTTGGGTGGATGCCATCTGGGCCTGGTGATTTATTGATCTTTATTTTGTCAATTAAGTCTGAGACGTCTTCTCTTTTAACCTCTATTTGACTTAATTCTTTAGTCAGGGGAGACCGTTCCGGCTGCGGTATTTGCCCGAGGTCTTCTGCCATGAAGACAGATGCAAAGAACTCATTTAATTTCTCTGCAGTCTCCAAGTCCCCTTTTATCACCCCTTTCTCTCCCTCACCATCCAGCGGACCAACCGTTTGCCTGGCAGGTTTCCTGCTTCTAACGTATTTGAAGAAGCTTTTATTATTCCCTTTTATGTTGCCTGCCATACGTTCCTCAAAGTCTTTCTTGGCCTCCCGTATCATCTTTTTACATTTCTTTTGCCACGGTTTGTGCTCCTGTTTATTTTCCTCATTAGGGCAAGACTTCCATTTACGGAAGGAAGCTTCCTTGCCTTTTATAGCCTCCTTAACTGTGCTTGTTAGCCATGCCGGCACTCTCCTGGACTTGGTCGAGCCCTTCCTCCTTTGTGGGATACACTCCCGCTGGGCCTCTATGACTGTTGTTTTAAACAGCCTCCATGCACTCTGGAGCGATTGGACTCTTTTTACCTTCCCTTTCAGCTTTTTTTAACTAGTTTCCTCATTTTGGGGAAGTCTGCCCTTCGGAAGTCAAGGGTTTTCGTGTCAGATTTGCTCGGCACTCTCCCTCCGACATGCATGGCGAAACAGATCGCAGCATGGTCACTGTTCCCCAAAGGTTCGGTAACATTTACCTCCCTGACCAGATCTTGAGTGCCACACAATATCAATTCCAGAGTCACCTGTCCTCTGGTCGGTTCCGTGACAAGCTGCTCTAAGGCACAGTCATTTAACATATCCAGAAATCCAGTCTCTCTTTCATGACCTGAGCATGAATTGACCCAGTCGATGTGAGGATAATTGAAGTCCCCCATGACTACAACCCTGTCTCTCATTGACACCTCCCTGATTTGCTTCCTCATTTCAAGATCCCCTTCAGGTTTTTGATCTGGAGGACGGCCCCTACTATTACATCACTCTTTGAGCCTGGTAATCTAACCCACAGTGATTCTGTGGAGGAGTCAGAGCCCCCCTCCAGCTCTACTCTGGTGGATTCTACCCCCTCTTTGACATAGATGGCCACCCCACCTCCAACACGCCCCTCTCTGTCCCTCCTATAGAGTTTATATCCTGGAATTGCAGTATCCCACTGGTTCTCCGCATTCCACCAGGTTTCTGTTATACCTACTATGTCAATGTTTTTCCTAGCCACCAAACATTCCAGTTCTCCCATCTTTGCCCGTAGACTTCGGGCATTTGCATAAAAGCACTTATATACCTGGTCCCCCAAGAAGGGCTGCATGTTTGCACCTTTATTCCTGCAGCCTTCTGTCCTGCTAGACTGGCTGTCATGTCCCATCACGCTACCACTCCCGATTCTTACTCTGTTATTACTTGACTGTTCCCCATCCTCTGCACCCTCATTCCCTAGGGATGAGGAGTCCCAAACCAGATGCTCCTCGGCTTTCCCCCAGGAGTCAGTTTAAAAGCTGCTCTGCCACCTTCTTAATGTTACGCTCCAGCAGTCTGGTTCCGTTTTGGTTCAAGTGAAGCCCGTCCCTCTTGTACAGGCCAGGCTTGTCCCAAAACGTTCCCCAGTGCCTAACAAACTTAAGCCCCTCCTCCTGACACCAGTGTCTCATCCACGCATTGAGACCCCTGAGCTCCGCCTGCCTAGCTGGCCCTGCGCGTGGAACAGGTAGCACTTCTGAGAACGCTACCTTTGGGGTCCTGGATTTGAGCTTCCTACCTAGCAACCTAAATTTGGCCTCCAGGACTTCCCGGCTACATTCCCCCCCCCCGTGTGGTAGGTGGCGTGTAGGTTGGGGTAGCTAGGGAGGGCTTAGTTGGCATGCATCCTGAGGTAAGCAAGGCCAGGGGGTAAGCCAGGACCGCTCACACGATGCCGAACCGGATCGCTGAGGCAGGCTGGCAAACCCCCAGGCTGGATGGGCAATCGTCAACTCTAGGAATTTTCCTGAGGTTGGCCAGCGCCGTCCAGCTGCCTCGACCCCTTTGGGGTTGGCAAGGATAGACAGCTTGGTCGTGGACCAAGTGGGTCTGGAGCCAGGATGTTCACATGCCCGTTTAGATCTTGGGGGAGGCAGACGGCTAGGTTCCGTTTCCCCCACCTTAGCCGCCTGCACGCCAAGGGGGGTGTTTTAGTTAGAGCCCTGCTGCATTTACTATGTTACGTTCAAATAAACAACCCTTCTTACAAGCACCTGTCTGGCGTAATTTCTTGGGGGGTCCAGGGGTAATGCAATTTACATTCAGAAATGAATGTCATATATAAATGCTTATTTGCAGAGCACTCTGTATTCGCTCGTAAATATTGTTAGTCATCTTTCATGCCCCATCAGAACGAATTGTCCAGGTCTGATGTATTTTGTGATTGCAGTATGACTGCTGAAATTGCTGCACCAAAATCAAAGCATTCATTAATTTTGCCTTGATCATTCTCCAAGGTAAAAATCTGAAAATGCAAGTCAAATCTATGGACAGGCTCCTGGGCACTCAAGATCCATGAAGGAAACGGCTGTCGGTGGAACTGAAAGCAGCAGAACTGGTTTGTCGATGTTTGAATCTCGGGGCCAAACTAGACATGATGGCAACAGTTTCATGTGTTTCAACCCCAAACTGCCCCAATCACAATAATGTGATATGGGATGGATCCAGCGTCCGCAGCAAAAATCATGAGTAAGGTATGCAAAACTCCATCTGCAAATTACCATTTAGGAGGTTTCCCCACCCCCACCCCCACTCCCAAGGCACAACACCGCCTAGAGAAAAATAGCACTTTGTGTGAAATAATGCATTTATTTAATAATTTCTCTGCCACCGTTCTTCACTGAAAGAAAAACTAAAGGCAGCTTATGATAAAAATAGGAGCAATAATATAACCACTGTAATAATCACTACAGATAACTACTGTAATAACGTAATTAATACCATAACCATAATGCACAGTGCAACCCAACGCTTTTCTTTTCACAAGTTGCAGATGATGCTGTGAACTGCCTCAGGTTCAGAGAAGACTAGCACTACAAGGCCTCTCGCAAACGACTTCTCGCAAAAGAAGTCACACTGAAAGCCCAATCCTATTGCATCTGTGCACTGGCAGAATGCACATTCCACCAGCATAGACTGACTTACAGCAGTTGTAAGTAACCAACAATGCCCAAAGGTTGTGTGCTGCAGGAACACGGCGGAGAGGCTGGAGCTGCCTCTTGCATGCTGGTGGATCACTGCGGGCCTGCCAACAAAGGTAGGCTAGTGGGGAAGGCAAGATGGGGCAGAGGGAGGCAGAACGGGGGAGGGCGCAAAGAGGCGGCGACAGGGGTTGGTGTGGGTGGAACAGCATGGTGACAGGGGTGGGGGAAGGGTGGACTGGGTCTCGGAAGGGGGCAGGTCCAGCACAGTGGCACCCATCAAATCTTAGCCCCCTTCCTGGACCCAGTCCTGGTGTGGGTCCACGTGGAACTGCCCCACCAATTGAGCTAGCGCAGGTCCAAGTAGATCTGTGTTATAGAGACTTACCCCCCAGGTAAGGGAATGAAGGGACCTTCGTGACTGTCTCCCTCCCCCCCAAAGCTCGGACAGTGAGGGGGCGGGGCTGCCTCCTCCTCGCTCGGTAAAGAGACTATGACCGCAGCGATACTTACAGCCCCGCCCCTACCGGAGCGACGCTTCTGGGGGAGAAGGTTAAGATTGGGCTGTGAGGGCAGGGATTGCACTGTTCAGATTATGTTAAAACAATCTAGAGCTGCCCACTTAAGAATGCCTTGGCTTTTCCCATTCTTGTTTGGACTGCTGTAAAGCACGTTGTGCCGGCGGCAGCATGAAGGCCAGTCCCGCTGGTGTGCAGGTCAGCACCGGCAGGCCTTCGCCGGTGCAGGAGCAGTGCCCGCTGGAGACAGGTGAGCTCCGTGCCAGGCAATGGGGGAGGGCAAAACGGGGGGTGGGGAAGGGGTGTTCCGGGGTGGGCAGGCAGGAGGGCAGAACAAGCCCAGGACAGGGGCAGGCTTCGTTGAGGCGGCCTCTCTCAAATCCTATCCCCCTTCCCCAGCTTGGAAGCCCTACAGAGAGCTGCTGAGATTTGCACCGGACATTTCGCTGATGAACATCCAATCCGAGTAGCCCATAGAGGGGCTAGTAGCCCCAAACGTCCCCCCCATAGCCCCGAATAGCCCCAAACGTCCCCTTATTTCGATAAGGCCTCCAGTCCCACGCTGGATACACTGAAGCCTGTCCCTGCGCCAGAGGCATCTAAATATATGGGGTTCTGGTGTGCAGCACCCCAGGCACGAGCGGGCACGCTACCTCCGAGGGGCGCCCGCTCGCGCCTCTTGTTCTTAGAAAAAAGTGCAGCCGAGCGGCTCCCGAGCTGACTGCCGCTGCTGCACGCTCCTCCTCGTCCTCTCCCTCCTCCCGGCAGCCCGCAGATCAGCTGGCTGGCGCTAAAGTCAGCTCGCTCATGTCGGAGGTAGACCACGGCCCTCCCCTCCAACATAAAGCTCGCTCATGTCGGAGGTAGACCGCGGCCCTCCCCTCCGACATAAACAGCGCCAGCCAGCTGATCTGCCTCTGGCCTGGCTGCCCACGCGCCCGCTGCTTTCCTCGTCATTCCTCGATCCATCCCTCGTTGTTGTAATGTCTCCCTGAGTCCCTCCCTCCAGGGCAGCCGGCAGCCGAGCCGACTTCAGTGCCAGCAAGCTGATCTGCTGGCTGCGCGCTCGCTCCTTCGAGTCCGGCTGGGGCTGGAAGCCGGTGACGCTCCGCTTCGGGGAGGGGGCAGCAGCCAGGCTCTGGCGCGACGGGGGCGCTCCAGCCCCCGCCCCCCAGGCGCCGGAGTGGCTTAAAACGCCACTGCCCTGCGCCACTGTATCCCAGCACGGGGTTTGGGATAGGATTGGGCTGTGAGCTGTAACCAGAACCTCTCAGGTTTCAATTTCGTCTCCGCCATGAATTCACAAGGTAACCTTAAGCAAGTTGCTTCCCAGTTGCAATAGGGGGGAAATAATACTTTCCTTTCTTGTTTGTTGCACAGGATAAGGCATGAGAAGTGTTATGCACACTCCAGAAGTAGGATCGTGGCAGCCGGCTGCATGACCAACCTACGCACCTTCATGGGAGCATCTGAAAATGGCTTAGAAAAAGAAAGCGTGAAATTTGTACTACTCCCCACCACCGTTCCCATTCATTAGAACATCTGAAAAGGACTTGCATTATCTCCTGTTTGTGTAGAGTCTGGTCCTTAGCATCCAGCCTTTGTTAATTGTAAACTTTGAAGAACCAGAGTCTGTGTTTGCTAGACATTATGCTCACAACAAATCCTGCCTAAATGAATTTACCCAAAGTCAAGACTCAACAGGTGGATGCCAGGGCAGTGGGAAAGCACATATGGAACCATTAAAATTGGCCTAATATGGTACCCTAATGGCCTAATTTTAGTACCCAGAAGCCAAACTCATTATTGTCTATGTACCACCGTGTAAGTGGATTTCTTGAAAATCGTTACACTTCCACGGGACATTTTCCTGACATGCAAAATGTAACATCTTGCCCTCTGCAAGAAAAGCAGAAAGTAGCTAGCCTGCATTACTATTAATAAAGTATGAGCAAATATAATAAAGCGGGTGTAATAGAGTCATGGTAACCAGCAAGGCAACAAAACAAGCAATTTATTTTTAAGCAGAGATTAGAAAGAAATGTTATCACAACATGTCTTTGAGAGGGGGGGGAAGCATTTAAACATTGAACTTTTTAATCTTGTGAGTCAATAAGGTATTGGAGGGAATGTGCTTTGAATCATTTCAAATTATATAAGAAGTTATAATCATAATATCACTTCTATATGCGCAAGGATATTAAAAGACATCATGAACTTTAATTAATTAGGTCTCTGTTGTAACACCTCTGTGAGGTAACTATTATTATCCCCGTTTTACACATGAGTAAACAAATAATTGCAAGTTTCAAAGAAATGCTAGTCTTTAGTGTTTATTTTCATGCGATGGACAAGAATTCTACTTGCGGCACAGAAAAAAGAGCCCTCAGAAAAATGTGGTCTAAACCAGAGAGCTAATTAAGCACATTCTTTCTTGTATTAGGAACCAATTGCTCAAATTATAATCTATAGCACTCAAAATTTAGAATGAGGAATTCTGGGACTTTCAGAATCTGGCAGGCAGTCCATGAGGCTAAGATGGTGGACTTAGGTGAAGGATTGGTGGAGAGCACCTGCCTCTGTCGACCCACCCTCCTCCAATGCTGCTCCTCCTCCTGCTCCTTGGATTTGAAAAGGAAGAGGTAAATAGAGCAGAAGAGGAAGTGTTGAGGAGAAGAAAGTAATAGGCTAGAACAGGGGTCTCCAAACTATGGTCTGTGGGCCACATCCAGCCCGTGGGACAATTTTATCTGGCCCGCAGAACGGTCAGGCAGTGCAGCCCATGGCGGCTTCTGGCCCACCCACAGGGATCCAACCGCCTATCTTTCAATGCTTTGGTGTCTGTGGTAAGCAGCTGTTCATTGGCTGCAGCAGCCGGCGATTGGCTACTCATGTTTGAATGACGGGACCAGAAAGGGTGGGGGTGCCAGAAGAGGCGGGGCCATCAGCCCCATCACCCAGTCAATCAAGCCTGTCTGGCTCTCAGTTGGAAAACTTTGGAGACCCCTGGGCTAGAACTTTGGAGATGCTTTAGCCCTCCACTCTTTCTCCTCTTCCCCACCCTCCCCCTTTCTCTTCTCCTCTTCCTTTTCAAACGCAGGAAGTGGGAGAGGAGCAGAGGTGGCCGCTGCCATGTAAGGGAGGATGGCATTTGGTGTACCGTCTAAGGTGCTGGGAGGTCTTGGACTGACCCTGCAGTTGAGGAATATAATGTGAGGCAATGCACCCGTGTTTACCTGCACACATGCACACATTAACACACACAACCCACAGTCATGCCGATGCATACGCATACACTGAAATTTTGTCAATATCATTGCAACAGGCCAGTGCACAAAGCTTTTTTTTTTTTAATCTCCAGTATTCTTTGAATGTCAGGGACCTTCTGGATGTGAAGAAGACCAAATCATGGTAATTTCACAGTCTAGTCTGGTTAGTTCAAGAGAGCTTCTTTGACCATTTGACTTTTGATCTGCACACATGATTTATCTCTGTCACATAGGATGATAAATTTGCACCCATTGATCTATAAGCCTGTATTTATTAATGCCGGGTATAAGCAAAAGAAACCAAATGTGTTTGCTGTAATGTTAGAGAAGGCTTCAGATGTTGTCAGTACCATAAATACTCACATACATGATGCTCCAGGTGGTTGCTAAGGTCACCTGACCCAAAATCCAATACTGGGATTTAATTGGCTCCCTTGGCTCCTGGACATTGGCTCCTTTACAGAAACCATCTCAAAAATGAAGCCCAGTTCTGGGATTTGGTTGACTCCTTTGGTTTCCTAGATGAGTAGTCTTGGCTACCTTATATGTCATCTCAAAAACAATTTACCCGATAAGCAAAGCACCTCCTTTTATACTGTGGTCTGGAACTGCAGAGGTGGGCAGCCCAATCCTAACCAGTGCCGGATCTGCAGGGTCGTATGGCCCACGCTGTATCCAGTGCTGGGGAGGATTGGGCTGGAGGTACCCTTACCCAGAGTGAAGCCCCAGATTATGCAATGGGGCTACTCGGATCGGCGTGAACCTCATGGCTGGCTCAGATCCAAGAAGCCCTGAGCAGGCAAAAAAAGGCCTGGAAGGGGGTATAGAATTCAGTGCGCATCAGTGCCACTAATCCCACCCATCCCAGGCCCAATATGCCTCCGACCTCACCCTGCCCCATTACCATCCTTTCCCCTCCCCAGCCCACATGCCACCCAGAGCAAACCTTACCTGCTCCGGCACACGGTGGTCCTGGCTGCAGCGCCAGCAGGACAGCGCAGGCCTTCTGCCAGCACCCGCTTCCTCACTGGGTGTCACAACTTGCTTTACTTCACATTTGCAACACCCCAGGCCAGGCCAGCACAGCACAGCCAGCCTAAACCAAAAATAGGATTGTGCCATGAGCCAGGTTTTTTGTTCCCATCCATTTTGTAATTATTATTTTAATTCTATGAATCTCCTACATTGTTTGTGAGCTTGCTTGGAACTCTTGAGGTATGAAAAGTAACAGATAAATGACAATAAATGATTAGCCTGCGATATTTACAGTCTGTGTTGTTAACAGCAATTTCATCTATATTAATTGGCAGAGCATCTCCATGCCAGATGGCCTATTGCAAGGATAGAACATTACCCCAGTAGGTTTATCCAGATTGTGCATTCGGGAGTTTTATGAAAGCCGCTAACAACTTTTACTGATTCAATGTTGAGCAAAATATTTGCCCTCCTGAAGATCTTTTTACACATATGGCATAATGAATCATGCACTCACACACACACACACACACACACATACGCGTACACGTACACGTACACGTACGCGCGCTCACACGCGCGCACACACACATACATGCATGCTTGCATGCATGTAGGTTTTCTTTAGGAAGGAGAAATGTTAAAACAGAATGCAAAATACACAACCACCACCATTGGTTTGCAGGTTTTCCACTGCTGATGTCTTGTCAAGCCAACACAAACTTCGTATACTGAAATAAATCTACAATAGAGTCTCATTTTGTAGCAGAGGGTAGCCATCAGAATGTTGTATGAAAAATCAAAGCAATGATAGTGCATATGAATATATTACGCGCGCACACACACACACACACACACGCATGTGTGTCTGTGTGTCTGTGTGTCTGTGTCTGTGTTAGGAAGCTTAATTATCTGAACCATTGATCTATGGTTGACTATGACTGGCAGACTATGACTGGAATAGACTATGACTGCCAATGGTCTATCTATTGTCGATTATGTCCTTTTCTTTCCCAGGCTTAACTAGACATTCCTGGGGGAGTGAGACATGTTGGGCTAAGTGGTAAAGAAGGTAATGCAGAATGGAAGACTCCATAGTTTATAGTCTGCTATAGTTGCTAAGAGACTGATCTTACAGGGATGAAAAATGATTGATGCGACAATTGAGGAGTAGACAGAAGAGATGTTGGACTTTGCAGTTAAAGAGAAAATTATTTGCAATAGGCATGGTCAAGTGATGAACAGTTGAAGATTTGGTCCATGTCTTTAGAACTGTTTGAAAATTAGTAATGCTTAGTTTACAGTTCTTAACCCCCATTCCTGCCTTCTTCTTCCCACTTCTTTTGATATGTCTTGCTCTGTGTGGTTTTGTTTCAGCACAATCCTGTTGGAGCCTTGTGCTGCCTGTATGAGTATTCCAGCAGTGCAAGGTCCTTTATGGCTGTTGCAAATGGCAACATGCCATTCAGCACAGCTGAGCCATTGCCACAAGCAGCTGCACACCAGCAGCCCACCAATGACCCCTAGTGCTGGTGATTCACCACGGGGGGGGGGGGCAGACAGGAGGCGGAAGATGGGCAGAATGGGGCAGGGGTGGGAGGAATGGAGCAGAGATCAAGGGTGGGAGGGGGCGGATCAATACCGGGAAGGTGGCAGTATCAACAGCAGCAGCAGCATTGTCAATATCCTATCCTCCATTCTGGCCTCGATCTGCCTTCCTGGGTCCACTTGGACTTGCACCAGCAAAATAGCTGGCCCAATAGGCCCAATGAGTAGACCCAATAGGGCAGTGAGGGCTTACCCCTTGGCAAGGGAACAAATGTTCCTTTACCCAGAGGAGACCTTTGGGACTGCCCCCCCCCAGGATGCAGCATGTGCTCCAGTGGTACAGCTGCATCAGTGTGTGTGTGGGGGGGGCGGTAAGATTTAGGTAGGATTGGGCTCTTTGTTTGCTTGGGTTTCTTTTGCATTATTTTGTGGTGTTGAAAGGTGTAGATGGGAGGGGTCAGAGGAACGGGGCCAGAATAAGGGACAGGCCTGGGATTAAGTGACATTTTAAAACTGTTTTGAAAATTGAGTAGAATTGAAATACTGTATTTTTTCCCCCAAAGCATAAAAAGCAAGCACTCAGGTAGGCGAGGGCTGGGGACAGTTCATCAAAGGAGATGCTGGATGAGAATCTAGAGACGGTTATGGGGAAGGTACTAACTGCACTACAGTGGAAGGAATTGGAATTGGGAAGAAACATGGGGATTCAGGATTGCCTGAAGTGGCAACAGAGAGACATCTGCAGTGGGCTTTTCTCTGGCTTGTTTATACATCATTTTGTGTTCAAAGGAAAGTGCAGGGACCCCTGAAGCAGGGAGATATGAATGATGTGTCAGATTAAACCACTTGGTGATTCGAACCTTATGGGCTTGCCCTTGACTTCAAAAAGTGGATATTGAGACAAGGAAGTGACACAGGGGGGATGGATGGATAGCTTCCAGACAGGCATGCAGTTGACAAAGCCCACATTCTGTTGACTTGAAGCTCCTTGAAACATGGTGAGAAACACAGAAAAAGAGATGCACAAGATCCACTGTTATGTATGTCATGTATTTGGCCAATGCACAAGCTTCAGGAGCACATGTACCATCAACATTTTCTGCGCACAAGTATTCCCTCAGCTGTTACAGTGGAAGCACAAAAAGCAGAACACAGATTTTGGGGACATTTCCAATGGCAGGAGTGGTGATATCATCAGTAGGAGTGCTCAGGTGCTGCCTTTGGAACTTTTTTCTCAAAAGGATGCGGGCTGAGAAGAAGCGTCGGGCTCAGCACTAGGAGGAATTTGCCTAGGGGATTTTTGAAGTCAAGGGCAAGACATATTTGCCTAGGGAATTTTTGAAGTCAAGGGCAAGACATATGCTATTGTCTAACAGCCCAATCCTATGCAGGATTGGGCTGTCGTGTGGAGCCTTGGCGGCCATTTTGCAAGCTGAGCTGCAACAGGCAGCAGCGCTGCAGCTCCGCCAATGGACCCCACCACATCCACTGAACCAGGTAAGGTAGCAGTGGGGCTGGGTGGGAAGGGAGGAGGGCTGGGGGCATGACAGAGGTGAGAGGGGGTATGTATTGGCATGCGCAATCTACGCCAGTATGCTATCCCCCTCCTTGCCTCCTGACATGCCCCCTTTCTCTCCTTGGACTTGCGCCAGTTCAAGAGCTTGTGCAGGTCCAAGGAGACCCGTTGTTTTCTCTTACATCTCCGAAGCCTCTTGATCTGCCCCCTTTTTGGTGTGGCTCTATCAGTGGGGGGGGGGAGGAATAGGATTAGGCTGTAAGTCATCATCCTCCATAAGGGCTACCTGAGAGACAGTATGTGAGTAATCCTATTGAATACAGAAGGACGTATTACTGAGTAAACATGTGTAGTCTAACAGTCCAATATATCTCATATTTATTTGGGATATTTTTCAATCCCATTTTTATACATTTCTTTTGAAACTAATGCAACCCAGTCTAAAAAATTGGAATGAAATGAGCTAGATCTTTAAATGAAGTGCAATCAGTTTCAAATCGAAATAAGTTGTAGTAGAAGAAAATACTCTAATGAATACATGTAAAGGGTTTTTTGTCGTTACCATCTTAATGGGGCATGGTTATGGGGGAGTGACTACGGGGGTGTCATGATCGCCTCCTGCACTTTGAAATTTGCCACTACACCACTGCACACAATGATCACGTAATGGTATATTATCTTCTCAGCAGTTCTCTAAATGTTTGAAGCTGTTCCAAATAAATACTCCCTCTGTATCTGTACCATTGAGCAGGAGGAAATAAAGGGGGAAAGTTGAGTTACTATATCTGCTATGGGGGGGGAGCAGACGGTGAAGTTTGAGGGTCTGATCTGGGGGGGGACTGATCCCTAGATTATTCCATCCTATGTACCATCATACTCTGTAAAGATTTGGCTGAAGGCAAGAATAGGAAGACAAGGAAGAAAGCAGGACAGCTGGTGCAGCTCTCAAAATAAAGCTGATGCACCAGCAAGGGGAGGCTTGGAATTCCCACTCTTTTCCATCCTATTTTGTCTCCACTTCTAGACTTCTGCTCCTGGGCTCTGCCAAAGCCTCTGGCTCCTGGTCTCGTATTCTAACCTATCCCTCTGTATCATCGTCATCCTACCTACACTGATCATCCGACACATCCTCCTACACCTCATCATCCTACACTGACGTGTATACTGATCCTACACATCATCCTACACTTTGCTAACCACCTTTGCTGCCTCCTGACCTGTGAGTGGCCCCTTTGTCTTCCTTGCATCATCAAGATCTGGAACTCCCACCGCAACATCTGCTTCCTGTTTCCTCCTCTGCTCCTTGTGAATGCCACATTGAATGAGGAAACATGTCTCACATCATGTACAAACAGGTCTCCATAATTTGGGAATGGGGTCAGCCTTCCTCCGATATCATCCCTTGTGAAAAACAGCCCATGTGAGAGCCAAGCCCTTAGAAGCACGCTGATGGGCCAATTGGTTCTGACCTTGTTGCCTTTCCTTTGTTTGTTGTCTTCTCACAACCTTGTCTCTAGGCCCATTCACCTCACCCTGCCTCCTGAACAATGTCCATGTGAGTGCACTAAATGTCAGGTGGGAAGGGCGAGGTTAGAAGAGGGCTCACTCTAGTCCTCTGCTAATCCCCTCTGAATGTATCAACCAATCCATACCCCTATTATCTTCCTTTAAGAAAAGGAAAAACCTCAGAAGGTGTACAAACCCATGCACTCAACCTGTTTTTGTATTGTATAAAAGCCTGCTTATTTTTAATTGGGATCGTAACTTTGTATTTTTAGTTTTGCTTTAATATATGGCACTTAGGGTGCCAAGACAGATGGGTACTATACAGATAAAATAATTTTTTCTGGTTGTTTCTCACACAAATTATAAATACATTTGGCAAGGTCGTTGCTGTCTTAAATACTGAGAAGGTGAGGATCTGACAGAACAATACATAATGCTTGAAAGGATCTATGTGAAGACACAATGGCATCTGTGAAGGCTCAGGAGCATTTCACCCTGTGAGGAAAAAGTACCGTATTGTCCTGAGTATAAGACACACCTGATTATAAGACACACCCTTAAAGTTTGGTGCTATTAAATAAATTAAATTAAATCACTGGCATTAAATTTATGCCTGATTATAAGACGCACCCCTAGTTTAAAAACTTAAATTAGGAGAAAAAAGTGAGTCTTATACTCAGACCAATACGGTATATTAAATATGGCGGAATTCCTGCAAAGAAGGCTATTCCATCAGAATGGTGCAAGTTGCACGTTGATAAGGGTAAACACTGTAAAGAAATAGAGTTTGAGAAACGTCACAGGGTGATTCAGATAGATGCACTTAATTATCTGCTGCACCATGTGAGTTATTATAGGGAGTTACTACACTTATATGAAACAACACCCACATGATTTGAAAACAGAGATGGTCCAAACAAATATTACAGTATGTTGATTGTTTTGCATTACCCCAGAAATTTGAGAAGCAGATTTTTTTATGGAATTTCTGGTCCTCCTGCTAAATTCTGCCTGGTATGGTTGCCATTAAATTTAAGCCAGGAAGTTTCAAAGCAGGAATGTAGTGGAGAAGAAATGGGAGGGGAGCAGTGCTGTAGGACTTCTCGAATGGGAGGAGTGGTGATGTTATCTGCAGGAATGCTCTGGGGCTGCCCTTTGACTTTAGCAAGAAGAAGAAGCATCAGACTCAGTAGGAGGCAAACTGAGAAATTTCCCTAGTGGTATATGTTAATATCTAGGCCAAGGGCTGCCTGAGAGTCAATATGCAACTCACGTTACATTAAGGCTACAATCCTATGCACACTTTCCTGAGAGGAAGCCCAACTGAACACAGTGAGATTTACTTCTGAGTAGACATGCATAAGATAGAACTCTAATGCAACTTTTAGATTTCTCGGGGCTATTTTTTCATAGAAATTTCATATATATATGAAATTTTTATACATTTGATTTAAACCATTGCAGCCCATTCCAAGAGTTTGGAATGAAGGCTGTCTGAGGCCTTCATGAGGCCATCTGAGGCAGTCACCTCAGGCAGCAGATTGGCAGGGGCCGCTCCCCTCCATCTGCCTTCTAGTTTCCATTGCTCCTCCTCTTTCCGTCTAGCCCCCTGCCCTGCTCTCCTCTCCTCCACACTTTCTTTTCCTCTCTGTCCCCTTCTTCCTTTTTCATTTCAGAGAGTGCGAGGTTGGTAGATCACCAGGTAAAGAGAGTAGCATCTGGCACAGTACCTCAGAGGAGGTCTTGGGCTCGGACGAGGACTAGGAGTTCTTGGGCTCATCAGAACTCCAACCTTTTCTCCAGCCAACGTTTCTGCATTCCCCCCTCTTGGATGGCTCAGCCGAACACTCAAACACCCTATGCAATTCATCTATTCAATAATCATGTGGGGGGGGGGTCTGCCCTTCCAAAGGGAGGGTATCATCTGCCGCTGGCTCTCCTGGACCTGAAGCACCCAAAGAGGTCTGTGCCATGGCAAGTAGGGTGCTGCCAGCATCTCTATCAGGGTTGGCAGGACCAGCTAAGCCTGCTAAAACTAATCATGACTGCATGCTTATGGCTATGGGCAGGCTGTAGAGATGTCCTAAGTGTTGGATGAGACCTCTCTGGTCCCTTTGCAGAGCCATCCAAGGGGGGGGGGGGATGCAGAAATGGCAAGATAATCCCTATTTGTGCCAGGTCATCTTTTTGGAGGCCCTGAATATTGTGACACATATGTGGTTTTGAGCCATGGGTCATTGTGAAGTAGGTGTGAGAGAAAATTCAACAGATAGCCCAGCATTGCTAGAAGACCGTATCCCTGTGGTGATTAGGAAGCTTGGGCAGACTTGTGCAGGCATTGAGCACGATTACACAGCATTGCCTTACCTCTATTACATTTAGCAGGCATCCTGCAATTCACTTCACATCACTTCTCTGCTTTTTCTAATGAAGAGCCAAGCAGAGCACAGAGGGACCCTAAAGCATGTGTTAAATGAGTGCTCCTTGAAGGAAAGGGGAGCCAAAAGCTTTCTGCATTTGCAGAATTCTCATTTGTTTTAGAATGCCTGCATTGGATTGTAGAGAAATGTCAGAGTGCAGATCTCTGTGCCACAAAGGAGGAAACACTCATAACATTGCTTAGCTTATAATGGCTCTCATATATCTTCCAAGATGCTCCTTTTTAAGTGCTGATGTCAGCCTGCATAAGGACGCAGGCCATTCTAGTTGATATGGCTTTTGTTACCACAATGCTGTTTTCTAAGTAGAACGGACAGAGTTAAATACTTACAATGCAATATGTTACAATATTGAAGGATCTGTTGTAGCAAACTCAAGTTGAATATGTGTGCTTGACAAGTTGCATTGGCTTCTTTGTATCTAAATTGTGATAGGACCATGTTTCCCCGAAATAAAACAAATAGTTTTCCCAGTGTCCTGTATCTACACTGTCATTTATCCATTGCATCTATACAAAGCAGATTGTTCTTGCTGTTTTCTTTAAAGGCAAGTAGCTCAAGTAAATTCCAATGCATACTTCCAGCAATATCATAAAATAACACTTGTTTTAGTCAGGAAATATATAAAGTGGTACTATTCTGTTTTTTGCAATATATGTAGCAGCAGCAACACACATGATTCCGAATTTTTAAAACCCATAATATGTTAATCTTTGTAAGAATACATTGCTGTTGAATCCATTTCCATCTAGTTGTTGAATAAATTAACTGCATCAGTTGCCAAGGTGATATAAGCAAAGAAGGGCATGATGGGAATGCACTCATGTGATCAGGAAGCCAATAAAGAAATACGTTTTGAGAAAAATCCATAGGAATGTTGGCAATGCAACTATATCATGTTACTGAACTGAGGTGAGACTAGAGCTGAAAGAAAATTTCGTCAAATAACCCCCAACCCTCCAATTACTCTTAGAGCAGCGGCCCCCAACCTTTGCAGTGTCAGGGACCGGTAGCTATGTGGAATGTTTTTCCATGGACCAGGGGGCGCCTACGCCACACCCCCACATGACCCAGGCGCCCAGCGTGGCTCCAATCAGCCCCCCCCCCGTGCCGGTTTAGTAGCTATTTTGGAGCCGTTCAAGCTCCAGGGCTGGTGGGAGGGACAAATGTGAAAGCGAAGGCAGCGCATCGCGCAGGCAAGTATGCCCCTTCGCCGCCACGTCCGGTCCCCGCCCTGGGGCCCACTGCCCCAACCCCGACAACGCTTCTGGCCGCGCGGCCCGGTCCCGAACGGGCCACGGACCGGGGGTTGAGGACCCCTGCCTTAGAGGATTTTGAAGATGCATATTCTGTTGTGTGGAATTATTTGGCAAATATTCTCTGTATGTTTGCTGTTCAGCATAATGTCCACTGGTATGAATTCATTAAGTGCTCAAACTAATTATTGGAGTTGTGGCATCATCTTACAACTGACATTGACTTCTATAATAGCACATCTAAATCCCAATGGTGGCCATAGTGCAGAACGAGATCATCAACTAAGGGCCCAATCCTAACCTTACCTTCTGTCATTGGTCCTCCTCATCCGCTGGCGTGGACTGCCGTAAAAAGCAGTCAGCGCCAGTTGCAAAAGGTGCTTCCTCCTGCACTAGAGCTTCTTCCACAGAACACTGTTGAATATCCTATCCCCCTTCTCGGACCCGATCCTTTGGCATGGGTTCATGCAGGTCCAGCTATTTAACTGTCACAGGTCTGAGTAGGCCAGTCCATGCCGCAGAGGCTTATGCCTGGATAAGAGAACAAATGTTCCCTTACTCAGAGGAGGCCTCCCAGGCTCCCCACCACTAAGAATGTAGTGGTTACCATTTTGGTGCCGCTGTATCACTGGGGGGGGGAGAATGGATAGGATCAGGCTGTAGGATTGCCAGTTTGCCAGAATGGCCTTGTATCTCCAGTTTTTTTGTTTCGCCCCCTCAGACACACAGGTGGAAAACCTTAACCTCAGTTCATTTGGGGGTCACCACTGGGTTCCACCCCTTTACTGCTGGCTCCACCCCTTTACCACAGGGCTCTGCATTCATACCAGAAATATTTCCATTTTGAAGGGTTGACAGTCCTGCAGCATCACCAGAACACATCTTGTGACATCATCAATCCCTGCCTCAGTTTTTTGCATGTATTCGACCTGGCAATCTTTCAACAATATCTACTTATAACTTGGATTTCCATAGCTTGATACTTAGGTTCATGTCAGGGAAAAAGAAAAGAGAAGGAATCTGCAAAACAAATGTCAGTCCCCAAAGCAAAGATCTATCAATCTACACAAGGATCCAAGGGGCACAGTAAAGGTATAATCCTACTACAGTATTGGTACTGCATGGAAAATTCCCACAGATTTCAATGTGATTTATTCTTGAGTAACTAGTTACAAAGTTGCATGCTCAGTAATTGAATAACTAAATTGGATCATGGCACTGTTCTTCATGATATCGCCCTCCTACATAGTTAATGACTACTCCGTTCTGTCTCTATCCCACTCTGATCCCAATCTTTTCAACAGATGTAGTCATTTCAATGTATCTGACAATGTATTAAAATTGCAAAAATGATGAAACAATGGAAGCTGGCAATTTTGTGATCAGTCTTGGCTGCCCACTGTGGCCAGGTGTTCTCAGAAAGGAGAAGAGAAAAGCAGTGGGCTGCACGAGCACATCAATGCTACAGATGCTTTCCATTTTTTGAATCTACTTTTTTAGGCAATATAATTACTCTTTATACTGCTTCCCTCCCCCCCAGCAGATACTAGCCACAATTTTCTCCCCTTGATCTTTGTTGGCTCTCCAACTCTCTTTTTTCTCTCTCCTGCCATCTCATTCTCTTTCAACATTCTTCCCCTTTCTTTTCTAATCAGTTCTTTTCTTCATGTGGAGGGCTTGCAGCAACCCTGGTGAGCTGGATCACCTTCTCTGCAACTAATTTTCTTAGTATCTGTAACCATCATTTTTCAGTGAATACAGGATTGCAGATAGGTTCTTGGAACACAGCCATGGGCAAACTTACAAAGCTTTTCATGATACCCATTTTCAAAAGTTAACTCTAGTAACAAGTGGGAGCCTTTGCCATTCACTGTCTTGAAGAAGGGAAGATTGTTAGCTGGGCTTCTGGTGAGCTAGACTCATGAAGAGAACAAGGGGTAGACTGGGCCTGTCTCCTTCTAAGACTTCCACTTAGTGACATGTATTGGTGTGGACAGCCCTCACCAGCTAGCAGCAATTCACGAGTGGCAGGTAAAAAGAAGGGGTTGGTGCGAAGGAAAAGGTAGGCTGGCATATGCAGAGCAACATTTCACTCAATGGGCACACAAAGTATTGAAAAAGCATGGTGGGCTATGAGCAGAAGATTGGAAAGGAAGCATTTAGGCAGGGATGTGGATCAAGTCTCTGACTCCAAGTCTCGAGTCAGTCCCAAGTCTCTGGGTCCAAGCCTCAAGTCAAGTCCCAAGTCTTTGCCCCCAAGTCCCGAATCTTTGGTTGCGAGTTGCGAGTCCCTATCTATTTAATTGGGAAAATGGATTTAATCCTGAATAAAATTCAACTTGTAGTAAAAGGATCCAAGTCTCGAGTCGAGTCTTTCGAGTCTTTTACAATCGCCTAGTCAAGTGCGAGTCAAGTCATTGATGCGACTTTAGTCCAACTCAAGTCCGACTCAATAGACTCAAGTCTACTTCACTGCATTTAGGTGTGCTTGAGCTGTTGCTGGTGTTCCTGTTGTAATAAAATATTGGAATACAGAGGGAAATTAACAATAATATACAGTATAATATTGTCATATAGTCAGTCAGTCAGCCTCTCCCCCCCGTCTCTCAAAACTATAATTTGCAAGAATAGCCAAAATATAGGAATGGTTTAAGATATATTATGAAAGACATGACATAGTAATTCACCCCCCCCAAAAAAAAAAACACAACTTACTCATTCCAGTAGTTAGAGCCCAAATAGGGGTTTTTTTTTTCCAATTATAAATCACTAGCATTATCCACGCAGGGTTAACCCAAATTGTGCGTGTGTTGTCCCTGAAGTATATTAGATATTTCAGACTGACACGAGGGGACTAAAGCTTTCTTTTAAATGAAATTTCTCCAAAGAAGATTATTAAAGCTGCATGCTATAAATTCTTGCCAGCGTTATTCAGCAGCAAGAAATGCAGAATAGTTAAGGCTAGCAAGATGGCAATTGTAATTAATTCTGCCCATTTCATCTGCCTAATGCTTTTTAGAGCAACCTAGAATCTAAACACGGACATCTACTAGAAAGCTGGAAATGTGATTTATTTGTACTAAACTTCATACCAGGGCCAGCCCAAGGCCTGCTGGTGTCTGAGGCAATATGCCAAATGCTGCCCCTCCTCTACTGGTGATATACCAGCCTCTGCTCCTCCCAATCCCTGGATTGAAGAAGTGTGAAGGAGAGGAGAATAGTGGGCTAGAACAGACAAAGAGGAGGAGCTGTGGAAATGAGTGGCTGATAAGGATAAATGCCCTCTGCCAACCTGCTGCCTGACATGATAGATCACTTGACAGCGCAATCCTGCCTAAGATGCAGTGGCCGGCCAAAATGGCCGATCTCTGCATCCTAAGCAGGATGTGGGCCACACTGGCCCGGCTCGGGCTCACCTCGGGGGAAGGGTACGTTCATCCGCTTCCCCTGGTGTAAGAACCGGAGGCCCCAATGTGCCTCCTCGGATATGTGCCAGCTATTTAGCTGGCATGCATCCGGGGAGGCAGTGTAAGGCCAGCCAAGCCTGGGAAGGAGTGTTGGTTATCGGCGCAACCCAGCGCCGATATCCCCGCCCCCTCCCAGGACAGGTCGGCCAATGGTCCCCCTCCTTCGCCACCCCTACCCACCCATCCCACACCCTCCCACCAGTAGCATTGTTAGATAGGGGGCCCTGGGCCCCGTGCGCCAACTTCTAGGGGGGGGCCAAACGGTCCGGGATGGGTTTTTTTGCCCCCTTTTCGCCCTTTCAATGACCACACAGCACAGCAGTGCCCCCCAGATGGCAGCTGCTTCGTGCGCCATTGAAAGGGCGAAAAGGGGGTGAAGCAGCAGCTGCCTTGGGGGTGGGGGGTTATCGCCGGGCGTGGGGCAAAGCAAAAGCAGCAACTCAGGCTGGGGCTCAGAGCCTCGGACGACTCGGATGGAAGAGGAGGAAGAGGAAGTTTGCCTCTCTAGGAGGCGCCTCCCAGACAGTCTCGCTGGTGACTCACCAGCGAGCCCGGGGAGGCGCCTAGAGAGGCACACTTCCTCTTCCTCCTCTTCCATCCGAGTCATCCGAGGCTCCGAGCCCCGGCCCGAGTCGCTGCTTTTGCTTCGCCCCACGCCCGACGATAACCCCCGATGTGCGCGGACGCCCGAGCCCTGAGAAGGATGCGCGCCAAGGTAGGATTTGAAAAATGCAGCGCCGAGGGGGGGGATTTTGCTGCCCCGAGGGGGGGAAATAAATAAATAAAATGTGGTTTTGCCCCCCCAAAATTGCCGGAGTAAAGAGGGGGCAAAAGGGAGGGGGCACCAATTCGAGGATGGGGCCCCCTATTGATTTAGGGCTAGTGACTCTACTGCCTCCCGCCACCCGCTGCAGACCTTACCTGCATCAGCTGGCATGGGTCCAGGACGGCAGCGGTGTGAGCGATGCTGGCCTTTGATCCGGCGCCATTTACACTTGAGGCACCGCAAAAGTGCCTTACGGCTCTGAGCGTTCCTTGGCTATCATCACCCTTTGCTGCTGATTTGCAAAGCAAAGTTTAAAAGCAGCGTAATCAGCAAAAGCACCCCTTTCCTGTGGTAAGATATGCCACCACCCAGACTGGTTGCTATCAATAAAACATACACAGGTATGGAGGCTTGGTTAAGGTTTCATAATAAAGTTGTTCCCTTTGTGTGGAAGTCTGGTGAGGATGGCCTGGCAGGCATGGAGCCCTGGCAGAGCACAGCCTTCTCCTGTGATGGTTTGGAGAGGATGTGAGGGAAGGAAGGAAATAGTATTAAGGACCACACCTCCTGGAGGAACCATAGAGTAACAGGTACTGTAGATGGTCTGAGGTGACTGGACAGTACACTGCCCTCCAGAGTCCTGAAGGTGGTGTTGCATCCAAATTCCAACAGACGTGATTTACTCTCAAGTGTAGGTTAGGATCAGACTGCAATGGAGATAATTTATTTCAATGTGATTTAAGCACGGTTAACTTTATCTGGATTTCACCCTGTGGCTTTTTTTTTTTTTTGGCCTGGAAGGAGGAAAATGCATTGCAGAAAGAGAGGGGCTGGGATTATGTAATCTCTGGATATTGGGCTAGTATATAATAGCTTTACCCTATACACAGAGCTGCAACAGGCAATGCCAATTCAGTGAATTGGCTCTTTGGTACATAGGAAACCATAGAAACAGAATTAAGTTAATAACCATGTTGATGGGGGATGCAGAACAAAAAAAAGAGTGAAAGAGTGCAATCCAGTCTAGTTTTCAATAACTGTGTTGGTAGTGCAGGCTGATAACATCAAAAGGTAATAAGTCTTGATTTTCTTTTTCCTCTCCATGTTACTAGGTATGAGTCATTATACACTGGGGGGGGGGAGATCTTCCTTTTAAGAAAAGTACTTTTTTGGCAAGTCACTTTGCAGATCAGAATTGGATTTTAAAGGGTCACTCACACCATCCTGTGCTCTATTAAATCAGGAGCAGTAGACACCGTCTCTGAATAATGCCTTTTTGTGCCTCCAGACACACTGCATTTATAATTGTGTTTCAAAATTATTGCATTTTAATTTCATTACATTTTATTTCAACCAGATTGGCGCTGTAGGCAACAGAATGACCATATAGCATGGTTTGCGTGGAACCATTTCCTGTGTTTGCCACTCTGCCCTGAGTGCCAGTTGTCAAAGAGGAATAGAATAGAAAATGTCATCAGCAATGATTTGCTATTCACATTTAGTCGGAGTTTAGTTACAGAGCTTTGGGCCGAATACCAAATCCTCATTTATAAGAACATTCAGAAAGGAGCTTGCACAGAAGAATCAGCCTTGAAGTGTTTCCTTGTAATTCCAGGAATGTCTTAATCCAATTTAAAATTAATTACCTGCAAGTCGTATATCAGGATACTTTTAGCTTTTTTAAACAGTGGCATTTATCATACTAGCTGCAAGTTTTGTTTTCTTTTCTACATGGCTTTGAAAATATGATCTGAAACTTACAGACAACTGCCAGTCTTCAGGGAATGGTGCAGACAGTTATAGTCTGGGGTAGACTGATTTGTCTAGGTTCAGAGGAAAGTGCATTAGGCTATATATTTAGAACTCCGTATACTCCTCAATCTCACTCCTAACCCATATTCTGCATCAAGGCTCAATGTTCTTTATAAACGGAATCAATTATAGAAATATACCCCTGTGTATATATTTACACAACTGTGTGTAAAGTGTGTATGATTGTTCCAGAGATTCAATCTGTCCTAAGCTCCGTGAATAATTATACTAAAGTCAAATTAGTCATGTGAACATAGGTGACTTGGAGAGGACCGAGTCCAACTCTGTACCTGAAATGAGATTCCTTGGACCATTTTATTCCTATTAATGAAGCCATAAATACAGTCTGTGACCTTGATTAGAACATGATACAAAGATTGTGTTGGTTCACACATGCGGTGATGGGGAATGAACGTCGGTACATGTACAATAGAGTCTAAGAAAGGGCTTAAGGCATAGGAACCCTCTCTCGCCATCTGTAAAACCCTAAATGTAAATTGGCAACGATGTGGATAAATGCTTTCCTAAATGGACCCATCCATCCATCCCTTTTTCTCAGCAGTTTGCATCTACAGGGCTTTGTCACACAAGCATCTAGGCACACAGCTTCTGGTTTACATACATGAGGGAGGGAGTCTCTCTTCCATGCTGTGTGTAAACTAGCATATCACTTGTGGTATGAATGTTTAATTAATTAATTAATTTATTTAAAGAATTTATATTCCACCTTTCCCATGTTGAAGCATATGCCCAAGGCGGCTTACAAAGATTCCATAACAAGATGAACAGTGTATAAAAAACACTTAATAAAAAAAAGAAATCATTTGGGGACAACCAGTTGGTACAGGGAGAGACAACAGAACCAACACACACACACACACACACACACACACACACACACACACACACACACACACACAGAGAGAGAGAGAGAGAGAGAGAGAGAGAGAGAGAGAGAGAGAGAGATCAACAGGGCACTTGTTGATATCTCGGAGAACAGAGATCAACCCATCACCCAAACGCCAGAAGAAACAGAAACATTTTGAGCCCTCACCAAAAAGCCATGAGGGAGGGGGATGATCTTAGGTCTACTACACCTCATTGATATTTTACCACATTAAACTTGACTTTGCCACCCACTAATATCCATTTCAGCACATTTTAAAACTCAATAAGGACTGATCCTATGGCTCTTTGAGTCAGAAATCAAAGTCTAGGATTTTGCACAATGACCAATGTACCAATGGAATGTCACAATCCTACTGATATACAGGGGCATAGTTACACCCTCAGCGGGGGGTGTCTACGCGACACCCCCAGGTGACATCACAAGCCCTGCCCCCTGGGGGCATGATGTCACTTTTGTGCCGCCGCCGAAATTTGGCGGCAAATCTGTGGTGCAAAAGCACCCTCACGGGGGCTAAAAAGCCACTGGGAGGTACACGAGCCGGGGGGTGCACGTTTTAGCAGTGTTGGGGTGGCAGCAGCAGCAGCAGAAACGGCACTTACCCAGCCGTTGTGCACCCCCCAAGCCTGGATGCAGCCTTCTTGTTACCCAGCTGGGTGCTAGAGAGGCTGCACCTGCGCAATTATAGCAGAGCCCCTTTCTAGCTGCTCCTAGTCTCCTAGTCTCCTAGTCTCACTGGTGAAGGAGTCCTCCGAAATGTGCTGCCGAAACGTGCCCCCTCAGGCTCGTGGATTGTGTGGACACCCCAGGATGCATGGCATCAGAGGGGGTGCACTGCCATCGTGCCACCGCTGAATTCTGGTGGTGCTCTGGCGCAAATACACCCCCCTTGCATTTTCACTGCCTTTTCTGGGACATACAGAGCCAGGGAGGGTGGGAGGGCAGATTATCCCGCCTTACCAGGTTACGCCGGGGGGGGGGAATGAAATTTGCTGATGGCGCGGCAGTTTACCACCCCTGACACTCCACACCCCCACTGCCCTGGGGCCCACCGCCCACTGCCCCCCCTAATGACACCACTGCTGATATCACAAACCAGTTCTCAAAATCTCACCAGTAAATTTTAATGGGTTGGGGTTTATGCCTAAAGGCCTACTATGGGTGTGAGGACCATGAAAAGGTGTGATACAATAGCGCTGAGCATAATTATTAGGCAACATAAAAATGAAAAAGGATCATGAGACACCCTGAGCAAATTTATGAGTCTTACATGGAGGGTTTTGTTGTTGTTGTTGTTGTTTTGTTTTTTTGCTCTTGTGAAGTTTTGCTTGGGGGAGGTGGCAGGGAAACACAAATCTGCTTGGTATTTCATTTAGCATTACAATGAAACTGTCATCTGTATAAGAAAAAGAAAGGGCAAGAACCAACTTAAGCCATTCTAAAACATTTTGCTGCCTGAACAACCAACTTGATATCTAGTGGTAAGCTAATATCAGGTGTCTTGGAGCTGATACGTGGCAAATCAACACATGCCTCTCACAGGCTGTGATGTTGCTAGTGTAAAAAGAGAATATCATCTTATATTGGCATGTCTGTAGTTGAAGGACAGGAAGAGAGTTGACTTGAACTTTGATATCATTTCATTATGTTACTATAAAAGAGAAAAAACATAGTGAACTATGTGAACACAGCAGTGACTTGTCCAGCATGCATCTGTATACCATGGAAGACAAAAGATTATGGTCAGAGTTTGGATATACTATATGGCAGTGTTTGGATATACTATATGGCATACTATATGGCAGCATTAAAAGTTAAGCACATAGTTGGTGGACAACTATATGGCAGTGTCTCCATCTTGTACTGGTTGCCTGCCTGTTTTGACTCGACAATAATAACAGATGACAGTAATAATAAAGGCAGATAAACATCTGGTGCATAACACACCAGATTTTAGTGGAAAAGAAAATTGTAGATATGGCAACACCTGCAGATGTGAGAATTGAAGACAAAGAACATGAAAAGGTAACCCACTGCTTAGCTGCACAGGATTGCTCCAAGAGAGAGCATGAGACTTCCCATTTAATCCTAAATACTCCAACCAAGCCCCTGCAACCTTACAATGTAATGAAAAGCAGGCTTACTCTAAAGTAAGCCCCATTGAGTCCAGTGGCACACTTACCAACTGAGTGAAGACATATATTGACATGGTTTCCCATCTTTTTTTGATCCGTTGTTGTTTGGAAGGTTGGAGAGGGACATTGAGTCACAGTACATTACACTTTGCTGCTAGATATAGTTGTTTGGAAGTTCAAGAACGCCAGGTAATCCTGCTAGAATAGATAGACAAGAATTGGGATAAACAGTACAAGAAAATTAACACCATAAGATCACCCAGGGAACAGGAAGAGGATACCATCAAAGAAGAAAATAAATGGGTTATTTTACCATTCATCAAAGGGGTCACAGACAAAATCTCCCGGACCTTTGGACATTTTAATATTAAAACAGTCTTCAAACCTACCACCAAAATAGAGCAATTGCTCCGTAATCTGAAGGATCTCAGAACTCCGTTATCTAACCCTGGAATTTACTGCATACCCTGTACCTGTGGACGGAATTACATTGGAACTACAAGGAGAATGATCAAGACAAGGGTGTCAGAACAAGAAAGAGTGGTCCGCCTGCATCACAAGGACATGTCCGCTCTTGCTGAATACTCTCTGGCAACCAATCATGGTATTTTGTTTGAGAATACCAGATGTCTAGTGAATGATCCAAATAATAGAACTCGTCAGAACTTGGAAGCGATCGAAATCACTAAAAGGAGATCGCAGAATTTATTGAACCGCCAACAAAAAAATTTTTTGGGGACAAAATATGGTTCCCCATCTTACACAGATCTATAACTAAAGATAGTTAGCAATCTCGTTTCCTTGCAAGATCACACATGCTGACTTGCGGTCCGGACCTGATTAGACTTCAACCGGCTTTTTGACTTCCGCTTTTGAGCGGAACTTTTCTATTTAAATCAACGTTCCGTTCTGGATGTTATTGTCACCTTTGCAGCCTTGCTGTTTTTACCATGAAAATGACCTTGGCTTAGAGGTTGAAACGTTGGTGCTTATGTAAATACTGGACTTATCTGACTTTCATTTTTAATTCTCTTGTTGCCTACTTTTACTAGTGGCTTCTTGGAAAAAAAATTCTACGTGGTTATTGGAGACTTTGTATTTATATTTTTATTACATGGCTATTTTACCCATACAATTCGTTTCGTGTTATATTGTTATATTTTTTTTTAGGTATATTTATATTTTATTGATATAATAACATAAAAACAATACATAATTCATAAAATTATAGCAAGCACAAAGCGTCACATCCTACTAGCATACTATTCACTATTTTCTATATATAATTTCCAACTTAGCCAAAATAACACCCACAATCTATTCATTAAATCCACATATCATCACATCGTTCCTCTCTCTCTCTCTTAAAAAATCTATAAATGGTTTCCAATTATTCACGAAAAGGTTAACTGACTTTTCCTTAATTAAAATTGTAAGTTTGTCCATTTCGGCATAATCCAAAACTTTCAGCCACCAATCTTCCAACGAAGGTATCTCCGAATTCTTCCAATATTGTGCATATAAAATTCTTGCCGCAGCTATCATATATAAAAACAAAGTTTGAAATTTTTCGCCTACATGATCATCCCACATACCCAACAGAAATGTTTCCGGTTTCATTTGAATCTTAATCTTTAAAATCAACTCAATCTGTTTATGAATCTGGGTCCAGTACTTCTTTGCTTGGGAGCATGTCCACCACTCTTGATGTTTGTTGAAAAAAATTCTTCTCCCAAATTTTTCTGAATCAAAAATTTTGTATCTCCCTTTTTTATGTGGGTTTCTTGAAGGCAAATCACATCTTGATTAAGTTTTTTCAAATAATGGAATACTCTTTTTCTTTTTTGCGGAGCATTAGCTCCATTAATATTCCATGATAAAAATTTGTAATCCATTTTTACTGTTCACTGCTTGCCATTGCACCGTCCATCCCATCATCATCATCTTCTTCTTCTCTTCCATCCTTGAATCTTTCCAGGAATTCTTTTGCTTTCTGAATTGTATCCAATCTGTAGGTTTTTCCCTGAAGTTTAAAAATCACACCTTCTAATTTTCCCCACCTAAAAACAATCTTCTGTTTCTTCAGCACTTCGACCAGGAAAGCATAAGTTTTCCTTTTCTGCAAAATTCTCAGCGGAATCTCCTTTAGCACAATAATGTGCACTCCTTCTACCTTGAGTCTCGATTTAGCATGTTGCTGTAGAACTTTCTCTCTTGTTTGTTGCCTCACAAAATGCACCAAGATATCTCTTGGCACTTTCTTAACTGCTGCATATCTTGTATTAATTCTATATGCCTTATCCAACTCCAGATCCATTTCGTCTCGATCTATTTGTAGGAATTTTGACAGAATATGTAACATTCTATCTCTTGTATCTTCTGCTTGCTGTTCTGGAATTGCACGAAACCGTAAGAAACTCTGTTTTCTCTCTTGTTCAGCCAACGCCAGCATATCCTGAATCTTACAGCTCTCCATTTCAAGATTCTTCACTTTATCTTCTTGTATTTTCATCTTGGTATTTATCTCTTGAAAACCACCTTTCATTTCTTTTACAGCAACATCCAACTGACGTAATTCCTGCATCATCTCTACCTTCATCTTTTGAATTTCTTCCTGCAAAGTTCCCAATTTGGCATCAAATTTATCAAATTTGGCATCAATTTTAAGTTCCCATCTTTTGAAGCATTCTTCCAGTTGTTCCACTGGTTTTTCTTGTCCAGGTGACCTTGGAGGAGATTTTTTTTCTAATGTATTGACTCTTTTTCTTATAGCCATATTTATAAGTTCATCAAATTGCACTTTTTCACTTGTTCAATTCAAGTTCTTTTCCTTCTCTTTAGAAACCAAAAACCATAAAGACTCAACTTCTTAAAATATGTGCAGGCGGCAAACATCAACCAACATAATTATCCCTTCAATGGTGACCTTCTAACCGGAAGGGATTGTTTGTTCTATTTTCAAACCACAGGCATTCCAAACAAACAATTCAAAAGCAAAACAAGTCTCTTTCTCTCGTTACAACAGTTTGTAGATATCTCCCCCAAATGTTTCTTCGCTAATTCAATCTTCCGTGAGTACCAACAAATTACTTAATGTTGTCACTTAATATTTTTAATGTAGTATCTTGTCTTTCTTTCAAATTATATCCTTTTCACAACAAATCTTCTATTCTTAAGTTAACTTGTTATCTTAGCTTGTTTCTTCAATTCTTATTGCAGTTCCTTGCCACTTGCATAAGCAAAGCAAAAGTATAAGCGGGAGAGGGCTTGGCTTACGTTCCGGCTGATTTTTTGAGCTCGATGTTGATCCTCTCTTCCACGCTCAAACCAAAACAAACTCGAAAAGCCTACGCTCTCCGAGAAAGTAATGGGAGCGATCCGAAGATATGTGGTTTATCTCATCGCACACCCTTTTAATCCAGGGGTAGAGCAATTAAGTCCATCAGACGTGCTCTGTCGGTGTAGAGCAACCGACAGAGCTGTCAGCCAGCCATTCCTCCCAACCGGAAGTCGTTATATTGTTATATTTTTGAAAGGCTTCACATGTGGAGTCCTAGCTATTCATTTGGCATAGGAAACAGGGCATGAAGCACTCTCTGTGTGTATGGTTTCCTGTCTAGCTGGGGACATGCACAAAGAAGCCTGCATTCACACACGTCATGCTCCTAAATGAACCAGGATTTACAAGTCAACATGTCAATATGTCAATATCTTGCCATATCAATAGGACTAGAATTTGCAGGAAAATCAAACACTCTCCTCCTCCTCCTCCTTAATTCTGACTTACCATATCTACAGATTTTTCACAGCACTATTTTTTAATGGAACATTTTATCATATTCCTTTTTATTCTATATAGATTCAATAGTTCAAAGAATTTGAAAACACCTTCTTAGAGAAACAAAATTTAAAACTTTTGAGGAAAAAATAGAAGTTTATTATTGTTGTTATTATTTCTTAACTTTGAATAGCTGATTACCTGTGCACCCTCCCAATAAAGCACGCCACACCGAGGTCTGGGTTAAGGGCCACTTTTATTAAACTATTTAACATAAATAACAATAATACCTGCAGCAGAACTCTAACTGGCTTCTATCCCAGCGTGCGGGTTTCTAGGATGGGGGAAACGGCACCTAGCCGTCTACCTCCCCCGCAATCTTATATCGGGCATGACATCCTGGCTCAAGCCCAGCTCGGTCCACGACCGTGCTGGTCTATCACTGCCAACCCCTAAGGGTTGAGGCGGCTGGGTAGCGCAGGCCTCTCCAGGAAATCCTGAAGGTGGTCTGTGCTACTCCAGCCCTAGGTTTGGCCAGCCAGCCTCACCGACCCGGAGAGGCATCGTATGAGCGGTCCTGGCTCACTCTTTGGCCTTGCCCACCTCATGATGTATACCAAGGTCCTTCCCTGGCTACCCTACCCGCACGCTTACCTGCCACCAGGGGGGGTTAGCCTAGAGCTTGACCCACACCGCCCAACCTAGAGAAAAATTCAAAATGTCCTGCTGCAGGTCAAATAAAAACAAGTCAGCACCCGCTGTTGATAGGTGAACACCATCACTACAAAAAAGCTGAGAGGCATTAAACCTAATGCCCGGGTGAGTAATGAATTCGCCACCAAAATTAAATGTTGTATAGTCGTTACCTTCTTTTTTGCTATATCCCATCTACGCGGGATGACTGCCCCCCGCCATACCCTGCATGGAAATAAGCAGGACCAAAGGATAGCAATCCCCAGTACCCGCGACCCAATTGTGGCAATGTCCTCACAATTTGGACCCACAAGGACACTGAGGTCCTCTGGCCCAAATCATGCTCGCACAGGCGAATGACTAGCACCTGCGGAGGCGGGTGCGAATTCACAAACTCTAGGGACGAAGGGAGTAGCGGCCCCAGAGCAGTCCTCTCTTGCTGGCCCACCACACCCTTGCGATACGGCCCAGCCCCAGCTGAGTGCTGAATTCAGAAGAGGCTGCCCCTTTCTTCGCCCAAAAGATGATCGAGTGACCAGAGATAAGTACACTCGTCAGGGACGTACAGGAGCCATCTGAAAAAGACAAAAACACAGTGTAACTAACATGTAATACAATAAATCCAAGCAAGCATATCCTGCAACTTAGCTCTTGTAAAACCAAGAGCTGGCCTCGCAGGCCTGGAACCCAACCCCCCTGTGGGGCGGGTTGGCACTTCCTCACTCAGCCATGAAAGGATAGCCCCCAAAGGGCAAAGTAGGGATGGTCCAATGAACCGGGGAAGGGATAGCCCCCGAAGGGCAACATAGGGAAGGCCCCAGCGGGTTTTTATATTAGTCTTATTGTTTAAGGGACGAGCACCTAAGCGGTGAGGGAACCCGAACCCCTAGTCCATTAACCACTGACCTACCACTGGGACTACTATACTCAAGGGTAAGGAAGTGTCACAACCTCCTAAAGGAACACACAATGAATGTTGGGCACCAACAACCCAAGTACTAAGCAGTCAAAAGGGGCAAAACCCCAGTAACCAGACTGGCAAGGCACCAGCCTATACCCGGGCATGCCCATAACCTCAGGACGCAAAAGCCCAAAGGACATACAGGTGGGAGCTAGAACCCTCCTCCAGGCATACAAATGTCGTAGGGCTTAGGGCTGACACCTGTAATCCCAGCCCAGCACTCACGCTGGGAGCACGTGTATTTCAATCAGGGGACCTAAATACCCAAATAAAACTGCTGGCCATCGAAATGGTGGAGGACCACTTGATAAAATGCCCCGAAGTATCAATACCTTAACCCTAAGTTAAGTGTGCTAAACAGGCCATTAGGACTTTCTCCATCCAAGTCAGGAGAGTGCTAAGTTTCTATACATTCTCACAACCCATGGGATAAGCTACAGGGGCAGCCAAATCGATATAAGTATGTCACTAGCCATAAATACATAGATTAGCCCCATCAAACGTGGAACATCAGAAAAACCCCTTGCAGGGTTGGAATCATTCAGAGCTGAGAAATGGAGCTAATTGAAGAGAAAGCATAGAAAAATAAAATAAATAAAAGCCCAGGGGTGGTAAGAAGGTCTAAAAGGGGGGGGCACGTAAACTAAACAGGAACAATAAGAAATTCCCCCAACTAATGTCACCCAGAACCCTGAAAAGGGACCGATTGCAGGGCAGCAACATACGAACAGACAAACAAGGATACCCTGCGAAAATCCTAAATCAAATAAGGTTACAAGTGCCCCACCTACGGCAGAAATCCACCATAGTTGGGGAGAGAGAAAACATGCCTGTTAAAACCAGAGGTGAGGCAAGCAGGCTGCACCAAATGGAGGCAGTGAGAAAGTAAGTGACTGCAGAAACCTAAACGAAGTGGCCATGCAAATAGTTGAGGAGTACCAGAGAGAGGGGCTGGAATAAAGGGTGGCTGCTCAGACACACCCATCACGACTAAATTTAAAGAGTTGGCATTAAAGCAGGGAGAAGCTACCCATAGGCACCCCCGTGAGCGAAGTGTGGACAAGGATTTGTAGAGAGGGAGCACTCTTGACAATGCGACTTAAAGCACCCCTCTTCTATTCACACAGCCTGTAGGCCGTGAAAAAGTACGTGCGTACAGAAACCTTAAACGAAAAGAAATGTCAGGGGGTGCAGGTGAAAGGAGCCCTGAATAGGAACAGGTGCCAAAAGAAAACCCCCTCATGACTAGATTTAAAAGAATATGGCAGGGAAGGAGGGAGCAGCTGCTCAGTGACACCCCCCCCACCATATAGATAATGATGTGCAAGGTGGGGGCCCCACCATGCTCTCTATCGTGAGGCTTAAAGCCCCCTATCTAAAACACAGCCTGTAGGCTGAGGAAAAGTGTGTCTAAGACAGTAAGGCAAGGAGGTGGCAAGCGGTCTAGAACACAAATTGGCCACCAGGTCACACGAAGTGTGGCTGAAGTAGAGACTGAAGGACACCCAATTGAGAACAAACCGGCCACTGCAGCTAAAATAATAAATGAAGGGAACAAGTGAACTCCTCAAATATGGATACACAAATACCCAATAGGAGGCCTGAGGCAGAGCCCCCCCCCCCCAGGAGTACAAGCAGGCATAGCGGCACAACTTATTTTGTTTGCCTGTTTAATTATGGGGGGGGGGAGTTGGGGAAACCTGCGTTACAAAGTGGGACATATAAACCTAACCAGTATCTTTCAACATTCCCTATTCCATCTTACATCCCTAACAACCGAGGCTGAGAGTGAGTAGATAGCCTGGACCCTTCCCATTACTCAAATGAAATGCTGGGAGCCTGGCCCTTTAAGGCCGAAGGGTGAGGCAACCTAGTTACACCGAAAATGGAGGACAGCAATGTTGCTGTATGAAACCAATTTCCCAAAATGTGAGGGGATGAGAATGGGCATGGTGTCAATTTTAAAGGTACTGTATATAGCCCTCTGGGTAAATTCTCGCAGCCTGTAAGACCTGAAAATTAAGTGCAGCGTCAAAAGCTACCTCTGTGAAAGTCTCACAGCATGTAGAACCAAGCAAAGTAACTGTACTTTGAACCTTTCCCAGGACTTCAAGCCTGGAACGAAAGCCCCCATCCTCACACCTCACCCTCCAAAAGAAAAGCGCCTTACCGGCTTTTCCCACCCTCTTGCCGATGACAATGTTAGGGGGCAAGGGGTTGGGCACCTGGGCACAAACGTTTCCCTTTCCCAAGCTCTTTTAGGCAGGGTCCCTATGTTCTGCCCGTAGGCAGAGGCGTAACTGCCTCTGTTTGCGCCCGGAGCAGGAGGGGGAATTGGTGCCCCCCCTATAAGTACATATTGCCGCCGCCGGCAGGCAGCGGCGCGCTCCGGAGGGGCGCGCTCCGGAGGGTGGGGCCACGCTCCGGAGGGGGGGCGACCCGGAGGGACCCTGCACCGGGCACCCACCCCCAGCACGGACCCGGCCGGCCAGCTTACCTCCTCCATGCTGTTCCACGCGTCGGGCTGGCCGGCCGTTTGGCAAGCGCCGGCCACGCTGCAGCCAGCAGCGAGGCCGGCGCATAGGAAGTGACGTCGCCAGGGGCGCGCGCCGGACTCGAGTCCCTGACTCGAGTATTTGACTCGAGTCAAAGAGTCGAGTCAGGGACTCATCTTTGACTCGAATCCCTGACTCGAGTCCGGCGCGCACCCCTGCAGCGGTGAGCACCTGGTTCAACTGAACCACGCGCTCCACCGTAGTTACACTTCTGTATATAGGTAGTCTGCAGGCAAATGGAGTGGAACGAGGACCGATCGGAGATTATTTTAAAATTGCTCTTACTAAGGTTGCAATCCTATGCACACTCACCCGGAAGCAAGCCCCACTACTATAATGGGACCTGATTCCGAGTAGACATGCACAGGATTGGGTATAAACTAACACTTTCTTCTGGATCTACCCCTTATATGTAAGTCTCTCTCCAAAACGCAACTCTACAGCCTGCAGGCTGAGAGAAGGGAAGGGGAGAGAAAGGGATGTGGCCGAGTGAGTGAGTCTGTTTGTTTTAACATAAAATGATACTCGGTGGTGGGGGCAGGGTGTAAAGCCCAAACCCCACACTGGGTGCTATGTGGGGCGCAGACCCAACAAGGGCCACTCCTACAGCGCCCGCTCTTCCAGCCTCCATGCTAAAAGCACACGAGGCTCCAGCTAAGCTGGGTCTTCTGCTTCAGATGCTGGACACACTGCGGTTGCTCCCGCGAGCCTCCAAAGCCTGTAGGCAAGGAGGAGGGGGGAGAAAAAGGGTGTGTGTGTGTGTGTGTGTGAGAGAGAGAGAGCGAGCATGTGCATGATTCTTGTTTGTAACCAAAAGATATGCAATGGTGGGGTGGGGGTGTTATGCCCAGGCCCCCACGTTGGCTGGCCTCAGATCCTGTCGGCACCTTCCTGCTCCTCCAACTTCTCGCTGTCCAGTCCTCCTGCGGGACTGAAGAAAGCCTACAGGCCTCCGCGCCGTCGCGCGGGAGGCCCCACGCCGCAGCCGCGGCTGAATCAAACCTCTGTTGCAGCCGCTCCATGAGGCAACGAAAGGCTTCCCTCGATGCACCGCCAGCCACTTGCACAGCTGTTTCGCGGCGTCCTCCTGAAGCCTCTGAGCTCTCCCAAGCTGCACGAGGCTACTATTCCCCACTGCCGCTACCCAGGCCCACGCACTCAGCTGAGCTGCGTGGGACGTCCGGCAGCTTCGGCTCCCCAGACGCGACTGAGGGGAAAGCCTATGCACGCTGGCTTCTCCCCTCAGCCCCGCCCTGGCCCCACCCGGCAGCCAATTGGCTGTCGAGGCCCCAGCCCTCGTTCCGGCAAGCGTGGGCGGGGCCAGGTAAACGGGCGGGTCAGCGTCATAATTGTCATAGTGGAAGTTTGCCTTATTTAATGTTTATTGCTCTTTGTTATGACACCCGTAAAACACAGCTCACCTAAAGCAACTGTCAAACAAGAGGAAATTAGGATCTATCATAACTTCTAATCTGTGATGACCCAATTGCTTCGCAACTAGCCCTGTGTTAAAACAGGGAATACACTACAGTATCTTGTTAAGCATTATTCTTCACTGCAGCACTTCACTGTCCAAGGCGGGGATTCCTGCTGTGTACTGAAATTCATTGCACATCACTTTTATGTAAAATTGCAACAAGGAAGATTAATTTTCAATGAAATAATACATTCCAAATAATCAGAGGCTACCTAGGCATCTTTCATAAAACATGATAGGCTTTGAGTTAGAGCAAAATATCAAGCTCTCATGTTCAAAGAACCTCTTTCTTTCTTTTGCTCCTGGAAACATTTTATACATCTAAAGTTAAAATGACTTTATAATCTGATTTTTATGTTGATAGATTTTGCCCCCCCCCCCCAATACTTTTCCTGTGTTTTTGACTTCAGAGGGAAGTGGTAAATTACTGTGTTAAACTTCTCATTTTTTAGAATTTGAAAGTAGCTGCATGTAGCATCTATAATGTGGTAAACAACCCGAAGACGTCTATTTGTTTATATCATATATAGATCTCTTTTCCAACAGATTGGCCAAAGAAGTGTCCACAATGAAAACTATCAATAAAAATAAAACACCATAGGAGGGCTTCCTCCTATGTAAATGCATATAAGCTTGCTGCCTAGCAAATTCTATGCACATCTACTCAGAAGTAAGTCTCATTGAATTAAATGGGACTTACTCCTAGGAAAATGTGTAGGATTTCAGCCTTACTGCCCAAACCTATGGAAGTGACATGCTGATGGATCTTGCAATCTGTAGGCGCATTGCGCAATCTGCCATTGCCCCCACTTTGCCGCCATTCTGCAGCCTGCTAGCAATGGCATGGCAGCCAAGAAGCCCCATGCTGCCAGTGGTGGGCCGCAGATCGTCCTCCAGAGTACATAAGGTGGCGGTAGGGGTGGTTCAGGAGAGGATCATGGGCAGTTTGGCGGTAAGGACCAGGCCGGGGGTCGTTTGGGGTGGAAGGATCTCAGTGGCAGCAGTGCATGCTAAGATCCTATCCCTGTTTTCTCAGCTTGACAAACCCCCTGACTCTCTTCAGACTTATGCCAGCTAAATAGTCCAAAAACCCTAAATGGCAGATGTGGGTCTGAGGACACCAACTGGAGTCCAGGTGGCCTATGGGGAGATAAGTTTTTAAAAAAATTACCTATCTTGGGCTATCTGGTCACCATCCCCCCCACCATAGGATACAGAACAGCACTTCATGCTATGGGCTGGCAGTGGATAAGGTTGAACTGCTACTCTTTCAAGGCCCTAGTAAGTCAAAAGAAAATATTTCTTGCAAGCAACAGGCTGCCAAAGAATGGGTCTGGTGGGCTCCATATAGAATACTGTTAGGTAGAATCGGTGCTGCAGGCAGGGCCCCTCCAAGCTCTGCCCTCAGTGCCTGAAGTTAAGACTTCACCCTCCTTGCATTGCATCTTGCTGGGAAGGTCTCCCAATCCATGCTAACTCTTTGCTCCATTCTCCTCTTTTCTTTTTTTAAAATTCAGGCAGTAGAAGGAGGCCCAGTGGGTGCCAAGTGAGGGAGGAGTCCAGTTCGGTGGAGGAGGCCATTGGGTGCGGGATGCCTCCTGTCAATCTAATTCCCCACCTGAGATAACTGCCTCAGTGAGCCTTATGAGTACACACAGTGCTTAGGTCCCAGGGGCCCGTGAAAATGCCTCAAATAATACCCCCCCCAGACACGGGCAGACAGGGACAGTAAGCTACAGATATCATTTTGTTGATGTTGAAGTCTATGAGGTAAAAAAAAAAAAAGGAGTTAGAGACGATCGACAACTGAAAAGCACAAGGATATTGGGGGGGAGGGATTTGCAACGTTCTGCAGAAAAGAAGAATTGAAGTCCCATACATCTTCATTTAGAAACTGGACTTTGTATTAAATGTAATTACATTTTCTATTCCAGCCTGCAAAGCAATGGCATTTTGCAGAGACATTTTTCACAGTGGCCTCTGTGTAATTCTTTGGTAAATATGGGGCAGATGTATTGAAGTTAGTCTAATGTCCCTTAGTTATGATGTCCCTTAGTTAGTTTCCAAAGTACTTTCCATAATTTATAACAGTAATTGTCACAACAGTCTTATAAGGTAAGCTAATATTATTATTCCCTTATTCAGAGGCGAAACTAGGGCGGAGCGGGCGGAGCACCCGCTCCGGGCGCCATCGCCTGAAGGGCGCCCCGCCTGCGAGTCCGAGTCGGACTCGGGGACTCGAGTCCCACCGCCCCCTCAATCGGGAGCCGGCTCGGGGACGTCTTTCCCGGCCGGCTGCCCGGGGCCTTCTAAGGAAGGCGCGCGAGAACGGTATTTATACCGTTCTTTTTGCGCATGCTCAGACTGTTACTGAGGGAAAAAGGCTGCCCTTTTTCCCTCAGTAAGTCTGAGGCGTAAGTCTGTCCCTCAGTAAGTCTGAGGCGCGCTCCGGGAGGAGCCCTGTCCCTCAGTAAGTCTGAGGCGCACTCCGGGAGGAGGAGGCTGGCGCGCTCCGGGAGGAGGCGAACCCCCCTCAACCGGGAGAGCCGGCTCGGGCACGTCTTTCCCGGCCGGCTGCCCTGGGCCTTCTAAGGAAGGCGCGTGAGAACGGTATTTATACCGTTCTTTTTGCGCATGCTCAGACTGTTACTAAGGGAAAAAGGCTGCCCTTTTTCCCTCAGTAAGTCTGAGCATGCGCAAAAAGAACGGTATAAATACCGTTCTCACGCGCCTTCCTTAGAAGGCCCCAGGCAGCTGGCCGGGAAAGACGTGCCCGAGCCGGTTCTCCCGGTTGAGGGGGGGGTGCCTCCTCCCGGAGCGCGCCAGCCTCCTCCTCCTGGAGCGCGCCGCCCCCCCCTCTGGATCGCGCCCCCCCTCCGGATCGCTAATTATAGGGGTGTCACTACCTCCGTTGCTCCGGGCACCAACGGGGGTAGTGACGCCTCTGCCCTTATTTCAGAGAAAGGGGCTAAGGCTGACAAGCTTGCCTAAAGGCACCTATTGAGGTGAAATCAGAACCATGTACTTTCTGAACCATACCTCAATTGGTCAGTGAGCTAGTTCGGACAATATTTTTATACCAACTCAGTCCCTGTAAACTTAAGGACATGCATTCTCATGACATGCCTACCTCCGGATCCCTCTGCCCCTGCATTTGAAGCATTTTTTTAAATCATGTACAGGATGTGATTTGTCTGAACTCTTTCCAAAATAAGCTTCTCAACAAATGGCAATAAATGGGGGTACATTTTTGGAAACCCCATTCAATGTCATTTGTATTTGTTTTTTATTGCTCAAGCACCCACCCACACCCACACAAACGACAAGAGACAAAAGAATCATTTGATATGAATTGGGGGCCACTTTCTGGATTTCTTGATTGATAAATCTATTTAAGGTAAATCCTGCAGCAAATCCTATTACTATCCCCATTTAGTGCAGGCACCTAAGCTGAGGGAGACAGAGACCACTTCCCCCTTTGGGCATTAGCACCCTGACTACACCAAGAGATCAGCTCACACCAAACACTGTTTTTCCTCCACCAACCCCTGGAAAGGGGATCAAGGTAGCCAAATTGCTCAGCTCATCCCAAGCGGAAGAGCCTTTACTGAAAATATAAAAATGAATTGTGCGGAACCATACTGACATCAATGAAATAATTTCCTATATATAGTGAATTCTCAACTGTGTAGACCAACCCATTGGTCTGTAGAAACAGCTGTAGTCATAATGAGAGGGAAAGAGCATTTTCTAAGATGTATAGATACTTCCTGTGCACTAATGAGTGGGGCTAATATATTAGTACTTGGATCACTAACTGCAAAATTGTTCAGTTGCATGGACAGCGATGTTGAATTCAAAATATCATGTTAACCAACTGCAACACAATCCCACTGGATAAAATGAATAAAACACAGTGTGTGGAGTATTTTGCCCAGTGGGATTGCAGTTGGTGAAATTGAAAGTTGTTATATCCCCCCCCCAAAGGAAAAGCATAGGTCACAACATGCAGTGAAAGTGTCCGATTCATATTTTCAACATTCACAGCTATGAATATTTACTCAGACATAAATACTGACTAGAATGAAACTTCTTCCCAACTCAGTATACCGAGTATTACAGCCTTTCAACTAAAAAATATGCACGTTTATTCTCAGGTTCAAGTTCCATTGTGCTCAAAGGGGCTTACTCCCAGGAAGTGTCAGTGTGAGTTTCTGTGAGACTCTTGGGCAAAGCTCTGTACGGTGTTCCCCTTGGTGCTTTGGTGTGTGCGCATGCATATTATGCCTGTCCCCCCTCCTGTCCACCCGAGCTGCTTGGATGCTCCACTGGGGCATTGAGAGTGACCCAAACCACCCCTTTTTATCATTATGGATGGCTGGGAAGGTAAATCACTGAGAATTAATTCACTGAATTAGCTCAAACCTAGCCAAGACCAACTGTGAACATTCTCTGAGCAGAATACTGGTCCAAAGCACTGTGAATTGGATGGAAAGCTTTCAACTGTACCATGACAAATCTAGCATGGGTAGTGCTTAAATGTGCTCATTTTCATTATTTCCGTTCTTACAAATGTTCTCACAAAATGCTTTCAGCACTTCATTTGACATTTGAGCACTGAAAATACTGAATAGTAACTGCAGCTAAGTATTTCTGGAGAAATGGCATTCTCATAACAGAGATCAAAGGTTAGGCAGTTGGGTAGAGGAGGAAAACTCTCTACTGCAGATCCAATTATTTTTACAGGTCAACAGCTGGTGTTTCCCAACTACACTACATCATTAACGAAAATTAATTTACTATGATGTTTTATACTTCCTGTACTTAGTACATGCATTTAAGTCTTAGTCTACATTGGAGCCATTGGGCAGCCCAATCCTACGTAGGCTGCGGCAGCAGGCCTAAAGGGTCGACTGCCGCATTCTGTTGAGTTCCCGGGCTGCCCCGAGGCAGCCCGGGAACAACTCAGGAGAAGGGGACAATTGTCCCCTCCCCCCATGTAAGTGGTGGGAGACCCTATGGGCCTCCCCGAATGTGCGCGAGCTCTAGAGCTCGCACACATTAACGTCGGCCGTGTCAGCATATCTGGGGCCTGGAGGGAGCTCGGGATACCGGGGATCTCTGCCACCAGTATCCCCGCCCCCCCAGGCCCTGGGTGGCCAATGGCTGCCCTCCCTTGCCACCCGGTCCATCCTCCGCCCGCCCCTGCCCTGCCCGGCATAGGTCTTACTTGCTCTGGCTGGCGCAGGGCAAGGGAGATGGTGGGGCGAGCAGCGCAGGCCGCAGCGCCAGTGCTGCTTGCTCTCCAGGTGTTGCACAAGAGTTACACAGGATTGGGCCGTAAATGTAACAATTTTAGAAGGTTTTTCAACAACATTAAAATAATGCTTTTTGATGCAAAACTGAACAACAAAAACTGTACCCTCAGAATAACACTCCTGAATAAATAGCTGGAAAGCCCTGCCAAAAAACTCTCCATGGTTGTATCAAAAATATTGGCCTGCCATTTCTAGACGTACATCATTTGAATCTTAGAATGCATTTGTAGGGAATAGTTTGATGTACTTTCTCTGTTGCTTAAGGCAGCCGGTTATTAAAAGAGCCAAGTGAATAATTCATAATGAGCTCGTTTTATGATAATTTCAGAACCTTATTCTCTGTGAAAAGCTTACCCCAGTGCAAAGGGCAGTCATTCGGCTCCTGTTCGCGTTTTAAGTTCCAGAAAAAGCACATTTAGGTTTACCCCCGGAACGCTTGCGCTACGCCACTCATGATTAATTCATTATGAATCACTGCTGAATGAATTTACTGCCACAAGATGCGGTGGTGGCCACTAGCTTAGATGGCTTCTAAAGGGGATTAAGAAATTCATGGAAGATAATTTATAATATAAATTCGACATCAATATAACGACATCCGGATTGTCGTTAAGCGATCCATCATTAAGCGGGGGATACCTGTACTGTAATTGCTGGCTTGCAAACCTTACAGGCCTCCTATTAACAAACATATAAGAACTGTATAGTTGTAGGTAGTGTGTTTTTGTTTTGATCTAGCAGCTCAGCTTTTGCAAACTGAGTTTTGTTCAACAAAGACCAATAGTATCACACAGCCATTTTTAAAGGAAGAAAACTCACAATGAAGTGATGTTTCCCCTGTGGCAAAGCAGGTGCAAAAATGCAAGTGTCCATACCCTGAAAGGTTATGACGATCACATTATTTAGTATTTAGTATTCTTCACATTATTTGGTGAAGAAATAGCACTTTTTAAAAACTTTAGATCAAATAATAACATTGTTGGCAAAATATTTGAAGAACAGCTTGCTTCGTATTTTGGATGAATGGTTGAGAAATATGTGGCAGACGGTTTTAATAAATAAGCTTGCATGTTTTAGACATTTGTAGGATGGCACACTTTTGTTTTTTGTTTTTTTGTAGCCAGTCTCCTATTAAATAGTAGAATAGGATTAAATTAGAAGAAAAGATCCACTCAATCTTGCCTATTAATATACCAGAAAAATATACAAAATAGTGCGAGTACCAAATTACTTTTGCTCTGTTAAATTTTATTGGGTTAACATTGCTTGTGTATTTTGTCCTTGATGTGTACACTATTTTAAAATAATATTTAAATAAAAGCCCCTTAACAGAGCAAAATCCAACAACACAATTCTATATAAGACTCAAAAGTAGGCACATATGAAGTGCAAACTGGAGGGTCAGGGAATAGATCGGAGTTCGCATTGTAAAGTCATTTGCAAATAGTGTGTGGGAAGTGGCTATAAAAAGCACAAGAGGTTTCCTATGTTAACTCCACAGACTAATTATTCATTGTGTAAAGTACTTTTTTCCATCCTTAATCTCCCACCAACTAGCTTCATTGAATGAAGCTATGCTGAACAGGCCATGTATAATTTTATGTCCCAAATCATATTCCCCCTTAATCACCTATCTTTCCAACCTAAAAAGCTCCAGACCTTCTAGCTATTCCTTGTAAGGAAGTTGTTCCAGCCCTCTGATCATTTTGGTTGCCCTCTTTTGTACCTTTTCCAACCCTACAATATTCTTTCTGAGGTGTGGTGACCAGAACCCATTCCATAGATTTGTAGGAGGACACTATAATATTAGCAGTCTTATTTTAAATTTGTTTCTTAATGACCCCAGTAAGGAATTTACCTTCTCCTTAGCTGCGGCATGCATTTTCATGGAACTGTCCACCACTTGGTTTCTGCATACAAAGGTTACTCATACAAATGCTTAAAACATAATTCAGGATTTTGCCTTAATCGTCCCCTAAACGGGTAAATCTAGATTTTGGGGTCAATTATAGAACCCTTTGTAGCTCCTTGTTTGTGGAGTTCTAACATTCTTTTTTGGCACATAGGTGTCTTTTAAAAATCTTTACAAACTTTTTTAACGTTTTTTTGAAATTTTCACTCCATAAGGGGTAAAAAGGGGGTAAAATAAAAAGGGGTGTTTTTATTCGATTCAGAACGTTTTCTGTGAATAACTATTTGTTCTTACAACTACTTTGTGTTTCAGTAATTTTTTTCCTCACATGTTGTTTGTGCCCCCAGGCTACTGAGCTCTCTGTCCGCAAATGGCAGCAGCCATTGCTGAAGAGCACCAACCCCCTTACTTCCACACAAACAGAACAGCTATAGGGTTCTGCATCCCCTTAGTAGATTTGATATGTCAGAAGGTGCATACAATTGTGAAACTGTAAGTATAGTAAAAAAACAAAGCCCAATCCTAACTAAACTCCCGCACGGCGATGCAGCATGTTCCGCTGGTGCAGCGAATGGATAGGATTGGGCCAAAAGAATGGCTAACTTTAAATGTTTAGAGTCACACCTAGTTCGACTCTGAATTTTCACATTCCATGTTAAATAGCCTTTTACAGACAGAACAGGATGTACAAATTCTGTGCAGATCGGCTTGGCTCAGTAGTTATGCATTGTTCATACTTGCCTCCAATCGTTCCCCATTCCCAAGTTTTCCATACTTGCTATAGGACCTGGGAGTCTGAAGGTTGTCTTGCATATCTTTCTGGGTTTAAAGCAGGCAGAAGCAGCAGCAGCACTAGCAGCTTCACTGCTTCTTCTTGCTCCGAAGCTCAACATGACAGAGGAAAACACCCCACACTTACTTTGTGTCGGATAAGGGGCAGGATAACTTGTGTGTTTCCTACCAAATTCCCAGTTTGCCCCTTTAAGAGGCTTAGGCCCACTTTGGACTAATTAGTTCCCCATTTCCACTCACAAGTCCGTTAGTCAAAGTCCGTAAGCCAAGTCAGAGTAAGTCCACAAGCCAGTTCAGAAGCCAAGTCTGGGTAAGTCCATAAGCCAGTCCAAGAGTCAGTTTGCAAAGCCAGGTTTGCAAACTTTCTCCATTTCCTTCAAGCTTTCCTCCTCTCTGCTACCCCCCCCGTCCTCCACCACCCCCACCCACCCCGATGCTATCTTTATCCCTGAAGACCTGATTGCCTCTAGTGGCCACAGCTGTGCAGCGTACCTATTGCTAGAGCCTAGGTTTCAACCCCATAACCCCCAGATTTGTCAGAGGGGCCACTGTGGACACCACACATACTATCTCCTCGGGAGAATGTCTTCCGCATTTCTACAAGATTCTGCCTGTTGAAAGCTGAGCATGCTCTAAGAAACCTTTCCCAAATGCCTGGGGAGCATTCTCTGTAGAACTCCACATTATGGATACTGTGTTTCTGATTGAGTGTGCAGATTTTATTATTATTATTATTATTATTATTATTATTATTATTATTATTATTATTATTATTATTATTATTATTATTGTTGTTGTTGTTGTTGTTGTTGTTGTTGTTTCTATCCCGCTTTCTCCCTCCATAGGGGAAAGCATAACCCATAGTTTAAGATAGCATAACCCATAGTGCGACCTCTCTAGGAAGCAATTGGAAAGATCCCTATAGAGCAGGGGTGGGGAACCTATTTGCAGTGGGGGGCCATTTTCCCATAGGGAAAATTTGCTGCGGGCCGTCCGTCAGGCCGTCTGTTTCCCCCCCCCGCAAATTTGACCCCCCCCGCGAATTTACCTCCCGCCCACCCACCGCTCGTTCGCTCGCTCTCCCTCCCTCCCACCCACCCACCCACCCAACCACCGAGGGCAATCTCGGCTTCAGTGCACAGGTCCAGGAAGGCCGCTTTTAAACTGAGGAGTTGCGGGAAAGCGGCGGCGGCGGCGGAGCCTCCGGTCCGGTCCTGCACGGGCCGGGCCAGATCATCCCGCAGTCCGAATCAGGCCCGCAGGACGGAAGTTCCCCACGCCTGCTATAGAGAGTGTGTCATTCAAAAGATGAAGGACTTGCTTGAGAAGAGTGCCAAAGAATCGTCAAAGGAGAGAAGCATTTTTTAAAATCTATGTAAAAAGAAAAATCAGAAAAATCAGTACCTTTGACTCAGCCCCACCCCAGGATCATTTGAAGCAACTCTGGGTTACTGTGCGACTGCATGAGTAGCGTTGAGTTGGCTACTCAGTTTGTCTCTCGTTGAACTCTGCGCTTCTGCTTCCGCATGTCTGCTTCCGCATGTCTCCTTGGAAATGTCGGTGAGATTTAAAGCATCCCATCATCATTTTCACTCTTTAGCATTGCTCTTGTTTGCCATTTAAGGAAAGCAAAGAGCAGAAGTTAATCAGCTCAACTGACTGTTGAGGCAGAGGCAGAGAGCCTGAAGTTCAGGTCACAATGGCTGACACTATTAGAGAATGCTGATCCGCAGTCAATATGCAGCTGCAGAAATCTCATTTTCCATACCAGCTTTCAGAGACTGTTGCAACACTGGCTTGAGAAGAAAGCCTTTCAGTATGGTTATTAGTACTGTATTCTATAACCAGCTTAATAACAGCTCAAGGACAGGTTCAGATTTTCTGTTTTAAAAAATATGCTGCTAGTTCTGTGTTTCCGCTCCTTGAGTTCAGGCCTGACCTCTTGTATGAGCATGCGGGTGCCAGAAGAGTTCAAACACATCGATGCTGCTGTAAGATCAAACCATGAAGCTCATTCTTACCAGATCAATATTGGGCTGGACTTCGGCGCTGTTGTCAACATAGTGGCCTTTTATTTTCTTCCCTGATCTGTGCAATTCTCTAACGGCTGTCGCGATGTGTGACTTTTTTTCATGCTGATCAAAAGTATACAGACTTTATAGTGTTTAGACTGCTCAGAAGATAAGGTCATCACATTACAAACTGCATCTTCCCTTTTGAGACAAGCCATGACGGTATTAAACTGCCAGAAGAATGAGGAGGATGCTTTGTTTCATATTAGAGGCCTGAACTCAAACCACAAGAATCCAGGAAAAATCTGAGCTAAGGGTGAAAAGCCATCTGTACAATCTGACATTCATACCCAGAGGGACCAATCCTATCCCCCACCTCCAGCCACACCAGTGGAAGCTGTGCTGCATGCTCTGGGGGGGGGGGGGTACAACCAGAACCAGAAGGAAAACTAGAGGTAAGTAAAAAGCTTGCCTCCACATAGGCCTTCACTGCCTGTGGGTCTCCTTGGACCCATGCCAGCTATGGAGTTGGCGTACGTTTGAGGACAGCCAGAGAGCATTTAGGGAGGAGTTATGGGGATAGGATCTAGCATGTGTGACTGCTGCTGGATCCACCCCCTTACTTCCCCCACACACTGTTCCTCCCTGAAACACCTTGATCCTCCCCCTCCCTTCCCACAGCCTACCCCCACTACCACTTACCTGCACCGGCAGTGGCTGGATGCACTGGTGGCACGCGCATGGGGTGCTGACAGCACTGTTCTGTGCACCATTGCTGTGGCTGCCATGCTAGCAGCCCAGTCCTTCTCTTGATAGAACACAGGTTCTGTCAGTGGAAGACCTGGATAGGATTGGGCCAAAAAGGATGACAGTGTGTGGTTTCTGCTCTGTTGGTCAGCAACTGCATATGCAGCTGGCCCATCTCCTAAGGTCATCAGAGAGGCCCTTTTCCATGTGCCACTTACTTTCTCCATGATGGCCCCCACCTTGTGGAATTCCCTTCCATTTGAGGTTTGATGCTGGCCCTCCTGAGTTTTGACACAAGTTGCAGACTTTACCTCTGCCACAGTCTTGTGACAGCAACCTTGAATGGCCCAGCGGCAGCAAGACCTTCTTGCTGCTACCAGCGTAGCACTGTACCCATAGAATTGGAATGTAAGACAGAAAGGACAACAAGTTATGTCATCAATTAATTAATTTATTCATGTAGATCAAAGTCAGTTAAGAACACTTAGGTTTGTTTGAATCGTGTTCCAAAGCTTTAAAGTTTGCAAACATGTGGTAGTCTTGTGACTCCAGAACTACTATGGAAAAAGTCCCATTTCAATTCTGTTAGATGTACAGCATGATTTTATGGTACCTGGGGCAGAACGTCTCCAGGAGACCTCAAATGTGTGACTGGGCCAACTCACATGGGAATGGAGCACCTAAGAAATGTAGGTGTTGAAACCCTCTCGAGCACAGTGTCATGCACCCTGTCCTTTCAGCACAATACACAGCCTGCTGCGCCACCAGATCTAGTAAGCCACCAGTGGGGATGAAGGTGAGTGGAACATAGTGGAGGTGGGCAGGGCCTCTGAGAGGGGGGTTAAAGGGGTAAGTTGTACCCGGACCAAGGGTCAAAAAGGGGGCCCAGGAGCAAAAAAAAGGGGGCCACAGGAGCCAAATTCACATGAAGGGAAGGGGCCCCAAAGAAACTTTGTACCCCCTGGTAAAATTCCTCTGAGTGGCTCTGGAGGTGGGCAGATTGGGGGTAGAACTCAGGCCTTTCGGGGCGTGTTATAGGCAGGTAGTGGGTGGGTATCAATGGAGGCTTCTCCACCAATACCTTGACCACCATTTTACCCTAGACGTGCCCCCTCGGGTCTGCTCGGACTTGCATCAGCAAAACAGTTGGCACAGATCCGAGTAGACCCATTGGAGGCCATGCAGGTACAGAGTAGGATAAGTAAAAATATATATAAAAATATATATATTTACTTACGCCACTCCCCCCCCCCCGCATGGTCTCCAACTGCCCGCAGGATGCAGTGGAGCCTTGCTGGGGCTGCTGCTGCTGCTTGCAGGCAGCATTTAGCTAGCATTGGGCCCTAAATGTGGTGGTGGCAGCCACATATCTACCCCACCCACATATAAAGCAGAGAATGAGGTCAGAATTTAACATCACAAGGGATATGTGGATGAAGAGACCTGAACTGAACTCTGCCCTCTTCTCTGCCATACTTTCCCCACCCTATTGCACAAGGAATGTTTTCCCCAGTCCAACTCACTTCTGGTCTCAGAGTCAAGGGGGAAAAAAGAGATTGCGTTACCTGCAAGTCTAATTTGGGCCTTTAAGCATTTTGGATAGTGTCTGTCTAACTTGCCTTAACACCTTCTGAAAGACAGTCCTTTTCAACTGATAATTAGCTGATTCAGCTACCAAGTCATGTCATTGAGTGATGAGCTATCAAGTAATGCACTTGCATGTGTGAATCAGCTCTAAGTATCATTGGTGTGAAGTTCGAAACTGTCAATCTTATTTGTACTCACAGAATCTTTTTCTTACTGTGCCGGAAGCCAGAACAATGAAAACTGTAACTTCACCATTTCCAATGTGTCTAAATAGGATGCAAAAGTTATACCAATTGTGCAAGGTGTTTAAAACACAAACACAATTTGAACAATTGTTATCTAATTACAGAACACGTCATGCTGCTAATTAACAAAAGAAAGCGAATGCTAAAATGTACAAATTGCACCTTTTAAATTACCATGTAAGAAGAAAGCCTAGGTGTTGGTTGTGCCACAATGTAACTTAGCTGCTGTCTCTAGACTCACTCCAATTCTATCAGTCAAGGCTGACTATACAGTCAATTTACCTTCACTGCTCTTTTTGTGTTCTTCAAGCTAGATCCGACATTTAAAAAAAGTAATGCTGGAATACAAAACCAGGGGCATGGGAGCTGGTTCTTTGTGGTGCTACAGGGGAGGGTGTGTGTGTGACTAACACAACCATGAGGGCAGACAATCACATGGCAGTTTTCCACTTGAAAGACTCCACCCCTCTTTCTCCATTTGGTGTGATTGTGAAGGAAAGTTTATTTTTGTAATACATTTATATCCTGTGTTTCTTCCATCATGGAACTCAAGATGGCGTACATAGCATTGCAAGCACTGACATCGCTTGAGGTGGGGCGGAATGGTAAGTTCTGCACTGTGCTAACCTCCATTTACTCCTCGCCTCTGGCGTCACTGGAGCGTGGCGGGGGGGGCGGGCCGCCAGGGGGTGACGCGCGTCATGGGGTGACGCGCGCACCCCCTCGCGCGTCACCTCCGTGACGCGCGTCGCCCTCCGGATGCTCCGAGGCCGGCCCGGGAGCCGGCCTCGGAGCGTCCGACCCCGTCGACGCTCCAGGGCCTTCTGAAGGCCCAGGCAGTGCGTCAATACGGGTATTTCCCGGATTTTCGCGCATGCCCAGACCCGTTTTGAGGGCAAAAAGCCCTCAAAACGGGTCTGCGCATGCGTGAAAATCCGGAAAATACCCGGATTGACGCACTGCCTGGGCCTTCTTTCAGAAGGCCCTGGAGCGCCGACGGGTTCGGACGCTCCGAGGCCGGCTCCCGGGCCGGCCTCAGAGCGTCCGGAGGGGGCGACGCGATGCGGGGGGGGGAGCCGGGTGGCCCCCTCCCCCCGCGCCTATAACGTCGTGCCCCTAGGGGGGGTGACGCGCGTCCCCGCACTAGGGTGACGCGCGTCTAGTGACGCCCCTGCTCCTCGCCGTCAACCTTCACCACACTGAATGGCTCAGACGGTGAGGGAGCGGGGCCGCCTCGTGCCAAGAATGGTCACCCATCCAGGCACTGTCCAGACCTAGACCTGTTCAGCTTCAGCAAGGTGGCTGCATCATGTACCCTTCAGACAATACCATGGTATGATGCGATTGACTCTGTCTACATAGTTGCAGCAGTTGCATATGTTCCACGGTGATGTGGAATCATACCACGGAGAAGCAATGCTTCTTCCACGGCATTTGTGTGTGAAGAGCATCTGACTCTCAGACCAATCTACCTAACAGATATTGTCAGAATGAAAACAGAAGCCTTCATGAAGGCTGCCTTGAGTTTACAGGAGCAGTAAACTGGTGTTTATTGGAGGAGTGGTACAAGTTGGACATACTTGAAAATTTGGCCTTCGACCTTTTCTTGAACAACAGAAGCTATTCTCATCCTCAATGGTCTTGTTAGAAGTAAATTTTAGGTGGTATAACCTCTTATACTGAGTTCTTTCACCTGGTTGTGGTTGTCTGAGAGGGTTAAGAGTTATCAGCCTAAGTAAAGACACGGAGTCAAAGTTTCAGCTCAAAGCACGGAGCTTTTATTTATTTATTTCCTTCCAGGCAACGGTACCAAATTGCATGGAAGAGATGCCAGCCATAGTGGCTAAGCATAAGCAATACAGCTTGAATAGGGTTTTTATAGGAAATCACTGGTTACACAACGTGTTACACAGTTTTCCCCACATTCCTAATCTCACAGTTTTGTCTCTCTCTCCCATATATGGTTTGTCAAGAACAATCTGATATGAAGCACTGTATTCACTATTTTGTATCTGTCATTCCTTGTGTCCAACCAGGCAAAACATTCCACACATTTTATTTTTAGGTTACCAAGCTGTGTATCATGTACCTTCTCTGTGTCCATAGCTACCTATTTGTTTCAGAATGCAATTAATTATATTGCAACATATTTCTTAGCATAATCATATTAAATGTACAGTTTTCCATTTTCATTGCCAATTTGAAAGGGCATTTGCTGTCCTCTTTCATGGGGGTAGATGTATGTAAATGTCTAAAGTAGGCATTCTGGCTGTCAATGGAGTTAAAGCAAAAGCACATAAATGGTATGACTAGTCCTGATAAACAAAAACAAAAACTGAAATGCTCCCCCTGCCTGCGTTATAACATTAATAGCAAAAGGCAAGAAACAGCAGCATTAATTCAATGACTAACGCAATGGCATTTTTGTTGTTGCTTCCTCCCATACGTCTTTTTGCTACAGAATACACAGATGTGCTCTGCATACTAAGCCTTTTCACTCTCCAAATGTCAAAGTTACATATGAACCTTCCTCTAACCTTGTCGGGGAAGGCTCACTTTTAAGTGCCACACTTCCAACATTCCCAGAAAACTAACTTTCAGTGAATTGTGTTTGTTTTCTTCAGACACATTTTCCTTTTAGAGACTCACGGCGCATTCCTGTCTAACCCTGCGATGCAACGAGGTTGGTGCAGCCTCTGCTGCATCCAGGGTGTGAGACAGACTGCTGGGAGGTCACCTCGGGGGAAGGGAACATTTGTTCCCTTCCCCCAAGTAAATCCCCAGCCGCCTTGATGGGACGACTCGGATGTGTGCCAGCTGTTTTACTGGTGTAATTCCAAGAGCCCCGTGTAACGGTGACCAAGCCCAGTAAGGGCAATAGGATATGGCGGAGGAAGCCATCACTGATCCCTCCCCCTTCCCAGGCCCAGCCAATCTCAGCCCCCAGAACACCATGTTCCATCTCCCATGCCCCTCCGCCATTCGACAGAGAACTCACCTTCCCTGGCGGGCGCTCCACAGGATCTCGGGTGGGGAGAGCGGTACCAGCCTCTGCGCTGGAACCGCCTCCTCCCCAGGTAATGCTAACATGCCTTACAGTACGTTTGCAACACCCGAGACCGCCAGAGCAGAGCTCCGACGGTCCAAAATGTAGAGAGGATTGGGTTGTCAGGTGCTTTGAGCGAAGGACCACAATGTGTGTTTGGTTTTGTCTTCTCCCAAAACATTTTGGGTAATGTGACAAGTTAGTTGTGACAAATTTATGTCCCATTAATTTCAATGGGACTTAGTCATGACTCACATTCTTTGCATACAGTACAACCCACCCAAGGCTTGTTGGCAGAAAGCTTAGAGGTTAATTCTCTTCCTTTGTTCATTAAGACAGTTCCCTGTATGCAAAATAGCTTGTGAGACATATTACAAGACATATCATAAAGTCAACTCAGAAAGGGGTTACTATAGCTCTGAGCGTTTTTTAACATTTTTTCTTTTTAAAGCTATTTTTAGCAGACCCCAGTATTTGCGGATCTTCGCTATCATGGGGGGGTCCAGAACGGCCCCCCACAGATAATGAGGTCCGACTGTAGTAGTACATCTTTGTAAGTCCAAGGTACAGTACTGGAAAAGAGTAATTATCCTGAGCAAGGAAAATCTCATGCAAATGATCCTAGTTTTTGAGAATAAGGCCCTTTTTATTATTAGTATTATTTTTCCATAACTGTGAAGGACATAAACTTCCATAAAATGAAAATAATGATTGTTAGGAGTCTAATCACACCATCAAATCCTTCACTAAAAGGTTAGGTATTGTTACCAGCAGTGCTTTTTAAAGCACATGTAACATGAGCATATGAAGGTAGGGAAACAATTGTAATCAGGGACGCTGTGTCAAAGCTAATGGCATGTCTATGTAATTTGGCAGTGAAAAGATGACTGAGGCCAAGTTAGCAGTGCACTGAAACCTTCACTAAAGTGCTCTGAAAACCGAACAAGGGGTTTGAACTGGGACTTTCTGAATTATTACGCTCACTCTTATGGTATATGGGGGATTTCTAATGCTAACACATGCAATGGAGCACAAAGGAAAGCTGGCTAGAAGGGTGAGAAGAAGAGAAGTAGAGAGAGGAACTCCTTAGATGGAGAAGAGGCAGGGTAAAGAGGTAGGAAGTTGAGGGGAGAAGGAATGGTAACTGTGCAAAGAGGCACTTTTTCAAGTGGTGCTCCACTTACATTTAGCTGGGGAGAGCAACTACATCCTTGTCACAGGATGTGGTGATGGCATCTGGCCTAGACGCCTTTAAAAGGGGATTAGACAGATTTATGGAGGAAAAGTCCATCGCAGGTTACAAGCCATGATGGTGATAAGTAACCTCCTGGTCTTTGTCAGTGTGCCTCGGGCCGGAGGTTGCCGCATCACCCCCCTGCCGCTGCGTCAACCCCCCTGCCGTCGCATCACCCCCTGCTGCCTCCTCCTCACCCACTGAGACTGCCGAGGCAGCGAGGGGGGTTGACACGCTGAACTCCCGCCGGGGGGTGACGTGCACCCCTGCTTCAGGGTGACGTGCACCCAGTGACGCCACTGCTTGACTGATAACACAGGCCCTCTAGAAGTCAAGAGCACCCATTTGAAAAGGAGGCCTGAGGCTGACCTTGGGCCTCCAACAAAAAGTACAAAGATAGAAAAGTCCTAACTCACACTCATACACAGTGCAGTCACAAACACCGAAGAGAGACGGAGGGCACAATCCAAACCTACTTAGGCCATCGTTGTAACCAGCGGCCCAGCGAAAATGGGAGGCCCCAGAATGGAAAGGGGATTCAAATCCCCTTTGAATCCACCTTTTGGAGGGGATTTCAATCCCCTTTCCGTTCTGGGGCCTCCCGTTTTCACTGGGCCGCTGGTTACAATGGCGGCCTAAGTAGGTTTGGATTGCGCCCAGAGACACTCATTGGCAGCCAGATCCTGACTAAGGATCCGGCGACAGAACGAGTGTTTCATCGCCGGAAGCTGTAGCAAATGACTCGGGAGTAAGGGAGGCCGATGCAAGGCCGTCCGTCCTCACTCCGTTGCCAGGACGTCCATGTGGCCACCGGAGGAAGGTAGGGCTCTGTCAGCGGCTGCATGGGCGGCCCAGGTGGCAAGGGAGGGGGGCCATTGGTCTGCCATATCCCCGTCCCCCGCTGGGCCCGCTCGGCCGATACACGGCCTCCTCCTACTTCCGCCAGCTATTTATCTGGCGGAAATCTTCCGGTTTACACCCAGGAAAGGGGAAGAAAGTCCCCTTCCCCGAGTAGACCTCTGGGACACCGCAGCAGTGCGGCCCGGAGTGGGGATAGGATCTGGTGGGTGGCCCTGGGCCGCTGGCCGGATCTCTACACAGGATTTCGCTGTCAGTGTACAACCAACGCGACTGCATGAGACAAGGAACTTTAGTGGGGATTTGGTGGGTCCTTGGCTCTGGGCTGAACTGTGGACCAAGATTATCTGTCCTGTTCTGCATAGCTTGAGATTGTGGCATTGCATGGCATGCAGCAGCAAATGGTCAACCACCCAAGTCCCCCTGGGCAAGAGAGACCACAGAGATGGAAAAAGCAATAAAATAAGCCCTTCATATGCACGAGAGGCAGTAGCCTTGATAGTAGTGTCAGGCAAGGGAGCCAGGCTGCCTTTTGTCTCAAAAGGAGGAGGAAGAGCAGTGGCGTAGCTAGACTGGAGTGGAGGCAAGTAGTTCTGCAAGACTCCATTACACCGGAGTCAACGGCCCCTCCCCCTTGCTGTTGGAGCCATTCTGGCAGCAATGGCAACACGCAGGACACTCCCCTGTCGCTGCCGGAATGGCTCCAACAGCAAAGGGGAGGGGCCACTGACTTCGGTGTAACAGAGTCTTGCAGAACTACTTGCTTCCGCTCCAGTCTAGTTTCACCTCTGAGGGAGAGAGGAGGCGAGGGTGCTTGGAGAAAGAAGTGACCCAAAGATGTTGGCTGACCAGCCTGTGTTGGCTTCAGCCAGTCAGTTCCTAGAGACAGGGAAAGGGAGAAGAAAGAAAGAGAGAGAGAGAGAAGCCAGAAAAGAAATACGCTCCATCCCTATGGAGCGCTGGATTTCAGGCTTAATTAAGGAGTTGGGTGGGGAAGGCATTGATTGCATGGCTGAGGATCGGAAATGTAGCCTTTCTGGCTTTCATCAAGAGTTTGGTCTTCCTAGCCAGAGGATCTGTGGCCAACAGTTCTTCTAATAGGCATGTTACTGTTCTGGCCCTTTGCTCTCCAAACAGGAGCTCAGTCTCAACACCAAGTGCATGTGTTTGAGGGCCCAATCCTATCCAACTTTCCAGCACCAGTGCAGCCACAACGCAGCCCCAAAATAAGGGAACAAACATTCCCTTACCTTGAGGAGGGCTCCATGACTTCCCCCCCCCCACAGGACGCAGCACACACCCCATTGGCATAGTTGCACCAGTTGAATAGAAAGTTGAATAGGATTGGGCTGTAAATGTGTGTCTCCTGCACACCTTGCATTAAACAGAAATAAAACAGAATAAAATACTGACCATGTATGTTTGCAGGCCAACCACATCCACATATATTTCTTGGCCTTCTCCTTATATTGTGAACGTTACTGCCATGATGATTTTAGGATTTTTTTTTCCCTGGCATATGCCTGCAAATTTCTTCATTAGACAATGCTTGCTAAGGAAACCGTATGCTCTGATTTCTGTTAACTCAAGTCTTACTTCTGTTGCTTGTGGAAATCCCCCATTTACTCCTGTGTTAATTTAAATTAAGGGCTATGAAACAGCGACCTTGTCTTCCTGATTATGTATATATATCTACTGTTGTATACAAATTGGATGTTAGGCCTGATGGAAATCTTTCAGTGGAATTCCAGTAGTAGTGGAATTCACTACTACTATTAATAGTAGCAGTGATGCCGTAAGAATTGCTGCTGCTTTAAATGTTGAATTGTATTGCTGTTTCAGAAGCAAACAGAGAAGAAACACTATGAGAACAATAACGATACGGGCAATATTGAATGTTCTGTCCCATTCCAAAAAGGCGTATTCATTAGATAATTTAATATAGGCCATTATGCATTGCCAAAATAAATATCTTCACTTTTATGACATGCAAGTGACATAGACCATGCTTGTTTGTGAACATTTGCATAGTGTAGAAAAGGAGCCGAGTTCTCAGGATGTTTTCATTTTTCTTTGGAGTACCTCAATCCCTCTCCATAAACTCTTTTGGAATTAATGCCTTTGTTTCTCTGTCTTCTGTCTATGCTACTCTTTCAGCTGTAGCACCTTGCATTTTCCTCCACCATGTATCACACTTCCAGCTCACCCCCTATATTTCTCAAGTTTTTAATTTTCCTTTTGAATGTCTACACTCCCAATGGTGTTCACACTTCTTCTCAATTTAGCAGTGTCTGTCAGGTTGGGTAAGGGGGTGTTTACTCTTCCTGCTTGATAATTAAATATGGAAAAAAACAGATGGAGCAGGATTACTACAGTTTCGATGCAGTTTACCGGCAGCAGTATTGCAATCCAGTTATGCAACACTATTAAGGTGCCTGTGGATGTATTCAAACACCAGGGGGAAGGGGAACGAGGAGAAGGTGGGGGGGGAGAGGAGCTTCCCTCCCTCCCTGTTGTAACCATCACCATCCTAATGACTTGGATCCCAGAATGTGGTGTGAGGGAACATGATGCAACAACCTTACTAACATTAAACAGGTCTAGGTTGGACTTTCCCCCTCCCTTCCCCAGGCTTGCCCCAGTGCATTCTGGGGCAACCTTGGGGAAGGGATGGGGGTAGTCCAGTGACCCAGAAGAGGCTGCAGGAGCATGATTTCGCTCTCTACAGCCCTGAAAACAGAGTGGTTTGCCAGTCAAAAGGTAAGAAGCGCTATTTTTAACATTTTTCTTTTTTTCAACTTTTTACAGTGGACACCTGCGGGTCTGGTATCCACAGTGAGACAAATCTGCGGGTCCCAAATCTGTGGATAGAAAGGTTTCACTGTACAAGAATAGGAACAGCTTTCCCTTCTAAAAGTACTGTTAATTTTAAAGGTACAATATTCAAATCATCTCAGGAAAAAAAAATGTTGCAGGAACTAATTGGGTTGAGACTGCATACAAAGTTTTGCCTCAGTCTCACGCTGATTCTCTCCGGACTACCATTTGTTGTCAGCTCTCGGAAACATGGCAAATGCGTTTGGCGAGTAAAGATAGGGCCTTCAAAAACTGGGAGCTCTTGCTTTATATGCAATCCGCATTGGGAACAAAGCTCTTTAAGCCAATGGAGTACATGTAAGCTGAGCTAACTTTAATTGGTGCCTTTATAAAAGTTTTCTATTTCACACTGCTCCAAACCTTCATTTGACTTGCGCACAAAATTGCTGACTATCAGATGAGTCGAGCGGGGAGGGATTATTAGGTTCCAAAGGAATATTAGGAGCATAATTTAGAGGCGCCATTAATTATTAAATTAAATTAAGCAAAACAAGAATGTGCATTGCTACTAAACGACTGAGTTGGTGAGCATATATTTGTGGGCCCTGGAAGAGGACCGAACTGACACACATTTAATTAGACATGCTGGTGAAGTTTGCCAGTCTCAGGCCAGGAAACAAGCTTCAGGGGCTTGGTAATGCTCACTGCGAAGGAAAAGCAAGTATTAGAAGCCTCCCAAATTCATCTCTGGCTCGGATTTAAATCTCCTTATTAATTAAATGAAGGCATTGATATCTCCGTTGATTTCAGTCGGGAGTTAGAAAGAAGCTGCAGCCTTGGAGAGGGGGGGCAAAAAGCAACCAAGCACTGAAGACCTTGCCCCAAGGGTTGCATTCCACCAGCATATCCAACGCAAGGGTTGCATTCCACCAGCATATCCTCTCCTCCATACTAGACCCTGAAATTTACAACCACAGATTATAGAGCCTTGCTACCTTCAATGACGCCTGCATGCAAATGTCAGCTTGAGGGCTTGTGGGTAGATGACAGATAGAGGACCAAATTTGGATTACAGTATATATTATGGTCTAAGAAATTTATTTTTTAAAAAAGGATCAAGTTTGTGTTGCACAGTAGCCTTGAGCACCACCTAAACTCCTGGGAGTTAGGTAATGTGGGAACATATGCTCATTAGGCAGTTCTCAATGAAGTAAATATTAAAGTTGCTTCACAGCTAGCAATTATGATTTTTTTTAAAAAAGAAATTTACTTTGGTGAATAGGTTTGAAATTCTGCATTTCTCAAACAAATTTACTCACAAATAGGTAAGCGGCTCACAGCCCAATCCTATCTGATTCCCCCGCCAATGCAGCTGTGCCACCAGAGTGCACACTGCATCCTGCAGGGGGGGGCAGTCCCAGAGGTTTCCTCTGAGTAAGGAAATATTTGTTCCCTTTTGGGGGGGATAACCCTTCACTGCCGCACTGGATCGACTTGGACCTGCACCAGCAATTTTTGCTGGTGCAAGTCTGAGTGGACCAGCGAAGGCACGAAGACAAAGAGGTCTCTGTGGGAGAGAGAATTCTGCAGCTGGCACACTGAGTGGGAGGCAGTGTTGCCGTCAAGTCGATGCATGGGAGGCGAATGCCAGAGAGAGACAAGACTGTGAAGGAAACCACCTAGAATGAGAGTTCTATGCAAGATTAGAACATTTGTAATATGTAAAAACCGCTTCAGTTTAGATAGCCTGCCTTTGTAAACCACCTTGAATTAAAGCTGGAGGAGAAATCCAATGACCAGAGAAAGGCAGTATATAAATACTGGTATAATAATAATAATAATAATAATAATAATAATAATAATAATAATAATAATAATAATAATAATAATAATAGAGACTGGGAAGGGAAATAGGATTGCTTCCACCGATACTGTCCCCTTCCTGGTCTCAACAATCTTCTTGGTCTCTGCCCCATTCCCTACCTCCCTACCCCATTCCACACTCTGGGAGTGTGCGGAGGCTGCTGGCGTGTGGCCATTTGACACTTGTGGTGGTGACCCAGCTATGCACAGCCATCAAGCATGCTGCACCACTGGAACACTAGTTCCAGCTAGTTTGGCCCTTCAGTCTAATGAGATGTGTACTTTTGCTGGCAATGATAATTGGAGAGCTTTGGGCATTCTTTACATGGAGTCTTTTAATGCTCATCCTTAGTACATTCTGACATGTTTATAGCAAGGTAGCTATAAAAAGGGTAATATTTACAATGCATTTAAGTATCTTTGGATGCCAAAGCAATCATGGTTGTATCGTAAAGGGAGTCAATGGATTTTGCAGGTGTTCAGTTGGAGGAGGCCTGATTGATTTCTCGGGTTCTTGTGCTTGTGTTTCCCTTTCTCTGTCAAAAGAATGGAGAAGGAATGTGAGGAAAGCCAAGTAGATTTGTATTGTTTCAGTAAGAGACGGTTTTTGGCACACTTCCTTGATGACAAAGACTGTGATAAGGGAGCATCCATCAGCACAAGCACTTTGAGCTGAGGACAGGAGGATCAGAGAATACTCAACATAATGCTGATCGAACCTGACATAATATTTCTCACAGGAATACTAAATAGGAAACGTGTCACATTGAACATTTTTTTTTTTTACAGTTGATTGTATACTATTTGCTTTCTACATGACAGGAAAACTACCGTAAGTTCAGTGGAAGAAGGAATATCTGACTTGGACCACTAAGAACTCAGGCATATCTACTGTACGTTACACATTTATATTGGTTTTATCCCAGATTAACACAGATGGTTCCCCCCTCCCAAAAAAATAATCCTATGAATTGTGGTTTAATGAAGATGCTCAGATTTTCTGTTAAAATCCCTACCCTCATCCTCCTGCGCTGGACAACAATTCCAGGGAAATGTTGAGATGAAATGACTTTAAAACCAGTTTATGTCCATGGGGAAAGTAAACCTGTTGTGATGTCTAGGGTGTTGTGATGTCCCTAAAGAGAGTCTGATATGGCTGCTGTGTGTGTGTGTTGCTCTGTGTGTGTGTGTGTGTGTGTGTGTGTGTGTGTGTGTGTGTGTGTGTGTGTGTGTGTATTCATTGATGGCACAATCCTACTGTGCCTCTGCACCAGCAGAGCATGTGCTCTGCCGGTGCTAGCTGGTGCAAAATAGCCGTAAAGCAGTTTGCAGTGGCACGGCAGAAAAGAGCGCCACAGAATTTCAAGCAGTCAGAAGCAGGTGAAAAACTGCTCAACCACAAGCCACTCAGGTGAAGAGCAAAAGTGTGTACGTGTAACTTGACACTCCACCCCCCCAAAAAAGGACCAGCTAACCTTAGACTGTTATCCCGAGTGGGCAGAAGGGGTCTCTTACTCTTCCCACACACAACTGAGTGACCAACAGCGCAATCCTGTGTAAGGATACACGGCCAGCCTAAAAAGCTGACCGCTGTATCCTATGCCATTCCCAGGCTGCCCCAGATGTAAGCTGGCAGGGCCCTATGGGTCTCCTCGGATATACACTAGGTCTAGACCTGGCGTACATTCAGGGAGGCTGTGTAAGCCCGACCGGGCTGGGAAAGGGCAGAGGATATCAGTGGAGTGCGCCGCCAATATCCCTGCCCCCTCCCAGCCAGAGCCTGTCAATGGCCCCCCTCCCTTGCTGGCCTGGCCCACCCATCGCCGCCACTGCGCTGAGCGGCCTAGGCCTTGCCTGGGTTGTCTGGCGCAGGATCAGTCCACCAGATGTGTGAGCAGTGACAGCCTCAGTGCCAGAGCCGCTTAACCCAAGTCGTCGCAAATGTGTTTTACGGCATGCTCCGTCACTCCAAATTTAGAGAGGATTGCGCTGTAACACTCATTGTGACCCTAATGTCTGCTCTGTCTCTACCCCTTTATGCTTCCATTTTCTCTCTCCATTTTGCCCCTTCAAGGCACAAGGGGCAAAAAAACCCCAACAATTCCTTGAGAGGTTGGCAGCATTATTATTATGAATTTAGAATATTTATATACCACTGTTCTACAAAAAGGAGGCATGTTTGTGGGTATTATAATTGGGAAATTAATCCCCCCCTCAATGAAGTGTCTTATTAAAATAAATCAATAATAAAGAAATGTTTTATTGAGAATTCTGTTTCTGCCTTCTTCTGATCACTGTAGACGTCAACTAAGATGACATTAAATGTCAACCACACATAAAACCATTTCATTCAGATCAACCTCATACTCCAGCCTTGATGACGGGCGAGATCCAGCCCAAATTTCCAGCACCGGAGCAAGCGCTCCGGCACCGGAAGCTGTCGCAAACATGCCGTAAGGCACAATTGTGCCTCCTTTAGAGTGAGGCCGGCGCAAGGCCGGCCTCTCTCACTCCATCACCGGACCGAGGATGCGGCCACCGGAGGCAGATAAAGCTCCCACCGGCAGCCGCATGGGCGGTCCAGGCAGTGAGGGAGGGGACCATTGGGCGAGCCAGTCCAGGAGGGGACGGGGGAATGGCGTTGTTCATATCCCTGTCCCCTCCAGGTTGGCTCGGCTGTTACACAGCCTTCTCCTACTTCCGGCAGCTATTTAGCTGGCGGAAATCCGAGGAGACCGATAAGGCCGGCCCTGGTTTACACCCGGGGAAGGGGATGAACATCTCCTTCCCCAAGTAGACCTCCAGCCCACCACATGGCTGTTCATACACCCAAATCCTGTGTAAGGATCCGGCGGGCGGTCCTTACACAGGATTTGGCTGGACAGAAATTAAGGCACATAATCCTGACAAATTGACCTGGGAAGCACCCAACTGGGTGTTCTTAGGTTTGCATATTTTGTCCCAGTGAAACAAATGGGATTTATACCCCAATCCATTCCTGAACATGTTTACTCAATTACAATGACACTACCTGCAGAGTAAGTACGTTTAGAATTGCAGATTTAAGGGACTGAGTGCATAAATCAAATTGATTCCAAAAGGTCTCGCACTCTGACGCTCAACCAATTATGGTGAAGAATGTCCACCTGAAATCAATGTGACTTACAAGTAATGGGTTTAGAATTCAGGATTTTAGACATGCTAAACATTTTTGTAGACGGCATCCTATCATTTCCCAATCCCCTGATCTGTCCATAACATAACAAAACTTTGATACTGTACCAAATCTAGTGTTTCTCTAGCTGCATCTGAAAGGTTATTTTTAAAATAGCCAGCACTGATGTAATAGAAGTCTAGATTATTTTGGTATTTGAGTATACGTATGTTGAACACCAAGCAATTTACCTTGTTATATGTGATGCCACTTGCTATATATTAGAACGAAGAGAAATATAAATGAAGCCTCCTGAAACATTTTCTTATTCTTTCTCCTTGTGTAGAATTTAATGAACACTACTGGGACTTTCAGGAATATTACCCATGAACACTCACTGTTGATAGTCATATATATATATATATATATATTCCCTCATTTCTGAATGTGAATAAAACGACCCTCAGCTAATATTCTAATGTATCATGTGAACTAAAATTTCCGTTCATCTTTGGCTGATTTGCAGTGAAGTCGGGATTTAAGGTTTAAGCAGAGGTATGCTTGTCCTCCACTTTATCATATTATCAATTCTATATGGAAGATCTAAGGAATAGCATCAGAATTAGGTGATGCTGCTGTACAATATACATTGATTGTGTTGCGGTGAAAACAGAAACATTTTCAAAACTAAAACTGCATTAATCATTAATTCAGTGCCAGCTATTTAAAAATATCTAAAATAGGATTTCTGCCGAAAAACAGTCACAGAGAGAGAGAGAGAGAGAGAGAGAGAGAGAGAGAGAGAGAGAGAGAGAGAGAGAGTGTAAACACCAGTTTGGAGCAGATCTCACAGTATTGCAATTTATTTATGAAGTTTAAAAGGCAGCCTTGTAACTCTTTCATCTCTCATTTATTTGCTACCACAGGGGGGAAAATGAATGGTACCTGACAGATAGATCTTGTGCGTTAAGAGCTCATATGTATTAATCAAATCTGATGGTTTAGGAATCCTCACATTTTACAGGAAAGCTATGCCGTGTTGACCAAATTATACCTTTGTTGTGTTCTTTCATTTTTCCTCCTTGTGAAAAAGGAAGGGAATGAAATACAGCAATTCCTCATGGGAAAGTTGTTTTGTTATAAGTCGTTTCATTTTAAAGTTGTTGATTCCTGGCCGGGGCCACTGTCTTTGTGGAGTTTGAACATTCTCCCCAGGTTTGCGTGGGTTTTCTCTGGTCCAGAAAGCTCACACTTATTTCAATGTTTAATATTAGAAATGTTTTGGATCTTTATTTAGAAGTTTTGTGATGTTTTTGAGACACGAAATATGCCGTAAACTCTTGTTTATGTATATCATTAGCCTATGGTAAACTTAGCCTACGGTAAAAATGACTTATATTTTTCATATTGTCAGGAAATCAGGTATGCAGCTACCAGGGTTTTAATTCTGCTGAGTGGAAGTCAGTGGGGGTTAGGGTTGGTCACTCAGTTGTGAGTGGGGGAACAAAGACATTTTACTGACAAAGTATTGACGGGTTATTTGAATAAAATAGGGCATTGCACTCTGTTCTGAAGATTTAGGTGATTGTTTTCTAGGTTTTTTGCCATCAAATAGAGAAATGGCAGAATCCTCCGTAACCTAATGCTTGCAGAGCGCACTCCGCAGGCGGAGGATGTGCTTTGCAGGTGCAGGGTGCTGTAAATGCACCGTAAAGCGTGTTTTCGGCACCCTTAGAGTACGGGCCACCGGTGTGCAGGCCGGCAGCCCTCACTCCGGCGTGGACCCAACCTGCAGCCACCGGAGCAAGGTAAGGCTTACACCGGTGGGTGCAGGGGCGGGGGGAAGGCGGGCCGAGTGGCGAGGGAGGGGGAGGAGATGTTAGAGTTGTACACATAGTTTTGGTCTTACCTGTTCACAGAGCATATGAACAGCCCACCAGATCAGATCAAAGGTCCACTCTAGTCCAGCCTCCATTTTCCAATAGGAACAGGGATGTAGTCCTTCTTGTACTCTACACAACCCTCAAAACCAGTGTCAGTCCCTTTTGCAAAAGGGTACAGAAATTGCCAGAAGGAGGAGACTTTATGGAGCAAAATTTCAGTTCAGTCCATTTCAGTTCAGCACTACTGAATATTCTGTACACACAGTACTATATATGCAGTTATATTAAAATACTTGTGAATTAAAGCTACAGCGCAATCCTACTGCCAGCTGCTGCACGTCAGCCTAGGGTGTCACAAATGTGCCATAAGGCATATTTGAAGTACCTGGTGAGTAGGCAATGTCGGCGCTGAGGCCTGTACCACCCACTCACTGAAAAGCATAGGAACCTGCGCCGTAGAGCAGGTAAGTCTTGCTCCAAGCGTCGCAGGGGCTGGGGGGGAGGGGAAATATGGAGGGGGCATAATGGGTTGGGGAGAGGGCGTGATGGGCAGATCAAGCCTGGGAGGGGTGGGGCCTGGGAGGGGTGGGAGTGGGACCGGTGTCCTTGTCGGATGCCATATCCTATCCCCCCTCCCAGGTCCTTGCAGCCGACATGGGTCTGCTTGATTCTCCACCGGATAAAGAGCCGAGTAGCCCCATTGCGGCAGCTGGGGGGTTACCCAGGGAAAGCAGGCAAATGCCTGCTAAGTAGAATTCCAGCCAGGGCCTTAGAATTTAGCATGGGTTGCACTGTCCACACTGAAGAGCCTACGCTGTGGGAGGATACAATTGGGCTGCGCATGTATATTTAGGTTTTCATCCATACTCCACTACATAGACAAATACAGAGATAAAGTTATGAGTCATAGGTAGGAGTGGGATTCAGAGGACTCTCCAGAATAAAAGTAAAATTCTGCGCACTACTTTCTCTTCCATGGGCACAATGCAGCCAACAATGTACTTGCACATCAACCAGTCATGCGATGTGGACCATTGGTGTGGAAGAGGTCTCCAAGGTGACTCACATCAATTAAAGTCTACAAATACATGATGAATGACCTGTTTCTCCCCCCTATGTTTTGCCTATTTCAAATTAAAAGTGTGTGTGTGTGTGTGTGTGTGTGTGTGTGTGTGTGTGTGAAGTAATAGTACACAGCAGAAATTATGGCTGTGAAAAAGACTCTAAAATTGTGCAAAGTAACGGAATATGGTTTTTTTTGTGAATGTTTTTATACACAGCAATTTTTGCAGCTGAAAAAAAAATCAAAGACAAACATTTGCCATGACACTAATATGTGAAGGTAAAGATAGCTAAGTCAAATGTCAGACCTGAAGATAGTGATGGCATAGCTGTCAAAGAGGTTGTGGAGTGGGAATACACACAAGATCTTTTTTAGAAACATTAGTGTTGCATCCTCAGCATGTCTGGAAACAAAATATGTGCTCCTAGCCAATTTGTACACTTGCTCCCTGTCCCTGGACCCTACCAGTGAGGCTGGCCTCAAGGAACTTTAATAAGACCCTTAGAGAATAGCCCATTAAAAGCAAATAGTTTGAAATACCTTCAAATGAAACAAACGTCCTGCCGTGTAAAAAGCAATACAAGCACAAAGATGACATCCATTGTGTTTTACCTGAACTTTGTAATCCAGCCAGGAATATCTTGTTATATAGAGTAGGTATGTTTCAGAATTTATTTCCTTCCAGGATTCATTTTATTTCGAACTGGATGTAAAGTCAGCATTCAAATATTAATGCTAAAAGTATTTGTGATATAGTCAGTGCAATGTAGGCAGTGATGGGGGTTAGGTGGAGGGTACTAAGAGTCTGCCGCTGCCAAATGGGGATGGAAGCGGAAAGGACCCACATCCCCAGGTGTCCCATGTTGACAGCAGAGGCAGGGGTAGGCAAGGGCCATTAGAACAGTGCTGTGCAATTGGATAGCTACTGAAGGCTGGCAGTGATTAGGACTGTTGATGATGATCTAATACAGGGGTGCACAACATGCGGCCCGGGGGCCGCATGCAAACCCCAAAGGTTTTCTGGTGGCCCCCAAAGGTTTTCTGGCTAGAGCGACAACATCGCTTCTTTGTTGGGCCGCTCTAGCCAAGCACTTCCCATAACTCCAGTGCTTCTGTAACGCGGCTGGAAGCTTCGGAATCGTCCGAGGAGCGGACTAATTCCCTTATGGGTATGGGAAGTGCTTTGCTAGAGCGGCAACATCGCTTCTTTGTCGGGCCGCTCTAGCCAAGCACCTCTCATAACTCTGTCGCTTCTGTAACACGGCTGGAAGCTTCGGAATCGTCCGCTCCTCGGACGATTCCGAAGCTTCCAGCTGCATTACAGAAGTGCTGGAGTTGGTGTTGGCACAGCTGTTATGACGTAGATCCCCGGGAAAGTTGGGCTGCTATGATGATGGCGACTTCCTTAGGAAGCAATGTGACTGTGAATTGCTGAAGAAGAAATCCCGGGATTTTGAGGTAAGCATGGGCTCTGGCTGAAAGCCCTGCAGAGGCTCTGGGAGGAGTGAATGAACATCTAAGCTCGCCGAGCTGACCGGCGGCCAATTCTGTGATGCTTCAGCTCTTCTTCAGGCTGTTGGACCCTCACTTCGGGGTGGCCACATTTTTCCTCTGCTGGTCAGTTATGCATTTGAGAGCTGCAGAACGTGCAAGACAGAGTTTGTTAGGAAATACTTTTCCCAACACGGAACCTCCGTGCCATGTAAGGTTTCAGAAGGGAAGGCCCTGATGATGATGATGATGATGATGATTGATGGGTATATATACGGTATATACCAGGGGTGGCCAAACTTGCTTCATGTAAGAGCCACATACGATAAACTTCAGATGTTTGAGAGCCACAATATTTAAGAAGCATTAAGAAGCCAACATATTTCCGAGAGCTGCACTTTATATGTTAAAGAGCCACAGGTGGCTCATTATTTATTTATCAATATGTTGCATTTCCGGAGATTTTCTGGCTCATGGACACGCCCCCTATGATGTCACTTCCTCAGTGACATCATGGTTCCTTGCCACGCCCCCCGCGACACCTATCTGCTGCCCCGAAGAAGTTTAGTCTATTCATTTCGGCCCCTACCCACTGCCAAGTTGTGCACCCCTGATCTAATACCAGGCACGGCTGCAGAATGTCGCCCCCTCCACAGTCATAGGCTGGGGGCCATCTTTGCCTGGTCCTCCCCCTGCATGAGGCAGATATGATGTTCCAGTACCTAATAGGTACAGTGGGCTCTCAGTGTCCATGGGAGTTCCGTTTCCAGAGGCTCAGCTTCTCAGGAGAAAAAACGTGCCCAAAAATATGGTCACAAACACTGCATCAGAGTGGGGTTCTGGCAAACCTCTGGTTGGGCAGAGTTCCACTAGTGATATGTGTACCATTGGTTGAGAACACCTGCTCTAGCTTGAATTCTCCCTTCTTTCCATTTCACATTTGCCCCAACCCAACCATGACTGATGCTGAAATCATATACAGACTCACCTGGGTGTAAGTCCCATTGAGCCCAGTAGGACTTACTCTGAGTATAAATGCATAGGATTGTGCTGTTATACCAGGGCTTCTCAAAGTGTGGGTCACAGGTGAGATGGGCTTTCCTGCCTGCCCTGACCCTCCTACCTGCCCTTCTGGGCTCTGAAAACAGCTCCAAGAATGGCTTCTGGGCTCCAAAAAACGGCAACCCCCCAGAAGTAACTGGTGGCGCCAGAGGTGGTGGTACACGAATAGGGGAGGGTTGAGAACCTCTGAGCTAGAGAGGAAGAAGGAGTGCAGAATCTCATGGACTACTCATGATAGTTTTTGGGAGGGATGACAGACTGAGGGAGAAGCTATAGGTCAGTGATGATACATATGCTTTTCATGTGGAAGACGCCCAACCTCATTTCCAGTTAAAGGATCTCAGGCAGTAGGTTGAGGAAATGACTTTTTCCTGTGATTTTGGAGAGCTGCTGCCAGTCAGAGTAGCCTAGATAGACTAATGGTCTCACTCAACATAAAGCAACCTCAGTGGTCAACCATGGTTAAGAAATCAACAACCCTACTGTAGGGTTGGGTCCCTACATCTTCAACAGACCTCCGTTTATTGCAAACCTGTCGTTGTCTTTACTGGAAACTGATGCAGTTAATACACATGTACAAATAAGAAAACAGACATGTTGTGGTTGCAGTCTGAGATATTAGCATATGGTGGAAAGTTGGAAACACTGGGTTACTAAGTCAGCAGTTGTTTTCCCTTGTTTGCTTCAGCCTTTTTTGTAGCATGTGTTGTGGATCACACTCTCTCCTGCAAAGTAGCTGAGTTGAGGGTCAGGGGGAAGAAGCTACATTTTTAACAACTGGGAATTGAACCAAAGCAACTGGTGTTATGATGATGTCAGGGTCCCTTATGTATTTTTGTCCTGCCTCTTCATTCCTTCTCTCTGTTTATCTAACTCTGCCTCCAAGCTGTTAATTATACATTGTTTTGAGACACAGGCTTAAAGCCAACAAAGTAAAGTAAAAAGACCCAGCTGCCACATAATTTTAAAAGAGAGTTTGAACAATGTAACAATAGTCTGGCATTGTCAGGCTCCTGGCTTCTGAATGCACTGCTGTATACTAACAAGCAAACCTGGCAGCCTGGTGGACTCAATCACAAAATAGTGCCCGCCTGAAACTGTTTCCTTTAAATTCTGGTATTCATCAACATGTACACAGTGTCTGGAACTTGCACATGTTCTATACAATGGCTTTTTTCTTGAATAACATGCCTACTTCATCAATGAAATTATCTTTACAACTCAATTGTTCAGATCACCACAATGCTATGTTGCCAAACTAGTGTGTCACTTTTCAGCAACTTGAAAATGACAGCAAAATGGACCTCCGATGGATGCAAATGATGTCCAGACAGGACAAAGGTATTATGGGTCAATGCTATAATTGAGGAACCTGCTCATTTTATATCAAATACGAATTCAACGTAATGCAATCGAACAGAATGGTTTGCTTTTGGTCCTGTGTTGAAAATATAGAAATGAAATAAACACCTGGATGTTCTATGCTGTTATGGTTTGCTGATCTGCTTCTGCTTCAGTGCCTTAAAAAAAACCTTCATGTGAATCGTTATCCCAACCAATTGGTGAACACAGTCATCACAATGTAATGTAGTCAATCAGACGTGGCTATGTGACCATGTCATAAAGCCAGTTAAGAGTAATGCCCTCACTCGGAAAGATTTTTGGTGGCTCATGAGAAGTGTAGTCATGAGGTTCCTGGTTTGAATTGCTGCCAGAGGGGTATGAATAGTATGGTAAAAACACTGCTTAGGTCTGACTCCACCTTGTACACCAGAAGCCATTTTGAAGCAGCTGTGGAAATGTAGCTTGTTAAGAGACAGTGTGCAGCCTTTTCATTCTTCCTTGTACCAGTCAAGTTTGGATACATGATAAGCCTGTTGGTACCAAGGTCTTTCATTAGAAAAACAAGAGACAGCTGTGGTTCTCCAGTTGGGAGGGGTTGAGAGTGATCAGCTGGTGAGGTCATCTTCTAGAAGCTTCGGCTGGTCTGAGTTCCTGGCTGGACAAGAATTAAGGTAAAGGTAAAGGTATCCCCTGACAATTAAGTCCAGTCGTGTCCAACTCTAGGGTGTGGTGCTCATCTCCATTTCAAAGCCGAAGAGCCAGCGTTGTCCGAAGACGCCTCCGTGGTCATGTGGCTGGCATGACTCTCCTTGCCGCAGCGCGTAGCATGCAGCTGGAACATGGAGCGCTGTTTACCTTCCCGCAAGCGGTACCTATTTATCTACTCGCATTGACATCCTTTGGAACTGCTAGGTTGGCAGGAGCTGGCCAAGCAACGAGCACTCACCCCGTCGCGGGAATCGAACTGCCGACCTTTTGATCGACAGATTATGGTTCAGCGGTTTAACCCACTGCGCCACCCGCTGGCCTGGACAATAATTACCCTCAAGGTATAAAAAAAGTTTGTGGTTGGTCATTCCATCATGGATGTCTGTTTGTATCCCTGCTGGTATGATAGGTGGAAAGTTTGCCCTTTGCCTATGCTCAGGAGCTAGAAGGTCCAGGTGAGTGCTACGATTAAGTTATTATAGGAGTTTAGCTTTATTGTTTTAGCATTGTGTGTGTGTATGTATTTATTCTCTCAGATAATTAAATGCCTTTCAATAACTTGTAACCATATTTCTTGCAGGATACAGGGTATATGGGTATAGATGCCATGTACATATTCTATCAAAGCCAGAATAAGATTAAAAACAATTTCCAAACACTGAAACGTAGATTTTAAACATTTTAGTGTTTTGAAATTGTTTTTAATCTTATTCTGACTTTTATAGAATATGTACATGGCATCTATACCCATATACCCTGTATCCTGCAAGATTATACCTAGCCATGAAATCTTCTGCTCTAACTTAACCATATTTCTATTCTTTAAGTAAATCATTATATATTTATAGGCTCAGGTCTATATGAGTACAAAGGAGCTGATCCATCTAGGGCTGACCTAGGCCACTCAGTCAAACTACCAAAGCAAATCAGAGCCTTGGGTCCCTGGAGTTTACAAGGGCTGTGTATCAGTATAAGGAGCATTTATTGGCATCAAAGGCAACAAAAATCAACACACATTACATAAAACATATAACAAAAAAATAATCCAACAAAAACAACCAGACATCGGACTGCAGTCTAGGGGCTAAAACATTATATGTCTTATCCACAGGATGAAACAAATGTACAAACAAAGGCTGTAACCCTTTCCTTTGTATCACCCCCTCCTCCATCAATAAGATATTTCACAATATCTCCTGATCTGCTAAACCCTGTAGTTTGGCTCTTACTGGGACTAGATGTTCTGTACGGGATGCATTGTGGAGTGAGCAATATAAGAATGTATGTGAGAGGGTCTCTACACAATTCATGCCACATGGGCAATAGCTCTCAGACATTAGAATTCCATTGTATCTTCCCTGTAGCAAAGCAGATGGGAGGACATTGCATCTCGCTGTGAAGTTAGCCCGTAGGACTTCAGCTTCCCCTTAGTTGGAGTACCGGCTGTCAAAAGTGGTGGTGGCTGGCCCCTATCAGAGGGCAGTTGGCCCTGAGAACCTGCACACCCATCTGACTGGGGTGATAGGCCAGTGAGGTGGAGATGTGCAAAAACTGATTGAATGTGAGACTTATTTGCCTGAGAACTGTGCCCTGCTATCCTCAGTGAGTGCTATGGCTCTTGAGATGATAGGATGCATTGTATACAAACATTTGGAGAACATGCATCCCAGACTTGCTGGGAGTAGGTAAACCTGTGAGGAAGGGGTGTGTATCAATGGTTAGAGAGACCCAAGACCATGACAAGGGATATGGGGGTACTATACATTTGGGGAGCAGCCAGAGCTCAGAGATAGCACATGATTTGTATGTGAATTATTTTTAAGGTCATGATTTCAAATCTCTGGATTTGGTTGCCAAAAGGCCCTAGCTGCAACCCTGAAGATCTACTACCGGGCAATGTAGAATTAGGTGGAAACAGTAGTCTGGCTCACTAGAAGATAGCTTTGTATGTTCAGTAGGCAAGTACTGCATTGTGCTCCACACAGAGGTGTACAGCCTCCTTTTACAGGCCATAATATTTGACCTAGACCCAAAATCAGTTTCACATTTTGCTTCCATATCGCCTGTGCATGCTTTCGCTGTGTTCCAGATGATTTAATCTGTGCATTTGCTGTTGTCAATGCTATATGCACTGTAGGTCTTTAGAGAGCAAAACTAGCCCTATCCATGCATCTAGAAAGAGATAAAGCAATTGAGACGATAATACTTTTTTATTGGATCAATATTCTTGATAGGGTGGAAGCTGCCAATCTTCACCTTCACAAACTCATTGCCAGAAATTGGTCCACTGAAAGATATCGTCTCATCAACATCATTATCAGTCTATGAAACCAGTACCAAATGGTAGACTACAAGTTTACTTCAAGGAGCTATACCTTGCTTCATTCTGATGTGGTGGCATGAAGGATCATCGTCATAATATGCAATGTTAAATCGGTGAATAGTTTGCTGTGTGTTAATCTCTACGTACAGGGCTAGCCCAAGACCTTCTGATGCCTGAGGCAACCATTTCATTTGGCCTCCTGGATAGGCCAGCCTTATCTACATACATATACTTTAGACAGGCAGCTTGATCCTGACTAACTATAGGCCAGTGGAGTTAGCACTCTGCCGGCCTAGTAGATTGTCGTAGATGTGCAGGAAAGCATGTTTTCAGCACCCTGGGAGTAAACGGTGCCAGCATGGAGGCTAGCCCCATTCACTCCACTGCTGTCCCGAACCCACGCTGGCCAATGCAGGTGAGTGCTGCGCCAGATGGTGCAGGGAGCGTGGGGAATGGTTGACCCAGGCTGGGAGAGGGTGGGAATATCGCCGTTCATTGTGTCGATGTCCTGAGCCCCGTCACAGCCCGGGCCGGTCTTACATGGCCTCCCTGGAAGCACGCCAGCTTCAGAGCTGGCTGGCATGCTTCCGAGTAAGCCCAATGCAGCCCGTAACGCTTAAACTGGGGGAAGGGGACAAACAAACGTCCCCTTCCCCCTAGGAGAGCCCAGGCTGCGCCGGTGCAGGCCGCAATGGGCTCAGGATGGGGGAAGGGGACAAACATCCCCTTAAACAGGGGAAGGGAACAAATGTCCCCTTCCCCCTAGGAGAGCCCAGGCTGCGCCGGTGCAGGCCGCAATGGGCTCAGGATGGGGGAAGGGGACAAACATCCCCTTAAACAGGGGAAGGGAACAAATGTCCCCTTCCCCCTAGGAGAGCCCAGGCTGCGCCGGTGCAGGCCGCAATGGGCTCAGGATGGGGGAAGGGGACAAACATCCCCTTAAACAGGGGAAGGGAACAAATGTCCCCTTCCCCCTAGGAGAGCCCAGGCTGCGCCGGTGCAGGCCGCAATGGGCTCAGGATGCAGCGGCCGGCCCTTTAGACTGGCCACTCATACTTACACAGGAGTGTGCCGTAAGACTTGTGCCAGTTTATAGTAGGGCAATGTGAAATTCAGTTTGGATATAAAACGTGTTTGGGTTTTACCATTGTGTGCTTTAAGCATTATTTCATCATTTGATTCAGAAGTGTTGCCTTTTTTGCATTTGCTGTACAGTAAGAATCAACACATCCATGTTTCAAAGGCTGAGCATTTTTTGTTGTTGAAAAATAGCCGTTGTCTTCCTCTCCCTGCCAAACTGTCTGATGTGCACTGTCATACCAAGAGCTTTGTTTTATTTGTAGAAATAAGAAAGAAAAAGTCAAATTTAGAAGTTTATCGTAAATGGATGCTTGGGAAATGAAGGTTCTTATTTTTTTTAAAGCTAACACACTTTGCTAGCAAGCATTAGGTAGGCTAGACTACATTACAGAAGGACAGTAAAACAGTCCTGCCTTAAATGTTTCATCTCTGTCCTACCCAGAAAATTCTAGCCTATTAGACTTTTGTCACTGTTTAATGCACACACAAAAAAACAAAATAAAAAATGGGCCAGTGAATCAACATGCTCTGTGGAGCCTAAATAAAATGAAGAGATCAAAACATCTTCATGTTTGGAACATGAATGCAGCAATAATAGTTCAGCAAAAGAGACTTCCAGATTGCAGTTCCTAAACGGTGGAAGCTGTTGTGCTTTATGGATATTAACATTTAGCGCTATGAAGACTTCACAGCAGTTGCGTCTGGGCCTTACATTCTCAATATTTAAATGCCATTCAACAGTTTATGAAACTATCAGGAAGTCTCGTTCTCCTGCTGATTTTGGAGATGCATTTCTTTCTTTTTTCCATTTTTTTATTATTGAAACTAAGCACAAATGTTTCTCTTCCCTACAATTTTCTGGCTTTGAAAAAAAAAAATACTAAGAGATTGATCCTCAAACTTTTCTTTCTTCTTCTTTTGAACAAAACATGAGGCCTGTTCTGAGTTCCATGCATGCATGGAAGTGGGCGCAGGGACATGGCCCCTGGCCCCTCGCCACCTCCTTGTATGCAGCGGTGTGAGGGTGAGAGGTGAGGCAACCGCGCCCCCTCCTAGTCTTACCATGGCCAACCTTTGGAGTGCGCTCATGCACTGTCCGCTGCACTTGAGTAGAGGGCAGTGAACAAACACACTTCAATGGTTCGCTGTGGCGATTTTCAGTAGAGTAGGAAGGGCAGGGTTGCCTCCCCTGTGACATAGGCACTACATGTCCCTGCAGCGGAGAATGTGAAAGTAGCTCCATACGATTAGAGTTGTAGATGTATATGGCCTTCCACAGGATCAAGATCCCTGCATAATCAGAGTTCCTCATCATGTGTACAGAGTCTAAGCACCAGAGCCACCTGGCCCAGTGATGAGGTGACGCAGGCTACCTCAGTCAGGTAGTGAATAAGCACAGGCAGCAACTTTCCCCCTTCCACCAAATCTGTCTCGCCTGTCCCCATTTGCCCCCTTACCTGTCCCTCCTGGTTCTAGTGTTCTATGGCAGGGGTTCTCAACCTGTGGTACGCGTAGCCCTAGGGGTACGTGGACAACAGGCTGGGGGTATGCAAAGCGCTGCCCGTTATCAGCTGCTGCAATCAGCAGCTGCTAACGGGCAGCTGTAGCCTTTTTCTGGGTTGCGTGTGAATGCCGCAACCTGGGAAAAATGGCTACAGCCCTCGCGATGTCCCTCTGGCTTAAGGCGCGAGTGGGAGAACCTGCTCAGCCATGCTGCAGGCCCAAAAACAATTTTGGGGGGTATGTGGGATTTTTGGGTGGGTAACTGGGGGGTACGTTAGACCAGGGGGGTCTGGGGGTATGCCAACCTTTGGAGGCCAGCTTTGGGGGTACGTGGGCCCCCAAAGATTGAGAACCCATGTTCTATGCTTTGAAATAGAGTGGGTGGGAGTGTTTTTCCCAGTTCTCCCCTGTACAAGGCAGTGGATGGTCCTTCAGCCAACTGGCTAGTTTGGGCAAAGGGAGGTGCTTGGACTGCTTGGACTCCCTTCATCAGTTGAGTCCCAGCAAGTATGTGACCCAACCTACTCGCCCATTAGCGAAGTCTGAGATTAGCAGGTCTCCATTTTGGGACCAGGTAGGAATGTTTTGCTCCACTTCTGATTTGGCCTTGGAAAGGAGTTTTTTTCGCCTATCCTGTTCTTAAGGTGGATGTTGGCCAGGATGTTGGCCATTTCTGTAATGTACAGCAAGTCCTCACTTAAAGTTGTTGATAGGTTCTTCTTGGAGACTGCAATGTTAAGCAAAATATAATGAAACCAATTTTACCATAGGCTAATTGATAAATGTAAATATTCCTATGGCATTCTCCCATCAACTTTGAAATGAAACAACTTTAAGTGAGGGCTTACTGTATAGTGCAGGACAGAGAGTGGAAACAGGGATTAGGTGTCTGCCCCTAGGCAAGCAAGAGTCTGAAAGACAGCCAGAACTGATCTCAAGGGGTTGTCTGGTTTGGGGAAGCAGGCTGGTGATCCCTCTGGCTTGAATTGTGATGTCTTATCTCAAAGTCTGTTTGCTTGGGGTAGACAGAATCATTCAGCTTCCTTGACCTGAAGCCGAGGAGTTGGCATTGAAAAAGCATAGGACATCAAGAGATGGTCCTGGGTTTGGAGCAAGGGTAGTTTCAATCAAGGTGGTCTTAGCAGATTAGCTGTCTCCTCCAGGGTAGGTGCCTGCACTTAGGGGGGTTGAGTGTCCTAGAAAGGACCCACTGCAGTTATTGATGTGTTTTTTCTGATCAATATACATGGCCCTATTTCATATCAAATCACCTTGTTTCATGTGCTTTATGGGAGAGGTACCTGGGCAACAGGGCAGAACAAGGAAGCCAGGAGAAACACCACCCCACTCCTACTCCTCTGAGTTTCCTTGCTCTGTCCCACTCTGCCATGCTAGTTCAAACCAGTGTGGCAGAGCCAAGATGAAGAACCTAGGAAAGAGGATGGGAGGCAGCAGTGGCAAACTGGGAAGAAGACCCAAGATGCTAATGCTGTGACCGTTGTCACCACCGCCATTACCATCATCTTCTCTTCATCCTCTGCAAGCAGTGACAGCAACCCGAAAACAAAAGGGATGAAGTGGTGACAGGCAGGCTAAGAGGGCTGTCATTGTCGCAGTTGACTCTTCCCCTGCCTCCTCGGTTATGGAAGAGGCAGGTGCATACAAAAATGGTGGCGGTGTGTGTGTGGGGGTTAGTTTACTAGTTTCAGACACAATTTTTCTTTGGCTGTGGCCTGTTGTGCATACAGAACCACTTTCACAGCTCCCATTGAATGCATGGAGATTGCAATGTGGGGCCATCTGCTCTTCTCCGCCTGACTGTTCACATGCATTGGACTGTACCAGGGTACAACGGTCTGTTCTCAGGTACACATTTCCATGTAAATGACTGGACTAGGATCCAGTTTGGCTGGTCAACAATCCATGTACATATTTTATTTTTATTTATTTATTTAAAGAATTTGTATCCTGCCTTTCTCCCAACAAGGGCACTCAAGGGGGCTTACAACATTAAAATAAACATGTACATTAAAATAATTAAACACATAATTAAAACAATTTAAATAAACAACCCCAGTGGGTCACCTGTATTTACATTTGTATTTGTACATAGTATTGTATCTGCAGTGTACCCACACTGAATGGAACATGTGAATAACTGTACCCAAGTACAATAAGTTCTCATTTAAAGTCATTTCATTTAAAAGTTGATGGGAAAATGTCAAAGAATGTTTACGCTTATCAATTAGCCTATGGCGAAATTATAAGTCTTTTAGCTTAAAGTCGCCATTTCCATGAAGAACCTATCAACTGGATGTGAACAATACTGCATGTGAACAGCCCCGTGTTCTGTATATACATGTTTTAAGTACGTCTGGTAGGCTGCCTGATCACCAATGGGTCTCTTCGAACCTACACAAGCTATTTTGCTGGCTTAATTCTGGGGATGGAAGGGGGTGGGTCAGGATATAAAAATGGGGATAGGATCCTAGCGCATGCTGTTGCCCCTCTGCCACCTTTCCTTCTCTGGCATGGGCCAGGTCTATCGGTGGTGGGTATGTGGAGCTGCTGGTCATTTCTGCCAGTGGCTCCAATGCACACAACCGCAGCATGCCATTTATGGCACTGCTGCAGCCTTTACGGTGGCAGAACACCACTAACATAATAGCCCCATAGGATTGGGCTGACTGTTACAGCACAATCCTAACCAACTTCCCAGCACTGGTGCAGCCACATTGCAGCCCCGAGATAAGGAAACAAATGTTCCCTCACCTTGAAGAGGCCTCCATGAATGCCCCTGCACTGCAAAATGCAGTGTGCACCCTGTTGGCACGGATACACCGGCACTGGAAAGTTGGTTAGGATTGCGCTGTTGGTTAGTTTGTTAGTTAATTAGACAACATTTCAGCCTGGACAGACTCCTAAAGCAACTTTTGAAATTTAAGAATACTAACAGGGGAAAATATTAGGTAGCTGCATTATGAGAGTCTCTAACTCATGATGGAACTGGGGGCTGACTGATAATGGTTGTCTGTGGACCCCATGAGCATAGGTGTGTGCATGTTTGTGCGCACATGCGCATGTGTTTTTAAGGTCATGGAAGTTTGGTTTGGCTCAGGAGGTGGTTTACAGGAACTCACAAACGTTCTATGGCACCCTCTGGAAGACAGGGAAGTACCTCCAATTGCATACTTGAATCTTTCAATTTCCAGGTTTGTAAACTCTGAATTGTGAAAGAACACATGCAACCCATAATTTCACAGGGTTACGTCTCTCCATATCACATGCAAGCCTGGAAAATTGTTTCAAATGACTTTTAGTGCATTTCTTTGGCATTGTTTTTCCACCAAGAAGTGGATTCAGTTCAGAAAAAGTCTATTCTTAACCTATTCTTTTCTTTCAAACAAGAGTAACATATGCCATACAAAAGTGATACATTGAACAGCTAGAGGGGGAAAATGTGTTCCCTGGAGAACCTTTAATAGAGATACATTCATTGTATAAATGTATTAAAAAAAGAAAAAAAATAGCAAAGGGAATATGTAACCTCTGTAGGTCAATGATGAATCACCCAGAATATTATCTTTTGTCTCTCCTTTTGTTTCATTCAATTGATGAGACATGTTTTGTGTGAAGAAAATGCAGATAAAAGGGTATTATAAAACATGGTAATTGCATAATTAATATGTTACATTGCAGTGATAATGGCACACTTGATCTATGCTAGGCAACGTCTAAATTAAGAAAAAGAGGGAAAAGAATTCATTCAAGTCCAACATTATTATCTAAATCCATTTATCTTTTTAAGGTATGGCTTCCACTTAAAGAACTTCAGCTGCTTTTCCTGCTGGTAGAAATTAGTGTGGCACTACAGAAGTAAATGGAGCTTCTCAGTTTCCTAAATGGCACAATATTTTAACCAAAATACTCAAATGATGTACAGTACGTCCCTGCTTACCATCATTTTGCTATCTGTTGTTTCATTTTAACGTGGTTCTCCGTGGCTGCAGCTACTTCCGGGTTGTGCTGGACTCGTGACCCACTTCCTGTTCCTATACATGCCCCAGAATGTCTCGCAGGTAGCTTCCGCAAGGCATTCTGAGGCAAGAACAAAGCCAAGGGAGTGGGTTTCACGGGAGTGGGTTGCACAGGAAGCAGCTTTGCAGCACTCTGCGAGCACCCCAGAGCCTGCCAGAGCATCCTTAAGCCCACCAAAGCATCATTGAGCTCACTGGTAAAAAATGTTTGTTACACATTGTTACACATGCACCACAGCCAAGCGTGTTGGACTTTCTAGCACAAACAGTTGGCAGTTCCATATGCCTGCCACTGATGGGCCCACTCTGAACCGTCTATGAACGGTCTATGGTCTGCCGCTGCCACCACCTTACCTGCTCTGGTGTGGCCTGGTGGACCATTGGCTCATGGAGGGAGCCACTGGCTGTTTTGCACTCAGCAATAGCACACCATTTATGGCGGTGCCATGTCATTTACGACAGAGGAATGTCAGTTCCATTGTTGTAAACGGCAAATAGGATTGGGCTGTTAAGCTATCACGGCACAATCTAAAAGCCCAGGGCCGCCCGTCAGATCCTGTTCTCTGGTGGCTAGGCTGCCACCGGAGTGGAGGTCTACTCGGGGAAGGGGACAAGTGTCCCCTTCCCCAGGTGTAAATGGTGCCCGGGCCGATCGGCCTCCTTGGATTTCTGCCAGTGAAATCACTGGCGGAAGTCAGAGGAGGCTGTGTAACGGCCCAGCCGCTCGGCGGGGGACGGGATAGAGCCAAAACCACCCCCTCCCCGACCGGCTGGGCCAATGGCCCCCTCCCACTACCGCCAGACCGCCCCGTCTGTTGGATCCTTACCTGGGTCCAGCGGGGGTCCTTTGGGCACTCTGTCAGCGGAGCAGGGGAGACCGGCCTTGTGCGTGCCTTTCTTGCTCTCGAGTAGTCACAAACGTCCTTTACGGCACGTTTGCGACTACTTTGGGTGGCGGAACGCTCGTTCTGCAACCCTAGTTTTCGTCAGGATTGCGCTGCCCATCTCTTTTGTAGGAGCCATACTTGTATGATAAACTTTAGATAATCAACTATGTGCCAGGACATTATAAACCCAAAATGAAGTAGTTGAACAAAATTCACTTTGTATAACAAAAATAAATCTGTCATTGATAGCTGAACTGTGATAACTGTATTTTTGCGAGCAAGTGATAATTTACTAAACCGCAGGAGGAAAGTAATAGTGAGAGGCTTTCACGCATTAGGAAATGGAATAGATATCAAGCAAACTTATGTATACACCAGAATTGCATGCATTCTGTCAAAAATATTTATTCATGCAATGAGCTCAGCTCTATTATCACCAACCATTGGGATCCAACATCGTATTGACAGTGTATTTATCAAGCAAAGTTCTTTGTCAAACTTGTTTCTGAAACAGCAAACCATAAGTTGCATCAAGAGCTTTTCTGTGAAATTGTTGGATCAGATGAGCTTTGGACACTCCTCACACATCTGACAGTTGTACAAAATGGCTATCCTCTCCTATTGTAATTGTTTTTTTATGCTTTCTATATTGCAAAAAGAAATGGTTCATACAGCATTATTGTCATTATAGATTGGATTTTAAGGGCTGCACTTCTTCTGATATTCGGGAAAGCACTTTGAAATCAGTAAGATCAATAAGGTACATTCTCAACCAAATATTCTGGAATCCCCTTGATGCCATATATCAAAGTGAGTGTTTTAATTTAATTGATACTTCTAAAAATAAATGTAAAATATAGTTCACAACACTATTGGATGCTGATTGCTGAACAGCCTCTCTCTTTTTGGCTTTTAGATTCTGAAATCATGGCATTCTGATGTATTGATGACGAAGAGGACTTGCCTGGTTCAAATCTCACTTTACTACAAATTCACCTACAGCCCAATCCTATGCGTGCCACCCGATGGCGGTGCTCCTCCCGTGTTGGTGCTAACTGCCATAAAGCAGTTGGCGCCAGTCACAAAAGCCTCCCCGACAGCACGCTGATTAGCGTGTTGTTGGGGACATTGGTGGGAAGGCTTAGGCCTTCCCAGTTACACCAAAGGATGTTTGGACGCGTGCCGGGAAAGGTAAGCCAGCGGAAAGGCGGGGGGAGGGTGCAACGGGTTGGGGGGAGGGGTGAAACTGGGCAGGGTTATCACCTTTCACTGTAGCATCCCCGCCCCTCTTCTCTCCTCGGATTTACGCTAGCCAAATTGCTAGCATAGGTGCAAGGAGACTCATTGAGGGCCAAGATGCTTATGCAGGGGTAAGGGGATTGAACATCACCTTGCCCGGCGGAAGCCTCCTGATTCTGCCCCCCCCCGGATGCTGCAACTGCCATTTCAGTACCGCTGCATTGGTGGGGGAGGGGTAAAGGATGGAATTGGGCTCTCAATAGCCATAGGGAAGCCATTCCCTCTTGGCTTCAACTCCTCAACTGCAATACGGGAGTGATAATTCTACTTTCCTTGCAGGGTTGTTGTAAGGATTCCACCCAAATAATGAAGCACTTTGCACATGTAAATCTTAAATACTATCAACTTGAGTCTGAGCTTATGTGTTCTATATGTCTGACTTTGGGCACAATCTAATCAATCCCCAACTCAAGTCAATTGTCCTTAACATTGCTGAATTCTACCTGGATCTTGCTCATTCCCTAGGTTGAATGGCATGACCTGCACTTCTGTTTCATATTCTTTTGCTGCTGTGGATATATTTTCTGTAACTTCAAGATCAAGCCAATCTGTATTGCAGCTGAATCTTAAATTCCTATTTGCTTATCAGATCTGCCTTTCAGTTCCTGGAGGTAAATTAACTCTGGAATATATATATATATATATATATATATATATATATAAAATTATCATCACAATGACTACCTCTGTTAATTGTCAGACCTACAAAATGAAAGCAGGGTATCTTGTGGAGAGATGGGGGTGGCAGGAAGTTTTAAAAAGGGAGACTCCAGGCAAAGCAACATGGACTGAAAGGCTCAATGTGAAGTGTTTGTCTTATTTGTGGGAATATGATTCAATCCACAAAGACCATCTAAATGAAATAGCTTGATTTCCTTGGCAATCAATCACCCAAGAACAACACTGCATATAATTTATAACAATTTGTTTCTTTTCAAAAGAGTACCAGGATGAAAATAGCATATATATCAAATTATTTCTCACTTGCAAGGGGCTGGGATCTTTAGTTATGAATGGTGTTCTTGGCAAGAAATAGCAATTTAGTATAATATACATTAGGACTTATCACACAATGAAACTTTTGCTAGACCCCTTCATTAGGGCGGTGCCTCGATCCTTGTTCTTGGTGGCCAGTTCTTGTTTATTCGCACAAAAACATTCCTGGGTTTGTCCTTGTTTCCATTCAACAAACTGTTTATTCATTCAACTTAATATTTTCAAAGAACCTTCAATAAAAACTATAGACCAAACTCCCATGCTGATGGTGATTGAGAGAAGAACCCTAGACTGTTGCACAGAATCCCGTAACTGTTGGACTATCATGAGTTAATTCTCAACTGTTAAAAACCATGGGTTAGCTCCATTGACATTAGCTTGAGCTATGCCAGTCAATTGCTCAAACAATTTCCTTCATCCACATGTGGTCTAATGCATTACGCTGTTGTACAATCATTATACTTTTTAAATGTTCAGTTCTTATAACTTCATATTTGTGCCATACAGCCCAATGATGATGTCGTGCCAGTCTTAGTGGCACACACCATGGTGTATGTCCTCAGACACTGGCGCAGTGACAGCTCCATGGCAGAGCAGCAGGCCTGCTGAAAGACAAGTTGTGGACACAATGATAAGCTGGTGTGCTTTGGGTGATGGTTCAACTCCTGCCAGTGGGCAGGCTAAACCAGGGCAGATATGTGGGCAGAACATTGGTGGGACAAGGAGGAATCACCATACACCATTGTTGCCAATGTGCCCTCTTTTTCCAACATGTTTGCAGTCTATCCTAACTCCAGTTTGGTTTCTAGCTGACAGTCTTAGGAGATAGGCAGGACATTGTCCAAAAGTAGTGAGGTCAAGCTGAACTCTTACGGCACAATCCTCTAGATGAAGACCAGTGGAGCAACTGCACCGTCAGTCCAGGGTGTTGCAATTGTGCCATAAGGCACAATTGCATCACCTGGTAAGGAGGCGGCACTGGTGCAGAGGCTGGCGTCACTCTCCCCGAACCATATCCCAAGCACCGTCTGCCTGGCGGCAGAGAGGTGGGGGAGGGCGGAACAGGGCATTCGGGGTGGGTGGGTGGGATTGGTTGGCTGGGGCCGAGAAGCGGGAGGGATTAGCCAGTGTATCTGCAGGATAGGGTTGGGCTGAAAGTTCAGGTAACACTTTATTTACTACCAACCAAAATGAGCAAAACAAACGGCGAGCTTTCCAGTTCTACAGAATTCTGACTCAGGGAGATGGTTATCAAAAGGACAAGCGGAGGAGGAAAGAGACTGCTTTGAACAGAGCTGAACTTACTGGAAGTAAACATGTGTAGAATTGCTCTATGATTACTTTTTATAATTTGATGTATTCATCTACAGTAGAACTTGACGTAAGGAGAAGTGATATGCCAGCTTTGATTGTGATCTCAATAAAATGTAGAATGCTTTGTGTTAAGAAAGAAAGCTAACCTTTCAAACCCTTCTGGACCTGAGCGTGAAATAGTTTTTATACAGCAGACAGTAGTTTATGAAGTAGAAATGAAACATAATTATCAACTTTGCCCTATCAACCTGTTAATTGCGAAACTTAATCACAAACCACTTTTGCCAAGAGCGTTTTGTGCTTCAACAGGCAAATAGGAGTATGATAGCAAGGTGAGTCTGGCAAGAGATTAGGCATGGCATCACAATGAAATGTAGATATGCCGTTGATTTTTCTTGATTAAAATGCCCTTCGCACCATGCATACCGCTGCAGCTCGCTTCTTCATTAAAGTCAACTTAAAGTGGGTGATGAGGCACCTGCTCAGTGCAGCTCTCTCATATTTACCCAGGGAAAGCAATGCAGGGCCTCTGAGAGGGGGGTTAAGGGGGTCATTTACGCCCAAGCCCAGGGCAAAAAAAAATGGGTCAAAAAGGGGGCCCTGGAGCAAAGAAAAGGGGGGTCCAGGAGCCAAATTCATATGGAGGGAAGGGGCCCCAAAGAAACTTTGTACCCCCTGTTAAAATTCCTCTGAATGGCCTTGGAGCAACGGTTCCTTTTCTTCCCAGCATAGCATCTTTTCCTAGTGGTGGTTTGTCAGTGTGCATTTTTAATGTCTTTTTTTTTCTTAGACTGTAAACTCTCTGGGACAGGGAATCCTCTTCCAATGTATTTTGCTATGCAAATGGCATATGTTCTTTTGTCCTTTCCGGAAGTCAAAAAGTTCAGTTTTTTTTTTTCAGGTTTGTAACAAGGATGACAAAATGGCTTCCAAATCTGCAATTTGGTGTATTCTAACATGATCGGAAGAATTCTGGTTTCGCAAGCTCTGCTAGTACCCAAATTGTTGAAGCACATAAATACTGTAGAACATGTTTGTTTTAAAGGTTCCCATTCTTCCATACTCATTGCCTTCACGCCACCCAATAAAACATGAGACAAGCAGGTTTTAGGTTTAATTGAGTCACAATTTTATTGAAATAGATACTCAATACTTGCAGTGGTTCTATCTATACTGCCACTCCACCCCCTTCTGGTGAGGGTTCAGTTCCTTCGGGGAGGCAGCAGCTGTGGTCTATTCCCTCTAAGAACATTCCCATCCTGACTCTAAGTGGTCAGTTATTACAATTGTAGCTTATCAGTAGTCCCCACAAGGAGACTGGGGAAGATCTGTATTACATTCCCCCCAGCCAAGAAACCATGGAGGTCAACTTTACAATCCATGGACAAGGGGCTCCCAGGCAGCATCCCTGAGCCACAAAGCCTCTGGGGATTAGTTATGCCCCCTCCATCACCCACTTCATCATATCCTATCATATCCATATCCTTCATCACCCACATCACCCCAGGAGGCACACCAATACTGAAGCCTAATCCTTACCAGGTATAGCCAAGACCTGGCCAAGAGAAAACCACCAAATGGGCAGTCCAGGGTAGGTTAAAAAATTCCCATGGCCAGGCCAATCAGGTAGAAGACCAAAACATTCCTATTTGGACTATGGATGGCAGGCTAATCCTGGGCTGACCTCCTGGGTGGGTCGGCGGACACATTTGCTGAGAAATGCAGACTAAGGGAAAGACACTAAGGGTCCAATCCTATCCCCCGACAGCTGCGCTAATGCAGTTGTGCCAAAAAGGAGCGCACTGCATTCAGTGGGGGGGGGAGGTGACCCGAGGGTAAACAGGGTAATTAAAAATTAAGTCCTGGGGGTGCCTACAGGTCTCCTCAGACATACACCACCGCTTTTGGTGGCATATGTCTGAGGAGAGTGCTTTTGTGAATGAAAAAAAATGCTTGACAAGATGATCTTGTCATCTATCACCTGACAACTGCCACCACATTACTTCAGGAATTTTCTCCCACCTTTCAGTTCACATTGCCTTCTCCTGTCTAAGTTCTATGTCACTGGGATGGAGATACGGTACATGACCACTACTGTAACTGCAAGAGGATTTCTTAAAGATTTCCCATCTGGTTGCATTAAATTAGGACTTTCATAAGTTCTAGGCTATAGCTTTAAGACATACAGGGTACTTACTATGTTTTAAAATGGCAACTCATGATAGTTTCATTAAGCTTTCCCTTCCCATCTCACTGGCTGATCTGCTGTGATGTCACAATGGGCTTGTGTTGGCAGGGTAGTCATGGTCCATCTGGTTGTCACTGGTGTAGCTGCTCTTATGAACTGCTTCTTTTCGGGCAGCCCAATCTAAATTAAGTCTCCCCCCACTGATGCAGTTGTGCCAACGGGGCACCCAACACAGGAGTTTTGGGTCCTGGAGGCATCCTCAAGGTAAGGGAACATCCCAGGGCAAGCCTATGCTGCCCCTATAGGTCTACTTGGACTTGCGCCAGCTATTTTGCTGGTGCAAGTCCGAGTGGACCCGGTTAGGTGAATCAAGGCCACGAAAGGTGGACAGGATATTGGTGGAACTGCTGCCATTGATACCACCCCCTTCCCGGCCTTGATACACACACCACCTCAGTATCCGCCCTGTTCCTCCCCCTCCTCACCCCATTCCACCCACACACTTCCTGCTAAACTGCAGATGTCCCCTTTCCCTGAGTAGACCTCAGGGCCACTCCAGAGCGGCTCAGAACAGGGATAAGATTTGGTGGGCGGCCAGAGTTTTATAAGATCTACAAAGTCAAGATCAGAATCTAAATTTCCCCATAATATGCCATGCACGATGATGATGATGATGATGATGATGATGATGATGATGATATAAATGATACAGTGCAGTATTAATTGTAAGGGTTAGTATAGATTTGTAAACATAAAATCCTAATTTCACCTGCTTTTGGTTTTATTATAATGGGGCCAGGACAATGTTTTCCAAAAATGCGATTGACCATTTTGAGGCTCCGTTCATTGCCAACTGATTTTTTGACACAGATTGCAAGTGCCTGAAAATATGCTGTTTCAGGAAAGCACTGAAGGGAAATATGAATATTAAATCAGAAAGAACATTTTATTTGGATAGAAATAATTGCATTGTCTCCATAGTGAAACAAGCAAAAAAAAAAATGTCTGCACTTAGTTTCACCTCTGCAACCCCACTAAAGGCAATATCACTCTCTGGTCAATAGGTTGGAAAACATGCTAGCCATTTGCTAAAAATAAAATATTGGTTGCATTCAGTGACAAAATTTGAGGTAGACAGAGAGAAATTGGGTCATGAGTAGCAGTGCAGCAAAATGTTTGCCTCTTTAGGAAGCAGACATTCTGAACTCACAAGTCTGAGCTATTTGCGCTGAACAATTCATCTACTCTGCTCGTATAAATTTGGCTCAAGAATGCTCTTTGCTCCCCAGCATTGCTCTTCCATTCAGCAGCTGCAGACCTCCTTGATCACTCCAGTGCCCACTCCAATCTAATCCAATTTGTCTCATCAATTGCCTCTTTCCTGTAGTCCTTTCAGATTTCCCTTATGCTCTGTTATGTTAGTTAATATACTGTATATTTTCAGACTATTTTCTGGCATGCGCAATCACAGGGGAGACTGTGGCTATTTTCCGTGGACTACGAGAGGGGCAGTTCTGCCTTCCCTCACTGCATGTCCCTCGTATAGACATATAGGAAAAGAACGTATACGCCTATACAGGTTATAGGTTCTGTGCAGAAGAGCTGATCAATGCCTGGAGAATAGAAAAGATGCCAACATATGATCTCACTTGGGGCCTCTGAGAGGAATTTTATCAGGGGGTACAACGTTTCCTTTGGGCCCCTTCTCAAAGGGGGAGGGGGCAAAACAGGGCAGGAGGAGGGCAGCAACACCTAGAAAAGTCTCCAGAGCTCAGGTCTATCATGCTTCCTGATGTGGCGCCCAGGTCTACCTGCCCGGTAGACCTGGCCTCTGGATTAGCCCGCCCTCCATCTTTCACTCTCCATGAGGCCAGTTGAGATCCCAGAAAAATTCTGGGTCCCTCCTTTGGCTCCTGGGCCCCCTTTTTGACCCTGGGCCTGGGTACAATTTACACCCTTTACCCCCCTTTCTTGGGCCCTGATCTCACTCCCTCATTCTGTGTATTGATTGTCCAAACAGTTGTCTGCACAAGGCTTTGATAAGGAGCATGCACATCTAATGATGCCTGAGGTTTCAGTCTATATGCCGCATGAAGACTATGGGAATGAGAAGTGTTCTAGGCTAAAACGATTTTAAGTTTTCATGGCCCACAATAATTTTTGAATTATTGTTCTAGGCTACGTAACCAATGCAGTTTCAGATTAAAAAAAATAATTGTCATTAATTATGGGTCAAGATGAAAAAAGCAGCAACAAAAATAAAAAAAAACTAATAGAGTTGAGTAAAAACAGAGAAGGCATTTCTATCTTCAGATTCACACTTAACCAAGACAATCTTTATAACTTACAAAGGTTCTGTAGGAAATTTATTGTAAAATCCTATTGCTCTCAAACGAATTGTTGAACAAACTCAGTCCACATTAGCTTCTTTTTTATCTTACTGACTGCATGTTTTAAAAATATCTGTCATGCTAACAATATAGTTTTCTGATCTACTCAGTAGTGGAGTCAGTGTTCATATACAGTACGTGGAATTTATGTCCCCAGGAGGTTATCCTCAAAGACTGGAATCAAGTAGGTACACAAAGGCCTTAACTAGACTATATTTACCAGGGCTACTTACCAAAGATGTTACTGGATGCAAATGTAGAAATGGAAGAGATTGAGGGTAAAATCTGAAGTGAGACTCCCCCACAAAGAACACACACAACTTGCTTGAGTGGAGTGCAAAACTTGCCCTTGCTCTATGTCGTCTTAGAAAAGAACCATTCAAATTACATCCAAGAAGGTGCCATACAAGCACTATACAAGTTACCTTCTAGAGCAGTCGTGGCTTCAGCTTTTGAGGAGCCCTGGGGCAAAATCCCTCCGAGGGCTCCCAATGACACACTGTCCACATGCTTTGGAAACCATGTACACACCTCAGCTGCCCCCTATGGGGCCCAGGAACCCAGGAATAAAGCAGTGGCAGTGACAGAGACGATCCCAGGGAGGCGCCGACGGCACGCCCCCACATGACCCGTCAGCGCGAACCCAGTGTGACGATGCGCGTGCGCCCAGCGCGGCTCGTCACACACACACCCGCCATTTTTCAGCCTATTTTGGAGCCGAGGCAGCTCCAGGGCGGACAGGAGGACCCAGCTCCAGGCTGAACGCAGCAGAGGGAACGCGTCCTGGAGGTAAGCGCGCCCCTTCGCTGCCAGGGCCGGACCCCGCCCTGGGGCCCACCGCATCACCGCACCAACCCCCGCGATGCTTCTGCAGTGAAGGAGACTCTTACTGATCTGTGTGATGGTGTGAAGCAGCTGCAGCAGTAAACAGTCCTCTTTAAGCTTCCTGCTTCCTGTTAATGGAGCCTCTCTAGCATTCAGGCTGGTTGTCTGTCTCATCGCTATAAGCAGCATGCCTACAGCATTTTGTCCAAACAAGAAATGCGCTGACTTGGCACCAGATCTATGGAGATAAACAAAGGTAATGGGCATGGGGAGGCCCTGCAGTGAACCACGGCTAAGCAGATCTGCGGATAGTGGATCCGCGAATACGGGGGCCCTATTGTAAAATGAATAGCACTAAAAGAAGTGTCTAATTTTTAAAAGACAAGAAAATGAATTTGTTCAGCTTTTGTTTACATATCCTAGATGCTTGAAAGAATACTTGGAGTACATCACTTGCAATGCATATAGAGAGAGGACTTGTGCTCTTCCATGTATTGATTTTTATCACCCTTTGAAGGCACTTCACCTCTTCGTTCTTGTTTTCCTTTTCTGGTTTAACCGAGGCTCCATTTATACAATTAGCCTAATAGCTAAATGGATGAAAGACAAACTTCCTTCATTCAATTGATGCATCGGGTTAAATTGAAAGTATTTGGAAAGCATGTATTAACTCTTAAATTTAAGGATGAATATTTTTCTCACTCTTCTCCCCCACCCCCTTTATTATACTTGCGTTGTAACCAGACAAGGACTATCATTAGGATGATAAATGGCATGTCAACCATTTTATAACAAGGTGACCTTGAGTGACACTGATCACTGACATGACTGATGTGGGTGCATATCATTTGTAAATGACAGTTGCATTTTTTGTTTAAAAAAATCATTTTTACTGTTAATATCCAAATTACACCATACTGAAAATATTGACAGTCTTTGATAAATAACCCCCCCCCCCAGTCTTCCTTGAATGGAACTTATTTCATTCATTTTATTTATATTCCACTATTTCACTTAAAAAGCTCAGATGAGCTTACATCACATGGGACTCCCAACAGACTGGCCTCCCATTCAAGCATTGATCAGTCACTTGCTTGGCCTTAATGATACCACAGTACTTGAAGCTCCAGGTCATTCATAAATTAAACACCACTGATTGACACCTTATGAAGAATGGATTACTATTTTTTTAATATACCTGTAAGGGGAAAATGATTTGATAACCTATTTTGTAAATGTCTTGTGTGAGTTATTAACAACGACATCAATGATACTCTAAAAGGATAGATATAGCCAATCTAATCTGTATTGTAAATATATTTGCCTGGCCTCTGCTCGCGGGTTGGTATCATGTGGTTCTGTGTGCTGCTAGAAGGCCATTTGTGATGGCCATCAGGCACATTCCGCCATCGGAATGCTAGTTCCAGTGACGACCCGGTAGTTTAGGATTGGGCCATTAGTGGGCGGGCCAAGTGGAGGTTTATTGCATATTTATTATGCATAAACATTGTAAATTCTGAAAAATTGGCCTATATTTTTTCTTCTAGTCACACAGTAATGGACTTCACTCAACAACAATGCCATAGAAATTCCTGTTTTCAATGAAGACACAAGTAAAGTAAATGAAGGCTTGGAAAAATAGAGCATTATTGTGTGGGGAAAGTATTGCATTATGTACTAGGCACATCTGGCAAAAGATCCTCAATTCAAGTGCTGCCTTAATTATACTTAGCAGCTGGTATTCCAATGGAATACAAAGCCTTTTATAACAAAATCCAATACTCCAATACCTTACCCAGAAGTTAAAGGGGTAGAATCTGCATTATCTGCATTATACTGTATGTTATCCAGTGTCCAGGTTTGCCCTGGCAGTGGGGTATTCTGGCTTAGAGTGCCCCAAGTAGGACATCCTGAGGCAAGAGAGACTGCTTGCAGAAAGTCTGAGACTGAATCCAGATTATGGCAGGCAAGCTGTGGCAGGGCTCCCTCGGTCACTCTCGCAACAGAGCAGTCTAGGCTAGGGTGTGGATCAGAAAGAGGAGGTGCCCGAAATTGCAGGGACTACCTCAAGAGCTTTAAAAGTCCAGTTTAGAGACCTGTGATGAGAAGGGAAGGCAGGCAGGCAGAGGGCTCCATGATAAGCCCAGACGTAAGGAGGCCTGGGGAACCCAGGGAAGCTGCCTGCTAGAAGGGGAAGGAAACAGCTGAACCCCGTCACCTCCCTGAAAGGAAGTAGAGAACTCTGAGCCCAAATTGAAGGGCAGAAGCTGGCTCCGTTCCTGCTGCCAAGCCATCAAACAGAAGGGACCAGCAGGGATCCTTCAAATTCAAATATATATATTGACATCATTGAACTCGGAGCCCAATCCTATTGGGCCACTGCGTTGCCAGAACTCACAGCGGTGCAATGTGCTTTATGGCTATTCCAAAAGCCAACATACCACAGAGCATGACTGGCCCACCATTGAAGCAGTAAGTAGCTGCAGCCACATGCTGGCAGCCTGCCAAGGAGACCCGGCACCGACAAGTCAGTGCGGGTATGGGCAGGAGGAAGGGGGTGGGCAGAATGGGGCAAGGAGGTGGCGGAACAAGACCAGGGTGGGGAGAGGGGTAGATCGAAGCTAAGAAGGGGTGGTATCAGCCGCAGCGGCGCTGCTGATATCCTATCTCCCTTTCCTGCGTTGATTGGCCTTCCTGGGCCCACTCAGACTTGCGCCAGCAAAATCGCTGGCACAGGTCCAAATAGACTCATTTGGGCAGCAGAGACTTGCCCTAGGCAAATGTTCCCTTACCTGGAGGAGTCTTGCACAATTGCCTCCCATGCAGAATGTAGTGCATGCTCCAACATAGTTCACAAACAGGCTGTAGAATATAGCCTCACCGAACCACTTCACTTGGAGACTTTTCAGCAACAATTCCCATTTTTAGCCCTTTTCCGCCTTTTCTATTGGGATTTGTTTGCTTGTGATAGCAACCAAACTAATCTATGTTGATAGTACTGTCCTTTATAGAAGCAAAAGCAAGCTAATTTCCTACGACTGTGTCTCTCTGTGTGTTTTTTCCTCCAGTTTTGTGCAATAAGCCATCTGGCTTAGCCAAGTTGTTTTTTTTTAATCTATCATTCCCCTTGTAGTTTTATGAGTCATGATAAGATCCAGTAAGATAACCCTCCCTCCAGTATACATCTGATGAATAGAATTGTTGCCAACACTGCTCTCATACACCAATGGAAGTGTGACCTGGAATGCCATTCAATGCTGCCTTGGGTGAGATCCGCCACCTCTGAACAATTATAATTAAAAAAAAAGAGCAGCCACTTGCTGTGCTCCTCACACGGTTCCTTCAATCACAGAAGTGCAGGACTTCTGGTTTGGTTTAAAGGGACCGTATGAATGAACTTCATATGTGCAGTCCCTGTCAATCAAACTGGAGAGTCTGTGCTTCCGTGTATGAAGAAACACCACCTGGAGCAAGGTAAGGAGGAAGGCGATCCACTTTCTGCTCACTTTTAGCAGGCAGAAAGTGGATCAGTGCAGGTTGCATCCGTGGCAGGCTGAAGGGAGACGGTGACAGCAGCTGACTTGGGGTGAAGTGTATCCTGAATCTGCGACCCTTTTGCCCCCTGCAATCTGCCACTGATGCAACTTGCATCCCCTCGCCTAATGAATGGGCTTCCCCTGCATGCACACACAATGTTGACTACGACATGTGTACAGAAACTGTCTCGGTCCAGGGTTTGCCTAGCCCAAAATTAAATAAAATCGGGAAATTTATACTGAGAGAGGCCAAAATGCAGTGTAGGGCTGTTTTGGGACCGTTGACCGGACAGTAGAGTGAACAACCTCAAAGTGCCTCTAATGGGTTAATAGTAACCACGAGACAGAGTTTTCCAAAAGCATAGAGATGTTATTAAGAGATAGAAAAACAAGGAAAAGACAGTGTCTGCGTGTAAGACCAGTTGTGTAGAGTAAGTGGTGGTGGGTGAAAGGATAATTGTGAATAACTCAGTTTGGACAGGCATGGTTAATAAACGGATCAATTTTCTTACTTCAGTCATTTATTTATTTAATTCTCCTACAGTATGGAAGACCTCTGTTCAAAGTCCCACTCACTCATGAAGGTCACTGGGTTATTTTGGACACGTCATTATAGCAGCCTCAGAACTGTTGTGAGAACGGGTTTGTTTGTCTGTTTAAATAATCAGTGAACTCAACATTGCAAATCACTTTTTATACAATGAACAGCATTGTACTCATGTACTCCACATGTACTCATGTAGAACAGCATTCTACCCATGCACAATGAGTAGAACAGTATACGAGTAGGCTGGCCTTGACAAAACAACATAGAAAAAGCAGAATAGCTTCAAAGAGAGGAAACAACCCTATACAATATCCTACATAATGAGAAGCATTTGAAAGCTATGATTTCTCACACATGGGAATTGTTGTGAACTTCTCAGTTCTGTGGAAGGAACAAGCTTGATGCAATGCCGAGCGATGATTAAGGGAATTTGATTGAGAACAATTTTGTATTGAGCCTTTATTTACTCTCTCTCTCTCTCTCTCTCTCTCTCTCTCTCTCTCTCTCTCTCTCTCTCTCTCTCTCTCTCACACACACACACACACACACACACACACACACACACACACACAGAGTGAAACGGAGAAATCCTGCTGGTCCCAGCGTGCAGCATCTGCAGTCAGTTCAGTTGTTCGTTTCCACGACAGAGAAAGAAGCAGATTGCTTTTCATCTTCTCTACTTAAAAGGTAACTACAAAGTGCCTGACTTCTTCCTGAGCAGCAGCAGTCTCTGCCTCTGCACCTACATCAACAGGATGCTGCTATTTTCCACCCTTGCATAGCGAACTCTCCCTGCAGTTTTTTGTTTTTTTCAGTTTTCAGATAACGTCCTCCTGAAAGATGCCAGTTTGACAGCCTGAGAGACGGAGGATTTGTTTTTATCCACATGACAAACAACAGCCACACAAGCTTTCCTGCCGTCTTTGCCAATGCGACTTGATGCTGTTTTGCAAGATTGTAGGGGTAGGTCTGACTCTGTGCCCAATCAATCAATGGCCCCTTTAAATTTGTAGGGAATAATGCTAGTTGCAATGGAGTCGGGGGAGTCAGGAAATCATGTGTCAGATTCTGTAGACCTTTTTTTTTTTAAGTCTCATTCAAACATTGATACATGCTGGCATCTGTGACACCAACATTATTTCCATTTTGCTTAGCACGGGCAACAGCTATGATACCCAGCCCTGAATTCATGGAACACTTACTAATGCCATTGGCCTTAATTACCCATATATTTATCATGGACCATTAATAGCAGCATGTAGATGTACAGTTTGTTTATCTGAACAACCTGGGGACAACTTAAAATGTTTGAGTAATCAGGGCGAGCTTCACACTTTGTGCTGTTTTTACATAAAAAAAGACTTCCCTTTTGGTAAATAAAACATAACTGACATCTAGCATCCCATGTTGTGGTTCACACAACAGAAGACAGAAGTAGGCAATGTTCACACGTCACTGTCTATGCAAGGCGCATACCTTTTGCCTGTCTTGAAGGGCTTTCCTTTGAAGGAATGGAATTTGAGCGTGCCTAAAGTAAAGCCAGCGGGTGGCGCAGCGGGTTAAACCGCTGAACCATAAGCTGTCGATCGAAAGGTCGGCAGTTCGATTCCCGCGACGGGGTGAGCGCTCGTTGCTTGGCCAGCTCCTGCCAACCTAGCAGTTCCAAAGCATGTCAATGCGAGTAGATAAATAGGTACCGCTTGCGGGAAGGTAAACAGCGCTCCGTGTTCCAGCTGCATGCTACGCGCTGCAGCAAGGAGAGTCATGCCGGCCACATGACCACGGAGGCGTCTTCGGACAACGCTGGCTCTTCGGCTTTGAAATGGGGATGAGCACCACACCCTAGAGTCGGACACGACTGGACTTAATTGTCAGGGGATACCTTTACCTTTTTAAAGTATTGTCAAGAATATTGTCAACAAAAAAATTCACAAAGCAGTTTGCATAACAAGATAAACTAAAGTACCACTTTAGAACCCCAGCCAGAGGATTGTGACAGTGAGACATGAATTCCACAGTAAATAATCAGATATTATCACATGATCATGGTTTGAATAATTTGACATACTACAATGTCTGAAATCTGGAGCTATTACAAAACACATAGGACATCATCCAGCCAAACCGAAGCACCTTTAAGTCCCATCAAGCCAATTAGAAAGAACTGAGTGCATTGTTAATTTTCCCATTGAACTAGTGAGACCTCAGTGTGCTTTACTTTGGTTGCTTTGTCCCTATATTTTACTACAGTATCAAGAATAATAATTTATTTTCAAAGTCTCTGGTTTCCTTGGGCATGATCCAGGGAAAGTTGCACATATTCACTTCTCGTTGGGTTTGCCACTTATCCCACTGAAAGTGCTTAATTTTGATTAGATTGTGCCCATCAGTAATACGTTCAATATTTTATATTGAAAGATGAACAATGCCAATTGCTTTTGCCTGGATCAGTTCATAACCATCACCAAGCTACCTCACATGGAAAGGAGAAATCACCCTTCCACCTCCTTTCCCGCTCAGCTTCTATGCATGCCCTCCCTCTGACATCCTCAGATGTCCATGCTAGACCGTAATGTTTGGATATATAGCCTATGCATGTAACATTCTTTGCATGTGCATTAATTTGCATGGTCTACAGCGCTGGGAAAAACATATGGTAATTGACCAAGTGATTTGGACCTATTTTATGTGCAAAGGTTCAATTGTATGGTTACATCTGTATGAATGTCTTGGGTTGATGGAGGTGAGTTAAGTGCATTGGTTGAAAGGGGCAGGTGCATTCTAATAGTATTTCAAACATAGGAGCTGAATCAGGGAAAGGTGTCATCTGTTCCAGTCCTTTGTCATGGCATTTATTGTTAAAATCCAGAGCTCCTGAGGCTATTATAAATATAGGCCATTTTGTGAGCAGTTGAGTTACATCAATGAAGATAGCCACAAACACAAATTTCGGCCCAATCCTTTCCCTTTCCTTCCCGCCAATGCTGCTTCACTGCTGGAGTATGTGCTGCATCCTGTGTGTGTGTGTGTGTGTGTGTGTGTGTGTGTGTGTGTGTGTGTGTGTGTGTATGTATGGGGGGGCAGTCCCGGAGTTCTCCTCTGAGGAAAAGAGCATTTGTTCCCTTACCCAGGGGTCTCTGATGCCCAGACGGGTCTACCTGTACCTTCGCCAGGGAAATTGCTGGTGAAAGTCCATGGATCAGGGAATCAGATCGGAGAAAAGGGTTTGGATTCGGTGGATGCTGCTGCCGCCAAACCTGCCCATTCCTGGACCAGATTCACCCTCCTCCCTGCCCCATCACTGCCCCATTCTGCCCTCCTCCCACCCCGTTCTCCCTCCCCCGCCAGCCTACCTGGCACTATGGGCCTTCCTCAATCTGCCACCACGTACACGGCCGCTCCAGCCTCCTTCCTTGTATTTTGGCAGCAGTGGCAGCACACAGCTTCGTGTGCTGCCGGAGAGTCTTTTGCAACTACCATAAGGCAGTATCCATTGGCAGAAGAGTTCCACCAGCAGATAAACCCAGTAGGATTGGGCTGTTTGTTAGTTATCTGTTTCTTCAAGGTACTTTCCCAGCAGTAAGGGTCTACGTGCTCAGTCAGGATAGGGCAGTTATCACAAATATGTCACATACTATGACTTCAGATGTATAGTCCATCTTCTAATATTTCCAAAGCTCTTTTATGACACAGTAGAGTTATTTAGGCATCAGTTTGAGTTGGCATTTCTGGCAGAGAAAATAGCCAGTATCTGCAGTTAGCTGAATGCTTTCCAATCACACATCTGAATTGCCATGGAGATGGTTGACATGTTGGGAATTTTCCAGCCAACTACACTGTACAAGCAAACTAGTAAGTCATCGTAACAAACAGGATCAGAGGTGGCTTCAAGTATAACCACAGCTTGAGTCGGAATCTGTGCCAAACTAAAATATAGTTCTTTGAAGTATTTTATTCAGTCAGTTTAAGAGAAGTTGCAGCCTGCTAGCAATTCATGCACAGGCAGTCAGCGTTATTTTCTCTTGAAAACAATCTTACAACTATTATAAACATGTTCAATCACTTTAGTTTATCATGGAAATATGTTATATCACATAACAATGTAGCCTGTTTTGTACTTCTACAATTAAATGTGTGGGTATGTACATGGGCTTCTTCTACAGAAGAAAGAACTATAGAATTGGAGTGCGGAGGACTGTACTATAAAACTATGCATGTGCATATGTTTCCATATATAGTCATCTATGCTATCTGCCTGATTCACAACATCACAGAACACATTACAGATTCTATCTGCTTCAAGTTATGTTTCAGACTGGAATCCAAGTGGAAGAGTATTAGTCCTGGTGTAGCTAGTCCTAAAACATCTCTAGCCAATCACAGAAACTTTAATTAAGGAAGCAGAGAGAAAAATATTTCTTTTGCATTTCTACTTAACACAACACACACACACACACACACACACACACACACACACACACACACACACACACACACACACACACACACACACACACACACACAAAGTATATCTATGGGTAGGACTCTAGCTTTACCCTTACTGATCTAAAGCCAAGTAAAACTTTAGCATGTGTGTGGCAGGAAGAAATTAAGCAGATGAAATGTGTGTGGTGGGGAAAAACCCCTATTCTCATATGTTTCTGCCTGTCAGATGGTTGAAACCAGAGAGGAGGTATGTGAGCGGATTTTTGTTTGTTTCATTATTCAATTCATTTTCATTATTGAAAAATTCATCAGATACGCGCTGGCACCCCAATCGGGGGTCGGCACCGATTGCTCGGCTCCACCCCCGAAGCGCGGGGCAACGTCGGTGATTGGCAGCAGCCGATTGGCTGCTGCCGGTCACGGGGGCGGGACTGACGTCGGTGAAGCGAACGCTTCGCGCTGAGCTGGTCAGTCGCACCCCAGCCAGCGAAGGAGGAACAGCAGAGCCAAAGCGCTCTGCTGTATCTCTTCCCCGGCCCGGCTTTTGCCTCCGGGCATTAAAGCAGCGTCGGACGTTGCTGCGGCACTCCCGAAGGAGGCGGATCGGCCGCTGCGAAGGGCCTCTTCTGGGCCTTCGGTTCTGAGTGCGCTTTTTTTGCGCTCCAACGGTCGCGCGTGGGCGCGTTTTTTCAGCCAGCGTTGGAGGGGTTAGGAGGTCGCTCCCCCCTCCCTCGCTGCATTCAGGCTACTGTGCCTGCACCTTGGTTGCCCTTGAGGGGAGGAGCTTGGGCACCTAGGGCCTTCAGTCCCTCTGGTAATATTGGTATAAGCAGGACTGCGTTTCATGCGCAGGTCCTGCACAGAATACACTACACTTTGGGCACTCCTGCTGTTTTTCACTAGTGGCATTGGCATTGCACGCTGACCCTATTCCCCCGTGCTTGCCTTTTAGCGTACATAAGCTATGCCCAAGAAACAGCAGAAGAAAGGTGGTGCGGCGCCTAAATGCCCACCACGTCCAGCGCCCATGGCGTCTTCGTCAGAGGCAGACGATGAGTGGAGGGCGGCTCTAGCCCGGCTCGAGGCGCTAGAGAAGGAGAAAGCCACCAGGAATGCGGGAAAAGGGGATGGGGGTGAGAGTTCCACTGCCCCCAGGCACTCGTCCCGGTCTCACCGTGGGGCTAAAGTCTGTGCCTTTTGTTCTAGGCTTCGGCAGGGGGGTCGGCTGATGTGGGGCCGGGGGGCGGTGGGCCCCAGGGCGCAAGGGCGGGAGGTGGTGCGGGGGGGCGGGAGACATCCTAGGTTTCGGTTTTGTTTTTGATGTTTTCCGGTTTTTTTTTTCGCTTTTTAAAAAGGTTTTTTAGGTGTAACGGGGATTCTAGGTCTATGTGTTTGCTTTGCTGCACTTATCTTTTGTATCTAGGGCCTCCCGACGATCTCTCCAGCGACGATCTCGCTCCTCTGCTGCCGCTCTGCTAGCGCGAACTCTGTAAGCCTAAGCGTTACAGAGTTCACGCATGCGCAAAGCAAACAGCCATCACGCATGCGTGAACTCTGTGATGGCTGTTTGCTTTGCGCAGAGCGGCAGCAGAGGAGCGAGATCGTCGCTGGAGAGATCGTCGGGAGGCCCTAGATACAAAAGATAAGTGCAGCAAAGCAAACACATAGACCTAGAAGCCCCGTTACCCCTAAAAAACCCGCTGGAGGCCCCGTTACCCTAAAAAACCTTTTTAAAAAGCCGAAAAAAACGGGGAAAAAAACAAAAAAAAAACAAAAAAAGAAAGTAATTAGCATAATTATGTTAATTAGTAATTATGCTAATTACTTTGGGGGCGTCGAGGGGTGGGCCCCACCCTGTTCTGGGGCTAGGATCGCCACTGGGCTTCGGGCACTTAGCGAAGATACTCCCACGTGCCCGGGCTCGCCTGCCCAGACCGCGGCAGTCGCTCACCCGGAGGGGGGTGACGTACTTATTTCTGGTGAGTCGTCATCGCCTGCTGGGAAGTCCGCATTGGAGGTCTGGGAGGAGGAGGGCTCGGTTACCACTGCGGGTGGGGGCTTCCCTATTAACCCTCATTTCTGGGCCCCTGGTTTTTGGGGTTTTCATGGTGACGGGACACCTGAGGTTGTACCCACAATGAAGACACAGGATCCCCAGCCCGCCCCAGGGGGGAAAGGGGACCCTCCGGTAACGGCCGAGTCTAATGGTTTTGGGGCCCAGCCCTGGGGCTTCCCCGAAGGAATTGGCCAATGGGGAGGCTGGATGGGCTATGCTCCACCTCCCCCTTTGTGGGGGTATGCCCCACATCTGCTCGATGATACTGAGCGTTTGTGGACCCCTTTTGGTGACATGAATCTTCCCCTTGGCGGTCATCTTGCGATGAAGATCTGAAGGAGGGAATATGTGGACAGTTTTAGTCTACTCCAGAAGGATCCGGAACCGGTCTTGCGGGTTGGGGACGTGGTCCCCGACTCGGAGGCCGCCAAAAAGTGCAAAATCGACCAGAATTGGCCAAACTGGTTGCGGGGTTTCTGTATTTACCTCGCGGTGATGCATCAAATGCATCCTAAAGTCACGGGGGATTTGATAAAATACCTCGACATTATTCACACCGCGTATGGGGAGCACGTGGGCCCCGGTTGGCTCGTGTATGATGAACAATTTCGTTTACGTGCCTCCCATAATCCGGTCCTTGACTGGCGGATTCCACAGTGGGAGCTGTGGAACCGGCTCTGGGGGCCGATGAAGTCTGCCCAGGGCGACAGGTCGGATAGCGGCCACATCATCATGCGGAACCAACAAGGTCAGCCCAAGTCGACTCAGCAGAAGGCGGCCTCTGGCGCCCAGAGTGGCCAACCTCCTCGCATCGGTTACGAGTTTAATGCTTATGGCAGGTGTGGGAGGCAGGATTGTTCCTTTCGCCATGGCTGCACCGTCTGTGGTGGCAGTCACGCCATTGCCGCGTGCCCCCGCATTCCCGGCGGACGCCGGGGAACGAGGGGAGCTTGCAGACGGGGTGGCGGTCTGGCATCCACCCCAGCTAACAAAGGGGCCAACCCCGATTAAGGTCGGACCCCTCAGGGCATGGTTGCGGCACTACCCCAACAGGGGAGCCGCCGATTATATATTTAAAGGTTTTACGCAGGGGTTTCGTATCCCTTCCTCTCTCCCACCCACTCCCTCCTGGGCTGACAATTTGAGGTCGGTGACCGGCATGGAGGAGGTTGTGCGTCGGAATATAGGAAAGGAAGTGGCGGCCGGACGGGTGGCAGGCCCCTTTAGGGTGGCCCCCATCCCCAACCTTCATATTTCCCCATTGGGAGTTGTTCCAAAGAAGGCACCTGGTGAATTTCGTTTAATTCACCACTTGTCCTTCCCTAGGGGGTCGTCGGTCAACGACGGTATCCCACCCGAGCTTTGCACGGTTCGGTATGCGTCGATCGACCAGGCCGTCGCCATATTACGGACGTGTGGGGTGGGGGCTCTGATGGCCAAAGCCGACATTGAGTCGGCTTTCCGCCTGCTCCCCATTCATCCGGACGATCTTCGCCTGTTGGGTTTTCAGTTTGGGGGGGGCGATTTATTTTGACAAAAGCCTCCCGATGGGTTGTTCTGTTTCCTGTTTTGCGTTTGAAGCGTTTAGTTCCTTTTTACAATGGGCGGTCCAGTCTCGTTCAGGTGTGAATTCTGTAATTCACTACTTGGACGATTTTCTTTTTATCGGCCCTGGGGGTTCTGACAGGTGCCGCGCTCTCCTTGGCACTTTCGTGGATATCTGCGGGGAGCTGGGGGTCCTGCTGGCCGTCAACAAGACGGAGGGGCCGGCCACTGTGCTCACTTTTCTAGGGATCAAGCTCGACTCTGGCGGCCTGTTCCAGGCTGCCTCAGGCCAAGCTGACCAGGCTCCTTGACTTAATTGCGGCGGCCTTGTCCGCCTCGAAGCTCACCCTGCAGGAGCTTCAAGTTTTGGTGGGCCACCTGAACTTTGCCTGCAGGGTGATCGCCCTGGGCCGGGCCTTTTTGCGTCGCCTATGCGATGCAATGGCAGGCCTGAAGTCTCAGGATCATAGGCTTAGGGTGTCGGGAGCCATGCGCAAAGACCTATGCATGTGGCTCGACTTTCTTAGGGGTTTTAACGGGGTGTCTTTTTGGAGGACAAAGCAGTTGTTGGAGGCGGAGCTGGAGGTGCATTCGGACGCATCCGGTAGCCTTGGGTTTGGGGTCTATTTCCGGGGCCGCTGGTGTTCGGCGCCTTGGTCCCGGGAGTGGGCCGAGCAAGGGATCATGACCAATCTTACTTTTCTTGAGCTCTTTCCCATCGTTGTGGCGGTTTCTTTATGGGGTGACTGTTTTAGGAATTCCACGGTTCGTTTCTGGTGTGACAACCAGGCTGTTGTCTGTGTTCTCAACCAGCAAACGTCCAGGTCCCCAAGGGTCATGCGTTTGGTCCGGGCATTTGTCCTCCGGTGCCTTTGTCTCAACGCTTTGTTTCTCGCCAGGCACGTTCCGGGGTTGGACAACGGGATTGCTGACTCGCTTTCTCGCTTTCAGGAGGAGTGTTTTCGGGAGTTAGCCCCCGGTAACCACCTGGAGCCCGACCCGATGCCGCCTTGGCTCTGGGAGCTAGCTTTGCCAGGGTCAACTCCGCCATCTGGTCAGCCTTAGCCCCCACTACTCGTCACAGCTACCACGGTAAGTTGCAGACTTTTGAAGACTTCAGGTCAGCTGCGTTGTTGGAGCGGGTATGGCTGATCCCAGCCGAGCACCTCTTGCTTTTTGTTCTACATCTCCATGAGCAGGGTATGGCCGCGAAGTCGGTGTCTACCTACCTGGCGGCATTGGCTTTCTGTGCCAAGGCCGCTGGGTGACCAGACTATTCCGGCGATTTTAGGGTCAAGAAGATGGTGGAAGGTTTTCGGAGGGAGGCCCCGCCTTCCCCTGATTCCAGGAAGCCCATTTCCCTGGATATGCTGAGACTTCTGGGTGACGTGTTTAAGGTGCTTTGCTTGTCTGATTTTGAAGCTCAGCTCTTCAACGCGGCCATGTTGTTGTTGTTTTTTGGGGCCTTCTGACCCAGCAAGGTGATTTGCTTCTCTAAGTTTGATACTTCTAGACGGGCACTGCAGTTCGGTGATGTCTCCGTTGCGGGTGGTGTGCTGTTCATCCGGCTCCAGTGGTCGAAAACTGACCAGAGGGCCTGGGGCAGGACAGTGAGGTTGAAAGGTGTTCCTGGTCTGGCCTTTTGCCCAGTTCGGGTGTTATCGACTTATCTCTTGATGCGGGGCACCTGGCTGGGCCCCCTTTTTTCCCATCAGGGTGGATCCCCATTGACCCTTTTTCAGTTTCGCTCCATTGTGAACAGGGCCTTGCTTCACTCGAGGTTTTCCCCCACCCTTTATGGATTACATTCCTTTCGGATCGGGGCGGCATCACTTGCCACAGCAAGTGGTCTCCCCCCCGGCCACCGTGCAGCGCATAGGTCGCTGGCGGTCTGGAGCGTACAAGGGTTACGTGCGGAAGTACTGAAGTGTTGGGACACAGGTTGCTAGGGGTGGTGGTTTGGTTTAGCTAGGGGGTAGGTTGTATGGCCCTTTCCCTCCCTGTTTCTGTGCTTGGGCCTAAGGTTGACCCCATTGTTGTCCGTACTGGACTTGTTACTGTTGACTTGTTGGCTTCACCCTGGGGGGGTGGTTGCCAGGCCCTGGGGGCCGTGTGCGTCGCGCCTGGTGGCGTGGACGGGGCCCTGCCGGGCCATTCGGTTGACCCATAAGGTCTGCATGGGGTCAACGGCCAGCGCCTTGACACCTTACTAGGTGTCTTATGGGTTGGCGTTTCTTCAGTTTCAGGTTATTGTTATTGACGGGTTTTTCTTTATCTCTAGGTCGCTGCAGCTCGTTCCTGGCGCGGATACTGATTTGCGGACATTCTATAGTATTTTGGGCCAGGAAGAGAGCAGCGTCTTCAAGCTTCGGCACCCAGCTGGGGTTATTGGACCTGGCCACGGTTTGGTGGGCGGCACGACGGGGGATGCTTTGGGGTCAGCTTCTCCCTCTGTTGCTGGAGTTTTTGGGATCTCGTCCCCCTCCACAGGTGTTAGTGATTCACCTAGGCGAAAATGACCTGGGTCAGAGGACTTCGGTGTCCTTGAGGATCCAGGTCAAGGAGGATGTCACTAGGATCAGGCGCATGCTGCCAGGGGTCGTTATCCTCTGGTCGTGCCTGCTCCTTCGTAGGGTCTGGCGGAGGGTATCCCACCCCCGACGCATGGACCTTACCAGGAAAAAGGTGAACGCTTACCTGAAGCGCTTTTTTCTTAGGGAGGGGGACGACATCATTAGTCACCCCGATATTCTTTTTCATGCACCAGAGCTTTTCAGGAGCAATGGCGTGCATCTGTCCCAGGCCGGGGCCGATTTATTTTTGAGATACTTGCAGCAGGGGATTCGGAACTTCTTGCTTTATGGGGCGGTAGGGGTTAAGCGCTAGGCTAACCCCTCCGTGTGGTAGGTAGCGTGCGGGGGGGTAGCCAGGGATCCCTTTGTTTGGCATACATCTGGAGGTTAGCAAAGCCATGGGGCAAGCCAGAACCGCTCATACGATACTGACCTGGATCGGTGAGGCTGGCTGGCAAACCCCAGGGCTGGAAGGGCAAGACCACCTTTAGGCTTTCCTGGGGTGGGTCTTGCTGTCCAGCTGCCTCAACCCTTCGGGGTTGGCAAGGATAGGCTGTCTTGGTCAAAGCCCAAGTCAGAATTGAGCCCGGATGTGATGCCCGTTTATTTGGGGGAGGCAGACGGCTAGGGCCGTTTTTCCCCCAAAATTAGATCCCGCACGCTTTAGTGGGGGGGTTAATTAATTTAGTTAATTTAATTAATTAAATTAATTAATTAAATTTTTTTATTAATTTATTTATTACGTTTCAATTTGAGTTTGAAGTCATTAACCCTTCACCCTGCTGCAGTCTGTGTTGTTAACTAATAAAGTGGTCCTTTAATCCATGACATTGTCTCGCGTTTTCATTAAGGGGGGATGCACGAGTAAAGTGCCATTTCCTATCCCCTGCCAGCCCAGACCATGCAGCATCGCTGACAGAGCACATGCTGTATGCTATGGTAAGGGGGTAACTAGAGGGAGAGGTAAGGGGGTAACTAGAGGGAAAGGTCTGGGAGAAGTATTTTTTTTACTTATCTCCCTGTAGGTCACCTGACCTCCAGTTGGTCTCCTTGGACCTACACTAGCTATTTAGCTAGTGTGAGTTAGGGGAGGTGTCGGGCCAGGACAAGGGGGATAGGACTTTGACATGCACTGCTGTCGCCAGGATCCTCCCCTCCCACCCCAAACCTCCCCTAGCTCACCCTGCTCCCTGGCCTGATCCACCCACAATCCTCCCATGTTCAGCCCTGCAGCAGAAGTGCAGGACAGAGGAGGTTCACCGGGCTGCTGTCACCTACACGCAGCCTCCAACCATCTGTCCTGGTGGCAGCAGCCTACAGAACAATGGAATGAGTTGAAATCTGTCAGGGTAAGGCCTGGGTAGGATTGGACTGTTAATTATTCATTTGCATTCACATTTGTTTCATGGCAAATTTAATCTGTTCCTGCTATTCACATTTCTTTCTTTCTTTCTTTTCTTTCTTTAATATGTCATTTGTGTGGTCCAGCAGTGGAGCACATATTTTTATGCAAATCCTTTTTATGCAAATACAGATCACTGTTGGAAGATGGTAGCAATGCTATCAACTTTGCCACTTCCACCCCTTCTCAGCAGTGGGGGCATTTTTGCCCTGCCATGACTTGAGGCAAGAGAGCCAATCCTAGTACCCAGTTGAATGCTGTCTCCTCAGATACCTGCACCAAAGTGTAAGGAGGAGTGTAAAGCAGGACCCACTGCTGAGTTGTTTTCTGATTCGTGGTTGACTAAATGTGATAGATAAATAGATACCATTATTGGCATTAATACATTAAAAAACAGACAGACATAAACAAACAACCAGAAATCCCCTAACACATCTAATGATAACAACATCTACAATCTTGCAAAAGGTTCTCCTTAAACTGTCCTACTATGAATCTATACTTTAAAGCTCATTTCCCGAGAAGCCACCACCGAAGAAGCAAATGTTGCAACGTCATCAAGTCTCCCATCGTCTTCTGTTGACAGAAGGGCTCGGAGAATATTCAGCAGCACATATACTAAAATTGGAACGATACAGAGAAGGTTAGCATGGCCCCTGAGCAAGGATGAGATGCAAATTTGTTCAATAAATGTGACCCAATGCTATTCCAAATAATTTGTCTTGTGTTGTTTCTTGGGGAGCGTAAGGGCAAAAGACAGATTCCCAAATCAATTCAGATCCATTTCAGATCAATTTCAATGGAAGGTTGCTGGAACCATTGTAGATGGATCGTGTTGGGTCATAAGGCCAGTCATACTGATAGAACTGGGGAGAGGATTATTAACATGAGCTTCTGTTAAACATCTGTAACTCCTAACTAAGGAACCCAGAATTACCATATTTTAGTCTAAAGAAAGTTTTTAATCTGGTTGTATTCTGTTCTTGTTGGTCTTTGACCGCATTAATAAATGATGATGAGTCTAAAGAAATAGGTAGACAGAGTTGCATCCAAGTGTTCCTCTGATAGAACGGGCTTCCTCCAAAGGAAAGTCCCTTGATCAAGAAGAAAAATTCATGGGAAGACTTCATCCTATTTAGAAAGTTCATTCTGTAGGAGGAAGGAAAACTTTAGACGCAATTCAGTGATTTTGGGATTCAGATGCAACAGTCAGACAACTTCTGTCCAAAGACATAAACTGTTAGTGAGCTTCTATTCTGTTTGGGAGCTGCTGAGCTTTTCTACATTTGTCTCATTCTTCCTTTAGAAAACTGCAGCTGTTTACGTACTCTAGAAAAATAGCAGTCTCAAAGCATATTTCCATTATGATTATTTCTATTTTATGGGGGAGGGGGGAATCCCAAGCACATACTTTCTTGTATCTGTGATTTTTTTTTAATTAATCTTGTCAATATCCCAGTTTGCTACCACATTCCATTCATAGGTTTCAGTGGTATGGATAATAGAAATCGGTAACTAAAATGTCTGCTCTTTGAGCTTGCTAATGAACCAGGAAGCCCAATTCAGCCTAAATCCCTGTGCAGCAATGCAGTGGTGCTGGCACAGGCTGTGCTGCATCCTCTGTGTGTGTGGGGGGGGGGGGTTGGCTGCTGGAGGTCTCTTTGGGGTAAGGGGATATTTTTCCCTTTGCCCCAGGGTAAGTCCCAGCAGCCACAATCAGAGGCGTCACTTCGGTAGGGGCCCTATCGTAAGTTGCGCCCCGTCTTAGTCCAAGAGACTCCCTGCCCGTTGCTTTCTCCGCACGGGAATGGCTCCGACAGTGAGGGGGCGGGGCCGCCTCCTGCCGGCTTGGTAAATGGGACTAGGACAGGGTGCAATTTACGGTAGGGCCCCTACGGGAGCGACACCTCTGGCCACATCAACTCAGACCTGTGCCAGTGATATCGCTAGAACAAGTCTGCGTCGATCCATGCAGGTGGATCAGGCCCAAGAAGGGTTTTGGGATTCCTCTTGGAATCTTCTCAGTGCCATACCAATTGGCAGGCATCAACATAATGTACTGGGGAGGCGTGGCCAATTGTCGCCAATGGTCAAGGAAGCCGCAGGTCAAAAAAGTTTGGGAAACACTGCCATAAGGGCATGGGTGACAGAATCCTGCACTAACAGCAGCTTCTGAACATTCTTCCAGGACAATCCACATCAAATACACTACAGTATTTTTTTTTGAAAGCCAAAGGCTTTCACAGAAGCTTTCAGATGGAAAAACAAATCAATATGCCAGGACAAAGGAAGTGCAACACATAACATGATTCACAATATGTCATTGATACCACAAACATTAGTATTGAGCACAAAGATATTTGTGGCCATAATCCATATCTGAAACAGGATCCCTAATATGTGACGCTTAACTGTATTGAATGCAACTGAAAGGTCTATGAAGTCTACTGCAGATGTCCATTTCCAGACACAGATCATCTAGCAAGAATCAGTAAAACTCAGTCCCATAATAAAGCTGGAAGCCAGACTTGAAAAGATCTAAAAGGCATTAAGAATGCCTTTGCTTTGCAAGCTATTCATCTCACTAATCTCTGAACAAGTTTAGCAGGCAAATCTTTTTTGCTTTGAAGAAACATCAGCATTTAAACATGTAATGTGTGCATTTTGTATGTAGTGCAGATAAAACATTTCCACATTTCCTTAGCAAAAGTATGAGCCCAATGCTGGAAATCTCCTGTCACCAAGATTATAATAATACCACTTAACTTATCATAATACTTCTTTGCTTGTATTACATGCTCCCATGATACAGCTTTTCACATTTCAATAATAAAATAACTAGGGCTGTCAACCGGTTAAAGAAACTTTAGTTGACTGATCATCTACCTTTTAACAACCAATTAATTGATTAATTAATCAGCTTAATGCAATTACAATTAATTAGTACATGCAGGAAAACGTAAATGTGATTGATCAATCAATTAACAAAAGCTGTAGAGATATCATTTTGAGACACTGGGAAAAGTATAAGGTAGCTTACAGTTTACAGTTGAAGTAAAAAATGACCTACCATTCATCACAAGAAGAAAACTTATTTGACATTTTCTTTTATATTCACGATTGCATTAAACACTGATAACTAAAATGACCCCCCCCAAAAAAAAGAAAGTGTGCCTATAGCTCTCAGACTCAGTAATTTAAATGTGATGACATTAATAAACTAGTGGCCCAGTCCTATCATGGATTGGGCTGGTGCCTAGGGAGCTTTAAGTCAGAGGAACACAGTTCTGCTGTCGTAAAATGGGTTTTGGCAGTGCACTGTGCATGCCATCAGTGGCCATTTTAGATGGGCTGCTGCACCTGGCGGCACAGCTGAAAAGCCCACCGCCAAACATAAAAAGGTAGGTGTCACAGCTGCAGAGGTGGAACAGGGGAGTGGAGGGGATAGAATGGGGGCAGGGAGGGAGGTGGACCAGGGGAGATATCGGAGGCACTTCTGTGCCGCCTAACCCCATCTGTCTCCCTTACTCCTCACCCTTACCATTACACGCCACAGATTTACGTCTGCTAAACAGCAGGTGTACATCTGAGGAGTCCCATAGTGATGGTGGAGGCTTTCCCTGGGATAAGTGAGCAAACTTTCACTTACCCCAAGGAGACCATTCCAATCGCCCCCCCTCTCATGAATACAGACCATGTTCCATTGGCATAGATGCATCAGGGGTCTGGCAGAGGGGTCTGGCTCAGTCGGGAGAGCTGCCGCCTTGTAAGCCCGAAGATCGGTGATCTTGAAAAGTTCGAGACACGCTGCCGACAAAAAGCTGTGAAAGCTTCCGGGAGGAGAGATAAGAGCTCCTAGCTGCGGTGGTCGAGTGTGGGAGGCACTGGCCAGCAGAAAAGCCAGGCTGCAAAAGGATACCACCTGAAATGTAGCTGTTCATGAAAGATTGGACATTTATATATTGTAAAACCTTTAATTAGGAGGGTTAGTAAAGTCTGCCCATGTACACCGCCTTGAATTAAAGTCGGAGGAGAAATTTAATGACCATGAAAGGCGGTATATAAATACTGTATATTATTATTATTATTATTATTATTATTATTATTATTATTATTATTATTATTATTATTATTATTATTATTATTATTATATTACTACAGTGGGGACAGTTGTGAGTAGGATTGGGCTGTAATACACTGTGTAACTCTTGCCCAATCCTGTGTAACTCTTGCACTGGTGAAGGAGTAGATCCACCGGTGTACGTGCACTTATGCCAATGTAACTTGCCGTATGCCTACGGATGCAGGACAAACACCGGTGTAACCCCCCCCCTGGACGCCACGCATGCGTAGTTCGGACACGGGATAGATGCTGCTGCAACTCTGACAGTGCAGGGGGCATTCGGACAGCTCCGGAATGCCCCCTGCGCTGGCAGAGTTGTGCTGGCATCCATCCTGCATCCAAACTGCGCATGTGCGTCCATCCTGCATCCATCAGCATATGGCAAGTTACACTGGCATACGTTTACTTACACCAGTGGATCTACTCCTTCACCGGTGCAAACACAGGATTGGGCTGCAAAGTCGCAATCCAGACTAAGTTTAGGATGGTGAAGCGAGTGCTCTGCCAGCCAAAGGTGTTGCAAAAGTGCCATAAGGCTAAAGAGTTGGCCCGCATCCAAGGAGGCCCATTGGGGCCTCCAGGGCATACACTCGGGGACTGGATGAATGTCCCCTTCCCCCCACGGTGAGTCCCAATCATACCGGCACGGGCCGCATCCTGCCTAGGATGCAACAGCCAGCCATTTCGACCGGCCGTCGCATCTTAATCGGAAACAGGCTGTAAATTAGTTTAGCTTTAATAGATTTATCTACTTATTCAGTCAATAAACGTTTTCAGCTCTAAAGGTAATGCAACACCTGTTCTTGGACTATTGTGACCCCCCTTCCCTCTACAGATAAACACACAGTGAAATCTGCAATGGAGTGCCCAGCTCCCCTAGTCCCTCCATTTCTCCCCAAAGAGTAGAATGTCACTGAACAACCTTCTCCTTTCTACTATGGATGAGACAAGTAACATAGGGAGCCTGTCCCGTTTCACTTCCTCTCCAGTCTCCAATGTAGACTATAGTAGACAGTTCACCACTCTAGTTACTTACATTGTTTCTTCCTGATATGGAGGTGTTTCCATGAAATATTTGTCTATGAGAGTTTCTATGGGAGTTCTCAATTCAACATGAAAGTTTGCAATGCTACAAATGCTAATAATGCATACATTTTTTTCTATTTACAAGTTAATATGCAAATTCTTTCCAAGCCCTTGCAGTACTGTACATCAGAAGAACTATTTTTAAAATTGTCAGTATACTGTGCAATGAGTAAATTGCTGACTGCTACAAATACCGCAGATCCCAGAGCACAGAATAATGAAAGAAGGCCATTTGGAGATTGCTAGAGATTCTAAAAATAGTTATGTGGGTGGATCCAGCGGCAAAGGAATTTTGAAAGGAGGTAAAGAAGTGGCAAAATAATGTTCTCTTATGAAGCATAACAGCTATTCTGTTAAGTAGCAGCATGACTTCTGTGAGCAAATGCTTCACTTCAAGAGCTGTTTCTGAAGTGTTCTTCACACATAATTGATCTGTGGAATTCGCATGGAACACGATGTGGTGATGGGCATCTCCATAGATGGCTTCAAAAGGGGATTAAACAATTTCATGGAGGATGGAAAGTCAGTCAATGGCTCCTAGTCGTGGAGGCTATATACAGTAGTTGCATCCAGGTTCCATGGCAATATGCTTCACAGTACCAGCTCCAGGGGAGCAGTGGTGAGAAAGGAGCATGCTTTCATCTCCTGCATATGGAATTATCTAGAGGCATCTGGTTGGCCGATGTAGGACTCAGGATGCTGGACAGACTAGATGGTCCAGCAGGGATGTCCTTATGAAGTCTGTTCCATCACAACAAATGTTCTACCAGCGTTATCCAAACACTATACAAGCTCCAAAATATTTAGCACTCTCTTACTACTGAAGCTACAAGAAGTTGGTTTTCTCTGTGCCAGATGCAAGGGAGTGACAACAGGAAACAGGTTATCTTGTTGACTGTGTGCTCTCGGAGGCATCTGGTGAGGCCACTGTGAGATACAGGAAGCTTGACTAGATGGGCCTTTGGCCTGATCCAGCAAGGCTGTTCTTATGTTCTTAAGTTCAATCATAATGAAAGTCACAGCTAAAACTTTGGCTTGTCCTTCCACTGCACTGTTATGCCAAAGCCACTGCATTTGTATGGAATTGGTGTGTTCTGTAATTCATTTATATTCAAACCTAGGCCTCTACTGAACTTCCTTACTGTTGTGTTGACCTTGGTATTGCTATATGTGTATTATGGTGGGATCTTAGGGTAGAAAATGAATTTTGTACAATGCTGAGCAAATGATCGGAGCTTAGCAAATAAGGAAATGAAGTACATATTAAGGGCAACACCTTTTATTTATTTGTGTGTGTGTATGTGTGTGTGTGTTAGTTAACTATTCTGGTTATTTACAAAACTAATAACCAACATAATAGGCAGTACCAATTGTTTACAACATATCAGCTACACAATTAATGGTGTCCATTCCTGTCCAGCTGACTAGATTTCAAATGATGTGATATTCAAAGGAAGATCCAGTGAAGTAGTGTTTTTGGAGATCTTCGATTAATGACCAAAAAACATGGTCCTGCTCACGTCTTGAATTTCTTTCATGTCCCCCAAAATAAAACCTATATCAATCACTCTTTCAGTACAAATAGGAATTGGACTCTGAAGAAATATATTTGAAATATAGGCAGGCATTTTCAGAGGGGAGGAAACATCTAAGGGATGCTTCACATATTGCAAGAAACAGGACAAGAAACAAACATAAGAAGTGGATGCACTACTATTTTCTGCAGTATGTTTTTACATGCCAAAAGGTATACGAGATCTAAGAAGGCGAGATCTAAGATGGTGGCGCTTAAATCTTGTGTGGGCACATGAGGCAGCGCTGGAAAAAAGGTAAGTTTTAAAAGCAGCTGTGGCGGAGCCCGGAAAGCCCAGGACTGACCCAGGACCGGAGCCTGGAAACGGGGACACTCCCGGGTTTTCCAGGACGAATGGCAAGGCTAACTAAAGCAGTTATTTAAACCCTGAAGTGCTATTTGCTACCATTTGAAGGCAAAATATCTGCGTTTTTTTTAAAAAAATCTCCCTTTCTCCACTCTGTAGGGTCAGCGTAGCGAAGAACTGACTGAGGCTGCAATCTTATCCACACTTACCTGGGATTAAGTTGAATTGACTATAATGGGACTTATTGCTGAGTAGATACACATAGGATTGGTCTCTAAAGCACTTATTGTGATTGGCAGGCTGGGGGGGGGGTTGGCTAGCTAGCAAGGAGTGTCCCACACCCCACGTCTCCTGGCCAACCCCAGCCAGCCTGACACCAATTGAGGTGCTTCAGTAGTGATAGTTGATGTTTTATTTTTTGTTGACATTTCAGTTGCCTATGTTTCTAACAGGGGAGCACAAAACAGTGTCAACAGTGAACCCAATCTGCCTACTACTTGGTTTGTAAAGAAATCACAGTCAAGTATCAAAAAAGCATACATAATTTGCATAATCCAAAATAGAACACATCACCTTTTCTTACAATATGTAGACCAATTGCTAGTTGTTTGCCCTCATTTCTTTCGTTCAGAATATTTGCATGGTTTCCAACTGACGTAGGTAGCTTGCTGCAAACGGATTAACATGGAAAGATATTAGCAAACGCTGTAAATTGTTGCTGTCCTAAGAACATGCACGATAGGAGAACATAAAATAATATATTATGTACACCACTATTAGTTTTAGTTGGAGCTTCTAAAAATGTAGTATCAAATAAATAGTCCTGGATTCAAGAAGGTATTAATCAGATACAGCAAGTGTTTAAATGTTTTATCATGGAATTAAAACTTAATAGCCGATGCTTTATTACTGCGTACAAAAGTCTGTTAACTTCAGTGAGACTTTTAGGCAGTCTTGAAATCAGGCCATGTGCTAATACCTTTTTCCAACATCTGTACTCTGTGGTTTTTGAGATATCCAAGGGTCATAACAAAGTCTCCAACATGTCTCCCTTTTTTGGTCTCCAGTCCTACTGACTAATTTCATGAATGCCAGATCAGCATTCTACTGCTTCAGAAAGGTGTCTAGGGTCAGGAGCTAGAAGATTAATAAATGATAACTTATGATGGTCTTTAATTGGATCCTAAAAGCTCGTATTAACAGAAATATGATTTACCGTACCTCCACAAGGGTTTATTATTCCAGTCCAATGTCTTAAAGGCAGTCCTGAATAATGGGAATCCATACAGATATCATAATCAGTCCCAAATCATGAGCACAGAGATATGCAATGCAAACGGATTCTAAGAAGGAAATTTCATTTCTTTTATGAGTACATTTATTCGTTATTTGTCTCTCCTATCCTGAGGGTTGAGGACAACAAAGAACAGTTTAATAATTCTATGTATTATAATTGTAGGTAAATATAATAATAATAATAATAATAATAATAATAATAATAATAATAATAATAATAATAATAATGTAGGTACGGGCCCAGATCTCTTAAAGAGTTCATAATAAAACAGATCACAGAAATGGAAACAAAAAAGAGGGGGACACAAACAACCCAAGGGCTGACTCAGAAGAGGTTGGCCCAAAATAAGTGGTTATGGATGTTTTTGAGCACATTCCTGGTCTGCCTTCTGGAGTGTCTTCCTCGTTCTTTTAGAGCAGTGGTTCTCAAAAAAATTTCCCCGCGCCCCCCCATCACCCGATTTTGGGGGGTGGCACCCCCCCCTTCGCGTCGCCCTCCGCACGCTCCGAGGCCGGCCCGGGAGCCGGCCTCGGAGCGTCCGGAACGGCCGGCGCTCCAGGGCCTTCTGAAGGCCCAAGCGTCAATCCGGGTATTTTTGATGTTTTCGCTCATGCGCAGACCCGTTTTCGTCTCTGCTCCTGGGCCGGCCTCGGAGCGTGCGGAGGGCGACTGTGGTGGTCGAGCCCCCCTTTGTGGAAAGTAGAAGTGCACATGCCAATGTCATCCCCAACGTTGGTGAGTCCATTAGGTCAGGCATTTGAAAACAGGTCTGAAATACGTACTAATACAATCAGTAAATTGCTTTCTTGTCCTTGGTCCCAGGGAGGCATACAAGGATCCCCCCTCTTCATCCTTTGATGGAGTATACTATGCTGAGAAAGATACATCCATGCCCCAATCCTATCCCTCACCAGCCTACACAATGCAGCAGCACAAATTGATAAGGCACTGCATCATGTGATGGAGGGGTGACCAGATGGCTTGGGAGAGGTAAGTGAAAATATTTTTACATACCTCCCTGCAAACCACCTGGCCACCAATGGGTCTCCTCAGACTTATGCCAGCATTAACCGAAAAAGCCTTCAGGGGATGTGCCGGGCTGGGGAAAGGGGGATAGGATCCCAGCTTGAGCGACTGCCACCAAGATCGCTCTCGAACCCCCCCACCTGCCCCACTCCCCACCCTGACCTTCCTGCAATCCTCCTCTGAACTGCCCATAATCCGCCACCTTACCATCCATTCGCACATGTGTGGAGCCTACAGTCATTTGTGCCGGTAGTCTCACAGCGCGTAATAGTGGTGTGCCTTTTGTGACACCGTACCTGGACTTATAACATTGGATCGCAAAATCCACTGCTTTAAGTCCAAGATTAGATTGAACTGCCTACTTCATGGCTGAGTTGTTACTGATTATGCTTTTCCAAAACACACATTAACATGAGCACAGAGGGGAAATCAGTTTTGTGTGCTGGGACCCTGCAGTGGCCAATGGCACAGCTCAAAGGTTAAGCAGAAAAAGGACGAAGGAGACAAGGGTGAAGGTGCAACAACAACTTTATTGTGGGGGTAATAATAAGATAAGACAATGTGCCCAGCTATTTATCATTTGGTGATAAGTCAATAATCAATATGGACTGACTACAGTGTAATGATGTAATGACTTTTTCTGGGGTAAGCACTGTGAGCCCCCCAAAGCTTATATCTAGGCCCAAGTCTGGCAAGCTTCATTGGCATCCTTGTCTGGATTAGAGTAAACTAGTTATTTTATCTCCTGTCTTGTTACTTTTTCAATTGCAAAGAGAATCTAAAAAGACAGAATGAATATAAATATCTGGAGTAGTTCAGAGAGGTTTCTATTTTACTTTGCCTTCATTTATTTTGATGCCCATTTTCTTTAAATAATTTGCACCTATTTGGTATTCAGCCAAATAATAAGCTGCAAAGCTATAAAACTGCCCTTAATACTTTTTTATGGGCAACTCTTTTAAACTCAATTAAATGCTTCCTATAACACCTTCTCATTTGCTCTAATACAATTCAAGGTATAATAAAAATAAATTTAAGCAACAGCAGTGTAAATATGTATGTAGCAGATTTTAGTAATAACAGTTGTTGTAGATCATTTATGGAATAAATAATAATGAATTATTAAAATAATAATAATAATAATAATAATAATAATAATAATAATAATAATAATAATAATAATAATAATAATTTATTACCAGAACACTAGGATTTTGCATGAACCAGAACTGAGCATCAGGTAAAGTGAGTGATTAGCCAAGAAAAATTCTTAAGATATGAAACAATATCACCTTTATCCAATCTGTAGTGAGAGGTCCAGTTTTACCACCCACCCACACTTCCTTCGGCTAAGGCAGGGGTGACCAATCTTTCAACATGAATGCTCCAGGCCCTTTAATGGTTGTATAGGTGAGGGCATTTCAGCAGGTGCAGCTGCTTTAGCAACACCATCAACACCTGCAGCTGCCAAGATTCTGTCTTCTACACAACTCTTAAGAATGCAGAGTCCCTAATGGTGGAAGGTTGGCCACCCCTAGGCTGCGGCATAAATTGGGGGAGGGAGCAAACTCCAGGAGTTGGTATGGTGCTGAGGGCACCCCCAACTCCTTCACCTCTTCCCAAGTGGAGATGCAAATGTCAAACAGGGCAGGGTATGACATACCCACGGTTCCCTCTCTTACACAGGATCACACTGGACCACAATATGCTGCAGGAAGGGGTTTATTATTATTATTATTATTATTTTACATACAATGCCCCTGGAAGGGACTCTGAAGCAGGGAGTTATCATGGCCTCTATTCTTGGCACCTTCTTCTTGGCCCCCTCCCTTAGCTTCTGGCCAGAAGAGTCTCCAGGTCCCCCGTGGCTGGGGGACGCTGCCACCACGCCACACCCCTAGGGCATGTGTCGGTAGTGTAGCGCACCTCCACACGTGGACACACCCCCGGCGCTTTGTGGCTCCTTTTTGGAGCCAAACGAGCACAAGGGAGGGTGGGAGGGCCAAACTGCAGCCGTTCTCGGTTGCTAAGAGAACGAGGAAGCGACGGGGCAGCAGGTAAGACCAGCCCGTGCCCTGGGCCCCACCGCCCCAATCGCCCCCAGTGGTGCAATGCCTCTGCTTCTGGCTCCTCTTTTAGGCCTCTCTGTGTCTGTCTCCTTCTTCCTCTTATGTCCTCTATTTCTTCACTCTCAGCATCTCCCTATATCTCCAACTTATTCTTTTCATCTTCCCCCTTTCCTAGCTCCCCTTCCTAGCTCCCCTTCCCATACCTTATTCTCGCTTACATTTCCCCAAGCTCTCTCCTCCTCTTCTGGCTTGTTGCTTTTCTCTTATCCTGCTCTCTTTCTCTCTCCACGTCCTTCACTTCTGCCTCCACCTTCTCGCGCATGCCTGGCTCAGCTGCCTTGAGGCTTCCATCCTCTTATGGCTACACCCTCTCCCAATCAGCTGGCCCAGCCAACTCCTTTCAGCCCCCACAACTCCATGGTCCCAGCAATGATATCATCACCATTTACATCAGAGCTGGACAAGTGGATGGAACAGTTCTGCATGACGGGTCGGAGGTTGGGTGGGATGACACAGGCATTTAGTGGGTGGAACAAACACAGTCATTAGGCAGTTCCTGCTATATGTACACACACACACACACACACACACACACACACACACACGCACGCACACACACACACACACACACACACACACACACACACACACCCCTACTGAATTCAGAGGGACTTATTTCTCAGTAAACATACTTCAGATTGCACTGCATGTCATATTGACTTAAACTGAACTAAAAAAGCATTATTCCTTCACTTCAGCTTAATTTGGGCTGGGGGGAAAAGGGTGGAATACACATTAAGTCATTCATTTAAAATTCATCAAACATTAACGGTTAATTTTAATTTTGTACATCCACTTAATCAAGGGAGTAAAAGGGAATAAAAAACCATAAAAATGTTCAAGTCATGATATGTTTTGCACAATAACTTGGCCTGACTTACATTGGACATTAATTTTATGTTTAATTTGGCAATCAAAGATGCAGCAGAAATAAATCTCTTCATTTATTATATAATCAGCTTCTTTAAACTAAATCAGGAGAAAAGTACTAGTCAGAGAAATTAACAGCCCAATCCTACCTAAATCTCCCCCTCCCCCCAATGCAGCCATGTCACCAGAGTGCGCACTGTATCCTGAAGGTGGGGCAGTCCCAGAGCTCTTCTCTGGGTAAGGGAACATTTGTTCCCTTTCTCAGAGGTAAGCCCTCACTGCCCTGCTGGGTCTACTCAGACCTGAGCCAGTGAATTAGTTGGCACAAGTCCAAGTGGAACTGTGAAAGTGGATTGAGCCAAGAAGGGGAATAGGATATCGGCGGTGCCACTGCCACTGATACCGCCCCTCTCCAGACTCGATCCGCTCCAGTCACCACCCTGCTGTCTGTCCCATACGTCCCCCACCCCACCCCATTCCTGCCTCCCTCCTACCCTCTGCCCTGACTTACTGGTGCTGGCAGTCGTTGGCAGGCTGCTGGCATGCATCTGCTCATTGCTCATTTGCAACAGCTGTAAAGGACCTTGTGCTCATTCTGGCAGTGCAAGACCCCAATCAGATTGGGTCATAAATACCATATTTCTCACTTGTTATTTCTCCCCAATTTTGCTACATCAAAAAAGTATGTGTGCACCACAGCACACATCCATTACCATTAAAAAGGTGAGATCGCGACTAAATCTATATTAGAGCAAGTAACAATGCTAATACTCATGTTGTCTATTCCATTCGTCGATCTGAGCGCTACAGTCAATCCTCGCTTTACAACAAACATGGTTCTTTTACCTTATCACATTCAACCACATGCAGTGCTAGTTGTCTGTTCTGTTGGCCCATATGGTGAGAAGCATTTGACCAAGTGAAGTCCCTGCTTCCCTGGATGGACATTTGTTCTGGAGCAGCATCCTTATGATCCATGAGATCCACGGATTAAGCATCTCTTTCTTTTATATTCTTCTCCCATTTTACAATGGTGAGACACAGTGATAATGAATGGTTTCCTGGTGGCTTCCTTGTGATTGGTATAACATGTAAAACTGCCCATAGCATAAAATTGATGGCCACTGGTCTGCCAGTTTGGTATTCTAATTAGGTCACATTCCCTCCCAGGAAAGAAATGGGCTATTGGCATGATAATACAATGTCAGGAGAAAAGTGCCAACAAGCTTGCCAAGTCAAGCACTGTCACCGTTATTGAGCCCGTAAGCAGGGAATGTTAGATATTAGCCTGCCATCTGGAGCATTTGCAAGATTATATTTGACTTACACATCAGAAAGGAATAAAAGCAATTTAATCTTCCTTACAGCTGCTAACAGGATCAGCTTTCTTACCTTTTGCTGTAAGCCATCATCACATTCCAGTCTCGTGCAATGGGTGGTTGGATAAATGGTTAGATAGATAGACAGCAGGGATGTGGATCTAGTCTCTGATTCCAAGTCTCGAGTCAAGTCCCAAGTCTTTGCCCCCAAGTCCCAAGTCTTTGGTTGCGCGTTGCAAGTCCCTATCGATTTAATGGGGAAAAAGGGTTTAAACCTGAATAAAACTCGACTTGTCGCAAAAGGCTCCAAGTCTCAAGTCTTTCAAGTCTTTTACAATTGCCAAGTCAAGTCCGAGTCAAGTCATTGACGCCACTTGAGTTTGATTCGAGTCCAAGTCAATAGATTCAAGTCTACATCATTGATAGACAGTATCTAAGTGCGCAATCTTAAAAAATCTTAAAGCACATTCGCGACTACTCGGGAGTAAGGGCGGCCAGCGCAAGGTCGGCCTCCTGAAGCAGGTAAGAGATTCCCCCGGTGGGGGTGGTCCAGGGGGCAGCGAGGGAGGCCATTGGCCGAGCCGGCCCGGGGGGGAGGGATGGCATCCGCCATATCCACAACATATCTTACTTCCGCCAGCTATTTAGCTGGCAGAAATCCAAGGAGGCCCATTCGGCCTTCCCAGCTCTACACCAGGAGAAGAGGATAAATGTCCCTTTCCCCAAGTAAAACTCCGGGCCGCTCCAGATTGGCCCGGAGCGAGCATGGGATCTGGCAAGCGGCCCTGGGTTGCCCGCCGGATAGTTATGTAGGATTGTGCTAACCATGTATTTATTAAAATTCAGCATCTCTGGATGTTACCCCCCTGCCCCAGTTTCTCCCTACAATTCTGTGAAATAGGTTAGGGTAAAAGACAGAGGCTGGCTCAGTGAGCTTTTTGGATCTAAAGCCATGCTCCCATAGGCTAAGTCAAGTACCTGTTCACTACACCAAAATGTAGTGATTGTGTATCATGCAGCAGGTAATTCAGAGGCTTGCCTGCCAATGCTATCTCTCTGGCTGGCACAATACTTTCTAACTGTCTTGGGAACCACTGAAACTCACAAACTTGCTAGGGTGTTAGCAGCATTCTGAATCTTTCAATATTTGGGGAATGAGATGTTCCCCATGCACACAACCGTGACACCAAAAAAGCAAACATGTATATGCTGCATTGTCGGGAAATGCATATTTTGAAATGATTTTTTTCAAACTGGGCAAGATGTGCCTCCAGGCACCAGGGAAGCCGCTGCTTAGTTGGCATGCTTGCTATCCGTCCATAAATTCCTTGTTCATTTATAGAATGTAAAACAAACGGATCCAGTTGTCCCCTGCAGAATGTTGGAAGCACATAAATATATACAGTAAACGTATGCTCAGTTTTTTTTTCCTGCAGACTATAATGCATAGCACTAAGGGTTGTTGTGCAGAACTGGAGCCTGGGACCCAAGAGCTGCCAGAGAACCTCTGCAAGCCCCTGTCCAGGTAGTACACCTTGATGCAGGCAATATCACTGGGTGGCGCAATGTGGATGCATGGGTGTGTCTGCCTGGGGTGTCTCTGCCCATGCTACTCCTGCTGTTCCTCCAGGTAGGCTTGCAGGAGTGGCAGATGTAGAATGTCATGGCATGGTAACAGGGGGATTGTTGCCATGTAGTTGGCCATGTTGCCCCCTGACCTCCGGAATGGGATAATATGCCTTGGTTAGGCCCCCTGGCCCTGCACCCACCTACTACTCTGCCCCAGGGGACCACTATGGCCCAAAGCACTTGGCCTCCTGCCCCCATTCCAGCACCAGGGTCTGCATCCCACTTGCCGGGATCCAGTGGCCCCTGGTCTGGGCCCCCTGCTGTTCAACTTGCTGCATGCCTCATTCAATATCTCTGGCTGCCATCCCAGGTAACCAGATGGCCATGGTATGAAGGCTGCCAACCTAGGACCCGGCACTCTTATACATGGCAGAAGAAGACATTGGTTGATATGGCCACCATGCTGTCACAGCAGAACCACTATTTTGGCACCCTGGCCTGGGTGCCAGATCAGAGAGTGTGGTGGAGTTCTGGCCATGGGCACTGGTGTGGGCATCCTGCTAGCGGGGCTGGTACCCACCATCTGCACTCTCAGGCATGTGGCTGGGGAGCCAGTCTGTAGGGCCCCCCATTTTTCCTTTTCTCTCTCCCATTCCCCCTCTCTTCCCCTCCCACCCCTGCTTCACCCCCATAAATTCCATATGCAGCCTCACCATGACTTCTGGGTTGCAATGCTTGTGGAGGGTGTCTTGGCAGCATGCTGGTGTGTGTTGGAGCATGCTGTGTGCCAGGGTGCCAATGCCATGTGTGGCCATCTGGGGTCACCAGCGAGCTGACCTGCTGATTCACAGAGTGCCTTGTGAATGGGGCTGTGTAGCCTCTGTGGGCATAGTGGTGTCTGGCAGGGGGTGGCATGTGTGGGTGCTGCTCTGGCTCCCTGCCTGCAGGCATAGCAGCCATGGGACTAGATGGAAGTGCATCATCCCATGTCTCCTTGCCCATGTATTCTGCTGTTGGCTTCGTCCTATGCATCTGCACACACACATACCCAATGTCTGCCCTCCAGACCACAAAGCTGCCTGCAAATCTCATATCCAGACACCATGCCCACCCCATGGAAGAAAGCACTCAATAATTGCTTAGGATTGGACCGTTTAACTACTACAGTATGTTACCTGGCACAAGAGAACACAAAACCTAATGCCAGTAGCACTAGCTAGGAAAAGGTCGGTGTGTGTAGATCTGCAACTTTCTAAGAAGACCCAAGGAGGAAATTCCCTTAGGCTATACTCTGAAACCACATTGTGGGAAACATGCACAGAAATCAAAAAGAAATTTCAACAGAAGAAGAACAAAAGGGACCTTTCCAGATCCAAACAAATCAAGTTGACAGGTCTCAAAACTTAGCCTTGATAGCCCTGCTGTGATCTTCTCTTTTGCCTGACAACTTTGAAGAACGGTGGAAGGGACAGTGTGTTTCTTCTTTCGCCTTGATCCTTTTGCAAAGGTGGTTATAGGCTGGAAATACAATCATTGCCATAGGAAAACATTTGCTTTTAAAGACACTGCAACAAATGATATAACCAATTCTAGTTTGTAATGGCTGCTTTTGTTTTCAGTGCCATTACAGCCTAGGACATTTCTGAAAGTGGAGTAGCATTGTTTGTGTGGAGTATGTTTTTCCCCCTAGTATTATCATACTAAGATATACATTTTGCATGCAATTCTGCTGTGCTTTTGTCACAGTGAGGCTGCTGTGGCTGGACCAGAGGTGATCAAAATTGACCCAAGGCTAAAAACCTTTCTAACTGGTCACTCCAAAATGACTCCAGAATAAGTCTTGTGATACAATGCTAATATTATAAATGCTTTATTTTGATTACCCAAGTATGACATTGATTTTCTTAGGTTGCCCAATCATTTTGTTGTCAAGAAAACTCTATCCCAGGGGTTCTCAACACCAGTGACACTGCCGTGCCGCATACTACCAGACGTAAGTGTCCATGATGGTTATTTTACCATGCCAGAGACCTGTAAAGGTAAGCTAAGGGGCTTAAGGGCAGGCGGGGTGGCCTTTTTTGGCCCTGGAAACCCGTGCACACAAGCTTAAACCTCTGGTTCCAGGTGGCAAATGTAACGTTCCCAACTATCAGAATGTTGTTCGTGACATTTTAAATCAGGAACTAGGGAACTAAGGGGAGCTAAGGGAGCTTTTTAAATCTAAGGGGAGCTTTTTAAATCAGGAACTAGGGAGCTAAGGGGCTTAAGGGCAGGCGGGGTGGCCTTTTCTGGCCCTGGAAACCCGTGCATACTAGCTTAAGCCTCTGGTTCCAGGGCTCCAGGGCAGGCGCCCTGGCAGCCTCTATCTTGTAAGCCAGGGACCCACATACCACCAACCAGCAGTCTGCATACCACTAGTGGTACAATTACCACCCATTGAGAAACCCTGCTCTAGCTGTATGCATCTTGAGATCAGTTTGCTGGAAAGCAAGACCAGGAAACAGCAGTTTGCCTACATGTCCAATAGTAGGCTATTTGGCTATGCCTGGGCTTTGTCTGGGCTTCCTAGAGGAATCTGGTTGCCTTATCATTTAATTGGCACTGAAAACCTTCTCCCTGCATTCTTTCTGTGGGTCACTTTATAAGAAGCAGTGGTGGCACTGTTGGCAGGAGATGGTGAGTCTTCCCATTCCTATCCCCTTCTCACGCACCCTCTTGGACACAGAAACTGAATGGATATTGATATAGGAACAGAATAGGTGGCAAATGTAACGTTCCCAACTATCAGAATGTTGTTCGTGACATTTTAAATCAGGAACTAGGGAATGTACCATTGCTGCGTCTAGCTCAGGATCTAAAAAGATGTGCACATAGTCCTGTAACTTCACCCAATGCGGTGTTAGGTTTGAAAACAAATAGCAAGCTGGGGCTGGCATTTCCCCATTTTGAAACAGACCTGGGGAGGGGGTGAGAGCAGGATCAAAACTGGTGAGGAAAAACTGCTGGAGCCTCTCGTTCCTCCTCTCTGCAATTTCCTGACTCCCATTTGCTAATTCTTTTACTAATTCATATTTGGTGAAGATGTGTGATTATGCACATGTTCTAGTCTAGTTAGTATTGACTCAGTATTGTCTCCTCTGTTTGTTGGGTTTTCAGACAGGGTTTTTTTTTTTCCCCAGACCTACCTGGAGATGCGAGGGATTGAACCACCACCCTTCTGCTTGCAAAGCAGGGGCTTTACTACTGTGCTACAGTCTCTCTCCAATTCCATAGAGTGGATTCAAACCCATGTACTGGTGATAATAAAATAACAGGCACAGTCCAACCTCAGCTATGGGGCATTTCTGTTCAACACTGCAGTCTTGAAGAGGCAGCAGTTCTGATATACACATACTCTTGACCCATGAGCACTGTCAGCATTTGTTGGACATCCTTCTTCGAGTGACTGAATGCGTTTACAACACTGCCAAAAAAGTGCCTTTATCCTGCCAGTCAGCATAACTGCAGTCTTCCCTGGGCTGAGCTTCAGCCAACTGGGATTTATCCAGCTTTCATCCTTTGGCAGATGTTGAAAGAGACTTGAATCAGAGAATATGTCTGGGTCAGATAAACATGATACAATTAATATGAAATGGCCTGTATGCCATTTTTTTCCTTCTCATTTTCCACACCCACACAAAAATGTTGAACACGAACAATTGGCGGCAGCAAACTCTATAGATTGTGTAGTCATATATTTGAGTAGGAGGCACAGCAGACCAATAATAGTCTTTGCTACTAATATTTAATCTCAACTGTATGAAATATGGATATTGTTACATTTTTGGTTAGACAGTGGCACTCTAGCACAAGAGTTCTTTTGCCCTGTCGGGGAAATCTGTCTCCAATAGTGTCAGTTGTCCCTGGAAATTAGGGCTGAGTAGTCTGATTCACACTAATCTCAAATTGAGAGGTTATTCTTCTGAAATTTAGATGGAGGACATATCTTCCATACAGCTAGGAAAAAGCAGGCCTCCATGGTGGTGGCAGTCCAATATCAATGCAGTAACTCCATGACAGATATCACTGGTGAGATACAGCACTAACATGGAAATACAGTTGGACTGGTGCGCGGAGTAAGTGGACTATATGGACTTTTTTAGAGTTTGTGGTCACTGAATGGAGCATGCATCACCACAGAAAATTGATATTGATGACTGCCTTGTAGAGCTGCGAATTGGACCTAAGGTCAGAGGCAAAGGCTCCAATCTATGCAAATGTTGTTGTGATAGTCCCACTTGCGTTAGTCATGATGACTAACTTGTTATCTTGGTTTCATTCAGTGGGACTTAGTTGTAACTTTAGATGGACTGAGGCCACAATGTTCAGGGACTCTGAAATATCCCAGCACTGGTATGTGCATGTTCCTATATTATGCCATGATCCAACACAGTGTAAAGCTAATTGAAATCTATAAATGTAAGCCCATCTGTTTTCAATGGGTTTTGGACTGAGTGTCCAAGGCTACAAATCTAAAAGACACTTTCCTGGGATTCAGGCCCATTGAACTCAACGGGACTAACTTCTGAGTAGACAAGCATACAATTGCACTGTAAATTTGTATTCATTCATTTTCTTAAACGGAGACCATCCTGAATGGCTGCTGAAGGATAAACACTGAAAGAAAAATGCAAAATAATACTGTATATTAAAAAAGTGCTCTGTTAATGAGGACTGCAAAGTATGCAGACATGGAGACAATCAAATTAACCTTTATTTTCAATAGGACTGTAATGTTTAGCCAATTAATTACATGACTGATTAAAAAGATTTGATGGATAAAAAGGTGCTCCTAATTTTTAGCGTTTTTAAAGCTATTTTTAATAAATTAAACATAAAGATTGCAGCTGGCAAGTGACATCTTAAAAAAAAAAGGCATTCCCTCCTATTTGTGAGGGGGGGATTACTAAGATTATGCCAGCTGCAATAAAGACATATAAAAAGAATGTTTTAGAACTGTTCATATGCAAATGTGCATAGATTTACAGCATAAGCCTTCAAAAAACAATGGCAGTGGAGCAAGATTGGGCCACCGGGCCCAGGAGAGGGATGGAGATATTGGCGGCATGCTCCACTGATATCCTATGCCCCATCCTGGGCCTGGCCGGCCTTACATGGCCTCCCTGGATTTGTGCCAGCCATTTTGCCGGCACAGATCCGAGGAGGCCCATAGGGGCTTGCTGTGGCTCTCCTCGGGAGAAAGTGATGAATGCTCCTTTCTCCCAAGGTGTGCCCCAGCTCCGCCAGTGCTGGCCTGATCCTGCTTAGGATCCCATGCAGCGTGTTTAGCATGCTGTGGTGGATCTTAGACAGGATTGGGCTGTTAACTGTATAATTAATTGGCTAATAATCATTAACTGATCGATAAGTTTGCTTTAATCAAGTGACAGTCCAACATATACTTTTTTTAAAAAAAATCAAAAAGTAGCAAAGAGAAAGGGCAAGGATCTGGCCCTGGGATGGAAGGCTTTGTAAACCATAAAGGTCCATTAGCAGTGTTAAAGGTTACTGTGGTAAGGCTGTAGTGCTATAATACCTATTTATAATAGGTATTATAAATATAACACAATGTGTATGTAATAATAAATAGTACCTATATATTTATATAGGTGTGTATACAGTTTACACACACACACACACACACACACACACACACACACACACACACTTATATAAATATATAAGGTAGGTACTATTTATTATATAATAATAATAATAATAATAATAATAATAATAATAATAATAATTATTATTATTATTATTATTATTATATAATAAATAGTACCTACCTTATATATTTATATAAGTATATAAATATATATTTATATTATTATGCCGGCCACATGACCACGGAGGCGTCTTTGGACAATGCTGGCTCTTCGGCTTTGAAATGGGGATGACTTGAGCACCACACCCTAGAGTCGGACACGACTGGACTTAATTGTCAGGAGTCACCTTTACCTTTACCTTATTTATTATTATATACACATTGTGTTATATTTATAATACCTATTATAACAAATGATTGTGATATTATAATAGCATTTAGGAATCGGATGTTTTCACTTTTGGAAAACAGAATCTCTCCCACCCCTACATATCTCCGAAATGCTTTCTGCCAGCATTATTCTCCACTTTTCCCATTCTTTTTCTGTAAGGATCCATTATGATAAGATGACGTATATAAGTAGCGTGGAACAGTGCCAAGACCTCCCTGGGATCGTATGACAGGCAACCTTGCTCTGCAATGTAATGCTACGTATTTTAACTTGTCACTTAGCTTGTTTTCAAGGTTTCTCCACTTTTAATGGAATGCTGAAATCTAAGCTAGCATACATACCTTCTTACCTGCTATGAATTTTCTGCTGTGATATTCGAAATCTGATAACACCAGTGCTTGAAATGCAATCCAAGGTCCAATCAACCCAGACTCAAATGCAACAGAATTGTGTTTGCAGGCTTGTGTGTGTGTGTGTGTGTGTGTGTGTGTGTGTGTGTGTGTGTGTGTGTGTGTGTGTGTGTGTGTGTGTAAAAAATGTTCTGTAAACAAAGATTGTGACCATGTTGGGGTCAGATCTACTAATGTGTAGAAAAATATTGAAAGGTGCTCGGAGCCCATGGGAGAGTGAAATATAAATCGAAATAATTGTTAATGTTGCGAGTCATGCTGGTGGACCCTGTGGGGGCAGAAGGGTGAGATTAAACATTCATATATACAATAGACATTATTCACTCAAAATGGGCTTTTTTTCAGTTAGGTGGAACCCATTTACAGCGCAATCCTATCCAACTTACACCACCAGTGTAACCAGCGGGGAGAGCAGGATGGGAGGCTTTGGAGGGGAGGGAGATTTAAATCCCCTTTGAATCCCACTTTGGAAGGGATTTGAATCCCCTTTCTGTTCTGGGGCCTGCCGTTCTTGCTGCACCTCTGGTTACACCGGTGTTGTAAGTTGGATAGGATTGTACTGTTAGTGAAATAGAGATAACCCATTCTAGCAGAACCTCATACTTCCCATTTCCCCTGCAATTTGTTGAATACTAACAGCCCATTCCAACCCAAAGGCTAAGCAGCACAAGTCAGACCTAAAGTCAGCCTAAGTCGTTTAGGGTGACTTTAGGTCTGGAACGCGACCATTTAGGGCGAAGTTAGGTCAAAGTTAGGTCGAAGTTACGACCGACGGACTAAGAACAGCCCATTCCAACCCAAGGGCTAAGCAGCACAAGTTGGACCTAAAGTCGACGTAAAAGTGGGCGGACCGTGGGTGTAACGGGGGCGGCAACCAATTAATGTTGGATTCCAGACCCTGGCGAGCACAGACACGCCCCCTCCAACACAAATGCTGACACAAATTTTAGGTCGACCAAAAAGGTGGACACAAATTCGAGGAGAACCATAGGAGCCATTTTACCTTACCCACTCCAGCCCTCTCCTGAAAAGTTCTAACACCCTACTCCTGAGTTAGGTCAGAGTTAGGACAGAGTTGTGCCTGCTAGGTCTGGAAACGGACAGAGTTATGCCACAGATAGGGAGCCTATCAGCACCCAGCCCCACCCAGTCTCTTTCCCACAAAAGCCCAGCCCCAGGCCCCCAGTCTCTCTCTCTCTCTCTCTCTCTCTCTCTCTCTCTCTCTCTCTCTCTGAGAACGTGGCGTGGGGTTCTGTCCCCCAGCAGCCACAAAGTGGGACTTTGTCGGTGGAGGGCAAAATTCACAAACACCCCACTTCTCTCTTCTCTCCTCCTCTCTCCTCTCTGCCCCCCTCAAGGGCAGAGAGGGCTGTTCTGGCTGTGGCCAAACTGTTTACAGCTGTGCCTGGGCAGCTGCCTCCATGCTACCATTTGCTAACCCATGTCTTTCTCCGAGCCTCTCCCGCCCCCCACAGGCAACAACACCAGCAGGTAAGTGCAGGTAAGAGCAGGGTTCGTGCTGACATGTGTTCTGACTTCTGCCTCTTTGCATATAGAAATATAGGAAGGATACATGACGCTTTACCAATGTGTTGTCTCATAGCTGCCTGCATAGCCTGCCATGATATGCCTCTTTACCAATGTGCCCTCTCATAGCTGCCTGCAATGCCTTCTCTGAAATGCCTCTTTACCAATGTGCCCTCTCATGTCTGCCTGCAATGCCTTCTCTGAAATGCCTCTTTACCAATGTGCCCTCTCATGTCTGCCTGCAATGCCTTCTCTGAAATGCCTCTTTAACAATGTGCCTTCTCATGTCTGCCTGCAATGCCTTCTCTGAAACGCCTCTTTACCAATGAGTAGTCAGATGCCTGCCTGCAATGCCTGCTATGATATATAGGATACATGCCGCTTTACCACTGTTGTGTCAGATTGCCGCCTGTTGTCATGTGAGCATACAACACCACGAGTGTGGTGCTGTTAACCTTCTGTAGACACCAGCTGTTCCCCCCTTTTTTCTCCACAGGGTCAACTGACAGGTCAGTATTGCTAGGATTGCCATGGTTGTGGCCCAATATATGTGTTGTCTTCTCTCTCTTTGACCCTTTTCCCTTACAGGATCATGCTCGCCTTACACTCAGTTAAGCAGCTCAGACCATGCTATGTGTTTCACACCTATCAGCTGTGTTGTATTTCTCTCCCTGCAGGCTTTTGCAACCGACACACTGGCTTGTCTTCAACGGCGATTGCTACCACACACCGGCTGCCATGTAACACCCCCTTGTTTTTTGTTTCCCCAGGAACGTCCATAACCACCTACCTTCCTGGGAGCACCCCTGGGCACGCAGTCTGGTTGCCCCACTGTCGGCTGCCTCGATGCTGACAGAGGTCAGGGAGCCAGCCCTGCAACCTTCGTCAGCTGCCGGCACTGCAGCTGCTCCACCTCCCTGGCTGTCATACTTGCTGTCCCTCCCCTTCCTATGGAGCAGGCTGTGGTTCCACAGGGGAAGAGCCTGCGTCTCCAGGTCCATGGGGCACATGTGCTGCTGCTGCTGCTTTCAGAGTGGCTGCTGTGACTACCCCTGGCAGCCTCGCCTGGCCATCTCAGCTAACGTTCCAGAACAATAAAGATGCCCCTCGGGCAATCGTTCGTCGTTCAGTCGTTAAGTCGTGTCCGACCCTTCGTGATCCCATGAACCATATCCCGCTAGGCCTTCCTGCCCTCCACTATCTTCCTGTGTTTGCTCATTTTCATGTTCGTTGCATCGGTGATGCTGTCTAACCATCTCATCCTTTGCCTTCCCCTTCTCCTTTTGCCTTCAATTTTTCCCAGCATCAGAGTCTTCTCCAGAGAGTCCTCTCTTCGCATTAGGTGGCCAAAATATTTGAGTTTCAGCCTTAGTATCTGTCCTTCCAGGGAACAGTCAGGGTTGATTTCATTTAGGATTGACTGATTTGATCTCCTAGCAGTCCAAGGGACTCTCAGGAGTCTTCTCCAGCACCACAGCTCGAAAGCATCTATTCTTCGGCGCTCAGCCTTCCTTATGGTCCAACTCTCGCAACCATACATTGCTACTGGGAACACTATCGCCCTGACTATGCGAACTTTTGTTGGCATGGTGATATCTCTGCTTTTTATTATGCTGTCTAAGTTTGCCATAGCTTTCCTTCCAAGGAGTAAGCGTCTTTTAATTTCATGGCTGCTGTCTCCATCTGCAGTGATCTTGGAGCCCAGAAAAGTAAAATCTGTTACTGCTTCCATTTCTGCCCCTTCTATTTGCCAGGAATTGATGGACCCAGATGCCATGATCTTAGTTTTATTAATGTTGAGTTTCAAGCCATCTTTTGCACTCTCCTCTTTCACCCTCATCAAGAGGCTCTTTAGTTCTTCTTCACTTTCTGCCATTAGGGTGGTATCGTCTCTGCATATCTGAGGTTGTTGATATTTCTCCTGGCAATCTTGATTCCGGCTTGCGATTCATTCAGCCCTGCATTTCTCATAATGTACTCTGCATATAAGTTAAATAGGCAGGGTGACAGCCTTGCCGTACTCCCTTCCCAATTTGGAACCAGTCAGTTGTTCCATGGCCGGTCCGAACTGTTGCTTTTTGACCCGCATACAGGTTTCTCAGGAGACAGGTAAGGTGGTCTGGTACCCCCATCTCTTTAAGAATTTGCCACACAATCCACACAATCCACACAATCAAAGGCTTTTGCGTAGTCAATGAAGCAGGAGTAGGTGGTTTTTTGGAACTCTCGGGCTTTCTCCATGATCCAGCGCATGTTGGCAATTTGATCTCTAGTTCCTCTGCCTCTTCGAAACCCAGCTTGTACATCCGGTAGTTCTCGGTCCACGTACTGCTGAAGCCTAGCTTGTAGGATTTTGAGCATAACCTTGCTAGCATGTGAAATGAGTGCAATTGTGCGATAGTTTGAGCACTCTTTGGCACTGCCCTTCTTTGGAATTGGAACGTAAACTGACCTTTTCCAATCCTTTGGCCACTGCTGAGTTTTCCAAATTTGTTGGCATATTGAGTGCAGCACTTTCACAGCATCATCATTTAGGATTTTAAGTAGCTCAGCTGGGATATCATCATCTCCACTAGCTTTGTTGTTAGTAATGCTACCTAAGGCCCACTTGACTTCACTCTCTAGGATGTCCGGCTCTGGGTCAGTGACCACACCAGCGTGGTCATCAGGAACATTCAGATCTTTCTTGTATAGTTCTTCTGTGTATTCTTGCCATCTCTTCTTAATCTCGTCTGCTTCTGTTAGGTCTCTGCCTTTTTTGTCCTTTATCATGCCCATCTTTGCACAAAACGTTCCCTTGATATCTCCAATTTTCTTGAAGAGATCTCTAGTCCTCCCCATTCTGTTGTTTTCCTCGATTTCCTTGCATTGTTCATTTAAGAAGGCCTTCTTATCTCTCCTTGCTATTCTCTGGAAATCTGCATTCAGTTGTTTATATCTTTCCCTTTCACCTTTGCTTTTTGCATTCCTTCTTTCCACAGCTATTTGTAAAGCCTCATCTGACAGCCACTTTGCTTTCTTGCATTTCTTTTTCTTTGGGATGGTTTTAGTTGCTGCCTCCTGTACAATGTTACGAACTTCCGTCCATAGTTCTTCAGGCTCTCTGTCTACTAGGTCTAATGCCCTAAATCTATTCTTCACCTCCACTGTAAACTCATAAGGGATATGGTTTAGGTCATATCTGACTGGTCTAGTGGTGTTCCCTACATTCTTCAGTTTAAGCCTGAATTTTGCAATAAGAAGCTCATGATCTGAGCCACAGTCAGCTCCAGGTCTTGTTTTTACTGACTGTATAGAGCTTCTCCATCTTTGGCTGCAAAGCACATAATCTATCTGGTTTCGGTATTGACCATCTGGTGATGTCCATGTGTAGAGTCGCCTCTTGTGTTGTTGGAAAAGAGTGTTTGCTATGACCAGCGTGTTCTCTTGACAGAACTCCGTTAGCCTTTGCCCTGCTTCATTTTGCGCTCCAAGGCCAAACTTGCCTGTTGTTCCGTTTATTTCTTGATTTCCTACTTTAGCATTCCAGTCTCCTATGATGTAAAGGACATCTTTTTTGGGTGCTAGTTCTAGAAGGTGTTGTAAGTCTTCATAGAACCGGTCAACTTCATCTTCTTTGGCATCAGTGGTTGGGGCATACACTTGGATTACTGTAATGTTGAATGGTTTGCCTTGGATTCGAACTGAAATCATTCTGTCGTTTTTGAGGTTGCACCCTAGTACTGCCTTTCCCACTCTTTTATTGACTATGAGGGCTACTTCATTTCTTCTAAGGGATTCATGCCCACAGTAGTAGATATGATGGTCACCTGACTTAAATTCGCCCATGCCCGTCCATTTTAGTTCGCTGATTCCCAAGATGTCAATGTTCAATCTTATCATCTCATTTTTGACCACATCCAGCTTGCCTTGATTCATAGACCTCACATTCCATGTTCCTAAGCAGTATTGCTCCTTGCAGCATTGGATTTTCCTTTCAACCTCAGACACATCCACAGTTGGACGTCCTATTGGCTTTGGCCCAACCGCTTCACTCTTTCTGGGTCTACTTGGAATAGTCCTCCGCTCTTCCTCAGTAGCATATTGGACACTTTCCGACCTGAGGGGCTCATCTTCCGGCGTCATATCTTTTAGCCTTTTGGTACTGTTCATGGGATTTTCTTGGCAAGGTTACTGGAGTGGTTGCCATTTCATTCTCCAGTGGATCACTTTTAGTCAGAACTCTCTGCTACGACCTGTCCGTCTTGGGTGTCCCTGCACGGCATAGCACATGGCTTCATTGAGTTACGCAAGCCCGTTCGCCACGACAAGGCAATGATCCATGAAGGAGCCCTCGGGCAGAGCCCCCTTGAAAAATATGTGCCCAATGTTACACAAGCATCGCCCCCCACACAAAGACAGCCCCCAGCACTCAAGCCCCTGCATGAATCCCTTCCAGGGACTGCCACTGCCTTCCCAGGGCGAACACAGCTGGGGGGCTGCCAGACCCCCATGGCACAGAGGGGAGGGGGGAGTTGGGGGGCCTCTCAGGCAGGCAAGCAGTGACAGGCGCCACGGAGCCCATAATGGGGCCACTTGTGGCCGCTGCGTCTCTGTAGTGGCTGCTCGGCAACCGGGGATCTCACCCGCCAGGGCCTCCGCCCGTCACGAAGTCCCTTCCGCCCATGGTCTGCCCGTTTCTGTGTGGCTTCCGCCCAAAGTCCGTCTGCATAAGAGGTGCCTGTTTCTGCATTGCCTTCATCTGCGGAGCGCCTCCTGTGTCCATATCGGTCTCTGCAGACCCCTCTCCCTGTATCTCTCGCCCACCAGCCTTGTTGTCTGTCTGTTTCTGACCCACCCGTGCCCCTCCCCAGCACCCAATGTCTGCCTGCCTGTGTGTCTGCCTCTCCTCCCACTCCCTGATGATGGAAGCTGGCCACCCCCACCCTGCCAGAGCGCCTGCCGCGAGGCGCCGTCGCTGCCCCATCTGGGGGTGTGAGGAGCTGCATGAGCCCTTCCCGCTCACAGCAGACAAGCCCACAGCATCTCTCCTTCATGGCCGGGGCACAGAGCAGAAAGCACGCCAGGATGCCATCTTTGTGGCATTGCCACGGCCCTGGAGGCCCAGGGCTTCAGGCAGCGCACGGGCGAGTCATGTCTGAGGCAGTTCCAGACCTCATGAGACCCCCCTTGTGTGTGACGTTCCCACCCCCTCCTTCCCTTCTCTCCCCCGCTCACCCCCCATGACCCCCACATGCGGCCTCAACGTGGCTTGGGGGTGGCATCGCCTTCTGCAGGAGGGGGGACGGCCACTCTCCCCTGCAGCAGGTGGCTAATGCACAGGGTGCCCTGTGGCGGCTGGGCTCAGGCACCTCGCTCACCTGTCACCTGCCCTGCGCCTGCCACATGACTGTCTCTTCCCCCATGCCTGCGGCCGGCCCCTTTGCGACCGGGCTGCAGCAGACCCTATGGCAGCTGCCATGGATGGACGCTGACAAATGCAGACAGAGGCCTGCACATGCCCGAGCCAGACATGGAGCCTGGAGAGCCTGCCTGCCTGTGAGGTAAGTGTTGCCTGGATCCTGGGGTGGTGCTGGGCCACTGAAACTGCAGCCTGCCTAACTCAGGCATAATTCTGACATAACTCAGACATAACTTACGCCTAACTTATGCTGAACTTAGGCCACTCTTATGCCAGACTTGTGGAGGAGTTGGGTTGGAGTGGGCTGTAAGGTGACTAGACTTAGTTCGAAATGCACACTGTGTAATAGCACACGGAGCTGTGTCATAGCTGTGTAATAGCACACTTTTTTGCATTGTAGCAAAGTGGAAGGGACATTGTACCAATGAACTGTTGAATATGTGAATGTGTGCACAGCAGGATAATTGAGGGATGTATTAATACAATGAAAGCCATAGCTCAGTGGTAGAGCCGAAGTATTCCATGCAGGATGGCCTAGGTTGGATCCCAGATACTTTCATTTAAAGAATCCTACATCACAGGGTTGGGAAACTTTCCATTTCAATTTTTTGTTAGTAAAGAATATTCTTTTCGTTTTTGTCCATTTCAAGCTGATCAGCTTTGGGCAAATCCCATACCCCCTCTTTTTTGTAATGGAGCAGAGAAGCATTTTTGTTTTGTTTTTTTGCACGGCATTCTTTTTTGTACTGTTTTCGAAGTTGAACAAGAGCATCCAAACTCTTCCCAGCAGCTGCCTCATGGCATCTACCATGTTTTTCCCTCAAGGCCCCAGGCATGCATCAGTCCAGGACACGTGGTGGTCATTGGAAGACAAGAAAAAAAAAAAGAAACTGGAAGAAAACCTCCAAGCCAGATGCGCTGTGAAAAGATTTAATAACAAAATGTTTTACAGCGCAATCCTGTGTAACCTTGCACCAGTGTAACAGTAGACGCACCGGTGTAACAGCAGATGCACTGGTGTAAGTGCACTTACACTGGCATTAGTGCACTTACACCGCTGCATCTACTGTTACACCGGTGCAAGGTTACACAGGATTGCACTGTTAATCAGCCCAATGCATTTCAGCATATGACTTCCTTGACAGTACTAAAAAAAATGATCAAACAATAACTTGTACAGAATTCTCTGACTCAATAATTACCAATAGGAAAAACTAAATGGAAAAGCAATAGACCCAAACCCTTCATGACAATATAAAATAAGATTGAATCATGAGAATGCATGCAATGCTACAAACGTATTATAAACATAATACAGTAATTTATTGTTAGCATTTAATAATTATTAAACCTAGCAAACCACAGAAATAATGAAATGCCTCTAAATTTTTACTCATTAAAACAAAACCATAAAAATACAAAATGGGGAGCCCGATCCTCTCTAACTTTAGAGTGACAGAACGCGTGCTCCGCCGCTCTAAACATTTGCAAATATGCCGTTGCCGTAATATGCGTTTGCAATGACTTGGGTGTAAGGGTGCTGGCAGCCCTCACTCCACCGGCAGACCATCCCCACCTCTTACCTCAGGAGATGGCTACTCTGGATTCCACTGACACGCACGATGCTTCCGCGGCCTCCCAGGCAGTGGGATGGAAGCGTGCAGTTCCGCGCTTCTGTAAGACCATTTACGATGGCCATAAAGCAAACTCAACCACTGGAATGCTCATTCCAGCTGTGGGGAGGGGGGATAGGATCGGGCCATTTCTGAAGCAGCGAGCCATTGTGTATACTGCACCTTTCAGCTCCCAGAACTTGAAGTCACTGGGTCCACGGTTGTATTCAATAGAACGTGTCACTAACAGTACCCCAGTGTGGTCGTCGCTAAAATTATGTTTGGTGTTCAGTGTTTTTTTTTTCCTGGTAACTTTTTCTACATTGTTTGCACAGGCACTGAATAACATACACTAATGATCCATTGCATGCACAACAGGAGCGCAACATTAATTTCAGTTCTTTTTCTATGAATTTCAATCAATTATGGGCTTGATATTCTGTATGAAATGTATCTAAACTGGGTCAAAGCTGGTTGAAAATATCTGAATCAGGTGTCAAACCACTCTTCAAAGTTAGTGCCTGAACCAGAACCAAACCAGAGTGTTTAAAAATACTAATGAACCTGAACCAAAAAATTCAGAAAAGAATGAATTATTTGCATCAGTCTTTACTGTGAAGGATGTTGGACCTTAACCATATCTTTCAGAGAGAGTATCTGGAAAGTGGTCAATTAGAAGAAACAAGAAAAGAAATCCTAGGGATAATTACAATTAAAAGTAGTTTTAGAATTCAAAATGAAAAAGTCACTGGACCCAGATCACATATAACTGTGAGTTTTATCGAAGATAAAATGACGGGATTAAAAGCCATGACAACAATAAAAACCTTTAAATTAAAAATGCAATGAAAAATCCCGTTTAAAACATTAAAAACAGTTTAGAATTACCTGTGAGTTTGTTACCTAGATGTGAAATTGTTGATCTTCTCCTTCTAACCGAAATATGCAAATTGTCACTAAAATTGATCTTCGTACAGCCCAATCCTATTGGACTTTTTTCCTAGTATTACGTCCATTGACTACAATGGGACTTACTTCTGAGTAAATGTACATAGGATTGGACTGTGAGTACTCTTAAAATTGGACACGCACCAGACTTCAAAAATGGCATCAATCATTGTTACTTTGCCAAGGGAAACCATCGAGATTGCAAGCATCTCTTCAGTTCTCCAAGCTTGTCTGAGCTTCAGCCTTCCTCCTCTCTTGCATGTTTAGAGGCATCTGATCCCAGCATCGAGTTGGCTGTTCATTCTACTGGCAAGATTTCCTCCGTAATGTGCTTGAAAGCTGACGCATATGAAGGGAGTGGGAGCGTTTGAAATTAATGCAGTTATGCTAGCAAGGCAATCAGACAAAAAACGAGCATTTAAAAATAGCTCACCAGCTTGGAGCACAGGGCTTCCAGCTGGCAGGAACCTCAGCCATTTGGATCATTCTCTTTTATGCATGGTCAGTGGTGAATAGTGGTGATAGTTATTGCTATCCATGATTTAATCATGGGTGAAACCCTTCACTTGGCTCCATGTGTCACTAACACTAGGCTGGATGATTCAGTTGGCCCTCTGTTCCTTTCTCTCCAGATGGGTGTTCAGTACACCACGAGGATACACCGCAATACTATTTGCATCTGCTTCCCAAAATTCAGTGGGTTTCTTTTTAAAGATGGTTGGCATCAGTGTATAGCTTTCCCACAAGAGGGGAAAAAAACCCAGGAAGGGAATTATAGTGCAAATGGCCACAGTAAATCCCAATTTCCCACAGCTATGAAAAATGTAAAATTTACAGCCTGCTACTTTTTATGCCAGATGATCTGAATTTTTCTGGAGTTGAAAAAGAAGTACCAAAGATGGAAACTTGGTCTCTCTTCAGCATTTTGTGGAGTCAGTATTTACTAAATAAAGAAGCAAACTTTGACTTGAAATTAATGTGGATCACAGTGCACTTAACAAAGCCACAGGAGATCTGTGTGGATTCAATAGAGCCTACCAACCTGTCAATCAGCACTTTTATGATCAAAGCATACAACACGATGGTGATCTACCCGGCGGCACTCCTTCTTCTCATTGAAACTAATGGAGACTTTTCACCAATAGCTCTTAGTTAATCATCTCCTATGAAACTTTTTAAAACATTAATGGCCCAATCCTATCAGGGCTTTACACTGACAGATTTCGCGGTGACAGATTTCGCGATGACAGATTCCCAGGCCGATGGCAGGAAAGCCGCTCCACCATTCAGTGGGCTGCCAGGGCAAATGGCTCAAGGCTGTGTGCAGGTGACAGTAGCCTGCTGAACCTCCTCAATCCCTTGATTGCTGGTAAGTTGGTGCAGTGGGGGGGGGGAATCAGGAGAGGATCATGAGCAGATCAGGGCAGGGTGTAGGATAGGAGGGGGAGAACCTCAGCAGCATCTGCACATGCCAAGATCATATCTCCCCTTCCTGGTCCAGACCTGCTCGCAGGAGTCTTCTTAGACCAATGGGGAGGGAAGATAAGAGGGAGTGGAAATAGGATCCTGGCATATGCTGGTGCTGCCAGGATCCACCCCCTCCAGAAGGGTAGGATGGAATAGTGTGTGTGGGGTGAAACACCCCCGGGCAGTAGGCGGGGGGCATCAAACCAGAGGTGGGTGCATCATACCAGCGGTGGTGACAATCAGGGCAGCGATTCGTGCAGCGGCAGCAGCAGAGAACACTGTGGCGGCAAGGCTCTGAGGAGCCTGCTGAAGGCTCCTGCCGCCGCCGTGCCATGATTTTTTTGGCCCCCTCCCTCCCACCCAAACCCTGAGGGATGTTTGACTCTGGCTTACTTCACTCGGGGGCAGGGTGAATAACGTCGGCATCAAGAGGGGGGCAGCTGGCGCAACACCAGCTACGCTTCTGACCCCCTCCTGCCACCCGCCTGCACCCTCCCTGCGCAGACACACTCCAGTCCCTCCCCTCCTTTTTCCTCCCACCACTCGACCCTCTACTGAAATAGCTGCTCTATGGTAATTTACAATAGGAGAACCTCTGTTCTGCTGTTGTAAAGCCTAGTTAGTAAGTATTGGGCCATAATTTATGGTAAAACCCCACCACACGTTTACACAATCCCACCACTCATTTACAGCAGGATAATACCTCTCATTAGAGATAGCTTGAAAATACTTTTTTGTGTATAAAGTTGTATATAGATGGGGAGGAGGCATAGCTCAGTAGTGAAGTACATGCTTTCTGTGCAGAAGATTCAGCCACCATCCTCTCTATTTAATTACTCGTGTAGCATACTGGGCAAGATCCTTGGGAGAACCACTGCTATTCAGAGTAGACAATGAGTACATTAGCCTGACTTAGTACAAGGCTGCTTTCCGTGCATTCCCCACCTCCCCTGAAATTTCCTGCCATCTATAGTGACATATCACAAGCATGGTCGAAAGCACAATGTGTAAGTTACAATAGCCTGACCTATCGGTCTATGCAAGCCAAGAGGAATACATACTTGTGCAAGGGAAGAAATTCTGTCCTGAAATGCTCTCCAGTTAAATAGGCACCATATCAATGCTACGGTAAGTGCCATGGGCAAATTCAATCATTCCAAGCGCGACAAACATTTTTGCAACAATCTAATCAGTTGAAAAGTTCCAATCTCCTGGAAGAGAACATTTCCATTCCTTATTTTTAAATTTAAAGCTGTTTCCCTTGTTTTAAATAACACCCAGCATAGCCTTTGCCTTCGAAAACCCCAAAGGGGCATGAACCAGAAAAAATCTATTAACTGGAATACAAGCAAGAGAAGTGTGTGGCTACGTGTGTGTGACAGCAGAAAGTCACAGCACAAAGGCAGGAGGAAAGTGAGAGACAGATAAAGATGTTTATACTCCACCAGGCTGAAATGTATGCTCAGTGTAATAAGGTGGGAGTCAAGTAAAAAGGGGGAAAAACAGAAATCCAATTTCTGCTTGAGGTGGCAATAGATTTTGAGTTGCAAGTGTCGAAAGAGTGGCTTGGTGCATGCGTGCGCACCTTGTATATCATTAATCTTCCGAGTGACATTCCATTCCTACTGTAAAAAATCAGGGTCTAGTGGAAAGATCTACATGTAGGAACTTTTCATAGTCACAGAGGTAATTAAAACCTAAGGAAATGCAGTTATGTAAGTAACAGCCACACTCCCCTTCAGCGATATGTGTGGGTGCATGAGCCGCCAAAGGTATTTTGGAAGTTCACTGCTGCCGATCACTCGGCCGAATGGATATGCTGCTTTCCCTTTTAAGACTGGTCGACTTGTCAATGGGGCAATCAGCTGCAGTGAAAGCATTCACAACTTCTATAGTCGCACATGTTTTTTTCTCTCCTTTTGCACACAGAGCTGCCAAGATTCCAGTCTGTGACTAGAAAATGGAAGACCTTAACAGGGCAACGAGAACAGAGGGAGCGAAGGAAGCGAGACCAGTCCTACCCTTGGATCAGATGAAGCCACCCACCTCAGGCAACAGCTTTTCAGGGGTACTGATCAATTCAATAACGTATTAGTATATTTTACCATGATAAAGCAGCCATTTGGTTTTTCTGCCACAGGCATTATTAAAATGTCTTTGACTGTCAGCGCAATCCTATGTAACCTTGCTCCGGTGTAACAGTAGATGCATGCACCAGTGTAACAGGATGGTGTAGTGGTTTGGGAGTCAGACTTAGACCTAGAAGATCCAGGTTCAAATCCCCGCTCAGCCATGAAGCTTCCTGGGTGACCTTGGGCCAGTCACTATCTCTCAGCCCCACCTACCTCACAGGGTTGTTGTGAGGACAAAAAGGAGGGGAGGAAATATGTACACCACTCTGAGCTCCTTGGAGGAAGGGCGGTATAAAAATGTGAAAAATAAATAAAATGTGAAATAACAGCAGATGCACCGATGTAAGTGCACTTACACTGGCATAAGTGCACTTACACAGGTGCATCTACTGTTACACCGGTGCCAGGTTACACAGGATTGAGCTGTGTGTCTGGAAGGAAAGAGACTTCTAGAAACTAATGATGGAAGATACAGGACAAGAGTTTGACAGAGAAGTGTCAGTTTATCCTTCAGAGTTCCTTCCAGCACAACGAGCAAAATCAAACAAATACATTGACAGATATATTCTGTTTGGAAATGTTCATAGTCCACCATGTCTCCAGAATTAGGTTTCATTTATGTCTTCAAGCTTCTCCAACTCCGGCAAGGTCATTCTTACGAGCTTTCATCATTACGACATTTTTTTTTAATCATAATGAAGTTTCATCTCCATCACTGACTCAGTTATGTCAGGAGCTATGGGCTACTGATTCCCCTACATGCCAATACATGATGCTTATCTTACTTTTCACTGTTCTATTAGATATTGTAATAGTGCCAGTTTGATTTTTCTGCTTTGGGCATCAAAATGTCTTTGTGTCAGGAAGGAAGGAAAGAAGCTTGTGGAACTAAAGAAGGAACACACAGGGCAAGATTTGGATTAGGTAATGTCAGCTTATCAAATGACCATCTATGGTGCATTTTATTGCTTGATGATCATTTGATGTTTCTTCAATGGGCATTAATGTATGGAAATATTTCTTCAGTGACATATTATTAGTTAGGGGACAACTATCAGTCAGGGAGGAGCTGAGATCAGTGTTCTGTAATAAAGGGCAGCGACTATACAGGTTGAAACATGTACAATGCAGCCAACAAGGAAGGTGGGCCTGAGGGTCCAATCCTAATGATGCATTCTGCCAGCTGATCATGTGTTTCGCTGATGGATGGAAGTGCCGCTGAGAAAGCAAAAGTACTGCTGCTATAGTGCACATGACGAGGCCACCAGCTCACATGGCTAGTGGCCATGCACACATGCCAATGTAAGAGCCGCCCTCCATCAGTGCTTGTATGTTGGCAGTAGGGGCAGGTGGTGAGAGGAACAGGGTGGGGAGCAGGAGGAACAGGGAGGGGGCGGGCAGGGGGTGGAACAGGGCAGGGAGGGGTGGATTCTGGCATCACCAGCATGTGCCAGGATCATATCTCCATTCCTTCCCCCCCTTTCCTTTCTCTTCTTGGTTCGGTGCCATAGGAGGCCCATTGGAACCCACACTACTCACCTGGGGAAGGGGACAAATGTCCCCCCAACGTGAGCCTGGGCCGCACCGCTGTGGCCCGCAATTGTCCTAGGATGTAGCAGCTGGCCCTTTAGGCAGGATCGGGCTGTTAATCTTGGTTAAAGTAGGGAATGGTGACTACAGAATAGTGTCAACAGTTTCTTTTAGCTTCTTTTAGGATTAAAAATCCCTCTGGATTCTTTTCTGTTCTCTACTTAATTATACAGTATTTCTCTGATTACAGTACACTGCTACGATCTTGCACAGTCCTTAACCAAAACCATGGCTGTCTCTACATACCCAGCGGTCTGAGGAGAGAATGTAGAATCCTGAGGTGATAGAATAGAGTGTGCAATTTCATATGTGGGGGGGGGGAGTGACATGTTGAATTTCCTAATACATTTTTAAACCTTCCTAGTTGAAAACTAGTATTGTACAGCAGACAGAGGGCTGGATAGAACTTCTTCCTACTATGCTAGTTTTCTTCTGGTATGGATTTTTCTTAAATGTAGGGGAGTGTTTAAAATTGGTTTCCCCCACCTTAATACAAAATAGTACAGCCCATTCTATTACCTCAGGCATTTATGACTTTATTCTGTTCCATGAGTAGACTAGGCCAAAGTCCTGACACAATCTGTGTTCTGTATCTAGGGTTATGTGTGGTATTTCACAATAATAAATGTCAGCCCTACCACAATGTCCATTAGAGTTAGCAAAGCAAAAAATAATGAAGGATTGCAATGGAGATATGTTGGCATGGACAGACACTGCCTCTCTGCATAGTCCCTTGGCTACACTGGGCTGTAGCTCTGTGAGAGATGTGATATAAACACTCCTAGGGGCTGCCAGGATACTTGTACAGTGTACAAGGAATCCCTTTTGGACAGTGTAGTCTAGATGTGTGAGTCAGGATGAACATTTTCACTGAAATGAGGAAGGGAAATGTCAGTTCCTGTTGAACTGAACTGGACTGAAAGACAGTCAACTTGAGAAGGAAGAGCTACACATTTCCATACAGAAATAAATTTAATTAGAAAGCAATACACAAGAGATTGGAGGAGGAAGAACTGACAGGAGATCTTGACTTACAAATGACCATTCAGATGGAAACAAGGCAGTGGGATATTGAGGCTCTATCAATGCCACGAAATCACAACGGGCCAAACCCATTAAAGGCAATCAATCAAATGGTTCGGAGACCACAAGCTGCAGCTTAATTAATCGCCAGAAATAAGTAAATCAGATTTCCCAAAGGTGCACATGCAGGAATACCCTTAAGAGATTAGCATGCGATGAACGCCAGCAAATGTAATGGGAGACGACAGGGTAAAAGTGAGGGTTTCCATTGACATGTGTGATACTTCGTCCAACTTCTCATTTGCACGTAGCTGCCTTTGTCTCTGTAATAGCAAACACTGTGATAAAGTGAGGTGGGTGCCAGAAAAGTAACCCTGTAAACTTGCACATTCAGTGGGGCTAAAAAAAGGCCGGCCCCAAGCCTCCTGGTGCTTGAGGTGGCATGCCAAATGCTGCCCCCTGCCTTAACCAGTGATGTGCCAGCCTCTGCTCCTCCCGCTCTCCAATGTTTTACCTCAACACTCTACCCCATTCTACATTTCCTCTTCCACTCTGTCTCCCTCTTCCTTTTCCAATACAGGGAGTGGAAGGAGGAGGAGAAGTGAAGGCAAGTAGGTGGCTAGAGATGAGAGCACCCCACCAATCTGCTGTCTGAGGAGACTGCTTCAGTTGGCATCATAAATGGGCCAGCCCTGCACAAAGATATCAGCCAGTCTGGGACTCTGACTCGAGATTATATACAATACTGAGCTAGATGGATCAGTGGTCTGACTCTGGAGAAATCAGCTTCCTATGTATTGTTAGGATACAATTCCTATTTATTTTAGGATACAACGGGGAAGAATGAGATCTATTTTGCTGAGGAATCAAAAGGAGGCACGGGAGAGTGAAAATGCTCATTCGGTTAGCAGAAGGTGCCCATAGGATTAAGCTGTAAGTTTCATGCTATGAAATTGTTTGAGCCAGCATTTTCCATGCACAAATGTCACATGATCTATTGCACCACATTGCAGACAAACACATCACAATTAATGCAGTAAACATACCAAACAATCACAAATTGTCACTGATTGGTCCCTGGCTAGGTCATAGCATGCAACGGAGTGTGCATAAGCACTGCTGCACACTCTGTGCTGACCCAGGATAGATTTGGGCTGTTAGCTTGTTGCCTAATAACAATAGCTTGGCTTAATAAACTTCATTGAACTTCAACTTAGAAAAAAATATATGTCAACTCCATCTATCAGTGTCAGATACCATCAAATTAATATTCTTATTGCATATCCCCATTAACACTTTTTAGGTCTTGATATTGACTGGAGTATGATAAATTGTGTGCCTGAATATGAAGTTCAATAGATTTGTGAGTTTATGCTTAATGTACATCTCTGAGATAAATATTATGTGTCCCTGTCCTCTATTAAGTGCTGTTGCAATTTCCTTTATTTTGCATGTCTGACTAAACCAGCAGCATTTAAAGATGGAAGTTGAATCTTACCCTTTTTATCACTTTACTGTACATTCCTAACAGCGCAATCTGACTTAACTTTTGTGCCGGTTTAACCAGCGGCGCATCGAGAATGGGAGGCCCCAGAACAGAAAAGGGATTCAAATCCCCTTTGAATTCCTCTTTTGGAGGGGATTTGAATCCCTTTTCCATACTAGGGCCTCCTGTTCTCGCTGCACTGCTGGTTAAACTGGCACAAAAGTTAAGTCGGATTGCACTGTAAGTTTTGTGTTTTCATGGGGAATGTCCAATTTAAAATTATGTATTTAATTTTGGAATGATTTTGTGTATGAAGAAGCATAGATTGTCCAGAGGACAAGTGAACAGCTTTAGACAATATCTACGGGGAATGAACATGAGCCGCAAAAGCATCTTTGTTTCAAGTACCGTGTTGTTGATGCCGTTGTTGCTATTGTTGTTGCTGCTATTTAGGCATAGCAATATAGCAGGGGTGGCCAAACTGTGGCTCCTGAGCCACATGTGGCTCTTTGACATATAATGTGTGGCTCTCAGAAATATGTTGGTTGAGCTCCTTCTTGCATCACAATTTAATATAAAAAGAAAATAAGAAATGTTCAAGCTTTATAATTATTTACCAGGTGTAAGCTGAAAGGATTAAAACATAAGTTTAATGTTCATGGTGAGCAAAGTTTAATGTTCTTATATTGAGCAAATTTGGCAACCCCTGCAATATAGCACTGCATATAAAAGGCTTCAAAGATTTGAATGAAAAGCCTACTTCAGGCAATCTAAAGCGAGGAACAAACTAGAAAATGAAGTAAACAAAAACAGGACAGTGAGGGGTGCTGTCCCAAAATAGCAGTTCTGAGCAAACATCATTGTCTAAAAAAACAAATGTTCTTGTGAGAGGTTAATTATCAATGTCACAGACTTTTCTGGCATGAGGGTACAGCCCCTGTGTTACAGTCTTATCCACCTTAATGGTATTTCCTTTGTGTGCAGTAGAGCAAAACGTCAGTGTCTTTCGAGGTAGCATTGATTTTCAAGCAAGTCCTAGATAACAATAAATGAGGGAGGCAGGTTGAGATTACTAGAAAATCTTTCTGTTGCCCATTTGTCTCCTACTGCTGACATACTATAACCAACAAATTTATAGTATGCACAACAACCGGTTCAGATAGATTGGTTGAAATTCTTCTGTGGCCCTCATACATACTGAAGGTACTTCTGACACATGTCACTTCCAATGTACTACCATATCTTATCTTTCTACTGTTATTAATAAAATAAACCCATTGGTATTTCCAGAGCGAAAATGAATGTGCTTCTCAGGATATTATTTTTATTTTTACACATTCCATTCCTGGACCAAATGACCCTATTAGAGAAATGGTAGAATGTAATGCTGACATTGGTATGGCAATGAACAGGCCAAGGGTGGCAGGCACTACACTCTACAAATCATTAAAGGCAGGTGGGGGTTGCCTTACAATATAAGGTTATTGTAATGCTGCTGTATAATATTATTTGTGATTTTGTTTTGCACAATCATTATGCAGCAGTTTCCGATTACAACAGACCTGAGAAATATACAGTGGTCCCCTGATATCCGGGGGGGGGGGGGAGGGTTGGGTCCGGCACCCTGCAGGTACCATGAATCTGAGGATGCTGGAATCCTCAGGGGGCCGGGTTGCAGTGCTGCACATCCACTGAATCCTAACCCCCTTCCCGAACCCAATCCTGCAGTGCGATGTGGACCTGCACCAGCTATTTAGCTAGTGCAGGTCTGAGTAGAGCCCTCTGCACTGCAGAGGCTTACCCCGAGGTAAGGGAATGATTTTTCCCTTACATAGAGGAGACATCCTGGACTGCCCCACCACCACCACAGAATGCAGCAGTACCCATTTTAACTCCACTGCATTGACAGGGGGAACTACAGGATTGGGCTCTCAGTAAGGTAGAATATCCACTGATCAAAATAAACAAGCCTTCATTGCCTCTGGGCATCAGCCAAGTTGCTAATGCTTCCTTCATGTGTTCTCAATAAATTTGCATTTTCTCAAAGATTGTGGTTTATTGAAACTTCTTAGCTATAATTTGGCTTCAATCTTGTCAAATGATTGACTGATTGCTCAGCCTTTATTGTCTCTTGATTGCCTATAAACTGTTGCATTGAATTTCTATCACGGACTGCTGGTTTTCCCAACTCTGTGACTGCAAGTTTCATCAAGTCCTGTTGAAAGGTTCTCCTGTGTTGGTTTCTTGTCTGATTTTTTCTATGCCTTAAAATTGGCCTGTTAAAAAGATCAACCTTTTTTATAGAACTTCAATTCCCAGTGGTATTAAGTACAAATAAACTTGGATTACAAGAGGTTAGATCAATTATAAGTACATTAAATTAAAGTAAAGCAAATAGAAGCATCGCATAAACATCTTAGTACGGAAAGTCTTGATTCAGCCCGTTTGTGATATATATGTGTATGTAAGTATACAAATCCACACACCCCATATTCCAGATGCAAATATTTGGGCACTATAAACAGAAGGGCAGGAGAATGATATGATTTTCATTCTTAGATTATATGGAGCTATCCGTGATGATAACTGGTTATTTTATGCAAATACATATTATGTTTTAGGAATGATACATTTGAAGTGCTGCTCACTGGAATAAGTAGTCTTACACCACACGAAACAGGGTGTAAGAGGGGGATTTGGCCTGGGGCTAAAATGAGTTACACAGTGACATACCAGTAGGAGTTGCTGTCTGGATGTAACTTGTGACTCAGTTGCTGATACCACAAACTCACATTCGTCTTCCAGAGTGAAAGTCTGGGAGTTTACCTGGGAGTCCAGCACCTGCAGCACTTCATATTAGTGTGACCTACTGGGAGGTGAGAAGCAAAGCAGACGCCTTTTGTTATATAGCCAGCCTTATAACAAAGGCTGTTATTCCACCCACCCCCACATAGCTGGAGGCTAGTTCTTGACCCTTGTATGCACTTGTTACTGGAAAAATACCACGTCACCAAGCTGGGCTCAGCCTGGGGGGGAAAGAACCCCCCCCAAGATATAAACAGCTAAACTGAGCTCCCTGCAACAATCCAGCTAAAAAATCAGTATATAATGACACATGCCTTCCAAGTTCTTGCATAAGAACATTAGAACATAAGAAGAGCCCTGCTGGATCAGGCCAAAGGCCCATCAAGTCCAGCTTCCTGTATCTCACAGTGACCCCACCAGATGCCTCCAACAGCACACAGCCAACAAGATAACCTGTTTCCTGCTGCCACTCCCCTGCACCTGGCACAGAGAAAACCTACTTCTAAAACCAGGCGGTTGCTTATGGCTTGTAACCTGTGATGGTCTTTTCCTCCATGAATCTGTCCAAACCCCTTTTAAAGGCATCTAGGCCAGGTGCCATCACCACATCCTGTGGCAAGGAGTTCCACAGATGAATTACACGCTGGGTAAAGAAGTATTTTCTTTTTTCCGTTCTAACTCTCCCTCCGCTCAATTTTAGTGCATGTCCCCTGGTTCTGGTGTTGTGCGAGAGGGAGAAGAATCACTCAGAATCACTCAGTTGAGAATGCAATCACTCAGTTGAGGCTGGAGACATAATTCTGAGTAGCCCAGCCTTCAACTCTGTTGTGATAGGCTCAGCCTGATGAGGGGGAAAAGAAAAAAACCCTAGAAATAAACATCTACATTGAGCTGCCTGCAAAAATCCTGCTGAAAATCAGTATAACACAGCCACCTGGCAGATCCCTGCAAACAGTCAGTTTGAGGCTGGAGACAGAATTCTTACGCCTGGTTTTGTTCCTGCTTACAGCTGTGTACAGCTGATCACCTGCACCTGAGGTGCTCCAAACAAAGTGGATTCAAAAGCCAGGGCCCTGGCCATGAAAAAAAAAGCCAAAGTTTCATTTCTAATTTCAGTGGGGAGGGGGTACCCTTCCACCAATTCCCGCACCTCATTTTCCCTAAAACAGTTATCTTTGCTCTTCTGGGGGGGGGGTCAGTGGGGTGACCCTAGAACTCTGAAAATTGTTTTAAAAATAGTTTCACCTGTCTAATTTCCACAAAAAAAATCCAGAAAAATTAGGGGAAGCCCTTTTTTTAAAACTATTTTCTTTCAGGCGTTGCTCAAAGCACTCATTGGGGCAAAAATTTAAGAAGAGATGGCATTTTGATTAGTATTAATTAAATAGAAGCAGTTTAGAAGAAAGCCTTTAGAGAGGTTTCAGAAAGGCCATAAAGGGGAAGAGGAGCAGATCAAAGTGCCCGAAATGGCTAATCGAGAGTTAACGGAATAATAGGGAAGGCAGGAAACGAAGCAAGACAGAAAGGTTTCACTATGGCAGAACTATGGAATAATAAAAGAAACTGACAATTGACTGAGCAGGACAGACAACTGAAAAATACAGCAATTCTGGGAAGAATGGCACAGAAAGCCACTGATGCAGGGCAAGAAGCTGAACTCAATGAAGCAGGACTGGATAAGGCTGGAGTACAGCAGACAGAAGATAACAGAATCACAGAAGTTAAGAAAAGAGGGGAGGATTAATGGAACTGTTGCCACATAACAGTACCAAGCAGCAAAATCTAAGGGGGGAGGCTAGCTTAAGGGAGGGAGGTATATGGGATATAAAGTATAATGGTGTAGAGAGTGAAGCTGTGGACTATAAGAGGTTGTACAAACAGTAAATGTACATTTAAACTGTGAACCTGTGCATAATGGTTAGTGTATAAGTCTTGTTGAAATCAATAAGCCTTACATCTCTGCACAGGTTTGCAACCTTATGAATTAAATTGCCGACATTGTTGAGCACGTAAAGAGCTCATTATGAGAACATTCAAGAAATATTCAAGCTCGGATCACAGTTACTCATACGGAATCAATTAAAGAAAATCGGTCCTAGGCTGCAATTCTTCACATAAAAATTCTGGAACCCATAGTGACTATATTTCCCATGGCTCCCGGTGACCCTTGATGCGGTCATGAGCACGTCTAGCAGCACCCAGGAAGCCCTACTATAGTAGTTCCCAAGAATTCTCCCTACAGCACTCCACCTCAATAAGTTTGGTGGTGAGGGTTTCCAGGAATCTCTGTGCTGGGGTTTTAGCCAATAATATTGCTATGTGTCACAGCCTAAGGTCCCAATCCAGTTCAGGTTGATTAAAATAGTGCTAATCAAGTGAGAAAGAAGGTTCTTGGCTGTTGCTTTTGTCCCGTCCCCAATCCCCCAATATCACCCAGGAACATCTCTGTGGCCTATCAGGCAATAGGTAGGGAGCAAAGTATCCTCTTCCATTCTCGGATAGCATCATTTTAAAATTCCCAGATACTACACTGACCCCTGATGCAGTGGTGGGGTTGGGGCATTCAGAAATTTTAAAATAGTGTCATCTGGACAAGGAAGAGAAAGTTCTGCTGCCACCTCTGTTCTCTCCAATATCACCTAGTACTTCCCATGGGTTAGTGGGGATGCTTATTGGAAGGTGTTGGGGAGCAGGTAGCAACAGCAAATGAAACTCTTCAAGTGGACACCCTTTACTGGGGGGTTACCCAGCAGCCTGCTACTACCTATTTCCTGCTGCTGCCTTCCTGTAACTGATAGCAACCTATATTCCTAGCCTAACCTATGACCCAAGAATCTATATCCTTAACAACAACAACAACAACTGGCATTCACAAGTATACTGCCTTAGAACCTGGAAATGGCAAATAGCCATGTAAACTATTGATAGTCATAGGAACCCTTATCCATTAATGACCTAGAACAGAGGTTCAGGTGGTGTATCACTCCTGGGACCACCGTTGTGCTGTGTACCACCAGAAGTAAGTGGCGATGCCATCATTGCCACATCCAGGTTTTTGACTGCGCTAGAGCCTTGAAAGGAACAGTAAGGGGGTCGAGGCGGGCAGGAGGGCTTTTCCCAGTGCACGAAACCTTACCATCATTTTCAGGGCTAGCTGAGTGCTGGCATACCACCATCCTGCGATCCGCGTACCACTTGGGAACTTCGGATCTAGAAGGTAGCTAGGGCTATAAAAGGAGATTCTTAAGATTTTATTATGTTTCATTAATACACTGACTGCAGTTGGAAAAATTATTGTGGTTGGGATCACCAGAGGAAGGTTTTTCCCCTTATGTAGTGGTGTCTCTGGGTAGAGACTTTTTGTCTTTTCCATTATAAGTGAAAGACTGGGGAATAGTCTAGTACTTTGCTTGGTGACACTATTGCATTGGGAACCAATACTGCCCTAAGAGTGGGCAGTTCACTAACAGGGACCCCACAGGAAAACAGGATCACTGCAAACTATGAACGCACTCTCCCTTTATCATCAGGAGAAGAACTGTGCTCATTTCTCTGTAGAGAACTGAATATACAACTGTTGGGGCTCAACCGTTTCTGTGATCAGTGGGCTGCACACATAGTTATATCATTACATGGACTGTTTTCATATCTGTGTGCAGTCCTTTTACTTGTTGCTGATGAAGGGCCCATATTTCTCACTTTTGCCAGGAAAATATATATTTTTAAATGAACATGTAGCTTTTTTTCCCCCAACAAAACATGGAAGGATTTTTGGAACACACTCAACCCTTTCAGAAAGTGACATGCCTCTATATTCTCTTGTGGTGAAGATTACTTGTAAATGCACTCCCAACTCAGAAGAATCAATATTTTCTCATCCTGAGAAGCAACTGATAATAAAGTTGGGTTATTTTAGGACACCTTTAAATAGTTGAGCCATATTCAGAAGAAACGTCACCATGGGAGGATGTGATGTTGTTGCATCATCTGATACTATGGTGTACTTTCATCTCCACCCAATTTTGGCACATTTACTACTGCAAGAGTGTACAGTAAGTCCTTGCTTACTGTTTTGCTATCCGCAGAGGCGTCGCTATGGTGGGGCGGTACCGTGAGTTGCACCCCGTCCTAGTCCCCATTTACAAACCAGCACGAGGCGGCCCCGGTCCCTCACCATCAGAGCCATTCCATGCGTAGAAGGCAACGGGCAGGAGATTTCTCAGTTTTTCTACGATGTTAAGTGAGGACTTGCTGTATTGCTATCTCTAGAGACAATTGTCTATAATTGGAGAGTGGGGAGGAGTAAAATGTCAGTTCTATTAATGGTATAGACAGGATGGTGTAGTGGTTCAAGAGTTGGACTTAAACCTGGAAGATCCAGGTTCAAATCTCTGCTCAGCCATGAAGCTTCCTGGGTGACCTTGGGTCAGTCTCTATCTCTCAGCCTAACCTACCTCACAGGATTGTTGTGAGGACAAGAGGGAACCACCCCGTTCCCTCCCTGAGCTCCTTGCATGGTGTCCTCATGCACACCACCCCGAGCTCCTTGAGGGAAGGGCAGTATAAAAATATGGAAAAAGAAATAAATATATACAATGGGACATGAGAAATCTTCAGATGTTCTTTTTACAGCCCATTCCAACCCAACTCCTCCGCAAGTCTGGCATAAGAGTGGCCTATGTTCAGCATAAGTTCGACATAAGTTATGTCTGAGTTATGTCAGAGTTATGCCTGAGTTAGGCAGGCTGCAGTTTCTGTGGCCCAGCACCACCCCAGGATCCAGGCAACACTTACCTCCCAGGCAGGCAGGCTCTCCAGGCTCCGTGTCTGGCTTGGGCATGTGCAGGCCTCTGTCTGCATTTGTCAGCGTCCATCCATGGAAGCTGCCGAAGTGTCTGTCACAGCCCGGTCGCAAAGGGGCCGGCCGCAGGCATGGGGGTTGCGCCAGTCATGTGGTGGGCGCAGGGCAGGTGACAGGTGAGCGAGGTGCCTGAGCCCAGCCGCCACAGGGCACCCTGTGAATCAGCCACCTGCTGCAGGGGAGAGTGGCCGTCCCCCCTCCTGCAGAAGGCGATGCCACCCCCAAGCCACTTTGAGGCTGCACGTGGGGGTCATGGGGGGTGAGCGGGGGAGGGAAGGGAAGGAGGGGGTGGGAACATCACACACAAGGGGGGGTCTCATGAGGTCTGGAACCGCCTCTGACAGGACTTGCCCGTGCGCTGCCTGAAGCCCAGGGCCTCCAGGGCCGGGGCAATGCCCACAAAGAAGGCAGCCAGGCGTGCTTTTCTGCTCTGTGCCCAGGCCAAGACCGCGAGATGCCTCAGGCTTGTCTGCTGTGAGCGTGAAGGGCTCACGCAGCTCATCACACCCCCAGATGGGGCGACGACGGCGCCTCACGGCAGGCGCTCTGGCAGGGTGGGGGGTGGCCAGCAGCCATCATCAGGGAGTGGGAGGGGAGGCAGACACACAGGCAGGCAGACAGGGGGTGCTGGGGAGGGGCACGGGTGGGTCAGAGACAGACAGACAGACAACAAGGCTGGTGGGAGACAGATTCCGAGAGACGGGTCTGCAGAGACCGATAGGGACACAGGGGGCGCTCCGCAGATGAAGGTGATGCATAAACAGGCACCTCTTATGCAGACGGACTTTGGGCGGAAGCGGCTGCAGTACGGGCGGACCTTCGACGGAAGCTCCTGCATTATGGGCGGACCTTCGACGGAAGCGCCAGCATTACGGGTGGACCTTCGACAGAAGCGCCTGCATTACGGGCGGACCTTCGACGGAAGCGCCTGTCTATCACTGTTTGCCTGCCTGAGAGGCCCCCCAACTCCCAACTCCCCTCTGTGCCATGGGGTCTGGCAGCCCCCCTGCTGTGTTCTCCCAGGGAAGGCCGTGGCAGTCCCTGGATGGGACTCATGTAGGGGCTTCAGTGCTGGGGGCTGTCTTTGTGTGTGGGGCAATGCTTGTGTAAACACTGAGCACATATGTTTCACTGGGGCTCTGCTCGAGGGGCGTCTTTATTGTTCTGGAACGTTAGCAGAGATGGACAGGCGAGGCTGCCAGGGGTAGTCACAGCAGCCAATCTGAAAGCAGCAGCAGCAGCAGCACACCTGCCCCATGGACCTGGAGATGCAGGCTCTTCCCCTGTGGAACCACAGCCTGCTCCATAGAAAGGGGAGGGGCAGCAAGTAGGCAGCCAGGGAGGTGGAGCAGCAGCAGCAGCAGAGGAGGGTTGCAGGGCTGGCTCCCTGACCTCTGGCAGCATCGAGGCAGACGACAGTGGGGCAACCAGACTGCAGGCCCAGGGGTGCTCCCAGGAAGTTAGGTGGTAGTGGACGTTCCTGGGGAGACAAAAAAACAAGGGGGAGTTACATGTCAGCCGGTGTGTGGTAGCAATTGCCGTTGAAGACAAGCCAGTGTGTCAGTTGCAAAAGCCTGCAGGGAGAGAAATAAAACACAGCTGAAAGGTGTGACACACATAGCATGGTCTGTGCTGCTTACCTGGGTGTAAGGAGAGCATGATCCTGTAAGGGGAAAGGGTCAAAGAGAGAGACAACAACACAACTTGGGGGTCACAACCATGGCATACCTAGCAATACTGACCTGTCAGTAGACCCTGTGGAGACAAAGGGGGGTACAGCTGGTGTCTACATAAGGCTAACAGTTCCACACTTGTGGCATTGTCTGCTCACATGACTACAGGCAGAAATCAGACACAACAGTGGTACAGAGCCATGTATCCTATATATCATAGCAGGCTAAGCAGGCAGTTATCAGGCAACACATTGGTAAAGAGGCATATCATAGCAGGCTAAGCAGGCAGTTATCAGACAACACATTGGTAAAGAGGCACATCATAGCAGGCTAAGCAGGCAGACATGAGAGGGCACATTGGTAAAGAGGCTTTTCAGAGAAGGCAATGCAGGCAGACATGAGAGGGCACATTGGTAAAGAGACATTTCTCATATATTTCTATATGCAAAGAGGCAGAAGTCAGACCACATGTCAGCACAAACCCTGCTCTTACCTGCACTTACCTGCTGGTGTTGTTGCCTGTGGGGGGGAGAGGCTGGGAGAAAGACATGGGTTAGCAAATGGTAGCATGGAGACAGCTGCCCAGGCACAGCTGTAAACAGTTTGGCCAAAGCCAGAACAGCCCTCTCTGCCCTTGAGGGGGGCAGAGAGGAGAGAGGAGAAGAGAAGAGAGAAGTGGGGTGTTTGTGAATTTTGCCCTCCACCGACAAAGTCCCACTTTGTGGCTGTGGGGGACAGAGCCCCACGCCACGTGCTCAGAGAGAGAGAGAGAGAGAGACTGGAGGTCTGGGACTGGGCTTTTGTGGGAAAGAGGCTGGGTGGGGCTGGGTGCTGATAGGCTCCCTATCTTTGGCATAACTCTGTCGGTTTCCAGACCTTGCTGACACAACTCCGACATAACTCAGGAGTAGGGTGTTAGAACTATTCAGGAGAGGGCTGGAGTGGGTAAGGTAAAATGGTTCCTATTGTTCTCCTCGAATTTATGTCCACCCTTTTGGTCGACATAAAATTTGTGTCAGCATTTGTGTTGGAGGGGGCGTGTCTGTGCTTGCCAGGGTCTGGAATCCGACGTTAATTGGTTTCCGCCCCCATTACGCCCACGCTCCGCCCCTGGTCCGCCCACTTTTATGTCGACTTTAGGTCCGACTTATGTTGGCGTCGGTGGTGCACATGCGTGTCCGTTCTTCTTCCGTTGGTCGTAAATGCGACATAACTTCGACATAACTTCGCCGTAAATGGTCGCATTCCAGACATAACTTCGACATAAGCGACTTATGCTGAGTTTATGTCTGACTTGCGCTGCTTAGCCCTTGCTTTGGAACGGGCTGCCCGAGACACATTGTGGTTCTGATAGGTGGTATATTATTCATTGACTACAGAATGAAACAGTGATGGCTAAAGAAACTCTCCTTCATATGGTTTTAAACATAACTACACATAAAAGGAATTAAAGGAGATGAGAATAACGAGGCAGCAAAAATATTGGAAGCTACTGTAAAAGAAGTGAAGAGGAGTAAAATGGAAACTGTTGATGGTCTCTGCTATTTGCTGGTAATTCAATAAGTTGCTCTAGGAATCCATATCTTTCCCTGAATAATGAGGACACTGATTTCATTTTAACTAGCCCAGACCTGCAGCTATTAGAAGTAATGGTGTCTTTTCTTTCTGAGGCCCTCAAGTTTCCATTCAATCAGGCTTGTCAGATTGAGAAGAGAATATAATACAATGGCTATGACAATTTAAACACACTCTCACTCGCTCGCTCGCTCTCTTTTTCCATTCAGTGGAAACATCTCATTCAGTGAGATGTTATCAATCATATGATCTTTACATAATGAATGAATAATTAGTGTCAATGATATTTCTAGGTCTCGTGTATGGACAAAAAAGGCAGTTTCATTCTCAGATTTTAACAATAACACTTTCCTTGAATGGCATCTCTCTGTTCATTTCTCTGAGAGCAACGATCATTCTGTCCTTGGCAAATAAACTGTGGCAGAACTCTGAAGATCCTCAGGACGTAAAGATAATGTTCTTTCATTCTAACTCATCTGTAGTTTTCTGAATGGGGTCCAAATGTGTTAGATAAACTCATCAACTGGTTTAACAGAAGTATCAACAGAAGATAAGAATAGCACTCATCACATGTTCATCACATGATGGACTCCATGCATTCAGTGAATGACTATAGGGCAAAGGTTCCCAACCTTTTTGCTGCTGCACCGTGTACCACCGGAAGTAAGTGGTCGTTGCCACTTACTTCCAGGTTTTGGGCCATGCCGGAGCCCTGAATAGAAGAGTAAGGGGGTTAGGGTGGGTGGGAAGGCTTTTCCCAGCGTGGGAAACCCACACGCTCAACCCTTACCTTACCATCCATTTCAGGGCTCCGGCATGGAGCTTACTGCCTGGTCGTAATGACACAGCCGCCATCTTGCCAGCTGAGTGCCGGTATATCACCAGCCTGCAGTCTACATACCATTAGTGGTATATGTACCACAAGTTGGGAACCTCTGGTGTAGGACTGATACATGGCAGCATGTTGCAGACATGAAATAGAACACGTGTATGGTGGGACAGAGCCTGCTGTTCCCCCCCCCCACACCATAGCATGTTCCAGAATGTCTGTATATAGCCCTATATTAATATAGCATTAAACTTAAGGAAGAGAACAAGTGAAGCACATGAAAAGGGCTAACGTAGATACGGATAGGATGACTAAAAAATAGTGGGGACTCTGTGTGGCAGAAATGAAAATTAAAATACAGCAAGTTCTCACTTTAAGTCGTTTCGTTTAAAGTCGTTTCATCTTAAAGTTGGTGGGAAAATGCCATAGGAACATTCACATTTATCAAATAGCGTATGGGAAAATTTGTTTCATTATAAGTTGTTCCGCTTAAAGTCACAGTTTCTAAGAAGAACCTATCAACAACTTTACGTGAGAACTTGCTATACATTCATTCCAACCGAGTTCTGAAGAAGGATATACAACAGGCCAAACTGTGGCCCCTGAGCCACATGCGGCTCTTTGACGTATAATATGCGGCTCTCAGAAATACGTTGGCTGAGCTCCTTTTGGCATCACGATTAATATAAAAGGTAAATAAGAAATTTTCAACCTTTATAATTATTGACCAGATATAAACCGAGAGTCCACTGGATTAAAACATAACTTTAATGTTCATGGTGAATAAATATATTTAAGAATTTAAACGCTTCTTAAATATTGCGACTCTCAAAAAACATCTCAAGTTTATTGTGGGTGGCGCAGTGGGTTAAACCACTGAACCATGAGCTGTCGATCAAAAGGTCGGCAGTTCGAATCCGTGCGACGGCTCCTGCCAACCTAGCAGTTTGAAAGCAAGAAATTGCAAATAGATTAATAGGTACTGCGTCAGTGGGACGGTAACAGCGTTCCATGAGCCTCGGTGTTGAGTCATGCCGGCCACATGACCATGGAAACGTCTTCGGACAGCGCTGGCTCTTCGGCTTTGAAACGGAGATGAGCACCACTCCCTAGAGTCGGACACGACTGGACTTAATTGTCAAGGGATACCTTTACCTTTACCTATGTGGCACTTACATTAATCAAGTTTGGGCACCCCTGATACACAACAATGATTCTACATTGTATAAGTGGTAGGTCATTCTTGCCTTCAAACTGATTGTGTGGCAGTGTGTCGGTGGACTGAGGTTGAGTGTCTGCACCCCATTATTTCTATCAGTGGTAGATAGGGAGAGGATTGACACTCCTTCTTAGGCAGTCAGAGTTCTGCATTGAATATTGTGCCGAATTGAAGATTGAATATTGTGCCGGAAAAAAAAATACAGTGTACCTCCCTAAGAGGGTTGCATAAACAATCCCTCAGGTGTAAACAGTAGTGAGAAGAGGCCTCTTCTGAGGGTACAGCTGAGTGAGAATATCATGCTTTTAATCATTGGTGGATCACTGTCTCCTTGCACTTCAGTCCATAAGCTCTTTGTGTTGATTCAAATGTAAATCTTTCCATTAATTTCACTGGGGAATAGATTGGGTTTATAGATCTTGACTTTGGAACTTTGAAGAGCATTTCAGAATAGATGAACCATTTAATAAAGCAGCTTAAGTATATAGACCCTGATGTAATGACATTGCTGTGTGTTTTCAGTGCTGCCTTGAAAAAGAAAAAAATGATAAAAAGGATTATTATTATAACCGATGTTAATATGATGGCTGATGTGATGTGATTGTGTTACCCTTGCCTGTCCATTCAAACACATTGATTGGAGGTGCTTGATTGTTTTAGTTTGAAAATTACAGCATGAGTGAAGTCCTGCACTGCTGCAAGACTAGAGTGCTTTTAGAATTTAGCTTTGCGCAATGAGAGAAATGAGTCATTGGCTTTAGTAAAAAAAATAATCATGAATATGATTGCCAGGTTGCAATTTACAGGGCCGGCCCATCCATGAGGCCAAATGAAGCAGTTGCCTCAGGCAGTGGATTGGTGGTGTGGGGGAGCTCATCTCTGTCTCCCTCGCTTGCCTCCAATAGGTGGAGCAGAGGCTGGCACACCACATGGTAAGGATAGGAGCAGCATTTGGTACACTGCCTCAGGCACCAGGAGGTCTTGGATTGGCCCTGGCAATTCAGAAATGGGTCTTTCTTGATTGGTTCTCTCTCTGCTGATGGTGACTAGGAGGTGGTGCGGAACAGTGGACGCACAGAATGCACAATGTCAATGACTATGTGGCACTGGTCTTTTAAAGATACAGTTCCCTTCATCCGGTTGCAGACTGGCAGCTCCACTGTGAACATTTTTTTAAGTGTGTGTCAGTCAGTGAATGGCTGGTGGTAGTGATGAAGAAAGCTGGGGTGGGGGTGGGGGGAGTGATGCAAGATGTCATTTCTTCCAAACTGCTACTTGAGCTATGTGATGGTTTCCTAACTTGGCACTTTGAATAAACTTTTTTTTTCCAGGATTCCAACTGGAGTTCTCATGTGGTGAGCTGCCACCCACACTTCAGATATTTCTATTAAATAAGCAATTTGGATTTAACATATTTAAGTGTCAAGATGGAAAGAAGATACTATAAAACAATCTGGCCTAATTGAAGTTATGCTGATCATTCTCTTTTTAAGCAAGATGCCACACTTGAGAAGGGATTCAGAAGCAAGGTTACTCAATCAAAGCCCTCGAAAGAAAGAATCATTGAAAGCAATGTGTGGCATGATAAATCACAAGGCTTGAGTTTATAGACTGTACTGGAAAGCTTTTATGGTTGATCTGATTAGAGAGGCTGGAAGCGATTACATTTACACATACATAGCACTTTTTCTTTTTTTAAGATGAAGGCTCATATACTGCTGAACTGCAAATATAGATCAGATTCATATTAAAATCTTGGAATGTTATAAAAGCCAGAAAAGGGTGGGAGGGGTAGTTTGTGATAGTTCAGTAGGACCTATAATGTTTATAAAGTCACCAACTAGAGATCAAAGTGATCTACACAAGTCATATCACTAAAGGTCAGAGTTACTGATGGGCCTCCATGGGCATTTGCCTGCTTATCCTGCTAACAGGGCAAGAGGCAGTTTTTCAATTGGTGCTCCTCGTCTATTTAGCAGGGGGAGAGTAACTGCCCCCCTTTCACCCCAGCACAGTGTCTTTTCTGGTGGCTGCTTGCTGGTGGTGTTCTGCATCTTTTTAGATTATGAGCCCTTTGGGGACAGGGAGCCATTTAATCATTTGATTTTGTCTGTAAATCACTTTGTGAACTTTTGTTGAAAAACGGTATATAAATACTGTTAATAATAATAATAATTAATAACAATAATACCTGGGTAAACCCCAGCTGCCACAATAGGGCTACCTGGTTCTCCGCCAGCTCTTTAGCGGAGCATCCAACACAGCATCCGACACAGACTCTGGTCCCACCACCCTCCCAGGCCCAATCCACCCTCTGACCCGCCCGCCCCCGTGCTGCTCGGAGTGGCTGTACTTGCTCGGGGGCACGTGGGGCCTGGATTCAGTGCCAGCAGAACAGCTCAGGCCTTTCTGCCAGCACGGTGAAACACCCAGCACCGGTGTTGAGGCCTCATCGCCAGTGCCTGTAGGGCATAGGAATGCACCGTTAGCCTTTTTTCCCAAGCATAACTAGATTGATCTTGCTGGGTAGCTCAGTTCGGTCCATTTTTTTCTCTAATCTTGATTTGGTGAGGGAGAAAATGGTTCTAGAGCTGAGGTGAATTTACCCACACAGTTCTGTTCAGAATCCTCTTATGTGGGATTCAATTCTGAATTATACCCAAAATGCTTTGAGGTGTATGAATTACTATCTGGCATGAGCCTCCGACATTCAAAGGTTTTGCAGAGTCAAGGTGTGACAGGCTCTTGACAGCTGACAAGCAATACATGTTAATGTTTGACAATATGAGATAGATAGCAGTCAACATTAGATGCTATCTGACATTTGGAATGCAGTTGCTGTCAATATTTTATAGTATCTGGGGATTAGTTGCAATAGAATTTAGTTAATTTTATGTCAATTCATTCATGTTGCCAGTCAAAGGAGAATCGTGTACACTGATGTCAAATTTCACTTTCAAAATTTGGATGTTGAATTTTGGGATGAGATTCTGAAACCATAGTATAAGCTGTGAAAATTAGATTTAAATTCTGCAAAATTTCCATTTCATCACTGAGAAACGCCTGCAGTTCTACATCCCTTTTGATTGTGCAAATGCTTCCATGTTGATGAAAGGTGATTTTGCACACACCATTTCCCAGCTGACTCTGCAGGGTCCTGTAGTCCTTGAGCATCACCCATGGTGATTCAAGACAGATGAACAGCGAATGTAGTAATACAGTTACTGAGCCCACAGTAAGAGTACCCTTGCTTCAGATGTGCCATACCTCTTATATGGGACTTGGTGCTACTTCGGTTTTTATGGAGAGCTGATTGTGGAAGACATCCCCTCTGTGAAAATAGGTAAACAAACTTCATGGAGAATATCACGTTTCAAGCTTCCTTTGATGTGATAAGTTTCCCTTTTCTCCCACTTAGGTGAAGCTTCATTCAAACAGCTTACCACGTGCACTGGAAGGTAAAACTGGATGGTAGCCAAAACATAGCTCAGAAAAGTATACCTGTCAGCAGTGCCACGAACCATCCTGGCAAGCAAGGGTTAACTCTGGAACTCATGCACCTCAGTCAGTTCCACTTGTGCCTAACTGAGCAATGGGGGTGAGGGGTGGAGAGTGGGGTAGAGAACTTTGAACATGACTCCTGGATGAGGGGCATGTCCGAAAGGGCTGTGGCCCTCTGCTTAAGAGGAAGATTTCAGGTGTCTATGTGGGGTGGCCTGAATCACCAGACATTGACCTCACAGGCAATAGAGAGAAGGATCAGGAAGAAACGTTCTCCTCTCTCACGGGGAAGCCAGAGGAATGTGACTGTAGTATAAATTTTCTACATCCATGAGAAAAGTTATCACACTATATCTGGCATTCTGATTCCTTAAGATGAATCCATATGACTTGGACGTCCCTTTACCCAGGTTGGGGGTGACAATGCCCTCATGTTAAGTCCCCCTCTCTCGTCCCCAATGGTTCCCAAACTGTGCATCGTGGTGCCTCAGGGTACCATGGTGAACTCATAAGGGCCCCGTGGGATGTCCCTGGTGGACTCTTCTTACCACTCCCCTGGGGGCAGCCATCTTGATTCGCATGAGATCTCACACAATTCAAGATGGTGGTGCCTGGGAGAGCTAGACAATGCTGCTGCTGTGACAGGACACTGTGCATGAAAGGTGCCGTGATCGTGGTAAGTTTGGGAACCGCTGCTCTTCACTATAACACATAGTAATAGAAACCCGAGTCCTTTCCTTCCAGGATCCACATAACTGACTGCAGTTGAAGGAGCTGACAAAAACATACAATGTGGCGACTTCATGCACTCCTAGTACTACACATTATGAGAGAGAGGAGCGGAAACTTAACAATGGGATACCATTGTTGGCAGCTACCTTGTCTTTTGGGTAATACTGAGTTCTGTGCTGAGATGGTACAATATACAGTAGTTTGAAGACTATAGTTTGAAGCATGTCAAAAATGAAGATATGAAACAGCTGTGTGTCCTTTAGAGGAGCTACAGTATTTTAGTTGAAAAATGTCAAAGCGGAGCATGCTTTAGAAGCGTAGTGTTTCTTTATCACGAACACTATATCCCCTCTGCTATCTCTGAGGAGAGACATGCTGAATTTCTATGCTTTCTGAAGAAACTCTTGGCTAAAGCTAGAAGTGCATATTAAATTTATTTTTAACAATGATAACATGTGGTCTCTGCTGGCCTGCAATGGAGCCTTCACACATTTAAATAAAGTGCTAATTTATGAAATGCACAGTACACTCTCTGTCATTTATCTTCTGCAGATACAACTGGGCTTTCTCATTTTTAGCGTTGTTCCGTTGGAAAAAAAAGTCACTCTGATCAATATTCATTTTCTTGAGGTGTTACTTTCCCTTAAAGGGAACTTCCCATGATTACAGAAATGCGAGAATCAAATCAGAATGTCAAAATGTACGGCATGCTAAAAGAAAAAAGAAAAAAGAAATAGTTTGCCAAGTCAAAATCAATGTGCTGAACAAAGATTCAGTCCCACGTAGTCTTCTTTTCTTCTTTAAAAGGATTATTTCCAGTTCTGGAGCACTGTGAGGGGGGAAAAATACAGCCCCTGAGGTAAGCAAAAGTCACTGAGGTAGAGCTAAAGAAAAGCACCACTGGTTGCTGTGTGGTGATTGAGCAGGGCAGAAAATTTTTCTCTTTGACATTTTGCACATAAGATGCACTTATACCCTGCTTTTCTCCCAAATGGGCACTCAAACACAGTGATGCCCCAATCCCATCCCCCACCAATTTACACAATGCAGTTCCATCATGGAGGCAGGCGCTGCATGCTGTGGCGGGGGGAGCTATCAGGAGATGTCCTTGAGGTAAGGGAACTTTTGTTCCCTTACCCCCAGGTATGGTCTATAGGTCTCCTCAGACCTACGCCAGCTCTATAGCTGGTGTAAGTTCAAAGAGAGTAAGGAGGCAGTATGGGCTGGATTTTGGTGGATAGGATCTGGTGTCCACATTTACCCACACACACACACACACACACATGGCCTGCTAGCGACACAACTGCCACTGTTGGCTAAGGGGGGAGGGACAGAACATGAGACAGTCACCTCGTTGCACCTCTTGAACAGGCTGGCCGTGCCCCATCTAAAAGCAAGTGCCCCACTTAGCAAGGAAGGCTGGCTATGGCTCTTGAATAAATACAGTAACTGGGGAAAAAAATACTCTGCCCAAAATGTGCATTGGTTTCATGTTGGTTTCACCGACAGTGCAATCCTAGGCATGTCTACTCAGAAGTAAGTTTCATTGTGTTCACTGGGGGCCTACTCCCTGAAAAATGTGTGTAAGATTGCAGCCCAAGAGAGTCCATTAGGGTAATGTATTCCTTTCAAAGTGAATATCAAAATTAAAGAATAGTCATCACAGCCCTAACTGAAAGATCAAAGAAATGTAGCCATTTTCAAATGTCTTCTGCTATGCAAAACGTTTTGTGAACATGTTTGTTGTTGTTGTTGTTGAGAAGTGGTATATAAATACAGGGTGTCTCAAGAAAATGCACACACTATCGTGTAAAACCTATGCTATAATTGGGGGCAGGAGAAAATGGTGATCATGAAATAAAAACAAATAACACCTCTTTCTGCTAAAAAAAATTCTGCAAAAAATAATAAAAAAAACAAAATGAAACCATGTAATTTTGCATCATTCTTCATCTGCTGACACTGTACAACCTGTACCACCTACCTAGTACACTTTTAAAGCGGTTACAATTGAGAAAAATGGGAAAAATGGAATAAAAACACTTAACACTGCTTTCTGCTATTTCATATTGGTTAAACACTGAAATCTGTGAAAAAATAAAACCATTTTCTATCTATCAGTTGAATCCTAGCGCTGTGGCGGGCGGCGGAATGAGCATTCCGCTACCCGAAGTCATTGCAAAAGTGCCGTAAGGCACATTTGCAACGACTCGAGACCAGGGAAGGCCAGGGCAAGGCTGGCCTCCCCTGCTTCGTTGACCGAGCGCCCGAAGGACCACTGCAGGACCCAGGTAAGGATCCACCGGGCGGGGGACGGATCGGGGCAAATGGAGGGCGGCCATAGGCCCAGCCGCTCTGGGAGGGGGCGGGGGATGGCTTCGGCTGAATCCTGTCCCCCGCCACGCAGTTACACGGCCTCCTCCAACTTCCGCCAGTGATTTCGCTGGAGGAAGTCCAAGGAGGCCAATCAGCCCCAATGCCAGTTACACCCGGGGAAGGGGACGAATGTCCCCTTCCCCGAGTAGACTTTCCGCCGCATGGGAGCCTGCACGTGGTGGAGCACGGGATCAGGCGGGCAGCCTCGGCTGCCCGCCCAATCCTTAGACAGGATTGGGCTTCCCAATTCACAAATATACTATCACACTATACTTCACCCATATACTGCATAAGGTTTACACAGAAGCAGTTGCTTGGCCCAGTCAATCAATCAATCAATTAATTAATTAGACAAAGTGCTTGAAATGTTTGCTGCATCTATACACCACTGGCATTGTTAACTAAGGGATCTGCAGACATCCACCAACGGGTGTGCTGGGATGGGGATTATTATTATTTTATGAGGCTGATGATGATGTTTATTATTATTGTTGTTGCTGTTGTTGTTAACAATAATATTAACAATAACATTAACATTAATCATCATCCTCATCATCCTCATAGGCCCCTGTATAAATGCATTGCCCCTCAAAAAGAAACCAATTTAATATAAACAACCTGAGACATCATTTAGTATCCTCAGGACTAACCAAGATACCATGCAGAGCTCTGTATTTAAACACACAATGATTCCAATTGTACAGAAAGAGGGTGTGGGGTTCATTTTTAGCAGCATAAATGGCATGCAGGATGAGTGCGACGCCTTGCCCCTATCTGCAGCTTACCTCTGCATTCTGTTCTCACCTTCCAAGTGCTTTTCCTCTCTGATGAGCTATGATACCAGGAGTACTTCCCCAGGTGGGAAAAAAAAAATTCTCACAGAAAGGAATTGCAAAGAGATAAGTCATGGGTAGGAGAACGTTATCCACTCCTCCTCCAATACCGGTCTTTGCTATTAAAATCAGATCTCACAACTCTGCTTCCGATTTAATTGGGGTAGATTCATGTTTAAGCACACAGATGTGCTCCTTTCGCTTCTGGTTCATCTCTCACTGACCCAGCAAATTACCAAAAGCATATGCTTAACTTGGTAAACAAATGAGTGTTTGCACTGAAATTATTAGTACATGATCTCAAACCCCTTGGCTGGCATTGCAAATAGCTCCCCGCTGTGCAGGACTGAACCTTTTGTGAAGTGGGAATGACTGTAGAGTAGCAGTATTGACTAAAGTAAATCAGCTACAGGAGTCTATATTGATGTGAGGTTAATGGGAGTCAGGTAGAGTGAACGGGAGTTGGAATACAGGATAGATCCATACAATCAAGGAGTCCTTGAGCCCAAATTAAAATTAGTAGTTCCATTAAACACATTAAATGTCAGTCACTTTTCAATCTATCATTTTATGAACTGTAGTTGTTGGTTCCAGTGGTTCCTTAACAATACATTCAATTTTATCAGCCAGCTGCAGGACCAACCAACAGCCCAACAGCCTATAGACTTGTTAAACTGAAATGCTTGGTTGCAAGCCAATCCTCTCATTGATTTCAGCAGCACTAAAACCTAAAACTAGTTTACATCCAAGAACTCTAGTTTCACTGGGATGCAGATTTAGCAATACCCTCTATTCATATTCATAAATATCATTCAGCCTGGGAAATATATAACAATTTAACACTTGAAGCAGTATCTACAGGCAAACGGTTGCAATCAAACTGCTATGAACTGAACCTCAAAAGGCCAGAGGTTGAGGGAAGGCCAATCGCTTTATTTATATATGAGAAATTATTTATCTAAGATGTCTCTGATTTGTTCTTTTGGCTGAAACGGCCAGGAGTTATTAGTACAGATGTAGAGATTATTAGGATTAACTTTGTTTATACAGACAGACAAGGAAAAAAAAAAACTACAGCACACTGGTCCTCATGAAAATGGCTTTGCACTCAGTTTCAATTAAACTGTTGGGCTATTGCTCATTCTGTTTAATAGACCTTCTGGCAAGAATGAAACTCTCCAAATTAATACAGATGAAGGGAATAGTATTACAGCAGATAATAAAAAGTAGGAATAATTCTAAACAGTACTGTAATTCATCATTTACAATTCATTTCCAAAATGACGACCAAACTATCTGAAGCATGAAAGCGGTTTGAATAGAAGAACATCAGGAGTCCATGTGAGACAGTACTGAGCACACATATTCACATATACACACATTCACATATACACACATTTACATTGACATATACACATATTCACATATACACATGGGTTTCAAGTAAAGGTAAAGGTTGTTGTTGTTGTTGTTGTTCAGTCGTTAAGTCGTGTCCGACCCTTCGTGATCCCATGAACCATATCCCGCCAGGCCTTCCTGTCCTCCACTATCTTCCTGAGTTCGCTCATTTTCATGTTCGTTGCATCGGTGATGCTGTCTAACCATCTCATCCTTGGCCTTCCCCTTCTCCTTTTGCCTTCAATCTTTCCCAGCATCAGAGTCTTCTCCAGAGAGTCCTCTCTTCGCATTAGGTGGCCAAAATATTTGAGTTTCAGCCTTAGTACCTGTCCTTCCAGGGAACAGTCAGGGTTGATTTCATTTAGAATTGACTGATTTGATCTCCTAACAGTCCAGGGGACTCTCAGGAGTCTTCTCCAGCACCACAGTTCAAAAGCATCTATTCTTCGGCGCTCAGCCTTCCTTATGGTCCAACTCTCGCAACCATACATTGCTACTGGGAACACCATCGCCCTGACTATACGAACTTTTGTTGGCATGGTGATATCTCTGCTTTTTATTATGCTGTCTAAGTTTGCCATAGCTTTCCTTCCAAGGAGTAAGCGTCTTTTAATTTCATGGCTGCTGTCTCCATCTGCAGTGATCTTGGAACCCAGAAAAGTAAAATCTGTTACTGCTTCCATTTCTGCCCCTTCTATTTGCCAAGAATTGATGGGACCCGATGCCATGATCTTAGTTTTATTAATGTTGAGTTTCAAGCCAACTTTTGCACTCTCCTCTTTCACTCTCATCAAGAGGCTCTTTAGTTCTTCTTCACTTTCTGCCATTAGGGTGGTATCGTCTGCATATCTGAGGTTGTTGATATTTCTCCCGGCAATCTTGATTCCGGCTTGTGATTCATTCAGCCCTGCATTTCTCATAATGTACTCTGCATATAAGTTAAATAAGCAGGGTGACAATATACAGCCTTGCCGTACTCCCTTCCCAATTTTGAACCAATCAGTTGTTCCATGGCCGGTTTGAACTGTTGCTTCTTGACCCGCATACAGGTTTCTCAGGAGACAGGTAAGGTGGTCTGGTACCCCCATCTCTTTAAGAATTTGCCACAGTTTGTTGTGATCCACACAATCAAAGGCTTTTGCGTAGTCAATGAAGCAGAAGAAGGTGTTTTTTTGGAACTCTTGTGCTTTCTCCATGATCCAGCGCATGTTGGCAATTTGATCTCTAGTTCCTCTGCCTCTTCGAAACCCAGCTTGTACGTCCGGTAGTTCTCGGTCCACGTACTGCTGAAGCCTAGCTTGTAGGATTTTGAGCATAACCTTGCTAGCATGTGAAATGAGTGCAATTGTACGGTAGTTTGAACACTCTTTGGCACTGCCCTTCTTTGGAATTGGAACGTAAACTGACCTTTTCCAATCCTTTGGCCACTGCTGAGTTTTCCAAATTTGTTGGCATATTGAGTGCAGCACTTTCACAGCATCATCATTTAGGATTTTAAGTAGCTCAGCTGGGATATTATCATCTCCACTAGCTTTGTTGTTAGTAATGCTACCTAAGGCCCACTTGACTTCACTCTCTAGGATGTCCGGCTCTGGGTCAGTGACCACACCAGCGTGGTCATCAGGAACATTAAGATCTTTCTTGTATAGTTCTTCTGTGTATTCTTGCCATCTCTTCTTAATCTCTTCTGCTTCTGTTAGGTCCTTGCCTTTTTTGTCCTTTATCATGCCCATCTTTGCACAAAACGTTCCCTTGATATCTCCAATTTTCTTGAAGAGATCTCTAGTCCTCCCCATTCTGTTGTTTTCCTCGATTTCCTTGCATTGTTCATTTAAGAAGGCCTTCTTATCTCTCCTTGCTATTCTCTGGAACTCTGCATTCAGTTGTTTATATCTTTCCCTTTCACCCTTGCTTTTTGCATTCCTTCTTTCCACAGCTATTTGTAAAGCCTCATCTGACAGCCACTTTGCTTTCTTGCATTTCTTTTTCTTTGGGATGGTTTTAGTTGCTGCCTCCTGTACAATGTTACGAACTTCCGTCCATAGTTCTTCAGGCACTCTGTCTACCAGGTCTAATGCCCTAAATCTATTCTTCACCTCCACTGTGTACTCATAAGGGATATGGTTTAGGTCATATCTGACTGGTCTAGTGGTGTTCCCTACATTCTTCAGTTTAAGTCTGAATTTTGCAATAAGAAGCTCATGATCTGAGCCACAGTCAGCTCCAGGTCTTGTTTTTACTGATTGTATAGAGCTTCTCCATCTTTGGCTGCAAAGCACATAATCTATCTGGTTTCGGTATTGACCATCTGGTGATGTCCATGTGTAGAGTCGCCTCTTGTGTTGTTGGAAAAGAGTGTTTGCTATGACCAGCGTGTTCTCTTGACAGAACTCCGTTAGCCTTTGCCCTGCTTCATTTTGCGCTCCAAGGCCAAACTTGCCTGTTGTTCCGTTTATTTCTTGATTTCCGACTTTAGCATTCCAGTCTCCTATGATGTAAAGGACATCTTTTTTGGGTGCTAGTTCTAGAAGGTGTTGTAGGTCTTCATAGAACCGGTCAACTTCATCTTCTTCGGCATCAGTGGTTGGGGCATACACTTGGATTACTGTAACGTTGAATGGTTTGCCTTGGATTCGAACTGAAATCATTCTGTCGTTTTTGAGGTTGCACCCCAGTACTGCCTTTCCCACTCTTTTATTGACTATGAGGGCTACTCCATTTCTTCTAAGGGATTCATGCCCACAGTAGTAGATATGATGGTCACCTGACTTAAATTCGCCCATGCCTGTCCATTTTAGTTCGCTGATTCCCAAGATGTCAATGTTCAATCTTATCATCTCATTTTTGACCACATCCAGCTTGCCTTGGTTCATAGACCTCACATTCCATGTTCCTAAGCAGTATTGCTCCTTGCAGCATTGGATTTTCCTTTCAACCTCAGACACATCCACAGCTGGACGTCCTATTGGCTTTGGCCCAGCCGCTTCACTCTTTCTGGGTCTACTTGGAATAGTCCTCCGCTCTTCCTCAGTAGCATATTGGACACCTTCCGACCTGAGGGGCTCATCTTCCGGCGTCATATCTTTTAGCCTTTTGGTACTGTTCATGGGATTTTCTTGGCAAGGTTACTGGAGTGGGTTGCCATTTCCTTCTCCAGTGGATCACTTTTAGTCAGAACTCTCTGCTACGACCTGTCCGTCTTGGGTGTCCCTGCACGGCATAGCTCATGGCTTCATTGAGTTACGCAAGCCCCTTCGCCACGACAAGGCAATGATCCATGAGGGGAAAGGTAAAGGTATCCCCTGACAATTAAGTCCAGTCGTATCCGACACTAGGGTGTGGTGCTCATCCCCATTTCAAAGCCGAAGAGCCAGCGTTGTCCAAAGACGCCTCCGTGGTCATGTGGCCGGCATGACTCTCCTTGCCGCAGCGCGTAGCATGCAGCTGGAACATGGAGCACTGTTTAATGTTCAAGTACATTAGATAATATTAGAATGGGTGTTGTATCAGAGCACATGCTTACGAAGATCGCTTTTGGCAGATTTATTCTCTACACCAATCACCACCCATGTTGTATTCATAATCAGGCTGGCTAAGGAATGATCAATGTGTAGGGTCATTTCACCCTTTACCTAGGTCCCTCTGGGTGAAGTGGAAATTCCAAATTTAAAATTGGAAAAGAAACGTATAGGCAGAACCCAGAGGTCCCCAATGTTCTTACTCATGCTTTTTGATGACACTGCCATCATGGGTTGTTGTTCTCAAGCTGTATAACCACTTAAGATGTTTCTTCCATTCATTCAGTGAACATGTGAGGTGGAACAGAAGTGAGCTGACTAGTCCCCATGCTGATGCATGCAGCCGCACACCCCAGGCAACTGCGCATTCAGTATTGGGCACTAACAGCCCAATCCGATGTATTCTGCTGCTGGGCGCTGCTGAAAAAGTGCTGGAAAACACGTTCTAACAGCGCTGCCTGGACACCAGCACAAAGGCAGCAGCCTTCCCGTCTATGTTGCCGGAGTTCCAGCCACCTGTAGAAGCAGTTAAGTCACAGTGGAAAGCGGGAAGGGCAGGGGAGGGTCAAATGAGGGTGGGGAGGGTGCAACACTGGAGGGAGTGTGATGGGGTGGGGAGGCTGCAGGAGACAGTGATGGTGCACGCCAGATCCTACCCTCCATTTTTGCTACCTCCCTGCCCCTTTCTCTCCTCGGACTCGCACTAGCGAAATTGCTAGGTCCGAGAAGACCCATTGAAAATTGGGAAGCTTACACAGGGGTAAGGGGATTTAAATTCCCTTTCCCTGCTGAAGCCTCCTGATCTACCACCCCCAGCTGGATACAGCATGTCCATTTTTGGTGTGACTGCACCAGCAAAGGGGGGGGGGGATAGGATTGGATTCTAAATGTGTGAAGGTTTCCCCTTCATGGAGAGAAGTGCTAAATAAATAGATGCCCAGAGGATCAAGTGCTAAATAAATAGATGCCCAGAGGATCATTTGCACTGGGGAGTACATGCTCATAACTGGCATGCTCTGCTTCCATACATTAAGGGGCAACTTTTGGTTAGGCTGAGGGAATAACATCATTCCTTATTCTAGACACTATTCACAACACTTATTCAGAACACTCATTAGAATATTAAACACTCAATAGAATCCACACTAGAATAGCAATTCCTCTTCTTGGGAACAATGTTGCTACTAGACTTTTATTTGACTCTTAACACAACTGATTGTGGTCAAGAAACAAGGCCCCGTCCCACTGAAGACCAGCTTATGACTAGGGAGCAGTTTCTAGATCTGCAAGTGCTTCTTACCCTCTCTTTTTCTTCCTGTCTCACTCTTCTCTCTGCGTTATCTGGGGTAGACGTTAAAGAGCTAAGTAATCAGTGTGTTTGATGTGGGGCAGCCAATTGCCGTCCTGCTCCAGAAGGTCAACTCCCATTAAGGGCAATGAGTCAGAGCATAGGTGGTGAGGCTTTCATCCAAAACAGGTTAGGCACACTGGTTTATTGGTTACCTCTGATACTAATTTTAAACCCCTTCATTATGAGTATCTTTAGCTACTCGGCTAATGTTACCCAAAGGAGCAGTAGGATGTTTAGTTGTGTTGAAGACGGGCCATTTACTGGATACACACTCCCATATTGCTGAGTTAGAGCCTTTTTTCCTGCTTCTTCCCTTGCACCTCACCATTTCTCACATCCGGCCTCTTCCTGACTCCTTTTCACTGACATCCAGAGATCAAATGGATGACCTGTGTTGCTTACACTACAGTGAAACAGCTCCCCCAAATGGGTTATTGAAAAAATATGTTACTACAGCATTGCAATCTTTCAACCAAAGGAAACCTGTTTGAAATGAAAGCTCATTTTATCAATGCATTAAATGCACTAAACGCCTGCATCTATTTTCTGGTTTTTTAAAAAAGAAATTACCAGTCTGAAATGGATGTTATTTTAATGTGCAAAATATTTTTTGTAGAAATCTGTGCATACTTTAATGTGTTTAGTTCTGTAAAACGGGAATAGACATGGCCTGCTTCACAAGGACGTTGTGAAGATAAGAACATAAGAAGAGCCTTGCTGGATCAGACCAAAGGCCCATCTAGTCCAGCTTCCTGTATCTCACAGTGGCCCCACCAGATGCCTCCGAGAGCACACAGCTAACAAAATAACCTGTTTCCTGTTGTCACTCCCCTGCACCTGGCACAGAGAACCTACTTCTAAAGCCAGGAGGTTGCTTATCGTTATGGCTTGTAACCTGTGATGGTCTTTTCCTCCATGAATCTATCCAAACCCCTTTTATAGGCATCTAGGCCAGGTGCCATGACCACATCCTGTGGCAAGGAATTCCACAAATGAATTACACGCTGGGAGAAGAAATATTTTATTTTGTCCATTCTAACTGGATGACAGTGACGCCAGTGCACATGCCTGTTGACCTTTTCAAAAAATTCTAAAAGGTTTGTGAGGCAAGGCTTCCCCTTGCAGTAGCCATGCTGACTCTCCCTCAGCAAAGCCTATTCTTCTATGTTTTTTAAGATTTTATCTTTAATAAGACTTTCCACCATCTTCCCTGGAACAGATGTTAGGCTGACCGGCCTGTAGTTTCCCGGGTCCCCCCTCCTTCCTTTTTTAAAGTTTGGCGTGACATTAGCTATCCTCCAATCCTCTGGCACAGTGGCCGTTTTAAGGGACAAGTTGCATATTTTGGTCAAGAGGTCAGCAACTTCATTCTTGAGTTCCTTCAAAACTCTTGGGTGGATGCCATCCGGGTCCGGTGATTTATTGAGCTTTAATTTGTCAATTAAGTCTGAAACGTCTTCTCTTTTAACCTCTATTTGACTTAATTCTTAGTCACGGGAGGCCATTCAGGAAGCGGTATTTGCCCGAGGTCTTCTGCCATGAAGACAGATGCAAAGAACTTGTTTAATTTCTCTGCAGTCTCCAAGTCCCCTTTTATCACTCCTTTCTCTCCCTCTCCGTCCAGTTGACCAACCGTTTCCCTGGCAGGTTTCCTGCTTCTAATATATTTGAAGAAGCTTTTATTATTCACTTTAATGTTGCCTGCCATACGTTCCTCAAAGTCTTTCTTGGCCTCCCGTATCATCTTTTTACATTTCTTTTACCACAGTTTGTGCCCCTGTTTATTTTTCTCATTAGGACTTTGATTTACGGAAGGAAGCTTCCTTGCCTTTTATAGCCTCTTTAACTGTGCTTGTTAGCCATGTTGGCACCCTCCTGGACTTAGTCGAGCCCTTCCTCCTTTGTGGGATACACTCCCGCTGGGCCTCTATTACTGTTGTTTTAAACAGCCTCCATGCACTCTGGAACAATTGGACTCTTTTTACCTTCCCTTTCAGCTTCTTTCTAACTAGTCTCCTCATATTAGGGAAATCCGCCCTTCAGAAGTCAAGGGTTTTTGTGTCAGATTTGCTCGGCACTCTCCCCCTGACATGCATGGCGAAACAGATCGCAGCATGGTCACTGTTCCCCAACGGTTCAGTAACATTTACATTCCTGACCAGATCTTGAGTGCCACACGATATCAAATCCAGAGTCACCTATCCGCTGGCCGGTTCCATGACTAGCTGCTCTAAGGCACAATCATTTAGCATATCCAGAAATCCAGTCTCTCTTTCATGACCAGAGCATGAATTGACCCAGTCGATGTGAGGATCGATTGTAAATCTTTCTCTTTCTTTGGTATTTTCCTTTTTAAATCTATCCTTCTAATTTATTTTTGTTTGTAACCAATGAAAAAAGAAAATTACAAACAAAAAGTTATTAGTAGAAATTCATCCAAACCTAAGTGGAGAAGAGAAGGCGACCTACCAGTGGCTGTAGAAGGAGACGCGGCAAAATACTGACAATGCAGTCATATAGTGTCTTGCGGGAGCTCCGTCAAGCGGCAGTTCCGGGTTGCTTGAATTGTTTTTCCCATTGTTTTGCTACGAATCGTAATCCAAATTTTATCTATGAATGACAGTTCCTGTCGTCTATTAATTAAACCTAGCTGTTTTCGTTTACTGATCTCAAGATCCTTCCCCTCCCATCTCCACCTGTTTCAGCCTACCTACCTGCTTCAGCGGAGTTTCAGTGGAGTTCTGCCACCAGTGCGCACCTGGATCCTATCTCCTCTTTTTTAATCCTGTCTGCCCCCTTTCTCTCCTTGGACTTACAGCAGCTATATAGCATAAGGGTCTAAGGAGACCCAAAGGGCACCAGGAGGCCTACACAGAGGAAAGTAGAAAATATTTTTACTTACCTCTGGCAGGCCTCCTGATTGCCATTGGATGTAGTACATGCTCAATCAGTGTGACTGTATCGCCGATAATGGGTGTGTGTGTTAGGATTGGGATGTTGTTCACCATATGCTAATAATCATTCATAGTCCATTTTTAGACTATTAAGCAAGACTCCTTTTCCTGTCTCTCCCTCAGTTCCCTCAGACCTTTCATTCTCTCTCCTAATTGCCTCAGAGCGCTTGCCCTCTGCCTTGCATGGCAGGCACTTCTCAAATTCCCGTTCAGATTCCTCATCCTCATTGATTTACTGGCATGCAAGTGACTTCAATGTGTTACACTTGTTAAGATTTAACATCTCACCTCTCAGTACAGTATTAGCAAGAATGTAACGGAACAGGAACTCCGTGGCTTGAAGCCGCTACTCTGTTACAACCTCTATGCAACCCGTTTCGCAATTTAGGGGTGCACACATTTCTTGACAGTGATTGGATTACATTAGAATAATTTACTTTGCTTACTGTGTCTAAATTGGTTTCGTATTGGAAAGGCTGACACACAGATTAAGTTAACAGTGATTTTTCTCCCCTCCATATTCATAGCAGGTTTATTTCATTTGCTAGTATAAGTAAGACAAATTAAGGGAGCGTTGATAGATACCCCTCTGATGATCACTCTTATGATGAAATGCCATTTCAAGCAGGCAAGGATTATGTATGTATGTATGTATGTGCGTGTGTGTGTAGGTAGGTAGGTAGGTAGGTAAATGGGGAATTTACATAAAATAATGTTGTCCCTCACCAAAGGGTCGCTCACCCTCTGAATGGCATTCACTGGTGGGGCCACTGTGAGATACAGGAAGCTGGACTACATGGGCCTTTGGCCTGATCCAGCAGGACTCTTCTTATGTTTTTATGTTGTTATATATTGCTTCCAACTATGTCTTACAGTGTAAGGCTTACACAGCAGGTATTCGGTATGATAGAACCATACAAGCATTCATATGGATGCTTAGCCCAAGGGTTCTCCAGTGTGGCTATACTTTGCTAGAGTAGTTGTCCTTCCCATTTGTACTTTTGATGGCATTCTCTCATGCACTCTAATCCCAAAGATAGTCAGATGACTGCCCTGGTGTGTGCCTGTTTACTTGAAAGGCACAATCCTGTGTAACCTTGCACTGGTGTAACAGCAGATGCACTGGTGTAAGTGCATTTATGCCAGTGTAAGCGCACTTACACCGGTGCATCTGCTGTTAAACCGGTGCATCTACTGTTGCACCGGTGCAAGGTTACACAGGATTGCGCCCAAAGTCACATTGATTTTAACTGCAGCCCAAATGGAAAGAGAAGGATGCAAGAGTACCAAAGACGGATCACAAGGAAACTGTGCAGCTGGAACAGAATAATAAGCAGGCACTAGGACACTAGAGAAACTGATACTTAGGAACAGAAGCTATTCTAATCAGCTGTGCAGGAGGGATGCTGAGAGCTTGCCAGACAGATGTCAGGGCTGGGTAAAAGATGAGCTCCCTCCTCTGTCTGTCCCAAGAGAAATGGGGGACGTAAAGGTCAGTTGAAGTTACCCTTGCAGATGCTCTAGTCAACTAGTGTTGCAGGATGTGTCTGTGTGGTAACGTGGATGAATGGAAGAGAGTAGGAGGGCCCCCATCTTCCAGGGATTCCCACAAAATCAAAAACCTTTGGCCCAGATCCACCAATTCACACATAGCTGAAAAGTTCGGGGAGGAGAGGAATAATTCTCATTATGAATGCAAAACAATCGTTTGCCACTGCAGACAATGCAATGAAGATAGTTCTTTTCACAATGAGTAGTGTGATGTTTCTCCACATCTTGTCTGTGCAGCTATTTATTTCTACGTTTTTATTTTTCTGAGAGCAACTCCTAGGCCTGGTTTTCAAAGCCCAACTACCTCTCTCTTTTCAAATTGTATTCTCTGCCTTTACAGCTGCACCGCCTTCAAGGTCAGCTCATCAAACCTGACCTCTTTTATAGCATAAGCCAATTGAATCCTCTCTGTTTATTACTGTATCAAGCTAATTAAATTGCATTTGTCTAAAACGTATCTTTTAGGAGGGCTTTGAAAGATGAGCTCTCATTTCACACTCTCTTTTTTATTTCTTCCATCCTCCTACATTGTTTAGAAGCATGGACAGAGGAAACTCAAAACATTATTGCTTTGATCTAGAATTTGATTTACCTTGATTTCTTATTCACTGCCTATCCATGACTTTACAGATGTTTTTTTTTCCCCAGCAAGGTTAAACTATAAAAGGGGGGGGGACCCTGTATATTTAACTAATGAACTAACTGTGCAATTGATTTCTCAACTTTAAAGATGGTCTGTTTAATCCTCATGCTAAAATCCTTGTCTACTAGCAGTTCCTAGGTTCAAAAAGGTAGCAGGCAAGCTTGAGATGCTGAAACGTCACTGCTATCAGAGTTGTCAGTACTAGTCTAGGTAGACCAATGTCCTGAATCAGCCAAATGTCTTCATGTCTTGTTTATAATGAATGAAAGATTTGCATGTCATGACAAGTGCAGCCAAAATCGAATCACCTGCAGACAAAGGGGAGGTACCTGCATATAGATTATTACCCAGAAATTTGCAGAGTTTTGAAAAATTCTCGAGAAAAGAAACAATAACCCAAAATTGAATCTGAATGACTGCAATCTGAATGACTGTAGCCTCCTTCCATTACTGAGAACATTCCTTCTACACCCTCAGGAAAGCAGGGGTTAAAGAGAGAAAAATCTACATTCCTAGAGGGACGCCACTAACCATTTCATATCATCCCTAATCTGGGCGCAACTCTCAAATCCAAGAGAGGCTAGACAATCCTAGGATCAAACAACAAGGTATGGCAGACAACAAACAGCAGAAACAAACACCATCCCTTGTTCGGTTTTCAACCACCACCACCCCCAACATATCAAGGAAGAGAGGAAAACAATCACAAGTCTCGGCTCTGCACTTTTTCTTTTCATTGTTGCTATAGCACTTTTAGCAAGATTTGTCAGAAAAAAGAACACAAAAAGAGAACACTTGTATTGTGGGGGGGATGAATGAATGAGAGATGGAGAAATTCGAGGCCAACATGTAAATACACAGACAGAGAAATATATAAAATGGTGCAGGAAAGGTTGAAACAAACAATGAAGGATTGGAGAGACAATGCAACCAACTGCTACTGCAAAATTGGGCTCTCCAACTTCAAGATTGAGTTTTTGGTCTCCCCTTGTGGGACCCAAAAGTGAATGAGAAGTGGGATGCTCAACAATTGCACTTGTGCCTTTACCACAAAGGCTGGGGTAGGCGAAAAACCCACTAACCAAGAGCCAATCAGGTTAATGAGAAAAATTCCTACCCGGCCCCCCCAAAGGGGAAACCAGCTAGACTTCAGCCTGAAAGGAGGGAGGGCGGGGCACGACGCCTGGGGCAAGACTGAGAGGGACGAGCACGCTGCCTTGCTCTTTCCCCTGAAGTCCCACCCCCGAGGCAAGGCAGCCAATTGGCTGCTGCCACAACCAAGCCCCAGCCGGTGCGCAGGGCTGGACGGGGCAACGGCTGGCACCCACGTGATTTGTGGCTGCCGGGCTTTCTTAACCTGTGGTACGGGTACCCCTAGTGGTACACGGACCTCTTGCTGGGCGTACGCCAAGCCCTGCCCCTGATCTGCCCCATCAGCAGCTAATTGTTAATTAACATGGATTTTAAATTATAATTATTTTCGGAGCCCTTCTGTCTCTCTGATTTTGGTTTTGGGCTTATTTTTGTACTTTGGAAAATATACTTTGGTGGGGTGGGGGAGGAAGGAGCTGATTTTTGGGAAGTGTGACTTGGAGGAAAAAAGAGATCCTTGCATGTCTGTCTGTCTGTCTGTCTGTCTGTCTGTCTGTCTGTCTCACACACACACACACACACACACAGAGTTAAATGAGACATTTTTCACATTTAAATTTGTTTTAGTACTTTTTATTTAACGATTAACTGCCTAATTAATTATTTAATTGATTAATCCAATTAATTAGCAGTTAATTAGCAGGGGGTACTTCAGAAAATTGGACTATGATAGGGGTACCTGGGCCTCCAAAGGTTGAGAACCCCTGTTCTAAAACATAACAGAAAACAGGAAAAAAATCAGAACAATACCAACACATTAAAAACAACAACACTACATTAAACAAAATTATCATATGTACACAGTAAAATGTTGGTCTGCAATTACCCTTCCAGCCAGCAAAGCAAATTTCGCAACATCTCCCGTGATATACATTTTGGCCACCTGACTAAGCAATGACCAAGCAATACACTAATACGTTGATCCCAAGACAACCAAAGTTGCTGAAATAAAATTCCCCGTTGCGCTTCATAACGCAGTTCTGCTAGAGACATGCTGCACTGCTAGGCAGGTGAGGGGAAGGTTGCTCAGGCATGCGTAAAGTCCAACATCAAATGCATGTATGGGAAGTATATCTGTCAGTTGTTGCATCTGAAACTGCAGTGTTCAAACAACTGTACATTTTGCAGCGTCTGTGCGGTTTATTTCCTTTATGTTGGATTTCAGAATCATCAGCTTGGAGGAGCTGGAGGTTGAGAAGTCAAGGGCTGTATCATGACTCACAAACAAACAAGAGAGGGGTTTACACTGTTAGCTCTTCCATGAAAAGGCTCCATTGCCCACCGGTGTTTCTCTATGCATTTCATTTCCTCTGTCTTCAACTGTGTGATAAATAAAGGCAATAGGGAGAAGAAAGGAATTTCTTAGTGTCTCTTGGGTTATATTTTTATAAACACCTGGGGGGAAAATTAGCTTAGTTTGCATAGATGATCCATCGCAATACACACCTGCAGCCAAATCCTATCCCCAAGTTATGCCAATGTATCTCCACAGTGCCATAAAATGCCCCCATCACGTAGCTCAGATGCCACTCAGATGCCAGTTGAGAGATTGGGGCATGAGGTGGGGGGGATGAGGGAGGGATGTGAGAATGATGGTGAGGAGTCAATGCACAACACCATATCCTAACCGCCCTTCAGCTGATGGACATTTTATTTTTATTTTTATTTATTTTTTCACATTTTTATACCACCCTTCCTCCAAGGAGCTTAGAGTGGTGTACATATTTCCTCCCCTCCTTTTTGTCCTCACAACAACCCTGTGAGGTAGGTGGGGCTGAGAGATAGTGACTGGCCCAAGGTCACCCAGGAAGCTTCGTGGCTGAGCGGGGATTTGAACCTGGATCTTCCAGGTCTAAGTCCGACTCCCAAACCACTACACCATCCTGCCCCCAGTGCTGGAAAAACGCTATGCCAATGACAGAGATGACATAGGGAAGGGTGCCGCTTATATGCATATAGCGGCATCCTGCTCTACTTATGGTTCTGCACGTCCCTTGGAATGCACGTGCACCTGGGACTGGTGGTCTGGGAGTGTTCAGTACTGGCCTACTGATCTTGGATGTTCAGAGCCAGTAAGTTGGTTTATGGTTCTGATTAAACTGAAGCTCAGAAGTGTACGTTTTTAAAACACACACACACACACACACACACACACACACACACACACACACACACACACACACACACACGTGTCACATTTAAATTGGGCTTCTACTAAGCAACATTCAGATAAAAAAAGATCTTGCTTTATTAAAAAATTGTGTCTGCTCCAGGGAAGAATTGCTGCACCTGATTTCTCTGCTTCTTTCTTGTTTCCTGCCAACTTTAGGTTAATTAAGGACCAAAAGCTATTTTGTAAAAAGCAAAAAATAAAAAGAATAAAAGAAAAATAAAAAAGTAAATCCCAAGGATGCAAAGAGTCATTTCTTGCTTCTGAAATTAAAATAAAATAAAATAAGGGAAACAGCCTTGACAGTCTGGCTAATGGTTCTGAATATTGATCAAACAGATTCTTTATTAGATTTTTGAGACAGATGATTGCAATTTAATACCTAGCTAATGATCATTCTTATGCCAATCTCAGCAATGATAATTACTTTATGATTAGCGCTGTGATTGAAATTGGTGTAATTTTTACCCCCTCAAGATGTTTCTGATGACTTCTCTCTCCAGCAAACATGTTGTTATGAATGGCAGGTAATTATTATGAAGGCACAAAAAGATGGAATAGGTTCTCCATAAACCTTTGCCTTTTATTCTATTAGCCTCCTTTATTCTCCTTATTTTTGATGCCTTTGCACAGTGGTCATCACTGCATTACAGATTGACTGATCCTGGTGGTTGGGCAGCAAGACGGTGGCTTTAGGTTTTGGTTGGTTGGTGATGTTCTTTTGAACTCGGTTTTAAAGTTTATATTGCAGTTATTTAATTCCCTTCGGAAAGACTGGCTTCAGTCGAAACACATCAAGAATCAAACTACTCCCCTTCAGAAACTGGGTGTTTTTTTTTTCCCCATTGTACAAATTGATGGTAAGGTCACATCTGGAGTATTGCGTCGAGTTCTGTTCGCCATATCTCAAAAAGGATGCCATGCACATTAGGTTGCTTAAATATTGTAAGTACCTTTAGGGTAGAGAATAATTCTTTTCTTGTCCCTCATGACTTCAGTTATCACAATTACAGCCCATTCCAACCCAACTCCTCTCCAAGTCAGGCATAAGTGTGGACTAAGTGCAGCCTAAGTTAGGCAGAAGTTATGCCTGAGGTAGGTCAGAGTTATGCCTGAGTTAGGCAGGCTGCAGTTTCTGTGGCCCAGCACCACCCCAGGATCCAGGCAACACTTACCTCCCAGGCAGGCAGACTCTTCTCCAGGCTCCGTGTCTGGCTCAGGCATGTGCAGGCCTCTGTCTAGGCATGTGCAGGCATGTGCAGGCCTCTGTCCATCCATGGCAGCTGCCACAGGGTCTGTCGCAGCCCGGTCGCAAAGGGGCTGACCGCAGGCAGGGGGGTTGCGCCAGTCATGTGGTGGGCGCAGGGCAGGTGACAGGTGAGCGAGGTGCCTGAGCCCAGCCGCCACAGGGCACACTGTGCATCAGCCACCTGCTGCAGGGGAGAGTGGCCGTCCCCTCCCTCCTGCAGAAGGCGATGCCACCCCCAAGCCACGTTGAGGCTGCACTGGGGGGTGAGCGGGGGAGGGAAGGGGAGGGGGGTGGGAACGTCACACACAAGGGGGGTCTCATGAGGACCGGAACTGCCTCTAACATGACTCGCCCGTGCGTTGCCTGAAGCCCTGGGCCTCCAAGGCCGGGGCAATGCCCACAAAGAAGGCATCCCGGCGTGCCTGCTGCTCTGTGCCCCGGCCAAGACCAAGAGATGCCTTGGGCTTGTCTGCTGCGAGCGTGAAGGGCTCACACAGCTCATCACACCCCCAGATGGGGCAACGACGGCGCCTCACGGCAGGCGCTCTAGCAGGGTGGGGGGTGGCCAGCAGCCATCATCAGGGAGTGGGAGGAGAGGCAGACACACAGTAAGGCAGACAGGGGGTGCTGGGGAGGGGCATGGGTGGGTCAGAGACAGACAGACAGACAACAAGGCTGGTGGGAGACAGATTCTGAGAGAGGGGTCTGCAGAGACCGATAGGGACACAGGGGGCGCTCCGCAGATGAAAGTGATGCATAAACAGGCGCCTCTTATGCAGACAGACTTTGGGCGGAAGTGGCTGCATTACGGGCGGACCTTCAACGGAGGCGCCTGCATTACGGGCGGACCTTCGACGGAAGCGCCTTCATTACGGGCAGACCTTCGACGGAGGCGCCTGCATTACGGGTGGACCTTCGACGGAAGCGCCTTCATTACGGGCGGACGCCCTGGCTGTCACTGTTTGCCTGCCTGAGAGGCCCCCCTGACTCCCCCCTCCCCTCTGTGCCATGGGGGTCGCGCAGCGCCCCTGCTGAGTTCTCCCAGGGAAGGCCGTGGCAGTCCCTGGATGGGACTCGTGTAGGGGCTTCAGTGCTGGGGGCTGTCTGTGTGTGTGTGGGGCAATGCTTGTATAAACACTGGGCACATATGTTTCACTGGGGCTCTGCCCGAGGGGCATCTTTATTGTTCTGGAACGTTAGCAGAGATGGCCAGGCGAGGCTGGCAGGGGTAGTCACAGCAGCCAATCTGAAAGCAGCAGCAGCAGCACACATGCCCCATGGACCTGGACATGCAGGCTCTTCCCCTGTGGAACCACAGCCTGCTCCATAGAAAGGGGAGGGGCAGCAAGTAGGCAGCCAGGGAGGTGGAGCAGCAGCAGCGCCAGCAGCTGAGGAGGGTTGCAGGGCTGGCTCCCTGACCTCTGGCAGCATCCATGCAGACGACAGTGGGGCAACCAGACTGCAGGCCCAGGGGTGCTCCCAGGAAGGTAGGTGATAGTGGACGTTCCTGGGGAGACAAAAAACAAGGGGGAGTTACATGTCAGCTGGTATGTGGAAGCAGTCACCATTGACGACAAGCCAGTGTGCCGGTTGCAAAAGCCTGCAGGGAGAGAAATAAAACACAGCTGATAGGTGTGACACACATAGCATGGTCTGAGCTGGTGTGACACACATAGCATGGTCTGAGCTGCTTACCTGGGTGTAAGGAGAGCATGATCCTGTAAGGGGAAAAGGTCAAAGAGAGAGACAACAACACAACTTGGGGGTCACAACCATGGCAAACCTAGCACTACTGACCTGTCAGTAGACCCTGTGGAGAAAAGGGGGGGGGGAACAGCTGGTGTCTACATAAGGCTAACAGTTCCACACTTGTGGCATTGTCTGCTCACATGACTACAGGCAGCAATCAGACACAACAGTGGTAAAGAGGCATGTATCCTATATATCATAGCAGGCTATGCAGGCAGCTATGAGACAACACATTGGTAGAGAGGCATATCATGGCAGGCTATGCAGACAGCTATGAGACAACACATTGGTAATGAGGCATGTATCCTTCCTATATTTCTAAATGCAAAGAGGCAGCAGTCAGACCACATGTCAGCACAAACCCTGCTCTTACCTGCTCTTACCTGCTGGTGTTGTTGCCTGTGGGGGGGGGGAAAGAGGGGCTGGGAGAAAGACATGGGTTAGCAAACACTTGCATGGAGGCAGCTGCCCAGGCACAGCTGTAAACAGGTTGGCCACAGCCAGAACAGCCCTCTCTGCCCTAGAGGGAGGCAGAGAAGAGAAGAGAGAAGTGGGGTGTTTGTGAATTTTGCCCTCCACCGACAAAGTCCCACTTTGTGGCTGTGAGGGACAGAACCCCATGCCACGTGCTCAGAGAGAGAGAGAGTGACTGGAGGTCTGGGGCTGGGCTTTTGTGGGAATGAGGCTGGGTGGGGCTGGGTGATGATAGGCTCCCTATCTTAGGCATAACTCTGTCGGTTTCCAGACCTAGCAGGCCCAACTCCATCCTAACTCTGACCTAACTCAGGAGTAGGGTGTTAGAAATTTTCAGGAGAGGGCTGGCTTAGGTAAGGTAAAATGGCTCCTATGGGTCTCCTCGAATTTGGGTCCACCTTTTTGGTCGACCTAAATTTTGTGTCAGCATTTGTGTTGGAGGGGGCGTGTCTGTGCTTGCCAGGGTCTGGAATCCAACGTTAATTGGTTGCCGCCCCCGTTACACCCACGGTCCGCCCATGTTCCGCCCACTTTTAGGTCAACTTTAGGTCTGACTTGTGCTGCTTAGCCCTTGGGTTGGAATGGGCTGTTCTTAGTCCGTTGGTCGTAACTTTGACCTAACTTTGACCTAACTTTGACCTAACTTCGCCCTAAATGGTTGCATTCCAGACCTAACTTCGACCTAAATGACTTAGGCTGACTTTAGGTCTGACTTGGGCTGCTTAGCACTTGGGTTGGAATGGGCTGTTAAGCAACTCTTTGGCCCTTTTTGGGGATGTCCTGGCAGCAATTCCATGTGTTCAGTGAACGCACTGGGGGTGACATAGATGTACTGTGCAGTGTTTGCACATCTGCCATGTGCATATTCGTGTATACAAGTGGATATACATGTACAAGCATGCTGAAGATGTGCAAATGGTGTGTACAGGGGACAGAGCCTACCACTATGATGCTACTACCTAACACACATTAGTTGAATGTTCAAGGAGAGTTGTTGGAATGTCTGAAAATGGCTTTTGTATAGCAAAATTATGGCTTTTGATGGGGAAGTGTATCACGCTAGAGCAGTTGTTCCCAAATATTTTTACTGCCGTGACCCACCTCGTCCTTCACAGTGGGTCATGACCCGAGGATACCTTGTGGAAGTGACTGGAAATCATGGAAGTAAACCAAGTGGTGGATGCGAAACCGGAAGTCACTTCTGGTCACTTCCCCAAGGTGTCCTGGGGTTCGTGGAGAACAATGGAGTATGTTGCGAGCCCTGCACAAACTAGAAGCAGCCTCCAGTAGCTCCCCATAATTATTTTACCATGAACCACAGTTTGGGAAATGCTGAAGTATATCAGGATATTAAGAACTGACCTAAATAGAGAGAAGATGTGCTGTGTTCCTTATCTGTCAAAAGAACACAAGAGTTAGTTTTCTCAAGTTGGAAAGTAGGATTTGTTTTCATTTTCTGTAAGTCGAAGTGCTTCTAAAAAGCATTAACAGACAATTTAACGTTTACAGCAGCAGGGTTCCAGAACAGAAGATGAGTGCACGCAATGGAATCCGTAAAAAAAAACAGCACCCCCAACAACGTAAACAGGATATTAAAACAAAAACAAAAACAAAAAAACCTTCTTCAACTAAATATAGTCATAGAGGAGTTAAGCACTAATTGATTGCATTACCATTAGGCTCAGTGTGGATTTTCATGCTGCTCTCATTCTACAAAAATAATATCCTTAATAATTACCATCATTTTAAGGCTTGCAGGTCTCTAAGTGCATTAGGGGAGAGACCACAAATGCTACGATTATACAGCATAATTTTACACACTGCATAGAGAAAAGAAGTCAATCCATGTAAAATTTGTCAGTTACATGAAAGCCTATAATCTCACCTCCCCAAATTGATATTAAACCCAGACCAATCACACAGAATGACAGGAACAGAAATACAGAGACCAAGGGATCCCAAGAGCTACTTTAGGCATGCCCATTGGATTTTGACTTTTGTTGTTGTTCATTATGCGGTAGTGCTTCCCCTCACAAACTGCCACCTCAAAAACTGCTTAGTGCCCTCAACATCAGAAGATGTTTTCCATATGGCAGATGGGAGGGGGAAGGCTTGCTGTTCAAGGAACCCATGGCCAAAGTCACCTTGGACATTCGGAGCAATCTGCATGGTTCTTTGATCGCAGGTCAAAGACCAACAGAATGTTCACTTACAATTGCCATATAGTTTTGAAGTCTAATCCTATTAACATTCTTTGACCCCAAAATTGGGTGAAACCTTGGTAAACCTTGATGTATATCAAAGGCCAGTGGATGATATTGACCAACCAGCTCACCCAACCATCATGTGATGAGGGACACGTGCATGCACATTGCACACATCTGTGTGCATGTCTCACATGTCCTACCCACCTCCCAGCAAAGCAACCCATCACCACATTCTTACATGGGTGTGTGTGCGATTCAGATGTTCTATCTCCACCCATGATTACCATATGTGGTAGTGCAATGACATACTTGGGAGGAGCTGTGCATGTGGAATCCAGAAGCAGAACTTGTCCTTAAGCTGAATGAAGCCCTCTCCAGATCGACTCTGTTTTCTAAAAATGTAGCAGAAATTGCTCCCATGTGCTTCCCTCATAGAGGATGTTCGCTGATTTTTATTTTTTGTTAGCTCATGGTACATCATGTAATTGAGCAACAATCATTTTTAATTTGAAGGGTTGTCTTTATCAATGCAATTATTTAATGTACTGTACTTACCAGATACAGGTTATCTTGTTTCTTTGAACACACGTGGACTTAAAGCCACACGTTTGTTGTGGTTGATTGTCATTAGCGATATTTGATCTCTTCTCTTGAGGGCTGTACCTCTCCTGTGGTATAGGAGAGTGGTCCTCTTCTAAGCATGAAGATCTTCAGTCATACGCTACAACATATAACACAGAAATGTTTAAACAACAGTGGCGGAGGAAGAGGGGGCGGGCAGGCGGACTGCCCCCGGACGGCATGCGGGGAGGGTTGACTCACCACAGCCAGCGGAGATAAAATGACGGTGGCAGTGATGAAATGGTGGCAGCGGGGGGAAAGGCATCAGCGGCAGCAAAAAAGGCGGAGGCGGTGGAACAGGCCACAGATGGCCTTGGAAGCCATCCACCGCCTCAGAGCAGCATTTGTTTGTGCCCCCTCCCGCCCCAGCTCCGATGGACCTTTTTGGCTGGCTGACGTCACTCGGGGGCAGGGCGAGTGACGTTGGCTCCATCGGTGACGTCACAGGGGGACGGCATCGCTTCACCACTGTTAAACAAATGCAAAGTAACAATCAAGCATACATAATGTGGGTTTGTGTGATCTCATTGTACAAATGTGGAACAGTCAAAAACAGATTCATGCATTTTCTGTGAAAGTAGGCATTGGTAAACACTTATTTGGTGTTTTACTAGCTTACAAATAGACAAGTTCACATTCTTAGAATAGGATCATATTCAATACTGTATACTGTTTCTAAGGCCCCAATCCTATCAAGGCCAGAACTAGTGATCTGGCAGCGCAATGCACTTTACGGTGGCATGAGAGCTGGGCTGCTGTTGCGCGTTGCCAGGCTCCTTACACAAAAGGTGAGAGGTGCAGTGCGCACGATGATGGCTCTGAGAAGTTCCCCTGGTGCCAGTGAGTTGTCGGTGGAGGTGGGCTGTGGTCAGGGAGGGGGAGTAATGGGACATGTTGGAGGAGGAACCAGAGGATGTGTTGGAGGAGGGAGGGTGTGGATCTGGCGGCAGCAACATTCTCCCAAATCCTATTCCTGAAACCCCTCCCTTGAACGTCCACTGGCTCTACTTGGACTTATGCCAGTAACATGGCTGGCATAAGTCCAAGGAGACCCATAGGCAATTGGGCAGACTACCAGGAGGTAACTAAGGTAAAGGTATCCCTTGCTCAAAAGCCAGTCGTGTTCGACTCTAGGGTGTGGTGCTCATATCCATTTCTAAGGCCGAAGAACTGACCGAAGACGCTTCTGTGGTCATGTGGCCGGCATGACTAATGGAATGCTGTTACCTTCCCGCTGCAGCAGTACCTATTTATCTACTTGCAATGTCTTGCTTTCGAACTCGTAAGTTGGCAGGAGCTGGGACAGGAGACAGGAGCTCACTCTGTCATGCGGCACTCAGGTCTCGAACTACTGTCTGACCGACCTTCCGGTTTGCAGTTCAGCATCTTAACCACTAAGCCACCACGGCCCAGTGAAGGTAAGTACATATATGTTATTTAACTCCTGCAGTCTATCCAGTCCCTCCCCACCATAGCATGCAGCACAGCCTGTGTTGGCACTACTCCATGCTATAATGTGGCAGGGGGTAGGACTGGGCAGTAAGTGAACCAATTTTCTAATTCCCCACCACCATCATGTAATAGCAGGCTGAGGCGCCTCTATCTAACCTGCCTTGCCTTCCACTGATAAATAGCAAGCTCTGGTGGCTAACAGCCACACCTGCTCTTGACTGCTAGTATTCCTGAAAAAGTACCAGCTAAATTGGTTTCTACTAAATCACAAATGAAAAACATGTTCTGTCCCACAATCCACATATTCAGTACCTTCTACCTAACAAGTCAGAACTGGCTTACATTTTTATTTCTGACCATTCCAGTAAGTTATGTATATTGTGCCTTTTTTTCCTATATAGCATGTAGCATTTCTCAGTCGAATCATTAGGACGAGAAAGGAGATGCACTGCATTCCACTGCATCATGGCAGAATTGATTTCAGTGTCCCAAGAGAGTCCTTCATAGAGTAGCCTAGCCTTGAATATTTCCAGCCGAGGTGATAACACCTCCTCTCTTGCCAGCTCCATTTTCATTTTCTTCAAAAGTAACTTATATTTTTTCTCTGTTGCATCTTAAAGCCAATTACCTTTTTGTTCTGTCTTCAGCAACATGTGAGAATCAATCTCTGACAGCTTTTCATCCTGTCAGGTATGTCTGAAAGAGATCCTGGTGCTGAAACAGCTACTGAATTTTAAGTTGGCTTGTAGTCCAGAACTGGATATAATAAACCTGCCCCCCCTCTATTTTGTATTCTCCCTTTATTATGTTAGCACTGATGACTGAATCCTTGAAGACTGAGCCAATGTTTTGACGGGTGTCTTCTGTGTTTTTTTCTTTCGTTCTCCAGCTGTTGTTACACAGGTATGAAGGAAATCTCCACTGGAATGGCACATCCTTAAGGATGAACATTGGTCAGGCCCAGCAAAGCCCCACCCCCAAGTGCCTGAAGCTAAAGTCAGGTGCTGCTGCTCTTGTGGTGCATTTGCATGCCACACAAATGTTTACCAGCTGCCCCAATCACCCCCCCCCCCGATCACTGCCATCACCCTAATGGCACTCATCAGTCCAACAATCCTGATCACCCATCATCATGCCTGCCAACCTTGATCACCCTCTGCCAGCCCCAGTCATCTTCCCCTCAACCCCAATCACACTCACCACCCACTTACCTCCCTCCTCCTTCTGCCACTGTCACCCCCTTCCTTGTTTCCTTCCCATTTCAAAAGGGAGAGACGGCAGGGAAGAAAGGAAGAAATTGAGGAGAGGAGTGGAGAGGAATGGCCTAGAGTGACTCCTCTTCCCACTTCCTCCCTCAGTCCCTCCATTTTGAAATGGAAGACAAGAAGAGGAGGAAGGCTGTGATGGTAGCAACAGTTCTGGGTGCATCATGCTGCAGCCATAACGACCATACCGTAAGCAGCCCTTTCAATGTGCACCCAGGTTCTCACTGGAGCTCCTTAAAGGGCCAGCGTTGACCCTGGCAATGAAAAAAAAAAACTCCTAAGAATGAGCTCAGAACCAAATGCAGCCCTGTCTCTGAGAGAATTGAGAAAGCCAACAGTGGGTATGGTTTTGTCTCTCATTGTACTGTAGATGTCTTTTCAAAAGGCCATAATAACACCAAGCCTAGCTCGCCAAATGCAAATATGCCTTGTTTTAGAAGGCCTTTTTAATAAGATATTACAACGCACCATTTTCCAAGTGCCTGTTTCCCATTGTGATCAATTAATTTAACAAGACAGAACATTTAATTACTATATTTCTGTGACTGTGTTCTCCAGCAGTAATTGGTAGCTCATTATCCTTAGCCCGACCAACTCACTGTAGTTTTCACTCCCCCTTCCTTCCTTTTCCTCATGGGCAATTAAACCCTGTAACAGGTACATTGACATAAGGCAATTGCAAGGATATCTGTGCCTTGTTAAACGGGTAGAGGTACATCAACATTCAAATGGACTTCAAAGATGCACAGAGGATCTGTCGAGGATGGGAAAACAGTGCAAAAAATGCCAATGTTCACTCAAGAGGCTGGAGGCTTCTGATGCAGGAGGCAAGGGACATTTTAATTCAGATGAGCCTATGATGTCATATGCTATAGTCAATCAAACATATGCATATATATATATATATATATAAACAAAATTATTCAATTGGGGAAATAACCCCAATTTGGCTGGTATTAATTACTACAGGTTGATTACCCATTATCCAGACATCCAAAATCCAGACTATTCCAAAATCTGGACACTTTTATCCAAGACTTTTTTTTTACTCCCCCCCCCCCCCCGGTGCCACTCACAAGCAGTCGGCAGTTTTCGGCGCTCAGCAACGAGTGCAGCAGGAAGCTCAGCGAGGAAGCCAGCAGCAATTTTTGTCAGCCACGTTTTTAGCTGTATGCATTATGGGGCACAATTCAGTCAGCTCTTAAAAATTTTGTGCATGGGTCAGTGCAAGAAGCCTGCAAGGATTTTGTGTGTGTGTGCCTAGCGATACTGTAGGCACATTCAGTTTCAAACTTGTCCAGGCTCAGCAGCGAAGTCTCTGCCTGCTGGTGAGTTCCTGCTTGCTGGAACTAAGAGGTGGGCTGGAGGAAGAGGCGGTGAACGCGGTCTCTGCTTTGCTTGCTGCAAAATGAAAGTGCTGGGGAGCCATCACGGGGTGGGCGGGCGGGCTCCATGGTCTTCATTTGGAAGAAGCGGCAGGAGCAGCAATTCTACTCTAAGGAGAGGTGGGTGAAATGCCCCGGATTGTCAACTAGGCTTCAGGCACCCCCGGCTTCCCCATCCCCAGATCAGATGCATTTAATGGAGCTATTTGTATTTAAAATATGCAAATATTCCAAAATCCAGAAAAAATCAAAATCCGGAACACTTCTGGTCCCGAGTGTTCCAGATAAGGGGTAATCTGCCTGTATCTCCATGTTATGGATGGGACGTTAAGGCTGAGATCATTTTTGCATGACAACGTGCAGCCCAATCCTGTCTAGCAGGATGTGGCAGCGCACATAAGGCACCTGCTGCATTCTGTGCAGGATTGGGCCTGCTCCGGCGCAGCTGGCAGCCTCCTCAGGGTAAAGGTACATTTGTCCCTTTACTCCGAGTAACACGCTAGAGTTTTAAAGATTATAGAGTGTTAAGTAGTGTGGCACTTGAAGTGGCACAACTGAGCTGACTAGGACAGCAATCCCACAAACACTGAGAGCAAGCCCTATTGAACTCAGTGGGGCTGACTTCTGAAGAGACATGCACAGAATTGTGCTGGAGGTTGTTGTACGGGGAGATAGATGAGGATGGTGAGAGTTTGCTATTTGTGAAGGAAATTTTTTAGCCCATTCTTCCTCCCAGGTGCTCAGGGGGGGGGGGGTGTTACATAGTTTCTTCCCATTTCTCTGCACAATAAGAATGTGAAGAAGAATCTGCTGAGAATTAGGCTTACCATCTGTCCCAGAACTCCTGGGACCATCCTGGGTTCCAGGCTCCGGTCGCAGATTGGTCCTGGGCGTTCTGGGCCCGGTGGAAGCCTCTGCCGCCGCCACTTCAAAAAAGGTAAAACTTACCTTTTTCGGGCACCGCCATCTTGGATCTTGCAAAATCTTGTGAGATCCAAGATGGCGGCACCCAAATCTCATGAGGGCATGAGGCAGTACAGTACAGTTCGCACCCCTCCCAAGATTTTTTAAAATTTATTTATTTATTTATTTATTTATTGAATTGTTGGGGGGGGGTCCTGGTTTAGAACCGGGAAAATCTGGTAAGCCTACTGAGGATGACTGCTCAGAGTCATTCAGTGAGTCTCATGGCTGAGCAGAGAGTTGAGTCCAGGTCTTTCCAGTCTAGGTCCACTGCTCAACCATACCCAAATGTTTTGTACTAGAAATTGTACATACACAGTAGCAGTAGTAGTCAGTTGCATTGCTTGCAGGGTCACGTGGGGGGCATCATCGTCCCGTCCCTGTGCTCCCATAAGAGCCAGGGCGGGTGCAAGGGCCGATTTTGGCGTGTTTCAGCTCCACAAAAAAAGCAGCCGCAGAGTTTAAAAACAAACAAACCTCAGAGCCCCCCAAAACTCACCTTGGTTACTCCTCGCAAGGAAACTGAAGTTGTTACCCAGGGGCATTGGCTCCCCCCGGCCCCGTTATACCGACACCACTGGCAATAGTAGAGGGGATAGTACAGATTCCTGAAAGACAGACCTATCAATGGATATAGGCCACAGGAGCAAAATGGAACCTCTGTCTTCAGAGGCAATTTGCATCGTCTGAACATTAGTGGCTGGGCATAAACAATGGGGAATTGCTGTTGTCCCAAAAGGAGAATAACCATTTGCCACAAAACGTGTTTTACCATAGAGTTCTTCTGGAACAACAACAACAACAACAACAACAACAACAACAACAACAACAACAACAACAGCGTCATTTATTTCTTGAATAGATTTTTATTCTGCTTTCCATTCCCAAAGTGACTAGGGAGAAGAGGTTACAAAGTCAATACAAAATTAGGTTTGTGGGGCAGCTAAGACAGACATCTTGAGGGAGAGGAACACATTGTGTTCAAGACCTTCCACAGGTCTATGGTGTTTCTGATGCTGGTTAGGTGCTAGCAAGTCTAAATAGCCCACGCCAGGAAGTGAGCTGCCAGGCAGCACCAGAACTTACTGTCACTCAGGGATGGGACATCTCCTCAAGCAGATCAGGAGAAATGCTGCTCCTGTCTTGCCCTAGGTGTAGAGCACAGGAGAGAGACAAGGAGGGAGATGATGTTCAAACCTATCCCAAGCTCCTTTGCAGCTGCTGCCCATAGGGGCCGATTGCAAGCATGAGGTGTGAACACACTCTCCCACCCCTGCCACCAGCACATTCTTCTGAGATGATGAGAGGGAAATACACAGCGCAATCCTAGCGTGACGTCAAGTGACGGAACGAGCATTCTGCCGACTGAAGTCATTGCGAACATGCCGTAAAGCACTTCATGATGACTCGAGAGCAGAGAAGGCCGGCGCAAGGCCAGCCTCCCCTGCTCCATCGACAGAGCGCCCAAAGGACCGCCGCTGGACCCAGATAAGGATCCGGCAGTTGGGAGGGCGGTTCACTGAGTGGGGGAGGGGGTCCATTGGCCCAGGAGGCCCAGGAGGGGACAGGGGATGGCCTCGGCCATATCCTGACCCCTGCCGCGCACAGCCTCCTCCTACATCCACCAGTGATTTCGCTGGTGGAAATCCAAGGAGGCCGATAGGGCCTGCCCTGGTTTACACTCGGGGAAGGGGACGAGTGTCCCCTTCCCTGAGTAGACCTCCACCCCAGTGGCAGCCTAGCCGCAGGGGAACAGGATCCGGTGGGCGACTGTGGGCCGCTCGCCGGATCCTTACGTAGGATTGGGCTGTCAGCTTCATAATTGAGATAAAATTATCACATGCGTCACTCAGTTTAATATTAACTGCTGTTGTATTAGTGCAGGATCAGTTGTATGTGTAATGTGTAGATGGTGATATGTCTCCAGGATTCACAAGAGTACAAAATAGCTAAAATGTCATGAAAGTATCATGAAACAGAGCTACACATTTCCCAAAAACCAACGAGGATAGATGTTTCTGAAGACGTTCCTCCCAATTAATGAATGCACTCCTAGGAGCAGCTGCAACCCAGCAAAACTCCACACCACAAAATGTCAAGCACAGCACAGCATCGTGGGGAACTTTTAACACTGCCCTTAATTAAAGAGGCTCTCTAAGATCTCTTAGGAGAAACTGTGTTTACCGAACTAAGTGCTGGAAAGATGGTCTCTCAAAGTTTCCCAAGTGTTGTTGCCAGCAGGGAGCAGAAAGTTTTGAGCCTTATAAGTGCTGGGCTGCTCTTCTCGTTAGCACATTGAAATGTGAATTCCTGGGGAAACGGTGCTGAAAATAACACAGGGGAATGGTGAACCTTCTCTCAAATCCAGCCAAGTTTTCTGCACCAATAAATTAGTCCAGGTGTAAGCATGAACTGGAACTGTGAATTTTTGGAAGCAGTGGGTGGGGGTGAGAACATGAAAGAAGAATGGGGGGGGGCTGCTGTGCCCTCCTGCCTTTTTCAGCAGTACTGCATTATGGCAGAATGTCATGTACATTTCAGTGGGTTGGCTCATCACTATGCATTTTATGTAAAATTGCAAACGACTTGCAGTGGTGGACAGTTACAAGCAGCAGAATCACATGGTGCGTGACTTGACATGGTAGATCATATGCCATTACTTCCATGTGGCACATTTCATGTGACCGACACATCACTATTTCCATATATGAATTAGACCACTGACTCCCAATGTGAAGAGGCTAGTGTTTCTTATTTGAGAAAAGACAATGCTCATTATGAAACTGAGAATACCATTTGAATGCAGGTTGGAGGTGAAATGCCACCTGCCTGATCTTCAACATGGACAGTGCTGTAGATGCAGCTATACTCATGTAGCTTGGGAGAGTGCAGTGTCATGTTGGCAAAGCATGGTAAAGGAGTCAAGCAATCAAACACTAGCAGGACAGGGAGTCAAGCAGACAGCCTTACAGCCAAGCAATTGTGTCAGGATGCCCCCAGAATGTGCAATCAAGCTATCTATATTCAAAGGAGCTCTGTGATCTCAAATGAACGTTTTACATATATTCTTCTTGATGTATCAACAGAGACATATGTGTTGGGTTTTTTTGAGAAATATTTATATAGCACATACATTTCTATAAAAATGATTAACAGCACAATCCTAACCAACTTTCCTGCACCGGTGTAGCCATGCCAACAGGGCACACACTGCATCTTGCTGTGCAGGGACAGTCATGGAGGCCTCTTCAAGGTGAGGGAATATTTGTTCCCTTACCTTGGGGCTGCATTGCAGCTGCATCGGCACTGGGAAGTTGGTTAGGATTGCGCTGTTCGGGACGATGGGACCCAACTCCAGGATTCTCTCAACTGTTATAATGATTGACTCACTTGGAAAATAGATCTAACTACCGTACGTTTATATAGATTACCTGGACCTATATAACCTGGGCCAAAGCTATTTCATACTGAGATGTCCCTGCAGGGCTGGCTGACGTATCATGAAGCAGGTCAAGGTGGTTGTCTCAGGTTACAGATTATTGAGAGTGGAGGCACCACTGTCATCCCAATCCTCCTGCTCCTGGATTTGAAAATAATGAGGGGAATGGAGTGGAAGAGTAAGCAGACAGTGATGGGCTGGAGCATGTCCTCACCAGTGTCCTTTCCACCAGTTCTTTTCCCACTCGATTCCGCTCTTCCTTTTTAAATCCAGAAAGCGTGGGAGGAGGAAGAGTGAAGGTAGCTTCCCCTCTTTCTCTCGCCTGCTGGTAAGCTATCAGGTAAGGGGGTGGCATCTGGCACTGTACACTGGTGTAGAAGTGGGGCTGCACTTGGGCCACCTGCCCTGACCTGTTTGTTCCATAAACAGAACCCTCTAATACAGTCCTAATCATGACCCTTTGTAGGTGGGAAAGGGCAGCTACTCTTATAATACCACTCTGTCACCTACTTCAGGGAAATGACTGACTCTCAGTCCAGTATAGGTTCTATCACCTTTATTAATCCAGGGATACCAAGTTCCAGGGTATAGAGTCTGCTGCTGGGACTATCTTTCCAGAAGGACGTGTGGAGGGGCCTGCACTCTGTGAGGGATGTCAGATGGTCCAACCACATTTCTTAGGACAAATGTGAGGTCTAGAAACAGTAAGGTTTCTTAGTAAGGTTTCTAGACAGTAAGGTCTAGAAACTTCTCAGTTTCTAGACCTTACTGTCATCACAGAGGATTGTCAATCCTGGCTAGTATCTGGTGTACCACAAGCAGGGCCTCTGAGAGGGATGTTAAGGGGGTAAATTGTACCCCCTTAACCAAAGGGCCAAAAATTTTTGGCCCAGGGCCAAAAATGGGTTAAAAAGGGGGCACAGGAGCAAAAAAAAGTGGGGCACAGGAGCCAAATTTACATGAAGGGAAGGGGCTCAAAAGAAACTTTGTACCCCCTGATAAAATTCCACTGAGTGGCCCTGACCACGAGGGTTGCCAGTTTGCTAAAAACGATCCTCGTTCTCTTTGCTTTTGGCACAGGTGGGCAGGTGGCCAAAATTAAACTTAGGCCATTTGGGGCTCACCTCTGGATCCTGCCCGATACCAGCTTTCCCTCCATTTTTTCAAGGGATGGCAGCCTTGTGACATCACCAAACCCCACCTTCCCTCAGAAATCTCAAATGTGGGGGTGTTTCTGACCTGGCAACCTCATGTACTACAGCAGCCATTCTTTCCTCAGCTTCTTTTTGCCTGACTTGGTTCCTCTGATGCTACAGAGTGTCCATCACATCAAAGCCCCTAGAAACTTGCTCACAGCCTGCTGGCCCAGGGTCAGCAATGCTCAGAGCAATGTTAGAAAACATCACATGCTTGGGGGCAATAACAACACAAACCTATGCATGGCTACTCAGAATTATGTTCCATTATTTTCACTGGGGTTTACTCCCTGGAAAGTATTATAGGATTGCAACCTTAGGCTGCCAACCTGTGCATACTTACTTGGAAGTAATAAGCCCTTTTCTTCTCAGAAAGTATGCGTCAGATTGTGCTGTAAGTTAATGTTCCTGATTGTCCCGGCTTCTAATAAAGCTCAACGCTGTTTGGCTGAAACGCAAGTGCGCTCCGATTGGCTGAAAGCCCCCTCTCATCCCATTGGTTAAACAATTAGCTCCACACCCCACCCTCTCAAAATCATGAGCATGGTCCATGTCCGATCTCAACAAAACTCGGGAGAGCACGGAGAGATGCACTAAAATTGAGTGGAGGGAGAGTTAGAACGGATAAAAGAGAATTTTTTTTACCCAGCGTGTAATTCATCTGTAGAACTCCTTGCCACAGGATGTGGTGATGGCACCTGGCCTAGATGCCTTTAAAAGGGGTTTGGATAGATTCATGGAGGAAAAGACCATCACAGGTTACAAGCCATAAGGAACCTCCTGGTTTTAGAAGTAGGTTTTCTCTGTGCCAGGTGCAGGGGAGTGGCAGCAGGAAACGGTTATCTTGTTGGCTGTGTGCTCCCTGAGGCATCTGGTGGGGCCACTGTGTGATACAGAAAGCTGGACTAGATGGGCCTTTGGCCTGATCCAGTAGGGCTCTTCTTATGTTCTTAATTAATATTTAATCATGACAAATATAGGCAAATAATAGTGTAATCTCTCTAAATTTTTTAGAAGGAAGCACAGTTAATTTTTTTGGTAAAGGTGATAAAGCATATTGAGCAGGTACGTGATCTGCATCTGTAATTAGTTTATTGGTCAGACTTTTACTTGTCTTATTCTCTAGAGGTGCATATGATTGCCAGCAAATTGATGGTTGCAGGCCTCCTTAATTGCTTGTTGTCAGTATCCAGAGGAAGGATTTGAGTTCTTGAATTTTAAGCTGTCCAGGTTGTTCCTTTGTTTCCTGAACTGCAAGCACAAGAAAGTTAAAAGTAGCTGAGGTATGCTGTTGTAGGTCTATCAAACAACTCTGGAAGTTGCAGTAACTATATCTTTTTTTTTTCTTTCAAATTTTCCCTTGTGTTATTATCAATCAAGTCTGAAAGACTTTTCTCACCTACACTGCAGCAAAGTTATACTTTCATTTACCCTGCAGTTCAAGACATTCCTTAGCTGTATAATCAGACCTTTCTACTAGAGATTTGTTTCCCATGCAGAGTGCTATTCAGCGGACCGTGAATATAAAACTCCTCCCCCTTTAGTATGGGCACCTATCCTGAGGGAGACAGATGCACTGTTCACTCCCTCTTTGAGTACTAGCACCCTGGCTGCAACAATAGATCGGCTTACACCAACCTCTGGTTTTTCCCACCAACCCCTGGAAAGAGGGTCAAGGCAGCCAAATTGCTCAGCTCATCCTAAAGCCAGAAAGACTTGAGGATGGACTTTGCAATTCAGGCTTTAAGGGTAACAGTGTCCCTTCCATACAGTAGGATGCACACTGGATCCTTACTCCTACTCCCAGTCCCACACTATACCTGTCAGAAGTGACCAAACTGGCTAAGCTAACATCATACCTCAGGAAACAGGAACAGGCTAGGGTAGGTCAAAAAAAAAAAAAAAAAAAAAACACCTTCTCACCTAGTGCCAATCAGGCAGAAAGCAAAAAAAATCCTACCCAGCCCCCAAAGGTGGCCAGCTAATCTCAGGCTATCCCGAGGGTGGTGGGATGGTTGCAACATTGCCTGAGCTCCAAATGGTGAGCTCAGGGTAAACGCTGAAGGAAACGTGCTGTGGGAGGACAACCCACAACAAGAGGAGCCATCTGTAATGCTCTACCTCATCTTGCCTCATGCAGGACAGGGCTGAAGAAGGGAGTCCACTGCCTGAAACAGCATTATGGCCTCTATCTGAAACCCCCAAACATCTCAAGTATAAGGCCCGTCAAACAGAATTGTGTTTCACATAACCTGGAGCTATACAGCAAGTACAATGAACGAACTCACAGGTCATTTTAGCCAATCATATTCTATTACAGCCAGACCATAGAGCTTGATCAGCCCAGCCAACTGGTCAGGGACAACTTCCTTGCAGCTAATCTGGCCTAAAACGGTCAGAGAATTGTAGTATGGAAACTTTCATGGCTTGGTACAATTTGTAATGAAGCAGGCATTATGGGTTTTCTAGCCATGTTTATTATTTGAGAAATAAAACTAAAATCGTACTGTCTTCTTAAGAGATTTCTCTCACACACACACTCTGGAGATGTGCGTAGAGGCGAAGATGAGTCTTTATTTCTCCTACCAACGTTTCATCCCACACGAGGGACCTTGTCAAGGTAATTCAGCATAACACTGCTGGATGACACTGAGAACATGGAGCTCTTGCTAGCATATACCAGTAAAAGCCATGGCAACCGTTAACTGACAACGGAATCATCAACCTCTGCTCTATTCCTCCTAGGCTGCAAATATGCTCTTTTCAGGATAGGTAGCCAGATTTTATTGGCAAATGACAGCTCTTGCTGTCTATTCAGAAGACTTGCAGGTTTCCTTTGGGAGATTGAAATAGCCTCCAGATTTAGTCTTCGTTTTAGACTGGCTTCCGAAAACAACGAACGGACCTGCTCAAAAGCAATTTGGTGGCCAGATTCCAGGGCGTGCGCTGCCACAGCAGATTTTTCTCCTTGTGACAATTTTACCGCTCTCTGGTGTTCTTGTACTCTTACTTTAATAGGTCTCATTGTATTTCCAATGTAAGCACGACCATAACCGCATTTTATTTCATAGACTCCTGGGTTCATTAACGTAGGTCTTTGATCTTTGGGATTTCTTAGTATTTGCTCTATCTTAGTTGTAGGAGCAAATAAAGTCCTGATCCCATATTTTCTCATCACTCTCGCTATTTTGTCCATGGTTCCTTGTAGGAAAGGCAATGATAACCATCGTTTCTCGTTGTCAGCTTCCTCCTCTTTTTCATTATTCTCTCCCGGCTTAGGGATATAGTTTTTCTTTTTAACTTGTCTCTCCCAGCATTTGTTAATTTGCTGCAACTGATAACCATTAGCCAACAAGGAATCTGTGACGATGCGCCTTTCTGCAGCTAAAGATGGTTCATCACAAACCCGTAATGCCCTGAAAATTAAAGAATTTATTAAGGAGTTCTTTTGCAGTGGGTGGTGATTGGATGTTTTGTGCAGGTATCTTCCTGTGTGTGTAGGTTTTCGGTACACAGTATGTCCGAAGGTTAAATCCTTCTTTCTAGTCACCAAGACGTCCAAGAATGGTAAAGTCTTAAACATTTAAATTCCTTGTGCCCCGAGATCCAATTCAAGATAGAAATTGAAGAAAATGGGACTTTAGAGAATTCTTTAAATCCTACTGTTTAAATGGCAGAGGCGTTTAAACAAATGCTGACCATGAATGTAATAGAATTACATTAGTGTAAATGGTCCCTGAATCTTCTGCTAAGAGGCATTAAGATTTCATTTTTTGTTTTTTTTAGCTTGATGTTCGATAAACATTTTGGTCCATGGAAACTTTTCATTATTCTAACATGACTTTCTCAAAGACATCCTCATTAGCGCTAAATACAAGACTCCCACTGGCAAGGTCATTCGTACTCTCGTTGAGTCTTTTTTTATTGTTAGCACAATACCAAGAATAATAAAAAGACCATCATCCAAAAATCAGCTTCTGGGAAATCCCACGTATTACTGATAATGGTTTTAGAATAGTCAACAATTGTTTTCATTAAAATCCAGCTAGTTTCTCTGGGTCAAAGAGAGCCTACAAAAGGGAGCTGAAGATCTCTCATTTGCTTCATTGAATTATGACAAATGAATGAATCTTCATACTCTCTTTTTGTGGGTAAGCTTCACAAATTGCTGTGAAAGACCTTTCCATAATAAACTGAGACACACAGATTTGACTGCAGCTTTATGAATGTCCTTGTTTATTAAAAAAAGTATTTGTTTAAGAATAATACTCCTGACTCCTGAATAATAATACAGCCTGATCCTTAGAGTCATTAAATTTGACATTGTTTGCTCAACAGTCGTCCAGTTGCTGAAATTTAAATCTATGTACTACTTACATCACTAGAATGAAATGATAAAGAGTCTTGGTGGTTTTGGGGGGCATGTACGCATCTTAAATAGGGATCTGCAAACGTGTTTATCAAGTGACTAGCAGACGCCAGTAGGAAAAGTCACTGATGGTGCAATCCTGTGCAGTGGCATCACTAGGGCGCGCACGCCGCCCTAATGATCCCAAATTTGCCCACCAACCAGGGAGGATGTCTTCGGAGCCGGCAGCAACAGGGCCGGGGGTAAGACTTCCGCCGTGGAAGTCTTACCCCTGGGCCCTGCTGCTGCCGGCTCCGAAGACATCCTCCCCGGCCGGCGGTCCAGGGCCTTCTGACGAGGCCCAATGCGGCGACACGGTATTTATTTTTTGCCCTCAGAAACGTTCTGCGCAAGCGCGAAAAACCTAATAAATACTGTGTTGCCGCATTGGGCCTTGTCAGCCCGGAGCGGACGCTCCGAGGCCTTCTCCCGGCCTCGGAGCCTCCGGAAGGGTGATGCGCAGCGCACGCGAGAGTGTGCGTGTCACCCTTTGCAAGTGTCCCCCCCCAGCAGTCCGCCCCCCGCCACGCTCCAGTGACGCGCGTGATCCTGTGTAAGTATGCATGGACGGCCTAAAGGGCCGGCCACTGCATCATGGGCCCATTGTGGCCTGCACTGGCACAGCCTGGGCTCTCCTTGGGAGAAGCAGCGCAGGCCACAATGGGCCTTCTCGGATGCACACCAGCTCTGAAGCTGGCGTGCTTCCGGGGAGGTCGTGTAAGACCAGCCCGGGCTGCAACGGGGCTCAGGATATCGGTGCAACTCAGCGCCGATATCCTCGTCCCCTCCCAGGCTGGGCCGGCCAATGGCCCCCTCCCTTGCCACTCCTGCCCGTCCTCCCCACACGCCTGCACCGTCTGGCTCAGCACTCACCTGAGTCTGCTGGCGTGGGCTCAGGACGGCAGTGGAGTGAACAGTGCCGGCCTCTGTGCCAGCCCCGTTTACTCCCAAGGTTCTGAAAACATGCTTTCCAGCATGTTTATGACACCGTAGACCAGCGGAACGCTAGCTTCATCAGCCTATAGTTAGTCAGGATTGGGCTGTGAGATATTCTGCCAGAAGAGTAACACTTTAAAAAGTGACTGCTAAGGTAGGCAGAGTTTACAAAATGATTAAGCTTCCCTTGCTCCCTTGCTTTCCCCCACCTCTGTCACTTTGAAATCAGTGCCATGGCAGAGAAACCATATGACCAGGCAGACTGGTTGTTTTGTAGATTTGCTATCTTCTTTGTCTGGGTGCAGCCAGAACAATAGCCCTAGCCAGCCTAGCTCTTGGGATTGGTAGGCACCAGGGACATGCAATGTGGGCACAGCAGGTGAGGCAACCCCTCCCCCTATAGTCCGCAGAAAAGAGCTTCAGCCTAGCCATGAGATTGCACATGAGCACTACCCACTTACTCAGGTGCAAGCGGGCAGTGTGTGCATGTAATCTCACGGTTAGGCTGTGGCTCTTTTCTGTGAACTACAAGGAGGCAGGATTATCTCACCTGCCACATCTGCACCACACATCCCTGGTAGGTAGCTGCCAACTGGGCATCCATGCTCACCTGGTCAGGATAAAGGGCAGATGGGGATGCTCAGGGGGACCTCTATGCATCCTGTATTTGTACACAGCATTCAGTTCCAATTCCAATTCCAAAACCTTTATCGGCATCTTGCGTAAATAAACATACATTGACATAGACATAAACATAAATGTACACAGCATCTGTGCCCAGTGTTGTAGGGACTGGCTGCTTACAACTAACACACATGCCACCTTCCTGCCATTTCTCCCCTGACATGGCCCTTTGCCAGGCAGCAGGCACAAAAGAGACATACTCCGTTTGCCTCAATGGAGCAGAAAGCAAGAGACCTGAGTCTTTCCGACTTCTGGAAACAAGGACAGGCTATGCAACCCAGCCAAAATGCATGGGCTCCTTAATAAATCAGACCATGTGAATCCCCTCTATATCATTTTGAACAAATTATATCTTTTATGCTGTAGAACCTTTAATCATGGCAAGAAACCTGTATCAGCAAGGCTATAACATTGGGGTTGTTGTAAAGGTGAAGAGAAGACATATTCCTGGAAATTGGCTGGACCTCTGCAATTAGTACACCTGGCTGCCGTGACCTTGACTGAAACACAGAGGTGGACAAACTTGAAAGTTGTGGAGACGTACGCTCTATATTTCCATACCATGAAACTATGCAGCCTGTTAAAGAGATGGAGTGATGGATTTGCCAGAAATGTATTATCCTCACACACCGGTAGGATTTCTGCATTAGCAACCTCTGGTCAGAGCATTCAGCAAACTATAACTGCTGTTGCTGCATCATGTCCTATGTACAAACATCAAAGGCTGGTATTTCATCTGGAGACCAGTTCAGATAACAGTTATCCTGCCTGATCAGCTCCAAATGGTAAAAGATGTGTGTGCTCACAGAACACACCCAGTCCGTCTGTCCCACTTGTAACTGGGGGGATATGAGGCATTTTCTTTAATTATGTTTGGGGAGATTTCAGATAAAATTGTTGCAAGATCAACATCATGTGACCAGAGCTCAGCATATAGTCAGTGGGTATGGGTATATATCTGTGTTTCCCAAACGTTTTTGACCTGTGCCTCCCTTGACCACTGCCGACCGTTGGCCACGGCTCCCCATTACGTTATGTTACGTAACGGGCAGAAATCCACGAGGTGAAGCTTTCTTCCCAATTTCAGTTCTTTGTGAATAAAAGCTGCTTCATAAGAACATAAGAAGAGCCCTGCTGGATCAGGCCAAAGGCCCATCTAGTCCAGCTTCCTGTATCACACAGTGGCCCCACCAGATGCCTCAGGGAGCACAAGACAACAAGATACTTGTATCCTGTCGCCACTCCCTTGCACCTGGCACAAAGAAAACCTACTCCTTCAACCAGGAGGTTGCTTATCCCCATCATGGCTTGTAAGCTGTGATGGAATTTTCCTCCATAAATCTGTCCAATCCCCTTTTAAAGGCATCCAGGCCAGGTGCCATCACCAGTTGTGGCTCTGACTTTTTCACACAGGTACAGAGGTTTGGGGCCGAGGGGGGGGGATCCCAGGGGGGAAAAAGGTGCAAACTACACTCTGAACAGCCACAGGGAAGAGAGTTTCACCTTGTGAGTGGTCAAGTCATTTCTGGGGACCCCTTGCACTGAGGCAATCCTGAGCATTTAGGAGAGGTTGCGGGTGCGCGCTTACCAGCCAAACAGGCCGTGGTGTCAATCAATTTGAGGAGCTGACCAGCACTCAGCTCTCTGCAGCTCCCTGGCTGGTTTCCACGACTTGCCTGAGAGCTGCACCTCACAGTTTGGGAACCACTGGCATATATGTTAATCTTCACCAGCAGGGGGAGCTATAACCTATCTTCTTATTATTTTAGGCCTCAGTCCAGCCCAACACAGTCCAGCCCAACACTTACCACAGAGGCAGGCAGGCCCCTGTGGGGAGGTGTCAGTCTTGTGGAAGCGAAGAGCCCCCTCCTGAGCTCGTCTGTGTGTACCTACCACAGCTGCTGCAGCGTTCGCAGCAGATGGGCAGCCACAGGTGGGCCTGCAGGCACTGGGCGTGCGACAGTCAGCTGAAGGGCAGAGGTTGTGCCAGTGCCAGCTGCCCCAGGGCAACCTGGGCATTAGCCACCTGCTGCAGGGGGGAGTGCCACAGCCCTCCCTCCTGCAGAAGGCGATGCCACCCCCAAGCCATGGTGAGGCTGCACGTGGGAGTCATGGGGGGGTGAGCGGGGGAGAGAAGGGAAGGAGGGGGTGGGAACGGCACGCACAAGGGGGGGGTCTCATGAAGTCTGGAACCGCCTCTGCCATGACATGCCTGTGCGCTGCCTGAAGCCCTGGGCCTCCAGGGCCGTGGCAATGCCCACAAAGAAGGTATCCCAGCATGCCTTCTGCTCCGTGCCCCGGGCTCACGCAGCTCATCACGCCCCCAGATGGGGCAACATCAGCACGTCGCGGCAGGCGCTCTGGCGGGGTGGGGGGTGGCCAGCTTCCATCATCAGGGAGTGGGAGGGGAGGCAGACAGACAGGCAGATAGTGGGTGTTGGGGAGGGGCACGGGTGGGTCAGAAACAGACAGACAACAAGGCTGGTGGGAGAGGGCTACAGGGAGAGGGGTCTGCAGAGACCAATAGGGACACAGGGGTCACTTCGCAGATGGAGGCAATGCAGGAACGGGCGCCTCTTATGCAGACGGACCTTGGGCAGAACGGACGCCGGTGACGGGTGGAAACGGACGCCGTTGACGGGCGGACCGAGGGCGGGTGAGAGCCCCGGTTGCCGAAAGGGCTCTTCACGGACGTGGCGGACGTGCGCCATGTCGCCTGTCAGTGTTTGCCTGCCTGAGAGGCCCCCCAACTCCCCACTCCCCTCTGAGCCCTGAGGGTCTGGCAGCCCCCCTGCTGTGGTCTCCCTGGGCTGGCTGTGGCAGGCCCTGGCTGGGATTCATGCAGGGGCTTGTGTGCTGGGGACTGTCTCTGTGTGTGGGGGGCAGTGCTTGTGTAACATTGGGGACATGTGTTTCCAGGGGCATCTTTATTGTTCTGGAACAGTGGCAGAGATGGCCAGGCGAGGCTGCCTGGGGTAGTCACAGCAGCCACTCGGACCACATCAGCAGCAGCAGCAGCAGCAGCAGGCGTGCCCCATGGACCAGGGGATGCAGGCCCTTCCCCTGTGGAACCACAGCCTGCACCATGGAAAGGGGAGCGACAGCAAGTAGGCAGCCAGGGAGGTGGAGCAGCAGCAGCGCCGGCAGCTGAGGAGAGTTGCAGGGCAGGCTCCAGGACATCTGGCAGCATCGAGGCAGACGACCATGGGGCAACCAGACTGCAGGCCCAGGGGTGCTCCCAGGAAGGTAGGTGGTAGTGGACGTTCCTGAGGAGGCAAAAAACATGGGGGTGTTCCATGGCAGCTGGTGTGTGGTAGCAATTGCCATTGAAGAAATGCCAGTGTGCCGGTTGCAAAGGCCTGCAGGGAGAGAAATTAAACACAGCTGAGAGGTGTGAGACACATAGCATGGTCTGCGCTCCTTCCCTGGGTGTCAGGAGAACATGATCCTGTAAGAGAAAAGGGTCAAAGAGAGAGAAGACAACACAACGTGTGGGTCACAACCATGGCAAACCTACCAATACTGACCTGTGAGTAGACCCTGTGGAGAAAAGGGGGGGGGGACAGCTGGTGTCTACATAAGGCTAACAGTTCCACACTTGTGGCATTGTGTGCTCACATTACTACAGGCAGCAATCAGACACAACATTGGTAAAGAGGCATATCATGGCAGGCATTGCAGGCAGCTATGAGACACAACATTGGTAAAGAGGCATATCATGGCAGGCATTGCAGGCAGCTATGAGACAAGACATTGGTAAAGAGGCATATCATGGCAGGCATTGCAGGCAGCTATGAGACAAGACATTGGTAAAGAGGCATGTATCCTACCTATATTTCTATATGCAAAGAGGCAGAAGTCAGACCACATGTCAGCACGAACCCTGCTCTTACCTGCACTTACCTGCTGGTGTTGTTGCCTGTGGGGGGGGGGGAGAGGGGCTGGGAGAAAGACATGGGTTAGCAAACACTTGCATGGAGACAGCTGCCCAGGCACAGCAGTAAACAGTTTGGCCACAGGCGGCACAGCCCTCTCTGCCCTAGAGGGGGGCAGAGAGGAGAAGGGAAGAGAGAAGTGGGGTGTTTGAAATTTTTCAAAGTCCCACTTTGTGGCTGCTGGGGGACAGGACCCCATGCCACGTGCTCAGAGAGAGAGAGAGAGAGTGGAGGGCTGGGGCTGGGCTTTTGTGGGAAAGAGGCTGGGTAGGGCTGGGTGCTGATAGGGTAACTATTTGGGTCCGTGTCCAGAGTTAGGCCACAACTGTTCCATCCTAACTCAGGCACAACTCGGGACCAGGGTGTTAGAACTTTTCAGGAGAGGGCTGGTGTGGGTAAGGTAAAATGGCTCCTATGGGTCTCCTCACATTTGAGTCCACCCTTTTTGTTGACCCAAATTTTGTGCCTGAGTTGGGCTCGAGGGGGCGTGTCAGGGGGTCGCCAGTGTCTGGAACCGGAACAAATTTCGTAACCGCCCCCATCACTCCCCCGACACGCCCCCAACACGCCCACTTTTAGGCCAAACGTAGGACGGAATAGCTCTTATGCCGAACTTAGGACTGAATTGGTCAACTTTCCTTAACCCGTCCTATGTCAGTCACAATTGCAGCACAAATTCGGCCTCTGCGGCACAATTCAGGCACAACTCGAGCCTAAGGCACTTAGGCTGCAGTTGTGCCTGAATTGTGCCGCTGAGGCCTTAGGCTGGACTGGGCTGTTAAAGGCCTCTCCTACTTTGACTAGATCCCTCATTAATTTTTTTCCTGTCTTTTTTTCTGCCTGTGAAACAATGACTGCAGTTCTTTGTTGTACTAAAGTTCTTAGCAAAACATAGCTTTGCTGTGTGTGGAACTGATGGATTCTCTCAGCTCTTCTAACAAAAACATCTCCCCCACATGATTAAAGTAAATCCCTCCCAAATCCCCCCAGATGTGAAGCAGTGGTCCAGAATGTGCATGCATCTTCTACTGCATGAGACCGATTGTTTGGGGTAAGTATAATCTCAACCAACCCCTTGGCAGGAGAAAGTCAGTAGGGCTTCTAGAAAGAGCCACAGGTAAGTGGATTTGCAGGAGAAATTTGCATATTTCTCTGAAGCAGTTTCAGTAGAGAACCAGAGTAAGACTCTGGATTTATCATTTTAATACCAAGCTTCCAAGATCTGTAGACCACTGTTCTTCTAATTATAAGTGCAACTGCAGAACAGAGAATTAAAAGTCGTTGTTCAAAAAACAAAATTGCTCATCTTTGCATTGATGAGACTGGTGAGATGGATCCATCTACTTATTACATTTTATTCATGTACTTTACACTGGACAAAAGTTCAAATTATCAGTAAAAACAAATGGTTATCATGTTGTTGCACCAGATGTTGTGTATGAAACCACTCAAGGTCAGGTGGCACCTTTGTCTTGACCTTCCTAGGTTGCAGTACTATACACACTTTTTCGGGAGTAAGCCCCACAGAACCAATGGGGCTTACGTCTGAGTAGACATGCATAAGATTGTGCTGTGAAAAGTATCAGTGGAAGCAGGCATCCCAAGACAATGAAATATCCTTACAATCATCTACAGGTTTCTATGTAGCATTAGTTTCGGATAATTATGAGCTAACTAATATAGCTGTGGCAAGGACGCTTTGACTTTGCAAGATCCAGTGAGAATCTGTTACCAACAGATACTTCCAACCAAACTGTTGATTCAGAGTGCTCCCATGTGAGCATTCAATTTCCAGTCCCCTAGAAATGGGAAATGTCTGGCAGATAATTACAAGCGCATCCTGCAATGCACTTCCATGGCGGTGCAATTCCATGCTGCTGGGGAACATGTATGAATAATACAAGACTCACCAGATTGGTCTTTCCACCCAATTGACACCCCAGCAGGAGGCTACCAATCAAGTGAGAAATACCCACATGAACAGTCTCACCCATGTGGTTGCATTATTCACACATGCTCCCCATCAGGATGGAATTACTGTACATCAAAGGGAAGCAGCTCTCATGCTGCTGGGTGTGCATGTGAAGGGAACTTCAAGTCTTGATTTATCACTGTATGCTCACAGAAATCAGGACTGGATTAGTACTGGAATATCTGAAATGTTTCAGGCAGTTCTTGCTAAGTTATATTACAAGCTTTTTTATTTGTTTTGTCTGTTTCCACTTTATGGGATAACTAGTCATGAAGTACCATTTTCCACTTTTATTTTTATTGAAGAGGGAACACTGACAGTCCAATCCTATGGGCTCATAGCATAGCGGAACAAGCGTTCCACCAGTGCTACCTGCTTTACGACTGTTGCAAAAGTGCTTCCGGCAGCGTGTGAAGTAATGTGTTGCCCAAGTGCTGGGGGGAAGGTCAGAGCCTTCCTTCATGCGTTGGGTGATCACTGGCACCTGCCGGAGCAGGTAAGGCAGCGGCAAAGATGGGAGGGGGTGGGGGAACAGCAGAACAGGGTGGAGAGGAAGCAAAACTGGGTGGGGGCAGGGAGGATGATGGCGGGGATGGATCCAGAGCCCTAGGGCACTCCACTCGAAACTGCCATCCAGGCAGTTGATGAGCACCCTTTGTGTACAGTCATCCAACCAGTTGCAAATCCACCTAACTATTGTATCATGTAGCCCAGGGGTTCCCAAACTGTGTTACCAGTACCACCAGTGGTTCTTCAGTCGACTGCTGGTGGTACTTGGACTGCTGGACCACTGGAATCCTGCTCTGGTGCAGAGCTTTTGGTGGTGTATTTTTGCTCCCAAGAGGCTCCTTCCCTTTGGCCGAGCCTCTCGGGAACACTGAGAAGGGCCCTCCCACCTGCCCAGAGCCTCCTCCCTGTGTTTTCTGGCCTCTGAAAACCCGGACGTAACTGGCAATGATGTCATCGCCAATCACTTCTGTTGGTACTCAGAAGGAGAGTGACGTCAGAGGTGGTACTTGGCTGGGAAGGGATTCAGAACCCCTGATCTAGCCTATATTTTACCAACTTGCTGATTAAGATGTTGTGGGGAATCTTGTCAAATACTATACTGAAGTTGAGATAAATTACATCCACAGCATTCCCACTGTCCAGTAAGCTAGTAACCTTATCATAAAAGGAGATGAGATTTGTCTGGCCAGATTTATTTTTGACAAATCCATATTGGATTCTATTAATCACTGAATTGTTTTCCAGATGCATGCAGACTATACGTTTTATAATTTGTTCTAATACCTTCCACAGTATTTAAGTCAGGTTGATGGGTCTGTAATTTCCCGAGTCTTCCTTACCCCCCCTTTTTAAAAATTGGGACTACATTAACCTGCTTCCAGTCTAGCGGCACCTCCCTCATTTTCCAGAATTTCTCAAACATAATTGACAGAGGCTCTGTGAGGTCAACCGCAAGCCCCTTTAGTACTCTAGGATGCAGTTCATCCAGTCCAAATGTCTTGAATTCATTTAGATCAGTTAGGTGGTTCTTACCTAGTTCGCTGTCAATCTTAATCTGCAGACCTGTGCCATTCATGTTTTCATTACCTCTGTGAGAATGTGCGCATTTCCCCCCATCAGCCAATGATCAGCTTCCACATTTGAACAATCCTCCTTTTGAGAGAAGACAGACGCAAAGTAGGAGTTGATCAGTTTATTTATTTTTTTTTATTTTTTTTCACATTTTTATACCGCCCTTCCTCCAAGGAGCTCAGAGTGGTGTACATAGTTCCTCCCCTCCTTTTTGTCCTCACAACAACCCTGTGAGGTAGGTGGGGCTGAGAGATAGTGACTGGCCCAAGGTCACCCAGGAAGCTTCGTGGCTGAGCGGGGATTTGAACCTGGATCTTCCAGGTCTAAGTCCGACTCCCAAACCACTACACCATCCTGGCTGGTGAGGTACACCATTCCGCCTTCTCTATGGCACCAGACACCAATTCACCATCCTTTTCGAGCAGCAAATATAGAACCGATGACACCTCAACATTGACACCCTGGGAAAGACACCCTGGAAAGACACCTCAACATCCACTACTGTGGTTTCCATAGAACTGAAATACTATTGATTTCATCTGTGCTTGTGCCTTCTGAAATTTTGGAAAAACAGATTTTAATTTTTGCTGCTCCAGTGGCCCAAGTGAGAAAAATAATTTATTTCACTTCTCAGTCCATAGTGGGATGTCCTTAAGTGGATGAACCAATGAAAGCAATTCATGTTTTTAAGACAAGGATGGATGACATATGCAGAGACATCTATCCGTCTTATGAGCTGCTCTAAGGCATACACAAATAGTCACCTGCTTGGGATTGATCTTAGCGTGAGAGACCTGACACAAAGAAGACACCCATCATGTGGACTTTCCCTCAGGCAAGCAGAAACATTTAATAGTCTCAGAAGGGGTCATCTGATCAATTAACAATCTCTAAGACAGACCCTTTTGAGCTTTCTGGCTTATAGGCACATAATGTGGATGACCTGCCTTCCAGACAAAAATTGAGTAGATTGTGCCCTTGTGAGGTCCAACAAATGATGAGTTCTCTTTAGGCAAACAGGAGCAGATATATATCTGTTTTGCGCAGGCTGCCATGTGGGTAATTTGCCTGGGAGGTAGTTTCCATCTGTACCTCACCTAGGATATATTACCATCTTCCTGAAAGTCACAGAAAGACTAGTCCGTTTTGATTCACTAATGTGTAGCTAAATTACTGAGTAGTCAAAACACAGTTTTTCTAAGGCACTGTGTGTGTGTGTGTGTGTGTGTGTGTGTGTGTGAGAGAGAGAGAGAGAGAGAGAGAGAGAGAGAGAGAGAGGAGTTAGTGAAAGTCGCCAAGCTTGAGCCAGGAATGTACTCAGAAGGTTCAGAATGCTTTCTCTGGCAAAGAGGTGAACAGTGACAGCTCCAGCTGTTGGAGCTCCTCAGGCCAAAAGTCCTAGGAGGCCACCACCCCCCATGGGCCACTCACCCCATGCTTTGGAAATTGCTTGCATCGGCTCCTTCCCTCCCAAGGTGCCTGAAACTAGGCAGTGGATGAATAACAGTCCCCCATCTCCACTCCTATTTTTGCAGATTATGCCAGGATTCACAATTTTCCAATGTCCCAATCTGCAATACAGGTTTGGGGAACAGGAGATCTAGAAATGATAAAAGTGATATTGGGGGAAGTAGAAGATGGTCCACTGCTGCCACTGTTCACTCACAATTATCTTCACTACCTGGATGGTTCCTTGCATGGTGGGCATGGGCCCATAGCTCATGTCCCACCAGGCCCCAGCTGTGGAGCCACCTTAAAGGCGAGTGGTATAAATGTCCATTGTGAAAATCTATCTCCTTCCCTCTGTCCTGGACCAGAGTGGCTATGCTGCCTCTTTGATCCAGTAAGTCTTTAAAGAGAAGGATGAAGATGTTGGGGATCTTGGGGGGGGGGGGGAATAGGAGGGGCAGTTCCTGAACATCAGATTGGCACAGCAAACAAGCCAATGAGCAGAGAGAATTTTTTCTATCTCTAAATGTAACCCATAGGTCACATAACATAGACAAGATCTTTAAAAACAGGCCTCCTTAAGTCAGAAACAACATGGAGTTCTTTGATACTTGAACCACTATCCAGTTTTTATGGCATAAGCATTTGTAGGATAGGATTCAGTTAGCTTAGGCATAAGCTTTTGTAGGATAGGATTCACTTAGCTTAGGGGTGACATCAGGGATTGGCCAGGGTGGATAATGGCCAAAGGCCCATGGCCATCAGAGGGTCCATCTGGTTGGATCAATCCTTCAATTCTTGGCATCAGTGGCAATGAAAGCACTCAACACACCACTAGGGAGCAGGGCCTCCAGCCACCTGGTGCTGAATCAAATCAGGAAATATCATACAAGCTTCCCATAATAGGCAATTATGGTCATTCTAAAGTGGCAAATGGAGCCTGACCAACAGTTGTCCATCAAGTTTCACAGAAAGGAGGACATACAGATTTTCCTACCCTGAAAGAACGCCTTCTCCTTGCATGGGATACGTGCATCGAATGCATTCTTGTGTTTTTAAATGCAGATGGATTGCCTGATCTCTTCTCTGAGTAGGGTGAAGCTTTGCTTACAGTGCTGGAATTCATCTGTGCATAGAACTTTTCTCATCATACAAGTAAACAGCCAGTGTATATATGGAACTCAGTAGAACAGGGTTCAGTTGACTTCAGTCAAATTGATCCGTTTTCTTAGAAGGCTACAGCTCAATCCTATTCCGGGCCTATGGCATCGGATCTCACAATCCATTGCCATAAGCTCTGTCACGGTGGCATGAAAGCTATGCTGCCATCATGTGCTCCTGTGCCAGCAGCTCACCCAGCCCATGCCAGAGCAAGGGGGAGGTGGCTTGTCGGGAGGTGGTTCGGAGGTGATTCAGGGGAGGACCGAGACAGGGATTGGGCTCAAACAGGGTGGGAGGGGGAGGATCTCATTGGCAGCAATGCATGGCAAGATCCTGTGCCCCTTTTCTCAGTTTGATATGCCCTCCCCCCAAGGTTCTTCAGACTTATGCCAGCTAAATAGCTGGCATAGGTCCGAGGAGACCCATTGGTGGCCTGGCGTCTTATGGGGAAGTAAATAAAATGATTTTTACTTGCCTCTCCTGGGCTGTCTGGTCACCCTCCTCAACCGTTGCATTCAGCACATGCTCTGTCTGTGCCACTGTATCGCGCAGGCTGGTGGGAGATAGGATGGGGCTGTAAAATCAGTAAAGCAGAATGCTGAATTTAGCCCACTCTTTCCGTTATGCTGTACTTCACTAGGACAAAGGCCATTATGAAGCAATATAATTTTCCCCCAAAGTATTTAATTAGAACTGAAATAAAACCAAGACATTTAGCAGAAATGATTGTAATTATTTCTGTCAGCAAAGAATAATCTGAAAGGAGTTTCTTCCTTTTTTTTTTTAAGTAAGGATTTAATTGTTCAGCACTGAATTTTAAACTGGCTAAAATTATTTTCTTTTTCCAAAAGGTGTGGAGAGGAGACTGTACGAGACAGAGGTTGAAAAGAAAGAATAAAAATAATTTCTTTTTGAAGGACAGTAAAATGCAGCCCTTACCAAATGCACTGTATTCTTCTCTATGTGAAGGGACTTGCTGGGGGGGGGGGGAGAGAGAGAGAGAGAGAGAGAGAGAGAGAGAGAGAGAGAGAGAGAGGTTTTCACCTCCTGGAAAAAACTCACAGGGAAGGGTAGCGAGACAAAGTTTTTCCTCTAATCTTCTTTTTTTTGGGGGGGGAGGAAAATAGTATTGGACTTTTCGTGTAGTGCACGGTATTGGGGGGTGGGTTTAGAGGAGCCAAGTGAATCCCCACATGCAGTCCAAAATGGTACAACCCAGATCTGTGTGAGCCTCGTTCCAACCTCTTTGATGGCCATTTCAGAAAGCATGTAGGTATGGCACATCCTTTGTCTACACTACAAAAGCAAAGAAATTCAACCCCGAAGACTGGCATCATCACTCGACACCTGTTGGGTCTGTTTGTTATGGACGCATGCACATAGAACCTCTGGATATGAGCTGTATTTCTTATAACTCTCTGGGGCATCTTTGGTATAACAAAAGCCAACAAAACATATGAGAAGATTATGCTGGTGCAGGTCTTTAGGTTCGCTATAAAACACAAGCCATTTGGGGGCTTAGAATTCCCTTCACATCAATAACATCTGATCTAGGAGCAAGAAAACGTTGCCACCAAGGAAATCTAGGTTAGCCATTCTTTCAGGAGCAGGGCCAGAGTGCACCACATCTGATGCAGGTTTACCACTTCTGCATTATATTAGTTTTGCAGAGCAGCTTGTGGCTCACAGACTAACAAGATAATGCCTTTTATTGTGCAGCTTATCTCGACAACAACTTCAGGCTAATGGAGCTACCGTTTTATGGTACTTTCTTTTCCTTTAAACTTGTAACCGTTCACTCCATGTTTCTCGTTTTACAAATTCCGAACACTGCTGAGCTGTTGCTTCTCACAAGCTGTTCCTATGGAAAAAAAAATAGAGTCTGTGTTTCATTAGAAGCTGACGTGTTTTTGTTGCAGAGAACTACGCATACTGCATGTTTACATAGATATATAAAGCCAAAAGCAAAGGCAGCATTACAGGCAGCATTAATTGCTCTTTGAAAGTGAAACCTTGCCATTTGTGTGATTGCTTTGCTTTTTATCTGTGAAGATGGGCTCTTGCTACACAAATAACTCTTCGAGAGGGCAGGAGGTTACCTCTAGAGCTTCCAAGTGCCTGGCCCTTGGCTGGAATTATGAGACAGATAATCTGGTTTCAGCTATGAAGCAAATATTTAACGCAGCATGAAAAAACTAGAGGGAACATTTCAAGGCTTGAAATGGATATACAGTATTTGCCGCTAGCATGAGATACAGATAGATTTAGACTGTAATAGATATCTTCCCAGGAAGATTACACTAGTACATGAATACTGTTGTTTATGCAGTTAAGCCTTTGTGAGATACCACAAAGAGAGAGAGAGAGAGAGAGAGAGAGAGAGAGAGAGAGAGAGAGAGAGAGAGAGAGATTCACAACCAGATCTTGGCATTTTTTCATAGGCTCCATTTTGATTAAGTCACACACTGTGCATCAAACTGTTTTCTGGAGCTATTTACATATAGCAATGTGAGCATATGAACATTTTGTGAAGCTCATCTGGAAAACCTGTTCTTTACCAACATTGCTTCAGCAACATCTGCCATCTTCTTCTAAACCAACGTTGTGCATGTTTCTTATGAAGTAAATCAAGCTTTCCTCCCCCTGCCCAATGCCTGAAGCTTTGGGTCTCCCCTGCTGCAACTTGTTGGAACTGCACCTCTGCTGCACACCCTCTCTCTTTGATTCCAGGGCAGAGTGGGAGCTTGTGTTGCCTCTCCACTTCTTTGTCTTCCTGCTTGCCACTCACCATGGCATTGAGGATTGAAGAGGCAGTGAAGACAGGAGAGTGGTGGCAGCCGAGAGCTTCCTTCCAGAAACACTCTAGGCCAGGGGTTCTCAACCTTTGGAGGCCCGGGTACCCTCTATCATGGTCCAATTTTCTGAAGTACCCTCTGCTAATTAACTGCTAATTAACTGGATTAATCAATTAATTAAGTAATTAATTGTTAAGTAAAAAAGTACTAACACAATTTTAAATGTGAAAAAATGTCATTTAACTCTGTGTGTGTGTGTGTGTGTGTGTGTATGAGAGGAGAGAGAGAGAGAGAGAGAGAGAGAGAGAGAGAGAGAGAGAGAGAGAGAGAGATGCAAGGATCAGCTCCTCCCTCCCCACCCCACCAAAGTACATTTTCCAAAGTACAAAAATAAGCCCAAAACCAAAATCAGAGAGACTGAAGGGCTCCGAAAATAATTACAATTTAAAATTCATGTTAATTATCACTTAATTAGCTGCTGATGGGGCAGATAAGGGGCAGGGCTTGGCGTTCCCCCAGCAAGAGGTCCGCGTACCCCTAGGGGTACCCATACCACAGGTTGAGAACCTCTGCTCTAGGCTACCAATATTCAGACAAAGAAGAGGAGGAAATGGAGGAGTACATAGCACAGGGTAAGACCTGGACTGAACAAATAGGCATCCCACCATCTAGCCAGCAGAAGGGGTAGGCAGCCAGGCAGCAGAGGTGCTGGGTCGATGTGGGGTCATGCAGGCCACCCACTGCTACCTCTGCCCACTTGCTGCTTGAAGCAGCCGCTTCACCCAGCTTCAGCGGTGGTCCTGGCCTGAGAGATTCTTACTTTGTTCCATGAACTTACTCCCTAGCAGTGCAGCTTCACAGTCTGATTCTATGCAGCATTGGGTACATCGAAACCCATCTGATTCCATGGATTTTAAGGCATGTCTGACTCTGCAGAGAACTGGGCTGCCAGTATCTCTTCTGATAGAAAAGGAGGAAGATCTTAATCTGATCTTGGAGCAAGTCAAAGCACCTGAGTTGTCTGATGGGTGTATTATAATATAAATCTCAGTTCTTTTGTTCTCTGAGCCTTTAGGATTTTCAAAAGGAATTCATGATTATTATTTTTTATTATTGTCGTTCTTTGTTGTTGTTTGAAAGGACCATAAACGGCACTACCACAAGTGTATCATCACATGGGAGCAAAAAATTTGCCATGAAGTAGCATTTTCTCCATATGGGCTGCCAAAGGATTAGCTATCTCTACTGATGCAGCTGTGGATTTGTGCCCACTTGCTGTTATTGCAATTGATCTTAGGTTCTGAATCACACAGCGAACCTTTCAACCACCACCCCAAGCTTGTATCCTTAAAGGAAACTTCCTCTTATGTCCCCACCAGCTACTGTCATTACATTACCTTAGGCCACAAGAAGTAGCACAACTTGGGAAAGGAACGGGGTCAAACATGCAACTGGTCGATATCGAATTAGCAGGTGCTTTTATTTGTTTCTGAGCTGACTACTAAGGATGAAACCATGAGATGGAAACAAGGATATTGAAGATATTGTAAAGCATCAGAAATGTGAGTTTGAAGGAAGAACAAAATCATGCTGTTTTCATAATCTGCATATTGCTCTTCTTGGCATAAAGTTCTCCACAGAATCACATTTTGTTAAGGGGCTTAAAAAACCAGTATGAAACTTCTGAAGCCCACAAGATATCTTTGCTGGGAAAATTAGCAGCCAAGACTATCTTCTGAAAGGGGTTTTGTCTGCTTCTGGATAATATACATGTAAATGAAGGGATTAACATCAGTTGGGACTGTTTCTCTGTTGACGGGTAAGATAAACAACCAAGACAACCAAGATGGTTCAGGAAGATTAAAAAAGGCTATGAAATACCATATTTAAACAACTGTTCTTCCTATCAGCTGTGGACAGAACAAGAAGCAATGAAGGTCATTTTGGGTTAAGCATTGGGAACAACCTAATAAATATAACCGTAGATCTGCAATAGAATAAATGTCTAGGGAAGTTGTATTTGAGTCTGTACCTGTCAGGGATGCTATGGTCACCACGTTCGGACCAGACTAATTTTATGGTGTCTCTTCTATTAGTTTGAGTGTGTTGTAACCTCTTGTGCAGGAACAATGATGCTATCGGGAGGGAAAAAACTTTGTCTGAGAAGGTAGGTAAAATAAAATAGACAAGCCGTACCTGTCACATAACTCCCAAAATGGGAGATTAAGAAAAAGTACGTATATATAGTGATGTCGCTGAGATTCATACCTACATGAGACCGTATATGAATTTGTCCACCTCATAATGTTGGAAGCCATTTCTCAGAGATGTTTCTCTTGGGATTGGAATATTAAATGACATGGGAAATAAGACTGACCTGAAAATATTTTCTGAATATATATTTGGCTTTTGAAAGGGCTGCTGTGTAGACATTAGTGGATGAGATAAACCCTGCCAAATTTCAAGGGTGGGACAAACATTTTGAAAACCTTTAGGGTGGGGTGGGGGTGTTAGTGTGCAGCTTATTAGTGGTGGCAGCTGCAGCATATATTCTTTATTTTACAGGAAATGTTGGACCTCTGCAGGTGCTGATGGTGGTAGCGGCAGTATTTTAAGTGCTGCTACTCTGCACATGGCCAGCTCCTGACACCCACCATTTTTTCCCCAGAATGCATGTACTGGTGTGTCATTTCCTGGTGCATTCTATAGAAAAAGGGTGGATAGTAGGAACTCACCCCCAGGAACTGCAGCAGCAATCCAGGTACTACAGTCACTGTAGAAAAAAGAATACATTTTTTTTTTCTGTAAAACAAAGAATACATGCCACCACACCTGTCACTGATAAGTAGCTCCCTCCACCCTGAACATTTCTGAAAATGCAGAGTGAACGAAGCATCTTTGGGATTCAAGGTTATAAAAATGACGGATTCACAAATGTTAAAAATGACGGATTTACAAATGTTAAAAATGTATTAAAAATATATCGACTTTACAAGTCTCATTAAAATCACAAATGTGAGTAAAAATACTTTAAAAGTCCATAATTTAAAACACAATAAAAAACATTCCAGAACCTATTTCAGCATGACATTTCGTTCATATTCTATGAACTTTATCAAATGCAAAGAAAAGCCTAAGTAGGCAGGAAGATGTTGAAGAACTCATCGCAGTCCTGCTACTTTTAAGAAGATTTTGGCGCACATTTGCTTGTAGAAACAATTAAGACCGGATGTAATCCATCTGTTACAGTGTTCTCATTCAACCCTGTTACACTGCCTCTAGTGGTCAACCTGAGAATAGCAGCTGAGCAAGTTAAATTTCTGTTTCTATTTCTTATTTTGGTTTTTATTTTTGCTTATTGCGAACCTTTCAACCACCACCCCAAGCTTGTATCCTTAAAGGTTATTTGCTTGTTGCAAAAAGGGGATAGAAAAATAGGGGTGAGGTTAGAGTGAACACAAATTCTAAACATGTGCATTCCGTGTTCAACAGGCTAGGCCCCCAAAGACAGCTTCTTTGTGGGTCCATGTGCTGAAATTTTTTAATGTTCACCTTTTACTCTTGATGAAATTCATATTGATTGTCTTGAAACTATATGTATTCCAAAGTCATTGTATGGGGTGTGCAGAGAAGTACTTCAATATTTGAATGAATGAAACCTTTATTGGCATAAATACTTCAATATTAAGCACTTACCCATGATAATCAACACTCCCATTGATTATTGTACACAGGACTAGCCGGCACTTTCTAGCACCTGAGATGGTGTGTCAAATGTTATCTCCCTTTACCTGGGGATGCACCAGCCTCTGCTTCTCCCACTTCTTGGATTGGAAAAGGAAGAGAGGTGCAGAGCAAAAGGGGAAGTGTGGAGGAGCAGAGAGTTGTGGACTAGACTGTACAAAGTGCTCTAGCCCATCAGTTTCTTCTCCTCCACACCTCTTCTGCTCCATTCCCCCTTCTTTTTCCAATTCAGAAAGAGAACAGCAGTGGCAGCAAGTGGAAAATGGAGTGGGCACCTCCTATGCCTGTGGCAGTGGCCTCTGTCAGCCTCTTGGATGGGCCAGCCCTGATCGTACTAGAAGTTCTCAACCTGTGGTACGGGTACCCCTAAGGGTACGCGGACCTCTTGCTGGGGGTACACCAAGCCCTGCCCCTTATCTGCCCCATCAGCAGCTAATTAAGTGTTAACATGGATTTTAAATTGTAATTATTTCCGGAGCCCTTCAGTCTCTCTGATTTTGGTTTTGGCAGTGGCGTTCCGAGGCGTTCCGGCGCCCGGGGGGGGTGGAGGCTGGAGCGCCCCCATCGCTGTATTAAATAGCTCTGCTACAGGCCAGGAAAGGTGAAGATATGATGTTGATGCCATCCACAGAGGGAGACCAATTTACAATGAGTCGGAGAGACCCCGACTCGAAGAAGGAGCGCGCCCGGGCAGCAGGGCAGCCGGAGATCAGCTGGCTGGCGCTGAAGTCGGCTCGGCTTCAGCGCCAGCCAGCTGATCTGCTGGCTGCCGCGTCCCTCGTTGTAATGTTTCCCTCCCTCCCGCGAGGGAGGGAGGGAAACATTACAATGAGGGACCCTGGCTCGAAGAAGGAGCGCGCCCCAGGCAGGCTGCTGCAGCCACAGATCAGCTGGCTGGCGCTGAAGTCGGCTCGTCTCATGTCGGAGGGGAGGGCCTCCGACATGAGCCGAGCCGACTTCAGCGCCAGCCAGCTGATCTGCGTGGTGCAGGGGAGGGAGGGAGAGGAGCACGCAGCAGCGGCAGTCGGCGTGGCTGCACTTTTTCCAGTTTTTTCAAGGAACACGAGGCACGAGCAGGCGCCCCCTGGAAGTAGCGTGCCCGCTCGCGCCTGGGGTGCAGCACACCAGAACCCCCTATATTTATACGCCACTGGATTTTGGGCTTATTTTTGTACTTTGGAAAATGTACTTTGGTGGGGTGGGGGAGGGAGGAGCTGATTTTGGGAAGTGTGACTTGGAGAAAAAAAGAGATGTCTGTCTGTCTGTCTGTCTGTCACACACACACACACACAGAGAGAGAGAGAGAGAGAGAGAGAGAGAGAGAGAGAGAGAGAGAGAGAGAGTGTTAAGGCATTTTTTCACATTTAAAATGGTTTTAGTACTTTTTATTTAACGATTAATTACCTAATTAATTGATTAATCAGCAGTTAATTAGCAGGAGGTACTTCAGAAAATTGGACCATGATAGGGGGTACCCGGGCCTCCAAAGGTTGAGAACCCCTGTACTAGATAAAAGGATGACCAGAAAAAGCAGTCTTGTTTTGTAAGTTTATTTTGTTTTGGTTAATTGGTTCTTTTGATTGTTTCTTGCAAATATTTTATATGGAGGTTGTTCTGATCCATACCTAAAACTAGCTTTTGTTTCCACATGAATTTGTGGCAGCAACTGAATTTCCAAGCAGCTCTCTGCCGTAGCTGGTATTGTGTGATGGGTGAAGTACAAGTGAGACTAATAGAACTACCATTCCCAGAGAGCAATGACAGTGCCTTTGCTTTCATATTGCCCCCTGGGAATTGTAGTTTACTTTCACTTGTACTTCACCCACCCCATGATTCCAGCATGCACCAGAACCAAGCCCAATCCAAACTGTGCTGAAAGTTGCTCAGCACTACTTTTATGCAGAGACTGATATCGTAATCCTGGAAGTGATTAATATGGCAACCATGAAAGTTGACTATTGTATCAAACTACAAAGATCATACCGAAGTCAGTTTAAAAAATGCATGCTGGCTATTATCTGAAAAATGTCTAATTAGAGAATATAAACAACCTAAATATTTCAGAGGTCGCAAATAGATGCAAATCCTTTCATAAGTGCAGATGGATTGGTCTATAATTCAAAGCAAGGTATTCACACAGCACGGATATGTTTTTCACTGCACAAATATGTGTTGCACACCTCTTTTGCCCACAGATTAAGGGAAAAGTAAAGCAATTAGATAAACTTTCAAATACCTTTAAATGAGAACTTTATCAGGTCTGCCAGTTGTCAGTCTGCCTGATAATGTTTTCACAAATCTGCAAAGCTCTCTGAAACATGTGAAACATGGATACCAATAATAAGATCCTGTGGTCAGCAGCTATTTGGAAAGAAAATACATTGACTTGTGACAGCAATCTTGATCAGTTCATATTTTATAGCTTGCTCTTTTTTTCTCTTGGAGCTGCTTCTGGTCTCAGATATATAAACAAGCAACAAACAGGAGCTTCCCAGACTGAGCAGAAGGCATGAGCTTGCTTTGAATTTTTAAATTACTGTAAAAGAACAGAACAGGTAAGCAGAAGTGCTGTTTAGGGAGACTGAATGTAGGCTGTGACAAAGTTCTTGAACATAGACAGTGGAAAAACTGGTATTATGGCAGCCAAATTGGTATTCTGAACTTTCAATTATCAGGTTCAAATTCAACACACAGCAACAACTAGTATTTAGTAACCCTGGTCTCATTTCATCTGGATAACAATGATCATTCCATGCTAGAGGGAGTGGTGGTTTCACACAAGAGTTGAACCAAAAATAGTTCCAAAAGATCTGTAAGCTTAAACTTAGGGATGCTGGAAGAATTTGGAGGTAAAGAATGAAACTAGAGTGTGTGGCACAGTGGCAGGAAAGTTGAGAATGCGGGCAGCAAAATTTCTGGTTTCATGAGGTAGAGTCATCTTATCACTGATTGGCATTGATGTTGGGTACCATTTAATTTTTTTAAACTTTCTTCTGTGCCAGTGGAGCGTATGCTCCACCAGCGCAGACTGTTGCAAAACTGCTGTAAAGCAGTTTGCGACAGCACACCAGAAAGCAGCACCAGTGGGAAGGCCTGTGCCTTCCCGCCAGCACCAGTGCAAAGAGTGGTGCCTGCTGGAGCAAGAAAGGTCTGAGCCGAGTGGCATGGGGGAGGGTGGAGAGGGGGTGGAATGGAGCTGTGGGAGTGTGGCAACTGGGGTGGGGGTGGGCGGATCAGGACTGGGATCGGTGACGACGGCATGCACTATATCATATCCCCCTTCCCGGGCCTGATCCGCCAACACGGGTGCATGCAGATGTGTACCAGCCATGTGGTTGGCACAGGTCCAAGTAGACCTATTGCACAGGCATGGACTTTCCCTGGAGAAAGGGGACAAATGTCCCCTTGCCTCAAGGAGACCTTCGGTCTGCTAAATTTCCCTGCAGGATGCAGCGTAGCCCGCACTAGCGCCACTGCATCGGCACAAGGGAACCTATGTAGGATTGGGCTGCCCATTGTGTTTCTGTAGGCAGTGGTGGCAGCAGCAGTGTTGCAAACGGGTTTTTTTTCCAGCAGCCAGTTTTGTCCGACTGCTATTTTGGTTTACTAGTATGCTATGGGACTTCAGGCTATTCATGACACAGCATTATTCCAGGGGGGGCTTTGGGGAAAATATAACACCCTCTGCATATATCATTGGATATAAATATAAGATGTTGTTGATATTATTTTATACTGATATCCATTGGGAAAGTGTCTTGCTCCTAGAACGAATGCAAGTATTTCTTCCTTTATAAGAAGAGTTCACACAGGCCCATCTGAATACAAATTAGGAGCTGGTTGAAAATATTTAAACTTCAAGAAGCTGAAGATAAGGAATGGCAGATATCACACAAGCATTAAATGGCTGCATCACAGAAATGATAGCACTTGACCTTCCATTTTCTCTTGAGGAAGGACAGCCATTTTGTAAAGTGCTCAGGATGTGATGGGAGTTATCAGTGTACAGGTTGAATATCCCTTATTCAGACTGCTTGGGATGGGAAGTTGTCTGGATTTCAGATTTGTCTGGATTTTGGAATATTTGCATTAAATATAATGATACCTTGGGGATGGGACTCGTGTCTAAACACGAAATTAATTTATGTCTCATATACACCTTACACACATAGCCTGAAGTTAATTTTATTCAATGTTTTAAATAATGTTGTGCCCCAGCATGCCTTGCCAGGTGCTGGAAAAAGGTTTGTGGTTTTTTTAAGTCATAGTCCCCAAAATGTCTGGATTTCAGAATAGCCTGGATTTCGGATGTCCGGATTAGGGATAATCAACCTTTCTGGATAATCAATTCTTGCTGTTGGGCATTCAAACTAGTAGTAACATTTCCAACCAGATGAAGCAGTTTTCTTCAACCAGTTTCATGGGCTGGTTAATGACAAAGAGTCTTAAAAGAGTAATTGCTTGGTGGATTGCTTTTTTCTTTTTTCAGCATTAATTGATAATGAGCTCTACAACATTCCAGGAAGAGCTTTTAATTAGTCTGTGAAATATTCTGAATATGACCTCATCAAATGGGGACTATATATTTCCTTCCCTCTGTGCCATCATAACAAATTCTGACTGCTAAACGTTTTTTGTTTGTTTTTAATGAGTATATGTATTCAGGAGTTTATCCTAGATGGCTATATTCTAAAGCATAGGAATTTTAGAGAAGATATTGCTCACATGGCAAGGCGCTATCAGCACAAGCCTATGCATTACTCAGAAGTAAGCCCCAATATTGTGTTCCATGGGGCTTTCTCCCAGGAAAGTGTGTATAGGATTTCACCTAAACTGCCCATGTGGTATGCTGGTGGAGCCCAAGGTCCGCTGGCATATTGTTCAGCATGCCATCACAGCAGCCTCTCAGCCAGTCTGCAGAGCACTGCTGGTGGTGCAAGGCCTGAAGGCTTTGCACTGCCATCAGGGCAGCACAGACTGGCCGCTAGCCTGGTTTTGCTGGCAGTCGGGGTGGATGGAGGGGATTGGGCCAGGATGGGGCAGATCTCAGCAGCATTGGTGAATCCTATACCCTTGTCCCGAGACTGATGCACACCCTTTCAGATAACAGATTACAACAGCAAAAGAACTAGCATAGATCTCAGTAGGCCCACTGGTGACAAGGCAGCATCCATAGAAGTATTTTTTTTCTTGCCTCTCCCAGCAGCCTGGTCCCCAGTCAGCATGCAGGATGCATGCATGCATAACTCCTTGCTGCCCGTATCTGTCAACAAAGGTCCACGGCTGACACCATACTCGGCTCCGGCCAGTTTTCTGGATCTTCTTCCACTACAAGGATTGGTCCATAAGACTGGTAAGTTCATGAAGGCCAGATGTTATTTTACTGAGGTCTAGCACCACTGTTCTTTTTATCATAATTGGACTTACCTTTGTGCTTAGAACACAAGGCCTTTCACCAAAAGCACAAAATTTATCCTCAAAGATATAGTTTAAAGCATGATGGTCTCAATTCTACACATTAGACATTGATCACCATTACACCAGGTATATAACACGACTGGGACACCAACCCCAAATTTATTTCAGCTTTGGATGTATTAATATTTGTAAGGGGGGGGGGGAATAAAGATTGATGTGAGGTAAAGTGATTCAGCTGTAATTGCCACTTTTTTTCTTGATGGATACATATAGCTCTACTATAAGCACACATTATAATAACAATAACATATAGGACTTTATGATCGCAGAAATTCAACAGCTGCAGTTTTTTTGATCACTCCACGTGCCTTGAAAAAAAGTTCCACCTGCTCGGCAGTGAAACTGTTAAAGGCATTGGCAAAGAAATAGAAAAAGTTAACCCCAAGTCAAAAGTCTTTGACAAGATTTGGGATTTGCTATTCACCACTCTTTAATCTCTGTTAGCCATGGCCCTTTCATAATCTCCTACAACTTTTTTTAATGAAATTTTTATTAATTAAAAACGATGTATGCACAATGCAGATATTAATAGTGCAAACCTATGCCTTTTTACTCAACAGTAAGTACCATTGTGTTCAATGAGGTTTACTCCCAGGTAAGTGTGTGTAAGGTTGCTGCCTTACAGCCCAATCCTATGTATGTCTACTCAGAAGCACGTCCCATTGTGTTTAATGGGGCTTTTACTCCCAGGGAAGTGTGCATAAGATTGCAGTCTTAATTATGTAATATACAAACAGAGGCGTCACTACAGTGGGGGCAGTACTGTAAGTTCCACACAGTTCTACTTTGCATTACGAAGTGGCCCCGCCCCCTCACCGTTGGAGCCATTCAGAGCGGTGAAGGCAACGTGCAAGAGACTCGCGCAGGAGACAACAAAGGAGCGTTGCCTTCACCGCGCTCTGAATGGCTCTGATGGCGAGGGGGCGGGGCTACTTCGTAACACAGAGTGGAACTGTGTGGAACTTACAGTACTGCCCCCACTGTAGTGACACCTCTGTATACAAAAAAGATTTTAAAAAACCAATAACAATGCAAAATTATAGGTGAAATGAAACAGTCACTCCAAAATACCCCCCCAAATAGTCAAACTAGATGAGAATAAGCTGCAATAACAACAAATAACAAGCTTCCTTCATCCTTAAAGTAAAAATATTAAGGTAGGCTCTAGGTGAAGCCGTGAAGGTGCTTTTTTCATTAAAGATGTAAGATATTATTTTTATGCTGTTGTTTCTGAACAATATTCCTGTGAGTGCCTCCAAGATAGTGATGAAGGAAACCACTTTGGAATTCTTGTTTCTGTAAACATGGGTTGTCTTGCCCGGGGAACAGGAGTCAAACTGACCTGTAAAAGTGGAAAGAAATGGACAAAACTTTGGTTTCAAAGTTCTGCACCTCTATACTGCTTGTGTTCCTCAGCCTTCTTGAGGTCAGTTCTACTCCTTGGTGTTTCATGCTTCCCCGGTCATCTTTTTTGAAAAATTGTAATGCATATTTCCACTTGATTGAGATCATTTTGCATTGGAGCTACACTGAACGGGAAGCTGAAACTGACCAGCACCTACTGTATATCCCAAAATATTGTTAAAATTGGCCATTGGTGGTTTTGGGTTTTGTTTGTTTTTGTTTGTTTTTTTGCTGTTTAATTCCTGTACTGACAAACAGAAATAATTCATGAGGAGCTGATTTTTCCTTTATAGGTGGTGTCATACTCAAGGAAACCCCCCCCCACACACACACACAAATTTATTATTTGTATGAATCATGATGGGCTACTCTCAACCCCCCACTCTGGTGTAATAAACTAAAAAAATTGAACAGCTGAAAGTTAAACATATTATAGGAATGCATTGAGCATACGTGTTACCAGGGATATACAACTGAAAAACTGCCTAATCCTGTCCCCCACCATTGGCCCCAATGCAGCCCTGCTGGTGGAGTGTGTGCTGCATCCAATGGTGAGGAAGGTGATCAGGAGGCCTGCCAGAGGTAAGGTATAAATCCTATATAACTCATGTAAGTTGGAAGAGTGAAAGGGGGCAGGGTGCTCCAAAAATGGGGGATAGGATCTGGTGTGAGTGTTTGTCGCTGAGGTCCTACCCTTCCGGTCCATTCCCTGCCCCCTGCCCTCCCCCTTCTCACTCCAGAATACTATTGAACTTCCCCTTCCCACCCCTGCCACCCACTTACTGGTACCTGCAGGGTCTCTCAGAGCTAATGCTGCATGCACCACTCGCCGTTTGCAGCAACAATCTGGCAGCACATGACAGTGGCCCGTCTTTCAGGTCACCAAAAAATGCTTTAGTGGTCTGGCAGACCAAGGCCACAATAGAATTGGGGCCAAAGTGTGATGATGTCGCACACGCACGCGCGCGCACACACACACACACACACACACACACACACACACACACACACACACACACCACAAACACACATTAATTAGTGGATAGAGCAGGGATTCACAGACTTAAGGCTTGTGGGAGCTCCCTTTTTTGCCAGAGCCTAGGGCGCAATCAGCACAAAAAGGTTGTAGAATCATTTGTAGAGAATTAGGAATCACAGGTATAAAAGCCATGTAAAAAAACCCTTTATAATCCAACTGAGTAAAATAACAATCAATCAATCCTGTAAGCAGTCTCCGGATTTCTCCAGCAATGCAGAGAGGCAAAAAATCGCTAAGATCCACAGCTAAAACAAAGTAAAACCTGACGTTTCGTTTCTTACATCTAGAAACATTCTCAAAGGCAATCAAAAGACTGATAGAAACTGACTGATGAAACACCATCTATCAGTCTTTTAACTGCCTTTGAGAATGTTTCTAGATGTAAGAAACGAAACGTCAGGTTTTACTTTGTTTTAGCTGTGGATCTTAGCAATTTTTTGCCTCTCTGCATTGCTGGAGAAATCCAGAGACTGCTTACAGGATTGATTGATTGTTATTTTACTCAGTTGGATTATAAAGTTTTTTTTTTTACATGGCTTTTATACCTGTGGTTCCTAATTCTCTACAAATCGTTGCTGGCTATGAAAGCTTTTGTTCAAGTTGTAGAATCATTTACATGTTGTGTTGTTTTATACATGTACACAAAACTCAGTTGAGCATATATATATAAGGGGGCACCACGCTTTATGCAAGCCCTTCAGTCCATTTCATCAGTGGGTCGGCTCTGTCAGAACATCTGGAATATCATTAGATGACCATCAGTTCTACCAATAACTCTGGAGTAACCTTCTGCCTGTACCTGGCTTAGGGGGACTCCAGTTCATTTTGCATTGGGACACCCCTGAGGAGCACCCCAATTCATCTTAAAAGCAAGAATCAATCCTTTTAAACAAAATCATAGTGTTCCTCACGTCTAACATTAATATGTGTAGATAAAGAATTAAGGCCATTCTAAGTCTATATGATTTTTTTTTTAATTTCAATGTCTTACCATAGATCAGGGGATCTCAAACCCTTCCTGGCCAAGTACCACCTCTGGTGCCACTCCCCTGCTGCGTACCACCAGAAGTGACTGGCAGTGACATCATCACCAGTTACTTCTGGGTTTTCAGAGGCCAGAAAACACAGGTAGGAGGCTCGGGGCGGGTGGGAGGGCTCTTTCTGAGAGGCTCGGCCAAAAGTAGGAGCCTCTTGGGAGCGAAAACGCGGTGCCAAAAGTGTCATGTTGGAGCAGGGTACTGGTGGCCCAGTGGTCCTAGTACCACCAGCAGTCAGCTGAAGTACCACTGGTGATCCTAGTACCACTGGTTGAGAACCTCTGCCTTAGATGACTGACAGCGCAATCCTGTGTAACCTGTAACAGTAGATGCACCGGTGTAAGTGCAATTGCACTGGCATAAGTGCACTTACACCGGTGCATCTGCTGTTACACCGGTGCAAGGTTACACAAGATTGCGCTGACAGCTGATTGCTTATTCCATTCAGAGGCTATTTTTTCTTCTTATTGAATATGTGTTTAATCTTCTACAGTGAAATGAATATTATGCTCACATATTCTTGGATGCATTCATTGACTCCTTTAGATGAACAGTCTATGCTGCAAGAACATTTTCTTCTAAAAGGTTTTGATTTCTGATATCACGGTTCCCCGCTACACAAGCTAATTGGTGCATTATTTGGAAGGGAGTGAGCTTGGAAGCCAGACTTCCTTTCAAGATATGATTGGAAGCTGCAAGAAAACAGCTCATCAAGGCTATCCACAAAGCTATGATTGATTGCATGCATCAGGCTTGACTGCACCTTTGCTGTATTATGGCTGTGAAATAAATGATGGCATTTTCGAGCAGCCACTCTAAGGTTACATAAGAATATGTTCGAAATTAACATAAAAGGACAAGTCACATTCACTCTTTTTCTCCAACCCTTTTGTGAAAAGTGTTTTTTCATTCCAACAGCGTATTCATGAGAGTCACAGCAATAATTCAGAAACCAAATCATGATACACACAACATTTTTCAGTGGTGTATGTATGTAATGTAGAAATGCAGACTGCCACCTTTTTGAAAGCTTGCTTGTGAATTTTCGCAAAACCTAGTGAGTTCATGCCAAAAATGATATTCAAGCAGGGAAATCTTGCTTTGCAAATAAGCTTGCAGTTATTCCATGGGAAATTGCATTCTTAAGCACATTTGTGAGTTTCAACCCATGTGAGATTTGCAACTACATGTTCACTTCAATTCAGGGGTTTATCTGTGGAAAAAGCCATGCTAGCCCCTCCACTAGTGCTGTCAATCATTGTTCAGTGGCTTTCTGTATCTGAAAAGGTCAGGAGTCCATTTCCCCCCCCCCCCCGGGGTTTGCCCTTCTGAGGCGGTAAACTTCCTAAATTCTGATACAAGAAGGATAATTTCTACAATTAATTCCAGAATTGAAACATGCATACAACTTTCAATTTCTTTTGTTCATTTCCGTATGTTTTATTACTCCACTCTACCAATAATACACATTCAGTGTTACACACTGCAAAAAAGTAATCCTGATGTCATTGACTGCATCCAGATTCTTTTTGTGTAGTGTTTTGTGTGTCATGAAAATGAGAGCAGAAAGAACCCCTGGAACAATAATGGAGTTGACCAAGGAGAGTCCTCTCATCTGTAGGCAGCCCATGATACATGACCAGTGAGGTGTTTGATGTGGTGCAGGTGGTCACAAGTTGTGCAGGACTGCCATAAGGCCAAAGGCCATAGCTCTGCAAGAAGAGTGTGGGGAAGCACTACCCTTGTGCTCACAAATGGTGACTCAAAACAAACAGCTCTTCTACAGCCTGCACGCCTGGAATTATCCAAATGAATTATCGTCGTAATCATTTTAAACAGCAAGCAAATGAGAAGCGATCACATTTTGTTCAGAGCAATTCGCTAACAGAAGAGGTGAAATTCATCAAAGCAATCGTTAGCTATTGTTAGGATAATTGCTAGCGTGATTGCTCAGCTCCACCCTCTAAGTTGTATTTTGCCTGAATGACTGTTTGATTCTGCAGTTTGTGCAAACAGCCCAGGCCTCCAATTGCATTTGGCCTCAATGAATAGGCTCAATATCCATTTCTGAGCAGAAAATAAGGTTTATGTCTTGAGGACACATAGATATATGAAATTAGGGAACAAGCAGCTTAGGCTTCTCCGCTCATTCACATTTATTTCTACTTTAATATTCCATTTCCTGAATCTATCTTCCATTTATAGTGAATGAATCTAATGTTTGAGGGTTTTTAAAATATATAATGTATTTGTCTTTATTTCCATTTCTACTCCTCCCCTTTTTTCCCTTTACTGCGCTGAAAATAGTAACTTGAGCGAATATCTTTGACACTGTTTAAGATTTTATGCACATGAATGATATCTTCTCTTAACATCTCATTCTCCAGGCTACATGGGCTGAGTTCTTCTTTCAGCTTAATCTCACAACTCATCCCTTTTTATTTCTGGCATCGTATTTATTCCCATTGCCTTGGATGATTTAAAAATAATTTCCAAGCCAAACGAGTACACAGAGCTTTAAAAGAATATCATTTTGAGCAGGGAGATGCCATTTTCCCTGGGCCAAAAATGATGCTGAATCATTTGAAGCACACAATATGGTAAAGCACACAATATGAAGCACACAATGATGCTGAATGATGCTAAAGCACATAATATGGTTGTCGCAGGTTGCCACTGGAAACAGCCTCTCCGTGTCCTCCACACCATAATATTTGAAAGTGTACATGTGTTGAACCCACCATAAGGCTACTCAGCATTTCCTGGCTGTGGAAGATGGTTTAGAAAATAGCGTACGCGCGCACACACACACACACACACACACACACACACACTTACAAAGTTCAAAGCTTTTAGAAGGATAAGACTTTCTTTGAGAAGGCTGCAGCTGGCATCAAACTGAGCAGCCCGCCTCCTGGTTTAGGAACCTAAATAGTTTCCTTGGACTGAATCAGATCATCGTAGACAGCAGATCTCCAGGCTTTCAGGCAGAGGCTTTACTCAACCCTATCTGGAGATGCCAGAATCTGAACCTGAGACCTTCTGCATAGAAAGCAGGTGCTCTGTGTCTCCCACTGAGTGAGCTGTGTTCAGAACGCAGTAGTGTCCTTACGCTGACGCGCCAAGCTTCATAGAGCCTCTTAGACACAATCCAAGATAACACCCTAACCGTACTGGAACTCACATATCTGAACATTCCCAGATTCTCCTTTGTCCCAACAGCATTTTTTTTAATTGTGTGTGTGTAAATTGAACATGGGCATAATTAGTCTCAAAATCAATAAAATGATTGCGATTGATTGATCACAGTTAGATCCTGTTCTTCCTCCAAAGAGTCCAGAGCTTTTTCTCCTTGTTGCTCAAGGCTTTGTGACCTTAGGGTTGGTCCTAAACTAGGTACCAGAGTGTGGCTTACAGTGTACTATTGTCAATGTGAGAAGTGCATCCTGCATGCTAGACTTCTGCTAAGAACTGCTAAGAATTATTTTTAGCTTACTACTCATTGGAAAGGCCCAGGGCAATAAATACTACTACTACTACTACTACTACTACTACTACTACTACTAATAATAATAATAATAATAATAATAATAATAATAATAATAATAATAATAATAATAATAATAATAGGAGAAAAACTAGTACAGCTAATCTGCGTAGTCTCTGGTTACTGTTTCATCTGGGCCAAGAGTTTTTCAGGCTCCTGGGGTAGGGCTGCCAACTGTCTGTCCACTGCCCTCTCTAGCCTGCCACTCCACTGGGTACTCTGATACTCTTTGGACTTGCTGGGAGGAAGCAGCAACAGCAGCAGCCAAGGGGGAAGAAAAGAAGAAGCAAGCTGGTGCTTATGAAGTAGCAAGCAGGCAGAGACAGGTGATATGGAGCCTGCCCTCCATTCTCTTTACTTACAAAGACTGCACCATGCAGCCACCCTGTTCCATACTTTTTCAGTTCGCAATGAGCATGAGCAAGTGATGCTTTGAATTCCAAAATTCAAAGACCCTAAAATTCCTCAAAAAAACTCCTCAGGTAAGCACCCTTCCAGCACTAGCGTCACTGCAGGGGGGCGGAGCTCTAAGTTCCACCGTGGTCCGACCCTCCGTTACACGGGTGCACGAAACGGCCCCGCCCCCTCGCCTTCGGAACCATTCGGTGAAAGCAACACGCAGGGAGTCTCCTGCGTGTTGCTTTCACCGCCTTGAATTGTTCCGAAAGCGAGGGGGCAGGGCCGCTTCGTGCACCCATGTAACGGAGGGTTGGACCGCGACGGAACTTAGAGCTCCACCCCCCTGCAGCGACGCCACTGCCTTCCAGACAAATGTATTTTTTCTGATAGAGGGACTAGTCTAATAGATCACGGAAATACCATCAATATAGTGTACCTTGATGTCAGTACAGCATTTGACAAAGTCTCCCATGATATTGTTACTGATAAAATGGTAACATGTGGACTAGATGCTACTATTGTTAGATGGGTTCAAAGCTATTTGGACAACTGTTCATATTGTTCGAAAGTTCCCAATGAGTGCTAATAAATAACTCCATGTCAACCTGGAGGAAGGTGCCACAGGGCTCTGTCTTGGACCCTGTGTTGCTCAGTATTTTTATAAATGATTTGGATAAGTAGGAAGAGAGGATACTCTTCAGATCTGTAGATGACACAAAACTGGGGGGGGGGAATAGCTAACAACCTAGGAGACAGAAGCAAGATTCAAAACAACAGTAACAGGCTCAACCATTGGGTTGATACAAAGAAGATGGGCACCCAATCCTACCTAACCCCACGCAGTGATGCAGCAGCACCAACATAGCATCTGCTGTATTCCGCAGGGGAGTTTTGGCATGTTGGGGCATCCTCTGGATAAGGGAACATTTGTAACCTTTCCCCAGGGTAAGCCCCTGCTGCAGCCATGGATCAACTCGAACCTGTGCCAGCTCAATTACTGGTGTAAGTCCGCGTTGACCGGTGAAGGTCGCTGGGGCCTGGGAAAGGAGTTAGCATTTGGCACCGAACCTGCCCCCTTCCTGGGCCTGGCATCCTCCCCGCCCCATCACCTCCCCATTCTGTCCATTCCCGCCCCTTTCCACCTCCTCCTGGCCTTCCTCCCAACCTCTGCATGGTCTTATCATCATCAGCGGGCATCCAGTGTCCATTGTCACATGGACCTGGCCGGTTAGTTGCTGCTTGCAGCAACAGCCAGACTGCACTCCCAGGGCAGAGGCGAAACTAGACTGGAGCGGAGGCAAGTAGTTCTGCAAGACTCCGTTACACCGGAGTCAGCGGGCCCTCCCCTTTGCTGTTAGAGCCATTCCAGAGTGTCCTGCGTGTTGCCTTTGCCACCAGAATGGCTCCAACAGCAAGGGGGAGGGACCGTTGACTCCAGTGTAACGGAGTCTTGCAGAACTACTTGCCTCCGCTCCAGTCTAGTTTCGCCTCTGCGCCGTGTTTGCGATAGCTGTAAAGCTGTTTACACCGCCAGTGTTCTGGCAGGATAAATGGCCCATAGGATTAGGCCATACATTTAATTGAGATAAATATAAAATTCTGCACATAGATACAAAACGACAGAATCACAACTACAGGATGCAGGAGGCTTGGCTTGGCAGCAGCACGTGTAAAAAGGAACAACATTTCTAATGGACCACAAGCTGTGATGCAACTGCAAATAATAATAATAATACAATACTGGGCTGCATGATCAGAGGCATGCGGCGCTATCCTGTGTAACCTTGCTCTAGATGCACTGGTATAAGTGCACTTACGTCAGTGTAATTGCACTTACACTGGTGCATCTACTGTTACACTGGTGCAAGGTTACACAGGATTGTGCTGATAGAATCTAGATTATGATAAGTAATAGTCACACTCTGCTCTGCTGGTCAGACCTCATTTGGAATATTAGGTTTACTTTTGAGCACCACATTTTAAGGACGTTGACAAGGGAGTGGGTTCCAAGGAGAGCAACAAAGGTGGTGGGGAATTTGGAAACCAAGTCCGATGAGGAACAGTTACAAGAGCTTGGTATGTTAAGCCTGGAAAAGAAAAAGGGGAGATATAATGGCTGCTTCAAATAACTGAAGGGCTGCCACACAGAAGACAGAGCAGACTTGCTTTCTGTGGCTCGAGAGCAGGACAAAGCCCAATAGTTTGAAACTACTGGGAAGTAGATTTCGGCTCAACATTAGGAAGAATTTTCTAATGAAAAACTTCCCAGCACTGGAGGACTCTAACAGCGCAATCCTGTGTAACCTTGCGCCGGTGTAACAGTAGATGCACCGGTGTAAGTGCACTTATGCCAGTGTAAGTGCACTTACACAGGTGCATCTGCTGTTACACTGGTGCATCTACTGTTACACCGGTGCAAGGTTACACAGGATTGCGCTGTAACTTGTGTAGGGTAGACTCTCCTTCATTGGATGTTTTTAAGCAGAGGCTGGATGGCCACTTGCTGTAGCAGTTGCCTGTACTGAGGAGGGGCTTGGACTAGATGACCTCCAAAGACCCTTTCAACTCCAGGCATTCTCCGTCCCATCCAGGCAGTGAACCGGGCCAGCCAATTGTGTCTTCAGCACAAGAACAATGCCATGTCCTCATTGATTATTCTTTGTGTATTATCAGTTTGAGACCAATGTATGACACTGTAGAACAAACAGCAGTTCTGCAAAATCTGCCTTTACTTCTTCGGTTTTTTAAGTTTTTAATCACAACATTAAACAGCAGCAGTTTTTTTTTTTTTAACATTTTGCCACCCAAAATTGCAGTTTTATTTTCTCCAAGAAGAAACAAACATATTGCATAATGCCCCTTTGTCATCACTGTATAGAAAGCAATTGCAGAGTTGTTGGTTATGGAAATCTGTTTTCTTGTTGGTTAAAATAGCATGCAGTTTTAGGAGAAAATCGTCAATGACAGGGCTGCCAGTTTGCCAATAATGACCCGATTTCTCCAGTTGTTTTTGCTGCGGAGCCAGAGTCAATGTCACCAGGTGAGGAGTGCAGTGACCTGGAAGTGGTTTGGCGGTGACGTGATGATGTCATCACGTCATCATGTCACCACCACTGGCCCCATTTGGAGCCAAAGAGTGGCAAGGATGGGCGGGAAGGCCCTGCAACCGCTGGCCACAGAGCTCCGCACCCCCCCTCCCGCAGCGTTGCTCCTGGTGCACATTGCACCAGTTGCACCCACCTAATGACAAAACTATTTTGGGGATGCCACACAAAACGGGGGTTCTTGCTGCCACCACAGATGGGCAAGTTTAACACCCCCCCTCTTTTTTTGCAGTGGGAACCTGGAACTGGCTTTTTAACAAATGGCTTCTTAACAAATGGCTTTTAACAAAGTAAATATACTGTAGGTTGACCCACTGGGGTTGTTTGTTTTTAGTTGTTGTTTTAATTGTTTTTAATTACTTGTATATGTATTTTAATGTTTTGTAAGCCGCCTTGAGTGCCCTCGCTGGGAGAAAGGCGGGATATAAATTCTTTTAAATAAATAAATAAATAAATAAATTGCCGTCGCTGACATTCTGCCCTCCTGCTGGGTCGCCACCCCCGCTGCAAGTACTTACCGGTTCCTTTCCTTTCGAGTTCTTTCAGTTTGGCTCTGAGTGTGACAGCATAAGTCATGTGGGGCAATACAGCAAATCACATGCAATGCTGGCACTACCTTGCAACTATGTCAGTACATAATTAACAGCCCCAATCCTATTCCCACCATTGACGACAATGCAGCTGCACTGATCGAGCACTTATTCATCCAATGGTGGGGGGATGACCAGAAGGCCAACCAAAGGTAAGTAAAAAAAACAAAAACAAAACCTTTTGTATGTTGCTGACATAAGTCTGAGGAGAGAACGGGGGACGTATGGTCTGAAAAATGTGGAATAGGATTCAGCATGCACCTTTGCCGGCAAGATCCACACACTCTAGCCCACTCCCTGCCCCTGTCATCCCCCTGCCCCACCCCAGAATGCCCCCTAACCTCCCCCTCCCTGCCTCTGCCACCAATTTACCAATACTGGTGGGGCTTCCTGCTGGCACACACGCTACATCTCTGGCCATTTGCAGTAGTGGCCTGGAAGCCTGTGACAGCTTCTTGGTTTTTGCATCACCACAAAGGACCTTATGCTGCCAGAGTGCAAGTTCCAGCAGCGCAAGGTCCAGGTAGAGTTGGGCCAATAGGCACACATGTCTCAACAACCAAGAACATGCCCAAGAGCAATCAACAAGAACATGTCCAAAAAACCAACAATTTTGAAAGTTAAGCTGAAATAAACTTGGTAGTGGAAGCCAATTTTCACAAAAGACAACAATGAAAAACAGGGATCTGCTTCAGGTCATGTGGAGTTTTCACAGTCCATTTCCAACTGCCATACAGGAATGCTTCAAAATACTGATTAAAGCATTTTTGTTGTTCCTCTCCAATGATGTTTGTATTGATTATTTCTTAAGTAACAGGGCCTGGATAAATGCCTTTATTCGCACGACTTAATTTTATATCTAAATCAGTCAAGAAGTTAGCAGTTACCGGTAGTTACCGAGACCTTAAAGGTAAATGGAAAAAAAAAATCAGCCCTGCAATCTAAACCCATCATATTGGCCAGATCTTATATGACAAATGTATTATTGTAATTCTGATGGTAAATGCCATGAAAAGCTTTCACAAATCTAATTATAGATGTATTATCACAATAACATTTTGAGTTGATCACATGTCCCAGTGCTACCAGATGCTACTGATTATTAAAGCTGAAATGAATAGTGGCTTTTCAAGTTGAAAATAACAGTATTTTCTCACTCTAAAAGCTCATAGTTCTATCTCGCTCCACTGAGATACGATCAAGAGCCACACACATTTTCTATAGGCTATCTTTGTTGCTGCTGCTTTGGTCAGCACTGGGAACCTATATCGCTGAGGTAGCACCTTTGATGCCAACCAAAGCACCATGGAGGCTCAATTTGAGCCACCATCTGCAATTCTGTGGAAGGGAAGATGTCTGTCACGAAGATGTCAGCATTCTGACCCATTATTCCAACAACAATATCCCTGTATTCACACTGGAATACACTCATGAAAAGTTGAAGGACGACCACCACGGTACCTATAACAAAACTCAGTAACAGACATTTGTTCTCAAAGAAAGTTAGTCATGAGTGACTAAGCACTACTGAAATCAATGGGAGACGTTAATCATGAATAGATACGTCACTGAAGTACTCTCGAGCCTAGTTTGCAAAGAAACTCGCCCTGATTGCAAACTGGTGAAATGGCCTCAGTCTGAGTCATGTTTCTTCCGAGAAGCTCGTCTTCTTGTATTATAATATGGACCGCTGCAATTGTTGTCCTGGTGCATGCAACCCTTCCCCAACTGTATGCTGTGTAAGGCTGGCTGGCTGTTCTCAAATCTTGCTCATGAGCTGTTTTCTTCATTACAGCTACCTTAGCTGTGCAATCCAGCATGGAATCACACCGGCAGAGCTCCTGCTCTGCCGTTGGGTGTCGTGAGAATCCCGTAAAGCACTTCTGCAGCACCCAGCGAGTAAGCGGTGCTGGCATGAAGGCAGGCACCACTTCCTCTGCCACCTACCTGGACCTGCACCAGCTGATACAGGTATGGGCTGCGCTGGTCAGCGGGAGGGAGGGCTGGGGTGGCAGGGGGTCATTAGTCAGCCGGGCTGAGGAGCAGGGCAGGGATATTGGTGATGCGCTCTTCCATATTTCTGACCCCTTCCTGGGCTTTTCAATTCTCAATAAGCACCTTGAAACCTCACATGCACCATCCCCTTCCCACACATGTGCACAAAGGAGCCAAATTCCACTTTGCCTTGCTTTGGTTGAGGAAAATTACTGATCTTCAGTTGAAGCCGCTTAGGAAACGACTGACTAATTTCAAGGTGAGCCAGATCCAGTTTGTACATCTCTAGTCAGGACTAACATAAGCATTCATTTCCCTGGGACCTAAACATCCTTTCAGTACAACCCTGAGATTGCAAAGGTAGGCCCATATCTCCAGCTTCTCTTAGGGTGATCTGTATCCCCAAACGGAAAGTAATTCTATGGAAGAATTATTACTCAGGCTCAGATGTATGGCAGATTGAAATGTGACATGGAAAGAGACATGTGCAAGAACATGCAGACACAAGATTATCGCTATGGAAGTGTCGGAACAGAAAGTGTGACATGGGCGCGTCGAGACCATAATGTCGATGCATGGCAACATCACATGGCTGATCCCTGGTAATGAATGTTTAGTACTATTGTGGAATGAGAAGATTGTTCATCTTACTTTGTTAGTGATAATATGAGGAATGAAACTAACAAGGTTCTTGGATCATTTTCAATACATTGCCTAGCTAGGAAGCAATGAAGGCTTTCCCCTCCTCTCTCTTAAAACGAGGTCCTTAATGAGTGCAATTTTTACAAAATATTATATTGTGTGGCCTTACACACACACACACACACACACACACACACACACACACACACACACACACCACAATGGCACTGCCATTCAGTATGGTCATTGCAGTTATATTGGTCCCCAATTTTTGTTACCGCATTTAGGCTTCCCATTTGTCTTTTTTGGCGTTGTAAGCATCTTTATGCCTCTAATTTGTTGAGATGTGATACGTTAGACAGAATTGCTGCAGTAGGTTCACTAGAGATTTGAACTTTGCCATCCAAATCCCTTGTGAGCTCATTGTTGTTTGCCTATTAGCCTTGTTCCTTGTCACAAGCATGAAAACTCCCCTGCCTATGGTGGGGGAAAGAGTAAGTCTAAAACAAAACACTTTCTCCAGCATCTAACTACGCTGCATCAGCAGGGAACACAAAATGCTCCTAGCACAGTATGTTCATACCCGGGTCTTATTTTAATCATGCTTATTTAACTTATAAATGAGTCTAGCTTCGTAATTACACATCACTTTTAATGTTTTTTTTTACTCCTCTTTCCCTGCATGCATATTTATATTATATAACCAAATAAAGCCAAGAGGAAATAAATCTATAATGGGGCATAGATTTCATACTGAATCATTAGCTTGCTGGGTCTAAACTGGGGTGCATCAAATATTCTCCAATGTTTATGTCTGCTTTGAAATTAGAACATTCACAGTGCAGTACTAGGCATGTCTACTCAGAAGTAAGCCCCACTGGGTTTAATGGAACTTACATCGCAATCCTGTGCAACTATAGGCCACTGGAGCTAGCGCTCCGCCAGCCTAGGGTGTCATAAATGTGCTGTAAAGCACGTTTTCGGCACCTGGAGAGTAAATGGCGCCAGCGCAGAGGCTGGCGCTGTTTACTTCGCGACCTACCTTGACTCGCACCAGTCACCGCAGTTGAGTACTGCACCGGTTGGTGTAGGGGGCAGGCGTGGGGAGGGCGGGCAGGGGTAACGAGGGAGGGGGCCAGGCTGGGAGAGGGTATGCCGATGTCCTATGCTCCATCGCAGCCCGGGCTGACTTTACACGGCCTCCCTGATTGTGCACCAGCTTCAGAGCTGGCGTGTATCCAAGAAGGCCCATTGTGGCTCGAGCCACTTACACCAGGGGAAGAGGATGAACATCCCGTTTCCCCGAGGTGCGCCTGGGCCACATTGGGGCAGGCCGCAATGGCGATAGGATACAGTGACCGGCCCTTTCGGCCGGCCGTGCAAAGTTAGGTAGGATTGGGCTGCCCCTCCCTGATAGGTGTGTATAGGATTGCAACCTCAATGCAGTTGAGTGCCATACCCCACAAAAATGCTTGCCTCACTCACCATTTCTATTGTTTTATTCTGGTTGTTGCCGTTCACTCTCCTAATTGTTGCTTTTCTTATATTTATACTATTTTATCCCAGAGCCGGCCTTAGGAGCTGCGAGGCCTAATTGGAAACATTTTTTGCGGGGCCCCAGGTTCATAGCCAAAGTCTGTAGAATCTTAGAATGCAATCCTGTCTACTGAAAGACATGCACAGGATCAAGCGGAGCCTATTATAACAACGGATCCTGTGCATGTCTACACAGAAGTAATTCTTATTGAATTCAATGGGACTTACTCCAGGTAAGTGTGCATGGGATTGCAGCTTAAAATATCTAAATAGTCCATCTAAATTTCAGCCTATTCAGTGTTAGGTGGTACATGTGACACGTGTGTATTTTGCTGTTTTGTTGTTTCTAACAAAATTGCTCTAAGGAATCTGTGAACCTTGAGTTTTCATTCAAATTTAAAACATTTATAAAATTTAATGAGGAAAGCATAACCTCAAATAGTTTCTAAGTGCTGATGCACAAAAAAAGTTTCCAGTATTAAACCCTTTAAGTGGCACAAAAAGGAAATAAAACTTTTATATGCCTTCCTAGAACAGGAGAGTATTTGCTCAAAGAAGGTTCACTCTTTTGACTGTTATGAAATTACATTGCAAATTTAAAAATAAAAGCATGCTTTTATGGGAGACTTCTGTTTGGTCCACGTTATCATCCTATCCCATCATTGCTATGATGATGTAAATTCCACTGAAGTCAATAAGGGTGCCGCAGGATTTCCCCGGCGGCCTTTTCTTCCTGGCTCTTCCAGGTGTCTCTATCTTGGATCATGTGGTCCAAGATAGTGGCGCCCAGAAGAGCAAGGAAGAAGGGGCTGCCGGGGACATTCCAACAGGGCGCTGTGGAAGTAGGGTGACCACAGTAAGTTTGGGAACTGTTGGGTTAAGCTAAAAGAACAACAGCTTGGTAGTGCCCCCCCCACCCAATCTACAGTTTTGGAGCACCTTAGTTCAGCTAAATAAGTACCTTGCAGAAATGAAAAAACACACAATTTTTATACACTTGCTATGACTAGAAATGAATAAGAAGTATTTCTTCGATTCTAAGACGCATGTTTTTTTCCCAATTAAGCGTTTAAAAAAATGGGGTGTGTCTTAGAATCGAAGGTCTCTAAAAAGCACCCCAAAATGCAATTTCCTTACTTACCGGAGCTTGGGGGAGCTTCAGGGAGGCCTGCGCGACCCTCTGCAGGCCTCCCCGATCTTCAGTTCGGTGAAAAACAGCGATTTTTGGCCATTTCCGGTTTTCGCGAAAACCGGAAATGGCCGAAAATCGCTTTCTTTTTTTACCGAACTGAAGATCAGGGAGGCCTGCAGAGGGTTGTGCAGGCCTCCCTGAAGCTCTTCCAAGCCCCTGTAAGTAAGGAAATTGCATTTTCTGGCGGACTGCAAAGGCACTGCTCGAATGCAGTGAGGAGATCATCAGCTGCAGCGCGGGGCATGCTGGGGCGATCTCTCAGGTTCAGGGAGAGCTCGCCGCTGAGCAGAGGGGGCAAAATGGCGTGGTAAAAATCGGACTGCCGTGGCAGCCAAGCTGGGGAGAGTTGGCGCTGAGCAGGAAGGAGGTGCGTCTTGCAATCAATGGTTTTTGTTTTTTTTCTGCTGGTGTTCCTGAAATTAAGATGCACCTTAGAATTGATGGCGCCTTAGACTCGAAGAAATACGGGGTATTTTTAACCATTGGTTTTTGTTTTGTTTTTGTTTTTAAGCAAAGTTAAGGGTGGATTATTTGCTTTCAGATGTCTTCCCCTGTTCCTCCTAGGGCCATTCCACACATTGCCAAACTATCTTCCAAGTTTGCAACCAGCATTTTCTTGCACCGGAGGAAGGGAAACTGTGGGTTATTCGCCCATGTCTGCATCCAATTGTTGTTTTCTGTTTACTTCTCCGATTCTGTGTGATACCTATGTATCAGCCTCATTCACACTTTACAAGTTAGGTGTACAACCTTTGGCCGAATCCTGACCCCTTTACAGGGCCTCCTCTACTTCCGTCAGCAAAATAGCTGGCAGAAATCCGAGGAGGCCGATAGGGCCTAGCCCCGGTTACATTCGAGTAGACCTCCCGCCTGGCAGCCATGGGCCGCCGGCCGGATCTTAGGCAGGATTACGCTGTAAGACAGACAAATAATTGGTTGTCTTCCTTCTTCTTCTTAAACCACCAGTGCATTCCATCATTCAAGCTATTGTTTCAGGTTAACCGAAACAGAAAGAAAGAAAAAACAAACTGTAACAAAGGCAATGCAAGTATTTCAGTTCTCATTGCAATTAATACTTAATCATAGATATTTTAGTATACTAATAATGTTTTGTTTTACATGGCAGTTGCTGCAGAAGTAATTGATGTTTTCCGACTGATGGTATATTTCTCTTGTTTGTTTGTGTTGAGGCGTAAACGTAAATAATGAGGCACTTGTCTTATATTGGCTGTGATTAATTGATACACAAACATAATAGATTTAACAACACTTCATTTGTTTTACTGTATTATTTCAAATTATGGAAGGAAATGTTGCATTTCCAGTCTACCTCTCAGAAACAAAACTTGCAGAGAAAGGCACCGTACTCCTCTCTCCATATACTCTCTCCATAAATAGGCCATAATGAAATGTTTGTGTAGTTCTATAAAACTGGGGCAGGGAGCAGGTCACTCTGAAGTAGCCTTACTGGAAAAACTACCGGAAAAACTGGGACTGCCCCGGTTTCCGGGGCCTGGTCCTGGGAACCAGGGCAGCCTCGGGCTGCGTTTGTTTTTCGGCTTTGAGCACTCGGAGCGCTTGAGAGCTTTTTTTTTTTGCCTTGTAGCTCCGAGCGGTCGTGTCTTTTTTTTGGCTTCCAGCCCTCTCACCATGCTCACAGTTTCAACTGCAAGCTCGATGCTAGAAAAAATGGCAGCCTCCTGCACCAATAGGAAGGCTGCTTGGCTGCAAAGGAGCTTGGGAGATGTAGTATGAGGGACGAGGAAATATCGATGGCAGCCTCGTGCACCAATAGGAAGGTGGGAGATATAGTGGGACAAGGATCAACAACAGCCATTCTGATTGGTAATTTCCGTTCATTTTAGAAGCCCCCGGTAGCAGCAATATCAAGCATGCTACTGTAGGAGCGTCACTTCCTGCTATTTCCAAGTTGAAAAACAAACGCAGCCTCATCTGTGAAGCTGCAGGAGCGATGGCGATGGCCCTGGAAGACCGAGGCTGCATTTGTTTTTCAACTTGGAAATAGCAGGAAGTGACGCTCCTAGCATGCTTAATATCGCTGCTACTGGGGGCAGGAGGCGGTTCCAAGAAGAAGAGGCAGCAAGGGAGACAGCATTTGAGAAAGCAGGAGACTTTTGAATGGTTGAGGGTGGTGAGCTGGAGGAACAAAGGTTGCAGTGAGTGTGCAGAGATAGGGAGGACTGAGGGCTTTGGAGGTAAGGGCAAGGAACGTGTGCTAAATCCAGGAATGGACCAGAGGCCATTGAATGAAATTAAGGAAGGCAGTGGCCAGCCTTCCCTGAGAGTTGTGTGGCCACACAGCTGCATAGTTGGAATTGAAGCCATGCACAGCATCCCTCTCGGAACTCTGGAGCTTGGTGACAATGATGTCATCACTGAGAGCATCAGAGCCAGCCTGCATAGCCGCTATAGGGTTCCATGCACTCCCTGAAAAAATGACAAGGAACACTGGCAGTGACATGGTTGGAACAATGGAAGAGTTGAATGATTTGGGCATCAGAGTGAAGTGCTATAGTCTTGCCAAACTGGAGCCATGATAACCACAATGACCCACACTCTCCAATGTGAATATGGAGTGCCACACAAGGATTCCCCTGCCTGATCTAAATGTGGCAAGATTAACATCTCATAAAGCAAATTAGATTGTCATCATAGTTTTTGCTCCTTTCTTGAGGTTTACCAAAAGTCTGATATGACTCAGCCATACTAGTTATATTAGTCTAGAAATTCAATTATTCTAAATTTCCTGGTGTAGAAAGGACTTTTTTTCTTTAATAAGAAATAATCTGCATTTTTAGTTTACTCTGTTGCTACAGAGCACACTTTGAAGGGGGAAAATATCCAAGATCCCTACAGGTGTGGAAAACAATGAAACCAATATCCCAAAACTTTTGACTAAATTAACAAATGTTTAACGGTGTATTTAAAAAAAGATATCAACTAGTGTGGGGAATAAACAGAAAACAAATGTTTCTAGGTAAGGTAGGCCCAAGTTGTAAGCTTAATCATTTCAAGATGAAGAAGTTGGCAATGACTGCCCTGTAGCAATGTTGCAGTATGTTATAACCCCTAAAGCCCCTTCAGATGTACCTAAAATGTTGAACATGCACAGTGTGGTTTTTGAAAACCACTGATCAAGTAGTATAGGGTAGCTAACATATGTCTGGGGAGGAGGTGTGGTCTGCAGGTTGGGCTGTCACCTTGCCTGAAAAAGCTAAGCACAATCAGCTGCCTTGGATGGATGGCGTGTCTGTGTGGAGGAGTGGATTCTGGTGGAGTCAGCTTGCAAAAAAAAGGATTACATCTTTTGGAAGTAGGTCTGAAGCTTGGTTTGAATTTGCCTGTGAGAGATTGGAAATCACAAGAGCTGGCAGCCAGGATGAAGACTACACTATGAAGGGAAACACCTGGAGATATGGAGGTTTGGTGAGATTGCCTCATGGAATAATACTTGTAAAAATCTCATTGAAAAATGGATTTCTGTTCAGCCTGCCTATGTATACTATAATCCATGGCATGTTTTTTTTTCCCATTTTGCAAAAGGCGAAAGCAACATTCAGTCCTCTGATATGTGTATCAGTGTTGCTAGGTCGGAGACATCCCCCCAAAAGTTGCGATTTCCGAGGTGGGATCTGGTGATGTCACATGTTTGCCAACCTTTTCAAATGGGGTCAAATCAGATACCAGGGCTCAGTAGTAATGGGATGGCACCTAGCAGTGCCCCAAAAATGGCATGACCATTGCTACTCTTTTGCCTGAGAGAGAGAAAAAGAAGAGAAAAAGAAGAAAACAAGAAAACAGAGTCATTTTGGACAAATTAGCAACACTACTGGCCATTCAAATTGAGAAGTTGGAATACAGCCAGGGTCACAAGTGATCCACTGTGAGTTCTCCTTTTGTATTATAACTGAGCAGATTTTGATTTCTTTTCTTCTTTTTTTGTTTGAATGGAAAGACTAAGATTTCATATACTATTGTATTCCCATGTCTCTCCTGAGAGATTTGTCATGAATTTCTCTAATAGAACAAGAATGGATTGTCGAGTTCTCTTTCGAGAAGAGGTCAAGGGCTTTGAACAATTATCCTGAAAAATGCTATACTTATGGGGGCAGAGATTGCTGTTGAACCGGGAATCTGAATAAAGTTCCTTGTCTCTGTATTGAAACGTGGCTTCCCCTACGAGCCAGGGAGCAAGTGATTCAAAAGTTTCTGCTTAAAATAAACTCTCCGAGTGATGTTGGAGCAGGGCGCAATTTTTTTGTTAAAGTGGAAAGCGGTGTTCATATCGTAGTTGGAGTGCAATAACACAAGCTACCCTTGTTAACTTTAGAAATGGAAATTATTTTTGTATGTACCCTTGCTCTTTGAATGCATTTTCAGCATTTTAATATTTCAACAAGAGCTCTCATCATGACATGCTAATTTACTCCGAATTAGAAAGTCATATAAATTTCATGACCTCTTGTCTCATCAAAACTTTTTATCATCAGTTATGAAGCCCTACATTGGGGGGGGGAGGGGACAACCTCCCATACAAACTTGAATTCCAGTTATTTCATAATGTTTTCTGTGAAAATGTAAATTACATCTTTTTGTAAGCGTTTTAGCAATTATGCCACACAGAGCAGAGAAAGACGGATTTGATTATGATCGCCTAATTAACCTGCAGACAGACATTCTTTTAAGTAGTAAAACCTTCTTCAGTTGAACTGAAATAGAATTTTTTAAAAAATGCACAGACATACTGCTCCCCCACCTCACTACTCCTTTCACTGAGTGAAGGAAACCATCTGTGCATGGGCTTGGCTGCCTCTACTGGAGTGAACAAGGCTCAAAAAGCATTGCTGCTTGTTGGAGTCTTGTTGGGAGTGGTAGTGCCGTTGCCAGCCTCAGAATGGATGTGGGACTTACAGCCCGATCCTATCCATTCCCCCCCCCATCGTTGCAGTGGTGCCAAAATGGCAACCACTGCATCCTAAGGTGGGGTGGCCAGTCCAGGAGGCCTCCTCTGGGTAAGGGAATATTTATTCCTGGGCCAGGTCCGCATGGATCTGCACCGTAGGATTGGATCCGGGAAAGAGGATATTGGTGGTGCAGGAGCCGCCAATCCCTGGGAACCAGGGCCAGCCCAATATCTCCTGAGGCAGGAAGCCAAATGCTGCCTCTCCTTCCCTGATGATATGCCAGCCTCTGCTCCTCCTACTCTCCAATGTTCTAGCTCAGCACTGTCTTTTCCTCCATATTTCTTCTTCCTCTTCCTTTTCCAATCCAGGGAGTGGAAGGAGAAGGAAGAGCAATCACCACCAATGAGCTGCCTGAGGTGACTGTTTCAGTTGGCCTCATAGATGAGCCACCCCTGGAGGGGAATGGATAGTCCACCTGTAGCCCTTTTTGCAATAGATCAGAATTCACCCACCGAGGTCTCAGTGCATGAAGAGCTGGTTGAGCTAGGCACAACCTGGAAGGCTGCTTCATTCCTGCTGATCATTCTGGGGAAGGCATACTACCCACATTTCCTCCTGGTTGCCACAGAATGGGAATAGATGGTCAATTTGGGGCCAAGTAAGGTGTGTGTGTGTGTGTGTGTGTGTGTGTGTGTGTGTGTGTGTGTGTGTGTGTGTGTGTGTGTGTGTGTGTGATTCTACCAGATTGGCATGGATGGGGGAATTTTCACCTACTCCATACTGTGATGCCAATGGTGCATAAGGAGACCTGGCATCTGGTCATAGTTGGCAGGGCAGCACAGGTTAGGGAGGTAGCCAAGGGCGAGAAGACGGCTGTATTACAATATCTAGGGCAGTGGTTCTTAACCTTGTTGGAGGTACTGAACCCCACCAGTTTCATATGCACATTCACTGAACCCTTCTTAATTTGAAAAATAAAGTATGATTTTTTCAAATTCAAAACATAGGTATATATTTTAGGTATATATACATAGGTATATTTTTATAGGTGCACACAACGAACAAAACCATTAAAGAACAAAACCATTAAGAACAAATATTAAAACGTGATTTTCACACAAAAACAAAAACATAATAATGAATATTTACTGCAAATCAGTGTGACTTCTGCTGTTGCCTTTCAGAGACCAGTTCAGAAATGTGCGGCTTTACCTTAAGGAAGTGTTCTCTTAGTTTTGCCGGTGCTAGACTAGAATTGCTCAACTTGGTATTGCAAATCATGCAGCTAGGACGCTGACTCCCATCACGTTCCGTTATACATGTGAATCCATATTGTACCTATTCGTCCAACCACTTTCTTTTTTTGCTCGACATAGTATGAACGGATTAAATTAAATAAATATTAAGAAAGAAATCACACACTTCGACTACTGGGCGCACCAAATTCCCTGCAGCACAGATAGGCCACGCCACGTTATCACCTGCAGCCAATGAGGCGTGGCTAGAGCGTGGCGGGAAGGGCGGACTGCCTGGGGGCGACGCGCGGTCACGCCCGTGCACTCGCATGTTACGCGCAGGCGATCCACCCTTCCCGTCGCACTCCAGCGACGCCTCGGAGGAGGCCTCGGAGCATCCGCCCTCGGCGGAGCTCCAAGGCCTTCTGAGGGAAGCCCCATGCGCGACATCCTATTTATAAGCTTTAGCGCATGCGCAGAATGTTTGAGGGCAAATTTGCCCAGAAACGTACTGCGCATGCGCTAAAGCTTATAAATAGGACGTCACGCATCGGGCCTCCCTCAGAAGGCCTTGGAGCTCCGCCGAGGGCAGACGCTCCGAGGCCTCCTCCTGCCCAAGACAGCTGGCCGGAGAGGATGTCTCCGGAGCCGGCAGCAGCGGAGGCTCCGCTGCTGCCGGCTCCGGAGACATCCTCGTCGGGCGGCACAGGGGTCATTAGGGCGGTGCGCGCGCCCTAGTGACGCCGCTAGTCGGTGAGTCAGTCTCGTGGGTTCGGCGGAGGACTACTCACGATTGAATCGTGAGTAGTCCTCCGCCGAACCCTCGAGACTGACTCACCGAACCCCTGGGGTTCGATCGAACCCAGGTTAAGAACCACTGATCTAGGGGCTATGTGGCATGGGGAGATGGGTTGGGTGCTGGGCTGCACCTCAAAGGCTGTTTGACTTGGGGAGGTGAATTGGAGATAAGGCTTGCTCATCTCTAGGTAGGTAGGAGAACAGGGCCATTAGGTGTGACCCTAACCTCCTGCGTTCGCCAAGGGGTGGATTCACCTGGAGAGTCACCCAGAACCCTCGGGCTCAGGACCAGTGCATTAAACAAGACTTTTCTTAGCATGGCTTGCAGTGTGGCAGTGAGGAGGTGGGATCAGTCTGGTTACTCATCCAAAAGGGGGGAGGCCATGGCTGCCTCCCAGAAGGTGCCTCAACTCAAGGGTCATCCACTACAGTTGGTTTTAATACATTGCAGATCTGCATTATATGAGTTACCAATGTTGTAGCCCTACTTTAAGCCATATGACATTGTCTCTCATACCTTATTTATAGATGTGGGCACAAAATACATTGGCGTATACATTCAAGAGCACACAGGATTCTGGATCAGGCCAACAAGGTACAAGAGAAACCGCTCCTTCTCCTTGAGGAAGCAATCCCATCTGGATTTAGTATATGGTACTCTCAAATCAATGCCTTCACGATTCTAAAGAATTTGCCACCCCTGCAGTCAATAAAAACGACAAAATCCAACTGTATTTAAACCTTCCAGAGTGACTCTTTCTTGCTTCATCATTCTCCTCATGACAGATTTGTTTCCCACTTGATACAGAGAAGATGAAGAGGAGAGCACTGTGTGGGAAGAAAATGGAAATGTACAGAACTCTGTTACATATTAAACTGTGGGGAAATTAGCCGATGGCGTGCACAAAGTAAAAACAGTGAGAAATAGACAAATCTTTTCAATTAAAACACACTAAGGCAATGAAGCCAATTCCTTTTGTTTTTCATATGTGGTGTAATTAGAGGTGCTTACTAGTGAGTATACTGTATGTCAACAGATTCATCCGGAAGAATAACTCTTTGCCTCATGCTTTGCCAAATGCAATCAAATATCCAGAAACAAAATTCATTTCACAAAGCAAACAGAGTGCAAAGCTTTCCAATGAATCTTTGCTGTGGCCATGATCCATCTCCCTGTACATGGACAACTCAGAGTACTAGTATTCTGCCCACAAAATCCTAAAGACAAGTGGTTTTGTCGGCATATGGAAGGCACACTCAGGCCTCTGGTTGCAGTTAATGTTGCTATGGGGCTCAGGGGAAGATGGCTCCATTGTGTGTAAGGCAGGATGGATCATATTCTGCATATCTCTCCTTACTATATAACCCCCTGTGAGTCCCGCTTCATCCACATGCTAAGTGGTTGGGAGTGGGAGGGTGCAAGCACTGAATGAATGCTTTAGTACTTGGTGATTAAGTCATCACCAAGCACTGATCAGCCAAACAGCACAGGTCAAGGCGCATAAACCAAGGAGATCCACATAATCTTTCTTATGGAGGACATGGTCTGTCAGGGCAATTTGTTCGTTAGATCAACTTATTGATCAGAATTAGGAGTTTTTCTCCTTGAGAGATTAACAGCACAATCCTATCCAATTTACACCACTGGTATTACCAACGGGGGAGGGCAGGGCGGGAGGTTTTGGAGGGGAGGGGAGATTTAAATCCCCTTTGAATCCCCCTTTGGAGGGGATTTGAATCCCCTTTCTGTTCTGGGGCCTCCTGTTCTCACTGCACCGCTGGTTATACCGGTGGTGTAAGTTGGGTAGGATTGTGCTGTAAGAGAGTGTTCTGCCAGCGATGATGGCCTTATGGCAGTTGCAAAAGCTGCTTGCTGCCAGAGCGGAGGCCTCAGTGGCCTCGCATGTAGCAACAGCTCGAGACTGGCCCACAGACCCACGTAAGTCAGCAGGGCAGGATAGGATGGGGGGAGGGTGGAATGGGGCAGCAATGGGGCGGGAGGAGGGTGAATCAGTTCCAGGAAGGGGGTAGGTTTGGCAACAGTGGCGGCTGCCAAATCCAACCCCCCTTCCCAGACCCAATCATGTGGCCTGAGTCCATTTCGCTAGCACAGGTCTGAGTAAACCTATCCATGTTGCAGATGCTTACCCCCAGGTAAAGGAAAAACGTTCCCTTGCCAAAAGGAGATCTCCAGGATGGATTGCCCCCAAAGGATGCAATGCAAGCCATTTTGACACGGCTGCATCGGCGAGGGAGAAGCATAGTATTGGGCTGTTAGGCACATGGGTGATATTTGAGCTTGCAGTATATGTCACTTCACAGCTGAATGGTATTTAAAAAAAAATGACTAACACACAGAGAGGGAAGGGGTGGGTCCTGGTGGCACCAGTACATGCCAGGACCCTATCCCCTCTTTTCCAATCCACCCTGCCCCTTTTCTCCCCTCAAACATATTCCAGCTAGCTAACGTAGGACAAAGGAGACCTATAGGCCACCTTGCAAAACACCTTGCAAAAGTACAAAATAGTTTTACTTACCTTTGGCAGGCCTCCTGATTACCCCCCCCCCATTGGATTTCGCACACTCCAACAGTGTGGCTATAGTGTTGCCCCCCCCACACACACACACACACACACCATCCTCCCCTGTTGTATTTTTTCCAATGGGGACCTCACCATGTCATGGCTCTTGCATGCTCAGTCTGCATCAGGCTTTGTTGTTGGGGTTTTCTCTTTCCTTTGCTTTTTCTTTTCATTTGCAGATGTATGCAGTCTGTCTGCATATGTAGAAGCCACTCCCTTATTTTGGGGATGGGCCTGTTTGGCATGAAATCTGATAGGCACTCAGCCACTTGAGTTCACTATTAGTATATATGATATAGCCTCTGAACATGGGGGTTTAATTTACCTAACACAGCTAATCATTTTTGGCAGACCGAACTCATCCCCCATGAATTTACTTAAGCCTTTTTACAAGCCATCTGAGCTAGTGTCACATCACATCATGTGACAGTGAATTCTATAAGTTAGCTATGCACTGAGTGCCATATAGGACTTCCTTTTGATAAGAACTCGAGTTTTCTTCAAAGTAAACGTGTTCAATTATTTCACAAGTTTCTTTTTTGGAAAAAATAAATAAATTATAGAGAGGTGGACGTGGGAAGCCTATAATTATTGTACTAGACGCGTAAATTATTCTGTAAAAACAGCCCTTCAGTAGCAGCAATAGCTGCTGCTCTAGTAGACAGTGATAGGCATCAATGACAGGCAGCAATTTAAAAAAGACAGATTATCTAGCTGAGCACATAGCAGACCCTCTACTGCAGTTGAAAGCAGAGAAGTTGAGCCTTTTTCAAACACAGAAATCATGGTGCTCTACATTCCAAGACTTCTGTTGAAGACACTTTCATTCTCAGGAAAAACTAAGCATATTTGGAGATGGGCAGCCCAATCCTGTCTAGCAGGATGCAGCAGTGCAAATATGGCACTCGCCTCATCCTGAACAGCCAGAGGCCTCCTGAGTAATGTGCCAGCTGCCCTGATTGGCTTTTCGGATGTGCACAAGCTATTTTGCTGGCATACATTCGAGAGCCCCATGTAATGGCATCCAGTCCTGGGAAGGAGAACAAGATATGGTGGAGGAGGCTGCTGATTATCCCTCCCCCTTCTCGGACCTGGCCGACCAATCCCATCCCCCCGAATGCCCTGTTCTGCCCTCCCCATGCCCTGTGGCACCGGAGGAGCAGTGCAAGCCTCTCCACCAATGCCACTTACTCTCTGGGTGCTGCAAACATGCTTTATGGCGTATTTGTGACACCCTAGACTGCCGGTCTATTTCTAGACAGGATTGCGCTGTGAGGGTATCGCAAACGAGATCACAAGAAATACAATACAGTACATCAATACACGATCACAATACAGTACATCAGGGGTTCTCAACCTTTGGAGGCCAGGGTACCCCCTATCACGGTCCAATTTTCTGAAGTACCCCTGCTAATTAACTGCTAATTAATTGGATTAATCAATTAATTAATTAGGTAATTAATCATTAAATAAAAAGTACTAAAACAATTTTAAATGTGAAAAATGTCTTATTTAACTATCTCTCTGTGTGTGAGAGAGAGAGCTCTTTTTTCCTCCAAGTCACACTTCCCAAAATCAGCTCCCTCCCCCACCTCACCAAAGTATATTTTCCAAAGTACAAAAATAAGCCCAAAACCAAAATCAGAGACAGAAGGGTTCAAAAAATAATTACAATTTAAAATCCATGTTAATTAACACTTAATTAACTGCTGATGGGGCAGATAAGGGGCAGGGCTTGGCGTACCCCCAGCAAGAGGTCCACGTAGCCCTAGGGGTACCCGTACCACAGGTTGAGAACCTCTGCAGTACATCAACAGTACATCAACAATCATGAATTGGGTTGACGTTGTGCAGAACACGACCACTCATGACCAAACATGGTCCTAAGAGGAGCGGGATCTTGAACCTTACAAGAGTTCTTAATCAATATGCTATCATAATCTTCCAGGTTCAATTCACCTACAGAGCCCTAAGAAGCTTTGAGAAAGGGCTGTAGCTCAGTGGTAGAGCCTATAGCTTGTATGCAGAAAGTCTCAGGTTCAAACTCCATAATCTCCACGTAAGGCAGAAAAAGATCCTTTGCCCATATAACCCCCAAACATGACCATGTGATTTAGAGTAAATGGGTCACTTTTACTGATCTACATAACAATAAGATGGCCTGATCCGCCCTCCTCCCCACCCTCTCCCCACCAAGGAATGCCTCTTCCCCACCACGCTACCCCTGCCTCCCCGCCAGCCGACATGGAGTTCACCTGCCTCCGGTGGGTGCAGCTCCTTCCCTAGAGGAGGCCTGCTGGCACTGGCCTCCACGCCGGCGAGACAGGCCTCCGCAGAGTCGCAATGTGCTTTATTGTTTATGACAGTGTGGAGCCCAGTCCCTCCAGTAGAGGCCAGCATAGAATTGAGCTCTCAGATAATTAAAAGTTGGAGCCCATCAGTAATAATGACAGGCTTAGAGGGACATGTACTTTAGCCCCAGGAATTCCCTCTTTCATATACTATCTTTACGAACCTGGAAAGCAAGTTCATACAGATAAGTACAGTCAAAGATGGGTCCCAGGCTCTGGAGCTCTCTCTTGAGATTTCCCAGAGTTTGTGTTACAGAAGACAATGGATTTCAGAATAACATGGGTTAGGGTTAGGGATACTGGAGAACTGCAGATAGGGGTGAATGCACCCTCCGCGGCCCCCCTGTGCACCCCACTGGCCATTAATTTACCTTAGTAGCTTGTGTGTGTCTTCCTTTAAACGAACACTATAATCAGTAGCATGCTGCTTATAGCACTGAAGCTGACTGAGTGCTAGAGAGGCTCAGTCACAGAACAAGAAGCAGGAACTAGAACTCCTTCCTGTTCTTCGGGCCTCTCTACCACTCAGTTGGCTTCAGCGCTATAAGCAGCATGCTGCTGCTTATAGCATTTGTTTAAAGGAAGACACACAGAAGCTACAAAGGTAAATTAATGGCTGGTGGGGCACGGTGGGCTCCTGCTATCTGCGGATAAGTGAATCCACAGATAGAGGATCCGCGGATATGGCTTCCCTGTAGATATAATTTTTAATAATACAAAGAAATTATATAAATGGATAGATTAAAATGAAATGTATTAATTATAATAAAATATATGCAATTATAATATAGTAAATTCATATTAAAAACCATTTCACGTACAACATCTAATTCATTAAAGCTGGAATTCATTTTTTCTTGTAGAATTCTAGTCATTTCTATACTTTTCTCAAGAACCACTATCAAAAATGGCAGACCTGTGTTGATTTCCTCCCTTCTCTGTAATGTCCAGAACAACGTATTCAAACTACCAGTTTGCAGTCTGTGTTTTTTGCCCCATCTTTCAACAGGAAATGATATAAAGCCAATGGTGTGAAACTTATGCAAATACTGTGTAAAAGGTTAGTATCATCATTTAACAGTCAATCAATGAATTGGCATTCTCATCCCACACACTTTTATTATACATTCCAGTAGTAATGCTCAAAATAGGTTGGCTGAGTAGTATCCTTGCCTGGTCCTTTGGGTAGCTTTTGTCTTTAAATGTTCAGTTCTTTGTAAATAGGTTAGTCTGTCTCCATAGGCTGCTATCTGCACAGGACACGTAATAAGAATCAGAACATATAGTGCTGAGGAATTCTCAGTGGAAGAATTTTCTTCCCTCTGATTGCTATAAATTCTTTCCTTCATTTTCTTGTCACAAGACTGTGTGTGCAGAGGGAAGGAGGGAGATGGTCTCTATTGCACCTAAAACTGCAGGCTCTCTAATGCTGTATCAGATGGAAACTTCTAGATACTGAAGCATGATGCTTTTTATGGGAGGCTTAGAGTTTCTGCTAGAAAAGGAAGTCACAAAACCAGTAAATCAACCCCCCCCCCGCAAAACCCAAAGGTGTCTTAAGGCAGAATTCTCAACCAGTAGTACTTTGGCCGACTGCTGGTAGTACACAGACCGCCAGACCACCGGAACCCCGCTTTGACATGGCATTTTTGATGGCGCATTTTCACTCCTGAGAGGCTCCTACCTTTGGCCAAGCCTCTCAGGAATGCTGAGAAGGGCCCCCCCCACCTTCCCAGAGCCTCCTACTTGCGTTTTCTGGCTTCTGAAAACCTGAAAGTAACTGGCGATGACGTCATTCCTCTTCACTTCTGGTGGTACGCAGCAGGAGAGTGGCTCCGGAGTTGGTACTCTGCCGGGAAGGGGTTGAGAACCCCTGTCTCAATGACTCCCCCACCCCCGCAGGATGTAGTACATGGTCCAGTAGTGTGGTTGCATCAGTGAGAGGGGGGATTTAGTTAGGATTGGACTATAAAACAGATCCAGTTAAGGCCGTGCTACACTTTCAACGTTCGCGCTCCATCTGCGTCTGACGCAGCCAGAGCGCAGCCAAACGGGCAAAAGTCAAGGCGAGGTCGACTTGCCCTGCGGGAACGTCGGCTGCCAATGGGCCAGCACCGGCTGTCAACGGCAGGCTCTATTTGACGTGCGTGCCCATGCCATGCCGCACGTTGGCCGCACGTTGGCCGCACGCGAACAGTGTAGCTTGGGCTTTAAGCTGACTTTTGTTTGTGATTGCAGGCAAATCTATATGAGCACGTCTGCTCATATGCCAGCTTGATTGTAAGAACTGCATAGCTTTGGCCTTTCTGATTTTCCGGTCCTGGAAACAGGAGCCTCACTACCCCTTGCTGCTGTTTCACACTAGAGAGAGCCCTCTCTGGTGAGCTATTTGGCCCTAATGTTTTACTTCAGTGAGACAAAAACCCAGAAGTATAGAGCTAACTGGAACTGGATACTAGATTAGATGTTGACTACAAATACTGTTCATGGACCTTCTACGTGGTTACATAGAAGGCTTCTGCATATCAAGTTGGACCACTGGTCCATTTGGCTCTGTATTGTCTCACTGGCAGTGGCTCCTCAGGGTTTGCAACAGGGGTCTTTCTCTCAGCCCTTCCTGGAGAAGCCAAGGCTTGATGAAACTGAGACCTTCTGTATGCAAACCATGTACTCTACACTGAGCTAAATGCTTTTGCTTACATCTCTAGATTGGAACTATATGGCCCTTCCCGGAACAATGTACTCAAAATTGTTCTGTAGTTCAACCCTGGACATAGCGAGCCCATGCCATTCTCATCTGGGTCACCGTACTGCTATGAGGCTGGAATCCTATCCACACTTACCCAGGTGTAAGCCCCATTGACCATAAAGGAACTTACTTCTGAGAAGAGATGCATATGATTGGGCTCAAATACATGTTGGGATCTACTGGAAGACCTTTTGGATCTCAAGTCCTCAGTAGCAAACAATTACAGCTAATTTTCAAAAAGTCACCCATAAGAATCTCATTATTTGTGTCTTATCTCATTCTCCACTTCAGGAGGTAAGTAAATGGTATAGGATGTGTTGGAACCACTTTTATGGGCAGCCAGAAATTGTCCCATGACAGGATCTCATTCCCGCAAATCTATCTGCCTGTCCGATCCAGATGCAGCAAGATAGCATTTTCAAGTTTTCAAATGCTGAATTTCACCATTCTGCTGCTCAGAATCTAACCTCTGTACATCATCATTTCCTTTTCCATTTCAGGGGTGACACACAGCACAATCCTAACCAACTTTCCAGCACCGGTGCAGTCGCAATGCAGCCCCAAGGTAAGGGAACAAATGTCCCCTCACTTTGAAGAGAACTTCATGACTGCCACTGCACTGCAAAATACTGTGTGCGTCCTGTTGGCACGGCTACACCAGTACTGGAATGTTGGCTAGGATTGTGCTGTAAATGATCCACAATGCACTTGAGTAGGCATCTAGAAATTGCAACGTACCAGGATCTCACATCTGGAATGCTGCCTCTTTGACCAAGTGTGCATTGACTCTCAAATGTGACTGCAGGGGGTGTAAAAAATAACCAGCCCTAACCCTGATCCCATTTTAGCAATAAAAAGTATCCAGTATAGTTTTCCTCATAACCATAGCCTACAACTCTTCCTCTTTGGTCCCAGGTATAGTAACATGTCATAACTGGTCATCGGAAAGCCCTGTTTGTTAGCGTCATTTTACATGTGTATGAGGCTGTTCTGTACTTCAGGGCTAGCCAAATGAGATACAGCACATTTGTGTCAGTCTCGTGTGTTCTTATGGTACATGTCACTGAAAATTAGTTAATGCAGATGTCGCCTTGAGGCCACAGATCTTTCTGCTTTTTTTAAACATTGCTGCACAGATTTAGAAGCCTAATATATTCAAAGGAAAACAATCAAACAAAAGATTAAGGAACACCTGGACTCAAAAGCTAAAATTTCTATGATTTGTTTCCATGACCTTTTGAATTGGTTGAATATTTGTATTTTCTCTGTAACCTCTGATTGTGTTTTTTTTTACCTTCTATTAAAATATTGAGCAGCCATTTCCCCTCCATCCTGTTTAATTTGTAAAGAAAGCCTTTTTAAGCTAACTCAGAAATAGGGTATAAGCATATATAAATTGATTTTGTTTCCCTAGTGGAACCGAGGGTAACAGGACAATCCATGCACAAACGGATGCCTGGAGGGGGTAGGTAGAGTGGTCCTTTTTCAAAATGTACTTTGTTGAAGAGCCTGACATAATTTCAATAAAAGGTCCTGCCACTCAGGGCAACGAGATGGGGAGTATAACCCCAGAAAGCAATGGAGGGCATGCTTTTGTATAAACGTATTGGATTAAAAGGTAGCGCAGATATATTTTGAGACAGAGGGACTTTTTATTTATGTAAACCTTGCTGGCCATGTTGGGCTCTCAACATGGCTTACGAAGACATCGGTATAGGAGCAGATCTTAACAGTAAAATAAACTCTTTGAAGCATCATAAAATCCCTATGCATCAAGAAGTCAGACCAAGTCAGGTGCTCTGTGAACTACAAACTCAAGAAGGTCTTACACCAATCTTCTGAATACAGTAAGGGAGACTTCAAGTTGGGGGGAAAAAGGCACTCCAGAGACTGGAGAGTGCCCTGAACCTGTTTGGTATGCAGGTAGTCCTCACTTACCATCATTTCGGTATCCACTTACCATCATTTCGGTATCCGTCATTTCGCTTTAACGTCGTCACTGAAGCTGCAGCTCCTTCCAGGTCGTGACCCACTTCTTGGTCTTATTCTTGCCCCAGAATGCCTTGCAAAGGCATTCTGAGGCAAGAAGAAAGCCTAGGAAGTGAGTCACGGTCCCAGAAACGGCTTCTGCAGCCCCCTCCCCCATCACTGAGCCACTGGTAAGCATTTTTTTATACGTTGCTTTCACTTAATGTCGCAGTTTCAAGGAACATATCTGTGATGTTAAGTGAGGACTTCCTGTTTCACTATGACACAAATATGATCTTTGCTGCTCATCAGTAGCCCCAGGTACATTTACAGCCAAGCTCTTTAAAACATCCTATTCTGTCTTTCCCTTTTACCTTTTTTCTATTGCGTACAATCAAATTCAATGATCAATGTCAGTATTGGCTTTTTCACCACACTTAGTTTAACAGGTGAATGGAGGGGCTTGTTCATCAGGGTTTGAATCACTGTACCATAGCTCAGGAGCAAAACTTTATATTGTATTGATTTGTTATTACCGTCAGAGTTTACCGATCAAACCAAGACTGATTCAGTTCATTACAAAGAAAGTCATTTTAGTAAAATGGTAAAAGAGAGAGAGAGAGAGAGAGAGAGAGAGAGAGAGAGAGAGAGAGAGAGAGAGAGAGAGTAGATAAAGCAAAGAGAGAAAGGGTATTAATGGCATGTTATGTGTTGCTTAGCTTATTGTAAGATGAGCTTTCGGAGGCGACAACCCAAGTCATCAAATGAATGAATGCACTGAGAACATAGCACAGGTCTATTTGTGCTTTTCTATAATATAAACTACATAGAAACTACCAGAGCATGGGGCAAAGCCTTGCATTGGACCTTCCATGGTGCCTCCTACCTGCCTCCTAATGAGACATTGGCTGTTACTACTATCACTAGTACTGAGAGCTCAGGGGTCAGTTTGGCTAGGTGGGCCTTTGGTGAACATGGACCCTTAGCCACTGTCCTTCCTGGCTGACCTCTGACACCACTGTCTCCTGGAAGTTACCCAGAAACGAGGTGCAAACCAAAGCAATAAATCATGACCTTAAGACAATATGTCTTTAGGTATTTTATTACTTTCTCATTTAATATGGTTCACAGCTCAATCCTGAAGGCGCTGCTGGTGCTGGAGCGAGCTCTCCGGCACTGGGACACATTGCAAACATGCCGGAAAGCACGTTTGTGATGACTTGTGAGCAAGGAAGGCTGGTGTGGAGGTCGGCCTCCCTTGCTCCGGCACCGGAGCTCCTGCGGCCGCCGGATCAGGTAAGCAGGGATCCGGCGGATGTGGGGGCGTTTTGCCGGGCGAGGGAGGGGGGCCATTGGCCCAGCTGGCCTAGGAGGGGGCGGGGGTGGCCTCGGCCATATCCTGTTCCCCGCTGGGCGGCTGGACCATTATACAACCTCCTCTGACTTCCGTCAGCGATTTCGCAGGATTACACAGGATTGCGCTGCCTGTGTTGAAAAGAAACATTCCAAGCCATATGCACAATAGTATACAAACCTATTAATCCCTGTGCCAACTGCACACATGTTATGTACAGCTACTGGGGCTGCAAATATATAGCCCAAGTCAGATAACTTGCAACAGATAATGGGCAATTCCCTGGTGAGAGAAGAAGAAAGTGAGATCCAGTGCTCTTTCACTCTCAGATAGCAAACTGGTGTTACCATTGATTTTCCAACCAGGGCTGTGAGCATGCAGTCCCATCATTTGTAAAAAGAACCCTTTTCTGTGCAGTTCTCTCTCTACCTAGGGAGACGTGGGTGGAAGTATGTGTGCCTAATAGGTGAATTGTGGAGATTAAGAATAATACAGAAGAAGATATTGCTTAAGGGATGCAATCGGGAACAATTTCAGAAGAAAACTGCCTTCCGGAAAACCTTGTGTGACCCAAATGTACCCTGGATTTGTTTATGAGTGTTGTTTGGATAGATGTAGATGCTCCTTTTGTTTTGAGTTTCTACTGATCTTTGTTATCAACTTTTGTATAAGCAGCAAGAGGCTCAGGAATAAGTTCATCATACATGCTAGACATTAAGGTCTGATTCCACTGGTGGTGTAAATTGTGGTTTGCTGTTAGGCTACCAGCTTTCACCATGGGATCCAGCAACCTTACCAGAGGGTTTCATGAGATGACATCAGAGCACCAGCCCAGCCACATCAGGCACATGACTGCTCAGTGAACAGCAACACCCAACAGTGGCACAATGGTAATGACATCAGTGGATTATGCACTCAACACCCATGTACCTCCAAGATGCTGTAGCAGTAGACCCAGGGCATCCACTACTCTTGATGCCCTCCACTGAGGGTGCCATGTTCCCCTCCTTCACCCACTGCTTATCAGCCATTATGAATTAGCAGCTAGCGCCCAAGGCACTGGGGTGGTCTTTATTGTATGCCCTAAACTTTGGTCAAAGCCAGGCTGAGCTGGAGACTCAAGGGGGATATTTTCTATTGCCTCCAATATTCCCCTACCCATGTTATTACAAATAAAGCCCGAATAGGAGCCAGCATGCTAATATCCCCAAAGCAGCTGTAATTTCCAGATCACACTCAAAGTGCCTAATCAATTCTTAAGAAACTGGCAGCCCATTCCAACCCAACTCCTCTCCAAGTCAGGCATAAGTGTGGCCTAAGTGCAGCCTAAGTTAGGCAGAAGTTATGCCTGAGGTAGGTCAGAGTTATGCCTGAGTTAGGCAGGCTGCAGTTTCTGTGGCCCAGCACCAATCCAGGATCCAGGCAACACTTACCTCCCAGGCAGGCAGGCTCTTCTCCAGGCTCCGTGTCTGGCTCAGGCATGTGCAGGCCTCTGTCTGCATGTGTCAGCGTCCATCCATGGCAGCTGCCACAGGGTCTGTCACAGCCCAGTCGCAAAGGGGCTGACCGCAGGCAGGGGGGTTGCGCCAGTCATGTGGTGGGCGCAGGGCAGGTGACAGGTGAGCAAGGTGCCTGAGCCCAGCCGCCACAGGGCACCCTGTGCATCAGCCACCTGCTGCAGGGGAGAGTGGCCGTCCCCTCCCTCCTGCAGAAGGCGATGCCACCCCCAAGCCACGTTGAGGCTGCACTGGGGGGTGAGCGGGGGAGGGAAGGGAAGGGGGTGGGAACGTCACACACAAGGGGGGTCTCATGAGGACTGGAACTGCCTCTGACATGACTCGCCCGTGCGCTGCCTGAAGCCCTGGGCCTCCAAGGCCGGGGCAATGCCCACAAAGAAGGCATCCCGGCGTGCCTGCTGCTCTGTGCCCCGGCCAAGACCAAGAGATGCCTTGGGCTTGTCTGCTGCGAGCGTGAAGGGTTCACACAGCTCATCACACCCCCAGATGGGGCGACGACGGCACCTAACGGAAGGCGCTCTAGCAGGGTGGGGGGTGGCCAGCAGCCATCATCAGGGAGTGGGAGGAGAGGCAGACACACAGGCAGGCAGACAGGGGGTGCTGGGGAGGGGCATGGGTGGGTCAGAGACAGATAGACAGACAACAAGGCTGGTGGGAGAGAGATTCCGAGAGAGGGGTCTGCAGAGATCGATAGGGACACAGGGGGCGCTCCGCAGATGAAGGTGATGCATTAACAGGCGCCTCTTATGCAGACAGACTTTGGGCGGAAGTGGCTGCATTACGGGCGGACCTTCGACGGAAGCGCCTGCATTACGGGCAGACCTTCGACAGAGGCGCCTGCATTACGGGCGGACCTTCGATGGAAGCGCCTTCATTACGGGCAGACCTTCGACAGAGGCGCCTGCATTACGGGCGGACCTTCGACAGAAGCGCCTTCATTACGGGCGGACCTTCGACAGAGGCGCCTGCATTACGGGCGGACCTTCGACAGAGGCGCCTGCATTACGGGCGGACGCCCTGGCTGTCACTGTTTGCCTGCCTGAGAGGCCCCCCTGACTCCCCCTTCCCCTCTGTGCCATGGGGGTCTCGCAGCACCCCTGCTGGGTTCTCCCAGGGAAGGCCATGGCAGTCCCTGGATGGGACTCATGTAGGGGCTTCAGTGCTGGGGGCTGTCTGTGTGTTTGGGGGGGGGCAATGCTTGCGTAAACACTGGGCACATATGTTTCACTGGGGCTCTGGCCGAGGGGCATCTTTATTGTTCTGGAACGTTAGCAGAGATGGCCAGGCGAGGCTGCCAGGGGTAGTCACAGCAGCCAATCAGAAAGCAGCAGCAGCACACCTGCCCCATGGACCTGGACATGCAGGCTCTTCCCCTGTGGAACCACAGCCTGCTCCATAGAAAGGGGAGGGGCAGCAAGAACAACAGCCAGGGAGGTGGAGCAGCAGCGCCAGCAGCTGAGGAGGGTTGCAGGGCTGGCTCCCTGACCTCTGGCAGCATCGAGGCAGACGACAGTGGGGCAACCAGACTGCGGGGCCAGGGGTGCTCCCAGGAAGGTAGGTGATAGTGGACGTTCCTGGGGAGACAAAAAACAAGGGGGAGTTACATGTCAGCTGGTGTGTGGAAGCAATCGCCAGTGAAGAAATGCCAGTGTGTCAGTTGCAAAAGCCTGCAGGGAGAGAAATAAAACACAGGTGATAGGTGTGACACACATAGCATGGTCTGAGCTGCTTACCTGGGTGTAAGGAGAGCATGATCCTGTAAGGGGAAAGGGTCAAAGAGAGAGACAACAACACAATTTGGGGGTCATAACCATGGCAAACCTAGCAATACTGACCTGTCAGTAGACCCTGTGGAGAAAAGGGGGGGGGAACAGCTGGTGCCTACATAAGGCTAACAGTTCCACACTTGTGGCATTGTCTGCTCACATGACTACAGGCAGCAATCAGACACAACAGTGGTAAAGAGGCATGTATCCTATATATCATAGCAGGCAAAGCAGGCAGCTATGAGACAACACATTGGTAAAGAGGCATATCATAGCAGGCTATGCAGGCAGCTATGAGACAACACATTGGTAGAGGCATATCATGGCAGGCTATGCAGGCAGCTATGGGACAAGACATTGGTAGAGAGGCATGTCATGGCAGGCTATGCAGGCAGCTATGAGACAGCTATGAGACAAGACATTGGTAAAGAGGCATGTCATGGCAGGCTATGCAGACAGCTATGAGACAACACATTGGTAAAGAGGCATGTATCCTTCCTATATTTCTAAATGCAAAGAGGCAGCAGTCAGACCACATGTCAGCACAAACCCTGCTCTTACCTGCTGGTGTTGTTGCCTGTGGGGGGGGGGAAGAGGGGCTGGGAGAAAGACATGGGTTAGCAAACACTTGCATGGAGGCAGCTGCCCAGGCACAGCTGTAAACAGGTTGGCCACAGCCAGAACAGCCCTCTCTGCCCTAGAGGGAGGCAGAGAGGAGCAGAGAGACGTGGGGTGTTTGTGAATTTTGCCCTCCACCGACAAAGTCCCACTTTGTGGCTGTGAGGGACAGAACCCCACGCCACATGCTCAGAGAGAGAGAGTGACTGGAGGTCTGGGGCTGGGCTTTTGTGGGAATGAGGCTGGGTGGGGCTGGGTGCTGATAGGCTCCCTATCTTAGGCATAACTCTGTCGGTTTCCAGACCTAGCAGGCCCAACTCCGTCCTAACTCTGACCTAACTCAGGAGTAGGGTGATAGAAATTTTCAGGAGAGGGCTGGCTTAGGTAAGGTAAAATGGCTCCTATGGGTCTCCTCGAATTTGGGTCCACCTTTTTGGTCGACCTAAATTTTGTGTCAGCATTTGTGTTGGAGGGGGCGTGTCTGTGCTTGCCAGGGTCTGGAATCCAACATTAATTGGTTGCCGCCCCCGTTACACCCACGGTCCGCCCATGTTCCGCCCACTTTTAGGTCAACTTTAGGTCTGACTTGTGCTGCTTAGCCCTTGGGTTGGAATGGGCTGTTCTTAGTCCGTTGGTCGTAACTTCGATCTAACTTTGACCTAACTTCGCCCTAAATGGTTGCATTCCAGACCTAACTTTGACCTAAACGACTTAGGCTGACTTTAGGTCTGACTTGGGCTGCTTAGCACTTGGGTTGGAATGGGCTGTGGGAAACCTTGTGCAAGTCAAAAATGAAGTCATTTGGTGGAACAATAAACTCAAACCAACCATATCCCCTACCAACCCCCTAGATTGGATTTGCTGTTCCCTTGCAAGGACAGTGCCCAAGCCATTTTGTTAGGTGAGGAAATGACCATTGCTTAATCTAATGTATTGAACTGCCAATGAGTCCAACCCTCAGGGACTGGGGATAAACAAGGAACCTAAACAAAAAGACAATAGAAGGCTGGAGAAAAACAAAGGACTACATTTCAGTTTGTGGGAGAAAGCCCTAGAGCAGATTTGGCCACAGAGCCACCATTCGGAATTCCATCTCACAAGTTGTCGGGGAAGGACTGTGCCATGCTGTGCTATAGCACCCCGTTAGCTGTAAAAGAGAGCAGAGCACTCCCAGTGAGTCAGAAAGTAGCCGCTGCCTCTTCACACATCCTACTTCCTTCTTCCTCCCCTCCCCTCCCTCCCAATCCCTTCTTTCTGGTTTTCCCTGTTCCCTTCTCTTCCTCACCACCTGGCCATGGAAAAGACTGCAAGCCTTGCACCCAGGGCCTCTGAGAGGGGGGTTAAGGGGGTAATTTTTACCTGGGCCCAGGGTGAAAAATGGGACAAAAAGAGGTTGCTGGAGCAAAAAAGGGGGGCCCAGGAGCCAAATTCATATGTAGGGAAAGGGCCCAAAAGAAACTTTGTACCCCCTGATAAAATTCCTTTGAATGGCCCTGCTTGCACCCTCTCTCTTTCTGCTTCCCTCCCCCTTTGCTCATTAAGGACTCCCAGAATGAGCTTTGCCTCTCATACCATATTTAGTTTAACACACACACCCTCCTATTATTGTAAAGAATCACTAAATAAACTGTGTATTCTGGATGTGAACCTTTTGGATTCACTCTCTTATAAATACCAATTCCCCCTATGCATGCCATGACCAATGATCAAAGGTCCTCAACATGCTTGTTTGAATACACATGTATGCTCATTCCTATATGTTCTTGAGCAGCTGAAGCCAGCAAACTGTTGCCTAAGCTGCCCCAGGTTGGTTCACATATATGTGTATCTTGACTTGTCTACAGCTGATTACTGTATGCTGCATGATGAGCAGTTGACTGTGTGAACTGATTCTATCAAATACCATTATGTTTGAGGTGACAACTGATCGCAATCAAAGCTCTCTCTGAGATGCCAAATCTGGTATTTCACACATGCAAGCCATCACTAGATGTTTCAGTCTTCACATAATGAGCATTCTGTGACAATCAGCCCCAAGTGTCCAATAATCAAGAATAGAGAAATCAAGTGATGAGCATGAATGGGCATACTGAGCCAACACCTATGTATCATTAGAAATGTCACCAGCATGTTTTAAAACATGTGTTAACATGTGTTAACATGCACACACATGCGCGCGGGCACACACACACACACATACACACACATATGGGGGGAGATCTATATTGTGTGCAGGTACCCTGTGCAGTGGCAAATAGCACAGCTCAATGGTTTGGCAGAGAAGGAAGCAGAAGTCAAGGGTGAAGATGCAACAAACTTTTATAATGGGAATAAAATGCAGGGAAGGGGAATTAAAAAAAGGCAAACCAATAAAAACAAACCCATGCTTGCACATATGAATAAATGATAGAGGCACTAAGTGTGTTGTCAATTGATTGCACACAAGACAAGGAAAGCTAGAGAGGAGTTTGTGGGTTGATGGCAAGGCTGCGCCACGGACCAAGGTTACTGGTCTGTTTCTGCTGATTTGCGTGCACTGTCAAGGCCAAGCAATCTTCCTGTTCCAAGCAGGGTATAAAACGGCAGAAAGAGCTATGAAGTAAACCCAAAGGTTAGGCTGTAGCTGTTTAAGAAGGAAAGTAGGGCAAGAGGGCTGGAGCTGCTTTCCCGGGGGAAAGGCACGTGTTACAAGGCGACCCACACAGAATAGCTGTCCTGCCACACAGGCACAGTGGCTTTAGGTTGTGCTCAAGGAGGAGAGAGGGGAAGAAATTTGGAAAGAAGAAGGGAGTGGTTGGTTGACACTTCCAGGTGCTGGCTTGGCTCAGCGGTTCTTGGGTAGTGGTTGAAATGGGGGTGACTTGATGCAGCACCAGCAGCAGCAAGGAAGACAGACAAGCAAAGGATGAAACCTGTGGGGGGCCCCAACCTGTGGGGGCCTGTGACCCAGCTTTTTATCCTCTTTCTTACGATAGACTCCTACAGGATCTTCTGTGGGGTGAGCTCAGCAAGGGACCTTCTTCTGTGGCTTGACGGCCCTTGATTGCTCCTTCCCAGTCCTCAATGAGTCCTCCTTTTGTTTTGCACCTAACCAAGGTTGTGACCAGAGCCAGCGGGTGGCGCAGTGGGTTAAACACTGAACCATGAGCTGTCGATCGAAAGGTCGGCAGTTCGAATCTGTGCGACGGCTCCTGCCAACCTAGCAGTTCGAAAGCAAGAAATTGCAAGTAGATTAATAGGTACCGCGTCAGCGGGATGGTAGCAGCGTTCCATGCGCCTCGGTGTTGAGTCATGCCGACCACATGACCATGGAAACGTCTTCGGACGGCGCTGGCTCTTCGGCTTTGAAACGGAGATGAGCACCGCTCCCTAGAGTCGGACACGACTGGACTTAATTGTCAAGGGATACCTTTATCTTTACCTAAGGTTGTGACCAAGAACTTGTGAAGAGCTCGGGAAGCCAGTTGCTTCCTTCGCATGGGCTCCTTGAATGACTGTGGCAATTGAGTTGGTGACAACAGCTTGACTTGGAGAACTTATTTATTGTGCTGCTAACGACTTTATTTCAAGTGAGGAAGCTCTCAGAATGTAGCTTTTGTTCACAGGGTCAAATGTGCTGTGCAAGCAAGGTGCCGCCACACATGACATTTTCCAAAAATCAGGTGACGTCTCCTCCACGCTAGTCTGATAGAGTTGGTTGGAATGCTCCAACAAAAATGTGGTCTTCAACATGACCTATGGGATCTCAGGTCTCTGGCCATCAGATTTGCTTCAAGTCACTGTACTGACCTGGGTCATGCTCTCCAGACAAGCACGCAGTGCCACATACATGTGTATACCTGTGTGCCAAGCTTCACACACTAGATAAAGAAATAAAAAGGCTTCTCAGGTAATGGTGCAGTACACGGCAGCAAGTAACAGTCATGCACACCTCTTCCAGGCTCCTTTCCAAAATGTGTATGTGAGAAATTACCCAATAAGAGTAGACAGTGACAGCATATAAAGGAAGAAAAATCTGGAAAGCCTTAATGAACACAGCCACTAGCTGATACTACCGGTCTGCAAATAGATTAGGTACAGCCAGAGAATCAGCATTAAGAAAGTGGTATCCTTTTCTTTGTGAAAATCAATGTAACTCCCATTGCACTATTATAAGCAAATATTTAACGTCACAACTATAACATCTTGACACCACTACTTAGGCCTTTTGCTCACATTGGTAGTAAATTCAATATTGCTAAATTAACTCCAGTTGCCTTTGAAAAGAATTAATAATAGTATGAGGCAGAAACATAAAATTGTTTGAAACAAATAATAAAGCAAATACAACCTGTGTTTAAAAATGGTGTGTGTGTGTGTGTGTGTGTGTGTGTGTGTGTGTGTGTGTGTGTGTGTGTGTGTGTGTTAATTTTCTAGAAAAACATTTTTGTCTGAAATAGTCAGCCTGTCAGCATATAGGAAATTATACAATCAATGTCAAGCAGTTATGGCCAGTCAGTGTACATCATTAGAAAATCTTCTTTGCAAGGATTACACTGACTTCGATGCATGAAAAGTGGGCCAAAGGTTTGTGTATTGATGAGAACAAAAACAACATGAAGGCTACAGCACAGTGAGAAGAATGAGACTGGATAAAAACAGCAGACAGGCATGCATGTTGTGTAAAGAATCCACTAATTAATATTCATTTACTGCATTCCACAATTATCTGAGTGGGAATTCAGTCAAGCACAGTTTCTACATATTAGTGGCATATGTTCCAGAGGGCCATGGCACACTTCATAGGACAGGAATCAGCATCAAGGGACAGACGTGGTCAGTGTTTCAGAACATATACTGTGGGCAGTGGCATTCCTAGGGGGGGGGCGGAACTGTAAGTTTCACAAGGTCTACTCAGCATTACACAGTGGCCCCACCCACTTGCCGTCAGAGCCATTCCGAGCAGTGAAGGCAATGCGCAGGGACTGGGAGTCTCTTGTGCATTGCCTTTGCTGCTCAGAATGGCTCCAACGGTGAGTGGGCAGGGCCACTGTGTAACACTGTGTTAGACCTGTGTGCACTTACAGTACTTCCCCCCTCTAGGAATGCCACTGACTGTGGGTTCCTGTTGACTAATCAAGGTAATGAAGGTCTCTGGCTGGCTTTCTGCAGAGTACAGCTTTTGCAGTTTTACAAGGGGGGGGTGTAGTGGGAGGAGAGGAAAAACAAAAAAGGAAACACCACAGTTGACTACAGGGCCCAAGTTTCATCACATAATTCTGGTACACAGTTAAGGAACACAGGAAAATTCCAAAACCAAAAAGGGGTTTTCTTTCTTTGTCAGCCCCTCACCCAAGGTTGTGATTCCCTTCCAAAGGCAGTGGAGACAAGGCTGCCCCTTGGTGTTGGTCTTTGGAACTCCTCTGCCAGCCTCTTCCTTTCTCTGGCTCCGTTCTGTTGTCTGCTGCATCTGTCAATGTTTGAGACAAGTGGAAGCTGCCCTTGTCTCCCCATGTTTCTCTTTGTCCTTCATCCTCTCTACACCTCTGTTTCCTGGAAGAGGAATGAGGCCTTGAACTTTAGGGAGAGGAAGGCCCTCCTCTCTCCTTCCAGATTCTGGCCCTCCTGCTAAACTGGCTTGCCCAACCACTAGGAATTAGCCCAGCAGATTTGGTGAGGACTCAGGGGGAGGGTCATAGATTCCCACCAGTCTGGAAAGTAACATGGAGGTGACAAGTTGGGGGGGGCGCTTCAACCCCAAACTGTTCTCAACAGATAAGTTCGCAAGTTGTCACGACGTGACCAAATCTCAGAGTTAAAAATTAACATGTTGCCGGGCAAACTCCATCGTTTAAAAAGATTTATTTAAAAATCACAAGATGTTTAATAGACATTATGTTTTGCCACAATCATTTTACTTCTGAGGATGCCACAAATGGTTGTGGCAAAACATAAAGTCTATTAAACGACGGAGTTTGCCCGACAAAATGTTCTCAACAGTTCACACATGCATCAACCAAAATTATGGGAACACACACACACACACACACACACACACACACACACACACACACACACACACACACACACACACAGAGGGGTTTCAACACCAGCATTTTGTTTAGCAAGATGAGGCTGCTTTCTTTTTTTTCTTTTTTCTTTTGTCTTATTATTCAAACTCACTTCACATTTTCATGAGCCACATGTTTGGTTGGTACAACCCAGAAGGTGAAGGGTCATCTGGCTCTGGATCTTAGTGATGGAAAATAAATTCCATGTCAAATCAACCAATAAAAAATCCATTTTGGAACTTGATGTCACGGATTTTGCTCATTTTTGGTACATTTGTACCTTGCCATGAGATGTTTAAAAATTGTTGTTGTTTTTTCAGATTTTTTTGTCCATCCGTTTTTGAGATATTGGATGTTCAAAATTGCCTAAAAATGCCAAAATTCACTTGTCACCATACCTTCAAATGCCATTTACAAGATAACAATGGAAGCTACAGACATGGGACAGGTGTCATTTTAAGGCTTATGAATAGGGCTTTCATTTGATACACAACGTGACACAATTGTAAATTTTCAAGAAATTCAAAAATATTCAAATAATATTAATTTTGAAATTTTGGAAACTTTTTTAAAATTTTCAAAAAAAAACACTTAAAGGTATATGTCTTGTAGTTAATCAGTCAAAATTTTAAGATGGTATCTCAATGGTATCATACAAAAATTAAATTTTCTTGTTGGCAGTGACCAGGAATTAAACCCCTCAAGTCCATTTTTCTACAGTTTACATTGATAAAATTAGGTGGTAAACTGAAATGAATCCAAAAATTTATAACATGACTTATAGAGATAATTAATATTATTTGAATATTTTTGAATTTCTTGAAAATTTACAATTGTGTCATGTTGTATATAAAATGAAAGCCCTCTGCATACGCTTTAAAATGACACCTGTCCCATGTCTGTAGCTTTCATCGGTATCTTGTACATGGTGTTTGAAGGTGTGGTGACAAGTGAATTTTGGCATTTTTAGGCAATTTTGAACATTCAATATCTCAAAAACGGATGGACAAAAAAATCTGGGAAAAAATAATTTTTAAACATATCATGGTAAGGTACAAATGTACCAAAAATGTACCAAGAATGACATCAAGGATTTTTCATTGGTTGATTTGACATGGAATGACCCAAGTGATAACAGTGTAGAATTCTTTTTCTTATTTGGAGACACTCTGAAGAAACTGAGTGGGGAGGGGGAGGAATGGGGGCAGGAAGGGGTGGATCCACCAGCAATAAATATGTGTAGGTATTTATAGGTTTGCAATCTCTGAGTTTTTTTATTCTAGAATATGGGCCCTATGCAAAAATATGATCAAAAAATCTTATTTGTTTTGTCTAGTCATCACACACTGTATACTTGACACCAAGGATAAATGCCAGGTTGTTAGCAGTCAGTACTGAGATCCATCTTGTTGTTTGAAATGTTTCACTTCTTTTTCATTATGCACAGATTGTTTCGTCTAAGTGTCTCCTGTGCGACTGCGTGTTATCAAATATGTTCACAAAAATCTGCTGCTGCTTTTAAGGCATTGTGAGAAAGTGTGAAAGATAAAGGAAAAGTCTTATAATAACCAACAGTTTGAAAACTGGGTCAAATGACACTACTGAGATGCTGCCACGGCTTCTATATTACGAATATTAAGGTGGCACCTGAGGTAACCTCAAATATCTTAAGTAGTTGGAGCATAGAGCAGACTGAAAGAACCATGTCTCCCTATGCTTCATATAATTTCTCAGCTACCTTGAGTTACAAAAGAATAATGGCTTTGATAGAGACTAGATGTAGCATACTTACAAAAAAAATATATCCAAAAAAGACTGTTTCAGTAGCAGGAAAGAGCCAAGGAACAACTGAAAAATGGAGCAGAGGAAATTTGATGAAATAGGGGGGCAGAAGAAACTTGAATTGGGGCCCAATCCTATCTTCTACCCCCTCCCACTGATGCAGAAGCACCAAAAAGTCTTGCGCTGCATCCTGCAGGGGTGGGTGGATGGGGTGACCTGAGGGCCTACAGGAGAGAAGTATGAAACATTTATACTTACCTCCCAGTAAACCCTGGAGCCACCTATGGGTCTCCTCAGACCAGGGATGTGGATCAAGTCTCTGGCTCCAAGTCTCGAGTCAAGTCCCAAGTCTTTGCCCCGAAGACCGAAGTCTTTGGTTGCGAGTTGCAAGTCCCTATCTATTTAATGGGGAAAACGGGTTTAAACCTGAATAAAATTTGACATGCCGTAAATGGCTCCAAGTCTCAAGTCAAGTCTTTCGAGTCTTTTACAATTGCCAAGTCAAGTCAGAGTCAAGTCATTGACGCGACTTGAGTCCTACTCGAGTCCCAGTCAGTAGACTAAAGTCTACATCACTGCCTCAGACATACACCACCACTTTTGGTGGTGTATTTCTACAGGGAGAAAAGGGACGGGGAGCTCCTCAATGGAGAGGATAGGATCTGAAGCAAAGTGGGGTAAACTCAGTAGGTCTTATTTCAGAATAGACAGATTGTTTGCAAGTTGCAAGTCCCTGTCTATTTAATGAGGAAAATGGGTTTAAACCTGAATAAAATTCGACTTGTCATTAAAGGCTCCAAGTCTCGAGTCGAGTCTTTCGAGTCTTTTACAATCGCCGAGTCAAGTCACTGATGCGACTTGAGTCTGACTTGAGTCCGAGTCAATAGACTCAAGTCTACCTCACTGGATTTTCAACCTTTTTCATCTTAACATTAGGTAGGATGACAATACAGTAATATCCTAGACCAGGGGCGGGGAACCTTTTCCCTGGCGAGGGCCGTTTTAAATATTAGAAATTTGCTTGAGGGCCGACCGTAAGGCCGTTCGCCATTTTTATTTATTTAATTAATTTTTGCCCCCGCCCCCCATCGGCCTCCGGAGGCTCCGCACTCACCGTCTGAAGCCGCCGCCGGGTCCGTGCGTCACCTCTGGCGTACCATGCCGATGAGGGCAAGAGGGCAAGAGCTTGCCCTCATCGGCATAGTACACATGTGCAAAATGGCCAACGGCCTGGTGAGAAGGGGTCGAGGCGGCGGCCGGGGAGGACATGCAAAGGCCCTCTCCCGGCTTCCGGAGGTGACACGCGGACCCGGCGGATCCTCCAGGGGCCGGTTGGGCGGCCTCCCGGCAATCTCTCCGGGGGCCGGACCGGATGGCCTCGGGGGCCTGATCCGGCCCTGGGGCCGGAGGTTCCCCACCGCTGTCCTAGACAATCCAGTACCAGACCAATGGAACTGCAGAAACTGGCAAGGATTTCCAAGACTCCATGTTTTGGGATCCAGTGGTGATGATAATGCTGTTACAGTTTTAATATTTTGCTTTGAGTGCTCAGATTTTTGAAGATAGCCCTAAGCTTGAAAGGTTGTTTTTTTTCCCATAGTACTTCTATATATGGCAAAGCAAGAGGGCATAATGACATTGAACATCTGCTGCTGTGTGATTTCGGAAGAGAAAGCACCTGTCCTCCCCCTGCACAAAATTAGTCAGTAACCTCAAGGGTTGAAGTTCCTGTTCAGAGTAATGATTTCTCCCTCAGGAGGATCTGAAGAAGAGAATGTCACTTGAAGCTAGCAAAGCAGATGCATTGTAATTTTTAATCTGTCTGCTAACAGCTTGAAATACAGATATAGTAGTAGGTGTAAGGAGCAGGGCTGGTGTCTACCTTAATCATGGAGAGCCAGGGAAGTTCTAACTACCACAGACACAGTAGGACCAAATAACTAGTGCTAAGCCTTTGTTGAAAGGGCTTCTTCACTGGTTGATTCCAACCAATCAGGGATCATGTAATGAACATATTGACATCAAAAAACCCACACACCTTCTACCAAGTGCCAATTCGGTGAAAGGCAAAATACCTGTATTCATTCCTGGCCCTTTAAGGTGGCCAGCTAATCACGGACCATCCCTAGGGTGGGTGTGATGGGTGCAGTGTTGCCTGAGCTCTGAATAGCAAAGAGATTCAAAGAGACTGTGGCTAGAAAACACTGAGGGAGCACCAATAGGGTGCCGCTCTGCTTTGTCTTGCTTCATGAGGGGCGGAGCCAAGAAAGGTAAGAAAGGTAGACCCCTGACTGTAATGGCGGTATGGCTGCAATCAGGGAGATACGGATACAGAGGCTTCACCCTGTGATACCCCCAGTGAGTCACAAGCCCCACCTACCCATATGTGACATCACAAGCCCCACCCGCCACGCAGAAAAATCTCGGAAAAACACACACACACACACACGGTGTTTTTAACTCCAAGAAAAGCACACTAGAGGTGTGGGCGGGCGACTGCTGTTGCCAGGAGTCCTTTTTGCCGCCGCCCTTTTTGCCGCCGCCCCGGCGATGCCGAATTGCCTCCGAAACAGTCACTTGTGTACCCCCTACCGTGTGTCACCCCAGTTGCCCGGGGCCCACTGGCCACCGCCCCCCCAGAGGCGCCTCTGAGGGAGACCTCGATAGTTATTTGTCTCTAGGAGTGCTCATTAGGAATGACAGCATCCAGAAACCAATTGGGAACATTTCAACGTTGGATGAAGGGACACAAAGAAAAAAGCGTAATCAAACAGATACAATGACCGGTAATGCCCAGCAGAGGGAGCTGAGAAGCTACTCAGGAGCAAAGTACCCAAACCCACGTTCTCCCCACATTTCCACTTTGTATGGGAGTTTACCCCAGCAGTAGTTGTGTTGGTGTCAGAGAGGTACATCAGTGCACCATTACTCTGATGTTCATGGCATGTCCAGTGGCTGAATTAGAGCTACAAAGGCAGGACTGTTATCGTGCTGGAGTCCGAGGGCATACGCCATATCCTATGCCACTCAGACTGGCATTTCAGAAGATTGCATTGCTGCCAGCCTATGAAAACCTGTGTGCTGGTAAAGGAAGCTATACAACCCACACAACAACAGAAGTTTACAAACCTCAAGCTGCTGAACTGTCACATCCCAGAGTACACATATACACACTGCAGATGACTTTAGCACACAATGTAGGCTTTGGTAATGGAAGTAATGAGATTCTTTTTTTCAACTTAACAGAAAGTAGGTTTCCCTGAATGATCCTGGGGAAGCCTATAAGAAGAGGAATGCTTTAGAACTTTGATATAATTCTGGTCTAAAATGCAATCTGAAGTTATGAGTATCCTGGGCTCTGAGGAATCCACAATGCATTTTTGTAGTTCAGGGGACATTTTTCTGGCATCATCATACTTCAAAGGATGAGAAGAACTCAGACCTCATTCGTTTGATAAACAAACTTTGAAGAATGCCATCCTACCTTTCACTAATGAACACGTAAGGAAACCTTTTTCCTTGTCAAATAGCACCTGAAGCGCAATCGCAATCCAGATCCAGTACTGTGGCAGGAGTAAGCTTAAGTTAAAGCCCCCATGTCTTATGCAGGAACGACAATAGTTTAATGGTAGAACACATCCTTCACATACAAATAGTCCCAGATTCAACCCATGGAATCTCCAGATAGGACTGGGAAAGACTGCAGAGTCTTAAACTCTAGAGCAGTGGTTCTCAAACGTTTTAGCACCGGGACCCACTTTTTAAAATGACACTCTATTGATACCTACCTAGCTTTACAAGACGCTCAAGCATTTATCTCCCTATATTTACGCAAGCTTGCAAACTGCAGGAGCTCAGCTCCTTGCAGAGCAATTAGCAGCTATCTTGCAAGCTACAGGAGCTTAGCTCTTTGAAGGGCAATTAGCAGCTATCTGATTTTTGAATAGCCTCAGAGCTTGTGGCAATTACTTATCTGATCTTTCCATCACCTGGGACCCACCAGAAATCAGGTCACGACCCACCAAATGAGTCCCGACCCAAAGTTTGAGAAATGCTGCTCTAGAGAGCTGCTGTTGCTGCTAGGCAGTGTCAACAAGACTGAACTAGAGGGACAAAGCAACAATCTGACTCGGTATTTGGCAGCTTCCTATGCTACGGTCCTGATCTAGATCTCCTGCATGGCTGTTATCTATAATTGAAAAATTAAGCATGCATGCAGTCCCCTCTGATCACAAATTCACCTACATAACTTTCCTTGCACTTGCATAATTTGGATAGCCATTGTATTGTGCTTGCACAACAAACAGATGGCTTTAAAAAGTGGTTGGATGCTAATTGGCCATTCATTACTTTTATAAGCCACCTTCCTTCCATCATGGGATTCAAGCCAGCATACAGTGGGTTCCCAGACCATGTTAGCAGAAGTAGACCTTCCTCATCAGCCTGGCTAATGTAAACATTGGTAAGGGGTAGAAGGGGGAGAGCTTAGTCTGCAATAGGATCTATCCTTCTATCCCCTATCACCTGATATTCAGAGTTACATTAGCCAGGCTGCTGAGGAAGGTCTACTAGGTTGGGGGAGAAAAACTAGTTTGATTAACATTAGTGGTCAAGACATTACAATATAGGCTGATGTTCCACTGAATGGTGCAGTGGTTCATTTCTTTTAGAAGATCTTGTCTCTCATGCCCTCTCTGCCTACCTGTACAGCAAGTCACCAGCTAATGTCAGCAGAAAGCATAGCCAGGATAAGAAGGAACAAGCAGCCATGTACTAAACCCGAAATACTCTGCTAATACAGAGCACCAACCAATGATCTGCTATGATATCCATCCAGTGGTATAACATCTAAATGTGGTTGTGAAAGAGTGGCTCAGTTTTATCTCTGCAGTTCATGAACTACTTTGGGGGAAGTCGCAGCTCAATGTTGGAATACACGCTTTGCATGCAAAAAGTCCCAGATTCAACACTGGTACCTTCAGGTAAAAGGTTAGGAAATATTTCCGTCTGAAACCAAAGAGAGCTACTGACAGTCGGAATATAGACACTACTGAGCTGAAGGGACTCAGTAGGAGGCAGTTTTGCATGTAGTGTACTTGAAACTTGAAGATGTCAGCAGTAGAAGCAAAGGTTAGTCAACATGGCAGGTGTACTGGTCTCATGATGGAATTATGCAAACTACAATTATTTGGCATAGCCATTTTCTATGGTGCCTGTGGTGGGTGGAGCTTCTTCTGCACTTCTAGGTTAGCCTAGGTTATGATAGGTTAGGGCTCCTGAGAGCTAGGTGGTGCTCCTAGGAGGAAAAAAAAGCATTCATTGCTCTCAGAGCAAGGAGGCAGAGTTGTTTTCTAATGTCAGTGAGTGGATATTGCCATCTAGTGGTCATGGCTAGTTGGAAGGAGGAGCTGGTGCAATGAGAATGCTCTGGGCAAAATTAATGAATAGCTTAATAACTGAGTCAACTTGGATCACTAAAAATGGTAAAAGAACTGTGGGTTACCCTAATGCATGATAATGACAGAAAGCTCTCTCTCTCTCTCTCTCTCTCTCTCTCTCTCTCTCTCTCTCTCTCTCTCTCTCTCTCTCTCTGTGTGTGCATATATCCTTATGCACAGTGTTCAAGGGAGAAAATCACAACACATTTGATCTATGTTTCTTAAACATACATAAGTTATTAATTTTTTGTTTTTCCCCACTTGCTTTATCAGTGGTATTAATTATATGTTTAAACCATGGATTAAAATTAGATTTATAGATGAGATTTCTTCCATGAAAGAGTGTTTAGTTGTAAGTTAGTGTTGGAAGTTAAATGCATATCTCTTGATTAACACAGACTTTGCCAACAATAAATTGTTTGAATCATTTGACAATCATCTTAATTAGGTTTAAGATGAGGATATCCCCTGTGCTAAGCTCCTATAATAGTTAATTTCATCAGTTAATTAATGGATGAATCTGATGAAAGTCAAAGACTGAATCAACGCAAATTGATCAGTTGGAAAACTGTATTTCTTTTGAAATGTTTCCAAGTCATTTCTGTGTCATCTTGTGATGGATCAGGGATGGAGGTGGGGAGAAGATAAGGCAGCTTCCCATTGCTCCTTGCTAGGGACATATTTTATTATTGTGAGTTAAAATTAGTTAGTTAAGCTTTGTCCTTTAAAAGCTCCAGTCTAGATCAAAATGCTTCGGTAGAACCAAGTCACAAAGTACAGTTGGAATAATGCATTCATAACAATGAGCGAGCAAACAAAATAACAAAAAAAGAAAAAAGAAAGCTTGCACAGTGATGCCCCCTTCTGCTCCACACAGATGGTCAGATCCAATTTAGTTTGAAATCTATCATACATGAGCTGGTACGTTCTTGCCTGTCAAATTACATTCTTGACAGGCTCAGTCTTTAAAAATGTACTAAAGCTTACTAAGGCTTATATAACAGCAATAATTGGTCAGCACAGGTCTATTTTCAGAAGCAGCTGATGTTAACCAACTTTGAACAAGGGAGCATTTTGGCAGCAAATGATTGATCTCAGAAACCAAACTTAAAGACATATGTCTCTTTGAATTTAAGTGTATGCAAAAAATCCTCTATAAGATGGTATTCTTTTTTTTCTTTTATATATAACCAAGAGACTTCGCTTTCTTTCTCTTCTTCAAACTCCCCCCCCCCCCCCAATTGCTGTGTTCATAAGACTGGAGCATTTGAAGTTGCACCATTGATTTTCATTTGTAGGATCAGAAGCTGCAGTAGTTTGCTCTCATTGGTCCTTAAAAACTGCAGTACATCTTCCTGACAATCCTGCAGGAGGGCTACTGTCAAACCATACTGGGATCAAAACTGTCCCTAATGCCTTTGGGCTAGATAGAGGCTTTAGCAACACAAGCCACATAGGGGAGGGTGTACGCCTTTTGGAGCTTACACCACCTGAGCAATCATTGCTAAAGGCATTATCGTCATACAGTGCTGAGAGACGAAAAATATTTTGCCAGAGATCCATATCCCTCAGCAATTACAAATGAGGCACAGTCACTTCTGGACTCTAAAAAAAAAAAAAAAAGAAACAGTGGACTACAGCATGGTGCTAAATTTCCCTTTTCAGAATATGAAACGTAATGAGCTCCTATATTCAGGTCATTTCAAACAAATTAGAAATATTTAGAAATCTTGGCTTTCCGTTTATAACGTGGCAACACACCAGCAAACTTGTACTCCACCAAACCAAACGCACCAAACCAACACCAGTGCTTCCTTGATAGGTGGAAATGGACATTTACAGGTAGGGTTTCAAGGAAATGAATGGAAAATAAGTGAAGTCTGACATTGCTACAGTGTATGATTATTTCGTCACACAATGCAATTAACAGCCCAATCCTATCCTCCCCCGGTGTAGGGTGTGCAATGTGCAGGCTTACCAGATCGCCGCTGGGACGGGAGCGGTCTACCCTTAAGGAGGCGGGGCGTGGGGGGGGCCAGAACGCGTCGCATTCTGGCCCCCCCACGCACCGCCCCCTTAAGGGTAGACCGCTCCCGTCCCGGTGGCGATCTGGTAAGCCTGGCAAAGTGGATCCTATGGCCCATGCTGAATTCTATCGGGGGAAGGCCATGACTGGAGGTCTACTTGGGGTAAGTGAGCATTTGCCCATTTAACCCAGGTAAACCCCCAGCCTGTGCAATGGGGCAACCCGGTTCTCTTTACCTGGCGTAGGACCAAGCAGCCCCATGTCGGGGCTGGAGGCCTGGGAGAGGGGATATGATACAGCATATGCCATGGATACCAGTTCTACCCCCTCCCACACCTGATCTGCCCACCCCACCCCTTTCCTGCCCTGTTGTGCCCCTTCCCCGCCCTCCCCCAGCCCCTGCACCACTCAGAGAGGCCTTACCTGCTCTGACATGCATGGGGCCTGGATACAGCGCCAGCAGGATGGTGCCAGCCTTCCTGCCAGCGCCGGCACCACTAGCCCATAGGTTTGGGATGTAACTTGGGGAATTCATTGCTACAAGACATGGCAATGACCACTGACTTAGATGGTTTTAAAAGGGAAGTAGACAAATTAATGGAGGATATTATTTGGTGGTTTTCCACCTGGAGGTTTCTTAGTACTTACACATACTGCATACGCTACATTTGTAATGTTTGTAAAAGTGACTATTATGTTCTGTCATTTGCATTATTATACAGACATAATTTATACATAAATTGTGTTATTGGATTCCTGTGAAACATAGTAGCAAATGTTCTGTTTCACTCGTTTCAGGAAACCACTGTCAAAGGTACTTCTTTGAGTCATTTGAACTCATTATCATGATTCATTCAAACTTCTGTATGCATATATGTGATAAATGAAGTACCCTACTAGGATCTTCAACTGCTTCAGCTACGAATCTCAACTCCCCACCACCAGAGGCGAAACTAGACTGGAGCGGAGGCAAGTAGTTCTGCAAGACTCCGTTACCTTGGAGTCAGCGGCCCCTCCCCCTTGCTGTTGGAGCCATTCCAGCAGAGACAGGGGAGTGTCCTGCGTGTTGCCTTTGCCGCCAGAATGGCTCCAACAGCAAGGGGGAGGGGCCGCTGACTCCGGTGTAACGGAGTCTTGCAGAACTACTTGCCTCCGCTCCAGTCTAGTTTCGCCTCTGCCCACCACTGATCCTTGACACAACTATTGACTCAAGGAAGATGAGGTCATCAGCCAAAGAACTAGGAAAATGGTTGAAGTTCCTGGAAAGGACAGAGTGATGTAATGCATGTTAGTGGGTTGAAATAATGCTGATGAATAATCTGTTCAACATAACTCCTAAGAGGGCACATCAGAGTGAGAAAGACAGAAGAATGACTCCCCTAGAAAGATTTTTCTTATTTATTCAACAGTGGCCACAGCAAACATGAAGCTAACAGGAACAATAACATTCCTCCTTGACTCCAGAGAAGTAGAAAAAGGAGGAGATGTGAGACATCTTAGGTTGGCTCATCCATCCCTCTGTTTTCCAGTTAATATACAACAATATTACATACATTCATTGTCAGCATAATCCTATGCATGTCTACTCAGAAGTATGTCCCATTGTGTTAAATGGGGCTTACTCCCAGGAAAGTGTATATAGGTTAACAAATACTGGGACACAACTCACTTCACATAGCTGACTTTGGAACATTGCTGTATCAAGTATGTATTCTTCATAAATGTTATTAAAAAGTTTATTAAGGTATAAATACAATGTGAGATTTGGCACTTGCTTACATCAAGTAATAAAAAAAGGTAAAGGTGACCCCTGACAATTAAGTCCAGTCATGTCTGACTCTAGGGTGTGGTGCTCATCCCCATTTCAAAGCCGAAGAGCCAGTGTTGTCCGAAGACGCCTACGTGGTCATGTGGCCGGCATGACTCTCCTTGCCACAGCGCGTAGCATGAGGCTGGAACACGGAGCGCTGTTTACCTTCCGGCAAGCGGTACCTATTTATCTACTCACATTAACATGCTTTGGAACTGCTAGGTTGGCAGGAGCTGGCCAAGCAACGAGAGCTCACCCCGTCGCGGATTCGAACTGCCGACCTTTCAATCGACAGCTCATGGTTCAGTGGTTTAACCCACTGTGCCACCCGCTGGCCTACACCAAGTAATACTTGCCTAGAAAAGAAATATGACAATTTAGACTTAGCTGTGAACAATCTCAGTGTCAAGTCCATTTCAAGTGTTGACTCACAAACACGGAGAAGAGGCAGTAGTAGCAGCGAGAACCTTATTGGTTCAACCCTGTGATAACTATGAAGAAGTGACAGAGTGTAGATGAACAAGCCCCATCCCACCTTTGGTGGTTCCAGAGCATTGACATTCTTCCTCCATCCTGGTTATATCCCCTCTACCATTTCTAATGCACCTTTCCCCCCCCCCACTTCCTTCCATCCTATACCTGTCGCGGCCTAATCCTAACCCCCTTCCCAGGCCCGATGGTGCTACACAGGCCTCCTGGGCTTGCACCAACTAAATAGCTGGCACGGATCTGAGGAGATCCATGATACTGACTGGGGCTTTACAAAAATCACCCCAAGGAGACCTTAGCCCCTCCCCTTCCCCCGCTGGATATGGCATGGGTCATGCGGCCCCACTGCACCAGTGCAGGATAGGATTGGGTTGTCAATTTGGTAAACTTCTTAAAATCACACCATCTATACTTAGGCATCACATAATGCATCAGTTATACAGTGCAAAGGCCAACTTTCTCATGCAGCACTTTACAGCAAAAACACTCTTGGAAGCTCAATTTCAGCAATGGAAACAAACCAGCTCCAAAGAATACAAAAATACAAATTTAGCACAATCATTCTGCACTAACAAAATATTAATTTCTATTTCTGTATTTTTCTGACATTTCTCCTTTGTATAATAGGACCTGATGAGTACCTGTTATTTTCTTGATTGTAGGTCTCCAGTGTCTAGCCTTAAAGTGGTTCAGTATGGGATTTATACAGGCATGTTTTTATTTTTTGAATGTGAAAGACATTCATATACTAGCCAAGGTTTGATATAAATAGAACTTTTTAAAATCAGAGCTACCACTTGTTTCTTCCTTGGTTGCCCTCTAAAAACACAGATTGAATGGGAGATGTACCCAAGAAAGGCACAACAGATTTATTTGGAATGATGGATGACTCTGCCAGCCTGTTCCTCCATCACAGTTTTGATAAACATTTGCCCATCTGTGCTTGCACATTTTGTTTTGAGGAAGGTAGTTTTTCAAATTCTATTGGGAAGGCATTGCTATGTTGCTTCCCTTACTCCCCCAAAATACCTGTGAAGGTATTAATATTAATGATGATGATGATGATGATGATGATGATGATATTAGCATTAATAATTTAGTTTATACAGTCAGTTGCATCTTAATCACTTTACATACTATATAAGGAACTAATGCCTTCATCTGCTGGATGAATGACACCCAATCTATGCAATAGCTAAATAATGTTAGCAGCACTAGATAGCACTTTGGCCTATGGATCAAAAGTTACTTCACTCAGAGTTCAATCCTATCTTTTTCACCCTCTGCAGATGCAGCAGTGCCAAAATGGCAGCTGCTCTATCCTGTGCGGGGGGGGGGGAGGCTTCTGCAGGGAAAGGTGATGTTTAATTAAGCCTCATAGCCCGCAATGGGTCTCCTTGGACCTACACAATTTTGCTAGCATAAATCTGAGGAGAGAAAAGGGAAGGGGGGCTGCAGGGAAGAGGGATAGGACATGACATGGGCCTTCTGCGATGGATCCACTCCCTCCCATGGCCTCCCCACCCCTCGTTATGCTCCCTCCCCACCCAATTTTGCCCCTGCTCTGCCCTCCCCTGCTTCGAGCCTGCTTCCCTTTCCTGGCACCAGCAGCGTCACTAGGGCATGCGGGGCCCCAGGGAGGGGCTCGCGCGTCCCCCTAATGACCCCCTCCCACACATAACCCCTATATGAAGTATCGGCGCGGCCGCTAGGCCACATCGCGTTCTGGGGGGGTGATCTGATGGGACGCTGCCCCGGGTGCCCCCCGACTCTGCCTCCCCGCACCTTTGTGCCTCCGTTGCAGCCAGCTCCAGGGACGTCTTCCCCGGCCGGCTGTCCTGGGCCTTCTGACGATGCCCACTGCATCACAACATAATTTATAACGTTTTTCGCCCATGCGCAGACCGTTTCTGAGGGAAAAGGGCTGACCTTTTCCCTCAGGAACGGTCTGCGCATGTGCGAAAAATGCATCATGCCCTCATGAGATTTGGGTGCCGACATCTTGGATCGCGCGAGATTTCGTGATCCAAGATGCTGGCACCCGGTTAAGTTTTTTTAAAAAAAAGATGGCGGCGTCCATTCGTCCCCCGGGAATTGAGCCCGATTTCCGGGACTGTCCCGCCGAAACCGGGACGAATGGTAAGCCTAATCCAGTGGGGAGTTAAAAAAATCCCATTCAGTCAACTAGCAAAACCCATATTGCAGGGCTTCTCAAACTGTGGGTCACAACCCACTTGGTGGGTCGCAGCCCAATATGGAGGTGGGTCATGAGTTGGGTCCACCTTTGCTTCTGTTTGGCTCCAAATTGGAACCAAATGGAAGCAACCCGAGGCCACACACAGGTCGAAACTCACCTCTTGCAGCTGCTCCTGGCCCTGGACAGCCTCTGCAGGCTTCCGCAGGCCTCTGGAAGTGACTTCCGGGTTACTTCCTGTTTCGTTGATGCAATTTCTGGTCACATTGGGAGGCCTCTCTGAGGCCTGCAGAGGCCTCTAGAGGCCATCCAGGGCCAGGAGCAGCTGCAGGAGGTGGGTCATGGTGCTACCCCCGATAGACAAGGTGGGTCGCGACTGTGCCAGAATTGAAAACCCCTGCCATATTGCATTCATAAGTAGGTGGATGAGCACTTGTGTTTTGATCCAAATTAAGTTTCTGGTAAGCAGAACTGTCTCATGGCCACAATAGCTTTGTCCCCTAGCGCCTTCACAGCAGCATCTTGCTCCCCAGCCTTGTGCAAAACTATCTCCTAGTGTACCCAGTTTGGGGGAAAGCTGACATTATGAGACATATGGGGTATTAAAAACAGCCATACTAAGGGATAAATTATATGCCACATAATCCAGGGCAGCTGAGAAAAACAACCCCAGTGTTGAGTTGTTCTCCTCCCCTCTGTAACATATAAGTCATCATGGCATCATTTTATGGCATGTTTTCTTCCCCTTCTTCCACATTATTTGATTCCACAGGCAAGTGCAAGGAAATACACAATGATATCAGGACACTGAGGTGTGTGTGTGCAGCTATAGAATATGGAGAGGGGTTGGGCATCTCAGCACAGGGATACCAATTTGGAGTGGCAGTCTGTGTTTTGTAACATCTGATTCCTCCCTTAGTACAAAAATATTTAAATACAAAAATGAGGTATGAAATAGCAAAGCAGCGACTTCTGAAGGCTACTACTCCTTAATCTTCTTTGTTCTCTCCAAAGTCATCCCTGCAACCAATTTCTTCTTCTTCTTCTTCTTCTTCTTCTTCTTCTTCTTCTTCTTCTTCTTCTTCTTCTTCTTCTTCTTCTTCTTCTTCTTCCACTCCCAAACTTCTGAAGCCTATAGTTGTCACTTTCCGTTTTCCAACTTGTTACACTACAGTGAAGCCAGATTTTTCCACTGAAGTTATTATCCATCAAATGAAACGAGTTAAAATGCCCAGAATGTGTGGGCCAGATGGTCTGTATTTGTGAGAATTTTTCATGCAGGTTTGCTGATAAATGTAACCACAAATATTACATCTCGGTTTTTCTTTCCCAACTCGTGATTTGTCAGCAATAGAACAGATGCATCATCATCACGCAAGAAGCAAAGCCACTTCATCCTAAGTGGCACCTTGAGGCCCACTGGCCCAGTCCTTCTCGTTGCACTGCCCATGGAGATAAGAAGGTTTGCAAGCAAGTAGGAGCTGGCCGAGGGCTCAATCCTTACCATCTCATACTCCAGAGTGAAAGGGCAAGTACCGTATTTATTGGCGTATAAGACACACTTTTTTGTCTAAATTTGTGACCCAAAATAGTAGGGTGCGTCTTATACGCCAATACTAAAAAATTCCTCCTCCCCCCCCGCCCATTTTAAAGCATTTTTGGGCTTACCGCGTTTTTTCTGGAGCCGAGAGCTCCCATGTGCTTTCTTCCCTGACTAATCTATCCAATCTACAGCTGTTTGTCGGGTTTAATTTATGCACATGCATGAGTTGAGCTTCTCAGCAGCCAGCAGAGGGCTCTGTGCTCCTCAGTTCAGTTCAGCTGAGCTGCAGAGGGCGTGGTCTTCCCAGCTCTCCTTCCGATGTTGAATGAATGCAGCTTGGGTAAGCTTCTGAACTGGGCCTAGTTGGGAGGCTTTGGAAACTGTGCATAGGTGGGGTGGGGTGGGGTGGGGTAAGAGTTGAGTCTGGGTTTTTTTTGGTACTTTTATGTTTTTTACTTTGGAAACTGCATGGGTGGGTTGGGGGGAAAGAGTTGAGTCTGGGTTTTTTTGTACTTGGGGTAAATGTTTTTTTACTTTGGAAATTGCATGGGTGGGTTGGGGGGGAAAAGTTGAGTCTGGGTTTTTTTTTGTACTTGGGATTTATGTTCTGGTGCATTTTGTTCATGTGTCATTTTGCTGTGTGTTTTAAAAGAGATCTTGGTATTTTTGTGCAATTTATGTAAATTAGCTAATTAAGCAGCCAAGCGGTAAGTGGCCAAGTGGCCCAAAAATGCTTTAAATCTTTTTTTCTTGAAACCCAGGGCCAAAAGGAAGGTGTGTCTTATACGCCGGTGCGTCTTATACGCCGATAAATATGGGGTAAGTGTTTTTTATTTTTATTCTTAAATACTTTGAGCAAGCCCTTATATATGTTGAACATTGGAGTACACAAACCAACTCAGATTTATTACTAGGTTCTTCTGGGACTTAGGACAAGGCCAGGAGCTCTCCCTATGGCTCTTAGGCCCAAGTGAACCCCCTCCTGTGGTCCCCTCAGCTAAGGATGTCAGTCAAAGTCAGCTCCTCCTCCTAATTCCCCTTCTATTGGTCAATAGGTTTCTCCTAAAGGTCCCAGCAAGTTGCATATAGAGATAGGAAAACACAAGTCATTACACAACTTACCGGTATATATGCAACTCACATCGCAACTCCCAGGTCCATCTTGGGTAGGCCGTTACATGGATGTGAGCTCTCAAGCCTGCATCAAACAAGCCCCTCACCTGTGGCACTAGCTCTATACATCCAGATGCACATCTTCATCGGCAACATGCCTGGAAGGCTGCTTACATGCGGGGGATCTCTCTTGTTAGATCAGGGTGTTAAGTTTCTAATTAGTCTAGAGGGATATCTGCAAATTATTCTGCAGAACTGTAGCCCTAGTGTTCATAACCTAATCTATTTAGTATTAAACCTCATGTTCTCATTCAGCACTGCTGCAACTGAATAAGAATTATGTAGGAGGTTGAATATGGTGATTGACTCTTTTCATTTTAAAATACAGCTGACTTCACTTTTGATAGCTCTTTTAAAGAAAGCATACAAAGTTCATAACTTGTCACCTGCTATATAATATTCTGATTTGCCCGTGAAGGAGATCAAATTACTGGAGGGGAAGAAACCTAGAGTATGAACACATAGTACTTAATTTAAGTAAGTCTACTGAATACCTATACTGAGATGAATATAGGCTTGTCTCCAGTTCTGAAACCGATTATAAATGTAGCCACCATTTTTGGACATTAGGAGTCCAAATTGATTTAGGATCATTAAAAACCGCTCCTTGCAGTTGGAGCAAGGTTGTAGCACTACAATTCAAATGGATAAAACTGCATAGAATATATAAAACTATAAGATGCTGACTTTAAAAGGCAGCAAAAGAAAATCAATAACAAAATTGCATATTTACACTGCAGAACTGATTATGAAGCCAACCAAAACAGTTCCAAGGAAAATAGGGACAAAGCAGCTTGAAATTCTATTGTTTAAGCACATTGCTATCAATCAAATGACTAATTCTACCTCTGCAATATGCCAGTTACAAATGGCAACAACTTGCATTAATGGTCTATAATTTATCTTCTCTTTGAAAGCTGAAGCATTTTTGATAGGCCAAACATTGATGAAGGTAATGTATTTTCAGTAAAATATAATTAATATTCCAATCCAGGATTGTTTTTCTTTTAAAACAGCAAGATTGTCTTTCAAAGGACACAATATATCACAGTTTTTCACCCTCTTTGAGCAAAACTATTGAACAATAGAAGTGAGAAAAAATTCCATAAGTATGGATTTTGGTGAGGAAAATATTTTTTTCCTGATAAACACTTACAGCCAATTCTATACTCCAGATATGCCAGTGTATCATGACATATGCTGGTGCATTGACAGCCCTGCTGGCCTAGAAGTCCGCCCACCAATGGGCGTTCCACAGACACTGGCGCAACACCAGAAAAATGCTGCGCCAGCGTAGCAGACGTTGCTCAGGTGCTGGTTCCACTCTGCCAGTGGAGAGGCCATAACAGGGAGGAGATGGGGGGGGTAAACATGGGAGAAACATAGGAGGGACATGGGAGGGATGAGGAGTAATTGATAATACCATATCCTAACCCCCCTTCAGATGATGGACACATGCCCAATACTGGAAAAATGCTACTCGAACACAGCAGAGCTGACATAGGTAGGAGTAACCCCAGAAGAAATAATGGGAAAACAGGAGAAAATTTCATCTCCTGCCACCATCCTGCCCAGCCCACTTTCCTACGGTGGAGGTAAGATACAGTGTACACTTGGAAGTCAATCACACTTGGAAGCCAATCACTACACCTACCCCAGTATATAAGCCCCTGCCAGAGAGAATATATCTCAGATGATCAGATGCTCGGCATGCAGCTATACCTCTGTAGTCAGCTTGTAATTGCCACGATATGACGCATGTTGAGCCAGCATCCATGTGCCATTGGTGCGGTATCCGAAAGGACTGGACTGTTAGATGGGAGAAATATTCACCATTAAAAAAAGTATGTTCAACACCATTGTCTCCCTGACTATTGCTGCCATAGTGCCATTTTTCCCTTCAACTTCGACATCTCCCTCTTTCCCCATTTAGCCAGTAGGGCGATGCTACCTAATAATTAATCAAACAGCAAATGTGGCAAAATCACTAATGTTATGTAGCCACTTACATTTAGCTACATGAGGACATCGCCGAGGGCAAATAAGGACAATTCAGAGTGAGAGCGAGATAAGACAAAGTAAAAAGAATAAATGAACATTTTGGCAAGGATGTTTAACAAAAATCTGGAAAAAGGCATGATTTGGCACTGCCCAAAATATTCATAAAATATGGTGAGTAGCTTCTGCTCAGCTCCAGTTTCTGCGATGCAGGTGAACAGAGAGCACAGCAAAACTTTTCATCAACACAAAGTCATGGTGCAGGCTATCACCATAGACGCAAAGAAGAAAACACAGAGGAAAAAAGGCGGTCTTTCTATGTGATTTTTTTTTTAGATTGTAAGCCTGCAAGCAGAACCCTTAATACATATTTAAATACTATATGCAGCATCTAGTACACTGTAGGCAAGCAAATACCGTATTGGTCTGAGTATAAGACTCACTTTTTTCTCCTAATTTAAGTTTTTAAACTAGGGGTGCGTCTTATAATCAGGCTGTTGCAATTTAATGCCAGTGATTTAATTAAAAATTTTTAATAGCACCAAACTTTAAGGGTGCGTCTTATAATCAGGTGCGTCTTATACTCGGGACAATACGGTAATTTAGGCATTTTAGGGTAGTTATAGAAATAATTTTACCCATTCATTTCTTTCTTAACACAATTTTTGAAACTGAAATCATCACTGATTGTTTTAAGAACATACGAACATAAGAAGAGCCCTGCTGGATCAGGCCAAAAGCCCATCTAGTCCAGCTTCCTGTATCACACAGTGGCCCCATCAGATTCTAAAGGTCTGTCTACCAGTTGCCTCACCCAATGTACTTGTTGTTTCCAAGCAATAGTCTGTTGCACCTTATAGGTTTGTCATTCATTTGGTGTCTGGCTCCCATCTCTTATCTGTAGGTCCTCCATACTTGCATTATATATTTCTCTCCCAACAGACTGTGTGTTGTTTTAAGAGAAAAAAAAAAACAAAACGCCACTACCTCTTCTCTAAGTGATAAAAGAGATACGAAATAGACAAAGTGATTTTGACAGTTGCTTACCTGTAACAATGGTTTTTCAGACGGTGAACTGCGCAGACGCATGTAGCAGAATTCTGCTCATTTGCAGTGGCAGTGCTAACCTCAGAAAGATGGGGAAGAAGATGCTCAAACAATAAACAAAAAGAGTAATGGCTCCTGCATCCGGATGACTCCGCAGCCTTTTCAAGATGCTAAGGCATCAAAAGTGCCTCTGAGGTGCTAGAAAGGTTTCAAAAAATAAATAAATAAGAGAATGTCAGGGATTTTCACCACACTTCAGTTTAATACTTCCTGCGTGAGACTGAATGCTGGATTCCATCTCGGGGTCAAGCTTTATTTTGGCTGCTTCAGTTCAAAAGACTTACACCCAGGTCTCAGCTTCATGCTTCCTACATGAGTTTGAATACCAAAACCATTCTCAGGATGCGGGTCTTGTATGCACAACCAGTTCAGAGGGCATATCCACTTCTCAACTCTATGCATCCCACATAAGCCTGAAATTTGGAATACCTTTCTGGAAGTATGCTCAGGCTTCTGAGGCTCACACTGTGAGGAGAAAAATATTTCCTTTTTATTTTTTTAACCAATGAAGGAGATAAATTCAGGAGAATGCTGAGGTAAACATTTATCCTCCATTCTTCCTTTGCTTTCTTCTTTTTACTATTACTTATCTTTTTGAGAATTATGATGGAGATAAGATCAGGTAAATTTGTATCTTCATTCATTCCTCTCTTTTCTTTTACAGCAAAGGTAGAGGAACAAAATAAAGAAAAAATCTGAGGTGTTTTTTTATTTTTCCATTTAAAGGTGACTCTGCATGCCATATGGCCTATTGGGGACCAACTAACGACTTGGGGGGGTAAGAACTAACATCTACTCATACTAGTAAAGTAAATAAAACTAAAATCTGAAGTAAAGTTTTCATTTTTCTGTCGAAAAAGAAAACGGAAAGAATGACAAGCTAGAGGCCTGCAGCAATTGGTGCCTGAGACAGCAGTGAGCATAGACGGAAAGTAATGACCCACCCAGTCCTATCTGGGCCTTGTGCTGCTGGAACTTGCATTCCGACTGCTCAAGGCCCTTTGTGGCAACGTGAAAGCCAAGCAGCTTTCACGTGTTTCCAGGCCACTGCCACAAATGGGCAGAAGTGCAACGTGCACACCAGAAGCTCCCACTGCTCTAGCTAAGTTGGCAGTGGGAATGTGCCATGGGTGGGGAGGGTGGAGGGGGTGGATCACAGCAGCACCAGGATCCTATCCCCCTTTTCAAACCCATCGCCCCTTTTTTCTCCTCAGACATGCTTGTGTCGTTTCAAAGAGACCCATAGGTCACTAGGAGGTCACCATAATTTTTTTTTAACCAGTGGCAGGTCTTCTGATTCCCCCCCACCACCACCACCATTGGATGCAGCATGTGCCCCATCAATGTGGCTGCATCATCATTACTGGTGGGGCCTAAAGTGCCTAGGAAAGGAGGTGTTGAAAACCCAGAGGATTAAGGGAGATTTCCAGTGGGAAAAAATGAACATAAAAAGAGCCTGCTTGCTCAAGCCAAAGGCCTATGTATTCCAGCATTCGAATCCCACAGTAGTCAGTAGATGTTGCTGGGAAGCCCACAAGCAGGTGATGAAGGCATCTCCCACAGTTGCTCCCCTGCAACTCCTATCCAGAGGTATACTGCCTCTGAACGTGGACATAGCATGTAGCCATCGTATCTAGATGTCATAGAAAATAACAAATAGAGGAAATATATAAGGCTACTGTTTACATAACTGATTTACACAGCTGGGGTTTGGAGACTTCTGTTAAGAAGATCTGTTCAAGGCATATGGTCATAAAGAATTACTTCAATTAGGAGAGTTTTATACATGGAGGGGGAGAGTGGGCGTCCTATATGCTTGCTATCTAGCTGAAGGGAACTCTGGGAAGGGTAGCCTGAGATTAGCAATCTGCACTTCAAAGAGAGCTTTATTGGAAAAAAAATATGAGGGGAAACTCTCTGGCTCACTAGCTATATTGCCTATCCTTTGGGTGCAGGATGCCTGTGCAGTGTTGTTGCACTTTTCTTGACTTCCAACAGGTGCATTATAAGACCGCCTTGGGTCTCTTCGGGGAGAAAGGCAGGATAAAAATACTGTAAGTAAATAAATAAATAAATAAATAAATAAATAAGCTGGAGAAGCAAAGAGGGCCAACGTTCACACGGATTTGAAACAATCAAACTATAACAGGTCTTTAGCCATATTGTACATATTGTAACATCTTGTAAGAAATACAGATTGCTATACGTAGAGTGATAAAAATTCCATTAAAATGTGATAGTACTATCAAACACAAAATGAAGTGAGATCCCTGGGAGGAAAATATGGTAATATGTGAGGGGATAGATGACTGAATTCACAGAGGGGGCAATCAGTATATACCAAATAGGTCCAGACTATTCCAACAACAAGCACTAATTTTGAATGATAAGTGAGGCTGAACTGTCATAAAGACCTGGTGTAGGTTTATTATTGATTGGTTGTAATCTCTTCCTACCTTGTTAAAACAAGCCCAAGGAGGCTAACATTTAACAGGGATTGTAATGGCCTGGTAAACCTAGCCACATCCTTCTGGGTGGCTGATATCCTTGATGACCACCAGAACCAGCTACCCTTAATCATCTTGTGATTGGTCAGGGCCAGGCTGGTCTTCCCCTTGCTGAGATGTTATTCTTCTTGGGAGGCAGGGGGGCAGCCTCCTAGGGACCTGTAATCTTATGGCCAATGACAGAGACCAGAGGGTGCTTCCTTTTTGGTCTATAATCCCTGGGCAGTTGTAAGTAGAGGCTGACTGTGACAAAAATAAAAGACGACAGCAAAAAAAATGAGTAAGGCAAGAGAGAGAAAAATAATAATAGCCAACTTGACTATGATGCATATTCCATAGAAGCATCAAGACAAGTGTAAGTGACGTTTATGAGCATGAAGAAGTATGAATGACCTGATTCCAGGTCTCAAGCAAAGGGGAGATGCACATTCTCCCAACAATGGAACAGAATGCTTGCTTTCATATGAGGCATGTTCACAACTTCTCCACAACCACAAGGCTCACAAGCAAGAGAGAGTAAGAGTCACTTACTTCTTCTCACACAACTTCTATGGAGCCAGAAGTCCAGGAAATGTGTCTGAAAACACACACTGAAGCCATCTTTATATATGCATGAGTTATCCCAGAGTTCACCCTGAAACCAAGCTGAGATTTGCAAACATTCCATGTGCATGCCCCTGAAAGCTCAAGCCTTTGAAAACCATCAGTTCAATCTCTCACAAAGGCTAGAATTGCACACCAAAGGTCAAAACGTTATAAGCATCGACTGCTTGCAAAGGTTCACAAAGTTTCAAATGAGAAGACTAGTTGATGCACTCACTAAGATTCAAACGTGTGTTTATTGTGATTCTGCTCACAAACGTTTGAATTCCCCTGGTAGGATGCTTGTAACATCTCTTACCATCTGGTTGAAGCTACGCAGGTCTACCTCTGGTCAGTACCTGGAGAGGAGTCTGCCTGGAAACCCCATTTGCCTGGTTTCTAGGAAAATCAAGTACTTTGAGCTCCTAGATGGAAAGGGAGATATGAAATTTAATAAATAAATAAAGGAAAATAATATGTAAAGCAGTTCTAATTTATCAGGACCCTATAACTGTATAATTGTTTTGTCTTCATCCCACTTTTTAATATGCATTCTTAGCATTCTGCTTGGTGCACTGGAATACAAATAGTATCAGCATGGAAAGTAAAAGGTTTCTGAATTTAGTGTTTGATGCAGATGCCTCTAAGAAGCATAAAAAGAGGTGGTTTGTCCAGTGATACAATGATTCATGTTAGTTCCTTCATAAATGACAATGTAAACTATAAACTCCTGTTTTTCCCGTAGTAAATGAAATATAAAGGCATTTTGTGTGTCTGGTCATTGGAACATTTAGAGGACTATTGTGAAGAAATATTGGACTGTTGGTTAAATGATACCATGAAGGCTACAGTTCTGAAAAGCTGTTGGGCCAAGGCAAGATATTGACAACACTATTTAACTGCATATCTTGTTTGGTACTTAAAGAAACATGAGAGAAGTATGTATCGTAAGAAAGAAAGAAAGAAAGAAAGAAAGAAAGAAAGAAAGAAAGAAAGAAAGAAAGAAAGAAAGAAAGAAAGAAAGAAAGAAAGTAGTTGTCATAGAGGAGGTCCACCCCCTCTAGCCTCGATGCCGGCACAAACCAAGGCCGGCCACCTGAGCCAGAGAAGGTTTGCTCTCTAATCGGTTGATTGTCCACTCCTAGCCAAGGAGAGAAGGCACCCCTGAGCCACAGGGGGGTAAAAGCAACTAACCCCTGACCAAGGGGATAGTACAGGTAGACTGCCACCAGCACTGGGTGCCTCCTAGCCCTTCCTGTCCCAGGCTACTGGGAAGGGGTCCAGAGTGAACCGTTGGTCCCAGGTCGGCTGACCAAGCCAGACAGGGGATGCAACGTGCAACACAGGTAGTACGTGACTAAGCAACAAGGCTTCCAGGACTTAGTTTCCAAGGTTCCAATGAAACACTCTCTGGTGAAATAGATAGGTGTTTATTAAGTTTAGGCTACGCAAACCAAGCATAGTGATACAAGTAAAAGGTACAGGCAACTACGTTGCTGCAACAAGGCATAACTTTCAACTACTAGAATACAGCACTAAAATAATAAAGACTAACTCCTTAGCTAACACATTTGTCCCTACACACTCACCATGATGAGTAAAGAGAATAGCCATCCCAGCAGGATGGTGCAGGGCTGACCTGCCCAAGGCAGAGGGCTAAGTCAAGCCATAGGAGTAACAGCAGATAGGAGACCTGTCTCCAGCAAAGACCAGTTAGAGAGAGAATAATGAGAGAGACAAGATGGATCCCAGAACAATAGCTTAAATAGACTTTTTAGGGTGAGATGATTGACAGGGGGGAGCAGACCAATGAAAGGGCAACACGCAAGGGAAAGTTCCCGAAGATGAGCTCACTCCTCGCTCCCCCTCCCAAGTCTGAGAAGCTCGTGATGTCCAGCACAGGTGCAGCTAGTTAATTGGGAGAAGTTGTGATATCAGGGTTCCCATGCAGATAAGGGATAACAAGGCAGCTTGAAGCACAGCTCCCAAGGCCGCTGGCAAAGTGCCAATCACTGGGGCAGGAGAAGCAGGCAGGCAGAAAACCAAGACAGGAAACTCAAAATGGAGACAGACCAAGGATTTGAAACAGATCTGCATTACAGTAGTCTCTTTTCATGTGTGTATTTGATTTTGATATGCTAATAATGAATAATAAGCATATATAAATTGCTTTTGGAAAGTTCAAAGTGGATCACCTATAGTCAATTATTTCAGTAATTGTTACGACAAAAGTAGGTCCACATTATATAAGCCACATTGTTACAGATGTGGGTGCAGAGGCTGAGATGGTAGCTTCCCTATAGACCAACAAAAAAATTGAACATTATGTTTTCTGCTATACAGGCAAATCCCCATATCCGCAGGGTATAGGTCCCCTCCCCACTCTTTCCAAGGTTAACTGAAACTGCAGAAAAGAGCGAATGCTATCCCCACGCCCACGCCCCTGCACCAATTACCTTCATCTGTGTAGTGCTGGCGCCAAGCTAGCACAGATATGCTATAAACAGCAATGTGCTGCTTATAGCACAGCATCTGAATGCTTATAGCAAGCAGCCTCAGTGCTAGAGAGGCCAAACGTTAACAGGAAGTGCTTCCTGTCAATTGGCTGTTAATTGGATTGGGCTGTTAATAATACAGGTTGATTATCCCTTTTCCAGAATTCCAAAATCCAGAATGCTCTGAAATCCAAAACTTTTTTGTGCACTGACATGACTTTATTAAAAAATAAATAAATAAATAAATAAATAAAATCATATGCCGGTGATCCAAAATCCAGTCCCAAGCATTCCGATAAGAGATACTCAACCGGTACGTTAAAATAATTCATTGAAAGTGCTGGATATCTTTAAAGGACTTCCTGAATTAGTGAAGTTAGGAACAGAAAAAACCATACCCTGCTAACTGGGCAAAGAGGCACTTTTTCAAGTGGTGCTCCTCTTCTACTTAGCAGGAGGAGAGAGTATCTGTCCCTCTTCACCCCTTTTCTAGTGGCTGTTTGCAGGTGTTCTTCTGTATTTTTTAAAAAGATTGTAAACCCTTTTGACACAGGGAGGCATTTAGTTATTTTATTTTCTCTGTAAACCACTTGGAAACTTTTTTGTTGAAAAGTGGTATATACGTATTCTTATTAATAATAATATCCATGCCACCATGAGTAATCTAACTGTGGGTCATTAGAATATGTAAAATAATGATAACAATCAGTGATGTCCCATCCATGAGACACACTTTGAGAGTCAGGTTGGGGAAGGTGGAAAATTGGTAGGGGGCTATTCTGCAGCCACCCACCACCTGCTCCACTCAGCCACTGATCCATCATATTCACACTCACTTTCCTTGTACAGCAAGCAAGAAGAGGATGCGGGACTCACTTCCTCCTTCAGCTCCACTATCCAAAGAACAGCAGATAGTAGGGCTCGCTGCTATGTTGTTGTTTTTTCTTGGTCACTCTCCAGTGATCATCCTCTGGTGTTCCCTCTGCCTCCTCCCCTCCTCCTTCTTCACACCTGTACCTCCCTGCCTGGTCACGTTTGAGATATGGTGAGTGCCTGAACAGGTGAGGAGAAGGTGGAAGCAATGGCAGTGTGCTTGGGCTCAGGCACACACACAAAAAAGGGGGGAGGATAGAATTTGGGTGCTATTTTGGGCACCATCTTAGCTTGGGCTGTGTAATAACAACTGACAGCCCAATCCATTGGGCTTCTCCACTGCTGGAACTAGCATTCCGGCAGTGGGGCCTGTCTTACGGGCAGTCATAAAAGCCACTCCAGCAGCATGCAGAGTGCCCACCAATGACAGTGAGTCGTCGGTGGGGGAGGAATGGTGCGTGGGGGAAGGGCAGAATGGGAGAGGGCATGAAGCGTATCGAGAGGCAGGAAGGGGTGGCACCCGGTGTTTTCTACTTCCTTACCTCCTGACACACACCCTTTCTCTCCTCAGACTTGGGCCAGCAAAGGAGGTACAAGGAGACCCCTTGGTGAGCAGAAGGCTTACAGGGAAGTAAGGGAAAATATTTTCCCTTACCTCTCCCAAGTCTCCCGACCTGCACACACACCCTCAGGATGCAGTATAAGACTTTTCGGTGCGGCTGCATCTGTAGGGTAGGGAAAGGATAGTATTGGGTTGTAAGTTAATGTCAAAGAAGGTAGAATTTCCTATTTGGGCCAAAAAAAAAATTCCCTGATCTAATTAACATTTATTTAGGAAGTCTGCCTATTGAAACAATCAATGCATCAGTAAAGATTTAAGCTTGCTTGTTTTAGCTACTCATTTGTCATCTTGTTCCTCAAATATTGGATATCTATACCAAGTTGAAAAATCACACAGTAGCTAAAAGTGCCTAATTTACCTTAAATACAATAGAATCTGTTATCTTTCGGTATGGAACTCATCTAATTCAAAACAGAAACAAATACTTCCCCAAATGTTGGCAAAACAAAATGCACTGATGTTGTACAAGCCACACGAGATTCACTTTGGATATTCATGCTATTCTTTCTTTTGTTTTAATCAACAGTTCGAAATAAAAAGGCAGGCATAATGAAAAGCAAACAGACTGTCCCTTCCACACAGATGAATATCATTATGACCAGTAGCTGTATTGTACTACTAGAGACTGAAGAATCCACAAGAGCTATGATTTTGCTTAATTATTGCACCGTTGCAAGAAAGCCAAATGCATTGTAAAATCAAGTTGGCTCATGATAAAACAGAATGGTACTATTAAAAATTTGGAAAAGCAGTCAGGAGCACAACTCATGAAATAATAAAAAGGCACTTCATGCAATACATTATTAATGTATGGATAAAAAAAGATATATGCCTTTTCCTTTGATATATCAGCATTTACCCCTTACCCTATTGGTGTGAATAGTCACTTTTCATCACAGGCCGAATACCCATGAGGTAGCTGCATTTCAACTTAGCAAAGCTATGCTAGGTGAATTGCAAACATGTTTCACCAGCAAATCCTTTCAACTAGCAAGCGTTCAGTAGTAAATTAATAATATGCCCAAGTTTGTTATATTTTTCAGAGAAAGTGAATATTTGGGGTGAGATCCTTGAAAAAGAAAATCCAATTTAGCAGGAGGAAGCAAACTAGCAAATTGTGACTAAACGTTCTGTCAGTCAAGTGCTTTCTCTGCATACATACCTTTTATTCTAAACACAAAGGAGACCTTATGGTCTATTGAGAGACCATAAGGACTAAGAGACCACTCTCTCAGGTGCATAGTTGTCCTCAGATGAAAATAACATCTTCTCAAGTTCATGCATCTGATCAAGTGAACTATGGTTCCATGAAAGTGTATGCCATGATAAAACACTTCATCTTTAAGGTCCCACAAGACTCTTCCGTAATGGATTAGCAACTAACATGGCAACTCTTCTGAAAATGGTCATATTTTATTCTAGTGGTGATGGGGATAGTGCTATTTGAAACAGAGTTAGGAATTGCCTCGACTGCTATTGAACTCACCTACATGATTGATGGCTGCCTTTCCTCACTTATGTGGCTATTATTCTGAATACAGCATGTGAAATCCATGGAAATTAGCAAGACTTCTTTGTAATCAACTTCATACAGGACTGCAGCCCAAGACTGGAGAGATATGAACATGTCCTGAGTCAGACCAAAGGACCAGCTAGTCCAGTATCTGTCTCCCACAGTGACTAATCAAATACAGTGGATCCTCTATATTTATGAATCCGGGATCAACGGATTTGTCTCACTGCAGATCCTAGATCCTAGCTCTACGTTAGGAAGGTTTCTAAAAGAAGGAAACCCCCCCCCCCCCGTTTTTACCTTTGCATGGGTAAAACCTCTGCAGGGCTTTTTCAAGCTGAACGATCCACTTCAGGGTTGTGTGAAGGCTCCTCTCTCCTCCCAGCCTTGCCCCAGGATGTATTCTGGGGCAAGCCTGGGAGGAGAGAAGATCCTTCACACCCTTAAATATTTTTAAGAAGATGAAACTCGGGCCAGTTCAGACATTACACAGTGCCAGGATTGAATCCTGGTTTTGAGTGACATCTTCCAGCCTTGGGTGGATATGCTCCCCACTCCCCCCAGACCCAGGAGGGAGGATAGGATACAGCAGAGGCCTCCTCCGCCAATCCTGCCCCCTTCCCGGGCCTGTTCCACCCACCCCTTCCACCCTCCCCTGCCCAGAAATGCCCCCTCCCCACCTCCGTTCCACCCTCCCCCTGCCCCAGTGTCACTCAGTGCTGGACTTACCTCCACTGCCCAGGGGCAGTAGCGTCGTCTCGGGGGGGGGGGGGCTTGGTGCCCTGGGCACCAAGCACCGCTTCAGGGGAGGGGCGGGATTTTGTGTGTCGCTTACCTTTTCTCCGCAGCCATCCCGGCTGCGTTTCGGCCCTCCCGCCCACCCTCGACTTGAACGGCTCCGAGATGGCAGCCAAACTGCGGGGGGGGGGATTGCAGCCGCACGCTGACGTCACGGCCCCCGTCATGTCGGCGCTGTCGCGTCGGCGGCCCCCACCACGTGGGGGCGCAACAACACCACTGCCCAGGGTTCTGGATACATCACTGGCAGGCTGGCACAGGACTTTACGCCAGCATTCCCTGCTCTAGAATGTGCTTTACGGCATGTTTGTGACACTCTAGGTCAGCACATGGGCCACTGCACCAGCATAAGGTAAGGTTTGGATTGCACTTGGACAGCCCAATCCTATCCAGCCGCTAGAATAGGATGACTGCGTCTGCCCAGGACCGTTGTAAAAGCAGCAGTAAGGCAGTTGCGCTGGCCCCTGTGGGCAGGATCTGGATGGCATGCAGTACAGGTAAGCCAAGCCTGGGCCGTGAAGTGCAGGGGCAGGAGATCTGGGGGCATTTGGGGGGGGGGGAATGGCGTATGCCATATCCTATCCCCCTCCCAGGCCCATTTCTCCCAACACGGGCCTCCTTGATTTATGCTACCAAAATGTCAGGCGCAGATCCAAGGACCCCCATTCGGGAGGCTGGGACTTTACCCAGGGTAAGGGAACAAAAGTTTCCTTACATCGAAGAGACCTCCAACCCCGCCTGCTCTGCTAAGGATCCAGCATTGCAGGTGCCAGCATTATAGCTGGATTGCTGAGCAGAGTGTAGGACAGGATTGTGCTCTTAGTCATTGTTTAGCATTAACAACCAAATCATTGTTTCCATTGTCTCAGTGACTGAATAAATTGAAAGGTGAGTGAATCATTTGAGTTTGTCTGTAAACCGCTTTGTGAACTTTTTGTTGAAAAACGGTATATAAATACTGTTAATAATAATAATAATAATAATAATAATAATAATAATAATAATAATAATAATAATAATAATTCCCAGCATCGTTGGGAATTACAAATAGCAATATGTCCTTGGGTCCACACTGCTTACAATGAACTTGCTTCCCTTTCCCAATGATCTTAAACCTATGTTTACACAGTTGTTGGCAGTGTCCAAGATTATGCAAATATCCCCAGTCCAGCAGTGGCTCATCACAAGGCTAAAATGAAACAGGTAACTCTTTGGGGTTCAATATTTCCTGATTTAAGGACTGTGCTTGTGCCATATGCATATTTGGTTCATACTTATAACAACAAAAGTATAAAGAGAACATTTCTGAAGCCACTGAGGCATTTTAATACTTGGTTCCCTCTAGAAGTGAATCTTGGCTGCTTTAAAAAATTTATTCCAATTTGCCCATATGATGATGATGATGATGATGTTTCTAAAATTATATTTTGGATATCGGATACTATACTTTTAGAGTGTCAACAACGCAATGTGGGGACTACTAGGGCTTATTGTGATGATACCTTGCAAGTTTTGCTCTAGGTAAATTGTATTAGGTTTTTAAAAAATGCCATCTTCTCTGTTTGTGCTATAACTTGGTTAGATTTTATGTGGTTTGTTTTTATTGATCAGATTTGTTGAGCTGATGTATCACTTTAGGAACACAACTTTTAACACAGTTCTCTCACCTTTGTTCTTGCCCCCAAAAATGAGTGCATGAAACTTTAATTCTTAAGGGGGGGGGTCCCAGGAATTTCTCCTTAGAAACCATGAATATGGTATTTAGAATGGGAAATGTCTTAGATTTTGGATAGCCCTTTTAAATAATTTTAAGGAGATGCTAGCAAGGAACAGCTGTCACTACTGCTACTGCTGGGGAACAAAGGAGCTAGGCAGGGTGTCCAAGCTTCATGCTGAGTGGGGAATGGGTGGGGATGCAGGTGCTGAGCGGGGAGCCAGGTGGGATGGATGGGGAGGGAAGCCTGGTGTCTGGAAGAGGGTCACACACCATTGGGGGGGGCTGCAAAGGATTTTGCCTGGGGGCCCACCAAAACCGGATACTCGCCCTGCCCTTTTGTGCATGTAAAGTGCTGTACCTACATTATGTCAGTAATCCTTACGAAAGTATTTTACGACACATCAGTATTATTTTGTACATACATACTGCATATGGGGAGCTGAAACTGAGAGATAGCAGCTTCTCTATAAAGTGACCCAGAGAGTCAGGGACTTTAAACCAATGGCTTATCCACAAAACTACTATCTTATGCTAGAAGAACCACTCAATTTCCAGCTTCACCAATGCTTTGATGTTTTGTCTGATTGAGGGAAAAAATATAAGCCTGAGCTAAGGGCACATTGCACAAGTTACAAAACTTAGTTTTTGGAACATCTTTGATTCTGAAGCTTCCACTACATCCAGGTTAATGTAGGTTGAAGATAAATTAATTTTCTCCCCACTGTGAGAGCTTCAGATTACAATTATCAGGCTATGTCAGGCTTAGGATAAAAATTGGCAGAGATGAGTAAATTGCTGGGTGCAATTCCAACAACAATGATTTGCAGGGATAAGTATTTGGAAGGTTTGTCTTGTAGAGAAGCTTAGGAAGACATCCAGACAATGATGGATGGAAACAACAATGCTCTTAACTGAGGATGTTAGAAATGGCAGCATTAGGAAATAAGAGAGGACGAACAGGAAAATAAAGAGCCTCCAATTAATTAATCTGAGACTAATAGATGTTGTTAATGGTAGCAAGACAAGAAAACCCAAACAAATCTATATTTCTGAGAAGTGCTCTACAGGATCTGAAGAATGGATGTTTTAAGATCCCTTCCATTGTATCAAAAACACATTAGCAGCAGCAGGCAGGAAGAGGACTTGGCTGAAGTGCATTCGAAACCAAATGAAACATGGTTCCCCCCCCCCTAATATGAAACAGAGAACAAGTCTAGCTTAATATTCAGAACATTTTTAAAATACCACCCCTCTCCGACAGCAGCGGACAGGGACTTTACCCGGACACCACCCTGCACAAGGCACGGGGTGAGACTTGTACCTGATTGGTGCTTTGATAACTGGGGGGGGGGGATCCTGGAGAGTGTGTTAAGCGCATGGCCTCAGTCCTTGGCATTCTGAGGCTGGTGGAACACATGACTAAATCCATCCAGCTGTAGGACAGTCTGAGATTAGCTGGGTGCGTGCTCATTTAGGGTCCAGTTAGGAATGTTTTGCCAAACTTCTGATTGGCTATTGGAATGAAACATTTCTCTATTATCTTTTTTTCTAATTTATAACCTGCGATAAGAATGGTGTGTTTGGTATTCCTTCTGCTTCCCTGTGACTTTCCCTTCCTCACCCTGTGGGGATAGTGTGGCATTGAGTGGGTTGGTTTTAGGCCATGTCCAGAAAACAAGAGATGCGAGATAGGTTATTGTTCAATGCAGAATTATATTCTGCCAGTGTTTATTAACACATGAGAAGGGAGAGAGGGAGTAATCATTCAGCTAACAGCCATGGGTTGTCTGTGGTCCTCATACCTCACCCTCATGGATTTGATCTTCTCAACTCCACTTATTTAAGCAGAGGTTTGCCTTTTGGACCCCGGGAAGGGATGGCTAGGGTATCTCAAGGCCCAGCCCAGCTGGTACTGTAAGAGAGCGGGGTCTAAGACTGTGAGATCTTTCCAGCCAAAGGTGAGCACTGGCCTCCGGGATCATTCCAGTGCTGGTCAGAGTTCTGTGGGTCTCCTAACGCTGTGCTGTTGACCCTCTGCTTCCTGCTCAGAGTGCCCTTCTCCAGTTCATGGTAGCATGACCCAGGTCCTCCTTCCTCCTTCTTTACTGTCCAATATCTACTCTGATCCTGGCTGGCCTGTCCCCTTGTCTCTTACTTCCCTTGCCTCTCTTCTTTCATACCTGCTGGTCTGTACTCTTGCCTCCATCTTGCTTCCTCAACTCCCTTCTCTTGTCTTCCTCCTTCTCCTTCTTCTTCTTGCCCTTCCTTGCTCCACTATCCTCTGTTCTGCCTCTCTCTGTTCCCACCATCTCTAACTCCTGCTCTGTTCCCCTTCTGTACCCCCTTGCCCCGCCCCTTGAGTTGGCCTCAGCATCCCCAGAGTCGTCAGCCTTCACCATGATGACCACTGTCAGCTGTGCTGCCTCTCACAGCCCCACAGTCTCCAGCTCAGTGGAGCTAGTGGTGTTCGATGATGACTTCATCACCAAGCATGGTCACATCCTGCTGCTTGCTGAGGCCTCACTTCTGTATTGCTGCATCCCAGTGGTGTAACTAGACTGGGGCGGAGGCAAGTAGTTCTGCAAGACTCCGTTATATCGGAGTCAGCCGCCCCTCCCCTTTGCTGTTGGAGCCATTCCGGCAGCGACAGTGTCCTGCATGTTGCTGTTGCTGCCAGAATGGCTCCAACAGCAAGGGGGAGGGGCCGCTGACTCCGGTGTAACGGAGTCTTGCAGAACTACTTGCCTCCGCTCCACTCTAGTTACACCACTGCTGCATCCCATTGGGGCTCTGTGGGCAACAATCCCTAAGCTCTCATCTTTCATAGGTTTTTTTTTTAAAGGAAAAAAATCACTATAAATAATATGCCAGAGAAAACATATAAAATGACTTTCAAAATGAATCTACATTAACAGACAACATGTTTCTCAATTTCAGCACAGGGAGGGCCAAGGCAGCCATGATTCCTTGTTCCCATTCCTCCCCTGGTACCTGTTTGTCAACCCCGTCCCCAATCTGCTGTGAAGCATACCTGGAGTACTGCTTAGCAGTGGGGGAAGGGGCTGGATGAGCATGGAACTTAAAGGTGCAACATAGATCGCTAGCTTGCAATCTGACAATCCTAAACCCAAGAAGGGAACATGGTATGTTTCTACTTGTTGTTCTTATTATTTATAGTTCACTTTTCAACAAGAAAGTTCATAAGGCAGTTGAAATGGCAAGAGAAATAGTTTCCTGTCTCTCAAAGGCTCAGAATCTAAAAAGATGCAGAAGGAACCCAAAAACACCCACTAGAAAAGTGGGTTCATGATGGGTGAACAGGGATGGTTGCTCTACCCCCCCCCCCCCGCAAAATATAAGAGGAGCACCACTTTAAAAGGTGCCTCTTTGCCCAGTTAGCAGGGATTTATTAAAGTCAGTTGCCCACCCCTGGACTAAGGTGACATATTTTCGCTTGTAGCCTCTCTTACACGGGCCCTGTATAAACTGGAACGGAACACAAGAAGGTATTCTTCAGTTTGCAAATGACGCCTGCAGATTTGAATAATTTCAGAAATCTTTTGTACTTAATTCAGCAAACAGAGGGACTCATTTCATCTTTCCCCCCACTTCTTAAGTTTGTTCCTTGAAGCTGATTGCAAAGTGACAGCCCACGCCTATCATCCCATAAAAACCCGATTTAAGTTCACCCACTTCATTTAGCAATTCATTCAGTTAGCACTGATAATACCTTCACTTACGAAGCTTTCCGGTTCTGGGCTTAATTCAACAGATATTAACTTCACTGTCAATATTTAACTCGGCTCTACAAACAACTTTTGAGATAGAGCATTTATAATAATATCAGGAAAAAAAATCTTTCCACACAGTCATGACTTACAGATTAACTTTAGTCTGAAAAGGACAATCTTCTGGGAAATCACTGTATACCCGTGATGCTATTTTTCAATTTTTCTAAATGATCTCCATAGACAAAAATACAAACTAATTAACCTTTCTAAACCACTCTTCTAATTTATCAATCTTTTATATAGTTTCATCAGCTATAAAGCCACAGTAACTATATTTAATTTCTCACCTATTTATTTAGAAAAAGATATTGTTGCCTTCCTTTTGGAGTTAAAAGTTAATGAGGTTAATAATCTTTTACAATAACATTCACTTTATGATACCAAAAATATGCACATTCTTATGCTATGAGATTTCATGAGTTGGAAAACTATTAAAATGTTGTCACCCTAGTAAAATCTGCTGTTTTGTCCACCTGTTGTTGTTGTTGTTTTTCCCCTGCAGACAATAATTTGAGAATATCATGACATGTTCATTAAAATGTTAGGACATCACAAAAGTCCTGCTAGATCAGGTCCAAGGTTCACCTATCCCAGCTTCTGGTTTTCAACAGTTGCAGCCACTGGAAGCTAGGTGCCTCTGGATGCCAGCAAACAGGCCATGGTATTGATGCTGTTCCCATAATGCTTGTTCCTAGCATCTTGTGTTCAGAGGTAGACTGTTTCTGTACATGCAGGTTCCATTTAGCCATGATGATTAGTAGCCATGAAGCATGCTTTCCATTCACTTGGAAAACACTACGTGATTCAATGCATGCTTCATGCAATGTATTTTTGTACTAGGCTTTAACAATTTTTTTAAAAAAATATTTATATCCCACCTTTCTATTTGGACAACCAAAGAATCAAAGCGGCTAACAAGCAATATTTAAAAACAATCACCATACTATACATAATTCAAAACAAAACGCAATCATAAAAGCAAACATCTTAGTAATATCTAAAGGGAGAAAGCAAACTGGAAAAGAAACGTCTTACGCGCCTGCTGGGGTGCCACTATTGAGAAGGCCCTCTCTCTTGGCACAGCCAGTCAAGCCTCAGAAACTGGTGGCACCTGTACGAGGACCTCAAGGGGTGGGCTGTCTCACATAGAAGAAGGCGGTCCTTATGATTCCTCAGTCCTAAACTGTAAAGGGCTTTAAAAGTCAAAACCAGCATTTTGAATTGTGCTCAGAAACAAATCGGCAGCCAGAGTAGATGGAGGAGAAGTGGTCGAACAGAGTCAAAAAACCACCTTGTCCCCATCATCACCATTTGGGCCACTGCATTCTGCACTAATTGCAGTTTCCCAATAGTCTTCAAAAACTGACATAGAACCTCAAAGAGTGTGTTACAGTAATCGAGTCTCAATGTCAGCGGTGCATGGACCATAGTGATCAGTTCTGAACAATTCAAGTAAGGTTGCACCAGCAGAAGCTGGGCAAAGGCACCCCTTGCCACCCCGCTGCCTGGGCATCCAGGAACAGCAATGAATCCAGAAGTAACCCCAGGCTGTGGACTTCTGTTTAGAATAGGTTGCTGATCCAGTACCTGCATCGCAGGTCTCCCCAACCAAGAGGACCTCTGTTTTGTCCAAATTTAATACCAGCTTGTTTGCCCTCATCCAATCCCCCACTGATTCCAGACATCAGAGAATGGTTTCCATAGCTCCCTTAATATTAGACAACATAGAGGAATACGGATTGGGCTCACCTGTTTTATGCAGATGTTAAATAATATGCGGGACAAGATTGAACCCTGCAGCATGCCACAAGCCATAGACCAGGGCAATAAGCTGGAGTCTCCAAACACCACCATCTGGGGCCTCCCAGCCAGAAAAGAGTGGAGCCACTGGAAAATGGTGCCCCCACCCGCAATCCAGCTTATCATCCCAGAGGTTCACCATGGTCAATAGTGACGAAAGCCACTGAGAGGTCCAGCAGGACTAACAGGGATGCGCTCCCCCTGACTTGTCCCCAGCACGGATCATCCAATGGGGGCGACAAAAGCTGTTTCTGCCCCCAAACCAGGCCTGGAGCTAGATTGAAAGAGGCCCAGATAATCTGTTTCATTCAGGAGACCCTGGAGCTTGGGTAGGAAATACATGAAAATACTTGAAATACAGAATTAAAAATGGATTTTTCTGGTCATGGAAAAGACAGCCAGAGACATTAAACAGAACAGAATGGAATTCAAAGGAAATTGTTCCCAAAATCAGATGGTATGTAAACAGAGACATCTGTCCATCCCTACATTATCAAACCCATTTTTGAAACTATTTAAGCAAGGGGTCATTGCGACATCTCATGCTACTACAGCTATTAGACCCATCAACTTGCACTGTGAAATTCTTGTTCACTTTTAACAGATTTTCTCCTCTTAGAACAATGGGCCTCCTCTGTGTAGATGTACCGGACAATACAGTGGGACTCATACGGAGAGTGTATGTTAGGGCTCAAACTGGCCTGCCATGCAAAAAGAGTAGTTGCTGTTACAGAACTCCCCATTAAATATGTCTTGTGACCCAAGGTAAATACCAAGAGAATATGAAACTCAGGCATAGTTAATTGCTTTTCTCCATCGTCCCTCCCCAGCCATGAAAAGTCACATATAGGGTGGATTTTTTTCAAAAGTTACCACAGCTTATGCTGAAAGATGAACTAAATAGCCAAATAGCCAAATAGCTGGTGGAAATCCGAGGAGGCTTCCCCGGTTTACACCGGGGGAAGGGGACGAACATCCCCTTCCCCCCAAGTAGACTTCCAGGCCGCTGCAGAGATTTTAAAATAAAAACTATTCCCCGGAACGGGGTTAGGATCATAGTTAGGTAGGATTGTGCTCTTTGTGTGTTAAGGAGTGGAACTGTACAGTCCTTTGGATTTTGGCCTTAGTCTTTAATCTATATATTCCCATGTTTCGGAAATTTAAAAATAACTGTTCCTAATTTGGTGAATGAAACTGGTGACGTAGAACAATTTGTCTCCAATTACAAGGGGTGGATCCTTCTATATCTGTGCTATTACCAAGAAATATATTGATTGTCTTTTGTTTCATATGTACTTTTTCCTCCAGACTTTTTAAATACATAGGCTGCATTAACTTACACTTTAAACATCAGAATCCGCTTGTAACCAAGTACTTAAACAAATTAATGAGCTGCAGCTACAATGAATGATTATGTCATTTAGAAGATGGTGTACATTAATGCATTTGACAAAGGCAAAGAAGGAAGATCATTAAACTGGGGCTTTATGGCCCCTGAGGGTGAACAGCAGTGGATCTAATCGAGATGAAGAAGCACAAGTGGTCTGACAATAACTGATTAAACTTGACGGAACAATGGCAAAAATCTAAGAGCCAAGATTAGCTTGTTCCACATAATATCTAGATATGGTCAATTTATTTAATAAGAATACCGTGGGGTCATTGAGAGGATAACGTGGCTATTCTTTTCCCACCCACTCACAATGGTTCGCTTGCTCGAATATTCAGATAAGAGACTTTCTGATCATTTGCTTTTGTTTTTGCAATTGTAAATGGCACGTTGCCTACAAGACACATGTAATTGTCTTACATGTTGGCTGGGAAAACATTGTTTCAGGAGTATTAAAGGTGGCATCTTTCAATATTATGAGAACAAAGAGTTTCATATTATTTGACAAACTTTTTTTTAATAAGACTTTAAAGTGACCATGTTACAATTCTACAACATAAAAGCATGCATGTACGCATGCGCTCTCATGCACACATGTATACGTGTTGCAGAAAATGCAATTTCAATGGAGAATGTGCATAAATGCTATTGATAGTAGCCATTCATAGGATGACATAGAGAAAGGGCACCAAGCGATAGTATGTGCAAGGGAACTGGCACATTTTCTGGTCAACATGTATAGTCTCCAACTAATGTTGACAAATATGCTTAAGTGGATGGTGTCAATTGAGGAGTGTGCACATTGAATATATGAATATATGCTACATGTCAATGAATATATGCTACATGTGAAAATTACACATACAGAATGTGTCCATTTTTGTGTTGTCTGACATCAGTTGGCGATTATCCATACTGATCAGCCAATGATCAAAATCCCTTTTCAACACAGTCAATCTTTGCACATCTTCTACACCTTCATGTGAATAAATGTACACAGTTGCTGGTGTTTATGCACATTCATCAGTCAACTTGTTATTAACTCTAACACACACACAAACTATATATATATAGTATATATATATATCTCAAATCAGTCAATCCTAAATGACTTACAATACAGTTTTTTATATGTAATGTTATATGTAATGTTTTTTACCGCTTGTTTGCTGGAATTTTAACATCGTGGAGTATTTTAAAATCTTTTAAAGCTGTTTTTATTACGTTTACGTGCTTGAGAAAAATATATAATCATCACTGTAGGAGCAGTAATAGCAGCAGCAGCAGCAGCAGCAGCAGCAGCAGCAGCAGTAGTAGTAGTAGTAGCAGCAGCGCTTGGGGTAGCACATGAACATATTCATGTTTAACACTTGTATAACGCTTTTGAATGTACAAGGGGCTTCATGTGTATTATCTTGATGTAATCCTTACAACAACCCTGCAAGGTAAGATTGCAGCTGAGAACCAGAGGTTGAGAGTGAGTGGATTGCCTATCGCTACCTAGTGAGGTCATGGCAAAGGGAAGTTTTGAACCAGGGAAGTCTTCCTTTGCAGCCCAGTCTCTTAATAACCACTATGGTCTATTAGCAATCATGATGTGTGAAGATGCTTACTTACCAGGAGGAGGCAAAATCCAGCAGAAAGACAGGGCAGAATGCAAACTTCTTGGTGTACCCTTATCATTGGAATACAAATCAGGCCTAGAGGAAGCTCTTGTTATATTTACAGCTGGAGTCTGAGCAGATTTCAGGTCAATCACCATATTTATTAAAGTACTTCATAACCATCCGTACAGCTGCCAGTCTTCTAGGTCATTCTCAGCGAGAGTTAATAGGCACTCTAGACAGTATTTCATTTAAATTATAAGGGGGAAAAAACCCTTTAATTTTCTCTCATTTATTCTGTTGCACATTAAACTATCAGGAAAGAAACAAGCTTTAAATCTCCACCTTCTGGATGGGGGACAAGAGTCATCTCATGTAACATCCATGAGAATCCCGGAAAATTCACATTGATACGAATGCCATCCTGAGAACGACATGATTGTGAGGGTTTTCTTACTTGGTAGTTGTTGTTGTTGTTGTTGTTCAGTCGTTAAGTCGTGTCCGACCCTTCGTGATCCCATGAACCATATCCCGCCAGGCCTTCCTGTCCTCCACTATCTTCCTGAGTTCGCTCATTTTCATGTTCGTTGCATCGGTGATGCTGTCTAACCATCTCATCCTTTGCCTTCCCCTTCTCCTTTTGCCTTCAATCTTTCCCAGCATCAGAGTCTTCTCCAGAGAGTCCTCTCTTCGCATTAGGTGGCCAAAATATTTGAGCTTCAGCCTCAGTACCTGTCCTTCCAGGGAATTGTCGGGGTTGATTTCATTTAGGATTGACTGATTTGATCTCCTAGCAGTCCAAGGGACTCTCAGGAGTCTTCTCCAGCACCACAGTTCAAAAGCATCTATTCTTCGGCACTCAGCCTTCCTTATGGTCCAACTCTCGCAACCATACATTGCTACTGGGAACACCATCGCCCTGACTATGCGAACTTTTGTTGGCATGGTGATATCTCTGCTTTTTATTATGCTGTCTAAGTTTGCCATAGCTTTCCTTCCAAGGAGTAAGCGTCTTTTAATTTCATGGCTGCTGTCTCCGTCTGCAGTGATCTTGGAGCCCAGAAAAGTAAAATCTGTTACTGCTTCCATTTCTGCCCCTTCTATTTACCAGGAATTGATGGGACCAGATGCCATGATCTTAGTTTTATTAATGTTGAGTTTCAAGCCAACTTTTGCACTCTCCTCTTTCACTCTCATCAAGAGGCTCTTTAGTTCTTCACTTTCTGCCATTTGGGTGGTATCGTCTGCATATCTGAGGTTGTTGTTTCTCCCGGCAATCTTGATTCCGGCTTGCGATTCATTCAGCCCTGCATTTCTCATAATGTACTCTGCATATAAGTTAAATAAGCAGGGTGATAATATACAGCCTTGCCGTACTCCCTTCCCAATTTTGAACCAATCAGTTGTTCCATGGCCGGTTCGAACTGTTGCTTCTTGACCCGCATATAGGTTTCTCAGGAGATAGGTAAGGTGGTCTGGTACCCCCATCTCTTTAAGAATTTGCCACAGTTTGTTGTGATCCACACAATCAAAGGCTTTTGCGTAGTCAATGAAGCAGAAGTAGGTGTTTTTTTGGAACTCTCGTGCTTTCTCCATGATCCAGCGCATGTTGGCAATTTGATCTCTAGTTCCTCTGCCTCTTCGAAACCCAGCTTGAACGTCCGGTAGTTCTCGGTCCACGTACTGCTGAAGCCTAGCTTGTAGGATTTTGAGCATAACCTTGCTAGCATGTGAAATGAGTGCAATTGTACGGTAGTTTGAACACTCTTTGGCACTGCCCTTCTTTGGAATTGGAACGTAAACTGACCTTTTCCAATCCTTTGGCCACTGCTGAGTTTTCCAAATTTGTTGGCATATTGAGTGCAGCACTTTCACAGCAGCATCATTTAGGGTTTTAAGTAGCTCAGCTGGGATATTATCATCTCCGCTAGCTTTGTTGTTAGTAATGCTACCTAAGGCCCACTTGACTTCACTCTCTAGGATGTCCGGCTCTGGGTCAGTGACCACACCAGCGTGGTCATCAGGAACATTAAGATCTTTCTTGTATAGTTCTTCTGTGTATTCTTGCCATCTCTTCTTAATCTCTTCTGCTTCTGTTAGGTCTCTGCCTTTTTTGTCCTTTATCATGCCCATCTTTGCACAAAACGTTCCCTTGATATCTCCAATTTTCTTGAAGAGATCTCTAGTCCTCCCCATTCTGTTGTTTTCCTTGATTTCCTTGCATTGTTCATTTAAGAAGGCCTTCTTATCTCTCCTTGCTATTCTCTTGGGAGTAAGTCCCACTGAATTTAATTGGACTTCATTCAGAGTACACATGCATGAGATTGGGCTGTAAGTAGTTGTATTCAATGAGACCTTAAGCAACTGTTGAAGAGGTTTTCTAGCCTCAGGGACCAGTGGAACTAGATGAGACATCCCTTTCCACTCCCTTTCCAAATGTCTAAATCACGTCTCATTTTTCTGGATGCTTTAGCAGCTGGATACAACATGACACCCCTCATGTGCAGCATTTTCCATGCAGGTCTGATGCAGCCAGCTTTGGGACGTTGGCCTCAGGAGAAGTTACAACAGGTTAACCGATCATGGAGTTTCCTACCATTTTATAATGACGAAGATTATGAGCTTCCGAAGGGCTAATTAGAACCTGATCTGCATGACAGCTGCCAATGCTCCAGAAAATGTGTCATGAGAGTCATACATAGAGAATGAAACAATCACCCATTGCCTCATTGGAGAAGGATATTATCATTCATTAGCTGGCTACATAGGAAGAACGTACACATTGTACCTGGCAAGAGATCAACCAAGAAGGTGGCAACAACCGTGCTGCACAAGGTGACGTGAACTGGGCTCTAGTTAAGGAAGGAATAACATCATCATTCATTCATTTTGCCTTGGAAATGTACATTCATGGTATACTCATTGAGCTGTTTTAATGCTTAAAATCCATCAGATATGGTGGCTGTTTAAAGCTATGTATAAATGTTTAACATCATAAACTATTGAAAGCAATGAGTCATCTATCAAATTGCAGCTAGTTCACAGAACTAGCTTCTTCATATTCCAGTTGTACCTAAACTTGAATGATTGCTTGATAAAAATCTGTCAGCTTTGTGGATTTCTCCATTTCATCAACGTGCATAAAGAGCAGGGCAGGCCCAACTGTGGGGTCAGTTGAAAACTTTGCCTTAGGGGGTGGGTTGGGGCAGAATACACCTTGAACCCTGCACCCACCTGCCACATTTCCCAACCCTCTGCCAGCCTGAAGGCCAGTCCCAGTCTCTTCTTGAGCCAGAGGAGGAGAAGGAGGGCTTACTGTCCTCCTCTGAGTCCAGCACGGCCACTGCTCCCACCACCACTTCATTTATTGGCCTCTGTGGGAATGCTGGGTGGAATTCCAGTGCCTATGGTGGGAGACAGAAGTGCTGGACTCATCAAATGGAGGTAAATAAACTGGGCAGGGCTGGGGGCAGCTTACCTCCTTCCCCTGAGTTCAGTGCTGTCACTTCCTCTAGTAGCAAGCAGAGGGCCTGCAGGAATCTTGCTTGCTCCCTGCTTGCTCCTAGCATCCCCTCTGCTGGCCACTAGAGAGAGTAGTTACAGAAGTGCTGGATTCAGAGGTGGCGGGTCAATTCTCACATTCCTTGCAAACTCTCTGAGTTCATGAGGATTGGGGTCACCAGGCAGACAGGCAAGCAAGCATATCCATCCAAAGCACACAAACTATGTTGTGTGCTTAGAGAGGATGCACATGAGCTAGCAGGGGTATGGGGGAAGTGTAGCAGAACTTGGGGGCAATGGCAGAATTTGGGGTGGGATTCAGGCAAATCCCTGAAACCTACCCCTGGCATGGACTACCCTTGACACAACGTTTCATGTCCATGTAGAACTCTGCTCAGTAGATGCTTCCCCACTCTCTTTAATCTATCTGAATATTCCCTGTGCATATATGTGCTGAGAGCATTCCCTCATAGGGAGAAGAGTGGGCAAAATTATGCTTATAACTATCATCAATTCAAATGTCCCAAGTGCTTCTTATAGAGTGCTTCAGTAAGGCTCCAATCCGATACACACATACTTGAGAGTAAGCCCCAATGAACACAGTAGCACTTACTTCCAAGTAAGCATGTAGAGGATTGCACTGTAAGCCTCTTAACAGCTATTAAGGCAGTGTGATGCAGTGATTAGTGTGTTCTACAACTGCGGAGACGCAGGTACAAATCCTCATGCAGTTATGATGCTCACTGGCTGACCTTGGACCTCTCTCTCTCTCTCTCTCTCTCTCTCTCTCTCTCTCTCAGCCACACAGAGTGTTGTGAGGATAAAATAGGAAAGGGAACAATATATGTCACCCTCAGGTACTTGGAAGACGGGAGGGATAAAAATAAATCTTAAAAGTTAGATTATCTCCATGTGGCAGATGTTGAGCTGAGGCTGCCAGACTATCAGCTTGCTAAAAAATCATCTACGGAGCTAAGCGTTGAGGTGAGATTGGAACAGGGATTTGCTGCCTCCTCATGTGCCACCCTTATGCTGCATTATATATATCTATATCTATATCTATATATAGATATAGATATAGATATAGATATAGATATAGATACACACACACACACACACACACACACACACACACACACACACACACACTCAGAAGCACCACCTGCACAAAATTACACAGAAAACCATGCAGTGTGTGAATGTCAATGTACAGAGGTGGCGTTACGGTGGGGGCGGTGGGCCCCAAACGGCGGGTCGTGGGGGGTGTACCTTCCGGTGCTCCCTCTGCCACTGGTCCATCTTCGTGCAGCCGTTGTCGGCTGCAAAGTTTTGCCCTCCCACCCTCCCAGGCACTGTTTGGCTCCAAAAACGCCGGGTGTGTGCGTTTCCGCACTGCGGTGGCGCACGTTGATGATGCCTCGCCCCCCAGGGCGTAAACGTTTCTGGGTGGTGAAGACCAGCAGGGATTGTGAAGAGCTCCAGAAGGATCTCTCCAAACTGGGAGAATGGGCAGCAAAATGGCAGATGCGCTTCAATGTAAGTAAGTGTAAAGTGATGCATATTGGGGCAAGAAACCAAAATTTCACATATACGCTAATGGGTTCTGAGTTGTCTGTGATGGCTCAAGAGAGAGATCTTGGGGTGCTGGTGGACAGGTCGATGAAAGTGTCGACCCAGTGTGTGGCGGCTGTGAAGAAGGCCAATTCCATGCTCAGGATCATTAAAAAAGGGATTGAGAATAAAACAGCCAATATCATTATGCCTTTGTACAAATCGATGGTAAGGCCACATCTGGAGTATTGTGTCCAGTTCTGTTCACCAGACCTCAAAAAGGATATAGTTGAATTGGAAAAGGTGCAGAAAAGAGCGACCAGAATGATTTGTGGGTTGGAGCACCTCCCTTATGAGGAAAGGCTACAGCATCTGGGGCTTTTCAGTCTAGAAAAAAGTCGCCTGAGGGGGGACATGATTGAGAAGTATAAAATGATGCATGGGATGGAGAGAGTGGATAGAGGGAAATTCTTCTCCCTCTCGCACAACACCAGAACCAGGGGACATACACTAAAATTGAGTGGAGGGAGAGTTAGAACGGACAAAATAAAATATTTCTTTACCCAGCATGTAATTTATCTGTGGAACTCCTTGCCACAGGATGTGGTGATGGCACCTGGCCTCGATGCCTTTAAAAGGGGTTTGGACAGATTCATGGAGGAAAAGACCATCACAGGTTACAAGCCATAAACAACCTCCTGGTTGTAGGAGTAGGTTTTCTTTGTGCCAGGTGCAAGGGAATGGCGACTGGACACAGGTATCTTGTTGGCTGTGTGCTCCCTGAGGCATCTGGTGGGGTCACTGTGAGATACAGGAAGCTGGACTAGATGGGCCTTTGGCCTGATCCAGCAGGGCTCTTCTTATGTTCTTATGTTCTTATGTTATTGCGTTCCAGGGGGATGTTGCGGCGACCCCCTCCCACGGAGGGGTGTAGGGCCGCTACTGTCAATGTATGTACTTTACAGCATAGGAGCCCTCTAGCCTGAGTAAGTAAGGCTCCAATCTGATACACACATACTTTAGAGTAAGCCCCACTGAACACAGTAGGACGAATGAAAACATGTTAATTGTTTAGAAATCCATGTTGCTGTTCTTGTCAAATGGAGCAAGAAGGCCTATAAACGCTTTGCAGAAATTCTAAATGAGTTTAGCAAAGCTAAGGTGCCTGAAGCTACAATCCTATCTGCATTTTCCTGGGAGTATTGAACATTGAACTCAATGGAACTTACTTCTGAGTAAACACAGTATTGGACCCTCAGTCCAGCAGTTGTTAGAGAGGGACATATATGTCTTCACAGTGTCGACTGAATTCCTTTTCACTCCATATATCTCAACATCCATCCAGCTCCTGTGCTTTCTTTGATTTGTCTAAAATAATCAATCCCCCCCCCCATCTATATGGATTTAGCTGGAAATATAATCAACAAAGAGAGAAAAGGAAGCAAGATCCACATGTATTCCATTGAGCAGACTGCCTTGCCCATTACAAGATCCTTCATTGACAAAAACAGAAATTGGAAATATGGTGCTGGTGAGCATGAAACATCTCAGGCCATTTTCGCCTTTCTGTCAAGCAGAGCCAAATCAATAACTGTCCACAAAGCACATGAAACTCTTTCTAGTTTGCTGGAGCCCTATCGTTACACTTGATAGACATCCACTACAGTGAATAGCACAGCAAAGGCATGCAAATAGCCTAAAGATTCAAAAGTTGCCATTCCGCTGATCTCCACTCATTGACATCTAAACATTAATTTACCTGCCTCCTTGACAATTTGCGGCCAAATTATGTGTGCTGCACAACTGTATGTAGCTTTTGCCATAACATGGGTTTGTTTTCTTTAATGAAAACTCCCTTGCAAATCTTGAGCAGAAGACTAGTGGGTGATGAGGAGTTGCTTAATTCTTCCTTACTGGGCATTTATCTTCTCAAAATGCTCCCCCCTCCCCCGGTTCCTTTTTCCTTCACAGAAGGGAAGATGCCAGTCCCAGTAGATTTTCCCTGGGGATTATTTTCCATTTTTTTCCCCCAGAAAAGCAGCTGGGGATGGTTTTGAGCTGACAATGGCCTGAGGGGAAAGCGAAAAGCATCTTCTTCCCATCCAGCCGTTTTCCACTCAAGATTGCAACTCCTGAGGCTGTTTTTCAGTTGAAACAAAAAAAGTTGGGAAAGTTACATGCAATTAAGAGCCATGTGTATCTTTGGCCCTAACCTTGATACACTGTCAATGCTTGTTAAGTTCTCTGTTTCCCAGCAGAACATATGCTGCCAACCTTCTTACGATTGGCATCATTTCACACAAAATGTAATTTGAAGTAAATGTATGTAAGGAGTCTTCCAAAGGTAAAATACCTGAGAATTGCTAAGGAACGCCAAATGAGTTTCTATAAGACAAGTGACATTACCTCGGGTGCACATCCCTAGTACTCCTGTAGGGACTACTCAGGAAGGCAAGTCACACACTTCACAGACGTTTGTAAGGAAGAGAGCAGTGGCGTAGCGGGGGGCTCACTGCCCCAGGTGGCAAGCCAGAGGGGGGTGCCATGCTGCCTGCGGGGCATGTGCAACACTCGCTGCTCCGAGCAGTCAGACTCTCCCGCCCACCCTCAGCCTCCATTTGGCTCCAAATCAGAGCCATTCCGGAAGCGGGGGGCAGGGTGATGATGCGGGGGGAGGGGTGGCCCCAGGTACCGGCCAGCCCAACTACGCTACCGAAAGAGAGGACTTCATGCTGCTGGTATGTTTTTCCCCATTGTAGGAGTTTGAAATCATGTGGAAGACATCCCAAAGTAGCCATATTCACTGTTGTGAACAGAGGCATCCTGGGATTGGGAAAGAAGAATTCATTAATTTCAATGATACATTTAAGCATATCCGTAGATATTTCCCAGTGCAATCAATGGGATTTAAAGTGCTTAACCTGAGCTCATATGGACCCCGTATTAGTAAATCTAGAACAGGGGTTCTCAACCAGTGGTACTAGTACCACCAGTGATACTTTGGCTGACTGCTGGTGGTACTTGAACCACTGGAACCTCTGGACCACCGGAAACCTGCTCTGATGCAGTGCTTTTGGCAGCGCGTTTTCATTCCCGAGAGGCTCCTGCCTTTGAAGAAGCCTCTCGGGAACACTGAGAAGGGCCCTCCCACCTGCCCAGAGCCTCCTACCTGCATTTTCTGGCCTTTGAAAACCTAAAAATCCAGAAATAACTAGCAATGATGTCATCACCAGTCACTTCCAGTGGTACGCAGCAGGAGAGTGCCGCTGGAGGTGATATTCAGCTAGGAAGGGGTTGAGAACCCCTGATCTAGAACACAAATCTTCTTTCTGTATTCATAGTCACTAATGCTGAACTTAATTCCCACTTCACTCATATGCAATCATGGGGTGGGTGGGTGGGTGGGTTTGAAACCATACTTTACCAGCCTTTTAACTATACTAGCAATGAGTATTAGAGTGGTTCAAGGATGTGAAGAGAGAGCCGGTCACTTAGTTCTTGAATATATGCCCTTACATGCTACAGCAACACATTTTCTCAACTTGTTGTACATTGCTTTGGGAGCCATGTTTGGATGGCAACCAGGTCATAAATATAAATCAGGAACAGAGACATCATTCAGAACTTAGTTAATATGCCAACCTCACCCTTAGTCCTGCTTTCCAAATCAAATCTATTAATTCTGTTTCCTAAGGAGGGCTTCTCTCACACTGTTTTCCTGCCTGTGACTGCCATCTGTACCATCAAGAGAAGTCTGCTTTGAGAACATAAGTGCTATTCATCAACGTTGCAATTTCCTTGTTGTCTCCGTTTGGTAGGTCTTCACATCTAATCTGTTTATGTGCAGCTTTTCATGTGCTGAGTGACAAGCCTGTCATTCTCCATTACCGAGTACTGTTGACAACACTGCCTTTTCAGAATGTGTTCAGGGAACCTTCTAATAATACATGAATCTACCAGTTGTAAGCCTTCAGTCCTATGTAATGTTTGTCCAAGGTGTCTTTTCACGTTCCAGAAGCATTTTAATAGACAAACTATCCTTTGTGGCCCTTTCAGAGATCAGACGATTTACAGAAACATGCAAACAAATTTTAAGAACATTTGTTGTGAATACTTTTATGCTTCATAGAACAGTCAGGGATACCAGTGCTTCTGAGCAATAACCACATGAGGTCTGGAACACCAACAATGCAACTTTCCACCTCTCTCTCTCTCTCTCTCTCTCTCTCTCTCTCTCTCTCTCTCTCTCTCTAAGTGGCATTCCTGGTGTTTAATCAGGGGTGTCACTAGGGGGGCGGGGGGCAGACCACCCCAGGTGTCATCCCAGGGAGGGGTGACACCAAAATGACTTTCTATTCAATTTGTTAGAATATTTGTTACCAGTGGTGCAAAAACGCACCGCTGGTAGAAATGGGGATCACATTTCTCAGGAGGCCTCCATATCATGTGGTCTGGTATGGGAGGAGGTCCATGGAGTTGACACCATGAGATTTTGCCCTAGGTGTCCCAACTTTAGTGACGCCCCTGTGTTTAATGCCACCCTATCTCACCCCCTGTTCTCAAGTTCCATTCAAAAAGTTGTAGCCTGTTTAATCCACCAAGGGCTTTGTTTGTCTCCTTCCTGATTATCTACACAGAGGTCGTATGAAATGCACATTTTTCTTATGTCAGAAGCACTTCATACTATTTTCTCTTTTAGCCTTCCCGATCCTGTTCTGTGATCTTGCAAAAAGCTGCTGAAATGAACTGAACTTACATTCGCTTTAATAAGCATGACTTAAAGCCAACCCCCATCAAAAACAATTTTCCAACATGCAAATTTGTTACAGCTTAATTCAAATGTGAAGATAAGGGGTTATAAAGTTAATCCAGTCTAAGTCTTTGTGGAAAAATAAGCAGAGCAACTTCACAGAAAAGTCTGTGTGCCACATGGTTTGTATTAGCTACAGGAATTAAATGTATTACATCAATAGCATTACAAGATTAGGATGAATATGTAAGCATAAGCATTCACAGGGCTCCCCCTTCCCCCCCCCACCGCAAGAAGTTTTGCCACTGAAATTTGTCACTGTATTCTGAAGTAATTTCTCATACGATTAAAAAAATTGTTAGAGATGTATTCTGAAATGCATTCAGATGTTATCTATTTCATGCTTTGAAGTAACTGTTTGGACTTCTTTCAGAAAGGATTAGGATAAGGATATGATTGTTATCTCAGATCATAGTGATTTATAAAGTCGGTTACATGCAACTTCAAAGATTCACACATTTGTAAGAAATGTGGTATTGCAGTGCAAAGCTTTTGTGATAGAATGTCACTTTTGTAAGGTGGTGTCGCTGAGGGGAAATCTGCACAAATGTAATAGAATAACAGAAGAGGAGGTGAGTCTGTAAAGTGAAAGTTTCACAGAGACAAATACAGTGGATCTCTGGTTTACAATGATAAACCGTTCCTGAGACACCATTGTATTGTAAAAAATATTGCAATGTGACCCCAATAATGCATTATTTGGCGGGCCGCCGGGGAAGGGTGACGCGCGTCACCCCTGCTTCCGCCGGCTCTGCACGTCACCCTCCGAGGCCGGGGGAAGGCCTCGGAGCGTCCTTCCCGGAAGGCGGTCCGGACCCTTCTGATGAGGCCCTATGCGGCGTTTTTACGCATTTTCACGCATGTGTACAAGCTTCTGAGGGAAAGAGGGCAGGCTTTTGCCCTCAGAAGCGTCATGCACATGCGTGAAAATGCGAAAAAATGCTGCATAGGGCCTTGTCAGAAGGGGCCGGACTGCCGGCCGGGGAGGACGCACGGAGGCCTTCTGCTGGACTCGGTGGTTGACGCGTGGAACCAGTGATAGTGGGGGTGATTCTTTGGCACCGCCTTTGGCGGCGTTGCAAATTTTGGGGGGTGCACGGGGGTCACGGGGACAGGGGTGACGTGTGCTGGCAGGGGGGCGGGCGGGGGGAGATGCGTGCCCCCCTAGGGTGACGCGCACCCTAGAGACGCCACTGTTTCCCACTCTAAATGGTTATTTTAAAGGTGCCTACTGCACTCTTTAGGAGCCATGGTTATCAGTTTACACAAATGTTGTAATCATAAAACACAATTACAAGGTTGTGTCCTTCTCTCGATACACTCAGCCCCAATATTAAAAATGCTGCTAATTGCTGAGATGCTACCAAACACTTGCATTCGCATTGCTGATTGGCATATTTATCACCCATGTCCTGTTGGTGGCAATTGTGAGCCTATCATAATGTGACTTATGGTGCAATCCTATCTAGACAAAGATTGGCGGAGTGCCCACTACGCTGGTCCAGGTTGTCACAAATGTGCCATAAGTGGCCGGCAGAGGCCGGCACTGCTCTCCCTGCACCAGATCCAATGAAGCGCCCACTGGGGAAGGTGAGTTCCCCAACGGGCGATGGAGGGGCATGGGGAGGGCAGAACGGGGTGTTCTGGGAGGTAGAATTGGTTGGACCGGGCCAGGAAGGGAGAGGGATCAGCAGTAGCCTCCTCCGCCAAATCCTATCCCCCCTTCCAGGGCCTGGCCACCGTTACAAGGCCAGCATGAATGTGTACCAGCAAAATAGTGCAGATTTAGCTGCGCAAGATAGCTGGCGTACATTGGAGTAGACCCATTGTGGTATCTGGGGCTCTACTCGTGGTAAGGGGACAAACATCCCCTTCCCCCAAGGAGAGCTCCAGTCGCGTCAGCGCTGGGTCCTATCTGGATAGGATGCAGTGCAGGCTCTATGCCTGTGCTGCAGCCTGGCTAGACAGGATTGGGCTGTTATTATATAGTGAAACCTGTTTTACTACAGAAAGTCCATTGTAAAGTGGATTGTAAAGTGAACCTATTGTAAAGCCAGGGTCCACTGTAGTTTCTAACACCATACTTTCTATTGTTAGGTATGTCTGTCATATGACTCTACCTGGCCATTAATATCTTCAGCAGAGACTCCATCTTGCGTGCCATCATTGAGTGATGCTTGATTGGCGTGTATGTGGCCCGGAGCCTTCTCTACAATATTCCCCCGGATGTGAAATTTCCTGCCTCAGGGCATTCCGGAGCACCCCCCCCCTCTCTTTTTGGTTCTAAAAGGTGATCAAGAGACACCTGTTCTGCAAAGCATTTTGCTTCTAAGCTTTTCCTCTATCTGCTGCTGCTGGAGTCTTTTGTTCTCGTCTATCCCTAATTACTACAGTATTATAAATTGTTGAATTTGATTTAATTGTAAATAGTCTTATACTCTTGTAGGCCACCTTGGGACCACCTAATGAAAGGTGGTGTAGAAAAGAATGAGTGAATAAGTGACACATACAGATGTCACACATTAACTGTTAATAAAATCTGCCTAGAATGCCTTGTTAAAGTGTTTAATATTGAATGAACTTTTAATTTCAAAGAGACAAGTAGCTTAAATTCCTCACTGATGAAAACATAGTATATAGTTTACTAGATCAGTTGAGGCTAAATCTTCACAGGCAGCAGAATAAGAAGAGAATGATGAATGGTCCTGAAGTGGTAGCATTGACCTTTACCATGTCAGAATTACAGATGAGGGGAAATCACATTTTCGGTCTCCTACTCCATGCAAGTAGAAAACTAGCACAGCAAGGAGAGGGCTTTCTTACCATACTCCCTTGGGACACATGCATCTTACATATATGTAGACCCAGTTTGCACATCCTGCACTGCAGGAATGCTGACTAATCTGATGAAATTAATCTGGTGCTAGGGAATTCTGTTTCCTTCTGCAACCACAAGGCTTGCAGTAAGTCGGTGCAGGGGTGGGTGGGCAGTGGGTAGCTGGAGACCGATTGAGTTACTGCCCTAAGGCTGTTCAGTTCAGGAGGCCAGTGGCACGCAGCTGCTTATCGCTTGTGAGGCGGTGGCCCAGCTGCACAGAATGGCGACTCATGCTTTGCAACCACCAGATTCAGATTCAGAACTTTTATTGGCATACATAACATACAACATAAACATATAACAAGTACATAACAAGTAGAGGTGGAGAGTCCTAAACCTAGCATACACTACCCATATGACTCGCACTATGCCTCTTTACAATCTGTTTTAAGTAGGTTGCAACTTTTTCTGTTAATACAGCATCTACACCCTGTAAAATAATCCGGATGTTTTCCTGATCCCCCAACCCCACCTATTGGACAAGATCGGATATAAATATTTCACATATAGATCATTATACAGATGGCAATAAAATAACATATGGTGCAGAGATTCCACACCTCCCACAGCACAAGAACAACATCTCTCCCTAGATGGAATCCCTCTGTATCTTCCATAAAGTAACTCTGATGGCATGACATTACACCTTGCCAATAAGAAGGCCCTACAATCAGATGGGCATTTTAGATGGTATAAATACTCTGCCCGTTGGCCATACTTAATAGGAATCTGATAATGGAGTGGTGAGCGTGTCGTGTTGGCAGCATGCTGAAGTTCTTGCTGTTCAATATCCAGAAGCCTGCCCCTAATTGTTCTAAATGCTTGGTCATGGGTCAGTGAACCTACTATATCTAAAGCAAGGCCTATAGATTGTATTTTCTTTTCAAAATAAGTAGCCCCAAAAGGGGGCTCAGAGTCCAAGAGAAGTCGGGTAAGTAAACTATCCTGGTCTAGATCGTAGAAAACCCTTAACCAAAATTTAAAAAATCTCAGCCATGCCACAGTCTCCACCCGAGATTGACCAGCTTCTAAACAGATAGTGGCATAGACCATACAACCTGGCAACCACCATAAAGCTGCTGGAACGTGCATTCCGGTGGCACAGTGGGCCCATAGGATTGGGACATTAGTCTGGACAGTGGAGCCTCACTGCAAAGTATCCAAACAAACAGGGTAATGATACCACTATTCCAAATAAGAAAATGTTACTGAAAAGATACTGCAATCAGAATCTAAACATTTGATTAGCCAAAATGCCTGATTAATATAAGGGTTGGAACCTTAACTTAGCCAAAGCAGAATGAAAGGAAGAGGCAAACAACAGAGAAACAGACTGTGACCTTCAGCATGGAGGCACAATGTCACTGAGACAACTGAGGAAATGAAAGTGGGGAAAGAGAATGACGTTAGTGAAAACTGAGAGCCAGCCTCACCATGAGGTGGAGGGAGGCAGTTGGCTCAGGTGGCAAATTATTAGAGGGCAGAGAGCCTTAGCTGAAGGTCCATGGCCAACCCCTGAGGCTTCAAAATCCATGAGAAGACCGTGATAGACTCACAATGCCAATGCCTCCTCCTGCTCTCCTCTCCACACAGAACGCACGTTCCGCTGTCAGCTGGCCCCAATAGGATGCTCTCCCCCCCCCCGGGCAGGCTTTGTGATGTGCCACAACTTATACATTCTTTTTTAAAGAGCTTTCCCTTTTCCATCAAGGGTCCTGTCCTTCAAGTATGTGGGGATGGGAAATATCTAGAAAAGGGGTGCAATATTCTAATGGAGAGCCTGTGAGTGTCTGGGAAGAATCAATGTAAGTTTGATTATGAATTTTAGCTTCCATATCCACCTTTGACAGTAGCTTTGACATGGTGCTTGTATAGACATACAAAATGATGTAACAGCAACTTTGCTTTATCTGATATTTGTTCTTAACCTTTACTTTTATTGTATGACTTTTCTGTAGTGCAGAAAAGTCATATTTTTATTGAAGAAAAATCATATTAAATGACAATCAAGTTTCAAAGGCCTTGATAACCACATACAAGTATGAGTGTGTGATGTGTGCGTGTGTGTGCATGCATTTGTGTGACTGTGTGCATGTACATGTGTAAAGACTTTCTCTGGCCATCCTCGATCTACAGTTTCTTAACTACTGTATTAGACTATTTTTCCATTGGTGTAAAATATATCGGATTCATCATTACCCTTACACCTCCCCAATAAGCACGCCAGACAAATGCACGTTTGGGTAAATGGTCACTTTATTGATTAAACAACATACCTGCAGAGCGAAAATAACTTGGGCAACTCAAACCCACCAAAGGTGTGTGGTACTAAATGGGGGAAACGGCACTAACCGTCTACCTCCCCCTATTACAATATGGCGTAAACACCCTGACTCCAGGCCCCCTTGGTCTCTGAAGGGTCAAGACAGCGGAGCAGTTTAGATTCCCATGCTGGCCAAGCCATTGATGGTCTTCACTTGCTCCAGCCAGGGGGCTTGCCAGCCAGCCACACTGACCCAGTCAAATGTCGTTATGAGCGGTCCTGGCTCACCTCCTGATCTGTCTGACCTCAAGATGCACGCCGAGCCCCTTCCATCCTACCTACCCATACCCGCACACCCCCTGCCAGGTGACCCACTGGCTAAACACCCAATCTACTGACACAGTCTGAGGTAGGCGAAAAAACCACCAATTTTGTGCCAGTTAGTTGGTGGCCACAAATTCCTACCTGCCCCCCAAAAGGCAACGGGCTAATCCCAGACTATGACATGGAAGCGCGGGAGGGGATCGCTTCCCAGGCGGCGACTGAGAGCCGGCAGAAACGCCAGCTGCTCTCTCTCAGCCGCAAGCCACCTCCGTGACCTCTTCCAGCCAATAGGCTGCCCGGAAACTCGCACCTCTGCCTGGCACGCGAGGGGGGTTGTGTAAAGCCCCCGAGACGCGAAGGTGTCTCAGGGTGATTTTATGCACTCAGTTACTATCATATGATTACTATGAGAGCTGGAGACAAGATGGTGGAATATTTGAAGTGATTCTTGTTTCTGCAAGTTACTGATTCTGAGGGGCAACATTTTGGCCTACAAATGTTGATGTCAGGACCATTTAACCAGGAGAAAATATCGAATTTCCCAGCTGAAACATTTGCAAGCAGAATCATGATGAGCACAAACAAGCCCATAAAGCTTGAAAAATTACAAGTGAATCAATCATACAAAAAATCCAAGTGGGGGGAAATCTTGCCAGTGCTGCTGCCCAATTTCCCTTGCCCTCTAAGCGAAGTGCTTAACATTTGCGGGGGGGGGGAGACAGCAGCAGGCACTTCCGGAGCCCTTCTGGATGCTCTTCTGGGGTCTGGAACTATCATTCCCAGCATCACTGGCTTGAAGCAGACAATATTTGTGCAACTTCTTCCAGAAAGAAGACCCACCAGCGTCCTCCCTTTCCCCAGCATCAAAGGAAAGCATTTTGCTCTGGTGGAAGCGGCAGCAATGCCAGCAGCACTTTTTATTTGAGCCTTTAGGAGCAGCCCATTTAGTCACCCACAAAGGCTCAAGCTCTTGTGGGCATTTGTTTGGAACACACAGGTTTGCCAACTCTGACTGAAGCTATTTCTGGAGTTGTATTCTCCAGCCTGACGTAAAATTTTGGACATTCCTGGAGGCCCTGTGGATAGGCTTACCATATTTTCCCAGTTTCAAACCGGGACACCCCCCCCCCCCGAATTTTTAAATAAATAAAAAACTTGTGGCCGGCCAAAACTTTTATTTATTTATTTGTGGCCATGAAAATGGTCGTTTTGCCGCTGCTGCCACTTACCTGTCCCGCCGCCACCATCTTGCCGCCGCCCTCCTCCTCATCATCATCACCGCCGAAGGCTCCGTGACTTATCTTGGAGGGTTGCATGCACAAGGCTCAACTCTTTTCTTTTTTTTAACACTGTGGTGCTCAGGCATCCTTAGAGTTTTGCCTCAAGCCAGGCTAAGTGATCCTGTTTTTCTTTCACAGATTGGTGCAGCGGCTCACTTGGGCAATTCATCAGGAATGATTGCTTTGTGCGATTTGTTTTGCAACAATTTGCTCTTTGGCACACTTTCATAAGTGGCTCTGTAAGGAGTAAGGAGTTTTGTCCCAATCCTATTCAACTTTCCAGTGCCAGTGCAGCCATGCCAATGGGGTGTGCTCTGCTTGTAGTGGGAAGGCAGTCATGAAAGTCTCAATAAGCAAGGTAAGGGAACATTTGTTCCCTTATCTAGGGAGCTGCATTGCGACTGCATCAGCGCTAGAAAGTTGGATAGGATTGGGCCCTTAGTCAGTGAATTATCCCTATTCGAGCGGGGATTGGGCTACACGATGTTTTAGCGTCTGCAAAATCTACAATTCTAAAAATTCCCACTGGAAGTCTCTGGATAACTAATGCTTTAATATGACTTTTAATTTCACTCAAAAATAGCACTGTTATCAGATCAATTTTCTATTTGACGGAAGTGGGGCAAATTCACTGGAAGAAATTACTCTTAGCCTTTATTATTGGTGGGAAGAAGATATTCATAACGCATCTTAGCTATAAGAAGAATGTCTTGCAATCTTGCACTTATTGCAGTAGCTAGAATAACTGTAGGCACAGGTGCAACTCAAGCCCTATGGGTGGGCTGAGAAGATACCATTTCCCCAATCTTCTTTATTAAGAAACGTTAAGCAACAGAGGCAAAACCTGACCTTTTTGACTTTGGTAAAAACATTTCCTTTCTTCTAAGAGTTTAATAAGCCAGACATCTTAAGAGTTTAATTATTCTGCCCAGAGGAAATTAATGATGTGTAATTTCTCCCTATCTAAGTAAAAGAGAATTTTAAACTAAATTATAAATCCAACAATTGCATCTCACTTCTATTATATCCATCTGTTTAGGAAAGTAGTATACTGATCTATGGTATTACAGTTTGATTGTAACACTGCAGCTGGGATTTAAATACCGTGCTTACATTAATCCCCCCCCCCCCGCCTTTTAATCAAGTTCTTTGTATTAGCAATGGCATTGTGTTAACACACTGTTGCAAATTTATCACCGGCCAATTTGCAGGCTCCTTTAATGATTAAGGCTCTGGTTCACAACGCTTTTACAGTGCTTTTAAGTCAATGGAATTGGACAGGCATAAAAAGGTGTAATGGAGTGAAGTGTCAGAGTCTTGGGCCACAAAAAGCTGTTGACTGTCTGTACCTAACAGATGCATTACCTGCTTAACGTCCAAGCTAGAAAAGAAAATAGACAGCACTTTGGATCACCCTTAACCCAAGATTTTTGCCTTTGCCATGGAAGTAGCAGCTTGCTGTTTCTGTTTCTTCAGGTAAAGCAGAAATTATTTTGCTCATTTTGTTTCAATAGCTGAAATGAAGATGGGAATTCAGTCATCAATTCAATGAGGTGTTTAGCTGATCTTGCCTATTTGGCACTCCCTGTCCTGGTGTATAGAAAAATCAATGTGGCCCCTCCTTTATCTCATTTTTCCACCCATCATGTTTGCATGTAGGACAGACATGCACTTTACTAATACAGTAAAAGCCACATTTTCCAGGGCTTGGTAAAGGGGAGAACCCTCATTTGCTGCCTCAGGCTGGCAGAGATACCAGTTAAAAGAATGCATTGCTTAGCAAAGTGCCAGTTAAGCAAGCCCCCCAGCCGCCCCTCCCTTACCTGACAGGGCTCCGTCCATGGTGCCACTCCATTCTCCTTCCTTCTTCACAAGGGCCCTCTAGGGATAGAGAGGTTCCACTTCCTCAAGATATTGTCATGGGGAAAGTAGTGGAACATCTCTATTCTTACAGGGCATTCATGAAGGAGAACAGCGAGCAGAACGGCACCACAGAATAAGTCATGTCCGATAGGTGAGAGGGCAGAGGAAGTTCTGTCAGGAGTGTGGGAGACACTTGTAAGTCTTGTGAAAACTTTGTTAAACAGCATATTTGGGTAACCGGCAACCTTCATTCCCCATATGTGCTGGATAAAACGTACGGTGGATAAAGTGTACTAATTATTAGTTAGTAATTATTATAATTATTATAGTAGTAATTATTAGGGCAGAAGGTCTGGCTCAGTTGCCGCTGTCATGCCACCATTGCCTGTTGTGCCACCATGCCCGTCGCCGCCGAGCCCCTGCAGCCACCACCACCGCCATATTCATCGCTGCTGCTGAGCTCCCGTCGCTGTCGCCTGGCCCATGCCCATTGCCGCCGAGCCCCGTCAGCCTTCGCCTCCTCCTTTTTTAAAAGTGAATAAGCTTACCTTTTTTCTGGTGCCAAAATCTTGGATCTTGTGAAATCTTGCGAGATACAAGATGATTTGGGCGCCGCCATCTTGGATCTCACGAGATTTCACGAGATCCAAGATGGAGGCACTCAGAAAAAACTAAGTTTATTCACTTTTTAAAAGGTGGCGGAGGCTTCCACTGGGCCTGGAACAGTCCGGGACTGATCTGGGACCTGAGCCCAGGTTCCGGGATCATCCTGGAAATTCCGGGATGGATGGTAAGCCTTCCCTAAGGCAACTGCAAAACAGCCTAATTAGTTTTTAGTATGAAATTAGAGACACTCTTCAATTTCCTTGTCTAGCCACAAATGGTATTTTTCCAGCCTCTTCATACCTTCCTGATCCCCTACTGTTCTTGAAACTGTCAGCAACCCACCCCCTCAAGACCAAACAAACAGCAAAAAGAAAGGACATCTTGCACCTTTGAGAGGTGGACTGCACAGGCCAAACACAGATCTCTGAATTTTGAGAAAGTCAGCAAAAACTTCTATTTATTATTGCTAGGATTTACTCTTTGACCTAATTTCACAGTGAGTACATTGACTTACCACAGAAGGGTTTCCCCTGAAGTCCTCACAATGCCTTGTTCCAATTATATTTTTTCCTCCATTTAAAACTGTTTTATAACCACATTAAGGCACAGCTGGGTGTTGAATAATAGGGCAATAATCCACACCTTGTGCATTTTACAGCACTGTATACAGCCACACACCTAACAATGCTCAAGGTGTGAATTATTACTCCATAACCTGCACTCTGTTATTTCCCATTACTTAAGTCTCATGCTGAAGTCTAAGGAAAGATGAAGTGCATTAAATATTTGCCTTCCGTTAAACCTCCCCTGGAGATCTTTGTTATATTTGTCATCTAAATAAAATATTAACAATCAACAGATACTCTACGTAGCAGAATGCAATGCTCTAAAGGAAAATAGTACCTTATCAACACACCTAACTAGTAATTCACTTCAGTCATTTTTTTATTATAATTCATGCACGTTATGGACAGAAAACAAAATTAAGCATTTCTAACAGTGCTGTGCTTACTCATAAGTAAATCCACTGTGTTCACTGAGGTTTACTTCCAGTTAAGCATGCATAGGATTCCAACTTAATTAACAGCCCAATCCTGTGTGACACTTGCACCAGTGTAACAGTAGATCTACTGGTGTAAGTGCACTTATGACAGTGTAACTTGTCGTATGCCGATAGACATAGGACATACAACAGCATAACCCCCCTCAGATGCCTCGCATGTGCAGTTCAGACACAGGATAGATGCCACTGCAACTCTGGGGGCATTCAGACACCCCCGGAATGCCCCCTGCACCAGCGGAGTTGGGCTGGTGTCCATCCTGCGTCCAAACTGTGCATGCACAGCATCCAAGCGGGGTTACGCTGGTGTCCGTCCTGTGCCCGTCAGTGTCTGGCAAGTTACACTGGCATAAGTGCACTTACACCGGTGGATCTACTGTTACACTGGTGGAAGAGTTACACAGGATTGGGCTGTATATCACATTGGTTTTCATGGGAGATAACTAGCAGCCCAATCCTAACCAACTTTCCAGTTCCGACGCAGCCATGACAACAGGGCGCACGCTGCATTCTGTGGTGGGGGGCAGTCATGGAGGCCTTCTCAAAGTAAGGGAACATTTGTTCCCTTACCTTGGGGCTACATTGCAGCTGCATCGGTGCTGGAACATTGGTTAGGATTGGGCTGTTAGTATGCACTGAACACTTCCACTGAAATTAGTGGGACTGAAGCATTTAACTTTAGGCATTCCCATTCTTTCCCATCCACCAGTTCCAGAGACTTCTATGTGATCAGTTATGCATGTAAATCTCCTGAAAATGCAGGGACTCAAAGATCAGTTGAAATGAATGGGGAAGTAGCTTGAAGCAGGGAGCCTGAAATTCGTATTGCTTGATAGAGATCCCTATTTCTAAATATTACCGCTGTGGCTAAGCATGTCTTAGAGACTCAGTACATCAACAGTTAGAACGGTGTGCAATCAGAACCATACCAATGTAAATAATATGACAGTTCTCTGGAACTGCAGCAGTGTAGGACAGTATTGCATTTAGATATGCTGGCTCAGGTTTTTAGGATCAGCTTGTAAATTTTATGGAATGCTCTCTAGGACATAGGCATCCCTCTATGAGAACCTGGATTTTGCCATATTTTTCTCCAGCAGTTCTCCACAGTGAATTCTCAAACAGGTCTGTAGTGCCATGACAATGATTTCATATCACATCATAATACTGTATATTGCAGATGCAATAAAGAAGTGGCACAGCAACAAAGAGGATAATGCCGCCACGATAATGCCGTCGTGCCAACACTGACGGATGGTGACATCGCCCGTTGACGGTGAAGGATGGTGACAAGTAATAGGGCCTTCTCGGTGGTGGCACCCCAATTGTGGAATTCCTTCCCCTTGGAATTAAGAACTGCTCCCTCTTTGGAGACCTTTCAGGGGGCCTTAAGACATTTTTATTTAGGTTGCTGTTCAACTGCTGACATGGTGGGCTGGCTTTTTTTAATCAACTGTAATGTTAAGTGACCCATTGGCGTTAGTTTGGTTTTTTACCAAAAGGAGGACAGTTCCTGGGCCTTCAATTTGTCTTACCTGCTTGCATAACTCCTTTGAAAACCTCACCTCTCCCTTTATAATAAGAATTTCCTGCCAAGTTCTGACAGATTAAAAAAAATAGATTGACAGCAGACAATTAACAGCTAAGGGAAAATATTTTTCCCTTAGGCCCCCTATGGGTCTCCTTGGACCTAAAACAACTATATAGCTGGCACAAGTCCAACGAGAGCCAAGGGGTGTGGTGGGCAGAAAAATGGGGATAGGATCACGCGTGAGTGCCCTCAAATCCACACCCTCTCTTCTGCAGCATGCCTCCCGGTTCCTTCCCTGAAACTCCCCATTACTCCCTCCTTACTGCACACCCACCCCCCGCCACCAACGTAGCTCATTCGGCGGTGGCTGGGTGCTCCGGTGGCACACATCAGCAGTCACTAGGCATTTGCACTGGTGGACCTGCTATGTATGTTATCACTGCATCTGCAGCACCGACAAAGTGAGCCTTTCACTGATGGAACAGTTCCATCAGCAGAAGGCACCCATAGGATTGGGTCCTATGGCTTATAAAATGAATACGCTTTTTTCAGATTGTCAGGATTAACCTGTCCTCTTGAAATTTTCCATGGTGCCTCATCATGATTTACTTTATTTGGATACAACCCACAGTTTTTTTCAGCATTTGCTCATGGTTTACAGGCTTTCCCCATTATCTAAAGCAGGGGTGGGGAACCTTTTCCCCGCCGAGGGCCATTTTGTTTGCGGGCCGGCCATTAGGCCGGCTGCCATTTTTAAATTAATTATTTAATTTAGGGGCCTCGCCCCCCCATCGGCCTCCGGAGGCTCCGCGCTCACCGTCCGAAGCCTCCGGAGGCCGGAAGAGGGCCCCTGCACGTCCTCCTCGCTCGCCGGTTGGCCTGTTCTGACCAGGCCTTGCCCTCATCGGCCTTGTACGCATGTGCAAAATCGCCGACGAGGGCCTGCTCAGAACGGGCCGAGCCGGCGGCCCGAGAGGACGTGCGGAAGCCCTCTCCCGGCCTCCGGAGGCTCCGCGCGGACCCGGCGGAGCCTCCGGGGGCCGGTTGGGCGGCCTCCCGGCAATCTCCCCGGGGGCCGGAGCTGATGGCCACGTGGTCCGGATGCGGGCCGCGGGCCGGAGGTTCCCCTCCCCTGATCTAAAGCATTAATTTATATAGCAGTAGCACTTCCCTCTACTGCTCTAGTGCATTTTCCTCTAGCATGCAACCCCATGCTTTAGGCCATGACAAACCTGCACACACTTTGCATACAGTCCAGCGCTATGCTACATGGAATCTAGGCACCAACTACTACTTGACATTTTAATGAAGCAATCAAGCTAAATGCACACGTTTTTATTCTCAACCAAAACTAAGCAGCCAGAAGAAGGGATAGAAGAAAAAAAAAAACCAATGCTGGCCTATCCATGTGACATATTTGAAGTGATCCTTGTGACTTTCATGTTGTAATCTTTGGGCCACGATTCTTAATTTAGCACAAGCACGTACTTGTCTCCGGGATGCATCCCGTCGTCTTGGGGCCAGCTGGTCCATTCCAGTGCTGGGCCCTCCCGCCCACCTTGGAGCCATTTGGCTATTTTGGCTCCAGGGGGCGTGGCTCGCGGCATCACATGGGGGCGTCGCATCAGCGGGCCCCCCACGTGGGGGCGTAGCTCCATCTCTGAATATGAGCCAACATGCTTCTGTTTCCAACCTTAACTATGCATTCCTTCCTAAGCATGGTTGGACGTAAGTCTCACTAAATTCAATGAGATGTACTCTTCAGCAAATGTCCAGAGGACTGCAGCCTAAATGCCTTACTGGGGCATCATTTCAAAAATGGAGTAGGCAGCAGTACCTGTCAATCAACCCTTCAGTTGTCTCAAAATAAACACTTCAAAACCTAGAGAACCTGGAGGATATTTTTGAAAAATATGTCTGCCATGCTTAATGATTTTTATTTTGTTGATATACTATTTGTCATAGTTCACGTCCATTTCAGAACTGAAATGTTTCATTCAAATTTGAATGGAAGAATTGGAAATGCTTGCATACTCTGGATATTTGTATTTCTTTCATCTCTCAAAGGTGATGGAGACGCATACGATAGCCGATGTTGGTTTTGCATTCTACAGATTGGTTTAAGCAAAACAAACAAACAAAACCCACTCAGTTGGGAAAATGCACGTTTTGTTTTATTTTTACCTAGTTCATATGCTGGAAAAGTATTTCTTTGTTGAGCAAAGTCAGGCCCTCAGGGAATGCCCAGCATTAGCACCTGGCAACAGAGCCAGTGCAGTGGCGTTGCTGGAGGGGGTGCAGCACCATAAGGGGTGCAAGGCGCTGCACCTCACCTTGCAAACCAGTGTAACACAGCCCCTCCCATTCACCCCCAGAGCCATTCCAGCAGCAAAGGCAACGTGCAGTTCACCACCACAATGGCTTCGGGGGGGGGGCTGCATTACACGGTTTGCAACGTGCGGTATAGCATCTTGCACCACTTACGGTACCACACCCCCTCCAGCAATGCCACTGGGCTGGTACCAGGCTATTTTGTGCCTTAGGCAATGCTAACTACTTGCACCCTCCATTTTTTTCATAAGACTTTATAATCAACTATATTCCAGAGCACTGTTGTGGTATTTATCTTAAAATAAATAAATATATTGTCAGTTGCATTTTTACATGGGTTAAAAAAACTAATCTATAGAAAACTGTGCTCCTCAAAGGTCAGTACTGCCCCCCCCGCTGAGGTCTGTGCCATAGGAAGCTGCTTAGTTGGCCTAACAATAGTACCGGCCCTACATGGTACCCTTAAGCAAATGCTGAGAATTTGAAACCACTGCGCCCAGAAGAATACAATAGTGATACCACGGACATCATGGTTTCCAAGGGTGGCAGTAGGCAGCAGCCAGGTTGGGTACTGACTCAGGTCCTATGCCCACCTAGCCAGGTCAACCCCTGAATCATCAGTATCAGAATAGCATCCAATGCATAATCAGGGGGCAGGCAAAGGGAGCCATGGGGAACTCGGTACTGGGCCTGATGTAGCTCAACAAAGCAGCACGTTTCCAATCTATGAGGGCCCTCAACAAAATGCTGCCATCACTGCCATTTTCCTTCTCTCCAGTACCTTTACATTTTCACCTAGCATTCACCTGAAATTTCTGTGCTAATATAATGCCCCAATGCCCTTTGCAGCAATGCTCCAGAACAATGCTTCCTCAGGGCAGGGCACTGGGGATATTAGAAAGGTGATGCTATCTAGCCCATATTCGCCCCTGCCCCAGCAAATAGACTGTACTGTGATATCTTCCTCAACCGCTGATACGACAATAAAATTTGATATAAGCATCTATGGCACAACTTTCCATCTGACACGTGAACATGAGTTTATAGACCCATTTTGCAGCATAGGAAGGATAAAAGATCCAGAATACATTGCAGTGCAACATCTGAAGCAAAATATAGAAGGGTCCCTGTATTCACGGGGGATAAGTTCCTGCTCTTTCCACGGTTAATTGAAACCGTGGAAAAGAGTGAAGACCCCCGCGTGCATTACCTTCACACTTCCTGTTAATGTTCAGAGCCTCTCTAGCACTGAGGCTGCTTGCTATAAGCATTCAGACACTATGCTATAAGCAGCACGCTGCTGCTTATAGCGTTATGTTTAAGAAATACCCACACTGGCTTGGTGCCAGTGCTACACACATGCAGGTAATGCGCATGGGGCGCATGGATCCACGAATCCACTGATACCTTATCTGCGGATACAGGGCCCCCCTGTACCTCAAACAACATACTTTACTAGGAGGTAGACCAAAATAACCACTAAAGTTAAAATATATACAGTATATATATATATATATATATATATATATATATATATATATATATATATATATATATATATATATATATATATATATATATATTTAAAAAGGTTGAAAAACATGCTGATCAATAACCGACAACCATTTAGCTAAGACAAGGAACAAGTCAAGGGATTCAACTTGAAAGGCCCTCAAACTAACAGAGAGCTCAGAACTCAATCCTATCCAACTTTCCAGAGGTGATGCAGCCACAATGCAGCCTCGAGGTAAGGGAACAAATATTCCCTTACCTTGACTAGGCCTCTATGACTCCCCCCCCCCAGTATGCAGAGCATGCCCTGTTGACATGACTGCATCGGTGTGGGAAAGTTGGATAGGATTGAGCCCCAGTAATGCAGCATGCTTTTTGGAGTACAAGACAAATTTATGCCACTCTAGGGGGAAAAAAAAAAAGCTCAGCAATTTCCCCAAAGTTATACACTTCAGGACACAGAGAGAATTTTGAATTATTTACTTGACAAATATGACTAGCTATTTGGTAAATTATTGCTCAAATTAAGCTGTCAAACTAAACCATGTTGTGGTATAATGATAACACATTACCATGTTCTAAAGACGAATTTATATAACTCTTGCAATTGGCCAGGGTGTGTGTGTGTGTATGTGTGTGTGTGTGTGTGTGTGTGATTGATGAACCAATATTTTTAAATGGGCTGATTTTTATTCCTGTGTGTGTATGCAAGAATGCAAATGTGTATGCTTGTTCTCTTTGCCGCTTGGATAACTCATCAAATAATTAAATTTGTGAAATTTGGATTGAATGTTCAAATTATAAATGAAAGTCTATGATTAGTATATATCAACAGAGAACTGACAAGATAACGGCCACAATCCAATGTTGAGTTCAGCCTACCTGACTCTATTGGATTGTGTTTAAAGTATACATGAGATCAGCAGTGGGGAACCTCAGGCCCGCGGCCCGTTTATGGAGCCCGGGACGATCCAGTCCGGCCTGCGCGAGACCGGACCCGATTCTATCACGTCCGGCCCGCGCAAGACCAGACCGGAGGCTCCGGAGGCCCCGCGCTCATCTCAGCGTGACTAAAACTCAAACCGGCTGTTCTGTACATGTGCACAACGCCGCTAAGAGGCCAAGAGAGGGCAATCTCTCTTGCCCTCTCTTGGCCTCTTAGCGGCGTTCTGCGCATGTACAGAACAGCCGGTTTTAGTTATAGTAGTGCCAAGGTGAGCACGGGGCAGTGGCCCGGTCGGAGGCTGAAGGTAAGGAGAGCAATGGGGGTGGTCGCGTGCGATGGGGGGGTTCACGCGTGACAGGGGCGCCCATTTGCGGTGGAGGGGTGCACGGCCCGCGACACATTTTCCCCATGGGAAAATGGCCCTCCACCGCAAATAGGTTCCCCTCCCTTGCATTAGATGAATGCTAAAAAGACGTAGAAAGGTACTAGTTGCTATGTTGAAAGTTGCAAGAATACTATTTTTTTAACATGGTAACTACAGCTAATAGCTTCATCCCTCCCTCCCTCCCTCCTTATCAGGACATCCGAAATCCAGACATTGGTGGGGGGGGGTATTACTTTTTTAAAAAAAAGTTTTCCACCTGACTGGCATAGAGCACAAGGCATGCTGGGGCACAAAATTATTAATTATTAAAATTATTGTATTCAGGCTATGTGTATAAGGTGTACATGAGACACAAATGAATTCCATGTTTAGACTTGGGTCCCAGCCCCAAGATCTCATATTTATGCAAATATTCCAAAATCCAGACAACTTCTCGTCCCAAGAAGTCTGGATAAGGAATACTCAAACTGTATATCATCTATCTATCGATCGATCGATCAATTGATCGATCAGTCGGTCGATCGATCAGTCGTATATGGCTTAACATTAATTCAAGAATTCTATTTCACCTTATGATTAATCCCTGGAAGACTTTGTGTTCAGTACAATAGTTCCAGTTGAAAACACATACCATAAATCAAGAACTGTAGGCCATTTCTTTTCTTTTATTAAGAAAAAAATAATAATGATACATTAAAAATATTATTTAGGAGATTTTTTTAGCCCTTCGTTTGGCCTCCCCAAAAACTTCCCAGGGCAGTCAACATCAAAAATCTACAAATACGTCAACAATATAAAATCATACACTCTTTTTAACTCCCCCCCCCCCCGGTAGGCGATCGGTGTCCCTTGGCCATTGTAACGGGGGGGGGGGAGACAAAGAGGCACAGAACTGGCCGGGAAGGTCCTCTGCTGAAATCCTGGAGCAGCTGCTGTCAGTTGATGTACACAGCACTGGGCTCGATGAAACAATGAACAGACCTGGTCTAAAGCAGCCTCATATGTTCAATATGAACAATGGCACAACTGAGTCCCAAAAGAGATGGTTAGTTTTTGATAGATAGATTTCAAAGGAATCAGCAATGTACAGTATATAAGGGCTCGATTGATCCAGGTGGGCTCCTTGTTAGCACCAGTCATTGCTTTTCTACTTGCAGTCCCAGGCAGAATTGCAATGCTCCTTCCATGCCATAATAGGTGTACCAATAGTTTGGGACACAGGAAAACAGACCCTTTGTCTTTTACCCTCCCTGTTTCTGGTGCAGTCTGTTGAATCTGCACATGCACTTCTCAAACAGGAGGGGGCAATACTACCTTTCAAGCAGGAGGGGGCAATACTACTTTCCACCAGTTGAAACCTGCAGCCATTGCAGTGCTGTACTGCTGTTCTTAAAAAAAAAAAAAGTCAATTTTTCTCTTATTGGTTTAAGCATGGGGAGAATTCATGAGTTCCTGACAATGTCATATGAACCCCCCCCCAAAAAAAGAGTGTGACAATTCCCGACTAAATACCCCATCTGGAAGGAGCCTAAGACTTAATTTGAGACTAAGACTTCTTGGATCCTGGACTTATTTTCAATGCCAGCATAAACACGTGGAAAATAATAATACAGAGATAAAATGCTAATAGCGAGTAATCTATAAACAATCTGTTGCATATATCATATTTAATATACTCTGACATTTTCCTGTTTGTGGGGCAAACACTGATCATGCAGTTTTTGTTTTATAATGTGCTCTCCAAAGGTTTTGATCAGCCCGTCAAAGCCAGGGAGCTTTGTTTAGAAGTAAGAAAGTATTAAGAAGCCTGCGGTGTGGGCATAAAGAGCCTCTTACAGGATTTTAAAAGACACTTTGATGATCAATTTTTGAAAGGTACATAGATCTATCCCAAAGTGAAGTCTATTTGCTGACATAAAGAAACAGTTTCAGTGAGACCATCATACAAGGTTTGGTAAACCATTCTCTGTTTTATCACTCTTTTGTAAAGAAGTAATTTCCTGCAGAGGGAAAGGGAGGGGTGTGTGGAAATTATATTCCTTTGCCTTTAATTGCTTGCACCACTTCTTTGGGATGTTCGGTGACCTTTCTTTTTATTTGATCAAAAGAAAATTTGAGATACTTTGAGGCTTTGAATTAAAGTTCCCTTCAATTCAAACTGTGTTTTCCCCTCCAACATCCTATTAAAGGTTGTATCGAGAGAGCAAAATTCTTACTTTGATATTCCCGTCGTGTAAAAGCAACATGCCTACCTTTGCTTTCATATGCTCCATCCCCAAATTTAGAAAACTGCAGTCATTCTAAAACAATTATTCTACAACAATTAGCTATCTGATTACATATAGAGCTCAAGAGTTCACACAAATTCAATGTTCACACAACTCTTGAACTCATTCTAACTGCTGATGTGTTTGTGCCAATACTACCAAATGAGCAGTTTGACATCGTTGCCCCAGAGAAAACCTGAAAATTCTAGAATTTATTGCAGAATTCTTGGATGAGGGAGACAAACTCCACCCTCAGTCCCTGACTTCTCCCCCTTGCCCCCTCCATTCCTCTCTTACAGCACAATCCTGTGTAACTCTTGCACCGGTGTAACTGTAGATCCACCGGTGTAAGTGCACTTATGCCAGTGTAACTTGCCGTATGTCGACAGATGCAGGATGGAGTAACAGAAGCGTAACCCCCCTCAGACGCTGCGCATGCGCAATTCAGACACGGGACGGACACCAGCGCAACTCCGTTGGCACAGGGGGCATCCGAACACCCATGGAATGCCCCCTGCGCTGGCGGAGTTACAGCAGTGTCCATCCCGTGTCCGAACTGCGCATGTGCGATGTCTGAGGGGGGTTACGCCGGTCTCTGACTGCATCCATCGACGTACAGCAAGTTACACTGGCAGAAGTGCACTTACACCAGCGGATCTGCAGTTACACCGGTGCAAGAGTTACACAGGATTGGCCTGCTAGGCAACAGCACAGAGCAGAACTACCTCAGCAATTTTCTCTTCTCACCTCAGGCAGCAGCAAAACCAAGCACATCAGCTCTTATTCACACCTGATCGACTTTTAAAAGGGTGCCATCTTTGCTCTTCTGTTCCCAGCTTTTTTGCCACAACCCTCAGTTTTTTCCCACACAGTTTAGATAGTGGTACTGTCAGAGGAAAGCAGTCTATAACATACATAGGCAAGCAGTTTCCCCTACTAACTGGGCAAGAGGCATGTTTTCAATTGGTGCTCCTCTAGGGGGAGAGTAACTGCCCCCCTTTCACCCCAGCACATTGTCTTTCTGGTGGCTGTTTGCTGGTGGCGTTCTGCATCATTTTTAGATTGTGAGCCCTTTCGGGACAGGGAGCCATTTAATCATTCGATTTTTGTCTGTAAACCGCTTTGTGAACTTTTTGTTGAAAAGTGGTATATAAATACTGTTTATTATTATTATTATTATTATTATTATTATTATTATTATTAATAATAATAATAATAATAATAATAATAATAATAATAATAATAATAATAATAATAATAATAATAGTCACATTTAGAAGGGAAGAAGAGTTCTCTCACAAGCCCTGCTGCTTTGGTACAGGTGCTATGGCTTTTGTAGGGAGAAGCACATGACCGGAACATTCCTTTGCATTGGACGCCACCCCTGATTGGGACGAAAGCAGCAACAAAGCAGAAAAACCCATCCTATCTTCAGCCATCCAGAACATCCATCCACTAACTAGTCCTAACTTCTCAGTTCAGAGACTGAAATTAATTCAGACTGCAGTCCTATAACACTTACCTGGGATTTGGTCCGACTGAACTCACCTGTACTTACTCCCCAATAGACCTGCATAGGACTGGGCTGCCAAAGTGGGTCAACAAGGCACTAAAACTATCAAGGACTCTCACCTCACCTCTCATTCTCCCCAGGGCAATGAATGTGCAAACAATAGCAGGGTTATCTCTACTTATGGGTAGAGCTCATGGTTCCAGGAAGCCACTGTAAATGACCCAAGATACTTAGCATGGGATGTTTCTGAAACACCTTTCATTTTGTAGTTATACAGAGAGGAACTGATGTTTATCAATAACCCTGGTATAAGAACCTGGAAGATCTTAAGATAAGCACAGTCTTTTATAGGGTTTGATGAAATGCAACATCCACTTCAGTATATACTGCAATGCCCAAAGGATGGAAGAAGATGCAGATTCTCACCAGCTACCACTGCCAAGTCAGCAAGCTGGGGAAAGAGAAGGACAGTACATTTGCCTATAGAAATATTTAGAATGCCCTTGTGGCCAGTATATTGATATACAGTACAAATATGAACAGATGGAGCTGTGTTATGGTAAGTTGCGCCATCGGTTCATCTAGCTCAGTATTGTCTACACTGACTGCTGGCACCAAGATTTCAGAGAGTGGTGGTGCTCCACCATTGAGCTACAGCCCAAGGCACATCTTTGCAATCAGGTCTTGTCCAAGCCCTTTCAACGCCTAGGTTCCAAGGTGCTACCCTCATGTCTCCCCCCCCCCATTTTTTTTTTTATTTCTGGGCACACAAATTACCACATCATCATTTTGATCTCACCTGCTCCAGCAGCAGTAGAGGTGACGGGCGGCGGCCTTGGAGGAGACTATCACTACCACTGGGGCAATTATGCTTGACCGCCCCTCCACTCCTGTTCATTTGCATCTGCTGCTGCTACTCCTGCCTCCTCCTCGTCGTGGTGAGGCTCCTTCCCTCATTTCCTTTTTGCCAGTCTTCTGATGCTCTTTTCACACTGCAAGCATGAAGTGGCCAGCTAGTCTAGCTTAGGCAAGGACAAGAAAACACACGAGTGAGCAGGGTAGTGGTGGTAATACTCAGCAATGAATGCTGAGGAGCAAGGGGGGGGGAGTTTCCTGCCCATTGCCTTCTCCGCACAGAATGGCTCCGACGGCGAGGGGGCGGGGCTGCCTCGTGCCAGCTTGTAAACAGGGACTAGGACGGGGCGCAACTTACGGTACCACCCCCACCGTAGTGACGCCTCTGGGGCAATGTGCCACTTTCCAAAAGTGCTGCCTGGCTTTTGTGATTCACCATATCCCTGTAAGTAATGCCTGTGCCAAGTCAATTAGCAACCCTTCCCTTGTCACATGGAGACAATGGTAGGAAAGTAAAGCAGCCTTCTTCTGGCCACCACTCATTGGTGGCAGCTGGGAATACCAGCAAGGCCTGCTGCGGGGGCCACACAGCGAGTAAATATATATTATGGCAAATGCATGCAAGGTCACTAGGGTGTCCCGGCAGGGATGCAGATGGCATTCTGGGAGTGATTTGAGTGTCTTGGACAGCTGCCTCCTTGGCACAATCTTCCTTTCCTTTGAGGCAAATACCCCTTGCAGGTGGGGCAGAACAAGATCGTTTGGCTGCCTTTCCCAAGCGGAATTCAGCTGTATCAGCACATGCCAGAATTTGTGTTCCCGTCGCGAAAATATCCTTTATTGCTATGGGCTGTTTGTGATATAATTATTAACCAGCCAGAATGGGTGTATTGTTTATACATTTCCTTTGCGTTGTTTTCATTTCATTTGTTATTTCATCATTTCATTCATTCATAATGTATCACTGGAAGTAATAACATGTTATGTTCCATTAGCATTATGGGTTTCTGCTTTGAGACAATTTGGATTTGTGGCATGCAAAAAAAAAAAAAATCCCTTTTCCACCAAGCTATCCCTCCCAATAATTTTATGAACTCAATGTCGCAAAGTTTTGTAATCTCTTCTCTGTGTTAGCTGTAATGTTGTTAACCAGATTGATTTTGACCAATAATTTATTGTGGATTCTTTCTCTTTTTATGATAGACATTTTTTTAAAAAATATGTCTTCCCATTTTCCCTTTATGAGGTACATTTTCATTTTTATTTCTCTTCCCAGTATTCTCAGAAATGGAAGTTGTTAACATGCTGCAGCCCATGCACAAGGACAGGAAGATAAGGCTGATTCAGTCATGCATGCACAGCGCCTGATTTCTCATGAGCCTTGACTACTCAACACTTGATGACTAAAAGCAGAATGTGTGAACAGATTCTGCTGAAAAACCTCACACTGGAGATGATATTGAGTTATATAAAAGTCCATTGTGTGCTATTAGATCTGTGGTGGCTCATTTAGACGTGCAGAACATTGCAGCTGCTAAGGCCCCAATCCTATCCAAATCCCCCCCTCCACCAATGCACGAGTGCCAAAGAGTTGCGCACTGCATCCTATGGTGAGAGGGCAGTTGCAGAGGACTCCCCAGGGTAAGGGAAATTTCATTCCCTTACCATTAGCTTTCCCTGTGGGTTTCCTTGGTCTATGTGCCAGCTATTTTGCTAGCGCTGAACCGAGGAGAGTGAGGCAGAAGAGAAAGGAGCAGGAATGGGGATAAGATATGACCACACGCAAGTGCCCCCAATCCCGCCCCGTCCTGGCCCCATTCTGCCTCCCTCACCGCCCCCTTCCTGACCCGAAATGCCCCCATTCTGCTCTAATGAGTAGAGCTCACTGGCTCTCAGCCAGTGCTGGATCTGGCCTCTAATGATGCCACCCATTAGAGGTTGTGTTTCCACCTTTCAAATCTGATGAAATTCATGGGTTTTATGTGCCAGTTCTGATGCCATAATGAAATATGCACAATCAAGAGCATCTAACTTTTTTTCTCATTCAGGCATTCAGAAACTTCTCTCTACTGAGTTCTTTCTTGCACACATCAAGTCTGTCTTTTTTTACCAACAGAGAATTGTTTCAAATCTCATGAAGGCATCTTCAAAGGCTTATTTTCTCGGTTTGGGCACAGGGGAATCTCTCTGCAGTCACATTATAAAGAGATTATCTCATATACACTTTCTCTCCAAATTATACTGCAAACTCATTTATTGTACCGATCACAGACTTTCATCATTTAAAACAATGCAATACGACATCATAGTGCAGTTTGTTCCTACAACATTTGGAGAATGATTAAGAAGGCATTAACAAAATTGACAAAATTAAACCTTTTTTTAAAGCAAGTAAAATACGTTACCTTTTTTAAAAGCAAGTAAAATATGTTTGCACCGAGTAGTAAATACAGGATGTTTTCCTTTTTCCTTTTTCCTTTTTTCTTTTTAAATAGTGCTGGGGTGGTGCCTGAAACAGGGTGAAACAGTGAGGTGGTCACATGTACCTAGTATCTCTGGTCGGTCCTCCAGAGTCCTCTCTAGGCTCCGGAGGACCGACCAGTGAAACTAGGTGTGTGCGTGCTAGAGAGGCACCGCCCAGCACCTAGTCTTGCTGCTGGCCCTCATGGCTGCCGTGCCGAAGAAGCCGAGGAACAAAGTAAAAGTTAAGTCACCCCCTCCGTGCTGCACCCCCGGCACTGCTGCCGTGCCTGGGATTTTTTTTTTGCAAACAAAGAAGCTGCTGCCGCTTTCGTGCCTGGGGTTAAGCAGCGGCAGCTGGGTTAAAAAAGCTCGTGCACCACCACCCCCGCGCTCATGGAGGACGCAAGAACGGCCTAAAAGAGGCTATTTAAAGCCGATTTTTAGGACGGTTTTTGCAGGTTTGTTTTTTGCGGTTCCGCCTGTGGCGGTGAGGAGTTAGGGGGTGCACAGTGAGGGGGGTTGCAAAATGGTCAGGTGGCCCCCACCTGAAAAAGGGCTAGCTGCGCTGCTGGGGTGGTGCAGGGACTTTATCACTTTGCCCCACCATTGTTCCCGTCCCGATCATGTGCTCTCCATGCACTATTTAAATTAGAACAAAAGCTTCTATTGACTTTCTATCCAGAGGAAATGCAACTCTGGGTGCTACCCCATAAAATTCAGACTGGTCGTGTGGTTACAAGAACACAAAAGTCATCCATAAGAAGTAGAACATAAGAAGTGCCCTGCTGGATCAGGCCAAAGGTCCATATCTAGCCCAGCTTCCTGTATCTCACAGTGGTGCCACCAGATGCCTCAGGGAGCACACAAGACAACAAGATACCTGTTTCCTGTTGCCACTCCCTTGCATCTGGCATTAAGAGATAGCCTCTTACTAAAACCGGGAGATTGCTTATCCCCATTATGACTTGTAACCTGTGATGGACGTTTCCTCCATAAACCTGTCCAATCCCCTTTGAAAGGCATTCAGGCCAGGTGCCATCAGCACATCCTGTGACAAGGAGTTCCATAAACTAATTACATACTAGGTAAAGAAATATTTTCTTTTGTTCTAATTTTGTCTGTTCATAATTTTCCTAAGCTCTTTTTTTCCCCTGAGAATGGAGACTAAATAGTTCTATAAGCTTTAATATTTGTTCTTAGGCTAGACTCGACCACTGTATTTAATTTCAGTGAATTTTCATTACTTCAATTAACCACTAACTTAGAGGCCAATCGTCCTCATTCTTTACTTATTGCCACTTGGCTAATATTTAAACTTATCCAGGGCTTACTAGCTGGAGAGGGCCACTGTAATGCAATTGTCCTAGCTATAACCTTGGTACCCTGAGAGCTTTGGAAATCAAGTTTCATCAGAGATACTGGGGAATTAGATCAAAATTGTATTATGCTCATAAGAATGCTCAGAAGTGCAGAGTACCGAAAAAGAAGCCTCTCCACTTCATTCTCCTTCATTCAGAAACATGGTCCTTTGGTTTTCAACACTTGCTAAGTAAGGATCAATTAATGCAGGCCTGTGGAAAAGAGTTTCTTCACAAGCAAATGGGAGAGTTTCTTTCTCCTAGACGTTAGCATGGTCACTCAGCCTTCAAGTAAGAGGATCGTTGCCGCCAGAAACATTGGGTTTTAGTGATGAAAAATTGCATCCTCCCAGTTTTCTCAGTGGTAATCTCTTAGTGGGAAGGAACTTCTACACCATTATGTCAGATGCAATTATGTGCAGCTACTGTGGGTTTTGCTTCTCAACATGTATAATCATGGCAAGAACACCCACAAATTCTTCACATGAACATATACAGGTATACATTTTTTAACTCTCTTACAGCGCAATCCTAACCAACTTTCCAGTGCCGGTGCAGCTGCAATGCAGCCCTGACATAAGGGAACAAATGAAGAGGTCACCCTCACCTTGAAGAGGTCTCCATGACTGCCCCTGCACTGCAAAATGCAATGTGCACTCTGTTGGCACGGCTACACCGGTGCTGGAAAGTTGGTTAGGATTGCGCTGTGTGTTAGGACTGGGGTGTAAGTTGTATAACCAAACCCATGAATCACTCGCTGGGTCTGGATATGTAATAATATATAATAGAGGGGCACCCAATCCTGTGTAAGATACAGTGGCCAGACTAAAGGGCCGGCCGCTGTATTCTATCCAGGTCCCGGGCTGCCCTGGGGAAGCCCAAGTGCACCTCGAGGGAAGGGGACAATTGTTCCCTTCCCCGGTTATAAGTGGCTTGAGGCCCAATGGGTCTACTCAAACGTACGCCAGCTCTGGAGCTGGCGTACATTCGAGGCCTCCATGTAAGGCCACCGGGTTGGGCCTGGAGAGGGCTTTGGATGTTGGCGTATCTTGCCGCCGATATCCCCGCCCTCTCCAGGCCCACCGCGGCCTATGGCCGCCCTTCCTGCCCGCCCAGTCTGCCTTCCCTCCACGCCTGCCCTGGCCGGTGTATGACTTACCTGCTCTGGTGGGCACAGGGCCAGGTAGGAGCCGGGGTAAGGGCCGCCGGCCGCTGCACCAGTGGTCCTTACTCACTGGGTGCCGTGAAAGTGCTTTACAGCACTTTCATGACACCCTGCCTGGGTGTGTGCTCCCCTGGTGAAGTTCTACACTGAATTGCGCCGTAAAAAACAGAAGGCTTATCAAACATTGCTGAGTCAATGACAGTCCTCAAGAAATGTTTCTATTGTTTTCTTGGACTGTGGAGAAAAACCCAAGAGCATAGTGATGGCTTATCCATCCCTCCTTCAGGGACTTCCCTTTCTAGTGCCCCTCACTCACACTAAAGGCAGTCACTGTTACCATCTATTATGAATACCCCCTACCTACACCATTACGTTGTTCATAGAAGATGATATTTAGTGATGTGATCTGCTATGTATATTTGTATCCCCAACTGATGTGATAGTCCAAGATGTGAGCCCAAATCAAGATCCAAAGATGTGAGCCCAATCAAATTCAGGACAAAACTCTTCAGGTAAGCCCCCCAAAAAACAAAATGGTTTTTATACAAAGGGAGTGTGAACTTCTAGCTTCTTGATAGCCTGGATACCGGGATTGTTCATATTGTTCAAACCAGTGGGGATATGAAAGTACCTATCGAAACAGATTAAATCCAAATAACTCAAAAGCAAACATATTGCAAATTCTATTTCTTTTTTTTTCTTTTTGTTTAAATATGATTTGTCTTCTCAGTTCTCATCTACTTTGGGTCTAAAAAAGAGCTATTGTGACAAACACACTGAAATATTTCACATGATTTCCGTTTGTAAGGAACAGTATTTATTCTCCTGTCATCTGTGCAGTATGCTACCATTAAATTAGAACACCATGACTAACAAATGTACGTATTTGAGAATTGTGAAGCATACCCTTGGAATAACAAGAGTGTTGCTAACATCTTATTTTGTATAAGCAGAATGCTGCAACGACAGCCCTATATAAGCATTAGCTCGTCTTCCTACTATGTTTAGGCTTACCATTGTCCTGGAATCGACACTGGCTTTGGCCTAGAGCGGACCCGAGCCTCTCCCAAGGGTGCACTGCGGCTGCCCAACGGGGTTCCTGCTTCTGTTGCGTCGTTGACCAGAAGTTCCGGAAGCCAGAAGCCCATTGGGCAGCGGCTCGGGTCCACTCTAGGCCGAAGCCAGCGTTGATTCCGGGACGATGGTAAGCCTAACTATGTTGTCAAAGGACGGTACCCTTTAGGTTCCAGTGCATGTTCTGAATGCACATGATGCAGCAAGCTGGTCTGGTCTAAACTGGTCTGGTTCTGGATAGTGTTTAGATGGGAGACCATCTCGGAAATGTATGTATACTGGCTTCAGTTTCACAGAAGGTGAGTTATACAGTACCTCCAACACATGTAAAGCACAATTTTAAATTTTTTGAAGGTATAGCACAGCAGAAAGTATTGTATGTTGCATCTGGGAAGAAGAATATGAGATTATGGACATAAATATCATTAGCAGAGTTGTCAGCCCCACCTACAGCACAGTTGCATTTTCCTGCAACAACAAACTACAAGCAATGTGTTACACTGTGACCTTTCAGCAGGAGAGATGCAAGCAATGTCACACCCCCAGAAGAACAGGAAGTTGAGGGAGATGCTTCCATGAGAAAGACAAGCAGTCAACTAAGCTCTAACTAGCTAACAAGGTAGGTTACATCGCCACCTAGTGTTGAAGGAAGCTATTCACACCTTTGCTGAATATACAGTACTCTGCGATCTAGCTCTGCTCATGTCTTCACCTCCCCAACAAATAATACACAGTGAAATTTGTACTTTGCATGAACTCTGCATAGCATTCAGACTAGTAATAGGTACTCAGAGAAAGGTGGCAACCCTAGCGAGAGCATTTCAACTGACTAAGTTAAATAACTCAGCTGCAATTTGTATATGCATTTTCATGGTTCAGAGTCAGTCCCATTTGCACTCAATGTTCTGAGCAGACACGCATACGTTTGCACTCTTAGATTGCAAGCCTATGCACACTTACCCCGGAGTAAGCACCACTGAAGATCACAGGACTTCCAAGTAAATATGCATAGGATTGCACTGTAAATTATTTCAACTTCAGGATATGAATTATGGCACATGCGAGTCATGTGGCAAATGTGTCTTACAGTTTGTTAAAGCAATCAAATTCAGTAGCATATTCTTGGGCTTGTGCTACATTAACCCCAGCACATTTTCTGACTAGTTACATCTTGTATTATTACCAAGATCACAGAACTCTTACATTTTCACAATTGTATGGCGAGAGGGAGAATTTCAGCCCCTACAGCCTATTTCAACCCTACATCACAAGCAGCATTCCAGGGCTATCCCAAGGTCTACTCCTTCCTGAATTGGGGTGCCAAATGCCACCTCATCCTTACCACTGCTAACTTTAGGGGTTGGACAGGTCCGGCACTGGCCAGGAGTCCATGCCCATCAGAGAGCCCGCTTGGCCAGACTGACCGCTGAAACCTCAAGACCAGTGGCAGTGGTGGCACCCAGTGATAGCACCTTAAGACCAGTAGCCCACATCAGAGGATGGGCAGTGGGTGCCATGGGACCCCTGCACATCTTTGCCCAAAGACGCCAGCAACCAGTCACTGGCTCCTCCTCCTTTTCTCATGCTCCCTGGATTTCTAAAGTAAGTATAGAGGAGATGGAACAGGCGAGCTAGAGCATAGACACTCTAGCCCACTACTTTTCTCCCCTTCACACTTTATCTTCCGGGTCATTCTGAGCAAAAGAGGAGGAGCAGCCGCCGTGGTGACGGCACCCCCTGCTAATCTGCCACTGAGGCAATAACCTCAGTCTGTTTCATGAACAGTTCAGTCCTAAAAACTTCCTTATCTATGCAGCTATTAAAGATGGTTAATAGTTGCCTAGAAACCTGTCTTCCTTTCCATCTAGTCACCCAATTAATACATTTTATTTTTAATTCCTGTTCTGTGTGGGCAAAGCAACTTTTTTTTTCCTTTGGCCTTAAGGGTTTTCCTCTCTTTTTTCTACACTCATGACTAGCGGCGCATCTAAAAGCTGTATGTTCTTGTGTTCTATTTTTTAATGTGTCTAGAAGTTGTTTGCATTTTGTCATGTTTCAAAATCACACTTTCAGTCACGTCGCTCCAACTTATTGCCATGCAATAATTATTAAAAGGTTTCTGGTGAACATACTCGGTCAGTCCAAAGAGACAGCAATCCTGTTTTATGGAATATGCAATCACCCTATCACATCCCATGCCTTTGTTAGATAATTTTCTGAGAGGTTTAGAAGATATCATTATTGATTTAGTACATGATAGATGATCAGGACAGCTCCACAGGTTTAAACAAGCTGCGCTTACTATGTAACCAACCTAGTGTATCAGCTCACCCATCATCATTACACCCCTAAGAAAGATTCTAATTAATAAAGAGCCCCATTTATCCCCTGTTTGCCCTAATTATAGTTGAAAACCAGCCATTATAGTCTGAGTAAATAATTTACATTTTCAGGAGTTAGACAGAGAGATCGCTATTTTTATATTCTCAATTAATCATTTTTTTCTAGCGGTACCAAAAGCTTTGTGATTCTTACCTGATAGAGCCTGGATGCTAAACATGCCTTGTTCATGGAGTGGCCACCAGCTGAACCTGGACACAAAAGAAATTTAGCAGTGAAGGCTTTTCAGGTAATAAATCAGCCAGGATGGTGTAGTGGTTTGGGAGTCGGACTTAGACCTGGAAGATCCAGGTTCAAATCCCCGCTCAGCCACAAAGCTTCCTGGGTGACCTTGGGCCAGTCACTATCTCTCAGCCCCACCTACCTCACAGGGTTGTTGTGAGGACAAAAAAAGGAGGGGAGGAAATATGTACACCACTCTGAGCTCCTTGGAGGAAGGGCGGTATAAAAATGTGAAAAAATAATTAATTAATTAAATAAATAAATAATGATTCACCTGATACACGTTTCCATATCAGGCTGATGCTAAATGTACAGGAGAAGACTGACCCAAGACCTCCTGGCGCAAGAAGGAGGTGCACTAAATGCCGCCATCCACTTACTGGAAGCAGGCCAGCCACTGCCTCTGCCATTCTTGTACTTCTTCTCTCACTCTCTGGCGGGGCCGCCAAGAGTGGGTTTGGGCCCCGGTGAAAAAAAAAATTGGGCCCCCAGCAAGGACGGATCTACTAAACATCTTTACACAAAGCAATGACATATGCCCCACCACCAGACTCCCGCTTCATGGATTTGAAAAGGAAGAGAATGGAATGGAAGGGGAAGTGTGGAGGAGAAGAGGAATGTGGTGGGAAGAGTGTCAGAGATGCTCCCTCCACACTTCCCCTTCCACACATTTCCTCTCTTCCTTTTGGAATTCAGGGAGTGGGAAGAAAATGAGTAGCAGAGGAGGTGGGCAGGCAGAGCAAGGTGAGTGCCCCAGTCAGCCATGTGGACAGGCGGACCTTGCCAAATGCGATGATGCCGATCTTGCTACATGTGATCTAGATCAGCTTTACCACCTTTCTTCTCTTTTATTGGACTCAGAAGCTTACTCAGTGGTCACTCTTCTTTCATCTGACAGCAAGTTAACTTCTACTTCCAAACCTACTACTGTATACGTATCACTGCATACCATTCCCCCCCCCCACCTACCCATCTAATTAGGGCTACATAAATCACTCTAAAAACTAAACTGCACCTGTGTTTGTATAAAGGATAAAAGGAAATCCATACTGCTCTGCCTGTTTCATTAGCAGGCTAGCTATCAGACGAGTTCCCAAAATTGCTCTTCCCACTCTCTTTAGAAAGCTTTGTGAAAGTGGATGAACGAACAGATGGAAAAGATGAAGTGCGATGACAGCTGCCTTCCATTTTTAATAAGCCTCCTATAATGTATTTGCAAATGCAGCATAACAAATGCATAACTTCTTCCATCAGTTTCCATTTCAGTTACATTTGTTTAATAGTTTAAGGAGAAGTATACACAATCAAAACAAGAAGCAATACAGACGAGTCATAAACATCTCTCAAACTAAGTAGCTGCCCCAGGGGAGGAAACAGGCTGGTTCAGAGTTGGGGAGTGTAGGAAACTGAACCGATGATTTTAGGATGACTGTAGAGATTAGATGACTGCCAGGCAACTTGAAGACAGTTCATCCTCAATACAGCAAGTGTGATGGCCATGTATACACCGGTGCTTGGAGTGGCAATGTGTGTTTGGAAATGGGCATAATTGAGAAATGGGAAGGTGTTATTTGCATTGGAGATGCAATGGGTGAGATGAGTCTTCCCCCACAAACCCCCATGGTCCCTCACCCTCCATCCCTCATTCCAGAACCTTATTTTTTTACCTCAAACACAGGTCTGGAACCTGAGAGTTATAATAAAAGCAGCTGGTTTCATTTCACTGTTGGTCCAAAACCCATTTATTTTATGTGGTGCTTCACAATAGAAAGATAACCAGCAGCCCATTCCAACCCAACTCCTCTCCAAGTCAGGCATAAGTGTGGCCTAAGTGCAGCCTAAGTTAGGCAGAAGTTATGTCTGAGTTAGGTCAGAGGTATGCCTGAGTTAGGCAGGCTGCAGTTTCTGTGGCCCAGCACCACCCCAGGATCCAGGCAACACTTACCTCCCAGGCAGGCAGGCTCTCCAGGCTCGGTGTCTGGCTCGGGCATGTGCAGGCCTGTGTGTCTGCACATGTCAGCGTCCATCCATGGCAGCTGCTGCAGTGTCTGTCTCAGCCCGGTCGCAAAGGGGCTGACCGCAGGCAGGGGGGTTGCGCCAGTCATGTGGTGGACGCAGGGCAGGTGACAGGTGAGCGAGGTGCCCGAGCCAGCTGCCACAGGGCACCCTGTGCATCAGCCACCTGCTGCAGGGGAGAGTGGCCGTCCCCCCTCCTGCAGAAGGCGATGCCACCCCCATGCCACGTTGAGGCTGAACGTGGGAGTCATAGGGGGGAGCAGGGGAGGGAAGGGAAGGAGGGGGGTGGGAACGTCACACACAAGGGGGGGCTCATGATGTCTGGAACTGCCTCTGACATGACTTGCCCATGCGCTGCCTGAAGCCCTGGACCTCCAGGGCCGGGGCAATGCCCACAAAGAAGGCATCCCGGCGTGCGTTCTGCTCTGTGCCCCGGCCAAGACCGAGAGATGCCTTGGGCTTGTCTGCTGCGAGCGTGAAGGGCTCATACAGCTCATCACGCCCCCAAATGAGGCGACTACGGCGCCTCTCGTCAGGCGCTCTGGCAGGGTGGGGGGTGGCCAGCAGCCATCATCAGGGAGTGGGAGGGGAGTCAGACACACAGGCAGGCAGACAGTGGGACAGCTGGGGAGGGGCACGGGTGGGTCAGAGACAGACAGACAACAAGGCTGGTGGGAGAGAGATTCCGAGAGACCAATAGGGACACAGGGGTTGCTCCGCAGATGAAGGCAATGCAGAAACAGGCGCCTCTTATGCAGACGGACTGTGGGCGGAAGCGGCTGCATTACAGGCGGACCTTTGACGGAAGCGGCTGCATTACGGGAGGACCTTCGACGGAAGCGGCTGCATTACGGGCGGACCTTCGACGGAAGCGGCTGCATTATGGGCGGACGCCCTGGCTGGCGAGATCCCCGGTTGCTGAGCGGCCACTACACAGATGCAGCGGCCACAAGCGGCCCCGCTATGGGCTCCGTGGCGCCTGTCACTGTTTGCCTGCGTGAGAGGCCTGCCCAACTCCCCCTCCCCTCTGTCCCATGGGGGTCTGGCAGCCTCCCTGCTGTGTTCTCCCTGGAAAGGAAGTGGCAGTCCCTGGAAGGGATTCATGCAGGGGCTTCAGTGCTGGGGGCTGTCTGTGTGTGGAGGGCAATGCTTGTGTAACACTGGGCACATATGTTTCAAGGAGGCTCTGCCCTAGGGGCATCTTTATTGTTCTGGAACTTTAAGTAAGGCTGCCAGGGGTAGTCACAGCAGCCAATCTGAAAGCAGCAGCAGCAGCAGCACACCTGTCCCATGGACCTGGAGATGCAGGCTCTCCCCCTGTGGAACCACAGCCTGCTCCATAGAAAGGGGAGGGACAGCAAGAAAGACAGCCAGGCAGGTGGAGCAGCAGCAGCGCCGGCAGCTGAGAAGGGTTGCAGGGCTGGCTCTCTGACCTCTGGCAGCAGCGAGGCAGAGGACCGTGGGGCAACCAGACTGCAGGCCCAGGGGTGCTCCCAGGAAGGTAGGTGGTAGTGGACGTTCCTGGGGAGACAAAAAGCAAGGGGGTGTTACATGGCAGCTGGTGTGTGGTAGCAATCGCCAGTGAAGACAAGCCAGTGTATCAGTTGCACAAGCCTGCAGGGAGAGAAATAACACAGCTGATAGGTGTGACACACATAGCATGGTCTGAGCTGCTTACCCGGGTGTAAGGCGAGCATGATCCTGTAAGGGAAAAGGGTCAAAGAGAGAGAAGACAACACATATATTGGGTCACAACCATGGCAATCCTAGCAATACTGACCTGTCAGTTGACCCTGTGGAGAAAAAGGGGGGGGGAACAGCTGGTGTCTACAGATGGTTAACAGCACCACCACACTCCTGGTGTTGTATGCTCACATGACAACAGGCGGCAATCCGACACAATAGTGGTAAAGCGGCATGTATCCTATATATCATAGCAGGCATTGCAGGCAGGCATCTGACTACTTATTGGTAAAGAGGCATTTCAGAGAAGGCATTGCAGGCAGACATGAGAGGGCACATTGGTAAAGAGGCATATCATGGCAGGCTATGCAGGCAGCTATGAGACAAGACATTGGTAAAGAGGCATATCATGGCAGGCTATGCAGGCAGCTATGAGACAAGACATTAGTATAGAGGCATGTATCCTACCTATATTTCTATATGCAAAGAGGCAGATGTCAGAACACATGTCAGCACAACCCCTGCTCTTACCTGCACTTACCTGCTGGTGTTGTTGCCTGTGTGTGTGTGGGGGGGGAGAGGCTGGGAGAAAGACATGGGTTAGCAAATGGTAGCATGGAGACAGCTGCCCAGGCACAGCTGTAAACAGTTTGGCCAAAGCCAGAACAGCCCTCTCTGCCCTTGAGGGGGGCAGAGAGGAGAAGAGAGACGTGGGGTGTTTGTGAATTTTGCCCTCCACCAACAAAGTCCCACTTTGTGGCTGTGGGGGACAGAACCCCACGCCACGTGCTCAGAGAGAGAGAGAGAGACTGGGGGCCTGGGGCTGGGCTTTTGTGGGAAAGAGGCTGGGTGGGGCTGGGTGCTGATAGGCTCCCTATCTGTGGCATAACTCTGTCGGTTTCCAGACCTAGCAGGCCCAACTCCGTCCTAACTCTGACCTAACTCTGGAGTAGGGTGTTAGAAATTTTCAGGAGAGGGCTGGCTTGGGTAAGGTAAAATGGCTCCTATGGGTCTCCTCGAATTTGGGTCCACCTTTTTGGTCGACCTAAAATTTGTGTCAGCATTTGTGTTGGAGGGGGCGTGTCTGTGCTTGCCAGGGTCTGGAATCCAACGTTAATTGGTTGCCGCCCCCGTTACACCCACGGTCCGCCCATGGTCCGCCCACTTTTAGGTCAACTTTAGGTCTGACTTGTGCTGCTTAGCCCTTGGGTTGGAATGGGCTGTTCTTAGTCCGTCGGTCGTAACTTCGCCCTAACTTCGACCTAACTTTGCCCTAAATGGTTGCGTTCCAGACCTAAAGTCGCCCTAAACGACTTAGGCTGACTTTAGGTCTGACTTGGGCTGCTTGGCCCTTGGGTTGGAATGGGCTGTTACCGTGTCATAGATCTCATTGCCCTAAAACAGGGTTGAGCAGACTTCAAGCTTGTGAAATCTAGTTCAGGGGTTCTCACCCTGTGATACAGGTACCCCTAGGGGTACGTGGACCTCTTGCTGGGGGTATGCCAAGCCTTGCCCCTTATCTGTCCCATCAGCAGCTAAGTAAGTGTTAATTAACATGGATTTTAAATTTTAATTATTTTCGGAGCCCTTCTGTCTCTCTGATTTTGGTTTTGGGCTTATTTTTGTACTTTGGAAAATGTACTTTGGTGGGGTGGGGAAGGAGCTGATTTTGGGAAGTGTGACTTGGAGGAAAAAAAAGATCCTTGCATGTCTGTCTGTCTGTCTGTCTGTCTGTCTGTCTCAATCACACGCACACATACACAGAGTTAAATAAGACATTTATTCACATTTAAAATTGTTTTAGTACATTTTTTATTTAATGATTAATTACCTAATTAATTGATTAATCCAACTAATTAGCAGGGGGTACTTCAGAAAATTGGACCGTGATAGGGTGTACCCGGGCCTCCAAAGGTTGAGAACCTCTGATCTAGTTCAAACAGCAGCCAGAAAGCTACCTCTGGAAATGCACCAGAAGAGAATCAAGGTTAGTACCATCTTTGGTTGTTTCTCCCCAGCATCTTGTACTGAAAACAGGCTGTCTCAGAACACCAAAGTTCCATTTGGTTATCATGGTCTATTTACAACAAATATAGTCCCAATTCCCCCCTCCCCCCCACAACATATTCATTGAACATCTGAGCAAGGCTAAAAAGTTTTACAATCCAACCAACCAAGTGCTATTTTCTATGGTCTCTCAAGCAGTAGAGGAGATGCTGGTGATGTCAGTGTGTGACCGAATGATAGAAGAGGGAGAAAGAAGCAGAAAAAGTTATGACATGAAAGAAAGTCTTTGGGGAAAAAAAAACCCTAGAAGCTGAAAATAGAAGATAGGAAAGAATGACAGAGCAAAGGTTCAATCCTGTTGAGAGCTCCATTAATAAGAAGTGAGTCTGCCTTCATGAAGCTCAAACATACTTAGAAAACAGCGTTGTATGAAAAAAGATAAATCCCAGAGAAGGGGGGGAAGAGATAATACATTTTCTGCATGAGACAAAATACTGCAGTTTGAAACAGCACCAATATATTGAATTCAAATGTGTTGGTTTTCTATCATAGTCAGGCTTCAAAGGAAATATATTTTAGAAAAGCACTCCAGGGTATGTGTCTTAATGGGGATCCACTAATTATTAATAAAGTAGATTTATAGTGTTCAACAGCTAGGCAAACAAATTAATTTTGAATGAAACTGAAAACACTATACTGTCATTCCAGAAAGGATCCAGTAAATTCTCAGTACACTCCATAAGGAAGTTTGCCATTTATAATATTGTACTTTAACTTTATAATAATTGTGAGAGAAACATGGAGAAGAAGCAGTCCTATCCCCACAAAATCAATGATTACCTTCTCATGAAAATATACCTTTCAATATCCTTCAGCATGAGGAACAACCTCCATTTGTCTTTTCTGAGAAGGTACAAAAACCACCTGACAAATTTCACTTGTGTTACATGAAGTCATGTGGCTTGGTTTTGCTTGAAAATGCTCTGATGCTTCTCCTTTGAAAGAACTCTGAAATTCACTTTTAATTTCATATTTTCAAAATGTCAATGCCAATTCTAGTTGAAACTGTTGCCTGGGTTCTCAGTTTTAGAAAGGATTATTGACTCATGCCCTTCTCACCAAACAATCTCACAATATGCAACTTGAGAACCGAGTCAAATGTGAGTTAAACTCTGTCTTGAGAGGTTCTTGAGAAGTTCACAGCACACAGAGGAGATGGTTTCTAGGGTACATTTGCAAAATAATCTGGGATGTTCCTTGCAGGCTCCACAATATTCTGAAGACAAGTGGTTGGTGAGTGCTCAGAAAACCTTCTCAGGCATGGTGCCCAGTCTTAGAAGGTTTCCCTCAGGGAGGCTAGCCTAGCTACTGCTCTTATGTCCTTTCAGTAAATAAGAAAAAGTTATGACATGAAAGAAAGTCTTCAGAAAGAAAACAAACCCTGCTATGGCAGCAATGCTACATTGCTGTTCCGTCCCCTTCAGACAGTGTGTTTAAGCCATCTTCACAGATGTTTGAATTCACTTATAGATAGTTGCAGACATATCTGCAGCAATTGCATGCCTTCATTCCAAAGGGGTGTTTTCTGAAACAAGGAAGCATAGATCCAATAGCCCTGGCAAAGAAATTGGACATCCTCTGGAATATATCCATATTTGAGGTTCTTACCATTCAAGGGAACCAGCATAGCACTGTGGAGAGAGGACTTCCTCAAGACTGAGTAATGGGCAGCAGTGCTACGATTCTCCTATTCAACAACTGAGACACAAATTTGGATACAAGGGAGATTGCATTTGTCTCTTTCAAAGCATGTTAATGCGAGTAGATAAATAGGTACCGCTTGCAGGAAGGTAAACAGCGCTCCGTGTTTCAGCCACATGCTACGCGCTGCGGCAAGGAGAGTCATGCCGGCCATATGACCACGGAGGCGTCTTCGGACAACAATGGCTCTTCGGCTTTGAAATGGGGATGAGCACCACACCCTAGAGTCGGTCACGACTGGACTTAATTGTCAAGGGTCACCTTTACCTTTACCAAATCATTCAGCTACATATCATAAATACCAACAGGTTTTAGCCGTGCTGCTGGACTTTTTTTCTCTGCCCTTTGTCCTTTAGGGGTACTGTCGGTCACGCATTTTCCCCGACTGCTGCAGACTTACTGTATATCCGGAAATAGTACTATTCATTCAAGTGTTTGAATGTCGGCTAGGAATGTGTCCTGTTAACACTCGAACGAAAATGAGTTGGGGAGTTGAAATGATATTTTCTGCCTACTGCACAGCCTTCCATAAGCACAAAAATGCAGTAAGGAATCATTGCTTAGAAGAGGAAATATAAGCACTTTATCAATGGGGGATGATAGCCTTGCCCTTCTACTGTGACATACAATCGGATCCTGCAGCTATCTTATCTTCAGTCTTCAAAGTTCCCATTGATTTCAAGATTGCTCATCGGCATCAGTAGGGGCTTGATTGTAAGATAAGGACCTCCAAAAGTAACCTCTGTGACATACGACTTCATACAGCTTGAAGGTGCTTTCAGGTAATTTCTTGGCCATCTGCACAAACCTTGAGAAAAGGGAAACTGGAATAGCTGTGTACTCGGCATAAGGAGAGAGTTAGATGAACTAGGAGCCCAATCCTATCCTTTCCCCACTCTGCCAAAGCAGCCATGCCAAAAAGAGGTAGGTGTGTGTGTGTGTGTGTGTGTGTGTGTGTGTGTGTGTGTGTGTGTGTGTGTGTGTGTGTGTAAAAATTGGCAGGCTTTGGGGAAAAGGGGAATTATTTCCTCATACTCCTCTGTAAGCCTCCCACTCTGCAATGGATCTCCTCGGACCTGCACCAGCTCTGTAGCTAGCACAAGAAGAAAGGGGCAGGGAGGCTTGAAAAAGAGGGGATAGGAGTGCAGGGGAGTGGCAGCAGGAAACAGGTTATCTTGTTGGCTGTGTGCTCCCTGAGGCATCTGGTGGGGCCACTGTGTGATAGAGGAAGCTGGACTAGATGGGCCTTTGGCCTGATCCAGCAGGGCTCTTCTTATGTTATGTTCTTATGATCCAGCGCATGCCATCGCCGCCAGATCCACCCCCTCCCGCCTGGTCATGACATCAGCAATGACACTGGGCCACCATCTAAACACACAACAAACTAACAAGCAGAAACAGGAAGCATAGACCTATACAGTGTGGCTTGAATCAAAACTACAATTTTTCAGGGAAAGGGGCCCAGGAGAAGGCAGGCTGACTGAGGGGGAATAGTGCCTAGTGGTTAGCATATAGGCACCCCTTCCTGTTCCCCATTTTTCCTTTACTGACGCAGCAACTGAACAGGGGATAATTTTGAGGTGGCAGCCAGGCCAGGTTGTATGGCTTGTTGTTGACAGCCATAAAGCATGCTGCACCTCTGGAATGTGAGTTCCTGCAGAGCAGTGGCCAATGAGGATTGGGCCGCAAGTGTCCAGTTGCCAATACATCACCCCAGATTATATTATGTCTTCCTCAAAACTGTTGTGCTGGTTAGAGAACAAAATGTACTGTTTTTTTTTCAGTACTTCCACATTTTGAGAGTCAACATAAAAAATGAATCTCTACAGTGATGAACTGAGTGTGTAGTCACCCTTACACTGGAATCCTTCCTTTTAATTACATTACAAAACAAAGGCAACCACAGAGATGACAGTCCTCTTTCATCCCACATACGTTTATTCTTGGTGGAAGTCATGGCATATTTCTTTTAAATGTTTAAAGACAAAGCTCTTCTATCTGATGAAACATTGCCATAACGAATGAAAGGGGGGGGGGAGTCAAAGTTAGTAACTTCTCTAAGTCCAAATTCTGTTGTCAGAACCACCAAAGTAATAATTAAAGAAGATTTTGACTGAAGATGCCAGTATAGAGAAATATCACTTTCTTTGAAGTGTTGCATTAAATCTGTCAAAACTTAAGACTCTCATTTTTGTATTATTTCCAAGTTTTACAATTAACTGATGATAGAGTAAGTGAGTGCAGGACAGAAGAATGATGACATTAAGTTGTATATGCATCATATTATTTAAATGATTAAATATTGTCAATATGTGACAATATTCTTGGGGGTAGTCATAAAGCAGGGCCGGCCCATCCATGAGACTAACTGAAGTGGTTGCTTCAGGCAGCAGGAGTTTTTTTTTTGGGGGGGGGGTACTGCTTATCTCTGTCTACTGACTTGCCTTCACTGCCCCTCTTGCTCCTTCTACTTCCTGGATTGAAAAAAGCAGAGGGGGACAAGCAGGAAGAGGAAATGTGGAGGGGAGGAGAGTACTGCTAAAACCTTGGAGAGTGGAAGGAGCAGAGGCTGGTACATCATCGGGTAAGGGGGCAGCATTTGGCATGCCGTCTCAGGCATCGGGAGGTCTTGGGCAGGCCCTGTCATGAGGAATGTCATAAAGAATAAATAATGTACATACAGTATATACAGTTGGACTTTGGTATCTGCGCCCCCCCCGCATGTTCCGGACCCCCCGCATGGATACTGAAATCTGTGTAAAGCGAAATCACTTTAGTGCAGATACGGGGGCCAATGTAAAAGCCTTTTAAAAAGGAAACAAAAATTAAGAAGAGTTTTTCTTACCTTTTTGCTGCAAAGCAAACAAGCTTCCCTTATCCTTTCACATGACTTCCCCCTCCCCTTTCCAGGCTCACCCCAATGCATTCTGGGGTGACCAAGGGGAAGGAAGGGGGAAGTCGTGTGACCCAGAAGAGGCTGTAAGAACGTGATTTCCCCTTCTACAGGCAAGAAAATGAAGCAGTTTGCAGCGAAAAGTTAAGGAAAGCTCTTTTTAACTTTTTTTAAAAAGGTTTTTACATTGGCCCCCCGTATCCACGAAGTATCTGTGTTGAGTCAAATCTGCAGATGCTGAATTCGCAGATACAATGGTCTGACTGTAAATGTACAACGGTTGGTGAATGTTGGCAATTTACTTTGCCATATGGAAAATTCTGAATTTACAATTGTATCTGAAAGTTCAACATTCAATCTGTGACCAAATTTCATCCTCGTTTCCCATAATATACCGTATTTTTCGCTCCATAAGACGCACTTCCCCCCCCAAAAAAATAGGGGGGGAAAGCCTGAGTCTTATGGAGCGAATAATAAAAAAGTAAAGAAAAAATACTTACCGGGGCTTCGGGGAGGCCTGCAAAGGCTCGTGCAGGCCTCCCCGATCTTCATTTCTTCAGAAAACGGCCAGTTTCGGCCACTTCCTGTTTTCGCGAAAACCGGAAGTGGCCAAAACTGGCCGTTTTTTGCCAAAATGAAGATCGGGGATGCCTGCGCGAGCCTCTGCAGGCCTCCCCAATCTTCATTTCGTCAAAAAACAGCCATTTTCGGCCAATTCTGGTTTTCACGAAAACAGGAAGTGGCTGAAAATGGCCGTTTTTTGATGGAATGAAGATCGGGGAGGCCTGCAGAGGCTCGCACAGGCCTCTCCGATCTTCATTTTGGCAAAAAAAAAAAAGGCCAGTTTCGGCCACTTCCTGTTTTCGCAAAAACAGGAAGTGGCCGAAAATGGCCGTTTTTTTTTTTACAAAATGAAGATGAGAGAGGCCTGCGCAAGCCTCTGCAGGCCTCGCCGAAGCCCTGGCAAGTGTTTTTTTCTTTACATTTTTTTTATTATTTTTATTTTTATTAAAAAAACATATTATCCCTATTTTTTGCTCCATAGGATGCATGCGTCCTATGGTCCGATGCGTCCTATGGAGCGAAAAATACGGTACTGGTAAAGACGGACATTTCCATGGCTAGTTTGTAAAAATCCAGAACAAGCCTCACGAGACAAACATTTCTCATGTTTATCGTTACATACTGTATATAACATCTTCTCTTAAACAGTACATGTGGCCCCAACGTCTAATTAATCATTTCACATTAATAATAACAAGGCTGCAATAAGCCAGGCTGGGATGCAATTAATCGCATGCATTTCTCACAGTTGTGTTTGCATTTTTATCCGGCACTGCCCCCAGTTTTTGATGTAATCTGGCCTCTATGCAATTTGAGCAGTACCAGAATAAGTGCACTCCTAAGAAGGTTAGGCAATCTGTTCTTGCTGTTCTTTAATAAATGTCCTTAAGTGACATCGTCAACGAGTGCTGTACACTTTATTACTGTTAAACCGTCCCCCTTTATATAGTATTATTCTACACGAACCACTAAAAGTGAGACGGTGACATAAACACTGATATGCAGACTTTGAGATCTAGCTTGGAAAAAAATGAGTTAAATGCACCCTTTGGGCATGTGGCAAGGCTAATTAAATGCCAATTGCATTGTAAAACACTCTCAGGATCATTCCAGCTTTTAAGATTTTTAGAGGTCTCCGAGTGACACTCAATGGAAAATTGTACATGCTGAAGCACTGCTCTGTTTTGTTCAGTTCAGTACTGGAGATTCCTTCTTGTTTGGTTGCTGTGTGTGAGATGGAGGAAAGTGGGAGTTTAGAGTTAATTAATTGGAGAGTTTTAGCAGGACAGCTGTAGCATCTGGGGAAATATGACGGCATCAAGACTAGGACTATGGCAATGCAAAGGAGCAATTTTCAAGTTCACCTCTGCCCACACAAAGTGCCTCCCTCTTCCTGCAATATTTCAGGGAGGTTCAAAAAGAGGAAAAGGTGTTAAACCCATTTTTTGCCTCAGCAGGGGAAGGGGAGAGGGAACTTTGCCTAGACACCTTCCGCTACACACAGGCAGGGCCTCTGAGAGGGGGGTTAAGAGGGTAATTTCTACCCGGGCCCAGGGTGAAAAATTGGTCAAAAGGGGGGCCCTGGAGCCAAATTCATATGCAGGGAAGGGGCCCAAAACAAAATAAACTTTGTACCCCCTGATAAAATCCCTCTGAATGGCCCTGCACCCAGGTGTTGGGAAGGGAGCATAGCTCAGCGGTCAAGCACCTGCTTTGCCTGCAAACGGTCTCTGGTTCAAGCCTGGTATCTCCAAGTTGGACTAGCAAAAACTGTTGTCTGAAATGCTGGAGAGCCACTGCCAGCTATCGTATACGAATACGATACTCGGCTAGATGGATCAATGGTCTGACTCAATATTAGCATGTGTGCAACATTCTTGTAACTGTGACAACAGTTATAGCAGAGGAAAAGCATAGGGGCAACTCCCATCCAATGCTGATGTGCTTTGAAGAGGAAAACACTGTCCCTGGGAACAGAATATCTCCATGAGGTAGAACAATAATCTCAGATGTGAATACATTCTTCAGTGTGTTTCTCTCTCTCTCTCTCTCTCTCTCTCTCTCTCTCTCACACACACACACACACACACACACACACACACACACCTCAGAGTAAATTATCCGGCAAAACCATGCACAGAGGCACATGTCTGACAACAAAAACCTCTGTGACAACATGTCACTGAAAATCTGTGTTCTAGGTTGCAATCCAATACATACTTACCAGGGAGTAAGACCCATTTAAATAATTGGGCTTACTTCTGAGTAAACAGGCATAGGATTGTACAGTAAGTGGTGCTATTACTCATGTGCTACAAAGTCCAGGGTTGAAATCAACCCTGACTGTTCCCTGGAAGGACAGGTACTAAGGCTGAAGCTCAAATATTTTGGCCACCTAATGCGAAGAGAGGACTCTCTGGAGAAGACTCTGATGCTGGGAAAAAATTGAAGGCAAAAGGAGAAGGGGAAGGCAAAGGATGAGATGGTTAGACAGCATCACCGATGCAACAAACATGAAAATGAGCGAACTCAGGAAGATAGTGGAGGACAGGAAGGCCTGGAGGGATATGGTTCATGGGATCACGAAGGGTCGGACATGACTTAACGACTGAACAACAACAAACAAAGTCAGATATGTACATCTCGACATGGCAGGGACGTGCAGGTGTGGCAGAACCACCCTGTCATTGTCCACGTAAAATTTGTTGTTGTTCAGTCGTTAAGTCGTGTCCGACCCCTCGTGATCCCATGAACCACATCCCGCCAGGCCTTCCTGTCCTCCACTATCTTCCTGAGTTCGCTCATTTTCATGTTCGTTGCATCGGTGATGCTGTCTAACCATCTCATCCTTTGCCTTCCCCTTCTCCTTTTGCCTTCAATCTTTCCCAGCATCAGAGTCTTCTCCAGAGAGTCCTCTCTTCGCATTAGGTGGCCAAAATATTTGAGCTTCAGCCTCAGTACCTGTCCTTCCAGGGAACAGTCAGGGTTGATTTCATTTAGGATTGACTGATTTGATCTCCTAGCAGTCCAAGGGACTCTCAGGAGTGTTCTCCAGCACCACAGTTCGAAAGCATCTATTCTTCGGTGCTCAGCCTTCCTTATGGTCCAATTCTCGCAACCATACATTGCTACTGGGAACACCATTGCCCTGACTATACGAACTTTTGTTGGCATGGCGATATCTCTGCTTTTTATTATGCTATCTAAATTTGCCATAGCTTAGCTGCAGCCTAACCCTGAGATTGCACGCACCACCCGCTTTCACCCAAGAAAGCTGGTGGCGCAGGTGCTCAAACTCAGGGTTAAGCTGCTGCAGCTATTTTCCGTGGATGACAACCGGGCAGTTCTGCCTCACCTGCCACTCCTGCACCGCACGTCTGAGACATGGTAGAGGCAAATAAAGAATTATCTCAGCTGGCATGTCTGTCACGGTCCTTTTCCTTATCCATCAAAAACTGGTGGCGGCTAGCCAGGGTAAATTCTGTCCTACTGTCAGGGCTCTGCTTGGGTGGAACCCACCACAGGACTTCATGGAGATTCACTTTGTCAAAGACACCTAGAGGTCACTGCAGAAGCTGCATGAAGGGGAGGCTTTCCCTGCCATCCTCCGAGTGTCTTGAATGCTCCCATATGTACATAGCACATTCAGGGTTTTACATGTGAACTATTTGCAGGAATCATTTGCAGTGACATAGCAAGTCACCAAGGCAAAGGGAGGCGGGGTGTGTGTGTCAATTCTGTGGTTTCAGGCAGAATGCTGATTGAGATCCAGAAATTGCATTAGAAATTCAGCTCCTAACACAATGGGAATGTGCTCCAGATTTCATTCCTTCCTACTCAAAGGCACTTCAGCCACAGAAAGCCACTGCTAACCGCACTGGCATCTATGCATCATTTGGAGGTAGTGCACTGCTCAAATGGAACTTCAGGTAACATAGAGCACAGTTGATCTGATCTGCTCCCACTGGGTTCACTGAGGCTCCTACTCTTAGTGCAATTCCCTCTGTGCACCACTGCAATGACAGATGTCTTTAGGATTTGTGTGTGAGTTAAGAAAGAAGCTAAACAGTGTTTCACTGCAGCTGGGCCAAAACTTTGTGAAAGAACTAATAAGGCACTCTGATACTATAAAGAGATAAGAGCCATGTGTCTGAAATTCCCTCTGGAATTTGGAGCCTTTTATAATTGCTTTCATTTTACAGTATATTAATGAGATATCACTGATCAAATTCAATATTGCATTCTTAATTACATTAGAAATACAGCTTTCAGATTTTTAATTATACAAATTATCCAAGGCATATTAAACGCACGTCCCCCATATAAGAATTATGTTCTGTAGCCTATTGACTTACAATCAGTGTTGCTTCCTTGTTTAACATTCTGTTTCTTTATTAGGTTAAAATATCATGCAAATTTGATTTGTTTCCCACTAAACCTATGTCCTCGGTACATTGGACTTAATCAAATCTGAAATGGCATAGTTGTTCAAGTCCTGACTATCTCTGCATAATGACATCTGGTTCCAGAAACTGTATGGAAATCCAGCCCTTGAATTCAAGGACTGTGTGTGGATTTCTGCTCCAATTTCCTTCCTTCTAAAGACATTTCAGCCATATAAAACCACTGTCAATGCATTAACATTTGTTTGGTCTCTGCTCTCTTTCCTTTTAAGGTTAATACATTGGTCCAGGGGCAGGTAAGCAGGCTAATCTCATGGCCTTCCTGAGCAAAGAATTTCCCCAATTGATGGAACAGCAGATCTGGGATTTAGAGACCAGTCAGTGGCACAGGATTGACTCTCTGTTGTCACTTGAATCCTCAAATGATTGAGGACTCATTGTGAACTCTATCCCAGCTGCAACTGCCTGCAGCGTCCTCCTCAGCTGGGCCTCCATGCAAATGGTAGTGGCGGCCCACCAGCAGACCCTCCTCAGCATCTTACATCTTGGTAAGCATCTTGGTAAGTCAGCGCAGGGGTGTGGTGGAAGGGAGGTGCAGAGGGGGTGGAATGGGGAGGAGATTGGGTGGAATGGGGGTGGAATGAGGGATGGAAAGGAGCAGTATTGGTGACAGTGGCACTGTCAATATCCTATCCCCTTTCCTGGCCTCAATCTGCCTTCCCAGTTCCACTTGGACTTGTGCCAGCAAAATCGCTGGTCCAGGTCCAAGTAGACCCATTCCTGTGCCAGAGGCTTACCCCAAATGTTTCCTTACCCAAAGGAAACATTTGGGACTGCCCCCCCATCAGATGCAGCATGTGTTCTGGCAGCACAGCTGCATCAGCGGGGGAGGGAAACCATTGGATTGGGGCCTTACATCAAGGTATGCCATTTTAACTGATTAAAGATCAGGAGCCTTGTATCAAATCTGTCGGAAGTTTTGCAAGTATGATGCCTTGAGGTAGTAGTACAAATACTGAAAATGTCATGAAATTTGGATTCAAAAACTCCAAAGTTACAGTCATCAGAAAACAGAGTGTGTGTCCACTGAAAATCAATGCAAAGTGAAAACAAATAGCAATAATGAGAACCTTTTTAAATTGCTTACCAAACAGGTCCTTTTGTCCAACCTTGATGAAATATTTGACACCTGATACCCAAAGGGAGTAGTAGAAACCCTGAAAACGCCATGTAGCTTGGCTCAGAACCACCAAAAGTGTAAGCATCCAAATATGAGGCTGCTCTCCAGTGACATGAATATAAAATGAAACCCAATATAAATCCATTTTCTTTCATTGTCAATTTCACGTTCGTTTTCAAAGCAAAAGGAATGAAAATTAATGAGGTACATTCTTTTTCATTTCAATTCATTTGGAAAACAAATGCAGGTGCCTACTTTGGAATCCTCCACTTATGTTCAAAGAGATTTGGCGTTTAACTCATCCACAGTATTTCAAAACTCTCCACTGTGTTAAGACCAGGTTCAAATCAGTGTTTTGCTCACTGGATGAACCTCTGGGCCATCTGTTGATCAGCCTAACAGGGTAGCTGTGAGGCTAACTCGGGCAGACCATCTAAGCTTCCTCGAGCTCCTCAGAGGAATGGTGGGAGAGACTTACCTTGTTGGATACAGCAACCTCTCCATGCCCCTCATAGCAGACAGTCATACACAGCTTCAATAGGTTGCCCTATTTTCTTCCAATATGGGTAGGCTTACCAGATCTCCATTGTGTTCAGTGGGGCTTGATTCTGAGTAGACATGCCTAGGACTGTGCTCTAAGGTTTAACAAGCTACACCTGCTCACATTCCTTCTCCTAAAGGTCTAGCATTCTGTCCCGGTTGGAGATCTGGTAAGCCTAAATATGGGCAGTGACAACTACTCAAGGAATGAAGTGAGTACACATTAGGATAGGCTTACCATATCGCCGACCGGGACGCTCCATTTTGCCCTTAAGGGGCGGGCGGGGGAAGGGGAACATGAGCGCGCCCGGGCGCGATCATGTTCCCCTTCCCCCGCCCCGCCCCGCCCCTTAAGGGCAAAATGGAGCATCCCGGTCGGCGATATGGCAAGCCTACATTAGGATGCTCTGAAGCAACCTATGCTACAGCTAACTGCAGAAGAAAATCCAGGAAGCTACTGCCTAGAAAGCACATTGCCATCCTTAACCCTGACTGATTTGGGCAAACAGGAAGAGTACCAATAATGGAAGACAATCTTCTTACAGCGCAATCCTAATCAACGTTCCAGCAGTTGCAGTCTGCAATGCAGCCCTGAAGTAGGGGAACAAATGTTTCCTCACCTTGGAGAGGTCCCCATAACTGCCCTGCCCTGCAAAATGCAGTGTGCACCCTGTTGCACTGGAAAGTTGCTTAGGATTGCGCTGTTAGTTAGGCCAGCTGGCAGTTACAATGAGGATGCCTGCCTAACGTTCTAGGAGCTGATTGAGAATATACATATTTTCTTTTTCAGTGTAGAGTGAACCATATCTCAAATTTTAATCCCAGAAAGAAAGGAAGGGAAAAAAAAACCCAACCTCCTGTGTCCTAGGTATCAAATCTTTGGGAAACACTGATTACCTGGAGTATGTGAGAGATGAAAGAGTTCATCCAAAGGGCCCTTCTTACCTTGATCTCAACCTGTAAGAAGGCAGACTGGAGGGATCAGACACTTCACTTTAGTTTTCATTCCAGTACACGAGTCTTATTTTGCATGATTTCCCCATGTTGAAAGTGTGAGCAAAGGGTAGTCTTTGTCTATGGGGTCTTAGTCAGAGCAGTCATCTGTGAACCAACTGAACTTAGGAAGTGCTGCCCTAAGGCAATGCTAACACACTTGTGCTAATGAGTTAGCAATTAGCAATTTATGCAAAAATAAAAAAGCCACAATCTAGCAATATGAATTAGGACCAACCAAGAAGACACAAAATCTTAAATAAATAAATAAGAACTCAAAAACTTGCTTATTACAGTATTTCTATACCACCTTTCTCGTAGACTCAAGGCAGTTTACATAGACAGGTTGACCATAAACCCCATATTTTCAAATGGGGTTTTTACAAATGTTATTCCATGAGAAAACCTCATACAGCCCTTCATTTCTCCAGATTTCCCTTCATAGTGCAGTCATCATCCTGGCTGCCAGCTCTTGTGCTTTCCAGGCTTTTGCAGCAGCTGCAAGTCAGACCTCAGGCCTTTCTCAAGTTGTTGTCTGCTTCTTGCCAGCTGATTCCTCTGCACTCCTCCACATTCCTCCATGGAGATCCACCAGCAGCTTCACAGCCCATTCCAACCCAACTCCTCTCCAAGTCAGGCATAAGTGTGGCCCAAGTGCAGCCTAAGTTAGGCAGAAGTTATGTCTGAGTTAGGTCAGAGGTATGCCTGAGTTAGGCAGGCTGCAGTTTCTGTGGCCCAGCACCACCCCAGGATCCAGGCAACACTTACCTCCCAGGCAGGCAGGCTCTCCAGGCTCAGTGTCTGGCTCGGGCATGTGCAGGCCTGTGTGTCTGCAGGTGTCAGCGTCCATCCATGGCAGCTGCTGCAGTGTCTGTCTCAGCCCGGTCGCAAAGGGGCTGACCACAGGCAGGGGGGTTGCGCCAGTCATGTGGTGGACGCAGGGCAGGTGACAGGTGAGCGAGGTGCCCGAGCCAGCTGCCACAGGGCACCCTGTGCATCAGCCACCTGCTGCAGGGGAGAGTGGCCATCCCCCCTCCTGCAGAAGGCGATGCCACCCCCATGCCACGTTGAGGCTGCACGTGGGAGTCATGGGGGGGAGCGGGGGAGGGAAGGAGGGGGGTGGGAACGTCACACACAAGGGGGGGCTCATGATGTCTGGAACTGCCTCTGACATGACTTGCCCGTGCGCTGCCTGAAGCCCTGGACCTCCAGGGCCGGGGCAATGCCCACAAAGAAGGCATCCCGGCATGCGTTCTGCTCTGTGCCCCGGCCAAGACCGAGAGATGCCTTGGGCTTGTCTGCTGCGAGCGTGAAGGGCTCACGCAGCTCATCACGCCCCCATATGGGGCGACGACAGCGCCTCTCGGCAGGCGCTCTGGCAGGGTGGGGGGTGGCCAGCAGCCATCATCAGGGAGTGGGAGGGGAGTCAGACACACAGGCAGGCAGACAGTGGGTGCTGGGGAGGGGCATGGGTGTGTCAGAGACAGACAGACAGACAACAAGGCTGGTGGGAGAGAGATTCCGAGAGAGGGGTCTGCAGAGACCAATAGGGACACAGGGGTTGCTCCGCAGATGAAGGCAATGCAGAAACAGGCGCCTCTTATGCAGACGGACTGTGGGCGGAAGCGGCTGCATTACGGGCAGACCTTCGAAGGAAGCGGCTGCATTACAGGCAGACGCCCTGGCTGGCGAGATCCCCGGTTGCTGAGCGGCCACTACACAGATGCAGCGGCCACAAGCGGCCCCGCTATGGGCTCCATGGCGCCTGTCACTGTTTGCCTGCCTGAGAGGCCCCCCCAACTCCCCCTCCCCTCTGTCCCATGGGGGTCTGGCAGCCTCCCTGCTGTGTTCTCCCTGGGAAGGAAGTGGCAGTCCCTGGAAGGGATTCATGCAGGGGCTTCAGTGCTGGGGGCTGTCTGTGTGTGAAGGGCAATGCTTGTGTAACACTGCGCACATATGTTTTAAGGAGGCTCTGCCCTAGGGGCATCTTTATTGTTCTGGAATGTTAGCAGAGATGGCCAGGTAAGGCTGCCAGGGGTAGTCACAGCAGCCAATATGAAAGCAGCAGCAGCAGCACACATGCCCCATGGACCTGGAGACGCAGGCTCTCCCCCTGTGGAACCACAGCCTGCTCCATAGAAAGGGGAGGGACAATAAGAATGACAGCCAGGGAGGTGGAGCAGCAGCAGCGCCGGCAGCTGAGGAGGGTTGCAGGGCTGGCTCCCTGACCTCTGGCAAAAAACAAGGGGGTGTTACATGGCAGCTGGTGTGTGGTAGCAATCGCCAGTGAAGACAAGCCAGTGTGTCAGTTGCAAAAGCCTGCAGGGAGAGAAATAACACAGCTGATAGGTGTGACACACATACCATGGTCTGAGCTGCTTACCCGGGTGTAAGGCGAGCATGATCCTGCAAGGGAAAAGGGTCAAAGAGAGAGAAGACAACACATATATTGGGTCACAACCATGGCAATCCTAGCAATACTGACCTGTCAGTAGACCCTGTGGAGAAAAAGGGGGGGGGAAGAACAGCTGGTGTCTACAGACGGTTAACAGCACCACCACACTTCTGGTGTTGTATGCTCACATGACAACAGGCGGCAATCTGACACAATAGTGGTAAAGCGGCATGTATCCTATATACCATAGCAGGCATTGCAGGCAGGCATCTGACTACTCATTGGTAAAGAGGCATTTCAGAGAAGGCATTGCAGGCAGACATGAGAAGGCACATTGGTAAAGAGGCATATCATGGCAGGCTATGCAGGCAGACATGAGGGCACATTGGTAAAGAGGCATATCATGGCAGGCTATGCAGGCAGCCATGAGACAAGACATTGGTAAAGAGGCATATCATGGCAGGCTATGCAGGCAGCTATGAGACAAGACATTGGTATAGAGGCATGTATCCTACCTATATTTCTATATGCAAAGAGGCAGATGTCAGAACACATGTCAGCACAACCCCTGCTCTTACCTGCACTTACCTGCTGGTGTTGTTGCCTGTGTGTGTGGGGGGGAAGAGGCTGGGAGAAAGACATGGGTTAGCAAATGGTAGCATGGAGACAGCTGCCCAGGCACAGCTGTAAACAGTTTGACCAAAGCCAGAACAGCCCTCTCTGCCCTTGAGGGGGGCAGAGAGGAGAGAGGAGAAGAGAGAAGTGGGGTGTTTGTGAATTTTGCCCTCCACTGACAAAGTCCCACTTTGTGGCTGTGGGGGACAGAACCCCACGTCACGTGCTCAGAGACAGAGAGAGACTGGGGGCCTGGGGCTGGGCTTTTGTGGGAAAGAGGCTGGGTGGGGCTGGGTGCTGATAGGCTCCCTATCTGTGGCATAACTCTGTCGGTTTCCAGACCTAGCAGGCCCAACTCCGTCCTAACTCTGATCTAACTCAGGAGTAGGGTGTTAGAAATTTTCAGGAGAGGGCTGGCTTGGGTAAGGTAAAATGGCTCCTATGGGTCTCCTTGAATTTGGGTCCACCTTTTTGGTCGACCTAAAATTTGTGTCAGCATTTGTGTTGGAGGGGGCGTGTCTGTGCTTGCCAGGGTCTGGAATCCAACGTTAATTGGTTGCCGCCCCCGTTACACCCACGGTCCGCCCATGGTCCGCCCACTTTTAGGTCAACTTTAGGTCTGACTTGTGCTGCTTAGCCCTTGGGTTGGAATGGGCTGTTCTTAGTCCGTCGGTTGTAACTTTGACCTAACTTTGCCCTAAATGGTTGCGTTCCAGACCTAAAGTCGCCCTAAACGACTTAGGCTGACTTTAGGTCTGACTTGGGCTGCTTGGCCCTTGGGTTGGAATGGGCTGTCAGTCTCCCATCCAAGGCAGCTGATCCTGCTTAGCATTTTCAAGCAAGGCAACAGCAAAATCTCCAGACCTCACCTTCTCAAGAACTTATTCTTCAGAACATATAAAGCTGGCTGTGCATATGTGTGGGGCATGGGGTAGTAGCCCTAGATGTCTATGATAAAAGTTTTAAACAGTCTTAGAAAAGAATACTGTATAGGAGTTTTTAAGCAGACTCATGTTGACTAGTTTCACTGAATGACAGACAGGATCTCAGGCTGTACTCAGAGCTGTGGGATGAAGAGACAATAAAGGTTGGTCCCCTATTTTCAGAAAATATAAAGTTCAGCTGTTACTCCTAGTACTAATTGAAGCACGTGGGCCCCTTGTCAGAAAGAACAGAAGGGAAAGGGAAACTTGTTAGTCTTCTGACTATAAGAGCTGATGAAGCAACAACATTTTGTATGTTAACTCAGAAGAAATTCCCGCTGTGTTCAATGGGATGCATTCCTAAGTAAGAATGCACGGAATTGCAGCCCAAGAGCTCTGGAGAACTCAAAAGATTAAGAATTTGAGTTGGTCCTAATTAAGGCATAATGAGTAGATTGTGGCTTCTGGATTATTATTTTTCTAATGATCCAATATAGTACCTATGGTTGTGTTGCAATTTATTTAGATTTCTATTCTGCTGCTTTCTGAATAACTGCTACATCCCATCAAGGGAAAAGACAGACCCACCCATTTTGGAGACAAAATGGTTGCACATTTGTAACTCCTTTATGAAGCCTGCACAGGTGGGGATAGACACACACATAGGAGGTTACACTTGGACAATTAATTTGATTTACTGTTCTATTAATTTTGTATTTAATGGGTTGCTTCACACTAATTGATCTTGTTTTCGGCAAGACACATACCATTTTCCTTTGTAATTGCTCTAACGATTTTATAAATCTTTTCATCCTTTAAATGACTTTCAGAGCTTGACTGATCACCTCATGCTCCCAGCATGCCTTAGGAGGCGGAAAAAACATAGTTCGCCACTGAGCAGTTTCAATCTCAGATGCTTCAAAAGGGTGACCTAATTTTTTTTAGCATAGTTTCCCTTTCAGGAAATGTGATTTCTTTTCCGAATATAAGACCCAACAACCAGGCCCTCTTCATCCTATTGACAGAGCTTAATGGCAGAGCACATGCATGAGACTTTTTGAAAGGTCAATTTTGTGCATTATGTGTGTGTCGGAAAAATCAGAGCAGTGGGCAAAAGGGATAGATTTACATTGCTTCCTTCCTCATATAGTTTTTCTCAGGGGTGGTCAACATTTCGACCTGAATGCTGCTAGACCTTTAATGGTTGTATAGGTGAGGACATTTCAGCAGGTGCAGCTGCTTAAGCAGCACCATCAGCACTTGCAGCTGCCAAGATTCTGTCTTCTAAGAACACAGAGGCCTTAATGGTGGAAGGTTGGCCACCCCTGGTTTATTTGTTGTCCTGTTCCTTGCTTCACTACTTTCTTCTCCTGGGTCAAGAGCTCTTCAGCCTTCATGAGATACACCTTTCTCATCCACTTTGAGAAGAAGTTTCTGTCCTCTTGGTTCCAAACAAAAAACCTTAGGACTATCCTCCTATTTGCTCCCAGACAAAATATATTTTAAGAAACAGACAAGGAAGACCCCAAGTGCATGACCCCAACATTTTTAAAGGACAAGCAATACAAAACATGCTTTTTTATAGGTAGGTTAGGAGGGAAAGGGAATGATAGTGTGATGCCTCCTCCTAGCCTTTGATGAGAGGGGCGTGATATTTTTAAATAACATCTCCACTATAAAAGCTCTGAATCCTGCTTGAACTGAATGGATTTGCATTGATTTAAATACAGCAAGTCCTCACTTAAAGTCATTTCTTTTAAACTCATTTCGTTTAAAGTTGATGGGAAAATGTCATAGGAATGTTTACGCTTATCAATTAACCTATGGTAAAATTGGTTTCATTTTAAGTAGTTTCGCTTAAAGTCACAATTTCCAAGATGAATCTATCAACAACTTTAAGTGAGGGCTTGCTGTATATATAAAAAACGTTCTATCATTGTAAGCATCAAGAAAGTTGATCTTTCTTTAAGAGGTTGTCTTTTTAAAAATAATTTCATCATTGTTCCATAGACTGCAATCCTATACATATTTATCTGAGTCCCACTGAATTCAATGGGACTTATTTCTGAGTAGCCATGCATAAGGATTGCACTGTAATCCGTATGAACACTTGCTTAAAGTCCCAATGAGCTTAGTAGGATTTAAAAACCCATTCGGCTCCAATAAGTGTATCGAGCAACTCCTGAAAGAAAATAGTTCAAAGGGCTTCCCGCAATTTTTCTGGAATTTGTTTGTGGAAATTAGACAGGTGAGACTATGTTTTAAAACAATTTTCAGAGTTCTAGGGTCACCCACTGACCCCCCCCCCAGAAGAGCAAAGATCACTGCTTTTTTTAGGGAAAATGAGGTGCATGAATTGGTTGCAGGGTACCCCCTCCTCACTGAAATTAGAAATGAAACTTTGGCTTTTTTTTCATGGCCAGGGCCCTGGCTTTTGAATCCACTTTGTTTTGAGCACCTCAGGTGCAAGTGATCAGCTGTACACAGCTGTAAGCAGGAGCAACACCAGGCGTTGCTCAAAGCACTCATTGGGTTGCATGGATAACAGAGTAGACCTAATGCAGTCATTTTCATCATATTGCTAAAGCTGCAGCACTTATAGGGTTTGAAGGGTCATAAAAACAAAACTCTTGTACTCAGGAACTTGTAACTTGAGGTGCACTGTGCTGAAACATGGCCCTACACAACCCTAAACCACAGAAGTTGTGTGTAAAACACAAATATGTTTTTTGTGCATTTTTGTGGTGAACTCACAACTAAAGCTGCAACATTTCAAGGATTTGAAGGGTCATAAAAAACACTGGGAGGAAGGGACTTGAAACTTGGGGTACACTTTGCTGAGACATACCCCTAAAGCACAGAAGCTGTGGGCACAACACAACTGGTTTTTTGAGCGTTTTTGTGCTGAACTCACAACTAAAGCTGCAGTATTTCAAGGATTTGAAGCGTCATTAAAAAAAACCCTGGCAGGAAGGGACTAGCAGCTTGGGGTACACTGTGCTGAGACATACCCCTACATACCCCTAAAGCACAGAAGCTGTGTGCACAACACAACTACGTGTTTGTTTGAGGTCTTGTGTTGTCAGGTCTATGCTTTACATAGGAATGAATGGACAAATTTGTTATGCCTTAAAACCAAATGAGTGGTGAATGCAACACCTCTGCTACAGGTATCTGGAACACCTGGGAATTTTTTTTGCAGGTGGTTATATCTCTTTGGGGGTCCCTTAAACATGTTGAACACACTGACATTTGGAAATTCTGGGAAAATCTGACCTTGGGGCCAAATTTAAACTTGACCATCACAGGTTACAAGCCTTAAGCAACCTCCTGGTTTTAGAAGTGGGTTTTCTATGTGCCAGGTGCAAGGGAGTGTCAAAGGGAAACAGGTCATCTTGTTGTCTTGTGCTCCCTGAGGCATCTGGTGGGGCCACTGTGTGATACAGGAAGCTGGACTAGATGGGCTTTTGGCCTGATCCAGCAGGGCTCTTCTTATGTTCTTATGTTCTTATGAGTTTATATGCATAGGATTGGATCATAGAAAGATGCCTTATACTTCGCGAAAACCGGAAGTGCCCGAAGATCACTGCAAAACAGCGATCCAAAGATCAGGGGGGCCTGCAGAGGGTCGCGCAGGCCTCCCCAATGCTCCCCCAAGTCCCGCTAAGTGCAGGGGGCGTTTGGGGCACTTTGACGGTGGCGGTGGCAGCGATCCCCCGGATTTCTGCCGCCGCCACCATGCTGTCCCCCGGGGGGGGCAGGGGCAGCAAAAGTTCTCAATGGTGGGTCGCGACCCACAGTTTGAGAACCAGTGCATTAGGCTAATGGAACTAGCATTGCAGTAAGGTCCTTTACAGCTGTTTCAAAGTGTGACATGCCATTTGGAGCAGCCAGGCCGCTGCTGCCGCAAGAGGCAAGTGCCACCACCGGCCCGCCAGTGGACATCTCCAAGCTCCAGTAGGTCAGCACAGTTGACAGCAGGGAAGGGCAGAATGTGGAGGCGGCTGGGGCACAATGGGAGTAGATCATGGCCTGGAAGGGGGCACTATCGGCAGCAGCAGCAGTAGCACCAATATTCTAACCCCCTTCTGGGCCTTTGATCCACCTTCCCAGGTTCACTTGGACTTGTGCCAGCTAAATTGCTGGTACAGGTCAGAGTAGACCCATCCCAGAGTCAAAGGTTACCCCCAGGTAAGAGAAAAATGTTCCCTTACCTGGAGGATACCTCTAGGTTTGCCCCCCTGCAGGATGCAGTGCACACTCTGGTGGCATGGCTGCATCAGTGTGGGAGGGAAAGGATAGATTTGGCCTGTCAGTGTGGTCAATTCTTCTGGTAGACTTTTCTTTTTCCAGTGAAAAGATATCAATCTTAATGCCACTAACTATGGTGCCCAGCAAAATTGTCCTCACAAAAATTATGAATTGACTACAATATATAAATATAGGAAATAAGACTCCAGAGGTTAAACTAGGTCAAACACATGGGGAAGCAATGGAGCAATGAAAAGGAAGAATGACTCACCCTGTGAAATTTTGATGTGCTAATATTTTAGGACAACATTTGACATTTCAGTGTACAACGGATTTTTAAAAGAAGCACATAGTTAATTACATGCATAGTGCTCCACATAATGAGCCAGAAAGTTCAATTCCTTATAGTTGCCCTTTCGAAACCTTAGACTCATATTTTCTTGCAACTAATTTTCTTGTTTTCATTTTCTCATATCCCGTCTTAAATCAGATTAGTATTTTTTTTTAAACAGCAGATGTCATTAATTATGCCGTTGTAAACTTCTGACGGCACCTTTGTGATGTGCTGCTGTGTCTGAGGTTGGGTGTTTTTCCCAGAGAAAGAGAGTGTTTGAGGTGGTGTAATTTCACTGCATTTTTATTAGGTGAGATTGTTAAAAGATTCAGTGAGCAAAAGAGATTCAGGCATCACAAGAGCTTTTAAGTTAGCCTTTCTGATTTTATCTTACTGATAGCATCATCTGTTGCAAGTCTTTTTGTCAGATTCCACCTTTGGAATTGCCTTCCACCTCCAACATTATACAAACTAAAGGGGATGAAGCAGGAGAAATGCTGCAATCCTGTACATCGAATTAGTAGACACGCATAGGATTGCGCTGTAAGACTATCAGCCCAATCCTGTGTAACTCTTGCACCGGTGTAACAGTAGATCCCCTGATGTAAGAGCACTTATGCCAGTGTAACTTGCCATACGCCGACGGACGCAGGACGGACATTGTCTTAACCCCCCTCAGAAATTTCACATGCACAGTTTGGATGCGGAACGGATGCCGGCACAACTCCGCCGGTGCAGGGGCATTCCAGGGCGTCTAAATGCCCCCAGAATGCCCCCTGCGCCGGCGGAGTTGTGCCAGTATCCATTCTGCATCCAAAATGTGCATGTGAGTTGTCTGAGGGGTGTTAAGCTGGTGTCCGTCCTGCGTCCGGCAAGTTACACTGGCATAAGTGCTCTTACACCAGGGGATCTACTGTTACACCGGTACAAGAGTTACATAGGATTGTGCCCTATGAGTAGGCTTACCATATCCAAAGGAGGACAGGGTGCCTACACCTTTAACCATTGTAAAAAGAGGGGATTTGGGCAGGTGCAGCTCATAATGGAAGGGTGCAACAAGCTGCACCTGCCCAAATTCCCTCTTTTTACAATGGTTAATGGTGTAGGCACCCTGTCCCCCTTTGGATATGGTAAGCCTACCTATGAGTGTAGGTGTGCATTGCTTTCAGAAATTATCACCATATCGGTTTTAGCATCTGTATACCACACTTCATGCATGTATGTGGAATAATGAACTTCTACTTCTGTATGCCTGTATTGTAGATCTACCTTGGGACCTCATTAGTATATGACTTTTTTTGCAGTCAATGAAAGCACATCTCACAAAGTTACAGCTCTCTGAAGAATTGACTAAGTAAAAGTAAGAGCTTAATACTTTCCCTTTCATTTTTTCTTATTCTTGTCAACTGCAATAGGGCGAAATGCAAATTGGTGTTTTAGATCCCCAGTCAATACAAAAGATACACCTAAAAATAGCTTAGTAGAAAATAAGCATATGCAGGCCTGTAATGTGAAATCAGTTGCTTCTAAGAGTGAGCCTAAATGACTCGTTCTTTGGTGAATATTTTCAGTAGTATCAAAAAGTGTCCTCATTGTTGGTGATTGCATTGAAACTGTTTCAGGAAGCATCATCCTCCCATGGAATTGACTTAATTTCTCATTACTTATTAATGTAATAGAACTTCATGCCTCTATTTTAAATAAGGGGTGATTTCAGACACTGCTGGGCAAAAGTCAAGGGTGTGGGAAGAAAAGCGAAGGGTGTGGGAGCTCGGAGCAGCTAGAGCGGGCGATCCGGCCGGGTCGGGCCAGCAAGAGCGACCAAGCGAGTGGGCGAATGGCAGGCGGCGAATGGCTGCTGCCCGTAAGTCCCCCCACGCCTGCTGCCCTGGGGCGGTCTGCCCCCCCCATCCCTTTCTAAGACACTGGTTGTGAAGTTACTTTGAAGAGGTGCTCCTGGAAAAAGGTAGGGGTGTGGAAAACCATCCCCACTGAGGACCCTCAGAATCAAAGGGTCCCCATGAGGACTGCTTTCCTCCCCTTCCAACCATTTTTCAGACTGCAGTCACCCTCAAAAAAGCCTCTTAGCTAAGCCATTAAGACATCTCTCCCTTGCTTTGCCAGGAGGCTGCTTTTCAAAATTTCAAGCCTCGGATCAGCTTCAATGAGGAATGTCCAGTTTCTGAGGAAATAATTCAATTCATTTGGGCCCAAGGTAATCCTGGGGAAGCTTGCCCATCTCTGAAGGGAATGCTTCATTGAGATGAAGACACTCAGCCCATAACCCATCCATCCCCTCTTGTCTTGTATTTAACAGAGTAGAGAAATATTCTCGCTATTCTTAAAAAATGAGATCTCTAGGGCTTTCGTCCTTCCACTCATATATAGTCTTCCCTTTTCCTGGTTCAAAATAATCACAAAATAATACATATAACACAGCTTACACAGCCTACTGATAGACAAACATTCCACTTGCTTATATTATTTTTCATGCAGGTTTTTTTTTTAGAAATTTCACCTGATCTGTTTCCTCTCGGTTTGACTCCTTCTCTAATTATACTTTCAATTTTTGCCTTGAAAGCTAAATATAATGGTGGTTGGCCCCAAAATTTGACAAGCTGGAGTCTCAAAGCCCTTTCCACAAGAAACATTCGTTTCCTCACACTCCAGTGATTTTTACAGCCCTTATTAAGAGAACTGAGAATTCAGTCTATTTGATTTATAATTGGAAATCATAAACTATAACATTCACCTGCTGTTCTTATGCCCAAGAAAAATGACAATAAGCAGTTTCATCCCTCACCGTCATAACTGCATCTCATTCTGCTCCTACACAAACACATAACAAGTTGACACAACAAAATGCAACTGAAGAAGTAGACAAAGCACAGGATAGGGATTCTGTGTCAACTAGTTGAAGGGAAATGTATTCCGGAGCACTCTCTTGCTGGCAAGTCCACTCTCTGGTAGGTAGCCTTGGAACACCCAGAAAAGAATGCCTTATGACATAATCCTATTGAACTCTAGTACTGGTGTAGTCATGCCGGCCACATGACCACGGAGGCGTCTTCGGACAACGCTGGCTCTTCGGCTTTGAAATGGGGATGAGCACCACACCCTCGAGTCGGACATGACTGGACTTAATTGTCAAGGGATACCTTTACCTTTACTTACTGGTGTAGCACACGCTGTACCGGTGGGTGCTAGTTGACACGATTGTGCCGTAAGGCATGTTGTAGCATACTCCAGAGACCTGCATCGGACGTGTTCCGGAGCAGGTAGACCAGCATGGGGTGGTGGTGGAATAGGGTGAGGGAGGGCCAGGAGGACATGCGGCGGGGGGGGGGTTTTGCAATGATGGTAAATATACCCTGCTTTTTCTTCCCAAAGGGCACTCGGAGGGGCTTTCAGAGCATAAAAACAGTATAAACATTGAAATCTTCTAAAACAATAAGACAACCTTAAAAAATCACATTAAAAATCAAAGAACCAGCAGCAATCAATACTTGAGGAAAGGGCAAGCCCATAAGATCTAACCAGCATAAAAGTCCAGGTAGCCAGTATTAAGAACCCTGGACTCAGAAGGCTAATCTAAAAAGAAATGTCTTTAGGCCCACCAGAAAGCCTAAAGTCATGTCTTTGCAAAACAACTTTCTGCTCAGATGGGTAGAGAGCAACTGTCGCCGACCTGCTATGGAAATAAAAAGGCATGGGTATTTTTTATATTTACTTAAAAAGAACTGATTCTACCTCTTCTATGTCTCCAGAATATAATTGCTAACCTGAATTTCCCTCAGGTTTGGCAGTTGAAGCTGAGGAAGAATTAAGACTTCAGGTAACTGACACCCATAAGGAAAGGGACAGTTGATCAGGATTCTGAGAAAACTATTACTATAATCTCATGGTGGGTTATGGAAGGGGAGAAAGAGTGGCAATGGAGACAGTTTGACAGTGGGGATTGTCATCATGCAGGGTGTTCATTAAGGCTAAACTTTCTTTTAGTGTTACAGGCATCTTCATTATTTTTCTACCTCATGCAGAGTACTATGGAGCCAGTGAGGGAGGGCCAGGACTGTGTGGAATAATTGCCCAATTAGACACATCTCTGCGGGGCCCCAAATATAAAAAAATCAAGCCCCTACCTCAATGCTGTACTGTTGGAGGCTGGTTCCATCCCTGGGCAGTGGCGGCACTGGCGATGAAGCGCACACCCCGGAATTGTTTGTGCAGTGACATGATGCCGTTGTAACGTCATCACATCACTGCAAATTGCTTCTGGTTGGCCCAGATTCGCAGCCAATTGTAAGCAAGGGAGCTGCGGGAGGCCCCTCTAGTGCAGATGACATGGAGAACTCTGTCCATCCCAGAGCTCCGCTCGCTGCTGTGGGCCCCCCTAGGCGTGGGACCCAATTGGACTGAATCAATTCAATCGGCCTAAAGCCAGCCCTGATCTTTAGTTATTATGAAGAACAGAAATGTAACAACAATAAATTCTCTTAAAAACACACTGCTTGTTTTCCATCTTGTATATGCAAGAGCAGGTCTTTGAAGCTGGTCCTCCCCCCCCCCCACAACTCTTTGCCCCCTCTACTGAAATCTGGAATGGCATCTCTGCATAGCACTGAGTGAGTCCAGGCTTCACAGCAGGAACTGCCTGGATTCATTTCCTTGCATTGTGGACTTTGTTACCCGAACCTTATACCTAGTCAGTGTGAGTAGATGAACTTTGGGATGCAAATTGTAATGGTGCTTAGTCCTGAATGCCTTTTGACTCAATTTTATTTACCACTAATGTGTTTGCATTCTCGAGGAAGTAGGAATTCTATTTCCTTTGGACAGAGGTAACAGAAAGTGGGTAGCGTATTCAGCATTACTCATTTATTTGCCTGTCTCTTGTTATTTCTTCTCAAAGAAACAGACTTTGGCTACAATTCTATACACACTTACCTGAGAGTAACCCCCACTGAACACAGTGGGACTTACTTCTGAGTAAACATGGATAGAATTGGGTATTAGTGCTGCAGTATATTTTGTGGTAAACCCTTGGGGTTGCTTTGATCCAAGCCTAAAAGAAGAATCATGTTGAGCTACAGCCCTCACTAGAGTGATTCTCTTTCAATTGAGCTGCTACAGGAATTACTTTGGCTCCGTATTCCTAAACTGCATTACAGGGAAACAATATGCATCGTGGTGGTGGTGTTTTTTACCTCAGTCTGAACACTGAGAGTAAATTTAAGCCAAAGGTATGTGAACAGGACTGATTCTGTACATTGAAGTAGGGTTTACAGGATTAAAAGCCATGTCATAAATCTCTTATAGTTAAAAACAAATAAAAACATGTTTTAAAAAAACATGTAAAAACACGTACAGTACTGATTCTGCTCTATTATTACTCCTGATACATATAACAGTATTCAAATAAACAATACAGTATTGCCAGATATTACCTGAGCACAGCTCTAAAGTTGAATCTGCATTCGTAATTATCATCTCCAATGCAGCTCAGAGTCTTAATCCAACCTGTAGAGCAGGGGTGGGGAACCTATTTGCGGTGGGGGGCCATTTTCCCATAGGGAAAACCGTTAGGCCGCCCGATTTCCCCCCCCCGCAAATTAACACCCCCCGCGAATTTACCTCCCACCCACCGCACGCTCCCTCCCACCCACCCACCCACCGACTGCTCGCTCTCCCTCCCACCCACCCACACACCCACCGACCACTCGCTCGCTCGCTTGCTCTCCCTCCCACCTGGCAAGCGCCCACCTCCATCGCTCTCCTCCTTACCTTCTCTTCTCTTCAACCGCTGCCAGTGGCGGCGGCCGCGCGCGCTCACCCTCCCGGCTGTTAGAGACATGCGTTCTGCGCATGTCTCTAACAGCCGGGAGGGTTTGCGAAGGTGTCGGGCGAGGTGAGCGCGTGCGGGCCGCGCTCACCTCGCCCGACTCCTTTTCAAACCCTCCCAGCTGTTAGAGACATGCGCAGAACAGCCGGATTGAGAAGGAGTCGCGCGACTCCTACTCAACCCGGCTGTTTCTGCGCATGTCTCTAACAGCCGGGAGGGTTTGAAAAGGAGTCAGGCGAGGTAACGTGGCCTCCGGTCTGAGCCCGCACGGGCCGGACCGAATGCAATCGGGTCCAGGCTCGTGCGGGCCGGACCGGATCGCTCCGGGGGCCGGATTCGGCCCGCGGGCTGCCGGTTCCCCACCCTTGCTGTACAGCATTGTTTCTCAAACTGTGGGTTGGGAGCCACTGGTGGGTCACAACATGATTTCTGGTGGGTCGCGAGCAGAGCCTCCAATGAAAATACAGGTGATGGAAAGATCAAATAATTAATTGCCTCAAGCCCTGAAGCTATTAAAAATCAGAGAGCTGCTAATTGCCCTGCAAGGAGCTGAGCTCCTGCAGTTTGCAAGCTTGTGTAAATATAGGGAGATAAATGTTTGAGCGTTTTTTTCTGGTGCATTTTTTTCCAAGTCCGTCAATGACAGGTAGTGGGGGGCATGTGAAGGCTGGGTCATATAACTAAGCCCCTCAAGCCTTGAGGCTGAGTATTAGGGCTGCCTCATTATGAAAAAATGGAACGTGTGTTTGTAAATAAATAAATAAAATATTTTACTTGTAAATAAATAAATACATATAGTACTTCTTTCTAGATCTTTTTTTAAGTCTCGTAAAGCTAGGTGGGTCCCGATAGAGTGTCGTTTTTAAAATGTGGGTCCCAGTGCTAAAAAGATTGGGAACCACTGTTATAAAGGAATTTAAGCCCTGCCTCCCTTTCTTCCCCCTCCCATCAGTCTACCTCCTGCCTCCAAGCTCCCTTCTAGCCCGTTACCTTTCTCATTATCAGTGTCATCTCTCTTCCCTCTCCTTTTCTCCTGGTCCCTCTGAAATGGCAGCCTACCACATACAAGGAGTGCCAAGATTTTTTTCCAGTACTGCTCATAATAGGTAAATGAACAACAGTCCAGATAGACTGTTCATTGCAAAAGTAAACACCTGGCTTGAAAGACAGTGCTTTTCAAGGCTGATTCATTGGGCTTGGAGAAACTCAACAGCACTGACTAACTGCACAATCCAGCGCAAGAAAAAACCAGGCTACCAGGCTTCCTGATGTGGTGCCCAAGTCTACCCACCAGGTAGTCCTGGCCTTCTGGTTGGCCTGGCCACTGTCTTTCACTCTCCATGAGGCCAGCAAAGATCCCAGGAAATTTCTGGAGGGGCCTCCTTTGGCTCCTGGGCCCCCTTTTTGACCCTGGGCATGGGTAAAATTTCCCCCTTTACCCCCTCTCATGGGCCCTGCATGCAAGTGTCCAGTACAAGCCAAATGAGAGGAGCCGCAGCAGGGCAGGAGAAGTGGCAATCCACCCTGCTTCGTGGAGGGACTGACCTTGAAACCAGCTTACATCAGGTCTTTGATATTCCTTTGGCCCAATACCAGGTTCACAATCAATGGTCTAACCCATTGCATCTGATTCCAGCACTTGTGGACTGACTATAGTAGCGGCCCTACATCCCCCTGTGGGAGGGGGCCGCCTCTGCGGTGACACCCCCCATGGGATGCCATACGCACCCCACGGGATGCCACATGACCCGCTCTTGGGGGCATAACGTCATCATCGTGCGCTGCCGCAGCGTGGAAACACACATACCCCGGCACTTTTCGGCTCCTTTTTGGAGTCAAACGGCACCCGGGAGGGTGGGAGGGCCAAACTTGCAGCCGAGAACGACTGCAAAGAGGAGCCAGCGGGGGGGGGGAATGGATCTGGTGGCAGGTACACCCCCCACTGTCATGACGCCTCTGGCTGACTATTTGATCTTACCTGGTTCTTTTATACTTGAAGCATAACTACAGACCTCTTCAGTCATTCATGTCCTCAGGGAGACAAACATGGGAGAGCTACTCCAAAGCATGGTGCTGAAGTGCACGCTTAACCCCTTCCCACCAGCACTGTCTATGCAGAGAAAGTATGATTGGGGGGGTGGGGTGGAGGTAGGGCTACATAGGTGTATCATCAGCATACTCTGGAGAAGCCCTCGCCAATTTGTCTCCCTACAGAGAAAGAATGGTGGAAGACAGCTTACATTTCATCCTCTCCCACAATAACTACTTATCCTTAAGGCTTCGTGTGCAGATTCTTCTAAAACCCGTCAGCCATCATTCAACCTGCAAGTTTCACCAATTGCGCCACTGTTAATCTGACTGATAAGCAGCCAACTGGCATACATTTAAAGTCAATTTAGCCCTCTTGAAGTCTGTAAACCTGGCAATACTGGGATCATCAAGCACAAGCCATTCTTTGTCATCACATCTGCTTTTGGCTATGTTTTTTTTTAAAGGATTGGATTGCCTGGCTGACGACAATTGAATTCACTTCTGCTGGTTGGTATTCCTCTGTCTGCAGCACTTCTGCATGTTTTCTGCACACTGAGAAATCACCCAAATGCATTATGAATCTCCAGCAGGGCAAAACCATTCCTATGCATTTCTAATGCACAGTTGAGGTTCAACATGAGGCTTGTCTGAGATTCTCTCCTGCTAGGTACAACAATATCTTTAACAGCTAACTGCTGTGGAAGGGAATGAAAATGGATACCTGTGGCTGTCATACGAAACAATGCTGGGTGAGACTCAAAGAGCATAGCTGCTAATAATGGGACACAGCACCCTTTTCATTTTTAATTGTGTGTTTTTCTTGAGAGACAATGCTGTGCAATTTCTGAGCTGAGCCAGGAAGTTCCCAGATCAAACCTCATCTCAGTCATTGGGGATGTTGGTGGTCTTAGGGCACAATCCTATCCGGCTGCTAGGATGGCATAGGACCTCTGTGCCGGCCCAGGGCTGTTGCAAAAGTTGATGTGAGGCCGTTGCGCTGGCCCCAGGCCGGCACAGAAGTCTGTACCAGCCCCTGCAGGCTGTATCCAGATGGTGTGCGGCCCAGATAAGCTGTGGCTAGGCCACACAGAATAGGGGCAGGGGGAGGGCATTTCAGGGGCATTTCAGAGTGGGGCTGGGCACATCAGGCCTGGGAGGGGGAAAGACTGACAGGAGCAGTACGCCATATCCTATCCTCCTTCCAGGCCTGTTTCTCCTGACACGGGGCTCCTGGATTTACGCCAGCTCAATAGCCGGCATGGATCCAAGGAGACCCAGTTGGGAGGCTGGAACTTTACCTGGGGTAAGGGAACAAAAGTTCTCTTTCTGCAAGGAGACCTCCTACTGCACCTATTCTGCTCAGGATCCAGTATTGCCAGAGCCAGCATAGCTGGATCGCTGAGCAGAGCATAGGATTGGATTGGACTGTTACAATCCTAAACAAACTTACTTACTTGGGATTAAGCCCCACAGAATTGAATGAGGCTTACTTCTGAATAGACATGCATGAAATTGTATTGTTTGGGAAGCAACTGCAATCTCAGTCTCACAGAGCAATCCTGTGTAAGGATCCGGCCGGTGGCCCACACCCACCCGCCGGATCCTGAGCCCTGGAGGTCTACTCAGGGAAGGGGACACTCGTCCCCTTCCCTGGGTGTAAATCCAGGCCGGCCCGATCGGCCTCCTTGGCCTCCCAAAGATTATATATATATTAATTGATTGACTGATTGATTGATTGATTAATCGGAGGGTCCCGGTTTAGAACCAGTAAAATCTGGTAAGCTAATAGTAGGAGAGTCAACCCATGCGAGATGAGTCCATGAGGTGGCTCATTTCCATGCTAGCATTGTCAGCCTCAGGAGGGACAACGTTAGCATGGGAAGGAACCATGTCTTGAACATCTCCCCTTGTGGGTATCATCTTCTGGCATTACTGGAGCATCAAAATATGAGCGCCCAGAGGTGTAGCTAAGCGCCCCTCCTGGTGATGTCACCGCCGGAAGTGACATCACCACCACTGCCACTACACATCTCCTCAGTAGCACAGGGTAGGTGGGAGGGCCCAAACAATCACCCTCTCAGCCACTGTCGCCTGCTCTTTCCCCCCCCCCAGCGAAACAATGCAATTCACGCTCCCACTACCCACTTTGCTCCCACTACCCACTTGCCGCCCGGGGGTGCCCCATTTGCCACCTGCCCCTCCCCCTCCAGCCACCACTTCTGCCGCTGCTGCACTGAGTACCACTGAAAGGAACCAGCGATGACATCATCGCCATGTCCAGGTTTTCATTCCAGTTTTCAGCAAAGGACGCAGGAGGCTGTGCAGGAGGTCACCAGATTCCAGTAAGAGACTCTTGGTGGGCTGGTGAGTCGTTTTCTGTGCTCCTGAGAGGCTCGGCCAAAGGCAGGAGACTCTCAGGAGCAAAAACACTGCTTCGAAGGTTTCAGGGGTCCCGGCAGGGTTCAGGGATTCCCGGCAGTCCGAGTACCACCAGTGGTACACCAAAGTACCATTGGTGGTATGCGTAGCACCAGTTGAGAAACTCTGTCCTACACCAGCATGGTAACAGGGGGGATGGCAACTGAAAGTCACTGGTGAGACCATGTGCTTTGTGAGGAGGCTTTCTGTTTCTGACATCTCCATGAAGAGTTGGGGAAAGACCTCTGTCTGAAACACAGGAGAGCTGAAACCAGTTGGAGTAGACAACAACACTGGGCTAAATGAGCCACCAATGGTAACAGCAGTGATCTGAAACAAGGTAGCTGATTATGTTCATATGAAGGGGACTGAAGATTTGTTCCTTTCAAACTCTCTTTGAATATGTCCTGAAGCCATCTAAAAATACGTTTCAGAAGCAATTGATTTACACATCCCTGTTTTGATAGGCATTTTGCTCCATATTATTGACTGTTTGCAAACAAGGTAGTGCAGACTCTTTAGGATAAGTAATGGCTGCCGCATCCCAAACTGACAGCCTAGCTCATTATCCACATCATTTTGCTTGGTGCAATTTCTGCTGCTCATCGGAGTAATTAATAAACATAATGTTGTTGGTACATTTAGTTGCTATGGAAATGACTATATCATTTTCAGGTCTCTGGAGGACTTTGAACAAATCTGCTGTAAGTTTGACCTGACTTTGTCACCTTTTACTGTCTTCAATGAAATAAGTTATGACTCCTGGGAGAGCTGTTTGAATTTCTCTCTACCAGCAAGTTCTATAAATCTGCATAGTAATTATCCCTATAGAGTGTTACCAAATATAGTTCCAAGACCTTATTAATTATATCCCCCAAAGGAATATTATTAAGCTTTCCTGCATTACATAAAAACACACATACACACACACTGCTTTGGAGAATGAAACATGATTTGCTTAATTTTCCTGCTAAGGTAAAAATGAATCAAAACACAAGGGATTGGTGGTTTAAAATTGATAAAGTGGTATCTTTTAATGTTGACCTGGGCAAATTAACCTAAAGATTTGCATGGGCTTGTTACCCTGAACTTGTCCATGGTTTGTAGCATTGTCATGGTGCTTTAGATACACTATCCCAGCGTAATTCTTTAATGCCTGGCACAGAAAGTTCTTGGATCAACCAATTAGTTGTGTTGACCTTAAGAGAGCTGAATGGACATACAAGTAATTATTTTACCTTTTTGAGACAGAACAGTGATGACAGGGTTGCAATTGTTAATGTTTGTGTTATAGTTTGTTACTATTTTTTTAGTACTATTGGGTCATTCCGTGTCAAATCAACCAATGAAAAATCCTTGACGTCATGGATTTTGTTCATTTTCGGTACATTTGTAGCTTACCATGAGATGTTTAAAAATTATTTTTTTCAGATTTTTTTGTCCATCCGTTTTTGAGATATTGAATGTTCAAAATTGCCAGAAAAGGCCAAAATCCACTTGTCATCATACATTCAAACGCCAGTTACAGGATAACGATGAACGCTACAGACATGGGACAGGTGCCGTTTTAAAGAGTATGAATAGGGCTTTCATTTGATATACAACATGACAAAATTGTAAATTTTCAAGAAATTCAAAAATATTCAAATAATATTAATTTTGAAATTTGAAAAATTGAACTTTTTTAAAATTTTCAAAAAAATCACACTTAAAGGTATATGTCTTGTAGTCAATCAGTCAAAATTTCAAGATGGTATCTCAATGATATCATACAAAAATTAAATTTTCTTGTTGGCAGTGACCAGGAATTAAACCCCTCAAGTCCATTTTTCTACAGTTTACATTGATAAAATTAGGTGGTAAACTGAAATGAATCCAAAAATTTATAACAGGACTTATAGAGATAGATTTATAGAGCATGAATTCACTTTCTATTCTTTTACAGGATCAGCTTTTTGGTAAAACTATCAAAATCATGAGCTTTTTACTTCTGTTCGTAGTTTTAAAATTTTCCTTTAGTTGCTGAATAATTTCTGAATCAGCACAGTGATATTTTTCCTCATCTAAATCATCTTCAGAAGTAAAAAAAAATATTTGTAGGTCCTTTTAATCTTCCCCATCTTTTCTTTGCACTTTAGATACTTTCTTCTTGCACACCGGAGACTCACCAAGGGAGGTCCTTGGTTTACCAAAAAGGTTTACCAAAAAAAGGTTTACCAAAAAGCTGATCCTGTAAAAGAATAGAAAGTGAATTCATGCTCTATAAATGATTTAGATGCACTTTAGATACTTTCTTCTTGCACACCGGAGACAGTAGTGTGAGACTATACAATTATCTGTTCTTGACTATCAATGACAACAGAATAATCTACTAGTCATGACTTTTTAGTAGCTACATTGGGAAATACAAGTCAGGATTATTAATTGTACAATCGTGCAGCCTGATCCTCTGGATATTTACTCAGAAGTCCCATTGAGTTCAGTTTGACCAAATCCAAATGTGCATATTATTGTAGTCTTAGTGGACATGATCCAGAAAACTGCGAATGGAGTTTTGGAAGCGCTTTTCTTATGAAGCCCCTTGCAGACCCCCCCTCCCCTCAAGTCACTCCTGATGTTCAGAAAACCTTCCAGAATGACAGCGGATGTGGAATGGAGATTGCAGCTGGAGAGAGGGATTAGCAGAAACAGATACATTTGCTTTTGTGAATGGAAGTGCTTTCTAATCATTCAAAGAATGAAAGGATTTCTCCCAAATGTGTTCATTTCAGAAATCTGATTTTGAGTCCAATGTTATTTTGCCCTATGGCAGTGGTTCCCAAACTGGGAGGCACAGATCCCAGGGGAGCCACGGAAACCAGCCAGGGGAGCTGTGGCGTGCCACAAAATCCTCTCGGAAAACAGTGCAATGCCAATTGGCAGGCATCACCATAACGTAATGGGGAGCCGTGGCCAATGGTCAAGGGAGCCGCAGGTCGAAAAAGTTTGGGAAACACTGCCCTATGGGATAAGTTGTACTTGTACAGCTATCCCCAACACAGCTATAAGTGGCATCCTTAAACAAAAAAATTCCCTTCTTCCTCTTCGTTTATTTCTCAAATGAAGAATAGCCCAGTGTCACCTTCTGCAACCATGAACTTTGTATAATAATAGACATCTTTCAATTTACCAGTCTGTGACTAAGTTCAAATCATGCATTATGTGATTTGTTTTCTTTTTTTCAAAAGATGGAACCCCATTTCTCTCTTTCAGAATACAGAATTAACTTGGAATTGTGCAACTGCCCATCTTACAGAGCAATCAACGACTATAATGAAGGTTGTCCTCTCCATCTCCCTATTCGTTTTATTTCTTTCTTGGCTTAAGAAAGGTTTGGCTCTTCTGCCCCTATGATATTTTATTAAATAATGGGTGATCTTTCCTCTGATTGTTTTATTTGTTTTAAAAGGGGACAAATATGACCCTCCGAATAGCCCCAAATGTCATTATCTTGCCACTCTTGTTGTCAAGGGTATGGTGTCATTGGAAACTATTAAATGAATATGAAATAGAAGGGCTTAATATTGAGCTACACAAACTTTTGTCAGGAAATAGAAAAGGCGTTTTCATCTTTCCAAACAATGAGTGAGATTATTGCTGGAGACACAGGGTCAATTTTGCATTGTTGTTTCAGAGTTCATCATATTGAAGAATTTCAGCAGGCCGAGCTTAGGGGTTATATTAGATCTGACAAAACTAGTTAGTGTTCAGCATAAAAATGCACAGAACATAATGTGGTATTTAAAATGTTAGTTCTATATTAAGCTATAATATTTCAAATTCCCTGCTAACCACTGCTACAAGTTCTCTGTACAGCAAATGTAAATAGAAAAGCTGTTGTCTTTTGTAATATCAAGAATCTTGGGGTTCTGTGAGTTTTACTTATCTGGTGCTGTCAACAGGATAAGGAAACTCCAAACTGAGGTGCTGGCCAATAATTATAATGCAATAAGAGCATTATAATTTAAATGAGGCCATTTAAATGAAACTCTGCTGTATAATATACTTCCCTATAATGGATCATCTAAGTCCAAAGAAAACCACTTGAAAGCTTGGGATAGAAACATGCAAGCTCATTCATTGACATAAATTATAGCAGGTGAGGTAGACATTATTAGACTTGGCTACTTGCCTTGGAAATACCAGGTTTCATGTGAGAATTGGGAGGGGGGGTTACTTTTAGCCCTATTTTGCAGTTTGGGTGAAGAGTTCAGATTCTGAAATGAGGCTTACATAGTCCAAAAGGACTCTGGCCCTGAGACATCTAAGCCTGCTGCATCAGAACAAATGTTATCAAGCATTTTAAGTAGACTTGAGGCCAGGGCCACTCATAATTAATCTGAGCTCACAGATGGAAGAGTAGGATTAGCTCCCAAATTTCAAAGAAGTGAAAGCAAATTCCATGGTTCTTCATGGGAGGGGAAGGGGATGCCAAATGAAATTCTGTAACACAAGTGGACTATCCCCTGGGGGTTCGATATATTCCCAGTGTTGCCAGTGTTCTTTTTTAATATTACAGTTGGCCCTTTGTATTTGCGGGGGTTCCGTTCACAGAACCTCCGCTGATGCGAAAATCCGCGGTTGAGAAAATCTGCAGTCTGGGGGGGGGGGTTTTGAGGAGACAGGGGCAACGCCACTGTACCTTATTGAAGAGCTACGTGGGTCCGCCACCCGCTCCTTCCCTCCAGTGCCGCGTTGCAATAGTGTAAAATGCCTGTTAGAAAAAAAAAATCACGACCGGAAGCGACTTCTATTTATACCCTTCATCTTTTCCTCTCCACCATCCCTCCTCACTGTCTCTTCCATCCTCCCTGATCTTAAGCTTAGGGACTGGGGTCAAAAGAGTAAGGGCCCAGTCTTAAGCAACTTTCCAGCACCAATGCAGCTGCAATGCAACCCCTAGGTAAGGGAACAAACATTCCATTACCTTGTGGGGGACTCTGTGACCCCCCCCCACAGCAGGATGCAGCGCATGCCCCATTGGCGCAGTTCCATCAGTGCTGGAAAGTTGGATAGGATCGGGCCCTAAGCATCCTTTGAATTCCTCCCCTGAACATTGACCTTTCCTTACTCAGTGCACAAAATACACATTGCAAACATTCATCCACCACAAGCCAGGCACATGCACATATTTGTTAGGGTTGGCTGATGTTTCTTCCTGCATTTTTTTAAACTATTGGTGAGAGGTGTATGTTACTTTTGATGTCCGTTCTTTACAATAAATCATTAATCCTTTTGGATTAGAAGCTCCCCTCCCTGTCTCTTCTTCAATATGGGGCATTCCTTGCGTATTCTGCATACCACTAATCTGCAACCAGACTAGATCAACAGGGGCCATTTTACTCTACCTTCACTATGTTCTCATTGGAAGGAGCAGGACTGGCCATTCTGTTCTTTCCCAGGGAAATCTTCATTGAATAATTCCCCAAGCAGCTCCCTTAGTAACACTAGCACTGAATATATAAACCAGTACCTTCAATGCGCACTCACCGTGATTGACACAATCACAGGAGTTTGAGCAGAAGTTACATATCGAGGACGTACTCCTCCATTAGTAAGCTTTTTGCTCATGTGTACGAGTGTAGATGCTCATTTCTCTCTTTTATAATTGGAAGTGGCTCATTTTAATAACCCATTTTATTAATTTAATTTTTTTATTGTTCTAACCATGGGGTATTTCTTCACACGGTCCACAACGGAGTGGAATAAATAATGCAACAGCAGATGAGAAATTAACTAAAGAACAAAAAATGAGAGAGGGAAAATCATAAGGATGCCAGCATGATGCCAAATGAAAGTATTCAGGGTCAGGTCTCACAGTAGGGAGCCTCAGCCAATGATATGCCGAACACGGCAGGGAGACTCCGGCGTTTCCTTGGGCTGCACTTAATGAAGGAGTCGAGCTGTGTGATTTAGTGGAGGAGAAGATCGAGGATTCACAAACACAAAAGTTTGTGAATCAAAGTTTTCTCCCCTCGTTTCCTTGTATCTGAGCGGGTGTTGTGATAGAAGTTCTAACCAGCTCTGTAGATCAATTAGTGTAGAATTCTTTGTGCTCTGTGTACTTAATAATGGAGCTCTATTGTTGAGAAGAGAGGGGGGCAGGAAGTAGGTCAAGGATTATTCTGTAGCCATGAATAAGAACAAATGGCCAATCACATCTAATGTATGGAATGGAAGGATTTCAGGAAGCAGGTTCCATAGAGAAGCACCACGTATTTTAGTACTAGCTTCTCAGATAAATGTCCTACTCTCCAGTTTCATAATGCTAGCAAACTTAACATTACATCTTCTTGACCACCATTAATTGACAGATTTTTGTGCTACAATAGCCAGGGTGAGACTGCATTTTGCAAAATCTGGAACTTTATCTAGCCACCAACTAGTCAATCTCACCATGGCTATTGTAGCACTAGTCGTAAGTGGTGACTTTAGTTCATTGCCTATTTTGCTTATCAACAAAAAGGTTAGTGTAGACTAATCGCTGTTAGTTATTTGGGAATCAACTTTATTTTTGAAGGTGACTCCAGTCTTACTGAGCAATTAGTCACATGACATCTCTTCATGATCCATTTCCTTTTAGCCACAAACTTTAATCCATCTCCTTCCTCCAAAGTAAATACATTTGTGAACTATTGGTAATGTTCCTGTGCCTTTAACAGTATATGTATATAAGTATACAGTCTTCAAATCAATAGGGCTTACTCTCTAGTAAGTGTGCTTAGGATTGCACTGGGTATCATTTGAGACCTATAATTGGACAAGGTTAAACTACTTAGTATATGTGTAGAATTATTATATTTGAGCAGTCAAAAGCTACATGCTCCTCAAATATTGGAGCAAATATCCTCCAACCCACCCACCTATTTGGTAACTGCCAGGACATATTATAGTGCAGGGGTGGCCAAACTGTGACTCCCGAGCCACATGCGGCTCTTTGACATATAATGTGCGGATCTCGGAAATATGTTGTCCAAGATCCTTTTTGCATCACAATTAAGATAAAAAGTAAATAAGAAATGTTCATGCTTTATAATTATTTACCGGGTATAAACTGAGAGTTCACTGGATTAAAACATAAGTTTAATGTTCATGGTGAGTACAATATATTTAAGAATTTAAATGCTTCTTAAATATTGCAGCTCTCAAACACCTGAGTTTATTGCATGTGGCTCTTATGTTAAGCACATTTGGCCACCCCTGTTATAGTGGCTACTTCAATTGCAATTTCTTTGGCTTTTAAATATACAGTTGCCAACCACTTTTGTGTTTCTAACAGCAGTCTGACCACAGAAGGTGAACCATTTTTTGACTTGGAGATAAGGATAGGGGCATGTGGGGTGGTGGTGGTGCAGGGGTGCTGCCCACACTGGGTGCCACTCTCAGGGAAGGTGCCACCAAAGCGCCTGCAAGCCCCCACTCGGCAATGTTCAGCCCTCTCTGGGCACAGTTAAGGCTGATCTACACGACAGGCAGAGGCTCCGCCGTCGCCTCTGCCTGGCGCCTCCGCGCTGGAAGCGGGGGAGTGTCTTCAAGCCTGTTGCCCCTAATGTTGTCCCGCCTTCCTAAGAAAGCGCAGTTGCTGTGTGGATATAACCTCCAAGGTGATTGGTTGTCGTTCACATTGGCATTCAGCCACCCTCCCCCCCTCTCCTGTGATTGGTAGGCTGCAGCAGCTCCGCGAGCCACCTCCAAGCTCTGCCGTCACGCCCCCTAAAAAATAGAACACTCGACTTGGAGTACGCGGCAGTGGGGCGGAGGTCCGGCGGAATAAAAACGCTCCGCGACACTGTCGTGTAGATCAGCCTTTACAGTGCACTCTTGCCAAGCAGTATGTTTTCACCACTCTCCAGCAAGAACGCAAAACGAATGGTCCCAGAAAGGGCTGAAAATTGCCGAGTAGGGGCAGTCCAGAGGCAGGCTTTTCGCATTAAAAGCAATGCGAAAGCCCAGAAGGTCAGAGGCTATGTGATTATGTCATTATGTCACCCCCAAACTTTCGGAACACCAAGCTCCCCAGCTAAGCGCCGCAACGGGTGGTACCCACCCCAAGAACGCGACAGGAGATGAAAAAGATTTCCACTGCTTAATTTTCACATGACCAGCAAGACACATGGTGAAGAAAAAGAAAATACATGAGGCAACCATTGTTAAGTAAGGTCCACTTGCCTACCTGCCCACCCACCATTGCAAAGAAAATTAGAGAGTTGCTCCCCTTTTTCAATGGTAACGCTGGCAAATGCCTAAAAGATACGATATATACAACAGTAATTATTTTGGATTTGGGTTCTTCCTTTGCACACAGCTTTGCTGCTTCTGCTAAGAGTAGCCTGCTCGTCGTGGGAACTTTGGGGAGGAGGCTGCTGCTACCTGCTTCAGTGTGAGGTGTCTTGAAGTGAATGGTAAGGCTCTTATTGAGCGTCTGCAGAGGGTGGGGGACAAAAGAGCTATAGTAGTCCTTAATTAGTCTTTGGACATGGTCTGAGGGTATTCATTTCTATGTGCTTCCCTTCCTCCAAATAGCTCAGGGCAATGTGCATGACTCCTCTCCTTCCTTTTATTCTCACAACAGCCCTTTGAGGCTCAGCTTCACCTTGATGAAGCTAAGCAGTTCTAAGTCTGGTCAGCGCTTCGATGGGTGACTGCCTTGGAACTCATGTGTCCCAGCTTGAGCTCCATGATGGGAGACAGATAGGCTACACATGTAATAACTAATACACTAATACATGCGTCATCTGCAGGGGATCCGTTCCATACACATACACCCTGCAGATAGGAAAGATTCGTGGATACTGGAGTCCACGCTAAAATCCCTGATAAAAGTTAAAAAAGATGGGTTTTTTTTCCTTTTAGAAGCAAAACACAGTTTTTAAGCCTCTGCAGGGCTTCAGCAAGCTTAACGACACACTTCTGAGTTGCGCGAAAGTTCTTCCCTCCAGGGGGGAAGAGTCTTCGTGTGACCCGGAAGTTGGTCATTAGGTTTGCTGAAGCCCTGCAGAGGTACGTTCTTAGATATGTTCGTTCTTGCTGAAACCCTGCAGAGGCTTGTAAATGGCATGGTTTGCTTCTAAAAGGTTAAAAAAACCTGCATTCTTTACCTATTTTTCTTTTCTCAGGGATTTTAACGTGAACCTCGTGGATCCGGGACCTGCGGTAAGTCAAATCCGTGGATCCCAAATCCGCTGATAGAAAGGCTACATTTATTAACTGTTCAGGAAGTCCAAATATTTTAAATAAATAACAGGGGATTATGCTATGTCCTGCCCTCCACATATGGGAGTACATGATTGTACCCGTTGGCTTCAAAACCTCCCCATGGGTACGGCAGCTGATTAGCTCTGAAAAACTGACCCACAATTGTGATGATGATTGGATCCTTAATTGGGTTGATAGGTATCTCCTTTATAGGCTTGGTACTTCCTCCAACTAAAAGACTTCTGGGACTGGTGTACTTACAGTTTAGGCAAATCGGCCACTTCCTCTGCATCTGCTAAATTACTCCTGTTCTATTGCTTCAGGCTCTTGCATTTGAAATGTGCTGAAAGAACTCGCTAAGAAAGTAGAAGATAATCCCATCCGTTACAAGGTCATCTCTGTTTTCTCAGATAATTGGAATGGTTCTGAAGCTCATGGGATGTTACAAGCAGTCATGCTAAAAACATTCTCCGTTTATAACGAGAGTTGTGCACTTTCCATTAAATCTTCTGTAGTCAAAACTTTCCCACATATCCCAGGATGCTGCAACTTTATTGGCAGGGTGTGTGTGTGTGTGGGGGGGGACGTTTCATTTTGAAGCGGTTGGATACAGATATTTAAAGTAGAGGCTCTTGACATAAACGTTTGCCTCATAAAATGTGACTACCCTGTGGTCTGGTAGGTGAGATATATTGAAGTGACTTCACCTCCTAGATTAAATTTTTAATGCTGTCTCAGTTCATCCTAAAATTATTCAGACCATACTCAACTTCAGAAAATTCCTCACACTGGGTCTATTTTGTCCATCCAATGTAACATCTAGCAGTGGGGTCTAAACTCAGCTGTAGTCTCGGATTACTACAAACTACTTACAGCACAATCCTATCCAATTTACACCACTGGTGTAACCAGTGGTGCAGCGAGGAGGCCCCAGAATGGAAAGGGAATTCAAATCCCTTCCAAAGGGGGGGGGGTCAAAGGGGATTTGAATCCCCTTTCCGTTCTGGGGCCTCCTGTTCTCGCTGAACCGCTGGTTACACTGGTGGTGTAAGTTGGATAGGATTGCGCAGTTAGTGTGATCCCAACATCTGTAAAGAAAAAAACATTGCTAAACAATATGCTATCATGTGGGATCTGAGGCTTTCATGGCCGGTAAAACTATTGTAGTTAACATGGTTCGGGCTTAATGGCCACAGCCATACAAACAGCACTACATAAATCAGCAGTGTGGATTTGATATATGAATGATGTTTTTGTCATATGGGATCAAGGGGAAGCGGAGCTGACAGGGTTCTTACATCATTTGTACACTTTCCGGCAAGGCCTAAAAACCTTCTTGTTCAAAGAAGCCTTCTGAGCCCCTGCCTTTTTTAACATCTCGCTGGTACAGGTGGGGGGGGGGTGCTGCTGTTTTTATGCTCCTGCTCTGATTGAAGCCATGATCTTTTAGATTGTTTTTAGACACTGTTTTTATTAATTTTCATTAATTGTTTTTATTGTTTTTAAAATGTGATATTTTTGAATGTATTTTTTTTCCCTGTTGTAAGCCGCCTTGGGTCCCTTCGGGGAGAAAGGCGAGATATAAATACTGTAAATAAATAAAATCATTTAAACATTCATTCTGCCATAAAATTCACAATGGAAATGGAAAAAAGATGGAAAATTACCTTTCCTGGACATCCTGGTTAGTCGCAAAGAGGACCTCACGCTGGGACATAAGGGCTACAGGAAATCAACATATATAGACAGATACTTGCACAGGACCTCAAATCATTACCCCCAACAGAAGGGGGGGGGTCTACATAGGCACCACAAATAGAAGTAGAAACACCAGGATCAAGGAACACAAAAGGCACTGCTGCTTACAACAGCCAGACAAATCAGCTGTGGCAGAACGTGTCATGAAAACGGGCCAACTGATGCAATTTGAACACACACAAGTGCTCTCGACTAACGAAGCGTTATAATCCGTGCATATACAGGGAAGCAATTTAAATACAAAAACATAAGAACATGAGTAGGAAAGAGGAAACATTAAGCAATACCTGACTCCCAGCCCTTAAAAACACTAAGATCAGAGAGTTTAATAGAGCTCGGGCGGTCTCGATCAGCAAAATTCATCAGTTTCATTTTAAGACGAACAATCTATCAACCAATTATGTCATGCAGAAACGCTGGCAGGTAACACCTTTTGTAGCCAATATTAACACCAGCTGTGATTTAACTAGATTGGGTAGTGTGGGGTAATTGTTCCCCCTCCCCCCCCCCGCCTTTGACAATGCCCGTCACAGATACGGGTGAAATGTTAGGAAGAAAAACTCACAAGAGACTGTGGCCATTAAGCCCGAAACAGTTTTAACTACAATAATATTCTTATCACATTAATTCCAATGTCTTAATCCTATGTGACTAGACGGGGTTACTATGGGAATGTAGGTACCAGACAGTACCATGTTTAGATGCTTCTGGAGCATTGTGGACCACTTCAGGTAGGAATTTATTTGCTTTACCACTGATTGGTTATTGGTGTGGAGCTGGGATGCTGTCTGGTAACCCCTTGGGCTTGGATTGCAAAGTCACAATGGAGCAATACAGCTCCATTCTCAGCTGTATTTCTCAGAAAACAATCTGATCAATTTCCGTCAGAAGACACAGCACAAGACTCTTTTATTGTCTCTTTGGAAGTATTTACACCTTAGAGATGGGAGGATTGGAGGTTGGGAAGTCGCAGTCTAGACAGGGAGGAGGACTATTCACAAGGCAAAATTGGGGCAGTCCAGTAATCTTGAAATATGTTGCACTTGCTCAGCTTCTGCCTCCAAAGACTACTAGTTCAAAAACAATAGCTAACCATGTCAAGGGCATCTTATGTATTCCATGTAGACCCCCCTCCCCCATGCAAAAAAAGTATCACTAAAGTGGCCAGTGCAACTCAACTGGCCTAAATGGTTCTCATAGCTTCTGATTCTATTGTTTCAATTTGCTGCCCAGGAACGGAGACCTGAAGGGAAGCACCCTCCAGCAGGGATGTGGATCAAGTCTCTGACTCCAAGTCCCAAGTCAAGTCCCAAGTCTTTGCCCCCAAGCCCCGAGTCTTTGGTCGCATATCGCGTGCCCCTATGTATTTAATGGGGGAAACGGGTGGGTGCTGTGCTGGGGTGTGTGTGTTGAGGGGAAGGCACTGGAAGGGCTGTAAACTGAAGAAGCTTTGTCTTCTCTATCTCCCCCTCCACTCCCACCCACCATCTCTGCTGCATTTGTGCCTGCCTTCCTTGCCTTCCTTGTCTTTGGCGTTGTAGATGCTTTCTTCCTGGTTTATGGCGGCCAATATGGGAATGTATAGGGACTTAAAATTCGACTTGTCATAAAAGGCTCCAAGTCTCGAGTCTTTCCAGTCATTTACGATTGCCGAGTCATGTCTGAGTCAAGTCATTGATGCAACTTGAGTCTAAGTCAATAGACTTGAGACTTCATCACTGTCCTCCAGCCTCTGCCATAGGTCAGAGGGCTCCAGATCCCTGTGAGGTTGCCCCCGGACTCCCAGGAATAATGCAGTCATTGCAGAAGCTGACGTAAGAACATAAGAACATAAGAAGAGCCGTGCTGGATCAGGCCAAAGGCCCATCTAGTCCAGCTTCCTGTATCACACAGTGGCCCCACCAGATGCCTCAGGGAGCACACAGCCAACAAGACAACCTGATTCCTGCTGCCACTCCCCTGCACCTGGCACAGAGAAAACCTACTTCTAAAACCAGAAGGTTGCTTATGGCTTGTAACCTGTGATGGTCTTTTCCTCCATGAATCTGTCCAAACCCCTTTTAAAGGCATCTAGGCCAGGTGCCATCACCACATCCTGTGGCAAGGAGTTCCTCCTCCGCCCCTGCTCAGTTCTCCTACCTTTCTGCCCCTTCCATTGCACTCTGAGTATGGATGCAACTGAAACAGGAACTTTTAATAGCCTGAACATAGAAAAGTACACTGGTGATGAATGGCAGAGTACAGGCCCAGCCTGAACATTTGTGAGATGCACTGCATAATCTGAAATGTGCCCCTCTGGATTCTTTGCATGCTCTCAAGCACAAGTTTTTGTAACATGCACTATCTTCCTTGACACACCTAAAACTATTTTTGCTCTAGGAACCACTTGCATTGCTCATGCAGTTTGGCTGCCTCTCCATAGAACAGCAAACCAATTATTCCTCATTCCTCCTCCTTCTCCTGCCACTTCACCTCTCTACCTAAAACTAGCATTAATTAAGGCATGTGCTACAAAATGTTTCCTCTTCTATGTGACAGATCAATGATGTAGCTTTCTGGCTACGTGAAACCAGTGCCTGAAACGTCACTTTCAGTGAGAGTGCACAGGGCTGCTAAACTTGTTGGATTTGGAAAAGCACGGACTGATTGGACACTTAACCTTGCCTACGCTTCTTTCTATGCCCTTTGCTTTGCAGAAGTAATATTTTCTATCACCTGAGAGAGACGAATGCAATGTGTGCAATATGTGGAAGGACATTTCACGCAGGGAGGGGGGGGATCAGCAGTATCTGTACAACCGCGAATGAAAGCAATCTGGCAGTGTTCCTGTTAGCCATGCAATGAATTAGCGCTAAAGCGACGTGACATACTTTTCAGCATTGGCTGTTAGCTGAAGTAACACATTTCTCTCGTAGGTGAAGACAATCTACACCTCTTTGACTGAATGATTTCTTAGTACTGCGCTCTCAAATTCATGATTGCTCTGGGTGTAACTTACCGACCCCCTTTCTTTTGTATCAGTAGGATTGAAGTTTTAATATAGCTCACTGCCCTCTGGTCAATTGAAACTCCCAGCTGTTATCCGTCCTTGTGTCTCACTGCTAGACCTTTTTTGGGGTTTGGTCCCTTTAAGAAGCAGTGCTGTGCCATCCCCGAACTGGGATGATGCAGCCACATACGAGCACATGTAGAAGGCTACCCTCAACGTTATGGCACTAGCAGAGAATTTCCAGGCACCTTTATAGAAGCACGATTTGACGCTTATCAACCCACAGCACTGCTAAACCTAAAATGGAGCCGTGACTACCAATGGATTTTCAAAGCCAGCAATGGATGAAGGTCTCTAGCTATGAATTTAACATATTGTTGCAGAGGGTTTCTTTCTTTCTTTCTTTTTTTAAAGGAATAAATGTGAAGCTACCCTGCTGGCCTGGTACGGCAACTTCAAATTGATTATTTTTCTTTAATGTGCTGCCTGATATTCATGCTTATTGCAAGCCATATATCTGAAACAGCATGTTTTTTTTAAGCTAGTCAGCATGTCTGGTGAGCTCCGAAACAATCACTCTTCACTTTGAACTACTAGTCTATGTCAGTGGGGGGTTCCGCATATGCCTTTTTATCCATGCAAACAATCTCCTCCCCCTCACCCCCTCGTAAGAAAAGGACATCAAAATTCAAAACTCGTCATAGAGAATCAAAAAGTGAGAGAGAATAAATTCCGACAAAAAAAAAAGGAAAATTGTTTTAGGAGATATTCAAATTTTCGGGATGCTACCTCATTTGTCTTGAATTGTAGGAGAACTCTTGGCCCAATCAGACTGTCCTTCCATCCACCCTGTGAATGCCATCCAATTCGTTTCCTGAACAGGAATCAAAAACAGAACAATATAGATGTGTCTCAAGGCAGGTTCAGATCACAAAAAAAAAAAAAAACCCACCCCAAAGGCAACACCACAGGAAGTCCTTTTCTGATGTTGCAATGCACAACTGATCTTGTAGTCAGGTTTTAGCAGTTGATAGTCACTGGATCCAGAGATGTGGATCAAGTCTCTGAATCCAAGTCTTGAGTCAAATCCCAAGTCTTTGCCCCCAAGTCCCGAGTCTTTGGTTGCAAGTTGCGAGTCCGTATCTATTTATTGGGGAAAACGGGTTTAAACCTGAGTAAAATTCGACTTCTTGTAAAAGGCTCCCAAGTCTCGAGTTGAGTCTTTCGAGTCTTTTGCAATCACCGAGTCACATCCGAGTCAAGTCATTGATGCGACTTGAGTCTGACTCGAGTCAGAGTCAATAGACTCAAGTCTACATCACTGACTGGATCACAGCTATAGGTTGTTCTTTGCATATGAAGCTGGGTGTGAAAGAACTCTCACAAGGATAAAGTATTTCGAGGAAACATGAACATTATGCTGCTAAGCCAGCAAAGGAGAAGCCGTTCAAAGTTAAGCATGAAATTCAGTGGTCCGATCGTTTTTGGCCCTTCCTAAGAGACATTGTCCTTGATCTATTTGTAGATAGATCAAGCCTAACTATTTGTATACACTAAGGGCCCAATTCTATCCAACTTTCCAGCACTGATGCAGCCACAATGCAGCCCCAAGGTAAGGGAACAAACATTCCCTGACCCTGAGGAGGCCTCCAACACTGCCCCCCCACCAAAGAACGCAGCACATGCCCTATTGGCACGGATGCATCAGCACTGGAAAGTTGAATAGGATTGGGCTCAATGTCACCTATAGACTTCATTAAAATTTATTATTGAGCGGGGGTCACTTGTGCAAACAACTGTTAGGTTGTGAAATGACCTTTGAACATTTCTTCCCATGCGATAGTTGATTACAAAGATCAGCAGGTAAGAAATTCAAAATCTCTGAAGAGTTGTTAGAGACCATTTTCCATAGTGCCCTCCTGTTGATTTCAGCAAAGGAATATTCATTTATGTGATCTGGGGAAAATGACCTTTGACCGTTTCTTCCCATGCAATAGTTGATTACAAAGATCAGCAGTTAATCTCTGAAATGTTGTTCGAGACCATTTTCCATAGTGCCCTCCTGTTGATTTTAGCAAAGGAATATTAATTTATGTGACCTGGGAAACTCCTGTCACCATTCCCAGGGCTCCAGCTTTCAGGAAGCCCTCCGCAAACTGCCCTGTATGGACCTTCCCCTACCTGGGTAGGCCCTGGGGCAGTTATTCCACTACCCCCATATGAAGACTATAGCCACAGACCAAGTGGTCTCGGGGATCAGCATTGGGTCCTTCTGAGGACCCTTGGTAACTGTCGAATCCTGACTATTTCCCATGAATCCCTGTTATGTATTGACCAGTACAGCACAGCTGACCCTTCCCAGTCAACCACTCGAATTTTCGGCTTCAGTTTCCCTCATAAAAACCACAGGTTTATTAAAATGTAGGATTGATGCCTCCTTCATGGATCATTGCCTTGTCGTGGCGAAGGGGCTTGCGTAACTCAATGAAGCCATGAGCTATGCCGTGCAGGGACACCCAAGACGGACAGGTCGTAGCAGAGAGTTCTGACTAAAAGTGATCCACTGGAGAAGGAAATGGCAACCCACTCCAGTAACCTTGCCAAGAAAATCCCATGAACAGTACCAAAAGGCAAAAAGATATGACGCCGGAAGATGAGCCCCTCAGGTCGGAAGGTGTCCAATATGCTACAGAGGAAGAGCGGAGGACTATTCCAAGTAGACCCAGAAAGAGTGAAGCGGCTGGGCCAAAGCCGAAAGGACGTCCAGCTGTGGATGTGTCTGAGGTTGAAAGGAAAATCCAATGCTGCAAGGAGCAATACTGCTTAGGAACATGGAATGTGAGGTCTATGAATCAAGGCAAGCTGGATGTGGTCAAAAATGAGATGATAAGATTGAACATTGACATCTTGGGAATCAGCGAACTAAAATGGACGGGCATGGGCGAATTTAAGTCAGGTGACCATCATATCTACTACTGTGGGCATGAATCCCTTCGAAGAAATGGAGTAGCCCTCATAGTCAATAAAAGAGTGGGAAAGGCAGTACTGGGGTGCAACCTCAAAAACGACAGAATGATTTCAGTTCGAATCCAAGGCAAACCATTCAACATTACAGTAATCCAAGTGTATGCCCCAACCACTGATGCCGAAGAAGATGAAGTTGACCGGTTCTATGAAGACCTACAACACCTTCTAGAACTAGCACCCAAAAAAGATGTCCTTTACATCATAGGAGACTGGAATGCTAAAGTAGGAAATCAAGAAATAAACGGAACAACAGGCAAGTTTGGCCTTGGAGCGCAAAATGAAGCAGGGCAAAGGCTAACGGAGTTCTGTCAAGAGAACACGCTGGTCATAGCAAACACTCTTTTCCAACAACACAAGAGGCGACTCTACACATGGACATCACCAGATGGTCAATACCGAAACCAGATAGATTATGTGCTTTGCAGCCAAAGATGGAGAAGCTCTATACAGTCAGTAAAAACAAGACCTGGAGCTGACTGTGGCTCAGATCATGAGCTTCTTATTGCAAAATTCAGACTTAAACTGAAGAATGTAGGGAACACCACTAGACCAGTCAGATATGACCTAAACCATATCCCTTATGAGTATACAGTGGAGGTGAAGAATAGATTTAGGGCATTAGACCTGGTAGACAGAGTGCCTGAAGAACTATGGACGGAAGTTCATAACATTGTACAGGAGGCAGCAACGAAAACCATCCCAAAGAAAAAGAAATGCAAGAAAGCAAAGTGGCTGTCAGATGAGGCTTTACAAATAGCTGTGGAAAGAAGGAATGCAAAAAGCAAGGGTGAAAGGGAAAGATATAAACAACTGAATGCAGAGTTCCAGAGAATAGCAAGGAGAGATAAGAAGGCCTTCTTAAATGAACAATGCAAGGAAATCGAAGAAAACAACAGAATGGGGAGGACTAGAGATCTCTTCAAGAAAATTGGAGATATCAAGGGAATGTTTTGTGCAAAGATGGGGATGATAAAGGACAAAAAAGGCAAGGACCTAACAGAAGCAGAAGAGATTAAGAAGAGATGGCAAGAATACACAGAAGAACTATACAAGAAAGATCTGAATGTTCCTGATGACCACGCTGGTGTGGTCACTGACCCAGAGCCGGACATCCTAGAGAGTGAAGTCAAGTGGGCCTTAGGTAGCATTACTAACAACAAAGCTAGTGGAGATGATAATATCCCAGCTGAGCTACTTAAAATCCTAAATGATGATGCTGTGAAAGTGCTGCACTCAATATGCCAACAAATTTGGAAAACTCAGCAGTGGCCAAAGGATTGGAAAAGGTCAGTTTACGTTCCAATTCCAAAGAAGGGCAGTGCCAAAGAGTGTTCAAACTACCGTACAATTGCACTCATTTCACATGCTAGCAAGGTTATGCTCAAAATCCTACAAGCTAGGCTTCAGCAGTACGTGGACCGAGAACTACCGGACGTACAAGCTGGGTTTCGAAGAGGCAGAGGAACTAGAGATCAAATTGCCAACATGCGCTGGATCATGGAGAAAGCACGAGAGTTCCAAAAAAACACCTACTTCTGCTTCATTGACTACGCAAAAGCCTTTGATTGTGTGGATCACAACAAATTGTGGCAAATTCTTAAAGAGATGGGGGTACCAGACCACCTTACCTGTCTCCTGAGAAACCTGTATGCGGGTCAAGAAGCAACAGTTCGAACCGGCCATGGAACAACTGATTGGTTCAAAATTGGGAAGGGAGTACGTCAAGGCTGTATATTGTCACCCTGCTTATTTAACTTATATGCAGAGTACATTATGAGAAATGCAGGGCTGAATGAATCGCAAGCCGGAATCAAGATTGCCGGGAGAAATATCAACAACCTCAGATATGCAGACGATATCACCCTAATGGCAGAAAGTGAAGAAGAACTAAAGAGCCTCTTGATGAGAGTGAAAGAGGAGAGTGCAAAAGTTGGCTTGAAACTCAACATTAATAAAACTAAGATCATGGCATCGGGTCCCATCAATTCCTGGCAAATAGAAGGGGCAGAAATGGAAGCAGTAACAGATTTTACTTTTCTGGGTTCCAAGATCACTGCAGACGGAGACAGCAGCCATGAAATTAAAAGACGCTTACTCCTTGGAAGGAAAGCTATGGCAAACTTAGACAGCATAATAAAAAGCAGAGATATCACCATGCCAACAAAAGTTCGTATAGTCAGGGCGATGGTGTTCCCAGTAGCAATGTATGGTTGCGAGAGTTGGACCATAAGGAAGGCTGAGCGCCGAAGAATAGATGCTTTTGAACTGTGGTGCTGGAGAAGACTCCTGAGAGTCCCATGGACTGCTAGGAGATCAAATCAGTCAATTCTAAATGAAATCAAGCCTGACTGTTCCCTGGAAGGACAGGTACTAAGGCTGAAACTCAAATATTTTGGCCACCTAATGCGAAGAGAGGACTCTCTGGAGAAGACTCTGATGCTGGGAAAGATTGAAGGCAAAAGGAGAAGGGGAAGGCCAAGGATGAGATGGTTAGACAGCATCACCGATGCAACAAACATGAAAATGAGCGAACTCAGGAAGATAGTGGAGGACAGGAAGGCCTGGCGGGATATGGTTCATGGGATCACGAAGGGTCGGACACGACTTAACGACTGAACAACAACAACAACAACAAGGATTGATGCAGTCGAATTATTTCAAAAACCTGACATGGAGATCTAAGTGTTTGATAAAATGTTGAAATGTTCCTGGCAAGAATTCTGAAAAAAAAAGAAGACAATATTCTTGAATTTTAAAGCTAAATGTTACAAATTAAGAGCGGGGAGGGCGGTGAAAGTTACTTCCATGTCCAAAAATGCAATGAGAAAAACGTACAAATGTGTTGGAGGAAAAGCGTGGATACTGGAGTATGAGGGATATTATTATGTGAGGGACATGAATATCATCATCAACTAGTAGAACTGAGCGAAAAACACTTTTGAGGAGGTTTCCAGCCCTAAAACAGAGAGCTTGACAGAATATTTGAAAGAGAGCATTAACTGGTACTTTCCCACTCATGTCTTTCAGTTTCACCACACCCTGTTTGCATGGTAACAGTGTGGAGTAACATCAGTCATGCCCCTGCTGCTAGCTCCTGTTAAGAGCAGCATTTATGCTCCCCACTCCCCCTCAAGCACAGTTTTCCTTCCTTCTAGAAGAAGAGGCATTGCCATGAAGCCAAATCAGAGTGACGGAGTGTTTGCAAGTTGCTGCTCCAATGCCTGCTGAACTGCCTCACAATGTACCCTTCCTTGGGAAAGCAATCTCAGCTCCCTTGCCTTACATCTCTCCCCGAAACCAGCTAAGGCTCCTGCCTAGCTCTCCTGGGTTTGCTTTTCAAGCCCTTTAATGCCTTTCTCCCCACCTTTGAACCATGCAATCGTTGTGTCTTGGCATTCTAACCTCATGATCTCTGCAATGCTACAGGATCACCTCGGTGGATACGGGCAGGTAACCATGGCCTCTGGCAGCCCTGACCATTGGCTACAACCCTCCTCCCATGTGCAGTTAAACTGATGACATGCTCACAGGCCAATCCTATCCTCCCCCTCCCCCCCACTGGTGAAACCACACCAAAAAGGAGTGCACTATATCCAGGGGGGGGGGGGAAAGGGGATTTAAATCCTTATGGAGGGATTTAAATCCCTTTCCACCTCCATAAGCCTCCTGCTCCACAATGGGTTTCCTCGGACCTGCGCAAGTGATTTTGCTGGATCTGGCTGCCGGATCTAGGGGGGGTGAGGCTGCTGATGGAGGGGATAGGACCCAGTGTGCACCATCACTGCTGGATCCACCCTCTCCCGCATCCTTCCCACCCCCTGTTCCTCCCCCGTTTAGGCTGACCACTGCATCTTAGACAGGATCAGGATGTTAATCATTTAATCAATGGGGGAAAGACATTTAATTGCAAAAGGCAGGCTTAAAGAAGAAAAAATCCTCAGCTATTTTGAGATGGGGCTTTTCGAAACTGTGGCAAAAAAAATTGCTCCCACCACTCCCCTCCGCTTTACTACAGGAACACTTGTCACTTTTCTTTGCAAACTGGAGAGATCAGAAACAGGACCGCATTTATGCGCCCAACAATCTTTTTTACAAGTGCCTTACCTTGTCATCACACTGGCCTTTGCTCTTTTCATGTAAATGCTGTAATTTTATGAACTGGAAGTAGGAGTTTTATTATGCTAGTCCTGTATCTAATGACACTTGGATAATTGGCTGGCAGATAGCACCTGATCCTGCAAGATTTTGCACACCTCCCCTCATTCTCCGCTTCCTGTAGTTAGTTTAGCATTAATCTTGTTCAAAAACTGTTACAGTCAACTGCCCTTTCCATGCCGCAGCCATTAGCCTTAATTCTAGAAGCGAGTAATTCTGAAAGATGTTTAGTGTGGGATGTTAACCGGATACACAGCTTAAATTCTTTTTCTCCTCTTGGCTCCCAGCCTTCACAGCAGGAACATTTTCCATCTAAATTAGTGGGCTAGGGTCTAGGAAGGTCAGAGAACTTCCCGTAATTTTTCTGCCACATTTTTCTGCCATTTTCTACACACACACACACACACACACACACACACACACACACACACACACACACACACATCTTAGGGTCAGTAACACACACACACACACACACACACACACACACACACACGGCTTAGGGTCAGTAACAGAATTTTTAATTGCCGATGATAGAACTTTGTCCCTTAAGAGGGCCCACCAGCAAAGTGCAAACCAAGCCTTTTGGGGCCCTCAGGAAATCCAGATTATTGAGGCACTCATGAAAGACCAACACACTGCGCTCTTCATCATCTGTGTCATCCTGAGTGAGGTCTACTCAGTTCAACAGATGGGTTACTTTGTGTTCATATTGTGGCAATGATGTGATCATGTTACTGTGAGCAAATTAACACCTTGGATCATTTTGAGTCAGTTCAAATGTTCCAATAAGGAAAAATGTCCATTGCCCATTCACATACACCCAATAAACATATGAGGCAAGGTTTGGATTAAAACTGGACCAAATTGGTTGAAAATAATGTCAATCAAGAAGATAGGCCCCACTCCCTAATGGCAGGCCTCTAACCTGGAGGAGACAGCAAATCACCATCTATTTCCCCTTCAGGCATTCCAACCCTAACACAGAGCTGCAGATCATCTGTTGACAATCTATGCCGACCCCTACAGGGGGTCAAGGAAGCTAAATTGTGCCAACTTTCCCAAAGCCAGACAGCCTTTGAGGTCTACTTTGCAATCCAAGCGTTGCGAGCGTTAGTCACTTCCAGTGGTATTTTTTTTTCTGTTTGCAGCAGTTTGGAGGCTTTAGAAGGTGTGCACGGGAGACGGGAAGTAGCTGGCAGGCCCAGGCAAAGCTTAAAATAAGGTATTGTGGTGCCCCCCCTCCATTGGGACTCCCTCTTCTGTTGTGCCATCCGTGGATATTCAAATCCATGGATGGCTAATCTGCGGATGAGGAGGACCAAATGTATTGCTAATTTCTCCAATTTGGTTCAGTTTGAGTGTGTGTGTGTGTGTGTGTGTGTGTGTGTGTGTGTGTGTGTGTGTGTGTGTGTGTGTGTGTGCATGACACATGTAGGAACACACATGTGCAGGTGAATGAGCAGTGTTGGCCACAAGTGCCAGCCTACATGTTCAGAAAAAAAACATTGTACCGATTCTTGCTCATGGTGGAAGAAGGGGACAATTGACAGGTCAAATATTCTGACAACTTGCCTAACTGCTGAGAGAAGATAGTATGCCAACTTCTGCTAGGGGCCAGGGCAAATAGTAATGTTGTATGTAGGGTTGCCAATCTTTCTTCCTGGCAGGGCTTCTGTGCCTTTAATGGCAACCTGACACTGAGAAATCTAAAACAGGTGAATATTTCCCCACTACTTCACTTCCTTGTCAGGAAAAGCTAAAATTCTGATGCTTAAACTATTCCTGCCAATGAGAAAAAACACAACTCAAAAAGACTGTTTCCTTGCTAGTTTCCCCTCATCCTATTTTCCCCTCATCCATAACCAACTATTGCCAACTAGGTAGTTTTCTCTGTTCCAAATCAAAGCATAGTGGGATGATTTGGTCTTTCCAACAAACATCAAATAGCATCACCTACATAATTAGGCAGAAGAGATCAGGCATGAATATGAAACTGAAACAGAGACTTACAAAAATAGAGATCTTTTGATACCCACATAATGTACAGGAGAAGCTCTCTTTTGATTAAGAAGGTTTCAGCACACTTAGTACAGCCAGTTTCGAATTCATTTGGTTTGGGTTACTTGATTTCATGTTCTCTAGCATCAAGTCTTCATAGGTATAATGTTTCTGTTGAGCTAATGGCAATCTTTTCCATAAAACCATCCAAACTCCCCTATGTTTCATTTCTGATGGCCCACCTCGCTGGCTCTCTCGCCACCCTCAAGAGCAGGTAAGACAGTGGGACAGGCAGGAGGGGGAGGATGGAATGGGGCAGGGAGGGGTAAAGCCAGGAGGGGAGGGGCGTGATGGGGAGGCTGCGGGAGGGGGTGGATCCAGCGGCAATTGTGCAGACCAGATCCTATCCCCTATTTTTGCTGCCTCCCTCTCCTCAGACTTGTGAAATTGCTAGCGCATGTCTGAGGAGACCCATTGCAGGTCAGGAGGCTTACGCAGGGGTAAGGGGAATTAAATCCCCTTTCTCTGCTGAAACCTCCTGATCTTCCCCCCTTTCCCACTGGATGCAGTGCGCCCATTTTTGGTGCAGCTGCACCATCGGGGGGAGGATAGGATTGGGCTTTTAAGGTGCTACAGAAAGGAGCCTTAGCACAGTTGAGCGACAGCACAGAGTAAGGACCATGCAGCAGCACCAGAGATTTCCACAGTGCCTGAAATGGGAACAGCATATTTGTCCTGCTAAACGAACAGCCCAATCCTACTTAAAGATCAAGTGGGCAGCCAAGGCCATCCGCCCGATCCAGTGCTCCGCCATGGGCTGCCAGCAGCAGGCAGCCCACGGTGGAAAGTCTACTTGAGGAAGGGGACACTCGTCCCCTTCCCTGAGTGTAACAGTGGCTGGGGCCGATAGGCCTCCTCAGATTTCCGCCAGCTATTTTGCTGGCAGAAGTCGGAGGCAGCGGTGTAATGGCCCAGCTGCCCTCCAGAGCCCGGTGGAGACCGGGATATGGCAGACGCCATGTCCCCACCCCCGCCTGGGATGGCTGGGCCTATGGCCGCCCTCCTGGCTCCGCCATCCCTCCCCCCATCCGCCAACCGCCTGAGGCGTCCACCGGATCCTACCTTTGCTGGGTCGGGCGGCCGCCCAAGTCCTCGGCTGGCGGAGCTGGGAAGGCCGGCCTTGCGCCGGCCTTCCCGGCTCTAAAGTCATCATCAAACGTGCCTTACAGCACGTTTGCAACTATTCCAGGCGGCGGCTGCTACGTCCACCGCCTGGAATTTACATAGGATTGTGCCCATAGTTGCAGGAATATATATTTTTTAAAATTTCTTCTCACATTGCCTTGTGGTTGCCCACATATGTGTGCGTATGCACGCAGGCACACATACACACGAACACACAGACCCATCCTAATCTAGCAGCATCCCAATTTGTTTTCCTTTCAATGTTCTCTGTATAGATAATGATAAAGAAACTGTGCTGTCTGAACTGACAGATGATAATGAAAAATACTTAGCCACTTTATGCAACGTAGCAGGAAGCAGTGTTGGGAAGCATGGCTTGAAGAATGCCGAGGAGTACAATGTAGGCCAGTTCCGTGCCACCGTCATGGATGTGAACAACTTGGCTATTTTTGTCCCTGGTTTACTGCCCAGCTGTAGAGTCCTGCAATCGTCATAAATGATCAAACCTCAACTACAACACAGCGTGATCGAAGGCTGTTGCAGCTGCAGGGAGACTCCACAGTCATTGCTCTTAGACAAACAATAAGAAGGCACTGCACACAATACCCTGTTTTCTCTCTCTGTATAAACATCTCCTTCAGTCACATTGCCAAGTTTCATATTCCTACCTTGGAAAAATGGATCTTGGCAGCTCGTCTTACAGTATGCCTCAAAAATAAGGCAAGCATGGGGATTCCAAATGTTCTCTGGCTCAGATTTTAAGCTGAACTGGAAAAGGTCAAAAATTTCCTGCCTTCCTCCTTCCCACAGTCAGTAGTGCTGAGAAAACTATACTTCCTAGTGCTCTGACATCTGGATTGCAGTTAGAACTGTACACCAGGCACAAAAAAGAGGGTAGTCCTCCCTCCTTAACTCCATTTCCCCACTGCTGCAAGATGGCTACACAGATAGAGAAGGGAGGGTAGCAAGGATGCAGGTGAGGAGATCCTTGGGGAAGAGGAAGGTGATGGAGGTTCACCAAGGGGAGTTGGGGGGATCAGAACCCCTTGCGCTCCTGATTTCATCAGGGATTCAGTTTGACTTGGAATTCAACTCAGAATAAATTAAGTGGAGAAGTAGTTTGGTTTTCTAAGGTCAATTCTAAGATTGACCTGGACAGCTCATCCCATCACTAATAGGGCTGATTGTTTACAAAAGGGAAACGACTCTATTTTGGCAAGGATGGCATTGTGTAGTGTCCCCCGAGTGCCCAATTCTGGCTCTACAGCTGTGTCCTGACATCCTGGAATGCCACGCTAGTAGCAGATTTCATACTACCAACTCTGGAGCAGACCTAGAGGATTGGGGCTGGGTACACTACGCCAGGCTATTCTCTTTATTATGCTGCACTATGTCACACCTTGCAGTGGCCTGTAGATCAAGGGACCAATCATATCCTCCCCCCCCGCCACCAATGCAGCCATGCCAAAATGGCTTGCACTGCCTCCTGCAGGTGGGGCAGTCACGGAGGACTCCTCTGGGTAAGGGAACAAATATTCTGTTACCCAGGGGTAAGCCTCCAATGCCCAGCTGGACCTACTCGGATCTGCACCTACTCGGATCTGCGAAATCGCTAGTGCAAGTCTGTGTGGACCTGGGTCAGGGGAATGGGTCCAGAAAGTGGACTTGGATTCAGCAGACACTACTGCCGAACCCGTCCCATCTCCGACCCTATCTGTCGCCTCCCCATTTTGCCCACTGCCCGCACCTGTTCTGCCCTCCCCTGCCTCCCCTGCCATCTTACCTGGATTGGTGGGCCTTTGCTGGTCTGCCAGCCCAAGTTGGAAGATTCCGGCCTCCCCATTCATGCTCCAGTGGTGTGACTCTGCACACTGCCAGAATATATTGGTGTAAGGTAGTTAACTCTGGCGGAATGCTAGTTCCACCAGCAGGGCAGCCCAACAGGATTGGGCTGCTGTTTTCATATAGGGATCTACCTTTTGTCATGTCAGACAGATTGTCCATATAACCCAACTTACACTAACTAGCTGCAGATTCCAGGTTCTCAGAAAGTGGGATTGCCTAGTGACATCGGATTCTTCTAAGTGAACATGCCAGGGAGTTGACATGGGATTTTATTAATGAAAAGCAGATGTTCTGTCATTGAGCTAGATCCTAGAAGCCTTTAATTAGTAGATTAATGTTCTTATTAATTGTTGCTGCTATTATTTGTGCGGTGTGTCTGTGGTGCCCCTTACAGAGTAATTCGAGGAAAACAACATTTAGATAGTATTTCAGAACCTTTATTGGCATAATTAATGCAACATACAAAATAGACGTAACATACAGTGTAAACATAAATAAAACAAACACATAACAACACTAAACATATACAGGAGTAGTAACTCCTATAGCCTAGCATGCACTTCCAACAGAACTCGCAGCGCAATCCTATCCAACTTAGACCACCAGTGTAACCAGTGGTGCAGCGAGAATGGGAGGTCCCAGAATGGAAAGGGGATTCAAATCCCCTCCAAAGGAGGATTGAAATGGGATTTGAATCCCCTTTCCGTTCTGGAGTCTCCCGTTCTTGCTGCACCACTGTTTACACCGGTGGTGTAAGTTGGATAGGATTGCACTGTTACACATATACAGTATATGGAGGGGAAGAGGGTGTGAAGTGTAACAAAGGATAAATGTCAACGAATGCACTTCCATGTTCTTGAGCTCTGTTTCAGCTAGGGATGAAGAAACAAGGGATTAAATCAAAAGAACAACAAAAAAGATGCTTTTGGATTGAATGGATTGTTGATCATATTTATATTTTCAGAATGTTGTATATTTTGCATGATAAAAATAAACATAAAATGTGAGATTTAAGGGAGAGAGAGATGTGGCAGCACATGAGTCTTCCAGATGGACATTGATACGGCCTTTGAAGTTTTTTTTCCCCATAGGCACGTTCTAGACATAAGACATTGTTAGGATATGAGTCACTAATGAGACTATGAATCTTCTCTGATGAGTTCTTCTGCCTATGTTCACTGTTATTATTGTTTTGTAAGAAGTGCAAGGGACTAAATTTTAAAATTTATAGACAGCATATTTATAGCACATGTCAGTGAACAAGTATCAGGAAACATGAATTTTATAGAGGAAATTAAATGAGATTGTTATAGTCGAATTTATTGTTTAATCTGTGAAAGCACCATAGACATCTAAAGGTTAGACCACCAAGTCATAAAGAAAGAGCATCACAATCATCATCTCAATAAGCAGTATAACATGGCTGTAAAATAAGAGAGGACAGGAAGTGATAGAAATGTCATACAGATGCACCACCACAATTTACACGTTCACGAGCATTGTCTGGAAATCTAAGATTGCTAAACTATGGAGCATCCTCAGTGAATGATAAAGCAGTCTTTCAAAAAATCTGAAGCCCTAAATTTAAAAGTATGTGCTCCAATCCAGTTTTTACAAGGGACCAATGTGCATACTCTCAAAACTGGATTCTTAATTTAGGATGAAAATACAGCCCATTTCACAATGTTGGGTTTTTATTATGCTTCAAGCTAGACAGTAGAACGTTCCCAATAGATCATTAGAGACACGGTCCATTATATAAAGACATAATGACAATAGTGCTGCAACAAAAGAAACGGTTCTGGGGTGTACCTAACATAAATTTCTATCAATCAAATTGATCGAAACACAATGAATTAACAAGCTAACTCAGTAATATTGTGCCCCAGTAAAAGATCAACTGCTCCCATATGAACCTGCCTGCCCACTAGAATCTGCTGCAGAGAGAGTCTGCTTCATATTCCACCTCCTTTTGAAATAAGGTTCGTCAGTATGTGGGAACAAGGGATCGTTCCCCTGTGTGGGAACAGGGGATCGTAGCATCCAAACTCTGAAACTCCCTCCCTCTGGACTCGCATCTAATTTCCTTCCTTTGAAGGCTAATAAAAACCTTTTAGTTTGGACAGTTATTTAATATACAACTGGTTTGGGATTAGGTGTTCAACCTCTTCTCTATGGGACTCACACTCCTCCTGAAGGATGAAGCTTACATTTTGGGTGTGCTCTTAGATACTGGGTCTTTGGGGGGCCAGACAGCATTGATGACAAAGATCGCCTTCCGTTAGCTTTGTCTGGTTCACCAGTGGTGCCCTTTCTGAAATAGGTGGACATTCTGAACATCTGTGGAACTCCTTGCCACAGGATGTGGTGATGGCACCTGGCCTGGATGCCTTTAAAAGGGGATTGGACAGATATATGGAGGAAACGTCCATCACAGCTTGCAAGCCATGATGGGGAAAAGCAACTTCCTGGTTGTAGGAGTAGGTTTTCTCTGTGCCAGGTGCAAGGGAGTGGCGACTGGACACAGGTATCTTGTTGTCTTGTGTGCTCCCTGAGGCATCTGGTAGGGCCACTGTGTGATACAGGAAGCTGGACTAGATGGGCCTTTGGCCTGATCCAGCAGGGCTCTTCTTATGTTCTTATGTCTTATAAAGCTTTACAGCTTATAAAGCTTTAAAGCTTATAAAGCTTATAAAGGTCCAATCGTATTGGAGCCATATGCTGCCAGAATGAGTGTTCTGGCAGTGAGTGGTGCTTTCCAGCAGTTGCAAAACTCAACACACCAGAGCACACAGGCTAGCCACCACTGCAAGCAGCGAGCGACCCGCTCTGTGTGCCAGTGACCTCTAGACACCCGCCAGCCCCGATAAGTAAGTCTAGGGGGTGGGAGGGAGACGGGGGAAGGTGGAATGGGGCAGAAGGAGGGCAGAATGGGGCAGCGATGGGGCGGGGAGGAAGGCAGAACAGGAATGGGAAGGGGGCGGGTTCAGTGGCAGCGGTGTCAAAGCCAAACCCACTTCCTGGGCTCAATCCATCTTCATAGTTTTGAGTAGACCCAGTGGACTGCCTTGGGCTTAACCCGGGGCAAGGGAATAAATGATCTCTTACTGCAAGGAGGCCTCTTTACGCCAAAACTCCCCTGCGGGGTGCATAGGATGCTGCATTGGCACCACTGCATCATCGCACACGAAGTTAGATTGGGCCACCCATCACCTTCAGATGAGATAACTGTCATGCACTCTATATGGAGCTGCCCTTGAAAGCAGGCCTTTGGGGGAGTGGTGCCAGTGTTATAGAATGCCTATGTGACCCTCACTATAGTCTTTCAGGTGCCACATTAAAATATAGCTTTTTCATGGCAATTTTGGAGAGGCTGAGGTTGTTTTGGGCTGGTTGTGATGTTTCTTTTCTGGATTCTTGGGGCTGTTGTTTTGTGCTTATTTAATATTATGCTTTATTTTTGACTGTGTTTTTGGTGGCACTGGCACAAAAATGCAGGCAGGACCGAAACATTTTCAAATAAAGAAACATGCAACAAAAAATCATAGCACAGATTCTAGGCCTTCTGGTTGCACATATAAGCTTCAAGGTATGTGGGCCATGCAATCTCTGCAGTAAGTGACTATTCGAAGAATTAATTCTGGTAAGGGATCAAATTATGCACACCTGCATCTCTAAAGAGAGCACGTAGTTTGGATCCTCGAGTCACATTCTTTGCATTTGCAGAATTTCTCAAATGTTCACAGTGCAGTATTTTGAATTTTAGCATACAGTACATTGCCCTGGCTGTAAATGAATGTGCAAAAGACCACATGAATCTACATCTTAAAAGAATATACAGCAAGTGACCTTTTAACACTGGAAACTTATTGCTGAATTTTTCTATGGATGTTTTATCGTTGGTTGTATTGTGATTGAATTTTCCCTTAAGCACAGGTTCAGTAGTCTACTATGCTCTTATGGCTTTAAATGTCTGATGTTGTTAGTGACCCTGAGCCTGGGGAGAGTAGGATACACATTCGTTCAATAAAAATAAACACATTTATGCTTATACCGTATTGTCCCGAGTATAAGATGCACCTGATTATAAGACGCACCCTTAAAGTTTGGTGCTATTAAAAAAAATTAATTAAATCACTGGCATTAAATTGCAACAGCCTGATTATAAGACGCACCCCTAGTTAAAAAACTTAAATTAGGAGAAAAAAGTGAGTCTTATACTCAGACCAATACGGTATTTGTAAAATGCTGCTAAATCTTGGTAAAGACCAGCCAAAATTGCATTTTTAGGAGCCCTACCTTCACATACTAAAAACTTTGAAATTAGCATTTTCATCAAGCTGTTTCTGACAGCGTTGGGGGCTCTAATTGGAGTGCAGACCTTCCCATCATACAAATTCCCCATCATTTGCTTTAATGGAGGGAGCAGAGAGACTATTTGTTCGTTCCTTCACTCACACAGGGTTTGTTCACTCTGTTAAAGTGAAAGACAAGTCTTCATGTGTCAGAGACTTCTGTGTATCCATCACAGTATGTCCATCGCTATGGATTGAGAAGTATGTCTGCAATTTGCAAATGAGAACAGGACTCTTTAAAGAAAAGAGAAAACTACAAAGCATTTAAAGCAATTATGTTCTCTAACCGGATCATCAGATATTCTAAATAAGCCTGTCCTTTTATGCTAATCTTCATATCAGGGAAGAAAGCATACAGAAGAGACTGACAGAGAGATAAAGACTGAGGTCAAGGAAAGGATATTGTGTATGGAGTGAGGAAAGATACCTGGCGGAGTACCACCTCCGGCGCCACACTCCTGCTGCGTACCACCAGAAGTGACTGACAATGACATCATCACCAGTTACTTCCAGGTTTTTGGAGGCCAGAAAATGGAGGCTCTGGCCAGATGGGAGAGCCCTTCTCAGCATTCCTGAGAGGCTCAGCCAGAGGCGCAACGCGCCGGGAGGGCGCCCTGGAGCGAGGGGGCGGGGCCAGCATCGCAACGCGCCCTCGCATCATGTAGACGTGCCCCCCCTGCCCGGTTTGGTATCATTTCAGAGCCAAACGGACTCAGGGCGGGCGGAAGGGCCCAACCGCAACGCTCCGCGGCAAGGTAAGATCCCCCCCCGCGGTGGAGCGCCTGGAGCGCCTGCTCCACTCGCTCCACCGTAGTTCCGCCGCTGGGCTCAGCCAAAGGCAGAAGCCTCTCAAGAGTGAAATTTCCCCCCCCCCAAAAAAAATGCCACATTGGAGCATGGTTCTGGTGGTCCAAGTACCAGTTGGCCGAAGCACCACTGGTGGTACTAGTACCACTGGTTGAGAACCCCTGGGATAGGACATAAATGGAAGAACATCCATGTGTCAAAAGTGGTAGTAAGTAGAAAGTAAGAGAAAAGCTGCCATCCCGTTCTCCTTCCTCCATGTGTGCATGTGCAAATTGCAAGGGGCTCTTCCTGGGGAGTCAAACCAATGGACAATCTGGCAGCACATGTCTCCCCAGGATCCATGTATGACCCAACTCTTGCTCCTGTTGAGAACAGCCTATGCACTGGAAGCCTGGATCATCCTGTGGTCGATACAAGAAGGACTCTGCTTGTGGCACACTACCTGGCTGTGACGGAGAATACTATCTTTTTGTCAGAATGGCAGCAAGGTGATGAAAGTGGCAGGGTTCTGCATGACTCCTGTGTGGAGTTTGTCTACAACTAGTTCTCCATACATACCCATGGGAGAGAGCAGGGATTTGCCTAAACACATAAGAAAATAGAGCAGAGACGGGATATGTCCACAGAGAGTACTATACACCATAACCATTAAAGGCATGGAAGTTAAAAATATTAGATAGAAAAAGGGGTTCTCAACCAGTGGTACTAGTACCACCAGTGGTACTTCGGCCGACTGCTGGTGGAACTTGGACCACCAGAACCCCGCTCCAATGTGGCGCTTTTGACAGCATATTTTCGCTCCTGAAAGGCTCCTGCCTTTGGCTGAGCCTCTCAGGAATGCTGAGAAGGGCCCTCATACCTGCATTTTCTGGCCTCCGAAAACCTGAAAACCCGGAAGTAACTGGCGATGATGTCATCGCCAGTCACTTCCGGTGGTACACAGCAGGAGATGGTGGTACGCCAGAGGTGGTACTTGTCTGGGGAGGGGTTGAGGACCCCTGGGCTAGTAGATATCAGAGATAAGGGAAGCAATTTTTCACAAGCAAAAACAAAGCATACTTGGTTTTGTGAAGACTTTTGCTCTTCCGCAGTGCAACTTCAATGTCTTTTGCTGGATATCCGTGGCAGACTCTGTTCTTACATTTCTTTGTAACAGTTTAGGAGATTAAACAAGAGCTATTTACACTATTGCTCCTTTACAGCATGTTCTCTGAACTAATTAAAGGACTTCAGAAAGTAATCTAAGTCCCTGGAATTTGTAACCAAGTTCAGTCAAAAGTTCATTTGTTTTAAGAGACCACAGTGAGAGACAGTTAATATAAATCCATTTGGGAAAAAAATCCATTGTTATTTAGTTTTACTGCTGAGGACAACAGGTCAATGGTACACACAGATAATCCTTCCAGATTCCCAAACATATTGAACTAAAGATTCAGTCTAGGAAAAACTTCAGTCCACGACTAACTTCAGCATTACTATGTCTGCAAAGAAAACTATGTAGGTGACAAAGAAAAAAATGGCAGATAGAATGGTAGGATTTTATTATTTTTTATGAGCACTTGTGCCCCTATTCAGATAGGAGTATCATGCACATGGAAACAGATTTCAGTGTGTATATACCTAGTTGAATGAAGAACCAAGCAATCTGACCATGTGCTGCCCAAGACGTTTCCGCCTTTCTTGTTGCCAGGGCTATACGCACAAAAGCCTATTAGAGAAAGTCATTAGCCATGCTGATCAGCTGTTTGGGAAGATAGGTCTCATTTAATTAGATTTAATTTCCCACCCTTTACTAAATAACATGGCATTAAATATATTAAATTAGTTTTTTGACATATCTCCATACAAATATTTTTAAGATGAAAAGTGGGCTTTTGTGAGGGATGCAAACATCTCTTTTTAAAACCCCATATCTTAGTAGAACTGTGTGTTTTCTACTGCCTGTTTGCAGCTCTGATCTGCCACTACTACAGTGCCATTTAGGGGGATTCTTCACTATATGACCCCAGACAATCAGGAATCCTAGAATGAATATGACATTTTGTCAGGGTGACACACAACCAATCAGATTTGGCTGTATGATGACATCACTGATGACTGATGAGGCCCTAACATTCCCCCTCAGTCCAAAGCGGGGGGGGGGAGAAACTTCTTGCCAAGGCAACTGATCCAATGTCTTCGCATGCTGCTTTAGTGGTTTCATCATCCACCAGCACTGGGTAGCATGATTTAAACAGCAAACCAGCTTTCGGCATGCTTAGTTACACATGATGACTAGCTGAAGCAGAATCTGAATACTGGGGTATACATATTTGGATTCAAATCTGAATGAGCATCCCTATGAATCTAATGCATGGTGGATGGACAACATTTGCTGCACTGCATCATTTTCAATGGGTTGCTGATTTGGATACACATCCACACATTCATCCCCCTCATTATTCTGTAGTGCCTAGTCAACTATCCCTGACAGAACTGGAGTGAGGAGGCACTGGCCTTGTTATCTTGGCAACAGGGATATTACCCATCTGTGGATTTGACTATCCGCGGATAACCATCCACGGAGGAGGGATCCCACTGGGGGAGGGGGGCAGTGCCACAGTATGTTAATTAACAGCCGTGAAGGCCTGCCACCTGCTTCCTGTCTCTCACACCACTTTTTTTACCTTATAAAATGCCTGTAAAAAGGAAAACCAGAAGTTGTTTCCGATTGTATTTTTTTCCTTTTTACAGGCGTTTTACAAGATTAAAAAGTGGTGCGAGAGACAAGGAGCCGGCAGTCAGCCTGCATGGCTGTTGATTAATAAGGTAAGGTGGCACCCTCCCCATCACAGACTTGAGCATCCGTGGATTTTTGCATCCACGGGGGTTCTGGGAATGGGAACCCCATGGATACGAGAGATGCTTCTTCCCTTTGACACCCACCCCCTTCATCAAGGGCTGCAACAAATTGCAGAAAAGAGAGGTGGCCTGCCCCCCTATTCATGGAGGGGGCAAACGTGGTTGAGGAAAAGTGCCCCTCATTCAGATCAGCATTAATTTGTGCAAGTCACAGTTTAAAAGCTAATTGTAAGAGCTTATCTATTTCCTAGACTCCAATATTGAGCATTGTTTGTGCTACGAATGAGCAATCCCCTTTCCAAAAGATGGGGGAAAAAAAACCAGGGTTTTAATCATTAGATAGTTATATCAAATCATTTAAAACAGTTGGGTGCCCAAGTAAGTAAACAAGCATCTCTCCAAGAATAATTTTAAATGGAGCAGCCTTTTCTTCAAATGAGAGGTGTATGGATTTTTTTTTTAATTACAGAAATTGATTACTCATTTTTCATTAGTCCTTGTTCTTTTCAGCACAGCTTTCAAGAGGGAACAATAACGAAGGCGCAATTAATGTGAGATGAGGGGGAAAAAACGACATCTCTGTGAAAAAGATATGCTGGACAAAGAACACAATAGATCTGATGCAACACTAAGGAGCTCAACCCACGCTTGCAAAAAGTAGGGTGATAGGTTAAATTTGCCACCTTCTGCATATGGGCAGACCTTTTGACTGCTCCCATGGCACAAAGGAGATTGGAAAACAGCCAGATGAATTCATCTGACAACCGATGAATTGTTTGTTCCTGCTGAGCTATACCATGGAGGGCATAGGACACAGCAGATCATAGGCCTTGTTAATTCATTTCTAGGGAGCTGTCCATGGTCCTAATGGCTTTGGGTTTTTTTTAAAGACACTGTAATACCCATTAGCTTTATGCATATCACTTCAGATAAGACTCAAATAAGCCCCCAAACAGCTTTGTTTCTTAGATCCAAATCCCCCAAACTGCTCATGAAGTGGATGCAGGGTCTGAAGATTGTTCCACAAAGTCACAATGGGCGCTTAGTGGCAACGGAATTTCCCGTTGATGCTGAAAATTGAACTGGCACCTTGTGACTGGTGAGTTAACTCTGTGTGTGCTGTCAACATTATGGTGACATGTTGTTGGAGTTTCAACTTTAACATCCCAGGCTGATGATTCCTGGGCTTCAAAAATCTCACTATGTGGCCAGCTCCAGATTTTGGGAAGGAACTGGGCCTAGGAAAAAATGCTTTACGGCACAATCCTCTCTAACTTTGGAGCACTATGCCTGCCCCTGCACTGCTCCAGGGTGATGCAAACATGCCATAAGGCACATTTCTAAAACCCAGAGAGTAAGTGGGGCTGGCGCTGAGGTCAGCATCGCTCACTCTTCATGGGACAGAGGCTGCCTGCAGCAGTCACAGGCAAGGCCTTGCCAGGAGGTGAAGGGGCGTGGGGAGGATGGAATGGGGCAGAATGGGAGGGGGTGATTGTGTGGCCAGGCCTAGGAAGGGGGTGGGATCACCGGCGGTGCAGTCCGCCAAATCCTATTCCCCTTCCCGGGCCTGGCCAGCGTTACACAGGTCTCCCAAATTTGCGCCCACCATTTTGCTGATGCACATCTGAGGAGACCCATTGGGGTGGCTGGGCCATTATTTGGGGTAAAGGGACAAACATTCCTTTACCCCGAGGAGGTCTCCACCTGCACTGGCCCAATCGTGGATAGGATCCAGCACAGCATGCTTTTGCACACAGCAGCGTTCCTAGACAAGATTGGGCTGCCTGCAGCTTACGCTGGTCATCTCAAAGTAAGGGTGACATAACAAAACCCAGAAATCTTCTCTGGCTTGGTTTATGATCTATACTGAAAATAATTCCTAGCTTACCAATCCTCCATTCCCTTTTTCCCTTCCATTACAACTGCATTCGCTAGCAGCAGTGGTGGTGCTCCAGCCACAGGGAGAGGATAGGAGGCAGATGCATTTCCCCTACCTTCCCTTTCCAGCTGGTGCCTGAAAATGGCACATTGTGTAGACCTCAGTAGTCCTTGGGAAATATAGTTGTTCCAAGGCTACTATAATGCCAAGAGGGAGGGGTGGGGGAAATTGACTTACACATTTGATTCAGAAAATAAGCCAAGCTGTTTCCAATGTTTTCTTTGAAGTCGTTTGATTTGTTTTCTGGCTAAACTGATGCAATTCTGGGGGAAGTCACCCATCTCTACTACACCTATCTTCTCTGAGGTGACAGCATCTCCTCTCTATCCATCCCTCCCCCCCACATTTCAGGGTGTGGCCTTTTCTGGGCAACAGTGCTGCCTGTTTCTTTCACTGCCACAAATCAGAGCATGGAAGCAAGTGAGCTTCTGCCACTGCCTAGTAGTGTAGTTTATGCGAAGAGGCCTGTGCGGTCCACTCCAGGCTCAGGCAAGGGGGTGCCCTCTGCATGCCTCTTAGTGTTTGCGGTGACAATCACTGTTGATCCCACCCATCCGTGCTACTGTTTGACTCCGAAATGGAGCCGTTTGGCAGTGAGTGGGGTGTAGTGCGCTGATGCTGGGGGCGTCAGCATCATTCTGCCATGCGCCCCACCCCGGGGGCAGGCCACACACGCTATGGTACTGCCACCACCCAGTAAAAGGCAAGTGAAGAAACAGTAACTACCACCCCTGCCACCCTCGCTGCACATTTGCCTAGAAGAACAATTGGTAACAGAAGGAACAGCAGCTGCCTTGTCTATCTGTGAAGATTTTTTTCCCAGTTATATATTGCTTTTCCTCCAAGGAGCTCAGGTGGGCATACATAGCTCCTCCCCCTCCTTTTATCCTCACAACAACCCTGTGAGGTAAGCTAGGCTGAAAGAGAGTGACCAGCCTGATAGATCCAGGAAGCTCCATGGCAGATCAACGATTTGAACCTGGGTCTTCTTTGTCCAACACTCTGAACAAACACCACACTGATTCAAGGAGGAGGAGGAGGAGAAGGAGGAGGAGTTTCTTCCACAGGAAGCAGCACCATGGCACTGATGAAGGAAATAGGGCCCGCCAGAGAGGACTCCATCTCAGAGCAACAGACTGCTGCTGCTGCTCCTCCTCCTCCTACTCTGGGGTTGGCAAGTGGGTCTCTTCCAGGGACCTGAGGTCTCAGCAGACATTCACGGATACCAACCCTTGATGCCAACAGCTAGCACAGGAATACTCTGGTAGTTAGGGCTGCATGAGAGGCTGCTTGGATAGGGTGGAAACTAATGTTGTGCTGATCCTGATTTCTTCTCACACTTTAATATAGTTTCCTTACACCTTTATAAGTCTTAAACTAACACACCACCACCACCACCACCACAAGGGACAACGAGGTCCCAATAAGGCTCCTTACAGCACCAGCTCACTTGATGCACTGAGCAAAATTAATATACTTGCTGCACGGCTCCCAGTATTATTTCTGGAGTAAGAAAGAGGAGATATTTTCCCTTCATAAAGCTGCAGTTTAGCAGGGAGTGGAAGAGAGACTTTAATAAATGGCAGTTTCATAAACATGTCCTAGCTAACTCACTCAGGTTTCAATCAAAGCCTTAAGGTAGAAGTGGATTAGTTCAGATCTCGTTAGGCTTGTGAGAAACTGTAAGAGTAAGAAATATGAGAAAAGAGGGAAAGAATGTACACTGCGGATTAACTGCATTGTTCCTGTTTATGAAGATTTTGATATAAGGGGATTCAGATATGCAAAACATTTGAGTCTCGTGCCCATCTCTTATTTGAGTAGCAGAGACACCTAGGGCTGCAACCTGAAAATGTCTGCAAGGATAAGCCCACGGGGCCCAGGGCTCTGTAAATAGACCCTTAGCTTGCAGTATATCCATGCTGCACTAACGTCAACATTCATTTCAGTGGATCTACTCTTGCATAAGTAGTTCTGAGGATGTCAGCCTTAAGATAACTTCACAGATTCATTTTAAACCGCAGGCAGCATGCAGGCACAGCATCAGCAAACAACATCCTTGAACAGCTACTGGGGCTCCCATGCCCCTTGGTCCTGCTGGGTGGATTGGGCCACAGAACTACAATGAGGTAAGCAGCCACAATCCTTGGTCCAGCTGGGTGCATTAGGTGGGTACCCCAACTGGGTGCCCCAATTTTGTTTCCCCACATGCTCCAAAGGTAGTATTGTTCCAGCCATTGGGGGGGGGTGGCTGCTGTGTTTTTGTGGCAACCACTGTGTGTGTGTGTGTGTGTGTGTGTGTGTGTGTGTGTGTGTGTGTGTGTGTGTGTGTGTGTTTTCTCACAATGTCCCAGACTGTCACAATATCAGGGCTTTGTGGGGGGGGGGGGAGAAATGGCAGCTGCCAATCAACAGCAACTAATATAGTAGTTGCAGCAGAAAGACCCACTACCAAAGTAAGACTACTTCCATCTTTGAAGAACCCACAAATGTAGGTGAGAGTCCACAAATGTAGGTGAGAGCCCACCAGAGAAGACTTGGTCAGGGTCCCCTAGGATGGGATAAGCCCATCACCACCCAGGTTGACTTTCATAGTTAGGAAAATGGATTTCTCTGTCAACATCATGCCCCCCCTCCCCCTGCCAATTTCTGACTACAAGCTCGCACATCATCCAAAAAGCCAATCCTCAAATCCAGTAAACTTTCAGGAACATCTAAAATATGAAGAAAGGAGAGAAACTACCATTGCAGTCCATGAAGAACAGGAGACCTGCTGCTGATTTCCTTCACACTATACTGAATTGCTTCAGTAGGCAGGGTCACAGGGGTTAATTCTGACAACCCAGACAGATACTAGAATCAAATATCCAGAATACCACACAAAAGCAACACTCTAATGACCCGATCCTAACCGATCCTAACCCGATCCTCGCACCCCTGCGGAGGGCATGCTCCACTGGCGCCAGGATATGCTGTGATAGCATAACCGTTAGCAGCACCGGCGGGAAGGTCGGAGTCTTCCCACTGGTGCCGGTGCACTGACCACCACCCACTGGACAAGGTAAGTTCTGCGCTGGCCAGCACAGGGGCAGGGCAGGGAGAGGAGTGAATGGGGCAGGGGAGGGCAGATTAGGCCTGGAAGGAGGGTGAGATTGGCGGCACCAGTGTGTGCCAAATCCTGTCCCCCTTCCCAGGCCTGATCCGCCAACACAGATCAACTCGGAATTGCACCAGAAATATCACTGGTATAGGTCCAAGTTGACCCATAGTGGCGAATGGGGCTTTCCCTGGGGCAAATGTCCCCTTACTCCGAGGAGATCTCCCACCTGCTAAATTCCCCCATGAGATGCTGTGTAGTCCATGCTGGCATCACTGCATCAGCGTAGGAGAATTTAGTTAGGTTTGGGCTGTAACCTAACAGCTAAACTAGATGACTATCTGTTAATGATCCATCCACTTTTCCAGGAGCCTAATTGCTGATTCCATGCATGTTGCATGTACACTTGCACACATACTTACAATATACCATCTGTAAAAGGGGCTTCTGGAATCCTGGACAAAGCATTAGTGAATAACCACCTAATTTTCTGGTAGATCAGAATTTAAACTGGAGCAGAAAGAGGAAATTTTGTCCATCTCCATTCTTAACTTGTCAACACAATAAAATAGTACTGGATATTTTAGCCAGTAACTGCTATGCTGTTGCAAAGTGCTAGGATTGCACCCTAAATATGTCATCAAATGACGTGCACAAAAAAAAATGAAGACATCTGTGAAGAAATGTTCTTAGCATTAAAGGCTGGTGCTGCAACTACTTCCCCTATCCAAATTCAATATGGTGGGTTTGGGGGCACATTTGTTTGCAGAAGACAACAATGGATTATATCTGAAGAGCATTTGTCACAATTAAGTCCTACTGAAATTAATGGGACTCAAGGTAGTCATGACTTGTCTTCTCATAGTGCTAGGTCATAACTAATTGGAATAGAACCCAAAGAGTTGTATCCTGTCTCTTAGGTGAATTGAGGCATTTCTATTGGCACAAGGGAGAGCTGATCTCATCTTATCCCTGCAGCCCTCCTTGCTCCAGCCAATCCTGTTGGAGAGGGTCCCCCAACCCCCAGAAGTGAATTTTCAGGGAGTGCAGGGGGGGACTATTGCTGTTCTGAGAACATTCACTTGTGTGAGCTGCCTTCCAGGCATGCTCCATGGGCTAAAACTCAATATTTTTATCTGGTTAACCACACTAGTTTTATCACAACGATGACAGAAGGTTCTACTCTGAGCATTGAGGTGGGTTTCCATTTATTTTTATTGCCTTCAATTTTCCCTGCTACTTTTGGTAATAACTGCACTCAGTTCATCCACTTGAAACATGCAGATTTTTAAAAACCCTAAAAAGCATCTGTCACACAAAGCAAAACACTGAAAATCATTGCATCCACAAGCATCTTTAGTTAAGTACCTTCTGCTTCCCTTGCTAGTCACTTAAATCTTTGTCACGTACATTGAAGCGGTGTTAACTAATTCCAAAATCTTTCTTTCCAACCCTCCAGGTTCTATTTTTGACACAATACAATTTGCATTAATTTCCAAAAGTACTAACAGTGATACCTAAACTGTTTTGTCTGCTAATCTCAACACTGGAGCTATGCAACTGTCAACCACACATATGAAACACTGTAGGAACATACGTGATATTTACAGAATATTTTTGGCATATAAAGGAAGAAATAAATAAAAAGGGACAATTTTTTAAAGAATGGCTTCTCGTTGCTCACCATCTGTGGACAGAAGTGAGTTGTACTGACCTTTGAATGGGGAAAAGACACAAGACGTTGTAGAGAATGGAGACAATTATTCCAGGGGCCTTCATGAGATCTACCCAATCAGGGGAGAGTGGTGGCACATGTGTATAACATGACCCATCTCCTCTCCAGCCAGGTACCAATTTCCATGCTTTCTGGTGCATGAGTACATTAGTAGATGCCTTGACTTGTCTTGTAAACCAAAAGGTTTTTGATCCTAGAACATAGAGCTGACGTTGGAGATTCACTATGCAAAAATTTGCAAGTGACCACGGATCAGTCTCACAGCCCAGTCCTATCCTATGCTCTGCTCAGCAATCCAGCTATGCCAGCGCTGGTAATGCTGGATCCTGAGAAGAGTAGGCAGGGTTGGACTTCTCGGGTAAAGCCCCAGCCTTCCAAATGGGTCTCCTCAGATCCACGCCATCTATTGAGCTGGCGTAAGTCCGGGAAGCCCATGTTGGGAGAGCCAGGTCTGTAAGGAGGATAGGATATGGCATGCACTGCTGCTGTCAAACCCGCCCCCCCTCCTGCGCCTGATCCTCCCACCCCTGCCCCGAAATGCCCCCAGAACGCCCCTCCCCTTGCCCCTATAACATGTGGCCCAGCCGCAGCTTACCTGGGCCACACGCTGTCCAGATACGGCCCAGAGGGGCTGGCGCAGACATCTGCGCCAGCCTAGGTCTGGCGCAACTGCCTTTGCAGCAGCTTTTGCAACAGTTCTGGGCCAGCGCAGAGGTCCTAGCAGCCGGATAGGTTTGCGCCCTCAGTTACTTTAACTGAATTGAAATAAGCACTTGATAGTTTGGAATCAATATATCGGTTTGTGTGCTTCATCTCTGAATTTTGGGAGGCACAAATGTCATATCCCAGTGCAATGAAAGATTTATGCCATACATCTGAAAAGGATCTAGTGGTTATATAAGGTCAATAGAGAATTTTTATATCTAGTTGCACAATCCAATTGATGTTTTTCCCCTTCATTCTTTTTTCCCCCACAAGCCCTTTGCTGTAGTATAGTTAAAGAGCAAAATTGGTTTGTGCATTTCTGTTTGACATCCTATTGACAACAACAAAAACGTTGACAGGACTGGCCAGGCCTACACCCCGTGTGCTATTTTTGTTCCTTTATATCACAGTGACTCTGCACGCTAGGAAGGTTATGCGAGTGTTTACAGGACTGGACATTTATTAGCTAACTGGGTAGCTATGTCAAGGTAGCAGAAAGAAGAAAGCAGAAAATTAAATGCCCCTGAGTTATCTCGCTGAAATTTCAGTTCGTCTGACTTTATTGTGGGAAGCAGGGCAGGAATTTCAGAAGTGCATTATGATACAGGGATTTTTATGGAGTTCCTCTGCCTGACTACTGAAAGCTGAAATTACCACAATAAAACCACAGGAGGAGTTGCCAATATAACACCTTTTGTGCCAATGTCCCAAGATATGTTCTGCAAATAAACTCAAGTAGACCTGTGCAGATTAATCCAGTTCTGTGTAATAGAATTTGGAGGCAATCTCAGCAAGTGCAGTGTGTAGCCTGTGCTTTTAAATGTGGGCATGAGAAACATCCAGCAGCATAACAATGCTTCGCATTTATACAGGCATCTCAAGGAGTCAGAGCACTTTGCAGACATGATCTCAGTCTGAGAGATCACAGACCCTGTCGAACGGCCTTTACAGTTGTCAACAGCATCATCACGCTGCAAACAGGGGCTCAAATAAGAGTGATTTGTAAAAGGCTGCGTTGCGAATCCATGGCTGAGATGAGAATTTGAACTGGGAGATCTGAAATGGCTTGCAGCTTACACTGTGTCTACGCATTGCTAGTAAGCATGGGGCTGAGTGAACCTATTGGGCTGCCTGAGTCAACCTAGTGGTGCCACCTCCTGCCTGCTGCCACATCCCACCCCAAAAATCCTATGCACCTCTTAGTTGGCTCCTTCCATCATAGGTAAAGGTGACCCCTGACAATTAAGTCCAGTCGTGTCCGACTCTAGGGGGGGATGCGCAGGAAATGTGGAGCGCACAGGAAGCACTCCCAGAATGCACTTTCTGCTTCATTTAAAAGACTTGAGCAGAGGAAAGACCAAAGTGGGGGGGGCAGGATTACTACATTCCAATTTTTGGACCTTGGTATCTGGCCTCTGGCCTCTCACCTTCCAAACTTAAAGCCTAATTGAATGGCTTTGTCTGGTACAGCAATGCACTGAGGGGGTCATTTCAAAAGTGGTCTGTGTAACAAGCGCAAGCAATGTCAAAAATTGACTTGGCAATAGGTAGCAAAGCTTCTTAGAAACTTCAGCCAAGTGGTAGAGCACCTGGTTTGCATGTAGAAAGCGCAAGGGAGTGACAACGGGAAACAGGTTATCTTGTTGTCTTGTGCTCCCTGAGGCATCTGGTGGGCCACTGTGTGATACAGGAAGCTGGACTAGATGGGCCTTTGGCCTGATCCAGCAGGGCTCTTCTTATGTTCTTGTGCCATGTTCAGTGTTTGGCATCTCCAGCTAAGGCTGGGAAAGACCCCCGTCTGAAACCCTGGAGAGTCGCTGTCCGTCTGTGTAGACAATACTGAGCTAGATAAAGTCATGGTCTACCTTGGTGTAATGTAAGGCAGGTTCATATAACATTAGATTAGGTCCATCCGATACAATGTGTTAGGATGGGGGTAGTTTTCCATTGCAAGAACAGGAAGGACTCAAACTACGAAATCATCAGGGGATATCATCAAGTACCTTAGCTACTTCTTCCTTGCCCCATGTATTATGTAACATCCATTTCAGAAATGGTGACATCTGTTACTAATGCAGCATATGTTGCACTGAGAATACTTGAAGAGAGATTATATTAGCACCATAATGTTTACTGATTAGCAGCAATACATTATGCCTCCTCTCCTGTCATGCTCCAACTAAGCAGTCTAATTAGCAGTTGCCACAATATTACTATAGGCATGGCTGCATTCCTAGAGGTTGAGCAATGAAGGCTTGATGTTGTTTCTGGAATGCAGTGTGCTGAGGCATAACATAGATTCTGACAGACATGTGGAGATGGGGTGGGGGGGATGCAGTGATTGGATGTGCAAGTGCACTGACAACTCAATGATGCAGACCACCACTTCCTGACTTATCCCAAATTTCAGAGGTTTTCCCATGAGCCGTGATCTCAATACGTATCCGCAAGGTGTCAAAGCATACACGCGAATGGACACTATGCCTAAACAAACATTTAAAGAATCTCATTACCACCTCACCACATCAGCTCAAAAAGTTAATTTGTACCCTCATGCTGTAATAATTTGAAAGGGAAAATATTTGAAAGAAATGACTTGCAGATGTATTCCACTATAAAATTCTTAATGCAGAACATAACAACAGCTATAATCCTACCACCCACTGAAATTATTTTTTTCCCAGCATATGGATATATTTTCTTGCAACCGTGAATATATGAAAAAAATAAATAATTGGTGTGTACATCATACACACAATCAATCAATAAATCTGGCTGTCACCTGACTATCTGTAAACCTTATCACATCATTGAACAAACTACTATGATGTCCAGAAATATCCACAAGCATTCTAGCAATTCAGCTTTTTATGTACAGATAATAGAACGTTGACAAATAGTCCAACTTATGGGGGGAAAGTGAGGGATCTCTTTGGTTGGAAAAACTTCACATGAGATCTGAGGACCCATCTACTTCTGACAGAAAGGGGTAAAGAAAGGCGTAAGGCTGATGGATGGAAAAGTAAGCAGGGAAAGGTCATGATGCAAGCCAGGAAAAATAATGGATATGAGGCCAAGGGACTTGAAAAGAGGTCAAGTGGTGACGTTTTGTGAAGGGATGAGAAGAAGAGTTGGGCAGTTGAAGAAAGAGGTGCCAAATGGGACTAGAGACCTCACACAGAGAGTAGGAGCATGAAGGAATGGGTGCTACCAGAAGGAAGAAATGGTGCAAGAATGAGCCTATGTGTGTTTATAAAAGAGACAGAGAACTGGAGAGAGAAAGGACACAATTAATATACTGACCATGAAGAGAAGGGTTATTCCAGTCGCAATACCTACTTTATGGATTGACCTCCTTGAGAAACCGGCTTTGCCAGTTCACTGGAACCTTTTGAGATACCGGTGACGGTGACGGTGGCGGTGTTGTTGTTGTTGTTGTTGTTAATTCAGAAGATATTATTCATTGTCTGGTGGCTGCGTTCATAGTTTTTTAGTAGTTGAAGTGGCACCAGATTACTGGGAACCCTGGGTCAAAGCCCTGCACTGGGCCTCAGGCCACATCCACATCCACACAAACCCAGTAGAATATTGGGTGCTACCACTGCCACCAGAATGGAGGTTTTCAGGGTAAGCTTGCCAGGTGGGCCCTCTGATGAATGCGGGTCTTTAGGCAGTGACCAACCAGGTCAACCCCTGACACCACCTTTAATGTATTGGTCATTGAATGTTTATTGCTTAAAAATTGTTTATTTTTTATTAGGCTCATTTTATTAGGCTTGACCATTGCATTTTATCTTGTGTTACCGTTAGGTTAATTGGTTAGATATATATTCTTTCTCATATTAAATAAAAAAAGGAAGGCACTCAGAACTGTCAATGCAGATGGCCAAACATCCTTTACAGGGTTCTGATGCCAAGGCAATATTTTTTATTGTGTTTGTGTTCTACCCTTCTTCCAAGGCATTCAGGGAAGCAACTACATAGGGGGAGGAAATGGTTTCTCATTTTAACCTCACAACAACCATTTGAGATGGCTTAGGCCAGAGGTTCTCTAAGTGTGAGGCGCGACTCCCAAGTGTGTCATCGAAAGCAGCCAGGGGCGTCGCGTTAGTCTTTTAATTAACACATATTCTTGCTTGCAAGAGAGAGAGAGAGCAAAAACAAAGACCCGGGAAAAGCTGCCTCTTCACATCGGGTCACTCAAAGTTAACTTCAAAACACTTCAGGTTTGTAGGCAGTTTCCACGTCTTGAAGCCCTTGCTTATCTTATGTTAAAGAACAACTGATAAGCCGCTAAGTAGTCAAGCTGAGCTCCTGGAGATGGCGAGCTTCTGGAGACAAGACAGCATCCTGTTTCTCTCATTGTAGGTTTGCAGATAAGGTATTTTCATTCAGGTTTCATTCAGACATTGCAGGTTTGCAAATAAAGTATTTTCTTTCTGTTGAATGTTTTTAATAAAGCAAACACAAAACAAATGCAAGAACTGCAATTGAAAATGGTGCAGAGCAGGTTCTGCTTCACATACAGTCTTTGATTTCTATGTTTAGTTTGGTTGATTAATTATTAGGATTTCTCTCCTTCTTCCTTTCTGACCCACCTCTAAGTTAGTTCCCCACTCTATTTGCTGGGACAACCCCCCCCCCCCCCGGAAACTGCCAGGCAGTATAAGAATCTGTTTTTCATCTTGCAAAGATGCTACCAAAAGGAGCTATCTTTCTCTCTCTTTCTCTCGTGCAACTGGGGAGGGGCATGACCAATGCTTCCCTCCCATGCTTTGATGTTTCTCTTGCCATGAATAGGAATAACACAGACAACATCAGTGTCCTCTACCCAGGCCTGCCAATGGAGGGAGGGCAGCATCCCAACCCCACCCTGCGCACTCCTGGCTTAGCTGCTGCTCAGCATAAGCATGGAAAATCCACTTTAGGGCTCGTTTTGGGAATATACACATACATATACACATACATATAAGAAAGGGTGCCTCTGAGCATGTAAAGAGTGCCTGTTTCTTCCATGCACTGTAATGGGGAGTCACAACTAACGGCGAGGGAGGTCAAGGGAGCCGCGAGTCAAAAAAGTTTGGGAACCACTGGTTTAGGCTATATAAGCAGCGGAGACCTTAAACTGGGGCACTAGTAGATGGGACAAGGCATCTTATCTCCTGCACCACCAATGCTCTGCCTCTCCTACCAAATTGCCTAACAGCGCAAACCTATGTAAACAAAGGTCCGCGGAGTGAGTGCTCCGCTGGTCTATGTCGCAAAAGTGCCATAAAGCACTTTCATGGCATCCTGGGAGTAAGCGTCACCGACGCTGAGGCCTGCGCCACTCACTCTGCCGCTGGTCCTGGCCACAGACGGCAGACGCAGGTAAGTGCTGCACCAGATAGCAGGAGGGCAGGCTGGGGTGACGGGGGAGGGGCGGGGATATCGACCGTGCACTCTGCCGATATCCTAACCCCTTTCCTTGGCCTGTTCAGCTTTACATGGCCTCCCTGGATGTGCGCCAGCAAAATAGCTAGCACGCATCCAAGAAAGCCCATTGGGCCTGCTGGGGCTTACACTGGGGGAAAGGACGAGGTGTGCCCCAGCTCGAGGTGGGCACAGGCTACATCCTTTGTAGGATGCAGTGGCTGGCCGTTTAGGGCAGCCACTGCATCTTATGCAGGATTGAGCTGCCTGTGTTGTAGTACAAGGGCACTAGACAGTAATTATCAGCTGACCCCCCACAGGCCAATCCAGGCTGATACATAGCCTAATCCTAACTAACCCCGCCACTGATGCAACCGCACGAAAGGAGCATGTGCTGCATCCTGCTGGAGGGGGGAGGCAATCCTGGCGACCTCATCAAGGTAAGGGAACATTTGTTCCTTTACTTCAGGGCAAGCCTCTGCTACCCAATGGGTCTCCTTGGATATGTGCCAGCCATTTTGCTGGTATAAAATCCAAGCAGATTAAAGGAGAGGAATGAGGAGAGGATTCTGGCCATATGTCGGTGCCGTGAGGATCCCCCATTCTGCCTCACGTCTGCCTCTTCCCTGCCCAGACAACCCCGTGTTCCTCTGCCTCCTGTCCCTGTTCCTCCCAATGGCCACTCACCACAATACCTTACCTGAGCTCCCAATCGGGAGTGATGGTGGGCCTCCGACATAGCCATCAGTTGCAGCAGCAATTCCGGATTGGCCACCGGTGGCGTGCTGTGCATGCCACTGTATGGCCATTTATGACAGCGGAACTGCTGTTCTGCTGTCATAATGCCCAGTTAGGATTGGGCTGCAAGACCTACAAAGTCTTGGCCTCAAAGCTGGCCCATCAGTCTGAGCAACTTGCAACTCTGTTTCACTGGAGAAAAGCAGCTTCCTTGCAGTCCTCTCTGGAACCTGAACCTTTGCCCAGTCCTGACAACACCTCTGCCTCGGACTCTTTAGACCCTGATCTACGTATTCTGTCCTTGACTTTGCCTATGTGAACCACTCCTTTATTTCAGCATCTGAGAACTGAGAGCCCTTCTTAAGGCCTGGAAGGCTAAAAGAAAATAGAGTTACTGGCCCAAAAATCACCCAGTAAGTTTCACATTTTGAGGCAGGTGTCAAACCTGGGTCTCTCTTCTTTCCAGTCTTTCCACACTGGAAAGAACCTCATCAAAGCAAGAAAGGCTGATGTGAGCACTGAAGAGGTGGTGAGGCAGAATAGAGCACAATTAAAAGCAGAACAACAGGACTAAAATCATTACGTTCACACTACTATTATGTCTATTTGAGTATGTTAGCAGGGTTATAGCACATGCTATTTTATTTGCGGACTGCATGCTGTTATGCCACTGCATAATTATAGCTTTCAAGCTGCTTTATGATGAGTGGCATACTGTTGAATTTCCCACACTAACAGCTCAGGTCTTAAGTCACACATAGAGCAGATAAAGCCTAATACGTCGTAAATGGGCAGAACTCAACCTCAGAAATAATGGGCTCTCGGATTCCTACTGGACTCATTTATTTAATTTGGAATCAAGGTCATCAAACCTTTTCAGAGCACGCACAATTTCATTAGCTGAGATGTTGTTCTGTAGTCGGTCAAGCCTCAATCCCATGAACAGAAGGCAGTTGCAAGAATAGGGCATTGCAGCAGGTCGGAACATTTGTGACAATACGGGATGCAATAGACTTTCCCTCCCCAGAACTGTCAGGATGCCAAACTACTGCTGCCCAGAAGCAGCAAGGTTGAAGGAAGACTGGATGGCCTGGTACACAACAAGCCAGGTGAAGGAGTGGGAGAAGTTTTGTTCTGAGCAAGTTTCACTAGTGGCACATTATGACCCAGGGCAGGGCCGACTTTAAGCCAATTGGACCAATTGCTCTCAATTGGGCCCCGTGCCTAAGGGGACCCGGGCTAGGGTAATCTACTCTAGTCTTGTCAAAAACACATGACAACACATTGCAACATACACTTTGCATAGAGAAGAGCAGCTAGTTTTCTTATAGGCTTACTTATACATGTATGCAATTTTATACTAAAATTTGCTTAGATCCATTTGGTCCATTCACTCACATGCATTTTTAAGCTCACATTTTGATTGCTTTCCATTCTACCATAGAGATAGAAAGTCTATCATATATATTTTTATTTATATCTTGAAGATTCTACAGACTTTGACTGTGAACCTGGGGCCCCGCAAAAAAAAAAAAGTTTCCAATTGGATTCCGCAGGTCCTAAGGCCGGCTCTGAGGCCAACTGAAGCAGTTGCTTCAGGCAGTAGGTTAGTGGAGGGTGCCCATCTCTGTCTGCCTATTGCTTCTACTGCTCCTCTTTACACTCCCTGGACTGGTAAAGGAAGAGGGAGGCAGAAAGGAAGAGGAAATGTAGAGGGGAGGGGGAATGAATGCTGAACTAGAACACTGGAGAGTGGGAGGAGCAGAGGCTGGGACATCATTGGGTAAGGGAGACAGCATTTGGCATGCTGCCTCAGGTGGTCTTGGGCCAGCCCTGAGTGTGTTGAATAAGTGCTGCAACTTAACAGTGTGATCCAGGGCATGTTTACTTTGAAGTAAGTCTTATGGAGCCCAGTGGGACTTACTGTTAGGAAGAAGAGGAAAAGAAGCCAGGAAGATTGGTGGGGAGAAAAGGCTCCCATCCAGACTAATATTGTGATCCAGGGCATACGTATTCTGAAGTAAGCCCCACAGAGTCCAATGGGATTTTACTCCAAGAGGATGTGTAATACTGCAACATTTTGTTGTGGAACCCCACTTGTATTTAGTAATGGGTACAGAGAGATCCATAGGCAGTCTTAAATTTCAATGTCATGCTAATATAACAACAAACCACACTTCAAAAGCCAGTGCAGACAGAGTAAGGGTCAAACTATACATGTAACCAAAAGTATCATTGTGCTTCCACCATGAATTGTCACTAGGTGACCTTAGGTAAGCCACTCCCTCACAGCCTCAGCTCCACAGCTCCAATATGGGGATAATAAAACCTACCTTCCTTTACTGTGTTGTAAGGATTACAAGATAACACACATGAAGCACTTTCCAGACTCAAACCGCAGTACTACAGACATGCAAAGTGCTATTACTCAACATGGAAGGAGTGTCCTATTTTGTAATATGAAATTCAATTACAATTAAAACAAACAAACAAGCCTGATTCATTTCAAGTGGAAGAAAAGCAGAGTGGCAGAGAAAGGCATTTTTTTTGTGGCTTTGCCATAAATACTGAGCTGCCACCAGTCACATTAAGCAGCGACACGGTTGGATTCTTCAAGCCCAGCAGGGTGAGGAGGAGTCAGTACCAGAGGAAAGCAAACTCGAAGAAAACCCAAGGGAGCTGGGGAATGTAAGAAGTATTCCTAATGAGCAGGCAGGCCGTACTTTTCTCTCAGTGTCAATATTGAATACAGTGTTGGAGGGCATCATGTTGCCACTTTGGGGATGAGACATTAAATCAAGGTCTACAGCAATGTGCTCATTAAATACAATATATCCCCCAGCAGTATTTGCAAAGAGAGATCCTGGCCAGGATCCAATTTGGGGAGCTAAATTATAGCAACCTCCATTCCTAGGCAGCTGTAAAAAGGAAGCAGGTAAGAGGAAATGATACATTGATAGCTCTCTCGACCAAAGTTATTTATACACCTGAACATTCTCTAATCTACCCTTCACTTCCTCAGATACTTTATCTGATATAATCATGTCACCCACCTTTGCAAATTGCTCTGTCCAACGTCTCCTTTTGAACTGCTGTGCCACTATTAGTGGGAGAGAGGAACCATCGGGAAGCGGAAGTGAGGAAATTATAATTGACTGTGGCTGGAAAACCTGCAAGCTTTCATCAGAGACACAGCATCTCAAACACCCCTTCCCCAAGGAATTGCACAGTAATGGGAGGAAAGTGACCCATGCTTTCCTCTCTTTAAGGGAAACTTTGCTTCTTATGTATAATAAGCCAATAGGCTGTACATAGCCAATATCAGTAACCCTCACCCTAATCTTAGACCTATTCTATTTTATTGATAGTTTACGCCAGGGGTTCTCAACCAGTGGTACTGGTACCATCAGTGGTACTTTGGCTGACTGCTGGTGGTATTCAGACCACCGGACCCCTGCTCCAACGCAGTGATTTTAGCAGTGCATTTTTGCTCCCAAGAGACTCCTGCCTTTGGCTGAGCCTTTCAGAAATGCTGAGAAGGGTCCTCCCTCCCGCCCAGAGCCTCCTACCTGCATTTTCTGGCCTCCGAAAACCTGAAAACTCAGAAGTAACTGGCGATTATGCCATCGCCGGTCACTTCTGGTGGTACACAGCAGGAGAGTGGCGCCAGAAGTGGTACTGAGCTGGGAAGGGGTTGAGAACCCTTGGTTTATGCCATCCTGGTAGATTTTCTTGGAAGGTAGCTTATAACCTTTAAATTAAATAACAATAAATACATATTCACATATCCAGCAACTGAGGACTGAACTCGTTTCTGTTTGTAGTTAAAAAAATATGGAAAGGCAGAATTCTTATCAGTATGAAATGTGTGTGTGGGGTGGTGGTTGCTGTGCTGGGGTCCCACTGAAGTCTCCACCATACAATGCTGCTATTTGTTCTGGGAAGGAGCCTTCCATTGGTGACAATGGGACCTTCCCTCTGAGGGCAAATCGCAGCTTCAGGAGGGGTGTTCTCATTGGGACTGTGGTGTGGGTCGAAGATGACATAACGTCATATCCGGTTTGGTCCTAAGACATATCATACTAATGAAAGTGGCACAGATTGGTGGTCTAAAATCAACGTCCAGAATTAAAGTACATGCGTTGAAGAAGAGGAAAGCAACAACCAGCACAGTTGCTATTTGGTCAAGAGAGACAACTGAGTGACAGTGCAGGACTTGGAGAGAAAGGCAATGGGTCCAAGGGGCTCAAGGGCAGAAAATGAGGCAATGGGCCCAAACAGGCAGCAGTTGGGGCCCAATTGAAAGAAATACAGAGTAATTAAAGAAATGTGGGGTAATAGATAGCAGCCTCTGTTCCCCAGTCATTTTGTCATTTGTGTGTGTGTGTGTGCATGCGCGCGCGCACACACGCTTGACACTAACTTGGGCTACTAACATGCATTGTAGCATTTAAAAAATATGAACAATGTTTTGGAAACATGGCTTAGAGGCAGTAGGAAGAGTGAGGCTATCATGTTGTGAAACAGACCATATTTAAAGCAAAACAAAGCAGTACTGTGCCGCAATGCTTGGTCATTCCCAAAGTTATTGTCATGGGCATCAAGCATGCAATCTTATGCACGTTTACTCTAAAGCAAGTCCCACTATATTTAATGGGGCTTGTTCTCTGGAAAGGTGCATAGGACTGTAGCCAAAGCCAGTTTATCCTTCTTATAATAATGAATTGTAACAAGTTATTCCCTTATCTGGGTTTTGACACTAAACCTTTTCTTCTGAGTGGCTTCTTTGCTGAATCCCCCTTGGAGCAGAGCAGAGTCTTAATTTATTTTGTTTTATGTGATATCAAACACATCGCCACCACTTAAGAGACTCGTATACTTTGATTAATAATTATGATTGAGCTACAATTGTCAAAATAAATGAACAAAGCACATTCAAAGATGAGTCACCCTCCGCTTCATTCACTTGCTGGTTTGCAAGAGCCATGCATTTCCCAAGGGCTCCTAACATTAATACAAATGAATCTGTGCCTGGTATATATGTGACTTGATCATCAACTTTTGCATATTCCCTGTACAGCAGGGGGGTTTCCAACCATTTTCTATTTAGATTTTTTTTTCTAACCCACCTTTTGCCAAATGCTCAGTGGGTAACACATAAAGAAAATAAGATCGGCCTCCTACATTTATATTTTCCAAGTGTGTTTCATGCATGTGTGGCATATACTAAAAATGTGAAATGCAGGACATTAACCTATGCTTTTCATTTGGATATATACCAAAGAGCACCCAGCGGACTTCAGGCCCTCTGTGTCAGGTACTTATATCAGAAGACTTGCATCATTCACTGATATATCCAGTGGTTCCAAATAATGAAGAAAACACTTCCATATGAGAGCTTTTAGACAAGGCTGCCATTAAAATACTCTAGTTTCCTTCTCATCATACCCACTAAACTGAAGATGACTAAACACATACCCAACATAGAAAAATCTTGTTTCCAGAACACACTCAGGTTGGGCTTTTTGAAACTGAAGGAAGCAAGAGCCCACACTGTGTAGGAGCCAGGGATACCATCATCCCACATGCCCCTGCCTTTTTTGTATTCCACATAGAGGGCTGTGGAGCGACAGTAACACCTTCCCCACCATTCTCCAGCTGCTTCTTGTACGGGTGATGAAAAATCTAACACAAGTACTCCCTTGCCTCCCTTGGACTAGAGGAACCAAAGGAGGAAGTTGTTCACATGGCACAAATTATGCTTAACACCAGACAAAACAAAGCAGAGTATTTGCATACATGCCAGAATAATTAACAGCCCAATCCTGTGTAGGCTGTGGTGGCCGGCCTAAAGGGACGACCGTTGCATCCTATCGTGTTCCCGGGCTGCTCCGGGGCAGCCCAGGAACAACTCAGGAGAAGGGGACAATTGTCCCCTTTCCCCGCCCCCCCTGTAAGTGGCAGGAGGCCCTGGCCTCCTCGAATGTACGCGAGCTACATTCACGGTCATGTTGGCGTGTCTCGGACCTGGAGGGAGCTCTGGGACCTGGGCAGCGCTACACAGGATTGCACGGTAAACCAACAAGTTTTGTTAGCTGTGTAACTCACAGCAGAGAGAAACCACCTCTAAACGTAGCATGACTATCAGTATAGAATATTACTTCCATTAGAACTAGAGCTTCCATGGCCTCTGAAAGCATATTTGAATGATGCCGTTGGCTGCTATACCAACTACGTCCTCCTGGCTCAGACACCATCCACACACACAGTGAGACATGTTCCTTCTGTGTGTAAAATAAGCAGGGCTATAAATATATAGAACTGCTCATTTTACACAAACTTTGTTATATAGATGATGACTTGTTGAAATTTTTTGCAGTTTTGTTCAGGCAGCTGGATATCTGGACTCTGCGTGAAAGAGAACAACATCACATTTGCTTTCAATAGTTGACAGACATAGCAGGCAGCCTGATCTGATTAATACCTTAATAAAAGGGCTTGAGCCAGCTAATTCCAATAGATGCCCAGCTCTGGGGGAACGCTGAGACGTTCCCCCAGAGTTCCTAGGCAATTTCAGAATCCAGTTTCAGCTCTTTTACATTGTACAGTAGATGAAAATGGTCAGCTGAGAAAGATAAGGAAAGCTATTCACCCCCAATCTAGTGAAAGCAACAATCATTGTTTTATATGATCATATCACAACTTTTAATGCGTTGAGTCGTAGCAGAAACAAACTTTGATTTAGAGCGCAATCCTGCACAAGTAAAGGCCGGCCTAGGGTAGCCAGCCTAGGGTGTCACAAAAGTGCTGTAAAGCACTTTTGTGGCACCCTGGGAGTAAGCGGTGCCGGCGCCTAGGCCGGCGCCGCTCACTCCAATGCCAGTCACAGGTAAGTGCTGTGCTGGGCAGCGGGAGAGCATGGGGAAGACAAGCTGGTGTGACGGAAGGGGGGGGTGATTGGCCTGCCAGGCCAGGGCAAGAGGCGGTGTGCTCCACCGATATCCTAACCCCCTTCCCAGGCCTGGGAATGGTCTTACACGGTCTCCCCAGATTTGCACCAACAAAATAGCTGGCGCGCATCTGAGGAGGCTCATTGGGGCTTCCGGGGCTTACAACGGGGGAAAGGGACGAACATCTATTTTCCCTGAGGTGTGCCGACTCTGCCAGCACAGGCTGCATCCTGCGTATGATGCAGCGGCCGGTTGTTCAGCGGCCAACCGGTGGGTCCTATGCAGGATTGGGATGCCCATCTGATTTTATTTCCAGCTTGGGACATTCCTCTGTTATTGTTCTGTCTACTACTTCAGATCTGAACAGGTGAATCAATACTAGCATATATTCCATTTCTACTATTTTTTAACAAGGGCTGCCTTTGAAAGTTAAACATCCTAGCAAATTGCTCCAACAAGTTCTTAAAAGGTTAAACATGGCTCTGAAATCCTTTTTTCCCCACCTTCTTGTTAAGCAAAGTTGTCATCAGCTTTCAGAATCAACCTACAAGGTGGAAGATGGGCTTGAATTTTGCAATATATTACAATTAGGAGTTTTGCCACTATTGCTGCAATGGCAGTTCTGACCCAAACATCCATCATCCTGTTTATAAATCAACACCATTACGCTGCTCACATATAGTTGCTTACTGTATCTGGAACATCTCATTCCTGAAGTGCTGCAATATTCCTTTATTGATTTTAAAAAAATCTAACAAAAATCTGGAACAGAAGTTTTGTTTGCACACACTTACAGCCCATCACATCAAAGCAGTAAGAAGTTACTTATCCATCTGCTGAGCTGTTTCCTGCACAGTATTTCACAGGGCAAGGAACACCAATATGTAGTTTTGCCTTGTGTTTTCTTTTTTTTGGGGGGGGGGATGTGAAATAGCAACCATGGGGTGATTGGGGTCTTAGCAAGATCAGAATTGTAGTGCACAGAGAGGGGAGATTTGACCCTTTCATGCCATGCTGCAATCCTCATGAAAATCATACTCCAAAGATGTTTTAGCCATGACAGGGGACACTTTTGTTCCAATGATTGGCAAGATTTTCATCAGGAATGTGGCATGGCAGAAAATGGTTGTGGGTCATTATGTTGATTAGTGTTAATGCGTTTATCTTGATGGTGTTGCCTCAAGTAACTCTTGATAGAACTCAGGGTTTTTAACAAAATAATATTAATATTCTTTAATGACTGTGGATGTTTCTCCAAAAGGGTAACTCACCCAAAGTCTCTCCGTAGATGTGTGTAGAAATGAATTTTTCTACACACATCTAGAAATGGATTTTTGTGAGACAGGACCATGAACTTCTTGAAAATGAAAACAAATTCCTGGACCGAGCATGTACCCAGACGCATCCTGATTTCTTAAGTTCTAAGAACTTAGCGTAGCTGGACTCGTACCAGTGGGGTGGTTGGTGGGGTGACACTTCATCGCCCTGCCCACCCCGCCACCAGACTGGCTCTGATCCAGAGCGTAATGGATCAGGGCCATTCTGGTAGTGGGCCGATGACACGTCACCCCGCCCACCGTCCCACTGGTGTGAGTCCAGCTACGCTACTGGTTCTAAGGGTATGTCTTTCTACCAAACCACAGTTTTGCAGCATGTTGCCATGAGTATCAGGTTTCTAACAGAACAAGAGAGTAAATCGCACAAGCCTGAAGTCTGCCCGCCCACTCAACCTTCTACATACTTTCTACATTCAATTCTCATTCAACTGATTGCAATGTTTTGATACATTCAATTTCTTTCTACATTTCTAAATACTTTCTACATTCAGTTCAAATCTCTTTTCAATTCTCCATGCCCAAGGGGACTTTGGTCTTTCTTGTACTTCTCAAATAGCAGCACCCCTGCCCCAATACCATAGCAATCAGTTTTTGAAATAGGTGTGACACTTGGAGGGAAAAGAAGCCATAAATCTCACAGATAAGGTCCAAAACTTGGACATTCCCATGTATCTATTTAGATCTACCTGTCATTTTTTTGCAAGCATTTTTGCTCTGGGCGACATTGTGTGATGGGGCTATATGTACATATTACTCTAGGGCATCCTACATTTTCTAGTCTTATAGCTGTGTAAATCCTTGATTATTATTGCACCTGCTAACTTCACACTGGATCACACCTGTTGTCAGGATTTTGCTGAGATTGCACAAGCCGTTTGGTGCATAAAGCTACAGAATATTGCAAAAATACAACCAGCACACGACAGTATTATTCTTGTTGATGCAAGCATGAAAATAGCAAAAACTTCTTGCTTTAGTGTGTAAATGCAACAGATTTCTTCAAAGCATAGCAGATTCCAATAAGGCAACCCAATTTTTTTGGTGCAGGATTCAGAGCTACCAGAACGTGACTCTTGCTAGAAAATTAACGGTGTCTTCTGAAGTATAGGGCTTTTCTTTTGGGTTACAATATGTAGCTAACACTTTCATTATAGTCAAGGCAGTCTCATGATGTAGCACACCAAAAATATCTATGTTTTGTTTTATTAAAGTCAACATTCAGTTCAACCTTGCATTTACAATCCACCCTAGTAGCAAAAACTTATGGTTTCACATTATGACTTACAATGCTCCCCACATATGTGGCAATAAAGCAGGGGATGCATAGCCTGCAGTGGCACATTCCTTAATTGTGGACTTGAATCAATGTTACAGTCAGTAACAAGAAGTGCTACAATTCTGCCATGCAAAGACCCTAACAAATAAAAGTGAGCCTTTCCATCTAGCACTGGTTAAGATAAACCAGGTAAATATTCTAAAAGGAGGAAATAAAGCTCAACTAAAAGTTTAGTTGTAAGCAGGCATCCCATCAGGAATAATATCGAAGGAGACAACAAAAGATTTTAAATACAGAATATAATAAGCTTCTTCATCCTATGTGCCATGGTTGTGAATGCACTGGTAATGCACTGGGAATGCACAAACCAGGTAAATATTCTAAAAGGAGGAAATAAAGCTCAACTAAAAGTTTAGTTGTAAGCAGGCATCCCATCAGGAATAATATCGAAGGAGACAACAAAAGATTTTAAATACAGAATGTAATAAGCTTCTTCATCCTATGTGTCATGGTTGTGAATGCACTGTACTAAAAACTCTTCAATTCAGCAAAAAGGAAAATTCAGTTCTGTAACCTGAATAATTATGTATAGTTCACTTTATTCTGCTAGTCACGAGGAAAGGCAAGCACTAAGTAAATTGATAACATTTTCCTAGTAGCCTTGCTCAGTCCATTACAGGCTTCAGAGATGTCAGCAGGAACAGTATACATGTGCTCTGCAACCATAAGGACTAGAAGCATGTGTTTTTTTGAAAAAAAATATTAATTGTGTTTATTACCCCTATAGCCCACTCCAAGTTACGAAGGATTCCCAGGTGGCCTCCCATCCTGGCAACTCTCTAGACCAGATATGTTTAGTTTCAGGAATAGAACAGTGTAGCATGTCTTCAATGCTAAAATGTAGGTGTGAAGGATAAAGACGACATACAAAAGCTGGAGTATCTAACAAATTCTAGTATCAAACTATTACAACCAATAGGGTGAGAATACCCATTTTACCCAGATGGGTGAGAATTCTTGAGAAGACCAATCTTACAAGCTAGAGATCGAAGGGAGAGAGTTGCTACAATGCCATGTCAACTACAATGCCTCTTTGAGGGTTAAATACCCACTTCGGGGGCCCAAATTTCAGTGAAAGCATGACACAGAACTAATGGGATAAATACCCTCGACCTCTGTAGCACTGCCTCAGTCTGAGCCAAGGCTCCACATGGCTGCTACACGTGATCAAACAAAGAGCCAAATTATATCATTAAATGGTAAGCATTACAAGTAATGTGGATCTTTCCTAGAAGCCGTCGCAGAAGTTCTCCTGAACACATCTGACATCTTGCCCTCCCCACAAGAATGCAGATACCATTTTTATGCGCTGTGGAATCTTCCCTCACAGCTCAGCTCTTCAGGAAAACCTCCCTTATTTTGCTTGCTAAAACAGTAGCAAGGGCATGGATGTGCAACTGTATTTGTTCATAGTGTTGATGTATCTAGCAGCTGCCTGTCATTTCTCTTGCCTGTCTTTCTCCCTAACTTGTCTAACTTTCCCACACTCCAGTCTAAAAGGGCATCATGGAGACTGATGGTGTTGTATAAATAATAAGCAGAACTAGGACTCCTGGCACATCCTTTGTGAACTTAGCATATGGCAGGATTGCACGTTTTGAGTTTATTTTTATAAAACATCTTTTTAACATCATCCCTTTAATGCTGACATCTATTAATATGCTGCTTCTACTGATTGCCTCGAAGCCTGATTCAGAATTGATTGACAGGACTTGGCCTTAGCTCAAGCACCTGTGTAGCTGGCTGGCGCAGTGAAGATACAGATGGACATTCCCTGCCATCACTATGCAACTAAAAAAAGGTTGGTGTGGGTCCTCCATACAAAGTTCCATGCAGAAAAGAGCTCATTTTCTCTTTCAAATATGAAAGTCATTTCATGTGGGCCTCATGTGTGCACGGCTTTAGGTGGACCCACTATAGGTGCATAGTAGACTATAGACCCACTATATGGACCCACTATAAGTGCATAGTGGTAGCTTCCAGATCTCCTCTGATACTTGCCTGGGATGGTTTGGTCCTATTGGGTGGAACACTTGTTCTGATCTAGTTCTGGACAGGACATGTTAGTAAGGCAAGCCGCTAGTTGATTGTGTTCCTGTGAGCTGTTCCAAATAAACACTTCTGAGTGCCATCCTGAGGGCAGGACCTATTGGGGACTGGACGCCTGGGTGAGTACCCAACTCCTGGAACCCACAGACAGAGCAAAAACATAGAGAAGAAGAACATACACCCATTCTTCCACCATGCTAAAGGATTGTCAAGCTGGAAGCATCTGAAGTGAGGCCACTATCCAAGTAATCCCCAAAAAGCAATCCTTCGCTCAAGCACGAAGTTCAAAGTTATTATTTAGTATTTATATGCCACTTTTCAACAAAAAGTGGTTCACAAAGCAGATAAATCAACGGTTCCCTGTCCCCAAAGGGTTCACAATCTAAAAGAAAGACAGAGAAGATACACTAGTAACAGTCACGGAAAAAAGACACCATGTTGGGGTAAAGAGGGACAGTTGCTCTCCCCCTGCTAAATATAAGAGAACACCACTTTAAAAGGTGTTTCTTTGCCCAGTTAGCATACATTATCTGAAAGAATCCGATGTTCTTTCATTATAATCATACAGAAATATTTCACATTTAAAAAAAAAGGTTTTCTAGCATAAGAGTTTATAGCCAGATAACTTGAAATCTCACTCACTCACTCACTCACTCACTCACTCACTCACTCACTCACTCACTCACTCACTCACTCACTCACTCACTGTATAGCACTTCCATATAAACAGAACTCTGTGATAACATTGGTTGTTTTGCAATTCTGTGTGACTAGTGCAACCCAATAAAGAATTTGATGGAAACTGATAAGCTGTTCATTTTGAAATAGCACCAAGATAACTACAATGAAAAAAATTTTAGTTGTATGATATAGGTATATATGACCCACCCTATAAACAGGCTAACTACCTAGCATATATAGAAATCATTGTAACAAGTTACTTGGAAAGAGAGAAGAATAAAAAAAGATGAAAGGAACCGACCAAAAAGTGTATTGATTTTAACTATAGTTCAAATCCATAGATGGTACTGCAAAGTTCACTCTCTTCTAGGAAAACTTCATGGTCTTGCAAAACGAACGGTCTGGATATCATCCAAGTAGGTAAGAAATTAGGAAAGGGGAGATAGAGACTGCACAAAAGAGAAGGGGGGAAGCCTTAGGTGGGGGGGGTGTTAGTGGTTTCCTCATTCTACTTTCCAGTGTTTCTGGAATTTGGTCAGCATCTTCAGATTTCCCAGAGTACTTTTTCCATGGCCCCAGAAAGAACAGAATTCATCACCATCACCACCATTTCATACACACACCTTCCTGGCACCAGCACACATTTTGAGAGTGCTCACTGCTCTCATCTGCTCTGGAGCAAAATTAAAGTTCCATTTGCTGCAGCAGATGGGAGAGCAACGTGAAGCAATGTGATGGGAGGTCCTAGAAGAAACCAGAAAGTGGCAACCTCCCATGCCTTATACTTTTAAAGGAGACATACATTTCCCAAGTTGCTACCACTGTCCCTTGAGGTTGGCTCACTGGCGTCGCTACCGTCAAGTGACAGTAGCTGGCCGCCACGGTAGCTGGCCGCATGCGCATACGTCACCTCTCCTGCGCGCGTCGCTCCCGAAGACGTCCCCGGAGCCGGCTCCCAGCCTCTTCCATGGCCGGGAGCCGGCTCCGGAGACATCTTCCCCGGCCGGCTGTCCGGGGCCTTCAGAGGAAGGCCCGGTGCGCGAACGTTATTTATAACGTTCTTTTGCACATGCGCAGACTGTTGCTGAGGGAAAAGGGCTGCCCTTTTCCCACAGCAACAGTCTGCGCATGTGCAAAAGAATGTTATAAATAACATTCGCGCACCGGGCCTTCCTCTGAAGGCCCCGGACAGCCGGCCGGGGAAGACGTCCCCGAGCCGGCTGTAAAAATTGTCGGGCGCCCGGAGCGGCGCCCATTGGACGTCCGGAGCGGGCGTCCATTGGGCGCCCCCCCAAATCACGGCGCGGCCTATGGCCACGCCGAAGATTTGTAAGAGGGGGGATATAGGGGTGAGGCGTCACTAGGGTGCGCACCCCGCTATGGGGTGACGCGCACCCTAGTGACGCCTCTGGTTTGGCTCATGGGTTGTAGAGGCCTAATGACCCGCCTGCCCCCTGACACTAAGCTGCCTTGCCTCCTAACAAACTATAGCAACACCTATGGCTGCAATCCTAGGCATGTCTACTCAGTACGTCCCATGGTGCTCAGTGGGGCTTACATCCAGGAAAACGTGTATAGGATTGCACCCTATATTTTAGAAGGGGGAGTCCCCTGAGGGACCTTATAGGGAAATCAGTGTAGGTTTTGCCTGAAAAAGACATGCCTTCTTCCCGCTTCTGCTACTACCAAAAAGGATGGAGACTGTCAGCTGCGGGCACTAACTCCCCGCGTGCCAATGGGAGATCATCCAAACTGCCCCTTACAGCAATTAAAATCCTACTTAAATTGTGTGTCGGGGTAGTTTACACAATCCACTCCCCCCCCCAATGCAATTATGCATTGGTGGGGTAGCATTGGTGAGCCCTCGTTGCTTGGCCAGCTCCTGCCAACCTAGCAGTTCCAAAGCATGTCAATGCGAGTAGACAAATAGGTACCGCTTGCGGGAAGGTAAACAGCGCTCTGTGTTCCAGCCGCATGCTATACGCTGCAGCAAGGAGAGTCATGCCGGCCACATGACCACGGAGGCGTCTTCGGACAATGCTGGCTCTTCAGCTTTGAAATGGGGATGAGCACCACACCCTAGAGTCGGACACAACTGGACTTAATTGTCAGGGGATACCTTTACCTTTTTAAGAGATGCCGAAGGGGGAGGAGACCTGGGAAATACATGGGGGCTGGTCAGATGCACCATCCAAACTGGCCCTGAAAGAAAAGGCAGGGGTCTGCTCTAAGAAGGCTATACCAAAGTTAACTGCAAAATATTTCTTTGCCAATCGTTCGAACAAAAGCTGCAATTACCATTTCTAATAAGAATAGAATTAAGGAAAGCAACTGATAAAACAGCTTTACCAAAAAAAAAAAAAATTGAAAATATTTTGTAGTTGGCACATTAGCTGGGGGTGAAACAGATATGATGCTAAGCATAGCCCTGTTCAGGTGTACAGCTTGAAACAAGGATGGGGGGGGACGGGAGCACCCCACACATACGCACTCTGTAGCCATTCCCCCCTGATCTCCCCATGTTCAGGAGGCAAAGAGGCCAGGATTCTAGAATGAAGAGAGAGACTCTCGCCTAGTTCAGCACTTGCATCTGCAGACAGACATTGAACGTGGGGGGAGCAGCATGACCATGGAGTGTGTTAGTGTGCAGGCATGCCTCACTGGCGCACTCTTGTCCTCCTCTACCTGAGTTCAAGCTGAACACCTGAACAGAGATAGTGTCATTTCTAATTCAAAAGTTTTTTCTTAAAGAAAATAGCAGCCATGGGCAGGGGGTGATCAAAATTCCAGTGACAGCAGGAGAGCATGTGGCACACTTGTGCCCAGAGTCTACTTGTGCCTCTTGATGCTATCAAGTGCCACCACATGACAGTATTTCTATGACACTGAAAAGGATGGTTACGACGTGCCAGCCTAACAACTGTTTTAAGAATCTTCAAGACCTGTTTGTTTTTTTCCCCTGCATAGTAACAGATACAAATCATAAGGGATGTGCCGTTGAATACACGAGCTGTTACTTTGCGTGCCACTGTTTTGTGCTGCAGCAATTAAAGCAGATTTATAGGAATAGGAAACTATTACACTGTGTTATCACATTCATACAAAATAAAGCAAGAAGAGGATTTCAGTTGTCATTCCCCTTTGCGTCTGCTTATAGCATAAAAAAGTGCTCACATTTATAAGTGCTACACCAGTTAAACGTTTTAAAAAGTTCTCATGGTCAGTTTCAATCCAATAATTTTATATTCCAGTTTATTAGCCTAATCATCAGTTGACCTGTTCTTTTTTTTTTTCCTTCAAGGTTAGGGATGTTAAAGTTTTATGAGCTAAGGAAGGGCCAGCTCAGGATGGAAAAGAAAACCCTTTAGAAGCCATTTGAAATAAAATCCATATATGACAAACTGGTGTGCAACTGGGATGTCTCAAGATAGCATGGATTCAGATTGCACATCAGTATCCCAATCACCATGATGGCTGCTCAAATTCTAAAGTGACAGATGCCAGAACTGAAACCTCCCTGCAAGTCTCCTTGTTAAGAAGAGACAAGCCTTGCTTGGCCAGCCAAAAGATATACCGTATTGTCCTGAATATAAGACGCACCTGATTATAAGATGCACCCTTAAAGTTTGGTGCTATTAAAAAAAATTAATTAAATCACTGGCATTAAATTGCAACAGCCTGATTATAAGACGCACCCCTAGTTAAAAAACTTAAATTAGGAGAAAAAAGTGAGTCTTATACTCAGACCAATACGGTAAGTAGTTAGTTCATCATTCTATTCTCAACAGTGGCCAGCCAGAAGCTTTGAGGAAGCTCAGAAATGGAACAAGGAAGCAACATAAGAACATAAGAACAGCCTTGCTGGATCAGGCCAAAGGCCCATCTAGTCCAGCTTCCTGTATCTCACAGTGGTCCCACCAGATGCCTCAGGGAGCACACAAGACAACAAGATACCTGTTTCCTGTTGCCACTCCCTTGCACCTGGCACAAAGAAAACCTACTCCTACAACCAGGAGGTTGCTTATCCCCATCATGGCTTGTAAGCTGTGATGGACTTTTCCTCCATAAATCTGTCCAATCCCCTTTTAAAGGCATCTAGGCCAGGTGCCATCACCACATCCTGTGGCAAGGAGTTCCACAAACTAATTAACGCTGGGTAAAGAAATATTTTCTTTTGTCTGTTTTAATACTCCCTCCACTCAATTTTAGTGCAGGTCCCGATTCTGGTGCTGTGCAAGAGGGAGAAGAATTTCCCTTGGTCCACTCTCTCCATCCCATGCATAATTTTATACATCACAATCATGTTCCCCAACAGGGTGCTTGTCCCTGAAGAAATTGGTATTCAGAGGCATGCCATTTGGCTATCATGGCTATTCACAGTGGACAGACCTATCCTCCATGAATTCGTATAAACCTTGTTAAGAAAGTCATCTGAACTAGTGACCATCATCACAGACAGCCAGAGGTGGTCCAAGAGTGACGAGACTGTTACAGCTCACGTCAAGTGCTGAGTTGCAGGGGGGGAGCGCAAAAAAACTGAAGGTGCTTTTCTCCCCAAGTCTGCTGCCACTTCCCTGTAGATTTCCACGGATGGAGTTGCTCCAATCCACTTCCTGCTCTCTAAAAGCAATCAGAAGGCAGTAACCCTTGCCTTTCTCCTTCTTTGTGGCCCCTTTAGATACAAGAAGATATGTGGGGTGGTGCACTAGAACATGTTCCACACTTCTTGTTTTGTTTAAAGGGATTGCAACGAAGGAGAAAATTAAGGGGGGGCAGGAGTCAGGCACACAGTTGTGGGTGTGGGATGCATGGCGGAGGAGCATTGGGCTGCAGATCACCTCTACTACCCCTGCAGCCAGCGACTGTGAATTCCATACATTAATTACACATTCTGTGAAGTAATATTTTCTTTTGTCCACTCTGAACCCACTGTTAAATCAATCGCAATGAGTGACCCTGCGTTTTAGTATTAACTAGGCGACATCACATAAAAGTGAACAGAGGGAGCTCTCGGTGTGTGCCTTGCAGCAGCATAACTTACTAAGTCTCTAGCACATAATCCATTAGTGTTAAACTTTAACATGTGATTGTGTGGAAATTGACAAAGCCAAAAATAAAAGCACAGTGGTGAGGAAGGATATCCGGAATATTGACCATGGAAACGATCACATAACAAAATAAGTTCTCTCTTCCAAAAGGCAATTTCCCCAAACCGATTAGTGAGACAATGCCCTTTATAACTTATGTATGTAGGAGAAAACGCATCCATATATTTTTGCTTAGAATGTCAAGATCCTTATGCTTGTTTTGTTTACCTAATATAACCTTGTCACCGTAATTGCCATAATTCTTATTAGGTTTGCTTCTTCTCTTGTGTACGTTAAAGTTGTTAATGGATTATAAGACTTAATTTCTTCATGCTGGGGATGGTATTGCCCTGTGACATGTTATTTTACTAGAAAGCAAAGCATTAGGAGAACTACAATTGTTTGCATGTCCAACATGCTTTCCCTTCACCATCGAGGAAAAAGGACCACCTTGACTGTGCAAATTACAACAGTGTGCGTACAGCCCCATAGGGAGATGCCAGTTATATAATCATCTCTCTGCACTGTTCCCACTAGGCTGGATGCCTTCCAGTTGCCCTGCATGCTTCTACGCAGGGTGACATGAAAGCTGTAGAACCGTAAGACTGGCACGAACATTTCACGTAAAGTGAAGTTCAAAGCGAATCACAGAGTTCCTCCAAGGAGAAACATCAGAGAATTTTCAGGGGAATCCAAACAAGCTTCTGTAAGACAAGTGAAAGTTCTCAGAGGGTTTCTGCACATCCTTATGAACCTACCAATTTCTTTGGAGATACCCCAGAAGAAGTGCCTGGATATAGGCACGAAACGTCGGGTTTTTGTAATTCCAGTTTTTAATGATTTTTGGCTATCCGGATTTCTGGGCTGTCAGTCCATACCGGGCAGCTTTCGTCATTTTTCTAAAACCAGCTGGATCACTACTTTTAAGCCTTAATTATGACTGGGTTACCCGTGATACCTGTTTCACTATACATCCTTATGAACATCTGAAATGGACCAGAGTCTCCTTCAGGCCATATTAATAGTATCTACAATAGGAAAGGGGTGCAAAGTTTTTTTTAAATTTTTATTCCTTTCCTTTGAGAGTCATAAAAGCCTGCAGATGAAGTGGCTGCTTGGAAGGGCTTTTGTTAGGAGTCAATGCAGAGTATTTTATCTCCGAGTCCTGCTCACACAATTACATTTGAGTTGATTTGCTATTATCAAGAGTCAGGATGACCTTGCTATCTTAGTTTGACAATCCTAATGATTCTAGATCTTCCCTTTTAGCACACTGCATAAATCCCAGGCATTTAGCTCTACAACAGAAATGTGTTAAAGCAGCCTTGGATAATGAGCAGCCTTGAACAGTTAATTCTGCAATATCTTTCTAGTCAATTCACACCTGAGTTTTGCAAATAAACAAGTTTGCTGAGCTATGGAAGAAACCTCTGGATCATTGCATCAATGAAGGCACCTGACACATGCAAAACCTACAATCTCCATGTACAGCCATTACATGCAATCAAAATATAGTTTTATGTTGTTCTTTCATCTAGTATAAGGGCTCTTAACCTGTGGACTATGCAGCCGTAGGGAATGTGTGAAGTGGGTCCAGGGGCACATGAGGTGCTCCCAGAATTAAGAACGTTTGCTTCAACACATTTTTTTAATGAGATGACTTTTTTGGGAGACTTTTTAAATGTTTTAATTTGGTTTGAATTTGGCTCTAACTACTGATGGAACAACAAAAGCCAATAATCTATTTTCTTATTGGCCACAATATTTATTGCTTTTGACCTCCTCATTGATTTCCCCCCTGAGTTTTGATGCCTTTACATTCTTTGAAGCAAGCCCCTTTTCCCCCTGTGATTGAAATTGAACATTGTTTTTTGAAGTTCTATTTTTTTGCCACATATGTTCCATGCAATTTCAGGAAAATAGCAAATGAAAATAGTGGAAATAAAACAATAAATCAAAAACTGGGGGGAGTGTGTGAGCAATTTAATGCAATGGGACTACTCAGATCTGCGCCAGCCTCAATTGGTGGCACAGAATCGAGCAGCACTGTGGAAGCAGAGAAGGCCTGAGAGGGGACATAGGATATGGCGTGCGCTGGCGCCACCGCTCTCTATCCCGTGTCTGGTTCGCCCCTTTCACCACCCTCCCCCAGCCCCTTCAATGCTCAGAGCAGAACGTACCTGCTCTGGCATGCGATCTGCAGGATCCAGCGCAGGCAGGATGGTGCAGGCTTTCCAGTCAGCATACTTTGCTTGCAGGGTGTCGCCAAAGTGCTTTACAGCAGGTTTGTGACACCCCATGTCGGAGCAGTGGCCGCTGTGCCAGCATTAGCGAAGAAATAGAATTGTGTCGTAATTCTTGCAACAAGCCTACTATGTCATTATACAGTAGTTGCCCAGGAACAGCAAGATTCAAGGGAAGCAGCTTCCTATGGGCTACGTGCTGCTTGGTTATGTGTGTATGAATGGATGTATTGATGGGGGCATTAGAAATTCAGCCAAAGACAGGATAGAAATCCTCAGAATAAATAATAATTCTATTTCAGAAAAGAGGCGCTCTCTCTGTTTCTCACAGATTTAAGGCAATTTACATAAGTGGGCTAACCATAAACCTCATTTTTACAAATGGGTTTTTTACAAGTGTTATTCCATGAGAGAAACTCATAGAACCCTCAACTTCTCCAGACGTTTCCCTTCATAGTGCAGTTGTAGTCCTCGCTGCACAGCTCTTTCATTTCCCAAGCTTCCACAGGCAGCTGCAAATCACGCCTCAGACCAGTTATTATTATTTACAGTATTCATATACCACCTTTTTCTTGTAGACTCAAGGTGGTTTACATAGGCAAGCCCTTTTTTAATATAGGAGTTTTACAAATATTCTATGAGAGAACTCATAGAATCCTTCATTTCCCAGATGTTTCCTTCTGAGTGCAATCAACGTCCTGGCTTGTGCTCTGCCCTTCCAAGCTTCACGGTAGCCACAATTCACCCTTGGATGGTTGTCAATATGTTATCTATCTCTAGCAGACTCCACATTCCAGACATTCCACACCCTCTCACAGTGCCTTCACGAGGTCCGTCAGCAGCTGCCATCTGTAGTGGAAGAAGATCCAGAAGCGCTGGCAGGAGCCAAGTGTGGTGTCAGCAGTGGACCCTTGTTGACAGATTCGGGCAGCAAGGAGTTAACAGATGAAGACTTAGACTTTGACAGGACTGAGCAGCAAGGGGTTAACACCCAGGACTGCGTGGGTGGAGGCACACCTACCGCCCCCGCAGGGTGTGCCCCCCACAGGTGTTACCAATAATTAGGAATTTGGATTGCAGCCCCCAGCTGAGATCCATGATGGACTAATAAAGGCTTTGAGTATAAAAAGAGCAAGATTGCAGTAGGACTCTCTCTCATCCTGGCTTGCTGAGGAACGCTCTCTTGCTGTGGTCTGATCCTATTCCGCTGAAGGACTTCGCCAGAGGACGGGACGCGGCTGCCACGCCAAGGAGCTACTGGACACTCTGTGAAGCCGAAGGACTGCTGGTGACCTTGCACCAGAGACCGGAGAACGTCGACAGAGAAAGGAGAAGACGCGGCTGCCAAAAGAGACTGGTTTGAGGGGGGATTTTTGGGAGATAGACTGTTGTTTCTGTTTAGCAGAAGGGTTTCTGCTTTCGGAGATTTATGGTGTTAGGGTTGCTGTAAAACAATAAATTTTGTTAATTGCTTGTTCGGAGTTTAATTTCCTTTTTGCACATAGCTTGATAACTATTTGAGGAGGGAAAGGTGTTGAATCAGTCGAAGCGGACATTTAAGGGAGTATTTCAGATTGAAATTATTTAAAGGGAACAAACTTGCTCCTAGAAGAAGTTGGATCAAGACATTTTGGTCCCAGGAGTGGGGTGATTCCCAAGCAAGACACCATCTCCCATCCAGTTGAGAACCAAGGCCGATCCTGCTTAGCTTCTTCAGGCAGGGCACTGGCTCAACCTCCAGACCACACGTCCTGCCTCAAGATGGCAGTTCTCAAGATGTTATCTGTTTCTTGCCAGCCGACTCTTCTACACTCCTCCACAGAGATCTGCCAGCGGCTTCCAGTTACCCATCCAAGGCATGACCCAAGTATACATTGTCCTTAGTTTGCACCTAGGCCTTCCACTTCAAAGCACAATTAGACTGTAGAGGGTGTGCAGAAAAAAATTATCTGCCTGGAATTTTGAAGCTGTACTGTCCAACCATTTGGTGTTCCATTTGCTTTCAGATTTTGTAGAAAACATTCTCTCCATTGATCTCCAATACTATGATGCTATTCATTTCCTCAAGGCAGTGTAAACGCCACACATTAAGAACAAACAGATTTTCAAGGGAGTGATTATGTCCTCTATGACATCATAAAGAAAAAAATGCCTTTTCTTCTTAATTAAAAAGTTTTTATAGGATGTAACAAATGAGGCACATTCAACGCTCCTGTTTTCACCCACTGCTTTTTTCTGTTTTGGCAACTGGTAGAGAAATCAAGGGAAGGGCTTGGGCGTGGACGTTGCACCTATATACCTTCATTCATGATCTCTTTCCAACAGTTTGTTGATTCCTTATTCTAAACCAATTTGCTTTTCTTCCCTTGCTGAGAGGTATTGCACTGGAGCATGATGCATTGTGGGATTTTCCAAAGGCACTGGCTTGGATCGAGAAAATATTCAAAGAGTACTAACAGCAGCTATTTTCAAAGTAAACAAATAGATCTGGGCCATTCACCTTTCTTTCTTAGTGTTTTTATCCCCCACCCCCACCCCCGGAAACGAGAGAATAAGACTAGCTTTTTTTTTTTAAACACAGTAATCCTGAGGCAAATACTCAGTGAATATTTCTTTTCACACAGAAAAGCAGCATTTATGTCTGAATCAACTCAGAGGTTGTAGAGACTCCCTGCCGATTCTTTAATAGAGAGGGGATCTGAATTCACTCCTCATGAATAAAAGAACATAATGGGATAAGCATTTGCTTTCTATTAAAAAAAGGAGAAAAGAAAAAGGAGCAGAGGGAGGGAAAAGCGAAACTGAAAAAGAACAGTTACAATTTCCTCTAAAAACTTACAACACATCTACACAGGTGGGCAAAATGTGTGTTTGTGTTGGTGCGTGTGCGTGTGCATTCATTTCAATCAGCTCCCACATACAGTGAATTCAAGAGCACCATGAAGAGACCATAAAAAAGGCAGGAGCATGCTCAGACTCTCAGTGGGGTGCTTTATTAAAGAATGGGAGGTTCTGTTGTACCCCTCCCCAAGGGATCCTGCCAACCAGTTCTGGGTAGGCAGTGTTGTCTCCTGGTTTGCTGCTAAGTCCTAAGTCTGCCCTGGTGGCACCTTATGCAGAGCTCATCTTTACATGGCACCATCATGCAAAGGCACCTTATGCAAAGGCCCCATTTGCCACAAGGTAGGGGTGTCGGGGTAGGGAATGCCAATGCAGTCTGAGCCGCTCTCTCAGGTCTGCTTTTATGGTGGGTCCCAGAGCTCTCCCATTGGTCTAGTCTCATCTGAGCAGTGAAGAGGTGGGCTTACCATCCTTGAGAACTCTACATGTACCTTGTGGGCAGAGGGGGAGAGAGAAACAGTGTGGTCTGTTGAGGGCCCCCTCTTTCTTTCCACCCCTGCTTGGCTCCCTCTGTCTCCCTCCAAATTTCATCTCTCACCACTTACTTTATTCTTCCCTCCACAGGCGTCACTGGAGCGTGGCGGGGGGGGGGGCGGACCGCTGGTGGGTGACGTGCGCAAAGGGTGACTCGCGCACCCCTCGTGCGCCACCTCCGCTCCAGGAGAAGGCCTCGGAGCGTCCGCCCCGGGCAGAGGCCCAATGAGGCCCAATGAGGCAACGCGTCTTTTATTAGCTTTTCGCGCCTGCGCAGAACGTTTAACGGTCTGCGCATGCGCGAAAAAGCTAAAACTGCACGTATTGATGTATTGGGCCTTCATCAGAAGGCCCAGGACAGCTGGCCGAGGAGGATGTCTCAGAACCGGCAGCAACGGGGCCTGGGGTAAGCGGGGCCTGGGGTCATTAGGGCGACGTGCACGCCCTCGCTTTAGAGCGGCGCGTGCCCTAGTGACGCCGTGTTGTCCCTCTGAGCCTCTTCCCCATCCTTGCAGGCCTCCTCCTTCCTTTGCTTCTCCTCATCTCCCTTCCAGCATAGGGTTTTCTTCTCCGCCTTCTGTTCTCACTCCTCTTTATCCTTCCCTACTTCAGGTTTCCCTTGCCTCTTTGCCTAGGGCCACCACCCATTTAAAGAAATATTAATAATTTAATAAAATTAATTTATGAATAAAAAATAAAAAATAATAAAATTTTATTGTTCACTCAAACAAATTGGCATATTTACAGTACATAGGACAAATACAACAGTTTTTAAGAAAAGATTAAAAAACCTTAGTTTTTTTATGGTGCTTGTACAATTTAATTATTTGATTTTGTCTGTAAACCGCTTTGTGAACTTTTTGTTGAAAAGCGATATATAAATACTGTTAATAATAATAATATCCATCACAGTTGATGGCACCTTAGAAAAGGCATCTCCTCTTGTGCGAGAATGAAGCAGTTGCACTCTTTATAATGTTTTTTTCTTTTAAAAAATGTGTTTAGTGCCTTTGGTTAGTCAGTTAAAAAGGTTTAAGGTAACTGATTAAAAGCTGCAGCCTTTTAAGTTTTGCACATGATTCTAAAGCTATTTCTTCTTATATTGCTGCATTCTGCAGTTGTAAAACCTACTTTTACTAGAATGTGCATTTTATTTTAACGTGTCTCTCTTCTCTCACACATTGGCAACATTCAAACACGCAGGAGAGAGAGGCACAAAGCCAATTTGGCACAAAGGCACTTCCGTATCAAGTGTGAAAATGCCCCGAATTAAGTTGATGGAACTCTTCCAATTCATGGTTTGTCGGTTTCAGCTGGTGTTTTAATGGCAACTGTGCTTAAAAAGCACAAACTGAAACGTACCCCCAATCCTAAACAAACGTTCAGGCATATCTGCTTAGATAAATGAATACACTTACACTGTTAGCCTCACATAGTGCTCTGGAAGATTGCACTCGCACAGAAGTAGGTGTGACCCTTCCTACATAATATCACACTTGTTTTTAATCTATGCCCATTGGTACTATCGTCTAAACATTTGTCAATTCTTAGAAATTCTTCTTTCATGGATGATTAGGTTCAAAATACATTCAGAAAAGTAATAATGCGTCAAAAGGCGGGGGAGGGAAGATATGCATCCAACAAAAACAGGAAAATGGTTCTAGAAGCAAGAAAAACATCAGATGCATCAGATCTGGCTTTCAAAACATAAAATAAAAATAAATTATTTTTCTCTTTCTACCATCCTTCCTCCAAAGAGCTTGGCGTGATGTACATGGTTCTTTTCCTCCTCTTGTCTTCAAAACAACCCTGTGAGGTAGGTGAGGCTGAGACATAGTGACCGGCCCAAGATCACCCAAGAAGCTTCATGGCTGAGCAGGCATTTGAACCTGGAATTTCTAGGTCTAAGTCCAACACCAGAACCACTACTACTACACCATCCTGACGTTCTTCTGTGGACTTAACAGAGGAACACTGATTACAAAAGTCACATGATGTCAATACCCTCAGACATCATAATAACGGCCAACTCTGCCTTATGCATTTTCCTTGCAGTATTTGTTCTCCACAAATCATTCTGACATTTGTTTCGCAAAGGAAAACATGCAAATTGCTTTTAATGGATAATAGCCCAGATCAAGTATGCTACAGTAGTTACAATAATTATAGAATGGCTGTTCAACAACTTTAAAAAGCCAACTAAATTGGATAAGTAAGTTTTCTCTTCTAGAGGCTATGATAACAAGTATATTGACAGGATTATAGAGTTGCATTGTTTTGAAACTTTTACAAAACCATGTTATCCCAAACTAATGCAATGACATATTGCTTTATAGGCAGTCCTTATTTCTATTAAATACTAGAGATAAGTGCCATCATACAGTTTTTCAAAAATAAGTTAGACTAATGGCCCAATCCTATGTAAAGGGAGTGCTGGTGGAATGCACGTTCTGCCGGTGCAAGCTGCCGCAAAGTAGTCATAAAGTGCTTTGTGGCAGCACTAGCAGCCAGTGCACCAGCGGGAAGGCCAGAACCTTCCCGCACATGCTGGCGGATGTCAGGAGGCCCACCAGAGCAGGTAAGCCCAGTGCAGGGGGTGGAATAGGGTAGAGAGAGGTGGAAATGGAGAGGAGATGGGGAAGGGGATGTGCAGATTGGATCCAGCAGGGGGCGGGTTTGGCAGCGATCTAACACCCCTTCTAAGGCCTGATCTGCCTGCACGGAGTAACACGTACTTGTGCCAGCGATATTGCTGGAGCAGGTCCAAGTTCCATAGCTGTTGTTGGGGCTTACCCTGGGGCAAGTGAACAAATGTCCCCTTACCGTGAGGAGACCTCCATCAGTCGAAAATCCCCCCACATGATGCAGCAGGAGCCGTGCCAGTGTCACTGCATCGCCAAACAAGGATTTAGGTTGGATAGGGCTGTAAAGCTGCAATTCTAGGCACTTTTTCCCAGGAGTAAGCCCCACTGAATTCAATAAGACTTACTTCTGAGTAGACACACATAGGATTGTGGTGTAATAATACAATCGTATACACACTTGCGTGGGAGTAAATCCCATTGACCATAGTGGGAACTTACTGTTGAGTAAACATGCATAGGGGACACTGCTACAATTAAGGCTGCTTTTCATGAATAGCCTCACAAAATCCACTGCATGCCAATAAATCAATAGGTGGTAATAGTGGGGAAAAGGGCAGTCTTTACTATCTGGCCAAAAGTCTTCTTTTAATTAAAGCTTTGCCTGAAAATTTTGCATGAGACTATCTCTGATCCCAAGGACAATTGAATGAAAGGGAAATCAATGCAGTGAAGTGTTTAACAAATCCTATTGACAGTGCATGGTATTCAACTTCACCTGGTATTTTGCTTCTACTATCTAGAACTGGTGCTGAGCAACTTTTTCCTGCAGCCAACCACCACTCCCTGAACAGTCAATGTAAACTGTCGGCTCTAAGCTGACTTTCAAAGTCCACAGTCATGTTATGTTGCCCCAAAAGTTTCTACACCCGTAAGTGTTATTCCAACAGTAGGTGCCTGTGCACATGATTCTAAATCTGTGGCATTGATTTCAGTGTGAGGCTCAGCAATCACAAGTGCATTTGGATTTGTAGACTGCAGTTTATTACTGTAATCCTATTTCCTCTGAGCAAACCACTCAGAATGATTTTCAATGGACTCTCTTTGTTAGTTCTGCTTTGCTTCCATTGTGCTGGGCTAATATTACTAGCAAATTGCTTTGCTTTGAAGCTGCGGTTTAGTCTGAAAATCTCCTCCACTGGCTCAAAGATCCACTTTTAAGATAGTGCAGTTAGCAAAAGGTGAGCTTTCTGCCACCTTTGGACTTTGCTCAGTCATACAATCCTCTGCCTTCACAACAAAATCTTTTCTTTTACAGCTAAAAGCCAAAAAGAAGAAGAAATGCCATTTGTGTGCAGCCTTTGTAAACAAGTTCTCTGCCTTCAGATGTGGACATCCAAACAAAGTTCTAGCACAGGACAATTTTATAAGACTACACTAAGCAAAAAATTACAAACACACTTTAGGTAAAAGCTTCCCATGTTTTTTTTTTTTAAAGGCATTTAAAAGTCATAAATTCATAAATGAATTTTACTGCAGGACACTGGTTACTGTATTGAAGAACAGCTGATGTACGTTAAGAGAAAACCTCTTGTAGCAACACTGGGAAAGGTTCAAAGCCTCTGTAACAAATTATAGAATCCCGCTGCAAGTTTTTGGATGAAAACCAGAAGTGGTCGTAATCGCCGCAGAACAGTGATCTAAAACTCGGGGAGGCCAGCGGAGGGGTCCACAGGCCTCTCCACAGCCTCTGGAGCTCTCCAGGACCCCTGGTAAGTGTGCAAACTGTATTTTTGTTTCCGGCAGTGGTGATTCCCAGGATCACCCTGCAAATACTCAAAGTTCTCCCCACCTCACGGGGAGAACTTTGAGAACCTCTGAATTAGAGACCATTACTTGTTTGGCACATCATATCCCCCATACCTGGATGGAGTGTCAGGACCAGGTTATTGGGGTCCTTGGAGCTAAGTCTTGCACTGGGGAAACCCTGCTTGCCTTCTGATAACTCATGGGGTATCCTCCTCCAGCCACCTGCCACCATATTTAGGTCAGCTTGGCCAAGTGGTCTCTTTAATGTGTGTGGGGTCCCAGACAGAAAAAAAACCCATTAAATGTAGTCTATGGCTGCAATTCTATACACCAGGGGTGGGGAACCTATTTTGGGTGGGGTGCCATTTCCCCATGGGGAAAATTGGCTGCGGGCCGGCTGTAAGGCCGGTCGAAATTCCCCCCCCACCGCAAATTTGACCCCCCCCCGCAAATTTACAGAAGGCCCAGGCAGAATTTACAGAAGGCCCAGGGCTTTTTGCCCTCAAAACGGGTCTGCGCATGCGCAAAAATCCGGGAAATACCCGGATGGACGCGCTGCCTGGGCCTTCTTTCAGAAGGCCCTGGAGCGCCGACGGGGTCGGACGCTCCGAGGCTGGCTCCCGGGCCGGCCTCGGAGCGTCCCGAGGGCGACGCGGGGGGGGAGCCGGGTCGCCCCCGCGCCGCGATATCGTAGCGTCACTAGGGTGACGTGCGCCCCCTGCCCCAGGGTGACGCGCGTCCTAGTGACGCTACTGCCTCTCATCACTGGAGAGCAGAAGAGGGTCTTCAATGACACCAGAGAGAAATCTTGCATTTGTGAAATAAATTGGCTCTCTATTAATAAAACCTTTTTTATGACAACTCCCAAACTTTTGAACTTTTCTTCAAAACGCCCTTGTGACTTTCTTTTCTTTTCTTGCAAAATAGCAGAAAAGGATTATATTAAGTATTATCATCTCCTTAATATTTATTCACATTTGTTATAACATGGCCAATTATGCGCTGCCTAAGGTTTTTCAATAAATGCTTCATCAACCCCTCTGAAGTTGGTCCAATTAAACACGCATCAGTCAAAACTGGACTTGTTATTTTGCTAGTATCTGTAGCTTCTCAGTGGGCCTTTGAGAGGAAAGCAATGATCAGATAGTATGATGTAGCCTTAATAGCAGCAAGACAAGAAAACAAACAACCCAGCTAAGCATTCAGCACAGTCAGTCATTTTTCTGTATTTTGGCAGATAACTCTAGTCTCTCTTCCAGAGCTGTAAAAAAAGATGCTGTGAGGAGGGTAGAAAACACAGTTTGTCGACCCTTATGAATAAGATGCAAATAAGAAAATCAGTTAGTAGGAGGATTTGGAGGTTCTCAAGGGACTTCACTTAGATTGAAGAAAAACACTTCAGACGGTGTGAATGACACCATCTCCATTCAGCCCCTCTGCATTTGACAAAAATAGTACAGGTGTCCCCCTCTTAACGATGTTCTGCCTAACAACCACCTGGATATATGATGGCCTGTCATTGGTCACTTTCCCTACCACTGAAATATTGTAAGTTTGAGGCCTCTCTGGAGGCCTGTTCTGTGTCGTACCAATGCCTCCCTGGAGGCCTGTTACTGGCCTCTGTGGGCCTCAGAAGCAGGGCCTTTGAGGGGGGGGGGTTAAAGGGGTATATTTGTACCCGGGCCCAGGGTGAAAAATGGGTCAAAAGGGGGGCGCTGGAGTCAAATTCATATGTAGGGAAGGGGCCCAAAAGAAACTTTGTACCCCCTGATAAAATTCCTCTGAATGGCCCTGCTTAGGAGAGAAGACCTCTGCAGGCCATTCTGAGGCCATCAGAGGCCAGTAACAGGCCTCCAGAGAGGCGCATGATCTGGGAACAGGCCTCCGGAGAGACCTCAAACTTCCAATACTCCAAAGGTAGGGATAGCATCACCTAACAACAGGGCCGCTTAATGACAGGGTTCAAGGACCACATCCCCGTCTGTAGCAGAGGACACTCCTAAACACCAGTTAATAAAACCTTGAACATTTTCACTGTTTCTACTAATTAAGATCACAATTCAGGAAAGCTCTGGAATATATCACTGTGCTAAAAGGTGTGAAGATCCATTTCTGTTAGCAACGTCTTGATTTTTCATGTATTTTAAGAGTATACAGAAGTGTTTCATAGTTTGAATGCTGCATGATCCAAGTCCAGCCTGATGAGCCACTATCAACAAAGTCTCACTGCACCAAGAGAACAGGGGCAGAAGAGGCCACATGTTTTCATGGCCAGTATCAAGAGTTGGTCAGGCCAGGCGGAAAGTCTATGAACTCCTGAAGGTCCATGAACTCCAAGCTGCACTCCGTCAAAGTCACAGTGAACTTATCACTGCCAACCCCGAAGGGTCAAGGCAGCTGGACAGTGTAGACTCCCACAGGCCAAGCCTTAAGTTGGCCCTTGTTTTGTCCAGCCAGCCTCACCGATTTGGACCAGTATAGTCTGAGTGGTCCTGGCTCACCCCCTGGGCTTGCTCACCTCAGAATGTATGCCAATTGATCCATCCCTGTCTACCCTGCCCACACGCCACCTACTTAAAGTGACCAAAAAGACAACAAACAAAACAGGAACTAGCAACACACCCACATAATGCCAGTCTGGGGTAGGCAGAAAAACTCCTACCCAGTTACCATGAAGAGCAACCAGCTAATCTTAGGCTGTACATAGGGCGGGCAGGTGGGGCTCAGTGATGAGATGGAACTGGGAAGCCCGGGCAAGGTGTTCATGAGGCAACCCATCCCTCCATGCCTCAGAGCAGCAAGCAGCCAATGGGCTGCTCTTATTTTCGTGCCTCAGCCTGGTGCACAATGGGGGGGCAGGTAACAAGTGGTAATGTGCTAAGGTGCGCCACCATATTCGCCTTCCAGTTTCATTATATAGTGGGCTGTAAACTAAGGCAATATTGGTGGGATTAGGGCTCAATATTCTTTGGGGTGCATTTCATTTTATTGCATGCAGTTCTATATCACGATTTCCTTTTGATTATTTTTTAACTATGTAAACTATCCCCTACTTTTCATTTTTAAAAGTAATGTATCACCCTTGTCGCTACAGCCTCAAGGGAGACACCATATGTTGTTTATCTAAAGTAATCTCTTCAAAAGTGTTAATATTCTTTGATACAGCAACATGTTCTGGAGAAAATGAACAATTGCGTTTCATCGCTCTCACCAATGCACTTTGCTTTGGATAATTCACAGAAATGGCATTGACTATGCAAGTAGGACAGATTGGAACACGCACATTCCTTTCCCAGTCATTTTGTATTTCCCCACGTTAATGACTCTTCCCTTCTCCCTTCCCCAATTATTCAACAAATTTGGTTCACAAAAATCTTAATAGCCTTTGGCATGGCTCCACTACTCCATTTCATACATCCTTAATTGAAGATCTTGCCCCAATCATTTGCTGTGCAATACATATGCATTTGATGTAAAATGTGTGGAACTGGAATAGTTATTAACTACAGAACAAATGCAAATGGATTACTTAATGTACTGCTGTAAAGCACGTATTTGGAGCCAAAGAGTGACCTTTGGATATTATGAAGAAATGTGGAAAAGCCATTTACTGGAAAAAAGATTTTCTTTAAAACCTGCAAAAATAAAAAGGTGAACTGTTGGCAGATCCTAAACATTGCAACGCAAAAGTACATAGGAAGCTGCCTTGCACCACATCAGAACATTGGTTAATCTAGGTCAGTATTGTCTACACCAGGGGTGGACAACCATTCAACATGAATGCTCCTGGGCCTTCAATTGTTGCATAGGTGAGGGCCTTTCAGCAGGTACAGCTGCTTTAGTAGGACCATCAGCACTTGCAGCTGCCAGGATTCTGTTTTCTACACAATTCTTAAGAACGCAGAGGCCTTAATGGTGGAAGGTTGGCCAGCCCTGGTCTACACTTACTGGCAGTTACTCTCTGGAGTTTCACACAGAACTCTTTCCAGCCCTACCCAGAGATTGATCCTGAGATCTTCCACATGCAAAACAGATACTCTACTACTAAATGACAGCCCCATCCCTAAATGGCTCATGTAGAAGTTGAGTAAGAAAGATGGCGTTAATTATTTTGCTTATATTGTTTCTGTATGGGTTTTATGGGTGGCCAGCCCAAAGCTACACAAAAAAGGTGTGGCACATGCATCACAACGTTTTCTGCAAGAGGCTCAGAGCAGGTCCACGTCTGTTTGATTTCAACAGCATTAACACACTAGGTGTATCCAGTCTTCTACTCCCTGGACAATTCATATAATATGTTTAAGAGATCACCATGGCCAAATTTGCCCCAGAAGTAGACAAGTCAAAGGGAGAAACCATCATTACAGTTATGGTCGATTTATTTATTTAAACTACTTTAAAAGGTGCAATCTGCCATGTATTGCCTTTGGAAACAAACAGAAATACTGCTCAGTGAAGGCTGCCTTAACTGTTTCATTCATATTTCCTTTCTTTCAAAAATGTATAGATAATCTTCGTACACACTTTTTACTAGCATAGCAACAGTGAGGACATACACAATGGATAACAAACCATTTGGTGTGGAGATAGCAGGTCTAGAAGAGAGTTGGCCAATAAGGAAAGCAAAATACAGTAATATATTCTGAGTCTGCAATCCTAAGCATAAAGTAAAGGTAAAGGTATCCCTTGACAATTAAGTCCAGGCGTGTCCGACTCTAGGGAGCGGTGCTCATCTCCGTTTCAAAGCCAAAGAGCCAGTGCTGTCCGAAGATGTTTCCATGGTCATGTGGCCGGCATGACTCGTGCATGGAACGCTGTTACCGTCCCGCTGATGCAGTACCTATTAATCTATTTGCAATTTCTTGCTTTCGAACTGCTAGGTTGGCAGGAGCCGTCGCACGGATTCGAACTGCCGATCTTTCGATCAACAGCTCATGGTTCAGTGGTTTAACCCACTGCGCCACCTGCTGGAAATTCCACTGAGCTCAATGTGTCATGCTTTCAGCTAAATAGGCATGGGCAACAGTCCCCTGAGTCTGAAACTGCTGCTCTTGAACGCCAGGTCAGTCAACAATAAAATCAGCCTAGTCCAGGATTTAATCCTGGATGAAGGTGCTGACCTGGTGTGTATTACGGAGACCTGGCTGGATGAGTCGGGAGGGGTAAGTCTCTCCCAGATGTGCCCGCCGGGTTTCCGGGTATTGCAGCAGCCACAACTACAGGGGAGGGGAGGTGGAGTTGCGATAGTCTATCGTGATACCATCCATCTCACTGGGTATCCTGTCCCGCGGTCCACTGGGTTTGAGTGCCTCCATGTCGTGCTGGAAGGACGAGACAGAATAGGGATTCTGTTGGTGTACTGCCCACCATGCTGCCCAACAGTCTCCCTGCCTGAGCTGACCGGGGTGATCTCGGCGGTGGCGTTGGAGTGCCCTCGCCTATTGGTGCTGGGGGACTTTAATGTCCACGCTGAGGCCCCGAGGACAGTTGCGGCTCAGGACTTCATGGCCGCCATGGCAACCATGGGTCTGTCTCAGAGAATATCTGCCCCGTCGCATGATGCGGGACACACGCTGGACCTGGTGTTTACTACGGGGCCGGTGGATGGTGATCTGGATGTGGAGGAAATTAACATCACTCCTTTGTCATGGACAGATCACTTCCTGGTGGGATTTAGGCTTGTCGCAGCTTACCGCCTCCGCAGTGGTGGGGGACCTCATTCTATGGTCCGCCCCCGGAGGATGATGGATCCGGATGGATTCCTGAGGGCTCTGGGGGATTTTCCTGTTGCCAGAGTCGGCGACTCACCCAGCGCCCTGGTTGACCTCTGGAATGGGGAAATGACCAGGGCTCTGGATCTGATCGCTCCTGAGCGTCCTCGACCAAGCCGCAGAGTCAGAGCGGCCCCTTGGTTTACTGAGGAGCTGCGGATGATGAAGCGGCAAGGTATATGTCTAGAGCGACGGTGGCGGAAAACTTGTGCTGACTCCGACCAGGCACGGGCTAGAGCTCACTTCAGAGCCTATTCCGTGGCGGTGGCGGCAGCTAAGAAGGCTTTCTTTTCTGCTGGCATCGCGTCTGCGGAGAACCGTCCAGCTGAGCTTTTCCGTGTGGTCAGGGGCCTGCTCCATCTGGCCCCCCCAGTAGATGGGGAGGAACACACGGTGGCTCGCTGTGACGAGTTTGCAAAGCACTTCGTGGACAAAGTCGATCGGATTCGGCATGACTTGGACGCTGCGTTAGCAGTATCTAATGATGTCCCTGAGGCACCTGTCTGTTCTCCTTCCTGGGATTCTTTTCAGCTTGTAGAACCTGAGGATGTGGACAGGATTCTTTGGAGTGTGAGACCATCCGCTTGCCCGCTTGACCCTTGTCCGGCATGGCTGATTATTGCTGCCCGGGCGGGGCTGGCTGAGTGGACGGGGTGGTAAATTCATCTCTGAGGGAGGGGGTGGTGCCGTTGCCTCTGAAGCAGGCGGTGGTGCGTCCCTTCCTGAAGAAACCCTCCCTGGATCCCACTATTTTGAACAACTTCCGGCCAGTCTCGAATATCCCGTTTCTGGGCAAGGTGATCGAGCGGGTAGTGGCGTCTCAGCTCCAGAGGGTCTTGGAGGAAGCTGATTATCTGGAACCATTCCAGTCTGGCTTCAGGCCGGGGTTCGGGACAGAGACGGCCTTGGTCGCCTTGGTGGATGACCTGCGCCGGGGACTGGACAGGGGGAGTGCGTCCCTGTTGGTCCTGCTGGACCTCTCGGTGGCTTTTGACACCATTGACCATGGTGTCCTCCTGGGTCGGTTGGCTGGGTTGGGGCTTGGAGGCACCGTTCTGAGGTGGTTCCGCTCCTTCCTGGCTGATAGATCCCAGAAGGTGGTGCTGGGGGATGCTTGTTCGGCACCCTTGCCCTTGAGGTGTGGGGTGCCACAAGGGTCAATTCTGTCCCCCATGCTGTTTAACATCTATATGAAGCCGCTGGGAGAGGTCATCCGGGGGTTTGGGGTAGGGTGTCATCAGTATGCGGATGACACCCAGCTCTTTCTCTCCATTCCACCTGACTCCAAGGGGGCGGTCGATGTCCTGAATCTTTGTCTGGAGGCAGTTGGGAACTGGATGGGGGCGAACAAGCTGAAATTAAATCCTGATAAGACAGAGGTTCTTCTGGTCCAGAAGTCTACGACTCAGGTACTGGATCATCGTCCTGTTCTGAATGGGGTTGTACTCCCCCTGAAGGAGCAGGTCCTCAGCTTGGGGGTTCTCCTGGATGCGCAGCTGCTCCTGGATTCCCAGGTAGCGGCTGTGGCCAGGGGGGCTTTTGCCCAGCTTCAGCTGGTGCGCCAGCTGCGACCGTACTTGGATCGTGCAGACCTGGCCACAGTGACCCATGCCCTAGTGACATCTAGACTAGATTACTGCAATGCGCTCTACGTGGGGCTGCCTTTGAAGACTGTTCGGAAACTGCAACTAGTGCAGAATGCGGCGGCCCGGGTGGTTGCCGGGGCTTGTCGGTTCGACTCAGTCGGACCGTTGCTTCGGCGGCTACACTGGCTGCCGGTTCGTTTCCGGGCACAATTCAAAGTGCTAGTTTTGACTTTTAAAGCCCTTAACGGCTCGGGTCCAGGGTATTTGAGGGACCGCCTCCTTCCTTATAATCCGACCCGTACTCTGAGGTCATCAGGGGGGGCCCTGTTAACCGTGCCGCCATTGACAGAAGTGAGGGGGATGGCGGCGCAGAATAGGGCCTTCTCGGCGGTGGCCCCCCAATTGTGGAATTCCCGCCCTTGGAATTAAGAACGACTCCCTCCTTAGAGGCCTTTCGGCGGGGCCTTAAGACGTTTTTATTCAGGACTGCTTTTAATGTGTGACATGGTAGGCTGACTTTTTAACAATTGGTTTTAATATATATATATATATGCTGGTGACCCACTGGGGTTGTTTATTTTTAACTTAAGTGTTTTAATTATTTTAATGTGTTTTTAAATTGTTTTAATGTGTCATGTATTTTAATATGTTGTAAGCCGCCTTGAGTGCCTTCGGGAGAAAGGCGGGCTACAAATTCCTGAAATAAAATAAATAAATAAATAAGGTTAGGGCTGAAGTGTGCAAGTACATGGAGTGTCACATTCCTTATAGCAATGTGCAACAGAACCCTCCCCCCCTTTGAAAAACATTTGCTGGTCTCATAATTCGGTTCAACTCCTTTAGAAATTCCATTGACATTTTTGTTCAATTAAAAACCTTCCAATTTGCCTTAGAAGTCTCCTTTGCACAAAACGTGGTGACAGTTTAGGTGTGTGTGGGGCCCTCCCCAAATTCTACTGGTCTTATCAAGCCTCTTTTTGGTTTCCACAAATCTTATTGGATATTTTATCCAGAGCCTCCAAATTTGCCTTGGAGGAATTTCATTTTAGATGAGATTTGGTGACAACTCTAGTTTATTAGCTTACTCTTCATTGCTGTAATGCAAATTCTGCAGAAATTTCATTTCTAGACAGGCTGCACCTTAAGATAGAAGGGCAGGGCAAATTCAGCTTTTCTATTCATCAACTTCCCCCACCCCCTTCTTATAATATTTTGGCAACCAGACTAGGCAACCAGACTAGGGTAAAACAGGGTCTATAAAGCAGGTGTGCCTATAATTTAAAACCTCACCCTTTTACGAAGGGCACAATACCTCATCCTTTTTTCCAGCCGAGCAATTCAAACTCAAGGTGCTGTGCGACTGAAGATAGTGGCAAAACTGTATTTCTTCAACCAAATGCTGCAGTGTTAATTACTGATTCACTGACCTTTGCAAAGTGTTTCATAGAATGCAGCTGATGAATGAACAAGGCAATAAATGGTTAATGGTTTAAATGTCTCCCCCTGCATCTTACCTAAATTGGCTGCTGCGGCATTCTGACCTGAATAATTTTATCTGTTGAGCTCATCAAGTAGCATCTGGGCTCCTTCTTTGGAGTATGTTCCTGTAAAGTCCTTGTTGATAAACTGAGGACCCTTTAGTTAGGGCCTGAGCTTTCATGCGTAAATACATGTGGATTAGGAAGACCCAGTTGTTTCTCTGGCCATGCACTAATAGGCTCTTGTGCCTTTAATAGCCACAAGAGTAGAAAAAGTGCATCTTTTGCCATCATGAGAGGAAAATGAGTATCCACTGAAATTCTCCTTTTGATGCAGCTAACAATGGAACAGGTGCTTCCAGCAGGGGTGAGCTAGCAATCCTATACAGCTGGTATCAGACTCTTGGTTCCCCCTGTCTTCTCCAACCTAGGCAGATTTCAAAAACATAGCAAGGAGATGCAGAGAAAGGAAAAGGCACCACTTACTAAATTTCTTCCTGTTAGGCACAGGAGCCTCAAGAGCAAAAGGCACCTCTATAGGTATCAATTGACTGTTAAATGCTGGTGTGGACCCTCAACCAGTGCGGCGATTATGACTTAGCGGGGATTTGAACCTAGATCTTCCAGATCTTAAGTCCAACTCCCGAACTATCTTAGCTCACTAGTGACTTCAAATCACAGGAATTTACTTTCCCATCATCTGCAAGAAATGAACTTTGAATCACCCTGGTTACAGAGAAGCAAGATTTTACCACACTTCTATGAGGAAGTTGCTATTTTTATTACCCTTACACCCCCCCAAAGAAAGCACTCCAGGCAAAGGCATGTTGGATAAAAATGTCACTTTATTGATAACAGAATAACCTGCAAAATAACCTGCAGAAGGACTCAAGTAGGGCGTACTAAAAACCACCCCAGGCGTGCGGGCCTAATTGGGGGAAATGGCACTAGCCGTCTACTTCCCCCACCCCAATTATTGGCGTAACATCCCAACTCCAGGCTCCCTCGGTCACGACCAGGGAAGCCTATCACCGCCAACCCCTAAGGGTTGAGCCAGCGGAAGCGCTTAGATTCCCACAGGCCAAGCCATGCAGTAGTCTTCGCGTATTCTAGCCAGGGGGCTTGCCAGCCAGCCTCAGCAAACCGGTCCAGTATTGCGAGAGCAGTACTGGCTCACCTCCTGACCTTGCTGAACTTAGAATGCACGCCGACCTCCCTTTATCCTATCTACCCAAAGCCCGCACGCCCCCTGCCACACGGGAGAGTTACTGATGACAGTCATTTTTCTTTCTTTCTTTGGAATGACTTGTGGAAGCAGAAAAATCCAGAAGGATTCATGTTGCCTGAAGCAGCTGCATCGGTTTGCTTCATTTTAATTCTAGCCTGGGAGTGAGAACTAATCCAAGTCTGATAATGGGTTGAGGGTCCAGAACTAACCTGGATGGGAGACCACCTGGAAATCATATAGATGCTGTTCTGAGTTCTTCAGAGGAAAACTAAGATGTAGCTGTAATTTTAAAAAAACAAAAACAAAAAAGCATGGCCAACATTGTTTACAAAAATGCTGGCTTCCTGGATAGTGCAGGAAACAGGACTTAGCGCGCAATCCTGTGCAACAGTCCAGCAGCGGAGTGAGCACAATGCTACCGGAAGCCATCTCGAACATGCCGTAAAGCACATTTGCGATGACCGGAGAGTAAGGGCGTGGAGGTTGACCTCCCTCACTCTGCTGCCGGATCGCCCATGCGGCCGCCAGAGGAGGTAAGTACAGGTCTGGCGGGGGTGGTTCGGGTGGCGAGGGAAGCTCGGGGTTGGCAGATCTGGCCCGGGAGGCAGGGATCACGGCTGCCATATCCCTTTCCCCTTCCTGGGCTGGACCTGCCATTACATGGCCTCCTCGGACTTGCACCAGCGAAACAGCTGGCAGAAATCCGAGGAGCCCCATTGGTGCCTCCCCGCGTGACACCGAGGGAAAGGGATGAACGTCCCCTTCCCCTGAAGAGACTGAGGAGACCTCAGGAAACAGGGATAGGATCTGGTGGGTGGCCTGAGCCGCCGGCTGGATACTTAGTAGGATTGGGCTGTAAGATGGAGTAGGATGGAGCCTGGCAGGTCAATGGCAAAGCCCATCGCAAAACAAAAATGGGGGTTAGGTTGCCTGTTAAGTGCTCCGGCCTTAACTGTTTGGACCAGAAAAGTAATACGTTTGCAGCTCAACCTAAGCTCAGGCGTAAGACTACATTACGTTTCAGTAGCATTCCATGTTCAAAATACAGGCACACCTTGCTCTTTCAACATGTTAGGGACCAGAGCATGGATAAAAGTCCAAAATGGATGTACGTCAAAGCATAGCCTTAATTTACCTTGCAATTTTATTTTGGCTGGTGAAAAACAAATTATATAACATATGTGAATGCATGCTAAACCTAAAGAAAGAGAAATAAAAGAAAAATAAACATAAGAACATCAACAAATGTCATGGAAGGTTGGATGAAAACGGATGAAAGAGCAAAGTGATGAAAAGTCATGCCTGTACACTTTCCCCTGCATTGCCAAAAATGCCCACACTTCAAAAAGTAGCCTGTCAGGAAGAATGATTCTGAATAAAAAGTTCTAGACCAGGGGTTCTCAACCTTTGGAGGCCCGGGTACCCCCTATCATGGTCCAATTTTCTAAAGTACCCCTGCTAATTAACTGCTAATTAATTGGATCAAGCAATTAATTAATTAGGTAATTAATCGTTAAATAAAAAGCACTAAAACAATTTTAAATGTGAAAAATGTCTTATTTAACTCTGTGTGTGTGTGTGTGTGTGTGTGTGTGTGTGTGTGTGTGTGTGTGAGTGAGATGCAAGGATCTCTTTTTTTCCTCCAAGTCACACTTCCCAAAATCAGCTCCTCCCTCCCCCACCCCACCAAAGTACATTTTCCTAAGTACAAAAATAAGCCCAAAACCAAAATCAGAGAGACAGAAGGGCTCTGAAAATAATTACAATTTAAAATCCATGTTAATTAACACTTAATTAGCTGCTGATGGGGCAGATAAGGGGCAGGGCTTGGCGTACCCCCAACAAGATGTACGCGTGCCCCTAGGGGTGCCCATACCACAGGTTGAGAACCCCTGTCCTAGACTATATTTCACCCAATATACAGGTAGTAGTTTTCTAAGGACCAAACGTGAAGTGACAATAATTCTATCAATGTCTAGTTTGGGGCTAGCAGATATGCAGGGACCCGATACAGATCCGGACTGCAGAATGGAGGTAAAGGGTGTTGGATCCTTTACTCCCATCTTCGCATGTAATTTTCCTGTTGAAAATGCCCCCCCTTCAAAATCATCACTCCAGATTTCTGTAATGCTAAAAAAAAATGCAGTGTATGGAAACAATTTTATTCTCATCAGATTGCTGTGGAATCATCTGCTCATTTCACTTACTGAAAGAGCTTTTTTTTAAATCTGACTTATAGCTTGCATTGCTAGAACACCACAAATCTCTTCATTTGTACTGTTTTGGGAAGACAGATAGAGAAGATACAACTGTGAAGGGGAAAGATTAATTCTTTTCTCAAATAACAAGATTATGCTGTTTCCTGTCCTTGCAATGTACTTGTAGAATTCTTCATTTACTCCACCTTATTACTGATGAAAAATGTTGCAAATATTCTGAATACAGTAATAAAAGCAACGGCTATTTATCAGTGAACTCTGTAAGGATGATATAATTTGTTTCATGCCATCTACAAATGCCCCAGATATGCTAAAACATTTGTGTTCTCAAATAAACGTAACCAGGATTCCTGTATTTACAATTCAGGTATAAAAAATGTAGATAACCCTTTACTATATACTATCCCTAATAAGTACAAGTCTAGACAGTGGCCTTTGTCATTTCCAGCTCCTAAAAATGCATTTCTCTAACACCCAGAAGCCACGTACATTTTATAGTCATAGAAATATCAATCCAATAGTCATAGAAATATCAATCAATATATGATAAATATCATATAATATTTAGTATAAATAATAAAGTCATAGAAATATAGTTCTGCAGTATTACATAGTTACCTAATTGTCTAGTTATATCTGCCATGGGCAGAGCCATAAATATACAGGTAGGAGCCGTGTAATGACAGAGATACATTCTGCAAACCCTGTTATTAGGCACATCTGTCATTGCCTGAGCAATTGCTAGTGGCAGCCGGGTCATGCCCCAGAATGCCTTGCAGCGGCCCTGTAACACCCCAGAATGTGTTGCTGGGGCAGGGAAAGCAGGAAGAAGACAGCCAGCTGGCCAAAGCGTGAATGGAAAGCGCTCAAAGCGCCAGTAAGCTGGTTAAGTGCAAGGAAGGAGGGAAAGAAACTAGCCTGGTGAGTTCAGCGAGACCACTATCGTACTTGTGGCCTTTCGTTCTCTGGAACGTCGCTATGCAGCACATACCTGTATAAGTAGCCCATGTCATCAAGCCCATTGTGAGCCCTCATGGTGTAATAAAAAGAGTTTTAGACTACAACTGGGGAAACCTGAGTTCAAATCTCTACTCACCTGTAAAGCTTATTGGGTGGTCTGGGTCCGGTCATCATCTCTCAGCTGAACCTACATCACAGGGTTGTCGAGATGATTACATGAAGAAAGGAACGAGAACCCTGTACACTGCTTTGCACTTCTTGGACGAAGTGTAGGATAAAAATGTAGTGTAGTGCAAGACCCTCTGCCTCAACTCTGCATGGCAGGGGTCATTTCCAGTCCCACTCAGTGTATGCTGGAGATACCCTACACACTGAACGTGGAAGCTTCTAGATGTAAAAGATTTACATGAGTATTCCCAAATGTTTCATCATCAACATATGCCAGTTCCTCGTACCATGTCAGATCAGCGTTGTCTACTTTGTCTAGCAGCAGTTCTCCAAAAGTCTCGGACAGACCCGCTACATGTACCTTTAACCGGAGATGATCTCTACCTATGTAAAAGCATGTATAGCAAGTCCTCACTTAAAGTTATCAATAGGTTCTTCTTGGAGACAGTGACTATAAGCACAATGACTGTATATTGAAACCAGTTTTACCATAGGCTAATTGACTGCGTTACCAAGAACAGGAAGGAGCGCGGCAGGAGGCAAGAAGATAAACCCTTTAATGATTCCCAATACCCAATCAATCCCCTGGGGGGGCAAGCCCACCCCCACCCCATGTGTTCATGTTGTGGCCAGGCAAAGTCCGAACCATGTGATGAAGGCACAGTTCGGAAAAACGTAAACGTCCCTAAGGCATTTTCCCATCAACTTAAAACGAAACGACTTTAAATGAAATGACTTTAAATGAAATGACTTTAAGTGAGGACTTGCTGTTCTCTACCACTGAATTACAGCCTTGTTTCAAATGGCTCCAAAAGGATCATGTGAAAAAACCTTTCAGTAAATGGTAAGAAGGGTGAAGTGGGAGTTGAAACAGATGTCTAAAATAAGACCTCTACAGAAAAGCTGTGGATTTACAATGCACTGTAACAATTTAATCCAGTTTCTCAATTCATACTACAGCAACTATAGAGATTTATCTGTCCTTCAGGCAAAATCAGGGAAGACTTTGTCTTGGCTGCATCTCAAGCAAAAAATGTCTCAAGTTCATAAATCTGAATCTTTCCCACAACAGGACTGGGTCCTTTCACATCACAAAGGCCCATAGTTGACACTCCTGCTCAGGTCTCATTATGTCAACCTCAGTTATTCAAGTATGTTCATTATAAAAATCCCAACATGTCATTGTAGCCCACTCACTGGGACAGAAATAGGTCTAGCACATTTGGTCAATGTCATGCACGTATTCTGACCTGACAAATGTGAGCCAAATGGATAAGACAGCCATTGAGGGTCATAGAGTTTAAATTGAAATTCATAAGAAGCCAGAACTGGCTGGAGAATCATGAAAATGCTGAAATGGAATTGGACTTCGGAGCCGTGGGGCCCAATTTTGCGGGCCACCACCCATTAACGCCCCCCCTTACCAATGAGCTACTGTGGGTCTGGTGGCACCTGGCGCGAAGCGTGCTCTCGTGGAAGTATGTGGCGGTGACACGATGACATTGTTGCGTTACCGCCAACTGCTTCCAGGAGGTTCCATTTGGGGGCAAATAGGAAGCAGCAGCTCGCCATGCCAGCCTCTGCATGGAGGCTTATCTCCATGCAAATGCCAACTGTGACTGTGGGCATGGGGCTCAATTCATCCGAATCGGCTTAAGGCTGGCCCGGGTCAGGATTTCAAACAGCTGAACCAAAAAATGAGGTATGAATCAGTGTCCACCAATATTAGTTTAGAAAGAAATCCTGACCTTTGCCCACTCAGGTAGTTCCTTTTTGCAGGTATTAGTGGAGCTGCATAGAATTAGACCAGTGGTTCTCAAACCTTTTAGCACTGCGACCCACTTTTTAAAATAACACTCTATCAGGACCCACCTAGCTTTATGAGACTTTTAAAAAAATGATCTAGAAATAAATAAATAAATTTATTTATAAGTAAAGAGCTCAGCTGCTTGCAGGGTAATGGGCAGCTATCTTGCAAACTGCAGGAGCTCAGCTCTTTGAAGGGCAATTAGTAGCTACTGTATCTGATTTTTGAATAGCCTCAGGGCTTGTGGCAATTACTTACCTGATCTTACCATCACCTGGGACCCACCAGAAATCAGGTCATTACCCACCAAGTGGGTCCTGACCCACAGTTTGAGAAACAATGAATTAGACTATGGTGAAGAAATTTCCACATTACTCAGATAATGTGCTCAGGGATGGCATTATGAGTCCTCACAAGAGCCCACTGCCTGAGACTGCCTCTGTGCCCATAACCTTCAAGTGATAATGGTAGTGGAGTGATTCTCTCAGCCCAGGTGAGAGGCATCCCATGGATGGCAATCTGCCAGGGTCCCCTGAAACAGGCCCTGATCAGGCTTCATAGTAACATCCTTTTCAGCTCTAAAGTAATTGGTACCAATACACCACCCAGTCATTTTCTCTCTACAGGCATGGAAGGCATCCAGAAGACTTCACAGAAGTGAACTAAGTACCACGCAGAAAGCAAAGAACAGCAGCCTCCAAAGCAGATGATTATGGAACACCACATAGAGACCTGCGTGATGCTCCTACAGCTCACCCACCACTTACATTCAATGAGTCGTACAAAGGGTGAGAGAAGGACCCCAACCGCCAGTCCTGCCCTCAGTGGTGCTGCTCCAGCAGGATGACATGGACAACAGGGGTTCCTAAAAATGAATAGCTGTGAATTGGGTTTAAAAAACACCACCACCACCATCTGTGGGCCAAATGTTCTTACAGCACAAAGAACCAGGCACCAGCTACCAAGATCTGTATTTGAATTTGTCCCTCTCCATTTCTCATGCTGCCTTCCTATCTATTGAAGGACGGGAAGTATTGCAGTGGACACAAGGAAATACTGTTCTTGCCTCTTTTTGCTATTCATAAGACCTGTTCAGATATTCTGTCCCCTGTGGAAAGCAGATGCATGAAGGGCTTCTCAAAAACACCCCTGCCACTGACCTGTGATTTAGTCCCATCCTCCCCCCCCCCTGCATACAAGTGTTTGTCTGCAGTGGCAAACAGTGAACATGGGGAGAGTTTTTTTTTTTCCTCTGATTGGAACCATAGAATGTACCAGGGTTCCAGTCAGGGAAAGAAACTCTCCCTATGTTCAATGTTTCCCTCTGCAGACAAACACTTGGACAGCAGGGTGGTGGGGGTAGTGCACATGGCAGAAATAAAGCAAAATGTTCTGGACTTCTCAAAAAGGGGTGTTTTTGAGAAGCCCTTCCTCACACATCCCTTGAGAGGGAATGCCTGAACAGGGCTTCACTTGCTATAGGCTGAAGGGGACTCAGCATGCAGTCATAACATTACTGAATGTTGATGGGTGCTTTCCATGCACAGTGATTAGAGAAGTTGTCCCTGAATTATGATGTTGCTTACAGCCCAATCCAACATAAATCCCCGCAAGGCAATGCAGTAGCGCCGACACATCCCGTGGAGGATTTGGGGCTGCTGGAGATCTCCTCGGGGGGAGGAGAAATTTGTCCCCTTGCCCCGGGGTAAGTCCCAGCAGCTGCAATGGGTCAACTCAGACCTGCACAGTGATATTGCTGGTGCACGTTCACATTGATCCATGCAGGCGGAGCAGGCCCAGGAAGGGGGTTTGGATGCAACGTGCACTGGTGCCACCAATCTCACCAACCTCCCAGGTCTGATCTGCCAACCCTCCGCTCCATCACTGCCCGTTCCACCCTCCCCCTGCCCGGTTCAACACCCTCCCCCCTCCCCTCCTGTGCTAGACTTACCTGCTCTGGTAGACCTCCCAATGGCCATCAGCATGCCTGGGCCTTGCACTGTTACAAAGCGTTTTATGATGCTTTTGCAACAGTGCGCGTTGGTGGAACATGCGTTCCGCCTGCACAGGCCCTCATTAGGATTGGGCTGTTAGTTGCTATGGATAGGCTTACCATTCGTCCCTGTTTCGGCGGGACAGTCCCGGACATTGGGCTCGATTCCCGGTCCGGTCCCAGGGGACGAATGGGCGCCGCCATCTTTTTTTAAAAAAAACTTAACCGGGTGCCGGCATCTTGGATCACGAAATCTCGCACGATCCAAGATGTCGGCACCCAAATCTTGTGAGGGCATGATGCCCTCATGAGGCCTGGCTGGCATGAGCGCATGATGCCCTTATGAGATTTGGGTGCCGACATATTGGATCACGCGAGATTTCGTGATCCAAGATGCTGCCGGCGCCTGGGTAAGTTTTTAAAAAAAGAAGATGGCGGCGGCGAGCGGGTGTCGTCCGCCCGCTCTCTCACCGGCACAGAGCCAGTGAGGGAGCGGGCGAACGACAGCCTGCTGCCCGTGCTGCGCGCGCCTCTGGCAGGCGCGCATGGCACGGGCAAGCAGGCTGTCGTTCGCCCGGTCTCCCAGCAGCTTCGTGCGGTGCCGCTGGGAGACCGGGCCAGCCTGCTTGCTTGCCCGGGCGGCGCGAGCCTCCAGCAGGCTTGCACAACCCAGGCAAGCAGGCTGCGTTTCTCCCGAGGCAGCGGCACAGGAAGAAACGTAGCCTGCTTGCCTGCGTTGCGCGAGGCTGCCGGAGGCTCACGCCGCCCGGGCAAGCAGGCTGGCCCGGTCTCCCACCGCAGCAGCAGAGGTCTCCCACCGCAGCGGCACCGGGAGAAATGGATCCGCTGGGAGACCGGGCCAGCCTGCTTGCCCGGGCGGCACGAGCCTCCGGCAGGATCGCACAACGCGGACAAGTAGGCTGTGCTTCTCCCGGTGCCGCTGCGAGACCAGCCTGGTCTCACAGTGGCACCGGGAGAATCACAGCCTGCTTGCCCGTGTTGTGCGAGCCTGCCGGAGGCTCGCGCCGCCTGGGCAAGCAGGCTGTGTTTCGCCTGGTCTCCCAGCGGCTCCGTTTCTCCCGGTGCCGCTGCGAGACCAGGCCGCAAAAAAAGACTGCTTGCCGCGGCCCCAGCAGCAGTCAGGAGCAGCGCGAGGACGACCAGCGACCTGGTAAGCATTTTTTTAATATATTTTTTTAATATAAAAATTAATTATTTAATTAAAAATTTCGGCCGCGTTGCGCCCCCCTTAGTTAGTTAATTAATTATTTAATTAAAAATTTCGCCCGCGCTTTGCGCCCCCTTTCTTACTTACTTAATTAATTAAAAACTTCTGGTTTGTGGACTTTTTATTTTTCGTTGTGGTTTGTGGTTGATTTTTGTGGTTGTTTTTTCGTTGTGGTTTGTAGTTTGTGGTTGGTTTTTGTGGTTGATTTTTCTTTGTGGTTTGTGGTTGATTTTTGTTGTTTGTGGTTGATTTTTCGTTGCTTTTACATTAATTAATTATTTACCTTGCCGGGGGGGGGGGCTGTTATGGGGGGGTGTCCCGGTTTGAGGTTTGTAAAATATGATAAGCCTAGCTATGGAGGCTACAGAAGTGGTTGTCACAGCAGCTGTGTTTATTATTCTTGGAACATTGCCAGTTGAGAGTTGCTGCTGAGAGGGATAGGATACTGATTAGCATGCACCAGTGCAATCAGTGCTGTGCTAGCAGCCATCTTGGCAGAGCCATAGGGTCAAAATGTCCTATACAATTAACTCTTTTATCTAGATTGTCTCTGCAGACAAACACTAAAAGACTAAAAGTTTCCTAACAATTTTACAAAAAGGTAGACCCCATTCATACTCACCCAGCCATGTGAGAGTTGCTTCCCTTACTCAATTTCTGAAAATGTGACTACCAAATGCATGCATTTTTAGCTGATTGGGTGGGCCTTTCCCACCCAACCAGCAGCTTTGGCAAGGCACCAATCAGGTGGGAAAAACTCTGCTGATCGATCCTGCTCATGTCACCATAGTATTCGCATGGTCATAACACAGTGAATTAACAGTTGCAAGGTGGACAGGTGAGTGTTCCTAGTAACCAATGCTCCAAATGTCTTATATTCAAGTACCTTGTTTTAATGTTCAGGCACATGTTATTACTGAAAAACTCTCATGATACCCAACATTTCTTTTGGTAATGCAATGTGTTAAGGATCTATGGCTAACAGTGCAATCCTGTCTAAATGTAGACTGAAGGAGCAATCGCTCCGCTGGTCTAAGGTGTCGCGAGCGTGCTGGAAAGCACATTTGTGGCACCCAATGAGTAAGCGGCACTGGCAGAGAGGCCTGCGCCACACTGTAGGCGCCGTAGAATGGTGGTGCGCCGAGGCAGAGAGGTAGGCACCCGTGGTGCAGCGGAGGGGCAGGGGAGGGGCGGGGAGGGCAAGGAGGGGGCATTCCAGGGGGGCTTCATTGGCCCGCCAGGCCTGGGAGGGGAAGGGATTGGTGGCGGCGCACTCGGCCAAATCCTATCCCCCCTTCCCAGGCCTGGCCGGCATTACACAGCTGGCTTGAATGTGTACCACCAAAATAGCTGGTGCACATTCGAGTAGAGTGTAGATCAATTGGGATGGCCGGAGCTCTACTTGGGGTAAATGGACAAACATTCTTTTACCCCAAGGAGGCCTCTGGCTGCGTTGGCACAGACCCAATCCTACGTAGGATGCGGTGTGCTCCTTATTTGCTCTGCTGATTGGGCTGTAAGAAGTTTTTTTAGGAAGTAATTAGACTGACACTGTGCAAGTCCAACCATGATTCTAAACAGAAGCTTCTACGGCATCTTGGAGGCATTCTCTAGATTATATTCACATAATAGTTAGCTAGTAGTTAATATATTGAACAGACTATCTTTGTAGCAATACACGTGTTGAACAGTTTCAAGTTCAAGCATATAAATGAGATGAATTGTAAAGAGAGAAAATAGTGAGAAAACAAGTAAGCAGATTATTATTATTTTTTTAAAAAAGTTCTAGCTGGCTTGTTTCATAAGATATTTACTAAATTCTTGTTCTAATTTCTGTGCTAGTCCCAAAGATCATGGAGTCATAGATACTAGAAAATTTACTTTTAGAAGACTTTGAAGTCAAGGATGGGTTGACAATACACACACACACACACACACACACACACACACACACACACACACACAAAATGTGATCTGACCTCACCAGTCCCTGGAATGCTTCCCATCATTACAAACTCCTTTTAAACATTGACAGGTGGACACTCTAGTCAAAAAAGTGTTGGGTCTCCTTCTCTCTAGGTGAAAGAGTTTACCATGCTTTGAGGCATAAAAGAAGTGTTGGACACACAAGTTTTTATCTCTCTTTTTTTACAGCCAGTCAGCAGTTGTTAAGGCCAAAAACTTGATTGCCTTATCTTTCGCTTCACAAATATCAGGCGGCATAGCTGTTAGGAGAATTCTTGAATCCATTTTTTAAGTCATGACCTTAAGTCACTAGAAATTCTACAGAACTTCTCAAGGTAAGTTTAATTTGACCCCCCGCCCCCCGCCAACATCTGCCCTCCTTTTTAGCTGCCGTTTTCTATATATGGAGTCTGGAAACGATAAAGACACTGTGACTTGTCCAAGCTGCATTCCCCACTCCAAAACCCAGTCTTTTCTTTTCTCCAAATCCAAACAGGATCAAAATATCATTACCTCCCATAGGAAAATGTTTCTTGGTGGCAGCAGAACTATGTAAATATTAACTTTCCTCACAACATGGGGTTAGTTCACATATCCCTATGCAAACTCATCTTGACATTAAAAAATAAGATGTGATTTATTCACTGTTACTGCTCATCCAAACAAATATATTATACAAGTTATGCTCTGTAGTCATGACACGAGGAAGAATAACGAGAATAACATTTGTTCAAATAATTTAGGCACTGAATGGAAATGAAAGCCAAATATTATTGGACGGATGGCTCCCTACCCCCTTTTTTCTCAGGATATCCACCCCTGGCAATTGTGCTTCAGTGGGAGCTACATGCTTTCCTTAATTATGAAAGGATCCTCTGTGTGCTCTCTTCCAGGTTCTGTAGATGCAAGAGTGACGTGCATTTTCCCTTTGAGTAGAACCCTCCCAATGAAATTATAAGCAGACGCAATCCTATACAATTTACACAACCAATGTAACCAGCGGGGTAGGGCAGGGCGGGAGGCAGAAATGATGGGCGCCCTCCCGGCGCTTGGTGCGTGGGCGCGGGTCCTGCGTCGCGTCGACGCGCCCTCACGTCACGTTGACGCGTGCCCCCCCGCCCGTTATACGCTCATTTCGGAGCCAAATGGGCTCCAGGGAGGGCGGGAGGGCCAACACAACGCAGCACTTCGCATCGGTAAGTGCCCCGAGCGCGCCCCCCCCACCCGCCCGAGCGCCTGGAGCTCCTGCTCCACGCGCTCCACCAAAGTTCCGCCGCTGGCGGGAGGCTTTGGAGGGGAGGGGAGATCCCTTTGAATCCTCCTTTAGAGTCCTCCCTTTCCGTTCTGGGGCCTCCTGTTCTCTCTTCTGCACCTCTGGTTGCACCGGTGGTGTAAATTAGATAGGATTGCACTCTTATTATAATGCAGCAGCAGCCCACAGTTCATATCTTTGGCAAAAGGCTGGGAAGCCAGGGGTGACAAAAAGTGGGGTATTGAAGAATCCCAATAGCATGACCAAAGGAACCCAATTCCTGGCGTTCCAGCCCTAGTTCCCACTGAGTAACCCACCTAATTTCCCTACATCTTTTCTCCCTGTTCTTTCCCCCTCTGTGCTTGTGCCATCACCAGTTCCCTTTTAAGAATGTCCTCTTCCCCTTTCCCTCTGTACATAGCAATCACTTACATTTAGGACCGTAGTGGAGGCTCCATCTGCCCCTTCATCCCAGGGTCCAGGCGGTCCACATCTTCTGGCAGTAAGAAAGACATCTTTGCCTCAAATGAAGGAGAGAGACTTCCAGATACATTGTTTTTGTTTGCTCTTTTAATGAAATTTAGAACACAGCCCCAACCAGGTATCAGAACAAAACAAGAATACCCCATTACTTCAACTTGGAGGGCCCTTCTCAGCCAGGAGTTCCAAATGTTGGTTCAGCTAGAAGCCCAGCATGCCCAAGAGGGCCTAGACACTTGGCAGGGAAAACCTAACATCGAATTGGTTAGGCGGATCACCCTGGCACTAGGATCATCGTTCGGTCCTGGGGGGTTCCTCGGGGCAACCCTCGCAAAGGGAGGTTCCTGAGTGGTCTATCTGGCAGTCTATCCCTCTTTGGGGGAGATTGTGCTGGCCTCATCCACACACACCCCTAGCATTTTTCCAGGGGTTGGCTTGCTGTCTTCTCTCTTCCCCTTCTGTGACTTTACTCTCTCTCATCTTCTCTCCTTCTGGCACACTATCCTCTTCACTGCCTTCCCAATCCACCCTGTTCTGTCCTGCACTGCCTTCCACTCCCACCTGTCTCACCAGTCTCTGTTTTTTCTCTCCCTCTCCACGTCCAGCCAATCCTCCACGTTCCCCTTGTCCTTGCCTCCGCTGTTTCCTTCTGCACCCCCTTCTTCCACCTTTCTCTCTTCCCCTTCCCCCAGTCCAGTGGCCCCTTTTATGGACTGGTACTAGCTCTAAGCTGTTACTGCTGGGAGCTGATGAACTGGTTTACTGGGCCATTGGAGATGCACAGCAATGACAAATCCTTGCTGGAAAAAAAGGAAGATGGAAGTGTGCACACACGTACAAAATTCAGGCTACCACTACCTTTTTCATCTTCTCCCCACTGGTTCAATGGAGACATTTTCACCTGTCTCCCCCCTCCCAACTGATAAATTGACAGGAAAATAGGCAAGTTTGCGAGAGGGGAGAAGATTGAGCAGGGGACCTTTAGTGGATGGTGTTCCAGAGCCCAATGCAACCTGGTGCTGACCCTGAAGGCCAATATCCCCCCCCCCCAGACCCTCACAACAACAGTTGTACAAATCGATGGTAAGGCCGCATCTCAAAAAGGATATAGTGAAACTGGAAAAGGTGCAGAAGAGAGCGACCAAAATGATTAGTGGGCTGGGGCATCTCCCTTATGAGGAAAGGCTACAGCGTTTGGAGCTCTTCAGTCTAGAAAAAAGGCGCCTGAGGGGGGACATAATTGAGAGGTATAAAATTATGCATGGGGTGGAGAGAGTGGATAGAGAGAAGTTCTTTTCCCTCTCACACAACACTAGAACTAGGGGACATCCACTCAAATTGAATGGAGGGAGGATTAAAACAGACAAAAGAAAATATTTCTTTACCCAGCGTGTAATTAGTTTGTGGAACTCCTTGCCACAGGATGTGGTGATGGCACCTGGCCTAGATGCCTTTAAAAGGGGATTGGACAGATTTATGGAGGAGAAGTCCATCACAGGTTACAAGCCATGATGGGGATGATCAACCTCCTGGTCTTAGTATACGGCTATCTCTTAATGCCAGATGCAAGGGAGTGGCAACAGGAAACAGGTATCTTGTTGTCTTGTGTGCTCCCTGAGGCATCTGGTGGGGCCACTGTGAGAGATAGGAAGCTGGACTAGATGGGCCTTTGGCCTGATCCAGCAGGGTTCTTCTTATGTAACCTATTATGTTGTGTAATCCATTTAGGGAATTTTTTTTAAAAAAAATCTTTAAACAAAAGATATACAATATTTTGAACTTTGAAATTAACTGATTAAAAATAGTTATCATTGTTTGCCAAATTTGCATATGCATTTTGCACTTTTACAAACTAAATATGGATGTATACGCGATCAGCTCTTTTGACTGCCAATGAACCAACCAGGGTCTATATATCACTAACAGGCTTTTAATAATGAATAAATGCTTATTTACCATATATCAGTTGTGACAGCTGCTCAGCAGCAGTCTGTATTGCATTGCCAGCTCAATAATCTACCATCTTCAATGTCTCTCAATTGCAATATTATAGCCATCAATAAGAAACAGCGATCTCACTAGGCTGGATACCATTCATGCTCCCTGAACTCATTCACATTCTCCCCTGATCTCTGGAAAACCTGGTAATTAAAATCTAGAGTTTTGCTAAGTCCAGTTTTAAAAATCAGACTGTGCTGTATTATACAGGATGGGGTATTGAAATCTGTATATTCATTTGCAAGGTCAGACTGCAGATCACCACTCCTGCAGTAGGAGAAGTCCTGAAGTTTAATTCCCCCTCTCCCCATACCTCTCCTGCTCATTATGAATGATTGTGTCAACCTCTGTTAAAAGTATGCAGCCATCATCATAAGCACGTGACTTGTATGCATATGAGCCCTAAGTGCTACATCACCACATCTTCTCCTAGTCTGCCTTCTTTGCTAGCATGGAAACTCCAAAAGATCATGGCTGTAACCAGTGATGTAGACTTGAGTCTATTGACTTGGACTCGAGTTGGACTCAAGTTGCGTCAACGGCTTGACTCGGACTTGACTCGGCAATTGTAAAAGACTCAAAAGACTCAACTCAAGACTTGGAGCCTTTTATGACAAGTCGAATTTTATTCAGGTTTAAACCCATTTTCCCCATTAAATAGATAGGGACTCGCAACCAAAGACTTGGGACTTGGGGGCAAAGACTTGGGACTTGACTTGAGACTTGGAATCAGAGACTTGATCCACATCCCTGGCTGTAACCAACAAGTTGAGGCTTGCAAGTATCTGGTTATCCTTTCTCTTCTCCAGCGGAAAAGGCTTTCTAAAAAGTGGATTTCCTAACCATTGCCCATTCAGTGGCATTGCTCTAGGTGGGGAAGAGCTCTAAGTTCCACTGCGCTCCGACCCACCGTTACATGCCCGCACGAGGTGGCCCCTCCCCCTCACCTTCGGAGCCATTCAAGGCGGCAAAAGCAATACACAGGAGACTCCCTGCGCTTTGCTTTCACCACCTTGAATGACTCCGAAGGCGAGGGGGAGGGGCCGCCTCGTGCCACTGAGTAAAGGAGGGTTGGAGCGCGGCGGAACTTAGAGCTCCGCCCCCTGGAGCAACGCTACTGTGCCCATTATTACCCATTTCCCAACCAACCTAGGTGCACCACGCATGCATTACAATGCCCGAAATCTGCAATGCCTAGCATGACTCCCAAAAGGATGGGATAATCTTTTCTGTCAGAGACAGCTAGTAATGCAAAGCAATCGGTGGTGGAAAGGCCAGGAGAGTCTCTGGTCAGAAGGCGTCTAGGTTCTGGCACATTCGCAAAGATTTCATCAGGAGCTCAATAGATTGTAGAGACCTCTGACCTTGCCACACATTTCCTGTTATAGACAAGCCCCCCTCTGGTGCTCTTACCATCCCAACAGAGGCCTTGACAAGCAGGACCTAATTAGGATGAGGAAGCCATAGCAAGCTCCACCCTCGAGGCATCAATATGAGGAGTATGCTGGGACCTAAAGACAATTCAGAACTTCTCAGCCTTGCTTTGGGTGCCACCTCATTAGGAGGGGAAAGGCAGCATACAAATATTTAATTAACAGCCCAATCTTGAATTATGCTGTAATTTCAGATTCTGCATCCTTCATCCAGACTCCAAATGGGACCAAACTCCCAAACCCACTAGGAAGACCAGGATCCAGTTCAGATCTGTCCTATCACTGTTCGAGACCTTGCCGAAGCAGGAAGTTTATGCCTGCAATAGGCATTAAGTTGTAGGTTAGAATTCAACTTGGCCAGCTGGCAAAACATACTGTAGCAATGTTTTACCAATACATCATTTTGCTAACTTATGCAATGAAAGGCAGAAATGTGGCAAGAGAAGTAATCCACCACGGTAATTTCTCTATCCCTATTTTATGACAATATTTTATCCCATTTCGTAATGTGATTTATTCAGGGCACCTTGTCTAGAATGAAGTTCAGCTGCATGGTTAATAAATGAATTGCTGACTCGCTCAGTAACAAAATTCATGTATATTCTAAGGCTTTGATGTGCAATAACAATCCTTGAGGCTAGATTGCTGCACATCAGAGGATCGGGTGTAACCCTTGCAACAAATAAGGAACCACACTGATAGCAATTGATGCTATTCAGCTATTTATATTGTACGGCTGCAGCTCTTCAGATAATAGCGTTCTGTGCATGTATTTGCTTTTCCATAATCTTACTGAATCAATTTATTTTTCACTCTTCATCATTCGCTATCATTATAGCTTTGCATTTCCATGAAACAACATCAAAACCATAAGCATCCAATGTGATCGTTGCAATGAGAAACCAGGAAAAAAATATTATACCTATTACAGCAAAGATAGATTTGATTTACTGGCAGACTGACAGAAAAAGGAAGGGGAAATAATATTATTCTTCCCATATGCCATGCTTTGTACACATTGTTCCTTTTTTCCCCTCTCTGCTTAGGAAACAATACTGATCAAAGTTAGTCCAGGAACTAGGAAACAATATGGGTAATTTCTGATGTACATAATCATGCTACTATATACACACCCCAGTCAAATTCTACTCACATGTTGAAAACATGTTTGCTAATGCACACTCATGTAAACCAATGCAGTTAGAAAGATGGAATTGGCTCTTGGATGTGCATTCTGATGCACATTTAAATGTGCAACAGGTTTAATAATACTTAGTGCTTTTATAGCACTTTCTGAGTACACAACGACCATCTCTATTATTTTGACATTAATTATAACAACTGTGTAAGGTAAATATTATCCCCATATTGCTACTGAGGCTAAAAGGGCGTGCCTTGCCCAAGGCAAAACCTAGTGAGTTTGTGGCAGAGGCAAAACTTGATCTGGAGAGCTCAGTCTCCCCAGCTTGCTCTTCTCCACCAGACTACACCAATGGTACACCAGACTATACTCCGTGGTTCCTGATCCAACAAGTAAATTCCATATGAAAACTTGCTTGCACACAGTGGCGTTCTTACCATGGGTGCGCTGGTGTGCTGCGCCCCAGGCGCCGAGTGGGCACACTGCTTCTGGGGGGCGCGGCAGCTTGGGCTTGGGGCTGCCGAGCCCCCGGGAAGCAGCGCGCCCACTCGGCGCATCACCGGCTTCCGGAGGCTCCGCTCCGAAGCCGGGACAAGCCCTCCTCATTGCGACCGCCCAGTTCGGCGGTCGAGGGCTTTGTGAGCCGGCCCAACGCGTCGCCGGCTTTTATTTGTTTTTTCTGCACATGCGCAGAACCTTTCTGAGGGCAAACGGGCAGCCCTTTCCGTTGCAGCCAGCTCCGGGGACGTCTTCCCTGGCCGGCTGTCCTGGGCCTTCTGACGAGGCCCACTGCATCAATACGTGATTTTTTACGTTTTTCGTGCATGTGCAGAACGGTTCTGAGGGCCGAGGGCTGCCCTTTTCCCTCAGAAACAGTCTGTGCATGTGCGAAAACGTAATAAATTACGTTTTGACGCAGTGGGCCTTTGTCAGAAGACCCTGGAGCGCCGGCCCAGGAGGATGCTCCGAGGCCTTCTCCCGGCTTCGGAGCCTCCGGAGGGTGATGTGTGCAGCGGAGGTGACACGCGTGGGTGCACACGTCACCCTTCTGCACGCGTTACCCTCCGGCGGCCTGCCCCCCTCCACGCTCTAGCGACGCGGGTGGGAAGACGTGATGCTGCTGAAAGGGTGCCCCATGTGATGATCATTGGGCTCTCTCATGTCTTGAAAATATGGTCAAAATTTGCATAATTTTCACTTCTTTCATTTAGAGGTAATCAGTTCCCAAGTGAGAAAAAGTGCTTATTTCCAATTATCACCTGCTTAGTGACATCAGTTCCTGCTAAATGACTACTTCCGGCTCTCGGCAAGCACCATGAATGCTATTCGGCCCACAGTATGAAACACCTCTGAACTATAGCATGGTAATAGTCAAGCACTGTGAAATTATTAACCAGTAAAGAGTTTGTGTAAGGAAATATGGCCAACGGGCCCCAGAAATATGCAGTCAACAAGCAAATCAAAAGTTGAAAAGACATGAGGTAGCAAAAGTAGTAAAATATTTAAAATATGGATTTATTTTAATGGAGTCCCACTGTTCCTTTTTTACAAAACTCACAAAAATATACATGATTCCTCCAGTTGTCTCCATCTAAGCATCTATTTTAGTTCACTCTCTCATTCAGCTTCAACAAAGCTGCAGAGGCTCCCAGGCCATTTCTCGGAATGGAAGAAGTCTTGGATGTGCTGACCAAGATACAAAAGTGTCTTAGGAGAGCCCTGATAAGTTGAAATAGACTGCAAGGAAATGGGATCCTGAATAAGAATTGCCACTAAATGGGCCGCTTGACAACTACATCTTATGGATGCTTTATGTTTCAGAGTGACAGAAGAAGAACTTCAGCAAATTCATACGCTCTCGGGGTACTCTCCAGAGTGAAGACAACAAAAATAGTAAAGTGACCTCATACCTTTTTTTTTTTTAAAGATGCTTATTAAATTCCAAAGGGTATGTGGGAACTCTCGCCATTTGTTTTTGTTTGTTTGTTTCTGGATTGTTGACAGGACTGACGTCAGGGGCTGCATCCTTGAATAGCTGCCCAGGGCTGACTGCTGATTCCCGAGACTATTATTATTATTGTTATTATTATTGTTATTATTAGTATTAGTATTTATATACCACTTTTTATTTTTATTTTTATTTATTTTTCATATTTTTATACCACCCTTCCTCCAAGGAGCTCAGGGTGTTGCAAATATTTCCTCCCCTCCTTTTTGTCCTCACAACAACCCTGTGAGGTAGGTGGGGCTGAGAGATAATGACTGGCCCAAGGTCACCCAGGAAGCTTCGTGGCTGAGCGGGGATTTGAACCTGGATCTTCCAGGTCTAAGTCCGACTCCCAAACCACTACACCATCCTGGCTTTATATACTATCTCTGTGTCCATAAGGTGGTGGCTTTATATACTATCTCTGTGTCCATAAGGTGGTGGTGGCCAGGGGATTGGGGGGGGGCATGGAGGGTTGTTTGTCTTTCAAAACCAGGAGCCAGGGCCTGTACAAAAGAGAAAATTCACTTTGGAAAAGAGAAGATTCATTTTATAGACCACCCCTCCCTGCCCTATATGACCAGGATTAGTTTAGCTTAGCATTGGCTATCAAAACCACCAGCCTTCACGTAACCACAGCACCAAGACCAAACGCTACTTCACACAAATATATCCGATTGGCATACCGAGTGTATACCTGCAGAGTTTTGGCAAATACAGAAGCAGTCATGAGATGGTTTCACCACACTGCCAACTCACAAATATAACCCACATGTACTACACTACTTCTCAGCCTCTGTGGACAAGTGTGTGGTAGGTACAGAACGTGTTGGGTGAGTTTTGAGTTGAGCAAGGCTGTTACCGAACCGCTTTACTCTCACCATGCCAGTTTGGGTGGGCAATTTGGCCATGAGACATGTGAATCTTATGTGCTTTCTTAGTGTTGAATGCTCTCTATCAGAACTATACGACAAAATGGCACAGATGCACAAGCAAGCATTTGCACCGCCCTTTGCCCAGTATCCCCCCCCAAAAATAAATAAATGTGACAATGATATTTAGTATAAGAATAGGGTCACGTTGTAGCATGGATATTTTCATGACCCAGCATAATGAAAACGAGGTAGAGTTTATAGGTTTAAAAAGTCATGTAAGGATAAAAAGTAATATGAGGAATTCCAGAGTTTAAAAACACATTAAGTCCACACATATAAACAATCTAGTCCAACGTTTCGTTCGAGACACCGAACATTGTCAAGGACACACAAAACATTGTGTGAGGTGGCATTACCTTCTGGAGAGCAATACAGCTTTAAATAGCAACAGTGCAAAAACACGCGGGAAACTGAAAGTACATCAATTAGCAGCGGAAGCAGGCAACGCGTCCGATTGGAAACGAGGCTGTCAAACAGGAGTAACAGGAGCTGTCAGCGATCTTTGCAACAATTAACGACAAAACAGGCAATGCGTCTGATCGGAGATAAAGCTGTCAGATAGTAACAGGAGCTTACTTACGGTCACGTTTCTTGAGTGTTAAAACAGACGACCTCAAGAAATGCAGAAGGTCCTGCCTAGGACTCTCCAAACCCCCATGCAGATACCTAACCTGGAGAAGACAGCTATCCTGCCCAAGGCCCCCCCCCCTTGGGCAAAACCACCCTGGCTCCAACCATAGAATCACCACATGGTGGCCCCAGCTTTATCATCACCAGCCTCTGAAAGGGGGGGGGGCAAGGAAGCAGAATCATTCCAAATGTTGGATCCAGAATGGCACAGGGAAGTAGCTGTGCTGCACAGCTGCACTCCAAGCACCTCCCCTGCACCTGGGCAGTCAAAAAGGTGAGCCCCTTTATGTCTGTCATGTGTTGAGGAGGAGCCAGGCGAGGAATGCTTCCTCCCACAGATGTGGGGGATGGAGCGGCATTCTCCAATCATCACTTAAAACAAAAAGAAAGTTTACAGCTTGCATTAAAGTACAGATTATGTCAAAGCCCCCAAATTCCAAATTGCAATCAGTCATCCACAAAGACTACCCCCCAGCATTCCAAATGTGCTTTCTGTTAGGCATCACTCAGGGTAAGAGCCTCATAGAGAGTGGACAGAAAGGAGAAAACAAGGAGTTTGTTTTATTTTGCTTGCTCACTTTCATCATATATTTTTCAGTCCTACATTCGCAACTCATCTTCAAGCAAAGACCAAAGCTGGACGTTTTCATCCTCCCAGGTGAAAACTTCAGAAAGATTTAAGAGCAACCTCATTGCCCAGGCATCCCTAAACTGCTTATTACAGGAAGCTGAGGTTGAACGACAGGGGATGATGGATCACTCCATTACTGCCCTATGACTTCTCATTCATTTCCTCGGAAGCCTCTGGTGTTGGCCACTGTGAGCTGTGTGGAATGCTGGGCTCGGCGGCCCATTGGGCTGACCCAGAATGGCAGTTCTTCGGTTATGTTCTTAATCGATCTGACACATAGAGCTAAACTGCAAATTTAGTGCAGCTTAATGGCAATATTGCCATTAACGTCAATGAAACGAGGTTTTCACTCCAGGAATTAACTGCAATCTTAACTGCAGCTGCCATGATGGTAAAAGCCTGAAGGAACTGAAGGAATTATGGGTGGTCGCCACCACCAGAAGGTGCTGTAGTAAAAGGCAATTAGAGAGATACCACATTGTTGCAATGGCCTGCAATATTGTGTCCAATTCTGTGTCCAATTGTGCAAAGAGAATTAGTGATTTTCACTACTCTTTACTCCCTTGAAAATTATATAAAAGGAAAAGAGTTACAAGGACATGGTTTGTCTAATTTGGAGAAATTAGAAACTGGGTAAGATATACAGTATCACCAAAAGCCACAAACCTTTCGTGTACCCAGAACTGAGCTCATTAAGGCCTTTCCTCCCCACCCCCCAGCTGGTGCAGCTGCATCAAAAAGGTGCACACTGTATCCAGTGGGGAGGAGATTGGGAGGCTTTGGAAGGGAATTTAAATCCCCTTGCCTCTCCGTAAGCCCCCCACTCTGCAATAGGTTTCTTCGGACTTGTGCCAGCAAAATCGCTGGCGACTTCGCTGGTGCAAGTCCAAGGAGAGAAAGGGGGTGGGGAAGCTGCTGCTAGAGGGGAGGGGATAGGATCTGGTGTGCTCCATTGCTGCCAGATCCACCCCAAGCCTTCCCGAACCGCACAACTGGCAGGTAAATGCAGGTTGGGCATTAGGATTAGGGATCACTGTTCATCCTGAGGAAGTGCAGTGAGCAAACGGGGCCCAGAACCAGTCCCTAGAGACTTCTTGGCTCCGGGGTGGTGGCTGGGAACCCCTTGTCCATGGAATGTAAGCAAAGTCAACCTCAAAGGCTTGGCGGCTTATGGAGGGTGGTGCAATCCAGATCTTCCTCAAAAATGGTTGGCATTGATAAACTGCAATTGTCATAGGCAATCGTTAGCTTGGAGCCAGGATGGGTTCCCAAAGCCAAAGGGGGAATGGGCGGGAAAGAAACCCATATTAAAGGGGGGAGTAGAGTTCTAGTCTTTATATTTGATCAATAAATTGTGGACATTTTAATGAAATCTCCCTTGACTAATTCCTTGTTAGGGGGTGTGGAAGCAAATAATATTTCTAGCAAAGGCATGAAGTCCAACAGTGTTCTCTTGATTGCGTCTGTTAAGACAGTACAAATCAGGCTAATCAGTTCCCCAGTTTTATTTTGGGGTGTTTTTGTTTGTTTGTCTTCATCTCCAATGTGGCAGATGAGCATTTGGTAGATTTCAGGAAAATATTCTGATAGAAGAATGATAGAAGAATTTAGTGTGGCAGGATGGTGAACACAGAATCACTAGACCAATATTTGACATCAGTGTTCATGAACTGAGAAAACCTCACAAGTTGTCTGATCATAGGACCTCTGGAGAGATATTTGCCATTCCTTGTATATTCCTTCTAGATGCATGGATTCATTTTGATTGATGTGCATCTGCAATAACATCAGACCTTTGAGATCCATCCAGTAGTTCCTGAAAAATACACATTGCAATTTTAGAGAAAGTCACAGGCTATTTTGTAATTCTCCTAAAGGTATCCATGAAGTCTAGAATGTAGGCACTTAAAGACGAAACTGGGAAAAGATATATGACACTTATTACAGCCCAACCTTACCTAAATCCATGCTCAGCAATGCAGCTGCACCAGCACGGCTTCCACTGCATCCCATGGGGGATTTTTGGCTGCTGGAGGTCTCCTTGGGGTAAGCCCAGCAGCCACTATGGGGCAACCCAGACCTGCCCCAGCTCAATTGCTGGCACAAGTCTGTGTTCTTCCATGAAGGCGGATCATGCCTGGGAAAGAGCTCGGGATTCAGCATGCGCTGCTGCCACCAATCCCACTCCCTCCCAGACCTGATCTGCCCTCCTCCCCACCCCATCACCACCCCCATTCTGCACACCCCTTTCTACGTTCTGCCCTGCCCCCATCCCATTCAACCCCCTTCCCTGCCTCACTTCAACCCTGGCTCACCTCTTCCGGTGAATATCCAGTGTCTGTAGGTGCGCACAGCTGGCTTTTCGACATTGGCAGCAGCGGCCAGCCCACACACACTGGCATAGTTGCGTTTGCAAGAGCCGTAAAGGAGGTTACGCTGGCAGAACACGTGTTCTGCTGGTTGTAATCTTTCAATACGATTGGGCCGTTAGTGACAAACTCACCAAGGCATTCCTTTCCAACTTTCCTTACTTCACGTAATGGACTGTTTCACAGAAATCAGGCAACCTACATGCCATGGGGTCCCATCACCATGTTTTTCTTTCTGCAATAATGGCAATGCTCTTTGCAACAAATGGCAGTCTTTGATGGCTGGTAGGTACCCCAAAACATTGAGCAATATGATGGGTCACACTAATTTGGGGAAGGGCTCAGTGGTGGAGCATGTCCTTCATTGCCAGAAAGTTCCAGTTTCAATCCCAGACATCTCCAGGTAGGGCTGGGAAAGACCCCTGCCTGAACTCCTAGAGCAGTGTTTCTCAAACTGTGGGTCGGAACCCACTTGGTGGGTCGCAAACTGATTTATGGTGGGTCCCAGGTGATAGAAAGAGTAGATAAGTATTTGCCACAGGCAATTCAAAAATCAGATAGCTGCTAATTGCCCTTCAAAGAGCTAAGCTCCTGCAGTTTGCAAGCTTGTGTAAATATAGGGAGATAAATGTTTGAGCGTCTTTTGGGGGGTGCCTTTTTCCAAGTCCATCAATGACAGGTAGTGGGGGGGGGCAGTGAAGGCTGGGTCACACAACTAAACCCCTCAAGCCTTGAGGCTACTCATTAGGGCTTCCTCATTATGAGAAATGGATTGAGGTTTTTTGCAAATAAATAAAATATTACTTACACAATGTTGCCAAGATACGGGATTAGACACCATGAGGTAAAAATATAGACTTGTACTTTAATAATTTTCCAATGCTGATATTTATTTGGACAAGGGGCTAACCAGGAACAGTTACATCAGAATTTTACCCCAAGAAGAGGTTCCGAGGTCGGAACGAAACGTTGGGTCAACAACAACCTTGGATTTTGGTATATTTTTGTGCCTGGGGCGGCTGCCTACACAGAGATCCGTCCACGGCATTGGAAAATTATTAAGGTACAAGTCTATATTTCTACCTCATGGCGTCTAATCCCGTATCTTGGCAACATTGTGTAGTGATCTCGGGCCATGAAAGCTACCGAAAACAAAATATTACTTGTAAATATATTATTTCTTTTCGACATCACCTTTTTTTTTTTTAACAGCACAATCCTACTGTAGCCCCAGGCACCGGAATGAACGTTCCGGCACTCAAAGCTTTTGTGAATGTGGCGTAAGGCACATTCACAATGACTCGAGAGCAGGGAAGGCCGGCGCAAGGCCGGCCTCCCCTGCTTCGACGCCAGAGCACCCCGACGGCCGTCGGACACAAGTAGGCCAGGATCCAGCGGGCGGGGGGCGTTTCGGCAGTAGCCGGACGGGGGCCATTGACCCAGCCACTCCCGGAGGGGGCAGGGATGGCTTCAGCCATATGCCGTCTCCCGCCGCGTGGCTGGGCCGTTACACGCTGGCAGAAATCCAAGGAGGCCAATCGGCCTGGGCGCCATTTACACTCAGGGAAGAAGATGAGCGTCCCCTTCCCTGAGTAGACCTCTGCTCCAGTGGCGACATAGCTGCCAGGGAACAGGATCCGATGGGTGGCCATGGGCTGCCCGCCAGATCCTTACGTAGGATTGGGCTGTTAGTCTCATAAAGCTAGGTGGGTCTCAATCGAGTGTCATTTTACAAAAGTGGGTGCCGGTACTAAAAAATTTGAGAACCACTGTCCTAGAGAATCACTACCAATCAGTGTGGGCAATACTGAGGCAGATCAACCAATGGTCTGACTCCATATAAGGTAGCCTCCTATGTAGATAATTCACAAAAGGTGACACACACACACCCCAGTTGAGGTTTTCATCTGTCCTAACAATTCTGACTTTGCATCCTGTCCTGAGACTGGAAGTTGAAAGATCTGGCTCAGTGCTTCCACTACAGATATGTAACGTCTCACCTCAAGGATATACACAGATTCTATTAGTGCAAAGCCTGAGGCCGGACGATATCTGACGAAAACGATTGTTCTCTTGTGAGCGAATAGTAACCCACACAGATTTAATTAACAGCAGCAGCAGCAGCGTATTCTACTGCTCCAGCACTGTGTGGTAAATTACTAATCAGAACTGCAGGCAGACTGGAGAGAACTGAAAGCAGAGGAAATGATGAGAGCTATTTTATACAATGTGCAACAAGAGTGAGCGAAATTAACATCTTATATATGTAATACATTCAGAAATCGGCTGGGGTTGTAAAGCCCAGCAGGCCAGCACCTAAATGTTCACTATTACATGATGCCCACCGAATTCTGGAAAGAATGACACTAGTAATTACTTCATCAGCGATGGTGGGGCAACCCTTAGAGAATGGGTTTCCATCAGATAGGGACCCAGGCAGAGACTATACTCTTTGCAGTCGATATTAAAGACAGCAGCTAGACTAAATTAAAATGATCAGTAGGCTGAAGTCATGCTGTCAAATGGGATAACTAACAGCATAGTGACGTGCAGACGATATCTGCTCAGCATTGCTATGGATTTTGCTACTGCTTTCAGGGGTGGGTGGGTCAGGCAACAGATGAGGATCCACATCCATGGGAGGGCCCACCGGGCTGGGCCAATCTCTGAATCTTTCTACACCAAGAAGCTTGAACTGGTGCTGCATCTAAGAATGAGAGCATCCTCTACAGGCCTTGCATCATTGCAGGGCCTCTAGGAAATGCTCCCATGGGCTGGAGCATTGGCGTCGCTCGAGGTGGGGCAGAACAGTAAGTTCCGCACTGTGCTAACCTCTGTTTACTCCCCGGCACGAGGCGGCCCTGCAGAGGCGTGGAAAGACTGGAGTGAGCGGAACAGCAGCTCCGGGCGGCACCGTGGCACCAGGCGGCGCTGCTCCACTCGCTCCAGTCTCATGGAGCGCACACCCGCCCGGTGATGCGGGCGGGCGCGGACGCGGTGGATGCTCCGGGGCTTTCTCCGGCTCGAGGCCAGGGGAGAGGGCCTCGGAGCGCCCTGGTAAGCCGGGTCGCCCCCCCCAGAGCGGCGCCCCCCCTGAGCGGCACCGCGCCCCCCGAGCAGAGGTGCCGCCCCCCTGGGGCGCCGCCGCAGCAAGTGCTCCAGTCAGCACTCACTGCTGATACACCTCTGCGGCCCTGCCCCTTCACCGTCAGAGCCATTCAGTGCAGCGAAGGCAATGTGCAGTAGACTACACGAGTGTTGCCTTCGCTGCACTGAATGGCTCCGACGGCGAGGGGGCAGGGTCGCCTCGTGCCGGGGAGAGGGTCGCCTCGTGCCGGAGAGTAAACGGAGGTTAGCACAGTGCGGAACTTACCGTTTCGCCCCACCTTGAGTGACGCCAGTGAGCTGGAGGGCAGGATAAGGAAAAGCTGCAATGCAAGTCTCTTATCCAAGTGATCTGATGTGAAGACCAGGACTTCTGTTCCTTTAACAGTTGCATCATACAGGGGAGTTTATCTTATCCATTCTCAACCCTGCCTGACAAGGCACCCCCAGCTAAAATTCCCTCTACCACACCATTATTAAAAGTAGGTAAGCCCTGAAGAGAGGGACACACATCACATCTTGGTCAATGGATTAACCCAGTGCCCCAGGCTGTATACAGCAGGGGCAAGCAGCAGGTCACTCACTCAGGAGTTACCAGTAGTTCAGTAGAGATCATAAGTCACTTCTGTACATACTTTCTGCCCATCCTCCCCCACCTCAATGGCTTAAACATTTTTCTTATTCCCTCTCCAGTTGCCAGGAACCAGGTTTCTGGGTTTATTTGGAGCATGGGCATAATACTGAGCACAGCACAATGGTGAGAGAGAGAGAGAGAGAGAGAGAGAGAGAGAGAGAGAGAGAGGAGTGCACACATGCAAGTAAAAGAAAAAATGTAAATTTTTTGTATGTCACCATTTTGTGACCTGACTCCACCTCTCCAAGCTGCCGTTTTGCAACACACTTCACCTCCCCACTACCATTCATGACATGCTCTCCTTCCCTCAAGCCATTATTTTGCACTGTCAACTCCCAAGGCAGATCCCAGAACAAATCCACCAATCAGTACTGAACCGACACATCTTTTGCTCTCATCTAAACTTCCAAATACAACCCTCCATGTCAACAGCTCCCATTGTCACAATAACCCTTAACGGAACTGATTTCAGAATACTTTCATTCAGAAGGATAAAGGGGCTGGAATTATAACTGGGTAGCCTTCGACATTTTTCAGCTTCCTGTGTATTCCTCTCTCCAGAAGCAACCCATCATCTTCAAAGTATGATTTAAGTCTTAAGTGCATCCAACAGTTTAGTGTAAACAAAAATGACTGCTCTGGGGAACGTAGGAGACAATGTGTTGTTCCGAACACTGGGGTTCCTTTGATATAGCGCTTGTTAACATAGGTAGCTACAGGGGGGGGGGGAATCACAAAAATGTATTGTGTAAATTTGAAATGTCTGCTTCTCTCTAAAATGTTATGGAACTGTAAGTGTGTCACTCAAAGGCAGATGTAGAATAGACTAATCTTCAGGTGTCAGTTATTCTGGTGGATCCTTGGCTTCAGATATTTGGAAATGGGAGGAAAATGTACTCAAAGAAACTACAATCCAATCACTCTTTAATGTAACTGAAGTAAGAAATAAGTTCTAGGAGTTCAAGCCACTCGGCCAGCAATTAAAATGTTTATTTTTCCAGAGAACAGTGAAAATACTGTACACCTTGTCTGTTATTTTTGAATGGCTCAGAACATCTCTTTGGTATTCTATTGTTTGCATAGGAAATAGAAATCTAATGACCAAGAAAGGCAGTATATAAATACTGGAGGAGGAGAAGGAGGAGGAGGAGGTTGGTGTTGGTGTTGGTGTTGGTGTTGGTGTTGGTATGTGCAGGCGTTGCTATAAGGTGACCTGAAATGGTCGAAGGCTATCTGCCAGCCACCTTCTCCAAGCTGCTGAGCCACTTGGTGCTCTGGTCCTCTTTCGACTTGCTGAGAGCAAGTCAGAAGAAGATCACAACAGCAACAGCAGCCCCCCCCTCCTCCTTCAAATGCTGCTAAAAGGAGAAGGGGGCAACAAAGCTGCATTCCAGATTACCTCTCCCACTTATTTGGTGCTTACAAAGCACCGAGAAGACAGAGATTGGTGATTTGGAGCCTACTCCCTTCCAATCCCCCCCTTCTTTTTACTTGTGAAAAGTACAGCATGCAGCCTCTCTGCTCCATACCACTTCTCATTCCAATAAGCAGGAGTAGGAGGTCCTGGGTTCGTAGTATCCCCTGTTCCTATTCATTTCAAAGTGGCATGGAGCAGGGAGGCTGCACACCATGCTCTTTGTAGGCAAAGGGAAGGGGGGACGGGGCGCACCCACTCATTCACCTGCCCACCCTTGCCCCTTATCCATGGAGAGTGCACATGCATGCACAGAAGCAGCATTTAGGGAGGGGGATTCAGGTGGCATGGGGGAGTGCAGCTTTCCAGAGTTCAAATCCATTGCCCAGCCCCCGGCAATGGATTTATGGCAGGAAGTCACTCTCCTTCTTTGACTTCTGGAATTTTCCCATCTCTTTTCAGATACAGACGTGAACATGAATGCAGATCTGCTCCTGACTTGGGGGTGTTGGGGCTTAGAGAGCATCGCATGCAAATTATGATGGGGACACAGGAGGACCTTTAATAAAATCCGCTAGTACCACCCCCTGACTGCCCTCAATTTGAGTCAAATTATTCCCTTCTTGTAGCCTAAAAAATAGTAGTTGGGGAGTGTTACAAAACATCACTTTGCCCTCTGCCTCCCCCAGTTTGATCACATTTTATCAAAGCAGAGGTGAAGCTGAGCTCTCCCAACGAGCTCTGGCTTTATCTAGCAGCTCAGTTCTTGCAAAGCATTCCAAATTCACCCTGGATGCATGAATAGAGCCTGTTGAAGACTTTACGGTGGTGACAGTGCAATCCTATCCAAATACACCACTGGTGTAACCAGCAGTGCAGTGAGAACGGGAGGCCCCATAATGGAAAGGGGATTCAAATCCCCTCCAAAGGGGATTTAAATCTCCCCTCCCCTCCAAAGCCTCCCGCCCTGCCCTCCCCTGCTGGTTACACCGGTGGTGTAAATTGGATAGGATTGTGCTGTAATTTGCCTCTGCAGTAAGATTAGCGGAAGAAGCAGGGGAAAGGCCTGGGTTAAACAGTTGCTGTGGGGATGTTTTTAGCATGACAATACTGAATTGGTGAGAGAAACTGAGGGTTTTTTGTTTGTTTTTGGTTTTGGAAGCCTTCTTTTGAGACTGGGTTATAGCAGAAGAGACATACAAATTGGTTGGCTGAATTTTCCAGTCAACTTGTTTTTGTTTATGAAAACGAACTTTCAGAAGCCCTCTTCTAAGGTTCGAGACCTGTGGAGGACCAGGACAGGGAGAGGACAAGCAGGAGTGAACCAGCTAGATATCAGGCCCCCACATTCAACACTTGTCTGCAGAAGCACATAATGAACAGTGGCGTAGGATGGGGGGCAGGGGGTGGACTACCCCCAGGCAGTATGCGGGGGGCGATTTACCGGTAGTGGCGGGAACAAAATGGTGGTGGCGGCGAGAAGATGGTGGCGGCAGAGAAGGCAACGGTGGTGCTACAGGCGGCGGCAGCAAAGGTGTCGAAACGGCTCGGCGACGACAGGAGAAGCTGTCCCGTGCAGCCGTTTGTGTTGGCAGGGCTTCTAATAGATGCTCCTGTTCACTTGGGGGGAGAGCAGGAAAAATAGTCACCACATTGCCACTGCCCATCACCTGTAATTCACCACTGGTAAGCTGGGAAAGATTGAAGGCAAAAGGACAAGGGGAAGGCAAAGGATGAGATGGTTAGACAGCATCACCGATGCAACGGACATGAAAATGAGCGAACTCAGGAAGATAGTGGAGGACAGGAAGGCCTGGCGGGATATGGTTCATGGGATCACGAAGGGTCGGACACGACTTAATGACTGAACAACAACAACAACAAAAGCTATGGAGGTGCAGGGGCCCAATATACCACCCCAGGATCGTCTGCAACCTGGCCCTGGCACCGCTATAAACCTAAGACATGCCTATGGGCAGTAGAGACTGGGATTGCACTTCAGAATATTTCCATTTGGCCAGAGTGGGCTATGAAGTCCTCACAGCCGGTGTTATGCACCACAGTTCTGGGAAGGGGATCAGAAAAGATATCTACCTTCCTCCGAAGGATTTACATTCTTGCCTGAGCAAAAAATGTCCAGAGCACTGCTACTGGCCCTATCCTGTGCATTTCACTGTCACTTAGAAAACAATAAAAGTTGCCAAAAAGCACAGCAAGCTGAAGAAAGCAGCTGAACGAAAGGAGGCAGGGTGGGGAAATGTTTTCACAGATTGTTGGGCAGCCGGCGCTTTCCGAAGCTTTATTTTATAGTCCACTGAAATAATGCTGCAGGACCACAACATGCAGGTGGAACTGGGACTTGGAGGGTCATTGAGCACTTTGAATTTCCCTACCGCATTACAATTACAGAAAGCGTGCTGAAGAGGGAAAAAACTTTGTGCTGATCCTCTGTGAAAAGCTCCCAGGGCTCACTGGCCCAGAAAATATTCCCCTTACCTGCGGTGGTTTAATAAAGCACTGGCAGAGCATTAAAGCATGACAATAAAGTAGTGTGTGTCTGCTTAAAAGAATTAAACCGACCAGCTCAAAACCACGTCTCGCATGCAGGCTTTGGCATGCCTGGCTTCCAAATAGATGGTTCTCTGTTTCTCTCTTTCCATTCTGCAAACAGGAAACGGGAGTCACGAATAAGAGAGTGGACCAGATTAACAAAGCATAACAAAAACTCTTCATAAAACTAAATATCAGACTATAAGGATTGTTTTGCTGGATCAAACCAAGGTCCATTTAGTCCAGAATTCCAGCAGTGGCTGTCCAGAAGCCTCCGGATGCTTGCGGGCTGGACATGAAGGTTGTTTGCCCTCAGCATCTGGTACTCCATGGTCTGCTGACCCTGAAGATAAAGGTTCTGCTTAGCTGTCATAGCAAACAGCTGTTGATGGAGCTATCCTCTTCTAAAGCTTCCTGAAAGCCATCTTTGCTTTCATCCACAGTGACAATCACCACATCCTGTGCTATGAAATGCATGTTCATTTTGGGTTGCATCCAGGGGATGTTTGGGTTGCATCCCAGGGGACTATTAGCACAGCATGCGCCAGCACAAGCCACTTTTCCTGCCTCGTCCTCCCTCCTGAAGCTCTCTAAGTACCCTGTTTTCGAGGGTTGGGGGACTTTTAGCAGAAGCATGAGATGTGGCATTGAGGGAGACGGGCTCAGGGCAAGGTGGGAATACCCAGAAACTTCAACCATAGTGTTGCCTCCACTAGATGTTCCAGTCAAGGTTCCTAGGTATCCCCCTTCCCTCTGCAGCAGTGGCGTCACTTGAGGTGGGGCGGAACGGTAAGTTCCACACTGTGCTATCCTCCGTTTACTCCCCGGCACGAGGCGGCCCCACCCCCTCACCGTCGGAGCCATTCAGTGCGGCAAAGGCAATGCACAGGGTGTCTATTGTGCGTTGCCTTCGCCTCACTGAATGGTTCCGATGGTGAGGGGGCGGGGCCGCCTCGTGCTGGAGAGTAAATGGAGGTTAGCACAGTGCGGAACGTACCGTTCCGCCCCACCTCAAGCGATGCCAGTGCTCTGCAGTACGCACACCACATCCCACACTGTTGTTGTAGACCAACCTTTAGCAATGACTTTTAGGGTGCTCAGAGAGTTTCAATAGGAGAAGGGGAAAGGCAAAAAGCCGCCCCCAAAAGTAGTGGCACTCAGTTACACTGGCTGATCTGATAGCTAGTGATAAGACAAAGGAAGGAGAACAACTTGTCACAGAGGCACAATCCTGTATTTGGAACTGTGGCATCAGCAACGTTTTTGCATGAACATGCCCTTCTATTTTGCCTGGCATCTCGGTAGCCATGTCATTTTAATTCTGAAAGACGATGAACAACCTCACAGAGTTACTAGTCTTTGCATGATGGAAAAGGGTACTCAAAAAAGGCAAGAGACCCAGGACATATTCACCCCATGTAAAAGAATACTTCATAAACAGAACACTTAGGTTCCCATTTCAAGGCCATGTAGCCTTTTTCATTCTATTGCACTGAGCTGAGCTTTATTTACTTATTTAATAATTTCTATACTACCCTTCCACCTATATAATAAACATATAATGAAGAGTTAACATAATCAAAAACAAACCAATGGCAAGGAGGTTCAGCAGCCAAATAATATAGTGAAAAACTCAATGATCGTGACAGGTCATATGCCTGACAAATAGAGTGGTCTCCTACAGCATAATCCTATGCATATTTACTCAGAAGTAAGTCCCATTGTATTCAATGGGGATTCCTCCCGGGAAAGTCTGCATAGGATTGTAGCCTTAGGTAGGCTTACCATCTGTCCCGAAAAGCGTGGGACTGTCCCGGGTTCCCGGCTACGGTCCCGGGCTTTCCGGCCCGGGTTAAGCATCTGCCGCTGCCGCTTCCAAAGTGCGAAAATGCACTTTTTTCCCTGGCGCCGCCATCTTGGATCTCGAGATTTGTACCCTCATGAGATTTGGGCACCACCATCTTGGATCTCTCAAGATTTCGCAAGATCCAAGATGGCGGCACCAGGAAAAAAAGAGCATTTTTGCACTTTGGAAGCAGTGACGGCAGCGGAGGCTTAACCGGGGGTAGGAGTCCTGACCGGCTCGGGTGCAGCCAGCCAGGCTCCAGAGGCGGAGGATGCAGCTATGGCTGCGGTGGCTGCGGCGGTGGACCACGAAGAAAGATGGTGGAGATGGCGGTGACAATGATGATGGCAGCGGCTGCAGCTGGCAGCTGCTGCTGGTGGCGAAGACAACGATGGCAGCGGCAGAATGGCGGCAATGGCGGCGGCAGAATGGAGGCAATGGCAGTGGTGGTGGGACAGGCAAGTTAATTAATTCATTAAAATAAATAGCAATTTCTGTGCCCAGAAAAAAACATTATTTTGTTTTTTTTGTTTTGTTTTAATTTAATTAATTAATTAATTATTCAAGGGGTGTTCCAGTTTAGAACCAGGAAAATCTGGTAAGACTAGCCTTAGGGTTCAATCCTATCCAACGTTCTGATGCAGTCCTGAGGTAGGGGAACAAATGTTCCCTTTCCTTGAGGAGGTCTCCGTGACTGCCCCCCCCCTCACAGGATGCAGCGCATGCCCTGTTGTCATGGCTGCATCAGCGCTGAAAAGTTGGATTGGGACGCAATGAGTCTCCAGATGGCTGTGCAGAGGAAGTAAATGAGCCTTGTTGGGGGGTGGAGTTCTACAGCATGGGTGCAACCACATATGAGGCCCTGTCCCAAGTCAGCTACATCTCACCAATACAGGAACCCAGAGCACAGCCTCCCCAGAGTGCAGGTATACCTCCTATAATACCGTGGCTGTGTTCCTGCTGCCAGTGGTTAGAGAACACAGCAGCAGTGAAAGATGGTTGAGAGGAGTTGGGAGGAGCTACTCCCAGGAGAATGAGCCAGGTTACTCATTGAAGAAGGCATCTAGGATAGACTGTTCCCTCTGTTCCCTCTCCAGAAGCATTTCCTGGCAGCAAGTGATTGGCCCCATGCTAGCCAGAATATCCTTGTCTCATTGGCATAGCACTAGCCAGAATACACAACTTCCATTGGCTGAAAGCACAGCCCAGATAGCAGTACTTTTCTGCACTGAACTTTTGAATGGTGTTATGGCTTTTTTAACCATTTCCTTTTTTTATAAAGCTGTGAAAATTACACTCAGGTCAACATAAGAACATAAGAAGAGCCCTGCTGGATCAGGCCAAAGGCCCATCTAGTCCAGCTTCCTGTATCACACAGTGGCCCCACCAGATGCCTCAGGGGGCACACAAGACAACAAGATACCTGTGTCCAGTCACCACTACCTTGCACCTGGCACAGAGAATACCTACTCCTACAACCAGGAGGTTGCTTTTCCCCATCATGGCTTGTAAGCTGTGATGGACGTCTCCTCCATAAATCTGTCCAATCCCCTTTAAAGGCATCCAGGCCAGGTGCCACATCCTGTGGCAAGGAGTTCCACAGATGAATTACATGCTGGGTAAATAAATATTTTCTTTTGTCTGTTTTAATCCTCCCTCCACTCAATTTGAGTGGATGTCCCCTAGTTCTAGTGTTGTGTGAGAGGGAAAAGAACTTCTCTCTATCCACTCTCTCCATCCCATGCATAATTTTATACGTCTCAATCATGTCCCCCCTCAACCGCCTTTTTTCTAGACTGAAGAGCCCCAAACGCTGTAGCCTTTCCTCATAAGGGAGATGCCCCAGCCCACTAATCATTTTGGTCGCTCTCCTCTGCACCTTTTCCAGTTCCACTATATCCTTTTTGAGATGCGGCGATTAGAACTGGACACAATACTCCAGATGCGGCCTGACCATCGATTTGTACAACGGCGTAATAATATTGGCCGTCTTATTCTCAATCCCTTTTTTAATTGTCCCAAGCATGGAATTGGCCTTCTTCACAGCCGCTGCACACTGGGTCGACACTTTCATCGACCTGTCCACCAGTACCCCAAGATCTCTCTCCTGATCCGTCACAGTCAGCTCAGAAACCATGAGCGTGTATGTGAAATTTTGGTTTCTTGCCCCAATGTGCATCACTTTGCACTTACTTACATTGAAGCGCATCTGCCATTTTGCTGCCCATTCTCCCAGTTTGGAGAGATCCTTCTGGAGCTCTTCACAATCCCTGCTGGTCTTCACCCCCCGGAAAAGTTTAGTGTCATCTGCAAACTTGGCCACCTCACTGCCTATCCCGACTCCAGGTCATTTATGAATAAGTTGAAAAGCACCGGTCCCAAGAGCGATCCTTGGGGCACACCGCTTTTCACCTCTCGCCATTGTGAAAATTGCCCATTGACTCCCACTCGCTGTTTCCTGGTCTTCAACCAGTTCCTAATCCATAGGAGGACCTGCCCCCTTATTCCCTGACTATGGAGTTTTTTCAAGAGCCTTTCATGAGGGACCGTGTCAAACGCCTTCTGAAAATCCAGATATATAATATCCACAGGTTCTCCCATATCCACATGCCTGTTGACCTTTTCAAAGAATTTCAAAGAGTGCTAGCCTAGAATGAAACCATATTATAGGAAGCAGTGTTATAGGAGGTGGTACTGTAGAGTCAGGCATTGCTTCAGATTTCCTGGATCCAAACCTCGTGGCTCTTTAAAAGTCAAATGCAGCACCTTGAATTGGGCCCAAAAGCATTGGTTGACCTCCTTTAATTAAGAGAGAGAGAGAGAGAGACTCTTTGCCCTAATTTGCTCCCTCCCCCCCCCTTTGAGAAGCGGCCCAAAAGAAACTTTGTATCCCCTGATAAAATTCCTCTCAGAGGCCCTGATGGTGGGTGGAGGTCCTACGAGAACCCATCCCTTCTCTTTTTAGTTTTTCTAGCACTATGACAGCAGTGACAATTAAAACCAACGTTACCAACCACAGCTCCCTTGTGTGTGTTTTTCCCAAGTTACCAAAGTGATGCGGTTTAGCCTGGAAGGTTCCATCCTTGGTGAAATATCTCCAAACTCACTGCACACAGTACTGGATTTTTATTGGCCTCAGAGAAGGCTGCCTTCATCAGCACATTGTGTCTAGATGAATGAGCACAGAGAGGGTGGACACAGCATGAGAGTTGTTTGCTAAAAATGCTAGCCACAGAAGGAACTGCATGAGGAAACAGATGAATAAAGAGGCAGATTTTAAGTATGGTAAGCAGTGTCCTGTTGCTGGACTTGGGTCGAGACTTCTTGGTGTACCTCTCTGTCTCTCTCTCTCAAAAAAAAAAAAAAAACCCACCATGCCTAAATGATATCATCCAGCTACATCAATAATTACACTAATGACATTCTTGTAGTACATTTCAGTGATTTGTGTTTCTTATAACCTTTGCCTCCATGTCTTGGTACAAAGGCATGAGGCATGCAAATGGAATAAAATAAAGCCACAACCACTAATCTGTGGACAGAAATTCCTCTTTATTGATTGTATACAATTATGAGTCTCTTTTCAGCTGAACAAGCTCTCAAAACAACTCACAACAAATAATTAAGAATGTATCAGTTTCTCTTACGTTAATTAACAGGGCATGATTACTCTTCAGTAGCTTCAGGGTGTAAAATAGCTTGGGAGATCCATTCTCCTGGGTCCCCTAGAAGATGGTAGAACTCAGGGAGCCACCGCTAGTCTCTTGACCAGTCAAAAAACTCCGTGCTCTCCTGGCTCCTCTGAAAGAGGATGTTGTATTGGATCCCCAAGTGGTGAGAAGTTCCAGGAACTGCAGCACTATCTAGGTTCTGACTTCCTTGGGAGTAGAAAGACTTATGGTGTCTTTGTAAGACAGTATTTGCTGTATTTACAAATACATGGGATGAGCATTTGGATGGAGTAAGGTATCACTTTCCTGCAAACAACAATGGGTTAGATCCCCCAACTGGCAGCTCTTCACCCCAACAGGTGCCTTGGCATGTTGGCACTCTCCCTTAGCTTCCATTCCAGCCTCTCGCTTGGATTAAATCCTAGTCACTGTCTCACTCAGAAGGCACACTGCCCAGAAAACAGCCATCCATATTGCCTTTGTTCTTCTCACTGGTCGTCTAAGAAAGGGAGGTGGGAGAAGGAATCCATTTACACCTCTCATCCTTAGTCCCTCTTCTCAGGAAGAGGTTTTTTTTTAGGTCAGTGGTCTCTCTCATTCTTTCAATCCCTTTCTCCACTAATCACAGGACTGGCCCAAGACCTCTTGATGCCCGAGGCCCCCACACCACCTCAATTCCTCCCAAATGCTGCCTCTGTGTGTGCATATGTGCACCCCCTATGGATGTGGGGGAGGGCAAGCAGGTGAATGAGCAGGCATGTCCCCATTCCCCCCATCCCTTTACTTTACAGCTTTACTTTACAGCTCCCTGCTCTATCCCATTTCTTTCCTGCAAAATTAGTTCACAAAGCAGTTTACAAAGCAAAATAAATATATAAATGGTTCCCTGTCCTCAGAGGGCTCACAGTCCACAATGAGATGCAGAAGAGAAACTAACCACTGAAAAGATGCCATGCTGGGGTGAAGAGGGACAGTTGCTCTCCTGCTGCTAAATAGAGGAGGACACCATTTTTAAAAGGTGCCTCTTTGCCCAGTTAGCAGGGGAAATCTGCTTGATATGAATGGAAGGAGTTCAGTCTGGGTTCCCCACATTGGGTTCCTAGTCTGCTCCATTCCATTCATATCAAACCATTCATACCAGCATGGAGCAGGGAGGCTGCTGCACACCATGATCCTGACATTTAAAAGGGAGAACGAGGCCACACGCACTCATTTCCTTGCCCACCCTCCCCCACATCCATGGGGGTGCATGCATGTACATACAGAGGTAGTATGGAGGGACTGGGGTAGAGTGGGAGCAAGCAGCTGCCTCCAGCGTTGTGAGGTCTTGGGCCAGCCGTGAGACTGATGGAGAAAGGGAATAAGGCTAGATGCCAGCTATGTTAGATGCCAGCTAGATGCCACCATGCTAGATGCCAGCTTTCACAGGACTTGGCGAAGGCATCCATCAATGTGCAGTTCCCCAGAAATGTTTTCAAAACGAGGAGCTGTTTTCTGTGGAGTCCCCAGAACAGTGTGGGGAAAAGGGTTGCTAGTTCTTTCTATACAGACACAAAACACTCTCTCACTCCAGTGATCTGTTGCAGAGCAACAAAGCACCCTTTGGCTGATAGAGAAAGCAGCAGCAGCAGCAGCAGCAGCAGAAGCTGTCTTTCCCACTGTTTTGGGGACTCCACTCCAGAAAGAGGAACAAAATACCTGTTTTGTTGGATAGTACTGCCCACTTTCCACCATATGACTTTGTTCTTTCCTTTGTTGGTGCTGGGCATGCCTGGACTGCTGGGGGTGGTGGTGGTATCCCTCCTTCACAATGACATGTACCTCCATCATGGTGGACTTGCTATCCCCTATAGACCAGTGATTTTTGACCTTTTTCATCTCATGGCACACTGACAAGGCACGCAAATTGTCAAGGCACACCATGTTTTATCAAGGCACACCAGGATATATTTTATCATTTAGAAAAATGAGTATTAAGATATAGAAATAACAAGCAAAATGCATTATCAGAAGCTTAGAATAATACACCTAATCTGAACAACAGCTGACTTAAGAATGACACTAGTTCTTCCCTCCCTCAAACCTCCCCAATGGCCCTACTAAGAAATAACCCTCCACCAAACTCCCGCAGCACACCAGGAGACCATTCATGGCATACCAATTTGCCATGGCACAGTGCTTGAAAATCGTTGCCCTAGACCATGGCCTGAGCATTCACATACCACCCAACAAGCAGAGACAGCCAAACTGCCACAGAGAACTATGTCATGAAACAGGGCTTGACAGGCAAAAACACAGCCTCAAAAGCCCCAATAGACAAACAGTGCAATCCTATCCAACTTCCCCCACTGGTGTAACCAGCGGGGGAGTGCAAGGCGGGAGGCTTTGGAGGGGAGGGGAGATTTAAATCCCCTTTGAATCCCTTTTCCGTTCTGGGGCCTCCCATTCTCACTGCACCACTGACTGCACCGGTGGGGGAAGTTGGATAGGATTGCGCTGAAAATCAACGCTACGGTGTCTACGCATAACCCTGATGGAAACAATGGGAAATTACAAGCCAATAAAAAACCCTCCTTGACAGATTTCCTTCAAAATTACAAAAAAGAACACACATCAGAATTTTTTATCAAAAGTTCAGGAAGAAATCTCAAGGGAAAAGCTTCAGCTGTGATGAAAAATCAATCGCACACTTTGCCCATGAGACACCAAATTGGGTAAGACTATAAACTACTGTAACTCCCTCATTTCCCAGTGGATTTGCCCCAAATCTGGTCGGATGCTGGAGGATGTTAGATAGTTCCTCCATGCCAAACACGAAGAAGATTGAAAGCAGGGTTCTTATGATAATGGAATATTCTGGGCTTATAACCTTCATGGGTTCTCAAGAAGCCCCAGGCACAGGGTGTGTTTTGTGTGTCTGTTTTAAGTTCTTTGTATAAGCAGGATAGCAAATCCTAAAAACACATTCCCTACTCAGGCTCATTTAATGTTCTTTCAGTGACAGGCTCTGTACAATAAACAGGTCTGAACTTATTGGAGTTTTGTATTTGTTGGCCAGTAAAACCTTACCGCTTTTGGCTCTTTATACAACTAAGATTTATGGTATCTATTCTCACGGTGCAGAGTCCCAAGATAATGTTAATAGATGGCTAGTTTCGCCAATAAATCCCTCAGGAAGCCAAGAGAAATATCTATTTCAGATGAATTGTTCAGAACTAAATCCACATCCCAAATGGTATACAGTACTTAGGCTTAAGAGAGCCAGCTTTAAGGACGCAAAAGGCATTTCTCTCGATTCCTAGCTGAAGGAAGCATCAAGAGAGGGGGGAGGGAAGGCAAAACATCATGGGCCTCCTGATATCAAATGCTCCTGATATTAAAGGGCTAAAGTTCTAATTTTCTTCAAAGGAATTGCAGTGCTTTGTGCAAAGCAAAAGATAAATTTCTGGGGGACTGAGTCGCAGGTTGTCCAGGGTGGGGAAGAAGGGTTGCAACAGTCGTGTTGAAAAGCCCTGAAAAGCCCAGTAACAAACTTAATTGTGCTAAAACTCCCAGAAGGCCTGAAAGCTATATCCAATCACTGGAATTCTTCAGCTTGCCTCCCACATTAGTGAGCAAGACCGATCTATTGACAGGCGTACTGAGCTCTGTCTAAGAAGTAGAATGTTAATAGCCTTTCGCTACTGCTTCCGACAGTCTGAATGAAGGGCAAGCCAGAGCAGATTTTGTAGACCTAGTCATTATAGCTTCAGACTACATATGGTTCGTTTTGTAAGGCCCCCATTGCTTCATTATTGAGCCTACCAGACAGATGGCACCTGCAAAAGCATCTGGCCTAGTGTTTGCTTAAAAAAAAAAAATGAGGACTAGCCCGATTCATAGTGAATAGAAATATCAATGGATATTAACTAAGAACAATCCAAGTGGATATGCAATGAAAGGCAGGGGGCTGACAATTCCATTATTGATTGGTGCTCTTCCTGGATTATATCTAAAATCCCCAATACAAAATACAGTTGAAGATAAAATACGGACTCGGTGTTCATAGTTCTCATATTCTTCTGTCTGGTCAAAATTAGCCCGATGTGGAAAAATATTTTGTAATGATAACGACATTCATAATGATCATCATCATTCATTCATTCATTCATCTGGACTCCATAAACCAAGGTGGAAAAATGGCTTCCTGTGGTCCAGGAAATGAGGCCAATGATGATCTATATAGAATGACAAAGTAGCAAACTGAAGTCAGTGTGAGGAAGTCCACAAGCTTTAACTGGTTTAATAAGGAGATCAGTCAATTAAAGCTCTAGTTGATTAATCAATGGCAGCCAATTTTAATCAGCAGTGCAGAGAGTTAAGGTCACATTGTTTTCTAGGACTCTTTTGGTTCTAGTGTGTTATTGGAATAGAGAAGGGAGGGCAAAATCCTTCTTCTAACACTGAGTAACAGTATGTGTTTGTTCAATATAAACAACAGTACATACTGTAAGTTACCATGCACTTCCTTCTCATCTGGATATATTTATTTACTGCATTTATATACCACTTTCTATCTTGGCATTATTATTAACAGTATTTATAACAGTATTTATATACCGCTTTCAACACAAAGTTCACAAAGCGGTTTACAGACAAAATCAAATGATTAAATGGCATTCAAAGTGGTTTACAATTTAAAACACGAAAGCAACAAAAGTTACAAGAGATACGACAGAGTTGTCTCAGGGCGTCATTCAGGAACTGATGTCATGCGCTCCACTAAACTGGGCTATCTTCTTCTGCTTTCTCCTCAGGGCACATGAATCCCAAATAGCCCTCTTGGGAAGGTGAAGGAGGGGCTGCCCCCACAGTCCTTTTTAAGCCAGTGCTAGATAGGAGCAGATATTGTGGCCTTGGTCATCTTCTTTTGCTTTACCGTCAGGACAAACTTTAGTAGCCCACAAAAAGATGAGGGAAGGATTGCCCCAATGTTTCCCTCAGACCATTGGTAGCAGCCCCTTCAGGAGCTAGTGGCATGAACGACCTGACTTGGGCTTTCTTCTGCTTTCATCTCAGGGTACACAAATCTTAGGAAACTCAACAAAGATGGAGAAGGGGTTGACACAACAGTCCTTTCAGGCTGCACTCTTGGAGCTGATGATATAACCTACCTGGCCTGGGCGTTTTTCTTCTGCCTTTTCCTCAAGCCACAAGATCTTCAGCTACGTCCCTATATTGGGATTCTTTGGCAATATGGAGTGTTTACATTTACCAGATTAATTAAGAGGTTAAAAGATGACTAATTTATTATAGCCTCATCAATAATAATAATAATAATAATAATAATAATAATAATAATAATAATAATAATAATAATGTTTCTGTGGCAGAAGACCAAAATAATCCCAGTGGTTTATAATCCCAGTGTTTTCCCAATTCCAAAACACCTTGAAGAGCACCTTAACATCATAGGGGCAACAGAAATTATTATCAATCAACTACAAAAAGCAGCTTTGCTGGGAACAGCTTACAACAATGATACTTATAACATCAAAAAAAGGGGGGAAAAAAGACAAAAGTCAGGCATCCCAGGTCCTTGGGAAGGACTCGATGTCTGGATAAAACAAACCTGTCAACAACATCTGTTTGGCTGTGCAAACAAAATATAATACAGTAATATAAATTAATAATAATAATATTTTTATAAGGTACCTAAAATATGTAGTCAGTATCTAGGGCCAGCACATCCGTGAGGCCAACTGAGCCAATCGCCTCAGGCAGCAGGTTGGTTTGGAGGCATCCGGTTCTGTCCACCCATTCACCACCACTGCTTCTCCACTCTTCCTCCCTGGATTGAAAAAGGAAGAGAACTATGGAGCAGAAGAGGTAGTTTGGAGAAGAGGAGAGTGGGGGGCCAAAGTATCCCCCTCTTCCTTTTCTAATCCAGGGAGTGGGAAGAACAGGTGCTGGCACAGCACCAGGTCAGGAGGGGCATAATTTGGCTTGCTGCGTCAGGCGACCTGAGGTCAGAGACGTCACTGTAGCGTGGCCCGCAGGGCGGAGCGCGTCACCCGGGAGGCTCCAAGGCCGGGAGAAGGCATCGGACCGTCCTCCCGGGTCTGCACTCCTGGGCCTTCTGAGGAAGGCCTGCTGCGCAAACGTTATTTATAACGTGCTTAGCGCCTGTGCAGAGCGTTCCTGAGGGAAAAGCTGCCATTTTCCCTCAGCAACGGTCTGCGCATGTGCTAAACACGTTATAAATAACGTTCGCGCAGCGGGCCTTCCTCAGAAGGCCCAGGACAGCCGGCCGGGGAAGACGTCCCCGAGCCGGTTGCAATGATTGAGGGGGTGCCCGGAGCGGGCACCCATCGGGCGCATGGAGCAGCACCCCGCCGGGCATCCCCCAATCGCGGCGCAGCTGTAACATTAGTAAAGGGGTGTGTTCGGGGGAGGGGTCACTAGGGTGACGCGCACGCCCCGCCCTGGGGCAGCGCGCGCCCTAGTGACGTCTCTACCTGAGGTCATGGATGGGTCATCCCTGGCATTATCCAATAGTAAAAAAAAAATGATTTTAAAACGCTGCCCACAGCAATTTACAAACTAGCAGACACAAGACTTCATAGCAAATTATTTCATAGCAAAGAGATTTTACAGCAAATTATTTTAAAGGGGGAAAAAAGATGATTCATAAAAGCAAGGCAGCGATGATTATATGCAACCATAATGAGGATCTGTTAATAAGCACAGAACACTGAAAGGGTGTTCACAAACACAGAAAGGGGCTAATTTCATTGGAGACCACCTTGATCATAAATTATTTGACCCATTCTTGCTATATGCTGTGAAATCAATTATGAGCACAACAGGAAATTGAGCTAATGGGCTTCTTCTGGGAGAAGCATAGTATTGATCCAAACAAGCAGCTCAGCTCAGAAGGGGGATAAAAACAGGAGGCCGAAGAAGATGTCTGCCAGAGACCAGAAGGCAAGATAACAGTGTTGGGGGGGGGGGGAATCTGGAATGCTATTCGGTTTGCAATCATTGCATAACAAGCAAAATGGGGAGGGGGGACCCAGACATTGACTGAGATCATCTGGTGAAGAAGAATATAGTTTTGATCATTTCTCCATAGGGTATTGCAGCACTTCTAAGTGATATTTGATATACTTGTTGCAATTTTACACTCATGCATGCTGAAAGGACAGTGTGAGGAAACACATTAGATGGAGTACATCCTGCACCTTGTCACTAATGATTTATTTTACCACCTCCATGTCTGAGATCACTACACTAATGAAGCTGACACACTGTGAAAGCAATCAGATTGCACACACTTAGATGCCTCTGTTGGAAAGTGAGAAGAGAGAGAGAGCCTCTAGGAAGGCTACCATAGTCACAGAATCTTCCTCAGAGTTCAGAAAGAGCAGCAAATGTTTTGTCACTGAGTTCCGAGTAGCAATGTATGGTTGCGAGAGTTGGACCATAAGGAAGGCTGAGAGTCGAAGAATAGATGCTTTTGAACTGTGGTGCTGGAGAAGACTCCTGAGAGTCCCATGGACTGCTAGGAGATCAAATCAGTCAATCCTAAATGAAAATCAACCCTGACTGTTCCCTGGAAGGACAGGTACTGAGGCTGAAACTCAAATATTTTGGCCACCTAATGCGAAGAGAGGACTCTCTGGAGAAGACTCTGATGCTGGGAAAGATTGAAGGCAAAAGGAGAAGGGGAAGGCAAAGGATGAGATGCTTAGACAGCATCACCGAGGCAACGAACATGAAAATGAGCGAACTCAGGAAGATAGTGGAGGACAGGAAGGCCTGGCGGGATGTGGTTCATGGGATCACGAAGGGTCGGACACGACTTAAGGACTGAACAACAACAATTTAATCTACTATGTTCTTACTATCCCAGTATCATCTAGTGATGAATAGTCACAAGTGTAGCTGAACATTATGTATGATGCACCTAAGCATATGCTTAGCCTTTAGGTAAATAGTAAGTACTGTAAACCAGCGATTTTCAACTTTTTCATCTCATGGCACACTGACAAGGCGCTAAAATTGTCAAGGCACACCATCAGGTTTTTTTTTACAATTGACAAGGCACACCACACTGATAACTGATTTATCTCCCAAAGGCCCTACTAATAAAATGACCCTTCCACAAACTCCTGCGGCACATCTGTGGACCATTCATGGCACACCAATGTCCCGCAACACAGTGGTTGAAAATTGCTACTGTGAACTATGGGTTTTCACTCCATTTTAGAACTCTGTTCATTTCTGAGATCCCCCAAATCCCGTTTCTCTTACTTTAAACTGTAGCTTCACTGCTGCCTGCATCGGTGATCAAAGCAGTTCCACTAAGCAGCTGCCTTCTGGGAACTGTCATTTTCCCCCACCTTGCCATGGGATGATGCTGCATCTTGGGGCGGCTATGAGTAAAAATAATGGCTGCACATTGGAATGCCGGCCACTGTCAACACAGGTAATCACAAAAGCTACAATTTAAAGTAAGATCATTATTTTTTAAATTAAGTGAGCAACAAATGAGAGATCCCTCAAAATAGAACCCCATTTGTTTGGAACAAATGGAACCCCCCTGAATGTATCCCATTTGACTCAGGTTCCAATCACTGCCCCAGTCCCCCCCCCCCAAGACCACATGTGGCATAAATTGGATTTAAACTGGGCCCCATTTATTAACTGAACAACTCAACAAGATGCAAACACTGTAGCGGGTCCCAACTGCTATTACTCTACCATCCCCCCAATAGTGTGGGCACTACCTTGGGGGATATAACAAGTCACTGTCTATTCCCCCTAGGGCTTTCCCACCAAACTGTAGATCATCGTAAGTGAAAATACGCTTCTCAATACCAACCCCAATGGGGTAAAGACATCAGAATTACACTATCCACTTCAAATTGCCTTTGAAGTAGACTTTGCAGACCAAGCCCAAGGAGTTACTAACAGGGATCCCAGAGCCAGATAGTTCCCCCCCATCTGGTTTTGGCTCCCCCCAACTCTTACCTCAGGGTGCTCCCATAGTACAGGTGGGCCCCATGTTCCAGGCCCCTCCATGGATACTTGAAACCGTGGATAAGAGCGAACACCCCCTCCATGGTTTTCCGAGGTTCCCCCACACACTGCCTCCCCTGCAGGCAGGCATGTTTGCCCCCCCAGCTCTTATTTTTCTTTCAGCAAGCTTTGTTTCTTCCTTAAAAACAAACAGAGATGCAGCCTCCATTGCAGGCAAGTAGAAGGAGACTAAGTACTAGAGAGGCTCTGCAAGGTTCTTAGTCTCCTTCTACTTGCCTATAATACGCAGCCAGAGGCTGCTTCGCCTGTTTCTTTAAGGAAGAAATGAAGCTTACTGGGAAAAAAGTAAAAGCCTGGGGGGGTCCCCACGATACGTGGATAACTGAAACCGTGGATAGCGAATCAGTGGATATGGGGGCTCACCTGTATCATCAGGAACGTAACAAGGCTTCTGAATCTGAAATCAGTCTGGGGGGGAATCTTTTTCATACTTTGGGGGGGGGATAAAACACCTTCTGAATCCATTTTGAAATGGAACCAAAGGGTGTTTACTCATCAAATGGAACCAAAGGGTGTTTACCTGTGTAGATGTGTGATATAGATAGGTGGATACGGATGGTCATTTGTCAAAATAGTCTGTATTGAATAGGATGGGTTTGTGAAGGGCTGCATGATGGAAGCTAATAGATCTAACAGGTGAATGGATAAAAATAAAGTGTGATCCAAGAAGAAAACAAGGGTTATTCAAAACAGATATATTTATAGGGTTATGACTTTCATTCTGTGAAGAACAGATCTGGTAAACCAAGTGTCTAAACTCCTTTTATTTCATCTAGTGTTCTTAGACAGCAATTGATAAACTGCTTTGCTGTCTTTCAGCTGACACTTTTGAGCCTTATATATGCAGGTGTGATTAGGTTTGTTTGCTACCAAGTTCCAACATCCTATCATAAGCTTAATCACATATTAAAATGATATTGATATGAATATGAGGCTAGGATCAAGGCTGTCCATTCTATCATTTAGTGATTAAGGGCTTGAGTTATTTGTCATCATAATTAGCTAGCAAAGCAGTGAATGGCCAGAAAAACTTTCCCTAGCATGGATTAAAGGTGGGCCAGATTTGAGGCAGTGATGAAAGAATCAGGCAAAGTTGAGCGGTTTGAGCAGAAACTCTAACAAAGCACAAAAGTCCTTACAAAGCAGTTTAATTCTTGAAATGCAGTCTTCTCGTTAGCTGTTTTGAGAAGCATTTTTGAGAAGGTGAGATAAACATCTCAAAATTAAAAGAAAACACATAAGAAACTTATAAAAGGCTACCTAACAAATCTAATAAGGCCTGAAGGCCAAGATTCAAAGAACTCAATTGCCACATTGCAGCATCTTGACCTCTGGCATGACTAAGAGTGGAGAAATCTGAACATCTCCAGGTCTACCTCAGAAATGACTGGGAGCGTTGTGCAAGCAGTTGCCATAACTTGAGAAATTTGGCTGCAATCCTATACATACTTTCTTGGGAGTAAGCCCCATTGAACACAATGGGACTTAGTTCTGCGTAGACAAGCATATGATTGTGTTCTTTATGGGCTGGTGGGCATTGGAAAGGACTTCATCTCACTCAGTGGACAGGTCTTTTTTTTCCTTTATCTTTGCCTGGCTGACTGCTGACTCATCTGAGGATGTTTTTGTACAGACAAAAGAAGGTAGTTCTTCACAGAGTGCTTAGTTAGTCTGTGCAATTTGTTTTCACAAGATGTGGTGATGGCCACAAGGTTGGATAGATTTAAAAGGGGAATGGACAAACACATGCAGGACAGGTCTACTTGGAGGATATGGAGGACATGGCTACTACCCTGTTTTCCCAAAAATAAGACCTATCTTGAAAATAAGACCTAGCATGATTTTAAGGGTTCTTAAAAGGGTTCCGCTAAATATAAGACATAACATAAGAACATAAAAAGAGCCCTGCTGGATCAGGCCAAAAGCCCATCTAGTCCAGCTTCCTGTGTCACACAGTGGCCCCACCAGATGCCTCAGGGAGTTTGGAGCTCACCTGCCAATACTGGCCTGCTCTATTGCTGGACATGAGGGATTGGGCCAACGGTTCTACAAGCAATAGAATCGTAAGAAATTCAGGCCGGAATGTGGGGTATGGAGAGTTATGACAATGTTCCAGAAGAAGATGACATGATTGCATTTGGATAAATGTAAATTGTTGTACCGGTACATTAAAAAAAAAAATAAGACATCCGCTGAAAATAAGATCTACTGAATACTACTTGCACGCAATGGGGGGTGGGGAGGAGTGTAGTATGCCTCTGCTTGGGGGCTTCCCAAAGGCAGCTGGAGGGCCACTGTGGGAAACAGGATGCTGAACTAGATGGATTTTTGATCTGATCCAGCAGGGTTTTTCTTATGTTCTCACTGTAGTGTTATTTCCAAAGTACCCTATACATTGAGAATGGAGGACAGTCTGACCCCTGTAGACCCATGGCAAGAGAAGTTCTCTCTTCTACAGACCACTTCAAACAGCCCTTTGATTGTCCAGAGCTGACAAATGCAATTGCATTATTCTTTACTACAGACACTACATTTTCCTACAAGCGAACCACTTCCAAAGTCCTGAAGCCAATTGCAAAAAGAGGTGATAGAGAATGTTTCAAATCTCAGCAGCTGGCCATGAAAAGCAGGTGATTTATACTGATATTTCAAGTAGACAGTAAGAAGGTGCCATTTTCACCAAGGACAACGACACCAGCTATGTGTTTGGTGACGCGTGAAGACCTTGATCTTTTTACAGGTATGCTTTTGGTCCAAGATTCAAAATAAGTCCCACAAGGGTGCTTTTTTGAAGCATGCTCTTCATCCTTTTTTCGGCAGGCTTTACCTGTGTGTATTTTGATAGGGAAAAAAATCCCAAGAGATTCAATCCATTGTAGCTCTTTTTTTCTTTCTGATTAGAGAAACATTGTGTGCGAAATATCTCTGGGTTAACTTATTCCACTCAAAAGATCCCATTTTGACTGTGCCACAACCCATCCCCCAAGTGTGCACCGTCCTAAATTAGATTAATACTTACCCTGAAGGAACAGTTATTTCAAAAGAGATGGCTATATTATTACTTGGAAATTAGATGACGAAAGTAGTGCTCATCCCTGGGGTCCACCCAAATACAGCGGCTGATCAAGCTGCAGGCAGAAAACTCCATCCACACTTTGTCTGAATTATCTTGTCAACAGCAAAATATTCCCTCTCTATGTTAACCTAATCAAATTGATCTGAGCTGCTCGGTCTCAAGACAAATACTTGGAACTTTATTTCCAAGGGTTTGGGCTTCAACGTGCTGCTAAGTTCCATTAAACAAGATGACATGCGCGCACGCGCACACACACACACACACACACACACACCCCTTCCTATTCAATGCAAATTCCTAGCATAAGGCAGGGCAGCTCCATTAAGATCTTCTTATTACATACAATGAGCCACAGCTCTGCTGGGATTTGAATGAACAGCTAAGTGACACTCCAAGGCGCTTTTCCTACATGCTGCCTTAGACGGAATAAAATATAGATCAAATGTAACAGTGCAAAACCTGAGCACACCCATTACAAGTGCAACGTTAATGCTACACTTATGCCCTGTCCTGCAGATACGGCACACAGGAAGCTTCTAATGGCCACAGCAAGCTCATGTGTGCTGTCCTTGACTGAGGCCAGGCTTACTCCATGGTAGCACCACAATTATGACATTCTCTCCCTTTTGAGTTAAGATCTATGTCTTCCATCTTATCCTTCCAGTGGGGGCTGAATACTTTTCTTTTTCATTCGGCTTTTCTGCCATCATTTTTGTTCTGTTTTGATTAATATGTGTATGTGTTTCTTTTGGGATATGGTCTATGTCAGGGGTTCTCAACCCCTTCCTGGCCAAGTACCACCTCTGGCACCATTCTCCTGAGCACCACCAGAAGTGACTGGCAATGACATCACCACCAGTTACTTCTGGGGGTTTTGGAGGCCAGAAAACACAGGTAGGAGGCTCTGGTCGGGTGGAAGGGCTCTTCTCAGTGTTCCCGAAAGGCTCGGCTAAAGGCAGGAGCCTCTTGGGAGCAAAAAAACGGTGCTGAAAGTGTCGCATCAGGGCAGGGTTCCAGCGGTCCGGTGGTCTGAGTACCATCAAGCAGTTGGCCAAAGTACCACTGGTGGTATGAGCACCACTGGTTGAGAATCCCTGGTCTATGTTCTCTGTTCTTACTGCTGCTTTTTAAAGGTTTAAATACATTGCTGTGATTTTATCAGTACTGTTTTGCATGTGCTATTTTTTATATTTATTGTTTGCTAATGACTGCATTTATTGGTTTTGGCCTTCTTTTTTGCCTTTGTATTTTATGTCTTTCATAAGCCATCCTGAGCACTCCATTGTGGGAGAAAAGGTAGGATAAAAATATCCTAAATAAATATAGGAGGGATGGTCTCATTTACTTTAAGATCAGCTAGAATTACATCAGCCCTATCAAACCAGAATCTTTGATGCATTTTAGGAGCTCACACCCTGCAGGTGCAGTATAGACTAGACCCCAGTCCAAAATGGATGTGGACCGGTCCTTTAGGAGCCTCCACCATGGGCTGCGGCTTTCAGGATCAAAGATGCTGCTTTGGTACTCGTTACCATGAATGAAGCTCACATGGCTGTCATTCTCCCACCACCACCTTCAGCAGAGGAAAATCTGATGAAGAGTTGGGCCCAGTGGTAAATATGTGAAATCCAGAGGTGGCTCAAAACTGGCCTGAGATTAACCTTCGCCAATCATGTGCCGGTGGGGGGGGGGGGACGACGACCAGAAGGAAATCCAGAGGTGGCTCAAAACTGGCCTGAGATTAACCTTCGCCAATCATGTGCCGGGGGGGGGGGGACGACGACCAGAAGGAAATCCAGAGGTGGCTCAAAACTGGCCTGAGATTAACCTTCGCCAATCATGTGCCGGGGGGGGGGGACGACGACCAGAAGGAAGAGTCATTTTGGGCAAACTGAATGAGATTACTGGATGAGTTGAGAGCAGCAGAGTCCGTTACAATTGTTGCCTAATGTCACATGGACACTTTCCTGGCACTTTAAAAGAAACAGGCCAATTCTGTGTATACAGAATTCTGCATGCCCTTTGAATCACAGCCTTAGAATGCAGCTCTTTAATCCATCCACTGCAAATATTCCCCCTAAAGAAAATGATTCAAGATCTCCATAACAATAACACCCTGTTCCATACTGCACAGGCATATCATCTTTAGAGTAGCTGAAAGATGACTCAGATTATGACAAGTTGCCATACTAGAAACATTTGAGCCCTTGTTTAAGTGCTTGCTGCACCATGTGCTAATCATAAGGAGAAGGAGCAAAGTGTCAAGAAGATATTGTAACTCTGAAATGTTTGTTTTTAGGGTCTCATTTCAAATATGCTTCAATACTTGTATTTGTTGACTTAATGTCACCAGAAATTACTCAACTCACAAGACCTCACAGAAACCTCCATTATCACTTCCAATACATCTATAACAAGGTACCAGAGAGGGCATTTTTTAAGAGAGACTTTACAAGGTCTTTTGCAACTGAACATTAATGACATGCTGATAATTTTGCCAGAAGAAAATACTGTTTACTGCTAAGCAATGCCAAATTTCTGCTTAAGCTGCTAGGAACATAGGAAACATTTAGTGGGTTAACATGGGTCCATTGACAGTCCAATCCTGTGCAAGTTGCAGTGGCCAGCCTAGATGGCCAGCAGCTGCAACCTGTGCAGGATGCGGTCCATGTTGTCACAGATGGGACTCACCTTGGGGTCCCCCAGTGTATGCCCCGGGGGCCCCAATGAACTTCCTCGGATGTGCGCCAGCTCTGGAGCTGGCGCACAACTGGGGAGGCTGTGTAAGGCCAGACCAGCCCGGGAAGGGGCTTGTGATATCAGCGCAACCCAGCACCGATATCTCCGCCCCCTCCCAGGCCAGGCCGTCTAATGGCCCCCTCCGCTGCCACCCCAGCCCTCCCGCCACAGGACTCACCCCTTTCTAGTGGTGTGGAGCCCTGAGGGTGGCCGAGTAAGCGGTGCAAGCCTCCGCGCTGGTGTTGCAAAAGTGCTTTACGGCTACAGAGCAGGAGCTCCACCAGCATCCATTTGTACTGGATTGGGCCGTTAGTTTATCTAGATGATGGATCCCTGGAGATGACTCTACAGGGTTTCAGAGAGGGGTCCCAGGCCTCCCTGAACATACCATAAATTCAACTTCATCAAAAGCCCATACCCTACAACTATGTGGAGGACCCATCCCATCTGACATATGCTCAAAGAGACATAAATGTTAGAACTCATTAATAACCAAGATGAATGAAATAAAGTCATTTTCGACTGGGTTTTCATTCCATAATTCCGCAAAAGCAGAGGACTATAAACCAATAACCCTGCTAAACGCAGCACAGGCCAAAACAGGATTTCGGTACTTAACTGTTGGATGAAGGCAGAATGTTGTGAATTCAGTACTGGAAAAGTGGGCAATTCTGAAAAGCAAAAACCAGTCAGGTACATAATAGATTAAATAAGCAACCTGCTGTACGTGCACACACAGGACTGGATACCTATTACCGGGAAAGCTATTGACTACATGTCATATGAAAAGAACGAAGAAGGGAAATGAGTCAGTTGTTCAGATTTGCCTTTACAGAAAGACTTGATTTATTATCTGGGGGAGAGAGAGAGAGAGAGATAACCAGGAACTTCTTTTTCACAGTATAACAGTAGCATCAAGTGGTCATTTCAAATAATCCAACATTCGATAGCTGCCTATTTCAAAAGGCATAGCTGGGTAGTAATAACACCAAATAATTTTAAAGCATAAAACTCCATATACTCACTTTCAGTTACTACAGCACATTGCCTTTGCTTCTAAAAACTAATTCAGATGACTTTACTCTCTAGCATTGGCTTCTTTCCTGCCTAGGCTGAATCGCTGTCATTGGGTTATAGAGGCATCAACACATGCCCAGGAATCCTATACCCACCTCAAAAAGAGATTCAGGAGTCGATCAAATTCTGACTTCCACTGTAAGCTCAATGCAACTGATTTTTCTTTACTTTTCTTGGACAGGCATTTAGTAGTCAAAGATAAGCAGCTGATTTGCAGAAGGCCTGTAGGTTGTTGGTAGAGCACAGGCTTTGCATGCAGAAAATCCTGGGTTCAATTCCTGGTCTCTCCAAGTAGGGTAGGGACAGACTCCTATCTGGAATTTGAAGAGCTGTTGCTGACCGCCGATATGAAGTTTAGACAATCATGACCTAGATGGACCAACAGTCTGATTCAGTAAAAGGCAGCTTCATATGTGGATTATATTACCTTTGTACAGGTTGATTACCATATTTGTCGGCTTATAATGCGCACTTTTCCCCCTGAAATTTAGGCCCAAAATAGTAGGGTGCGTGTTATATACTGATGCTGCAATTAAATCAGTGGTTTTAAAGTTTTTCACGGCACTTGGCTGCTTACCGCGTTGTTGTCATTGCTGTAACCTCCACTTGCCACCGCCACTCTTCGTCCTGGGGGCCGGCTGCATCGCGACCCAGCCACGACTGCCCCCGGCTCAGCAGCTCCTGCGTTCCAGAGAGCTTGCACAGACGCGAGTCTCACAGACACTGAACGTGATTGCAAGCTCTCCAGAAACGGCCGAGTTACTGGGACGTTTCCGGAGAGCTTGTAGCTGCGTTCCAGCGTTTGTGATATTTGTGTCTGTGCAAGCTCTCTGGAATGCAGGAGCTGCTGAGCGGGGGCAGTCCCAGCGGGGCTGCGATGCAGCCGGACGGCGGGATGAAGAGTGGCAGTGGCAGCAATGACAACAACAACGTGGTAAGCAGCCAAGTGCCGCAAAAAATGCTTTAAAAGTTTTTTTTTACTCAAACAGCACTGTTAAAGCTAAGGTGTGCATTATATGCCAGTGCACATTATACACCGATAAATATGGTACCTTGTATCCAGATATCCGAAATCCAGACTATTCCGAAATTCAGACACATGACTTAAAAAAAAAAAAAAAAAACACTTTTTCCAGCTCTTGGCTGGCATAGTACAAAGCATGTCGCTTCAGCCCTATTAACTCCCCATCATGAGTAACTGAAGGATGAATTTACAGTTAAGTGATACATTTTCTATTTTGCATTGTTGTTCAGTCGTTAAGTCATGTCAGACCCTTCGTGACCCCATGAACCATATCACACCAGACCTTCCTGTCCTCCACTGTCTTCCGGACATTATTATTTAAAATATATTGTATAAAATTACCTTCAGGCTATGTGTATATATGAGACATGAATTAATTTTGTGTTTAGACTTGGGCCCCATCCCCAAGATCTCTCAATATACTGTATTGGTCTGAGTATAAGACTCACTTTTTTCTCCTAATTTAAGTTTTTAAACTAGGGGTGCATCTTATAATCAGGCTGTTGCAATTTAATGCCAGTGATTTAATTGAATTTTTTTTAATAGCTCCAAACTTTAAGGGTGTGTCTTATAATCAGGTGTGTCTTATACTCTGGACAATACGGTAGTTATGCAAATATTCTGAAATTCAGACAGCTTCCTGTCCCAAGCAGTCCGGATAAGGTATACCTAAGCTGTACTTTAAGATGTCTTGTAACTTGAATAGAAGTATTTAATCTTATACTTCTCCACCCTGAGCTTGCAGGAAAAGCTGGGAGAGAAACTCAGGACATTGTTGTTGGTACATTCATTTTAGATGAAAGGTTTACGGCTGCTGAAGCCATTTTAACAGTCAGGCAAATGAGCATAAAGGGGCCCCTTACAGTTTTGGGAAGAGATTTTCCTGACATTCACAGTGCAGGTTTATTGTGTTTCGTATAAAAATCCTACGATGACAGATGGCCAAGATCCACGGCAGATGCATTTAAGGTCCACCGAGGCCGATACAAAAGACTCAGGATCATGAAATATGTGGGTGGAAGAATAAATATTCATTGTTCTCGTCAGTATACCTTGCATGGGTTAGTGCCCCCAAAGTTTTGACCCTCTGCTGCATTTCAGGAGGCTTAGAATTCCTCATAATTAAGTTGGTGACATTCCGGAGGCTAATTTCACATGGAACGTGAAAATTCACATTTGAGAATATTGATGAAAAGGCAACAGCAGCGGTGGCAGCTGTTGGACTGAGAGCAGGGCTATGGGCCAAGCACTCAACAGCTCTATTCCCATCTCTACCACCGCATGACCTTATTAATAGACTTTCACTTGCACTTCACACATTTTCATCAACATTATTCTCTCGGGCACACAGACAAACTTTGGGACTGAAACAAAACAAGGCAAGGTTTCAAAAAGTTAAGCGACGTGAATTCTACTATGTAGGTCTGTCGCTTCAGCCCTATTAACTCCCCATCATGAGTAACTGAAGGATGAATTTAGAGTTAAGACAAAATTTTCTATTTTGCATTGTTGTTGTTGTTCAGTCGTTAAGTCATGCCAGACCCTTCGTGACCCTATGAACCATATCCCGCCAGGCCTTCCTATCCTCCACTATCTTCCTGAGTTCGCTCATTTTCATGTTCGTTGCATCGGTGATGCTATCTAACCATCTCATCTTCTGCCTTCCCCTTTTGCCTTCAGTCTTTCCCAGCATCAGAGTCTTTTCCAATGAGTCCTCTCTTTGCATTAGGTGGCCAAAGTATTTGAGATTCAGCCCAGCCCACTATACCAGATTTTCAACACTTGGCCCTCAGACTTGTCCTGGTCCACAGAAAGTGATGTCACAGACAGTAAGGTCCAATTCAAATATTACTGGTTACTGTAGCCCATGACCTTCCTTGTGCACTAAGGGAACTAACCAGGGGAGATCAGCTTTGTAACAACCACTAGACCAAAAACATTTGGACTCAGAAAAGGTTCAAACTGCTAGTTCAGGGGTGGCCAACCTTCCACCATTAGGGCTTCTGTGTTTTTAAGAGTTGTGTAGAAGACAGAATCTCGGCAGCTGCAAGTGCTGATGGTGCTGCTAAAGCAGCTGCACCTGTTGAAATGCCCTTGCCTATACAACCATTTAAAGGGCCAGCATTCATGTTGAAAGGTTGGCCACCACTGTGCTAGTTGGTAAACTCTTGTGTTCTTTTTTCCCATCCTCATCTTCTCAACAGTATGGCAAGAAAAGATCAGGCAGCAACAAAGTTGTCTCACATACCAGAAACAGGCTAAGCTCAGTTCTTCCTGCTAAGTAGCTGGGAGTGTAAAGAGCATCAAATGTCCTTCAGTGCCACAAGTGAGAGCTGGTTAGCGAAACAGGAAAAAATAGAAGAGCTCTTGTTGATTAGGCCCAGATTCTCATTATTGAATGAGAAGCAACCATTGTATGTATTTAGACACAAGGAACAGTGGTGTATGGCAACTAAGATAATGAAAGCCACCCCAGATGTGGATGGACAGGAATGTCCAAGGCCTCTCTGTAGCCTATGACTTTCCTTGTGCAAATTCAACCCTCTTTGCCCTTCTGACCCAGCAAGTTCCCAGTTTGCCCCTTTAAGAGGCAAAGGCCTACTTTTTTCCAAATTAGTTCTCCTCTTCCACGCACGAATCTGTCAGTCAGAGTCTATAAGCCAATCTGTAAGGCCAAGTTAGGGTAAGTCCACAAGCCAGTCCAGAAGCCAAGTCAGGGTAAATCCAAGCATCCATTCACAAAGTAAATTCACCTTCTCGCTTTCCTTCTCTCTGCTACCCACACCCTTCCTTCCTCCAGGTGCTGCTTTTATCCCTAAAGACCTGGTTGCCTCTAGTGGCTGCAGCTGTGCAGCATGCCTGCTGCTAAAGCCTAGGTTTTAACCCTTTATTCCCCAGATTTGCTAGACCTAGGGGCTACTATAGACACCACAAACTACCTCCTCAGGGAAATCTTCCTCATTCTCCAATACACCTCCTCACCACTGCCTTTGGTAACAAACAGCTCAATTCTACCTAATGTTCTGTGCATCAATGCTGCAAAGCCAGCACAACTTATGCTGCATTCTGCACAGAAATTAGCAAGGTGGAGGTCACCTCAGAGTAAGGGAGAATTTGTCCCCTTGCCCCAGGGAAATCTCCAGCTCACACAATGGGTCCACTCAGACCTGTGTGAGCTAAAACAGGCCCAGGAAAGGGGATAGGATCCGGCATGTGCCAGCGCTGCCAATCCCACCCTTTCCTGGGCCCAATTAGCCCTCCCTTGCTCTGTTACACCCATCCCTGCTCTCCCCCGCCCTGTTGCGTCCTTGCGCCGCCCGGTGCAAAACGTACTTTCTCTGGCCCATGCTGCTCTGTCTGGAGACATTCATGGGTAGGCTTACCAGATCCATACTGGGACAGAGTGCTAGACCTTTAGGAGAAGGAATGTGGGCGGGTGTCGCTTGTTAAACCTTTATAGCCCAATCCTAGGCATGTCTACTCATTTCTGCTACTTCATTATATCCCTGCAGAAATAATACTCATGGTTTGAAAAGGAAGTAGCAATGGCCAAGAGACTACTCACAAGTGCACCAGTGTCCATATTTCCATATTTGTAGGTTGACCCCATGCATTGCCTAAAGAAACTGGGATTTGGCTCAGATGATGTGCTCTGGCTTAAAATGGGAACCACTGTCCTGATTGTGGGCAGCCTAGCGACCCAGCCACTGCAACTCACTTCTTTGGCCTTCTCTATCCCATCCTCTGGAAATCATTGCCTTGTATTAAACTTAAATGACTAATGTTCGGAAGAACAGAGTGGATACTGTGGTTGGCTGTTCACATTTGCTTTAGCTCAGGTTTGCACTATATGTAACCCTTCAGACACAGCTTGCCAGTCATGTACGGCAACTGGCCAGGGGGCTTGATAAGCTTCCTGCTTTTGCTGCCTATCTGGGACTGCAACAATAGGGGATTGTCAATCACCCAGCAGGCCTCAAGATATGAATTGTGTCCAGTTTGGTGGGTTACAAGGTGTGCAGGTCTTCTTTAACCAAAGAATGCACAATAATATAATCCTGAACAAAGGAGAAATTTTCAGGAAAAAAGATTGCAAGTGTTCATCTACAACAGCTATTTCCAATGTCAATTGTCAACCCATTAAATTTATTTTATGAGAGAGAAGAGGAAATTGTGCTGCTTCCAAAGGAGGAAGTATAGTATTAAAAAGTGCCATTATCAATTAATTTTGATTTCTGGCTTCTTCCTCTGATATGTACTGGTCTTGCATTACTGATGGAAACAGGAAAAAAAACACAAATTCCATCTCAAAGAGAGCATGCTTAATGACACTGATTTAAAGAGCATTTCTACTGAGTTTAAGAGTTTTACATGGTTATCTTTGTGTAATAGATCACATTTAGAAGGTTGTGGGACACATTCAGAAGGAGAAAGGTTAAATCCAATATTTAACGTGTCAGTTTCAGTGTAACTTTTTGCATTTTTGTGTATTACATAGTTAAGGTACTGAAAGATGAAACTAAGAATCCTCAAAACAGACAGCAATGCAGAGGACCAGTTCAAATAAATTGAATTTAGAAATACATTACATGCATGTGTACCTCTCTCTCTCTCTCTCTCTCTCTCTCTCTCTCTCTCTCTCTCTCTCTCTCTCTCTCTCTCTCTCTCTCTCTCTCTCTCTCTCTCTCTCTCTCTCACACACACACACACACACACGCCACAATCCAACACAGAGTTAACCATGTGTAAGCCCATTGATTTCAATACACACTTAATTTTGGATAGGATTGTGGTCACTATATGCTTGATGCAAGAAAAGGGGTGAGATGTGGGATCAGGAAACCCAGTCTATCACACAAACAAAACCTACAAACTTCGACTGGTTAAAATTTTACAGGATAAAAAGCCATGAATAAAACCAGAAAATTTAATACACAGTAAAAACATGTAAAAACATGTTAAAAACAGTTTTAAAACTCACAGGTTAAAAGCAATGTTTCGACCAGTTTATACTGGACTTTCTCAAGCTCACCCCTCAAGAGGCAGAATGGTGAACTGCCCAGATCCTGCTAACCCTCAAGAAGGAAAAGGATCATACTGTCAGCCAATAGAAATGGAACCTACAAACAATGGTCCATGGCTACCAATTAGCCTAAGATAACCCCACAGAGAAGCAGGAAGATCTTTTTACCGAGGAAACACTTATTGTGCTTCAAATCCCCTTTGAATCCCCATTTGGAGGGGATTTGAATCCCCTATCCGTTCTGGGGCCGCCTCACGTTCTCGCTGCACCGCTGGTTACACCGGTGGTGTAAGTTGGATAGGATTGCGCTGTTAGTGTCTCTCCTAGCCTCGCTAACACTTGAAAGGAGGAGAGAAGCCGCACTGACTACTTCAATGAACAAATTAACGAACCTGATATAACTCTCACCCAATTAAACTAGATACCTAAGGGTGCTGTGTCTGTGTATCTATTAAAAAGTAGAAGATTGCTGCCGGTCATGAAAACTTAAAATCGTATCTAAAACCTATGAACTCATCTAGGGCAGGGGTTCTCAACTGTGGTAAGTGTACCACAAGTGGTACTCCGGCTAACCGGAGGTGGTACGCAGACCGTCGGAACCCAGCTCCAATTCAGCTGCAAAGCAGCCACCTTTTCACTCCCAAAAATCTCTGGCCATTGGCCGAGCTTCTCGGGAGCACTGCGAAGGGCTCTCCTGCCTGCCCTGACTTTCCTCTTAATTTTCTGACCAAAAACGCAGCTGAAACCCAGAAGTAAGTGGCGATGAGATCATCGCCACTTACTTCTGGTTGTACGCCAATGGAAGCGGGCCTCAGAGGTGGTACATGACTCACCGGAGGTTGAGAACCCCTGATCTAGGGGATAATGTAAGCATAGAAGCAGGCTTCTAAGGGCCCAATTCTATCCTCTTCCCCCTTGCCCCCAAAGGCTCATACTGCATCCAGCAGGGGGGAGGGAACCCAAGGGCAATTGGGAGATAAGTATAAAACATTTATGTACATTTCTATGGGTCTTCTTGGACATACACCACCAGTTTTGGTGGCTTATGTCTGCAGAGATAAAAGGGTGAGGAGCTCCTCAATGGAGGGGTTTCGTGGGTGCGGCTGGGTCCATCAGTGGAGTAGCAACATTGCTGCCTCTTGCAGCAGCACACACAAAATGGCTGCCGACAGCACACTGTGCATGCCATCAGCACCCATTTAGGACGATTCAGGGCACCTTTAGATGGGAGTGACTCCCATTTAACCAATAGTAGACATTCATAGGATTGAGATATTAATTCCCATTGATTGGAGTGGCATTGACGTCCCAGAAAATGTGCTTAGGATTCCAAGTGTAGGATTTGTTTCAAATATAGCATTAAAGAGATATAAATTCCTTTTCCAGTTCCTTGCAGTTCACCTGCTGATGATACTAAACAGAGGCAGATGTCTGCTGGTGTGATAAAGTATTAGAAGCTACTTAATGCAGCTCTGCAAGTGATCCAATTAGGTCTTCATTAGCCTGAGAAAAAGGGGAGGCAACAAGCAAAATCTTGCTACATTTGCTCATAGTACATCACATCTTCCTGCTATATCTCATGGCAGTTAATATTTCCTTATCCTCCATACAGAATACATCTTTAAAGAGCTGAGTTTCTACAATTCTCATTTTACAGTAGCCCATTTTACACAAGTGGGATTGAGATTATGATGCACCTAAGGGCCAAACTACATGTTACATTACGGGCCCAATCCTAATGGTTCGCTAATGTACCAGCAATGCAGCTTTATGGCTGTCACAAAAGACGACACCATATAGCACAATCTGGCGGCCACAGCCCCAAGAGTCTTGTCAATAAGCCCCAGTGCTGGGAAGTCAGTGGGGGGGGGGGGTCAGAAGACGTGGGGTCGGTGGAATGGGGCAGGGAGGGGGAGGAAAAGAGAAGATAGGGTGGGTAGGGGGAGGAAAGGAGAAGATGGGGTGGGTAGGGGGAGGATCGAGGCCAGGAAGGAGGTGGTATTGGCGGCAGCAGCATTGCCGATATCCTATCCCCCCCCCCATTCCAGCCTCGATTCAGCTACCTGGATCCACTCAGACTTGCACCAGCAAAGTAGCTGGCACAGGTGGCACACCCAGCAGGGATGCTCAGCTAGCAAAAGAGAATCCCTTGATTAGTTCACCCTACCTAGGATCCCAGAACTTCTATAAGAACTCTGGCACTACTGGTGCCTTGTGTTCTTCACGCCACCATGCATCATCCTGCCTTGCTGTCTGTGAATCATTGACCCGCTGGTGCTGCATTAAGTCACCCCCATTCTAGTTGCCATCCAAGGACCACTGTGCCAGCCACATACTGTGCAAACTGTCATAGAACAATGAGCAAAACAAAGCAAAGAAAAGCAGAGGACACGTTCTGTGCTAGAGACAAACCCGAGAATGCAAAGCAGTTGACTTTCAACCTCCCTTTTTAAGTGCTGTGAAAATCAGTCCAGGGGATAGTTACATTTTAACGGTGATGCTAAACAGCCATCTTTAAAAAGTTATGAACCTATTTATCCTGTGCTTTCATAATTGAATTTTACAATAGAGGAGGAAGAATTTATTCACTTTCCTGGCACAATTACTTCCAATCAATTTAATTAGAATCTAAACCGTAGCCAGCACCGCTGGCCTCTTGTACTTTGGCCATTTACTGACATTTAACTTTGGGAAAGGGGGTGGATTTACCTAACTCTTATATGCCCTCTTGCTGCCCCTACAGCCTACTCTGTGATGTCTGTTCAATAATCCACTTACTGAAACAGAGACAGCTGCTCATTTGTCTATTAAGGGTAAAGGTATCCCCTGCTCAAAAGCCAGTCGCGTCCGACTCTAGGGTGCGATGCTCATCTCCTTTTGTAAGGCCGAAGAGCCAGCGCTGTCCAAAGACGCTTCTGTGGTCATGTGGCCAGCATGACTAATGGAACACTGTTACCTTCCTGCCGCAGCGGTACCTATTTATCTACTTGCAATTTCTTGCTTTCGAACTGCTAGGTTGCTAGGAGCTGGGACAAGACACGGGAGCTCACTCCGTCATGCGGCGGCACTCGGGTCTCGAACTGCTGTCCTACCGACCTTCCGGTCTGCAGTTTAACATCTTAACACTAAGCCACCGCGGCCCCTCATTTGTCTATTACCTGAAGATTTCCTTTCAAGAACAACCAGAGAGAAACTATTCAAGGAGTTCTTTTAAAGTACAAGGACTATATGAATAGGTCTCAAGGGATGACCCCACTAATGATGTGTCCTCTTTGGTTGGATGCCATGGTTTCCTCTTGCTGTTTGGAACAGGCCAGCCATGATCCAAGAGCTAATTGTATTGATATTAACCTGTTTTAACAAGCCTAAAGTATCAATAAATCATTTCTTTCGCAGTTCTAGTGATCACACTCCATTGTTAATGTACTGTGCTTGAATTGACAAATAGGCTGAAAAATCGTCTGTTTCCTGTAAGACACATTGCTGTCTCAAGCCTCACTTCCCATAGCCATGAACGGCCCTTTCGAAATGAAGATTTTGAGGAGCGCATCAAAACATTCCTCAAATTGGCTACACTTTTAATAGTTCTCTGCATAGATATTTCATCCCTGTAGAAACCACCAAGACCCAATTATCAATTCCCCTTGAACATCACGTAAATGGAAGTATTTTGTGCCAGAAATTTATGCAGAATAAATGTAACTGGTGCTCTTCAGTCTATAGTCTCAACTTTCAAAATCTTACTGCTCAAACGAAAAGGTACCACTTGACAAATAGCAATAGCAACCTTGCACACACTTTTGTGCACCCATGGCTTACTTGAAATGAACAATAATTTTTTCTAATTAGCAACCACAGGAGCTAATTGCAAGAAGAATTCACAAATCTGAGGTGAGAAGATTGCTGCTCGAGTTTTGCATCCGTGAAAAGGAAAGCTTTGTTATTTGAATTTTATAACGGATTTTTTTTCTTCCCCCCCCCCATCCATTTACAGATGAGCTTTAAACACTAGTGGTATGCGAGGTCTCTCTCTCTCTCTCTCTCTCTCTCTCTCTCTCTCTCTCTCACACACACACACACACACACACACACACACTCACTCACTCACACACACACACAAAGATCGACCTTGGGTAATTGTAATGTGCTGACCTTCAAGCAGCAGTATTATCAACCCAAGAATTTCACAGCTAGTGAAGCAAATGCAAATGCAAACATCACACTAAGATACCTACCCCATTAAGTTTTAATTTTTCATTTTCTTTTTTAAAATCATAATACATAGGCTTACCATATCGCCGACCGGGACGCTCCGTTTTGCCCTTAAGGGCAAAATGGAGCGTCCCGGTCGGCGATATGGTAAGCCTAATAATACAAAATAATTTAGGTATAAATATAAGTACAGTCGGACCTCACTATCTGTGGGGGATCCATTCTGTACCCCCCCCCCGGTGAATAGCAAGGATCCATGGATACTGGATTCCCCCTTAAAAAGGAAAAAAAGTTTAAAACGTGGGTTTATTTTTTACCTTTTAGAAGCAAATCACTGCGTGTCTTGCTTATAACAGGCTGAAATCATGCTCTGGAAGCCTCTTCCGTGTTGCGTGACTCCCTCTCCCAAACGCATAGCTCCAGAATGCATTGCAACAGCCTCCTACTCCCTCCTATTACTCTTTTCTTAGAGAGTCCCTTTTTAACAAAACAGGAAGTGCAGGGCATGCTGGGAGTGTCCCCCATGCATTCTGAGCTTCCTGCTTTGTTTAAAGGGACAACAGGAGGAAGAAGCAACAAGAGGAGATGGGGTCTGGGTAGCCACTTTCTGCATAGTTTTGGGGGGCAGTGTTAGTAGAGGGGCCTTTGAGTTGGGTAGTGGATGACCTTGGACTGTCCTTGCTTCTGTATGCAAGGCAGGTGCTCTGTCACCGATTTATGGTCCTTCCTTTGTGTTAGAACTATTAACATTCAAGAGACTGTGAGCCAGCCATCTGTACTTGGAGCCAGGATGGTGTAGTGGTTTGGGAGTTGGACTTAGACCTGGAAGATCCAGGTTCAAATCCCCGCTCAGCCACGAAGCTTCCTGGGTGACCTTGGGCCAGTCACTATCTCTCAGCCCCACCTACTTCACAGGGTTGTTGTGAGGACAAAAAGGAGGGGAGGAAATATGTACACCACTCTGAGCTCCTTGGAGGAAGGGCGGTATAAAAATGTGAATAATAATAATATTTGTATAATCCCAGTATTAGAAAGCAGTACAAAACATCACTCTCCAGTTATACATTAAATGCAGTTGTGCAAATATATGCATGATGCATGAGCAAGCTATATTGAAAAAAAGGAAGCAGGAAAAGCACTCTATACTATTATTTATTAAGTGAACTCAGTTCAAAGATTTAAATGACTTTATGATGTTAGTGTTGCCAAAAAATGCCCCAGTTTGGTGATGTTGTGCCAGAAGGAGTCTGAGCACTGATGTACAATATGAAGAGTGTTGCCATTTTCTGCAACAAAAAGGGCGCTCTGCAAAGACAAAGTTCAGAGCTGCAAGTACAATGGGGCTCCTACCATTATTCTGAATGTGGGAGCTTGCATGTGGAAATGCTTCATAGGCACATAAGCGTGTCCACCACACACCTCTGGGTTTGAGCAATGAAGTTCAAAACAAAGATAGGCTTCTAAGCTGAAATAATGAGAAGCATCCACTGAGTTGCAAGAAACTGACATTTTTAAAATAAGGGATGTTCCTTTCAAATGAACCATACCTAATAAAAACATGCTATGAATCGTTTTAAGAGAGGAGAATTTAAAGCAGGTACTGTAAATTGAGTTGGTAGAGTTGGAAGAGGGAAGTTCACTGGCTGGAATATATAGCATAGCAGGAAACAAGGGCAGAGAGCTTGGGCAGAGCAAGGCTATGGTACAGAGAAAGAGATACTGGTGAGTACCAGAAGGGGACAGGAGACCAGGGCCAAGTTTAAGCCAATTGGACCAACTGCTCCCAATTGGGCCCTGCACCTAAGGGCCCCCTGTGCTAGGGTAATCTACTCTAGTCTTGGCAAATACAGACGACAATGTGCTTAGATCCGTTTGATCCATTAACCTACATGCACACGTTTTTGATTGCTTTCCATTCTACCATAGAGATATAAATAAAATGTATTATAGACTTTATATCTTAAAGATTCTACAGACCTTGACTGTTAACCTGGGGTCCTGCAAAAAAAAAAAAAAAACAAGTTTCCAATTGGGTCCCGCAGTTCCTAAGGCCAGCTCTGCGGGAGACAGTATTTGGAACAATATTCTCTACAATATATTTGTTTCTTCCTCATTTCACATAGTTGGATCTTTACTATAGTAGCTATGTTCATGGGGTGCTCCCCAGTTGTATTCAGTGTTTTCAATACATTAACATGCAGTCCGTTGTCCCCAAGCTTACAAGTACCTTGAACAGTTGTCCAAGGATCAGATGTTCCTGTCCACAATCTCATTCAGGTTTCTTTGGCCTCTGGTCTAGGTCCTTTGCAGTGACTGTCTCTTGGCGGTCTTCTGTTTTTCTCGTCATCCCATTCTCCTGCCTCTCTGAAGCCACAGCTGCTACTTAATCAGGTCTAGTAGTAGGTTTACATCTGCTGCTTGAGTCAGGAATATGCGGCTTAGCACACATAAGCCTGTGTTGCCTTACCATCTGCTTCAGCTTCCTGTCGCAGGTGGTCAAGGATACAATAAGCCTCTGCAGTGTGTGGAATGGGAGGGCATATTATGGCTGGTGCTAAGCTTTGAAATGTGTCAAAACTTCTACACAGCGCTGGGTTTTCAAAACTTTTCCAGAACAGTCCCAGGCTATTTTCACAATTAGATTGTTCTACTAGACTGTTTCCACTATCTGTGGAACCCTCTAAGGCAGTGGTTCCCAAACTGTGAGTCATGGCTCCCTAGGGAGCCACGGAAACCAGCCAGGGGAGCCACGGAATCCTCACAAAAAACCTGCCACCCTATACAATGGATAAGATTGTAGCCCTAATGTGGAGCCGCAGCAAGTCATGCCCCCCCGCCATTTTGCAACCCATTTCAGAGCCAAACGGCTCCAGGGCAGGAGGGAGGGCCCAGCTCAACACAGGTAAACTTTTACTGCTTTTCCCCCCTTCTGCCTCCCCCTCCAAAGCTGCGCCTGGGGCCCAGGGCACCAGGGCCCCCCACCGAATGACGCTTCTGCACTGCACTAAGGCTTTTTAACCTAATTCCTCACACAACAATAATTCCCAGGATTCTTTAAGGGGAGCTAAGGCTAAAAACGAATATAAGCTTGCATTATAGGTGTCCTCCGGGTCAAGATTCTTATTCAATACTCTTTGATCTGCCCCATTTTATATTGGGGCAATCAGATTTTCTTTTCTGAAGTAACAAAATAAAACTAAGAAGCGAAGGGTGGTAACAAAATACTTCTTAACCAAGAGGCTCTTTCCCCCATTTGAAGATGGGCATTGTGTACATTTGGCTGTTAGCAGCTGTCAAAGAAGGATCCCTGTGAATAAGCCCTTGCTAACAAAGATTTAGTCTTAAGCACATGGAAACAAAGAGTTTGTGCTTCAAAGCTATCATCTCCCTCTGCGAATGACTGAAACAATCTCTTTTATCCCATTTAAGGATCCTGTCACTTAGGATTAGCTGCCGCTAGCCTCAGTTTCTCTGCATAAGGATTGGTATTGAACACGATCCTTTGAGTGTTATCATTGCACCTGGTCGAAATTCTGATAGAAAGAAAAAAAAAAGAGTTTAGTCTTACTTGCCTAAGAAATAGCAGGTGGTGGAGGAATAAGGTTATTTAAAAAAAAACAAGCAAATAAACAAATATTCTTCAGTGGGACTTGAAAACTACATTCTCTTTTTTCCGATTGAAAACAACTTATTCTGGGTGCAGTATACAAAAGATGTAGGTTAACAAAGTCAGGAAAAGCTGTGAATAGCAAACACAATCCTTCCCTAAGGACGAGCAAAGAAGATCTATCGAGGAGCAATAAAACTGCTGATGTGTTGTTTGGGGTCTGGTATATTTTTTTTAAGGTGGGAAAAGAGTGGGGAAAAGCTGGTAGTCAGGGCCGTTAATAATTAAAGACACGTCAAGCTGAAGAATTAGAAACGGTGGCAGGAAATTGGTGGGGGGGGGGAGAACAATAAGACTTCTAAAAACCAGTTTAGCACTTCATTAGCTCCCTTTAATCTCTACCATATCTACAAAAGCTCAGTGAACCGCAGGTATTTTACAGATATTAACCTGTTCCGAACCTTTATATATATATAAAAAAAAAGACTGGGGCGATCAAGCTTGAGTTCTGTTCTACCCAAAGTGATGTTATGGCTCCAATAGCTCTGCCTTCTGAAGCCGGATAATGTACTGGATCCTTCTTAGACGGATGGTCATTTTGAAAGATATTAAACTGACACCCCCACCCCAAGAAGAGCATACTTTGGCTCAGCCAAATCCATATGTGATTCTTTCTATCTATCTATCTGAGAGAGAGGGAGAGAGGGAGAGAGAGAATACTTTGTAAAATATTTCTAGGCTTTGCTATCCCAAGCGAATCTGCTATTCTGACCCCATAGATACACACAATTACAGCAGTGAAGAGCAGCTTATGACTATGTAGTCATAGCAGCAGCCTCTGTGTGGCATGTCAGGCAAGCCCATTCTGTCACTCTCTTTGTTCTAATTCTCTTTCAAAAAGGTGGCTGTAGAATAGTCGATATTGATTCATATGACCACCAAGCTGCAAAGGCTGCTTCAACTTATACTGTGCATTGGCCCATGGCCACACAGTCATGCGTAGCCGCTCTGCCATGTGCAAACTGTGCTGATGTAGCTTTGCATGCTCTCATAAACCACCAAATCCTCTGCACACTTATTTGGGAGTAAGCGCCATTGAATTCGGTACCTAGGATGAGGATACAAATGTATATAGTGACACTTTCATGTGATTCGACCAACACAGGACAGACTGGTCATAATCAGGGGTTGACACATGGTAGTGATTTCTAGCAGCCATCACATACCTTTGTATCATTACTGATAGTATGGTTAATGAACTCTTATGCTTGGGTCCGCACAGATGGTCCAACAATGGCTTAAATCCCTCTAGGATCTCGCACAGTGATCATCATCAGTTCTACCCCTGCAGTTTTCCTTACCAAAGCAGTGTAGGCAGTCAGTGCCAGTTGTAAAAGGCGCTCTAGCAGTGCACTGCTGGGAATGCTAGTGGGAAGGTCGGAGCCTTCCCGCCAGTGCCTGTGGATCTGGAGCTGCCCACTGCCAAAGGTAAGGTGGCGGGGGAGGTGGGAGGGGTGGGGAGGGCAGAAAGGGGGCAGAACAGGGCAGCGATGTGGGCAGGAGATGGGCAGATTGGGTCCAGGAAGGGGGTGGGTTTGGCAGCAGCAGCAGCCGCTGAATCCTAACCCCCCTTCCTGTACCTGATCCTGTGGCGCGGGTCCATGTGGACGTGCACCAGCTATTTAACTAGCGCAGGTCTGAGTAGACCCCACACGCCACAGAGACTAGGGGAACAATTGTTCCCTTAGAGGAGACCTATGCAACTGACCCCTCACAGGATGCAGCAGTAGCCATTTTGGCACCACTGCATCAGCAGAGGGGGGGGGAAGAATAGGATTGGGCTCTTGGTGGTTTTTTTCAGTCTTCCAAGTGAGGTACTCCATTCTTCTGAACATTATGCAGTATTTTGTTTTGCTATTTGTTCCAGTTTGATTTCATCTCAGCACAGTACATGTGCTTCCCCCAAGCAGACATGTTCTTTCCAAGGGAGATTTTACCACCCGTCCCCGCAGCCATGCTACTGCCACCCATCACTTCAACAGCGTTGAAAAGACAAGGCTCAGTGGAGCACACTTTCAAAGTGTCCTAACTGCAGGCATGGCCCAGCGTGCACTTGGCACTCTAGGTCAAGCCATGCAAAGTGGTGGAGGGACTGCAGCTGCCCAGCATGCAGAAGGTCCCAGGTTCAATCCCTGGCATCTTCAGGTAAGGCTGGGAAAGACCCCTGCCCTAAATCCTGGAGAGATGCTGCCGCTCAGTGCTGACAGTACTGAGCTAGATTGATCAAAGGTCTGACTTAGGAGAAAGCAGCTTCATGTATCCATATATGGCCATGCTCTTGTGTACTGTCAAGTAAAAACTGAAGGGCTGGTCAAGAAGACAGGAGCGGCAAGTGTTGCCCCATGACCTTTCAAAATGAGAATGTTGCCAAGAGACTTTGGGATGCCAATGACTTGTGAGCAAGAATGGAACATGTGCCAGACTGGACTGTATAAAGACAGAACGCGATGCCCATGCCGCGTCTCTGTCTCAAACCTGGATGTGTAAGCCGTGCTGTCAAAGATTTTCCCCAGCCAGGCCATGAGGGAGGAATCTGACCAGCACCACTAGTTCAGCCATGAACCAAAACGCTCCCAAGCACGTAGGCACATTCCATTCTCTTCCCCCTCTCCACTAAAGACTTGTGAAGTGGCTAGTCTGCCAGGAAGAAGAGAATCCACAAAACGTAAGCAGATACCACCGTCAAATCTACATCTCTGGCAATAAATGGAAGTCAACAACTCTTCCTCCTTCCCCATTGTGTGTGTCTCCACCCCCAGGTGTACCTCCAGCCCAAGTAAGGTATTTCCTTTTTCAGCATAAGAGCGACCAGCTCCTCCTCTTGCGTAGGCATAAAAAGGCAAGCTGCCAGTTTTGCTCTCTCTCTCTCTCTCTCTCTCTCTCTGGACCCCCTTGCCTCCTGAACCTTTCTTCTTCTCTGCGTGCCCACTGGCACCAACCCCCTCCCACTTCCCCCTCCCCCCCACTCTTAACTTGACTTCTCAGTCACTCTACAGACTGCTGAGCCTTCCAGTTCAGAGCCAATTTGTTTCTTCCTCCTTTTCATTCACTGCTGGCTTGTGCCACTTACTACAGCATTGCAGCCAAGTTCAACTCTCCAGGATAGGTAAATATATCACCCATGTATAAATCAAGGAAACCTGCTAAACCTCTGTACGTTCTACCTAAGTTTCCTAGATCTGAATGCTTTGGAGTATGATTGAATTGTTGCATATTGAATTGTTGCATATGTATGAATCTGACTATCTAGTAAATATTGGAAAGCAACCCATGTGTGTCTTCAATATTATTTAAACAGAATTCTGGGCTAGACTCTGGTATACACAGGTAAAGATCCCTGAACGTTCCAAATTGCCATGTTTTAAGCTATTCCCCTAATAACAAAGGCATTTTTTGTAACAAAAGGAAGGGAATCTAGGCCATCTCCCCATCACATGCTTTTTAGCAGTGATGTAGACTTGAGTCTATTGACACGAACTTGAGTCAGACTCAAGTCACGTCAATGACTTGACTCGGCGATTGTAAAAGACTCAAAAGACTTGACTTGAGACTTGGAGTCTTTTACAATAAGTTGAATTTTATTCCAGTTTAAACTCGTTTTCCCCATTAAATAGATAGGGACTCGCAACCAAAGACTTGGGGGCGAAGACTTGGGATTAGACTTGGACCCAGAGACTTGCGACTTGACTCAAGACTTGGAGTCAGAGACTTGATCCACATCCCTGGTTATTAGCATGTACCGTCCCTAGTGGTTTGTTTTGATGCCCACCTCATCACCATCCTTGATGGTCAAAATTTGCATATATAATTTATCTTGCTCTGATTTTAGAGATAAGGGAAGATCTCGATGAATTAACTAAATAGATCTTGGGTAGGCCACATCACCACAGTTAAATGCATATTTTAGCTAGGTTTTTTTTTTCATTTAACACATTGCCAATTAAAATTCCAATTATAACACTCAATGTGCTACAGTCATTAAATATGAAATTTATATGAAAAATAAAAGACCTCTTGTAAAAATGTGTCACCTTACAAAGGAAAAACATTTGAAGGAGGCACAGCAACATATCATTTTAAGTTGTATTGCTATGATCGGATATCTTGACTGATTATGGCTTCAATCAGTTGCAGCATTCATTAAAAAGACTGCCCGTCATAGGGGGTGGGGCACCTGCGATATTTTCTCCTATCAATTGGTGCTGGAGGGGGGGGTGTCATTTTTTTCCAGTAGTGATAGCTAACAGGCATAAATGGCCTCTGTACCATTTCGTTCTTGTTCCATAGTATCCCCACGTCTCTCTCTCTCTTTACACACACACACACACACAAAAAAGTGACATGTCAGTTTTTCACATGCATGCAGTGGCAAGGAGCAGTTTCTCCCACAACCTGGGCATGCAAAAGAGCATTGAGAAGAAGGTAGATGAAGAAGGGGCAGGGAGGCTGAGTGATAGAAGTACAGCAAGTCCTCACTTAAAGTTGTTCACAGTTGGAAACTGCAACTTTAAGCGAAACGACATAACGAAACCAATTTATCGTAGGCAAATTGATATATGTAAACAAGAGTTTACGGCATATTTCTGGTCACAAAAACATCACCAAACTCCTAAATAAAGACCCCAAACTCTTCTAATATAAAACAGTGAAATAAATGTAAACTTTCCGGACTGGAGAAAACCCATGCAGACATGGGGAGTTCAAACAATGTGGCCCCCGCTGGGAATAGATTTTTTTTTCACAACTTTAAACCAAATGACTTACAATGAAACAACTTTAAACGAGGACTTGCTGTTTTCCAGATACATCTTGGGATCTTATGAAAAAGAGCACATTATGTATATATAACTATGTCTTCTTCAGCCACATTACGTATATACTGTATAACTTCATCTTCAGTGTCTGCAAGAACATAAAACATTATAAGTGGGAAAAAATGTTAAGGCAACCTATCTAAGACAAAAGCACAATAAATGAAGGTTTACTATTTGAATAGCTTCCACATGCATCAACTTAAAAAGAGAGTACATACATACAATATACATTTTTGTACCTTGAATTTGGACCGAGTGAAAATGTCACCTTCCAACTTTGCCACTGGTTGCAGGCTGTGAAAATGGTAGGGAGGATTTTTAAAGTGGCATGCAGATTTTCATGGCTTGTCACGATGCGCACAGAGGTAGAGATTATGGGGTTTTCAGCCATGTGAACTTTTCCAAGTTAAAAAAATAAAGATTTACATACCAAAACTTGTCTGGAGAAATTTCTTTTACTCATACACCCCAAGTAATGGGTAAACGCTTTCAGGATTATCCAAAGTCAGTCAAGTACAAAAAGCCTAAGTTCTTCCGCTTTATGTTTCTTCCCGCCCTCGGGACCTTTTCAAAAGCAAATACAACAGAACTCACAGCAACAAGCCGGTAGATAGTCATGAGCCTTGAAGGGCAAACAGAAGTATAAAAGCAGAGGGAAGTGCTAAAAGCATGGGAGTCACTAAATTAGTTAATTGAAGAAAGGACTTGCATTCCTGGTTTGCCCGGAGGTAACCTCTTCTTCTAGCACTGCAAACACTTAGGGACCACTGAGCATTTAATTCCAAGTAAGCACAGGAGTCACTGAATTAATAAAATTAGAGAAGGAAATCATATCTGGGCTTGTCAGGGGTAACCTCTCCTTTCGTAGCATTACTGTGCGAAATCGTGCACCTCTGTGCACATCGGGAGGATTCTTGTTGATTTTGCAGGTGCCTGCAAACAGAAGTTACTAGCCCAAAGTTACTAGCAATGAATGCTTCCCACTGTTTCTGGGTGCCATTTTTTTTTTACCCACAACAAAAAAATGCCAGAGTGAAGGTAGGAAGCATTGCCCTCACTCTGATTTGACTTTGGTAGACAAATATCATTCAGGAAGCAAAAAAAAGCTGTATAGGGGGGAGTGCATTTAGATGCAACACAACCCTTTGATCCCATATAAGGTTGGCAGCCCAAGGACCACAGCCGCCTCCCTCCACTTCTGTTGTCAAACCAGGGCCCTGTACTACATATCCATATGAAGTATGGACCTGAAAACAGAGATCCTGTATGTCAGATCAATAGACAAAGAGCTGTGGTTATATCATGACATCTCCAACTGACAATGCCCATGACAAAGTACTGACACAAAGAGTTCAGCAGACAACAAGTTGATTTCATCCACTCATCATGCAAATTCTTGTCTTGTGCATGACTTTTTCCTTCTGTTGTTAAGGCAAGGGCATTTCCCTACGCGTCTCTCATCTTTGAATGGAATATAGGTCTGAAAAGATTTTTTAAAATCCCCTGTGTTGAGAAGTCAGGGAAGAATAGATGGGTATGTGACATCAATGGACATAGGGCTGGTTTCAGAGGCCAACTGAAACAGTTGCCTCAGGCAGCATGGTGGTGAAGGGTGCTCATCTCTGTCTGCCTACTGCCTATCTTGTTGTCTTGTGCTCCCTGAGGCATCTGGTGGGGCCACTGTGTGATACAGGAAGCTGGACTAGATGGGCCTTTGGCCTGATCCAGCAGGGCTCTTCTTATGTTCCTCCTCCTCCTCCCACTCCCTGGATGGGAAAAGGAAGAGTGGGATAAAGAGGAAGAGGAAATGTGAAGGGGAGGGGAATGCTGAGCTGGAACAGTGGAGAGTGGGAGGAGCAGAGGCCGGCATATCACTTGGTATGGGGCAGCATTTGGCATGCTGCCTCAGGTGTGAGAAGGTCTTGGGCTGACTCTGAATGGACAGTGACTCTATTGTTCTACTCACTCTAGTGGCCAAATAAAGAGTTAAGTGCCAAGCTCTCTCTTACAGCCCAAACCTATGTGACCCATAGCCGCTGAAACTCCATTCCAGAAAGTTCTGGCAGCATATGGTGCTTTATGGCAGTCATAAATGTGACCTGCCATCGGGAAGAGCTGGGCTGCCACCATAAGTCACGAACGGGAGCCAAGCAGCAGAGCCATCGCATGACCCAGTGCACGGAGGGGGGAAGGGGAGGAGACAGGGGCATAACAGGGGACGGATCAAGGCCTGGAAAGGGGTGGTATTGGCGGTGGCACCAATATCCTATCACCATTCCAGGCTTCAATCTGCATTTCCTGGGTTCACACGGACTTGCACCAGCAGAAACGCTGGTGCAGGTCTGAGTAGGTTGTTGGTCGTCAGAATAACATCTACCAGTACCTTGTTATATTAATTAGACAGCTGTATTGATTGATTTATCTTGTATTTGTTGTTAGGCACTTTGGTCTTCCTTTGGGAAGGAAAAACTATTTGCAAATATTTAAAAAGATGAAAATGAAATGTACAGTCCTCATAGAAAATATCACAGGCAGCCTGAAATCAGATCTATTATTTTGGAAGCAGGCCCTGGAATTTTAATAGTACTTTGTTACAAGCAAGTGTGCTTCGGCTATGGTGGAAGGCTGAGTACTTAAACCACCTTCCCTCAAAATAATTCTATTGGAGGATAATGGTTTGAGCGCTGTCCTAAGTGTTTTCCACTCTCAGGCTTTCCACAGTCTGAAAAAAGAAAGCATCAAAAGGTTGAAAGTATAGATGATTTTTGAAGGACAGGTAGATAGCAAGAGCTATAACATCTGCAATTGCTTTTTAATCAGCTACTCATAGGAGTGTTGATTTGGAATTCTGTCTTCTCTTTTGATCTGTTTCACAGATTCTCTTTGAACTACAGCCGCTGCTAGTTTGAAGCATTGCATGAGCTCAACGTCTTCTTTTCACTGAGTGCTTCAGAGGTAACTGGAGAAGAGAGCCCTCTTTAAAGTTCCATTTAGGGCAAGGTGCTTGTCCTCCTGAAGTTCGTAATAGCTTCTTACACTGAATTCAATGGGAGAGAGGCATGACTGCTCTTTCCTGATGTTAAGGTCTTTGATTGGAATGTTGTGACCCACACCTGACCTAATTTATCTTGCACCAACACACTACCATTCTCTTTTCATTAGAGGTTCTTTTTTGTCTTTAAAGAAGACACAAAAAAGACGGGGTGGGGAGGAAAGAGAGGAAGAAGTAGAAAGATTGAAATATGCCATAAACAAATTAAAAAGCCCATATTGCCGCAGGTTTACTGCTCCACATTGGTAAGCCTTGGAGGTAACCACTAACCAGACTCACCTGCCTGGCTTGAATCTTGTGGTGCCAAAAGGGTAGGAGAAAGTATCTGCTGTAGTTCTGTGTGTGTGTGTGTGTGTGTGTGTGTGCGCGCGCGCACATGCGTGCACACCTCAGAATTCTTGTCATGCAAGAAAGGGGACGGGGTCTGCACCTGGTTCATTAACTCCAACATTAACACCTAAAAAAAAATCATAGAATTCAATGATTACAAGCAGCTTCCCTGGACGGACTGGTAGTCCCTTCCTTTTGCAGAATGTGCTTTCTGTGAATATCAGTATGTTTCTAGTCCCTATGGCTGCATAGATATATTGAAAGTGAGGGCAATACATGCTGAAGTTAAAAGGGTGACTGAATAAGGTTTTCAGAGGTTGGAATGGAGAGTCAGGGACATTGCCTGTACTGTAACTAGGAAAACCAAAATAAATTATGCAATCTAGCAATTACATAATAAATCATGCAAAATAAAAGAAATGCTGCACATTTATAGAAGCTGCAGAATTCTGACACATAATTCTTTTTCAGCACTAAGTACATACAACCCTGGCCATAGGCAGGGATGTGGATCAAGTCTCTGATTCCAGTTTCGAGTCAAGTCCCAAGTCTCTGGGTCCAAGTCTCAAGTCAAGTCCCAAGTCTTTGCCCCTGAGTCTTTGGTTGCGAGTCCCTATCTATTTAATGCGGAAAATAGGTTTAAACCTGAATAAAATTTGACTTGTTGTAAAAGGCTCTAAGTCTCGAGTCGAGTCTTTTAAAATCATCAAGTCTGAGTCAAGTCATTGACAGAACTTGAATCCGAGTCAAGTCCAAGTCAATAGACTCAAGTCTACATCACTGGCCACAGGATGGTTTCATATTCTAGTGATTTTGTTGGACTCATATCCAGCAGTACAGGACCATAAAACTGTCAGGGACACATAGGTTTCAAATTCCAACCTCAAAGATTAGCATATAACATCATAGCTCTGTTTGTCGCAGACAAGGAGCATCAACAATCAAGATCAATGTATGCTGCAGGCAGCATTCTCTTTTGTCTATAGTTACTATATCATCTCATGCCTTTCCATGCAATTCAGGCTCCCAACTCAAAACCCATTATTGTATTATGAGCAAATCCGCCACCTAGTTAATGCTGACGATCATCCTTAAGATGATCATAACACATGGGTACCGGGTAGTAATTGCATTGTGAAGTGAACCTTTCACTGTCAGTGGGAGTAGCAATCAATAATTAAATAAGAAGTGAAGATGAGTAACCCAATAAGCCAAATTGGTTTCGTGGCTGGTTGAGAATATCAATGATTCAATTTTCAGGCGAAAAGTGAAATCATGGTGGAAACAGGGTGATTGAATACACTTTCAAAACACTCTGCTTTCAATGTAATGCATGTCTAAGAGCAGCCACAAGATGACTACCTACTTTTATTCCAGACTGATTCACCTGGATTGACTACCGCTCTTGAAATTCAATATACACAATGGGCAAGAACCACCAGTAGATATGTGAAGAATGGGGGGAAACGCCTCCTTTCACCATTATTTAACCACCCTGATTTGAGTATAAAAAAAAGAATCCACATTAAGTTATCTTGAATATGCAGCCTAAAAGGTCCTATTGGAAAGAATGTCATGGCTGGAAGATTTTAATTACTATGAATTATTTCCGGTTGTACCTCCAAGAGTAGTCTCATAAATTCCCAACAAATTAATAGCAGGGACAGTTTAGCACAGTGTACCTGATGGAAATAAAAAATGAACAAATCACCACACACACACACACACACACACACACACACACACACACACACACACACACACACACACACACCACCTACAAAGTCTACAGAGATCTTTCTTTTTTTATATTGTACTGCTGTTAAGTTTTAGGTAAATGTATTGTTAAAGTCTAGGGATTAGCGACTGGACCAAATCCAGTCCAATGAAGAAACCAAACCGCCCCGCCCCCTTTACCAACCATGAGGCAAGAGAGACATATGTAGGGAGCAGGGACTGGGGGAATGGGACTTATTAATTTTTCACATTGGGACATTTGGGTGTGACACATCCACCTCCATCCCCTCCCCAAGATGTCCCCAATTAACATTAATAACAGATCAGGGCTATAATTCATGATGGTAGATCACAGGGTGTAGACTGAGGGCACATAATGCAGTGTCATCCTCTCTTCCCAGGGGGAAGCCCTTTGTACAGGGGGTTTGCTATCCCAAGTGACGTACCAGCCAATACACCAGACTCCTTGGCTAAGGGCAATTCACATAGAAGCCCATAGTACAGCCAGGGTAGGGTCTTTAGGATACCTTAAGCCCCAAGTTATCTGTTGCACCACCAGAGTTTCCCATTGTCTTTCAGGCATCCGATCTGGCTCCCTGGGGCTTTGCCCCCTGACTCTCCCTTGGGGATATGGCAGTTGGGCAAACTGCCCTCCCCTCTACTGTTCAGCTCATACTCATCCTCTGGGCCTCCTTCCAATAACCCCCAGTGATCTTTCCTCTCTTCCTTTTCTCTGCCTTCCTTCATTCCTTGCCACTCCCTGTGGTACCCTTTCTCTCCTACTCCCTCCCCATCTCTTCTTTCTCTGTCCAGCTCCTTTCTGTAGTCCTTTTCCCCTTGTTCTCCTTCTTGTTCTGCTTCTCCTCCATCCTTCACCTGTCTCTCTCTCTCTCTCTCTCTCTCCTCAATGAGTCTGGTCTATAGCCCCTTTTATGGGCTGAATCTACTGGTCCTCCCAGCCCAAGCACAGCATCATCACCACACATGCCCCTCCCATGGATGGGGCCAGTTGTTCCATCCCCCAACCATCTGGTAGAGTCACTGGAGCCACCTCTTGGCTACTGGGTAAGGTCACAATCAGTGGAGCTGTGCAGGCTTCCACTCCCCCAGATCCCACCCTCTTTCCAAGGCTTTGCCGGAGTCTCACATGTAGCCACCTTGCTGAAGCTAGATCTGATCAGTACCTGGATGGGTAACCACCTTGGAACCCCATGTAAGCTACCTTGAGTTCCATGATGGAAGAAAAGTGGGATATAAATGAAATTAACAACACTAGAAAATGCAAAATAGTGATGCTAAAGTTAGCAATGTACCTAAGGTTACCTATTTTATACCAGTGACACACCTAAGTGGATCAGTAGGTGTGTCACTGGATTTGAGTCACTGGATTATACCCATCAAGAAAACGGTAGCTTGGGAGATGCCAAGGAGCATGTGGCATAACTCATAATCAGTACATCTTTTTTACAGTAATATATATTCAAGAACATAATTACAGGAAGCTCATTAAAGTCACCACAGTAAGGAGGCAGAACTTGAAGGCATTTGACCCTTCAATTCTGTGCTATTTTCCAATTTAACCTCCCCCTCCCCTTGCTGAAATGAGCCCCTGAACATTCCATTGCAGTGAATGACATTTCTGGGAGTTGACAGAAGCTTTGGGGGAGAGATCAGAGGAAAAATGGCATGGAATTAGAGGGTTAAGCACCCTCCACCTCTGCACCAAAGTCCTGATCCAGATCAGGTCACTGTGAGGGTGCTATGTTGAGATAAAAACATCTCCCAAAGGAAGTGACGATGTATTTGTGTCACATTTTGCTTGGCCCTTAAGGAAAGCATTTCCATTTGAACTGACAGCTAGGCTGCTTCCTCTCCTCCCTGTGGTTACAAAGCATTCTTGCCACTCGGTCCATTTAGCCCAGTATCATCTCCCCAGTCTAGCAGAGGCTCTTCAAAGTTTTAGGCAGAGGTCTTTTCAGGCCTACATCCAGGGCTGGCCCATCCATGAGGCCAACTTAAGTGTTTGCCTCAGGTAGCAGTTTGGTGGTGTGTCCATCTATGTCTGCCTACTTACCTCCACTGCTCCTCCTTCTCCTTCCACTCCCTGGATTGGAACAGGAAGAGAGGAACAAAGGGGAAGAGGAAATGTGGAGGAGAGGATGGTGCTAAGCTAGAACATTGGAGACTGGGAGGAGCAGAGGCTGGCATGTCACTGGGGGGGGGGCAGCATCTGGCAAGTGAGAAGGTCTTGCCTGCACCCAAACATTCTTTAACTGGAAATGGTTGTGTACAGAAAAATCTATTTTCTACTGCTGAACTATGGTCCACTCTCAAAGGACAGGCTTCTCCTGAGCCTTTGCACAGGGGAGGAGGGATTTGAATGGGGAAATTAATGGCTCAACCAGAAGAACGTTATTGCACTACTTGAGTGTGGCAAGTAGTGCAATAACCTCTAGGCACCACCATGCAACTTTTCAGCACAAAAGCATATTATAGCACATAGAAATCCCAACCCGGAAATTTGTTGGCTTGTTAAGTTTTACAAGTGTCGGAATAAAGTACACAAATGTGATGACTGGTTTTTACAGTCCAAACATAAATCCCCTTCAACTCTGAGATTCATAGAAATCTATGGCCTGCAACAATGTGTTTCCACCCAGCACAGAGAGTCCTTTGGGACGTTTGCTGGCTCAATATTCATGACATACCATCACAGTGTGCCAGCCTTGCATATCTGGCACTTTTAGGGTCCTCCCCAGCAAAGCATAAACCCTTTCCTTGCATTCACATCTTCTTCCTGGCTCAACGCCCATTGCGGAACGAAAACATTTTGTGCTCTTGCTCTTACACAAGGCCAACAGGCATTTAACATTCACTCATACTAGCAATGCAGCACTTAAGCTGGTTTCATCATGCTATTAGCGTCAGTGCAGTGACAACCAGGCAAGTATACTGAACTCCATAGCTTATGGCTCCCATTATTAATCCTAACCCAATTAGAATCAAACAGGACCAGCAGCACGAATGCTAAAGTGATCAATGTTATTTACACGTCACATTCTTAAATGTGCAATAATTTATTAATAAAATAATGCATGTGCAATACATTAAATGATGCTTTAGGCCAAGGCAGCAAAAAAAATGGTTGAACATCCCTCTCCTCATATTTTGAAAATACATAGTGGTACGTTAACAATCTAGTCCTCAGAGATTGCTTGAAACTCATAAGTTCCTTCCAAGGCAAAAAACCAACCAACCAACCAACAGCTCACTCTGATATCACAAGCCTGCAAATCTGAGGGTCAAAAAATTTTTTTCCCAAAATTTATGGTGGTTTGGGGTGCTGATTCCAAAAATGGCATCTTTTTTGTCCTATCATACCTAGTTTTGGGGGTACGGCATCGCCACCTATTATGCAAGTCAAACAGCTTCCTCGTGAGGAAGCCATGGCGTTGGATTTCTCACAAGGAAGCTGCTTGACTCGCATTATGAAGTGGTGATGCCGTACCCCCCCCAAACCAGAAGTGATATGGCAAAAATGATGCCATTTTTTTGAATCAGCACCCCAAATATACCCAAGAATAGGTTTCGCTTTTAAGAAAGCGAAATGTGTGCAGGCCTTTGTATTTTGTTCCTTTTTGCTTGGTTCTAAGAAAGGCATTACTTGGTAAACTGCAGCGCATACTTTAAGGAAATTTGACTGGATGACATTGAAGCAATGTATTCTACCATTTTGCATTTTTCAAAACCAGACAACCAGTAACTAGTAACCCTGAATTAACTTCCCAAGGTACTGTATCTCCAAAATGTGATAAATACTATTTATATCTTTATGGAAACTGGTTGGACTCATCATGTTTAGTGAAATGTGAAACAGGATTCCAGTTCAGCAAGATAAAACTCAAAGGAAACAGGGAAAATACAAAAATGTAACAAAAAAAAAATTGCTTGTCGCCCAGTGCATAAATGTAGAATTTATTAGGCGACAAACTTTCTCAACTGGGCAACAGTATTGTCACCCAGTTCACATGTTAAAGTATGCTCTGGCAAACTGTTACCTCTGCATTCACTCTATAAAGGAACATTTGGTAGGCCACAAAGAATCTGAGTAAGATGCAGAGACAGAGGAACTAAGGGGCTATTGTCCTAGTGGTGGTTATTATGTGTGGCTCCTTCCCATTCACCAGGGTAAAAGGAAGACACTGACATAAAGAAGAGCTGTAGCATGGGTTAGGAAGGATTCTCACATTAGCACGGCAACAGTGATTCCAATCTCGCCAGCATAATTGTAAGCAGTCGACCTTTGAGAAGCCCTTCCACTGATATCCTATAAATATCTCAAAGGAGCTGGCTATCTCCAATCAACACATAAATATATACCCAAATGTAAACCCTTCTAGTACTGCCCCAGAATCTACTTTCTCTATTACAGGATTTTTCAGTGTTCCATATTAGGATTGAAAGTGCCACCTTGACCAAAGATGGTTGCTTAGAGTTAGAACACACTATGGTGATGAAAGTAATTTAATACCAAAAAGAGAGGCTGCCTCCACAAAGACGAGAGCACGATTTCCCCAAGGAATGACACTGATGAGGTCTGACTGGGTGAAACAAGCATGAAAAACAGCATGAAGTGGTCACTGGATAATGAAGACAGAGGGGTAGTATTGCTAGAAAAGTCCCCGGAGAACAAGCCATAGACATTCACTCGTAATCATTTGAAATCTTAAATCAGAAAGGCTTCTATATAGCATATGGGCCATTGTATCTTCAGGATAAAAAGCGGGCAGGGTGATTGCCTGGCCTTGGGGAGAGTGAAAACTCATTCTGATGATAAGGAAAATGACTGTGGCAAATGTCTCCTGTGCATTTGAAGGAAGAATGGGTGTGTGCATGTGTGTGCACATCAGACTGTGTGTGTGTGTGCATGTGTGTGCACGCGTGCGCACACACACACACAGTCTGATCAAGAAGAAGCTTTCTGCCAGTGCAAGTGCAGAAGGACCTGCAACAGTCAGTTTGTAAAATGAAACAACAAAAACAACAACAAACCACTTATATATTCTTCTGAAGTAGTGGCATGGATGTTTTAAAAAATGGAGGAAAAAATGTGCTAAAAGCACTGTTGGGGCAAAAACAGATACCATATTATGATGTCCAAGAGCTACTTTCAGCATAATGTTCGGCATTCACAATAATATTTTTTTTAAAGTGATGACAAGTGTTTCCTCTGCAGTGAATGTTACGTGGGTGCTGCAGTGCTTCTTGGATGTGCCTGCAAACAGGTACATCAGTTTCTATCATGACCTATGCCAGGCTGCAGCTCCAGGAATATTGTGCGGATGATTAATCCCTGCATACTGTTTCCCCATGGAAAGCTCTGGCGTGATTGCTTTTAAAAGTCAATCATGAAGACAATACATAATACGTCAAAATTTGCCCCAAGTATCAACCGAAAATTACGTTTCCCTTGCTTAAATATATAGTAGCCAACAGGCAACCGGAAGGATCTATAGTCTTTTGAACGATTACAAAAAGAGGGAAGAGGATTATATACAGATGGAAAATTATTCTAGAAATGTTTTCTAGAAATGTAAAACAATTCCATAACTTCAGATGAGAGGAAACAGTAACAACAAAACGATGAAAAATGTGACCATCCTACCCTGAGAGTTAAGGGAATGTTCTTGAGTGGCAGAAAAAGAGGGCCGTGGTTGCCATGGTAATACTTTATCCCATGCTAACTCAAGTAGTGTTACAACCAATTCAGTTGCCAAATTCAGATAAACTGGGCTATCCTGGTGCCAAGCATAACTACGGTTTTTGAGCTGGGATAAGGCAGTATTTCATTATGGATCAAACTAATCCCCTACCCATGGCTTGATTTGTTTACAAAATAAGTCATTTTAAGCTATTTGCCCTGCTAAGTACTATTTTTATGGAACATCACCTGCTCTCTGCTTGTGGCACACAGAGGTCTGGATTGTCCAGATGAGAGGCTTACTGGATAGATGATCTTGTCTTTCAGGAGGGGTTTGGGTTTAGGTGGCCACTGAGTCATCTCCAACTCTTTGAATCTGTGAGCCACCTGGCATTGCAACATGGGCCAAAGCGATGCCTGAGAAGACTGTGAAATGGCCGCCAGCAAAGGGAGAGAAAGTTATCAACAACAAACACGCCATTTCCTTAGTAGAACAGAACCGCCGCAGAAGCAGGTTATTTCGAAGCTCTTAAGTACATGTAAAGCTCAGAACTCCAATGCATAGACAGTTGTCACAACTGTTGCATTGTGTATGATTAGTAGCCTAACGGCCCAATCCTATGAAGGCCTGCTGCCGCGGAACGCGCATTTTGCTGGCAACAACTACCTTATGGCAGTCGTAAAAGGCACTTTGGTAGTGCATGAACTGGCATGCTGCTGGAGTGCTGACGGGAAGGCCTTCCCTCGCCTGCCAGAGGATTGGCCCCGGGCCCGCTAAGGCAGGTAGAATGGTGGGGAGGTGGAATGGGGCAGGGAAGGGTGGAACGAGGCAGTGACGGGGCAGGGGAGGGTGGAATAGGGCAGCAACAGGAGCAGGGCAGATCAGGACCAAGAAGGGGGCAGGTTTGGCAGCAGCAGCGGCCACTGAATCCTAGCCCCTTCCCAGACCTGATCCCATGGCGCAGATCCACGCAGACCTGCACCAGCGAATTTGCTACCACAGGTCGAAGTAGACCTTTCCGCATTGCAGAGGCTTACTCCCCCCCCCCATAAGAGAATGAATGTTCCCTTACCCAGAGAAGACCTCTGCAACTGTCCCCCCGCAGGATGCAATGGTAGCCATTTTGTCATCACAGCATCGGTGGGGGGGGAGAATAGGATTAGGCTGTTAGACATGCATTAAACCAGCATTTAAAGCTGAACAGAAATGGGTGTTCTTATTCACACAAAATAGGAAGAGTGGAGATTGCACTGACATCTTCACATCTGGGTCTTCACATCAATGGTGGTGAACACATCTTCATCCGATTTCACTATCCAGCAAAGGGCAGCATCATAAAATCACCTATCCATGCAGTGCAGCAGAAGCATCTTGACTAGTGCTGACCCAAACTTTATCATATGCAAAAGTTCCTCCCTGAATTTTTATGCGACCATCTACAGGAATCTGGCGTAAGCAGAAGGGCTCACCTTTTTGAGTTTTTCTGTCCTCTGGTCTCTCCCACGTCATCCCTCATAAACCCAATAGTCTGACATGGGTGCTAACTAGCAAGAAAACAAGAAGTCCTGTGACACCGTCGAACCAAACCAATTTATTTCAGGATCAGCTTTCACAGACTACAGTTCACTTCCTCAGAGGCATCAGATCTTCAGATGCAGTAGGGTCAAGTGTAAGTATAGTGGATGAGCAACGGTGACAATTTATGATTGGTAAGATTGAGAATCCCGATGAAAGTTTCAAGGCTTGCAAAAAAACGACTTTAGAAAGTGCAAACTGGCCTCGCCTCAACAAGAGGGCGATACTGATAACTCGCTCACTGAACATGAAAATGTGAGTTTCACAGCAGTCCTCATCTTGGCATCACTTCCACCTACCCTCTCATCCTCCTAGTGCAGCGTTTCCCAATCGTTTTCGACCTGCGGCTCCCTTGACCATTGGCCGCGGCTCCCCATTGCATGATGTTGATGCCTGCCAATTGGCATTGCACTGTTTTCTGAGAGGATTCCGTGGCATTCCGCAACTCCACTGGCTGGTTTCCGCGGCTCCCCTGGGAGCCTCCCAGTTTGGGAACCATTATCCTAGTGGCTCACACAGCTGTCACCATTGGACTGTTGCTCCAGCCTATACATTCTTTGAGTGTAACCTCTTTGGGGGCCTGACACAGAGCAACCCCCTGACTTCTGGCCAGAGGCGCATGGCCCAGCATCTCTTATTCCCTGCCCGTTACACTGTGCGCTGCTTCCTGTTATTTATTCGTCTGAAGTGCCACAGCACACAGCTTGTCATTTCAAATGTATTGTTAAAGTGCTTCTTGATGTACTGTATTATGCAGCATATCAGTTTGGAAATAGACTTTAGCCTGTCAGCATAATCCTCCTTACTGAACTCAAATAAAACTGCACCAACCTTGGATCAAGGTGGCTTAAGGAACTTATGTGGTTTTAATGCCTCTGCCATGTCCTCTTTGTATTTACTGAGCCCTTCACACGAGGAAACAGTCTGTTCTTCATATGTGTGCATAATCCTCTCTATTGTCAACAGAGTAAAAGGAACACACAAAGAGAATAATTTTTGTGCAGAGGTTTAATTTGGTTTTTATTCTTCCCCCAAATCTGAGCCTCTCCCATGCTTTATGAGTCAGTTCGGTGTTTTCATCTACTGGTATAAAGGCACGATATCTTCCCTGCTGTTTTGAGTATTTTCAGTTCAGTGTTTGCAGCTCTGTTTGATGCTGGTATGTCCATCAACTACTTCTGTGACCTGAACCCTGGGGGCCAGGCATCCATAAAGTCACTCACCAGTTTGCTTGGGGCAAACAGGATGCACAGCAAAATGCAGATCTTCTCCACATAGCCCTCATTGATGCTGATGTTTGGATAAGATAAGAAACAGTGCGAGTCTCTTCCAAGCAGTAGAAGAGACTTCTAATGTTCCTTACCTTCTTCATATCTCAACCCAGGTGGCAGAAGACACCTCATCTCTTGGGGGCTGGGGGGAAGTGGAGGGATTAATAGCTGGTTAATAAGCCAAACCAACATTTATAGGCACCTGAGAGGAGACATGATTGAGACATATAAAATTATGCATGGGATGGGGAGAGTGGATAGAGGGAAATTCTTCTCCCTCTCGCACAACACCAGAACCAGGGGACATGCTCTAAAATTGAGTGGAGGGAGAGTTAGAACGGACAAAAGATTTTTTTTTCTTTACCCAGCGTGTAATTCATCTGTGGAACTCCTTGTCACAGGATGTGGTGATGGCACCTGGCCTAGATGCCTTTAAAAGGGGTTTGGACAGATTCATGGAGGAAAAGACCATCACAGGTTACAAGCCATAAGCAACCTCCTGGCTTTAGAAGTAGGTTTTCTCTGTGCAAAGTGCAAGGGAGTGTTAGCTGTGTGCTCTCGGAGGCATCTGGTGGGGCCACTGTGGGATACAGGAAGCTGGACTAGATGGGCCTTTGGCCTGATCCAGCAGGGCTCTTTTTATGTTCTTATGGACCCCTCTCTTGGCACCCTATACTAGCAAAGTGACTTTTTGTCTACTGGCAAAACAGTTGTTGGTTTTTTCATGGGATTGGCGCAAGAGGGAATTCCACATCATGGACGAAACATTTCCAATAGGTAGAGGTGTTTGAAAACGGTTTAATTTTTTCATAGATTTCAGTGTTTAACCAAAATGGAATAGCAGAAAGCGGTGTTATGTGTTTTTATTCCAAATTTTCCCATTTTTATCGATTGTAAATGCTTTAAAAATGTACTAGGTATGTGGTATAGGTTGTACATTCAGCAGATGTAGAATGAAAAAAAATACATGGTTTTGTTTTATTTAATTTTTTTCACAGATTTTTTAGCAGAAAGCGGTGTTATGTGTTTTTATTTCATTATCACCATTTTCAAACACCTCTACCAATAGGGATAGTGCCTTGATTAGATCTCTCATTTCTCCAGTGGAACTTAGTAATGCTTACCTGTGGGTAGATTGTGTTCCATGTTTCCTTTGAAAAATAGGGCAGGTATTATCTAGTTTCCATTGTGTAATTGCACTGTTAATCCTGTGAAACCAAGAAACAAGCATATTTTTATTTTTTAACATTCTGGAACTTTTCCCTTCCAAAAAAAGTCAAGCTAACTTCCTCATGTTGTTCTTCTACTTAAAAATGTCATAGGCATACCTAAAAATTAATATGACTATGACAGACCTTGTAAGACCTAGCCAAGGAACAATAAGTTCCATAAGCGTGCCAAATTTTCAGATATACGTTTGTCCTTTTGGAGCTACATTAAGAAATAAGGAAAACTTATTATGAATGACAGTCAGCCCGATCCTACCTGCATCCCGCAGGGGTGTTTTGCATGCTGGAGGTCTCATGGGGTAAGGAGACATTTGTCCCCTTGCTCCAGTGTAAGCCTCAGCATGCGCAATGGGTCAACTTGGGCCTGTACCAGTGATATCGCTGTTGCAAGTCTGCATTGATCCATGTCGACAGTCATAAGGCCCGGGAAGGGGGATACAGCACATGCTGGCGCCACTGATCCCACCCCCTCCCAGGCCTGATCCACCTATTCCCACCCCATTACCGCCCTTCCTCCACCTCATTCCACCCCTCCCCACCCCATTCTACCCCCTATGCAGACTTACCTGCTCCAGTGGGCACAAGTCCCTGACCTTTTGCAAAGAAATTTACGCCGCTTTTGCGACAGTGTGTTCTGGCAGAATGAACATTCCATCGATGCTAGTATAAAGTAGGATTGGGCCAATAACATTTCAAACCTTAACTGGCACACAGAGTCTTGACCACAACGTGCATTTTTTCTGCACAGCTTTTGAACTCCAGAGTGGCTCCTCTGATCTTAAACACCTTCCTGGCCAAACCTGATGCTCACAGAAGAATCCCATCCGGCGACTTGAATCAGCAGTTCTGAGTTGAATAAAAAGGTAAAGGTGACCCCTGACAATTAAGTCCAGTCGCGTCCGACTCTAGGGTGTGGTGCTCATCCCCATTTCAAAGCCGAAGAGCCAGCGTTGTCCGAAGACGCCTCTGTGGTTATGTGGCCGGCGTGACTCTCCTTGCCGCAGCGCGTAGCATGCAGCTGGAACACGGAGCACTGTTTGCCTTCCCGCAAGCGGTACCTATTTATCTACTCGCATTAACATGCTTTGGAACTGCTAGGTTGGCAGGAGCTGGCCAAGCAATGAGAGCTCACCCCGTCGCGGATTCGAACTGCCGACCTTTCGATCAACAGCTCATGGTTCAGCGGTTTAACCCACTGCGCCACCCGCTGGCCTTCTGAGTTGAATACAACTATCTAAATGTACACTCTTTCCTTATGAACCTCTGTAGCCTGAATCTCACTGAAAGGCCAGGACCAATTAATTTGTATGGATTATGCACAAAAATACCCAACACAGATTTCAGGTTCAAAAAGGGGCAATGCAGAACATCCACATTTGGAAAACTCATGCCAATATTTAATGACAGAAGGAGCAGTTATGAAAAGAGGTTTCCTAAGCCTCAATCCTAGACTAGTCCTGCTTATATCAATAGAACCATTCTAGTGCAAGTGACTTGAGAATTGGATCTTAAATGTAAGCAGAGTAAGCAGAGTCAACGTTGACAGATGAACAAGAGAGAAAACAATCCCTTCATCTGCCTGAAGTGTTGAAAGAAAGCAGTCACATTTGGTCCCCTGCACAATTTTTTTGTTTGAAAAATATCTAAGCACTACCACTACAGGACTTGGATGTATTCAGCCTCTCACAAAAATTATTGAACTCCTTATTAAAAGAAAGGTAAGGAACCACCATTCTTTGCTAAGATTTCCTGACTAAATTTAGACAAAGAGGAATGAGTTATGTTAATTTTGACACCTCAATAAGGAATTAGGAAAACCTTCTCAGATATCCATACCTCCAATTATAGCTGCTTCAAAATCTGAGAGACTTATGGACATTTTCTTTCATATCGACATTGTTCCCCTTTTAAGCCTCCTATCCCCAATATGTCAGTGTGTGTGTGTGTGTGTGTGTGTGTGTGTGTGTGTGTGTGTGTGTTCCCTTCCTTCTCCCCCTTCCCCATTGGCAAGGGAAGCTGCTATATGCCTAGGCCAGTAAGTTGAAACAAGGGAGCAGAGAAGAGGTTAGATGCCAGGGAGAAGGCCAGGGGAAAGAAAAAATGAAAGAAAGAAAAGCCACGTAGTGGGGCATGGCCATAAGAGCAAGATGGACCCAATCTAGACAGAAGCCAAATTGATGAAACATGTATCCGATACTGGTGGGCCTCCCCTGCTGAACTCAATATTCATTTAGGCAAGGTGATATGGATAAATGTGGTCCTCATACTATTGTGTGAGGAGTGGTAGCAAGGACAATGAGAGGGGAAGTTATTAAGGTGAAACAGAAACAGGAATCAATGATAATATAGAGGCTCTGTAATGTCCAGATCAAACATGCAGTTTGAAAAATACCATGGGAAAATATATCCGTGAGCACATCTCTGAATTTCTGTGGGACGTGCAACCACATGTTCAATCTTAGCTGTCCCCCAAAGGGAAGGGATGAGGGATTCTTTTTTCTCCTCCTCTCCAGCCCCCGCGAAACATCAAGCAAAAGCAGCTTTCATGTCTTTCTCTCCTACCCACCACAAGAAAGGGGGAAGAGACAGCTTCCTTTAAAGCCAAGAACAAAGATTGGGCAAGCTGTAGTGAAGGAGGACTCCCCCGGGAGACAGTCTAGGGTGCCGCCTCACCTCTTCTGGGGATTCAAAACTCACAGGTATTGGACAAACACATGAGTTTTCCAAACATATGGCCCAAACCTGCATGGAAGAATCTGACCTCACAGATGAAGAAGTGAACAAGGCACTTGGACTTACATCCAAGTACTGATCTCCATGTTGAGTTTTGCACATTTGTTCTGGGCCCAAGTTGTATTTCAGTGAAACTTATTCTCTTAGCATTATGCTTAGGACTGCAGCACTAGCTTACCATTTATTTATTTTTCTGTGCTTTAAAGCAGGGGTTCTCAATCGGTGGTACACGTACCACCAGTGGTACTTTTTGGTACCTCTGGTGGTACTCGGATCGCCAGGACCCCCACAACCCCCACAACCCCTCTGGAACCCCCGCAAGCCCACAAAAACACAATGCTTTTGGCGCCATGTTTTTGCTCCCGAGATGCTCCTTTGGCTAAGCCTTTCGGGAGAATTTAAAATGGCCCATACGCCCACCTGGAGTCTCATACCTGTGTTTTCCAGCCTCCGACGCAGCCTCTGGCATCTGAAAAATGGAAGCAAGCAGGGATGACATCATCACCACCGATTTCTGATGGTACTTTGATGTAGGCTGGCACTGGAGGTGGCATGATGCTGGCCCGGGGTTGAGAACCCCTGCTATAAACACTACAAGTTTTCCATTTTTCAGGTTTTCCATACTGCATTTAGAGTTTGTATGTATGTATGAATGAACATATGCACATACAATATTCCTGTCATTACACTGTGTAACACAAAAATTGTTTCTAAATGTTTCTTAAACAGTTCAGAGGCACTAATTCCAATGGTACTCTTGGGAGGTTTGTTTCTTTTTTTTGTATCAAAACATTTTTAGTTATCTTAAATTTTGTGTTGGAATTGAAATACTGTCATTTGCTTTTACACCAGGGTAAACAGGGCCACGACAAGAGGTTGTAAGCTCTCCCCGAGTAGTGTAAATTGTGGCTGAACTTGCCAAACTTTTTGATGCTTTGCCAAAAAGAGCGGCAGTTTTGAAATTTTGGCAGTTTGCACCAAAATTAATAAAGATACATCAAAATACTCAGCTAAACACAAAATTGTTCAAATTTTGTTACACAGTGATCATTTATTTTAGATAATCAAACATGAAAAGACCGATTTCTGTGGATGCCTCCAGAGGATTACTGTTACACCAACATTTGCACTGATCCAAGCTAGTCAACAATCACCCTTGATTGGCATCCTTCATGCTTCGCACAACTCTCACCATTAGCATTTGTCTAGCACGCAAGCATGTGGAGTCAGCAAAAGGCCAGTTCATTTTTGAGCACTTTATGCTTCGATGGGAATGCTTGAGGTCAAGGATCCGTAAGCTAATTCTTCTCTGGGCATTGACAGGACAGCCATTAATCTATCATTTTGAGAAACGACATTGATTGCTCCATAATTATATAATCAAATGGGTTCGAGAATATTTTGCATTAGAAACACCTAATTATATGTTGCATTAACTGCTGTTGCCCTCTAATTGCCCAAACAGAGCAATTATTGGTTTTACTGGGTAAGTACTTAATTAGTGGATACCTGGAGAATGCATTTTATAACTGGCAATCCTATTTCTAATCTTGAATGAGAAAAAATGAGAGCGTGCCAGAGTATGCAAAGCACCGAGTGGACTTGCCACCACAAATGGTGTGTGTGTGTGTGTGTGTGTGTGTGTGTGTGTGTGTGTGAGAGAGAGAGAGAGAGAGAGAGAGAGAGAGAGAGAGAGAGAGAGAGAGAGAGAGAGAGAGAGAGAGAGAGAGAGGGTATAGCCATGTAATTTGTACCATGCCCAGAAAGTCTCTTACTTTCAAATAATCCTGTTCAGGAAAAGGCTGTCATGCTTTTAAGCACATGTACGCCAATCAAAGAGAATACACCTACAAGCAATTTCAGGAAGGGGGCTTACTAAATGGGTAAGCTAAATGGACATCCCCTTTCATCTCACCATCACTGCAAGAGAAGCTTCTCGACTACAACAGATATGCTCTTGAGTTCCACAAGTCTGCGACACAAAAAGTAATCCACAAAAGTGGATAATTCCAATACCTTTTGAACATTCTTAATACTATCCATGTCATTGCAAAGCTCTGTGCAAGTTCAAAGCATTGACATCGAAATACATTTTTCCCCTTTCAGTTACGAGTAAGGCAAATTCATTTGTGTCCTGGTGTCATATAAAAAAAAATGCAGAAATCAATCCTGCCCAGTTCAGAGTACCACTGGCTTTATTAGCAATACAATCAACTGCATAATGCCTGCTCAGTTTGGCAATATTTTAACATTATTAAGTGATGTTATTGAGTTATTAAGTGATGAATGCCCTTTTTGACTCATCATTACATGAAAAATAAGGCATCTGCTTTGATATACATGCTCAGTAGGCATCTGTCTGGGATTATAATACAGCTTTATAGTATGCAATGTCCATCATTTGTCACATTATGTTAACTTAAATGAGGGACTTTTGCAACCAATAAGCATTAAACATCCTACATGATGAAATGTATACTTGGTCATGTGCCCAGTTCTTAAAAGAACATGAAATACAAGATGTTCCAATTTTACTTAAAGTGGCATAATTCAAGAATAATTCCACATTCTGATAACTAATTATTAAGATTTTTATTACACCCTCTCTGAAATATTGGGGCAGAAGACAGTATTTCCGAAACCAGTATATATTCTTGGGAAGTGTATAGCCCAGCAGTCATTTCAGGGGCCTGGCGGCCATCTTAAGGCCTGTTAGCATCTTCTCTGTGTCTAGCCTGGAAACTGTCACTTTCCCTGCTGAGCTGTTTTCCCATGAAAACACAGGCTAAGCAATGACCAGCTGCAGTTGCCCATCATTATCAGGGTGGGAAGGTGGTTATCAGAGTGAAATAATGAGAGGTGCATTCCTCAGTGCTTTTCCAAAACATGTTTACCCTCTATTGGCCCTAGCTGTGCACCCTAATTAATGACACATGCTCATTAGGCCTTTTCTTATTAATGGGAACATACAGACATAACCCACCATATATCACACCTTGTTGTCAATTAACCAGCTTTTGTTATGAGAAGTATTTGTCTTGCTGCCTGTGATATTAGGGTGTTGCCCCTCGACTTTGGGCTGGCACAAGACAAGGCCACGCAACCTTAGCACAAAGGGGCTTTACCCTAGTAATGGGTGTTTTCTAGTCCACTCCTAACCAAGGAGGGCACTCCTGAGGCACAGGAGAATGAAACAACTACCCCTGACCAAGGGAGTAGTACTTGGTAGAACTGCCACCAGCCAGGACTGCCTCCTAACCCTTCCAGTTCCAGGCTACTGGGAAGGGGTGCAGAGTGAACCGTTGGTCCGCTGGACTGCCTGACCAAGGCAGCCAGGGATACAACGTGCAAACACAGGTAGTACGTGACAAAACACAAAGGCTTCCAGGACTTAGACTCCTTGGTTCCAAAGAAACACTCTTAGGTAAAATAGATAAATGTTTATTTTGTTTAGGCTACGCAAACCAAGCATAGTAAGATACTTAAAAGGTACAGGCAGCTATTGCTGCTACAAAAAAGGCATAACATCCAGATACATAAATACAGCACAAAATAATAAAGGAATAACTCCTCAGCTAAACACATGTCCCTAGCACTCACCAAGATGAGAAAGGATTGTCGGCCATCCTAGCCAGGATGGTGCAGGGCTGACCCGCCCGATGATGGAGGGCTAAAGCCAGGCCATAGGAGGAGGAGTAGACAGGGAGAACTGTCTCCAACAAAGACCAGTTAGAGAAATGAAAAAAAGAACACAAAATGGATTCCTACAGTGTAGCTTAAATAGACTTTTGGGGCAAGATGATTGACAGGGGGGAGCAGACCAATGAAAAGGTGACACGTACAGAAAGTTCTCGAAGATGAGCTCACTCCTCGCTCCCCCTCCCGGTGACACGTACAGAAAGTTCTCGAAGATGAGCTCACTCCTCGCTCCCCCTCCCGGTGACACGTACAGAAAGTTCTCGAAGATGAGCTCACTCCTCGCTCCTCCTCCCAGTTCGAAGAAGCGCGTGATGTCCAGCGCAGGTGTGGGATGTTAATTGGGAGAAGTTACACTATCACTGTTCCCATGCAGATAAGGGGTAAACAGGACTGCTCAAAGCAGTGCTCCAAGGCCTCTGGCCACCCGCCAATCACTAGGGCTCTGCTGCAGGCAGGCAGAAAAACCAAGACAGGAAATCCAAAATGGAGACAGACCAAGGATTTAGACATATTCACTACACTGCCAATTGCCTGTTTTTACTCAAGCTTCGCTAAAGTATATGTCATGTGTGTAGCTTGAACCCTTGCGCCCAGACCCATGTTGTGGACACTAGTGGGCAGCGGCGTTTGAGGAGTCACCTGGAAAAATGCCTCTGTAAGGGCTTTATGCTTTAAACTCTAAAATAAAGTTCTTTTTGCATGTCCTCTTGTTTCTCTTCCTCAGAACCTCATCAGAACCTCCCCCAGGTCCATGGCCAGGGCTTGGGGCAATACAGAAAACATGCCTCAAATGCAGTTTTCCAGTTGTGCAATTCTCCACAACACTGGCTTGTTAGCCAAAGGGAGGCTAGATGGGTGCTCCAGCAATAGAAAGGGACAGCACACCTCTTGTTTCCTGTTCAAAAGGACCTTTCACAACTATGTGAATGAATATTTATCAGTTATCAAGTGAACATGACAAGATTCTTTCACCCAGTGTAGTGAAACTTACAACATTTCTTTACATGGCAGTAAAGAATATTACAGGACTGTAAAGGACCACACAACCTCCAAATGAGAAAAAAAAAGTCACACAACCGAGAGTCTGCCATATTTGTGTTTATTATCTTTCATTGTTAGTATAAATTAAATAAAATTATACACCTTTCCATTCTTAAAATCTATACATCTATTAAGAAGCCCTATTTTTAAAAATCACAAAATGGTGCACATGTGGGACAAGAAGAGTAGTATCACAGGTTTACTAAGTGATATGCTTAGTGATAAGAGTAGTGCAAAGGTAAGAGTAGCGCCACCAGTTTACTTTGCAAAGTAGACCCAGAATAGCTATACAGCTGAAGTCCATGCAGTGTCCTCAATAGCAGTGCACAGGTAGAAGTGATGCATTTGCTTTCCTGATTTTATGTGGTATAACAATACTGTATTATAGCATTGTTATTATTTGTCCCATGGACAAAAAGGTGCTTTGAGAACTGGTAGAATGTAATATTGCTACAACACAAATGCTATCCTGAAGTGAGATGTATAGATAGCCTGGAGAAGAGAAGGTTGAGAGGGAATATGATAGCGCTCTTCAAACACCTGAAGGGATGTCATATGGAAGAAGGGACAAATTTGTTCTCCACTGCCTCCGAGAGTAGAACTGTATCAAATGGGTGCAAACTGCAAGAGAAGAGATTCCAGCTGGATATGAGGAAAAAAATGACAGTAAGAGAGATTCAGCAGTGGAACAGATTGCTGAGGGAGGTGGTAGATTCTCCCTCACTGGAGGTCTTCAAGCAGAGGCTCGACAGGCATCTGCTGGAGATACTCTTCTAGGAGGATTTCCTGTTACAGGTATGGGGTTGGACTAGATGACCTTGTGAGCCATTGCAATTCTATGATTATATATCTGGATCCAATGCAACAAATGAAAATTGTACCTTTATTGTGCAAAACTGGGTTTTGTGGAGAGAGGGTCTTCTATAAAAAGCCAAATATGCATCTAACTGTGTCCCTAAATAAAGCTTACACTATTCTGTATTAACCCTAACCACTAATGAATGAAGACAGATATGATATCTTACATCTGGAGGTGGTTTTTAGCCACTTTCACTGTCCTGAAAGGATATGCACTTGCTTTTCTTCTCTACTGAGTAGTGAGCACTGGGGAAAAAATGGTTCCATACATTTGCAACATATGGGGGAAAGTTGATTGCAGCTGCCTATTGGCTAGCACCCATAACGTACCTCCCCTCCCAATCCCTAAAGCAGCTTTGCAACTGTTTTTTTTTTAAGTTAATTGGTTGGGTTTTTTACTTAGCTGAAGAATGAAAATAGACATGTATAAACACATGAATACTATACTATTTTGAGGAACAGTTAAAGCTAGACAATGCACCTGAATCAGTACAAGAGAAGCAAGACTGAGAGCTGATCTAGTATTCCACGTACATATATGCATGTGTGTAAGATAAATTGCAAACATTTCACCAAGGAACCTGCTGCGAATGATGTTAAGAATATTATACCTGACTTCGCCCTGAACAACAGAAAAAATGAGCATATTTACTGTGCTTCTGAATGGGAGAATATTCAGCATAGGCAAGATTCCAAAGAGGAGGTAATTCCGCAGTTGTGGAGTAGCTGCAGCAAACACCTTCTTTCATGTGCATTTCATCCTTTAGCTATGGACAACTTGGAACCATTACCATCTTGTTTCTCCCACAATGGATTTACTATAATGCACTATATCTATGCAAGCAATTTACAGTGCGTGCTGCTCAAAAAGAGTAGGAGACCTACACGCACAGCTCTCGCTCTCTCTCTCCTAGTTTTTCATTTCTTCCAGACACTAATTACATATTTGCAAGCTGTTCTCTGAAACCATGAGGACCAAAGATCCATTTTTCAGTGAACGCTGAGATTCTCAGGGTAAGGCATGTGTGCCAACTACCATATTGTGTGCTTGTACAATTGTACTAAAGAAGCAGATCACACATGCACACACACACACACACACACACACACACACACACACACACACACACACACACACACACGGCCCTGAAGAACACTGGCAAAAAGTACAAGCCATTAGAGCTACCAGGCAAACACTCTTCCAAGGTATCAAGACATTTCATGAGATTTTCTAATAACTGTCCCCAAGATGTCATATATACCATACAGATTACATCAGTGAGTGTTTAAACACATGGAGCCAGGTGGCAACCATTTGTCTTCTTTTGGGCAGCAAGCCAACAGGTAGGTAGAGGTGATGGTGATGGTTAGTGATTAATAGTTTACTGTGTGAATTGGAAAATAAGCAATCGGTAATAAATGGCAGGGGTGTTCCAAAACCAATGAACTGTTGACAGGCTGGATGTCAGGCATGTTTGTTGTGGAGTGCCTGGATAGGAAGAAGTGAACATTCTCAGTTTCTGAACTCTTCCAGAAAGGCAACGTTCAACATTTCACTATTTGTTACCCCACTTCTCATATACCACTATTTGCAAAAGCAAAAATTTACAAGCTCTGCTGGGCTTAATTTTTTTTTCCTGTCATCTTTTCCTTTCAAATAGTTTGTCTGATGATTGGCTAGGAGGCATTTTTTATGCATATTTGAGGTCTAAAATTCAAACTGTTTTGGTTCACCTCCCCCAATGCATGACATGAAGTCCATTTTATGACTGGATGAACATAACTTTTAGCATCAGGTTTCCAGACACTGGTCACAGTTAGAGATGGAGCTTTGATTTCTACAAGTAGTCCCTCTCTCTGCTCCCTCGCTTTTTTTCCCCACTCTTTGAATTTCCTGTCACTATGAATTCTTTTCCAGTAATATCATTTGCTAGAAAACATTCCAAAAAGATTATGGCTGGGACTGAAAAAACTCACAAAGCTACCGGTAGTTCCATGTCCCCACGGGACCTTGGGGGGTTGCATTTCCCAAATAGAAGCTCTCCTACCATGCCACATGAAATTAAAGTGGATTTCCCCAGTAGATTGTGATATGGTGGGGGGGATCTGTTATACACTGAAAGAAAATCAAAAATTCTACTGAGAATGCTCAAGCTCCTTGGATCTCGGACTAGGCACTTTTCCCCTTGGAAAAGAGATTTACACACAAGAGATTTACAGCACAATCCTATTGAGGGCCTATGGCAGCGGATCTCACAATCCGCTGCCATTAAGACCCAGGCAGGCATCATAAAAACTATGCAGCAGTCATGCACTGCCAGACTGTGAGTGCAAAGGAGGTCCCACACGCACGCCAGCGGTTCATCCAGCCCACACCGGATCAGGTAATTTGGAAGTGGGGCAGTTTGGGAGAGGATCAAGGAGGGGAATGGGCCAAACTGGGGAGGGTTCAGGGGCGGGTGGATTTTGGCAGCAGCAGCACATGCCAAGACCCCATCCCTATTTTCCTATCGTGACACACACACTGAGGCTCCCCAGACATACACCAGTTAAATAGCTGGCATAAGTCCATGGAGACCCAGTGGTGGCCAGGTAGCTTATGGGGAGATAAGTAAAATGAGGAGATTTGTACTTACCTCTCCCAGGTCATCTGGTCACACACACCCCTCCATCATAGGACGCAGTGCACACTCCGTCAGCAGTGCTGCATGCTATGGGCTGGTGGGGGATAGGATTGGGCTGTTAAGCACTTCAAAAGATGCTATATTTGTATGAGTGATCTTTAGTTCTCAGTCTCTAAGTATCCTTGTCAGAGAAAGGAAATCCTGGGAGAAGCCTGGTTGACCAAGGGGAAAAGTGCCTAGTGATGAGCATGCATGCACCCCTTCCTGCTTCCCACCTTGCCTTTACTGGACCACCAACTGAACGGAGAAAAACCTTGGGGAGTTGGTATCTGTTGCCACCACCCCAGGCTACAGACACCAGGCAGAGGGAAGCGTCTGTAATAATGGTGTTTCCAAACAAAGGACAATCGTTATCAGGACCTCTAGGACCTGTTTACTTTCATATGCCACTATAATTGAATTTTCAATATCAACAGTCTCTAGTTGTTGTTGCTTTTTAATGTGTCTGGTATTCTTAGCAAGCTGGATTTCTAACGGTCTATTTGAATGATGCACAACTATTACAGAATAAAGTAACCACACAAAAAAAACGAAACACTCCATGAATTTCCTATCATTAAAAACTTCCTTTCAATTTTCAGCCTTAATGGATAATGAATCCTCCCCCCCTTTGTCCCTTGCTGTCCCTTTTGCCTGAAACTATCTCCCAGAATGTCACCATGATTTGACATGTCCCTGGTCAAATCCCTTGTCAAAATTCACCTTTTATTGCGATGTCTTTTTGACACAACTTCCTAGTCCTTACACCAGTGTTTCCCAAACTTTTTCGATCTGTGGCTCCCTTGACCACTGACAACCATTGGCCATGGCTCCCCAGTACATTGTGTTGATGCCTGCCAATTGGCATTGCACTGTTTTCCGAGAGGATTCCATGGCACTCCACGGCTCCCCTGACTGGCTTCCGCAGCTCCCCTGGAAGCCACGCCTCCCCGTTTGGTAACCACTGCCTTACATCCTCCTGTAATCTGTAATGGAAATAGTTGCCTATTCTTCCACTATTTCTACTTCCCTTCCTCCCCTGTGTCAATTTATGGACTGGAAGCTCCTCCAAGCAGGGATCTGCCCTGTGCTCTTAAAGCATCATGTGCATTGATAGTGCAAAAACAACATCAACGTTTGCAGACATTTGTTCTCCTACTTACCTCCTTCAACTCAAAATGTGTTTTCCTCTCTGCCATGTTCTTCCTTCAGATATTTGGAGGATTCTATCACATTAGCTCTCAGACTGAAAACAGACATCTCATGGTAGAGACAGATGAGCATAACATCTAGTGCCACCTTCAGACTCCTTTTCTTTCTTAAGCTGAACAGGGCCAGTTCTTTTAATCTCTGCTCCAAAGTTTTCCACTCCTGTAACCTTGTTAGAGCGCCACCGTCTAAAAACATCTGGCTGAGTTAATTTGTCAACCTATCAGTAGAATTGGCAGGTGGAAATTAAATCTGTGTTATAGGACCAAAGTCAAAATAAAATGGAGAAAGAGGTAGTCAGGGTTGATCAAAGGAAAACTTTATAAGTGAGCAAAATTCCTTGGCTGAGTTCACAGAAAATACAGCTGCGCTACTGAAATACAGTACCTGCGATAGAAACACCATGGCTTAAAAAAAAAAATCAGTTTCCTTTTTCTTCCTGCAGGAAAATGGTTAACTTTGTGCAGTCTTCTTTATTTACATTTTAAATTATGGAACACTTATTCACAAGTGCCAAGTTCTTTTATATTGCTGGTGTGTGTGTGTGTGTGTGTGTGTGTGTGTGTGTGTGTGTGTGTGTGTGTGTGTGTGTTAAAATATTAATATCATTATTAATGAAATCAAGAAGGGTGCAATAAAAATGTCTCCGCATTTAAAAACAAAGGAGTATCTCATGAAGAACAAAGCAAGGTCTCCAGCCACAAAATACTGTTGTATACTAACATGGGGAAATTATAGTACAGTCGGACCTTTTTATCCACGGGTTTTCCACCAATGGATTTGACTCAACCGGGTGGCAAAACTGTGGAAGAGGGAGTCCACATTACCTTTTTATTCCAGCGTTGTTGTCAGGGGCCTGCCAATGATATATAACTTTATGGTATTATTCATAAATATACATTTTCCAAAAGATTTCCACAATTTTGGCCACTAGTGGTGTCACCCTTCCCTCCAAGGGTGTCACCCGGTGCAGTCCGCACCCCTCACACCCACCTACTGACACCACTGTTACACACTTAGCCAGAAACTGAATAGCAGTGGTTGAGTTTGGGTGGAACAAGTTTGTGGGCCTGTTGTGAAAGCTCCTTAAGATACCTGGTGCCACTGGCGTCACTGGAGCGTGGCGGGGGGGCGGGCCGCCAGGGGGTGACGCGCGTCATGGGGTGACGCGCGCACCCCCTCGCGCGTCACCTCCGTGACGCGCGTCGCCCTCCGGACGCTCCGAGGCCGGCCCGGGAGCCGGCCTCGGAGCGTCTGACCCCGTCGACGCTCCAGGGCCTTCTGAAGGCCCAGGCAGCGCGTCAATCCGGGTATTTCCCGGATTTTCGCGCATGCCCAGACCCGTTTTGAGGGCAAAAAGCCCTCAAAACGGGTCTGCGCATGCGCGAAAATCCGGAAAATACCCGGATTGACGTGCTGCCTGGGCCTTCTTTCAGAAGGCCCTGGAGCGCCGACGAGTTCGGACGCTCCGAGGCCGGCTCCCGGGCCGGCCTCAGAGCGTCCGGAGGGGGCGACGCGATGCGGGGGGGAGCCGGGTGGCCCCCTCCCCCTGCGCCTATAACGTCGCGCCCCTAGGGGGGGTGACGCGCGTCCCCGCACTAGGGTGACGCGCGTCTAGTGACGCCCCTGCCTGGTGCTACATACATTAAGCAGGTAGAAGGAGAGACTTGCAAATAACACTACTGAAAGACCCTCAGAGACAGAAAAGACAAGCAAGGATATATTTTGAAACAGGAAAATGTTCCTGTAATGAAAGAGACTGTAAGACAGTAAGGATGACAAAAAGTCCTAAATCTGGAAGCAACAAATGTCAGTCAAGCCCAGTTAAAAGATGATACATGGTAAGTAAGAGAAAGCCAGGGGGGCTCCTAAGTATTCTTCTAGATGTGGGTAGCTGCATAATTTTGCAGCTACCGTAAATTAGGGAGTTGGGAACTATCCCCCAAAGAGTGCTACCGGCAGTGCAGCCCAATGAACTATAAATACTGCCTTAGTCATTCACAAAAGCATTGCATGTGAATATTTGCATAATGCTGAATGAATCAGAGCCCCAGTGGAGCAGCTTCTACATGAGAAATTACAATGAGATGGGCAATTCAGGCAGCCAGCGATGGGGTGTTGTGTTACTTTTCCCCAGGTAGCAGAGTCAGTAGCACACAAGAGAGAGCATCAGTGGAAACAAATGTGAGAGACAATGGGGAGGGATAACTCTGGTGGGCTGCTATGCTCATTTGACCCATCATTGCACACGCAACTCCAAAGATGCTGCACGCATTATTTTTCTATTACATTTGTCTTTAGCCTAACAGCGCAATCCTATCCAACTTACACCACTGGTGTAACCAACGGGAGAGGGCAGGGTGGGAGATTTGGGAGGGGAGGGAGATTTAGGCCTCAGTCCAGCCCAACACAGGCACAATTGAGGCACAGTTGAGGCCCAAAATAGGGCTGAGTTAGGCTGCATCTGTTCCTGAGTTAGGCAGGAGGCAAGAGCAGTGGGCCAGGATCGAGGCAACACTTACCACAGAGGCAGGCAGGCCCCTGTGGGGAGGTGTCAGTCTTGTGGAAGCGAAGAGCCCCCTCCTGAGCTCGTCTGTGTGTACCTACCACAGCTGCTGCAGCGTTCGCAGCAGATGGGCAGCCACAGGTGGGCCTGCAGGCACTGGGCATGCGACAGTCAGCTGAAGGGCAGAGGTTGTGCCAGTGCCAGCTGCCCCAGGGCACCCTGGGCATTAGCCACCTGCTGCAGGGGGGAGTGCCACTGCCCTCCCTCCTGCAGAAGGCGATGCCACCCCCAAGCCACAGTGAGGCTGCACGTGGGAGTCATGGGGGGGTGAGCGGGGGAGAGAAGGGAAGGAGGGGGTGGGAACGGCACGCACAAGGGGGGTCTCATGAAGTCTGGAACCGCCTCTGCCATGACATGCCCGTGCGCTGCCTGAAGCCCTGGGCCTCCAGGGCCGTGGCAATGCCCACAAAGAAGGTATCCCGGCATGCCTTCTGCTCCGTGCCCCGGTCAAGACCGAGAGATGCCTTGGGCTTGTCTGCTGCGAGCGGGAAGGGCTCACACAGCTCATCACGCCCCCAGATGGGGCAACGTCAGCACGTCGCGGCAGGCGCTCTGGCAGGGTGGGGGGTGGCCAGCTTCCATCATCAGGGAGTGGGAGGGGAGGCAGACAGTGGGTGCTGGGGAGGGGCACGGGTGGGTCAGAAACAGACAGACAACAAGGCTGGTGGGAGAGGGATACAGGGAGAGGGGTCTGCAGAGACCAATAGGGACACAGGGGTCACTTCGCAGATGGAGGCAATGCAGGAACGGGCGCCTCTTATGCAGACGGACCTTGGGCAGAACGGACGCCGGTGACGGGCGGAAACGGATGCCGTTGATGGGCGGACCGAGGGCGGAAACGGACGCCAGTGACGGGCGGACCAAGAGCGGGTGAGAGCCCCGGTTGCCAAAAGGGCTCTTCACGGATGTGGCAGACGTGCGCTATGTCGCCTGTCAGTGTTTGCCTGCCTGAGAGGCCCCCCAACTCCCCACTCCCCTCTGAGCCCTGAGGGTCTGGCAGCCCCCCTGCTGTGGTCTCCCTGGGCTGGCTGTGGCAGGCCCTGGCTGGGATTCATGCAGGGGCTTGTGTGCTGGGGACTGTCTCTGTGTGTGGGGGGCAGTGCTTGTGTAACATTGGGGACATGTGTTTCCAGGGGCATCTTTATTGTTCTGGAACAGTGGCAGAGATGGCCAGGCGAGGCTGCCTGGGGTAGTCATAGCGGCCACTCGGACCACATCAGCAGCAGCAGCAGCAGGCATGCCCCATGGACCAGGGGATGCAGGCCCTTCCCCTGTAGAACCACAGCCTGCACCATGGAAAGGGGAGGGACAGCAAGTAGGCAGCCAGGGAGGTGGAGCAGCAGCAGCGCCGGCAGCTGAGGAGGGTTGCAGGGCAGGCTCCAGGACCTCTGGCAGCATCGAGGCAGACGACCATGGGGCAACCAGACTGCAGGCCCAGGGGTGCTCCCAGGAAGGTAGGTGGTAGTGGATGTTCCTGGGGAGGCAAAAAACACGGGGGTGTTCCATGGCAGCTGCTGTGTGGTAGCAATCACCATTGAAGAAATGCTAGTGTGCAGGTTGCAAAGGCCTGCAGGGAGAGAAATTAAAAAACATCTGAGAGGTGTGAGACACATAGCATGGTCTGCGCTCCTTCCCTGGGTGTCAGGAGAACATGATCCTGTAAGGGAAAAGGGTCAAAGAGAGAGAAGACAACAACACAACGTATGGGTCACAACCATGGCAAACCTACCAATACTGACCTGTGAGTAGACCCTGTGGAGAAAAGGGGGGGGGGAAACAGCTGGTGTCTACATAAGGCTAACAGTTCCACACTTGTGGCATTGTGTGCTCACATTACTACAGGCAGCAATCAGACACAACATTGGTAAAGAGGCATATCATGGCAGGCATTGCAGGCAGCTATGAGACACAACATTGGTAAAGAGGCATATCATGGCAGGCATTGCAGGCAGCTATGAGACACAACATTGGTAAAGAGGCATATCATGGCAGGCATTGCAGGCAGCTATGAGACAAGACATTGGTAAAGAGGCATGTATCCTACCTATATTTCTATATGCAAAGAGGCAGAAGTCAGACCACATGTCAGCACGAACCCTGCTCTTACCTGCACTTACCTGCTGGTGTTGTTGCCTGTGGGGGAGGGGAGAGGGGCTGGGAGAAAGACATGGGTTAGCAAACAATTGTATGGAGACAGCTGCCCAGGCACAGCAGTAAACAGTTTGGCCACAGGCGGCACAGCCCTCTCTGCCCTAGAGGGGGGCAGAGAGGAGAGAGGAGAAGGGAAGAGAGAAGTGGGGTGTTTGAAATTTTTCAAAGTCCCACTTTGTGGCTGCTGGGGGACAGGACCCCACGCCACGTGCTCAGAGAGAGAGAGAGAGAGAGAGAGAGTGGAGGGCTGGGGCTGGGCTTTTGTGGGAAAGAGGCTGGGTGGGGCTGGGTGCTGATAGGGTAACTATTTGGGTCCGTGTCCAGAGTTAGGCCACAACTGTTCCGTCCTAACTCAGGCACAACTCGGGACCAGGGTGTTAGAACTTTTCAGGAGAGGGCTGGTGTGGGTAAGGTAAAATGGCTCCTATGGGTCTCCTCACATTTGAGTCCACCCTTTTTGTTGACCCAAATTTTGTGCCTGAGTTGTGCTCGAGGGGGCGTGTCAGGGGGTCGCCAGAGTCTGGAACCGGAACAAATTTCGTAACCGCCCCCGTCACTCCCCGACACGCCCCCAACACGCCCACTTTTAGGCCAAACTTAGGACGGAATAGCTCTTATGCCGAACTTAGGACTGAATTGGTCAACTTTCCTTAACCCGTCCTATGTCAGTCACAATTGCAGCACAAATTCGGCCTCTGCGGCACAATTCAGGCACAAGTCGAGCCTAAGGCGGTTAGGCTGCAGTTGTGCCTGAATTGTGCCGCTGAGGCCTTAGGCTGGACTGGGCTGTTAAATCCCCTTTGAATCCCCCTTTGGAGGGGATTTGAATCCCCTTTCCATTCTGAAGCCTCCCGTTCTTGCAGCACCGCTGGTTACACCAGTGGTGTAAGTTGGGATAGGATTGTGCTGTGAGTGAAAGAAAGTGGCAAAGATAGGCAGGTGCCATTTGCAGAACATCCTTTTGCCCCAGATGACTTCAGCTGGAATACAGTATCTACCATCCTTTTTCTCTATTTACTCCCAATTACTAAAGGCTGGTTTATGCTGGTTCTGTGGGAGCAAGTCCTCAGGGCCGGCTTTAAGCCAATTGGACCAGCCGCTCCCAATTGGGCCCTGTACCTAAGGGGGTCCCGCGCCAGGGTAATCTACTCTAGCCTTGTCAAATACTGTACACACGACAACACATTGCAACATTTTATATATTGTAGGCCTATATTTTCAGACTCAAGTATTTAAGTTTTACATACTGTACATAAATCTAGATAATTAGAACCTACGAATACAAACATATTAAAGTCTAATATGCAGGGTCTATATCTAATATGTCTAATAATTAGACATATTAGATATAGACCCTGCACTCACAAAAGTGATATGAAACACGTCAAGTTTGTTACTTTTGACAGAAATAATGTGATGCCACATGCACTTTTTAAGTGCACATTTTGATTGCTTTCCACTCTACCATTGAGATATAAAGCCTATAATACATTTTGTTTACATCTCTAAGATTCTACAGACCGTGGCTGTGAAGCTGTGGCCCCGCAAAAATGTTTCCAATTGCGCCCCACAGCTCCTAAGACCGGCTCTGCAAGTCCCAGTGTGTTTATTTTATTCTGTTTTAAAACAATGTTCTTCCCAGAAGGGAGGTGCCCTGCGCAGCTTACAAAGAATTATAACAATAAAACAACAAAAACAAACATAACATACCCCATGAAACCAAAGTTACCGAACCCAGAGGGAACCAAGCTTGTGTGTGTGTGTCCATTCTCACTACACATACACACACACAAATACACCCCATGTCTTGTTTGTAATGAGGTTTTTGCTGGGTACACCCCACCAGCACAATCCACACACACCATTTTGTCGTGGCTGTATTGTACCTTATAGGCCTTCGGCGAAGCATGAACTGCCAATGAGGCAGAAAACAGATGAGGAAGAATGACACAATAGACATGGGCAGCGCAATCCTGCGTAAGGATCTGACCAGCGGCCCAGGGCCGCCCGCCGGATCCTATGCATTGGTGTCTATGCTGCCACCAGGCCAGAGGTCTACTTGGGGAAGGGGACATTCATCCCCTTCCCCGGGTGAAAATGCCAGCCGGCCCGACCGGTCTCCTCAGATTTCCACCAGCTATTTAGCTGGCGGAAGTAGAGGAGGCCGTGTAATGACCTAGCCGGCCCGGCGGGGACCAGGATATGGCTGAGGCCATCCCCTGGCACCTCCCGGGCCGGCTAGGCCAATGCCCCCCCTCCCTTGCCCAGCAAACCGCCCCCGTGCCCACCGGATCCCTGCTTACTTTGTCCGGCAGCCATAGAGGTGATCCGTCGATGGAACAGGGGAGGCCAGCCTCTGCGACGACCTTCCCTGCTCTCGAGTCGTCGCAAACATGCTTTACAGCACGTTCGCGACGTCTCCTAGCAACAGAACACTCGTTCCGTCGCCGACAACCTCTGGTGGATTGCGCCGTGAAAAGCTTACCACAGCTGTAATCACACAAGTAGGTAGTCAACTGCATCCTCTGGCCATACAGTAAACATAGAATTATTTTTACATGACTTTTTAAACCTATAAATCTCTACCTTTTTGCACTATGTCTGGTCATGAGAATATCCATGCTACATAGAATTATCACATTGATGTCCCTCTTTGCTTCCCGCTGGTTAGGATGGTAATGCCAGGCTTATTGCCTGGCCAGAGATTATGTATGATTGTCTCTCCATGTGGTTTGATTATGTATGATTGCCTCTCCATTGAAGTAGAGGAGGCCGTGTAATGACCTAGCCTGCATCTATTTGTTGTTTACCCCAGGTTAGGTAACCATACTGAATTAGGAATAATGTTCCTGAGTATAGACAGGTATATGTACATCTGCCTAATAGTCATGAACTCTCTAACGGGGATCCTGAGAACCATAAACCAGTGGGGAGTGGGCAAGAGATCTCTAACAAAGAGTGCTCAGCCCCCCTAACCAAATTATAATTGTAATTATTCTTTGGGGATGCCATCAAGTTAAACTGACATAAAACTCCAGTTCTCTAATTCCAATTCCAATTCATAGCAAACATTACTTTAGCAGCATTCTCAAGTTCTCTCACCCCTTATTTATGTTACTGCTTTTTACCATCTTACCTTCTGCATTTTTAGCTGTCACTTTAAAAACAGTCCGATTTTTCCAAATTAGCTGGTTGCGGTACGTGGGGTTCCCTGGCTCAAGCGTCTTTTTATCTCAGTTGTATGCCTGCACCTTTTCTTCCTTCAGTATCGCAAAGCCTATAAATTATTGCCGAAGAAATTGCAATTTTCCTCACGTTGCTTCTCGTCATTCAGAACGCACACTGACTTTATAGGCTTGGTGCATCATTCTTTGATTTTTAACTTTTGAAGGAAAGCTCCCCACACTTTAGAAAATAGAAAAGCACACTCTTCTGCTTGAGGAAGAAGGGCTTGTGTGTGTGTGTGTGTGTGTGTGTGTGTGTGTGTGTGTGTGTGTGTGTCTGTCTGTCTGTCTGTCTGTCTGTCTGTCTGTCTGTGTGCGTGTGTCGTGTGTGCGTACAAACAGTCAGAGTGTGGTCATTTGTTTGCACAAAGCATAACTGTTTCAAACAGCACAGTATTCTTGCTCCATAATAACTATTTTGCACTTGTGGGTGTTCCAGCCACTTCACATGGATAATTTTTGTTGTAATCCTCACAACAGCCCAATAAGATACGTATTACAGTATTCTTATTATCCCCACATTGCAGCTGGGGTTGAGAGGACGTGGCTTGCCTAAGGTGCCCAGTGAGAATTCATGGCACAGGCAAGATTCAAACCAGGGAAAATCTGATTCACATCTCGCTCTCTTCAAGTTGAGTGACACCTACGCACAACTTGCCTCAATGAAGGCTTTGGTTTAATTATAAATAGCCAGTGAGAGGCCCCAAAAACAGAACAAAATCACAACAGGGAAATGACCAAAACAAAAAACAAAAACCCAAAACCTTCCATCCCACAGTTTTGCCCTACTTCATGCCCCCCCCCCCACTTGCTAGTCGGGCACATTGTACAATTAAGCACGTAAGTCAGAGTTTCCAAAACATTCCCTGTTCACAGCACCCTTAGTGTCTCGGTAATTTTTTCATGGTGCCCCTATAGTTCTGTCACTCTGTTTCCCTTGGAAATGTAAAATATTCCACAGTGCCCCTGTGAGTTCGCTGCGGCGTCCAGGGGCACCGCAGTGCAGTTTGGGAACCACAGACATACATAACGGGACTCTCAGCCATACTCAACACCAGCTCTGTACCTATTATCATCATCATCTCTGCTTGAAGAATTGCAGTTTTTAATATTTTGTGGCTCATTGGTACTGACTTGACCACATGACTAAACAGATCCCTGAGAAAATGTGCAGTGCGGCCTCAGGATACCCTACTGTGGCTATTCCTGACACTGTACCTCTGTCTCATCTCCAAAGAGCCAGGTATGAAAGATCTGCCTCAATCACATCTACAGCATTTAAAATTCAAAAGGGGTTTTTGTGGTGGTGGGTGATCAGTTCACCCAGGGTCCACAGCTTTCCCCGCTCCACCACACACAGAGTCCTTCTCCTCATGTCCTTCTCCCTCAGCTGATAGACTGTGAGTGAAGGACTGTGGGTGGAAGAAGTGCTTAGATTGGATGGATCAGTGGTCCAATCAGGATGGCAGTTCTTACGTGGACGTTTTTACACTGGAAATTGACATCTGCATGGTGAGTTTTCAGGAAAGAATTGTGAGAACTATAGAACTGCACAGCCTGCACAGGGATCTAAAAGTCACACAAAAGCAGATTAATGATGATAACATAACAATATTTTCCACCATGCGTCTCCCCCATGGAAATAATACCCAAAGCACTTCCATGCTTTAGGTTGGAAGAGGCAAATTGCCTTTGCTTAAAATGCTGAGACAATGCAAAATTTCATCTGTTATGATTTGTAGCCTCACAGAATTCCGTGTCAAATGCAAATAAGGGCAAAATATCACCTGAATAATGGAAAAATATGATGTATGTTGATGTTATCCATTTTCCTATATTGAGTTCACCACTTAACATTTGACATTTCAAAAACAGAACCCATTTTCTCTAGTAACGTATTCTATTTTTTTGAAGTAATACATGTCACATGGTAATAATTACGTACGTTGTATAGATGTGAGAGATACCAATCAGTGGTGTAACTAGAGTGGAGCGGAGGCAAGTAGTTCTGCAAGACTCCGTTACACCGGAGTCAGCGGCCCCTCCCTCTTGCTGTTGGAGCCATTCTGGCAGCGACAGGGGAGTGTCCTGCGTGTTGCCATTGCCGCCAGAATGGCTCCAACAGCAAGGGGGAGGGGCCGCTGACTCCGGTGTAACGGAGTCTTGCAGAACTACTTGCCTCCGCTCCACTCTAGTTACACCACTGATACCAATTATTATGCAACTCTCTAGAGCAATCTCAATGGACACATATAAGAAACAGAAGGAGATGATGATAGGAATTATTCATCCTTCGTCATGTTTAGGGGAGCTACCACCTTCAAAACCCAATATGAGGACTGGCCCTCCCAGCAGGCAGGGTGAGGCACTCCACCACAAGCCAAACTACACATTACATAAGCACATGATTAGAGCTGACCTGTCTAATTTTTCTCTAGTAAACAGGAGCCGCTGGGGGGGGGGCTAATTGGTCTGGGACTGCAGCACAAGGAGCAGGGGGCTTTAACCCTTTGCCCCCAACCACAGTCCTAAACAAGCCTTTCCATCTGTCCCACGGGAGGGGGAGCAGCTGTAAGGAGTACAAATCAGGATCAGGCCCATGGTGGGGGCAAATGCCACAGCCCTGATCCAGATTTCCCCAGCACCTATTCACTAGAGAAACTCATCAGCTCTAATGAATTACTGTAAACCGAATATGTTATTTGGTCTTTTCACAGCAGATTCAGAGTACCATTAAAGGGCGGGAAAGAATCAATTATTTACTCATCACCATAGTGTGGGTACAATCTGGATTTTTATTTTTGTCTCGGTCACCAAATTGACTTGGGCCATCTCTGCCCATGATCCCTGCTTCTTCTTTTTTCCTGCAGAGGCAATAAAAGGCATACAGTACTGTATGATCTTTGGAATCTGATTAAAAAAAAAAAAAGACCTAGAATGAAGAAAGAGTGGAAATCTTCTATCAGGCATCAAGCAGTACTTGGAAGCAGGAAACGCATGCTTGTGACAATGCTTGTAAAGGAGCCCTTTACAAGATGGCACATGTGTGGAAACCGGATGCGCAGTAGGCAGGAGGGATGGCATCATGGCAGCAGGCTCCACTCTGATCTATTTGCATTCATTTCAGTGTGCGAGTGCAGGTACATGTGTAGGCACCCGTCCATTTACGAGCATAGGCTCAGTTCACCTAGTGAAACAAGCCTGTGCAGGTCAAGAGTGGAGCCTGCCACAATGATGCCGATCCCAATGATGTTTTGGAGCTGAAGTACAGGTGGGAGACCACATGCTGGAATGCTCTAGCACAGATACAAAACCAGCCTGTTAGGGAAAAGGTTCTAGGCTGGGTTCCTCCCCCAACATGCTAGCTGTTTTGTGTGCATTTAGAGAACATTTTTTTGTGGGAGCACATTCAAATATTCTGTGCCCCACCTGAAATCTGAAAATAGTCTCCAGCCTAAACACATACGCCCAGTGGGGGTTCTGCTTACCTCCAGAGCGGTGTCAGGGGTTGGCCAGGTTGGACGCGTGGGAGGTGAATGCCAGCGAGAGGCCAGACTGTAAAAGGAAACACCTGGAAAGAAGCATCCTATGAAAGACTAGGGCATTTATTGGACAATTTTTTAGGACCATTCAAATATTCCGTGCCCCACCTGCAATCTGAGTCCAGCCTAGCAAGAATATGACTTGTGGGGGTTCTGCTTACCTCCAGGGGTTGGCCAGCTTGGACATGGCATCATTGGGAAACTGTTGAGGGTTAAGTGTCCTCCGAAAGGACCACTGCTGATCCCTGAAACCACCTCTGTCAGGGTGACATCAGAGATTGGCAGGTTGGGCACTGGCCAAGAGCCCGTGCCTATCAGAGGACCAGCTTGGCTAGGCTTACCCCCCTTTCAGAACCAGTGGCATTGGTACCAATGTGCCATCAAAAGCAAGTGGGGGCACTATGGGGGACCCAGTTTTGGTCTTTAGCCCTGGTCCCCATCAACCAGGTCTTGGCACTGGCTCATCTGTCCAAGTCAGCTCCAAATGTGAAGCATAAATAATAGACACAGAAGGAAATATTTTGGGTCTCTTGTGTAATAATGTGGCTGGGAGTATCCAGACACAAGCCAACCTTGCTTGCTTGAGAGCTAGGCAGGCTAAAGCCCTCTCCATATACCAGGAGGAAGATAAATCTATTCAAGCTAGAATTAACTGTAGTGCTTCTTCAGACTTTGTTTCTTCCAGTCTGTATTGATCTTCTGCAGAGGACAAGCAGTACAATGTTAGGAAGAGTTAACACTAGTTGTTACAAAAATGTAAAACATAATGACCAGGAGCGAACGTCTTAGACTCTAAGTCTTCAAGGGAAGCTTCCTACAAACCAGATCTCTTTATCGACAGAACCATTCCAGCCAAAACATCTAAAAAAAAACATATCGATCACAAAAAGGCTGAGCTAAACTCTCCGTAAGAAACTTCATACTTTTGTTTCCTTAAAACTTCATTAATTGTCAACAAGCTGATATCCTATTACAAGTGTTACTGTTAAAATAAAAGGTGTAGATGTTACAATAGGATTTAGAGCCCAGGTTACTGCTAAGAAAGCAAATAAGTGTACCAAAGTGGAACTTGTACTGCAAAAGGTGCTGAAATTGTGTTCTCTGATTGAAAAAAGTGTCATCAGGTCTCTTGGGTCTGAACTGCAAACCTCGAGGTCTGAGGCTGGAGCCACTTTGAATGAACTACTGTGGATTGAGCATGCTCAGATCTCAGAGCCCCCTTTAGGCGCAGAAGGGAACAGATGTGCAACATCAGGCCCTGTGATTGGCAGGCAATATGAAGCCTCTGGGTTGGCCAGGCCTAAATCAACTAAAAGCCTGGCCTCCTGCCTGAGCCTAGTCCACAGAGCAGTGCCGCTACTTCTTGCACTTCAGGCTTTAGCTTCTCCAGTATCCAGTTCAAGATGCTGCCTTCAGGGATGCTGATCCGATAGGGAAGGATGCAGGAACGGTCATCCACAGTCCTAGCATGCACTGATAGGCATGTCTTGGGAGTCAGATGTGTATGTAATGCATATTCCAACCTGTACAGTACAGCTTTTATGAATTTCTTATGGGACTTCCTTTTCCACAGACTCCTGGGACAGGGAACTACGTTTCATTTATTTTACTACGTAAACCACTTTGTGAACTTTTTTTGTTGAAAAGCAGTATATAATATGTTTAACCACTGTGCATCTGCCTTACCCCATCTATTAACTCACTGGGACCAGCTGTCGTTTGTCTCCACCCCTCTCCTAGAATTGCTTTCATCAGCAGCCCTTTCACTGGGTTGCTTCAGAGGAAGAGGTGAGACAGTGAGGTCCAGTCCTCCCACCTGTTTCAGACTATCATGTGACTCCTGCCTTTCAAGAACTGTCTGCTCCAGAGGTTCCCAACCCTGCGGTACACATACCCACTGGTGGTATGCGGGCTACTGCAGTGCCGCATCCGAGCCTGAAAAGTGGTGCTTTGAGCTCTGCCGAGCCAGCAGAGCTTGAGCACGCAGGCTGCAAGCACCAGGGATGACCCTCCCCTGAGTCTTACCTCGCCTTTTCTATCCTTTTCAGAGCTCTGGCCAGCCGCAAACCTGGAAGAAAGTGCCGACGACATCATTGGCACTTTCTTCCGGTGGTACACAGCCGGCCAGAGGTCCACATAGGTGGTACGTGGACCACAAAGGTTGGGAAACGCTGGTCTACGCCATTCAATGTCAGCTTCCCACAATGACCCCGCCCAGAACTGTTTCCTGCACAGATAAGCCACTTCAGAGCTAATAAGAGTACCGCCATAGTTCAGGACAATAGCTATGGTCCAAGATCTTCGGGTACCTGAGAGGAGGCACCAAACGCTGCCCTCCTGGGGATGTGCTTTCTCCTTCCTCCCATCAGGGTGCACCTTCTCTTTCTCATCCTGCTTTCTTGCCTTCCTTCCTTTATTTCCATGTTCTATCTGTTGCCCCCGTTGCAGCTGATCTCCTCCATTCTCCTCCTCCTTCCTCTCCAGCTGAACTGGAGCATCTACCCACCACTCTCCGCCCCTCCACTTCCTCTTCTGGAAGGAAGAGAAGATGAGCTTCTGATGGAGGACAGCAGGTGGATATCACCTGCATGGGGCATGCTATGGGGGGGAGAGAGAGGGGATGCACACCCCAGGGGATTGGGGAAGAGGAGAGGAAGGAGGCGTGGTGATAGTGTTGGTCAGGTGAGCAGCATGTTGGTGAGGAGGTGTCCATGGGTGGTGGCCTGTTGTCTCACCATGCCCGCCACCTGAGTCATCCCCTTCACTGGGCCCCATGGATGGGCCACCCCTGCAAGACAATTCACACACACAATCAAAAGTGGAGTCCGGAGACTCAGAAGATGGTGATCAGTTCCTAAACCACCAAGGAGGCAACCCATAAAGCAGCCATCTTGCTAAACAGTGACAGCTCTTCACCCTGCTTTTCTCCAGTCGATTCTCCTTCCTTTTACTCTCCTTTCCATTCCTCCCTAAAGTGACTTTCTCCTTACATTTAGAGTGTAAACATTACAAGCAGGGCCTGTGTGGTTTTGAATTTTTTATATAGGGCCTAGCAATTTTAGATGCTTTATAAATCACCATCCTCATCGTCAGGGATTTCTATGGGAAGCCAAAGGATGCATTGTTTATTATATGCCTTTTTAGGACACTGTTATATCACCCATAAACTATGTTTCCTCAGCACAGAAATATTATTCTCTCTTAATTGTGAACATAAAGCAAGGAAAAAGCATTATAACATGTTGCATGCAAACAGCTTTTGGAAATAAGAGCATTAAATTATGTTCACGTATTATTTTATCTAACGATGTACAAAAATGTTTTTATAGCAGTGATATATTGAATTAATACACTTCTGCAGGCCTGGAATCTGAATCAGCGAGGTATTTTTATTGCTCACTAGAAGCAACTGAAAAGAGCAGGCTCCTAAACTTGGTAGTAATTAATAGCCATCTGTTTATTTCATTCCGATGGATGAGAATGTCACATGTAAACAAGTATATTTTTACATTACGAGAACAATTTTGCTTCAAGTCAGTCATGTTTTAAGGAATGTTGGATGCTGATGTCCTTCTAAATATAAGCGGCTCAAGATTTCAGAGGTCTGTAGCAAACTCACCTCCATGGACTTCTGCATAGGCCATGAGAGAGTACCACACAAAGGCTATGGGCACAGAGAGCAGTGGGGCAAGGCCCTGCACTGACACACACAACCCACGGCACCCCCACCCACCTCCTGATGGGCACCACCACTGCCACTGATACCGAAGATTCAGAGGATGATATGATCAGGTGGACCCTCAAAACTACAGGAAGTCCTCACTTAAAGTTGTCGATAGGTTCTTCTTGGAAACTGCAACTTTAAGCAAAATGACTTATAATGAAACCAATTTTACCATAGGCCAGTGGTTCCCAAACTGGGAGGCATGGCTCCCAGGGGAGCCATGGAAACCAGCCAGGGGAGCCGTGCAGTCCTCTTGGAATACGGTGCAATGCCAATTGGCAGGCATCAACATCATGTAATGGGGAGCCATGGCAAATAGTCGCCAATGGTCAAGGGAGCCGCAGGATGAAAAAGTTTGGGAAAAACTGCCATAGGCTGATAAATGTAAATACTCCCATGGCATTTTCCCATCAACGTTAAATGAAATGACTTTAAACAAAACAACTTTAAATGAGGACAATGTATTATTTAGAAAAAATATCTACCCTACGTTTCTCCCTTTGGGGAACTCAAGGTCACTTATTAAATAGATTAAAAACACACATACAACAAAAATACAATAAAACAAACGTCAGCAGACTCAAACGAAATCATGAGGAGGAGGAACAAGTCACGTGAGTTCAGGAAATAGCTAGCTCTTCAGCCTCCAGTGGAACACAGACAACAGCACACTAGAGGACAGGGAATTCCGCATTTGGGGGGCTTCCACTGAGAAGGCCCTGTCACACATCACTGCCAGCCAAACCTCAGGGGACAGAAGGACATTGAAGACAGCCTTCCTCCCTGATCTTAATGGACAGATAGATTCATATGGAGGAAGGCAGTTCTTCACATGTCTTGTCCCCAAACCATTTAGTGTTTAAAGGTAAGAGCCAGCATCTTGAATCACACCTAGAAACAAGCTGGTAACCAATTCATCAGACACAACAATGAGCCTTGATCACATTGTCTCACACTGGGAAACACCTGAGCAGCTAAAGTTTCCAAAGGGTCTTGAAGACATAGAACACATGTCCTCAGAAGATAGAACACATGTAATAATTCAATTGTGAGGTGACTCAGGTCACTGTGGCCATTTCTACCCGATACAGAAATGGGCGCACCAGGCAAAGCTGGGCAAAAGCAGCCTGGGCCACAGCCGTCACTTGGACATTCAGGGCCAAAGCTGAGTCCAGAAGCACTCCCAAACTGTGGACTGCTCCATCAAGGAGAGTGCAACCCCATCCAGAACAGGCTGATGCACCATCACCAAATCAGTGGGCCTCCTGGCCACTGTGAGATACAGGAAGATGGACTAGATGGGCCTTTGGCCTGATCCAGCAAGGCTCTTCTTATGTTATGTTCTTATCATAAGAATCTTCATCATACAGAACTTGTTGTCCCACACCTAGCCCTTCACTGTCTTTAGACTCTGGTTCAGACTCTTATAGGAGAGTATGGCAAAAATGTGTACAAATGGGTCTGACAGGCATACTAATGACACCTCATACCATACCCCCTAGATTACTGCCTCCAATGGTTTCATGTAGGTGTTAAACAGCAGAATAGAGTCCTTACCACCACCCACGGCATCAAGCAGGAGTTCCCCAGCATCACCTTCTGGAATGCAATCTTCTAGATCACCTTCCAGAATGCAATGGGGCTGGGGGTCAGCCCCATTCTGACCAGGCACTTAATCCTGTGACCTATCATTGCACCTGTACCACAGATTTGCATGTGTCGTGGTTATGGGTTCCTTTTCCCTCCCATCGGTTTCCTCTCACAGACCTACAAATATATGTATATGCAGAGCGATTTTCAGTGCTCTTCCACATATAAAAGGCAGACTGGAAGTTCAGCTGGGGAAGCAACAGGGGAAAAAAAACAAAATCTATGGCAACAGTGCTCGCAACTCACCCATCTGACCCTTACAGCTCTGTTCACTCATGATTTCCCCTGACTCAGAGTGGATTTTTCATGCTTACTGATGCTTGCTTCAGTGATCCTGAAAAAACACAACCTGATGCTGCAGGTGAGGGGTTTTTGATTTTTGATTTAAATTACATGGGGCTGGTGTAAAGCTTAAAGTATCATCCAAACCAGCTCATGAATTTCCTATTTGTGTACTTGAAACCCCACCTAGAAATGTGGCAGCCCTATTGAACAAGGATGGCTAGCTGTTGCGCTCCCGCTACCTAAACCAACCACAAGCTTTTAAAAATACAGTACAGGTGGGCCCCCATATCCGCTGGGGATATGTTCCAGGCCCCTCCGTGGATACTTGAAACCGTGGATAAGAGCGAACACCCCCTCCATGGTTTCCTGAGGGCCCCCCCACCCTGCCTTCCCTGCAGGCAGGCATGCTTGCCCCCCACCCAGCTCTTATTTTTCTTTCAGCAAGCTTTGTTTCTTCCTTAAAACAAACAGAGAAGCAGCCTCCATTGCAGGCAAGTAGAATGAGACTCACAGCCCATTCCAACCCAACTCCTCCACAAGTCTGGCATAAGAGTGGCCTAAGTTCAGCATAAGTTCAACATAAGTTTTGTCTGAGTTATGTCAGAGTTATGCCTGAGTTAGGCAGGCTGCAGTTTCTGTGGCCCAGCACCACCCCAGGATCCAGGCAACACTTACCTCCCAGACAGGCAGGCTCTCCAGGCTCGGTCATGTGCAGGCCTCTGTCTGCATTTGTCAGCGTCCATCCATGGCAGCTGCTGCAGTGTCTGTCACAGCCCGGTCGCAAAGGGGCTGACCGCAGGCAGGGGTCAGGAACCGCCTCTGACATGACTCGCCCGTGCGCTGCCTGAAGCCCTGGGCCTCCAGGGCCGTGGCTATGCCCACAAAGAAAGCAGCCCAGTGTGCTTTCTGCTCTGTGCCCCGGCCATGACAGAGAGATGCCATGGGCTTGTCTGCTGCGAGCGTGAAGGGCTCACGCAGCTCATCATGACCCCAGTTGGGGCGACTACGGCGCCTCGCGGCAGGTGCTCTGGTGGGGTGGGGGGTTGCCAGCTGCCAGCTGCCAGCATCAGGGGGTGGGAGGGGAGGCAGACACACAGACAGGCAGACAGGGGGTGCTGGGGAGGGGCACGGGTGGGTCAGAAACAGATAGACAGACAACAAGGCTGGTGGGAGAGAGATACAGGGAGAGGGGTCTGCAGAGACCAATAGGGACACAGGGGGCGCTCCGCAGATGAAGGCGATGCAGAAACAGGCACCTCTTATGCAGACGGACGTTGGGCGGAAGCCACACAGAAATGGGCGGACCATGGGCGGACATGGCTTCGTGACGGGTGGACACCTTGGTGGGTGAGATCCCCGGTTGCCGAGCAGCCACTACACAGACGCAGCAGCTACAAGCGGCCCCGCTATGGGGCCTATGAGAGGACCCCCAACTCCCCCCTCCCCTCTGTGCCATGGGGGTCTGGCAGCCCCCCTGCTGTGTAGGAAGTGGCAGTCCCTGGATGGAATTCATGCAGGGGCTTCAATGCTGGGGGCTGTCTTTGTGTGGGGGGCAATGCTTGTGTGGGGGGCAATGCTTGTGTAACATTGGGCACATATTTGTCAAGGGGGCTCTGCCCGAGGGGCGTCTTTATTGTTCTGGAACATTAGCTGAGATGGCCAGGCGATGCTGCCAGGGGTAGTCACAGCAGCCACTCTGAAAGCAGCAGCAGCACACGTGCCCCATGGACCTGGAGATGCAGGCTCTTCCCCTGTGGAACCACAGCCTGCTCCATAGAAAGGGGAGGGACAGCAAGAACGACAGCCAGGGAGGTGGAGCAGCAGCAGCAGCGCCGACCGCTGAGGAGGGTTGCAGGGCTGGCTCTCTGACCTCTGGCAGCATCGAGGCAGACGACAGTGGGGCACCCTGCCTGGAGCCCCAGGGGTGCTAGTGGTAGTGGACGTTCCTGGGGAGACAAAAAAACAAGGGGGTGTTACATGGCAGCTAGTGTGTGGTAGCAATCGCCAGTGAAGACAAGCCAGTGTGTAGGTTGCAAAAGCCTGCAGGGAGAGAAATAACACAGCTGATATGTATGACACACATAGCATGGTCTGAGCTGCTTACGCGGGTGTAAGGCGAGCATGATCCTGTAAGGGAAAAGGGTCAAAGAGAGAGAAGACAACACATATATTGGGTCACAACCATGGCAATCCTAGCAATACTGACCTGTCAGTTGACCCTGTGGAGAAAAAGGGGGGGGGGACAGCTGGTGTCTACAGAAGGTTAACAGCACCACCACACTTGTGGTGTTGTATGCTCACATGACAACAGGCGGCAATCTGACACAGTAGTGGTAAAGCAGCATGTATCCTATATATCATAGCAGGCATTGCAGGCAGGCATCAGACTACTCATTGGTAAAGAGACATTTCAGGGAAGGCATTGCAGGCAGACATGAGAGGGCAAATTGGTAAAGAGGCATTTCAGAGAAGGCATTGCAGGCAGACATGAGAGGGCTCATTGGTAAAGAGGCATTTCAGAGAAGGCATTGCAGGCAGACATGAGAGGGCACATTGGTAAAGAGGCATTTCAGAGAAGGCATTGCAGGCAGACATGAGAGGGCACATTGGTAAAGAGGCATGTATCATATTTCTATATGCAAAGAGGCAGAAGTCAGACCACTTGTCAGCACATACCCTGCTCTTACCTGCTGGTGTTGTTGCCTGTGGGGGGGGGAGAGGGGCTAGGAGAAAGACATGGGTTAGCAAATGCTTGCATGGAGACAGCTGCCCAGGCACAGCTGTAAACAGTTTGGCCACAGCCAGAACAGCCCTCTCTGCCCTTGAGGGGGGCAGAGAAAAGAGAGAAGAGAAGAGAGAAGTGGGGTGTTTGTGAATTTTGCCCTCCACCGACAAAGTCCCACTTTGTGGCTGCTGGGGGACAGAACCCCACGCCACGTGCTCAGAGAGAGAGAGAGAGAGACTGGAGGGCTGGGCTTTTGTGGGAAAGAGACTGGGTGGGGCTGGGTGCTGATAGGCTCCCTATCTTTGGCATAACTCTGTCCATTTCCAGACCTTGCTGCCACAACTCCGACATAACTCTGACATAACTCAGGAGTAGGGTGTTAGAAATTTTCAGGAGAGGGCTGGAGTGGGTAAGGTAAAATGGCTCCTATGGGTCTCCTTGAATTTGTGTCCACCTTTTTGGTCGACCTAAAATTTGTGTCAGCATTTGTGGGTGGGCGTGTCTGTGCTTGCCAGGGTCTGGAATCCACCGTTAATTGGTTGCCGCCCCCGTTACGCCCACGGTCCGCCCCTGGAACACCCACTTTTATGTTGATTTTATGTCCTTTGTCCTAACTTCGACGTAACTTTGACTTTATGTCCTTCGACATAACTTCAACCTAACCTCGCCCTAAATGGTTGCGTTCCAGACATAACTTCGCCCTAAACGACTTAGGCTGACTTTAGGTCTGACTTGTGCTGCTTAGCCCTTGGGTTGGAATGGGCTGTCAGTCCTAGAGAGGCTCTGCAAGGTTTCTTTTAACCTTGCAGAGCCTCTCTAGTACTTAGTCTTGTTCTACTTGCCTGTAATAAACTTCTCCTGTTTCTTTAAGGAAGAAACGAAGCTTACTGGGAAAAAAGTAAAAGCCTGGGGGGGTCCCCACGATCCGTGGATAACTGAAACCGTGGATAGCGAATCAGTGGATATGGGGGCCCACCTGTACAGTTATTATGAAATAGCGGTCCTAAATGCAAAGAGATAAGTACAAAATTAAACACCTTAATACCGTATTGTCCTGAGTATAAGATGCTCCTGATTATAAGTCGCACCCTTATAAGTTTGGTGCTATTTTTTTTAAAAAAAAATTAACTTAAAGAAAATATACACATCAGTAGAACAGTAAAACAAATGTAAAATAATTAGGGTAAAAAGCCATGTCAATAAATATATAAGATATCAATGAGAACAAGCATACCCAATAGTTCCACGTAGAAAAAGCTGTATTGGTTAAAAGAGCATTATAATCAAGCAACCTACAGTAGCAGGAAAAGATGTTAACAGCCATGTTGCAAAAGCATTGCTACAAATAGGAGAGAGAAGCCTGCGATCACACGTGAGGATAACACTGAGTGAATAGCCCTAATAGACACATCCAGTGTCTCCATGCCCTGTAGTAACCCTGAACTACAAATAACATCATTGCCCCAGCAAAATCGGAAAGAACTGACCACAGATTCTATCATTCAGTGGGCATCATAACCACCTTATTGTCCAGTCTAATCAACGCATTCACCATATACCATCATTGCGGAGCGCATTCATAAAACTGAGGCACCAAAGCGCTCATGAAACAGCAAAGGAGAGGGCGGGGGGTTGGGAACCTGGAGCAAGCTTTCCTGAAAGAGAGGTAATTCACCATTACCAATTTTCCCCAGCAGTATGAAGCCACACAGGTGAGTTGTGGCAGAGAGCACATTTGCTTCATGTGGGGAGATGGTTACCCCCCAAAATCCTGGCCAGCGTTGCATGTGAACTGAATGTGTGTCTAGGGAAATGCCCCAGAACAGTGAACAGGAGCTCTGTTAGGAGATCAAACTTAGGAGATCCTTGGAAGGCAAGCTAGTGTGGACTGTGTTTCTTGCAGAAAATCAGAAGGCTGCTGATCTACATCAGAGTAAGCAGACTTCAGATTTATGGTACTTTGGTTTTTACTAGAACTCTGAACTCCATCAACCAGAGTCTGATTCAAAGTAGTGGCATAGTGGGGAGGGGTGCAGACAGTTTCAAAATGCTGGCTTATAGAGCAGACCACCCTGTGGACCATATGCTGGTGGTATACTTGCAGTTGCAAGTAAAAACTACATCTGAGTTGCAATCGCAACGGGGGAGGGGGCGCGAGAGAAACCAAAAGGAAACGAACCCAGAAAACCAAAAGCTGATTGACAGATCGGTAAGCTTAAACGACTAGTAGTTTCCCAACATACGGGGAGGGGGGGTGGCGGAAGGGATACCAGGTGAAGGAAACCAAACGTCAGACCAGCAGATCTGGGAAAGATAAATAAAAGATAAATGAACATGGGCGACAGTAGTAAAACAGGAAAAAAAATGACTGACTCTCCCACAAGAAGAGGGGGGAGGATGGAAAGGAGGAAGCCAGCAAAGGCAAACAAAACAGGAGCCCGACCTGAACTCAACAGACCAGTGGAGCTAGGGCGACAATCCTCTAAGCAAGTGGCAGGTTCTGAACGGGGGGGGGGGAATCTTCCCTGCGTTCGTTTTGCCTTTTCCCCTGTTCAGTGGCATTCCTGAGGTAGGGGCTCGACAGTAAGTTGTGCCCCGACCTACTACCCCGTTCACGAACCGGAGCGAGGAGACCCCGCCCCTCGCCGTCGGAGCCATTCCGCGCAGCGAAGCCGAACGGGCAGGGTCTCCTACCCGTTCGGCTTCGCTGCGTGGAATGGTTCCGACGGCGAGGGGGCGGGGCCTCCTCGCTCCGGTTCGTGAATGCGGTAGTAGGTCGGGGCGCGACTTACTGTCGAGCCCCTACCTCAGGAATGCCACTGCCCCTGTTCTGCCCTCCCCTCCCCCCTCGCAGCTGCTACTTTCTCCCGCCGTCCAGCGTTGCTGCGATAAGATGCGCCTTTCTCCAGCCATGGGTGTGTGTGTGTCTCCCGCCTCCTCCCTCGCCACCAGACGGGCGCCTGAAGCAAGGCAGCATGTGGTGGGCTTTTCCCAACAGGAGGGCTTTTTCAAGCACTCGGAGCAAGGCAGGTTCAGAGTGCGGGGGGTTTTTTGAAGCGCAGTTTTTTTGGGCGAGCGCAGGGGGGACGCCGCATGGCAAATGGGGAGGGCTTTCTCCCCCGTGCAAGCCTCCAAAGGAGGCTTGGCGGGTGTGTTAGGAACAGTTGCAGCATTAAAACACGCGCTGGGAAAACCTCTCCTGCTTGTCTCCACCCGGTTATACAGCAGCCCGATTTTAAGAGTGCGAGTATACGACACACCCCTTGCTTTAAAAGTTAAATTAAGGGGGGAAGTGTGTCGTATACTCGGGACAATACGGTAAATAATTAAAAAAAACATTTTCAGCTTCTACTTGAAAGCACAAAGAGAAGGAGGAAGCCTAGTCTTCCTAGGAAGAGTGTTCTACCATTGCCCTGCAAGGAGCTGAGCTCTTGCAGTTTGCAAGCTTGTGTAATTATAGGGAGATAAATGTTTGAGCGGCTTTTTTCTGGTGTGTTTTTTTCCAAGTCTAGGTAATGGGATCAGGTGAAGGCTGGGTGACATAACTAACAACGCAATCCTACCCAGCTCCTCCACTGGTGCAGCAGTGGTGGAGGGAGAACGGGAGGCTTTAGGAGGGAAGGGGGATTTAAATGCCCTTTAAAGGGGGATGTAAAGGGCATTTAAATTCCCTTTCCCTTCCAAAGTCTCCCGTCCTCCCTCCACCACTGCTGCACCAGTGGAGGAGCTGGGTAGGATTGCGCTGTAAGCCCCTCAAGTCTTGAGGCTATTCATTAGGGCTGCCTCACTATGAGACATAGATCCAGTTTTTAATTAATTAAACTATTATTACTGTACTTATAAATAAATAAAAATGTTATTTCTTTCTAGATCTCCTTTTTTTAAGTCTCGTAGAGCTAGGTGGGTTCCGATCGAGTGTCATTTTAAAAAGTGGACCCCAGTGCTAAAATGTTTGGGAACCACTGATCTAAGCAATTTGCCCCAACCAGTATTCTGGCTACCACATTCTCCACCAGTTGAAGCTTTTTTCTGACCTCTCTTCAGTTTTTTTCCAATATGCTACACTTCAGTCCTCAACGGGGCCACCATTACTCCACAGTATATGAATTAGGCCAACATGTCTACACCACTTGTCCCGTAATGGGGTACGGTTCTCTCCGGAGAACCACAGTGAATTGAAACATTTTGCTGCCATATTGCAAAGTCATGTCCAATTTGACATCCATTCTCAGCCTCTGGGTTTCCTTTAAGCTTAGCTACTTTTCACAGCTTTTCATTCCACAAATGTATGCATTTTTCCCCATGCACATTAGCTTTCATTTCTCCCAGATGAGTAACGTCGTTTTGTTTTGCCTAGAGTCCAAAACTTTCAAGCCGCCTTTGAAATTAGATCTAGGTACTCTCAGATACACTAAATGGAAAACAGTTAACCTCCATCCAAAGAAGGGTTGCATATGATTTCCAGTGCATTTGCAACTAAGCACTTCAAGTAAACTGCAGGTGTTTGTCCTACAAAGAAATGAGAGTGGATTGAGTTGTTTAGGCAAGACGCTTTAAAACTTAATTTTTTTCCCCAGTAAAGGAAAACTCAAGTCCAAAGAAAAACTTCCATTCTTTTGCAGAACAAGATCAATGCAACTCTTCAGAAGGAAACAAACTGGAAAATAGGAAACAGAAAACGCTGCTTTTGGAACATGAATTTTAATTTATTTCAGGGAAAGCATTTCTAGATCTGAACACCTTGCACAGACCAGAGAATGTTAATATGCTCAAAGTTTCAAAGAGACTTAGGGTCAAGTTACGTTACTCTAATTATGCAATGTGGCCTGGTGCAGCCTCATGCCTCACGAGATTTGGGCGCCGACATGTTGGATCTCGCGAGATTTTGCGATCCAAGATGCCGGAGCCCGGGTAAGTTTCTGCATTTTAAAAACAGCGGCTGCAGAGCTTGCCAACCAGCTCAGAACGTTCCGGGACCATTCTGGGACCTGAGCCCAGATTCCGGTACGGTCCCAGAAATTCCGGGATGGATGGTAAGCCTATCAATGGTAGCTTTTTTCCCCCCCTCTTTAAAATGGTGCATTGGGGAAGGATCAGAAGCAAAATGTTGGGGGGCCAAGTCCTAAACTGCCCCCAATCCTCCTGCCACAGCTTTGCTCCCTTTTGCATGGCCCTATCCACTATTTTTTTTTAAGTACTGTACACCAGGCCACATGACACATTTAAGTGAATGTGTATCTTGGCCATTAGGAACAAACTAGATGTTACATGTAGAGAGATGGTGTAGGGAAATGACGTAGACTGCAATCCTATGCTAACGTTTGTGGGAGTAAGCCCCATTGAACATAATGGGACTTACTTCTGAGTAGACATGCATAGGATTGTGCTGTTACTGACTAAACCGCAAATCAGGACTTCCCTGATTTAAATTTTCCCCTCTGCCATAAATTCATTCGGTGGCCGTAAGCCACTCCTCTCAACTTTGTTCCCTTGTTACCATGTGGGATAATAATTCATACCCGACAAGACTATTGTAAGGACTACATCAAGATAATACATGTGAACTGGTTTGTATACTTAGAAAGCACTATATGAAGGTGAAAACATTATAGATTATTAATCTATGGTTGTGGTTGTGGTTGTTGTGGTTTACACTTTCACAGTCCACCCAGTGTCTGGACTGGCATTTTTTGGACTCTCACTAGTTCAAATTCTAGCCAAGGACCTAGTGAGGCATCATCACTATACAGTACGTGGCATGTTCCCAGTAGTGTAGGGTTTTGCTGCTGTCCGGTTGTTATCCTGTCTATGGCAGCATTGCCCAGATGTTTCTTTAGGGCCCTCAGAGTTGCACCTGGTGCTTCAACCGGGATTGTTGCCGCTTTCTTTCCCCAGAGATGCTGCACTTCGATTTCTAAATCTTTATATTGCGTGATCTTTTCCAGCTCTTTTTCTTCATTTCTGCTGTCTCCAAGGATTGCCACATCAATAAATTTCACTTGCTTTTTTTTTCAACCACAGTTATGTCTGGCGGACTATGCTCTATCTCTGTTTGAATTTTAAAGTCCCACAGCATCTTCACTCATTTTCAACTATTTTTTTCTGCCTTGTGTTCCCACCACATTTCTGCAGATGGTGTGGCTTTCATTTATTATTATTTATTTTATTTTATTTATTTTTCACATTTTTATACCGCCCTTCCTCCAAGGAGCTCAGGGTGGTGTACATATTTCCTCCCCTCCTTTTTGTCCTCACAACAACCCTGTGAGGTAGGTGGGGCTGAGAGATAGTGACTGGCCCAAGGTCACCCAGGAAGCTTCGTGACTGAGCGGGGATTTGAACCTGGATCTTCCAGGTCTAAGTCCAACTCCCAAACCACTACACCATCCTGGCTCCTTGTAATAGTAATTACTATTACTATTACTATTAGAAATTCTATGTGTATTCCCCAGTGGTGGTGGTGGTGGTGATTCTTGATGGCATGTGGTTGGCAGGAAGAGAGTGGGACGGGAAGTAGCTGCTTAATTCTTTCCCTTCCTGCTCTTGCTTCCCAAAATTGCACTCCCCAACCTTTCCCCAGAAGAGAAATTACATCCTTTTCCTGAAGCAGGAAAAGCAATGGGGGGGGGGGTTGTTAACTGGCAAATGGCAGAAAATAATAGAATCAACAGCACTTCTACTTTTCCTCTCTTGTTCACAGTTTTCCAGGGCTCAGTACCCTTTTTGTTTGCTTACACATCCCAAGAAACATGGAATTCTGTATCATGTCACGTTTGGCTCTTAGATGTGCACAGCAAATTTTGCTTCACATACACTGGTCATTACTGAGCGTTTCCTACAGCAAGCTCGTAAATCGTGAACAACTTGCAGCTGTCTTTAAAAATTCATGTGTATGTGGCAGAGAACCTTGGTCCCTGGCCCAATCAGGGTTCCCAAATCTGCATCCATTTAAAGACACAAACTGTCACGCACATGCACGCACGCACGCACGCACACACACACGAGCAATCATTTGCTTCATAATGTATGAACCTCTGTATTGTTTCTTTTCATTGCATTCTTAAATTTTTGCTGATTGCCAGCGATGTAGACTTGAGTCTATTGACTCAGACTCAAGTCGGACTCAAGTCGCTCCAATGACTTGACTTGGACTTGACTCGGCGATTGTAAAAGACTTGAAAGACTCGACTCGAGACTTGGAGCCTTTTACGACAAGTCGAATTTTATTCAGATTTAAACCCATTTTCCCCATTAAATAGACTTGCAACCAAAGACTCGGGGTTTAAGGGCAAAGACTTGGGACTTGACTTGAAACTTGGAGTCAGAGACTTGATCCACATCCCTGATGATTTTTTCTTCAATCGTTTGATTGACTGGCTTGTGCATATCTGAAAATGTAAGATTTGAGCCCAATGTTCAACCTGCACAACAAAGATTTCACCTGCATGGAAGACTATCCCCTGCAACAAAAGGGTTAAAAGTTGGGGCTCTCATTTCTCAAAAGGCAGTGTTTACCAATGTAGTTTCCTGGACCACATGACATGAAATGGGTTCGTTTGGCACAGACAGGCAAGGAGAGATAGTGGTGTTTTAGGAAACACTATGAAAGGTGTAATGCAATGACAAACAAGGAACATTTAGCTTATTTGAATGTGTGATATGATTGTTCATTTACAGCACAATCCTATCCAACCAGCAGCAGAGGGCAGGGCAGGAGGCTTTGCAGGCAAGGGGAGATTTAAATCCCCTTTGAATCCCCTTTGGAGGGGATTTGAATTCCCTTTCTGTTCAGGGGCCTCCCATTCTCACGGAACTATGAACAATTAAATGCTTGGGAAGTGGGAACACATTGGTTGAAAATTACTGGACTAACAGCCAAATGCTAAAAAGGGCCTTATGCTGCCAGAACTACCGTTCTGGCAGTGTAAAAGTCCCTTACGGCTGTCGCAAACCACAACATGCTGTACAGCACAGCCTGGCCATGACCACAAGCGGTGAGAGGCTGGGTCCATGTGCCAGCAGCCTAAGAGTCCTGGTGCTGGTAAGTCAGTGTGCAGGGTAGTAGGTAGGTAAGGGTGAGGGTGGGCAGAATGGGCAGGGAGAGAATGGGGCGGGGCGGGGCGGAGAATGGGACGGAGGTGGGTGGATCAAGGCCAGGGAGGGGGTGGTATCAGTGGCATTGGTGCCGCCAATATCCTATCCCCAGCTTCAATCTGCCTTCCCAGGTCTACTTGGACGTGTGCCAGCTATGTTGCCAGCTATGTAGCTGGTGCAGGTCCAAGTAGACCCAGCAAGGCAGCGAGGGCTTACCCCAGGGCAAGGGAACAAATGTTCCCTAACCTAAAGGAGGTTGCAGCTCGTGCTTCATTGGCACGGCTGCATTGGCATGTGGGGAGTTAAGTAGGATTGAACGGATACAGCACAATCCTATGCATGTCTACTCAGAAATAAGTCTCATTGTTTGGGGTTTACTTCCAGGAAAGTGTGTATAGGATTTCAGCCTAAGACATGTGGCACAAGAGGTTGGCCGAGTCAGGCAGTCAGTTGACCCACTGAACAAAAGGTGATGCCATCATCCTGGCTCTCAATGCATATGACCAGGATTGAAAGATCCTGCACCAAGTAAGAATGCAGTCTAAAGAAGGGCTTTGCAGGGTGGAAATGCCACTTTTCCAAGTAACACTGCCACCAGAGATGGCTGCTGGGCACAAATGTGGGCAGTGTGCCACACAGTTTGTCTTGCAATGAAGAACGTCTCCAGTTTCTGCTGCCTCCTGAACTCTCTCCTACTCTGCACTCTCCTTGTCCAACCCAAGACTCTTTTGAAGGGCTGGGCTGACCCTCAGCCATCTCTTACCACCGCTGTGCTGCTTCTCTGGCCATCTTCACTTCAGATGAGAGCAGTAACATGTGAAGATGCTTCTCTGGCCATCTTCACTAGGCAGAGCAGTAACACGTGATTCCCATGACAATCACATAACACGTGATTCCCATGACAATCACAGCAACCATCCCACCTGTGGTACTCCTGCCACTAGTTGAAAGATGACTGCTCTAAAGTATTGAGGAGTCCTACAACCGTGCTGAGAACTCAGGAGTATTCTCAGTCCATCAATGTTACCTTCACCCTCTCTCTCTTTCTGACTCTTTCTCACTCACTCACTCACTCACTCACTCACTCACTCACTCACTCACTCACTCACTCACTCACTCACTCTCTCTCTCTCTCTCTCTCTCTCTCTCTCTCTCTCTCTCTCTCTCTCACACACACACACACACACACACACACACTCACACACACACACACACACACACGAGAGAGAGAGAGAGAGAGAGAGAGAGAGAGAGGAGACAGAGACAGAGAGACAGAGACAGACAGACAGACAGAGAGAGACAGAGACAGATTGTCCCAAAGCAACTACAAGTCTCAGACAAAAGCTGGAGCAAGTCCAGCAGAGGGGTTAACATTAGGAAACACCCACCCCGGCTCAAGCAGCTAATTGTTTTGTTTGTGCTGCCACTTATTCAGTCCAGGGTCCTCATAGCAAAAGAAAGAAGTGAAGCCACTCAGCTATTCATCTCCAGAAATGTATCTGTACAAAAACTGCTGCATATATGGGATTGGAACCTGTAAAGTGCTGAGCACTTGGTCTTCGGTGGAAACATACTGGCACTTGTCACCAATAATTAGTCACACCGACTTTGATGGGACTGTTGCTCGTGTTTCGAGCAAGTGTGTGTGTTCCAATAGGTCAATAGATCAAGCTAGACTGCTGAACACATCAACAACCAATGCTGGAGTCATGCTACCTTCGGCGAGGTCGATATTTATCTTAGATTTTCCGTAGCGTTAGCTCTTTGATTTTATTACAGCGTCCATCTTTATAGGGTTTTATGTTTACAACATCTGCTGTAGAAAGTTTTGAGAGCAGACCTGACAGACACGTTGGGACCAAAGAACAAAACAAGGAATAATGAGGTGATCGCTCCTGTTTACCAGCTAACATTGAAAATGAAAAGTCAAGTATTCACTTTGGAGTTGCCCAGGATTCCTCTCTCTCTCTCTCTGTTTTACCAGAAGCCCTCTTGTTGATTGTGTAACCAACAGTTTCCAGGGGCTGGTTTTGACCTAAAAAGTCTTATATGACCTGGAACCTGAGTATCTGAATGTTACTATATTTAAATATCACCTTTCTGCCAATGCACTCAAGGCAGTTCAGTTTAAAATGCAGCTTACAAGTTTAAACAGACACGATACCACAGGAAAAAGGAGGCCGGAGGGGAAGAGGAAAATAAACACATTCAGATACCAATCCTATTGCCCTAGACCAGGGGTTCTCAACCAGTGGTACTAGTACCACCAGTAGTATTTTGGCCAACTGCTGGTGGTACTTGCACCTCTGAACCACCAGAACCCCATTCCAACGCGGTGCTTTCGGTGGCGTGTTTTCACTCCTAAGAGGCTCCTGCCTTTGGCCAAGCCTATTGGGAACGCAGAGAAGGGACCTCCCTCACCCAGAGCCTCCTACTGCATTTTCTGGCCTCCAGAAACCTAAAAACCCAGAAGTAACTGGCAATGATGTCATTGTCAGTCACATCCGGTAGTATGCAGCAGGAGATTGGCGCCAGAGGTGGTACTCGGCAGGGAAGGGGTTGAGAACCCCTGCCCTAGACTGTTCTGGGAGAGCAGGCACCAAATAGTAGTTGGTCCTGGCCAGACTGAGGGAGGGTAACTGACTGCCTCACCTTTCCTTTCAGTGCAGCCAGGTGGACTGGCCACGGTTAGAGTCTTCCTGCTCCCATATCAACCTACTCTACTTATTTTTCTATTAGCTGCTACCACTTCAGGGAGGTAGGTGTTAACCAAAGGCATAGCCTCTTTCGGTGGTGGCATCCCAGTGGTTGAATATACAGTATTTGGTCAGCTCGTTTTTAGGTGCCAGGTTAAGATGGTTTTATTGTCCTAAGCAACTGGGAGGCATGGCATCCAGGGGAGCCGCGGAAACAAGCCAGGGGTGCCGCGGAGTGTCACAGAATCTTCTCGGAAAACAGTGCAATGCCAATTGGTAGACATCAACATAATGAAATGGGGAGCCACCACAGCCAATAGTCACCAATGGTAAAGGGCTCAAAACTCGGCCCTATTAAAAGGCCAGCACCCTGTGAGCTTCTACTTTTAACACAAATCCTTCCCCTCCCCAAAAATTAGTAACATGGCTTGAAAATGTTTCCATATCTCAAGTCCCTTTTCAATACTAGATCTGTGTTAGAATGCCCTCCTATTTAATGTTGCCAATATTTTATAATTGCGCCGTCCTGACTAGGTATGGCCCAGAGGCTATGAATTTGACAGGCATGGTCTACACACTCAGAGGGGTAATACGTTATACCAGTCTCAAGGTGTCCATCATCTTTCCACAGTTAAAGTTGACAGAGCATTATTAGTCCATTAGTTTCGATATCTGGACTCAAAGGTAGGGCTCTCTCTGTGTGTGTTTAATGTGCCAGTCTGTAACACACATTTGTCACTTCCTCTTATCCTACCTCCTATGCTAAGCTTCTAATCAAAATCTATTTCAGGGATTGATTGTCATGATAATCCCCTGCCAGTAAAACTACCAGCATCGAATTGCTGTCACCGACATTCACGGAGTTAGCAGCATTCTCTGAGGACTTGGTTCACATGATGGCCGTTAACAGAAACCATTTAACTATGGTCAGTGATGAAAGCCTGGAGAATCCTGTGGGGAATGAAGCCATGCTCCTCCCTATAGGAGATTCTCTCTTTTCAAGAGACACACAGTCTCTCTTCCACCTTACCTTTTTGGTCAATTTCTGGTTCTGAGTATGTCTAGAAAATTCTGTTTCCCCATGGCTGTCCTTGGCTGTCCCAATCAGTGAGGCTGACTGAAGCAGCCAACTCACCTGGGGGGTTGGGAGGGGGCACCTATATCTCTGTCCACCCACTGGTTTCCACTACTTCTCCTCCTCCTGGTTCCTACATTCACAAAAGGGAAGAGGGGAATAGAGCAAAAAAGGAAGCGTAGAAGAGAGAAGAAAGGTGGCCTAGAGTGTCAAAGACATCCTAGCCCAGTGGTTCCCAACCTGGGGGTCAGGACCCCCAAGAGGGTCACAAAGCTGTTTCTGGGGGGTCGTGGGATGTTGGCTGGATGGCCACACCCAAGACGGTGGCTCACTCCTCCCCCTCCCACTGCAGAGAAAGAAGTGTCTGATGCTCTCTTGGGGCTTGTTTGTTCACCTTGTGTTACTTTCTGTTTGCCTTTTAACATCTTTGTTAATATTAGCTCGCTCGCTCCCCAAATGGGGCTGCTTATGAATACAACTTTAAAAAGTGTGATTTATTAGTGTAATTTATTAAAACAATAACATCACTTCCTGCCTTGCTGGCACTTCCTGCTTAATGACATCACTTCCAGCCCTAGATCTTAGGGGGGGGGGGGGCGACAGATTGTCATTCTAAAAAAGGAGGTCCCACAGCTAAAAAAACGTTAGGAAGACCACTGTTCTAGCCCATCACTCTGCTCTCCTCCACTCAGGTATTGAGAGATTTTGTGCCGGCCCTGTATTTCCCCCACATTTTCCCCAATCAGGCCTCCAGATGAACATAAAACTGAAGGGATTTGGGATGCAGGGGATTTGAGAAGTGTGATTTATGAGTGTAGATCAATTTACTACAATGTCCCAAGTTTTCTAGAAGATTGTGACCTCACAGAAGTCAAGTTTGTCTAACAATTTTTTAAAAATTGTGCTTATCGATGCAAAGGATGAGGCAGGTCTCTGCATGAATAGTTGAGAGAAGGAGCATTGGCTCCTCTGACAGCCCCCCCCCCCGGTCCCAATTTAGTAGCTGACTTGATAGGGTCAGGAAATAGCATGTATTTCTTCCTTGTCAGAAAGATATATAGATTTGAACTACGGTAGTACTACATAGACTACTCACTGCCCAACGAATGCCATGTTGGGCGCTTTAAGCACCTACCACCTCTGCATTCCCTTCCTTCTGTAAGAACATATGAACAGTCATGGTGGAGCAAGCTGAGGGTCCATCTAGCCCAGCATCCTATTGCCAGCAGTTGCCAGCCAGATGCCTCCAGGAAACCTATAAAACGGTCATGAAGGCAGTAAAACCGCCATGTGCTGTGTTGGTATTTTTATACGGTGCTAGAGCAGCTGTGACACTGAAATCTGTCACCCTGGTACTGAGAACTGGAGCCTGACTTTTAGTCATTGTGCAGCAGAGCAGAGCATAGTTGGTCTCAATATGTAATAATTCATCGGAGCAGTTATTGGCTCCCGGCATCAGCTTCCTATAGTAGGTGTCGGACATGCACTTCTAGAACAGTGCCATATGTAAATACAGTATATATTGACATGATGTGGATCATCAACAGCATTCACTGCAGAGCAGGGATTTTCAATCTGTGTTTTTGTGTGTGGGGGGCGGGTGCAAGTATTACCTTTTGTGGATCCCACCACTGCCACCTTTAACAGAAGCTATGCACAGGAGTGGGCAGTTTGCTCTGCTTCCTCCATGCCTACTTTGAAGGGCAGGAAGCTATACAGCCTAGACACCTCCAAGTCCGGGGGGGGGGGCAGGCACAGCAGAACAATGCCACATGGTTGTCAGGGCAGTGGGGTCAAGTGCCACCTGCCATACTAGTTTGAAAGACAGCACTGTTGAGGTTTAAGTCAAATGTCCCTTACCTCCTGGTTGAGCCATGCAATGGGCACAAGCCATCACAGAAATCAGCAGACGTAAGTTAGTTGAACTAAATAGGCTTACGCATGCCTAACCCTGTGTTGAATGGCAGCCAGGAACCATATAATCTTTTGGCACGTCTTTTGGCCCAGCTACATCACATATCTAAATTTAGATGTACTGGAGAGTAGTATGCATACATTAAAGCATCCTACTCCTTGGATATGTTCAATTTTGTTAATGGGACATGGCTATACAACAATAACATTTTGAACGGGGCAGCAACGGGGGTGGGGAGGAGGGCAGACCAGGACCGAGAAGGAGGCGAATTTGGTGGCAGTGGCATCCACCGAATCCAAGTGCCCTTCCCAGGCTCAATCCACCTCTGGGGGTCCACAGACTTGCACAAGTGATATCCCTGGGGTAGGTCTGATTAGACCCACCAGGGTGGCAGGGGCTTTCCCCAAGAAGGCCTCTGGAGGCCAAGACTCCCCCACGGCATGCAGTGGATGCCACATTGGCACCGCTGCATTGCTGCACAGGGTGTTACGGTGGATTGGGTTGCCCCCTGTGTTTATTGAGATAATATATATTCCACCTTTCAGTCTCCAAAGTGGTTCACAATGCAAAGACAGCAATATAGCTAATATATAATAAATCTATGAACAATCCATAGATCATTATCACCACAAGAAAACTGAGAAAACAGATTTAAAAAAAAAAAACTTCTGGGGTAGTCAAAGCAAATCATATCAAATGCTTGACAAAACAAAAACTTTTTAACCAGGCATTGAAAAGACATGGGCAGCCCAATCCGACCCAGCGCTGGTGCAGTGAGGTCACCGGCCCATGTTGTATCCAGTGGGGGAAGGGGAGGGGCCCTTACCCCAGGTAGCACTACAGGCCTCCTTGGATCCACACCAGCTATTTAGTTGGCACACGTCTGGGAGGCCCATGTAAAGGAAAAAGGCCCGGGAAGGGGCTGCACCAGTACAGCCGATCCCACCTTCCTCCCAATGCGCTAGCCTACCGAGATAATAGGATTATGCCCCCCAAAAAAGGGGGGGCTGCAATTTGCCTAAATCATAAACCATGCAAGAGTAATTACCTCACCCTGCATGATCCCAAGACACTCAAATCAGGGTTCTCAATACAGATTGATGACCCCTTATCCAGAATGCTCGGGACCTGAAGTGTCTAAGATTTTGGATTTGTCTGGATTTCAGATTCTTTGCCTCAAGGCCTGATAAAGCCCCTCCAACACTAATTCCCAGGGGTTTTTTTTATCCTCCCCTCTTCCCCCCCCCAAAAAAAGCTGGTACCCAGCATAGCGCTAAAATGTTTTTTAAAAAGTAAAGAAGATTGTTTTAAAAAACATGTTGGCGCAAGTTTTGCACTATGTTGGCCAGTTTCGTCAGCTGGGTAATGCCACAGCATACCTTGCACTATGCCAGCTGGCGCCTGGCATAGCACTAAAAAGTAAAAAAAAGTACAAGAAAATCATGCCGATGTGCAAAAAATGTTCTGGATTTCGGAGCATTTCGGAGTTCAGAATTCCAGATAAAAGATAATCAACCTGTACAAACTATTCATTTTAGCCTATAGAGCAGTGGTTTCCAAACTGGGAGGCGCCAGGGGGAGTCACAGAAACCAGCCAGGGAAGCCGTGGAGTGCCACGGAATCCTCTCAGAAAACAGTGCAATGCCAATTGGCAAGCATAAATATAATGTAATGGGGAGCCGCGGCCAATGGTCGCCAATGGTCAAGGTCAAAAAAGTTTGGGAAACACTGCTACAGTATAGAGCAGTGGTTCCCAAACTTTTTGGACTCGTGGTTCCCTTGACCTCCCTCGCCGTTAGCCATGGCTCCCCATTACAGTGCACTGAAGAGACAGGCACTCTTTACATGCTCAGAGGCACCCTTTCTTGTATGTATATTCCCAAAACGAGCCCTAAAGTGGATTTTCCATGCTTATGCTGAGCAGCAGCGAAGCCAGGAGCGCACAGGGTGGAGGGAGGTCATTTCTTTTCATTTGTCATGCCCCACCCCATCTTTGCAAGATTAAAAAAAAGATTCTTATACTGTCCAGCAGTCTCCAATGGGGGAGGGGGTTGTCCCAGCAAATAAAGTGGGGAACTAACTTAGAAGTGGGTCAAAAAGCAGCAAGGGAGGAAGGAGAGAGAGCCTAATAATTAATCAACCAAACAAAAATAGCAGCTGCCTCCTCTTCCTCTGTCTTAAACAAGGGAGACATCTCTACAGTTCAGTCAACAGCAAGCAACTAATGCCTTTTCCACCTCTCTTAATCACAAAGTGAGAAATTAAAGACTTTACAGCAGGACCTGCTCAGCTTTCATCATTTTCAATCGCTAGTCTTGCAAAATGCTGGAGAGAGCTTCCCATGCTTCTCCCCAAATCCCGACACATTGCAGGTTTGCAAATTGGTAAAATATTTTCTCTTTCCCCCTTTCACTCTCAGCCCCCCTCCCTCTTCTCAAACTCAAGCTTGAGGGTGTTTTTTCCTTCTCCTGCAAAGTGCTTATCTTAACCATTCAGGTGCTAATTGCCTGACATTCTGTTCTTTGACTAAGATAAACATGGGCTCAGTCACCTCTGTTAAAGAAAAAAAATGTGGAAGTTCATGAAGTTTAGCCTGTCTGGCTCAGTAGCTGACTGCAAACCTGCAGTCTTTTGAGGTGAACTGTGAGTGACCCGATGTGAAGAGGCAGCTTTTCTGGGTCTTTGGTTTTGCCTAAATTTCTGCTCTTGCAAGCAAGTATATATGGCTCAGCATTCCTGAGGAGGATTTCCTGTTACAGGTTTGACTACATGACCTTGTGGATCCCTTCCAACTCTATGATTCTATGAAATTCCTGAACTCATTGATTTCAGTAGAATTAACCATACTAAGACTGCAAACCTATGCCAACTTCCCTTCAGGTAAATTCTCTTGAATTCTTTAAGACCTATGTTTGAGTAAACATGCGTAGAATTTTGTTATTTATTTCTAGGCATTTATATCCCACCTTTCAGTCCTTAAAAGACCCAAGGCAGTTTACAATTCTTAAAAATCACACCTGTAGCTTTACAATACAGGATTAAACTAAGAACAATAGTGTGCACACACACCCATCTGTGAAAGTGTAACAATTAACCTAAAAAATTAAAGCAAAACCAGAGGGCAGCGTAAAGTCAATCGGATCAGACTGCTTGTCTGTGTTGCTATTGCTGCATGTGTTTTCTGTTAATATGTTACAGTATCATAAGTTGTTTTTCTTCTTTCTGGCTCAGGATTGATTTTATGCAGTGGCCTATGGCCACCCAGTGAGTGGCTGTTTGCTGAGGCATGCTTGATCACATTCCAGTTGGATTATCGCAATGTGCACCACATGGGATTGCCCTTGAAAAGCATTTGGAAAGGACAACTGGTCCAGAATGCTGTAGCCAGGATGGAGGTCTTGCAATTGGAACACAGAAGTCTAGTCTTCCTTAAATTACATTGGCTTCCCATCAGTTTCCTGATGCAGTTCAAAGTGCTGACCATTACCTTTAAAGCCCTCTATAGTTTGGACCCTGGATACCCTTCAGGATAGAAATAAAGTAAATAGATCAATAAAGGACCACCAACTGCCCTATGAGCCTTCCCATCTGTTGAAGTCTTCAAGGCAGGCTCTGCTCCACATGCGATCAATGACTGATCCAGTGGCATGAGCACAGGACAATACTCTCGCTCTCACTCTCGCACTCGCACTCGCACACAGAGAGCCTTTAAGAAGTCACTAAAGCAGCATTTCTCAACTTTTGTCACACGGCATACCACTTCCCAGGGTCCAATCATCCAAAGTACCATCGGACGTTAATGGCAATGGTTTATCGCCAGTTACTTCCGGGTTGGAAGGCCAGATGCGACGCTGCAAACATCTGTAAGAGGCTCAGGGCAGGCAGGAGGAGAAACACGAGAAAACCACACGCTGGAGCACTGCCCACCAAGCCAAGCCTCCTACCACTGTTTGTCACGTTGCGGTCTCACTGCCGGGTGGCGGGTGTCCGCGGGTGCCGTAGTACCACCAGACACCCACCTCACGTACCACCAGTTGAGAAATGCCGCACTAAAGACACACATGTTCTGCCAGGCTTTGGTAGTTGAGAAGATGGAATTCTGGAGTACTCTGAATGCTACTCTGTGATTTTTTGCTATTTCTCCCCCCCCCCTTTTTTTTCCTGTCTCTGGTTGAAGTTTCCTTTTATTGATGATGGTTTTAGTGTTGTAAATTCTCCGATTCATTGTTTTGATTTTATGGTGTAGGTCACCTTGGGCCTTTTCAGTGAAAGGCAGGATAAAACTTTAAAAATAAACAAACATTCAACCAAAACCTTCTTGATTCACCACTCAGACACCACAGCACATCAGCGCTCATCTGAAGAGCCTGTCAATTTAACGTTTTCTCCATATCTAATTTGAAACTGTGCAATCAGCTCCTTTCCAATTTGATTTTTTTTCTCATCTGAGACGCAATTGGTTAATTCCTTTATTGTTCTCCTCCTTAATTCTAAGGCAACATTTTTGCACAGCGAAGGTCCATTAGCTACATCTTATAATCACCCCCATCCAAAATATCCATTAGCATAATTAATAGCCAGTTAACCAAAGCATTGCACCTTCAGGTGTCAAACAACAAACTACAAGGTCAGAGCTGGAAAGAAATGGTATCGAAACAAGCTCCAGACAAGAAAAGTATAACCAGAACAAAATTATTTGATCAAAAACTGAAAGTATCCAGTAATGAATGATCAATAGGGCAGATGCTGACAAAAAATGACAGTCTGTGTGTATATACAAAGAAACATACATAAGTGCTGCTAACTGGGTAAAAGGCACCTTTCTTATTTAGCAGCAGGAGAGCAACTGTCTCTATTCATGCCAGCATAGCATCCCTCCCAATGGCTGCTACTGGTGTCTCCCCTGTGTTTCTTTTTAGATTATGGTAAGTACCATTTTAGGGCCGGCGGGTGGCGCAGCGGGTTAAACCGCTGAACCATAAGCTGTCGATCGAAAGGTCGGCAGTTCGATTCCCGCGACGGGGTGAGCGCTCGTTGCTTGGCCAGCTCCTGCCAACCTAGCAGTTCCAAAGCATGTCAATGCGAGTAGATAAATAGGTACCGCTTGCGGAAAGGTAAACAGCACTCCGTGTTCCAGCTGCATGCTACGCGCTGCGGCAAGGAGAGTCATGCCGGCCACATGACCACGGAGGCGTCTTCGGACAACGCTGGCTCTTTGGCTTTGAAATGGAGATGAGCACCACACCCTAGAGTCGGACACGACTGGACTTAATTGACAGGGGATACCTTTACCTTTAAGTACCATTTTGGGATAGGGAACCATCTTTTCATTCCTTTTGCTTTGAGAACTTTTCTTGTGGTTGAAAAGCAATACAGTGGGCCCTCTGTATCCGCGGACTTAATCAACTGCGGATTGAAAATGTACTGTATTTTTTTTAAAAAAAAAAATTCACATGCCTGCTGCAGCCTCGTTCACCTCGTGCCCCATTTCATAGCACATGCCTCGTTCGCCTCGTGCACTTGCCTCGCACCATTCTAGGTGGCTGAGATGCACACCCCCGAAACTCCAATGTACCTTAACAGAGCTGTATAAATAAATAATAAAAGATGCCATTTACGAAGTTTAGGCAATTTACATATGGCAATTTTATGCATGTTTTAGGCAATTTACGCAAGTTCAGGCAAGGTACGCCATTTGCACAGATTTACGCAAATTTACGCCATTCTGTCAGTATGATAATCTGCAGGCATGAATGTCCATGGATTTTGGTATCCGCATGGAGTTCTGGAACCAAACTCCCACAGATACGGAGGGCCGTATATCTTCGGATATAAGAATTCTAATTAAATAAATTACGTAATATTAGGGCAGTAAGTCAAAGGGTTGTAAGGCTCTGATGGATACATGAGATCTCATGTAAAGAAAGTCCACTTCACTCCCCTTCAGTCTTCGTGACCTGTGCTACAATGGCGTGCATGTTGGGGGCCTCCAAGCTTTATAGCCTCGGCAAACAACCCTCTGCGGGTCACATCCTAACTGGGTGGACCCTGAGGGAAATGTCTCTATTACCACCACCGCCAAAGGCTATGGGCACAAAGGTGGTGTTACTGTTAGTGGGTTTCTCTGACATTGGAGATCTCACCAAGAGAACAACTACTACTTACAGTGGGGAAATGGCAGGTGCAAAAAGAGAGTCTGCCACTTGCTTTCCTATGAAGCTTTGCCTACTGGAATGTCTCTGCTTTTTTTAAGGGTATTGGAGCTCAGTCACATGCTTTAACTTACCGTACATGTAATGCATAGTTAGAAATGCCCTATATTTCTCTGGCCCCAGAACAAACTCATAATTTGTAACAGTGGGTTCCTGATTCCCCCTCCCCACACAAACACACCTCATGAATTAGAAAAACTAGAAGACTGATCTATATCCTTTATCTCCTTCAAGTCCCATTGTCTAAGCTCTGGCTGCCTGATTGTTATTTATAGCCACATGTGGAAATGTGGCATGTATGAACTGTATTTTAACTGTACAGAAGTGACAAGTTATCTTTAGAAGCTGTTCTCTCTCCCTAGAATGTAGTGTGAATTTGTTCTCTGTCCTTAGAATCTAATGTTGATGCTTCTGTGCACCGTCTGAAAACATTGTATCACATGGAAATGTATCTATCGTACTAGGCTCCCATGGTCTCTGGATATGTCTCAGTGGTATTTGTCCTTCCCTCCTGGTGCCAATCTGATGCCACCCTGTTGCTTCCTCCTGCCTATGCCCAGGAAATGCCAGCAGGAGCGAAGGAATTCTGAGACTGGTAGTTCTTGAGAGAGTGTCACATTGAAACAAAGAGCAGTAAGTCTCCTTAACTACAAGTACAGAGTTTCCTGTTCAAGCATGTGCCATCTTGCTCTCTCTGACAGGAGGGCCTGGGTGAGTAGCTGACTAGTCATGCCAATCTTTTGAAAAGAAAGGAGAGGGGACCCGGGAAACTACAAGCCGGTCAGCCTAACATCTGTTCCAGGTAAGATGGTGGAAAGCCTCATCAAGGATAAAATCTTTAAACACATAGAAGAACAGGCTTTGCTGAGGGAGAATCAGCATGCCTCTTTATTGCACATGGAAGCCAGATCCAGTATACTAGGATGATAAATAAACAAGCAGTCAAGGGACCACCCTTCCGTGTCAGTATACAGTACATGAGTCAGACTCTGCAATTACAGGGAGGAAAAATTGTAAATTGGATCTAGAAATTTAAGTAATGATAAGTATTGCCTCCCCCATTGGGTGTCATGAGAGGCATCTTTTTTTAATAGTTGTTTCACTAAACCACAGTGCAATTCTGACATGGAAAACTTGCTTCCTCTATTGCCTGTCAACAGTCCAAAATACCTCCAATGTACAGATTGTGAGCGTACACCATAAAAACAAAATGAAAATTCTAGATATTCTGTTCAAATGAAGGCCAGGATGTAATCAGCTGGAGCATGATTTAATTTTGGAAGAAACCTGCCTTCACCCAAGAGTTGACTATACATAGGGTTTATGTATACAACTCTACATTAAAATCTATTGCAAGAAATGCAGTCTGAGGTTTAAGGGTTTTTTTTTTCCATAACTACATTATTACATTAACATCAATCTATTAAATCCCACACCTACTGTACAAGAAATACCTGCGGATCACTAATGCTTTCAAGATTATTTTTCAGTAATCGCCATCTGTTGGTGCCAACACTTCTAACATACATCGTTCTTTAAATCTGAATCGCAAATCTTTACTGCACAGTGATCCATCTGTGGGTGTGGAGATGGGGATATAACCAGGAAAGAATAGAAACCCAAAGCCACAATCAGCCATTTGAGATCAGTAGTTGTAAGAGTTGCATTGTGTTCAGTAATGTGTGTTCTGCACCCCAGAGTTTTGGTTCCATCATCTTAGAAAGTTTGCAGCACCAACTTTTACAGGTTGGTGCAAACACACCCTGAGTGTTTTAGCTGTTGGATGGGAGGTTGCTATGATACAGTCTGGCGCTGTTGCTATTTGTTGAGGGTTAACTCCCCGGGTAATCACTAACATTACACTACCTTCTCAAACAAAGGTACAGTACTTTATTTCAGTCGAAAGCTGCTTCATCTCATTGGAAGGAAGCAAACAATAGCCTCCTATTAGGACAAGTTTACTCACCACTGCATGGGCAGTGCAGAAAGTACAGAAGATGTTATTTACAGTTTGCAGCACCAGTTGGTTAAATTACTACTGTTTGAGAGGTTGTTGAATGTTGACATCTTATTCTAAAAGGCCTGGTTATAAAGCTAAGAGAAGCTGGAGCAGGAGAGGCTTGGAGGCTAGGAACATACCCTTTCCCCTTACCTTGTGGCCACCATGACAGTGCTAAATGTAAATGGTTCCCAGGGTCCTGGAAGGAAAAGGTCTAATGGGCAGAAGGGTCCCACCATGCTAGCCCTTGGATTTCTAAATTCAATAGACCTGGATCTCGCAAACTTCAGGCTTCAAGATCTGCTGTGGGGCCTTCATTAGAATTCTAAGGTCCATCCACCAGAGTGAAATGGAAACCAACTGCTGGGGTGAGCAGAACTTAATACAAAATGGGGGTGGAGCCAATTGGTGGAGCCAATTATCAACTTGACCCCATGATGAGCCACACCACTGGGGTGACATGCAAATACGCAAGTACAAATCTACATCAGAATTACAGTACTACAGAGTGGACATTCTAATAGACTAATTTAGTAGTGGAGTCTTTTTGTTGTCGCTGTTAAACAGCTGGGAGTCAGAAAACCTGGCTGATCAACTACAAATCATTCAAAAGACCTACCTGGTTTCTATCTGCTGTTTCTTGCCCTCGATGCAGTGGCACACAAGTCTTAATGATCAGTTGGTGGCCTGCATAACCATTTCTATAAACCACATTTAATTTAAGTCGTTAGTTAAAATCATTGATATTTAAATGAAGCACTGCTTATTTACAGGGAATGGGCATCTAAATCAAAGTTTAAGAGCTATAAAAACAGAAGCTAACAACCTCCTGTACAAAGTGGCAGCAATTTACTATCAATATTGCAAAATCTCTGGCAACAGAAGGCAATTCAATGCAATAGCCCTTGCTGAATAGATGATGGGGAATGAAGACAATTATGTCAATATCTTGATGGGGCCGTTATTTCACACTCATCTGTCACATGCTAAAAATACATGATTAGTTCACATTAAGTGTGCAAATCTTAGCTTCTTGTTTTCAATAACAATCATAACAGCTTTCCTTCTATAAATATCAAAACACTTCTTTGAGAATGCTTCTGGTCTGATCCACAAAGCCACTGATTTCTTATCACCAGGCACTATTTTATGACCTTCTCTATGTATCCTAGAATTGCATCCAGTACAAGAAACCTTCAGGCTTTCAAAAAATTATCAAGTATTTTGAAATCCCCTGGCATAGTACCAATTGGGTTGACCTCTCAGTTTTTAACAAGGAATTGTCCCCACAGAAGACCCTTCTAAGACCCTGACCAGTCCAAGGACTGAAACATCATTCGAGGCTCCCTTCTGTCCTCTTCTCACTTGAAGTATGTTGTTTGTCAACATTGATATGGCCCCCTCCATATGAAAGGCCCATCCCACTTAAGGGATGAAAAGGTTACGGTTTCCCTTACCGTTACTCCGCAATTATTTGTCCTAAATAGAATTGCCTTCCAGTGAAAAACCACTAGAAGAAATACAACATCCATTCCAGGCACTTGCATTTCCTGTAGTGATATTTTCATTGCATTATATGGGCTTGCATTTATAACAGATAAACACTGAAGAAGGACAAGATGGTGTCACCTCGTGGTAATATCCGCCCCATTCAAACTGTATAAAGACACCCTGAGGATTTATGTTTTGTTACAAAATGAGCCTCCTTATAATTCTGGCCCCTCAGACCTCATAGCTGTTTTAAATCTAAGACGAGAAACACAAGAGTACATGGATTATTGAAATCCCCTCTTCCATCTCCACTTTACATATTTTCACGGCAATAATCCCTGGACCTTTCAATGAACTCTTCGCAAAATGTATCTAAATAACCCCCCCCCCATCATTTGAGGTCTGAAGGAAGCCGATTCCATACATTTCTGTGCATAAACAGTAAAGAAGTTATCTTACCCACAGTTCCTAAGCGCAGTACACTAGCTCCCCGAATTGTGGATGTCTGAGGTGCAGATGGTTGCATTGGCACTTTTGCACAAGCACAATACGTCCTTTGGTGGCGCTTTTGTGCAGGTGTGATTGCGCTGGCCCAACACAGTGTTTCCAGCTACATACGTTTCAACTGACAAACAGACCCCTGGAACCTAACTTGCACATACATAGGGGACTACATGTAAAATATACAGCGTCTCAACCAAAGCAATGTCTTTTTCAAGCACCCAAATAACACTTCCACTTCAAAGAATCTCATCAGCCATATAATTCTGTCTCTTGAATCAGCCTGTCTTCCTTCATAAGAGAAACAATTTGGAAGACTCATAACGTAAATCAGGGCCCATGTGCACAAGGGAGTTTACTCAGAAACTAGATTTACGATTGCAGTGTGGTGAAGAAATCTCTCTTTGTTGCAGAAGGAAATCAAGTATAGTTGGGTATTTGTTCTTGCAAGCTGTAAGTGGAGCAGTGACATACAGTATATGTAGAAATGAAAGTATCATCTTCTAGGAAATGTACTAATGTGTCAATCATTGCAGAAAACCTCCCTCATTAAGGGGCCATAGCTTTTGCATGCATAAACTTCAAGGTTCAACCAAGGCAACTCCAGTTAAAGGCTCTCAAATAGAATAATCAACCAGAATAGACAACCCTGGGCCAAATGCACCAAGAGCCTGATTCAAGAAGCATCATATTTTCACCCAAGCCCCACAGAAATCAATGGCACAAGTTGCTCATTGAGTGGAATGATACAAATGCCTTGCGTTTGTAGTAGATATTTAACATACTCCTATGCAGCCTTTCTGTCCCAATTAAAGGATCACCCACAGCTTTGGATGTACAATTTATATGATTTATATATAATAATTAAATGCTAATTACTATTATCATTTCAAAAAATGATATTCCATTCTATCTCCAAGGATTCAGGGCAGCTTACAAGTTCAAAACAAGTACAAAATGGGTTAACAACAACTAGATAATCATACAACCAAAAAACAAATGTTGGACTCAAGGCCAGCCCACTCATGAGGCCAACTGAAGTGGTTGCCTCAGACAACAGATGGGGGGGGGTGCCCATCTCTGTCCACTACTTCCCTCCACTGTTCCACCTTCTCTTTCCACTCCCTGGATTGGAAAAGGAAGAGGGGGGCAGAGAGGAAGAGGAAATGAGGAAGGGAAGAGAGTGCTGAGCTAGACCATTGGAAAGTGGGAGGAGTAGAGGCTGGTACACCATTGGGTAAGGGGGGGCAGCATTTAGCATGCAGCCACAGGCGCCAGGAGGACTTGGGTTGGCCCTGTATATACTTGCTCTGCTTCCTGTGCACTGTGCTCTGGATTGCATAGGCTCTTCTGTAGAGGTCGGGGTGGTGGTGGTCTGGCTTACCTTTGAGCAGGGGTTTGCACTAGGTGACCTGGTCCAACTCTATGATCCCAAAATGAAACTGAACACCACCACCACAATCTTTCCTAAAATATAGACATCGTGAATCAGAGCTGGGCCAGCTTAGATGCCTGGCTTTGCCCTGGGAGGCATCGTGTCACTGTGGTAGATGCAAGGAAATGCGAATGACAACATCTCCCAGATTGGCATCAATTCCTTGGGGCAGAGCGCTCCGTGTAACAAGGCTCCAAGAAGAGCTAATTGAGACAGAGAGGAAGATTGCCCTGGTAGCATTCAGGGAACCTCAAAGAGACACTTCCCCAAGAAACAGTCCATGACACAGAGCCAGTTAATGTGCTGCTTATTTGCGTAAAAGTATCTGTAGCAGCACGTTCAATGACAACTAAAGCATGAGAAGCAAGCTAACAAAGCTTTTGAAAACAGGAATTCATATTTCAATAATGTATGTTTACGAACCAATACATGAAAAGCAGAATTTGAGTACTTTGCACTTTTCGCTGTGTGTTACGGCAATGCATTGTTGAAGCAAGTGAAAAGTTGCTCTTCAGCTACACACTAGCACTAATCCTTGATATTTTTTCCCACAAAGGCCATATTCAGGGCACTGCACTTCCTTACCACTATGAATAAATAACAGCACAATCCTACCCCCCCACCATTGTCCGTGATGCAGCCACACTGACGGAGTGCATGCTACATCCAGTGGTGGTGGTGGTGGGGTTTACTTACCTCTGGGTAGGCCTTCTGGCCGCCTAGGGGGTCTCTTTAGACCCACACCAGCCATGTAGCTGGTAAGTCAGAGGAGAGAAAGGCAGCAGGGCAGCCTGGGTAAGCGGAGATACGATCCTGGCACAAGTCACTGCCACTGGGATCCACCCCATCCCTCCCCCTACCGACTCCGTCCCCTCCCCCCTCCTCACCCTGGAATGTCTCTGAACCTCCCCCTCCTCCCACCAAATTACTGGCAACAGTGGGGGGCCCCGAAGCCACTGGCATGTGCACCGCACCTCTGCCCATTTGTGGCAGCAGCCCAAAAGCATGCTGCATGACCTGGCTTTCACACTTCCAGGGCATCTTCTTGTTTCCAGACAGAGAGGGGTGCGTGCTAGACTGAGAGCAACACACAGGACTTTCACATGCTTCTCTGAGCCAAATCTGAACTGGTTTCACATGCTACTTTTACACACACACACACACACACACACACACACACACACACACACACACACACACACACACACACAGTTTTGAAAACAAGATGTCTCCCAGAGGATGCCACATCTCCTTTTCTGGTGACAAGAGTGCTTGCGAGGAAGAAATGAGCAAGCAACTCTTTCAATTCCTGTCAGCTCTCCCCATACCCTGGGACGGTGCTATCATTACTCCAACTAGACAGCCACCTAGGGCACAGACCTCAGAGGGGCACAGTACTGACCTTTGAGGGGCACAGTTTCATACAGATTAGTTTTTTTAACCTGTGAAAATATGCAACTGACAATGTACAGGTATTTATTTTTTATTTTAAGATAAATACCACAACAGTACTATGAATATATTTAATTATAACGTCTTATGAAAAGAAATGCTTGGGGTTGCAAGTAGTTAGCCTTGCCTAGGGTACAAAATAGCCTGGCACCAGCCCTGCCCATACCCAAGTACAAGTATCAGGCAACATGCTGCTTCTAATCAAAAGGAAACAAAAGGGATTTTTTTGCCAGGGAAGTAGGGGTAAAGTGCTTTGCATTCCCAACAGACATAGACAGGGGTTGAGGAAAAATTAGTAGCCCATAAAATGCTCATTGGCCATTCCTGATCTAAGGTGTTGGGAAAGTGTGTATGCAAAGTTTATCTTTCCCACCTTCAGTCATCTTACTCCCCTCTGTTTGAGTCAAAACCAGGGTCCATACAACTTTGTAGTAGATGTGGTTCGTTGTTTATTCACATGAGGGACACCGTTGTTATTGGAGTTCTTGTTATGAGAAGAGGACTAAGCCTGCAATCCTATGCGCAGCTCAGGGAAGTGCGGTTGTGGGGGCAGCAGGCGAGGCAGATCTGCCCTGCCATTGTCCATGGAAAAGAGCCGCAGCCTAAACCTGGGATTGCACACGTGCACCACAGCAGGTGAAAGCAGGTGGCGTGCATGCGCAATCTCAGGGTAACGACAAGGACAACGACACAGGGTGGTTCTGCCTCACCTGCCACCCGCACACTGTCCCTGGCACAGCTACCTGGGAGGAAGTCCCGCTGAACTCAGTGGGATTTACGCCCGAGTAGACCCATCTAGGATTGTGTTGTAAGCCCTCCAGTTCATTTTTCATTTCAACCCTTCTATGACAAAAAGCATTGCACACAATCAACCTATTAGAGAATCCATGGATTAATTACTCGGCTTAATTACTTAATCACATCCAGTGATGTTTTCATTGCAAGTACAAATGTTAGAAAGAAAAGCACAAAAAGGACCAGCCTGAGTCATTTGCACTTCTCCTCATGCAACCCTTTTCCTGGATCTTTTCTGCTGTCTCCTCTAGCTGGTGATAAGGCTTTGAAAGGAAATAGAGGTAAAGGATATGACAGAGTGCCGAATTACTTTGCAAAGAAGGAAGAAGCAACCCCTGGGTAGTGTTAACCCCAACAATCAGACTGAGGCAGACAATTGCTAGAATGCTTGCTGGTGGGGTGTGTGGAAGGCATGTGGAAGAGGTGTGTGGAAGGCATGGGAGACGCTCTCCATACAAGTGCAGGAAAGGATCGTGCTCTGCAAAATAGAACATGTCAGCAGTGGTGTAGGAATGGGGAGCAGGGGGGGTCCACTCCCAGGCAGCGCGCTGGAGGCCCTTGCCCCGGCGGCAAACGGGGGGCACAGAAAAAATGGCGGCTGCTTTTGGCTGCTTTTTGGGCACCGTGGGCGCCAAGGACTCACCCGCTCACCCGGCCTCATAGTAGCCTTGTCTGGTTTCTCGTAGGAGTGGGGATAATGACATCGTGGGGGTGCGTCACAGGCTCCCTCCCCCAGCAGCATGTGCTGCTGCCCTCACCTCGCCCATGGCTGGCTACACCATTGCATGTCAATTAATGCCATTTATTCTGCGCACTTTCCTTTAAGAAGAAAAAAGACATATAGGAACAAATTCGAAGGAGAGCAATGATGATGGTCAGTGTCTGGGAATTAAGTGATATGAGTCAAGGGTGAAGGAACTGGGTGAGTTTAAGCTAGAGATGCTTGAGGAATACATGACAGCACTCTTCAAATACCTGAAGGATTGTCACAGAGCAGGAGGCAAAGATCTGTTCCCTGCTGTGCACAGAGGGCAGGAAAGAGCTAATGGGCTTAAGTTACAAGAGGGTAGAGTTTGGTTGAACATTACAGAGAAACATCTTAACAGTGGAACACATTTGACAATGGAAAGAGTTACCTCATATGTAACTGTAGGCCACCTCATATGCCTGAAGATCTGAGGACGACAGTTTGAAATGCCTAGAATTATCCGTGTGCTGTTGGAGAGTTGTCGGCATGCCGCTGACGAGCTACAGAGTCTCTGTGAGAGAGAGAAAGCTGCAGCTGGTGCTCTGAGTGGGAGGCAGGGTTGCTGTCAATCGAAGCAGGGGAGGTGAATGCCAGAGAGAGGCCGAACTGTGAAGGAAAGGAAGGGTTCTATGCAAGACTAGAACATTTGTATTTGTAAAAGCTCCTTTGGGAGTTTAGCAAGCCTGCCTATGTAAACCGCCTTTGAATTATTAAAGTCAGAGGAGAAATCCGATGACCAAGAAAAGGCGGTATAGAAATATTGGTTATTATTATTTATTATTACCACCACCACCACCACCTGGGGCGGGTTCTCCCTTGCTGGAGCCCTTAAAGTAGAGGCCGGATAGCCATCTGCTGGAATGCTCCAATTCTGGATTTCCTGCATCAAGTAAGTGGTTAGACTAGATACCTTACAAGAACCCTCCAACTCTATGATTCTATTAGCATAGTACTGTTTTCTAAAGGGTGTTGTGGGTAGGATAATGTGCTTATTGGTATCCTGGTGTGCTTATTGGTATCCTGTTAGGGTCAAAGTGGTTCTTTGGTTAGTTGGATTGCATTCCTGTGAAAATATCTGCACAAATTAGAGTTTAGGTAAAACTCACATTTTTTTTTTCCAAACATTTTTGGCAATGTAGTATGGAAACTTTCATGGCTTGGTAAGTCCTCTTTTTAAACATTTATTGCCATTCCTTGACAAAAATATACCCATATTAGTTCAAACTTGCCCTCCCTGCTCCTCAGTGATGTCATCACATCACACAGCCAGATCCGATTAGCGACATCATCATGTTTCCTGTATGATTGTCGAATGGGTGGGATCACCATGTAAATACTCCAGGAAGGAGGAGGAAGAAACAGTTCAGGAAAAAAAACATTGCACCAAAATCATTGCATCATTCCGCCATTGCATACATCTGGAAAGCAATGGTTCCAAACCAAATTTGTAAAAGGTGTACATATGCAGAATCTAAAAGATCCTGACTAAATTGAAACCACAAGTTTCAACTCCAAAATACAAAAGTGGATGATACTCGGCATAGTCACAGTATGATAGAAGACTGTTATTTTAATGCAGCTTGCCTCAAGGGGAGAGTCAAAACATTCTTAGGAAGAAAACGATCCCAATATTACAAATCATTTCCAGGTTTACAGGATTCCAATATTTTTAAACAAGTAGAGAGAACACAATTTGAGAAGGATTTGCCTAGAAACAAGAGGCAGAATGCAGGAGAATGAAATGCTTCAAGTACATTAACAGCCCCTTCGGCTTTCCTATGCTGCCTTCTGCATCCACAGAGAATGTCACAATTACCAACCCAGAAAGGATTTGGTGCATGAAGACTGAAGACTGGGCATGGCTTTAGAAGCCAGGGCGGCCCAGCCATGAAGCGGGCTTATGCGGCTTGTGACAGCAGCAGATAGTGGAGGGGAGGAAGAAGCAACAGTTTTGGGGGTGCCTTTTACCCCAAGTCACGAAGCTTCCTGGGTGACCTTGGGCCAGTCACTATCTCTCAGCCCCACCTACCTCACAGGGTTGTTGTGAGGACAAAAAGGAGGGGAGGAAATATGTACACCACTCTGAGCTCCTTGGAGAAAGGGCGGTATAAAAAAAATGTGAAAAAAGTCTGTCACCGCCTCCTTGCAGCCCACCACAAACAAGAGCTGCATCAATCCACTTCCTTACTGTGCGCCGTCCTGCAGTTTTTGCAAACCAGGAAGTGTGGCACATCCAGTGTTATTTAAAGGGACAGAGCAAATGAAGAAGCGACTTTGGCCATTTGGTCTCTTTAAATAAAACCAGAAGTCTGTAGCAGAGGCAGCAGCATCTATGCCAGGGTGTGTAGCATCAGGTGCTATCTCATCACACTGCCCCTGTATAGAAGTCCTAGGTCCAAATGCCAGTTTTGCCATGGATTGAAGAGAGCTTGGAGAAGTCAGTAGATATATCTATACCACAGGGCTTAATTATGGCTTCGTAGGTATTTTCTGGTCCATGGAACTTGGGGGATCGTGGTTCTCAATGCAGGAAGAGCTATACAATCAGGGACAGAATTCTCAGCAGCTCTTAAGGTACAGTGACCAGGATTCTTTGGCATGACTGAATGAAATGAAACTAAGAGATGTTTTTGTAGCAGATGTATGGCAACGATATCTCGGACCTTAACCTCACAGGGTTATGAGAACAAAACCTATAACGAATCAAAAGCACTTTGCAGATTAAAAGCGTTAACAGGAGCAGAAACATAATACTGAAGTACTCACACATTTGGCAAGAGGGAACCTTTATAGCAAGGTAAAGAAAGCATTAAAAATAGGGAAAAGTAGAACAGACATATGAGAGAACAGAACTGTCTGTATGTGCGTGTGAATTTTGACTACATGTAGTCAAAATTGTATTTGTATATTTCCGCAGGGAGTCAGCATCTCCTGCAGATCAGCCTCCCCTAGCCCCATGCTGGGTAATGGACTAAAACGCAGCCTTTGAGGGAAGGGTGCCATCTACTGAGAAAAATCTCCAAGTACTGAAGCATTTCTTTGAAGTCTGCCTGGCACAGCGTTGCCCCTGTTACGTTAGCAAGACCTGACAACAGGAATAAGATGACGCCGCTGCCGCTTTCATGCTACAACTATACCGATGGCAGAAAAAAAAAAATCCTCCCCTCCCACCTCGCCTCTCTCAAACGTAAGCAGTCGCTCGATCGAAAGCTCATCCTGTCTCATACTTCCCACACATTACATAAACTAGGTCGATTTCTCCCTTCTCTGTCCTGCCGGATGGATTTCTTTTGCTTTGTACAGGACCAGAAATACAACTGTGTGGTCATGTTGCTTGTTTTTAACTAAGACGGGTGAGATGAATACAAGGAAGTCTCGAAAAGACCCATCCTCCTAGTAGCAAAGAACTAGTCTTTGTAAAAGCAAAGGGGACAACTGACCCACCCTTGTCTCATGCACTGGAAAAAATATCTGCAGAGCAGAGAATTATTTGTGCTTCCCAAAACAGGAACCTGCTGCTCTGCTATACTGTATAGACATGAGTGGGAGCTTTTATTTGTTTGTTTGTTTGTTGTATTTACTTTCCTGCCGTTGTACTAAATTAGCTGCTTGGTTCCATGTCATCCTCGTGGCCGAGAGAAATGATTTCCCCCCTGAAGAATCATCCACAGCTTGCTCCGTAAACTGTTCCAGGCCTCTTTTAATTACTGCAGTGCCAAAGTGTTTAAATGAAGCTTCCTTTCTCTCGGATGCACACCATCAACACACAGTAAAAATCAATAAGCTTCATTTGATGTTACTCACCTGGCATCTCACTGCTATATTTTCAGGCACTGTTTGCTTTCGTCTGGGCAGCTCTTCTCTCTCATCTGTGAGAGGACGACACCTGTACATACAGTTCTGCAAGGAGAGAGGTCTACCAGGAGATGCAAATTGGTGGTCCCGATAACAGAGGCTGGTTTTCGGTTTATTGGTTTTCAACATTCATACCCTGCCAAGAAGACTCACAACAAGAACAGAATCCAACGATCAAAATAAAACAAAACAAAAACATGAAAGCCAACAACAACAACAAAAAAGTAATTAAGCAAAGGCAACATAATCAATCCATAAATTCCCAACAGGAGAAAAAACCCACCATCATCCACAGTCAGGCATCACCTGTGATGCTTCTGTCTGATCCATTCTTTGATCCAGGACACTTATTTCAGAAAACCCTGCAGAACTCACAGGTGTGTTCATCCCAAGATTTAGCCTGGACTGGAAGGGCACGAGAATTTCTGGAAGGACGAGGATATTAGCCTGGTGTAGCTGCATTCAAGGAACTAATTGGAACATCAAACTCCACATGTCTTAAGGCAATTCTGCATCCCGAGAGTTATTCCCAAGGGTCCCTGGCTCTCGAAGGATTCCATCCAACTTCTCCAAAAAGCAGGACAAAGAAGCACTGTCTGAAGAAGGATTGAGCAAAAGCCAATCAGGTCCTTATATGTTTAGAGGAAATGTTAAGAGGGCCAAGGTGGCTCAGTGATTAAGATGCTGAACTGCAGACCGGAAGGTAGGCAGTTCGAGACCTGAGTGCCGCGTGACGGTGTGAGCTATCGTCTTCGGCCCCAGCTCCTGCCAACCTAGCATTTCGAAAGCAAGAAATTGCAAGTGGATTAATAGGTACCACCTCGGTGGGAAGGTAACAGCATTCCATGCGCCTTGGTGTTGAGTCATGCTGGCCACACGACCACAGAAGCATCTTCGGACAGTGCTGGCTCTTCGGCTTTGAAACAGAGATGAGTACTATCCGACATCGGACTTACCAGATGGGGTGGCGAGGCCTGGGGAGACGGAAGTCTCTGGGAGCAGGCCACCAGGGCGCAGCCTCCACGGTATCCCCAGGTCACAGCTCGATCCAAGGGCGGGGTCAGGCAGCGATGTTGCTTGGCTCGTGGTTGCGGAAAGGCCAGGCGGTGGGAGCTGCCAACAGCGTGCAGCCAGCAGGCAACTCCCGGAGAAGGGGGAAACTAATTGGAAGCTTCTCCCAGTGCCTTCCCTGAACAGGGGGCGAGGGTGTGCACACCCACACCGAGTGGGCCAAAGGAGGTGGGACAGGAGGTGGACGGCCGAGGAGGGCGGAGCAAAGAGGGAAGCGGAGCGCTCAAAAACCCGATGGCTGGCCAGGGATTAGGACCACGCCTCCAGCACTCAGGGTGACAGGGTGACAGGGACAGGAGGTGGACGGCCGAGGAGGGCAGAGCAAAGAGGGAAGCGGAGCGCTCAAAAACCCGATGGCTGGCCAGGGATTAGGACCACGCCTCCAGCACTCAGGGTGATGGTAACCCAGTGTGAATCAAGGAGGAAAGCATGTGGAGGAGGAGCGCTAGTGCTCTATACCCCCTCCCCAGCGCTGCGGAAGTCTGAGGCCGCCTTGGGCAAACCACCATCCTGTGAGCTCGGATCCAGCACACGGAAGGAGGCGTCTTGGTTGAGCAATGCAGGGAGCGCTACTCCGCAACTCTCACCCCAGATCGGGAGCCCATCCTAGCTAGGGCCGCTTCGCCACCTCCAGGTACCTGTCAGCCCTACAAGTATCGCCCCCTAGAGTCAGACATGACTGGCTTTCGAGCAAGGAGAACCTTTACCTTTTAACCACACCCCTCCAAAGCTGTCATTTTGTCTGATTTGACTTGCTTTCTTCTGGAATGTCAGCCATTATCATGAGATAGATGTTGGGTCATACACAAACTATCAGATGTACAAATGTCCCATTTTCAGACTCTCTTTTCTTTTTGGTTAGAAAGTATTTGAGCTTTTGGTTTTCTGTTGGTTGTAGAAACATGATACCTCATATGGCACAGTAGTCAAATGCCATATTTTAGGCATCATGTGATATATAATAGATTGTTCTCTCTCTCTCTCTCTCACACACACACACACACACACGCACACACACACACAAGCCTGAAAACAGGTGTGCGGAAAAGGAGGTGTTTGAACTTCAAATGGAGAATTATGTTGCAAACATATACCAACATTCATCCCAGTCTCTCAGTCATCAAGGGCAACAATGCATTATAATGTGTTTCACATCTTTCCCCAGAAATGGGGGTTGGGCAGAGTTCAAACATGACACGTAATAACGGCATCCTGAACACACAAACCCAACTTTCATTCTGAAAGGACAATCTTTAAGGCTGATACTACCTTAACGTTCTTTGGAATTGTCCAACCACTGTTCATCAAACAGTGATGCAAGTGTCAGCCCCGCCCCTTTGTCCTGGATATGGCCAGGGGTAGGGCACTTACAAGGTCCTACCTGCCCCGCCCCAGAAACAGGGCAAATAAAAAGGGGAGAAGTTGTCTTCTGGCTAGTGGGACTCCCTTTGGTTTTGCCTGTTCCCTCTGGGCCTCAGAGTGTCTGTGGGGAGGGGATATACAGCACCCTCATCCTCCTCCACAGGGGTGACCAGGAAGGCTTCCTTGGGAGGTGGGTCAGCTTCCTCCTCAAGGATGGTCTGCCACCACCAAACTTCAACTCTTGCTCTCCATCTTCTCATCCTTGATCCTCAGGCTCTTTTAAGACCTGCCTCCCATGTCTGGCTCCGCCCACATCCTACCTCTGGTTCAGTCCCACCTGGTCAGGACGGGACTTGTCACAGGAATCCTGCCACCTTGTTGGTCATTGCTGCAGCCCAGGCCAGCTTTCACTCCTCCGCCCAACCCAATGGTCTCCTTGCTCAGGTGTGGTTGGGCAATGGCCACCACTGCAAGCTCACCTGTTTAGGAAGCCATCACTCAAGCTGGAAACAGTCCAAGAGTGGCTGGTGCCAAGCGTTTGGGTGGCCAGGGCCAGTGCTGGTAAGGCAGTAGCTGCTGCAATGTCTGCATTGGCCTTAAGCCCTGATCCTCCAGCAGGAAGGACATGCCACTCCATGCCATCTGCTTGACTTTTGTCGTCCCTACCTGTAGGCAAGTCTGGACCTGGACAGCAAGGGTAGAGCTGGCATGTCCCTAATCACATGGTGAGAGGCCCAACTCAGATCTATTGCCCAACCTGGCCCAATGTGTCATTCTGCCCAGATAAGTTCTATTATAACTACTGGTTGTGCATTGTGCAAGGAACTCAGCAGTCCCATCTGAAGAGGGCTTTGGATCATTAAGGTTTACTGTAACCATAAACCCTGTTCATAGTTACAGCCACCCAGAAGCATGCTGGCACGTTTTGCCCTCCCTCCATACTGGGTGTTCCAAGTTGCATGGATATTCTCTCCCCAGGAAGCACATTTGCCTCTTCAGACAAATGCTCTCCCAGGGCTATTGCAGGGGGCAGAGCTACAGAGCTCACTAATATTGGGGCTGGAGCATGCCAGTGCATTCTCGGAAGAGTGTCCATGGTTACAGCAACATTGAAGACTTGCACCGAACAATGCCTAACAATTGCCTTACACGAGTCATCTTTTGTGTTCAAGACAACTTCAATGCAATAATGCTTATGTAATTGTGATGGCATCTTTTAGCTCAGTCTGTTCAGTGTTATCACACAGAGCATAACACGACTGAAGTGAGAATTACTCACACGTTAAATTAAATATATTACACTTTCCTAGATCTTGTGCCATGAAACAGCAATACTATAGTTAATGTTAAAATACTTTTTGTATCATAAATACATCATCCAACCAAGGAGGTGAAAAATTCTGAAATGTCACATAGAACTTGAATAGCTCTGTTCATTAGGAGGTCTGGCTCAGTTGGTACAGCAGTCGTCCCATATACCTGAAGATCTGAAGGATGGCAGTTCGGGATGGCCGGAAGTATCCGTGTCGGTCGGAGAGCAGTCGGCACACCGAGCTGATGAGCTTCAGAGTCTTTGTGAGGGAGAGAAGCTGCAGCTGCACTTGAGTGGGAGAAGGTTGCCTGTCAGTTGAAGCGTGGTGAGGCAGACGCCAGGGAGAGGCTGGACTGTGAAAGAAACCATCTAGAATGAAGGGTTCTATGAGAGATTAGAACATATTATTGTATTTTAAAAACCCTTTGGGGTTTAGAAAGCCTGCCTGTGTAAACCGCCTTTGAATTAAAGTCAGAGGAGAAATCCGATGACCAAAGAAAAGGTGGTATATAAATACTGGTTGTTATTTATTTATTTATTAATTATTATTATTATTATTATTATTATTATTATTATGTAGTAGTAGTAGTAGTAGTAGTAGTAGTAGTAGTATTTCCTTCTGTCCACATTTGAAACTGTAAGGAATTTCAAAGACACTTTGTGATAAGGCATGGGAGCCAGCTGTTCAAAGTAAAATAGTAAATAAAGACAAATCTCACTAAGGTTTTGAGGTGTGTCGGACCTGGCAACTCTTCGATTTCTGACGCAGAGCCCATTGATGCAAAGCCTGTCGGGCCTGAAGATTTTAAAAGACTGGCAACCCTTGAAAAGAAGAGACAGGACAGTATTAGGGCAGAGACTAGCAGCAGCCCCAAAATGCCCTGAGATTAACCATTTGCTGCCTGCCCACCTGAGGAAAAAAAGCTAGAGACACAGGGCTGTTTCTGGCAAACTGACAACTCTACTCACTGGATACGCCAGGGCCTCCAGAAGACTTAAACTCTGTCCTGTGGGACTTGGCCTATAAAGTGTAGTCTGTCAAAGCATTGCTTTGAACATCAAACCAATATAACATTTAGACTTCATTTATTGTACCATTCTCCAAGGCCCAATTACTTACTTGAGACACAGAAATGACCATTCCTTCACTAATGGTATATCTAGATTACCACTCTAGTTAAATCATTTATGTTTTAAATGGCACTCATTCATGCAATATTTATTAATGGGCATACCATCTAATTGTACCCAACTTTCTTCTGAATTTAAGGGAGAGACAGAAAATCCCCATGAACTGAAAACAGGAAAATAAGAGTACAGTACTGTATATTAGTAAATCTTAACAGAATCGTTAATGGTTTAAAACAAAATATGATCTCCCCCCTACTACATTCTCAAAATGTAAGTACGGTCTGCTCAGATATATTTAAATCTGAGTTTTTACACACACACACACACACACACACACACACACACAGAGAGAGAGAGAGAGAGAGAGAGAGAGAGAGAGAGAGAGAGAGAGAGAGAGAGAGAATGAATTAGGCTGGCCACACAAACGTGACAAAGATTGTTGTATCTCATCCCACTGGTGATATAACTAAAGATCTAATTTATTCAAACTCAGAGCCAATGAGATTTGTTTTCTTTTTACTTCATTAATTTCCTGTGTGAAGCTATACACAACGAGCTGAAATGTACAGTCAGCAGTATCAGTTGCTGGGTTGTACCATTTCAGACACTGGCATGAGGCTCAAACGTTTGAATCCTCCACATAAAAATACACCCTGCACATGCAAAACCATCACATTAATTAAGAAAAAAAGTTCTGGACAATCCTTTTTTCATGGCATGTTCATTGCGTATATAGAGAGGGGTTTCGTGTGTGGTGGGAATAAAAAGAGGGCAAATGTTTAAATGCTTCAATCCTCTCCTGCAGTCTGAAGTGGTACAAAGTAACAATAGACACAATGATTGGGACTGTTGATAGTGTAGCTTTTCAAAAGAGAACCACGCTTTTAGTCAGAGTTTTGTTGGCAGCTTTTGATGCAGCTCTGCAGTAGTTCCCATTGCTGAAAAGATAAGCCACTGTTCAATCTAAAAGGTGGCTTCTCTCTTCAACAATGCAGCCTGTTGAAACCAAAACAGCAAGCAAAACATCACCGTGTGGTTCTTGATGTGTCCTGCCTAGATGTGGTCTTCTCTGAACCATGACCTATGTAAGCTAGTCCTATCAGCTTTTTAAAAATGCTAATATTTCCATGGAAACATATTCTAAGAGGATTTCAGTACTACATACACATATTTAAATAAAGTGCCCCATTTTTTTTCTTTTGAGTAGATGTTAGAATACTTACTGCCTTTAAATGTTAATACAAAAATTATCTTCAAAGAGACAAGCTTGGCTTGTGCAAATTAATGACCCCATGGAGAATTCAGCAGGAAGCAATAGTTCTTGTAGAAAAAATGTTGCACTTCAGTGAGCGTTTTGTTATTTGTACCAACGTGTGAAATGATTTACTTATCATATTGATGATCTGATCTACTGCAGGGGTTCTCAACCCCTTCCCAGCTAAGTACTACCTCTGGCGCCACTCTCCTGCTGTGTAGAGAAACTACAGGCCGGTCAGCCTAACATCTGTTCCAAGGAAGATGGTGGAAAGCCTCATCAAGGATAAAATCAGAAAACATATAGAAGAACAAGTTTTGCTGAGGGAGACTCAGCATGGCTTCTGCAAGGGTAAGTCTTGCCTCACAAACCTTTTAGAATTCTTTGAAAAAGTCAACAGGCATGTGGATGCGGGAGAACCCGTGGATATTATATACCTGGATTTTCAGAAGGCGTTTGACACGGTCCCTCATCAAAGGCTCCTGAAAAAACTCCATAGTCAGGGAATAAGGGGGCAGGTCCTCCTATGGATTAGGAACTGGTTGAAGACTAGGAAACAGAGAGTGGGTGTCAATGGGCAATTTTCCCAATGGCGAGAGGTGAAAGCGGTGTGCCCCAAGGATCGGTCTTGGGTCCGGTGCTTTTCAACTTGTTCATAAATGACCTGGAGTTTTGTTTTTTTTCCCCCCACATTTTTATACCGCCCTTCCTCCAAGGAGCTCAGAGTGGTGTACATATTTCCTCCCCTCCTTTTGTCCTCACAACAACCCTGTGAGGTAGGTGGGGCTGAGAGATAGTGACTGGCCCAAGGTCATCCAGGAAGCTTCATGGCTGAGCGGGGATTTGAACCTGGATCTTCCAGGTATAAGTCCGACTCCCAAACCACTACACCATCCTGACTCTCAAAACAGCTGGGGATAAGCAGTTGGGGATAAGCAGCGAGGTGGCCAGGTTTGCGGACAACACTACACTTTTCTGGGTGGTGAAGACCAGCAGGGACTGTGAAGAGCTCCAGAAGGATCTCTCCAAACTGGGAGAATGGGCAGCAAAATGGCAGATGCGCTTCAATGTAAGTAAGTGTAAAGTGATGCACATTGGGGCAAGAAACCAAAATTTCACATATACGCTAATGGGTTCTGAGTTGTCTGTGACGGATCAGGAGAGAGATCTTGTGGTGCTGGTGGACAGGTCGATGAAAGTGTCAACCCAGTGTGCGACGGCTGTGAAGAAGGCCAATTCCATGCTTGGGATCATTAAAAAAGGGATTGAGAATAAAACGGCCAATATTACCGTATTGGTCTGAGTATAAGACTCACTTTTTTCTCCTAATTTAAGTTTTTAAACTAGGGGTGCGTCTTATAATCAGGCTGTTGCAATTTAATGCCAGTGATTTAATTAATTTTTTTTAATGACACCAAACTTTAAGGGTGCGTCTTATAATCAGGTGCGTCTTATACTTGGGACAATACGGTATTAAGCCGTTGTACAAATCGATGGTAAGGCCGCATCTGCAGTATTGCGCCCAGTTCTGGTCGCCACATCTCAAAAAGGTTATAGTGGAACTGGAAAAGGTGCAGAAGAGAGCGACCAAAATGATTAGTGGGCTGGGGCATCTCCCTTATGAGGAAAGGCTACAGCGTTTGGGGCTCTTCAGTCTAGAAAAAAGGCGGTTGAGGGGGGGACATGATTGAGACGTATAAAATTATGCATGGGATGGAGAGAGTGGATAGAGAGAAGTTCTTTTCCCTGTCACACAACACTAGAACTAGGGGACATCCACTCAAATTGAGTGGAGGGAGTATTAAAACAGACAAAAGAAAATATTTCTTACCCAGCATGTAATTCATCTGTGGAACTCCTTGCCACAGGAAGTGGTGATGGCACCTGGCCTAGATGCCTTTAAAAGGGGATTGGACAGATTTATGGAGGAGACGTCCATCACAGCTTACAAGCCATGATGGGGGTAAGCAACCTCCTGGTTTTAGGAGTAGGTTTTCTTTGTGCCAGGTGCAAGGGAGTGGCGACAGGATACAAGTATCTTGTTGTCTTGTGTGCTCCCTGAGGCATCTGGTGGGGCCACTGTGTGATACAGGAAGCTGGACTAGATGGGCCTTTGGCCTGATCCAGCTGGGCTCTTCTTATGTTCTTATGAAGTGACTGGAGATGAAATCATCGTCAGTTACTTCCGGGTTTTCAGGTTTTTAGAGGCCAGAAAACGCTCTGGGCAGGTGGGAGGAACCTTCCCAGCATTCCCAAGAGGCTCAGCCAAAGGCAGGAGCATCTCAGGAGTGAAAACACACTGCCAAAAGCACCGCCTAGGAGCGGGGTTCCAGTGGTCTGGCAGTCCTAGTATCACCAGCAGTCAGCCGAAGTACCACTGGTGGAACTAGTACCACTGGTTGAGAACCCCTGATCTACCATAATCTTTTAAGTATCATTGTACTCCAGTTTTTTCAAGGATGAGTCAAAAAAGGAATGGAAAAACCAATCACAAAATATGCCTCTACATACCATGAACATCTAACCAAAGCATTCTGCTGAAGCTGAGGATACAACTACTAGGTTTAGCTAAATTTGGTTTTTCTTTTTCTGGAAGCATTGTTCATTATCAGGTATTTCTTAGGCATATGTCTGTAAGGAAATTGCCCCAGGGTTCCAATACAAAGAAGGTGCATATAACCAGGGACTGCCCCCTTTCACTTCAACATTTGGGAATATAGCCTGCACACAAATAGGCTACATGCACGTAGGACGTGCATGAAAACTAGGACGTTAGGACCCCATTCAAGTATTATTTGACTATATGCCAGGAAGAATAGCCCGTGCATATGTGGCAGCCATCCTAGTTAGTTGTATCATGGCGTCATCAGATTATAAATCAGAAACCAAGGCACCTTGTTCCACAGCCATAAAGGTGAGCTCAGGTCCCCGCTGTACACATGCCACACATGGTGGGGCTATACCTCAGTGGCAGAGCTCTTGCTTTCCATGCAGGTCTCGGGTTCAATCCCTGGCATCTCCAGGCAGAGGCATCACTAGGACGCGCGTCACCCCAAGGCGGGGAGGGGGCGTCACCCTAGTGACGCCCGAGTATGTTCCAGTAAAGGAACAATCGGCGCGGCCAAAGGCTGCGCCGTGTTTTTTTGGGGGAGCAACCCAGCTGCACTCTGCCCCGGGTGCCCCCCCGCCCCACGTCGCACTCCGGACGCTCCGAGGCCGGCCTAGGAGCCGGCCTCGGAGCGTCCGGCTCGGCCGGCGCTCCAGGGCCTTCTGAAAGAAGGCCCAGGCACTGCGTCAATACGGGTACTTTTATAATTTTCGTGCATGCGCAAAGACCATTTTGAGGGCAAGGCGCGAAATGCGCGAAGAAGGCCCTGGAGCGCCGGCGGGGCCGGACGTTCCGAGGCCGGCTCCCGAGCCAGCCTCGGAACGTCCGGAGGGCGACGCGCATCACCCCCTGGCGCACATCACCCCCTGGTGGCCCCCCTGCCACGCTCCAGTGACGTCCGTGTCTCCAGGTAGGACTGAGAAAGATCCCTGTCTGAAACCCCAGAGAGCCAGTCAGTATTGTCAAAATGGAGCTAGAGAGACCAATGGTTTGATTTGGCACAAGGCAGCTTCTTCATTTAGGAGCATGCCCCCCCCCTTCTCTTGCATTCTATTCCTAACCAACTGAAAAGTTGTTCATCCACTTTGGCTCCTGAATTTTTGTTTTCCTACTCCACAACTAACAGCCAAGCCTACTCTACCCAGGATAGGTCAAGTGGCTGGATCAGAAGGAAATTGTTTCCCAAGGCAGAAAGGAAGAGGGCCTGCTGCAGTGGGGAGGCAACCATACAAGCCAGAATGTCTACTTGGGGACAGCAGAGGAGTCCACAGGAGCAGGGTGGACAAGAAGGGGTATATAAAGCAAGCTGTTTCAATTCACTTTCCCCTCCCATTCATTGTAGAGGTTAATGCTGGACCATGATAGCTAAACAACAAAGCCCAAATCTGCCACTTGGCAGGAAGATACAACTAATCCTATTTCTCCAATTTGTGTACCTGTATGATACATGGATTTTCAAAAACGCATGTGTTACATTCACACTTTGCATTTTCAACTCATTTTTCCCTGAAAAGATACTATATTCGTCACAAAATTGTAACAACTGTAAATTAAATGTCCCCTAACATTAGATATGCAACTTTAAATTACAAAATTCAACAGAGATCATTTTTGATTGATCATGTTTAATTTCTGCCTTCAGTCTTTAACACAAATATAATTTGTAATTTTAGACGGTACTACATAATCTTGTATTTTCTCATATTGGCCAGAAAACATCGGTACCGTATTTTATCCAATGTTTTCCATATTCCACCTACACAGCTCTGGTTATTATAGGCACTAGAGCAGTTAGATCTCTATGCTGTATGTTTAGATTTATTATGTAACAGAAATTAAAAAAAATCTACTTTAGTTTCATATTGGAATATTCCACTCATTTGTGCTGAAATAGCATCTCCATACATTTTTGCTACAGGACAATTCCACCATAAATGTATACAGTACAAGTTTCCAGCTCTGATTGATTTTTCTGACATAATGGACTGTGCTGTATTTATTTTATTCCATGTGTGGGACATTATGTACCACTGAACCATTAACTCAACATAGTTCTCCATAATAATCATACATAAAGTGAAGGAATACCCTTCCTTCCATAACTACTCCCATATATCAAAAATATTGACATATTCAAGTATTGAGCTTATTTACCCACATGTTTTTACTAGCTGTTATTCACATTTTAGTCCAGTACTAACTGTTGGAATTTAGGTGCAATGCCGCCTTCCGGACTCTGGGGGGCAGTGTATTGTCCAGACACCTGAGACCCCTCAACTTCCCTCTTTGATACCTGTGCCCCTTTGTGCAAGTTCCTCTCTCTCTCTCTCTCTCTCTCTCTCTCTCTCTCTCTCTCTCTCTCTCTCTCTCTCAACCAAAGGAGAAGTACACAATGCTCCTGAGCTCTGCCCCTGAATGGGGGACAGCCATTTCTGATGAGCATCCCCCTTACACCCACACAAAGAGAACATCTATAGGGTTCTCTTTTTTCCATAAGTAGTAGAAGTCTTTGATATTTCAGAAGATGTGTATGCTTGAGAAACTGTAAGTAAAGTATTTCTTTTGAAATGTTAACTGCCTCTGCTCCTGTGTGTGTTTTATTGACACCAAAGGCTGGGTTGCGGCCTTAAAGAGTTATCAGAGGCATTGATTTTTCTCAGGATGACACAATCAAGCCCCATTGAATGACTACAATGGGACTTATAGAAGTGCAGATGGGAACATCAGGGGTGTTTACAACCCTCCCACACACACCCCACCCCCACCCCCACCACCCCACCACTTTTTTTCCATAAAAAAAGATAGGGAATTGAAATGGGACTTGGAACTTGACATGCAAAAAGACTAGACTTACTTGGGAGTTGACAGAAGACTTGGAGTCTCAGATTCGAGTCTTTTGGGGCAGAGACTTGGGACTTGACTCGAGACTCGGAGCCAAAGACCTTTCCACATAACTATAATACTTCGTAGCAGTACAGTGAAAGATGAGGAGATAAAAAGCAAGATATCATGTAAACTTTCATAACTGTTTCCTTACTATAGCACTTTCTTTTAAATGGGTTGTCTCATAGCAATATTTTATTTATTTATTTAAAGATTTATGCTCCGCACTTCCTTCCCCCCCCCCCCATCAGGGAAGCTCTCAAGGCAGCGAACAACAAAGAAAGAACACGGGCGGAAAAAAGCAATAGCAGCAGAAACAGCGGTGAGGGCACCCCAATGACATATCATGACACTGCTGTATATCATGGACTGTGATGAATCGAAAAGTCTTTATCTGGCACCAAAATGGAAACAAATATGGTGCTGACTTTCATTTCACAACTTTGGTGATTGCGGAGAAGGGCTTTTACATCTCTGACAGATGCACTTCTGTCAGTGGTGGAACATGTAGAAGAACACTCTTAGCTGATCTCAGGGTGTGGGTAGTTTTATGTGGGGGAGGCATTGTACAAGTAATCTGGTCCCAAACTGTTCAGAACCTTAAGGGTTAAAAGCAGCACCTTGAATTTCACTCTGAAGCATACTGGCAATGAATGCAGGTGACATATATCGCACAGGAATGATGTAGTCTCTGTGCCTCGGGCCAATCAGTGATTGAGCAGCAGTATGCTACATGAGCTGAAGTTTCTGAATGGTCTTCAAGGCCAGTCCCACACAGAACATTACAGTAATCCAAATGAGATTAACTAATCTAATGAAAAGACAACCATGGGCAGGTCTGACTGGCCCAGGAGAGGACATAGCTGGTGTATCATCCTAAGCTGGCAAAAAGCACCACAGGCCATAGCAAACACTGTGTATCACCAGGGGATATCACCAAGGGGATCATCATATTAGAAGTATATATGGGATTATAAAGGATATCACCATATTATAAGGGATATCATATTATAGGGATATCACCAAGGGGAACATCATATTAGAGGGATATATATATATATAAATAAAAAATCATATTATAGGGATATCACCAAGGGGATCAATTAGAACTACATAATGCTTAAAAAAATGCCTGAAATAACAGAATGGACTTGCTGATGCTGAAAAGATAGGTCAGGTTAGGTTACCATCTCTTATCTTATCGATTGCCCTTCTCGGGAGAAAGGCGGGGTAAAAATTCTTTAAATAAATAAATAAATCTCAGGATGTGGAGTGAGGTCAGCTTACCATGTTAGGGAGTGCTACTTTGGGGGGCCACCACCAATAAAGCCTTTTCTCCTATTGACACCTGGTTCACCTTGAAGAACTTTCAAAGGTCACCTTACCTGGCAGGTTCATAGAGAGTATGTCATCCTTCAGTTACCTGTCTTGAAGGTCTTTATTTAATTTACGGCACAATCCTGTCTAAGTACAGACCAGTGGAGCTACTGCTCCGTCGGTCTAGGGTGTTGGCAAATGTGCTGTAAGGCACATTTGCAGCACCCGGAGAGTAAGCAGCGCTGGCGAAGAGGCTTGCACCACTCCTCTGGCACCGCAGAACACAGCAGCACCACAGCAGCGCCACAGCGGAGAGGTAAATCCCTACGGTGGCGGAGGGGTGGGGGGAGGGAGGAATAGGGTGTTTCGGGGGGTGGGATTGGAGGATTGGGCCTGGGAAGGGCGAGTGTTCAGCAGAGGCCTTCTCCACCATATCCTATCCCCCTTCGCAGGCCTGCTGGGCCTTACACGGGCCTCTCAAATGTATGCCAGCAAAATTGGCAGGAGGACCATTGGGTCGACTGGAGTGCTACTTGAGGAAAAGGGACAAACATTCCTTTACCCCAAGGAGGCCACTGGCTGTGTCAGGGCAGGCCCAATCCTGCATAAGATGTGGGGGGCACCCTATGTGCGTCGCCACATCCTGCTAGACAGGATTGGGCTACCCAACAAACACAGCAGTCCTAGTCAAATGCTGAATTCAGCCATTTTTTAAAAAAAAATGAATGGAACAAGTATAGAGAAGTTGTAGATACAATTATCTTCAGAGTTTTTAAGAGTCTGAATAAACATCTGGAAAATAAGGTTTCAGTATAGTGAAATCTCCTCAGTGCACGGTTGCTCTTCATCATGGGTCTTTAGAGTACTATGATTTTAGGAATTTACCCAATCAAAAGAAATGATGAATAAAATATGCTCCTCATTCTCATCCCCAAGTGTAATGAAGCCTACATATGTTTTACCGCATTCGCTTATATTAAGTACTTGTTGTCAACTTCTTGTTGGTCCCTTAGTATGCAATTAAGAGTCGAGATTTAGGGCCCAATCCTATCCAACTTTTCAGCACCAGTGCAGCCACAATGCAGCCCTGAAGTAAGGGAACAAATGTTCCCTTACCGTGAGGAGGCCTTTGTGACTGCCTCCCCCCCCCCCCCCACACACACACACTGCAGGATGCAGCACATACCCCATTGGTCTATTCAACGTTCTATCCAACGTTCTCAGTACTGGAACATTGAATAGGATTCAGTCGAATCCTATATAGCTTTCAGTAAAGAATTAAAGTCCCCATTTGTAGTAAAGGCAGTGACATAAATGCCACAGAAACTTCCTCGATAGGAGTCAACCTAGCCCAAATAAAATGCTAACTCCATGGTTCCAATTTTATATCTCTCTCTCACTCTCTCTTTCTCTCCCTCCCCCCCAAGCAAACCATTTATGTGCAGCAGCCCACTGAGTAAAACAGGATACTTGTTTCAATCGAAGTAATTGGCCTGGGGGTGAGGCTTGCCAGCATGCGCAAGTATTCATGCTTGCGCACCACCATGCGCACTGCCACACATTTGTCCACATACTTTGTGAACATCTGCTTAGGGTTAGCATCCCCTGCCATTTGATTGAACAATCATGCCGTCATTGCTTTGGTGCCACCAACATTCTTGTATTCATGAGCAACACTATATGCATTTCAAGAGCCCCTGCAGTTAAATGTCACTTTAAAGTGATAATTGATGGCCATATATATATATATATATATATATAAGAAAGAAAAACTAAATAGGGAAGCCAATGCATATTTAGCATCACATCCATTTTGATTTTATGAGCACAAACAAATCAGGAACAATTCAAATCTCGCTTCCGCTATAAACCTACTGAATGACTGTAAGGAAGCCCTCCCCCCAACACAGACACAAACAATGCGCGCGCATGCACGCACGCACGCGCGCACACACACACACACACACACAGAGCGCCATGGTTCCTTTGCCTTTATTATAGTGATATTACTGACCTACTTTACAGGGCTGTTGTTGGACAAGTGCTATATAAATGCTCATATCACCACCATTACTAACACAGCAGGAACATGACAATTCTTGTAGGAAATGTAACCAGTGAGGTTTTTGCAGCGCCAAATTGAAAAGGCACAAGGTACTTAATTCACTTGAGGTTCAAATGAGACAAGCACATGGTAAAGAAGAAGATCAAATGAGAAAACGTTGTATGATATTATATTTGCCTGCTTAAAATTCAGCAACACTAAGAGATGGTATATAGAGTTCCACACCATCTGGCAGCTGCAAGGAACAAACAAAATAGAATTTACAGGTACTCCGTTGTGCACTCTAAATAATACAACACGGTATACCAATTGTGCGTGAGAGACAGCGCAGCATTAAAAATAACTGATGCGCAGCCCTGCACTTCGAGTTTTAATTTATGTCACAGGCGTGCAGTTCTAGCATAATTATGTGGGCTATGCGACGGACGACATGCTACGATATTATGGCGCCCCGGGTACAACAACAAGATAGCTACTTAGTTTGATTTAAAATGAATGCTCCTGCTCCAGTCCTCACAGAACACCCAGCTCTCATCAAAGCAGCATGAAAAGTAAAAAGGTGGCATCTTCCAAACTTCCATTTTTTAAGAAGCCCTTGAGCTACATCTTGTTGGGATGAAGCTATCATTCAGTGGTGGAGTGGCTGCTTCTCATGCAGAAGGTCCCAGGTTCAATCCCTCGCCTCTCCAGGTAGAGTTGGGAAAGACACCAGTCTGAAGCCCCAGAGTAGGTAATTCTGACCTAGATGGACCATATAAAACAGCTTCCTATGTTTATCCCTTTGAAGTGGATGGAGTCCCCAGATTTCTGTTCCCATAGAAACAAGAGTAAAATAGTGTAAGGGCTGAAAGATATATTTATTGTTTTTAAGCAAACTAGTGTCACTATACTAGCAAAAAAAAAAAGTCTAGAAACAGCATATAGAGTTGACTTCTATTTTGAGCTAACACTAAACACTTCATGTTGTCAAAAGGTTGAGCTCTTGCATGCCCGGTTTTGGTAACATTAGATTAGAGAAAGACAGAGATGGCAGGTAGCTTCTGTTGCTTTCTAGTCAGAGATGAGCAGGCCCTCGTGGTACCTGATACCAGCCTCTGGAGCATTGCCCTGGTACAGAAAGCAAGCTGCACCTGACAACCCCCTGAGCCCATGTTTCCCTTTTTTATTCTGCCTTGGTCTGCTTTGTGCGCTACAACCCAAAGCCCTCTCAGAAAGGATGACATCCGTCAGGGGGTTGAGGAATCCCACAGCTAAGGACAGCCCAAGACTTTCTGACAACTGAGGTCGCATGCCAAATTCTCCCCCCCCCTTAGCCAATGATGTACCAGCCTCTGTTCCTCCCCCTCTGCAATGTTCTAGCTCAGCACTCCCCTCCACATTTCCTTGTCCTCTCTGTCCCCTTCTTCCTTTTCCAATCCATGGAGGGGAAAGAGAAGGACCACCAGTGAAAGCAAGTACTGTACGTGGACAGAATCTGCTGCCTGAGACGACCGCTTCCAGTTGGCCTACTGAATGGGCCAGTCCTGCTCTGACAGCCATCCTTCCAACATCTTCCTTACCCTAAAATCACTAGCAGAATTGGGAAAATGAAAGCTAGGCAATCTAAGACACCTTATGTCCTTGGCCTTACTCTGTTCCTCTTTACCCTGCCCCCTTTTCCTCTCTTCTCTCCACATTATATTTCAGTTCAACCTCACTTTTTTTTCCCAATGGGTTTCTTTTAAATGTTTGTCCGCTTCCATAGATAAGCTCTCTCCAACAGAGTGAATCCGACATCTCAGAGGGCCCAGCTTCCTCATTCTGTAAGTTTTAATTATATTCAGAAATAAATTATCTTGTTAGCTACATTATTACATTAAGATGACAAGTAAATTTTATTATAAAAATGTAATGATAAAATAAAAGATATTTTATTCATGCATTTAGTCCTCTCTCTCTCTCCTTCTGACATTTAATTATGTCTACCGCTGCATGGTGATCTAAAACATTAATTTGGCAAATCAACTAGGATGGGTCTGTAATAGACTGATTTCCTGTTTTGCTGTGAATGTTCCAGTCTACCACCAACTAATAGTGATTGGAAGCCAATGCCCCGAGGAGAGAAATGGGGCATGAGAAAGATCTTACGTACCAGGCCAGACTTACCACAAAGTGATGTGGAACAACAGTCAACTGTAATTTGCAGTTTCCAAGGGACAGAGGTGGCAGCAGCAGGTGGCCACTGGCTGAGGGACCCTGCCAACCCCTATGGCAGGGATGTGGATCAAGTCTCGAGTCAAGTCCCAAGTCCCGAGTCTTTGGTTGCGAGTTGCAAGTCCCAAGATTTAGTGGGGAAAACGGGTTTAAATCGGATTAAAATTTGACTTAGCATAAAAAGCTCCAAGTCTCGAGTTGAGTCTTTTACAATCACCAAGTCAAGTTCAAGTCAAGTCCGAGTCAATAGACTCCAGTCTACATCACTGCCCTGTAGGTGGCTATCCAGCCTGTCCTTAAATACTTTCAACTATGGTAACTCATGGGTAGAAGGCATACTTGGGGCTGTGAGGCCTGCTACTGTTTTGATGCTACATGTTCAGGGTTTGTTTGTAGGAAACAAACACACCAGTCCATTAATAAACCAAAGATCTTGAAGATGTGTCAGCTTAACCCCATCAAGTCAAAGAATGGCTGGCCTAGTTGACCTGACATTTCGCAGCATGCTTATTTTTAGGAAAATATTCCTGGCATGTTGAAAAATGTGACAACTATTCATCCTTTGAGTTTTATGTACAGCTGGAGAAGGATAATCAAAAGCTTGGTGGAGATGATACCCATGTTCTCAAAAAATCAAGAATAGTTCTCAAACATGGCTTGAAATCATGATATCTGAAAGTTTAAATTTGCAGTTTCTTTGCGTATTGTTTCTGATATTTTGGGATAAGCTTAGTAAAGTGTGCTACAGTGATTCAACCTTGATAGTAATGGTGCATGGGTAACCATGGCCAGCTCTGATAGACTCAGAAGGGAGTGCAACTGGCACCCCAGTCTAAGTTGGACAAAAGTATGCTTGGCCAGAGCCACTACTTGATGATGCAGGTGCAAAGCCACAAGCAGCCACAAGCTGCAAACTAGCTCCTGCAAAGAAGCACAACACTACCCAGGATAGCACTACCACTGTGACATCAGCCTTCCTGGCCAATAGCACCTCTGTACTGTCTATGCATTCAGCCCATCACCAACACCAGGCACTAGTTTAGAACTTCCACAGAAGAAAACCTCCCTAGTAAAAAATGGAAGCAAGAGATAGAGCTAAGGGTCATCTGCATGACACCCAACCCCATACTCCAGGATGATCTTCCAGAGGCGTCGTTAGGGGGGCGGTGGGCCCCCAGGCGGAGGGGTGCCATGCGGCAGGGGGTTTACTTGCCTCTGGTTCCGTTGCCCCCTCCGCTGCTTTTGTTTTCTTTTTGCGGCCATTCGCCACCCCAAAAGCTGCCTGTTCGGCCCTCCCGAACCCGCCTAGGTTCCGTACGGCCCTGAAAATGGCCAAAAAAGTGCAATGGGGGTGCGCGAGGTGCGCCACTGCCGAATTTTGGCGGCAGCGTGTGAAAATGACATCATGCCCCCCAGGGGGCAGGCTTCTGGCATCACATGGGGGTGTCGCAGCAGCGCCCCCCATGGGAGGTGTAGGAATGCCACTGTGATCTTCCTCAGTGGTTTCATGTAGATGTTAAACAACATGGGGAGGAAGGATAGAATCCTGCACAACACCATAGGGCAAAGGCCAGGCTACCAAGCAGGATCCCCCCCAGCAGCATCTTCTGGAATCTATCTTGAAGAAAAGATAGAGCCATTGGAGAACCATACCTTCAAGCCCTGTCCTTGCAAGGCAACCCAGCAGGAAATCATAGTTGATTGTAGCAAAGCCACTGATCAATGTTCAATTACTAACAAGGATGTGTTTTCCCCTGTCCAGTTCCTAGTACAGATCATCCACTAATGTGACCAAGGCTGCTTCTGTCACAAACCCTGGCCAGAATCCAGTTTGAAATAGGTCCGGATAATCCGTTTTTATCCAGAAATCCCTGGAGCTGGGTTACCACTACAAACTCAAATACCTTGCCCAAAAACAGAAGATTGAACACCAGGAATCAATTGCCCAATACAGAGGAATCCAGGGAAGGCTTCTTCAAAAGAGGCTGAATTACTGCTATATTAAGGCAGGCTGGAATAGTCTCCTTTACCAGTGAACAATTCATCACTCTCCCTGCCCACTTGGCCAGTTCAGTATAAAGGCAAGAAGGACCAGGGTCGAGGGTGCACATAAATTAACAGTATTTATATACCGCTTTTCAACAAAAAGTTCACAAAGCGGTTTACAGACAAAATCAAGTGATTAAATGACTCCCCGTCCCAAAAGGGCTCACAATCTTAAAAAGATGCAGACCACCACCAGAAAAGACACTGTGCTGGGGTGAAAGGGGCCGGTACTTCCCCCTGCTAAATATAAGAGGAGCACCAATTGAAAAAGTGCCTCTTGCCCAGTTAGCAGGGGTCAATGACCTCACCCTTCCAAGAATCCTGTCCATAGGCTCTTAACAAGCAGAAAACAATCCTACAATTAGCGGACAAACTGGTGTCCAAGTCAGTCATTTATATGAATAACCATATAACTCTTTAATATCCAAAAAAAATTTATATGAATAACCAAGGAACTCTTTAATATCCAAAAAAAATTCACTCTAGCTTCCTGTAAAGACCCATGCGGATGCAACAACTGGTACATTGCTCTTGATTATCTGGACAAATGAGCTCATAATCTGTATAAAATGCACATCAATATCAACAACTGCAGAAGAATTATAGATGTTGTCAGTGTGACTTGAGGCATATGCTAATTTTCTTTTTGCCCTGGATTTTGAGCACACAGTCTTCCAGAGAAGAGGAGAAGTCGAACGTCAATTTTCAGATTCTAATGAAAAGAATCTGGAGAACAATCGCATGCCGGAGAGTTCATGAATAATTTTGGTATAACAAATATATTCACCCAATAATGCTGAGAAGGTCACTACCCACCTTTTGTGAACTATACCTGTAATATTCATCACTGAAGTGGCAAGGAAATAAATTTGATCTGACGGGCAGCAATGGATAAACAGCCTCCACAGCTTTCCCCAAATGTGGTTTGTCATGTACGAATTGCCACTCTTTGTCCACTTCATGTTGTATGTACCATTTGATTGATCTCATCTTCCTTTGGCAAACAGTATTGATGAAGAAGAGCCGCAAGTTTAACTGATCAGAACAGCACTCCCTGTACATATTTCAATTTAAATTAAAAGTCAGCTTCTTTGGATAGCATGGTTAGAATCTAACAAAGAAAAGTTGTAAAAGTCTCTATTGCTCAAGTTCCCAGCTTGGAGCTATCTTAGGCCTGTCAAGTCTCTCCGACTGGTGTCCCTAAATCTTTTCCTCTTGCTTTGCCTCTGTGCATTTCTCCACAATTCCTGGAGGCTGCCCACCCCCAATCCTTTGAGCCACTTACCCTATATGTTCAACGATTTAGGCCCCAATCCTATCCAACTGAGGCAGCTGTGCCAAACAGGGTGTGCACTGCATCATGCGGTGGAGGGGGGGGCAGTCACAGAGACCTTCTCAAGGTAAGGGAACATTTGTTTCCTTACCTTGGGGCTGCATTGCGGCTGCATCGGCGTTGGATAGGGTTGAGCCCTAAGTCTTACCAAGTTCAATAAACTTAGGTAAAGGAAAAGGTGACCCCCTGATAATTAAGTCCAGTCGTCTAGGGTGTGGTGCTCATCCCCATTTCAAAGCCAAAGAGCCAGCGTTGTCTGAAGACGCCTCCGTGGTCATGTGGCCGGCATGACCCTCCTTGCCGCAGTGCGTAGCATGCAGCTGGAACACGGAGCGCTGTTTACCTTCCCGCAAGCGGTACCTATTTATCTACTCACATTAACATGCTTTAAAACTGCTAGGTTTAAATGTGAATCAGATGTGGAGCCAGTCAAAGACATATTGGCATCTGAGATAGATAATGCAAATGCACACCCCAAAGGATAAAGAATTCTCATAATTTTTAATGTTTCCCCAAGATCAGCCTTTATAAAGCCAGTGCTAACGTTTTAGTACTGTAGCCTTAAGCCAAACTAGATGTGCGTGGTGCATGTAATCACAATATGTGGCTGGACAATATGTGGGTTGGGGGGGGAGGGATTAGGTTTTCTGTGGTTTTTTTTTTTTTAACAAACAAGAAGGGGGCTGTGAAATAAGGGAAAACTGCAGTAGGGGAGTCAGAGGACTTTGGTCCTTCTTTACCCCACCATGGTTTTGATCCAAACTGCAGCCCCCATATCCTATGTTTAGATGAAGAGAAAAAGCCAATTAAAGTATTTTTCATCGAGAAATAGTATGTGAGGAAGAGGTGTGATAGACATCAAAACCATGATGGGGTAAAGTACTAGAGCCCCCCAATACCACCCCATAATGGTTTCATCCAGGTTTGCCACCTTCCCTCCCCTTTCATTATTTGTAAAAAGAAAAACTACCGGTAACTCTCCCAACTAGCCAGATGTCTAGTGCCCTCTGTTGTGATCAAGCTCTGTTGAACACATTTCCCTCGTCTGTATGAAAAAATGAGGATGCTCAGAGCAAGCGAATGAGGCAAATCTTGACATTCCCATGGATTGCAGAAGTACCCAGCATATGAAATCTCTCTGCCAAAAAGTTGGCAGATAATCCAAAAATGGCATGAGGAGGGGAGGCGGACTGCATTTTGGATCAAAACCATGCTGGGGTAAAGTACTAAACAGGTTTGACCCAACCTGTTTCTTGCAACTGTTTTTGTCGCCTAGACTAGAGGAACCTCCATTAGTACTCTCTGCGCATGAGGAGCTGAAAGAGCTCTTTGACATCAAGGAGGTTGTTCTTTGTAGAAAATACCTTTATTATGAGATGTAATCCTTTGATATGGATTAGTGTTATACTTTAAACTACTCACTCGTTCATGCCATCTTACCCCATTCGGTAAAAGTGCAGCACTTAAAAAAATTAAATACCCCAAGATTACTTGGCAACTTCTTTGCGTGTGTGATCTTCCCACCCCCCACACCATTACTATGGAAACAGAGTGGATCTCATGCACATCTTAATGCACACTGCAAGCAACTTCTGTTTCAGACCATTAAAAGATGTGCAATTATTTTAATAGCAGGCTTTATGGCAAACTTTCTATTTTGGAATGCATTCTTTTCCCTATTAAGCACACCACTAATGGTGAGCTGAAAGAGTGATGATGACTGAGGATTTAGTTATCAAGAACCACCAAGGAGTGGTTATCAATAAAAGTATTTTTCCATGTTTTTCTAAATCCTTATCACAGCTCTCACAGGGCACAGTCCTCCTGTGCATAGGTCCAGCACCTGCTGGTGGAGGGCTCCCTATGGGGTCAAAAGTACACAAAATTGTGAAAAGCATCAGATCAACAATACACTACGAGCCATTGCACCGAAGAAAAAAATCTTATAGGAATATCATTACACCCCTTTAGGAGATCTACTCATACACAGCAGTGCTGACACCAAGTTCTTGGGGGCCCGGAGGTAAAGACCTGCCCTGGGTCCTCCATGGCATCCTCCACCCATATCATTGATTTGGTGGTGGTGCTGCCTCTGGTATTGAGCATGGACCTTCTGATTTGTATGGGGTCTCTGTCATTGCCTGCACTGACTAACCCCTGACACCACCCCGCCACAAAGTGGTCCTAATGGTACATCGTATCCCAGCATTTGATTGATAAGTGCCAATATTTTAGACTTCTCCTTAGCGCACATGCAAGAACTGCACCAGGACAGATGGGGAATGAGAGGCCTCAGGTTGTTTCTCATATTCCCCATCCAGCTATTGCCAAGCTGAAAACTGTAATTTTGAGGGTCTCAGAGACATTCCTTGAAAATGTCAGCTGTCCTTTATTCCCCCTTACCACTTTTTTTGTACAAGTAATAGGGGAGCTCCTTTGTGTTGTCAGCTCCCAGCAATCATCATAATTACCACCGGGAATACCCCAGCGGTCAGTGGAGTAGCTAGCCCAAAATCTAGTGGGGGTTCAATCTCGAATTTGCGCCCCTTATACTCCTTTGCGCCGCGCCAAATTTTTTGGGGTGTAAAAATCGTGTTTTATTTATTTATTCCCCCCCCCTATACTCCCCGGCACTTTTCCCACACTTTTTTACCTTCTTTTTGACTTTTTCCTGCACTTTTTTGCCTTCTTTAATGGCTGCAGCATCGCCCCTCCGGCGGCAGCTGCTTCTTAATCCAAATGACCTCATTTTGCCCTGTATATTGAATAATACCTTGAGGCCAGAAATAGTGGGACATTTAGTAGATCCTAACTGTTTCCCGCACACACACACCCTGAGTCCCAACAACTCATGACATATAATATCATGCACACACAGATATAATTAACTTTATAATTTTATTGTTTTTTGTTGTTGTTGTTAGCAACAGCCCCTCAACTTGGTGGACAGTCTGTCTGTGGTAAAAAAAAAAAAAGGGGGTGGGGGGTGCCACCGCAACAGTCGGACTGACAGACTGTAACTGTGTTGTGTAATTTAATTTTTTAATTAAAAAGTGTGAGAAGAAGTGAGATGGTGTTCTTCTGTGTCTTCCTCGTCGCCCCTTCCTTTGCAAGGTGGGTGGGTGGAGCATTTGGGACTGTGTTGTTGTGTTGTGTAATGTGTAATGTAATTCGTCATCACACTGGTCAGCCGGACGGGGATGTCTGCGATCATGCACTGGAGGAGAGTGGAGAACTCCCTCCCTCCCGGCAGCTGGCAGGATGATCAGCTGGCTGGCGCTGAACTCAGCTCGGCTTCAGCGCCAGCCAGCTGATCTGCCGGCTGCCGGGAGGGAGGGAGACATTCAGGAGGGACCCCGGGGCCGGACTCGAAGGAGCGAGCGCGCCCGCAGTAGCGGGCGGCAGCCGGCAGATCAGCTGGCTGGCGCTGAAGTCAGCTAGGCTGAAGCCGAGCCGACTTCAGCGCCAGCCAGTTGATCTGCGGGCTGCCCGGGAGGGAGGGAGACATTACAACGAGGGAGGAGCGTGCCCGCAGCAGCCAGGCCAGCGGCAGATCAGCTGGCTGGCGCGGCGCTGCTTATGTCGGAGGCTGCCGGGAGGAGGGAGACGACGAGGACGAGCGCGCAGCACAGCGGCAGTCGGCTCGGGAGCCGCTCGGCTGCACTTTTTTCCAAGAGCAAGAGGCGCGAGCAGGCGCCCCCCCGGAAGTAGCGTGCCCGCTTGCGCCTGGGGCGCAGCACACTAGAACACCATATATTTATACGCCACTGCCAGCGGTTACACTACATCATGACGTAGCATCTCTGGGGCCGGAGGGGGGGGGAGGAGGAGAATCATAGGAACTGGTGGCAATCGGCTGTTGAGAAGAACATCACCTCTGCCTCTGCCATCACCTTCAAACATGTGGTGAAAGACATGAAAGCTTCCACGAACCGCTGTGGCAGCAGGCTATCCCCAAAGTGTTTGCAGAAGCGATCCTGTCCCCTCAATCACCCAAATGAACAGGATGCCTGTTGAGATAATCCCTACTTCCAGCCCACTCCCATGAAGAATCATGAATTCCTGTTCTTTGATTGAATGGACAGAGAAAAGCCTAAAAGAAAGACCACAGATGAACCTATATTGAATCCTTTTGCACAGCTCCCAAATTACTTTCATGTCAAGGTGCTGATCTTCACCTACAAAGGCCTCAACAGTTCAGGGCTGGAATACCTGAAGGACCAATTGCCTCTATAGGAACCTGCCTGCATGTTCACTCATCATTTGAGGTCCTGTTTCATATTCCCCCACAGGCTGTTAGACATCACCAGAAGTACCATTTTTTTCATTGGTCACTTCCCAACCCGCCATTTAGGGAATTATGTCTCAAGAGAGGTGCAGATGGTCCCGTCTCTTTCCTTTTAAGGACAGGCAAAAACTGCTCTTTGGCAGAAAGTTGGGAGGGGCTGGAAAGAGGTGAGACAAATGAAGATTACAGATACTTTCTAATTTATTATATTTGGATTGACTTTTGCCTTAAGGCTGATCTACACGACAGCGTCACGGAGCGTTTTTGTAATCCGGCGGAGCCGCCGGACCTCCGCCCCACTGCCGCGTACTCCAAGTCGAGTGCTCTATTTTTTAGGGGGCGTACGGCAGAGCTTGGAGGTGGCTCGCGGAGCTGCTGCAGCCTACCAATCACAGAGGGGGGGGGAAGAGTTTAACCAATCACAACTGCACTTTCTTAGGAAGGCGGGACAACATGAGGGGTAACAGGCTTGAAGACACTCCCCCCGCTTCCAGCGCGGAGGCGCCAGGCAGAGGCGACGGCGGAGCCGCGACGCTGTCGTGTAGATCAGCCTTTATAGTTGTCTTGTGTATTTTTTATTATAAGCAATGAGTAATCTTGGGTGCTGTTTGGGACGAAAATTGCAAGATAACATTTTTAAATAAATAGAAACAAATAAAAATGGAGATTAACTATGGGTAATTTCACTTTATTTGAAGCATTATGGGCAAGTGGGAGGTAGGGAAAGGAGTTTTGTTTTGTTTTGTTTTGCTTCTCCTGGTTTTCTACATGTTTAAAATCTGTTGTATAATGAGGGAGGAAAGTTATATTTGTGCGATGACGACAGAACGCAAAAAGTCAAACGCAGTGGGACCTTCTGAGGCCATGGGCTCCTAAGCATGTGCCCTAGTTGGCCCATTTACTGACACCACCTTTGCCTTTGCACTATGGCACCACCATAGTGGCCTTTGCAATTCCCCCCTGCAATGAGTTCCATAGGCCCATCATAAAGATGTGACTTCCTCCTCCTAAACTTGATGGGGGAGGGATTCCATCACCAACTGCAATAACAGAGCTGACACCACACCGAGGAATTCCTTCACCCTTGTGTAGAAAGCAGTTCTCCTCCACTCCAGTAGTTGAACAACTTCCTGTTCATCACACAAGTAACACTTACAGGGAAGGACGAGGAGGAAACCCAGCGAAACTGACCGACTCAAGTTGAAATAAACCAATTTGGCTTCTAAGGTTAGTTGACTGCAGCTGGTCTCTCTGGCTGCTTCGGTGATAAACAAGGTTTTGATCTACGACAACATATGGTGCCTGAAGTTTGCAGTGCCTTTGCTGCCAGTCAATGGAATGGAATTACTGAAACCGACTCCAGAGGTATGGATGGCAGGAGAGGAGCAGCACGGGGAATGTTTAAAATGCCATCTACTTTTGTAAATGAAAGCTGTCAAGACTCATAGAAATAAATTGGAGGGAAAAGTCGCTCTCTGGTGTATTGCTGCAAGAGCCGGAGGGTATCAGTGCATTAAAAAGCCACACAGTGAGACTGAGGAGAAGAAAAATTCTATTATGGCTGCAAAGGGAAAACACAAAGTACTGTGTACTGCTGAAAGGCAGGGAGGCCTGGATATTATTTTTAGGCAGGTTAAGAAGAAATTGTGTCGCTTTCCCAACTTGGCTAACCGACCCAAGGAAGTGGGGAGGGTCAGTTCACATGACAAGATAACACATCAAGTAGTTGGATAACGTGGTTCCAGAACAAAGCCAGCCCAGCCATGAGGCCAACTGAAGCAGCCACCTCAGGCATCCGATTGACGGGGCACCCACTTCTGTCCGCCCGCTAGTCTGCACTGCTCCTTCTACCCCCTGGATTGGAAAAGGAAGAGAACAGAGCAGAAGTGTGGAGGAGAGGATAGCGGTAGACTAGGGTGTCAGAGGGGCAGAAGCTGACGCATCAGTAGGTAAGGGAGGCACCATTTGGGGCATGCTGCGTCAGGCGCCAGGATGTCTTCTTGAGCCAGGCCTGTTCCAGAGTTGTGAGGAAACAGGGTTTAATTTGCACCAAGATTCTCCCAGGCTGGCGGTGCAATCCTACTTTCAGCAGCATGAGCGCTGTGCCCTCAGCACCGGTGCTGATTGCCGCAAACGTGCTGTAATGCACATTGTGACACCCAGAGAGTAAACAGTGCCGGCGGGAAGACCTGTGCCAGTCCGCCTGTGCTGAATCCAGCTGGACTGTATGCTGGAGCAGGTAGGAGCTGCTCTGAGCAGAGCAAGAGCAGGGGCTGGGGGAGGGCAGGGAGGGGTGGAAACAGGGATGGTTCAGGCCAGGGAATCCTATGCCCCCTCCTGACATGGCGGGGTGGGATCAGCAGCGCTGGCGCATGTCGAATCCTATGCCCCCTCTCAACACGAGACACCAATGAATTAGCAGGTAGTAGCCCCATTGCACAGGCTGCAGCTTTACCAGGGGTAAAGAGATGAATGTCCCCTTACCTCAAGGAGACCTCCAGCTTGCTCCATGCCAGGATAGGATGTAGCATGGGCCGCACAGCCCCACTGTATCACTCCCGGTTAGGATTGGGCTGCCCAAGAGTGAAGTAGTGTTGCCTCTGAGCATGTGCAGGCTGTTTGACACTTCACATCAAACAAACACAGCCTGTCCTCATACACTTAAGACTAAAGTTGCAGTACTGCAACGTAAGAGGCACAGCTCACAGGCAGGCACTCCAGTGCTGTGTTCTGTTTTAAAGATGGTGAGAACAGTCGGTTAGTGTCCCCTTCCTTCTCCACCGCCATATGACCATCAGAACTGAGGGGGATACTTAAAAAGCCCTTGGTAAAGGCAATGTAAATGGTGCTTATTGGTTGGTGTGGTAACGTTTCTTTAAGATTGTACTGCTTTGTGTATCAGCTGAATTTCTACAGATTTTTTAATTTCCCTTTGTTATTTTATATTTCCTTTTTGTTAAACTCTGCAATGTGTACTGTAATTCCAATTGAAATGCACCATGTGGAAAGCATAGTCAGGTGTGCAGTTCAACTGAGAACATCGCCTGGTATAGAACAAATAGATTTGGGTGAGCCAAACCAGTTTGCAACATTTTCAATCAAGAGGAGAAAAACATTCTTCCCTCATAAAAACTTTTTTCTTTGGCAGGAAAAGCATGAGCCAGTGGGAGAAAGCTCTTCTCAGAAATTTCAAGAAAAGAGCTACGTCTGAACCTCATTGAAAAAGAAACTTACTTTGAATAGGAAAGAAGAAGAATCAGCCCTAAAGCTACTTTCTTTTACTCAACTCAGCTGGGAACTTTCCCCCTCCGGTTCTGGCTCTTCAGCACCACCGTTTTTAAGCAACAAGATTTAAACTAGAGAGACCACCATCTACCTGGAGACTTCGTATCTTATCTGGAGAGAAGCTGGGTGAAGTATTATCAGGTAGGCCTTTCAAAAGAGCACAGCAACAAAAGGAACAGGGATTTCATTTTGTTTGTTTTTTTGGTACAATGCTAGTGCTAGCCCTGATCCAGGCCCCGGGTGCATTTGCCCAGCACAAAGAGGGCAGCTTTGCTACAGGGTGGGGAAGGCTCGTTTGTTTGCCTTTTTATTAAAAGGAAAAACAGGCCATTTCTCACCTACCAGCCGATGCAAATATGCCTTCCTTGGTGTGTAATATTTTCAGTGAACGTTTAGAGTGACACAAAAGCAATGATTTAGGCCGGGTTTGCTGGCACAATCAATTCTGCTGGGATAACACCACAGCTAGCTAGACGCCACTGTTCTGTCTCACTTTGCCACCCCCTTCCTGCTGGTGCTCTACCTTTGGAAAAAGCAGAATGGTGGGAAGAGGTGGGTGGGTGAAGGGTGACCAGGCCCTGTTTCCTGGCCCCAGCCCATCAAATGGGTCTGCTCCTGCTGGTCCTTTGACAACAGGTAACACTGAGACTGGCAGAGCCATGATGGCAACAAAAGACTGTAGTGGTTCTAGTGTTGGACTTAGACCTGGAAAATCCAGGTTCCAATCTCTGCTAAACCATGAAACTTCCTGGATGTCCTTAGGCCAGTCACTACCTCTCAGCTTCACCTACCTCACAGGGTTGTTGTGAGGACAAAAGGAGGGAAGGAACTATGTACAACACCACCTTGAGCTCCTTGGAGTGGTATAAAAATGTGTACAATAAATACATTTATATTCCTCAGCCTGCCAACTGAGAGAAAAGTTGCAGAAATTTCTGATCACCTAATCCAGATCAGTCTAAATGGCAGCTAGTCCTAACTAGTCCAGTGGAGAGAAGGTCTCGTTGTATCACCTCTCTCTCTCCCTCTCTCTGATGCAGATAGGTAGGACAGCCAATAATGAACACTGTTCTGGTAAGGGAGGCCCCAAACAACAGTCGGTCACAGCCAAACTGACAGAAATATAAAACAGAAAGTTTCCAATAAACCCTGACAATAAACCCTGCAAATCTCCTCTTTAACATAGGTGATTATGCAAATTAGGATGAAAATTGTTATTTCTGATAGGGGGCTCACAGTTTCACAGAGTTCCTTCAGATGGAAAAATCAATATATCAGTGACAGAGGAAGCGTCCATTAACTCATGCCTTTTTTTACACTTTCTGCCAAGCATTGCACTCTGCTTGTGTGTCTGCAACTACATAATTGCATGGATGCATCTCCCTCTGTCACACTCATACAAACAGCCAAATTGTCATGTGGGAGCTGGTTTCCCCAGGATGCAATTCCGTGGGGGGCAAAAACAAACATTGAATGCACTTATCTCCTGGGGGGAGCTGGGGCGCGGGTACTTAACTTAGCATTTTTCGATCCAGGCGGCATCCATTTTGAATGGGCGGGACTCTCTAGGACTCTCTCTCCTAGTCTTGCTGGTCCATTGGTCCTCTAGTTCTCTCTAGGCTCTGGAGGACCGACCAGCGAGACGTGCGCCCTAGAGAGGGTGTGCGACCACGAGACTAGGAGAGACTGCCCTAGAGAGTCTCACCCATTCAAAATGGATGCCTCCCGGATCGAAAAATGCTAAGTACCCAGCCCCTGCGAACACCCGAAAATACCCGGGGGGGGTACACACGAGGCAGCTCCTGCCCTGTGGATGCAGCAGGGGGGGGGCGACAGCTGCCCACAAAATGAAAAAAAATGGGGGAAAACCCCGAACCCACAAGAGGCTTGCGCCCCACCCCCAGCTTCGGCGCCCGGTGCCCTGGGGTCCCCGCCCCCCCTAGCGACGCCTCTTGTATGCACTTGAACACATCACAACCACACGGGTGATTGCATAGGTCTTTCCAACCGGCTTGCCACCCTTGTAATGAATGGGATGATGAAGGCGGGAAATACAGCAAATCCTCACTTAAAGTTGTTTCGCCATAAGTCATTTCATTTTAAAGTTGTTGAGGGGGAAAAAATTGATTCCCAGCCAGGCCAGGGCCATTGTCTGTGCAGAGTTTGAACATTCTTTTCCCCATGTCTGCTTGGGTTTTCTCCGGTCCAGAAAGCTCACGTTTATTTCAATGTTTTATATTAGAAGTGTTTGGGGTCCTTATTTAGAAGTCTGGTGATGTTTCTGTGACTCTTGTTTACATATATCAATTAACCTACGGTAAAACTGGTTTCATGAAGTCGTTTCGCTTAACGTTGCAGTTTCCAAGAACCTATCTTTAAGTAAGGACATGCTGTATGTACATGATCAATCCCATCCCCATGGCTGTAGTATTTACATACATGTCCCACTGGCACAAAATCATAGCCCAGAGAAGCAACTCCCACACCACTGAGTACGTGTATGAAGGAGCCTGAATCTGAAACCTCCCATGGTGACCTAGAAAGAATTCAAGACAGTAGGCAAGAGATAAGAGATGGTGCAACATAGTAGGCTAAGAGACTGAGCTGCGAATCAAGACATCCCAGTTAAAATTTCACTTTTGCCCTGAACTCAATAGAGAGCCTTAGGCAAGTCATTCCTTCCCAGCCTCACCTCCCCAGCTGCAATAGAGGACACATATATACACGCAATACACACACACACACACACACACACACACACAGAGAGAGAGATGATGATATAGATATAGATATAGATATAGATAGAATTTTCTCCCACCAGGGGATTTAAAATGGCTTACAAAAAACATTTAAAAGAATCAATACAAATCATATTGTTTTTTTAAAAGCCAGCAACAGCTGCAAAACACTTAACAAGGCTGATACCCCCCCCCCAGTCCTTGTTACATAGATGGGAGTGGAGGTCCTTAGAGCAGGGGTTCTCAACCTTTGGAAGCCCGGGTACCCCCTATCACGGTCCAATTTTCTGAAGTACCCCTACTAATTAACTGCTAATTAATTGGATTAATCAATCAATTAATTAGGTAATTAATCGTTAAATAAAAAGTACTAAAACAATTGTATATGTGAAAAATGTCTTATTTAAGTGTGTGTGTGTGTGTGTGTGTGTGTGTGAGAGAGAGAGAGAGAGAGAGAGAGAGAGAGAGACTCCACCCTCCCCCACCCCACCAAAGTACATTTTCCAAACTACAAAAATAAGTCCAAAACCAAAATTAGAGCGACAGAAAGGCTTCAAAAATAAACATTTAAAATCCATGTTAATTAACACTTAATTAGCTGCTGATGGGGCAGATAAGGGGCAGGGCTTGGCGTATCCCCAGCAAGAGGTCCACGTACCCCTAGGGATACCCATACCACAGGTTGAGAACCCCTGCCTTAGAGCCATCACCTTGGGATCACGTCCTCTCAAAGTTGATTTCTGTAAACAAGGGTACAGAATAGCTCATTTTTGCTCTCTTCCAAAACATAGTTGGTTCACTACAGTTTTGATAAGTGCCATTTCCTTACCACTTTGCTGTAAATTTTAAGCTCCATAAAACTATGCTGTAACAGCACATAAATATTAGGAATCCCATCGAAGGACATTTTCCTTCCCTGAGCTTCAAAAATCATTACTGAATCATAATTTCAGGAAAGAGGAGATCAGTCATTGTTTGGAAATGAGGCGGCTAAAGGAGTAAACAAAATCATTAAGCTAGTACGCGGAATCAGAATACCTTAATCAGAACACCTTAATCATCATACCGTTGCCACCCAAAACAAAACGATGAGTTCAGTCCATATTGCTCATGACAAGGCCCAACCTCAAAGGGGCTGAGGAGGGGAAACAATTATCCCACCGTACTGATTTGTGTGTTTGGGGGGGGGAGTAGATGATCATGGTAATTGTTTTGTTGGTTTGTCTTATCTTGGGGTCTGTTACATTAGGGTTCTATTTTCTGAGGCACATCTTGATATATGAAGATGCACAGAAAAAAAATGTGAAGAACACTTCTTAAAAAAATGAGTGAAAGGAGTCAACTACCAAACCTGAAACTTAAGGACAAATTCACACCTTATTTTTTGCAAAGTAATAACTGCAAGATGACCTACTTCAGTGTTTTCATTCGTGGTGACTTTTTCCGGGGCACACCTTATCAGGTGCAGTTGCTTCAGGCACCAGATCCCACCGGGGTACCCCTTCCTTAGTTCCGGTCTCCATTTCCGGGTGACAAAAAAAAAAAGTTCCAGCCTAGAACACAGAATTCTGTATGAAAACTATCCTAGACTAGAACCTGTATTTCAAATTGTAAAAAAGTATACCCACAATAATACAACTACAAAGGCCGATGTAGTGTGAAGTGTTAGACTATTTTATCAATGTAACAAAATACCATTGTCAGACATCAAAAGTACGGTATGGATTTTCCTAAGCTATAAAAGATCCGAAATGCAACGCTTCCTCTCCCATCCCTGCTTCATGAATTCATTATCACTTTTGCAATCAGTACAGTGATTTCATCTCTATGGTTTCTTATTAGCAATTAAATAAATGATTTCAGTTGTAATGATTGTTTTTGTTGCCACCAATTGCCAAAACAGTAATGTCCCCTCAACACCTATTTATTTAAAGCATGGGTTCTCAAAGTGGTGGTTCGCAACCCACCACTTTTACCGGAAGTAGAAGTCCTTTAAGGGGGGTGTCCAGCTCCAACATCGGGGGTGGCACTGCAGGATCACACTCGCCCGACTCCAAAATGCTTTTTCAAACATACCTGGTTGTCCTGCCAGCTCCCCAAAATGTCTGGGGCGCCTGCTGCTGCCTCTATTGACATCCCCAAGGCTCTAAACAGCGCCGATCGCATCGCAAAGACTTCTTCAGGTTTTCGCCAAAAATCATGCAGGCTTTGCGACACAATCAGCGCCGTTTAGAGCCTTGGGGAGGCCTGCAGAGGCGGTAGTAGCCCCCCCCCGGCCCCTTGGGGAGCTGGTAGGACAACAAGGTATGTTTTAAAAAGCATTTTGGAGTCAGGGTGGGGGGTGAAGAGGTGCACCAGCTCCCAGGAATGCTCTACCGGTTGAATGTTTTCCCATTAGCAATATGTGTTCAGCTGTGACCTAGAGAATGATGCTTGTTTAACTTGAAATATCAACAGACACTTTGATTTCTGTAGCTCTTGCAAGAGGAAATGTAGCTAACCACAAAGCCTACACTGTACCTGTCAGCTAGCTCAGGAAATGCAGAACAAGGGGAGAAATGAAAGCTAAATGCTTACAGCTTAGGGGAGGGCTGCATCGCCATTGCCCTTCTGGGTTAGTAACAAGGCTACAGCCAATGTAAGGATAGAATGCCTCTTGGACATAGTGTGACACACTTCCTTGCTTTTTGTAACAGCTTTGCAAAAGTATAAAAGTACATGCACACAATGCCAAGGCGCGCTCTCTGATTTGTGACCAAAGTCCCACTGAGCGACCATGCATATGCCTGAATAAAACAATCTGAATTCTGACACATCGGTTGCTTGCGTGTTTTGGACTCGCCGTCCTACAGGGGCAATCCAGGAGCTCTGCCTCTGACATTACCCCGCCCCCGCAAAAACTTACAGGGGAGTAAACTCCTCTTTGAGAAACACAGATTTTATTTTTATTTCAAAGCTCTTATATACCACTCTTGCTAGATAAGCCATCTCTAGATTGCACTGTTATACAGAAACCAGGGCAAAATATAGAATATAAAATATTTGTATAAATCCCTGTTCAGACTGCAAAAGAAGAAACACAACCTTTCTTGAGTATATCATTAAAATTCATAGGGGTTTTGTACAGAAAGAATTAAATACTGTGAACACAAGAGCAGCCTATTCATTTAAGTAAATTATATGAAAATGTGATTGAAATCATAGCAACTGGTGCTCTTTAAATTCAGGATTTGGAAGTGAAAGAAAACGATATTCAACTCAAATTCTATTGCCCTCAAAATGTTAGCAGAAATGCCAGCTTCAATTGTATTGCTTCGTTATATATTTAAATTTGTCATGTACAGGCAAAATATGGGCACATTAATCAGTGCTGGAACCAAGTTGCTAGGAGGCCTCAGACAAAGCCCAGCCTCAGGTCCTCCATGATATGCTGCATTCCCACCCACCCCACCCCCCAAAAAAAACCTTACTAGTGGGGGTGAATCAGCAGTGGCAGAGGATAGCCCTGTTACGGTTCAACCATGCATCGTCATTTTAAAATTAATGCCTATGTCATGCCCTTATAAATGCCAGTATAAATGTTGCTGACAGGTGACCGTAAGTGGTGCAAGGCGTAACATGGCCCCTCCCACTTGCACCCAGAGGAACGGCTGCTGCTGCTTATGGGCGGATCAGGCCCAGGAGGGGGTGGGATCGGCAGCAGTGGCATACACCGAATCCTATCCCCCTTCCCAGGCCTTTTTATCCTACTGGTGGAGTTCCAAGGAGACCCATTGCGGGGGGCTGGAACTTTACCTGGGGTAATAAGGGAACAAAAGTTCTCTAGTGGTTAGCATCTGGCATGGAAAAGCAGGGACCCCTAAAAATCCTTTCCCTTAAAGTGGCCCTTTCTCCTGATTTCCTTGAATGCCCCAAATACAACCTACACACTAGAAGCAACCACCACCATAATTTTAGGGCAAGTAAACATATTTTATTTTTATCTTTATTCTTTTATATGAAAACTGTGACCTCCGAGTAAAGTTGTCTCTCAGCCTCTTTCTTAAGGGAGGGGGATTTTCTGCAGTATGCTGGTCAGTGGCGTCGCTACGACGCGCGACACCCCTGAGCAGGGGCGCGCGTCACCCTTAAGGGGGAGGCTCCGCCCCCGCGCGTGACGTCACACGCAGGAGCGGAGCGCCCTCCCGCTCCGTTTTCGGCTCATTTTGGAGCCAAACGGAGGCGAGGGAGGGCGGGCGGGCCCACCTGCACCGCAAAGTTGTAAGTAAGGGGCATCGCGCGTCACCCCTATACGCGCGACGCCCCCCGGCGGCCCGCCCCCCCCTGCTTCCCCCCGTCGACGCCAGTGATGCTGGTTTCTTATCCAGTCTCAGATCCCTGTTCCAGTGGAGTGGTGTGGTTCACTAATTTCCCCTAAAACCAGCTCCCCTGGTAACAGGACCTTCTACCTCCCCATTGGTGAATAGAGAGAATGTTCTGCAGTGGTGGTGGCAGCTCCCTCCCCACCAGCAATGACGCAAGGAGCTCTGGGGATGCTCCCATTTGTCGATTGGGGCCCCAGGCAGAATGGTGGCACAAGTCCCTTCGTCAAATCATAGCACCGGTGCCACTGGAACAGAAGGTTTTAGGGGCAGGTCTGGCCAGGTGGATCCTCCAATGGGCCTGGGACCTGTGTCAGCCCAACCTGGCTGAACTTCCCCAGCTTGAACTTCCTTATTCTTTCTGGGATACTCTTTCAAATACCCAATAATAAACACAGTTTGCCACCATTAGCACTGGATCAGAACTGGTAACTCCTCTGCTACCTTTTCTATAACTGTACCTTATTTCAGCAAATCTGTGCAAGATACGACTCACAGCTCTGTTCCCCTTTGTCCTCATTCCCCTTACCTCCCCCTTGTCACCTTTTCTTTTCTCCTGTTTTGTTCAAGAGCACTGACTGAAATAGTTATGTTGGTGAATAAAAGCAATTTTTCTCTTGATCCACTTCCAACTCTCAATGTATTTGCTCCTGCCATTATTTCTGCACAAAAAAGGCATTTTTAAAATCGTTTTGCAAAGTGTATACCTCTTTGATTTGAAAATCACCACTGCAATGCTTTTTTTTTAAAAGAGTTTTTCACTCAACCTTATAACTGCTTGCAAAATTATCACCATCCTTTTAAGTTTCCTGGTAAGATCTGGAATAAAAGAATATAATCCTTAAAAGTCCCGTAAGTTTATCTGCAAAAATGGAAGTGATATGCGAAGGAAAATATTAAGTGCTTAAAATTAAACGAAGCATTGTACTAAAAAAGCAAAACAGGCAGATCCCTGCAGAAGTGGCCATTTTGAGCAGCAGATTGGGGGAACAGCAAACTGGATAGGGGTGCTCCCATCTCAAATCCGCCACCACCCCCTCTGGCCTGCTGGCCATTGAGCTGTTTTAAATCAGCTTTCCGATATTCTTCCCACTCCTGAGTACATAGTACATTGTATCCTATCCCCTTTCCCGAGCCTGATCCACCGACACAAATCAATGTGGACTTGAAACAGCTATAGAGCTGGCACAGGTCTGAGTTGACCCGTTATGGCTCTTAGGGCCTACTCAGGGACAAGGGGACAAATGTCCCCTTACTCAGGGACAAGAGGACAAATGTCCCCTTAGCCCAAGACCTCCAGAAGCTGAAATTCCCTTGTTGGATGCAGTGTAGTCGACACCGGCACCACTGCATTGCTGCATGGGAATTTAGTTAGGGTTGGGCTGCACCTGGGTATAGTTATTCACATTTTTCATTCAACACAGTACAGTGTACATGGATTGCAGACCTCTAAAAATAAACCCAGGGAGAGTCATGCACCTGGAAATATGTTCAGAAAGCTGTATCTGGATACAGCAAAACATGTGACCCCCCCCCCCCGGTTAATTTCTGCTCAGTGCAAATCATCAATGGGATGCACCCAAACATATTAGGACAAAATAGGAGCAGCCGTTCTCCCTTTGAAAATAAGGTATAAAAGCCAACAATTATTCAAATCTGCCTCTAGAACCTATTGGATATCCAAACCTCTTGCAAGGCAGAGAGAAGTAGATGGTAGCCCTCATATTAGCAAGCTGGAGATTACGGTAATTTTAGAAGATATATACTGGTTATAGAATCAAGTTCCAGGCCGTGGAAAACCCTATTGATAGACACATTCACAATCATTAAGATAGTTTTTGTTGGGGTTCAGTCAAGGGAAACCGGTGAGAACCATACCGCTGAGTCAGCAGCTTCCAAAGCTTTCATTAGAGGTCATATTGCCACTAAAAAAAAAAGGAACAGAAGACACAGAAGAACAATATCCTTGTGATGAGAAATTGTGGCCATGGTTTAAGATTATGCCTCTCCTCTCTAAAGGGTCTCAAAATCCTCACACGGCATTTGTGATAACAAGCTCCAAAAAAGCCGCATTTGCTTTGTTCCATTTGAAATAAAGCAATTGGGAAATGGGGGAGTTGGCAAACCGTTGGCAGAGAGAGAGAGAAACGCTAATGGAAGGCAGCTGTCACTCCAAACAGTAACAAGCTGCACACAGTTCCATCTGAAATTAGCAAAACCATTTTGAGCTTATCAAACAACAGGTTATCTTGTTGGCTGTGTGCTCCCTGAGGCATCTGGTGGGGCCACTGTGTGATACAGGAAGCTGGACTAGATGGGCTTTTGGCCTGATCCAGCAGGGCTCTTCTTATGTTCTTATCTAAAACTGTACTTAGCTTATGAAGCCAACACAACATCATGTCTCTAGATCCCATCCTTAAAAGGCCACAGCTCTTTTGTTTAACTTTCAAGGCAGGTTTATGAATCAACTTCAGCCATGATGCTTCTGACCAGGTCACCTAATATGGTCATCCTGCGACAGGTTATTTTTCACAGGCTGACTTTATAGTTGTGGTGCCAGGGTGCTAAAGAATGAAGGGCTAACTCCACAATGCACCCTCAGGTCCCCGCACCCACACAAGCTTACTGGCAGCAGATGTGTGCAGCCAGTGAGATACCACACCGTTGAAAGGAAACAGTTGGAGAAGATGGGTTCTATGCAAATAGAACATTTATTGTAAAAAATCCCTACAGGGATTTAGGAAAGCCTTCCTGTGTAAACCGCCTTGAATAAAGTCTGAGAAGAAATCTGACAACAGAAAGGCGGTATATAAATACTGATATTATTATTTAGATTAAGCTATTATACAACAGAGGTAAGACTTTCTACACATCATTACTGAAATCACGTTGTGTCCACAGTCAGCTTCTTTGAAGAAATCCAAACTTGAAAATTAATCCCAAAGGTTTAGCAAACTGTTACAGATTGCTGGATAGACAGATTTAGCTGAAACCCCCTAAAGCTACCAAAAAAAAAAAAAAGTGTTGCGAGGTAATATGGTAGCTTAGATCAAAAGTTAATATTTCTGGTAAATTATCACCTGAGGAGATATTTATTTAAATACATTTTAAACAATTCCCCCCCCATGTAAAAAATAATAATAATGTTTGAGGCAGCACTTTATAAGCAAAGGCTTCAAACATATTTCAGTGCAAAACCGCAAAAAAAAAAAGTTGTAATATTTGTGGAAACTGAGCCTGGGATGTTTTGACAGAGCAGTGCGAATAAGCATCTACACAGTGTTCAGAAGTGATGTTGAATTCTGAATTCTGAATTTCAATTAAGGTTGATCCCCCCCCCCCATTTACATTGTATGGCACAGAGGCCAATCAGAGGCGTGGAAAGACTGGAGCGAGCGGAGCAGCGGCGCCGGGCGGCGCTGCTCCGCTCGCTCCAGTCTTTCCACGAAGCGATCGAGCAAGCGCCACCTTCAGTGGACAGGGCTTTCTGAAGGCAGCGCGCTATTTAGCCTTTTTTGCACAAGCGCAGACCGTTTACATTACATTACGTAAACGGTCTGTGCATGTGCAAAAAAGGCTAAATAGCGCGCTGCCGCCAGAAAGCCCTGTCCACCGGTCGGGGTGGACGCTCCGGGGCTTTCTCCGGCTCCGAGGCCGGGGGAGAAGGCCTCGAAGCGTCCGGTAAGCCGGGGGCCCCCCCGGAGCGGGGCCGCCCCCTACAGGGGGCAGGGCCGCCCCTTTGGGGCGGCGTACCAGGAGCGGTGCTCCAGGCGGCATCCGTTCCTGATACGCCTCTGCTCGCAATCGCTGGATTTGAAAAGGAAGGGAGGACGAGAGCACTCTGCTCTGTTCCTGTCTTCCTTTTTGAATCTGTCTTGTGATCACTATGAGCATACAAGCTAACCTCTTGACTTCTTGCTCCTTCTCTTCTCTTGGACTGCAGGCACACCAGGAAGCTGTATATAAATCATCATTATCACCAGACTATTTGGAAAGACTTAATAAAGTCGCAGCAATTTTGCACTGGAACCTCTGCAAAAATTGCAGAGTCCAAAAATTGGTGGGCCACAAAACTGAAAAAGTTATTGAAAATGAATGAGTGAAAAAAATTGTGGGATTTTCATCTTCAGAAAAACACCTAGCCCACTACACCCTGGATCTGACAATTGTTGAAAAGAAGCAGGTCTGAATAGTAGATGTGGCAATACCTGGAGATGCGAGAATTGAAAAGAAGGAACAGGACATTATCACGAAATATGAAGATTTGCAAATTGAAGTCAAATGCCTAAAGACAGGGGGGGAAAGTTAAAATTGTACCAATCATTGTCAGCACAATAGGCACTATACCAAAAGACTTGGAAAAACAGTTGAACATCATAGGTGTAAATGAACTCACTACACACCAACTACAGAAAGCAGTCTTTCTTGGAACTGCACACATTTTACAGACATATCTATGAATATCCCAGGTTCTTGGGGAAGGACCCGATGTGGTCTGGAGGTCGCACTGTCGCCTTGTTTGAAAAAGCTAAGAAGGACCAGTTGCTTAGTTGGGAGACAGAGGCCACAGAAGACCAGTTGCTTAGATGGGAGACAGAAGCTTGGTTTGTAGCTCCTTGTGAGAGCTTGGAAAGCACAAGAGCTGGTAGCCAGGATGACTACTGCACTATGAAGAGAAACACCTGGAGAAATGGAGGTTCTATGAGATTATCTCATGGAATAACACTTGTAAAAATTTCATTGAAAAAAGGATGTATGTTCAGCCAGCCTATGTAAACTGCCTTTAGTCTATTGAGAAAGACAGTATATGAGTACAGGTGTCAACCACTTAATGGGATACGTTCCTCGAGCCCCATTGCTAAAAGCATTTTTACCCAAGGGTGTATATATGCAACAGGAGTTCTGTGGGCTGGGAGGAAATGGTTAAGCAGGTCTGTCATTAAGTGGGCGTTTCCCTACCTTTTGGAGGCCTCTCCAGGTGCCTGTTCCTGGTTGTGGGCCTCTCTGGAGGCCTTTCCTGGCCTCTGCAGACCTCCGACGGCCTCAGTATGGCCCACAGAGGCCTCTGTAAGGCACTTCCGGTTTGCTCCATTCTAAGGCCCTCAGAGAAAGCGAACAGCGACGTTCTGCCCATCGTATATCTAGGGGGTCGCTAAGCAGAATGTCATTAAGCGAGGGACACCTGTATTCTAATAAATAAATAAAATTCAGCCACCAACATCTGTTGGGCTGTGCATAAGAACCATGATGACAACGACAATGAAAACCACCACCATTTTAATAAACCTGTTCCATTGCCAACACCTGCAAAGAGGCTGAATCAGTCAAGAATTTTTACACCGTCAAGGCAGTAATTTTCAACCAGTGTGCTGTGGCACACTGTTGTGCTGTGAATGGTGTGCAGGTATGCTGTGGGAGTTTGGGGGAGGATCATTTATTAGTAGAGCCATTGGCGGATGTGAACCCCCCCACCAGCAGCATGGTGTGCCTTGTCAATTGTCAAAAAACTGATGGTGTGCCTTGACACCTTATCAGTGCGCCGCAAGATGAAAAAGGCTGAAAATCGCTGTTACTGTAATAGCACATTTCTACTCTGTCCTTGCTGCCACATTGTCTTTAGTCCCGTTGTTTCCCCAGATGCTGCTATTCCACACAGCCCAGATTCATCAGTCTTAACACAGGGAGCAGGCTAACCCAGTTACTAGAAAGCTGCTGTTTTATGTTTTTCTTACTGTGAGCCACCTTGACAACCTTGGCTAGGCTAAAGGGCAAGATAGAAATTGTAAAACAAGCCATCTCAGACTGGGCATACAGAAACAGGTTGAATGGACCAGAGCTACCAATTTCCCTGGAAGGAGTCCCTGTCTACAATCCAGCTAACTCAAAATGCTTATGGTCAAAAATTGCCCAGGATAGGATTAGACCATTATTATGCTTTCATTCCCTTTTAGACCATTCACACGCCCCTTGATCTTCTACTGTTCCAACCCCCCCCAAAAAACCTGTTCTTTCTTCAATATCTTTAATAATTTCTGCTGTTTTTCATAGTTCGATCTTATGTTTCTTGTCTATCCTTTTAATTTTTCTCTCTTATCATAGTCTCAGGTGATCCGTCAACTTGAGTCATGTTTGTTTTTACTGCAATAATTCTTTTCCAATCATTTTTCTCCTTCCACCATTTTCTGGTAGTCTTTCTTCAAACTTCCTAACTTCTTCATAGAAAGCAGTCTTAAAACTGATAGCATCATAATTAGCTTCCATCTGTTCATTTAGTCTGCCAAGAATTAATTTCTACTGTAAGAAAATGTTTATTTATAGTGGGTGACATTGTTTTCCTTATTTGAGTGTAAAGATTCTTAGTCCAGTTTAAGATACTGGGAGAGGAAAACTGTGGTTGTCCACCTAGGCTTCTTTTCAGATTTTTCCATTTTGCATTACTTTTTTTTTTAAATGTAATTCATACAATCATAGATTGTGTAACGTTTGATGCTGCTAGTTCTAATTAATTTCCTCTAAGATTCAGCAGTTTAATGAATTAATCAGTATTTTCTCATTTTGTTTCATAATGCTGATTCACTTGTCATAGTTAAGATTTCACACATCACATTGTGTTCTAAACCTAATTGGTTCATGATAATAAATTCCTCAGTACTTGAGTGAAAACAAATTTGCAAGTACAGTTGGGGCCCCCGTATCCATGGGGGATACTTCCAAGGCACCCCCACAGATATGTGAAAACCGCTGGTGGGGCAAATGCCCCCGCGTCCCCCCCACAGCACTTACCTTTATTTTTTGATTAAACAAACAGTTCTTGCTTAAACAGTGTGCTGCTTATAGCACAGAGCCATAATGATTCTAGCAAGCAGCCTTGGTACTTGAGAGACTCTGAATGTTAAAAGGAAGCAATTTCCGCAAGAGCTGCAAGAAGCTTCCATCAGTGTACACAGCGAAGGCTTGCCACAAGCAGCTGACAGCACTCGGAAAGCTGCCAGGTATGCATTGCATTGGGCACAGGCCTGGACTATGAATGATTCAGAGCTGGGGGCCTGGATACATTTGGCAAGTACATGGTGGGCCCCTGGGTGGCTCCTTGGAAGGGGTACCATGCTCAAACCTGCTCAACTTACACTGCAATGCATCCCACAGGCACACCAATGGAGCTTGCCTCTAGTACAGGGTGGTCCAACATGCAGCCCGCGGGCTACATGCAGACCCCGGAGCCTTCTTCTGCGGCCCTCATGCCGCTCGGAGCCCCCCTCCCCCCCAGTCTTGATCATAGCAAATACACTCAGCTCATAAGCGTGATCGTCAGCTGGAGCGCAGGCAGGGCATGCTGTGGCAAGCTCTCCCGAGGCTGCTGTCCTGTCCCACTCTCTTTCAGAGACTCAGGAAGACAGTAAGTTGGGCTGGCGGCCTTACAAGAGCTCACCCCAGCATGCCCCACGCTCCAGCTGACCATCATGCTCAGGAGCCAAGTGCCTTTGCACTTGTCAGCGAGGGTGGGCGGAGCACCCTGGGGAGAGTTCGTTGGCTGAAGTACCAGCCCTGCCCGTGCTCCAGCTGGCGATCAGAAAGGTGCTCAGAGCTTGAGTGGCTTTCTGAGCGTCAGCTGGAGCGCAGGCGGGGCTGGCACTTCAGCTGATGAACTCTTCGCAGCATGCCCCACCTGCCCTTGCTGACGAGCACAAAGACACTTGGCTCCTGAGCACTTTTCCAATTGTCAGTGGAGCATGGGACATGCTGGGGAGAGTTGGTGCTGAGCGGGCAAATTCAAAGAAGGAGGGGACAGGGGTCACATGGGAGGGTTAGTGGGTAGGAGAAATGTGGAAAGGGGATGGGCCACCCCAGAGGAGCTGCATTCATGCTTGAGCTTTGGAAGGAGCAGGAGCCATCTGTGATCTCTGCAGAGATCACAGGCCCACAAAGCTTCCTCGATAAGTAAGTAATCTTTAAAAAATATCCCAGTTTGGGTCTTACAGCTCTGCTTGTGCAGTGGTCATTATTATTAATTACTTGTGCATTGGTCATCATTAATTAAATCAATCAATCGTGTGTGTCCCCCCGGGGGGGGGTTTCCATGTCGAAGTCCGTATGCAGCCCTTGAGGTACAAAAAGTTGGACCACCCTGCTCTAGCAGGACCAGTGGGGGAGATCAGGGGCTTCCTCAGCCTCCCTCACCCCACCAGCACAGGCTACACACACACACACACCCCGGGCCTAGCCAGTGAACATTTAGGCTGCTGTGTGTGTCAGGGTGCTGATGCCATGCCCGATGCCCAGGGTCGTTGTCAAGCTGTCCTGCAGCATGTGGGTGGCAGGTGGCAGCATGTGTGGGCACTGCTCAGACTTAGGATATGATGGATTGGGCCTTAAAAAGATTATGGATTTAATTGACATTAATAGCGAGTGAATGGAGAAAACAGAAGAACTGGATTATAGAATGCACAAAAATATCAGAGTGGGCAAGCTTCCAGAAAATGGTGAATGGGACAATTTAGCTTCCTACATGGATGATTTATTCATGTTGAGTCAGGAGCAAATCATATTATAACAAATGCACAAATTCGAATTAATTCAAAAAGATGCCCAAGGGTGTTTTGTTTTGGTTAGAATTTTGGATTCATGATGTAAGAAAATTATACAATTGTCTGGGAACAAAAGCTACCTATTCTTGTTAGATCAGAAATGATATTACTTGCAAATTCAACCCACCTACCATTAGGAAAAATGCAGAAATGTGAAACTTCACTTTAGAACTTGCATAAGATATAGATGGGGTGTGCCATTTAAACTGACCTTTAGATACAAGAATGAATGAGTTACCATGAGGAGTACTCATTCATACTCAAGGGGCATTGGATATCGGCGCAACCCAGTGCCCTCTCCCAGGCCGGGCTGGCCAATGGCCACCTCCCTCGCCACCCTTGCCCCCATGCCAACCAGCGCAGTCCTAACCTGCGTCAGCTGGTGCAGGTCGAGGTAGGTGGCGGAGTAAGTGGTGGTGGCCTCTGCACTGTCGCCGCTTACTCCACAGGAGCCGCAAAAGTGCTTTATGGCACTTCTGTGACTCCTTAGGCCGGCGGACCACGTGCTCCACCGGCCTAAAGTTAGGCAGGATTGCACCGTACATCATGAAAACAAAATGTGCCTTAAAGTAGAAGCACTATACCAGCTCCCCATGGGGAAAAATATTTTGTTATTATTGATTGTTAGTCAAGGCAATCTTGGAGGAATCCTTAAATTTATTTTGGCATGATTTCATGAGTCAGTAGTTGCTACTTCTAAACATTTTTTAAACTAAGTTCATTAACACAAATGAATGTAAAGCTGAATATAGATCATTTTTCTGTTTCGTGAAACCTCTTTGTAATGAAATCTGCTTAAAAACCAGAACGTAAATTCTTCACATTTGTATTTTAAATTTTTCCTTATAACATGATGCTATGACAGATTTTCCTGAGCTTGAAAACAGGAACAGGTTCTCTAACTAGAGCCCTGAACTTTGCCAAACGTCAAACGGTGCTCTATTTCTAGTGAGGCTCATTACTAGAATTCTAAGGGTGATCCACAAGGGATCATTTCCCCCTAGTCCTGGCAGCGTGTCTCACCTTTTGATCATGCCACAGCAAATGTTTGTTGGGCTCTAATACAACTGCCTGGAAAATAATGAAGTAATGACCAAAGCTTAAGAAAAATGGACAGATGCCAGATGGAATTATTGTGGAGCCCAGAGAAACCACCTGTTAACATGACCTCGGGCTCTGCTTTTCTGATCTAGAAAGCTCTATAAATAAAGGGCAGGGACCAAAGGAGCTTTAAAAGAGAAAGTCAGGTAATGTTTCTGGCTCCCAATTAACATGGATTACAAGCAGCATCATAGCTTGACAAGTTATTATAATTAAAGCACGCCACAAGGCATTGTTTTGGACTTCAGAACCAGGTTGAGATCCCTGGACAGGATCCTATGTACTGGAGATTTTAGGAGAGCTACTCTCCTCAGGAAATTTCCTACATGAGGGTGGGAGGATAGTCTGTGTCCTCTCGGGTATCCCAGGATAGAAGCTATGGCAGTGACCTGGCACTTGAGGGTGGCAGAACTCAGCCCCATCTCTACCCCCCTTCCTGGAGGAACTCCAATACATCACCCACCACCGGTGATCTGGAGTCATCTCCCCAGCCCAAAAACATCATGTGGTGTTGTACACCCTGTTAGTAGATTTACATTTATCTGAGAGGAGTGTTGACTGCTTCCATGTACCCTAGAGAAGAGAGGTACTGCCATTCAATCTCCAGGCAGTTAGGTGGAACATGGCTGGCTGAGGGTGTAAAACTGGGCCTTGCGTTAGAATGTCCTCCCTCTGCGATAGGCGTAATGGTGACAGTTGCGACATCTCCAGGAGGTCAATGAACCATGGGTGCCTGGGCCAATGTGGAGCTATTAGGACCACCTCCACTCCTCCTCGTCGTATACGTATAGGACCTTGGGAATGAATCGGAATGGCGGGAGAGTGTACAGCATCCCTCCGGGCCACGCTTTCTTCCTGTTGGTTGGCAACACAAAGAGGTCCAATGGGCTGTAACTGTTCTGTGAATAACTTGGGATGCAGCCTCCATTCTGCTTGATTGATGGCCTGGCGGCTGAGCCAGTCTGTGGCTGTGTTTTGCCTTCCCTGGACGTGCTCTGTCCTGATGGACAGGAGAGGATATCCCGCCCTCAAGAAGAACCTGTGCGCCTCCCTGTGCAGAGATAGGGATCTGGTTCCCCCCTTTGCCTGTTGACATATGCCTTCGCTGATATGTTGTCTGCATATACCAGACATCTCTGTGAGCTATCACTGCCAGGAAGGCCCTCAGCGCCAGGGAGATGGCCTGTAACTCCAGCAGGCTGAAGATTCTGGTCGCTTTGGTTGGCAACCAACTCTCCTGGACAGTCATCCCATCTACATGGGCTCCTCATCCATAGAAACTGGCATAGGTGAAAATTAGCATCCTCATTGGGTCCTGTTATCAGGGAGGCAGAGTGCAGTCTGCTTGCCCCTAGCCACCATTTTAGGTCATTGCAGACGGCTTGACCCAGGTTCACAAAATGATGAGAGTGATTGGCAATGTGTTCCCGGTAGCGGAGGAGGCAATGCTGTAGTGCCCTTGTACTGAATCTCACCCATGGTATGACATCCTGGCATGATGTAAACATCCCCAGCAGTTGGGCTAGTATGAGCACATCTGCCCGGTTGGTCTTCAAAACTACTGAGGCGAGTGTAGTTATCTTGTCTCTCCTCTCCTAGGGAGACCATGTATGCTCCCATGTCCAAGATTGCCCCCAGCTCTCAGCTGCTGCATGCTCCACCCGGCTGTAACTCCCTGATGTGGCCAAGCCTGTTCCTCTGTCAGCAGTGTATTTGCTCAAGCTTGTCAACCCTCCAGGGCACGAGCAGCGAGTCAACTTTCCCTGACAGGAACTGTGTCGATCCTGGCATGTATGCATTAGTCACAGATGATTAAAAAAAGAAACTGTAGACTTGGAACTCTCTATCGGAGCAAAACGATGACTATTACACCTAGCCACGAGGCAAGGTCAGTCTGGGGAACCTTAGGGAGCCCTTCCCCCAGCAAGACTCGGATCAACTGACCCTGCCTGCCGGGAGGGGGGAGTTTCCCAGATGCCAGAGACTGAGCCATCCTGGAACCACTGGAGAATGAGGACTTCCCTGGTTCAAATCCTGCCTCCACCATGAATTGGCCTTAGGCAAGCCACTTCCTCTCAGCTCTTCAGCTGCAATACAAGAATAAGAAGGTCATTTGCCAGCATCTACCTTATTCTTTATGTTGCGTTGGATTCTCGTCTTAAAAGTACGTTCCTTCCTGACAGTTTTTAAAGACACTCCAAGAGCTATGGAATTAAGAATCAAAAACCAGCAAATATAAATTGCAAATACAAATAAGTTATTTAGATGAAGCACATATATCACAGTAGGTTCTTCAGAGATTTAACAGTCATCTAAAATGAAAAAAGGGCTCCCCCCCCCCCAGAATAAGCCACCTCAATAAATTTTTGTTTCCTTTGAATCTCCTTGATGTGACCCTGCTGGTTAATGGGAATGAGATAATTTGAAATTGAAAGACTACTGTCATTATCTTAGACACAGATACTTGCTATCTATACACCAATTCCTAATAAACAAGGTTTATAGAGTGAAATAATAAATCAACATATGCATGAGATGCAAATAAATGATTAATGTTATTATTTTCTCCTTAGAGTTTGATAAACCTATATATCTCCTTTGATTCCTCTCTGCAGGGCTCCAGACAAAGCTTATTATGGCTGTTATAAAATGCATGTTCCGTTGGGGGGGCAGTCTTTAGATTTGGGTGCTCCAGGTCTCTCTGAAAAAGGTGTTTTCTTCTTCTTTTTAATTCTCATTTCACAGCTTGAGCCACATCAATAACTCCACCTTCATCTTTTAAAAAGATACCCTTAAAAAAAATCACTGGATTATCACAGATCATATAACACAAAACGTAGGATTCCTTCCTTTTAAACTACTAGACAATATTTTCATTACTACAAATATTTGTGCATCATATCCTAGGTTCAAAATTGGTGCAAAATTATATGTACATATAGTGATGACTAACATCCTCTGTCATCACTAACTAAATTTAGAATACAACCCTTTGCATATATGACCCACACAGAGAGACAGAAAGGCAGCTACACTCTTGGGTAATTACATTTTATTGTATAGTTCTCAAGTTAAAATACAAATCCTATGGTCTTTTCCATATGAAATTAAAAGACTAGTGCAACCAGTTTGTTATAACATATTTGAGATGTACAGATGATTGCAAGATAAAGTTATATTCTTCCTTGTATTATACTGGTATGTACATATTTGATTACATTGTGTACTATTTACATTTCTAAACATATGCCATAGATATAAATTGGTTATCTGCACTGTACATATCTTCCATTACAGATAGCAGTTAATATTGCATTTAAGACAAACCGTGCCTTTAGGACTTCCCTATGAACTCTATGAAATTACAAATCAAGCTAAATAAATAAGGGATCCCAATATATTTTCTATGCTGAAAAATATTAACTCATAGGAATATCTATTTTAGATTTAATTTTTTTTTAGTTGTAATAAAGTGAAGCAAAAATGGCAGATATTTTTCTTTAAAGTAACATTTGGTTGGGATGGCACATTACCTGAGATATTAATTTTTTAAAAAATGTATATAGGGAATATATAATATGTATATAGGAAAACATATGAAATTATATTAGCTGTCCATAAAATACCCACAAGAATGCACGTCATGCCTTTAGGAAAGTCTGCATCCTCATCTACCAATGTGCTCAATTCCCTACCCCCCCAGCCACGCAGATTCCTTTTGCATCATGATAGTATTTAATTTTTAAATGGCAATCAATACAGATCGTAATTGAGCTTGGAAGACGTGATAAGTCAACTCAAAAGGACCTTAAAAACAATCCGATAATATACACATTTTGTTGTCTGGTTGTATTTTTCTGTTTAGTTGCATCTAACTAAACTGTCAGCGTAATCCTATTCAACTTACACCACTGGTGTAACCAGTGGGGGAGGGCAGGGCAGGAGGCTTTGGAGGGGGAGATTTAAATCTCCTTTGAAGGGGATTTGAATCCCCTTTCCATTCAGCCCCCCCCCCCCCCGTTCTCGCTGCACCGGTGGTGTAAGTTGGATAGGATTGCGCTGTAACTCTTCTAGACTTATTTGTCATGATTTAAGGTAATTTTGAAAAGTGCGAAGTCCCATATCAATGCATATGGTATTTTTTTCCCCCTTGAACTAAAATTTGTCCCCATTAGGAGATTTTATGTATGTTACATTTCAGCTCTGTGTATTCCATTAGTGGAAGATGTTTTGTTAGGCACAATACGTCACTGTAAACTTAAAGATCACAAATACAGAAAAATCATGTGTTAAATTTAAAAAAAATCTCACTAACACACAGACACACTTTTGTTGTTTGAGAAAGACAGAGAGCCTACAAACTATAGACATATTAAACTAGGCCACAGAATCGAATCCCACGTCTATTAAATTAGTATAGCACAACATATGAAAAGGTCAAACATGCAGAAACGGCAAAACACACAGAGGCTGAACCAACCTCTGGGTTCCCACCCACAGTACATTAATGAATGGAAGACTGGAATAGCGGCAGTAGAAATAGTTCTGTTGAATAATGGCCTGTTGCATTAAGATCTCTCTTAAGTGGTGCAGTTCCACCAGATCAACTTTATTTGTATCTTCAAATCTTTCAATAAGTGTATCACCACAAGGGAGGCACCATCTCGGTTAAGAAATTAGTAGAACCACTTTGCCGTGATTAAGCCATTAAACAACCATGTGTTGGAAAACGTGGACTTGAAAGTGGGATTCGACTGAGCCTCAGTGCCAGTCAATGTCCCCAAACAATCCAAATATGTGAATAAATAGTAAGACACCACTGAAAATTTGCTAGTCATAATACTAGTGGAAAAATGCAACTTGAGAATTCTATACGGCCTACTCTTTGAAGCATGCCTCATCACTTTTTAGTTCAAGCTTCTATATTCCTTTGGAGAATGGGGAGCAGATAAACATCTCTGTTGCCTGTAGGTCTCATACATTCAGGCATCTGTACGCATGATAGGCAAAAAGGTAACAAGCACAACAAGTTGAAAGACACAAGAATGAAAAGAGACTTAAAAGGCACCCTTGAAGAGTTCCTGAAAATAATACATATTCCATTTACAGGATAGCAGGTTAATTTTTGGGACACGTTTATTTATGCAACTTGAACATTCAGTGGTAAAAAAAATCTCTTCCTGGACTATACGCACTTAAGGCAGTTGTCTGACTGAAATAGTCCTCCACAGTAATCCAGCACATGAAAGTTCAGCCTAGCTTTCTCCCTGATGTACTAGATTACCACATGCAGGGAAGTTCTGATGTGGACAAGCATCCAAATATTCAATCACCCTGAAGTGATACAAAAACAGGAAGAGCTTTTACCCCTTAAATTCTGCTAACTGTATAAACGGGATCTCACAGTAGGTTACTGGACTGTTAACGTATGCTACAACCTTAAAGTACTGTAAAAATAAAAGTTTAAAAAAGAGCTGTGTTCCATTTTATTAGTCGTTCTGAAAGGCACTTTGCCTCTCAGCTCAGTTTACACAACATCCTTAAGTGCCCATCTATTTTATGTAGGTGAATTCCCTTTGAGGGGTAAGTGCCAGATTGAACGAACATGTTTGTGGGTGAATGCATCTCTCTCTCTCTCTCTCTGTGGGGCGTTAATCAATTAGCCATCCTGACTGGGGAGAAACAGTAGACCAGAATCACTAGTCTACTCTCTCCAAACCTGCTCCTCTCAAGAGAGAATCTACACTCTTTATTCCAGAAGGTGGGAGCATCTTGGTTGTTGGCCACCTTAGTGAGTGAATCAGAGCCCATTTAGGAATCGGCAACTCCTATTCTTCTCCTCAATACTCACAAAATCAGCATAGAATGCTATATATATTAAGCTTCCCTACCATACTAGAAATTCAAAATAAGGCAATAACGTATTAAAATATATTCTTTACTATAAACTAAGACCGAGTACGAAAAGAAGAATCTGAAGATAAAAAGTCTGTATCTTGACAAACAAATGTAAATGCTTTAAAAGTATCAATACATTATTATGGCAGACGAAATAAATGTTAGTTTGTATGTTTCAGAGACACTAAAGTGAAAGAATTTATTAAACGCTATCTGCAAACCACAGCATATAGCAACTGAAGATCCTTTGTGAATATGTATAATGAGAAATCGTTATTCATTTCTTGATGTTGCATTCCGTTTAAATCTGTGTTGTTGGGGTTCACTGTGTAAACAAAGATAATGTTAAAGTATTTAAATATTGTGTTTCAAAATAAAAGCATCACGAGCCCATACAACCTCTACATGACCTTACTGCTCGATACCTCTGTCCTCATTTTCAATGCAAGATTGATTATTCCTATTAGCTGACAAACACATCAGAGACCAGCAATACTTCCATTGAAATAATGAACATAATCGACTAGGAACAAGGCTCATGGAGACAAGACAATCAGTCATTAGATACCAATGAACATAAAACACTTTCTTCATTCATACAGTAACTCAATTACCAAAGGAAAAAGGAAGCACAATGAAAACAAAATTGAACTTCAATCTATTCTGTGAGCACTGAGCAAGAATGTTCACTTTTAAATCAACACATTCTTCGCAATCGTCTGCATTTCTTTGGTAATCCACAAATCACATAGCTTCTCGCTGAACGATAAGGGGGCATTTATTTAAATACATAAGTGGTTAGTTGTGTCGGCACAACCAGAATAATGAAAAGCGATACTATGCCCCAACAAGTAGATCATCTGGATACAGTTTCTGGTGCTTTTTTGTTTTTTTCTTTATCTCTTGTAATGATTGGGGGCATCTGCAAATGCAAACTTTAATCTGTAGGCTTCTGCAAGGAGAACACTGACATCTTCGTTTCCCCAGTGCATTGTTGGCAAGTTCTGCAGAAACATTAACAGTTCCTTGTGGAGAAAAGAAAAAAGACAAATCAGAATGGAATTATTATTATTTTTGGTAAATCAATCAATATCTCACTCACCCAATTATTTATTTATTTATTTATTTATTTATTTATTTAGTGTGTGTGTGTGTGTGTGTGTGTGTGTGTGTGTGTGTGTGTGTGTGTGTGTGTGTGTGTGTGTGTGTATTGAACCAAAATGTTAGACTCCCACATTACTTGGGCTGTTTTTAAAATGGCTTGAATGCAAGACATCTGTAGGCATACATATAATACAGAGCTGACACAGCTGCTGATTTAAAGAAGCAAACATAGCACAAGTGATCGCAATTCAAAACCCAAAATTCGAATATCCCAAATAAGAAACAAATTACTAGCTAAACTCTCTCAACTGAAATTTTCTAATTCAGATTAGTTTCCCCCCTTTTTATTTCCTGCTACTTTTCATTTAACATTTTTCTAAGAGTGATTTACACCTTTGTTACAGAACCTCCTCTCATTTCTCCACTATGAGAGAATGAGGTTTTTTTGTAAGATGTTCTAAGGAAGTTGTAAAATACAGGAAAATAAACAAGTCCATTTAGAATTAGTCACTGTGTCAAATCAAACTATGATAGTAACCTTTGGCCCAACCAGCCCATTTTAAAAATGCTCATAGATACATGCATGCTTGCATGAAACAATGGCGCAACACTCCACAAAGAGCAATTGTATTTCTCCTATAATTATTGTACACAGACAGACAGACAAAATGCTAAACGCATCAGAACTAGTTTCAACTAGTAAAATTGCGAATCTCCTAAGCCTCTCGGGAGCTTCCAGTTCCAACTAGGGCGAACGTGAAGCTCCACATTGGCATTGGAGATTCTTGTTCCGACTAGTGAGAACTAGAAAGCGCTGTACCAAAGCGCCCAGTGCTTTCGTGTTATGATTGGTTAGAACGCAAATCTCCAAAGATGCTTGGAAGTTTTCTGTTTTTATTAGTTGAAGCACGTAGAGACTGATTCTGGGTTTTGACGCTCTCTCGCTCACAGCTTTTCTTCAGTGAGTTAACTCAAAGTAGCTTATAAACAGAAAGCTAGTAACCAATAAGAGCATCTGCACAACAATTAAAAAAAATAGCAGCATTTGAATATCCTTTTTGCTTTCCAAGGGACAAAAACAAAAGCTGCTGGTAAAGACCACACATACTGTAATATTTGCTACAACAAAGAATGTTCTATGGGAGACGGGTATACAGCCAGTTGAGTAAATAATAAAACCGAGGTACTGGTCACAAACGTGGGAATATATATACACTGTTAAAAACCCTTTAAAAACTTTAACAATCATCATCATCATCATCAACAACGGCCACATGTTAAGTCCAGGTAACAAGAGTTTTAAAATTAAAACCAAACTCTAAAATGCAACGTTTCACTCGAATTTTATAGAGCATCTTCAGGCAAAAAAACCCTATGTAGTGGGAAGATGTTACCAACGAGCAGTGAAGCCATGCTACATAAAGGGTAGGAGCAACCTTGTAATCACCTAGGTATTAATTAACCCAAGGTGGAGAGAGAAGGAAAAGGAAGGCAACTATCACTCATGAGGTGAGGACAAGGAAGGCATTGCTCACGAGGTGACCACCAGTGAGTGCCAGACACAGAGTATCAGGATACCCAGATCCAAACCACCAACGAACATTAAAGGTACCAGATCCCAAGTATAATCATAACAAAGAATTTGAGCCATCCCAATTAAGGAGAAAAACAAAGACACTTGAAAACAGGTATCCATATTTGTTAATCACTGACAGTTCTTCTTTTCCTTTCAACAGGTTACCACGATGTCACCAGATCCGTATAGCTTCTCTACATAATTGTTGTTTATACGATGGGCCTCCTCAGATTTCCGGGACGTAAATAGCTGGTGGAAGGAGGAGGAGGCCATGTGACGGCGAAGCCGGCCGGAACGGGGACGGGAATATGGCAGAAGCCATCCCCGTTGCCTCCCAGGCCAGCTCGGCCAATGGCCCCCTCCCTCGCTGCCCGGACTGCCCCCGCGCTCACTGGCGGGACCCTTACCTTCTTCCGGCAGCCGTGGGGACGTCCCAGCGGCGGAGTGAGGGTGGCCAGCCTTGCGTCTGCCGCCCTTACTCGCGAGTTGTCGCGAATGTGCTTTACGGCTTCCGATGGTGGAGCACTTGCTCTGCCGGCAGAAGTCTCGTTAGGATTGCGCTGTAAGTTAGGATTATGTCTGGAGCACATGGGACTCTGCATTTCACTTATATTGATACCATGGCCCTTCCTAAAGAAAGCAGGATCTGCCATATGCCTCAACGTCTTCTCAGAGTACCTTGTGGTTTATGATTAGCTTCAGACCTATTATTCTGACTATGCTTCCAGTGTACTCTATAGTTTTCACTTGTTTGGTTAGAACCACAACCTTGCATAATGTGTCCTGTCAATTGTCTGGATACTATAGGCCCTATTTTCGGAATTACCTAATAAATTGTTCCCTTAGGTTCCACTATCAAAAAGAACACACACCAATTTTGAAAGCCTAACTCTACATTTGCCTTCTCCTATGCTGATGCACAAACTCTTATATATGTTTAAGATCCCTCCAGATTAGCAACCCTTGACATTTTGCTATTTCCTCATTTAACATAGTTTGCCACCCAGTTCATCCAGTAAATTGTGAAAGATCAATTTAGACATCTATAAACTGCAAAAATGATATATTAAAATTGACATTTTTCTGTTATGTATACCCCAGCTTTCCCATTACACAACTGATATTCCTATATACTCTATTTCAGAAGAATAGTCTTTAGATAGGATCCTATAATCTCCTTCCCTGACCCCCTTAACTGAACCTACTTCTAGAGCAGGGGTTCTCAACCTTTGGAGGCCTGGGTACCCCCTATCACGGTCCAATTTTCTGAAGTACCCCCTGCTAATTAACTGCTAATTAACTGGATTAATTAATTCGGTAATTAATCATTAAATAAAAAGTACTAAAACAATTTTAAATGTAAAAAAAATCTTATTTAACTCTCTCTGTGAGAGAGAGAGAGAGAGAGAGAGAGAAGGATCTCTTTTTTTTCCTCCAAGTCACACTTCCCAAAATCAGCTCCTTCCTCCCCCACCACACCAAAGTACATTTTCCAAAGTGCAAAAATAAGCCCAAAATCAAAATCAGAGAGACAGAAGGGCTCAAAAAATAAATACAATTTAAAATCCATGTTAAAAAAAGGTAAAGGTGACCCCTGACAATTAAGTCCAGTCGTGTCCGACTCTAGAGTGTGGTGCTCATCCCCATTTCAAAGCCGAAGAGCCAGCGTTGTCCGAAGACGCCTCCGTGGTCATGTGGCCGGCATGACTCTCCTTGCTGCAGCGCTTAGCATGCGGCTGGAACACGGAGCGCTGTTTACCTTCCCGCAAGCGGTACCTATTTATCTACTCACATTAACATGCTTTGGAACTGGCCAGGAGCTGGCAGGTTGGCAGGAGCTGGCCACCCCGTCGCAGATTCGAACTGCCGACCTTTCAATTGACAGCTCATGGTTCAGCGGTTTAACCCACTGCGCTGTAACTCTGCGCCACCCATTGGTCTTAAAATCCATGTTAATTAACACTTAATTAGCTGCTAATGGGGCAGATAAGGGGCAGGGCTTGGCGTACTCCCAGCAAGAGGTCCGCGTAACCCTAGGGGTACCCGTACCACAGGTTGAGAACCCCTGTTCTAGAGGATCTTTTCCGGGATAGACAGGCTCATATACAAATAAAAGTAAACTGTTGATTGATCACTTCTAACTGTCTTCATAGCGGATTTATTAATAGACTGAAGTTGGTTTCTCACCTTGATCTGCTTCCTGGAATTTCACAAGTTTTCAAAACACATCAAGAACTTGCTCTCTTAAGGACATCATTCTTGAAGCTATAAAAGTACAAGACTTACTGCTGGCTGAGAGCAGATATCCCATTCCCCAGTTCTAAATCTAAAATTTCCATCATCTACTCACTGAGACTGTGAAGCCATACAGCACAGATAGTAGAGGTGAATAAACCTACACAGCAACTGTTTCAGTAATGTTGAAAGAAATGTTTTTTTTTTAATACAAGCTGACATTACAGCAACAATAAGGTCCCTACATTTGTGATGATGTTCTTTGTAAGGGGTTCCTGCAGATATTAGACTTTCAGCCCAATCCTATACTTGCTGGCTGACGTCCTAGCGCCTCTTCCACTGGCACCGATTGCCATAAAGCGGAAGAGAGGGGATCCGGTGGAGAAGGCATGCGCCAGATCCTATCCCCTTTCCTGCAGCCTCCCCGTCCACTTTCTCTCCTCGAAATTGCTAGCACAGGTCCGAGGAGACCCATTGAGGGTCAGGAGGCTTACAGAGGTGTAAAGGGATTTAAATCATTAGTACACAAGGGAGTGAGAAATTTGGAAGATCTTCTAGATACAGGTGTCTGCAATAAAGGCCAACAAAAGTCACCACATTATTATCTTTTAATTCCTTCAACAGGGTTCTAGGGTCTACGGATCAATTTCCCTCTAACTGATCACCTAGACCAACATTATTAACTTCAACATTATTACCAGGCTGAATTCCTTCTGTTAGGATCTGTGAATTTTCCATTATATTGCTGTGTATAGCCAGTCTGAGGAAATTTTCAAGTAGTAGACAATTCAAGCAAAACAATTATAGTGCTCATCAGTGCAACATCGTACAACAAACGCTCCCCCCAACATGATGAATCTCATTTCCTATCTATTTCTTCACACCCGAAAACACTACTTTTGCAATATGGAAATAACCGCAAATAATAAAAAAGAGAACATAATGCAAGCTGTAAACCTGATGACCATTAAGGTCGTAAGTACCAGTAAGTACTCTATACGGTAGTAGGAAGATGACTTCGGAAAGTAGTCTATCAAGGGTACAGCAAGGATGATATTACTAGTCCCACTGTTTATGCAATGCAGCATCATTCTGTTTGAGGATTACTAAACTGTTGAATGTTAAATTATCCATTCATTCATTCAACACCCATAGTTACTTCAGTATGAAAACGTTAAGTCACACTGAAATTAGAAAGATTATGCCTCCTAACAAAGTATATTTTCAAAACACGGAATAAACAGACACAGAAGACACCAAGACAGACTGGATGCCTTGAAAGGCGTAAAAGGCACTAGAGATCATTGTGGAGAAATGGGAGCAGGTGAAAACAAATCAGGCTGTGGAAAGAATGTATGAGAAGCTAAAAAAAAAAAAAAGAGTGTGATCCTACCCCATTACCTCAACTTCACCTTCATAAAAATAATGTTTCATTTCACAAGTACTGTTGACTGAACGTTAAGTATCCTAAATGAAGGAAGAAGCTTTCAATATGAATGCAATACATATTCATGAAACATTCCAAACTTAACTTGAATTTGGAGAATCTGGTACCACATACAGTAGACATGTCATAAAATCAGTGTCACTTATAAACTCCTCCTGTTCGTTTAACAGTTCTAATTTCTTGCCCCTCCTTTCCATTTACAGTTTACTAGAAAACCACTGATACTTGCTGACTGACTCACCATTGAACTTATTAAACCTTGGCAATCCTTGAAAACCTTGAAAGTTCAATGCTAAGCTTCCTTATTTTTCTCAGTGGCTACTAAATAAACTAGAAGTCAGGATTACGTTTCCTAACAGACCCTTCAACATGGTTCCAAAGTTTCTTGCAAGCCAATTGCCAATAAAAAGAACATTCTTATCTTATTTTTAACCTTTCTTTCACGTCCCATGACCTTTCAAACCAATGGATCAAACAGAACACAAGCATGATTCATAGAAAAGATTAAACTACGTGTAGACAAAAAAGGTCAGTCCGCACACCGATGAGAATGGCGATATCTTAAAGTGTATATGCTTTAAAAAGCACAGACACACATTTTAATGTATCCTAAAAACCAATTTTCTATGCCATCTCATCACATTCAGTAACTTGATCCTTTGCCTCACAAAATCTATTTTGTTCTGATTTTTATGTAGTGCACCTGTGGTGCCTTTTAAATGTCACCACTCTTTAGAACACACATCAGTGTTTTGATCTAGGGCTGTGCAATGTGATTTTTCTATTCATCTGCCTTAAAATTATCTCTGATCTCACAGATGTGGTTCTAGAAACATTCCAAGCTTCAACACCAAATGAATCAGTAAATGTAGCCTCCTAAACTCGATTGCTTTGACAATTCTGTTATTAGTCTGAAAAAAATCTTGTCACATTCTGGACGAACCAGCCTCTAAAAATAGAAAAATAAGTGATACTTCTGTACGACTCAACTGCCAGCATTTAAAATTGGTCAACTAGGGCTGACAGTTCTCAACATGGTAAAACTTAGAAGGTGACAGTTTGACAGGACAATCTTCCATTAATCTTTTGATAACAGAGAGATGCACTGCCCATGTGACTAAATTTCAAATTTTTCAGAATGAACAATTTCATGGAAGGGAATGCATTTAAGTAGAAAATAATGCTAACAAATTGAGCTTTTTTGTCTCATTATTATTAACAGTATTTATATACCGCTTTTCAACAAAAAGTTCAAAGCAGTTTACAGACAAAATCAAATGATTAAATGACTCAAATGATTAAATATGTCACATCACATACAAAAACGGATTTTCTGAGCGCTGTACAGCATATTTTGAGCAGCAAAACAAGTTGGATTCCTATTGGATAAATGGAATCCATCTACCTACAAGATATTCGCACCTTCAATTGCTATTCATATCATATGTTTGAAAGTAGACTAGCAGGCAAGTCTGTTCTAGTCAAATAGGAAAGATTTGCATGTTCACAGCTTAAAATATTACAAAATTTGTGAATTAACACTTTTACACACAAGTGTACCTCTTGTCATCTAATAGCCAACAGTAAAGGCTTATGGGATTGGCTCTAGTCTAATAGAAACCACCTAAAACAAGGTAAGATTTGGAAAGCAATCCAACATTCCTAACTATCATCGGACACTTTTGAGGTTTCTCTGCTATTGCTTCATGGGCATAACGATATACTGTACTTAAAACTTCTGAAATATATTTCATTTTTAAACATTCAAGAGTGTTCCAAAACACTTCATGTCATAACAGTACCAAAATAAAAATGGGCCCTTTAAACGTTAAACACCTGCATGGGAGCCAGTTCAATTGTCCAACTACATGGGCAGCAATTGATCACGCTGCCCTTGACCATGAAATCTGGGCACCAGAGGGGAAGCTCCCTATATCGTTGGCTCATTTAAACCTTATCATTGAGACCACGTGGGAGTCACTCATGTGAAAAACATTTAAAAAGGAACACACAATTTTACTGACAGCCCAATTCTATGTCGACCTCTGCCAGTGATACTGGGCTCCGCGCTGTTACAAACATGTCATAAAGCACGTTGCAACGGCATGGAGGCCAGTTCTGCCAGTGTGGAGGCCTCCGCTGGTGAAGGAGTAGCACCTGCGGGGGCAGGTGAGCTCCGCATCAGGTGGCAGGGGGTGGGGGGAGGGGAGGTTTCAGGTCGGGGAGAGGGAAGATCAGTCCCAGGAAGGTGCGGGCTTGGTGGAGGACAGCTTGGACTGCTGTTAGCCAAATAGAACTGGCTTCATTACTGAAAGAACTTGGCATGGTACATAGTTGCCAAGCAAACTAAAGTTGTTTTCTGCACAAGGCCACAAAAATCCCCATGCAAGAGAGCCAGCTTGCTCTTCATTAAGTGCTCAAAGCAGGCTCAGTGATCTGTAAATGAAAATGAAGTGTCAACATTCTGCCACAAACTCTTGCTTGATGCACCAACCACCTGGAACATGCATAAATGGGTAGGCAATTCTGAAATACACTACAGGTGTCCCCCCCTTGACAGATCGCTCAGCGACAATCTGCATATACGACGGAGGTTCTCAAAGTGTAAACAAAGAATTAAAGCTACAGTACTGTATTTTAAATGCAAAAAAATGTTGTCTTTAACTGTGTGTGTGTGTGGGGGGGGGAAGGTGGAGGAAGCGGCTGCTGCGGGGGGGGATCGCGTTTCATAAAGTTTGCTGAATTGCATCCTTTTTTTATCCTGCCGAACAGTGCCTGCTTCCCCCCCATGCCCCCGCGGCGTTCCTACCAGCAAGCAACAGAGCATTAATGGAGGCTTTATGGGAGGGGTGAGGAGCGTCTTTTCCCAGCGGCTCCACGTGTGCTTCAGCTACACCCCTGCTGTGATTGCCTCGTGCTGCCTGATTGTTCGCGCTCGTTCTACCTGATTGAAGCTCACTCGTGCTGCGCTGGCCTGCCTGCCTTATTGATCGTGCTGTTGCTGATTCCTAGCAGAGGACTCACTTAATGACGGTTTCACTATATGACGGGTTTTCCAGAATGTATCCTCATCGTTAAGCGGGGGACACCTGTATCTCCAAACATTGGTTGGCTCTATGCAGAGAGGCCCGATATTGACCATCAGCTGCATATAATTTCCATAGCATTAGAGGAGGGTATGTGGTCCATGCCTTCGTGACATCTCGTTTAGACTACTATAATGCACTCAGTGTAACTACTTTAAGTGACTCAGTTGAGCCACTGCTCCCGCAGATACACTGGCTGCCCAGTCGCTTCCAGGCCCAATTCAAGGTGCCAATACTTACCTTAAAAACCCTATATGGCCTGGGACCACGGTATCTGAGGGACTGTCTAGTCCCATATAATCCTGCCCGTTCTCTTAGGTCACTGCAGAAGGTCCTGTTATGAGTTCCACTGCCAGGAGAAGTTAAGGGTGCAGCGGAAAGGAACAAGGCCTTCTCAGTTGTGGCACCACTTTTATGGAACTCACTGCCAGAAAATCTAACATCTGCCCCTTCAGTAGAGAGTTTCCAGTGAGGCCTAAAAAATTTTTTTCATTAGCTTTTGGGGGTGGGTAAGGGTGGGATATTTCCGGTTCTTTTTATCTGGCCTGTTTCTTTTGTATGCTTATGTTTGTTGTCTTAGTATTTTTACCTTGTTGTGTATTGTCTTTTTACCTACCAAAACCAATGGGTTTTTAGAATTCTTATTACCATTTGCTGTGCTGGCTTTTTAAATTATGTTTCAGATTTTAAATGTTTAATTCTTTGAATTTTATTATCTATCTATCTATCTAAGTATTGTAAGTTGCCTTGAACTTATGGAAAGGCAGGGTATAAATCTTTCAAATAAATAAATAAAGGATGGAATTATTCACTCTTGAAGCCTAATGTGGTCCTCCAAAAGGGAGTGCGTTTCTATGACTATTCAGAAGTCTATTATTCACATGCTCGAAGACCGGGAGAAAGCAGATTAGTTGCCCTGTGAATAATTCTTCTGGTTCATTATGAGTACAAGAGCCAACCAGGACTTACAACAACAGACAATCTGTTAGAAATGCCACTTCTGGGAGACCTTTTACATTTAATTTGTTTACAAGCAGACGAGAAAACAATACACATTTATAATTTTGCTTATTTTCAGTCTTGCTGTTGCAGTGTGACAATTTTGTTGTAAGACAACAAAATCTTGGTGCACCAGCATAAAGTAAACCATACAAGACTAGAGGCAAAGAAAAAGAAAATTACTTCTCTTCCATCAGCTTGTCTGAAAAGAAGGGCATCTGCCCCCTCACCCTATATTATGCATTTCATACTCCAAAAGCTTTTTTGGTTTCCATTTGCCCTCTTATCAGCAACTTTGATTGAATTTGGTAGTTAAGTATACCAGCACCTTTGATTTTCATCTTCTCTGGGGGCTACACACTGATAAAGCCAATAATTTTTAGGAAAGGGAAAACCATGTTCAGTTGTCATTCAGTTTCTACTGAAGAAAGGAACATAGAAAGAAATTTTTATTTACAGTGAGGTTTCCCCAGTGATAGGCCAGCGGGTGGCGCAGTGGGTTAAACCGCTGAACCATGAGCTGTCGATCGAAAGGTCGGCAGTTCAAATCCGCAACGGGGTGAGCTCTCGTTGCTTGGCCAGCTCCTGCCAACCTAGCAGTTCCAAAGCATGTTAATGTGAGTAGATAAATAGGTACCGCTTGCAGGAAGGTAAACAGCGCTCCGTGTTCCAGCTGCATGCTACGCGCTGCGGCAAGGAGAGTCATGCCGTCCACATGACCACGGAGGCGTCTTCGGACAACGCTGGCTCTTCGGCTTTGAAATGGGGATGAGCAGCACACCCTAGAGTCGGACATGACTGGACTTAATTGTCAGGGGTCACCTTTACCTTTACCTTCCCCAGTGATGGCTATGAATTAACGGCTGAACAGAACTGCTGCCAGGACATTTAAGATGGGCAGGTCACCTAAATTGTTTGAGTAGCCCACGTTAGAACATTGTTTTCCCTTTCCTAAGAAAACTTTTCTACATTGAAAGAGGAAAACACACACCATGTAATTCCTTCATGGCAGCTATTAAAGTAAAGGTATACACCAGGGGTTCTCAACCAATGGTACTAGTGCCATCAGTGGTACTTCGGCCAACTGTTGGTGGTACTCAGACCACTGGAACCCCGCTCCGATGCGGCGCTTTTGGCAATGTGTCTTTGCTCCCGAGAGGCTCCTGCCTTTGACTAAGCCTCTCAGGAACACTGAGAAGGCCTCTCCCACCTACCCAGAGCCTCCTACCTGCATTTTCTGGCCTCTGTAAGCCTGAAAACCCAGAAGTAACTGGCAATGATGTCATTGCCAGTAACTTCCGGTGGTACGCAGCAGGAGAGTGGCGCCGGAGTTGGTACTTGGCTGGGAAGCGGGTGAGAACCCCTGGTATACCCCATTTGGTTAGTGAAAAAGTTATTCTGAAGTTAACCAAACTGAGCTTCTGAAAGAAAAATTATATATCAGCAAGACTGTAAAATACAGATGAAAAGAAAACAAGTGTTCTACCCTTAAATCATGCCTTTTACTTTTTGCAAGAGGAGATTTCATATTAATATTCTAACAACGTGTCTTATGGTCCGATCCTATTCCCCACTAGCCCACAGTACACAAAGTGCACACTGAATGCTATGGGGGGGGGACCAGACAGATAATGGGGTAATGCGCTCTAGTCTTATTTAGGTTTTTTATTTTGCCTCTTCAGCAATTGGGAGAGTACTTAACCTAGACTGGGTGGGAAAGGTCTCAAACCACAGCATAACCAAATGGTTGCAGAATGTTACTCGTGCCTAGTAAATCAAATCTGATTGACCTAATGTGAATTTTTAAATCAATAAGAATTGATTTAACAATGCATAAATTAACTTACAAGTATTCTGCGCTACCACAATGTGTCACTAAGCTATGGCGCTTTGATTTCAGAACTGCAATTATGTCAGTCTTCTATATGTATACGGTCTTACTAAATCTACTCTCCAGATCCATTGTAATTAAGATGACAACCTGCTTTGCGTGTATAGAATTTGGCAACAAAAGCAAACAGTAACGTTAAGTGCCTTGCTGCCAATCGCATTTATCCTAATAAACACAACACTTATGGTCTTCCTGTACAATACACAGACTTGCTGAGGCCAGCTCCTATAAATGAGGCAGACACCACACCTCTACCGAAGCTGCAGACAAGTCTAAATGATGCTGCATATCACTGTCTAATGCACTTTAATAGGACAAGGTTGGCTTAGCTCTGCTGAATACGGAAAATGAAGCTACTGTTGCTTCGCTATTAGATATGCATCTGCTAGACAGAACAATGTGGAGAGTGTAATCTAAGGAGAGTCTTGCGTGTGTGTAGTCTCCAGGGTTTTGAACACGTAGACTATCTATTATGCCAGTCATTAGAAACTGATAAAGAGGAGAACCTCCAAGTTAACTGGGGACAAAACTGCACTCAATTTGCTTTAGACAGACATTTAAACAATCTGATACTACTTTATTTTCAAAACAAACTATTAGGAGGAATTTTACCACCTTGCCCATGATCATTTCTACAGCACCATCTTACACACACCTGTTTCACTGCGTTGAACAAGGCTCTCGCACTTGGGCAACCCAATGCTATCCCCCGCAAGTCCATAGATGCAGCACTACCAGCAGAGCATGCACTCCATATTATGGGGGGGGGGAGGGTCTGGGAGTCAACGGGTAAATACTGATTCCCAGGTCAATATTTTGTATATATAAAAAGTATAAATATTTTATACTTATCTCTCTGTAGGCCGCCTAGCAGTCAATGGGTTGCCTCGGACGCATGCGAGCTCTTTTACTGGTGATAAGTCCAAGGAAAGTCAGGGGGCAGATCAGGGCCGGGAAAGGGGGAATAGGATCTGGCAAGTGCTGCTTCTGCTGAGATGCACCCTCTTCCCACCCCCAAAACGTCCCCAGCTCCTCACCCGAACCACCTCAATCCTCCCCTGAACTGACCATGACCCACCTCTGCCACGATTTTACCTGCTCTGGTGTGGTCTGGGTGAGCTGTTGGCGGGTGTATGGAGGCTATGGCCATTTGCACCAGCAGCTCTGGAGTGCCCATTTGAGATGCGCCTTTCGCTCCACTATAACTGGACTTATGACAGCGGATTGCAAGATCTGCTGCCGTAGGTCCAGAATAAAATAGTATGCTTGTTTTCTGAAAGGCTTTTTGCCAGTGCTAATGTAACGGTACGTAGGTCACACATGCACAGTAGTAATGCAGCTTTGGGGTAAGACTAAAAGCAGAAATAGGCATTTACGATCAATGCAAAGGTTTTTGTATGTGGTGGGGGCTTTTTTGTTTGTTTTAAGAGACCACAGGACTCTGAATACAAAACAGAAGGATAAAAGGCAAAATGCTGTGGGTTTTTTGTTTTTTTAAACAGTGTGGCTCATTTTTTTGAATGGCAGCAATCTATCACTTTCTGGTGAAGAAATACGCAGGCACAGGGAGAACGGTAGCCCATGTACAGCAAGACTGCAATGAGACACGATAACATGCCTGCATCATCAACAGAGTGTGAATTCAGTCCATTTAGGATGGCTGGAACTACTCCAAACATAACAGCACCTCATTTATTTCTGCACATTCTACAGAGATGGAAGGGTTGCAGAGCAGAAATGGCAAGCCAAAAACGTCCACCTGCTGAGTCATGCTGGCAATTCATGCTGCTATCCTGCTACGTTTATGCTGCTATCACAGTACTTTATGATGGGACTTTCATTGCAGTCATAGCCAGCGCATAAATGTAGAAGATGAACTACATGTCAGGACAAACAAGTCTTACATCCCTGTATTCCTAACTGCGATTTTCAACGTGAGGCAATTTTATCAATAAAGTATAGTACAAATTTAATCTCTCTCTCAAGGATTATACCAATTTCATCGGTCTGCGTACATGAAACCCACGGCTATTATTCTCACCAACATTAAAGCTGACTTTATAATAATCCTCTCCTAGTCAAGCCAGTATGTAAAGTTACGTTTTTCATGCTGTTTGGCTTATCTGATTTTTCCCCCATTTCTTATGGTGGCTCTTCAGCCATTTTATGTAGCAATAATAAAAGAGACTTCAAAACGATTTCCAGGAACCTGGAATGTTTGATAATCTTTATTATTTCAACTAGTGAAAAAAAAAACCCAAAGGGGGGGAATAGGGACCATAGCTCTGCGATAAAGAATAGGACTTGAACTCCTGCTGTCTCTAGTTACGGGGTCCGAAGAAACCCTGGAGAGTTAGATTCAAAACTTATGAACCATTTGGATTCAGTGCAATGGGCCGGACAGGCAGCCTCATTATTTTCCCTATGAAGCCAAGGTATATGACCACTGACTGCATGACACTGTTCTAGCCTAGCCCCCTTCTGCTAGCAGCAGGTAATTCTGCAGAGCCTCTGCAGATGTGATTGAACAACCCAACCATTTCTAATGCAGGCACAGAAAAATTGCCAGCCTGGTGAGAAGACTGCTGCTGCTGCCGCTGCCATGGGCTTGTCTTCTACCAAGCCCATGGCAGTGGGCAGTCTTCTTTAAGCACTTCCAAATCAGTGGCTTATGGCAAAACACAGGGGCTGGCTTCTTCTGGTTGGGTAATTCTTCTTATAGAAGTAAACCTTTGGTGGGGAGGGTGTGTGTCCCAGCCATCAGAATTTGGGAAAAACAGTGCTCCAATAACATGCCTGAGTGGCAGATTCACACACTCCGCTTCACACTCTTCTACAAAACCAGGAATTCCAGAAGTTTCTTCAAGGAGGACAAATACTTTTCTCCTCAGAAAGCTTCCTGCTGCGAAGACTGTGCAATCAAACTAGTCTTAATCACACAAATGCCACAAAGTGATTGTATAACGGAAATGAATCATGGGTGAGTTGAGATGAATTCCTGAGGTAGAAGGTCAAGGAAACCTCACGAGATTACCTTTCTAAATGACCATATAGTTTCCTGCCAACCTAGCAGTTCGAAAGCAAGAAATTGCAAGTAAATTAATAGGTACCGCCTCAGCGGGAAAGTAACAGCGATCCATGAGCGTCAGCATTAAGTCATGCCGACCGCAGAAGCGTCTTTGGACAGCGCTGGCTCTTCAGCTTTGAAACGGAGATGAACAACCGCCCCTAGAGTCGGTAACGACCGACTTTCAAGCCTTTGCCTTTAACTATAAACCATATATCATTAAACATACTCCCGTAAACGTATCATTTAGACCAGGTCTCAATCATGCAGACAACACAGTGTATGATTACCTCTTGCACGTGCAAGGAAATAATACAAGAGAAAATATACTGAAGTACTGAGACCACTCCTGGAAGGTCAACAGGCATGTGGATGCGAGCGAACCCGTGGATATTATATACAGGTGGGCCCCCATATCCACTGATTCGCTATCAACGGTTTCAGTTATCCACGGATCGTGGGGACCCCCCCAGGCTTTTACTTTTTTCCCGGTAAGCTTCGTTTCTTCCTTAAAGAAACAGGAGAAGCAGCCTCTGGCTGCTTATTGCAGGCAAGTAGGATGAGACTAAGTACTAGAGAGGCTCTGCTAGGTTAACAGAAACCTTGCAGAGCCTCTCTAGGACTTAGTCTCGTTCTACTTGCCTGCAATGGAGGCTGCTTCTCTGTTTGTTTTAAGGAAGAAACAAAGCTTGCTGAAAGAAAAATAAGAGCTGGGGGGCAAGCATGCCTGCCTGCAGGGGAGGCAGGGTGGGGGGTGGGCCCTCAGGAAACCATGGAGGTGGGTGTTCGCTCTTATCCACGGTTTCAAGTATCCACGGAGGGGCCTGGAACATATCCCCAGTGGATATGGGGGCCCACCTGTATCTGGATTTTCAGAAGACGTTTGACACGGTCCCTCATCAAAGGCTCCTGAGAAAACTCCACAGTCAGGGAATAAGAGGGCAGGTCCTCTGGTGGATTAGGAACTGGTTGAAGACCAGGAAACAGCGAGTGGGAGTCAATGGGCAATTTTCACAATGGTGAGAGGTGAAAAGTGGTGTGCCCCAAGGATCAGTCTTGGGACCGGTGCTTTTCAACTTATTCATAAATGACCTGGAGTTGGGGATAAGCAGTGAGGTGGCCAAGTTTGCAGATGACACTAAACTTTTCTGGGTGGTGAAGACCAGCAGGGATTGTGAAGAGCTCCAGAAGGATCTCTCCAAACTGGGAGCAAAATGGCAGATGCGCTTCAATGTAAGTAAGTGCAAAGTGATGCACATTGGGGCAAGAAACCAAAATTTCACATATACGCTAATGGGTTCTGAGTTGTCTGTGACGGATCAAGAGAGAGATCTTGGGGTGCTGGTGGACAGGTCGATGAAAGTGTCGACCCTGTATGCGGCGGCTGTAAAGAAGGCCAATTCCATGCTCGGAATCATTAAAAAAAGGGATTGAGAATAAAACGGCCAATATCATTATCCCTTTGTACAAATCGATGGTAAGGCCACATCTGGAGTATTGTGTCCATTTCTGGTCACCACACCTCAAAAAAGATATAGTTGAGTTGGAAAAAATGCAGAAAAGAGCGACCAGAATGATTCATGGGCTGGAGCACGTCCCTTATGAGGAAAGGCTACAGCGTCTGGGGCTTTTCAGTCTAGAAAAAAGGCGCCTGAGGGGGGACATGATTGAGACGTATAAAATTATGCATGGGATGGAGAGAGTGGATAGAGGGAAATTCTTCTCCCTCTCGCACAACACCAGAACCAGGGGACATGCACTAAAATTGAGTGGAGGGAGAGTTAGAACGGATAAAAGAAAATATTTCTTTACCCAATATTTCTTTATTCATCTGTGGAACTCCTTGCCACAGGATGTGGTGATGGCACCTGGCCTAGATGCCTTTAAAAGGGGTTTGGACAGATTCATGGAGGAAAAGACCATCACAGGTTACAAGCCATAAGCAACCTCCTGGTTTTAGAAGTAGGTTCTCTCTGTACCAGGTGCAGAGGAGTGGCAGCAGGAAACAGGTTATCTTGTTGGCTGTGTGCTCCCTGAGGCATCTCGTGGGGCCACTGTGTGATACAGAAAGCTGGACTAGATGGGCCTTTGGCCTGATCCAGCAGGGCTCTTCTTATGTTCTTATGTTAGAACTCCATTATAAACTACCTTGTGCAGGTGCTGAACAGTATGAATGAGCTCAACACTGTTTCCTAGATCGGAGGACAGTTAAGAGCACAGACAGAGACTGACCTTTAATGCTTGAGAGCACAAGCTAGTTAGATGTGATCAAATAGCCTGAAATGGCTGAACTTTCATTTAAAGCTCGCTCTGGCCTTACATGTCAGTGAGATAAAAAGTTAATGGGTGACCCAACTGTGTTTGAAATTATACAAAACAGACTGCTATGCAATTTTGCCATGATGTGTTTGCTTCTGTGGTTAGCCGCAGGGTGCAGAAAGGGGTAATCAGTATTGCTAGCCATAGAACAGAAGCAGACACTTAACAAAATGATATTTGCAAGGTGGCGATTTGAAGAAAAAGGAGGGAACCATTTTATGACAGTTGTATGGCGTCGTTACACGAAGGGGATTACTTTGAGGGAAGGCATCTGAACTTGCTTCAGTACACTTGCTGTTACTCAACTGAAATTACTCAACTGAAATATGACTTCTATAACCTATACTACTAGCCCAGTAATGCAAGCTAAAATATGGCTCCACCGAGGAAAAAGATGGTTCAGAAGCATCCAGTGGCTCAAATGAAAAGTGACAATGTATACAACATACAACACAGCCAAAATGTTCAGAAATCCAGCTTTATATGTTGTAAGGGTCAGTTGTAATTTACTCTTGTGAATCAACTGCAATGTTCTTGTCAGTGACATGACTATGGGTTGCATCCTAAGTTTAGCCAGTCAAGACTTAAGGCTGTGACGCGTTCTTCTGGTGTGTCTGACCTCCGGTTGGAACACACAGGAGCGCCGGAAGGCACGTTCCAGTTCACGCTAACGTAACCCAGGCACGTTCAGGTTCACGCTAACAGAATAACCCATGCTATTCTTTTGCTGACTTGTGCCGCGTTCAGCCAATCAGAGCCCATATTTGGAACTGTGGGAGTGGGATGCGGAGCAAATGCGGTAACCAATCAGAACAGAGTCTGAAGAGTCTTGATTCAGATTGGCTAAAAGAGGGGGTGGGGCAGAACATCTTCCCTTCTCCGTGCGGCTTTCTTTGATGTGCCTGGGGTTAGTAGCGTCGCGTTCCGGCACGCCAGCCGCACTGGACGAGACGCATGCAAGACAAAAGCAGATGTGCTTGGTGTGTCACAGCCATTAGTTATGATAAAGTCTCATTGATTTCAATGGAACTTAGTGATAACGAAGGATGTTAGTCACTACTAACGAAACTTAGGATACAACCCTGTCTTTTTGTCCCAGGAGAAGGATTAGTCATTGTCTGTGGAGAAAGAAGGTTGAAAGGGAAAATAGGGCAGAGTTAGAGTGGCAACTTTGAGGAAAATCTACAGAGAGAGAACTTGGCAGTTGCTCCACAGTAATGGTAAAAAAAAAAGAATGAAAAATTGGAAGTGGTCTTGCTGAAGATTTCACAACAGCTGAAACAGTTAAGGGAACATCCCAAAACGATGTTGATACTTAGTTTGAAAAAAACAAGTACCGGTACACTGTATGAGGAATAGCAATGGTTACCTTAACTGAAGAAGTTTGCTGTCCAAGAGATAAGCAGTGGTTACCTTTTCAGCAGTGAAACAGCATTGTCAAAAGCAACAAGTGAAATCCTGTACTCATGAATTTATCATAGAATTGTGTTTAAAGTTTAAAAGAAGAAAACATAGCCACACATGCCTACAGTGCAATTGTTACTTCTACACTGTTAAGATTTCATACTGCAGCAGCAACATGTGGACTGGGGAACAGGAGAGAGACAAGTCAGGAGGTATTTACTTCCCACACAAATACTGTACTCAGAAAGGGCAGATGTTGGGGTGGAGAGTAACCACACACTCTGCCACCTACCTGTTTCTCAGTTCCAAATGTTACTGCTGTGACATGGGATCCCAACCACAAGAAGTAATGTGTACATGTGAACTTGTATGAGATTCAGCATTTTAAGCCTGAATGTATAATACACTTTCATTAAAAAAAAATAATAATCCATGTTAGGTGATTTCCCCCCCCCCACTCTGAATTACTGCAGTTCCCCTTGCTACAATATAGAATTCCGTTGTGAATTCATTTTTTTTAATCATTGCAATTGCTCCCAATTTATTATACGAACTGCTTTAAATTCATGATGTTGGCTAAATTACATATTTTTCAGATCACTGGGGGCATTTCTCTAATCAGACCCATGTTTATAGTAGCTCTAATTTCCCCCAGTATGCCTGCACAAATCACTATTACCATGGTAAACAGAAGGAATAGTAACTATCATTTTATTTTACTTCCACAGTCTTATTTTATTACTGGCTTGGCTTAATGCCAATTTGCACATTTTAGACCATTCTTGTTACCACTTAAAGAAAGGATGATTGTTTTGTTAGCTGCCATGACGTTCAATTTTATGTTCAGGTTTCTATAAACACATGAAACAATCAAACTTTTCCTTCTTTTAGCATTTGCAAAGAAAATCAATATGGAACACTGTTCAAAATTGCAATTTACATATGAATAAAATATAATTGAAATTTTATTCACTAATCCTCAAATGTCAGAGAGACTCTAAAATAGCTCTGTAATGTCTCCATTTTCATCATAAAAGTAGTTTTGTGAAGAAAATACTTAAAAACCCAAAAAAAGTATAAGCAAGACTGAATCTCACCGAGCATAATACATTAACTAAACATTTTGGTGAAAAACAAGTTTCCATTTTTAAGGAAGCTTAAGATGAGAACACCACATGTCAATTGAAGCTAAACAGTGATAGTGAATTCATGGTGTCCAGCTATGAATTTGTACCGGTATATATACAAGCAAACCTATTTTAACTGAACAGAAGCCAGCAGATTTAAGGACAACGGGCAAGGCTGTGGAGGAAAGACCTATTTATTTTACTGGAAGTGAGGCAAATGGCATAGAGTGAATACAAAGAGGAAACAAAAAAACATTCGATTAAAGAACATATTGCAAACTGGGACAAGTCTGGAACCGTCTGAGGAAATAAGAGCTGTTCTATTTTCCTTTTGAAACAGCTATAATTTACAAAAGAAAAAAGAAAGAATTCTATAAGCCCATCTATGATGGATCCAAAAACTAGTCTGGGTGAACCACATGTTTGTCACTCTTGGAAACATTCTGGAGGTATGTATGCATATTCACAAGCCACAGTCAGATAGACAGATTTCATCTGACACTTTACTTAGAACTACTCCCTCTCTTTAACATGCCGTTAAGTGAAGCAGAAATAAAAAAAGGTTCCACTTCCATAACTCTAGTGACTTTCAAACCATATTGTCTCTTTCTCCTTATTTCAAGGGTACCAAGCTGCAATGAATGGGGACCCCTCACTCTAACAGAATCCCCTGTATTTGTGTGCAAACTAGAGACAGCTTGCACATCTCCACCAGCCTGACCTCAAAAACCTGCACATCCATAGGAGCAATTCAGCTAGAACATGTATTGGGCATGCCAGAAAATCTGGCTGGGTCTAGGTGAAACAAAGGGCCAGGCAGGAAATGGCTAGCATCCTGCTGAGTTTGAAATTCACCTGCCCATTGGTTAAGTCCAACCAACCTGACCATGATGAATAGGAAGGTCAAGGAATCAAAGGTTCTACCTTTGGACCAGCCAATCAGAACAGTACAATCTGGAACCAGAAGTTGTTCCTATAAGGAGCTAGCTACTTTGAATCTGGGCATGTTTTTGGATCTGGCATGTGTATCCAGTAGGGATAAACATAGCCTTTCCACTGCTAAGTGCCTCCCTGGCTCCCCTTAGAAGTGAACAAGGAAATTGCAATGCAATTTGGTCCCATGCTATGGCACCAGGGAGTGAGCACTGCCTAGCTCCCCTCCCCTTGTGGGAGTGATTGGTATATACCTGTGCGCAGGCGGGGCTTGTATGCATTTAAGCAGTTCCCTGCCTGGCACAACTTCCTCTTTGCACGTGGTGCCCACCCGAACCCTCACAGCAACGGTGAAGCTTGTCTCTCTCTTTACTCCTTTCTCTCTGGGGGGCATCCTGCTGCGAGGCTCAGCGGGTTCCTTTGACCAGCGCGCCAATTTTTCTACTTTGGAGGCTGCCAGCTGTGAGTGGTGCAGCGGCCGGCATATTGGCATCAGGTTTGAGGATCGGGGGAGGGGGGGGTCGTGGTAGCCGGTTCCGTTTTTTTCCCCTTCGAACAAGCATTTTACACTATTCTGAATAAAACAAAGTTTATTTGCTCAGTCTTTAAGACATTGGTTCTTAAACCATAGGGCAACCCATAGTGACATTCAGGCTGCAGGGCAGTTGAGCAGCCCTTACAAATAGCAGCAGACAGGAACTCTTCTTGCCCTGCTAACAGGGGAGAAGCGATAAGGTATCACACACCGTGAGGAGCATAGCACCCAGCCCTCACAGAGGTAGAAGAAAGTGTTAAATTCGCAAACCCTCCCTGATACAGCTTGCTAAAAAGGGGAAATATTAAATTCCGTGTGTGTCCTCCATTGCTGCGACTAATACATAATCAGACAGACAAGTTATCCAACAGAGATAGCAATGCCGTTAAGGCAGAATCACATATCCAAATTTAATAGAGGAACTAATCAAGAGTGATAACACAATTGGAAATGTCAAATTATTTGACTCGGCAACAGGTACATTTGCTAGTATTCATGTCCTGACTGGTGAAAAAAAAAGTGTATTACCACAGAATTATTTGGCGTTTCACAATATAGGACAACTAATTGCTAAGGAAAATGTGCCTGTGCTCCTCAGAAATGAACTCAGAATGCAAATGTAAGGGATTGTTTTTCCTGAGAGTAGAATTACATTTTGCTCAAGTGAACACTGATGTAACAGCTGAGTCCTAAATGACCCGCCTGCTGCTATCTCTTGCAAAGGCAGCCGAATGAACGTAACCGAGGAATAGGAGTCAGAAACATTCAGCTGCAGCTATTCATGCTGAAATATTCTGTAAGACCCAAACAAACTGTATTCTACACAGTTCACTTTGTTTCCTAACCCCTTCCTTCAAGACCTTCTCATTTGTTATTCACTTCGTATGGCTACTGCCTAGACTTTTTATCCTGTGTCAGTTGATTCAAATAGCAAAAGGAAAACTTTGGCAAATACTGTACAGTCACACAAATGATGTTGGCCCACATTAAACATGTTGCCTCCATTAAAATAAGATCATTAATGGCGACAAAACCCTTTCGTTAGCATTATGCATTTTCCCATTCCAAGAAAGCATTTGCTGGGGCAAATACCAAGAACTGACCAATGACACTGCAAGGTTAATAGCACCAACTTAATCATATTAGAAATATTCATGTTTCAAAGTAAGTTCACTGAAATCTGCATTTTATTAAACTGCTGAACACTGCAGAAACACAGCATAACATATTAAGCTTATGCTTTATGGGATTAAAATGTTAGGATCACAGACTCTGTGGGCTAAAGTGAGTCTGAAAATGAAATTTTGCGTATGCTAGTGTAAGTAGAATGATCCTCAAAGCCTGGAGATACACATTAAGATGATACAACTTTTGTCCTTTTCAATACTTTGTTTTCTTTCAGAGCACCTTTTGACCCTGAAATTGCTATAATTGCAGCTATTCAGAGACAAAGTGAAGTAATATGCTGGTGATATGCTTCTTAGGTTGCTATGTTACAGTGATTATCTAATTAGCTACCTGGCTGAAGTGAATAGTAATGGCAGCATTTAAACAAATCGATAAAATACATCCAATCAGTTCTTGGCAGGCTTCTATCCAGGCTTTATAAATACAGGCTTTGAAAATAACCATTCAAAAATATGCTTGGGCAGCTTCACACAGGGATTGTAAACTGTAAATGCTGACACATAAGACAATCTTTTAAGTAAGCCCATCTAATTGGTCTAGAAGACAAGTTCCAGTCTCTGGAAGGGTTGATAAAATAGAAGTTAATATAATAAACCATTAATGCTGTTTTTGCATCTTCTCTGAAAGCAGACATAAGCTACAAAAGGAAAAAGGAGGACGACTTTGCAAGTGTACTAATAATACATTTTCAGGCTATGTTAGGATAGGTGAAACAAAGTGCAATGCTAATGCATGAACAAAGTTTATCTAGAGCATCCTGCTGTTTTATTTTGTAATTTATATCCTGTCAAACATGGTTCTGTAGAGCTCTAACAAAATACAGTATAAGCACAATAAAAAAACAGTATTGAATTCAAAACATCATCCATTCAAAATCACATGCCTGGTCAAGAAAATAGGAGAACATAAAAATCTATGACACCAGAATTCACAAGCCAGGTTACTATTTTTGAGGAGCAGGTGAACCAACGTAACTCTCAGAACAAAACACAACTGGAACAAACCCAATCTGTTGGGCCTCCCACTGTCAAGTTATCTCGCTTTTCTGGTCTAAGCTTCACTTTACTGACCCTCATCCAGTCTAACATCCCCACCAGACACCCATTGAAGGCATCTGTTGCCTCATCCGAAAGGACAAAACAGTGCTGAGGGGGATCGGCACACTGAAGATGCGCCAATCCAGATTTCTGGTTAACATTTTCAGCCGATGCTGAAAAGCATAGGTAACAAGACTGAAGCTTGCCCCATAGAGTGGAGCAGAAGTTTCCAGAACTACTTCTGAGACTTAATAGGTAGGAACGAAGCCATCGCAAAGCAGTATCTCCAATTTATTCAGGATACTCAGAAGGATATTGTGATCAATCACATTAAAAGCAGCAGAGCAGTCCAGGAGAAGCTTACACTCCCTCTATCTTCCAGGATAGGTCATCCACCAGGGAAGGCAAGGCAGCTTCAGTCACAAAGCTGGTCCTTAAGTAGCAGCCAGATCCACCGCAGATCCTTGCGCCGGCCTCCCTTACTCCTGAGTCAGCATGCTTGCGACAACTCCCGAGTCAGCATGTTTGCGACAACTCGGGAGTAAGGGAGGCCGGTGCAAAGCCGGCTGTCCTCACTCCATCGCCAGGATGTCCATGTGGCCGGCAGAGGAAGGTAAGGCTCCGGCACCTGCCGCATGGGCAGTCTGGGAGGAGATGGAGGAAAGCCATTGGCTGAGCTGGCCCGGGAGGGGGCGGGGATGGCGTCCGTCATATCCCCGTCCCTGCCGGCTCGGTCGTTACACGACCTCCTCCTACTTCCACCAGCTATTTAGCTGGCGGAAATCAGAGGAGGTAAATTTCCAGGGGAGCCCAGTTTCCTGCTGATGTGTCTGTAGCTCCAAGCAACATGGACACTAAGCCAAAAGTGATCTGCAAGGCCCTCCAACCCAAACCGCTTTCTGTTAGCGCTTCCTGCTTCCTGTTAGCGTTTGCAGAAAGCACAGAGACAGCAAGACACACCACAGTGTTACATTGGGCTGCAATCAGAGGCAGATAAGTCATTTGCGCAATGGGGGAAATTTGTGAACCGCTTCTTATAGGGTTTGTTGTTATCCGCGATTTCCTGTTTTCGCTGTAGCAGCAGGAACCTATCCCTCGCGAATACGGGGCGGGGGGGCTGTATTATGACTTTTAAATTGTCTATCTCCACAAGTGATTATATCAGTACATTTGTAAAGGAGTTACAACCTTTATGTAACCATTAGCATAACTTAAGAATGCCAAGGCACTCAAAGGAGGGAGCTACTAGATGACCTCATTGCAAGTGGAAGGTCATGTGAAAAGAGGCACTCTCTTTAGTAACTGCAAGCCGCCATTCCAACTGGTGGCTATTTAAGTCAGACAATCCTTTCCTTCACTACAGAACTGTCATTACAATTCTAAATTAGGTTTTCTAAAAAGGTGGATTTAATGTCGAACATTTCTAAGTTCAGTACAATCTGAGCGGCATGCAAGATGTAAAATTCATTTAATTTACATCATGTATGCTCAGTTGATCACAAAGCTAAATGATGACTATCTTCATATTCATCCCCATGACTCTGCCTTACTGTTCATTTCTCTGGCTACAGCTATAATTTGGAGATTTTTCATAGAACTGAAGAAACAAATGCGAACATTTGATGGTACCAAAAGATAAAATAATTACACATGAAATGCAACATACTCAGTGTTAAACGACAATGAGAACAAATTATCCCACTATTTACTACTTAGCATACTATAGTGGTTGAAATGTAAGAGAAAGTATTAGGTTCAAAGTTCATACTAATATAACTAGCTCCCTGAGTTATGGATGTCCGAGTTACAGACAGCTGTGTTGGTGCTTTCGTGCAGGCACAGTATGTCCTTCAGTGGTCCCTTTGTGCAGGCGCAATAGCACTGGGTTGGTTGGCAAGAACCAGATGTTTCAAATAAAGTAGACACCTCTGGAACCTAACCTGTACTTAAGTAGGAGACTCAAGGTCCAATCCTACCTAACTTCCTGTGTAGTGATGCAGCAGCGGCAGCACAGCCTCCGCTGTATCCCGCGGGGGAGGTTTGGCTACTGGAGTCTTCCTCGGGGTAGGAGGAGACATTTGCCCCTTTGCCCCATGGTAAGCCCCAGAAGCCGCTATGGGTCAACTTGGCTCTGTGCTAGATCTATAGCTGGCGCAAGTCTGAGTAGATCTGTTTAGGTGAATCAGGCCTGGGAAGGGAAACTGGATTCAGCATGCGCCGCCAAATCTACTCCCCCTCCCAGGCCTGATCTGCCAATCCCCATCCTATCTCCTCCTTGTTCCGCTCTCTCCCCGCCCCATTCTACCCCCTGCACTGGGCTTACCTGCTCCAGTAGGCCTTCTGAGGTCTGCCGGCAGGCGGGAGAAGGCTCCAGCTTTCCCACCAGCACTGGCGTCCAGTGCGCTGGGGTCCAGCGTTTTACAGCTACTGTGCTACCACGCCTCTTAACATGCTCTTTGCATGGTTTTGGCAAACTTAGAAGTGCAGGACTTCCGGTTTTATTTAAAGGGACCACACCCACAAATAATCTTTGCTTACCTAGTCCCTGTAAATAAAACTGGAAGTCCTGCACTGCTGGGTTTGTGAAAACCTTGTGAGGAGCACAGTAAGGAGGGGAACCAGCTTTCCTCTTTAGCAGGCGGAAAATGGATCAATGCTGCTGGCGTCTGCGGCCGGCTGGAGGGAGGTGGTGGCAGACTTGGGATGAAGGACACCCAAATCCGCTGCCCTCTCATTCCCCAGCAATCTGCCACTGATGCAACCTGCATCATCTTGCCTCACAGATGGGCCACCCCTGCAATACATGCATGATGCTCCGTGTGAGTAGAAGCTTCTTCTCACACTTCAAGGTAGAGGAAAGCGCCAGCTATGCAGTGGACAAGCAGGTAGGCATGTTTCTTAGACAACGAAGGCAACAAGTACTACTCACATATATCCGTTCACTTTTTGTACCTTTCTTGAGGGTGACAGAGGGCACTTTCCCCTTGTCTACTTGTATGCCTAAACTTGGAAATACCAACGGGCCAAGTGAACTGGGTTTCTATGTGACTGCTAACTGGCATTTGCTTCTGTCTTCACTGTCCTCTTTTACCCTGGAATAAGTCATGCTGGTACTCTGACAATAAAACCAGCCTGCTTTCGACAGCAGCAGATTGTCACTCCAGCTCAAACTATCCACTATGGTCCTGTCTGTAGCTGTATACTTAACAGAAAGGCGACAAGCAGCTATAGAATTTTTCCCTCCCCCCCCCATGTAGTGAGAAAAATGTCCAGAGAATGGTCTGAGCTGAGGACACACAATGAGGTTACACTGTTGAAGCTATGTAGGTAGCTTTGTGAACTAAGTCGTTCTCCCCCCCACCCAAAAAAAAAAAACTTAGTTTTTGGGTTGCTCCTGAGGTAAAAATATTTACTTACTTGGAAGTCTTTTTCCTCTAGGATCTCCTTCTTCCATCTGACAAGAAAGGCAGCGCAGACATACAAGTGGAAGTGAGAAAAACCCTCTGGTTCAGACTGTTAAAAAAGAAAATAATTTATATATGTGATCAGACATTGACAAGATTACAGAATAGTTAAGACGATGTCCTGCTGTTTTTCTAGTCACTCCAAAATTCATCCTCCTCAGAAGCAAAATTGTGCTTTTAAAATCAATTATTAAATCTAACTCCAGAAACAAATCCCAAGTAATCTTTGCTTTCGCCAGTGAACAAAGTTTTTTTCAGAGTCGCTCCATCATATTATACAAAAGGATTACTGCATGCATCAACAAGTAAGTTTATGTAGTAAGCATAAAGAAACAATCATTGCTAATAGCAGATGTGAAGCAAGGGCAACGACAACTTTCCCTGGTCCTCTTTAAACTTGCACTCCCAAGAGATTTTTGAAGCATGTGCGCCTTCCTAAGGCTACTTTGGAGGAACTCTGTTTACATGCAACCATAAATGGCCATAAATGTGCAGGCATACAGTAGATAAACGGCAATTATGGGTTTGTTCCAAAGAACCAGGAATGGAAAGGAAGTAGCTGCTAGTGCTGTTTGACACAAGAGCTTGTGCAAGAGTTCATGCAATACTATAATCAGTAAATTCAACAGCAATTCTTTTGCTTCTGGAGGTGACAGAATCTTTTCAATGCACAAATAATGTGAGGTGCAAGACAGCCCATCTGTGAGAAAATGACACCTTTGGGTATATAAACCAGGGAGAACTCATGAACAGACTGATTCGAATGATACGGCTCCAGATCAACAGAAATTGTATCTCCATCACAGGTTAATGAAAAGTTTGAAAGGCTAAGTAACAGTGTTATTTAGGACGCAAACTGAAAGACGATTTGCACAGGCATGGACAAGGATAGAACGGTTCTAAATTACCGTATTTATCGGCGTATAAAACGCACCGGCGTATAAGACGCACCTTCCTTTTGGCCCTGGGTTTCAAGAAAAAAAGATTTAAAGCATTTTGGGCCACTTGGCCACTTACTGCTTGGCTGCTTAATTAGCTAATTTACATAAATTGCACAAAAATACCAGGATCTCTTTTAAAACACACAGCAATAAGACACATGAACAAAATGCACCAGAACATAAATCCCAAGTACAAAAAAAAACCCAGACTCAACTCTTTTTCCCCCAACCCACCCATGCACAGTTTCCAAAGTAAAGAACATAAAAGTACAAAAAAAAAACAGACTCAACTCTTACCCCACCCCACCTACGCAGTTTCCAAAGCCTCCCCAACTAGGCCCAGTTCAGAAGCTTACCCAAGTTGCATTCAATCCGAGGAGAGCTGGGAAGACCACGCCCTCTGCAGCTCAGCTGAACTTAACTGAGGAGCACAGCGCCCTCTGCTGGCTGCTGAGAAGCTCAACTCATGCACGTGCATAAATTAAACCTGACAAACAGCTGTAGATCGGATAGATTAGTTAGGGAAGAAAGCACAAGGGAGCTCTCCGGCTCCGGAAAAACACGGTAAGCCCGAAAATGCTTTAAAACGGGCAAGGGGGGGGGGAAAGGATTTTTTTTAGTATTGGCGTATAAAACGCACCCTACTATTTTGGGTCACAAATGTAGACAAAAAAGTGCGTCTTATACGCCAATAAATACGGTATCTGGTATTACCTACATGTTTTTGTTATATTAAAAAAAAAAAAACCAACCCCTGAGACTATATTTGTGGATATACTGAAAACCTTTGCAGGAGGAATGCTCTCAAATCTACACTTCCTTTGAGGTTAAGCTGTAGTGCTGAAGCTAAGCAGATCGAGATCTGGTCAGTGCCTGGATGGGTGACCACCTGGGAAGTTATGTATGCCATTTTGAGTTCCATGATGAAAGAAAGGCAGGATACAAACATAATACATAAATAAAGAGCACCAGCAGCTTCACAAGTGTGTAAAGTTAGGGCATTGTACTATTATACGAGTTAAAACCGATGTGTATGTTCTAGAAAAAAAATCTTAAGTTATTACTACATTTCTATCCTGCCCTTTTTCACATCATACAACTCAAGGCAGCTTACACAGAGTTTCCAGGGAGTCAACTCAGGCAGACTTTGATCTGCTTCAATTCAGCACAATGTGGCCCCTGAACAAATGAGAAATTCTGGTTCTGGATAGGAGGGGCAACAGGTTATTCCATATATATATATATATATATATTGGCCACATAGTTTTTCTATCCCTATCTGATCAAAGAGAAAGTGGAGACAGAAAGCAGAAAGATTTAACTCAGCAAGTGCAATTTCTGGCTGGTTAGGTGCCAGAACTTCTAGAATTTATCCTGGAGATAGCTTCTGTATCGCTCTTTGAACCAAACGTGTGTGCCATTATAAAGTGGCTCGTAGGGAGGTCCCTGGGTAAGAAATAAACAAGGACAAGCTAGTCAATAGCTCCTCCAGATCTAGATGTGGGGAGACGCTGTCCTGCATAAAAGCTATGCCCCTTCAAAGCAGGTTCTCCATCAGCAATTAGAATTTCTGGAGTAAGCTAGAGAAGAACTTGAGCACAAAGTTCACAAGAAACTTCTCAGTAACCTTTACAAACAATCACACAAACTATATCAAGCATTCGTAATTTAAAAGAGAAAGAAGAAAATTGCAAGCCATGCCAAAGATGTGAATCTATTCTTGATATTTTCCTCTTTCATGTTGCTTTCCAATACTGTTTTCCTAGGCTCTTTAAATTAAATCAAATAGGCCTAAGTATTCAATTCATTAAAGGAAAAATGCATATTCTCTTTAGATTTAAGAATTCATCATGGTTCAGAGATAAAACTAAGCTACAAAGTATTTCAAATGGATAGTCTTGGACAGTTTTGGAAATTGAGCAAAGCACCTAACGCATAATTGCCTTTCCTAACACCTGCTACCTATTATAACTTTCCATTTGCAGCTCTTGAAGTTACAAGCAGTTTCATCTTTAAATGTATAAAACTGCAGGCCGGTAGCTAAAAGCTGCATAAAAATCAAATATAAACAATGACCTTGATTTAAATATTTTAGCAAAAAAAGCTTAAGACAGATGTACAGCCTTCCAGAAGACTTATTCTGAACATATTAGGTGTGACTCAGAGCACATCATCATAGAACCATCTGTCATCATCAATAAAAATCATTTATATGGTTAACATCACAAATATCACATCGCCTCGCAAAAAGTTTATCGCTCCCGTGGCCAAAATCGAAGCCATTATTTCAGACTTTGCCCTCAAGATCTCATGAATTAGTCAGAGGTCGACTGTAGATTGGGGGAATAAGAAAAGTTGTAGTAAAGCAGAAAACATTTCACGGTTGTATTGCGCACCACCAGCTGAAAAGGAAATGTTATCAATTCATAATTGCACCAAAGCCAATTTCCCTGCTATATTAGAAGATATTTAAACCAAACCATCTAAAGGGTCAATTCCCAGCCTCAGAAGAGGCTACATACAGACTTAGCAGTACCTTTAGATTATTTCTAATAACTTTTAAAGTAATAACATTTTAGACCTGCAATATGAATCTTAAAGACATCAAATATTAACAGTATTCTTTCAACTATTTTTATAGTGCCACACCATTGTGGTTATTAAATATTCAATACAATACCATATCGGAAAAATTTCTCGTCATCAAATATTCTGACCCTCTGAGGGCAGGAACACAGAATACGTTCTAGGGAAGCAATTTTATAGGACTACTTAAGGTAGGGAGGGTTCTATGTTTGAGGCGAAAGTTCACAGGTTAATCCTGCTCCAGAGGGCTCCAGGACCTGCAGGAGTAGCTTATCCAGATAGAGCTCCCATGGAAAAACTGTGTGTGTCTCACCAGTCAACTTCCTGGTGCCCAACCAGGAAAAGCTAAGAAACCGGACAAATGAAACTCCTCTTTCACTGCCACCTCTGCAGCCGAGGGTGGTGGCAGCATAGATAATTCACATTTGTCTGCTGCCTGGTTTTTGGACACAATAGGGAGGGGATATCAGGCACATGGTCACATTTTTCAAAGCATGGAGGGAGCACACCACTGGGGGCCCCTGCAGTGCTTTTGTCCCAGAGTCCCCCAAACGTTGGAGTTGCCACTATGGCCCACACAATGGCTCAAGTAACTTTCCTGCCATCAGAACATCCGTACCACTTAATCACAAAAGTTTCACCTGAAGTGCTTCCCTTCTTTGGCACCAAGCCAAACAGCATCATCCTACATATGAACTCTGTTGTACTGAGTTCAGACGTATTCCCAGGTAAGAGTATGTAGTATGTAAATAAACATACTTACCTGGGAGTAAACCCAATTGAACTCAATGGAACCTACTTATTTATTTAGAAGATTTCTATACTGCCTTTCTCCAGGCTACAAGCCTGGCGCTCAAGGCTACAAGCCTACGTCTTCCGAGTAGACGTGCAAAGGATTGGGCTGTAAGAAGTCAAAGTAGGCAGGAGGTGTGGTCTGGAGGTTGAGCTGTCACCTTCCCTTAAAGAGCTAAAGCCCGACCCACACCGCATGATTTCCGGCGCGTCCCAGACGCGTGCGGAGCTGTGTAGTCACCATTTCAGGAGAGAGCAGCTGAACGCGGGAGAGCTGTGCTCTCCTGAGTTCCGGCACAAGCGGAATAGTTTGTTGTCCATGATTTGAGGGGCGGGTATGCGGAGCTACTGCAGCCACCAATCAGATGAGAGGGTGAGATGAAAGGGGTTGTCAATCAGAACTCACTTGAGTCTCCAATTTCTCTTGGATCCATTTCTCCTTCTCACAAAAGTTAGCAAGATGAATTATATTCCTGGCACAAATTGTTTTGTTAGTTCTCTCCTTCCTGCCCCTCTCTCTCTTCTCTCGTGTATCGGACCGCACTTGTGCTTAGCCAATCACCGCTGCGCTTTCTAAGAAGGCGGGACAACAGGAGGGACTATTTGCAAGAAGAGGCTTGTAGAGACAAGGTCAGTGCTGGGAGGCGAGCGGCCAGGCACCTACACTCGCTCGCCTCCGCATCTGATCTCATGCGGTGTGGGTCGGGCTTTAAGCAGGACCAGCAGCTTGGGAGACTGAGAAGCTGATGGCATATCTCTTTGGAGGAGTCAGCTGGCAAAACATTTTGAGAACCACTAACAGGACAGGGTAGGGAGATTTTGATGATATCATGGAAAACGGTCTGAAGCTTGGTTTGCAGCTGCCTGCGAGAGCTTGGAGGGCACAAGGGTCCGCCAGCCAGAATGACGACTGCACTATGAAGGGAAACGTCTGGAGAAATTAAGGGTTCAATGAGATTTTCTCATGGAACAATACTTGTAAAAACCCATTGAAAAATGGGGTTTATGTTCAGCCTGCCTATGTAAACCGCCTTGAGTCTATGAGAAAGCAGGTATATAAATACTGTAATAAATAAAATAAAAGTATTTTGAATAATAATACTTATTTTAAATATAGTGGTTTGTTGGATTAGGTACCATCCACATACTCTATATAAGAGATTGTTTAATGAATACTTCTGAGAAATTACACCAATGTTTTATGTTTGTGCAATAGTTAAGTATTTATATCATACACCTAGATAAAAGTACTCTACATTTATATATTGTATCATTTTAAAAAAATGATCTTGCTGTTCTAAAGTAACACTCATCAGGCTGAAAGAGTAGAATATTGATTTCTGTTTTAGAATTATTGCTTGTGCTAGAAATGATGGGAAAAGATGCTCTGTCAACTACAGTTGACTGTGGAATGAACCCCAACAGTAATTAGACAAATTCAGAATTGAATCGTTCTTGCAAGAATGCTGCAAGGTCCCCCCCCTTTTGTTAGTCTTTCCAATATAACAAAACATTATCAAATTAAGTGTGCAAGAGTTTAAGCTACTCTTAAGATGGGACACAGATCCGACATAATGAAAAGAAAAAGTTTAGCAGAATCCTAACAGGACTGAATTACCAATTTTGGAAGACCAGAGCAACCTATTTTTAAAAAATATATATATAGTTTACATCAAATTAAAAAATACTACTGTATAACAAAACAAACTAAGACTACCAACACCACATCAGTAATAAAATAGCCATGTAAATACAATATCAATAAAATCAACAATCAACAAAATAATTGGCCAAATAAAGTCAACTCCCCTTCAAAAAGTCAGCAAAGTGGAAAAAGTCCTAAATTCAACTGAGAATGCAACAGACCAAGCATCACACCAGAAAAGGCCCTGTCACTGCCAACTGTGATAGCACCCATTATAGGGCTACATGTGAAGACATCACAGCCCAAACCTAAATTCCCCGTGCCGTGCCAACGCAGTAGCACCAGTACGGGGGTAAATAAGCAGGTGGGAGGTCTCCCCAGGGTAAGGGGACATAATGTCCCGGACATTTGTCCCCTTGGTCTGAGGTTAGCCCCAGCCACCACTATGGGTCAACTCGGACCTGCGCCAGTGATATCGCTGGCACAAGAACAAGTTGATCTGTTTTGGGAGGAAAGATAGATAAGATACAGTGCGCACCGGTACCGCTGATCCCACCCAGGCCCAATATGCTTGGAATCAGCACATGCCTGAGCTCTGCAATGCTGCAGTGCCACCTGATGGCTAATTAATTAATTGCAAGTTTGACTAAATTCATTCCTTTTCTTGTTCAATTGGTTCGGCTATCCTTTTTGAAAAAAATAGTATTAGCATTTTAATAAACCTTTTCATCTTACTCTGAGTCGTCTTGTTCTGAGAAATCAGTGGAATTGTCATCGCCTTGCTCTGCAGGTGCTGTGAGAATGAATCTTAGAAGGTTAAGTATTGTCCCAGGAGGAAGTACTTACTCAGGGGAGCTCCCTGACTATCCTGAGCTGGTGGTAGCAGATTTGAACTATCAAGGGGTGTCCCCAGTAAGCCGCGTGACCAAACCGAAGGGCAAGAGGGGGGAAAGGGAAGGGAGTGAGCACCGAGCCCTAGGCGCTACTGCCCTGAAGCATTGTGTGGTTACTGGAACCCCTCTCTGGACCCTAACACCACAGCATTCTCTTTTGTGAAGAGCCCTATCCTATCCTCTCTCCCCCCCCCCACATAGCATAAGAACATAAGAGCCCTGCTGGATCAGGCCAAAAGCCTATCTAGTCCAGCTTCCTGTGTCACACAGTGGCCCCACCAGATGCCTCAGGGAGCACATAAGACAACAAGATATCCTGTGTCCAGTCGCCACTCCCTCGCACCTGGCACAGAGAAAACCCACTTCTAAAAACCAGGAGGTTGCTTATGGCTTGTAACCTGTGATGGTCTTTTCCTCCATGAATCTGTCCAAACCCCTTTTAAAGGCATCTAGGCCAGATGCCATCACCACATCCTGTGGCAAGGAGTTCCACAGATGAATTACACGCTGGGTAAAGAAATATTTTCTTTTGTCTGTTCTAACTCTCCCTCCACTCAATTTTAGTGCATGTCCCCTGGTTCTGGTGTTGTGCGAGAGGGAGAAGAATTTCCCTCTATCCACTCTCTCCATCCCATGCATAATTTTATAAGTCTCAATCATGTCCCCCCTCAGGCGACTTTTTTCTAGGCTGAAAAGCCCCAGACGCTGTAGCCTTTCCTCATAAGGGAGGTGCTCCAGCCCACGAATCATTCTGGTTGCTCTTTTCTGCACCTTTTCCAATTCAACTATATCCTTTTTGAGGTGTGGTGACCAGAACTGGACACAATACTCCAGATGTTGCTTTACCATCGATTTGTACAAAGGCATAATGATATTGGCCGTTTTATTCTCAATCCCTTTTTTAATGATCCCGAGCATGGAATTGGCCTTCTTCACAGCCGCCGCACACTGGGTCGACACTTCCATCGACCTGTCCACCAGCACCCCAAGATCTCTCTCTTGATCCGTCACAGACAACTCAGAACCCATTAGCTTATATGTGAACTTTTGGTTTCTTGCCCCAAAGTGCATCACTTTGCACTTACTTACATTGAAGCGCATCTGCCATTTTGCTGCCCATTCTCCCAGTTTGGAGAGGTCCTTCTGGAGCTCTTCACAATCCCTGCTGGTTTAGTGTCATCTGCAAACTTGGCCACCTCACTGCCTATCCCCGACTCCAGGTCATTTATAAGTTGAAAAGCACCGGTCCCAAGACCGATCCTTGGGGCACACCGCTTTTCACCTCTTGCCATTGTGAAAATTGCCCATTGACTCCCACTCGCTGTTTCCTGGTCTTCAACCAGTTCCTAATCCACAAGAGGACCTGCCCTCTTATTCCCTGACTGTGGAGTTTTCTCAGGAGCCTTTCATGAGGGACCGTGTCAAACGCCTTCTGAAAATCCAGATATATAATATCCACGGGTTCGCTCGCATCCACATGACTGTTGACCTTTTCAAAAAATTCTAACAGGTTTGTGAGGCAAGACTTCCCCTTGCAGAAGCCATGCTGACTCTCCCTCAGCAGAGCTTGTTCTTCTATGTATTTTAAGATTTTATCCTTAATGAGACTTTCCACCATCTTCCCTGGAACAGATGTTAGGCTGACCGGCCTGTAGTTTCCCGGGTCCCCCCTCCTTCCTTTTATAAAGATTGGCGTGACATTAGCTATCCTCCAATCCTCTGGCACAGTGGCAGTTTTAAGGGATAATTTGCATATTTGGGTCAAGAGGTCAGCAACTTCATTCTTGAGTTCCTTCAGAACTCTTGGGTGGATGCCATCCGGGCCTGGTGATTTATTGATCTTTATTTTGTCAATTAAGTCTGAGACGTCTTCTCTTTTAACCTCTATTTGACTTAATTCTTTAGTCAGGGGAGACCGTTCTGGCAGCGGTATTTGCCCGAGGTCTTCTGCCGTGAAGACAGATGCAAAGAACTCATTTAATTTCTCTGCAGTCTCCAAGTCCCCTTTTATCACCCCTTTCTCTCCCTCACCATCCAGCGGACCAACCGTTTCCATGGCAGGTTTCCTGCTTCTAACATATTTGAAGAAGCTTTTATTATTCCCTTTTATGTTGCCTGCCATACGTTCCTCAAAGTCTTTCTTGGCTTCCCATATCATCTTTTTACACTTCTTTTGCCACAGTTTGTGCTCCTGTTTATTTTCCTCATTAGGGCAAGACTTCCATTTACGGAAGGAAGCTTCCTTGCCTTTTATAGCCTCCTTAACTGTGCTTGTTAGCCATGCCAGTACCCTCCTGGACTTGGTCGAGCCCTTCCTCCTTAGTGGGATACACTCCCGTTGGGCCTCTATGACTGTTGTTTTAAACAGCCTCCATGCACTCTGGAGCGATTGGACTCTTTTTACCTTCCCTTTCAGCTTTTTTTTAACTAGTCTCCTCATTTTGGGGAAGTCTGCCCTTCGGAAGTCAAGGGTTTTCTTGTCAGATTTGCTCGGCACTCTCCCCCCGACATGCATGGCGAAACAGATTGCAGCATGGTCACTATTCCCCAACGGTTCGGTAACATTTACCTCCCTGACCAGATCTTGAGTGCCACACAATATCAAGTCCAGAGTCACCTGTCCTCTGGTCAGTTCCGTGACAAGCTGGTCTAAGGCACAGTCATTTAACATATCCAGAAATCCAGTCTCTCTTTCATGACCTGAGCATGAATTGACCCAGTCAATGTGAGGATAATTGAAGTCCCCCATGACTACAACCCTGTCTCTCATTGACACCTCCCTGATTTGCTTCCTCATTTCAAGATCCCCTTCAGGTTTTTGATCTGGAGGACGGTAGCATGCCCCTACTATTACATCACTCTTTGAGCCTGGTAATCTAACCCACAGTGATTCTACGGAGGAGTCAGAGCCCCCCTCCAGCTCTACTCTGGTGGATTCTACCCCCTCTTTGACATAGATGGCCACCCCACCTCCAACACGCCCCTCTCTGTCCCTCCTATAGAGTTTATATCCAGGAATTGCAGTATCCCACTGGTTCTCCGCATTCCACCAGGTTTCTGTTATACCTACTATGTCAATGTTTTCCCTAGCCACCAAACATTCCAGTTCTCCCATCTTTGCCCGTAGACTTCGGGCATTTGCATAAAAGCACTTATATACCTGGTCCCCCAAGAAGGGCTGCATGTTTGCACCTTTATTCCTGCAGCCTTCTGTCCTGCTAGACTGGCTGTCATGTCCCATCACGCTACCACTCCCAATTCTTACTCTGCTATTACTTGACTGTTCCCCATCCTCTGCACCCTCATTCCCTAGGGATGAGGAGTCCCGAACCGGATGCCCCTCGGCTCCTGTCGGCTTTCCCCCAGGAGTCAGTTTAAAAGCTGCTCTGCCACCTTCTTAATGTTACGCGCCAGCAGTCTGGTTCCGTTTTGGTTCAAGTGAAGCCCGTCCCTCTTGTACAGGCCTGGCTTGTCCCAAAACGTTCCCCAGTGCCTAACAAACTTAAACCCCTCCTCCTGACACCAGTGTCTCATCCACGCATTGAGACCCCTGAGCTCCGCCTGCCTAGCTGGCCCTGCGCGTGGAACAGGTAGCACTTCTGAGAACGCTACCTTTGGGGTCCTGGATTTGAGCTTCCTACCTAGCAACCTAAATTTGGCCTCCAGGACCGCCCGGCTACATTTCCCCACGTCGTTGGTGCCAACATGCACCACAACCGCTACCTCCTCCCCAGCACTCTCTACCAGCCTATCTAGACGAGAGGTGATGTCCGCAACCTTCGCACCAGGTAGGCAAGTCACCATGCGGTCCTCACATCCGTCACTGACCCCCCTCTCTATGTTCCTGACTATAGAGTCACCCGACAAGAAGCCCCCTTCGCCCCCTCCCCAGAGGAGTATCCATAGTGCGACTGGATACAGGCCCATCACCTGAAGAAGGGGTCCCCACTGTGGGATTGTTTCCCTCTTTTCCAGAGCGACGTCCTCCAGCCCTGAGACTCCCTTTCCTGGCAGCTGAGGAGCTGGCCAACTGAGGGTGGGACGATGCCTCCACGTCCCTAGAAGTCTCACCCTGGTTCCTCTCTACCTGTCTCTGCTTCTCCAGGTCAGCAACCGTGGCTTCAAGGGAGCGAACCCGTTCCCTGAGAGCCTGGAGCTCTTTGCACCGAGCACACACCCATGACTTGTGCCCAAGAGGCAGATAGTCATACATGTGACACTCAGTGCAAAACACTGGATAGCCCCCACCCTTCTGCTGTCTGTCTGACTGCATAGCTTTTGAGTGTAAGTTATGGATTTATCAAAGTTTGGGTACCTTAATGTTGTTGGAGCTCTCCTCTCTTCAAGGTTGTTGGAGCTCTCCTCTCTTCCTCTCTCCTCTCCACAGAGGAGAAGTGCCGGGCAGTGTGTAGGGCCTGGCTTCCTCACCCCGCTGCTGAACTCGCCCAGCTGCTTAACTCGCTGTGTCTTTTTTACCTTGCCACTTGGTCCCAGTGAGGTCACTCGCTGCCCCTGAAAGGGCTCACTCGCAAACCAGCCCCAGATTTAAACTGTTGTGTAGCTCCTCCCCCTGCCTACCTGAAAGTTTGAAAAGATTGGCCTCTAAGGGGGGTGGGGCCTGATGGGGTTTACTGGCAGGAAATTCCTGTTGCTATTGTTCCTGCTGCTGCCTCAATTTACATCTGGCCTACTAGACCATGCGGTCTGTATGTTTTAAACTGTATGTTTTAAATTCTGTTTAAGTTTAACTCTGCTTAAGGTGTAGTTTAGCTTGCTTTCTCCCCTTCTTTTAGCCTCCTCCTGTTTTGTTTTGGGCTCCTACTCTAAAGTAGACTCAGGTCTCTGCCCTGGGCTTTTACTCTTGAGTAAACACTGGTTTTACTCAGAGTAGACCTGTTTAGATTTGGACTGCAATTCTCTTTAGAATCAGCTGTAGAATCTACTCAGAGTAGACCTGTTTAGATTTGGACTGCAATTCTCTTTAGAATCCGCTCCCAGGCTTGTCCAGTTTCTGCCCCTGTCTTTTAGATAGGTGCTTGTTTGTTTATTTGAATCTATTTAATTTCCCCACCTAGCTTCTGTGCCTGTGCCTGTGTCCTAGCTACTGGACCTTAAAATTCCCCTCCTCAGGTTATATTTAGTTCTACTCAGCTAGGCTTAGTTCTATCCCAAGTTTAAGGTAGCTTAAGGTAGCTTTAACCAAGTCCTTTACAGTTAATGGTAAATTAAAGTTAGACAAAGCTGCACAACTGAGAGAGTTCACTTACCTTCTCCTCGCCCAGCTGCTTAACTCGCTGTGTCTTTTTTACCTTGCCACTTTGTCCCAGTGAGCCACTTGGTCCCAGTGAGGCCACTCGCTGCTCCTGAATGGGCAGCACTGTATGCTATGGGAGGGTTGATCAGGATGTCGCAAGGGAAAAGATTTTCCCTTACCCCTCTGATTGCCTATGGGTCTCCTCGGATCTGCACCAGCTATATAGCTGGCACATGTCTGAGGAGAGAAAGGGCGCATGTCAATATCTACATGAAACTGCTATAAAAATAGAGTCCGTGATACATTTTTGTGATCATTTGTACTTGTAGGTCCTGGGGCACAGGAAGGATGGATCGCAGCATCCTGGCTCACAAGAAGGTGGAGCTCAGGTTCATTTCTAAACCCTACCACTGTATACGTACATGCTGTTACGTATGAACAGACAAATAGTAAGACCATAATCGGGAATCTCACATCCTTACCTTTTCGTTTGTGCTCAAAGAAATAATTTGATGGAAATTGCTTCATATACCCCACAGAAAACTCACCCACCAGAGATTTTTTTTGACAGGAATTGATCAAAATTCTTCTTTCGCTTAGGAAAAAGATAGTGATATTCTAACTTGAGACTGTCAAAACACATGATGGAGTAAGACTGTAAATATCTATAATTGTCATTCAAGAATTGGCACCAAATTGTAGTGTTGGGTGGGTTATAGTGTTGCCTTTGAAATGTAATAATTAAATGATTATTTGCAAAATGTCTCTGAAGTGCATCTTGCAATTTATGAGCCACCAGGAGGACACCTCTGCCATAAGTAATAATTCCTCCAGGGAGAAGCAGAGATATTTCCAATTGTTAAACCTGCTTCCAACAGTAATGACATTCATCAGCGATTTTCTTGTGAGCTTTTACAATGGTCTTGCTACTTGACTGCAACCAGCTGTAAAGCTCCTTTATTCCGTTATCACATCCGCATGAGGGAATGAATGCCAAGGATTCAATAGTCCCGTTAAGGAAGCACAGTCACACAGCTGGAATAGCAATGAGTTGACTCAATTGAAGGCATCCTTTCACACTCCTTCGCTTCTGCAGAATAAATGCATGGATGACAAAAAAAACTGCTCAGGTACAGATGCCGTGGCAGATATATAAGAATATAAATAAAATATCAAGTTGAGCATGTCACAGAGTTTAAAGAGAAGGGTCTGAAGTTGATATAAATGATGTAGAATCATAATAAAGATAAGACTGACAGGTCTCATTTTGCAATTGAGACAGGGCAAAGGAAAAAGCCTCGGATGAATACTTATTCTATCAACAATGAAGTGTTTAGAATCTCAAAATTCATGCTTTGCTGAAATATTGCATCCTAAAATATTGCATGCTCTCTTTTTAAAGAGATGGGATGATCCTTCACTGTTTCTACTATGACATCAAGACACCCGAGATGGGTGACTTACGGAATACAAAACACATTTGGTTAATCCCGGTTTTCTTCCAATGGTTAAAGCTAAGCAGACATGATGACTTGGCCGGCAGGATAAATTTTTAAAAGTTATGTGTTCAAATTAATTAAGAACAACTGGAACAACTGTGATGTGGGCATAACCCAACTCCATTTGCAAGACAAGCCAGATTTTCCCTGGATACCAATTTACCTGTAAATCTGAACAACTGCCCATGACATGGGGGAGCTAGACAGGCCACACATTTTTGGTTAAAGTAAGAGCAAACCACCTCTGGTTTACCCACAGTAAAGCCAAATTGAGCGTTATATTTTTACACTGTGGCTTTATGAACCATTGACATTAAGCAAAAGTTCTTCCTAGTATTTTCCAAAAAGCTTACTGTCAGAATATTGTAATACAGCCCCCCCACACCCGCTATCCACGGATCCGGTATCCAAGGATTCACTTATCCACGGATGGCAGGAACCCCCTCCCCCCCACGCTCCCCTGGCGATTCTTTTACCTTAAAATTGTGTTCGTGTCTTGCTTTCAACAAAGGCTATAAGTAGCATGCAGCTGCTGCTTCATAGCAAAGATGCAGGGTCAGCCGAAGACCAGAGGCAGTTTCAGTTTCCTGGTCTTCGGCTGAGCTTGCGTCTTTGCTAAAAGCAGCAGCATGCTACTTATAGCCTTTGTTGAAAGCAAGACATGAACAGCATTTTAAGGTAAAAGAATCACCAGGGGAGCGTGCGGAGTGGGGGCTGAAGGGGGCTGCGAAGCTTGAGACTCGGCTCTACAGAGCCCTTTCAAGCCACCGTTGCATTTGCGTCGCGCTGGCCCGTTTCCAGCTGTTGGCACGTTTGCACAACAATTAGTTAAAATGGATGCGGGGGGCTATAGAAGATGGTGTTCACTCTTATCCACGGGTTCCAGGTATCCACGGGGGGGAGGAACCAATCCCCCGCGGATACCAGGGGGGGCCCTGTACAGTATTCTAAAAGTTTCATCTTCCTCAGAAATCTGTTCCACAATGAACAGTGATCCATACTTAATGTTTGCATTGGGGTAAGCACACACAAAAAAGCTTACTGATTCAATTCCCTAATGAGCTTACACGAAGAAAAAAGTTGCATAACAAGAGTACTACACCAATGTTATTGGATTAACACAATTCAGTTTTAGCACCATCTGTTTTGCCATGGAAAATTTTAACGAATTAAAATTAGTACCTTTTCAGTTCAACCTCAAAATAAAAGGTCACACAATTCTCAGACTCAGCTGAAAATGGGTACAGTCAGTGTCATAGTGAAACAGCATAATTCCTAGGTAATTGAATGAAGGTGGACTGAAGCCTAAAAACCAGTTTTATGAACTACACATTTCCAGCATAAATGTGAATTATTAGGTTTCATAGCAAAATAGACTAGAAAAATAAATGGTTAAGTTTTGCATTAAGGTTTCAGAATTTAAATTTGAATCCCCTTTCTGTTCTGGGACCTCCCGTTCTCGCTGCACTGCTGGTTACACCGGTGGTGTAAGTTGGATAGGATTGCGCTGATAACGAGATATCTTGGGGATGGGACCCAAGTCTAAGCATGAAATTCATTCACGTCTCATATACACCTTATACACAGAGCCCGAAGGTAATTTTATACAATGTTTTTAATAATTTGTGCCCCAACATGCCTTGTGCTATGCCAGCCACGTGCTGGGAAACGTTTGTTTTTTTAGTCATAGCCCCCCCACCCCCATGTCTGGATTTTGGAATAGTCTGGATTTGCAAAAACATTTCTCCAGAGTCAGGAACATTCTTTATGGCTTAGCAAAAATGAGACAATTCCACTTCCTCATATTGCTAACACTGTTCATTGTGAAAAGCAACCTCAAAATATTTCAGGACTTCCAAAGAACGGTACACAATAGTTGTTTGGAAGTATAACTATAGTTATAGTTAGAGAAAGCTTTATATTTAACAAGTCTGTCTATATCATGATATATCTGTCTATATCATTGCTGTTGTGATTTTGGACTATAAAGTGTGTTTGTTTTGATAGCTAAATGTTTGGGGGTTTGGGGGGGGTTGTTTGGAAAAGTGATGCAATTGCATCCCAAATACAATGCATCCTGCACATAATTATTACATTTTTATTCCACCCTTCACCTCAGGAGTTCAGAGAAATGAACATGGATCCAGCTCCCCCTGCCCCATTTTACAATTCAGTGAAGTGGGTTAACACTGAACTGGCTCAGAGTCACCCAGTGAATTTTATGACTAGCAGAGATTTGCAGCGCAAACCTAACCAACTATCCAGCGCCAGTGTAGCCATGCCAACAGGGATCACACCGCATTTTGCAGTTCAGGGGCAGTCATGGAGGCCTCTTCAAGGTGAGGGAACATTTGTTCCCTTACCTCGGGGCTGCAGTGTGGTTGCACCGGGGCTGGAAAGTTGGTTAGGACTGCGCTGCTAAACTCAGGTTTCTCTCACCCTAAGCCCAGCAGCATATCCCCTATAGCACGCTGGCTCTCCATTCGTACCAATTCTTATAAAATATGTGTCTTTCCTTAACTGAACTGTTGTTGGAAAAAAAGTTATTAACTATAAAGGGAGCTTCAGACCGCACGAATCTCGGCTCGTCCCGGATCTTAGCGGATCTTAGCCGAGGCGTGCTTGGGTGGTCTGGTTAACACAGCGGAAGCGAGCGGTCTCCCGATTGCCGGCTCGCTCGAACATCCCCTGGGCCATGTTTTCAGGGGGACGCACAGCGACGCTACTGGAGCCACCAATCAGAAGAGAGGGGGAGGAGTGTTAGCCAATCACCGTGGAGGTTTCTTCCAAGAAGGCGGGACAAAAGGAGGGACTATTTGCAGGGAGACACTCCTGCAGACAGGCAGGTCGGTGGCCAGCCTCTCGCGCTGGCTCGTCTTCATCCGCTTCCGCAAGCGGTCTGAATCCGCCTTAATAGTAACAAAGTTTTCTACAAAATTACCTATGGCCCACTAGCAATTTGGATACCATTGGAATTATTACTATTACTATTACTAAAGAGTAGTTTTGCAAAGTGGTTTACATGGTAAAATATATAATGGTTCCCTGTTCCCAAAGGGTTCACAACCTTAAGAAAACACAGAAAGGATACCAGTAACAGCCACTGGAAAAGATGCTATGCTAAGGTGAAGAGGGAAAGTTGTTCTTCCCCTGGTAAATATAAGAGGACACCACTTAAAAAGGTGCCTCTTTGCCAGTTAGCAGGGGTAGATAACCCTGAATAATCTCTGAATAGCAAAGTCTACACTATATAGTAATAACATGATTCTATTCACACACACACACACACACACACACACACACACACACACGGCTTGTGATGGTAGCTCTCCTTTACAATGTGTCAAATTTGTCTGAACACTTTAATTCATCTTTCTCCAAGCATTTTTCTCCAAGCAACATGCTCTCGTGCCTTCCCAGAATGCGTTGCCGGGCTCCTGTTTCCTCAGAGCATCCAGAACCTCTATCGTTCTGCCAAAAGAGAAAGCTTGAGCAAGTAATACGCCCTTTTCCTATTATGATGTAATGTTCAAAGCAGGAAATCAGTGAGCTGTACCCAGTTCTCCTACACAGGAGGTGTATACATTATTACATACATTACATTACACATTATTAAGTGTGAAAAGAACGATTCACTTGATCCTCCTTGGAGTTTCCGTGTAACATACAAAACCTGGCCAACGCATACACGTCCTATACATACAGAATGTTTCCTGTAGATACCTGTACTTCAGGGTAGTGGATCTAAGTTTGGCAAAGAAGCCATTCAAACGAATGATCCCATTCACACCTCAAACTTTCACAGGTACCTAGTTGCAGAAAATCAGAAATGGAGTGCAAATGTGATACATGAATCAGCCCTGAAAATCAATTTGCATGTGCAAAACTATCCTATGCTTTGTCCTTTATTTATATAATAAATATATTTATATATTTATTTATATTAAATTAAATATATATATATATTTATATAAATAAATAATTTATACCCTACCTTTCTCCTACAGCCAGGGCATACTTCCTTGCATGATTGTGGGAAATTAAGTGTTACCAAATTAATTCTTCCCTAGTAAATGGAAAAAGGTCAAACTCGAGAGGCTACTCTACATCCAAGACAGAAACAGAACACACAAGCATATGAGAAGTGATTGGGGAAAAACGAGGAGCACCAAGATACCAACGTGATAGCAAACGCAATGCAACAGTCAAGACAACTTCAGCCACAGATAGGATTGTTGCGCAGTTGTACATTATAAAAGGGGGGGGGAGTGAAAAGATTGAGGGAGGAAGCTATGAGTACTTTAGCTCTTTTAAATTGAAGCTGCCATGAGTCATCTAGGGGAAAAATGTTAGACAGACAAGATGGAATGAAGTTTTGAACAATACAATCAAAATCACAGGAATACTTGAGGAGGACAAGGATAAACTATAAGCCCCAAACCTGTTATTCTGCTGATGAAATGCAAACCCAAAATAAATCACCGTCATTCTCTTCCTGATGTGCTAAGATATTTACGCCAAATAAAATTGTAAGTTACTAGAAAACAGAGCTAGGTTCTGCAATAAAAGGATGTGAAAAGGATGCGAGTTTTCAGTCATTAGGATCCTTGTTTGAACACAAAACCTTACACACACAAAATCCCTTTGTAATAGATTTTGAGCTTAGAGGCTCTTTATTCCAGGCTACATTGTGTCAATCAAGTGAAATCCACATTAAAAACATGCTGTTTTCAAAGTAGCCATCAGTTATCACTCACCATTTTTGCTTTAATTAAATGTGAAATAATGTGCAATAAGGATCAATTCAGATGACACACAAGGAAGGGGACTAGCAGGATAGAAGATCACAGTTAAGGAAGTCTTTTTTTTTTTTTTGGGTTCACTGCGTGCAGAAAAAACCAGGAAGTAGCAGACCTCCCTGGTTCTACTAGGCACTGACTAAGAGGGCAAGAACTGAATAACTGCTTCCTTTGGATACACCTTCCCACCTGGGATCCTCTGCTTCACTCCCACTTTCTTGCTCTGCAACTACAGAGACAAGGGCTCTGTGTTGACAAGAATGTTGGACAATATCCAGTCATTCTTTGACTTCCAACACTGAGAGTTCAGAATTCTAGCAGTGTGTATGTGCACACATGTACACCAATGCACACCCCAACCGCATGGTTTGAGACCCTAAGCAGGAGGGGAAAGAAAAATAATTGGTATGATTATATATGCATTGGGTCTTTATATACCACCACCACCACCACCACCACCACCACCACCACCACCACCACCACCACCACAAAAAGGATAAACACATGTCTCCCTTCTGAAACTGAAAGGCAGGAAATATACTAGGTGTTAAAAAAAAAAATATAAAAAGAAAAAAATAGAGGGACATTCTTATTGGTATATTTTGGGTTGTTCTTTGGATTACTCTAATAGAAGTGATTATTCAGAAGCACAGAAATGCATTCTTGTTGAGTATAATTATATACAAATAAATTTTATATACTACATTTTCCATACCATTAGCTGCTGATATTGTAACTGTCCATTTTAAGAGCAAGATTTTTATTCCAGTGCTCACCTTTTAAAGTACTTAACTACTTTTCATCAGCCTTAAACTATTAGAACTATCTACAGCTCTCTTAATTGGAAAATTGCATTTATCGCCATATTAAGTTATATCCATGCTTGCTGTGTCTTTAATAAGTTACATGAAATCAAGCCTACATTACCTTCAAATAAGCAGCTAGCAAGACATTTCTATTGACTAATTGGGTAGGACAGTTATCACTTGCTGACTTGCACAGGGGCAACTTCCCTGTTGTTCTGAAGTCTTCCTGTAATCTCCATTTTGTCTTTCGGGTAGTTCCGTTATATCGAGAAATTTCCAAGCACTCATTTGCAACAATCGATGGAAACTTATGGGTACTCGGTAATCTTTGAAAGTCAAGTCGTTCTGCTACCAAATATAGGCATACATTTTTGTCACCTTTCATGTTAAGTATTCTGACCCCTGTCAAAACAGGCCAGGTACTTAGCAACTCAGAGACCTGTTAGTTCACCTTATTACATCAGCATAGGTGCCTCGCACAAAGCCAAGCGGTATTATATAAGCACAAAGCAGTTGTTCACCTGGTATGTGTCCCAAAGCCTTATGGTGCACTGCAGGGGAACTTCTCTCATCAGCAAGTTATTCATCCAACGGAAAGCAAACTGAAGGTATTTCACTTCATGTTGCTCTAAGTGTCTGTGCACTTGCTCTGAAAGAATAAAAAAGGAACAATTCAATGTCTAGTAGGCTTTGTGCAACTTTAATCGCAGAACAAAACACACACACACACACACACACACACACACTCACATCTTATATACAGATTTTGCCACTTGCATAATATGATTCGTGATGTTGCGTTGGACCATTGATATGTCCCATTATTTAGGTATTTACTTGCAAGTATAGTAAAGATGGTTTGAAGCAACTGTCGACAAATATAGTAGTAGGTACTTTAAATAGTATAGTGATTCATTGACACCAACACAACTGAGTGGAAATCACTCTTTTTTCTACAAGAATTCTCTAGGCAATATAGAGCATCTTTCTGGGGCACTTATTTTTCAACTACATTTTTCTTAAAGAAGCACTTTTGTCACCATGCATTACTATCACCTTAATTTTGTCATGCAAGTATAATTTCTCACCACCTGCTTGTTTTACATTCTTTAACCTAATGAAATCTATATGTACATGAGATGACGATCAATTTTGTGCTTGGTACCTGGTGGAGTGCTCTCACTTTCAAGTCTTCACACAGCAGTCTATCACTTTCAACAATTTCAAGTCCGCAGTCCCCGAGTAGCTCTCCTATTTCACATTCACATTCTCCTAGCTTTAGCCCTTTTCCACTTCAAAACCTCTCATACTGCTTCTGGATGGCTCTCACTTTGTCAAATTCAACTCTACACTCATGAAGTGTACTGAATGGAGCACCAAACTTGTACCAGGAAAACGTGGGTTCAAATCCTAGCTCAGCATTAATGTACAGTGGATACCTTGGGACAGTAACAGCTCAATACTGTGCAAAGAAGGGCTGGCAGATCAATGGCTCTGCCGGCGCCAGGTGTCGTAAACGTGCCGCAAGGCACCTTTTTGACACCTGGTGAATAAGTGGTGCCGGTGGAGAGGCCAGCGCCGCTTACTCCACCTGGAGTCGCAGCCACCACCGGCAGACACAGGTAGGTCCTGCGCTGGTTGGGGAAGGGGTGTGGGAGGGCGAACTGGGGTTGAAAGGGAGGGGTCAATTGGCCAGCCAGGCCAAGGACGGGGGAAGGATCATCGGCGGCGCGCTCTCCAAAGCCATGCTCACTTTCCAGTGAGTACAAGAACCAGGATTCCTTGGGCAATGTGAGTAACTATTGATAAGGACTGTAATCTCAGCCAGATGCATTAAATACCGTATTTCTTCGAGTCTAAGGCGCCATCGATTCTAAGGCGCACCTTTACTTTCAGTACCACCAGCAGGGAAAAAAAACAACCACTGATTGTAAGACTCACCTCCCTTCATTGAATCTACCCCGCTCAGCACCAACTCTCCCCAGCATGTCTCCTGCAGTTGAGGATGACTGAGTGCACTGCCTTTGCATAGCATTTCTGGCTCTGCCAGAAAGTGCCATTTCCTTCGTTACCTGGGCTTGGGGGAGCTTCAGGGAGGCCTGCGCAACCTTCTGCAGGCCTCCCTGATCTTCAGTTCGGTGAAAAACAGCGATTTTGGGGCATTTCTGGTTTTCGCGAAAACCGGAAATGGCTGAAAATCACCAGGTTTTGCTGAACTGAAGATCGGGGAGGCCTGCAGAGGGTCGTGCAGGTCTCCCTGAAGCTCCCCCAAGCCCCAGTAAGTAAGAAGATAGCATTTTGGGGTGCTTTTTGGAGACCTTCAATTCTAAGAGGCACCCCATTTTTTGAAATGCTTAATTGGGAAAAAACATGTGTCTTAGAATTGAAGGAATACAGTAATTTGTTTTGGTTTCAGTTGTCTTCTTTCACTCCAAGCCAACCTGCTAGTTTCACTGGTTTAGCAACATGCAGTGGGGGTGGGGGCATTGTTCTTGAATAGCATCCCAGCAACACCTGCTATTTCTGATTTGGTCAAGCTTTTCTTGATGTTCATCCAGCCAAGTTCACACATTTTCCATCAGTCTGTTAGACCTCAGTGCTCTCCATTCAGCAACTGGTGCCCCCCCCCCAAAAAAAGGGAAAGTGGAGAGCAGGAAGGGGTGTGTGCACGCTAACCACATGGTACTACTCCCCTCGGTTAGTGTGCACGCTAACCACATGGTACTACTCCCCTCGGTTAGTGTGCACGCTAACCACATGGTACTACTCCCCTCAGTTAGTTTGTCTTCTCTCCCAGTCCCTTCCCTGACAAGAGTGTTTACTATGCAATAGAGTTTTGGCCCTCCAATATGGCATGACAAAAAGCAAGCTGTACCTTTATTTCTAGCATGGCTGCAAAGGTTATATGCAATGAACCAAATCCGGGCACCTAACATATTATGTAGTGCAAGATATGAACAATAAGTCTAACATATACCTGTCAAAAATGTGCAATGGCTCTCCAAGTTAAAGACAGCTGTATTGGCACTTTTGTGCAGGCTGGTTACTGCAGGCGCAGTAGTCTTTGTTGCTGCTTTCATGCAGGTACAATAGCACTGGGCCAGGAAAAACTGGCTGTTTCAAGCTACGTATTGATTTACATATAGAGGCCTCCAAAATCTAACCTGCATATATGCAGGGGATTTAGTGTAATGCAGAAAACTGCCCTTACAGCGCAATCCTGTGTAAGGATCCGGCCGGTGGCCCAGGGCCGCCCACCGGATCCTGAGCCCAAGGCTGCCCGCCAAGCTTCTACTCGGGGAAGGGGACGCTCATCCCCTTCCCTGGGTGTAAACCGGGGTCAGCCCAATGGGCCTCCTCGGATTTTTTGCCAGCGAAATAGTTGGCAGAAGTTGGAGGAGGCCATGCAATGGTCTAGCCGCCTGGCAGGGACAGGGATATGGCATGCGCCACCCCCACCCCCTCCCAGGCGGCTAGACAAACGGACCCTTCCCTCACCCGCTGGACAGCCCACGCGGCCGCTAGGGGAGCATTTACCTTCCTCTGCCAGCCGCTTCCTTGGTCCAGCAACGGAGTGAGTTGTCACAAATGTTGTTGCTTACTCTTGAGTAGTTGCAAATGTGCTTTACAGCACATTTGCGAAGACTACGAACGGCAGAGCGTTCGCTCTGCTGTTCGTTACTTCCCCAGGATTGCGCCCTTAGTCTCATAGGACTCTCTATTCCCAACTTATAAACAATAACCAGTAATCATCATCTGATACTTAAGGCAAACAGTTATAATTTTGAGCCTCTCTTTGTCCTAGGCCCATTTGGTAAGATGTTCAACAGAAGTGAGAACGAATATTTAACTAGCTTAAGTGTCATAGACAAGCATAGATATTGTACACTGACAAATTTACTATATCTATGAATTTAAAAGTTATTTCTAGCTAATTAAAACATTTACTCAATAGCAGCAACTCACTTCTATAGCAGTTACATATCTATACAAGGACAGGCTTTGAAAGTAATGGAAAGCAACAAGTTGGAACAGCTCAACGCCAGGATGGGGTTTTTTTTAATTTTATTTTGTATTTGGTACATTAAATTTCCCCATGCATCTCCCCTCCCCCCACAACATGTTGTAAAATGGACAACTAAGTGCAATGCTTTATGTGCAATTTATTTTATAACATATACACAGAGACAAAGAGAAAGTGCATAGACTGAAAAGATTCATTCCTCCTTTTTATAAGTAATTGTGAGCAGATGTTATTTTACTGATAAAGGTAATTTGACTGGCAATAATTCTAAATTTAAATTTTCCATTTCACTGGTAGTGAGCATGCAGATGTAATGAATGACTCGGCAGATGTAATTATTGCCATCTTTCAGACTTAAACTATTTTTTTCATAAAATACTTATACAGCAGTTTACGATAATAAAATTATGCTAAACCTTCAAGAAATAATAGCTCTGGTATCAAAATGAAAGAAATAAGGAGTGAATTTGTTTTAATCGTCTTTTCAGCACTTTTAAAACTTACATTACCCTATTGAAATTGTTGCTGAAACAGGTCCTTCCATTAAAAAAGCAAGCTACACATACATATTTTATACCATGGATTTATATGTGTGCAAGTTTATTAAATAACATGTTTATGCAAAATGCACTGTGTGTTTGTGCCAACAATTAGCATAATCATTCCATACTTCATTCTTAACTAGAAAACCAGGAGAGAAATAGTGCTTAATAAAAATGATACCCCCTTCTAAATGCTAAAATAAAATCTAATAGATTACTTCAAATGGACAAATTCACATCTTTCCTATTGAATTCTTTCCCCAATCTGGAACACCAACCCAAGTTTAAAACTTACCACCTTTGGTGCATATCAAAGTCTTCTTTAATATGCATTACTTGCCTTCCTAGCACAACTTCCAGCACTTATATTCATCATCAATCTGCTATACTATACCATTGGTTCTCAAAGTAAGGGGCCACCGTGGGGCCAGCGGTGGCAGCAATCCCAGGGATCGCTGCCAGCACCAGGAAAAACGCCCCTGATAACACTGTTTTTTGCCTTCCTGAGGCTTGGAGGGGCTTCGGGGAGGCCTGTGTGACCTACCACAGGGCCTCCCCAATCCTCGGATCACCGAAAAACAGCGATTTTCAGGCACTTCCAGTTTTTGCAAAAACCGGAAATGCCTGAAAAAAAATGGAGACTTTCGGCAATCTGAGGATTGGGAAGGCCTGCGGAGGGTTGCACAGGCCTCCCTGAAGCCCCTCCAAGCCTCAGTAAGGAAAAAATGCTGGTATCAGGGGCATTTTCCCCTGCGCTGGAGGCAATCCCTGGGATCGCTGCCGCCGTTGCCATGCTGTCCCCATTGCCTTAAGGGTGCAAGGGACAGTTTTTGTTCTCAATGATGGGTCGCAACCCACCACTTTGAGAACCACTGTGCTATAGGATGAGCACATTTTAAGTAGCCTGTCTCATTGGCTACAGATAACTACTTTACCTCACACATCTGCATATGATTGTGGTCAAACTTTCCTTCTCATTTGGCATCATGACTAGGACAATCAAGTGACTCTGGGAGAAGAGTACAGTATTCTCACTACAGAATCTTTGTCATCTGTATTGTCCTACTAAAAGGTAAAGAGAATCAGAAACCGACATATCAAGTGTAGATACATGGGGTAACGTAGCCATTTGTAACTAAAAAGGTCACTTAAAACCCAAATCAAGAAAAGGTTGGAAAGATAATCCAGGTGGTATATGTGATCGTCTTTTATCGATGGAATTTGTCTTCCTCTCATTATGCATGTCTACGAGTATGAGATAATCCTGTATTCATTGCTATCCCTGAAATTTCAGGTTGCTGTCACTACCAGGGAAAATTAAGATTTCCCGATTTACAATACACTGTTCTCCCAATGTTCAATTCTGATTTAGCATATGAGACTACTTCATAAATTTCCATATACTTACAAACTCAAATAATTTTAGTTTATACTTGATTTCTCTAGAACACTTATTTTCAATTAAAGACGCAGACTTTTACTATCTCATTAAACAAGACACTGTACACCTTAATACATGCAGGAAGATTGCACACAGCACAAGCTTTGGAAAAAGGCTTGCTATTTTATTCAAGAAACTGAAATTGGATCTTGTGCTATAAAACTGAGTGTCTCTTGATCAGTCAACTTTGACACACCTACAAAAAGCAATTAAAATGTTTTTTTCTTATAATGCTTGGTATACAATTTAAACGGCTTTACTGAATTACTGCAATCATATTTCTTATAAATATTGTAAAATCACAAATCCTTTGAAACTGAAAGCTTAATCCACAGATTTGGAAAACAATTCCCTTAGAAGATGAGACGAACAGATTATTCTTAAGATCCTGCATATATTATACTACGTATGTGGTCCTCTACAACATACAACTGGGGAAAAAAGCTGCAACAACAAATGCCCAGAGCAGGGATTTATTGCCACGAAGTTCTGACTTGACTTTGCATTATTTGTAAATCAAGAATTGAGCAACCCCAGAACTTCCAACAACATTTGTAAGCAAACTTTAGAATTTGCCAGTTCACAATCGCCAAGAGAAAACGTTGTGAAAGGATAGAATTGTAGAAACAATGCTAAAGGGGGTGGGAGACTATGAGGAGTGAAATGGATATGAAAAACCTGCATATGAAATTGCTTCTAATAGTGTTTTACCGACCAACATGTGTGTATTAAGTATACAAACAATATGCATTGTTGATAAAATAAAAACAGTAGGATTCATCATGAGGTATGCATATATATCGGAGAGGAACATTTGGGAGAGTGTGCTTCAGAGCATAATAGAGACTGAGAAATGGAATCTTAAAAAGCAGAATTGTAAAAAGGAACAAATGCCTGGGTTCAATCCTGACTCAGCCAAGATGCTGTTGACTGACAAGCATTTCTATTTACAGAGTGCAGAACAACACATGTGCATACACCTGTACCTGGTACCGGGTGCTTGCAAAGACAGCATGACCCAGGCCAGAGATACGGCTTCAGAAGCAAGCAAGAGACCTGGAATCTACAGGCCAAAAGGAAGGCCACTTAAAAAAAACTGCAATCACCTCCCCCTCCATCAGTCTGGCTTGGAAGAAACATGCCCACTTCTTGGGAACTTTCATGGGTGACTTTGCTTGTACAGCACATCTGGCCCTGGGAACAAAAGCCACCTTCTAGGAGCTTCCTGACTTGGGAGTAAACAAGCTGTTAGCAACACACAAAAAGGATCCTCAACTCTAGCTGTCCTCACCAACTTCATGGCCAAATTCAATCAAGAAGCCATGCTAACAGAGTAACACCAAGGGAGAAAGGAGCGCTTCACTGAGCGGTATGGCAAGTCTTCAGGTTATCTTGTTGTCTTGTGCTCCCTGAGGCATCTGGTGGGGCCACTGTGTGATACAGGAAGCTGGACTAGATGGGCCTTTGGCCTGATCCAGCAGGGCTCTTCTTATGTTCTTAAGTCTTCCCTATGCACGCATGTGGCTGGACTTGCATGGAAAGACATCATTGCCAATGCTCTTCAAAAAAATGGAGTCTATTTCTTCATAGAAGTTATTTACATGCAACAAACTTCCTTCTGGCCTTACAAACAACTGGGCCTATTGAATACTTTGCTATAGGATGGCTGCACCCCCATTTCATAACCAGTGATTATCTGTATATTCTCAAAGGTTAATGTTCAATGTCAATATCAACTATTTAGAATGTTAAACACAGACAAGCAAATATAAAATTTGCTGTGGTAAGCGCTGGTGCAACAAAGCTTACGCTGAGCATAATGAAGAGCTAGAATCCATCTTCTCAAGAAGCTTATCCAGTATTAAGCTATTTGTGCGATAGCATTTCTTTGACATGCACACCCATAACCGACAGTGTCACAAATATATGCTTAGTTCTGCTCGGCATCACTTTGTTCGTTAATTTAAACGAACTATCAAGAGAATGTGTTTAGAATGGGCAAGGACTATCTCTCGAATTTCATTTAATTAAACTCCATTCAAGCAATATGACAGTCAGCATTTCATGATGGGAATTGTTTTAAGGGATGAAGGTAGGAAATGTTTCAAAGTAGTTGTGCACAAAAAAAAGTCAGGAAATACATAATCTAAAATTACCCTTCCAACCACTGTAATATCTCTAATATTAAAAGATGTTATTTCCAAAGTTGATAATTAATTGGATTCCACAGAGAAATTATTCAGACCTTCCTGATAGCAAAATGATACACCAAGGCACAACACAGAGTGCCAAAGGACAACTATAAACAAGCACTGTGTCTCTCCTGAATTACTACCATCATTGAGCCTAATGCAAAATGAATGCTGGCTGCCTTTTGTACACAGCCATTATTTCACAGCAAAGAGATTGGCATTGAATTTTGATTACGTTGCCTTAATAAAAAGTAATGAAAGTGGCTCATGCTCGGGTGGCTTTCCTTTAAGTGATACACTGCAGTGAGTTTGCAAAGGCCACTGTGCCACAAGCTGATTGAGGATGACACTTTGCCTGTGAAAGGCTCCATTACGGTCAGGGCAGATTGCTGTATTGATATTGGCTTGGCAGCTCACAAAGCTTTTAACTAAACACTTTCAACTCAGCCGCATTTAGCCGTCTCGTTTAGCTTTTTAAGACTCACCATCGATCCGGCTAACAAGTTCTTCCAACATTTTCACTTTCTTCTGAATCCCAGGCTGAGCAAAGGTGTAGTTATCCTAAGGAGAGAAGAAGAACAAAAAAAACAACTTCTGTGTCGGCAGACAAACACAAAAATAGGCAGTTGAAAACACACAAATCCATATTGTGTTTTGGCATACAACTCCTAACATCAGACTACCTCACCTTGGCAGAGCGACCAATTCAAGAAGAGCACATGGCAGAACTACCATTTGAAATGAAACAATAAGTTGAAGAAAGAACTTGTGATAAGACAGCTGAGTATTGTTACAGAGTACGTATCTGCTGTTGTTGAGGGAATGTGTTATTTCAAAAGGGGCTCTGATTGACCTATTTAGGTAAAATGTCTGTGTGCCTAATATGCATATTTTGCTTGGCTTTCTCTAATACAGTGGGGTTCCAAACCTGGGGGTCGTCACAACCCCCCATTTTATGTGTTCAAGAATTACTAGACCTTTAAGGGGTGGTGGCTAGCCCGTCAGCAATGTCTGCGCATTGCTTCCAGGTCTCTCCACCATCACCCCAGAAACACTTTTTTTCCTTACCGGGATGCGGCGGGGAGACCCAGAAGCGACACGCACCCATGACCTACGGGTCCCTAGTTGGGTCCCAACCTCCCCTTAAAAGGTTGGGAAACACTGCTCTAATCTGTTAAGCATTCTCATGCCACATAAGAAAGGGGGGCATATACTTCAGATTAGAAGTGGAGTTGGGGAAGAGTGCAAAAAACATAAAACAAACATCAGGACACCAGCTTGTCTGGCAAAGAGCACTTGTTAGGAAGAATGTCTAACACCATACAGGAAAGTAGTAGATGTTCTAAGTTCAGACATTTCCAAGAAAGCATCACTTTCAAGTAAATCAATGAGCAAACATTACAGAAACCTAGAAATATCCATAAGTGGACCAGTTGCAGAGTATCCCTCTCTTCTCAACTTTTGTTTCCAAACTTGATACTCCTTGGCGGAAGTCAAAGATGCTTCAGAAGCCACAGTATAGAAATCTATCATATGAATTATTTCTTAAAAATTATGCACACAGTAAAATGTTTTCCCTTTTTCAAACTCCCATATTCTGCACAATGCACCTGCCTTCTTGAAAACCTTTATGCATGACAAACTTAAACACTATGAAAAGAATCTTATTTACAATAGGAGCGGCTGAATAATTTCTGTATCTGAAAAGAAATGAAGGCTACAAAGTAACTGGAAGCCTGAGTGTTAAGTGTTGAGAATAATTGAAGTCCACTCCTAGGCAGCTCCATAAGATCTGGGATACAATTTTAAAGCTTTAGAATGCATTAATAGATGAGCCACGTTAAAGCTCTTGCTCTACTAACCACTTATCAAGCCAAATTCTCATCTTCAATCCTCATCCAATTTGGCAGGGTATGCTTTAAAAAAAAAAATCAACCTTTTGACAGGTGGATGCATGTTATAGCGATGACGGACAATTAGAAGAACAAGGACGGTATTTTAAAAAGGTAGTTATTGAAGAACAGTAGTTCATCAAGGTGGAAACAGACACCTGTCAATAACTTAACAATGCTGGCAGTGAAGCAGGAGAGACACTCATCCTCCTCTCTTCATAAAAAGGAATTCACAGACTAATCCCTGTTTAAAAGGTAAAATAGATCTCTTCTGCCTAAACCGGAACTGTCACATGGTGTGTGCGCCTTTTACCCAGCTGAGTTGATTCTTGACTACAATGTCAACATTGTGGCAATGTACATATCGTTGTCACAAGAGGAGAGCCCTTTAAAAATATTTTTTTTTTTGCACATTTTTATACCACTCTTCCTCCAAGGAGCTCAGGGCGGTGTACATGGTTCCTTCTCTCCTTTCGTCCTCACAACAACCCTGTGAGGTAGGTGAGGCTGAGAGATAGTGACTGGCCCAAGGTCACCCAGGAAGCTTCGTGGCTGAGCAGGGACTTGAACCTATAGCGGACCCGAGGCATAATAGCGCCCAGTTTCAGGTTAATGGGTATGTTACGAACAAAAAAACTGTATGAAACCATTTACCAATATGCAGGAATCTGCTCACCATGCCCAGCAGTCAATATAGTCACCATGGTGACCAAAAACATAATCCTGGTGACCAGGATTGGGAAGTGGCCTGTAGCCAGGAGAAGTCACAGCAGTTTTGCTGGGTCATGTTTGGACTGTCGGCATTTTCCATATTAGCACCTCAGAGCACTAATCTTGCCCCACCCTAATACTCTCCGATTGGTTGACTGAGCTGGACAATGTAGCAGCATTTTAAAACCTCTTTTTTAGTCTGGGTTTAGTTCTCACTTTTGTGCAGAGGTCTCCGCAGTCTCTTCCCTTAACAGTTACTTCTAGTGGGCATTTCTTGGTTGTCCTCTGGAGGCTGAAGGGGGAGAAGACCTAAAAGGAGGCTGCTATCCAGGCAAGATTTGGGCTGTGACCCAAGTTGCATATGTGGAAAGATCACCCTCCCAGGTCTGATAAAAGGGAAAGGCCCGGGGGGGGGGGGGAGAACACTGGAGTAAACACCATGCCTTGCGTAGCAACAAGACTGTGTTCACTAGCCTTTTAAACCATGATGTAGCAAAGTGGGTTCTCTCTTCTGCACTATACCCTTGCACAAAGAAAGCCCTATGTGCGCACAGGGTGAAGAGCCTGCCCACCGTGAATGAACTGGAGACATGAGGGTGATGGTTTTCTAATTATAAGAGCTGCTAGGTGGAAGTTGGGGAAATATAATATAATATAATATAATATAATATAATATAATATAATATAATATAATATAATATAATATAATATACAGTATTTATATACCGCCTTTCTTGGTCATTGGATTTCTCCTCCGACTTTAATCCAAGGCGGTGTACATGGGCAGGCTGTCTTAACCCCCATTGGGGTTTTTTACACTATATATAAATGTCCAATCTTTCACGAACGGCTACTTTCCAGATGGTATCCTTTTTACAGTCTGACAAAAACAGGACTAGATTTGAGAGAGAAGGTGTCTATGCTCTCCAACATGCATTTTATGCTTGCCATTAGGGAAGCAGGCAGCAGAATTTAATTTGTAAAATGGTGTGTGGGGACAGACATATGGAAGAGCAACACTATCTGTCCTATAAGTCCTTCCCTTTAATTCGGGGGGGGGGGGGATACCGCACTTGCTCAGTGGAAAGGAAACTCTGCATGTGCGCAGAGGAATGTTCGATATATTCCCATTGGCTAGTAAGCATATGTACTACTAGGACCTAGTTTCTGACGTTCAATTTTTTGGGGGGGATGTCTGGTACGTATGTGTTGGGGTTAGGGAACAGTTTGATGATTGGCTACTAAGCTAGTATATTAGTGAACCCTTGATTCCCCTAACCTATCTGTGACCTGCATTCTTTTTCAACATCCTTAACATAGTTCTAGGCCATAACACTAATCGGTTATCCCACTGGTTTAAAAAAAAAAAATGGGGAAATCAAGTTACCTGAATGCCATCAAGCAGTTTGCTCATGCACCAGAAACTGTCAGCTTCAATATTCTGCAGTACTTCAGTAGGCAGACTGGAAACATCAAAATTTTGCACTTCTTCTTCTTCTGTTTGGTAAAAGAAAGCAAGAGAAATGGAGAAGAGGATTATCAAGGAAGTGCACAGAAATGGTTTGACACTTCCATAACCTTCCCCAATATAATCACTCTCTAAAAACCTTACCTGTGATCATCAAAATATGTTTCTATTATTAAGACCTAAAAACACTATTCAGTTAGTTAGCTAGTTGTATTATCTAATCAATGCTTTAAGTGTTAATGAAGACTGAAATGACTATAGCTCAGGGGTGGCCAACCTCCCACCATTAGGGCCTCTGCGTTCTTCAGAGTTGTGTAGAAGACAGAATCTTGGCAGCTGCAAGTGCTGATGGTGCTGCTAAAGCAGCTGCACCTGCTGAAAGGCCCTCAGCTATACAACCATTAAAGGGCCAAGAGCATTCTTGTTGAAAGGCTGGCCACCCCTGCTATAGCTGATGCAAAACACTGAATTGATATATTTTACTATGTAAACCGCTTTCTGAACTATTCTTGTTGAAAAGCAGTATATAAATACAGTACTCTTAATAATAATTATACCTCAACAAAAACAGAACACGACAACACCCTCATTTATGCACAATGGATATCAGAAGTGCAAGGGGGCTACAGAAAAGACCAAACCCAATGTGAAAAGCTCAACATCACACACACACACACACACACACACTACGGAAAACCTAGGAATCCATCCAGCACAAGGAATTCCAGCCTGTTCTTCATCAAATCATCAATCCATCAGCTAAGACTGTCCTCTGAAGATTGCCAAGTATGTGTCCAGTTAAAACTGCAAGGACACACAGAGAGGCAAAAGGGTCCTCAAAGAGTATGTCACTTAGGGCTTTGTATCCTACTGATATTATTCACATAACTGCTGCCACTCCCTCTCTGTGCCTGTCTTGCCTCCAGGGCTGGCAACTGAGGGGGCCACTCAGGAGGCTGATTCGGGTAGAGGCCACCAGTTACTGCTGACAAAGAATGAAGGTGACATGCATGCCTCCAAACACGCAGCAGAGATACTAGGAACCTGCCACAAAACAATGGCTCTCCTACAAGTTTGAAAATGTCTTTCCCCTTTACAATCATCTTGGTAGACACAGATGTTCTTGTGGTGGGATGATGTACAGCAATCCTGGGACAGCTTTCAGGGACTGCTCCACAATGGCAGAAGAGCCTTTGGGAGTGCAAATGATGCCTGAACTTACGAAACGCCTAGCTGAATCACTCTAAAACTGACAACCAGCCGAACCCACAAAACGTTGCAGCATAAGGATGAAACAATATATGTAGATTCATAAGTACCAGGATCAGCTGCATCTTTGTCAATATCTGGAGGGAGGGAAAAAGATACCACTGTACCAAAAAAATAAAAAAAATCCCCCAATTACAACATCTTGCAGCAATGTCTCAGTTTCCTGTGGCGAATCTCATCATGTTATCTGTGTAAGCATAGAAGACGGCAAAATAGCTGCCTGAACAAAAACTGCGGTGACATGAAGTAAGTGACGTGCTGCCGTGGCTGCAAGCACTGCTATTAGCTGCTGTTTACTCCTTCGTAGCATATTATCCTATTCTTGTGAAAACCTCCTCTGAGCAAAGAAGGGTAATTCATTTAGAAAGCTTCTAACGAGATGCATTCTCCACAGGCGGTGGCAGCAACACAACAAAATGAAAAGGGAATTAATTACAGTTTGTTACTCCTTTAGCCAAAGAGTCTGTATCCAAATAGTAAGGGTCAGGCCAGTGATGGTGTTTAGGTAAGTTTTAAGAGATACCGAATACCACCTTTGACTTATTCTCTTGAGACCTGGCTTTACAGATCAATCTTTCATCAACATTCCAAGACTGTCACCAACATGACAGAAGCTGAAGAGAAAAGTCTAACGTGTTATCTGACTATATGACATGATTAAAGTACCTTTAGGGCAGGGGTTCTCAACCCCTTCCCGGCCGAGTACCACCTCCAGTGCCACTCTCCTGCTGTGTACAACTGGAAGTGACTGGCGACGATATCATCGCCAGTTACTTCCGAGTCCGTTACTACCCAAGTCTGTTGTGCTTGCTGCAAAAAAGATGGGCAGCGCAATCCTGAAGACGCTGCCGGAGACGGAACGAGCGTTCCATCGCCGGGAGACGCCGCGAACGTGCCGTAAAGTACGTTCGCCATGACTCATGAGCAAGGAAGGCCGGCGCAGAGGCCGGCCTCCCTTGCTCAGGCACCAGAGCGCCCCAGCGGCCGGCGGACCAAGTAAGATGGGATCCAGCGGGCGCAGAGGGGTGGTCGCTAGGCGAGGAAGGGGGGACATTCGTCCAGCCGGCCCGGGAGGGGATGGGGGATGGCCCCGGTCATATTCCGGCCCCCGCTGGGTGGCTGGGCTGTTACACGGCCTCCTCTGACTTCCGTCAGCGATTTCGCTGGTGAAAATCCGAAGAGGCCGGTCGGGGCAGCCGGTATTTACACCCGGGGAAGGGGATGAACGTCCCCTTCCCCGAGTAGATCTCCGGCCCAGTGGCAGCCTGGCCTCCAGTGCACAGGATCCGGCGGGCAGCCCTGGGCTGCCGGCCGGATCCTTATGCAGGATTGCGCTGTAAAAGTCTTATAGTGCCCCAAGAACAATCATCAAGGGATGAACATATCTTCTGGAACCAGACCACAGTGGTCTCACATTTTTAGAGTCTAACACTCTCTCAAACGATTATCTATTTGTAAACACACATGGACGGGAAAGGGAAACATCTACAAAAAACAAGCTTTAAAAATAATTCAGTATGTCTTATAATGAAGTTTCAGGAAATTTAAGTAGTTTGAAAACTAGTTTTGTAAAAATGACAAGTTGTATACAAAGTACCACGAAAACTCCATCCTTATTGGCTAATCCAGGTTGGAGGAGACATTGTGGAGGATGAGTTGCATTTACCAAAAGACCTTGCACCTTCATTGCCCCCTGCCTTCCCTCCCATCTCGGGTAACGTTACATTTTGTAACAATAGAGATGCCACCATATTGCGATGATAAAGTTGAGCAGTAATGAAGAAACTAGTACCACAACTTTACGCCATGCGTTTTGTTTTCTTAAGCTTTATCAAGGGCTGGTAGAAGACGCCATGTACTGCTGTTGCTTTCAGCAGCAGCTGTATGTCTTCCTCCAGCCTGAAAGCCCATTTTGAAACAATTTATATGGGAGTTTTAATCAACTCCAACACATTTGAAAATACCATCACCCCTCCCCCCCCACACACGCACACTATGAAACATTTCAAATTCACTACAACTACACAATAAAAGCAAAATGCTACTACTGCTAGCATATAGACTTAGCAGTGGTGCTAAGTCACAAAAGTTAAGATGTGAGAGAGCATGCAACAATGCACTACAAAATATAGAACAAAGGGAATCCTATTTTTAGATGCTATTTAGTGCCCTTGACCACGGTCCTGCAATGGATACACTCAACTAGCAACGTATCAAACATATTTCACTGCCAATGCTTAGCTTATTAAAGCACCTTTGGATAAATAAAAACAAATTTAGAAAGCTCCTTTATAATATGAACAATGAATCAAAGAATCATAATTTGTATTTTAATTTTTCACAGGAAAATACATAGCACGGAACAGACTGCGCTTCATTAGCATAACCTAATTACGCAGCAACTCATTATTCCACAAGTCACCGTTAATACTCTACTAGGATTATAAATATGTTTACAGAATTTTTTTTGCGGGGGGAGGAAATCAGTCAAGAATTACACTTTGCCACTACCTCCAACTATTAAACTTTCATCATCAATCTGTGCTAATTACTACTGAACACAAGTTACAAACAATTGTGTGGGTTCAATTAAATAGTACAAAGCTAACCCTTTCATGGCTGCAATTAATTCTTATTTGTCAAACACAGCCCAGCTTCATTCCAATGAGACAATTAAGCGTTCCAGTTCTGGTAACTTATACTAAAGCGGTTCTGTGCTGCACAAGAAGTCAGAGACGTTTCTACGGTAGGGGCCTTACCGTAAGTTGCACCCCGTCCTAATACCATGCTTACAAACCGGAACGAGGAGGCGCTGCCCCCTTGCCGGCGGAGCCATTCCGCTCTGCGAAGTTGAACGGGCAGGAGACTCCGTACTCATCACCTTTGCAGCGCAAAATGGCTCTGCTAGAAAGGGGCAGGGCCTCCTCGTTCCGGTTTGTAAACATGGTGCTAGGACGGGGCGCAACTTACGGTAGGGTCTCTACCCACTTCCAGGTTGCACGAAGGCTCCTCCCCCCTCCCAGTCTTGTCCTAGGATACATCCTAGGGTTAGGGCAATACATCCTAAGACAAGACTGGGGAGGGGGGAGAGCTTTCACGCAACAAGGAAGTGGGTCGTTTAGCTTAGAGAAGCCCTGCAAAGGCTTGGAAACGGTGCAGTTTGCTGCTAATAGGTATAAAACCCAAGTTAACATTTTTTCTTTTTAAAGGTATTTTAGCGGACCCCGGTATCTGCAAATCCTTGCTATCCATGGCGGGGGAGTCCAGAACAGATCCCCCGTAGATAGCGAGGTCCAACTGTATACTACAGCTCAAAGAGTTTTGGGACCATTACTACAATAAGAAATCTGGAAAGTCAATGCCACAACTATCTCTGAGAAAGATCTTGGAGTTTGATTCTGGGCTTTTTGAATTCCCACAAGATGTATTGATCAGGCCTGGAGAAAGAAATGGTTCCTCTCAGGACAGTGAGAAACGGACGTAGTGAGCTATCCAAAGGTGCCTGTTATATGTGAAAAGGCTCTAGCACTCAGAGTCATTTTAGAGTTAGAACAAGGAGGGAGGGGAATCCAGAGGTGTTAAAAGTTGGTGCACAACGAAAATGTTACGCAAAGCTTTGCACAACATGGCTGCACTCTCTAATGAAACCAATTATTATTAATTATTATTATTATTAATATATATTATATAACAACAACAACAACAGGTAGTAGTAGTAGTAGTAGTAGTAGTAGTAGTAGTAGTAGTAGTAGTAGTATTTATATACCGCCTTTTCTTGGTCATCAGATTTCTCCTCCAACTTTAATTCAAGGTGGTTCACATACCGTAGGCAGGTACTCTAAACCCCCGAAAGGGTTTTTACAATACATGTTCTAGTTTTGCATAGAATGCCTTCATTCCAGATGGTTTCCTTCACAGACTGGCTTCTCTCTGGCATTCGCCTCCCACACTCAACTGATAGTAACTCAGAGCACTCTCTGAGTGGAAGACATTTTCCTCTCTCTCACCGAGGATTTCTGCAGATAGCCAGCTCTCAACAGCTCAAGAATACTTCCGGGTGTCTCAAACTGGCATCCTCTGATCTTCAGGCATATACGGTGCCAGCTTTCCCACTGAGCCAGACCTCCTGCCCTATGCATTATTCCGTTGATACACATAATTATGTAATATTGTGGGGGATGCTGCAGATACTGTTCTGCGAACTCTTCCTTCTGTTCATTCTCATGCAACGTTCATGCAACTGCACTAGTGGTAGAACACCTACCATAAGTAGGCCTCTGGATACAACCCATAATTTGAATTCTGGATACAACCCATAATTTGAATGACCCTGTGTCATTCTTGCACCTCTCTTTCCCCCTGCCCACTGCTTGCAATTTTGCCAAGACTTAACGGGAGAAAAGGAATGGCTTAGAGCAGAGGTTCTCAATCTGTGGTATGGGTACCCCTAGGGGTACGCGGACCTCTTGCTGGGGGTACGCCAAGCCCTGCTCCTTATCTGCCACATCAGCAGCTAATTAAGTGTTAATTAACATGGATATTAAATTATAATTATTTTCGGAGCCCTTCTGTCCCTCTGATTTTAGTTTTGGGCTTGTTTTTGTACTTTGGAAAATGTACGTTGGTGGGGTGGGGAGGGAGGAGCTGATTTTGGGAAGTGTGACTTGGAGAAAAAGAGATCCCTCCCTCTCCCTCTCCCCCCCCCACACAGTTAAATAAGACATTTTTCACATTTAAAATTGTGTTAGTACTTTTTTACTTAATGATTAATTACCTAATTAATTAATTGATTAATCCAATTAGCAGTTAATTAGCAGGGGATACTTCAGAAAATTGGACCGTGATAAGTGGTACCCAGGCCTCCAAAGGTTGAGAAACCCTGGTTTAGAGAATAAATCATTTCTATTTGTTGTAGATGCAGACAACAAAACAGACAGCTGAAACAGTATGTTGGATGGTGTGTATTCAACTGTGTTTAGAGAACAGCTGGAATAATATGACTAAGGGCCAGTTCTCTCTCAAGTTTATTTGGCTGGTAATCCAAGAATCATGCATGAATATCTGCGAGGTTCCTCATAGCTATGCTTTGAGCCTGCACCTCCACCTCTATAGAGCATAACAAGCATTTATTGCTAACTTCCTGACTTTTAAAGAATAGAATGAAACATTGGATCTACTGTTCTACAGCTCCAGTAACTGATTAGAATCTGAACCAAAACTTTCAGGTGGAAAAAAAGGGTTTGGCCCAAAAATAAATGAAAACCAAAAAATCAAACACACATTTGCTTCAGTCACTAGTTTTTCACTACCGTGCTAGAGAAGCAAAAGGCCCATTGTTTTAAACCAAGAGGTAATGCTCAGTTCTGAATACTTCATCCTTTCAGACCTTTTGAAGCATACTTCAGGAAAGCAATGTTTTGCCTTTTTTTTTTTCACTGCCATTCTCTGTACCAGAGTTTCCTCTCTGCCATGGCATCAACCTCAAGTTACAGCCTGGACTTGACTGGAGTCACAGAGAGAGGAGCCAGTCAGATCTCAGACACCAGTACCTGTTGCAGAAGGGGTAGTCAGAGCCAAGAGGCACAAAAAAGGACACAGGTTGAGCTGAAACTCTAGTTAACTAGTTCCAACTACCTTGATGCTTGCATGCATCCCTTTGTGAATCCAGAACAGAATACTCCACATTCCCCTTAGAACTTATGGGGGGGGGGGGAGGCAGAGGATGATATTCATTCGAGAGAGAGAGAGAGAGAGAGCACTTTTCAACAACAACAGTTCTCACACAGCAACAGGAATGAAGACCCTAGGAAGTATTTGGTTTTAAATCAACATCAGGCATGTGTTCCATCTGCAAACTCTAGATATCACTGCCTAATCCTCCTCCTGTGTCCTGCCCAAGCTGGTCACTGCCACACCAGATACTCTCTCCTTATTTTCTTCCTCACTGTCTAGAGCAGCTGGTAATACCGTATTGTCCCGAGTATAAGACGCACCTAATTATAAGATGCACCCTTAAAGTTTGGTGCTATTAAAATTTTTTAGTTAAATCACTGGCATTATTGCAACAGCCTGATTATAAGATGCACCCCTAGTTTAAAAACTTAAATTAGGCGAAAAAAGTGAGTCTTATACTCAGACCAATACGGTATTTATGTGAGGCACTTCCACCTTGTGCAGCCAGAAGGATTAGAAACTCTTGATGTTCAACATTTGTGTGAAACTATAAGGTGATTGCAGAATACATACAGCCTTCACCATAGCAGCTCAGTAGTCAAAATTTGGGAAGAGACTAAAAAGCATTGTAACCCAGTAATTGTGGCACTAGCATGTGAAAAAAAAAATTAAGACTAAACTATGGGATGAAAATCCAATAAATATAAACCTGCAACATCAAAAGGTACTTTTTGAAAGACAGAAGCCAAAGATATACATTTGGAAGGGATTTAGTTGTGAGAAAATGAGATGGACATGCTATGAGGAAGATGGACTTTGCCCAGCATTACACTATTCGCCTGTATAGTCACATTTTGATAGTTGCTAGGAACAAGTCTTTGCACATTAACTTTCAATTCCTCATTTTTTTGGCCATGATTTTTATTTATGTACAATAGAGTATGCTACATAAGTGTGTCAACATTTCCACATTGATTTTAGGCAAAACATTTCGGTTACTATTTGTTTACTACAAGAAGCTTTTCTGCTAGTCAGCAAGGTAATAAATTTAAGACTGTTATTACTGGTGATGGGGAAGCAATACAGTTGTACTAGGAAACAGTAACACAGGTGATACATCAGCAGTGATACAAGGACATTTCGTGTTTAAATGAGATCTTACAAATGTAAATCCATACTCAGTTTTCAGGCACACACAGTTTCAATGCCTTCATTTGAAATGAGACTGAAAACAGAAAGCCACTAGTTTCATAAAAAAATAATAAGCTACCACAGATTTGTGAATCTTTTGGTATAAAACTGTCACATAACCTAATAATTTAATTAACCTAAAAAACAGTGTTACAGTAGTACACATACTGAAGAAACTGAATAAGCCAACAAGATATCAAATGACACCTAGAGTGCAAATAGAATGCAGACTTCCACTATTAAAATGAATAAACCTCTTTTGAATGATTACATTACAATGGTTCCCCAAGTTACAGACAGCTACATCAGTGCTTTTGCGCAGGTGCAGTAAGTCTTTTGGTGGAGCTTGTGCACAGGCACAATAGCACTGAGCTAGCAAGAATCAGCTGTTCTGAGTTATGTACATTCCAACTTAGGTACAGACCTCTGGAACCTAACCTGTACTTACTTGGGGACTTAGTGTAATGAAGCTTCTCTTTTTTAAAGGAATACAGTGGGCCCTCGGTATCTGCAGGGGTTCCGCTCCCGGAACTCCCGTGGATACCCAAAATCACATCAAATCAAGTCGGGGGGAGAGGGTGGCGACACAGTACCTTATTTTTCAGCTGCACCAGGCCCGCTGCCAATTTCTCAGCTCCCGTGTGCCTTCTAAGTAGTCCAAAAACAACAACAACAACAACATCACAACTGGAAGTCGCTTTGGTTCGCGTTTTTTTTTTTTTTTACTATTTGCAGCAGTTTGGACTACTTAGAAAGCATGCGGAAGTCAAGAAGCAGGCAGCAGGCCCATCACAGCTGAAAAATAAGGTACTGTGATGACGCCCCCCCCAACCCCAGTGGGACTCTACTTCCAGGGTTAGCCAACCGCGTTGAGTAAAATCCACAGATTGTTAACCCGCGGATGAAGACGGCCCACTGTATGTCAAATAGCGCAAAATTATTTTAACTTCATGCATGTATTTTTACTTTGTTTCATGTGTGAAATGAAGCGTTACCACTTCAGAGAACAAAACTAGTCCCAATCAAAAGCCCTCTTTAAATATAGAAATCTTAAAAGTTTTAAGATCTTAAAATCTTAAAGTTTAACTTCACAGCAGTTAAGTATTTTTAAAAGCCACAATTTGATTAAATTTCAATATGTAAATTAAACAATAAATCTTATAAATAAGGTTCTAATGAGAGTTAGAATCATACAGTTGGAAGGGAACTACAAGATCATAGAGTCCAACTCCCTGCCTATGCAGACTATCCACAGCTATCCACAGCTACAACATCCCCAGTAGATGGCTATTCAGTCTCTGTTTAAAGACTTTCAAAGATGGAGAATCAACGGGTGTAATTTAAACCCGTATGTACTGGTCGTACCCTCTGGAGCAACTGAGAAAAAATCTGCTTCATCTTCCATATGACAGCTCCCCTCACATATTTATAGTTACCTATGTCCCCTCTTAATTATCTTTTTTCCAAATTAAACATGCCCAGCTCCTTCATCCTGTCTTCACAGGTCATGGTCTCCAGTCTTGGAAAACGTAACTACGAGTTCCACCAAAGTAAGTTATAGCCATTTTATCCCCAACAAAATAGTGCAAGAAAATTCCAACTCAACTAGTACATACACCTCTTTGCTTCTCTATTCTAGGAAGAACAATAATTAATTATAACTATATGGAGACCAGGGGGAGCGTTAGAGGAGCACACATGCCAAAACTGAAGCATGCGGTTCCCTTTGGAGTACATTTCTCTCCTCATAATTACATTAATAGCAATTAGCTTTCTACCCCTTCATAATTCTTTAAATTCTGGCACCTGAAAATTCCTCTGGCACTTCCTCAACTCAATTTTGCTGCTGCCACCATTATTCACGCACTTATTTTCCATTAGCTCCCACAACACACTATTACTCCAACCTACATATAGGACAGAGGCTGAACTCATCAAAAATTATGCTAACACATTTGCTTCTGGAATATTAATATTGCTGTTACAAACATGAAAAAAAGTTATTTACAGAAGACACTTCAATAATAAATTTACTTAATCTTCCATTCAAAGCAATTAATTTAATTTATAACTAGTATCTGGGAAAGATCCACTTTTGCTTGCTGTTGAACAGCAAGGTAATTCATAAGACACAGTTTCCTTTGGGAACTGGTCCACTTTAAAGAGTGCAGATGTGTGTGTGTACGCAACATGTTTCAATACTGGCCCAACGGGGGAGGAAAATCCCATATTCAGCTAAATTTATACACCACCATATCCCCTAGGCTCAGAGCAACACACAATATTATAATACTTCCCCTCCTGGGGCACCACCCTGCAACCTTCTTATTCCTCCTTAGACAATCACTCTAACACTGAAACAGATTTGCAACAAAATATCCTCCCTCTTACTTGTGGTTTTATATAAATATAAATATGAATATGAATATGAATATGAATATGAATATGAATATGAATATGAATATGAATATGAACTTGGTTGCCTAAATAGGAGAGAGTGAAGTATTTTCCCTCCAGCGTACTTCCAGTTTCATCTTAAACTCATTCATTCCAAGCTGCCAAATGGAGGCCCTTATGAAACGGTTTTCAGATGAAACCGTCTTCGTGGGTCAGTCAGAGCTTGATTAGCGACATGATGGCATTCAGGCTAGATGGGTAACAGGCTATTACTTGCCATCCTTCCAAGGGCAGCAGATTTCAAAGAGAGCTGCATGGAATTGGATCTCAGAGCTGCTTGGAACTGGATCATTTGGAACTGGATCTCATACAAGATGGATGGGCTTCGTCTGCCTGTCTTCTCCTTGAAAATCTAGATTAGAACTCTTGACCCCAACATGCTAGGATTCAGCATGTAGAGTTTCTGGTGCGTAAAGTTCACAATATACCGGGGGGGGGGGCAAACTGCGGCTCCTGAGCCACATGTGACTCTTTGACGAATAATGTGCTGCTCTCAAAAATATGTTGGCTGAGCTCTTTTTGGCATCACAATTAATATAAAAGGTAAATAAGAATTTTTCAAACGTTATAATTATTTACCAGGTATAAACTGAGAGTTCACTGGATTAAAACACCAGTTTAATGTTCATGGTAAGTAAATATATTTAAGAATTTAAATGCTTCTTAAATATTGCGGCTCTCAAACATCTCTCTTATGGCTCTCAAACATCTGAAGTTTATCGTATGTGGTGTGGCTCATACATTAAGCAAGTTTGGCCACCTCTGCAATATACCATCTGTATTCTGAAGTGGCAAGGGCCAAGGAATGGTCCTTTACAAGCACTGACATTTGCAGGAAAACTGGCATCCCATTTACACACTCAGGGGCAAGACGAAAATATTTCAAAAAATATATATTCCTTTTAACCTTCCAGACAATACTGTCGCTTCCAAGTACCTGTATATGCTCTAGTTCAGCTCTTTTTGTGTGGTTACTTCTGTAGGAAAAATGGAATTTTGCAGACTGCACGATCACTTCAAAAGAAACAAGCAAGTGAAACTAGAAACAAGAATGAGGTCACAAGTTTTTGCACTTTGTATTCTAGGCATTTCTTCTAGCTATGTGGGCAGTCACACAAATTCAGACAAATGACTGTAGGTACTTTATTTTGGAAACCAGACAAAGTACAAGAGGGGGCCGTATCCGCAGATCCGAAGATAACAGGGAGTGCCGTTGTCCCCCTGCACCCATTACCTTAATTAAGGTTCCAGCACTGGCGCGAAGCCAACGCATCTCTTCCTTTAAACGTATGACAAGCCAGCTCCTTACATAGAGCAGGCAAGCAGCCTGAATACTAGAGAGCCTCCCAACGTTAAACAGGAAGCAGGAAGCTTCCAATGCACTCAGCTTATACTATGTAAGGCTTACTGATAACAATTTTCAGTGGATGGCAATGATCAAGCCCGGTAACTCCTGCTTCCTATTTAACGCTGGGAGCCTCTCTAGTATGCAGGCTGCTTGCCTGCTCTGTGTAAAGAGCCGACTCATTTGTTTAAAGGAAGAGATGAGCTGGCTTCACGCCAACACTGGAGCCTTAATTAAGCTAATGGGCACGGCCCCCCGCGGGGACAGCATTCCCCCCTATCCACGGATTCCAGTATCCATGGAGGGGGCAGGATCCTACCCCCCACGGATGTACTCAACAGTGCACTCTGTTTATACTATGCAAGGCTTACTGATAACAATTTGCAGTGGATGGCAATGATCAAGCCCAGTAAATCCACAAAGAAGCTATGCTGGCTACCACCTGCTTCCCTTCCCACTGTTTGGATGAGGTCATTAAAAGTTGACACCAGAAATAGATGCATCACTTTTTGGTACTTACTGATAACACTTGATAATTCACTACAAAGCAAAGCAACACCTTGAACCAATTAAGAAAGGAAAGGAGCTGTCTCTGCTATGTTCAATGGGTGACAGCCTGGACAAGACTTTTCAGAGGGACTGAGACTAACAATGCATAATAATTAACACTAAACTGCATAGTGCAATAGTAAGGTTTTACAATGAATGCATAGGCAGTAAATAGGCTCACAGTCACTGGCAGCAACAACCACCATATTCATCATAATTTGGTTAATTGGATTTTCCAAAGAGGGGGAGATTTTGGCAGCAATGAGAAAAATGATATTGCTGAAATAAAGACGCCTGATTTTTTTCATCAATGAGATGTTGCTAGCACTGATTAAGATGCTGCAAACATACAATAGAAACAGTCTGTTAGCAATACTGCTGTAATGCACATTCAGCAGAAAATGGGCAAACAGGCAATTTGCTTATATGATTTTGGACAATTCACAGTTCTCTTAGAACAATGTAATTAGGGTTTCAGTATTCTATTGAGTTAACCTTGCTGTTTCCCCTTAGTAGTGAGGAAAATATACTGTATTTGCTGCTCAAAATGTACCATTAAAATAGACTTTGAAAACACAAACAGAAATGATGCCTTTAAAAGGGGTTTGGCCTAGATGCCTTTTAAAAGGGGTTTGGACAGATTCATGGAGAAAAAGACCATCACAGGTTACAAGCCATAAGCAACCTCCTGGTTTTAGAAGTGGGTTTTCTCTGTGCCAGGTGCAAGGGAGTGTCAACGGGAAACAGGTTATCTTGTTGTCTTGTGCTCCCTGAGGCATCTGGTGGGGCCACTGTGTGATACAGGAAGCTGGACTAGAAGGGCTTTTGGCCTGATCCAGCAGGGCTCTTCTTATGTTCTTATGTTAAATACAGGGGTGCACCGGTATCCACTGATTCCTCAACCGCGGTTTCAATTATCCACGGTTGAGGAATCCCCCCCGCGCCCTCCACAGCCCCCCCGCCACTGGCGTCGACAGGGGGAAGCGGGGGGGGCGGGCCACCGGGGGGCTTCGTGCGTATAGGGGTGACGCGCGATCCCCCCACTTACAGTTTTTAGTTGGAGGCGGGCCCGCCCACCCTCCCCTGTGTCCGTTCGGCTCCAAAATGAGCCAAAAACGGAGCGGGGGAGGGTGCTCTGCTCCTGCGCGTGACGTCACACGCAGGGGCGGAGACTCCCCTTAAGGGCGACGCGCGACCCCGCTCTGGGGTGTTGCGCGTCGTTGCGACGCGACTGCCCCCCGCACTTACTTTTAGCAGAAACCTCCGTTCTTTTCTTCAAAAGTTCCGAGTTTCCATCTGTTTTAGGCCTGACCAACTAGACTTAGGTGATAGCTAGAGTCTCAGCAAGGTTGCAGAGACTCTAGCTATTAACTAAGACTAGTTGGTCAGGCCTAAAACAGATGGAAACTCGGAACTTTTGAAGAAAAGAACGGAGGATTCTGCTAAAAGTAAGGGCCTGGGGGGGCTGTGGAGGGCGCGGGGGGTCGCCCCCGCCCCCCGCACTTACTTTTAATGGAGAAAGCTCCGCTTTTTTTCTTCAAAAGCCTTTGTTGCAGGCCTTCTTACCAACAAGTCTTCGGTGCTAGAAAGTCTCAGCAACCTCTCAGCAAGGTTGCTGAGACACTCTAGCACCGAAGACTTGTTGGTAAGAAGGCCTGCTGCATTTGGCTTTTGAAGAAAAAAAAAACGGAACTTTCTCCGTTAAAAGTGCTTGGGGGTGTGTGGAGGGTGCGGGGGGGGGTCGCGCAGGCCCGCGGGGGGTCAGGGGGCTGAAAACCACGGAAATGGGCGTTCGCCCATTTCCGCGGTTTCAGGTATCCACGGTGGGGGCTGGAACGTATCCCCCGTGGATACCGGTGTCCCCCTGTAATGCAGGGCTACACAGTGGAAAGTAGCTGAAAACAAAACAGCAAACATCATGCAGGGCAGTGGCACATCCACAGTCAGAACACTGTGTACAGCCCACCTCCGAGGAGAAAACAGTGTGGCTTGAGGACAGCATAAACACAGACAACAATTTGCTTCTCCTTTGCAAAGCAGCATTTAAGCACTTGGGGCTCTTAGGGCTACTTCCAATGCAACAGACTTTTACAAGTACAGTAATAATGAGATGGCCTCTGTGTGGCAATGACATAGATTAGTCATTCAAACATCTTTCCTGGAGCAGCATCCTTCAAGAGGATGGGATAGAAACTTAGAAGTTGATCACCTAAAGCAGCGGTGGGGAACCTCCGGCCCCAGGGCCGGATCAGGCCCCCGAGGCCATCCGGTCCGGCCCCCGGAGAGATTGTCGGGAGGCCTCCCAACCGGCCCCTGGAGGCTCCGCCGGGTCCACGCGTCACCTCCGGAGGCCGGGAAAGGGCCTTTGCATGTCCTCCCCGGCCGCCGCCTCGACCCCTTCTCACCAGGCCGTTGGCCATTTCGCACATGCGCACCACGCCGATGAAGGCAAGCTCTTGCCCTCATCGGCATGGTACGCCAGAGGTGACGCGCGGACCTGGCAGCGGCTTCGGACGGTGAGCACGGAGCCTCCGGAGGCCGATGGGGGGCGGGGGCAAAAATTAATTAAATAAATAAAAATGCTGGGCGGCCTTACGGACGGCCCTCAAGCAAATTTCTAATATTTAAAACAGCCCTCGCCAGGGAAAAGGTTCCCCGCCCCTGACCTAAAGTGTGGCAAACCCCATGTTACATAGTTCTACATGGAGGTGTTGATGTGAGTGCTCTTAAAAAAAAAAAAAACACAAGAGACCCACGGAGCTTCGTGCTCACTGGATGGGGCCACCCACCTGCCCTTAGCTCCAGTTTGGCCACAAATAGCAGTGCTGCAGATGCAAAAGACAGTAGAAGCATGTAGGAGGGTCTTGATAGAATGGAATACTGGGTAGAGCCCTAGGGTACTCCACTATAAACTGTCCTCCAAGCTGTTAAGGAGCCAGTGATGAACAGTCTGTGTTCAGTTGTCCAACCATCAGTGAATTGATCTAACAGTTGTATCATCTATATTCTATCTATCCCATATTGGACTAGCTTGCTAATTAAGATGTTGTGGGGAACCTTGCTGAATGCTTTACTATAAATTATATCCACAGCATTCCCACCATCCACTAAGCTAGCAACCCGATTTAAAAAAAAAAAAAAAAAAGGATAGAGAGATGAGATTTGTCTGGCAAAATTAATTTTTGACAAATCCATGTTGGCTTCTCATAATCGCTGCATTGATAACCAGATGTGTACAGACTGATTTTTTTTTTTAATAATTTGATCTAATATCTTTCCTGGTATCAAAGTCAGACTTGCAGGTCTGTGTTCTCCCGGGTCCTCTTTTTCCCCCTTTTTGAAGACTGGGGCAACATTACCATCTCCAGTGTTGTGGTACCACTCTGTCTTCCAAGATTTCTCAAAGATATTTGACATAGAATCTGAGAGTACATCAGCAAGTTTTTTTAGTGCTCTAGGATGCAGCTCATCTGGTCTGAATGACTTGAATTCATTTAAGCTAGCTGGGTGATTTTTAAACCAGCTCTCTACCAATCGTCATCCACATACCTGTTCGGTTCCCATTCACATTACTCTTGAGGGGCCATGTACATTCCCCCCCTTGGCCAATGAGCCAGCATAAACTTTTATACAATCTCCTTTTGGGGGGAAGATAGACACAAAGTAGGAGTTGAGCAGTTTCGCCTTCTCTTTCACCAGACAACAGTTCACCTTCCTTATTAAGCAGCAACCCTACTACAGCATTTTGTTCTTCTCTCTCTTCTTTTGAACATACCTAAATAATAGGTAAAGGTAAAGGTATCCCCTGACAATTAAGTCCAGTCGTTTCCGACTCTAGGGTGTGGTGCTCATCTCCATTTCAAAGCCGAAGAGCTAGCGTTGTCCGAAGACGCCTCCGTGGTCATGTGGCCGGCATGACTCTCCTTTCCGCAGCGCGTAGCATGCAGCTGGAACACGGAGCGCTGTTTACCTTACCGCAAGCGGTACCTATTTATCTACTCGCATTGACATGCTTTGGAACTGCTAGGTTGGCAGGAGCTGGCCAAGCAACGAGCGCTCACCCTGTCGCGAGAATCGAACTGCCGACCTTTCGATCAACACCTTATGGTTCAGTGGTTTAACCCGCTGCGCCACCCGCTGGCCTACCTAAATAATACAAAGAGTGAAATCTGCATTCTAAGAATCTAAAATTCTGGATGGTTCTATATGTACAAACCTCCATTATGTCTATTCCTGGAATACAGCTGCCATGGAATCCACCCACCCATTGCAAATCAAGCTCAGCACTAAAATGAAGTGAGAGCACTTGAAGAACTTTTGTCATTCAGATCTACAATCCCCTTGGAGATGCTTACTAAGACTACCATGGTCATGAAATCTATTTTAGAGATGACAAAGGAGTTGTTCCAAGTGCTCTCTCACTTCTCCATTTTGACACTCATGCAATAAACCATCCTTTAAAGACGGCAGCTATGCTAGATCCCTTTTGTCAGCATCTTTTTTATTAGCAACAATGTGCTGTCCTTCCATAACCTCTCATGCATCATGTTCACAATAGGGCCATCAAACACCATTTCAATGAAAGCACAAGAAGAATACAGCAAACATAAGGAAGCGTGCCGATTAAAAAAAAAAAGTGGCCTTTGGAAGGAACAGCTTTTGTGAAGGCCACACTTGCTTGATAAACACCTTCAATGAAATCTTACCAAGTCCAAAGAGAACACTTTAGTGTACTTGTGTATTATTTAAATCACCTTTTAGCCACAAGGCATTCGTAAGTCTTAATCCTTCAGTACAACTGCCAAGCCCGTGTCCATGTTCTCCTTTAGATCACAACAGAATAAGTCCCAGTTCAAACTATCCCTCAGTATTTTCATGTGTCTGCTGCAATTGCCACAGAAACAAGCTGCTGCCCCAGAAGAGCTGTGTTCCCAGGCAAGTCTCAGGCATGCTATATATCAGGTTCACTGGAAAGCAGAACAAGCTGCAGCAGCATTTGAAATTGCTCCCATTAGCAGTACAAAACTGATTTGGACACCGCACCTTTCAGTACAATGTTTCAGGACACAAGCCAGCTATTTTAGCTTTTTGAATTTCTGCTACCACTGCTATGGGCTTTAAATGCTTTAAAAGTTTTGCCGCATGATGCATCTTTGCCATTGCCAGGAATGTGTTTGCGTTTAGAACATAATGCACGACTCAGACCTTCCAGGGATACCACTGTGGAAAAAAGCATGCTAATATGATCGTAGAAGCCACCTCTACCAAGCTGAACTTATATTGATGGATAAGCCAAGTTGCATGTTAAGGTATCTGCAAAAATGTATCTGTGGACTGATTAACAGGATGTGTTGCACAGAGAGCATTCTAAATGAAGTGACCCCTACAGCAGTGGTTCCCAACCTGGGGGTCAGGACCCCCACAAGGGTTGCAAAGCTGTTTCTGGGGGGGGGGTGTCACAGGATGTTGGCTGAATGGCCACACCCAAGATGGCGGCTCCCTTCTCTACCCCCCCCCCCCCACTGCACAGAAAGAAGTGTCTGATGCTCTCTTGGGGCTTGTTGGCTCACCTTGTGTTACTTTCTGCTTGCCTTTTAGCATCTGTTAATACTAGCCTGCTCTCCCCCCCATGGGGCTGCTTATGAATACAACTTTTAAAAAAGTGATTTGTTTTAGAAAGTGCGATTTATTACCGTAAATAGTGTAATTTATTAAAAACAACAACATCACTTCCTGCTTACCAACTGCACTTCCGGCCCGAGGTCTTGAGGGGGGGGGGGGGTCCTGACAGATTGTCATTCTACAAAAGGGGGTCCCAGTGCTAATAAGGTTGAGAACCACTGCCCTACAGTCACTAGAAAACTGAACAGACTAAAAGGAAAGCAAGTACAGCAGAGATTGTAAGAAACAAATGCAACACAGAGACCATAGCAATAGCTTGACCTTGTCTTGGCTGAGCTATAATAGCTTTTTAAAAAGGACTCTTAAACAGCAGCCTAAACCACATTCAACTAAATGCAGCCTTTTGAAGAAGGTATAACAGGGCTGGCCCTACACTGGATCTCCATCGGGCAGTCCTCCATTGGCTTCAGTGGCTAATGGAACATTAGCAAATGGTTACATCCTTTGCTAGCAGTTATGGCTATAATGGAGTGAATAAGAAGTGTGTCTCTTTTTCCCCTAAAATATATATTTTAGACTTAAAGGTGTAAAGGTGACCCCTGACAATTAAGTCCAGTCGTGTCCGACTCTAGGGTGTGGTGCTCATCCCCATTTCAAAGCCGAAGAGCCAGCGTTGTCCGAAGACGCCTCCGTGGTCATGTGGCCGGCATGACTCTCCTTGCCGCAGCGCGTAGCATGCGGCTGGAACACGGAGTGCTGTGACTTAGACTTAGGATTTAGACTTAGGATGCTAAAATTTCAACCACTGCACATTTTCTTCTTTTCCTTCTCCACAGATAAGCACCCGCAGTTAACACTGTATAAATTTCTAAAGTACAATTACATCATCACTTGTTATAACCCAACTGAATTGTGAAAGAGGCTCATAAGAATATATATAACTGAAGTATATAAACACAACATCAAAAGAGCCATAAATAAGTAAAAATCAAAAATAAGTAGTGCATTCCTATGCAGGTCTACTAAGAAGTAAGCCAAACTGAGTTCAGTGGGACTTACTCCCAGGTAAGTATGTATAGAAGAATTGCAGTCTTACAACCCAATCCTACCTTGGCCAGCCATCGTTGTAGCACCTCTTCCACTGGCGCTGATTGTTGTAAAGCTATCAGCAACAGTTGCAAAAGGCGCTCCAGCAGAGCGCTACTCAGTGCGCTGCTGGGGAAGCTGGCAGGATGCTACTACCCCAGAGCCTTCCTGCACACATCGTTGGCTCTCCCGACGCCCACCAGAGCAGGTAGGTCAGTGGTGTGTGCTTCTGTGCTCAGTGATTTGCATGCACATTCCTGGACATGCGCATGGTCATGTAGAGAAGGGTGAACAGTCAGGGAAGGGAAGGATGCAAGTGAGGGGTTGTATCGCCACTCCAGTGTGCTTTTAAGAAAATCTCCAGCAGCATAGTTCAAACTGTTTAAATAGTCAAACACTTAAAAAGCAGCTTGACAGCACTTAATAAAGTCAAAAAATAACGTTCATTTCTATAAGGGTTTAACCAACTTAGTCAACGTGACACATGAAAATCAGAAAGCAATCAAATGTAAATTAAATGCAAATAGTTACAAGGTCAGCTTTATAAAAAAATCTAATGTATCAACCTCATAACTATGGCAGCTTCTCCTTTCGTGAATGTCATTCAAATTTGATTTTACTCTGATAATTGGAATATGTAGAGAAAGTGCCTGTATCGCTGAAATACATCTAATAGCAAATTCTATATATTAGCGTTGTACCATGTCCCAGTGGACCAAGGTAAATTTACTTATCTTGTCACAAGAGTACTCTAATCACTATTCTGTTAACAGCTTAGCCTTCATGGGCTGTATTTTGAAGAATTCTCATTTAAAATGAGTGAATTGAGAAATTTATTAAAAAACACAACTATAGGACAATAGAGTCTGTTCAAGTCCTAACTGTGCTTTCTATTTATGTTGCTGTGGTTTTGAATAGATTAGAAATACCTCCTTCAGAAGACAATCATTCAGTGTGCTTTTAAGAAAATCTCCAGCAGCATAGTTCAAACTGTTTAAATAGTCAAACACTTAAAAAGCAGCTTGACTGAACGTAATAAAGTCAAAGAATAACGTTCATTTCGCAAAAACTGGAAGCACCCGAAGATCGCAGTTTCACAGTGATCCGAAGATCGGAGAAGCCTGCAGAGGATCACGTAGGCCTCCCCGAAGCTCCCCCAAGGCCCGGTAAGTGCCGCAATGGCGGTTTTGGGGGCGGTATCAGCCGCAATGGCGGTTTTGGGGGCGGTATCAGCAATGACGATCCCCCGGATAGACGCCGCTGCTGGCTGCACCCCCGCAAACACTCAAAGTTCTCCCCGCCTCGCAAGGATAACTTTGAGAAATGCTATCATGGGCTGTTAAAAAGGTCACCAACAACAACTTGAGTTGGCCTCGGAATGGAATGCACAGCCAATGAAGACACCAGAGCAACGGCATGGCAGAATCAACTTGCCAAGCCCCGGTAACCAACCAGGCTGCCGCATTCTGCACTAAGATTCCAAACCGTCTTCAAGGGTAGCCCCATGTAGAATGAATTACAGTAGCCTAGGCGAGAGGACACTAGGGCATGGACCACCACGGCCAGATCCATGCAACTCAGGTACAGTCTCAGTTGACACACCAGCCAAAGCTGGGCAAGAGTCCCTCTGGCCACAGATGCCACCTGGCCATCAGCTGTGGATCCAGGCGGACTCCCAGGCTGCGGACCTGCTCCTTCAGAGGGAGTACTACCCCATCTAGAGCAAGTTGCAGATCCAGTACCTGCACCGCAGTCTTCTGAACCAGAAGGACCTCTGTCTTGTTCTTGTCTGGATTTAATTTCAATCTATTAGCCCTCATCCAGGCCCCAGCCACCTCCAGGCAGCACCCAAGGACTTTGACGGCCCCCTTGTAGGCTGGTGGAAGAGATAGAGCTGGTTGTCATCCGCATATTGGTGACACTCCACTCCAAATCTCCAGATTACCTCCCCAGCAGCTTCAAACAGCATGGGTGACAGATTAGATCCCTGTGGCACCCCACAAGTCAGCAACCAGGGTGCCAAACAGGAATCCCACATTTTCACCATCTGGGTCCGTTCTGCCAGGAAGGAGTGAAACCACTGCAAAAAAAAAAGTGCCTCCCATCTCCAGCCCAGTCAGCCAGTCTAGAAGGACACCATGGTTGATGGTGCTGAACGTTGCTGAGAGATCCAGCAGGACCATCAGGGACGCACTCTCCCTGTCTAGTCCTCAGCACAGGGCATCAATCAAGACGACCAAGGCCGTCTCCATCCTGTAGCCTGGCCTGACACTAGATTGAAAGAGGTCCAGAATTCTTCCAGAATTCCCTGGAGTTGGTACGCCACCATCCGCTTGAGCACCTTGCCCAAAAATGAGAAGTTGGACACTGGTCAGAAATTATCCAAGACCATTGGGTCTAGGGAGGGTTTCTTCAGGAGAGGGTGAACCACTGCCATCTTTAAGGCTTATGGCAGTACAACACCCCCACCCCCCCAGAGATGAATTAACTATTCTCTTCACCCATTCAGCCAACCCACCCACCCCCAGGCAGATCATAATAACCACACTGGGCAAGGATCAAGAGGACAAGCAGAAGTTCTCACATCTGGAGAACCCTGTCCACATCCTCAGGCTGTATACACTGAAAAGAATCCCAAATGATTGGACAGCCACTTGCCCAAGAAACATTTATATAGACTCTGTCTAGGTGGAGTCCAAGTGGAGCTCCTTCACATGAATAGTTTGCCAAATGGAACTGCTTCTATGTAATTTCCTGACAATTCAGCAACAATCCTGCAACCTTTACACGCAGCCCAGGAATCTTTCCCTCAGTGCCAGTCACGTTTCATGGGGCTCTGTCAAATGCTGGGGGAACAGAAACTATACCTCTCCGTCCTTTTTAATTAAAATGTTGCAACGTTAAAAGTTCTGCACTCATTCTCCAGCACAGCTTCAAGAGTCTAGCTGGAATTTCTGAATCTATGAAGCTAAGGAATGCCATCTTGAGTTCCTGTTCAAGTCTTCCTTTTAGCTTCCCATTAGCACTCAGAAAATAGTCGCACTAACTTCTCCCCGCCCCACCCCAGATCTGCCAGGAACTCCAGAGGCAATTGCTTCCACCCTGCAAATGCTTATAGTAAGCCATGAGACACAGAATATAATTAATCAAAAGACTAGCTATATACCCAAGCCCTCTTAAATGTTCCTCTCTACTACCCATGTCATGTGCAACAACAGCTTCTACTCCTCAAGGGCAGTTCAGCAATGACTTTCAATGGCATTGTCACCAATTACTCCAAGTGGCCATTTGACAATCACTGTCTGATCGGTTGATAGTAAATTTCAGAAAATACATTTAACCCACTTAGGTCCTGCAATGTAAATTGGTGGTAAGGTACTTAAGACACACGTATTTACTATATTAATTAAATGGTCTATTTAACATGGAATATCAATTCTCTAATCACATCTCATTTAAAAACTTCTTATTTCAATTAACAACTCTAAAGTATACCAAACACAGATCCTACTGTTCTGGGCTCATTAGGAACATTTTCATTATCTGTCAAATGAGGGACTAAGAGGCAGAAACTGTAAACACTCTCTGGAGCAGCCCCCTATACTACTTAAAAGATTATTAGGGGAGTAAGCAACAGTAATTCTCATTAGCTGCTCAGTGTGGAAAGAGGGTTGCCTTTGAACTGAAGTAAAAGAAGGGTCTCCATGCAAATCAGTAAATGGACAGCCTTTCATCCATTCAAGGGTAATCTGTCCTCTATTAAATAGAATCAATCTAGTTTATTATATTGATGGGGCATGTGAAGCAAAGAAACACTATAGTTAATACAACGGGGGGGGGGAGAGAAAGAACACACAGGCTATGAGCAACCAAACACATCCTTGAAATGTGTATATCTTAAACACAATTTAAATTGTTTTGAGAAGTAATTAGTATGTGATACAGGCATAAACTCATAAAATGTAACAGGAGTCTGTCACCACAAACGGATATTCTTAGAATACCAGTAAGGTTTCAGTAAGATGTATATTAATGAAACTCATCTTACCTGTATATTCACAAGTGAAGACAACAAAAAAAGGAGTAACAAGATCATTAATGCCCTGAACATATCCACTAGCGGGATGACGTATCGCCCAGATAAACAAAATTCTTTCAAAGATCTGAAGGGGAAAAAATAAATAAAAAGGACCATGAAGCAATGAAATCAGAAGACACAAAATGCACACATCATAAAAATGTAAGCAAACATCAGCATGCATAATTAGGAGCTTGTGTTAATGGTTATTTAAAGAAAACATTTTCATAGATTACTAGCACTATGTTAAAGTCAACCCTATATACAAGGTAGGTTGTTAATTAAGCTGTAAAAAGGTGCATTAGCAATAAAGTAAAATTTGCTTTCCCTCCTACAGTTCATAGCTGGAATCCAACGAGCCCATCACTTTGAAAAAATATGACTATTACCCCATGCACACAAAATAATCTAAAATTATACACACTGTGAATTAAAGTTCAATTGACAAACACAGTCTTTAGAGACACCCAGGGGCTTCCACAGGCCCAGAGTTGACGACTTGTCTTTAGAAGCAGTCTCCCATGTCAACATGCATTTTGAAACGCCCCTCAGTTCCAAAAGCACCTTGCCATCTGAAAGCAGAAGGGCTGCTATTTAAGCCCCTTTGGGCACACAGAACATTTTACATTACAACGAGCTACACAGATCTGGGAAATTTTCTGCCACCTCCAACTCTTTATGACAGAGGTTCCCAAACTCCTGGGAAGAGCCTCTACTGCCCTAAGTGGCAGTGGGGCCTTCCCAGGAGTAGTGACACCACATCCAGGAATGTGCCGCCGCGTCCAGGATCACGCTGCCGCTGTTGCCGCACGAAAAGTGCCCGTTTTACCTTCGTTGGTGGCTTTGGGCATCCTGCGAGGGATGTGGGGAGCCTACAGACCCCTCTGCAGGCCTCCCCAAGCGTTGGAGCGAAACCAGAAGTGGGTCATGATCACATCGGAGAGTCGCTCTGACACTTGGGGAGGCCTGCAGAGGGGTCCGAAGGCTCCCCACCCCCCACAGGATCTCCAAAGCCACCAACGAAGGTAAAACGGGCACTTTTCATCCCTGGTGGTGGCGGCAGCACAATCCTGGATGCGCTGTCGATGCCACTGCGGGTCGCCACGCCCCTTAAGGATGTACCGATCCTTTGTTCCTGGCTGGGGCGTCACGACACCCCAGTTTGGGAACCTCGGCCTTCTGAGAAAGCTACATTTTTAACAGCCCAAGCTTATGTTGGTTTACTCAGGAGCAAGTCTCACTAAGTATAGTAGGACTGATTCCCAACAAAATTCATGTAGGTTTGAAGCTTATGAAATACAAGCCAGTTTTCCACAAGAAAGATTTAGTCCTTTTTCTCAGAAAATAAATTACCCCATGTAAATGCAACAAACTATAGACAAGGTTATGGCCATGACAATACAGGCAAACTCAGATTATGGCCTCCAAACCAGAGAAGTTCCCATAAAAAACAAACAAAACAATTAACCTTTCTTGCTGGAGAGTGAAAAAAATCCTGGAAACAAGTTAATTGTTCCTGCTAGGCTTAAGGCTATTCTGCACAGTTTATTTGTGTAATAAATTCATTTTTGTTGTGCACTGTCCTAGAGTCTTTCTTCCAGACTGTACTTCTGTTAAGGGGCATTTCATTTCCTAAATCAAAGCTCAGTATTGCGCACCTAGGAACATGCAGTATTTCTCCAAGATAGCACATGCATTCCTGTGGTTGCATAAGAGTCACAAGAACCTAGCGGGTAGGGACTAGTGCCTGAAACATTTACACTGGGGCTGGCGGGGAAGATGCCATACTTGTGGTCCTCCCACAATCCCCCTCACAGTATTGGGCGTGAGCATTAGCAAAGGAAGAACCCAGGCCAGCGGAACACGAGGTACATGACCAGCCTCTACAAAATCTTAAAAGCTGCATGACTGAACCAAAATATAGCTGTAGAAGTACAGGGGGTCCCTTTTGAAAGTCAGGTTTAGAGACCAGAAAGCTTGGACTTTTAGTGAAAAAAAAAACTTAGAGGAATTTTCCTTCTTAAGAAATAATGTAATCATTAAGTTGTAGGGAAAGATGGAATGCAAGTTATTTATACTGCTGTCGGGTAAAGGGAGTTCCAGAAGTAGGCAGGCTGACAAAGGGAAGTAGCACCTAGTGGTTAGCGCGCATGCATCCCTTCTTGCTCCCCTCTTTCCCTTTACTGGACCAACAGGTTAAATGGGCAAAAAACCTTGATAGTTTGTTTCTACTGCTGCCATCCCAGGCTACCGAGAAAAGGCAGAGGGGAGCCAAATAAAAGGTGCCTGACTGAAATCTAGCTAGATGGTCCCTAGCTTAATGACAAACAACAACGCCAAAATTGGCAATACTGTAATAACAAATGATGCCCCTTGAAGGGCTTGGAGGGTGTTAGGAGGAGAAACAAGAGCATGCAGGCCCACTAATGATAACATCTAAATATCAGGGATGCCTCATTAAGAGTTTGGAAGACAAAGATGACACGCAAGTGGGGCTGCAGCAGTGAAAGACGTGCAGGGGATGTTTATGCCTAGTTCCTCAAAAAGCAGAGGACTTCTATGGAGGGAAACGTACGACAGGGAGACTTATAATAGGGACCATTGTACACAAATCAAGTGTTGCAAAGACAGCTGGAATTAACTTCCCATTCTTACAAGCTACTTGAAACACTTTTGATAAATACATAACATTGGTTTGGGATCTGCCCTGTGCTGGGTACCACCTCGTCCTTCTTCTGAACATGCTTTACACATTTATTTTCGTCAGTTTTTTAATGTCTGCTTCTGAGCAGTATAATGGAACTCCAAAATCTGCTGCAAAGCTTCAAATCCTGTATTAAAGCAGACAGAAATATAACTAGAAGTGGTAGGAGTAGTATAAGATACTGCTTAAGAAACACTCATGCCATGTCTTAACATGTTCCAGAATCAATATTTAAGTACTTGAGCAGCATAATCAATGAGAAAAAAAGGTTCCCCCTCAAAAATCCAAACAAAATTATCTCTTTACAAATTACACATTTTGGCTGTATAAAAGTTCCTATATGAATCTCCACTCAAGTGGAAGTAGAAGAGGGATTGTGCAAACGTCGCGCTCCCCTATCAGAAATACACCACCGTGAAGCGCGTTAGGATACACGCATTAATCTGCCTCATACCAAGTCAGACCATTGACCCATCCATCCATCCCAACGCTCACCGCTCTACTTAGCAGCAGCTCTCCCACGTCCCAGGCAGATAGTCTTCCCAGGACCCAAGATCCTTTTAACAGAAATGCTGGGACTGAACCTGGCAATCCCTGCAAAACATGTACTCTCTTTACTGAGCTATGGCTCAAACCCAAGCATGTTCTGAAAACACGTTGCTATAAGATGCAGGCAGTAGGGCAAATTAGAGAATGTTAGAAATAACAGATAATGAATAGAACATATTTATGTTCCTTATTTGGCAGCTGGGTAGGCTACGGGTGAGAAAGCCAGTGCTAGGACCCTGGATTAGACGAAAATGAGCACTGAATATCTGTTGTAATAATAGTTTAAATACCCTAGGAATTACATTAAAACACTTGAATTCATGCATAGTTCTTACAAATGGCAATATATACCAAGAAAATAGCAAAAGGAAGAAGTCTTAAAAAAATGTTAACAAGCACAGAAAATCTCAAGTTGCATACTTCAGGAATTAAAGTTAAGTTTTTTAGTATAAGCCTACCTATAGCCGTCGCCTTAAACATCTTGCAGTTTAATGCATTGCTTTTTTAAGCAAATATTTAACGAGTAAAAGAGCCAATATTAATGAAATAAGTAATTTGTAAGAATTTTCAAAAGTCTAGTCTCATTTCAGCGGTTATTATAGTTAGGTCTTTGAACAAGCACTCAAGACAAAGGGAAGCAAATGGCTCAACAGAAGTCTTCAAAAGAAATATTTCATAGGACATCAGAAGCTGGTTCCAATATAAATTAGTACAGTGAGCCCTCATTATCCGCAGGGGGCTGGTTCCGGAAACCCCCACAGGCAAAAGATTCCGGATGGTGAAGTCCTGCCACAGTGCCTTACATGATTGAGCAAGAGGATCTTCCAGAGGCCACTTCTCGGTTGTGCCGGGCCCACAACACACTCCATTGGCCTCTGTAGGCCTCAGGACACCTTGGGGAAGCGATGAAAGTTGCGTTCGCAAAACCAGAAGTTACTTCCAGTCACTTCCCCAAGACATCCTGGGGCCCACGGAAGCCATGGGAGTGTGTCGCGGGCCCAGCACAATCCGGAAGCAGCCTCCTGAGGCCCCTCTTGCTTCATTCACGGATGCCCAAAAACGGATGCCCACGGATAAGGAGTATTTGCCCACTGTATTTGCATTTTATGTCAGGGGATGTGTAGATCTGCAGGCCTTAAAGTGGGGACTGAGAGCCTCCTGGATCAGGACCTCAACTTTTTAGCAAGTTGGGCAACCAAATTCAATTCACTAGCAGACATCCCCATTAGGCCTAGTTCTCACAAAAAGCAGATCAAGTGGAAAACCTGTGCCTGGGCTGTACCACTTCAGAATGAAGACAAAGCACGCAATCCGATCCTACTTAGGCCGCCGTTGTAACCAGCGGCCCAGCGAAAACGGGAGGCCCCAGAACGGAAAGAGGATTCAAATTCCCGAATCCCCTTTCCGTTCTGGTTATAACTGTGGCCTAAGTAGGATCTGATTGCGCCCAAAGGCTCACACGACTGAATGGTACTCCATATAAAAAAAAAAGTATAAATTATAAAATATTCCTGCACACTACAAGTATGCAGTTAATGACACAAGTCCTTCATGTACCTTTGAAACATCCAGTCAATTGATAAGTCATTGAACTGGAGGGAGCTACACCACAAAACACTGAGTTTTTCCTCACACCATTTGTGTTTGATTATTACCTTTACCAGGCTTTTAAATCCTTAAAGCCACACCACATACTAGAGGGTAGCATCCAGAATGGTCTTCCACTATCTGAAATGCTGTTGCGCAAGTGGAAGGACATTGTACAAGGTTGCTACACGGAGACAGTTCTCTGCTCCAGGGTGGTTTTCGCTAGCAGAAGATATTGCACTACTACTTGCATTTGCCATAAAGTTCCTGTTCTGCTAGCAGCTGTGCCACATTGCAGAGCATTGCTGCCATTAAAACTCCTTCTTCAAGTGTCACTGTGGATGCCACCCACAGTCACCAGTGGGATATCACCAAAAAAAAAACCCCACATTATTTTCTACAGTAATCACATGCTATAGAACCAGGAATGGGGGGGGGGGGAGAGAGAGAGAGAAATTCACAATGCTATGATAGAGTGAACATCATGGTGAATACTTGCCAATGTTACAGCCCAGCAGGGATCGCCTGGCAGAAAGATGCACTTTTCAGTACATTCCCAGGGCCAATATAATGTGTAGTCCAACTTCATGCACATGCACACAAAACACACTGTTGAATTTATTATCTGGCAGTAATACTTGCCTCTGTTACTTTGGGCTGTAAAATTAAAGCTTCTGGACTCATACGAGGAATATCTATATGAATCTGAAAGAGAAACATTTGTATTCAGAAAATGTTCATAAGATAAGGAAATTCAGATACTTCAATTATAAACTTTGTTCCCGATAAAAAATAAAGTATGCAGGTCTCCAGATAATTGACAAGACTTCATCATAAACCTTGAGGAGCTTTCGTTTTTTTTAAGTTACATATTATAAAAACTATTACAGCACAAATCTATACAAGTCTACTCAACAGTAAGTCCCATTCAGTTCAATGGGGCTTACTCCCAAGTAAGTGTGCTTAGGAGTGCAGCCTTAATGCGGTGAGCATTAGCTATAGCAATACTTTATTACAGGAAAAAAAATCACTAAGATATGTGTTTTCTACTTATCCCCAAATGGGAATGATGTAAGTTAGTATTTCCCCAGGTCTACAAAAGGCATCCTTTTAGCACAGGTAAACAATGCACAAAGCTATTTACCTCTTCTGCTATGCTTTACAACTGCTGAACTGTGTGGAACCCAGTTTGTTCCCATTTTCCACAAACCAAAAAGCAGATGGATCCTTTCAAAGTGCTGTTTTGATCTATTGATGTGAGGCACAAAAGCTGTTGCTTGCACAAACTTCTTCAAAATGAAGATGAAGCACAAGAAACATAAAAAGCTATACTCGGAAGATGAGTGGAAGATCAGGTTTTACAGAGCAACCCCTGGCTAAGGGGATATATTTTGTAGGACATAAAAGGTGTATTAGCTCCACAAGCTTTCAAAAACAGATCCGTTCTTCCACAATAAAGACTTCTGAGTTCCCTAAATTTTCCATTTCCTTTCATTGTCTAAATCAGGGGTGGCCAACCTTTCCGCATGAATGCTCCTGCACCTTTAATGGTTGTATAGGTGAGAGCATTTCAGCAGGTGCAGCTGCTTTAGCAGCACCATCAGTAATTGCAGCTGCCAAGATTCTGTCTTCTACACTACTCTTAGGAATGCAGAGGCCCTAATGGTGGAAGGTTGGCCACCCCTGGTCTAAATCAATGGTTTCCAAAACGCATTCTAGGAAACTTGAGGTTCCTTGTAAGTTTGTCAGCTTTCACAGCAAGAAGATCAATAATGGCAAACAGGCTTCCTAAAGACAGTTGCTTTACCACTACTGTTCTTCCCCAGCAACATACAGACACAGGGGAGCGCAAGGCATGTCTCAGGGTGCTCATTCAGTTCATTTGAGGTAACAGAGAGACCAAACTGGGTTGGTCAATGTGCCACGCAAACTGAATATGCATTCTTCAACACGGCCCTTAAGTGCAGAGGAATCCTGACAAGTCAATGGGGAAAGTGCTCCCTGAAGAAAGAAGACTTGGAAGCCACTGCTCTAGACTTGCACAGGTCATGTTCGTACCCAAGATTAACTGAACATTGAAAAAAAAAGCAGAGGACACATCACAGCAGGATAAAGCCAGGAAGCCTGATCCAATGGCTCTCTGTGCGCTAGGCACCTCCGCCAGATCACATGCATCCCTATTTGTTGCAGTGTCAAGAACAATATCACACACATATCTACTCCAATTGCAAGGAAGGGGAAAAGACTAGGACCACCAGGGACTCTCTAACAAACCCAAACATTAACACCTGAAGGTTCAGATAAAGGATACATTAGGATTAATGTAATGCAACACTGAAATGAACATTACAACAGGTTAATAGCTTTATGCCATTTAGCTAAGCTACTTGTTCTCACTAAGCAACATTACTAAACACAAATGATCCAAGTGCCCATGCCAACTGGCTTGGCATCAACAGGAATGCAATGCTGCGATGTATGTGGGCATGAACGTCATCAAACATGAATCCTTGAAAAAACAGTTCAGAAGCGTTACACATGCATGAAGCTGCCCCTATAGCACAGACATTTTTCAATTCATTCCTCCACCTGTCTGTATGTATCCTGGTGAGTTTCTTCATTTCTTGAGTCGTAATATTGTTCAACAAAAGCAAAGTATTCTTTCCGCTTTCTTTGTAAAGTGCCTTCTCTCCGATCCACATTTGCAGGGAGGTAACCCTAGAAGACATTTTAATTATAACAAGTTTGTTACCGATAATTCATGAAAATAAATTCACAGTTGCTACTGAATGCATCTCAAAATCTGCTCCAGTCATTTCAACAGCAGTCTGGCACTGCATTACTTCTGAAGAGTTTGTTTCCTTCACTGTTATAGCAATTTCCTCTCTACATTCAAATGAGGTTCAACATACCAGGATGCCTTATCCTAAGTCAAATCAATGGTCCATCTGGCCCAGTAATACCTACTTTGGCTGGCAGGAACTATAAAATATTTTATGCAGAGGTCTTTCCCAGCCCTCTACTATCATTGAACCAGGAGATGCCCCCACCACCTTTAAAAGGCTATAGTGAAATCCCAATATAGCCTAACAAACACAAAGAGCGGACAACCCAAATCGTAGGCAGACAAATCAGATCTTGAACAAGATGGCTGTAGGGTCAATTCTAATATATTCTAAAAAGGACACCAGCTACTGGATCAAGAGTATTCAGTTATATTTTTAAAGGAAATGTGGACTATAAAGTGGAACTGGATTTTTTTTTTTTATAAAACCATACTAAATGGGTCAAACATCTTAGACTTAGGATCAAGTGCTTAGTGGTTTTCCATAAGCAAGATGAAAGGACGGAAATAAATGAAACTGAAAAATGGCATGCATCAGAGCAGTCAAACTAGATGCTCCACACACTCCTAAATACATTTGGACAAGATGGATATGTCACACACTGCAGCAAGACAAGAATGGGAGATATATGTCAAAGGTGATCCAATATAAATTAAGCAAATATTTATGCTTGCATGGCAAAGTACCAATACTATTGGATCAGCAAGATGGAAATTGGATCAGCAAATATGGAAGAAAGGGTGTATGACCTTCAAAAGAACAGTCTATGAAACAGGGATAATGTAGAGTTCCAACAAACAGTAAAACAGGCTATTAAAAGCTTTGATGCAAATCAAGAAGAACATCTGGAGTTAAGCAATCATTCATAGGTGTTTGACATATGCAATGCAGAAAATGCTTCTACAGATGGCTTTGCAGAAAGTAAGACGTCACAGATTCCAGTGATCAAGGAGGTAGCATGACAGAACTTCACTGGTACTCATAGCATACACACGTGAAATAAAATTGAGCACAAGGAAACTTTCAAAGGTGCTAAACTGCACTTTTGAAAGGTCAAGTCAAAAGGGGACATTTCCTAGATTCAACAGATCCTCTGGCGAGTTTCCCATTGTCTTAATCCTTTGCAGAGACACCTTGAAAATTATTTTGAACTTCAATATGAAATTTGAAAATTTGGTCAAGAAAATTAATCAGATAAAAGCCCTGCAAGTGACCATGGAGGGCAATGGCTGTCGATTCATTTGAGGTAAAAGCTAAAGAAACAATGGGAATGTTCTGTAGAGGAGCACAATACACATGTTGTCCTATAATACCACAGTGGGGTTCTGAAGAGGCAGACACTTAAAGAGGAGATGGGGGGGGGCCCTGTATCCGCTATCTGCAGATTCACTTATCTGCAGATGGCCCCTCGTGGGGGGGCCATGCCCAGTACCTTCATTAAGTGTCCAGCACTGGTGTGAAGCCAGTGCAGCTCTTCCTTTAGGGCGGCAAATGACAATCCAGCTCCTTGCACAGAGCAGGCAAGCAGCCTGCATGCTAGAGAGGCTCCCAATGTTAAACAGGAAACAAGAAGCCTGCTTCCTATTTAATGTTGGGAGCCTCTCTAGCATGTAGGCCGCTTGCCTGCTCTGTGCTGCTTGCCTGCTCTGTGCAAAGAGCTGGATCGTGGTTTGCTGCCCTAAAGGAAGAGCCGTGCTGGCTTCGTGACGGCACTGGACGCTTAATGAAGGTACTGGGCACAGGGGGGCCACAAGGATAGCGTTCCCCCCTATCTGCGGATTCCAGTATCCACGAAGGGGGCAGGAACCTATCTCCCATGCAGATTCGGGGGACCCCCTGTACCAAGTCAAATCAGATCAGATTGCAAGCTGGATGGAAAGTCATCATCATTTGTATCCTGACCTCCTTCAAAGGGAGTTTGCAATGGAACATGTGGAATTATCCCATTTTATTATCACAACCATCCTGTAAAACAACAGCTACATCCCACAGTGTTCCTTTTAAGATGTGTGGCCAAGTGGAGGCGCTCTTCCCTGCCTAACTTTGCACAGCACAAAGCTCGGCAACCCAATAGTTTGGTGATGACATGAGGATGTCATCACCAAACGTCCAGGAGGCGGCATTGCAACAAGTCAATACCACACAGCTGCTCGAGAGGTCCACACACTATCGCGGACCCCTTACACAGGGAACTCTGCCCACAAAGCAGCACAAAATGGAGGGACATTATCCTCAGGTGCCTCCTAAAGTCAAAGAGTGAACTTCATGGCTCAGAGGTTTGGACAGATATTTTTCTACTCGTTTCAACACTTTATTCACTACACCATCCTGTCTCTGGAGACAAGAATAAAAGTGTGCATGCCAATATGAAGCAAATGTGAATAGAAGTGTGGTACCTCCCCCAGCTCTTTATTCTCAGCAGCAGCTGGTAAACATTTTTTTTCTGAAACCATGAACCTGGTTGTACACATAATTTTAAAATACCTGGGAAACTGTATTAGTTTAAGTTATGGTTCCAGATGCAATCTGACATTTAATATCCTTTCCCAGTGCTTTGTGCAAGGTTAAATATTGAATTCTTAACTGAATTTCTTGTCAAGAATTTGCATTTTCTGTAGGACATTAGTTGTCCATTAGAAAACAATTTCATTTATGACACGAGCAGCACAATCCTCCTTAAGGATCCAGCAGGCAGCCCAGGGCCACCCGCCGGATCCTGTGCATGGCTGCCCGGCACGCACTGGGCTAGAGCTCAGGGAAGGGGACGCTCATCCGCTTCCTCAGGTGTAAATCCAGGCCAGCCTGATTGGCCTCCTCGAATTTCCGCCAGCTAAATAGCTGGTGGAAGTAGAGGAGGCCATGTAACGGCGTGGCCGGCCCGGCGGGATGGGGATATGGCTGACGCCATCCCCCACCCCCTCCCAGGCCGCCTAGGCCAATGGCTCCCCTCCCTCCCCCAGCCGGACCACGGAGCACTTACCTTCCACCGCTGTCCGCGTCCTGGTCCGGCACTGGAGTGAGGGAGGCCGGACTTGCACCGGCCTCCCTTACTCCCGAGGCATCATGAACGTGCTTTACGGCACGTTCATGACGTCATTCGGCGACGGAACGCTCATTCTGTCTCCGGCTTTTCTTTCAGGATTGCACCCTAAATGCGGCTGTCCCAGGGATATCAATATTTTCCTCAGAACAGCAATATTTACAGTTAATCAGTATCAAAGATTAATTGAGGCACCCTCACTGTTGAACAGGTTCAATATCCTGCTAAGTTTTATTTTGCAACTATGAAACCATAAATTAACCACATGTTTACATCCTTTGTATCTCCTCATTTTCAAAAACGCCTTGGCCTTATTTATAACAATACTTCAAGGGTCCATCTGCACATTTGGACAAGTAATAAGAACTTCAGATAAATGGGGGCAATATCTTGATTCCATTCTTATTGTGCTAATGGCTATCCAGAGCACCTCTCAAATATCTCTATTTTAGTTTTACTAAAACGCTTTTAAGAAAATAGCGATCCCTTTTCTACTGCACACTAATTGATGGACATTTGCACGTTAGGATTTCCACTTTGAAATGAAAGGGCTACTGCATTCCATTCTAAAATGTGTGTTTAAACTACGTCTTCTGACAACCTGAAAAACACACAATGTTTGTATTTGATTATATTTATATCCCACTTCTCAGTCAAGTTGAGCTCCCAAAGCAGCTTACGATTAAAGTCACTTATAAAGGTACAGTGACAACCGAGATACATGGTAGTCTTATTCCCTAGTGCAGAGGTTCCCAAAAATTTGCAGTGGGGGCACAGTGGCGACGGTGCTTCCGGGATCACACCGCCATCGCCAGGGGAACAAAGGGTTTTTTTAGCCCTACCTATGGGTCTGGCCAGGCCTCAGTGGGGTGCAGTGAGCCTGCAGACCCCTCCACAGGCCTCCCCGCACCTCAAAGCACCTCCAGATCGCGACCCACTTATGGTTTTGTCTGAAAACCGGAAGTGGGTCGTGATCATGATCTGAAGCAATTTTGAGGACTGCAGAGGAGTCCGGAGGCTCCCAGTAACTCCCTGAGACCCAGCAAGACCCCCAGATAGGGCTTAAAAAACCGGGCAGCGGCGTGATCCCGGAAGCGCCATCGCCACGGGTCGCCACTCCCCTTAAGCGAAGTGGCAACCCATTGTTCCCAGTTGGGGTGTCACGATGTCCCAGTTTGGGAACCTCTGCCCTAGTAGTTGAGGACAGATCAGATTTCAGGCTCTTTCCTCAAAAGGGGCAGAAGAAGCCAGACAGAATTAAGGCTCATTGATGGTGAAGGTGCCAGTCCCCAAAAGCAGCCTCTTCTCTGTCATATACTGTTCAGGAGCATTAGAAAACGTTCAGAAACAAGATTAGGAAAAGACATGATGGAGATACAAAATGACAGCTCTTATCAGAGGAATTTAAATCTTATTTATTAGTTTAGTGTCATTATTTTTAGACCTTTAACTAATTCAGTATTTTAGATCGAAAACTAAAACTAATTCAGTATTTATCCTTATTTGGGGAACTTCAGTTTTGAGTGCAACAAGAATGGGTTCAAGTGAAGACAGACTATGCTAGAATTTGCCTCCTAAGAAGACACCCTGACCTAATCAAAGAAAGAAACTTGCACTGAATGGGTTTTGCCATTCTTCCTCCCGAGGAGCCGCATAAGGTAAGGGGGTGGGTGGGTGTCAAGCAGCTTGAACTTCAGGATCAGACGTCAGCATCTTTAAAATATACTTCTTTAGAAAGAGAGCGCTGCTGCATTTTGTGTACTTAAAATTTTAATTGCAAGAGACTACTTATTAAAAATTCACTGTTAAGAGCTGCATCTGAATTTTGAATTAGAAAAGCACTAAGCCCGGAAATTTCAGGACTCATTAGCAAGAGAGAATCTTTTAAGCACTGGAAATCAGACCTCTTCTGAAGCGAACGCTTTACATTCCCCACAGATTTATCCCCCTCCAAAAATGAAAGAAGAAAAAGCGTGTGTGTGTAGTGTGTGTGTACACACACACACACACACACACACACACACACACACACCACAAAGCTGTTTTAAGCCGTCTACCTGAAAAATTCAACAGTGCTAAACTGCTGGATGCGTAACTCAGAACGTTAAAAGCCAACAAAAAATGCTGATAAAGCAGCACCCACAGTCTCTAGACGGTACCCCTTGGATACAAGCCAAGTGAAACTGTCTCAAAACCTTCCACCTCCCTCAGGGAAGAAACAGTCTTAGTTAAATGCCAAACACACATCAGACTTTCTAGTTTACATTCCTATTACCAAAAAAAGCACTCTGGTGAATGAAATATACTCATCTTTCCCGCAGCAAATGATTTTTTTTTAAACACCACAGAGCATTTAAGGGGAAGGATTTTTTTAAAAAAAATTTTAACACTTGCCATGATTTACTACTCTATTCACTTATGACAAACCAAGCTTGAAATTGAGAGGGGAAGTGTGCTCTTGTTGTCACACAGTTTGGAGTGCTACTGATTAGCTAGGGGCTCAAGTAAAATTATATGGGGGCGACAAGAATAAGAGCTACTGCAAAACAGTGAAGGAAGTACTTACAGAAAGGAGCTTCCAGGTGATGGGACGAACTGATTTTGGAATTCCTGACCAACTCAGCTTCCGCAATTCTTCTATTCTCCCCCGCAGAGAAAAAAAAAAAGAACAAACCTCATGAAGAAATAATGCCAAAATACACTTACAAATATTTTTCTACCACTTTTCCAGAATAAAATTCCACTTTAAAAAAGTTTACAATAAGATTTAAATTGAAGTCATGTGCTCCAATACCTAACCTTTTATGTTAAATAAAGTTCTATAGAATACCAAAAGGTCCTGTGTAAGAAGCATACAGATGAAAACCACTGTTTTTGGTTAATTAATAGAAATATGTTCAAATTCATCAAGCGTCTCATAATCCTTGGGAACATACATTACCAACTTTAGTTTCCTAAAATAAAATTAATAGTGTACTATGGAAGCTTTCATGGCTTGGTACAATTTGTAACGAAGCAAATTAACCCATTATGCCTGCTTCGTTACAAAATTAATAGCCTTCCTACAGCAACCAAAGAGAACTCAGGCACCTGAATCTAGTTCTGGCTGGCTACAATGGCAAAGATTTTAAACAAACCAGAGGAACAGTGATACCAGAAAGCCAGAGTAAGGTAAAGGTAAAGATATCCCTTGACAATTAAGTCCGGTCATGTCTGACTCTAGGGAGTGGTGCTCATCTCCGTTTCAAAGCCAAAGAGCCAGCGCTGTCCGAAGATGTTTCTATGGTCATGTGGCCGGCATGACTCAACACCGAGGTGCACTGAATGCTGTTACCATCCCGCTGACGTGGTACCTATTAATCTACTTGCAATTTCTTGCTTTCGAACAGCTAGGTTGGCAGGAGCCGTTGCATGGATTCGAACTGCCAACCTTTCGATCGACAGTGGTTTAACCCACTGCGCCAAATCCAGTGCAGGAAATTATTCCAATATCTAACATTTCTTTTAAAACGATTCCTATTCTAAAATTAAATATACAACTTGGGGAGAGGGTGGTTGTCATTCAGTCAGAAATCAAACATGCTTTTGAAATAAGCCAGCTCCTTTGATGCTGTATGTAAGCTTTTGAATTACACAGATCTCTTGCTCAGGTTAGACATGTCTACAAAAATTGTTTCAGTCGTGTAACATCTGGGCAACTTGCTTTAGAAGGATTCTTATTCTGGTATTTCAAAACAAGAGGTAGATGTCTTAATCTACCAAGGGCTACTTCAGATGCCAAGTTTCTCAGTTCTACTCTAGCAAAGACCCTACAAAAAGACATCTGAATACATTAGGATTATATACTTTATTGTGAATATTTAAAACAGAATTTAACTATGAATAGCAATTTTAAAAAAAATATCAATTTTAACAAGCAGCAAATTCCGTAAATTGCATCTCCCTAGCAACTACTGAGAGCACCTCAAACACCAATTCAGCTTCAAACGACAGCTGAGAAGAAATCCCAGCATAGTCAGAAAGTACGGAAGACTAAGCAGCACCATGTCCCAAAGCCACCGAAATAAAGCTATAAAAGAAAGTCTCTTGAACACGCTTAAACATAAGGAGGCAAGTCAATTCCTCAGCAGGGTCCCTGGTATTTGAATTAGGCAGTGGCTCACCTTGCTGATGTGTCATGATGCCATCTGTTAGCAAGACTGGGACCTCTGCCCTCATCCCTGCCGGGACTTGTCATAGTCCATTTGCACTCATGCAGCTTCCCAGTGTACATGGCCGCAATCCAAAGGATGCTGGTGTGAACATCTAGGATTTTTGCTTCAGTTTTCAGTTCAGTAGCCCCACTCTGCAACTCCGTGCTTTTTAAATGGAGGGTCAGATCGGCAATTTGCCAGGGGCAGATCCTTCTATGGGCAGAAGGAACTGGCATGCACTAATGACCATCCTAAGCCCAAGAGAGTGAGCAAGATCCCAGACATGGTCCTAAATATGCCCAGCTACATCGCAAGACAGGTAGCTAAATTTTATCCCAAAATTTGGCTGCTTCACAGCCCTGATCCCACTGAGCAAAGTGGTAATTAATACAAGATCTATTACTGCCCGCTGTTTAAAGTGCATGTGAGAGACTCTTTTCTAGGTACCAGTTCATTTCTGTAAAAGGTAAAGGTATCCCTTGACAATTAAGTCCAGTCGTGTCAGACTCTAGGGAGCGGTGCTCATCTCCGTTTCAAAGCCGAAGAGCCAGCGCTGTCCGAAGACATTTCCATGGTCATGTGGCCGGCATGACTCAACACCGAGGCGCATGGAACGCCGTTTCCATCCCGCTGACGCGGTAAGAACATAAGAACATAAGAGCCCTGCTGGATCAGGCCAAAAGCGCATCTAGTCCAGCTTCCTGTACCACACAGTGGCCCCACCAGATGCCTCAGGGAGCACACAGCCAACAAGATAACCTGATTAAGATACCTATTAATCTACTTGCAATTTCTTGCTTTCGAACTGCTAGGTTAGCAGGAGCCATCGCACAGATTCGAACTGCCGACCTTTCAATCGACAGCTCATGGTTCAGTGGTTCATTTCTGTACAAACCCATAAAACATTATTTTTTTGGGGGGAGACACCACTCTCATTAAACAAAACAAGGCTATTCTGTTTAGAAGTTTTCATGTTTTCAAACAAGCTCCAAGGTAGGAGCGACTATGTCATCACCCTGCTGTAGGAAGGGAAACTCCCAGCCCCAGGAGCTCTGTGTAGGAAGGGAGGACAGGTGCTCAGGATGCCAGATCCCACAAGGTAACTGCACCATTTGTGGGACAGTCTCCTTCCTCAAACCAGTGGGGTGCGGTGGGGTGGAGAGGACAGGGACAGTTCTGTGCCCAAAGGTCACATCTTTAACTCACACATTCATTCATTCCATCATCCTAGCAATATCCGTGTGCAATAAGCTTGAAACTTCAGCATGGTAGAAGAACAGTGTTTTAAGTAGGGGGAACTCACTACCCTAGCCATTGTACCATACTACCTCATTCAAACTTTAACCCAGTCCCAGAAAGTAAGGCGTATACTTTTTCTCCTGACTGATGCACCTGTACTTCCCCTCCCCCCACGTTGTTCATTAAACCTCAAAAAGATGAGAATTAGGACTTTCAGACATCCCCAAACAGTAAAATACTATTATGCGTTCAACTATGCTTCAAGTAAACAAAAGCAGTTTTATCTGAGGAGAAGCATCTGGTTCGCAGTCAATGTTAAAGGAACACTTCCAAAGTGTCTAATTGCATACACTGCTCTCTCAATATCATTGATTTCACAGCCAATGTTCTACAGGATTTAATTAGGAAAAGGTTAATACTGTGTGAGATCACATGGACCCTCTTTTTTCTCCTCCTCCCTCCCCATGACTGAAATAGTTAAGAGTCTATAGGTGAATATTAGTAGTTATTTTCTGGAGGACGAGGGGGGAGTTACCAGATATCTTAATATAGATCAACATAGTGACATTTTGAATAGGTAAATTGGTTGTTCCTTAGTAAATAGCTACTCCCAAATTAAAAATCTACATTGACTACAGTTGCTGATGCCTTGAACATGGCACACCAAGGTAACTTTGAAAATACTGCAGAAGACTGTTTACAGTTTGTGTTTGGAAATTAAACAGGAATCACAGTGAGCCATGGTTATTGCAACCTAGAAATGGAGGAAAATTCACACAAACAAAAGAGGGGCAGAAGGGAGAGCAAGAGTCAGTAGTATAATCTCAAATCTTCCAAACCATGGTTTGGAGGATCATTAGGAAGACAACCAAAATCCAGGCCAAGTTCATGACATCTCTCACGTTTAATTTCAAAATACTGTGTGGTCTGTCTTAAACATACCCATCTTTGCCTTACCGTTAAATATACCCAGCTTCAGCTGCCTCGGCCTGCAATTTAATCTGACTCTTTAACTCTCAAACACGCATACTTCTCTGTCTCGTAACACTTGCAAGAGCCTCCTCCATTCCAACTGGCACTGGGGAAAATTTGTAAGATCAGCTACAGCTTCAATCTAGAAGCTTCAATCTCTAGAACATGTTGTTACAATTGCCTCTACTCAGAGGCTGTCTCCTTTGAGGGATTCTCCAGAGCAGCAGTCAGCTCATGCCTTATCAGTGAAATGGTGTCCACAGGCTTGAAGTAGGTGTATATATACAACATCAGCTATGAGCTACAACAGGTATCAGATGCTAGTGACAAAGCAAGAAGGCCAAGGCACCTAGGTGGTTACTATGGGAAAGTGAATGCATACGTATCTAGAGCTCTGATCCAGCACCGGAATTCTTGCAGTCTTTAAGAATTGCAGAAGCACTTCACTACCTAGCTCCTGGCACGGTGTTCTTCTTTCTTGATCAGTCCACTGAAGCTGGCAACCAGTTGCAGCAGAAGCAAATTGACCAAACCAGCATTTCCCAACCTTTTCTGGCCAGCTGTGTACCACCGGAAGAAAGTGCTGACGACGGCATCGGAACTTTCTTCTGGGTTCAGCCGGAGCTCCGAAAAGGACAGAAAAGACAAGGCAAGACGCAGGGGAGGGCGGGAGGACCATCCCCGGCGCTTACAGTCCGAGTACTCGAGCTCTGCCAGCTCAGCTGAGCTCGAAGCACCACTTTTCAGGCTTGGATGTGGCACCGCCATCTTGGCCGCCAGAAGCCCACGTACCACCAGTCTGTGGTCCGCATACCACAGATTGGGAACCTCTGTACTAAACTAAGAAAATGGGTGGGGTGGGAGGGAGCTGAAGGGGAAAAAAAAGACAGCATCAACCGTCTTTACACCCATTGCGTAAATCAGTGTTTCCCAAACACTGACTATAACCCTAACTACAGTTTTTCTCTCAGTCCAGCGACTGAGCTGATACATGTTCACAACAACAACAACAGGGAATGGTGGCCATCAGGAACATCCATGTGACCTTCTTTTTGGAACCACTGATGTAAAGTGTTGATGGGTAATTGGCTGTCTGTGGATGGGATGCAAGCCGCCAGTTGATGCTGTCTTTTTTTCCTCCAACTCATTTCTTTTCTGATGAATCATGCCAAGGGACCACAAGAAAGTGACCCAAAAGTGCAGTAGGTGGGTTTAGCAGCTTGAGTCACCCCACCCCCGATGCAATATTTATTAGAGCTTTTTTTAAAGCTTCTATTGAAAGACACGATGACCTGGGATTTACGTAACTCAAATTCTAGTGAAAAATACAAAGATTTTTTTTTTATTGCTCAATCATCTCCCTGCTTCCTCCTGTCAGTTCTTTGCCTGTATTTGCTTTTATTCTATGCATCTTCCTTAGCAACCAACTATGCTTTCCAAAGCAACATCATCTTGAATTTTAAAGTGTGGGAATTTATTTGAAGCTAGGCAAGAAACTGTTTAAAGCTGTTTAAAGCTCAATTGGTATGCTACTACACCCAGATTTGCAGTGTTTTCCCCACAGCAGTTTAACATGGCTCTGACATCATGCATTGGCTAATTTAATCTAAGCTGGTGCTGTTTCACCCCATGTTCTTTCTTGGGACACACCCATGGTCCAGGTCACACACCATTAAGCTACTGACTCCTTTCCCAGTATTTGGCATGGTTACATGAGAATCAGCTCCACCAACTTTAATAAACCTTCTCAAGGAGTGAGAACACCATCAGTTAAAAAATGTGTTCAGTTACTATACTCTAACAGTAAGTCGGGACACAATAGGGTTTTCTCAACCAATGATACTAGTACCACCAGTGGTACTCCGGCCAACTGATAGTGGTACTCGAACCGCCGGAACCCCACTCCAATGCGACGCTTTCAATGGCACATTTTCGCTCCCAAAAGGCTCCTGCCTTTGGCCAAGCCTCTTGGGAATGCTGAGAAGGGCCCTCCCACCTGCCCAAAGCCTCCTACCTGCGTTTTCTGGCTTCTGAAAACCTGAAAGTAACTGGCGATGATGTCATTGTCAGTCACTTCTGGTGGTACGCAGCAGGAGAGTGGTGCCGGAGGTGATACTCAGCCGGGAAGGGGTTGAGAAACCCTGCACAACAATACACAATGATCTGCCCATCATCACTCTACTATAGTAATCCACAAACACAGGCTCAGCTAGTAAGCCATGTCCAATATCTGCTCTTGCTAACACATGCATACACCCAGGTCTCCTAGCATGTACAAAGGGCTTTAGGGAAAGGCAGAGATTCCTTCAATTTACACAGCACTAGATAAGGAAAGAAACCATGCTCTTCCTGTTGTGTGTGTTTTTCCTGCCCAAAATCTCCATGCAAGTGAGAGGAAACTGAACCTCCCATCCAAGTTCTCTGGCACACACAAAGAGTTTACAAGAAAACTGGGTATTTATCTCACTTGCAGGGAGGTTTGGATAAGATAGGAAACAGCAGGAATCTCTCCCATTCGCTTTTCCCAAACATCCATGCAAGTAATGTCAGACTACTGGAAAAAGTGGTGAAGTCTTCTCTCACTTCCACAAAGGTTTGGGGAAAAGGAAAAAGCTAGTATATTGGGCCCTCCTTATCCGTGGGGGATCCGTTCCCAGATCCCCCACAGATAAGGCAAATCCACGGATGTTTACATCCATGGATTGGCCCTTTAAAAAGTTTTTTTAAGGCTTATAGATCTTGCGTTTGCCTTCGCATGCCAAACCGCTCCATTTTCAGGCTTTAGAAGGGGAAATCGCGCTCCCAAAGCCCCTTCCAGGTCACGCAACTCCCCCCTCCCCTCCCCTCTCTCAAGTTTGCCCCAGAATGCATTGCAATTCATTATGGGTGAACCTGGGCGAAGGGAGTTGTGCGGCCAGGAAGAGGCTTCGGGAGCACGATTTCCCCTTCTAAAGCCTGAAAATGGAGCAATTTGGTGCACGAAGGTAAAAGATTTTAAAACCTTCTTTAAAAAAATCTAGTCCCTTTGCCATCCATGGGCATCTGCGAACGGTCAAATCCACAGGTGTGAAACCCGCGGATGGCAACACTGGCGTCGCTCTAGGTGGGGCGGAATGCTAAGTTCCGCAGCGTTCCGCCCCACCGTTACTCTCCGGGACGAGGTGCCCCGCCCCCTCGTTGTCGGAGCCTGTCGGTGGAGAGAAGGCAACGCGCAGGAGAGTCCCTTAGCGTTCTGCCCCACCTAGAGAGACGCCAGTGGATGGCAAGAGCCCAATGTAGTGTGTCCCACCAATTCTTTCCTTATGCAGACCTCTGTATAAGTGGGAGAAGCCTCCCACCTCTCTTCCCATCCTCTCTACACTTGTTGAAGGTCTTGCGCAGGTGAAAGGAAACTCCACTTCTCACAGGAGTGAAAGGTTATTGCTACTTCATCAAACTGCAATGCAAAGAGTCTGTCAGGGAGTGCTGGGAGCTCTTCTTGCCAGGGGGTGTTCACCAAAGCAAATGGAATTGTGGGTGCTTGGCCATATCAGCTACAAACACTGAACATGAAGTTTTCAAAAGGAGTTCTCAGCATGACCACGGCCATGTGTGTGCATGACAACCTATGGCTTGCCATTACGGAGGCAAGCAGAGCCCCAAAGAACAAAGCCTCGGTGTTCTTGCTCCCCTCTCTACATGCAATGGGGAGGTGATTGAAAGCTTCTACCTTTGAACAAGCCAATTCTTCATAGCTTCCAAACTAGGGGAACTGTAGTTTGTTCTAACTGTGGTTAGTTCACAAAACCAACATTTGATGTTCGTGTTTGATCGTGGTTTCAGATGCTGGTTTGTGAACTAACCACAGTTAGAACAAACAGTACCACTAGTTTGGAGGCAATGAGTAACAGTCATTTGCTCACACTTAAAGTGAAAGTGGGAGCTTACAATTGCCTCTCCTCACGCACAGGAAGTGTAAAAGAACACGAGTCTAAGGCTTGACTTGTCTCCATAATGACAAACCATAGTTTTTTTAATCTGCATGGAGCCTCTCTCTCCAGGGTTGCAAGTGTGATCAGTTACACTAACGGCACAATCCCGCCCAACTATAGACCAGCGGGCCTAGCACTCCACTGGTCTAGGATGTTGTAAACGTGCCATAAGGCACATTTTCGACACCTGAAGAGTAAGTGGCGCCAGTGCGGAGGCCAGAGCCGCTCACTGCCATGTAACTCACCCAACTTTGGCCGCCGCAGGTAAGTCCCGCGTCGGTCAGTGGGAGGGTGGAACAGGGCGGTGAGGGAGGGGTTCATTGGCTGGCCCGGGCTGGGAGAGGGCACTGATATCCTAGGCCCCTTCCCAGCCTGCGCCACCCTGCCACCGCCTCTGCGAATGCACGTCAGGTCTGGACCTGGTGTGCATTCGCAGACACCCATAAGCCCTGAGGTCGCCACCTGGGTCCCCTTCACCCAAGGTGCGGCCTAGCAGCCCCATGGCAGGCCGCAATCCAGATAGGATACAGCGGCTGGCCCTTTAGGCCAGCTGCGCACCTTTACACAGGATTGGGCTGTAAGTAAACTGAAACTAGACTTTAACAAGAACCCATTTTGTTTAATACAACACATTCCAGGAGTCTCAGCATTATCTTGACTTCTCAGAAAGGCATTCTTTTAACACAACAGGACAGGGCTACATATACTTGCTGAAACACGAACCACAGGTTAAATGCTTTTTCCAAGAACACACAAAAGGTCTGACTTTGTAGAAAGATCTGTGGCTCTATTAGTGCTCAGGTTACTGAAGAAAGGACTTTACAGGAAACAGAAGTCAATAAGTAGCTCAACCAAGAGACATTCTTGGCAGTAAGAGAATCAGAAGACTGGTGTTTTCACATATGCTCATACAGCACAGAACCCCCTACACAGTGAATAGTGCAAAAAGTCAACTAAAGCGATGGGAAGCAATATGAAATATACTACATAACCTAGATCACTGTGGTAGATGCCAACTCTCAATGTAAAACAAGCAGCAGACATATATTTAGACTCATGGAGAGCTACATGTTATAGCTACTCATATTGCCAGAACAGCCAGCTCTGGCCATTTAGAATCCCAAGAGGCTCCCTCCCACAGCCATCCCCAACAGTCAGAGAGAGATGAAGAGGTTTGAAATTCAGGCTTGCTTCTCATCTTCCCTGCTTCCATAGGGAAGACAAAAACCTTCAGCAAGTCAGAATACTCCCAATTGTGAATAACAAACAGCTTCTGTAGCTCTCCATGACATCGCCATGACATAGCTCTCCATGACAATCTGCTGTCGGAGGCAACTGCTTCCATTGGTCTCGTGGATGGGCCAGCCCTGCCCACAAGACGTTTCAACCAGCTGAACAGGGTACATTAGTTAGGTTTTTCTGCAACACTGAACAAAGTCGTCATTTGTTCTGTGGGATATCCATGACAAAAAGAGGTTTATCACCATTTGCCTCAATCAGTTCAAACTGTGCCAGACCATATGCAGTAAAAGTTGTGATGTTCAGCATCTCCAGGACTGAAGGGCTGCTGGGTATTGGAATTCTCCAGATATTAGAATGTCTCCCTCCTCTAGCCCCTGCCTCCCAGGGCTTCTGTGTAGAGCAGCGATTCCCAACCTTTAAGAGACCGTGGACCACTGAGGCAAAAACTGGAATTGTCGTGGACCACATCAAAACCCCCCCCCTCTCTGCACACAAAAAATACTATTAAATTTGTTGTAATTAGAGAAAATTAGGTTTCGTACTTACATTTATACATAATTATGTACAGTATTTTGTACTGCAATTTAAATAAGAAAAATTAAAACTTAATGGGGTAGGTATCTTAATGCAATGTTTGTGCTTGCATTTGCTTCACTAGCTGCAAAATTCTTGGATTGATATTCCTGCTCAAAGTGGGGGTTGGCATTAAAATTACCAAAGGCCGATCTTTTTTGAGGGAGGGCGAGACCTCGCGGACCACTTTTCAGGTTCTTGTGGACCACCTGTGGTCCACGGACCACTGTTTGGGAACCACTAGTGTAGAGTTTCTATTGCAGTAACTGTCAGTTTCACTGCAGAGTCACTCCAAATGCTCCTAAGCAGGTTCCACCAGCTGAATCAGTGACAAACCAGAAGTTGGGGCTGTTGAGCTTGCTGAGCCAATTAATAGAGCTTTCTGTATCAAGTGCTGCATATCACAAGTTTACTGCAATTGTGTGTGGCAAAACTTTCATCTCCATCACAAATTAGGATCCAGTCTCAACTACAAGTCACTCCCAGTTTGGGGACCTCTTAAATACATACCACACAAATAACTATTCACAATATTTGGTCTGGACAGATAGAGGGATGTTTCCGTTGTTGTTTTTCTTTTTTCGCATAATATTTCTGTCACAATTTTAAGGGGGCCCACAATTTCTGCACATGTATTATTCATCTTGTGACACAAAATGGTTATTTCACTAAGATGACTGTAAATCGCTACATGAAGTAACGGCTTGCATGAACAATTAAATGATAGACATGATAAACTAGATTTATAAGCTTCACATTCTTATAAAAAAAATCCTAGCATAACTATAAAGAGCTAGAATATTCTTCCAAGACAATAGATCCATGGAACTGCAGCTCCCCCAACAGCATCTAGGAAGCCAGACAGCACATGCAGAGAATGGCTTGATATCCCTATGGTAACCACAGCAACCAGTTTCAAAAAATGAATAATAGCTCTGTTAGGTGCTTCATTAGATTTTTTTTTTCCCAAGCAAATACTGCCCTTAATCTTCTCAATGGAACAAAAGAATTATCTGAATGCATACAAAAACTGAAAATAAGTCATATGCAAAAGTGTGCTGAATGAGTTAAACCTTTCAGAAATAAATCTAGGCCAAAAACAAGCAAGCTAGATTAGCTAACTCGGGCAGAAAGTTGGAAAATGTAATAAGCAGTAAAATAGATGAGGTGGAGATGTGAAATAGAAAATAAGTGCATACCAGATTAAGAAGTGAAAGACAGCGTAGAATGTTTAGAAGATCATTAAGAAAGAATTTCAAATATGAATGGTCATAAGGGCAAATGGGAGCTCCTGAATCAAATGAAGACTGTTGATCTGCATAGCACTAATACTTAATAAACTTCTATTCCATGCAGGGTGTTTTTTCCTGCAAACATTTACAGCTCCTTCAGGAGGAACTTGTTTGGACCATTTCAAAAACTGCTACACCCTTTTACCAAATTTTCACTTCTGAAACACAAGTAATTCTTGCAAAATCAAGCAGCTCAATCATTTCCTTGGAAAATCTAACATAACAGGGACATATCAAATTCATCTTCAATGTGGCCAGCTACTGAAGCAACATCCTGGTTAATTTGAAAAGTACAAAGAAATCCCACTGCTGCAATTTCTGTGATAGTATTTTGGTTCATACGGAACAGTCTACCTACTGAGGTTTTCTGGTCTTCATTGCATTTTGGAAGCAGTCTGCTGTTCCTTAAGAGCCTAGCTACATGTTACACTCACCATATAAGTATGTTCCATTGAGAATTCTGAAGACTATGCCATCAGCAGGCAGAAAAGAGCTTGAAAGGTTTTTTTTTAAATCCCCATACACTGAAAGCAGAGACTGTCTTTCTCCATCTGTTGTTTATCTCCACTACTTTCTCTTTGTAGTGGCTACTCTTCCGTGTTCCTCCCGCTCCCAATTTCCACTGTACTGTATAATACAATTACAGGCAGTATTAAGATACCTAGAAGGGATTAAGGATCTTTGCAAGATTATTCTTAAGAATATTTATGTATCACTCTTCAACAAGAGTCGTTCACAAAGCGGTTTACATAACAAAAATCAATAAATGGTTCCCCGTCCCCAAGGGTGCACAACCTTAAAAAGATGCAGAAGAGACACCACCAACAGCCACTGGAAAAGACGCCATACCGGCGTGAAGAGGGACAGTTGCTCTTCCCCCGCTAAATATAAGCAGACACCACTTTTAAAAAGGCAACTCTTTGCCTAGTTAGCAGGGAGCAAGGATTTATGCCCTCAATAAAACAAGTACAAGGTATTTTAAACATTTTGGTAGGTTCTTGATTCCTTAATTCTATGAAATAATGCAACCTACATTTTAGCACTCATAAGCGACAAATAATTGCTGTGAGTCACAAGTAGGAAGAATAAGGAGACTACTCTTGCTCCTGTGGTAAAAAAGCTTTGTGTCAGGCTATCCAGAGATTCAGATTTTGGTGTGACTTATTAGACACACCTTAGCTGCGGTTGCCACCAGCCCCTCCATCCCATGAGTCTTCAGTGTTTCCCAAACACTAGGACAGTGTTTCCCAAACTTTTTCTATCTGCAACTCCCTTGACCATTGGCGACCATTGTCCGCAGCTCCCCATTACATTATCTTGATGTCTGCCAATTGGCACTGCACTGTTTTCCAAGAGGATTCTGTGGCGCTCCATGGCACTCCCAACTTGGGAACCACTGACCTAGGAGAAGAACTAGGTCTTGTCTGAAGCCTCAGACAAGGTAAAGCTACTCTAGAAGCAGCACAACACTCTCTTGTCCCTTCACCCACCCCCATGCCTGTGAAAACGGAAGAAACTTCTGAGGCTGGGTTTCATTTCCAGTGGAGTTTTTTTTTCAAGAAGGCAGCCACCTCACGCTACTTCTGCTTTCTGAAAATCCAGCACAAAAGGAAAATATATACACACACACCCCTCGCTACAATTCACAGATGACATTTAAGGGAGGGGCATTAACTATTGGTGAGTGAATTTATAAAACCCCGAAGCTAGCAAACTAAACGTGAGGCAACTGGGTATACTGAACCCTTGTCTATCATTCACAACCAGCTCTCTCCTCAAGTCAGTAGAGGGGCTAAATCTAGTCTCATCACTTGCTCCACTCTAGCAAGATTCTCTCTCTTGCCCTAAGCTAAAGGAGCACAATGTTACCCAGTTCCTCCGAGTCATAAAGCCTACCATATATACTGTCCTAACCTTTCCACAACTCTGCAACTTCATTCAAAATTCAAATGTGACACAGCTTTACATCTATTATCAAGAAAGAAGTAAAGAGGGGAAGAGTAACAAAGGTATATTTTAGGAATGTAAGAGTGAATACTGCAACATGGCTAAATGAATCAAGAGCACAGATGGAACTTCAATGTCATTAGTTAATTTCAAAAAGGAAAAAAATACATGAGACAAATGGAACAAAACTGTCAGTTTGCAGGATGGGAGAATTCACTTGTTGAAAGAGTCACAACAAGGAGGAAAGAGTCACAACAAGGAGGATAATATATCAGCCAAAATGTTGTTGCTATAAAAAACACAAAAAGGACCCTATATGCCCACCCACCCTGTCGGGAAAATAACAAAGCAAAAATGACTGTAAATATGTGAAAAACAAGGATGTCTAAGAAAATTACGAAACTTTCAGATACAAATACGGTAACACTTAAGTGATCTATTCCTGTTGATTTCCTGAACACTGTCAAATCATCTCAGTATAACACATCAATACAAAAGTCAAATGTTTCTATATGAGAAAAGTGAGTTCGTTAGACACACCTATAGATGGTACATAACTTATAGCAACTATAGGTGCAGAATGATGATCCATGATCCTCCCTCTAAGATTTCAATAGGAAAGAAGCTAATTATTTGAAATAATGTGCTAAAAGCAAGACATGTAGGAAGTCAATCTAAATTTACTGAACTACAAACAATATTCCTGCTTATTCAGCAAGTGTGCTACAAAGGTTACAAGCACACATGCAAAAAAGCAAAGTGATTTTTCCATATCCATGGGAAACAGCAGCCAGGTTCAGACATAAAAAGAAACCATAATTTCCCACGATACAAGCCATGGAAAAGTACAGGCTTGGGCACTCCTTTCTCTTCATCTTTTGCACATGAGGAGAAGAGGAAAAGCTTTTAGTTTTGATTTAAACTAAACCACACTTCGGTGTTACATACAAATTTGAAACCACGGCTCAGTGCAAACCACAGTTAGGTAAAACAAGTTTCAGATACCGGTTTGTTAACTGTAATTTAACCTAAACCAGGGGTTCTCAACCGATACAACGGAACTCCGGTCGACTGGAGGTGGTACGTGGACCGCAGGAACTCCACTCCGGTGTGGCGTTTTTGGCCATATTTTCATGACTCATTTTTGCTCCCAAGAGGCTTCGGCTTTTCACCAAGCCTCTTGGGAGCGCAGGGAATGGCCCTCTTACCCACCCTACCTGCACTTTCTGGCTCCGAGAACCCGGAAGTAACTGGCAGAGACGTCGTCACCAGTCACTTCCAGTGGTACATGAAGGATGAGTGGCACCAGAGGTGGTATGCGGCCGGTCAGAGGTTCAGAATCCTGGACTTAAACCACACTTCCCAACATTAGCATGGAACACAGAACTGCAGTTTGGTTCAAACCAAAAGCAAGGCTTTCACTCTCCTCCTCTGACTTGCAAGAAGAGGGGACGCACACAAGACTGCAGGCCTCCAAGGCTCATTCTCTTACGACCACTTCTCTTCAACTGTACCAGAGCAGTTACTTCACTAACATCCAGTTTTCTCTTTTGTGCCTATTGATCCTATTCTTTTCCACTACTGGGAAAGATAGAAGCCATAACACAAGTTTGTACCCAATGATACGCAAGCAAGAATATAGAATACTGGGTAGATTTACTATTTATCTTCACTGCAACTTACAGAGATAAGGTTCGCAAATGAAGAAAAATAGAGGCAATCAATATTTAGCAGATTAGCTGCTAAACATATTGTCACAGAGAGGTCAATACATTGAGCATTCAGAGGCCAAGCTCCCAACAGTTTAAAAGAAAAATGTGTAACAGCAACAAATCAGTATACGCTTTTTAGCAAGCAATGCTAGGTAGTTTCTGGTAGCCACTTCTATAAAATGGTATAAGTAAATGAGTCTTTAACTATTGTATTTTGCATCAAACTAAATTAATGCATCAAATGAGCGGCCATATTAAGACGCCGACACAAACTGCAGATATGAATGGCCTCTCCTAACATTGACGGGATCTTAATTGTGTTGAATGGAAGCTCGACACAGCTGTTCAGACAACAATTTTTCCTTTAAATATATCAACTGAAATTGGTTTAACACAAGTGTGCAGATGCTTTCAAGTTGTATAAACAAACATTCTCAGAGTTGATTTGAGACTGGTTTGGGTAGACATTTGCAGTACTACTTTAATTGATTTACTTAAGGCTATTGTAATTTTATCTTCCACTGTAAGCTGCCAAGCACATGGGAGCAGGACATCTGGGGTTGTTTTTTTACATAACTACTGCAATTCACAAGTCTTGAAAACAAAGAGAGGAAAGTTCATTGTTTTAAACATAATAAAACTTCCTGTGAAAGCAGTAGTTTCAAGACAGCGGCCCTGCTAACTAGGTAACAAGGCACTCTTTATGTGGTGGCTTTCTTCTATGGATGAGCAGGACAGCAACTCGCTCTATTTAATCCAGCATAGCATCTTTCCCAGTGGCTGTTTGCCGGTGCTTCTTTTTAAACCATAAGCCCTTTCAGACAGTCTCTTATTTTGCTATGTAAACTATATTTTGTTGTAATAATAAGTTTCACTTAACATATTAGCCTTATAACAGAGCATTCCTTTTATCGAGTTCCTTATGTTATTAAGCCATTCTCAACCCCACCCACTCCAATGTTGTTGCTCTCATTCAAACTCAACCCTGCATTGTGCCTGCCTTAGATTTCAAGACTGTACCACAGTCTTTCCTTCCTTCTGCCCTTCCAACAGAGAGCAGAAGAGTTCCCTTATTCATTCTCTGCACTCCCTTGGGATACAGCAATATATAATACAGGTAAATAGTATAGTACTACATGTACACACAAAACAAGGTACATAGTACATTAAAAAAATTCCACGCATCAAGGAGATGATGATGTTGATAAATATTTATATACCGCTTTTCAACAGGAGTAGTTCACAAAGCGGTTTACACAGTAAAAAAAAATCAATCAATGTTCCATATAAGTCACTAAAATCAAATTTAGGTTGCTGCATGGGCGGTTAGGTCATTAATCTCACTCTACATGAAAGAAAACCTACCACTGCTGACTTCCAATACAAATCTGACTTTAAAAATTGCCAGTAGGTCCACCTATTCTCTCACTAGTATTTTCACAAGCAAGTCAACAGCACAAGTATTAAGTACAGTACATAACTGGATAAAGACTTTAAAGGATTGATCAAAGGAGATGCACAGCCTTGCTTTTTGTAATTGTCACAATACACGCAAGCACAGAATTTAGTAGTGGCACTCAGTCAAATATCCTCCTACTTTTATTTTCTTTTTAAATTAAAGTTCCCAGGTTTTACAGCCACAGAGCTATGACTGAAATACATGACTAAAGTCTGAAAAACACGACTAAAGTGGCATGGTGGGAACACCTAATAGGATTTCCAATGGACAGGAATTCAGAGTTCTGCCTATGACTAGCAGAAGCAGAATTATGCAACATAGGCAGTGTAATTTGCATAGTTTATACAGGTTGCAGAATTCAGCTTCTCTTGATGCAAACCTTTAGTATCAGGTAATGCTGTATATTTAAGTAGCATACTGAAATCATGCACTAGTTTGTAAGCTATTTGAATTCTAATTAAGTTATTGATACATTTGGTTCTAGGTGCCTTACAAAAAAAGTTACAATACAGCTAGTCCTCACTTAAAGTCGTTATAAGTCATTTAAAGTTGCAGTTTCCACGAAGAACCTATCGACAAGTTTAAGGACTTCCTGTATATGTTTCAGCATCAAACACACTAAGAGATACCCAATAGTATCAATAAGACTTGCCACAGAATGTCAGCAACAGAATCACAATTAAAAGTATTTGAAAAAGCTGCTGAAATAAAGAGCTTAAACCCTCCCTCCCTCTCCCTCTCATATTTCACTAGGGAGTATATTCCACTGCTTCAGGGTTACCATAGATAAGACTCAGCTCATCTTGGTCACCATACATCAAGCTTGTGTTTCATTGGTTAGGCGTACTTACCAAGGTTTGTGTTTGGGCCAGCAAGCAGCTGCTTGAATTTATCTAATCTCGATGCCTCTCTTTCAGATAGTGCAGGTACACCTGAGGTATTGCAGTCTGTCACTCCACTGACCAGAGCAACCGTTGAGGCTTGTGGAAGGGACTGAGATCTTGGCATGGAAGCATTTTCACTAGTACTATCTAGAGGGGGGAAAGCAGCAAGAGCTGAACAATTTACATCACTTGCAGAAGTTTCCACTAGGAGAGATTAGCAGAATGTGAAATGAATGGTCAGGAAGCACCTCATTCAACACTGGTGGCGCTAAGGAGATATGACGCTAAGACCTCTTAGCCTCTTCATACCACTTCAAGGAAGAACAGGATACAAGAAATACATACATAAAATAGTCCAAATTTAAAGACATAGAAAGAGCTTACCTTCAATCCTATATACACTTACTTGGGAGTAAGTTCCCCTGAACTCAGTGGAACTTACTTCTCAAGCAACATGCATAGGATTGCATGGCTTGTTTGTAGACTAGAAAAAACTAGTGGGGAAGCCCAATTCTAACCAAGCGCGATGCAGTAGGCCACACAGCCTACACTGTATCCTATCCCAAGAAGCAGCAGGCTGGAGGTCTCCTCGAGGTAAGGGTGATTTATCCCCTTATCCCGGGTAAAGCCTGCACATCGGGGCTACTCGGATCCGTGTAAGCTAAGTAGCTGGTGCAGAACTGAGAAGCCCCATGTCAGGTTTTCAAGCCCGGGAGGGGGAACAGAATTCAGCGTGCGCCAGTGCCACCGATCCCACCCCTCCTGGGCCTGTTCCGTCTCCTCCTCGCCCTCCCACCCCATTCTGCCCCCTCCCTGCCCTTCACTGCCCAGTGGTAGCTTACCAGCACCATCAGGCGCTCCTTCTCGATGTGGCTCCGGCAGGTCGGCTCAGGCCGTCCCACTGACACGCCTTACTCCCAGGTCATCGCAAAGCGCTTTATGGTGCTTTTGCGACTAATCTGAAAACTATTAACTTACTCTCCATATCTTAAGCTTTGTTTTGGATGGGCAACATGACCCTTTCTATTTTTACTTCATTTGTTTTAAAGGAAGGCATCCCAACATTCAAAACCTCTTGAAACGTTCTACACTCCATTGCATTCAACAAGTTACAGACATTTTAGGTGGCAATGGAATTTCCCAAACATGATCTACCTGAAGAATTTGATGCGTTGCTTTCACTGACAGATTTAACCAGCCTGCTGTCACCACATGCAGATAAAGGCTGGTCTGAAAGCTGCTGCAGTTGCTCTTTCTCCACCTGCCCCTCCTGCAGTTTGTGCTGTTCTTGTAATTTGCTGTGATTCTGAATTACTCTGTTAGCCGTTTCCATGACTACATCAGTGTTAAGGCTTTCCGCAGCCATTGCTAAGAGTTCGTCGTCGTCATCTCCAACATCCCAGGCATCGCTTGTGTTACTTTCAAATTCTTGAAACGTGCTGATTTTCTTCAGTTTCACTGGAGTGGTTGGTGGCTTGGCTCCCGGTTTTAAGCTGTTTAAGAAAAGCCATATACAGAACACATTTTGAATTGATACCTGTGCTTATAACACCATTTGTCACAGGAACTGGATAATTCCAACTAAAGCAGAGGCACATGTTTTAGGTCAAGAAGAATACCAGTTATTTCTAAGATTAGATAGCCATACTGTTTTCACAGACTTCCATGGTATTTGGCACAGCTAGCTGCCTTTTTGGAGAGTAATCAAATTTCTGCAGTATAAGAAGGAAATCTGAAGAGCAAAGGAAGAAGCAGGTCTCAGTTTTAGGGCAATAAAATAAATGTTTTAGGGCATTTATTTTGTGAACAACACTCAACCCAAAAGTTTTCCTCTGGGAGGGGACAGAGGATCATCTTATTCTAGGACAACAAAAACTCAAAAATATACTTTCCAAAAAATATTGTTCATTTTTCACAAAACAAATTGCTACTTTCAAGGACCAGCTTAGGATTGTTCTCTTCCTTTGATCTTCCGGTCTGTAGGTACCGGTACAAAGATCAATGATCTCTCACTTCAGTTTTGAGTTTTGGACATGCATTTACATTTTTATGAAAAATATTTTCAAAACTATTTTTAAATTGAGTGACTTCAGATCCAAGTGGCCTAAATCAAAATATCTGATCAGCTTCAGGAACAAGGTGCAGAAAAGAGCAACCAGAATGATTCGTGGGCTGGAGCACCTCCCTTATGAGGAAAGGCTACAGCGTTTGGGGCTTTTCAGTCTAGAAAAAAGGCGCCTGAGGGGGGACATGATTGAGGCATATAAAATTATGCATGGGATGGAGAGAGTGGATAGAGGGAGAGAGGGAAATTCTTCTCCCACTCGCACAACACCAGAACCAGGGGACATGCACTAAAATTGAGTGGAGGGAGAGTTAGAACGGATAAAAGAAAATATTTCTTTACCCAGTGTGTAATTCATCTGTTGAACTCCTTGCCACAGGATGTGGTGATGGCACCTGGCCTAGATGCCTTTAAAAGGGGGCTGGATAGATTCATGGAGGAAAAGACCATCACAGGTTACAAGCCATAAGTAACCTCCTGGTTTTAGAAGTAGGTTTTCTCTGTGCCAGGAGCAGGAGAGTGGCAGCAGGAAACAGGATATCTTGTTGTCTTGTGCTCCCTGAGGCATCTGGTGGGGCCACTGTGTGATACAGGAAGCTGGACTAGATGGGCCTTTGGCCTGATCCAGCAGGGCTCTTCTTATGTTCTTTTCTCCATCCATTTTATTGGTGCACATGCACCCACAAGGACAGAACAAGGCTATTAAATAGGTTTAATTCATTTTCTAGGAACATCTCAGTTCAGCTCCTGCCACTGCACTGTGTACATGCTACTCTGCGTGCGTGCGCGTGTGTGTGTACATGTATGCACTCGCACCATCCTGATGGACCAGAACAGAAAGGTCCATCTAACCCAGCATTTCCCAGTTTTTGTAAAAGAGAGATGCTCCTGGCTGGAAGAAAGCTTGGATACTGCACATTTGCATGCCCATCTACTTTTACCCTAATCCTCTTTTAAAGCCAGTTAGGCTAGCTACACAAACCCAGAGCTGCAGTCAGACTAGCTGATTCTTCCCCCTCCCCATTTCACCTCATAATGCTTATTCCAAGCACAAACCACCAGCAAGTTCTGTGCAAGCCCCATTAAAGTTTATGGGAGCCAAGCGATGCTCTTTCAATGGAACTTGCATAGGAGAACTTCCCAGTGCATGCTGCCCTTTATGTTTTAAGGCTTATAAAAAGGAAAGTTTTGCTAGCATAATAAAACACACACAAAAAAAATAGGGCAGGTTTTATAAGATAAGAAGTGAAGGGAAAAGGTATGTAGGTCAAATAGTCTTTGTTGTTCCTTTCTTTCCTTCTCCCGCATTTCACAGACCCAGAGCTTCGTACAGCGTACTAAATAACATTGTTTCTCTAAGCATTAGAAAAGGTCTTTGCATTTTGTTTGTTTTAAATAGCTAGAAATTTTGAGTCATTCCTTTTTAAAGAGCATATAAAAACTGTCTAAACTGCAAAGACTGCAAGACTGAAGTAGTAACTAAAGACCTCAAAACATCCTAAACTAACATCCAAAGAAGCATGTGCAAGCTTGTTAAAATTTAGCTACAGCTACTGATGAAGTTTTATTTCACACTGTTTAACAGCCCAATCATACGCATATTTATTCTGGAGACAAGCCAACTGTGCCCAGCAGAGTTCACTTCCAAGTAAGCACCCTCAGGATTGCAGCCTATAGCTCAGAAAGCAAATTAAATACATATAACCATTTTTTCTTGCTCCAGACATGTAAATCATGCATTCCATCTTCCCATTCTGGAAATGCTAATATTTTACTAATTAATCAAAGTGCATTTGAGCTGTGCTGTGCGCCAGATAGCAGAAATGTGTTTTAAAAGCCTTGCTTTATGTTTTTTAAACATGAAGGAAAGTTCTCTTTAAAATGTCCTTTTCTTCAAATAAAAGCTTGCATTTCATTGTAGGACTTAGGGAAAACTACTATTTTAAAACAGGAATCGAAACAAGCGAAGGTTACTTCACACTTATAATTTTAAGGTGTGCACGTTATAATATTATAGATATGCGCCTGGAAAAAATGTAGACCATGAATGTGAGAGAGACATTTTATCCGGGTGCGCTTGTTAAGGGGACATGACTGGCTACAGTTCCCTGTTGATTGACAAACGTGTCTCTGCATAATGTGCAAAAAAAGCCCCAATTATTTTGAATCCAAAATAGGATAAATGCCTTTATTAAGACCAACCAAAATATGACAATGTAGCCCACAATTTTGAGTTCTTCAGAATTATTCTTCAGGCAAAATACGGTAAGTTGGGAGGCCACTGGACAGACACTTGTTGTTCAACTTAGTGCCAGAGACATATTCAAGTACTGTAAACAGATTATATAATTTTGTGGTATTTTAGTTGGACCTAATAAAAGGTATTACCCCGTTTTGGATTCTATCTAACAGATCAACCCAGTCTTCTATGATTATTTTTTATTATGTAGATTTCCAAGCACCTTCATGATCCTATTAATCTTGTCAAACTCAAGAAAATAAAACTAGCCTTAATTAACTATTATGAATGAGAGAACCAGAAGTGGTTTTGAACATGTAGGCTCAAAGGGATCCTTTCTCTCCCTGCATTCCTGCTGCCTGCATTCTGATAAAGTATCTTCTGTATTTTTTCTTTCTGAAAGGAGCTTGCAAGGCAGCAATTTCTACAAGTACCGGCAGGTTATCTTGTTTGTTGGGATGGTAAAGTGAAGACTAAACATGCAGCACTTTAAAACTGGCTGCGCCTTATCTGTTTAAGTAACAATCCTTGCAAAGGAAAGGCTTTACAGGAAACAGGAAGTGTTGCTTCACTGGAAGTTAACGTTCAACTTGCATACCCTTTTTCACCTCCTGCTCTGAAGGGACATAACAGCACCATACAGTTAAACTTCACAAGCGCTAGAAGAAAACGCACACCATCTCAAGCTAGTCTCCCCTTTCTATGGGGTTTTGAGAGCTACGTTTCCCATTGACTAATCTCATAACAGAACACGCAAGCTCAACTCCCTGCCCTGGACCTCCTCTCAGCCATATGAATAGACTCGATCAAAGGATATCTACAAGCAAATCCCAGCAGATAATACACACTAATTCAGGCAAAAGGACACTTCCTCGCCTAATATTCAGATTATGTGTGCCAGTGGGCCAACCTAGCACATGCTGAAGAGTAAATTAAGAACTATGATTGCTAGAATGCAAAAAAGAAAAGAAAAAAAAATAGCTATACTTATATTGCTAGTCAGACTGGAGTGGTATCAGCATTCCCAGCAAGTAACTTTCTCTTTCAGCACCAAAACTTTCCTTCTGGTTTGTCTTTAAATAAAATGATTGGGAATCACTAAACCTGAACTCTTCAACTCACTTTTAACAGGGAGCAAGTCCTCTTGAATTCAGTGGAACTTACTTCTGAATCAACATGTTTATGGTTATACTGCAAAACTCAGAAGCAAGTTCGATTTTGTTCAGTGGGGCTTACTCTTAGGTAGATGCACATGGGGCTGCAGACTAAACTTCATATCCATCTCACTCTTTAGAAACCAGCAGCCTCTTCTGCACCCAAGATCTTAACCATTCATTCAGTAGGTCTGATAAGTAGTATTACACAACAATATGCCTCAGGAGTTACATGGGCAAGCATAATGCTGTCAGTATCTTAAGAGACTAGCTATAAGCTCACATGCTCCATCCCCACTTTGACATGAATTCTCTCTACCTTCCCAGCTTCAACCATGGTTTACCATAATATGTGCATCAGCACTGACCATGATTAATGCTAACCAGATTGCTTCCAAGAGTATGAGCTTCGGTAAGGCACAACAGATGGCCAGTGAGAGAAGACAGCCCCACTGAGTGGCTGGGTGACAGCATATGCATCTCCACTGATCAACTGAGCAGTGGGGCACGTGGCTGTGCCAATCAGCAGGGCCACAGTGTGATGACCGGTGATGTCACTGGCCACAGCTGGATGACCAGCAAGCCAGAATGCTGGCTGGTTGGGCTAATGAGCCACAGCTGGACACCAGGAAGTAGGCCTGGCACTAGCCCTATAAAGCACTTTTTCTCTCAAGAGGAGGGAAAGGAGAGCGGCAGAAATAATGAGAGGCTAGGCAGCAAGGACAGCTACTGACAACAGGAAAGCATAGAAAGGAAGGACAGAAAGTGGTAGGAGACCGTGCCAAAAGAGGAAAGAAACAGAGGATCAAGGGAGATCACCCTCTTTCCAGATCCCAGAGGGGTTAGGACTGGCAGAACATCCATCTCCTCAGAAGAAGCTGAGACAGGTCCAGGGGACTGTAGCAGTCAGGGCCTCTGAAAAATGGAAGGGGATAGAAGTCAGGAGCATAGGAACAGCCTGGCCATAGACCATCCATCAGAGGTCCAACGTGTGACTACTGGCAGACTGGCTGTTCCAACACCTTCTTAAGGGCAAGGCCAAATCAATTCATCTAGAGGCCAAGAGCCCATCCCTCAGAGGGATCTGACAGATATAGACATCCAGCACATGGCCTGAGAACCAAGGCACCCCAGGAGACCCAGTCCTGGGCTATACCAGAGCCATAGGGTCTCCAGGTAGGATACTGGGCAGACTGAGCCAGGAGGGATCAAAGAAAGAAGGTGGAGATAACCCCCCCTCTTTTTTATTCCCAATACAACTACATGCCACACACACCTTGCATCTGATATGCCAGTGAGCTTCATAAGCCCCCTGGAGGTGGAGGTACCCCACTGGGGGGGGAGGAGGAGATAATACAAAACCCTTTATTTCAAACCCTGGTTAGCATTAGCCATGGTTGGTGCTAGTGCACACATAATGGCAAATCATCTTAAGGCTGAGAAGGAAAAGAGGAGGAATTTGCACCAGGGAGGGAAAGGAAAGTAAGCTACTCCTTATATTTTAAACAATTGTTAAAAAGTCAGTAATATTACATCTGTACCGATGAAATCGGTGAACCAATTTCAGACACCAATACATCTGAACCAATTTCCAGACACAGTAGTTATCCATGCCGACATGAACACGGAGTGCTAAAACCCATATACTAGTTTAGTTCCTCAAGACTTTACATTTACAGTTCACATATTTTTCAAGCTCAGAAATTGAGTCTCTCCTCCATTAATTCACTTCCTGCCATTTATCTGCATTTGCATCTGCGGGAGTCAGTTCTGTTGCATGAGAAGAAATAGGATACTAAGTATACAAAGGAAGAGCAAGAAACCAAGTGTAAGGTAATTAAAAATAAAATTGATCATGTACAAAGATTGCAGTTCATATACAGGATAAGGAGCCATGTAAAATTCAGAAAAAAATGTTTAAAAGGCTGGTTAAAAACCAATAAAAGGTTAAAAACAGGTTCCTCTTTAAAAAAAAACGTTAAACATCCAAAGGTTAAAAACAAGTTTTAAAACATGAACAAACCACTACATTTCATTCAATTCTATGAATTTCGTCAGGTAGAAAACAGCGCACAAAACCCTTTATGGGTAAAAACCACCCACCTGACGAAATTCATAGAATTGAATGAAACGTAGTTGTCCTTGTTTGTTTATGTTTTTAAACTTGTTTTTAACCTTTGGATGTTTTTAACCCGTTTATTTAAAGAGGAACCTGTTTTTAACCCTTTATTGGTTTTTAACCAGCCTTTTAAATATTTTTTTCTGAATTTTACATGGCTTCTTATCCTGTATATGAACTGCAATCTTTGTACATTTTGGCTGGCCATGACAGTTTTAGATCTAGTTTAAAATTGATCATGTCTAAAAAAATCCCAGACAATACATGATGCACTATTTGCCATAAAAGTTGGTAAATATTTAACATATGTATAGATATGTCTCAGAATAAGCAAAGTACACAGCATTACAGCTGGCAAGTCTTACCTGACAACTCACTAAGCTTAACATATTAATTTTACATAAAGGAGAATAGCAATTGTCACCCCCAATTATAATCTGGCATCAGCACACAAAATGTTACTGACATTCACTGACCCAAACTTTTGAGTACACTTTTTGTATTAAGATGCCATTTAACACAGTACAGCATTATAGATCACAAACCAATTATAATATTCCATACACCAAAGGGGTTTTAGGTCAAGACAAATAAGTTCTGTAGATTTTTTGACACAATATTGAGGAAAGATGACAGCGATGTTGTCAGGAGAAGAGAACATGACTAAGGCTGCAATCCCATATATACACTTACTTGCAGTTAAGTCCCATTGAACTCAATAAGACTTATTTCTGAATAGACATACATAGGACTGTGCTGCACTAGCCAGTAACGTAGCCGGGGGGGAGGGGGGTCGCAGTAAGTGCTGCATGGAGTTACAAGGAGGCGTAAAGTGGCCCCTCCCACTCGCCACCGAAGCTAGACTGTCAACGAAGGCAGCGTTGCCTTCGCTGCTGGACTGGCTCTGATGGCAAGTGGGAGGGGCCTCTTTGCACCTCCATGTAACGCCATGCATCACTTAACATGCCGCTGCTGCCCCCCTCCCCCAGCTACGCTACTAGCAATAGTATTATTTCAACAAACGACCAAGATGCGAGGAGATATTAGAGTTTAAGCCCCTTTTCTATTTTTGTTACAACTTACGCTCCATGCAACAATGGATCAAAAGGAGGATGCTGAGCTCCATACACATGTTGAATACTAAAAGAGAAAGGAAACAAAGTTTAGTTATGCACGATTAGACATTATCTTCAAGAAAAAACAGTTAAGTATTTCTGTAACCTGATATAAGTTTTCCTGGTCACTCGCACAAAGGCTTTTAAAAAAAAATAGTTCTATCATTTATTTCTGAAAATAGCAAAAGAACTGAAAAAAATGTATTACAGCCATGGTGTAGTGGTAAATTTGAGTGCAGAAACTCTTAGCAACGTTCCCATAGCTATATCACAAGCTCATAATGGGGGGGGGGGGTTGGAATTGTTGCAGGAAAATGTGGCCACCTGACCTGGATCCCCCCCCCCAGTAGCTTGCTCCTCTTAAAAAGGTAATGCCAAGGTTTCACTGATTTTAATGCATTTTTTTAAAAAAAAAAACTGAGCGATTCAGGATTACCCTCTTATCCCAGAATTATTATTTCCAAATATGACAAACTTTCAGTAAATTCCATTTGGCCCATTCTCCCCTGAGTTGGAAGAGGGGGGAAACCCCTAAATTAACTAGAAATACCATTTCCAAATATTTCATTTCTAAGACATTGCAGCTTATAACATGGACTTTCATACCTCTGGGATTAGAATGAAGGACATCTAGAATGAAGGACATCTAATAATTTTATCCCAGATGCCCGAGGGTGTCACTGTGGTTACTCAATATTGAGGAAATATACTCTGTACATGTTCAAAGGCATTCCCTTCTTTATTGAATATTCCAAGGCTGATGATACTGGAATTACTCTGAGGCAACCCGCCCCCCCCCCCCCAACACCATATGCAATCCTGAGCAGATGCAGTGACAGATGAAGTTTGCAGCATAGGAGGGTCACATCTTGCCGGCTCCAACACCAGGCTGTCAAAAGACAGAACTGCATCTCATCCTCCAGGGAAATAGATCCACTGAACCAGACAGTCTGGGAGGTTGCTGGGCATGGGTAGCCTCTAGTTGGGAGGGGAGATGAATTATCCTGGGCTCTTCAGTGGGAAGGAACACTCACAGGCTCAACTCTCACAGGACAAAGAAAACAATGGGACATGTAATTTTGTGATATTCAGGGAACCCAAAATACACTCATTAATTTGTCCCTCCTACCACCCTCTTCTTCCTCCTCTATCCCCGATCGGCACACAAAACATGCCCCCCCCCCACACACACACAGTTCCTCCCTCCTGACCCAGGCAACCCCCGCAAAAAAAAAAATATTTCAGCCAGAACTGCCCCTTCTCTACCACCTTCCTCCTTTTTGAAGGAAAACACACAAGGTGAAGGACACTAAGGGCTCAATCCTATCCAACTTCCCAGCACCAATACAGTGATAATGCGGCCCCAAAGTAAGGGAACAAATGTTCCCTTACCTTGTCTCTGAGTGCTCCCCAACTGCAGGATGCAGCGCATGCCCCATTGGCATAGCTGCATCAGTGCTGGAAAATTGGATATGATTGGGACCTTGGTGAGTTACAGCAGAAGCAAGATTTTAACCAGGGTCTTCCTGGATCACAGCTTACTCTCAACTACTAGAGTACAGTACGGCTCCTAACCAAGTAGCCCAAATTTTACAGCTTATAGAATGGAACCAGAAGTGAGCAGGTCCCATAATAAATAAATTCAGCAAAAACTAATCCTAATTCACCCCGCTTGTTATAAGATATTAATGCAACTTAACTGTATCTTGCAAGGCAGAGAGGGTAGGCCCTTTAATAGAGGCAGTTGTGTAGTTTTTTTGCTTCCATCATAAAAAGATGAGGTCAACGAATTGAAGACAAAGAACAGCATACATCCTTTTAAGACTAGATAACAATAGCTATGTTGAGAAGGTCTGCAAGCACTCAGTCATAGACAAAGACTTTAGGTTTACAAGAAAAATAAGACATCAAGAAATGTGCTTTCAGATAGAACGTGTATGTTTACTTAAACTATTCTATACTGAAAGACAGACCTTTTAGCTTACAATCAGCTAATGGGGACATTATTGTTGCTTGAACACCCACAAGTATCCAAATACTGTACAGTATTGCATATTGCTCAAAGACACGGATGGAAACCTAGCAACCTGAAATTCCTCCTACGAGTTTCATATTCTAGCCCAAATGACCATCAGACACAGCATCTTGCACATGAGTAAAAAGGATAACAATATCACCACTACATACAACACTGGACTTCCCAAACCCAATAGCCCATTCCTGGACTTCCCAAACCCAATAGCTCAGTTACTCATTAATAGCTAGGTAGACAAGAGACAAGTAGAGCCACCAACTAGATCAGGCGTGGGGAACCTCCGGCCCGCGGGCCGCTTACAGACCCCCAGGCCATACAGTCCGGCCCACGCGAGACCGGACCCGGGTGCATCAGGTCCAGCCCGCGCGAGACCCAGACCGGAGGGTCCCCGCTCACCTTGAGCCGCCGCCAGCTCCGCGCGTCACTCCTCCAACCTAGGCCGGCAGCTCGGCCCGTTCCGAGCTGCCAGGCTAGGTTGGAGGAGCGACGCGTGGCGGCCTTGGAGGTGACTAGGCCAGCAGCTAGGCCCGTTCCGAGCTGCCGGCCTACTCACCTCTGAGGCCGCTGTCGCTGCACGTCACCTCGGCGCTTCCTCCTTGTCCGGGTGCTCAACTCCTTCTGAAAGTGCACATGCGCAGAACGCCAGCGACCTAGGCCAGCAGCTAGGCCCGTTCCGAGAGGCCCCAAATTTGCCAGGGGGGGGGGGAATTGCGGCCAGCCCGTAACCAATTTTCCCCATGGGAAAATGGCCCTCCAGGGCAAATAGGTTCCCCACCCCTGAACTAGATGGACAGTAGTCAAACGCACCGTTTGTCCACTGCACCTCTTGTGCATCTGTGCAGGAGGTTCCTCTGTGATATCTCCAAGGGAATCTCTTCTTGAAATGCATGCAACCATTATTTACAGTTTACTGCCCTTGGCGTGCACACACACACCTCCAAAATTAGAAGACCCATCGTCTCTACATACTATACTGCAACTAAGGCTGCAATCTTATACACACTTACCTGGGAGTAAGTCCCATTGAACAGTGGAGTTTACTTCTGAGTAGACATGCACAGGATTGCACTGTAAACCTATGTAAATTTACTTGAAATATTTGCATTCTTCCCCAGTCTTTCCCTGCCTCCTCCTCCCTTCCTCTACCATCTACCTCCCTTGTGCATCTCAGCCTGTGAACCTTTTTGGACAGGAAGCCGTCTTCCAATCAGCCTAAGACACTATGTAAATAGATGGTGCTATATAATTATTATTAAGCATTTTTGTCACATGCATTTTTGCAATAGTGTGGTGTACACCATAATACAGTATCAGGTTAGGACAGAATACAGTACATGGTATCTCTCTCTGTAGTGGACTATTGTGCATGCACCCAATAAGGGAAGTGGTTGCTTCCAGAAAGAGGTTGTGAAAGCGTGTCAGTGGTTGCAGTTGTCCCTACAATACATAGGTAGAGAAGCCCAAGATTTGTAGGTTGTTTGGAGCTGTTGTAAGCAATTCTAATATCTTGGCTTGTTGAAACAGGCAAACATCTACTTACTCCTTTTCCTACTCTTGACGTATTCTGTTGGTGAAACATCCATCAAAGTGCCATCAATCACCTACCCTGGCACATGCATATCCAAGTGTCATCCACCTGGTTCCATCCTAGCCTGACAGTCGGTCACATATTCTCCAGTGCCTCCTGTTTTTCGTCATAGGTTGGAGGGAATTGGGGCGGAGGGGGGGGGAGTGTTACGTTTCCACCACCCACAGCCACTCTCTGACACAAACACCATAGCTAACTGTACAGTTCCCAGGTTACCCAGTCATTTTCAAGACATGTTTTCAATATCACTTAATCAGGAGCAGTGCTGAGTAACATCACTAAACACCCTGACAGCAGCACAAACTCAAAGGGTTTGACTCCCATCATTTTAATGTAGCCTTATGGATGAAGTTAAGGATTCTAATTCAAATTGGTAAGGGCTATAGGGAACCACCAGTCAATGGTTAGCAATTCCATATTTATTAACAGAAACTGTATCAGATGCCATGCAGTGTGCGTGTGTGGCATCAATGCACAAGTCATTTAAAGATGCACATATCAGCATAGTTTTCCTTTCAATACCATTCCAGCCACCTACTTCCTCCATCCCCCACGCCAACTAACCTCCATCCTCCCCATCTCCTAACACACTCCCTGACAACAAGTCTTTTAGGAACAGATATCAAGAAGATCTCTGGTAACTTATAAGAGGAAAACACCCACGACATATTGCTTCACACATAATCATCTGCAGTGGGAAAAAAAACCTGCATTAGGGAGGAGCTGCAGCTCAGTTGTAGGAAACCTGACAGTCCATCCCTGGCATCCCTAGGTGGGGAATAATTTCCTGCCTATAACCCTAGAGAGCAGCTGCCAGTCAGTGTCATTACTAAGCTAGATGAACTAATGGTCCAATTCACAGGTTCTCAAAGTGGTGAGTTGCAACCCACCACTTTCCCCGGAAGTGGCAGATATAACTGTAAGGGGGGAACTTCACCAAAAAACGGAAGTGGGCTTCGCAATGCGATTAGCACTGTCTCTAGAGCCTTGGGGAGGCCTGCAGAGGAGGCATCAGGCCCCCCCCCCGGAACCTACAGGGAGCTGGCAGGACACCCAGGTATGTTAAAAACAGTGGGCACGATCCTGCAGCACTGCCTCCAAAATCACCCCGCCCCTGCAAAGACTCCCCTGTAAGACTTTGAGAAACGCTGGTCCAATTCATCAGAAGGCAGCTTCCTATGTTCCAGGTGGTGAGACTGTGCCGAGATAGGCGCCCACTCACAGTTCTAACATGGAAAGATTTGTAGTGTTTCGGATATACGGGCATAGATGCCATGCAGTCAGAGTCTCTTTGAAGTTTTAAATCACCTTCAAATACCGTGGCGCGGGTTTCCTTCGCAGGCAGCCACGCACGGACAGAAAATATTAAAATCCAAAGAAGAGTGCAGTACCAACGTTTCGTTCCGTAATCACCCCGGAACCTTGTCATAGGTAATCATACAGATTGAGATGGAGTTGCTGGAGCGATCCCATCCTGGTTTTTTAAATAGTCAAAAAGCGCAGGACTATTTAAAAAACCAGGATGGGATCGCTCCAGCAACTCCATCTCAATCTGTATGATTACCTATGACAAGGTTCCGGGGTGATTACGGAACGAAACGTTGGTACTGCACTCTTCTTTGGATTTTAATATTTTCTGTCCGTGCGTGGCTGCCTGCGAAGGAAACCCGCGCCACGGTATTTGAAGGTGATTTAAAACTTCAAAGAGACTCTGACTGCATGGCATCTATGCCCGTATATCCGAAACACTACAAAGTAACTGCTGGCCATGAAACTTTTCGTAACAAATGGAAAGATTATCAAAAATGTACACACTCCAAGCAGATAAGAGACAAAAGTAACTATTCACTTCCTCTGCTCAATGGCACTCAATGACATACTAAGGCACATCTTCCACTGACAACTAAATTCAAGCAGCCACCTCAGTAGACTTCCTTGATTATAATTACACTGTGGGATTACCATCTGTTTTCATGGTCAGGTCCCTTTAAACACAATGGGAGAACATTCAACAGGTGCAGTCACCTCCCCTCCAGGTATAAAGATGCACTGATGGGAAGGTTCACCTCTTTAACAAACATCAATGCTCAGCACGCAGAAGGCTTACCAGAAAAAAAAGAGTACAATGCACACAGCCTAACAATTCTACAGAAGACCACAAAAGCTAAGCAAAATCTGAAATTGAAAAAGGAACACACCCCACACTGCCTTCTTCCTCTTCTTATAGACTATTCGCAACCAAAACCTGTGCATAAGAATATAAAAGGGGTCATGTTGAAGCAGATCAAGAATTCACCTAATTCAGCATTCTTCATTGCAGTGGCTATCATTAGCAGCAACTACATAGGAAGTCCACAAGCCTGTCACAACTGCCAGCTTCTGTCAGAACATGGACTTCCTATTTAGCAATCATTTAGTTGAGGTGACACAGAACTGAGCTACAGACTAAGGAGTCCCCAATTCAAGACTCACCTTTCCCATGAGGTCACTGCGGCCATAGGCAAACCACTTTGCAAGTTATCCCCCGTACACTATATGTTCTATTAACATGGACCTGCCTCATAAGGTCATTGTAAAAATTACAACAAGGTAAAACATATGGCAAGTGCTTTAAACACACTAGAGTGATCCTATGTAAGGATCCAGCCGGCAGCCCAGGGCCGCCTGCCAGATCCTGAGCACCGGTAGCCAGGCTGCCGCCAGGTCGGAAGTCTACTCGGGGAAGGGGACACTCATCCCCTTCCCCGAGTGTAAATCCCAGCCGGCCTCCTCGGATTTCCGCCAGCAAAATTGCTGGCAGAAGTAGGAGTAGGCCATGTAACGGACCCGCCACCCAGTGGGGGATGGGATATGGCCGAAGCCATCCCCCGCCCCCTCCTGGGCCGGCTGGGCCAATGGTCCCCCTCCCTCGCCCAGCAAAACGCCCCTGCGCCCACCAGATCCTTACCTGGGATCGGCACCGGCCGCAGGGGTGCTCCGTCGCCGAAGCAAGGTAGGCCAGCCTCTGTGTGGATCTCCCTTGCTCTAGTCACAAACGTGCTTTCCAGCATGTTTGCAACATCTCCCGGCACCAGAACACTCGTTCCGGCACAGGGTGCATCAAGAGGATTACGCTGCAAAGACCTACAGAAGTCCTATTACCAGACCCAGCCACAGCCATCACCACTGGCTGACTTATCTGCCATGAATCTGTCTTACTGTTTTTAAAGCTGGTTAAGCTCGTGTACATCACAATACCTTGTGGCACCAATTGCCACAAACATACACTTCCAGGCACAACTGAACAGGTTGTGTGTTGCCTTTAAAACCTTACAGCTTAGGACAGAAGCACCTTAAGGGTCATCTCTGACTCTGTCCACCCCCAGAGACCATCTTGGGAGGCTCTCTCACACATACCACCATTCATGGAAGTTATTTGGAGGTAACACATAGGAAGAGGCCTTCCCGGTCATGGTGCCCACCTTACAGAACTCCTTTCCAGAGGATACCCACATACTAAGAGCCCCCACATTACTAAGAGCCCCCACATTACTAGGTGTGTGTGTGTGTGTGTGTGTGTGTTTTGCAAAAATGTGAAGACATTCTTGTTCTACCAGGCACTGGGCTGAATTTAAATACATCCCATCAGTTTTTAAATTGAATGTTGATGACTTGTTGTTTTTAACTTATGCACTATTCGTTTTGACGGCTGTTTTTAATGTGCACTTGTGAGCTGCCCTTGGGTCCCCCTGTTGGGAAGGTAACACTTATATAGTATAGGAAATAAATACTTCTATCAAGATGAAATACATCCCCCCCTTGGAAGTCCCCTGGAGCCCAACAGCACTACTGTATTGATTTCAAATGAACGCACACTGGATTTCGGCCCTAATACAAGTCAGCAGCATTGCTCATCCTCCCAGTGCTCCCTCCTTGGCTTTCTCGTCCATCGTTTCAGCACCTCTCCTGTCCCTCACTCACTCTCTCACTCACCTGCCTGGTACCCGGGAGACGTTCCGCTTCCAGAACTGCTTCCTGCCCCCGTCGCTCGCCATCTTCCCATCACCTCATAGCCCTCCGTTCCCAAGGCGGGAGCTACAGAGGCCTCGGGTGCGGGACCACGGAAGACCAGACCGGACCAGCCCCTGCTCTCCCCTTTCAAGGCCGAGATTCTCCGGACTCACTCCATCATCCCTACTCCTCTTCCTCCTAACAGAAAACAGCGCGCAGCCATCTTCACACCGGCAAACAAATCCTCTCCCCATTGGCTACGAGAACTCAGCTGTTGACGGTACCCAATCAGAAGTGAGCTTACTTCCAAGAGGGTTGACGCTCACCCAATCAATAGCAGCGAATTCTATTTGAGGCTTGCTGACTCAGCAGCCAATCGAAGTCCGACTCGGCGGGACATTGTTTGGGGGCTTGCTTGTTTTCCTGGCTCCTTATTGGCTACCGCGGAACCTCCTCGCGCTGCTTGGGCAGGTGGGCGCTGAGCGCTTAGCTACGTCTATGATGGTAGGAGTGCCCGCTGCTGCCTGTCGCGTCGTTTAGGGACTGCAATCCGTACTTATCTGGAAGTCCTATTGCGGCTTACTTCTAGTAGACAGGCCGGTGTAGGGTTGTGCTGCTGCTAGAGTGTGGTGTGTTGCTTTTTATTTGTTTTTGTAATGTTTGACGCGCAGAATACAAGTTTTGGGAGGATTTACGAAGAGCGAGCGGGAACTTTCTATCTCTTGCCCTGTGGCTAGCTCTCGGTTTGCTATCTCAAAGTGCCTGCCAGCTTTTCTCTGCCCCCTTTATTATTAGATAATGAAATCTAAAGCAAAACTGTGTTGCTTAGCTTAGGTTGCTACCTAGACGTAGTTTTGTAGTTATTTATTAGTATTAGCAACGTTGCTCTTGTTCGTTATACTCATTTTTATTTTTAAGGCTGTATTCCTGGCACATCTGCACGGTAATGAGTTCCAGTTAAATAAATAGATCTTATTTCAAAGTTACCACGAAAGACGAGCTTGGCTGGAAGTCATTTAAAAATGGAAATAATTGCAGAAGGATGCTTCCAATTTAGGAGATAATTCACTGGCTGCTTCAAGTAGCTTCATTTGCAATCCAATCTTGTGCAGCACTAGGTATGCTTAAATCCATTGACGTCAGTGGGTTTAGGTGCACCTAACTCTACACAGGATGAGACCAGTAGTTAATTGTCATTATACTTCATTATAATGTAAAATATGGGTTAACTTCCATCCTATTAATGGTTTCCTTAGTGAATAGATTCAGTATGTGACGTGTTGCTGCAATATATTTTACCTTGCATAAAGTTAGTGACATGAAAATTAGAAGATAGGAACTCACATTTCTACATTGTGTTTTGTAACCTTTTGTTGCCTTTAAAGCAGTGGTTCCCAACCTTTAGACCACAGACCACTAAGGCAAAAATATGAATCATCGGGGACTACATCCATCAACCCTCCACCCTGCACACAAAAAATACAAATAATTTTGTAATAATTAGAGAAGATTTGTTAGGTCTTGTACTGGCATTTATATGTAAATTATTATGTATTTTGTATTGTGATTAAAAAACAAAATTAAAACTTAATGGGGTAGGTATCTCAATGTGATGTTTGCGCTTGAATTTGCTTCACTAGCTGCGAAATTCTTGGGTGGATACTGCTGCTCAAAGTGGGGGTCTGCTCTTATTAAAATCACCAAAGGCCGATCTTTTTTTGAGACCTCACGGGATCACTTTTTTCGTGGACCACTGGTTGGGAACCACTACTTTAAAGCCTATATAGTTTAGGGCCTAGATTCTTGAAGGATCATCTCTAACTTGTGGCTGGTTGCGTTGCGCAGTCCATTCATCATCTGAGGTCTTGCGCCAGGTCCTGCCTCTTTGTGAGGAATTATCTGCAAGAACAAGGAGCAACGCCTTTTTGGTGGCAGCACCCAAGCTATGCAACTCCCTCTCTCCGGAAGCCCAAATGTCCCAGTCATTGGGACCTCTAAACATTTGGTGAAGACACACTTACTTTGGCTGGCTTTTGAGTTGTAATCTTTTTGTTCATCTGTAATGTTTTTGTCTATTTTTGAAATTGTTTTTGTATTTTTAAAATGTTTTTAACCCTAGTTATCAATTTGATTTATTGTTTTTACAATTGTGGTAAGCTTCCCTGATGACCCCTATGGGCTGTGTATGGGGTATCATTTTTTATAAATAAAAAATAAAATAATTCAGGCTGCAGTCCTATATACACTTTCCTGGAGTAAGCCTCATTGAATACAATGGGACTTCTGAGTAGACACACATATAATTGCACTTCTTTAATAGCATCATCGTATGCATATTTACATGGAAGTAAGTACTGTACAACTAAATTCAATGGAGCCCACTTCCAAGTAACTGAATAGGATTGTACTGAAATCCTATTTCTCTTTATCAAAATGCTGGCTGCTAAACACATCCTCTTATCACTGAATTCAGTAGATCCAGTGTTGTTGGTGTTTTCTCAAACCACAAAAAGAATTGCATAGGCCGGGAAATCCTATTATCCTAAAATTAGCCTACAAAATTAGTAACTTTTAACCTGCTGAGGGATTCCTCCATCAACAATCATAATAAAAGTTCAGAGAAAGAAAAAATTGACCTGCACTCTTAACCATAGTTCCTTTGAAAATACTTCTGAGAGTAGAAAATGCAGCGCAAGAGTATATAGCTTTAAAAATAAAAAAAAACCTCACATATATTCTGTTCCTGCATATGAGATGCAAATTGTTATTATATGTCAAGCTCATCAGATTTTTCCCACCAAATACTTCCAGCAGTTACTCTGCTCCATCCTCAGCACTAATACAACCACACAGGAAGAAAACAGAAGTAAAAGAAAAATGTGGTCGTCTTTAAATCAATAAGCTGGATACTTGCTTGTCAATTAATTGCACTAATAGAAGCCAGATTGGTAGTGCAACTTAGTGATTTGTGAGTATTTAATCCCCAAAGGGTAGTCCCACCTTCAGCTATTAAACAATGATTTTCCTCCAGTTGCAACCCCCCCCAGTAGTCAACTAAATGTGGTATTCTTCATAGTACAATAATAATAATAATAATAATAATAATAATATACAGTATTTATATATACCGCCTTTCTTGGTCATTGGACTTCTCTGACTTTACTCCAAGGTGGTGTACATGGGCAGGTTTTCCTAACCCCCTAATGCAGGGGTCCCCAACCACCGGTCCGCGGTCCGGTACCGGTCCATGGCCTGTTCAGAACCGGGCCGCACCTGCCCACCAAGACTCGAGCCTCCGCCTGAAGACTCAAGGAAAGAAGGCTCGGCTCACCCTGACCAGATTCGCTCCCCCAGCAGCTGCGTCCCCCAGCAGCTGACGAGCGGCCCGTCCGCTTCTCTTGGCTCCCAGCACCAAAACGGAAGCCCAGACCAGAGCGGGAGGAAAAGGGGCACCTAAAGCCCCGCACAGGGACCGCTCACTTCCCTCTTTTTCAAAGGTGCTTCAGAGGGTTTGTCCTCTGCGCAGGAGGGGAGCTGCTGCTGCTGCTGCCCACCTCTCTCCTAGGCAGCAGCGATTTTGCGCAGCTGCAGAAAATGCAACCTGGAGCAAAAGTCCTGGGCCCGTGGGTGGAGCTGCTGCTGTCCGGCTGCGACGGCAGTGAAGAAACGGGCGGGCTCACTGGGCGGTCTCCGGAGGGAGGCGTTGCTTGCAGGACTTCGCGTGCCCGCTGCGAACGCTCTCTGCAAGGTCTGTAGCGGCACTGGAGCTGCCTTGCTTCCCTGCTCCTTCCAAGAGCCCAGCGTACGTGGTCGCCTCCTCCTGATTTCCTTGTGCAACAACCCCTGGGAGGTCGACGAGACTGGCCCAAGCAAAGTAAGCTTCGCCTGCCAAGAGTTTGAGTTTTCACCAAGCGAAAGCCTCGGCCGCTCTGCCTGCCGGGGACGTCTTCAGCCGTGCTCTCCAGAGCCAAGTGTGGCAGAGCTGGCGATGCGGCAGTGGCGGCAGCAAAGTTTTCACGCCGCTTTGGAGGCTCCTGGAGGGCTCCAAAGCAGCACTGGAGTGTTCTTGCAGGAGGGGGCGCAAAAGGTTTCACCTGCCCCCCAGCACTCCTTCACACCGCTGGAGACCAGTGACGTCACGGGGGTGTCATTTTGTGCTGCGCCCCCCTACCATCCCCCCCCTGGTCTGCAGAATTTTTTTTTAGAAGATAACTGGTCCCTGGTTGTAAAAAGGTTAGGGACCGCTGCCCTAATGGGTTTTTTTTACAATATATAAATGTCCAATCTTTCATGAACAACTACATTCCAGATGGTAACCTTTTGCAGTCTGGCCTCTCCACTGGCCGTCGCCTCCCAAACTCAGCCGACGCAGCTGGCAGCTCTTATCTCTCCTCACAGAGGCTTTCCCAGCCTTTTGTCAGCGGCGTGTCTGGAACTTGCCATTCACCAGTGGCGTAAGATTGCACACTTAGTACTATCATTGTTTGTGCTATGCAATGTACAGAACACAACTCCCTTCCAGAAAGGTTACAACCACTGTATTGTCTCATTTGGGTGTTGGTTTACAACAAATGTTCAATTACATTTTCTTGGAACATTTTCTTGAAAAGACACCACTATATTCAAATAGATTCCTGAACATACTGGAGAAATTGATTTGAATTTTACCAAGCTCAAGTTAAGTTATTTGTCGTTCAAGAAGGTTTTACCAAGCTCAAGTTAAGTTTATTTGTTGTTCATTCAGTTATTATTCTAGCTACCTAAGCCACTATAGTGTTCCCTGACCTTGAGTATTAGATCTGCAGAGCTTATATAAGAGGTTTAATGAAATATGAACTACCTCCAGTAACTGAAGCTGGAACCTAAGTGGGAGTGAGTGACAAGGTCATGATCAAATCGTTACCAAGTCTTAACGGGATAAATTGAAATTAAATCCATAGGTGTCACTATTCACAAAAGCCTGAACTGCATTGGACAGTAAACAGTGGCAGTAAAAGAAGAATACATCAAATATTCATTTTGTGTACTCTACGTTGATGAAAGACAACGTGCCTTGATTTAGGGTATTAGCTGTATGGTCACTTTACGCCCAGTATCAACATACGTAGACTAGCATGGGTGGATTGTGTGCTGCAGCTTGTGTGCTCATAGGTCGCAAGGCATCACAATCATTTTGAGCTATTGTAATAGGGATGATCAGATGATGGGAGGGAAGCACTGGGATATTTGGACACATACACACTTTGCACCTTTCCCATGGGGCACTGAGAGATGTAGCTTGCTGAGAAATGCCCTGGCAACACATGATCAATTTGGGGGGGGGCTTCAGCTAGGCTGCCTGATGCTGCTAAGGGATAGGAGTTGGTGGTTCTCTGCTGTTGTTTCTCTCCTTGTCCTGCCCATCTGCTGCAGCTCAGAAGTCCAGGTATGTCAAAAGCCAAGCCCACGCATGCCTGTGAATGGGCAATGCAGACAGAAGGAGGCAGGGATTTGCTTTGGAGAGTGAATACAGGGTGGGGGGAAAGAATGTGGGCTCGTGGGAGAGAAGCCTCTCTGCCTCCTTCTCCCCTCCTGCCTCATTCCACTCTCCTCAAAGCCAGCCCTGAGAGGGAGCATGGGGATTTTTGACATGGAACCGAAGCCAGAAATGTCAAGGGATGTGGTTGGATGTGAGGAAAACACATTCAAGAGATTTAGAAAAAGCTGTTCTCTTGAAAGTGCTCACGTACCTGGTTGTCGTGTCCTCTGCCCAAGAAGGCCTCCCATGCTCTCAGATGTGTGTGTGTCTCTCCATGTTGTGAGAGTTGGCAATGGTTAGTGAACAGAGAGAAAAGCACTCTTCTCTTGCTTAGTACTGAACTGTCATGTTTTTTATGAATTTTGGGACTGAGCTCAGGTGCGTATTAAAGGGAGAGTGTTGGGTAGGTTGTGGGTGGGATACCGGGTCTCTAAGAAGGTCAGCATCTTTTTTGAAGCCATGATGGGTTTGGGTTGACCCCTTAGGTGTCAGATATGGAGAGAGCTTCCCTATCCCTCCCTCTGCTTTCCCATCAGATGGATTCAGATTATCCCCTTTTGCTCCTGTGATGTGCTGCCATCACACATGTTTGGGTCCTTCCTTTCCCACCTACCTGTAGCAATAAATAAATAAAATCCTTTTAATTATAGCCGATGAATTTATATTGTTTTGTGTGAATACTGCTTGTAATTTTATTGTATTATTGATAGCTCTGTAAAATGCAAATCATTATAACCTCTTTTTTTCTGTTAAGAGAGGAATGTACATTACATAAATCACACAGTAGATTAGGTGTTACACTAGGAAGAGTTTACAGTTAGACATTAAGAGGAATGGTGTGCACGCACCCAACAATATGTTTCTATTGTATTGCAAATGAAAAAGTAAAAATTAGAAGTGGCTCCCATATTACCAGCTGGAGTAAAAGGTGAGATCCACATCTGGAAATGTTGAAGACCACTGGTGTTCTGGATATACTGTTAGACTTCAAACGGACAGAACGTGATTCAAATCTATGGTCAGCCTAGAAGCTCACTATGTGACCTTGAGCCAGTCACTATTTCCCAGCTTAATCCACCTCACAAGAGGCAGGTCGAGGAGTTTGATGCAAAAGCTCTCCACAAACAATTTATTAACCCAAGACGACAATAAAGATCCCAGTGTTTCATCTCACAGTACAGCATTAGAACTGAACAATACACTCTTGATTAAACTAAGCCTAATTCTATTGCCTCCAATGCCTTTTTTACAACATGTTTCCTCAGGCATCTTTCTTTCAAAGGACAGCAGGGTTGTTGTTGCTGTTGTTTTTTATGGGGGGGAGGGAATTAGAGGTAGCTATTATTTCATGAATATCATCATGGGTCATTTCTGTACAATACACAAAAAGCTCATCTGAATTCCTTTCATGCCTTCTGGGGCAGTTACAGATGCTGCTTTTGAGGGAGAAAATTCACTTATTTGTAGTTTTTATGAGTTGTCTTTCTACCCACGGTACTCAAAGCACCGTACGTTATTTTTAAATTACCATAAAACCATTCTAGCTTAAATATCATAGACTCATTCAAACAGAACTATGCAAACACCCTCAAAGAGATCAAAAGCAGCCAAAGTAACAGTGTAGTCAGTGCTCTAACCATGCCCAGGAAACAGATAAACATAGAAAGCTGCCTTATCCTAAATCAGGCAATTGGTCCATCTAGCTGAGCAGTGTCTTCAAAGACTGGCAGTAACTCTCTGTGTTGATTGACATGTTAATATAATACTAATAATAATTAATAAATCAGTATTTATATACCGCCTTTTCTTTGGTCATCGGATTTCTCCTCTGACTTTAATTCAAAGGTGGTTTACTGTTTACATGGGCAGGCTTTTCTAAGGCTTTTCTAAACCCCAAGGGGTTTTTACAATACAATAATGTTCTAATCTTTTGTAGAACCCTTCATTCTAGATGGTTTTTTTTTCACAGTCCATCTCTCTCTCTCTCTCTCTCTCTCTCTCTCTCCCTCTGGCGTTCGCCTCACCACGCTTCAGCTGACAGGGCAACCCTGACTCTCACTCAAGTACAGCTGCAGTTCCACTCCCCACAGAGGCTCTGCAAACTTATCAGCTCGGCATGCCAGCAGCTCTCCAACAGACACAGACACTTCCGGCCATCTTGAACTGCCGTCCTTCAGATCTTCAGGCATATACAAAACGGTCGCTCTACCAACTGAGCCAGATGTCCTGCGTAGGTGGTGCAGGAGACTGATCCAGGCCAGTCTCAAGTTGTTTCACTTAGACCAGGAGTTCCCAACCCCTTCCCGGATGAGTACCACCTCCAGTGCCACTCTCCTTCTGAGTACCACTGGAAGTAACTGGCGATGACATCATCACCAGTTACTTCCAGATGGGGTGTTCAGTCTGGAATTGGCACATATTGTTCACTCACTCTTTACGGAAGATGTACAGTACAACTTAGTAATCCAGTCCTTATCTTTCTCTTTTTTTCCACCGTACTTACTTCACCACATTTATTAGCAGAGAAAAAAAAATCACTATTATTTTTGTGGTATAGCAGCACAATGACTGCAGGCTTGGATCGTTGCTGGGGCTCCTGTTCTTTTTTTTTTTTTTTTTTGGACAGACACTCGTGTTACCTTCTGCTTCATGCTCTGAAACATGTGCAACATCTGAACCGGGAGAAAATTGACTATGTGTGTTGAGATCTAGGTGCAGTGTCTCGGGGCACAGCTCAATAAGAACATAAGAAGAGCCTTGCTGGATCAGGCCAAAGGCCCATCTGGTCCAGCTTCCTGTATCTCACAGTGGCCCCACCAGATGCCTCCGAGAGCACACAATCAACAATATATTGTTGCCAACAGTATATATAATATACTGGCATGAAATAAGGAAGAGAAAGACAAGAATATAAGTGCAACAAGATATGACTTTATTGGGGTCATATAGGTCAAAGATATGACTTTATTGGGATGGATAACATACAGTAAGAGGAAGAATCAGAAAATATGTAATGCAATGCAATACACAGACAGAAAGAGAGAGCCTCAATCTTGTTGTGAGCTTATGGCAGCAGATCTCACAATAAGTCCCGGTCCTAACCTCCATAAGTCCCAGTACAGTGTCGTAAAATGTGTGCCACTGTCATGTACTGTGATACCACCAGCGCAAACAGCTGGAGACTCTACGCACACAACAGCAGTGTGCAGAAGCCCTTCCGGAGCAGGTAAGGTGGCAGCGGGGGTGGTTCAGGGGAGGATCAGGGGAGGATCAGGTGGTTTGAGGGTAGGAGGGGGTGGATCTTGGCAGCACTAGTGCACGCCAGGATCCTATCTCCCTTTTCCCAGCCTGACACAGCCCAAGACTCCCCAGACTTAAGCCAGCTAAATAGCTGGGGTAGTTCCAAGGAGACCCATTGGTGGCCAGATGGCCTATGGAGAGGTAAGCAAAAAATATTTTTACTTACTTCTCCCAAACTGTCTGGTTGCTTCCCCCCCACCCCAAGATGCTGCATGTGCTCCGGCAGTATAGCTGACGCAGGTCCACATGGACCCTCACAGGATCGGGTCCAGGAAAGGAATTGGGATTTGGTGGTTGCCATTGCCGCTGAACCCGCCTCTTCCTAGACCCAATCCACCCATCCCTTGCCCCATAACATCCCCGTTCCCCCTTCCCTCAGTCCCTGTCGCCACCTCGTTTCACCCTCCCTGCTCCTGTTCCTCCTGCCACCCCTACCACCTCCCCCGCCATCTTACCTGGATTGGTGGGCAGCTCAGGATCTGCCTTCTTGACAGTGTCCCCAGCAGCACACTGAGTAGTGCGCTGCCAGAGCACCTTTTACAACTGGTGCTGACTACTTTACAGCGCCGTAAAGTACAGCAGTCAGCGCCAGCAGAAGAGAAGCACCGCCAACGTACAGTACGTATAGGATTGGGCCCTTAGACTCACAACACTTTTACCCAAGGCCTGTGGGACATGATGCCTCTCTTGACATCTGTCTAAGTCAGGGGTTCCCAACCTGTAGTACTAGTACCACCAGTGGTACTTCGGCCGACTGCTGGTGGTACTCAGACCACTGGACCCCCTCTCCAACGCGGCACTTTTGGTGGCACGTTCTTGCTCCCAAGAAGCTCCTGCCTTTGGCCAAGCCTCTCAGAAATGCTGAGAAGGGCCCTCCCACCTGCCCAGAGCCTCCTCCCTGCGTTTTCTGGCCTCTAAAAACCTGAAAACCCAGAAATAACTGGTGGTAATGTCATCGCCAGTCATTTCCGGTGGTACTCAAAAGGAGAGTGGCACTGGAGGTGGTACTCAGCCGGGAAGGGGTTGGGAACCCTTGGTCTAAGTGAAATAACTTGAGATGGCCTGGATCAGTCTCCTGCATCACCTACGCATCTATATTAACATGTCAGTCAACACAGACCATGAAGAGAAAACGTGAGGGTCAGTCTTCTGTGTCCCCCAAACACACTATGTCTGCCACTGCATGGAAGGAACATTACAATTCTGCATGTGACATCAGGTGGCAAAACAAGAACTGGCTGGCGCTACAAGCAGCCCATCTGGTAGTGGCCCGAGGCTAGACCTTCTTCATGCAAAACATGTGTGCTACCTCTGAGCTATGACCCTTCCCTGTTGCCAAATTTCACATAGCTTTTTTTTTTAAAAAAAGTCTCCAGTCCTCCGTCACATGCCAGGAAATGCCTTTGAAACAAAAATGTCTTCACTTGTAAGTGAAAACTGAGAAAAGCCAGGTGACCTCCCTTGAGACGAGTTCCATAATGTGGGTGCCACAATGGAGAAAGCTGAGCAATAGACTCTCGCCAGTTTCATATGAACAAAAAGAGGACACCCAGCGCAGGGCCTACTCAACAGATTCAGAAAATGGGTGGGCGGGGCTGGGACGACGGACCGAAGACGTGATTCCAGAGAGCTCTCTGGAGCCGCGCCGCAAAGCAGTGGAATTCCCTTGATCCAGGCTGGATCGGGGCCATCTGCATCAGGAGAGATGTAGATGAGAGATTGGGGAGCAAACTGAGGGAACTGGTCAAGGCATTGAGCCAGTTTCTGCTTGGTATTCCCTTTTCTGTCCCTGCTTTGTCGCAGACACCATTTTGGTGACTGTGAAGGCTCGCGTTGCCGCTCACCCGGACAAGAGGAAAAGATTTATTTTAAAGTAGACTCCTTCAACGTACCAACCTTGGACTGGAGTAAGAGTTTCTCTGCTGATCTGGAAGACGAGCGGTGAGTGGGAAGACAGGAAGGCTGAAATTTATAGGCATCTAAAAGAAGCTAAGGGGATAGGGGTGGATCTCCCCCCCCTTACATGGACTCTGCTTCCCTCTTCTTTGCCTGAGCTGTGCTTGTTAAACTGAGACATATTGAATTACAGAAGGAGCTGCATTCCTTTGATTCAGTCTGGGAAGTTAACCCTGAATGTGCCAAGATGTGGTCTGGGACTATGTACTCAGTGGAATTTGGCTTTGAATCTATTATTAGTTTTAATTTGGATTGTGAACTGTGATGCTTCGTGTGTCTTAAGTGGAAAAGTTTGAAGTTGCAAGCAGGACAGTTGTTTTCCGTTGCAGCAGGAGATGATGGAATTTTTGCAAGATATGTGGGCCAGCATTAATCAATTAAAAGAGACTCTAAATATACTTTTGTTAAATCAAAATAAAGCCTCTGGAGAAAGACAACAGATATTGATGCAATTGAAGCAGATGCAGGATGCAAGACTTTTGAAGACACGGGCTGCAGTAATTACAGAGGAGATTGTAGAAATTCAGATCATCGAAGAAGTACATAAGACCTCTGAACAACTGGAGGCTCTAACCTTTAAACGGCAAACAGAAGAACTTACAGCAATCCAGGTTATGGAAGAATTAGACAAGTGGTCTGAACAACAGGAGGCTGCAACCTTTAAATTGCAGATGGAGAGAGCAAGTTTCATGTTTAGAATACAGAATTTTTTTGCAAAGGACCGAGAAGATTTCTATTGGACTTTTATGGCGTGGTTGATAAAAGATTTGCAGATTCTGGAGGCAGAGGTGTTAGAAATTAGGAAGGGAACAGGTTAGATATAAAGTTTTGTGATAAAATAACTGGCTGGGTAAAAACATTAGAAGTAACGAACAGACCACAGTGGATAATAGATTTTCATAATAGACAATATAAAGAATTGATTGTATGATAAATATGTATGAAGTTTATAATTTTTTTTATTGGATTTTGAAACAGTTAAGATATTATGATATTGGGGTTATAAATTTAGGATGAGAGATTTATCTATAAGAGTAAGATTAGATTTGGAACTTAGGTTATAAAATGGTTAAACTTTTATATAAAGGATTTTATATAAAATATTTTATCGAGGGTGGTTAACATCAAAGAAGTTAAGTAAGATGTTGATGAAAGTGTAAAGTATTTGTTGGAAAGTTAATATGTTTTGGAGGAGGCTTCCTCTGATTTTGGAAGAGATATTATATGGCACGCTGTTGTTTTTATAAGATTTGTTTTTATTCAATATGATGATATCAGTAATGTTTTAAAGAGATAAACATATTGTTGTATATATGGTTATTGATATATGCTCAGCAGTGAAAAGTTGAGATTGAAATTGAGATTATATTAGATATTGAAGAGTTAATGATTAAGATTTATATTTGAGGGATTTGGATGTTTAAATTTAAGGTTTAGGAGATGGAAATGTAAAGAAAAGAACAGACTGGTAGTAATTATTTTATGTATTGATGTCCAGGAGGTGGAAATTGAGTAAATATGGTCCTAACTTAAGTTAGTAAGAGAACAGAGTGGTAGTAATTATTTTATTTTGATTAGATGGAAAGGTAATTATAAAAAAGAATATTATCATTATATGTATTGATGTGCAGGAGGTGGAAATTGAGTAAATATGACGGTAACTTTAGTTAGTATAATTGAATAGTTGAAAGAGTCATTTTACGATATATTGATGTCCGGCTTGTTAGTGTTCCTAATGTGTCATGTTGATATCCCCCAGTTTGTCATTCCCTGTTGTATCATTTTTGTTGTTAGGTAGGTAGTTAGTTAGTTAGGTAGTTAGGTAGTTAGTTAGTTAGTATTTTTATTATTGTATTGTCTTGTGCTTTATTGTTGTTAAATAAAATAAAAAATATAATAAAAAAAAAAAAAACAGATTCAGAAAATGAAGGGTGGGGATTTTGGAACTTGACTGTACATTGCAGCCTGGGGAGGATTTCCATTTGGTTTTAGGAACTGATAGAACACCGGTTCCCCTGAGTGACAATGGTGTCATTTTGCACAGTAGGCTGCTGCTTCTGATCAGAAACTCAGAATCATGCTACTCCTGTGTCTCCCTTATCGACTGAACCCATGTACAGTATTTTAAGCTGCCTCCATGAAAAGGGGTGAGGGGAGAACTGTGGATGATGAGAGTCTGTAAACAAGTGCTGCCCTCCAGGCAAATATGTGTGATGTTCTCCCTCGATGAGTAATCAATGTGAGTAGTTTTGAGAAGAAGCTGTCACGCAAACAAGCAGCCCTGCTCAGAATCATGCTTTAATGCCATGTTGTTTTTAATGGAAGGGGCTCATTTTCCCCACCCATGCTGCTGTAACAAAGCGACTGACACAGTGACTTGTCATTTTGAGTGTGGACCCCCATGCAAGCCCATTGTGTTCCAGGAAAGCATTAGCCTTTTGACATGCTATTATATGAAGCAACCCCTCTCAATTTCTACAGCAGCTGTGTGTAAAAGTCTGGAAGACACCAGAGAGAGAGAGAGAGAGAACTCCTATTGGAGTACAACAAACTCCCGTTGTACTCCAACAGGAATTTAGCTGAGCCAAATTGAATGGACCCTCTTTTCCACATCCATCTCACTACAAATGCCTCCTTATTTTTAGCCTCTAGCACAGGCAGTGAAAGTTCAAGTGTAGCATTAGCGAAAAACACTACTGCAGAGGATTGTTGAATTAAACCAATACGTTCTGGACTTGGAAATAGAAATAAGAGCAGGATCTCTTTGTGCTACTCAGAACATCAGTCTTTTATTTACAAAGATATATTTTAATGTGCGTGAAGGTGTTACAGAGGCTTCTTTATCTACAATGCTCATGAAACGCTCATTATGTAACTTCCCAGTAATTCTGTTTTCTCATCTGCCCTAAAGAAGCAACACTTCCTGCACACATGGAATACAAGCATCTTCTCCCAAGCATCTTCTCCCTAGAATACAAGCATCTTTACCCAAGCTCAGTTTTGCTAGATTGCTAGAAGGATCTCAGGTTTTGTAACAAACTGGCTAAATGTATATGATGGTCAATGCAAAAGAAGGGCATTCCTAGAACAATAGCAATATGTACTGTACAGCAGGGATGTGGATCAAGTCTCTGACTCCAAGTCTCGAGTCAAGTCCCAAGTCTTTGCCCCCAAGTCCCGAGTCTTTGGTTGTGAGTTGCCAGTCTCTATCCATTAAATGGGGAAAACGCGTTTAAACCTGAATAAAATTCAATTTGTCGTAAAAGGCTCCAAGTCTCGAGTCAAGTCTTTCGACTCTTTTACAATCACAGAGTCAAGTCCAAGACAAGTCATTGACGTGACTTGAGTCCGAGTCAATAGACTCAAGTCTACATCACTGATGTATAGTCAATCCCCATTATCTGCATACTCCATTCCTGTGGATTCGCTTATGAATGCACAAGAATGCAACTTACCTCACACCATTCGCAGTCTGTTCTCAGCTATCCATGGCCATTTTGAAGTTATCCGCGGCAGCCATTCTGAAGGTATTCTGAAGGGCTGGTGTCATCATGACAAAAAGGGGTGCCAATTTGATTTTCCTCCTAACCCCATTTTCCCATAGTAATAATGATTCGGTATCCGTGGATTTAGTATCCGCTGGGTTTTCCAGGAACCTTCCCAGCAGCCAGTGGGAGCATCCCCAAGAGGCCCTATAATGGTGCAGGGAGCTCTGGGGGGTGCTCCCATTTGTAGGTGGGAATGCCAGGTACAGCAGTAGCATGAGTCTCTCAGCTGACTTGCACAATGGCTGCCACCAGTACTGGAGGAACAGGTTAAGGGTTTGGCCTAGCCTGGTGGGCCCTCTTATGGGAGTGGACTCTCAGTCACTGCCCAATTTCTAATGCCACCCCTGAATCTGTGGTGGACTGGTACTGGTGGTTCAGGGGTCCGCTCGGCCAGGTAGGTCCTCTTATGGGTGTAGGCCAGTGGTTCCCAAACCTTTTTGACCAGCAGCTCCCTTGATCTACTGGGCCATTGGCCGCAGCTCCCCATTAGGGCTACAATCCTATACATTGAATAGAGTTTTTTATGAGGATTCCGCGGCTCCCCTGGCTGGTTTCCACAACTCCCTGAAGAGCCACAGCTCACAGTTTGGGAACCACTAGTGTAGGCCCTCAAGCAGTACCCAACTTGGCTGACCTCTGGTGCCACCTCTGCATACAAAGGGTGATGAGGACAGGGCAACATATGTGCTGCTGTGGCATCCCTCAGCATCAGTATTTTGGGTCCTTCCCAGGGATCGGCACAGGCAGCTGTTCCAGACAAATGGCCCTGGTTAAGTCCCCCGTCTTTAGATATAACAAAAGATCACTTTTTTTTTGCTACTGACTTTGCATTCATTGTGATAAGGGAGAAAAAACCTTTCCAGGGTGGCTGATACTTGTATAACTTTACTTATATCTGTCTCAACATGATATTGAAAATACAGTAATGGAAAGGCGAGATCAGCTTAGTTTTCAAATCTTAAAAATTCAATTTCAAGTTCACTTGAAAGATCCTGACAATTGCTTCAGGGTCTTTCTGTCTTATTACAAGAAGTATCCTTAGAATACTGACAGAGGACCACCAGAGAATCTACGCTGCTTTCTGGAAAAGGAATGATAGGGCAACCAGAATATCTCAGAAGTCAGAACTAGTCTAAATGGAAAAGGCTCTAAGGATTAATCTCTTCTACTGAGACACTGAAGTGCTATAGAAATATTTCTGGTATGTATGATCATTAAAATGAGATTTCACAAGTAGCCAGAGGAAATGAATATGTCATTCATCATCATCTTTGAGAAACTTATCTAAATTGCAACAGGGAAGAGATATGTTTGAAATACAAATAAAGATTCTATAATGTGAGCACTACTTTTACTGCCCTGCCATCTTCTTAATGAATTATTTGGGAGAAATTCTATGGTTTTAAATGTTATATTTACATATCTATGCAATTATATTTCTCTTATATGACATGCAAGCCTGCAAGGCTGCATCAGGTAGGCACTGACCAAAACCTCATGCCCATTGGAGTGCTAGCCCAGTCTGGCTAATGCCTTATGGTAATTCTCAGTATCAGTGGCAGATGCAGGGTCCATGTGCCATCAGGGGGCAGGCAGGGGGCACCATGTGCTACCTAGAGTTGGATGCTCTGATCCAGCTCAAGATCACAGTGCAAGACTAAACTCTCTGTCCTCCACATCAGGGCACTCATGGCTGCTATTTACAAACGCAGAGACAGAAGGCCAAATGATGTGCTTAAAGTTGCATCTCAGTTAGCTCTGAGCTGAAGAATTCAGGAGGCACCATTGATCCCACTAATTAACACAGGGTACAATCCACTGAAACGTTTTCCTGCACAAGTCTCATAAATGAATGGAACCCATTCAAGAATTCTACTGTGCTCCTGAGCAGCTCCCTTTTTTTCCCCAACAGAGCATGATTAAGAAAACTTCCTGGTAGATCCTGCCTCCTGGGTCAGATGCGTCCCCCCACGCCCACATGCCACTTTTAATGGTGCCACCAACTTGTCACCTGGACCAGTCATCTCACCTTGCCTCATCTCCAGGCATATTTTTGTCTTTTGTCCTCAGCCCCTTATTCCAGAATGTGATCCCAGGACACAATGGGTGTCTCTTATTTCAGAAGGCTTCATAGGTTCAATTCTCACATTACCTCAGTAGCATGGGGACAACTAGAGCGCCACACCTTTATGTGCCACCAGGCAATATTAAATGCTTCAGGCCACATGAGAGAAGCACATCACATGCTCTGGCTCCTCCTCAGGCCAGCATCAACCCAACTGCATATGCTGGCCTGGGTAGGAGCCACTGGCAGCACACAAAAGAGTAGCACTGCAGAAGCTTCTATGCCACTGTGGTAACTTGAGAACAAGGTTACAGAACTGCTTGGGCTAAAGATAGCTGAGCCACAGAGCCAGGCTTAGAAGCTGCGGGGCCCAACTGCAAACATTTTTTTTATGGAGCCAAGATAGAATCTTAGAGATATAAATACAATTTATGATAGACTTTATATTTCTATGGTAGAATGGAAAGCAATCAAAATGTGTGCTGAAAAAGTGAGTGAATGGACCAATTGGATCTAAGCACAGTTTAATATAAAATTGCAATGTGTTGTTGTGTGTATTTGACAAGACTAGAGTAGATTACCCAAACGCAGGGGCCCCTCAGGCACGGGGCCCAATTGGGAGCGATTGGTCCAATTGGCTTCAAGCGGGCCCTGCTGATCCGCAGAGATTCTTAGAACAAAAAGGTGGTGGTGGTGTTTTTTTTACCTGCCCTCTCAAATTGCGGCAGGAACTTCATCAGTAGAATACTTCTGTATTGTCTGCATTGCCAACACACTGGGTAGTAAACTGCTCCTATTAACCTCAGTGCATCCACATCTACCAAGATGAAATACTTGACTGCTGACATTACTGCTGGAATCAACGGCAGCTATTTGAAAGGGTCCGTGTGATAAAAATTGCACCGACACCGTTTGATCTGGCAGTTCTAGTTTACATTCTGTGCTACTCCAGTGCTTCCATTCTGTGGTTCTTTTTGATTCCACTGCCCAGGGCTGCAGAATGAACCCTCCATCAATACGACACAGCAGACCTTCCACCTTCGGTACAAAACTGCGATCGGAGCCAGCACTCCCCTTGTCATTCTTAGCGGTAGGAGCAGCGCAGATGGGAAGGCATGTTAGCAAGAGTCGCGGCCTTCAAAAAGAGCTCACGAACAATCGTCCCCTTGACCCACCGCAACCAAAGAGGAGATGATTAATTATTTCTGCGCTCTTGAAAGAGACAGTGCTGGGTCCACTAGTAGGACAAAACAACTGGCCTCCTTTGACTCTGCTGTTATTATTATCTCTTGAAGGAAGAATAGCACCGGTTTCCCCCAGAGGTCCCTGCTTATTACTTCATTATGCGATTGTAATGAGAGATGCCCCTGGAGGCTACTAAGCAAGGTAGCTGATAGAAGAGAACAGCTGGGACTGCTGAGCAGAGTCTCGGTAATCCCTATCTTAGAGATCAAGAATTGTATTTGTATAGCACCCTGGCTCTCTGTACTGTAGAGCAATCAACCTAACAGAAACATGAGATTCACAAAACAATCATCCTAGTTATTCACAAGGTAGCAGTGGAATCAATGATAACATGCTGATCTGTGCGATATCTGTGCTCTGTGGCTATCATGCCAGTCTAATGATGGGCCTCCAGGGTAGTGACAAGTAGGTTTTCTGGGCAAACATGTCTGCTGAAATACAGGATCCTTTGCGTAGAATACAGGTCCTGACCTTATTGGTATATGGCTTGTTAGTTAATGGGAAGCTTCCATTCAGAGGTAGGTTTATAGTGACACAAGGTGAGGCCCACACCCTGAGGTAACGGATTTGGTCATCATTAAAGGACTCTCTCTCTCTCTCTCTCTCTCTCTCTCTCTCTCTCTCTCTCTCTCTCTCTCTCTCTCTCTCGTTAAAGCTTGTAAAAACATTTTCAAAACTATCAAAGGGGGGGGGTATTTTTGTAGAAGCAGAGGGGTACCTCCCAAAGAGTAAGTGGCCCTGATGCTGAGGTAGGCACCACTTACTGGGCTGTTCCACACAACCTGCGCGGCCGGACACAGGTAGGTCCTGCGGGAGGGTGTGGGGAGGGTGGGCCGGGGTGGCAGGGGAGGGGGCAATTGGACGGGTCAGCCTGGGAGGGGGCGGGGATATTGGCGGCACGCTCTGCCAATCCCTGTCCTCTTCCCAGGCCAGCCTTACACAGCCTCCCTGGAAACGTACCAGCTAAAGAGCTGACGCACATCTGAGGAGGCCTATTGGGGGCCTCCAGCACTTACACCAGGGGAAGAGGACGAATGTCCCCTTCCCCCGAGGTGAGTCCCGGCTGTGCGAACCCGGGCCACATCCTGCCTAGGATGCAGCAGCCGGCCATTTTGGTTGGCCTCCGCATCTTAGGCAGGATCGGGCTGCCCATCTGATTACTCACACCCCTTCTAAACTATTAATATTTTTTGGCTATCCCCTGCTAATGGCAAGAAGCACTTTTTCAATTGGTGCTCCTCTTATATTTAGCAGTGGGAAAGTAACTGCCCCCTTTCACCCCAGCACAGTCTCTTTTCTGGTGGCTGTTTGCTGGTGGTGTTCTGCATCTTTTTTAGATTGTGAGCCCTTTTGGGACAGGGAGCCATTTAATCATTTGATGATGATGATGATGATGATGATGATGATGATAGAAGCTTGTATTTTTTTAAAAAAGAACTGTACAAGTAGTGCAGGGGGACACAATCAAGTTAGAAACCACAGAAAGAGCTAAATACTCATGTCCCCAACTGCCCTGCCATAGATTTGAACCATTTTGCACAGTTCATACCCCAGCACTATTTGTGGGGAAAGAAGATCTGATTCAAAAACACATGTGATTTTACCCTAAGACCTCCCAGCATGCTCTATTTGCAATTTCCCTCCCCCAGCAAACGGATACATTTGTAGCTACCATCTCAGACAACACCCTTACATCCAAAGAGCCAGTTCTTGTGATACCTACCCAACCAGCCCCCAAACCCACAGAATTACACCATGGGCACACTGGGGAGCTGTTGCCTCTTCATGTGGGAAGCCATCCAAACTACCACTTCACGTGCGATTTAAATACTAGTTTAAACTAGTATTTAAATCCTGCGGCAGTTCAGGCAAAACACCACCCCACAATTAGATGTGGATTGTCTAAACCAGCCCCAAGAGTAAGAACTAACTGGTCTCAGAGGAGTTCATCTCTCTCCTGTTCCTTCATCATCATGAGTCACTATTCTGAACAAGCCGTCTCTAAGGGCCAACTCTCACCAAAGACTGACTCAGGAGTTGGGTTGTCAAATTATGATTTTAAAAATATCTAGTCTAGGGGTTCTCAACCTTTGGGGGTCCACATACCCCCTAGGTGGCCCCCCAAAGGTTGGCGTACCCCTGCCCCCAAGTCCCGCGAACCCCACATACCCCCAAAAAGTGCATCCCCCAAAAGTGTTTTTCCGGCCTGCAGCGCAGCCAAGCGGGTCCTCCGGTTCGCACTGCAAGCCGGAGGAAAAGGCTACAGCCCTACCAATTCGGCAGGGCTGTAGCCTTTCCCTCCGGCTTGCGGTGCGAGCTGGAGGACCCGCTCGGCCGCGCCGCAGGCCGAAGGAATGTTTAAATTGTCCCCCGTAGCTCTCCCTACCTTTCTTCACAGCTGCTGCCATGTTGGATCTCCCGAAATCTTGCGAGTTCCAAGATTGCGGCGTGAGATTTGGGAGCCGCGATCTTGGATCTCGCAAGATATTGGGAGGTCCAACATGGCGGCAGCTGTGAAGAAAGGTAGGGAGAGCTACGTGGGACAATTTAAACGTTTTTTTGGCCTGCGGCACGGCCGAGCGGGTCCTGGAAAGGCTACAGCCCTACCGATTCGGCACGGCTGTAGCCTTTCCCTCCAGCTTACGGCGCGAGCCGGAGGACCTGCTCGGCTGCACCGCAGGCCAAAAAACAGCACTTTTCAGGGGAAAAAAAACCATTTTTGCGCTGCCCTTTATCAGCTGCTGATCACAGTAGCTGATAATGGGGAGCATCTCACATACGCCCAACCTGCGGCCCGCATACCCCTGGGGGTACGCATACCACAGGTTGAGAATCCCTGACCTAGTCAATGGGTAGCATCAGAAACGCACTTTGGTGAATCACGGAGTAGAACCTGGTGAGGCTTTGACAAGTATAAACAGGGTTGGAACCTGGATTTTGGGCCTAGGGTGGAGTCTTTTTGCAGGTCAAGAGGCGAGGCCTAGGCGAGGCCTAGGGTGTGCGAAGAAAAAAATAGTTATAATAATCCTTGGCTCAAAATACCTCTACTTTGTTCAACATTCTGAAGACCAAACACATGGCAAAAATAACAAATACTGTAGAAAGATAAATATGTGAATGGCTGGCAAATGTCAAATGAAAAGGAGGCAAGGACAGAGCAGCAAGCCATTTAGACCTACAGCTGACAACCTCTCCTCTGTGAGTTTTCCAAAGGAGCCTTTAATTATTTTAAGTCTTTAATTATTTTATTGCTCATTCACAACATGCTGTGTGTGTGTGTCACAATGCACAGTTCGAACATTTCTGGCTATGTTCACTCACATTCCTCTGAGCCCCAAAACACCAAGCTGTTCTTTTGACCCCACCCCACATTTGTGGCTGCATCAAGCATTTTATAGGAGGCAAGATATGAAGCTGAGAGATGTGACTCATCCAAAACTACATACCGAGTACAGTACAAGGAATAGGTAGGATATGAGCCCCTAAACTCCACAAAATAGTTTCGCCTTCATGAAATGTCCACTCCTGACTCAACATTTTGTATATACTGTATTCTAAATTCCTCCCTCACCTCACTTCTTAAGTTTGCCTAGACAAAGAAAAAACAAGCAGCCTCCCAAAGCAATGCTGCAGAGATTATGTTTTCATACAACACATAATTAACTTGTAGAATTCACTTCCGCAGGGCGTGGGGATGGCCACTAGCTAAGATAGCTTTGTAAAAGGATTAAACAAATTCTTGGAGGGCAGGTTTATCAACAGCTATTACTCATAGCAGCGAATGAGTCTTCACGTTCAGAGGAAATATCTCTCTGAATACCAGATGCTTGCGATAAACAAAAAGCCATCATCTTCATGCCCTGGACCTTCCAGAGGCATCTGCAGGAAACAGAATGCTGAACCATATGGATCTTGGTCTGACCCAGCAAGGATCTTACTTTGTACTTTATCATTCAAACCCTCCATTAACATCCCTGCACCCCCAGATGCAGAGAAAATACTTTAATTTTCCAATTCATTTTCACAGGTCTGCTCTCCGAAATTAATATCCCACAGATTTCTTCCTCCTCCCCGTTCATCTTCTCTTCAATGAATGATTCCCCCAAATATTTGCTTCTTTCCCAGGAGCTCTCACCCCCACGAAATTCAAATCCCCATTTTTCTTGCTTCAGTCATCTCAACCTTTGCTCAGTGTTGGGGACCTGTGAATGAATGGGGTTCTGAATGAGCTTTCAGGGAGACAGGGGGGGGGTACATGCATTGGATGAGCCCCAAACACTGCCACAGATTCTAGGCATGATGTCCATTGAGTTCATGTCTCTTCCATGATTCAAACCTAGCCTATTTCTCCACTGAAGATGAGAGCCTCAGATAAAGACATGCAACTACAAAGCATTTAACAGGCCCATGCATCCAATCACTAGCTATCCTTGGCAATGAGCCAGCTTGTCTCCATCCCTCTTAAAGATGACCGGGCCTTTTTCCACCATGAAGAACAATGCAGGCACTTCAGCACCATCTGTGGGGACAGTCAGGGAACAAATCCTGCAGGGGCCATTAACTGTGCTCATTGCTGATGAACAGTGCCTCAGAATCTCTTTATCAGGCCCCCAAGACAATTGACCACCATTAAAAAAAAAAAAACCAGTAAAAATCAGTGCATTCCTTCAAGATAGCAATTTGCACTGAACATGAATCATGATAAGGTAAAGGTATCCCCTGCTCGAAAGCCAGTCGTGTCCGACTCTAGGGTGCGGTGTTCATCTCCGATTTTAAGGCTATAGAGCTAGCGCAGTCCGAAGACGCTTCCGTGGTCATGTGGCCAGCATAACTAACGGAACGCTGTTACCTTCCAGACGCAGCGGTACCTATTTATCTACTTGCAATTTCTTGCTTTTGAACTGCTAGGTTGGCAGGAGCTGGGACAGGAGACGGGAGCTCACTCCGTCACGCAGCACTCGCATCTCGAATTGCTGTTCTACCGACCTTCTGGTCTGCAGTTCAACATCTTAACCACTAAGCCACCGTGGCCCCATGAATCATGATAGCATTGCCAAATTTTAAACCAACTCCTGCTCTTGTGTCTTTAACAGCAGCTCCACCACTACACATTGGCCAGTGATGCTTACTTGAATGCTATCAAAAGCTTTGCCTGCCAATTTCTGCAAGTCAAGTTGCCATTAGAGGCACAAGAGCAGGCCAGGGCGGTTTGTTTGCCGGTCAGCTGGCAACCCTAATCTATGGCAATAAATATTTCCATCCCTTCATCTTTCTGAGGCAATTATGGCTAATTATGCATGATGTTCCCAATGTCCTTAGACATCCATCTGATGTGAGAAGAAAATTAGAAAGAAAAGCAGCCTGCTCAGTTTATGTGCTGAGATGTCAAAAGGCATAGTGTGGAAATAGCTTGGTTCTGCAGATTTTATGCAAAGCAATGGAACTCATTTGCATCTTTGTATCAGTGATTCAGACAACTTCATACGCAGCTGTCATCCTCTTTACTCTAAAATTCGGCTGAAGTACGAAGTAAAGATTATACAGTTCAAACACAGCCTCCTTTAACTCATATCTGATTGTTCCAAGGCACAGAATGCAAAATTAGTATGGGACAACAGCTCACTTAGCTTACTGCTTTAAGGCTCTACTTTAGTTTTACATGGTATTTCAACAAACAACTGACAAGCACTAGTTGCAGCCATTCATATTAGCAATTAACATACAAATGAGATGACTTAATTCTGTTTTTAGGAGAGGGTTCGGCACATTTTTAAAAGCAAAACAAAATCCGTACCACATTATATGAAAATCCAAGTGGAAATGAAAAATTGCCACTAGCATTCTGTCTTAGTCGTTTGGGACTCCCAAAGACCTGTTGACTCGAAACAGGGATTGCAGCCCAATCCTGCCCAGGGCCGCTACAGCACGTAAAAGCATGCTGCACCAGATCCTGAGCAGGATCTGGCCAGTACTGGTGCAGCTGGAGGCCTACATTCATCCCATTTCCCCCGGGTAATTCCTCAGATGCCCCTATGGGTCTTCTTGGATGTGCACTGGCAAAATAGCCAGCGCAAATCCGAGGAGCCCATATAGGGCTCGCCAGGCCAGGGACAGGGGATAGGATTCGGCTGAGCGCACCAGCAAGAATCCCTCCCCCCTCCTGGTCCCAGCCACCCAATCACCCCTTCACATTCCACCCCGTTCCACCCTCCCCATGCCCCGCCCCCGACACAGGACTTACCTGTGTCCACTGGTGGTGGCCTCTTCCCGGCAGAGAGGAATCAGCATCCTCGTTGCAAGTCCCTGCCCTCCAAACCTATACTGTACTATAAGTTTAGATTAGAAAAAAACTTGCCACATGAGATGACCATGGTGTCATGACCTTTCCAATCCACAATCCATGTCAATAGTTTCTGCTGGTGGAAGCAAGGAAACTCACAATGTGACTTTTGTGGTGAGCTGTGCTAAAAGATAGGGGCAAGAGGTAGAAAACTCACCATCATGGAGATGTTGATGGTCTGGCCATGATGAATACAACAGCTGATCTGGCATTGAGGGACAGCTGTGCCACACGGGGCTAGAGGGGAAGCTTAAGTGAAACCTTGTTGAAGGTATCTAAAACCCACTGGCACTGTTGAAGGTAGCTAACCCACTCTCTGGCAGTTGTTTTGAGGTTGACCAAGAGGAGACAATGTCTCACCCCACCTGCTGCTAGCATCCTACAAAACGTTTTTAGCAATGACTGTAGCTGTGAGGACTGTAGCTGTGTAAAGGATGAGATTGGCAATTGCAGGGCAAGGGCAGCAGAGCCAGCCTAGATGAGATTATTTGCTTAACAAGGCCTTTTCAGCCTTGCTCAGCAACAGAATTACAAGAAGCAATAAGGGCAAAGCAAGATGGTGCTTTGCCCAATTGTAGAATCAACTGCAAAGAAACTAAAGCAATTAGTTTATCACTTGGGTTTAACTAGATGTGATGTTAGTGCCCCTGTTGCTTCCTAGCTCACACAACATCTCATTAAACCCTAATCAGGAGCTTACACTAGAAAAGCAATGAGAAGGGAAACAGTTTCCAGGTTTCAGATGGCCTAAGTAGGTTCCCAGATTAAGAAGAGACAGGATAAATGGATTATATTGTATGTTATAGTAAAAGATAATGGCATTAGCATCTTCTCTACATTTATTAGCTGCCTCTAGTGCTACGCACAATTTTCACAGAAAATCTAAACCATGCTAACATCAATTGATTAGCTCTTTAATGCTGTGAAGAGCTTTCGTTAATCAGCTAAACTTCATTTCCAACATAAGCAACATGAGTTCAAATCATTTTCATTCCATTCTAGCTGTAGAGCCCTTCTGATTGTTAACCTGTTTGTATCTACATGATACCTTGGCATGGGAGACAGAAAAACACCAGCTCCTCCTGCGCTTAATCAGGGGGAGAAAAGGCAAAGGTTAAAGTACGCCACAATATAACATTGAAAGATTGCATGCCCCCTAATTTAGCAATGCTGCAATGTTTTTAGATTGTTATTAATGTGCTGTATGACTAGAAGTGGGAGAAAATGGTTTTGTTTTTTTCACAGATTTTGGTAAACAAAATGAAATAGCAGAAAGCGGTGTTATGCGTTTTTATTCCATTTCCCCCCATTTTTTAATCAACTGTAACCACTTTAAAAGTGTACTAGGTAGGTGGTATAGGTTGTGCAGTGTCAGCAGATGAAGAATGATGTGAAATTACATGGCTTTATTATATATATATATATAAGATATTTTTTAGCAGAAAGCGGTGTTGTGTGTTTTTATTTTGTTATCATCATTTTCTCCTGCCCCTATGTATGACTAATCTATTGAAAATAGGAACAACAAAAAAATCCTTTCTACATTCTCTACTCGTCGGGCCTTAAGAAACAGATAAAAAACTACTTCAGACCACACAGGGAAACATCTCCGTAGTAGAGATTGCCCCACTAGATCTCATGAACTCGTTCTTTTGAGCTCTGATTCATCCACAAAGATGACCCATTTGGTCAGCTTGGACACTGACCAAGGGCCCATGTTCGTCAGAGGGTTCACCTGGCCAGGCTGACCCTTGAACCCAATGCACCATCAATGTTTTATCCTCCCAACAGGCCTCTGAGTTAGATTAGGCTGAGAGTTTGCAACTGGCCCAAAGCCATCCAATAAGTTTCATGGCTAAGTGGAGATCTGAAGCCAAGTCTCCCCAGTCCTGGTTTAACACTATAACCACTGCACAGCACTGCCTCTCTCACACTCACCAACTACTTCTACCCAAACAGATGGTTTCAGCATCAATCTGTTTTCAAAATCTAGATTGATTATTTTCTTGATCACTCTGGAGAAGCAGAAAATATGTTACAAGGAGAGCACAGATGGCTTTCGCCTATTAGAAGCACGGTCAGTTTCCATTGCTTGATCCTATATAATGCAGAAACAGAAAGGGCAATCAAGCTAGGTCATTGCTTCATGCTCTTCAAAGAATTATGTTGCCCCTTTTTTTCCCTGAGGAATGCTTTCTGTCTTTTGTAGTTGTATGATAGACAGAAATTCAGCAGGTGTATCTTTTCTATCACATTTCCATGCTGGGTAAAGTTGTCTGCACTTGTTGAATTACTACCCACACCATGAAGCTTTTAAATGCATAGTGCTTCCCTGAGAGATTAGTCAGCAACTCTGCACTCTCTAACTACACTATGACACAGAGAAAATAGAGAAGCAGGGAGAAGAGTCCATAAGCCACAATACTAGGATATTATTAGATGATTGCATTTCAGTTAAAAGTTGTCCAGATACTATAGAAGGTGCCAGTTTCAGTAAAAGCATGAGTGAAAACGACCATCAGTGATGAGACGTCTGATTAAACAGAGCTTGGAAACTCTAGTGTAACATCCTCAAAGGTCAGATCTTACATGTATTGGTGTGTACATGCTACCGGCAGCTACAAGCATAGCAATTTAAGGCAAAATACTGTAACTAGTGTAGACTTGTAAACAGCCACTCAGGTTACCTGTCGCAAGGAAGAGTAATCCGCAGGCTACCAGTCAAGGTAGCTTTACAAAAGTTGGTCTGGTTTTCTGCATTCCACAAACATAAGCATGTAGAGGCAGATGAACTAGTAAATATTTCAGTGGGCTTGTGACTTTTCTGGACTTATTTTCAAGCCTGAAGAAGCAATATAATGACATCACCCTGGGTGCATATGGTATTATGCTGAAGAAATGGAGGCACAAACGATTTCTGATTCTAATCAAAAACTCCTGTTAAAATCTATAAAGAGTGGCTTCTCTATAGATTCTCTTTAGCATCTCACTCTGCCTCTTGGGGCCCTTACCAGCTTTGAAAAGGAAAAGGCCGCCTAAATCTCTGTGGATCGTACTGGAGTGTGGCATTTGCAGCCATAGGAAAGCAAATTATCTTCTGGATTCATTCCCAGAGACCCTCTCCTATGTCAATAACTTTCCCTCAATTGCCTTTCACTTAAATGAGAATGGCATGAATAAAGAGGCTGGAAGCAGAGAACGTCTCTTGACATGCCTTCAGGATTTGTTGGGAGCTTTACCCCTCTCCAGACTAGGCTATTTCCAGTAATTATCATGTTACTTGAAAAGAGGCATAAAAAACAATTCAGAAGAGTGTTCAGAGTGAGCGATGTCACTCATTGCTCAAAGGACATCTCAGGCAGACTTACAATTCAGTCTTTGCCCACCAATCACTCAGCGAAAAGCAGATTTGAATGGTTTTCATCCTACCAAGTCCAAATGCATTTGTCTCTACATATTTCCTATAGGTTTGGGCTGGACCAGCTGGTCTCATTATTATTATTATTTTCTGATTCACAGGCATTCAGCTTTAAGACAAGAATGATCTGTCATCTAAACTAGTCATTTCCAAAAGATGTGCTGGGCCTCAAGAAATTTCCTCCTCCTTCCTTTTGCTATGTAAACGGCTTTGAAAACTTGTTTTGCTGGAAAGTGGTATTCATCATCATAGAAACAAATTACTAACTCCTGTGAGTCCTAAGCACCCATTATAAAAAGGAAGCTGCCTACATTTATCATGGTATGATTTGTTAGACTTGTTCTTCTTCCAATTAGCATCCATTGGAGTAGGTCATCCTGCTGCATCTTGGCCTTTGGTGTGTTTGAACAATGCAAGGAACTACCACCCCCAGTAGGCTACTCACTATATTTCTGCATGTGTCACAGCTACAGGCTAGCTCAGGGCTGACCCACTGATGAGGTCAGGTAAAACAACTGATTCAGGTGGAAGATTTGCTGAAGATACTCTGTGCAAACTCTGCACCTGTCCACTACCTCCATCTCCCCAGCAACTCCTCCTCACACTGCTCCCCATCTGAAAATAGCTGAGCCTAGCAGCCCAATCCTAACCAACTTTCCAGTGCCGACGCAGCCATGCCAACAGGGCATACGCTGCATTCTGTGGTGGAGGGGCAGTCATGGAGGCCTTCTCAAGGTAAGGGAACATTTGTTCTCTTACCTTTGAGGCTGTAGTGTGGCTGCATCGGCGCTAGAAAGCTGGATAGGATTGGGTCCAGTATCTCTTATCCAGACTTGTCTGGATTTTGGAATATTTGCATAAATATAATGAGATGTCTTCGGGATGGGACCCAAGTCTAAACACAAAATTCATTTATGTCTCATATACACCTTATACACATAGCCTGAAGGTAATTTTGTGCAATATTTTAAAATAATTTTGTGCCCCAGTAATGCATGCTTTGCACCAGAGGCGTCGCGGCAGCTAAGGCTGCCTGGAGCACCTCCATGGCGCCGCCCCACGGTTGGGGGCGCCGCCGCCGCCGGGGAGGGGGCGACTGCATGCGCGCCCGCCTTCTCCCCCGAAAGCCCTGGAGCGTCCGCCACAACCAGCGGCCAGGGCTTTCTGAAGGCAGCCGCTGCGTCATGGCCTTATTTATACTTTTTTTCTGTACATACGCAGAATGTAACGTTCTGCGCATGTGCAGGAAAAAAAGTATAAATAAGGCCACGACGCAGCAGCTGCCTTCAGAAAGCCCTGGCCGCCGGTCGTGGCGGACGCTCCAGGGCTTTCTCAGGTTCCGAGGCCGGGCAGGTGCTCCAGGGGAATACCGCCCGAGCCGCGGAGCCGCTGCGTCACCGGGTGGGCGCGCACACACACGCGCGTTCCCCCGGAGTGCCGCCCAAGCTGCGGAGCCGCCCAGAGCCACTGCTCCGCTCCGCCCTCTGTACGCCTCTGCTTTGCACTATGCCAACCAGCTGCTGGAAAAAAGTTTTGGGGCTTTTTTTAGTCGTAGCTCCCAAAATGTCAGGATTTCGGAATAGTACCTGTCTGTGTACATATTTACTAGGAATATATTCAGTGGTAGGGCTTACTCGCAGGTAAGTGTTTTAATTTATAGGATTGCAACTTTTGTTGTTTTTCTAATTGCAGTCATTCTCAAACGTTGCAAGAAAACCCATGCAGTATTTTGTTTGGATCCACATCGGTCACAGTCAGTCAGCATCAGTTTGGAAAGCTAAAACAATGAGTCCTCTCGCGTTTTCGAGCCTGACAAATTTATGTAGCGTGGCATGAGCTTTCGAAGCCAAGAGCCTAAAAATTCATCAGATGCATGAAGTGGACACGAAGGTTTTAGGCACGTCCGTTTCTCTCAGCCCAGACTATAGCCTAGGGCAGTTTTCATTTCCAGTGGGAAGAAAGGGGCGGCTTTGTCAAAAGACTTAGGGACCCTGATTCAGAAGGGAAAGGAGCGCAGTTCTGAAACACTGAACTAATAGACAAGGAGACGGGTGCCTGCCAGATGCCGTGAAGTTTCAAGTGGAAAATTGCACCAAAAATTAAACCTTTTACATGATCACTCGGACCGTCCGAGTCGGACGTTAGTCTAGCTGAGTTCAACGGGCCTTAGTTGCTTCCAAGAAAACCTGCACGGGGCTGAAGCGTTCAGTGTATCCTGGGGGGGGGGGGGTCCGTTTTGGACCAATAACTCTGCAGGAACTCCTGCAGCTGCTCAATGCATGATTTAAAAACTAGTAGCGCAGTACTGTACTGCCTTGTTGCCTTGTAGCGTACTGCGCCTTTAAAGACACAGAGAGAAGCGCCTGCATATATAGGGGGACAATACAGCAAGAGTAGACGGGGAGGGAAGGAAGGAGACTTATTTTCTTTTTCGCAAACTGAAGAGGTTCTCATGAGACTTCAAGGCTTTTTTATTTATTCCTGCTGCCTGCGTCCTGTGGCCATTAATCTCTCTTGTCCCTGATGTTGCTCTCTCCTCCTCCCCCCCTCCCGAAATGTATTCCACGTTGTGCCCACTGCAAAGATCCTGCGCTCTTTTCGTTCCTCGTCGCGCTCCCCTCCCCGGAGACTTGCCTTTCTTCGTGTTTCGAACAACAAGGGACAGGAAGGAGAGAGGGCAGCGGGGACTTCAGCAACCGCCACTGAGCGTGCGCATATCGCAGCGCGCATGCTCTTTGAGAGCAAAGTAGCAAATTCTGAAGGATAACAGACACATCCACAGCTCCCGGCTCGACCATCATCATCATCTCCTCTACGATGTCGCCTAAAGCACGGAAACGGGGGCACTGAAGAGCAATGGGCGAGCACCTCCCGGCTGGCCAGCAGTGGCGGCTCATCTCCTCGCTAGTTGTAGGGCAGCGTGTCCGGGAGGTGATCTTAGACCAGGGGTTCCTGGTATGGCGGGACCCACAGCCACCACCGCACAGAGGACAAGGTGAGTGGTTGGACGTGGAGGGAACCCTGATGCCTTCCTTCAGCAGTCTGAGAAGCCGAGGAAGATTTGAAATAACAAGGGCTTGGAAAAGGCCTTACATAGGCTCCCCGTTTTCCAGTGTCAGGAGCTCAGGAGGACCCCAAGGATGTGATGTGTTAAATGGTGATGAATGAGCGACTCTGAACATGGGCAGAGTACCTTTCCTTCTTTCCTAGACACTGTTTGTGGAAGGTTTAGGCTTTCACAAAGCAGGCATAACTCCCAGATGGGGTTTGACCTTCCCCAGGCTGTACCCCATCTTTTTCACAGAAAGGCAAAACTCTTAATGTGTGTGGTGGGGAGAATGGTTGGGAGCAGACAAACACAGAAAGTTACTCTGTACTGTACAGAAAGCTGCTTTAGTCCAAACTGCTTGAGAACAGTGCAAGTGTTTTATCTGCGTGTGCATTTAATTGAGCATGGGCTGGTTTAAAGGGGGGCTTTTGAAACTTGCGCTTTTTGCACCTGTTAAAAGTCCTCCTTATGGCTAGACCCTGTCTGTCCTCTTGACATAGTGAGCAAGTTACTATTTGCTCTGTAATAAACACACATTCAGTTGTGCTGTAAGCCATATAAAAGTTCTCATTTCCGGTAGACAATCAAAATCTGCAAAAAGTTATAACTCTGCTTGTAAAGTGCTCTGAAAGCAACCCATCAAAGACTTCTAAAGAGGTTGGACCAGCCTTTGTTCTCTCCCAAGCCTCGCTTTCTGGGAGGTCTTTAGAGGCTTGTTAAGTCCCTTCTCAGAATACTGAATCATATCATGTGCTGTCAACATTAGAATCTAAGAGGAATTTAGTAAGTCTGTTTGGATGTTGCCGCTAAACTATTATGTAACGTAGGGACTACCAGAGTTGGGAGGCCACTACCAGAGGGAGGGCACGCACCCTTTCTCCAACAGAAAGCTCCCCCCCCCATTGCTGTACCAGTTGCTGAATCATAAACTAGAAATTAAAATAAAGATTGCAATCCTTGCCTGCAATCTTTACTGTGCTTACTTAAAGTTAGTTCCATCACAACCTATAGGACTTCAGTCAAAATATGTTTAGGATGACAGTCTTAATGCAACACACAATTGTTTCTCTTTCAGAAATCTGACATGCAAGACAAAGCTCACGCCCCCTCCCCATTATTTGTTTTCATTCTGGTGTCACCACGGTTAGGTGGAAGATTGTTGTGCTGCTTTCATCAAAAGCTTAGTCACAGGAACTCCATTAGATCATTCGACATGATTTTGAAAACTCCTTTTACGCTACAAGTTTGGCGCTACTGATAGCACACTCAAAGCCTGTTAAGAAAGCCAGATGTTTTAAAATACAAATATAGCCAGTCAACAGAAGTGTATTACAGTGGGCCCTTCCCATATCCGTGGGGGTTTGGTTTCAGAACTCTGCATGGATACCAAAATCCGCGAATGTTCAAGTCTGCAGATGTCACACTGACAAAATTGTGTAAATTCACATGCCCTGCTGTTGTTTGCCTTGCACCCCACCCATTTCACAGCGCTCACCTTGTTCTCAAGTTTAGGCCCTGGCGAAATTTGTGCAAATTGCATAAATTGCCTAAAACATACTGTATATAAATTGCCTAAACTTGTGAACAAGGCGAGTGCTGTGAAATGGTGAGGTGAACGAGACTACAGCAGGGTATGTGATTATTATTTTTTAAATCAATCCGTGGTTGATTAAATGCGCAGATGCAGAGTCTGCGGATACGGAGGGCCCACTGTACTAGCAAAGAAACACTGTCTGAATACAGTATGTTTTTGGCAGGTAAATATTCAGATTTCCACCAATGTATTGCCGCATACAGGGTATTTGGACAACAGCCAGTAAAAGTTTCCTGAATGCTGACATTGTCAGCATAAGTGAGTCACTCTTAGGTGTCTTAGGTGACACTTACAGTAGGTCAACAAATAAAAACAATTGGCCTTATATAGAATGTCAGCTCTACCTACTGCACATAAGAATGGCCTAACACAAGCTTTTTCTTCTTGCAGTCTCCCAAGAGCCTGTTTGCACAATGTAGTTGTTGATCATCAGGCTCCATTAATCATCACTGAGTATGCACTGACATGGGCAAACATGTTCCTGTGACCACAGTGCCACAGCCACAGATATTGTTTGCTCATGGTTGTATCAGTGATTGCCCTGGTTCAGACATCATTGTCCATGCAAGTACATGTGCATGGATTGGTGTTTTTTTTCCAACTTGCAGCTTTGATAGAACCACAGAGGCACCAAATTACTGCCTGTTGACTGTGACTGTGTGGTAGCCTTGCCTGTGGCCACAGCTCAAAGCTAGCTTGAGAATTTCTGTGCCAGGCAATCAGAACTAATGATTATTGAGTATTGTGCAGTACTAGTAATAAAAAGAGTATTGTGCAGTAGCCCAACTCACAGAATAAAAGCCAGCCAGTGAAATATCTTAAGTTGTATTAATTCAGTCTTGCCATTCATTACTCGCACGAACACTTGTGGTAACAATTGCCCTTATGCAAACAGATGTATCCTCATGGCTACTCACTCTCCTACTGGAATAAAGCATTCCTGCCCCCACTGGTATGCTTCTGGTATTTATAAAGTGCTGCACTATGATAATTGCATGTTGTTTTTTGTAACCACAGAAACTTCCCGTGGGATTGTCACAGAAATGAAGCGCCCCAGAACCTAGAAACTCATCTCTATTTCCTTCTGTGGCCTCAGTCCCTGCTATACTCTTTATTTATTTATTTATTTATTTATTAGATTTCTATCCCGCTTTCTCCTCCCATAGGGGGGACTCAAAGCGGCTTACAACAATAAAATACATATAAATATACAATATAAAACTCTTAAAACATTAATATAATCTAAAAACACAGCACAAAATATAAAAACAGGAGTAAAAGGAGTAAAAGTCTTAAGTTGACCCACAGTCCGTCTTAACTCTTGTTGTTGTTCAGTCGTTAAGTCGTGTTCGACCCTTCGTGATCCCATGAACCACATCCCGCCAGGCCTTCCTGTCCTCCACTATCTTCCTGAGTTCGCTCATTTTCATGTTCGTTGCATCGGTGATGCTGTCTAACGATCTCATCCTTTGCCTTCCCCTTCTCCTTTTGCCTTCAATCTTTCCCAGCATCAGAGTCTTCTCCAGAGAGTCCTCTCTTCGCATTAGGTGGCCAAAATATTTGAGCTTCAGCCTCAGTACCTGTCCTTCCAGGGAACAGTCAGGGTTGATTTCATTTAGGATTGACTGATTTGATCTCCTAGCAGTCCAAGGGACTCTCAGGAGTCTTCTCCAGCACCACAGTTTGAAAGCATCTATTCTTCGGTGCTCAGCCTTCCTTATGGTCCAACTCTCGCAACCATAACATTGCTACTGGGAACACCATCGCCCTGACTATACGTACTTTTGTTGGCATGGTGATATCTCTGCTTTTTATTATGCTATCTAAATTTGCCATAGCTTTCCTTCCAAGGAGTAAGCGTCTTTTAATTTCATGGCTGCTGTCTCCGTCTGCAGTGATCTTGGAACCCAAAAAAGTAAAATCTGTTACTGCTTCCATTTCTGCCCCTTCTATTTGCCAGGAATTGATGGGACCAGGTGCCATGATCTTAGTTTTATTAATGTTGAGTTTCAAGCCAACTTTTGCACTCTCCTCTTTCACTCTCATCAAGAGGCTCTTTAGTTCTTCACTTTCTGCCATTAGGGTGGTATCGTCTGCATATCTGAGGTTGTTATTTCTCCCGGCGATCTTGATTCCGGCTTGCGATTCATTCAGCCCTGCATTTCTCATAATGTACTCTGCATATAAGTTAAATAAGCAGGGTGACAATATACAGCCTTGCCGTACTCCCTTCCCAATTTTGAACCAATTCTAGCTGGCATCAAATCATGCAGCAGATTTCAAAACCTCTCTCTTAACTTGCACTCTGGGTGGATCTTTCCTGGCCTCTGTTTTGGAGTAGCTCAGGCAGCACACAAGGGCAGCCCAATCTTGACTAACTATCCGGCGGGTGACCCAGGGCCACCCGCCGGATCCTATCCCCATTCAGGGCCGCTCCTGAGCGGCCCGGAGGTCTACTTGGGGAAAGGGGATGTTCGTCTCCTTCCCCCGGTGTAAAACGGGGAAGCCCCAATGGGTCTCCTCGGATTTCCACCAGCTATTTAGCTGGCTGGCGGAAGTAAGAGGAGGCCATGTAAGGACCATGTCTGCCCGGGAGGGAGACGGGGATATGGCAGACGCCATCCCCGACCCCCCCCCCCCGGGCTGGATCCACCAATCCCCAGCCTCCCTCGCTGCCTAGAGTGTCCCTGCGCCCGCCGAGGGATCTGGCGGCCGCAGGGACGATCTGGCAGCAGAGTGAGGGCGGCCACCCTCCACACCAGCCGCCCTTTCTCCCGAGTCATCGCAAACGTGCTTTCCGGCACGTATGCGATGGCTTCCAGCGGCAGAGCGCTCGCTCCACCGACAGCGATTTGTGCAGGATTGCACTGGCAATCATGTTCAGTACATAAGTGCAGAACCACGTCAGTCCCACACTGTGCACCTTTCCCCCCCCCTTTTCCTGTAGCCCCACAGTCCTCTTTGGTGGAGGCATGATCCTGCTTCCTTTTGCATCTCTGCACTCTTTCTCTTCTCCTGCTCCTTGCCTGGACCAGGGACATTGCACATATCTTTCTTGACTCAGCTTAAGCTTTTAATGGCCTCTCGCAGTGTTTCCAGTTGAGTAGCAGACCATACTCCTGCAGTGTGGAGGATGGCTGCGTATCACCATTGGTGCTCTGCCATACTGAGGAGGGGTCTTTGGCATGTAGCTTCCCATCATTCTGCTGATCCCATCCCTTGTTTCCAATGCTTGCAGTGGCAGTGGCAAGCTTGTCAAAGTACAGTATTTTGTCTATGGCCAAGACAGGCCTTTCCTTTAACCTAATAGAATTTGAAGCAATTTTTCAAAGTATTTGGAGCTAGAACCAGCATTGGATCACTCATTGCCCTTTGATAGGCCTTCTGTACTTTCCAGTCTGCTTCCTCATATTTCTGAGCTGGAGAAATGTCATGTGAGTGATTTCTAAGAGTTGTAAAATATTAATTGGACTTTGCATGCACTGCTTTAGCATTTGACTTGGGTTGGGCAGGTGCCAGGGCCTTTGGGTGACTGTGGAGATGCAAGGGTTTCCCTTCTGCATATAACAAGCACACAAGTCAAACACACATGCACACTTCTGTCACTTCTTTTAGTAGTGACAGAGAGCAGTAATGACCTACTGCTCTCCGAGGTTTTGTGGGTGCTGATTTAAATATCCTATACTTGAAAGTGTTATACAGTTATTATTATTATTATTATTATTATTATTATTATTATTATTATTATTATTATTATTTATTAACATGGATTAGTGCTTTAGTAGATTGTGTTAACGTAGCACAAAAGGTTACGTTGTTACTATTAAACTCAAAGTTGCAGGTACGGCCGGTCCACGAAGTCCCAGCACCTGAGGCAGCATACCAAATGCTCCCCCCCCCCACTTACCCAGTAGTGTACTAGTTACCGCTCCCCCTTCCTCTTCCGGGACTTCAAAAGGACCAGGGAATGAAGCAAAAGGAGAAGTCTGGTAGGCTAATCTCTGACACTCTAGTCTAGCCCATTGTTCTCCTCTCCAACATACTACTACTTGTTCCTTTTCAAATCCAGGTTTGGGTCAGGTCTTTCACGTCACAGGAAGTGATAAAGTGTTTTTCAATGCAAACCAAGGTATATTTACTCACAAGTAAGCCCCGCTGTGTTCCATGAACTTTACCATTGCGGGAATATGACCAGGGTCGCACCCTTAGCTATTCGTATTGCAAGCTTGTAGCAATTCGTATAGCAAGCTTTATTAAGCAGCGAAGATGGGTGTTGGCAGCCCAATCCTGTCTAGCTAGCTTGCAGTGCGGGTGTGGAGAGCCCGTGCTGCATCCTATCCAGATAGGACCCAGTGCTGGCGTGGCTGGAGCTCTCCTTGGGGGAAGGGAACATTTGTCTCCTTACCCTGAGTTGCCCTGATGGGTCTACTTGAATGTGCACCAGCTATTTTGCTAGCACACATTTGAGCTGGCTGTGTAATGGCGGCCAGGCTCAGGAAGGGGGATAGGATTCTGTGGAGGAGGCGGCCAATGATCCCTCCCGCTTCCTGGACCTGACCGACCAATCCCATCCCCTGGAACGCCCCGTTCGGCCCTCCCTACACCCCTCTGTCACCTGGCGGGGAAATCACCTTCCCCAGCAGGTGCTCCTCTGGATCCAGGGTGGGGAGAGCGGTGCTGGCCTCAGTTCCAGCACCGCTTACTCCCAGGGTGATACAAACGTGCTTTACGGCACGTTTGCAACACCCTGGACCGGCAAAGTCATTGTACTGTTAATTTTTAGTGTGACTGTGGATGAGCTACATATTGTGCCTGCTGCATGTAATTAGGGGGGGAACTGACTACAATACTGTTCTATTTGGATTGTCATCTCCCCCCCCCCTTTTTCCCCTAACACAATGACCCTATCAGCTGCCTGTCAGGCAGAAATAAACAAACTGGATCTTTCTGTCACAGTCTGACTGCTAGGGAAAACTGCTTGTTGAATGTCTGTCAACACAGGGTTGCTAAAGGCACTGGAACTCTACCAGAAAGAAAGGAATACTGATGTGTTCCATTAAAACTAGCGGAAGCACTAGGAAGGGAATGGCAGCTCAAGACTTGCTCCTTGGCAACCCTTGTTGACTATCCCGTATGACAGCCACTACAGTCAGTGCTGTCTGCTTCCTTAACTAGTGGTGTCAGCCACTTCACCCAGCTTTTCCAGTTTCAAATTCAGTTCCCCCGCAACACACTTCGGCTCAACGGACTGGCTGTGTCTTGTGATTGAAGTGGATCTTGGCAGCTGGCCAGCCTAGTGCAGCTAGATGAAGAGCGAGTATGGCAGATTTTGGAGTCCTCCAGGTGCTATGGTGAAAGCTCTATGATTGGTAATGATGATCTGACACTGTTGTAGCAGTGTGATTGAGCTAAGTCTTGTGAGGATTGTTGATGTTAACAAGCCCACAAAAGGTATTGCATAACTGTTAACTGTGAACTCGGCCCTCATTAAAGAGAAGTCATGTCTGTGTAGGCTCTGCTCCTTTAGTAACTTTAGTAACTCTTGTTTCTTTGTCATGTTTGTGCCATTTCCTTCTAAGGACTTAGGGGAGCACATACGAGTTTATTCCTTTTTATGCTGCCAATAAAGCAGTGGGGAGGAGGGTACACCATGGGTAAAGCAGCAGATGGAAGGGTTGCTAAACTCTTCCCCCCACACACACTACTTTTCCTTGGCAACTTTCTCTCCGTCCATTCTCTCAAATGGGGAAAGTGATTGGAAAGAGGTAGCAGAGGAAAAGCAGCGGGAAGCAAAGGATTGAAGCCACCGTAACATTGCACGCGTCGCAACCCGGAATAGCCGACGTGTCGATTCTGACTGGCCCAACACGTTGCTCCGCATCCCGCCCTCACAACACCGAACGCGGCCTCTCATTGGCCGAAGCTCAATTTATTCATGTTGGAACGCACCGGAACGACCTTTGGGCAGTGAGAGGCCGTGTTCGGTGTTGTGGGGGCGGGACGCAGAGCAACGCGTTGGGCCAATCCAGAATCGACTCCGGGACGCAACACAGCGAGACGCGTGCGGTCTGTTACAGCTTTAAGCCCTTTGTTCCTGCACACCCATTTCCTCCTGCAAATGCCTACATGTACACACTCCGTTTGGCACACCAGTGCAAGGCTGGAAGTCCCATGTTTTCCACCGAATGTGTTCTGCCTAGAGGTGACTGGTTTATTCAGACTGGCTTACTCAGCGGTTTACACCTCTCAGAGCCATTGCAGACCGCATGCTGAGGCAAATGAGCGAGCACCGAGACGAGCGAGCGTGAGAGGAGTAGGAGTGGCTTCCTGCAAATAGTCCCTCCTTTTGTCCCGCCTTCTTGGAAGAAACCTCCACGGTGATTGGCTAACACACCCGATTGGCAGATAGCCACTCTCCTCCCCCTTGGTGGCTGCAGTAGCTCCGCTGTGCAGCCCTCTCAAACATGGCCCAGGAGGATTTTCGATCATGCCGGAAATCGGGAGACTGCTCGCTTCCGCTGTGGTAACCAGACACCCCAGCACGCCTCGACTAAGCTCCTCAGGCGTCTGGGACGAGTCGAGATTCGTGCAGTCTGCAGCGGCCTTCAGTGGTGACCGGTTTACTCAGGGGTGACACACACACTGTTGTAAGTTACCCTTTAGTCATAGTTAGGAGTCACTCATAGTTAGGAGACGGGAAGGCGCTTCCACCACCTACCATGTACCTTGCCCCCCTGTGCAGGCAAGATGTGCTTTGCATCCGAAGTATGTTCCCAAGTGCATTTCTGGCTGTAAATTCAAGGACTGATGCCAGGAGACTTCTGCTTCCTTTGGGAACCTTCTCTGGTTTCTAGAAATATTTTCCCCAGCCAAAGTTAATTCTAAAATTAACTGTTGTGCTCAACTCCTTATTTTCAGTTACACGTAACAATGTCCTCTTTTTGTTCTAGGCCTCGACTGCCCTATCGTATTTTTAACATCTCCTTCCGACTTCAGTTATCTATACACCTTAGTCACCAACTGCTTCTGCTATTCATGAGCCAAGCCTGATGTATTCTTAACTTTATTCATGCAGTTTCCTTTTGCTTGTCCTGTTTTGCTGCTTATTTCTTAATCGCTTTTGAAAAGCCATTCTGAACTTCAGAAAAACCACAAAGACCTGCTTTTTCACTTTCCAGATTAAAACTCAAAAGCAGTGCCAACACTGTAACAACATGCAGTAATGGGAAACATCTAAATAGTCAGGTTGAAGTGAGATCACTTCCTCCCTCCCCCCCCCCCATGCTACCATATGGAGATCCTGGATTTTTTTTCTGCTGGGGAAAAAAGTAGCCAAAGGAAAATTTTGAACAGAAAAACAATGGAGGGAAAGGGTTAAGCACACTGCTAAACAATAGAGGGAAAGGGTTAAGCACAATGATCAAACTCAGAGCCCAGATTTGCAGATCTTTGCAGCAACATTTCAGGTTTGAAAAAGAGAGGGGGTTCACATCACATCTAGTCTGGCCCTTGCAAAACACTCTACTTGAGTTTGCGTATAAATATTAACATTGTGTTTTCACAGCCAACTTTAAGAACACCGTTTAGTCCAGACTCTGCAAAGGCTGTTGCATACGATATATTTTTATATACTGGTGTAGTACCCAGATACAAAATGTACTTGTTTTGTTTAAGCGCATTGTCTGGCACTGCACAGTAGAAATTCCATTGAAACCAAGGTCTCATGGGAATGGCTTTAATTCTAATTGATATCCCCGAACAATCTCAGAATATGATATCCAGTAATAGCTTTATATAACTTCCTTGATAAGTCTACTGTGTGTAGACCATACTCCTAATGGATTAGCAGCGTATAAACTACTACTAATAGTTAAGCTATTAAAAACTGCTTTGTTTCCAGGATCTGACACCAGTTTGTTCTTAGTCCACATTCCATTCTAACACAACCTTTTTGCTCTCTGGCAGGTATGGCTGAACAACCTGTTCAGCTCAGTTTCTGTCAGTCTGTATCATGAGCTCCTGCAATATGCTTCCATCTTGCAAATTTCAACGAATTTGATAAGCATCAAGCTGAGTATTCACAAATCTGGCATCACAATTGCGGCAATGGATGTGAACGTACGCTGAACCTTGGAAAAAGCATGCTCCGCTTAGAGCGCAATCCTAGACACATTTACTCAAAAGTACGTCCCGTTGTGTTCAATGGGATTTACTTCCAGGAAAGTGTGTCTTAGGATTGCAACCTTAATTGCTTTCGGTTCAGTTTGCAAGTGGTGGGGTTGATGGAAGGTTAGAGAAACCACTTGGATTTCTTAGGACCTAGGCTTTGGATTCATGATCCAACTCATCCTTCATGTTTGGGCAATATAGAAAGTTTATTATAGAAATTCCCTGAGACGTTACAATAATCATCAGAACACAAAATATTTCCAAAGATAGGCATAAGAAACTAAAAGGATGAACTAATTTAATATCAGGGAAATGCATCTGTGTTTCATGACCAATTAACAATCTTTGGAGCTAAAATATGATGCAATGGCAGCTTTGGCAAACAGACACCTTTATAAAGTGGTTGTTTTGTTCAGAGCAATCCCAGCTTAACTTCTTTTCTAGTGTTTGTTTGCTGGTGTTTCCTTTGCATCTTTTTAAAAATTATTATTATTATCGTCAACCCCCAGGGACAAGGAACCATCTTTTCATTTCCTTTGCTATGTAAACTGCTTTGTGAACTTTTGCAGAAAAGCAGTATCTAAATATTCTTCGTAATATTCTTAGTATTCCAAAAGTTTTGAGTAATATTCTCAGAAAGTTTGGACAACTGCCGTGCCTTATGCTTTAATATAGCCATGTGACATAAAGGGGTAAATTTGCTATATCTCCTGTCCTCAAAGCACACATAATATTTGAAACAAGTTTCAACAAGTATGTTTAAAGTTGAAAAGCATGATCTTACCCATGTTGCATGGCGCTGTAGCTCAGTGGTAGAGCACATGAGGGTCGTGCAGAAAGTCCCAGGTTCAATCCCTGGCATCTCTCCAGGTAGGGCTGGGAAAGGTCTCTGTCTGAAATCCTGGAAAGCTGCTGCCAGTCAGTGTAGACAATGTTGAACTAGATGGTCTGACTCAGTAGAAGGCGTCTTCTCATTGTTGCCAACACTGCTTATGCACATGCACATGTTTGTTCCTACACATGTCAACACTGCTTATGCACACACACACACACACACACACACACACACACACTAACTCAAAAGCTTTTATGGGACTCAGGGCTCAGTCCAGCCTAACTCAGGCACAGTTGAGGCCCAATTGTGGCCCAATTGTGGCCCAAACTAGGACCGAGTTAGGCTGCAACTGTGCCTGAGTTAGGCTGGAGGCAACAGCATTGGGCCAGGATCGCGGCAAAACTTACCGCAGAGGCAGGCAGGCTCCTGTGGGGAGCTGTCAGTCTTGTGGAAGCGAAGAGCCCCCTCCTCAGCCCGTCTGCGTGCACCTACCACAGCTGCTGCAGCGGTCGCAGCAGATGGGCAGCCACAGGCGGGCCTGCAGGCACTGCGCGTTTGACAGTCAGCTGAAGGGCAGAGGTTGTGCCAGTGCCAGCTGCCCCAGGGCACCCTGGGCATCAGCCACCTGCCGCGGGGGGGAGTGCGACTGCCCTCCCTCCTGCAGACTGCGATGCCACCCCCAAGCCACGGTGAGGCTGCACGTGGGAGTCATGGGGGGGTGAGCGGGGGAGAGAAGGGAAGGAGGGGGTGGGAACGGCACGCACAAGGGGGGGGTCTCATGAGGTCTGGAACCGCCTCCGCCAGGACATGCCCGTGCGCTGCCTGAAGCCCTGGGCCTCAAGGGCCGTGGCAATGCCCACAAAGAAGGCATCCCAGCATGCCTTCTGCTCCGTGCCCCGGCCAAGACCGAGAGATGCCGTGGGCTTGTCTGCTGCGAGCGGGAAGGGCTCACGCAGCTCATCACACCCCCAGATGGGGCAACGTCGGCACCTTGCGGCAGGCGCTCTGGCGGCATGGGGGGTGCCAGCGTCCATCATCAGGGAGTGGGAGGGGAGGCAGGCACACTGACAGGGGGTGCTGGGGAGGGGCACGGGTGGGTCAGAAACAGACAGACAACACGGCTGGTGGGAGAGGGATACAGGGAGAGGGGTCTGCAGAGACCGATAGGGGCACGGGGGCACTTCGCAGATGGAGGCAATGCAGGAATGGGCGCCTCTCATGCAGACGGACCGAGGGCGGACACGGACGCCGTTGATGGGCGGAAACGGACGCCGGTGACGGGCGGACAGAGGGCGGAAACGGACGCCGGTGACGGGCGGACACGGACGCCGGTGATGGGCGGACCGAGGGTGGGTGAGAGCCCCGGTTGCTGAAAGGGCTCTTCACGGACGTGGCGGACGTGCGCCACAGTGCCCGTCAGTGTTTGCCTGCCTGACAGGCCCCCCAACTCCCCCCTCCCCTCTGGTCCCAGAGGGTCCGGCAGCCCCCCTGCTGTGTTCTCCCAGGGATGGCTGTGGCGGACCCTGGCTGGGATTCATGCAGAGGCTTGTGTGCTGGGGCCTGCCTGTTTGGGTGTGTGGGGCAGTGCTTGTGCAACATTGGGGACATGTGTTTCCAGGGGCATCTTTATTGTTCTGGAACAGTGGCAGAGATGGCCGGGCGTGGCTGCCAGGGGTAGGCACAGCAGCCTCTAGGACCACAGCAGCAGCATCAGGCGAGCCCCATGGACCTGGAGATGCGGGCTCTTCCCCTGTGGAACCATGGCCTGCTCCATAGAAAGGGGAGGGACAGCAAGTAGGCAGCCAGGGCGGTGGGGCAGCAGCAGCAGCTGAGGTGGGTTGCAGGGCAGGCTCCCAGACCTCTCTGGCAGCATCAAGGCAGGTGACCGTGGGGCAACCAGACTGCAGGCCCAGGGGTGCTCCCCGGATGGTTTGTGGTAGTGGGCATTCCTGGGGGGATGAACAACATGGGGGTGTTCCATGGCAGCTGCTGCGTGGTAGCAATCACCATTGAAGAGGAGCCAGTGTGCCAGTTGCAAAGGTCTGCAGGGAGAGAAATCAAACACAGCTGAGTGGTGTGAGACACATAGCCTGGTCTGCGCTCCTTCCCTGGGTGTACGGTGAGCATGATCCTGTAAGGGAAAGGGGTCAAAGAGAGAGACAACAACACAACTTGGGGGTCACAACCATGGCAATCCTAGCAATACTGACCTGTCGGTAGACCCTGTGGAGAAAAGAGGGGGGGGGAACAGCTGGTGTCTACATATGGGTTACAGTTCCACACTCATGGCATTGTGTGCTCACATTAATACAGGCAGCTATGAGACAAGACATTGGTATAGAGGCATATCATGGCAGGCTATGCAGGCAGCTATGAGACAAGACTGGTATAGAGGCATATCATGGCAGGCTATGCAGGCAGCTATGAGACAAGACATTGGTATAGAGGCATATCATGGCAGGCTATGCAGGCAGCTATGAGACAAGACATTGGTATAGAAGCATGTATCCTACCTATATTTCTCTATGCAAAGAGGCAGAAGTCAGACCACATGTCAGCACGAACCCTGCACTTACCTGCTGGTGTTGTTGCCTGTATGGGGGGGGGGGAGAGAGGGGCTGGGAGAAAGACATGGGTTAGCAAACACTTGCATGGAGACAGCTGCCCAGGCACAGCAGTAAACAGTTTGGCCACAGGCAGAACAGCCCTCTCTGCCCTAGAGGGGGGCAGAGAGGAGAGAGGAGAAGAGAGAAGTGGGGTGTTAGAAAAGTTTTCAAAGTCCCACTTTGTGGCTGCTGGGGGACAGAACCCCACGCCACGTGCTCAGAGAGAGAGAGAGAGAGTGGAGGGCTGGGGCTGGGCTTTTGTGGGAAAGAGGCTGGGTGGGGCTGGGTGCTGATAGGGTAACTATTTGGGTCCATGTCCAGAGTTAGGCCACACCTGTTCGGTCCTAACTCAGGCCCAACTCGGGCCCAGGGTGTTAGAACTTTTCAGGAGAGGGCTGGTGTGGGTAAGGTAAAATGGCTCCTATGGGTCTCCTCACATTTGGGTCCACCCTTTTTGCTGGCCCAAATTTTGGGCCTGAGTTGGGCTCGAGGGGGCGTGTCAGTGGCTCTCCAGTGTCTGGAACCGGACCAAAATTCGTAACCGCCCCCGTCACACCCCCGACACGCCCCCAACACACCCACTTTTAGGCTGCAATTGTGCCTGAATTGTGCAATTGTGCCTGAATTGTACCGCAGTTGCCTTGGGCTGGACCGGGCTGCAATTCAGTCACAATTGCAGCCCAACTCAGGCACAATTCAGGCACAACTCGGGCCTAAAGCACTTGGGCTGCAATTGTGCCTGAATTGTACCGCAGTTGCCTTGGGCTGGACCGGGCTGTCAGGGCCCAATGATTCCATTCTGGGAGGAAAGTCTCCTTGGCTAGTGGCCAGAAGGGAAGAGCTTTAGGCCCAGCCGTCACGCTAAAGAACCACAAGACGTTTCCAGTAACCTCAGTTGCAGTATCCTCCACATTGAGGCCTTGTTGCTGGACAACAGTCTCTACCTGAATGCCAAGAGGGCTGCCAAACTTAGACCGTGGCTGCACAGCTCAAAGCTGAGCTCCATGCAGCACAGAGCTTGGCAACTCGGACGTTCTGCGGTGATGCATGATGTCATTGCTGTACGTCCAGAGACTGCGTTGCGACTGTGTCAGGATGCCGGGCTGGAAAAGAAGGGGTCCGCGCACCAGCGTGCGTGGACCCCTTACAGGAAATCTAGCTCATGAGGAAGTACAGTTTCTTCAAACATAGCAGAGAGGAGCTCAAAGGCACTCCAGGGAGTTCTCTACTATTGTCACATATTTATTTTTGAAGTGGTTGCCCTGCATTGTGCTTAGGGACTTAGTTGTTCCTGTTCAGGTTCAAGGTACCAAAGAGAGTTCAGATTTGTGTTCGGTTCCAGTTCAGACGAGCCCCTCTCTGAACCTGTTTTTGGGTTTGGTTCTACTCCCTGCTTTGCAACCGCCTCCTTGCAGTGGCTGTGACGCATATAGTGACTCATCATAGATAGTGATCTGTGGAGAGGGTGGGATGGGGAGGAGCAAATGAGACGACTGTCCTGGTTGGCCATATTACAGCCTGGATGCCAGACAGTTGCTCCTTTTACCAAGTGTTGTGTATGTAATGCATGAACAAGTGTGTTACCGCGAGAAGCATTTGAACAAAGGGGCTTTTGCTTTCATGGGAACTATTGCATCACAGAGTCTTTAAATTGATCATTCAGGGATCTGAAACAGAGCTTTTTGTCTGATGTGATATACTGATGGCCCTCCATGCTAATGAGAGCTCTCCATGCTAATGGGTTTAGCCTTTGTGGAACTGCACTTCTGTTTGCTTGCACTTCATTGTCAGTTTTCAAATAAATGGAGTGGAGCTAAGTGCATTAGTTTTATTCTTTTAAAAGTCCTACCTGTGATTGCCATGCTGGGCATGTTTGCACGGCATTCTGCTAGCAGAAAGCAAATTCATATTCTAGGGTCTACTTACCGTGACAGCAAAAGCAGACCTTATTCAAGAAATGTCAGCCATTTACATCTTACTGTGACTCCGATTTAAACAGATTTCTGGCTGCCCTATTGTTCACCAGCCAGATTGTTGATCTAGAGCAGGGGTTCTCAACCCCTTCCCGGCCAAGTACCACCTCCAGCCCCACTCTCCTGCTGCGTACCACCAAAAGTGACTGGCGATGGCATCATTGCCAGTTACTTCCGGGTTTTCAGGTTTTCGGAGGCCAGAAAACGCAGGTAAGAGGCTCTGGGTGGGTGGGAGGGCTCATCTCAGCATTCCTGAGAGGCTCGAAGGCAGGAACCTCTCAGGAGTGAAAATGCGCCCCCCCCCAAGCACCGTGTCAGAGTGGGGTTCCGGTGGTCCAAGTACCACCAGCAGTTGGCCAAAGTACCACTGGCGGTACTAGTACCACTGGTTGAGAACCCCTGGTCTAGAGAGCTATGAGGCTCACTGTGGGGGCAAGAAGTTATGGGTTCTGTTCTCTGATAAGCTCATGCTCCAGGGAAAGGCGAGGCCTTGCCTCTGAAAATGACAAGGGATTGGGCTCAATCAATGACACAGCACCTACCCTGGCATCTCTAGGTAGGACTGAGAGAGATCACGGCTAAAACCCCAGAGAACCATTGCCAGTCAGTGCAGATAATACTGCGATAGATGGACCCAATGGTCTGACTCCATACAAAGGCAGTTTCATGGGATAACAAGACCATTCTTCTTTCTAATGGTTTTGATTTTTGCCTCGGTATCCTTTTTGTGTTATCATTACTGAATCACTAGGTCTTTTCCCCTAATCTGAATAAATAAATTGATTTCTACCAAGATTATATTAAGTGTTTTATTTTTTATGACTACAAATGGTGGTGGTTTTTAACAGCAACAAAAAATTGAAAAAGCAGTTCACATAATTCAAAAATGGTACCCCTTCCTAAAGAGAGTCAGTGTCTCTCACACTCACACTCGCACACAAATGCTATTGCTGGGCTGAATAGGGACAATTGCTCTCCCCCATTGAATATAAGAGAACCACCATTTTAAATACTGGTAGTATCTCTAGCCAGAGGAAGTACTTTTGTGCCATCTGCTTGCCCAAGGGCCTGAAAAACCTGAAGCTATCTGTGTCCCTTGGTATAAGCTAAAGAGTTATATAATAATGTGCAAGAGCTGGTTCTTTTTCCTTGTTAATGTAACAAATCTATTTATTTTGTTTATAGCCTTTCCCCCCTCCTTGCCCGATAAACTCAGAGTGGAGCTCCAAGATAACTTTCCACCATTTGCCCCACCAATTATTTTAAATCGACTTACCTAGGACATGGAAAATTCCTAATTTTGATTGTTCTGGGTTTTTATTGTTTTATGAATTTGTAGAATCATTTGTTACTTTTATGTTGGATGCTGACCGTTTTAGTAATACATACATATAGTACATAGGTGACTGGACCTGCTTAGCTTCTACGTGGAATTACATCAGGTTCTTCAGATAATGACCAATTTAGAAGCAAGGAAGCTTCCCATCCTTTGACTTGGAGGATATAAAAACTTATATCGGTGAAGGACTGGGAACGTTCTCTACCTGAGGCCTTGAAGTGCCCCTGCTGCCTCAGGGCAGATGATACAGGCTATGTGGACCAATGGTCCGTCTCAATATAAGGCAGCATCCTATTTTCATTTAGGGTTAACCTCATTATTATGACTTGTCAAGCAATTTTCTTTTTCCTCAGTCCTCTGGTGAGAGAATTCTACATTTTAAAGACAAATAATCTACCACACAGTAAAAACATACTTTCCAATTAATGCATTTTTGGCAAGTCTAGCTTTCTTCAGACCTCCTTCTCAAAGGAGGTCCTTTATTTGCATTTTATTCCGCAGAACTAAAGGCTGTTCATACTATTGTCTCTCTCGTGAATGATATTTCTTTTTGCAGAGTGTTCTGTTCCCACCTCTGAGATTATTGCTGTTGAGGAAACAGAAATTGATGAAAAGCAATCTAATAAAGGAAAATGGCAAAAGATGGCAAAGCCGCATGCATTCACAGGTAACACAACACCACCACCCATTTCTGATTATCAACCATTTTTAAGCCAGTAGGAATCGCTCCATGTGGAGAGTGTGGTGTGACCTAAAACTAAATGGGCTGCAATTCTGTGCACGTTTATTTGGGAGCAAGACCCATTGAATTCAGTGAATCTACTGAGTAAACATGCCTAGGATTGCGCTGTGAGAAAATTTTCTTTCCCTTTTAATTGTTCAATAATAATAATAATGATGATGATGATAATAATAATAATAATAATTTGTAATGTTACTGTCTTCCTAAACCAAAATTTGTAGGGCACCTTTGTATCTTCAAACTGGCCTTTGTTCAAAGTGGGGTAGGAAAGAGCATGCCTAGGTGTAATCTGGGTGCAGCTTTTCCCTCAACATGCGAGGAGCAGAATGGGTCAATAATACAGATGACTGCTTATCAAGTGGTAACTTACCATGGTGTGGAGGGCAGCGTAGCTAAGAGACAGCACACATGGTTTGAGTGCTGAAGGCCTCAGCCTCGTCCTTCTCCAGGTAAACCTGACAGAGCCACTGCCGGTCACCACCAGTAACAGTCCAGCAGCACATGTTCAATAGATTCCATTTGTTCCACCCCACAAGGACATAGCCGTTCTGCAAAAGGGATCTTTCTGTAGCGACCCTCTAGCACTGCTGAGGGCAGTCCAGTGTGAACGTCCGTCTATATTTTGGGATCTCCAACTGGGTAAGATAACCAGGTACTGGTTGGCTGTTAGGGCTGGGTGGAGATTGCAGCACTGCCCCCTCTTGCTCAGCCTCACAGATGGTTTCCACCGCAGATGGCATGACATCATTAACAGCTGCTGTTAGGACTTGCCCCTTCATCACTTTCTTGCACAAAATGGCCATTTGGGGGGCATTTGAAGAGAGAAGGGAGTCATTCTGCAAATTTCTTTCCATTTTATATCTTGCCTTTTGACCACTGAACCTTGCACTTTCACCATGCTACAGAGCATTAGTAAGTGCCCTAAAGTGGCATCAAAATGCAGTGTATATGTGTGTGTCTATATATTTTTTTATATGATGTGTAATAGTGTTCAGAATTGATGATGTCATGGTACTGGTTTCAGTACACTTTCCAAGATTTGCTGATGGCTTAAATGCCGGAGGCTAGACTTAAAATACATGCACATGAAGGCTGACAATTTTCACTCATGTTTGATCCATTAAACTATTATGGCTTTCTTCCTTGCATCTGCAATCCAGAGCACTTTCTAAAATTGTAGCTATTCACATTTTTGACAAGTGATTTTTCCAGGCGACATAATCTTCCTCTTCTCCAAAGCTGGAAAGATTTCTTTAAAATACACAGTTTTTGTTTTGAGGAGCCATCCTTGTCTGAGGCAAAACGACCCATATATAATTCATTTTGACTATCTTATGAATGAAAAGGAATTCAAAGCTTTGAATAACAGCGAACAAGAGAACAATACTCTGGGTAGCTGGAAGTAACTCTCCTTTTCTTGGCTTCAGTCTTCCATCTGCAACAGGGGGATCACATAATACTGACCTGCCTTATAGGGTGGTGGTGTTCCAGCTGCATGCTACACGCTGCGGCAAGGAGAGTCATGCTGGCCACATGACCACGGAGGCGTCTTCGGACAATGCTGGCTCTTCGTCTTTGAAATGGAGATGAGCACCACACCCTAGAGTCGGACACGACTGGACTTAATTGTCAGGGGATACCTTTACCTTTAAGCATTACTGTGGAGCCGCAGTGGCTTAGTGGTTATGATGCTGAACTGCAGACTGGAAGGTAGGCAGGACAGCAGTTCGAGACCCGAGTGCCGTGTGAGGTGTGAGCTACTGTCTTCAGCCCTAGCTCCTGCCAACCTAGCAGTTCAAAAGCAAGAAATTGCAAGTAGACTAATGGGTACCACCTCGGCAGGAAGGTAACAGTGTTCCGTGCATCTTGGTGTTGAGTCATGCCGGCCACATGACCATGGAAGCATCTTCGAACAGCGTTGGCTCTTCAGCTTTGAAACGGAGATGAGCACCGCCTCTAGAGTTGGGCATGACTGGTTTTCGAGCAAGGGCAACCTTTACCTTTAAGCATTACTGACGGAATGTATGTGAAGCATTTTTCATTCTGTCAAGCTGTGTCTAAATTGTGGCTGCCGTTTATATATGAGAGCTATTTTACGATGTGTGCTTGAACATTCTTTACATAGAATTCTGCCCCTCTTATGTGTTTGTGCATATCTATGTGTCTTTGCAGTGCATTATGTGAAGAGGGTGCGACATCACCGCTGGCGGTGTAAGGAAGTGACGTTTTGGTGCACTGACGAGCAACTTTGTAGTCAGTGGACGCACGCGCTAAAAGAATTACTTGATTTACAGAGTAAGTTCTGGATGGGGATGCTGTTTTCTAGGCCGTCAGTGCAGATTAAAAATGCTTGAGTAGTACAAAACGGGGGTGAACTGAGCATGCTGAACCCCAACAGATGCCATGTGTCTGCCAGCTAAGGATGGCAGAGGCTTGTTTGCCTGACTGTGTAAGATGCACAAAAAGGGGAAATGCAGGGGTAAGACTGACTGCCTTCCTGCAAATTAATTGATGCTAATTGACTTTACACTACTTCACTGTGTTCACTGGTACATTTTCTGCCCCCAGCTTCCCACACCAGTGGAACTATAATTCTTAACATTCATGTGTCTATCCTCTAAGCAGACTGCCTCTTTCAGAGAGTCTCAAAGGCATAAATTAATCTCAGTGGCATGCATGGATATTATTGACATAAATGAATCCCATTTGCATCCACTGATACTAATGAGGCACTTTAAAGTTTGCCTGTCGGTTTTCAGATACTTTTTTGTTTTCAGGTGGAAACGTCTCATGCTGATTATTGTTCTTCTCACCACTGTAAAATAAAACGTTGCATGCAAAATTGCTTTTAAAACTTCTTTGTTTTTATCTTTTCCTTTTCTTACATGTAATGTCAGTTAAGTACCGTAATTTGGAAAAATAGAAACCATCTTTGCTTTGGGTTTTTATGTTGGGTTTTTATGTTGCAATTAGTGTATTTAAACCATATACCTAGCACAATCCTATGCATTTATGCACAATCCTATGCATAAATTGCATAGGCAATTTATAGCACAATCCTATGCATTTATGCACAATCCTATGCATAAATTGCATAGGCAATTTATAGCACAATCCTATGCATTTTTACTCAGAGGTAAGTCCTGCTGTGTTGAATGGGGCTTACTCCTAAGAAAGTATGCATAGGATTGCAAACTATGCACACTTTCCTAGGAGCAAACCATATTCAACATGGTAGAAATGCATAGGATTGTACTGTAAGATCATTAGGGTGGTTCTGCCCTCTGTGTGTGTGTGTGTGTGTGTGTGTGTGTGTGTGTGTGTGTGTGTGTGTGTGTGTAATGGTGTACTGCAGTGAGGCCTCCGTAACGCACTTCCGGTTTTTGGAAGCAAACCAAAAGTGCCTTACGGAGGCCCAGCGACGTTCCTGAGGTAGGGGCTCGACAGTAAGTCGCGCCCCGACCTACCACGTTCACGAATCAGAGCGAGGAGGCCCCACCCCCTCGCCGTCGGAACCATTCCGCGCAGCGAAGCCCACCGGGCAGGAGACCCTGCCCGTTCGGCTTCGCTGCATGGAATGGCTCCGACAGCGAGGGGCGGAGGAATAAATAATCATAACCGTTTTTAGCCAATTTTTGTTGTTGTTGTTCTTGGCAGCCTCTAGACCAAAGCACTTGCTTGTATATATTAATCCATATGGCGGAAAACGACAAGGGAAGAGGATATATGAACAAAAAGTTGCTCCACTGTTTAGCTTGGCTTCCATCTCCACTGATGTTATAGGTGAGTGATGTAAAATAGTCTGTTTTTATAATGTTCTGAATGACAGGCAATGAGTTTCTGAAAAGCAATGTTATCCTGTATGCATTTCAGAAGGAACCACATCCTGAACACAGACTTGGGGCTTTGTTCTTGGGAAATATAACATCAAGTGATTTCCAGAGGTTTTTACCGTAACTGTTGACCCAAAACAATTGTGTATTAACTTGACAAAGTTCCTTTGCCTCTCCCTGGAGCCCGGATTATCACACCCCATTTGTCATGTCAATGGACTTAAGAGTACCCAACTCTGCCCTGAAATGGGGGTTATCATGCCCCATTTCAGACCAGAGTTGGGTACTCTTAAGCCCATTGATTTCAACGGTCTTGGCATAACTGTGTTTGATGGCGGCCCATTATTTTAGATCAGACAAGGCCAAAATGCTTATTAGATTATTTAAATCTCTATTCCATTGTATTTAACATTTAATTATTGAACAGAATAGGCAATTATTTTCCTGAGTGAGAAGCCCCTATTGACCAGTCTCCATTCTTGCCTGCCTTCTGGAAGGAAGATGCTTTTGTTTATTCTTCCATTCAAGGCATGGAATAAAGAAGTGGCCTTTGACTACCTGCTGAATTTTCCTATCCGGTTTGCATCTTGGGTAGAAAGAGCTGTCGGAGCTTCTTGAAATCCAGCCTCTCTTTTCTGTGCCTACATACGTTTTGAACGGGCTTCTTAGGCCTAATCAAGCAAGTAGATTAATGGAGATTGCCCTCCCATCATTTACACTAAATGCGTTCATGCTAAGTCAGTTTGCCTAATGGAAGAGAGGGATAAGTAGTACTATTAGGCACTGGCAATCTGATGCCAAAGGAGTGTTGTGTCACAATAAACCCAGCACCCCCACTCCTAATACTAAGGAGACATTGCAACAGCAATTGAACTCAGGCCCTACCCAAGGGGAATTGGCACAACGTGGAGTGCCACTAAAATTCTGCCTTTCCCTGACATCCTGCACATACCCTGCCGTCCTTCAACGTCTTTCATGCCAGTTTAGAGAAGGTGGTGGAGGAGGAAGAGGGGGTGACAGCAGTAGTCTTTCTGATCAGGGAACAGAATTGCAACCAGTACCTCTTCTCTCCCCCATTCACCACAGTCTCCCCCAGTGTACCTGTTTCCTTCTCATCTCTCTGCCTTTCTGTGTTTTAAAAATAGTGACAAAGCGGAGCTGGAACAGGGAAACAGAGGGAGGGAAACGTCAGGCAATGCTTCTTCTGGCTTCCTTGTTCTGACCTTGCTCTGCCACTAGGGCGGCAGAGTGAAAAGGAAGAGGGTAAAACGGGGGCCAGGTGAGAAAACGGGGGCCAGGTGGCCATGGGTGTGTCTGATGCACTCAAGGTGCCACCTGCTCCCGTCAGCAGCCCGCCTCTCATTGTTGGTGACCTGCACAACCCATCACATCTCTCTCTCTGGTGTAGGTTGCGCACTTACGTTGCATATCTGCACATACTCAGGGCACCTCCAGCCCACAGCACAGACCATTTGGGTCACTTTCATATTGATACACATCTGTTCTAAAGGCAATAGATGTGTTGGGTTGTTGTACCGTTTGCTAACTGGGCAGAGAGGCGCTTTTTCAAGTGGTGCTCCTTTTAGTATTTCCAGTATTTAGCAGTGGGAGAGGAACTGTCTCTCTTCACCCCAGCACAGTCTCTTTTCTAGTGACTGTTTGCTGCTGGTTTTATGTGAGCCCTTTTGGGACAGGAAGCCATTTAGTTATTTGATTTTCTCTATAAACCACTTTGTGAACTTTTTTGTTGAAAAGCAGTACTGTATATATTCTTAATAATAGTGCAAGTAACTTTGCTGAGAAATGGGTGCACATTTTTGTAGCTCTCTGCAACATGCTTCCATAACACAAATAGAATACCAAGTGTAGGAAAAGGAACATTGTAACACCAGCTGGCACTGAAAATATTTGCCTAAGCTTTTATCAGCTGTCAACAGTAAAACTCTTTCTTTCTCTCAACCCCCCCCCTTCTGATTGCCATCACTATGCTGAGAAATAATCCTGAGATTAGACAGGCCTCTGTATAACACGCTGAAGGGCTTCCAGCAAAATAAAAAATAAAAAAAATTGCCAGAAATATCTAAAATAGTTTAAAAAAAAAACAGCTGTGCAAACTCCGAGCGTTTTACAGCCATACCGTTTGTGCCAGGTTCTTCCCGCATTTGTCATTTGAATCTGTAAATACTTTCTGAGTCAAGCTGCATTTTAGATCGCAGTTCTGTCTTTTTTTTTTTTTCCCTCCTCCCCTTCATTTTAAGTGGGTTGCACCAGCTGGTTATTTTTACACCTTATATCATACAAGTGCTTAGTACTAGCTTTTTTTATTTTGTGTAATAATGCTCAGTTTTTGCTAAAACAAAAACCCTTATATTCTCCAAGAAAAAGCAGTTTCCAGCTATGACTAGCAAAAAGCTTTTGAGCCTCTGAGTAGCGGCTGGAAAGAGCTTGATAAAACTACAACCAACTTTATAGAAAGCCATGGTCACAGTGCTGTCTGGTGTGGTGCAGCGCGATGTGCCTTCTGGATACAATGCGGAAGAGGGTGTGGCTTTGTCTTCCACTGCATAAGCCATGTCCGGATTGCATGACATCACAGGGTGGGCTGAATTGCATACCTGATCTGGTGTGGTACAGATTTGGTTGTAGATTTCTCAGGTTCCTTCCATCCCACAATCCCTATGGTTGACTTGAGCTGCCTGTTGCCTTGGACAGATTCATAGTTTTCAGCTCCTGGAAAAAAGCAACAAGAATCAACATTGATAAATAAAATTGATAGATAAATTGATAAATAGCTCCAATAGTTACATATCTTTAACAGCCATTTAGGTTTATAGAATATTTATACATCCCTTTTTGGCTATGATTTCTTAAGCTGTTTTATTCATTCTTCCCCCATAGTCACTGAACGTGCTAATCATGCAAAGGAGAATATATTTGAAGTTAATCTAGAGAAATATGACGGGTAAGTTATTTTTCTCTTATTTAATCTCTGTTTGGAGAAAAGATTCAGGCCTGGCTCAGGGCAATCATCTAAAACATGGTTTAGTGCAGGGGTTGTCAAACAGTGGTACTAGTACCACCAGTGGTACTTCGGCCAACTGCTGGTGGTTCTCGGCACATCACTCCAATGTGGCGATTTTCGTGGTGCGTTTTCGCTCCCGGGAGGCTCCTGCCTTTGGCTAAGCCTTTCAGGAATGCTGAGAAGGGCCCTCCCACCTGCCCAGAGCTTCCTATCTGTGTTTTCTGGCCTCCAAAAACCTGTCACTTCTGGTGGTACGCAGCAGGAGAGTGGTGCTGGAAGGGGTTCAGAACCTCTTTAGTGAGTCTATCATAAACTAGCTCCTCCCCCCGCCAATCCTCCCACTAGACAGGAACAGGAGGCGCTGTGGCAATGGCATAGTTAGGTCTACTCTCCAGTCTGTCCCTCCAGCACTACGCTACCGCCTGACATCTCCTCCCCCACCCTGGGTCCCTTTACACTCACACAGGGAGTAGACTAGAAGCAAAGACATAGCAATACAATGAGGGATAGATAAGAACTGTAACACACACTAGAGTAGAACTGTGTCAGACCACGAATTGTGGCAAACATTGTTAAGAAAGGTGACCACTACAGGTGCTAAACTAACAGCACAATCCTAACGGAGCTTTCTGCCGGCGGAAACGTGTTACACGCTGCATAGCATCTTCTCCAGTTGCTGTTGACGGAGTTTCTTCTGCATCTTTTTAGGTTACGAGCCCTTTTGGAACAGGGAACCATTTATTTAGTTATGGTACACTGCTTTGTGAATTTTTTAAAATTGAAAAACGTTATACAAATATTCTTAATAATAAACTTGACACTTACTGGCTGTAATCCAACAGAAACGGTCCATGTATGTATAAGCAGGACTTTTCTCTTGTTGGCTATGGAAAGGGAAAGTGCCCCCTATCTTTGCAGATCTTCTCCCATGCCTTTGCAAAACCTACAGCGAGGGTTCCATGCATGCATGGGGTTCTGGATCATGGATACTTGAACAACCCTGCCAATTCAGTACTTCCACAGTACCCATGCATGCAGAGATTTAATTAAACTGCCAGATACACTGCTAATGTAGTGACACATTACAGAGTCACAATATTTGTGCACCAGTCCTTTCCTAATTACTACAACGTTGAATCAAATAGTATTGAGATTCCAATTACACCAGGCCTAGAGATTGTTGAAGGAGAGGACAGGCACCCTGTATAATTCTGGATGTACTGAATAGATGGACATTGCAGTTATAGACAGATCGTCTGGTGGTGACAAGCAGATAAATTATCAGCATTCTGTACCAATTCCCTATCCGTTCACGTTGCTGTCTGTTTTGGTCTCTCATTAATATGAGAGGGGCTTGGATAGAAACTTCTGGAAGAGCTAAATCTGCACAGACAGCATATTTTTAAGACATAAGAGCAGCACACACGCATATATACCCCTCTGCTGGGAGTCTTATGCAGTTGTGGTAGGGAAAAGGATTTCAGTGTATCTTTTCAAATATATGCATCTCCTAGCACAGGGTTTTCCAAACTGTGGGTTGCGGCCTGATGTCCGGTGGGTCCTTGAGTTGGGCTCTCCCACCCACCCTTGGGTCTGGCTGGCTCCAAATTGGAGCCCTTCAGACGCAATTGGAGGCTGCTCCCAGGTTTCCGCGGGCCTCCAGAAGTAACCAGAAGTCACTTCCGGTTTCGTGAAAGTGACTTCCAGTTGCTTCTGAGGCCTGCAGAAGCTTTCTGAGGCCCTGGAGCCCAACGCGGGAGAACAACGTCGGTCACGGTGGGGGGAAGTTTGGGGACCACTGTCCTAGCAGATGATAAGGCAGTGTCTGTAGAGCTGGATCATTTGTAGTGCTAATATTTAACAAGCACTGCGTTTACTAGATGGTCCACTGTTAGATTCGCACTGCAGAGTCAATAATAGCAAATAGGCTGGACGAAACATACACAGTTTAAAATATCTGGGTTTAGGGACCATGGTCGTACATTAAAAGAATCCATATTCTAACATTTTCCTCAAGGGATATGTGAGAGACCTCACATAGGTCTATGTGAAGTCTCTCACATATTCCCTGAGGAAGTCCAGAGTATACTGGACAAAACGTTGGAATATGGATTATTTTAACGTACGACCATGGTCCTTAAACCCGGATATTTTAACTGTGTATCAATAATAGTACTTTACATCAAAAATGTGACCTCTTATTTTCTTTTTTTGTCAAATCCCATTCTTCTGACATGAACATGACATGAGTTCAGTAATGAGTCCAAGAAAAATTAGAATCTAAGTTTTGGAAAAGCGGTCTATTAATCTTTTAAATAAATAACTAAATCTGCAAATGGGATTTTCTTATGGAAAGTAAAAGTTAAGTATGTGGATTATTAAGCAACTGCTAAGTTTCTCTGTAACCCACTGAAAAATTCTCTTGTACAAGCCCTATGGGATGGGGGAGTATAAAAGCTCTTTGTTCCCATTTATTTCAGTGAGTCTCATACAGAATATAATTACAATAGATTGTGCTGTGCATTTAAACCGTGAATATTTTTTTTCCTTTGCAACGGATCCACGTACCTGAAAATCCTAGGAAAGGAAAATAGCATTTCATATAAATTATAGGTATGATCTCCCTCCCACTCAAGTCAGTGACAAAATAACTGTTGATTTTCAAAGGAGCTGGGTTGTTATCTTACCTGTTGTAAGCAAATGAAATAAAAAGCAAATGAAGACGCTCTGTTTTGGCAGGAAGCAGTTTGGTTACTGCTGTGGAATTTAACTGTATTAAAATTGAGCCACTTCAGAGCAGGCACACAAAGACAGTTGAGAACCCATGGTAGCAGCTCAACAAAACTGCTGTCATACGTGTATGCAGCTTACCGTTTGGACTAGCCCCATACTGTGAAGTGTCATTAAGTTGTGTGGGTCTTTCCCACAGGTCGGCACCTTCCTTCACAGCATGTGCTCCCATCTCAGTGTCTGCCTTGGCGTTCATGATTGTCTTTCAGCCGACGTTTGTGATGCTACCTGCACAGAGAGAGGAGAGGCTAGGAAAAATTGTTTTAGAATTACACACGCAGTCAAAACCAGAAATTCCCGGGCTTTCTGCCATGTTAAAATACAAATTAAAAAAGTTAAAAAGATGTTACAGTTCCGACGTTTCGTCTGTAGCACCTATGGCAGACCTTTTCAAGGAGAAAAGACCTTTTCTTCTCCTTGAAAAGGTCTGCAATAGGTGCAGACGAAACGTCGGAACTGTAACATCTTTTTAACTTTTTTAATTTGCATTTTAACATGGCAGAAAGCCCGGGAATTTTTGGTTTTGAATGGATGGGCCATGAAAGCTTGCGTCTATTTGTACACACGCAGTCTCTCTGAACAGCTTCTGTGTCAGAAATTACATTTTGAGTTGATCACTTCAGGTTTCAGTTATTAGCATTAAACCAACTTGCACAGCTTGATATTCCTAGAACTATTAATATTTATCTATATCAGGGGTTCTCAACCCCTTTCCGGCCAAGTACCACCTCTGGCATCATTCTCCTGCTGTGTACCACCGGAAGTGACTGGTAATGACATCATCATCAGTTACTCCCAGGTTTTCGGAGGCCAGAAAACGCAGGTAGGAGGCTCTGGGCGGGTGGGACGGCCCTTCTCAGCATCCCTGAGAGGCTCGGCCAAAGGCAGGAACCTCCGGAGCGAAAATGCACCGTTGAAAGTGCCACGTCGGAACGAGGTTCTGCTGATCCGGCGGTCTGAGTACCACCAGCAGTCAGCCAAAGTACTACTGGTGGTACTAGTATTACTGGTTGAGAACCCCTGCTATATATTATTTTGGGGCATTTGGCACATTTAATTTATTGACTGTTGGCACGTTTATTAATTTGTGTGTTTTCTGGCAGTGTTGTTTGTGTTGGTGGGGACGGAATGTTCAGTGAACTGATGCATGGTCTGATTGGAAGAACGCAGAAGGAATCTGGCATAGATCAAAATAATCCCCAAGCACCATTAGTTCCGTGCAATGTCAGGATTGGCATAATCCCTGCTGGTAAGATTTGCAATGAGGTGAACTTTTAGCATACGTTGTTGTTTAATTTATAGAGACTCCTGTAGTCAAAATGCAACTTTGGGGGAAATAAAAATACGGTTAGCATGGGACCAAGTGCAAGCATGCTACTACAGGAACCTCAACAGATGTTAGGTTTGATGCAACAGAATAACACAATTAGAATGAATTGGCTTATGTTCCCTAGCCCTGTTAATGCCTTCTTCTGCATAGAGATGAACATGTGAAGGAAAGAGTAGCAGGGTCACAACTGGTCCTGCCCTCGACCCCCACACATTCACCTGGACCTGTAAGCAGTGTCAAGGTCTTAGTGGCAGCGGCGGGGGTAGTTGATGTGATACTGTTTTCTCCTCCCCTGTACATTAAAACCCATTCCCTGCCAGCCCACAGGTGTACGCATTTAACTCCTGTTGCGTATATACACCCTTGGGTAAAAATGCCTTTAATTTGTCACAGATACTGTTGTGGCTCAAATTGCTTACAAGGAAGTATATGAAGTCATAGAGCCCTCATGCTGTCTGGTACATGAGTGCTCTTTCCCTTCTCCTGGGCAGGCCAATTGTGCACTAGAAGGGGCTTATTTAGGGTGAAAAAGGAGCCACATTCCCCACGGTCCAGAGGCCAGAAACAGGAACGGAGTCCTGCGTTGTTGTTCCCATGTGGTCCGGGGATTCCATACCTAATATTGGCAGAGCAGGAATCCAGTCCTGCATCACTGTACGTACGACATTGCTTAGCTGATCTATTGAATCAGGTTTTGTTTTGGCTTAAAGTTGTCTGCTTTGTCCGTTGTGAAAAACGAACATATTGTCCATGGGGTCTGCGCATTATCCAGGATTGTCTGTTCTCAGAACGGCTTACTCTTAAACAAACCCTAATCCTCCAATGTACACTATATATAAGAGCAATGACATGGTGGGGATTGCATGGTGTGAGCATTCGCACTGGCGTCGCTGGAGGTGGGGGGGAAAGCTAAGTTCTGCAGCTTTTCGCCCCACCGTTACTCTCCTGCACGAAGCGCCCCGCCCCCTCGTCATAGGAGCCCGTCAGCGGAGAGAAAGCAACGTGCAGGAGAGTCCCTGCGTGTTGCTTTCTCTCCACTGACGGCTCCTACGACGAGGGGGCGGGGCGCCTTGTACCGGAGAGTAACGGTGGGGCGGAAAGCTGCAGAACTTAGCTTTTCCCCCCCACCTCCAGCGACGCCAGTGAGCATTCTTCAATTCAGCATGGAGAGCCAAATGCTAGTTATCAGAAATAAAGGCTGTGTGTGTCTTGCTGGCTCATGCTGTGATTAGTCTGCTCTAGCAACTCCTGTTTTCTTATTCTCCGATTTTCTTGCCAGACATACCAGTACTTTAATAACCTGCCTCCTGTTTAATTTTCCTCCTATTATCTCTCCACTTTTCACCAGAACTCCTTTCACTCCTGTCAGTCAAGCCCTCTGGGTCTGCTCTATTACTTCTGTAATGTTCCTTGTAAATTGGGAAATAGCCATGGAAACCTTTGCTCCCAGCCAATAACACAGGCGTGCAAATTTGAGGGTTGAAAAAATTTCTACCAACTAACCAGTCCACAGATGTAACCAAAGAACCATTAAGGTTGAGTTGCTGGTTTGAAGGATACAGTGGCCACCTAATTAAGATGCTAGCCTTCTTTCTCATGACTGAGTTGTGTGCTTATTCTTGCTGCACATCATTTTGGTCTAGTTCTCTGTCTAGATGATGCCACCTCCCATTCCTCCCTCCATGCAGAGAAATTCCTTGCACGCAGCAAACTAGCTGTCGAGGAGAAGGCCCGCTAGAACCTTTACCCAATATCTAGTTTTCTATGATCAGGGTGGTGGTGGGGTGGGTAGAGAAGCATTCAGTCATTTATCCTGCCATCCATAGTGTGAGCTGGTACAGTACAAACACAGGTTTACCATCTCCACTGAGAACTAGGCCTTTGTCCTTGCTCTCTTTTCTTCCCCACCTCAATTTCTATAAACATTTTCACGGCAAACAGTATCCTGCAAAGGACTATGGGAAAGAGGATGAAGACATAAGCAGCATCTCTCTGAATTTCCCCAAGAAGCTGGGATGATGCAACATGTGAGAGGTAGTTCCCAGGGCAAAAGCCTGATTACCTCTCGTTATTCCTTGCAAAATTTGAGGGCTTGTTAACCTCCTACCAGACCTTCCCTTTGCTTCCCACTTTCTCTTGTGATAGATTTTCCTAGGCTGCAACATGGCCAGGGTCGTGTTTTTCTCAGGCTACCCGCATAGAAACCCTTTTCCTACAGGAAAAGCTGTGTAAGAAAAATTATGAAACCCAGTTGGTGCATGCAGGGGTGACGATGAGGCGACCTGCTGCACCTTATATCAGGGTGGATGGTGGATGGAATGGCAGGTTTGGGGAGCCTTTCACCCCAAGTCTGCTGCTGCCACCCTCCAGCCTATTGCGGACACAAGGCGGATTGAGCTGCTTCCCGCTCACATGAGCTACAAGCAGATCATCCACCCCATGGTCCATATCCAGTTTTTGCACAATGCAAAAATGCGGCACTTCCAGTTTTATTGACAGGGACTGCGCAGGGCAATGGAGCTCCTTAGTTCATGCAGTCCCTTTAAATAAAACCAGAAGTGTTGTATTTCTGGGTTTGTGAGAAGCAAAATAAGGAACTTTTTTTCCCCCAGCGCGCCACAGCAGAGGCGGCGGCAGACAGCACCTGAGATTGTGCCTCCCCTGCGTACATTCGCACAATTGCACACACATCTATTTTGCTGCATGAAGACACTGGGAAGCTGCAGTTTAGCATGTGGGAAAACACGTATGACTTCCTATATAGGCCATCCGCATACTGAGCTTCTTCCCGTTATACTCCTACGTTGCTTCTTTACTGCAGGAAGGCACAGGGAACCCACCAGTGTAGCTTTTCCCCTTCCAGGACAACTCATACTTGTCAAGGAGAGCAATAGGAGCTGGCATGCTTATGAAGCCCAGAGACACAACACCATGTATCCTGGTGGTTGTTTGGACTTTTCTTTTGAAGGAAAAAAAAATAGGCAAGATTAAAATGCAAGCAAACAGAGTGTGTACAACCAAAGTGGTACACAGAACAATTGATCGCCACTAGCCAATAGCAGAGTGTCCCAGTTTTTGCCCATTTGGTCTGGACCTCAGAAGCCCTGTTTTTCATATCAGGGCTGATGTGTTCTATCCTACGCAATATCTGGGATGCTTTTTCCTGTACTTGCAGGTTAGTTGGAGAGGAGCATCTCTGTGCACGTGTCACGTGCCTTTGCCTCACACATAAGTGATTATTATCTAGTCTTCATGCATCCAGGATTTGGAGAGCAGGGCTTCTAGATCACAAGGTGTTGACTCAAGACAAGCTTATCCCTTAGTTTACAAATTAAGCACTGAAATGTAAGTGGCTTTCCGAAGTTTTACATGGATTGCTGGCTCTCCAGTAAATGTATTTTCTCCATTTACTGGGATACGGGACTTCAGTACAGGGGTGGCCAACCTTCCACCATTAGGGCCTCTGTGTTCTTTAAGAGTTGTGTAGAATACAGAATCTTGGAAAGCTGCAAATGCTGATGGTGCTGCTAAAGCAGCTGCACCTGCTGAAAGGTCTTTACCTATACAACCATTAAAGGGCCAGCCAGGAGCATTTATGTTGAAAGGTTGGCCACCCCTACTTTAGTAGGACACACATGGATGGACATGAAAATCAGTCAGTTCCCCTTTAAACCAGCACTGAAGACTCTGCAGCTAATCAGTCACAAGAACCTGCTGTCAATCACAACCCAGCTCAGTTGGAACACCTATATAACTGAATATAACTGAAGCTTCATTTCTCCCAGTGACAGGGAGGTTTGGAGTACTTTGGTGCTCCCTCACCTTTGACAATGCCTGCCAAAGATGCAAGCAAGACGTCAGGAGACAACGTTTTTATAAGACCGTGGCCATCAAGCCCGACAGCAATAGCATGTTATGACTTATTGTGTTTATTAGAGAGGGATCAGTGTCCAAACCAGCCATCGGCCAAATTAAATCAGGGCTTTTTGGTGGTGGCCAGGCTGTGTGCTTGGCATGTCCCATCTGGGCCAGAAGCATCCCCTCGGCTTTACCTTGATTTTACTTAAGTTGCAGAGGGGTCATTGGCATGCAGCGAAGCTGCTGTATGAAGAGCCACCCAAATTGCTAAGTCTGTTTCTCCTCATTTAACTACACTCATCCCACCAGTCTGCCTGACAAATCAAAATTTTGCTTAAACACACACAAAACCTAATTCTTTTGTTCCGCTCTTGGCAAACAATACCAGCTTGACAAAAGGATTTCCAGTGCAGTTCCGTAACAATGGATCAATCTTCCTCTACGCCTCTCTAGAAACGTTGCAATGACCCTTCTGCCTGTGTTATCAAGTGGACGAGGAGAAAGCAAACACTGCTGTGCGTGTTTTTTTCTGTCACACTACATAAATTGTTTAGTGAGAAAAGGGGGAAAAGAAAATGTCTTTCCTGTTTTTGCTGGATGGAGGGAAAGTTTTCTACTGGGCTCGGCCATGCTCTGAACAACATACCATGTTACAATGAATGTCCAACATTTGCTGAATGCCGACACTCTCATTGTTTGGTCTCATTTTTGGCGGGTTTTTTTTCTTTTTTGCCTCATGGATCCCAGTCATTTAAGCCACAATAGAACAAAAATTAAATATATGATATTTTAAATGTAATCATATAACAACGGTGCCAGTACACATTGAAAGCACAGAACAAAAATCGGGGGAACCTCTTCCTTTACTAAACGCAACTAAAGGCATGGCAAAACAGCCATGTTTTCACCAACTATATAAAGGCTAAGAGGACAGTCAACAGTCGGGCAGAATCATATGGGTCATCCTGAAGGCACCCCAGGCCCAAAACAAAGTTGACAACCCAAGACAAGTTTTGAAAATTTCTGAAAACTCAAGATGTGCCATGGAATGTTGAGAAGTCACTTAAATGGAATGGTTGGTGTTTCCTCATGAATGTCCAAATAATAGAGGAGTATGTATATAGGCCAGTGGGTGGTGCAATGGGTTAAACCGCTGAACCATGAGCTGTCAATCGAAAGGTCGGCAGTTCGAATCCGCGACGGGGTGAGCTCTCGTTGCTTGGCCAGCTCCTGCCAACCTAGCAGTTCCAAAGCATGTTAATGCGAGTAGATAAATAGGTACCGCTTGCAGGAAGGTAAACAGCACTCCGTGTTCCAGCTGCATGCTACGCACTGCGGCAAGGAGAGTCATGCCTGCCACATGACCACGGAGGCGTCTTCGGACAACGCTGGCTTTGAAATGGGGATGATGAGCACCACATCCTAGAGTCGGACACAACTGGACTTTATTGTCAGGGGTCACCTTTACCTTTTATGTATGTATAGATTTCAGGCATTTATGACATTTATCTGGAATGAGCAAACATTTTCCTGAAAATGTCAGTATCCACCAAATGTTGACTATTCACCTTAGCATATCTATGTCCCTGCGGTTTGGACTTCAGAAACAAGTCACTTCTTATTCTCCTCCATATCTTCTTGTCTTTTGGTGTATTGTAGGTGTTAGGTGTAGGTCTTAATGGCTGAAATCTGTGACTCAGTTCATGAGCCTGGACACTCAGTTAATTAATATTACTTGTAGTCTTAACTGTAACTCTGTTGGCAACATTATTAAATGTCTTGTGAGGAAAACCACAAATTATACTGACATATGTAGAGGAGACACTTGTGCTCTTAAGAATAAGTAGTATTTTTGGTAGAACAAGGAGTAAAGTATTCTGAGGGGCAAATGAGGACATTGAGGCACAATTCACTACGAACAGTTGCTGCGAAAGATTAATTGAAATAAGTGCTATTCTTTTAGTGGGACTTTCACAGGAAACTTTCTAGGGCAGAATTTCCCAACCTGTGGTACGTATACCACTAGTGGTACGTGAACTGCCAGCTGGTGGTACGCCGCACTCAGGTGGCAAGATGGTGGCCGCCATTGTGGCCGCGTTGCAACGGAGCCCTGAAACGGCGGAAAGCTGTCCCAGGCAGCCGGCAGAGCTCAAGTGCAGGGGTTTCCAGCCCTGACCTTATTGTCGTTTTCAGGGCTCCGTTGTGGCCGGAAACCCAGACATAAGTGGCGATGACATTATCACCACTTACTTCCGGTGGTACACAGCGCGGCGGCGGCCCCAGAGGTGGTACCATACGCTGCACCAAAAAGATTGGGAATCACTGTTCTAGGGGTTATGTCCTAAATCGAGTCCCCAATGCAGTGCTTATGGAGTTTTCAGGTGGCTCCCCTTTCCACAGCTGCTACTGCTGCTGCCGCCTCATGGAGTCATCTCCATCCCACCTGCCTTGTTCCGTGGGCTTGTATTGCATCAAGGCATTTGCAGATGACAGCTCCAGACAACTCAAGCAAGTAAACTCAGCTACATGTGTAAAACCAAACACCCAATCTCAGTAGTCAATCCATAAACATGGGGTTGTTGTATCCTAAGTGCCTCCTGTATAAACAAGTCAATTCTATTCGTACAAAGGGGGGAGAGCTATTTTAACCAATCCCCCATATCCCTGCATCCCTCCACGCCCCATACAGTTTTGTTCCAGTGGGTTCCCCCATCATTATAAGGGGACTGAAGGGAGCTGCTTGACTAAAGAGAGGATGGGGAAATGTGCTTGCATGAGCTCTTTCTGCTTGAGCTCCTTAGGATATAACTCATCATCCCTTATTGAGGTTTATATGAGAAACGTAAATAAACATGGACAAGAAGTTATCATATATCTGCCTGGAAAAAAAATTACTGTTCTCCTTGTGTATCCTTACACTGCCATTTGAATTGCGTAGAAAGTAAAGGCAGATTCATGTTCCAGGTTCGACAGACTGCATATGCTATGCAACAGTTGGCATCAATGATCCAGTAACATCAGCTTTACATATCATTGTGGGTAAGTTTCCAACTCAGAATTTGTTACCTGCTAATGAATAATGTTTATTAACTGTCAAGATGCTCCGCATGTTTCGTCAGTTGTACATTAACTTACACCCAGTACGTATTGTTAACTGAGATTTATTGCAGCCAGTACCATAGCCACAAACACATTCGCGCACTCAAAATACGGACAGGCCCTGATCTTGTTTATAAAGCCAACAATTATAACTCCTTGTCAAATTTATTGTTCCCAGAATCTGCACTGGACTCTCTTTAATTACTGTATTGGTCAATACAGACTCATTTAGGCAGACTGTTGCATAACAAACATTCTGATTGTTGTCTCAAACTAACTCTGGATTTGCACAGGAAAACAATTCAGCCTTCTTATAATCTGAACTGTCTCTTGTCGGTAGGAGACACTCAGCCTCTGGATGTCTCTTCTGTTCATCGCAACAGTACATTTCTGAAATACTTTGTCTCCTTATTGGGATATGGTTTTTATGGAGATGTACTAAAAGACAGCGAAGACAAGCGCTGGATGGGTACTGTCAGATACGACTTCTCAGGTAAAAGTTTGTATGTTTTGCTCCATCCATCTTTTTGTATAAACCTACAGAAAAATCAAGTGACTAATACTGTACAACGTCATTTTATGATACAATATGATTTTGTTTAAAGTTAATGGTATGGCCTTTAGAAAACATAACAACAGCGCAATCCGACTTAACATTTGTGCCAGTTTAACCAGCGGTGCAGCGAGAACGGGAGGCCCCAGAACGGAAAAGGGATTCAAATCCCCTCCAAAAGAGGAATTCGAAGGGGATTTGAATCCCTTTTTCGTTCTGGGGCGTCCCGTTCTCGCTGCGCTGCTGGTTAAACTGGCACAAAAGTTAAGTCGGATTGCGCTGTAATATACCTAAATATAGCATAATTCAGGAACTTTATAAATATTAACTGTTGATCATTGCCTGCGCAGCACTGTTTCCCAGTGCTTTGCGTCGTGGGCAGTGTGTCACAGCCTTAACGAGGGCCTGCACTAGTGAAATGCACATTCCACCGGCGTGAGCATTCGCAAAAGCATCATAAAGTGCTTTGCGACAGCGCAAGGCCCAGTTGCGCTGGTGGCACCAGCGGGTGTCAGGAGGCCTACCAGAGAAGGTAAGTCTAGCACAGAGGTGGGGGAGAATGGGGCAGAGGGAACGAGGCGGTGATAGGGGCGGGGTGGGTGGATCGGGCCCGGGAGGGGTGGATCCTGCGGTGCCAGCGCGCACCATATCCAAACCCCCTTGCCGGGCCTGATCCGCCTGCATGGCAGACTTGTGCCAGTGATATTACTGGCACAGGCCTAGTTGACCCGTTACGGCTGCTGGAGCTTACCCCGAGGAGACTTCCAGCAACCAAAAATCCCCTGCGAGGTGCATGATAGCCGGCGCCACTACATCGTCACGCAGGGATTTACGTTGGATTGGGCTGTAAGAACAGACTGTATTTTCAATGTTAGGGTCAATTGCCAGACATTCCTTTCTTCATGTTTCTACTTTCTCATGAGGTTTTCCCATCTGTCCATGGTAAATACTGCTTCTTATCTTTGCTATTTATTAATAATAACAACAACAACAACAACAACAACAACAATGATGATTATACCATTGTTCAACAAAAAAAAGTCTACAAGTGGTTTACATAGAAAAATAAATGAAAAGGACATGGTTTCCTGTCCCAAAAGCGCTCGCACTCTACAAAAGACACAAGAGAGACAATGGCAAACAGCCATTGGAAAAGATGTTTTCCTGTGGAGAAAAGGGACAATTGCTTTTCTAGTTGCAAGCTTTCATGACCCATATATTCCAAAGTAAAAATTCCCGGGTTTTCTGCCATGGCAGAAAATAAATTAAAAGACAGATGTTAATACAGTGGTACCTCGCAAGACAAAATTAATTCGTTCCACGAATCTTGTTGTGTTACGAATGTTTTCGTCTTGCGAGTCCAAAGGGGCGGCGGCGCCCCAGGGGGGGGCGGCTCTGCTCCGGGGGGGGGGCGGCCCGGCTTACCTGCGCGCCCGCCCGAGGCCTTCTCCCCCGGCCTCGGAGCCGGAGAAAGCCCTGGATCGTCCGCCACGACCGGCGGCCAGGGCTTTCTGAAGAAGGTCCGCTGCGTCGTTGCCCTATAGCCAGGTGCCCTATAGCCAGGTGCCCTATCAGGCATTGGGTTGCCACCATTTTTTCTGACCTGGTTTCAGGGCTGTGATGACCTGGGCAGTGGTGCTGGACGAGGCAAAGCACACACTGCTCATGAACCTGACCTTCCCGTGTACCTTTGGGTCCTTTGTAACACAAGCAAAGAAAAAGAAACCAAAATGGTAGGTTTTTGCTGCCACCGGGGACAATGAATTAAAGGATGAGAAATAGGGAAAACAAAGTCTTCTTTCTGTTCTGCAGGAGAATTGCCAGAAAGAAAGTGTCCGTGCTGATTGACCAAAACTAATCATATCTTCATTCTTTTTTTTTCCCCTCAAAGGTTTCAAGACCTTTCTCTCCCATCAGTGCTATGAGGGAACAATATCCCTTCTACCAGCGACACACACTGTGGGCTCCCCAAGAGATAAAAATTACTGCAGAACTGGGTAGGCTAAAAAATATAGTTTACCTTAAATCCTATTGATTTTCAGCAGGTGTGTGCTTAGGAGTATAGCCTAAATGAAGTGCGTGACTCCTAAACTTAGGCCAAGGTTTTAATTCATTTTCTGTACAAGTTCAACATTACGATCTTATACCATAGAACTGGAAAGAGCTAGACATCCCACACATTTGACCCTAGCAGCTCCTCCACAGGGCACAGCATATCACAATCGGAGAGATGTCATAGAACAACTAGATCCAGATGGCTCAAGCAAGAAAACCAAGCCACACACAGAAAGGGAAAGCAAGACCTCATCCTCTGCGAGATCAACAGCAAATCTGATGGGGGGGGGGGGAATACCTTTCCATTTCTGTATTGGTCAGATCTTGAGACATGAGCAAAACTATTAATTGTCATCCCAACACAAATATAATAGGTAAGCATAGCTACTTGTGATCATGCTTGATACCTCAAATCAAGAGCATGCATGCGTGCGTGCGTGCGCGTGCGCACACACACACACACACAGGGTCATAATGAAAGAGTCCAAAATTTGGAGCGATCGTGTTTTTTCAAGCTCAACTGTTCCATGAAATCCATGTAGTTCTTTGGTCCCACAACTGGTGTAGGAAGATTAGTCCTCCATTTTATAATGACAGCACTTAGAAAATATCTGATAGAACAAATTACAGCACAGCCTGGTTATATCACTTACACTGATGCAACATACGTATTGTAGACAACTAAAGATGTACTATGTAACAAAACAGTTTATCCCTCAGCCATTTTCCTCACCATTGAACTACCCAGGGCCAGCCCACCAAATGATGCGTACAGCTGGCCGCTTCGGGCAGCAGAATGACCCAGGGCAGCACCTTGTGCCCCCCCCCGCTACCTCATTAATCCTCCGCCAGCACCCCCTCTTACCAACCTCCACTCCTGCTCCTCTCTGCCTTTTCAAAAGGCACAGGTGGGAAATGGAACAAGGAAGTAGGGCGGGGTAGAGTAGCAGGCAAACGTTTTCTTGTTTCACTCCCTAAAGTCCACCTTTTGAACAAGGCAGAGTGGGGTGTGGGAGAAGCCGTAGTGATGACAATGGCGGGAGTAGAGGGAAGGGAGCTGGGGGGGGGGAGGAGAAAGTGGCCTGGGGTATTGGGATCAGAGTATTGCCTCAGGAGCTGTGGGGCACGGGCCAGGCCTGAATCTACCACTGTCCCACACACACCTACACAAAGGTTTGGGCTCTCTGGAGAATACTGAATGGTGAGTTCAAAGAGCCAATGGCAACAGCGGGGGTGGGGAGGGGGTGGGTAGTATTACAAGACCAGGCAGACAGCAAGAAAAGAGAGTCAGTAGCATGGTTTAAGTCTTCAGAATCCATAGAACTTTGCTGCGTGGTGTAACCCATACAGGTGAACATCCGTTATAGCTGTAGGATGGAGTAAGCAATGGCCCCAGTGGAGATTTTAAAAACAAGTTAAAAAAAGAGCTCATATGTTTACCAAACCCCAAAGGCTAGGGAAATGTAGCTTCAAAACGCAAATGACTCTCTAATGTAGAGTTCATTGAGACTGTTGTAGCAGATGGAGCATGAGGTTTGCTGCCGATTCAGATGAAATGTACTTAAAAATGTGGCTCACGACAGTCTAAACACACCACAGATAATCCAGATCAACTACCGAAATGTTAATGTACCATTGATTGAACGAGCTCCATTTCAATGACACAGAAGGAATCCTGCTAAACTCGTGTCTTTCAGGTGCTGCATTTGCAAGCAAAGTAAACAACAGCTGGAGGAACAGCAGCAGAAGTATGGGAAGGAAATTAATGGTAATTTTATACTATATGCAAAACTAGCCCTGGATAGTTAGTAGATTTGCACGTTGGGCTTCTAATGAATTTGTTTCATGGTTAACAAATATCAGGGCAGACTCCAAATTCCGTTGATTAGCTCATTTTCTAAACTAAAAGCCGACTCAAATGGATTTCTGACCAAACAGGCTTTCTTTGAAGCTATACGTCTTTGAAGCTATATCTATGGGGCAGCAGCTACCTAAAATAAATCTGGATTTCATTTGTCATAATTTTTTGTTGTTCCAATTTACAGATTTGCAGCAAAGTGCAGTGTAGTCAACTTAACAATGTCCACAGTTAAAGTCTGGCCATGGGAAAAGGAGGGGAAAATATTATATATAATATAATCCCTACCCAGAAAGAACACGAACAAAGACACATCCTACAATCTAATGAAAAACGCCACATCCCTGCCTGTGGAGTTGCTGCAGTTAACTAAACAGCCGCCGGCTGCTATTCAGAATGGGTTGTATTTTAAGGTTTAGGAGCTTCTTCCTTTTGCAAGGACTGCTTCTGCAGGTGCAAGGACTCTTCCATGGTTGGAAGACTTCTTCCACAGGTGGAAGGAAACCTTACGATACAACTCAATATTTATAGAACACCTATAAAAAAAAAAGTTCTCAAAACTCTTTACGTATGTATCTAAACTCTTTAAGGAATGTAAAAATAGTTCCTTGTTCCAGAGGGGCTCACAATCTAAAGGATAGGGGAGATGAGCAGGGAGGTTCTTCTTATTTTGCTGGGAACCAAGAGGAAGAGAGCTAGCACAAACGATCCAGGTTCAAATCCCCGCTCAGCCACGAAGCTTCCTGGGTGACCTTGGGCCAGTCACTATCTCTCAGCCCCACCTACCTCACAGGGTTGTTGTGAGGACAAAAAGGAGGGGAGGAAATATGTACACCACTCTGAGCTCCTTGGAGGAAGGGTGGTATAAAAATGTGAAGAAGAAAAACCCCCACTCTCCCTCTTGCTTGTTTCTGTTTCACAAATAACCCCCCAAAATGTGATGCTTCTGGCTATGCAGATATCACTTGTCCAGTTCTAAATTCCTAGGTGCTTTGCTTTTGCCAAAGTCCTCTTCTAGGACTATTAACTGATTAACAATGAGATCACATAAAAGCACTTTTGTAGACCGTTTTCAAGATAGAGAGGAATGGTTTCACGTTCAAATGACCAGACAGCTTTTTTTGTGTGAGCGTCCTCTCCTTTTAACATGGAAAAGAAATGCATGCTAGCCTTATATAGAACCAGTATTTGAAAACGTTACGTCTTTTTGTAACTGTAGCATGTCATGTATTGTAAAATCCACAGTAATCTGTTGAACGAATAATGGAATCAGTAGTCCTGTAAAACTTCTTCAAAGAACCATATGGCTGCAAGTGTGGCTGGGTTTTCTTTTCCTTCACAAGTATACCTGCTTATGTTTTAAGAGGATGAAGGAGGAGGAGAATGGAAGGTGATTAGAGGAAAGTTTCTAGCCATCAATACAGCAAATATGAGTTGTGCCTGTCCACGGAGTCCAAGCGGCCTTTCACCAAGCGCTCACTTGGCAGATGGCACTGCAGACCTCATTCTAGTCCGCAAATGCTCCCGATTAAATTTTCTACGGTACCTGGTACGGCATACTAACCAGGACGATCAGGTGTGTATTCTTTCCTTACAACTGTAATATTTTCAAGAGTTCAATCAAGACAGAATCCAATATAGATATGAGGCTGTTAGAAGTTCTCAGGGGGGTGGGGAAGCATAGATTTAAGTGTAACCAAAAAAAAAAAAAATCAGATACAGTATAACTTTCTGGAAATATCCAGGTTTACATCACGAACACCAAAATTCTTCCTAACAATGTTCGAATTGCCAGCTGCTCATCTGAAATTTCTGTATTATTAATGTTATATCTGTGTTATATCTATTAAGGATTTCTGTACTATTAATGTTATATCTGTGTGGCAGGAAAAAGGTTTTCAGGTCTTGTAAAGCATTAGGTGTCTCGAACTGGGGATTCTGGTAGCAAGAATCGGGCATCTTATTCTCTGCAGACTTACATCTTGCCAAAAGAAGAAGCTGTTGGTTTGCTCTCTGCTGCACTTTAGCACCACCACCATAGATGGCCAGAGTGTAGTATTGCAGCTAGCGTCTCTAGACCAAGCGACTGAAGGGTTCCACTTGGTCCTATAAAGCTTTCTACTCTGGCCTGGCCCCTCTGTCTGAGCAGCTCATCGCTCAGGAACAGCCTGAACTGTTCTCAGAGTGCCAGTACTCGTTGACCAGCTTGCTTTACCGACTGCCTGCCTGGCTTCCCATCAATTGCTAGGCCCGATTCCCTGTCTGGTCAGTGCATGCTTGCCTTCAAACCATCAGCTGTGACAGCTCTCCCCATGCTGCACATCTGTGCTTACTATGATGGGGGAAGCTATGCTTTGCAAGCCTCTCTCTGCCAGACAACTCTTGAGAGCACAGAACAGGAGCCGCAGACAACCCTAAAAATACACCTACGTTCTACTTTCTAAACATTAACTCCAAGAGACAATTGACATTTACTGAATCACCATCTCCTTTTCTACAGCCAAACTAAAGTTCCTTTCTGTTGGCATAATATGAGGATTTTTGCTTCCTTAAAAAGAAAAAAAATCAAAATTGGTAATAGCAATAGAAATCAGAGGACAACTTACAAATCAGAGTGGGTTTCGTTCTTGCATGTCATAAACACTCCATGGGTCAAAGGGAACCTGGCTTTTTCGCTTAGGTTACTCTGTAAAGTGACATGTACATTAGTGTATGTACAAACATAATAACATATACTGGTATTTAGCTTTGTGCAAACAAAAAGTGTACTGTCCTTTACCAACTCAGTGTTGGGCTCAAAGATCTCCAAAGCCAGTCATAGAAACAACACCCTGCATGAGTTGCCTTGACCATGGCACCAGCTGCAAAGGGAGAGAAAAAAAATCAACCTTTCATTAAGTATTGTCTGTTAGCAATACAGGAATAATACTGCAGCAGAAAAAATGGGAGCAATAATAATTTATTTTGTGCAGGCAAAATGAACAGGTGCATGCAATGTAGTTGGGGTTGCAACCCCAACTCAGAGTATATTCTGCAATTCACAAAAAAATATGGGGGGTGGGTGTTGAGAGCATGAAACCATAAGGCAATTGACCCCCACTGTGGTTGAGGAATACATGGAGTTGTAGAAGTTTGAAATCAAAGGTTATTTCATTTTGTTCTCCTTCACGTCAGGCTGACCCCACTATCCAAGCAAGGGTTAAATAAAAGCAAGTTCCCAGAATTCCATCCCACTCTAGCATGACCAAGTAATAGAACCCAACCAATAGTATGGGGCTGTGCAGAAGAAGAGGCGGGATTATTCAGATAGGAGCAATTTGATTCTCAATGTCCAGAGCTACCAAACAGAGTGTCTAAATCTGCCTCACCCCAGTGGTGCCCTTGAGTACACTGTTTTACTTGCTTTTACATAGTTGAACAGCTGTCATTAATTCCTATGGGGAAAAGAAAGGCACTTTCAGCATAAATGCTGGCCCTTTAAATGGTTGTATAGGTGAGGGCATTTCTGCAGGTGCAGCTGCTTTAGCAGCACCATCAGCACTTGCAGCTGCCAAGATTCTGTCTGCTACACAACTCTTAAGAACACAGAGGCCCTAACGGTGCAAGGTTGGCCAGCCCTGCACTACACAGAGGAGAATGTTCCAGCGTGAGCAAAACCTGCCCTCTGTCTGTGACATCAAGTGGCTCAATCTCCATGTGGCAGGAGAAAAGCAATTACCTTTCGTTCCTTTTTGAATGCTGCTTCACTGTTGCAGGGAAGGGGGCAGTATGTTTCCAAACACCCTCCATCTCCAAGTAAGGGACCAGGTTGGACATGGGGAGAAGAGAATAGCTCCCATGTTGAGAATGGAGACGTCATCCTTGCCCTCCTCCTCAGGATTTGGAGGCCGTATATTTGCTTTTGGGGAATAGTGGGTCAGGGTCAAATTTTGAAGAGCCAGACTGACCCCTCCACTTGCTCCTCCCATGTCAATTGCCTTTCCATCCCTCCCCACCCACCAACATTGATGACCTTTTGATAACGATGATGATAATCTCAGTGTAGCAACTAGGGAAAAGTAGAAGAGAAACGACGACGAGAAATAGCTAAAAACTTTCACTAGCCTTTAACTTCACTAGAAGAGAAAAGAACCCCCATTCCACCATGTGTGGGTAAGCTTCAAGTACTACAGAAAACAAAGGGGAAACTGCAGATTTATCTCGATTTGCATAACATCTTATTATGAATTCAGCTCGTTTGTTCTTGGGTGGTTGCCTGTCAGATAATTAAGAAGCGGAAGCTATGCCTTCCTATACTAATGAGGGCCAGTGTGATGTAGTGGTTAGCATCTTAGATGTGGACTCGAAACACCTGGGTTCAAATAACTGCTCAGCTATGAAGCTTACTGGGTGATCCTGGGCCAGTCACTATCTCTCAATCTAACTTACCTCACAAGGTTGTTATGAGGATAAAAGGAGGAGGAGGAGTTATGTACACCTCCCTAAGCTCCTTGGAGGAAGGGCAGTAAATAAATGTAAAAAAATAATTGAAGTAGCTGCCAGTAGGGTGACGAAGACACAGGGCCCAATCCTATGTTTAGAAAGTAGTGCCGATGCAACTGCAATGCAGCCAGAGGTAAAGGAGCAAAGGTTCCCGTACCTTGAGGAGACCTCCGTGACTTCCTCCCCCACTGCAGTGCACGGCCCGTTGGTACAGCTGCATCAGCACTGGAAAGTTGGATAGGATTGGGCCCACAGTCTAGGTAGGACATCATGAACCAGCCTAAAAGTCTTGTGGAATAAGTCATTGCCATTGACCTATGCTAATATGACTTGGCAGAGGATAATTTGTTGTACAGACCTGCGCCCATGATGCTCACTGGGCAGACTTGGGCAAGTCATGGTATTTCATGCTTAGCTATCCATCTGTAAACTGGAAACGATATTGATGTGCCTTATAGGATTTCCGAAAAAGGCTTGGAATCGGGTCTCTTTGTGGGTAACGAATCAGCAACTGATTGTACTGTAGCATCCCACATACGGTTACTTATCAAGCTCTTTGGATTTGAAAAGGAAGAGGGGAACTGAGCAGAAGAGGCAATGTAGAGAGGGGAGTGGTGCGCTCTCTGTTTCCCGCTTCTTTTGGGAATCTGAGGAGCGGTGGTGGAGGAGTGGCTGGCACACTCTTGGGTAACTCTTGGGTAACGGGGGCAGCATTTGGCACCATCTTGGGCATCAGGAGCTGGCACCATCTTGGGCATCAGGACCCTTGGGCTGACCCTGACGTCCAACCACTGGATAAACATTTGTTACATGCAGTCACAGGAATCAATAGGACCTGGGTGAACATTGCAGTAGCTATAAAAAGCGCATCAGCTGCACAGTCTCCTAAATGTGGGTCTGCCTTGCTGGATCAGGGTCCCAGAATTGTAAACACGTTTGTATTTTAAAAGCAGCAGCCAACATTCATTGCAGATGTAGGTGCACTTAATCCATCTGAAATCCATGCCTTAAATGGACCTAACTCTCTGCTGGACTGTGGCATGCTGTGTTAGGTATTGTCGTACAAAGAAATGACGCTGTTTAGCGGGTTTTGCAGGAAATAAAAGCGGTACATTACTCCTTGTATGTCTCTGCAGTTTGACTTCACCTTCGTAGAGGTCTACCGTATCAAGAAGTTTCATTTTACGTCAAAGCACTTTGAAGACAGCGACAGCGACATCAACGACTTGCGAAAGAAACGCTTTGGTCAGTTCTGCAGAGACCATCCTGCTTGCTGTTGCACCGTTTCCAGCAGCACCTGGAACTGCGACGGAGAAACTCTGGATAGTTCAACAATCCAAGTCAAGTGAGCATCTTCCGTTCCAAAATGGGTCTCTCCGCGTATGCATGCGTAGTTCTTTTACTGACGTGGCGGTCAAAATTGCTAAGGTACTTCCGTAACAGATGGAGGCCTGGCCTTCGATAAACCCATCGCCAAGATTTCCCAGATTGGGATAGTCTGGGAAATGAGACATTTTTAATCTCTTTGTCTGGAAGTTTTGATGTGTGTTTGATCCAATATCGTAGGCAGTACGTTCATAGTCATAGCACCTTGCATTACTTCAAACCCAATACTTTCCAGTAAGATCTGTTCATGCCTTCAGCTGTATGTCACTGACTGCTGAGATTAAGCTTGGAGGAACTAGGAGCACAATCCAGTCAATGCTGTGGTCATCACATGGTGAATATGCATGTGTGAACTGACTCTATCTTTGGCTGGATTATGCCTAAAATGTTGTATATTGCACTTGTAGAAATATAAAAGTAACCATAGAATGGCCCTAAACCAGTGGTTCCCAAACTTTTTAGCACTGGGACCTTTTGTAGAATGACAATCTGTCGGGACCCCCCTAAGACCTAGGGCCGGAAGTGATGTCAGTAAGAAGGAAGTGATGTTATTGTTTTTAATAAATTACACTGTTTAATAAATCACACTTTTTAAAATAAATCACAATATTAATAGAGATGCTAAAAGGCAAGCAGAAAGTAACACAAGGTGAGCAAACAAGCCCCAAGAGAGCATCATTCCTCAGTACAGTTTCTCTACAGTGGGGGGGGGAGGAGTGAGCCGCCATCTTGGATGTGGTCATCCAGCCAACATCCTGCAACCTCCCCAGAAACTGCTTCATGACCCCCTTGGGGGTCCCAACTCCTAGGTTGGGAACCACTGCCCTAAATATATCTGCATTGCACTTTCTGGGACATCAGTACGGAGCAACTAGTTTCCCATGACCCTTGAACTGCCTGATACCAAGTCAGACCACTGGTCCACCTAGCTCAGTATTGTCTATGGACTGGCAGTGGCCCTCCAGGGTTTCACCTGGAAAAGGGGGCAAATCTTTCCCTGTCCTAACTGGAGGTGGCAGCGATTGAACTTGGGCTTTCTGCATGCAAAGCCATGTGCTGTACCACTGAACAATGGTTCCTTCCCCGATGGCACATCAGCGGCACTGTTGCGGTTGGGGATGAGCAGTTCGTCCCTGAATGTGGCAATACATTGTCAAGATTTACTGTCCTGCAATCTCTTTGCCTTGCAGGGTTCACTGTCAATTACTGAAACTCTTTGCAAGAGGAATAGAGCAGAACTCCAAACACGAAGCAGCTTCGCTGAACAATTAACTGTAGCCAGCCCTCCGTGAAAATGAAGCAACAGAAGGCAACTGTCTGGACCATTAAGCATTTTCAGGAAGGTTAATAAATATTTTAAAATGGAGTCTATTTTTGTGATTAAATTTTAATTTTGGCAATATTAATTTTGTGTGAATGTCATCAAAAACGTTTAATTTTATGCAAACCGGGCTATTATTTCAAAGTAATTGAACTTGTGATACCGGGGAGGGGCAGGGCTTACATTGTCATAGTAACTGATAGTGGGTTTTGTGTGTTGTTTTTGGAAAGAGCTAATACTGTGGCTGTACTGCAATAACTCTGGGTTCAATCCAGTGAGATTATTACATCAGTGGGAGTTTTGCCATTGACTTCAGGTTTGCACCCTAGATGTCATAGGGCAAATAATTTCCATTGAGCTCCCGACATGGGAGTTGATCAAAGTAAGATTTTCAAAGAATCTACTGAATTATGAGTACTTTTGTAGCTGTGTGTGATTTAAATTCTCAAAAGGCAGCAATGTCCTTTTGCAATGCATTTGCTTGCTTCAGTTTCTCCTTAAACGACAGCAAAATCATTCATTACTTGAGCGTGACTGTATGTTGCAACTTATCAATGCAATTCAAACACACATTCCTGGCTTTACGTAATAAGACTTGATAGATATTTTAGTAAATTCAAGAGCATATCTGCATTCAAAAAACATTGTAGCTCAGAGAACTCCCCCAGCTCTTCTCTTTAAGGGATTGCGAACACAAATACATGCCAAAGCAGCTGTTCTGTAGTACCCAAGAGGGGTAAGAAATGGGGTAGGAAAACAAAATCTGAAATATCTATTACAAGGCACCAGCAGATCTTATATACTTGTAGATGTATTTAAAATGAAGACGAAATGTTTTCTTCCCAATCAAAGCTAGTTTATACAATCAGCAGAATCAAGTGATTAAAATCATTTTTTGATGGTTTTTGGAAGGACAACTGAAAACAGTGGCTCGTTTCCTTTTAATGTGGCTTGATATGTTGTGCTGCCACTGAGCTGGATTTGCTGGTACTGTAGTTTTTATTTGTTCAAGCAACGGGGCCATAGCACAGTGGTAGAATACTAGCTTTGTATCAGAAGGTCACAGGTTCAATCCTGCAGGGGTGCCACTATTGTGGCTTCAGGTAGGGCTCCGGAAGCCCCCTGTCTGAAACTCCAGAGAGCTGCTGCCAATCAGTGTACACAATACTGAGCTGGATAGACCAAAGTCTGACTCCACAGACAGCAGCTTCATATGTTTATTTTTGTGTGTGTGTGGTTTTGTATTCTCATGTTGTTCATCAACTTAGACCTCCTTCAGGTTGAGAGGGGGTATATGGATGTTTAACATTTCATAAATGAAGCTTTCCCTAAACTGTAATGTTTCAAGCTCAAGGTGGGCAAGTACATTTTTGAATGATCCCCCACAAAAAACAGCTCCCCACACATATTACTCTAGAGCACTGGGGAGAAGGTTAGGCTAAACCCTTCTTCCCGACATGCTAGGTTGCTGTGAACCACAGGTGTTTTTGTGAAGGAGCATTCAAATATGTGATCCCACCACCCACAACGTGACATGATTCCCTCTCCAGGAAAAGCATTACTACAATGCAACCTCAATATAAATCTGGTATGATCATGTCCCCCAAGACTGATATGAATTTTACAGCCCAACCCTAACTAAATTCCCATGCGGCGATGAAGCGGTGTGGGCTGCATTGCATCCTGCAGGGGAATTTAGTATGCTAGAGGTCTCCTCAGGGTAAGGGGACACATGTCCCCTTGCCCCAAGGTAAGCCCCAGCAGCGGCAATGGATCAACACGAACCTGCACCAATGATATCGCTGATGCAAGTTCGTGTTGATCTGTGTCGGCAGATCAGGCCCGGGAAGGGGGATAGGATACGGTGTGCACTGGTGCCACCAATCTTGCCCCCCTCCGGAACCTGATTCCCCTACCCCAGTTGTCATCCCCTGCCTTTATCCACCTCATTCTTCCCCCTGCGCGGACTTACCTGGTCCATTGGGTGTCACTGTGTCCACTGGCGCCGGCGGGAAGACTACAACCTTCCCACCTGCACTCCTAGTACTAACGCTGTCACAAAGTGCTTTATGGCGCTTTTCTGACCGCTCACGCCAGCGGAACACGCATTTCGCCAGCACAATCCATGGATACGTTTGGACCATAAGTTTCAGTTTCTCTTATGACACAGATAGCTTACTATGCTGGTGTTAAAAGTTGTCCCTTGACACTAATGTGATATCAAGGGTGCACTGTACTTGAATCTGCTGATCGTATGAATTGGATTTCTCAAGACAATGGCATCAGCTTCTTTAGCACCACACTAAGGGCGCAATCCAGCCCAAAGTTCGGTGTCAAAAGTGCCGCAAAGATTGGTGGCAAAAGTGCCGTAAAGCACGAACTCCCCTTCCCTTGAAGTGAGCCCTGGCCGCGCCAGCACGGGCCACATCTAGGCAGGATCAGGCTGTAAATCTCTTAATAGTAATAATAATAATAATATACAATATTTATATACCGCCTTTCTTGGTCATTGGATTTCTCCTCCGACTTTAATAGAATAGAAATGTAGAATATTCAGGCTGTAGAATGTTCAGGCTGCATCCATGATATGACAGTCTGATATAGCCTGCATATTTAGCAACTACTGAAAACCTGTAGACATTAACAAGGGGATATTTATTTTGATGCGTGATATTGTGGGATGAAACTGGCATTGAATAAAATCACAGGTTCTCCTTGCATGTGATGTACTTTTACAAGAAAAGAAAATGGACTCCCTTGTAAAGGCTTGTAACGATAATGGAAACGACATCTCTCTCTCTCTCTTCCCCCCCCCTTTTTGGCAGGTGGGTTTTTTTAATAGTTTGAACCAAACTCTGCTTTGTTTTTCAACTTACATAATAGGGAACTTTAGAACAATTCTGCCTAGCTTTCTTTTTCTTTTGAGTACATTCTTTTCTTGAGAATATTCCACTTCACTTTCATTCATTCTGAACAACTAAAGCTGCAGTCCTCAGCCCACTTAGTAGGATGCAAGTCCCACTGAACTCAATGAGACTTAACTTCCAAACACATACAAATAGCTCTTCAATGTACTTGTGTATTCAATGTACTTGTGTATCTCCTTAAATGTCTATGAGATCCAGTTCGTATACATTTAAAACCTTGGCAACTATTCATTATTCTTCCACTGAAGGCAACCTGAGAAAGTTCCACTGCAGAACTTTGATGCTGATATAAGCTGGTTTTTAGTGGAGACCCTTAAGGCTGATTCACACTAGCCTTTCCATGCACGTTTGCTCTACTCTAACGTCTGTACGTGCGTCTAGCAGTTCTCTGAACGTTTGCCCGCCTTCTTGAAGAAAGCGCAGCTGTGATTGGGTGAAGAGAAATGCGCTTCTCTGATTGGTGAGCTGCCTAGTACCGGGAGCATAAACGCTAGCTTAAACGCGAGCGCTTCAAAAAGATAAACCGAAACCATCTCTCCTGGACGCGTCGTGAGCTCATGTCAGACGCAAGCATGAAAAACGCACGAAAAGAAGCCAAAACGCGCACGGAAAGGGCTAGTGTGAATGGGCCTTTACACCCGCCACTGAAATCCTTCCTATTCAGAACATAGCAATAGTTTGGGGGAGAGCAGCCAATGGACACACCACCTCCCATTCATGGTCACAAGTCATTTTCTAACATATAAAAAGAAAATGTTTTGCTCTTCCCCAAGTGCTTGGAAATTGTGACTGAGCAAGTGAATGGAGAATTAGTCACCGGCATCACACAGTTACTGTAAGCATGTAAGAGTGTGTCATTGCAAAAGTATCATTTTTGTTGCTAGCATCTGATTAACACACATTGGCTCCAATCCAGTGTTCTTATGCAGCTTTCCCATGCAGTTTCAGCAAGACCCGTCTGAAACCCTGAAGAACTGCCTGCAGTCACTGTAGCCAGTGTTCACTTAGGCTGTGTTTGTTTTTCACATTCCAGCGCTAGGAACGCTGGAGAGATAGTGTTCCCCCCCCCCCTCATTCTAGCACACTTAGGTCACGGGTTTTTTAAAACTTCTAGCACACTAGCCACACTAGCAATTTGAACTGCAAGCTTGAAGCTAGAAAAGATGGTGGCCTCATGCACCAATAGGAAAGCTGTTTGGCTGCAAAGGAGCTTGGGAGATGTAGTATGAGGGACCAGGAAATAAGAGCAATCTTGCAGGGGTTCTCAACCTCTTCCCAGCCGAGTACCACCTCTGGCACCACTTTCCTGCTTCATACCACCGGAATTGACTGGTGATGACATCATCACCAGTTCCTTCCAGGTTTCCAGGCTTTTGTAGGCCTGATAATGCAATTAGGAGGCTCTGGGCAGGTGGGAGGGCCCTTCTCAGAGGCCCAAGAGGCTTGACCAAAGGCAGGAGCCTCTCAGGAGTGAAAGCGTTCCGCCGAAAGCACTACATCCAAGCATGGTTCAGGTGGTTCGGCGGTCCGAGTACCACCAGCAGTCAGCAGAAGTACCACTGGTGGTACTAGTACCACTGGTTGAGAACCAGAATGAATACAGAATTCATTCAAAACAGCTAAGGTGGCTTGCAGAAACACTGTGTCATCTTCAGATTCCCATCCAATTCTTGTAAATAAATATTTAACGCTAAAAAAGCACACTGAACTAAAGTAAGACGCCATTTTGTCGTTTTTAAAGTGAGCCGCACTAGAGGCATGCTAGAAACGTCACTTCCTCCTATTCGCTATTAGAAAAACAAATGCAGCCTCTGATGGACCAGTCGTCCGACTCAGTAGAAGGTAGTTTCCCTTCTGCCTCTCTTGGCAGCTTCAGTGGAGAAAGCACTGCATGTACAAAACTGTCTCCAATAAAGTGAATGGGAAGTCTTGCTGTGCACAAAAGCTCTGGTTTGGGCCCTTGAATTCCCACATGTGCAAAGATCCACAGTTAAATATGTTGATGTTAAGACAGCCTTGGAAAGGATGTTTTTATTTGCAGACCATTCAAATAAAGTTTGAACTGTGTTATATATATATATAATTTCTTTGAGCACCTTTAGTGTCCCCATGTAGCCCTAGTTTATATTCTTCAGAAGTACAGTTCTGCTGTTGCAAAGCTAACACTATTCTCACCTTCCAATAAAGTCACCTCGTCTTGATATATTTTAGGTCACACTTACCGTAATTGACAACTGGTTCTGTGACCGGGGGGGGGGGGGGGAGACTGAAAAGAATTCCGTTCAAAGGAAAGATGATTTGGTTAAAGAATTAGTGCTTGTTTAGAGCTGTGACCTGGGTCAGGACTGGGAAACAATCAGGCGCATTTGCATATGTCAACTTATATAAAAGAATTCAAATCTCAAAAATAGCCAATTAGCCAATAGTGACACTGAGCTTCAGAAGACTAATAAAAAAAACTGGCCATGGCACCTCTTTTTTAAAAAAAACGTAGCAAGGGGTAAGAGAGGAGGTGACAGCCAGCATGGTGTAGTGGTTCACAAGGTAGACTTGGAGCAGGAATACCTGGGTTCAAATCCCCACTCGGTCATGAAGCTTAACTAGCAGCCCAATCCTATCCTTTTCCCTTGCCATAGCATGCAGCTGCACCAAAACAAGCTGCACTGTATGCTATGTAGGGGGGCAATTGGGAAGGCTTGGGAGAGGTAAGGGAAAATATTTTTCCTTACTCCCCCGATTGCTAATGGACCTGCCCCAGCTCTTAGCTTGCGCAAGTCCAAGGAAACAAAGGGGGCATGCTGGTTGGTTCCAGAGGTGATAGCATCTGACTCAAGTTGCTCTCACCGGGGGCCACCCTTTCCCACCTCCGACATGCCCCTGTGCCGCCCCAATTCTCCCGCCCTGTTCCACCCACCCCCCTGCCCCGTTCTGCCCACCCTGCCAACTTACCAATGTTGGCAGGGCTCTTCTTTGCCACTACACATGGAGCACTCATTGCCGTCTGTGGTGGCAACCTGGAAGAGCGTGGCTACATGTGCTTCCGGATCAGCATTCACAACACCGTAAAGCGCATTCCACCGCCAGAACACTAGTTCCAGCAGCAGACAAGCTGCATAAGACTGAGCCATAGGTGACTTTGAGCTAGTAAATATCTCTCAGGCTAGTCTTCAGGACTGGTTGAGAATAAAAGGAGGGGAAGGAGATTGCCTTGAATTCCTTAGAGGATGGATGGTTATATAAATGTGATAAATAAGCTTTTAATTAGCATTCATTATCCCTTTGGAGGGGGAGGAAAACTTTGAAGATTTTTATGCTGGGGCAGGTTTGGATAACTTGTGAAAACCGTTTCCTCCCCAAGCTCAGTGCAGCCCATTAACCATGGGCAGTGGGGAATCACTGCCACTTTGTGATGCACAGATAATAAAAGAATATGCAGATGGATGTGAGAGTGACAGCCCAATCCTGTGTAACTCTTGCACCGGTGTAACAGTAGTGTAAGAGCACTTGCGTAAGAGCACTTGTGCCAGTGTAACTTGCCGTACGCTGACGGACGCGGGACAGATGCCAGCGCAACTCTGCCAGTGCAGGGGGCATTCTGGGGATGTCTGAATGCCCCCAGAATGCCCCCTGCACCAGCGGAGTTGTTCCAGTGTCTGTTCCACATCCGGACTGCATATGCATGGCGTCCGAGGGGGGTTACACTGTTGTCCATCCTGCGTCCGTCAGCATACGGCAAGTTACACTGGCCTAAGTGCTCTTACACCGGTGGATCTACTGTTTGCAAGAGTTACACAGGATTGGGCTGTAACTGTTGGGACCATAGCCTAACTTCTAGAAAGGCAACCTGAGAAATGGCAGCTTCTTCAAACTGACCTTTTTTGTCTGAGTGGCTTATTACATTACCAAAGCACAATCCATGCATAATGTAGTAGTACATTCCACAGTTCTTAAGAAGAGAGCTCCGTACATAAGGTTGTGACGTACGTTTCCTTGGGAGTAAACACACTTGAACTCAGTGGGGCTTACGGCCGAGTACTCATGCATAGAGTGGGCTGCATGTGTCTGCTTAAGGCTTAATTAAAAACAAGAATGAATATTCTCAGCGTCAACTTTGTTGGTGGGAGGGCTCCATGATAGCTTGTTGTAGGGTTTTGTCATTGTCAATCTTGCTGGCTTCAAGATTGAAAAGCAACATTTTGTTCTTGTGCGCTGCAAAGAATTCTTCTGAAAAATAAAAAAGTCAAGTTATATTGCAGACGTTGTGTGTGTTTCTCTGTTTGTCTGAGTTCTGTATATATACAATTGTCATGCTTTATTTGCAACAGGAGTGGTGCTGGGGATCAAATCCACCAATAGCTGCAATCCTAAACATGCTTACTAAAGAATAAGCCCTGTTGAACACAACAGGAATTACTTCTAAGTAAACATGCCCAGGATTGGCTCTGAGAATCTCAATCCTAGACCTGCTGTTACTGCTTCCCTGGGTTCTACACCACTTGACCAACTGAGGTACAGTTGGCCCTTCTTATCCGCGGGCTTGGCATCTGTGGATTTCACCATCCGCAGAATGACCAAGAGGGGCCTCTGGAGTCCTCCGAAGGCTGCTTCCGGGTTGGGCCTGGCCCTCAACTCATTCCATTGGCCTCTGTGGGCCTTAGTACGCCTCTCGGAAGTGACTGGAAGTGACTTTCGGTTTCATGTCATTTCCGAGAGGCGTTCTGAGGCCCATGGAGGCCAATGGAGTAGGTTGCGGGCCCGGCGTGACCCAGAAGTGGCCTCCAGAAGCCCCTCTCACTAGATCCCTGTAAGTCATTGCAGCACTGCAGTGCGACTTCAGCATCTGTGGATTTTGGTATCCATGGGGGGGGGGGTCCCTGAACCAATCTTCCGCGGATACCAAGGGTCCACTGTACTTCTCCTTATCTCAGTTTTGCCCTTCCTTGAGGGCTGGCGATACTGGCCTGGAAAGGAGTAAGTGTTATTATAAAACTGCATATCTTCCCAATCACAGTCCTACTGCATCAGGTGACTAGCTGGTTCGCTTAATATAATTCAAGGCTATCCTGAATTACTACCAAGTTGTCTGATGATTTTATACAGGTTCATAAACTGCTGGGAACGAGGATGTGTCTTTCAAATGTTAAGATTATAGTGTTCATATAAATGCCAGATGCGTTTTGATTTTCAGTCGTCCTCCCTGACTTAATATCCCAGAGTTATCTATCAAAATCCACATGACACATAATATTTTTCCACATCAGAGTAGCTATATTGCATATTACTGGTGGGTTCTGAACAGTTTGAGAGCTTGAAAACCTAACTGGGATTAACTTGAGTCGCAGATGAAGGAAATGTGCTTGATCCCTCTCATACGTATGATTGACAGCACAATCCTATGCATGTCTACTCAGAAGTAAATCCCATTGTGTTCAATGAGACTTACTCCCAGGAATGTGTGTATAGGATTGCAGTAATAAATGCTGTGGAAATGTAAAGACATCTTGATTGCTAGGCTTACCATATCGCCGACCGGGACGTTCCGTTTTGCCCTTAAGGGAGGCGGGGGGAGGGGCGATAGAAGCCGGAGCATCGCTCCGGCTTCTATCGCCCCTCCCCCCACCTCCCTTAAGGGCAAAACGGAACGTCTCGGTCGGCGATATGGTAAGCCTATTGATTGCTGCCTCCTGACTTACATACATTTGGTAGATTTGGCAGAGATCCTGTGGCTCCTTACCGACAGAGCGGGATCCAACCACAAGGAAGCAGCATAGAAATAGTCTCTTACCCACAGCAAGCATAGAATTGGCCCCTTACCTGCAAGATTGCTTTAAAATTATGTGGATTTCCACTCCCCCCATCTTTATTTAAATGCCATACAAAGCATAAAATGCATCTCAGTCCACTAGTCTATACAGTATTTATATCTAATGAGTTCCTAAAGTAAAGGGTATGTATGCCTATTAACCAAAAAGATAGCAAATCAGAGGAGAAATAATACACAAACATTCATAATATTGGAATCTACAACCTGGAATGATTTACACACAATGGTCAAAGTTGAAGCCCCAGCAAGTCAAGTAAACCATAATTTCCCAGGGTATATAGACCTCAGAATGAGGTTACAAGTCAACATTTTGAAAAATATGTTTTTGATTCATTGGAAATTATTCTCATTGGATGCACCTGATTTAATTTCTACCACCAACAGACAATTTCTACCACCAACAGACATAGTTCATCCTTACACCATGTGAATCGACCAGCTAATATTTGTTGTTGTTCTAATTTCTAGGGCTTAAGTACAAAATCCTGGAGGTTATGTTAATGCAAGAAAGTACACTATTTGCAAGCTCTGTCCACAAAGGTGAGGCATTGTTGTGCTTCATTCTGATCATTTCGTTTTACCACTTTTAAAATGTTGCATTAAGCTGCATCTCCTTTGTGTTCTACAGTCACTGTGTTCTACAGTGATTCTGTGTTCACTGTGTTGTACAGTGAATTACTCAGTGATTCTGATCTCATCCTCTCCACAAGTTGGATCTGTAGAATTTGAGGGCTGGTTTACACATTGAAACAGCGTCTGTATAGTGGATTTTATATATATCAGCTATGATGGAGGAACTCATGAGGTAGATGGCCTCATTCAAATGGAGAATATCAACCAATGGTTTGGGTCCAGGATACTTCAGGGAATATCATCTTTCATACGAGCCTCTCTATGCGCTACATCAATCAAACATCTCATCAAACATCAATCTTTCTCCAGGAGTCACTGTTGTGTGATGTCAGGCTGGTTAAGACTAGGTGCAGGGCCTTTTCAGTGGTGGCACTCATGTTATGGATCCCACTCCCCTCAAGAAAGAGGCCTAGAGAGCACTCTCGCTACTGCATTTCCTCCATACAGAACCTATTCTTAAAGAAATGGCTGGAGGAGAGCCTGAGTGTTGCACAAGTCCTTCTGATGCATCACCATACCTTTAACACAAAGGCAGCGTGAGACATTTTCGTTTCTGAGACATAAAACCTCTTGTGGTAGTAAAAACATAAAATAAATAATGGTCAAGTTGCTGCTCTTTTGTGGTAGCCTGCAATCTGCTGCCTGAGTCAGGCTGCTTCACCCTATGTAGTGGGTAAGGCAGGACCAGTTTTAATGACAGAGTCCACTGTTACCTTAATGGTTAATCAGTTGGACCTCGCTATCTGCAGGGATCCATTCCGGACACACACACACACACACACACACACACACACACACACACACACACACACCGTGGATAGCAAGGATCCGCGGATACAACAAACTTATTGTGGAATGAAGCTTTTGCAGACAAGAACCTATTTCATCTGACATTGGCACAGCTTTAGGGATCCACAACTGCATCCAGACATTGCACAAGCAAACGTGTACAGATTGAGGGGATCTGCCTCTATACCAGTATAAATATGCACCACTAGCAAAAAGACTAAATGGCCATGGGAAGAGCAAATGAAAATGCAGCACTTCCAGAACCTGTCGCTATGATGTCGGTTTACAAAATAGCAACTCACACAGGTTGGTGTGAATGAAGAACTTTCTACAGCAAATAGGCTTGTATGAAAATAACATCTCCACCCTTGCAAATCTCTGCAATAGCTCTTTTCAATAAGAGTCTGGCAGAACTGGTATAGTTCTCACTACACAAAAACAAATCAAACCAGAAGTCCTGCACTTCTGCAATTGAAAGAACCATGCAAGGTGCAAAGTCCATGCGACGTGCATGGTAAACGGCTGCTCTTTGTTTTTATTGTGCAGAGGTGGCGGACTGAGGTGGTATCGGGCAGTGTTCCTGGTTCTGCCACTGCTATGTGAGCCTAAAACCACCACCACAAATGTAGGAATGTAGGATGTAGAGACTGCCTGGTTAGGGATCATGTGGAGGATCTCTCCATTAGTACAAATACTCTTCGGACAAATGCCATACAAAAGGTCAAGTGCGGGGCTGAGGATGGAGCTTAGAATCACAGAGGCTCAGGAGTTGGATTTACTGACAACCCCTTACCCCCTACAAACATATTCACTATCCATGTGAAGGTAAGGTGTGAACAGGGTTATCCGTGAAAGGCATGTACTAAAATTTCCCAATCGATCTTAATGTTCTGCACATTCTGGACATTGACCATAACATTTGGACAGACAAATCACTAGCTTGGATAAAATCAATAGAGAGACACACATCTATAACATCATCTAAGGCTGGTTTTGTCCTATAGCTCCCCCTGCTGAAATTTTCCTTTGAGATAATTCCATTTCAACAAACTTCCTTTTCTGCAAATCACACAAAGTGTGAAATTTCTCAAGAAACAAAACACCTTTACTTTTTTTCTCTTTCTCTGAATCCCTTTCACATTAGCCCAATGTTTATATCCATTCATTTATGCTTCCAGCAATCTTACATTTTAATTTCTTTCCCCAGCCAGGCTTGCCTATTTTGAACCACTCCTCCTTTCCTCTTCTTTCTTATGCTGGTTTCTCTGCTTGCTCACTCACTATTCCTGTAGTCCTCAATCTCAACCAGATATACAGTAGTTTGTCCATTGGGCCCAGAGAATGATCAAAAGAGGCATGCCACAATTTCACCACTTTCACAACTTTGGCTGATCGCATGGAAAGGTACATAAAGACTTACCTTTCTGTCCTGGGAGATTCATGGTCTGGAGAAATGTGGAGTCAACCATTCTTGTTACCCAGCTATGCTTATAAGGGCGCAATCCAAACCTACTTAGACCGCCTTCGTAACCAGCGGCCCAGCGAAAACGGGAGGCCCCAGAATGGAAAGGGGATTCAAATCCCCTTTGAATTCCCCTTTTGGAGGGGATTTGAATCCCCTTTCCGTTCTGGGGCCTCCCGTTTTCGCTGGGCCTCTGGTTACAATGGCGGCCTAAGTAGGTTTGGATTGCGCCCTAAGTGAGCATTAATATGTACAGTTGTGATTTGTGTCCTGATTTTTATTCCTTTGATTTACAACCTCTCAAGCTTCTTTCTTTTCATACCTTATGAACTGGTACTCCAATGTGTTTGTTCTTGTTTTTCTTAGTTCCTATTTTTCTTAGCTCTTACTTATTTGTAGAATGTTTGTAATTATATGAGCATTCTGGAAAAAACACAGAAAAAAACCCCATTATTAGTATATTTTTACAAATGTTTGGGAGTTTAAGATAAGGTCTAAAACTTTCATGGCCAGCAACAAAATAGGTAGATCGAATCAAGGTCACAGGGTTAAAAGCCATCTCTGCAATAAAAACTTTATAATTAAAACATTAAAACCAAAATAAAACTCATTAAAATCATAAAAGTCTCTCATTACGCAGAATTAAAAAATTACATGCTGTCGGGAAACTCCGTCGTTTGAAACATTTATTTTTAATAAAATAAACTCAACAGATGTTACAGGCTTTTTGACGTTTCGCCAACATACATTTGTGGCATCTTCAGAAATCCACAGCACTGACATGAGACGACCTTAAAAATACAGCTTTGGAAGCCCGGATGAATTGCAGCTACCTGTACTCTTCATACTGTATTGCAATACGTCCGGGCTTCTAAAGCTGTATTTTTAAGGTATCATATCATACTGGTCCTGTCAGCATCTTGAATGTCATTATCACCCTTTGGTGGTTTCACATCTTTCTTGAATTTTTGGTATGTTCTCTGAAAGATGTTCCTGGTTGCTGTAAGCAGAAATTTCCTTTTTTAAACAAATGTCTGAAGTCACCAAGGAAACAAGACATGGGAAGCAGTGGCTGCTGCTCGTGGTCTTCTTAATTATCCCGCATTCATTCTCCATTGCAAGGTATTGAAAATCACTAATCTCAAGACACGATAAGAGTATGATCCATATAAACACCGTCCTTCCCTCTCCAGTGTTGCTAGGTCACAATATATGTATGAATACGATTTTGCAGAAAATAGGATTATTGTGGCACACAGCATCCTGAACATTTACTGCCAAGAGGTGACTTGCTAACAATGGGATCCATAATCCTCGCAATACTCGCCTGAAGAGCATCCTAATGTTTTCAAGTACTGTACATTTCCTCAGCAGCTGTGAACTGTAAATAGGAAGATGGATGCTACATTGCCAGAGAGCCTTTGTGTTCTTTGTGATGAGCTGGACATAAAAAAAAAAGACACATCCCTAATAAGTGCTAAAGGTAGAAATGAGCCAGAACAGAAGATTCTTAATGGGTATGACGAAGTATCTTTCTTGCCGCCCTTGGGGAAAGAGAGGGATAAAGATACTTAACAGAAAAAAGGTGTCCATCAAAAGTAAAGCCTCTCAAAATGTACTCAGCGTTGCTTTGAAGGCAATGGCCACTGGCGTGTTGATTATAAAATCCGAGTAGATTCTCCTTTGAAGCCCTGGATGTGTGACCGCTCTGTTACATGAGTGCTTTGAAGTTCAAGAGAGTCTTAATAGAGCCTTTACAACCTAGAAAAATGCTAGCACCACAGAAAGCAACCTGGTTTTTCTCTCCTCTTTATACAGATATACAATGGATAAAACCAGTTAACATTAAGGACTACTAAACCATCGCATGTGCACAGCTGCTTTGAGTTCAGTTGAGAAACCTGGAGCTACCCTAGCTGAATCAATAGCAGCCAGAGAGTAAGGAACCTAAGTCATTTGCCCAGGCTACATTCAGATAACATATTCTGGGAACTGGCATTGCATAGTGGCTAAGAGACGTTCCTGGTTGCTGTATGTTCCTGGGAGCTATGAATCAGAACCTCCTCAAACTGAATCTCATCTCTGCCATAAACTCACTCGGTGACCTCAGGCAAGCCACTCCCTCTCAGCCTCAGCTCTCCAGCTGCAATATGGGGATAATACGACCTACCTGACTGAGTTGTTAAAAAGACAACATGATCAGGGTAGCACGTATAAAGTGCTTTGCACTGGCATTCAGAGGGTGGTGTAGAACCGTAAGTGGAGCAGGAAGCCGCTACGTGTGTGTAAGCGGCCCCTCCCCCTTGCCGGTTGGAGTCATTCCCAGCGGGTGATAGCTACCACATGGGCAGAACAGAGCCACCCACGCATTAGCCATTGTCCGCTGGGAATGGCTCTGATCGGGGAGGGGAGGGGCTGCTTACACACACGTAGCAACGTCCTGCTCCACTTATGGTTCCACATCACCCCCAGAAGGCCAGCGGTGCTTTGCACATTCCAAAAGTGCTATACAAATGCTAAATATTATTATTTCCAAGAGTCAGGGAAGAATCCATGAATCACCAGTGGCACAGGGGTGGGTTACCTGGCAGCTGACATTGATACCAACCTGGCCTGGGGTGACATTGGCATGATGCCTAATGTAATGTGAAATTATTGGGGCCCACATAAAAATGCTGGCATGTCATGTCCTCTATAACAGGGAATGCAGATTGATTCAAATATAAAGTGCTAGGAAATACTCTGCACAACCATTTGATTTCTCCTATTACAAAAGGAAACTGCATTTTTTTATCATCGTCGCCATCGTCATCCAGTCTGCCATGAGCTAGAGACAAACGGGAAAGGAGATGAGTGATGATTCTTCATTGGGGTGAAACAAGTCAAGGTTGAGAGAGGAGGAGAAGAGTGATTGCAAGACAATATGGTCCAGTTTTGACATCATTGCTGTATGGACCACTTCAGCTTGGAAAGGGTTTATGGGCCACCGTTCCACACAGTTGATAAAAGCTTTTCTGAGCCTACATGATAGGGCAGAGTAGGACAGGGAATATAGATCTATAGAGATATATGGCACTTTTCTCAGTGGCTGTTGAGGATGAGACCTGACAATGGATCTGGGAAGCAAACATCCATGGTCTACATTGGAGACCTGTTCAAGGCAAGATGCTCTGTGTATACTTGAAGTAAAATGCCTGGAGACAACAAAGATAACTGGAAGACCTCTCACGTTTGTGCCATTTGTCGTCTTATGGAAGTCGAAGGGAAGAGGAATTTCTCTTTGGGTTTCAGTTTAAAGAGCAAGGTCATTGTTTGAGAATGTGCCTGAAAGTTCTGTCTGTATGCTGTGCCTGCATACCCATATGTTTGCTTCTGTCTTTGCCATGAGTAACACAGCGCCATCAGACAGCCTACCTGCATCGTTTCCACTTCAACCTCTCCTCCAAAGTTCCCTTTCACTGAATATGTGGCCTGTTTTCTCTCTTGATTAGACTTGAGGGAGTGGTCATTGAAAACTTCACTGTTTTAAGTCCCATCGTTTAGCAAACTGGGAAACTCATAAAAATAGCCCTGTGAGTCAAACCAAAAGGTCCATTTGACCCTGCATTTTATCAGAGACTTTATCCTCTGAGACTGCACCCAACTAAGTAGTAATGGAGGTAAGCCATTTATCTGATGCTTTGTCCCTACGGCCTCTACAGATGAATGACCCCCCTTAGGTCAGTGGAGGGTAACTGCAATATACGCTGGATCACATTTATCAATCAATACGTTTGCAGATGCCTCTGAAAAATGTGATTCCTTTTCTAAATTTTGTTTCTAGCCACGACAGGTCTTTCTGAGCAAGGCTTATTTTACCTATGATCTATGAGTGGCATCCACAATTTCCTTTTCTTTGGAGCAAAGACTCTCGCTCTGGAGAAAGGGAACCTGTGACAGCCGCCCTATGTGTATAACAGCTGAAACACAAATAATGCTTTACTCCAATCTACTTGGAACTGATCGATTTGTTATTTTTGGGATTGCACTTCCACTGCTCTTTGAAGAAAAAATGGTTTTACACTGGCCATCTTCCAGTGTTCTGGAATGGTGTACAATTTTAGGGATGTGTTACATATTTTAGTTAATAGTCCCTAGACCATTCTTTGATAAATGCTTTCTGGCCAAGGAGGCATGGTAAGTTGTAATTTGTAAATTAACTAATTCAATTAACTAAACTTTCATCCTTTGTCTCTTTTATTTGACAGAGTGCCCAGGGCAAATTTATATCACAGAAAATCCCAACCTCATTTGGCTGGGGCCTCACTCCATAGCTTACCTATGATAAAGGTTAATGCAGCTACATTGGCAATGTAGAATAGCAAAATATACTTATTTGAATGTATAATGCCAGACTCCTTTAGCAAACAATGTGACATTTTCGTGATGGTAGAGCTCAGCCCCTGCAACGATGAAAGCACTCATTTAATCTCCCTGCAAGTTTTGCAATGGTACCCCTGCTTTTCCAGTGGCTTCACACAGCGATCCAAACAACAGAGAGGAGAAGACACTGCATTGATGAGACACAAAAGAGGCATATCCGTTTTAAAAGATTCTGTTTGCCGAGAAAACTGTGTGCAGCAGCCTGTTTAATTAACTGTCTAGAACTGACAAAGACAAACTCCCCATTCTTTATCTGTGTGTTTCCTTGTATCACAATTAAGCTTGTGTACTTATTGTAGCACAGATACAAAATAAAGTTGAAAGCTGGGATCATTAAATAAAGAGGCATGAAAAATCAAGGTGTACGGAAGGCACGGACACCTGAGTATTTTTTTATTTTTTTTGCAGGAAGCTGTTACTGGGCCCACTTGCTGTTCTGCCAGTGCTATCCCTGCTGCCATGCTTTTAACCACTGCGGTATATGACAGCCTCTCTTTACTTCCACGCATATACAGGTGGGCCCCCATATCTGCTGGGGATATGTTCCAGGCCCCTCCGTGGATACTTGAAACTGTGGATAAGAGAGAACACCCCTCCATGGTTTCCTGAGGGGCCCCCCACCCTGCCTCCCCTGCAGGCAGGCATGCTTGCCCCCCCCCAGCTCTTATTTTTCTTTCAGCAAGCTTTGTTTCTTCCTTAAAACAAACAGAGAAGCAGCCTCCATTCCTGGCAAATAGAATGAGACTAAGTCCTAGAGAGGCTCTGCAAGGTTTCTTGCAGAGCCTCTCTAGGACTTAAGTCTTGTTCTACTTGCCTGCAATAAGCAGCCAGAGGCTGCTTCTCCTGTTTGTTTAAGGAAGAAATGACGCTTACTGGGAAAAGAGTAAAAGCCTGGCGGGATACCCACAATCCGTGGATAACTGAAACCATGGATAGCGAATCAGTGGGTATGGGGGCCCACCTGTACATGTATAATTAGAATCAGTTCAAAATGCAGAAAGTGGTACTGAAAGGCAAGGCCACGGCAACTATTTCAGAATGGTGGTGCCAATTTCAATCATTCTTTTCGTGCCAATTACCTACCTATTGAGGTTAACAACGGATGTTTACCCTACGGGCAGATTGGGCTGCCAGCCAGAGTGCGTTGCAATAGCGGAACAACTTAGCCCTGACAGCACATTTTGGGAGTGCTGCTCCAAGAGGCAGCAGCACTCCTCTGCCATCTCCGGTTCCCGCTGTCCCCGCTGGAGCAGGTAAGGCAGCTGCAGGGATGAGGTGGGCAGTGTGGGGGTGGGAGGTGGGCAAAACTGGGTGGGGGAGGGGGGAGGCTGTGGAAGGCGATGGAGCCGGTGGAGCATGCCGGAGCCTATCCCTCATTTTGCAGTCTCCCCACCCCCTTTCTTCTCCTCAGATGTGTGCCAGCTGAAGAACTGGTGCAGGTCTGAGGAGACCCATTACGGAGCAGGAAGCTTACGGAGGGGTAAGGGGAAAAATAATTCCCCTTTCCCCCCATTGGAAAGTCTTTCAATCTGCCCACGTCCCCCAGATACAGCATGCCCTTTTTTGACGCAGCTGCATAAGCAGGGGGGAAGAAAGGACTGGGCCCTAACACATGGAAGACACACAACCATATCATCCACAACTACACATGTCTGCAATATATCAGTGTGCATTCACCCTGCATCTTACACAAGTACGGTGCAGATTATGTAGGGGCCGAAAGTGATGACATTGTTTTGTCCAATTTTTATCTTTTTTTAGAATCACTTCAAGACTTTCTGATATCACCTTTTTTTCCTCCATCAGCCCAAATAGCTACCAGTTGATTTCCCTAAAAAGAAAAACAGTCAAGTAGAACATGAGATCCAAGCATCAAAATGAACCAAACCATGAAAAAAGTTGGAATTATACTAAGCACCGAAACACAACACATAATCACAAATATGAAATGCAAATGTACTGTATTTCAATAAAATAACTGATCAAACATGAGCTGTCAGTTCTCTCCGTGCTACTGCTAAAAACCTAGAACGATTTATTCAGTAGGTATTCCAAATTCAATCAAAAGTAAAATGACAATGTGTTTTGACTGGTATCTTCTACTGGGAGTAGTCTTAAAAGGTTGCAAATCCCCAAATCAAAATCTTCCAACAATATTCAATCAAAAACATCTATTATTGTTGTTGTTAAGGATGTATTGTATACTGTAAACACTTTGCAACAAAACATTCACAAAACAGTTTATATAATAAAATAATGAATCAACTTTGGCAGCCCAATGTTGCACAACTTGCAGCAGACGGCCTAAATGAGCGGCGCCAAAGTGAGCGGCGCCAACCTCCGTGCCAGCACTGCTTACTCTAGAGGTGTCACGAATGTTCCTTACGGCACTTTTGCAACACCTTACGCTGGCAAAGTGCACGTTCCGCCTAAACGAAGGCAGGATCGTGCTCTGAATCTTATGTGTCTGCAAAAAGAAAAGATCTTAATTTAAAAGTGTGATTTATACATAGATATTATTGAAAGACTCACCCTTCAATACATTCAATTGATTGCATTTCCACTTTTGTTTAAAATTGCCTAGAAACCAGCTTTATTATGCTGGCAACATTGGCTGGAAATACAGGAATTTCAATAATGACAGTGCCCGGCTTTTTCCTGAGGCCTCGATGATTCTATAGCTGTGTGGAAGGGAAGAAATGATGCTTTTTAAGACTGACATTTTCTTTATTTTGAAAAGTCACCTATTTATTTTGGGTAAAACTAAAAAACACTGCGAGTGTTCTTTTTCAAACAATGAACTACAGGACTTGGTGCTCTACACAGTTCTTAACTGCTCTAAGACACACCTTTTCATTACAAATTATTCACCCAGACCATTTTGTGGTTTGGGTTTCTCCTCCCAGATGTTTCTAAATGTTTCCAGAACGGGCTCAGTTGCCTTCCCGGATTGGTCCCGAACCGTTCCAGGCCGGTGGAAGCCTCCGCCGGCGCTGCTTTTAAAATGACAAAAGTTACCTTTTTTTCCGGGCGCCGCCATGTTGGATCTCACAAAATCTCATGAGATCCAAGATGGCAGTGCCCAAATCTCATGAAGGCATGAAGGCAGTACAGTACCAGTTTGTGATATTTACTGCTCAAACAAAAATGCTAAAAAGAATATCCAGTGAGCATGTGTTTTCCCTTAGGCATATCTTAAACAATCTCTTTGGGTGCTAGCCTAGGTGAGTAGTCTCCAATCTGTGTGGTCAACAAAAATAAGAATTTAAGCTTGATTGCATGGACTCCAGGCAGCCGTGAGTGAGTGCATACCTGTGATTTTAACTTGTTTCCATTTATTGCCAGCATGAATCAGACTTGCATTGACTAGAATACCTACTGAGAGAAGGATTAAAAACACATCTTATAACAACAAAAAAATGAACGTCTTGAGACTAATCTATAATTCATACTTAGCAGAGGCTCTCTGAACAACCAAGTTATTGCCTTATGGAATAATAACCTCCTTTCCTCTTTTACTGTTGGAGAAAAAAGCAAACAATGCAGAAGGCACATAGCACCACTGTGCAATGGAATTAGGTATGTTACTCACAGATTGCCTCAGTCCAATATATAAATGAGAGCACTATGGTAAAGAAGAAAACAGTCACACACACGAAACTGGAAATTGTTGACATGCACCTTGCTTCAACAAAAGCAAAAATCTCTGGGTGCAGCTTCTCAGATATGCATTCACAATCCAAACCTCTTGGATGTGTCTGTCAATACAGATGGAGATATGGATGTACAGTATCCTCATCCACAATCATCATCGGTCACACATAACAGCTAGAGGTGGCTCATAATACCTAGCCCTGTTTTCATAATTCACTTCATAATTATCCCAAGGAATAACAATAATTAAATCTAGATAAAACAAAGAATTTCAAGACTAAACTATACACAAACTATCATAGCAACTTCAATTAAAAAAAATACAGAAAGGTCCATCTCATATAAGGCCCACTTGGCCCCTAATTGTACATATAGCACATAATTTCATCTTTGCCATATCCTATAAGTGGGTTCCAACAGGAAACAATGAAAATAACTTATCGCAAATGAGAAAGGAAGGTCCTTGATTTGGGTCTCCCTAAAAAGGGCCTTTCCACACACATACGTAAAACTAGTAGCTTAATAACTAACATGCACAGTCACGGGCAGACATGAAAAGCCACTTTAATTAACCATTTCCTACAGATGATTTTTCAAGAGCCACTGCTTGCTTACATCCTGTCCTGCAGACCATCAACTGTTGTTCAGGTGTTGACATGTCCCATCTCAGGACAAGGTGTTCATCCCATTATTAGGCTGAGTTTGTAGATCACAGCTTTGTGTACTGTTATCTGAGTATAATATAAAGGTAAAGGTATCCCTTGACAATTAAGTCCAGTCATGTCCGACTCTAGGGAAGGGTGCTCATCTCTGTTTCAAAGCCGAAGATCATGTGGCCGACATGACTCAACACCGAGGCGCATGGAACGCTGTTACCATCCCACTGACGCGGTACCTATTAATCTACTTGCAATTTCTTGCTTTCGAACTTCTAGGTTGGCAGGAGATGTCGCACAGATTCGAACTGCCGACCTTTCGATCGACAGCTCATGGTTCAGTGGTTTAACCCACTGCGCCACCCGCTGGCTCTGAGTATAATATACTAGTACAGAAAAATGTACGGACCGGCCATGGAACAACCGACTGGTTCAAAATTGGGAAGGGAGTACGGCAAGGCTGTATATTGTCAACCTGCCTATTTAACTTATATGCAGAGTACATTATGAGAAATGCAGGGCTGAATGAATCGCAAGCCGGAATCAAGATTGCCGGGAGAAATATCAACAACCTCAGATATGCAGACGATACCACCCTAATGGCAGAAAGTGAAGAAGAACTAAAGAGCCACTTGATGAGGGTGAAAGAGGAGAGTGCAAAAGTTGGCTTGAAACTCAACATTAATAAAACTAAGATCATGGCATCTGGGTCCATCAATTCCTGGCAAATAGAAGGGGCAGAAATGGAAGCAGTAACAGATTTTACTTTTCTGGGCTCCAAGATCACTGCAGACGGAGACAGCAGCCATGAAATTAAAAGACGCTTACTCCTTGGAAGGAAAGCTATGGCAAACTTAGACAGCATAATAAAAAGCAGAGATATCACCATGCCAACAAAAGTCCGCATAGTCAGGGCGATGGTGTTCCCAGTAGCAATGTATGGTTGCAAGAGTTGGACCATACGGAAGGCTGAGCGCCGAAGAATAGATGCTTTTGAACTGTGGTGCTGGAGAAGACTCCTGAGAGTCCCTTGGACTGCTAGGAGATCAAATCAGTCAATCCTAAATGAAATCAAGCCTGACTGTTCCCTGGAAGGACAGGTACTAAGGCTGAAACTCAAATATTTTGGCCACCTAATGCGAAGAGAGGACTCTCTGGAGAAGACTCTGATGCTGGGAAAAATTGAAGGCAAAAGGAGAAGGGGAAGGCAAAGGATGAGATGGTTAGACAGCATCACCGATGCAACGAACATGAAAATGAGCGAACTCAGGAAGATAGTGGAGGACAGGAAGGCCTGGCGGGATATGGTTCATGGGATCACGAAGGGTCGGACACGACTTAACGACTGAACAACAACAACACAGAAAAATGGTTCTTTGATCACTTTTTGTTTTGTTTGTTTTGATTTCGAAGAACTTCTCTTAGTCAACCTGTTTATGTAGTCTTTCGGCTAACGATCCGTAAAGAGCGTTTGCGATTACTTTAGAGTAAGGGGCCTTACTAAGGGCCGCTGGTGCGAATGTTCCCTTCCCCCCGAGGAGACCCTGGGCCATGCCAGAGTGGCCTGGGAAAAGCGTAGGATCTTTATGCAGGATTGGGCTGTTACTCTGGTATACAGAGGTGAGTGCAATACAGATTTCCCTAGACTAGAGCAATGGTTCCCAAACATTTTAGCACCAGGACCCACTTTTTAAAATGACACTCTCAGGTCCCACCTAGCTTTACACCTTTTAAAAAAAGTGATCTAGAAAGAAATATTTATTTATTTACAAGTAATATTGTATTTATTTATTTGCAAAAAAAACCTCAATCCATTTCTCATAATGAGACTGCCATAATGAATAGCCTCAAGGCTTGAGGGGCTTAACTATGGTACCCAGCCTTCACCTGCTCCCACTACCTGTCATTAATGGACTTGGAAAAATGCACCATAAAAAAGATGCTCAAACATTTATCTCCCTATATTTACATAAGTTTGCAAACTGCACGAACTCAATTGTTTGCAGGGCAATGAGCAGATATCTGATTTTTGAAAAGCCTCTGGGCTTGAGGCAATTAGTTATCTGATCTTTCCATTACCCGTTTTTTCATTGGAAGTTCTGTGGGACCCACCAGAAATCAGGTCGCGACCCACCAAGTGGGTTCCGACCCACAGTTTGAGAAATGCTGCCCAAGAGAGAGGCAGTGACTTGCACTTACCTTGGATCAATCAGCCATGGTTTGTGTCTGAGACTAGACTCACTTGTCCAGGTAGACCACAGTGGTTGTGTCAGCCCTGAGATAACAGTTCCTGAGTCTTTGGCTGAACAACTTGCTATTATAGAAACAAATGTACATTTTCACACTGAACCTGCCAGAGTTCCACGTGCAGCAGTCAGTCCGTTAATGTAACGAATATGCATATGGACGTATAACTTCAAACACCCAAGTGTAAAATTGATTGGCTTAGGATGCAAGGATTCTGCATCACACAACCAGAAATTTGACCTAGGTCGGCTCTTTTGTCTTGCAAAAGAGACAAACTGACTTTGCAGTTTCTCCACCGCCATTCTCTCTTTCTCCCAAACAAGTTACGTTTCTCGTAGCAACACAGTCAAAGGGGCTGGCTGATGTTGAACCAAAATGGTTGCACACTTTTATCCCCCACTGAAATGTGGCAGCAACCTTTTCTTTGCTATATTCCAGCCAAGACAACCTTCACTGCAGGCAAGGCTGTTAATTAAAATGCAGCAAGGCAGATACCTGCTGGGAAATTTCAGTTCTTAACTTTCTATTCAGTGCAGCAAAATGGCTAGATAAATTTAGCTGCCAATTAGCCACAGTGCTAGCCTCTGTGAATAAGGCTTCGTACAGGCAGGGCACTCCCTTAGACAATTTAATCTGTACAGTCTATCTTGCCACTGAATGCCCAGATGCTCACTGTGGTCAATCAAAAGCTTGCATTAGCTTGTTACTTGGTACCCTTGAAGAAGGAGGGAAGGAGGGGCTGAGTGAGAACCCTCTACAAGATTGTCTGTCTTCATTTTCATCACTTCATACAGCCATTACACTCATGCCATTTTTCCTCTCTCTCTCTCTCTCTCTCTCTCTCTCTCTCTCTTCCTTGTAAAGCATTTCAATTACTCTTCAGCAACACCGGTGCAAAAAGGTTTGTAAGTGACTTTAAATTCAAATCGACGCTTTTGGGGAAAAAAGCAAGCTCTGAAAACAAATCTTTCATGCCAGCTTTAACTCTTCCTTTTCATCAGTGAGATGCATAAATACATTCTCAATATGTGCGCCTGCACATTGCTACACTCCGGTCCAGTCACCTGGGGCCATAACACAGTGATAGTAAAGGTATCTCCTTCTTGAAAGTCAGTCATGTCTGACTCTAGGGTGCAGTGCTCATCTCCAAGGCCGAAGAGCCAGCGCTGTCCAAAGACGCTTCTGTGGTCATGTGGCCGGCATGACTAACGGAATGCTGTTGATAGAGCACAATTAAAGCAGCATGTTTTCTTCCCTGTCAAAGTCAGTTTGTAAAATCAGCAGAATCAAGTGAGAAAAATCATTCTTTTACATTTTTGGAAAGTCAACTGAAAAGCATCGCACTTTTTATTAACTTTGAAGATAGTTGGATGCTTGTTTCTGCTACTGAAATGCTAGTTGTTTTTATCTGCTTAGGAGACGGGGATGTCCTTCAGTGATCGCGTAGCTTCTTTGAATGCAGAAAGCCACGGGTTCAATCCCGAGCAGCCACTCCAGAGAAGGCTGGGGAAGGCTCCTATCTGAAACCTCAGAGAGGTGCTGCCAACAATGTTGACAATATTGATCTGGATGGATCAATGGTCTGACTCAGTGTAAGGCAGCTTCCTATGGATTCTTTGCAAAGGAGACGGCCCATTCGCTTCAGTGGAAGAAGAGCTCTATGGCATGGGTTCTCAACCCCTTCCTGGCCGAGTACCACCTCCGGCGCCACTCTCCTGCTGCATACCACCAGAAGTGACTGGTGATGACAGGTTTTCAGGTTTTTGGAGGCCAGAAAACGCAGGTAGGAGGCTTTGGGCAGGTGGAAGGGCCCTTCTCAGCATTCCTGAGAAGAAAGAACCTCTTGGGAGCAAAAACGCTCTGCTGAAAGCACTGCCTTCCGGTGGTCTGGTGGTCCGAGTACCACCATCAGTTGGCCAAAGTACCACTAGTGGTACTAGTACCACTGGTTGAGAACCCCTGCTCTATGGCCATTTAACAATACAGATGAGGAGCTGTTCCCTTCATTGAAGCGTATGAAGAGGACCATACATGCAGGCACTCTATAAAACAAATGATGAATAGCACAGCTTGTCCAGGAAAGAAACGTTTCTTGCAGTGATGGTTTTAGCCCGGAAAAGACCACTTCTGGGTTAGCTTGCCCTTGAGATATAATCCATCACAGCAATTTTGTATAAAGTTAACATAGACTTTATCTTATAAAACACAGAGGTTTAAAATACAGTTTTAAACATTTCCCTATGGTATCGTGCATTACAACCAAGCTGTTCTAGCAGTCCTGTAAATCCTATGAACGGCAAGGATTATAGACTTGGGTCAGGAGTCTTACAATATATCACACTAAGACTCTATGATCCAAGGCCAAACCATTTAGGCTCTGTAATGATCACTGGGTTTTCTCCCCTATTCCTGCCTATCTTTCCTTATTTTTGAACATATCTAACTCTCCAGAAGGCCAGCGGGTGGTGCAGCAGGTTAAACCGTTGAACCATAAGCTGTTGATCGAAAGGTCGGCAGTTCGATTCCCGCGACGGGGTGAGCGCTCGTTGCTTGGCCAGCTCCTGCCAACCTAGCAGTTCCAAAGCATGTCAATGCGAGTAGATAAATAGGTACCGTTTGCGGGAAGGTAAACAGCGCTCCATGTTCCAGTCGCATGCTACGCGCTGCGGCAAGGAGAGTCATGCCGGCCACATGACCACGGAGGCGTCTTCGGACAACGCTGGCTCTTTGGCTTTGAAATGGAGATGAGCACCACACCCTAGAGTCGGACATGACTGGACTTAATTGTCAGGGGATACCTTTACCTTTTTAACTCTCCAGAAACTTCTGTGCAAGTTCAGCTACTTGAAAGCAGCTGGAACATCCTCTTGTAGCAGACTTTGTTTGAAACACGATTACCTGCCAGCCATGTGCTTTTCTGGACTCAGAACCCTTCTCCCTGTCTGGAGTAGAGCTGGGCCTCCTACAGGATTGGCATGTGCTTACCACCTGGGCAGCCAATCCTGTCTGTCTAGGTAAAGGGATGGGATGGAGTGGCCAGGTGGTCTCCTCTCCTCCAATCAGGGAACTTGATGGCATCATCAAACCTAGGTTACTTAAGTTAAAGCACAGGGCTGCTCATGTGTGCCTGGTCTGCTGTGAGATCTAATGTAGATTCACAAAAGACAAACCCATTTATTCTCCAGTAAGGGTAGGGACTGAGATTCCTGGGACATTTAAGTAGCTAGCACTAGGGATTGTAATCTTAGCTAGACATGTCATGAAATTAATTTTGTTTTGTTGCTTTTCCCTCCAAGCCACCTGTAAACTTTACTGTTTTGGTAGTTGTTGGGGCTCTCTGTGTGATTTGCTGTTGAGTAGCAGCTCCATTCCCTGGGCATTATTAGTTACTGTACCTAATTTTTGCTTTTCTTTGTGTCCATCCAGCTGAGTGTCAGGCATTTTCCATCAGCCTGCTTGTACGTTTTTCTATCCCTCCTTTTCCCATTTGGTTTAATTCTCCTTCTTTTGAATTTTTAATAGTTACAGTTTGACACCTTGGCAGCCTACTCCATGTTCACAGGCAATTCAGTGGGTTGTGACATCTGATAACTCTCACAGAGTTACTGTGCTCTTGATTTATAATAAGAAGCCCTGGGGTTCTGTGCTCTCCTTGGAAGGGTGTTCTTCCCCTCTACCTAGTCTCTGTAGCCTGGGGGGTGGCAGCAGATAGAAACAAGGAGTTCCTTCCCCATTCAGCTGCTGACTCAGTAAAAAGGAAAAACTGAGAGCAGGAAAGGGTGTGTGCGTGCTAACTACTAGGCACTACTCCCCTCAGTTAGCCTGCCTTCTCCCAGTAACATCCCTGACAGCACCTCACTCTGTTCTCACCTCAAAGAACCTCCAGGCTATCTAGGCATAAGGAGACATTCCAGTCTTGCCTGGAAACTGTAAAACAATGTGAAATGTGTGATAAAAGCAATGGCTATTTGAAATGTTTATTGTTGTTTGCAATGCCTTAGATAGTCCTGCCACGTCATCCATATGAAGAGCACACTTGGTACTTACATATATTTTAAAATGTTAGGATTCCAGTCAAGGATAATATAGTCTTGAAGGCTTTCAGAAGTCAGGGAAAATCTACACTACAAGGCTTTAAATGGCATAGTTGACCTGCTCAAAGTCTGTGTGGCATTTTATTCAAAAATGAGGGTGTTAGGCACAATATTTTAGCAAGGACCTCTATCATCTAATTATATTCTAGCTTTGCCCTGCTTTATTTGACCTTTCTGCTGAATGCTACATTTTCATTTCCTGTGCTTGGTGTTTAGTGTTGCTGAAGAAGCTTAGCTGAAGGCCCATGAAGTACAGAGGGTATAAGTTTAAAATTACATTTGCTCAAAAGTGGTCTGTGGTATTAATTAAAAAAGAGTAGGCATAAAAAGTGAGAAAGTTCAGAATATACAATGTGGAGATCAAGCCGAGGTAAGTTTAGTCAGTGCCAAGATAGAGCTAGGAACATCATGGAATTTATATTATTGTTTTTAAATTTTTAAATTAATAAAGTTATATAAAACCCTAACTGGGGTGGGAGGTGGGGGAGGAAGTCAAATGAAATATTGTCAAATATCAAAGGAAGTGAATAAAGTCAGAAGGTTCTTTAAATATTATGAGGGTGGACCAACAGATGTGTGAAGGTAATTTTGACTCCAAACTAGAACTATTTGGCTTTGACATACTAGCACCATATTGATTGGAGGGGGTGGAAAGCAGGGCTAATGGTAATTTTCCATACATTGCCAGCCAATGTCTTCACCCTCTTAATTTTCCATTAGGTAAAACCAGGCCACAATGAACTGCTCTATATTTCTTGCCTTTTCAGAACTGGATAATAAAATTACAGCGCAATCCGACTTAACTTTTGTGCCGGTGTAACCAGCGGCGCAGCGAGAACGGGAGGCCCCAGAACGGAAAAGGGATTCAAATCCCCTTTGAATTCCTCTTTTGGAGGGGATTTGAATCCCCTTTCCGTTCTGGGGCCTCCCGTTCTCGCTGCGTCGCTGGTTACACCAGCACAAAAGTTAAGTCGGATTGCGCTGTTAAGCAGTTACAGGTAATAGTTACAGTTACAGATAATTTTTGTGGCGCCACCAAAGGCGGTGCTGCAAAAACGGAACTTGCAAAAAATGGCCAAAAAGATGCCTAAAAAAGCCTCTTTTAGGCAGTTTTTGCATCTGTGTGTGTGTGTGTGTGTGTGTGTGTGTGTGTGTGTGTGTGTGTGTGTGCTTTAAAACTTTTTTTACCCCCTTTTAAACCCTTAAAAGTTAGAGGCATCCGAAAAAATACTTTTTAAACCCAGCTGCCGCCGCTTTCATGCACGAAGCGGCAGCAGCTTCTTCGTTTGCAACCCCTCCCCAGGCACGGGGGCACCCCCCCTCTTTGCCCAGTTTAGCAGTCATTTGTGAAGCTTGTGGTAATTGTTGATCTTCAGTTTTGCATATTGCAAAATGCTATATATATGCACACTCGTATACACACTCTGATACACATACACATGCACATATTTTTATTTATACACACATATATACATATGCATACGCATCTTTTTTTTTCACCCCTGTGGCTGTTTATGGGAAACTTTAAGGAGCTAGTCCAAGGTTTGGGTTGGGTTTAGTTGCGTCTTGCATCCCCACCAATTAATTGGTGCGGCTATAAATGATCAGACTAACTAACTATTCACATATTTTTACAATTAGCTTGCTTACAGCTCTGCAGATTGGCTTTGACTTTTGCCAGAGAACATCTGAGTAACCTATTTAACTAGCGGCTGGCAACAGTGACAACTGGCAACTCTAATTACACTTGACAGGATACAGAACACAAGACCTTTTCCCAAGAACCTCCCTCGCCCGCTTCCTTTTCAGCAGATGCTTCTATGGCTTCCAGCTCTCTCGTCTGCTAATTCCTGCCCTGATAGAACTTATTAAGACATGCACCTGTCAGTGGGAACATGGCAAAGACGTGGCAAGGTAAAACATAGAAAGCATCACAGTGCGCAGGCAGGCAGGCAGGGATGCCACAACAAAAAGGCTTCGCCTGTCACCGCAAACTACCTTCAAAAGTGAACAATTACACAAGGTAGGCGCTTGTCACCCGATGACATGACAGCTTCTGCAGCTGTGGCTGCCAAGGCGGGGCGCATTCAAAAAGGGACCAGGGTGCATCACTGTCCAATTGCTTTAGTGCTGATGTGCTTCTCTAATCTTCGCACAGCCCACCGATGTTTCTTGCCCGCCCTGGTGGTTTCATAGACTCATGCTTGATTAAGTAGCCCAGACAGACGAGGTGAGCGGATGGCTTCTCTGATATGATACTTCAAGGTACACCGCCTCCACGCCTTCCTGCTCAAGTACATCACAACATAACAGTCTGTCAAAATGCAAAGGTTCATTTTTCATCTCCGTTTTGGCATCTTCTTTTAATTACTCCTCTGCATTTGCACACCTGGAACTTACAGATATCTACATATACATTTCCAGTCATGGATAAGAGAAGCAATTAAAAGGCAAAAGTATCCTTTGACATTTTTAAGTCCAGTCGTGTCCAACTCTAGGATGCGGTGCTCATCCTCATTACGAGGTTGAAGAGTCAGTGCTGTCCGAAAAAGCTTCCGTGGTCATGTGGCCAGCATGATTCTTCTTGACACAGCACGTAGCATGTGGCTGGACACGGAACGCTGTTACCTTCCCGCCAGCGGTACCTGTTTATCTATTCACATTAACATGCTTTCGAACTGCTAGGTTGGCAGGAACTGGGCCAAGCGGTGAGAGTTCACCCCGTCGCGCGGATTCAAACTGCCGACCTTTCAATCGACAGCTCATGGTTCAGTGGTTTAACCCACTGTGCCACCCCTTGGCCCAAGGGAAGCAAATAAAGTACCTTAAACTTTTTATCTTGGGCAGAGACGTCACTAGGGCGCGTGCTGCCGCAGGGCCAGGCGCACGCATCACCCTAGTGACCCCTCCCCCGGACACATCCCTTTTACTAATCTTTGGCACGGCCATAGGCCACGCTGCGATTTGGGGCGGGCGCCCCCCCAAATTGCAACGCGGCCTATGGCCGCGCCAAAGATTAGTAAAGGGGGTGCGTCCGGGGGAGGGGTCACTCGGGGAAGACGTCCCCGAGCCGGCTCTCCCAGCCTGGCGAGACGGGCGGGAGGCCCCCAGGCGATGCGCGCATGTGCGCGCAGGGGAGGCGACGTATGTGTGTGAGCGCATCACCTTTCTGCGCGCGCGTGTGCGCGTCACCTCGGGGGCCCCCACCCGCCTCGCCAGGCAACAGCGACGCATCTGATCTTGGGTTCATCACAATGACAACAAATAACATCACACAATGACATCACATCATTGCGATCATCACAATGCCAATATATAATGTAGCCAATTGATTTATACTCATGTCAAAGCTATTGGGTTCTTAAGGTGATGGCGGAGGGAAGCCACATTTTGGCTCCATTATTAACAAATATTCTACCTTGCTACTTTGCAAAGCCATGCCAGCTGACCAGATATTGGTGGCAAGCAGGCGCACCTGGCGGTCCGCCCCAGGGTGACGCGCATTGCGCGTCGCACTCCGGAGGCTCCGCTCCAAGGCCTTCTCCCAGTCTCGGGCCCGGAGAAGGCATTGGAGCGACCTCCCCAGCCGACGCCCAGGGCCTTCTGACGAAGGCCCACTGCGTCACAACGTTATTTATAACGTTTTTCGCGCATGCACAGACTGTTCCTGAGGGACACAGGCAGCGCATCGGCCGGGGAGGTCGTTCCAAGGCCTTCTCCCAGCCTCGGAGCCTCTGAGGCCGGGAGAAGGCCTTGGAGCGGAGCCGGCTGCAACGGGGGGGCAGAGCCGGGGGGCACCCGGAGCAGCGTCCTAGTGACTCCACTGGTGGCAAGATGGACTTGACCTCACTAGATTGTCCTTCATTATAAGATCTATCACTATGGAGCCTGTAGTTTTAGAGGCCAATGGCTGAATATTCAAGGTCAGGAATAAGCAAACATAAGAAAGGCATTAAGAGGTGGCAAAACTATAATAAAGGTCAGCATTGTGAAAAGATCAAACTATCTGAAGACTTTTCCATCTCGGGTGACCATAAAAACCCCCAGTGTCATCTCCCTGTGTCTTTTCCCTCTGTATTCTTGATTCAATATAAAACCTAGTATGGTGTAAAACCATTCAGGGTACTCTGGATACAGTACATTGAGGGTGGTGGCATTAATCCATAATAAACACCCACATATCAAATATTTCAAGCTCTTCCAGAGTTAATAGTCAGTCTTGGGCCTCAACATTCTAGCGGTAGCACATCAGGCATTTTACAAGCATAGAACAAGAGGAACGCCCTGTTGCTGAAGAACATGTATTTCAAATTATTGTATAAAAGCACTCTTTTGAATGTGTAGCATTTGGGTAAATGTACCGCATCTAACTTTCTTTTAAATGTACCGCATCTAACTTCCACTTTTTTTTAACGTTTAAGCAGTGGGTTAAACCGCTGAACCATGAGCTGTCAATCGAAAGGTCGGCAGTTCGAATCCGCGACAGGGTGAGCTCTCGTTGCTTGGCCAGCTCCTGCCAACCTAGCAGTTCGAAAGCATGTTAATGTGAGTAGATAAATAGGTACCGCTTGCGGGAAGGTAAACAGTGTTCCGTGATTCAGCCGCATGCTACACGCTGCGACTAGGAGAGTCATGCTGGCCACATGACCACGGAGGCGTCTTCGGACAATGCTGGCTCTTCGGCTTTGAAATGGGGAGGAGCACCACACCCTAGAGTCGGACATGACTGGACTTAATTGTCAGGGGTCACCTTTACCTTTTTATCTCTGTTACATCCCTTTTTACAACGTACTTGTGACAATTTTGTCACCAAACAGGCAAGTCTTTAATGACACATTTTATTGTGGGCAGTATGAATAATGTATATGCTATATTTCAAATTGTGTAGCTACAATGTAGTCTTACTGCGGTGATTGACTTTACCAAAATAAACAACTGAATGCCCCCAGTGCTAAAGAGAAGTTTCTGATCATCCTTAAAAGACAAAATAGGACATGGGTAGAATGGAATATACTGTAGTTACTAGAGCTTCTTTTTCTTGTCTTTTAAAAAAAAATGTGGAGCACAGCACACTGTTGTTTATGGAGAGCAAATAAAGAATTGAGTGCAACATAGTGCCATAGTAGAGGCTGAGCTACGAAATAGGGCTTCTGCGGTTTAAATCTCATGAACACACTAAGTGGTCTTTGGCAAGGCTCTCGTCCTCAGCTGTGACACTGGGGCCAATAATTCTCACATTGTTTTAAGGACAACATCAAGATAATAGATGTGAAGTGCTTGGCACAATCAGAAACTGTTGTACATATGCTAAGCATTGTTATGAGATTGGGATTTGAGGTCGTGAATGAGCATGGCACTATGACATGGCTCATTATAGTACATTTACAGCCCAATCCTATCCCAGCCCCCCCCCCAGCCCCTGCGGGCCACTGCATCCTATCTGCAGATTACCCATGCTGGAGGTCTCCTTGGGGTAAGCCCCAGCATGAGCAATGGGGCAACTCGGACCTGCGTCTGCTAAATCGCTGGCACAAGTCCATGTTGCCTTGTGTCGTTGGATTGGGCCTGGGAAGGGAGATAGAATCCAGCGCGTGTGGCTGCTGCTGATCCCACCCCTTTCCAGGCCCGATCCGCCCACCCTCCACCCCCGTCGCCACCCACCCTCCCCCTGCCCCTATCCTCCCCCTCCCTATCCTTCCCCTGTGCTGCTCGGCACGGAACATACCATGTTCAGCACGTGCTGGGTCTTCTGCCGGCGCACTAAGACCTCGGCAACAAGCCTCCACACTGGCCTCAGCAACTCCTAGGCTGTCGCAATGTGCTTTATGCCACTTCCGCAACAGCTTGCACAAGCACAATACGCACTGTGCCGGTGCTTCTTCTCTTCAGGACTGCACTGTTAGCCAGTTTGCCTGGAATGGAGGTGGTCCCATTTTGGGGGGAAAACAACAACAATGCTGCAATCTTTTCCAAGACCCAAATGGCATTACAAATCCAATGGCTGAAGGAAATCACAAACAGTAATGCAGAGATCAGGAAGAGCAGGGAAGGAAGTGGTATATGATTGTTGATATGCCAGAAGCACAGAAGACAGTATACGTAGGCAGTCTCTTCCTGCAATTTTCTCCTCTGTTGTTTCTATGGAAGAAAAAAAAAACATTCGGGGCAGAGATTTCTCATGGATGGAAAGTCACAGGCAGGTCAAAACCAGGCTCTCTCTCCTTTCTCTCTCAGCTTCCCAATAGTTCAACCATTTCTTCACCCAGCATGCAATTAATCTGTGGAACTCCTTGCCACAGGTTGTGGTGATGGCACCTGGCTTAGATGCCTTTAAAAGGGGATTGGACAGATTCATGGAGGAAAAGTCCATCACAAGTTACAAGCCATAAGCAACCTCCTGGCTTTAGAAGTAGGTTTTCTCTGTTGTTGGCTGTGTACTCCCTGAAGCATCTGGTGGGGCCACTGTGAGATACAGGAAGCTGGACTAGATGGGCCTTTGTACAAACCAGTACCAGTGTCTCATGTACAAACCAGTTCAGGAGGAGGAAATGGACACATCCAGGCATGTAGACAAATGTAAAGATGTAGAATATTATATGGATTTTTTTTCACATACACCTGATTTAACAAAAAGGTAGTAAAATGGGATAGATGGCTTAAAGAGTTGATGTTGGACTGGCATAAGCTGGTGCTAAATGTCAGTGGGGTCAATAGCAATATGAAATGAGTAAAATAATATTACTCATGCTCCTACTGCTTTTTTTTTTAAAGCCCACATAATTATGAGATCCTCTATAATTTGCTTTTTGACAGGTCTGCATTGGCTATGTGTACCAGCAAGAATTTTTGCAGTGAATAATGATGCCTTACATCTTAGACATAGATTTTTGGTCCTATGGCTAATTTATCACAGAGAACCCTGGTATTGATCACTTGCTGCAATAGCCAAAGAATCTCCCTGCATTTTTGTCCTGCTACAGAAGATATCAATTTGTATTGGAGAACTGAAGCCTGAAAAATAATCTTCTGTGAGGTTTTTTTTTCACTGTTTCCCAATGAATTTTATTTTCAACTGTAGTTTTGCAACATAAAATAATGATATTGTCTACTTTTCTGAATTGCTGCCATTGATTTACTTGACTGTTCTTCCCTTAAATGAAGAGATTACACTTTTTCCTGATTTTGGATCCAAACGATTGGTGATGGATGGTGCAACTCATAGTACCTTTTAAAGCTTTTTTAAGCTTAAAACAAGTCTGAAATCACACATGCACTTTAAAGCACTTTAATTATCAAGTGGAAATATTTCCCTGCTTCAATTAATGTACATCACCACCATTTACAAATTGTGTTATTCCTGCTTTAAAATGTCACTGCACCCCCTCCAGCTAGAGTGGGAGAAACCATCCGTTCACCTGTATATTCCAAGTGCTGGTCCATACTGTCCTGCAGCAACTACACTTGGATCCAGTTCCCCAGAGATCCTTCTAGCCTATCTCATCACCATTACCGTCATTGTCCCTCGGGGGGGGGGGGTAGGGTTTTAGACTTTCCCTATTCGTCGCATCATGAGACTCTCAAAACAAGGGCGGGAATCATGCCTGATTTCAAGTTAACATCACTAAGGCCGCTGGCGGCCAGTTCACCATGGTGGATGATCATCACATGGGTGAATGAACCCTCACAAGTGAAGTACCACAAATAAGACTTATGCGTCACCTTGAATGACCTCAAGCTTTTCAACTGAGTTCACATGTTCAGCTACCTTTCCTCAAGTGTTGTATGGGCCAGTGTGAGCCAGGACATAAGTTCACTGGGTCATGGTCAGGTAACTTAGAGCAAGCCTCTGACTGGTTCACCAGGAGGAGTGACAGCATGTGATCTGAACCACCCAGTCAGCAAGTGTGTAGGTGTTGGCCTCCAGCAATAGTGGAAGTTTGTTGTTATTTTTAAAGACTTTTGGGTTGCTTCTCTCCCTACATCTGATTAACTTCCTCTTTGGGGATTTTCTTTCGTGTTGTTTCTGCCTGTGTAGCAATGCCTGCCGCTCTTTCTATGTTCAAGGAAAGCTCTTAAAGTCAGTGTTACTGCATCTGGGGCTGCTTAATTCCTTCAGCTCTGCTAACACCTCATCTGTTGTCTAAAATTTCGACTCTAAATAATGGGTTCTTGGCTCAATTGCTACCCACAGTGTTTCCTGCCCTGCTGTAGAGGTTGGCAGATCAAAAGACTATTATAATTTGAAGGACTTCAGGTGAACATCATTTGTCCTGTCTGTCAGATTGATAAGGCCTGGAGCAGAAGCCACCCAGTGTGGTGCTTACTTGTGGAGCCCGGTGTTCCAAACGTTTGGGGTGATGTAATGACGTGATCACATCACCATCAACCTTCTAGGCTTTTGCATTGCTTTTATGCAAAAGCCCACCTCTGGACCACCCCTGATTGGTAATCTATGGCCCTCTCAAGGCACAGTCACGCACCCACTCGTGTCGAAGTGCAGCAAAAACATGCTGTTCTGCAAAAGTGGGAGGCAGCTGAGCCCAGAGAGGGCCAAAGATTGCCGAGCAGGGGCTTGGGCGATGTGTGGTAACATCCCCCCGGGGGTGGCGCCCAGTATGGTCTGCATCCCCCCCGGGGGTGGCGCCCAGCAATGGCGTTCCCAGCCCTCCCGGCACCCGGGGGCGGGGGTTGGAGCGCCCCCCCCCAAGCAGCCGGGCTCGGGGCTGAGCGCCCACTCCGGAGGCTCTGCTCCGAGGCCAGGGACAAGCCCTCCTCAAAGTGACCACCCAGTTCGGCGGTCGAGGGCTTTATGAGAAGTCCGAACGCGTCGCCGGCTTGTATATGGGTTTTGCACATGCGCAGAACCCATATACAAGCCGGCGACGCGTTCGGACTTCTCATAAAGCCCTCGACCGCCGAACTGGGCAGTCGCTCTAAGGAGGGCTTATCCCCAGCCTCGGAGTGGAGCCTCTGGAGGCCGGGGATGCGCCGAGTGGGCGCGCTGCTTCGGGGGGCGCGCGCCAGCCGGGCTCCGGTGCCGCGCCGCTCTGCGCAGCCCCGTGCCCGGCTGCCGCGCCCCGCGCCCACTCAGCGCCTGGGGTGGAGCACACCAGCTCCTCCCATGAAAGAACGCCACTGGCGCCCAGTATGGTCTGCATCCCCCCCAGGGGTGGTGCCTAGTATGGTCTGCATCCTCCCCGGGGGTGGTTCCCAGTATGGTCTGCATCCCCCCCGGGGGTGGTGCCCGGTATGGTCTGCATCCCCCACACTCCCCTTGACATGCTCCTGGCTGGAGCTCCTGCTAATTCACACCTGTTGTTTATCAACAGCATAGAGCAGCATGTAGCACGCATTATCTTATTGCATATGTTAGATAAGGCAAGGCCAGATGGGGGAGACCCGTCTATGTGAGAAAGACCTTATAAGCTTTTTGTTTGTTTTGTAGAAAGAGCTAAGCTTCTAGCACCTTCTACAAGCTTCACCGAAAGTAGGTATATAATGCTCAGAAATGCCCCCACCCTTTGAATTTCACTGGTGGATGCAGACTATGCAATCATGCCCATAGGAGCAGTTACGTGGGGGGGGGGGGTACTTTACCATCCTCACTGCTTATTCTAATATAATCAGTACTTTATTTCTAAGTATCAAAGAATATTCTTAAAGTCATAAAATATATAGTAGCAGCATAAGGCCCGCTAACAAAAAGTATTCATAGAATCATAGAGTTGGAACCACAACATCATCTAGTCTAACCCCATGTCTCTAGCAGGAAATCCTCCTAGAGCTTCTCCAGTAGGTGCCTGTCAAGCCTCTGCTTGTAGATCTCCAGTGAGGGAGAATCCACCACCTCCTTCAGCAATCTCTTCGACAGCTGAACCATCCTTACCATCAAGAATTTCTTCCTGATGTCCAACCGGAATCTCCTCCCTTGCAATTTGTACCCATTGGATCTACTTCTGCTCTCAGTCGAAAACAAATTTGTTCCTTCTTCCATATGACAGCCCTTCAGGTATTTGAAGAGTGCTATCATATCCCCTCTCAACCTTCTCTTCTCCAGGCTAAACATACCAAGTTCCCTCAACCTTTCCTCGTAGGGCTTGTTCTCCAGCCCTCTGATCATCTTCTTCGCTCTTCTCTGAACCTGCTCCAGTTTGACTGCATCTTTCCTAAAGTGAGATGCCCATAATTGGACACAGTACTCCAAATGAGGTCTGACCAATGCAGAGTAAAGCAAAACCACTACTTCTCACAACTCGGAAGCTACGGTTCTACCAATGCGGGCTAACATTGTGTTAGCCCTCTTTGCAGCTGCATCACATTGCTGACTCATGTTCATCTTGTGATCCACTGCAACTCAAAGATCCCTCTTACATGTCGTGCTGCCAAACCAGGTATTTCTCATTCTGTACTCATTCTCATTCAAAAATATCCTTTGGTTTATTTTTGCCTAAGTGCAGAACCTTGCATTTGTCCCTGTTGAACTTCATCCTATTCATTTCAGCCCAGTATTCCATTCTGTCAAGGTATTCTTGAATGCTTCTACTGTCTTCTATTGTGCTTGCTACTCCACCCAGCTTGGTGTCATCCAAAAATTTGATGAGGCCCTCCTCGTACCCCTTCATCCTGGTCATTGACGAAGATGTTAAAGAGAACTTTAAGTGACACTTTATTAAGTGTGATCCTTGTGACAAACATATCGTACGCCTGGCAGTTAAGTTTGGGCACCCCCCTCAGAAACATGCTATGGCCCTCGTTGCGTTTTTTCCATGTGCCCCCGTAGAAGTATGGCGTGGCCCCTGGGGGGGGCATATGGCCCATGTTGAGAACCACTGTTCCAGCCCACCATTTTCCTCTCCGCTCTCTTCAACTCCATCATCCCTTTTTTCCAACATTTAACATGGAGCCAACAGTGGGCAGGTGGGGTGAGTGGGGCTCTTATACCATCAAGTCTGGTAGCAACAGAGGATAGCATTTGGCGCTTTGCTGCAGGCACCAAAGATCTTGGGCAACCCCTAGATCATCATTAGCAGACACTGACCTTTATCCATGTGACCATGAACGGCAGATTCAGCAGCTGAAACTGTCAAAACAAGTTATATAAATCCAAGACCAAACATGAAACATCAGGCCATTTTCTTCTGCTCCCTTAATGCTATATTCTGAAGGTACTTTGTCCAGTGTATGTTTAAATCATTCAGGAGACAGAGCTTCCACCACTTCTTTGAGAAGCTATTTCACAGTCTATTAGATCTCACTGTTAGAAATTTTGTCTGGAGAGTCAACCTTAATCTTCCTTTGCTCAATTTCATCCCATTATTCCTAATTATACCTCTCCGAACCACTCTGAACAGTCCCCTGGCATCCTGGGTGTTTACATCTTTCATATACTCATAAAGACTGACATAACCTCTCAGATATCTAAAGAAACTTACAATATTTTTGCCCTCCTTCCTTTTTCTTTTAATGTTGCCTCACTAAATATTTCTTTGAACCTTTTCAGGACTTTTGTTTCTATTCTAGACATTTCCTCCCATTGATTATCATCCAACCACTAGCCTGTAATTACTGGGAAGGACATGTAACTTTTAATTTGCTTTAATGATTTATAGTTGTCATTATTCCGGGGGGGGGGGGGGAGGCTTTTTGCATATCCCATGTTAGATGAAATCAGAAGGGATGCACTTCTAGGTAGTGGCCCCCCTCTCTTTGGAATTTCCTCCTCAAGAATTTTGCTGTGCTCCCAGACTTACATATTCTCTCAGCCTTTTCCAGATTATGTTTAGTTTCTTGTTTTGCTTCTGCTCTTCTAGTATGATGTTTCTACAATGTTTTTATTTTGTTGAATCTTTGTTTGTAATGCTTTATTGTATTTTAGAATATGTTGTTAGCGTCTTGAATCTCATTGAGACTGAGGTGCAATGTAAATAATTACAATACTTTTAATGCAATATTTTTAAAAAATAAATCAAATTATATCAGTCTGGTTCACTCGTTCGGTTCGAGTGACACTACAGTAATTTCAAGGGAAAATGGCATCAATGGCCTCCCCTTCCACCACACAGAAAGCTTTAGACGATACTGATTCCCCCATGTAAGCACCTAAATCATGGTGAGAATTGACTTCTTCCACAAAAAAAGGGGGGGCACACAAACGTGGCTCCATGCAATCAGGTGCTTACAGAAAGGGATCAGTTCACACAGGAAGCTATCATTGGATGGTGAAGAAGAGGGGCCTACCTCATTCCTCCACCACACCTCACCCTGGCTGAGTTGTTTATACCCCTGATTAATATGCTTTACTGTCTGTTCAGGGTCTTTTCTCCTCTGGTACCTACGGCATTTTCGTTTTCCCTCTCACCAATGCAGCGTTTGCTTTTTATTATTATTATTTACTTTAATAATTATTCCTTTGGTTTCTTATCAAAGGAGAGAAGACATGTGAAAGGAGTGCTCATGCGATAATGAGACAGGGCTCTTCATTTTTCAGGGAACAAAAGGTGCCACATTGTCCACTCGTGCCTTAAAATAAACGGCACGCACAAATTCATAGTGCCATCCACAGATTGTGTGCGACAACGTGTCAGTCAGATGTCACACACAGACAGCTAGCGACTAATGCTCATGGCATGAGGTGTCACCACTGCATAGTAGGGAGGTTTTGTCTGTGACAGGAGGTGAGAGGAAATCAGAGGTAGCGTTGAACATAGGATTTCCGCAGCAGGTTCACATCGGGAATGCTTAAAACATTGCCACCCCCCTGGAAATGCAGATAGCCACAGAAGTACCTGTAGTATGTGTCTGTGTAAATATGAATATTCACACATGTTTTCTTGACTTTTCTGTCTGGCTATAAACCCTGATAACCAAACTAGATGTGACTTTGATGGTGAGCTTAATGGTGGTGGTGGTGGTGGTGGTGGTGGTGGTGGTTCTTCTTCTTCTTCTTCTTCTCCTCTCTCTCTCTCTCTCTCAATAGCATGTATGTGGGGGATCCAGTCTGAACCATGGTAAGAGGGGTAGGAGGGCTTTAACCCTACCCCTGTCACACTTCAGCTGGGACAGAACACAAGAGAAGAATCACAGAGCAGAAGGTCAAAGGTCATAATCAGGGTTCCAGGCTGGCGTCAAGTACTGTACAGGATAAGTCAGTCAGCCTGAGGGAGGACAAGGCAGGGCTGGGCTGAGGTTGAAATGCCAAGGGAAACAGTCCAACAGAGACACGGCAAAGGACTTTGTATTGCAGCTTTGACAGCTTGTCCAGACTGCTGGGCTGGCTTGGAGGCATGGGTTTTATTAGGCCTGACTGGTTTCAGGCCGAATCCGCTGATGCACCCAACCCAGCATTGGCCCTTAAGGCATGCCTTTTCTTTTCTCTAGGATGTTTTAGGCTGGCTTGCTGAAGGGCCAAGAAGAGGGTGGCTCAGGAGGAAAGACCCTTGTGATTAGCTACAGGGAGACTTGGTTCAAGACTCCCCAGGGACCTGCACTCCCAGTCTGGATTGAGCCCTGTACATGTGCTATTTACAAGATGGGGGGAAGTAAGAAGACCAGTGTTGATGACACGATTATCTGTTCCTAGTAAGCCCAAGTTCTTGGAAGGACTTGCCTCCCTTAACAACCTATCTGGATAGAAGTTCACTTTAGTCAAGTGTTTTTTTAAGTGCTAATTCTTCAAGCGAAGAATCTTAAAATACTTCATTGGGTCATAAGACCAAGATGTTCCCTTTGAGGAAGACCAGTTCTGTGTACGATCACTATACCAATCTTCTTTCCTCACCATTCAGATATTTTGCAGTGTAAGGGAAGAATGTTTGGATGACCTTTGCCCCCTACGAAGAACTTTTATGGTAGAATTAAATATTTCATTCTTTTTCTTGGTGCATATATTGAGAACATCTGAACCTGTGAACATTTTCAACTGACTTTCCTTCTGTTCCTCTCAATATTCATTTTTGAGGGCATTTAGGTGCGTTCTGGGTTTCTAGAAAGCATGGATCCATCTTAATTTAGTTCACCTTCCCCTTTTCGCCCAAAGGACATTTTCATCCAAATAAAGCTAGACAGACAGAGATGCCAGTCAGTCCCAGCGAGTGATTCTTCCTTCCCTTGTTCTGTAAATTAACCATGTGTTACACAATGGGAGCCGACTACAGACTGCGTTCTGATTTATCACAAGGCTAGTCAAGGGGCGAAGGTAAAAGCTGTTCTTCTAAGAAGATGAATAAAGACTGCAACTCCAGGAGACAATCCGATTAAAGCCCAGATGAGCCTTTCATCTTCATCCTGAAGCCTTCTTTTAGAAGTAGGCCCATCTCACTGCTATGAAACAGGCACAAGAGAGATCCCTGAAAACAACAGGTTGCAAAAATAGGCAAATATTCCATCCATTTCCCATTCTTGGACAGAGTGTTAATCAGATATGGTAAAGTCACCCTTACTGAGATACTAGTACGAGCCAATACATGTCTACTCACAAGTAAGTTTCACTGAGTTCTAACTTACTCCCAGTTGCATATGTTATGCAGGAGTGGCCAACCTTCCACCATTGGGGCCTCCGCGTTCTTAAGACAGAATCTTGGCAGCTGCAAGTGCTGATGGTGCTGCTAAAGCAGCTGCACCTGCTGAAATGCCCTCACCTATGCAACCATTAAAGGGCCAGGAGCATTATTCATGTTGGAAGGTTGGCCACCCTTTTGTTATGGGATGCTGGCCTTAAAGACTTTTCTCTTTCACCAAGTCTTGGAACTTTAGTTCTCTGTTGTGTGGCCGTAATGCTCTGTGTTAAATGATTCCCTTTGGTTAGGGTTTTATGGGGTCTGTTATCGCTTTGTTCATTTTTGTTGTGTATTGTGGTATTTAAATCTTTTGTAAGTTTCCTCAGGAACCTCTCCTTTTGTGTGGAATAAAAATGTTTTTTTTTAAACAAATACATGTGTCATGTGGTTGTACATTTCTCCACCCATACCAGTGGCAGCCAGAAGTGGAGCTGGAGAAACTTCCCCTGCCTGGTGTCATCAAGTTGGGCACTGCCCACCTGTGTGCCACGTCATTGGATGTCACTGGTAGGTTGGAGAATGGCAGAACATAACGATATCAGATAGGGTGGAAGTGTTATTACATGTTATGGAGAAGGAGGGGGAGAACGTAACACTTCCAGGTGTTAACACTTCCAATGTCACTTCCAGGAGCAGCCCTTCAGTTCTCATAACTTATACCCAGAGGCGTCGCTCCGGTAGGGGCGGGGCTGTAAGTTTTGCTTGGTCGGAGTCCCGTTTACCGAACGAGCAGGAGGCGGCCCCGCCCCCTCACTGTCAGAGCCATTCCCCTGCGGAGAAAGCAGCAGGCAGGGTCTCTTGCCTGCTACTTTCTCCGCAGGGGAATGGCTCTGACAGTGAGGGGGCGGGGCGCCTCCTGCTCGTTCGGTAAACGGGACTCCGACCGAGCAAAACTTACAGCCCCGCCCCTACCGGAGCGACGCCTCTGCTTATACCCTCTGAAACCGCCTCTGAAACCAGAGCATCTGAAGACAATAACTAAAAACCTTCCTTCATGAATTTGCTTTAAAGGTTGAAACAAGCGGGATGGAGGTTTACTTATTGAGATTTAAGGCCTAAAATTGGATTCTGACTGAAATATCCATAGTTTCCTTTTTTTAATTTAACTAACCTGATCCTTTACTGTAGGTCAGATGATATCTTAAATGATATACATTTCCAGAAACACCTAGAGGATTGCAAAAATAATGATACTTAGGTAACATTTTGTCTTATTTTACCTGATGGATGGTTTTCGCTTTGTGATTATGGCACCTATACGTTCCATTTCTGTTCAACTTTGATCCTCTTGCTACCTTGTCCTATCGCTACCTTGGGTATATTATTTAACAGGTTTATATTCTGTGACTTCTGCCATATGTTGCCTGGGAGGATAATTATTGTTCCTTACCCAACACTCATTCCTACATTGCCTCTGATACAGGGCAAAATAATACAGGAACTCTTATTATTGTCATAAATGGAGGTCACAGGAAAGGTCCAGATAATTGTGTATCATATGCTTTTTAGCCCTCAAGGCCGCAGGTGCTGGCAAAATAACCTGAAAAGTGGAATGAGCTACACAGTGTCTCTGACTACCCGATGCTATAAGCATGGTCCTGTGGCAAAGCAGTTGCTCGCTGCCAGTTCTGCTATAATTCGCCAGCCTATAATTGGTTTCTTAGGCCCAGTTTCAAAGGGACATTGAGGGCGCAAAAGCCTTGCATGTTCCATGGGGCCGGCGTCACATTCAAATGTACTTATTTATATTTGACATGTTTATGCCACGCTTTTGAAAGATACACCTTTTCCATGGCAGCTGAGCTGACAAAATAAAAATATCATACCAGTGTCAGTGCCAGGTTGCTCGGCACCCAGGTTGCTCAGCACTCACTGACTGCCTCTCAGGTACTGAGCCTCCTCATTGGCTTCCTTTGACCTCTTTTAAGGCTGCCTGACCCTGCGGCTCCACCCCCTTCCCTGACCTTGTCCTCCTCTCATGTCAGGGGCGAGATCCTGCCAGCACTTGGAGGGCTCAAATGTGTGCCCCTGCCGGCCCTCACAGGACTCAGGGGTGAGATCCTGCCAGCAATCGAAGAACTTAGGCTGGGCTCGGCAAGGGTTAGAGGCAGTGGCTTTGGCCCTGCTGGGGGTTCTGAAGATGCTAGCCAGACTGTGGTCGCCCTGAAGGGGTCCCTGGAGTGGGAACGTGGGGTGACGGCGCCACCACTGACGAGGCCCTGGAGGGGCACGGTGGAGGTGAGTCAGGGGTGTTATGTTTGAGATGACCACTTGATGGAGCACATTCTTTTTTCCCATATATTTATACTTTATTGATATATTAAAACATAAAAATACATATTTCATAAAGTTATAGCAAGCACGAAGCAATACATCCTACTAGCATACTATTCACTATTTTCTACATATAATATCCAACTAAGCCAAAATAACACCCACATTCTATTCATTAAATCCGCATATCATCACATCGTTCTTCTCTCTCTCTCTCTCTTAAAAAAATCAATAAATGGTTTCCAGTTATTCACAAAAAGGTTAACTGACTTTTCCTTAATTAAAATGGTAAGTTTATCCATTTCAGCATAATCCAAAACTTTCAGCCACCAATCTTCCAGCGAAGGTATCTCTGAATTCTTCCAATATTGTGCATATAAAATTCTTGCCGCAGTTATCATATATAAAAACAAAGTTTGAAATTTTTCGCCTACATGATCATCCCTCATACCCAACAAAAAGGTTTCCGGTTTCATTTGAACCTTAATCTTTAAAATCAACTCTATCTGTTTATGAATCTGAGTCCAATACTTTTTTGCTTGGGGGCATGTCCACCACATATGGTAAAAAGTTCCTTCTTGCTTATTACATTTCCAACAGCTATTTGTCACCTTCTCATACATTCTTGCTAATTTGCTTGGGGTTATATATCATCTATGAGCCAGCGGGTGGCGCAGTGGGTTAAACCACTGAACCATGAGCTGTAGATCGAAAGGTCAGCAGTTCGAATCCGTGCGACGGTTCCTGCCAACCTAGCAGTTCGAAAGCAAGAAATTGCAAGTAGATTAATAGGTACCGTGTCAGCGGGACGGTAACAGCGTTCCATTAGCCTCAGTGTTGAGTCATGCCGGCCACATGACCATGGAAACGTCTTCGGACAGCGCTGGCTCTTCGGCTTTGAAACAGAGATGAGCACCGCTCCCTAGAGCCGGACACGACTGGACTTAATTGTCAAGGGATACCTTTACCTATGTACCATCTATACATCATTTTATACACATTTTCCTTAATATTAACATTCAACATACATTTCAACTGTTTTAACCATAATTGTTCCCATTGCTCCATTAAAATAACATGGCCTACATTTTTCGCCTTGATGGAGCACATTCTATAGGAGCAACACACATCTGGGAAGTACCAGAGCCACCACCAGGGAGATTAAGAGAAACAGGTGACCTCAGACCCCTCTGATTATCTTCACATCATGTTTGCAATTGAAATAGCCTCATTGTGCCCACTTAGTTCTGAACTTCATCCCAACTCTGCAGTTTCAGGATTTCCAACAACCCAAGTTCCACAGGTTTCCCAGCACATCTGACCTGTACCCCTTATTGCTCAACAGCTTCATCATTTATCGGTATATCCACAGGAGCATGGAGCTTTAACTCTAAGAAGTTTTAAACCATAAGAAGAGCTTTTGTTGTTGTTAGTGATGTTGCTGAAATTCACACTTACCTGGTTCAGAGTATGAATTTGTCCAGGGCGGTCCATCCATGAGGCCACCTGAAATGAATCTGATTGGCGGGGGGTGCCCATCTCAGTCCGCCTATATTCCTCCACTGCTTCCACTCCCTAGAATGAAAAAGAAGAGGGGGACAGAGGGGAAGAGGAAATGTGGAGGGAAGGGGAGTGCAGGGCAGCTGGTACAATCGTGAGCCCATCACAACTATACATACAATATGCTGTCTGCTTGGGGCTTTATCCTTGTAGCTGACCTGAATCTTTAATCTAGGATTAATTTCTCAAATTGGATTAAACATCCTTATTCTGAGTCCCTGTTCACATCCCACAGAGACACGCCGAATGTTCTCATGTAGCTCCTTCCATGCTAGACAAGAATGGCAGCCAAGGTCCATAAACAGGATAAACGTTCAAAGGAATGAAGGGTGACGCTCTTTGGTACGAGAGGCAAATCTATGCCTGATATCAGAGGCCCAACGAACCACAAAGCCTCCGATTTTTCAGAAGCTTCACAATTACAAACCATCCCCAAATAAGGACGAAGACCCCCAAACTTTTGACCAATGTCAAAAGTAGTCCCTTGCCCCAAGACATCAAAAGCGTTGCTTCAAACAAATATTCTCTTCAAACAAAGTCAGTGGAATTGGCAATGTATAATTGATTGCATTTTTAGGCATTTGTTTCCTCAAAGCGGCTCCTCCTTTGATATTGCTATTTCTGGGGGTATTCTGATGGCAGCAAAGCATTAGAGTGGCGCTCCTTTGCCCTGCGATTTGAAATAGCAGCAATTACCGGGTTTGTCACCTTCCGCGGTTGGGAAAGATGAATCGAGATAACAATAAGACAATGTTATTATTTTCAATTTCACAGCTTCCTCACAAAACCTAACTATTAATAAAATACCGAAGAACTGCACATTGGGATGAGCGAGGACTATTGCTTCTGCTGCCAAGAAATCAGAAAGATTTCTCTCCCTTTAATTAGGCCTCTTATTCTCAAGGTGTCCTATGTAAATGCCAGGAGAGCAGAGGCTGCAACTGACACAGTGACAGAGCTAAATTTCCAAAAAGTGTTTAGTGATTCGGGGCAGCTCAGTGCCTTGATGGGCCATCAGGGACAACTTAATGAGGTCTACAGGGTGTTTTTCATGTAAGCAGCATCGCAGCTGAGTAACCACAGCGAACAATCGCTCTCCCAGTCCTACCTTCCACATCTAGCCACATACAATATTCATCTTTGTCTGTCGCTTGCACACTCACTTTTCAGGCAACTGTACAACATAGAAAGGTGTATGGGTGACACTGTATCCTCAGTCATCCACTTTTTGATATTCTCTCTCTCTCTCTCTCTCTCTCTCTCTCTCTCTCTCCCTCTCTCTCTCTCTGGAAATATACCTTCACTTTCAGCATAGGAATGAATCGCAACCTAGTGATTTTGGATGCATGCAAAAATGTAAACCCTTATGCCAAAAAGACACACAGTGCTCTTTTCAGAACTAGGGAAGGGAGAGGAGTCTCATGTGGCTGCACACACTCAATGCTACCAGATCACAGGTCATGGTTTCTAGGCAGGCTTGAGCATGAGCACAGTTTAATTCCAGACAGAAGTGGTAGGAGACTACAGATAAAACACAGGCCTGGATAGGGAGAAATTTAGCATTGATACTGAAAGAATCTGAGGCCTCTGAGGATTGGGAAGTCCTACTATTGCACAGCAGACTCGCCAAAAACAATGACTTCGACCCAGAGAAATGAGAGTAGCATGCCACTCAAGGAACAGGGAAAAGTCCCCGCCTTTATCCCACAGTCCCTAAGAACCCCACACAAAGCTGATCCCAAGAGTTAGGGGATCTCAAGGAATAGTGTGGGGTATGGTGCCAGGGAATGCCTACGGAAGGGAGAATTGGCTGAAATACCACCCCCCTGCATACCCAGCTTCCTGCTCATGCAAATGCTAAGTTGGGATACGGTCCAATCAGGGCTGGCCCAAGACCTCCTGGCACATGAGGTGGTGTGCCAAATGCTGCCCCCTTACCTGGTGATATGCCATTCTCTGATACATTTGCCCCCCCTCTCCTCTCCTCCACACTTCCATTTTGCCCCCCTTTTCCTTTTCCAATCCAGGGAGTGAGAGGAGGAAGATCAGTGGAGGTGAGCAGGTGGACTGAAGTGGGCACCCCTGACTGCCAGTCTGCTGCCTGAGACGACTGCTTCAGTTGGCCTCATGGATGGGCTGGCCCCGAGTTCAATGATGATGCAGCTAGGGCATAAAAAGGGAACTTTCAGATAACATTCCAGTGAAAATGAGTGCTTACAAACGGTATATATGAAGCTGAAGTGGACAAAAGAAGCTGCCAGTACCAAACAGATGAAGGTATCTCAACGTTGCTACAGTAGTAGGCTCGGGTGCTTGAATATGTTTGTTCGTTATTTGAGTGTTCTGCCTTAATAATAATATATACAGCCAATATTAATAATATATACAGCCAATATTAACCAATCCATATTTTTTAGGAGACTGATATACAGCCCCACTCTCAGCTACAACCACAGAATTCCAGCTATTGGCAAATTCATGGGTATGCCTGATAATATAGAGAAGGCTCAGAGTTATGCAAAGGCTATCACCTATTTTCCATCTCTAGAGACCCAAAGCTTGACAAAAATAATGAGCATTCATCCCCTGAGGTGGTACCAACCACTGCTGGCTCATGAGCAAAAAACAAACAAACCCAAGTTCAGTTGTAGGAACTGAAGCAGTCATCATCCCCTTTGTGGTACAATATCTGGAACAAGTCCCAGGGCAAGCAAACGCAGTCTGTGTCATTATTTGATTCACCCTCGAAAGGAACATGCAAAAGAACCTTGAAAATAACAGATACAGTACATTAAATCAATCTGCTTTTTCCTAGAATCAAGTAATTACCTAAAAGCTATCTCAGTGTTGATCTAGGGATGGCTCTTCTCTCTTTTGGTCAGCAACCATAATCGCACATGCGCGCGCGCGCGCGCGCGCGCGCGCACACACACACACACACACACACACGCACACACAAAGAATAACCACATGGTGAAGTCTAAATAAACAGCAACAAGGAAAAGGAACTATGATCCCATTGTATGTCAATCTGTTTGAATTTCTCCAGCTAATTTCCATGAAATTATTAGCGAAGATGTTGTACAGTTATTTTTCTGATCACCTCCATTGTCTTTCCTGTTTTCTTCTAGTTCTGCAAGTCCCAATGGAATATCCTTCGAGTGTTTTAATCTTTTCCTTCTCCCACCCCCTTTTTTCTCCTATAATCTCGTTGCAAACCTGAAGGGAACACAACACAACATTTTAAGGGTGACAGGCAAAGCCAGGAAGGAAACACAGGCTTCATTCAACTGTGAAAATGATGTTTATTTATTTGCAAATGAGAAATTATGCAAACCCTCTCTGCCTACCTGTATGCTCAAATTACCAAGGGGCTAGTCTAAAATCACATCTGCAGTAAACAGCGTCTATCAGGCACCTTTGCCTAAATAGCATCGCATTGGTATTTGCTGGGGAAGCTTACAAGACTGTTTGTTTCATTAAAATGCTATTCAAGCTTTGATGTGGCTCTTTGGTGGAGGAACAACCAGTGGGAGGAAGGGGGGGGAGGAAATTGTTCAGGCTGCTTTGTTGATATTTATTGGTTTGCGCCAGCTTGCCAGGGTGAATGGGACAGACAGTCACAAAAATAAAAAAGTGTTTAACGAAAGCTGCAGATGAAAATGCATATAGTTCGAGAGATAACATATGGACCTTAATTCAGCTCAGACAGTTAAACATGCAGTGTTGAGTACACTATACAAAGCTGTAACTAAGCATCTCAGTACCCAAGTGCAGAGCTTAAAAACTGTGACTGCTAGATTGGAATCCAATTTACATGTTGCTACTGTAAATTTGCTTTCCTGGGCAGCATATGAAACAGTGCTGAATATTGTACGGATCAGGGCTGGTACCGGGGATGGCACTGGGTGAGAGTCTGCACCCATCAGTGGGTCCACATGGCCAGGCCATACCCTGACCTGTCGGTAGTGGTAGCATCCAATGTGTCATGGGGGGGGGCTTTGCCCCAGAGACCCCAGTAACTTGAGTGATCACATCCAGAGGGGTAGGTGTGCAACAAAAACTAGAAAGGGTTGTATTCTAAGTTTGCTTAGTCCTGACTAAGTTCCATTGAAACAACATGTAATAAGCAGTACTGGGGGTTAGGGCAGCTGGGAACTTTTAACTGGAGCCTAAGGAGAAAGGAGAAAAGATCACTGCTGCTTCCCCCCCCCCCCACATCACCCAGTAAGCCACAGAGACACTTACCAGGTGATGAGAGCTGGAAGCAACAGCTACAGAGGGTGCCAGTGGCTGTACAAAGGAAAAATCTCTCCACTGTCTGCCACCCCGTTTCTAGGAACGGGGGCGGGGGGAGCTTATGCACACATGCATGTAAAGTTGGGGGTCCCAGAGAGCTCATATGCAAGGACCTCCAAAAATCTGGTACGAAGGCTGCATTGAGATGTAATCAAATGCTAACTGGGTGTTTCCCTGAACATGCAATTGGCCTCTGCTTGTACTAATTGTGATTATCACAAGAATGTACAGTATTCATGGTTGCTGACTAGAACAAGGCAATGCATGTTTACCCATGCTGGTTGGAACAAGGCCATGTACCACAAAGGCTGCAGGTGGTGACGGGAAGCGGGGTCTTCTTCACTATGGAAGCTGTGGAATGCTCTCCCCAGGGAGCTCTTTCTGGTGCCAGGTGATGATCCTTTTATTTGTTAGGGCATTTTCATGCTAACGGTTTCAGATTGGTTTTAATGCTGGAGTTTGATTTGTTTTCTTTGGAGCTTTGCTGCTGCTGCTGCAAACTTTTTCGTGATGTGATTTATGTTTTGTAACTGTAAACTGCTCTGAAAGTCTTTGAACTGAGGAACAGTGTAGACATCTTTGCAATAAATAAAGGTGTAAGCCCAATAAAGTGGGTTGATTGTAAGCGATGGGAGTTGCACTCTCTTCCGAAAATGGAAAGGGCTAACAGAGACATATGCTGAGCAGCAAAAGTATACATATGCACAAATTGTCACATTACGCTGACTTTACAAAGCAAATTGAAATTAAGGATAAAAATGACAGGCAAGAGCATCCTGGATTGAATAGAAGTTTGTGTTTGTGCCTCCATTCATTATGTATATTGCATGAGTCTACAGCTAGAAGGGTTTCTCACTCCCAGATGTGTTTTCTCTCCAGAACTGGGTTAACTAGTTACAACAACCAAGTCTTATGGGACTGCTGCAGCAAAAGCACCACTTGCTACTCAAAGAGTCCAATCCTTCCTTTTACACCCTGCTGGTGCAGCCATGCAAAAAAAAGACCAGGTGCACTGTATCCAGCAAGGTAGGGGTGTGTGTGTGTGTGTGTGTGCGCGCGCGCGCGCGCGCGCGCACGCACACGCACACGTATCAGGAGGCTTCAGAGAGGTGAAAGGGAATTTAGACCTTTGTAAGCCTCCTACACTGCAATGGGTTCTCCTTAGATCTGCACTAGTAATTTTGCTAGCACTGCTGCTGCTGGAGGGGGATAGGATCTGGCATGTGCCATCGCCACTGAATCCACCCCCTCCCGCAGCCTCCCCACCCCCTGGTTACACCCCATCCCCACCCAGTTTTGCCTCCTCCCTGCCCCATTCCACTCCCCCCCCCCACTCCTGCCTCTCCCACTGACCTACCTGCTTCGGAGGGTGGCAGGAGAACTGACAACGCATGCGGGAAAGCGTCGGTCTTCCCACCACCTGGCTTCATGCTACTAAGTGCGCTGCCGCAAAGTGCTTTATGGCGCCTTTTCAGCAGCCAGTGCTGTGTGGAACACGCTTTCCGCCAGCGCTCAGCCCAAGATAGGATTGGGCTGAAAAGCTCCTAAAAGTTGCTATTCAACACAAAATGAAAAGCACAGGGTTGCACCAGCTAGCTCAGAGTCCAGACCTCAGGAAGGTGTGTTACAGAGCAATCGCTAGTCTCCATTGAATAACAGCCTTAGGAGAAACGGCTGTTCCCTGTAGGGGAAGAAGAAAGGACTCTTGCAACAACACAAATGGCAGCGGCTGCTCCAATCCCAGCACTACTGCCCCGAAGGACGACAACTGTGCCTTTGTGTGAGCGTTGGGAGGGACGTGATGGCCCACTTTGCTCATGTAGCAGTTCATGATTTGGAGCCATAAGTAACTTCTGGGAATGAAAGCGATTATGACATTACACTTTAAATCAAACTTCCAAACAAAAATTAAAAGGAAGAGACACTTGATTTTTTTTTACATCAAACTGCAGCTGGACTAAGTCACCAGGTCACCGGTGCCCAGGGCACAGACTCCAATCTTTCATTTCTAAACTTTAGCCAGTGGGAAGAGCTTTCATCTGGGTAACATTTTTATGTTCTGAGCATTAATCTTTGAAGGATGCACTAAAATACAGTTTCCACAAACAAACCTTACCAGTTTGGCAGTAACACATTCGGGTAGTCTGTCATTTTGGAACAGAGAGACGCTCTATATGAGACTGGAAGATAATATACTGTATCTTTCAATGCTTAGACTTGTCGGCCATATATTCCTGCAGTTTTCTGATCAAGAAATTTGCAAATTGCCCATCTGCACTAGGCTCCTGTATCAACCTTCCAACAACTGCAGTGAAAATGCATGAGACAAAGTTGCCAAGTTATGCAAGGATTATTTTTACAACAGCAAAAAAAGCATCAAAAAATAAGCATCGGTTCCATCACCACGATGTAGCACTGATTTAAAGTATCACTTTAGGTGCGAAATCACAGGCCTTGTTCATTATCAGCTTGAGCTGCACATCAACAGAATCGCTTCACATTAAGCAACCTAGACAGAAGACAATGCAGGCAAGGTAGCTGTAATTAAATCATACTCCAGGGCTGTGATAATAGCAAATTATAAAATTACTTGAAAAAGTGACAACAATTACTCTTCAGGGGTTCTTTTCTGTTAAAGTCTACAGACTTTTAAGACTTGGCAGGAAAAGTCTCAATTTGAACAAACTGTAAAAGATCAAAGCAAACAAAAGATCCGGAGTCATGAACCAGTGTTAAGACTGATCTGGCCACATCTCTGTGAGAAGTTTAATCTTTGTTGAAACCAGAGATTTGAACCTCAACATCACAACATATCCCCCCCCCCATATCCTCCCTCGACATGCAGGAAGTGATGTAGTTACTTGCATTAAATTTGCATGGACCAAATTAATTAATTTTGGTCACTTAGCTGCAAATGCAGAACACTAGTCAAAAAAACAACCTGAAGAGAAAGCTTAATACATTGACCGCCCAATCCGATCTAAAACACCACACCACCACCCCCGCTGATGCAGCTGCACCACTGCAGCATTATTTATTTTATTTATTTACAATATTTTTACCCCGCCTTTCTCCCCGAAGGGAGCATGTGCATATCCTGCGGGGGGGGGGGCAGTCCCTGATAGAGACCCAGGTAAGGACGCTGTGCGGAATGGCAAGACACATTTTGCAACCACTGTAAAGCTGCACCACCAGAACATGGGTTCCGGCCACCGCAGGCCCATAGGATTGGGACGGGATTCTTTCTGAACCAGATTTCTTTCTGCACAGTCACCCCAGTCCAGAAGCTCGAGTGCACTCTTTTCAGTGTACACTGAACACTGTATTCACTGTGAACACAGAGGAACACTTTATGTGTATGCCTAAAAATCTAACATCATGTAGATACAGTTGGCCCTTTGTATCCATTTCTGGACCCCCCACGGATGCGAAAATCCACGGATGCTCAAGTCCGCAGTTGGTTGGGGTTGGAGTTGGAGCGCCACAGTACCTTATTTAACAGCTGCGCAGGCCCACCGCCTGCTTCTTGCCTCTCGCGTCATTTTCTAAGCTTGTAAAATGCCCATAAAGAGAAAAAAACACGACTGGAAGCAACTTCTGATTGCATTTTTTTTCTTTTTATAAGCATTTTACAAGCTTAGAAAGCAGCGTGGGAGGCATGAAGCGGGGAGCGGGTCCACACGGCTGTTAAGGTATTGTGGCGCCCTCCCCGACCCCAGTGGAAGGTGCGGATGACCATCCACGGATAGTCAAATCCGTGGGTGGCTAATTTGCAGATAAGGATATTCATCAGGGAGTCAGGATGAATTGTAGCTCTCTGTCAGGTGTACTCTCAGTGGCAAAACTGGGTTGTTTGCTACCACATTATGGATGAAATACCGGTAATAGCCCACAGAACATTGCCTGATTAGAGTAGCCCAAGGGAGTTCACTCAGACCTCAAGTAAAAGTACCTCAACCATTCAGCTCAACAGGTTAGTGGCACACCAGATTCCTATGGCCGAGAGTACACCACGGAGTGATGTAGTCTGCACTATGAGCCAGCCACTAAACGTTTCTTTGATTGTGCTCAAAGTTTTCAATAAACAGGTAGTTTTCCACTCCATGCATGATCAAGTAGGAGCAAAAAGCTCGTGACAGATAGACTTCATTTACAGAGTGATACATCAATATAGTTCAGTGGGATTTCTCTACATGCAACTAAAATTAATCTACATCCCAGGAAGACTTTACAAGCAACCTTGGACTTCACTGTCTTGTCATTGAGAAAAATTAATCCTGCCTAATACACTCTCATAAGAGAGGCCAATGAATAAGGGCTTACAACGGAAGTGAATTTGAGAGAGGCCAAACAAGAGAAAAGAGACAACTTCCAAGTAATAAAAATTCCATACCACAACTGTCTTGAAAATATGAGAAAACAATTTTCTTGAAAACATGAGAAAACAATTCAGTGCTGGTTCTTTGGAGGCTCTTCTCTGGAGACAAGCTTTTTGTAAATTACACTGATCCGATGATATAAAAGTATTTCATGTCGCTGTAAGCTGGCAGCCGTGCAAGAGAGGGCTTATTAATATTGCATGGTGCAAGGATAAATTAAGAGGCAAGTGCATTGTTGTGTAGGTTCCACTCGGCGTCATTTGCTAGTGCCTGTGACAAGTACCAAAACATGTGAGAGCAGGCCCAATATCGCTGAGTGTGGGTCTATTATTGTGCAATATTAACTAACAGCATTTACTCATCAAAATACTTGTTTACTTCCACTTTCAAGAGCTTGTTCCCAACAGAGATAAGCACCTGCAGGAACAATGAGAACCATCTGGGTTGTTTACCTAAATCAGGGGTTCTCAACCAGTGGTACTAGTACCACCAGTGGTACTTCAGCTGACTGCTGGTGGTACTCAGACCCCCTGACCACCAGAACTCCACTCCAATGTGGTGCTTTCGCTGATGCGTTTTCACTTGCAAGAGGCTCCTCCTTTTAGCCGAGCCTCTCGGGAATGCTGAGAAGGGCCCTCCCTCCCGCCCACAGCCTCCTACCTGCGTTTTCTAGCCTCTAAAAACCTGAAAACCCAGAAGTGGTGATGATGTTATTGCCAGTCACTTCCAGTGGTACACAGCAGGAGAGTGGCACCAGAGGTGGTACTCGGCTGGAAAGGGGTTGAGAACCCCTGACCTAAACTACTCAGAATACTGAGCAGAATACTGGACTACATGAACCATTGGTCTGACCCAGCAGGACTGACTTTGTTCTCACGTATTTAAAGGCAAATGGAGAGTTAAACAAACAAAGAGCCTGGAAGCTGCACCCAACCTCTCTGAGTGCAGTTCGTTAAACCTACTGTAAGAAGTTCTACTTGCTAAGGGCTTGGATCAAGACCTGGAGTCGAGTGCTGGCACCAGGATCTGGGGGACCCCACAGTAAGCCCAATTGGGGCCCTCCCCCAGCTCTTGCATGTGTGGATGCAGCCTCCCCACAGAGCAATCCAAGTTCACTCTGCTCGGCTTCTCCAACCAGGTCTGAGAACCAGAAAAGAGCAATCTCCAAGGAGAACCCCTGTTCCTCAGTACTCCAGCAGCTGTGAGGGAGAAGTGGCCTTCAGCATTGCTTCTCCTCTCTGGTACCCCAACTCGATTGGAGAAATGGAGAGGAGGTGGGATCTTAATGTGGACAGCTCCTCCTCTGCTGCATACCGGCAGTGCTGATGTGGAGGTGCCCCCCAAGATTTTTCTCTCTTCCTTTCCACCAACCAGGACAGGGAGAGCGGCAATTGGAGGATGCCCCTTCCTAAGTGCTCCAGCAGCGCTGAGGAAGGGGGACGCTAGCATCCTCCTCTCCCTCTCTCTTCAACCATGAATGGGCTTCCTCAGAGTTCCCTGCATACAAGCAGGGACCTCCGAGGGGCCCCAGTTGTGGATGGGGAGGGTGGAACGAGGCAGCAACAGCACGAGTTGCTCAGTTGAGCCACTCCTGCCCCCATTGCCAGCATTGGGAGGCTTCAGAATTAGCCCACTGGATCCGTGGAGAGTCTGTGAGCCTTCAACCGGTGCCCAACCTGGCCAACATCTAACAGTGCCCCTGTTCACCTTGACAATCGGTCACTTATCCTGGTATGCGAGCGGGCAAGCAGGCTGCTCAAATGTATTTTCTCATCTGGTTAAAACGTATGTGTTTTATAGTGTTGCAGCTTGCATGCAGGTGAACATGGGCAATGATAGCCTTTCGGTCTCTGAAGAACTATCGTCTGTCACTGGCATTAGAGTGCAATGACTGGGCCATGGACCCAGAGAGTGAGAAGTGCTCCAACCACTGAATCAAGTCTCAAAAGCATTTTCCAGTTTTCCGTTTTCCTTAGAGCCCAACCACACAGACCTCGCCCCCTCACAATCCATCCAAAATGCACGGACAATTGGGTGATCTGCACTGATCGTGTCGCGCATATGGTTGACTGGCACAAGGATAGCCACTGTTTAGCTCATTGCGGGCAGCACAGCACATGTGCCCCATCCAAGTTACAACCCAAAGACTTTCCTTCACCTCTGAGCCAAAAACACAGCATCACTTCCCACTGAACTTGAAAATAGGACTACACAGTTTCCCACTAAACTGTTATTACCATTAGCTTTCAGACAGACATGTCTGAAGGGGAATTTGTGCATTTATTACCACTCAAAGATTCACAGCCCACTTTAAAGTGCCAAGGGCTTCCTATGATCTTCAGAACAAAACCACATTGAAGTCATGAACAGAAGTACAATGGTAGCGTTTCCACAAGGTGCCTGGGTTGTTCAAGTGGAATATCTTGCCTTCTGCCTTGATCTTTGTTGGTTACCACTTGGTGTCACTCTTTGGCCACAGCCTTCCAGGCAGCTCCTACCGAGGCCCCTGAGCTGAGGAGTGGACTCAACCAACTCAGCCATTTATGGTGGGAAGTCCTCTCTCGTTGGCCATTGGTAGGCAGCAGCTCCAACTGAGTACAACCTCTGTAGAAAAGATGTATGTACAACCTATGCAGCACTCACGGGTAAGTCCCCCCCCCACACACACACACAATTTTCCTATTCAAAGTGTATTGGATGTTTTTGTTATTAAATTAAATGCAAAACTCCCTTTGGATGTTACAGACAAGTGCCACCAGCCAACTGCAAAAGAGTCAGCACACCAGTTGTTCTCGCTTGTGTTGCCGCAAATCACTTTGAGATGCATCTGAATTGCTTTAGAATGCGCACCAAGGCCATATTATATCATGAACCCCAGTGGACCACAGTAGCACATTGGGAGGGGGAGGTAGCTCAGTAAGCCCTGATCCTTCGGCGGCTAACACCAAGGCTCTAAGGGTGATGGAGCAAGCACCTGCCTGGCCACTCACCCATGCCGTCTGGGCCCCAGCTTTGGAGTTGACAAGCTGCCCCTCACTCATGGCAGGTTCTGCTGCCATTGTTAAAAGAAGTGTGGTGCAGCTGGGGCTCACGTATGCCTAGAAGTTGCACTCTGGGCCCTAAAAAGCCACGGTTGTCTAGGCTCTGCCCAGGTGGGCAGTATGGTGGGCTGTGGATCTTGGCTGCTGGCAACCAGGGAGAGGAGCTGGCACCCAGGCCACATCCAGTTGACGCAGAAGGTAGGGAGCAGTGTGGGAGATGAGTTGGGGGAAGCAGTGGTGGGTGTACCTGCGAGGGAACAAGCATGGTTCACTTCATGTGCCAGAGAAAAAGGAAGAACCGCCAACATTACTAAGGCGCTGAGAGGGCTTGGGCCAGGCCCATTCACACATTCTCGGTTTCACATTCTCAATTGTCTGCTTACGTTCCCAACAAAATGCTGTTTGTGAACAAGTGCACTTCCCTCTTTCCTGGACCGGGGGGGGGGGAGGGAAGGGAGTAGGATGTGTTCTTCCTAATCTTTGGTATCTTGCTCAAATTTGTCAAGACCAAACACGGGAGACATCTCCCGCATGCCGCAGTTGCGATGAGCCCATTTATCAAATGCACAGATTCACAATTGCACCAAGATCCTGAATTCCATAGTTATCTGCGGTGTCAGAAACTGCTAATGGCCCATAAAATTCAGCAACTTCTCCATAAGCTGTTGGTTAATGAAAAACCGGTTAAATTGTTCACAGATCACTTGCAGCAGTGCCCTTTTGATTTGTTATAGCGCTGCCTGGCAAAGGTTACGTTAACTGAGAAGGAGAAGCAAAGAATATAGACAGGGGGGAGCAGATTCTTAGCCCTCCAGGGATTCTTGGATTTTTCTTGGATGCTCTGTATAACTTCAACCATGGGCGGAAGAACTATTTGAGTAAAAGTATGGAAGGCACAATGAGAATGTTCTTTGTATTTAATTGTACAGATCATGGCATGACTCTCAAATGTAGGTGCTTTCACAGTAGGTCTCGAGTCACAGTAGGCCTTGAATCAGGATCTCACTCAATATCCCGTGCTAGAAAAAACGTCCATTGCCATCCATCAGCCCTGTCAGCTACGAAAACTGACAACTTCTAAACAGGCCTAGAAATGAAGTGTCAACAAGTGACCTCATTTGCAATGTCTTTTAGCTCTCATGGCTGAAAAGGGTCCCTGTCCTCCCCCTCCGCCCCCGCCCAATACAAAGGCCAATTCCAAGTCGCTGATGATACCAAAAGCATCTTGGCTCTGCACACACAATGCTCTGGGCAGCTTCACTCTGCTTTGAAAAAGAAAATGGCCATCAGAGATATCCTTATGCTAATTACACAGACAGGAACCAGACCAAGCCCAACCAAGATGGTGCAACAGCAGCGGACTTTTGGGAGAGTGTGACTCTCTGCTTTCCTTCTGCAGGACTGCTTGTTCTGCAGAAGACAGCCCAAGACCTCCAAGCCAGAATACATGGTGGTGTGTGCCAAACCCAAGCCTGGCACTTTGCTGTGTCAGATGCCACCCGCTTAACCGGTGGTGCACCAGCTGCTGCCACTTGCCGTCTTCCTCCCACGCCCTGGGTTTGAAAAAGAAGTAGGGAATGGAGCTGAAGAGGAAGTTGGAGGAGAAGAGAATGGTGAGCTAGAGCGCCAGAGCCATTCTAGCCCACTATATTCCTCCACTCCTTTTCCACTCCAGCCCCTCCTCTCTTTTAAAGGGGAGGAAGAGGACGATGAGGAGAGGTGGGCGGTAGGTGCCTCTGCCATTCTCCCACCTGAGGGGACTACCTCAGGCAGCCTCATGGACAGACTAGCCTTGCTGGTCTCTGCTGTTGCCTCAGGTTTATATTTTCCTTTCCCCTGAGTCCAGTTAGACAGAGCCTGAGAGGTTGGGCTGCTCCCTTCCAGAAAGTAGTACTCTGCAATTATTTAGACAGACAGGCAATACATGAACTATCAGGGAAGCTTAACCTTTATGACAGTAATTCCCAAATTGTATGTTGGGGCACACACACACGAGCTGGTCTACTGCGATCAGTTAATTGAAACATTGAACTCTCCTGTGAGTGAAGTACCCCGGTGAAGAGGAGGCTACCCACAGCATTTGTGTACGATTCCCGGCTCTGGCTTTGCCTCCAGCAAGGGAAGGTATTTCCTTCAATTGCTCCCAAAGCAGACATGCAGCAAAGTTACCTGCACTCGGAGGCGGCACGTTCCTAGAATAGTGACTCATGCAGAAATAAAAGGGCAAGTAAGTTCTTACTCTTACACACTGTTACAAAGGCCAAACTAGACAAGACGTTACTGTTAACCTGTCATGAGTGCTGAATTTTTTTGGGGGGGGGGCATTTTTGTTGGGACTGCAGCGCTGGAGGAGGAGGGCAAACCTCCTTCCCCCCCCCCCCCGATGTAGCACTATTTCACTCCTGATCAGCCTCCCTGCCACAGTTGATATTTCAGCTTTTACACTCAAACACACAGGGCCAAACTGTACACTTAATGTAACTTCCAATTGGCAGGTCCACGGGGCTTATATCTGAACAAACATGCTTAGTGTCAAACTGCAAAGGTTTCTCCTAGATATATTTCAGCCTTCAAACTCACACACACAGGGCCAAACTCAGCTGTACACAGGCAGCCCAATCCTGTCCAGATAGGACCCTGAGCTGGCATGGCAGGAGCTCTCCTCGGGGGAAGGGGATGTTCGTCCCCTTACCCCGAGTAGAGCCCCAGCCGCCCCATTGGGTCTACTCAAATGTGCACCAGCTATTTTGCTGGCGCACATTTGAGCAGGCCATGTAATGACAGTCAGGCCCAGGAAGGGGGATAGGATTCGGCAGAGGACGCCACCAATGATCCCTCACCCTTCCCAGGCCCAGCCGACCAATCCCATCACCCTTGGAATGCCCCGTTCTGCCCTCCCCATGCCCTTCTGTCACCCGCAGGGACTCACCTCTCTGCCGCGGCGCTCCAGCATTCTGCGGCACCGGAGGAGCAATGCAAACCTCTCTGCCAGTGCCACTTACTCTTAGGGTGTCACTTAATGGCACATTTGCGACACCCTGGATCAGCAGAACAGTTGCTCTGCTGGTCGAAGAGTAGATGGGATTGTGCCATTAATGTAACTTCAAGTTGGCAGGTTCATGGGCTTGCATTTGAAAAGTTTCTCCTATATATTGACCACACACACACACACACACACACACACACACACACACACACACACCTCCCTTAATTGTTTCCCAAGCCTTAAGCCCGAGTTGCACCTATCCAAAAATAAACAACCCACTTTATATACACTTTTCAGAAAGAACTACTCTGACCTCCTCCCCTTCTTTCGCTGAGCAACAGTATTTATTTTGCTTTCTGGAGGACTGCTGCACACGGTGCCGTAGGCAGGTTTGTGCTGCTTTGAGAAAGACCAGGGCAGAAAATTGTTTTGTGTGAATCTTGGTTGTTGATAAGTATGACCCCATTTAGCTGGATAAGTGCTATATAACTTGTTCAGTTACGTGTGTGCGCGTGCGAGAGAGTGTGCACGCGCATGCGCGCACACACACGCATCCTGAACCTTCTGTACGTCCAGCAGCATTCCAGTGCCCCAGGCAGATGTTTTTTCTCAGCTTTGCCAACGGGGACCTTTAACGAGAGATGCCAGGAATGGAACGTGAAGCCAGACAAAACAACCCAATTGCCATCTGTTGTCCTCATCTCCCTGTCAACTCACTTGATTTCTCCTAATCCAGGCTGGCATCAGGTTGCACTAGACCCTCAGGCAGGCCATGGGGGAGTGCCCTCTGTGCCCACGTGTGCAAAATACACATGTCTGCTCCTCAGGCACCCCCATGGCCAGAGTCTGCTTCCCCAAAACATTTCCTCTGCACAATTACCAGCTTCTCTGCTACCTGGTTTTCTGTCAAGTGGGCAAGGGACTGAGCAAGTGGGAGGGTGCTTGTTCCTAGGGTTCCTCTGTATAGTATTTAGGGAACAACAAGCCAGTGACCTGGGGGATGGAGGCAAGGCAAAAGAGCCCATGTGAGTCTCTGCTGGCTCTTCTGATTTCCCTGTCCCTCAGCCAATCACACTAGTTCCTCTCAACCCCCTTGTGTCCAGAGCATCTAGAGGAACAACTTGATTGGCTGGGGCTCAGGGGATGCAGAAAGAACCAATGTCTTGTATGGGTTCTTCCTGCTTCCCTCACTCCCCCCGTCGATGATCCTTGGCCACAACACACTCCACTAAGTGCATTGCTTCATTCACCACTGCCCACCATAAAGGGTGGCCAGGTGGGCCCTGAGTAGCTCATAGGCCTTTGGCCAGTGTGCCTGACCTGGCCACTCTCCTATGCCTACACACCTTCTCTTGAATACAGATAAATATACCTGTCATTTTAATTGTAAACTGAGTATTATAAAATGCCTGAAATCTCAAAGATAAAGCTACGGTAGCAGCAGGGCCCAGGCAACTTGATCTTTGTGCCACCATGGTAACTTTCCAGAGGAGGGAGCTGCTGGTTTGTACTCTGCTGTACTTTGGCGCCACCATTACAGAGGCCAGAGGAGGGTACTGCAGCGAACAGCTCAGCAAGCACTACAAGGGGCTTTGGGACCCTGGCTTTTAAAAGTTGACAACTGTGATCTGGCTTCCACTTTCCAGCAATTTGTTTTTCAGGCACACCCTGAGATCTCCTTTTTAACCTGTCTCCATATCACCAGCCCTGACATTGACAGACCTAACAGGAACAAATAGCACCATATATCAGGAGCAAAATTTTACCTCCGAACTTCATTTTGTTATACTCCTAAATATTGACACACAGTGGCTGATTTTTTCCCCTCACTGTTCACTATCCCTCGTTGGCACATTTGCTGTGCACTTGCAAAGAAACGGAATTTTCAATTTACAAAGTACTCTATAACTGTATGTGCTTGCCTTCATGCCATGGGAACTCTCTTTAGGGAGGTCACTATTATTCCCATTTTGCAGATGAAGAACTGAGGATTAATTAAAAAAAAGTCCACACAAAATGATCCTAAATTAGAGATGGAACTTGAACCCAGGTCTAAGGAACTCTAACCTTTTGTCCACAGGACTATAGCAGCTCTGTCCTTTTTTCCTTTGGCAAACAGTCTCTGTTTTCAATTAAATGGTCCAACCAACCATACTTAAGGCATTACTTGACTTCCGCGACCTTAGCCTAACCCTTATGGCTACCAGAAAGGCTATTGACAGCCATTTCCTAGCACAGGCAGAAGGTCAATATGTGCTTTGTGTATTAACTGCCATAAACAGAACACAAACTCTGGGAGACAATGAAGATATGGCTATCCAGGGCATAGCAAAAACATTTAAAGATGCTTCTCTAATATAAATTCACCTTAGGACAAAGAGCTGCTGAGAATTTTTTTTCTGCAAGAGTTTAAGACCTTTAAGAAATGGTCTTTAAGAGTCATGGTGGGGAAGAAGGCTTTTTAACCCTCTGTCTTGCTGCAATTAGTGGGAGTTTTCTCTGTGGGTTCAACACACAGTTGGGAGGAGGGGTGGACTGATCCAGATCAGGACCATGGCTGGGGCAGAGGGGAAAAGCCCTCCCTGCCATCATGGTCTTCATCTGGGTTGCCCTCTCCTTACAGCTGCTATTTAGCTTGGAAAAGCTAAGCACATGAAGGCCAAGAATTAACATCATGTTACTTTGACCCCTGTGGTAGCACAATGCCCCAGTGGAGCCCAACCATGGCAACATGGAGATGCTGCCAACGCTAATTGCAGCTGAGCACCATCAGCTGTTGGATGGGAGGCATGGCTCGAGGCAATGGTTACGAGCAGGTAGCAGTGGAGGCAAGGAGTGGGCAGACTGGAAGGCTCCACAGGAGACCCCACAGCAGAGCCCCACATGCACTCCAGGGAAGACAGCAAGGGGTGGTCCAAACAGTGCCCCAACCTTTGTTCTGGGGAAAACCATCCAGCAGCAGATAGCTTGGGCACTCTGCACCCATGGCAGACCTCTCCCAGTCTTGAGCTCCAAAACACTCAGTCACTTCTTTGGCCTATATCATTTACTGCAGCGTCCATTTTTATAGACAGCAAATTAGTGAAGGTGAGAAACAAGCAATTTACTCAAGGAAGAAACAAAACAAAACCTCAGAACACCAATCCTGAATGGAGGGGAGAACCGAGTCGGAGGCTCAAAGCACCAAGCCGTTCCATTGACTCACCTGCTGTTGCCGCCGCCGAGAGCCATTTCACAGAAGATAAACTAGGGAGGCTGAACCACAGGTGATTTGGCCAAGGTCACAAAACTGAGTACAAGACAGAGATTTCCTGGGGCTTGGCTACTGCAGTGAACTCTGGGTGAGGTTGCCCTTGAAGAAACCTCCACCAACGACCATCTTCTTCATTTCAAAGTAGCATGGAAAGCATAAGCTTAACCCTTCCTCTACCCACTGTTTTTCCCTCACCATCCCGCTGCTTTCCCCACTGCAGCATCCAGATGTCTGTTTGCAAACTAAAACACACATCTGAAACTCCAGGGCTGGAGAGAAGGTGTTTGAGAGTGAAAAGTAGCAAGGAAGGGGTGTTAAGCATACTGCATACACACCCCCATGCTGCTTTTCAGCTCCAAATCACTCCCTCCCATCACTTATTTGAAGCAAAGAGACAGACTGCCCAGGTTTTCTTCTATGAATTCACACAGAAGACATGTAACCTTAAATACTTAGGACTACTTAATGCCAGTGTTACAGGCAAGTCGGAAGATATTGCCAGTACTATAATTTGTTGAGTACTATTTTTGTTGTGGAGGGAGAGAAAAAACAATGAGAAGAATCACTGCATCTCAAACATTGTTGTGGTTGAAGAATACAAACCTGTGCAAATAGCACCACTTACTGGCAAAATCATGAAAAAAGAGACATTTTTAACTGTTCATTTTATACCTAGGTACTGAGCCCAAATATCGGAAGATCACATCTTCCTCTCATGAGGATTTCATAACTATATGTTTGGGTTTGGTGCAATGTACTATGAAAAAACACTCCATTCATTTCAAATATCCTTTGGCTCAAGAGTATGAAAGCCTGTTCTGAATAAATCCTATCCTTTATTATGCCCACTGCAGCAATAGGATTCCTCCAAAATACCCTGCCCTCCCCCAGGCCAGGAAATCCTGAATATGCACTAGCATAGGGTGCAGTTAAGTGCCACTGTTGCTTCTAGCAACACCCGCCGCCACCAACAGAATTCTGATGTTCCCAGATCACTGTTGCCCTATGACCTTTTAAAATGAGAATGTTGCCAAGGGACTTTTGAATGCCAATGACTTGTGAGCTAGAATGGAACATGTGCCAGACCGGACTGTATTTTGGACACAACGCGAGGGCCATGCTGCGGTGGTGTTCCTGTGCCATGATTGTGTGGAGCCATGCTGTAAAAGGATGTCCCCAAGGTCAAGAAGCCATGAGGGAGGAATCTGATCAGCATTTCAGCACGCCATGAACCGAAAATGCTCACTGCAAGTAGGCACATTCCATTACCTTCCCCCTCTCTAAAGACTTGTGAAGTGGTCAGTCTGCCAGGAAGGAGAAAATCCACAAAAGATATGCTAACACCAATGTCTGGCCCAGAGTAGGTCAATCCACATCTCATGCACCAGTGGAAGCCAACACCTCTTTCCCCTTCCCCAGTGTGTGTGTCTCCACCCCCAGGTGTACCTCCAGCCCAAGTAAGGTATTTCCTTTTGCAGCGTAAGAGCGACCAGCTCCTCCTCTCTTGCGTAGGCATAAAAAGGCAAGCTGCCAGTCTTGCTCTCACTCTCTGGACCCCCCTTGCCTCCTGAACCTTTCTTCTCTGCATGCCCTCTGGCACCAACCCCCTCCCTCTTCCCCCTTCCCCCCCCCCACTCTCTTAACTTGACTTCTCAGTCACTCTACAGACTGCTGAGCCAGTTCAGAGCCAATTTGTTTCTTCCTCCTTTTTCATTCACTGTTGTGCCATTACTACAGCATTGCAGCCAAGTTCAACTCTCCAGGATAGGGTAAATATCAAGTAACCATGTGTGTACTCAATATTATTTAAATCAGAATTGTGTGGCTGGATTCTGGTATAGCTGGTCTAAAGATCCCTGTATATATCAAATTGCCATGTTTAAGCTATTCCCCAGAACAACAAACGCAATTTGGCTAACATCACTGAGGAGTGGGTGGACCAAGGCGGATGAAGGAGAAGTCTAACTGGAACTCTATGTTCACTCCCAGTTTGATCCCAAACTGGCACTGTAAAGTAGTGGTTCCCAAACTGGGAGGCATGGCTCCCAGGGAAGGCGCGGATACCAGCCAGGGGAGCCGCGGAGTACCACGGAATCCTCTTGGAAAACAGTGCAATGCCAATTGGCAGGCATTAATATAATGTAATGGGGACCTGTGGCCAATGGTCGCCAATGGTCAAGGGAGCCGTGGGTCGAAAAAGTTTGGGAAACACTGCTGTAAAGATATGCCTGCATATCTGCAAGTGGGTGTGGAATCCTTATAGCTGTGTGGCAATAACTGAAATCAGAGTGAAGCCAATGGACAGCCCCAGATAACTGCCCCCCCAAATACCCATCCCCCCCCTCCATTCCCACAACCATGAAAGGATATGATTCTGAAAGAATCCATTCCAGTGTTGTGGGCAACCTACAAAAGTTTTACAGCAACTCTGCAACAAGACTCAAGAATCTGACCCCACCCTCAGCTCCATTGTTACTCCAGGCCAAACTACGTGTTAGGTTAAACATAGAGTTTGCTAATGCATGTTTTTTCCCCCCAACATAAATAGCAGCTGGGGAGGGGATAGGATTCATGGTTTGTGGGAGAGGGGCTTTAACCTTTTGCCCCCTGCCATGATCTTGAATGACATCAGGCACCAACAGGTGCTTCCTTCCCAGGGCAAATAGTCCCAGGGAGGAGTGATTTGGATTGGGACCATGATGGGGCAGGGCAAGCAATTAAAAAAACAAGCCCTTTGTCTACCACATCACGGTCCCAATCCTGAGCACACGCACACGCCACAGCTGGTATCTATGTTGAAGAAAAAGTCACCTAGTGTCAAACTATGCAATGAATGCCACAAGCAGTTTGGTCCTTCTTGCCTTCTGTTCTTCGTGATTTGTTGTTCTCTTCTTTTTACGTTGTTCATAATTATCCATTCATGTAGTGGCGCAAGCCCTTGCAGCTGTTTTGGAACGATTGCGGACCACAGACCTGCAGACTGATTTCAGCAGTAAGTATAGACAGGTCCAGCCCAAGATCTTCTAGCACCTGACAAAGGACCCCAAATGCCACCACCTCCGTACCCAGCAGCATGCCAGATACTCTAACCCACCTTCTCCTCTGCCCCACACTTCCTCTTCCATTCTGCTCCCTCTTCAGATCTACAAAGTGTGGGAGGAAGAGTATCAGCAGTAGTGGATGGCAGAGGTAGACAGACACAGTGGCCTCCACCCTCTGCTAATCTGACACTCAGGGAGAGCCCCCCCCCTCAATCTGCTTCATGGACTGATATATATAAAAGCCACAAAAGATAACTGACAAACTCTTGACACATTTTCAAAATTCAATTTATAAAACTGAATTTCCTTGAACTAACTTGCAATACAGTTAAATAACTTTAAACCCACGAGGCCAGCTGTGTTTGGGTTCTGGGTGTTCTGAATGGTTTCTTGCCTCTCACCCTTTCCCAGGGTACCCTAACACACAGTTTCTTTTCTACAGGCCTGGTCAGCAGCATCAGTCAAGTCTTCCAACTGGAATTTTTAGGATGACTATGCATGAGAGTTAAGCGCATGCGCGCGCACACACACACACACACACACACACACACACACACACACACACACACCTACCTTTTAAAATGCAAGCTTTCAGGAATTCTCCCTGTCAGAAAATTTAAAATGAAGTGTTCCTGTGGGGGAACCTTTGACAGTGTGCTGTCAAAGACACATCGCCACAAGGGTGATCTGGCTACAGCTGAGTAGACTATGCAATGTTGGGAATTTTAGGACACAAAGGCAAATAAATATCTGCTTGATGAAAAGGAAATAGGAGCTTCATATTTCAAGTGTCAGAGTCCCAAGGCTTCAACTGTATGCATTTCATAAGGTGAGCAGTTGAGCACTAATGAAATTAGCGGGACTTCCTCGGTCTTTGTGATACTTCCTTTATTAACATAGTCAGGATTTTAAAAGTAGCCAAGCCTTTCCTCTCTACAAACTCTCTGCTCCAGTCGTCAGAATATGAATTAGCAAATTCCACTGACACCCTTCTCTAACTTCCCCTTTCAACTCTCCTTCCTGTGCACCAAAAGCTGTGTTTATCCAGCGCATGTGCCTGATCATGCTGTAATACTCATCATCAACAAAAACAACAACAACAACAACAATAATACAGTTTTATTTTAAAAGAATGTATTCTATTAAAATAATAATTTTAATCCAGCCCACCCAACATGGGTTCTGGGCAAACAGCAACCTTTTTACATGCAAACTAACAGATATGACTTTTAAAATATAGTTTATAAAATAGTTATATAATCTATTCTACAGCAACCATAATATCTACAGTTTATAAAGTCTTTACCATAAGGTATGGGGACTGTGCCAAAGTCTTCACAGAGAAAGTGAGTTTTGAGGAGGGGTTTGAAGGAAATAAGAGGAAGCATCACAGAGACGTTTTGGGAGGGAGCCTCTGCAGAAGGGCAGCAAAGGAGAAGAGGTGGAGTCACCCAAAGAAGCAGATGGCAGAGGATGGTAGGGATGGAGGAGCAAGGATCATAGGCTGGCTATGGGAACAGGAGATGAAAGTGGCAAGATAAGGAGAGAAAAGGCCATACAGTGTTAAAAACCTGTCAGCGGTAATCAATCACCAGGACAGCAGCAAGAAAACAGTCCATCATTCATTAAAAACTATCCTTGCAATAATGAGCCCCTTTCTCAGAGACTTTATTCTGCCCCCCAGCGGCGGAACGTCTGTGGAGCGCGTGGAGCAGGAGCTCTAGGCGCTCGGGGCGGGAGGGCGCGATCGGGGGAACTCACCGAGGCGGCGGATCGGCCCACCCACCCTCCCTGGAGCCCGTTCGGCTCCAAAATGAGCGGTAAATGGGCGGGGGGCGCATCGACGTCACGCGAGAGGCGTGTCGATGTCACGCGCGCAGGCCCCGCCCCACGCACCCGGCGCGCGCCTGTCATCTCTGCTGCCCCCTCCCCGCAAAAAGTTCTAGTTCACGGCCTACTCATCTCTTGCCTTGACTACTGCTATAACTACTATCTGGTCTTCCATTTTCTCACCTTATGCCTTTGTTTCAAAACCACTGCAACCCACCGCAAGAGTTTGGGATGAAATGAGCTGGATCTTTAAACGAAGTACTGCACAAGTTTCAAAGTAGAAGTGACTGGCAGGAGGAGAAACGATTCTAACGAAAACATTGAAAGTTATTTTTTGTTATAATCTTAATGAGGCATGGCTCATTAGGCTATGTGGTGGCAGATCACAATGAGCTAAGGTAACACCACTGAACGTGAGCATAATGGCAATGAACGGTATCATCCAGGAAAGTCCGGAGCTGGAATACCACTACCCACTTGATCACCTTGCCCCAAAAATTGGCACATTGGATAAAAAGGTAAAGGTATCCCCTGACAATTAAGTCCAGTCGTGTCCGACTCTAGGGTGTGGTGCTCATCCCCATTTCAAAGCCGAAGAGCCAGCGTTGTCCGAAGATGCCTCCGTGGTCATGTGGCCGGCGTGACTCTCCTTGCCACAGCGCGTAGCATGCAGCTGGAACACGGAGCGCTGTTTACCTTCCCACAAGTGGTACCTATTTATCTACTCGCATTAACATGCTTTGGAACTGCTAGGTTGGCAGGAGCTGGCCAAGCAACGAGAGCTCACCCCGTCGCGGATTCGAACTGCCGACCTTTCGATTGACAGCTCATGGTTCAGCGGTTTAACCCACTGCACCACCCACTGGCCTGGCACATTGGATACTGGCTGATAATTGTCAAGGGCAGCAGGGTCCAGAGGGGGTAGTAGAGAAAGCCTTGTCATAAAAGGAGAGACATCAGGACACTGACTTCTACAAAAGAGCACTACAAAGGCCCTTCAATTCTGAGGACTATTATTATTATTATTATTATTAACAGTATTTATATACCGCTTTTCAACAAAACGTTCACAAAGTGGTTTACAGACAAAATCAAAGGATTAAATGGCTCCCTGTCCCCAAAGGGCTCACAATCTAAAAAAGATGCAGAAGAACACCAGCAAACAGCCACCAGAAAAGACACTGTGCTGGGGTGAAAGGGGGCAGTTACTCTCCCCCTGTATAAGAGGAGCACCAATTACTCTTGCCCAGTTAGCAGATAGAAAACAAGATAGAAATCAAGTTTAGAAATCCATTCAAAGACGCCTGACCCCATGTTTTGCAGTGACTCGAACAGGCAAGAATGTTTAGTTACTGCTCTGGGTCAAACTAGAATTGATGCAGTAAATCCATGAACAGGAAGGACCTCTTGGTGGAGGCAATGCCAAGTTGCTAGGGGCCTTGATGCAAAGCCTTGTACTGGACACCTACGGCACCCCCACCCACCCCCTGATGGCGCATTGGGTGCCACCACTGCCACTGGTATGGGGAGTTCAGGGGTCAACCTCACCAAGTGGGCCCTTTAATGAAGATGGGCCTTTGGCTAGTCTGGCCTAGCTTACCCCGACACCATCCTTACCTGTGGCTTTATTAAAAAACAAACCAGTCACAAAGGATGGAGGCAATCCAGATTGAGTCTGCAGTACTAGGGGAAGAGGAGGTTTTCCAGAACTTTAACCCCAGCCTAGCCCTGACTATGCCTTTGCTTCAAACCCTCTACTCTATGGCGTGTCCTGGCTCAAGCCAAATCATGACACCACCTTCCTCTAAAGACGGTAGCGTCTGCCAGTTGAAAATCAGATTTGTCTACATTTTACAAGTCAGAAGGAATTATTTTATAAAAGACACTGAACAATTCCTGTATCCAGAGGCAAGGAAAGAAATGTTGATCATGACAGCTTACCTATGAATTCTGGTTTGGCTTGGTGGTTTGCCTTTGCCCGGCACACAACGTGGCTCACTTGCTTTACGATTTGTGGAGCTATGTTCCCTGTAAGCATCAATTTGGAGCACATTTCCTTTCTGGCTGCAGCATGCCGAGGTATGGGCTGCGTTGGCTGCCTGTATGCGAGGCTGGTATCACAGCCAAGATGTCTTTTTGGTCCCTTTACAAGCCACAATTCCATCTCTCCATTTTCAATATGTACTTACCTAAAAGTCAAATACAGCGCTCTAAACACACAAGACCCCCTGGGGCCAGAAATACAGTCTCCCTGCAGCAGCAATCATGTGTTGCTTAATTCTTTTATTCTTTCTCCCCCAGTAAATACTGGTATCAGAAGCTATTTTCTGTAATGGATGGAAAGTCTTGTCTGTGTTGACAAAACTTCAGCTGCATTAGCCATTTCTCTCCCCAAGACAGAGCCTTCCCTGAATGGCATTGCTGTGATCACAGGCTGCAAACAGAACACGGCTTGTTTCCAAAGGATGGAGGCAGCCAACGGAAGTAGCGAATGATCACACCAATGGCTGGAAATACGCCCCCCATTCCAAGAACCTCGTTGTCACGGGGGATAGCCTGTGGCAGGGTGAGTAGGAGTATAGTTTCTGCTAGTACTCATGGACGGTTTGTGGTTGTTTTTAAATGGTGCTACAGGCTCCAAAGGCAGCGGATTCCGCAAAACAGAGTGCATCGCCTGCAGAGAGAAAACTAAAGAACCAATGGCTGACTTTCACCATCCCTTGTTTATCATCTACAATATATTTATTGATATGCACCTCCAATGTGCACGGCATCTTACCTTCAGGTCCCTGCCCCAAGGGTCTTACAGTCTAGATCAGGGGTGGCCAACCTTCCACCATTAGGGCCTCTGTGTTCTTATGAGTCGTGCAGAAGAAGACAGAATCTTGGCAGCTGCAATTGCTGATAGTGCTGCTAAAGCAGCTACACCTGCTGAAATGCCCTCACCTATGCAACCATTAAAGGGCCAGGAGGATTCATGTTGAAAGGTTGGCCACCCCTGGTCTAGATAGTGACACAAGGGATTAAACAGAGTGAGGTAAGAGGAGAGAGAGAGGGGGGAGAGTAAGCAGGGTAAGCACATGTAATTTTTGCATCTTTAAGCTAAGTGACAATAGGGAATGGTGACTAAGGAGTGATGGGTTTTCTCCACTTCTTAACTAGGAATTATGGCACTGAGCTGTTGCATGTTAAGGACCAAACACTTTCCAATGTTTTCACCCTCTGCTGCTGTTATTGCAATACAAGAAAGAGTCCCATGTTGCAGGAGGAAAGGAGGGGTATAAATATTTTAAATAAACGAAATACATAATGTTTTTGTCCTGTTTCTTTTCTTTAAGACCATGCGCTGCTGAGTGCTGCACTGTAGATCAAACAAGTCCCTACATATTCTCTTATTTGAGAAAGGCTTTATGAAGTGTGCTTACTGAATGCACATAGTTGGAGCATTAAGAGCCCGGTGACAGGAACCGATCTCAACACATGTGCTTTTAATCATGTGAAGGGCTGCATGGATTCTACTCATGTACAACTGTGATCTTTCCATGCAGTTGGAAATCCTGAATGCATGAAGTGAAATCATAGAATGTTTGAGTTGGGAGGAACCTCAGAGGTCATATAGTCCAGCCCCCTGCTCAGTGCAGGCAATCTTCAGAAGACAGGTATATTGTGTGAAGCCAAATGTATGAGATCTGTCTAAACTCAGTTATTTAACAATGTCGTGAAAGTTTCATCTCTCTTCAAGCCAAATGATATACAGTCAAATTTCCTAATAAATTCTCGTTCAGCAGTTTCTCCCTGGTGTGTCACTTCTTAATTCCTTTGTTATAAAATGGTGACTTTCAGGTCCATGGTGGAGTGTCCTGGGAGACTAAAATGTTCTCCCCCTGGCTTCTGAACATAGCCATGTTTTTATATCCAATTTGTGTCCATTTATCCTTTTTGTGTAGAGATCAACCTGATTGTCCTATACAAAATGCAGAAGGGGCATTGTTGGAAGATGATCACATGCATCACACTGGAAGTGGGGAGAGTGACTGTGCACAGTCTTCCTCCCTCCTCTGCACATGTTCACAGAAAGTCTGAAACGGGGGGCTACAGCGAACATAAGAACAAGAACAACTAAAAATCTCCTCTTCTTGTCCCCTTAAAGCCAAATATAGGAGACAGAGCAGCACATGATCCATTTCCCAAAATGGTTACAGAACCAAATTCCATCCTTTCCCTAGCATTTTATGGTCCAAAACCTCTGTTTCATCCAATTGGCAACTTAGAGCTCCAAGTGCCACTACTTGAGGGATGTTCTCTGGTTTCCATCGCCATCCGAACTTAGTTCTCTTTTCTTCTCCTCCTCTTGCCAAAAAAAGAGCAGTGAGGAGAAGAGAAGAAAAAAAGAGAAGAAAACAAGGTGGGGGGACAGGCCAGAGGAGTCGGCCTACCAACCCCGTACTGCCCTCACAAAATGTCAACTTCCCTTTCAATCAAACTACCGGTAGATGCCATTCAAGGATCCAGAAGCCACATTCTAGCGACGATAGCTTTAATACCACAAAAACAAAAGAACAGCTTGAACAGCAAACATTTGAGGTCCTCAGAACTCTTCCACCAGACCAGGTTTATGGACATCCAAGAATGTAAGTCACAGCTGCATTCATGATCTTGTGATGGTTACATGTGCTCTGTGTGTGTGTGTGTGTGTGTGTGTGTGTGTGTGTGTGTGTGTGTGTGTGTGTGTGTGTGTGTAAAAAGGGTTACGCACATTTTTAACTGATTCATTTTCCCCACGAGAATGAAAAAAGAGTAAAAGAAAATTGTTTTTATGCCTCATGTCATGGTGGGTGTTCAGATACCTCAGTTCCCCTGTAAATCACACAGGGGGGGGGGGGAGAGAAAGCTGTGAAAACATATCAGAGGGAAGAAGGGGGATGAGGGAGGCTGACAGGCATTGACAATAGTACACAATCATCACACATCAGGAATTCAAAAGACGTCAACCAAAATAGCAGCACCGAGGCTCCATTTTTTTTTTACTTTATGGACTTGAAACAAGATCCTGTAACTAAGGATCAAACTAGGTATTACTTTCAGCACATGCTCTGGTGTCTCCCTAGCCAGAAATGCACCAATTTGCTAGAACCTCCAGCACTTTGTCACCACTTATGGCTCTCTCTCTCTCTCTCTCTCTCTCTCTCTCTCTCTCTCTCTCTCTCTCTCTGGCTCTTTTTACCTCACTCAACTGTCACCAACCATCACCTTCTAACTGAGCCCCCGCTCCTCTCAGCCAGCCCTATCCTTCATCACTTCTAAAAAACAAATCACATGTTGTGTCCAACACCACCAATTCGAAAGGAGCTCTGTTTCACAACTGACCAATACGCAGGGTGTGTTTTGTATCCCCTTTGCATCCCCAAGTTCTCAGCTCTCGTAGGTGTTTGGTTTTGTTTCTTTACTTCGGTATAAATATTATTACAGCAAGGACACACTTAACAACTCCAATCATAAATCTATACTAATATATTGCTCCATTTCACCATATATGCAGCTATATTCTCAGTTTTTCTGTATAAAATAGCATGCAGGAGCCTTTTTTTTTTTGTATTGGGTGTTTTTGCTCCGATCATGGTTCGAATTCAGATTGCTGCCCTCTCCATGCGTGCTATTTGGCCTTGAGAAAAAGCTCCCTTTGGCACCAATGGGAATTCTTTCCTAGGTCAAATAGTGCACAGAGACCCAATCTGGACTGACTGGTGGGGCCAAAGGACCTTCCTCCCCAGCTCTGATCAAGGGCCCACGTGCTATTTCACCCAGAAAAAAAACAAGCACACAACTGCATAGCATGTGCTTAAGGTAACATCTAATTTGACTCTAATCCATACTATGTTCATACTTTGTTCTTATTCATACTTACGTTCTTAATTCGTTACTACAGACAGTTACCCTAAAAACAGAGCTACAGAACCCTGAAGAGTTTTTCAGCAATTTTCAACTGCTGTGCTCCAAACTCTAGCGGCACACCTGCGGACCTTTCGCGGCACACCGGTTGGAAATTGCTGCTATAAGACTTCCAAGTTCTGAGTTTCTGATCCACAAACCAAGCTGCCTCTGTCTTCCACCAGCATTCGCAAACCTAAACAAGACCATTCCAAGGGTTTGTTGACAGATACAAGATTCAAGTGTTGGTTCCAAGGGTTGGTGTTCATAATTCACATTTTCATGGATGAATGGGACATCACAAATACAACACTACCACAAGCAGAACTTTTGTATCCCCCATCACCCCAAACCCTGTGTTTTTTTAGTCAGTTTAAACATTCAGCTGCTTTTCATCAAAGCCTTTTGCACAAAGTTTTCCATGCATACACACTGAATGCATGGAGGACGCGTAAGATTGCGCTTGCTGTCTCTGCCCCATGCATTGAGTGTTCCTATGCGTGCAGAGCCTACGTCTTAAAAGCTGTACCCATGTAGGTTTGGTGCACACAGGCACAATCAACATGTGGAGTTCAGGGACAGGGAGCACAATCCTACTCCCCCTGCTCCCCATCACACATTCATTGTACATCAGGGGTTCTCAGCCAGTGATACTAGTACCACCAGTGGTACTTCAGCAAACCACTGGTGGTACTCGGACTGCTAGAACCCTGTTCCGACACAGCAGTTTTAGCAGTGCATTTTTGCTCTCAAGAGGCTCCTGCCTTTGGCTGAGCCTCTCGGGAATGCTGAGATGGGCCCTCCCACTCGTCCAGAGCCTCCTACCTGCGTTTTCTGGTCTCTGAAAACCTGAAAAAAACGGAAGTAACTGGCAATGATGTCATCACCAGTCATTTCCAGGGGTACACAGCAGGAGAGTGGTGCCAGAGGTGATACTCGGCCAGGAAGGTGATGAGAACCCCTGCTGTACATGATTGGAAGACCTTGTGCAAAGGGCTCAACTGTACAGTAATCAGGCGTAGAGAAGGGCGCTGGCTCCACTGCAAGCCGGCGCAGATTACCTGGCTCCTCCCCCACTCGCTGGATGGAGGCACGAGCTCCTCAGCAGCCGATTGGCTGACGGGTGGCTGGGGGTGGGCTAATGTTACGTAAATAAGTTAATAAAGTGGCCCTTAAACTCAAGTCTTTGTCTGGCGTGTTTATTGGGGGGTGCCCGGGAAAATCAAATTATGTATGTGCTAACCAGGCTCTTGGGTAACTCTCTGGAGATTAAAACTACCATAAATAGCCAAACAAGGAACTCTGAAGTTTTTCAGCTAGCCTCCCCGTAACCTTTCTTGACTATGGGGCTATTCTCTGAGTTCCTGTATCTTTCTCTGCATTGCTCTTTTGTGCTTCTCTACAACTCACAAGAGGCTGGAGCCTGGAGGTGACAATCATGTCAGTTTTAAGTTACAGGAAGAAGGTTGTATGGGTAAATTAACCATGTATTAGAAGTACAAAATACATGTCAGTTTTCTCGCTTGCAAGCGAACAAGCTTGCAAAGGTTAGAGCCAGGTTGCAAAATGCCAGGGACTCGCAGCCAAGCTGGTTTGCAAAGTGTTCGGCTTCGACCGACCAAGCCTGAGCTTAATTACAAACTGCACTGTTTAGGAAAGGTTAATGAACGTGAAACTGGACAGCACAAAAAGGCAAAAACTCTGAGGTGTCCACAGAAAAAGGCAGACAGTCGTAATAATACTTAGCATTTATATTGCTTTATTATCCTAACCGCTGCATTTGGTTCAGAACCAGCTGTCATCTTGTTCCGATGAAAATCAGCCTTATCATGGAAATGGTTTATATGGGCTCTGCTCACCTGGAACACAGCTTACCATCCCCTGCTATTCCAACATGGAGGGAGACTTTACAATCTTTCCGAAACCGCATGCTGGCATCTGCTTAACAATGTGAGTCAAAGCAGTCAAGATACATGGGCAATGAAGCCAGAATAGCTTTCTGAGCAGTGAAAAAGGAACTGCTCAACCCCGATCCCCCTCCTCAAATTTATTTTCCACATTTCTTGCAAATTGAATAATAAAGTGAGTTAAAGCTCTACTTCAGGCTCCGTATCAATGCTGCACTAATCTGATTGTGGAAATAATTCTTTGCTGCTGGAATGTAATATGCTGACTGCAATATAAACACAGAACAGACCGGGAAGCAGAAATGGGGTCCATCAAGCCTTATATCTGTAATACAGGATTAACTATACACCGGGTGCATAATGCCAGAAGACAGCGGAGAAATGGAGCAAGCCCTGCCTGATGAGGCTGAAGCAAAATGACAGAACGAGCATTCACAGTAGGAAGAGTTAAGGCTGCTCTTTGAAGTCAAATATATTGTCAGGTGGTGGTGGTGGCCTCAAACCGAGTCTTCCTGCAGCCAGTCTCTGGCACCTTAACTCCTGCAACATCCCCGCCTTGTTCCTTCAGCAACACATCCTGGAAAACTGACATGCTCTAGGGCCAATAGCAAGCTAGATGAGGTCAGCTGACCACCTGCTAGGCCATATAAACCCCTTTCCTCCAGACCAGCCAAGCAGTCTGAGCCAAGCATCAGAGGAGTGAAACAGATTCCCTCCTCCTGCCATGTCTCACCCTGAAGTACTTCGGATTTGCTGTGGGACTGATTACTCAGGACTCAGCTGCAACCTGGTCCTGACTATGCCTTTGCTTCAGGCTATGAGACTGTTCCTCTGTGGCCTGTCCTGGCCCTAGAAAGGTATGATGTGTCATATATAGTATATGGCCATACATCTGACATTATCTGAAAATATCAGCATCTGTGTCATGACGTTGGCCTTGGGAGACAACTAGCTCTCTGTCACAGAGCTCACCCGGTAATTCAGGACCATAGCACCAGCTGCAGACACGCCAGACCTGGGGTCATTTGGGACTGGTTTGATATATGACCCTTATAAGACATCTGGAGACCAAAAACAAAGCAGCAGCCCACTGCAGGAGGATCTCCACCCATCCTGGTGAATCATGTGAACTGCACAGACCTCTGGCTGGAGGGCAACCAGGAAGCACTCAAGCCGAGAAATAAGGGATCCAGTCAAATGATGCCTGAACTTTATGGCCAATTTAAAGTTCATGCATTATCTGACCTTATTCCACACTTCTCTGCTGCTGTAGTACAGTATTTCAAATCCTGACAGCCAGAGTTGAAACCCTCCTCTCTGGGGAGGGGGAAGGAGTCAGCAAGTGTCAGTTCAGCCACCAACCAAGCGCAAAGACAAATGAAGAAGGTCAATTAATGCAGAAAAGCCAAGGTTTGGGCTAAACAAACAAAAGTTCAAGTGCACCCTTTCAGCACATGCAAATGTTTCAGATTCTGTTCAAAACGGAAGCCAGAGTTATCTCCTTCCGTATCAGACACCTATTCAAGCCAAAAAAAAAACCCCGCTAAAACTCCTATGTAGGCAAACCAAGTGAAAGTGTTGGCAAGGTTGCCTTTAGACCAAACAGACTTAAACGGTGATGTTTACATTCATTACGATCAATCAGTGGGTTTCGGTGTGCTTAATTTGGCCTTGAATTGTGGCCAGATGCTGGCAAAGGATTCTCCAAAATCGAGGTGCCAGCTTGTCAATTTACCAGGCTTTTGGAAAATTTGGCCTCAGTGGTTAGTGTGCATGTTGCAGCGACCAGAAGGTATCCTCTTTCCATCTATCCAGAGTAGTTGTCACTCCTCGTGGCAAGTCATGTTGTGAAATAGCTCACTACGCAGATCAGGGCATCTTCTGTGTCTTCCAGGGATGTGCAGTGCAGGCATGGCAGATGAGGCAACCCTGCCCCCTCGTAGTACCCGGTAAACCGCCACAGCCTAACTGGGGGATTGCGTGCACTACCCGCTTGCACTTGAGTAAGCGGGTAGCGCACATGCGCAATCCCCCATTTAGGTGAGGAGTTGCCTCGCCTGCCGCACCCACACCGTACGTCCCTGGTGTCTTCATAATCATTCTTTCCCTCAAATATCTGTAGCAGCATCGATACAGTCAGAACCAGTCCAAGGCCTTCCAGTATCTGAGGCAGCCCACCAAATGTCACTCCTCTTACATGACAGTAGTATGCCAGTTGTTGCTTCCACCACTCCTTCCTCCTCCTCCTGCCACATTCACTGAATTTGAAGAGAAAGTATGGAGAAGAATAGAGAGGTGGGCTAGACAGTGTTCTGGGAGACATTCTAGTCCACCACTCTCCTCTCCTCCAAGCTTCCTCTTCCTCTCGGTTGTCCTCTTCCTTTTGAAAGCAAGCCAGCACGGGGAGGGGGAGCAGCAGTGGTGGTAGGCAGTCAAACATAGGTGCCCCTACCAACCTGTCCCTTGAAGGAATTGCCTCAGTAAGCCTTTTGACTGATCCACAGTCCTGGAGACTGTCACCTGATCTACATGGTACAGGACTGCACACAAACAGTTTGCGCCATAGAACAATTTGAAGTGCTTCATACAAATGTAGTACAGTATTTGCCCATCATATGAAGGCCTTGGAAAAGAAAGAGGCTATGTTAACCACTTTCAGTTTCTCATAAGGACAAATAGCACAAAGAACACTATCTATAAAAGAAATACAGTTTTGCTATGTTATGTCTGCCACCCTGATGCAAACCGTATATAAAATAAAGATGTATACAAATAATGCAAACTAGCTAAAATTCTCTGTCTCAAATTAGGTTTGCAAGGGAGTAGTTCTTCCAAGCTGCAGCTGATTACATAGCTCAGCGTTTCTCCGAAATTGTGACCTTGCTACTGAGGATGCTTAGCAGATCCCAAACGTACACAGCCAGAATCCCTTGATGAAACAGAACTGCTGTATCTTTTCTGTTTTGACCTCAGTTTAGATCCTGAGCACTATTAATGCTCCGCTGTTTGGGTGGCCTCATTTGTGGGAATTACAAGTTTAAGCAGCAGGCAGGTTGAAAAATTAGGCCTTCCTAAAGATGCCTGTGTTACTTTTGCCCTGTTCTCCTTGTTTCATACCCATGAGACACACAACCAAGTCAGAAGATCTGAGCCACAGTGTATAATCAAAAGAAAGGAAATGCATTTTCTTTCTAGTAATCTCTGTCCACAGGAAACCTCGGCACAATCACAGATCCCCTATAAAAGGAGACCTGGCAAGGATTTCCGCACAGACATTTCTTCCATAAGAGATTGCTATTCATCTCTCTCCCTCCTCTAAAATGTGGGGCTCAAAAGTAATCTCCTTGCACAACGATGTTGCTTAAGTGAGGGATTATCCATCTGAGTAAAGTCTTGCCATATAAATCCATCTGCTGGTCTCAGTCAACCCAATTCCACCTGGCAGGAAAAATGCTAATAACACTAGAAGACACAGATTTTGATTCGTAAATATAATTCACAGAAAGCCTTTTTCTACATAAGGCTTTTTTTAAAAAATGGACATTTATTTTCTTACGTTTCCATTTTGCCCTTCAACATAATTCCTCAAGATGATAAACAAACACAATAAGATTATTATTATTATTATTATTATTATTATTATTATTATTATTATTATTATTCCTAACTACATATTACGCAGTCAACAGCTGGAAATATCACTGACTGGCATTAACTAATTGATACATAGGTCTCAGGCTGAGAATTGTATCAACTAAATATTGACACAGTATGTACAATGTTCTTAAAAGTGCTGGTTTTTTGCAAAATGATGGTCTTATTCCAGTAATCTGCCGATAATTTGCTAAATTTTTCAAAATTGTTCTGAGTGCCCCGAAGACAATGGGGATCACCTTCATGTGTTTTGTCCATAGCCATGTGATTTCAATGGCCAGATCTGTATTTTGTCATTTATTAATAATTATAATTATTATGTCTTAAATAAGAAGGCACTGTACATACTTAAAATTAAATAGTTTTAAAAAGACAGACATAAAGTGTTCTTTTCTTGTTCATCTATAGCGCAATCCTATGCATTACTTACTTACTCAGAAGAAAGCCCCATTGAGCTCAGTGAGGCTTACCACCAGATAAGTGTATTTAGGATTGCAGCCCTAGCCTTCTAGCATATTGTTGGTGTAAGCAAAATGTTATGGAAAGGATATTGTCTATATGACCACATACTGTACCATAGTTGTGCATGGATTATATTATTGTGTGATGAGTGAACAATCATGTTTTCTGTGTTCATGTTGCATGGCCATAATGGTGCTCCAATTCTGTTCCAACATTGTGGTTGGCCAACATCACCATTCCACCTTCCTTCTTACATCACATTCCCTCTATTTCTTTGTGAGCGTTGCGAAGCATTGCTTGTGTCAAACACCAGTGCACTCTAGAAACTGTATAGCTCTCTAGAGTTGTAGCAACTATGTCACAAACTCGATGCTGGCATTAACTACATCGTCCTGGCACATGAGCACTTACTTGTCATCCTAGCCTGCTCATGCAGATCTGTCCAGAATACAGTATATGATTTGAATTGTAAATCAATTTCACCCTATCACTGTGTTGACATGATGAATAGATATTCACAATTTTTATCACACAGGGACATTGCATCTCAGCAGAGTGAAATCTCCTAATCATGCTTTATTAGGGAAATATCACCATGTCAACATGTAGGCTAAATGAGTCATAGTATTGTAGATATATATTTCTATAGCCTGCAGGCCACCCCACTGGAACATTACAAAGAAAATAGATGAAAAGCATTAAGCCTAATTGCCAGGCAATAAATGGACCATACATTTTCATTAAATGCAAAACAGCTTGAAGAACATCACATGAGAGCCACAGACACAAAACAAGATCAAGCAGTGATCTTGTTCCAAGCAAGATCTAACTCAAGGTCAAGTTGCTGAAAATGTCAACACAAAAGGAGCACCACAGAATGATTTTTGTTTAGGAGGAATGAAACAGTAACAAAGTATGCCAGATGAATAGCGCAGTTGCCTGACTCTGCCCTGCATGATAAACGCATTTTGGTGCTGTTTATTCTCACCCAGAGGAAGCGAGAGATCAAGGATTGCCACTAGTCATTCAAAACTGAAGGCACGAGAACATATAGAACAGCTATCCTCAATCAGAATGGCAAAACTCTAGCGAGGCTGAAGGACATGCTCTTTTCAATCCTTTCCCAGTTCCAATCAGAATTCATTGTCCTTGATGTCCGTTCTGCTGAGATGGAGGAGGAGAAATGGTAGGGAAGATACCGCGGCCAAAATCTGTACCGCAACATTGTCATTAAGAGACCGCGACCACCCCACAGGACCTTCACCTTGTCCATCTGGGCTCCCAAAGCCTCATCAGAAACGACGTCCTTTGGCTTTCATTGCATGGCCTACGCCTTAGAACTTTCACCTGCAAATGGGATTACAAACGCAGTCATTAGTCCAGATCCCCCCAGAAGCTTTCACAGCCTTACAATTAGATTTCCCATTCTAGCAGCATCTAAATCAATATGATATGATTAGTTACTCTCATGGATTACATGCTGCTGTACAAAACCTTCACACGCCGAAATCTGAGTAATTCAATCAGGCAGTAATGGATTCTGGGAATGCTTCCACTGTCTAGAAACTTCAAGTGATTCTATCTCTGTAATAACTTGCTATTATGCACCTGAAGCTAAATTGCCTGACAAGCCGGACGGTGGACAGCGGTGATTAAAAGAGGTCACTGCTCATCACGGAAAGTGGAGACTCCTGCTGCATTCACTTTAGCAAACGGGTTCCAAAGAGAGGACAAATAACAACCCTAATTGCCTTTCATGGGAATAGCAAGTTAAAATTGCAACTCTCTCTCTCTCTCTCTCTCTCTCTCTCTCTCTCTCTCCAACGTTTACAATATGATATGTACAGGTGTATATTTATAGTAGCCATTCACCAGTATCTTTATAAGGAAGAGAAGCATCCGCAATGAGAAAACAAAGGAACGCCACAATTGTATTTCTCTGGAGGTGCTCAGTTCTGACAAAGAAGGTATCCAAACATTTTTGCAACCAATACCAGCATTTGTTGCCACAGTAAACAACCTCAGGGCAAAGGATACCCCCAAACCAATGAGCTGCGGATATCTATATTCATTTTTGGGAGGGAGAGAGAAAAAGAAAAGCTTGTGCTGTTTACCTCTTGGCTCTCTGTTTTCATTGAACAAAACGGCTCTTCCATAGCAGAGCTAACCCAGAATTATCAGTGCACATACTACAAATTGTCAATACCTGTTAAGCAGTGGGCAGAGCAAGAGCCGGATCAGAAGTGATACTTGAGGGAAGGGTACAGAAGCAAGTCAGCTTTCTCGGCTTTTTTTTTTTTTAATGTGTAAAGTGTAACTTATGCTAGGAGAAAGAGGGATGGCAGGAATCCAGCAAGGGATTCACCTGTGGCAAGTGGAGAGAATAGGAAAGGCATGCAGTCAGCTCAGGTGAACATCTTCAGATAATGCATGCTTCAAAAAATTGTTTTGACATTTTTCAAACATTACAAACTAAACTATTAAGTGAAATGCAAATTAAACATCCTTAAAGCGCACCTCAGTGCAAAAAGGAACTAATTATCAGACGGTGGTGGTGATGGCCCTAATAATGGCCCTAATTTGGCCATTAGGGGAGATGGCTTTTCAAAAAGATTCTTAGAGAAAGGTCTATGAACTGCTATTAGTTACAATGGTTAAATGCAACCTCCATTTACAGAGTTAAAACGCTGAACTGCAGACCGGAAGGTCGGTAGGACAGCAGTTCAAGACTCGAGTGCCGCGCGACGGAGTGAGCTGCCATTTCCTGTCTCAGTTCCTGCCAACCTAGCAGTTCGAAAGCAAGAAATTGCAAGTAGATAAATAAGTACCACTGCAATGGAAAGGTAACAGCATTCTGTTAGCCATGCCAGCCACATGACCATGGAAGCATCTTCGGACAGCGCTGGCTCTTTGGTCGTAGAAACGGAGATGAGCACCGCACCCTAGATTCGGACACGACTGGCTTTCAAACAGGGGATACCTTTACCCTTACTTCCCTAACTACTAGCTGTTGGACAAACAACAAGGAAGGTCACTCTTCTCATGCCCTGTTTGTGAGCACTTAAGGCATCTGGCTGTGGCCGCTGCTGGAAACAGAACCCTGGAATAGATGAATTTTGTTTGACTGCATAAGGCAGTTCTGTTTTGCCTTTTCGTTTGGGCATAAAGTGTGGATATGCGACTAGTGCAAGATGTCTATTGGGGGACACACCCAGGAGTCTTTGAAAAGTGTGAAACAGATAGGTCTACTCTAGCCCAAGCCCCCCACCAGGACCTGAAACCAAATTCTGGTGAGCCCCCCGCCTCACACACACACAAAGTGTGCCACACACTTAATCTCAGCCACTGCCCTCCAACCTGCTGCCACCACCCCCTTTTGCCACCTCCATTCCCCATCTCCCCTGCTTACCACGTCCTCCCAGGTGCCAGCCACTGCAAAAGGCAGAGAGGACAAGGGAAGGAAGAAGGAAGTGGGGAGAGGAGCGGAGACTGGCAGCCTAGAGCAGCTCTTCACCCTACTTCCGCCCTTCTTTTCCTGCCCACTCTGCATTTTGAAATGCTTGGGGGGGGGGGAGAGAGAGAGAAGAGGGTGGTGACAATAGTGGTGGTTCCTCCTCCTTTTTCATCACTATACTGCTACTGTTAGGTAGGCTGGGACACCTCCCCCTAAAGTGCCCCCAGGGACCTGTGGTCTCACTGGGGCTCCCTAGAGGGCCAGCCATGGGAATAGATGTGGGAAGTAGGGAATGGCTAGCACAAATATAGCAGCCTGGGAGATGGCAGGGAGAATTTAGAACTGCCCCACACACAACTGAAGAGACTCTCCAGGAAGTCAGTGAAGAGACCAGGGCGTGCATCACCAGACTATGAGCGAGTACATCATTAAATGTGCAGAGCAGTTGGCCAATTTAAGTATTATCTGAACTGGCCCTTGGAAAAACTAAAGGAAGCAAGGAGGCCGTGTGTTCTCAACCCAAGCCAACAAGCATATTGCTTCCGGCCATGTACGCCAACATTGTTACCTTTACTATTGTTCTGCCACAATTGGTACCGCAAAACAGTGTTCATCACGTAATCAGTTCAGTCCTTCATTTTTTCCTTTGCCTTGCGCTGCTTGTTCTGAAACATTGCAGTCTCAAGATGCGTCTTTGCTGTGTGCTACCAAGCAGAAACACAACATGCTTTTCCTTTGGGAGTACAACTGCTTAATGCAGCAGATTGCAAAGATAAAAGAAAAATAGCTGTCCACGGAAACTTTCCCCAGCAATAATCGGCAGTGAACTCTGCCCTCATTATAAAGCTCTACATAGCTTGTCATAAAAAAAGAGAACCCTGCAATAACACCATGTTATTTTCCACCTCTGTATTCTTGGTAATATTCTTGGGTTTTATTATTCCATTCTGATATGCTAAACCATTTGGAATGTTAATCTTCATACTTTTTATTGTTTGTTGGAAGACATTAAGTAGCAAAAAAAAAAAGCTCTGAAACATTCTGTGTGCTGCAGCGCGATCTAGTGAACAAATTCAGGTACTGCATCCCAAGAGAATCTTGGAAAAGTGCAGAAGAACTGGAAACAAAGACTCCAATCCAGGGGACAGGTAAGGACCCTTAAGTCCATAGAAATCAATAGGGCTTTACCAGGACCAACTCTGCATGTTGGACTGTGGCCAGTACTTTGAAAGGCATTTTCACAAAGACTTTTTAGTCCAGGATGCAAGAGGGCTCTCTTGATGCACTTTGAAAAGACACAACACTGGTTTCTTTCTGTTTTAGGTGGTCTGCTTGTAATTGGGGAAAAGCTAGATTTATTGCTAGATGTAAGATGTTGTAAAAATTCATTCTGGTGTAAGTTTTATCAGAAATATAGTATTGTTACGTGAGGATAAATTGTCGTCTTTTTTTAACCCATTGACCTCAGCCCAAACCAATTTCCACCCCCCCCTCAAAAAACCACTTTATTATTATTATTATTATTATTATTATTATTATTATTATTATTTAGTAGTAGTAGTAGTAGTAGTAGTAGTAGTAGTAGTAGTAGTAGCAGTAGTAGTATTTTAGTATTTTAACATCTTATGTTGGACTGTGGGCAACGCTTTTAAGGGCATTTTCACAAACACATTTTAGTCCAGATCAAGGAAATGGAAGAGACGCCATTTTAAAATGAAGATACATTATAATGAAAGTTTAAGTTTCATATTTGAGGATAGCCAAAAATCATTTTAGGCATCACTTGTGAAAACAACTGAAGACCCAGGGCAACCAGTATAATCCAAGAAATTTCCGTTAGCACATGAAGAACTTGAGAAGACCGATTAGCTTGGTGATAAATGTTTGACTAGTTAAACCGGGGTGGTTTTTTTTAAAGCCTTAATTGCTACTTCGTCTGCTCTGGAAATTTGTTCAAGAAGACTAATCTGTGGCAGTTCATTAATTGGGGGGAAGGGAGGTTCTTGTCAGGTTTGCGGATGCGTCGCCAAAAGGGCAGCCCTTCCGAAGCACACTGACAGGATTCGGAGCCTTGTTGTCTCTGCTTGACACCTGCGCCACAAAGCTTCTCATAAAAAGAAGGAGCTGACATTTAAAGTGTAGGCTCAAAATTAGACTGGTGCATTACTATTAATAAACAATAAAGCTATTAAGGCAAATTAAGGCTGCTCAATGAGCTTGTCACAATGGATGATGTATAAATCAATATAAATAACAGTGACAGGCTGTAATTGAATTCCAGTAATCCCCAAGCCCCTTCTACACATGAGCAGATGCAGCAAGCTGGAAATAAAGGTGAAATACGTTTGTGTTTTTTTTTTTAAAGGGGGGTAACTAAGAATATTTTAATGACAAAAACTCCAACCCACTGCAGTTTGTTCAGAGCATCGAGATGTGACGTTTCTTTTAAGCAAACAAATATTCTTTTGTTAATTCTCAGTCTTCAGAGCACCTTTCAGCAATGCCAGCCCCAGATTGTCGGGGGCCTGGAGGAAACCCCCTGAACATCCTCCCCCCAAGCGTACTTGGTGGTGGTGGGGCAGTGGGTGACAGCAAGACGACAGCTTCTCTTGCCCTCTCCAACAGCAAATGGGATGAAATCTTTGGCAGCAACAACGCACAGGGAGTTGTTTCTCTCATTTAGGGTCTGTGGGTCTCCCATGGGTCTGTGGAGAGGATGGAAGGAGGACAAGATGCCACAACAACCTCTTGGCCAAGTTGCAGCAACTCCTCCTTGTCCTGCCCTCTCTACCAGTCAATGGGAACCACTCTTAGAGCTCCTGTGATTATGCAGGGGGCTCTGGGATGGCACCCCTATTTACAGTATAGATGGGGTGCCAGGCACACTAGCTACATGTCTCAGCTTCCTCACACCACAACTAGCACTGGTACCTCTGATGGGTGTGACTTAACTTGCCCAACCTGGCTTGCCCCTATCTTCCAGAGGAGCAGCATGAATGCAGCATGGCTGACTTGTGAAACCTAGCATCATGTTTCCAGATCTTAATCCAAGGGGTAAGATTAACATCCTGTCCCTGGATTGGGAGAATGCACGTATTCCTCCAGGGGTGATGTGCATTTTCCCCCACTTCAAACAAGTCTCATAAGAGCAGGGCAAGCATCTCAAATCACACACATTTCCTCTTACCTTGGTATATTGCCACATCCACAGTGGCCGAGAGCTAGAAAATATTTTATTTATTCAAAAGATTTTTATACCACAGAAATAGTCAGTATAAATGTGGGGTCAGTCCATGAATGCTGTCATCAGATGAGCTCAGTAAGCTTGGTCTGATGCTTGGATCTTGGTTAGAGATGAGTATCTCCAACCTAATGTCATCTCTCTGAAGAGTATACTGTACAATAATACTCCAGCAAAATAGCCCAGGTCAGAAAACATGCGCACTGATATACAATGTCAGGCTCAGATTGAACCAGCCAAGTCCTAAATATGTGCAGAGACAGATCATTAGCACCAGAGTGCACACTCTGACCTCTGTGATAGACTGTCAAACTCAAGGAAATAAATCCCAGTAGGTCTTTGTGGAGAAAACCATGCTCAGACTTCCATCCTCTCTCGACACGTTTACCCTGCTGAATGACAAATCAGCCTTCCTTGTTGAGCTTTTCGGGCACAACACAAATCCACCTGAGCTGTTAGGCTGCATTTATTAATGCAAAAATGTGGAGATATCTGAAGAACACCCAAATTATCAAAGCACCTGGTGCGCCTAAGCATTTATGGTTGAGGCTCACTTTTCTTTTCCCCACCAGCTCATATTTCCCTTGCACCTCCCATTCTGGTTGCTGCTGCTTCCCAATCCATTTCTCCCAATTCTTCCCTCTCTATGGGCATCTTCACACAATACATATTTAGATGTACACCTAAGATGTTTTAAGTCCACACCTAAAAGTGTAAACGTAACATAAGTAGGTATAGGTGCTCTCAGCAGAGATCCAAAATTGGTTGTGGCTCTTTCCTGAGTGCGCAACTGGCAGCAAACCTGAAGAGCATTGCCCTATGTAATGTGTGTAACACTCTAAGAACTGCACCAGCACATTGTCTTTCCCTAACTGCTGTGCTATTTCCTACCCCAGCCATTCCCATAAACTGAGTATTAATAACAAGCAACTGCAGAGACCATGACAGAATTTGGGGAAAAACAAAGTTTTATACTTCACACCATTTCAGATTTATTCATATGGAGACATTTTGGCTTAATTAAAAATACTGTATATCTATACAAGATTGAAAGATGTCCCCTCAAGTTCAGTGGTTCAACATGTTCCACCACACCGAAAGAATTCCTGCCATTGCTGATTTGTGAAACTTTCCAGTGCATAGTTGTTTCAAGTCAAAATATGAACATTCAATTGGACAAATCTCTCCACACAACAGAAAAGACACTCCAAGCAAATGTGCACATTCATTTGACTGTCAGCATGGAGTCTACCATGGGGGGGGGGGCAGCGTTTCTTCCAGGTTCTCTGACTGGCTGAAAAAAAAATGCAGGCCTGGACTACCCACCCATGCGCACTCTGTCTCTTTCCATTCCCCTGCCATTGGACTGAACAATCACACCATCATCATTTTGCTCCCGCCAAGATTGCCGCATTCCAAAGCACCTCCATCGATAGCCTCGGTGATCAAATGTCAAATTAAATTATAGCCCGAGCCCTTCTGTCAACAGAAGATGATAGGAGACTTGATGGTGTTGCAACTTTTGCTTCTGTGGTGGTGGCTACTTGGGAAATGAGTTTTGATGTATAGATTTATAGTGGGACAGTTTGGGGAGAAATTCTCTGCAGGATTGTGGTCGTTGTCATTGGATCTGTTGGGGGAATTTTTTTGGGGGGTTGTTTGTTTATTTGATGTGTTTATGCCAATAAAGGTATCTATCTATCTATCTATCTATCTATCTATCTATCTATCTATCTATCTATCTATCTATCTATCTATCTATCTATCTATCTATCTATCTGGTAGCCCGTCCATGATTAGAGAGTCAGCAGGGAACCCAAAACTGGACACGATGTGACCGAAACATCTCGCATCTGCCGAAGGGGGGAAAAAAAACTCTTGCAGAGTTCAGAAAGAAGAGAAATAAGATAGGGAAGCAAACATGCATTCAACTTAACATCTGTTTCGGCCCTAAGCCCACACAGTCCTCAGGCGTATGTCTGGAACGCACTTTCAGCATGTTCCAGAGGGGTAACCATGTAAGGCTGCAATCCTATGCACACTTTCATGGGAGTAAGCCCCACTGAACACAATGGGATTTACTTCTAAGTATACATGCATTTGTTGTAGCAAAGTAACAAAGAATCTTCTAGCAACTTGAATACTAACAAATGTATTCCAACATAAGCTGCATACACTTCATCAGGTACATGAGGTTAAATTCTCAGTGAGGAGGCAGGTGTGTGCGTGTGTGTGCATGCAAACGTACATTCATATGTAGAAGCCTCTTTCCACATTCTGTGTCCTTGCTCAATAAGAGCAAATGTCTTTAGAAACTGAAGAAGTTCTATCTCACAACATGGAAGACTTCTGTTATCAATAGTTGCACCCCAACAGACAATTGAGACAGAAATTTTTAAAAATATATATATACTCCTAATGTATTATATGCAGCTGCACTTCATGGCATAGCAGAGACTGGCAAATTGTAGCTCAAATGCACAAAATTGCATCTCCCATAGTGATTTAAATGAACAATTTCAACGGCAAGCAGGAGTATGATAGGAATAGTGCCCTTCAGCCATGGATCCAACTCCACTCCACATTCTAAACCTGGCAAAATTATTAAGTAAATATGAAATTATCCGACTGCTACTGAGTTGGTTCTTTGCTGTGATTGGCCAAGCAGGCAGCTTAAACTTAGCCTGCCATGCAGAACACTCCAGACTATTCATTTGAAAATAATCACCTGCTTTACTACCAGATGCTTCACTCTGGGTACCTCAAATAGAATATGACAAAGGGTGAACACATGCCACTTGGAAGCCGAGTCTTCCAGCGTTCATTTCCAGTGGCGCTCAGGATCAGCACGTTCCCTTATTTTGGCATCGCTCCTCTCTTGAGGTTCTGAGTTGATCATTCCTCTCATGTGCCATTCTCAGAGCAAAGTGCCACTTTGGCCTTATAAAAGGTTCGTCCTGCATTTGAAAAACCCCTAATGACAAAACGCAATTTTCTGAGCTTGCCAGGAGAAAACAAAGCAATCTTCTTCCTTCTCAGGGACCAAGACAAAGCCCTGCAAACCGTGGGGTGAAACCCACACCATCGGAGACAAAACTCTTCTGACCATTAGGAAAAGAAATACACAGCCCGATCCTGCCTACAAAGAGGCCGGAGCGGCAGAGTGAGCCCGGGCCACGCCGGCGCGGGCCAAAATCAGCACAGGATGCAGCTGCCGGCCATTTAGGGCGACCACACATACTTGCACAGGATTGGACTGACAGACACCTATTTGGGGGCGAAACGCAGAGAGATGCAACGTGATCTTTTGTGTGGAGAGTCAGTGCGTCTTAAGACATGCAGGCTGAAGAGAACATAAGAGCATAAGAAGAGCCCTGCTGGATCAGGCCAAAGGCCCATCTAGTCCTGCTTCCTGTATCACACAGTGGCCCCACCAGATGCCTCCGAGAGCACACAAGACAACAAGATACCTGTATCCTGTCGCCACTCCCTTGTATCTGGCATATGGAGAAAACCTATTTCTAAAACCAGGAGGTTACTTATACCCATCATGACTTGTAACCTGTGATGGACTTTTCCTCTATACATTTGTTCAAACACATACCACTGGTTGAGAACTTCTGCCATGACTGGCATACCGAGGGTGGTGCAGAAGCGAAAGTATAGCAGGACGCCGCTACGTGCGTGTAAGCGCCCCTCCCCCTCGCCGATCTGAGCCATTCCCAGCAGGCGAAGGCTATCACACCGGTAGCCGTTCCGTCCACGCAGCAGCAGCCGCCCGCAGGGAATGGATCAGATCGGCAAGGGGGAGGGGCGCTTACACGCACGTAGCGGCGTCCTGCTATAAGGCCGAGCTACATTGTCGACGGCTGCATCGCGGCTGCGTCTTGCAGCCGGAGCGGCAGCCGGAGCGCTGCTGGAACGCAGCCGGAACAAAGCCACACGTGCTCTCCAGTTGTGACTTCTGATTGGACAGAAGCTGGTCCCCACAGACGTGTCCCGCCCCTACTGTTCAAGGACTCCCCCCATTGGCCCGACGTTCCAGAAACGGGGCAAAAGTCGAGCCGAGGCCAACTTTGCCCGTGCGGGAACGTTGGCTGCCGACGGGCCAGCGCTGGCTGCCATCGGCAGCCTGCACTTGACGTGCGTGCTCGTGCGTGCTGCACGCAGGACGTCACGCAGGACGCACGGCTATAGTGTAGCCCAGCCTATACTTTCGCTTCCGCACCACCCTCGGTACGCCAGTGTCTGCCATAGACATTCTGAACCACAGCCCAGTGTAGCAAGGGTCTTCCCCTCCTTCTGTGCCCTATAAGCTCTCTATCAGCTGGGATACCACTCCTGCCACAGCTCTAAAGCAGTCATAGTCATCGCTCCTTGAAACCCAGCATAAGCTAACAATCATCCTTGCAATGCAAGACATTCCAAAAGTCAGAGGAACCGGGTTAGGGCATCAGAGCCCTCCCTGCAACGCAGTTGCTGTTGTCACTTAGCAAATCCGGCCTCACATACTGACGGGCACTTTGCGACTGCTGTGCAAAAGCAACCGTTCTTCTCGATTAAACACTGCAGATTGTTTATTCTTTGGAAACGGCATATTGACCAGCAGTTTTTGCCTTCATGTGTTTTTCTCTCCTCATGGCGAGTTCGCCTATTGCCTCAATGAAAACACCGAGCTCCGTTTCACATGAGACAGGTGTCCAATTAAAGCCTGATTAAAACCCACACTTTGAATATGCCATTCATGAATGAATCCATTAATCATGCTGATTCCTCTTTAGACAGTGGGAGGCCTCTAATGTTGACTGACTTCACGGAGCCCCTTGCGTGCAGAAAGAGATGCATTCGCAAGCATTGTCAGCTAGAAGCTTCGCCAAATGCTGCCATGGACCCCAGCAGCTACTACAGATTGGATCGCCTCTTTGCAGCTGCTCCAGAAGCTGCTAATTCTCAAACTCAGATGGAGCAAAGCCAAAGTCAGTACAGCTATGCACAGAAAACAACACCCATCACAGGACACTGCTGTCTGCTGAGTCCGACCATTGGTCCATCTACCACAGTATTGTCTACTCTGACTGGCAGTGGCTCTCCAGAGTTTCAGGCATGGCTTTTTTGCAGCCCTACCTGAAGAAGCCAGGGATTGAAACTGGAATCTTCTTCATGCAAAGCTCTAAGCACTGAGCTACGGCCCTCCCCAAATCTTTGTAACACATACTACTCAGTTTGAGAAGCCAGGTAAAGGATCTAGAGGTCTCCTTTTTCGAGAAAACATATTGAATAATCTACAGCAGGGGTTCCCAATCTGTGGTACTAGTACCACCAGTGGTACTTTGGCTGGCTGCTAGTGGTACTCAGACTGCTGGACCACTACTCCGACACGGCACTTTTGGTGGCGCATTTTTGCTCCCAAGAAGCTCCTGCCTTTGGCCAAGCCTCTCAGGAATGCTGAAAAGGGTCCTCCCACCTGCCCAGAGCCTCCTCCCTGCGTTTTCTAGCCTCTAAAAACCTGAAAACCCAGAAATAACTGGTGGTAATGTCATCGCCAGTCACTTCCCGTGACGCTGGAGAGTGGTACTCGTCTGGGAAGGGGTTGGGAACCCCTGATCTACAGTTAGTCTCACTCCTTTTGGACATTCAGAGGATGCTTGCATCTGGGCCATATTTTGGAAAAGTACTTGTTTTTTGAAGGGAGACTAAATGGCACCACACAGCTTTTCCTCCCCCCTCCCTTTTTTAATAGAAAAAGAAGAAAGGAAAGGGGACAGATTTGAAAAGAGGAACAAACTGGGGATGTGATTTTAATAGAGAGGGGAAAAAAGGAGAAAAGGCAGGAAAGGAAGAACAGCACCGACTCCGATTTACACAGCAAAATGTCTTTGGCTGGGACTACAGTCAGTGAAACAAACAGAAATAACGTTACAACAACACATTATTTCAAACAGAAGTGCCAAACTCTCTCTGTGTGTCAACTTGATGAGCTCTCAGGACAGGGGAGAGAGAAGGGAACCTATTGGACCAAAACTGGAGCCTCTGCTTTGGTTTCTTGTTTTACAGCTCAGAAAACATACAGCTTAACTAACTGTTCTAATCTGCACTTTTCTTCCCCACTGATGCAGTCATCTGCAGAAGCATCATTAGCTCTTTGATTTTTTTTTTCTCTCCCAGTTTGCTTCCATAGCAACATCCATCAGGAAAAGAACACGGGGTGCATATGGCAAAGTAACAACAAAGCAGATTTCTCACAAAGAAAAGAGGCCAAAGCGTTTATTACAGCATGGTCTCTTTAGGGTTTTCCTAAGTAACTAACAATCCAAACCACCTCTCTTGTTTCGGTGTGCCCTAGTATTAATTAGGATGCTTAATGATGTCCCAGCTTTAGGTACTGCAAGCTAGAAGTAACACTTGGCTTGCTGATAATTAACAAGGCTGCCTGGATATCTGCAGGGAGGCCAGGGGGCAGTCCTACAGTTTCATGAAATGCCAGAATTACAGTGGTGTTGATCAAGTGTTGAAGTAAAATATGTGTGTACACAAATCTTTAAGTTACTTGTGAACGTCTGTCTGAAAAAACCCCAGGAAACACTGATGTTTCCCACTACGCCCATATCATCCAGTGCTGCCCTTAAAAAAGCAGCACCTTCTTGCTACAGTGTTGAAAACCTCTGATGCTTTACCAGGTTCTAAGCCAAGGGTTCTCAACCCCTTCCCACCTCCGGCAACACTCTCCTGCTGCTTACCACCGGAAGTGTCTGGCGACGATGACATCATTGCCAGTTACTTCCAGGTTTTCAGAGGCCAGAAAACACAGGTAGGAGGCTCTGGGCAGGTGGGAGAGCTCTTCTCAGCGTTCCCAAGAGGCTTGGCCAAAGGCAGAAGTCTCTTGGGAGCGAAAACGCTGCACCGAAAGTGCCATGTCGTCGGAGCAGGGTTCCAGCGGTCCGGCGGTCCAACTACCACCAGCAGTCGGCCGAAGTACCACTGGCGGCACTAGTACCACTGGTTGAGAACCCCTGCTCTAAGCTATTTGACAACCTCTGACACATTAACATTGTGGTGACACATTAACATTGTGGTGACACATTAACATTGTGGGTAACAAGGCATCTGATGGCTACAAACTAACTATTTGAACTAGTTGAATACAATTGCTAAGAATGTCATCCTAAACAGTCAGGTCAGTGTTTTAAAATAAACATTTGAAAAGATGCCCACCCCTACCCTAGATGTTTCTTTCTTTGCCCATAGCATCCCATGCACACCATGTTCTGCAATACATTTTTCTTTGGCTTAAACGGCAAACTGCCAATGTTCAGCCAGGAATAATAATATTGGGGGGGGGGGGTGGAGACACAAATGCACAGTTGTTGTTTTTTTTAATCTGCTCAGAAAGTCCTCTGTACAACGAGAAGACTCAAGCTTCAGGAAGGTATGTAACCACAAACACAACTAGTTTCGTGTATGAGCTGGGCAATCACACAAACATATGTGCAGTTCACTCAATACCCATGCTCCTTTTACCCCCTGAGGAGAGAGAAGGATTATGGATCTCAGATTAATCACATGCGCCAGCCCTGCTTATACATGATGCCTTGGAGCCAAAGACTAAGGCATGTCTGAGGGTTTGGAAATGCCATTCAAGTCTTGGCCTTCTTCCTTCAGAGTGGTCGATCCCCATGCTGTATCACCAACTGGGTTTCAAACCTCCGCTTCAAAAGAGGTTTGCAGAGCAGCTTGTAGGAGGATGCTGCTCAAGAAATACAAGTCCAAATCCCCTTCGGCACATGGAACTAGTCATCATATAGGTCAGACTAGTCATAACTAGTCATACTAGTCAGATCCAGCTCAAAGTCTTTGGCATGGCATTTCTAATAGCCATAGATCCAGATTTCCAAGAAGAGACAGAAACCAATTCCCAGCTTAAATAAAAATTCAAATTAACAGCGCAATCTAGTGCAAGTCTAGGGCGGCGGAACAAGTGTTCCACTGCCCTAAGCCATCGTAAAAGTGCCATAAGGCACTTTTACGATGTCTCGCAAGCAGGGAAGGCCGGCGCAAGGCCGGCCTCCCCTGCTCCGCCGACGGAGCCATCGCCCGCCTGCCAGAGGACCCAGGTAAGGATCCAGCTGACAGGGGGGGCAGTTTGGCAGGGGAGGGGCGGCCATAGGCTCAGCCGGTACGGGAGGGGGTGGGGGAAGGCCTTGGCCGAATCCTGACCCCCGCCGCATGGCTGGGCCGTTACACGGCCTTCTCCGACTTCCGCCAATGATTTCGCTGGCAGAAATCCGAGGAGGCCAATCGGCCCCAGCGCCATTTATACCCGGGGAAGGGGACGAGCGTTCCCTTCCCTGAGTAGACTTTCCGCCAGGCAGGAGCCTGCCCACAGCAGAGCACGGGATCTGGCGGGCAGCCTGGGCCGCCCGGCAGATCCTTAGGCAGGATTGGGCTGTAAATTGTATAGCTCAACTAAAAGCTTGCAGTCCTAAATATATGCTGCCTCCCTGAAAGCTTTAGGCCTTCTCATCTCTTTCCCCCAGACACTGAAATCCCTACTTGTCAGGAATGGTGTGCTTCTGTCCTCACTCTCGTTTCTGTGTAATGCAGAGCTTAATTATTCTGATACATTGGGGTCACCTGCTGTCCTTTCTCCAAACTGTCTTTCAGGGAGATGTGTACGGTTGTGCTAAACTCTTTGACCTACCCTAAATTAGAACAGTAGAAACTGATTCTCAAGAATAGGGCAAAGAAACATACCAGCCAGAGGCATATCAGCACCGGGTGCTGCCTGGAGCACCCTTTGGGGTGGCGCCGCTCCGGGGGGCGCCGCTCCGGGGGGCGGCGCCGCTCGGGGGGACCCGGCTTAGTAGGGCGCTCCGAGGCCTTCTCCTCCGGCCTCAGAGCAGGAGAGAACCCCGGAGCGTCCACCACGACCGGCGGCCAGGGCTTTCTGAAGGCGGCCGACTGCAGCGCCGCGCTATTTATCCTTTTTTGGCACATGCGCAGATGTCCGCAGTCGGCCGCCTTCAGAAAGCCCTGGCCGTCGGTCGTGGTGGACGCTCGGGGGCTCTCTCCGGCTCCGAGGCCGGGGGAGAAGGCCTTGGAGCGCCCGCCCGCGTCACTGGGCGGGTGCGCGCTCCGTGGAAAGACTGGAGCGAGCGGGGCAGCCCCGCCCGGCGCCGCGGAGCCGCCCGGAGCCGCTGCTCCATTCGCTCCAGTCTTTCCACGCCTCTGATACCAGCCAGTAGTACTTCAGACTATGTTGTGTGTTGTGTGTTCCATTAATTACAATGAGCTTAGTGCTGACAGTATACTGTCAAAATACAGTAAATATTGAGTCACAAGCTTTTTGAAAGTGAGGACACCGACGAAATTGCACATAATTTTCCTTTGTGCCCTTTTCAAGTCTTTCTTCTACAAGTTCTCTTTAATAATAATAAATAATAATAAACCAGTATTTATATACCACCTTTTCTTTGGTCATCGGATTTCTCCTCCGACTTTCATTTAAAGGTGGTTTACATGGGCAGGCTTTCTAAACCTCAAGGGGTTTTTACAATGCAATAATGTTCTAATCTTTCGTAGAACCCTTCATCCAAGATGTTTCTTTCACAGTCCAGCTCTCTCTCTCTCTCTCTCTCTCTCTCTCTCTCTCTCTCTCTCTCTGGCATTCGCCTCACCACCCTTCAGCTGACAGGGCAATCTTGACTCTCACTCAAGTAGTGCAGCTGCAGATTTACAGTATTTCCTTGTTCTTCCATGTTTTAGCTTCTTTCCTCTCCTTTGCCACTTTGTTCGCTCTAAAAATTGTTGTCCCCTTTAAGCAGTTTTTGCTCCCCATAATTATCTTCATTTATTATTTTTCCTCACTTGATCTCTTGTCTGCAGTGCTTTTCTCTTTTTTTTCTCACCCATCTTTCCTAACAAACATCAGTGAGTACCTCTCCCTTCCCATAACACCGCTTTCTACTATTTCATTTTGGTTAAGCACCGAAATCTGCAAAAAATAAATAAAAATAAAACCATTTTCTCCCACCTCTACTCATGGAACGCCACACACATTCCTTTGGAATCCAGCCAATGCCTGGTTCACAGAATCCGCCACTGTGTGGAGCCTTCCTAAATCCTCCATGCCAGGGGTTCTCAAAGTGGTGGGTCGTGACCCAGCACGCCAGGTGGGAGCTGGTGCTTCCCCTTTAAGGGGTGTTGTGATCCCTGATGGCAGCGACAGCGATTCTGGGATCACGCCGCCACTGGAGACAAAAGGGGAATTTTTAGACTTAATAGGAGCCGCGCCGTTCTTGGCAGGAGGCCGCAGCTCCCCCAACTGGCCTCCGAACGGCTCCTGGACACTTCCATTTTACTTCCTGGTTTCCCCAAAAACCGGAAGTTGGGTTCAATCACCTCCAGGAACCTTTCAGAGGCTTGGGGAGGCCCGCTGGGGGGAACAGCCCCCCACACCCTCTGGAGGGTGGCACGACCCCCTGGTAAATCTAAGAATAACCCTTTTGTCTCTGGCGGCAGCATAATTCCAGGATCGCTACTGCCGCCATTGCCCCACCCCCACAAGCACTCAAAGTTCTCCCCTACTCACGGGGAGAACTTTGAGAATCGCTACTCTATGCAATTAACATGATCCGAATGTTCAGCAAGGTGCATAGTACAGTCCTTGGTACAGGATTGGATCACCCCTAAAACATTCAAGGCACCAATGCAGTCATGTATAGAAGGCTCAACTATGTATGAATGCATCCCCTATTTAAATCACTCAGAATATCCCTCTGCAATCCTGTACTGCCATACATTTGTCTCTTTTCTCATAAATCTCACCCACACTGAGCGCGCAATCCTGTGCAAAAAAACAATGGCGGAGCAAGCGCTCCACTGCCGGAAGCCATCACAAAAGTGCCATAAAGCAGGTTTGCAATAACTCGGGAGTTAGGGCATGCCCACAGCCACCGGAGGCAGGTAAGAGATTCCCCAGCGGGTGTGCGGGCAGTCCTGGAAGCGAGGGTGGGCGGCCATTGGCTGAGCCAGCCCTCTGTCATATCCCCGTCCCCATTTGGACCAGCGCGGCCGCTTCCTCTTACTTCCGTCAGCTATTTAGCTGGCGGAAATCTGAGGAGGCCCATTGGGCCTTCCCCAGTTTGCACCAGGGGAAGGGGACGAACGTCCCCTTTCTCCGAGTAGACCTCTAGGCCACTTCAGAGTGACCCAGAATGGGAATAGGATTCGGCGGACAGCCTGGGCCGCCCACCGGATAGTTGCGCAGGATTGCACTGTGATTCTCTGACTTAAATATCCCCTCTTTAATTAGCATAGGGCAAAAATCCTGAATACTTTGCAGCTAGCAGGAGCTTTGGGAGGATCTAAGTCAGGGAATTAGCATGGAGGTAAAGGATTGAACCACCCCTCTCCCCACACTGCGGGCCTGATCTAAATCAGATGTGCCATCTCCTGTGACTGCTTTTTGAACAGCTAAAGATGTGGAGAACTCCAAGCAGAGAATAACCCACGTAACAGCCAATTTGGTTATCGGTCTGGCCTTCTTTACAAGAATCCCAGCAGTGAGCAGATGTTAGTAGTCCATGATCTACCTTGTGCCCAATTCCTGATCTAGTTCACACTTTAGCATCAAGGACGAAGCCCTCTACCTAAAAACCTCCAACAGACTTTTTTTTGACGACCAGAAAAACTGAAGTGTACTATGCTGAAAAAAAAATCTTCAAGACAAGTTTAGCAAAGCAAACTGAAGAAGTCACAGAAACAAGAAAATCTAAATTTAGCCACAGCAACTATCATGCAGGTAGCATTGGGAATCTTTGCCAAGGTAACCAACATGTGCTACACAGAAACCACTAGGAACTGTTATCGGAGCACCCTGTTACTTCAGGGCTGCCCAAGCACATGTCTCTGGCGCAGGATAAATGCCAGGCTCAGGCCAAATTCAGGTCCTCTTGACCAAAGTGAGACTTTCAAGCCTCCAACCAGATTCAAAAGGACAACTTTTCTCTGCCCAGTAACTCCCTGCCCTGCCCTGCCCTGCCCTGCCTATTTGGCGTGTTTTTTTTTGCTTGTTTTAAAAAAATATTTTTGTTCCTGTTAAGCCAAGTTTTTGAAACTGACCTCATAAAGAGACATGCTGACTTCTTCCTGCCTTTGCAGGGCAGAAGCAATGCAATTCCAGCTGGTTCTCAGTCAAGGATGTGGATCAAGTCTCAAGTCAAGTCCCAAGTCTTTGCCCCCATGTCCCGAGTCTTTGGTTGCGAGTTGCAAGTCCCTATCTATTTAATGCGGAAAACGGTTTTAAACCTGAATAAAATTCGACTTCTTGTAAAAGGCTCCAAGTCTTGACTCGAGTCTTTTACAATCGCCGAGTCAAGTCATTGACGTGACTTGAGTCCGACTCAAGTCCGAGTCAATAGACTCAAGTCTACATCACTGTTCTCAGTACATATTTTTTAAAAACCTTTCAGAGGCCAACTATTTTCAATATTTTAAACTAGAAGGATTATATGGGGATTTAAAGCCTTTATCTTACTGTGGAAAAAGAACACCAGCTTCTCTCCACTTGTTTTATCTTTAACAAACCAAACCTGGTTGCTTTTGCTGCCTCCAGTATCTGAATAAATGACAAGATCTCTCTTGTTCCTTTGTCCCGGGCTTAGAATTGGCTTCCCATATAATGCCAACATGTCTGTCTACAATGGGTGTTCTTCAATTTATACACATTTGAGGCATCCTAGTTTATCCTGCCTGTGTGATTTTGTCAGCTGCTACACGTCTGTGACTTTGAAGCCTTTCTCCGTTGTCTCCAAAATAATTTGTATGTCATTGTCAGCTTTTTTAAAAAATGAATTTTTAAGTAGGACTGCTGGAGCAATGCATAGGCTGCACAATTGATGAAATCTCCATCTCCTAACTCAGCAAATAAGGACCATTTTTAAGCCACTCTCTGCCAGCTAACCTGTCTTAAATGTCAGCTCTGTCAGAAGCAATTTCCTCCCTTTGCAACATGCACGCTCTTCACCCGCTTTACAGGATTGCTCAAAATTATTTCTCGAAGCAAACACATTCACTTATTTAAATGTCTACATTTGCTCCGTCCCTGAGATAACTTTCAATTGAAATAACAGATATCCCCGCAAAAATCAGACCAAATACTGACATGTCTAGTTGGAGTAAGCTGGGACTTTATATATATGGCCACGCCACGCGGGGAGTTAGGTAGGATTGGGATGTTATGGCTGCAGTCTCAAGAAATCAAATATGCTGTTCCAGCAGGATTTGGAGCTGGAAGGCTTTTTGGCACAATTCTACGGTGCATATGCACCAGCCTAGCATGGGCTATGCCAGCACAGGATGTCGCAAGTGTGCTGTAAACCCAGCTCCCACTTTCTGCACAGAATGCAGCATTGCCTGTACTGGTCTTGCTGCACCACTGGGCAGAAGGTTAAGTAGAATTGGGCTGTTTATCTACATTTTGGAAGAGTGAAAATTCCATTTTAATGTAAGGACTAAACAGATCCCCATTCAAATTTGGAGCACTGAACTCCATAGATCAGTTAAAGTGTGTGTGTGTGTGTGTGTGTGTGTGTGTGTGTGTGTGTGTGTGTGTGTGATTACATGGTTCAACGAAAAGTGTGGCCTTTCTGGCCTACGGATCGGTGGCTTCTTGCCGTCAGTCCTGTAAAATAGCCATGGTACTGGTCTGGCCCTTTGCTCTCCAGGCACACCTAGCACCAAGTGCACATGCTTAGATGCATGGCTCCTGCATGTCTTGAGTTAAAGAAAACAAACAGAAATAAAATACGGACTATATAACACAAGCCACGCCCTCAGCTCCAATATGACGGGGATAAGACCTGCTCACATTACAGAGTGGTTGTCAGAATTGCATCAAGATAATACATATAAAGCATTTTGGCACACTCAAAAAAATGCTGTAGCAAAAACAGAAAAACAGGATCAAGCTGTTAACTGGAATGCACCATGGCACCAGGCATTTGAAAATATCAAGAGTTAAGCACCGATCAATTGTGACTCACCCAGATTATAATTTGCTTTTCACGTTGTATACAGGTGCCAATTTTGAAGGTCTTGGGGCTGTATTAGCACAGGAAAAGGGAAGACATGAACAGGCAGGAGTCAAACAGACTGAAAAGAATATAGAGGACTATGTAAAGTTTACATAGTTCCCCCTCTACACCCCCCCATGCCTAGAAGTGTGTCTTCCAAGCCCGGACGACCCACTCAGCTGCGCCGCAGCCCGAAAAAGGGCTTTTTTCCAGCTTCCGGGGGGGAATTTGAGTAGGGGGTATGCGAAAGAGCATCTCGTGTACCCCCAACCTGTGGCCCACGTACCCCTAGGGGTACGCGTACCACAGGTTGAGAACCTCTGATAGAGGACTATAGTTCCTTGGAGCAACTGGCTCTAATTTGGGTGATAACAGAAAAGTTTAGAAACTATTTAACAGATGTGTCTTTTGAAGAATCACTGATAATAACACACACACCCCTTGTGTACTTGGGGACAGCAAAATGGGAACGTTGGAGCAGCAGTGGTTTCTCGCTTAGCAAACTTTAATTTTAGTATAAAATGTGGACATCTGAGAAACAAAATGCAAATGCAGATGCTCTCTCTGGGTTAGGGGAAGCTTAAGATGGAAGATAAGAGAAGATGAGAAGTCAGACATGGAAGAAGAGTCAGAGACGCCCTGCTGGACGCAAGTCCCAACCAACTGCTGCTGTCAGGGCATCTTGGAAGGAGGATGGACAGTGTTGGAAATGCTGGAACTAGTACACTGCCTCCGACGCAGGGCCGAGGGACAAAACCTGGGCAGAGATACAGAGCCAAAATGAACATGTTGCCTCAGTTAAAAAATGGCTAAACTTGAAAGGACAAAAGGAAACACTGACAAAATCAGCTACATAAAAAAAAACCCAAAAGTATGTCTCTTGAGGCTGTAGAAACAGTTACTGCTAAAAAACAAAAAAAACAAAAAAGGAACATTGTTCAGAGTTATGTTTCATTCTGATGCATCCGAAAAATTGCATCAGATAGTGGTTACTTTGGAAGCTGTACTCCAGTCACTGGAATGATGCCATGATAAGTCAGGGCACCGGGGAACAGAAAAGGCAGAAGCAATATTGAGGACTCAGTCCTGTTGATCAAACATGCAAAGAGATGTTAGAAACTGGAGTAATCAGTGCAAGACTTGGACTGTACTTTTCAAAGCGTGCCCTCAAAAGGAGAGGATGCCATATTAATGCCTATTATCCAGCCAGCCTTTGGAGTTAATACCCGCTGGATCTCTTAAAATTACCCCTGTGGACATCAATATATACTTACTAGAGGAGATCACTTTCCCTACGTTGTCATAGCAGAGTCGTTGAAAGAACGCAATGCAGAAGTGAGAGCAAAGGCTCTCTCTGAGAAATTTGCACAAATTTATGGGTTTCCAGAGATGGGTTTAATAGCCAGAGCCCCAATTGTTTCAGGAATTGTGTCAGTTATATAGCATGCACACCAGGAGTGATCAGCCCTAGAGGAATGGAATGTGCAAAAGAATAAATCAAGTACAGTAACAGTAAATGTGCTGCAGGACTAGCAGAAGAAGGCAGGTAGCATTTATCTGTAGTCATGGTTCCTTACACAGTACCATTCAAATTCCCACTGTTGCCTGACATGTTTGTTTACATGTGTACATGGTGCTAGGGCAGTGGTTCTCAAACTGGTGGGTTGTGACCCACCACGCCACCTGGAAGCAGTTGCTACCCCTTAAGGTTCCCTTACTCCCCTGTAAAGGGTTGAGAACCACTGTGCTAGGGGCATGCCTGGTAAGATGACCCATACTAGTGGTATTTTGCTTGAGCTAATGGCAAGGAAGCATCAGGTCCCACTGCCTTTGGAGTGAAGGCCAAACTTTGTTTCATCAGACCAGCCCTCTAACTGGCTGGCCTAGGAGCTCATTCCTTTGAAAAATTCCATGACCAGCCACACCACTCAAGGCCACATCCTGGGAGCCTCCAAACTTTATTTACTCCAAAGTAAATAAAGTCACTAATGAACACAAAAAGTGCCTTCAGCCTTGGCTTCCCTTGTCAACTTTATTGTAAACTCAGACAAGAACCATTTGTAAGTGAGACACAAGCCTCCCGAGCAATCAAAGAGTTCCCTGTCACATTCTCCTGAGGGTGCAAAAATAGTAGAGGCACCTACCTCCGACCAGGGATGGGCCATCAAGGCACCAAAGAATGGTTTTTGATGCAGAGGCGTCGTTAGGGGGGGTGGGAGCAGTGGGACCCAGGGCGGCGGGGCGCCACACAGCAGGGGGTATATTTGCCTCCGACTTCGTTGCCAGGTCACCCCTTCCACTGCTCATGTCTTCTTTTCCATCGCTCCACTGGCCGCTGTCTGCGAGATCAGCCCTCCCACCCTGGAGTCAAAATGCCTCAAAAGCGGCTCCAAAATGCCTCAAAAGCAGCGGGGTGTGTGTGTTTTCACGTGAAAATTATGTCACGCCCCTGGGGGCGGGGCTTGTGGCATCACGTGGGGGTGTCGTGTCGACGGGAGTGTAGGAACGCCACTGCTTTGATGAACTCACCCAGAAATGGCCTCCATGTGTTCATACGGGACTTTGAACCAGAAGCTGGAGTCAGGTGTTTCAGTTCCCTGCGTGTGTGAAGAATATGGCATTTCAAGACAAACCATGTCCTGTCCAGCATTTGCAGGAGCAAGGAAGAACTTAACCACTAAGATTCAGCGTGGAAGCTTCATCAACTGGTTCAACAATTAGTAGCAGGAAGCATATGAAAGTGGTGCAGGATAAAAGCCTTGAAGTCGCACTATCCAGTCTCCAGTCGCACTATGGATACTCCTCTGGGAAGGGGGGGGGAAGGGGGCTTCTTGTCGTGGGTGACTCTATAGTCAGGAACATAGTGAGGGGGGTCTGTGACAGATGTGAGGACCGCATGGTGACTTGCCTACCTGGTGCGAAGGTTGCGGACATCACCTCTCGTCTAGATAGGCTGGTAGAGAGTGCTGGGGAGGAGGTACCAGTTGTGGTGCACGTTGGCACCAACGACATGGGGAAATGTAGCCGGGCGGTCCTGGAGGCCAAATTTAGGTTGCTAGGTAGGAAGCTGAAATCCAGGACCCCAAAGGTAGCATTCTTAGAAGTGCTACCTGTTCCACACGCAGGGCCAGCTAGGCAGGCGGAGCTCAGGGGTCTCAATGCGTGGATGAGACACTGGTGTCAGCAGGAGGGGTTTAGGTTTGTTAGGCACTGGGGAACATTTTGGGACAAGCCGGGCCTGTACAAGAGGGACGGGCTTCACTTGAACCAAAACGGAACCAGACTGCTGGTGCGTAACATTAAGAAGGTGGCAGAGCAGCTTTTAAACTGACCCCTGGGGGAAAGCCGACAGGAGCCGAGGGGCATCCGGTTCGGGACTCCTCATCCCTAGGGAATGAGGGTGCAGAGGATTGGGAACAGTCGAGTAATAACAGAGTAAGAATTGGGAGTGGTAGCGTGATGGGACATGACAGCCAGTCTAGCTGGACAGAAGGCTGCAGGGATAAAGGTGCAAACATGCAGCCCTTCTTGGGGGACCAGGTTTATAAGTGCTTTTATGCAAATGCCCGAAGTCTACGGGCAAAGATGGAAGAACTGGAATGTTTGGTGGCTAGGGAAAACATTGACATAGTAGGTATAACGGAAACCTGGTGGAATGCGGAGAACCAGTGGGATACTGCAATTCCTGGATATAAACTCTATAGGAGGGACAGAGAGGGGCGTGTTGGAGGTGGGGTGGTCATCTATGTCAAAGAAGGGGTAGAATCCACCAGAGTTGAGCTGGAGGGGGGATCTGACTCCTCCGTAGAATCACTGTGGGTTAGATTACCAGGCTCAAAGAGTGATGTAACAGTAGGGGCATGCTACCGTCCTCCAGATCAAAAACCTGAAGGGGATCTTGAAATGAGGAAGCAAATCAGGGAGGTGTCAACGAGAGACAGGGTTGTAGTCATGGGGGACTTCAATTATCCTCACATCGACTGGGTCAATTCATGCTCAGGTCATGAAAGAGAGACTGGATTTCTGGATATGTTAAATGACTGTGCCTTAGAGCGGCTTGTCACGGAACCGACCAGAGGACTGATGACTCTGGATTTGATATTGTTTGGCACTCAAGATCTGGTCAGGGAGGTAAATGTTACCGAACCATTGGGGAACAGTGACCATGCTGCGATCTGTTTCGCCATGCATGTCGGGGGGAGAGTGCCTAGCAAATCTGACACAAAAACCCTTGACTTCCGAAGGGCAGACTTCCCCAAAATGAGGAGACTAGTTTAAAAAAAGCTGAAAGGGAAGGTAAAAAGAGTCCAATCGCTCCAGAGTGCATGGAGGCTGTTTAAAACAACAGTCATAGAGGCCCAGCGGGAGTGTATCCCACAAAGGAGGAAGGGCTCGACTAAGTCCAGGAGGGTGCCGGCTTGGCTAACAAGCACAGTTAAAGAGGCTATAAAAGGCAAGGAAGCTTCCTTCCGTAAATGGAAGTCTTGCCCTAATGAGGAAAATAAACAGGAGCACAAACTGTGGCAAAAGAAATGTAAAAAGATGATACGGGAGGCCAAGCAAGACTTTGAGGAACGTATGGCAGGCAACATAAAAGGGAATAATAAAAGCTTCTTCAAGTATGTTAGAAGCAGGAAACCTGCCAGGGAAACGGTTGGTCCGCTGGATGGTGAGGGAGAGAAAGGGGTGATAAAAGGGGACTTGGAGACTGCAGAGAAATTAAATGAGTTCTTTGCATCTGTCTTCACGGCAGAACACCTCGGGCAAATACCGCTGCCGGAACGGTCTCCACTGACTAAAGAATTAAGTCAAATAGAGGTTAAAAGAGAAGACGTCTCAGACTTAATTGACAAAATAAAGATCAATAAATCACCAGGCCCGGATGGCATCCACCCAAGAGTTCTGAAGGAACTCAAGAATAAAGTTGCTGACCTCTTGACCAAAATATGCAACTTGTCCCTTAAAACGGCCACTGTGCCAGAGGATTGGAGGATAGCTAATGTCACGCCAATCTTTAAAAAAGGAAGGAGGGGGGACCCGGGAAACTACAGGCCGGTCAGCCTAACATCTGTTCCGGGGAAGATGGTAGAAAGTCTCATTAAGGATAAAATCTTAAAATACATAGATGAACAAGCTCTGCTGAGGGAGAGTCAGCATGGCTTCTGCAAAGGGAAGTCTTGCCTCACAAACCTGTTAGAATTTTTTGAAAAGGTCAACAGGCATGTGGATGCGAGCGAACCTGTGGATATTATATATCTGGATTTTCAGAAGGCGTTTGACACGGTCCCTCATGAAAGGCTCCTGAGAAAACTCCACAGTCAGGGAATAAGAGGGCAGGTGCTCTTGTGGATTAGGAACTGGTTGAAGACCAGGAAACAGTGAGTGGGAGTCAATGGGCAATTTTCACAATGGCGAGAGGTGAAAAGCGGTGTGCCCCAAGGATCGGTCTTGGGACCGGTGCTTTTCAACTTATTCATAAATGACCTGGAGTTGGGGATAGGCAGTGAGGTGGCCAAGTTTGCAGATGACACTAAACTTTTCCGGGTGGTGAAGACCAGCAGGGATTGTGAAGAGCTCCAGAAGGATGTAAGTAAGTGCAAAGTAAGTCAATGTAAGTAAGTGCAAAGTGATGCACATTGGGGCAAGAAACCAAAATTTCACATATACGCTAATGGGTTCTGAGTTGTCTGTAACGGATCAAGAGAGAGATCTTGGGGTGCTGGTGGACAGGTCGATGAAAGTGTCGACCCAGTGTGCGGCGGCTGTGAAGAAGGCCAATTCCATGCTCGGGATCATTAAAAAAGGGATTGAGAATAAAACGGCCAATATCATTATGCCTTTGTACAAATCAATGGTAAGGCCACATCTGGAGTATTGTGTCCAGTTCTGGTCACCACACCTCAAAAAGGATATAGTTGAATTGGTTCAGAAAAAAGTTCAGAAAAGAGCGACCAGATTGATTCGTGGGCTGGAGCACCTCCCTTATGAGGAAAGGCTACAGCGTCTGGGGCTTTTAAGTCTAGAAAAAAGGCACCTGAGGGGGGACATGATTGAGACGTATAAAATTATGCATGGGATGGAGAGAGTGGATAGAGGGAAATTCTTCTCCCTCTCGCACAACACCAGAACCAGGGGACACACACTAAAATTGAGTGGAGGGAGAGTTAGAACAGACAAAAGAAAATATTTCTTTACCCAGCGTGTAATTCATCTGTGGAACTCCTTGCCACAGGATGTGGTGATGGCATCTGGCCTAGATGCCTTTAAAAGGGGTTTGGACAGATTCATGGAGGAAAAGACCATCACAGGTTACAAGCCATAAGCAACCTCCTGGTTTTAGAAGTGGGTTTTTTCTGTGCCAGGTGCAAGGGAGTGTCAACGGGAAACAGGTTATCTCGTTGTCTTGTGCTCCCTGGGGCATCTGGTGGGGCCACTGTGTGATACAGGAAGCTGGACTAGATGGGCTTTTGGCCTGATCCAGCAGGGCTCTTCTTATGTTCTTATGTTCTTATGCTATGCATAAGTGGCTTGTGCAGCAATGCACCCAAGCATAAACATGTGTGATGTAGAACTTAGCTGCACATTTGCTAGTAAAAGCCCATGAAAATCAACTTTAAAGCTAGCTATGGATGGCTTTGGCATTTCCGCAAATGGCATGACATGGCATAGGGAACAGGATGACATTTGTGGAATCTTTAAGGTGACAGAGCCATGTAGAAAAACTTTAAATGAACTAATTAAGAAAGAATGCCTGATTTAATCTCAGATTTACAATGCTGTTGAGACAGGCTTGTTTTGGCGGTTGCCCCCTGAAAGCATGCAGGCCTATAAACATGAAAGCTCTACACCAGGCTACAAGATAAGTAAGGAGAGGACCTCGATGTTGTCCTCTGCTAAATCAGATGGGTTTCATGGATTAAAACCTGTTCGGTTTGGTCAATCAGGTCAACAAGTCTTAAAGGATATCATGAGAGAACTTCCAGTGATGTATTATAACTCTAAGAAAGCATGGTTTCACAGGGAAATATTTCACAACTGGTACTTTAACCACTTCATTCCTGAAGTACACAGGCTCCAGGCAGAGATCCTAAAGATTGCTGCAGAGAATGTTAAGGCTACCCTAATTTTAGATAATGCTCTTGCACGTCCAAGAACAGATAAGCTGTGCAGCACCGATGGCAGAATTAAGGTAATACTATAAATTTATCCTAAGTAAATATTTGCTGCTTCTACTAATTTTAAAATTAGTCTTTAAAAATGTGTTTCAAATGACTGATTATAGTGCTACCTCACTCTTGCAAGGGAGTCCTGGCAACGTCCCATCCAACGGATTGATCAGACCTACACCTGCTTGGCTTCAGCAATGGTATACCATCACGTGCTCCAGATTCAGACCATTTACTGAGCCTTTATATACACCTTTGTCAAAAACATCTCTTTCTCCTGCAGCTGCAGCTTCCAGTAGAACCATGTGATCCAATATAGGTCTTTTCCTGACTTGTCCTACCATGAAACTCAGTTTGGATGGGCTGGAATGCAGCCTGTATGTCTATTCCCCATCTTCCTTCTTGCGTCTATCTACTATCCGGTCTGCTGTTTAGATCAGGGGTTCTCAACCAGTGGTGCTAGTACCACCAGTGGTACTTCGGGCAACTGTTGGTGGTACTTGGACCGCCAGAACCTCGCTCTGATGCAGCACTTTCAGCACCGTGTTTTTACTCCTGAGAGGCTGCTGCCTTTGGCTGAGCCTCTCGGAAACGCTGAGAAGGGCCCTTCCACCCGCCCAGAACCTCCTACCTGCATTTTCTGGCCTCTGAAAACCCAAAAACCTGGAAGTAATTGGTGATGATGTCATCACCAGTCACTTCCGGTGGTAGGCAGCAGGAGTGGCGCTGGAGGTGGTACTCGGCCGGGAAGGGGTTGCAAACCCCTGGTTTTGATCTTCTTTTCATCATTTCTTTTTCTTTACCTCTCTCTGTTCCCTCCATGTTCTTCAGCACATCATGGCAATAGTGTTTGTAAGCTGTCACATAAGAGTGTTCAGTGATCTCTTTGCGGGGGGGGGGAATCTTCCATAAAAGGGCAAACTGGAAATGCTGAAGCTTTCTTCTTTCTTCTTTCTTTTTTTGTCTAGGGTATTTTGTTCAACGTATCCGCAAATCCTTTCCTTGAGAGGATATCATTCTGTTAAGGAATCGAGCGCGAGACTGTATCTGAGGGAGATGACATAAGACATGTACGCTTAAATCAAATAAGCCGAGACTGTTGCTGGATTTCTTTTAGAAATCTCCAAGGATAAACAACTGTTGGTGGCTGCAGGAAGCAATATTTGAACAAATAGAAAGGAAGATGAATTTGCCAGGAACAGCATTCGTCTAGACTCTCGATTGGTGGCAGTGGCGGTGGGAAGCCTCAATTCTTCTCTGTTGTTTGCAAATGTAAGTCCACCGCAAACACTGTGCGGCTGAGGTGGGCCATGGCTGCTAGTAATCGATGGTGGCTGCAGTCCTGCCTCCACAAATGTATGAAAGAGAGACATCCCATTGAAAACGATGGGACTCCTCTGGCTATAATTGTGGGCAGGATTGCAGCCGTCGTACTCAACTCCTTTATGCAACTGGCATTTCACTCAGAAGTACCGGTAAGTCCCATTGGTTTTCCGTGGAGGATGCTCCTTCCGAGTAAATGATGCTAGGCTCTGCACTTTAGGCTGTCATCCTGCACATGTTAAGAGTGCTGCAATCCCATTGAGGACAATAGTCCTTCAGCAACTGCGCACAGAAGTGCAGCCCTTGACTTGTGTGGTAAAGCAAGCAAAAGGCTTCACTATTGTAACAATGATATTTGTATCAATCTGCTCTAGTGCTGTCGGAGAGGTTTACACATACAGTTCCCAGTGGTCTTCCATTCAGGGTCATCTCACCTCCTTCGCTTTGCTGCGTCATGTACCTTCAGACAAGTGTCATTTCAAAAGGATACTTCTGCAATGAGAGCTCTCTATTCTTGTGATTCTTTTTAGCCTTGTCATTCCCTAGATTGGATTTTAGGGCCCGGGCAATTGAGGCAACCTTTTTTACGATCATTAAAACGTCTATTGCTCTCTAAAGGCCTGTAACATCCAAATTGCAGGATTCACAAATGATACAAAGCAGGGGGAAGTTTCATCTTCCTTTTATCCTCTCTTGTAATGCTGTCTTCTAAAAAAAATGAAAATCTGAAGGATGTCAGAGGATCAGCACAGGAAGAGACCCTCCGGGAATCATAATTGCAATGAGGATTTTTTATATAATGCCAGACTTTCAGGTTTATCTGAACTGTATGGAGTTGACTATCGGAAGAAATGCTTTCACTGAATTTACCTGGAGCTTAGGGCCACACTATAGTATATACCAGGGGTGGCCAAACTTGCTTAATGTAGAGCATCATTAAGAGGTGGACTTAACCATCAGTGCCTCTGTGTTGACATCTAATTCTTGTAAAAAAAGAATTAGCTGTTGGGAGACGGGTGATACAGATCAACACCAAGATGTGAAGGAAGAGATGTCAACATTTCCTTGTACTAGTTTCCAGCCAATTAACCCCCCCCCCCATAAATGCTATTTGTCTCCAAAGTGGTTAAAGGTAAAGGTGACCCCTGACAATTAAGTCCAGTCGTGTCCGACTCTAGGGTGTGGTGCTCATCCCCATTTCAAAGCCAAAGAGCCAGCGTTGTCCGAAGATGCCTCCGTGGTCATGTGGCCGGCATGACTCTCCTTGCCACAGCGCGTAGCATGCAGCTGGAACATGGAGCACTGTTTACCTTCCCGCACGCGGTACCTATTTATCTACTCGCATTAACATACTTTGGAACTGCTAGGTTGGCAGGAGCTGGCCAAGCAACTAGCGCTCACCCCGTCGCAGATTTGAACTGCCGACCTTTCGATCGACAGCTCATGGTTCAGCGGTTTAACCCACTGCGCCACCTGCAAATAGCCACTTGGGGGGGCACAGCAGCATGAGGAGGAATTTCGGCAGGAAAATGGAACTAGGGAAAAGTTATTCTCCCTCCCCACACATCATGGTCTCAGTCTCCATTGGTCTTCCTCAACATTGTTTTTCACAACTGAACATTTACAACCGAGGCTACTGAGATTGTGATTCTGTTGAATCATGAGTTCAACAATAACCCACACTCCTGTAAATCACGAGATTTATCATGGTCTGTAATTTTTAATGCAAATGCTCTTCAAGTATCGAGTACTGTATATCAGAATACATAGGAAGAGAGACTGAAAACAGGCCTTTTCCCCCTCAATTTCTCTGATCCGGGACCGGGAGGACTGGAAGCAGAAGACAGGCAATCAGCTTTCCACAGACGTCAATAAGTTGGTTTTCAAGGCTTAGTTCACATCTGATTTATGGAATGTGACACAGATGTAAGACACGGTTCTTTAAAACTCAGATCCAGGTGAGAGCTGGAAAGAACCCGCACAAAAGCTGAACGTAGAAAAAAAAAACCCACTATACTATACTGTACTGTATTTTGTGAACCAAGTACGAATTCCTAAATGCACATTTCCCAGTCCCCAGAATCACTGCACTATTTTGTAGTACATATAAAGTTAGAACTGCAGTAGGTGGCCAGCACTTTTAGTTTTCTGAATGAAGCATCCTTTGGGGCTGTTTTCCTTTCAACACTGATCTACAATTTATGCTAACATTAAGACAAAGAAAGGCGTTATCGAATCTTACAATGCAACACTTTTTTCAACAACAGGAGTGTAAATGTTTAATTGGACAACATTCTAACACTCTTCAATCTACCCATGTGGTGGCTCAGCTTCTAAGTTATCTTTCTCTCTCCCCCCCCCCCATTAATACTCCCTCCTGTCCAAATAGGTAAAGGTATCCCCTGACAATTAAGTCCAGTCGTGTCTGACTCTAGGGTGTGGTGCTCATCCCCATTTCAAAGCCAAAGAGCCAGCGTTGTCCGAAGACGCCTGCGTGGTCATGTGGCCGGCATGACTCTCCTTGCCGCAGCGTGTAGCATGCAGCTGGAACACGGAGCGCTGTTTACCTTCCCGCAAGCGGTACCTATTTATCTACTCGCATTAACATGCTTTGGAACTGCTAGGTTGACAGGAGCTGGCCAAGCAACGAGAGCTCACCCCGTGGCGGATTCGAACTGCCGACCTTTCGATCGACAGCTCATGGTTCAGCGGTTTAACCCACTGTTATCTTTGTGCAAACTGTGCAGATTCCATTGTGTCCACTCAATAGCAGTTTCCCACCACGTTGGTGATGTTTCCAATTCCCTGCTGTCCTGTGAATCTGCTGCATCTTGACAGGTTGCCACGTTCTTCATAAACAAGTCATTAGTACTTGCTTGATTTTCAATCTTCTCCCTTGCTTTCCGTTCTACATATAGCTTCATCCTGTTTCTATGTGTTAGTTTTATTTATCTTCCCTGAGCATCCATGGTTACAAAACCTGGCATGTTATCAAATGATATTGTAACCACTTTTTAAATATCTCTTTACCCCAAATCTTCCAACTGTTTCTTTCTCTTTTTTTTTAACAGAACATGGTCTCCTATTTCGATTTCTAATATCGCGAACATTTGATTTAACAGACTATTAAGGATGAACGAGTATCCGAATAAATGGTGGTATACAAAATAGAGAACAGTAAATAGAGAACAGTAACAAAATGGAGAACAGTAACAATACAAATAATAGAAATGAAATACAGTATAAAGTGCAATAATCATGATAATCATGCAATAAAAAAACATCAAAACAAATTATGGAATATAACCACAAAACCCAAAAGCAACTAATAAATGCTGTTCACTTTAGTGCTCTTTGTCCTGGGTGTAATTTTTACAGTATTATAAAAAAAGAAAAAGGTTCAAATCTATGAACCAATTCAAAAATCCAGTGCTGCAAAGTTCAGCCACCTGTGCTATGGTTTCAATCTGCATATTCCGGTTAGCAGTGCGCCAATGGGGAGTACTGTGTTTTGGCTAGCAGAATAGCATATTCTGGCTAGCATGGGGCCAATCACTTGCTACCAAGAAACGCTTCGGGAGAGAAAACAGCGGACAAGGCAAACTACTCTAAATGCCTTCCTCAACAAGAAGCCTGCAGTTTTGAAGGATGAGTTAGAACTTAGCTCCTCCTCCTGGGAGTAGCTCCTCCCATCATCTTCCACTGCTGCCATATAAAAGGAGTAGCGGTAGCAGTGGTCAGTTACACAACAGGCTCCGACTTAATACACTGGTGAGTATAGAACTGTGAACACATCTACCCTGCAATAGTGCTATAATTATATAATTACATATAATTAAATATATATTATATTTAAATTAAATTATAAATAATCTTATAGCACTCTTTCACACAGCACTCTGTTTTCCAGGAACATATTCACAGCTCAGACTGACTTAGAGTTAGGGGTGTCACTAGGGTTGGTGACACCTGGGGCGAGATCTCATGGTGTCACCCCATGGACCTCCTCCCATACCAGACCACAGGATGTGGAGGCCTCCTGGGAAATACGATCCCTGCATGAGTTGCGGTGGGGACTGGGAAAAATTTAAACCCATTTTCTACCAGTGGTATGTTTTTGCAACACCGGTAACAAATAAAATAGAAAGTCATTTTGGTGTCACCCCCTCCCTGGGGTGACACCCGGGGCGCTCCCAGGTCCAGCAACCAAACCCCCCTCCTGTTCCACCCCGTTCCGCCCTCCCCATCCCCCTGCCGCCCAGTGCAGGCCTTACCTGTGTCTGCCAGCAGAGGCCTCTGTCCCGCAGAGAGTGAGCGGCACCGGCCTCAGCGTCAGCACTGCTTATTCTCCAGGTGTCGAAAATGTGCCTTACAGCACATTTGCAACACCCAGGACAGGTGGAGTGGCCGATGCAGCCAGATAGGATCGTGCCATAGGTCTCCTAAGCTACATGGATATGGAAATTCATTCTTAAATATCTTCTCAGTATCCGCCTGAAAGAACATTATTTTGACACATAATTCCAATAGTGAGTTGAGTTACTGGAAAATTATGATATTGTAGTTTCAGGTTGGGGATGCTGTGCTAATAAAGCAGAGTATCCATATTTTATGGGACTGCTCAATTGTAAAAGACAAAAAATGGAAATCTATACTTCAAAAAAGTTGCAATGCTATATTCTTCTATTAGTACGATTTTTGCATTGTGAGCCCTCTGGGGACAGGGAACCATTTATTGATTTATTTTGCCATTTAAACTGCTTTGTGAATGACTTTTGGTTGACGAGTGGGATATAAATATTCTTACTAATACTACTAGAACATTTGAAAGACTCATTTGATGGATTCCAATGTGGAACATGGTTTGAGTATTAGTAGCTTCCAAAATCAGTATCACCCTCCTCTGGAGACACAGGGGGTGGGGGGGAAGCAGAAATTTCTGCCATTTCCACACTGAATATTTGTCTGGTATTTAAGGCTCTGCAGCACTATAATACAGTAATTTTGAATGTTTTTCACTTACATTAGAACAAAAGAAAGATGTCAATTTCAAGCAGTGCTTTAATAATAGAAAAAGCCAGGGAGAGGAGGAAGAACAAGACAGACAACTGAATTGGTGGTTCAGCTGAGCTGCTAACACACACACACACACACACACACACACACACACACACACACAAAATTGATTAATTATAAATTCAGTTATTCATACTTTTGTAAATTAATTGCGTTTATTAATTACACAACGTCATAAATACACAAGAAATAAATAATTACATAGCGAAATAAATATAGTTCGTCGGTATGTAACAAGTAAATACTTACATGGCGAAATAAATAAATACACAACGAAATAAATAATTACATAGCGAAATAAATATAGTTCATCAGTTATATAACAAATACATAACAAAATAAATAAATACACAACGAAATAATTAATTTCATAGCGAACTAAATATCGTTCATCAGTTATATAACAAAATAAATAATTACATAGTGAAATAAATAAATACACAACAAAATAATTAATTGCATAGCGAACTAAATATAGTTTATTAATTGTATAGAATTGAATAATTGCATAGCGAAACACAGATTCATAAGGGAGTATAGGTATATAAGAAAGTAAGGAAAGCGGGTCATGTTACAAAGAAGGGAATTTAACAAAGATGCCTAAAAAGGCGCAGAAGGCAGGTGGGAAGGCTCCTAAGCGGCAACCCCCGCCGCAGTCTCATTCTTCTTCGTCTGACGAGGGTGAGGGGGCAGTGGATTGGAAAGGGGCCTTTGCTTGGCTGGCAGCGCTGGAAAAGGAAAGAGCCAATAGGGCGTCTGGTAAAGGGGACGGGGGTGAAGCCTCCGGAGCTGTGAAGGTCAGCCGGCCAGCTCAGCGTCGTAAGGGTGCTAAGATGTATGAATTGTTTGCCAACAGGCTGGCAGAACTGGAAAAGGACGATGCAACACCACCTGTGGCCAAATTGCCTGCAGCGCAGTCTTCCATTGTGGATTTGGAGCAGGAGGTTCCAGGTGAGGAAGGGGCCAGTGATGTAGCTGGATTTTTAAATGTTTGGAGAGAGAGCTCTGTGGGTGGGTCAGAGGTTCCAGGAACCTTTACACCCTCTGGATTCGGTCCAGTCCCTCCATGGGGAGGGTGGGACGGCATGGGTTGGGCGCCACCCCTGGCAGGCGCGCCAGGCTTGCCTGTCGGAGGTGTGCCGCTTTCTCAGCCTTGGCAGACTATAATGCAAGGCGATGTGGGTTGGGCGCCACCCCTGGCAGGCGCGCCAGGCTTGCCTGTCGGAGGTGTGCCGCTTTCTCAGCCTTGGCAGACTATAATGCAAGGCGATGTGGGTGTTGGGGGCCCGCAGACGCCCTGCTGGCCTCCACAGACACGGCAGTATTGGCTTCCACAGCAGACGCCGTGCTATCAGGCACTGATGCCTGCCCCGGCGACTTTTATAGGACGTCCGCTGGAGGACATTGAACAGGGTTTGGTTTTGGAAGATCCTGAGGATCGTCCCAAGCTTACTTATGGGTCTATGCTCTTCCTTTGGGCGGCCACCTCGCCAGGTCCGTTACAGAAAGAATCTGGCGGAGCGAATATGTAGACGCGTTCAGCCTGCTCCAAGCAGAGCCTTAACTGGTTGCTAAGACAGGTGCCTGCTCAAAGGAACATGAGACTGTACATAAACGTAGAGTGGGTAGAAACAGGGACAACTGGCTTTGTGGTTTTCTTTTATACTATGTGGTGGCGATCCAGATACAGCTTAAGCGTGCTCCTGCGCTTTTGAAGTATATGGATCTCATTTTGGGGGGCGTCAAGGGAATACCCGGCCGTTGCAATCGACAGGCTTACACATGTCCTCGTTGGGGGGCAGGAAGGCCTCCAGGCGGGGGACAGCAGGGTCCAGGAAAGAAGCGGGATGGGGGCGGACCAGCCCCTACCCCTACTAACAAGGGGGTCAACCCCAATTACATTGACCCCCTTGCGTTACTGGTTGCAGTGGTCCTCTGATAGGACGGCTGCAAGGTACCTTGAGGAGGGCTTTTCTCTTTGTGCGTGGGATGGAGGCTATAATAAAATAATGATAGCCAAAGAGATAGATGACGGCCGAGTGGCCGCCCCCCCTTTTTCTTAGTTGCCCATTGCTTAACCTTGGGTTTTCTCCCCTGGGGGTGGTCTCCAAAAAAGGGCACCTGGTGAATGTCGTTCAATTCACCATTTGTCCTTTTCAAAAAGGTGCTTATGGAACTGATGGAATTACAGTAGAGCGGCGCTCTGTACATTACATATCACTGGATGAAGCCATAGGAATTTTGCGTTCCTGTGGAAAGGGGGCCTTGATGGCAAGGGGGGACATTGAGTTGGCATTTCGGCTTCTTCCGGTTCATCCAGATGATTTTTTGTGCCTGCTGGGATTCCAGTTTGAACGTTACAATGGAGTGTCATTTGGTGATCTGAGCTCCGTGTGGAGGCTGAGCTTCAGGTACACTCTGTTGCGGCGGGCAGCACTGGTTTTGGGGTTTATTTTAGAGGACGGTTCTGTGCTCCCCCATGGCCCACGTATGGGGTCCAGGCTGGGGTCACTTCTGACCTCACCTTTCTGGAGTTATTCCTGCTTTTGGTGGCTGTGCACATCTGGGGCAGGAATTTCGCTATGCAACGGCGCGTTTTTTGGTGTGACAACCAAGCTGTAGTCTTTGTTGTCAACCAACAAACGTCCAGACCACCTAGGGTGATTAGGCCAACACCTTCGTGTGGTCTGCTTTAGTGCCAGGTACACAGGCAAATTATATGGGTAATTACGGCCCTTTTGGGGAATTTTGGTAAGAGGCAAGGTTGCCTGGCAGTTGGCCCATTCTGCCTGAGCACTTCATGTGCTTTATACTGCATTTAGAGCATCTGGGCTTCTCAGTTAGATCCATGTGAGTCTTCTTGGCCGCCCTGGCCTTTGGGTCCAGAGCGGCTGGGTGACTGGATTATTCTGCAGATTTTCGGGTTCGGAAAATGCTGTAGGGTTTGCGCAGGGTTCACCCAGAGTTACCTGACCGGCGCAGACCCATATCCACACAGTTGCTCCAGCAGCTCTGTGGTGTGTTTAATGTTTTGTGTACCTCACAGTTTGATGCGGTTATGTTCTAGTCCGTTGGTTTCACGCTAATTTTGGTGTTTTCCGCCCCAGTGAAGTCCTGGCAGGATTCAAGTGGGATACCTCAGCTGGGTCTTTGCAGCCACAGATCTGGTCTTTTCGAGGGAGTCGGTCACGTTGACCTTAAGGCTATCTAAGACTGACCAGTTGGCAAAAGGGCGGAAGGTGTGTTTGTGTAGGGCAGAAGTGGGTGTCCTTTGCCTGGTTTCTGCCCTAGAGAGTTATGTTCGGATGAGGCCCCCAGTTTCTGGTGGTTTGTTCTGTCATTTGGATGGTTCACCACTGACCCTATTTCAATTTCGGGTCTTTTCGGAGGGGACTAGTTCACCTGGGTCACGTCCCTAGTGATCACGGCTTGCATCCATTTAGAATCGGTGCGGCCTCTTTGGCAGCCCATTCAGGCCTGCCGTCCGCCTCCATTCAGCGGATCGGCTGATGTCGATCCGCTGTGTTTAAGGGGTACATCCGCAAACTGTGACTTGCTTAAGGAGCGGTCATCACTGCGTTCATGCCATGGGCATTCGCAGGGAGCCATTCGTTGGCTGTTTATATTGTTATTTGGGGCTGGCATTGCTGCGCCGGATCGGCCGATGGTGATCCGCTGCATGACTTGCTTGAGGGATGGTCATCACTGTGTTCATGCCATGGGCATTCACAGGGGACCCATTGGGTGGCTATATATGGTTATTTTGGCCTGGTGTTGTTGTGCCAACCATTTGTTTGTTTCTTCCTCAGTTCGCTGGTCTTTTCCTGTGCGCATCCTCATTTGTGACCATTCCATCGTCTTGTGGGCGAGGAGGAGGGCAGCGGCTTGTGACTTTGGCTCCCAGCTAGGTTTAGGTGCACTTGCGCAGGTGTGGTGGGCGGCCAAGAGGGGCATGCTGTGGGGTCAGCTGTTGCCACTTATTAAGGAATTTCTTGATTCCAGGCCTTCCCCTCAAATACTGGTTTTACACCTTGGCAAAAATGACCTGGGCCAGAGGACGTATCAGTCCTTGAGGCTACAGGTCTGTAGGGACCTTGCCATTATTAGATCTTGGCTGCCAGGGATTGTTATCCTCTGGTCAGACATGCTCCCACATAGGGTTTGGAGGGGGGCTGTCCGACCTCGTTTGTTGGACTTAGCCCGTCGTAAGACCAACCGGTACTTGAAGAAATATATACGGGAAATGGGTGGGGAAGTCATCTTCCACCCAAATATCATTTTTCTGACCCGACCCTCTTTAGAGGACGGAGTGCACCTTTCCGAGGCTGGGGCCAACATTTTCCTTTTTGATTTGCAGCAGGGGATTAGGAGCCTTTTGGGTTCGTGGGGCGGTGGGGGTTAAGCTCTAGGCTACCCCCCCCCCCGTGTGGCAGGTCACGTGCGGGCCGGGTAGATAAGAAAAGCAATTGGTGTACATTCGGAGGTAAGCAAGGTCAAGGGGTGAACCAGGACCGCTCAGATGGTGCCGGACTGGATCGGTGAGGCTGGCTGGCAAGCCCCTTGATTGGATCAGCAAAGACAACCATACGGCTTGGCCTGGGGGAGTCTGCGCGGTCCAGCTGCCTCGACCCATCGGGTCGGCTGTGATAGGCTTTCTCAGTCTATGACTGAGGATAGCTTGGAGTCAGAATGTTACGCCCAAGGGTAACTCAGGGAGAGGCAGACGGCTAGGTGCCGTTTCCCCCAATTCTAGGGCCCGCACGTTGTTTGGGGGTTATATGTATTCCCTGCTGCAGTTTTTCACATGTTGTTCAGTTAATAAAGTTACCCTTAATCCAAGTCTCTGTCTGTTGTGATCATTGGGGGGTGCTCAGGTAACAAAAGAAAGATGTCAATTTCAAGCAGTGCTTTAATAATAGAAAAAGCCAGGGAGAGGAGGAAGAACAAGACAGACAACTGAATTGGTGGTTCAGCTGAGCTGCTAACACACACACACACACACACACACACACACACACACACACACACACCTGTTATTTGTATTGCAAAGGCAGAAACAATCCAGCAGGGAAAAAATGCACACTAACTTCTTTTTGCTTGGTATGTTCATGCATGGCATTAAAGGGCCATAGAAGCATCCTCGCCAGTTTCAAATACCAGGGTACAGGGCCACTCAGAGGAATTTTATCAAGGGGTACACAGTTTCTTTAGTTTTGGGCCCCTTCCTTTCATGTGAATTTGGCTCCTGGGGGCCCCCTTTTTTTGCTCCGGGCCCCTCTTTTTGATCCATTTTTGGCCCTGGGCCCGGGTACAATTGTACCCCCTTAACCCCCCCCTCTCAGAGGCCCGGCCCAGGGTACAACCCTTTCCTGCAATTAATACAACTCCAATACCACCAACCACAGACACACTTCTCAGTTCTGAAAATCAATGCATTTATTATTTTAAACATTTGTGCCCAGTCTTTCCCCTCCTATAAAAGGAAGTGTTCAAGCTAGCTAACAAAAATAACAACAATGCAAAAGAAGCAAACACAAACACAAAAACCTCACAGAATTATTAGCTCAGCAGCCAGTCCTATTAATAAGGATATCAAACCTAATCAGCACCCTCAAGTTCTGAGCCTGAACCTTGGAAGGGAAGGGAACCCCGCTCAGTACAGGCTGAGAGTCTGTACCCCAGTTCAGTGGTGTAACAAGGGTGGTGCGAAGGCAAGTAGTTGTGCAAGACTCCGTTACACTGGAGTCAGCGGCCCCTCCCCCTTGCTGCTGGAGCCATTCCAGCAGCAACAGTGAGTGAGGGAGGGAGTGTCCTGCGTGTTGCCTTTGCTGCCAGAATGGCTCCAACAGCAAGGGGGAGGGGCCGCTGACTCCAGTGTAACGGAGTCTTGCACAACTACTTGCCTTCGCACCACCCTTGTTACACTACTGCCCCAGACTGCAGGTCACCTGAGTCAAGGCACCTCTGCCATGAACAGTAACCATTAGCTCTTCAAAATGCTTCTGTACTCTACGGATTTCTCCTTTACAGAAAATAATAGGCACCAGAGGAAAAGACGGAACAGCGAGCAAAGAAATCTGCTGGCAAAATACTGAGCTTTGAATTTTCTTTTAAAAAAATCAGTAATCTGAGCACAGTTTCAGACAAACATGCCCATCAGGCAATCAGTAGCCAGAGAGCAGGTACTGTAATGGAAAGAAAGGTGACAGGTCTTGCTACACCAGAAACATGAGTAATCTCACCTGGAAATGGAGAAATGTTTTCAAAGCTTTTAGGCTAGCTTTAAGGTCTGACAATACCATTGGGCGGTGGTATTGTGGTAAAATTGAGTACACATTTTGCCTTCACAGCATGATTTTTCCTACTAAAGCAAAGCTCTCCCTCCCTCCACCTTCACCATAATATTTGCACAGTTTTCAAGGTTTTCAGGCCTGCTGACTGGGACTGGCACAAGCATAGCCTTTCAAGAAACTGTTCCCATTGCTTAAAGACATAATTGCATGTAAGTATGTGCATTCATTTTCTGAACGGAGGGTTTTCGGTGAAGCCACGTCTTGCTCGCTACCATTTTATTTTCCCACAATGCACTAGACATACCGTCATCGCAGTGCATTGTGGGAAAATGAAATGGCAGCTCATACAAAAACATGGCCACCACTGGTCATTTTCCCCAGATGACACTGCATCTTCCAGTGGGAAAAGAAGATGGAGGCCACCAGAAAGAGGCTGTGCAGAGGAACTCCATAGTCTGACACGACTACAGTTGGCAGCAACTGTTCAAACAAGAATGAAGGGGAATGAATGAAGACCCAAAATTAATCATGTGAAAAATGAAACAACCCCCCCATAAGTACCACTATAAAAATGAATCAATCTTCAAATAATAAAAACAAATGGAGTAATGAACAAATAATAGAGTCAGTTCTCACTACCCGCACATTTGCTATCCATGAAATGAACCTAACTTCATTTTCCCCATAGGCTCAGTGATTCGGTATCTGCTAATTTGATATCTACTAGGTTTTGCAGGGATCTAACCCTAGCGGATGAGAACTGACTGTAAATGCTTGCAATTTTTCTTCCTGTCCTTGGTATGTCTGCAGAAAGTGACAGCTTAGGGAAGCTGATGGTGGTAAAGGTGTGTGTGTGTGTGTGTGTGTGTGTGTGTGTGTGTGTGTGTGTGTGTGTGTGTGTGTGTGTGAATACTGATAAAGATCTTTGAAGTTCAAAAGTCTATCTTTTTAGATGTGGCACACTTTGATTTTCTGTTCAGTTTTCAGTTACCACTATTGAACTTTTTAAAAGGCATTTATGCTGAGTGTTTTATTAATGGATCTGATGAATACTTGTCACAGGTGAGAAACATGAAACATGCTGGATCTAAGCTTCCTCATCCTTTTACATATATTGGGCATAGTTCCTCTGATGAACACAGTGGCCTACCATCCAGTTTAAGCAATTGTGTGCAGTCAGAGCAATTGGATCCAGACACGATAACATCTAAAGAGCTGACTAATTTCAGACAAAACACAGGCTGCTGTGATAATCTCATAATTTATTACAAATGCTTCTGTGCGTTGGGGTTTGACCCTTAATTTATGAGCACTACCTATTCACTAATATGTATGTCGAGTGGAATCTCACCCACCAGCATCAGGCCAGGATGCTTAAGAAAGACCCTTACTCCATTTTTGCACTGTAACCCGAAGTGAGTTGATCCAGAAGCAATGAATGGTTTTTAGGGCCAAGATGTGCTTAACTATTCTATACTTAATAAGAGCCACTGCCTGGAGGGGTCAAACCAGACTGGGAATGAAAGGGGAGTTCTGACCCTTTGCTTCCACCACCATAGAACAGAAACCAGCACCGCTATTCAACCTAGGGAGAACATTAGCATTGGAACAAGTAGAAAAAGGAATCAGAAATTCCACAGGAATAAAAATTTTTGGGTACATGGCTTTCATTTTTATTATTCCTCCAGATAAAGTTTTTATTCCTCTGGAACTTCTGGATTTTCTGGCCATGAAAACCTGAGAAACTACTAGAAAATGGAATGTTTGCCCATCTTACCTTTGGCATTTAAAGTAGTGTATTGGGGGAGGGGGGGGAGAAATATTTCCTTGCACTCTCTGCTGCTGCAATGCCATTTTTTTTAATTTATTTATTCAGGCATTTATATGGAGGCCTTTCTGCCTCCAAAAGGTCTGCAAAGGTGGCTTACAACATTTTAAAATACAATGCTGCAAGAAAATCATTAACATATACTGGTACATGTAAAACCCTAAACGGGGGGGGGGGGGATCCATTAAAGGTGATGTGGGTTGTATCAGCAGGGGATTACAGGGGGTGAGGGGTGGCGGATTAGGATGCCCTTCACTCTGAGTCTGCCACTGCCACCTTCCAGCCCACTGCAGATGCAACCCACACTAATCCACTTTCTGCCCACTAAAAACAAGTGGAAAGTGGATCACCTCCCTCCTTACATAAGAACATAAGAAGAGCCCTGCTGGATCAGGCCAAAGGCCCATCTAGTCCTGCTTCCTGTATCACACAGTGGCCCCACCAGATGCCTCCGAGAGCACACAAGACAACAAGATACCTGTATCCTGTCGCCACTCCCTTGCACCTGGCACAGAGAAAACCTACTTCTAAAGCCAGGAGGTTGCTTATGGCTTGTAACCTATGATGCTTACCTTGCTCCTTGCATGGTTACTTAACACAGAAGTGTAAAACTTCTGGTTTGATTGACACAGATCACGCAAACAAAGGTGCTGCCTCATTTGCCCTTTTATTCAAACATGGCAGTGCTGTACTTCTGCAACTGAATAAACTGCACTTACTAGAAGTGGCCACTAATTTTTTTTCTATTCTGTAGACTTTAAGACAGCAGAAGAATTAACTGAGAAAGGAGTTGGCAAGAGATGGGTCTTGGGCCCAGCATATGGTTATTCTCAGGCCTCAGCTCATGGAGTTGCACATGTAACACAAAAATTGTTTTATGATTATTTCTAAATGTTCCTTATATAATTCAGAGGCACGGATTGATTCCAACGGTACTCTCAGAGTTTTTCGTATCATCAAAACTTTTTTTAGTTATCTTAAATTTTGTGTTTTGGTATTGAAACACTGTCATTCGCCTTTACACCAGGGTGAACATGGCCACGACAAGAGGTCATAAGCTCTCCCCGAGCAGCATAAATTGTGGCTGAACCATTGATGCTATGGAAAAAGAGTGGCATTTTTATTAAATCCTCCCACCAAAGCTACGGTAGTAGATACATCCAAATACTCCGCGAAACACAAAATGGTTCGGATTTTGTCACACAGCGCAACGCTCCTTCGTGAATCAGAAACGTTTTCCCTCCCCCCTTGTTCCAACCATGACCGTCCTGACTGGTTCCGCAAGGTTTTTGAAAGCCCTCTCCTCTCTCAGGCGTCAGTGGCCTCTGTTTGCTCCAACTGTTCCTCATTGTACAAAAGTGGCCAGGTACTGTGACAGCTTATTGGCACTCTCCATGTCTCTTCAACAGGGTTTTTTTTCCTATGATTATCTTCCCTGGGCCCCCAGAGGTATGATTAATTCATAGCAAGTCACTGAAGGCGCCTTGCAATGGCACACAGAGTGAAAGTGTCCTCTTCCCAGAGCTGCCCTGGGACGCCTGTGAAATTTGTACAGACAGTCCCACCAGGTAGTCAGTCTTGTAAAAGCACAGATATTACAAAGTAAATACAAGTGATCTATTTGTTTAAGGTTATTACTCTGACCTACAGGGTATTAAAACAATCTTTTGGCTGACAGAAGATATCAAACTGCCAGTTCCCACTGGGTCTGACCAAATAGGATTTCTTTTCTCTTGTCACACCTCTTCTCTCCACCACCCCCTTTCCTTTTGCGTTACCTGCGAGTGTTGGGAAGTCCCTTCGTTCACCACTAATACGTAGTTTGGCATGCACAGCACAACGGAGCCATTGAAATTCAATTCATACACAAATCTAAATTAAGAAAGAAGGAGAGAGAAAAACTTCAGTCAGTAATATCACCTTGATGTGCCGAGACATAAAATTTAAACTTTATTCTCAAGGCAGCTCCCAATCACCCCATTTGATTTTATATTTTATCTCTTAATACATTCAAAGCACAAGCTGAACTTGGTGGTCAGAAGTAATTAGGGTTGTGGCTGTTTGAAAGCTTCCCTTCTGAGCTCTGATCACAGCTGTATAGGAATCATTTCACAAGATGCAAGCATACGCCCTCTTAATCTGAAACAGAGATCAATGCTTCTTCACCCTTTTACCAGAAACCACCAAGCGTGAGGAACTTGGAAATTCAGACAGAGAGATACAAAAGTGACTGTAGTAGCAGTAGTAGCAGCAGCAGCAGCAGCAGCAGCAGCAGTGTAACTACCACTACTAGCAATGGCAGCAGTTTTCCAAGAACTCACGGCAGTGCACCAAATGCCACCCCTTCCTCAGCAGCACACCAGCTGCCACCTCCACCATCCCTCTTCCCTCCACCCCCTGGATTTGAAAAAAAAGAGGGAAATGAAGCAGAGGAGGAATTGTGGGAGAGAGGGAAATAGTGGGCTATTGGCATCTATTGGCCACCACTCTCTTGGCTGCTACACGTCTTCCTGCCTCAGCCAGACACATGGCTGGGCCAGTCCAAAGCGTTCTTGTAGCTTACCAATAAGAAGTGGTGTACTGATGTGAGAATGCATTTTCCCCAGTCTTCACCAAACTGGGCAAGTACTCATATTAATAAAAGAAAAAAAATGTAGCTATTGGAGGTCCCTACTTGGTGTTGACCCCTGCAAGGGGAACCAGGTCATAAGAGGTGAACCGTTTTCTCTACCAGAGTACGATGAAATGCCTCTTGGACAAGCCCATTCTGAGGCACAGGGAGTCATCAATGAATGTCTAGGACGCTACGGTTCATTCTCACCTGGAAGCCGTGCAAGTACGTTATGGTGGATGTGACAAACTGTGGAGAACTCTTGCACTAAACTCCCACACAGGTCTGGCAGCTGCTGGAATCCAAGGACCAGAGGGAGGAGGGGCAATCAATGGGAAAGAATTGACCTCCTGGCAGGATGAAGGAGCACAGCCTCCTCTTGAGGGGCACTGCCACCACCTGTCTTTCAGGGCTGTAGTGTCACGAGGCGGCCTCCATCACTTACCTCAGTATCCCTGCAGCTGAGCATCCACTGCCTACAGACCCTGGTGGTGGTGGTGCCAGGAGAAGGAAAGTGGTCCCAGTTTAACTCTGGGAGGGAGGGGAAAGGAAGGCCATCAACACTTCATTGTGTGAGGGTCACTAATAGCCTGTTCCCATGGGACAAAAGGAGAAAAAGGAATTCAACTTCAAGCCTAGGAACCCAGAGGTGAACAACAAATAATGGCATTTCCTCTGGTTTTACTAAGCAATCAATTTTACTCTTTTTTCATTCTTGTATTACTTCTTTATTAAAAATCTTCCTTTGATTCATTGCCAATTGACTTGAAGCATTGCTAATTAATGGCTAGGTGTGACTAGGGTTGCTGGTTTACCCAAAATGACCCTGTTTCAGCAGCTTTTTGATTCTCTCTCAGGTGGAAGGGCAACAAAGGCCACTATTCTCAGGCCACTTTGGGGCCACTGCTGGGCCCCACCCCAGTACCAGACTTTCCCCTTCATTTTTCAAGTGTTGGAAGTCTTGAGACATCACCAGGCCTCATCTCAGTGATCTCAGGTTTGGGATGCTGCACCCATCCTGGCAACCCTCGAGCTGAGTGTGTCAACTCTGGGTAGGCTTACCAGATCTCCAACCGGGACAAAGTGCTAGACCTTTAGGAGCAGGAATGTGGGCAGGTGTAGCTTGTTAAATCTTAGAGCACAAACCTATGTCTACTCAGAAGCAAGCCCCACTGAACACAATGGAGCTTGCTTCTGAGTAGACATGCCTAGGATTGTGCTCTAAGGGTTTAACAAGCTACACCTGCCCACATTCCTTCTCCTAAAAGTCTAGCACTCTGTCCCGGTTGGAGATCTGGTAAGCCTAACTCTGGGTGAATTTGACTTTATATGAAGGAGATGTTCTGATACTAATTCTTCTCACACATCCTGAAGTGCTCTTGGTTTGGAGTAGGTACTGCTATCATGGTTCCACAGGAAGTGAAGGCCAGAGGCCTGAAATGAGGTAGGTTAGCGCCCCAGAGATGCTGGGATTAGAGAGATCCCAGGGAAAGTCAAGCAGAAGCTTACTCATGTTGTTGTGTGGGTCAGGGTCATGCAGCAATTAATACCATAGCTAGCTTAGCTACATAGCATCTACCTGCTCATTGATTTCTCAGAGAGATCTGTGCCAATGTTCCAGAGATGAAAGCAAGGCACAAAATGGTTTCTCTGCTTTCAGCTGTCAGAGTCAAACCGTACATTTTTTCACTCTTGTAAACAGCATCTATTGAGTACCACAGCACGGCCTACTTACCAGCTGGTCTGCGTAGTAGTGGCCTTTTCCTGAGTTGGATAAATGAAGACCTGCAGATTGCCACCTGTTCAAGATCAGAAAGCACCGCTCTGAAAACATCTGGGCCTTTTCTTTTCTACAGCTTGCACTTGTGCTAAGTTATGGCTCCTATTTCTGGCAATGGATGTTTGCTTTGTTGTTCCGTTTTAGAGTCAATAGAAAATAAAGGTCACTTTGAAATATCTGGTTGCTTTTGTGCATGGGGGGAAAAACGCACAACAAAAGGAGATCATAATTTCCTCTGCTGTATTGTTTTGCGAGCTGAATGCCTCTTTCACGGAGCTCCTGATCTTTGAAACCAAGGGGGGTTTGGCTATTGATTTCAGCAAGAGGAAGAGCAAAACTGATTTACATATGCAATTAGGAAACAAATATGAATAGAGCCCTTAGTTATACCATTTCATGCTACTCGATTTCTGTCGATCTCTGATGGCACTTTTTACATCTGTCATAGGATGGAAGAGGCTGGATGGCTGAAGAAATCGGGACCAGAAAGCAATGCTCTTTATTGCTGCGGCCGGGCAACTCCAAGGTTCAGGGTTGTTGCACCTCTCACCCCCACAATCAGGAGTCACATTCAAAAGGGAGTGGAGGCAGCTCACACCTGTCACACTTATATATCCTGAGCACTTTTTTCAGGACACAGAAGTCTAGTCTGAAACAACATGGCCACCCCACAGAGGAATAGCAGGTCATTGCTGAAAAGTAAACCCTGGTGATACGAATGCACAAAGGTTAGGCGCTGTCAGAGGGGGGGGGCACCTCAAGAGGCATTAGCAGTCCCCCTCTGCTCCTTTGCCCTGGATGTGAAAAGTACAACTGGACCAGGGAGTATGGCAGAAAGGAGAGCTGCCCAATGCAGCTGCTCTAGCCCACCACTCTCCTTTCTGCCCAATGCAGCTGCTCTAGCCCACCACTCTCCTTTCTGCCCAATGCAGCTGCTCTAGCCCACCACTCTCCTTTCTGCCACACTTCCTGGTCCAGTTGTCTCTCCTGCACTACACTTTTTACGACTCCCCTTTATTATCCCTTTTTAAATCTAGGAAGCAGGAAGAGGAGCAGCAGCAGAGGCTGGTGCACCACTGGACAAGGGGGAGCATAATTTGGTAAGGCATGTTGCCACGTGCAGGGGCAGTATTTGGCGCACACCCTCCGGTGCCAGGAGCCCTTGGGCTGCCCCAGTAGCTGCAACAAACAGTACCTGCAGCTAGGTGTTCATGAAGGCCTGTTGTGAGCAAGTCACTGAGGCAGGATACCACCTCCTAAGTATTTTTTTCTCATCACACATATCTCACCCCAGCTCGGTGTTCCCCCTCTGATTCTGCATTAAACTTTTGTTGTCCCCAGTGTCGGTATTTCAGGATTTGCCTGTTAGGGGAGATCACAATACTGGCTTTTCTGCTGTACTGTGTGCTTCCCACCTGTGACCCTGCAAGGGGGAAAGAATCACAGGTGAGTGTTTGGCCAGCAAGACCACTGATCAAGACCTGGTAATGGTCTCACATGGTGCTCATTTACAGAGTTGGGTCTTCTCTCTGTTGCCTTCATCAGTGCACAGTGGTCTTAAGGTTTAGATCATTAAAAAAAAATCTATCAGGATCATTAAAAAAAGGGATTGAGCATACAACAGCCAATATTATTCTGCCAATGTACAAATCGATGGTGAGGCCACATCCAGAGTATTGTGTCCAGTTCTAGTCTCCACATCTCAAACAGGATATAGTGTAACTGGAAAAGGTGCAGAAGAGAGCAACCACAATGATTCGTAGGCTGGGGCACCTCCCTTATGAGGAAAGTCTATGGCATTTGAAGCTCTTCAGTCTAGAAAAAGGGCGCCTGAGGGGGGACATGACTGAGACGTATAAAATTATGCATGGGATGGATATAGAGTGGATAGAGGGATGTTCTTTTCCCTCTCACACAACACTGGAACCAGGGGACATCCACTAAAATTGAGTAGCATGAGAGTTAGAACAGACAAAATAAAATATTTATTTACCCAGTGAGGAATTAATCTGTGGAACTCCTTGCCACGGGATGTGGTGATGGCACCTGGCCTAGATGCCTTTAAAAGTTGGACAGATTTATAGAAGAAATGTCCATCACAGGTTACAAGCCATGATGGGTATATGTAACCTCCTGGTTTTAGAAGTAGGCTGGCTATCTCTGAGTGCCAGATGCAAGGGAGTGGCAACAGGATACAGGTATCTTGTTGTCTTGTGTGCTCCTTGAGGCATCTGGTGGGGCCACTGTGAGATACAGGAAGCTGGACTAGATGGGCTTTTGCAGCAGGGCTCTTCTTATGTTCTTATCTTAAATGGATGGTCTTAAGGGTTAGATCAAAAATATATTCCCTCTTTATGCACAGTGCATCCTTGTGCATCTTGTTTGCTTGCTTGTTGCTGGTGTAGCCACTATTCCTTCTCCTGCTGAGTAGCGGAAGTTGTTAAACCAGAACCCAGTTTCCCTATATTCTGGGGGGAAGAGAATATGCTCCATGACATATGTGGTTTGAGTGCTCCATATAGCCGTCTCTTTTCTTGGGTGCTTATGCAAGGAGGAATGTTATAATGCTCCTCCTCCATGGTACAGACTCCAGTTCCCTGACAACTTTGGATTTGGAAACTGCTAACCTAACAACAGTGAGGTTACCAACTGGCCCCTACAGAAACCAACAGGTGAAGCTTGTCACAGCATTGAAACAAAACTTACCTGGTAACAATATTACATCAAACCACTATTCAAGACAAACCTTGCTGTCTGGCAGAAAAACGGACAACTCTAAGTGCCAGTGTCAGACCAAAACCACTGAATCATGGACTAACACAAGAGTGTGGGAAGTGGGATGGCCTGGGGTAGCCCCACTCAATCTATGGCTTCACCCCAAACTGTCCAGTCAGGCGGAGTTCTCCAGAGCTTCCCGCTTCATACCTGCCAGGCCTGGTTTAAAATGTTTTACTTGAGTTTGTCATCTACAAAACTCAAAGCTACAAAGAGCTAACAACTGCCATACAAGTGCAGACAAAAACAACTAATTCTGCAACACTTTAAAAACTATTACATTTATTGTAGCATACGCTTTCATGAACTACACTTGACTTCATCAAGTGCATGAAGTGTAATGAGCCAGGATGGTGTAGTGTGTTCAGGAGTTGGACTTAAACCTGGAAGATCCAGGCTCAAATCCCCGCTCAGCTATGAAACTTCCTGGATGACCTTAGGCCAGTCACCATCTCTCAGCTTCACCTACCTCACAGGGTTGCTGTGAGGACAAGAGGGAAGGAACACCACCTTGAGCTCCTTGGAGGAAGGGCGGTATAAAAATGTGAAAAATAAAAATAAATAAATAAAGATAGGTGGCACGTGTGCATGCATGCATGTACATGAGACATACACGCACATACATGTGTATGAAGAAAAAAAATTAAACACGGGTGTCAAATAGCAGGGAACACAAGAAGCATGCATTACAGTCCTGTGCATATGTACTCACAATTCAGTTTAATGAGTGCCATTAATTTAGTGTCAGTTCAATTTAGTGTCATTCAGTTTAATGAGACTTCCTCCCAGATAAGCGAGTCTAGGAATGCAGGCCTAATCTTGTGACAAGCTTAAAAAGTATACAAGATAAGCATGGTGATAATTCACAACGGCAGCAAGTGATGATCGCAGCGTCCTCAGGATTCTAAGTGAATGAATTCTGTAATGGGACCAAAAGAGACTTATCCAGACCAGAAACAACAGAGTCAAACATTGTTATAAATTTGTATCAGATCATAGATACCTCATGTGCTAAATCTTGGAAGCGGCCTTGCTCTTTACTCAATACTGGCCTTAGCAATGATTCCTTCTGGTTCATCTATCATCCCGGTCTCTCTCTCTCTCTCTCTCTCTCTCTCTCTCTCTCTCTCTCTCTCTCTTTTTTTTTTTTTTTGAGAGAGAGAGAGAGAGGGAGGGAGGCCTGCTATCTAGGGATCAGTTGGATAAATGCGACAGACTGAAGCAACTAGCATTATGGAAGTGAGCAGATGCTGCAACCACATCATTCAAACTGAACCACAAGATTCTCCTTCTTCTTCCTGGAACTGGAGCGAAGACATTATTTTGAGACAGGTGTCTTTTTGTCGGCAGGCTTCTCCCTGGGTTTTTGCTTAGAAAAGGAGAACTGGCGCATTGTTAATAATGTCCATAGCAGGCCTGGTTAGAGATGTGCTTATAGACATGTTTATAATAAGACCTGCCAAGCAGCTTGGCTTACAATTCATTTGTTCTCTTCCACACCCAGGGTGGGCTAGGGGATTGTTGAACAAATCTCATTTATCACTTTGCAAGCATTTGGGCTTGAGGAGTGTTTGCAGTGCTATTGATCATTATCCAGCGTTGTCCAGGAACCTCAGAGTGTACATAGGATTTCACGTCTTCCAGATCTTCCGTTCCTGCAGATCTTTATTTCTGACACATCCTACAGCCTCAGACCCAGTACTTCGCTGCCTCCATCTTCAACTCTGCAGAGGGTTGAAAGACACACTCGTTCTTTTTGATGAGCACACCTTAACGCCGACCACTCTATGCTGAATAACTAAAATGGCAGTGGCGTGCCTCTCACAGCTCTCTGCGGATGTAGGACTGGCTCTTTACAGAAAACAAATGGTTTTTGTCTACTTTTTATTTCCTGAGTGTCGCAAGTGTTGTGCTACACAGGGATTTCTGTGGAGGCAGAGACATTTCATATCATGGAAACAAACTGAATGCGGTTTAAAACAGAAATGCGTGTGCTCTTAATTTACACTGCTCAAGGGAATACTGCTTCCACCATACTGAAAAAGAAAATGATTGTTTTTTAAAGGGCTGTCAATAATGATGTAGTTTTGCCAGCAATACGACATGCACACCGTCTGGGGGTAGTGCCAAATCAGGTTGACAGTAATATTCTTCTTTCACTTGTCCTAAGGATTCTTCCAACAATCCCAAATGCCTGCTGGGATGCCAGCCAGGACTTGGAGCCATTTCACATATAATTATTCAAAAGCATCCAAAAACCAGTAGCACAAAACATCACAATACTTCCACAAAGCTGCATGGGCATCCTCAATCATTTACTAACCATGGTTTTCTAACATAGCAATCTATCAAAATAGGTTGGGATCCCAACCTATTAGCATAGGGAAAAATCAGGAGCTCATAATCATACATATCGTGTCATCTGTACTAAATGTGCCTTTACAGTCCCAGCAAAGCCCTACATGCCTGCTTTCCCTACCTGTACATCATCCTGCTCGCCATTTCAGGAGAAACAAAGTAGTGTAGCATGTGCTTGTGCCACATTTATGAGTAGCCCAAAAGTAATGCGTTTCCAGGATCACACACCTGGAACAGCATCTGCTTATCTGGTCCAGTAAAAAAAATTAAGATACTGTAACTGGGTTTCTAAAAGTCGTGCATGCTCATTGCATCCTAGTTCCTTATTTGTAAAGGTGATTTCATATAAATGATAGAGGCATCTCACTTGAGAGTGCATTGCACAGAAATGTATTTTTTGGGATCAGGCACCAACATAGAAGAGTTCATAGAGAACAGTATCCAACAGTGCAATCCTATCCATGTCTACTCAGAAGTCAGTCCCTTATTAATGGGGACTTACTGCCAGGAAAGTGTGTATAGAATTGCCGGCCATGTCATGTAGACATATGACTTGAGATGGCACCAAAACTATTTCAGTGTGCTGTATCCACTGAATCTCTATCAAAGAACACACCATTGAAAAAGTATTTTTTTTTAATTTAAAAGAAGTTATACCCCATTGTTCGCTCTCTAGGTTACCTAAGGTGGCTTACAAACATCAGTTAAAAACAAGAACACTTGTTTTTAGTAGGCTAAAAAGCCCACTAAATAGCAAATCAGCAGCAATTAAAAAAGGGAACAGAATGTAAACAAGCCTAAAAAAAGTCATGAGAAATCGTAAAAAGTCTGCTGAAATAGTCCAGGTTATGAACTTAGAGCAAATTACCTGCAGGAAGAGATTTTCTGCCCTGCCCCCTTTTTTAGCACACCCAACAGTGCACATGTATCCCAAACCCCATCGCATTTCTATTGCTGTCGCTGTTGCCACTTCCAGTGTCCGCCACCTCCAGTGTCCGCCTGGCCAGAGTGTCTCCCAGCATGCTCCCACCCAGCCTTTGAAAAAGTGGCTAGATGGGCTCTAGCAAGGAGAGAACAGTCTTGTTTCTCCTGCTTCCTCTTCCAGCCACAATTGCTCTCTTGCAACAGTGGCCTTGGAGGAAGAGGTGGTGGGTTGCTGCCATCCTGCCTTTCAGGAGAGCAGGTGAGAAGACGATTGCTGCAGCAGTGACAGAGTGAAGTGACTAGGTGGATGGCAGGCCAAGGAGGCAGTCGGCAAGCTCAGGTTGCAGGGCATTCCCTGCCAGTTCACCACCTTCCCTAGCCCACTGCTCAAAGCAGCCGTTTCACCTGGCCATATGAGTGGGCTGGGCCTGAGTCCACTGCGTACCAATCAGAGAGTTATACACAGCTGGGGCCACTTCCAAGAAGGCCCTGTCACATGTCACTGTCAACCAAGTCTCCAAAAGCGGCAGAACTAGCAAGAGGATCTCCCTCCCTGATCTTAAAGAATTGGTAGCCTCATATGGAGTGAGGCGATCCTTCAGATAACTTGGTCTTAAAGACATTTAGGGTTTTATCAGACCAATCCTAACCAACTTCCCAGCACCGATGCAACAACACAGCCCTGACATAAGGGAACATTTGTTCTCTTACCTTGAGGAGGCCTCTGTGGCTGCTCTCCTCAACTGCAGGATGCAGTGCACGTCCCGTTGGCATGGCTGCATAGGATAACCAGTACAAACTGGCCACCAATGCAGCTGAAACCAGGAGGTCAGTCACACACTGACAGAGCTGTGTCAGTCACTGCCAGACCCCCAAGAGATTTAACAACTTTTGAACTCATGATCTCCAGAAATATTATGAAGGGAATACTGTGTGGGCTATACAAGATGAATATTGCGCTGGCTACAAAATCTATTTCATACAAGGTAAAGTGGAAAAGAGACTTACAGCGCAATCCTAACCAACTTTCCAGCGCCAGTGTAGCCGTGGCCAACAGGGCGCACACTGCATTTTGCAGTGCAGGGGCAGTCATGGAAGCCTCTTCAAGGTGAGGAGCATTTGTTCCCTTACCTCAGGGCTGCAGTGTGGCTGCACCGGTGCTGGAAAGTTGGTTAGGATTGCGCTGTTAGGGTGAATAATACCCGATGACAGTTGAAACTGAATCGGTCCCTGTGTTCAAGGCATAATTTACTGTATAAATCTAAAAGAAAATCTTTTCAAGATCATTTTCTGATGGTACCTGACACCATCAAGACTTAATCAAATATGCATCAGCTCTGGATGCATGTTGGAAAAGTGGGGACTCGGAAGCAGGCCTGTTTCTTATGTTTTGGGATTGTTGTAGTACATCATTTCTTTCTGGTAGTCTATTTCAAGGCATATTGAAGAGATGACAGGATATGTTTTTCCTTTAGAGCTGCTAGTCTTATTTGAATACTTGACATCTCCTGTGGTACAAGATGGTTTAGAAATTATTGTTCACTCCTTGACAGCAGCAAGATTAGAAATTGGTTCCAACTGGGAAACAAAATGTACGTCCCAACAGATCACAAATGGTTTCTAGGCATCTGGGACATAGCCTAGATGGTTAACAGCGCAATCCTAACCAACTTTCCAGCGCCGGTGTAGCCGCAATGCAACAAATGTTCCCTCACCTTGAAGAGACCTCCATGACTGCCCCTGCACTGTAAAATGCAGTGTGCGCCCTGTTGGCACAGCTACACTGGCGCTGGAAAGTTGGTTAGGATTGTGCTGTAAATTAACCAATGTCATTCGAGTCAAAGAAGAATGCCAGGCCAATGTTTATTTGTAGGAAAATGAAGTTTATTTTTATTTTTGAGATATAATGTTCAAGATATGGATCAACCAGTTACACTATTAGGTATTGTGTGTGCAACTTTACGCAGAGGCATTTAATTATTTGATGTTGGCTGTGAACCGCCTTGTGAACTTTATTGAAAAGTGGTATATAAATACTCTTAGTAATAATAATAATGGTCTGTTTTGTTTGAAAACTTTGTTTTCTTCTTTGGTTTTAGTTTTTCTTTGTATGTGCGCGCGCTGTGTGTGTGTGTGTGTGTACACATGCGCACGTGTATTAGAACTGTTGTAAATTATGTTTGTATTAAGAAATACAAATTTATATCACTTTGAAAAACACTATGGTGTCTGTCAGTGCACTAACTGATCATTCTGCTTTTCCTATTGCAGTCACTCTCTCAGATAGACAGGGCCAGCCCAACCATGAGGACCACTGACATGGTCGCCTCAGGCACCAAGTTGGCGGGAGGCGGCCATCTCAGTCCTCCTACTTACCTCCACTGCCCCTCCTTCACCTTTCCACTCCCGGAATTGGGAAAGGAAGAGGGGGCAGAGAGGAAGATGAAATATGGAGGGGAGTGCTGAACTAGAACATTGAATAGTGGGAGCAGCAGAGGCAGCCCATCATCGGTAAGGGGGGGCAGCATTTGGCAGGCCACCTCAGGCTCAGGAAGCCTTGGGCCAGCCCTCTCGTTCCTCTCTAGACGGATTTTCAACTGGGTATTCAACAGAGGCATCGCTACGGTGGGGGCGGTACTGTAAGTTCCGCACAGTTCTACTCTGCGTTACGAGGTGGCCCCGCCTCCTCACCGTCGGAGTCATTCAGAGGGGTGAAGGCAATGCTCCGTTGTCTCCTGCGCGTTGCCGTCCCTGCTCTGAATGGCTCCAACGGCGAGGGGGCGGGGCCACCTTGTAACACGGAGTAGAACTGTGCGGAACTTACAATACCGCCCCCACCGTAGCGACACCTGTGGTATTCAGTTCTCTCTCAGCCCCAAGCTTCTACCTAGAAATGTTATCAGATTCTCTTTGATTCTCATGCGGATCCCCATCCTTTCAACATTTCTGCCATCGGTAGACTGAGAAGGGACAGTCAGTTGAGCTGCTGGGATTTGCCACCAAGTGTAATGTTTCAAAGAGGGGAAGCATCAGGGTGATAATACTTAGCTATTCAAGAGGCAGCTGCCAAGCAGCTGGAGGCCAATGATGATATTGACAGATAGTAATGGGTTCATGGCTGATTTACAGCTCAAACTGAGAATGTCCCAGGCCATGCTCTGATATAGAGTGTCATTTTAAAAAGTGGGTCCTGGTGCTAAAAAATCTGAGCAGCACTGATATAGATTATTATACAGAACATGTACAGTTTCAAAAGCTGTTTGCCATGCCACATGGGAGTCAGGGCAAGTGTATATTGCCCAGGGATCGCAAATCTGAAGTCCCCTGCAGTTCACAGAACAAGCTGTGTGGTTTGTTGAACCTTGGCCAATATTATTCTATTAGGCTTTGTCTGAGAAGCATCCATACAGAGAGCTTTATTTTGTATTCCAGTGCACTCTATCAGAGCTGTTATGGCTTCCCTTTTGCTGGCATTCAACTCCCTAAGACCACAGGTCCCAGCATGCACTTCTTCACTTTGATCCAAGACATCCACGTCTAGGTCAAATACTAGGAGTGCCTCTTCTAAATTTCCATTTTAGGGAAGATTTAGATGCAACAAACAATTTTATGGATTCACCATAAAAAAGTACCTAAAACCTTTAGAAGCAGCAACATGAGTATTAAAACCCATCTCAGACATAAACATACAAGGCTAGTGTCACAAAATGAAATTACTTTACCTTTATTGTGCTTTATTGTCTGCGTATTTGCCCATGAAAGTGAACTGCTCTCTGCAGCGTGTTCAATTTGCTCCTGAAAATGTCCTTAAATCAAATTTAAAATGTTTGAGGATTTCTCAGGAGAAGAAATAAAAATAAATAGCATAGCAAAACTGCTTGGAAGTGTCCAGTCAAGAGTCATCAGTTCTGACAGACAGAACAAGCCATTTGGAAAACAATGTATGTGTCCTCTCTTACTCACTTCTGCAAGCTAATAACTGGGCATATATTTGTTTTTCTTTCTAAAAAATAAAGAGTGAGCAATACATCCACCATTGCAATGGAAACCCACCATCCTGATGCATGGCCACATCATTGCACCTATGTACACATAGAGTTCCAGCATGCACAGGTTTCCTTGCTCCTTCTACAGATCAGGTAGCTCTGTACCAATAAAGACAGTGGTTCCCAACCAGCCAGGAGAGCCGCGGTGTGCCATGGAATCCTCTCGGAAAACAGTACAATGTCAATTGGCAGGCATCAACATAATGTAATGGGGAGTTGCAGCCAATGGTCATCATGGGAGCCACAGGTTGAAAACGTTTGGGGAACACTGCAATAAGAGAATGTGCATGAGGTGCTGAGACTTCCATGAAATCAATAGTGATGCTTTTGCAGGACTGATGCCTGCTCCAAGCCCCAGTGCCCACAAGAGGTCGCCAACTGAGGTCGCATGTTTACCATACTACATCATGCCGGACAAAGACCTTTTTGTTTGGGCCAAACTTTTCAAGCTGTATTGATTCTCTCATGCTGAGTTGATCTGTTTTCCCCAGGTCCTCTGTGTCTTCTAATTTGTTATTGTTGGCTGGTTTGTTATACTTAATTGCTGTATTGTTTTATTATTTGATATGCTTATTATTCTATTTGTGTGTGTGTGTGTGTGAGTGTGAGAGAGAGAACCACTATAGGGACCTCTTCCAGGTCCAAAAGGTGGGATATAAATTCCTAAATAAAGACTGATTTCCATACAACTTGAGGCTGCTTTGATCAACACACAGGAGTTGTCTACTTGCACGTGCAGTGCAATATGTGATCTTGTAACTCCCAAACCTCCATGCCAGGAACTCATATAATCTCAAAACTTCCAGTGTACACTTCCCAAGATCATGGACATTCCTGTGGCTAAGTTAGAAACTCCTATCTCTCACACAAGGAGATTAGTATCCCAATAGGAACTAGAGATGTTGCCACAGTTCATAGTGACCTAGTTCAAAATATTCATGCATTGCTCGTAATGTTCTGATGTTATGAATCAAGTTTCATTTTCCCCAGAACTTATTCTACAGCTTGGAATGTCACTACCATGGAAGGGCCCAATCCTATCCAACTTTCCAGCAGTGATGCAGCCATGCCAATGGGGTGGGGAGCACTCATAGAGTCCTCCTCAAGGTAAGGGAACATTTATTCCCTTACTTTGGGGCTGTGTTGCGGTTGCATCAGTGCTGGAAAGTTGGATAGGATTGGGCCCGAAGTCTCCTTGATTTAGATACAATTGTAGACTCTCACGACGTGACCATATTTTTGAGTTAAAAACCCACATATTTTCGGGTAAGACTACGTCGTTTCAAAGCTCTTTATTACAAAAACAAGATGTTTCAAGCAGTGGCGTTGCCAGGTGCCCCCCAACCTGGGGCCGCCCCCCCAGAGCCCCCCAATAAAACTGTCAAAATTTTAGGTTTCGATTCCGAAACCTATTTTTGACATTTATTGGGGTTTTTTGCGATTTAAAGTGTTTAAAGGGAATATAAAAATAAATGTATGCTTTACCGGCACTTATCTGAACTATGGGGCGCTTCCAGGATGTTCGATCGACGATCTTCTTCCTGCGCCTGGGCGACAGCTTCTCCCTGCCCGGGCGCGGACTCCGTAACGCCCCTACCAGCGCTTTCCGGAGTTTGCGCATGCGCAAACCCACGGAGTTTCCAGGGACGGTTTGCGCATGCGCAAACTCCGGAACGCGCTGCTAGGGGCGTTACGGAGTCCGCGCCTGGGCAGGGAGAAGCTGTCGCCCGGGCGCAGGAAGAAGATCGTCGATCGAACGTCCTGGAAGCGCCCCATGGTTCAGATAAGTGCCGGCAAAGCATACATTTACTTTAACATTCCCTTTAAACACTTTAAATCGCCAAAAAAAGGGGGAAAATTAAAAAATGCAAATTTAGGAAGGCCCGTGCCCCCCCCCAGAGCCTCAGCGCCCCTACGCCCTGGGGCCCACCGCACCACCGCCCCGTATCAGGCGACGCCTCTGGTTACAAGTAACTTTACGTTTCACCCCTGACATTCGGGGCATCATTAGAAAGAAATCTCCTTGATTTCTGTGAAGGACGTGAGCAGAACATCTGAGCCACCTCCTTCCCAAAGTTCAGTGAGCATCTTCTCTGTTTCGGTGCTTTCAGTTCTCTGGATTGTTTCTTTCCAATGTATTCTGTGTTTGTGATCTTTACCCTAAAGGTCTAAAACCCTTGCTTGTTCCCAGGTGTGTGTTTGGGAATGAGGTGGAGTGACTGGATTTCCAGCCAGGTTTCTGCTATGGATAGTGCTATGGGGTAGGTGCAGGGCAGACAAAACCTAACTACACCATCCAGGGAGCAATACAATAAAGCACACGGGCACGACATTACATCAGTGCAAATGCATCAACATTACAAACCAGGAAAGCTCAACATAACAAGCCAAATTCCAAGTCAAGCCAAAGGAAGTTTATTTTATTTATTTTTTGTATTTATATATCGCCTCTCTCATCATCAGATTTCTCATCAGATTTTTATTCAAGGCGGTTTACACAGGCAGGCTATTCTAGACCTGAAGGGTCTTTACAATATTGTTCTATTCATATATAGAACCTTTCCATACCCCAGATATTTCCCTTCCTAGTGTAGACCTCCTTCTGGTTTGTGCTCTGCACTTCCAAGCTTCACAGCTCACCGCAGTTTGCACTCAGACGGTTGTCTAGATGTTCTCTCTCTAGCTGACTCCTCCGCATTCCACCCTCTCATGGTGTCTTCTCAGTATCTCCGCGAGGTCCGTCAGCAGCTTCTGTCTCCCATCCAAGCGAGAACCGAGGTTGACCCTGCTTAGCTTCTTCAGGCAGGGCACTGGCTCAACCTCCAGGCCACACCTGGTTCACTCATCACTAATGGGATGACACCTTCCCTATTTAGAAAATAGTTTCTTAACCCCCCCCCACACACACACACACAGTCTCTCCCTCTCACAATCAAACCTCATCCTGAGGTCACCACGTCTAGACTAGAGAACAAGGCGGCAGTGGATGCCCAGCCACTCTCCATGGTTGCATCCCAACCTCTAACAGACCAGCGCTAAGACAACCGCACCCCAACGACAGTGCTGTAGCTTATGACAGGTGTGTGGAAGAGGGACTTGGCCCAAGCACCTCCTCTAGGCACCTCCTCTACCAGGCACCCATGGCAGATCAGCACTGTGATAGCATTGCCCTAGAAGCAGCAATATCACAGTGCTAATTGTCTGTTCAGGGATAGAGGGAACATCTGGAAAGCAAGTAAAATACCAACTGGACTGTACCACTTCAGAACACAGGCCCACGACGGAATATTCCTCCAACCTCCCCACACACATTTACCCCTCCACATAGATGCCAGGGAAGGAGAAAGATGTAGGCTGGAATTGTTCTTCCTAATTTCTGCAATGTACTAATTTCTGCAATGTGCAATGTAATTGCAATGTACAGGGGTGTTTTTTTTTTGCTATGGAAGAACAGGTTTCATCATCTTGGTGGGAACTCAGCCTTTAACTGCAGTCTCAAAACAGGTATAGAAGCATTTTAATGGCATGTTAAGTTGCTGTGCCTCTGAACACGACCAAAGGGCTAAACCAGACACAATGTTAAACATGTCATTGACCAGTCTGAAGTGCCTTTTTAAATGGTAAAATAGCAGCTACATGGAGACCCAGTCCCTGACTGGGTCCCAGAGGTAGGGGGTGTTTAACTCTTTTCTTGAGCACTTTTCCCAAAGTGCAGCAAACAGAACCTTTGGGGGCTCATAATGAGTGGAGAGGAAGAATAATGTGTGGAGAGGAAGAATTTTTAGCAGGGAGCACAGCATGGAGAAAACGGTAAACCCCCATGATGCAGTAGTCCTTATAGCGCCCCATGCAGCTACTTTTTAAAAATTTAAACAAACAAGCTAAACAATGATTATTTTTTTTAATGTTGCAAAGTGCCCTTAGCACTTTAGCCTTGCCCATTCTTTAGTATGTCCATGTTATTGTTTGGACTACTCAGTCACAGAACTTCACATTTTCTATTTCCATGTCAGAATGTTCTGAAAGAAAAGCCCAGGACACGGCTATTATTTGCCTGCATATAAAATTAGAAGCAATCAATTGCACTAAACAGCCTCAAGTTCATCTGAAAGGAAATGTATTAAATTGTTGAGATTTTCAAAAGAAACAGATTTCAAATATGTCCCCTTGCAATTTTCTTCCAAACAAAAGGCTTTTGCCTCTATCTTCTAGTTCAGTTCCTCTTGCAACATCGGTAACAGCAAGCTTCTTTGTTCAACGTAAGTAGGTGTGTTACATTTCTCCTTAAAAACACTAATGAATAAGGGAAACTACAGTTGCTTATAATTTCTCATGCTGGCCAGGTACTACAGAACTTGGAGAAGTTCCTTCTATTTTCCAGCCAATCTCCTTAGTTTCCTTGAGCATTTACTGCCATCTAGTGTTTCTATAAAATTATGCACTTACTTTCACTCAGAAGCTATGAATTCTTCCAGATGGAAATCGTTCCTTCCAGCTTCTTTTCCTTGTGCAATAATTTACGTATTTGTTGATCTGATCCTGGTTTTTGTCTCCATTTACTACATGGGTGGGTAACCTTGGTGGAGGAGCAATAGACACTTGGGAGATGTTCAGTGGGAGATTTATCCAAAGGAGGTCAGCTTGAAGGAGTGTGAATGTTATAGATAGAGGGAGATGATGGCTTAGCAGTTTTAATCTGATTAATAAAATAATAGATTGCTTTCCCTCAGGCCTCCATGACTGACTCAGCCTAGAACTCCCCCACCCCACCCCCCCACCCCATGGTCACTAGCTGAGAAGACTTTCCTCCCAGAATAGAATCGCTGTATATTCCGATGGTTCTGGTTTTGAACAAAAAAGTTCACAAAGTGATTTGCTTAGGAAAAGGAATCGGAATATGAGACCTCAGCATTTGCTCAAGGATGCCAAGTCCCGATACTAGCCATGAGTTTGAGGCATGGGATCATTAAAAAAAAATAGCAACATTAATTTCAGTTATTTTCTGCCCAATATATCAGTGATGTAGACTTGAGTCTACATGTAAGATGCCAATAAAGGTTTTGGAATTGGAATTGGACTTGAGTCTATTGACTCGGACTCGAGTCGGACTCAAGTCGCGTCAGTGACTTGACTCGGCAATTGTAAAAGACTCGAAAGACTTGACTCAAGTCGAATATTAAGTCCCTATACCATATCGTTCGCTCTAAACCAGGAAGAAGGTATCTGTGAAGACAAGAAGGAAGCAGGAGCAGCCGCCGCCAAGTGCGGGCTGGTTTCCCCTTCTTTTTGCTCTCCCGCTCTCTCAGCACAATCCTGTGTAACCTTGCACCGGTGTAACAGTAGATGCACCAGTGTAACAGCAGATGCACCGGTGTAAGTGCACTTACACCGGTGCAGTTACTGTTACACCGGTGCCAGGTTACACAGGATTGCGCTGAGAGAGCGGGAGAGCCGCTTCTCCAACTTCTGCTGCGCCCAAGAGTGACCCCCACTTGTTCCTCCTGCGCTTCCAGCAGCACTGCGAAGATGGCATTTAAAGCAATGGGGCTGCAGCTGGTAAAACAATGGAGCCAGCGACATCTACATTCTGCGTGTGCAGAATAACGTGCACATGTATAAGATCTCTAATGCAATGGGATAAAATACTGCAGGAGCCACAGGGGTGTCTAGAAGTAGATCTTATGTAGCTATTTCTCTGTCGCTGCCTTCTCCGGTCACGAACACCTCTCAGACGAGACAGACGTATTGAGAAAATCAGATCGAAAAGAGTGTTCATGAGAAGTGCAAGAAGGAGGGAAACATCAGGGGGGGAGTTTACAGCCCTGCCAGTGCCGTCCCCCCCACACACACACCTCAGCACAGCAGCCACCTGTTTGCCCCATTAAATAGATAGGGACTCGCGACCAAAGACTTGGGACCTGGGGGCAAAGGCTTGGGGACTTGAGACTTGATCCACATCTCTGCAATCTATTAGGGCCTTATACCGCTGGAACGAGCATTCAAGTGGCATGAAGCCTTTTACGGCTGTCGCAAAATGAAACACGTCATTCGGCAACAAGCCAGGTCCATGCACCAGTGGACTGGGGAAGACCGGTACAGTAAGTCGGTCCAGGGGGGTCCAAGGAGGTGGGGGAGGGGGAGGAGTGGAAGGAGGTGGGAAGGGGGAGGAACGGGGCCAGGATGGAGCAGTATTAGCAGCAGCGGCGCATGCCAATATCCTAACCCCCATTCCAGCCTTAATCCCCCGACCTGTGTCGACGCCGACATGCATCAGCTTTATATCCCGTGGGCTGGCACGGTCTTACCACAGGGCAAGGGAACAAATGTTCCTTTACCCCAAGGAGGCCACCAGTTGACAAAACTCCCCCATGAGATTCAGCAGGCGTCACGATGGCACTGCTGCATCGCTGTGTGAGGAGTTAAGTATGATTGGGCTGGTAGTCCTACAGATTTCAGTCAATTATGGGTTTGATATTATTACTGGGCACGAAATGTATCTAAACCAGTTCAAAGTGTCTGAACCAGAACAGGAGAATTTAAAAAAGCTGATGAATCTGACCCGGAACTGAACCCAAATGTTTAAATAGCTCAACTGCATGATTGCTGGAGAAGATCTTATGCCGTAATCAGGACTTCTAAGATGAAAGGATAATAATGATTGTGCCCCTGTTTTTAGAAATACAAGGTAATCCAACACGTAGGTACCTTGTCAGATAATAAAAGTGAGAAACAGTAGTCTTTATAGTATGGTAATATAACTAGAGCTAAATTTCAAATGATGTTGGTAATGGGTCAATCACCATGGGTTAGTATTACTCTAGTGGTTGAAGGGCATTTCATATACACAGTCCCACCACCTTCAAGTAGTAGATGATACATTTACCTCAGATTTCAAAGATTCAGGTTCACAGCTCTGTTGAAGGGGGTATCAACAGAAAAAGAAATCCGTGAAACGAGTGCAGGGCTTGGAGTAACTGCCACCATTTTCCCTTTTAAAATGCTTGTTTTAAAAGGTTAAAAAAGGTAAAGGTATCCCCTGACAATTAAGTCCAGTCGTGTCCGACTCTAGGGTGTGGTGCTCATCCCCATTTCAAAGCCGAAGAGCCAGCGTTGTCCAAAGACGCCTCCGTGGTCATGTGGCCGGCATGACTCTCCTTGCCGCAGCGCGTAGCAAGCGGCTGGAACACGGAGGGCTGTTTACCTTCCTACTATTTATCTACTCGCATTGACATGCTTTGGAACTGCTAGGTTGGCAGGAGGTATATTGCATAAGGCTATATTTTTCAGGAAGCGTACAAGGTGTGCAGTCAGGGTTTTACTTTTTCTTTTGGGGGGGCAAGGGCAGCGGACCAGCATCAAATGGCATTTTGGATGGCGCCACCCTGCCCATAGCTACAGTCAGTCGTCATAACCTAAACAGTACAAAACCAGGAGCCAATAGTAAGGCACCTTACCCAAGAGCTGGCTGTCTCATAAAAACAATAGTTTGAGCTTTGGATTAAATCAATCAACATGCTACAAAGGAAGGGACACTCCTCCCCACAAAATTCATAGTCAGGTAGATCAGTAATTTCAGAGCAGTTATTACCACCTGCTGAAGCAGAAAAACAAATGCTAGACGGGAAATTTACACAGCTGCACCAAAGCAATATCCAAGGTCGGCCCATTCATGAGGTTCCCTAAGACACCGCCGCCACGATCCACCATGGCCAGCCACTCCTGCGCTCAACCCACCTTGGTCAGCTGCTCCTTCTTTGTGATGGCCCAGGGATGGCCTCCGGAGACCTCAGAAAGGCCTCCAGACGTGACCAGAAGTCTCATCGGCGAAACCAGAAGAAAACCCATGTCACTTCCAGAGGCCTTCCAAGGCCTGCGGAGGCCATCCCTGGACAGTAGCAATGCAGGAATGGCAGGCTATGGGGAGGGGGTTAGGCCCTGGACGTGGCTTCCGGTTGCTTCCATTTGGGTCCAATTTGGAGCCAAACGGAGGCACTAGCGGGCAGGTGGGCCCAACTGGCAATCCACGAAGTGGGTCATGACCCACACTTTGAGAAGCCCTGCCTCAGGTAGCAGATTTGCAGGGGGCGCTCACCTGCACTCACCACTCCTCCCGCTTTCTGGATTCCAAAAAGAAAAGGGGGACAAAGCATAAGATGAAGTGTGAAGGAGAGGAGAATGATATGCTAGAATGGAGACACACTAGCCCACCACTCTCCTCCACACTTCCTCTTCTGCTCCATTCTCCGCTTCCTTTTTGAACCCACAGAGTGCAATGGGGGTGGCAGCATTTGGTGCGACACCTCAGGTGCTTGGAGGCCTTGGGGCCAGCCCTGACAATATCATGGATGCTAGAAGTTTACCCTCAAATGACAGTCAGATACAGGACCTAGAGGAGAAAATACTTGCTCACCAAGAGCCTCCTCATATTATCCTTTTATTAGAATGCTTTGGATCTTTGTGTCATCCCAACAGATGCCCAACAGCAAAATTTGTAAATTCACCTCAAAGACACACACACCCCATTTACTAGTTCCACTTACAGGAGCTATTTTCAAGCTACTCTTGTTCATTTTCAAAGATTTTATCAAGATTCCCTGTCAGAGGAAGAGCTACTGGATGAATATTTCACATTAATAGCTAGGCAATTAACTGGCTCCCAGTGTGTGTTAGCAATCATTTCTTGAGGTCTCTGTGAAATTCACGTCTATATTTATTCATTAGTAGTGAAAGGGTAGCTTAAACAAATGGTTGCAGCCTCCCAGGTTTCCTAAAATGAATGGAAGAGGAAGCTCATTCTGGTTTTCAGGCGTCGATCTCCCTCGGAGAGAATAACTATCACCCAGAATTGAGCTAAGAATTGTTTCTAGCGCAACAACTGGCACAGAATAAAGTGATCCAATCTGTTAGATTTTAAAAAATACCACAACTGCCTCATCCCTCCTGAACTACCATATATAGCAGGGGTGGCCAAACTGTGGCTCCTGAGCCACATGCGGCTCTTTGACGTATAATTTATGGCTCTTGGAAATATATTGGCCGAGCTCCTTTTTGCATCACAAGATAAAGAGTAAATAAGAAATTTTCAAGCTTTATAATTATTTACCAAGTATAAACTGAGAGCCCACTGGATTAAAGCATAAGTTTAATGTTCATGGTGAGTAAATATATTTAAGAATTTAAACGCTTCTTCAATATTGCGGCTCTCGAACATCTCTCTTACGGCTCTCAAACATCTGAAGTTTATCATATGTGGCTCTTGCATTAAGCCAGTTTGCCCACCCATGATATATAGGTTAAGTATTAAGATGTTTGGGCGAACGAAATAGAAAAGAAACACGCTGTCAACGTATTGCTAGTTTTAATCATTTCTTTTGGTCAATCAAGGTCATGAAGTGTGAAGGAGAGTAGAATGATATGCTAGAATGGAGACACACTAGCCCACCACTCTCCTCCACACTTCCTCTTCTGCTCCATTCTCTGCTTACCAAAAAATTAAGGAGAAAAGTGGTTTTGGCGGAGCTGAGCTGGTGGTCTCCTGAGTGTTTGTTAAGTGTGCCTCAAACTATGACCTCCTGAGGTGTATGAAGAATAATCAGTATCGGCTGAATCAGTAAATCGAACTAGAGATAATCCATCAAGACCTCTGCTTTAGAGATTGTACTTCTCCTCTTCTGCTTTTGTCTTAAAAGAAAGTCACCTCCACTTAAGTCCCTTCAGTTAGTGATCGTAAGACTTGTTAAAATCCAGTCCTTGCATTTTCAAGAGAACACTACTTCGCCGTTTCTTCTGCTATCCAATATTCTAGGTGTCCACACTTGTGTTGCCTATCAAAATCCAGAAAGTCCTCACTTGACATCGCAGATCGGTTCCTTGAAACAGCGAGTGAAAACAATGTATAATAAAACAAATGCTTACCGGCAGCTTAGTGATGCTTGGGGGGGGGGTGCTCTGGAGGGCTGCAGAAGCCGCTTCTGGGACTGTGACTCACTTCCTAGGCTTTCTTCTTGCCTCACAATGCTTTGCAAGGCATTCTGGGGCAAGAATAAGGACAGGAAGTGGGTCGCAACCCGGAAGCAGCTTCAGCGAAGACGTTAAAATGAAATGATGGGATACCAAAACGACAGTGAGGACTACCTGTATATTCAAAGACTATATACTCAGTTATCTTCTGCACCAAGAGCTGCTTCATCTCTATGAAACATATTGGGACTAAAATTAATAGACCTTTTGACTCTTGGAATTCCAAGAGTTAACTCTTGGAATTCCAAGAGTTAACAACATTTTACTGTGAAAATACCTAGTTACGATTATAAAAGCAGACATTCCCCCTCCCCCAATACACACACAAATCCCTAATTGAAATACCACAAACATGCTATGATTGTTCTCATCACAGCCAAGGTGGTCCATGATGTGGGCATTTTTATCCAACTTCTTGCAAGAGTCATCTCTATCACCGACACACACATCGGGGGGGGGGGGGGAGGTGTTCCCAAGTATTATAGCAATCCACTGCATTTCAAATAAAGCTACTCAACATATACGTGCAAGTAGAAATTGGGACTCCTACAATAATGCCCCCCTTTCCCCCACATTCTTTTTACTACCATATGCCCTATGAAGAGTTCTGCAGGATTCCTAGTTTGTTGTTTGATGCTTTGTTACTTTTGGTTGATCCTATATAAAGCATCACACTACTGTACGTTTGCTATTCAGACATAGCAGTTTTGAGGGGAGGCCAGGTTTTCTCATGAATTGGTGATTGATTAAAAGGAGACAAAACCCAAGAAGCAGAGGATAGCAAGAAATAGAGAATTTTCACAAAGGAGAGGTGGGACTCCTTCAGGTTCTGATCCTCTTGAAGAACTGCAAACCGACCACAGCAGTGAGGCATTTCATTTGAGCAGCTGTTCTCAAACTGCAGGGCGGCCTGTCTTAGAGATCATATGACACCTGAAATTAGGAGAGAGAGATATAAAATTCCACAGAAGAATAGGATCCTGAGGCAGGTATAGTCTATCTATACCACCCACCACCAATGAAGATCTGAGTAGATTGAACATTAATTGGCAGCGGCACCTGGTGTTGGATTGGTGAGGGTAAGTAACTGCAACCTCAGTCCCCATCACCATCCCAATGTGGTTATTACCATTAAGAATATTTATATGCCACTTTTTAACAAAAAAGGTTCAGAGGGAAACCTGTGGTTTTAAGTCTAATGATAGTCTCAGGAAGAAGGAGTCGGATGTTCCTCTCCTCGTTCCCATGCTGAATTCATATTTCAGTCCACAGATTCCCACACAGCCTCAAGATACCTGCACAACAGCATCTGAGAGTCTCACCACATTCACCTGTGGAATAAAAGTGATGGACTGAAGGGTTCCACTAAGAAAAGTATGCTCGGGGGGGGGGGGAAGAGTCTCAAAAAGCTCGACAAGCGTTGGCTAAAGGAGACAAAGCAAAGCATGAAGAAAAGTCACACATTGCAGCACAAGGCATTTTTATGATTTTATTTAAATAAAAATTATAATTTATACCAAGTCCCCCCCCCATTTTTTTTAAACAAACAAGGTTCTCTTAAAAAATGTACAGGACAAATTGTTTCAGTTCAATTTTTTTCATACAGTACAAGTCTCTCATTGAACAAAAGTTACACTGCTAATGGATTATTTACAACTTCAAAATATAGACTCAAACTTCAGACATAAAAAATTATTTCACATCCATTCTATCTTAATGATCAGTAGCAGAAATAAAAAAAAATCTGCCAAATTGTACATCATTCATTATAAACTATCAGGTTTGCTTTTTTAAGGATTCACGATGTCTACACTCCCACCTCTTCACCACTCCATCGCTTGGTCTACAGAGTTGGGTTTGCTGGATTTTTGTGCAAGGATGCTACAGAAACTCGCCTATAGTTAAATCTCGCCTCGCAAAAATAACAGCATACTTACATGTAAGAAAACTTCCGTTTCTGGCAATTCAAACGAGAAACGCAAGATGTGATCAGTTTTCATCACCCATTATTCTGGAAAAAGGGTCTCAAACTTGACCACTATGCTTCCAATAAAGGAAGTTATCCAATTAAATACAAAGAGTTCACCAATAAACCACAGGTGTCATCAGAATAACATATACAAACAGCAAATACATGAAGAAGGGCTTAAAAATGATGTTGGAAAGTAACAATTCACATTTAGTAGCAATACTGAATTTAAATTCAGTAGGACTATGCTGCAGATTCCATGTAAGGAGATGAATATAGACCAAACTTTGGAGTGGTTACATGAATACAGAATAGGCTAACAAATGCCACCTCAGGATATAAGAAAGAAAAAGCAGAAAGGTACTCAAGCGCACCAAAGTGGTTTTTAGGGCATTGTAATGAATGGCAAATCACACAACATAGCGTCGTTCTTTGTGTAATGTAAAGTTGAACTTTGCAAAAATATATGCATGACTGCCTGTTATATTACACGTTTGCTCTCTAAAAATCCAGTTCATTTACTTGATATTGGACTGAACCATCATTGCATTGTAGTTTGCAATACATTTACTACTTTTTTTAAGCTTGCATTGTTAAAAGTGCAGATTTTGAACAAACCGGTATTAGTAATATCAAAGTAGAGAAAAAATTAGAAACCATTATACGTACTGGAATCTCATCTTTATTGTTATTACTACCATTCTGAAAACATAAGTGGTTGTGGCACTGTCATCACATCAGCGTCAGAAAGGACTTCAAGGAACCACATTCTAGAGGACAATACTTTAGTCGGCCAGTAGGGGGAGGAGGAGGTAATAAGTGCCGTTACCCGGTTTTCACCAGAACCAGTACTCTCATGATCAGAGTGAAGGTAAAAATTACATCTGAAAATGATACAAAAATAAGAAAAGCAGCCCACTCTGTAAAAAATATAATCTGTTTTTTCAAAAAAGAGAATCTCATGAACACCCAAGGGATATTTTTTTTAAAAAGACAAACTCAAAGGACTATGATTTTGATTTAGGTTATTCAAAACATTAAGCTAATTTAATGCTTATTTATCCATCAATTACTACTTGTTCACTTGCTAGGTTGTTGCTTGACAAAATACTCATCAAAAGTCCAGTGTGTCCCATTGCTGTCAAATAATTAGTCTGAAATGCCTTCAGCCTACCTGTTCAAAAGTATACGACTTGTCTGTCATCTTTTTTAAAATACAACTGCACTGTTTAGAGAAGCTTACATATGAGTATTAATGGAACCTTTTTTCCTGTTAATGCAGCGAGATGTTTGTGGGCCTTCTCCACCAATCTTTCAGATTGAAACTATGGTATACAGTCTGAAAATGAACTTCAAAGTGTGTGCAAGTCCTTTTGAGAATACGTTTTTCACTGCATGGAATTCCATTTGCAAAAGTCTTCAGAGATTATGATTTCCACAATTTTATTCATGCTTCCTTCTAGAACATTAACAATGCGGAAAAGTAATGTTTTGCACTAACAGGGACAACAGTCCACAGAAGTCCATTTTTTATGACATAAGAGCCTTGCTGGATCAGGCCAAGGGTCCATCTAGTCCAGCTTCCTGTATCTCACAGTGGCCCAGATGCCTTTTGGAGCACATAAGACAGCAAGATACCTATACAGGTGGGCCCTCGCCATCTGCAGGTTTGCCATCTGCAAATCTCACTATCCACGAATGACCGTGAATGCTGAGTTCACTTTAAAAAAGATTTATTTTTTTTAAAAAAAGCATTCCTTTACCTTCACGTGGCAAACCACGCCAGCTGCAGGGCAGTCTCTGGCTCTCCCAAAAGCCACTTCCGGGTCATGTAATCCCCCTCCCTTCACTCAGGCTCAAAACGCATCGCACTGGGCGAGCCGGGGCAAAGGGAGGTGGTAGTATGACCCAGAGTAGCTTTTGGAGTGCAGAGGACTGCCCTGCAGCTGGAGCGATTTTGGTAGGGAAGTCCATTTTCTTACTTTTTAAAAACATTTTTAAAAGGGGTCCCCAGACTCCCGTGGATAACGTGGGCCGACTGTATAAAGTTGTCACTCCCTTGCATCTGGCACTCAGAGATTCATATAGTCATCATGGCTTGTAACCTGCGATGGACTTTACCTCCATAAATATGTCCAATCCTCTTTTACATCAGCATGTTAATAAGGGTTAACTGAGGATCTACCCTCATTTTCTACACATATGCATGAAACAAAGTCTTCGTTGCCTTAGGAAAAAAAGGAATACAAGTGTTGAGCTAGGACAATTGGGAACAGAGAAGGAGAAAGGAAGGTCACTTAATCCGTTCCCTGACCACGCTCTCCCCACTCCAAATACCCATCTACACCTCCTCTGTTAAGGTGCCAGTCACATATTTATCCTTGTAAACTAACATTTGGAAGCCCACTGTAGGAAAGAATGGCTGAGGGAGGGGGGGCTGATTGGATTGGGGAAAGTGCAGGTGGGAAAAAGGGTTAATCACATACCCCATACCACTTCTCTGCTTAAAACAGCCGCCTCCTCAAAGCTGCTACCATTAGAACCCCCATTACATACACTTGCATGTACGATGAAGTTAATTCCTCAAGACTTGAAGTCAATTTAAAGGTTTCCTGTTTGAAGCCTTCCACACATGCAATCAGTGACAACGGTAGACAGCAGAGAGATAAAGACTTCAGGAAGTTAAAATAACCAACAACAGCAAGTTAAGGTATTGGCATATTTGTGCAAATACATAACATGCCACTAAAACAACAATGCAGAAGGAGGGATAAATATGGTCATTCTGGTGCAATTTTGATAAGGAAACCAGAACTTATGGATGATTTTTTACTATATGGAATATATAAGTTTCCACAACTTGAATAAAGCAAAGCTCAACGCAGCAAATGTTTGAGAGGAAGAAAAGGGGCTCTCCCTCAAACTGTGCCACAGTGCCACTCTCTTCTATTCAAGAAAACGAGTTCTTAATAACAGATCAACCACCAGCATTGGAAATTATTCTACAAGTTGCTTTCAACTGAAAATAGTGGCTCCGTTTTATATATTAGCAAAGTGCCTCTATTAGGGGACATACGAGGGAGATAGAAAATAAATGAACAGGCCAACTCTCATTGAGGAGCACTGATTCCTCATGATCCTCCAAACAGAAAAAATACCTAAATAATCCCAGGGTAAATCTCAATGGAAAGATAAGCTACCTGACATACCCTGTGGTTAAAAGTATCCTTTTGCACGTACAGTATTCTCTTTTGCAATGCTCAGTCAAAGAAGTAACTCCCCCTCCCCATATGAACCATTGATAAGCCACACTGGAAACCCAGTCAGAGAAAAAACAGTGTCCTGGCCTGTCCAGACAGATAACCCCTGTACCTTTTCCAAGGACAATAAGAACCTGTGCCTGAAAGCCAAACTACTGGTATTCATACCTTTAATTAGTATTGGTTATATGTTGATTCATAAAACAGAAGCTCTTTCCAAAGCACGTTGATGTGTTTTGCAAAGTCAGGCTGCAACCCTGCACTCAGTTACGTGTGCATAAATGCTGCTGAAATCAACAGGACTCATGCATGTAAATCTGTGCAGGACTCGTAGCAGAAAAGAAACAGAACGTACCACCAACCCTGGGATCGCAGGGTGGGACAAGACATCTTTCTTGGACTATCCTCAAGCCAGTTGTGCCAAGTATCTTCCTAAGCTTTTTAATGCCAGTAAATAAACATTAAAAGTGCTTAATGTGCAAGGCTAATTGTGATGATAGCACTTTTCACTGTCTTTTTTCTTTTTCGTTTTTTACAAAAGCTTTAAAAAACAAAAAAAATATGAAGGCATATATAAAATACACTTATCTAACAGAAGGTATATGCAATGAAGAAAATTATTGCAGAATCGATGAAGGGTGTTCCACTTTTTTTTTCCACTACTGAGTGAGTAAAATGAATAAAAAACCAAAGTCTCCCCAGGAGAACCAGCAATGGTGATATACTAGCTTTCACTGGTGGACGCTGCAGAAGTTATCTTCATATACTGGTTGAAAATGGTCTCAAAAGCTTCATCTCTGTGTACCATGGCACCAAACACAAAAGGCTTTAAAAAAGACAAAACAGAAAGTGGTCAAACAAACAAGAATGAGCAAAATACAGAGATTCCTGTGTACCAGTAAGAATTAAGTTTCTCTTACTCCATGCCTTTAACAAGCCTCCTCACTAATCTTTCCCAATTCACACAATTCTCCCATGCTGACTAACAAAGCTTACCATTACCAAGTATTTTATTCTTTTCTGAAAATAATTTCATTGATTTTTCTTCTATCGTGCATACAAGAAAAATTAGACATATTTGCCCTTTAGTTAAACACAACATTCCCTTATAACATTGCAAATTTCAGCACAAAAGTAGATGAGACAACTACATCAACGCTTTAAAAAGGTTAAGAATAATCCTGTTAAGTGGAGCATAACATTGGGCTGAAAGCTGGTCAAGAAATCATTATCTTGCTAACTGCAGCCAATATACTTTTACTATAGATACAAGACAGTGAGATGGAAGGACACATAGGGTACAAGTAGCAAGATAGCAGGAAGTTCTTGAATTATAGAGATGATAGGAATATGAACATTTCCAGCCAGCGGTGTACCACAGTAATCACTCCCGGGTGTCTCTTCACAAGCCGCGGCCGCTCTCCCTCTCCGTTCGGCGGAGGGAGGGAGAGAAAGATAGGCCATGGCTGCCCTCCCCCTCACGATCTCCTCCCCAGGGTGGATTAGGAACTGGTTGAAGACCAGGAAATAGCGAGTGGGAGTCAATGGGCAATTTCCACAATGGCAAAAGATGAAAAGAGGTATGCCGCAAGGATTGGTCTTGGGACCGGTGCTTTTCAACTTGTTCATAAATGACCTGGAGTTGGGGATAAGCAGCGAGGTGGCCAAGTTTGCAGACGACACTAAACTTTTCCGGGTGGTGAAGACCAGCAGGGATTGTGAAGAGCTCCAGAAGGATCCCTCCAAACTGGGAGAATGGGCAGCAAAATGGCAGATGCGTTTCAATGTAAGTGCAAAGTGATGCACGTTGGGGCAAGAAACCAAAATTTCACATATACGCTAATGGGTTCTGAGTTGTCTGTGACGGATCAAGAGAGAGAGATCTTGGGGTGCTGGTGGACAGGTCGATGAAAGTGTCGACCCAGTGTGCAGCAGCTGTGAAGAAGGCCAATTCCATGCTCGGGATCATTAAAAAAGGGATTGAGAATAAAACAGCCAATATCATTATGACTTTGTACAAATCGATGGTAAGGCCACATCTGGAGTATTGTGTCCAGTTCTGGTCTCCGCATCTCAAAAAGGATATAGTGGAACTGGAAAAGGTGGCTATCGCGCCTGTGTGGAAACACCAGCAAAGGCTGTGCTGCACCGGCACAAATGCGCTGACGCAGCCATCCATAACTTGGCTGCCCGAAGACATCCGTAAATTGGGGGATGTGCGTACAATAGATGGGTATATGGTCATTGTCAGTCTGCATCCTTTGCTTTTTACGGCTTCTCACATGAATACAAATCCAACCTTGACTGTATAGTATCTATATGCCAACCTGTGAAATCATGGATAGAATGTCTAATTTAAGAATTTTATTTGAATTTCTGGTATCGCCACATAACCTTAGAAGTTACTACATTCCACATGCTTCCAGAGGGTTGTGCAGAAATTATTCATTGTCTTTCAAGGCAACATGCCCTCCTGTTTCAAGAGACTTGCTTCAGAGCCCAAAATCTACAAGAACAAGTCACAGAGCAGAGTACTTGCCAATTTTCCCTCAGGCCATGCAATTGTAGGACCTCCAAGAGTGCTGAATACAGACAACAAGAATCTGTAGAGCATTAATTACAAGAAGAATTCCATCTGGATAAACAACAATTATTTTATTTAAAAATGTCTATCTCCTTTTTCAGCCCATAGGTCCCACAGGGCAGCAAACAAAGCCAAGGTTAACACACAATACATCGGGGCTAGTCCATCCACAAGGTGAAATAATGATTGGGCCATGGACTGGGACCAGAGAAGAGGGGGCACCAAACAGACGCCTTCCACCTCACCCCCACTCTAGTGCCACACAGAGCTAGTCCCGTCCTCAGTGTGGCTCTTTAAACAAAGCAGGAAATGCAGGGTGCACTGGGATTGCTCCAGCATGCTCCACAGTTCCTGCTTCACGTGAAGAGCTCACGTGGAGGAAGGAGATCGCTGCATTCCAATCCTTGGAGCGCAGCAATCCAGCTTCCTCAACCTTGCGCCCTCCTCCACTGTGCCCTTTAAAAGAGTCTAGTGGAGGAAGAAGCAATGTGAGGAGAAGGTAGGGGGCCAGATCACTGCAGGACTGGAACACTGCAGCAATCCTTCCCGCTTACCTGGCTCCTTCCTCCATGCAGGCTCTTGAAGCTAAACAGGAAATGCTGCGCACACTGGGAAGAATTCCAGCCTGTTGTATATTTCTTTGATTCAAGGAGGAAGGAGCCAGTTAAGGGGTGCAAGGATGGGGGCGGGGGTGTCACAGCAATGTTAGCAAGAATGCTTCTCACAATCGCCCCCTGTAGCGATTGAGTCTATGTAGTGTATGAGTCTATGTAATGTTTTCGCTGCTTGCTTCCTGCTCCAAAGCGAAAGGAAGAAAATGATGTCTTTTGCACAGCATTTGCAAATGAAGAGAGGTGCGTTATGAGCGGGACAGGGGGGAGTTTGAGAACCGTGGGTAAGTGAAACTGCAGATACAAGGACCGCGGATAAGGGGGGGGGACGCCTGTATTTATATCAGTGGGACTTAGCCTCGACTAACTTCCCCAGTCATGACTAATTAAACTTAGGAGACAATCCAACAGTAACAAACCAGCAGCAAAAGTCAATAAAAACACATCTGAACTGCAAATGTAACTATAGTTAACCAACTTGCAAAACAGCCTTCAACCTCAGAATGTCCTCTAAGCTCTCTGTAATTAATCCTGCCACACCTGGTGATGAAAAGTCAGCAGATATGATTTTAGAATTGGAGTCCAGCTACAATAGAAGTGCCCCCAAAACTGAAGAGGTCATCATACCATTCATATTTCTAGTAGAACAGAGCAGACAGGCACAACTGATAGTGCTGGAATTTAGCAACGCAGACAAGGTCATTCTATCTATGTACTTACTTTTTGCGTAGATGGTGTTGATACTGCAATACCCATCCCAGATCCTGGGAGAACAGAGAGCACTTTGTACTAAAAGCAAAGAAAGATACAGCAATATTTACATACTGAGCAAGAACGGGAGCTATGGAAGAGTTCGGATTTGAACAGTGTGTAAGCCCTTTTGGGTTTCATTTATTTTTCTATGGAAACCACTTTATGAACTTTTGTTGGAAAACACCGCATATACATTTTTTTATTAATAAACTACAGTTACTATCATTTTCCTACTCCTTTCTTTGTTCCACAACCCACAGCCAACATTTGCTTGATAATATTTTAATGCAAAATATACTTCTCTCTCATTATGCAATCATTGCTTTTATGCAAGTTAATTTTCTATGCTAGGAGTATGTGTGCGTGCATGTATGTTTTATCTTTAACTAAAATCTTACTTTGTTTTTGCAAAAAAAAAATTGTTTAATAAAGTCCATATAAAAAAGATATTGGGTCATATTCTAAGTTTAGTTAGTAAAGACTAAGTTACCATTGATTTCAACTTTGACTAACTTCCTTAGCTATAGCTAACTAAACTTAGAATACAGCCCTTTATAACAACCGGTAAGCATTAACCTGGTTGAAAACAGTCCCAGGAATTTAAGGTGGTATCATTTCCAGAGCACATGAAACGTACAGAACCAGTGTCAACCCGATATTTAATGCATTAATTCCATGCACAAGAATAGCATTTTAAAAATATATGACTGACGGTAGATACGAACCACATAAACTCACTAAGGATTTACAAATTAAAAGTTGGGTGGTATGCATAACATGTAAACAGAGAATATAGAGGGGGTTTTCCCCCTATTTTGCTAATGATTGGTGTTCCACACATAAGTGGATATTTGAAACTTTTTTTTCTTTTTTTTTTCAAGAATGTATCACTTGGGGAAACTAAATAAATAATTAAAAATAACAAAATAACACGTAAACACAGTATATCAGTTTCCCTCTGATGCTGAAAAATGTATACAAAACAAGGAAACTGAGAACATCCATTGTGCGCTGCCTTTACTAAAATAATGAGATTGTATTATTATTATTATTATTATTATTAATTATTAACAGTATTTATATACCGCTTTTCAATAAAAAGTTCACAAAGCGGTTTACAGACAAAATCAAATGATTAAATGGCTCCCTGTCCCAAAAGTGCTCACAATCTAGTAGTAGTTGTATTGTAGTAGAGATAGGCCCATGTGAACATATGTATTTTAAAGAGCTACTTGAATACAGAAACAGAGGAAGAACTGGATGGCAGTTGGAAGGACATTCCAGGGAAAGGGAGCTGCATCAAAAAAATAACACAGATAGAGAACCGAGAGGGAACCTGGGCCTACAAGAGGATTGGTACTTGCAATTGGTATCTCATACCTTAAAACTGAAATTCTAGAAAATGCATTCCAAGTTCAGTTGGAACTACCTGACTGGGAAGGAGAGGTCCCTTGTTCTAGATACAGATAAACCAAACTTAAGCGCTTAACTCCTATTCAGTTCCATTAGAGCGTGTACTTTACTCCCAGAGATCACGGAGCAGGGAAATCCTCTGCATGTTTACCAAGGAGCAAGTCTCATCATCTTCCATATAAGTGTGCCAGGGACTGCAGATAAATCACTTTATTTGGCTTGACCATGCCCACTTGTGCTACTATCACATGAAATCACCTAACATAGGATACCCTTTAAAAGATGTAACCACAAAATGGTAGGTGATTGCACTTCCTTTCAATCTAGCTAAACACAGCAACCCCAAAACATACCTTTTGAATATCCGTTATATCTGCTAGCTTTATAACTTTATTTCTTTTAGATGAACCAGATTTAGAGCTTTCAAAGCATAAGTAACTGAAAAGGAAAGATAGTTTAGACAATTTATATATGATACCATCAAATTATTTAAACCCTGTCATTAAACTTCCAATTTTGATTTTCTAAAACTAGAAATGGTTTTATGGGTTATTCCAGAGATGCTATCCGAGCTACATCACACTTGGAATCTGAAGCATTCTTCATCTCTTTGAAGGGAGCAGAAATCCAGCTATTTCAATTCCTCCTTAGCTTACCTACTCTCTGTCTCAAGATCATTGACACCTGACCGATGGATCAGATACTACAGCTGTACTTCAGTACCTCTTTTCCAGCCCATTAGGTCCAATTCTCATATTACTTTTTGAAGTGGTTACTATTTCACAAGTTGACTTTAGCCCAACATAAATGCAAATTTGTCCTTTTGCCGCACAACCCAGTTATTTACCCCATGAGAAAAACCCTCTGAAAATAAGGAATTTGCACTTCTGTGGAGTTGGTGGCCTATTTTCTGAAGGAGCTCTAAGTATTTTTCTGACATTTCTTTGCATTGACTTGTGGGGAGGACACTAACCAACTTTTTTCACCCGCTGGCATTTGGTGCAATGACACTCAAGGAATGGAGCTTCAGCTCAGTGGTAGAGCAGCTGTTCTGCCTGCAGAAGGTCCCAGGTTCAATCACTAGCAACTCCTGGTAGGGCTGAGAAAGGCCCTCCCCCCAAAGCCTGGAGAGCTGCTGCCAGTCAGTGAAGACAGATACTGCTAAATGAACCAGTGGCCTGACTCTGTCTAAAGCAGCTTCCTATAACATAGTATAGGTTGTGTCACTGCAGGGTCTCCCCACCCCTTAATCTACCAAAGCAACGCAGGTGTTCCCAACTAGCCCTTCCTCTGGGTCTCAATGCACTATTAACGTGTACGAGGACTTACTTTTCAGTAACATAAAGCACTCCGTTTCTAATGTAGTCTGTGGTCATCTTCCTGTCCCTGTTAATCAAGCAGCAGCGCCAGCCATTTTCACACACTGCCAAGAAAACCGGAACAAAACCAACACTGACATTCCATTTCCTATAAGCCCCGAGAAATCAAGGTGTAGCTTGTCAAATTGGCAGGCACCGCTTCCAGAAAGGAGACAATTCTCATTTTCAGAAAGTGGCATACAAGTGGCTCTTTGTTGTTGATTAAATATATACTGTATATATCAACAACAACAGAAGTCTTAAAGAGCACACGAAGCTTTTCTGAACGTTCAAGTATTTGTTTCAAACACTGGGTTAAGTTACTTGCGACACTTTTCTCCCCTCTCAAATTCAGGCTGTCACAAAGGGCTACAGGCATCAGGTTTACTCAGATAATTTTTATGGATATCAGATAAAAGATTAATTTGACCTCTTGCTCATAGCACCGGACAGCAGATAACACTGCAGCAGAGTTCATTTCTCAATAGTGCTGCTCTGCGGACAATTTTTTCTATTTATGGCCAACACCAGTGTCTACATCCGTGTCAATACCTGCCAGAGGACGCTCGGTTTCCGAGAGGTTAAATACTTCATGGAAGTTGCCTTTCTTCGTGCCGTGAAAGCGGCTGCTGTCTTCATCCCTGCTGACTCCAGCTGGGGCACTTGCACCTACGCAGCTTCGCGAGGCTGCTGTTTGAAGCTGGAAGGAATAAAACTGGATTGTTAGTAATGCACAACAAAATGCATGCATCACATGAGCACTTGGCAACGGTATTATGCTCCCCCTGGGAAAACATCCTGCATTTGTTCTTCAGAACGGGCTTTAACAGCTGGAAATTCAGGCACGATTTAGCTGCAGGCCTCTCTCACACTATATGTAGAGGTGTCATGTTTGGGAGTGGTATCTTGACATATGGCTGAGCATTCAAGCTCGTCTGCATATTCAGAATCATCATGTGGTACAGTCTTGTTAGGACAATATTGTGTGTGTGTGTGTGTGTGTGTGTGTGTGTGTGTGTGTGTGTGTGTGTGTGTGTGTGTGTGTGTGTGTGTGTGTGTGTGTGTGTGTGTGTGTGTGTGTGTGTGTTTTAGACATACTGTCTGCTAGTTCATGCAGTTATAATGTGTGCATAGTGAATCAACTGAATAATGTCATGCTTCCTGACAGACCAACTGCAAATTAGAACGCTCCCACAGGAAGCAGGAAAGTCTCACAATGCTCTGCACTTCAAGAGCTAGGGTATCAAGAACAGAGGTTCCAAGCCTAGTCTTCTCCTGGATATGCTAGCTTTCAAAATGCAGAGAGTTTACAAATAGCTCTATTCAAACAAGCAACCCCCCCCCCCCCACATTCTGAAGTGTACAATTTCAGCAGGGCTATGTCATACTATTATTCTATGTATTGTAAGTATTGGCTGAGATACAAAGCACTGCATGTACATAGGGGGTTTTCAGCTTCTCCTTCCAATGACAGCCCCCTCCCAAAGACTGGGGGACCCTCCAAAGCAGCACTCTAAGGGGCAGCTCTGAAAGGGAAGTCAGCAATCTCCCACTTTACACACCAAAGTACTCTTCACATGCATAGGGGTGTCTTTCAATCTCAGCCAGAGCATATCGTAGCCCTTGCGTTCTGGCTTCCAAAGACTAGAACTTTGGAAGAGTTGGAAGAGTTTGGAACAGTTTTGGAAGACTAGAACTTTAGAGCCAGGATGGTGTAGTGGTTTGGGAGTCGGACTGAGACCTGGAAGATCCAGGTTCAAATCCCCGCTCAGCCACAAAGCTTCCTGGGTGACCTTGGGCCAGTCACTATCTCTCAGCCCCACCTACCTCACAGGGTTGTTGTGAGGACAAAAAGGAGGGGAGGAAATATGTGCACCACTCTGAGCTCCTTGGAGGAAGGGTGGTATAAAAATGTGAAAAATAAATAAATAAAATAAACTACTCTTCCCACCAAGCTCAGGAAAGACCAAAATCAGTGCTGTCCATTATGTTTTGTACTAACTGCGGATTAGCCAGGGTTTTGTAAGTTAGGGAAAATAGGCAGCAGAATCTCATTTATTCATTACACTTGCCTCTTGCCCTTCTTTTGAAAAGCTCAGAACAGCATGGAATTCCCAGGCAGTTTGCCATTCAAGCACTGACCAGGCTGAGATCTGCTGAGCCTTAACAGTGCCAAAAGCACCATGTAACTTCAGACCATTATCCGATTGTTCAGTTGCATAGTACCCACTCTAGTTCTGAGGAAAAGCAACTGTACCCCAACAACTTCCATGCCATTTACCATGACAAAAAAAAACAAACTCCATGTGCAATAATTCAATACATTTTCCTTGTGAATTAATTGTGCATTTTAAGTCCCATGGACGTCAATAGAAAAGGACGACCGTCAGCAAGGCGAAAAACCACCATCACTCTCTCTCTACCCGCTGGTGCCTTTTTAAGCTTGAACGGTGCCCCTCCTAGTGGCCATAAACCATGAACTGACCTGTGAGGGGGGGGGGAGAAGCAGCAGCTAGTGAAGCGTACCCTGCCCTTCATGCCTTGCAATTACTTCCCATTGTTTCATTGTATGCAAGGGAGCCTTGTTGGATGAAGGGCAGCAGGGCACAAATGCTTTAAATACACAAAATAGAACAGAATGTGCTTAACTTTGCCTCTGCATGACTGGCTATTTTTTAAGTTCCAGCAAAATTGCAGCTGAGGACTAGGGCATGGCAAAAACATTCCGGAGGGCGCCAGGAAGGAGGACAGCTGAGCATACTGTTAGTCTACTGCTTTAGATCAGCGGTTCTCAACCGCCAGGAGACTGGCGAAACTTGAGGCACCACAAACCACCCTGGCAACCCAGAAGTAGTACGACAGTGACGCGATGACGCCACATGTCATCGCGTCACCGCCAATTGCTTCTGGATTGCTGGGATTTCACATGCAAACGGTCCGTGGGTGGGGCCGTTCTCAACTCTGCTTGCTGTGCTCCAAGCTTCCTCAGTGGACCCGCAGCGGGGGGTCAAAGACTCGGGCAGAGCTTGTGTCACTCCCTCCCTTATGACCAGAAGCCTTACAGACCACCTGGCAGGTACCACCTGTGGTCCGCGAACCACAGGTTGTGAACCATTGCTTTGATCAAGGCCCCTTCCACACCTGTGCAGAGTTATGTGCAAAGCATTTCCAGAAGCCATCTATAATAAAATACCATTTCTTCAAGCATAACAAGGAAGTCCCTTAACTAGATCTAGAAATATCACTGCACACAATTCACACTTAATCTGCTAGCATGTGCACCCTCAGTTAATATCTATTCAGGAACACCACTTACTATGTGTCTAAGACAAAATTCAAAGCAAAGTGATTTTATATATATACATAGAAACTTTAAAAATGGTTAACTAAATGCACAAGCTTACACAAACACACACACACACACACACACACACACACACACACACACAAGGGGCAAAAAGGGTCAGCTAATTATGAATACAAATGATCAAATTGAAAGAAAGTGTTCCACTCTAAGATCCGTACCTTTTCATGCCCTGACAGCTAGCAGGAAAAGAAAAAACAAACAAACACAAATATGACAGTGACAAAAGAAAAAAGGTCTATTTAACTGTATCATATACAGAATAAAAAACATGACTTGCGTGAACCTGCAAGATCTTACTCGCATACCAAGAGACTACACACAATGATTGAAGTCTTTAAAGAACAACAAAGTAACACACCAGTGGTTAGAGCACACCTTTTCAATTCATTAAAATCATGTTTGGTTGACTAGACTCCCCACCTTTTCTTACACCTGACCTGGTTTCTGTAAATTAATGTTTCTATCTAGTCCTTTTCTAGTTACTGCAAAATGGCTAAGATGTTTGGCAATCAAGTCTTTCCTGGACAAATATATGTACCTGTTTTTAAAGAGTGTGAATTCTGAAAGAAAAAAAAGGATACCTTATCATGGATCACAATTTTGCACTTGGCTATATAATTTGGTATCAGCTGGGAAACTACTGGATAAGTGTAATTTTATATAAGGCATACCAAGAGTTCTTCCTAGATCCCCTTGACAGCCAACAAAAAAGCAAGCATATGTATCGTTCATTTGTTAAAAGCTCTGAAGTCAATTCAAACATTCAGAAAAAAACAAGGTAAAGCCCTTCCAGGACTGTACCACTTCGGAATGCATGTGAGAAACTGTACGCTTGGATGTACGCTTCACATCAAACGGTCTGCTGAATGTAGAAGGTCTGTGCCTCAGGAAGAAACATTCAAGCATAGTCTCCTCTCCAAATCAAGGAGATTTCCCTCTGCAGGATGCTTTTGAATCTACAAAGCTTTCAAGATATGCCATCTGATGCCTACATTCTAATACGATAGAATTCTGGCAGGGCTGTATCTTCTACATTTTCTCTAAACCCAATGAGCTCCTGGCCCAACAGGGGAGCAAACTGATCTCTACTCCTGTATAAGAAGAGTTCTGAATTCAAGCCACTTATCAAATTATACAGCTTAACATTTAGGATTCTCTGGAAAAACCCACCTAAAGCACAATTAAGTTTCTACTGGAAGTCTTTTAATACCTTTTTAAATTTGGACTACCATACTCATTTTCATTAATAACCATGACAAGCCTGGAATTGGCAGAGTAGTTTTTCAGCTACAGAAAAATGCTACAATAGAGAAGGGGAAACTACACCATCACCCAGAAACTGCATTTGAACTCTTATCTTCCAGCTGTTCATGCAACACTACTAATCACTGGACTGCAGTTTCAAGACTGAGATAGATACTAGGTAGACGGCAGCTCTCTTCCATCCGTGCAACGCCCACCCACCTCCAACCATGGCCAGGACATACGAGTTAAGCTTTGACAGATTTGCAGTTGCAATATTGCTACCTGTTGATTGGGTTTTTTCAGAAACAGTGAGCATCAGAAGTAATCACTTGCTGTCAGCAAGATTAATACTGAGGAGCGGTGCAGTTATTATGGATTCTGTAGGAGTTGATGTTGCAAGTTGTTACCGAGTGAGCATAGGATAGCAAATAAGCTTATGTTGGTACAAACCGCAACAGCGGCACAAAGCAATGGTGACACAGTCAGGCTACTTAACATCTTACTTATGTACTAGTCTGTGCTCATATCTATTGGCCCCTCAATTTGCGGAACCAAGTTTTTTAAAAACATACAGTGCACCCTTGGTATCCGCAGAGGTTTGGTTCTGCCCCCGCCCCTGTGGATACCATGAATCCGCAGATGCCGGAATCCACAGGGGGAAGGGGTGTGGTGCCGTAAATACTTACGGTATGGTCATGCCAGGCCCTGTGGAGGTCACGCAGGGCCCGCAGCCCACTTCATGGGCCTCCCAGCGCCTCAGAACAACCCCTGAATGCGACCGGAAATTGCATCTGCGAACCGGAAGTCGCTTCTGGTAGCGTCCGGAAGGTGTTCTGAGGCGGGGGGAGGTCACCCGTGGTTGTCTGGGGGGTGTTCTGGTGCATGGGGAGGCCATCTGTGGTTGTTAAAATTGACGGATGGCAAACCTGCAGATGACAGGGGCCCACTGTATTTTAATATGCTTATTAACTCTTTCCAAGGAAAGCGTTTTGTAATGCCTGAGTAGTTCTTAAAAATCACTAAATCTCAAATTCAGAAAAGAAAATCGTGTCCAACAGTCTCCTAGGTTACAACAAGGCAGATACTTTTTTTAAGAGAATTAGATACTACACTTGGATTTCTATTTTAAGTCATCATATCCTACTGGAATGCATATACGGGATCCAAAGCTCTAACAGCTAGCCCTCCCTCTATGTGCTCTAGTCACTGGAGCCACATGGATACTGGACCAGTTGGCATAACACAAAATAAACTCTACTTACCCGTCTTGATACCGTAGCATTGGCCCGGTCTTTGAGCTGAGGATCTGTAGGCAAATTCATCCATATGATATAAGGAGTATCGTACTTTGCTCGCAGTCTTGGGCATCGTTTGAAGACAAAATCGATAAGAAAGAATTTGATTCCTGCATAAAGACCTACATCATTGGAGAGACAAAACTGACATCAGCACACTGTCAATATAATCACAACTGTGCTAGAAATATAAACATTGTACACCTAAAGTTATTGCTAGCATGCTTCTCAGTGCCCAAGGTACTTTACCATTCAAACCCAATTTGACCTCGTGCGATGTCCAGAACAATACATACAGCAATAGACACAAGTCTGAGAATCTAGGTTGCCAGGCACCTTCAAAGCAGTTGGACAAGGAGGCAATTTGCAGGGGAGAAGTGACCAGGTGGCAACTAACAAGAGGGGGAGCCTTGTTGTGGAGGTGGGACAACCACAGAAACTCTGATAAGGGACAGGCAGGGGAGGTAGTTAGAAAGCTGTGTTCTACCGAGTCATAGCCTTGGTCCATCTAGCCTAGTATTGTCAACACTGACTGGAACTGGCTCTCCAGGGTTTCAAGTAGGGATCCCTCTCTGCCCTGCAAGATGATGCTAGGGATTGAACTGCAGACCTGCAGCACGCCAAGCATGTGCTCTCCTATTGAGCTAGGTCTGTCTTCTCCTTTTCAACAGACAAATACCTGGGGTGTTTGAAATAGTGCTAGAGAGAAGGCTAGAGAGAATGACCATGAAAAGTCATTTTTAAACAGTGGGGTGTTGCTATACACAGCATTTATTATCTCTCTAAAACATTTGCCGTCTTTGGGTCCCATTAAAAGGTTAGGGTTCAAGATGGCTTACAGCCACATATGTTCATATCTATTCATCTTTCACTTTACTAAACGCAACATTTAAGACCTTACAAACAGTTGCTAAATGGACCTGGGGGAAGAGGATAAAGTACTGTATACTAGCTGGCAGTTGTTCCCTCCCCCCCCCCCACACACACCTTTCTAGTGGCATACCTAGGTTATTGGACGCCTGGCCTCCGCCTTGAGATTCCCAGGTGGAGGCCAGGTCTACCTTTTGGGTTCGAATGGCCAGTAGACCTGGCCTCCACCAGGGTATTTGAGGCAGAGGCAAAGTTTACCCATGGCTTTGAGTGGCCACTCAAAGTAACTGGTAGACCTGGCCTCCACCTCGAGATACCCTGGGAGAGGTCAGGTCTACTGACCACTCAGTGGCACGTTTGACACCCCAGTTGTACTTGACACCCAGGGCGGTCCGCCCGCCCGCCCGCCCGCCCCCCCATATGCTACTGCCACTTTCAATTAGGCTTGTCCTCTCATCCAAAACAAGTAATCAGGCTTTCCCCAATTTAGGGAACCCGCACAGTAAAGGATGCAGCTGAATTTAGGTCCGTGAAGGTGCCACGCCACATAACTACCCTCAGAAAGCATGGCATCCATATCCAACCAAACGCTATTTGGGTCCTCTAAGAAAGACGTTTGGTCTACAACAAAAGACCGTTTGTTGTCAAGCAAGACATGGAATCCTAAAACTGGGGGGGGGGGAGGAATTGGTGTGCCAGATGAAATCATAATCATGTTTACCCATTGCAAGCCCAATAATCCTGTATGGAATGCAGCAGGATGCAATAAAAGCCGCCCATAAAGCTATGTACAGTTTTTGTGTTACTTCAGGCTGGACCCACATAAACAAGCTGTTGGAAGAAAAAAAAAAGAACCACAGAAACAAGTTAGACATTACAACATTTAATTCTCTTGCAATTCAAGTCTACTGAAATTGTGCTCTGTCAGGAAGTGAAAAATATATAAACTTACTTTTTAATTTTTTCCAGTATGTCTGACATTTTGCCAAACAAGTTCTGCAATTGAGAAAGATAGATAATTAAGATTGGAAAATAGATGTTAACTAAATATAATCTAAGCACAATTGCAGATGGGCTCCTAACTGTACAGTGTCAGAGGCGTAATTTTAAGTCACCACAAATTTTCAATTCTTGTCTACCTTGATCAGAGAGGAGAAACAGAACCTTCATTTCAAACATGGATTTTCCAATTACACTTATCAAATAGTAACACATTCAGACTACTACGGGGGGCACCGGTATCCACGGATTCCTCAACCGCGGTTTCAATTATCCACGGTTGAGGAATCCCCCCCGCACCCTCCACAGCCCCCTCCGCACTTACTTTGAGCAGAAACCTCCGAGTTTCCATCTGTTTTAGGCCTGAGCAACTAGACTTAGGTGATAGCTAGAGTCTCAGCAAGGTTGCAGAGACTCTAGCTATTAACTAAGTCTAGTTGCTCAGGCCTAAAACAGATGGAAACTCGGAACTTTTGAAGAAAAGAACGGAGGTTTCTGCTCAAAGTAAGTGCCTAGGGGGGCTGTGGAGGGCGCGGGGGGGTTGCGCCCGCCCCCTGCACTTACTTTTAACGGAGAAAGCTCCGTTTTTTTCTTCAAAAGCCTTTGCTGTAGGCCTTACCAACAAGTCTTCAGTGCTAGAAAGTCTCAGCAACCTCTCAGCAAGGTTGCTGAGACACTCTAACACCGATGACTTGTTGGTAAGAAGGCCTACAGCAAAGGCTTTTGAAGAAAAAAAATGGAGCTTTCTCCGTTAAAAGTAAGTACTTTGGGGGGGGCCGCGCAGGCCCGCGGGGGGTCGGGGCCCCCCTGAAAACCACGGAAATGGGCATTCGCCATTATCTGATTTACATAATGGGCATATATATAGACACACACACACACACACACACATATATATACGCACACACACACACACACACACACACACACACACACACACACACACAGTATATATAAGCTAATGCTGGAACATAAACAAATTATAAATGTCTACATTATTAGGATGCAATTAATGGAGGACATAAAGTGGATAAGAAAGGTTTGTTTGAGATCGACTCTCCTTAAGGGCCAAATCCTATCAGATCATTGGTCCAATGAACAAGGACTAATGTTTTAATTCTAGTAAGGACATGACAATACACCATAATTAAAGCAAACCATAAGAAGAAAGTAGGAATTTACATGGGGGGAGGTAAAGGGAAGGAGATAATCTGTGGGATTAGAAACATTACATTTGCACCAAACCTTTGCAAATCAAGGAACCTTAGCTTTACGATTCAAGTTAAAAAAAATCCAATCTCACATTTCTCATGTTTGGTTCCCTCTCTAGTGATGGAGAATACATCCACCAGGATATGTATGAAGCAATCTTACACTGAGTCGGACCACTGCTCCGGTACTATCTACTTTAACTAGCAGTAGTTCTCAAAAGTTTTTGGACTTACTATCAGATATCCTTTTAGCTAGACCAGGGGTGGCCAACCTTCCACCATTAGGGCTACTGTGTTCTTAAGAGTTGTGTAGAAGACAGAATCTTGGCAGCTGCAGGTACTGATGGTGCTGCTAAAGCAGCTGCGCCTGCTGAAATGCCCTCTCACCTATGCATCCATTTAAAGGGCCAGCATCCATGTTGAAAGGTTGGCCACCACTGAGCTAGACACTCCAGAGATATTGTACCTGTGCTTTTTGTGCCACATCCAGAACAAGCTGGAACTTCTCTGACACTGTTAGGTCTTCCTTTGGAGGTTCCTGCAACAAGATCACACATCTGCTATCAAAAATTAGGTATATGGATTAGATATTTTCTTTACATTTTACGGACAGTTATTAAGGGGAAAATCCTCTCATCTTCAATCACTGTGGATTCATATTATCTGATTTACCACCTGTAGTTTATTCCTAAATCTGGTTCTCTGAATGCTAGATAAACTTTCCAATAACAAATGTCTTCTATACAAACAGTTAACAACGGCCAAATGCAGTTAACAACGGCCTCTCCCTTAACGACAGGATTCAGGGGGGCATACTTCTAATATATCACCTTTAAAACATGAACCTTAGGTGGAACGCTTCTATTGTACACATGTATTCTTGCATCTTACACAAACTAAGTTCAGATAAAGCTCCAAGTCATGGTTTGGAGGACTTACAGTACAATCCTGTACATGTCTACAGAGAAATAAGCCTCACTGAGTTCCATGGGACTTGCTCACATGTAAGTAGGTATAGGATTGCAGCCTTAGATTGTATGGTGCACTCATGGGCACCCTTGTCCACTCTCACATCCTGATCCTCAATTTCCGGATGTCCTTTAGCTGTACTTGCCATGATGTACTATAACAGCACTAAGGGAGAAATCCACCGTAAGGATCCAGCCGGCGGCCCAGGGCCACCCACCGGATCCTATCCCTGTTCCGGGCCGCGCTGCTGTGGCCCGGAGGTCTACTCGGGGAAGGGGATGTTCGTCACCTTCCCTGGGTGTAAACCGGGGCAGGCCCAATCGGCCTCCTTGGATTTCCGCCAGCTAAATAGCTGGCAGAAGTAGGAGGAGGCCGTGTAAACGGCCGAGCCGGCCTGGTGGGGACGGAGATATGGCAGACACCATCCCCGTCCCCCCCTGGGCTGGCTCGGCCAACGGCCCCCATCCCTCACTGCCCAGACCACCGATGCGGCTGCCGCTAGAGCCTCGGGACGTCCATGCACCTGCCAGACGATGGAGTGAGGGCAGCCAGCCTTACGCCAGCCTCCCTTACTTGTGAGTCGTTGCAAACGTGCCTTACGGCATGTTTGCAACGGCTTCCAGCGACAGAACGCTCATTCCATCGTCAGACCCATAGTCAGGATCTGGTAGCCCAAGAAGTTTAACAGAGATAATCTGTTTAAAGATTTCTCAGTTATAAAAAAAACTGGTTGATTTGACTGTAACAAGGAAGGAGAAACACATGCAAGCAAAATGCAATTTTAAAATATTTTAGGGGGTGTGGCAGTAGCTCAGTACAAGAGCACATTCTTAGCATGCAGAAGGTTCCAGGTTCAATCCCCAGGCAGGGATAAGAGACTTCTGCCTGGAACTCTGGAGAGTCGCTGCCAATCAGAGCAGATAATACTGGACCACATGGACCAATGGCCTAACTCAGCAAAGGACAGTTTCCTTGGGTACAGTTTTAGTTCTTAAAAACATTCCCCAAAAATTCTCAAAATAATCTGGACTTACAATGGGCTCAGAAATTTCAGGCACAATACTCCACTGTATTCTCCAACCCCTAAAAATAAAGAAAACTTGTGATCAACAAGAAATTATCTTTTCCACATGCCTACATAACAGAATAAAAAAGAAATGCTTAAAAAAGGAACTTGTGTGGGCAGCCAACATCTTTTCAGACCTATTTTTATTATTTTTCCAAAATCCAACCACATATTTTCTATGTCACCCAGCCTTACAGAACCGTACATTCCTGAATATTCGAAAGATTGCCATGGACGAAAGTTTGGAGTAAATAATCTGTATGTCCTAGTCAAACACTACTTCAGCACAAAGGCATCATTAAACACAGATGCTCTTCAATCCATTTTCTGACAGCAAGAAGTCATGATGGCATTACAGTAATGTTTCTACACAAGTATTAATTCTGTGTACGCTACCACACCGAACTCCCTAATTGGGAACTATCATTTTGCAGCTTGTGATTGAGAACATGGCACTCCCTTGGAGCAAGTTTCAGTTTCTCTGTATCCAGATAAACATACTTGTTGACTAACAAGTGTTGTCTCTGAACTTCTAAATTCCAGTAACAGGGAAGAATTTTATGGCACACAAACTGTTAGGTCATAATCTTCACTGAACCTGGTAAAGGGAACTCTGCAATACACTTAGCACAGGAACAATGAAATACCGCTGAGGAACAATGCTCTGGAATGAGGTAGTGCGATATTTGTTCACTATATTTGAAATTCTGGGCATTTATTTCCTCCACCACACTACAACTGTGCCAAACTTTAATATGTCTGGAAAACTGGTTGAATGTCATTTACACACATGTAAAGAAAGCAAGTTATTTTAAAATAATAGCAATGGTCAGAAGCAACATGCCTTCTCAATTACAAAGATACTTACAAGATGGAGATGGTGGTATTATAAAAACACTCCAATTATAGCATTCTTGATTAAACTGAACATAGATCAGACATACTGGACAAAAGCCAGTGCCAAAACCCATCCTTATAATCTTTAGCATTATGCTACCTACTTAAAATGGAGGGCAAGATTCCTCTTATACAATCCTGATTTCTAAACACTTAAGACACATTAAAATAATTTTAATATAACTGGAACTACTTGTGTCTATTTAATAATAATTAACCTTAAAATAGGGCAAAGGGAAGACAAAATTCCTATTTAAAACAAATCATGGGTTCCCGTATTTAAAATTAGAAAGTTACAAACGAAAACCTCCAGAGAGCGTAAAGCAAAGTGATTACCTGGCTATGAGGTAATTTAGAGATAACCTCAAAATTGCTAAAAATAAGAACATAGGAATGGCCCAGCCATGCCATACAGCATTCATGTAGATCTACAGGTAAAACAAAAAACAAAGATTACAAATTAAATTGATGTTTTCATGAAATATCTATGCTAACACACTATCCTTCCAGGCTATTAAAACGGATGAGTGTGAAATCACCTCAATGATCACCACTCTAACAGCAAAAGCCTACCCATGTCTACTCTGAAGTAAACCACCCACAATTGCATTCTTGGCAAAAGCCGGTTTGCAGTCTTAGAAACATCCTCTCTCCCCACTGAATCCCACCACATTACTTTTCCCGTTTGTTTAGTTTTAATGTAATCTGGAAAAATTGACTTTAGATATAGACCAGAACAGTGGCCAGGTATCAAGCAGTATGTGTTTTTAAAGTGGGTCAACATTTGAAAATGTTTCAGTAAACATTTATAATGTTGCACAACTAATTAAGCGGCAAGCACACCTGGTTGTCATCATGACAATATTTATCTGCATCACCATTCTCTGTCCTGGAATTCTGCAACAGAAAGTCTAATTCAAGGATATGTATTTAGGGACACACACCCTCCCAAGCCAAATGAATTTAAGAACTATGACCAACTGTGTATATATATATCTTAGTTCACTTGAACAGAGGAAGGACAACTTACAATAAAGGCAATAGCAGAAGTGTAGATTGAATACCAGTCTGATAAGGCAGAAAGATTCTTCACAAAATTTGTGACAGGTTTGGCACCTCTCTCTAGGTAGAAACATTAAAACAAGACACAGTTCTAATTATTTATGCTTTAAAAGACAAACATCACACAATTTGAATTTGAAAGGGAAAAAATCTCCACCAACACTCAGTGCCTTAACTATTCAGCACCACTTCCCTTTGATTTACACACACAAGACATATCAAAAGCATTAAGCAATGGAAGAGAATGATGGTCCCATGTACAAACCATTTGCGTAACACAAGCAAGAACTATCCGCTGCATTCCTTACTCAGAGATGTCCCTACCTGACTTCTAGGAATCAGAAGACTAAAGCCTGATTCACACTAGACTTTTCCCGGCGCGCATGCCCCTGCCCTTGCGTCTGTCCCTGCGTCTGCGCTTGTATGCGCTTCTCTATGCGGTTGGAGGCGGGGACTGCTTGCCGCCTGTTGTCCCTCCTTCTGTCCCGCCTTCTTGAAGAAAGCGCAGCTGTGATTTGGTGAACAGAAGAAACGCAAGCATTCCCGCAAGCGCATCAAAAGATGAGGGGAAACCATCTTTCCTCCCTCGACGCAAGCTGCGACGCAAGCATGAAAACAGCCCCACAAGACCCAACGCAGATCCAAAACGAGCCGGGAAAAGGCTAGTGTGAATCAGCCTTAAGACTTCTCCCTCGATGATTAGAAGCTGAACCTGTAAACAGCCTTAAAGGAAAGGATTGTTCTGGAGGAAATATACTACATACAACACAGCAGCATTGTCTATAGAGTTTTGATCCAACAACCATCCTTGGATGTTGCAGTTTTCAAGTGATGGAAAGCATTCATCTCTTAAAGTGGACTTGAACTTAAGAGCAAGGAAGTATTAGCACATCAAAATACACCTTGGTAAGGGCCCAATACAGATCAAGAGACCGGGGGGGGGGGGGCTGGGGCTGTTAGTTTGCCTACCACAACCCTTCCTTTCAAAGGGATGGAACAAATAGGAGCACAGCCTGAATTCTTGCCATTCTTGTGGTGTGAGATGCCTCAGCATGAGGTCTACACTATTTTAAATTAATCTTAAGCAATTCCAACCCCTAGAGCCGATTTGTTTTTTAAAATAAAAATAAAAATAAACATACGACTTGCATAACTGGTTGGACTTGTTTGCCCAACAAAGGAGGGCTTGCTGTCTATAAACCTAGATTAAATGCAAAACTGAAATTGACCCAGAGCTATCATTCAGAATGCAGGCAGGCATCTGACGAGAGTCTTTTCTGTTCCATTCCTAGAACACATTCTGTTATTGTTTGTTTAGCAATTAGAACTGAAATCTGGAATACAGCCACAAGCAGAATATTTATTCATCTGGAAAAAAGGGGAGGCATTCATTTTTCCAAGAACAACTCAGTCTCAATGGGGACTTACTGAAAATGTATTATCTCCACTCTTATTAGTTGCTATATTGCACACACACTTTGTGCTATGGAAGGATCAGCAAGCTTTGTGCCTACCAAGGTTTATTGCATTTTAATGCTGCAATTAAGGGTCAAACTAAAAGCAACATTAAACCTACCTGTGCCTTTGTTTCCCTTGATGAGCTTTAAAAGGGGGGGGGGAGGGTAGAACTACTGTTTGCCCTGGGAAGGAAGCTGCTATTGGCATCTACTCTTAAATGTCAGACCCAGATACCAGTTTCTGGTCCCAATAGATATCTGGTTTCTGGTCCCCCAGATCCCAATGTATTTTGAAATATTTGTTCAGGGTAAAAACAGTATAATTGGTTTTTCCATTATTTTCCTTGGTTCGCTAAAACTGGGCAGAGTATTTGGCTACTTGGATTAAAGCAAATACCTTTGGTTGACAATTTCAGAGATTAAACAGAGACCAGGTCTGTCTATTACCCAGAAGCATGGAAAGTGCTCAAGTGTCACACTCCTGTTTCTCTACTGCCATTGGTGAATGCCATGCCAGTCACAGATCTTGCCTCCGGAACTTACCGTATTTTACGCTCCATAGGACGCATTGGTCCATAGGACGCATGCATCCTATGGAGCATAAAATACAGGAAAAAAAGTTTTTTACTTACCTGGGCTTGGGGGCGCTTCGGGGAGGCCTGTGGGGGCTTTGGGGAGGCCTGTGCGAGCCTCTGCAGGCCTCCCCGGTGTTCACTTCGGTCGAAAACAGCAATTTTCGGCCATTTCTGGAAATGGCAGAAAATCGCTGTTTTTGGCCGAAGTGAACATCGGGGAGGTCTGCAGAGGCTCGCGCAGGCCTCCCCGAAGCCCCCACAGGCCTCCCCGAAGTGCCCCCAAGCCCAGGTAAGTACAAGCTTTTTTTTTCTCTATTTTATGCTCCATAGGATGCATGCGTCCTATGGACCGATGCGTCCTATGGAGCGTAAAATACGGAACTCAACATATACGTGCAAGTAGAAATTGGGACTCCTACAATAATGCCCCCCTTTCCAAAACATAGGGGGGGGGAAAGCGTGCGTCCTATGGTGCGAAGCCTGGGCTTGGGGGCGCTTCGGGGAGGCCTGCAGAGGCTCGCGCAGGCCTCCCCGATGTTCACTTCGGGAGAAAACAGCGATTTTCGGCCATTTCCGGAAATGGCCGAAAATCGCTGTTTTCTCCCGAAGTGAACATCGGGGAGGCCTGCAGAGGCTCGCGCAGGCCTCTCCGAAGCCCCCACAGGCCTCCCCGAAGTGTTTTTTTTAGGCTTCGCACCATAGGACGCACACCTTTTTCCCCCTATGTTTTTTTTGGGGGGAAAGTGCGTCTTATAGTGCGAAAAATACGGTACTCTGCAAATGCCCACTTTGCAATGTGTACTATTCCCTACTTCTAAGTAAGATCCTGCGCTTTTAGTACTTCCTCAAGCTCTTCCTGGACTTCATTAAGATTAATTCTTCTGATTGGGCTGCAAAACTGGTGTGCAGAAATCGGATATTAAGGTAGCATCAAAAATAACTTGTTGTTGCATCTTAAGGGAAAAATTCTTGTCTTTTAGTTTACAAAAAAACAAAAACATAGCCCTGCTAATGCTATAAATACATTTCCATTCCCACAATGCATGGGGGAGGGGCCTGAGAGCGGCTGATGACATCCTGCAAGGTAGTCAGAGTTCTCCCACAATGCTATTTTTGGCTGGGGTTCTGGACAAGTTTGAAAGCGCAGCATACATACACAAGCCCTGCAATATATACTGTACTTCAGAACTATTGTGTCGGCACTTTAGGTTGGAGGAGTATGGTGGGCACTTACAACAGCTTTCAATGTAGTCCACTGTTAATGCCGCAGATCAGAGGCAACTACACTTGAGACATGCTGCTGCAATTGGCTGAGGTGGAATGAGGACTAAGGGGGAATTAACCTATTTTGTCACATGCAAATAATTTTTTTCAACAGAAGAACCAATATGCTAAACGCAATGCACAAAATACACAGGTTCTGCAGCAGCACCACAAACTGAATTTGAACAACGCTTTGCCGGGTTCACTGACAATGAATTTTGGATATGTGCAGATTCCTTTTCTTTTGCAGCAGAAGATTCAGAACCAAAACTACAATTACTTGAGCTGCAGAACTCCAAAATACTGAAAAACCAAAACACCTGGAATCTTTATCTGTACAGTGAAATAAAGCTGGAAAGTATTCTGCAAAATGCAACAAGCAAAGCAACTCCAGAAACAGGAAGACTTCCTTCTTTGAAAAAGCAGCATCTCTCACTAAGAATCTAAATGTTAATTAAAAAATGCTGCCACTCCTCCTTTACCTCAGTATCTTGCAAAGTGGTTTACAGTCCAATCCTATGCACGCACACTCAGAAATAAGTACCACAGAGTTCAGTGGGATTTACCTCCCCAGCAAGTGTGTGTAAAACCTAATCTACACTTTTTGCAGAGTGAAGTGGTGGAATTCTGATCTGTTCCACTTCAGATTGCAGGTGGGAAGTCATACGTTTGAATCCTCCTCCTCCTTGCCAAAGACATTCTGCATGTAGAAAACTAGCAAATCAGGGAAAGGTCTGAACTAAACTTTTCCTTCAGCTGTGTTCCTTACTACTTGCAGTGAAGGGGGGGGGGTTTGCATGGGGAAGCATTCTAAAATACTACCCCACACCTGCATAATAAAATGGATCAGTTCAGATTGCCAAAAAAAAGTCAGTGCCCTATGGTTGCAGTCTCCTGCTGCTGCTGCATTTTTGCAGCAACTTGTTCTATTTATAGTTGTACTCAGAATGAATTTAAAATTTGCTTGCAAAAAGAGTTGTTTAACGAAACTTGTCTTTTCAAAACCAAGTGGTTGAATTAAAAGGATGTAGCATCTCTAACATAGCCTCCTTTCAGGAGGTTAATGTTGTATGGGGTACAGATACTTTTCTATAGTTAGTTAATGTGGTTGTGTGGGGCTCTTGAATTTTTTTAAGTGGTCCTTAGAGCTATTGGAGTTGTGCATTCTGATCTATAGTTTCTCCCCTCTATTTAAAGAGTAGCTTTCAAGAGGCTACAAGTCTAATTACCGTTTTCAAATGAGTACGTTAAAAGAGAGTTCAAAATTCTTTTCAGACATAGCATAATAAAATACTAAAAGGAAAAATCTAAGGTTTGCACTCCTTGTCACTTTGGTTGCTCCTAATAAAATTACCACATTATGTCTTTTGGATTATTCCTAAAGGACCAACACATCATCATCTTGTTATCTAAGCGATTTTCAACATTTTTCTTATGGCACTCTGACTGCTATGGTCTTCACCTCTTGTGATGTCACTTCCGGCTTCTGATGTCACTTCCAGGTTCAACACTGCAGCACGGTTTCTAAGGCAACTGCCTGTAGTAACGAATTGTCTCTCCCTCCTCCTCTACCGGCTTCTTAGAGCCATCCTTGGTCCATCCTTAGAGCCGGAAGAGGAAGAGGGACAGATAATTTGTTACTACAGATAGTTGCCCTAGAAACACAGCCACCGAACCCAGAAGAGTTTTTCAGCAATTTTCAACTGCTGTGCTTCAAACTCCCGCAGCACACCAATGAGCCGTGGCACACCAGTTGAAAATCACTGTATTATCTTGATCAGTGGAAGAATTATTTAAGCACTAAATTAAGACCATAAGAACATATGACGAGCCTTGCAGGATCAGGCCAAAGGCCCATCCAGTCCAGCTCAGGTTCGTCATTTCATGCTTGTTACATTTTAGATTTCTATAACATTGGATGTTTGAAGTATATCTTGCATGGTGGATTCATTCCACACCCAGTGCACGATAGCAGGTTAACAAATTTGCACCATTTATATTGCTACAAGATCACTCTTTTTTGCATGTCATATAACATTTGTATATTATATATAAATTACTAAGTGACAAATGTTGCAAACTTACTTCGAAAAGCAATTAGATACTTACTTAGTCGTCTCATATTTTCTGTAAGCCTGGAAAATAAAGGAAAATGTGATTTACCTCCATAAAGGATGAACAGATTTCTGTTTCCCACAATATAACCGAGACAGATTTGATTCCAACGCCATACAGGTGTCCCCCGCTTAATGACGGGGATACCTTCTGGAAAATCCATCGTATAGTGAAAGCGTTGTTAAGCGGGCCTTTAGATAAGGGCTTGGATGTTCAGCACTGTAGTTCTTAATCACAGCGCTGAACATCCAAGCCCTTACCTCACGCGAAACAGCTGATGAGTTGGGGCTTTAAAAAGACGCGTTTTTTCTTTAAAATTCAGCATTTTTAAGAATAATAATGAAATGGGCCTTCCCATATGACTTACCTTCTAGCACTAAGTGGTTCCTCCGTTTCCACCGTATTTTCTTCTGGCTGAAATCTGAAGTCTTCAATATATTCCCCAAATTTGTCATAAACCCACTTTTGAACTCTCGAACACACCATGTGGCTGCGGTTATCTAATGATTAAAATAAATAAATTTTAGTTATTGCTAAAAGGTCAGCTATATAACTGCTTGTACTTGTACTAGAAATCTTCTAGACGGCAGCATACTGTACATGGCACTGCCAGGGGCTTATGGCAGCACAACATTTGGAGACAGACCTTTTCCACAGCCAAAGGCCTGGTCACAGAATTGCTCATAGAAAAAAGACTATGCATGACTACACACCATCTATGAATTCCAGTGCCTCAACATAGAGACCACCCATACTGGATTGCAAGAATTTCACTGAGAAACTGGCATTGTAGCCGACTGGTTTACTGTTATCAAAAACATCTGACAACTGGTGAGACTGTGTCCCACTGGCCTCAGAGTCTGGCATCTTGCCCAGGTGTCAAGGCTTGACCCTTCCAGGATTACCCTGACCAGCATCAATACAATGCTTTGCCCTTCTAACCCAATCAATGGCTTAGAGATTCTCCATCACAAAGAGGCAGGGGTAAATGCAAAGTGGGATATCATCATGGGGATTTCTCTAACAGGCTGTTCCATTTACACAGACACTGTTAGCATGTTTTGTGTAAGTGTGTTGGTAAAACAGGACGTGCACCTCCCTGGTTCAAACCCAACATCCTGCTAAACCACAATTTCAACTGGCCATAGTTGAGAAGCCAAACACAAATGGACAAGAGGCAAACCATGTCGGCGTGTCTATTTCTGTCCTCTCAACATTCAGCTTCATAAATTCAGGAGAACTATAACCATAAGCTACCGTTTGTCACTTCAGACATATAGTCAACCCACTGTTTCAGATTTGCTACAGTTGGAAGTCATATGTTATCAATTCAGATATTATGGCAAATCAGAGTTAAGCTTCCTCAACCATCACTTGACATGATATCTCAATATGAATTGAGCCTCTGAGTGGCACAAAGCACGGATCTTATGAACAGTCAAGCCTAACGTGACAGGAATGTGTGAAATACTTCACTCTCACATTTTACTTAAACTATAAACCAAGGTCCAGAAAACATTTCCACTATCACCACACCAAACTGCTTCATAAACGTTTCAGGCATATGACTCACAGCGCAATCCGACTTAACTTTTGTGCCGGTTTAACCAGAGGCGCAACGAGAACGGGAGGCCCCAGAACGGAAAAGGGATTCAAATCCCCTCCAAAAGAGAAATTCAAAGGGGTTAAACCGGCACAAAAGTTACGTCGGATTGCGCTGTAAGTCACTATAATTTTTCTTAAAATGTTCAAATGTGTTTTTCGTGAGCCACGGTGAACAGGAAGCAAGGCCTTTGCTGCAGAAGCAACAGGATCAAATTATTACTTAATGATTTATGTAACCAGTGTTTACAGAGAAAGTAGGTCCTAGAGAGAGCAAAGCTTTGAAAGATAAGAAAAACAAAAAGAGGTTAAAGAGAGAAGTTCACATAAAGAACAAGATAGGAATTTAAATAGTTTTGCACTATGGGCTAAAAAAACAAACAAAGAGATAATGGGAGAGGAGGTCATACCAAGAAGTGATTTTAGATATTCATATAAGATATGAATTTAACATGCATTTAGTTTATGAATTTAAAATATGAATTTGAGATACAAACTTTAAACAGCTTTGTACTTTGCTCATACACAAGATGGAAAACTGCTTCAAGAACTACCACAACAGCTCAGTTTCAAATAATTCATCCATAAATGGCAGATAAGTCTCACAAAGATCACCCTGCATTAGTATGTGAGAAATTCTCAAAAATGGTAGACCCATTATCTTCCTGCCCCACTTATAAATCCCGCTTCCTCCCAGCCGACAGGTATACACATTTAACTCCTGTTGCGTATATACACCCTTGAGTAAAAATGCCTTAAGGGCCCAATCCTATTCAACTTTCCAGCACTGATGTAGTCACAATGCAGCCCTGAGGTGAAGGAACAAACATTCTGTACAGACGTGGGTTCTATGGGATTTTCAGCCATGTGTTAGAAATTGAAGAATAAAGAAATATATCGTCCAAAACTTGCCTGAAGAAATTCCTTTTCTACTCGATCCCCAGTAATATGGGTGCCGCTTTCAAGGATTATTCAGAACAGACAGGCACAAATAATTCTTTAATCCTCTGCTTTACGTTTCCTCCCGCCTTGGGACATTGTCAAAAGCTAAAAAGAAGAACACTCAGCAACTTGCTGGTAGGTAGGAGGAAACGTAAAGCAGAGGATTAAAGAATTATTTGTGCCTGTCTGTTCTGGATAATCCTTGAAAGCAGCACCCATATTACTGGGGATCAAGTAGAAAAGGAATTTCTTCAGGCAAGTTTTGGACGATATATTTCTTTATTCTTCAATTTCTAACAATTTAACATGGCTGAAAATCCCATAGAACCCACGTCTGTACAGAAAATAAGCCATGAAAATCTGCATGAACAAACATTCCCTTACCTTGAAGAGGTCTCTGTGACTGCCTCCCTCCCCACTGCAGGATGCAGTGCATGCCCCTATGGCACGGCTACATCGGTGCTGGAAAGCTGGATAGGATTGGGCCCTAAGGCCTTTATGGGACCTATTCTAAGCAGCTGTTACCTTCTTTTTGCAGCCACGATCCACTGATCTGACACCTTTTTAGGGTAGTGGATCGCAAGTACCCAGCATCCATGGAAATAAAGAGTCGGAGGACAACATTTTATCAGAAAAAATAGTGCACTTTCGCATGCCGCCTCAACCAGATGTGGCAATTTCTTGGTCAACTAAAAACCTTCATATCATCAGATCATGGACGCAGAGTGTTCATGCAGCAAGTCTTTGATAGAACTATGCATTCCTCTGACTATTTCAGCCTTGCAAGTCCTAAGTAATAGAAGCTTTTCTTCCTGCCCACCTTCCATGGTTCTTGGGATGGAGGAAAGCCTGATGGGGAATAACCAAGAAAGCTAGGAAGAAGCCAAAGATACCTGTTCCATTGGCTTGCGTCTGTGCTTTTACAGGTTGCGGAGTAGGAGGTGGTTCTTCTGTTCTACAAACAAAGAGCAACAACATTAGAATATCTGTCTGTCAAACAACAAAAATGAGCAGACACGTTATGTAAGAGTAGAAGTTACAGGCCCTGCCCTGGGTAAAGAGACAGCTCAGAGTATGGAACAGGCAGAAAGGCAAATAGTGGGAACTGGAAAGGCAAGAAAAAGAGGTAAATGCAGTTTTGCATTGCACTTTGCATTGTGAAGTTGTATATAAGGGCCCGGGGGGGGGGGGATGACAACAGGACTCTTGCATTGCTTATGACAATGTGTTACCTACAGCTTTCTTTTCATTTTTCTTATTGTCTTTCAGAACGAGGCTTCTACTCTTTCAAATTTAGTTTGGTAGCTTTTTTGTATTGTTAATTATTTTCATACTCATTTATAAGGAACTGGCCAAGTGCTGCATTTGCTGCACATAGGAAAGCTCTTCTTTTTTGACCAACATGCATGGGCCCAGTTATGTTCCTAGAAGTCCCAGTGGTCTGGAAAAAAAAAAAAGATCTAGCAATCCTAAACCTACTTATTAGTATGCAAATTCCACTGAGCCCAATGGGACATGCCTAGGATTGCAATGCAAGTTTCACAAGCTTTCCAAAAAAGACAAGACCAAAACAAGATTTGAGCTCTTAGTGGCATGTCTGTCCACACCAGCGCTCTCTGCATCAATTAGCGTGTTCCACCCTTCCTTACAAATAGCTGCAATGGAATTACCGGTACTTGCAAGGATAAGCAACCCAGCCTGCTGAGTCAAGCAGCAAACTTGGAAGGGACAATGTTGTTTGCAATTCCTGTTCAGAGCTTGCAAGGAGCTTAGTGTCCTTAACAAGGTGCATCCTTCAATCATGGACACACTGGGAGCTAGACACAGACTTACTGTCTGTTTGGGTACCACAATGACACAGGCTATTTAACCTCAAAAGCAGCTGAAACTGACACACCTCGAGTGCAACACTAACATAACCACATTTTGCCTACAGCCCCAAGTTGTCCTGAATTCTGAGAGAAGATTCACACCCATTTACACTACATCCATTTAACATCTTAATTGATAAAATGCTGTGTCTTTTGAGCATAGCAGTTCAGGCTCATTTGAGTTTAGTCACACTGCAATTAGAGTAGCATGAAATGTCATTTAGAAGCTGGTCATAAATGGCTAATGACATATAATTTTACACAGCAGCAAAGTACAGGTTTACATACTTCCATTCAACTCCAATCCAAGAGTTGGCGCCAAGAAATTAACAAGCATGCTTATTTTTACAGCTGGCATCCCATGCTGCACAAGCCGAAAAGGAAGACTGACCCAAGATGCTCTTGCTATTTATTTGGGCATCTTCAAAGAGGACCTGGGGCTGTGAATGTTGAAGTGGCATATCAGTTTGTTTTTCTAAATGATTCAGAAACATATGTTCTGGCCTTTAAGTTGCAGTTCTCTTATACTGAGCAGTGGAAGAGTAATTGTACCTATTCACTCCAGCACTGTCTCCTGCCCAGTGGCTGTTTGCTGGTATCTCCCTTATATCGTTTGTTTAAAAGATTTTGAGCCTTTTCAGAACAAGAAGGCATCTTCTCATTTCTTTGGTAAACTGCTTTGTGAACTTTTCTGTTGAAAATCAGCATATTATTATTATTATTATTATTATTATTATTATTAAACAGCTTTTTAAAAATCAAATTTTATTGCATTCCAGTATAATTTATAGCCTTGTACATTGCCGTGAACCATTGTTATTGGTGAAGGAAATAAAAATGAAGTCCATTGGGCCACGTTACACTAATCCTGCACCAGGTCCACTGGCTGCCTATACATCTCCTCTGTTCAATTCAAGCTGCTGATTATGATCCTTAAAACCCAAAATGACTTTGGCCCATAGGACCTAAAGGATCACCTCCGCCCCGTACAAGACTGCCTGTGCTCCGAGGTCAATAGGAAAGGCTCTCCTGTGACCCCCACTGCCCTCTGAGGTGTAGCCACTGGCATGTGGGAGAGAACAGCACCCAGGAGATGGGATGCCTTGCTCAGAGTGGGGGGTTCATACAGTTCTCTCATTGCAGTGTTTCCATCACTTTTTAAAAATACATCCCTTTAAAATGACTTTGAACCTGAACTGAAGGATCTTGTTTAAGAAGTTTTATCCCTCAGTTTTTTAATGATTGACTGTGGTAAGCTGCTTTTGAACCCTGGAAAAGCAGGGTAAAAATATGAATTCATTTTAAAAAGGTTGTTGGCTGTCAAATGGAAACCGAAGGCTAAAAGTCAAAACAAACCAAAAGGCTACAACTGGAAAGCGCAAGAGAAGTTTTAACTCGGCACCCCAAAATTGGAGCGTGAAGACGTCTGGCAAGTCTCTTTGCCTGTCACCAGCTTGGAATAGCTTTGTCAAAGAATTCAACCCGCCAAAGCATGGGAAACAGAAAACAGGGAGACTATGACACTTACAGATAACATGTCACTCCGAAGCCAAATAATCAGAACACAGAGGTCACAGTAGAAACAGCAACAGCAGCTATAACCTCCAGCTTGATGCCACCAGCAATTATAGTTTTGTTAGGCAATAAAACTAGCTCACAGTCTGTAAAACACAGTGGCGACAGAATGCATTTCACACCAGACAAATGGTCCCTCCGACCATTTCAAATCATTTAGACATTTGTTCCACTGGCAACGTGCCTCCTGCAGCAGATGCTGCACTAAGTACTAGGCAATCCCAGGGCATCCTCCTAGGAAAGCCTATTAAACTGATGTCACTGCGCTGTTTAGTATTTCTCCTCGATACGGGCATGATAGAGAGACATTACAAAAAAGAAAAAGCCTCCCATTTTTATTACTTCTTACTGTAGCATCTTTCCATCTTCCCACATTAAAACATGGCTGAAGTGTATTTATCTTTGCAAGGAACACATGTGCTCAGGTGTCCCCTACCCCTCAGCCTGTGGAATGAGCAGAGGGATGAAGAGCAGAAGTTACTCGAGCAGGAGAAGCTGGTACACTTAAGCCAGTCTGGATGACAACATCGGCTCTGCCCATGACTTCCGTTGGCTTTTTAGCCCACATTCCCAAGAGCCGAGATGCTGCAACTTTTAATCAAATAATTTTGAGAGTACATGGAACCTCCATATATGAAGCTATGAAGAGAGTGTTTCCTCAAATACATATGAACTATTATCAGATGGCTCCAGTTGTGATGTACAGGGGGACCCCCGTATCCGCGGGGGATACGTTCCAGGCCCGCCCACCTCCACGGATACGTGAAAACTGAGGATAAGGACGAACGCCCCCTCTGCGGTTTTCTGAGCCCCCACCCCATGTGACCCCTCCCCAGGTGCTTACGTTTTGCGAAGCAACTTTGTTTCTTCCTTCAACAAATGGGATAAGCAGCCTCCAGCTGCTTATTGCAGGCAAGCAGAGCGAGACGAAGTGCTAGATAGGCTCTGAGAGCAGGCCATACTGTACCTGGTATAATAGGTTTCGCTTACCTTGTTTTAAGTACTTCATTGACTTTTTGTTCCAGTTCTATCCTCCTCTGCCGTTCTTTTTCTAGCTCTTGCTTCAATGTTTCAGCATTTGTTTCTTCTCTCAGCTTCCTGAGCTCTTCCTCTGTGAAAGGGGGAAGAACACACACAAAGGTGAGTTTACCTTGATCACTGCAGTAAACCGAACATCAAAGCCATAGCTAACACTGTTCAAATGTGGTTCTCTCCCTGGAATTTGGGCTCACATACTCCCTCCTGCTGCAGAGAGAACGACCAAACCGGTGAATTCCAGGTTTATTTCAAGCATAGTGCCTCCTCTGATCCTGCAAAAATTCTTCAATAATCAAATTTGCTATGTAGTCTCGACTCCTTCCAAGATCCAGTGCTTCAGCCTTAGGAACAGAATTTAGCTCAGTGGCAGAGCTCTGCAACAACAACAAAAAGTCCTTACACAGACCAATGAAGAAAGCTTTTGAAGCCAGCATAGCATTGGACTAAATGCCTTAACTCTATTGCAGACAGACTTATGATTCAAAAGTATCACCAACCATTCATTTCTACAGACCACTTTATGAAGCAATTATCCAAATAAAGGTCATGAATATAAGTAAAGGTAAAGCATCTTCTTGCGAAAGAAGCTTTCATAAACCTAACATGCGCACTGTACCGTGTTAACCTACAGAACCTTTATGCTATTCATACAGTAATCTGTATTAGCAGCAAGGAGGGTAAAATTCCAAGATTAGGATCAATTTTGGAAAACAGCAAAGAATCTTGTGCATGGGTTTAAAAATGAGAACACATTTATTGTTGCATGAGCTTTCCGTAGGATTCTTCATCAGATGCATCCAAGGTATCTACCAGGCATGTGGTACATGAAAGCATGTGCATGCCTCAATAAGCCAAATTCCACTGCTGATGCATGATCAGGAAAGATTTACTTAACCATTTTTTTCCAACAAGGGCTACACAGAGCCAGGCTTCATGAAAAGCTTCAACAACTTACGATACCTTCAACAAGGTATTCAACAAGTTGTGATTCACTTACCCCATATATACTCGAGTATAAGTCAATATCATGGATAAGTCAAGGGCAAAACTCAGAGTACTGTATTAATTTCTTTGAATTCTTTAAAATGACCAGTGATTGTTCTGAGGCAGCAACAGAAATTCTCCAAGCAGGAAAAAAAAAAAGAAAGGTGAAGGAGCTTATGGGAGTTGTAGGCTTTGTGAGGAGTACAGTGCTGCACTTCCATAGCAGCAGCCCTCACAAAGCTACAACTCCCATAAGCTCCTTCACTTTTTCTTCCTGTTTGGAGAAGAGCTCCGTTTCTGTGCTGCATCAAAACAAGGTAAAATAGCTCTTTTGTTTTACCCACCCCCATGCGTCCTCCTTCTTAGCCAAGTCCCCACCACCACCAAGCAGCTGTTCTTAGAAGCCCCATGTATAAGGAGACCCAGGTTTTCAGGGTCAATTTTAAGGCATAAATTTTTAGACTTATACATGAGTATATAGGGTATGTTGTAACCACATTCAAAGGAGCATCCCTCTGAATATCAGATACTGAGGAAGTGTTTGTTGTCTTCACGCACTGGTTATGGGCTTCCATAAAGCATCTGGACGTTGTTGCAAACAGGAAGCTGCACTACATGGATCAGATCTGACATTCTGCGGTGGTCAGATAGTCAGATAGCATATAGTTTCATGTGCTTCTCCTTGGGGAGGGGAGGGAAGATCACTGCACCTTGAGAGAAAATGACTAGGAAATGACTAGGAAGGGTTCCAAGTGCTTGTACCAATGAGCATCTGCCACAAGCAACATGCACAGCAAGAAGTGTGCTTTCATACTAACATTGTGAGAGAACCAAACAGTGCACCGTTCCCCAGCTGAAACTGCCACTTCCTGGTCAGCTTTTGCATACCTGTGCATTCTCCCAAGCGGAATCAAAGAAGACGGGGTCATTAACCTTGAACAAACTGTCGGAGGCAAGCCCATAAGGCTAAATTTACAGTAACCAAAGGAGAACAGCAGAGGCCAAATTGACCAACGATGGCACTGGCAGCCTTACACCACCAGTTAGTCCTACCGGCAAATACTACTATTTCCCAGGGTAAACATGTGGCAGAAATAGCTTTACTAAGCCTATGTTAATTATGGCAAATCTCTTTACAACCGATTTCAAAAATAGTAGTTGGGATCAAGAGCGCTGTATAATTGGCATTGAGTTGGCTGACTAAAATCCCAATCTCATGCTGTCAAACTGGTTCATCTCTTGGCTCCAAGAGATCTTGGAGGCTCCAAGGGTCTTGGAGGAAGCTGATTATCTGGATCCATTCCAGTCTGGCTTCAGGCTGGGGTTCAAGACAGAGATGGCCTTGGTCACCTTGGTGGATGACCTGCGCAGGGGACTAGACAGGGGGAGTGCATCCCTGTTGGTCCTGCTGGACCTCTCGGCGGCTTTTGACACCATTGACCATGGTGTCCTCCTGGGTCGGTTGGCTGGGTTGGGGCTTGGAGGCACCGTTCTGAGGTGGTTCCGCTCCTTCCTGGCTGATAGATCCCAGAAGGTGGTGCTGGGGGATGCTTGTTCGGCACCCTTGCCCTTGGAGGTGTGGGGTGCCACAAGGGTCAATTCTATCCCCCATGCTGTTTAATATCTATATGAAGCCGCTGGGAGAGGCCATCCGGGGGTTTGGGGTAGGGAGTCATCAGTATGCTGATGACACCCAGCTCTCTCTCTCCTTTCCACCCGACTCCTAGGGGGCAGTCGATGTCCTGAATTGTCTGGAGGCAGTTGGGAACTGGATGGGGGCAAATAAGCTGAAATTAAATCCTGATAAGACAGCGGTTCTTCTGGTCCAGAAGTCTACAGGTATTGGATCATCGTCCTGCTCTGAATGGGGTTGTACTCCCTCTAAAGGAGCAGGTCCGCAGCTTGGGGGTTCTCCTGGATGCGCAGCTGCTCCTGGATTCCCAGGTGGCGGCTGTGGCCAGGGGGGCTTTTGCCCAGCTTCGGCTGGTGTGCCAGCTGCGACCGTACTTGGATCGTGCAGACCTGGCCACAGTGACCCATGCCCTAGTGACATCTAGACTAGATTACTGCAATGTGCTCTACATGGGGCTGCCTTTGAAGACTGTTCGGAAACTGCAACTAGTGCAGAATGCGGCTGCCTGAGTGGTTGCCGGAGCCTGTCGGTTCAACTCAGTCGGGCCGCTGCTTCGGCGGCTACACTGGCTGCCAGTTCGTTTCTGGGCACAATTCAAAGTGTTAGTTTTGACTTTTAAAGCCCTATACGGCTCGGGTCCAGAGTATTTGAGGGACCGCGTCCTTCCCTATAATCCGACCCATTCTCTGAGGTCATCGGGGGGGGGCTGTTAACCGTGCCGCCATTGACGGAGGTGAGGGGGATGGCGGCACGAAATAGGGCCTTCTCGGCAGTGGCACCCCAATTATGGAATTCCCTCCCCCTGGAATTAAGAACGGCTCCCTCTTTAGAGACCTTTCGGCAGGGCCTTAAGTCGTTTTTATTTAGATTAGCATTCGATGCCTGACATGGTGGGCTGGCTTTTTAACAAATGGCTTTTAACAAATGAAAATATAGGTGAACCACTGGGGTTGTTTGTCTTAATTGTTTTAATTATTTGTTTTTAATTATTTTAATGTATATACGTATTTTAATGTTTTATTGTAAGCCGCCTTGAGTGCCCTTGCTGGGAGAAAGGTGGGGTATAAATTATTTAAATAAATAAAAATAAATACAATCTCAGTTTCACAGGAAGCACCAGAAATGAACCAACGCTCAGTACCACTGACAGCCTTGTATCTACTGATCACAAGTACATACACATTTGATGACCAGATCAGGTACATGATTTCTGCACAGAATAGTCTTTTTAGTCAAAACACAGTTTTTAGAGCATTTACATTTTTTAAAAAAAAAATCAACCATTTGTTTATGATGGAAAAACACAAGTTTTCAAAAGAATTTTATTAATTGCCTACTTGAACAAGCCAACCTCAGAATACTTGTCCCTGCATTACAACAGAAACTGTTCCACATAGCTTGCTGTGACCAATTAACTAAGCACTTTACTAAGCAAAGTGCACCGGTAGATGGTAGAGGACAAGATGCAGATCAACAACCGGAAACTGAATCCAGAAAAAACAGAGGTCTGCTTAGTTAGAGAACTGTGATGCAGGTATTGGACTGTCAGCCTGTTCGGAAAGGGGTTGAAACTCCCTCTGCAGGAGCAGGTTCACAGTTTGGATGTCTTCCTGGACCATCAGATGACAACAGTGCCACAGTGTTACAGTGGCACTAGAGGGTCATTTGCCCAGCTTTGGCTGATGCTCCAACTGCGATGCTACGTGAATGAAATTAGGTCCAACCACAGTGCTCCACATATTGGCTGTATCAAAATTGGATTATTGTAACGCGCTCTATGCGAGACTGTCCTTGAGGATCATCTGGAAACTGCATCTCAGACATCATAGTTTAAACCAGGGGTGGCCAACCTTCCACCATTAGGGCTTCAGTGTTCTTCAGAGTTGTGTAGAAGACAGAATCTTGGCAGCTGCAAGTGCTAATGGTGCTGCTAAAGCAGCTGCACCTGCTGAAAGGCCCTCAGCTATACAACCATTAAAGGGCCAGGAGGATTCATGTTGAAAGGTTGGCCACCCCTGGTTTAAATGAACAAAGAGCACACTCATCTACAAAAGCTGCTACCTTGGGAGCAATCTACTCCGGGTGAGCTTGCTTGCTTGCTTGCTGTGTGTGTGTGTGTGTGTGTGTGTGTGTGTGTGTGTGTGTGTGTGTGTGTGTGTGTGTGTGTGTGCGCACGCGCACCCTGGCAGTTTACCACTGGATGTGCTCCTACCACCGTAGGGTTTGCGTTTGATTTGGGAGTTTGGTGCCAATTTACTGTTTCGCGATCCAGCAGTAGTTTTCGGCTGTTTCCCCAGGATGCTTGAAAAGAGACAGTGCAACTGATTAGGGTGCAACTGATTAGGGAGTACAGTGCAGCAAGTCACACATCCCACTAATTAGCTGCACAACAGAAGGAGCCGTCGAGCTGTGGACTCATTCTAGTTCCCTCCTTGCCAATGTTCCAACTCCACCAAGCAGCGATCAAACACCTTCAGAGGTTCCAAGCAACAGTTCCCCTACAGCTTCAGTAAGACTTTCCATCTTCCATGGTGTTGCGAACAGACATGATTCCTCACTACAAAAATCAGGCGATGACCCTGTTGCTCCCTGCCTTTCCTAAAAATCTTTTTCTCTAACAAAATTACAGAAAAAGGTGTCATAATGTTGGTGCCGTTACGGTACACTCAAGAAAACAAGAATCAAAACATCCACCATCCCTTTCTGCTGAAAAAGTGTGCATGTGGGCAACACACACAGACAAACATGGGGTGGAATTCTTGCATTCTGCTGTTCCAAGTCAACCTTTCCCTTCGGTGGTTGTGCATAGAACTTCTAGTTCCGCTCTGACCCAGCAGGGAGAGGTGGGCGACGGGACAGGCAAACCAGCATAGCACCATGGCAACTGAGGAGATACGCAAGGATGGGGCAGAGATACTGCCACTGTGGTGCTTTGATGTGCTGGAAATTATCCAGAGTGAAATCTAGTAAGCCTACCAATGCACAGTGAAGACTTTCGTTTAGCATGTGCTGTTCGACTTCAATTTCCGATGTGTGGGTGGGTGGGAAGGAGTGTTTTGCCTGAGGTCTGTAAAAGACAACATCTTGTACTAAAATATATTGCTACCCATATTGCTACAATCTTCAAGTGAAACAAGGAATTCAAGTGAAAGCTGACCTTTCACTTCCCTGGGCCCCAATAATCCCCTCCAAAATAATCTGTCCTAGTCCATATGAAGAGTGCCTACAATTCAGAACTGCGGTTTGTGACAAACCACGGCACATGGCTCCACATGGATTCCTTGGGTTCCGCCCTATAGTTTAACAACACCCAAGAAGCCCATCTAGTCATGTATTCCTACATCCACATTTGTCCTAGTTGTTTAACAAGGCTCCACCTGGTGAACTGCCAAGCATTAGAGAGCCAAAAAGATAATGTAGGTCAGCCTAGCCTGTATCATCATCATGATTGGTCTATTTGAGAGGCTTAGTTGTCAACTCATCCACTGGAGAGCATCACAGCAGAAATTAGAAAGCATCCAAAATAGAACAGGACTGAATAAGTGTGCTTACCAAGAAAAACAGTGTATTAGCAATGGATTTGTATATCGCCACATAGGACTAGAGCCCTAAAAGGTTTTATTTATTTATATATTCACATTCACCACCACCACCCGCCCCCACCATCCTCTTGGTATCAGTGGAGCCTTTAGAACGACTCATAAATTATATAAGCAACAGTAAAAATCACAGCATAAAAGCATATCAATAAATGAAGCAGACAAGCACAGCACAGCAGACATACTAAAAGCATTCAACAAAGAATTGAAGAGGTTTTCTGGAAGAAAGATGTTTCTGCTTGGCATCTAAAAACTAAAAGTTGCTTGATGGGCCTTTTAAGGCAGGGAGTTCAAGAACAAACTTCTGGCACTAAATTGGCCTGCTTCTTGTCACCTTTATAGGTGTAAAGCTTTATAGCTTTATTAGGCTGCTTGTATCTGAAGCAGGATTTCAGCCCATGGGAGGAGCTTATGCAATCTATGTGAGACTGAATCAGATGCATGTAAACACTTCCAACGGATTACATTCTCCATTAGAATCTAGACTAGAATATAGACTCTGTTAGAATCTAGAGTAGAAAGACACCACCTTTGCCACCTCACTCAATACCATATCTCAGTGCTGCAACCCTTGCCTAGGAGAACCAAGTACAGATTTCTACAGCAACCCTGTTCGGAATATAAGCAAAACCAACAATTCTATGCAATGCATTAGCAAATTGACAAACTGATTTTCTGCAATCTAAGAGGACGGTTATTATTATAACCATCGAGTGATAGTTAAAAGACTACTATAAAACAGTAGCACAGCAAAAAGGAGAAGGCTCACACGACACCTCCTCACAAGCCTTTTTATTTAAAGATTTCTGTCCACATCCTCAAAAATCTAAGATGCCAATCATGCCATTTACAGGGAGCTCAAAAGAGATAATGAGGCTGGGCCCACAGCTCAGAGGACTCTTTCCTGGCAGGCAAAAATTCAGCAATCTACAATTTCTCAGCATGGCAAAACACTGCTGTGATAACGTTACCTCCTCCCCGCCCCCCGCCCCCAAACTTAAAAGATTCCATGAAGGTGTCTGTCCCAAATACATGCACCTTTCTTCCTTTTGCGTTTTATTCCAAGGTGTGTGGAGGAAACTCTACCCTGCTAACTGGGCAAGAGGCACTTTTTCAATTGGTGCTCCTCTTATATTTAGCAGGGGGAGAGTAATTGCCCCCCTTTCACCCCAGCACAGTGTCTTTTCTGGTGGCTGTTTGCTGGTGTTCCTCTGCATCTTTGTTAGATTGTGAGCCCTTCTGGGACAGGGAGCCATTTAATCATTTGATTTTTGTCTGTAAACCGCTTTGTGAACTTTTTTGTTGAAAAGCGGTGTATAAATAATAATAATAATAATACTTTCAATTCAGGAATACTTCCAGGGCTGCTGTGGAGACATGAAAGGGGTCTTTGGAAAGCGCCTTGGATTCCTGGGAGCCTCTGACAATTGCAGCTCTTTTTTCTCCAGTTAAACTCTTCAACTCTGAGCCATCCCTTTTGGAAGTTACAATAGGAGCAGCCTAGCAGGCAGAAATTGGATCATTTCCTCTTGCACCTTTTCTCCCCTTTGTGTTCCTTGTGTTTTAAAAGTTCCACTACTTTAGTTCTGGAAGAAATTCCCCCTTTCAGCTCAGGAATATCTTCAGGCAAAGGCCTTGGATTGCTGGGAGCCTCGGACAATTGCAGCTCTTTTGTTGCCATGTAAATCTCAATCACTCTGAATCATCCTTTTGGGGAATGCAATAAGACCAGCCAAGAAGGCAGAAATTGGGCCATTTCCTTCTCCCTCATTTCAGCAAGATCAGGGATTCGACAGCAAAGGTGCTTGCCTAAACCAACTGCTCCAGAAGTGCAAGCCTAGTCTCCGATTCTAAAGTTGCAGGACTGGAGCCAGGAGCGAAGCCATGAATCAGCAAACATGGGAAGGTCCAGAAGCAGAAGAGGGATCAGGAGGGGCACGAAAAGCCACAGGCAGAGACCAGCCTGAATATGTAACGGAGCAACCAGAACAGGGAGCACCAGAAGAGGGCCAAGAGGATCCAGGCAGGGGGCTGCAACAGCGCTGGGAAGCCCAATGGCAGGAGTTCCTCAAGACCTTGCAGGCCCCTCACTCTGCATGGGGGAGCCCCCAGCTGTCAGACCCCACACCGTGGGATGATGCCAAGGCCTTTCTGGCCTCCTTTGAGCAAGTGGCTGAAGCCTGTCGGTGGCCCAGAGGAGAGTGGGTGGCTCGGCTCCTGCCTGCACTTAGTGGGGAAGCCCAGCAGGCCTTTAGCCTCCTGGAAGCCAGAGACAGGGAAGACTATGGGAAAGTGAAGGCCGTCATCTTGAGAGGCGATGCTCTGAGAAGGGAGATGCAGCGCCAGCACTTCAGGCAGTTCTGCTACCAGGAGCTGGAAGACCCACAAAGGATTTACAGCCAACTCCAGGAGCTTTGCTGCCAATGGCTGAAGCCAGAGAGGCATACGAAGGAGCAGATCCTGGAGCTGCTGATCCTGGAGCAGTTCCTGGCCAGCCTGCCGGTGACCGTCCAGAGCTGGGTCCAGGCAGGTGGGCCGGACAGCTGCTCCCAGGCTGTGGCCCTGCTGGAGGATTTCCTGATGAGCCACAGGGAGGCCGAGATGGGGAAATGGCAGGTGAGGTCTTAATATTTAATTACAAGGTTGCGAATAAGACACAGAATGTGGAGAATTGTCGGAACCGCCTGCCAGTCTTCAGCTAAAACTGGAGAGAATTAATGGCAGAGGGCAAAGCCCAAAACCCTACCAACAAGTCTCAAGTCATTGAAAATTATTCCGAGTAAAAGCTGACAGCTGTTTTACGTTGATTGAATACATTTAAATGTATTGAAATGTTTGCTTTAGATACAAAACATGCCTTTTTGTCTGTGTCTTTAAGCACCAGGGGTAGAAAATCCACAGGCATAGCTTTTCCAGATGTGGTCAGAGAGCAGTGAACCTGCCGTGCCAGATGTAACAGCCCAGGAGTTGTGATGAGGAAAAACACTTGGCCACCTGACCTGGTCCTCTCCACTATGTAGTTTGTTCAGCTGCTGGAGGCCTAGAAAGCTGCAGAGAGTTTTGTTTGTCAAAAGCAACTTCTGGAATTATGAACCAAAGGAAATAGGATGGAAGGGAGCCAGATGCGTCTCTTTTTCCTACTCTCTGTGTTCTGACTCAGATTATTTTCACAGCTTCAGGAGCCATTGCAGGAGTGGGCTTCTTTGGGTCTCCTCGATGCAAAGGAGGAACCCTTGGACAAGGCGCAGGGGGAGGAAATATCCAAAGAACATGCAGCGATATTCAAAGACACCAAGCAGAACGTCGGTGGGGAGGTCGCTTTTCCAGGTAAGGATTAAGCGTGTGATGCTAACTGCTGTCATGATTAGGGCAATGAAATATCAAGGGAGGTCAACGGTCCTGTACCTTTAGCAGTCATAGTTTGGGCGGTTGCAAGTGGTGATGCAGAGGGTGAGAAGGTGATGTCAAACTTCCCTCTTCTGCCCTAGTACAGCTCTTCTGCTCACCTTCCGCTTGCCAGGTCTAGTAATTTCTAACAGAGATAGTGATAGGAGTAGAGGGAATTTTAGCAGGGGCAGCTTTCCCTGCCCCTAGGACGACAGAGTACCTGTACCAAATTCCTGCTTGTACACAACTGTTTGAGGGCCAGGAATCTGCCCTGCTTTGCCTCTGGCCACCTCTAAGCATGAACAGGTGGACCAATCCTCCTCCTCCTCCATAAAGTGTCCCTTCTGTCCACTTCCTGTTAACATTCAGAGCCTCTTTAGCACCGCAGCTGTTTGCTAGAATCATTCAGGCTCTGTGCTATAAGCAGCACGCTGATGCTTATAGCGTTCTGTTTAAACAAGGCTCGCACTGGCTTGGCACTAGCGCTAAAGAAATAAAGGTAAGGGGCGAGGATAAGTGAATCCGCGGATACTGGGGTGCAATTGTATATGATGTCAGTCCGTCCGATGTAAGGTTTTTTTCATTTGCATCTTATAGATTTACTGTGAAGTAGAAAAAATAACGGAAAACACAAAGGCAAGGATCCATGAATGCTTTTTGTATTGAAATGCATGAGAAATAAATTTTTGCCTGTTTTTCTCTCTGTTGTCAAGAGGGATACTTCGGTCCCCGACTTGCCCTTGCCCCCCATCTAGTGAAAAAGGAAGAGACGTTCCTCCCGGCTCCAGTGGAAAGTAAGAGGCTCTCAGGCCAGGTGTCGGGTAAATAGCTGGAGATGAATTCTTTGTTGCTTCTTCCAACATGTGACAATACCTGGGTTCCTTCAGGAAGACACTCACCTCTGTTTCTTCTCTCCCAGAAGCATTTCCTTATAGCTGGCAGAACAGATTCAGTTCTGTCAAAGAAGCCAAGAGCGGCTTCTCTCTTCTCATATCCCTGCATTTCTGTGTACGTGCGGAAACCTAGCAGAAGATGGTCCTAGGACTGCTTAATCGTTAGTAGTGCAACAACAGTTAAAAGACAGGGTTAAATGTGTCGTTAGACAAATCTATTTATGTTGTGTATTTGGTGCACTACAATAAAACAAACACAAAAAACAGGTCCTTGTCAGTCACTGACAACTGAACACGGGAGCTGCAAAAGGGATGGGTGGTGGTGGTGTAATAACACAAATAAAAAGAGTTAAATATGCCCATAGAGAAACCCAAGATCAGTTTAGAAGTGGCCTGATGACCTCTCCGTAGGCCAGAGGTTCCCTAACTCCTGGGAACTCCTGCTCTAAGTGGCAGCGGGGCCTTCCCAGGGATTGCAACGGCGCTTCCGGGATCGCACCACCGCCACCACCGCGGACGATAAGGTCCGTTTTACCTGCATTGGTGGGCAGTGGGTGTCCGGCGGGGGGTGTGGGGAGCCTGCAGACCCCTCTACAGGCCTCCCCAAGCGTCGGAGCAGTGCTCCGACGCGATCGCAACCCACTTCCGGTTTCGCGTAAAACCGGTTTCACGGAAGTGGGTTGCGATCATGTCGGAGCGCTGCTCCGACGCATGGGGAGGCCTGCGGAGGGGTCTGCAGGCTCCCCACACACCCTGCCGGACACCCACTGCCCACCAATGCAGGTAAAACGGACCTTATCGTCCGCGGCGGCGTGATCCCGGACGCGCCATCGTCGTCACTGCGGGTTGTCACGCCCCTTAAGGGTGTAGCAACCCTTTGTTCCCGGCTGGGGCGTTGCGACGCCCCAGTGTGGGTAGCACTGCCGTAGGCCGATAGTGTGGGGTCGGGCAGGGCTGAATAAGAATTCCAGTGGTCAAAGATCTTCATTGGTTTGTGTCCTTCTTCCTCCTGCTGAATACCAGAAGTCAAACTGCAGAATAGCCACATTTCCTGAGTTGCATAGGCACCAGGATTCCCCGAGTCCAGAAGCAGAATCTGTTTCCTTGGCAAAGAAATTTAGTTTCATATTTTAGCAGAGAGTGTTCATATTTGGGGGGGGGATAGGAATGGGACTTGGAGGTATATTGGCTCTAAAGGGAGATGGGTAGACAGGGAAAGATGGAAAGCAGGATGTTGCAGGAAGCTTGAAAAGAGGTCACCAGAACACAGACAACATTTTTTACATGTCTCCTCTTCAGATGATGGAAAGGGAACTCGGCTCAAGTTGAAGAATTCTCAGGTTGGAGGATACGAGCCAGTGGAAACACCCAGGAGAGGACAAGGGAAAACCCCAGAGAATTTGCTGGTGACAGCTGAGGTGCAGGAGGAAAGATGTGAGTCTAGCAGAGGACAGAGAACGGAGCCGCGTACAGGATGCAAGGATTCCGGGGAGCTCCCAGAAGGTCTTGGAGCTGCCTGTAGCGCTCCCAGCCCAGTGGATACAGAAGGGGGAAAGGCATCATTTTCCAAGTATGGCAGAAGGTACTGTCCTGAGTCAGAACTTGTTTTGGAACACACTGGAGAAGAGTGCAGTGAAGGGCCCCCACTAGGGAAAAAGATCCAGCCGAAATCAAAGCTTGATAAACATCACAGCAGCCACATGGAAGACAAAAATCATGATTTCCCAGAGTTTGGGGTAAGGCTCAATTCTAAATCATTAGTAAAACATCAGATAATTCATACCGGAAAAAAGACTTACAAATGCCCTGACTGTGGAAAAAGCTTCTCTTATAGATCAGATTTCTTAAGACATGAGATGCTCCACACAGGAAAGAACCCACACCAATGCCCGGAGTGTGGAAAAAGCTTCTCTCGGAGAGGAAATTTGTCAACCCATCAGATGCTCCACACAGGAAAGAAACCACACCAATGCCCGGAGTGTGGAAAAAGCTTCTCTCGGAGATCAAATTTGTTAAGACATGAGATGCTCCACACAGGAAAGAAACCACACCAATGCCCGGAGTGTGGAAAAAGCTTCTCTCAGAGATCAGATTTGTCAACCCATCAGATGCTCCACACAGGAAAGAAACTACACCAATGCCCGGAGTGTGGAAAAAGCTTCTCTCGGAGATCAAATTTGTTAAGACATGAGATGATCCATACAGGAAAGAAACCACACTAATGCAGAGTTTGGAAAAAAAAAACTTCTCTCGGAAAATCACATTTGTTACTCCATCAGAACATTCATACTGGAGTGAAACCTCACAAATGTCCAGACCGGAAAAACAGTCTTTTGGAGATCAAGTTTGTTAATTTATCACATGATGCATATAAAGAGAAACCTCACAAATGTTCCAACTGTGGAAAAAGCATCTCTTGGTCATTAGTTTTCTTAAGCCATCAAAAAATTCATACTGAGAGAATTCTTACAGGTGTGCTATACAATCAGTTCTCATTATATGCTAGGGTTAGGTTCCTGGGAAAAACTAGTTCACCCCGTGAGTAGGTGTTCACGCCGCTACTGGGGACAAAAAGGGTATTTTTAGACTTACTGGGGGTTGGGCCATCCTCTGGAGGGTGCAGGAGGGCCTATGACACACACACACACACACACACACACACACACACACACAGCAGGCCTCTTCAAACCTCCAAACAGCTCCCAGAGGCGAATAAAGACCACTTCTGTTTTACTTCCTGGTTTCCTCAAAAACTAGAAGTGAGCTTTATTCGCCTCCAGGAACCATTCAGAGGCTTGGAGAGGCCGCTGGGGGGGGGGGGGGCATTGGCGCCATGGGGAAATGGGGTTAGGTTTCAGGGGACCCTCTTTGCCATACACTATATGAACTGTGTGAACCTGAAACTTACCTTGAAGTCAATGGGCTAGGCCACATTGGTTCTTTGTTATGGAACAATTCCTAACTCTAGCAAATTAATTATTATTTCTTCCTAACAATATTATGCAAATATAAAAGTATCCCCGAAGCCCAGAGAGAGCACAAACAGTTCCCATTGTGTTGCAAATGGCATTCAACAGAACGAACGAACAAACGCACACACGCACGCACACACCCCAACTCCAAAAGAGAGAGATTACCTTTTACAGTAAATGCTGCAAGGCAGGGAAATTTGCTTTCAGAGCAACGTAGAGAACCATGGTACACGCCCTTGAAAATAATGGCCCCGATACAGTTAGTAGACTGAAAGTCCAGTGTTTTCTCAAACTGACTATTTCAGTAGTTTATTTTGCCTTGTTTGTAAAAACTTGGTTGATGTGTGCTGCAATAATTTCAAGCAGAGTTACAGGGAAGGAGTTTGAAGGTTGATAGACTCACTGCTGTGCAACTGTCTATTGATTGGCTGATAAACAGCGGTCACTGTTCAATAACATGACTTGCGTTAGGAAACGTCCTCAGGGCCACACAGAGCTCCATGCCCCACCCTGTGACTAGCAGCTGTAGAATAAATGATTTGGATCATTTATTTGGATCATGGATCATGGTTTGGATCAATATCTACAAGCATATTGTCTTGTAGAAATCATATAAGTTTACATGCCAGTCTGAATCGGCTACAGCAGGCAGGAACCCCAGCAAGAAGAAGGATAGAAGGATGCACTTCTGGAAGAGCAGAAGTGAACAGAACATGGGCAAAATTCTTCCCTCTGCCTTTTGCAGTGACAAGAGAATTTGATCAATATGGAGAATTCTCAGCAAGGATAATGTGAGAATAATGCCAGGAAGTATGGAAGAAACGTATCTCAAACAGCATCTTGTCCTTGTTTATGTCCTGAGGGTGGGAAATAGGATAGCACTGTTAGGACATGAAGGAGCATGTGTTGAAGGGAGATTGTCTACACTAACTTCAAAGAAACATCAGAACCTTCATGCAAGAGAGAAACTGCATGAACGTTCTCTGTTCGTTGGAAAGGCTCTACTTGCAGAGAAGCATTCACCCAGAGAGGAACCATATGTATGTTCTCAGTGGTGGAAAAGCTTCGGACAGAGAGTACATGTCATGTGTGATGAGAGATGCCACATGGGAAAGAAACTTCTCAAATGCCCTGAAAATGGGAGAAATGTCTCGAGGAGAGAGGGTTATATCACACATCAGGGAACAGCCCAATCCTATGGTTTTCCCCATCACAGGCACATCCCGAGGAGATCATGAGGAGGAGGGCAGCCGCCAACAGGGCGAGCGGCCATGGCTGCCCGCCACCTTCTCGCAACTTCCTCCTAAGGGCACACCCAGAAGAGATCGTGAGGAGGGTAGCCGCACCCAGAAGTGATGTCACAACATAATGTCACTGCCCCTGGTGCGGCGGCGGCACGTTACTGGGTCAAAGGATGAGGTTCCCTTTTCTGCAGTCTGGGATGTACGCTGGTTTCAATGTTGACATGTCCTGTGTCAGCGGCGTTTCTACACCCCCGGGGGGGGGGGTGCTGCCGACGCGACAGCCCCCACATGACATCACAAGCCCCGCCCCTAGTGATGTCATTTTCCACATACAGCTGCCAAATTTCAGCAGCGGCGCAGCACAAAAACACACACACACACACACACACACACACACACACCCCGGTGCGTTTCAACTCTTTTCAGAGCCAAACGGTGCCCGGGTGGGCCGATCTTGCACCCAAAGACATCTCAAGACGACAAAAAGCGGCAGAGGGGGAGACGGATCCAGGAGCAAGTACACCCCTCGTCGCATGGCACCCCGACACCCTGGGACCCACTGCCCCCCCTAATGACACCTCTGTCCTGTGTTGAGAAATAATGTCCAGTAGAAGGAGAATTGGTTCCCCCTAGCTAGCATTCAGCTTCAGCAGATGCTTCCAACCCCTAAGCCTCAGACATTCAAAGCCCAAAGCAAGAGCAAAAGAAGGGAATGTGTCCTTCGGCCATGTGCAGAGTGCTTTTCCCACTCCCTGCAGCATTGCTCCTGCCGAACTGTTTGTCATTTGTTGTTCTTGCATGGTTTTAGGCTGCATACATACATTTAGGCTGTGCGTGTAATATTGTAATTTAAAGGTTTAATTTTGATTACGCGGGAGGCAGGGCAAAGATGCGCTGCCCTGCCCACTGCATGGGAGGAGGTCCATCATGGTGACACAAACTCTAGGAATGCCCTTGCCTCTACCTATAACTCACCAAGCAGAATTGCACACTACTCTTCTGAAAGCACAGACCAGACTGCCAGGTCTGGCATCATTTACACACCAGAGGTCAAATTCAGGTTTTAAAATACCTGTACTGCATAAGCCTCCCATCTGCCAAGGGTTTGAAAGAGTTCAAGACCATCAGCTGTCTTCTGCAAGAACCCAGAAACATAGTTCCCAGTGAAGAATGTGGAATATTTATTAAAATAAGCTTGGGTTAGTGATGAACCAAAACTGTGTTTGCTGTCTCTGGAAAAAAGGATACAAAACAAGCTTGTTTTGTTTTGCTTTCCACTTTTCTTTTGTCAAATAGACTCACTTTGGCGCCTCCAGAGCTCAGAAATCCTCATGGGAATGTGTTGAACTGGAGGTTTCCAGCAAATCACACTACTATTTAGCGGCAGACTTTATTATAAGCACACTATTCAAAAGACCACAGAGTGTCCTACTAACATTCCAATTCATTGTACATTAATATTTTTCCCCTCCTTTATTGGTGAATACTCCAATGATAAAAATACAACTGCTGAACAAAATAACAAAATGTAAAAAGAAGATTAAATATATCAGTAATCATACTAATAAACATGGCCATATATAAATACAGTATTGAGATAAAAAGTCTATAAAGATTTATATACTTCCAAAAAGGGCTTCCAAATACTTATCCATACATAGTTGTTTTCTATAAGCCATAGATTCAAAAACAGAGTTAAAAGGTCCTCAGTCCATTGAGGAAACAGTGGGAGGGCAGTTGCCTTTCCAACATTTCAACTGCCCATAATATTGGCTACTAGCTTTGCAGGACAGGTATCGTTCACACTAGTGAAATGCCACTCTCAGGAGAGATGCAAAAATACAGCCAATTCCCGCTATTTACAAATTTGCAACTCGCAAACAGCAGAATCGACACCACCTTGCGCCATTAGCAAGGTGTGTCTCACCTTCCATGATCCCTGCCACCTCCGGAAAGTCTCTGCTGGCTTCCTGAAGCCAGCAGAGACCTTCCGGAAGCAGCAGGGACCTTCAAAATGGCACCCGCAACTAGCGCGGAGGCCGGAAGGCTGAAGGTACTCCCCAACCCCCTGCACCCAACCCCATAGGAACCTAAGTGCCGCAGGTATCAAAAAACGATGGTAACAACATTTGTGAGTATTTTAGTAGAGACCAGGAGTGGATTTAGATCAGGGGTTCTAACTAGTGGTACGTGCACCGCTAGTGGTACGTGGGCCCCTGGCCACCAAAATGGCGACTGCCAGGACAGCCACGCAGGAGCCCTGGAAATGGTGGCACGAGCTCTGCAGAGCTTGAGCACGTGGGTTTCCAGGGCTGGAAAAGGCCCTCCTGTGTCCCCTTACCTCTGCTTTCAGGCCTCCAGCACGGCCAAAAATCCAGAAGTGGCAATGATGTCATCACCACTTACTTACAGAGGTACTTGGCATGGAGGCAGCCACGGTGGTGGTACGCCGGGCCAAAGCGGTTGAGAACCTCCAATTTAGATTTTTCCACTGCGCTGTGACTTTGCTGGCAGTGCATGGTGAACTTCCCATAAAACTGCACATTAGAAGACACTAGCATTGGAGGTCACCTAAAGACTGCTTTTGCTGTATCTGTAGCCGCTAGCTGAATTTCTGCACGACAGTTTCCGACAGGATTTGAACAGTTCAAAGCAGGCACACACAGTAAAAATGAAGTTTAACTAAAAAAAATTCTTGCAACCAGTCCAGAATGAATGGTTCTAACTTCTAACTCAGAATGAATGGTTCTAACTTCTTTCAAGAATTTTATTTTTAGCAATTTTAGACTTTGTATTTAAGCATTTTTGTACTGGCCCCAGAAATACTCATTTCTCTCTAGCCTTAAGTGTTCAACCTTCCTACTCATGTTCTACTACACCTCTGCTTAGACAAACTACTAAGCACCATCACTTCGTTCTCATGAGACGCGCCAAAAGTCCCAATCATGTGTGTGTCTTTTCAACCAATTCCTTTCCGTTTCAGTCCCGTTCCGGATGTGTAAAGCAGGGACTCCCTAGGAACGAGCACAGCAATGAGGCACTTGCGATCACTAGTGAGATATAACGTAAGAGGAATCTGATCTGATCTGCCTGTGCTAAGGTGCAGTTCTCTTTGCAAGCAAGAGAACTTTTCAGAAGAATCTCCAAAGGAAAATGGGAGAAACAACTACCGTAAATTAGAATGTATAACTATGTTTGATTCTATTATTTCTAGTCTTAATAAGAGCCAGTTGTTTTGTGATACCCTCCCAACCAGTAACATTTATGCTATACCACAAACAGGAAACGTCTCTCATACCACTACAACTTCAAAAGGAGCTCAGTGCTTTAGTACTTTACATTGCTGACTTCGCTGACTTCATCTGTCCCCAGCTACGGAACCAAAACTGAAGTGAGCCAGGAAGCAGAACAGCTACAAGCACTTAGTACCAAATCTCAGGACCCACACAGAGATCAGATGATAAATGATGTAGGCTAATAGAAAATGGCAACTGGAAAAGAGAGGATGTCTGTAGTAAGCAGACAACTAAAGCTATAATGGGGTGGGGTGAGAAGAGACTTATCTGAGGCAGACACGTGGCATCAATTCCTACCCCTTTTCAGAAAGCTCCAACACTTCCAGTCTTTTGGAGCTGCTATTTAACACAATCTTGTTGGTGAACACCACACTAGGCTATATGTAGAGGCGTCGCTGGAGGGGGGGCAGTACTGTAAGTTCTGCACCGTTCCACTTCCCGGTACGAGGTGGCCCCGCCCCCTTGCCATCGGAGTCATTCCATGCGGCGAAGGCAATGGGCAGGGCGTTTCCTGCCCATTGCTTTTGTCGCACGAAATGGCTCCAACGGCAAGGGGGCGGGGCCACCTCGTACTGGGGAGTGGAACAGTGCAGAACTTACAGTACCGCCCCCCCTCCAGCAATGCCTCTGGCTATATGACCTTTTCAACACACGTCTACCAACTGTGTACTACTGAGTCACGTCTGGATCAGGTGTCCGAGTCTACAGTTGACTGGATGGTATCTTCAAGCTCTTGTAAGAGCATCGGTCTAGCATTGAAGGTTGGGGAGGACTATGTTGCAACATCAGGAATACATAGTCTGTTTCAGTTACGTTCTGGATAAGTGCAACAGTCATATGTACATACAACTTTTGCAAGCATGCAGTGCATAACTGAAATTTGGACTATGAATTCTTGATTCCGGCAGTTCAAAATGAATGGGGGGGGGGGAATCATTCACACCACATCATAATGAACTTCCTGGCCGTACTTAGACATTCCTTTGAAGATGTAGGAGGTGTGCCTGAGATGGACGGGGAGATGACTTCAGCATATGCATCAGGTCTCCACATTTCTACTTGCCAGCTCACCAGGCCAGGCCATGACCCCTGCTCAATGTGAGGTGTTAGCACACATGCTCTGGAACACGTGTACTAGCACTAGCCATGCACGTGTTCCTTAAGACAAGTGTGTTAACAGGACTTTGACTACTGGTTGTCGTACACCCACCTCCCAACCTGGTACCAGAGAAAAGGTGAGCCAAAGTCTGGATATAATAGAACTTCATATGCAGTTTATTGATGGGATTATTTACAATTGTAGGAAAGGGACAAGAAGTATGAAACACAACATTAGCTATAAGTGAAACTGACTAGTAAGCTGATACCATTCTGCTAGCTAGAATAAGGATCTGCAAAGGGATGCCGTCTCAGTGACCCAACATGGATGTAGAATGCTGGAGTTAGCAGGATTCCAAGTGGTTTCGGAGGTATAAAAGGCTCTACCACAAGTAGGAGAGGGACAGAGAAATACTATGGATCGGCATAGAGAAACAGGAAGCTTGATTGAGATGCAGAGGCGCAGTTGTGCCTTGGTTTACTCAAATGGGGAGATGAGAGTGGAAAGGGGCAGCATGAACTCTAGGAGGAGTAGCTTGCAGCCAAAACTTGCAGTTGTTGAGTTGACTCCCTACTATTCCTCAAGCCAAGAAAGGGCTGGTTTTCATTGCTTGGAGTTCTTACTGGGTTAATCAAGAGGAGTTGGACTCTTGAGGAGCTGGATGTCTGGCCTTCTGCTCCAAGCGGTTAACAGCAGACTTCAGAGAAGGGGAAGAGATGGAAAGAAAGCTATAGGTTCGCACCACATGTTCCGACTGCATGCGGGAGGGATGATAAGGAAGACGGGGCCAGAGATCATCTGTCCTTGTCTGCCGAGTTAGTTCCTAAGCAGAGGTGTTCCAAGAGATGCAGAGCTTGCAAACTCTAGGCACAGAGCCAAGTTACTGGCGGGGGGTGGGGGCTCAGCTAAGAGAAGAGACTAAATCCAGAAATGGTACCTGGACCTTGTCCAGACCCTCCAATTACTTGTGACAAAAGGGGGGGTATTGGGGGTAGACCGTGTCCATAACGGGGTTTAAGGCAAAGGAACAGGAAGGCATTTGCTAGGGTGCCAGCAGGCAAGTGCCAGGGTGCCCGAGTCACTGCATGGCTCTGGGTTGCCTTCAGTGATTTCAGCTCTGGGACAACCCAGAGCACAAGCCAGTAGCAGCTCACAAGGAATCCGGGAAAAACACACACATTTGGGCTGGCAAGGCAGGGATATTTGTAGGGCAGGGGGCTTAGGTCAAGGAAGGTAAAAGGTGGGAGGGCAAAAGGGAATGGTTGTTTTATTACATAATGGGGTAGGCAGGTACAGCCTCTTTTGGTCAGTCTTGAACCTACTTTGATGGGTTAGCAAAAGGTTAAATCCAGGGGCAGGATAGAGCAGGGGTGGCCAACCTCCCACCATTAGGGCCTCTGCGTTCTTAAGAGTTCTGTAGAGAAGACAGATTCTTGGCAGCTGCAAGTGCTGATGGTGCTGCTAAAGCAGCTGCACCTGCTGAAATGCTCTCACCTATACAACCATTAAAGGTCCAGGAGCATTCACGTTGAAAGGCTGGCCACCCCTGGGATAGAGTGATCAAGGCTGAATGACTAGACAGAAGATTAACATATGCTGGGTGGAGAAGGTGCTGCATGATAGGTTTCCAAAAACAGCCCAAGATCTACTGATCAAATCAACTAATGAGGCGATCTGTCTGATCACCTCTGGCCAGGAAGGCTCTTTTGCCATTCTTAGCTCCTTTGACCACTAGGATAAGCATTAGCACCAAATTAAAAACAGACAAAAAGTATGCGGTCAAGGTTCCTGCTTCACTAGGACAAGGAACTCTGGGTTCAAATTCTGGTCTTGTTGTTGGCACATCTTCAAAACGAAGCTCAAAAGAATAGGACTGGCGTGCCTGGGTAAGCAAAGTGATAAACTACCAGTTCTTCACAATTTAATTACACATGCGTTAATTTAAGAGCAATCACTTGAACTGAACAACATTTAGAAGAAAACAGTGTTAAACCAACATTGCCATGCATTCTTTACTGTATGTATCCATGCTCTTATCGTAGAGACACCAGACCTTTAACTCAGATCCATGCTATGTGTTATACAGCAGCAGCATGCACAAGCCATCATGCAACAACTCTATCAAATACCCTCCATATGATAAAAGGTAAACACACCAATCCTGCTAGAGGCCATATGCCCATAAAGACAAGCTCCGGGAACACATGAAGCTGCCTTATACCGAGTCATAGGCCAATGCTGTTTGTGTGCATGAAAGAGCAGCAGCTTCTCCATGACTGACTGACTGACTGACTGACTGACACTCTACTTGCAAACTATGGCTTCCCTCCCCAATTCAGCAGCTAGAGGTGTGCCTGAGTCCCTGTCCAAAAAGCTGAAATTGACGAGTCCTTAAAATGAGAGAGGGGGCAGCAGATTCAGTACTGTCCTGCTCCTACTTTCCCACGACGCAGTTGGGTGTGATTTCAGTTTTATAAAGGGCTTCATGCATACAGGTCCCACTGCCCCAGCCCCACTGGATAGGATAGGAACCAAATCGTAGACTGGTTTTCACTTAAGTCACAGGACCAAAAAAAAAAAAAGAGAGAAGCCAGAGGTTTAAGGATAACAAACAGGAAAATAAGACACCCAATTAATGGCCCAATCCGGCGCAACGAAAGGCCAGCGGAGCGCGTGCTCCACCAGCCTAAGGAGTCGCAAACATGCCGTAAAGAACATTTTAGACTCCTTGCAAGTAAGTAGCGCCAACGTGAAGGCTGGCGCTGCTCACTCAGTCACCGACCCAGACCTGTGCCAGTCGCTGCAGGTAGGTCCCACGCCGGTTGGCACAGGGGCGGGGGGAGGGCTGGCAGGGGCTGCAAGGGAGGGGGTCATTGGCCAGCCCGGGCTGGGAGGGGGCAGGGATATCAGCACCGACTTGCGCCGATATCCTTTGTCCTATCCCAGCCCGGGCTGGCCTTACACGGCCTCCCCGGATGCACGTCAGCTCCAGAGCTGGCATGCATTGGAGAAGGACCATTGGGCCCCACGCCACTTACACCGGGGGAAGGGGACAAACGTCCCCTTCCCCCAAAGTAAGCCTGGCCCGTGCCAGTGCAGCCCGCAATGGGTCTAGGCTGCAGACCTTCTTGTCCTTCTTCAGACCTGCTTGTCATCCCAGAGCAATGCACTGTGCAAACAGAGTCACACAGTATGTGCACACCAGGAATGAGAATGCAACGTGCCTTTCTACTCCCCGGTGTCCCACACCTATTAGGCAATTTGGCAGCACATCAACAGATCCATGTTATTCAACAGTTCCACACCTTGCAGTTATCAGAAAAATAATGCAAATTATTGTGTGTGTTTTTCATCCTACCTTTCTGCACACAGGCATTCAAAGTTCCTGGAGACAGAAATGATTCATGATTTCATGCCCCATCCTTCTTCCTGTCGTCCAGTTGGAGAATGACCGACAAGCAGAAAAGTACCCTTTCTACTCACTCAGTTTTGCAAGGGTCTCCCAGACAGTGAGTAGGCAGATGGCTAGATCTGCCAGGAGAAATTAGATATGTTTCCTCCCATTTTTTTTTTTTTAGTGTACACAGTTCATGGGACTGCTCCATTGGCGTACAGCAATCTCAACATTGAAGACAACCTGCCTAGAAAGCTTAATCATGCCAGCAAGCCTTTAGGGGCCTTTAAGCTTCTTATATTTTATGTAAAATTGCTCCTTAGAGTAAACACACTGAAACTCTACATAAATTGTCTCCTGCTAAGAAGCAACTCAGTGAAACCCAAGGCTGCATCTATTTTTTATATTCTGCAAATATCCGTGATAGTTAAACAAATTTCCTAGATGTCTTCAACTCACCTGATAAATTCAACTTATTTACATAAGTGAACTTTATGGACTTTTTTTGTCAAAAAGTGGTATATAAAAAATAAATAGTGCCTACAATTTCCAAATGCTGGAATTATTATTTCGTATTTGGAAGAATGTAAACATTTGAAATGCCTTCACCTAAGACAGCTTCTTAACACAGCTGAAAACTCCAGGTTGCTGCAGCTTGCTTACCACAAAAATCTGGAAACTAACATAACTTATAACGGCAATCGAAACATTATGAAGACTTGCAAGCAATGTTAATATGCAACAGCAGCAATTTGCCTACTTTCTCCATTTTTTATCTGCATATTTTGCAGATAAAATATGCAAAATATGTATACTTAATAGTATACTTAAGAAACACAGAAAACATGAACTGTTAACATATGACGCTGCCTTATACCAGTTCAGACTATCTGTCCATTTGGCTCAGTTGTCATCAACATAGACTGAAGTGGTTCTCCAGGATTCTGGGTAGGGGTCTCCCAGCCCTACCTGGAGATGCCAAGGAACCTGGGACCTGCTGCAAGCAAAAGTATGTGCTCTACCACTTATGGGTATATGTAACCTCTTGGTCTTAGTAATAGACTATCTCTTAATGCCAGATGCAAGGGAGTGGCGACAGGATACAGGTATCTTGTTGTCTTGTGTGCTCCCTGAGGCATCTGGTGGGGCCACTGTGAGATACAGGAAGCTGGACTAGATGGGCCTTTGGCCTGATCCAGCAGAGCTCTTCTTATGTTCTTAGTTACAGCCCTTTCTTGTTTAATGCCCCAAGCCGCAGAGACTGATAAGTTAGAAATTCAGTGTCCACACATACACGTGCGCACACACAGACAAGAAAGAAAAAGTAGGCCAATATAAAGGGATTAGCCCCAACATATAACACTATTAGATATGAAACCCTTATTACTCCAAAAGGAAGCCTGGGTGATGACCAACTCAGAAGAAAACATACCGTATTTATTGGCGTATAAGACGCACTTTTTTGTCTACATTTGTGACCCAAAATAGTAGGGTGCGTTTTATACGCCAATAGTAAAAAATCCCTTTCCCCCCCCTTGCCCGTTTTAAAGCATTTTCGGGCTTACCGCGTTTTTCCGGAGCCAGAGAGCTCCCTTGTGCTTTCTTCCCTAACTAATCTATCCGATCTACAGCTGTTTGTCGGGTTTAATTTATGCACGTGCATGAGTTGAGCTTCTCAGCAGCCAGCAGAGGGCGCTGTGCTCAGTTCAGTTCAGCTGAGCTGCAGAGGGCGTGGTCTTCCCAGCTCTCCTCGGAAGGGTAAGCTTCTGAACTGGGCCTAGTTGGGGAGGCTTTGGAAACTGCATAGGTGGGGTGGGGTAAGAGTTGAGTCTGGGGTGGGGTTTTTTTGTACTTTTATGTTGTTTGGAAACTGTGCATGGGTGGGGTGGGGGAAAAGAGTTGAGTCTGGTTTTTTTTTTTTACTTGGGGTAAATGTTTTTACTTTGGAAACTGTGCATGGGTGGGTTGGGGGAAAAAGAGTTGAGTCTGGGGGTTTTTTTGTACTTGAGATTTATGTTCTGGTGGATTGTGTTCATGTGTCTTATTGCTGTGTGTTTTAAAAGAGATCCTGGTACATTTTTGTGCAATTTATGTAAATTAACTGATTAAGCAGCCAAGCAAAGTGGCCATGTGGCCCAAAAATGCTTTAAATCTTTTTTTCTTGAAACCCAGGGCCAAAAGGAAGGTGTGTCTTATACGCCGGTGCGTTTTATATGCCGATAAATACGGTACCTCTTTTCTAAAGTACAATTCCACTTCATCTTCAGTAATTAAATGTTCTGAACTACACAGAGCCTGACAGACATACTGAAAACAAGCTAGTTTGTGTGTTGCTGTATACCACATCTGTAGGCTGGACAAAACACACACAAAAAAGATTATCTCCTCCCCACCCAATTTCTAAACAGCTTTAGAATCAACTCCTTAAATTTTAAAATCCGCCATTTGCAGAATGAGTGAATTATACGAGTGGCTCTCATGCATTAAGGCAGTTTATAATAAGGATTAGGCAACATTAAAATTCACATTTCTTAACACATACTTCAAGAGTCCCAAATCATTGCTAAATGTACTAGAATCACACCATGAAAAAGATTCTTTTGTACTTACGTAAAAAGTGTTTTTCCAGTAAGGCGATTTCCAAATGGCCTTTGATTTCATTTAATCTATCAGACTCTGTTCGGTTATAATCCTGAACTCCTGAAGCCATGTTGATGGTCCCAGGACCAGCCTATGGAGGAGAAAACAAACACAAAAGGTAGCTCAGAAGGTAGCTCATTTATACACACATCAGAAGAAAAACCAAAGCCGTGCCTAAGACATGAGTGTATTTTTCCTTTCAGTCAAGCACAGACTAGATGAACGAACCTCTTACTCAGCATTAGCCTGCTGAAATGAATCAACTGGAGCTGATGAGAAGAACTGTATCTCTATCAGAAAGCTTATAACACTGCGCCTGCTCAGACCGCTGAGAGCCATAGAGGGAAAACATTTTGAGTTCTGCAGCAAAAATCATCACATCTAAACTCCTTCCTATTGGCTGGAAACCTATTTCAAATAAGGGATTATTCAGAGTCAAGGACCAATTCTTTCAAAATAATGATTTAAGTAATTATTAGCAACGTAAAACTAATTTGCTGAACGTTTGCTGACGTTGCATAAATCCCGTCTCATGTATATGCTAATCAGTTTTGCAGCAGAGCGGAACAAAGAAGCAACAGAGACCGCTGCCTTCAGGCAAGGCAGACAATAGACGAGAGCACCTGCCTTCAGAAGCGGCCAGACAAAGCTAGCGAAGTTTAGAATTTCTATAAAACGGCAGTCTTTGGATTAGCCAATTTCCTTCTCTGCAAAAATAAAGGCACGTACAGAACAGTGGAAACACCACAACAGTGCAAAACAGAACTGGGACAGCATAAAACCCAAGAGAAGAGAACCATTTCCAAGCGAATGAAAAGCTATATGAAGTACAACAAAGGAACTGATACGCATGCGCAATAAAGAGGTATGGGCGTCAATACCTTCTACAAAATAGATTGTTAAGCTGCATGAAAAGGACAAGTCTTGGTCGGGGGGGGGGGGCTAACACATATCTGGGGAGATAATTATCAATGTGAGAGGGTTGTAGAGTGGTATTTTTAGGGAATGCTTTAAGAGTTGCACCCCGGGGTCACACAGTAGGTGCGAAAGTATACCCTGAACCAACAGATATTTGTACATGTTTAGAACATTGTTAACAGGTTATATGACTTGGAATTAAGCATAACACTCCAGGCTGTGTATTTTGCCCCCCTAGGGAACAAAACAGGTGGTACGCATATGTGCGAGAGAGATTTTGGGGACTGCTTTAAGAGTTGCACCCCGGGGTCACACAGTAGTTGCTAAAGTATACCCTGAACCAACGGATATTTGTACATGTTTTAGAACATTGCTAACAGGTTATATGACTTGGAATTAAGCATAACACTCCAGGCTGTGTATTTTGCCCCCCTAGGGAACAAAACAGGTGGTACGCATATGTGCGAGAGAGATTTTGATCGGGAAAATGACACAGATGGGAAGAACGGTTAAACACACACCTCCAGGGCTGCTACTCCAATCAAACTGGCAGCTCAGTTCTCCCACAGCTGCACTTCATTAAAAAAAGGGGGGGGATGAAAAAACCAGGAGATTGAATCATAGATCTCACAGAGTAATATGTAGTTTGGCACTACAGGTGAGAGATTGACCTGCCTGCTGAATTCCAGGCTGGGCTGAGATTTGAAATGAGTCTCACCAGGCTACATTCAACCATTACCCTACAGGAATGCTCATTATGCTAGATAAACTAAAAATCTATTTTTTAAAAAAATCATAAGAGATTGATTTTTGTGAGAGAAGTGAAGCAAAGGTTGAAAATGGGTCACAGTCATCAGCAGGCTGCCATGACCCAGCTGAAGCTGCAGGGGCCTCTCCAGCCCCCCCACCCCCATTTCTTAATAAGAACTGCCCCAGGAATTCATGAACTTGCCTATACTGCTGGGCAATTTCCCAGATTCCTCGGGAAGACTTCTCTCCTTGCCCTTCCTTGCTGTTATTTGCTATTAAGCGAGACACTCTGGACCCTTCTTGGACGACAGAGGCATATTTTGTCAGAATGCTTATTTTTCTACACATATACAGTGGGTGCAGTTTCATTTTTGAAATGCTGGCCTAAACTAGACATGACAAGAGAGATGGAGCTAGCACCAAGGTCCATCTCTCTCTTCCTTCGTATTGTCCAATGCAAAAACACAAGACATGGCATCGCTGTGCATCATCCCATCTCTCGCAACCAATCATGTCAGGTGGTGGCAAAAAGAGTGGCACGTGGCACATGTGGTGGCACATTGTCAGCACAGAGAGGGAGAGGAGATATGGAGCAGTGACAGCTTCATAACATCTACTCTAGCCTTAAATCTGCATAACCTTTGTTAACGCTTTAGTCTCATGTCTACCCAAAGCCTGGGAAGTTCCTTGATACTATATGGGCTTTTAAGATGCAAGTCATTTCCCAAGAATAGAAATGACATTTACTGCATACATGGTCTTCTCTACCTTGACAAAAACAACAACAACAAACACGTTTGCATTTTTGCACCAATACCTCTAACATGACTGCATTCTATCCATCTGCCTCTCCCAACGATTTCTTACAACTTTTGAGTTAGCAGGATACAGGGGATGTTTTGAGTGGGTGCCGAGCACTTCTTTTAATCTTGCTACTTATTTCTTCTTTTAAAAGCTATTTTTAGCAGACCCCCGTGGATCCGGGACCCGTGGTGTAACAAATCACATAAACTGTGTTTGGGAGCCGCAGCAGATTGCTCCTGCTCAGTTCCCGTAGGAAGAGTCCGCCCTCAGACACCATTGAAGCCTGGGCGGCAACCCTGCTTGGGGATAGGAAATTATTCCCGGCAACCCCACTCTGTGGCCCTGGCTGGACCTCAATTTAAAATGAAGCTGCCAGCAGGTGAGCAGACAAAAGGGACATTATCCTCAAGTTGTTCACGAGCAGCCCAATCCTAACTAATCTTCCCCACACTGATGCAGCAGCACCAGCACACTACGGAAAGTCTCCGGGATAAGGGGACATTTCTTCCCTTTCCCCGGGGAAAGCCCCAGCGGCCACTATGGGTCAACTTGGACCGGCGTGAGCTACATAGCTAGCGCAAGTCTGTGTTGATCCGTGTCAGCAGATCAGGCTTTGGAAGGGGGATAGGACACGGTGCACGCCGGCGCTGCTGATCTTGCCCCCTCCTGGGCCTGATCCGCACACTTCCATGCCCTGTCGCGGGAAGAAGTGAAGAAGAGTGAAGAAAGGGAATGGCCCATGTTCAGTCCATCAATAGACCCATCCCAGACATTGTTTAAAAAACACATGACGCAGCCATTTTGCTGAAGTAAAGAATATCTGGGTCTGGTCATTGCCTGGATGGGAGACCACAGAGGCACCCTAGGTACTAGCTTTGTCAGAGTCTGTAAGTAACTCTTAGAGAAGTCTCATGACGGAAGAAAGGGAGGATATGGATCTCATAAAACAATATAGTATATTGCTTCGCTGGTCAATTTATTAATTTTTTTATTTTATTTTTCACATTTTTATACCACCCTTCCTCCAAGGAGCTCAGAGTGGTGTACATATTTCCTCCCCTCCTTTTTGTCCTCACAACAACCCTGTGAGGTAGGTGGGGCTAAGAGATAGTGACTGGCCCAAGGTCACCCAGGAAGCTTCGTGGCCTAGCGGAGATTTGAACCTGGATCTTCCAGGTCTAAGTCCGAGCTTTAGATTCCCTAGTTTAATCTCCAAAGTCTGTGCAGGAACAACTATACAGTATTTGGCTTACTATTCTTAAACTAGAGGATTGGCATATCTACCTACTTCATTCATTCAATAATGAACTGATTCGACAGCTTTGTAGAGGCACAGAGCCACTGTATCACAGACATAAAATACAAGACAAGAAAATGCGGAGAGAAGAAAAGATTACACAATTTCCATTACTAACAACAAGTAGGATGAAAGTTACATATTTGGCATGATGCACATCCAAGCAAGAGTCCAATGCCCAGAATTAAAGATAAAAGAGTGTTGCAAGACATGCAACACTTCAGACTATATATCATCATGAAATAGGATGCCAGACTTAACCAGAGTGCTCCTGCTGCGTTACACAAATGAGTATCTGGTCCACTGTGTAGAGCCTATTACACAGTTCAAAACCTGTTTTCTCTGAAAAATATTTCAGCCACTAGTCTTTATGAAAACATTTGTTAAAAAAAATAATGTAAACCTAATGTAAACCTCAAGCATCGCCAAGGTTTGAGAAAGTTCTGATATCTTAAAAAGGAGGAGGTCTGGCTCAGCTGGTAAGAGTTGCCGCCTCATAAGCCTGAAGATCTGTGAACAGCATTACGTGACACACTGCTGACAAAAAGTTGTGAGCCCTCTGTGGGAGACAGGAAGCTGCCAGCTGCACCTGCGGGGGAGGCAGAGTGCCGTCAGCCGAGCGTGGGAGGCGAAGGCCAGTGAGAGGCCAGACTGCGAAGGAAACCAACTAGAATGAAGTTGTTCGTGCAATATTAAACATTTATATAATTGTAAAATCCCCATAAGGGGGTTTGGGAAAGCCTGCCCATGTAAACTGCCTTGGATTAAAATCAGAGGAGAAATCCAAAGACCAAGAAAGGCATATATAAATATTGTACAGGCATTACTACTACCACCACCACCACCACCACCGCAGCAGCTATGTACATTTCAATTCAATTACAGTGGATCCTTTCCAACCGCAGATTCGGGACCTGCGGATTTGTTACACCATGGGGTCCCGGATCTGCAGGGATCTGCTAAAAATAGCTTTTAAAAGAAAAAAAGGTAAAAAAATGTGATAGTACGCAATACGAGATAGTACATAAATGTGATAAGAGATCGTACAACCTAGAAAATAACCACTTGCCTGTTCACTTGTGGTAAATTGTATTATAAATGACTAACCTCAGGCAGTGGATTGGCAGAGGGGAGGGCACCTGCCAGCTACCTCAACCACTCTGAATTAAAGAACGAATTGGGGAACAGAGCAGAAGAGGAAGTGTGGAGGAGATGGAGACGTTCTAACCCAGTGCTACTCAAATTGGTTGCTCACGAACCAGCCATTGACTGCCACCCTGGAACAAGACTGGGGAGAGGGGAAGAGAACCTTCGTGCAACCCGGAAGTGGGTCGTGAAGCTTCAAGAAGTCTTGTGGAGGCTTGAAAATGCCACAATTTCGCTATTTAAGGTAAAACGGGGCTTTGGGGACTTTTTCCTTTCTAAAGGGTTTTTAGCATTTACATTCATAGCTCCGGGACCCAAGGCGTAACAAATCCACGGGTCTTAAACCCATGAATAAAGAGGGTCCACTGTATAATTTCAGACACGCTCACTGTTCTCATTTAGCAAATACTGTATTTCTTCAATTCTAAGACGCATGGGGTGAGTCTTAGAATCGAAGGTCTCCAAAAAGCACCCCAAAATGCTATCTTCTTACTTACTGGGGCTTGGGAGAGCTTCAGGGAGACCTGCGCGACCCTCGGCAGGCCTCCCTGATCTTCAGTTCGGCAAAAACCGGTTTTCACAAAAACCAGAAATGCCCAAAAATCGCTGTTTTTCGCCGAACTGAAGATCAATCGATGGCGCCTTAGACTCGAAGAAATACGGTATGTACTATACTATGGGAATATGACGGCACAAATATGGTACCGGTCCCTGGCACATTGGGAAAAAAAATGCCAGTCCGCCACATCAGATAGAGGAAGCTGAAGTACATGCAGCAGAGGCAGCTGGCTTGCAGGTGAGTAAGGGAGGGGCATTTTGCACAAAAGCACCACCACATCTTAGGCCCATCCTGCTAACAACACAGGTCTGCAAATTTGAGGGTCAAAAAACCATTTTTTTTCCCCAGAATTTATGGTGGTTTTATAGGAGTTTGGGGCACCGATTCCAAAAATGGCATTGGTTTTGCCCTATCACGTCTAGTTTTGGGGGTACGGCATCGCCACCTCATAATGAGAGTCAAGCAGCTTCATCATGAGGAAGCCATGGCATTATGGCCTCCTCGCATTATGAGGTGGCAATGCCTAACCCCCAAAACTAGATGTGATAGGGCAAAAATTACAAGGCCATTTTTGGATCAGCACCCCAAATATACCCACGAACAGCAAAATGTGTACAGGCCTGTGTAATTTTTGTGGGCTGATGGGCAAGCCTGCAATAGGAGAATACTATCACACTGCAATGTTGTGCTGTTCCTCCACATACCTGTGCCACAACTACTTTCACGAGCAGCCAAGAGGACTGAAATCACAAGTCCTCCTGCCATTATAATCAGTGTTAAGAAGCCAAGATTGAAGTGTCACATTTAGAAAACTGTTTGCTCTACTCCCTTATCTAGAAAGAACAGTTTATTAGATCTAGTCTCACGAAATGGGATGCAACACAGACAGCCTGCTCGGATTCCACCAGGTATTTATTACCCGAGGCAATGCCTAAACGAAAAGTGCTACTGTTAAACTTGCACTTTGGGTATCCAGGTTTCTCTTTTTTATTCTTGTACACCTATGCATGCAAAAAATATTTATTAGGCATGCTAACAGCAATATGAATCCAGCGTTGGTACACTCTGTTCAGTGCTTGCTATTTTCCAAACGACTGGTGGATCCCTATTGTGTTTGAGAAGCAGCACTGCAGAGCTCTTTACAGAGGAAGCAGAAATGGTTCTGAATTATAAATGAAGCGAAGGATTCCCATATAGCAGCTGGGAAAACATAAGCCAAAAGTGCAGCCCTTGGCATGTTCAGCCAGTCCTACTCAGTGCAACAGGATTTCCTCCAAAATAACTCTGCACAGAAATACAGCCTAAACCTCTCACAGGAGCACACTTGGGCAAAAAAGGATGATCTTTATAAAAAAAAATTTAATGCATTAGTCGAGTAATAGCATTACTATTTTGCATTTGTACAGTCGGACCTCGCTATCCGAGGGGATCTGTTCAGGACCACCCCGCGGATAGCGAAGATCCGCAGATAGGTCTGCATTAAAAAGCCTTTAAACAGAAAAAGCGCCCCCAAAGCGCCATCTTACCTTTTAAAAGCCAAACTGCTGCAGTTTCAAGCCTCTACGAGGATTCTTGAAGCTTCACAACCCATACCTGTATACTCTGTGCCAGGTGCAGGGGAGTGGCAGCAGGAAACAGGTTATCTTGTCGGCTGTATGCCCCCTGAGGCATCTGGTGGGGCCACTGTGTGATACAGGAAGCTGGACTAGATGGGCCTTTGGCCTGATCCATCAAGGCTCTTCTTATGTTCTTATAGCACTTTTCAAGTATATAGCAAGTATGCTGCATGAATTCTTGATGAAACCCTACAATAACTCTGTAAGGTAAGTATTATTATCCCAACATTGCAGCGGAAAGTGAGAGGGAGCAGCTTCCCTTGGGGCAACTAGTGGGCTCATGGCAGAGGCAAGACTAGAACTGTGGAAGTTTTGAGTCACACCTCAGTCTACCACTAAACACTAACCCACCCTACACCAGCTCTATAAATGGTACAGTGCTAGAAATCGCTAAATATCCCCCCCCCCCACAGCACATTTAAGATCGGAAAGAAGATGATAGAGTTTGTGCCTCTCACATGATCAAAATAAGAAAACTACTATTGAAATATAATATTAATCATAGTTTTGCAGTTAAAATATTAATTGCAAGAATTACCGTATTTATTGGCGTATAAAACGCACTTTTTTGTCTAAATTTGTGACCCCAAATAGTAGGGTGCGTTTTATACGCCAATACTAAAAAATCCCTTCCCCCCCCCTGCCCGTTTTAAAGCATTTTTGGGCTTACCGGGTTTTTCCAGAGCTGGAGAGCTCCGTTGTGCTTTCTTCCCTGACTAATCTATCCGATCTTCAGCTGTTTGTCTGGTTTAATTTATGCACGAGCTTGAGTTGAGCTTCTCAGCAGCCAGCAGAGGGCGCTGTGCTCAGTTCAGTTCAGCTGAGCTGCAAAGGGCCTAGTCTTTCCCAGCTCTCCTCGGAAGGGTAAGCTTCTGAACTGGGCCTAGTTGGGGAGGCTTTGGAAACTGTGCATAGGTTAGGTTAGGTGGGGTGGGGGAAAAGAGTTGGGGTGGGGGAAAAGAGTTCAGCTGAGCTGCCCAGGGCCTGCTCTTCCGGATGCTGAATGAATATACAGCATGGGTAAGCTTCTGAACTGGGCCTAGTTGGGAGGCTTTGGAAACTGTGCATAGTTGGGGTGGGGGGGAAAGAGTTGAGTCTGGGTGTTTGTTTGTTTTTGTACTTTTATGTTGTTTAAGAGTTGGTAAGAGTTGAGTCTGGGGGTGGTAAGGTGGTAAGAGTTGAGTCTGGGTTTTTTTTTTGTACTTTTATGTTTTTTACTGTGGAATCTGCAGGGGTGGGGTGGGGTGGGGTGGGGGAAAAGAGTTGAGTCTGGGGGTTTTGTATTTGGGGTAAATGTTTTTTATTTTGGGAACTGTGCATGGGTGGGTTGGGGGAAAAAGAGTTGAGTCTGGTGTTTTTTTTTGTATTTGGGATTTATGTTCTGGTGCATTTTGTTCATATGTCTTATTGCTGTGTGTTTTAAAAGAGATCCTGGTATTTTTGTGCAATTCATGTAAATTAGCTAATTAAGCAGTCAAGCGGTAAGTGGCCAAGTGGCCCAAAAATGCTTTAAATGTTTTTTTCTTGAAACCCAGGGCCAAAAGGAAGGTGCGTCTTATACGCCAGTGCGTATTATACGCTGATAAATACAGTAGTTTTTCTTGCAGGTTTTTAGTTTTTGCTTTCATTCAGTTAACAGGAAATTACTACAATTATGCACTCTCCCCTCCATTTCAGGTCTGGAAAGGTTTATTGCCAATTAAAGAAAGTTACCATATAGGTATACCATATAGCAGTGGTGGCCAACCCGTGGCACGCCATGTGCCACATTTTATGTAGATAATCTTGAGCGTGCCACTCAAATAAATAAATAAAACAAATCTAAGGTAATGAAAATATTTAACGCACAGTGACAGCACAAGAAGAATAAAGGCCACTGCAGACCGCACGAATTTCGGCATGTCCCGGACACCCGAGGAGCTTTGTCGAGCTGTGCTGAGGTGTCTGGTTACCATAGCGGAAGCAAGCGGAGGAGTTGCGATCTCCCGATTTCTGGCACGATCGAAAATGTTCCTGGCCCATGTATGAGGGGGCTGCTTCGCGGAGCTACTGCAGCCACCAATCAGATGAGAGGGGGAGGAGTGTTAGCCAATCACCGTGGAGGTTTCTTCCAAGAAGGCGGGACAAAAGGAGGGACTATTTGCGGGAAGACACTCCCAACAGACAAGCTCAGAGCGCGGAGGAGAGCAGCCAGCCTCTCTCGCTCGCTCGCCTCGGCATGCGGTCTGTCACGGCCTTAAGGCGCAGTGGGGTGCAGAGACCTCCTCTAGTGTCACAGGCTTGGAAAGGTGCGCTGGGGACGAGAAAGAGAGAGGGACTTCAGCGCTCCGCTCGAGCAGGAACAGCAGTGTGTGCCACTTCAAAAGGCTTGGAGTGCCACTAAGTGGCACCCGTGCCGTGGGTTGGCCACCTATGCCATATAGGAAGAACCTATGGTCATATTCCTAACTCTCCAACAAGAGTACATAATTCTCTGCACTTTGAAATGGAAAAGACATTTTTTTCTCAATGCAACTATTTCTATTTGGGTTCTACCTTCTTTCATTCTGATGATCCCATACGAAAGCAGTTTCATATGTCAGACATGATTATACAATTCACTATCTATATAAAATGCCCCTATTTTTTCAAAGCTACCTTTGAAATATGGTGTGTGCAATTATTCAAGATTATTTTTTTTGAGGTGCCCTATGGAAAGAAAACGTGCCTTTGTATTGCAACTGCTCTCAAGGCTAAACAGCAACTTTAAACAAGATCTCATGAACTAATAGTACAATCATATACATTCTTACTTGGAAACAAGTCCCACTGTGTTCAATGGGGCTTACTCTCAGGTAAGCATGTACTGTATAAGACTGGAACAAATGATCAGAGCTGATGTATCACAGTGGCCAAGAGATGGAGCTGCGGATCTCGGCTTCCCTGGCTTGCACCTCTGCCATGAGCTCATCAGGTGGTCTTAAGTAAGTCACTCCCTCTCATCCTCAGCTGCAATATGGGAATAATGCTACAACCCTGAAAGTCAGCAGTAAGAATTACAGTACAATACAGGTGAAGCACTTTGGACACTTGTGAAATGATATACAGTAAAACCTTGGATTGCGAGCATAATTCGTTCCGGAAACGTGCTTGTAATCCAAAGCACTCATATATCAAAGCGAATTTCCCCATAAGAAATAATAGAAACTCAGATGATTCGTTCCACAACCATTTAATCATATAAAAATGATTACAGTAATACAAAATACAGTATAAAGTCAAAATAAAACAAATTAACCTGCACTTTACCTTTGAAAAGAATTGTGGCTGGTGTGAGGGAGACGAGAGAGAGGAGAGAAGGAGGAGTGTAGGACGTCTATCACGAACGTTATTGTGTAGGACGTTATTGTGTAGGAAGTCTATCACTAACAGGATTGCTGCTATCTGTTGGCTCACTGGACTGAGACTGGGAGACGATTACCCACAATCCCGCAGCGAGAGAGACTACATGCAGAGGCGTAACGGGCCTCACCGGCACCTTTCCTCACAGGGCTGCCTCCACGCGCCTTTCCTTCTATGCACGATCATGAGGGCGGCAAGAGAAGGCAGCCGTTCAGTGGTGGAGCCTGAGCGTAGCGCCCCACGCCCGGAGCAGCTGCCCCTCGGGCTCCAAAACCTACTTGTAATGCAAGACATCGCTTGTTAATCAAGTTAAAATTTATTAAAAAAATTTGCTTGTTATGGAAAACACTCTCAAACCAAGTTACTCTCAATCCAAGGTTTTACTGTACAAATGTTACGTATTTGGGATTATGATCCAGAAGAAAGCTTTGTGAACTTTTTGTTGAAAAGCGGTATATAAATACTGCTGTTAATAATAATAATAATAATAATAATAATAATAATAATAATAATAATAATAATAATAATAATAATAATAATAATAATAATAATAATAATAATAATAATAAAGTTGTCAAATGATGTTACTGATCTGACATAGCTATACAGAAAGCAAATTGTACCACACCCACCCGGCTTCCTTGCACTTCAGGCAAAATGAAAGGCTTCCGACTCAGCTGCCTTGACCAGCATTCGAATGCATGGCATCAAGGTCATGCCGCAGAGTCAATATAAGGGCTCAACTATCCACTTTCTGTTTATGGCACAACACAGAGCAAGTTATTTTTAACTTGGAGAGGCTGGAACAGGCAGGTCCACAATGTTTTCGAACAGGGAGACAACCATCACCGATATCTCCTCATTATTTTTACAGTGCGTCAAGCAACCAACTTTGTTGCACGAGTGTAAAAAGAAGGGCTCTAAGACCCATGACCAGAACCACCTGGCTTCTACTTGTATCATTTCTTGTTAACCTTCACATCAGCTGTCTGTTCAAATCTGTCCTTCTCCAATATCTAATTTCTAGAGAAAAAAAATGCCAGAACTCAGGTCTGTTAGACCACCACAATCAAATCCACACACCCTTCCTCCCCAATCTCAGATACATGAAGACTCGCAATCGAGGGCTAAAACTCAGAAGCTGTTGGAAATCTGCAAGAAGATCGATCTCCTGATGTTTCATTTTTAGCTGAAAGCAGGCTGTACAGTCTCCAGATTTCACTGGAGCCGCAGTGCAGCAAGAAGGGAGAGAACAGATCCTTTCCCCAGTGGAGACAGATTCTCCCACCAAAGCATCCCACTGGCGCCATTACAGAAGCGGGGGGGGGGGGTTTGCTTCAGATCCCGAAAATGGCAAAGGAAACATTAAACACACACACACACACACACAGGGGCCTTTACATTAAATTGAGATAATCAGGAAGTCCAGTCACAAATCTCCCATATCTCATCTGTGCTGACCTCAATGTAGGAGAGATATTCTTTACACCTGTTCAGCGTTGCTTCACTCTATTCATACTGGGTATATTCCAGGACTGAACACTAGCACAAATTAAGACCTCAAAAGTTCAATAACCGAGTCTTCAAACCATCAGGGAACACTGCTCCCTCCTTGAGAACATGTAGGGCCAATGTCACTCAGATTGTACTGGGCTAGACTCTCTCAACAGAAAATAGTTGTGTATGTTCTTTTCCTCACTTGCATTCTTTATGTCATCTCTCCACTGTTGTCCATCTTTCTTTTTCCCCTCTCTCTCTCCAAACGATGGATATGTCACTGCTAGTGTAATCCATGTCACGTTACACAACACAGCTGTGTGCAGCTAACTGCCCCACAACTGAAGGTCAATGGCATACTATATTACAAACAGCATCTTTTTTTTGGGGGGGGGGGACAGCACTACAATAAACCAAGACAAACCAACCATAGTGAAATGTTATATCTGCATAGGGCCAATTAAAAAAAAATGAATGAAATCAGAAGCATAGCCCTGCTTTATGGCATACTTTTTTTAAAAAAAGGCAACAATACACACTTGGTCAGCTCAAATACTTACAGGGTCTCTCAGTTCATCGCTGTCTTTGCCCGACGTCCGAGGTATTTTCATAGGGATTTCATCTCCGCATTCAGTGTCTGAAGCATTGGGAGACTCTGCTAAATCAAGGAACTCATCTCTCTTGTGACCTCTGAACCTTATTTTGTCTAACCTCTTTAGCATGTTCAGCACTGCGCCTTTCTGCTTTATCTTAACATGACGGCTGGAGTCCCTGCAAAACACAAAGAGGAAGTGGCAAATGGAAGATCATTTTCAGAACATGCATGTTATGACATTGTTATTATACAGAGTGTTCTCTTAATGACTTATTGAACTCTTGCTGTGAAAATAGCCTTCTCATTTCAGAAAGAAAAAACACTAAAGCGTACATTTCAAAAATCTTTTTATTTTATAAAGTGACTACACAGAGATATACTCTCATCAATGCTACATTTCAAACAAGTCTATATAGCACCAAAAATGTACTGTTATTCACCAATATCTTCACAGCAATTAACTGTGATTCAATATGAATTAATTTAAGTAATTTAATATGAATTAACTGTGCATAGGACCTATGAGCCAGATGTCCTGGTTTCAAAACTTGCCTCAGCCAAGAATTCAACAGGGGACCCTGGGCAAGATGCTCTTAGCCTCTTCTACCCATTTGTAATGCAGGGATAAGAATATCAACCTGCCCTTACAGGGCTGCTGTAAGGCTTACTAAGATAATGCACAAAAAGCAAACTGAATATTTCAAAAAGTAATATTAAGCTGCATGAACAGGAGAGTCAGTGAGGTCAGAAAAGGAGTACTCTCAATGTAAGTAGGAATATAGAGCAATGCAGGATCCCATCATTTTTAAACCAACCTGATTTCAAATGAAATTAGGAATATACTGGGCCACCTAGATCCCCTTAACATTAGTTTATGGGGATAGACAGAGAAAAAAAAAACACGCCATAACACTTCAGTAGCACTGGAATTCCTCAGATCAAAATACTTAAGGACTTTAAAACAACAAAGTCACATATCAGTGTGCTTTCCCTTTAACTCTCTCACACTGAGCTATGCACATACATCTAACATTCCCACACAAAGTCTATCAATTGACCAAGGTATTGATAATGCTACCTGTTAACCTCTGCTGAGCACTTTCCCGTCAAATACACATACAGCCTCCAATCTTTCTCGCTCAGATCCTTTTGTGTCAGCGGCTTTTTAAACTTTCAAACAGTCTGAATATTCATCAGGACCGCAGCAACAGGTGCAGGAAGGGCCTATATACTGCAGGGGTGGGCCACAATGGATCTTGTGCGCATTGATGTGAGAGGGAGCAGGGTGCCTCCTTACAGTACACCCTGTCAGTAGAGAGCCAGGGGGCAGGGAAGCCCAGCAGAGCACAGAAATGGTCCAACGCCGGCCACACTGGGATTGGCTGGTGGGGAGATGAACTTTAAAAAGCAAAACCAGGAAGGAGAGTAATGGTAGAATCGCAATGGTGACACGGAGCCAGGCGAGAGGTGGCTTCAAGACCCCTGCAATCCTGCTGGAGGTGGTGTTACGTTAAGGTGGAGTGCAGTGGCATACCTAGGGTATTGGACACCCGGGGTGGGCCATTTGAAGTAACGGGTAGGCCTGGCCTCCGCCTCAAGATCCTCGGGGGAGGCCAGGTCTACCAGCCACTCAGTGTTGCGTTTGACATCCTGGGTGTACTTGGCACTCGGGATAGACCGCCCCACCTTTGGTACCCTACTTGTGGAGCGGCACGTTCAAGATTATCTACATAAATGTGCCGCGTGGCATGCTGCAGGTTGGCCACCCCTGGATTAGCCTATGAGAAATAGAAGAGGAAAAGGAGACAATGATAGCCAGACCCTTGCTGGTACTGTTAGTTCACCTCCATCCCAGCTTCAGAGAACTCTAAAATCAAGCTGCAGGGAAGTGCTGGGATTGAGAAAGCTCACAGAAGTAAAGGCCAGGTCCTACGAACAGCAACAAAATGTAACAGGAAGAGATATGCGCTTCCTGTCCACTTCAGCAACCCAAGTGACAGCTGCCAGGGCCAGTGTCTGTGATCAGGGACCTGGAATTTCTATATTCCTGGAATCACAAATCTGACAAAGGCAGCCACTAGTTCTCTAGAAAAGAACCACCCCAGGATGTCTGCACCCTGAACGCATTCCAGTTGAGCCACATCCCTTAAAAATATTTTCTCACGTTTACTAAAGCAGTAAACATTTATTTTAAAACTGTAGATCCAAAAGGGCAGCAATCCATAAAACTCCACAACCCAACTACGACTTGGCTTTGCATAGCAACAATAGTAACAGACTCATGAAGAATGGCCTGTAAGCCAAAACTTGAAACGTTAATCAAAAAAAAAAAAATCAGGCACCAACAGATGGAGAAAAAACATTTCTGACATAATGGTGTTACATTATTTTACTTTCCAAGCAAATTTTATTGGGCTAAATTTGCATTTCTCTTTCTGGAGCTTGAAATCACAGCAAGATTGATAATGACTCTCCTGGCATGAAATGAACTCTGTGCTAGGCTTATACGTCAGTTAGCACACAAATGAGGTTCAAAGGTTAAAAACTCCAGTTTATAGACAGAACCACAGCCTGAGCACTAAGCAGGATAATACTGTCACCAACATGAAACAGAACAGCTCCAGCTGATAGAACTTTGATAAGGAAAGTAGAAGAAATAGAAAGTTTAAGGACATTTGCTGATACTTCAGCAGCAGCAGACTGAGGCTCCAACGACATGTCATGGCACTAGACCTGTTTGAGGCAGACTCACGTTTAAAACAATCACCTATAAAGCAAAGGATGTCTAGTTTCTGGAGTAAAAGGGCATGAAAAACTGAACCCTCCCTTTACCTGTTGCTTACCTCCTCACAGCCTCACCGCAAAAAAGCGCTATTCTCCCAGCTGATCTCACTTCTAGTATCAAAGCTCAACTGAGAAGAGAAGCATTTGAGGGGACGGGGCTGAGGGGAGGTACGTTGGGTGTGGGGGGGGGGAGTCAGTATCAACACTCCTTACCCTTTTACACTAAAAACTGGACCCCATCCAGTGCTTCACATGCACCTGGGGGAGAGCTAGGTTCAAGAAGGTCATTGCGCCTTGGGAGAGTTGCATGCCGACTGACCAACGACCAAGATTGACTGATGGTCTGCGTGGGGGGAGGGGTTAGTCATCACAGAATACATCACAGGCTGAGAGCACCTCTTTGAATACCCACCTCATTACCTCAGCAAACACACCGAGTCCTCGCACCAAGCAACCGAGATATCGGGAGATATCAAGTGATGTACATACAAGTGTGAATAAGCCCTGAGAGCAAACAGAGAAGGCGGAGGGAGGGCTCTGCATTCCGAGAGGCAAGACCAGGTGTTTCTAAACATCAGCCAACACAAGTGAGGAAACAAAACAGCCCAAAGAAAGGCAAGCACTTGCCTGCCCACGTTCTCCTTAGAATTTGAGGCACCCGAAGATCGGTCTCCCATATTATTTTCACCAACCAGTTCTGCAACATTGACGCGGCATTCAGACCACAGAGGAAAATCCAAGTTTGTCTTGCACACTGAAACGTGTGCATCCCCAAATGGCAGTAGCATTTCCCTGCCAGTCCCACTTCAACAGCCTTTCCCTCCTCCAGGCCTCTCTCGTTCCTCGCGACTCCACATTACTTACAGGCCTGTTCAGTCTCAGCACGCACACAGCAGACCCAGAACCAAACACTTCCTCCTCCCACATCTTCTGCTGCTGTCCTTACAGAGTCTTGCCTCCTGAAATGCTCTCAGCAGCAGGGCATCATTATAACAAGCTGCAGAGGTTACAGTGACAAAATACATTCAGCAAGGAGGAAGGAAAGCTGCTTTACACAAGGCTGCATGGGCATCACTTCAAAGGGGCAGCCTCGGGGGGGGGGGGGGTAACTGTGGCTTCCAGGCAGCCTGAATTTTAAATAAAAATACAGTATTATCTGGGTTTTAGTACCTGTCTGTCTGCTCTGTTCCTGATCATAAGTTATTCATCGTTAAGTCACCTTGTCGGTCCCTTCATTGGGACCAAAAGCTGGCCTAGGAGTATTTTAAAATAAACAACAAACCTGTTGCAGCAAAAGCAAAACAGAGCTCTGTAGCATTTTTAAAGACTAACACATTTATTTCAATATGAGTTTTTGTGGTCTAGAGCCCAGTTCATCCGATGCATGAAAAAGTTATAAAAAGGTGGGCTCAAAGAGCAATGGGGTTAAAAAAAAGATAGTCAATGTCCTACTTCAGTGTAGGAAACTCAGGTGAACTCCACAATGCGTGCCACAAACACCACACCTATTTTGCAGTGTATGTAAAGATACAGTAGTCTCACACACACTGCAAAATAGATGTAGTGTTTGTGGCACGTATTGTGGAGTTCACCTGAGTTTGACAGCAGTTTACCATCAGATGAGCAAGTAGTTGCAGAGACCCTGTGTCTGTCTGTCTCACATTACAAATCTGCAGCCCTGGAGGTGGGGTGTAAATAGAATGTAGTTACTCACTGAACATCCCATCTGAAGAACACCGAGATCCTCCCTTGATGCTCTACAGACCTGCAATCTTGGGAGCTGCCAGCATGCACAGAAGTGAGAGGTGATGAAAACCAGTCACAACACCCTAATGAGAACTGGGGGTTAGGGGGAGGTGGCCACACTACAGCAGTGTTATGCACTCGAGACCTATTAAACTAAAAACAGACCCACTTTAATTGCAGTGTATTGTTTTATCGAAGCCACCTTACAGATCCTTCTGGACCAGAGGCAGGTAGAAACAGAGCACATGAGCTTCCTCCCCTTCCGAGGTCCACGTAGGAAACCATCTTGTGGTAAGCAGCCCTATACAAGTAAAATGGTCAAGATCAGGAGTTCCATACCAACGTGACGGGGATACCAGAGAGAACGAGTCTCAAGAGTGCTCCCTGCTTTATTTTTAGGATGCAAAAGGACCCCAACAATTAAGAGAACACCCTTCAGAAAAAGCTTCAGGAGGATGCAACTCAGAATAGCAACACATCAGGACAGTGGCGTTGCTATGGGGGGATGCAATGCCCTCGGGTGACAACCGCAGTTTCCTTGCAAGGAGGAACTGCGGCAGGATTTTATTTTATTTTTTACTCCGCTGCTGCTTTTTTGCAGCCATGGAGCTGAAACGTGCCAAAAACTGGAGTGTTTTGGGCCCTCCCACTCGCCCCGGGTCCTAGAAAGCTTCAAATGAAGCCTTCCGGAAGCGGAAGGGGCAGGGCGATGACACGAAATGCGTCACCGAACCCCCCACGTGGCCTGCTAAGAAACTTTGGCATTTCAGTACTTTTTAGCATTTTCTCCCGTCTTCCCACCAACATCCCACACTCAAAGCCTATTTTGTGTTCAAAATCCAGGCCTGCATGTGCCATGAGCAGTCAGCCCAGCTGATACACAACATTCATACAAGGCCACCCAGCTACTTGGCTTAACACGGCCTAATTACTTGGCCTAATCTGCAATGCAGAACTTCACACACACAAGTGATTCACTATCTGTACCGAACAGCAGTACTCTCAGTCTACCACTGCCCTTTAAGATAATCTGTTGCTTTCTCATTATTACACATTGTGTTGCATATCTGCTCTCTCTGACTTAGCTACAAGAAGTTCAGGGTATTGACCTCTCAGCTCTAAAACCACTTTTGACATTTCCAGCATTTTAAAACTGGCAACCCTCCCAGTTTAAGCTTAAACCAACTCAGCCATTATCAGCTTCAAAGGAAAGCAATTAAAAAAAAATTCCATCTATATCCATGCACTTATGAAAACAATGACCCTTCCCACTTACGAAAGACACAGTTGTCCAAACAACAAAAGAGCACTCTCCTTACTGTACATGGACTAGGTTTTATATACATGATGATAGGTAAAGGTATCCCCTGCTTGAAAGCCAGTCATGTCCGACTCTAGGGTGCGGTGCTCATCTCCGTTTCTAAGGCCGAAGAGCCAGCGTTGTCCGAAGATGCTTCCATGGTCATGTGGCCAGCATGACTAGCGGAACGCCGTTACCTTCCCACCACAGCAGTACCTATTTATCTACTTGCAATTTCTTGCTTTCAAACTACTAGGTTGGCAGGAGCTGGGACAGGAGACGGGAGCTCACTCCGTCACGCGGCACTCGGGTCTCGAACTGCTGTCCTACCAATCTTCCAGTCTGCAGTTCAGCGTCTTAACCACTAAGCCACCGCAGCCCCATTATACATGATGATGATACAGTACAGGTGGGCCCCCATATCCGCTGGGGATATGTTCCAGGCCCCTCCGTGGATACTTGAAACCATGGATAAGAGCAAACACCCCCTCCATGGTTTCCTGAGGGCCCCCCCACCCTGCCTCCCCTGCAGGCAGGCATGTTTCCCTCCCCCAGCTCTCATTTTTCTTTCAGCAAGCTTTGTTTCTTCCTTAAAACAAACAGAGAAGCAGCCTCCATTGCAGGCAAGTAGAACGAGACTAAGTCCTAGAGAGGCTCTGCAAGGTTTCTGCTAACCTTGCAGAGCCTCTCTAGTACTTAGTCTTGTTCTACTTGCCTGTAATAAAGCTGCTTCTCCTGTTTCTTTAAGGAAGAAATGAAGCTTACTGGGGAAAAAGTAAAAGCCTGGGGGGGGTCCCCACGATCTGTGGATAACTGAAACCGTGGATAGCGAATCAGTGGATATGGGGGCTCACCTGTACTGTATATTCTTATCATAAAGTGTGGGTTTTTTTCTCACACACAAGACAAATTCCTAAAAGCCCAAACTGAAAATTAGTATATCCCCCTCAAGGACGTCCACTGATGCTAGAATATATTTGAAGTCTTGGCTAAAGAGGATTGATTAGAACCCAAGACCAATTTGTTTGCCTCTAAGGAGCTTCTACAATATTTAGATTGGGAACTTAGGATGACTGGTGAGGACAGAAGGCGTTCCCCTTGTGTTGTTTCCCTTCCCCCAAAGCAAGTGCCTAGCCAGGCAATCTGTAGAAGTCTATGCTTGGCTGACACTGCATAATTAAAAGGGCACTTGGCGCTAGCCAGCTCTTGAATTCCAGCATCAGCCGCCAAAGCTATTCTGCTGGCTGAGCCATGCCAAGGAAAATCACTTCTGTTTTACAGATAGCAACATGCTCCACTATAGTAGCAGTGGGAAGCACGGACTTTTAATGGAGCCATTGAATCACATGCCCAAGCCCCTCTCCCCGATTGCTGTGCAGCACTGAGGCACGCCAGCACTTTGATAAACTTACCTAGAAGCCGCATGGAGACAGTGTTAGTGCATACGCATGGTATAAGACTTAGATATACCACTCACCCTGACAAAGGCAATGCTTGCACAATACTTGCATATGACTCACAGCACGCCAGCAGCCTCACATCAATGACTAACATTTTCTTTAGTACAGAAGTACTGAAGGCCTGAGCTGCAAATCTCAAAACCAGCACAACTGCACAAGTGAATTCATCTGAAACTTTGCACAGGGAGCAACAGAAGACATGGCACAGACTGCTCACTACACTGATAAAGCAGAGAAATGCAGGTGCTTTACAAAGGTCTGTCTGCTTAAAGCAGGAGAGCCACTTGCAGATTGAGGTCTGTGGATGGTGAGGTCTAAACGAGTCATCCTTTTTTTCAAACAAACTGCAAGAAGACTCTCTTCCTGTCTGATGGGGGGAGGGGAACAGTGTCTCTTAGTAAATCTGGCTAACCACTTTCTTTCACTTGTTATTTTCAACAGGAGCAAAGACGTGTGTGTGACATCTCACATGCGTCACTTTTCCTGCCACGATAGAACCACTAATGTTCTTAACAAGTGCTTCTTACTAATATTATTCCTTACTACTGTATTTCTTCAATTCTAAGACGCATGTTTTTTCCCAATTAAGCATTTCAAAAAATGGGGTGCGTCTTAGAATCGAAGGTCTCCAAAAAAGCACCCGAAAATGCTATCTTCTTACTTACTGGGGCTTGGGGGAGCTTCAGGGAGACCTGCACGACCCTCTGCAGGCCTCCCCGATCTTCAGTTCAGCAAAACCCGGTGATTTTCAGCCATTTCCGGTTTTCGCGAAAACCAGAAATGGCCAAAAATCGCTGTTTTTCGCCGAACTGAAGATCGGGGAGGCCTGCAGAGGGTTGCGCAGGCCTCCCTGAAGCTCCCCCAAGCCCAGGTAACAAAGGAAACGGCACTTTCTGGCAGAGCCAGAAATTCTATGCAAAGGCAGTGCACTCAGTCATCCTCAGCTGCAGGAGACATGCTGGGGAGAGTTGGTGCTGAGCGGGTAGATTCAATAAAGGGAGGTGAGTCTTACAATCGATTGATTTTTTTTCCCCTGCTGGTGGTACTGAAAGTAAAGGTGCGCCTTAGAATCGATGGCGCCTTAGACTCGAAGAAATACGGTAATATTCTTTTTCCCCTGCTGGTGGTACTGAAAGTAAAGGTGCGCCTTAGAATCGATGGCGCCTTAGACTCGAAGAAATACGGTAATATTCTTACAGGTCTTTGGCTGGGTTTCTATGCAAGCTCACTTAAAACCAAATTAAAGTACTGAGAGTTCCATGATCAGACTGTCCAACATCTTTTTCAAAAGATAGCCCTATCCAAAATCTCTCTCCTCTCCCCCCCCCCCCCCCCGGGCTATGCATGGCACAGAGGAGTTAGCCCTTTCTAAATTAGTCCGACATCATGGCCCTAATCCACATACCGTCCTGTCCACATTGTACCCATAGATTTTCCCTTCCATGGCTAAGAGCAGCTTCAGATAGCAATTTGAGTTGGGGAACACTGTGGGGACAAAGGGTTATATTCCCTCCTCCCATGCCGTGGCCCTGATCCAAAACACCCCACTCACCACAGAAGCTTTCTGAATTTTTTTTTAAAAAAAAACTAAACGAGTTCTAATCACAGAACACTCCCATCTAGATTGGCCCTAAGAGAAACAGTTGACATCTGGAAGTCTACAAAGAGTTCATGAAGATGACGTACAAAAATCTGAAGATCCAGGAGCCAAAACAAAGCACGATATTATTATTTTTAAAGCTCCCATCCTTCCCCCATAGGACCCAGGTTAGTCTACAGCAAAATAATATAACTTAAAAATCACTACCAAAAAATCATCGAACATACAGAAAACCAAAACCAATTTGAGAGCTAGTATCAAACATTTTCTTAACTGCCACATTTTCATTAACTACCTGAAAACTTGCAAGATGGCCACCATGAGGGGGGGAATTCCAAATGGTGCTGCTACCCAGAAGGCCCTGCTTCCTGTGCATGCCCGTCACACCTCCAACACACCAGACATTGGAAGCAGGGTATCAGGTGATGATCTGAGTGTAGGGGAATGGGTGCATATATAGGAGAAGGTACCCAGAATCACAACCTGTTTAGTGCTTTAAAGATTTTTTAAAAAGCACCAAGAATATTCCGAAATCCAGACGTTTTGGGGGCTATGACTTTCACACACACACACACACACACACACACACACACACACACACACACACTTACTTTCCAGCACCTGGCTGGCATAGCGCAAGGCATGCTGGGGCACAACTTTATTAAGATATTGTATAAAATTACCTTCAGGCTATGTGTTTAAGACTAAGGTGTATATGAGACACAAATGAATTGTGTTTAGACTTGGGTCCCATCCCCATGGTATCTCATTGTATTTATGCAAATATTCTGAAATCCAAACAAATCCGAAATCCAGACAGCTTTCCATCCAAAGCAGTCCGGATAAAGGATACTCAACCTGTAACTCAACAGCTTTAAACCAGGATTTATTTTTCCTTTCTTTTTATATAATACAGTAGATATACAGTATACTGACTTTAAGACCAAGTTTGATGGCATTTGGAAAACAGTAATATTTTCAGAGAACCACAATACAGTTACTAATATGCAATCATAACAAACAGTGACAGAGGGCCCCTCTCAGTAGTACTGATGATTTTGGCAGATAATTACTAGTTAGTGTCTAAGTGTAATTTGCTTCCAATTTTACACAGAGGACTTGCTTGAGTGCATGGTTTTGTCCGTCTCTTAATTAAGATTAGTCTGAGCCATTATCACTCCCCCCCACACACATTTAAACACATCTGTAATCGGTTTCAGGTCATATTTGGTGAATGTATCGAGAGATGTTGAGCTTTTTATCTGAACTTTAGAAATGTTCTCCTCTTGGGCTTGTCTTTGAACTACTATGCAAACTCATTCAGCCACATTTCTAAGGCTGCAACCCTACACACACTTTCCTGGAAATAAGCCCCAATGAACACGAGACTGACTTCTGAGTCGGCACACATAGGCTCATGCGATAATCTGACTTTCCTACTGCTCACTATCTAGATATCACACGACATCACCGTCACACTGTTTGCTCACTTGTTCAAGCAGATATAATCACATCTACTATCGTAAGAGTGCTCCTCTCACATTCAGCTACTTCCTTTTTGAAATTCATATTTGCAGGAAATATTCCCTTTATGGCCCTTCAGTCCCTTTTTACCAGTACTTACACAGTAGGAGGAAACCCCATGGCACTGGCGGACTTCATCAACAGCTAAAATGTTAGGGCAGCAAAGGCCAAGTAATTAACAAAGAGGGCATGGAGCTGGGGACAGGTATTTCTATTTTATTTTAATGCATTTCTGTCTTGCCTCTCTTGCTTACCAAGGCAACCCAATGTGGCTTAAAGCAAAAACAACACACAGAGCAGTTAACATTCAACCAAATAAGCAAACTACCTATATATACACTCAAGTATAAGTCAATCTCATGGATAAGTCGAGGGCCATTCTTAAGCCAAAATCATGGAATTTGCTATGAACCATGAATAAGTAGAGGACAAAACTTAGGGGTGTATGAAATTCTTTGAATTCTTGAAAATAACCAGCGATTGTTCTAGGGCAGCAAAAGAAATTCTCCAAACAGGAAGAAAGGAAGCTATTTTACCTTGTTCTGAAGCAGCACAGAAACAGAACTCTTCTCCAAACAGGAAGAAAGGTGGAGGAGCTTATGGGAGTTGTAGGCTTTGTGAGGGCTGCTGCTACGGAAGTACAGTACAGGTACTGTACTCCTCACAAAGCCTACAACTCCTATAAGCTCCTTCACCTTTCTTCCTGTTTGGAGAAGAGTTCTGTTTCTGTGCTGCTTCAAAGCAAGGTAAAAAAGCTCTTTTTTGTTACCCACCCCATGCGTCCTACTTCTTAGCCCAGTCTCCCCTTGAAGCAGCTGTTCTTAGAAATCCCATGTATAAGTCGACCTAGGCTTTCAGGGTCATTTTTAAGACATAATTTGTAGACTTATACATGGGTATATAGAGTAAGTAAAAGGGAGCAAAGACCTGCGAATAACTTTTTTCAGAGGACAATTCTTATAGGTAGAGGGAAGAAATGACCAGGTGAAGGCAATGTGAATGAGAATGTTACAGCTGGAAGACACGGCAGAGAGAAGGAAGAAGCCCTCTATACCAGCGGCCCCCAACCTCCGTGGTGTCGGGGACCGGCATCGCGGTGGATTTTTTTCATGGACCGGGGGGACCACCGACGCAATGCCCCCACGTGACCCGGGTGTGATGTCAGGTGCGCACGCCCAGCGCGGCTCTAAACATACACACACCCCCGGTTTAGGTGCTATTTTGGAGCCGTTCGAGCTCTATGGCAGGTGGGAGGGCCAAAGCGGAGGTGACACATCACGCAGGTAAGTTCGCCGCCACGTCCGGCCCCCGCCCTGGGGCCCACCGCCCCAACCCCAGCACAACGCTGCGGCCCAGTCCTGAACAGGCCACGGACCGGTACCGGGCCACGGACCAGTGGTTGGGGACCCCTGCTCTATACCTCTCCTCCAGTTTTCAGTGATCAAGGTTAGTGGCATCCCTTAAGTTTCACAACTTCCATTACTGCTAAATTAGATTCCTCAACATGCTCAGGTACATAGTGGTACAAGGTTAGGGATGGGACTGTCACTCAGTGGTCGGGTACATGCTTCATAATGCAGAAGATGCCCAGTTCAATCTCTGGCATCTTTAAGGTAGGGTTCCTGCCCGAACCCTGGAGAGCCACTGCCAGTCAGTGTCGACATTACCAAGCTAAAAGGAACCAATGGCCTAATTCAGTATAAAGCAGCTTCATAAGTGGCAGAAAACAGCATAGAGAAAAAGCTACTGTGAACTGGACTGTACCTGCAGTTGAGCTGGAATCAGATTTCTCCATCAGCACGGATGCATCCAACTACCAGAATCCAGTCACACACACATGGTTCCTACCCAATCACAGCCCTCCCAGATGAAGAGATAAAAGTACTCAAGATCTATAGAAACAAGACCATTAACTGTCTCAGTATTACAGAGAACTGGCTAGGTGGCTAATGCATCTAGGCCAAAAAGGTTCTTAGAAACGCAGCACTGGCATTTAAATGTCTTTCCAGCCACTCTTCTATACAGTAGTGCTGTTAGTTCAAAGCAGATACCTTGGCTCAGCACTGAGTACTGGAACAGAGTAGCAGCGACCTACAATGGCACCATGGCCCACCACAGAAGGTATCCAGAGCCTCATTTATTCAGCTCGTTTTCCTGATGATCAAAAGCTAAAATGACTTGAGATTCTTTGTCCTGGATGACAGAGAAGATTCCTAGAATACAAATGTCATCCCAACTTGCACAACAGAAATTGTCTTCAAAAGAAGAACACTAAGGCCGCAATCCTACACACACTCGAACGCAATGGGAATTACTTCCGAGCAGACACCTGAGACTACACAGTAGGACATTTTTTCTTCACTGCTGCCATCATATCTGCAGTGCCCTGAGACAGGAAAAAAAAGCTATTCCAGACAATGGCGTAGGCTGATGTGGGGCGGTGGGCCTCTGGGGAGGGCGCGAGCCTCCTGAAACTCTTATATTTTTTTCGCCGTTTTTTCGGCGATTTAAAGTGTCAAAATGTTTTTAAAAGTGTAAATGTATGCTTTGCCAGCACTTAACTGAACGGGGCGCTTCCTTCCGATCAACGATCTCCTTCCTGCACCCAGGTGACAGCTTCTCCCTGCCCGGGCGCGGACTCCCAACGCCCCTAGCTGCGCTTTCCAGGGTTTGCGCATGCACAAACCGTCACTGAAACTCTGTGGGTTTGCGCATGCGCAAACTCACGGAGTTTCCAGTGACGGTTTGCGCATGCGCAAACCCACGGAGTTTCCAGTGACGATCGGAAGATAGATTCGTCGATCGGAAGGAAGCGCCCCGTTCAGTTAAGTGCTGGCAAAGCATACATTTACACTTTTAAAAACATTTTGACACTTTAAATCACTTAAAATCGCCGAAAAAGGCAATAAAACTGTCAAAAATAGGTTTCGGTTTTTGACAGTTTTATTGGGGGGCTTTGGGGGGGCCGCCCCAGATGCGGGGGCGCCTGGCGACGCCACTGATTCCAGATAAGTTGCCAAATTAATGTACGTCGTTGGCTACTATCCACGATAGGAAGTTTGACATCTAATCTGCAGACAAAAGCCATCTACACTGGATTAGTCTGAATACAGATCAGAGTTCATGTCAAGACAGATTCCTTACTCTCACTGGGAACACTCTGCATCCAAGTGGCCAAATTAATGTACATCGTTGGCTACTACCCACGATAGGAAGTTTGACATCTTTATTTTTGCTCAAAAACTTTCATGGCCAGCAATTATTGTTAATGACTTGGGTACTACGGGTAACACAGCCATGTAAAATAAACGAACCGGCTAGAATAAAAACAAAACACAAAAAACAGAAGACGCGAGCAAAATTGGATTTTTGTTTTTTATTCTAGCCGGTTCGTTTATTTTACATGGTTTGACATCTAATCTGCAGGCAAAAGCCATCTACACTGGATTAGTCTGAATACAGATCAGAGTTCAAGTCAAGACAGATTCCTTACTCTCACTGGGAATACTCTGCATCCAACTGATGCAGAAGGTGTGCTTGGAGCATGCAAGCAAATCAGATTCAAGTTAGCCCCATGCCTAGCACTCTGTCCCGGTGGGAGATCTGGTAAGCCTATTTTTATTTCATCTTAGACTTTGGCCCTAGCACGGGCATTCTGTTACTCTGAGGAAGCCCTATGAGTGATTGGGGCAAAACGCAAGATTTTGTTTTTATCTTGTTAGTGAACCATGGCCAGAAGACCCATTGAAAACATTTTTTAACAATCAAGTCAGCTTAGATAAACTGTGTCCTCTGTCAGCCGGTTATCAATGTGTCTCCTCAGAAAAGGCAGGATGCCAGAGGGATGGTAATCTGCAGGCATTTGGAACCTGCTCAAAAAACCGGATGCCAATTCCCAATCTATTTTCCACCCGCCCTTTGTGGGAAGGTTTTTCATCAGGTGGCTGATGTGCAATTTCAGAAACCCACAGGTACCAACATTTCTCTGGCTTTTGATGTTTTGGCTTTCAACCTGAGTAAGACACAGACAGCACATGATGTGTCCGGAGTTTTCAGTCTGCATATAGGGACTGACATGCACAACTGGTCTTAATGGGTCATGTTGTAGTTCATCCAGACAGACATCTAACTAAGTTTTGCTTTATTGGTGTCTGTCAAATCAGCGTGTGTTTTTTGTGTTCCTCCAAGAATTGAAAGATAGAAGTGTCATTTTAACACACACTAGACTAGTGGTGGATAAAATTACATTAGTTTTCTAAGAAAATAAATGCAAATCCACAATTTAAACAAATTTGGAAAAAATGAAAAACAAGAGGGTTTCATAGCGATAGGACTCGTGGGCTAGGGACAATGTGAGACTTGTCCAAACCAATCACATAAGAGCAATTTTGCAAAAGGAAGGATTAAAGAAAAACAAACACAAACCCCTACAGACTCCAAGATGCATAAACAACATCAGCAGTTCATGTTAAAAACATACACCCAGAACTTCTAATCCCATGTATGCTTACTTGGAAGTAACTCCTACAGAATTCAAAATATTTGAATGTAGGAGTGCAGTTGCACAGCCCAATCCTATGTAGGACTCAAACATCCCACATCAAACATGTGTTCAGGTAAGTGTGCATAGAATTGCTGATCCAATTTGATACTAACTGGACTTTATATAATTATTTCGGTGTAAAATGGTCCCGTCCCAAACCCTTGGAGCGTTAACTGAAAGATTTTTATTTAAAACGTTTTAAGCAGTACTTTTAGATTTCAGAAAATGCGTTGCGACTATGGTGTCCTCTACACTGAGCCCTCATGATAAACCGAAATACCAAGTTTAAGCATTGCTCCAAATTGCATCCTTCTGCATTAACCCAGTGACAGAATGAAAGTGGCTTTATTCACTGAGGCCATGCAGAGGACTTCAAGAAGAACTTATTTAGGAGCATTAATTTGCAGGCAGGCAGGCAAACAACTGCACTAAAGCAAGCTTCTGTACTGAACATTTCCCATCATTAGCAAATGGAAAAATATAAAATAAGCAGCCTTTAAAGAAAACAAGTGAATGGGATGCTCTTGCTGCTATGGAATCAAGGGTTCAGCTCCGTGAGTTGCTTTACGCTTTCATCTACACACAGCTATACATGCAGACCTTATGACTACATCAAGAAGCTAGAGAATAATTTACAAAAGGAAGGAGGCTTTGGCACTTTATGTAAACCCAGAACAATGCCACTCCCCTTTCAACCTGTTTCTTTGGCAGCAAAGCCTGCCAGCGCCCTTCAAATCCTCAGGCAAGAATAATTCACACTTTTCACATACACAAGTGGACCCTCAATGCTAGAACAATTTCTGTTGGATTCTCACCAAATCGCTAGGCTTGGACTGGAAGGGTGAAAGAGGAGAGGAGAGGTGCAACTGGATGCTACAGCCAAAATCACCTGGAACGAAAACTGTCATATTCTGAACAGCTACAGCAAACTAAACAAAAGTCCTCCACAGCTCCTCAAGCAGAGCAAAAAAGCAGTAAGACATTTTAGTGCCATTTTGAAGGCATAGCCATATTAATAAAATAAATATATATATATATTTTTAATCTCACACTCCCTCAGCTCTAACAAATGTAGACGGTCACACAGTTTTTTTTGCCAGTTTTTTTGTCTATGAATTTTTTGGCTTAATGCCTTAGTTCAGATCCCCAATGGATGCAAAAGTCTCTAAGCATAGGCTCCTCGTTACCCTTGTTTTCCTTCCTAGTCACTATCTCCCTCGCTGTAAAGCAAGCTCAGTTTCTCCATTAGAACCTGTCATTATCAACCAGTCTCTAGTTTTAACAGAACTTTATTCAATGGAAAGAAAATGGTTTGCATAGGTATATAGACCTGCTATCTAATGAAAATTTTATAACAAAGAAGAAATCGGCTTAATTACATCAGATTGGTTTTCCCCCTGGTTTCAATATCTCCAGCTACAACACATCACATAGCTTATCTTAGGTTACTTCTACACCATGCCAACCTGGGAAGACTGTTTAAAACATCAACAAAATTGGTTAATTTATCTTTATCTTCAATCTATAAAATGATACACAGAAATCCAAGAAGGATTTCTAGAACGTTGCATGGGATAGAAATATGTTAGGCTGATAGCATTAGAAGTTCTTCAGTGTGCTTTGGTTTGTAGAAGTCCAATCCAAGGTGGTTCATTTATATCCCACCATTCAGCTGACAAGGCTCCCAGAGTGGCTTACATAAAATCAAACAATGGGAAATTTTCTTCCAGAAGAGAAAGGAAGGTTGGTGGAGTAAGATAAACTTTGCTTGCTTCTTTCTCCTTCTCATAGGGCAATTGATGCTTCTATGGCCGTTGTCAGGGGATAGGGGCACAATACAAGCTTAAATAAGCATTGGCAGGTGACTACGGTGATTTTCAGGTTTACATGACACCCGCTAGGTTGAATAGAGAATCTATAATATTAATAGATTCATCTCCTGGAAATGTGCAACAGAATGCTTTAAAAAATGATATCTGGTAGTACCATAAAGGAGTTCAGACTTTTTGGTTACAGATTCTTGACAAAATAATGGGCACTGATCCCTCGATAGTTCTGTTAAACGATGCGACTAAGATCTTCAACTTCCTGTAATGGTTACTTGTCTTGAATGTTTTAAGAGCTGCAAAGGTTGTGCTCACCAGGCACTGGAAATCTGCCAAGCTATCATCCTGAAAGAAGGATTGATTGGCCTTGGAAATCACCTTTGGAACTTGATAGGTTAATGGATACTCCTCAAAAAAGAAAAGGATTACCCGCTCCTGTTGCAGTTACAGAAAAATAGCATTGGTATCATAGTTTACTGGAATACTCACTATAATTGTATAGAATTAGAAACACTTTTTTAAAAAAACTATAATTTCTTTAAACTTTGCAACATGAAAATTAAAAGTCAATTACCACTTTAATATTGGTGTTCCTTATTAAGAGTATTTAAAACATGTATTAGAATCTCACATTGCATCTGCTGTGAGAAAATGAAGTTTCCATATGATCTGACACAGTGCTCTGTAAAGCTTCTAGGAGACGCTGGTTTCGGGAACTGTCCAGAAGACACTTGTTTAGAATAATTTTGAGAACATTAGTCTGAGCGCTCCAAGTATGTGCCGAGTACATTTCCTTTGTGAATATCCAGATACTGTGCAGGGCTGTGGAGTCGTAGTTGTGGAGTCAGAAGCAATTTTGGGTAGGGTTGGCGGTTTTGCGACTCCACAGCCCTAGCTCCAGGCTCTAACACTGATCCTAACAGAGAACCACTGGACCAAACCAAAAGTGACATCATCCCTAAAACTCCCATTGTTCACACTCACATTAATTCACAATGACTGTTTTTTTTATTTATACTTTTTATACTAAAGGTTGGGTCTCACACATGCATGCATCACTTAATGACTTCAACATCAGGCGATGACTGGAACGAATTATCAATCACAGATGGAGCTGTCACTTTACCCAACCTCACCTCAAACCCAATACCTTTTCATAGAATCAGTTCCCACACTTAGCTGCCAGTCATCAAATGCTGAGTAATTAAATGATGAGAAATCAAGTGATTTACATGCAAAGTAGAAAGGATCCTTTCAGCAGTTGCAAAATAAGGGCACAAGCCGTCACCAGAATACTGTACACAACCATTTGCCACTTTGGCAGGGAGGCAAAAAATTGTGACAGAATCAGTGTGGAAAAAATTTACAGGCGTTAAAACCAAATTCTTCAGTTATAAGCCACTATGAAAGAACAATGGTGAATTAGAATAAACTGTGCTGCACATAGCCCAGATCAGCAAGATGTATAATGTTTTATTGCATGCCTAGAGAGATTGTCAAGCTCTTGGATGAGCCTACATACTGTAGGCTGGTGGGCTGTGTTTGGATCAGGAGGCCAAAAGTCCTGCAGGCCAATCACATGGGCATTTACAATAAACATCAGTCTGAATATTTGAGGTCACAAGACTCGAATTCTGCAAAATGGGAGGAGTGTGGTAGGGTATACAAGCTCACTAGCAATTTCTGTACCCTCGTTTGAAGGCCTTAAAGCAGGACAAGGAACACAGAAAGTTGACATGTACTGAGTCAGACTACTGGTCTGTAGCAGCCCAGGGTCCATGAGAGGGGGGCAAATTGTACCCGAGCCCAGGGTCAAAAAGGGGACCCAGGAGCCAAAGAAGGGGGCCCAGGAACTTCCTGGGATCTCAGCTGGCCTCATGGAGAGTGAAAGATGGTAGTCCAGGTCTACCAGGCAGGTAGATCTGCATGCTATATCAGGAAGCCTGGTAGACCTGGGCTCCAGAGACTTTTCCGGCCATTGCTGCCCTCCTCCTGCCCTATTTTGTCCCCTCCCCTTTGAGAAGGGGCCCAAAAGAAACTTTGTACTCCCTGATAAAATTCCTCTCAGAGGTCCTACCTAGAGATTACACCTAGTGTTCTGAATGCAAGGCATGTGCTCTACAGGGACCCTCTCTCTACGGCCCTGCATTCTTCTCTTTCCACTGATCCACCTGGCACTTTGCCTGTGTACCAAGAGTGAGCTCTCACTGCCAATTTATTAGTTTCATTTTAGCAGCACACAGGGAGGCCAAAGTCATTTATGTCTTGGAGTGGGGAGGCTCTGTGCAACACATTTAAGAACACCCTGTCCCAAACTAGCCTTCATGAGAAGCTGCCAGCTCTTTTTTTTTCCCCAAAACGTAAGGTAAACACAAGTTTATATCCTTATTTTCTTTGTTGAGTCTTTCTACAGGATATTATTGTTCTGGACCCATAATTTAGATATACTCAAAGCTAAAGGCCTGGATCAAGTGTTCTCAAGCACTACAAAGACCCCATCAGATTATTTTGGCTTAACATACTTGAACCTGCTTTGTGGATCGATAAGTCTTCCCCACTTAGCCTGTCTCACAATGAACCACTGGAACGAAAGTGAGAGAGCTGCGGCTTCACCCTGCCCCTTCCACACCTACAGACCACAACCTGCAACAGCCTCCTTCAGTTGAAGTCCAACTTACTGCTAGAATCCACAATCTTCTTGTTTCTGCACCTCACTGGTGTTGCCATACTAATGCAACAGGCTATCGATAGAGGAATTTGATTCCTCCCCTTTAGTCCAAGATCCACCATAAGTGGGTTATATGGCAGTAGCAATGGCTCTCTAGATATGAAACCTACATCCACCTAAAGTCACTCGAGGAGAATACAATTAAGAATGGAAGATGTGCTTTGGAGGAAGGGCACATCTGGAGCAAGGAAAGGATCACATGCCCCTTTTCTCATTCACTACCTGTTTGCTCTTAAGTTTGATTTCCCAAAGCAATTTCTAAAATTAAAACAAAATAGGCAGGTCAAGCTATAGTTGCACATGCTTGCATGGACCGCACAGTTAATCCCTTAGAAGAGGTAGCAGTGGTGAGGTTTATTAGTACTGTACAGGGTTGCGCATGCATTCTGCCTTTGCTTATGTGCAACTCTCCTTCCAAAGACAATTTGACACGTTAAATCCTCTGAATGCAAGCAGATGTATTTTATTGGACCAAGTTGTGTCCTGTTATCTCTTTATCTACACCAAGCTGTTATGCAAGTGTCCATTTCCCTTTGACTCCTAAAAAGAACACAAAGCTCCAAAGAAAGAGCTCAAAGGACTTCCATCAGCAGCAGGGAACTCAAATGATAACAACCTCTGAAATGCAAGATCAGGAGAGAAACAGACTAGCAAGGGAATGCACAGCTTCCAAACCAGCTTCTCCAGGCTTCCTTTACAGAGCAACAATTGTAGACTAACATGAAGCCGACACTGCACCATTAGCATTAAAACACATAACTGATAAAGGTACAGTTTATACAATTAGCAAAATCAACACCACCACTTATGGCTATACAGAGTTGGGGTCACATCTTTGAATGCCGAGGTTCATTTATTTTACTTTAATGAAGATCTGAAGCTTGTATGGCCGGCCATAATGTATACAGAACGAAACATCTTCAACGGGATTTTAACGATCATAAAATCAATGTATTTAAAGTAACAAATGTCGTTAAAATCATGTAAAATTAAAACCACTGTTTAAAAACAATAAAATACACTTTTAAAACTACATAACAGTTTCGTTCATTCTCAGGCCTGATTCACATATGACAGCGTTGTCCCCGTCCAGCGTACGCGCTGATCAGGCGTGATCAGGGCGCTTGGAGCAGGGGGAGCGTCGCTCTGCTTGTCTTCCCTCCTGCTGTCCCGCCTTCTTAAGAAAGCGCAGCTGTGATTGGTTACACACAACCGCGCTCTGATTGGCTGACGTCTTGAGAACTCTTGTTCTGCTTGCCTTTTCCTCTCGGAAGTTCTTGCCCTTACTTCAACCACAAATTTTATATCATTATCCCAGCATGAACTGGGAACATTTTGAGAGTTTTGCAATGACATTTTGCAATAACGAGGCTTGCTCTCTCCTCGGGGGTTTCCCTCTCGGAAGAGCAGTGGAATTGTAACCTCCGACGCGATTGGAGCTGCTTGTGATTGGCATGCAACCACTCTTTTCCCCCCCCTCTCGCGCGATTGGTGGCTGCAGTAGCGCTGTGAACCCGCCCACAAGCTCCACGAGACAAGCTTCGCCAAAGTTGAACCGAGCCGATCTCCAGCGATTCAAGCGTTGGTGCCCCGGAATGGTGTCCTTTTACATGATGAATATGCAAATACAGCGCAGAGCGGGTCCGTGAAGCGCACAGCAGGGACAACGCTGTCATATGTGAATCAGGCTTCATGAACGTCATCAGATGTACAGTTTATTGTTTTTAAACAGTGGCTTTAATTTTACATGATTTAACGACAGTTTTTACTTTAAATACATTGATAATATGGTCATTAAAATTCCGTTGAAGATGTTTATTTTTGTTGGTACAAGTTCAAAGGTCATAGTGCTGTCTCCATATGCACCACACACACACATACACACACACACACACACACACACACACACACACACACACCAAATTTAGATAACATACAAAGCTGCCTTACAGCGCAATCCTACCCAGCTCCTCCACTGGTGCAGCAGTGGTGAAGGGCAGAACGGAAGCCTTTGGAAGGGAAAGCGAATTTAAATCCCTTTTACATCCCCCTTTAAAAGGGAATTTAAATCCCCTTTCCCTCCACCACTGCTGCACCAGTGGAGGAACTGGGTAGGATTGCACTGTTATACTATTAGGCAACTAGTCCATTTAACTAATTACACAACCCAACACACATTTTAATGCCTTAAAAGTTAGGTCTATTGTTGGGTATATTGGGGGTGCTGGTTCCAAAAATGGAATCAGTTTTTCCCTATCAGCTCTAGTTTTGGAGATACGGCATAGCCACCTTATATGCTGATTTATGCAGCTTCCTCGTGAGGAAGCCATGGTATCGGCTTCCTCACGAAGGAGCTGCCTGAATCAGCATATAAAGGTGGCTATGCCGTATCTCCAAAACTAGAGCTGATGCCATTTTTGGAATCAGCGCACCAAATATACCCAAGAACAGGACTAACTTCTGAAGCACCAGAAAAATATATACTGTATTTGTTGGGCTGTGTTATCTATTCTACACTGACTGACAGGGGCTCTGCACGGTTTCAGACAGGTGTCTTTCCGAGTCCTATCTAGCGATGGCAGTGGTGAAACCTTCTGCATTCAGAGCAGGTCCTCTGCCTCGGACAAGAGAGCAGAGCAGACAGAAAATTCCAATCATTCATTTAACTTTTTTTTTAAGTAAGCAAGGTGCAGCCTATTCTGCTACTACAGAAAAGAGTCACGGAATGGAAAAGCAGGTCCACTGATGAAGACAGCCATACGTTTAAATTGCTATCAACCCTGGACTAGATAGATAGACTTTACCATCACTATGGCCAACAATAGCAATAAGTATTATTTTCAAATACCGGTACCTTCATTTTTTTCCCCTTTCACATTCTTATCAACCATTTCTAACACTGGAATATGATTGTTTACATTGTGCTGAACTTATTCTCTTTCTTCCCCACCCCTTGCTACTGTCGTCAAAAGGAGAAGAACTGTTTTGTTTAATCTAAGGCAACTAGACATATTTACAAAAAGTAGTAAATTACTCCATAAATAAGTCCAACTATTTTTTTAATATTTTTAATTAGCTTGAATAAGAAGCTAGAAATAAGCAGGTGACACATCTAGACAAATCCATATGAGTTAACGTAAAGAACATACGACACTCTCCTACACCGAGTCAGACCATTCATCAACCTGCTAGTCTAGTAACAACTACTACATTTGTATCCTACCAGCCCTTCAAGGAACCTGAAGCATCACAACAATCTTGTGAGGTTAGGCAGACTGACAGTAGATCTGCCGCCCAAGGTTACCTAGAAGGCTGCAGGCCCAAGTGAAGATGTGAACTCGTTTCCCAAAAAAACAAACAGAAAGATTCAGATATCAGAGGACATCCGAGAGAATAGCAAGGAAGGCAATCTAAGCCTAACACCACAATGTCTACTGTAGTTCACACAGCATGGTTTTTGTACACGATGGACAATAGTACATCAATACTCCTATGGGTACTGCTTTCTGAAGCAAAGATAGGCTCATAAGTCCTTCCTACACATATATAATAGCTTTCAACTAAAAGCATGGTGGTCTTTCATTAGTGGGAGGGAGAGAAGGGGGGTAGGCACAGAGCAACTCACCTCCAGCAGTAGCCACACCAACCACACCACTTTCACAGCTCCCTCTCCCACAACACAAGGATTATGAGATCTATGAAACAAGCGAACAATTTAGAGCAACTCACAGGAGCTCCCTCCCTAATGTCATGAAACTCAAACACACCCCACAACTACCAGGCCCTGGAGCTCATCCAGCCCCTTAACGCTTCACACCCCAGAACAGCACCCTATTAACATCTGGCCAAGAGAGAAAGGAGCCAGCTGCCACCACTGCCTCTTCTAATTGGGGAAGATAGGGAGAAGACAACTAACCAAGACAAAAAACAAAAAGGTATAAGCCCCACAATGGCATCTCTCGGAAAACCGTAACCACTACTACCCTGGGGTCAAGATGTTGTCCTTCATTGGCTGCAAGGTCCGGTGAGGTGGCAGGAAGCTCACTGGTTATGAATCAGCTGACCCTGAACTCTACTTAGGACATGAGTGACAACAGTAACGAGGGGGAGATGGGCTATGGCTGAGAAGAGGGCATGGGAAAAAGAGGTCCCGTCCCCCCCAGAAATCGATGACACTCCGTGCTCGCAACAGAATCGCGTATTTCCATCCTCTGGAAAATAAGGGAATCTTGGCTTGCAAGTCTTCCCGCTCCCTTGACCTCGATCATGGAAGAAAGCGGAACGTAGCAGCGTATTTTAAAGAGGCTTATCAGGAGCTGCATGAAAAAGGAAGTGGGGACTCGTTCCTCGAGGCTGCTGGAAGAACTGGGGAGGGGGCGAAGAAGAGTGACAATCCCAAGAAAGAGGGAGGAATAACCAGCAAGGGGGGGGGAGAGGGACAAGAAGGGCTTCGTACCAGGGTTATGGAGAGAGGAGGGGGGGAAGATGAAGGTCTGTCTGAGGGTCTTCCCAAAACTGCCGAGCTACTCACCAGAGCCTGGGGAACAAAGAGAAAGGGGGTGGGGGATCCCTCAAGTAGCTGATGGGGGAGTGCCCGGAGACTGCTACGGGACGGAGAAGGGGGGCTGCAGCATGGCCGGTCCTTCCCACACATTATGGTGGAGGGCCCGAGGAAGGCAAGACAGGAGGCATGGGACGGGCTGCCAGGCAGGGGCTTTGGGCGAGGCGCGAGATAAAGGGAGGGGGCGGCGGGGCGCTTTGTTCCTTACCCGGCGCGGAATTCGGACCAAACTTTCATTCACACTGCCAGCCCGGCGCTGTCCCAGCTCTTTTCCGCTGTCGCGCCCGCGGGCGGCAGCGGCTGCTACGGCGGCGGCGGTGGCTGCCGACTCCAGAGCCAACGGAGGCGGACGGGGCGCCACAAGCAGCCGCCAATGCCGAAGCCTCCTCCGCCGCCGCCGCCGCCTCCTCTGCCTCTCAGGCTGCTTGGCCGCCGCTGCGCCACGACCCCGAGCGGGGACGGCTGCAGGTGCCTGCCTGCCTCCCCTTCTCCGACCGCCAGGCCCCCTCGGCAGTCCAGCCAAGGCCGTGACGAGCGCCCTGCGCAGTCGCCGTCGCCGCTCGCCCCCTTCCTTCGACTAGCACTAGCAGCAGCAGCAGCATCCTCGGCGCGCAAAGGGGCCGGCCTCCAAGCGCGCTACTCCGCCCGCTCCGGGATGATTGGGAAATACGTCGGGCGGGAGGCGCCTGGGATTCCCAAGGGAGGAGGCGCTCCCGAAGTGTGAGAGCCTGAATTCCTCGGTGAGTTGGGCTGCTCCCGCGCTTGACGCCTTTAATCCGGGGCTGTCCCCTCATTTCAAGAATCTCAGTCGATTGAGCTGAAATAGACTAAGACATAATTACCGTACATCTGCAGGTATGATAGCTGCACTAATAAGGCGCTAGTTCTGAAGAAGAAAGTCTGTTTTCCTTGTACTAGTCTATACAGGTATTTACCGGTAGATCAGATCCATTCCACACAAATTGCAGCAAATTGGCCTCTTCTAAGGCCGAATCTACTCGTTATGCAGAAAACAAGGCAATTCACACGTTAAAACGGTACCTATCTGTGTAGGTACAATCGTTAATCTTTACCTGGCTATTGTTATTCACACGTAGCGTTCAATGCAAGTGTAAGCTGTTGATCTGTAAATATGAACCCACCCAGGCACAGTATTCCCTATGGAAATACCCACCCACCTGTAGACATAGCTGTACCCAAGTATGGCCATTCTGTACTACTGGGTATAGCAAGGGTGCCAAAAATGCGCTTTACAGCGTGTTTACGGCACACTCCACCTGAGGAGCACGCGCTCCTCAGGTGGAAAGAAATCTACGCTGGATTGGGCCGTAAGTTGAGAACCCAGTTCCTTATTTGCCATTCGTAATTCTCTATTTGTTTCAAAGCTACCCCTGTGGAGAAACAGATGGGGCTCTAGGTGTGCAATCACAGCTATTTCTGCTTACCAAGGGTGCAACAAGCACACAATATGTCTGCTTATTTTTCCCAGTGTAGAGAACAAAGCACAATGTGTGTGTGTGTGTGTGTGCGCGCGCGCGTGCACGCATGCATGTATGTGTGTGGGCTGGTATGTAAGATATTGGAAAAACTAGCTATCATGTATCCAGTGTCTGCCTTGAAGAGGCACAAAGTGCTCCAGGTGTGCAATTTCTACATCGCCATAAGAAGCACAAGTGCATAATATACTCTTTTCTTTACTCTGTCATGGAGAACAAAATGATATATGGATAAGACATGCATATTCAGCCTCAAGGAAACCAGTTATCCTATTTTCTAATTCCTGGTGAGGCAGGTGAAACTCCAGCTGTGGAATCTGGCCTTGCCCCAATTTTTGTTTACTCAGTAGATTGGCCCAAAAACATATTTGTTTCCTTTTCCCCATTGTGGAGACTGATAAAATAGGGAAGGGATGTTGGCTTTGAGAAAACCTCCTACCTTTTCACTTATGCCTGCCCCAGCGAAGCAGATAGTTTGCCATTTCAGTTTCTGTTTACTCCAAAGAGAGTGTCACAACTACATGAATGATGCACTGTTTTTTGTTTCTGTCACGTGGAGAGTGAAGTACATTTAGGCTACAATCCTATACACAATTAACATGCTACGCGCTGCGGCAAGGAAAGTCATGCCGGCCACATGACCACGGAGGCGTCTTCGGACAACGCTGGCTCTTCGGCTTTGAAATGAGGATGAGCACCACACCCTAGAGTCGGACACGACTGGACTTAATTGTCACTGTCAGGGGTCACCTTTACCTTAAGCATCATAGAACATGGTGGTACAGCAATACCTTACGCTTTCGTCTGGTGAGGGACCAGAGCATGGATGAAAGTCAAAAATGGATGAATGTCAAGGCATAGCCTTATTTAGCTTGCAAATTTATTTTTGGCCGGCAAAAATGTAAATAACTAACTATATAACACATGTGAATGCATGCAAAATCTAAACAAACAACAATAAAAGAAAAACAAACATAAGAACATGGACGAATATTGTGGAAGGCTGGATGAAATCAGACGAAAGAGGAAAGCATGTGGATGAAATTTGAAATGTGTCTATAATTGAAAAAGGCTGAAAGGGCAAAGTGATTAAAGTCAAATGGATGAAAGTCAAGGTATTGCTGTACTTACTTCTCCCTAAACATGCATAAGATTGCAGTCTTAGAGCTTCAAGAATGCTAGTTATTTTAGAGATGCTTCTGAAATTTTCCCAGGATTGCATGGTTTCAAATTCCCTGGTCTTTTGCAGAAAAGCAGCAGTGCACCAGTATGATTCCTTGCCACTTACCCATGAATCTCCACCACCAACCCGCCCATGTAGGGGTGGTGGATACAACTAAACGTAGTGCCATCTAGTGTCTGAATCATATTAAGACACTAATCCAGACACAGAGGAGCAGGAGCCTCAGAAAACAAAGTGCTTGCGGGACTGAGAGGGTTTCCCCCCATTTAACCCAGCTTCCAGAAGTAATAAGAGACGGCCTCCTGTATTGCCCTGTCCCAGAAAGTGTGTGGGGCCTACTATTTTTTTTGCCTTTGCCAGCTGAGATGCATTCCAGAGCAGAGGCATCTTTATGGGGGCAGGGGGCCCTGGGCGGAGGGGGTGTCAAGTGGCGGGGGTGCACTTTCGCCACGCCACCGCCGATATTTGGTGGTGGTGCAAAAGCACACACACACACACACACAGTGTTTTTTTAGCTGTTTGTAGGCCGTATGGAGCCTGGGAGGGCGGGAAGATTGGCCGTCCTGGGCTCCATAAGGCTCAAAAACGGTCAAAAAAATGCCGGGGGTGCTTTTGCGCTGCGCCGCTGCCGAATTTTGGCAGTCAAACACCCCAAGGGGCGGGGTTTGTGGTGTCACATGGGGTGTTGCGTCGACAGCCCCCACAGGGGGGTGTAGCAATGCCTCTGTTCCAGAAACAGTCCGGGAGAGGAAAATTTGGGCCTCTTCAAGCCACCATCTATGTCTTTCTAGGGAGGTCTACCTGGCATCTTGGAAGCCAGTATGCTTGATGTGTTCCTTCTTTGTAGTAATGTACACAATATAATGGCTTCCATTTGCACTTACAGATCTTTATCGTAATGAACGTATCAGAGATGAGTTCTACACTTAATAATAATAATAATAATAATAATAATAATAATAATAATAATAACCAGTATTTCTATGCCTTTTCTTTGGCCATCGGATTTCTCCTCTGACTTTAATTCAAAGATGGTTCACAAGCAGGCTTTTTAAACCCCAAGGGGTTTTTACAATACAATATGTTCAAGTCTTGCATAGAACCCTGCATTCTAGGGTGGTTTCCTTCACAGTCCAGCCTCTCTCTGGCATTCACCTCCCACGCATTGACTGACAGGCAACCTTGACTCCCACTCAAAGTGCAGCTGCAGCTTTTCTCCCTCACAGACTCTGCAGCTCTTCAGCAGCGTGCTGACAGCCCTCCCGACAGACACAGATACTTCCGGTGTCCCAAACTGCCGTCTTTCAGATCTTCAGGCATATGAGATGGCTGCTCTACCAACTGAGCCAGACCTCCTGCCCAGACCTCCTGAAACAACTGAGCCAGACCTCCTGCAGTTGCAGGTGGAATGTTACTATTTGAGTGGGTAAGAGTCCTCCTTCATCACCACCCCTATAGCTGTGGGGGGGCGGCATGGAGGAAGACTTGTGTCTTCCCAGTTCCCAGGCACCATAAGAGCTGGTGTGCACATGTGCATGGGGGAGTGCACCACCAGGGGTCACTGCAATGTTTCTACCCGAGGGCCCCCCCAAAAGTTGGTGCCATTCCTGCCGCAGAGCCTCAGTTTAACTCTTTTTCTACAGCACTTACTTGTAACCGTCATTTGCAGGTACGGTCAAATCTCTTTCCTCAGGTGACAGGCCTGCTCCAGCTTTTAGAACGCGAAGGAAGCTCCTGTAACAGATATTGCACTGTGTTTTTATGCAAATCCAAAATCCTGTGCACTTTTTTTCTTGAGGATGGTACCAGGTCTATGCAAACATCTAAGCATATCCGTTGTTCCATAGACACACAAAGTTCTATTTTTACTCATTACAATTAATCCATTACAATTAATCCAATACATGAGTATTAACCGACTGACGGCACAAGCCTATGCATGAGTAAACCCCTCTGTGTTCAGTCAGCTGAGGACGGATTTATTTACTTACTTGAAATGTGTAGGCCCAAACTGTAGGCTCCTGTAAACCTGCCTTTTCACTCTATGTCAGTGGTGGCCAACCTTTCAACATGAATGCTGGCCCTTTAAATGGTTGTATAGGTGAGGGCATTTCAGCAGGTGCAGCTGCTTTAGCAGCACCATCAGCACTTGCAGCTGCCAAGATTCTGTCTTCTACAGAACTCTTAAGAACACAGTAGCCCTAATGGTGGAAGGTTGGCCACCCCTGCTCTATGTAATGCACCATCTGTACTGGTGGTGTATTGTATCCAAGCACCTTCATAATAATCATGGACCTTGATCTCAGGGGCAGAGGGAGCCAGTGGTACTAGTAGGATTTATGGGAATGTAGAACAGGAATATTGTATCCTCGAGCATGATTTAGCCTCATTTTTTTCTACTTGTTAATGGGATTGCAGCCTGGGCTGAGCCCGCCTGGATCTCTGAATATCAGCTGCTTACTCCCCCTCTAGTGTACAAGCTGAGCCGCAAGCAAGCAACTAAGAGAGAGCAGGTGAAATGCACAACGACAGGCACCTTTGCTGCAGCTGCAGTTCACACTGGGAGGGCAGGAGTTAAAGAACCCTCGGTTGCATCTTGGTTCTATGAGATACATTGGTGGGTGGAGCCAATGTTGCTAGGCTAGCCCCTAATCAGTGCACATATAGCTCCAATAAAAAAAAAGCTGCCAACTAGGGATATATACTGAATTGCTCCAATCCATCTAAAGTTAGTTGTGATGGCTGCAAATTCTATGAACACTTACTTCAGAGTAAGCTTCATTGAAGTCAATCAGATATACTTTTGCGTAAACATGGATAAGTTTGTCCTATACATCCTATAATCAGTGGAACAAAAGTAATGACTAACTTACTGTGCAATCCTAGGTGTGTTTGCTTGGAAGTTAGACCCATTGAAGTCAATGGGATTTGAAGCTATCAGACTGCAGTCTTATGGCGCACTCCTGTCTAACTTGGTGCCCTGCAATGCAGCGAGGCCGGTGCAGCCTGCGCTGCATTCAGGACACTAAAAGGCTACTGGGAGGTCACCTCAGGGGAAGGGAACGTTTGTTCCCTTCCCCCGGGTAAAGCTCCAGCTACCCCAATGGGGCTACTCAGATGTGCACCAGCTATTTTGCTGGCGCACATTTGAGTGGTTCGTGTAGCTGCAGCCAGGCCTGAGAAGGGGGATAGGATTCTGGTGGAGCCGCCAACGCATATCCCTCCCCCTTCCCAGGCCCGGCCAACCAATCCCCCCCCCCGAACGCCCCATTCCGCCCTCCCTTTGCTCCTCTGCCGCCCAGCGGGGAACCTACCGGGCAGGGAACCTACACCTGGCGGGCACTCCGATGCATCTGAGCAGGGAGAGCGGCACTGACCTCTTCACCAGCACGGCCTCCACGCCGGGTGCCGCAAACATGCCTTACAGCACATTTGCAACACCCCAAGACCAGTGCTCGGCTGGTCTACAAGTTAGAGAGGATTAGGCTGTCAGTCACAACTAAAATTTAATTGGATCCAGCCTGCATATTCTGTAATCTATATCGTGTGTATCTAATAATACTATATCCATTTACAGACAAGTTCGTTTGCTATATTACACTATCTATAATATTTTTTTGGCATACATTTTTTACTGCCTAGTAAAACATGCTGCATCTATCCTCTCTACTACATCCTGCACAATACAGGCTATTCATTTTGTATCCAAATCTTTTCCAATAAGTTTGGGTGCATTGGACTTGGTTTACACGTAGCATAAAGAATCCAAGCCATACCTCATTGTTGGTTTGAGCAGCTCTAGGATTTCGCCTCTGGCCTGACTTGTTATCTGAAGTGATGTCTCCCTACGCAGTAATGGCATTCGTTTTATATTTTTGTACTCCGGTGACAGGGGGAATTTTTGTTCACGTGACGATGACTCAGAATGTTCTTGGCCCTGGTAGCGCTGTTGGGCTTCATGTCATAATGTGCCCTTTGCTCACACAGAATCCTCACTTCGTGAAGACTTATGAATCAACCCATAGCGGGAAGAGGAGCACTGATTCCCGAGGGTCTGAGTTGGCCGACGCAAGGAGGGAATGTGAGCAACTGCATATCCCAATATGTTTTTTGTTTGTTCTCCATATGCTGCTTTTGCTGCTGCGAATAAAGCTCACATTTCTTCAGCTGGTTCCCTACTCTGCGAAGCACGTTTCAACGATCTGAGGTTTGTACTCCCAACTTCTCAGCTGCTGCTGTTCGATCGTCTCCTCCTGCTTTGTGTCTCCTGTTTCACAGAAACTGCCCTTATTACAGTGAGGACTTATTAGCATGCATGCAACTCCCACACGCTTCTTTTTCATGCACAGGATTTGACATACAGAGAAATGACAGCATAGGCCTAACAATGTATGGCATGCTTTTTTTATATAATGGATTCTTTTTCGCCTTCAGCAGTGAGAGAGCTAGGCCTAATGCAAAGCGGACTCACCACATGCCCAGGGCTGACGAAGGAGGTGTCTGTGAACGGAGGTGTGTGAACGGAGTCTTACAATGACTGTTTGTTTTTTGTTCCTAGATTTTGTTATGTCTTAATATCAGTCCAGGATAAGTCACAAAATGCAATATTTTTATTATTTATTTATTTTAAGAAAAGGCCAGTCAAAAACAAAAGACATAACCAAGCAGAGCTATACATGCTCAGGGAAGTCTTGTAGCCAAAGCTTTTGTGATGAGGGAAAGGGCCAGCTCCAAGTTTCAGGTGGATCTCGGCAATCTGCCTTCCATGGACCCCTTCTTCCCACCTGGGTGTTACTTTACCACCACTTGAAGGCTCTGGGCACAGAATGTGTCGCAGGGATTAGCAATGGGTCCCTGCCCAACTATGTCAATGACTGACCTTGGCCCTAGTGACGGGCTCTAAAGGGGCAGGGGATTAGTGCACAAGAGACAGGAGATTAGTACAGGTAGCCATATATGTTGTGAGTTATTTAATTTTATGATTTCTAAGAGAGCAATTGCATAAAAAAAATACCATGCATCCTTTCCCTTATATTTCTACAAGCCAAAGGGCTAGACTTTTTTCAATGAAAGCTGAACGTTTGGAGGGAGGGGTGTCAGAGGGGGTAGACTCCCATTAGACCTCTCTAGCTAAAGTCCAGGTTTAGGTATAAAAAGGCATGCAAAAGTGTGTAAATCTTCACAACCTAGAGAAACGAACAAATGTATTTACGTACAGTACACATATTAAACTAGAATTAAACAAATGTGTTGTATTTCACCTAATGTGAAAAGAGTAATTTGTCATCCTTCTCCAATCCTTACTACCGGTATATGTGTTAATTTAACCATCTTGAACCCCAGTCCTATCCTTCCCCCACCCCCGCGCGCACACTGGTGAAATTGTGTTGAAAACAAGCACACTGTACCCACACCAGAAAGTAGTGCACGCGGAAAGGCCTGCGCTGTACTGCCAGTGCAAGTTGGAAATGCACGCTGGTACCAGTAAGTGCTGCACTGAGCAGCACGGGGCGGTGGAGGGCAGCAACATTAGTGGGGGGAGCAGATCGGGTCTGGGAGGGGGCGGGATTAATGGCACTGGTGCACACTTAATCCTAACCCCCTTCTCAGGCCCAAACCACCGACACAGGTGCACACGGACGTGCACTAGCCATATGGCTGGTGCAGGTCCAAGTAGACCCGTTGCGCGGGCTGGGGCTTTCCCCAGGACAAGGGGATGACTGTCCCCTTACCTCGAGAAGACCTCCCATCTCCTAAATTCCCCCACAGGATGCAGCATAGCCCACACTGATGCTGCTGCATCTGTACAGGGAAAGTTAGGTAGGATTGGGCTGTTAGTCAATGAATAAAAAATGTTAGAATTTTACCATCAGTTGTTATAAAAAATGCTTTTTCTGGAGAAATCGGTATATACGATAACAAGAAGTATATTTTGCATTATCTGATATCTACATAAGATAGAAGGTATTTAATAAAACCATATATCCTTGTGAGACCACACTGTTGCCATACCCGGATATTATCTAATTACCAACAATTGAAGCACCTGTTATTTAGTAGGACCAACGGCAGAACACTGTAATGGCGAAACTGCAGCTTAATCCGGACTGATCCTCCTGAGAACTGGACATTTGTTTCACCTAAGGATAAACATCTAGGTGTGTAGTACTGGAAGTACTGATAATGAAATACCAATATTACATTGTACTATTCCAATCTCAACTCTTTTATTGACTTAAGATTAAAGACATTAATAAAAATTCATGACAATATGGCACTATGTTCAGAAATTGTATCACATCTTTTTCTGTTGTCTCTATTTAACCCGGTGTGTAATTATAGACTCTTTTTCCATAGTAATACATTTCAATATCATGTTTTGTCATGATCTCAATTCTTTTGGAGGCATACCTATTGCGGCTATGAAAAATGTAAAAATCATCTTTTGGATCATCCTGATTTTTTACTGCCACTGTTCTCCACATGGAATACTATATTTCATCAGTCAAGGTGCTTTCTGATATTTGAATTATTGGAGTATAATTATTTACAAATTACATCATTTGTAATCTAGGTTTGAACTGATTTAATTATTGCAGTACCTTCTACCAAGTACTGGTGGATCAGATTGCTCCTGAGCGCAACCTCTATCCTGCCGCCAAGCCTGACTTGAACTGCCACCGCCAATGGTGAATGATGAGCCATATCACCGCTCATTCATTTTCAGGACCTCATTAATTATCCATTCCTTTTCACTCTTTAACAGCACAATCCTATGACTGACTTACGCCGGCACAGCGGTTGTTGCGGCAGCCTAGGGTGTCGCAAACGTGCCGTAAAGCACGTTGTGACACCCGGATAGGAAGCGGGCACCAGCAGGAAGACCTGCACCATCCTGCCAGCACTGCATCCAGGAGCACCACACGGCAAAGTAGATAAGATTTACTCTGAGCGGCACAGGGGCTGGGGGAGGGCAGGGAGAGGGTGTAACAGGGTGGGCAGAGATGGGGCAGATCGGGCCTGGTAGGGGCGGGATTGGCGACGCTGGTGCATGCTGAATACTATGCCCCCCCTCCAAGGCCTGCATCTCCCCAGCACTGGATACAGCATGGACCTGGATACAGTGTGGACCTGCGTGGTAAGCAGCCCTTCAGATCCAGCATTGGTTAGGATTGGGCTTCCCATGTCTTTATTTTTTACATTTTACTTGGTTTTTGTAGCCTAGCTGAACCATGAGCTGTCGATTGAAAGGTCGGCAGTTCGAATCCACGATGGGGTAGCTTTCGTTGCTTGGCCAGCTCCTGCCAACCTAGCAGTTCCAAAGCATGTCAATGCGAGTAGATAAATAGGTACCGCTTGCGGGAAGGTAAACAGCGCTCCGTGTTCCAGCCGCATGCTACGCGCTGCAGCAAGGAAAGTCATGCCGGCCACATGACCATGGAGGCGTCTTTGGACAACGCTGGCTCTTCGGCTTTGAAATGGGGATGAGCACCACACCCTAGAGTCGGACACGACTGGACTTAATTGTCAGGGGTTACCTTTACCTTTATATTTATAGCAATTCATAGCTGCCTTCTGGATGGTGGCATCCAGAACACTTGTAACTGCCCCAGGAAGCAGCACTGCCCGAGGACAGTGTAGGGGGGTTAGCCACCAGGGTAGCAGTATTGTGGCAGCCATTTTATACCCATAGTACCTGAGGTGATGCTGAGGACAGATGAGCATTCAAGATAGTGCCCGCCAGGAGGCAGCTGTGCATTGCAGTTACACAGGCATCAGCGGAAATAAGTTAAAGTAAGTTTTCTTTTAAACTAAAAACCTAAAATGAATAATTGGGGTTTTTTTATGAATCAGGATTAAATGGGTCTGGAAACAAACAGCACAGGAGGGCACAAAGGCGCTCCAAACAAACTGCAACAGAAGCCACCCAAATGAAAATGAACAGGGCTCTGAAATTATTATTATTTTATTATTTTGGCATGCACACCTCCAGCCCTCAAGACCTAGTTCAATTTATTGGAAATGATCCACAACAGCTGACCAGACAATGTATTGGACACACCAACTGACTGTACCATAAGAACAGTGGCTACGAATGTAAGAAATGTTATCCTCAAAGTACCTACCAGCCATGTCAGAGTGGACCTCCAAGAATCTCATCTTGATGGCCATGATGGAGGGGCTTCCCAAGTAAAGTTACTGGCCTCAGCTAGATGGTTGTGCGCACACACAGCCCATCAGCACCTGCAACAGCCCACAGCTGCTCCAGTGTAGTCCTGGTGCTAGAACTGGCCCAGTGGTTTTCTGGTAACTTTTTATACTCTCCTTCTCAGGAGGGAGCCACAAAGGGGGGGGGGGCAGTAAGCAGGCAAATTTCAAAGCTCCCACGGTAGGAGGGAAGAGGTGCACTGTACAACTACTTCCAACTAAACTCCCTGATGGCGATAACTACATTCGTCGCTATGTTCCCAAATTAGAAATGTGAGTTAATGCTGGATATTAAAGAATGATTGTTTAAATCTTGGAATACTGTATATACTTCAGTCAATCAACCATGTTTAGAAGCATTCAAGGAAGTATATGGAAACCACAAAGACTGAAACCATACTGTGGCTAATCATTTATTGTTCCTTTAACCTATGCATGCCTTTAGGTTTACATTAAATTGATTATTTGTTTGAAAGGTAGAGGCAGGGGAGACAAATTAATTTCCATCAGCTAATTTGCACTGAAGTACACTGTGATCTCAATGGCGCCAAAACAATTGCAACCCACAGTTTCCACCTCCGGCAGCCTCCCTGAGTCACTACTTTCTATGCCTCCTCCAGCTACTCAGCATTTGGCTTGCTGATGAATGTTAATCGCCACCCTTGTAATGCCATTTTACAGACTCGGAGAGAACATCTGTCAGAGATTCGTATTTATTTTCTGAAATTTCTGCACCATCATTGTAAACCACTCAATCTCTGAGAAACATGCCAGGATGCCTCATAAGCATTATATAATGCTGAAGATTATTGAGCATTATTTGGTTTGTTGAGTCTCAAACCAACACAATAAATGGAATACATGGCACACAATCTTCAGGGGTCTCTAGACTAGTTCATTTTCTTGCTTTGGGAATAGGGCCAGTGCTTCAAAGGTTGGAGGCGCAGTCTTTCCCCTAAGGTATCTTCCCTTACCAGTCAAATCATACACTACATATACTGTATATATATGGAAGATAACCTCATATGTTGCTTTGCAAAGTGGCATGGATATTCGGAAGGTCCATCGTTCAAATACTTTTGGGGAAGACGAAATGTGAGTCAACTCATGATGCAACTTGAAGTAAACTGGATCTGCTTCAACTGTCTCTATTTCTCAGGGACTACTACAGTACTTTCTGATACACATCCCTGTTAAATTGCTGTCCATATTTATGCCTTTTGGGGATAAGTAAATGCACACAAGCACAAGAGCAGACATCCTTGAGATTTCAGCCCTGTTTCCAGGCAGCCTGTTCCTAACTAGGGATATGCAGCCCTTTACAACAACAAAACACTGTTCCACAGTTGTAAAATGGTTTCGGGCGTCACGAAGAACACACTACTGGTGGCCATTTTGGGAGCACCACCGCAAATGGCAGCAGTGCCAGAGGTCCCCTTCCACCTCCACCAGCCACCTCCACCAAGGCAGATAAGCCGGCGGCAGGGATGGAGAGTGGGCAGAACAGGCCAGGGAGGGGGAGGAATGGGGGAGTGTCCAGAAGGGGAGGGGGTGGAACAGAGGGTGGAGTGGGGAGGATACTGGTGGCAGCAACTTGCACCAGTATCCTCCTCCCATTTTTCTCCCTTACTCACTTTGGACCTGCATCAGCAAATAAGCTGGTGCAGATCCAAGGTGACCCATTAGGATACTGGAGGTTTACCCCCAGGTAAGGTAACTAATGTTTCCTTACCTGGAGGATGCCTCTGTTACTGCAGACTCTATTCCTGCCCTGTGCACATTTGTTTAAACACACCTATTTACACATCTCGGTACACCTAGTTACACAGTTAGGCATCTCTCCATGTGATCAGACACTCTGCCTTTGTCTAGCGCAGGACTGGCCAAACTTGCTTTAACGTAAGAGTCACATGTGATAAACGTCAGATGCTTGAGAGCCGCAATATTTAAGAAGCATTTAAATTCTGAAATACTATTCACCATGAACATTAAACTTATGTTTTAATGCAGTAGATTAAATATCTGCTAAATAATTATCTCGCTTGAAAATTTCTCATTTACCTTTTATATTAGTTGTGATGCAAAAAGGAGCTCAGCCAATGTATTTCCGAGAGCCGCACATTATATGTCAAAGAGCCGCATGTGGCTCAGGAGCCGCAGTTTGGCCACCCCTGGTCTAGTGTTTCTCATCACACAGAGAAGTCCCCATGAGTGTGCACATGCAGACTTTTTACATCACACGGGTTGGTATTGGTGCTGTTGCTCTGTGGTAGAACATGCTTTGCATACAGAAGGTCTCGGTTCTGTTTGCAATCCCTGGCAACATTTCCAGGTTTGGAAAGGCTCCGTTTTGAAATGCTGGCGAGCTGATGTCAGCTAGCGTAAACAATACTGAGCTAGATCTGTCAGCTACAGCGAGATCTGTCTCGGTGCACAGCAGGGTCATATGTGCTCTTCATAAATCACAGTCTTTTCCGTTCCCAGGAGGCATAATAATACCATCTTTTGTTTAGTTTGTACCTGTTTACTGCTTTTCTCATTCAACCCACAGCATCTTTAAATTACATTCGTATTTAACCTCCAAGGCTGCAGCACTTTCAATTGGCAACAATTCATCAAATACTTATTTCTGACCTTTCCATTAATTGCACAAATGCTGCTAAATTCTGCTGCCATTAATTGCACAAATTCTACTAATCTTCCCCCAGTTTCTTGGGCCACTTGCTTTAGTTTTAGATACTTTTAGATGCTTTTAGTTTAAAAGGGGGGGGAGCAAAAGTTTTTTTTAAAAAAGCAAGTCAATTTTGAAGCTGAAAGAATTTAGATGTTACCAAAGGCATTGGAGCTCAACTCTGCAAGATGAATGGATACATTTTAATGGAAATGAATACAACGTGCTCCATGTCACACCCATCTCTGAATATTGTCAGATTTAGCTGCAATAAGTAAAGTTTTCATCATGAAGCGGGGGAGGCTGTAGTCCTTCCAGAAAGCCAGCTGTCATATGTTCCTCAGCCTGTCTTGGAGAAGCAGGTAATGCTCCAGATGTACTGCATACACATAAGAATGCAACAAGCGCACAATGCATTACAGGTTGATTACTCCTTATCCAGACATCCGAAATCCAGACTATTCCGAAATCCAGACATTTTGGGGGCTATGACGTTTTTTTTAAAAAAAAAAACTTTTTCCAGTATCTGGCCGGCATAGCACAAGGCATGCTGGGTCACAAAATGGTTAAAAATATTGTATAAAATTACCTTCAGACTATGTGTATATAAGGTGTATATGAGATATAAATGAATTTTGTGTTTAGACTTGGGTCCCATCCCCAAGATATCTCATTATATTTGTGCAAATATTCTGAAATCCAGACAAATCCAAAATCCATAAAACTTCCCGTCCCAAGCAGTCCGGATAAGCGATACTCAACCTGTATTTTGTTTTCCCTGATGTGGAGAACAAGATGACTTATGATTCGGGGGTGCTGACACATGGAGGGCTCAGAGAAAGCCTGCTAATATGTGTTCCTTTGCCAGGTCCAGATATGTGAAGAGAGGCAGGGAATCTCCAGGTACGTGATCTGGAGTCCCCAATTAATGCCAACCATAAGTGGCATTAATACATTTTCTTTTCAGTTTATTCTGAAGATGATATGTGAGTAGATGTGGTGGCATGTAGTGCTACAAGAAACTCCGCTTTCTTATTTTCCTACAAGTGGTGCAGAGAGGCCAGGAAATGTTCCAGGTGTGCAATCTGAATCACCTGCATTTCTGCTTATTCATAAGAGTAGCACAAGCGATAAATCAAGATTCCTCCCCCCCTCATGCCGAGAATGAGATGATGCATTATGGATGCTGGCATGGTAGGGCTTAGAGAAGTTCAGCTTCCATATTCCTACACCTAGTCCAGACACCTCCCAGAACTTGCTCTCAATTCACAGCAATTTTTATTGACCTGTAAGAGCGGCACAAATGAGAGCAGCACAAGTGTGTAAGAGCGGCGCACAATGTTCTACTGTTGAGGCTTACTGCTTTCTGGACAGATATCACTGTGACAACCAGCAGGTTGAATAGAAGCAGAGATTACCAGACCCAGAACTGAGATGGAGGAGCTGGACTAGAATAAAGGAAGTTATAAGATCAGATTGAACCCAATTGGACCCTTGTGTCCAGGGCCACTCAGAGGAATTTTATCAGGGGGTACAAAGTTTCTTTTGGGATGAGATGATGCATTCATGTAAATTTGGCTCTTGGACCCCCCTTTTTTTGCTCCTGGGCCCCCTTTTTGACCCCGGGCCAGGGTACGATTGTACCCCCTTAACCCCCCTCTCAGAGGCCCTGCTTGTGTCACCTGAACCCTTCTCTGGCAAGCTGCTGTCCTAGTGAGGCACAGAATAAGGTATCTGGGTCATGCTGTTAAAGTCCCCAGACTGAGACGTCTGCCAGCCAGAGACAGAGCTGCTGTCTGCACTTTTTGCATCTGGAGCAAATAGTCAAACTGAACCCCTCACTTGGCTCTAGACTAGCGGTTTTTGTTGTTGCTTGAATGGCACATAGGACTAGCAAACAGAGACAGAACATGGCACGTGCCTTTGGGAACATGCAGCTCAAAGTACCGGTAATTGCTTCATGTCCCTCCTAGTACGGTTGGACACATTACCATAAATCATGAATTAGTGGAAAGTGAGTTGCCATGTGCCAACCTGGCAAATTGATCTTCACCTTGAAATCCATTCCTGCTGGAGGAGACAATGCAGCCACAGCTGCGACCGCTCATTTTGGCCCTTCCTTACTATCAGATTTTGGTGAGGACAGAGCTGCAGCTCAGTGGTAGTGCACCTGCTCTGTATGAGGAAGGTCCCCAGCTTCAATTCCTGGCATCTCTAGGTAAGGGGAGAAAGAGACCCTCGCCTGAAGCCCTGGAGAGTGGCTACTAATCAGTCTAGAGAGGTAGACGGCCCAATGGCCTAATTCAGTATAAAGCAACTTTGCATTTTCTAATCTAGGGACTTACTTGCTGGCTTTAGAGCTCTTGAGAACAGGACTCCAGATGTTGACACAGTAGATGAAGGAGGGGGCAGATGAAAGCGTCTAGGTAAATGGTCGAGAGAAGCCACAGCTACCATTGTTTATTGGTGGATCTAAAGCATTAGTCCCTGGGTTTGTAATCTGGCAGCGTTAGCATGGAAGTAAAGAATAAGATGAAAGCAATACATTTTTTAAGTAAGAACTCAGCTCAGGGAAGCAAATTCTCCTTGCTGTTTGTGCCTGGTCAGGTTATGTCCTCCATAGGTCCTTGAGACTTCCTTGTCTGATGTTTGACAATAAGCTGAATAGCAGTGCTCATTGTTACATGCATTTGTGCAAGACATGCCCAAGAGAACTGCTTAGTGCTTCTTAATTGGCTCTTTATCCTTTAGGTTTGCCTACGGCCTTGCTGACGGGAACAATGGCAAGCATTCAGTGTGCTGAGATACCCCCTTGGCAAATATTTAACTTCCTCTTTCTGCTATGAGGCAGGACATCTTCACTCGGGTGGAACACAGCAGATGAGTGTTCCACTGTCAGGTGAGAAGGATGAAAATATACATTTTCCAGGACTTGAGAGGTACGTTGCTGTGTTCCGTTCACGGCACTGTGAAGTCAAATTCAAAAAAGGTCCAGCAGAGTCACGGTGGGTGTGAGGGCATGAGGGAGAAAGTGAGCTGGCAGATCATAGTAGAGAGAATGGCAGAAGATTTACAGGCTGGGCCCTTCACTCTGCCACAATATACTGAAAGGTCTCTAGCATTGTTCACATATAAGATGCAGGATTCCTTTATCTTCAACAGTTGTCTAGGGGAGAATAGTTTTGCAACAAGTTCATCATGCCATGGGTACTGCAGGTGCAGGGCTGGCCTGAGACTTCCTGGTGTGCCAAATGTTCTCCACCTTACGGTGGTGATGGACTCGTCTCTGCTTCTTCCATTCCTTGGTAGGCCAGAAGTACCTGGGCCCAAGTAGCCTAGCTTTTCCATCTGGAGTCCTCCTTCTCCATCCACTGGTCCCTGCAAATCCTTATCCTTACCTTGCTTATGAGAACCAGGATGGTGTAGTGCAGTGCTACTCAAAGTGGTGGGTCATCATGACCCACCACGAGAACCGGATGCGGTCGCTATCCCCTTAAGGGGGGTGGTGACGTGTGGTGATGTCCGCAACATCCAGCAGCCGCTGTCGTGACAAAAAGGGTCTTTTTTTACTTACTGGGGATTGTGCCAGCCCTCCGGAGGATGCCCCCTCTGCAAGCCTCCCTACATTTCGGACGGCTCCCTGAAGCGATCGAGACCCAGTTTTGGACAAAAACAAGAAGTGGGTCTCAATCACTTCAGAGAGTCTATCTGAAGCTCAGGGAGGCCCGCAGAGCCAGCATGACCCCCAGTAAGTAAAAAAAAAACCTTTTCCCAACAGCAGCACAATCCTGGGAACACCGTTGGCCCGCCCCCGCAAATACTTGCAACTTCCCCAACTCGTAGGGAGAACTTTGAGAAACGTTGGTGTAGTGGTTTGGGTGTTGGACCTAGACCTGGAAGATCCAAATTCAAATTCCTGTTCAGCCACGAAGCTTCCTGGGTGACCTTGGGCCAGTCACTATCTCTCAGCCTAACCTACCTCACAGGGTTGTTGTGAGGACAAAAGGAGGGAAGGAACCATGTACACCACCCTGAGCTCCTTGGAGGAAGGGTGGTATAAAAATGTGGAAAGATCTCTCTCCTTTACAGACTAAGGAGTCAGATGCATTATGGACTGGTTATAGCTTCAGTTGCTGGCAGATTCACATGTTGAATTTCTGCAGGGGCGTTTTCACCTTGTGTGATGCCTCATGCTAACAGTGATGAATTTCTTGCATCAGCCTGCCCTTTCAATCAATCCTTATGTGTATTTTACTTTGTAAACACAACTGAATATTTTGCAAAATGCTGAGTTGCTAAGAGCTGGTGCCTCCTGCTGGGTGATGCTACCCACTCTGTGCTCTTCTCAAGTAGCAAACTTGCTCCTGCCCTTTGAAAAGATCTTGTCACTACATTTCTGCTTTCAAAGATTTAAGCGAAAAAAATCTTCAAATCTATCAATCCCCTTCCCCATGCAATTTATTTTCAAAGCTTTCCAAATTGAAAGGCAGGCAGGCTGGCTGGCTGGAATCCTAGAGCAGCCGGGACTGAGTGAGAGGAGGAACTGAAGCACCCTATCGATCATCCGTTTCCCCCATGTTGAGCCCCAGAAGCCCCTATGGGGCTACTCGAAGGCGCACCAGCAAAATGGTTGGCACAGCTCCGAGAAGCCCCATGCTGGGCTTTCAGGCACAGGATGGGGGATAGGATTCGGTGGAGGCCTCCTCCGCCGAGCCTGCCCCCTGTCCTGGGCCTGATCCACCCTCCTCCCTGCCCTCTCCCCACCCTGGAACACCTCCTCCCCACCGCCCTCCTCCGCCTCCCCGCCGACCGGTGGAGAGCTTACCTGCCTCCGGCGGATGTAGCTCCTTCACCAGCGGAGGCTTGCTGTCGCTGGCCTCCATGCCAGTGAGACAGGCATCAGCGCTGCCACAACGTGCTTTATGGCACGTTTGCAACAGTGCGGAGTCTAGTCCCGCCGGCGGAGGCCAGCATAGGATTGGGCTCTCAGTAGTTCCAAAGGCATAGAATAACCACTTCACAAAAGAATGACTAATCCCTATGCGTGTTTATCCAGAAGTAAGTCCCATTTTGTTCATCAGGATTTAATTGCAATAAAGTGGACATAGGATTACAACCCAAGGAGTCTTGAATTATTAAATTGAAGGTCAAACTGGATTTATGTGAAGTGCGTAATGTGGCCTGGTGGTTTCTTTGTTTGTTCTAAAATAGCAGTTGTGTGTGTGTGTGTGTGTGTGTGCGCGCGCGCACATGCACGCGCGCAAAATGAAACAGAACTGTGGTAGAGAGGCTGAGGGCTTTAGGACTTTCCCCCACCATGGTTCCTCTCCCAGTTGTGCCCCCTGGCACACTATTTTAAATAGAAAAAAATCTTCAATTGAAAGCTAAAGGAAGGTTTTTTTTCCCTATTTAAAACAATGCACAGTGGCACAATCAAATTAGAACTGTGGCAGGGATCTTCCTAACACCCCCCCAATTATGGTTTCATTCTGCTTCATGTCATCCCCCCCCCCCGCTGCAATTTTTTTTCTTTTTTAAGCCAATTCACTGGCTTAAAACTCAAGTCCCTCTGAACACAAGTTCTCTGTTTTCTTTTGATAATTATCTAAGACCTTTGAAGAACAAACTCATAAAGATAAGAGCCCATTTGCTTTTACTGTATTTGTCCTTCAACAATTAAATAGGTCAGGCTTCTTCCTTGGATCTTTGTCCTTCCTGGGATTTAGAATAACTACAGTATAGTTGTGTTCTTTTTTCAGAGCAATGAAAAGGTTCATATTGTTTTTGTTTTTAAGAAAAGCATCACACAGTCACAGACTGCATAAATAGGATTCTGAAGGAAATATCTGATGAGATCTTTTCAAAAGGTCAAGATGCCTGCTGCTTGAGAAGAAGACTGAAATGCAACTGAATGCATTTCAACTGGGCTGGCATCTTCTTCAATGGCTATATAATACCCTGGGGTAAAAATCACTTTGCAGAGGACTATTTTGATGCAGGGCAATCTACATGGAACTGGTTAAACATTTTCCTTAGTGTACAGAGGCTGGTAAACTGACACTTCATCAATAAGTAGTTGGGGATATATAGGGAGAGCGGCCTAACCGGATCCACTGCCTGATGCTAGTAGTACCACTGCCACCTCCCCCGCAAAAAACAAAACAAATACACCTTGCTCCCTCTTGTGCTCTTCCCCCTTTTGGTTTAGACAAAACAGGAAGTGCAGGTCATGCTGGAACTCCCAGAGTGCACCACGCTTCCTGTTTTATTTGAAGGCACCACAAGAAAGGAACAAGGTAAGTGTCCGCTTCCCCATCCCATCCCCTCACTCCTTACTGAAGCAAATTTAAAGGGACTGTGTGACGAAGATGTGACAAATTGAAAGGGACTGTGCGACGAAATTTTTAATAATTTATTTTAGTTAGCCAATTAATTAATTGCCTGTCCCGCCGCCGCCATTCTGCCGCCACCTTCGTTGTGCCCCCGCTGAAGCCTCCACCGCCACCTGTCATTGCCGCCCGTCGCCACCGCCCATCATCGCCGCCAGTGCCACCGCCCGTCGTGCCGCCATTGCTGCCCGTCATCACTGCCATTGCCGCCGCCGCTGCTGCTTCAAAGGTAAAAAGAACCTTTTTTCAGGTGCCGCCATCTTGGATCTCGCGAAATCTCATGAGATCCAAGATGGCGGCTCCCAAATCTCGTGTGCCCTCATGAGATTTGGGCGCCACCATCTTGGATCTCATGAGATTCTGTGAGATCCAAGATGGCGGCGCCCAGTAAAAAGGTACTTTTTTTCATCCGTACCCAGAAAGCTCGGGACTGGAGCCCGGAGCCCGGAACCCGGAGCCCAGAATGGTCCCGGACATTCCAGGACGGATGGTAAACCTACCTATACATCCATTAAAGGTCCAGGAGCATTCATGTTGAAAAGTTGGCCATCCCTGCCTTACCCTGAGGAAAATTCCCTTGCAGGATGCAGCAGATGCCGTTGGCACCACTTCATCTCCGCATGGAGAGTTGCGATGGATTGGGCCATCAGTGAAGCAACATTAGGCAGAAGTTTTGCCCATTGTCTTCTGAGCACTTCTTACACTCTCATCTAGTAAACATGATGGATGGACTTAGCCAAACTGCCAGCTGCTGTGCCAAATATAGTCGAGCAAATAATTCTTGAACAAAGTCTGAGTGTTTGCTGGAAAGATGGAGGTGGGTCATGTGCTTCAGAATTCTAACAGGTCAGTAGATGCTGACTCTTCATCATCGCTGCCTGTGAGCTTTGCAGGGTTCTGTGGTACTCGTACTACTATAAATAGTTTCTTAAATGCTTGTGCTATGCAGATTCACAGAAATTCAGTTACTCTTCCTTGATCTAATAATCTGAAACATGATGGGGGAGGGGAGAGAGTGAGAGAGTGTGTCTAGTCCCCTTTTAAAATTATTTTCTCTGATGTAGAAATAAGACGTGCTATATTTCCCCATCCCCTTAGTTTCTTAAGAATTTTTCTTAAATGAATGGACATTTCCTATTTCTGAATAGGGTTTCAACTACCTATTATTTGACCATGGTCCAATATAATCCAAATTTCAAAGAAACCAATGCCTTTGTGTGATTGGCAGTGTACTTTTAAACTCCATTATTGGGGTTATTTGATAGCCATTGAAGGAATGAGGGCACGTTACTCCCGATTCCCATAAGATCAAGGGTCAAACACTCCTTCCTTCACACAACAATCTGTGAAATTCAATACCACAAATGTAGCGATACACAATAGCATAGATGGCTTTATAAGGAAATTGGCTGGATTTATGGAAGACAGGTCTTTCAATGACTCTTAGTCATGATGGCTATGCTATGCACTACCTCCAGATTCAGCAGCAAGTATAGCTCTGATCAATTGCAGGAAAGCAGTGGCGGGAAAGAAGTATGCCTTTCTCTTCTGCCAGTGAGCTCCCCAGAGGCATCAGGGGGAGCCACTACTATGGGTAACAGAATATTGGCGTAGGTGGGCCTGGCTGGGGGCTGATCCAGCAAGGCTTTTCTTATGTTCTCAGGTAGAAATAAGCACCCCTACCTTGCATCTTGTGAGCCAGCGGGTGGCGCAGTGGGTTAAACCACTGAAACATGAGCTGTCGATCGAAAGGCCAGCAGTTCGAATCCATGCGACGGCTCCTGCCAACCTAGCAGTTCGAAAGCAAGAAATTGCAAGTAGATTAATAGGTACCGCGTCAGCGGGACGGTAACAGCGTTCCATGCGCCTCGGTGTTGAGTCATGCCGGCCACATAACCACGGAAACGTCTTCAGACAGCACTGGCTCTTCGGCTTTGAAACGGAGATGAGCACCACTCCCTAGAGTCGGACACGACTGGACTTAATTGTCAAGGGATACCTTTACCTTTACCTTACCTTGCATCTTGTACCAGAATGCCTCTGCCTTCGCTCCCAACTAAGCCACGACATGACCTTCCTCCCCCTATTTGCAAGGCTGGCACTGTAATTTGGAATGAATGGGAGCATTTTTGGGGTGGAAGCAAGCATACACAAGCAGCAATCGCAGTGAGTCGTACCAAAAATGCCCATGAATCATTTCATGGCTAACACCCAGTGCAAGAGGGGGCTGAACATGTCAATCATTTCAACCTCCCCCCCATCATGCAGCCGCGCTACTGTGTTGCATTCTGCAGGGGAGGGGTAGTCCCAGAGGTCTCTGGGTAAGAGAATATTTGTTCCCTTGCCTGGGAGTGAGACTCCACTGCCCAAATTGGTCTACTCAGACCTCCCCCCCCCCCCACAGTGATTTTGCTGGTGCACGTCTGAGTGGAACCAGGAAGGCGGATCAAGGTCAGGAAAAGGGATAGGATATCAGTCGCACCACTGCCGCCAATATCACCCCCTTTCTGGCCTTGACACACACCCCTCCCCACCCCGGTATCTGCCCAATTCCTCCCCCTCCCTTCCCTGTTCTGCTCACCCCTCAGCCCCACCCTACCCCCGCCCCCTGCTCTGACTTACAGTGCTGGAGCTTTTCCTGGGGCTGCTGACCTGCGGTTGTGGTCTCTTGCAGAAGTGGCCGGTCTGCACTCTATGGTGTGTTGCTTTCTATGACAGCCATAAAGTACACTGTGCCACCAGAACATGAGTTGTGGTGGCACAGCCGGCCCACAGGATGGGGCCCTTTGATGCTTTAATTTAGATATCTGATTATGGTTGACAGTTAATTCAGCAAGTTTTCTTTTCTTGACCAATCCAATGCTAATTCTTTTCCTGAATGTTTAAACGTTTTAGGCTGCATGCAATCCTAAACTCACTTACTAGACAGGCAGCTCCTCAGACAGCACTTACTTACTCACTCTCCACATACTAGGGCAGCGTTTCTCAAAGTTCTCCCCGCGAGGCGAGGAGAACCTTGAGTGTGTGCGGGGGGGAGCCAGCAGTGATCCGGGGGATCACCACCGCTGCTGCCGAAACCGCCCCCGAAACGGGCCCCTAAACTGCCCCCTGCACGTACTGGGACTTGGGGGAGCATTGGGGAGCAATGCAGCCCCCCCGATCTTCGGATCGCTGTTTTGCAGCGATCTTCAGGCACTTCCGGTTTTCGCGAAAACTGGAAGTGCCTGAAGATTGCTGCAAAACAGCGATCCAAAGATCGCGGGGCCTGCAGAGGGTCGCGCAGGCCTCCCCAATGCTCCCCCAAGTCCTGGTAAGTGTGGGGGGCATTTCAGGCACTTTGGTGGCGGTGGCAATCCCCTGGATCGTTGCTGCCGCCATGCTGTCCCCACCCCTTAAGGGGGCAGGGGAGGGGACAGCAAAAGTTCTCAATGGTGGGTTGCGACCCACAGTTTGAGAACCAGTGCACTAGGGAATACACCCAACTGAACACAGTGGGACTTCTTTCTGAGTAAACGTGCATAGAATTGCACTGCATGCTGGTTACATTTCCTGGTTCAAAGCAAGTTGCTTGCAGCCTGTAAATGGATGCTGAGTAAAGGTTAACATGAAGCTCCTGTGGTTAGAAAGTATTTGCTGTGTTGACAGGGCTGTGAATTCCAAGGTGATGGCTCCAGTTACCTACATTCACAGCTGCAACTCAATCCGCTTCGGTTCCTCATTGCTTGATGCTAGGGCTTGTGACAACTGCTGACTCACCACTGGCTGTCATTCACATTTTCTGGAGGCTTTCCCCGCCCCCTCTAAGGAAGCCGAACGGAAAGGAAGAAGCACTACTATTCTTTCTTGTCTAGTTCTCCTAGAATAAGTGTGCAATGGTATTAAATGACAATTGTCCGAAATATTGAAAACGTGACCAGAATTCCTGACTTTCACACAAGACTGACTTGCTTAGACAAGGCCCCGCCTGCCCTTCTCAGAACGATTAGAAAGGTTACAGCTTGCAATACAGTTCAGTAAGCACAGCCGTTTCTGTGCCTCTTGCCTTTAGTACTCAAGGCCAACCTAGACAAGATGATGGAGATATATGGGAATGCATTTCTGTTCCTTTCAAGTTTTGCTAATGCAGCTGCGGGGGTTGGGGAGGTAGTGGCGTAGCTAGGCAGTTGTGTACCTGGGGCTCACAAAGTTTTGACACCCCCCCAAGTCCCGACAAACTCATTATGTATAATATTTAGTATGATAATATATAATAATTAATAATAATCCTCAAAACATTCACAGAGGTACATTCCTTTATCCCCCCCCCCAGACCCTTACAGTACGCACACCCTAATGAAAAATAAATATAAAGGAAAGCCACAATCACAAATATAGGGGGGGGGGAGGAATTGAAAACCCTGGGAAAAATCCTCGGCTAATTTATGGCTAGAAATATGCAAATCTGAATAAAGTTTCAGACTGTCAGGTCTTCACTCTTTTACTTTCTGTTGTGTCAACAAAAGGAGTGTTATCAACACTTTTTTATGTTTTCATTCTCTTAGCCTCTCAGGTTTGCAATAAATCTTTCCATTGTCTTTGAAGCTTAGCTACACTGTTTGGCATCTGTTTTCTCTCATCCTGCTGTTTTTCAAACAGCTTCTGTCTTCCCCCTGCCTTGGAAGATTGAATTATCAGCTAGTTTTCCTGCATAGTAGTATTCAGTAGCATCCATATCACTTATTTTATGCAGAGATGGAATTTCCCTTGTGGGTCTCATCCAATAACATAATTCCAAATTCTGCTGAGTCAGGATCGTCCCAATATGTACCCAATCATAATCAAGGCACGTAGACCTTTCTTATCAATGCTCCATATTCACCAGATACCCTGATTGTGGCCACCTACTGATCCTTCCTCCGTGGATTCTCAGGTTAGTAATTTTCCATCCTAGTGCCTGCTTGTCATTTTTACTCCTCTTAACTGGACAGATCTCGGACTTCAACTAGTTTCACACTTTATTGCAACTAGATGTTACAGGAAGGGACTTTCACAATTCAAAGCATCGCAATATCCCCGGAGCAAAGCTTTCCATTACAAAGCAACATCCTCCATTTCAAAGCAACATCCCCATAATAATATCCCCTTGTGATGGTATAGCATGAAGGAGGGGAAAGAGCCCATCTTCATGACAATCACAACTACTGGTACTTTTGCTCAGTTTCAAGATCCATTGACTTCAGCATAAAGTAAATTCTGTTTCCGCCACTAGCCAGCCAGCTGCCTCTGGGTAGTCACAACCAGGGCATGAAAGTGATAATCTTTTCTTGTTTGTCTTCAGCATCTGATATGCAGACTTATGGTACTTCTGCACATGGAAGTCGTATTTAGATATCATAGGTAATAGCTAGTAATGCTCCATAATTTTGTCTAAACCTTTTTAAGAGCCATCAGAAATACTAGCCAGCACAGCACATCTTGTTGAATTATGCAATTCACAGCGCAATCCACCGCAACTTTCGAATGGCGGAGCACATGCTTCACTGTTCAAAAGTGTTGGAAACATACAGCATGTTTGCAACTACTTAGAGTAAGGGCTGCCAGCATGAGGCCGGCAGCCCTCACTCCGGCACCAGATCATCCCTGCGACCACCGGAGAAAGGTAATGGGTGCACCGGCAGGGGTGGTCCAGGCTGTGAGGGAGGGCAGCAGTTGGCTGAGCCGGCCTGGGAGGAGCAGGGATGGCGGCCGCCATATCCCCGTTCTGTTCCCGGCTGGCGCAGCCATTACACTGCCTCCTTGGACTTACGCCAGCTCAATAGCTGGCGGTAATCCGAGGAGGCCCATTGGGGCCTCCCTGCGCTACACCAGGGGAAGAGGATGAACGTAACCTTCCCTCAAGGAGACCTCCAGGCCGATCATGATCGGCCTGGAATGGCGATAGGATCCAGCGGGTGGCCCTAGGTCCACCCGCAGATCTTTAGTCAGGATTGCGTTCTAAAACTTTATATTATGATATTCAGACTTTACTCTCTTTATACTGCGAATATCAATGTGGATATAAAACAGACTTCCAGGACCATTTCAGAATAAAAAGCATGATAAGGTGGAGACTGGCCTGGGAGAGGGGCAGCATTTGTGGATTATTTCCATTACTTAAATTAATTGCCTTCAGACTCTGGCCAAAGTCCAGGTGGAAACTGGACATGCAGATGCCCAAGAAAGAGTTGGAGCTGCAGCATCCATTGTCTATCTCCTGTTTCCCTGGGGATCCTTCCCAACATTAACACTGAGTCAATATTAATTTTGGCACCAACTCGTGTTGTGTTTTTTCCCTTTATTTTCCTTAGTGGAGTTACAGTGCCTTTCAGTCTGCACTCCTGGGAAACGGAGAAGGTTCACCAAGAAATGAACCTCTCCTTTTCATAACAAACATGGTGGGGGAAGGGAAGTGCAGAGGCATGACCATTTTGAAAACGTTGCTGGGCAGAATGCCAGCCAAGAAGAAGACAGTGAGTAACCAGACCCCATAATATCTTTGTGGTGGCTCCTTATTCCATTACAGAGAGAGAGAGAGAGAGAGAGAGAGAGAGAGAGAGAGAGAGAGCAGCAACCCTTCCAAAGTAGATTCAATCTGCATTACAAATCCATCCTCTCTACAGGCATTTAACCCACTTAGCAGCTAATTAAAGTGCTACTACACTGCATTTTTTCCCTCCTGAGATGGTTGTGGACCTACATAATAATAAGCAACTTGGGAGATCACCATCACATCATGCCTTCAAAGCTGATGCTTTATTGCTGCCTTCACACAGTGGCATTCCTGGAGGGGTTGCAGCCAGTGGCATCATGGCGGGGGGGGGCGGAGCTCTAAGTTCCGCTGTGATCGGAGCCTCCGTTACACGGAGGAACGAAGCGGCCCCGCCCCTCGCCTTCGGAGCCTTTCAGGGCAGCGAAAGCAACACGCAGGGAGTCTCCTGTGCGTTGCTTTCGCTTCCCTGACAGGCTCCGAAGGCGAGGGGGCAGGGCTGCTTCATTCTTCCATGTAACGGAGTATCCGATCACAGCGGAACTTAGAGCTCCGCCCCCCTGCCATCACACCACTGGTTGCACCACCATTAAGTGGTGCAAGGTGCTGCACCACGCCTTGCAAACCAGGGTAATGTGGATGCTGCCCCTCCCACTCACATCTAGAACCATTCCAGGGCAAGTGGGAGGGGGCGCATTACACCTGTTTGCAAGGCACAGTGCAGCGCCTTACACCACTTACGGTGCTGCAACCCCTCCAGGAACGCCACTGCCTTCACATATCCATTCACGGTCCCCGTATGCCACACCATCTCTCTCTTCAAGGTTCAAATTAATTTCTGGCCGCTCTTCCTACGTCCAATGTCAACTGCAGGAGTTGCAGGCAAATTCCTAATGATATTGTGATGCTGACCTGAAGTAGTATCACTTGTCTGGGCAAATGGTCGTCTGGCCTAGGAAAGTCTCGGATGACTCATTCAGCTGACTAATGGAGGCATCAAGTGATGGGTGCTCTTGATAGTAGGGAGTGATGGAAGGCATCAGAGTGATGAGTGCAAGACTAGACAAGAGATGTAAAAATGTGGAATCCTGTCTGAAACATGGGACCAAGAAGACTTCCAATTCTGACGGCTGGACTGAAGCCACTAGGACTTCTGGAATTCTAGTGTTGTGTCTGGGCTTTCAATCTGTGGCTCTTCTCGCTATAGGTCTCTAGGAAGGTGGTGAGGATTTTAAGCAAAGGGATCTGCAAGGCAAGCTTGTCTTAATTGGGCATCACCCCACTCCAGGAACCAATTTGTTCCGTTAAATCCAATTTGTTCTGACCCAAACTCCACTCTTAGGAGTTACTTTTGTTCCCTTTAACAATTTCCCTCTGAAATGGTTTCCAAATGTCTGCTTAGACTGATTAGCACCTCTCTCTTCTCAAATAGTTATAACGCTGTGTGCAAAAAAAGGTTGCTTTACTCCAGACAGGCAATTAACAAAATTTATTGATTTACAAGCAACCTTTATCTCTAACACCCATAAATTCTCCCCAAAGCAGAAACCCTTCTGCAAAGCAGTCCACACAACGGAAATAGTCTCCCTCCAAAAATCCCCCAAACCAGTCTTTTTCAGCAAGTGTCCAGCTGAGTTTTCTCCATGGATGGTGGTAGAATTCCTCTGGCTCCTTTCTCCAGTCCAAGGTCCTTGGCTCTGTAGTCAATCCAGCAGAGGTTCCCCGTCTGAGCAGAGTTGTCGTCGTCGTCGTTGTCGCTCAGCAATCCGGCAGCATGTCCCCGTAGCGAGCTGGCGAAATGCCTTACTGATCCTACTGGTGCTACTTATACTCTTAAGGCGGAAGCACACCGGCAACATTCTGCGTGCGGCGCGTGCGGCGCGGGAAACGCAGCCAAAGTTGAGAATTCTTCAGGGGAAGCGTCAAACACAAACGGACCTCTCTGCGGCTCCCGGCGGCTCCCAGCGTTCAGTGGGACTTGCCTCCAGCCGGAAAGAACACAGACGCAGCCGGCCGCAACAGGCTGCACGCACAGAGAACGTAGCAGGTGTGCTTCAGCCTTTAAGCCCAATCAACTCTTTATTGATTGCAGTTGTGAGCTTGCAATCACTGCCCTCATTATTGCCCACAGCTGTGAAAGACCTAATTAGTGCTAATTGAGTGCTGCTGCGAGCCACACCCACTGAACTCAAAGTCCCAGCTTCTTCTTAATTATCAGTAACACCTGTGAGGCCACGCCCAATTGCTTGCAGGTGTGCCTCCACCCACGCAGTCCTGGGTGTTACCCCCTTGCTGTCCAGTCCTATCAAAGTCCTGTCAAAGTCCAAGTCTTCAGCTGTTAACTCCTTGCTGCCCAGATCTGTCAACAAGGGTCCACTGCTGACATCATACTTGGCTCCTGCCAGTCTTCTGGATCTTCTTCCACTACAAAGCTTTACAGATGTAATCCAGTTTGCCCCCATTTGTGTAATGGGAATTGGTATAAAAGATGGACAAAGTAGATGAGCTACAGCCAAAAACACAGAGCAGCCACTGGACTGCATGTGAATTAGCTAGTTCAGTGATTCCCAACCTGGGGGTCGGGACCCCCAAGGGGGTTGTGAAGCGGTTTCTGGGGGGTTGCGGGATGTTGGCTGGATGGCCACAACCAAGATGGCAGCTCACTCGTCCGTCCGTCCATTCGCCGTCCCCCCCACTGCAGAGAAAGAAATGTCTGATGCTATCTTGGGGCTTCTTTACTCACCTTGTGTTATTTTCTGCTTGCCTTTTAGCATCTCTGTTAATATTAGCTCACTCCCCCCTATGGGGCTGCTTATATGAGTCGTACAATTCAAATTTTAAAATGTGATTCATTTTTTAAAGTGTGATTTATTAAACAGTGTAATTTATTTAAAAATGACACCACTTCCGGCCCTGCTGGCACATTGATGGCACTTCCTGTTTAATGACATCACTTCCGGCTCTAGGTCTGGGTGTGTGTGTTTCCCAACAGATTGTCATTCTACAAAAGGGTGTCCTGGTGCTAAAAAGGTTTGAAACCACTGAGCTAGTGGAATGCCCTCTGCATAATACTTACATTATCTCCTACCCTTACCTATATCTTACCCTTATATTCATACTCCAGGGAGATTAGGGCAGCATATATAGAGTTCCCCCTTTTGTCTTTACAACAACTCTGTGAGTTTGGACTGTGAGGTGTAGGGGGAGACATCTGGGGTTCATGCATTGGTTGGTCAGGCATTGGCTGAGGGCCCACATCCATTATAGGGTCCACTAACGGAACCAACCCCCTGAACTCTCAAGTACCAGTGGCAGTAGTGATGCAAGCAAGCCAAGAGACTGACACCCTCATCTACAAATGGCAATGCCCCCCAGAGGCCTCTGCATTATTGCAGGACCTCTAGAGGGGATGTTCCCATTGGCTGGTGGGGAGAAGCTGCCACCCATTACTGCTGGTAAGATGGGGGCGGGCGGGCAAGATTTTGCCCCAGAGCCTCCTACTACCTGGCACTGGTACTGAGAGGAGCCCAGTAGATTCTAACTAGTATATTTATCAATAAAACCAATATTATGAAGACATCATAGATCCCCAGGACTGTGTTATTCAAAAGAAACTGCATTTTTCAGTAGTTCCCTGGGACTTCTCACCACTCAGAATTGAGGAATACGTAGCAATATTTAGTTTCAATTCCCCAATGTTTATGGTCAGAGTATTTCTCCATACAGAACACTCTTGGAGAATGCTAACTTCCAGTGAATTACTTTACCTGTTTTATTTGGCGTCGGAACAGAGGTATAGATAGTATGCAAACTAAATCTATCTGAGAGAGAGAGAGAGAGAGAGAGAGAGAGAGAGAGAGAGAGAGAGAGAGAGAGAGAGAGAGAGATTTTAAAAATGCCCTAGATGCAGAGCTGAATAGCTTGAACATGATTTATAGATGTTGCTTATGCTCTTTCGTTAACTTATTGAATAAATAATGAGATTAAGAAGCCATTCTGATATTTCCATCTTTTCTCACAGAGGAAATATCTGTCTCAATGAACATAATAATTTTGGCCGCTCTTCGTAAGTGCGGCAAATGGGTACTTCGCACCCCCCAAAAAAGGGGAGGGGAATTTAATTAATTAATTGATTGATTATTCCGGGGGGGGGGGTGTCCCGGTTTTGATCCGGGAAAATATGGTAAGCCTAAACATAAATGTCCCTAGTTATTGTGTCAGTGGAAGCTGTTTGAGTCAGTGAAGCGATTTTCTAATAGGTTTTGCTTCTATCTAGTGGCAGAAATGTGAATTGTGTGAAGAGGTGTTCCCCCTCCATTTGGGATGTTGGCATCAAAAGCACCTTGAACTCTGCCAATTTCAGAGCACAGTATGAACAGATACCCTATAAGTATCTATTCATACATACATGTAAGTATGAACATGTAAGTATGAATAGATACCCTGGCTACCAAACCCTAAGAAAAACTTATACTGTACTCTCTGAAAGGGGCAAGTACCGTATTGGTCTGAGTATAAGACTCACTTTTTTCTCCTAATTTAAGTTTTTAAACTAGGGGTGCGTCTTATAATCAGGCTGTTGCAATTTAATGCCAGTGATTTAATTAAATTTTTTTAATAGCACCAAACTTTAAGGGTGCGTCTTATAATTGGGTGCGTCTTATACTCGGGACAATATGGTAAATAGCCTCTCAACTGGTCACGTCTTACCAGAAGTCCAGGTAAAAAATCCCTCCAGACATACAGCATGAGAATTCTCTTCTTCTAGGTACTCTAGTACAGCGGTTCTCAAAGTTCTCCCCATGAGTAGTGGAGAACTTTGAGTACTTGCGAGGGCGGGGCAATGGCGATCCCAGGGTCACGCCAACGCTGGGGACAAAAGGGTTTGTTAGACACTTACCGGGGGTTGTGCTGCCCTTCGGAGGGTGTGGGGGGTGGGCTGGGAATCCCTCTGAGGGCCTCCCCATGCTTCTGAACGGCCCTCTGTAGTGATTAAGGCCCATTTCCAGTTTTTGTTTTTGCTCTGGGAGCAAATTTCCCTGTTTTGCAGCATTTACTGTAAAAGGTAATCTCTCTCTTCTGGAGTTACTGTGTGTGTGTGTGTGTGTGTGCGTGCGTGCGTGCGTGCGTGCGTGAGAAAGAGGGTGTGTATGTGTGTTTTCTGTTGAATGCCATTTGCAACACAATGGAAATGGACAGTCCATTTCCGGGACAGATGGTATCCGGGACAGATGGTGTGTGTGTGTGTGTGTGTGTGTGTGTGTGTGTGTGTGTGTGTGTGTGTGTGTGTGTGTGTAATTTCTTTCTAGATCACCTTTAAAAAAAACTCTTGTAAAGTTAGGTGGGTCCCGCTACAGTGTCATTTTAAAAAGTGGGTCCCTCCCGGTACTAAAATGTTTGGGAACCACTGATCTAGCTTATATGATCTGCAAACGGCATATTCACCATTTAGTCCCAAGGCTACAAATGAGAATGTATATAGAGAACATAGATATCACTGCCAGACAGGGAAGCCAGAGGAAGAAGAGGGATGTGGTCCATCATTTTCGAAAATACTGTACACTTAAAATGTTGAAAAAGAGAAGTTTGCCCCCCCCCTTCTCCTCTTGCATATATTGAGCCCTTCCAGCACTGCTAAGTCAGGACATCCCTCCTCAGGCTAGAGCTGATCAGAGTTTGTTTTTAGACAAAACACTGGAAAAATTTCCAGCTTATAATTGCTTTTGATGACATAATTATAGCTATGCTAACAAGCCTGTATCTCAAAGCACATATCCGACAAGTCATGCAGATAATACTAGTTAAAGTTATTAATAGTGGGAGGATTATTTGCTTCTCTTCTTATGAAACCGATACTGAGTGATCCCTTTTAATGAACTGATATACAAGTGCCTGAGTGATTTAGCACCTGGCAACTAGGATAGCAAGTACAGACTTGGCTTCAGATGAATCTCAACAGAGAGAGAATGCATTCATCAGTGTGGTAAGCCGGTTCTTTCCGTGGAGGTGGGTCTTCTGCTGCAATGGTTGAGTAGAGGCAGCCAAAGGCATTCCCCTACTCAACAAAGGTTCCCAACACAAGAGATGAATTGGTTCTCTGGGCAACGGCATGAATTGGGACCCAGCACCCATAGTGATGGGGTGATCCTAGTTGTGTGTTTGACATTTTGGTTAAGGCCAGGCCAAGGTGAAGCCAGTGAGCCAGATTCAAGGTACCTTTTTGCTTGTTGCCTTCAAGATTCCTCCTCCATCCCATGGTGGTCTCATGTATGGTTTTGGGGCCCTGAGATGCCAATGCCAAACAGGTGTCTCTAGGGGGTGCGGCTGGTGTGGGCCACAATGGGTGACGCCAATTTGGGGGGCTACCATGCAGCCTATCAACTGTACAGGCTTTGCACCTTGCATCCAGTTTTCTCTCTCTTTTGCTTAGAGCCTGCTTTTCCTAAAATACCACTTGCCTCCATGGGGAAACCACTTAATAACCGTAACACACTAGTGCAGGGGTGGCCAAACTTGCTTGACATAATAGCCACATATGATAAACTTCAGATATTTAAGAGCTGCAAGAGAGATGCTTGAGAGCTGCAATCAATATTTCAGAAGCATTTAAATTCTTAAATATATTTACTCACCATGAAGATAAAACTTGGAATCTCAGTTTATACCCGGTAAATAATCATAAAGCTTGAAATTTATTTATCTTTTATATGAATTGTGATGCAAAAAGGAGCTTAGTCAACATATTTCCGAGAGGTGCACATTATATGCAGAGACGTTTCTATGGTAGGGGCCCTACCGTAAGTTGCACCCCGTCCTAGTACCATGTTTATGAACTGGAGCAAGGAGGCCCCGCCCCCTCGCCGGTGGAGCCATTCCGCGCTGTGAAGGCGAACGGGCAGGAGACTCCCTGCTTGTCACCTTCGCAGCGCGGAATGGCTCCACCGGCGAGGGGGCGGGGCCTCCTTGCTCCGGTTCATAAACCTGGTACTAGGACGGGGTGCAACTTACGGTAGGGCCCCTACCATAGAAACGCTTCTGATATATGTCAAAGAGCCGCATGTGGCTTGCGAGCCGTAGTTTGGCCATCCCTGCACTACTGTCTCACTTTATTGGAGAAGAAGCTCTTTTACAGCAGAACACACACACACACACACACACACACACACACACACACACACACACACACACTGTGTGTGTGTGTTTTACTCAGAAGTAAGTCTCATTTTGTTCAATGGTGCTTACCTCCAGATAAGTGTGCTTAGGATAGCAGCCAGGCAGCCCAATCCTGTGTACGATACGGCGGCCGGCCTAAAGGGCCAGCCACCATATCCTATCCAGGTCCCATAGTCCCCTTCCCCGGGTATAAATGGCAGAAGGCCCAATGGGCCTCCTCGAATGTATGTGAGTTCCAGAGCTTATGTACATTTGCGCCCTCCGTGTAAGGCCGGGCTGGGCCTGGAGAGGGCTTTGGATATTGGTGTATCTCGCCGCCCGGTCTGCTCTCCCCCTGCCCCTGCCAGTGTAGGCCTTACCTGCTCCGGCGGGCACGGGGCCAGGTAGGAGCCAGGTAAGGGCCGCCGACCACTGCACTGGTGGCCCTTACTCGTCGGGTGCCATGAAAATGCTTTACGACACTTTCACAACACCCTGCGCCAGAAGAGCGCACACTCGGACTCCCCCGGTGCTTCTTCACACAGGATTGCGCCATTAGTGAATCTCCTTTTTAAAAAAAAAATAGGAGAGGAGACTTGAACACAATTGACCCCCTTATTATAGGAAAATACATGGCATATGACTATTGTGAATATTCATGCAAAGTCATAGGAATTCCTATCTTATAGGAAAAGACATGGAATATATGCTGGAGATATTTCACTGAAGACAACAACATTTCTTATTAGTACTGAAGTTCTAATTTGTCTGCAGCGTGCCTGTACAGTTGTGCAATGTCACAATCCACTATCCATTCCTGCCTGCCCTTTACCATTGTTCCTGGCTTCTTTTTATAGGTTTAAATGTTTATGAGTCTGTCTGTCCTCTTCAGAGTGCCTCTCAGCAGATGGATGCAATATGAATTATTGAAATAAATAAATTAGTTCAGCCAAACACATTTAATAATTTATTTATGGCATTTTCATGGTTCTCTGCACCCACAGTGGTACACAAGATAAAACGAGGAAACAGTGATGCTAAAATACTACAGTGACCAGGATATATGATCTAAGAACACAATGTCTCATGTACTCATTCAAATAATCCTTTCATTGTGCTACTATATTATGGGGTTGAAAGGACCAAAAAGATACCCCCCTAGCTACCAGCCCCCCCTAGCTACCAGCCCCCCCCCATCTCATCTTGCAATCTGGATCTTGGTTTATGACTTGTTTTAAAGTCACATATCCATGGCTTGAACAGTAACTCAACCACAGAAATTAAGCTGGGGAAGCGTTTCCCACCCCTGTATCTCCATATTATTCTTATTGTTATACATTTGCATAGTGCTTTTTGAGTGTGGGGGGAGGATAAGATTGGGCCATCTGGATAAGAGTGGCCACTGCTGTATCTCGTGGAGGAGTTTTGGCCACTGGAGGCCTCCTCGGGGTAAGGGAACATTAGTTTGCTGGTGCAAGTCCAAGTTGATCTGCGTAGGTGGATCAGGCCTGGAAGGGGGTCAGGATTTGGTGTGCATCGCTTCTGCTGCTGTACCCTCCCTTGGGCCTGATTTACCCTCCTCCCAACACCATCACCGCACTGTTCCACCACCACCCGTTCCAACCCCCAGCCTACGTCCAACCCTCCCCCCCCCCATGTGGACTTGCTTGCTCCGGAAGTTGGCCAGAGCTCTTCCCCCAGACACAGGAAGACTCTGGTGTGTGCTGCCAGAGCGCGCTTTACAGCTGCTTTTCAGCTGTAAACGTGCGTTCTGCCAGCGCGAAGAACCCATAGGATTGGGCTCTGTGTCTCTATTTGAGAAAGCTGGTATGATGTGGTAGCAAGAGTGGCAGACTTTCCATGGGGAAATGTGGGTTTAATTTTCCTTTTATTCTCAAATCTTTCTAGGTAACCTATAAGAAGAAGAACCAAACACTTTCTGTTGCCAATGGACTATCAATTTTTCTTGTATCCCACCTTCCCCACCCCTGTATATTGATGCAGAAAAATATTTTCCTGGTTTTTATTCATATCTACCTCCCCAAGTCACAGAAGGAATCTCTGGTTTTGCAACTTCACATTTCCCCCTCTCTGGAAATTCACCCACACACATTCAGCTGCCTCCAGAGGGTGGGGTGGGAGCTCCATTTGCCTAACTCAATTAAGGCTCCCTGCCCTGGCAGCTAGGAGACTCCCAGAGCTAAATCAATTAAGTCTCCCTGTATTCAAGGATCGGACCATCAAGAGTCCTCTGACTAGCTCAGCCCACTATTGTTCCTATTGTCTTCTGTAAAATGTAAATCCAAAGTTCTTGTAGAAACCTGTATGCCTCCTTGACTATGCACATTCTCAGCAACCATGTGATGTTCTGCTTGGAAATGTATAAAAACTGTGCTCACATGGAGCAAAGGGTCAGTGCCCCCTCCTGGGGTGCTGTCCACTGCGCTGCGTAACAAATAAACCCATACTTTTTCCTTGTTCACCAGTCTTCCTGGTCCTCCATTATTATCATCTGCTTAAAAATTCCGCAACAATATCAAAGGAGCATACATGGGTTTCTAGTAGGCAGTCACCCTTCAGCAAGGTTACTACATCCTGATTGTGCCCTAAGAAGACCCACAAATGAGGCATCTGGGAAAAAAAATGACAAAGTACATAATTGTGTATATAGGAATTTGGCTGTGCCCACATACAACTTTCTTCCCTTCCCATTATTTGTGCATGCATTAATGAGCAGACGCCCTGCCTCAGAAAACTCCGGGGCAGCACAGCATTTTGTCTTGCTAGTAATTGTATTTGTATTTAGAGGAGGGAAGGTTTTGAGGAAGGAATGTAGCTCTATTAACTTATATCAACTTTTCAAGAGATCTAGTTGCAAATTAAAACGAACACGAACTGTGAGCCTATGGTAAATCTACACTGCACTCCAGAATAGGTTACAGCTAAACTGGGGCTTTCCATGACATTCCCTCCTAAGTTCTAATGTCATTAACGTGTTTCTAGAAATGAATCTATCCATGAATAAATTTTGCTCCCCAGATCAGGGGAGTGAGATTATTCTTCAGAGTTGCAGATTGTCTGTGTTTAATGAATCCCTTGTTTCAGGGCATGTTTTAACTTGTGCATTTCTTTTACTAACATCATGAGGGGATGACCCACATGTTTAGAGGGTGGAAAATTCACAGGTAATGCTAATTTAGGGTGGAGAAGAGCTCCTGAGGGGAAATTCTAGGAGTATGTCATCAGGTTTAAAGACAAAAACAAGTGCAATGAACAGCCAATGATTGCACTCACCTGCTTTGTTTTTAAAAACAGCAGCAATGCGATTGGATAAATCAAATTTACAGCTGAAGAGTCACGACTTGTTTCCTTTTAGGCAAAACACAGGTTGGGGTGCTGCCAAGACATCTCATACAGCAAGCTTTGGTGTAAGGGCTATGAGCCGTTGAGAAAACTCCTCTTGGGTTTCAAACAATACAAGCCTGGAGGAGGGTGGGTTTTGCTTTTTTTTTCTGAGCCATTTCCAGCCCAATGGAAAGATGAGATGCTGCTTCCTCGTATATTCTAAGGTTCAGGTAATTTCTCCCAAATAAACAATCAGCAGAGTGAGTATGATTCTTGGCCAGCGTCCCTTGCTCTCAGTCCCAAAGCCAGGCACTGGGATGTTCTTCTGGTTTCTGTAGGCAATGACTTAGGCCATGTACGTTTTGCCAGCAAAGTGGCAGCTCCTACGTATGTGCTTCCAAAAGAAGACCCACACATCTTGGTTGTCGGAGTAATTTACTTATTCAAGACATTTAAAACAAAAGACCTAGCATTTGTAAAGCACTTTCTGAGTGTGCAAGGCACCTTACCTGTATTATCTTGGTGGAATCTCTCCCACACAACCCTGTCAGGCAGGCAGGCAGGCAGGCAGGTACTGTATTATTATCATTCCCATGTTGAAGTTGGGGAGTTGAGGTGAAGTGGTTTGCTCAAGGCTACCTACTGAGTTTGTGGCAGAGGCAAGATTCGAATCAGAGAAATCTTGATATGCAGTTCAGCCTCTTAGCTACAGCAGCGATGCTTTTGAATTCTGCCTCTTAAGCTAAAAACCTCACCAGGTGACAAAGGATAAAAGAAATAATAAAACAACAACAGTAAAAGGACCATCAGAGCCTAAAAGTGGGAGAACAACAAAAACACAGTAATATAAAATAATGGTAATGTCAACAGAAAACCAACAAGAAAAAGCCAGCAGAGAAAGATCTACCCTAAAACCAACAAGCAATGATTAAAAACAATATACATACACTAATTAAAAGCCAGGTGGAAAAGATAGCACTTAAGTGACCGTTTAAAAGCAGGGAGAGTAGAGAGCTGAGGGAGTGACGGAGGGAGTAACTTCCAAATCTGTAGTGCCACCACAGAAAAAGCCCTGTGCTTGGGTTCCAACTATTGAAAGTGTGCCAATAGCAAACTAGACAGCAGGGCTTGATAGGCAGATCATAAGACTTGGGTAGGTTCATATGGGCAAAGGTAGCCCTTGATTTGTCCATATGGAGTAACCCACCAAGGAGTTACTTCTGGAATGACACTTGTGTAATTCTGAAATAGTATGGAAATGATCCAGCCAAAGTGCTTACAGTTCACCCTGTGATTTCAGTGGAAGTCTGTTCTTCGATCTTTCCCTCTGAAATCAATCGGAATTTAAAGTGCTTTACTTTTGCTGAATTGTGCTCTATAGTATTTTATTCTGGCAAGAAGATAAAGCACCCTATATAAACAATAGATTTGTTTAAACCTCAAGAAAAATTCAAGGGGGTCTCTTGAGGATAACCATTGGAATGGAATGGACTGTGCCAGGTAAAAGTAAAGAACAGGAATAAGACCATCATGGATTATATGAGGAAGCCAACCCATCATTCTAAGAGAAAGATTGAGGCATGCTTTTGTATTTTACTACCTTTCCAGCATCATTGAAACACATATATGCATATCTTTGTGCTTTCAGACTCCAGCACATCTGAGTACCAGACAAAGCTTAAAATCTTAAAACAGGATAGACGCAGTTAACTTTTAACACTTTTGAAGCAAAAGCATAATCCCAGGCCCAATTTAGGATCATTTAGAATAGTGAATGAGAAATGCAGGGCTGAATGAATCACAAGCCGGAATCAAGATTGCCGGGAGAAATATCAACAACCTCAGATATGCAGACGATACCACCCTAATGGCAGAAAGTGAAGAAGAACTAAAGAGCCTCTTGATGAGGGTGAAAGAGGAGAGTGCAAACGTTGGCTTGAAACTCAACATTAATAAAACTAAGATCATGGCATCTGGGCCCATCAATTCCTGGCAAATAGAAGGGGCAGAAATGGAAGCAGTAACAGATTTTACTTTTCTGGGCTCCAAGATCACTGCAGACGGAGACAGCAGCCATGAAATTAAAAGACGCTTACTCCTTGGAAGGAAAGCTATGGCAAACTTAGACAGCATAATAAAAAGCAGAGATATCACCATGCCAACAAAAGTTTGCATAGTCAGGGCGATGGTGTTCCCAGTAGCAATGTATGGTTGCGAGAGTTGGACCATAAGGAAGGCTGAGCGCCGAAGAATAGATGCTTTCGAACTGTGGTGCTGGAGAAGACTCCTGAGAGTCCCTTGAACTGCTAGGAGATCAAATCAGTCAATCCTAAATGAAATCAACCCTGACTGTTCCCTGGAAGGACAGATACTAAGGCTGAAACTCAAATATTTTGGCCACCTAATGCGAAGAGAGGACTCTCTGGAAAAGACTCTGATGCTGGGAAAAATTGAAGGCAAAAGGAGAAGGGGAAGGATGAGATGGTTAGATAGCATCACCGATGCAACGAACATGAAAATGAGCGAACTCAGGAAGATAGTGGAGGATAGGAAGGCCTGGCGGGATATGGTTCATGGGATCACGAAGGGTCGGACACGACTTAACGACTGAACAACAACAACAAAGAATAGTGAAAGTAACTTCTTCCCATTTGGAAGCCCTGCTGGACTAATCCCAAAAGTGTGAAGTGTGACTGTTACCACTTTGCACATTACTGTGTGTTTGTATGTTGGGGAATCACACACAACCCACATATGCACCCAAATGTGGCTGAAACACACACACACACACTTGTTGCAAGCACATATAACGTGTAGCAGGGTCATGCGATGTGGGGGCACCAGGTGAGGCAGAATTGCCCCATTGTACTCCATGGAAAAAAGCTGCAGCTTAAACCTGTGATTGCACACGTGCACCACCTGGTTTGGGTGCAAGCGGGTGGCACACACAAACACAGGGTTAGGCTGTGTCTTTTTTCCATGGACTACGACGGGGTGGTTCTGCGCCTCACCTGCCACCCTCGCACCGCATGTCCCTGATATGTAGGTGTTGTCAGAATAAACCTTTTATAAACATGCCTTTAAAATGTAGCTTCTGAACTCAGTAGTGAAGAAAAGCCATTTATGTGTACTCAGATGCAGCCTAATATTTGTGATAATTGTCTTTGTCTGAGAGCTGAACAGTCTCTTTCAAAATATACCACAGCAACTGAACCTTGTTATCTTCTTCTCGTTCAGATTAAGCCTTGGGAATTTCCATGGCAGAGAACAAAGAAGGGCAACTATGCCACTCCTGCCAAGTATAGGATTTCAGGTTAACTGCAATGGCACTAGCTATTATTTGCACTGTATCAGCTAAGATAGATCTTAGCTGTTCTTCACTGACTCAATACCATTTAAGTGCACTTAATTCTATTGATCTAAACAAAATTACATTCTGCCTAAATTTGCTTATCTTGTATTCTAAGTACTCCAAGAAATGTTGAAATAGCTTATTTGATTCTCATGGCTGTCAAATGTCCTGTAATGAAACTGTTTCTGTTAATTACGTTGTGATACAATGCAGAGCATGGCTGTCAGTTATACTGTATTTATATATACCGGTAAGTACAGTTTGAAGTCTATGGACTAGCAACTCTCTCATTTGTCACTAGAGGCCACTGTAGCAACAGAGAACAGGTGCAGCTAAAAAAATAATAAACATGTTTACTCAGACACAAGATACTGGATTAAAACAAATATATGAATGAATACTTCAATATGTTTATGTAGCTATCTAACTATAGATAGATAGGATACACACACAATATATAGTTATAGTTATAGAATAACTAAGATTGTACCCTTGGGGGGAGTAAGCCCCATTGTGAGGCATTACTTCTGAGAAAACATACATAGGATTGGGCTGCACAAAATGAGATAAAGAACAACAACTAAAAAGGATTTTCAACCGTATCTTAACCAAGGTTACTCAGAATTAAAGTCCAACTAATTTTTTTTAATGTTTAGGACTACAGCTTTACAGCATGTTTGTGCAGAAGTATGTACCACTAAGCAGAAGCAGTCCACGCTCCCCTAGTGCCAGAGACTGTGCTCAGGTGTGCAAAGCACATTGTGAAAATTTAACACACACACACACACACACACACACACACACACACACACACACACACACACACACACACACACACACACTTCCTCCTGCTGCCCTCACCCACCTCCTAGTTACTTGAACACAGGCAGAGAAGGCAGGTGAAGGTGAGAGGAAGTGAGGAGAAGATCCGAGACTGGTGGTCTAGAGTGGCTCCTCCCTCCATTACTTCCTCCCACCATTTTGAAGGGGTCGCGAACAGGATGCCTGGAGAGTGAGGAGAATGATGGCATTGGACGCAGCTTCTTCTCCACCCACCCCGCTCCCTGTCAGTTAACTTTTCAAAATGGAGAAGAAGAAGCAGGCGGGTGGGAAAGAAGTATCAAGTGTCCTCCGTGGATACTTGAAACCGTGGATAAGAGCGAACACCCCCTCCATGGTTTCCTGACGGCCCCCCCACCCTGCCTTCCCTGCAGGCAGGCATGCTTGCCCCCCCCAGCTCTTATTTTTCTTTCAGCAAGCTTTGTTTCTTCCTTAAAACAAACAGAGAAGCAGCCTCCATTACAGGCAAGTAGAACGAGACGAAGTCCTAGAGAGGCTCTGCAAGGTTTCTGTTAACCTTGCAGAGCCTCTCTAGTACTTAGTCTCGTTCTACTTGCCTGTAATAAGCAGCCAGAGGCTGCTTCTCCTGTTTCTTTAAGGAAGAAACGAAGCTTACAGGGAAAAAAGTAAAAGCCTGGGGGGGTCCCCACGATCCGTGGATAACTGAAACCGTGGATAGCAAATCAGTGGTTATGGGGGCCCACCTGTAGATTACCCTAGCACAGGGGCCTCTTAGGCGCGGGACCCAATTGGGAGCAATTGGTCCAATTGGCTTAATGCCATCCCTGGTTTATAAGACTGGCCCTACTAATGATTTTTCGCTTATTCCAAATCAAATCAAGTATGTAGGATTGAAGCCATATGGAGGGTAAATCATTACTGGACTGTAGCTCATACAATTAATAAACACGTGTTTACTGTGTTATGTATATTTACCATTGTTTTTTCAGTTTTTATGTCTGTTTTTGTGTGTTATGCCAATAAAGGTTAAAATTAATTAAATTAAATTAATAAACACTAGGGCTGAGTAAAGGTGCTCAGATCATAGTGGGGCATACTCAGTTCAGTTGTATCTTGGATGTACTGGTACCGTAGTACTTTAACCCTTGCTAGGTTAAAGAAACACCTTATTCTTATTCTTGGATGTAGTATAGTACTCTTATTCTTATATTAGGTACGAGGAGAGCAACTGTGTCTTTTCCAGTAACTATTGGCTGGTGTCTCTTTAGTGCTTTTTAAAAAAAAACTTATTGTGAGTCCTTCGGGACAAGGACCAAACTTTTCATTTAAGTTGCTATGCGGAATGCTTTGTGAACGTTTTAAATAAAAAAGTGTTATATAAATACTTTTAATAATATTATGAACAATACATTGTTATATTATGTTTGTTATTCTTACAGTACTGATGGTATTTTTAATTACAATATTAATTAGGTGCCGGCAGAAGCGGGCTAAGTAATGTGAAGGGGAGGATGCTGATTTTATTACGCTGTAAATACAGTAGTAATCATTATCGTTCTTGCATGCAGATGCCCTTCAGTCAATACGGGGCGCTGCAGACCAGCAACGGCAGAAACGTCAGAGCCACCCCGCGCCCGCCTCTTTCTCTCGCTAGGAGCTTCCTCGTGGCTTTCTTCCCCCCCCCCCCGTCCCACTCCACCTCTCTTGACTCGTCTCTCTCCCTCCCGCTTTGCTTGCAGGTTGCGTCTACTCAGCGGGCGTAAAACAGGAAACTCCGCCTCGGGTACACTGACTGCGTCTGCAGCCTCCCTCCGGGCCTCTCGGGGACAGCTTTAGCGACCCATCTGCGGTCTCCATAGCGATTTTAACAAGCAGCACCTTTCAATCACCGCGGAGTAACAATACATGAAAGGGAAGAAGAGAGCGACAGAGGGAGAAGAAGCAGCCGCAGGAAATCGCTCTGTGAGTCGGTCTGCGGCGGGCAAACTTTCGCTACCATTCCAGCGAGCGCGCACATGTCGCGCCTCCTGGGCAGGAGAAGAGAGGTAAACTTTTCTGCCGCCGCGCACTCAAGTTGGAGGACGAGCCATTCTGAACGCTGATTAACCGATTTGCAAGCAAGCAAGCAAGCAAGCAAGCAAGCAAGCAAGCAAGCAAGCAAACAAACAAACAAACAAACAAGAAGCCATCACACACATTCGTGATCGATCGCCGGGAAGCCGAGCAAACGCTGCTGGGATTTACCAGAACGCCAGGAACAAGCTCGCGGAGGAAGGAAGCCACTTGCGGAGAACTAGGACTGATCGCGTCAAAAGGGAATTCCTGGTGGGAAACAGAGGCGATCAGTGGGACAGGTTCTGCTACTGGGTGTGGAATCGGATCTATGCAACTCCGGACATCTCCGAGGCGTTCTTCGGGAGTCTGAAGAGGCGCTGGTGTAGCAGTCTCGAGGCAGGACGCCAGGCAGCTGCCGTGAAGAGAGGCGACGGTGGGGCTTTGAGACGGGCCCGCGGGCAGTCGCCGTCCAGGGCGAGACTTTGGCGAGTGGCTGGTGCTCGTTGGGGGCAGAGAGTGAGGAGCCATTTTGAAAAACATTCACGCAGAAAGAGAGACCTGTACAAAAGGTGGGCAAAAGTTGCTTCTTCCCCGCGCCCGCTCCGTGCCCATCGGAGACGCCTGAGGTAGACGGGGAGCTCGAGCCCACCCGCGCCTTTCCTGGCTCCGCAGCCGCTCATGGACGAGGCCGGATGAGCAGCTCGGGGGGTGGATGGATTTTGTCGCCCGCTGGCCGCGATCCCTGCCTCGGAAGCCTCGGAGATGCTGCGCCGCTTCCCAGTGGCCGCCTGGCTGTCGTGGCTCGCGCTGCTGGCGCCCGCGGCGGGCTGGGAGCTGCACCTCGCCAGCGGCGGCGGCCCCGGAGACCTGTTGCTGGACCTCTCGCTGGGGCCTGCGTGGAGCTCCGCGCTGGACGAGACCTTGACGCCCCGCCACCTGAGGAGCGCCGTGGAGGTGACGGCCGACGGGCTGGTGAGGAGAACGAAGGCGCCCGTGGAGTGCGCCGGCGTGGCGCGCAACCCGCTGCCTCTGCACTTGCGCCTGGTGTCCCCCTTCAGCGACATCCTCCTCTCGCTCCGCCTCGCAGCCTACCTGCATGGCCCCGGCTGCCCCCGCGGGTCCCGGGCGCGAGCAGGCGGCCGGGGCTGGCCTCAGCCTCGTCTTGCCGTCTTGCCGGGCAGCTCTGCGAGGCAGCTGCCCTCCCTGCTTTGCTTTCCCGCTTCGCCGCCGAAGCAACAGTGGGGGGAGAGCGAGGGGGGGCGCCTGCTCTCGCTCCTCATGACCTTGACGAGTTTCCCCCAGTGTCGCTGCCCTGACGGTCGGCCCTTGGGCTGCAGGGGCCAGGAGAGCAATGAAGTGGACTGCCCCCCTCAGGCTTCAGCAGGGAGCCCCCTGCAGCTTCTTTGTCCCCTAAGAAGGAGCCCAGGCAGGGACATCCTCATCCAGCTGGGTCGACCCAACATGGGGGGAATGAGGCAGGAAGAGGGGCAGGATAGAGTGGGGGCGGGGGCAGAAAAGGTGGCAGCCTCCCTGCAGCCTTGGACAGGGAAAGAGGGTAACTGGGATTCTTGGCACCGGGGACCCCGCAGGATGCGGAGCGTGAACAACCCTCCGCAGTTCAAGTTGCCCAACTACCAGGTGTCTGTGGCTGAGAACCAGCCTGCAGGCACAGCAGTCATCACGCTAGAAGCTCATGACCGAGATGAGGGGGAAGCAGGTCGGTTGGCCTATTCCATGGAAGCATTCTTTGACAAGCGCTCCAACGATTACTTCTCCATTGACTCCGAGACCGGAGTCATCGTGACCACCCGTAGTCTCGACCGGGAGACTAAGGATACCCATGTACTTCAAGTGACTGCAACAGATCATGGCACCCCACGACATCGGTCGGCTATCACCTTCCTGACTGTGACCGTGAGTGACACCAATGACCACGGCCCAGTGTTTGAACAGCCCGAGTACCGAGAGAACATACGAGAGAATCTCGAGGTGGGTTATGAGGTGCTGACTATCCGAGCCACAGACGAGGATGCTCCAGACAATGCGAACTTGCTCTATCGTATCCTGGAGCCTGGTGCAGGAGAGGGTGTCTTTGAGATTGACCCACATTCTGGGGTGGTGAGGACTTGTGCCCCTGTGGACCGAGAAGAGGTCTCAGAATACCATCTTGTGGTAGAAGCCAATGACCAGGGTAAGGACCCAGGCCCTCGAAGTGCCACCGTCACGGTGCATATCACAGTGGAAGATGAGAATGACAATTCCCCACAGTTCAGTGAGAAACGCTACTTGGTACAGATCTCAGAAGATACCCCAGTAAACAGTCAGGTGCTGCAAGTGCAAGCCACTGACCGAGACCGGGGCAGCAATGCCCAAGTGCACTACAGTATCGTGAATGGGAACCTCAAAGGCCAGTTTTCCATCCATTCCTTCACTGGCGCCATTAGCTTGATCAACCCCTTAGACTATGAGACCATTAGAGAATACACCCTGAGGATCAAAGCCCAGGATGCAGGAAGGCCTCCCCAGATAAATTCTAGTGGGATGGTGTCCATCCAAGTGTTGGATGTAAATGATAATGCCCCCATTTTTGTAAGTACTCCTTTTCAAGCCACAGTACTAGAGAATGTCCCCCTTGGCTATTCAGTGTTACACATTCAGGCTGTTGATGCTGACTCAGGGGAAAATGCCCGCTTGGAATACAAACTAATTGAGTCGTCTCATCCTTCTGCTCTAGCGTCCCCAAGTGGGGACACTGGCTTTCCATTCCAGATCAACAATAGTACCGGTTGGATTATAGTGTCAGCTGAGCTTGACCGGGAGACTGTGGAGAGCTACCACTTTGAAGTGGAGGCCAGGGACCAGGGAGTGCCTGTCATGAGCTCCTCGGCCAGTGTGTCTATCACTGTCCTTGATGTCAATGATAACAGCCCGACTTTCACTGAAAAGGTTTATCAGCTCAGGCTTAACGAGGACGCAGCAGTAGGGAGCAGCGTCTTGGCTCTGACAGCAGTGGACAGAGATGTCAACAGTGTGGTGACGTACCAGATCACTAGTGGCAACACGAGGAACCGCTTCGCTATCACCAGTCAGAGTGCAGGTGGTCTGATCACCTTGGCCTTGCCCTTGGATTATAAACAGGAGAGGCAGTATGTGCTGACGGTCACTGCTTCAGACGGGACTCTCTTTGACACCGTCCAAGTCTTCATCAATGTCACAGATGCCAACACGCACCGACCTGTTTTCAAGAGTTCCCACTACACAGTGTACGTCAGTGAAGACAAACCCATTGGCACGCCCATTGAAACCATCAGTGCCACTGATGAGGATATTGGGGAGAATGCTAGAATCACTTACATCCTGGAGGACAACATCCCACAGTTCCGCATTGACCCCGACACAGGCACAATCACCACTTTGATGGAGCTAGACTATGAGGACCAAGCGTCTTACACTTTGGCCATCACAGCCCAGGACAATGGAATCCCTCAGAAATCTGACACCACTTATGTGGAGATCATCATCCTGGATGCTAACGACAACGCGCCCCGTTTCCTTCGTGACCGTTACCAGGGTGCTGTCTTTGAAGATGTTCCCGTCTCCTTCAGTGTCTTGCAAGTGTCTGCCACTGACCGTGACTCACCCCCTAGTAACCGCATCCTGTATACCTTCCAGGGTGGTGATGATGGTGATGGAGATTTTTACATTGAGGCAACGTCAGGAGTGATACGGACACAGCGCAAACTGGATCGTGAGAATGTGGCTGTCTACAGCCTGCGGGCCTTTGCTGTGGACAGAGGCAGCCCACCCCTCAAAGCCTCTGTGGATATCCAGGTTACTGTGCTGGACATAAATGATAATCCACCTGTTTTTGAACAAGATGAATTTGACATCTTTGTGGAGGAGAACAGCCCTGTTGGTTCTGTGGTGGCCCGGATCAGTGCTGTAGACCCTGATGAAGGAACTAATGCACAGATCATGTATCAAATTGTTGAGGGGAATATCCCTGAGGTCTTCCAGCTTGACCTTCTTAATGGAGATCTCACAGCCCTGATGGATCTGGATTATGAGAGTCAGACAGAGTATGTCATTGTGGTGCAAGCAACCTCAGCCCCTCTTGTGAGCCGAGCCACTGTACACATACGTTTGCTCGATCAGAACGACAACCCACCTGTGCTACAAGACTTCCAGATTCTTTTCAACAATTACGTCACTAACAAATCTAATAGCTTCCCTTCGGGAGTGATTGGCAAGATTCCTGCCCATGATCCTGATGTGTCTGATCAGCTTGACTACACCTTTGTCCAGGGCAATGAGTTAAACCTACTGCTTTTGGACTCTGCTACTGGAGAACTCAAGCTCAGTCGGGTTCTGGACAATAACAGACCCCTGGAGGCCATTATGAAAGTGTCAGTTTCAGGTAAGCAAATATGATTATAGTGACAATTATAATTAGTGTCACAGATTATAGTGACAATAACTTTATGATGGATGAGAGTTTTGTTTATTAGCCTAATATTTTGGCACAGGTAATTGTGGACTCTGTGCACTTTAGTTTTTAATTTCTGGAATTTTTTGGGGTGACATTTTTGGACAGCAGCCATAGAAACTTTCAAAAAGTGACTTGCTTAGTTCTACTGTTAACTCTGTAGTCGAATTTACCTAATCATGTTGTAAGCTGCAGAAACCTTTCTGTATAGGAAGAGAAATTAACATATGTATGTATATTTCCTCACTGCTGGATAGCTGTGTAGGATTCAAAGTATGGAATGTTGAGCCTATACTTGTAGTTAATATAAATGGTTGGATTTTTCAGAGGTAGTCACAGCATTCACTGACATAAGTTCAAGGCCTGGTTGAAAGTACGTACTGTTAAAAGACTTTCCCACCAATAGGAAAATGCTGTGTTTGGCATTTCTTATAAACACTCACACATAGCTGTAGCAGAACCACAATGATGTATGAAATATAGACCTCACTGAGTACCGTTTACTGAATTCCTTGTGTATTCTTTGTATATTAGGCTCCAAACTTGTAGGTGTTCATTCATGCACATTCGTATTTCGAGCAATGCTAGAAGACATAAGCAAAAGGCTTGGCAGAATCAGTACCTTTTGTACATCTGTTGTCATTCTCTCCAGACACACTTTAGTAAGAGGATAATGCTCCAAGGCCAAATTCCATAGCATCCTGTTTGATGATTCACAAAGCAGATTCTACTTAGCAGAAGTGAATCTAAATGCATTTATTACATTAATAAGGATTAGTCTAATGTTGCTGTTGTAAGAACAAAACGCCACTGAGTCTAAAGTAGTGAAAAGAGAGCATATTCCCAGTTAAATGAGCCTGTAGAACTATTTGGAGGCATCCTGATTCTGAAGGACAAATTCTAGAATCTTGGTTCAAGCAAATAATAACAATAACAATAATAATTAATTAGTCCAATGGCACTTAAAAATCTAAAAACACAGAAAATTAAACACATTTGTGCCAATGTTAAACACATCTTGATCCCGCTGATTTAATGCACCTAACACTCCCCAATTGAAGTCAGTGGGGCTTGCAAGTACTTCACTTTGGCTGGATCATGCCCTAATTTATTTATTATGTGATAAGCTTTCCTCAGCAACACCTGCTTGATCAAATGCATTTGATTCTGTGTCTTGTATCAGTAGACCAGTTTGAGGATGTGGATTTAAATGGTTTGTATTTGGTCCTCACTAAATTGGCTTTGACTTTAGTTTCATAATTTTTTAATTCGCAACCCCCCTCCCGCTCACTAAGGAATGTTCCAAAGTGTTCTACTAAGGAATGCTCTTCCAAACTGGTAGGAGCATTCTCAAGAATAGCCTTTCCAATTAGCAGGGTGCTGAGGACGCATGTCAGGGACAGCAGTCCCATTATGAACTTGCAAAGAACACTTGGTGGGTAGTGGTGGAGATGGTGCTAAACTAGGCTTACCATATCGCCGACCGGGACGCTCCGTTTTGCCCTTAAGGGAGGCGGGGGAGGGGCGATAGAAGCCGGAGCCACGCTGAAACAGAGCGTCCCGGTCGGCGATATGGTAAGCCTATGCTAAACTAAAAAACCTTCACTCTGATTTAGGCAAAGCAGTTCTTTTTCTCTCAAATAACTCTCAAGTGGTTTTAAATCAAAATATACCCACAGATATACTAGGGCTAGTAAACATTTATTGTGTTAACATGTACTGTCTGTGCCATTCAGTGGTTTTGATTATATGTTTCCAAGTTGTACATTTTATATTGATGACTCATTTAACAATTCAGCATTTTGAATAGCCTCCCAAACAGTTCTATTAGAAAAGAACTTGCTCCTTATTTTGGGCTTCCTTTTAAGTTGCAGAGTTTTTCTTTATAACTGTAGCTCACACTGTGCATCAATAGTGTGCTTTTTATTGAGAGACCAGCCTTTTGCAGCCTCCTTCTGCTGTCGCTGTCGCAGGCCTCCTGAGCAGCTGCAACTCTTGTTGACCTTTTTAAGGCCCATTGTGAGCAATATCTTGTTAGTGATGCTTTTCAATCCTACTTGTCCGTTTGCTTTTGTGAGAAGGGGCTTCAGCATGCGTAATAACATTTTGGAAGGTGTTTCTGTTGTGCTTTCTTGTGCTAAAAAGTAACTCAAATTAGTTTGATTTTGTCAGCACCTATTTAGAATGGAAGACTGTGCAGTGTATGAGATCAGCAATGATGTAGACTTGAGTCTATTGACTCGGACTCAAGTCGCGTCATTGACTCGACTTGGACTTGATTCGGCAATTGTAAAAGACTTGAAAGACTCGACTTGAAACTTGGAGCCTTTTACGACAAGTCGAATTTTAAGTCCCCATACATTACCATATCGGCCACCTTAAACCAGGAAGGAGGCATCTACGATGCCAAAGACAAGGAAGGCAGGCACAAACGCAGCTGGAGGTGGTGAGTGGGAGTGGAGGGGGCGATACAATCAGATCTAAATGAGTGTTCATGAGAAGTGCAGAGGGAGGGGAACATCAGGGGGGGAGTTTACAGCCTGCCAGTGCCATCCCCCCCACACCTCAGCACAGCACCCACCCATTTTCCCGATTAAATAGATAGGGACTCGCGACCAAAGACTCGGGACCTAGGGGCAAAGACTTGAGACTTGACTTGAGACTTGGACCCAAAGGCTTGGGATGATCCACATCCCTGGAGATTAGTGGCAGAAGTCACAGTAGAAAGTTGCCTGCACCATATTATCTGTAGGGCCAGTAAAGTGGTGCTAATACCCATGTCTGAAATTATTACTGCACTCCATTTGAAAACAGATTTTGATTTCATGCGCAACTTTAGAAGTGAATAATTGTGGTTAGCATGTAATTGTTACTTCCACGTTGCCTAAAGACGTCTAGAGATATACGCTAGTTGTTTGATTCTCTGGGCTTGCAGTGGCTTGCCTTAGGTGATGCATACGGTCATCATCGTCCCAAATCAACCGATAGGAAACAGTGGTTCCTTATCTAAAGTTAAGAAAGGTCATGAAACAAATCTCCAGCAGTACTAAGTGGGATAGTAAATCACAGCATGGAAGGAAGAAGATGTTAATAAGTGTTGTGTTTCAACTGTAATGATTCTTTAGATTCCAGGGGGGTAGACCGTCCTAGAGGGAATATCTTGATGCATAGCATAATGCCAAAAAAAAAAAAAAGAGGCCAAGCTTGCTACAGTCCCAAAGAAATGAGTAATGCTTTATCACTTCCCTTACATGTGCAAATATAATTAATTTCAGCATTCTTAACTCTCTGATTTGTTCTCATAGGCTTGCTCCATTGATTTGAATGTCTAAATGAGCCCCTTATTTAGACCAAAAGATCTGCTTCAAATATGACAGCATTTCTAAATGGAAAGCTGTACATGTAGGAAGCATTCTGCAACCCACGTCCATATGTGACATTTGTACCAATGTATCTTTTTTTTTTTCATATGCATGAACTGAGAATCTGTCCTGTTGTGGCTTCACACACATAAGCACAGTGAACAGGAGGACCAGTTTCATGTTTGAGAGGGCTCTTGGCAAGGTCACCTGCAGTGCGGCCGCCTCCTATTTGGGTAACCCACCTTCTTTTGCTGTGGTGGAAAATATGAATTTCTACCAACCATTCTAGATAGCGCAGTAGCAGCAAGAACAGTATTCTAGCTGGGAGTTGCTGCCTGCCATATTTTTCCTCCACAGTTCCCCCATGTAGTACCACATGGGGCAATGTGGAGGAAAAAACATAGTGAGAAGCAGCTTCCAGCTAGAATGCTGTTGCTGCTATTGCTGACCCACCAAGAAAGAATGAAACTGTGTCTACTGCCACAGTAAGGAGAGGGGGCCCACCCAGCCAGCAGCCACTGCTTGCTGGGTTCAGTCGTATCCAGTGGGACACAGTGAGGTGCCCACAATGCAGTAACATAGCCAGAGGAGGGGGCGGCGCGGTGCTACACAGCGGTGCTGCACATCGGTGCTACACAGCAGTTCAAAGTGGTCCTTCCAACTCGCCGTCAGAGCCATTCCGCCAGCGTTGCCTTCGCTGCCGGAATGGCTCTGATGGTGAGTGGGAGGGGTAACTTTGCACCACCATGGAGCGCCGTGCAGCATTTACTGCGCCACCCCCCTCTAGCTAAGCTTGTTTTTTTACAGTTCACTTGGAAGGGAGCCAATTATTAAAAGGCCTCAAAATATTGAAATGGAGAAAAAAGATGGGAGGACAGAAACCAGGGCACTGATAATCCAACAAAAGGAGAAAAAAAGGGAGGGCAGTAAAGGTTGGCAAGGATGTTAAAATGCAAGCAAAAAATAAAACAAAACCTAATGTAACTTCTTTGGGTCCTTTCCATATTCTGCCTACTTGCGCAGTTCCAGATTTTTGGTCCTTGCACCCACTGTTTAATGGGGGGGGGAAGCAATTGTGAAGCCTCAGGTGCTCCCGATATCAGACCTGAGCAAACGGCAGGTGCATAACCCCCCTTTTATAATCTGCTTTACCTGTGGGATTGAATACTTGCAGTCACCTGAGCTGCTTGAATTTCCTGCTCCTGGGAATCAGGGGGGCTTCGCAGGTTCTTTGTTTTCTGGTCAGTGGGGGAAAGAGAAGGTAAACAATAAGAATGGAACAATAGCTACTACATCTGGGGAGCCCCCTGAAGTTGATGAGACATCACAGAAACCTCTGAGGTAACAGGTCCAAACTGGTGAAAAAATAGGGAAAATCAGGGATTCTCTGATTTCAGGGATTCTCAGGGATTCTCGTGTTTATTTGCCCCTTGATTTTGAATTGATAACTGTCTTTATTGAAGGGGAGAGATCAGAGGCGTTGACAGAGCCTGGTGGGTGACGCGCGCGTGACGCGTGCAAAGGGGTGACGTCACCCGCGCGTCACCGTCGGACGCTCCGAGGCTGGCTCCCCCGGCCTCGGAGCCTCCGGAGTCCGGAAGCTCCGAGGCCAGGGAGCATGCCTTGGAGCGTTCGACCCCGCTGGCACTCCAAGGCCTTCTGAAGGCCCGCTGGCTCAAAACGTAAAGTTTTATGTGTTTGCGCATGTACATTGCTTTTCTGAGGGCAAATGGGCAGCCCTTTGCCCTCAGAAAAGCAATGCGCATGCGCGAAAAACGTAAAACTTTACGTTTTGAGCCAGCGGGCTTTCAGAAGGCCCTGGAGCGCCGGCGAAGCCAGTCGCTCCGAGGCCGGCTCCCCGGCCTCCAGTTCGGGGGGGGGGTGACACGCACCCCCCAGCCCTAGGGTGTCGCGTGTCTAGCGACGCTACTGGGAGAGACCAAGCAGTTGTGAACAAGAATTCAAATAGCATTGAAACGTTTATGTTTTTAACGTTGCCACCTGATCCTTTGTTTGTCTTTTGAATTACATAATGACATATGCAAAAGATGACATCACCTGGTTTTAAACCTGTTGGTCGTTGCAAGGCTAATTCATGCTAGATTGTGGAAGGCTCAAGATGGTGTACCATATAAGAATGAACCAAATCTATTTGTGAAACTGACAGCTTGCCAAAAATTCTTCGGCAAAAGCACAATTTCTATGAGAACTATGGAATCTAATGGTTCAGTATAGAATGAATGAACTTGTTATACAGGATAAAACTCTTTCATGACTATGTTTACTTAAATGAGAATTTATCTGAATAGACCTAAGCAAACACAGTTTTGAATCCATTTCACACTAAAATACCTGCTTCTATACAAGTTCTCTTTAATTGAGGTTGAGTAGGAGCAGCACTTGGGAGATTTTTTCCCAGTGAATGCCATTGTGTTGTGACATAAAGCCCAGCTAAGTGTTCAAAGACTCTTCATAGAAGTAGGTCAGTTTTACACTGATATGTCTAATGTTCCTAAATGTTCTGACACCCCTATTAAAATTAGTTTTGCAGCTCATTTTGCTCAAGAAGAAAAAAAAATCAATGTATTTAATCCCAAGATTGATATATGACATTGATTTTTGACAAATGAAGTACTTTGAAAGAATAGGATAGTTTTTAAACTCATCTCTAAGGAGCCCTTGGTGCCATGAAAGCAGCTGTAGCTCAGGTTGATGGTTCATGCTGCTGAGAAACAAAGGCCTACAAGTTAGAGCACAGACTGCCCATTCCTGTCCCCTGTAGGCCTACTAGATCTCCAACCGGACAGAGTGCTAGACCTTTAGGAGAAGGAATGTGGGCAGGTGTTGCTTGTTAAACCTTAGAGCACAGTCCTAGGCATGTCTACTCAGAAGCAAGCCCCATTGTGTTCAGTGAGACTTACTCCCAGGAAAGTGTGTATAGAATTGCAGCCCGAGTCTCTGTGATCATTCGGGAACCCGTATCCTCAGACTGACCCAGCTTCTTTAGCCTTGATTGTTAGCTTCTTATTCTTTTTATTTCAAATGTGTCATCTTGCACTCTTTATTTTACTGAGAATGTTCTTCCTCTTATGACCCTCCCAGCCAGTAAGCAGGATTGACTCCCAATTGTCCACTTTCCCAGCAGCTCTTACTGAGACACCTGGGTCAGTAGTTTTTTTCCAGCCATACACTTTCCTCCGTGACTACTGTAGTAGAAGGGGATACTTAAAGACCCAGGTTCTGTCCATGGAATTAAGTAGCTTAATGCAGTGGTTCCCAAACTGGGAAGTGCGGCTCCCAGGGAGCCTTGGAGTGCCATGGAATCCTCTTAGAAAACAACGCAATGCCAATTGGCAGGCATCAACATAATGTAATGGGGAGCCACGGCCAATTTGTCACCAATGGTCAAGGTTGTCGCAGATCGAAAATGTTTGGGAAACACTGGCTTAATGGAAAGACTCCTCTGCCTGAAACCCTGGAGAGCCAGTACAAGTATGGCAGCTGGGTTGGCACTATTGAGCTTGATGGTATAGATCCAGTAGCGGAGCTACGACCGCCTTCCCCCCGCCCCCCGCGCCAGAAGTGACATAACGGCTGCAGCCGTTATGCACCATACTGAGGCGCAGGGCGAGCGGGCAAAACACGCCGCCGACGCTCCTTGGTCGCCCCGACGAACGGGATGATTTGCGCCTCTGCCGTCCGCCGTGACATCCCCCGCCCGCCTGCCGCCTGGGACCCGATCTTGCCCCCTCCACTGACGACGCCACTGCATAGATGTGTTATTATGGAGTCAGCTCCTAAGTAATAGCTTCAGAGTTGCTGCTGTCTATAGGAACTGGTTACTATAAGGGAAAATTAGACAGCAGAAGTGAGTACTTACTACATAATATAGGGTATATGGGTATAGATGCCATGTACATATTCTGTCAAAGCCAGAATAAGATTAAAAACAATTTTCAAACAGTGAAACGCAGATTTTAAAAAACAAGTTCAAAAAACTGCGACCAGGAAAAATATATTTAAAATCAAGGCTGAAGATGGTGTAAAAACCGACGTTTTGTCTTATTCCTAAGACATTTTCTAGGTAGTGACAGCTTGACATCCTAACAGCCAAGCTTCACAAGCTTGACATCTTTAGCCTTGATTTTAAATATATTTTTCCTGGTCGCAGTTTTTTGAACTTGTTTTTTAAAATCTGCGTTTCACTTTTTGAAAATTGTTTTTAATCTTATTCTGGCTTTGATAGAATATGTACATGGCATCTATACCCATATACCCTATATCCTGCAAGATTATACCTAGCCATGAAAGCTTCCGCTCTAACTTACTACATAATTGAAACAAACTGCAGCTTTATGTAAGTGACCTTGCTTTTGCTGAAGTCATTAAAATTGTGGGCTTGGGTTCCATGGAGGTGCTGAGGGCTTGTTTTGTTACAGTTATGCAGAGCAACCAGTTCTTCTATGACTGACATTTCTGCCTCATTTTGCAAGGACTTGTTTCTATATTTCACTGTTACCTTGTTGCTTGGGAAAGAGAGGGCTGGCTTCAGGTGTCAACAAAGGAGGGATTAAGACATGAACTGTTTTAGTAGCCTCGTCTTCGCCGCTAGGGAAATAAATTCCATAAGTGTGGAACGTTGTTGCCATGATATCCCTGCAAGTCATACAATTATCGGATTATCCTACCTTTTGGATGCATGATATATTTTACTCTGATCATGCATAACCTGTTTTGATATGGTAGCTGGACAGTTATGTACGGCATGAAAAGATACACTGATTCATTGCTGTGAAACAGATTCAGAATTCCAGCATGTGATGGACTTTTATGGCTGTACAAGTGTTCGTTGAATGATAATCTGAGACTTAAAATTGCAGAAATGATTTAAAACAGCAGTAATTTGAAGCATGTCTGTTTCCCATATTGCTACTCAGTGCTGACTTGGATCTAATGAAGGCTTCGCTTGAATGGAAGACACCTCTGCTTTTGTAAAGGAGTGGAGTGTTTTTGACTTCTGCAGATTTCTCCCCTGCAGTTGCAGCCTCGTTCCAAGCTGCCTACAGTGCCTGTGTCAATGCTGGAAGTCTTGGGCAGGCGCACAATGGACCTGGAACGGAATGTGAAAGGCGCATGCGCATTGTTATCGGGGGGAGGGTAGGTCGGGGGGAGGGCAGAGGGGGATGGAATGGGCAGGAGATGGGGTGGGAGATGGATGGATTGGGCCCTGGAGGGGGACAGAATCGGCGGCGCACGCCACATCCAAACCCCTTCCCGGGCCTGATCCGCCTGCATGGAGCAACACTTACTTGCACCGGTGATATCACTGGCGCAGGTCCGAGTTGCCCCATAGCAGCTGCTGGGGCTTAGCCCGGGGCAAGGGGACAAATGTCCCCTTATTCTGAGGAGACCTTCAGCAGCCGAAAATCCCCCGCGGGATTCACCGGGATGAACCGGTGTCGCTTCATTGCCACATGGGGATTTAGGTTGGATTGGGCTGCCTGTCAATGAACTGGTTATATTAATGAGTTAGAAAACTTTTTACTAGACTACAAAGGTTTAACTGGGCAGCAATGTTGTATTATTATTATTATTTTAAATTTTATTACAAGTACTTCAAAACAGTGCAAGTGACAGATGCCATGTTGAGAAAGGTTCCCTTTCTCTCAGATACAGAATGTCCTAAAACAATTTCCATTTGGCAGTGTAATGACAAAAAACCCTTAAAAAGAACACACATTTCTGTTTTTAGATAAGATCCTTATCTTATAAAAACAGAAATGTGTGTTCTTTTTTTAAGGGTTTTTTTTGTCATTACACTGCCATATAGAAATTGTTGCAGACTTCAGAAAATGAAGAGAAAAAAATCAATTCAGATGTCTTTAATCAGGTGATAGTGATGGCTTATTACATCTTTCACTTCTGAGCTTTTTTTTATAGTTCAGGTCCTTGAGAAAGCAGGATTTTACAGGTTCAACCATGTTCTTGTTTGAAAAAATAACTGCACAGTTTGCTTGACCTAAGAAGCAGTCATGTAGACAGTGAATTTCTTGGCAAAAGCTTTGCTCAGTCGCTCTGGAAAATAGTGAAGTTTTGATGTTGCAGCTTGCTCTGGAGGAACTAGCAACTCATATGCAGACACCAGACAAATGAATGGGCGTTGAAGTTAAAGCGGTGTACTCACTCTGTCACTTACAGAAGGAAGCACTAAACAGCAATGACATGAAAAAGAAAAGCCTGATAGATCTCTCACTGCCAACATATGTAATCAGAAGCATATAATCCTTATCATGTACAGAGCAAGTGATGTAGAGCCAAACTCTTTTCAGCACTGCCGGGGAAACCATGATAGATTCCTCTAGTATACATCTCTTAGCCATTCGAGTAACTAGATAGGTAAGTCTGCCCAAAATATTTCAGCAGAAGGAGCAGAGGGACCCATCAGCAAGGGCTGCTATGTAGATATCCTGACAGTATGAAATTTTGCCACTGTATAGGGGGTGCTGCCGTATCCGCGGGGGATACGTTCCAGCCCCCACCGTGGATACTTGAAACCGTGGAAAGGGGCGAATGCCCCCTCCATGGTTTTCAGAGAGTCCCTGTGCCCCCTGCGGGCCGGCGGGCCCCCCCGCGGGCCAGCACAACACCCCCACGCCCTCCACAACCCCCCCAGGCACTTTTACAAGAGAAAGCTCCATTTTTTCTTCAAAAGGCCGAGTGAGCTGCAGGCCTCACTAACAAAACAAGGTTGCAGGGACTCTAGCTAGCACCTCAGTCTTGTGGGTGAGGCCTGCAGCTCACTCGGCCTTTTGAAGAAAAAACTGAGCTTTCTCCTGTAAAAGTAAGTGCCTGGGGTGTGTGTGGAGGGCACGAGGGGATCGCGCCTGCCCCCCCATGACCCCCCAGGCACTTACATTTACAGAGAAACCTCTGTTTTTTCTTCAAAAGGCCGAGTGAGCATCTTCCTTGCAAGGCCTCCTCACCAACAAGACTTCTGTGCTAGAGAGTCTCAGCAACCTCTCAGCAAGGTTGCTGAGATTCTCTAGCACCGAAGTCTTGTTGGTGAGAAGGCCTGGAAGGAAGCAGCTCACTCGGCCTGAAGAAAAATTTGAGGTTTCTCCTGTAAAAGTAAGTGCCGGGGTGGTGGTGGTTGGAGGGTGTGGGGGGGATTCCTCAACCGTGGATAACTGAAACCACGGAAGAGGAATCCGTGGATTCGGGGGGGGGCCTGTATTAACATGGTGTAATGTTTGCTGCCTGTGTACAGCGCAATCCTGTGTAACCTTGCACCGGTGTAAGTGCACTTATGCCAGTGTAAGTGCACTTACACCGGTGCATCTGGTGTTACACCAGTGCAAGGTTACACAGGATTGCGCTGGTAGAGTGATACAATGGGAACCAAGCCAAGTAAGAAAAATAGGAGAGAATAAGATGTGATAAAAGTTGTAGGGTAGATTCTAACATATCAAATGGGAGAAGTTAAGATGTTTATCAGTTCCTTGATACAATGTAAAGGTCGTTGTTCAATGGTAGAACATAAGGTTTGCGTGCAGAAGATCTCCGGTGCAATCTCTGACATCTCCTCTTAAACGGATCTCAGGTAGCAGACCTGGAAAAGATCTATGCTAGTGACCTTGAAATTTTTCAAATTCCCCCAAAGTAGCTGTTGTTTACCCTACTGTAGCAATTAATAATAATAATAATAATAATAATAATAATAATAATAATAATAATAATAATAATAATAATAATAAAACAACCAGTATTTATATACTGCCTTTTCTTTGGTCATCAGATTTCCCCTCTGACTTTAATTCAGAGGCAGTTTACGTGGGCAGGCTTTCTAAACCCCAAGGGGTTTTTACAATACAATAATGTTCTAATCTTTCGTAGAATCCTTCATTCTAGATGTTTCTTTCACAATTCAGCTCTCTCTGGTGTTCGCCTCACCATGCTTCAATACCAACAAAGGACACTGTGGCACTTTTATGTGCCTGTCAGTCCAATCCGATCAACCCCACCACCATCACTGCAGCAGTACCTCTGGAGCGCGCACTGCATCCTGCGGGGTGGGGGGGGAGCAGTCCTAGGAGTCTCCTTCGGGTAAGGGAACATTTGTTCCCTTGCCTGGGGGTAAGGCTCTGCTTCATACACATATGAAGAGTTCCCATTTTTATTTTCACAACAAAGTGGCCTCCAGTTTACTGCATCACTGCAGGAAGTCTTTAGCAGGCTGGTCCTACCTACTGGACTGAGGCACCTTTGGTGCCTCAGATTTATGGAGGAAAATTCCATCACAGCTTATAAGCCATGATGGGGATAAGCAACCTCCTGGTTGTAGGAGTAGGTTTTCTTTGTGCCAGGTGCAAAGGAGTGGCGAAAGGATACAAGTATCTTGTTGTCTTGTGCTCCCTGAGGCATCTGGTGGGGCCACTGTGTGATACAGGAAGCTGGGCTAGATGGACCTTTGGCCTGATCCAGCAGGGCTCTTCTTATGTTCTTATGTTCTCTTATAGTGAACAGGGGAGAACAACTGTCCATCTTTATCCCAGTATAGTGCCCCTCCCATTGACTGTTTGCTAGTCACTTCAGGACGGTCATCTAGAGATGTCTGTTTCTTGAAAGTATTAGTTTTCTGCCTAATTTAATAGGTTGTAGGTGGTTTTGTAGCAATAAAACAGATAACCGCTTTTTGAGACCCGTGGCACAGCTTTATTAAATCTTCATTGGCTCTGTTACAGAGTGGTGGGATCAGTATAATGAACTGCTAAAAAAACAAGAAATGAATGACTTCTCACCTATTGCTAATCCTCTTCATCACTGCAGTGTTGTCAGAATGATTGGCCTACTAGTAATTTGCCAGCTTGTCACTGCTTGTTCCTTGGAATATAGGTTTCCAGCAGTTCTCCTGCTGATACCTCACGCATTTAGCAAGGATGCTGCAGGTCTTTTGCCAATAATGACTAAGTAGAACCAACCTGGGGGAAAAAATGACTAATACCGGTATGTAGGTACGCAAGCATGTGAAAATAGGGGCTTAAATACATGACTGGCAGCCCAATCCCGTGTAACTCTTGCACCGGTGTAACAGTAGATCCCCGGTGCAAGAGCACTTATGCCAGTGTAACTTGCCGTAAGCTGACGGACGCAGGACAGACACCGGCTTAACCCCCCTCGGACATGCACAGTTCAGATGCGGAATGGATGTCCACACAACTCCGCCAGTGCAGGGGGCATTCTGGAGGTGTCTGAATGCCGCCAGAATGTCCCCTGCACCGGCGGAGTTGCTCCGGTGTCTGTTCCGTGTCAGAACTGCATATGTGAGGTTCCAAGGGGGGTTAAGCCAGTGTCCGGCATATGGCAAGTTACACAGGCATAAGTGCTCTTACACTGGGGGATCTACTGTTACACTGGTGCAAGAGTTACACAGGATTGTGCCCACATTCTCATTCAAAAGGTGAACATTTAACACTAGCTTAACCTAAGCTTTTAGGAATCTGTGTGCCATAGTGAAGCATATCACAGAATTTGCGCTTTCTCTCTGCTTATTGGCAGTATAACTTAATAGCATGTGGCGATCTGGCCATCTGGCAGATGATTTGTTTACTAACTTAAATCCTCTCTTACATGTGAATAGAAGATCCTGCTATTTGTTGATGATGAGAAATCTTACTTCTATAAGATACAGGTCTGATTCATAATTATAGATGCTAATATATGTAACATATAAAATAAACCAGGTTGTATTAATTTAGTAATAGAAAAATTAGTATTATTGTACTTTTACTCAGTTCAGTCAGCTCATCACTTTATAGATGTACAGTATTCATCGTAATATTTACACTATAGTGTCATTGGAACTTTCAACAGTTTGAAAATGTATGGAATATAGTGTTTCATGTTGATTAACCAAGGTTTGTAGTACAAAAGAAAGCCAGGATGGTGTAGTGGTTTGAGAATTGAACTTAGACCTCGAAGATCCAGGTTCAAATCCCCACTCAGCCATGAAGCTTCCTGGATGACCTTGGGCCAGTCACTATCTCTCAGCCTCCCCTACTTCACAGGGTTGTTGTGAGGACCATGTACACCACTTTGAGCTCCTTGGAGGAAGGGCGATATAAAATATGATTAAATAAATAAACAAAAACAATACGTATAGAAATACAAAGGTATATTGTAGACACAGGCACACATACACGCACGCACACACACGAGTATATGTATTACACGTTGATTACACCTTAGGGTGTAATCAACATGTTCGACATTCGAAATCCAGATTATTCCGAAATCCAGACATTTTTGGGACTATGACTTTTAACTTTTTCCAGCATCTGGTTGGCATAGCACAAGGCATGCTGGGAGACAAAATTATTAAAAATATTGTATAAGATTACCTTCAGGCTATGTGTATGAGGTGTATATGAGACATACATGAATTTTGTGTTTAGACTTGGATCCCATCCCCAAGATATCTCATTCTATTTATGCAAATGTTCTGAAATCCAGACAAATCTGAAATCCAGACAGCTTCCCGTCCCAAGCAGTCCAAATAAGGGATACTCAACCTGTATATATACTGATATAATGTGTCAGTAGGATGACTTTTGGAGTGATTCTCATCTTTCTATCTCTTGGTAGATATGAACACATTTAATCAAAGTTAGTTATAACGGGCAGCGCAATCCTGTGTAAGGATCCGGCCGGTGGCCCATCGCCGCCCACCGGATCCTGAGCCCCGGCGGCTTGTACTTTAAAACAAAGCTTCTTAAAGGGCTGTGCTGTTGATTTCCAAGAAGATAATTATCAATCTATGCTTACCATTTACTAACTGTACTGTATACTCTGGTGGTCGATGACTTGTAAGGCCTCAGGCAGAGCCAAGGAATATACTGTATGTATGGTCTGTGCCCCATCACTGAGTTGTGGTCCTTTGAGTCTGTGGGATCTAAATTTCTTCTAATATAGCACCATTTATGTACATGGCACATAACAAAAAGTGAGACACTAGGTCTCTGCCCCTTGGGGCTCACAATCTAGATATCTACAACTAGGCATAAAGGAGACAACAGAGGAAGGGAAGTGGACACAAGAGTAATCAGGGTGGAATAAATGATGACTTCAATTACATGTGCTTAGAACAGGGAACCATTTTTTTCATGTTTTTGCCATGCAAAAACTTTATGAACTTTTTTTGTTGAAAAGTAGTATTTAAATATAGGGGCAGGACGTACCCACTCATTCTCACTCACCCCAACATGTTGAGACTAATCATGGGAATCTAAGTTCTGAATTACATATGTGCAACTAAGATGGATCTTTTGGGCTTATCAAGCATTGAATGACTTTTTCTACATATAGCGGTGCTTTTTTTGCCACTGAATTGCTCTGAAATAATTATGTTAATTTAAAACTTGGAAGAGAAAGAGTGGGAGTTTTGTTATTTTTGTTCTATTGGAATTTTCTTTGGTGCAGGGCAGTCATATGAGGCTAAGCATAATAAGCCCCTATGTGTTTCATGTAGTAGGACTTTATGGAGCACTTGTTGATTAACAATTTAGGGACCTCTTCCCAAGACTGGATGCATGGTTGCTAGATCAGCTGTGGAGCCCTTGTGACAAGATAAGATAAAATTATCCAAATTCTTTATTATCAGTAATGGTTTAGCTGCCTTGCCTTTGTTTGCTTGCAGCAGTTCTTTCAACAGAGATAGCAGTCACCTGCTCTGATGTGGTGTGAATGATTCCCTTGTTCTTACTGTTCTGTCTGATGTCCTGGCTGTCAAAAGATCCAATTCAAGGCCTACAGGGAAAAAAGTTGTGACATCTCTCTAGCCATGCCTGGTTTTAAAAAAATCCTGCTTTAGGCCTAATTATTACACAGCCAGAATGAACATTTCTGTGTATGTCAGTAAATAAACTTCCTTACAAGATGATGTGACATGAGAATATAGGAATATGTTTTGTTGTACTACTGGAACAAAATATGTGATGTGCAATATGTACTTTTGCGTTTCTTTGGCATTTTCTGCAAACTTGCATTTTGTGCAAACCAATAAGATATATAGTAATAATCCCTGAAATACTGGCATAGAGTGCCTGCCAAAACCTAACCCCTTTCCCGGGCCCAATCTGCCTTTGCGGGTCAACACAGACTTGCACCAGCGATATTGGTGCAAGTCCGAGTAGATCCATCGGGCTGACATGGGCCTTCCACAGGGCAAGGGAACAAATGTTCCCATACCACGAGGAGGCTGTTCTGACAGAGCGTGCACGGTATCCAGTGGTGGTGAGGTGATCCAACAGCCAGCAGCAGGTAAGTAGAAGGCTGCCCAAGGGTCTCCTAAGGGTCTCCTTGGACATATGCCAGCCATTTTGCTGGCATATGTCCGAGGAGAGAAAAGAAGCAGGACAGCCTGGGAAAGAGGGGGGGGGGTTTAGGATGCAAACTGGTGCTGCTGAGATCCGCCCCCTGCCCTCCCTGCCCATGACAGACCTCTGCGGACAACTTACTACGGTAGCGCCGATGGAGGCCTCTGGAGCCACTGAAGCATGCACCGCACCTCTGCCCGTTTTTGGCAGTGGCCTGAAAGGGTGCGACGGCAGCCCGACTTTTGTGCCATCATAAAGGAATGCTAGTTCTGGCAGCGCAAGGAACTAACACAAGGCCCCAATAGGATTGGAGCCTTAGTCATGACTAACTCAATTTAGGATGTCACCCAATATGTAATCCATTGCCTTCCATCCAATAAAGAGTTAAGTATACTTAAACCCATTGATTTCAATGATTTTAATTACACCAAAAAATGGATATGGGATTGTGGCCGATGTGGTCTGTAATTTTGCCACTAATTCCGATCTGGGTATGTGGCATTCCTGGTAGTGTTTCCTATCAAGTGAGGGTTGACCAGCTAGGCAGTGTTATGCACACACACACACCCCTTCCTAGTCCATTTTTTTAAAAAAATCTCAATACAGAAGAGTATGTAATTTTAAATTGAGAGGATGTGCTTGTACATAATATTGGACACTGAGCAGTCATCTGACTTCTGCGATCCAGGAGCTCAGTCTGCATCAGGAGTGAATACAGAGGGCATTTTCCTTGCCCTGGTCCCATGACTTTGATGGCCAACCTGTACCACACAGTATGACCATTAAAGATTATTGCAGTACTGTACTTGGGAATAAAACCCGATAGTTGCTCTTGAAAAGCTGCTTCATTAAAGCTGAAGGGTAACTTGATCGTTTTGGGAATGCAAGATAGTTAATAATTTACAAGCACTGACAGAGCAATATTCTTTGTGTTCTTTCTGGCATATCTTGCAGTTTAGAAACTCTCCTTTAATTGATACCTTACAATATTTAAGTTGGTCTTTTGATAGCTAATAAATTATAGCTTTTGAAAATACTTCTGATGATATCTTCAAAATCTTCTTTGCCATGGAAAAAAACCCCAATGTTTGTTTTGTTGTTGTCTTCCCTCCTTCTGTGAGACTATTTAAAAAATGGGACGGTGAAAAGGAGAAGGCACTATTGACAAGCACAACATTGTAATGGGGTGGGGGTGGGGAAGACTACAGCTTAGTGGTAGAGCACAAGCTTTGCATGCACAAGGGCATAGGCTCAGTCCTTGCACCTCCAGGTAAAGGATCTCAGGTAACATGGCTAGTAGGGAAAAAAAACCCTCCTAACTAGTCTATTGCCCAATCCTAACCAGCACTGTTGCAGCCCTGCTAACAGGGTGCATGCTGCATTCTGTGGCTGGGGGGCAGAGGCCTCCTTGAGGTAAGAAAACATTTGTTCCCTTACCTTAGGGCTGCATTGTGGTTGCATCAGTGCTGGAAAGTTGGTTAGGATTGGGCTACTAGTCAAACAGCGCAATCCTGTGTAACCTTGCACCGGTGTAACAGTAGATGCACTGGTGTAACAGCAGATGCACCAGTGTAAGTGCAAGCACTGGCATAAGTGCACTTACACCGGCACATCTACTGTTACACCGTTGCAAGGTTACACAGGATTGCGCTGAAAGAAGTTTATATTGTAATTTTGTTGTCCTAAGAGATAATTTATGTTGTATTCCCACCTCAATGCATTTGTTGTTTCATGAATAATAATTAAATAGTGGAGGTGTAACCAGACCGCCTTCTCTCTTTTTCCACCCTTTTCCCCCAAAAGACCCACTAGCCACTAGTACCTTCCTTTCAAAGATTGGTGGTATGTGGGTGAAGGTTGTCAGGGTATTCCGTTCTTAGCTATTGCTCTTTGGTATATGCGTGGGGGCCACTGTGTTTTCATATGCATGGGTTCAGCAGCATAGATTGGTGGGTGGATAGTCCTCCATTGGTGTAGCAGTGGAAGGGGGTAAACATGTGCACCCATCAATTTTCCCCCATTTCCCTTCTCCTATTTTTGCATTGGCTCATGTGATCTTTCATTGTAGATGACCACTATAACTATGCTTATGTACAACCACATAAAGTATACATAGCATGATGTGTATTAAATATGCATTAAAGATAAAACAAGTATTTCATGGACCACTAGTCAGATTAAAATAGGAAATCATTGCCCAAAGCTGTAGTGAAGCTGAAAATATGCCCTCTTCCAATTAGAAAAAACGATTTAGAGATGGAAAAAGATACAAGGAACTAGAGAGGCTGAAATAGACATAGTGACTTGATTCCTGTAATGTGCTCTGTGTTGGGCTCCTCTCAAAGGCTGTTTAGAAATTGTAATTGGTGCAGAATGCAGTGGCCATGTAGTCTTGGGGGTTGGCAGTTTGATTCAGTCCAACCACTACTCCTGGGGCTACACTGGATGGTGGTTTTGTTCTGGGCACAATTCAAAGTGCTGGTTTTGACCTTTAAAGCCCTTTACAGCTTGAGGTCGGCATATGTCAGAAATGACCTCTTTCCATACAAACCAGCTCATCCCCTGAGGTCATCTCCCTCCTACCCGTCTCATGGGCATGGCTGTTCTCCCCCACCCTGCCATCCGGTGAGACTGCCAGGTGCCAGGGCTGCCACACAGCTGATTGGCAGCTCTGCCCTCTTCTGGGCCTCATTGGGGGCTCACATCATCATAATTTCTGACACGAGACGTAGCGAGGGGGTATTTCACCTGTGCATATATGGAAACATCTGAAATCCTTCGTCCTAGAAGCAGAAAGGACAGTGCTAGTATTGTGGGCCGTGTGGGATGCACAGGGGGAAACAAGTGTTTATTACTGCACATATTCAGCAGCTTTCTCTTCTTATTACTTCAGAGATGATGAAAGCAGGTCCTAGATCTGTGATCCTGGGTGGAGGTAGAGGTACAAAGATTGTGATGCAACAAGCAAAAAAAGGCTAAAATAAAACAAATATGGCCCATGGACCTAGAAACCTAATACGTACTTGGTACTGTTTTTAGTTGGGTCTTTCTCACAGTCAGGAGAAGCTCACAGCTGATATTTTGTGCAAACATAATGTTAAACGTGCTTTAGTAGATGTTTCACTTTAATAGGTATTTCAAGCTAATCATCTGCGGAAACTGCAACTCACAGTGCAATCCCTGTACATTTTTACTCAGAAGTACTGTCATTCTTTTGTGTTCCACAGGAAAGTGTTCCCAGGGACGTTTGCATAAGGTTGGAGCCTTAGTTCCCTGATTTCAGTGTTACAGTTTGCAGTGCAAACAGATGAAAGGCAAAACAAAGGTTCTGTACAAATGAACTATCAGATCACTCAGATAACTGATGGCTGCGATCTCCTGAGCAAGCTAGCTAATGCAGACAGGTGGAAGGCAAGCCCTGGTTGTTCCCTACAAGGAAAAAAAAAGAAGGGAGCCCTGCTGACTCCTGAGACTGCAACTACTCAAACAAGTCCAGTGTCAACAGGGCCCCGGCACTGGCAAAGAGGCCACTGCCAACTTGAGATGATCTATTGAGTAGCAGTGGCAAGCAGTAGCAGCTGACACCACATGCTTTTGTCCCTCCCTTCACTCTCTTTGTTGTATGCTTGCACAGGCCCATTTATGACCCCTCTGGCTGTATCTGTCTATCCAACCTGTGCCACCTCCTCATCATCCATAGCTGAGAGTCAGAGAGTTTCTGCCCTGGAAGGTGGATGGGTGGCCAGGACTAGCACAGCCTCCACCTTTGCTCCTTCTCCTCATACACACAGACATGATGGGGAAGCATGCACCCCAACCCAGCTCTGCTGCAGCTTTCCCATTTGGGTGTGTGTATGAAAGAAGGGGGTGACCAAGGGGAGAGTGCCTGTTGGAAGCCTCTTCCCTTGGCTTAAGCCAAAAGAAAATGGTTTCTCTTACATAAGAACATAAGAAGAGCCCTGCTGGATCAGGCCAAAGGCCCATCTAGTCCAGCTTCCTGTATCACACAGTGGCCCTACCAGATGCCTCAGGGAGCACACAGCCAACAAGATACTTGTATCCTGTCGCCACTCCCTTGCACCTGGCACAAAGAAAACCTACTCCTACAACCAGGAGGTTGCTTATCCCCATCATGGCTTGTAAGCTGTGATGGACTTTTCCTCCATAAATCTGTCCAATCCCCTTTTAAAGGCATCCAGGCCAGGTGCCATCACCACCTCCTGTGGCAAGGAGTTCCACAAACCAATTACACGCTGGGTAAAGAAATATTTTCTTTTGTCTGTTTTAATCCTCCCTCCACTCAATTTGAGTGGATGTCCCCTAGTTCTAGTGTTGTGTGTTTTTTTGTCTAGTGTTTTTGCACAAAAAGGCAAGTGTGACTTCTCGTGACATAATCCTTGCCCGTGCTCCCTGGAATACATATAGATCATGTATCTTTCTTAGTCCACAGTGTTTGTTTCTGCCCTGTGTCTTCTGGAGCAAAGCTGATAGAGAAGACTGACAGCACAATCCTACCCAGCTCCGCCACTGGTGCAACAGTGGTGGAGAACGGGAGGTTTTGGAAAGGAAAGGGAATTTGAATCCCCTTTACATCCCCCTTTACAGGGGATTTAAATCCCCTTTCCCTCCCAAAGCCTCCCGGTCTGCCCTCCACCACTGCTGCACCAGTGGAGGAGCTGGGTAGGATTGCAGTGTGAATGAAGGTTAGAAGGGTTGGGAAGCCAAGTCAGTAGTTTACGTTTACAAAAAAATTGTGTCCCCATCTAAGGTGTACAGTAGACCTGTGATGTTTTTATGCAAAGCCCCAACATGTATCAGATAACAATAGTGACCATTTGCAACAGGGATAACACTGTCTTTCTAACTTTGCTATAGGAGAATTTAACACCTGTAGTGAAAAGAGCTTCATTTCAACTGAGTCCTGACCTAGCCGAATAGAGTCAATTTTGCTAATAAAGTTCAGTTGCATACCAGAGACTTTCTTTGAAGTGTCTTTGTTGAAGTGTGATGATTTCAAGTCACACTGAAATGTTCTTCCGCTGATTTCTCAGTGTTGACCTCAGATTTGTGTCCATCTAGTCTCTAGTGTAGAAATTGTCTTATTATCTGCCATCAATGTCCTTCTGCTGTTCTGCTCTCTACATGAGATGACAGTCAATCTCTACCCAAGACAATATAGACACAAATCCAACACAAAAAATGGCAACATTTGAATCCAAGCCATGGGGTATTCTGTCCATTTCCATACCCCCAAAGACCCTCTTCTCTTTCCTGTTGTCTCAGTTCCTAAAACTAAGTTTTGTGTTTCTGTACAACTACCACATTTTGGAATGATAATAAGGTATTCAAATTAATTAAATATTGTACAGATTTTCCCAGTTTGTTTATCCTATTCTAATTTTCGGGACAGATGTTTAGTGTGGAAGTCCAGATGCCCTCTACAAATGCAGCAGACTCACCACCCTATACCCCAAACCTTTCTCCATTTTCCTTCCACACACAGAAATTGTGTGTGGGAGGAAGAGCTAACATAGCCTATTAAAGACTTGGGAGAGCTAACATAGCCTATTGTCCGTCATTCTGGAAGAAATGAATTCTTTCAACAAGATTCTTATCTGAGACTGAAATTCAAATGAACACTGCACAGACAGGGACACATTTACCTGTATACCACAGCCACCTGAAGACAGCATAGTCACTGACCTTGACTACCTACAGTAAGGATAAATCCTTCCCATTTGTTTTCATCACCAGGATTTTATATCAAGATGGGGGATATAATTAAAAAATGGGGGACAACCCGGTTTCAGGAGGATTGGCCACAATCAAGGAAGAAAGGGTTTTGGAACCACGCTATTGCTCATCCATTTATATGAGCATAGTAACTGCCCCATTGCCTCTGTAAATGTTTATATGGAGATTTTGTAAAAAGTTGATTGGTAAGAGCCTGGCCAGATGGATCACAAAACAGCCTGGATTGCTATTTGTTGTAGGAATAAATTGTCTAAGAGTGGATTAAACAACCACTTCTTTCACCCCGTAACTAGTGCTTGAAGTTGTATGATATCATGGTCTTCCATCATTCAGCCATCTGATTAAACCTTCCCCACAATGCTCTGCAAGCCTGATAGTTGAATCTGAGTGGCAAGCTCCAGGAGAATGGGGAGCTGGAAGCCAAATATGTGTTGAATATATGACTAGGATTTGAAACGTTCTCCAAAGCAAAGTAAATAGAAAGAAAAGGCATGTCACATTTGGAAAAGCTTTTGAATGAAACTACTATTCAGTATTCATTGGTTCATTCTAATAACTCTGGAATTAAACGGTTGAATTTAATAAGATTATTATAAGGAATTAATGGTTTGTGTGTTTCAGCCACCTCCTTACATATGCAGTTCTCTTCTTACAGTGGGGAAAAGGCCACCCACCCTCCATTTCACTGCTAGGAGCAGTAGCGTCGCCAGATATGGGGCGGTGGTGTGGTGGGCCCCAGGGCGTAGGGGTGCCGAGGCTCGGGGGGGCGCGGGCCTCCTTCAAAATCGATTCCCCCCCGTTTTTTTCTTTTTTCGGGGTATTTAAAGTGAAAAAACGGGATTTTTAACGTATATATATGCTTTGCAGGCACTTATCTTGTATAGGGGCCGTTCCAGGACGTTCCCGCGACGATCTTCTTCCTGCGCCCGGGCACAGCTTCTCCCTGCGCCCAGGCACGGACTCTGTACTGCCCCCAGCAGCGCTTTCCGGAGTTTGCACATGCCCAGAACGTCCCTGGAAACTCCGTGGGTCTGCGCATGCGCAAACTCCGGAAACCGCTGCTGGGGGCGTTACAGAGTCCACACCCGGGCGCAGGGAGAAGCTGTGCCCGGGCGCAGGAAAAAGATTGTCGCGGGAACGTCCTGGAACGGCCCCTGTACAAGATAAGTGCCTGCAAAGCATACATACACGTTAAAAATCCCGTTTTTACACTTTAAATACCCCGAAAAAAGAAAAAAAAAACCCAAAAAACTGTCAAAAATAGGTTTCGAAACCAAAACCTAAAATTTTTGACAGTTTTATTGGGGGGCGTCGGGGGGGGCGCCCCATTAGCCTGGCGACGCCACTGGCTAGGAGGGCCATGGAAGCCCGACTCCATTTACAGTGCAATCCTAAACAGGTTTACTCAGAAGTAAGCCCCACTGAACTCAACAGGGGTTACTCTTTGTAAGTTTAGGATTGGGGTGGCATCAAAGGCTGGCCAGGTAGGGCACTGGTCAAGGGTCCACACTCACTCAGCCAGGCTGACCTGTGAATCCTCAGTACTGGAGACAGTGCTAACGCCATCAGGGGTTGGGGGCCTCCAGCCAGTGGCGTCGCTAGCACCCCCGCCGCCCGGGGCTGGGTGGTCACTAGCCCCTGCTCCATCCGCCCCCACATTGCACCGCCCCCTCACTTCTGGAAAGGCTCAATTTGGAGCCTAGCAGAAGTTAGGGCGGGTGGGAGGGACCACCTTGTGCCAGGAAACGCCGCCACGGTTGCTCCTCATGAGTAGACTGTGTTTTCTGCCCGAGGTGGTGGCCCTTCCAGGAGTGCAAGAGGCAGGATGATGATGCAAAATGCGTCATCGTCCCCTCACGTGACCAAGCTAGCGATGCAACTGTCTGGATACCTTAAGGACTGTCTCCTACTTGCTTCCCCCTACGCTGTAGTTGTTAACTGAGGCCTTGTGTCTGGTGCCCTTGCCTTTGGAGGCACAGCGGGCATCCACTTGGAACAGGACCTTCTCAGTGGTGCTGACAACTTTGGGGAATGCCTCCCCATAGAGGCTTGGTTGGCACTGACCCTACACTCTTTCAGGAGATTTGTCAAATCCTGGCTTCCTAGTTTGGCTTTTCTTTTTTTTTTGAGGGGGGTTGATGGTGCAGCAGAGGTGTCACTAGGGTTTGTGTCACCCAGTGCAAGAGTTCATCGTGTCACTGTGGTGGGGGAAAGCATATACAGAATATAGGATATCTCAAGAAAAAGTACACACACTTTATAGTGTCAAATTTATTGTGGTGTAATTCACACATATACTATGATAGTATAATTCACACACATGCTGCATATGGTGTACACAGAAGCAGTTGCTTGACCCAGTCAATTAATTAATTAGTTAATGAATTAGACCAAGTGCTTGAAATGTTCCCTATTGGTGTCTATATACCGCTGACATCGTTGACTAAGGATCTGCAGACATCCACCAACGTGTGTGCTGGGATGGTTGGTTCCACACATCTCTTCCGTTGCTTCCCTTAGAGATGTTTGAGTATTGCAGGTTTTCTACAATGAAGTACAGTATGTATGTATAAGCGAGAGTTCGTTAAAATGTGTGTACATTTTTTTCGAGACACTTTTGGTTTTTCAGTTGCGGGCTTGGGCTTTGTTAATGCTGCCTCTAATTTTATTGCTTTTGTCTTATTTGAGTTTCTGTTCTTTTTTTCTGTTTCACTTTATTGTAAGCCGCCAAGGGCTGCCTAAGGGTAGGAAAGATGGGGTAAAAAAGGATAAAAAATAGATAGATTGGTAGATAGATAAAAAATAAAAAAGCCAGGTCCTTGCCTCAAGGTGCTTCCAGTCTAAATTTTGACAGTGGGGAGAGACAACAAAGAAAGGGAGGTGAGGGGAAGGCATGAGACACAAGGAACAAAGAGAGAGGAGGGTTGGGAGGGAGAGGCAGTGTTACAAGGAATGAAACAGGGGTGATAAGTATTCTATAGAATTTAAGAGCGGGTCTTGCTTCTTAGTCTTGGAATTTTAGTACTCCAGTCCTCACCTGGAAGAGGCAGTCAGACTCCTATAGTTCCACCAACAGGAGGGAGGGGAATCAAAACCAGAAGATTTTATCTTTTTTCTACCCCTGGATTTTTAAATGGCAGACTGTTTACAAGAAGTCACTTTCTCTCAAAGGAGATTTTTTCAGGTGCACTAGGAATTCCTGGTTTGTGAGTTAACAGCTCATTCCACTTGGTGGTATTGATATTAGCCAAAGAGTAAACTTCCTCCTTTTATTTTCTAAAGAAATGGGTGTGCATTGCTGGCAGATAAACAATGAAAGAGCCTTTCTTGGCACATTTCCTTATTGGGGATCAGTTGTTTCAACTGCAACAGATTGCAGTGGCTTTATGCTGTCTTTCGTATTAAGCACAATGTGTGACAGACTGGAAAGTTTTTGTAAATCCACTTCAGAAATATAACTCTTTATACAGTACAAGAATGTCTGAAGTGATGGTGCCATAAATTGTGACCATAATATTAAAATTGTTTGTGTAGAAATAAGGAAAACTATTGCTCTTGATATAATGCATGTATAATGAGGGCTCTGTGTGTGTGTGTGTGTGTGTGTGTGTGTGTGTGTGTGTGTGTGTGTATGAGAGAGAGAGAGAGAGAGAGAGAGAGAGAGAGAGAGAGAGAGAGAGAGAGAGAGAGAGAGAGAGAGAGAGGGTGTTAATTTTTCAGTCTGAGGTGATTTACCTACACATATTTGCACATGCGTAAACATATTGGGATTCTGTGACTGAATCAAAACCTTTAGTCTTGGTCCTAAAAGTCAAATTAGTTCCATATTTGTGTGATGCATTGGTATAAACAACCTTGTCGTTATCATATTCTTTAGACAGACTTTTTCCTAATTGGGCTCCTCAGTCTAGTCAGGATGTCAGTGGGCATTTACAGAGCCAGAGCCAGGGAGATGTCATCCAACTAGGGTGGAGTCAAGTGCAAAGCAGATGAACGACAGTACTGTGGGCAGAAACACCAGGATATGATGGGAGGCAGACAAGATGGGAAAAGGGAGTTCAGGGCAAGCAGAAGACTCATCGAGTGTTCATAGAAGGCACAAGACAAGCAGAAGCAAAGATTCCACACAGACACAGCAGGACAGAGACAGAGAATTCCCTGTGGAGAGCAGTCAAGTTGCTGTGCTCAAATTTGGGGCTGTATCTAGTGGGCGTCCCCCTTCTTCCTTATGAAAGGATTGCTGGAGGGTGGGGCCCACAAGACTCTTTGGGACAGCCGCTGCTTGAGGTGAGAGAAGAGTCATTGCCTACTACAGGTGCCTACTTAGGTGATCAAAAGATCAAAACTGTAAGTGATCAAAAGTTCAGACAATTGGCATGAAGGAAGCTCAGTCAGGTTTGGGAAGAAAGTCTCTCTCATGCCCAACCCAAACTGAAATGCTCAAGTCTCCTCTGGTGCAACTGATGAAGAACTAGCCGGAAGCTGCTATGGCATCTTGCCAGCATGGGATGAGGAAACTCTTTCCCCCTGTACCTTCCAGCTCCATAGTTCTTTGTGCAAGTTTCTGCAAGTGCTGGGATGGAAGAAAAGTGATGTGAAGTGCAGGACGGGGGCTGTTTGCTGTTTGTCCTTTTGCTTGTCAAATCTGACAGTCATTTTGCACCTAAGATACTAAAGAATTCATTTGCGTGCATGCTTGGTTCACTGTACAGGACAAGGAGGAAGTCTTGCCAGTGCAGTTTCTTTCAGCGGGTACGAAGTGGGGAATTATTCACCTAGCATTTTAAAACTGACACGGAAGATTACAAGGGAATTCATGACTCTTGTCAGCACAGAGTGAAATGTGCTATTGCAGAAGAAGTAGACTGCTCAGATTGCTTGAGGCTTTGCCAAAGGGCTGTCAGCTTTCTTCTTGACAAACAAGGGCTACTTTTACACAAAGCTCCCAAGAAAAGTCCATTTTAATTAAACTCAACTTTCCTCATACTTTGTTAGGAGACTTGTATCCCAACAACACACTGTAGATCAGGATCAGGAATAATTAAAATTGTACACACACCATATAATCTCCCTAACTACAGTTTTCTTTTCAGCATCTAAGGCAAAATATATATTCTCCCCCTCAACAGCAATTTTATAGAAGATTTGCTACTATTCCTGTTGAAGATGAACAACAAGTCCCTGTTTATCAAGGCCCTGAGAGTTACATGGCCTGAGAGTTACGTCGGCCTTACAAGGCCTCCCCGGTTGTGCTCCAGCTGATGAGGCCCATTGGGGCAGCCGGGGCTTACACCGGGGGAAGGGTTTGTCCCCGTGCCAGTGTGGGCCTCATCCTGCTTAGAATGCAGCGGCCGGCCATTTAGGCCGGTCGCTGCATCTTAGGTAGGATCAGGCTGTAAGTCTTCAGCCTGAGGTATGTGAGAGTCTAGGGTGGGCACCTCCCTCCTTGGAACAAACCTGTTGCCATCTAGTTTCCTTCCTCCCACACTAGGAGCCTCAGAGAGGAGTCACCTGGAGAGGAAGTTGCAGGCTCACCCTTGTCCTTCTCTGAGCTTCGGGGTCCTAGCGGTTGACGTCTCTCTGGAAGTTCAGTGATTGGTTATCTCTGCCTCATACTTGGCATCTCTGACTGTAATGAGACACAGTTGACTCATGCTGTGGACCTGCCTTTCATCTTACAAGAATAATGTTTCTTGTGAGACAAGTGAGTTGTTGGCCCAACTCTGGCCACATTGGACACCTTGGGCACTGGGCAAGCGGCCCCTGAGACTTGCTAGGTGCTCTCCCTGCCCCTCTCATGGCCTCTGTTGAGAATGGCATGGCAGTAGGTACCTCTACAACAACCACCCCTGAACAGGCAACATTTCTCTTGTAATTCTTTCTCAGTTATTTTTCCTTATAAAGGCATCCCCCATTTGTTGAAATTAATGCAATCTTAGTTTTCAGTGATTTCATTTCTTGTGGTTATATCTTGGTTTTATGGTGTGGAGGCACATAATTAAAAATGAATACTCATGGAAGAATTATGAAGAAATGCCACTTCATTGTGACATTATTTACCTGTAACAATTTATCATAATACACCCTAAATTCTGCAGAAACCTTATAGCTTTGAGGTCGCTAAACAGCATTTGATAAGATGCCCTTCAGTTAAAAACCCTCCAGAGTTGTTTGCAATATTCAGTTAAAACAAACAAAATACAGTAAAGTCCTCACTTACAACCCAATCCTGTGTAGATTGCGGCGGTCGACCTAAAGGGCCGACCGCTGCATCCTATCGAGTTCCCAGGCATCCTATCGAGTTCCCTAGGGCAGCCCGGGAACAACTTGCAAGAAGGGGACGATTGTCTCCTTCCTCCCATGTAAGCAGTGGGAGGCCCTATGAGCCTCCTCGAATGTATGTGAGCTCCAGAGCTCGCGTACATTCGCGCTGCCCGTGTCGGTGTACCTAGGACCTGGAGGGAGCTCAGGATACCGGGGATCTTGGCCCACGGTATCCCCGCCCCCTCCAGGTCCCGAGCGGTCTGTGGCCGCCCTCCCTTGCCACCCGGTCCGCCCCCGCCCCGACCAACGTAGAACGTACCCGGTCCGGCGGGCGCAGGGCTGGGGAGACAGTTGGGCAAGAAGTGCCGGCTGCAGCGCCAGGGCTGCTTGCTCTCCAGGTGTTGCGCAAGTGCTTTATGACAGTTGCATGACACTCTGCACCGGGGTAGCACGCACTGCCCCTGGGCAGTGCTACACAGGATCGGGCTGTTAAAGTCATTTCATTTAAAATCATTTCGTTTTAAAGTTGATGGGAAAATGCCATAGAAACATTTATGTTTATCAGTTGTTAGCCTATGGTAAAATTGGTTTCATTATAAGTTGTTTCGCTTAAAGTCGCAATTTCCAAGAAGAACCTATCAACAACTTTAAGTGAGAACTTGCTGTATACATTTTATTAGGCATGTATTTTATTAGGCATTTATCCTGCCGTCCAGAGCATTCATCATAACCATCTGCTACCATCCCATTGCCGCAAGCTATTTGGTTCACTACACAAGCTGTACACACAACGAGAAATAATATTCTCATCTGTTTGAAGTTTAAATGGCTTCTTGGAATTAAAATTGTGTCCAAAAAATAGTAGAAGTTAAGAGCCGTTAAAGATATTTCGCATTAGCCAGTATGAGACTGGAACTTTGATCAGATGTTGCAACTCTGATTCTTCTTCAGCTTTTCTTCTGTCTGTTTTGCCTTGTAGTTCTTTGGGGCAGCTGTTTTTGGAGAGTTCATTTGCCTATGTGTTTGCTAGAAGGTTGAATGGGCTGAGTTTAAAGGTAAAGGTATCCCCTGCTCGAAAGCCAGTCGTGTCCAACTCTAGGGTGTGGTGCTCATCTCCATTTCTAAGGCCGCAGAGCCAGCGCTGTCCGAAGACGGTTCCGTGCTCATGTGGCTGGCATGACTAATGGAATGCTGTTACCTTCCCACCACAGCTATTTATCTACTTGCAATTTCTTGCTTTCAAACTGCTAGGTTGGCAGGAGCTGGGACAGGAGACAGGAGCTCGGGTCTCAAACTGCTGTCCTACCAACCTTCTGGTCTGGTCTGCAGTTCAGCGTCTTAACCACTAAGACACCGCGGCCCCAAAAAATTGTACCTTGCATTGGCCGGGAATCGAACCCGGGCCTCCCGCGTGGCAGGCGAGAATTCTACCACTGAACCACCAATGCAGCTGTGCAGGCAGAGTTTAACTATAGCTTATAGGCACTCTGAAGAAATGTTTTTCCAAGCAGACTTGCAGTGCGCTCAGCCCTCAAAGGAATACTGCTGGCACAGATCTTCTCTCCCGCCCACCCCCATCGGCAATTTGTAATTGAAAGGGACTTGGGCCAAAAGAGTGCTTTGAAGATTAGTTTCTAACAGCTTATTCTAGAGTAGGCTTCCTGAATAAGTGGCACCACCATACTACTGAAGAAACAGATCTGAAAACGAACTACTGTGAGCCAAGCACGAGTTCAAAAAACCCATGTGACTTTAGCCTTTCTTTTTCAAAATGCATATGGGAGATTTTAACAATGCTTTTAAGTTGTTTTTTTTTGGCTTTTTTTTGTAAAATACAACCCTGCACATAGAAAGCAAACAGATTAAGGAGAAGGTTAGGTGTGAATTGTTCTCCCTAGCATGCTAGCTTTTCAAGGGCAGGGATTTTTGAAGTGGGAGAACTTTCAAACATGATATCACCCCCTCCCCCAATCATTTTGAAGTGCTGGAGTCCAGCCCTATGTGCATGGCCAGATGTTTCTTTCCCTTGAGCTTCGATAGGTGAAGCATGCATCAATTCCACAGTAGCCTACATAGTAGAAGAATGAGAGGATTGTAGAGTCAGCACTGCTGGTGGACATCCACACAAGAAAAAATAAGCATACGCTCAGACAATGTGATACTTTTTAGTACTTTTGGTTTTATGCTAAAGCAGTGGAGAAGAACACAAAATAGTTCTTTGTGGACTTGGTGCTGTAACAGTGTTCATAATTGAATTACTGGAGCAATCCAGGAGTACACACATTTGTAAAGGGCATTGAAAATCAGAATCTGAGCCACTTGTGCCAGCGTTCACCAGGCCCTGTCGTCTGTTTTCCATGCCAGATGTCAAGCTTGAAATGTATCAGGTAAGAAGAGATGAAAGTGGATTTGAGCAGGTGCAGAGTGCATTTCCTTAACCACTGAGTTACTGCAGAGTTACTAGAGTGGGGCAATAGAAACAAATATGCAGACAAAGGGAAATTATGCATTTATCATACTGCTTTCAGGGCTCTTTAAAAAAATGATTATCTGTCTCCATCCAAAGATTCGCTTAGTACACTGTGGGCTCAATCCTATTGGGATCTTGTGCTGCCGGAACTAGTGTTCCAGCAATGCAAGGTCCTTTATGGCTGTTACAAGAGGCGACGCCGTTTTGCACAGCCTGACCGCTGCTGCACACATGAGCAGCCACGGCGCGCCAGTGTCCCATCAATGACCCCTGGAGCTGGTAAATCAGTGCAACGGGTGGTGGATGGAACGGGGCTGAGACCAGGTTAGTGAGGAGGGCAGATCGAGGCCGGGAACAGGATAATCATAATCTGTATTTATATACCATCTTTCTTGTCATCAGATTTCTCCTCAGACTTTATTCAAGGCAGTTTACATAGGCAGGCTTTTCTAAAACCCCCCCCCCCCCGTAGGTTTTACAATAATGTCCTATTTGCATACAACCCTTTTCATTCTCCAGATGTTTCCCTTCAACTGTGTGGTATTTCTCTGGCTGCACAGCACACGCATTTCGAGCTTGCTCGACAGCGACTCCTCTTTCTCACAGAGGGTGTCACAGGTTATCTCAGCTTGTTGGCAACTTCCGGTAGTCTCCCATCCAGGGCATGACCGAGTGGGTCTCGTCTTACCTTTCTTCAGGCAGGCGGCAGCTCAACCACCAGACCACACCTCCTGGGTAGTATTGATGGCATCAGCACCGCCGATATCCTGCTCCCCTTCCCGACCATGATCCACCTTCCCGGGCCCACTCAGACTTGTGCTAGCTAAATTGCTGGTGCAGGTTCAAGTAGACCCAGCAGGGTAGTGAGGGCTTACACCCGGGCAAGGGAACAAATGTTCCCTTACCCAGAGGAGACCTCCAGGACTGCCCCCCCCCCCGCAGGATGCCGTGTGCACTCTGGTTGTGCGGTGGCATCAGTGGGGAGGATTTAGGTAGGATTGGGGTGTGTAAAAGATGAAATGAGTGAATTCTTCAGAACCATGGCCTTATTGACTGGACACTGCACTTACCAATTGGTGCCAGATGTTCATCATTTCTTAAGAGATACGGAAGTGAGATTAATCTCAGAAATAGCAGCATGACCTATATAGCATAGCTAAGATAAGGTATCGTTTTAGATAAGAGTGTTGGGAATGGAATTTTTTTGTCTTTTCCAGATATGTATCTACATTTGTGTTTGATTAAGCTTCCTTGAACATGCCCCATTGCAATCAGTGGAGTATTATAGGACTGGGGAATAAATGTTTAGTTTGGCAGACAGCAGTAATGGCAGATAGGTTAGATAACTTTTTATCAAGATAAAAATAACCTTTAGCATTAGTTTTGTGGCCTCCTGGTCCATGAAGGACATCTTTGCACTTCTATGTGTCTGGTTTGTTTTCCTACATTCATGATACTAATATCGTTTGCAGAAACGTTTCACTTGTAAAGTGTTTGCTAAGCTCACAATCTTTAAAAAATTTAATCTGTATTTATTTTTCATAAAGCAGCCCTAACTGTGCCAACATTAGCATAAAATTCCCGCTTTTTTTTCTTCAGGATTTGGGCTTTGCCAAAATGGTAACCTCATAGGTTTCTCCTTGTCAGTAAATACTTGAACACAGTTTTGGCACAGACTTGCAACATGCCCTTTCTCAAGAAAGAATTGTCTGGGCTAGAAAAATCGTTGGGCCCAAAAAAAGAGTTGTCATGGTGACTGAAACCTACACTTAGTCATCCCTCAAGAAAAGTAGGCTGCAAGATGCACCTTTGTAGTTGCCTTTTGAAAGTAAGGGACCCTTTAAATTGAAGAGCCCATTTTATTGTCTAAATGCAGATTTCTGTCACTTGCAAGTGAATGGATCTCTGGAGTACGGTTTGTGTATCAATGCTTATTTTAATCACTTTTCAACAAGAAATGTCTTAATGAGAATGGAGGTTCTTTTTCTGTGGTCTTGCAAAGCTCAGATTTGGGGGCCTGAGCATGGTTCACAGCTTGGTTCCCTCGAGTTAGAGTGCTGAGACTCTAGTATAGAGCCATGAATAGCTGTGGTCGGACTTGAAAAGCACAGCTTGGGAAATCTTTCTTGGTAACCACTTCATGATTTATAGTAGCAATGGTGCTTGTCAAAGATTTAACGTGTGCCTGCTTTTACTCCACAGTGTGTGAGGTAGCTACACCTCTTCTTTTCACAACTTGCTCACTGAAGAAACACACTTCCCAGCTTGCCATTGTGTATGCTTGTTATGTGTGTACACACACTGGAAAAGGCATGTAGCTCCCTGACATATTATGGTGCAGAAGTAGTTGTTTGCTAAATGTTTAATTTAATGTATACTTGCGCCTTCTGTAATGTATGGAGCACCTTTTGGTCTCTGAAATAAAGTCTGGTGCAGGTCTTTACAACTTGTGATCACCAAGATAATGCAGCCTGTCAGCCAACTATGGTGCCCCACAAGGACCTTACACTTTCTGGTTTTGCTGCCTGCCTGGAACTGTAAAAATTGTGTGTGAGAGTTGTCAAACACCTGACAAGCTAAAAGGAACTCTTCTGGTGTAGGAGCTAAGAGACTTACAGCCCAATCCCCCCCCCCGCTGATGCCAAAATGGCTACCGCTGCATCCTAAGGTGAGGGGGGCAGTTGCGGAGGTCTCCTCTGGCCTGGGTAAGGGAACAATTGTTACCCAGGGGTAAGCCTCTGAGGCGCGGGGTGTGTGTTCTACTTGGAACTGCACTAGCTAAGTAGCTGGTGCATATCCACGTGGACGTGCACTGCGGGATTAGGTCCGAGAAGAGGGTTAGGATTCAGTGGCCGCTACTGCTGCCAAACCCGCCACCCCTAACTGCCCTGTTCCGCCCTTCCGCCACCCACCCCGCCATCTTACCTGATCTGGTAGCTGGCTGGGGATCCAATGGCGCTGGCAGGAAGGCACAGGCCTTCCTGCCCGCGGCTCCAGCAGTGTGCTGAGTAGTGCATTGTTGAAACACCTTTTATGGCTGGTGCTGACTGCTTTACAGCACTCAGCGGAAGAGGAGCGCTGCCAGCAGGAAGTACGTATAGGATTGGGCTGTGAGCTGTGAATCAAAGTATCCCAAATTCATATTCTGCCTCCGCCATGAACTTTGTGAGTGACCTTAGGAAAGCCATTGTCTCTCAGCCTCAGCCCAGATGCAATATTGTGATAATAATGTTTCCCTTACACAGGGTTGTTGTAAGGGCAACATCAAGATAATGTGTGGGAAGCAATCTATGCTCTCAAAAAGTGCTGTACAAATGCTAAGTATCAGAAGACATTGTTGTGGGATTGTATTCAGTTTAATAATGGCTCACAAATTGTTGTGCAGAACTGGTCTAGTGAAAGTGCAAGGTGTGATCTCCGGGATGCTACTTAAACCACATGTAACCATCATAAGCTGAAGTTTTGTTTTCAGCCTGTGCTATATATTCAGGTTTTTTTCTAGGACAGTCACAAGTGCCAGCAACCTAGTATTGCCGAGAAGAAGCATTTTACAGAGCTGTTTGGTATGTGATGGTAGTTGGCAACATAACACAGGTAGTTGTTATGTTGCTATAGGCCTTGGGCACTGCATATCATGCTGTATTTAAGTTACTGCCGGCTCTGCAACAACCCATATATAATGTTGGCTTGCATTTCTGTGGATCAGAGTCAGATGGCACTGTTTGTCACAATTATTTTCCCAGTATGCCAAGTACCATACACCTGTGAGAATATCCCCATTCACAGTGAATCTTCCTTAAACCCTTTTCGTTAAATGGAGATCTTAAGAACGTATCAGAACCTAGCAATTTATTTGCTAAATGTTATGTTAAAATGAATATAGCACCACACTTAGCCAGGATGGTGTAGTGGTTTGGGAGTCGGACTTGGACCTGGAAGATCCAGGTTCAAATCCCCGCTCAGCCACAAAGCTTCCTGGGTGACCTTGGGCCAGTCACTATCTCTCAGCCCCACCTACCTCACAGGGTTGTTGTGAGGACAAAAGGAGGGGAGGAAATATGTACACCACTCTGAGCTACTTGGAGGAAGGGTGGTATAAAAATGTGAAAAATACAAATACAATACAATACTTGTCTGGATTAACGTGCCAAGGGATTATTTATTTATTTATTTGTTGTTGTTGTTGTTGATGATGATACTACTTATTTATATACTGCCTTTCAACTAAAATGTTCACAAAGTGGTTTACAGAGAAAATCAAGCAACTAAATGGTTCCTTGTCCCCAAAGGGCTCACAATCTAAAAACATGCAAAAGAAACACCAGCAAACAGCCACTAGAAAAGACACTGTGCTGAGGGAAATAGAAACAGTCACTCTCCCCTTGCTAAATATAAGAGGAGCACCACTTGAAAAAGTGCTTCATTGCCCAGTTAACATTTTTGTTGTTTTATGGGCTGACTGCTGTGTTGTTTTCAAACCTGTCCTTGAATTTTTACAATTGTGTCTGCTTGCAGCTTGCAAGTATGCCACAACAGAATTTTGGCCCTTTTTTGTTTACTTGTTGATTTTTCTTCCTTCAATCCAAAATTAACAGAAACACAAGCTGGATCTGAATTGTGGCCTGGAACCATAGCTCACTTATTTCACTTAAGTTTTATCATCCACATGACATGAGGGATGTCTAGAATGAAATAATGTACCGTACATCCTATTGAAAGGGTCATAGAGGGGGTCATGGAAGCCAATTTTAATATATATAACGTTTATGTTATACCATAGTTGCCACAAGCTACTACAGGTGTCCTGCCATTTGCCTTTTCAGTTGGCTGGCTTCCCATCTACCTCCGCCAGTTACCATGCAGTGGTTTCATTCTTTGCACTCTTTTATACAGCCCCCTCCCCACTTTCCCTTAGCCTGTCTGGCATGTGGTAATTTGAACAAGTGTGCAGTGAATATCATTGTTCCCCTTAGTTACTCATAAACAGGCTGACTGGCAGAACTGCTAAGCTTAAAAAGACCCAAGTCTTTCAGAGGACTCCACCGTTGCTGTGGAAACCAGAGAACTGTGCTACATTTGTAAATGTGATCTTTGACCATTCTAGAGGGGTATGCAGGGATTTTCGCAGCTCCAAGAAAAAAACAACCCCAAAATTCTAATAGCGGAGATGTAGAAGTTATCTGATACAAGCCAGTTGAAACAGAGGCTTGTTCTGTGGAATAGTGTACATCTCTCCTCTGAAGAGAGAGGGGGCGGCGGCAGGGGGGGGGGAGAGATAATTAAGCCTCTCTTCTTTCACTTTGCAATCTTCTTGAAATGTGAGTGAGATTTTTGTTGTCATAATTTCAATTTTAAATTGTTTTCTGGAATACAGTATTTGCTTTACTCAAGAATAGTCATTGTATCACGGATTAAGCATGGGAAGCAAAGGATATACATTCGCTTTCTTTTAGTTTGTTAGAGAGAAACGTAATACAGTACATACGTTCCCATTGGTGCCAGCCAAATGATCTCCTGCATTGATATGAACTATCTAGGCCTCAGTGTAATTAACATATCAAGTACCCAGAGTTCGAAATCTCTCTCTCTCCCTCCCCGCCCCTTGAGGGTCAGGTGGGTCCTCTGATGGGTGTGAGCCCTCGACCAAGGCCCACCTGGAATTTTCCAAAGAACAAGAGTCAGGCAAGGCTTCCTCCAAACCAGCCGGATAGAATAGAGGAGAAGGAGTGATTATTATAACAAGTGTGGCCTTCCTGTTGGCCTGTAGGATTTGAGGCCTCTTGCTGCCCTCAGTCCTGCTTCAAGTCATGTTTCTGTGGCATGTCACAACACAATAAAAGTAAGAGAAACAAAAAGGTTTGTCAGACAATAGGCTACATGGGAGACACTCCATGTAACTCTTTTGTTGTTCAGTCGTTAAGTCGTGTCCGACCCTTCGTGATCCCATGAACCATATCCCGCCAGGCCTTCCTGTCCTCCACTATCTTCCTGAGTTCGCTCATTTTCATGTTCGTTGCATCGGTGATGCTGTCTAACCATCTCATCCTTGGCCTTCCCCTTCTCCTTTTGCCTTCAATCTTTCCCAGCATCAGAGTCTTCTCCAGAGAGTCCTCTCTTCGCATTAGGTGGCCAAAATATTTGAGTTTCAGCCTTAGTACCTGCCCTTCCAGGGAACAGTCAGGCTTGATTTCATTTAGAATTGACTGATTTGATCTCCTAGCAGTCCAAGGGACTCTCAGGAGTCTTCTCCAGCACCACAGTTCAAAAGCATCTATTCTTCGGCGCTCAGCCTTCTTTATGGTCCAACTCTCGCAACCATACATTGCTACTGGGAACACCATCGCCCTGACTATACGAACTTTTGTTGGCATGGTGATATCTCTGCTTTTTATTATGCTGTCTAAGTTTGCCATAGCTTTCCTTCCAAGGAGTAAGCGTCTTTTAATTTCATGGCTGCTGTCTCCGTCTGCAGTGAACTCTAGGTATGGCTAGGCTCTAGGCTCTAGGCTACTCCATGTAACTCTAGGTAGACCTTATCCATGTGTGGATAAGTACACATAGTGGGGGACAGCAAGAGAGCATCGGCAAGCCTGCCCCCCCCCCCATTCCAGTGTACTCCCGATATGTATAGCTTCTGCCTTCAGAGACAAATGCTGTACCTGTGGAGAGTGATCTTCCCAGTGCTCAGGAGTGATGGATACACCTAGCAGCATCCCTGATAACAGGGAGAATCTTTTTTCAGGCACAGCATTCATTGCTGCAGACAAAACCTGTAAATGTGGGGGCAGGGGCAGGGCTTCAGGAGCATGTCGGTGCAGGGATAGGGCTTATTGGCACTGTCTTGCCCGCTCCCCCATGGCGTGTTCTTATTCATGCGTGGATAAGATCTGCATGGGGCTTCAGAGAGAAGTGCATTTCCATTTCTGGGAAAAGGAAACTGTAATGCAAACATGCATAGACCTCACTTGTGGATAGATCCACATACGCTGAAACATCAAAATTAATGTTCAATAATGTTCAGTTCAATTTATTGTACACACTTAATCTGTCTTAAATCCCTTCTTAAATCCCATCTTTTCTGTGAAACCACAATGCCTTAGCCCTCTTTCCCTAATGTAACAAAACTTAAAGGCTGATCTCCACCAGCTCCGGTTGCGTTGCGCTTGTGTCTGGAGGCGCCGAGCATAGGGGACAGGACGTCCCACCTGAAATGCTGTCCAGGGCTCCACCAGTTTCTTCAATGCAAATATACGCGCCTGGGATGTGCCGGAATTCGTGCAGTGGAGATCAACTTTAAGTGTGCGTAACTGAAATAATTGTACAGTATATTCTAGCCTGTTCCAGTATATTCTTCCCACCTCTATTCACTTTCCTCTGCTGTCTCCCTTTGGTCAGTATCTAGACAGTACATTGTAATGTCTTGCTAATTTTTTTCAGTGTACTCTGGAGTCTATGTGTTGCCACTTCACACTACATTTTTGCCAGGTATTTCTACAAATGACTTTTGCATGGGCATATTCCTCTGAAAACGTGATGGTTTGAATCAGACTACAGATTATTATATTAACTGGAGTCCACACCACTGGCGTCGACAGGGGGAAGCGGGGGGGCGGGCCGCCGGGGGGCGTCGCGCATCTAGGGGTGACGCGCGATCACCCCCCACTTATAGTTTTGAGCGGAAGGTGGGCCCGCCCGCCCTCCCTCCCCTGTGTCCGTTTGGCTCCAAAATGAGCCGAAAACGGAGCGGGGAGGGCGTTCTGCTCCTGCGCGTGACGTCACGCGCGGGGGCGGAGCCTCCCCTTAAGGACGACGCGCGCCCCCGCTCTGGGGTGACGCGCGTCGTCGCGACGCGACTGGTCCACACTATATTGAATTTCTTTTATTAAGCCCTCTCGTGTTTGGTTTTATGTCTGGCCAAACATATGTTTTGACCCTTGTGCCATCTCTGGTGTTCCCGCTTCTGTTGTTTGTGCATTGGATATCATGTTTTGCATAGAGCCAATGTGCCTGGCTCAACTTTTACACAACAAAATGGAGTGTGTAGGTGGCATTGTTGAGATCCCCAAGAATGGACTGTAGGATAGTGGGCTCTACACAAACATGATCTTCAGCGTGTAGAGATTGGGGGAGGCAGGACTAGCATCAGGGATTGATCAGGTGGGGCAGTTGAAGTCCCAGTACTCAGTGGCAGCAGTTATCATGGATGTAAGTGGGCCCAGGGCTGGTAGCAGCCTGGCTTTAGCAGTAACAGTAGGAACGGTTTGGCAGAAATCACCAGTACAGGTTGAGTATCCCTTATCTGAAATGTCTGGGACTAGAAGTGTTTTGCACAATTTCAGACTTTTTCGGATTTTGGAATATTTGCATATACACAATGTCTACTCTACACACACAACATCCTTGCTGGTTCACTAACATTGCAATTTTCTTCATGTCCACTCAGAGGTAAGTCCCACTGTGCTCATCGGGGGTTACTCCCAGGAAATTGTGTGTATAGGATTGCATCCTTATTGTTATAAATAAAATGGCCAAAGGTGCTATAGATAAAGAAAAACGAGTATTCTCCTATATTATATAGTCTGATGTTTGTTCATAATATTTATATCCCATCTTTCCTCTACCCATTGGGAGGTGCCTACGATGGGTTACTGTATTTTCTCTACATATTTGTAGAATGCAAAAGTAAAAGGAGGATTTGCCTCTTCGGCTTCTTTTTGTCCTCTTCCATCTTACAAGGCACTTGGTGTTTCTCTGTGGAGTAGGAGGGATGCAGTTCAGTTTAAAAAGTATATGCCAAGCTTTTGCAGAAGTCCTAATTGAGAAATTACCAAGGCGTTCCTAACATAATTTATTTATGTTGTTTTATGTGTATGCCACCTTTAAAATATAATTTCACCAGACAGTGCACATTTAAAAGTGCAAATAATGCACAAAACTCCCAAACACAATTTTAAAACAATAAAATACAGTCAAATCAAACCAGTGCCATAAAAGAAGCAAGTCTACATAAAATTAGCAGCATAAAAACTAAATCAATGATTAAAAGCTTTACTGAATAAGAGCATAAGGCACAGGAACATCTGTGGGAGGATGAGCTTCTGTTATAGAAGTGAATCTAGTTGTGTGTGTTTTTTACTTCTATTATAAAAGTGCCAAGCTCATTTGTAGTACAAAGAGTCTTAAGAAGCTTCTGTACCTGATTTATTGGTCTCGGGTTAGCTATTTTTGTCCATTGTTTAGCTGCCTTTTCCTACACATTAATAATACTAGTCACTTTTTTTTTTGCTTCATACAACGTGAAGAGGATGCACTGAGCAAGTTGGTTCTGAGTGTCAAAGTGAGCATACAGGCTCAAGGTTTGCTAAAATGTCTCAAGGCCTACTGTAGTGGATATTTAGTACTTAGAGCCCAATCCTATTTCTTCCCCTGCTGATGCAGTGGTGCTGAAATGGCTACCACTGCATCCTATTGGGGGGCAGTTGTGGACATCTCCTCTCGGTAAGGGAACATTCATTCGCTTACCTGGGGATAAACTCTGACCTGCGCCAGTGAAATTGCTGACGCAAGTCTGCATGGACCTATGCCACAGGATGAGGCCAAGGAAGAGGGTTAGGATTCGGCCGCTGCTGTTGCCAAGCCCACTCCCTTCCTGGGCCCAATCTCCCCATCCCCACCCCCTTGTTCTGCCCTCCCCCACTGCCACCTCGTTCCACCCTTCACCGCCCTCTTTCCGCCCTCCTCCCACCTTATCCTGTCTCCCCTGCCAACTTTCTGCCTCAGTGGGTCCTTCCTGTCAGCACTCTGGTAGCATGTGCCAATAGGATTGGGCTGCCAGAAGTAGTGATGTCGCTGGAGGTGGGGCGGATTGCTAACTGGCACGAGGCGGCCCTGTCCCCTCGCCTTCGGAGCCATTCAGTGGGGAGAAGGCAATGCGCAGGGAGTCTCCTGCATGTTGCCTTCGCCGCACTGAACGGCTCCAAAGGCGAGGGGGCGGGGGCTGCCTAGTGCTGGTGAGTAATGGAGGTCAGTGCGGTGCGGAATTTAGCGTTCTGCCCCACCTCCAGCGACACCAGTGGCCTGAAGTCTCAAGCCTTCATCCCTTATTTTATTTATCTCCCCCCTACATAATATTTGCATAATAATGCATGATTCACTCACCTTAGAGTCTTAGATGGTGTTTGTGCTGATGCATTACCCACTATGGGTTTGCGTAACTCATGCTTCTGGCGGCAGATATGTAGCTTCTAAAAGATGTGTAGCTTGTTTGGTAAAATACAAAAGGATTTGGCCATCGACCCTAAAGAAGTACAATAAGGTTGTAATCCTACACAGAATTACTGGAAAATATTGCCATGAGCTGTTGATCGAAAGGTCGGCAGTTCGAATCTGCGACGGGGTGAGCTCTCGTTGCTTGGCCAGCTCCTGCCAACTAAGCAGTTCCAAAGCATGTTAATGTGAGTAGATAAATAGGTACCGCTTGCAGGAAGGTAAACAGCACTCCGTGTTCCAGCTGCATGCTACGCGCTGCGGCAACGAGTGTTATGCCGGCCACATGACCACGGAGGCGTCTTCGGACAACGCTGGCTCTTTGGCTTTGAAATGGGGATGAGCACCACACCCTAGAGTCGGACACAACTGGACTTAATTGTCAGGGGTCACCTTTACCTTTAATTTTGCTTAGGGTCAGGATGTAAAGCTCACCAGATTAATGTATGACAAGGTTGCAACAATATATTACAAGTGCAGCATCCACAGGGATGAGAAAAACACCCACAGTGCTGTTGGAATCCCTCCATCCATATCTGCTACCTGTAAATTGTACACAGAAAAATACCTCCACAGATGCAACCTGGGCAACACAGATCATTCATTGAAAACCACTCTCATCAACAACTGTCATAACACACCAGTAGCCTGGCAGCAGCTGTGTCCATTAATTTCCTCTCACCTCTTGTTATATACAGGAGTTGTGCTTGTAGCTTGATGCTGCTTTTGTCACATTGCATTGTGCTCTTTTTTTCTGTAGTGCTTTTTCTCTCTTGTTCATTTGATGATGCAAGCATATAACCTGCCTTAGCATTGTTGGAGTGATTTGTGTACTGTGAATAGTAAATAGCTAAATGTTTTGTGAGCCAGTACATCTTTTTAAACTCATTTGCAACATTGCAGTACTTATTTGTGAACCAATATTTTCTTAAAAGGAAGGGAGGGGTTGGTGGGCTTTTAGCGGGGTCTTTTTTTTTTTTTTTTAGAAAATGTGCCATAATCTCATAATATTAAAACTTACTGATAATGAAACAATAAGAGGGGAGAAATCACATTTTTGTAATACATGTCTATTATTCCCAATGAAGCCTACTCCTATGTATATTTACAAAAAAAAGACGTTCAGTGTGACTTGTTCACAAGGAAATGTGCATAGGCTGGCAGCCTAAATATTTCCGACGGTTAAATGCAAGCTCCCTATTAGGTAAATCTTCTGGGGTTGCAATCCAATACAGTGGCCCCTCGGTATCCGCGGGGATTAGTTCCAGACGTGCGCCCCCTCGCGGATACCGAGAATCCACAGGTGGTGAAGTCCACTTTAAAAACCTTTTAAAAAGTAAAAAAAAAATGCTTTTTTAACCTTCACATGGCAAACCACGCTGGCTACAGGGGTAGAGGGCAGTCTCTGGTGGTCCCAGAAGCTACTTCTAAGTCACGCTGAGGCCCATGCGATGCATTCTGGGGAGACCCAAGGCCAAGGGTGGCTTCGAGAGCTTCAGAGACTGTTCTCCAGTCCTGGAACCCGCACGGTTTGCCTCATGAAGGTTAAAAAAAAGACTTTTTAACTTTTTACAAGGTTTTTAAAGTGGACTTCACCATCTGCGGATGGTCAAATCCACAGATGGTGAGACTGCGGATGGCTGGGGACCACTGTACATACTTTCCTGAGACTAAATTCCATTAAACACAATGGAACTTGCTTCTGAATAAACCTGTATAGGATTGTGGTGTAAGTTAGCTTCACTGCAGTGATAGAAGAAAACCTTCCTTGAGTTCATTCCTGAAGAAATCTGTGCCCCTTCCTCGTCATCTCAGAAACTGCATACGTGTCTTGTGTTCTGAGCAAACACATGTCTATAATTTAACTAAACAACTTCACATAGGACTTATAATCTAAAACGAGAATAATTATGTGTACTCAAACTGTCAGACAACTATAATCAAGAAGAGACAACAAAGGCCAAATTCTGGGTGTTGTACACCTAGAGGATCTGACAACTAGTTTTGAAGGGGGTGGGAGAATGAAATGCTGTACTTTCTAGGAGAAGAGACCTAATTCCTGCAGTAGATCCACTGGTGTCTTCTGCCCCAGTAGTTTAGCTTCAGGTTTCCCCACCTTCCCTCCCCATAGCAGAAGTAGTGTTCTGGGAGGTGGGAGGCCCCTGAACCCAAAATTGCTACTGGCAAAGGCTCCAAGGCACCCGATTACTCACCCCTGAATTTATGGACAAGCCTTTGTTCTGCATGAGCCACTGGGGTGCCACCAAGAAGTACTTGCAGAAGTTCGTTGCTTTTCAGGATAACCCTGTTTCCTTTGAGAATGAATCTGAATTGGTGATTGGTATGATTGCTCTTCATGTTAGCAATATATAGTGTTTTGTTGATGATCAGTGAAAAGGTTTTAATAGCCTTATTTGTAGTCATTGAAGGATGAGTGGTAAAGTGGTAGAAAGGCAACTGAAGAGCCAAGAAATATTCTTTATTTAATGATTACTGAGACTAGTGGCCTGATCCTATTTAGGACTGGGCCGGTGCACACAGGGCTTTACGACAGCGGAACATATTTCTGCTGTCGTAAAATGGTTGCCAGTGGAGTGCAGAGCGGTCCATCGGTGGCTGTTTTTGGAGTGCTGCCGCGAGAGGGTGCAGCAATCCCTGACCGTCGCTGGACTGCACAGCACCCAGCAGAGCAGGTAAGGCAGAGGCGGGGGGAGGGGCGAAACAGGGTGGGGAGGGGCAAAACAGGGGGCGGAGACGACGAGCAAAATGTATGTCGTTGAGCATTTGCATTTGACCCATAAAGAAGGAAGATCTGCTGTCGGGTGGAATGCTGTGTGGATATTTTTCTCTGGGCAATTGTGGTGGGCAAATTAGATGACACTGAGATGACGTGGTATGCTGTGTTCAGGCAGCAGCCCAAGACATGACTGCAGATGCAGCAGCCTTGCAAACAGATCTGCAAAAAGTATTTGCCCACCTGTTCACACGCACTTATGCTAGTCATTTATAGCCTGCAAAAGGAAAAAAAAAGAACCAACTTTTTGTAAAACCTATCAGCCTGGTCACCTGGAAATTGTTCTCGGCAGAAGAAATGGGGTAAGCTGGCACCCCTTTTTATAACCTAATAAATAAAACATTCTCCATGTCTAGTTAGTGTTTTCCTGCTGGAGCATGACTGACAATTAGTCTTCAAGCTCAGGTAGATTAACTATTTACCCCAAGCCAAAGGGGTGTGAGGCTCCAGTGTAAACACAGGGTTTCAACCGAGCAGGGTTTGCCGTATTCAGTTCGGTTTTTAAGGGAAGCAATAAACAAATGAACTCCTTTTCATGTGCAGAGCTTCCCTCAACATTGAAATGAATAGCGCAGCATCAGGTATGTATTGGAACCCCCATTTTGCACACTGAAACAGCCACTGTGTCAAACCTGTTCAGTGTTAGAGAACAGTAAACTCACCCTAGGGTTCACTAGAAACATGCTCCATTTTCTCTGTTCTTTCTGCTGCACCTAGCCATATCTTTAATAGTGAGGCAATGTTTAGGGAACATGAATATTGAGATCATTTAGATTTCCATCCTGTTTTGTATTAAAAACTTGGAGAAAGTCCCAGTTCAAACAACATTATAACCTCAAATAATGTTCTGGTATTCCCTGAATTTAATTCCTTTAATAGACTTTTCAACTTTGTTCTAATCTGATTTTATTTTTTATTTTTTTTAAGTAAAAATGTGGACACTGCCTGTGTGAATATCACGTTAACCAGTTGTGTGTTGGAACTGATGGACTGTATCTGAAATGTGCATAGTGGAAAATCAAAACATTTTTTCTTTTTCTTGGATATATGCCCATGTGAAGTCAAACTTAACTTGTCTCCAGGTTGACACAGGGAGATTGTTCTATTGTTTTTTCGGCTTAATGCAGAAATCACTAGTGTTACAGACAATTAAGCACAGTTTTGACATTGATAATTTTCCAACAAAGTTTTTGAAGGCACTTTTGTAAATAGAATCATTGCTGGATTGCAATCAACGTGCAGTGCTCATGCCAGGCAAGTAAAAAAAAAAAGGTTAAAATTGGGGAAAAAAACATCAAATGGTCATAACAGAATGTCTTAAATTGCCAACTAATTCAAAGAGAAACTTCAAATATGGACTGAATTGGATGGTCCTTAGCAAACTGACAGCCCAATCCTGCCTAGGCCTGCTGCAGGGTGCAAAAGCATGCTGCACCGGATCCTAGGCAGGATTGGGCCGGCACCGGTGGAGCTGGAGCACACCTCAGGAGAAAGGGACGTTTGTCCCTTTCCCCCGTGGAGAGCCCCAGCGGTCCCTGTGGGCCTCCTCAGATGTGCGCTAGCAAAATGGCCGATGCAAATCCAAGGAGCCAGTGTAAGACTGCCCGGACCATGGATAGGATTCGGCAGAGCATGCCACTAATAATCCCTCCCCTATCCCAGCAGACCAATCACACCCTCCTGTTCCACCCCGGTCTGCCTTCCCCATGCCCCTGCCCCGACTGGCGCCGAACTTACCTGCATCTTCCGGCGCTGGCTGCAGCCCTGGGCTGAGTGAGTGGTCCCAGCCTCTACACCGGTGCTGCTTACTTGCCAGGTGTCAAAAATGTGCTTTACGTGTTTATGACACCTGATGCTGGCAGAGCTGCCGCATCTACACACACACACACACACACACACACACACACACACACACACACACACACACACACACACACCCTGAGAAGCAGCCCTAGGTGCTAGACTTTGACAGAAAGCATTTGCGGGTCTCTAATGGTACAATCCTACTTACCTCCTGCATAAAAGAAATCTTGGTATTTGGGGCAACTAAAATTTTGATGCTGACTCTTAGAAATTTGAAAGTTCTGTTTAGACTTATGATATCATTTTCTGGACCCATATTTCCTTGTTTAAGAATGGCACTTGCATTCTGGCTATTTCCCTATCGACTGGCTCTTGGGAAATGATTAAGAAAAGGGAGAGATTTTGCAAAGTGTGGTTTAATTCTTGGCCTACCTCCTTACAGTGGGATGCAATCCCTGAACAACATAATCCATCCAAATTTCATTAACATTAGTGGGACGAAGCCATTTTAAGTGCAAACATGCCAGGTAAAGTTACTTGCAAACCTTTGCATTACTGTGAATAAACACTGCTAGCAAACGTTACCAGATTTTACTACTTTTCTTTTTCATGGGACCCCCAGATCTTTTCTTTAATACTTGGCATGCTGTATAATTCCTCAGTACACAAGATTCTAAAAATACCTTTGTCGTTCTTTCTGGATATGCAAAAACCTCTTTCAGTTGTGGCTTAAGTAAAGTGACATTCCTTAAAGTTGATTGGCAACAAATCTTACAGACTGTTGCTGAAGTACATTTGTGACACGTGCACCTGTTTAACTGGAGGGGAAGATTCTTTCTCCGTTGACTTAGTGGGAGGGATGTCGGTAGCAAACAGCAAAAGCTCTGGTGTTAAGTAGAGGAGCCCTGACAGATTGCATTGAGTTTGTTCTTCCCCTGGCTATATTGTGTCTAGGAAAGGGGAATGCTGTATTATGAGAAAGCCATTGGTATGTACTCAGGTTTGCTTGCTAACTATAATGAAAGTTATTCCAACATTTCTGGACAGAAGTAATTGTTGTAGTGAAATGATTGCTGCTGTGAATGAAGCAGACTTAGCTTTGATTGTGTGGGAGAATGTATTGAAAGGTGATTGAAGCCTTTAGGCATTTAATTGTGCAAGAAGGGTGCTATGTCAATAGGCTTACTACTACTACTACTACTACTACTACTACTACTACTACTATTGTTGTAAATAGCTACTCACCTGGCCACCTGTGGCGAATAAAAATTGCCTTCCGTCAACTAGGCAGGGATGCTGTTCAAAGGTGTATTTCATCCCCATTTTTGGTTACTATTGACTAACAGAGGACTACAACGGGCAGTTTTGTCTCACCTGCCACCCCTGCACTGCATTGCCCCTGTGGCTTATCTCATTTTATGTATACAGCAATAGTGTGAGATAGGCTAGGCAGAAGGAAGTGACTTAAGGTGACCCACACTGAGCTTCATGTCTGAACGGGGATTTGAACCCAGATCACTTCAGTCCAAGAATCTATCCACTACACCATGCAGAGTACTTGACTTTGTTCCAGCCTTATAACACATTATTTGCTCATCAGAACACCAGAAAAGGGATATTGGGCGACATTCAGTGGACAAAGATATAACAGAAAGTATATATGTGTCAGGTGGGGAAGATGCTACATTTTTGTTCTCACAGAATCATAGTAATCCGAGTTGGGGCCTTCAAGATCATTCAGTCCAACCCCCTGCCAATGCAGGCTGTCCACAACTACAACATCCCTGATAGATGGCTGTCCAGCCTCTGCTTAAAGACCTCTAACGATGGAGAGTCTGCCCCCTTCTGAGGCAGACTGCTCCACTGCCAAACACTTTGTACCATCAGGAAGTTCTTCTTAATGTTTAATTAAAATCTCCCTTGCTGTAATTTAAACCCGCTTGTCCTGGTCCTACCCTCTGGAGCAACCGAAAGCAAATCTGCTCCATCTTTATGGTCTCCAGCCCCCTCACCATCCTTGTCACCCTCCTCTGGACCTGTTCCAGTTTGTCAATATCCCTCTTAAACTGCAGTGCTCAAAACTGGACACAGTATTCCGGGAGGGGTCTGATTAAGGCAGAATACAGCGGTTCCATTACTTCTCTCAATTTTGACACTATATTTCTGTTGATATAGCCTAGAATTGCATTTGCCTTCTTTGCCTCACATTTCCAACTAATGTGTAGCTTAGCGTCCGCTAAAACTCCCAGACCTTTTTCACATGTACTACTGTTCAGGCAAGTGTCCTCTGTGCTTCTGATCTATGCATAGAAAAATCTATGCTTTTGATTTTTCCTACCCAGATGTAAAACTTTACGTTTATCCCTGTTGAAGTGCGTTTTGTTTGCATTTGCCTAGTTTTCCATCCTGTCAAGATCATCCTGTATCCTGTTCCTGGATGTCCATAGCACTCCCCTGATCTACCAAGCTACTCACTCTGTCATAGGAGTAAGGTTTGTCTGGCAGGGTTTTCTTAAGAAAACCACACTAGCTCTTGGCGATGATCGCACTCCTTTCTAAATGTTCACAGACAGATTGTTTAATGGTTTGCTCCAGTACCTTCCCAGGTATTGATGTTCAAGCTGACTGGTTGGTAGTTGCTCGGATCTTCTTTTTTCCCTTTCTTGAAGATTTGCTTGTCTCCCCTGACGCTTTCCCAGTTCTCTACAATTACAGACAGAGACTCCGAGAGAACGCCTGCTCGTTCTTTCATCACCTTAGGATGTCGTTCATCAAGCCCCGCAGATTAAATTCATTTAGAGCTGCTAAATTATCCCAGACCAAATCCTTACCTACCTTCGGCCATAGTTTCTTCCCTCTCTCCTTTGTCTAATCTCACTAGGTTGAATGTAGTCTCATTTGCAGGAGAAGACAGAGGCAAAGTAAGAGTTGAGCAGTTCTGCCTTCTCTCCATCGCCCATTGGCATTTCACCATTGTCCTTGTGCAACGGGCCCACCGCTTCCTTTTTCTTCCTCCCGCGCCCAGAGTAACCGTAAAACCCCTTTCTGTTTTTCTTCACCTCCCACACTAACCCAAGCCCATTCTGAACTTTAGCCCTCCTGACTCTCTCACTGTACTTAACAGCTATATGCTTGTGTTCATCTTCTTGAATTTGCCCTTCCACTTCTTATACATGTCTCTCTTATATGCCAACTCCTCAGAAGCCTTCTTGTGGAGCCAGTCTGGTTCCTCCTCTTCCTGATCAGGATCATTTGAGATTGTGCCTTCAGAACCTCCCTTTTAAGAAAGTTCTATCCTTTCTAAGCCCCCCTTCTGCCCACGGAATTTTGCCCAGTATTTCCCTCATCCTTTAAAGTCCATGTTACACATCCAACTCCACTCAGGTTTCCGTTGTTTCTGTATTGTGAATCCCAGGAGGACATGGTCACTCGCTCCTAAGGTTCCCTCCACCCTCACCTCATCAACCAGTTCCTCCCCATTGGGGAGGTTGAGGTTAAGATAACCTGTCCCCAGGCTCCCCTTTCTACTTTCTGCAACATAAAATGTTTATCCAGGCACGCCAATAATTTATTTGACCTCTCACTCTTGGCAGAGTACGCTTCCCAATAGATTGAAGTCTCCCATTATTACCACACCTGTAATCTTCTTTGAAAATGTGACATTTGCTCTAGGAAGACATCATCCAAGTCTTCCTTCTGGCTCGGTGTCCTGTAACTCCCATAGCTATGTCATCATTGCTTCCTTCCCCTTTTATTTTTACCCAAATGCTTTCACACAGCTTTTCCGTCTCACCTTTTTCATGGATTTCTCCACAGACGTAAATTTCCTCAACATATAGCGCTACTCACCCACCCTGGCTGCTTTGTCCTGTTTGAATAAGTTATACCCTTTGACTACTGCATTCCACTCTCAAACGTCTCGTCCCACCAGGTTTTGGTAATGCCTCCTACTGTAGATCATACTCACCATCCTGTAGTGACAGTTCCAGTTCATCTTGTTTGTTCTAATCTCACCTTGTGAATATCCTTTTCTTTTAGGCTGTAACCTGAAAACACAAACCGTGGAAACAAGGTTTGAAATAGATTTGTAAAGAACTTTAGATTTGTAAAGCCTGTTGAAGAGAGAATATGGCTACTGTTAACTACTACCAGGCCTTCTATTTATTTTAAAAGTCCCTTTATTTAGCCCTTTTCATACTGTAGCATAGGCTGCAATCCTATACACTTTTCTGAGAGTAAGCCCCATTAAACACAATGAGACTTATGTCTGAGTAGACATGCATAGGATTGCACTATCAATCTTAATTATCTGAATTGTAATGATGCAAACTGATTTATTCAAAGCTCTATTAATTATTCTGTAAATTCTTTCTGTGAAGTCCAGAAATCTTAATTACCAAATTACTAAGTTCAGTTTTCTTTTGTTCTTCAGCACAGTTGGATAATCAGGAAATGCAATTTTGGCAGTAAACAGCACTGCATTACTTTCTAAATAAATGGACTTAAAATGGAATTTCTGGCAGTTGTTGCAAAAAGGGGGGGCTGAAAAACACTGAAATAGCTACAGCAAAATGTGACTTAGATTTTTATGCTGATGTAAAAAAAATCACTGTTAAGTAGCTCAGTTCTGCTTTCCATAGTTCATTAACGCAAATTGTATTACAAATGAATTGTATATAATATGTGGGACTGTATATGTGGGAAGAAGGTGGATAGGATTTTGTTATAATGAGTAGAGCAGGCCGTGCATTCACACACCCTGAGAAATAGCCAAGGGAGACGGAAAGCCCCCGGTTATTTGATTTTTTTCAAAACCATTTTAACTCAATCTTCTGGTGTATCCAGGATTGTAAAAAAGCTGTTTGACTGTTGTTTTTGAATCATGTGTTCTATACAGGCTGCCTTTTGAAGGGTGTTTGTTAAATTCAGTTGATCCAAAGCACAGCTGCTGCTGAATCAACTGCAACTTATCTTATGCAGCATATACCAGTAACTCTAATGTTATTTCGATTGGTTTTCAGGCTCAATTCAGAGTGCTGGCTTTGACCTTTAAAGCCCTAAATGGTGTGTGGGTTTGCAATATCTGAAGAAGAACGCTTCTTCGTATGAACCTACCTGCTCACTCAGGTTGTCATCTGGGGCCCTGTTTCATGACCCCTGACATCTGAGGTACAGCAAGTGGCCCCACAAAACAGGGCCTTTTTTTTGGTAGTGGAACCCAGACTATGGAATTCCTTTTTGCTCCCTTTCAGGAAAACAGAGGTCTTTCAGAGGATGTTTGGATCTCTTGAGAACTGAATTCTTCACCTGGTATCTCTCTTGTTGTTGTTGTTGTTGTTGTTGTTGTTGCTTATTGCTTTTTAGTTGCTGTAGTTGTGCTTTATGTTATTGTTTTTGTTTGCATTATTTTTTGCCTTGTGGGTCCTTGCTGGACAAAAAGGCAGGATGAAAATGTTTTAGATTAAAACAGGATTACCCTTATCCTTCACGTCTTAGTCAGTTTCACCCTTTACTTGGTATACAATTTCTCATGCTTCTGGTGAAGTAGGCTCTTCCCTGTGAAAGCTTGTACTACAACTAATCTTTCAGGTGACAGAGACTTGTTGTTGTGTTGGCTAGAAAAGACTAGGAGTGCAGTCTTTTTCATTAGTGCAGGGAAGAATATGGAGACTTCTTGCTTGGGTGAGTGGGGAGGGAGGAGGGCCCTGGGTTCACCTTCACGGGTCAGTCCCTCCTCCAATTCACTTGCCATTCAGGGATGGTAGAAGAAGACCAACTCCGCCTACTTCAGTGTTTCTGGGTAGTGACCTGATTTTTGATGGGAACTGAAATTGACAAGCTGATAGCTGACAAGGAAAATGTATTGAGCCCTATGGAAACCGAAGCAGAGCAACACTATGTGTTTACTTGCAAGTAGGTAACCACGCCTTGGTGCAGTGGTTCTCAAACTGTGGGTTGCGACCCACCATTGAGAGCCTAAGCTGTCCCCTGCCCCTTAAGGGGCGGGGACAGTATGGCGGCGGCGATCTGGGGGATAGCCACTGCCGCCAATTGCCCTAAACCACCATTGCGGTACTTACTGAGGCTTGGGGGAGCTTTGGGGAGGCCTGTGTGACCCTCTGCAGGCCTCCCCAATCTTCGGATCGCTGGAAAACAGCGATCTTCGGGCACTTCCGGTTTTGTTTTGCAGAGATCCGAAGATTGGGGAGGCCTGCAGAGGGTTGTGCAGGCCTTCCCAAAGCTCCCACAAGCCCTGGTAAGTGCGGCAACTGCGGTTTCAGGGGCGGTTTCGGCAGTGGCAATTCCCCGGATCACCGCCGCTGCTGGCTCCACTCAAAGTTCTCCCTGCCTCACAGGGAAAACTTTGAGAAATGCTGCCTTGGTGCATTTCAAAGGCAGAGGCATAGCTAGGCCCTGCAGGAAGGGGGCCGCAACGTCCGTGACGTCACTTCCAGAAGTTACGTCATTCCCCCCCGGTGACGTCATCAACACTAAAAAGGTACCTGGGGTGCAGGAGTCTCCCAAAGTCGTCAAAGCAGCGCGAGCGGTGCTTCGGAGGCCTCCCAAAGCGGTGTAAACGGTGCAAAAAACCTTGCTGCCACCGCCGCATTGTCACTGATGCGGCAGCTTTGGCACCACCACCACCCGCGAGTCTCCTGGGGACGGTGGGCCCCCCTGCCCCTCGGCGATGCCACTGTTCAAAGGGCAGGCCGAGGGGAACACAACACTACCAGAATAGTCCCAATGCAATAAATGCAGGCCCCAACAAACTCTCGAGAAGGAAGTGCACCCTCCAAGCTGACAAGGAAAATATATTGAGCCCCATGGAAAGCGAAACTAAGCTACACTTGTGCATTTACTCAAGAGTAAGCAAATGTTCCTCAGCTCTTCTTAAAAGGCCAGGCAAAGGGGAACACAAGGCCACCAGAATGGTTCCAATACGATGAACATGGAGCTCAACAAACGCTCCAGAAGGCGGTCTCCCACCCTCCCACCATAGTAAAAAGGATTAAAACAGAGGCTTGAGTGCTTGGTAAAGACAAGTGAAACTTTTTTTTAAGTCCGGAAAAGCTAGGTGGGTCCCAATAAGTGTCATTTTAAAAAGTGGGTCCCAGTGCTACAAAGTTTGGAAACCACTGGCCTATTTAATTCCCCTCTGCTTCCAAACGTGACTTAACTTGCGGGGTATCCAGCTTTTATGGCGGCTATGGCCACTGTTCTTGGAAAGTGTAGCAAATGTTTGTGAGATCTCTTGATATGCAAATTTTATCTTCTTACAGCTACTCTTTTTGGAACTTAGTTATTGTCAGTCTCGTACACCTCTTAGAGCTTGTCCAAGTAAACATAACATTTCTGTCATGTTGGTAGTCCTCAAACTGAAAGTATCCTCCCCTGTACAGGGGACACTCAGTCCTGCTTTCTGTGGAGGAAATACAACAGACTTAGTACATACAAAGAAAACAGTTGAAAAACAAACCCCACCTCAAAACGCTGTGATGGTATTTCAGTTCTTGTTAACTAGAATGTTTCCACTATACACTTTTTATTTGGTGTTAAGTAAACAAAGAGAAAAGATTGGGTTGTTGCTATCAAAATGAATAGTTAACAAGTAACATACTTTGATTAAGAACCTTGTCTAACAAAGGAGTAGTGAAAAGTGCTAACCAAACAGCTTGGCCAATGTAATTCTGAGCTGAATTACATTGCACTGGTTTCTGTTTTGTACTTTCACCTGCCCAGCAGGTGGACATTTTTAGTCTAGTTTTGCAGTCTATTCCACACATATCTGCTCAGAAGTTAAGTTCTTCCCCCATGCAGCAGAGCTGTTTTGAGTGGTGTGGGGCCTGCTTTACATGTCCCTTCTTCTTGGGGTGATCATAAAGAATCCTTGATAGATTGCTGTGTGGCTTATTGGCTAAGTACTTTGCAGATAGAGTCCCTCACATCCGCTCCACCTCGGATGCCACTTTGGATGCATGACAATTACCAGCTGCTCCCAAACCATCATCTTTCTGCCTTAACCACAAATGGATTATACTTGCTGCGGTTTGTGGAAGAGGACAGGGGGCTTGGAGTGGTGTGGTGGACAGCCTCTTTACTGTTTGCTGTCTCCTTGATTTATATCTTCTTGCTATGGGGTGGTGGGGACAATACTGGTTGACTCTGGAAGGTAGCCACCTTGAAGGAGGTGGTTATTTGGCTGGTGGTTATTTGGAGGTGGATATTTGGCTGTTAATGGACCCACTCAATTATTTCAACTTTTTAGGCACTATGTCTGAGTGTATTGAGCTGGTTCTCCTGGCCAGAGGCTCCTTTGCACCCTCAGCTGCTGCCTCCTCTGTCCACATCAGGCCCTGGGGAAATATTCCTCCCTCGCAGTGAAACACGTCAAATAACAGCTGTTGCTAGGGCATGGGGGTCGGGCTTCCTTGCTGGGGGGAGGGGCACAGTCAGGTCCAACTGCTTCTTAACTGGCCCACCGCTGTTCTGGCAGCTGCAGGGAGGAGCATACTGCTCAAAATATCTTTTCTGTGGTCTCTGGATTTCCACTGAGGGTTCAACTGCTCATTATGATAGTAGTATGTTTTGGCCCAAGGGTTTTCCTTTTATTTTTTTATTCATGAAATTTGTCAAGACTTTCAGTTTAAACTTTTTTTTTTCTTTTTAAAATAACATGGGGAGGGGGAAAAGGCAATTTCATTCACCACCATGCCAGAAGCAAAATAATAACCCCCCCCATCCCCTTGCCACAGTTTTCACAAGTTTCATGCATTTCCCATACACTATTTTAGAAAACAACAGGAAAAACCTTGGGCCAAACCATTGTAACATGTAGTTTGGCCCTGAGAGTGGAATTATTCCAGTCGGTAAGCATGGCATTAACATCTTACATTTTACACATCTTTATTCTCTTATCTACCACTTACAACACAGACGTTTTACTGAGTTCTGGCTTCTTGCAGGAGATCTACTCCGGAAATGATCACGAAGATAAATCAGGAAAGGTTACAGTTATTACATTTGTTCCTTTTTACTCTCTTGAGGTCTCACTTAAGCAAACTTGGGCTGCCAGGTACTTCCTTGTATGATCCTAGAGGTAGATAATGGTCCTTCCCCTCTCCTCTCCCTGTTGGAAACCTATAATAAATGAAATTCTTCAATGCCTTAATTTGTGGGTCAGATTGAAAAAAAGTTAGTGGAAGATATGTTCATATAAGTCACTGAAGGAGTGAGCAGATTGTTGTATGGAGCAGAGAAACCTGTGAGATCAATGGGTCCATTTCCCAGTTCAAAAACCAAAAATTACTTATCTGGTATTTGCCTATGAAAAACAAAGCCAAGCTCCTAAATCTTTCACTGATGGTAAAATTCTTGACACATACATGAGTCAGAGATGTGTGTGTGTGTGTGTGTGTGTGTGTGTGCATGTTTAAAAGCAGCTGCTTATGAAAGGTAATTGAAAGTGATGTTGAGACACAGCCTGCCCTAGGCTTCTTTTATGGGCAGAATTCAATACCTTCCTAACTTTCCCCGCCATGAAAATATCTTTTGAAATGTCAGTTTTAGTGTTTGCATGTATGTACATGTGAGCTTTTCAATATTTAAATAAAATGCAGGAATTTAACTTTAACTTACAGCGGTCTTTCTTTTTACAGGGATAGATCTACTTGACTTCTGTTTTTTTTGGGATATGCTCAGTTTACTTTTCAAATATTTTACTGGATTAGTCAGTCATTAGTATTTTAACTACTGTATAACCACCCAAACCAGTTTTTTTTTTAAATAAAAGACCCGTCTCAGTACAGTACTGTGACAGAAGTAATTTTGTGGAGCAGTAGCTATGACTACTATGCTTGCTTTGTGAAATAGATGGTCAAAGTGTAATCCATCAAGAAGACTTGTAAATTAGTTGCAAGGTTTTCCTTACTTCTAGGTAAGCCATCTAGGAATCTGAATCACAATGTGAAGCACAAGATATGAACTTGTAGGATCCATTGGCATGCACAGAATGCTGAAACTCTCAGCCTTTAACCATGCAAGTTTCTAGCCCTCAGGGTTGCAAAGGAAAATCCTGAAACCATGTAGTCCGTTTCTGCCTCAGGTGTGAAAAGCTGAGAGGTATCTTAGTAGACGAAGGGCAGGAATTCTTTAGTCAGCAGAGTACAGTATTCTGTTCTTAGCTCTCAATGCTGTCCTCTCACCCTATCTGTTTCTGAATAACTATGTTCATTTCTGAAATCAGTTATAAAACATTCCAAATACATTTTCAGAATATTAGTGTACATTGTTCTTCAAACTGTATGATTGTTTGTGGCAGTCATTGATTGAATAATTCTGTTCCTTATGGGAGAAATGTGCTCTCAGGGGAGTGGTCACAGGAATAATATGATGAGCCTTTTTATCTTGTCTTTATTGCCTGAAAGATCTCAGGCCCAATCCTAACCAACTTTCCAGCACTGATGCAGCCACAATGCAGCCACAAGGTAAGGAAACATTCCCTTACCTTGAGGAGGCCTCAGTGACTGCCCCCCCCCCCATCACAGGATGCAGCGTACAGGCCATTGGCATGGCTGCATCAGCGAGGGAAAGTTGGATAGGATTTGGCCCCTCCTTCTGTTGCATATTTTAGGATTTGAAATTTTCAATGTATTTTTATCTTGAGTCATTAAACCCTGTGGGCCAAATCCACATAGTGCAGTGCATCTTGCTACAATGTGTTATAAATTAAACTCTGACAAAGGTGACAGTTAAAATCAAATAGGTGTGGTCTTCTCAATTATGTTTTCAACATCTCTGCTTTCTGTTACTGCCTTGTAAATCACAGCCCAGGGGCTGGAGGTTTTTTTTTTTTAAATTTGTATGTTAACTCTTGGATCTTTACAATGTTTTCTTTAAAGCGGCAAACAGTCATTATTACATTTGAGTAGGAAAGCTCGTGCTCTTATCTATGAATTGCAATAATTTTCATAATAGCTGCATAAGAAACATTGTTCTCAAATTAAAGGCATTTGTTTTCCCAATCCTGTGGGCTTTTTAAATGTGTGATTTGTCACATTGGTGGCAATCATGCTGCCCGTATGTGTCAAATATTTCTTAATATCTCAGTGAGAGAGAGAGACCCATTAGAGAGAGAGAGACCCATTAGAAATCTTTCCATTATATGTTTCCCCGCATTTAAGTCCTCAGCATTTTGAGGAACTAGATGTAAAAGTTCCCCGCACATTGTCCTTTACTGCTGTAGCCACGACTGCATATCTTCTTTCTCCCCTGAGTTCTTAAAGGGACCTCCCTTTTGGGGCCTGCATGTTCTTCTTTCTCCTCCCACACTCCTTGGAAAACAAGGGTGTGGCTAAAATATAATGGATTTTTTCCATTCCTTGAGATAGTAACTGTTGAATATTTTGTATAGTGCTTATAGGGTAGTAGAATAAGTGGATCCAGGATGGAGATCGGTGGGCTCTCTTAATACATTACGGTATATATGCTTTGGATTTTTTGGGACAGACTACGCATCGCTGGTTGTCTAGAATCTAATTCTAAACCCATGATTTCCTCATTATGGTACTTTCTGCCATACAATCTCAGCTTCCATTCTTCACACTTGCCACCAAAAGGACCTTGGAGAAGGTCATATGTGCCAACCCCATTTCAATTTCTTTTCTTAGCTCTGTAAGAGTCTTCAGGATGCTTCCTAAATCCCTTTTTGTTCAGATAATAGTCTCTGTATGTTGACAACAATGAGCGATATATGTCCCTATACAGGGTTATATATCATGTTAATTCTCACATTCTTTCTCCTGTCACCTAGAAAGAAAACAGTCCACAATTCTGTTGTCTATTTTGTGCAGTATGGATATGTCAGGAAACGTTTCTCCAGTTAGATCACTTGACTGATCATTATTTCAAAGTTCCCTGTAAAGTATTTACTGCTGTTTTAACTTTTAAAACTATCTGTTATATACATATACACTATGTTGTTTATATACTGTCCCTTAATGTGGATACCACCATGGTGTAAAGGAACTTGTAACCAAAGCTCTCAGATGGCCGCTCGAGATTGTCATCTTTGATTTGGACTGGGTAGAAGGACACAAAATTTGGCTGAAGAAAGAGAGCAGAATTTGGCCAGTGTATGGGACAGAGCTGACTTCCGGTCATTGGGTATATTCATAGAACTACTTGGGGCTAGAAAAGTTAACCTAGGCTAACTTTTGCATGTACCTTTTTAAGAGCAGAAAATCTAGCACTTCCAAGTAACAAGATAGCAAATTACAGTGTCCAGAAAACTGGAAGTGGATATTTGTAATGTTTTGTACAGCGCAATCCTGACTAAGGATCCGGCCAGTGCCCCAGGGCCGCCCACCAGATCCTGTGCACAGGCTGCCTGGCACGTGTTGGGTAGGAGGTCTACTTGGGGAAGAGGACGCTCGTCCCTTTCTCCAGGTATAAACCGGGGCTGGCCCTATCGGCCTCCTCGGATTTTGGCCAGCTAAATAGCTGGCGGAAGTAGAGGAAGCCGTGTAATGGCGTAGCCGGCGGGGATGGGGATATGGCCGACGCCATCCCCCTTCCCCTCCTGGGCTGGCTAGACCAATGGTCCCCCTCCCTCCTGGACCGGGCCACCCATGCGGCCGGCGGTGGAGAACTCACCTTCTGCTGCTGGCCGCATGGAGACCCGGCGCTGAAGTGAGGGAGGCCCACCATGCACCTGCCTCCCTTACTCCAGAGTCGTTGCGAACATGCTTTTTGGCATGTTCGCGACGTAATTCCGGTGACTGTACACTCATTCCGTCGCCGGATTGTTCCGGTGGATTGTGCCCGTAGAGAATTAGGTCTCCTAACATTGTGCAGCCTTTGTACAGATACAAAAACAAGGTGAAGTATTAGAACTCAAGGCAGTAGAATTTTGGCCCACCAATGCTTCCCCATCACATCATCTGTCTGGGTAGGGCAGAAGAACTCAACCATAAACCATCAGAATGAGCCTAATAAAACACTAGCTCTGTTTTATTTTAAACATTGTTTCTTTGCCCCAGTTCTTCACTGAATGTTACCCATTTGTGTTTGATTAGTCACTACCAGTGGGCATTTGTTTTCCATCAGGCCTCCAACGTCGGGCCTCCTGCTCTTCCTTCCCAGACATACATCTGTCACTCTGCCCTGTTTTGAAGAGCTAGCAGCTAAACATAGGGGGATTAGCACTGAGACAAGGCTTTGCTGAAGCAGACTTTTTAATTAAAGGTGCCGTATGAGGCTTGCTTGAGCACCTCTTATTACTCATGTAAAGGCTTTAAGAAGAGAAATTAGAGTAATGGAGTATTAGGAGGTGATCTTTCCACTCTTTAATATCTCATGCAATTCAGACTTGTAAACATGAATGGGACGCATTCTGATCCCAGTTGTATAAATAAATACATAAGCCCATTGAAGGCAAGAGCTTACTCTGGATTTGGACAGATGTAACTGAGATCCATCTGGTCCATTTCCAACCATCCGAAATAAGAGAATGCATAATTTAGACCAGTGAATCTCAAAGTTCTCCCCATGAGTAGGGAAAGCTGTAAATCCTTGCGGGGGTGGGCCGACGGTGGCAGTGCTGCTCCCAGAATTGCGCTACCCGTGGGAAAAAACTTATCAGGGGATGCTCTGGTGGATGCGGGGGGCATGGCCCCCTCTCTGGGCCTCTCCGCGCTTTAGATTGGATGAAAAACGGAAGTTGGTTTCAATTGCTTTAGGGAGCCGAGGGCTGGTGTAACCCCCAATAAGTTACAAAAAAACTTTTTCCCCTGGCGGGACGTCTTTGATGTCAGTGCACATCACCACACCCCTTAAGGGAGTAGCAACTACTTCCTGCCAGCATGATGGGTCGTGACCCACTACACTGGCCTAAAATTTCATGTCTATAATTTTGTGTTTAGACCCGTCTAAACACGAAATTCATTTATGTCTCATATAACCTTTTACACATAGCCTGAAGGTAATTTCATACAATATTTTTTAATAAATTTTGTGCTCCAGCATGCCTTGCACTATGCCAGCCAGGTGTTGGAAAAGTCAGAGCCCCCAAAATGTCTGGATTTCGGATGTCTGATAAGGGGTAATCAACCTGTATCTCAATGCTCAGGAAAGATATCACATTGCATTGTGTTTTACGTCTTTCCTGTCCCCCTTTAAACTCATTACGAGTGAGGGGGTCGAGCTGAAGGTTATACTTGAACCACAGAATTTTGTCTTCGATGTGTGTACCGACTTTGATTCAGATGTCTTAATATTAAATACTGTTAATAATATTTAAGGGAAATATTGCTTTGCATTTTCTTCTCCCCTTTGGAAAACAGGTGTACGGCTCAAGCAAATATTCAAATTGGAAATGTAGAATTGTGCCCTGAATGCATGCACGGTATTCATTCTGGTATTCCAGTGCTTAGTGAAGCTATTGCATTATAAGCAGACAAACCAAATTGGGCTGTAGTTAACCCAAAGACGTCATTTTTCTCAGCCAGTTACAATGAGTATGAAAACCCCATCTCATTGTTGGAAAAGGGGGGGGGGTCTGGCAATCAGAGCAATCGGAACAACCCTTTTACCTATGGTAAATTCCAACACCAACTAGTTTGCTGCTATTAATAAATACACACAAGACAATGGCAGTTATGTTTTCCAGAAAAAGGAAATACAGTACTTTACTTTCAGTTTCACAGCCATATGGTTCTGAGGTATCCGCAGCTTCTACAACTTAGGGAACGCTACAGCCGTTATTTTTGCATGGATGGAGAAAGGGTGTGTGTGTGTGTGTGTGTGTGTGTGTGTGTGTGTGTGTGTGTGTGTGTGTGTGTGTGTGTGTGTGCGTGTGTATTCCTTAGCAATGGCTGCCATTGCATTGCTATTGGGGGCAGAGCACAGCAGCCTTTTTGCTGCTGCTTTGGTGATCAGGAAGCAAAGAGAAGGAACATGTGAGGCTGTTTCATATTGTACATCTTCTGCATTACATTCAGAATCTTTGCGTCTTTATGTGCTTACTTAGTAAGAACTATTAGGGCCCCATTTCCATCCAGCATAGACCATGAAAGCAGCTTATAAAAAACTCCACATTTTTTTAATTACAATGAGAAAACAATAAAAACAGACAACCTTTTCACCAACTTGCAGCGCAAACGTACTCAAAGCCCCGCGCTGGGATGCAGCGGTGCCAGTGCAGGCTTTGCTTATCCAGCGCAGGGCTGGGGGCTGCTTTAGGTCTCCTCGAGGTAAGGCGACATTCGTCCCCTTACCCTGAGTTGAGCCCTAGCAGCCTCTATGGCTACTCTGATCTGTACCAGCTAAATGGCTGGCACAAATCCGAGCAGCTCTGTGTTGGGCTTTCAAGCCCAGGAAGGGGGATAGGATTGGGCAGAGTCCTCCTCCACTGAGCCTGCCCCCTCCCAGGCCTGATCTGTCCTCCTTCTATCCTGGAACGCCCCCTTCCCGCCCCTGTTCCACCCTCCCCCTGTCCCTACGCAGTCAAGCAGGAGCCTACCTGCTCTGGCAGGGGCTCCACTGAGATCTGGCACCTGCAGGCCTGCGCAGGCCTTCCCGCCAGTGCCACGAGCCTCTGCGCCGCCACAATCTGCCTTACGGCACATTTGCGATAGCATGTGTGCTTGTTCCGCTGGCAGAGGCCAATAGGATTGGGCTGTTAATCTGCATGCAGTTTTAAAAAATGTATTATTTCATTATGCCTTTATTCTTGTTTTTAATTTGGATCAGCTTTTGGTAATAATCACAGGCAGGTAGCTGTTGATTGTGATAAAAGACCAGCTGATTAATGCTCATGGGCTTTGGCTAGCATCCAGAAGACAACTGTAGCTTTTCAGAGCCAACAAAATGCCACATTTTAAGGTGGAAGGTATGTGGGAAAATCTATTCTATGTTGCCAGTGAATGCACTTTTTCCATGCACTAAACCACCTGTTAACTAAGTTTTTACAGATTAAAATTACATCCATGGAGAAACAAAAGGATCCAGCAGATGTTTGCAAAAAACAACAACAACAAAAAACTGGAAAGCAAACGAGTCATTTTTGTAACTGTGTAAGGAATGGATAGCCTTTCAGTAGTTCTTCTTGCTTGTTCTATGAGAGTTGTATGCCTTTGAGGGATTTGGATTTCAAAGCCAAAGTCAAAAGGTTTTAATTCAAAGACATGAAACAGGTGATCATTCTGGAGAATGAAGGGATAGTTAAATCTTTCAGATCACTCATCCACTGAAGGAATACAAATGCTCCATCAGCCTGCCTTGGAGTTTTGAAGCTTGGGGAGTCCGTCAGCTTCCATAAACCTAGGAGCACGAAAACTGAATTTCGGGTTTGGTCCTGTCCTTTCAAGTCTCAATGATAAGAATAATTCCTACTTGCACAAACAGTCCCAATTCACAATATTTCCTGCCTTATTATTTGACATTCTGTCAAGGTGAACTAATCTGCACTTTAATACCCTCTGCTATCACTTGCCATTTTTTTTTAATGGATGAGCAAAGCAGCAAAGAGTTGCAGACCACTGTTTGTGGTTACAAGACCTTGGTTCTGGCTGTCAGAGCACATCTGCATATAATTTTTCTTCTGGGTGCTTGTGGTGAAGCTGGACTCTTCACTCTAAACAATAATCCCCTAGGTGTGTGTAACCTGGTGCTGGCTTGGATGAGTCAGCTTGCGCAGCTTCTCAATTTTGACCTTGGTAACCTACCTGTCCAACAGAAAGACGTTGGCTGCGTTTGTTTTTCAGCTTCTACCGCTAGGAGCGCTTGAGAGCTGTTTTTTTTTTCTCCTTCTAGTGCATTCGGGTCATGTTTTTTTTTCCTCCTTCCAGCTGGCTCGCCACGCTAGAAGTTTCAACTGCAAGCTCGAAGCTAGAAAAGATGGCGGCCTCATGCACCAATAGGAAGGCTGCTTGGCTGCAAAGGAGCTTGGGAGATGTAGTGCAAGGGATGAGGAGCAACAGCAGCCATTTTGATTTTTGGTCATTTCCGTTCTTTTTGGGTGCCCCGGTAGCAGCAATATTCAAGCATGCTAGGAACATCACTTCCTGCTATTTCGGAGTTGAAAAACAAACACAGCCTTGATGTTGGATATGTATTGGGCACATCAGAGTATCGGGTCCTAGCCTAGTTGAAACAATGGGCTAGGCAGAAACCATCAGCACCCTGCTGGGTTTTGCTCACATCTGTCTGTTGGTCAAGGCTACCCATCTGACCATGGCCAAGGGGTGAACCTCAGATTTCCCACCTTGGGGTTAGCTGATCAGAACAGTAGCATTTTGGTCACCCAATATTCCATCAAAGGAGCTGACTACTTTGAATCAGCATGTGTTCTGTTACAGCAAGTGTGCAATTAACCCATACCTCTATAAAACATTAGAAACACCCACTTCCACAGCAGTTTTCTGGACACCGAAATTTGCTATCTTGTTACATGGAAGTGCTAGATTTTCTGCTCTTAAGCCTGGGTTAACTTTGCATGCATTTGTAATCTTTGGTGCATTAGATTAAAGATTTTGTGTGTCTTGTTTATTTGTACATTATTTGTTTATTTGTACATAATCAATAGCACTTAATACCTTTTTCGTGTGATAATATACACTTCTCATTGCTTCACAAAATGTTCAGCAAGGTGGTCAGATGCACCAATGCTGATATTTCAGTAGAGTCTTTTTGGAAATGGCTTCTGAGTTCATCACATTGACATTCCAGCCTTCCCAGTCGTTAGTCTTCAGCCACAGTCTTCAAAGATGCTTCACAAGAATGGAAATAAGAATTTCAAATTATTGGTAAAATGCATAGACAACCACTGGGACACGAGGGATACACTGATTAATGTTGGGGAAGATTCCGTTGCAGTTCTTCTTGGTGCCATCATTATACGTAAAAGCACAATGCTGAGATTTGAGGAGCTATTTCCTGTGGAAACCCTATTTGCCATCATGAATGATGATGATGATCTCATATCTCTGTTCTTAATACCCACGTGCTCAGTAGGTGGGTCTTGGGCAGAAGACCCCAGGCATCCCTGAAGTAATTGCAGATCAAAGGTCAGTTGATGGAACAGAGGCGAGGGCTCTGACAATGAGAAGAGGTTTTAAAGCCTGCACCTTGTTTAACACTCCAGTGAGAAAACCCATTTGACTGGGTGAGGCGGCTGCTTTGTGACAGGTCAGCAGGAGGGAAAGGCTGTAAACCAAGACTGACAGTGGCTAAAGGGGGTGAAGTAATTGTCGTCATGCCGGGTAGCAGCTGCAATAGCACAACAGCAGAGAGCCCTGGAATGCAGCTCCTTGCAAGCCACTTGTATGTGATCATAAGAAAAGGAATGAGTGGGGGGGGGGAGAAGGGGGAGAAGAAAGGAGTTCAGATATGTTCCCATTTGTGGGATGCTTCTATCCTTATCAGCACATACTTTAAGGGTAGCTGGGGTTTCAAATAATGCCGTGTTGTACTGATGGACAGTGTTGTTGTGACCCAGGGTCATTTTTGCTAAAGGGTCATCATTGGGCATTCTTTTGTTGTTTTGTTTGTGTGTGTGTGTGTGTTTGTGTGTGTGTGAATCAGTGCATAGAAATCGAAAGTGAGCAAGAATTCAGTTACACATCTGTTGGCGGCAAGCCTTGGCTTTATCTATTCATTCCGTCACTTCAGGGCTATAATTATCAAGTGGCTGCTAAATCATGCTGAGCCAAATCAACTGGTTTTTCCGAACGTTGTTATTTAGTTGTTGGGTTTTGGGTGCATTAGATTAAAGATTATGTAGGCCTTGTTTACTTGTGCATAATCAACAGCACAATTAATGGCATTTTTGTGTGATAATATATGCTTCTCGTATAGAGAGGGAAGGATCTTGTTGCTTATAAACAGGGAAATACCTTCAAAAGTAGTCTCTTTCACAGACATTCCTTCATTAGCTCAGATGAAACAAACTGTTTATGTGAAGAGAAAAAAGAACTACGTAAAGTAGTAGCTTTCAGACAGTGTTCTGGAGAATCATGAGTTTCCTCAGAAGTTGTTTATCCTCAATGAGAAGATAAGCAATGGGAGATAAGCTTCCTGGAAAGATAGCTTACCATCACTCCTAGTGTTTTCCTGCAAAGTATGGTCACAGAGGAGTGTTGAGTCAGTTTTGTACTGTATATACAAGGTAATGATGAGGCTCTCTAGCCCTATGATCTGAATTCCATGTGAACTGATTGTATGCCCTATATCCCCAAATCCTCTGCAGCACGTAGGAGTTTTGATGGCAGTTGTGGAAGGATTTCTTGGCAGACATATAGATGTGGAAAGGGTTACCTGAAGAAATGAAGTTTGAAAACTATTGCTTTAAAGAGAATAACAACCCATTTCTGTTTACGCCCGGCGCTGCAGCAAGGCCGGTGCAGCCAACACTGCATCCAGGGCAGAAAGAGATGGACAGTCACGTTGGGGGAAGGGAACATTTTTTCCCTTACCCCGGGTAAAGCCCCAGCCACCCAGACATTTTTTGGGGCGATGACTTAAAAAAAAAAAACTTTTTCCAACAACTGGCTGGCATAGCACAAGGTATGCTGGGGCACAATATTATTAAAAATATTGTATAAAATTACCTTCAGGCTATGTGTATAAGGTGTACATGAGACATAAATGAATTTTGTGTTTAGTCTTGGGTCCCATCCCCAAGATATCTCATTCTATTTACCGGTATGCAAATATTCCGAAATCCAGGTATGCAAATATTCCGAAATCCAGCAAATTCAAAATCCAGACAGCTTCCCGTCCCAAGCAGTCCGGATAAGGGATACTCAAGCTGTATCTCAAAATTGGGCATAATATGGTTTGTGTAAAAAACCATAGTTTATCTTCAAACCAGAAATGGAAGCTGTGGTTTGAAGTGTTATTTCCAATTCAGGTTTGGAGGCAACCAGTGGTTTGAACGATTCAGAGGTAGTGGCAAACTGGTTTGTGCCAGAGAGGGTGGACCTACTTGCCCCCCCAGGAATCCCTCCCAATTTGCCCTGGGACTATTGTGGGACTAGTGTGAATTGTGTGAGAAATGCTGGTAGGACAAGGCATATGTTTAGCAGAGTGGGAATTAATCTAAGCAGGTGTTAAAAAAGTTCAGAACCTTAGGCACTAGGGTCACATTTTCAGATATAGCTATGAATTTTATTTACTGCATTTATGTACTGTAATGGCATTCAAGGAAGTTTTCAATGTTAAACTTGCTAAAACTAGTTCTAAGGGAAGTTCTAAGAAATACAACACAGAGTTGTCTCAGGGCATTGGTAAGGAGGTGATGGTATGAGTTCCCCCTGGCCTGGGCTTTTGCCTTCCCCTCGGGGCATACTGGTCATTAAGTAGCCCCAGAAAAGTGGGGCAGGGACTGCTCCATTTTCAATAGTCAGCATTACATATTCAAATATTTTCTGATCAGCTGAAAAAAGTCAGCACTCTTAGGAACCAACATTAGATTTTGTAGTCACTTGCAGAGGTGAAACAAGGGTGGAGCGTAGGCAACTGAACTACTTGCCTTCGTTCCACCCTTGTTACGCTTCTGGTCACTTGCAAATGTTCCACTTTTGAATCCAAGTACAGTACTGGTACTGTATTCCTAGAAGACTGGTTGGCTTGTCTAGAGAGTGCAGTCTTTCTATTGGTGAACCTGTTCAGCCCATTGGTGAACAGGTTTGACTGTTTTAGTAAGTTATGATGCAAACATCAAATAGTTGTATATGCCATTCAGGGAATGGAAAGGACAGTGATTTTTCATGTAGTGGTTAGCTGGTATTTTCCGCCTGTGGCAAAGGAATTGACTCCTGCCCTTTCTTTACAGCAAAGGAAATACAGTTCCTTTTTCCAGATTTTCTTTCCTGAGGTCATATTCTTAATTTAGTCACACTATTGAGACTCCCTCAAAGGTGGAGTGGGAGCTCCCAGAAATCTACATTTCCCTTCCTTTTATGAGGACTTTACAGATCTCTGGCCATAATCGCCAAAGATAAAGATGAGTCATCTTTTTTAAAATACATCAATGACAGATTCATGGTGAGTGCTTCTAAGAGTGTTAAAATGAAACCTTCTCATGGCTAACATAAAAGGAGCTGAAAGTTGGAATAAGATGATACAGATAACTTGAGATTAGCTTTTCTTTGATAACATCAACCCAGTTGTAATTTTGTGTTGGTTCCTGGATTTGCTTTTCAGGAATGTCCATATTTTCCTCGTCATCGATGACTTCAGAAATATTTTGTGTGATTAAAATGCAACTGTTTAAGACTTTAAGTGTTCTGAAAGTTTGAAGACTTAAGGGCACGATACACTGGGAAGCTTTTTCTGTCCAAGCCCCAGGCATGTAGTCAAAGGGGAGCAGAGTTCCAGGACTTCTCCTACAGCAGGGGCAGTAACATTAGCAGGAGCACTCAAGTGCTGCCTTTGAAACCTTTTTTCAAGAATTTGAGAAAAAAACATCGGGTTCAACAGGAGGTAAATTTGCATAGGAGCATATGCTAATGCAATGTCTAGGCCAGTGGTTTTCAAACTTTGTAGCACTGGAACCCACTTTTTAAAATGACACTGTTGGGACCGACCTAGCTTTACCAGACTTAAAAAAAAGTTTCACTTGTCTTTACCAAGCACTCAATCCTCTGTTTTAATCCTTTTTACTATGGTGGGAGGGTGGGGGACCGCCTTCTGGAGTGTTTGTTGAGCTCCACGTTCATCGGATTGGAACCATTCTGGTGGCCTTTTAAAAAGAGCTGAGGAACATTTGCCTACTCTTGAGTAAATGCACAAGTGTGGCTCAGTTTCGCTTTCCATGGGGCTCAATATACTGCATTTCCTTGTCAGCTTGGAGGGGGAACTTCCTTCTCAAGAGTTTTGTTGGGGCCCTGCATTTATTGGATCAAGACTATTCTGGTAGTGTTCCCCTTGGCCTTCTCTTCGAAATGCACTAAGACATGGTCAGGTACTCGTGAGTAGGTGCTGCTCTGTTCGGTTTCCATAGGACTCAAGATATTTTCCTTGTCAGCTATCAGATTGTCAGTTTCCGTTTCCGTTTCAATTTCAGGACCCACCAAAAATCAGGTCAGGACCCAGTGGGTCTGGACCCACAGTTTGAGAAACACTGGTCTAGGCCATAGCCATTCTATTTTGTGAGAGACAGTCAGAAGCGGTGGCTGGAGGGGGCGGGGAAGCGGTGGGCCCCCAGGCAGCAGCAGGGGGCGACAAAGCGGCTGGTGAGGGCGGCAGTCGCACCATTTCAGTGGCACGAAGAGTGGGCGGTAGTGGTGGAGACGGCGATGGTTTTGGCCCTCCTGCCCGCCCTGTGGCTCTGAGTGATGTTTAGCGGTGGTGACGTCACTTCTGGCAGTGACTTCACCAGGGAGGCCATGTAGCCACGCGTCTGGAGGCAGTAGGGAGCTCATGTTGCATTGAGCCTACAACCCTATGCAGATGTACCTGAGAATAGCTCCTACTCAACATGGTGTGACTTTCCTCTGAGTAAACTTGCATAGGCTAGCATAAGGCTGCAGTTCTATACACAGGTGGGAGTAAGTTGCACTGAACTCAATGGGGCTTACTTCTGAGTGAATTTAGGATTGGGCTGTAGTGTATATATAAGACCTGCTGAATCTGGTCAAGGGCCCACCTGATCGAGCTCTGTTTCTCACACCAGATGAGAAACCCACCAGATGCCTCTGGAATCAGTCAAGACAAAATACCTGTATCCTGTTGCCATTCCCTTACATTTGGCATTCAGAGATAGGCTACCTCTAAAACCCAGAGGTTGGATATAGTCACCATGGCTTGTAACCTGTGATGAATTTTCCTCCATAATAGTGTTCTTCAGCCTTGGAGTCGTGACCCCAGTGGGGTCACAAAGCCTCATTTGTGGGGTCGTGGCAACTTACAGGAACCAAAATGGCCAGCAGTCTTCTGTGGCAGCAGAAGCAAATCCGAAACCTGCAGATCAAAAAGTATCCCCATTCCCAGACTCCGCAGGCAACCTCGTTGGTAGGTGTGGGTGGCGGAGGTGGGGCCTGGCCCTACAAAGTTGCAACACAAAAAAGGTTGAAGACCACTGCAAATCTGTCCAATACTCTTTAAAGTCATCTAGATCAGGTACCATCACCGCATCCTCTGGCAAGGAGAGGCACAGATTAGTTATACGCTTGGTAAAGAAATACTTCCTTTCTTCTGTTCTAACTCTCCTACCAGTCAATTTTAGTGGATGTCTGCTGGTTCTGGTGTTGTGTGAGAGGGAAAAGAACTCCCCTGTATCCAAACTATCCATCCCATGCATAATTTTATATGTCTCACAGCGCAATCCTGTGTAACCTTGCACTGGTGTAACTACAGATGCACCAGTGTAAGTGCACTTATACTGGCACAAGTGCACTTACACCGGTGCATCTACTGTTACACCGGTGCAAGGTTACACAGGATTGCACTGCCAGTCATTCCCTCCCAAGCACCTTCTTTCTAGATTGAAGCGCCCCAAATGTTGTAGCCTTTCCTCGTAAGAGAGGTGCCCCAGCCCACTAGTCCTTTTGGTTGCTCTCTTCTGCACCTTTTCCAGTTCCACTATATCCTTTTTGAGATGTGTTGACCAGAACTGGACACAATACTCTGGATGTGGCCTTACCATCAATTTGTACAATGGCATAATATCTAGTACATGGATCTCTCGTATGCTATGACCTATATAGCAACTGGTCAAAGGCCAGCTGCCCAGCAAAATATATAGTTGTGCGTGTTATGCAACTCTCTTTAAAATAAAATCTTTTTTTTCTCTTTGCAGTTTATTTTTGAGATTTAAAATCCCCCCCCCCACTATTTTCACTATGGGATTAAACAAAGTTATGTGTGATTGATTTATGTCTTCTATTTCACTACAACCATAGCTGTTTGCATTCATGTCTGATTCCTTTTGTTCTCTTCTCTGTATGACAAAGCTGTATGGTGTCTGATGCTGTGCCTTTTATGGTGATTTATTAACTGTGTCAGACTAGATGCTGGGAATGCTGGGAAAGCTGTCTTATATATTGTGACAGTTGATATTGATTATGACAGTTTCTGGACTCCAGTGGCTTCCGCACAGTGGCTAGTATTTTGGTCTTCGTGGTGTACAGACCATGTGATGTACATCATTGTGCTTTCCCTAAGAAAAAGGCTCTTTGTCTAGTACCTTTTCTTCCTCATAGTTATGTGAGAGGAGCTATAATAATATATTGTGCAGCAAATAACAAAATCACACAAGCCCCCTGTTGAACAGGAACTGGGAACCAGGAGCCAACACCAGTCTTGTATCTAAAGGCCAGTTTTGCAGAGGAAGCATGAATAGTTAGTTCACAGTCTTCTTCTTCAGAGTATCTGTTCACGCTGTCTGTGAGTTCATTAACTGTAATAAGATGCATCCTGTATTTTCATTGTGCTGAAATCCACAGCCGATCTTCATGAAGACTTCACAGAACCCACATTTATTAAAGCAACAGGCGTTTTTTGCATTTGTTCTGTTGATGTATGTATGCAGATTATTATAGCTTGTATCCTATTTGAAATCAATGGGAAAATTGCACTGATTCCTAATGATTCTGGATTGCAGTAGTTATTAAGAGGGGTTTTAATGTTACAGCGCTTTAAAGATCATGCATACTAGTGTCGTGATTTTTAATGAGGATGTTGAAAACCGGTCAAAGAGGGCTTGAGAAAGATAAAGATGGAAGGTCAAAGTTACAGCTGAGAAATAGCAAGGTTGGCTACAAAATACAGTATATTCAAAATAGCCACCACTATCAGTTAATGCCTAACTTATATTGAATAACAGCAGAATGCTGAGTGCTGTATTATTACTTTTTACTTATCACTTTCTAGTTCAAACACATGCTTTCATGTGTTAAGCCCCTTTTACTGAATTCAATGGGATTTAAAAATAGTGAGCTATAGCTGGATCGAAGCCACAGTCTGGTGCGTTAATTTGTACTCTGCTAATTGGACCAGCGGGTGGCGCAGCGGGTTAAACCGCTGAACCATAAGCTGTCGATCGAAAGGTCGGCAGTTCGATTCCCACAACGGGCTGAGCGCTCGTTGCTTGGCCAGCTCCTGCCAACCTAGCAGTTCCAAAGCGTGTCAATGCAAGTAGATAAATAGGTACCGCTTGCGGGAAGGTAAACAGCGCTCTGTGTTCCAGCTGCATGCTACGCGCTGCGGCAAGGAGAGTCATGACCACATGACCACGGAGGCGTCTTCGGACAACGCTGGCTCTTCGGCTTTGAAATGGAGATAAGCACCACACCCTAGAGTCGGACACGACTGGACTTAATTGTCAGGGGATACCTTTACCTTTACCTTTAATTGGGCAAAGAGACACTTTTTCAAGTGGTGCTCCTCTTATATTTAGCAGGGAGAGAGTAACTGTCCCTTTTCACCCCAGCACAGTGTCTTTTCTAGTGGCTGTTTGTTGTTGTTTTTTCAGCATCTTTTTTGTTTGTGAGCCCTTTTGGGATGGAGCCATTTAATTATTTGAGTTTGTCTGTAAATTGCTTTGTGAACTTTTTTTGGTTGAAAAGTGGTATATAATAACAATAATAATAACAATAATAATAATAATAATAATACATTTTATACAGAAATTTTGTATTTTATACAGAAATTTTGAAATTTTATACAGAAATGAGGCCTCCTCATGGTAAAGGAACGTTTGTTCCCTTATCTCAGGGCTGCATTGCGGCTGCATTGCGGCTGCATCGGCGCTGGAAAGTTGGATAGGATTGGGTCCTTATTATACCATTGGGAATATTTTCCTGCCTATCTTCATTATTTTTTTCTGTTTGCATTTTTAACTGATTTTGAGGCTTTGAAACACCTTTCAGCTAACATCCATGTGGATGTCAAAACATACATTCTGGTTTGGGAGTTTCCGTCACACACCAAAATGTCGAGGGAATCTAATCCAAGTTGCCCACTGTTTATCACTCCATTACATTGACACCAAAATAGGAAACGGCATGCACTAGAAAGCTCTCTGGAGAAAGGATTATTGACGTACATATATCTTTTCTCTTGTTAAGTAGTAAAGTCACCAGTCTCGTCATCAAGAGATAAGCAGTATTTATTTGTAATAACATGTTTGCTTTCTAAATAAAACTGTCACCGCTGCAGCACCGTTACAGTAGAGAAGTGCAAACAAAGAGGCAGTTCAATTGGGGTGGGACTCTCTGATGCCCCTGCTCCTTCCAATATACCCCTACAGTTGCAGAATGATTGATGCAAAGACACTGTACTGATTAATCATAAAGCCAATTTTAGGAATTTGTATCCAGGTTGATCACTAGTGACAGATAAACGTTTATGTTGGCATTTTTAGGTATTCAGAATTGTACACTCTCCACCTGTAGGGTACAACTTTAACAGCGCAATCCTATCCAACTTACACCACTGGTGTAACCAGTGGTGCAGCTAGAACAGGAGGCCCCAGAACGGAAAGGGGATTCAAATCTCCTCCAAAGGGGGATTCAAAGGGGATTTAAATCTCCCCTCTCCTCCAAAGCCTCCCGCTCTGCTCTCCCCCGCTGGTTACACCGGTGGTGTAAGTTGGATAGGATTGCGCTGTAAATGTTTTTTAAAATTGCTTCAAAATTACAAATTACACCAGAAACTGCACTTAAAGGGAACTATATGAATTTTTAGGCTTTGTAAGTAAATTTTATTTAGCTTCCTACAAGTTGCATTTTTGTATCAACAATATACAACTGGAACATTCAAATATGCTAAACCTGATCCCAATAATTTAAGACATTGAATAATTTTATCATTCACTTTTTCCCCCCAGAAATTCCACACTACTGGTAAGCTTTAACTTACAATACTGATCTCCAAAATCAAGTGGTTAAACATTATAACTTCATTTATTTGTTAGGGGTAAACTATACCATGCTTTTAACATCTGGATTCCTGAACATTGCAGGATTGGAATTGGTGCAACTTGTTGCAGCTGTTGCAGCTAGAAACCAGTTTGTATTTTCTCTTACTTGTCTAAAGCTTCTGGAATCTCTTCTGGCTGAGCATAGTTTTAATTATTTGAATTTGGCCACTTATTAGCGCACATAATTTGAGTGTCAGGCTGCAGAAAATGATAGCCCCTTGGCATATGTGGTAAGCTACCAGTTACTCATCTTAAAGTACATTCAATTCCTATCTGTAGAACTTCCTTGAGACTATCCATTTCAGAACTGTCAGGGCCTCGTTTTGAATTGCTGCAGTGTTGAGTTCCTGGAGAGGAATGTCATGGGAAAGCAGTTGTGTTGTTATCTGTGGATCGGGTACTGCCTGCTACTGTAGCTTGTGGGCTCTTTCCAGCACTGAGGAAGGAACCAGTGGCTGTGTTTGATGTTCGTTGGCATTCTGTTTAGTGCTTGGCAAATCAAATGATTCAACACTCTAAATTAAGAGGATGTCCAAACAACGTATATGGAAGGCTGTTTCTGGAAAAGCCTCTGATTGTTCTCTCTTTCCTCCTCTAGACGGCATCCACAGTGTTACAGCTCTTTGCACCTTACGGGTGACAATCATCACTGACGACATGCTGACCAACAGTATCACGGTACGACTAGAAAACATGTCTCAAGAGAAGTTTCTCTCTCCACTGCTTGCTCTCTTTGTGGAAGGTGTGGCTACTGTGCTGTCGACGACCAAAGAGGGCATTTTTGTTTTCAACATTCAAAACGACACAGATGTCAGCTCCAATATTCTGAATGTGACATTTTCTGCCTTGCTTCCTGGTGGTATTCAAAACAAGTTTTTCCCTTCTGAAGACCTTCAGGAGCAGATATACCTCAACAGGACACTCCTCACATTGATATCTACCCAACGAGTACTGCCTTTTGATGACAACATTTGTCTACGAGAGCCTTGCGAAAACTATATGAAGTGTGTATCTGTACTCAAATTTGACAGCTCGGCTCCATTCATCAGTTCAAACTCCGTCTTGTTTAGACCCATACACCCCATCAATGGGCTGAGATGTCGGTGTCCTCCTGGGTTTACAGGTGACTACTGTGAAACAGAGATTGACCTCTGCTACTCCAATCCTTGTGGAAACAATGGTCTTTGTCGAAGCCGAGAGGGAGGCTACACTTGCGAATGTTATGAAGACTACACTGGTATGTTCATATCTTTGTGTTGTTTTTCTTGGTTTATAGATACAGTTTTTCTTAATCTTCTCATTGTTGCATGCACAGTGAATCAAAAGGCCCACAAGTAATTTAAATATTATGCCAGATATGTATTTAAACTTAGTTATAAATAAATACAGACGGATATTAATAGAGAGGGACCATAGCTCAGGGCATGTATAGTACTTTGCTTGCAAAAGATCTCATATTCAGTCCTTTGCATCTCCAAGGCTGTTGCAAGCAAAGTCCCTTTCCCTGCCGCCCCAAATGTAAGTCAGCTTGAGAGCTGGCATACATTCGAGGAGGCCCATTGGGCCTGGGCAGCCCTACACCGGGGGGAAGGGGACGAATCTCCCCTTCTCCCGAGGAGTCTCCGGGCTGCGCCGGAGTGGCCCAGGAAGGGCTGAGGATCCTTACACAGGATTGGGCTGTGAGTGGTGTACACAGGCTTTATACAGAAGGTTTTACATAGCTGATAGAATTTGTGGAAGTTGAGGAGGAAGGAACTAGTGGGCATCCCCCCCCCACTACTCATTGAGAATCCCCACATTTGATCTGCTAAAGAAACCTTGTAACACTGCCCAGTAGAACCTTCTGGAACACCTGCTCAACATCAAAGATAATGTGAAAGTCCTTGCATTATCATGGCAATTATATTAAACTACATTGCATTACATCATATAATATTGGGTCACATATGAAGCTCCTTGTACAGAACCAGATCATTGATCCGTATAGTTCAGTACTGTCTGCACTGACTGTCAGTGCCTCTTTAGGACAGGGGTGTAAAACTCATTTCATACAGTGCCTGCTGAGGGCTGGAAGTGATGTCATCAAGCACGAAGTGACCTTGCGTTCTCACCTAGGAACTCATTAGCTGCAAATGACAGAGGAGACGATATGCAAATCTTGATCAGTCATAAAGTAACTACTACAAGTCAGCAACATCATGATGCCTCAAGGCAAATGATACTCTGCGATGTATGATGCAACAACTTCCAGTATGGTTTGGGAAATATATTGGAGGCTCGTACTGTGTTATATATATCTTACTATTGCATGTGTCTGAAGACGGTCCTTGAAGTTTTGTAAATTCAGCCCCTTAATATAGACTATTAAATAATGGTGAGGCCATAATATTAGTTCTTATTCATTTTTTAAAAGCTGTCTTTCAGTTCTTTAAAAAAAGCATGATACTTTGAGATCTTGGGTTCCAAAGTCTCGTGAGACCTTGGAACAGCATTGGAGATCTCCAAACCTTGGCCATGCAGATCTTCACAGCTACATAATGAAGAGCTTCTGCAGGCCGGATATGGCCTGTGGGCCATATGTTTGACACCCCTGCTCTAGGGTTTCTGGCAAGAGTCTTTCCTAGCTTTACTTGGAGATGTCAGATTGAACCTGGAACGTTCTGCATGCAAAGCAGGTGCTCTGCCATTGATCAATTTGGAGACCCCCTACCATATAGAGCATACAGGCATTAATGTTGTGTTGGTGTTCACCTTTGTTGCATATAGGCTGAAAGTTGAGAAGTGTTGTAAGTTGGTAGTGATATTGCACATGGGAATCTTCGTGTGCATATTCTTTTTATATCTTGCCATACACTTAAAAGGTTGGACTATCCTTATTGGAGTGGTCATGTTCAGAGGGATGCAGTCTGGTCTGGAAGCTCTAAAATTTCACTTCGCCCTATTAAGAACCATGCATGGGAAAAATAATTATAAGAAAATTGCATACAATCTTTCATCTCTTTGCTAAGGTACACTGAACTTGATGCTTAGATTATAATACAGATATACCTGTGTCCAAAAACACCTTGATTTCCTCCAGAAGGCAATTACATCCTAATAAAGAGGCTTCTTTTCCCCCTCGTTTCCATCCCCCACCAATACTTTGAAGCTCTTCATTTGTTTGGATGTAATTTATACATGATGAAAGTTTCTCTGTCTTCAGGAGTCTTCTGTTTCAAGGAGTAAGATGCACAGAGCTTTTATGAGCTATTTTTGAAACAAGTATACCCACTAATTATAATTACCTGGAACAGGCTGCACTTCCTGTGATGTAAGGAGGTGAGTGATCAGGAGACATAATATTTGTGGGTTTAAATCAGATCTGGATCAACATCATTTAATTTTGCTAAACCGACGTGCACAACTTGTTTGAATACCTACCTACTGTAAGTTCACTTCACTAGGCTATGAAGCTGCTTATGCCAAGGAAGAAAAAAAAAGTCTTAATGATTTTTTTTTTACCTGAGATTCTCAAGTTGTTAATTTTCAGTAGGAAGCAAAAGATGTATGTATGTGCCTTATGCTATTTACCTTCCATGGAATTGCATCCCATTCTCTTGGGGTTGTATACTTACACATTTTGTAATGTCAAAATCCATTGCTAAAATCAACTTGTCTGATTTCAACTGAGGGTTGCCAGCTGACAACCTGGAGACGATGTCGATGTGTGTCTCTTTACAAGCCTCAAGTTATGGATGGCATGTGCAGCCACTGCACTTGTTCCTCCACAAGACAGCTCACCCTCCTTCTCTTTTGTGCTGCAAAATTAAAATCCTGCTTGCCACAGCAAAATAAGCAGAAGGTAGACAAGGGTCACATGTGGGAACTGTGCATTTGATTTGTTCATTGCAAGCCCAAATTGTAATTTTGTGTGTTGCTATGGTAGCATGCAAAACTGTGGTCTGTGCTCATATGATGTACAGTACTCAAGGAAGGAAAACCCACATGGCAACAGATGGAGGGGTCTGGTGAATTTGCCTGTGTGTACATGACAACGTTTCAAGCATGGTAGTTATTTGAGAACTTTCTCTTGTTGCTTTTTATTATCTCATGAGAAGTCATGCTCTGTAGTCTTCACATTTGAAATAACTAATTTTGCCAATTGCACAGTGTGCTACAGTCAACAGATTTGGGTGTTGTTTCTCCCACAACAAAGCAAGCATTAACGATTCCTGTCCGTGTACTTCAGCAGATCATCCTTTGGCTGACAAGTAACAAACTTTTTACTCACTTGCTGCAAGTCTAAATACTTTCTATGTTCCATTTTTGGTTTACTTTCTGCGTGTTTGTCAGGCAGATCAAGCACAATTTTTGCACATTAAGAATCATTAGGAATATTTCTCATATTTTTAAAGTAGTGTCTTTGTATACAGTATTTAGCAGGGAGAGAGCAACTGTCCCTTTTTACCCCAGCATGGTGTTTTCCAGTGGTTGTTGCTGGTGTCTCTTCTGTATCTTTTTTAGACTGTGATCTTTTCATTCATTCATTCATTCATTCATAGTTAATGAATTTGTACCCTGCCTTTCTTCCAGTAAGGGCACTCAAGGCGACTTTAGTTAATGACTTTAGGGTAATGTCCCCTTTAGGGACAGGGAACCATGTATTTAATTATTTACTTATGTAAACCTCTTCGTGAACTACTTTTTGTTGAAAAGTGGTATATAATAATAATAATAATAATAATAATAATCTGAAGATTTTGCTAAATCAGTTTACTTCAGTGGCCAGCCTTCAATGGCTCTAGAGAGCAACAGCACTTAACAAAACTTTAAGGCACTATTCTTGATTGTAAATACATACACTGTGTCTGAAATGAATTAAAACTACCCCATACCTGTTCAGTCCTAGCCATCGTATAAACATCCCAAATAAGCAGGTCCTTTAGCACTTCTGGAAGATGTTCAGGGATTGTTTTTTGAATATTTTGTCAAGGAAAAGGACGGACCACAGTAACAGTGAAGTCAATGATAATACCTGTCTATGTACTTCTGCTGTGATGTTCATATAAATTACTACATATTGCCCATTAATGCATGTATTAAAAACCCCTGTGGCTCTTCTTTTTGAGAAAGGAAGCAGTTTGGAAAGAAGTGGTGCTCCTGAGGCTGTGTTTCCCCCTAGAAGAAGCAGCTCTTTAGGGTTTTAATACAGGCATTCACATGTAACGTGAAGTTGGCCCTCAGATACAGTAAGTAGAATCCAAGCTATTTAGGGTCGTATGTGTCAAAAGCACCCAAGGCATATGGTGAGAGAAGGCTTCTTGTTAGCTGCAGGCAAAGCCCTTATGTATGTTAACTGAAGAATTTAGTGGCGTAGCAAGGCCTCCCCCCTGTGACATCATGGCCGGATGCGACGTCACAGGGCCCGCCCCCAAGTGACGTCAGCCGGAGCCAAACGTCCCTCGGGTCGGGCGGGACGGTGGGGGCCAAAACGAAGCAGCCACGCGGAGGTGGTGGACGGCTTCTCCTACCATCTCCAAGCTGTTCCACCGCCTTTGCCACCAGCAGCGCCGATGCCAACGCATTCTCCGCCGCCATTTCGTCAGCCCCGCTACCAGTAAGTCCCCCCGTCTGCTGCCCAGTCCGCCCCCCCCGCCCCATCCCTTCCTCCGCCACTGGAAGAATTGAGTCCTTAGCTTTATAGACCATTCGTGCCTTGGTTTCCTCTTAATTGGCATATGATGGTGTACTTGTTGATTCTTTTCTCTGTGTTAAAGTGCTATAAATTGTTGCCAGCCTTAAAAGAACTCTTCTGTGATCTTTACTAGAAGATGGTACCTGGTTTTCTAAATCAATTCTGAATTACCTCCACTAGCTACTGCCCCGATGGAGCACTGGGTATAAGATTAATCAGTTTGTGAAGAGGACTTTCTCTTCTTCCTCAGCTTGATTTCATAGATGTGTCTGTTCTGCGTGTGCCTCTGCAAACTTCAGATTGCAACATCAGTTGACCTCTTCAAAGGGCCTCGGGTGCAGTGCAAGCTCATCTTCCGAAACGTTGTGCATTTCTTCCCCCTTGCATCTGGTGCTTTCTGCCTGCGGAAATGATTCCATAGATCAAAGTCCTGGGCTGTCTCTTTTGAAAACTAGTCTGGAGATTCAACATTTTTGTTCTTTTTAATTAGCTTTAAAATGGTTTGACAGGATTTTTGATGTTACAAAACCGTTCTAAAGTGCTGGAATTAAGAAAGCTTTGTCAATGAAAGTGATATGCCTAACATCAGTAATCACTAAATCCTCCTTTCTCCACCCATCCATCCCTCAGCCCAGAAACTCAAAATGTGTTGCCTTGGTTGGTTGCCATGTTGGTCAGTTATACAAAACTCTGAAGGCCAAAATAGGCCAATATATGTATTGGATTCTAATAACCTACTTTGGCATTTGCCTCATGATCATGTAAATGATTTTATAATGGACAAGAAAAATAACTCCTCATTGGAACATGTTCATGATTATCAGTGAATGGGCTTTGGTGGTGGAGCAAAAGACTGCCTGAGTTTTCTCCAGCACAAAATGAATGCAGCTGAGAACCAATCAACAATGTTCTGAGATATGAAGAGCTGTAACTCTTGATTAGAAATACATTGAGAGAAAATGGTGCTTCTTCACTGGGTATAAAAAAGAACCAGTATAAGGTGTTTTTTCCCCCAGGTGAGATAAAATGAATTGTGGACACCAAACTTGCTTTATCCCAACCCCATTCCTATTTCTTTTTAAGCTGATGTCCAGAAAAACCTGGATTCAAACATGGCAACCCACTCAGAAATCCTTGTTTTATATTTTCCGATCTTAAACAAAATCAGTGTAATTTACATTGCACAGTATTGTCAACTTGTCTGTGATCATGCTTGCCTGCAATTGAAAGTTTTTTAGACTGGTTTCATATCACAATTTGTTACCTAATTGTGTTTTGAATAAATAATTCATACATAACATGGAAATGTGGTTTACTTGAAATTGAAAGTGAATGCCTTCACTCTCCTCTTCTCATGGAAAAGAAGAGATTGGGGAATGTGCAAACCTCTGACTCTCCCAGATTCACAGCTCAATCCTAAACATGGCACCCAATGATGGTGCACCTCCGTGCTGGTGCTGACTGCCATAAAGCAGTCAGTGCCAGCCGCAAAAGCCTCCCCGACAGTACACTGACCAGTGCGCTGCTGAGGACGCCGGTGGGAAGGCCTGCACCTTCCCAGCCATGCCGGAGGACTGCTGGACGCATACCAGGAAAGGTAAGCCGGTGGGAGGGCGAAGGAGGGGGCAGGGAGGGGGCAAAACTGGGTGGGAAGGGGGCATAATGGGGGTGGGGAAGCCATGGAAGGGGGAGGATCCGTCGCGGAAGGCCCGCACCAGATCCTATCCCCCTTCCCTGCAGCCTTCCCACTCCTTTTCTCTCCTCGGATCTATGCTAGCAAACGTGCTAGCCGGAAAGTATTGCAGGCAAGCATGATCACAGACAAGGTTTGAGGAGACCCATTGTTGACCATGAGGCTTATGCAGGGGTAATGGGATTAAGCATCCCCTTTCCCTGCAGAAGCCTCCCGGTCCTGCCCTCCTGCACAGGATGCAGTGGCTGCCATCTTGGTGCCACTGCATTGGCAGGGTGTGTGAAAAGGATAGGATTGGGCTCTCATTTTTATAGTGGATTTGTGACCACTGGTTCTCCGCCAGGCTGCGGAAGGGCATGGGGAGGGTGGAACAGGGCATTCTGGGATGGGTGGGATTGGTCAGCTGGGCCCGGACTGGGGGAGGGATTGTCTCCTGGGCCTGGCCACCGTTACACGGACCTCCCAGATTTGCACTAGCAAAAAAGCTGGTGCACATCCAAGGAGACCCATTTGGGCGGCTTGGGCTTACACTGCGGGAAGTAAACAAACTTTCCCTTCCCCCGAGGTGACCTTCCAGCTGCCTGCTCTGCACTCTGGATGCAGCGGAGGCTGCACCAGCCCCGCTGCATTGCATGGTGCAGAGGTAGACAGGGTTGTCCTATAATTGTACTTATTTTTGATTGCTTTGCAATCATGTTTTTATAGTGGATAGTATTTATTTGTACTCTACTGACCCACTGGCAGCAGTGTCCCTGGGGTGGGTGCCACCCGGTGCGGCGCTTACCTGGGGAGCTCGGCGTTCCAGAAGTTTGGGGGTGATGTAATGATTTAATCACGTCGTCTCCAACCTTACTGGTTTTCAGAAATTCCACCTCCAGACTGCCCTCGCTCAGCAATCTTTGGCCCAGTCGCTTCGCATTCTTGTCGGAAAGCTACGAAAATACGCTGTTTGACGAGAGTACAAGGTGACTGTACCTGGAGAGGGCCGAAGATTGCCAAGTGGGGGGTTATGGGGGCTTTGGTGGCACCCCCCGAGGGTGGCGCCTGGTGCGGACCGCACCACCGCACTCCCCTTGGCACTCCCCTGCCCACTGGGGCAGATAGTGCTTGACTTGCACATTGCTGAATGACTGGAGAAGACAGTACAGTATCTTATTTGTATTTATTGATAGAGGAACACACATGGATTGTTCCGCACTTTTGGAGGCTAAATTAACAGGGGGCATTGCATTCCTAGCTTTAGGCAAATAAGGCAACAAAATTCTGTTTTGTTGAATTTTCTGCAGTGGAAGGATGCAAATAATTGAGCCCTGGAATAAAGCAGGATTTAAATATCTATCTATATCTATATCTATATCTATATCTATATCTATATCTATATCTATATCTATATTATTATTATTATTATTATTATTATTATTATTATAACAGTATTAATAATTAATAAATAATAACAGTATTTATATACCGCTTTTCAACAAAACCATTCAGTTTTATTGTATGCTCCCTGGATGGTTGTTTATAAGTGCACTTAAATTGTATCTTCATTTATCTAAACCTTTAATTGTACAGGAACAACTGGTAAGATAAAAATGATTGTACTGTACTTATTTTCCATTAATGGTGCTATATTTCCTAAATAGTTCCTAAGTGAATAGAGCTCAAGCTGTTTGTTTTGCTTCTCTTAACATCATGGATTAGGGACACTGGACAGTGTTTTGTGAATAATGAAAATTAAGTATATAATCTTGAGAATGTGTTTGTAAATTCTGCAGATTTGGGATGATTTTTTTTCATAGCAGATGTGCCCCAAATATCTTCTAATCCCAATGGCATTTCTTCTTTCCTTGTCTTTTTAAAATTATTTTTTCCAATCTAAATGAGAAATCCCAAATGATCTCTCCCCCCCCCCTGCTTATTGTTTTGTGAGATTGTAATGTAGAGTATAGAGGGAGGATGAAAAAGCAGGGAAACCACTGACTCACGACGTGATCCTGTGGAAAGAAGTACCTGCAGAGCGCGTGCTCCGCAGGCGCTGGGTGTCAATGCGCCATAAAGTGCATTTTCAACACCCGGGGAAGTAAGGGCCGCCAGCGCACAGACCGGCAGCCTTTACTCTGCCTCCCCCCCCAAAAAACCCTGCAGCCGCCAGTGCAGGTAAGAAATGCACTGGTCAGTGCAGGGGTGGGGGGAGGGCGGGGTGGGCCAGGCGGCGAGGGAGGGCAGCCTTGGGGCAAGCCGGGCCAGGAGGGGGCGGGGATATCGGTGATGTGTTCCTGGGCCACGTATCTTTACGCAGAATCGGGCTACTCATCTCTCCCTTTCCTCTTGAGCCTCAGGTTGTGTAAAAGGGGCGAATAAAGCTCAGTTACTGGCAGTAGCTTATAGAACTGAAATGCCTGAGGAAGGCAGGGCTCCTCTGGAAGTTCTGAGGAAATAGACAGACCTCTTTATGCTTCCCCTGGGAAAATGTTTGTGGAATACCACATTCACATCTTCCTGAAATGAGTATAACTTTTTTTTTTTGGTCTTACACCACCACTAGTTACTTTTAAATTAGGAATGCTCAGTTTCCAATTCAGACAGTCTGTACTTTGATGAGATAAAGTGACGTGAAGCATCTATTTTCATTTCTCTCTTTTTTTCTTTGGCTTACACATTCAGTTATTTGCACATGGTAGTGCTTAACATCCCATTGCTAAACATTTTTATTGCATATCTGTGTGTAGAGCTCTGGAATAGCAACACTGCCTGCACCAGGGGCATATCTTCAAAGTGACACGTACCTTCCAAAGCCTTGATCTGCAAACCTGACAGTTCAGCCTTAAAATTGATTGCTTAGAAGAAATTGCTCTGAATTTGTGGGAGTTACTGTCTGGTATGAATGCTTAAGAATGCAGCCTTAAGGTTGTCAGTCATCACACCTGTATAGACACAGTAAAAATGTTGACATACAGAAGCAAATATTGTGTGAGACAGATCTGGTTCGCACTTGGACCATATATATAGGATAGACATGCGGTAGGGTTCAGGAGCTAAGAACCTTTGCGTGAACCAGATCGTAGGTGTGTAAATTAGAGTTGTCAGATCTCCGGCTTTTGGTTTTAGACTCGCAGAGCAATCCTGTATAACTTTAAGCGGCTGGCCTAAAGGGCCGGCCGCTGTATCCTAGACCCATTGCGGCCTGCCCCGGGGCTGCTGGAGCACATCTCGGGAGAAGGGGACATTTGTGTAGGCGAGCCTGGGGCCTATGGGCCTCCTTGTATGCACACCACGTCTGAAGCTGGCGTACATCTGGAGAGACTGTGTAAGGCCAGCGCGGGCTACAACAGGGCTCAGGATATCAGCACCAATATCCCCGCTCCCTCGCCGCCCCTGCATCGAGCGGCATGGGACTCACCTGTGGTGGCCGGCGCAGGTCCTGGTAGGTGGCAGAGTAAGCGGTGCCTACCTCCACGCCAGCGCCGCTTACTCTCCAGGTGTCAAACGTGCTTTTTGGCACATTTATGGCACCCCAGGCCTATAGTTAGGCAGGATTGGGCTGCCCAGTTTCAGAGGGCCATCTCAGACCCTATGAATAGGGTTGCCAGATCTCAAATTTTTGGTTTTCACGTTTTGGTGAACCATGTTTGCTCCTCTGGGCAAATGACCCAATCTCCAGTGACTTGCCACTTTTGTCATTTCATTCCTTCTCTCCTTCTTTCAAAACTGAGTCCCTGTTGCTGGCAGCCTGCTGTTCTGCCTCTCCCAATTAGCCTGAAAGCAGATGAGGAGACAGATTTTTTTAAAAATATATATTTTAATCAATCAGTAGTTGGCAACCATGTGACATTTATTTCATTTATTTATTTTTAAAACATTTATATCCTGCCTTTCCCCCTTTTTTCCCAAGGTTTCCAAGGCAGCTAACAACAGTAATTAAAAGTATAAAATACGATCAGATCAAAAAATAATCAAATAAACTACAATAAAATTAGCATCAAAAACAGTGAACACACAAAAAAATCAACAAACGGAGGAGATTAAAGTGAGAAAGCAATATGAAACGAAAAAGATTTTATCCCTGACGAAAGGCCAGTACTTCCACCAGGGAGGGGGAGGTTCTTAATCTCAAAAGGAAAACGTTCCATGGATGCAGTGCCACCATGGAGAACGCCCCATCTCTCGTTGCTGCCAGCCTAGCCTCAGCCAATGTCAGCGCATGTAGGAGAGGCCACCCAGATGACCTCAGGGGACTGGCTGTCTCATATGGGAAGAAGTCCCTCAGATGCCCAGCCCCAAGCTGTAAAGCACTTTAAAATTCAACACTAGCACCTTGAATTGCTGTCTGGAAATGAACGTGCAGCTGCAGGAGCAGTGGCCTGAGAGAGTCAAACTGCTGAGCCACTGCATTCTGCACAAATTGCAGTTTCTGGATGGTCTTCAAGGGCAGCCCCGTGTAGAGTGTGTTACAGTAATCAAGTCTTGATGTCACCAGTGCATAGACCACTGTAGTCAGGTCTGACCAGCCTAGTTAAGGCTGCAGTTGGTGCACCAACCTAAACTGAGTGAAGTTTCCCTGTCCACCACCACCAACAACCACCTGGTTATCCAGGAGCAATTAAGAATCCAGTAGGAACCATCACCACTCCAAACTGTGAACCTACTCTTGTAGAGAGAGTGCACTCTATTTAGAATAAGTTGATAATCCAATACCTGCATCATAGACCTGTGGACCAAGAAGACCTCTGTTTGGCCAGGAGTAGGAGGGGGTGCAGGAGGAACAGGCCATGCCTGAGCAGCAGATGGGTGGGGAGGCCGGATGTGTGCATATGGTCCCACTGCTGGGCACTGAGCGATCTTCCCGTGCACTGTGAGGTAAGATGATGTGACCGAGAAAGGAGAGTCTTGGTGGGCAGGCAGCAACTACCCCTGCAAGGGAAGAAGAGGCCCCACTAAGCCCATTCTGAGCCAGCACCAACTGCACGTGTGCCTCTCGCTCGGTGGTCAGACAGGCGAACCAGTTTGGCAATATGTGGGTAGACAGGCAGTGAGGCATGCCAACAAAAAATGTTCATGTGCCACCTTGAGCTCCCGTGTCATAGATTCGCTACTCCTGCTCTAGGACTTCAGCAGCGTCCCCAGTATTTGGTGGTACAGACAGATAGAATATGTGTGTCATCTGCATATCATCTGCATTTCATGTACCGTAGATGTTAAATAATGTGGAGGACAGAATAGATCCCTGTGGTATATCACAAGCCAAAGGCCAGAGCATAGAAAAGGTGTTCCTCAGTACCACCTTCTGGAATCTTATCAGCCAAAAAAGACTAGAGCCACCCTATAACAGTTCCTCCAAATCCCAAATGGGCCAACCAACCCAGAAAGACACCATGGTCAATGGCATCGAATGCTGCTGAGGGACGCACTTTCCTTGTCTAGTTTCTGATCATCCACCAGGCCCCACCTCTTGAATCTTAGCTTTGGAGATGCCTCTGACCTGGTATCCCTTGTGTAAATTTGATACATCTCAGTTGCTCTGTCTACCTATAAAAGGAGAGGACGGTTCACGTGAAGAGTCTACTAATGTGGGCCCCAATTCATGCTGAAAGGTAGTGGGAGAGGGACTGTGGCCCTCTGTGTGTGCAGCCTACATGCGGGTTCTCTTTTAAAAAAGGAGAAGACTTGTTTACTTGATAATAGATTTGGAGTTTCTCTCAGGATAGTACAATAACCCTGACCTCATCAACTGAGGAATTTCACAGATTTTCAGTCCTGCGCTACTGCTGAACATCCTGGCCATTCAGAGTTCATTGCCCATCTCTAGCCAACTCAGTACATAACTTGCTTCTGTATTGCAGAGACAAGTGTTTCGATATTTTTTACAAGATCAAGTTAGCTCTTGATGAAAAAGAAAGGCGTCAAGAAAAGAAAGGCGCTGCCAGGATAGCTAGGCATTATTTCCTCTTTCAGATTTCTTCAGCATCACATTCACCACTTGAAGGTGTAAATCAGAAGGTCTCTTGTGTCAATGAGTTAAGTATCCCAGGATAACGGATTGTGTATACAGGCCCAAAGCAAATATAGTCTAGTGCCCTGTTGTTCATTATTATTCCATTGTGGCACCCCAGTGCGCTATGTAAATATCCACTTGTGTACATGCATGACCTCTATGTTGCTAGCCTCATGAAAGCACCTGATATTTTCAATGTTCAGCCCTTAATTTCAGATATGGAAATAAAAGAGTGAAAAAATGTTTCAAGGCAAGTGGCCGCAGTTCTGAAAAGGGCAGGAGGGAACTGGGAAAACAAGTAGAGCAAGCACATTGGTTTGTTGACTTGCCAAGAGACATTGTTGGCCTTGGTGACATTTGTAGAGCTTTACTCCAATGTACATTATGGACTTTGATTCAAAATTGTGCCATTATTTAATAATTCTAAGCCTGGTGTTTCTGCTCATAACAATGATAGTGATTTAAAGATTACAGATTGTGCTGACAGCCGTCCCGTCTTTTGTTTTGTTTGTCTCTGTCGTGTTTTTGCACGTACTGGTGTTCATGTCAATGTCTTGTTTGTTAAGTCAGTTGTCCTTTTATCAGGCCTTGCAGACGTCACTCCAATAGAAGTCTCAGTCTTTTAGAGATAACCTTATCCAATTTAAATAGAGCAAGTCCATAGTTAGACCTTTACATAGGTCTGTACTATTCTCAGTAATTCAAGTATCAGCATGCAAAAAACACAGTGGCTTGGTTGAGTTGACTGTATTGTCATTTCTGGGTATTAAGCATTGGCTCTGATTAGATGGTAGATATGATGCTATCTTTGTCTTGTGGATGGAAGTTGTTTTAATTTGTTTTTCATGACATTTCAATAACCTTTTTGACTTGGTTCAGTTGGGTTTTGTCCTCCTAGCTTCATTATGCCATAGAAATTATTTTCTCAGCAACTGTGACAATTACTTTCACATGATTTTTTGCAAAACATGAGTCCTGGTGTGACCGAGTGCATGAAGAGGTCTTCTAGTAGAGAACAAGGGCTGACTGAGGCCTGATGCCCAAGTACCTAAGCACTGAAGAATGAGGTTAGAACTGCTGGTGCTTTGTGGAATTACAAAATACCCATTTCATTTGATAGTCTCTTAAGTGGAATTCATCAAGCCCCACCGTCTCGTGACAATTTGCTTTTGCATTACGAAAGGTTTTGGAGGCACACTGTTCTTTCCTCATACCTGATGGCTGTTTCTCCGTCTTTTTTAGGAGAGTACTGTGAAGTGAATGCTCGCTCTGGACGCTGTGCTCCAGGAGTGTGCAAGAATGGAGGAAAGTGTGTTGATCTGCTCATAGGAGGCTTCAAATGTGAGTGCCCCCCTGGCGAATATGAGAGACCTTATTGTGAGATGACAACGAGAAGCTTCCCTCCAGAGTCATTTGTCACCTTCAAGGGGTTAAGGCAACGCTTCCATTTCACCGTCTCTCTCATGTAAGTCTGCTTCTTTTCCAACATCTTGTGGAGATTTTCCAATCCCTGTTTGCATCCCCTGTAAGACAGGATCCAAGTCACGTAGGTATGTAGGTATGATCTAGAACAGTGGTTTTCAAAGTGGTGGGGTGTGACCCACCATTGGAACCAAAAGCTGTCCCCTGTCCCCTTAAGGGGCAAGGACTGCATGGCGGCGGCGATCCTGGGGATTGCTGCTGGCGCCAAGGAAAAAAAGTTTTGAAAGGTGATTTATAATCCAGGAGCCCTCTGGAGGGTTCGGGAAGGCCTGTGCTACCCTCCGCAGCCCCCCCCCCAGCTTCAGATCGCCACATTAAGGGCCTGCGGAGGGTAGCACAGGCCTCCCCGAACCCTCCAGAGGGCTCCAGGATCCCCAGTAAATGCACAAATCACCTTTGTTTCCCGGTGCTGGCGACGATTCCAGGGACCACCACCGCTGCTGTCCCCACCACCACAAGCACTCAAAGCTCTCCCTGCCTTGCTGGGGAGAACTTTGAGAACCACTGATTTAGAATATTGATACAGTATACCATTGTTCAGCATAACATTCTCAAAGCCGTATACAAAAAGCGTAAGATGGTTGCCTGTCCAAGATGGGCTCACAGTCTTCACACACACACACCCCAAGAGAGTCTCACAAGTAGCAGCCCCCTAGTGGGGATTCTATGCTGGGATGAAAATAGTTATTTACGGTACTCTGCCCCTGCTAAATATAAGAGGGCCACCGCTTAAAAGGTGTCTCTTTGCCCAGCTAGCAGGGGAGCACTAGTATCACTGGGCTTTTCATACTGAAGTTTTTGCAGTATTTTTAAAGGGGCATCTTGCTTTTTGAAATGCATCTCCTTGGCACTGAGGATTTCCTTGCCCTTTATACTTTGTATAGGTGGGAAATTATTTTTGGGGTGATGACGTCCTGCCACAGCAGCACTTCTGCCACTGCCGTGGCACTGTCATAGCACTTCCGCTGGTGGAAAGCCCAGTTAGGATTGGGCTGTAAGAGTGTGTCCTCTATGACTGGCGGTGCTTACATGATTGGTTTGCAGAGGTACTGGGCTGTAGGTGAATCTTTCCGTGAAATGTGTGCTTCCCTGTCTGTCCTAGGTTTGCAACCAGGGAAAGGAATGCTTTGCTTCTCTACAATGGACGATTTAATGAGAAGCATGATTTTATTGCCCTTGAGATAATTGAAGAGCAGATCCAGCTGACATTCTCTGCAGGTAAGTTGTTTCTGTTCATTTTAGCCTACTAATGGCCCAATCCTATGGGGGCCAGCTGGCAGCGGAACTTGTGTTCCGCTGCTGGAGACTGTCGTGAAGCACCTGAAAAGCACCTTCCCACGCACTCCAGCGGATCCCCAGCATCAGCTGACGACAGTAAGATGGGGAAGGTGGGAGAGGTGGGGGGAAGGCAGAACGGGGGTGGGCAGGGGGCAAAGAGTGACATTTTTTTTGGTTGTTCTAAGTAGGAGGTTTTTCTAAGTCCAACATGTACAACAGCTATCGTTTAGATTCCCTTCTGTTCATGAATGTGATATGCAAATTATATTAACTGCCTGCAGCTGAAATATGCAGATTAGCAGGACTGTCTTGCAGTGCTGATGCCAGGTTGCTGGAGATCCTGAGACAAAACCTGGCACTGGACTTACCCATGGCACTCCCACTTTCCCTTCCCTGATGGTACTTTGAGCACTATTACTAACGTCAGTACTGAAAGTTCAGGGGTCAGTCCAGCTAGATGGACCTTCTAGTGGACATAGTCCTCAGTTGCCCTCCTGTTTCATTATGTATTTCTGATGCAACCTTCAGAGCTGAATATGATGGAAAATAAACCTTTCTTCTCATTCAGCTTGCTCTGTAACAAAATATTTATCTAAATATTTGTACTATGGAGCGCATTACAACTGCAGAAGCGCGTTCTGCTGTTGTAAAATGAGTGTCGATGGAGCGTAGAGTGCTCAGTCGGCGGCCATTTTGCATAAACTGCTGCAAGAGGCAGCAGCACCCAACTCTGTTGCTGGACCCCACTGCACCTGCCCCAACAGGTAAGGTAGCGATGGGAATGTCCTGGGGGGGGAACGAGGGGCAGGGATGTGGTGGGAGGGGTGGATCCAGTGGCAGTGGCGCACACCGGATCCTATCCCCTCTTTTTAAAACCTCCCCACCCCTTCTCAGATTTGCACCATTTAAAGAGCTGGTGCAGGTCCGAGGAGACTATTGTAAAGCGGGAGGCTTACAGAGGGGTAAGGGGAAATAATTCTCCCCTCCGAAGCCTCCCTCTCCGCTCCCCTCCCCCCCCTTGCTGGATACAGTGTGCAACTTTTTGGCACAGCTGCATCAGCAAAGGGGTAAAAAAGGATTGGATCTGTTGACTGTGACCCAGTTTTAACAGTTGAAGACAACAATTTGTTGGTTTGACAGGTGTGCGGGAATGGGCTAGAGGGGCATTTATAGGGGTGGGAGGAAACACAAACACACAAACATTTAGGTTCAATTGAACTAAAGATTTTAAATCCAGAAATTTTGGCTCAACTGAGCTGTGCATAATTCTTTGAGTCACAGGAACTTCAGAAAGTGAGGATGCAAGTCCTTAGATGCACTCTCGTGCAAGACATATAATTAGGTGTAGAGTATTTTGCCCAAAGGAATCTTTTCGATATCTGCTTAGTCTAATTGGAAATCAACCTGTTGTATCCAGAGTTGATTTCTGTTCAGATGGTATCGAATATTTGTTGGTGTCTGTTCGCCTCCAGCATTTTTTTTATTGAGACAAGAAGGGATGTTAAAAGAGAGCAATAATTATGCAAGAGGAAGGGAGTTTATCTTTTTATGTTTGTATAGCCAGACATAATTTCTGAACAGTTTGCAAAAAGGACATTGGAAGAAGAATATAAAGGGGAAAAAACCAACACAATTTTTGTATTCTTTTTTATATAAAATATCTTTGAGATACGGAATTGTGTCTGCAGCTCTGCATGTTTTTGTTGTGTATTTAGTTTTTGAAAAATTCTATCCAAAAACACATTTCCCTTTTCAAAAAGACAGTCCCTAGGTCAGGTGAGAATCAAGCTTAGATCCAGCAAGAGAGATGTTCTATCTGTGAAAGCAGTAATCCTAAACATTTAACCAGTATGGATGTAGGTGCTCATCTGGGCTGGTTGGGCATACTTTCTTGTATGTGAATAGTCATGTGCGTCCCCATCCAGATCACCAGTTGTTATCTGCACCTCGTTAGAGTGACTAGATCTGAACTGGAGCCATTGTGTATTTCTAACCCTTTGTCAAAACATGTGGCATAGAACTTCAGGTCTGATTCACATACAAATGTAGATCACAGGCAAAATGATTTAGGGCTCAGTTGAATATTGGGAATGAAGGAACTAATAAGGCCTTTCGAAGGGCCACACTATAAAGTGTAGTTCATTGTATTTGAATAGCAGTTAGGGCAGTGGTTCTCAAACTGGTGGGTTGCGACCCACCACGAAAACTGGAAGAGGCTACTACCCCCCTTAAGGGGGTTGGCGACGTGTGGTGACGTTGGCGATGTCCCACCGCCAGGAAAAGGGTTTTTTTTTTCTGAGGGTTGCGTTGGCCGGAGGGTGTGGGGGGGCGGCTCCCTCTGTGGGCCTCCCTGCGCTTCAGATCAGCTCCCTGAAGTGATCGAGACCCACTTCCGGTTCTCATCCACTTCAGGGAGCTGATCTGAAGTGCGGGGAGACCCACAGAGGGGGCCACCCCCCGCATCCTTTGGAGGACCGGTGTGACCCTTGGTAAGTAAATAACCCACCTTTTTCCCCACTGGCGGCGCAATCCCGGGAGCACCGCCACCGCTGGCAGCCCGCCCCCGCAAGAACGTACAACTTTCCCTATTCATGGGGAGAACGTTGAGAACCACTGAGTTAGGGAATTGTCTCAGATTTAATAAAGAATATAGTGTGTGTGGAAGGGTTACCTTTTTGTACGACACACAAAGGTGCTTTTTCTAATGTACACAAGGGCACCATATGGACTATGGGCAGTCCTGGGCAGAAATACTCAAGGAAGGGGAATAATGGGTCCTATCTCTATCATATTCACAAAAACAGTGCAGAAGTTTAGATATTCTTCATTCTTAAAGAGGAGTTCATATTTGTATTCCTCTCTCAGTCTCACTCCTCTCTGTATGAACAGTACAGGTGTGGGTATTAAACTAAAGTCACTGTTTACATCAGCCTGGCTGGAGATATATAGTGGTGTATTATTTACATAGTTATTCTTAACTTTTTCTTCTCTCATTCTTGTGCAGTGGAAACTTTTGTTCAAGTAATCAATCATGACAAACCCAACCTGTTCAATTCAACAGGCCCTTGTGTACTTTTGGTGTAGATATTTGTTTTGTTATTACTTTACTTACAGCAATGAATAGTTACTGGGCTGGTTAAACTAGTCCATGAAGCTAATCTGACACTTGCTACTTTATCGTGTCCAATCTTTAAAAGACGTTTAAATGGGAAAGACAGGAAGCAGTGTTGTTAGTTGCAGAGTTAGAACTTCTGCAATTTTCTGGGAAGAAAAATGTTCTCTTTGTTCCTCATTACCTTATCTGACAGTTCTGTAAGATTCCAGCTTGAAAGAGAAAGCCACAAGAATGCACATTCTTTCCCTAGGTACCAACCGTTTATACTATCTGTATTTGCCCTACGCATTTATATTTTTTTATTTTGCCAGAAAAAGCATTTTCACTCTTATTTTTTGCTAAAGTTTTAGGGCTGCCAACTGATTCAACAGTTGTATCCATGCAAATACAGTACAGTGGGACCTTTCTATCCGTGGATCCGGGATCCGCGGATTTGACGTACCATGGGTCCCAGATCTGCAGGGTCCACTTTGAGAACGCTAAAAACAGAAAGGAAAAAAACTCCACCCAATTCCCGTTTTGCACCTTTGCACGGCCAAACCGCACTGTTTCGAAGCCTCTGTAGGGCTGCTGCAAGCTGTACGAACCACTTCCAGGTCGTACAAAGGCTCTGATCTCCTCCCAGCCTTGCCCCAAGGTGCATTGTGGGGCAAGCCTGGGAGGAGATCAGAGCCTTCGCGTGACTCGAAAGTGGATCGTTCAGCTTGCAGAAGCCCTACAGAGGCTTGGAAACAGTGTGGTTTGATCGCGCAAAGGTACAAATGGGGATTGGGGGAGTTTCTTCCTTTTTACAGCGTTCTGAATGTGGACCCTGGTATCTGCGAATTCTCGGTATCTGCAGGGGGGTCTGGAATGGAACTCCTGCGGATATCAAGGTCCCACTATATACTATTTGTATCCATATTTGTATCCAAACAAATATACGGTAGGATGTTATTTTTTAATATTGTTATGCCTTTTATTGGCATAGTTTGCATAACGCCCATATTAACAAGTCACAGTCGGTGGTCTTGTCATTTATTTATAAGGGGCATCTGGGTGCCACAAGGCTTGTGGAAGTTTTTTTAGTTTTGGAAACCATGTCCGTGGCTGCTAGTGTTGTGTCAGCCTCACTGCACCCACTTCCAAGGCAGACTTCTTCCTCGCCTTGTCACCTCTTCCCCTTGCTGTATTCAAGACATTCAAAATGGGGGGACGGGGACACACAACACAATTGTATTAATCTGGTTGTTTTATTTTGTATATTTTCTCCATGGTGTTATCTAACATTTTTTGCTAAGCGCAAAAATGAAAACTATTGAACAGTGCAATCTTTAAGGTGACTCTCTTGCATGTAACTTTTCAGGGGAAACCACTACGACAGTTGCACCACTTGTTCCAGGAGGTGTTAGTGATGGACAGTGGCACTCTGTTCAAGTGCAGTACTATAACAAGGTAAGAGAAGACGTTTTAATCAGCAAATATGATTTTGCAAATATGATTTTATTTAAACAGACTGACTTATCTACTAAAACAAACTAGACTTAAGTAATGGCCTAATCCTATGTGCGCATTGTGCTGGTGGACCACATGGGCCCCTGGCGCAGCAGCCTCTCCACCGTTCTGTGGAGAGCTTCTGCTGGTGCAAAGCTCAGATCAGCCGTTAATCGACCCCAGCCAGAAATTCAGGGGTGGGACGCGGGAGGATCTCGGTGGCAGCAGTGTCCACAGGATCTGGAGTCCCGGGACTGACATGCCCCATGCGGCGGAACAGATCTATGCTAGCAAAAGAGCTGGCGTAGAACTGAGAAGGCTCATAGGGGCCCAGGCAATGGTGGACTAGGTAGATAAAAAATTTCTTTACCTCTCCCGGCTGACCTGGTCCCCTGCTGGCATGCAGGATATAGCAGAGGCTGCACTGGCCAGTGGGAGATAGGATTAGGTCACAATTATAGATCTGTCTTTGGCAGAAGTACCAGTACATAGCTGGAAAGGAATTATTTGTTGAGAACATTTATCTACCCATGCTATGCTTTTGATAGAAATTTGATTCTGGTTCAGGTTCACGGCAACCAAGAGATTTTCAGTCTGGATTCAGCTTGATTCACTGAAGACTATTTTGTGATCCAACTTTTGGATTGTGTTCAGGTTCAGTTTGTCTCCCTGGTTGCAAGTAGCCATATCTGTGCAACACACAGATATGGCTACTTGCAACCAGGGAGACAAACTGAACCTGAACACAACCCAAAAGTTGGATCACAAAATCGTCTTCAGTGAATCAAGCTGAATCCAGACTGAAAATCTCTTGGTTGCCGTGAACCTGAATGTTTTAAGTCTTTGATGGCAGCTTTTTAGCTCCAGGTGATGGAGTGACTGGCATCTGTAGCAGCAGGACTTTGCCAGCAGTCAGCTTTTGGTGCTATAACTCAGGACTTTGGCCCTCAGTACCTGACTCGGCGCCCAATCCTATCCAACGTTCCAGCACTGATATAGTTGTGAACCCTTTTGGGACAGGGAGCCATTTAATCATTTGAGTCTGTCTGTAACCCGCTTTGTGAAACTTTTTGTTGAAAAGCGGTACATAAATACTGTTAATAATAATAACTCGGGGTTGCATTGTGGTTGCATTGGCGCTGGAAAGTTGAATAGGGTTGGGCCCTCAGTTTTCAAAGCAGTCTTCAAAGGAAACAGATTACTGACCAAAAGCATACAGGATGATACGTATCTAAAAATGAATATTATCAATGGATGTGTTTTTAGTGCTGAGTCTTTTTATTACAAGTTGCATTACACCTGAAGAAAGAAATTCACGTTTTCTTGAGTCCTCTACATAGTGGTCTGGTTCAGGCGTAACACTAAACCATAGTTTTGTGCTATATTCATATTAAGTTTGTTCATATTAAGGACAAACCACACCCACTGTTACATCTAAATTTGGGGAACTATGGTTTGTTCATATAAGCTATAGTTAGAACAAGGGAGGATATCAAACCGTTGTTGATTCTGGTAGCCTGTCTCAAGTTCTTTTACAAAGGAAATCAATCCATTCTTCAAGTGTTTTTATTTCACTCCTATTTTGCTTGTTTTTTAGTTGTACAACAAAAAAGCAGATATTTGTAGCTTTGTTTCATGTGTGCACTTGGACACTGAGATACATTTTTCTTACAATCTGTAACACACTCTGCTTTTTGGTGTTATTATAGAAAGTAGCTTTAATATAAAATGCTGATAAAATGAGAGATGATAGAGTAATCCGTAGTTCTTTTGCTGGTGCCGTTCCTCCTCATTGGCCCAGAAGCCTGGGAAAAGGAGCATATATCAGCTAGAGTCTGGATTTCTTAGTATGGTTGTTGGTTTAGAATTCTTAGCAGCTGCCAAAAAGATAAGGACTTGAGACAGCTCCAGGGTATTCTTTAAAAGGAAAAAAATGATCCCACACACTGGTTAAAAATAAACTTTTGCATCTTTTTCATGATTCCTTACGGTTTGCTGAAGTGATAATAGATGGGTCCTTCCAGTATAAGTATTCATGTTTGAAAATGAGCAAAAAAATGATAGTTTTTATAAGTATGCAAACTGTTGATATATCTTTTTTAAAAAATCCAGATACCTTCTCTCTGAGTGCAAGTGAATTTGTGTCCTGGTTTGAGAACGGAAGTAGGGTGTGAGCAGATTCATACTATGTGATGTATTCTCAGTCATAGAGCAACAGCTTGTCAGGGCCATCCCACTAATAAGACTGGGTGAAGCAGGAGCTTCACCCAGAAAATTGATGGGAGATGGTGGGTGATGCCATCCCCCTTTTTCTTCCTGCCAGGTCCACTGCTGTATTTCCTCCTCCCTCCTATCCCACTCCTTATTAAAAAAAAAAGACTGAGACTGGGGGGAGACTAGAGGAAATGCTTGGAGGAGAGTACAGTGGTGGCCTAGAGCATCTCCCAAACAGCAATCTCCAGGAACAGCAGTGTGTGAGAGAGGGGCTCTCTAAAGTTTTAGCAGAAGGAGGTCTAAGGAGGAATTGTATTGAAATAACTTACTGAAATAAACTTACTGTCAGCCCAGTCCTATGCAGGATTGGGCTTTCACACGGAAGTGTTGGAGACAGTGGAACTGAGTTCCGCTATTGCAGAATGGCTGCTGACAGCATGCTGAGTGCTCTGTCAGTAGCCATTTTGGAACCGCTGCCACAAGAAGACCCTGCTGCAGCCATGGGAGCAGGTAAGGCAGCGACGGGGGCGAAACTGGGCGGGGAGAAACAGGGGGTGGGGAGGCTGCAGGAGGGGGTGGATCCGGTGGTGATGGTGTGTGCCGGATCCTACCGCCTCCATCAGCAGCTTCCCCTCCCCCTTTCTCTCCTTGAACTTGCTCCAGCTAAAGAGCTGGCGCAGTTCTGAGGAAACCCATTGCGGAGTGGGAGGCTTACGGAAGGGTAAGTGGATTTAAATCTCCGTTCCCCTCCGAATCCTCCTGATTCCACCACCACCACCCCGATACAGTGCATTCCTTTTCAATGCAGCTGCAGCAGCGCGGGGGGGGGGGAGGAATAGGATTGGGCTCTAGCTAGAGACAAAAGAGGAGGCTTCTAACCTGCATGAGGTCACAGAAGCTTCAAGGGCTTTGCAGTATAATGGGAAAGCATGCAGCATTCTTGTTTTTAGGATTGTGCAACAGGCTCTTTTTATGTGCTTGAGCTAAGACAGAAGCTTGCCTTCTGCGCCCCTTTTCCCTTAAGGCTTCCCCAGTGTGATTTAGACAGAGATCACTGCTTTTGCCCCTAGATGTACTTATTTGGAGTCAGTTTGTTGGCAGACTCTTGTTTTAACAAAGTCTAAAGATAAAAAAAAGTCTTTGCGAAGAGTTTGCTAAGACACAGACAATTTAGAGATTATAGGTTATGCCAAGATAAATGGATGTTGTGTCTAAACTTGATATGACTAAGACGTGTTCGAATAACTCAGCTATATTGCTTCCCTTAAATTACACATAAAGTGCAGGTACAAAAAGGAGGTAACATTTCTGTTCGTTTCAGTTCCGCATTTCCAGGTCCCTTTCTCCTCTTTCTAATTTCACGGAAAACAAACAATGTTAACCTAGCAACTCCATTGTCTTTCATTCTGAAGACAATATTTCCACATATGTCTTCTCTTTATTCTACTAACATAGTTCATGACTATGTTTGGCCACTTTTAACAACCACTGTGAGCCATCTTGTCTGCTCTCAACATATTTTCTTGTACCTCTCTAGGCTGATGTTTGTTCATAGTTCTCTCTCTCTCTCTCTCTCTCTCTCTCTCTCTCTCTCTCTCACACACACACACACACACACACACACACACACACACACACACACACACACACACTCCAGCTGTTGTAGGTGTTGTCTCTCCAAGATGCTGTGTACTCAAAATAGCTCACTTACTAATGGCCAGATCGATAATAAGTGGCCATCAAGGAACTTCCACTATCAATTTTATTTATTTTAGTGTACTCCATATTTAGTGTACTTCATATAACTGTTTAAGAAACTACCTTGATAGCCTCTTTCCGCTTTAGTTACTGAGGCTCTCCCAAACTTCTGCAGATATTTGTCAGATTGATGACTCTTCAAACATCCATCTCATTGCATTCTTCTCTGTCTCTTTCATATCACTTGACCTTTCCAGTCTTATTTGCAAGGCCTGTGTCCTCTCCATTTTGAAGTGCTCTTTAAAAGCTACTTTCGTGCTAGTGCCTATAGTGAACTCTATAGGTTTGGATGGTTATATATCTTCTGACTTGCCTGTCCATCTTAAAACTCCAAATGACCCAGCTAGGGCAAATCTGTCTTTCTTAGGCCTGGAATGGTTTTACCACATGGTGGATCAACTATAAATTAATACATCAAACATCTCTGAACTTTCATGCTGTTCAGACAGCAACTGTGACTGTATTTTTATTACTGCCTTCACCCTTCTTTCCTTCTCATACTTTTAATGACTTATTTTCAAATTGGAAAGTACTGGGCACTATTCATCATTGGAAAGTGCTGGGCACTACTTTTCCCACAAGATTCATTCATGTTAATGAATCAACAAATGTCCTTAATGAAGTATTTTGGTCCTGGTTTACCCACTGGGAAGCTAGTGCCTGAATTGGTGTTACATTTTTTTTTCTTGTAGCCAGTGTAAATTGCTTTTACAAAAAAAAAAAAAAAAAAAAAGTACTGGCCCTAAGTTTTTTAAGGCATTGGGAGCTGTCTGCGGGATAGCATTCCTGAACAAGCCCCACTGAAATAAATTATTCATGTGTTTATTGTACTTATATATCACCGTTCTGCCTTTGCCATTGCATTCAAGGTGGTTTACAGTATTAAAAAAAAATGTTACAGAATGTCAAAAGCAGAATGGTCTCATGCTGCTGATGGTCTTCTCGGCTGATGAAATGATGACGAGCTGATGGTGAGAGCTCCCTGATCTGGGCAGCTTCTCGTTTGCCTTCCCTCAAGGCACATAGGTCTTTCAGTAGCTCTGGGAAGCTGGGGGAGTGTCTGTCCCAACAGTTTCTTCAAGCCTGGGTGTTTTCCCAGGAGCTGAGAGTAAGAGCTGTCTGACCTGAGTGATGCAAAGAGAAGCTGAGCCTGAGGCCTCCGTGTTCCTTCCAGCTTGTAAATATGCCATGACTCATGCGCAGAGAGCATCCATCCTGCAGCTGCTGAGCAATGTTGAGTCTGCAGGCAAACAGAAGGCTCTGCCTACAAGACCTAAAATTCAGGGAAGCAGAAGACTCTAGGAAGAACAAGAGCAGCCAACAGGACCCCTATGCAGGCAAGACCCTCGACACTGCTCCTGTGGGAGGTGGGAGAGCCGACGATGTGGGCGGGAACGCTCCAGCCTTCCCACTAGTGTCCCTGGCAGCGCGCTACTGAGTGCGCTGCCGGAACGCCTTTTATGAATTATGAAATGAATTATGTTGTTGTTGTTGTTCAGTCGTTAAGTCATGTCCGACCCTTCGTGATCCCATGAACCATATCCCGCCAGGCCTTCCTGTCCTCCACTATCTTCCTGAGTTCGCTCATTTTCATGTTCGTTGCATCGGTGATGCTGTCTAACCATCTCATCCTTTGCCTTCCCCTTCTCCTTTTGCCTTCAATCTTTCCCAGCATCAGAGTCTTCTCCAGAGAGTCCTCTCTTCGCATTAGGTGGCCAAAATATTTGAGGCATTGGGAATTATGCTATATGAATTATGCTATAGCACAATTTTAGGAAATGAATTATGCTATAGCACAATTATACAAAATGAATTATGCTATAGCACAATTTTCAGTAGGACTGAGCAGGAGTTGATCCAGATGAGTTGTGCCCATATATGCTCTATTCTTGTGTGCTGCTCATAATGAATCCTTTGTGCTGTCTAAGGTTCCTTGTCATTGCAGTCATGCAAATAAGAAGAGTTAATGTCTTTTTGCCCTCTCTAACATTGGAGGCAAAGATGGCAGAATCATTGGAGAGGCCCCCTAAGTACAAATGCAACTTTGTGAAGGTGTTCTGTTTTAAATAACCATTTTAAAATCTGGAAGAATTTCATTCCCTATCAAAGTATTCAGTGTTGCTACATTCCAACATTGCTTACCCTTTGGATGAGTTATGTTAAAGTTTCAAGGGTGCACAGGTATCTTTAAGTTATTACACCACCTGCAATAGTCTTAAAAGGAAGGTAGGACTTTGACTGATATCGGCACACAGGAGTTTTTGAAATTAAAATCTTTGATGTGTTTCCAAATTCCCTTGCTGCAAAATGTGTTATCCTTCATCTACCAGCCAGATTATCTTTTTTAAAAAAACACAACAAAACAAAGTGAAGCTTTATCCAAAATTAAATTGAGCATGTGCTTTTCATGGGAAATGCCCAGTCAAATTGCACCATTTGAATATACGCGAACAAATGCATACTGTCAAGGAAAATCAGAGTGTGGCCTTTTTTTCTCCTAACATGAGGGACCGTAAAATGTTGCTGCTTGTTTTTGAATGGGTAGATATGTCAAGCAATCTTTGACAGACTAATTGGGCACTTTGTTCAAAACAAAGTATAAAGAAATGCTGTATAGGAGTTCCTCTGCAATCTCCAATAAACAAATACAAGCACCATCCGTGGCAGCATAACATATCGTACACCCTGGCTTCCTCTGCAGCTGAAAGATAGATTATCTTGTTTCCATCTGGAAAACAGCTTTTGGATGATGATAGCGGTCACCTGTTATGTGACCACAGTTATATTGTGAGATGGTCATTAACTCCACCTTACTTCAATCTGGGCTATTTCACTGTTATCCTCTGGAAAACAAAACTATCCAACGTCATAGGTAAACTCCGGTTGAATAGTTTAGATAGCTGTATCTGAGTGTGCAAAATAGTTTTGATTCCAGAGTTATTAATAGTATTTATTATTTTAATAATAAAAGGCCAGCGGGTGGCGCAGTGGGTTAAACCGCTGAACCATGAGCTGTCGATCGAAAGGTCGGCAGTTCGAATCCGCGACGGGGTGAGCGCTCGTTTGGCCAGCTCCTGCCAACCTAGCAGTTCCAAAGCATGTTAATGCGGGTAGATAAATAGGTACCGCTTGCAGGAAGGTAAACAGCGCTCCGTGTTCCAGCTGCATGCTACGTGCTGCGGCAAGGAGAGTCATGCCGGCCACATGACCACGGAGGCGTCTTCGGACAACGCTGGCTCTTCGGCTTTGAAATGGGGATGAGCACCACACCCTAGAGTCGGACACGACTGGACTTAATTGTCAGGGGTCACCTTTACCTTTACCTATTTATTATTTTTAAAATATTTATACTCAGTTTTTCCTTTTAAGACAAATGACCAAGGTGGCTAACATACTGTATCAACATACTGTATGACCAACATACTGTATAATCAACATATCAACATAGCTTTCAGTTTCAGCTTTTAACGTATAGCTTTTGCCTTAGCTTTTAGCTTTTGCTTTTAGCTGCCAACTTATTTATACAGTCTATTCCCGAAGAACCAGTGACTGAACATACTGTATACAAATTTAAAAAACAACCATCAGATAAATTAAAATAGCAGTAATGATAATGACACAATAATAAAACAGCAACAAGAAACCCACAAATCATAAGAGAGAGAAAGCAGCGCAAAACAAAAATGCCTTGAGTTGCCAATGGAAGGCCATGGAGGGTTCTGTTCTCAATTAAACAAGGAGGATTTTAACAACTGTGGTGCCGCTACAGAGAAGGCTCTTCCTTTTGTTGCTGCCAACTGAATCTCAGATAATGGTGGCACAGACAGGATGCCCTCCCCCCCCAAAAAAAATGACCTCAGGAGAGGGAAGAAGATGGGAGAAGGTGGTCCTTCAAATACTCTGCCTCCAAGCTGTGAAGAACTTTAAAGGCCAAAACCAGCCTTTAAATTTGGCCACCATTGAATTGAATTGGGCCTGGAAACAAACTGGCAACCAGTGCAGTTGAAGGAGAGGTGGTCAGTCAGAGTAAAACTGCTGAGCCCCCATGACCACACCGAGTTCTGCACTAACTGCAGTTTCCAAATGGGTAGTCCCCTGTAAAGTGCTGGCGGCTGTGCTTCTGCCTTCCAAGTTTTTCGCAGCAGCTGCAGAACTCCCTCAGTCAGCTGGCAAGATAGATAATATCTTGAGAACCGACTCCTCCGCAGTCCACACACTCCACACTCTCTCACAGTGCCTTCGCAAGATCTGTCAGCAGCAGCGGTCTCCCTTCCAAGCAATGACCAGGGCTGAACCTGCTTATCTTTTTTCAGACAGAGCAACAGCTCAACCTCCAGGCTATACCTCCTACCTTTTAACTGAAATAGATTATTATCAGATTCCCTCCTGTGTGGTGACTGTTTACAACTTTAGTCACAATGCAGTGGGATCCATGTGAAAGTGTATAGTTGTAGGGGTTCAGAATGGAGGCAATTCTGTGACCAGCCATACTTTCGGCATAGTAGATGTGTTTAAATGTTACGGCAGCATGGGATGAAGTCACACTTGAACTGACACAACACATGAAGGGCACGTGGGAGAATAATAATAATTATTTTTTTTAAATGTAACTACCGTATTATCTCTTTCATTCAGAGACTATAAACGTAATAAAAGCTGAAGGTCTGGCTGAGGAAGTTTCACTTGGAATTATTTCTGTAACTTGTGGTCCAGTTGTCACTAAGGATGATCATGGCCAGAGAAAGAGAGAGAGAGATATTGAATCCCAGTGGCCTCAGAACTAATTCATTAAAGGATTGAGAAGGATTATCTGCATAAACCGTGTCTTTGGAAAAGATTATGTTAATGAGACGGTGGCTGGAAATAATGTCTGTTTCAGTGCGTGAACTGAATGTGGATTTTAAAGACAGTAGGGCAACTGGCATTATGAATTACAAAGTTTTTCTAAGTTTCCTTTCAAAAATATGGACTAAAGAATATTATTAATACATTCATAGTGGCTTACAAAAATGGCAGTAAAAAGATTAAAAAAATAAAATTATACAAATAGTAATAAAAGTTCAAAGCATCAGTTGTAAAAGCAATTTCAAAGCATCTGAATGAAATGAAATGTTAATTGCCTATAGAAATAAGAATGTACAGTATTTAGTAAATATTTAAAAACACAAAGTGGAGAAGCCTAGTGGGCCTCTATAGGGAGGGCATTCCACAGTTTTTGGGGCCACCACCAAGAAGGCCCTGTCTCTTGTACCCATCTGTCTGATCTCACACGGAACAAGGAGCATGGACTCTGAGAATGATCTTAAAGGTCAGACAAGTTCATATAGAATGTTTCACCATCTTTGAAAACTTTAATTCTCAATAAAGAGGTAAAATAACCATTTCCCTATAAACGTGACAAACTCCAGAATGAGGATATTATATCAATATCCATGTCTGCTGTGTTGAGGATCTTCTTTCACACCTGTAACATTGGCGTGTGGAGGGGAGGATTGAAATATGAAATACCAATTAAAGCACTCTAAATTAAACTCAACTCACTCCAAAAACGGGGGGGGGGACCCTCTCTCTCTCTCTCTCCCTTTTTAAATGTGTATCAAATATGTATTGCCTTTATAAAGAGGTAGATAGCAAGCACTTCAAGGAGAGAAAGAAGTAAGGAAGAAAACAAATAAGAACAAAACACCAGCTAGGAAGCAAAGTAGGGAAAAAATGGGGGGAAAGGCTTGTAACGTGGGAAGTTTCCTGTGCCATCCATATCTTACGATGTATAAAAATACAATTTTAAAGCAGCAGTTTTCATAAATCTCTGCAACAGCTAGGAAATTGAAATACTTTGATTCCCCCCCCCCAAAAAAAAAAATTGTTAGGAGAGATTTCTCTGTCATTTGGTTAAATATAAGATCAGAGGAGGGTGCATGCAACAGGACTGCAGTCTGTGGGAGGCCTTGATGTATACTGAGTGATGGCGAACCATTTCGGCTTGGTGTGTCAAAGATTTTGAAAATGCCTAACTTGACTCTGCTATTGTGCCCCCCCCCGAACATTTAATAGTACTTTGACTATTGCTACTTTTAATAGTAATTTTGAATTGAACTGAACTGAAAACAACTATAGAACACATTGCATTTTATTTAACATCAATTAGTGACTTTTTTGGGTTGCTGAGTTTTACTAGAGAATAATTTGAAAGAGGTCTGCCAAAATTACTGCCCTAAATGTTTAAGACAAGCCTGTAAAACATTTGCGAAAATATAAGGTATGTCGGGGCCCTGGGGGAAAACGCTGGCGTGTCACCCAAAATAACCTCGCGTGTCACCTGTGACACGCGTGTCATAGGTTCGCCATCACGGTGATAGGGCATAAAAAGTGGCGGATTACAAGATCATTATTTTTAACATAGGGCAAAGCTCCATCTGCTGCCTTCCTGGCCTAAAGGCTCAATCCTATATGCAGCGACATGGGGAGACAGAAAGGGAGGTGCACCACTCTGCGGCGCTGCTCCAAGTGCAGGGCCCAGGGTGGCTGCTCCAGTTGCCCTCCCCAAGGGACGAGCCTGATCAAATCCTTTCTTGGACTATAGGGAGGTCAAGCATAATTGTGAGTTTGCCTCAGCTATTCGTAAAGGCACCTGAATAGAACCACTTGATCAGGAGCTTTAGCAAAGCATGCGTATTCATAAAAAATGATATACTCTCCTACAGGGACAAAATCTTGCTTTGGAACCCTTCCTTGTTGGTGGCAGTTAGTACATACATGGCAGGATGTATGTCACGCTGGGAAACTGAGGCATACCCCAGCAGAAAGCAGGCAGTAGAGACCCCATGGCTGTTTCCATGACTTCTGAACATGGATGTTTGAGACACAAACATTCCAAGACTTTGACAAAGTTTCAAACCGTATGTAACTTGCTAGGAGAGGGGCCTCTCCTTGAGACTGTTTGTGAAAGGCTAGTCAGTGCCTTCGCTTTAGAGAAGAACTTGCAGGGAGCTCTTCAGTTACACAAAGCTCAAATGCATCTCAAGCGATGCAGCTGAGAGGCAAATTCATTGGCTCATCATTGGCTACAATCCTTTTAGTCCTGCAGGGGGCTTGCATGTTTAATTTGCTCTCACACTCAAGTGCCCCAAGTGGTTTTGTCTGTGTTAATGATATGCTAGCCGGTCAACCTTATAATCGTCTCAGGGAAGATTTTGAATGAAGTCGGATGCATCTGGAGAACATTGTGCTTTTTTACTGGGGCAAAACCTGCCGCAGTTCTGCAGTTGCATGAATGAATATTTATTGGTGTTTAAGCCACAGGCCGCATCAATAGTATCAAAGAATAAAAATAGCATATGCAGAATACTGCCAGAAGTATAGCACAAAGATAAGAGCTAGGCAAACTCCCTCCTTTCCCCAGCAAAGACTAACGAAATATTTACTGCTCATCAGGGCCAGGAGGCTGAATTCCTCCTAAGTATTTCAAACTGAATTATTATTAATATTAAAGAATATTTATGTATGACTTTTCAACAACAAAGTTCTTAAAGTTGTTTCACATAGCAAAATAAGAAGAGGATGGTTCCAAGTTCCAAAGGAACTTGCAATCTGAAAAAGATACTTGGGAGACACCAGCATATGGATTCTGTGTTAGGATTAAGAGGGCCAGTGGCTCTTCCCCTGCTAAACATAAGAGAATTACTGCTTTAAAAATTGCCTCTTTGCCCATTTAGCAGGGGTACTGTGAGTAGTACTGTGAATTACCTGTCATACCCCTAGCAGTGGTTCCCAAAATGAGAGGCGCAGCTCCCAGGGGAGCTGCGGAAGCCAGCCAGGGGAGCCGCGGAGTGCCACGGAATCCTCTCAGAAAACAGTTCAATGCCAATTGGCAGACATCCACACATAATGTAATGGGAAGCCGCAGTCCATTCTCGCCAATGGTCAAGGGAGCCGCAGGTCGAAAAAGTTTGGGAAACACTGCCCTAGTGGACAAGAAGGACAGGAAGGATGGGAAAATGAGGAAGACTTGAAAGGCTGTGGAAAGGAAATTCTGCCAATTGTGGCTTCTACTATCCCTTCAACTTTGTAGCCTGGCAATCTTAAATGTGCAATGATGTCCAAGCACTGAGAAGAGGGATTACCGGTAATTTTAAGTACTAATTTCAGCAAGACAACCAGTTATTTGACTACTGGCTTCTAGAAATTATTTGGAAGGTTCTGTTGTGTTTAGTTTTCTGTCTCTTTTAATTCAACACCTTCTTTTAGTAACGATGGGCATTTTCTTTAATCCCCTTAATGGAAGAAAGGATTTAGCATGGCACACTGTTCCCAACAGTCATTTAGCTGGCACCTTAGGAATGCACTGTAAGTTCTTTGAAGTACACCCTTATCTGTTTGTAATCACATGGTAAGCCTCAGGAACTCAGAAGCTCTTTCAAGAATTTCACATCTGTCTGTGGAGGAGAAAAGAAAGAACCCTAGAAAACAGTGTTTTGTTATTATTTAATTTTGTGTCAACATTGTGCTAGGCTAGGTAGGTATCATGGAAGAATATCCGGATATCAGAAAGAAAACCCTTGTGAGCACTAAATGGATAGTGTTGTGTGTGTGTGTGTGTGTGTGTGTGTGTAGAGATGCGGCAGCTCTGCCAGCTTCTGAATGTGTTTGCTATAGGTTAGAGTGGGTTGGGGCTGGGTGCCCAAGCAACCGTCTCATTGCTGTGTCACATGATCAGATTGTTTTTCAGCCATGATGAGGCAACTTTTTCCACCTGCCTTATCCAGAACTGAAATCTGACCATGGATAGCACAGTCAGGCATCCCCCTTGGTGACTCAGATAAGCTGTAATGTACACTGAGCTTACCACCTAGCCAGGATCTGTATTCCATCATGTGAATCTGTTATGCTGCTATTCAGTAGTTGGGTTTTCCTTTTGCATTCTGTAATGTGCATTGAATGTGTCACATCACCATGACTAATTTCAGTCCTGCCAATTGGCTCTTCATTAATTTTTTTTGCATAATTTATTGTCTTAAAATAATACAAAACAAGATTTTCCCAACCAAAATGGATTTTGTACATCTTCCACAGATATTTTGAAACCATACAGATGAACATGTCTTTAGAATAAAGACTATCCTCATATAAAAGTATTCACCTGAATATTCTTCCTTGCTTTTTAGCATTATTGTAATATCCCATTTCTTACAGTATGTAAACAGTCCTTCGCAACTGGAACACTTGGCTCTTTCCACTCCTGTGCAATATAAATTCTTCCAGCTGCTAGTACATTATAACCAGTTTTTTAATCAGTGCTGGAAGCAAATCACGGAAGATACCTAACAGTAACATTTTCGGTGCATCTATTTTGATTTTAAGGTGGTGGTTCCAGCTAAGGCTTTGTGTCTTTCTAGGTACTTTCCTAAAATATTTAAACCTTGAGTTTGGTCCAGAAATGTATTTTGATAAAATACCTAATTTATATAAAGGGAAGCCAGGACCGTTGGCAGCAGATTCCCATGAGGGTGTCACTTCCTATCATCAGTTTTCATTTTCCTGTGTTGTTTAAAAGAAATTGACTCCATTCCAAAGCGAGGTAAGGTGGGGTATTATTTTGGGGGGCTGGGAGCAAAAATATCTAACTTCTAAGGTGACTGTGGGTCAGGTTGTATGAAACTCAGGGAGCCATTGTGTTTGAATATAGGAAATCCAGATAACTAATCCCTAATTAGCCACAAACCTTACTGAGAGGCCTAGGCTTAGAAAGTCACTGACTTCTAGTGAGTGACTTGTAGATAAGGCTATTTTGGCAAGCCGTCTTGAGCTTTGGGATAGGATGTGCGTGATATCAAACTCATAAAGTACAATATAGTATGACCCACGTATCCGCGGGGGATAGGTTCCCCCCATGGATACTGGGAACCCGCAGATAGGGGGGGATGCTATCCCCCGTGCCCCCCCCCGCACCCATTAACTTTGTCAGGAGTCTAGCGCTGGCGCCAAGCAAGCACATCTCTTCTTTAATCAAAACGCTATAAGCCAGCACAGAGCAGGCAGCTGTTTAAACAGGAAGCTGTTTCACGTTCGGGAGCCTCTCTAGTATGTAGGCTGCTTGCCTGCTCTGTGCTATAAGCCAGCACACTTATAGCTTATAGCATTTTTTTAAGGAAGAGACTCACTTGCTTGGCGCCAGCGCTAGACTCCTAAGTAATGGGTGCGGGAGATGATGCAGGGGCCCCTGCGAATCATGGGTAAGTGAATCCGTGGATAGCAGATACGGGGGGGGGGGGCTGTATATCAAGAGAGTGTGTCTGTGTCTCTGCCTCTGTCTAGAGCTGCGAGGATTTGACCATTCAGGACTCATCAGGATTCCTTTGTTCTAACTTCAGTGCTAATATTGAAAAGTCCAGAAAACCAAAGGCCTGTTTTTTCTTAGGAAAAGGAAATGGTGATGTGCTTTTGTAAGTTTTTGGAGATCTTGGCTCATTCAGTGGAAAGTGTCATTATGGGTGTGCTTTCTTTCCAACCAACAACAAGCACATACAAAACTCAGTGAATTTAATCAGCAGAGGAGTCAATGAGACACAACAAAGGAAGACAGTGTTTGTGCACAGTATTCAATTTACCTTTGGTAGTTAACAGAAGTGTATATGGATTTTATTGTTTTTTAAATTTGTTTATGTATCATTATGTATTGTTTAAACTTATTTCATGTATTTTAAATTATGTATTTTAATTTGTTGTAAGCCGCCTTGGGCATTTGCCTTCGGCATAGGAAAAGGCGGGGTATAATTTTTTTCAAATAAATAAATAAATGTGAAGGGTTCGTTGCTCTTTTCGCTCTCCTCTTCAATATGCTTATAGCTTTTTTGTCACTGTAAAAGCTGATAGGGCACTTTATCAGACATAAGAGTTTAGCATGACTGGCTTTCTCCCAACATTTTCTCATTTCCAGTTGCCTAATCAACAGTTCAGATCTGTGTGGCCTACAAACTCACACTTTAAAGGCATGAAAGCTTGTCTAGTACTCACTAGCTTCTTCCCCTGAGGTTGCAAATGTCACACCTTTTCCAGTTCCTGTGGCTTTATTTGTTGTTGCCAGTTTGTTTAATTTTCACCCAGGTTTGACGCTTGAGAGCTGGGCTCAATTGAGAAAGTGTCTCTAACAAAGCGGTAATGAGATTTTTGCCTACTGAAGCAGTGAAGAAGCCTGAGAATCTGCAGGCTTTCTTCCCTTTCATACATTATTAGACTGTTGGGCTCAGACCAGCAGGTCAATGAAAGGGTTTCCTGAGTTTGGCGTTCTGCCTAATGAGACTGAGCGTGTCTGAACTGAAAGTGCATCTCGGCTTCCAGTGTCTCTGCTGTAGACTCTACTACCAGTTGCTCCACTTTCTACTAATTGGTACAAGTAAGGGGGGGGGAACCTGGACGTTTATGAACATGCTCTTTTCAAGCACAACTACTACTGGTAGTATTTTTTTTCCCCTTTGCTACACAAACGTACAAAGAGAAAATATTCATTTAGCCCTTTTAAAGTCAGGAGGAAACAGGTTTTCTTTAACCTTTAACCACTCAAAACACTGAATAAATGATCTACTACTGATACCTTGCCCCTACATACACACACAACGGGTATGAGTTGCACACAAGAATGTGAAAACTTTTGATACGTTTTGCTAGCAATGCTTTGTTTGTTTTCAGTGGCTTTTAATTTTTTTTCTGATAAGTCTTGTTGTCTGAGGCAGTTTTGGATAAAATACAGAGGGTGTAATCTTGAACACAGGCTGTTTTAATTCCCACTAAGCTCATTGCAGCCAAAACTGGTAACGTCATTTGTCACAGAATATGTTTATGTCTGAGCCTGTGCACATGCGTGCGTAGCAAATTAGTAAAGAGTTCATAATATTCCATCTCCTCCAAAGGTTTGGCTGGCTTGAGTCAAACGTTATGAAATTGGTTTTGTCTTATTTTCAAGGATATTCACTTGTGTTTTAAAATCCCAAGGCTGGCGCACCAGCGATGACACTTCTTTGGCAGAGATAGCCTGACCACAGTTAATCATGCTCTGGTCACATCTAGATTAGATTACTATAGCTGCTACTTATATACACTTCCATGGGTGTGAGCTCCATTGAACACAGTGTGAATAAGAACCAGAACAACCATTACTTTTGTCATGTGGTTTTGATGTTTTCACATGGTTTTGATGGTTGTCTGATTGCAAGTCCGCATGGATATTTTCATCTGCAGTTTGTTTTTCCATGCCATTGTTTTTCCTTACCCTTTCAACCACGATTACCATCTTTTCCATGTGGTTCAAGTAATATTTGAAAGGGAATTCACATAGTATTGTGTTATGCATGTGTGCATTCTCTGAATGTTTGATTCTCTTTATTTTATTTTACGAGGCATTTATATTGCTCCTTTCCACTTCTGAAGAGGCTTCCAAGGTGACTTATGGTACATTTTAAAATGTACCATTTTAATGGGGGATAGGATTCTGCGGAGCGCGCCACCCATGGCCACTCCTCTGGCCCTGGTCCCTGGCAATCCTGTGTAAGAACAGTGGCACGCAGAGCAGAGCCCTTCCTGCAGATCTTAGGATTTAAATGTAACAATCAGCACCTTGAACTGAACCTGAAAACAGATGAGAAGCCAACGAAGCTCCCTAAATTGTGAGCCACCAGGAATCCAGAACAACTGCTAGCCCTGGATAAAAGTTAACGTCCTCATACGCATCAAAAATACATCCAGCTGTTTCAATGGGGCTCAGCGAACATTATTATATAGATGAGGATGTGCTTCTGCATTCTCATTGGCTATGTGCTGAGAAGGCTGATTGTATGTACTGATCTCCCTTGCTGAATCAGGCATATATCTATAGGCGCTTTATAAATACTTATAGTATGATTAGCAGCTTGATCCTGGGGGCTGTATTTACTGATGTTGCAGCACAGCTACTGTGGCATTGAACAAATATGATGGCACACTGTCTAGAGGACATCTAAAGATAATCCCCATCCTGCTATATGTTTTGTGTATCATGAAACTGGCTACATAAGGAGTTTAGGACGTTGCCTCCTACTGAGTCAGACCCTTGGTCCATCTAGCATTTTATTGTCTACAATGAGCAGCAGCAGCAGGTCTACAGGATTTTAAACCGGGACCATTCCCAGCCCTACCTGGAGATGCCAAGGATTGAACCTGGAACCTTCTGCATGCAAAGTATGTGTTCTGCCACTAAGCTTTCTCATAAGGCTCTGTGTGCTGAGCTGGGCTGAATGTCATGGCGTGTGCAAACGTCTCAAGTATGGGACGATGAACATGTGTTCATGGAAGAGCACCTCCTGCTCTTTTCTGTTTCTAACTGAAACTAGAAAACAGAACTGAGGGCGCAATCCTGTGTAACTCTTGCACCGGTGTAACAGTAGATCCCCTGGTGTAAGAGCACTTATGCCAGTGTAACTTGCCGTATGCCGACGAATGCAGGATGGAGACACCGGCTTAATCCCTCTTGGACACCTTACACGCGCAGTTCAGATGCAGGACGGATGCCAGCGCACCTCCGCTGGCACAGGGGCTATTCCGGGGGTGTCAGAACACATCACATGCGCAGTTTGGACGCGAAATGGACACCAGCACCGGCATCCGTTCCACATCTGAACTGTGAATGTGAGGTGTCCGAGGGGGTTCAAGCCGGTGTCCGTCCTGCGTCCATCTGCGTATGTATAAGCGAACTCATTCAGAAGCCTGGCTAGAGCGTACGGCAGGTTACACTGGCATAAGTGCTCTTACACCGGGGGATCTACTGTTACACCGGTGCAAGAGTTACATCGGATTGGGCTGTAATGCTAGTATGATGGATTTCAGCATGGCTAACATACTCCATTCACTCAAAGCAGATATTTGATCCAATCAAATATCCACTTAACTAACTGTGAAAGATACAGATGGCATCATGGTAAACACCATACAGATGAGATCTGGAGATTAAGGATAAAATACAGTGTACACAGTGGCTATGTCCCTTGGATTTTAAAGATTTACATTTGCAAAATATTCACAACATAAGATTAGTATCTATGTGCATCTGAGCATACTTGTGTAGTTTTCTTATAAATAAAGCCAGAACCCTGGCGCATGATGGTTTGCATTTTCTTCCTTAGAGAGTGCTTACATGTACAGGTGGGCCCCCATATCCACGGATTTGCTATCCACGGTTTCAGTTATCCACGGATTGTGGGGACCCCCCAGGCTTTTACTTTTTTCCCAGTAAGCTTCGTTTCTTCCTTAAACAAAAAGGAGAAGCAGCCTCTGGCTGCTTATTGCAGGCAAGTAGAACGAGACTAAGTCCTAGAGAGGCTCTGCAAGAAACCTTACAGAGCCTCTCTAGGACTTAGTCTCGTTCTACTTGCCTGCAATGGAGGCTGCTTCTCTGTTTTAAGGAAGAAACAAAGCTTGCTGAAAGAAAAATAAGAGCTGGGGGGGCACGCATGCTTGCCTGCAGGGGAGGCAGGGTGGGGGGCCCTCAGGAAACCATGGAGGGGGTGTTCGCTCTTATCCACGGTTTCAAGTATCCATGGAGGGGCCTGGAACATATCCCCAGCTGCTACGGGGGTCCACCTGTAGTTTAGAATACAAGTGACTTGGGTCCCATTCTCATGATCCTCTCAGCACATGGCAGCCACGATGTTGAGCCATGCTGAAACATAGTTGCGCGGCAATACTCTGAAAGGGCCATGTATTTATTTATTTACTTCCTTTAAAACATTCTATCCCACCCTTCTCTTATGAATTCAGGGTAGCTCACAAAGTTAAAACAACAACAACACCAGAAAGCAGAATATTACTAGAATGCAATTAAAAAAAAAAAACTCCCAAGAACTAACAGCAGCAGAATAAAAACAAAGTTAGATCATGCAGACAAGAGACAGCAACAAAAATCAGTCAAAACAACACCAGCAGGCAGCATCAGAGTTCATTGACAGAGAGCTACCAGAAACTGTGGGTTTTCACTCACTGCCAAAAGATCGACAACGGAGGGACCTGCTGTGGCTGGGAATTTCATGGCATCTAATGCATCTCAGAACGCACAAGAAGGTCTCTCTAAAAGATTTTATAGGACAGGCAGACTCATGTGGGGGAAGGCAGTCCCTGAGAGTCTTTGGCCATAGGCCATGTAGGGCTTTGAAGGTCAAAACCAGCACCTTGAATTGCACCTACTAGTAGCCAATGCAGCTGCCTCAACAGCAGTGTTATATGACTACATGCTGACGGTATGTGTACATAGAGAGTAGCCTTTTGAGCACTGATGGCTGTGTGCAAAAACCAGTGCATCTGAATGCGTTCAGTTACACATCTGAAACTGGTGTGTATGTGACCCTCTTAGCTCATGGTAGCCATGACTAGAAGTCACCTCTGATTGCCATGCACTGAGCCAGTCCTGAGAATGGTAAGATCCAGCTGCCACAACTGGAGGGCCAGCAAGTATCTTGAGTAGAGGGGACAAAACAGAGCACAGAGGCAGCACTGCTTCTTTCAGCAACAAAATGCCTAGCCTGATGCACAATAGTGGTACTTTATAGAAATAAAATAAATATAAAATGCAATGGGGTCATTTGGGGGCAATTATTTATTAGTAATTAAGCCCTTTGTTCTTCCTACCCACCTCGTTCTCCTTTTCAGCCTCTCTTTTTAACAGCATGTGGTCTTTGAAGCCTGGATCACAATCTGTTTCCATACAAACAGCATGCAGAAAATCAGCACGAAGTACATTTTCAGCACTGCAAGAGTGAAGTACATTTTTCAGCACTATAAGCAGGGACTTTGTTGAATAGCTTCCATTAACAATAATAGCAGTCATGCTGGTAAATTCAGCTGCACGATACTGAACATGTGCTCCTGAATGCAAAGTGACTGCATATTACCTGCTAATGAATGATGGCTTTCAGCTAACATGGGTTTTAATAGGATAAGCCTGGGTGAGTGAACGCATTCTTACAAAAGAATTTGAAAGGCATCATAGCAGGCTCTCTGAAACGGAGGTGACTGTAAAATTATACAGTGGGAACACCTTCCTTCCACCACTGGCCAGGTCATGCCTCCATACCCACTTCCTTCAGTTTAAAGCATCCCTTCATTTTCATGAAATGCCGCCTTGCACTTGAGAGCAAGTGCTAAGTGCAAAAACATAAGTGGACGGTGACTGTTGTAAACACTGCACATATTTGTAAATCGCTGCTCTCTCCTTTTAAAATACAGCAAGTCCTCACTTGATGAGATTCTTGATGAGAGTGAAAGAGGAGAGTGCAAAAGTTGGCTTGAAACTCAACATTAATAAAACTAAGATCATGGCATCTGGTCCCATCAATTCCTGGCAAATAGAAGGGGCAGAAATGGAAGCAGTAACAGATTTTACTTTTTTGGGCTCCAAGATCACTGCAGACGGAGACAGCAGCCATGAAATTAAAAGACGCTTACTCCTTGGAAGGAAAGCTATGGCAAACTTAGACAGCATAATAAAAAGCAGAGATATCACCATGCCAACAAAAGTTCGTATAGTCAGGGTGATGGTGTTCCCAGTAGCAATGTATGGTTGCGAGAGTTGGACCATAAGGAAGGCTGAGCGCCGAAGAATAGATGCTTTCGAACTGTGGTGCTGGAGAAGACTCCTGAGAGTCCCTTGGACTGCTAGGAGATCAAATCAGTCAATCCTGAATGAAATCAACCCTGACTGTTCCCTGGAAGGACAGGTACTGAGGCTGAAACTCAAATATTTAGGCCACCTAATGTGAAGAGAGGACTCTCTGGAGAAGACTCTGATGCTGGGAAAGATTGAAGGCAAAAGGAGAAGGGGAAGGCAAAGGATGAGATGGTTAGACAGCATCACCGAAGCAACGAACATGAAAATGAGCGAACTCAGGAAGATAGTGGAGGACAGGAAGGCCTGGCGGGATATGGTTCATGGGATCACGAGGGGTCGGACACGACTTAACAACTGAACAACAACAACAAAGTCCTCACTGAAAGTTGTCGATAGGTTCTTGAAAACTGCAACTTTAAGTGAAATGGCATATTTCTGGCCACAGAAACATCCCCAAACTTCTAAATAAAGACCCCCAAACACTTCTAATATAAAACATTGAAATAAATGTTAGCTTTCTGGGCTGGAGAAAACCCACGCAGACATGGGAGAATGAAACAACTTTAAGTGAGGACTTGCTGTATACAGAAACAAGGAGCTAATCCTTCCTCAGCTGCTGCTTCCATTTATTTTTAAATGGCAAGCGTCAGCTTAAACGTGCACTGGTCAGAGTATCCATGCCTTTTACGATCAGGTGTCTGTACAAAAGATAGTGTCAGAACTCACTGTCAGAGCATTCATCAGTAAAGCAAATATATTTCCAAGTGACAAAAGCACAGGCCCCTGTACTGGCCTCCACTCTAAAACACAAATGAGGAGAACTGTACTGGAGAATCCATTCATAGAATGTTCTGTAAGCAGTGACACATCGTTCTGTTCTCCCCCAGAAATTGGTTTGGGGTCAGTCAAGAAGCAACATGCTCTCAGTTTGAATCAGGGCTGGTTTTACCACTAGGTGGCTACCTAGGGCAACGTTTCATCAAATCTTGCTCTAGTAGTTGCATGTGGAAAGGAGTTTCTCTTTCCAGAGTTTCATTGGTATGATGTATGCAGCTGCTTTTCAGGAACACCAGGGGAAAGAAAAAGGTGGAAGTCCAGGTACTCTAAAGGAGGCAAGAGAGAGCTAGGAAACTGCAAGGAAGAGCAGTCACCTGAGCGAGGGTAGATCTGAAATGTGGGTAATGAACTTAGCAAATTGTTGGAGCTGGGAACTGAGATATACTCAGGAAAGCAGGGACTGTGAAGCCCAAATGCTTAGTATCTTGATGGATGGAGGTGAAGGACAGAGGCATTTTAACATGTCATCTGAGATGCCAAAATATTTTTGGATGCCATTCCTGGACCTGGTTAAAGGTCTTGGGAAGAATTCCCAAAACAACTGTGAGTTGCCAGCTTGATTAAGAAAAAAGTAGCTGTGCTCCTTCCCTGAAGAAAGAAGACAGGACGATCACATTGCCAGTTTCTGAAGTGTTTGTTCCTAATCTGCGTACTGTGTCATAGAATCACTCGCTTCTCAAACGTAACTGTTCCATCTTTGAAAAATGAGGAAGACTCTGTGATATCAGCTTGGCGGGTGTTTAAGAAAAGATTCCGACGAAGGAGCGGCAGTTTCCTTACTGCTGCAACTGCATGTTTCTATTCAAAAGATACACTGCTTATGGGCAGGGCCAGCCCACCCATCAGACTGAGGGTGGTGGTCCCCTCAAGCAGCAGATTGGCAGACTGCCCCCTCACGGCCACGGTTCCACCTCCTGGATTGGAAAAGGAAGAGGGGTACTGGGCAGAAAAAGAAGTGTGGAGGAGAGGAGTGGGGTGGCTAAAGCATCTCAGTGCTCGGTCTAGCGCACCACTCTCCTCCACTCTTCCAGTTCCCCTCTGTCCCCTACTTCCTTTTCCCATCCAAGAAGTAGGAGGAGTAGAGGCTAGTGGCCTGGGTAGAGGTATTGGGGGGGGGGAGCATTTGGCATGCTGCCTTCAGGCTCCAGGATAACTTGAGCCAATCCTGCTTATAGAAATCTGAGAAATAAGACCTTTCTGAAGCCTAACAGTGCAATCCGACTTAACTTTTGTGCCAGTTTAAGCAGCGGCACAGCGAGAACGGGAGGCCCCAGAACGGAAAAGGGATTCAAATCCCCTTTGAATTCCTCTTTTGGAGGGGATTTGAATCCCTTTTCCATTCTGGGGCCTCCCTTTCTCGCTGCGCCGCTGGTTAAAGGTAAAGGTAAAGGTATCCCCTGACAATTAAGTCCAGTTGTGTCCGACTCTAGGGTGTGGTGCTCATCTCCATTTCAAAGCCGAAGAGCCAGCGTTGTCCGAAGACGCCTCCGTGGTCATGTGGCCGGCATGACTCTTCTTGCCGCAGCGCGTAGCATGCAGCTGGAACACGGAGTACTGTTTACCTTCCCGCAAGCGGTACCTATTTATCTACCCGCATTAACATGCTTTGGAACTGCTAGGTTGGCAGGAGCTGGCCAAGCAACGAGCGCTCACCCTGTCGCGGGAATCGAACTGCCGACCTTTCAATCGACAGCTTATGGTTCAGCGGTTCTCACAAAGAGCCAATGAGGAGGTAAACCAGTGTCTGGGATGTGCCACGTCAGAGACTAGTGGGCCTCATATGACTTAATGAGTGGGGCTCATATGACCCCATGCAAAAAATAATAATATACTGAATATCAAAACAAAACACCATGCTAGGTATCAGGGAAGAGGGTTACTTTCTCCCTGACCTCTAATTTTCTGTATACAACCCAGACACAGGTTTACTTCCCTGTTTGCTCTTTGGGAGAACTAGGCATTGGTGTCACTTCACAGATGTCACGGTCTTTGTGTGTAGAACTGCTAAGCTATGTAATCACTAAAAGTACAGTTAGGAGGAAATGGAAAAAAAGTGTTCCTAGTGGGGCAGCTTGAAACCAGGAAATAGCTCTTCAAAACGCAAACACAGCTTAAAACGATGGTGATTTCGTTGGATTGCATCTTTCATCAAGGTCACATGTACCGGACTTGTTTTCTGATTCCTAGAATTAAATAAATTGTAAATTGTGCAATAACGACATTACTGCTTTGCTTGAATTAATTACTGTTGAATCATAATACTATTCCAGGGTTATATTAGTAAATGCATGTTCAGCCGAGGAACTACAGCGTGTTCACCAGCAGCAGAATAAAGCATGCAGGAATTTGCAGGCAGCTTTGTGAACAGTGCTTACGCAACTCACTTTGATCCTGCTAAAAGTGGTAGTAAAGCTGTTGATTTTACAAATATATTGATTTTCTGTGCAAATATAAATAAACAAATATATTGATTTTTTTGTGCTTATAGATTTGGTTATAGATTTGCTAAGGGATGTTTTTGTTTTAATGTTGTTTTTGTTGTTGTTTTTGGAAGCCTAACATAGGAAGATTAGGTATTCCTCATGGACCTTCAGGGGAAAAAGTGGCAGTAGTAACAGTGGATGATTGTGATACTGCAGTGGCTGTGCGTTTCGGAAGCTTCATTGGAAACTACTCCTGTGCTGCTCAGGGAACTCAGACCGGCTCGAAAAAGTAAGAGGCAGATTTTTAAAACTTTTTTTTACACAAAGTTCAGCAATGTTATGAAGCACATAACTGACAGCTCCACACCCTCCTAGCTGTGCTTAAGATAATTCATTGTCAGCTATAAACAGGGTTGGCCAAACTTGCTTAACGTAAGAGCTGAATATGATAAACTTCAGATGTTTGAGAGCCGTAAGAGAGATGTTTGAGAGCTGCAATATTTAAGAAGTATTTAAATCCTTAAATATATTTACTCACCATGAACATTAAACTGGTGTTTTAATCCAGTGGACTCTCAGTTTATACCTGGTAAATTATAAAGCTTGAAAATGTCTTATTTACCTTTTATATTAATTGTGATGCAAAAAGGAGCTCAGCCAACATGTTTCTGAGAGCCGCACATTATACAGTATGTCAAGAAGCCTCATGTGGCTCAGGAGCTCAGTTTGGCCACCCCTGGCTATAAACTCACTTTCTAATGTGATTGTACTTAACAAGAGTTTACATTTATGCATTAAAGTAAATATGCTAAATGTTGGAGACAAATGATGCCTGATGTCTGATTTCTTTAGATCTTTGGATCTAACTGGCCCTCTGCTCCTTGGAGGTGTTCCAAACTTGCCTGAAGATTTTCCTGTGCACAACAGACAGTTCGTTGGCTGCATGAGGAACCTCTCCATTGACAGCAAACCAGTCGACATGGCCAGTTATATAGCCAATAATGGCACTCTTGCAGGTATAAATTCCTCCACAATTCAGGAAGGAAAGCAAAAATAATAATAGTGTTTTTGTTTCATTGAGCATTGTGCAAACTAAGAAATACATTTTACTAGAAAGGTGAAATGGACTGATATGATTGAAAGATGTATGTATAAAAGCATTTGTTCATGAGAAAATTGAACATGTGTTTACGTGCAGTTGTTCACATTTACTAGGTGCATCTCTGTATATATAGGGTGCCATTCTCCAGTCACTGTGCCTTCATCCCCTCTGTTCATTTTCAGTGCAGTCCCGCAGAAGTGAATGGAGCTTCTGTGAGAGCAGTGCTTGGTGGGCACACAGTAGATGTACTGAGCAGCAGATGCTCATATATTTGTAAGCAGTTTCTTCCTTTAAGTCTGGGGGACAAGTGACAACATTTCAAAGGCCACTTACTGTACACAGCCACTTACTGTACGCAGTTTTATCCCTCTATGGATTAAGTGGCACTTAACCAGTATCGGTATCCCTTGCAATGCCTCTACACGGAAGAGAAGTTTACAGTGCTGGGTGTCATGCTATTAATGACCCCCAATCCTAAGGGCGCCTAGTGCTGCCGGAACAAGAGTTTCAGCAGCATTAGGTGCTTTCTGGCCATAACAAAAAGTGACACACCAGGCCAGAGCATGCTGCTTGGCTGCCACCGCAAGCAGGAAGTGGCTGGCTCTGTGCACCTGCGGCCATCAAATGCCCCCCCAGCACAGGTAAGCATGTGCAGGGGGAGGGAGGAAGGCAGGGAACAGCAATGGGGACGGGTGGATCGGGACTGGGAAGGGGGTGGTTTGGCGGCAATGGTGCCTTCCAAATCCTAATCCCCTTCCCAGCCTTGATCCCCTGACTCATGTCCACGCAGACATGCGCCAGCGATAGATCCAACGCAGGTCCGAGTGGACCTGGCAGCCCAGCACAGGCTTACTCTGAGGATGCTTCCAGAGGCTGAAACTCTACTGCAGGATACAGTGGGTGCCACATTGGCGCCACTGCATCACCACACACGGAGTTAGTTAGGATTGAGCTAAAAGTGCTTCATTTGCTTGTAAAACTGCAGCAAGTGGCCTTAACAGTAAGGGTCACAGTCCAGAGAGACTCCCTGGATCCATGCTAGGGCCTTTGGCCTTTGAGTAACGTGCATTGGAACCTCTTACTGCCTAGCATAGGTAACTGCTTTTAAAAACTCCCTTAAAGTTTCGAAATTGGATTGTCCAGCAATTTACTGTGAAGAGAAAAAGGGTGAAACTGCACAGTTCCTACAAAGTTCGTCATGGAGCCTCCTGGGGCTCGGTTTAGGACTCCTCCTCCTTACTGTTGACAAGAGTAGAGTTGCAATAACTAAGAAGGCTAATACAGTAGTGCGATAACCACAGCTTGTTTTTAGCATGGAGATGCAGGTGGACCAAACTGTTTCTTTTGAAATTCAAGGCTGTTCAGCTCAGAAGAACTACTGCACCACCAACTGGTGTCAGAATGGAGGCACCTGTGTGAACAAATGGAACACCTATACTTGTGAATGTCCCTTGCAGTATGGAGGGAAAAATTGTGAGCAAGGTAAGCAATTCATACATTTAGAGTGTAGAACATTCTTTAATGTATGAGTAAATTAAATTGACTGCTCTGCCAAAGAATCCCTTCATCTTTTCCCCAAAACCTCAGCAGAGGATTCTGGGACACATTCTAGAGTGCATTCTTTATTCATCAGCAGCATTTGTTGGGCCTCCCTCAACATGCTTGTTGGGCCTCCCTCGAACCGAGAGAGTTCCCTAAAGAATACACTCAGCACTCTTGTGCTGCCTGGGAAGATTAATAATCTGAATGTTTAATATTTACTGGCTGCCCGAATCACTAGGTGCTTTGCCTTTTAAAATGAAAAATACAAGGGGGGCTGCCTGCATCTTACAATTGAAAAAATGATCAGCAGTGGCAGGTTGTCTTTCAGGGAAACCTGTCTGCCATTAATGATAATTTCCCTGAAGAACCTCTGATAAACTTCCAAAGAATCCCAAAACCTCTGGAACATAGATGGCAGTCCGCCATTATAGACTTATTTGTAAAGAAAGAAACTTGTGTTGAAATGACTGAATGGGTGGTGGGTGGTGTCTTGCCGTATTGACAGCGTATGGTTCTGCCGTCACTGATGCTAATATAAACAAAATTGCGTATTTAGAGGACTTGCTCTTTTACACTGTTTTCTTTAGAGTCTGGCTAAAATGGACTCTAAAACTGAAAAAGGCTAAAAACGCTGTTGTCAACATTTTAAGAAATTATTAAAACCAGAAACTAGTACCTGCACAACTCATGTGCTTGAAAACACCTTCCAACAGCATGTTCAGATCTAATCACATGAGTCAGAACCTATTTGACTCATGTTAAATAGCGGGTTATTAGTCCCTCTTGCAGTGCTTTCTCATAAATTCAGCTCCAGCAGATGCATAACTCTGTAGTCATGTATAGTGTAACTACTTCTCCTGCCAAGAATTCACTTTAGAAAAATAGTTGATTCATTTTATTGTCAGGAGGCCCCAAATCAATTACTTTTTTCCCGTAACGTGTCTGTGGGGCAGAACATACATAAAGGGAAACAACTAATGTCAATAAAAGAATTCTCAACCATTATGACAAAGGTAAACCCAAAGTCGAATTGGTGGGAAATGCTGAATATGCCAGTCACTTCAGAGAACTACACATATTCATGGTTTATAACAGGCCTGTCAAATGCACACCCCTGGCTTGTATATGGCACTTCCAGTATGTATTTTGGTCACAGGGTTCTTTGTAAAGCCCCTCTTTTTGCAGTCCTCCTGGGGCCATGAAAAATAGGGTTTATCAAGCACCTGGTAGGCTGCAGTAACAGCCCTTTTTTGCAGCCCACTTGAGGCCATGAAAACAGAGCTGATCAAACACTATGACGTGCCTAGAGACTATTGCTTGATAAGCCTGTACTACTATTGAAAACCTTAAACCTAAAATTCTTACTTGGATTTAGCAACCTTTTCCAGTGTTAATATTAGAAAGTATGCATCTTTCCCACTGACAACTGGGAGCAGCATGCCTGTTATCCAACCCTATGTACAAATCTATTTTATGGCAAACCCACTAGGGCTTACTGCTTCAGTTTGGCAAAAACATTTGCGAGTCATCAGTTTTATTTAGTAATCAATTATGAAGGCTACCCTCATAATAATGAAACTGGGTGTCCAATTCTAACAGGCCACTGCGTCATTGGAACTCATGTTCCAGGGGCGCAGCAGCCTTCCCGACATCACACAATGCAACGTGCTGTCATGTGCAACCAGGCTGCTGCCGGAAACTGCTAACGGAAGCAGCTGCGCAACAGCAGCCTTCCAGGATGCCCCAGCACCTGTAAGTTGGCGCAGAGGGTGGGAGGAATGGGGCAGGAACCAGGTTGGAGAAGGGGGGTGTTAAGGGCGGGAAGGGGACAGGTATCGATGTCAGCAGCTCCGTCAATATCCTATCCTTCTTCCTGGCCTCAAACCACCACCCCCGGTCCACTTGGAGTTGTGCCGGCCAAAGAGCTGGCATAGGTTTGAGCAGACGTATTGGGCAAGTGGAGGCTTAACCCTAAACTAAAGAGGCCTCCGGGACTGCCCCCTCCCCACAGGATACAGCATATGGTCACTTTGGTGCAGGTGCATCAGCCTGGGGGATTTAGTTGGGATTGGGCTATGAGAAACTTCCACTGCTATGCGTTAACATTTATAAAGTGTAGAATTTAACGTTCTATCATTCTATACTTTATAAAGGTTAACGCATAACAGTGGAAGTTTCTCATGCATCCCTTTCAACTTTAAGGGATCTTGGAGGTCATCTAGTCCAACTCCCCGCTTAGTGCAGGCAACTGCTATAGCATCCCTGACAGCATCAAGCTTCTGCTTGAAACCCCCCAACAAGGGAGTGCCCACTATTGCATGAGACAGACTGTTTCCCCATGTAGCTATGCTAAATAGGGCAGCTATACTGTATTGATTGGACAAAAGTGTGCCTACCGCCTGAGATGTATGGGAAAGTTGCCCCAGAGAATTTTCACCCTTCCTATTCCATTCCAGCATTGCGGTCCTCTCAGTACCCGTTTGCTGGTTCTTTGCATGTGTTTCTTTTTTGATTACGTGCTTGTTTGAGACAGGGAACTATCTTCTCATCCCATTTGTTGTGTAAACTGCTTTAAAAATGTGTTTTTCCCCCTTGAAAAGTGGGATATAAATAGTAATTATCCTAACTACCACTGCTGCTTCATTCCAACTGCTGTCTTCTGAGAGCAATCTTAGCTGTGGCTGCATCTGTTAATCCGAGTCAAGTATCTGAGATAAACTCTGACAAAGTGTTGCCTACAGTAATCGCCACATCAATCCCCAGCCTGATACGTATCTTATAGTAATTCAAGCGTCTCTCCTCAAGGCACCACTTCCTTGTATTTATACAGTTATCATTCTGATGTCAGCAAAATGCTTTCATGTGGCTTTTCCAGAGGTGTCTGTAGGTACAGGATTTCTCAATCCCAGGAAAGTGCCAGTCATTGCACTTGGTTCTCCAGGGCTGTGTCAACTTTGCCTTGTCTACACAATGCCTCAGAATAAGGCGGTAGAATTGATTGCACCACTTCAGCTTGCAAGGGGAAGATGCCGTTATTGAGTGCTCCGTCATGCTATTGCAAATGTAAAACTAGAACATGAAAAATAAACGTTTTACTCCAGCCCTTTATTGATTGTGCTGATTTATTATTTTTATTATTTATAAAGAGGCAAGTGGTGCCTTTCTTAAGTGGTGCTCTTCTTCTATTTAGCAGGAGGGAAATAACTGTCCCTCTTCACAGTGGCGTTTCTGAGGTTGGGGCCCGACCATAAGTCGTGCCCCGTCCTAGTTCCGTGTTCAGCAACCGTGAGACAGCAGCCATGAAATTAAAAGACGCTTACTCCTTGGAAGGAAAGCTATGGCAAATTTAGATATCATAATAAAAAGCAGAGATATCACCATGCTAACAAAAGTTCGTATAGTCAGGGCGATGGTGTTCCCAGTAGCAATGTATGGTTGCGAGAGTTGGACCATAAGGAAGGCTGAGCGCCGAAGAATAGATGCTTTCGAACTGTGGTGCTGGAGAAGACTCCTGAGAGTCCCTTGGACTGCTAGGAGATCAAATCAGTCAATCCTAAATGAAATCAAGCCTGACTGTTCCCTGGAAGGACAGGTACTGAGGCTGAAGCTCAAATATTTTGGCCACCTAATGCGAAGAGAGGACTCTCTGGAGAAGACTCTGATGCTGGGAAAGACTGAAGGCAAAAGGAGAAGGGGAAGGCAAAGGATGAGATGGTTAGACAGCATCACTGATGCAACGAACATGAAAATGAGCGAACTCAGGAAGATAGTGGAGGACAGGAAGGCCTGGCGGGATGTGGTTCATGGGATCACGAAGGGTCGGACACGACTTAACGACTCAACAACAACAACAACAACAACAACAACAACAACAACAACAACAACAACTATTATTATTATTATTATTATTATTATTATTATTATTATTATTATTATTATTATTATTTCTTCCAAGGAATTTTTAATGTAGTGGAACATTAAAAAATGTGTTCCCTATTTGCAGTATAAAGTGATACAGGCCATTCTATCACTCATTCTAAGCTCTAAGGCATGCATAGACAGGCCTTTAGGGCAAATGATAGGCAGTCTTTAAACAGAAAGTAGACCAGATAGAAGCATCTCTTTTTCCAAAAAGTAGCTGGGGTGGGGGAGAGTCCTACTCAGAGCAGTGGTGCATTGGGGGTTGGAGGTTTACCACTTTCGGTATCATTTTCCTGCTGAAAATGCCCTCTTCTCTAAAGCAGCTATTTGCTTATTATCAGAGAGTTGAACCATTAATTGGTTCTATTCTAGTTCAGATACATCAGTATTTTTGAACTCTCTGGTGCAGTTCCACTTCAGCTACCAGCTTCAAAAAGTGATTCAGTAACCAGTTCAGACGCACTTCACAGGGCATAGTGTCATTTTTTAAATGTTTTTGGCTTGCAGTGTAACTCTATAAAATGAATACAATAACTATCTTGAGAAAAAATATTTATTAATTGTAAAAACAGTTTTTGTTTCAATTGTTAAGATTTTTTTTTACAACAAAACCAAATAAAAAACAGGAACATAAACACTACTTTTACAATTACAACCTTAGTGCCTGATTATTGAACCACTTTAACCACAAGTTACCGTTCTTTGTGTTCAGGATCCAGGTTCAGGGCAGCCAAAAGATTCTGAGTTAAGTTTCAGTTCACTGAAAAAACCTCTCTAAATTTTTTTTTTTAGGGCTCAGGTTGAGATTCACTTCCAGCCTTTTTCTATGTAACACCCCACATGACAATGTAGCCACACCAAAGGGGGTGTACGTGATATCCCGTCGGGAAGTTTCAGGCCCCAGAGGTCTCCTCCGGGTAAAGGAACATTTGTTCCTTTGCCTGGGGGTAAGTCCTCACCACCTGAATAGGTCTACTCAAACCTGCATCACCCGGGAAGGTGGGTCGAGGCTGGGAAGGAAGATAGGATATCTGCTGCGACACTGCCACTAATAGTGCCCCGTCCCAGCATTGATCCACCCTTCTCCCTGCCCCATCTCGCCCCGTTCCTCCCCCTCCCCCCTGCGCTAACTTATCGGTGCTGGGGGACGTGGACGTGCATGGGCCCAGCTACTTGTCACTTGCAGCAGCAGCCAGGCTACTTGGAATGACATGTCGCACTTTGCAATACCCGTTAAAGGCCTTAAGCTGCCAGAATGCTAGTTCCAGCAGTGTAAGGCCCTATTAGGGCCATTTGACTTCCTGATTACTATAGTGTACTGCTACTCCCAAGAACGTCTTTTTGTGGTCTTTTTTAATGCCAGTGCAGCTGAGATAAGCAATTCAACTTTTTTTTTCTATTTTAAAGCTGATGGTTGAAAGGGTGTGCTTTTGTTTTTTTCTTGATCATTGCAGTAATGCCTTTCCCTCACCGTTTCACTGGAGAGAGCATCATCATCTGGCGTGATCTTGATGTCACCATTTCTGTACCATGGTACATTGGTCTCATGTTCAGAACCCGGAAAGTTAGTGGCATGTTAATGCAAGCAAATGCAGGAGCATCATCTAAGATCAACATTCAGGTGCAATATGTTCATTAACATTTTTTTTCTTTAAATAACAGATGACGCTAAACTTAATATGTGTTGTTAAATAGTAGGTTTCATCTCCTCTCATTCTGTTAGCACAAAAGGTTTATGTGATAGTGTTATTGTTAGGGTTAACATTTCAGAAAAACATATATTAGATCAGAGGTGTCAGAGTTAAGGCCTGTGGACCGTATCTGGCCCACAGAAGCTCTTTATCTGGCCCATGTGTTAATTGGGCTTTCCGAGGGAGAGACGGAAGAGGGCATCAGAAGACAAGGATTGGTAGGGAGAAGAGGCAGACCAAGAGGGGTGAGAGAGGGAGAAGCTGCCGAGGTGCTGGAAGAGCCCAGTTATCACACGGGGCCACCCTTTCAGCAGCACTGCATCTTTCAAGGTGTCACTTTGCAGAGCACCTCTCAGCTGCTGAGCTGCAAAGTGTCACCTTGGCAGAAGCAGCATTGATGAAAGGGTGGCCTGCATGATAATTGGGCTCTCCCATATCTTGAAAATATGATCAAGATTTGCATATTTTCTCTTCTGTCATTTGCAGCTAATGAGTGCCTGTGTGAGAACAAAGTGCTTATTTCTGGCCACCATCTGCTTAATGACATCACTTCCTGCTTAATAATGTCACTTGTAGCCTTCAGAAGGCACAATGTATGCTTTTCGACTCACTGTATGAAACAAGTTTGACACCCCCGTGTTATATTTTTTAGGATGGATAAATTGAGGCATCTGTGAAAAGTGTGAAATCACTTTTTAGCCAGTGCAAGGCATTTCTACTGGAATTTTGGGTAGTTGAAGGATCACAAATGTACCTGATTGTGATTCAAATTGCAATGAGTGACCCCACATGCTTGTCATTCTCAAATTACTCATAGTCTTGGGTAACCTTTTAACATTTGATATGAGAGCCACCCAGCAGGAGTTTGCTTGTATCCAGAAACAGTCAGGGTTTGATCCAGTCCATGTTTATCAAAATAAATATGAACTAACATTCTAACTAACTAATTCTCCAATTCCCTCTAGAAAGCAGCGAGAAGTTTATTTATTTTATTTATTTTTCACATTTGTACACCACCCTTCCTCCAAGGAGTTCAGGGTGGTGTACATGGTTCCTTCCCTCCTCCTTTGTCCTCACAACAACCCTGTGAGGTAAGTTAGGCTGAGAGATAGTGACTGGCCCAAGGTCATCCAGAAAGCTTTGTGGCTGAGAGGGGATTTGAACTTGGATCTTCCAGGTCTAACAACAGAACCACTACACCATCCTGGCATCCTGAAGTTGGGTTTCTATCTTAAATGTTTTCAGAATCAGAATTATCTAGTTTGTCACTGATATAAAAAATAACTATTTTCCCCAACATTGATTGTCAATCACATGCCCAAATGATAAAAAATGATAGTATAGCCTGGAACACACGCACAACCTTTGTTCCCTTGCAAGTTTTACAGTCCAAATGGACACAAAAGTTATGTAGAATCTAGGCATAGTTAATTGTAATTGGCAAAAGAATTAAATGTAACTCAGTTTTTTTTAGCAGTGAATAAAGTTTATGTTTGCTTTCAACAGATACTGAACAAGTACGTGGTGTTTGAAGTCTATGATGGGCAGAATCAGGTAGCTAGCTTAAAGATGTCCCAGTCCCGAATTAGTGATGGTGAGTGGCATCACCTGCTTATAGAGCTAAAGAGTGCAAAAGATGGCAAAGACATCAAGTATCTGGCTCTTGTATCCTTGGACTATGGAATGTATCAGGTGAGATGATATCCATAATCTTTCAGAATAAAAATGAGGCCAGGAAGGGCAATAGTAATACCACAAGGCAGTACAACTGTTGATTATAGCAAGGCTAAGCCCCTTCTTTGCTGGCTTACATCTAGGATGGATTCAGAAAATTTCTGCAACAGTGCATGATGGAACAGTAGTGTGGCTGTTGGGGTGGGTGGGGGGCGGACTGCCCCCGTGGCGCTTAGTTGATTTTCTGCTATCTCCAGGGGTGTTGGGGGTGGTGGTGCAGTGCTTGTCACTTCAAATGGGCCCATCCACCCTCGGCTTCGTTTGGCTCAAAATTGAGCCATTCCACTTTGAGCCACGAGACATGATGCGGGGGGTGACGCAAGGCATCGCAACGTCACCCTGTCCCAGGCAGCAGCCGGGCTGGCGACGCCTCTGTGATGGAATGCACTGCCGCCATGATTCTAGCAAGCCAGGTTTTGCAGCTTTTCTAGCGTTCACGGAGTCCATTGCACACTGGATTCCATAAGAATATTTTTGTTCCACTTGGTGTTCAGCACTCTGTGACTGCTGAACTAGTCACACAGGAAGAAAAACTAACTATTTGAATCTGACCTTGATGCAATTGGATTTAATTGAGGGGGGCAGGGGGAACCCTTTATCAGGAGCACAATATGAATAGCTTTTCTCGGTTTACTCTTGAGTGTGCTCTTAATCAGTGCTGTGTGTTTAATCAGTGAAACGTTGTAACCAAGAATTTGTAGGAGAGCGATAATCCCTTTTGATCTGTTCTTCTTTTTCAGAGCACTGTACAGATTGGAAATCAGTTGCCTGGCCTGAAAATGAAAAGCATTGTTGTGGGAGGTGTCTCTGGAGATCAAGTCTCCGTGCAGCAGGGTTTCTATGGCTGCTTGCAGGTGAAAACTGAAGATAATTAGCCACTGACGTGTATGAGATGTCTCCTATGAGAAGTGCGCTTTTCTTTGTTGAGAACTTATCAGTTGGGGGTGATGCAAAAAAAAAAAAAAAAAAAAGGAGTGGTGTCAAAGTGTTTTCTGCAACTAGCTTTGAACAAATCTGACTCCCACTGCCATGGCTCCCATGGCTTGATTTGATCTTTGGTGAGACATGTTGCTCTGCAGTTGCATCTTTGCATCTTAAGTTGAGCCCCTAACCATTGTTTCTGCCCTTTCCCCTCTTCCCAGGGAGTAAGAATGGGGGAGACATCTACGAACGTAGCTACACTGAATATGAAAGAGGCACAGAAGATTAATGTGACAGAAGGCTGCGAAGTGAACAATCCCTGTGATTTCAACCCTTGCCCCCATCACAGCTATTGTAGCGATGACTGGGACAGCTATTCATGTATTTGTGATCCAGGTAATCATGGCTTGAGGCAAGCAAGGCATTATATGTGCACAGGAGTCTCTGTATTATGAAGGTGATGGGGGAAAAACAGCTTCCTGCCAGTGTCAGCCCTGAACATTCTACCAGTCATAAAGTCGAAAAACGATCCATCTAGTCTTCCTCAGGTTTGACAAACAGTAACTAGGTCCACCACCCGTCCAAATCTGATGTTGAGAGATGAGGGAGAGAAAGTACGTTGAAAATTTTAAAAGGAGGGTGCTCAGGAAGGGTTGATGAACATATGTAGATGCAGAGATATAGGGAAACCAGCACCTGCAAAATTGTTGCCTGCTGTGTAGTTGTTAAAAGGCATAGGAGGTCTGTCAGTAAAGAATTTGGCAAGAGGTGACATTTTCACATAGCATAGCTATTATAAGCATTGTGGAAATTAACAGCACAATCCTGAAGCAACATTACCCCAGCAGAACTATAGTTCCGCTGGGGTAACGTGTTACAAATGTGCCGTAAGGCGAGTTAGTCCTGCGCCAGGTGGCGGGAGGACATGGAGAGGGCGGGTTGGGGTGGCAGGGGAGGGGGCGATTGGCCGGCCAGGATGGGGACAGGGATATCGGTGGCGTGCTCTGCCGATATCCGAAGCCCCTTCCCAGGCCTGGCCAGCGCACATTCGAGGAGGCCCATAGGGGCTGCTGGGGCTCTCCCCAGGGGAAAGGGACGGGCTAGTGCTGCCGCAGATCTTAGGCAGGATTGGGCTGTAAATGTATGAACAATAGGGGGGAACCAAACACACACACACACACACACACACACACACACACACACACACACACACACACACACACACACACACCAATTTACAGTATCTACAAAAACCATACCATACCAAAAGTCAAATCTCCTTAATGTTGTATGCAGGTTTCCATGGCTTGTTACAATTTGCAGCGAGATCGGAGGTATGGGTAAAGAAGCCATGTCAAAGTTTTGTTGAAGAGACGAATAAAAATTTTGATTCTTACCAAAGGTCTGTTGAAATTCTTTAAGCGCAAGACTCCAGCAACTGGAGAAAGAGGGGCGCATAAGATTATCAAACATTTCCTGCCTATTTGATAATCTTATGCGCCCCTCTTTCTCCAGTTGCTGGAGTCTTGCGCTTAAAGAATTTCAATAGACCTTTGGTAAGAATAAAAAATTTTATTGGTCTCTTCAACAAAACTTTGACATGGCTTCTTTACCCATACCTCCGATCTCGCTTCAAATCTCCTTGTTAAAAATTAAAAATAATCATATTTTCAGAAGTTCCTTAAATTTACATATGTTTTAGTTTGCAGATATTTTAGAGTCCTAGCTTTGTTCCTTAATGGAATATTGGAGAGGAGATACCGTATTTTTCGTTCCATAAGACGCACTTTTCCCCCCCAAAAAATGGGGGGGCAAAAAGCGTGCGTCTTATGGAGCGAAGGTTGCCCCCCAAAAAGTAAAAAGGTCCTTACCGGGGCTTCGGGGAGGCCTGCGCAAGCCTCTGCAGGCCTCCCCGTTCGGCGCTAAATGGCTCTTTTCAGCCATTTCCGGTTTTCCTTTATCTCCGATCTGAAGTACTTGCAGGACTTGCACACTTGCGAGACAAGAGCAGCCTCCACAGGTCAGTCCAGGCTCCAGCGGGCTCCTCGGAAGGCGAAGGGGCGCATGGCTTTCTGCACTCTCCCCCCTCCCCTCCTGGTTGTGTCTTCCTGCTTGATCTCCAGCTGCTTGATCTCCAGCTCCAGCTAAATTTACCCTGTTGTTTTTAACCGCGTTGTTGCCCAAGACACGAGGCTCCCAGGCGTTGGATGCGACCAGGGAGCCCTGCACAAAGATCGCAGCAACTGTGATCTTTGTGCAGGGCTCCTGGTCCCGTCCAGCGCCTCCACTAAGTTGCTTGTCGCTAAACGCGACTTCAAAGCCCTTCCGAGGGCTTTGAAGTCGCATCTAGCGTCAGGCAACTTGGCACAGTCCTTCACCCTCCGGCCTTCACCTTTCCCGGGCTGTGACTGCGGCGGGAGCAGAATTTGGTGAGTTTTAAAGTGCTTTTTTGGGGTGGGAGGGAGTTGGGAGAGGGACTTGGTGAGTTTTATACATGTTTTTTTACGTGGGAAAAGTGCTTTTTTGGGGTGGGAGGGAGCTGGGAGAGCGACTTGGTGAGTTTTATACATGTTTTTTACGTGGGAAAAGTGCTTTTTTGGGGTGGGAGGGAGTTGGGAGAGGGATTTGTGTTTTTTTAAAGAGATCCTGGCATTTTTATGCCTTTTGTGCATGTGTCTTATTGCTGTGTGTGTGTTTTTAAAGAGATCCTGGCATTATTATGTTTTTAACATGGGAAAAGTGCTTTTTTGGGGTGGGGAGGACTTGGGAGAGGGATTTGTGTTTTTTCTTAAAGAGATCCTGGCATTTGTATGCCTTTTGTGCATGTGTCTTATTGCTGTGTGTGTTTTTTAAAGAGATCCTGGCATTATTATGTTTTTAACGTGGGAAAAGTGCTTTTTTGGGGTGGGGAGGACTTGGGAGAGGGATTTGTGTTTTTTTTTAAAGAGATCCTGGCATTTGTATGCCTTTTGTGCATGTGTCTTATTGCTGTGTGTGTTTTTTAAAGAGATCCTGGCATTATTATGTTTTTAACGTGGGAATTGTGTGTTTTCATAATCTAATCAGAGCAGCAGAAACAGACCATTTCTTTTTTTCCTAAAGAGGTGCTGGAGGATGCCATAATCCACCTGAATAGGATCTGGTTGCAGTTCTGCAGAGGTGAAGGAAAGACACTCTGCACATGCTCAGAGCAGAGATACCTCTCTTGTTCAAGGGGTGACCCCTGACATTCAGAACAGGTTTTAGGAGCAGTCATGCCTTGCCAGAAACCCCTGCTAACTGGGCAAGAGGCACCTTTTGAATTGGTGCTCCTCTTATATTTAGCAGGGAGAGAGTAACTGCCCCCCTTTCACCCTATCACAGTGTCTTTCTGGTGGCTGTTTGCTGGTGGTGTTCCGCATCTTTTTTAGATTGTGAGCCCTTTGGGGACAGGGAGCCATTTAATCATTTCATTTTTGTCTGTAAACCGCTTTGTGATCTGTGAATGACTCCATCAGGCCTCCCAGAAGCCCCCACAAGCCCCAGTAAGTTACAAATATTTTTTCCCCTATTTTTAGCTCCATTAAACACATGCATCCTATGGTCCGCTGCGTCTTATGGAGCGAAAAATACGGTACATGGACCTGAAAATAATCACAGAATTAGATCTGTGATTGAGAAAAAAGATATGATCTATATTTGCTTATATGGGAAAAAGGGTTAATATTTTAAAAACAAATTAACAGCCGAATCCTATTCTCTTTCCCCCCCCCCAGATGCCATAGTGCCATAGGGCTACCGCTACATCCTGCCGGGGGGGGGGGCGGTTGCAGAGGTCTCCTCTGGTTAAAGGAACAATCATTTCCTTACCAGGGGGTAATCCCACACAGTGCAAGGGGGGGGGGGTCTACTCAGACTTGTGCTAGCGAAATTGCTGATGCAGGTCCAGGTGGACCTGTGCTGCAGGATCAGGTCTGGGAAGGGGGTTAGGATTTGGTGGCCGCTGCTGCCGCAGAACCCGCTTCCTTCCTGGACCTGATCTGCCCTGCCCCTGCCCATCGCTGTCCCATTCCACCCATCCCCTGCCCCGTTCTGCCGTTCCTCCACCCCGTCCCACCTCCCCTGCCATCTTACCTTCATTGGCGGCTTCTTCTGGCTGCTCTGAAGTACGCAAGAAGGCTCTAACCTTCCTGCTGGCGCTCCAGCAGTACGTGAGTTCTCACGCTGCCAGAGTGCCTTTTACGGCTGACTGACTGCTTTATGGCAGTCAGCGTCAGCAGAACACACGTTTTGCCGCCACCCAGCACCATTAGGATTGGGCCATAAATCTCCTTTTCTTTCAAACAAGGTTTTGCTTTGAACACCAAATCGGAAACTGCCGCTTTTAATTATGGTGCTTTTTTTTTTTTCATTTTTGAGATTTGTTGTTGCTGTTGCTCTGATTATTTTCAAAACCTCCAGAAGGATATACATTTCTCTATACTTAATACTTCAAGCAACAGCAGCAGCAGGAACAAAATGCTTCAGTAGCACCCAAACGTGATTGCAGCTAATTGAAAAGTCTGTTCTTCAGTATTGTTAACTACAACCTTTCTAGACAGCATCTTGTGGGAAGAGAATTTACTTGTAACCCAAGAGATGTTATTAGAGTATAAGCTTAAAATAGATTGACTTCCTGAGACACACAAATCCCAAATTATACAGTGGTGGTTATACGTCTATAACCTTATCTCCTCAGGGTACTTTGGGACAGACTGCGTTGATGTTTGTAGCCTGAACCCTTGTGAACATGTCTCCACTTGTGTCCGTAAACCAAGTTCTTCTCACGGATACACCTGTGAATGTGGACAAAACTACTTTGGACAATACTGCGAAAGCAAGTAAGCAAATGACACTGGCTAATTCTTTGCCTTTCCCTACCCCGCATCTCTTTCAAACCGATGGTATGGCTAGCCTACTGCAATCTTTTTTCTTCTTCTTTTTTTCTTATCATGTAAAACGAGTGCCTTTTAAAATATTTCAAGATACATATTTGTACTACATATTCCACGTTATGTGTAAATACTTATTATAACAATATATAAATAACGTTTAGCCCTGCTGCTTTTGATAAGAGGCACCGTTTAAGTAGTGGTTCATTTCTATACATATAGTAGGGAGAGAGCAACTGTCCCTGTTCAGCCTATCGTAGCATCCCCTCCCAGTGGGTGTTTGCTGGTGTATCGTTTGTGTCCTTTTGTTTAGATTGTGATGCCTTTTGGGACAAGGAAGGATCTTTTTGTTTATTTTGCTAGATAACCTTCTTTGTGAATATTTTTGTTGAAAAGTGGCACATATTTTTAATAATAATACTAAATGTTGCTATAATCTGTATTGGAACGTACTATACAGAAATAAATAACCTTCTTTGATCATACTCTGCCAACATATCTCTCTGAAAAAAATATTGTAATGAGGAGAAAGGGCTCCCTGCTCCTGCTTATCCTATCTATTTTTACACAGAATTGTATACAAGGTGAATATAAATTAAAATATTTATTCATTTGTTACAGTATAATAGAAGATATAGTATTTGCTGTTGAGATCAATTCACCAAGCAGCATTACTGTGTAAACTTCATGTATTTCAGTGAGACCTGGGTAACTACAGTAGGACAAGTTATGCCTCAGTGGTTTCACTGCGAGAGGATACACTTTTTTTAAAATAATTCCAACATGGAATTTAAAAATGGTTCCCTTTTTTCCCATTCTGCTTTTTTTTTTGTAGAATTGATTTGCCGTGTCCTAGAGGCTGGTGGGGAAATCCCATTTGTGGCCCATGTAACTGTGAGATCAGTAAAGGGTTTGATCCTGACTGCAATAAGACTAATGGAGAGTGTCGGTGTAAGGTAAGGAAAGGCACATTCAGTTTGTAATGAGCTAATTTTCAGACTAAAAAAAATGAGATTTCAAGATTAGATAAGTAATGTTTATCATCCCATCTGTCAGATTCCATATTCCTTTCCATAAGCCTAGTTTCAACAGTTATGTTCCAAGAAACTGACGTTTATATTCTCTTGCAAATGAGCCAAATTTACTTTTACCCTATGTCATACGAACTTTTTACTCCTGTTTGAGATGGCTGAGATGGCAGGCATCTTGTAGATTATTGATGGTTGTTGCCATGATCAATAAACCGAGTCCTCCACACACTATGGATTAAAAGTGTACATACAGTCAGATTTGAAAATGTCTGCTTCTTGTACACACATGTGTACCAACTACATGATTACATTGTACACAGAAAGGAAATTACTTTACTTTTAATGGGTTTCAAACATGCAAAGTACTGGACAGTCCTTAATTTGTTCACACTTCACAACAAAGTTCTTATTCATAGGAATTCACACCAGATAGGAAACTGAGGCCTAGTATCCCAGAATCTCTATATTAACATGCATTTTGAAACTAGATTTCTTGGGTTCGAATCTAGTCCTATTCCGGAAAATATTTCCAACTCTAATTTAAGCATCCTTTTCCTTAAGAGTTAGGCACGTGTTCCGTTCCCAGAGCAATCTATGAAACATCCCAAAAACGCAGGTTCTGTCTGTAGCTAATGTACCTGATTTGCAAACATCTATGAATGTTTCTTTTTATTTTTCCAGACAAACTATTACAGACCGCAAAACAGTGATACCTGTTATCCGTGTGACTGTTTCCCTTCCGGTTCCCATACGCGTACCTGTGATATGGAAACAGGGCAGTGTCCCTGTAAACCAGGGGTGATTGGGCGGCAGTGCAATCGCTGTGATAATCCATTTGCTGAAGTTACCATCCATGGCTGTGAAGGTAGTTACAGATAGTCCAAGCTTATGAACTAGAATCAGCTCCCAAGTCAGTAGTCAGAAGAAATTGAGTAAATTAGCATTTTTTTCTTAATATTTTCTTGTATTGATCCTATTGCGAAATGGAAGGAAAGGTGGGCCACAAGCTTGGTATTTCTGGTAGAGCATTTGGAGGGCTCACCTGTATTAGAGCATCAGGAAAGACTGCCCCCCCCCCCAGCTCATTGTTAGTTTTTTGCCACCTGGTTAAAATTGTTTTGCTTACACAGAAGTGTTTAGTTGTATCCTCCCCCCCCCCCCCCCCGGTGGTTTGGTGGTTCCTGTGACCTCATTTCCTTTTGCTGTTTTAGGCTGCAATCCTATCCACATTTACCTGGGAGTAAGTCCCATTAAACTAAGCTTACTTCTGAGTAGACGTGCATTGGATTGCATTTAGTTGTCTATTTGATACTGTTTTATTGTTTTAAATGTATTGTGCTAATTTTATTAAATTAATTATTGTAGGTTTTTTTATATATTGTACGCTGCATTGAGGGCCCTTATGGGAGTGGGTTAGGGTTCCCCACCCCATGGGTGTTATTTACTGAGGAAACACAAGCACTTTGCCCTAATAGCACATTTAATGAAATGTGTAATTGGCCCGGCGTATGATCTGAGGGCGTAGGATGCAGCCACCTTGCTTTAGGTAAACAGGTGTAGGTCTTATCAGTGCCTGGATGGGAGACAAATCCTTCCCCCCCATGTCCAACACTTTGCATTCCACCAGAGGAGAACGGTGGGATATAAATATAATAATACATACAAATTGTTGAGTGAGCAGCAGCTTTCCCAGTATGTAGCCCAAGGCAGATGGTGCAAGGGCAAACTATCCCCCTGCAGCACTGTATGATGAATGTGGCATGTGTTAACTTTCTTCCAGTGTCATAAGCATTGGCACTGGGCAAATGGAAGAGAAATAGAATATTCGCACTAGATATCTTTCTAAGATGGCCCTTTGTACATAATGTATTGCTTGCTGCTTTGTTCAGAACTTCAGGGCAATTTAGATGGGCTTACTGGCTTAAGATTACAAGACGTTACATTATCCTTGTTTCTTTTAAAACTAACAGTCAGTAGTTGTTAGATGTTACACGAACACTTCATCCTGCTTTTTCCAAGTTCAAAAGAAGGCTATCGTGTGACACTCTAGCATCACAACATAAAGCGAAATTTCTTCTGCCCCCTTGCTATCACTTCAGTGATTTTACCAAAAAAACACCCAATCCTTTCTCTTCTTTCATCTCATATAGTGGTTTACAATGGATGCCCAAAAGCATTTGAGGCTGGCATTTGGTGGCCGCAGACCAAATTTGGACAGCCTGCTGCTGTACCATGTCCGAAGGGATCGATTGGTAAGTTACCGCCATAGAATTTTAAATGCTTTGCCATGACGTCTGCCTGGGGAAAAGGGAGATTCATAAATTTTGCCTTATACATGCAAGGAAATTTATTATCAAGTAAGATATGTGTGTGGTCTTGAGGCTCTTACTTGATAATAAATTTCCTTGCATGTTAGGCCCAGGCCCAAATGCAGCTATTCCGTGTGAACCATCTCTGTGAGCACATCTCTGTGTTTCAACTCCTGTAGGAGTTGAAACCCCACTTTCACTCCAGCCCCTACCCCTTCCCGTCAAGACAGCCAAGAGCGAGCAAGAAAAGGATCAGGACAGGGGCAGCAAAAGATCAAGTAAAAGCCACTTTTGTTCTGTGCCTGTACACACTTTTCTGGGAGTAAGCCCCATCAAACACAATGGGACTTATTTCTTAGTAGGTATGCATAGGATTGTGTCATAGAATCCATGGTGTAGAAGAGTGCTTCTGCCTGCCTGGGGGAAAAAAAGTGCCTGCCGTCACCTCTCTCTGCCTGGGCTGCCATCCTATACACACTCTGACATCAGCACCCTTGGCAGCGCAGGCAGAGAGAGGCGAGAAGGAGATGACCCCACACAGCAACTTTCCCTCCCCTTCTCCCTCCAGCTCCACAGCAGGAAGTGAAGCGCTGACAAGAGGGGTTCCCTTCCCGTTGGGTTGGAGGAGTGGGGCTGTCATCAGTGCAGTGTTCCTCAGTGCGCCTGTGGGGCTGCTACTGTCCCGATTCTCTTCTCAGCTGCCCAGGATGGGGGCTTCCCCCTCCCTCTCCTCCCCTTGAGAGATTCCAACCAGAGTCACAGAACAAAAGATCAAGCAAAAGCTGCTTTGGCTCCTGTCTCTCCTACCTGTCTACTCTCTGTCAAGCAAGAGGGAGGGCTGCCCTTTAAAGCAGAAAACAAGGGAAGGGCGAGCCCTCATGAAGGAGTGTTCTCCCCAGAGACAGTCTAGGATGCTGCCGCACCTCCTCCAACGTGAGAAAGCGCATGGCTATCTGACATCAGCGTGGGCTTTCCAACCATATGTTCAAAACCCCTATGGAACAGTCCAAAGCCACAGATTAAGAACTGAAAAAAAATGTAATTTGCTTTTTCTGTGAGAAAACACAGGTCAGTCATGGATACGGAAAACCACATGGGCTTTGCATCCAAACATGCACTACATCTGTGGAAAATGCTGATTTCCCTGTGGATTTTTGCATGTTTGTTCTGGGTCTAAGTTATGTCAGGACCTGGGTGGTCAGAACCTAATGGTCATGCAGGCCAGGAGTCAGACTCCAGCATGAGCTGACAAGGGGCCAGAGGCAGAGGGAGTGGTCAAAGCTGGGCTTGTCATCAGGTTCTGGTGCAGAGGGATCTGAGGACCAGAGACATTTGGCATGGTCAAGGGTGGCCGGTAGTTGGGTTCCAGAGCAGTCAAACAAGAGGGCATGGCAAGGTCTGTTTGACATCTTCTCCGAGAGGTGAAAAGCTCAAATTGAGGAGTCAAGCCTAGAGGAGTTCTGTAGGATCAGCAGGATGTACAGCAAACTACTCTTGTATTTTTCACTTGCTTTCTTTTCAAGGAAATGCTGTTCGGCACTGTAACAGCGAGAAAGGCTGGCTTCCCCCTGAGCTGTTTAACTGCACTACCTTTGACTTCGTGGATCTTAAAATCCTGGTAAGAATTTGGCGCTTTGGAAACATTTCCCAACTTCAGGCATTGTGCCGCAGTAACTCTTTAATATCATCAGATAGGGCTGCAGAGTATCGTCTCCTAATATCACCTGTGTCTACCAAGTGAGAACTTCCCAGTCATAGAGAAGAAATAAGGTTCCTTACCTATAATTGTTCTTCTCTTCATGGTCCTTGGAGCAGGCACATATTCTGCTGCAGGGCCTGTAACATCCTTGAAGGGCTCAGAATGGAACTGAGTGGGAGATTCTGGATCCGTCACATAGCATACAGTATGCTCAGAGCACAAGTTGTGCTAGCTGAGGACAGGACACCAGCCCTTGATGTCATAAAATACCTAGGGGTGGGGTTTCAGCTTCTGACTGATAGCTTGCATAGTTGCAGATTCCATGTGTGAGATTGCGCAGAGACCATTAAAGACTGGGTTCACATTGTCTTCCAGTTACATTCAAGGCAGCTTACATAATAAAAGATAAAAACAATTTGTTTGATTTAAAAAGTATATCCCACTTTTCTCCCACTAGAGGACTGAAAGTGGTTTATAAGACTCATTAAAAACAGTCAATACAATCTAAGAAAAAAGTTAAATCCAAAATCACACACTTGCACACACAAGGAAAGATCAGCAAAAAATAATAAGAGGGGTAAGAAAGACCGTAAATCAGGAGATGCCTGTTGCAAAAAACAGTCTCTGGTGAAACATCTGCAAGCAGGCACACATTTAGAGGCAGGGAATTTCACAGAGTGAGGCCCTTTCATGCCTCACCAGCAGCCTTAGATCAAAGGGCCGCAGTAACAGTCAGATCCTAATGCTTGGGTGGATTCATCTGGCGCTACACTCACAGCGCAATCCAATCCAACTTATGCCACCATTGTAATTTGATTTGAATCCCCTTTCCGTTCTGGGGCCTCCCGTTCTCGCTGCGCCGCTGGTTACAACGGTGACATGTTGGATTGGATTGCGTCCTTAATAGGGTATAGCAACGTATGTAGTTGTCTTATACTAAGTCAGATCATTGATCCATATAGGTCAATATTCTCCACACTGAGTGACATGACAGCAGCTCTCTAGGTTTTCAGATAGGGCCTTTCCCAGGCCTGCCTGGAGCTGTCAGAAATTGACCCTGGAACCTTCTGCATGCAAAGCAAGTGCTCCTCCCCTGTGCTGTGGCCTTCCCCTGGCAGGAATCTGGTCAAGTAAGTGACCGTAACAAGTGTTATGGTCTCTTTCCCAATTATGTAGACTGTCACATGTGAGCAGACACACGCACAGATAACTCTAGGCACATGACAGTCTGCACACACAGTGAGTTGAATATGTTTGCATAGGTGCAGGACTCAATCCTCCATCCCATTGTGTATAAACATACATGCCAGGGGAATGATGTGAACCAGCTCCAAGGCAAGCTTGAATATATAGAGATGACTCAGCAGCATTCCATCAAGAACTTGGGCAAGGAAAGGATGGAGTTTTATTTGCTAACGGGAATTTTTTTGTTTGACCAGAATGAAAAGCTTCTCCGCAACGAGACCAGCATGGATGGCAATAAGTCCGTGCAAATAGTCAGAGTGCTTCAGAATGCCACTAACCACACAAACGCCTTCTATGGGAATGATGTGCGAACAGCCTACCAGATGATGATTAGGGTGTTGCAGTATGAGAGCCAGCAGCAGGGCTTTGAGCTGGCTGCAACGAGGGATGTGGAGTTCAATGAGGTAAGAAATGTGGAACGGAGGGATACGGAGAAAACCACAGGTTATGCTGTTTCTACTGGGCCAGTTCCCGAAAGATTTCAGGTATATTTTCTCCCACAGTTGCCCCTGGAAGACTCTATGACCAGGGCTGGTCCACGCCCCCAGCACCTGAGGTTGCAAGTGTGCCGCCACTTACCCCATTGTTGGGGCTACATGTGTGCCTTCACATGCACATCATAAGAACATAAGAAGAGCCCTGCTGGATCAGGCCAAAGGCCCATCTAGTTCAGCATCCTGTATCTTACAATGGCCCCACCAGATACGTACCTCATGGAGCACACAAGACAACAAGATACCTGTATCCTGTTGCCACTCCCTTGCACCTGGCACAGAGAAAACCTACTTCTAAAACCAGGAGGTTGCTTATGGCTTGGAACTTGTGATGGACTCCCCCCCCCCCCATGAATCTATTCAATCTCCTTTTAAAGGCATCTAGGCCAGGTGCCATTACTACATCCTGTGGCAAGGAGTTCCACAGATTAATTACACACTGGGTGAAGAAATATTTTCTTTTGTCAGTTCTAATTCTCCCTCCACTCAACTTTAGTGGATGTCCCCTGGTTCTGGTGTTGTGTGAGAAGGAAAAGAACTTCCCTCTATCCATCCCATGCATAATTCAATCAGTCCCCCCTCAGGCTACCTACCTACCTACATTTTTTTTCCAGTACCGGTGGCTTGTGCCACTGCTCCTCCTCCTTCTCTTCCCACTTTGGGAGAGGTAGTAAGGAGAGTAGCATCATAGCAGCTTAGAGCATCTCCTGGAAGTTGCTTTAGGTCACTGCCAGCTTGCTTCCTCACTTCTGCAGAGGAAAGAAAAGGGAGGGTGACTGGTACTGGACCAGGTCAGGCCATGCAGTCTGGTCCGGCCATACATACATATTGGCCAGCCAGTCAGCCAAGGGGACAGTAGGTGGGTGATGAAGACCACCAAGGCAGGTGCTGGGTGTGCATAGGGTATCGACCGCTGCCAGTCCACCATTCAAAGCAGCCACTTCACCCAGCCTCATCAGCAAGTGAGGCTACAAGCGCCCCTTTCAGCTCTGTGGCCAGGTATAGAGCTTAGTGCTAAAGGTCCTGCTGCCGTGTATGGGCTGTAGGCAGAGGATGTGCTGAATGACTGCAGTGTCTGATTGCTGAAATAACAGCCAGGCAGAAAAGCCACACAACAGAAAAGTCATCAGTAAAGTACTCAAAAATAACAGAAAACTTGTAATTTGACAATATGCAAACACAGAAAGCAATCTCCACGTTTTATAGATTGGGATTCTTTGTGTGTGTGTGTGTGTGTGTGTGTGCGTGCGTGCGTGCGTGCGTGCGTGCGTGCACGCACATGGTGCTTTTAAAATTAAATTCTTGTTCTAAACCTGCAAGTATGTAGTATAAATTTAGGTATAAATGTGGAGCAACGAAAGAAAACTTTAAAAATGTGTGCGTGTATGGAGGTGGAACAAGGTTTTTGTGTATGTTATTACAAAAATAAGCTTTTAATCAAGGCTGGAATGCATGGATTCTTGTTAAGATACATAACAAAGTATTGCAACAGCTCTGAGACACAGAGGAATAAAAGAATACTGAATAAGACTGTGTACATACGCGGAAAAAAAAAGTGAAGTTGGCTGTTAAATTATTCAAGCACTAGTGCAGAGTGCCAACATATGCCACTCTGCATACAAATTCTATTTGCAGCATCTAAGAATGCTGTCCTGGTTCACTAATTGTCAGTTTAATCATATGCATGTTTACTTGAAAGTTAACCTTATTGCGTTCGATGGAGTTTATTCTCAAGAATTGTGCATAGAATTGCTGCTTCAGTCTGAATTTCATTTCAGAGTGGACAAGTTCTGAATACCTACAGCTAACAGAAAATTCTTTTAACTAGTAAAGGAAAGATGCCCTCATCTCAACATAGCTCTACAGTCAGTCTCTATAGGATATTGTACACTTCAGTGAACGGCAGCTTTCTTCTTACCTTCAGTGTCCTCTGGTTAGCTCATTTGCAACAGAGAACAGAACTCACTCTTTCACCAAAATGCATTCATCATTAATCATTCAGGATTAATGTTCCACTGTTTGCCCAGTTTCCCTTAGTGCTAAATAGCTAACCACGTTCCCTTTAAAATACTGAGAGATTAAATGAAAAAGATAATTGTGCTAACCTTCTCTGCTCTTTCACAGAATCCCCCTACAAAACTTTGGGAAACTGCTTATTTTCCAGGGGTCCTTCTTACACTTCAGTTGTATACTTCATGGCAGATTTAAATATTACAATCCATATGCCGAGGCTTGCAAAAAGTACTTCTTACCCCGGTGGTGGGATGCAGCCAACGACATAGCGAGGCGATGCCCCGCCCAGCGTGGAGCTTTCCTTGCCGAGGCTCCGCATTCTGGAAGTAGGTGGGCGGTGACGTGATGATGTCACTGCCAGTTGCTTACGGAATGGCTCAATTTCAAGACAAACGGAGCCAAGGGCTGGTGGGAGGGCCCTTCCAGCAGTGAACACCCAGTGGCAGAGGAGCTCCGCTTGCTGCTCTGGGCCTCATCGGGAGCGATGTCTACATGCCCCCCAGAGTGCTGCACCGGGTGCGGCCCGCACCAGCCGCACCCCCATAGCTACGCTGCTGGATGCAGCTTCTTTGTTCTAGCTCTAGCTGTGGCTTGAGATATGCAGTTCTTGTGTAGTGATACTGCACTTACAGTATTTGGGATAATGCTCACAATTCCATGGCAGAGTACTTTTTGGCAACTTCCACATGGGCAATATTTGAATTTGAATTAGCCCCAGAGCATGGAACCAAGGGCACAGAGAACTGCAGTGTGGGCATTCCTCTGGGTCACAAGCAGCATCTACTTTCCTTGATTGCTCAACAGGGGTGGCCACTGGCAGACTATAGTTCTTGGCTGCTGCCACTGAGCAAGGAGTCTCATGCGCTTACCAGTAGCAGCAGGGTCAGTTCCATGCAGATATGCCGTTGCTGACTAGCCAGCAGTGTCTAGTGCAGGCTGCTTATGGTATCGTCCCATGTCCATGCAGAGCACCACTGGCTGGTCTGCACAGTTCTGACCTCCATCAACTCTTCCTCTCTTGCTGCTGCATGATGGGCAGTGGGCTCCCATCCCCCTGAATTGCTGCCTTACAGTAGCAACTGTGTTCCACCTCACCATTCCTCAGTGATATTCAGCCCCTTGACTGAGGTTCAAGTGCTGTATCCTACAATGGGTTTGCTATTCTCATCTCTATTCTTGGCTCAGGTGAAATGTTTAAGATAAAACAATCTGAGTCTGACTTGCACAATTTGCTTTTGCTTTTCTTTTAAGCATGATTGCAGTAGGATGTGTCTTGAGTGTTTCATTGCATGTTTTGCTAGTTAATTCTTTCGATGCAGAGACGTCGTGGCACTGGGGGCGGTTGGGGCGGTGGGCCCTAGGGCGCAGGGCCCACGTACTTGCCTCCAGTATGTGTCCTCCACTCCTGAAGATCGTTCTCGCGTTGGTTTTGTCCCTCCCGCCCGCCCTGGAGCCATTTGGCTCTGAAAAGGCTTGCAAAACGGCGGGGGGTTGCGCTGCAACACGCGAAAATGACGTCACGCCCCCGGGGCATATTTCCGTCTCTGTTTCGATGGTACACACTAGTCTTTTTTTTGTGATCAGCATGCTTTTTTTTCCTTCTTAGAATATCATAAAAGCAGGAAGTGCCCTTCTGGACCTTAGCACCAAAGATCATTGGGAACACATCCAGAGAACCGAAGGGGGAGCAGCTCATTTACTGAAATACTATGAGGAATATTTCAACAATGTGGCAAAAAACATGAAGAAAACCTACATGAAACCTTTCATTGTTGTGGCTGCAAATATGAGTAAGTAACTGTCTTGTTACTTGAATAAAAGCCCAGTGCTAACCAACTTTCCAGCGCTGATACAGCTGTGCCAACGGGGCGTGTGCTGCATTCTGTGGTGGAGGGGCAGTCACGGAGGCCTCCTCACGTACTTCAGGGCTGCATTTCGGCTGCATCGGCACTGGAACGTTGGTTAGGATTGGGCTGTTAGTAACTCTATCTCACCATCAGTGAACATAGTGCTTTACACAAGTGAGAGAACAGGTCCCACCCCAAGGGGCTTGCAGTCTAGATAGACACAAACAACAGAGGGAAATGGAGGCACAGAGAAGGAAGTGAAGAATGTATGATTAGTTCAGTTACACATACTTCAGCTTATTTTTAGTGAGGAAGGAGACTAATGAGTTTTGCCAAACGCTTCCTGTAGAAGGTAGGATTTAAAGCAACATTTTAAGGAAGAGAGAAGGCATTGTGCACGTGTTCCAGGCATTAAGGGTGGCAAAGGACTAAGGATGGCTACATTTGAAGGAGCAGGAGACCTTTGTGTGGTTGATGGTGCTGGAGCTGGAGGAGCAAAGGTCATGGGCAGGATATAGCAGGATGCGACACTTTTCTTTCACATCAGATCTTTTGATGTCACTATATGAGATATGGTTCTTTCATCAGACTTTCAACATAGCCTGAGCAAACCTAGCAAATCTTGAAAGGTTGGTTATACCTTGTCTCTGGGTGATTTTTCTCCCAGTGATTTGATCTTCATCCTTGAAAGTTCATGGATAAAAAGAGGGTCTTCTGATCCAGAAGACTAACAAATGATGGTTTTCACAATGGATGACCAGCCTGTGCCACGGGGTGCCACAAGTGCTACCAGCAGCACAGGTCTGTGGCACATCTGGACAGGAAGAGGAAGGCCCACAGGCCCAACTATGACATTGAATCAGGCCTGTATTCCTATCTGCTTCTCTGCACTGCTGCCTGCTTCCCACCTGGGCAAGCTTGAGGCAGAACCACATCAGAGGCAATGCAAAGCAGAAGGCGTTGCAGAAGTATCTGTACAGCACATGAAAGTGACTCTCTCTTTCTGTGAACTTGGCTTGTGGCATACTTGCCAAAGTATGCCACAAAGTTCCAGGGAACTTGACTGTTCCCTGGAAGGACAGGTACTGAGGCTGAAGCTCAAATATTTTGGCCACCTAATGCGAAGAGAGGACTCTCTGGAGAAGACTCTGATGCTGGGAAAGACTGAAGGCAAAAGGAGAAGGGGAAGGCAAAGGATGAGATGGTTAGACAGCATCACCGATGCAACGAACATGAAAATGAGCGAACTCAGGAAGATCGTGGAGGATAGGAAGGCCTGGCGGGATATTGTTCATGGGATCACAAAGGGTCGGACACGACTTAACGACTGAACAACAACAACAACATACTTGCCAAAAACAGTCATTACTCTTGTAGACTCATGAACAGCCTTTCAGATGACTAAAAGAGTGGTGCTGGATGCTCACAAGAGGTCTCTACTATTCACAACTGCTTAATGGCGGCTCAGAGACAGCACTCAGTCAAGCAAGCAGCTAACTGGGATCCCAGAGCTGTCAGCCCCCCCCCCCCTTTCAGCTCATCAGATGCATGCAGTGGTATGGCAAAGGCAGGTGGAGGCAAAGAAACAAGACAACAGTGCTGTAAGGGGAAAGAGTGGACTTCTCCATCTCTGACTTCTTGAAGCAAAACATTGTCTTGCATATGTCCAGTGGCAGAGGATTCAACAGCTGCTGGGGGACTTGCCAGGAACATGTGGAGAAGTAAATGAGAACTATCAGAGTTGCAGCAGAGGGAAATATTAGTGTACTTTTGATATTGAAATTTCTGTCCTGGAGCATGGACAGTCCTACCATAACACAGAATGGGTGCAGTGGACAACTACCTCAGTTTTTGGCAGAAAATTGTCAGTTATTTAGGCCCCAAATCTCTTGGGGTCTTGCGCTGCAGGAACTGGCGATCCGGCAGTGCAAAGTCCTCTACAGCAGCACGAAAGCCAGGCCACTGCTGCACACAGTGAGAGGTGCAGCTAATGTGGCAGCAGCTCTGGGAGGTTCTGCAGGTGCCAGTAAGTTGGTGACAGGGGTGGGCTGTGGAAGGGGGAGCAATGAGATGTGTTGGAGGAGGAAGTGAGGGTTGTGTTGGGGAGGGAGGGGGTGGATCCGGCAGCAGTTGCACATGCTGGATCTTACCCCCACATTTTTCTGCCTGCCTTTTGGCTCTCCTCATACTTGCACCAGATATTTAGGTGGCGCAGGTCCGAGGAAACCCATAGGCAATAGAGTAGTCTACCGGGCCTGGGGGGGGGGGGTAAGTAAAAAAAACAATATTTTTCACAATGTATAAAAATTGTCACAGTAAAAATATTTACTGTTTTATACACTACAATATACAATGTTCACAATAAAAATATTTTTAGCTTTCCTCCTGCAGGCTGTCCTATCACTCCCCCCTCCCTCTGTTGGCACAGCTGCATGCTATAACATGGTGGGGAACAGGATCGGGCAGTTCATGTATTTTATTTAGTAGCTACAGTTAAAAACTGACCTTGTATGTGTGTCCTTTGACGCTGTTCTTTAAAATGTAGTAATTTGTTGTTATAAGTATTCCGTCCTGCACACACTTACCTGGGAGTACACCTTACTGAACGTCTGAGTTAACATGTACAGAATTGGGCTGCAGAAGTGATTTTTGAGTGATAAAATGGTGGAAAAGGACAGAGTATAGTATAAATAAACAAATGACATTAATGCTACACTTTTGTCACTGGATTTGTGGTTACCACCAGACAGTTCTGGGGAGAATCAGACTTGCACCATGGGATGTGTATGTATTACTTAGATTTGCCGCCTCAAGCACCCAAATATCTTGCGTCAATCTTGTCCTTGTGTATTACCAAACAAATAGTCAATTAGGTAAGAACCTGCCTGAGGCACAAATCTTCACTGAGTTGGAATGTTCAGATACATATCTGCTTCAGGTAGGTTTCACCACTGCTTCTAGAACTTCCATATGATATATATTCAGACTCTTATCTAGTTTTTCAGATGGGATAAAGGATCACGTCTCACAATGCAATTCTTTGCGTGTTTACTTGGACATAAGTCCCACTGAATTCAATAGGGCTCACTCCTAAGTAAGTGTGCATAGGATTGCAGCCCCGGTCACTTTTCCCCAATTCTGCATAAGAAGAGCTCTGCTCTGCTGGATTAGTCCAAAGGCCTATCTAGTCCAGCTTCCTGTATCTTACAGTGGCCCACCAGATCAGATGCCTCTGAGAGCACACAAGACAACAAGATACTTGTATCCTGTTGTCACTCCCTTGTATTTGGCATTCAGATTTAGCCTAGTTCCAAAACCAGGAGGTTGCATATACCTATCATGGCTTATAACTTGTGTCATAGTTCTGAACTTCTTTTTAATATCCATGTACTTTAGAAAGCTAATGAAACCTCAGATTTACTAAAGCATAAAAATGATCTAATATATATTATAGCAAACTCTTTTTCTGTTTAGTTATTGCTGTTGACATCTTTGAAAAGACTAATTTTACGGGAGCTAAAGTACCACAGTTTGACATGATTAAAGGAGATTATCCTAGAGATCTGGAATCGTCTGTTTTGTTTCCTGATACTTTGCTCAGAGCTTCCGAACAAAAAGGTAGGATGTGCCTTTGTCTGCTTTTGGAACAATTCTCAGACTTTAGAATCTGAATTCTGTGAGAGAGATCAGTTATGCTGTCCTGCAGTGGCCTTAGAAGATATAAAACTCTTATATGTAGTTTATATGTCTTTTAAAAATTAGTGCCTAATATAGAAATAGGTACTGTCTCTTTAAAAATTACAGGAGGCAGGTGGGAACTGAGATAGGCTGAGGGAACAGCATCTTCATTCTCCAATCTCAGGCTCACCCTCAGGCATGTATTTAGTAGTGGAATGGTGGGTTGCATCGCCTGTGCTATTTAAACTGTTGTTTTTCTCTGGTTTTTTGTTTGTTTGCTGAGCACGTGTAGTTGAATTCATGCAAGTCAGCTGCACATAAGATAAGGGGCAACTGCATATCATATTATTAACAGTATTCATATACCGCTTTTCAACAAAAAGTTCACAAAGCGGTTTACAGAGAAAATCAGGGTCCCCAGTGTGGTTCACTTGGGGGACATTTCGACCATCTGCTGTTGGTTTCAGGACCCATTTGGAGTATCTAAATTTGTTTTAAAAATGCATTTGTGCTCAGGTTGCTTTTTCATTTTTTTTAAATTTAATTTGGTTTTCTTTGCTACCAATGTGGTAGGAGGAACTTCAGTCTGCAGCCACTTCTTGACAGCTACCATCTTGAATGTCCATATCAGCCCTAAGATACAGAATCATCCTGGGGGTGGTGTTGGTAAAAAAAAAAATGGCCACCACCGTTTTAAAAAAAAAGGCAATCCCTATGCTGGGGGCGAAGATTTTTTTTTTTTTACCACAGCTTGCTTCTCTTTATCTCTTTAAATAGTAATCCAAACATTGGGTGACAGTATAAATTCTGGCATTGATTTTGTCTTTAGTGGTTCCTACCATGAAGTCATCAAACCACAGATTATCTTCTAAAATCGAAGATGACATTTTAAATGGCAAAAATTCACTTCCCAAAAGAAGGCGACGGCATCCAGAGGAGTTGAACCAGCATGCTGTTGTCATGGTTATTATATACCGGACCCTAGGGCAGCTTCTACCTGAGAGTTATGATCCTGATCGAAGGAGCCTAAGGTAAAACGCATGCAGCTCGCTGATCTTCTTTAGCTTGCCTTGGGTAACATTTTTATTCCGCTCTGGGAAGGAAAGGCTGTGCAACTGAGAACAAGACAAACGTATTTTGCAGGATGTGGGGGGTTGCCACAGGCAGTAATGTTTTCATGCCACTGGGTTTTTTCTCCTCATATTGATCTTCCCAGCCCTGTCCATCAAAGATACGTTATGACGAAAGGGGGTAGATCTCAGCTGATCTCAGGCATATAATCATAGTTGTTCAAAAATTATTTGTTCACATGCCCATTTCTGTTGCTCTATATGACACTAGAATCTAATCTGTTGAAAAGAGATAGCAGTTCAGTAGGAAGTCTTAGACTTTGAAATCTTAAGGGCCGTTCACATATGCCTGTACATCATTTATGGCGCAGCCTATGGGCTACGGGCGCTGCGGTCTCAGCGCCAGCGCCGGGTGTTGGAAATGTGCTGTAAGGCATGCTTCAACACCCGGAGAGGAGGCAGAACTGGCAGGAAGGTCTGCACCATCCTGTCAATGCTGTATCCAGGCCTCACGTGTGCCAGAGCAGGTAAGGCCGACCCGAGGGGGGAGGGGCGTAGGGATGGGGGGAGGGTTGGGGTGGGCAGATCGGGCCTCGGAGGGGGGATCGGTGTCCTTGTTAGCTGCCATACGCTATCCCCCCTCCCGGGCCCTTGCAACCAACACAGGGCTGCTTGGTTCTCCACCAGCTACAAAGCTGGCGGAGAACTGGATAGCCCCATTGCGGGCAGTCCCATTTGCCCACTTACCCCGAGTAGACATCCAGTCAGTCCCTACCCCGAATAGCATTCAGCGTGGGCCATGCGGTCCACACTGAAGAGCCTACTCCGGGGGGGGGGGTTGAATTGTGCTGTTAATTTCTCATGATTTGATGGCTTGCATCATTTACTTACTCTACTGGACATTACACTTGTGCTTGAGTTTAAGGTGAGGTAATATGTTCTGTCTGAAGAGTTTGATTTGTGATGGCTAAGGAACACATGCAAGCCATTACTTGATTGCCACAGTCATCAGGCAATGAACAAGCATGTTTGAACTGCACCCATACCATAGATGTTTTTTCAGCATTGCATCCACCACTGGTGAGTCCCAGCCAAAGGTAACATTAGATGATCACCTGAAACACTGCAAAATAATCTTTGTTTGCATATCTATAATGGTCATTTTGTTTTGTCTTGTTTTGTTTTGCCAGACTACCTAATCGACCCATCATTAACACCCCAGTAATCAGCGCAATTATTTATAGAGAAGGGGAGTCTTTTCCAAATCCTCTGGAGAATCCCATTACACTTGAGCATGTCATGTTGGAAACTGAGGAGAGAACAAAGCCAGTGTGTGTGTTCTGGAATCACTCAATTGCGTATGTTTCATAATTTGCACTATTTTAAGGGACAGTGTGGCCTTTTTCATACCTTTTTCATACACTTAGGGTGCAATCCTGACTAAGGATCCGACCAGCAGCCCAGGGCTGCCTGCCAGATCCTGTGCACTGGCTTCCCGGCGTGTGCCAGGCCGGAGGTCTACTCAGGGAAGGGGATGCTCATCCCCTTCCCCGAGTGTAAACCCGGGCCGGCCCTATCGGCCTCCTCGGATTTCTGTCAGCTAAATAGCTGGCGGAAGTAGAGGAGGCCGTGTAATGGCGTAGCCAGCCCAGTGGGGACGGGGAGATGGCCGACGCCATCCCCCGCCCCCTCCTGGTCCGGCTAGGCCAATGGCCCCCCTCTGCCCACATGGCCGGTGACAGAACGCTTACCTTCCACCGCTGTCCACGTGGAGATCCGGCGCCGGAGTGGCCAGCCTGGTGCCGGCCTTCCTTACTCCCAAGTGCTTTATGTGATTTATGTCACTTTCATGACACCCTAGGCCTGCAGAGCACTTGCTCCACCAGCCTTTATTTGCGCAGGATTGTGTTCTTCATTTGGATGGGATCCTGCTCTGTGTTTCTATACACAAAATTATGGAGATTACAGTTATGAAAAATATGCAGTACATCAAAATGACATATTTGAGGGTGTGGGAAACAGAGAATCTTACAGTGAGTGTTTATACACTGCTACAATCAATACAGAGGCATGAAAATATACACATAGCAAATAATGAGAGAGGCTTTTAATAAATGGAGTTTTATTGCAGCTTTCTAACCAGGAGAAGATTTAGCATTGCTTAAAGATCAAAGAAGCAACTAAGTCTAATAAAGTAGTAATAATAGGTTACTGAGGTTACTTAAGCTACCTACATATCATCTGGTCATTTGTCATGTTGAGGCAAGGTTTAAAGGAGCAATACCTTCTTGCTATTTGAAAATTAATTCTTGAAACGACCTACTGCCTCTTGCTACTGTTGCCTCATTGAGCTGCCTGATTTCATGTTATACCTCGTTCATGTCTATATTTCTCACAAAATTTTGTGCATGGAACTGGGGAATTGTTGTATTAGTACTTAAAGTACATGAAGTGAAAGGCAAGTAAAGGAAATTGCCACTTAAGGATAATGCTGATCAGTCAATAAATCAAGGACAGTCTGTGAATCTCTTTGCTTTGCTTCTTCTCTCATTATCCAGGATTGGGGAAACGGGAGGCTGGTCCTCGAAAGGCTGTGAGCTGTTTTCCAGAAGCCAGAGCCATGTAATTTGTCAGTGCAACCACATGACCAGTTTTGCTGTCCTAATGGACATTTCAAAACGCGAAGTAAGTGGGCCCCTCAAGATGTTTTGCTTGCTACAGTAGTGAAATTAAGGAAGTTTGATGGAAGCAATGGAATGAATGAATGAATGAATGTTTTGGATGAATGTTTTATCTTTACCGTGAAATCTGAGAGCTTGAGTAGTGTCTCACTAAGGCTGCAATCCTGTACACCTTTCCCTGGGAGTAAGCTCCATTAAACTCAATAGGGCTTACTTCTGAGTAGACATGCACAGGGTTGCAATATTAATATAACAACAACCAGTATTTATATACAGCCTTTTCTTTGGTCATCGGATTTCTCCTCTGAATTTATTCAGAGGAGAATAAATAAAACTTTAATTTATTAAAGTTAAAAATAAAACTTTAATTTATTATTTATTTATTTACTTTTAAAAAATCATATCCCGCCTTATCCTATGCCGAAGGCAAATGCCCAAGGCGGCTTACAACAAAAATTAAAATACATAGTTTAAAATAATACAGAAAATAAGTTTAAACAATACATAACTAAATTTAAAAACTATAAAATCCACTGGGGGGGGAGACAGTATGGAGCAGAGAAGCAGCATGGCAGACCATCTTGAGACACAGGAGGCAGACCACAACCTATCACCCAAACGCTAGACGAAACAAAAACGTTTTGAGCCCTCGCCAAAAAGTCATGAGGGAGGGGGTGGTTCTCAAATCCCCTGGCAGGGAGTTCCACAGTTGTGGCGCCAGGGCAGAGAAGGCTCGCCCACGTGTTGCCACTCTCCTAACTTGCGATAGAGGATACCATGGTTGATGGTATTGAAAGCCGCCGAGAGGTCCAAAAGGACCAGTAGGAATGCACTCCCCCTGTCCAGTCCTCGGCGAAGATCATCCAACAAGGCGACCAAGGCTGTCGCCGTCCCAAAGCCCCGCCTGAAGCCAGACTGAAAAGGGTCCAGATACTCTGTTTCATCTAGTATCCCCTGGAGCTGAGACGCCACCACCCGCTCAATCACCTTACCCAAAAAAGGCAAATTGGAAACTGGCCGATAGTTATTTAAATTGGAGGAATCCAAAGATGTTTTTTTCAGGAGGGGACGCACAATTGCGGTCTTCAAGATGCTAGGCATCACTCCCTCTCGCAAAGATGAATTCACAATAGGTTCCACCCAATCAGCCAGCCCAACCCGCGCAGATCGTATTAGCCAAGCTGGGCAAGGGTCAAGCGGGCAGGAAGATGATCTCAAACTACAGAGGACCCTATCCACATCCTCAGGCTGTATAAGGTGAAAAGAATCCCTAACGATGGAATTGACAGATGCCGTAGGGACAACTTCTGGAACTGTTAAACCAGAGTCCAAGTCGTGGCGAATCTGAGCGATTTTATCTGCAAAGTGCTGTGCAATCTCATTGCAGCGGTCCGTCGAGCACTCCAGCTCACTCGCTACAGGAGCCGAGTGGAGCAGATCCCGGACAACTCAAAAGAGCGCAGCTACTCACAGACGCAACGGTGGCAGAGAAAAACGCCTTCTTCGCTGCCATCACTGCCACGGAGTAGGCCCTGAAATGGGCTCTAGCCCGTGTTCGGTCAGATCCATCACAAGTTTTCCTCCACCGTCGCTCTAGGCATCGGCCCAGTCGTTTCATTGCCCGCAGCTCCTCACTGAACCAAGGAGCCGCCTTGGCTCAACGACAAGGCCGTGGCCGTTCGGGAGCGATCTGATCCAAGGCTCTAGCTGCCTCCCCATACCACAGGGCAGCCAGAGCATCAGATGGATCACTGACCCGGAAAGAATTTAAAGGCGGTTTACACAGGCAGGCTTTCTAAACCCCTCTAAATCTCTAAATATTAGAGACTGAGCTTCAAGTCAGGATTTTCCCGCTTCAAATCTTGCCTCTACCATGAATTCTCTAGGTGCCTTAGGGAAGCCACTCCCACTGAGCCCCATCTCTAATATGGGGATAATACTGACATGCCTTACAGGGTTGTTGTAAGAACATATGAAGTACTTTGCACACTCAAAAAGTACTATATAAATGGTAAGTATTATTATTAAAGCCAAGCCAGCAGTTTGTCAAGATAGGGTACCTTGACACCAATTTTGGTTTCAGCAGTGGCGTTCCGAGGCTGGTGCGGAAGCATACGTGTAGCAGGATGCCGCTTCGCGCGTGAAAGCGCCCCTCCCCGTCACTGGTCAGAGCCATTCCAAGCGGGTGATGGCTGCCCGTGTGGGAGCACATGATGCTCTCCGCATGCACTGTGCAGGACAGGATTGTTCCCTTATGTCCAAAACAGTAATCTGAAACTCTCATAATTCTGCGCTAAGTGTGTAATCTAGTTTATTTTTATTTATTTATTTTTCACATTTTTATACCACCCTTCCTCCAAGGAGCTCAGAGTGGTGTACATATTTCCTCCCCTCCTTTTTGTCCTCACAACAACCCTGTGAGGTAGGTGGGGCTGAGAGTTAGTGACTGGCCCAAGGTCACCCAGGAAGCTTCGTGGCTGAGCGGGGATTTGAACCTGGATCTTCTAGGTCCAAGTCCGACTCCCAAACCACTACACCGTCCTGGCTCCCTAGTTCAAGCACATGATTCCTCACAACGTTCTGTGGAAGCCCAGGTGCACAACCCTCAGTAGGTGAAGTTAGCTATGGATGGGTGACTTTCATTCCAGCCTGTGGTCATATAATCTTCAGTGCATGTGATTATTCTTGTCTTTTAAAAGGTTGTATTACAAGTGCTTCAAAACGTTTCTCTCATAGAAAGATCGCTTAAGTTGACTAATCTTGAGAGTTTTCCTCTTGGCACAGGAGGATCTTCTCTTGGTATGGATATGCTTCAGGAAGCTATAAATCGGGGGGGGGGGACATACAAACTATTTGAAAACCCTTTAATTGTGGTCTTCTTTTTATTGCTTCTGTTTTAACCCTCCAGAGTGAGTTGATAGTACCTGACATTTTTAGAGGTTTATTTTTGAGACATTTTTATCATGCTCTGGAGGTTGAGTCACTACAGTCCCCACTTCCTTACGCTGCATGAGCTTTGGAGTAAAATAAACTCCATGACTAAGAAATTGAGTTTGCTTTTTAAAAAAAAAGAATTTGAGAAAGGAATGTAGCACAAATAATTAATCTTTTACTGCACAGAATGGTGAGGCGCTTCCGCTGAAGATTATCACCTATGCGACTGTCTCCATCTCACTGGTAGCTTTGTTGCTCACCTTTATACTCCTTGTCTTGATCCGAACTCTGCGTTCCAACCTACACAGCATCCACAAAAACTTGGTGGCTGCCCTGTTCTTCTCCGAGTTAGTCTTCCTGATAGGAATCAACCAGACAGAAAATCCGGTAAGCATTAAGTCGCTTTTGCATAACATGCTCAGGGCCGGGAACGGCTTTAATACTGTATATCAAAAAAAAAAAAAAAAAAAACCCTCAACCACGATTTCAGGTTATAGTGAACAGCCTTTTCCCTCCCTCACAATCTCCTCTGAGTACACCGATAGTGACATCAGAATCTACCTGTCACCTTCTCCATTCTATCAAGAGCTCTGTGTTACATACAAAGGTAGGCCTTGCCTAAGATGGGTATTATTGGTTTATTCCAATAAACATTTCCTTATTTCAGTTAAGCAACCCGCCTGTTCCTTTAATGTGTCATTGTTTAAATCAGTTCCCCTTTTAAAATGATGTCAGTGCTTCATTTCTAACAAGTAACTTCAGGAGACCTGTTCATGTTTTATGCCCACAATTGTGAGCCCAATCCTATTATCCCCCCCCCCCCCGCTGATGCAGTCGCACCAAAAATAAGTGTGCAGTATCATGTGGGGGCAGATCGGGAAGTTTCAGCAGGCAGCAGCGCTCCCAAAATGGCTTTGCGCTCCATCGGCAGCCATTTTACGACAGCGGAACTGTGTCCTGCTGTCGTAAAGCCCTGTGCGCTTGATAGGATTGGGCTGTAAATTTGCTAGGATTTTCAGAAATTGATTTTCCTTTATAATAGCAGGACCAAAAGAAAAAGCTTTTTTAAAAAATTTCTTCCTCGTGGATCCATTACTGTCCAATCTTTTACCTTTTTGTTAAGGTTCCCCCACCCCCATAAACTGTGTATTATGCAGTACAGGGCTACTCCCTGAACCTGTAGGTATGACTGTAAGGAAAACTGTCAGCTGTGTGGGTTTCAAGCAATTATTAATCCTTTCTTTGGGAATAAGAATTGTCCAAGAAGTCACACACTAATGAACATGAAAAGTCAAAGAATGTGGGAGTTTGACATTCTCCTTAGTTTTTAAAAAGTCTCTGTAAAGCAGCAGGGAGAGGTTTCAGTCATCTGTGGATGACTGATAGACAAAAATGATTTATTTTCCTTGTTGCATACTTGAAATAAGCAGGTTTCATCATTACGGCCTGTACAGGAAAAAAAAGAGTTTTTAGAAAACGCTTTTAAGAAAACAGAGTTTCAATAGAGAACAAAATCTTTGCTACTCGTCAAGGCAACCAAAAACAAGATTCTCGAAGCGTAAGGAAGGTCTGTATGGTTGCCAGGGGAAATCAGCTCCTCCTTAACTTCTTTATGTCTCGATTAGGCGAAGAGGTAAAGTGCCAGTTTATGCACCGTCCTCTAACCGTCCAGTGCAGGAGAGTGTGTCCCTGATATTGCTTATCAGTGCTAGGGTTCCCTGGCACAACCCTCTTTCTTTTCTTTCTTTCTTTTTTTTGGGGGGGGAGGGGAGGGGAAGGTAGTAGCTTGTTTCCCTAGGCCTGGCTGGCACAGTTTGTGAGTCACCAAATAGAACACTGCCTACAAGCCATGTATTATGGCCTGCAAAGTGCAGTATAGCTCTGAACATCAGTTATTATTGTTAATACTTATATACCACTTGTCAACAAAAACTAGTTCACGTACTCGTTTGCATAGCCTATTAAATGAATGATTGGGTTTCGGAATGTCAGCTTAACCAGTTGCTGGGGGAACAGCGACAAGGGAGAACTGTTGTCTTCATGCCCTGACAGCAGAGTTCCTGGAAACATCTGAGTGACCAGGGTAGAAAAAAAAGGATGATCAACTAGATGGACTTCTTTGGTCTGATGCAGCAGGACTCTTATATGGTTATGTTGACAAACTTTAACTCCCAGGCCATCCCTGGTATATTGTAGCCCAGACAAGCAGCAACAAAGGGAGGTTTATTGAGCTTTCAACCCATACATGGGTTGAAAGCTACATTAAACTTGGTGAGCTACAAGTTGTGCAGGCATGCCGCTCCACACTGACCTTACCACACTAGGGGAAACTTTCCGCAGTCAGGTAAGCTTGCATAGCAGTTTGCAATACCACCTGGTGTTCTGCTGTTCAAAGAGCAAGCTGGGAGGCCAGGCCTCAAGTACCGTAGTTCTTTGGATTATAGCCCTTATTAATATTTGCTTACATCTGACATTGGTGTGGTTCTTGTGCTGTCATATTTTGTGGTTTAGCAGAGGCAGTTCCAACTGAATCGGACTCTTTCTTATTCCAGTTTGTGTGCACCGTGATAGCTATTCTCTTGCACTACTTCTACATGAGCACCTTCGCTTGGATGTTTGTCGAACAACTTCACATCTACCGCATGTTGACTGAAGTGAGGAACATCAATTTTGGACACATGAGGTTCTACTATGTCATGGGCTGGGGGATTCCTGCCATTATAACTGGTAAGGATGAACAGGCAACAAGGAAGGAGAAGCTAAACTATTGGGAATGTGTCTGCACTATACATGTATAGCTGTTTATGCCTGTATGACTCTCATGGGATGGGCTTCCTCCAGAATCCTAAGAATTGCAGTTTGGTGATGGAAAATAACTATTAAATCTGTTTCTAGTGTAGATATATGTCCTTTTCCTTTTTGTCATCGCCTCCTTTTCCCCCCAAGATAGGAGCTCCACCTTCAGGGTTTTCTGCAATGCCATGGGTAAATGACTCCTATTGCATGGAGCACTTTAAGTCCTTTTTATTGACAAAAGGAGGGGATAATAGAAAACTTGGAGGGGTTTCCCTTCTCCTCCTGAGTTGACTTCACCCTTGCCCTGCTTGGGGTTTTCTTTTAGCTGAGCTTAAGTAGAGGCTCTCTGCCCGAAATGGGGTCTCAGATAGGTCTTCTTAGGGGACCTGAGGCTCTAAGCCACCTTTTGGCTTAGTTTCCAGATCTCATCCAAGGATACATGGCAAGTCCCTCTGGATGCTGCCGCTGGCTTGTCTCCCCGAGTCAACAAGGGTCTGGGATGTCTGTTTACTCCCCTGGCTATCTGCCAGTTCCCTGCAGCAGGCTCCCCCTCCCTTTGGGCTCCTCTCCAACCTCTTCCCTCGGTTTCAGGATCTGGTTGGTCCTCCTTATCCCTTTGTTTCTCTCCCTTTGAATTTGAGCTTTTCCACCTTGCATCTTCTCGTACCCTTCTCTAGCCTACTCTGTCCATCTCTACTCCTTCCCTCTATGAGTTTTGCCTCACCTGTCCTCTGCTCTGTCCTCTCCACCCTCATCTCTACTGCAGGATGCCTTTGAAACACTGGAGTCAGCCCTACCCTTCTCTTGTCAGTGGCGTTCCTAGAGGGGGGGGTACTGTAAGTTGTGCACAGGTCTACTCAACATTATATGGTGGCCCCACCCATTCGCCACCAGAACCATTCCGAGCAGCGAAGGCAACGCACAGGAGATGCCCTGCGCGTTCCCTTAGCTGCTGGCTCTGACGGCGAATGAGCAGGGCCACCGTGTAACACTGAGTAGACCTGTGCGCAGGTTACGGTACCGCCCCCCCCCCCGGAACATTTCTGGCCAGTGCCACCTGTCAGCCAGCTTGGCTGAGAACAGGCGATGGCCGACGATGTCACTGGCCGTCACTCTACAGCCCAGCCCTCCACAGCCCAACAGAGCCTCATTTCCTGCCTGAGGGATCACCATGCCCGTCCAGGACTCACACCTTCCCAGTCCAGTTTCAGAAATCATCTCATTTTAAGGGTTATCTTAATCCAAGAACATATTTCTATGCTAGCATCAGTTCAAGGCATAATGGCAGCCAACGTAATGGCAGATAGATCTTGTACTCGATGTCTTTCCCTAATTAAATTGTAACTTCTGTGTGGATAAAAGGGCATAAACATAACTGAATTCAAGTGGCAACAAGGATTGTACACTTACCTCAGGTCTAAATTTTTGCCTTATGATTCGAAGGTTACAGTATTTTGTATCTTCATAGTTTTTTAGAGCAGAGAAACATACTCTAAGTTTCACTTGCATATTGTAAAAATGTTACCTCAGGCACATATTTATTTTTTATTTTAAAATGTTTATACTCCCCACTTTTCTTTCCCAGCGGGAAATCCAACATGGTTTACATCAAATTAAAACAATCAAGTATAAAACAAGAAAGATTAACAATAAAACAAACACATCAACAACTTACTACAAAAAAACATCAAAATCATAACCAAATAAGTAAACACAGATAAACAGCCAGACACAACCAAATAAGACAAAGCTTTGAAGGGAAAAGCAAAAAATAAAAACTGAAGGCTTGTTGAAAAAGAAATGTTTTCAAAGCCTTGCAGAATACCAGCACTGAAGAGACCTCCCTGATATTAAATGGAGGGGGTTCCACAGGCTGGACACCACAAGAGAGAAGGCTGTGTCACCATCAACTTAGTTTCTGCACCTTCCAGGGCAACAGTACTGTACCTGCAACAGGGCCTCCTGAGATGACCTCAAAGGATGGGCAGACAGACTCATATACATGACAGACCACTAAGAGACAAATCTCCTTCATTACTTTATGATCAAAAAGGTTTCATGACAATGCAATTGGAATGTTTTGTGGAGTCTTTGAACTGGTTCTGATCAGTGGCGTTCCGAGGCTGGTGCGGAAGTGTACGTGTAGGAGCAGGGCAGCTGTCACCCACTAGGAATGGCTCCGACCGGCGAGGGGGAGGGGCGCTTTCACACGCGAAGCGGCATCCTGCTACACGTACGCTTCCGCACCAGCCTCGGAATGCCACTGGTTCTAATGTTACGTTTTTCTACTCACTTGGCTGTAAGGCATGCATATGGAATAAAAATGGCTGATGACTCAGCCTTGTATCATGGCATGGAAGTTCCAAGCCTTTTCTCACATGTATCCTTCAAAATGTTTTTAACTCTAAAATGTACTTGGGGAAGGTCTGTAGCCCAGCGTTAGAACATATGCTTTGTAAGAAGGGCCTGGAATTTCAGTCCCTGGAATTTCCTGGTTAGGGTGGGAACAATCCCTTTCTGAAAACTTGGTGAGCTGCTTTCAATTAGACTAGACAGGAGTGAGCTGGGTGGACTTATGGACAGCTTCCTATGACTTTACCTGGGATATTTTGGTGCAGAAAAACTACTTTTCCCACCAAGGTTGTTTCTCTGCAGATGCATTCCTTATGAAAGGTAATTAAAATCCAGAAAAAAAGCAGGTTATCAGGTGTCTACACTGTGCCATTCGCAAAAATGAATACTCTGTTGAAAAAAGTAAACAAAAATTGTGTATCTCTAAGGTTTCTTAAAAAAAAAAGACTATTTAATCTTGATTTAAGGGTCCCTTTGGGTTCCCCAGTGTTTAAAGTTGAAACCTTTAATTGCCCTGTAAGTATAAGGTATCATCACTGAAACCTGAAATAATAGATAACCCTGGAGTTATGAGTTTCAGTCTCCAAATCTGGAACCATTTCGAAATGCCAGTGAAAAGCTTAACACAGAAACTCTCAGGGAAATCTTCCAAGTCGTTGCACATTTCCCTAATGACCTTTTTTACATTGGTTGATAGCTGGGCTTCAGTTTTCAACTTCTTGGAGATAGAATTGTAAGTTACCCAGCTGGCATCTGTGAGCTATTCACCAGCTGGCATCTGTGAGCTATTAAGGCATGCAAAAAATAAATAAATAATAATACCCACTTAAAAGAGACATTTACAAACTGGCCTAAAATTCCTACAGCAGTTAAGCTGGAATCAATCAGAGTGGTCAGTCTAGGGCAGGGGTTCGCAACCTGTGGTACGGGTACTCCTAGGGGTACGCGGACCTCTTACTGGGGGTACGCCAAGCTCTGCCCCTTATCTGCCCCATCAGCAGCTAATTAATTGTTAATTAATATGGATTTTAAGTTTTAATTATTTTCTGAGCCCTTCTGTCTCTCTGATTTTGGTTTGGGGCCTATTTTTGTACTTTGGAAAATGTACTTTGGTGGGGTGGGGGAGGGAGGAGCTGATTTTGGAAAGTGTGACTTGGAGAAAAAAAGAGATCCGTGTGTGTGTGTGTGTGTGTGTGTGTGTGTGTGTGTGTGTGTGTGTGTGTAAATAAAACATTTTTTCACGTTTAAAATTGTTTTAGTACTTTTTATTTAACAATTAATCACCTGATTAATCAATTGATTAAGCCAATCAATTAGCAGTTAATTAGCAGGGGGTACTTCAGAAAATTGGACTGTGGTAGGGGGTACCCTGGCCTCCAAAGGTTGAGAACGCCTGGTCTAGGGGAATCTTTTGGATGTTGTGGTTTTGTTGCAGCTAATGATGGTTTAATACAACAGAAGGGAAGGTCATATTTGGGGCTACTTTGCATATTACAGCAGAAGACAGGCAACCACATTCCCGTTGTGAACCAACCATATATTTTCTGGAGCATTTGAAGGGACATTTGTGGGTCAGAAAACATTCAGTAAAAAATGTGCCTAAGAACTTCAGCCAATTGTAGCTCCTGAAGATAGTGCCAACATCAGATTGTGGAGGGCTCTAGGGCGAAGGCCCACACCGACAGGCGTGGACCCTTGGCCCATGTATCAACACAACCTGGCCGAACCCTGATGCACTCATCCCTGAAGGCATGTTCACCAAGAGTTTTCAGACATACTATTTTTATGTATTTATTTAAGCATTTCTACCATGACTGACCCCCAAGCTCTAAGCAGCTTATAAATAAATGTGCCTTTCAAATATTCTTCAGTACCTTTAAACATTGCAAAAAAAGACATGATCATCCAATGATGAAGCCCTTTGGGCCCCATCATTTTTATAACATTCAAAGCAGCTCTAAAACAAGGTCAGGAAATACAGAAATACTATCCAAAATTATACTTGCATAAAGTGTGACATTCTGAATACACAACTGGACTTCGGGCCTCCATTATTCTAATAATAGCCCTCCCCCCACACCTATACTGTTTTACAGTGTGCACCAAAACTTAGTGAATTTCAGTGTAGCCTATGACAAAGCACAAGGATCAATGTTCAGAAAGCCATGTGTATGCGCCCTTCCTATGCATGCATGAGAGACTGGTGTGCGCCTAAGAAACTTCTGCCTTAGGGTTTTTGTTTTGCTCACTGCAGTAGAGCGGTATTATGATATATTATTATGAGCGGTATTATTGTATATGTCACAACTAGGGGCAGTCCTTTTCGGTAATAATGAAATAAAAACACATAACACCGCTTTCTGCACAACCCCCCCCCCCCCGAAATCTGTGAAAAATAAAACCGTTTTCTAACACTTCTACATATTGGTAATGACTGTGGCTGTATCTGCTGACACTATACCACCTATATCACCTACCTAGTACACTTTTAACACGATTATTAAAGCGATTATAATTTATAAAAATAAAATAAAAACAAATAACACCGCTTTCAGCAATTTTATTTTGGAAAACACCAACATCCACTTTTTGAAAACACTGTTTTGGACTGCCTCTAGTCACAACAACTTCATAAGGATTTTCATTTATCTAATGTGCTTGGCAGAACTTACCATACCATTTACATGATATTGCATCAGTTCCTTTAGCCACTTGCTGAGCTGCTGTGATGTCATGGTATGTTCATTTCATGTACCATTTAACGGATCATAGGGAAGCTGTTCAGTAAATGAATGTTGACCACAGTGCAGAGATGTGACAGAAATGACCTAATAGGGTCAAGAAGACCTGTGTGCTGTTGGGAAGCTGGCTCACAAAGACTAACAACGCAATCCTGTGTAACTTTGCACCGGTGTAACAGTAGATGAACCAGTGTAAGTGCACTTACACCGGTGCATCTGCTGTTACACCAGTGCATCTGCTGTTACACCGGTGCAAAGTTACATAGGATTGCACTATACGAAAGCAGGAGCAGAGGATGAAGGCTGGGGAAATGACCATTGGCAGGCTAGTTGAGTGAAGGACAGAACAGGCAGTGCACTGAGCTGCAGCGTTCTGAGGGAAAGAGATGCCTAAGGAGGAAAGACGTAGCACAGGCTTGGTGTTCAGAAAAGGGAGTCGGAACGAAAGAAAATTGTTTGCAGAAACCTTATACCGGACTTAGGGACATGCAGAGGCTCTTTGCCTTAGCAAATAAAAGAAACTGAGGGATGGGGAATGTGGTCAAGGAACCAAACGGGAGAAAATGCCAGAATAGTAGAGGAGCTGGGAGGGGCTGAAAATCCTTGGTGACAGGTTATCTCATGTCTGTTGAATTTAATAGTAGGTAAACTTCGTACCTGAGGGCAGAATTGGTCCCATTTTAATTTAGTAAAATATTAACAAGGCACAATGTTGAAGTGAAAAAAGTCCATTTTCTGCCAATTAATATTAGAGTCAGATGTTTGGCTGCATGTTTGGTGCAAACTCCACAAAATGGCTATTCAGTCTTGAGAAGCAAACTATTTCTGCCAAATTACATTTTTATAAGATATATTTGGATGGACTTTCCCACAGTACCTGACGGTTAATTATTTTGAGATGGGGACTGTCGTACCTAATGCAATAGTTACTTAATAACGTAATGCTTATTTAAGACTTTGTATAGATTCTGAATGTGAATCTTGAATGTTAGTGGATTTCATACATCAGAGATGCATTCCTCTTTTGTGTTGTGATGCAGGTCTTGCAGTTGGTCTGGATCCACAGGGCTATGGGAACCCAGATTTCTGCTGGCTTTCTGTTCATGACACCCTGATTTGGAGCTTTGCAGGTCCCATAGTGATTGTCGTAGTTGTAAGTATTGCAAAATCTACAAACAGCATAAAATTTGCAGAACTGAATTTATTATTGTTGTATAATTACAGGGTGCAAAACCTCAAAGTTAATCTATAGTGCACAACTTTAAATACAAACCAAACATACAAAAGACATGTCAAAAGCACATCATGATAACTAATGCTAAAACTACAAAGTATCCCAGTATCTTAAATCTCTATCATAACTTGGCAGCCATTGCTGCCAGATCCCTTTTTATTGGTGTGCTTAAAAGATAGGGTCATTGTGCATGAGCGTGTGTGCGTGTGTGTGACTAGCCAAATCTTGAGAACAAGGGAGGTTGTAAGTATTTATGAAGCCTGTGGTTGTATCTCTGCCAGCGCAATCCTATGTAACTCTTGCACTGGTGTAACAGTAGATCTACCAGTGTAAGTGCACTTATGCCAGTGTAACTTGCTGTATGCCGATGGAAACAAAATGGAAACCAGCGTAACCCCTCTCGGAAGCTGTGCACGCACAGTTCGGATGCAGGACGGACGCCAGCGCACCTCCGCTGGCACAGGGAGCATTCCAGGGGTGTCTGAACGCCTCCAGAATGCTCCCTGCACCAGCGGAGTTGCACTGGCGTCTGTTCTGTGTCTGAACTGCGCATGCGTGGCGTCCGAGAGGGGTTATGCTGGTGTCCGTCCTGCGTTCATCGACATATGGCAAGTTACACTGGCATAAGTGCACTAACACCGGTGGATCTATTGTTATACCGGTGCAAGAGTTACACAGGATTGTGCTGTCAAAGTTATATTGGGGGGGGGGAGAGAGAATTTGGGAAATTAGCCAGTATTCTGGAGTGAGTGGGAATTCGGGTTGGAGAATGTGCACCATGAGGGATACACCTCCTGACTCAAATTCTCTCCTTACCCACAGCAGTTGGAGGTGTTATAAGCTTTTAAGGTCCCTTTGAAGCTAAGGAGGCAGATTTATACAGGCTGGAAGAAGAGTGCTTCCTCTGATCCCAATTAATTCCCTCCCCACCTCAACTCTTTCAGCTGCAGGGGAGGCAGAGCCCCTAAGAGCTTATCCAGGAACTGGGAGTGAAAATATTATTTATTTAAAATATTTATAGGTAGCTTTTCTACCCCATTGAAGGAGTCACTGAGGCAGCTTACAATTTCATTAAAAACAGTTCAGCAACTCATCCATAAAAACAAAAACAAGTAGTAAAAAGTGCATCAAAACAGCCAAACAGTGAGAGCAATGAAAATAAATTAAATGTAAAGCACAGCAGAGCAGCAACTCAGAATCAAAGAAAGGCCAACTGAAACAGAAAAGCCTTCATCGGGGAGCTGCCACCCAAAAGGCCTGGTACCACGTTCCTATCAGCTACACCTCAGCGGGCCTCCAGTGCCTGATGCAGTGTGCAGGGTCAAGGGCCGAGGGTCAAGCACAGTGCAGAGAGGTAAAAGCACTTCTTTTTACTGATCAGGTGTAGGGCTAGACAAGCAACTGTTTATCCTGCCTTAATTCCTCATAGACGCTCAACTTGTCCCATACTTAAATGTAGACCAGAATTATTCGGAATGTTGTTTTTGCAGCATTTATAGGTAGTCTCATCTGTGATAGCAGCGCTTGTGCACTTACAATTATAACCAGCGTGCACAAGTACCAGCTGCAAGTTCCGGCCCTTCTTCCTTTTCCATCTGCTGTTTTTCTAAGCTTGGTTCTTAGGAGTTCCTTAATGCGAAGAGAGGTCCTTTGTAACTTTGTGGGACATAAAATATGTACAGGTTTTGATGAATTTATGGAAGAAAACCAAACCTAAACTACTATTCTGACCCATCCATACTTTTCCCTTAAGATCAACATTGTAATCTTCATACTAGCACTGAAGGCGTCGTGCAAGAGAAGGCAGCGTTCACTGGAGAAAACTGGGGTCATGTAAGTTTGTAGCCCTGACTGAGGGAGAATATTTCTGAGCAATGGTCCTATGGGGAGATTGAGTCTTGCCCCAAACTCAAGCTGGGTAAGTTTGAAGTTCCCAGGCCTGTGTTACCATTTCTTGAACCGTTGCTTGCCCTTCCATCAGCTCAGATTCAACTGCTTTAAGAAGATTATAAAGAGACTTTGGATGTTTTGCGTGGGGGTGGCATTTTATCTAGCTGCTCTGAGGGTGGGTTTGGGAATGGGAGTGGATGTGTTGCAGTGACTGTAACATGCCCTAATAATACAAGTGATTTTTATGGCATTTATCTAGCTCAGTATTGCGGACTGCTTTCCTCCTGCTGCTGCTGATCAGTGCTACGTGGTTATTGGGGCTGATGGCAGTGAACAGTGATGTCATGACCTTCCACTACCTTTTTGCCATCTTCAGCTGCTTACAGGTCAGTTGTAATCGATCGCCTTTTGGCTTTGTGTCTTCAGATCCATCTCATGCTTCCTGCCGTTGTGCTGCTTCTCTGCTGATGCAATACTGAGACAGGACCTCTCCCTTTCAAAGCTAAAAATGGCAGAGAGTGGCTTTCATCCTCCTTTGCTCATTGAAGGATTTTTTTTCCCAACTAAGGGAATGATCTTGTTACAGCCTCCTGTAAATGGATCTTCCAGTTCTAAATGCATAGCCATGGGCAGCCCAATCCTGTCTAGCAGGACGCGGTGGCACAAATAAGGCGCCTGCCGTATCCTGTGCAGGCGCCTTATTACCTTCTCAGAGTAAAGGGACATTTGTCCCTTTAGCCCAAGTAGAGCCCCAGCCATCCCTATGGGTCTACTCAAATGTGTGCCAGCTATTTTGCTGGCGCACATTCAAGCCTGTCGTGTAATGCTGGCCAGGCCCAGGAAGGGGGATAGGATATGGCGGAGGAGGCCACTGCTGATCCCTTCCCAGGCCCAGCCAACCAATCCGCCCTGAAATGCCCTGTTCTGCCCTCCCCACACCGCCTGGCACAGTCCTTATCTGTGTCTGGCAGCAGCGGCCTGGGTCCGGGGCAGAGTGAGCAGCAGCAGCCTCAGCACTGGCGCTGCTTACTCTCTGGATATCAAAAAATGCCTTACGGTACGTTTGCGACACCCAGTGCTGGCAGAATGATGGTTTCACCGGTCCTGTCTTAGACAGGATTGTGCTGTCAAACTCAGTTGAGACAAATGCTGAATACTAAAAGGAAAGTCTGTGCTATAACGTCTTGCTCTAACCTTTCACCCAAATCTCAGTCATTCTGTCTTATGCCACTGCCTATTAAGGTGTTCAAGAGATTGTGGTTTTTAACCCCATGTCTTAGACTTCAAATCCTTTGAGGATTAAATAAACAAAAAGATGACAGCTTGTTCTGAATCAAGGAACCTACTGGAAAGTTATAATAAATTGTAAACCTGGAGCTAATTTGCTCATTTCAACTACTATAGTATAATCATGTCTACTACCCTCTAACAAATAATAGCTCCATCAACATTCCCTCTAGAAAGGCTGGTACTTTGAAAGGCTGGTGAGTTTCCAAGTAGCTCAAAGGACATAACATGAGAAGATAGAAGTCTCAGTTACACTGATTCCCAAACTTTATATTATAATAGCTCATCAGTGGTGCTTTATAGTTGTTCAAGACCTGTCTGTAGGGTTTTTGTTCTTAATGCAGTGCCTATAGCTTAGCAATTCAGTCGCAAGAGTCCAGTGGAGTCCAGGAAACTATTCCCTTGTATGATGTATGGTGCCATTTTCTGGCTGTGGGGGCATCTCCTGGTCCCATCCCAGGGGGCAGTTCCACATTGTAGGGTGAGGAGAATGATGTATAAAGGGATGAGGAGGTATACAGAGAGGCAGAGGCTCAAATGGGTGCCATTGGAGGGTTTGTTAGGGAAAATGTTTACAGAGGGGGCATGAGCGAGGATTTGGCTGAGTGAGGGTCTGCTGTCATTAGTCTTCAGGCAGCCGGAGCCAAAGCGACCTCGCTTGATTTGATTCACACCGATGCACTTCGTTGGTCCAGGGTCCAGCCTGTCAGGGCACCTTTCCTGGGGGCTACTGGCTTACCCCTAGCAGTAATAGTCTGGGTGGGGGCTAGTCCAAGGGATGGCATTAGCTTCCAGTGGGGCTGGTTTAAGGGTTCCTGGTCCTTCACTGCCCAAATCCTGTATCTCTTTCCCCTGTTGGGAGCTTCCACCTCCAGTCCCAGTCTTCTCCCTCTCTTTTCCCTTCCATCACCATGTCCTTCTTCTGCTTCCCCGTGTCCTTTCCACCTGTTGTACCCAGGCCATCTCTCCTGCCTCCTTCCCCTCTGTACCCTTCCATTCTTGGATCTCCAACCCTTTCTTCTGCTCGTTCTTTTCCATCTTTTCCTTGCTTTGCTCCTTCCAGCTCCGCTTTGTCCACCTTCTCCAACCCTCTTCCCTCCCTGACTACGCCTTTACCTCTCCCTTTTGAAGCCCCTGTCATTAGCCTTCCTCCTAATCTGCAAGATCATGACCAGCTGTATTACCAGCTATGATTCACAAGACTTTATTGCCGGAAATGATGTTGTTGCTGGACGAAACAGGTGGAAGCCTCATCCTTCTGCTGTTTCTCACGGCTTCTCCTGGTGCCACAGATCACACTGGTCTTTTAGATAGTTTGCAAAGAATCTCTTCCCCTATTCCACATTTACCCCACTATGACAGATATATGCTGTCCATCCCATCTGTTCTTATGATACATCCCTTAGAGCAGGGGTTCTCAACCAGCAGTACTAGTACTACCAGCGGTACTTCGAACGACTTATGGTGGTACTCAGACCGCTGGAACCCTGCTCCGACGCAGTGCTTTTGGCTGCGCATTTTCACTCCCAAGAGGCTCCTGCCTTTGGCAGAGCCTCTTGGGAACGCTGAGAAGGGCCGTCCCACCCTTCCAGAGCCTCCTACCTGCATTTTATGGCCTCCCAAAACCTGAAAACCTGGAAGTAACTGGCGATGATGTCACCAGTTCTGGTGGTACACAGTTCCGGTGGTACGCAGCAGGAAAGTTGGGAAGAGGTTGAGAACCAGGAAGAGGTTGAGAACGGCCGGGAAGAGGTTGAGAACCCTGCTTTAGAGGATGTGGCAGTATTGATGAACCTATTAACTATTCCCAGACCGTGTGCACTGGCCTAGTTTACAATGGCCGTAAAGGAGGTTAAACCGACAGAACACGTGTTCTGCTGGTGTAATCCTTCGATAGGATTGGGCCGTTAGACAGTTTGGGGGGCTTGGAGATAGTGGCTTAGTCCACAGGGGAAAGAGTTACATACAGGTCAGTGATTTCTGTTTTAACATGTATACCATAATAAGCCATTTGGGGGGATTATCACAAGGACTATTTTAGGAAACAATTGGACTGTATGACTAAGTTTAAGCAGGGATAAAATAGTAATGCAAACTTCTTTTTCTGTTCTCGGACTCTCTCAAAATATCTAGGGCCTGTTCATCTTTTTCTTCCACTGTATATTCAATAAGGAAGTCAGGAAACATTTGAAGAATACCTTCACTGGAAAGAAGCCACTTCCAGATGACTCCACGACAACAAGAGCTACGTTATTAACGGTAAGGAGCCATTTTGCAAAAGCATTTCCTTGCACATATGCAGAATAATAGCTCTCTCTATTGGCACATTTTTGAATGCCAAATTTTCTATGGAACCTCTGCCATCAGCAATAGGCTCAGAATCCTGTTTATTTGAAAATACTCCTTCACATTAAAAAAAAAAAGTATCTGTATTCGTATCCATTCAGTTTTAGTATTGAATAGTTTTTTTTTTTTAAAAAATGTAGTTGCAAGGGGTGCTCATTGTAAATTGTATATGTCCATATAGAGTCTGGATTAGATCTAGACAGACAGGAATATTGGAAGCACGACTAAATTCATTTTTAGACAATGCAGCAGTTGTATGTGTCACCACTGGTTTTTGTAAGAGGCGTAATTTGTACGTGATCAGAAGTAAAAATGCTACCTTGCTTGTTTAAGAGATGAGAAACAGTGTATGTATCAGCCTTGGCCAAGTCATGCAACAAAATTTTGCCCTTTCCCAGTTAGATTTTGAGGTTTACCCATATTGTACAAAATAGGTGTGGGAAAGGACACTGGCGTCGCTGGAGGTGGGGCGGAAAGCTAAGTTCTGCAGCTTTCCGCCCCACCGTTACTCTCCGGTACGAGGCGCCCCGCCCCCTTGTCATAGGAGCCCGTCAGCAGAGAGAAAGCAACGTGCAGGAGAGCCCCTGCGCGTTGCTTTCTCTCCACTGACGGGCTCCTACAATGAGGGGGCGGGGCGCCTCGTACCGGAGAGTAGGTGGGGCGGAAAGCTGCAGAACCTAGCTTTCCGCCCCACCTCCAGCGACGCCAGTGGGAAAGGATAAATTTTAGGATGGTTTGCCATAAAGTTCTGAGCCTCTCTGTATACACATTTGGGATGACTGAGATGGTAAAACTCTCATGTCACACACGTCTGCAAATTGAAGAAGTCTAATTTCTAACACCTTCATATGGAAATATCAGACAAAAAGTTGGAAGGTGACCTTCTGCCCACTGAAACTGCTTATGAGTGGATAGTATTATACTATCCTTTGTCCAATTTAAGAGCTTGTCCTAGTTAATGTGCTAATCAGAAAGGTTGTCAAATTCCTCAAAGACCTCAGTGCTGGAATGGTTGTCTCAAGGACAGACAGACTAGAGAACACAGTATCATATAATAAAAGTTAATACTTGTGATTCCCCCATTCTAATGCCTGTGTGTTTACATTTTGCCCAATGTGCAACAAGCATAAAGAGCAACAGTTGTGAATCAGAATGTAAAAGAACATAAAACAATGCTTTTAGGGGTTACAAGTCTTCTAACCAGGGCTCATGAGGGGGGGGGGTAAAGGGGGTAAATTGTACCTGGGCCCTGGGTCAAAAAGGGGGCCCAGGAGCCAAAGGAGGTGGCCCAAAAAAATCCTGGGATCTCAGCTGGCCTCATGGAGAGTGAAAGATGGTGGCCGGGCCAGGTCTACCGGGTGGATAGACCTGGGCGCCGCATTGGGAAGCCTGATAGACCTGAGCTCCGGAGACTTTTCCAGCTATTGCTGCCCTCCCCCCACCCTGTTTTGCCCCCTCCCCCTTTGAAAAAGGGCCTAAAAGAAACTTTGTACCCCCTGATAACATTCCTCTCAGAGACCCTGCTTCTAACATATCTTTGTCACAATGGCGGTTCAATCTTCATGACATTTTTGTGATTATGTATTGATTGTGAGTTACTTTCTATGGATAATGTACTCTAGAGTTTTATCTGTTTGTATTAGGTCAGTATGAAGTGGAGTGTTAATATTTTGCTGTAAAATGGTGTGTCTTATACATACAGTGTTCCGATCGTTGTGTTTTTTTACAATCCATTAGCTTTAAGCATTCTTTCACATTTGAATTTGAACTGTATCATAATTAACACATATTCAAAGCTTCTAGTTCACACAAAGTTTTCAAGTTTCCAGGTTTATCAGCCATGTCAAAATACTTTATATTAAAACATGTAAAAACAAGTTGAAAACAAGTAAAAACAGTTTCTAAAACAGTACAACGTTTCGTTTAGATTCTCCCACCTTTTTCTTTCTTTTAAATTATGGGCTCAGTCTGTGGCCGTTTTAACACCTTACAGCTTGTGGCTGCTTACCTGAAGAGGTCCACGGCCAGTGGGCGAAACGTTGTACTGGTTTAGAAACGGTTTTTACTTGTTTTCAACTTGTTTTTATGTGTTTTTAATATAAAGTATTTTGACATGGCTGATAAACCTGGAAACTTGAAAACTTTGTGCATTGTAAACCTGCCATGAAAAATTTCAATTTTTTCTACTAGCTCACAGTTTGCCATTTCATTCAGGCACTCCCCCACAGTCCACCCATGGGCCTTTTCACATATTGCACAAAAGCAAACCCAGGTTTGCCACTGAGTGCACATTCAACAAGGAACTCTAGCCAGTCACAGCTCCCTGATTATTGTAGCTGTAAGGTGCATATGTTTGGAGGCCTATATTTATTGCCATAACTCCTTAGGTGTACCCTTAGCAATGTAATGTCTGAGGTAACGCATACGTTTTGTCTATTCTTACAGGGCTTACATTTCTTATCTAAGAAATAGGAATCAAATGAGGGATTAGCCCTAATCTTTTCCTTTGGTCACTTCAACTTTGACTTTCTGGAGCAGAGAGTTTCTTTTTTTACTATTAGAAGCTCTTTACTGCTAGAAGCTTTCTGCTTCTTGAACGTCAAACTTCAAATGGCCTAAGCAAAAGATTAGCAAGGCTAATCCTTCCTTGGTCTAATACCTGAAAAGTTGAAGGTTCCCAGAATGCCCAGTTTGGGACTCACTGGAATGCCAAGGCATATGACCAAGAGAATCACATGGTGTGGCTCTTGCTGGGCTGTACCACTTCAGACTGCAGGTTGAGCATTATGTATCTGAGTCCTCTGCAGATGTCACAAGTCTCCCTGTCACACATCAGGGAGAACAGTGGCATTGTGGATCCCCCTGAATTGTTATTTTTCTGTGTTCAGATACTTTTTGGATGAAGGAGCAGTCCAAACCTTGCAGTCCCAAATGGTACAGCCCTGTAAGAGCTTCACCAAATGAACTTGCTATGTGTATAGCTCAGCTCAAACAACACACACACACACACACACACACACACACACACACACACACAACTTTTTAAAGGTAACCTGCAGAATAGTTCTTAAAGGGAAGACATTTGTGTATAATTAGTATTTCTTGCTATTTTTCCCCCCTCAGCGGTCTCTGAACTGTAATGACACGTACATAGAAGAACCAAATATGTATCGCACCACTATTGGGGAATCCACAGTCTCCCTAGAAAGCACCGTCAGGTCAGCCAAGAGTCACAATAGCTACCTTGCTTATATTCTCAGGTAATCTGGTGGTGGCGCATGGCTTTCAGGCTTTTCCTTTTCTCTTTTGAGTTGTGTGGTTTGTTTGTTTGTTTGTTTGTTGTTTGCAAAAAAAAGCAATTGCACTGTCACTTTTGTTTAAACTATCCTGCCTCATGCCTCTGCAGATCTGTTTTTACAGCATTTTTTAAAATTGCATCTTGTTTACATATTTGTGCTCTCCATGCAATTTAATAGAACCATTACAAAGAATGCTTATGGCACAGTTGCTACTCATTATCGCACTGTCTGCCAGGCAAAATATTGCATTTGATAGAGCATACTGGAAATTCATGGGTGCTCCTGGTGTTGCTTAGATGTCTACATACTAACAACGTACTTGTTTTTTAGAGACGAAGCTGCCCAGAAGCTCAGTGTGTCATCAAGCCAAGCAAGGGCTGGTCATACAGAAGGCGATTCCTCCATCTTTCACAGGAAGCCCTCAAAATCCAATGGTAATTATGTGTATGGAAATAAGCATTTCCTTTATTGCTCCCCTCCTTCCATCACATTTTACTGTATAAATGGTTCTTAAGTTCTTCAGCTCAGCAATAGACACATAGAAGTCTATACAGGTGCCCCCGTATCCACGGATCCTCTATCCGCAGATTCACTTATCCGCGGTTCTCTGTGCACCTGCGCCCCCCATGCCTATTACCTGCCTATCTTCCTTTACTGTAGCACCAAGCACTCATGAAGCACCAAGCACTTCATTTACAGAACAAACACGACAAGCAGTCAGCCAGAATACTAGAAGACGGAGACTAAGAGAACACTACCAGGAAGCAGGAAGTTTCCTGGTCAGGACTAGAACTACATGTCCCAGAGTGTCCCATGTATCAACCAGCTCTGTGTGAGCAAAGGACAATTATAATGGATGAGAGGGATTAATAGCCAGTGTTATGATATTGTGAATTCCCCATAGCAAATTCACGTACCTGATATTGTATATGTTGAAATATCTATGTATTGTTTGATTGTTGTTGATGTTTCCTTATGTTTTGGTAATGCCTTTAATTATATATTCTGTTAGCCACCTTGAGTTTCCTCCCAAAGAAACATGGGATAGAATTTTTAAAAAAATAAAAACACACACAAATGGTATTTTGGAGCCACCAATGCAACTTTATTTCATTCTTAACAGTTCATTTGGCCTTCCATGTAATAACAACTCTACCACTGATTTCCTTCTCTAGATCATGATTCTGATTCTGACAGCGAGTTGTCGCTTGATGAACATAGCAGTTCATATGCCTCCTCCCACTCATCAGACAGCGAGGAAGATGTGCTAGCTGAAAAGAAATGGAACAGAGCCACATCGAAAAACAATGAGCGGGGCCCACTCCACAGCACTCCCAAAGGTAAAGGTGGTCTCAGCCAGGGCTGTGGCTCCCACCTACACGGACTGCAAAAGGGACGGGGGGCTTCAGAGGTTATCATGTCCGTACCTTTGGAAGATGTAGGTCTGGATCATTAGTCTACGGCAGGGATCTTCAACGTTTTCTGGCCAAAGGCCAGACGGGTTTGATAGACAGGGTTCCAGGGCCAGTGGCCCCTTCTGGCTACATGATTCCCATGTCATTCCTGCACGAATGGCCGGTGAGGAGCTGTTCACCGGCTACAGCAGCCAGCGGAGAGCCGCTCGCTGGCCGCTGCAGCCTCCCATCCCATCGCCCTGCAGACGGGCTGGAGTCCACCACGGGCTGCACTGGCCAACCTTCCACAGGCCGGATGAAACCGCAGGCCATGGTTTTGAGATCCCGGGTTTAGGACAATTCATTACCGTTTTGCTTCATGTCCCCATCTGACAGGAGTATTACAGCCCAATTCAAACCAACTTGACAACTCCGATGCAGCCGTCACAGTAGGACATGGGCTGCATTTTGCAGGGGGGGGGGGGAGGAGTCACGGAGGCCTCCTCAAAGTAAGGGAACATTTGTCCCTTTACTTCAGTGGTGCATTGCAGCTGCATTGGCCCTGGAACATTGGTTAGGATTGGGCTGTTGATCTGGTTCACAGACTGGTTTAATATATGTTTGTATTCAACACAAGCTGTGAAAAAAAGAAAGAGATCTATACTATCATCATCCAGGGATGTTTTCTCTCTGTTGAAGAGAATTGCGAGAAAATGCTTCTGAAGTCAGGAGAAACTGAGAAGAGAGGCTCTTTCAAATGTTTGCTAATATACATGCGTGCCTTTTTCTTTGTTTGGCTTCATTTTGTTGTGTCCTGCAGGTGAGTCTGTTCCCAACCATAAGAAGCCCTACTGGCCTTCTGAGGGCGTAACGGCAAGTGATGGTGAGGAGCCAAGTGCAAAGCAACTGCTGAAAGTGGAGACTAAGGTGAATGTGGAACTTCACCGGGAAAACCAAGTGAATCACAGTGGCGAAGTACCTCCGGACAAAGAGAACGAAGGGCAGCAAAAGGAGAACAAGCCACTAGTCCAGCAGAACAACCAGCAACCGGAACAGAGGAAAGGTACAGAAGTAGCGGTTCAATGAAAGAGAAGGGGGGGGGGTTGAAGCTAAGCGCCTTAAAGAGTATAGCTCAGGGCCACTCCACATACTACAGTGCTCTAAGTGTCAACCAAAACGTGTAGCCCATGAAAGTGACAAAACAGGCATTTGAGAGCATTTGCATTACGCTTGGCAGGGAGTCATGATTAGCTATAGCTCCCCGATGAGTCAAAACATAGGTTTGCCTCTGCTGAATGTGTGAAATGGCTCTCAGAGATCCTGACTGAAGGGCTTTGTGCAGAGCGAACTTGCTGACCTCATCTATCATAACTAAACACTATAAAAGGATCAGGCTGTTTATTTACATCCTCTAGATCAGGGGTTCTCAACCCCTTCCTGGCTGCGTACCACCTCCGGCGCCACTCTCCTGCTACATACCACCAGAAGTGACTGGTGATGACATCATCGCCAGTTACTTCTGGGTTTTCAGGGTTTCGGGGGCCAGAAAATGCAGCTAGGAGGCTCTGGACAGGTGGGAGGGCCCTTCTCAGCATTCCCAAGAGGCTCAGCCAAAGGTAGGAGCCTCTCAGGAGTGAAAATGCACCGCCAAAAGTGCCGCATCGGAGCAGGGTTCCGGCGGTCCGAGTACTACCAGCACTTGGCCGAAGTACCACTGGTTGGTACTATTACCACTGGTTGAGAACCCCTGCTCTATATGACAAATGGTATTCAGATAAGTATTAGACCTTGCTTGATAGTACTCACAGAAACTGCAGGCTATTTTTTTTTCTTATTTCTATCATAGGAATACAAGAAAAATAGCCAGTTACTAAATACAGCTTTTGAATTTGTTTCCATTCTGATTATATCAACTGCCACTTTTTGAAAAGCTTTCATCACTTCTGTTTTCTTTCCACGGCAGGTATACTGAAAAATAAAGCCACCTACCCCCCTCCGCTAGTGGACAAAAACATGAAGAATCGGCTGCGGGAAAAACTTTCAGATTATAATCAAACCACTATCCCATCCAGAACGACTTCTATTGGGACTAACAATGGAATTCGTGCCACTTCAGACTCTGGGATAACAATAAAGAACCCAAGAAGAGATCAGCCTCCTGAGCAAATGAATGGGTTGGCCATGAGTGTCCACATGGGAACAGTCACCGCTGAGGCTTCGGATTCTGAGTGAGTGCCAGTTTGCAAACTCTAGTCCTACAGTGCTACCTGTCTTGGGTTTGTCTCGTTCGTTTGCTTGTTGGTGTAGATTTCATTCTTTCAGTAAGCAATGCCAGATGGGCAGATAACTGCCGTAGCTCTATCTTCACATGATCGAAATTAACATTTGTGAGTTCTAAGACTGACCACTTGAAGCAATGCTGGGAGGTTTTAAGTGAGGGCATGAAGCCTGCAAGATAAATTTGAGTGTCAAAAGTGTCCATTGGGAGAGGAGTCGAGGAATAGCTGAAGGAGTTTCCAACCAGGAGTCATCTTTTACTTTTATTCTTAGACCTGTGAAATTTGCCCTGTAGATCATCAGTGATAGCTAAGGGCCAAACTACATATTATGCTAAACCCATTAGTACAGCTGATGTGCTTATTTTCTTTTTCTGTAATAGCAGTTGCGGGGCTGGGGGGGGGGGGTGAGATGATCTGGGACAGGACTGTGGCATGGGGTGTGGGGGTTTAACACTTTGCTGCTGCCATGGTCCTGATCCAGATTGGGTCCCCCAGAGCCGCTATTTACTGAGTAATCAACAAGCCAGAGAGTTTAATGTACCATGTCTCTAATAAGCCCTTGCTGATCACAACTCTCTGGTTGCATTACTGATAGGGAACAGCGGCTAGAATTACAACTCCTAGCTAGAGCAATTTATCTGCACTTTTTGTATATTGCTGAATTTTATTTTCTTAGCATTCTGAGGAATATATGAAATACAATGTAGAATTTCCTGAATCTATAGACTATGGCAGGGGTTCTCAATCTGTGGTACGAGTGCCCCTAGGGGTATGCGGACCAATGGCAGGGGGCACGCCAGAGCTTGCCCCTTATCAGCATCAATCAGTAGTTAATTACTTGTTAATTAGAACTTAAATATAATCACCCCCTGCCTGCCTGCCTGCCTGCCTCTCTCTCTCTCTCTCTCTCACACACACACAAAGTTAAGTAAGACATTTTTTCACATTTAAAATTGTTTTAGTACTTTTTATTTAATGATTAATTATCTAATTAATTGATTAATTCAATTAGTTAGCAATTAATTAGCAGGGGGTACTTCAGAAAATTGGACCGTGATAGGGGGTACCCGGACCTCCAAAGTTTGAGAACCCCTGGACTATGGTACTAATGCAGACAGGCTGGTCGTAAGTAAGAGTTCTTGAAACCAATTGATCAAGGTAATTGTGACTACTGTAATTTAAATCGCATTGATTTAATTAGAATTTACAGCCAGAACAAATGTTACTTTGTTTTATCACATGGTTTTTGATGCTTCCGTGTAGTTTTAATGGTTATTAGATAGCAATTCCATGTATTTTCATTCATGCTTTGTTTTTCCAGCAACAGAATTTGATAAGCACACTACTTTGCAGGCGATCTATCTGAACTACTTAGTTCAACGTGCCTGAATAGAATACTAAACTGCTTTTTACACTAAGAGCCAGAACAAAGGTTGCTTTCATCATCACGTGGTTTTAATGGTTGTCCACTTGCAAAATATCCACATGGCTCTTTTCAACCATGGTTTGTTTTTCCATGCAGCTGGCAGGGTTCTTCCCCAGCCCCTCCATCCCCCTGGTTTCAGTCTTTTCCACATGGTTCAAGTAACATTTGAGAGGAAACGTACATGGTAACGTGTTATGCATGTGTGTTCCAAAGAAGACTTGAAAACCTCCACCAGATGATTGACACAGACAGGGCTGCAAGACCTGACAGATTGTCCATGTACAAATTTATTTATTTTTCACATTTTTATACCACCCTTCCTCCAAGGAGCTCAGAGTACAAATTTCCTCCCCTCCTTTTTGTCCTCACAACAACCCTGTGAGGTAGGTGGGGCTGAGAGATAGTGACTGGCCCAAGGTCACCCAGGAAGCTTCGTGGCTGAGCAGGGATTTGAACCTGGATCTTCCAGGTCTAAGTCCGACTCCCAAACCACTACACCATCCTGGCTAACTCCATTCTCTGAATATCTTATTGCATTTGCATATGGAAAGTAACCACAGGATGGATCCCCATTGAGTCAATTCCCACACAACAGTTGCGTTTGTTCTGGCTCTTAGTCACAACTGACTCTAGCTAGGTCAAGGGCAAAATTATCTCCCTGTGCTAACCAAATACTTACTCTTCACCGATTACCTTCGTCCAGGAAGACCCTTTTCTGTTCATTACCTGCCCTTTTTGTCTTTTGGGCTGCATCAAAGAGGAGCCTCTTTGTCGGATGCTTTGGCTGTTGGAAGCATGGCTGTTCCCTGCATGATCACATACTAAATTAGCTCGGTAGTTTCACTTGGAATTGTTGACCTGTCTGTGTTTAACCCTAAGTTGCATGGTTACTTCTTCTCATGAACAGAGGCAGTAATGAAACTTCAATTTGAATCATCAGGAAATTGTGACGACTGTTGCACCTTGGGGGACTCCGCAGTTATGATGCCACTTTCCCAGAACCTCTCAAGTCTGCATACCCTTGCTGCGTAAAGAGGAATGCCAAGGATATCGCATCTGGAGCAAGTTTCACATTATGGCATACCAGTGCCTATTCCCAGTTTCCTGTGAGGTGCTCGATAAGGCTACTTAGTGTCCGCCTGACTGCAGAAATGGTGCCAAAACAAGTGGAGACAAAGAACAGGAACTACTGGTGAAAAATGCCTATTTGGAAAAGTGGACAGAGCCATAGCAAAGCTGCAAGGGCTGCCAGATGGGGCTGTCCATACCAGCTAATGACTAACACTTGAGGACTAAACGATCAATAGTATAATAAACACGAAAACAAACTGAGCCCCTCTGGGCCTAGGATACGTTGGGGTTTTGTTCTGTTTCAGTGGGACTGATGAACTCAGGAGAAAGATGTATCACAAGTGCCCTTTTAATTCCTTCGCCAGCTCCTATGCCAGCTTGTGGTGGACACCGTCTTAAAAGACCATAATTTTGATATAAATATATATATATATGTAGATAATTTTATATATTTTGTATGGTGATTTAAAGTTTTTTGTACATTTCATATATATACTGATTTTCTTACATTTGACAGCAGGAGAGCAATTGTGAAAGGGCTTTGATTTTTTTATATTAAAAAAGAATTGCACAAATGTCCTCGAATTTGGCATTTGAAGGGGGAAATGTAACTAATGCAATGCCTGTATCGAGCCCAACTTAATCTGTGATGCAGTCTTCTATTAAAACAACAACACAACACTGTCATGACTTTAGACACCTAAATTTATAGGCAGAATTTGTCAGGGCACAGTACGTATTTTTATAGCTCAGCACAAACAAACAAACAAACATCTGAGCAGCTTAAGGTAGTATGGTCCTTTTCTCACTCTTCACCTACATAGAGACAATTTATTTTTGCTGTGAAGTTCAGATCCCTTCTTCAGCTTAGATGTTGACATTGGTCTTTTGAGTACAATTGTTATTCTTTTTACAGTATTATCTACTTTTCACATTAAAGTATGTGTAACTTTGCATGTTGGCCACCTGTTAAGCTCACGTTTCTCGGCATTTTTCCTGCCAGCCAACAACCAATGAATTTTCTATGAACATCCTGTTTTTTCTCCCCCAGCCCCCCACAGCAGAGCAGGGAAATTTTATATATATATATATATATATATATATATATATATATATATATATAGATAGATAGATAGATAGATAGATAGATAGATAGATAGATAGATAGATATAGATGCCTGAGTTTAATTTCTCAGTGGACCATTTTAGCAACTGTTCACACAGCTTCTACAATGAATGATCATTTTTCATGCAAGGTGAACAAAAAGGTTTGAAGAACATAGTTAGCAGTGCCTGTTAGTTGGTATGCTGCTTCTGTTTACAAATGAGGTTTGGGAAATGAAAATACTAAAGCAAATCCTTCTGCCACGCAATGCCTTTTGCCTTTGCCTGTGACTCAGAATGAGTCCATCCTCTCGGCATAATCCATTAAGAATTTCACCTATGCAAGCCCCTTTGAAATTTGCCAAAGTTAATCTAGTTGTGAGCGGTAAACAAGGGAGACTTTAGTCCAAATTTTGTCTCGGCCATGAACTCATTCAAGGGTCTTAGGGTTAAACCGTTGTCCTCAACCATAGTGCCCCCTCCCCCAAGTCTGCAACATGGGAATAATACTGATGTATCTTATAAGATTTTATGAATTACTGAGATAATATATATTAAGTGATTTGAACGCACATCCAAGTCACTACATAAATGTTAAATATATCCTTTTGAGGAACCCTCCCCTTTCACTCCCAAATGAATAGAGGTAAGGGAGTTGACATGACTGGTCAAATCAGGAGGGATTTTGACACATTTGGGTATACTACGTAAGGTGGCTGGAAGTAGGAAGGCCCCATGTCCTCGTGTCCCAGGACCCAAGGGCCTCCTTGGGGGAACTTGCTAAAAACTCAAATCTACTGCAGCTTCACAGTTTTATCTGAGGAACATTCCATTATGGGAGAGGGTTGTAGAAATCCTACAGAACTTTTTTCAGCCTTGGTCAAGCCTTACTTACTGACGGGAACTTTGCTAGCCAGAGTACTCAAGCAAGTTCCCAAGGATTGTTTCAGGGTGCCTTTACACACAAAAATTTAAATCAAGTTGCACAGAGACAGCCAGCATTTTAGCCCTTTGATTTAATTGTCAATGTGGGCTAATTCCCACAGAATTGCATTTTCTACTTCTGGAAACATTGCCTTTGGTATCAATCATCTCTAGTGTTAGTTAAATGATATCTACTTTGTGTATAGCATTATTCCTCTTAGCTTCAGCAATAGCTGCTCTTCTTTTGTGTCCATGTGCATAACAGAATAAGCAGATTCCAGACCAAATATGATTCAGGAATTATCTAGTAAACAGAGCAAGTGAAATAAAACACATAAGTGTGATCTGTTAGATTGCCGATGTTTTAAAGTACAGTATTCCCAAGCAGAGTAGCTAGATTTAAATCAAGATATCAACATAATTACTGAGCAAGTCTGCCTACTAATTGAATGCTGTAACTATTAAAACATATGTTTGCAACTAAACAGTGTTTATGCTATCCAGGAGCATAATTCAAAATGTTTGGTCATGCCACTAACATGCTTTTTGCACTACAGAGTTTATATTTGTTTAGGGGAGAATTTACAGAATTCAGGGTTTTTACAGACACTAAACAAGATTACTACTTTAAAGACTTAAGTGTCTAGAACTTTCCAGAAACAAGGGCTTGTAATTTTTGTGCAGAATGGTGTTTTTCCTCTGACAAAGAAAGTCTTGTTGTTTGATTGATAGTCTAAACCAGTGGTTCTCAAACTGGGAGGCATAGCTCCCAGGGGAGCCATAGAATGCCACGGAATCCTCTTGGAAACAGTGCAATGCCAATTGGCAGGCATCAACATAATGTAATGGGGAGCCATCGCCAATGGTCAAGGGAGCTGCAGGTCCAAATTTTTTGGGAAACGCTGGTCTAAACAATTCATAATTTATATATTTATGTCATATGTAATGTTTGACCTCTGAACTCATATTTCTCTCACTGGGTTTTTTTAATACACAGACTCTGGGCACAATCCAGCTACACTGATCACTTTTTAACTCTCATTGATTTCAGAGGAAGAACTAGACATGTGCTGAAGTCTCTGCCTTTGAAGTTACTGGACCTTAAAAATACTTTGATGGAAATATGCTCAGTATGTTATATTAGAGGGTTGTGGCGTCAGTTGAGTACAGACTTTCTAATACATACCGCATTCAGCTATAATTTTAAATCAAGTTAGTTTTAGGGACACACCATAAGTTGTTAAAAAAATCAGATTTTTTTAAAAATCCATAACAGTTTAACAACCCTGTTCTCATGAGGCCTTTTTTCAGAGGGAAAGAGTTTGGCTCTTTAAAAATTATTGCTTTCATGCTGTGTGAAACGTTGATGTAAAAAGGAGTTTTGAATATGTAAGTATCTGCCCATCACACTTGGGTATGTGCTAAATGACGTTACAGCTGTTCCACATCTGTGTGTATATTTTGCCCAATGAGATGTAGTTATTTTTTATCAGCACTGTTGCAGTCAGAGCGTCAGGTGTGTTAGCCACAGAAAAAAATGGAAGCTTATTTTTTCCAATTTATGGCAGATAAGACACTGGAGGATCTTTTTTTAAACAAATGTATATTTATTAATGTGCCGAACACTGGAATTGAAGCACAGATGAGTGGAGAACAATAAATTAAGGTTTTGAATTTGTATTTATGCTTTGGTCATTTATTTCCATAAAAAGAGGACACCAGGAGGAACATTAACAATTTATAACTTGCGTCTGCTTCTCTGAAATGGGAAACTCAGTTTTTTTAGAAGTATCAATAAAGTACTGATGAAAGGCATGATAAAAATCACTTAAACACTACCACAAAGAAAGATAAAACAGCTTCCTAGTTGAAAAAGAGCAGCATTTCAGTGTATGATCAAATATTTTAAAATATTTGCCGAGACAGGCCAGTTTTTACTGCTTTCTACAGTGAAGAAAGTCACTGGACTCTAGTGAGCAGTCTTAGGAAGACGGTTCACAACTGTAGTGCTGTACCAAGAAAGTATTGTTCTCTAATGAGCAGGTAAAAACGGCTCTGCTTTGGGTAACAGGAATCTCAAAGGCTGATGGGAGAAATGCTGGGGGGAGGAGCTCCTGACAGTATATTCAATCCAGACCTTACAGTGCTTTGAGGGTAGTTAACAGCACCTTGAATTTGTGCCTGGGAGCCAACAGGGAGCCACCATGATGTATGTACCATCAGTCTTTTGATCCATGGTGAAAGGAAACAGACACCCACATTTTACATACAGTCAAAGATACAGGTTTAACATTGAAACGGCAGCCAGAAACACTGCTCTTTTTCTTCCTGGGGTATTTCCTCTGTTGCTAGCATCACCTGCTGGATAGAGTGGTTCTGCTTCTTTTAGTAAGCCACAAGCAGCCATCATTAGAAATCTGCAGCACATTTTATATAGAAAATCCATTTGAACTTTTGAATGTAGTTAAAAGATAAAAAAGGTAAAGGTATCCCCTGACAATTAAGTCCAGTCGTGTCCGACTCTAGGTGTGGTGCTCATCCCCATTTCAAAGCCGAAGAGCCAGCGTTGTCCGAAGACGCCTCCGAGGTCATGTGGCTGGCATGACTCTCCTTGCCGCAGCGCGTAGCATGCAGCTGGAACACGAAGCGCTGTTTACCTTCCTGCAAGCGGTACCTATTTATCTACTCGCATTGACATGCTTTGGAACTGCTAGGTTGGCAGGAGCTGGCCAAGCAACGAGCGCTCACCCCGTCGCGGGAATCGAACTGCCGACCTTTCGATCGACAGCTTACGGTTCAGCGGTTTAACCTGCTGCACCACCCGCTGGCCTAGTTAAAAGATAGGCAGACTCAAAAAAATGTTGGAAGAACTTTACCCCACTCCCACTCAGAATTGAAACAGCTCCAGTCACTCATATTTCAACTACACCACTCAGCGGTGCGAATATGCGCACATTTAAATCCTCCAGCTGGAGTCTATTTCAGCATCTCTGAATGGCCAATGAAGAGTTGCTAAGGAGCTAAGCACTTGGCTCTCCTTGCCTTCTCTTAGATAGGGAGAGCTCTCAGGTTGCAAGCAACAGCACATCCTAGACTTGCAGAATGCATCTGTTCAAACAACATGTGCTTTCAATGTGCCGCATTCTAATTCTTCTGACCACTCTGCAGCACTATAGTTAAAAGCCAAAGAGATGTCAGATTAATCATTACATTTTAAACCACAGTGGTCAGAAGTACTATGTACAGCTCTTTCCATCCCAGCATTTCAGTTCCCTAAAATTACGTCAAGTGTTAGAACCATCATTTCCTTTTTCATTACGTGTTCTACAAAATCACTTTATTCAATTAAAAATCCAGATTTTTAATAATTCCAGTAATTACTAGAACAGTAACTTCTGGCAGCCTTACAAAATTATATTTGATACTGTTTATAACTCAAACTTACGCTTTGTAATAATAAAATATAATTGGACAGGGAAAAGAGGAAGAATTCGCTTCAGGCAACTCTTTGAATGGAAAACAGGGGCAGCAGAAACCATCCTCAATACGCCAAGCATTTGCCTAAGTCACCTGGGCTGTTGGCACCAGCCCTGGTCAGGCCTAGTTTCCAGACAAAGAGGCTATTTAAAAGGGTAAGTATGCAAGGCAGACTTTGTCCAGATCTTGAATACTAATTTCTCATGCTCAAGTTAAAAACAAAACAAAACACCCTCTCTCTGGTACTCTCTGGCATGGAAAATACATACGCAGTGTCGATACCAATGCTTTTACCAGTCTTTGTTTTAAGTGCTAGATTTTGATCAAACAATTTCACGTATGCTCTTTGAAAGATCTCGTTTCTCATACTGCTGATAGAAAATTAGTAGGGTACTTCTGTTAGTGCTTACCGTATTTATCGGCATATAATACGCACCGGCGTATAAGACGCAGCTTCCTTTTGGCCCTGGGTTTCAAGAAAAAACATTTAAAGCATTTTGGGCCACTTGGCCACTTACCGCTTAGCTGCTTAATTAGCTAATTTACATAAATTGCACAAAAATACCGGGATCTCTTTTAAAACACACAGCAATTAGACACATGAACAAAATGCACCAGAACATAAATCCCAAGTACAAAAAAAAACCCAGACTCAACTTTTCCCCCCAACCCACCCATGCACAGTTTCCAAAGTAAAAAACATTTACCCCAAGTACAAAACCCCCCAGACTCAACTCTTTTCCCCCACCCCACCCCACCCCACCCCTGCAGTTTCCACAGTAAAAAACATAAAAGTAAAAAAAACAACCCAGACTCAGCTCTTACCACCCCCAGACTCAACTCTTACCAACTCTTAAACAACATAAATCCCAAATACAAAAACCCCAGACTCAACTCTTCCCCCACCCCACCTATGCAGTTTCCAAAGCTTCCCAACTAGGCCCAGTTCAGAAGCTTACCCATGCTGCATTCATTCAGCATCCGGAAGAGCAGGCCCTCGGCAGCTCAGCTGAACTGAACTGAGCACAGCGCCCTCTGCTGGCTGCTGAGAAGCTCAACTCATGCACGTGCATAAATTAAACCCGACAAACAGCTGTAGATCAGATAGATTAGTCAGGGAAGAAAGCACAAGGGAGCTCTCCAGCTCCGGAAAAACAGGTAAGCCCGTAAATGCTTTAAAACGGGTGGGGGGGAGGGATTTTTTTTTTAGTATTGGCGAATAAGACGCACCCTACTATTTTGGGTCACAAATTTAGACAAAAAAGTGCGTCTTATACAACAATAAATACAGTATTTGGCCTGGACACAGTCCTGCTTTGGGTGGCTACATTCAGTACAGAAATGTCCACAGTGCTGATCTTAAGGGTGAATCCACAGATCATAGCAAAAACGAAAGTTTCACATATTCACAGCACAATCCTCCAGGAAGATTGGGCAGCAGAACGAGGGTTCCGCTGCCCAAAGCCATTGCGAACATGCCGCTGGGACGTCCGCTGCTGGGACGTTCCCACGGCCTGCCAGAGGCATGTAAGAGATCCCCCGGTGGGGGCGGTCCAGGCGGCGAAAGAGGGGGGCCATTCACCGAGCCAGCCCGGGGGAGCAGGGATGGCGTCCATCATATCCCCGTCTCCCGTCGGGCCGACTCAGCTGTTACACGGCCTCCTCTTCCACCAGCTATTTAGCTGGTGGAAATCCGCGGAGGCCCATTGGTGCCTCCCACCTCTACATCGAGGTTAGGGGACGAACGTCCCCTTTCCCCGAGTAGACCTCCAGGCAGCTCCAGAGCAGCCCGGAGCGAACATGGGATCCAGCGGGCAGCCCTGGGCTGCCCGCTGCATAATTAATTAGGATTGCATTGTCTGACAGTTAACACTGATAACAATTGTAGAAGATAAAACACTGATAACAATGTTGTAAGAGACGAGTCATTTCTGCAGGGATCATTCTACATTTTAGGACTGTGGCCTTTGGAATATACCAACACAAATGGTTAGAACTGGGACGGCCTTCTCGTCAAAGATCATATAATATTTGTATTACATAGGAAGCAGCCTTATATCGAGTTAGACTATTTGGTCCTCTAGGACAGAACAGGTGTCCCCTGCTTAAAGATGGGGATACTTTCTGGAAAACCCGTCATATAGTGAAACCGTCATTAAGCGAGTCCTAGCACCATCTAGAGGCTGATTGTGGTATAACGTGTAAAACCAATACAGTACAGTGTAATGCAGTGTAACACAGTGGAGTTGTAATAGGGAATGAATGACAAACACAGTGTACATTCTGAGTGTAACACAAAGCACAACAAGATTTCTACGTGTCAATGGAGGTAGAAACACACACACAAACACAGAGAGTTAAAGACGGCTTTTTTTGCATTTAAAATACAGTACTGTAGCATGAAAATGAGCGAACTCAGGAAGATAGTGGAGGACAGGAAGGCTTGGCGGGATGTGGTTCATGGGATCACGAAGGGTCGGACACAACTTAACGACTGAACAACTGTAGCTTTAATTCTTTTAAACTTTGAGAACCTCCGTCATATATGCGGATAGTCATTAAGCGACCCGTCATTAAGGGGACACACACACACTCCTGTATTGTCGACAATGACTGGCAATGGCTTGCCAGGGTTTCAGACAAGAATTTTTCTCTGACCTACTTGGACAAGTCAGGAATTGAACTTGTGATTTTCCCCTTTTTGCATTGTTGCACTGCAACTAGTCCACTGGTAGAAAACAGGGCTGGGAAAGTATTTTGAATTCCTTGAGCTTCATATCTAATTTCTATTAACCACACAGACATGGCAACTTTTTCTTGCAGTCCCAGTATACACAAGAGATAACAGTAAGAATATTAACAGTGTTCTGTAACTATATGCTATTAAGTACTCTCAAACTGCCTCCTGTATTAACATGCTAAAGCTTTAGCCTTAATTGGTTAATTAAGGGATCAGCTGAAAAGCAAAGCAATGAATTGGCAAAGGAAATGTTTCGCTAATGACCTCTGTGAAAATGACTCAAAGAATCATCCTGATCATTTGAAGTCAATAAGGTTTTTGCTACTCACTGCACTGAGCATGTATTGCAGTTCAAAGATACAGGTTGCAATCCTATCCACACTCACCACACTTCCATTGACTACAATGGAACTTACTTATGAGTCGATATGCATAGGATTGGGCTCAAAATTCAGTAAATTTGCTAGCAACGAAAGATCAAACATTAACAGACCACATTGCTAAATGAAGATTGCTGTATTTGAGGTGCTCTGTGCACTATATGTAAAATTATGGACCTAGTTCACTCATATTTTCTGTGGTTATAAAACTATATGAAATAAACTTCAATCAGTACTGCTGTCAGTTTCAGAAATATGTATGTATGTAAAAAGTAAGTCAATTTTTTCAGATAGTAAAGAACAACATACACTTATAAACATAATTTCAATCAGTGATTTCAGCTACTTGAAGTAAGGGTTTGTAAAACACAATACTGTACATTGTATAATACAGGGGTGGCCAACCTTCCACTATTAGGGCCTCTGTGTTCTTAAGAGTTGTGTAGAAGACAGAATCTTGGCAGCTTCAAGTGCTGATGGGGCTGCTAAAGCAGCTGCACCTGCTGAAATGCCTGTACCTATTCAACCATTAAAGGTCCAGGAGCATTCATGTTGAAAGGTTGGCCACCCCTGGTATAATACAGTGTATTGTTGCTTTGTCATCACTCTGAAAAGCGAACTGTTGAGTAGGATCATAAGGGGTTATAATGACCATTAAAGGCAGGGGTCACTGGCTTGGTTGCTCATAATTTGACAGGCTGAAAAGCTGCCACTATACTAAAAAAAAATGATATACCATATATATTCATGTATAAGTTGAAAAAATTATGCCTTAAAATTGACCTTGAAAACCTGGGTTAACTTATACACAGGGCTTCTAAGAATAGCTGCTCAGTGAGATGGGGGGGGCGACAACCCCGGGATACACGGGGGGGGGGTTAAAAAAAAGAGCTAACTGACCTTGTTCTGAAGCAGCACAGAAACGAACTTATTCTCCAAACAGGAAGAAATGTGAAGGAGCTTATGGGACTTGTAGTCTTTGTGAGGGCTGCTGCTATGGAAATACAGTACTCACAAAACCTACAAGTCCCATAAGCTCCTTTACCTACCTTTCTTCCTTTTGGAAGAATTTCTGTTGCTGCCTCAAAACAACTACTGGTAAGTCACTTTCAAATAATTTCATACACCCCCAAGTTTTACCCTCGACTTATCCACGGTTCATAGCAAATTCCATGATTTCTTTTTGCTTGAAGCTTGCCCTCGACTTATCCATGAGATCGACTTATGCACAAATATATGCAGTAGATACAGAGATTATAGATGAGATAATCACTTGGCAAAGATGTGTACACCCCATTATGTTGCTGTAGCCATAAGAAGTTCTACTTCGAGACAGGGGTTGCACATCAAACCTACGTTAGCAGCTATGTCAACGCAGACGTTTCAAGAAATGGGGTGCACATACAGAGGCCAGCTTGAGCAGGAAGGCTAGTTGTTTGTAAAGCACTCAAGGAAAATTTACCTTCATAAAAGTTGTTCTTGATGTAGTACAACCCTCATACACAGGTTCCAACATACAAACCTACAGTCAAATCCCACTCAAACATGGGCTCACTGGGTGGTCCTGGCCAAGTAATCTCTGTGGAGGTACCAGTATAAGTCTGTAGTCTCCAATGCATGTAAAGAAAAGCACCTTTTCCTCCAGAATGGTGCCAGAGGTAAGAGATTTAGATTGGGTTTGGCTATAGATCAGTCCAGAAGAAAGACACAGCAAGGAACAAGAATTACTTTGAAACGAGAGTCTTTGAAATGGAATAGACCTGAGAGAAAATTTGAACAAATTTGTCTGAACCTGAGCATGAGTTTTCTAAATATAGAAAAGCTGACTTTTCAGGTAATCTGTCTACTGCTTTGAGAATAACTTATTTCTTAAGTGGCTGACAAGACACAAGGCCCTGAAGAAATGCAAGATTAACAAGGACAAGGCCCTGCCTGCAAGCTTACAGTCTAAATTATGAATTATTCAAATGACAGGCACACAGAAGGAAAATAAAGGGTAAGGGGTAAGAAGAGATACATACCATCACAAGGTCACATTTCAACAACAAAAATAAAAAAAATGACAACAACAGCAACAGCAGGCTTGCTGAGAATTTTGGCACAAACTTTGTTTTGGAAACCCACAAACATGCACCCATCCCTAGCGAGCAGAGGAAACGTGCGCGCGCACGCGCGCGCGCACGCACGCACGCACACAGAGGACAGGAGAAAATACGCATGATTATTCAAAACAGTGCATCTTGGTACCTTGCATTTTGGTACCGAAATGCATCCAAGCAGGTCATTCCTGAATCAAAGAGAAGTGGCCAAGAGCCCCACTGACTCCAGCTGCAGCCACACAAAAACTCGGCAGAAAACAACAGGGGCAACATGAAAACAGTTGGCAACTCCACTATACCCCAGAGGCCAGCACGATAGATAATGAGCTGCACAGAAATCCTGCTCCCACAACTGAGGCGCTACTAGTGCTAAGCCAACACCAGTGTCACAGCTGCTCCATTCAGAAGAGATTATCTTCAGTCTGGGAGCAGCGACAAGGACACTGCTGCATTCTACATGGGGATTACATTCACTGCCATGAACCCTGAAAAAGATGGGGGGGAAGAGCAAAAGGGCTGGTGGGACCAGAACAAGCTTGGTTTGGGCACCTGATCTTTTACGTCTTGCAATTCATATTCTTGCTTGATTCACAAATCATTCAAAAATAAACGGAGGCTAATTTTCTCTACTTTCATCACCTCGCATTGAAAACAGGACAGTCATCATTTCACCATGTACAATGCACTTTGTATTTCTGGTTGCATAAACTGGCCCGTTAAATGCAGTTACTAACTCCTAAATATTTAACTCTTTGTTTTATGAATGCATGCCTCACCCTTCAATAAAAATATTTCCAATTAAAAAAAACAACAGAAAACACAGATACAAACAGGTATATTAGCAGCCCAACAGCCCAATCCTACCTAAATCCCTACATGGTGATGCATAGACGCTTCCACTGCATCCCGAGGGGGATTTTCGGCTGCTGGAGGTCTCCTCCGGGTAAGGGGTCTCCTTGCCCCAGGGTAAGCCCCAGCAGCCACTATGGGTAGGCTTACCATCCATCTTGGAAAACCCGGAACTGTCCCAGGTTCCGGTCCTGGGTCAGTCCCGAGCTTTCTGGGCCCGGTGAAGCTGCTGCCACCGCTGCCACCGCTACCGCCACCACTGCTTTTAAAAGTTAAAAAACTTCCCTTTTTCGGTGGCGCCATCTTGGATCTCACGAAATCTCACGAGATCCAAGATGGCGGCACTCAAATCTTGTGAGAGCACATTAACGGCACCATTTTATATCTGGAAAATCTTTGTAGCTATGGGACTCTGTTATAAAAATGGTGGTATGACTTTAAGGAACCTGGCAAAGGCAGCAGTTAACCTTCCAACTGTTAACAACTTGTGCTAAGAAGAACTAGAGCAGACAGCAAGTTGCTACACCTTTGATAATGCTCCTCATGGTTTAGGAGTGAAACGTTAGGACAACCCCTTGTTCTCTTGCTAACTTAATAAAACGACCAGAACAACCTAGAAAATGCTTCCTTTTATTAATTCAAAAATAAATAAATAAATATCGCTGGCGTGATCCTCCAGTAGGATTGGGGCCATTAGAATAAGAACGTAAGGGTCTTGCTAGTCAAATATCCTCTTTACCATGCCTTTGGCAAGCCCACAAGCAGAGGCAGAGGCAACCCCCCCCCCTCATCTGCCATTGTTTCCTTGTAAACTGGTGCTCAGAGACATACACATGCATAGGAAACAAGCATAATGGTGAAGACAAGTCATGTTACATGTTATTGAGGGGAAGGCAGGAACATAAAATGGAGCTACCATTTTGGCAGCAATCTTACATTCCTTATACAGCAGAGGTTCTCTAAGTGTGAGGCACGACTCCCAAGTGCGTTGCATTAGTCTTTTAATTAACACATATTCTTGCTTGCAAGAGAGAGAGAGAGAGAGCAAAAACAAAGACCCGGATCTTCACATCCGGTCACTCAAACTTAATTTCAAAACACTTCAGGTTTGTAGGCAGTTTCCACTTCTTGTTTTTAATCACAGCGTGAGGGAAGCCCTTGCTTATCTTATGTTAAAGAACAATTAACAAGCCGCTAAGTACTCAAGCTGAGCTGGAGACAGTGAGAGCTCCTGGAGACAAGACAGCATCCCGTTTCTCTCATTGTAAGTTTGCAGATAAGGTATTTTCATTCAGACATTGCAGGTTTGCAAATAAAGTATTTTCTTTCTGTTGAATGTTTTTAATAAAGCAAACACAAAACAAATGCAAGAACTGCAATTGAAAATGGTGCAGAGCAAGTTCTGCTTTACATACGGTCTTTGATTTCTATGTTTAGTTTGGTTGATTAATTATTAGGATTTCTCTCCTTCCTTTCTGACCCACCTCTAAGTTAGTTCCCCACTCTATTTGCTGGGACAACCCCCCCCCCCGGAAACTGCCAGGCAGTATAAGAATCTGTTTTTCATCTTGCAAAGATGCTACCAAAAGGAGCTAGCTTTCTCTCTCTTTCGCTCTCATGCAACTGGTGTGAGGCATGACCAATGCTTCCCTCCCATGCTTTGATGTTTCTCTTGCCATGTATAGGACTAACACAGACGACATCAGTGCCCTCTACCCAGGCCTGCCAATGGAGGGAGGGCAGCATCCCAACCCCACCCTGCGCACTCCTGGCTTAGCTGCTGCTCAGCATAAGCATGGACAATCCACTTTAGGGCTCGTTTTGGGAATATACACATACATATACACATACATATAAGAAAGGGTGCCTCTGAGCATGTAAAGAGTGCCTGTTTCTTCCATGCACTGTAATGGGGAGTCACAGCTAACAGCGAGGGAGGTCAAGGGAGCCGCGAGTCAAAAACGTTTGGGAACCACTGTTATACAGTATTGTGCAATTCTCCATTACTAGATACACCTATGAGTTACATTGTAGCTGTGGTTCATAAATGAAGCTGCTGCTGCTGCTGCTCTCCCTCTCCCAATAATTTAAGCTGCCCACTGGGGTCAACTCCCCCCCTTCTTCTAGACCTAATTAAAATATCCCATTCCTATATAATTACAGACCTGTACTGTGGGTGGCTACAATGTTGGCTAACGTACTGTAAACACCCACCCTTGTTAAGCCGTTAGCGTTTGCACAGACAGATAATGCCAAAGGCTTCCTAAGATAAACATATTGCAATGTGTCTTAATATAAGCACAGCTGTCCCTCCCTTGAACTATCATGTCAGGAGTAGCTTCACAAGCAAGATAAAACCTTAAAACTACAGAAAATAGTTAAGCATTAATTCTTCAGGTAGGGCAGAGCTTAGTGAAATCTAGATGGTAAAGACAGCTACTACGTTCTGTTTAGCCTGGAAAAAAATATGGCCTTAGAGAAGCAAAATGCCCCACAAGAAGGTCAGCAAATGGCCCTCACAGTAAAACGACTTGGTTCCATGTGTCCTGTAATAACAAGCAACACACTAAGTATGGTATAATTGATATCAAGACCCTCAATGTGAGGATATGCGGACCATCAGTAGGGTTCAATAGTGGAGAAACTCTCAGAGGAAATTACTGTATATTTGACCAGAGGACTCTTCATTGCCTAATTGGCTCTAGTATTAAGCGGGCCATCCCAAAAATACATACATGGAATATTCCAGAATTACAGCAAGGCAGGCCTGAAGGAACACCTGCTCCCACATGTTTTTACCTGTGCACCAAGGTCACCTCCAGAGGCCCTCCTCCGGGTGCCCAGCCCTCAGCAGCTAGGGAGCAGGAGCAAACGTTCTCATAAGAACATAAGAACAGCCCTGCTGGATCAGGCCAAAAGCCCATCTAGTCCAGCTTCCTGTATCACACAGTGGCCCCACCAGATGCCTCAGGGAGCACACAAGACAACAAGATAACCTGTTTCCCGTTGACACTCCCTTGCACCTGGCACAGAGAAAACCCACTTCTAAAAAACCAGGAGGTTGCTTATGGCTTGTAACCTGTGATGGTCTTTTCCTCCATGAATCTGTCCAAACCCCTTTTAAAGGCATCTAGGCCAGGTGCCATCACCACATCCTGTGGCAAGGAGTTCCACAGATGAATTACACGCTGAGTAAAGAAATATTTTCTTTTGTCTGTTCTAACTCTCCCTCCACTCAATTTTAGTGCATGTCCCCTGGTTCTGGTGTTGTGTGAGAGGGAGAAGAATTTCCCTCTATCCACTCTCTCCATCCCATGCATAATTTTATAAGTCTCAATCATGTCGCCCCTCAGGCGCCTTTTTTCTAGGCTGAAAAGCCCCAAACGCTGTAGCCTTTCCTCATAAGGTAGATGCTCCAGCCCACAAATCATTCTGGTCGCTCTTTTCTGCACCTTTTTCTCAATTGTAGTGCCTTGCCTGTGAATGGCTTCCCCCCAGGGAATCACAAGTCACTCATGCCACTTCTACCCCCTCTTCTTTGTAATATCTGAACTACCACTTAGGCAAGTCACTACGGGTCAATTCTTAATGCTATGGGAGGGATTCGCTGGCTACCTCCCATGCCTCTGAACACTGTCAGAATATCATCATGCGGGAGGGTCCACTGACACAGTTCTCCAGCCTTGGGATCCTTTCTGCCAGCTTTAATCTCACATAGTCAGCAAGATCCTGCATTCAAATATGCATGGGATCTTCTGGTTCAGTTGCTTCCATTCCTGTATAATGGGATCAAAAGAAAGAGCGCAGCCCAAGGCCTACACCCAATCACAAGCCAGGTACAACCCCAGGGAAACATATAATCTAAAAAGGGCTACGGTTGCATATCAATCAAGCAAATACCTATAAAACGTGTTCCAACAAAAGAGTTCACAATGTGGTTTGTATAACAAAATTTAGAAACATAGACCTTTGACATTTCATGAGCACAGCCGCCAGTACCACCAGCTTTCTAATCTCTCCTGAACTAGGGAGAAACCACGATCCTGTACAAGAATAGCTATGCAGTCATAACAGGTGCTTCACAACAGAAATGTTGACTGAATAATTCTGTTTTTGCAGAAAGCCGTTGCTATGAAGAAGCAGATAAAAAAAATCATCTTAGGTGGTCTTCATATTAAGACAGCTTGTTCCAACTTGATGCTTCTAAATTGCTCACAGCCTCCTCTCCCCAAATGTATATTTACTATACATATAGAAATTGGTTAAAGCATATTGATTCAAACGGTGTTGTATAAGCCTAACAAGATCCTCAGCACTCCAGAAAATTCTGCCCTGAGGTATGCATGAAACTATCATGAATACTCTTGAGTATCTGTTTCATAAGAGGTGAAGTGTTGCTTCTTCCGTACATCAAGAGCTGTCAAATAGCCAGAAAATGTAAGTATACTAACTTGCAAATAAGGTATATCTTTTTTTTTTTAAGGTATCCCCTGACAATTAAGTCCAGTCGTGTCCGACTCTAGGGTGTGGTGCTCAACTCCATTTCAAAGCCGAAGAGCCAGCGTTGTCCGAAGACGCCTCCGTGGTCATGTGGCCGGCATGACTCTCCTTGCCGCAGCGCGTAGCATGCAGCTGGAACACGGAGCACTGTTTACCTTCCCGCAAGCGGTACCTATTTATCTACTCGCATTGACATGCTTTGGAACTGCTAGGTTGGCAGGAGCTGGCCAAGCAATGAGCGCTCACCCCGTCGCGGGAATCGAACTGCCAACCTTTCGATCGACAGCTTATGGTTCAGCGGTTTAACCCGCTGCGCCACCCGCTGGCCTCAAGGTATATCTTAAAAGTGGGTAAATACTATTCTGTGATAATATTAAGACATGGACCTTAACAAGATATGGACCTCTTAGGAAACTCACTTTTAAGCTAAAGAAATACATGTTTTTGAACAAGCTGAATAAACTTTAGCAGCTCAGACTATGAAGGGAATCCATAGGGATATCCTTCATGTATGCAAGCCTCATCAAAATAGAAAGGAGCTGTACAAGAAAGTAGATCTTTCCCAGAAGTTCCCAGGAGATTTTTGCTCATTGTATTTTTTATTAAAATCCTCTGCGTAGCTATTACAGAACTGCAGGAAATGTCATATTCATACAATGCAAACAATTCAATAGTGACATTTTCTCTTATTGAGATGCATGCTACACAAAAACAGAGAAGAACGGAAAGCAGCTCTTTCACAGTCAGAGAGAGTTACATGGACATTCACTAGAGAAATATTAGAAGTCTCCTAGCTGTTCAGGTGCTTGGGAGTTTTCGCCAACCACAGGTCTCCAACTATGTACCATTCTACTGACTAGGGGACTGCATTTTATATGCACTCAATCCTTGTAGATGTAGTTGGGTGCATCATACCACAGCCAGAAACATTAAACGGAACCCACAGGGGTTTCTCTGACTGTATGAGTTTCCCCAACTCTTCAAGGAAAAAAAGGAAACCATTCCAATAGACTAGCAAAAGTCCCTTGGCCTTGGGCCTAAACAGCTCTTCGGATCCTGGGCAGTATTCTTAGAAGAGAGCTTTTCTTAAACATTATTTGTATTCACAAATTTGTATTCACATTTGAACATTTGTATTCACAAATCCTGCTTTGCTCCATACTCACCAAATTAAGAGAGAGGAAAAATTAACCCTTTTATAGGTTTCTCACCAACATAAGTCACTCATCATATCAAAAATATTTTATTTAAAACAAAATTCCAATGCATGATCTGCCACTTAATGACCAGACTACCTTAATCTGTGAAAATATCTGCCAAACACAGATCAAATACATCCATGTGTTGGCTCACTGCAAGGCCTTTTTTTTTAATTTCATAGTCTTTTAACCAACAAAGTCTTTGTTTTAATAAGAAAGGAAGCAGTCACGTGGCTGGCTCTACCTTGACCTCCTGGGCTGGCACATTCCTAGCCATCTTTTCTCCATCTTTGTTCTGCTGCAAAGTATACATTGACGGACCCACTCTCAAAATCTTTCCACTGCCAAGGCATTCGTCACCCTTGTAGAAAACAGCAAACTGAAAGACAAATGGCAACTATCTTTACAGCATGTGAGCAGACAAGCAAACACAACACTATCTCAGTCACTTTGTATAACGTTTGTTTAACAATGTGAAAAAAATAGATGACCGAGACAAAGTCGCTGGTGTACACAACACTTTGGAGAGACAAAAAAGCACGTTGCATTCCACTGTAAATTATTCCAGAAATAAAGCACAGCATGCACATTAAAATTATTTTTTTCTTTGACGTACAGTATTACTCAAAAGGTGCCTAGCAAAAGACTTTGATAAGGAAATTGCCTTACGTCGATAAATTAGGACAGAACCAACCTAGGAAATTCAAAGACATTTTGACATGGTTCTGTCAGCCACACTTAAGGCTGCACTCCCAGGCAGACTAGATTCAATGAAACTTACTTCCAAGTTGATATGCTTACAGATTGTAAGATAAACACAGAGGCAACTTAAAGTACCTTCAGTACATACCTGGCCAGGTGTAAGGGCCCGTATTGGTTTGACCAGAGTCACCCATACTGTCCCATCCTGATTTAGAGTTAATGTGCAGGGCACTAAAAATAAAAGAAAAATGAAACATCCTTTAAAGGGTTTGTAGCCTCATCAAAATAGGATGATGCTATCTTTAACCTGAATAAATGGCTAAATTACACAATGCTATTTGTTCTCTGCTCTTGTAAAAAAAAGAAAGAAAGAAAGAAATACAGTGCTATCACAATCAAGACCCTTCCCACCGAGGAATGACTGCAATATCTTTTAGCACCATGGATGCGTTCCTGGACAACAGAGTGCCATGTGAAACGGCTCTGCAGGAGGTAATCATAGCACTGTCCTAAGCTAGATGTGAACACCAAGGCTGCAGAATTGACCTCTGTTGCTGTCACTCCTCCTGCATGGCAGAGGTGGGAGATGTTGGGAGAAGCTCCTCTCAGGAGGAAGAGCCAGGCTTTGACTCTCCTTTGGGAACTGCAGAAGGACTCAACAACCACTTCTTGTTGAAGAAGGCATCTAGGATAGATGGCCTGGCCCGCTGTTTCTTCTCCCAAAGCACTTCCTGGCAGCAAACAATTGGCCCTGTGTCAGACAGACTACACCGCTCTCACTGGTGCAGGATATTCTAGCCAGAATATGCAGCCCCCATTGGCTGAAAGCACAGCATAGAAAGCTGTATTTTTCCATACTAAACTCTTGAACAGTTTTATAGATTTTAACCTTTTTTATGACACTGTAAAAACTATGCCCAACAAAAAGAGTGCTATAACAAAACTGTGTTATGGGAAACAACTTTATAGGAGGTCTTTACAGGAGGAAAAATACCTTGGCTCTTTACCCCTTTCAAAAGCTGATAAATTTTAAAAGTGTAGTCACCTAATGCCATCTGGTGTTGAAAGCGGAAATTGCATTCCATCATTTTGTCTCGAATCAGCTCAGCAGGAGGTTCTTCTGCAATCCAGTGTACTCTGTTTGTCCGCAAGACATCTCTGTAGAGTGCAGGGTGATCTGTAGAGGGTGCCTTAAGGTACAACAATTTTAATTTACAACTCGGCATGCCAGATCAGCACAGAAACTAAACCTTAACACTGGGTATGGAGAACGGTTGTCTAGAGGAAAAACAAGTGGAACCTGTTCTTGATAGACACAGAAGTAAAACAATTAGCCTGCAAATCACTATTACATGGCATTTCTAACAAGCAAATACAATGCATAACGTACTTTCTGATCTTGATCTCAGTCATCTCAATAATGTGCACAGCAACTCATTTTTATTCCCACTTTACAAAAACGGGGGAACCGAATACAGTTGAGGTATCGTGACGTTTGTCTGAGGTTACACAGCACATTCACTAAGCTCAATACTAATATCCAATCCCAATACAAAATATCAACAATGATTCTGATTGGATCAGACTGGTAAACAGCCACTTGACTGGTCAGGCATGGTGATTAAGAATAACTTCCAGATAACCATTCAGGGAAGTTTTTATAAACTGAAAGGGAGTTGATGGTGTGCATGTCCCTGTGTTTTTTCATGCCCCATGTAAACTGTTCCCAAACTGGGAGGCACGGCTCCCAGGGGAGCCGCGGAAACAAGCCAGGGGAGCCGTGAAATGCATGGAATCCTCTTGAAAAACAGTGCAATGCCAATTGGCAGGCATCGTAATGGGGGGCAATGGCCAATGGTCAAGGGAGCCACAGGTCGAAAAAGTTTGGAAACACTGCCATAAATGATTAACATAGATACTGGTGGGCAAAGTAATAAACATTTTTGTAGGCTAGTAACTTCTGCTGACTTATTTGCAAGGCTGTTTTAGACAATGCCCTTAATATTTTTTTAAGTCCAATACTTATGTTGCTGTACAAGATATTTAGGATTCACAGTACTTTTGTGGGTTTGCAGTAACCATGTTTAAGTGCTACATCTGTACAAAGCAAACCAGTTAACTACAGTTAAAGCAGTTTTCTAACATACCATGGTCAGCACTAACCACGATTAAATGTTACATCTGCACCAAACCAATGTTATAAAGTTACAACAAAATGTTTATACTATTTCCAAGATGAAATTCAACTACTTTGGAGTAAGACACCTTCTATATCATTTCTTTCAAAGCTCTCTACAACATGTAGTTTTCAACTGTCTCTTAATCAAAAGCCAGTTTGAACAGGATGTAATAAAACTTCTCACTTAACAGCTTTTGTTTCTTTTCCGTATGCAAAATTCAAACATCTTAGGCCAGCAATAACCACATTCCTTTCAGCAGGAATCATAAACACTACAAGCATAAGCAAACTTACCACAAAGACATCCCCAGAGGCTATATTTTTGTCTACAACAAACCAAGCTTCTCTGAGACCTCCTATCCTGGCTCTCTGGCCAAATGTATACAAGAAGCAACCTAAACAAATAAATTAAAAAAAAAACATTAAAAACCACCTTGTTTAGTCTTTTGTTCCAGAAGAAATCACTATCTTCCATTTACCACAGTTTTGGGAAGTATGGGTTCTGCAGCCATGTAGGCACAAATAAAGAAATAAAAATCTTTAAACCGTAGTTGTGTGATGGATTTCTTGAATGCCAGTTGCCACTGACACACAGATGTAAACTGTCACAACCACAGACAAGATCTTCGTTTCTCAGCCGACGTTTCGCTCCTCACACGGAGCTTCTTCAAGGCAGACGCAGTGTAACCACTGCTGGATGGAAAAGACCTCAGAAGAACGTTTAAAGATTTTTATTTCTTCATTTGTGTCTACATGGCTGCAGAACCCATACTTCCCAAAACTGTGGTAATTATATCCGGTCATGAAAATCTCCATGAAATATCTTCCATTTATTTTCTTTCACCAGAGGAAAAATACCCAACTGATTAAAACATTTCTACTTTTTTTGAGAGAGAAGAAGGTTAAGGGGGAACCCATGCACTATATTTTCTTATAAACATTCACAAATAAAGTAAGCCTTTCGCCATTTGGGACAGGGAACCACCTTTTCATCTTATTTTCCTATGTAAACTGCTTGGTAAATTTCTTTGTTGAAAAGTAGCATAAATATTTTTAATGATGATACTGTCTCTGAGTTCAAATCTCTCTCAGATTTCAAAATATGTGCATTTACCTACACTGAACATCCTGAAAACCTTTTGCCACGCTGGTCAAATGCCAAAACAGGCTGCATTTGCTTACACTGCATTAGCTAGGACAATCTCTTTCACAGACCCTTTCAGGCCATGTTTTATCAATACAGCAGCTGAAAATGAAACAGCAACTATGTCACCATCAGAGGAGACATTGGGAGTTTCCATGGGTATTTTGTGACAGTGCCCTAGTTCAGGAATTCTCAAAGTGGTGGGTTGTGACCCACCACTTTTTCCGGAAGTGGCTGATATCCCCTTAAGGGAGGGGTGGCCAGCAGGAACGGCAGCAGCACTGCAAGATCGTGCCCGCCCTGACCCAAAAATGCTTTTTTCAACATACCTGGCTGTCCTGCCATCTCCCAGAAAGGTCCGGGGGGGGGGGCGGGCTGCTGCAGCCTCCGCAGGCCACCCCAAGGCTCTGAACAGTAGCGATCACGTTCCGAAACCCACTTCCGGTTTTCAGCAAAAACCGGAAGTGGTCTTTTCAACACGATCACCACTGTTTAGACCCTTGGGGAGGCCTGTGGAGGCTGCAACAGCCCCCCCCCCCACCGGACCCTTCGGGGAGCTGGCAGGACACCCAGGTACATTGAAAAAAGCATTTTTGGGTCAAGGTGGGCACAATTTTGCAGTGCCGCCGCCGTTCCTGCTGGGCTGGCCACCCCTCCCTTAAGGGGATACACCAGTGCTGGCAGGACCACGTACATTGAAAAAAGCATTTTTGGTTGGGGGTGGGTGCGATCCTGGAGCGGTGCCTCCTACATCACCCCACCCCCACAAAGACTTACAGGGGAGTAAACTCCCCTGTAAGACTTTGAGAAACACTGCTCTAGTTGTCTGAGGATTTTGCTATAGTTCAGCAAGGAAACAGATCCACACACTCAGTTGTTATAAAAGCAATTTCAACTATTTGGCATTTACCACCATAGAGATTTCCAACATTTTTACTTAAGAGTATAAAAACCTAATCAGCTGACAAATGCCAACAGTATGCAAAGATTACAGGCTTTAGTAAGCCAGCTGACAATTTTGCAGCAATTGCTGTTAATGTATTTTAAGGCACCAGTCAGTGAGAGCCAACTTTCTTCTTTGTAAAAACAACATTACTATACACCCAGACAGATCCTATCCTACTCTCTAATCCCCACTCAAGTCCAACTGATTTCCAACCAGACTTACTTCCAAGTCAAAATTATTATTATTAACAGTATTTATTATACCGCTTTTCAACAAAAGTTCACAAAGCGGTTTACAGACAAAATCAAATGATTAAATGGCTCCCTGTCCCAAAAAGGCTCACAATCTAAAAAAGATGCAGAAGAACACCAGCAAACAGCCACCAGAAAAGACACTGTGCTGGGGTGAAAGGGGGGCAGTTACTCTCCCCCTGCTAAATACAAGAGGAGCACCAACTGAAAAAGTGCCTCTTGCCCAGTTAGCATGGGAAAAATACCACCACTACCCATTTCTATAACGTATTTCCAGGGCTCAAGCAGCTTTGCTTATATAATCTCAGTCGTGACAGCAGCCCTAAAGCAGGCCAGTATTTGCAATGCTGCAATGTGGTGGGGAGGCGGCAACAGGAGCTTGCCTAAGGTCACCTAATGAATTCAAAACAGAGGCAAGATTTGAAGGCGAGATCTCTGGCTCACAATACAGTCTTACAGCGCAATCCTAACCAACTTTCCAGGGCCGGTGCAACCACAATGCAGCCCCGAGGTAAGGGAACAAATGTTCCCTCGCCCTGAAGAGGCCTCTGTGACTGCTCCTGCACCACAAATTGCAGTGTGCACACTGATGGCATAACTGCATCGGCACTGGAAAGTTGGTTAGGATTGCGCTGTCTGTCATTATATTACACCAGCTCTTGTATGTACAGTATGCATGCTTAGACTTGAACTGGAATTGCATGCTTAGGCTTGCAGTCAACGTGATAAATAAAATGTTACATTGTATGGCTACTCCAACCTATTAAAAAACCCATGTTCTCATAATGTTAAACTCACCCATTTGAAATGTTACATCCTAGGTAGACAACATAACAGGAATAGGAATATGTTATGGTTTTGCCATGAAACAAGTAGGTCTTTCTGTATTTCATACCTACATATTCCAACTTACTGTCTCCCAAGAACATTAGTGGCTTGAAGATTTGAAACTACATATATCTGTATACCACGGAAATGAAAAAAATGTACAGCTACATAAGACTCTAGAGACATACATTTTAAGACCAGATAGCTCCACACAAAGGAACATGACAGCTCTGTCAACCCCACACCCGTAGCTATGTAGCCAGAGTTTCCTGGGAGCCAGCGAGAACAGCAAGGCAAAGCTCTCCCCTACTTTCATTTCCCTCCACCTTACCCTGGTAAAGGTCAATTCCATCCCTAGCAATGACTACTCTCCCTTTCTCCACTCCAAAATTCATTGTTCTCCTCTGACATGTCTAGTCTAATTTCCAGCATTAACTGATTCATTCCTTAAGCATGTTTACGTTTACACTGCTTTGCTGTTTGCTTTAAGGAGATTAAAAGATCAAAACTTTGTTAACCTTAAAAAGTCCCCTCTCCCTACACCGTACCACCTAATAAAATAGTAAAAGAATGCAACAGCATAATAGTGCACTACCTAATTTGAAGCTTTTATAGCCAGATGCTTTAGACAGGGATGGTATTCCACCTCAAGCCCTGGGGCTCAAGGTCTAATATGGCCCACGGAAGCTCTTTATCCAGCCCACGTGATAACTGGGCTCTCCCAGCGCCACCTGTTCAGCAGTGCAGCTTCTGCTGAGGCTCTGGAAGGGAGACACAGAAGGAGGCCTCAGAAGGCGAGGAACGCTATGGGGGGAAAGGGGTGAGTGAGGGAGACGATGCTGAGGCGTGGGGAGAGCCCAATTATCACCTGGGCCGCCCTTTCACCAGCACTGCCACTGCCAAGGCGTCGCTTTGCAGAGCACCTCTCAGCTGCCAAGCGGCGAAATGCCCCCACTGAAGAGGCAGTGTGCTGCTGAAAGGGCAGCCTGTGTGATAATTGGGATTTCCCAGGGTGAAAACTGGGCTCTCCCATATCTTGAAGGTATGATCAAGATTTGCATATTTTCTCTTCTGTCCTTTGGAGCTAATGAGTTCCTATGCGGGAACACAGTGCTTATTTCTGGCCATCATCTGCTTAATGACATCAGTTCCTGCTTAATGATGTCACCTGTCCCTCAGCTAATGCCAAGAATGCTATTCGGCCCGCTGTATGAAATGAGTTTGACAAGTCTGGTCTAATTCATTTAATTCAGGAAAGGCAGAAAGCACTGCTATAGCAGTGCCATGATACCTGCTTCCTGTTCATGAATTCAGGGTCAGCGAGTCAGAAAACACAGATTCATAAATCTTTACATTTCACAGCATGATTTTTTTAAAAGGGGGGGGGGAGAAAGAACTATCAGTTTTTCCAAACACAAGTTTCAAGTCAGCTGGGTGACTAAATATCAGCTTACCCTTGTGTGTTCCAATGACTTTGTTATCTTCAATGGAAACAAAGTTTCCGGGACGTGGTTCTAAATACTAAAGAAGAAGAAAAAAAAAGTGTGTGTAAAACCCATCCCCAGGCTACAATATAATAATAAAAACAAAGTAAAACCCCAACTTATCATGAAAAATTTAAAAAGAGAAATCCAACACAAATACATAAAGTTCTGCATCTAGTTCCTCACCTCAAGAATGAACTTTTCAAAATTTCTTTCACCAATGAAACAGATTCCCATACTCTAAAAGAAAACATATGAATAAATACTCTGATCATCATCACAAACATGGATATTTTGACAGTCTTAATATAATGGCAAATTAGATATGTTTATGTTCTCCATACACCCAGAAACATGCTCAGGGCAAAAGCTAATTTAAGTCAAAGCAAAGACTGCATCCTTTCCTGAAGTACAAAAATATAAAGGTAATAAGATGTAAATGGATTAATGCAGAGAGATCAAAGACACTACATTAAATGCTGACTAGTTCACATGAAAAGGTTCTTCACTGCCAGAACGGGAATTTCTTACATGGCAGCGGTGGAAGCGACATACAGTAAATGAATTCCTGCTCTTCACTATCACCTGTGTTGGGCAACCTGTAAAATTAAAATAGGAATGCTCTGAATGCTTCCTGATTTTTAATTAGTCACCCTTGTCTTACAGAAGGGTTACGTTCCAAGGTCAGAGTGTAAAGTCAAAATTGCGTATACTCAAAATTATCTTGAAAGTCCCTTCCATCCCAAAAACACATACTGTCTCTTTAAAAATTACAAGAGGCAAGCGGAAACTGAGACAAACTGAGGGAACAGCAGCTTCATTCTCCAACCTCATGCTCACTCTGGGGCAAGTATTTAGTCAGAATCACCTGCACTATTTAAACTGTTTTTCTCCTTTTTTGTTTGTTTGCTGAGCGAGTGTAGCTTAACTTGTCCAAGTCAACTGCGTGTAAAACAATGGGTGACTGTATATTTATTAAATTAAATCACACGAAGAATGAACCTCAAGCATGGACACCTCCTATCAGGGCCAAACTACACATTATGACAAATGCATAGTGTGGTTGTTTGCTTTTGGGGAGGTAAATATCTCATGGTGGGTCACAAAACAGGGCAAAACCACAGTAAGAAGTATGCCTTAGGACTTTGTCCCTGCTGTGCCTACAATCCTGACTATACGTCCATCTGGCTACAATCCTGACTCCACATCCATCTGTCCCCCGCACATGATGTTTTTTTTGGGGGGGGGGGGAACCTTCCAATGAAAGTCAATGAAAAGTTTTTTTTCCCAATAAAAAAAGAAGTGCAAGAAGGGCCACAATCAGGATCAGACCTGTAGCGGAGGCAAAACCCTGAAGTCCGCTACAACAATTCCACCCCAACATTCTGCATTCATGGTGACAGGTAGCTTGGCCCTCAGATTGAATGCCCCATTTTCTTGACCGGTACTTCTCCTTCACAGCTATGAGATTAACAATTTATGCATAAGAACCATCTTCCTTCCAATCAAGACTTCAAGGAAATGTGCCATCAGTGAGGGTTGCTGCAGGGTGAAATGTGTGCATTATGAACATCTCACACGGTTAACTAACTCATAGCATTAACTCATAGCATGAACTCATTGCAAAACGTTGGTGGTTTCTCTCCACTGAATGATAACAACTACAAATGGTTCATGCAAACAAATGCCACAAGTGTCTGGACCATTACTGTACAGGTGGGCCCCCATATTCGCTGGGGATATGTTCCAGGCCCCTCCGTGGATACTTGAAACCGTGGATAAGAGCAAACACCCCCTCCATGGTTTCCTGAGGGGCCCCCTGCCCTGCCTCCCCTGCAGGCAGGCATGCTTGCCCCCTCCCAGCTCTTATTTTTCTTTCAGCAAGCTTTGTGTCTTCCTTAAAACAAACAGAGAAGCAGTCTCCATTGCAGGCAAGTAGAACGAGACTAAGTCCTAGAGAGGCTCTGCAAGGTTTCTGTTAACCTTGCAGAGCCTCTCTAGTACTTAGTCTCGTTCTACTTGCCTGTAATAAGCAGCTCCTGTTTCTTTAAGGAAGAAACGAAGCTTACTGGGAAAAAAGTAAAATCTGGGGGGGGGGGTGTCCCCACGATCCGTGGATAACTGAAACCGTGGATAGCGAATCAGTGGATATGGGGGCCCACCTGTATTTCTTCAATTCTAAGACGCATGTTTTTTCCCAATTAAGCATTTCAAAAAATGGGGTGCGTCTTAGAATCAAATCTTCTTACTTACTGGGGCTTGGGGAGCTTCAGGTGATTCGTGCAAACCAGAAATGCCCAAAAATCGCTGGAAGATCAGGGAGGCCTGCAGAGGGTTGCGCAGGCCTCCCTGAAGCTCCCCCAAGCCCAGGTAACGAAGGAAATGGCACTTTCTGGTGGGGCCAGAAATGCTATGCAAAGGCAGTGCACTCAGTCATCCTCAGCTGCAGGAGACATGCTGGGGAGAGTTGGTGCTGAGCAGGTAGATTCAATGAAGGGAGGTGAGTCTTACAATCGATGGATTTTTTTTTCCCCTGCTGGTGGTACTGAAAGTAAAGGTGCGCCTTAGAATTTATGGTGCCTTAGACTCGAAGAAATACGGTAAATACTATCAAAAAGTTCTTTTTCTGGAGGCAATAATGATAACCTCTATTACAATCGTAATGCACACACTTATTCTTTTCAGGTGCACAGTGTCTCAACAGAAGTACAGTACAGCTAAGAGACCTCGACAGCTGCACTCAACAACATTATGGCTGTGCAAGACCTTTTTAGTAAGGGCTACCACCCTGAGCCCTTTGAGGACCGGGCAGTAAGTGTTACCATGCCTCTTTTCTCTGCAGGACATGATGAAGGCGATGTTCCGCTGCTATCTTCCTTACAAAGCCTTTTGTTAACTCTCCTAGAGGAAAAATGGTTTTCCGCAAGGCTTCTTGTGAAACCTGACTGAGAAAGAACGTCTGGTCTTTAAAATGATCAGCTCCCTGGAGAAGTTTTATAGCTGCAAAGAAAGACACAAAATAGTATTGTTACAAGACTACCCAACCTGGCAGCGGTCCACAAAGAGCAACTTGGCTTAATATCCAGCCTCCCCCCCCCCCCACACTCCCCAGTCCCCTGGCATGTGCAAAGGGCTGAAGACAGGAACGGATTTCTCTTGTTGGGCTGCGATACAGAGAAGGGAAGGAACAGCATCACAAAGAAGACCAAACTTCTTTCTTATACATTCAGAGGCTTCTGGTTTAGATAAGAATAGAAGTTTCTACCACTGTTTCTAACATTCTTCAAAGTTCTTCCCGTGAGAGAAGACCTGAGCCCTCTGGCAAGCACAAAACATTCCTGCTATTTCTTTCGGTCTCTATATCATAGCACAAAAAGAGAGTCTGTGGGGAGTCCTTGCCAGAGGAACTTGCCCCAGGGAAGTGGAATTGTGGATGCCCTGCTTATTTGCCTATTTAGCTCTCAGTACTTCTGCCTAAAACTTAAAGGCTTCAGTTTAAACTTCTAAAAGACGCATCTTTAATAAGAAAAAAAAAAAACACCTATCGGTTTTCTCATTGCAATAAACAAAACGATACATTTATTTCAACAGAACATGCAATCACAAAACATCATCCCTTTAATCCAACAATTGTTTGCAGACACGCACACTGAGCTTTGTTACCCACAAATTCCTTCCACTCACTTTAGTGGAAGGGGCAACGCTACCCACAGAGCTCTCCCCCATTTCAGTGAATGAGCACAGGGGCTCTCCAATAGGGGCTGTGGAAATCTGTGCAGCTGGCTCCAACATTACATTACAAAAGGCACACAAGCTATTCCATAACCAACAATGGGAACGCTCCTGCTATAACTGCCCAACCCTTTCTTTAGATTTTAGACTGTGCCTGAGATTCATTTACGATGCTTCGGAATAAATACTTCCTGCGAAGGAATACAAATAGGGAACTTTCCATCTAAATTAAAAATCTACCAGGGATTTTCCCTTCTTACGACGTAACTTGTTTTTGCACACACTATGCAGTAAAATCAAGTTAAGTTTGTTTTCAAGTCATGGGGCCATAACAAAATAGCAGAGAGAGTACCATTGAAAAAACAGTAAGGTAAAACCAGCCAGCCAATTAACAATAAACAAACATACCCAAAATAGACACAAAGCAACCCACAGTGGTATATAACAGTAATCTAATCAGCTCAAATGACACTCAGTGGCAAACATCTCGGTTACTGTCTATGAGCAGCATACTGTAGCACAATGGCTTTTCCAAAGGTCTTCACCAAATGAGGAAACATAATTACCGGCTCTGCTACATTTTCCCTTCTCAATTCCAATATACTCTATGAGATCTTTTGCCAAGCGCACAGAGTCTTTTAGGGAAAAAGCATGCCCGACTCTTCCCATCTCTCAGCATGCCTTCTGCTAAATGACAGTCACAACACAGCAGGCTCACACTAATTCCTGCTGTGTGTTTCCCTTATATCTAAGCATGGGCACGATGAAGGAATCACTTTTGCGTTTGTACTGGCAGAGGCTCATGTCCAGCTACAAGGCAGCATCCTCAGAGACTGGATGACACACAACTCAGCCTCTGTCTTGATTTTAAAAAGGGCGTGCACTGGCTAAGGCAGGTCGGTTTCAGCGGAGCTGCCACCTATTTTTGGCTCAGGGGTAGATCATATGCTCTACATTTAATCCCTGGCACATCCAGGTAGGGCAAAGAAAGATTCCTGCCTGGAGAGCTGCAGCCAGACAACGCTGACCTAGGCGGACCAAAGGTTCAATTCAGTGTAGGTCAGCTTCCCAAGATCTTATGAACTAGATACTAAAAAGGAGGTCTGGATTTCGGCAGCGGACCACTTACCATTCCTTACTTCAAACCTATTTCTGAACAGTCCTTGTGGTTTCTGTACGTATTTTTGCTGGAATACTTCCTTCTCTCCCAGGGAAGTCCTTGCATAATGTCCAGTTGCAATTGCATCAGCACCTGGTATATTAAAATAAAAATGTATTTGACAATAGATTCTAGAGAAATATACAGCCATCCCTCGCTATCCATGGATTTCACCATCCACAGATGCCGAGCCTGGAGGCCTCTTCCACGTCACGCTGAGCCCGCAACCCCCTCCCATAGGCCTCCATGGACCTCCGAACCAGAAGTGACTTTGAAGAGGCCCACGAAGGCCTATGGAGGGGGTTGTGGGCCCAGCGCAACACGGAAGAGGCCTCTAGAGGCCCCCTTTGCAGGACCTGGTAAATTATGGTGGGATTGGGTACTGGGTACCAGCATTTGTAGATCCAGGGTGTCAGAACCAACCAACCAACCACCCCCCCCCCCCCGCGGATACTAAGGGATGGCTGTACTTAAAAAGTGCTGCTGTTTTTAAAAGATTCAACATGTTAACCCACTTTTCTGGCTTTGACACACCTAATTCTGCCCATCCCTTGAGATCTTCAGGGCGTGCCCTTTTATGTATTCCATCACCAACAGAAGTACATCTGGCAGGAGCACATGAGAAAGCTCTCTATGTGAGGGTGCCCAGATTATGGAACTCCTTCCTACAGGAGGCGAGGTCAGTTAGTTCCCTCAGTTTTGGCATCAGTTGAAAATTTTCTTATTTCATTTGGCTTTCCCCTTTCCGTTGTGGTAGTATCTTGTTCTATTCAATGTTTGAGATCTGCTTTTGGTTTGACTTGGTGTTTTTTTTAGTAATTTTATTGTTTTTGATCGAAAGCTTTCATGGCCAGCAATTACTTTCAAAGACTTAGGAAATACGAGTAGAGAAGCCATGTATAAAAGAATCCAGCAAGAATAAAAACAATGTCCGATCCTACTTGCATTTCCAAAAGATTTAGAAATAGCAAGCCAGGCAGAAAATCATTAAAATCCACAGCTGAGTACAGTATATGTCCGACATTTCGTTTCTTAACGCAGAAACATTTTCTAGGAGCAATCCAAAGATTGGCAGATGGTAAGATACAAGCGCAGCGCTTCGTTATTTTGTAGTTAGAAGCGGGAAAGCAATTATTGAGAACGGAACTGACGCGGAAGCCATCAATTAAAGGGAGCCGGTTCTGAAAGTAACGCTCCATCTTCATTCATGTCTGTGTCCTACGTCCCAAATAAAACCCAAAGGATGAAACCTAGTTATCCCCCATGGAAGTTGCTGTCAACGTGACCTCCGTGTCCTGAGATGAGAACGAAGCGCTGCGCTTGTATCTTACCATCTGATTCTTTTATACATGGCTTCTCTACTCGTATTTCCTAAGTCTTTGAAAATTTTATTGTTGTTTTTAATTTTGCACTGTTAGCTGCTTTGAACATCTGCCTAACTTGAGGAGAATGAACATGACATAAATTTCTAAAATAAATAAATAAGTTCCTGTAAGACAAGAGACTGATCTTAAAATCCTGAGCAAGTTCTGAGCAAAGGTGCAGAAAAGAGCGACCAGAATGATTCGTGGGCTGGAGCACCTCCCTTATGAGGAAAGGCTACAGCATCTGGGGCTTTTTAGCCTAGAAAAAAGGCGCCTGAGGGGGGACATGATTGAGACTTATAAAATTATGCATGGGATGGAGAGAGTGGATAGAGGGAAATTCTTCTCCCTCTCGCACAACACCAGAACCAGGGGACATGCACTAAAATTGAGTGGAGGGAGAGTTAGAACAGACAAAAGAAAATATTTCTTTACCCAGCGTGTAATTCATCTGTAGAACTCCTTGCCACAGGATGTGGTGATGGCACCTGGCCTAGATGCCTTTAAAAGGGGTTTGGACAGATTCATGGAGGAAAAGACCATCACAGGTTACAAGCCATAAGCAACCTCCTAGTTTTTTAGAAGTGGGTTTTCTCTGTGCCAGGTGCAAGGGAATGACAACGGGAAACAGGTTATCTTGTTGTCTTGTGCTCCCTGAGGCATCTGGTGGGGCCACTGTGTGATACAGGAAGCTGGACTAGATGGGCTTTTGGCCTGATCCAGCAGGGCTCTTCTTATGTTATGTTATGTTAAGTTCTTCAAAAGATCCAATAAACAGAAATCACAGCACACTATGTCCACATACCTTTACTACTGATCTTAACTTTTCAAAACAGATCTTCAACTTCATCAGTTTTTTGTTGCAGTATAGATAGTATGTACTTGAAAATAACTTACCAAGGTTATTCACAGCGTAATGTAGAAAATAATTGAATTTGATGTTCTTATTACATATAATATCAGGATTAGGAGTCCTTCCCAATTCATATTCATTTAAAAGGTAACTGTAAAAAACATTTAGAATTATTATGAATATTAGGTCATTCAGGCCACAGCTGGAAAGATTTAATTGAGTTTAAATCATAAAGATTTAAACTCTTATGTAGTGTTATACACACTATCATATGTTATGAGCGCAATCCTCACGTAGCCTGGGGCAGCGGAATGAGTGTTCTGCCACCCTAAGCTGTCACGAACGTGCCGTAAGGCACATTCGCAACAACTCGAGAGCAGGGAACGCCGGCGCAAGGCCGGCCTCCCCTGCTCCACCAATGGACCCCTTGCCTTCCCGCTGCAAGACCCAGGAAAGGATCCAGCGGGCGGGGGGGCGGTTTGGTGGGGGAGGGAGAGCGGCCATAGGCCCAGCCAACCCGGGAAGGGGCGGGGGATGGTCTCGGCCGTATCCTGACCCCGCTGCGCAGCTGGGCCTTTACACGGCCTCCTCTTACTTCCGCCAGCGATTTCGCTGGCAGAAATCCGGCCACCATTTACACCCGGGGAAGGGGATGAGCATCCCCTGACTATACCTCTGTCCGTGCGGGAGCCTTTCCGCGGCGAATCCTTACGCAGGATTGCGCTGTATATCACATAGTATAATTGCCAGGTAATTGCCAGCCATTAGACCCCTCAATTAAAAAATCAATGCCAGAGATTCTTTTCTAAAGAAACTTTAGATGGCCACCCAACTTGCTTTCTGTAGTTGTTACACTCTCAGGATGCCCTAAAAGAAATTGAAAATATCCCAGGATCTTGGGGAGGGGGGAGAGACAGGAATTAAAATGGGCTATCACAATGAGAATATAGGAATATTAGTGCTTGGAAAAAATATATATTTTTTTAGAAATGTCAAAGAAATTATGTTAATTACATTACAGGATATTGAGTTGAGGTTGTTTTTTCTCTCTCTAAAAATAGGAAGCATTTGTTTCTGCATCAAAGAAAAGCCCAAATTATATAACCTTTTTGTTTTGGCTCCACAATATTGACGGTCTTTATTTTCGGCTCACTATGCCCAGGGAACTTTCCTGAAAGTCATAGGGGTTTGGAGATTACACTCTCTCATCTGCACTACCCAGTAACTTCACCATGGGGGAGCTGCAACCTCCAACACAAAATTAAGAGCTGCAATACAGGGGAAAAGAGAGGTACCCCAGCGGATATGCAGAAGGGCCTATGCACATCAAAGTAACTTGTGGGATCACGCCTCTCTTACCTCATTACTCTTCAAAATCATGCAAGGCTTGATTTTAGCAAAATGTTTAGGAAAACTCTCCTACCTAAATACTTCATTCCAATATTCTTTTACATAGGAAACCTGATGAAATGGAATGTCTAATGTCTGACAAACTCTATATGCATCTTCACAGTCTCTGTCAGCAGAACAAATTCCTTTTTCATCCACAGTGTCCCAGTTCTTCATAAACACACCAGTGACCTCATATCCTGTAAGGGGAAAGGAAGAGAAACAAATACTGTACAATTCTTTTGATGAAAAATTACCTAGAATATGTTTACAAAATAGATGAGCGGACCTATGTTCCTATTAAGTTGGGAGGGGGAAGCCCATTAGCTCTTCATTGGTAGAAGACTTGGTTGGCCTAAAGATGGGTGTGTGGGGGTGTCTGTGTGTCCCATCATCTCCAGGAAGGACTGGGAAAGACTGTCTGAAACCCAGGAGATGTTGCTGCCAGCCACTGTTGACACTACCAAGCTAGATGGACCAATGGTCTGACTCAGTAAAGCAGCGTCCTTATGTTCTGATAATTCACTATAAAAATGATGTCTTCCTCAGCAATAAATGTCCACTGCTATTCTCTCCCTGACCTTTTTTTTTGGGGGGGGGCACCTTGAAATGCAAGCTGTAATGCATTTTTGATAAATGAAATTAAAAAAAACATGGCAAGTAGAAAACAGCAGGCTTCTGTAATTCTATTTAACGTTTCCTTGTTCCCCACTCAGCAGATAAGCCTTCGCAGAACTACAATTCCCAAGGTTCCGTGGGAAAAGCCACGCAATGACCCAGCGACCTACTTTAAAGCGAGGTCAAGGCTTCAAACCAGGACATGCTTACTACTTGGGAGTAAACTTTGAACTCAGTAGAACTTTCTTCCGAGTAAATAAGCACAAGCTTGGGCTACAACTACCTGGTGTAAAAAGGGGGCGCCAAAGGAGCGACTACAGCCGTGGATCACCCCTGAACGCCGCGTTCCAAACCACAGCGGCGTAGGTGGGTGATTTATGAAAACAGCACTGCACATGCTCTGCTTTCTTCCAGTAGGCAAGACGGAGGCCGCCCGCGCGTGAGGAAAACGACCACTGAGATCACGGAGCTCCTGAGACGCAAAAAAGGGGGCGGGGAAGGGCGCCTCTTCCCGCTACGGGAACCGGAGCCAACGCGCGTGAGAAGAACCCGAAAGGCGAGTGGGCGTGGCCAGAGCAGCTCTGGCTCCAGGCCTCCGCTTCGTCTCTCCTCACCTCTCTGACGTAGCAGCAGCGCCGCCACTGCGCTGTCCACCCCGCCTGACAAGGCGCACGCCACATGCCGGCGCGCCACCCCCAGCATCTTCCTTCTGTCTTCGCGGCCGGCGAGGCTCCCTTCCGCACTCGGCCTGTCCCGGGCCGGCGAGGGGAGGGACTGGCGCCGCCTCCAGGCGGAGTTGAGCTCACAAAGGGTGGGAGAAGGGCCGCCTTTCGCGCCCGCTCCCGCAGGCGGGCGGGGCCGAGCAGTCCTTGAACGCATTGGGCGAAATCTGCTTACGGGGCAATCTGCCATTAAGGCATTTTTACCCAAGGGTGTATATACGCATCTCCTGGAGTTAAATACGTACACCTGTGGGCTGGGAGGAAATGGGGAAACCCAGCCTCGTTGTCTCCACGCTATCGCTTCTCAAAGCCCGGTTTCCACTTCACATGGTAAGGAGGTGACGCTAGGTCAGGATGACCAGATACAATCGATGACAGAGGGCCTATACCTTTAACCATTTTATAGAAGAGGGAATTTTGACTGGCAACTCATCATGAAAGGTGCACCTGCCAAAATTCCCTCTTCTATACAATGGTTAAAGGTATAGGCCCTCTGTCCACTGGCATCGACAGAGGGAAGCGGGGGGGGCCGCCGGGGGCGTCGCGCATATAGGGGTGACGCACAATCCTCCCCACTTACAGTTTTCTGTTGAGGCGGGCCGGCCCGCCCGCCCTCCCTGGTGTCCGTTCAGCTCCAAAATGAGCCGAAAACAGAGCGGGGAGGGCGCTCCGCTCCTGCACGTGATGTCACGCGCAGGGGCAGAGCCTCTCCCTTAAGGGTGACGCGCGCCCCCGCTCTGGGGTGTTGCGTGTCATTGCGACGCTACTGCCTCTGTCCTCGATTGTATCTGGTCTCAGTGGTAGGCTGTACCTTCAGCATATACTCCAGGTTGCTGCTGTGGAGGAAGACTAGCTTTTTTACCCACGCTGCAAGCTTTTCAGAGGAAAAACAATTTTCTCCGTTTAAAGGAAGCTTACTCTCTTGATCCAATGATGCTTGGGCATCAGAGTGGTGTGCTTTCATCACTTATTTCAATAGCATTTGGTAGGATTGAGTCTTGACAGCTCTACCATCACATACAATACATCTCAACCATAAGACATTAAAGGAAATCAAACATGAGAAATAAAGCCCCTCGTGGAAAACTCAACCTTCTCACAACTATTGATTACCCACCCCAAGCAAACTGCTATGGCAGATTTCCAGTTGTCTTAACTGCTCTAAGGGCGCAATCCTATCCTACTTACGCCACTGGTGTAACCAGCGACGCAACGAAAAGAGGAGGCCCCAGAACCGAAAGGGGATTCAAATCCCCTTTGAATTCCCCTTTTGGAGGGGATTTGAATCCCCTTTCCGTTCTGGGGCCTCCTGTTTTCGCTGCGCCGCTGGCGTAAGTAGGCTGGCATAAGTAGGATAGGATTGCGCCCTAAGAATTAAGTTATGAACTTGGTCAAAAACACTAAAAAGGGTGCATTTAAAAAGCCCTTTCAACCTGTGAGTTCAAACACGGAACTGTGAAGGAGGGATAGTAGGCTGCTGCAGTGGAACAAAACAATTTTCTTAGCAGCACCTGGAATAAGTGATATTTTATAGTTGCTGTTAAACTGCCTGTAGGTTTCAAATGGGGTTTCTGTAATCTTTTGTTTAGGTTCCATAAGGCACCTTGAGTATCATTTTGGAACAGAAAGTAGGGTATAAGCAGTTATAAATCTCAGTTTGTTCATTAAGGTAAGTTTTAGGCTCGTATAGGCTGGTATACTAACTTAATAATCCACAAGACACTATAGTTAGGGAGGTCAGAACTATGAGAAACATCCCCTTTGGAGAAACACAGTATAGAAGAATGATCTTTCCATCCATAAATAAAGCAGTCTTACAGTTTATTCCTGTGGAATGAATTGCTTTGTTTTTGTGACTTAAGTTATCCTTGCTTTTTCACTCAGAGCGCAATCCTGCACAATAAACTGTGGTGGAACAAGCGTTCTGCCACCAGAAGCCGCCACAAACATGCCATAAAGCACGTTCGTGACACCTCATGAGTAAGGATCACTGGCGCAAGGCCAGCCGCCCTCACTCCGGCACCAGGACATCCCCACTGCTGCTAGAGCAGCGGTTCTCAAATAGTGGGGCACGCCCCCCAGGGGGGCGCGAGGCCCCACAAAGGGGGGCTCGACCACCACAGTCGCCCTCCGCACGCTCCGAGGCCGGCCCAGGAGCCGGCCTCGGAGCGTCCGGAACGGCCGGCGCTCCAGGGCCTTCTGAAGGCCCAAGCGTCAATCCGGGTATTTTTGATGTTTTCGCTCATGCGCAGAGACGAAAACGGGTCTGCGCATGAGCGAAAACATCAAAAATACCCGGATTGACGCTTGTGTCTTCAGAAGGCCCTGGAGCGCCGGCCGTTCCGGACGCTCCGAGGCCGGCTCCCGGGCCGGCCTCGGAGCATGCGGAGGGCGACGCGAAGGGGGGGCGCCACCCCCCAAAATCGGGTGACGGGGGGGCGCGGGGAAATTTTTTTGAGAACCACTGTGCTAGAGGAAGGTAAGGCTCCCGTCAGCAGGCGCAGGGGCGGGCTGGGCAGGCCATATCCCGTCCCCATTCCTGCCGGCTCGGCTGTTACATGGCCTCCTACTTCCACCAGCTATTTAGCTGGCAGAAATCAGAGGTCTATCGGGCTGTCCCTGGACAAACATCCCCTTTCCCAGAGGAGACCTCCAGGCCGCACCAGCACAGCCCGGAACGGGGATAGGATCTGGCGGGTGGCACTGGGCCACCCGCCGGATCTCTATGCAAGATTGCGCTGACAGATGTTTAGCAAAAGCTCCCATCACTTCCATGTCCACACTTTGATTGTAGAGTTTACAGAACACCCCAAGAACTCCACATGTATAAAAGCTTCTCAAATTGTTCAGCACTGTTATATTTAGCACCAGCTATATTACTGCAAACAAAGCACGTTTGCATTATGAGATGGGTAGTACAAACAGGAGACTACCATAGCATGACAAGCATAACAAGCAGAACTAATATACACCAATGGTTCACCCAGTGAATCAATTTGCACAGATATTGAACTGCAAACTGGATCATACGTTTTATCAGGATGTTTGAATTGTAGACTGGAGACTTCAGAAAGCTTTTAGAATTCATTTTGAATCTTGGTACAAAAAATTGATAAGAGTACTACTTTATTTTAGCTTGTGACATTAAAACTTTGAATTCATTTGTATGTTTTAACACACACACTTTACATACTTTTAACATATGCAAGCATATTTTAACACAATACAAGCATTTTACTAGAGAGACCATTATTCTTGGGTAGAAATTAAATAAATAATTAAGTTACTATCTTCCTGAGCAGCAACACATCAAGGTCTATTAGATTCATGCAATTATCTCACAATCTATTCCTCTAGTATTAGAAGTGAACAGTTGCTATAGTCACAGAAAAATCATCTTCCAAGTTTAGAGATCAGAACTTCAAAAGAGGAGAATCCAGGTTCTCTTTATTTCCTTCATCACTAAGACTGATAAGTGGTGAACTCAGATCAATTAGCTAGAAAAAGAAAAAAGGTGTTAGACATTTCTCTGGGCTGCAATCCTATGTACACCTTGAAAGTAGGCCCATTGAACTCTGGGGCTTCTGAGTAAACAGAATCAGGCTGTCAGTTAATTTGTGCTCTTACAATATCAAGAACACCTTTTGCTAATAAATCTGATAGCATTCTTGTTTGATGTATAAATGTTTATATTGTATAATTGTATAAAATGTATACAGGGGGGCCGCCGTATCTGCGGGGGATACGTTCCAGCCCCCACCGTGGATACATGAAACCGCGGAAAGGGGCGAACGCCCTCTCTATGGTTTCCAGAGGCCCCCCGCACCCCCTCAGTGGGCCGGCGCCCCCGCCGCAACCTCCGCAGTCCCCCTAGGCACGTACCTGTAGCCGGAGAAACCTCCATGTTTTTCTTCAAAAGTTACGAGGCTGTAGCTGCTTTGCAGGCCTGACCAATAAGAGGTAATAGCTAGAGTCTTGAGACTCTAGCTATCACCTAAGTCTTGTTGGTCAAGCCTGCAAAGCAGCTACAACCTCCTAACATTTGAAGAAAAACACGGAGGTTTCTCCAGCTAAAAGTGCTGAGGGCGGACGCGACCCCCCGCACCTTCCACAGCCCCAGGCACTTATGTTTAGAGGAGAAACCACCGTTTTTTCTTCAAAAGTCCCTGCAAAGAAGCTGCAAACTCGGGACTTTTGAAGAAAAAAAATGAGGTTTCTCCTAAAAGTAAGTGCCGGGGAGGCTGTGGAGGGTGTGGGGGGGGATTCCTCATCCGTGGATAACTGAAACCATGGATGAATCAGTGGATACGGGGGGGGGGGCTGTATATTGTATAAAATGTTTATGATGTATACATTTTTATATTTCATTGGCCAACTAATGCCACGCCCTAGTCAGAGTCCGAACCTCCTGGCTGAGTTCCTGAATGCTGCATGTATTGCGCTTAGTGTTTTGCAAGCCTGTCAAATATCTTTGCATAAACCGCTTAGCCCCCTTCCCCCCTTTTTAAAAGCAGCTGCAATCATCAAGTGTACAGCTAAGCTAAAATTGATCCCAAAGCCATTCTGACATGCCAGCAGCCATTAAAGGAAGAAAATAGGGGTACAACTTACCTGTCCTGTAGGCTTTAATGGCTGAACTTTAATAATTTCAGGAGTGTTAAAGAGATCAATGAGAGGTGTGTTTTCACATTCCTGGGTAATAATTGGCATTTTATTTATTATTTCAATGTCTATCAGTATGCCCTGGGGGGGGGGAGGGGGGAGAGAGAGAGAGAGAGAGAGAGAGAGAGAGAGAGGAGGCAGTGTTTAAGATGTCTGATCAATTTCTGTGCTTCTGGAAATAAAGTGCTGGTTCAAAACAGCATAATTACAGAAGCAGCTAATGGACGACAATCATCTGTTTTTCTATTGTTGCCATAAACGCCCACAGTATTTAGATTTGACCACTTCAAGTTAACTTCAATGAGGCATTGTGTGTCTTGGATGATCCCATATACATCTGATAGCTGCACAACTCTAGGATCAATAATCATACCACCATTTAAGGCAGCCGTTTAATAGTATTGTAGTAATCTCTAAAACATGCACTGCCAATTCTGCAAACGCATAATTTAGATTAGTTTACTTTATTTCTACAACAAGGTACAAAACTGCAGAGCATAAATCTAAAATGCGAGAACCACCAACGTTATAGCTTTATTGAAATTCATTGGTAAGCAGCCTCTTACTGGAAAGAATGGTCATTAAGATGGAGAGACGCTAGAGGGTGCTAGCGACATTTGTTTTCAGTTGATGCTGTGTTTGCAGCAGTAATTTCTGAAGATGCTTTGAATTCATCCCACAGAGTTTAGCCATTGTAGTTTTCAAGAAGATAAGGAACTGCAGCCTACCTCCTTAGCTTGTGTTTCTTCTGCCGGTTTTTGTTTTGCAGTCAAATCTTGTTCTTTTTCTATAGAAGTCTTTTCTGGTGAAAAATCAAGTGCAACAGGTACAACTTGTGGCCAAGACAAGTCGTCTTCAGCTGAAGATGAGCTAGAGGTGAACCGTGTCTTGTTCTCCTTTGTCCATTTAGAACTAAAGAAATATAAGAAGTGGACACATCTCCACATAAGAATGGTTCGAGTTCTTCTCAAAGCAAATCTAGCCTACTTAATTTGCAATTCCTTAAGTTCTAGACATGCTGGCAAAACACAAGTTGAAGTTAAGCTACTCCGTAAGATTCAAGACTGCAGGTATTTTCAAATGGATATACACAAAGTCGAAATCTATTCTAGTTTCAATTCATCTCATAAGTTTACATTGTGGCAAATGCATGTTCTCCCTACTTGTACATGCATTAGTTACAACTATATAGTTTGTGTCAGACATACAAGCCATTTTACAGGCATTTCTTAAACATAACATGGCCCTTTAAAGGGCCTCCACAAAATCCATTTTGCTATCCACATCACTAAGGAGGTATTTCAAAGTCTAGCCAGCTTATGCATTTTATTTAACAAAAGTTACTCATGGACCACTGAATTCCCATTTTGAAGTCTTCCAAATTGGCCTTGTATACAGTACTCAATTTGGCCCAAGTTTTAACTGGATTCCAGAACAGCTAAATCAGTGGTACTCAAGCGCCACCCAACGTTGGCCTTCTGTTTGAAATCTGATCAGCCCATTACAGTGAGAACTAGAGACTGAAGAATTGGCAGGACCAAAAGAATTCATGCGAGAAAAAATATACTCCATAGTATTGTTGGGCTTTTAGCAAGTTTACCTAGTTTGTAGAGACTTTTTGGAAGAGACACTGGAAACCTGACGGACAGGCATAGGATTGAGAGCCGACTTTAATCTGGGCAGAGTTTTGGGTGTCACTGGAATTCCTGAGAGACGACGACTGATGGGTGTAGGTAATGCAGAGTGCTTTATACTGGCCGGAGTCCATACAGTAGGCTTTACAACCAAACAGGAGTTTGACGTAGTCTCATCTTCAGATTGTGTGATAGGTGGGCTGAATGCAACATTACTAGAAAGATATGCAAAAAAGATGTTAGACGTTTAAACTTATAAACAAAAACACAACTGAAATAAACTAAGACAGGAATAAGACTATTCAGATTAAAATGCAAAATAGCCATGAAGTGTTTGCAATGCAGTCAAACGCCTCAAGACTCAACTACAGGTGGCTTTAAAACCAATTCAGTTATTTTACCGAGATGTTTGTATTCTGCTGAAGCAAAGTTTAATTTTATTCCTGACTCCAAGTATTGGGGATAACAGAGGATGTTATCTTTCAAAGCTAGAGGGATACTGTAGTAGCAGAGAAAGTATCCAAGAGTGATTCTCTTGATTTAATCTAGTGTTTGGCTACCACACGTATTTCCAACTACAAAAGCTGAATTTTGCATTGATTTGTCAGTTCAGACACTGCACCAAACCATAGCTAAGCTTTCTTAATCATAGTTTGGTGCAACATCCAAAGTTGACAAACCATAGTTATGGCAGTTCTGCTTCTGGAAGTCACTGTGCCTTGAGTATGAAGTACCGACAAACGATGAAGCAGTTGAGCAGCTGTAATAGTTTGCCTATGCATACAGAGGCTCAAACCATGGGTTGGATTCTAATCCAAACTATAGTTGGCACAAATCATGCACTCCCCTACAAAAGAAAGAAACTAGAAATTTGGCAGCAAATCTGCCATTTCCTATCCCTGTCAGTTATGTGCAAAACAGTGGTCAAATGTGTATCACCATCCTAAGACATACTAGACTATATCATAAAATGTTGACTGGTAAGTGACCATTTGAACCCGCAACCTGCTTCCTCTCTCTCTCACCAAGGTTCTAAACATGCAAATCTGGCGGGGAAATGGGAAATAATTCATCTACAACTGCTGATATCAGAGACACCCTCAACTCTGCAAGACAGGCTTGCTGGTGGTTCTCTTTACCATAGATGCTAGAAGCATGAAGCAACTAGGGGCCCTTATCAAGTTAAAGGTTGTGGGTTTCCTAAACACAGCTCTGAACCATCTGGATACTTCTATGTGCCTACAAAGTGGTTCAAAAAAAAAAAAAAAAAGGGGGGGGGGGAGAGAGACTTTCAGACAAAGTGCATACAGTACAGTGACAGAATATTACCTTCTAATATTGCCAGACGACAGGAACCCAATTGGTTGCAGTACTTTGGCTGCTGCATTTTTGGAAGCTATACCTAAGAGAAACAATTCCCAGTTATCTCAGCCTTTTCAAGTTTAAGCACGAGCACATACAAGTCCTCAATTCAGTCCTTATTCCCCATCACATACCAGTATTTTTAACTTCCTTTGTCGAGAGTGTCGGCACTGTTTTGGTTGTAGGCATGGAACTTCTTCTATTTGCCAAAGTGCTTTTTTGTAATAATTTCTGAACACTAGGCTCTGAATTCTTAGCTGAAAATGTAGTTTTACATTTGGGTACATTCACAGAAGAATTGGTAGGCTGTATACCAGACACATCAGAATGGGAAGCAGATGACACCCTCATAGGTCTAACCACAGAAATCTTGCTTGTACTAGAGGAGAGCCTGGAGCTGTTTGCTGGAGCTTTTGGACCAAGACTTGCAACTGGAAGATGAGTGAAATTTGAATTAGTCATTTTAAAAAAAAAAAGCACCATTTGTGGACCTAGTGCTTTACAGTAGTGTTTCTCAAACTGTGGGTTGGGACCCACTTGGTTGGTCGCGACCCGATTTCTGGTGGGTCCAAGGTGATGGAAAGATCAGATACGTAATTGCGACAAACCCTGAGGTTATTGAAAAATCAGATAGCTGCTAATTGCCCTTCAAAGAGCTGAGCTCCTGCAGTTTGCAAGATTGCAGGGTAATTACCCTGCAAACAGCTTGAGGCTATTCATTAGGGCTGCCTCATGAGAAATGGATTGAGTTTTTTTGCAAATAAATAAAATATTGTAAATAAATACTTTTTTTCTAGATCACCTTTTTTTTAAGTCTTGTAAAGCTAGGTGGGCTTTACAAGACTTTACAAGTGGATCTTACAGTGTCAATTTAAAAAGTGGGTCCCGGTGCTAAAAAGTTTGAGAACCACTGCTTTACAGTATTGCACAAGCAAGAAGAGAGATGGTAGATCCCTGCTGAAAGGAATTAATCAGAACATCAAACACAGCATGGAAATACAAAACAAAGATAACAGCAAAATGCATGTATACATACTTCACTCACTTGCAGGGTGAGGAATACGATTAAGCCAAAGGGGTGGTGGGTTTTGGGAGAGAGAAGAGTGGAAGGGAGCAGTGGCACCACACAAGTGCTCTGGGAAGGGGTTCCAAGCACAAGAGTCAGCAAGGAAAAAGGAGGGCTCCACAGCCATTACGGCATAATTATGTAACCATTCAACAAGTTTGATCTACAGGGACCACACTCAAAGTAGCTGCCAACAACTCTTCTAGTTACCACCTTGCAAAGTCAAGAAGAAATAGAACATATTGGCAACAGAATGGTTTTGATGCCTCAGAACAATTAACTTGGCCAAACTGAAGTGTTGGATAACAAGTTAGAATAACTAGTTAGGTCAATACCAGAATTAGCCAAGTCAGTTAGGCTTCGTAAGAATTGGTCCCTTCCTTTCCAGTGTCACAATTGGAACAGAGATGGCCTTGGTCACCTCTGCTCCCCTGCTCTCTAGCTGGCCTGGGGGGGTCTGTTGGGGGAGGAATGAGAGCGGCGGGAGGTGGGACTCTGGGTATGAGCTTGACGGGAAGCCCAATCCTACCTAACTTTCTGCCCAGCAATCCCGTGAGGCCAGTGCAGGCAACGCTGGATCCTGAGCAGAAAGTGGGACCTGGGAGGTCACCTTGGGGGAAAGGAACTTTTGTTCTCTTACCCTGGGTAAAACCCCAGCCCCTGCAATGGGTCTCCTTGGATCTGCACCAGCTATTTTGCTAGCACAAATCCAGGAGCCCAATTAAGGGAAAATGGCTCAGGAAGGGTGAATATGATTCAGTATGCACCACTGCCACCAATCATGCCCCTCTCCCTGGCCTGATCCCCTCCCCTGTCCCTTTACACCCACTCCCACCCCCCGCACCAGTTTATCTGGGCTGGAGCACACCCCATAGTGCTCTGGTGCATCTGGGCAGGTGCAGGCCTCTGCTGCATGCTAGGTCAGCGAAGAGGCTCAGTAGGATTCAACCCTCAGGCTGCAATCCTATGTACACTTACCTAGGAGTAAGACCCATTGAACTCAATGGAGCTTACTTCTGAGTAGAACCTCATAGGGACCTTTTTATCCTTGGTTGCTGCTTTCATGCCATTGTTTAAGTTTTTTATATTTTTGTCTCTATCATTTAACTTTGTAATTTTAAATTGGTTTTTAATGGTTTTTATAGTATTTTCTCCTTCATGGATCATTGCCTTGTCGTGGCGAAGGGGCTTGCGTAACTCAATGAAGCCATGAGCTATGCCGTGCAGGGACACCCAAGACGGACAGGTCGTAGCAGAGAGTTCTGACTAAAAGTGATCCACTGGAGAAGGAAATGGCAACCCACTCCAGTAACCTTGCCAAGAAAATCCCATGAACAGTACCAAAAGGTTAAAAGATATGACGCCGGAAGATGAGCCCCTCAGGTCGGAAGGTGTCCAATATGCTACTGAGGAAGAGCGGAGGACTATTCCAAGTAGACCCAGAAAGAGTGAAGCGGCTGGGCCAAAGCCAATAGGACGTCCAGCTGTGGATGTGTCTGAGGTTGAAAGGAAAATCCAATGCTGCAAGGAGCAATACTGCTTAGGAACATGGAATGTGAGGTCTATGAATCAAGGCAAGCTGGATGTGGTCAAAAATGAGATGATAAGATTGAACATTGACATCTTGGGAATCAGCGAACTAAAATGGACGGGCATGGGCGAATTTAAGTCAGGTGACCATCATATCTACTACTGTGGGCATGAATCCCTTAGAAGAAATGGAGTAGCCCTCATAGTCAATAAAAGAGTGGGAAAGGCAGTACTGGGGTGCAACCTCAAAAACGACAGAATGATTTCAGTTCGAATCCAAGGCAAACCATTCAACATTACAGTAATCCAAGTGTATGCCCCAACCACTGATGCCGAAGAAGATGAAGTTGACCGGTTCTATGAAGACCTACAACACCTTCTAGAACTAGCACCCAAAAAAGATGTCCTTTACATCATAGGAGACTGGAATGCTAAAGTAGGAAATCAAGAAATAAACGGAATAACAGGCAAGTTTGGCCTTGGAGCGCAAAATGAAGCAGGGCAAAGGCTAACAGAGTTCTGTCAAGAGAACACGCTGGTCATAGCAAACACTCTTTTCCAACAACACAAGAGGCGACTCTACACATGGACATCACCAGATGGTCAATACCGAAACCAGATAGATTATGTGCTTTGCAGCCAAAGATGGAGAAGCTCTATACAATCAGTAAAAACAAGACCTGGAGCTGACTGTGGCTCAGATCATGAGCTTCTTATTGCAAAATTCAGACTTAAACTGAAGAATGTAGGAAACACCACTAGACCAGTCAGATATGACCTAAACCATATCCCTTATGAGTATACAGTGGAGGTGAAGAATAGATTTAGGGCATTAGACCTGGTAGACAGAGTGCCTGAAGAACTATGGACGGAAGTTCGTAACATTGTACAGGAGGCAGCAACTAAAACCATCCCAAAGAAAAAGAAATGCAAGAAAGCAAAGTGGCTGTCAGATGAGGCTTTACAAATAGCTATGGAAAGAAGAAACGCAAAAAGCAAGGGTGAAAGGGAAAGATATAAACAACTGAATGCAGAGTTCCAGAGAATAGCAAGGAGAGATAAGAAGGCCTTCTTAAATGAACAATGCAAGGAAATCGAGGAAAACAACAGAATGGGGAGGACTAGAGATCTCTTCAAGAAAATTGGAGATATCAAGGGAACGTTTTGTGCAAAGATGGGCATGATAAAGGACAAAAAAGGCAGAGACCTAACAGAAGCAGAAGAGATTAAGAAGAGATGGCAAGAATACACAGAAGAACTATACAAGAAAGATCTTAATGTTCCTGATGACCACGCTGGTGTGGTCACTGACCCAGAGCCGGACATCCTAGAGAGTGAAGTCAAGTGGGCCTTAGGTAGCATTACTAACAACAAAGCTAGTGGAGATGATGATATCCCAGCTGAGCTACTTAAAATGCTAAATGATGATGCTGTGAAAGTGCTGCACTCAATATGCCAACAAATTTGGAAAACTCAGCAGTGGCCAAAGGATTGGAAAAGGTCAGTTTACGTTCCAATTCCAAAGAAGGGCAGTGCCAAAGAGTGTTCAAACTACCGTACAATTGCACTCATTTCACATGCTAGCAAGGTTATGCTCAAAATCCTACAAGCTAGGCTTCAGCAGTACGTGGACCGAGAACTACCGGACGTACAAGCTGGGTTTCGAAGAGGCAGAGGAACTAGAGATCAAATTGCCAACATGCGCTGGATCATGGAGAAAGCACGAGAGTTCCAAAAAAACACCTACTTCTGCTTCATTGACTACGCAAAAGCCTTTGATTGTGTGGATCACAACAAACTGTGGCAAATTCTTAAAGAGATGGGGGTACCAGACCACCTTACCTGTCTCCTGAGAAACCTGTATGCGGGTCAAGAAGCAACAGTTCGAACCGGCCATGGAACAACTGATTGGTTCAAAATTGGGAAGGGAGTACGACAAGGCTGTATATTGTCACCCTGCTTATTTAACTTATATGCAGAGTACATTATGAGAAATGCAGGGCTAAATGAATCACAAGCCGGAATCAAGATTGCCGGGAGAAATATCAACAACCTCAGATATGCAGACGATACCACCCTAATGGCAGAAAGTGAAGAAGAACTAAAGAGCCTCTTGATGAGAGTGAAAGAGGAGAGTGCAAAAGTTGGCTCGAAACTCAACATTAATAAAACTAAGATCATGGCATCTGGTCCCATCAATTCCTGGCAAATAGAAGGGGCAGAAATGGAAGCAGTAACAGATTTTACTTTTTTGGGTTCCAAGATCACTGCAGACGGAGACAGCAGACATGAAATTAAAAGACGCTTACTCCTTGGAAGGAAAGCTATGGCAAACTTAGACAGCATAATAAAAAGCAGAGATATCACCATGCCAACAAAAGTTCGTATAGTCAGGGCGATGGTGTTCCCAGTAGCAATGTATGGTTGCGAGAGTTGGACCATAAAGAAGGCTGAGCGCCGAAGAATAGATGCTTTTGAACTGTGGTGCTGGAGAAGACTCCTGAGAGTCCCTTGGACTGCTAGGAGATCAAATCAGTCAATTCTAAATGAAATCAAGCCTGACTGTTCCCTGGAAGGACAGGTACTGAGGCTGAAACTCAAATATTTTGGCCACCTAATGCGAAGAGAGGACTCTGGAGAAGACTCTGATGCTGGGAAAGATTGAAGGCAAAAGGAGAAGGGGAAGGCCAAGGATGAGATGGTTAGACAGCATCACCGATGCAACGAACATGAAAATGAGCGAACTCAGGAAGATAGTGGAGGACAGGAAGGCCTGGCGGGATATGGTTCATGGGATCACGAAGGGTCGGACACGACTTAACGACTGAACAACAACAAAATAGTATTTTTTAATTGTACACCGCCTTGAACATAAGAGGGTGCATAAATCTTTTAAATAAATGTGTTTCCCTTCACATGCTGCTCTGTCCTTCACAAACAGCCCTATGTCACATGATCTCCCCATCAGTCCATATTTTTTTCTGCTCCTTTGTTACATGCACCTAATGGGCAGCCCAATCCTGCGTAATGATATGTGGCCGGCCCATAGGGCTGGCCGCAGTATCCTGCGCCATTCCCGGGCTGCTCCAGCATGGCCCAGGGACAATTCCTCATCCCCTTTCCCCGGGGTAGGGCTGCCCGGCCCCAACAGGCCTCCTTGGATATACATCTGCTCTCAAGCCAACGTACATCTGGGATAGCGGGGTAAGGGTGGCCCAGGCTGGGAACAGGCTCAGGGTATCAGCGGAGCTCGCCGCCGATATCCCGACTCCTCCTGGCCTGGCCAACGGCCGCCCTCCTTCGCCACCTGGTCCACCTTCTCCCGTCCCTGCACCAACCGGTGCAACTCCTACCTGCACCGGCAGCTGCAGGGTCCTAGGGAGGCAGAGTAAGGGCTCTGCGCTGGCAGCCTTTACTCTCCGGGTGCTGTAAACACGCTTTATGGCACACTTACAACACCCACTGCCTGCGACGGCTTACCAAGAAAGATTGCACTGTTGGTCAGGAAATATTTCAAAGCAACAAATAATCGTACAGGTACAGTTATAGCTAAGATGTTACTATAGAACGTTCACAAGTTCTTATTTGGCTTCTGCTCTTGCTCAGTTAAGTGTCAAATTAGTCTTCAGTGTCTATCCCTGATTAGTTACCAGTCCTAGCAATTTTCAGAACCACAGCAGTCTTGTTCTTATCCTCCATCCATCTTACTTCCTCCCCAAGTAGTTACCATCAAAACAAAAGACCTAGCCAGTTATGACTACTAGTAACCTTATAACTGTTACCTTTGCCTCTTTTAGGAGAGATGGACCGACTTGAATTCAAACTAGAGTTCATGCTGGAAAGCGAGGATGACGATGATGATGTGTCCCTTCGTGTGCGAATATTACTAGGTTTCAGTTGTGTTGCCTTTATCCCCAACTGTGAAGACATTAGGATCCCTAAACAATGTCTAGTAAGAACATCCAACAGACCTCCTACAATACACCATTGTACTACTGACCTATTGATGGCATCATGTATTACTTACATAGCACAAGATACCTTGTTTCCCTGAAAATAAGACCTCCCTGTTTCCCTGAAAATAAGACCTCCCCTGAAAGTAAGACCTACCGTCACTTTTTGTGTGATTTTTGCTGGCACTCAAATATCAGACCTTCCCTGAAAATAAGACCTAGCTAGGATCATCAGCCAGATGGACACGGCACCCCCAGCACACACCCCCAGCACTTACTTTGACCGATTTAAGCTTCATTCTTTCGAGGGTGCAAGGCTCTGGAAGGTCTGCACTTGAGTCCACCATAGATGAAGTGCTAGAGAGGTCAACAAGGCCTGCAAGGAGGCTGCAACCTTGCAGAGTCTCTCTAGCACATCGTCTCCATGGTGGAGGACTCAAGTGCAGGCCTTGCAGAGCCTTGTACCCTCAGGAAAGAATGAAGCTTTAATCAGTCAAAGTAAGTGCCGGGGGGTGCCGGGCCACAGGTTGGGAAAATAAGACCTCCCTGAAAGACCTACTGCATTTTTTGGAGCCAAAATTAATATAAGGTACTGTCTTATTTTCGGGGAAACACAGTACACAGATATGGAGTTAAGACTCAGCTTCTTTGTAATTTTTAGCACCTTTTCCTATAGGACAATGATTTATAGAACAAATATCACATGCCCAGAGCTGCTGTTTCAACAAGCTGAGATTAAAGAAATGAGTCAGTTGCGAACATATGGAAGCATAGCCAATTCAAATATGCTCCTGCAATAATGTTATGGAGATTTGCTTCAATTACTGTACCTACAGATTAATGGTTCTTAACTTTAAATCAAACATTCCCTGGATAATTCTTTCAGATGTATGAATTTTGGGGAAGAACCTGCTTCCCACTAGCAGCGATCAGAAATCATCCTACTTAGCAGACAAATCAGATATGAGTCCATTATTCTATTTTATAATGTTCCACTTCTACAACAATGCATTCTTTGCTAAGCCCATTCCCTCTATGGGAGGAAACAGACATCCAAGGACCACTAAATCATTACCACAGGTTTAATAAAGTATTGGAATGAAAGCTCTCAGATACTACCAATAATTAAGAACTAGGAATTACACTTAAGAGTACATACCGGTACCTTGCTAGGAGTAGAAAGGAATCTGTTGGCACGCACTGATGAACTGCTACAGGAGGATGACTCTCCTACATGTGAAGCAATACTTGATTTGTCAGACAGCAAGTCTTCCAATGACCCCGTACTGCCGAAGCGATTTCTGCTGGAAGAACTAGGAAGCCTCCCGTGTTTTGCCTGCAATATTCAGATTTTAAATCATTTAATAATTAGATGTCATAACCAGATATAAAATCTCAGTCCATTATTTTAAAATATGATGATCAGCTGTTCCAGACATCAATCATGACCATGCAAGTCCTTCTGTATTATCAGTGGCCAGTTATTTCACACTTTTTTGCCCACACGGCAAAGCGACACATGCCATTTGATGAATCACAGCTGAATTGACAAATCAACTCCACTAAAGCACATTTGAGACAGAGTTATTTGTGAAGTCAGATGCAAGTAATCACTTAATGAACATCCTTTTTGAACATTGCAGCCCTTCATGCTGGCAATATGAGGCACGGTCAGTTCCTAGAATCAGCAACAAAAGATAGTCGCCACACAATGTTTACATCCCTCAGACCTATGCTGGCTGGTTTCTCTTCTGCAGATGTACCTCCCATCATCAACCTCAGTCTATTTCCTCCCCATCTTTCCTTTCCTCTGGAAGGTAGAGCATCTTCTGCCTCCTGCTGTCACCCCCATCTCAATGGAAGAAGCCAAGCGCACAAGAGAAAAGGAGACTAGCAGGAAGCATCTGGGGAGAATCTTGAAGGAGCAGAAGTCATCCGCAACAGTTCTAGGAGCTCCCCAAGTTAGACCAAAGTTGCACTGAAGAGGACTACAGTATTTACAAACAGAAATTTAAGTAGGTAACAGATTGCATGTTAGCATCCTAAGTGGTATTTAGTAATGCCAGTTTAGTATCAGACATCAGCTATAAGACCCTGAATTCAAGAGCATCGTAATTTTACGAAATTAATTTGAGTTCTTTAGCTACAAGAGTAAGAAATTCTGTCCGAATGATTCGTTTCTGTATTCAAGCTAATCAATACAAACAAAATTGTTTCACTCAACCAAACCAGCAGCGTGTAACCATTTGTCTTGCTCTCAAGAACACTAAAAAAAGAAGACTCCTCAAGTTTCCCAGTAAGCTCAAATAAGAATCAGCAGGAAACATCACCACTCGTGTCCCAAGATTACTGCTCTTATTTCTCCAAGCTTATCCAGAGGGAAAAATCGTTACCTGCTCTACTGCTACGTGGTTGCCATTTCTGGAGGCAAGTGTTCTCACAGGCTGCAACTGGCTCATCTTTGTATTGTTTTTGTCACTATGCCCTACTGTTGCAGGTACGACAGCTATTTTGGTTAATTTATCCATTCTAAGAGGACTAGAAGCATTTATAGGCATTTGTGGAGAATGCAAGGTGTCCATTACTGGAAAAGGTAGCTGTGAATGCTTCTGAAATGAAGGCGGTAGTTGACTTAGTGGGCTCTCCCACACACAATACGTTTCCCTTTTAACTGCCCTGGGAGTTTTTTCCATATCTATGCCTCTCTCAATGATTTTCAGCTTTGACTTTGATTCTTGCACAAATTTTTCAACAGTCTCTGCTTTTTGTTCTTCGAGCTGGCGAGCACCCTCTCTTTTGGGTTTGCTGCCACTCGTTAGCTGAAGAGCCACGAAATGAGCTTCTTTAAAAACTTCCACAAATTTCTCTCCAGCCAGTGGGCTCCAGGTCAGTTCATCCACAGGTGGCGTAACTTTATCTTCAGCTGCTTCATAGGCTTCAAGAGACGCAGCAATACATCTTTCTGTATGGCCCATCGGTCCAACAAAAACTTCATCCTCATGTTCACTAGAAGACAGGCAACAAGTCAGTCACCTGCAAATCCTTTGCTCTCTATAAATGCACTTTGCTTTAAAGACTTCATTTACCTTGCAGGAGACAGTGAAAGACTGAAGTCAAATTTTTCATCTGTTAGCAGGGAAAAGTCTGGAATTATATAGTACAGCATTTGTTACAATTATGATAATCATAACTGACATTTTTGATTTCTGCAAGAATAAAGTGTTACCATATCCTTTTGCCATACTGAAGCTTCAGCCAGTATTCTCAGCAACAAGAACCCTTTCATTCTACCAAAACACATATTCTAATATATCCTAGAACTTGCTTAATGTAAGAGCCACATACGATAACTTCAGATGTTTGAGAGCCATAAGAGAGATGATAGAGAGCTGCAATATTTAAGAAGCATTTATATTTACTCACCATGAACATTTAACTTATGTTTTAATCCAGTGGACTCTCAGTTTATACCTGGTAAATTATAAAGCTTGAACATTTCTTTACGTTTTACATTAATTGTGATGCAAAAAGGAGCTCAGCCAACATATTTCCGAGAGCTGCATATTATGCGGCTCTTTGATGTACGTGGCTCAGGAACTATAGTTTCGCCACCCCTGTCCTAGAACATAAGCCTAAATCCAGAAAGGATTATCTGTCCATGGTTCAAAGCTATTTAATATAGGGACATCTCCCCTTATGTATCAGAGCATGTGCACAGGTCCAATTATTGGATCCCCACATCCATCACTCAAGGCTGGGAAAGGAAGACTACATTCACACTTTCCCTTTCTCCCTCACAAAACAGGTAACTGACACCAGCACTATTTGTAGAGCAAGCTCACATGCAATGAACTGGCTAAGTGAAAGCACATATGCAGCCCATGATAATCTTGTGATAAGAGCATTATACTAGTTCTATAACACTGGTCTACAAAAAAAAAACATTTTTTTTTCTGGCCTGGACTTTTGCAGCTGTTTTAGACTAATTTCAGGGTGCTGATTCCAAATCTGGCATCAGTTTTTGCTCTATCACATCTCGTTTTTATGCTATCAGCATACCACATTTTCATTGATTTTACCCAAAATTAACTCTTTGTCACTTATGATTGCAAGATCCTTGCACCACTCTCACTCTCAGAGTTAAATAAGACATTTCACATTTAAAATTGTGTTAGTACTTTACTTAACGATTACCTAATTAATTAATTGATTAATCCAGTTAATTAGCAATTAATTAGCAGGGGTACTTTAGAAAATTGGACCATAAGGGGATACCCAGTCAACACACTTTTTCTGGCATAAGGTATTCCAATTGTTAAGGTAATTTTGGGGCGCTGATTCCAAATCTGGCATCAGGTTTGGCATCATGAAAATGGGGTATGCCGATAGCATAAAAACGAGATGTGATCGAGCAAATCTGAGATCAGATTTGGAATCAGCACCCTGAAATTAGTCTAACAGCTACAAAAGCCAAGGCCAGAAAAAATGTAGACCAGTGTAAATTTGCTGTTTTTCATAGATTTTATCAAATGCAATATTTGATATCTCAAAAACCTGATGTGATAGACAAAAACTGATGCCAGATTTGGAATCAGCGCCCCAAAATTACCTTAAAACCATTGGAATACCTTATGCCAGAAAAACTGTGTTGACCAGTGTAATCAATGGCTAAATAGTGACTGTGTTAACATATCACTCAGGCCAAACATCGAAGTACTCACTTTAATAGAGGAGAACTATAGTTGAAACTGCAGCAGTGATTTCTGCTGTTATTCCCCATAACCCATTTCAGTTAATCCACTGCAGCGTTTTTGGTGCATGTTCACAGCACATAGTAGAATTTGAACACTACCATATAGATCAATGTTTTTGATGAGGAATTTCAGCCAAGGGCCAACTCTGAACAAGTAATGACTATGAAATTAGAATATTTGAACAAGTATAGGATAGGAAGCTGCATCTGCCTAGAATCTATTGTTTACAAGCATGTTTCAAAATTACGTAGTTGTAAGAAACATTTAATCTTCCTCCTCTACTTTTCACAACCTTCTTCAGTTGGCACTGCATAACAAGAAAAAAATCAGGCTAAAAAGATATTTGGTGGTTTACCAAAGGCAGTAGGAAGGTCAAGAAGGTTTACCAAAGGCAGTAGGAAGGTCAAGTAGGAAGGAGCCAGGATGGTGTAGTGGTTTGGGAGTCGGACTTAGACCTGGAAGATCCAGGTTCAAATCCCCGCTCAGCCACGAAGCTTCCTGGGTGACCTTGGGCCAGTCACTATCTCTCAGCCCCACCTACCTCACAGGGTTGTTGTGAGGACAAAAAAGAGGGGAGGAAATATGTACACCACTCTGAGCTCCTTGGAGGAAGGGTGGTATAAAAATGTGATAAATAAAAAAATAAATAAATAAGAATAGGAAAAGTAAGTATGACTTGACTAGCAGGGACAACTGCCTGCAGCATGTGAACTGGCTCACTGGCTAAGTGATTTCAAGCTTTTTGCCAGTCAAAGTGCTGGCACGAGGTTGCTGGAGAAGAGCCCTGTACTGGACCCACATGGCACCCTCCTCCAATTCAGGAATCAGCCTGGCTGGGGGGGGGGGGGCGCTCCAATGGGCATGTCCTCAACCTGAACAACCTCCGACACCAACCCAGCCAAGCATCTACTCTCTGCTTGAGTGGACTGGCTGTGTAAATTGACCAAGGCAGACAGGATGCAGAGGCCTGCATTTGGGCACAGGACTGGCATTCCCTATGAATAGCCACCAGTTACTTGTCTAATTACTACCACTCTGCTGAGTGAACCCAACTTGATTTCAGACGAGTCCCACAACAGTTACTACAGCATCATTACAACAATTTCTCTTTAAAATGTTTTATCACCTACCATCATTCACACACTCACTGAGTTTGACTTCTAACATTTTATCTTCTGAAAGCAAGATTGTTTCTCTTTCTTCCATAGTATAACTGCAAGACAGTTTCATAGACACCACATTAATAAATAGAGAGATCACTAGATGTTCAAGCAATTACCTATCAGCCTAATTTATTTTCTTTGTCCCCGCCAGAATTATTTTTTGCTTCTTCACATAGGATCAGTGATAAGATGTGCTAGCCTATGCACATGCATGCAGCCCTTGCTTGCTTGCTCCATCTATCAGTCTCCTCCCACTCCTCCACAGCTTATGATGAGGTATTGGGCAAGTTTGGTAACATGTAGACGTGTTGTTTTTTAAGGCTGTTTTCATTAAAGAAGTCTGGTGTTTTGTCCATCTGTCTTCTTGCTTTGATTTGAGTGTTTAAATTGGTCGAGTGTTTTTAACTTGGTAAGACAAGGCTTCCTTGTCAGGAAATAAAGTGTTATAAAAATAAGTGAAAAGGGCTGCTGTACAACTTCTGCCACTATAGTAAGTCCAGAGTTCCACGATGACTGATATTTCTAGCTCTATTAATAAGCATATATAGAGCTATAAAAATCTATACAGTATAGTCATTACATATCTAGATTTTCAAAGCACTGTAGACTTCTAGGCTGCCACAAATCATAGAGAAAATCCCTAATGGGGGCAGATCATCCCCATATGGGCCTTTGGGAATGTGTCCCACATGCAGCAAAATTGATTTTACAATGCATGTGCACATGTATGCATAAGGAGGATTGTGCAACTTGCACCCTTCAAACAGCTGGAAACCAGATTTACATTGCTTCTGCTATCACCTTTAGCTGCTTTACTGAGCTAACCTGAGCCTGCCCCAAAAGTCAAATTTAAAATGTAGAGAAGACAGCAACTGAGTATTTATTACCAGAATGTTAAGAGTTGGTTCAACAACAGGTCACTCACTATGCTCGGCTACTATATACTGTACCTATCTGGGTCCTGCAAAGGCCTAGTAATAAAAGAAAGAAACAATGAAATACATCGAATACCAAAAATGCAATAGAAATTATACAGAATATTCACAGCTTAGGTTTGAAGCTTATTATTGTAAAGATTGGAACAACGATCTCCCCCGAGTAGTCGATTTTCCCCACCAGGCAACTGCAGCCTATTATTCTCATGATTAATAAGCAAGGCTTCCAGGTATTTATCATCATTCATCACCATCTCTCGTTTTAAAGAGTCAGTTAGCTCCCCAGCATAAGAAGCTCAGCTCCCGCTTATGCATGCCACCCACAAACAGCCTAGGCTCTAAATAACTTAACGTCCCGCTGAACCGCCTCGTCGGGCCGGGTTCCCCTAGGAGACCCCGTAGACCGTTCACACGTGCGTAAAACTCTTTCAAGCGCCGCGTTAAGGCCAAAAGCAGCCACTGCGGGGGGGGGGGCATTTGACACCCTCCTTACTTGTCGAGCACCAGCCAAATTTCCAGATTCGCTTTCAATCCGCCCTCTAACTCGCCTCGGAAAAAGGTTCAGATCGACACGCTGTCACATTTGAAATAGCCGCACCTGCCCCGAGCCTTAGTTAGCGCCTTCTCATTGGCTAGTTTAAACGCCGTTCGCAGCCTATAACCAACTGCGAAGGGGGTGGACAGCCTCCATATATTCCGCCCCCTGACGTCAACCTGGAGCGCAGTTCATTGTGGGATTTGTAGTTTACAGCTTTTTCTGTTTCCTTCTCAAAAGAACCCCCACCCCACCCCCGTTTTCAGTCGCTGCACATCCCCGACCGTTTTAGGAAGATCGTAGAAACAGAAGCAAACTTGAAGGTTTTGTATCTCTATGGCCTAATAGTCGAGAGCGAGCGAGTCGGTGCGCTCGGTGTATAATCCCAAAATACTGTACATTTATTTTTGCCCTCTTAGGCCGCTACTACTCTATGCCTGCGGGTTTATGTTCCTTGTTGCCCAGGCCAGGTTCAGTTGACTTGGGTGAAAATTTTACCCAATTGTTGTTGGTGGTGGTAGTGGTGCTACTACTACAGTACTAAGAATATATTTATTTACTTACAGTACAGTATACAACTTTTCAACAAAAAGAATTGAACACCCTTTTTGGTTTTTTAGCACTTTTAGTAAACTTTAGTGCACCTGCATGTGCTGCACCTCATCTCGGTTTCCTTTTCATCCCATACATTAGATCATGCCATTGGCCATTACACTGGGTCCCCCCCCCCGCACACAATTGTTTCCCCACCGCCATGTGTGTTATTTGCATGTTATTTGTGCTTTAAAAAGCACTGCTAGTATAGTAACGATCTGATTTCATACTAAAAGTAGGTTGCAATTGTTTAAAACAAATGTAGAAAAATTGATTTTAAAAATATCCCAGATAAATATAAAACATATACTGTTAACTATATTGGGGTGCTAGCCTCTGCATCCTTACTCAGAAGTAAGTCCCATTGTGTTCAGTAGGACAGACTCCCAGGTAAATATGCACAGGCTTTTTTTTTTAGTCATACATGAGATACATACTGTACTGTCTGTCTCTCAGGCAGCCCTTGGGAAAGACAATCACCTTGATGTTAACCTAGGCAAGATTCTCAGTTTGTCTCCTGCTGAGCCTGATGTTGGCTAAGGTGCTTTGACAAAAGTTTCAAAGGCAGCACTTGAGTGCTTCTGCTGATTATGTCACAGCTTCTGCTGTAGAAGTCCCAGAACACTGCTCCCCCTTGAATGCACATGTCATTTGCATCCAAGGATCAGAATCAACATGTAATAACAACAATAATAATACCTTTATTGGCATATACAAATAAAACAAACACAGACACAAACATAGCAAAACAGAATTAAATAAGCAGATCAAAATAAATTACACAGTTAAACAAACTAAAACTAAATCAATCTTCATTCAGAACATTTAAAATCTACATTCCCCCAGAGGCGTCACTCCGGTAGGGGCGGGGCCTTAAGTTTCACTCCGTCCTAGTCCCGTTTACCGAGCGAGCAGGAGGCGGCCCCGCCCCCTCACTGTCAGAGCCATTCCCGTGCGGAGAAAGCTTTCTCCGCACGGGAATGGCTCCGACAGTGAGGGGGCGGGGCCGCCTCCTGCTCGCTCGGTAAACGGGACTAGGACGGAGCGAAACTTAAGGCCCCGCCCCTACCGGAGCGACGCCTTTGCATTCCCCCATCATATATACATAGAAACTATATATCGTCCTCAGATTAGTCGTTAAAAAACGGCATGGTTAAGCGTTTCTGAACAAGCAGACTTAGAGAATCAACATGTTGATGAAAGATAATGGCAGAAGGTGGTTCAAGCACTATATACCTGTTAGTCTGCCAAAAGGCTGAGAACAGACACATAATATGTCCTCTATAAGTACCTTCTCTATACCATTTGCAACATACTTCCACTTGGGAAAGCATACTTGGAAGTCACTGGTCTGTTGATATATCAGTGAGGCTCTTCTTAGGTTAATCAATCATAACCATTATGTTAGTAGGATTGAAAGCTTCAGATCCTTCACCATAACCATTATATTTATTATGTGGAACTTTTTCGGAATACAGTACTCAGTCTATTTCACATAACATTAGCTCAGTAAGCATTACAGCAACCTTATACAGTAAGGATGACATGCCAGTGTTATATTATCCCCATAATACAGATTTTTTTTGTGGGGGGTAGCAGCAGAGGCAGATATAAAAGCTCATGTAGGGTCAGTCAGTGAGCTTACAGCTGAATTGAGATTTGAACCAGAGAACCAGTTCATTTTCTTAGTCCCAGTACTGTACCAGCTCTCACTATTGTCCAGAATGATACGTATTTGTAGTGACTCATTCTGACTTGCAGCACACTATGTTCTGTTTTATATGTCGTCATTAGGAATAATGTGTACAGAGATGCTTTCATTAGTTTCATATCAGTTTCATCTTGAGATTTCAGCCCCATTTTGGATCATCTCCTGCAGTTTCTTACTGTGATCAAAATGACTCCTTTTGCACTCATGACTGTCAGGAAAGAAGAGCAGAAGATGGATTGCTTTAATGAAAGTTTTCCATGGCTAGTCTCGCTTTGCCTTTAAAATGTCAGTGCTCTTCATACCTTGTGTTAACAATTCAGCATTTTCTCTGTAAATTGTAAGCCCCAAACACCCAATTTTCCCCTGGTATTTGCATTGTTCAAGTCCCTTAATTGCCATCCTACTAGCAGTGCTCTTCAGATTAACACCTGGGGGTCAACAATAATAGTTTTTACTCAGAACGTTTGTTATGGAAACATCAGGGTTTTTGGAAATGTACCAGGGCTGCCAGTTCACATCTGTATAATAAGCCAATGGTAACTATCTATGACAAAGAGCATTCAAATGGCTTTTTTAAAAAAAACATCTACTGGATGCAAGAAGCAAGAAAATCTAAGAGTCTGTATTTGTTTTTGGCAATAGAAAGGCAAACTTGATATCCAAGTATTGTAATCACAAAAAGAGTGGAAGGATGATCTCTGCTGTTGCTCTCTCTAAGTTATTTACTCCTTTCTCTGAGTAGGGTTGCCAACTCTGAGAGCGCAATCCTGGGTAAATCCAGAACGGCGGAGTGAGCGCTCCGCTGTTCCAAATTGTCACCCACATGCCATAAAGCACGTTTGCGACGACTCTAGAGTAAGGGAGGCCGGCGCAAGGCCAGCCTCCCTCACTCCAATAATGGACCGAGGACGCGGCCGCCGGAGGAAGGTAGGGTAGGAGCTCCCGCCGGCGACCGTGTGGGCAGTCTGGCAGGCAGGGGAGGGGGCCATTGGCCTAGCCGGCCCGGGAGGTGGAAATCTGGCGGATTTAGTTGGCGGAAATCCGAGGAGGCCCATCGGACCGACCTCGGTTTACACCCGGGGAAAGGGACGAACATCCCCTTCCCCAAGTAGCCCTCCAGTCCGGCACATGGTGGGTAGTCTCGGGCACAGAATTCGGCGGGCAGCCCTGGGCCGCCTGCTGGATCTTTACACAGGATTGTGCTGTGACTGAAGTTATGCCTGGATATGTTTACCCCCCCCCCCCATCTTGACATAGTTTTGTTAAGCACAATTAAGCAAATCTCCAGGATTATTTCCAGTAATCACCTAGAGACTGATGATGATTCCTGGCCAATCCTGAGTTTTGGTCACCCTATATCTGAGGCCAGCCAAAACAGTTGGGTTTTCACTCTGAAAGTGTTGATCTTCACTCAACACAAGTGTTCAACTGTTAACCTGTGAAGAGGATGGAGGAAACCCAAGGATGATAGGAGACAGGGGGGCAGGGACAAAGTTGGCTAGCAAGAGTGGTGTGGTCTGGAAAAAATCAATATAGTATACTCTGGAGAAGATCTGTAACTACCCATGTTGACTAGAACGATGTGGCTATATAGCTCTTTCATGAAGACTCCTTTATTTTGATTCCAGATGATGCTATAGGCCTAGGGCATAGGCTATAGACAAGTTGAAGACTTGCACAGGAATACAGGCATGTAAGCAGGGGTGGTGGTGGCTGTAGTGGAACTCTGTGAGAAATGACTATCTTGCACCATGTGTCAATGCTGCACTCCTGAAAACTCAAAGTGTTCCAGGCGAGCATTTGGCCAGCAATGGCAATGGTTGGAGTACCTGGCATTCACCAACAGAGAGCAGACACCCACTGCTCTTAGCCAGGAGCGTAACAAGCTCCCATGCCGCTTGGGGCACGGGAGCTTGCTGTGCTCCGGAAGTGACATCACGTGACATCACTTCCAGGTTCAGGTGCAATCGGCAGCCCTCGCATTCTGATCAGAGCGCTTTGAGCAGAATGCGAGGGCTGCCGTTTGCTGTTTGCCTCAATGCACCACTCCTTCTCTTCATGATTGTGAAGGGAAGGGGTGGCGCGTGGAGATGGGAGGACTTGGCAGCCATCGCGTTTGGCTCGGAGAGGCTGCTGATTGCCTGCTGCCTCCACGTGTCGCCCCTTCTCTTCACGATCATGAGGAGAAAGGGCGGCACGAGAAGGCAGCTGGCGAATGGCTGCCCTTGCACTTGGCTTGGAGCATTCCAAGTTGAACGCAAGGGCAGCCATTATGTGGTGGAGCCTGAGGGTTGCGCCCTCCCTGGTGTTGCACCCAGGGAAGCTGCCCCTCAGGCCCCACCCTATTTACGCCCCTGCTCTTAGCTGTTGCAAAAGGAAGGGGTTGTTAAGCAATGTAGTTTATAGCAAAGACACATTTGGACTGAAGGGTCCATTGGGGAGGAAGGAGTAGAAACATGAGACAGATATAGAGCATCAGTACATTGTGGCATGAGATTCCCGCTCTCTTCCATTGCTTCCCTGTGTGAGGTACAGTGTCCTTGGTCCCCCTATTGGGATGGTGGAGTGGAGCTTCCACTTAGGCGTTTGAGTGTGGAGTCCTCTTGGGGCAGAGTGCCTGCAATAAGAACTCTGAGTAGAATTGGGGGTTGGACTAGATGACCTCCAAGCTCCCTTCCAACTCTAACATAGTTCCCATCACCAAGGTTCCTGTGTACATGCTCTAAGTGTGAATGACACAAAGCCAGGGAGATTCAGGTCTGAGTTCAGGTCTCCCTGGAAGCGGCTTTAGTACTGTACTGGGGTTTGTATGCTGTGACTGGCTGCAAAGTGGAGTTAGTATCCTATGTGACACTGTAAGAGTGGTGCATAGGAGAAGGGTGGGTGAAGAGGCTGGGTGAAGAGGTTGGTAGGTGGTGAGGTTTTCTGTTGTTTTTCTCCTTCCCATTGTTTTCTATGGTGTCTTTTTTTTTTTGTTGTTCCATCCTACACTAGTTCTGATGTTGGTGTAAGTGCCGTGCCAACATTTGGGGCATGTCCGTCATCTGGATGGGGTTCAGGATAAGGTGAGACTCCTCCCCATCCTGCCCACATGCTGCCCATGTCGCCAGCCTGCTTTGAGGTTTACACTGGTTGTGGTGGTGCTGGCATTGGAGCTGCTTTGGCATAGAGCTGCATCAGCATCCGTGGTGGATCCACCAGCAAAACTGGGGCTACAATGGTGCGACTTCATCACCACCATGAGAGCTGTTGTTGCGCTGGCATCCAAGGACATACGCCATCCCGTTTCTGAGGCAGAGCATTGGGCTGTTAAGCTGCAATCCTATGCACTCTCTCCTGCAATTAAGCTCCATTGAACTCAATGGGACTTATTTCTGAGTAAACATGCATAGGTTTGTGCTGCAAGGCATTCAGATGCTTGGATATTGCAAAGCGTCAGGTTGAATTGAAGCAGAGTAGAGCATCTGCTGTGTCAAAATAATATTTCAGCCAAGCTGTTCCACCTCTAGCACCCCTCCTCTTTGTGTAAGCGCGCGCGCGCACACACACACACACACACACACACACACACACAGGCACGCACGTTGCCAATGGGGAGGGCTGCTTTTAACGCTTCAGATTTGGCAGCAGCTTAGAAGCTCCTGTTTATAAAGATCCCAGCAGCCTGCAAAGGGAGAACACACAATTTCGTTTGTTGGTGACTTGCCTCTGGAGCATTTCCTGGAGTTCTAAATTGCCTGCTCCTCTTTTAGCTGCACGAAGCTTTTGCCACAGATCAAGCCCCTCGAGGTCAGGCCCTTGGCTTGGAGGAAAGAAGTGCAAGAGCAGTTCATCAAGAAAAGATGAACGTTTCTAGGAGGTAAGTGATTCTGGCTTGTAAAAACTGTAGCAGCCAGGAGGAGAGTACGCGGTAAGGTAGTACCTTCCATTCTTAAGGTGCAGTGCAGTGGTATCAATAGGGATGCTACATGGTAAGTGGACTGATTGGCAAGATAAGGGAGATGAATAACTAGGCTGCTGATGGGGGACAGGGGACGGGGATGGAACAGGAGTTGGAACAATGTCACAGGAAGGTGTCTTCGCACATAACACTAAAATGAATCCTGATTGTCATGACCTTGATGTTGCTGCAACACTGTGTGTGAATGTTAATTCAGGATGCAAAGTGGAAGAGGGCATTTTAAAACTGTTGCACATTCTAACTTATGCAAGCAGTGCCAGGTTGCACTGGGACATTGTCCTCCACTGGAAACCCTCTAGCATCCCCAGCCCACACCCTGATGGTGCACTGGGTGCCCCTTTGTAGGGTCCAGGGGTTGGCCTGGCCATGCAGGGCCTTGGAGGGTTGTGCATCCTCGGCCAGTGCCTGACCCTGCTGAGCTCCAATGCCCCCCCTGCAGACAAGAATTTAAAGCAACAATCACTGTTGCATCTCCCTGCAACACTACTAGCGCAGCCCCTACAGTGGGACCATGAGAAATTACCCTTTGAGTGTGTTTAACTTCTGAGTCAGAATGTGGATCAGTTCAGATGGACCAAAACAAAAGAAAGTTTCAACTGACAAGTTATCCAAAGTAAAAAAGCAAAAAAAAAAAAAAAAAAGGTTGGGAACCACTAAGACTCAAACGGTAATACAAACCCTAACAAGCAAATGCTTTGAATATAATCATTATTGCATACACACTTATTGCAGTACAGTATAGCATGTAAAGGCTTCTAGTCCAGCTCACGACATCATTTCAGGAGACTACGGTACCACTTGCCTGCAGTAGTGTTCAAATTGCAGGGACAATTGGAAGGACAGACACCCTTGTTCCTTTTAGGTTCCCTTTGAGTTCCTTTGCAAACCTGTCATTTGCCTTTCCTGCAACAAAGAAATGAATCCAGAGGAACAGGCTTCCCATATTTTCTCTCCATAACCAAACTCACCCACTATTTTTAAAAACTTTCAAAATTATGTGATGGCCCTAGAGGACTGGGCCTGTTCCTGATTTGCATTTATAAGAGTTTCATGACCATGCGTGTAACCAGATCTTTCCACGTACTTCTCATTGGAGGAAAGAAAATACCTATTACTATTCCTAGTGTTCTTCAAAGCCAATTCACGGACAATGGCTGCAATCTTATAACACTTTCCTGGGAGTACGCCCCATTGAACACAATGGGACTTACTTCTGAGTAGACATGGATTGGCTTGTGCTGTTGGTTTATTTATTGATGGGGAGAGGCTGGATGTGTTTAGCAGCTGCATGATAGACAGAAATTGCACCACCCTTTTCCCATCGTGAAATTACAGAGATGGGAAGGAACTCAATGTCTTGATTTGCTGTCACAGTCCTGTTAAAGATGTGGCACTTCTGTCCATAAAAAGGTGGTAATCTTACTTGGCCTTTGTGTTCATGGTAATCCATTTGTTTTCATTCTGGCCTCACAGAACGTCAGAGCAGGATTTGCTAAATGCCACCAAAAAATCTTCCTGAAAGCATCTGGTAGTAGCATGCAAATCTATGCTCACATGACTGAGTCACCCCTCGTCTCTGAGGTCAGAGTGAACATCATTGATTATTCAGTAACTACTTACCTCCGTGTCATATAAACAGCTGTCAATCTGTCCCTGGATTTATGGTATCATAATAAATGAAGCATGCTGCCATTCAGAAAAACAAATCTGTTCTTGAATGAGTTGTAGACTGTTTCTGAAAAGCATGAGTATCATCAGACAGAAGTTTCATGCTACAACTTTGCTTTTATATCACTGAACAGCAGAGCCTCTGAGAGAGCCGTGCAGGGGGTACATCGTACCTAGGCCCAGGGTCAAAAAGGGGGCCCGGGAGCCAAAGGAGAGGAGCTGGAAATTTCCTGGATAAAAACAGAATGACTAATGGAGAGGGGAAGAGGGCGGGGCCCAAAAGAAACTTTGTACCCCTTGGATAAAATTCCTCTCCGAAGCCCTGCTGAACAGTAAAGCAGATCTGAAAAATACAATAGTAGTTATTTGAACAGGGAACTTGGAGAGAGGGGGAGAATTCAAAACATCTAATTAGATGTTTGCATTTACATACAATTGAATTGTGCCATTAGATTTCATCAGGAACACATAGTGAATTTAGATAAATAGGTATTGTAGATGATAAGATTTGAACAATGAGTGTTGTTACTGCTGTGACCTTTCCCGTCTGTTCCTCCAGATTAAACAAAGGATTTAGTTTAGGAATAGTCTACCAGGTTTTTTGGTAGTGATACTGGCGATTTGATCTGTATCTGCAAAGAAATTAAAAGTTTTTACCCAATTAAAAAAAATTATATCATCTTATTAGATACGGGCCAAATGCCTAGCAAATGTTCCACATTTCCAATTATGGAGATGGTTATTCCCCTGCTACCCTTGTTCGCTTTGAGAAGCCGTTTGGCAAACATCCTTAGTGCCCTTAACATGAAAGGGAATTAAAAAAAGAAAAAGAAAAAAGGAACAAGCTAAATCCCAGTCTTTCTTTTTGTTTTGGCAGAATACACTGTCTTCGTGCGCACAGACCCAAACCTTCTGCAAATATTGGAGAAAATGTGCAGAATTCTTGTGGCTGCAAACAGTGGAGTGAAAATGAGCAAACGGTCCATACATTATACATGCTTATTGTCATGGTCGTCCTAATTGCACTTTGGGGAGTTTGGGCAAGAAATGATACCTAGTCATGCTTCAGAAATGCTTCCTGTATCAAAAACTCAGAGATCAGGGGGATCCTGGTGAAGATGGAAAAGGCAAAGCCAGAGTTCAGGAGCTCTTCCTGAACTCAAGGACAGAACTGTTTTTGCCAATGGATGCAAACCATCTTTTGAACAATGCACAGAATGTGACAAAGTAACAAATGTAATATGAGAATAATTTTGATACTGCGGTTGAATATAACGGAAGTCTACAATTATAAGACAACACTCTGCATGTAAATTAAAAAATATTTTAAATGTAAATATGAAAAAAGGCTAAATCAATATTTTTGATGGTCATGACTTCTTTTTTAAGATTCACAATAGCTTTGTGTTTTTTCGGGTACCAAGCTGCATAGCACCAAGGTGTAGACACAGTCAGTGAGAATGGGGTGGAGATAGTGGGGTTGATAAGATTTCTGGATCTCAGGAAATCTGGTTTTTAACATCCTGTGAACCACTTACAGCCCAATTCTAACCAACTTCCCAGCACCAGTGCAGCTGCAACACAGCCCCAAGAAAAGGGAACAAATCTTCCCTTACCTTAAAGAAGCCTCCTTGATTGCCTCCCTCCCCCCACCGCAGGATGCGACATGCACCTCGTTGGCATAGCTGCATCGGTGCTGGAAAGTTAGTTAGGATTGGGCTGTTAAGCAGTTAAAGCCTAGTCCCATCCTCCACCACCACCACCCCCGCTCAAAAGGCACACACTACAGTGAGGGGGCAGATCAGGAGGCTTCGGAGGGGAACAGGGAATTATTTCCCCTTTCCATTCTGTAAGCCTTCTGTTCAGCAATAGCTGGCGCAAGCTGGTGCAGGTCTGAGGAGAAAAAAGGGGCAGTGAGGTTTGAAAAAGAGGGGATAGGATCCAGTGTGTGCCATTGCCGCCAGATCCACCCCTTCCCGCCGCCTCCCCATCCCATGTTCTGCTCTTCCTGCCCCATTGCTGCCTTGTTCCACTCTCCCCCACCCCATCCCGCCTCCCCTGCTGACTTACCTTTGTTGGTTGGTTCAGCTGCAGCCTTTCCACTGGTGCTCTAGCAACGCACACCTCCATGCGCTGTCAGAGATCATTTTGCAACTGCCGTGAGGCAGTTAACACTGGTGGAACATTCGTTCCGCCAGCATGAGAGCCCAATAGGATTGGGCTGTCAATCCAATCCACAGGACAGGCAGTTGGCAACTATGATGCAATCCTTCTTCATGCTACCCAACGGAAAAACTGAGCTAGAATTGACCTTGCTGGCATTTAGACCACTGTGTGATACTTTGGTGCATGCTGTGTAAGCATGCAGGTTTTCTAGGTATATAGTGCATATGATAAGACTACCTGCCTTTTTAGTGCAAGTTGTGAATAGACTGCTTCATTCAGCCATTTTCCAATCTGTATAGAATCCGTGTGAAGGGCCGCTAGGATTGCATCACAGAAACCCAACCCTCTTGACACGTGTGCATAGCCCTTCCCTGCCAGCATTCAACATTTGTCTGCAGCTACAAAATGCTGAATGAGGGGAGAATTCCAGAAAGGCAATCATGGAGAGAATATCTCCCTGGGTTCAGCGGTTGTCTCTGCAGACAAATGCCAAGTGCGCAGAAGGTGGGGGTAGGAGTAAGCATGCACATCATCAGAAGGGGCAGCACTAGCATCAGGGCCACTCAGAGGAATTTTATTGGGAGTACAAAGTTTCTTTTGGGCCCCTTCCCTTCATGTGAATTTGGCTCCTGGGACCCCCCCTTTTTTGCTCTGGCGCCCCCTTTTTGACCCATTTTTGGCCCTGGGCCCAGGTACTATTTTACCCCCTTAACCCTCCTCTCAGTGGCCCTGGCTAGCATAGCATGATCCCAGGGGGCCTTCATGTGTACAGTACTTCATTCTAGATTGGAAAACATCAGAAAGTGGCTTATGAAAAACAGGTTTTCTGGGCATAGTGCAGATTCTAAGATTCCCCTCTCATCCTCACTGCACACACATCTCCTTTTAGCCCAAGTAACTTCCTGAGCAAAAGTATTGGGAGGGTAAGAAAGCATGGCTCGTGTAGCTTAGTTGTTCAGGGGATGCTGGTACATGGTTCAAGTTAGTGTACATAATGCACAGCACTTCCCAGTCCATCCCATATATATGGGGAGTGCAGCACAGAGTGTTGCAACCACTGGGCCAGCGAAATAACTGTGACAAAATTCCATTGATGCAATGGAAAACCACTGCCAACAGTTGGTTCGGAAAATAAGGTACTGGAACACATGATCTAATTTATTTTATTATTTTTTTTCACATTTTTATACCGCCCTTCCTCCAAGGAGCTGAGAGTGGTGTACATATTTCCTCCCCTCCTTTTTGTTCTCACAACAACCCTGTGAGGTAGGTAGGGCTGAGAGATAGTGACTGGCGAAGCTTCGCGGCTGAGCGGGGATTTGAACCTGGATCTTCCAGGTCTAATAGGGGGAAGGTCCAAGTCTGCTAGCTATGTGACCTATTTTAGGTCATTGGTACATGAGCAAATGTGAGATATGTATTTATATCCCATCTTTCCTCCACGGAGCTCAAGGCAGCATACAGTCACCAGGATGTCTCCCATGCAGACACTAACCAGACTTCTTTAACTTCAGCAAGTCTCTTGCAACATGTGGATTCAGATTATGTCCTACCTTCTGTAGCATATGTCTTTGATTCTCTGGACTGTTTCTGTGGGAGAGAGGAAGGGGTTTCCAAAATGTTATTGCAACCATATACAGGTGTCTCCCGCTTAATGACGGGATACTTCTGGAAAACCGTCATATAGTGAAACCGTCATTAAGCGAGTCCTCAGCACCATCTAGTGGCCGATCGTGGTATAATGTGTAAAACCAATACAGTACAGTGTAATGCAATGTAACACAGTGGAGTTGTAACAGGGAATGAATGGCAAACACAGTGTACATTATGAGTGTAACACAAAGCACAACAAGATTTCTACCTGTCAATGGAGGTAGAAACACACACACAAACACAGAGAATTAAAGATGACTTTTTTGCACTTAAAATACAGTACTGTAGCTTTAATTCTGTGTTTATACTTTAGGAACCTCCGTCATATATGCGGATCGTCATTAAGCGATCCATCATTAAGGGGGGACGATGACACCTGTATACCAGTTCTGCTACTCACTCACTAGCTAACATTTAGAAAGGTTCTTGACCTCTGTTTTGTGATGCAACTCTAATACTGGCCCATATCACTAGGGGTTTGGAAAGGTGAATTCATTAACATTACTAAAGCACTTCAAGCAATTGTGGTAAAGGTTAGGTTTAAATATGCTTTTACTGTGATGTTGCTTATTTCATAGAGTCCGCTGCATTTATTGCCTATAGTTTTATCCTGGGAGTGCTGGCAGAGCTTATACACTATCCTAGTAAAATCTTAGTCCTAATGTCAGGGATGGAGGTGAAATCATACTGCTGCCACTAACTGGGCAAAGAAGCAAGTGGTGCTCTTATATTTAGCAGGACGGAAATAACTCTTCCTATTCAACCCAGCACAGGATCTTTTCTAGCAGCTGTTTGCTGGTGTTTCTTTTGCATTTTTCTGGATTGTGAGCCCTTTTGGGACAGGGAGCCATTTAGTTGTTTGATTTTCTCTGTAAACTGCTTCATGAACTTTTTAAATGGAAAAGCAATATATAAATATTCTTAATATTGCAGCAAATTCATGGGCCAATTTACTCAGAGTGCTTGAATTATGGAGGGGACAGTCGGGCGCCTTAATGAAATCCACAAGCCTAACCTCTTGAATCCTCCCCCTCCCCATTTTAGCTAAATAATGGTCTTCCTATAACCTTCAAAAAAAAAAACAAAAAAAAAACAGTCGCTGTGGCCATCACATAATTCAGAAGGCCATACCTCCACTGCCCCCCCCCCCTGTAATTTCAGCTCTGCCATGTAGAATATACAGAAGGCAAGGTACCGAAGCAAGGGGCCAATTTTGGACAATACGGTATATCTGCTGGTCCCATCCATCACATTGGGGAAGAGCATGTCACACACACACCCCCAAACCAGGTGCTTCGTTGTTCCTCCATATAACTGCATACCAAAGTAGTATTCAAATGTGAGAGGCAATTTAGACAAATCACATCTCCTCACAGACCTTTATGCAGAGGAACAATGTCATTTCAGGTAGGAAGGAAGATATGAGCATAAGAGTCTGTCCATCTGTCTGTCCCCCATGTATCATCTGAACTGGCCCTTGGGCTCTTGCCCCCCAACATACTTAGAACCTTGAACATAAGGTCTCTTTGTATAAATTCCTGTGTAAGTAGATCCTGCTCATACAACATGCTGACCGTTAAAAAAAAGAGAAGACAATTATGGGAGTGAGGCTTATTGGATAGAACTTGGTTCACACAAATGTTTGTAAGTGTGATGGGAGGAGAGCAAGTGAGCACAATGCTCATTTCTGTGCCCTATTGCACATACAACCTAGACACCAGGACCTTGTGTTAAAACATTTTGGGCATCAAAGAGCAGGCTTCTATGTCAAATTTGTTCCAAATAAAAATAAAGAAAATAAAAGTTTTCACAGATGTAATGATACTAAAACTAAAGGCCAGTTGGTAATGGCTTTTAAGATGTGCTGTTTCTTGACACAAGGGCTGATTTTCAGAAGGATGAGAAACATACAGGGATTCAGATGCCAGTAGCCTTGCAAATACTTTTGCAAATACAAAAGCCTTGCAAATACAAAAGGGTACTTTTCATGTTACAGTTTTAGGACATATAAGAGCCTCCTGTCAGTCCCATGTCTGAAAATATATTTCAAAAATGTTTAATATAAGAAATAATTAGACAAATGTACATATTTTTGAGATAATGGAACCAAGGTTGTGGAAGCAATTTCTTTTCCTTGCATTGAACATGTCTGACAATTTTTCAGACCCAGGAGTGAGTTGCGGATCTTAAAATGGGGCTCATCCCTCAATTCCAAGATGTTCTCATGTCAACATCCAAAAACACACAAAAATGAATTCTAAAACACAAAATCCCCGCTTGCTTTGCATGAAAGACAAACAGCAAGCATCTGCCATGCTAATCAAAGATCTCATCCACAAGATTCTCATGGATTTTGCATTCCGGTGTTCCATTCTGCATGCACGATCCCCTGCAGAAGAAAAGCAAACTCTTACAGCACAAGAAACCAGCCTACAGCCTAGAAACCTGCTGACACATTTCACCTGCTTACACAATCCGACAACGCTGTGTAACGGCTCCTGTGTCAAAACCAGAAGTGATTGCATTTTCCATTTCCTTTGCAGGCTCCTGCAAATGCAAAACAGGGCTTCCTATGTAGCTTCTTCTCAGAGCAGGATTCCCAATTACATTTATTACATTTAATACATTTATTACATTTATGTAAAAAACAAAAACAAAAAAAAAACCCCATACATATAATGAAACACTAAAACACTTGATAGGGTTTTTTTTAATGAAAAGATTTATTTTCCTGAGGCTGCTGTTCACTTGTGCAAAGGAAAATGATGCCAGAGTTGTTGATCTAAGGCAAATCAGCTACATTTCCACACACACAACACTCAAAGTGCATTTCAGCCTTTCTCGTGCTATCTGTGGCATAAATACGGAGAACATATTCCACATTTCTTTATAACAAGGAGCATGTGCTCCCTCTTAACTTTAAACTCTTCCCTTTGTGAGAAAAGTACAGGAATGAAAACACATGAAGAGTTTAATAAACTGAAGTAACAATTCCTATGCAAATACTATATCTCATATGTTAGGTCACTGGACTAAGTTACTGGTTTACTACAATTAGAGGACTTGTGTTCTAGGGAATCCTGGGATTTCTTGGAATATAAATTAGAGATTTTTCAATGAGAAGCTTTCCCTGGCTGACAACATGTTCACGATAGGCCTTCTCCTGCAACTTGCAGCTACAGAAGAGTGTTAGTGTGCTGTAGTTTGCACTATTAATGGGAGGCTATAGCAAGGTCCGGGGCCACGGTGTGGCGCAGTGGGTTCACTGAACCATGAGCTGTCGATCGAAAGGTCGGCAGTTCAAATCTGTGTGACGGGGTGAGCTCTTGTCGCTCGGCCCAGCTCCTGCCAAACTAGCAGTTCGAAAGCATGTTAATGTGAGTAGATAAATAGGTACCGCTTGTGGGAAGGTAAACAGCATTCCGTGTCCAGCCACATGTTATGCGCTGCGGCAAGGAGTCATGCTGGCCATGTGACCATGGAATCCTCTGCAGGCCTTCCTGACCTTTGGATCGCAGAAAATCGCTGATTTTTGGCGATTCGAAGATCGGGGAGACCTGCAGAGGGTCACGCAGGCCTCCCTGAAGTCCCCCCCCAAGCCCTGGTAAGTTCAAAAACGGCGGTTTGGGGCACTTTGGCGGCAGCGGCGATCCCCGGGATCTAATTTTTGTCTGGACGGAGTAAGTCTAATGTGGGAGACATGAGAAAAGCATAGCTGAAGCTTTATGCAGAGGGTGAATAATAAAAACGTTTACAGTTCAAAGAAGCTGTTTATTCATTTCACCTCTAGGGGCACAACTGATGAAAATGAGAACATGCAAGTTCAAATAGTGTGCATCACTAGAGCTTGTTTTATGAGCCCATCTGTTTATGTTCAATGAACTCCAGTGATTTTTCACACATGTTCAAAAAAGGATATGATTTAAAATCTACCTGCTTGCTGTTAGTCCGAACGACCAAAAATAGCATTTGCCTTTCAGCCAGCAAGTCTGATGATATATTCCATGTGCCATTTGCTTTGTCAGGCAATGAAAACAAGCCTTTAATTTTCCATGATAATACTCCTAAGGCTGCTCTGTGTTCTGTTTCAGAAGCTTCAGCCTTGTTCCTCTTCCAACTCTAGAGATTATCCTGCATATCTCCCCGCTATTTTTAAAAGGCAGCTTGTTCTGATAAACAATCTGCAAAAACAAACCACTTATTGGTGCTGCCATTTTGTTAAGTCTTTTTGAAAGAAACATCTTGTGGCCATCACAACCTTTAGCATAGGATCCTCATCTCAATTGAGATTATCTTATCTATAATGCTACATGTGTCTCCAAAGCTCTGTTTTGTAGACACAAGAGCCTAAAGGAAGTCTAGTACATCGGCTCCCTAAATAAACAAGTGAACATTTTAAAGGACCAATATGACTGCCCAGCATCTTTATTCTGATTATCAGAAATAGTACAAGGGCCCTATCAAATTTAAATATTCAGTCAGATTAAAGCAAAAGTGTAGCTACCACATATTTTGTTTCCATCTTAAAAGATTATTATAACATAATACAAGGCAATGAAGTTTGATTTATTTTCAAAGAGAGAATATTACAGATAATAAAATTGTTTCAAGGACATGATAAAATTGCTTCAAGGACATGGAAGGGGGACTAGTAGAAACACACCATATCCAAGAACAAAAAGCTGCCTCTATGGACCACACTGTGCTCATTCAGCACACCACAAGCCTGCAAGTAGTTTGTAGGCTGCCCTACACCCATCTGTATTGTAGATGCAGGAACTGCGTTGAGATCCCCTCCCCAAAGGCTATTTAAAATACTTGTGTGTACCCTGAGGAGAAGGCAGAAGAGAAGATGCTGAAGTCAGACACCTCAAATCAACAGTGGCTGAACCAACAGCACAATCCTATCCAACATGGATGCCAGGCCCACACGGATGGGCATGGATGCCAGGCTCACACCATATCCGGTGCTGGAGAGGAGCGGGCTTGGGGTCTCCTCAGAGTAAGGGGACATTTGTTCCTTTACCTTGTGTAACACCCCAGCCTCTGCTATGGGGCTACTCGGATCAGCACCACCTATTTCAGTGGCACTGGTCCAAGAAGCCCCATGTCAGGGCTGGAGGCCTGGGAGGGAGGATAGGATACGGCATCCGACAAGGACGCCGATCTCTCCCCCCTCCCAGGCTCAATCTGCCCCCTCACTGACCTCCTCCTGCCCCCAGTGCCACTCAGAGTGGGACTTACCTGCTCTATGGCGGTGGCCTCCTTCGGCGGGTGGGCAGCACAGGCCTCAGCGCCAGCACCACCTACTCACTGGGAAATGCAAGCGTGCTTTACGGCACGTTTGCGACACCCTGGGCTGGCACCGAGGCCACAGTGTCAGTGCCAGCCCTGCTTAGGATTGCGCCGCAAATGGCCCAAGAGAATTTTACTTGTTAACAATTGGTATTTTCTATATGTTTTGTTTCAGTATTTTAAACCGTAAACTACCTTGAATACACTGTCAGAATGGTGGGCTATAAATGCAGTAAGGATATGATAACCGTGAACTGATAAATTGTTTATTATAAAAAAGATCATGAGTACCCAAACATGTCCAATTTCTGTACAAAACTATGTCACCTTCTGAGAAGTTCAGAGTGTTATAATAACACAGGCTCATCTGGGTCAAACCAAATAGAAAAATAGGATGCAATTGTTCCAATGCAGTTATTTTTTTCATGAAACATCTTTTGTTGCCATTCTACAAATGATGCCATCCAGTAGTGTGCCTATTTTTTCTTCCTCTGGAGTAAGCTTGTACATCTGCAAAAGAAAACTGAATGGTGACCTTCTGGAGGAGCAACATGTAGTTCTGAAAGCTTAAAAAAAAAGTGTCCATATTGGTTTTATAGTTTGAGATGTTAACGTCTCAGGGTATGTTCTGAGGATACATGATAGTCACCTAGCTGAAGCTAAAGAGATCTAGATTTGGGTCAGTGCCTGGATGGGTGACCATCTGGGAACCACACATATGACACCTTGAGTTCCATGATTCAAGAAAGGTGGGGTATAAACGTAATTTATAAGGACATTACCAAGGTTGCAATCCTATACACACTTTCCTAGGAGTAAGCCCCATTGAATACAATGGAACTTACTTCCAAGTTGACATGCATAGGATTGCACAATTGGATTTTGAAGCTGAAAACAGTCAGCACGGGAAATGGGACACGGAAGAGGTTAAAGCAAGTGTTTGTGTACATGTCTACGTTATAACTAGTTAGAAGCACACAAAATAATGTCTTGCCTTATCTCCAACTTTCCACAAGTGCATACAAACCTTTTTAACTTTTGATATATCTGTTATTTTGGGGAGATCTGCAAGAGAGACTTGCTGGCCTTCAACGTGACGTATTACATCTTCCAGATTCACAGTTTTTTCTTGGTCTTCAACCAGGACAATTAAAAGAGCAGAGTCACTGTCTGAAATGCCAAATTTTTTGAAGGCATCCGAAATCTATCATAAAAGAGGGATACATAATTGTATCAGTCATCCCCTAACAATCCAGAACAACTTACTACAAGGTTTTTCCATTGGGTACTCCCAATGCTTTGATAAAAAATTAACCTCATTTGTAACAGAGTATTCATCTATTATTTACACACAAGAGAAACAAAATATTAAACATGCTAAAGCAGTACAGTACTAAATTATGTAGCTCAAGATAAATATTTGCCACCAAAATTGGCATCTTTATCACAGGTATTTTAATGCTGATTCACGTGATCAAAAACAGGGGTTCTCAACCAGTGGTACTTGTACCACCAGTGGTACTCGGGCCAACTGCTGGTGGTACTTGAACTGCCGGTCTCCCCGCACCCCCCGGAACCCGCCAGGATCCCTGGTGAGGTAAGGATGACCACTTTTCCCCCTGGCGGTGGCTCATCCCAGGATCGCCGCCGCCGCTGTCCCCACCCCCTAAGGGGCCAACGGGAACAAGCGGCTCTCCTGGTGGGTCGGACCCACCAGTTTGAGAACCGCTGATTTACAGCATGTTGCAAGTAGACATCTTACATTATTGTTAGGTGAAAGGTTGAAAATTATTTCTGCATTAAGAGTTCGTGTCTTCATTTTACCAGTCCTGTGGAGATGAACAGCTTTATTTGTTGCCACAAGTATCTGAAATGGATCAACAATCTGCCAAAGAGAAGAAGAAAGTTTAGTTCTCAAATAGTAGGTCTCAAAATATTCTTACTATTTTTCTAAGTCCAACAAGGCAAAAAGATACTTTAGAAATGGCTACAAGCCAATTCTTCCAGCTATTAGATGCAGAGACAAGAATTAACCTTTCAAAAAACAAAAAAAACACATCATAGATTTTATAGGTTTTATGAAGAACCTCCTGGGACCTACATATACAATCATAACAGCACAAACATATATTTATACTAAACTTTACTTCTTGAGCCTTTTCCATATTTTTGGAATGCGTTTGTCACCTAACAAATTCTTCCTTTGTGGTGCACATTTATGTGCTTTTGGTTTTCTTCCCCTCCTTTGGGCTAAGCAAACACAATGTTTCCTTGTACAACCAAAAGGAACTAGATTCCCCCATACCCACCCCAACGTTTGCAGTGCAGCTTGCAGCAAGAAACTGCTATGTCTATCTTGTAAAGCAGTGACCTTCAAACCTTGGGGTTGCGACCCCAAGGTCCTGTGTGAAACGTCTTTCATTAAGGAGAGTGGCGACTTGGCTGTCAGGATGGCGGTGATGTCACTGCTGAGTTCACGCTGCCGCCACCACCGCTAACTAAGTTAAAAAGGGGGGGTGGACTTACCCATCAGCGGTGGTAGCTGGAGATGCTGCACAACCTGGGTTTTTGCTGCCGCCGCAGCCAAATATATCCCCAAATCCCTTTTTTTTTACTTAGGCACGAACCCGGAAGTGACATCACCGTCGAGTCACAACAACTTACAGCAACCTCTTTACCTCTGGGTAAAGGTTGAAGATCACTGCTGTAAAATATCACTAAAATCCCTTTTGCAAAGCGTAGTGTGAGCAGGGTGGGAGGCTATGAAGAACGAACACCCCCATGAAAACATACTGTGCCAGGAAAGACATGGACAGATGTTTCGTAACTATGGGGAAAGAGAGGGGACAGTGCAAACTTCTCAGAGTTTTCTCCTAAAACTGCATTTTTTTCCTAACTCCAACATGTGTACTGTAATTTCATTTAGCACATTCGAGCACATAACCCACAATTGGATGGGAAGTAACTGCCCCCATCCATCACCAAAACTGCCCAGCAAGCGGGGCGGGGGGGGGAGGAAATGGATCGCCGGGGCAAGCCAAGACTGCCCATGTGTCAGGCAAGCCAGAATCTGTCCGTCCAAATGCCTCGCAAAGCTTGACACCAGCCCTGACTCAGCCAGGCAAGCTTATAAGAGCACTGTGCGTCTTGCAGACCCTATGCTATCATTTTAGAAAATACACATAAATCTAGACCATTTGCTCACCATGGCAGGATTAACTAATGCTCCGTCTATAGCACCTTCCATTGCTTTTTTTCTTAGAGCTGCAGAATTTTTCACATCATTAAACAGGATCAGAGTAACAAGACAGTCAGGAAACAGTTCCAATCGATGTGTTAAACACTGCATCTTGTAACAAAACAGTAAGCGCCTCCGTCAAACCTGGAACATTTATGAGCAGTTTACTGATGGATAATTGTTGATACTTAATCTTTGCAGTTTTGAGAGCGATTTCACATAATAAAGCTTAAGGGTACATTCCACGCAGATGTTTTGAAAGGGGTTAGATTTGCACTGGATGAGTATGAGCTACAAAGTGGAGCCTGGTGGTTCTGCTCAACCTAAGTAACTGGAAAAACTAGCCCAGCTTTTATGTTTCACATTTATTCTGGTTTAACAGGGTGATTATGTAAATGTTAACTGAAGTACAGCTGTACCCCCGTATCCATGGATTCACTATCCATGGATCCGTGGTTCACAGCAATCCCCCCCAGTACGTTTCTTTATCTTTATAGCTGGCACCAAGCCAACATGCTTCTTGCTTATTACCCCAATGAGTGCTTTGAGCAACGCCTGAAAGAAAGTAGTTTTTAAAAAAGGGCTTCCCCCAATTGTTCTGGATTTTTTTTTGTGGAAATTAGACAGGTGAAACTATTTTTTAAAACAATTTTCAGAGTTCTAGGGTCACCCCACTAACCCCCCCAGAAGAGCAAAGACCACTGTTTTTAGGGAAAATGAGGTGCAGGAATTGGTTGCAGGGTACCCCCTCCTCACTGAAATTAGAAATGAAACTTTGGCTTTTTTTCCATGGCCAGGGCCCTGGCTTTTGAATCCACTTTGTTTGGAGCACCTCAGGTGCAAGTGATCAGCTGTACACAGCTGTAAGCAGGAGCAACACCAGGCGTTGCTCAAAGCACTCATTGGGGTTATATGGGTAACATGCGTGAAGCATGTGTGTCAAACACATTTTCAAAGGATTAAAGTTTCCAGATGTGTTCCATATGACAAAGGGCTAATTCCAATACAACCTTTGTCATTGATGGGATCACTTTCCAAATAATTCCAGACATCTACACATGTAGAACTGATTATCCAAATAATTTTTCTGCGGATGATCCTGGTGATCATCCTTGGTGATGCACAATCACTTCTGCTCACACATCTCTCTCTAGAAAAGTTTACCAATAGTCAATTATACCTATTCCTCCCTGCAAATAGGTAAAGCCACCCTAAGACACAAAGACATAGTTACTAGGAAATAAGCGAAGCCTAATAATAATACACATAATTGTATAGCACGGAGCATGCAAAGCGTTTCACATGAATTATCATGATGCAACCCTTGCAATACCCCAGTATATAAGACGTGTAACTTATTATTATCCCCATATCCTGGGGAGCCAAGACTGAATGACTTCTGTTTCCCCTTTTTGAGCTATATATGGGGCTCAGAGATGGTGTTGAGCACAGCCCATTATTTTCTGGTCTGGGGGGTGGGCGAGGAAGAGCAGAGTAGAATCCGGGTCAAAGAGAGGCAGAAATTTGCAAAGCAGAAACAAGGTCTTTTTGCATCAAGTTGTAACATTCCACATGTATACATATACAGGCTGCTTTACACAAGCTGAAGAAGCAGAGATGACGGACAACTCTCCACTTTTATAAAGTGAAAAGCCCCGACCAAGGCCCACCTCGCCCGACAAGACTCTACTCTCTTGCCGGAGCGGCTTCCCTTTTTGAAAGCTCCACCAAATCAGGGCAGTCCGGTCCCGCCCGCCCGCTCCCGGAGTGCGACAAACCGGACTCCCGCTTACCGGCTCGCGCGTCGGCGGGACTTTTGCAGCGCCTCCCGGGGCCGCGCGTCGGCGCTTGGTTGAGCGGGGAGCTGCTGGAGGCGGCGGCGGCGGCGGCGGCCACAGCAGAATGGAGCGCTCCGAGGCCTACTACTTCTCGGCCGCCCTCAGCTGCGCCTTCCTGGTCTCCTGCCTGCTGTTCTCGGCGCTCAACCGCCAGCAGCGCTCGCCCTACATGGACGAGGCTTTCCACGTCCCTCAGGCGCAGGCCTACTGCGAGGGCCGCTTCGAGCAGGTAGGTGCAGGCAGGGCCCGGGGAGTTCCCCTCGCGGAGGAGGCGCGCAGCAGTCTCCGCCGCCCGCCCCGGTTGCTCCCCTTTGGCTTCGGCCTCCTGTCCGCGCAGCCAGCGGGCCGAGGAGACCCCGCAGCCACAGACTCGCCCCCTAAGCTCAGGGCAGCAGCTCCTCACGCCCCGCTCCACAAATTTGAAAGCTACGTTCTTAACAGCGCCAGTCTAGGCATGCCTGCTCGGAAGTAAATCCCATTGCGTTCAATGCGACTTACTCCCGGGTAGACGTGTGTAGGATCGCGGCCTTAGACCTGAATTCTGCGGGCTCTATGAGCCCAGTCTCTGAAACTCTCGACCACGGCACGCACCCCCCCCCCTTTACCAGCTCCGATTTATGTGGGTTTTTTTTTATTCTGCAAGGTGTACACACACAGCTTGTGCTACTAAACCCCTAAGAAATTCGCGTGCAGAATCGGTCTCTCCTTGCTTAATCAGGGTGGGAAGAGCACAGCATGGTACATGGACTCTGAGGATGCTCTGTAATCTCTCTTGGGTGTCAACCTGCAAAGCTTCATTGCATTGGCTGTTGTCGCAACAACGTTTTGAGGTGTAGGGTAGGTCATCATGATTATCCCAAAAAAGGGGCTTCCTATTGTTTAACTTCTAAAAAGACAGGTGCTGGGGCTCAAATCTGCCTGGCAAGTATACCCTCAGATGTGGAAGCCTACTTCTTGTTCTGGCAAATCCCTAGTGACTGGTGTGTAATCTGTACACACTCAGAGGCACTCTCTCCTTTACATTCACCTCACACAGACAAAGCAGATTATGGAGCTGAATTAATGTTCAAATTATAGTTCCCCAGACACTACACACACCCCCGCTCCGCCCCGCCCCAGTAATTATTTATTTGTTAAACATGTATATATTGCATGTTCCCTTCCCATTATGTAAAGCTGAAGGTGGCAAATTGCACAAAGGTTAAAAGCAGATGGAAACACAAAACCAGCACCACAAATATAGACCCCTTATCAATGCAACACAAGGGACTATAGTCCTACAGTGCAGGTCCCCTGCCTGCTGGATCCTAACCTACCTGGGCCTGACGGCCGTTGGGGTGCTCCGTCAGCGGAGCAGGGGAGGCCGGCCTTGTGCCAGCCTTCCCTGCTCAAGAGTAGTCGCAAACGTGTTTTACGGCACGTTCACGACTACTTTGGGCGGCGGAACGCTCGTTCCGCCACCCTAGTTTATGTGACGATTGCGCAGTAATTAGGAGTAAGTCCAGTTAAGCTTCATGGGGTTTAATCCCAGGTAGGTCTGCATAGGATTGCTGTTTAAGAGATTTTAGGTTTGAGTGCCATTCCAGTCCACTGGAAAAATCTCTCTGAACCAGTGTTAGACTTTGGTTCCGGTTTGGTTAGACTCTTTGGATTGGGCTGCAACTCCTCTTGTATCTTATTCAGAAGTAAGCATGTAATTTCTATGTTATTTGTCTGTACAGAAGTATAGTCACAACAGTCATAGAGAAGGTGGCCTATGTACTGTACTTCTTTAAAAAGAAATATGCAGTTTTGATCAAATATTGACTTACATCCATGTAGTGCACCCATGGAACATGCCACTTGCTTGGATAAGTAGCAGTAGTATCAGGACAAAATGTGAAGCAGCAATCTGTACCAACATTCCCCCCAGGTAACAGGTGGGCAGAGCAAGGATGGAGGAGTGGTGGGGCAGAAGAGGAAAAAAAACTATTGTATTTACAAGGCTGTGTTGCTGTGTAAATAGGAACACTTACCATAGGTTTTTACAGACCCCATTTGTTTCTTGTGGCCTAGAAACCATTTCAAGAGCATACAGTGAGCTTCCCTGAATCCTTTCAGGGTTGGGAGCTCAAGGATGGCTAACAATCATTAATAAAACCAATATAACATCACTTAAGTAAAATGTATGGACAGCGTTAAAGAAATATCCAGCAGCAACAAAACCTCCTAAGTGCCCACTGACCTTGCTTCTGGTGTGGGCAGGACATAGAGTAGGGCATCCCTGATGACCACAGTGTGCTAGTAAGCTCATTTGCAGACTGTCTCATGGATCCAACAAGCATGGTAAGAATGGGCAAGCTTGCCCTTCGCAGACATTTATTAACTCTTACAGCAGCAAGAGGCAGTAATAATCCCACGAGAACTCAGTGGAGATTGTGGATAAACATAGACCTTCATAGACCTTCAGGTATTTCCTCTCCCATGGAGAGGGAACCTATGATGATGTCTGCAGGGACTAGTGCTACCCCACCAATTGTGTGCATTGCTAGCCCCACCCTTGCTTTCCCCACAGTCATGTGTGTGTTTGTAGAGACACATGCTGAATTTTTCCCCTTGTCTAGAACTCATGGGGAGAAAGTCCAAGGCTACAATAACAGGGAGAAAGTCTCCCCACGTTCAGCATTTGTCTTTAGAACAAATAGTGAATGTGTGGAAGGTGGGGCGGAGGGCAGGGCTAAGTAGTGTATAGTTGGCAGGGAATGTGGCTACCGCACTCATCCCCACAGAGCCCCTCATGCATTCCCCTCACTAAGAGAGGGAAAGTCTAAATAGAGCTCTAGGCTTATATGTATATGAAGTTTTCTGAATAAACCTAAGATGTGGGGTGTCTATACACAAGCAGCAAGTGGGATAGTGTGACTGATGTGCTTTCTTTGTGATGCTTCCACTCCAATGTGTGAAGCAGGGACTTGTATGTCTCCTCTGTGGTGAGATGGCTGCACTCCAGACAGACCTGGAGCTCTTCAGGGTTTCTGTATGGGGAGACACAAGAATCCTCACTTCATGTAATAAAAATGATAACAATAGCATTTGTAGAGTGCTTTCTGAATGTGCAAAGCACCTCTGATGACACCATGGATTTTATCTTATCTTGATGTAATCCTTATAAAAATCCTGCAAGGTAAGTACTGTATGATTATTCCCATGTTGCAGTTGTGGAGCTGAGACTGAAAGGGAGTACACTGAAAGATGAAGAAAAAAAAAGGAAGCATGAGTGCAAAGGCATTAATTTTTCTAAATATCAGGTGCTTTTCTTAACCCTTTAATTCCATTGTTTTCTTTTTTGGTAGTGGGACCCCATGATCACTACATTGCCTGGTTTATACTTGGTATCGGTTGGAATTGTGAAACCTGCAGCATGGCTCTTTGGGTGGTCTGGAAGTGTAATCTGCTCCACAGGAATGCTCAGATTCATTAATCTTCTTTTCGGCATTGGGAACTTCTACTTACTATATTTGCTTTTTTGCAGGATGCACTATAAAAAGGTAAAAATGAAATTTCCTTAAAACAGTGTCATTCCTATATACAGTAACACCATTAGCATGTCAACCTTTTGACAAAACTGAACTCTTCCCTTGCATAATGTGAGGTTGCATTCTGTTCTGAGTCTGCAGTAGCACATGAACCTTCCCAGCGCCCTGGATTATGTTGCCTTCTTCCTGTTTTTCTAAAACTAGTAGGAAGCTCTTACGTTAAGCAAAGACTTGTGCACGTGCTTAACATTACACCTGTGACAGCTACTCATATTGAACTCAGAAGTTTCTATTATTGTTATGACAGTCAAGAAGATTTATTTATGTAGCATTCTGGAAGAAATGACACCACTTTATCTTTATGGTAGCCATTTTCAACCTTTTTCATCTCATGCCACACTGACAAGGCGCTAAAATTACACACCATCAGTTTTTTGACAATTGACAAGACACACTGCACTGCTGGTGGGGGGCTCAAACCCTCCCCCCCCCGCCCAAAGGCCCTACTAATAAATGACTCTCCTCCAAACTCCCGCAGTACACCTGCGGACCATTAGTGGCACACCAATGTGCTGCGGCACAGTGGTTGAAAATTGCTGCTTTATGGCATTTGCAGTGCCTCTAGTTAGTACAAACAGTGCCCTCAAGATCATAACCCCACCTTTATGAATCATTTGGTCAAAAGTGCTGTTTTTTAGTATTTGAAATTCTAAAAATTATGTTTAAAATTATTGGTCGTACGCTATGGGAAATGCCTGTTCCTCAGTTCCTTGTCATTTCAATGGAACCCGCGCAGAAGCAGTTCCTAGTGGATTTTGCCCATTGTGGTTTTATCTTTCACGAAAGCAGTAGTCCTGATGTTTTCTCTCTCCCTCTCTCTAGGCTGCCTCTGGGTTCCAAAGAATCCTTTCAACCTTGACGCTAGCAATATTTCCGATTCTTTACTTTTTTACATTCCTTTATTATACCGATTCGGGCTCAGCGTTTTTTACTCTCTTTGCATATTTAATGTGCCTTTATGGCAATCACAAAACTTCGGCCCTGCTCGGATTTTGTGGCTTCATGTTTCGTCAGACAAACATTGTGTGGACGGTGTTCTGCGGTGGAAGTGTTGTCGCACAAAAGCTGAGCGAAGCCTGGAAGACAGAATTGTTGAAAAACAAAGAACAGAAGAGCTTGCCCGCAAAGGGATCCTTTTCAGAATTAATCGGAGTCTTCCGGTTTCTCACTGAGTACCTCATGTCACTTAAAAACTTAACTACTCTTCTTCTTTTGTCTTGGCCATACCTTGGCATGGTGATGGTGTTCTTGGTCTTCATGGTTCTCAATGATGGCATAGTTGTTGGTGACAGGAGCAGCCATGAAGCGTGTCTGCATTTCCCTCAGCTCTTCTACTTCTTCTCTTTTACTCTCTTTTTTTCCTTTCCCCATCTAGTGACCCTTAGCAAACTTACCCATTTTCTTCATTCAGTGAGGAGGCACTTGTTGCAATACAGCATCCTCACCATGGTCACTTTATTCCTCGTCTGGAAGTTTACATACGCTCATAAGTATTTGCTTGCTGATAACAGACATTACACCTTTTATGTGTGGCGAAGAATTTTTCAAAGACATGAGTTTGTGAAGTACGTTTTAGTGCCAGTGTATATATTTGCTGGCTGGAGTTTTACAGACACTCTGAAATCCAAGTCTGTTTTCTGGCATTTAGTTTATTTTCTATGTTTGTGTGCAGCCACAGTCCCCCAGAAGCTACTAGAATTTCGTTACTTCATTTTGCCATATATTATATATAGGCTGAATATTCCTGTGCCGTCGCTTTTGAAACTTTTCCTTGAACTGGTGTTTTATCTTTTGGTGAACGTGGTAACATTTCACTTTTTTTTAAACAAACCATTTCAATGGCCAAATAATGAGGAGATCCAGAGATTTATGTGGTAATTTTGCACTTGCACAAAGACCAAATTCTACAACCTCCCAGCAGTCAATCAGAAGCAGCAAATGTAGAACTATACCAAGGAAAACAAAATGCACTGGACATTTTTGTAGCTCAGAGTGAATGCAAAATCCGATGCACTGTCTTTGCAGGTATGGGACCAATTTAATAAGGTTGACATCCTGGAATTAATAAATAATATCAGGGAAATTTCACCTACATAACCAGTGAATGAAGGAATTTGTTTACCTCATCCTAGTTACATTACCAAAGTCATAAATCAGGGATGTCCTCTGTCTGTGTGTATTTGCCTAATTATATGTGACAGGAGATTGAAAGAGGTGGTACAGCTAAGGCCCAATAGATAAATAATAATTATTATTTTAATTTGAGTCACCACAGTGAGACTTGCATCCATTGTTTTTACATGGTGTAAACTTCTTGTGAATGTGCCCCATTGTACACATATCTGAGATTTTACCACTTTGTTGAAGCTCATGTTTTCCATGTTGTGTTGCGTCTCTAATATCACTACATGAGGAATGAGAGGAGAAAGTCACATGACGACAAATTTACTGCAGCCAGCATAAATTTGAGAATTGATCCTCAAAGTAAAATAGCAGTGGTAGCAGGTAACTTGTTGAAATCAATCATGTGCTATAGGACTAATAGTTAAATCACATATCACAGCAAATGCAATTAACCCAATCTGCAAATCTCTTAAAGAACATGCTAAATGTCACACTATAGCAGGTGAGCATATTGGACCCAATGAACTATGTGTGAAATTCCATTATAAACAATGAAGCTTAAAATACACAGTTAAGTATTTCAGCTGTTATCTGTGGCAGCTAGGAATTAGTGATTACCTTTTCAATCAAAACCCTGAGAATCTCAGAATTCATTTTTAATTATTTATTTATAGAAAGTTTTAACAAACACAATACAAATAGAACTAGAATACAACAAAGGAAAAAAGAATACAAAAAAGGAACATATGGATGTGTGTGTGTGTGTGTGTAAAAGAAAAAAGAGAGAAAAATATAGGGGCCCCGTATGTACAGGGGATACATTCCAGGTCGTCGTGTCCCCCCCCCACCCAGGCTCTTACTTTTGCTTGAGGAACGTTCATTTCTTCCTTAAACAAACGCGCTAAACAGCCTCCTGTTGCTTATTGCAGGCAAATAGAGCGAGACTAAGGGCGCAATCCGATCCTACTTATGCTGCCGTTGTAACCAGCAGCGCAGCGAAAACGGGAGGCCCCAGAACAGAAAGGGGATTCAAATCCCCTCCAAAACGGGAATTCAAAGGGGATTTGAATCCCCTTTCCGTTCTGGGGCCTCCCATTTTCACTGTGCCGCTGGTTACAACAGTGGTGTAAGTAGGATTGGATTGCGCCCTAAGTGCTAGATAAGTGCAAGGTTAACAGGAAGTGCTTCTGTTAACCTTGATGAGCCTATATAGCACTTAGTTTCGCACTACTTGCCTGCAATAAGCAGCAGGAGGCTGCTTTATCGCATTTGTTTAACAAAGACACGAACGTTCCTCAAGCAAAAGTAAGAGCCTGGGGGGATGCGCATGGGGGGCAGGGGGCCACCCGCTATCTGTGGATAAGTGAATCCATGGATATCGCGGGACCTCTAATAACATATCTTTACAATTTTCCTTCCCTATCACGAAGCAAAAAATAATAACTGTCAATCTCCAACTTAAAATATCAATCTTTCCAATTTATCTCTCCCACCTTTATCCACTAAAACCTCCCCCTCGAGTTATTTAAATTTATCCTTATTCATCAAATCCACAGATCATTACATCATTTTTTTCTTTTGCATGCAAAAAGTCAATGGGTGATTTCCAATTTCTCATAAAAATAGTTACTGATTTCTCTTTGACCAAAGATGTAAGTTTATCCATTTCTACCAACTCCAAAAATGTTAACCACCAATCCTCAATTGACGGTATTTCTGCATTTTTCTCTGTGCATAATGTAACCTCCCTGCTACAGACATGTATAAAAACAGTGTTGCACGAGTTATCTTCTGAATCTGTAGGTGAATCTGAGTCCAATATTTTTTAGCTTTAACACAAGTCCACCTCATATGAAAAAATGACCTTGCTTATTACACTTCCAACATTTATTCGAAGAATTTTTATACATCTTTGCCAATTTGTTTGGAGTCACATACCATCTCAATATCATTTTATATTTTTTTCCTTAAGATTAACATTTAGTGTAAATTACAATCCTTTATTCCATAATCTTTCCCATTGCTCCATTTGTAGCCCACTTTATCATACAGTCTTTTACCTGTTCTTCCTGTCTCATATTTCAACAATTTATATATTTTATTAATAACATGAACATCATCCGTACACAATTGTGTTTCAAATAAAGATATTTTCTTCAAAACCATATAACCTTTTTATCTACTTTAAATCTCTCTAAAAGTTCCCCCTGTATGAAAACCAGTAAATTTCGATTTGGCGACCATCCTTCCTTTAATAACAACTCGCATCTAAAAAAGGCTTCATGCAGATTCTAAGAAGAGAGTTTTGCAGGCTATGATAGTTGTCCACAGTGCATTAAGCTAATTGTGCTTAAGCCTTCAGTTTCAGGGGTTAAGCGCACTTCATTCTGTGTTGGATGTGGCCATGCTGTAGAACAGGGGTGGCCAGCATGAATGTTCCTGGCCCTTTAATGGTTGCATAGGTGGGGGCATTTCAGCAGTTGCAGCTGCTTTTGCAGCACCATCAGCTGCCAAGATTTTATCTTGTCATCATCACCATTTACTTCCAGGTATTTAGAGGCCAGAAAGTGCAGGTAGGAAGCTCTGGGCGGGTGAGAGGGCCCTTCTCAGTGTTCCCAAGAGGCTCGGCCAAAGGCAGGAGCCTCTCGGAAGCGAAAACGTACCGCCAAAAGTGCCACATCGTAGTGGAGTTCTGGTGGTCCGGCAGTCCGGGTATCACCAGCAGTCGGCCAAAGTACCACTGGTGGTACTAGTCACCGGTTGAGAACCCCGCCATAGAATAACTCTGCTCTCTTTTGGTATCAAAGTCTGCTACTGTTGCATAATGTGGTTTTATTGTAGCACAACATGAGAGGAGTCTGATAAAAAACTATGGGACTACAGTACTGTATTACAAAAAGCAGGTTATATGCTGAAAAATAAATAATAAATAATGAACAGAGCAGGAGCTCCTGTTGCACAACTTTCAGTTAAGAAATTCCTCAGTTGATTGACATAGTTATTTATTGGGGAGGTGGGTTCCTGCTTTATTTTGGTCTTTTTGCAAAATGGATTTTTATTCACATTTCATGAGTTAATTTGCTGCTCACCATGGGAACAGTGAACATTGTTTTTTTAGGGCTGGACTTGACGATGTTTGTATAGGACTAACAGCATGATCCTGGGTAATTAAACGCCAGGGGAGCACATGCTCCCTCAGCGCTGGATGTCGTAAATGCGCCATAAAGAACGTTTACATCACTCAGAGAGTAAGGACCCCCGGCGCTGAGGTCAGTGGCCCTCTCTCCCCCGGAGGACCATCCCTGCGCCCACTGGGTCAGGAAAGCCCTGCACTGGCCGGTGCAGGGGCGGAGGGCAGACCAAGGAGAGTGGCCTTTGGCCGAACTGGGCAGGGGAAGTGTGGGAATATTGGCGGTGAGCTCCGCCGATATCCCCAGCCCTCTCCCGACCCGGTTTGCCCTTACACCCAGACCCAGGCCTTGAATATACATCAGCTTCCGAACTGGCGTACATTTGAGTAGGCCCATTGGCCCCAGGCTTGCCAACACCCGGGGAAGGGGATAAGTGTCCCCTTCTCCTGAGGTGCTCCTGGGCTGCCCCAGGGCAGCCTGGAATGGCAAAAGGATACTGCAGCCAGTCATTTAGGCCGGCCGAGTTTCCTTACACAGGACTGGACTATAACTTAATGTTTTGTGTTTTGCTACGACATCTTTTTATACCTTTAATAGTTGTAATCCTTTAATTGGCACTGACAACTTAAGTGCTTGCTAATTATGGATGTTAGCTTCTTTCAGAAGGTTGCTTTAGATTATTGACAGTGAGCAATTTAAAAATATGCATTCCCTAAAAAATAATGTAACTAATAACCTCTTTGCACACCAGGGAGGAATATTCATTTGTCACTCCATCTCTTGTAGAAAAACTAAATTTCACAAGATGGCACTGTTGAGCTACCTTTTCCAAACATGCTAATCAGATTTAATCCTTTACAATTTCATGGCATTTTAAAAGTTTTTTGCTGTTAAAACATTTGAAATCTATCACATTATGTAAATTTTTTTCAATAGTTTGTTTTTATCTTTGCTGTAAACTAGTTTTTCTAGAAATTACCTTTTTAAAACAAAATGCAGTTTGAAAGTTTTGGGAATTTTGTTTGTAGCCAGTGGTGTTTGAAGCAGTATTTTAGGAGAAAGTCAGCTGAATTTCTGGAGAACTCCCTATACCTTACTTTTAGAAGAACCATTCTACCACTGTGGCAGACAGCATTCTGTTTTAAGAAAGGAACAGTACAGTATTGTTCAATGGGAATAGAAGGCATCTCTCTCTAAAAATACTGGGTTTTTTTTTAAGTTAAAGTGAGGTATGTGTGTTAGAGTATTCTCAAAGGGCTTTGAGCCATCTGGTGGTTTGACTTCATATGTTAAATATCACCTACGTTCTGGTGAGACATGCAAAGCCAAGGAGGTCTGGTCCCCAGAATATGTATTTCTCTGTTGCATCTTTTTAACCTTCTTTTCTTTCTCTAGATAGTTCTGCATTGCCAGTATATCATTCCGATGTTGGTACATGTTACAAGGCCCAATCCCATCCAACTTTCCAGGACTGATGCAGTCATGCCAACGGGGTGTGTACTGCATCCTGCATTGGGGGTGGGGCAGTCACGGAGGCCTCCTCAAGGTAAGGGAACATTTGTTCTCTTACGTCGGGGCTGCATTGCAGCTGCATCACGGCTGGAAAGTTAGATAGGACAATGAAGAAAAGAAATTGTCTTTGGTAGGTTGTTCGCAAAATGTCTCCCAGAAGTCCAGATTCACCCCAGGGTATCTGTGGATTTTCAGAGTTCCTTTTCCTCTTAATAAAGTAGGATTAATGTACCTAGGTCAGGCATACTACCACATACGTTTGGCTCAAATAATGGTCAGTTTGTTTAGTTTTGGAGGATTTAGCATTCTGCTTGGGAGTGTCTCAAACTTCCACTAATTTCAGTGTGGGTTTGAAATGCTCCATTAGGTCAAAAGGGCAAAAATATATCAAAGACGCTTCTGGTCAATTTATATAATCACCTGGATGTCTGTCCTCTTTATGTGTTGGAGGAGCAGGGGAGAAGGCTGTACCAGAAGAGTAGTGATGTATGCGCATACATCCAAATTGCACTAAATGCAAAGATTTGCAACGCATGTTACCTTTTGTGCATGCTAGAGGAGGCTGTATATGGGTTCACCACACAAAGAGGTGTTGATGACCAGGTGAAGGTATGAACTGGGTCAGCAAGTTCTACTCTGTGGAAATATTCTAAGAGTGAAAGGATGGCCACAATGTTCTACTATGCATTGGTAGAAACTTATTAACATATGGGACAATTTACCAACTCTGCATGCAGTAGCGTAATAACGTAGGGGGCCCTGATGTACAGGGCCCCAGGCGCCGAGCTTCCGGGGGGCGCTCACCTCGGACTCGAAGCTGGAGCACGGCGCCCACCCGCAGCCTTAACGGGCAGGCGGCGCTCCAGCTTTTGAGTCCGAGGAGAGCGTCCTCGTCGTCTAGGCAACGCGCACAGCGCGCCCCCGCATCCTCAGGGTCTGGTTGCCTAGACAACGACGCTGTTGCTCAACTCGGACTCAAAAGCTGTCCGCGGGCGGCGCTCCAGCTTTCGAGTCCGAGGTGAGCAACAGCGTCGTCTAGGCAACGTGCAGCGCGCGCCCAGACCCTATTGCTGCGGGCGCGCGCTATGCGCGTTGCCTAGACGACGAGGACACTCTCCTCGGACTCAAAAGCTGGAGCGCCGCCTGCCCGTTATGGCTGTGGGCGGGCGCCGCGCTCCAGCTTTCGAGCGACAGCGTCGTTTGACGTCATGTGACGTGTCACGTCACGTCCGGGGGGAGCTTGGCCAGCCCCCGCCCTCCTAGCCCCAGGCGGCAGGAGGGCTGAAGACGCCACTGTCTGCATGTTGTGTGCAAAGAAACAGGTTTCAGAACAAGTTGGTTTATTGTATTTTAACCTGGCAAGCAGAGCTCCTATGTACAGTACATAGGCTGCCCCAGTCATTTCAACGGAGGGAGTGGCTTTGTGTGTGCAAAGGGATGATTATTGGAACTATTCCCTCCATTGAATTAAATGGGGCAGCCATTGCAGGTGGTGTACCTCTTGCTGTGGTATGCACATGCAGTCACTGGATCAGGGTGCTCCGTTGGCTACAAGCCAGAGGATGACTATCAAGAACATGCCTGAAGAATAAAATTGCTGTTCCAGTAGAAGACTCATCTCAAATGTGAGAATAACGTGAAGTCCTAAACATATGGAGTATAAAGTAATCACTTCCATGTCAACCTGCCAAAATATTCCTGCTGTTGTTTATGTGTGTGTAAAATAAAGCATCTGCCTTTTCATTTTCAAAAAACGTGTGTGTTTCTAGTTTTAATTTAGAGTTATTTCTACTCTGTATTTGTTTATTATGGAGGTTTCTTTCTCTAAAAAAAAATACTGTATTAGAGTATCCAGAATATTGTGGGTGTTATTTATAATAAAAAAACGTTTCCTTTAGATATCTTGCTGTGAGCATCTTTTGTTTGCATGTTGTTTACTGAAAGAATGTTGTTCTCTGGCATTGTCTGTGCCATGTATCTGAATCACATGCATGAATCTCATAATTTTATTTTAAAGTAGTTCATATATCTGCAGCTGTCACTCCAAGTGTTTTAATATCTTTCTCTAAGTCTGTGACTCCCTTGATTTTGAATTTGATTAGCTGCCCTATCTAATGTCTTGCCGGCTAGATAACTGATCTATTATATGTTTAACATGCTACACATTATCTCTGTATGCAGCTATACCTTTAATTAGCTATAATGCAATACATATGTAACTTGAAGAGGCTAAAGTTTATGTTGATTGATGATTGGGTGAAGGCTTGAATAGTAGGGTAAGCGATCTGATCCAGGGCATAATTTAAAACTTGGTCAGTGCCAGAGACTCCTCCATAAATGAATTTTGGATCCTTCACTGCACCCATGATCTCCTCTTGTATTCCCCTCTCCCATTTTACCCCATACATTTTGTTTTGGTTCATCCCAGTGTGCCATGCACAGCAATCTCTGGGCACCTTTCTAGAGCCTAATACCTGGGTGCCTCTTACAGCTGAACTCTTCTGTGAATGTTGTCAGCCCGTCTGCATCCCCAGCATTCTGTGGCAACTTCCCCTTTCAAGCAAAAATAAAATGGGGTATGAGGTGATGAATGCTAAAGTCTTTACATTGTTCCTCTCCTTTTGTCCTCACAACAACCCTGTGAGGTAGATGACGGCGCAATCCTGCATAACTTTAGAGCGGTGGAGTGAGCACCGCTCTAAAGTGTCGCAAAAGTGCCATAAGGCACTTTTTCGACAACTCAGGTGTAAGCGGTGCCGGCGCAGAGGCCAGCACCGCTCACACTGCCGCATAACTTACCCGACTCCAGCCGTCGCAAGTAAGTCCTGCACCAGTCGGTGGGAGGGCGGAACAGGCTGGCGAGGGAGGGGGCGTGGATATCTGCGCCAAAATCCTAGGCCCCTTCCCGGTCCAAGCTGCCCTGACACCACCTCCCCAAATGAACACCTGGTCTGGACCTGGCATGCATCTGAGGAGGCCCATAGGCTTACACCTAGGGAAGGGTCCCCTTCACCTGAGATGCAGGCAGCCTAACAGCCCTGGGGCAGGCCACAATTGGCCTAGGATACAGCTGCTGTCCCTTTAGGCCAGCTGCGTATAGTTAGGCAGGATTGCACTGTGAGGCTGAGAGATAGTGACTGGCCCAAAGTCACCCAGGATAAGCTTCATGGCTGAGTAGGGATTTGAACCTGGACCTTCCAGGTCTAAATCCAACTTCCAAACCACTACTCCATCCTGTCAACAATTGAGTGGTGGGCCCACAGATTACCATACTGCTTGGGTCTTTCTGATTGGAACAATATTGGACTTTCAAAACTGCGAAGTTGTATGGGACTGCAGTGCATACAAGGATTGGACCGTTACATGATAATATCCTATCTAAATGATATGTGCAAAAGTGGAATTCTACTGTGACAGACGGAATGTAATAATGTTACGATTTCCTGCCAAACTCCTACCTGTCACTACTTGAAACCTTTACAGTCATATCTGTGAATGTTCTCTGGAAGGGAGAAGTGGGGCATTCGGAAAGATGGGTAGCCCCTCCCATCCGGAAGGCAGGGTCGGACCTCGAAGCTTGCTTCCTCTCCTTGGGAGGGCGCTCTCCTCAACCCAGTCCGACTCTGCCTTTCGCAGCGTTTGGTTGTGCTCTCGGAGCTCTTAGTTTAAGATTCAGAGATTCTCTGCGATTTGTCCAAGTTTTTCCTCTCCTCTTTTCCTTGTCTGATCCTTTCTCTGTTTCCATCTATCTCCATTCCTTCGTTTCTTACCACTTCGTTCCTTTCCTTGATTTTTCTACTGTGACAGACGGAATGTATTAATGTTACGATTTCCTGCCAAACTCCTACCTGTCACTACTTGAAACCTTTACAGTCATATCTGTGAATGTTTCTGAAGGCTGGATCTGTCTCTGAAAATAGTGTATCAAAAGCTGTTTTTTTGTAGGCAACGTTCTTCTTTTCTGTAAAAGGTTTAAAAGATTTCTGACTGCCTTTGATGTGATGGATTTGCTTTGATGGCTTTTTAAAGCTTTCTCTTTCAGAACGCAAATTTGACCTTAGTGCTGGCCAAATTATACGTACTTTTTCTTAACTGGGTTGTGGGGGGTGGGTGGGGGTTGTTGGTTGTTAAAAGAAACGTTGAGAACGGTGTCCATATATATTTGCATGTATGTACTACAACAGGGTTAATGCATGGAAATAGTTCTATTGGAAGAAGCTTCCAAATGAACAATTGGAAGCACATGAGAGGGAAGAGTTATAAAATGGAGGTACATTCCAAACATCATAAAAAACATCCTAGGATCAGCTCATGGAGAGTGTCGTAACAGTAAATTTGGCAATTGGTTGGTGGAAGGGAAATCCAGAGCACATTAACCATGTCTACCTATCCTGTGGTCGTTACTCGGTTGTCCTACCAAATGGTACTGTCGCTGTGGATTTATCCTGCTACTGAAATGTACCCCTGCTCGTCTCTTTATAGAGAGCGAACGTTAAATCGCTGGTAAGAACTGGTCACGTTCTTCCAGCATTTCTTCTCAGCCACAAGGGCTAACAACTTGATTTTGTTTAAACAAAAGAAAAAAAATCAAAGCATGAGGGTTCTTTATGTACAGTGCTAGAGATTGGCAGATGTGCCAACTATAAAAGAATGGGAACAAAAAAAATGAATGAATGTGGTACAATGGCTAATTGATTAATTATGTACATGTGGAGGAAGGAAGACGGAGAACAAATGTATTTGTGAAATTTTGGATCCCCTTTATGGCTTTTGGAATAACAAAACTTGTGGTAACAGATGTCTTTACATTTATTCAAGATGTTATAATGTCTCAAATTCAAGGTATTGTGTGTATTTTTAAAAAAAACAACCACCACCGTTCCCAGGAAGCAGGATTATATGCCCAGTGCTACACCCTGTGGCTCTTTTATGTTCCCATGGAATGATGTCATGCACCTTACAAGTCACCAAGACATTTAAAACTGTTTAGAAATTGCTGCTGCTGATACAACTGATGAGCTGCTGCTGAAACAAATGTCTTGGTCTTTAAGGTTCCATAAGACTTCTTTTTGCCACTATAAACTTACTTGGCTGGAAGTGGTTTAAAAAGTGAGGCCAAAACTAGACAACATAGGCAGGCATTTGCCTCCCCAAACAGCAGCTGTGTGGTCACCAAAAGAATCGGGTTCCCCTCTTTTCCTTAATAGTACAAACTATCTGTGTTCTTCCATCATGGCCTTGTGAACGATCGCCTCCCCCCCCATTTGAGATGGCCCTCCCTTGAGGTGAGATGGGCGGGCCTTCTTACACATTCCACCACTAACGGCGCAATCCAACTTAAGTTCTGGGTGGCGGACCTAGCCCCCCTGGAATAAGCCAAAGTACTTGCAAATGTGCCGTAAAGCACGTTTGCGGACTACTTTAGAGCAGGGCAGACATGCGCAAGCGGACTACTTTAGAGCAGGGCTGCTCCGCCAGCCGAGGACTCCACTTGCCGCTGGACCCAGGTAAGTGTGGATCCGGCGAGGGGGTGTGTGTTTCGGGCAGAGCCGGGAGGGCGGCCATAGGCCCAGCCGTCAGGGGCGGGGGTGGGGACATGGCGTTCGCCATATCCCGGTCTCTGCCGGGCTCCGTAGAGCAGCTGGGCTGTTACACGGCCTCCTCCGACTTCCGCCAGCAAAATAGCTGGCAGAAATCCAAGGAGACCTACCAGCCCAAGCCGCCATTACACTCGGGGAAGGGGACGGTTGTCCCCTTCCTCGAGTAGACTTTCTGCCGCGGGCTGTACAACATTTTGTAATGTGTTATAGTTAGTTTGTTTTGTTTTGTTGTAAATTACAGTAAGTCCTCACTTAAAGCTGTCAATAGGTTCTTCTTGGAAACTGCAACTTTAAGCATAACTACCTATAATGAAACCAATTTTACCATAGGCTAATTGATAAATGTAAACGTTCCTATGGCATTTTCCCATCAACTTTCAAACGAAATGACTTTAAATGAAACGACATTAAGCGAGGGCTTACTGTACCTCTGGCATCTCCCTTTGGGGAGGATTTCACATCATGGAAGGGGTTGGTAGAAAGACACACAACAGCATGATTTTGGGAGACAGGATTAGTTATGCTATACGTTACAGAAGGGGAATGAGGACACTGAAATGTCATTTTGGGCAGCAACCACGTGTGTATCATAATATCATCCAGCCTGACACCTTTAACCTTACCAAAGGTTGTGCCAATGGCAGCTGGATCGTGTCCAACAAAACTGGAATGTTGTTAATCTGCTGTTGCCCTTTCATAGAGGCAAGACTGTCTAACCAACTCTTCCTGGCTGACTAATAATTTGCCTTGAGTACTGCCAAGGCGTAGCATAGATACTTGTAGAACAGCCCTGACTTATCACAGCACATGCCATATTCAATGAAAATCTTGGCCTTGTTATTTCTCTCTGGGGCAAGAAGAAACATGAACATCAGGTTTCTCATGGAAAGAAGAAGTGGGCTATTCCGCTTAAGGAAAAATGGGCTATGTATCCCAGCCTTTGAATTCCACTGGGATCAAGCACGCAATAAAGCATTTTGCAGAGGGCTTTCCCTCCCTATTTTTTCTCCATTATGATTTTGGGATGGGTTTTTTCCCCCCCAGGAATAGGAGAGTGTTTTTATTTTGTCACAGAATATGTCTTGGAGATGCCTTTATACTTAAGGGACACATTGCTATTTACAATATGTTGAACGGCACTGCAGGCAGCTTCTGTTGTAAAGGTCTGGGTTGATCCTTTATTATGACAATTGCTGAGGAGAGGAGGAATCCAGCCTAGCTTTGCAATAAGCAGCCCTGTGGCTGTAGCTTCTGATTACATACTTCTGTCCTGCACCCTCTCAGCTTTTAGAGGGCCAATAATTATACAGTAGTGGAAGTGTCTTGTCAGCCAGAGGGCACAGATGCTTCACAGTTCTGCTACCCGCTTTTAAAGGTTTTTGTTTCCTTGTAACTCATTTCACACGCTAGCAAGGTTATGCTCAAAATCCTACAAGCTAGGCTTCAGCAATACGTGAACCGAGAACTACCGGAAGTACAAGCTGGGTTTCGAAGACGCAGAGGAACTAGAGATCAAATTGCCAACATGCGCTGGATCATGGAGAAAGCACGAGAGTTCCAAAAAACACCTACTCCTGCTTCATTGACTATGCAAAAGCCTTTGATTGTGTGGATCACAACAAACTGTGGCAAATTCTAAAGAGATGGGGGTACCAGACCACCTTACCTGTCTCCTGAGAAACCTGTATGCGGGTCAAGAAGCAACAGTTCGAACTGGCCATTGGTTCAAAATTGGGAAGAGAGTACAGCAAGGCTGTATATTGTCACCCTGCTTATTTAACTTATATGCAGAGTACATTATGAGAAATACAGGGCTGAATGAATCGCAAGCCGGAATCAAGATTGCCGGGAGAAATATCAACAACCTCAGATATGCAGACGATACCACCCTAATGGCAGAAAGTGAAGAAGAACGAAAGAGCCTCTTGATGAGAGTGAAAGAGGAGAGTGCAAAAGTTGGCTTGAAACTCAACACTTAGTTTTATTAATGTTGAGTTTCAAGCTAAGATCATGGCATTTGGTCCCATCAATTCCTGGCAAATAGAAGGGGCAGAAATGGAAGCAGTAACAGATTTTACTCTTTGGGGTTCCAAGATCACTGCAGACGGAGACAGCAGCCATGAAATTAAAAGACGCTTACTCCTTGGATGGAAAGCTATGGCAAACTTAGACAGCATAATAAAAAGCAGAGATATCACCATGCCAACAAAAGTTCGTATAGTCAGGGCGATGGTGTTCCCAGTAGCAATGTATGGTTGCGAGAGTTGGACCATAAGGAAGGCTGAGCGCCGAAGAATAGATGCTTTCGAACTGTGGTGCTGGAGAAGACTCCTGAGAGTCCCTTGGACTGCTAGGAGGTCAAATCAGTCAATCCTAAATGAAATCAACCCTGACTGTTCACTGGAAGGACAGGTACTGAGGTTGAAGCTGAAATATTTTGGCCACCTAATGTGAAGAGAGGAGTCTCTGGAGAAGACTCTGATGCTGGGAAAGATTGAAGGCAAAAGGAGAAGGGGAAGGCAAAGGATGAGATGGTTAGACAGCATCACCGATGCAACGAACATGAAAATGAGCGAACTCAGGAAGATAGTGGAGGACAGGAAGGCCTGGCGGGATATGGTTCATGGGATCACGAAGGGTCGGACATGACTTAACGACTGAACAACAACAACAGTTTCCTTGTATCACAAAATGGGTGAGAACAAAAGGGCATTTAGTCCAACATCGATGACAGAGACAGGGTTCACCAGCACTGCCAGTAAGGAAAAAAAATGCTTAGTCAACGATATCCTGGATTTGGATCAGTTGACAATGTCTCCCTCACTCACACATACAATGCAAAGCTATTTAAATCATTATTTGCAATGACACTTCTTAACAAGAAAGAAACATGTTACTGTATATTGACTTTGCTCACACATCTTTTTCCCAAGCAGCCTTCCAGTCTGACCTTTCTAAGTGACATAGGGTAAAAAAAAGTAGAAAGCTAATCTAGGACTGTAATTTAAGCACAGTTACAAGGGAGTAATTGAGCACAGTTACAAGGGGCCGCGGTGGCTTACTGGTTAAGATGCTGAACTGCAGACCAGAAGGTCAGTAGGACAGCAGTGCGAGACCCTAGTGCCGCGTGACGGAGTGAACTCCTGTCTCCTGTCCCAGCTCCTGCCAACCTAGCAGTTCGAAAGCAAGACACTGCAAGTAGATACATAAGTACTGCTGCGGTGGGAAGGTAACAGCGCTCCGTTAGTCACGCCGGCCACATGACCACAGAAGCTCTTCAGCCTTAGAAACGGAGATGAGCACCGCACCCTAGAGTCAGACACGACTGGCTTTCGAGCAGGGGATACCTTTACCTTTACTACAAGGGAGTAAGTCCCACTGAACATAGTGAAACTTACTTCTGAGTAAACATGGCTAGGATTGAAATTCACTGTAAGGATAGTATAATGCATGAGCAACATGGGCAGAGCAGGATGGCTTTTGAAGTGCAGTTTCTGCTCTCTGTAGATATCTGACGGAATGCTTTAGGAACTGGGCGTCCTGCCCTGGGGCGAGGGGTTGGACTAGATGACCTTTGGGGATCCACTTCCTTGTAATGAGTTGATTTTCTATGATCTAGTTCAGGGGTGGCCAACCTTCCACCATGAGGGCCTCTGTGTTCTTAAGAGTTGTGTAGAAGACAGAATCTTGGCAGCTGTAAGTGCTGATGGTGCTGCTAAAGCAGCTGCACCTGCTGAAATGCCCTCATTTATACTACCATTTAAAGGGCCAGCATTCACGTTGAAAGGTTGGCCACCACTGATCTAGTTCTAGTTCACACTCAGGTGCTAAACTTGTGTCTTGATTATACCACTTCAAACTTCAGGTAGGGCTTATACAATAGAATGCTTACTCTCTCTTCCTCCCCCTCCCTCCATATAGAAATCTAGCATGGCAGGGAGAAGGTTAGGGTAGAACCTTTCTACCTGAAATTTAGTTTCCTATTTGCAAGGATTGTTTTTACTTTTACTTTTATTTTGATGTGTGGAGGAGTCTTCCACCTTGTAAACTCCTGCCTGCAGTCTGAAATGGTACAGTGTAAACCAGTGGTGGCCAACCTTTTTATGACATGTGCCACTTTTAGTTTTTTTGTATCTTGGGCGTGCCACAAAAATAAATAAATAAAGTAAATAAATAAATAATAAATACCCGTGTTTTTATTTTATTAAATAGCCATGTTTAAATGAAAACAGAATCACCTTCAGTTACTTAAAGTTTATTGTTATATCATTCTTAGAGTACGTAACAATGAGCCAGGATGGTGTAGTAGTCTAATGCAAGTACACACACACACACTCTCTCTCTCTCTCTCTCTCTTTCTCTCTCTCCTCATGTGCTTCTGTAGTTTGCCCACACACACACTCTCTCTCTCACTCTCTCCTCATGTGCTTCTGTAGTTTGCCCTCTCTCTCTCTTTCCTCATGTGCTTCTGTAGTTTACCCTCTCTCTCTCTCCTCATGTGCTTCTGTAGTTTGCGCGCGCACACACACACACACACACACTCACTCTCCTCCTCTCCTCATGTGCTTCTGTAGTTTGCCCTCTCTCTCTCCTCATGTGCTTCTGTAGTTTGCCCTCTCTCTCTCTTTCCTCATGTGCTTCTGTAGTTTACCCTCTCTCTCTCTCCTCATGTGCTTCTGTAGTTTGCGCGCGCACACACACACACACACACACTCACTCTCCTCCTCTCCTCATGTGCTTCTGTAGTTTGCCCTCTCTCTCTCCTCATGTGCTTCTGTAGTTTGCCCTCTCTCTCTCTTTCCTCATGTGCTTCTGTAGTTTACCCTCTCTCTCTCTCCTCATGTGCTTCTGTAGTTTGCGCGCGCACACACACACACACACACACACACACTCACTCTCCTCCTCTCCTCATGTGCTTCTGTAGTTTGCCCTCTCTCTCTCCTCATGTGCTTCTGTAGTTTGCCCACACACACACACACACACACACACACACACACACACACACACACACACACACACACACACTTTCTCTCTCTCTCTCCTCATGTGCTTCTGTAGTTTGCCCTCTCTCTCCTCATATGCTTCTGTAGTTTGCCCACACACACACACACACACTCTCTCTCTCTCTCTCTCGGTAGTCACCCCAGAAGACTCTGTGGTGTGTAGTAGATGGCTGTGGAATACAATTTGTCTCTTTAATCCTCATGTGCTTCTGTAGTTTGCCCTCTCCCCCCCCCCCACACACACACACACACAATCTCACTCTCTCTCTACTTAAAATTAAAGTAAATTGCAAACCACGACAAAAAGCCTGGGTCAAACAGCAAGCCTCAAGCAACAAACAACAACAAATTTTAAAAGGGATGGACTGCAGTAATTTGCAGAGACTCCCCACCAGACCCCCTCCCCCCTCTTTTAAATTAGAATACCTTTGCGACGGAGAGGCTCCCTAGGGGCGTGAAGAAGAGCAATCGCAAGCTGAAGAGGAGATTCCTGGGTCAACGGATTCCTGGGTGGAACTTGCAAGCTTCCTCAGATAAAACAATTAGCCTCCTGGCGAAGAACAATTAGCCTCCATCGAAGAACAATCCAGCAAGCGCAAGCTGAGGAGCCAGCTTCCACGCTGCCTTCGTTCGCGCCTCTTTTGCCTCCCACTGCTAACGGCTCGCGCGCTCCTTCGGCTCTTGGCTGAAAGCCAGGAGAAAACAGCTGATTGGCGCTGCTGAAAGCGCCACCTGCAGGCTTCTGGCGTTAGGCCAGGAGCCGAATGAGCATGCGAGTGAGCAGATAGGCACTGGAGAAACACTAAGAGCAGGCACGGAGGAGCTTGGGGATCCAGAGAGCGCCCGCGACCGCGTGCCACCCGACGGACCTTCCCGTGCCACTCTGTGGCACGCGTGCCGCGGGTTGGCCACCTCTGGTGTAAACACAGGTTTTGAAGGCCAGCGGGTGGCGCAGTGGGTTAAACCGCTGAACCATGAGCTGTTGATTGAAAGGTCGGCAGTTCGAATCCTCGACGGGGAGCTCTTGTTGCTTGGCCAGCTCCTGCCAATCTAGCAGTTCCAAAGCATGTCAATGCGAGTAGATAAATAGGTACCGCTTGCGGGAAGGTAAACAGCGCTCTGTGTTCCAGCTGCATGCTACGCGCTGCGGCAAGGAGAGTCATGCCGGCCACATGACCACGGAGGCGTCTTCGGACAACGCTGGCTCTTCGGCTTTGAAATGGGGATGAGCACCACACCCGCGAGTCGGACACGACTGGACTTAATTGTCAGGGGTCACCTTTACCTTTAAACACAGGTTTACCACTTCACTGAAAACTAGGGCCAAGTTGTTATTTCAATTGGGACATGTACTTGTTGCCAATGACACAATATCACTGGCCGCACATTTCTTATTCTGCATATCCGCTCTTCCTCTTCCCAGCAACTAATTAAAAGTCCATCCATTCCAATTAGGGTAGCTAAAGAGCTTAACCGAGCACACTGTTTCTGAAGCTTACAAAATAAAATAGACCAGACTTGAACTTTTGTCCATCAGTCTTTGATTTTTCTGGTTCCATGCAGTAAATTTTTCATTTATTGCTGGATAAGCTGTAGTCTCATGTCTCACACTTCACAAGCTAATTTACCAACACTAATCCTTTGCAGTGTCATCTAGTTTCTTACAGTGCAATCCTGTCTACAATGAGACTGCTCCACCGGTCTAGGGTGTCGAAAACGTGCGGGAAGGTAAGTCCCCACCAGGGGAGGGACAGCAGGGGGAGGGCAGAACATTCCGGGAGGAAGAATTGGAGGATCAGGCCCAAAAAGGGGAAGGGATCTGCAGAGGAGGCCTCTGCCAATATCCTATCCCCCTTCCCAGGCTTGTTGGGACTACCGAATGTACACCAGCAAAATTGCTGGAGTGTATTTGAGGAGACCCATCGGGGCGGCTTGCACATTACTCGGGGTAAAGGAAGGGACAAACATCCCTTTGCTCCAAGGAGGCCGCCAGCTGTGCCGTGTTGTGAGCACCCCTGGGTGGGATGAGTGATTTCAGCTCGTTTGATTCGGTGGGCAAGCACCTGACTCCGGAGATGGAGAAGGTACCAAAAATGGAGAAAAGAAAAGAAAAGAAAAGGAAAAAGTCCGTGAATCGCAGAGGCGCCAAAATTAGAGCTCCGAAACAGACCAGCACTGGGAAAAGATAGATCTTTACTTTGCTAGCAAAGGACACGATCAGCAAGGCAGAAAGTGTACCAGATACAATCAATGCAAGAGTTTATATACATTTTCATTATTACAGGTGAAATCATGGAGTACATTGTTTGAAAGAATACATAATAAAGAAGGGCCAATGAAGGGAAGGATCCAAGAAGTTACACTTTGATACAGCCAATGGGAAGTTGGATTGAAACTTTGCACCAATGAGAACAGCAGCAGCGTGTATGAAACTTGGAACCAATAAGGGATAAACTTTATTAAAAGAACCAATGAAAAGTGTGGTGCTTTGTGCGACTGGGGAACCAATGGCATGATGGGTGGGGGTACTGGGTGGCAGGAGGTAATAGGATTAGACCCCCGCTTCAGGTGAAGCGAGGTTTTCCTGGGTTTTATGAATGGGTCCATTTGAGAAGCCTGCTTAACACAAAAGGCAGTATTTCCAATTAGATAGCCAAAAGTGCCACACAATGGGTCCCTGCCCCATGGTACCAAACATACAGTTCAAGACTTTGAATTGTTCCTGTCAATCAGGCAAGAGCCAGACAGGTAACTGGATTAGCATGTGAAACAAATGTAGCCAGGAAAAACAGGAACAATGGGAGAGTGAGATAGTGGGAGCAGGCACAGAGGGACAAGTTGCAATCAAGAGGCATTTTGAATAATAGTAACAAAGAAAGACAGAGACAATGATTCCAGGAGGTAGGAGATGGTGGAGATTGATGTAGGGAAGGTGCAGACCCAATGCGATAAGATCCTGAGGAAATGAAGTGGTGACAGTCTGACTCCTTGCTGTGATCCTGGGATTTCCCTCCTCCCTGGCCTCCTCCGACTCCCCAGGTAGAAGGCAGCCATTTGAGGCCAGCACAGAACAGGCTGATACACAGGAGTTATGCTTTTAAAATGGCTTCCCCTACTCCTTGCAGTGCAGATCTATGGCAGGAGATGCCCCCCGGGCTGTCTTCGTTTACCCTAAGGTTTCCGTCACGGGAGGAGGGGGAGGGACTCAAACCACTCTACAACCCTGCTCCTGGGATTCCAGAAGGATGCCCAGTTCCGAACTGGACTATTTACGGCTGCAGATCTATTGCATTGCTGCCAGGAGCCTCTCCGCTCCAGCTGGGACTAATCCCAACAGTGCGCGAGGATCGGGACCCTTCTGTGTAGGGACCCGTCTATGAGGAAGCCCCAATGATCCTCAATGAGGATCCGGTACATAACTCTGAAAGGAAACCCATAAACCACAGCAATGTAGCAGAATGATCCACTGCTTTAGAAATAGGTTCGTGTTCCTTTAAGCTGTCAAATATAAGGAAGAAACTGTGGAGTGGGTTAGTGGGTCAGAACGGATCGCGGTTCCGATAATCCTTTAATTGGATACACGCGCCGTCTGGTGGATCTTGGCTGAACGCCCAGAAAGGGGATTAAAGGCTTAGTGAGGTTAGAAGACTGATAGGATTAAAAGGGTACAGGGTGAACTTTGCTGCTGACTGCTTCACTGGGGGTTTGGAGAGGCTTGCGGCGTGCGCGTGCCTGGGAACTGTTGACCCTTGCTGGCGCGTGCCAGCTGTCAAAATGTGCGCGAGCTGGAAAGAAGCTGAATTCTTAATGCGCTTCGATAAACATGGCTATATCTCAGTGATTCCTTGATGGATTTTGATGGGGTAAAAAGGTGGGGGTTCAGGGGAGGGTGGCCGACGACACAAAAATATTGGGGTAGGGGTAGGGCCCTCACTACAGCCGGGGCAAGCCCAACCCTGCACAGGATGCTGCGGGAGCCTTATGTGCACCACCGCACCCTACTAGACAGGATTGGGCTGTTAGTTACTTGGCAACTTCCAGTGAAACTAGCTTATAATTTTGTATGTTAAAAATGCTCAAGTTAACTGACTCTGTTGCTTCAAACACTCACCCATTTACTCCTGATGTTGGATCCTGGTGGCACAATGCTATACACTGAGTAACAGCACAACACTTTTCCAAGCAGTGGCAGGGAATTGAGATGTGAAGGCTGGAGGGAATAGCCCTGCCAATCAAGCCCTGCTGACTTATCACACTAATACTAATAATAATCCTGCCTAACATTCCGGCTCCCTCTTAGCTACGCCAGTAACAGGCAGTTGTTGTTGTTTTGTTTTGTCTTTGGAGGCAGGCAATAGTAGCTCCAGGAAAAGGGCGGTAAGCTACATAGGGCACAGAAAGGCTATCCTGAACCACTGGAATATTGGAAATGTTTCCTAATGCACTACACTTTCTCTGTGAGGGTTAGAAATGTGAATTTATATTTCAGTGGGTGTTCTCAGGATGTCAAATTTTGCACACAGAACCAGATTCTGCATTTGGAAGCAACCCTGCAGACATGCACACAGCTCTGGTTTGTAACTTTTCTTTTTCGTTCTTCTCTTTGGAAAGCTTAATTTTTATGTTAGCCATATAAACATACCTGCCAGAGACAAAGGTTTCTCTACCCATTTTATCCTCCAGAAATAGGTTTCAAGGTGCGAATCACAGTCACAGGGCCTCTTTCCCCCCAATAGAAATCCCCTGGTACCATTCACATGCAGCTATAGCCAGACCACTTTCCAGTGACACCTTCTGACTTCAAAGGTCTACTCCCATGGGGTTGTGTGAAAAGACCATCACAGGTTACAAGCCATAAGCAACCTCCTGGTTTTAGAAGTAGGTTTTCTCTGTACCAGGTGCAAGGGAGTGGCAGCAGGAAACAGGTTGTCTTGTTGGCTGTGTGCTCCCTGAGGCATCTGGTGGGGACACTGTGTGATACAGGAAGCTGGACTAGATGGGCTTTTGGCCTGATCCAGCAGCTTCTTATGTTCTTATGTCATTTACAGGCATCCCCCCATCAACATGGCGTCATATGACAGATCTGTTTGCAAGGGTCTGTATGTGTATACTCCCCAAAGTATATGTAAACCAGAATAGGCTAGAAATTGTCAATGACTCTCCAGTTTGTGTGTACTTCAACAAATTGATTCACAATTTGAGAACAAGATCCATCATTTGCGTGGGGTGAAAAGAGGAAAAGCAATCTTTGTGTGGGAGGTTAAAATTATACCAAATAGCACTTTAATCATTCTATTCTTATCAGCTACAAAATAGAGCAGAGTTGTGGCGGGTGGAGGAGAGATGTGAGAAGAGGAATACCATAATGAATTGTCACAGTCCCTCGGGGGGAAAAAAACCCATCTTAGAACTATCTTTAAATACATGCTGAGTTTTTTTAAATGAATTATCCAGAGGATGTAGGAAGACGTAAGCTTTTCCTACAGTTCTTAGCATTCATGCTTATCAGAATGTGCGTCAGTTGTATGGCTTTTTGTTTTATTTCAGAATGAACTATTAATTTTCATCCGTAAAGCACCTGTTATTGACTTCCCACGGTATTCATGGTCAGTGCTAGGGCTCAGCTTTGGAGCATGTCTAATAATGATGAATCACATGCTTTATCCTGCCATTTCTCCAAGGAGTTTAGGGCAACCTACTTGGGGTTAGCCACAACAGCCACGTGAAGTGGGTTGGGCTGGAAAACAGTGACTTGCCCGAATGTGAGCATCATAGCTGACTGGTGTCATGCCACTGGGGACAGAATCCCCCCCCCCCCGCATCTGAGAATGAGGCAGCGGAGGAGACCAACTGGGGGCGAGAAATTTCTTCCATAGAGACCCCAACTCCACCTGAGCCTCTTGCACCAGGGGAACTCCAATAGCCAGACCCCACACCCTTTCCAGGGCTAGAAGACTTGGCTCCACTTCTTTCCTCTGATTTGGAGGAGTCCCTGAAGAACCCTGTGAATGAGTCACAGTTCCTCACCATTGTCAGAGCAAACGGCAGCAAAACCAGGCAAGGGCACTTTGAGTTACGCAACGCTTCCCTGGGGAAGGAGCAGAGCCAACTGAGTAGAGCCAGCCAACCAGCTTCAGCAGCTGTATATAAACACGCCAGTGAACATCAGAACTTTGCTGTATCCTGCTCAGAGTTCTACATCCAACCTCTCCTTCCTGGTTATCTCTTAGAGCTCTCCAAGGTGAGCATCCCATTTGGATCTGTGCCTGTTTGGACTCCTGCCACTCCTCAGAGCTGGCTGAAGTTCGGATATGCTGATTAGGCTTATGCCACTGCCTCGGACCCCTGCTCTGGCTGAATGCCAGCAATTCTACCTGGAATAGGGTAAGGATTTGAACACAGATCTCTCCAGTCCCAATGCAGCATCAGTGCCACAGAAAAGATGAGTTATTCTGTATATATGAACTTGGGCTGGCTAAGGCATCTGGTTCAGAAAAGGAAATGCTCAGGCCATGACACTCAGGCCACCCATTCCTGAAGAGACCCCCCAACAGTCTGAGAACATGCAGCTATATATAAGGTGGCATATAAATGCAGCAGGTGAAACAAAACAGTTCATGTCACCCCTCACCATCAGGCTTTTGAGAAATGGAACCAGACTTCTAAGGCAAGCAAATTTCACATCTCTCTCTCTCTCTCTCTCTCTCTCTCTCTCTCTCTCTCTCTCTCTCTCTCTCTCTCGCTCTCTCTCTCTCTCGCTCTCTCTCTCTCTCTCTGTGCATTATATATAACATGTGTGCATTATATCACACACATACACATACACAATGTGTGTGTGTTTCCAAATGAGTTTTAGATGTTTTATTATTTCATAACAATTTCATAATAATATTTTAAATTATTTTATAATTTGTCATAATTACATGATTTTATGTAATGATACACTTGACTATATTATTTCATAATTGCATATGTTCAGCCCAATCCTATTCTTCGCCCTGCCGATGCAGCAGTGCCAAAATGACTACAGTTACATACTGCTGAAGAGGCAGTTGTGGAGATCTCCTCTGGGTAAGGAAACAATCGTTCCCTTACCAGAAGATAAGCCTCTGAGGGGTGTGTGTGTGTGTGTGTGGGGAGTCTACTTGGACCTGTGCTAGCAAAATCGCTGGTGCAGGTCTGCATGGATCCGTGCCATGGGATCGGTTCTGGGAATGGGGTAAGGATTTGGCAGCCACTACTGCTGCTCAACCCGCCCCCTTCACAGACCTGATATGCCCCTCCCCCATTCCACCCTCCCCCACATCGTCCCACCTCCCCGCCTCCCATCGGCAGCTTCTTCCGGCTGCTCCAGAATGCTCAGGACTTCCTGCTGGCACTCCAGCAGTGCACGGTTTGCACACTGACGGATCACCTTTTATGGCTGGTGCTGACTGTGGTAAAGATGTCAGCGCCAGCAGAACGTGTGTTCCGCTGCCACCTGGCCCCATTAGAATTGGCCCGTTAGCTATGGAATTCTTAGTTTGGGAATTTTAAGATTATTGATTTGGTCTGAAGATGAATTAACTACACTGGAGTGGAATTGAATATTCACACCTTGCACACTGGGGCACATGCGGTTGCAGCTACACTCAGCTTCCCATTCTGATTTCCCCTAAAATATGAAACACCCTCCAGTGACTCCAGGATTTGGGAGTCCTCAGGCAAAGCAACCTTACAGTGCAATCCTATGTCTTCTACTCAGAAGTAAGTCCATTTAGTTCAATGGAATTTACCCCCAAGTAAGTATCGGATTGCAGCCTTACAACCCAATTCTATCCTTCCCCCCACAGCTGTGCCAAAAATGGGCATGCGGTATCCAGCGGGGGGGGGGCAGATTGGGGGGCTTCAGCAGGGAAAGGGGATTTAAATCCCCTTACCCCTGCATAAGCCTCTCACTCCGCAATGGGTCTCCAAGGAGAGAAAGGGGGTGGGGAGGCTGCTGCCAGAGGGGAGAGGATCATCTGGCGTGCACCATCATCACTGGATCCTCCCACAGCCTCCCTCCCACAGCCTCCCTGCCCCTGTCACTCCCCCTCCCTGCCCAGTTTTACCCCATCCCCATTCCACCCTCCTCCGCCCCCTCTCGCCTCTCCCGTTGGCTTACCTGCTCTCACTGGTGGTGGGAGAGCTGACGAATGCTGACGGGAGAGCTGACAAGTGCAAGAAGACTTTGGCTTTCCTTCTGGCATCCTGGCAGTGTGCTACTCAGCGCCCTGCCGGAAAGCGCTTTATGGCACCTTTTCAGCAGTCACTGTCAGCAGAACACATGTTCCACTGGCGGCAAAGTCCAGTAGGATTGGGCCATTAGTGCCCTCCTGTTACCTTGGAAAGGGCAAGGCAATTGAAGACTATGGAGGCAGAGGTGCTATCAGAGATAGGCAGTGGGCTCTTTTGAAGGCCCCAGGTCCTCAGCAGCTACCCTGTGGGGCTGACCCCCGATGCTGGCCCTACTCTTGGGAGCAGTTAATAAACATTTGCTTTTAGGCAGGTGGCTTGCCACATTAATAGGGTGCATTTGAAATAGTATTTCATATTTTCAGAGGATAAATTTATTTCTGGGGTAAGTGGATGGAATCCATAGAAAGGTCTTTATCAAACTATCCAAAACAATTTGCTTTTGGATTGGGACAAGACATAAGAAATGTCAGTCCACACAGTAACGTATAAAGAAAGTGACAGTAAATCTCAGGCCTGTAGGCAGGATTATAATAGGATACATCACAACAGGCTGTCATTCAAAATGAAAATTTTATTGGAAATGTTATCAAGTGCGCTGCTGCCTTCTCATGCATTCATTTACTTCCCTGAAGCAAAAAAAAAATGGGTTTGCTTTTACAGCAGCACAGTAGCAGGCAAGTGATTCCCATAGATTGTCAAACCACAAAACTAGCATCCTGCATTTCAGAAGCACACCCAAACCATGGAAGTGTTTATGAAAAATCCCATTAATCAGTTCTCTGAGTAACGGACATTGAAGCATTTTGGATTATGCCATCCCGATATATAGCCCAAGATATGATTTCCAATAGCCCACTCATCGCCTCTGGAGTTCATTGCAGTGCAGAAGCAATTTCCCCTGCAGCATTCTGTTGTTTGCTCAATGGAAGGTATATAATCCAACTATATTTTATTCCTAGTTAATACAGGAGACTCTTAAAAAGGTCACCAGCATTGCAGAACTGAAGGTTAAGGGTTCCGATTGCAACGTGATAGGTATGCATCTCTCTTTTGGTTTTCCTTACACAGGGGCAGCCTCGCATGGCAGCTGATCCATTGCTCCTCAGCAATTCTGCCATCAGTCCTCATCAGCCAAGTATCTCGTGTGCGCGCACGCACGCACTGTGAGCACCTCACTTTACTGTCCTTGGCCACCACCACTGGTTCTAAGCTGGACATACCGGGAGTAGAACCTCTCTGTTCCCAGCCTCCTCCCCACTGATGTCTCTGGCCAGTAGAACCAGCAGCAGCAGAGGAGGGGTCATGTTGTCCCCCTCCCCCATCCTCATCCTTGCACATGCAAAAGAAGAGGAAGGAGCAGAGCCTGGGCAGGCAGTCGGCCAGGGGAGGTAGCAGGTGGGTGCAGGCAGGGCATCAAATGCCACTTTGATGGCCAGCCTACTTTGGGCAGTGGCAGGGGAGAGGGGAAGAATATTCATTCTAGAAATAAAATAGCAATTGCATATATCTTGGCTGCTCTTGATTCTTCTTCCCACAGCCCACCACTTGCAGTGGCCATTTCAGCCAGCATGGTTACAAAATAAATAGAAAATTTATTTAATTAGAAAATAAAATGGAAATTCCCTTCTGCATTTCTGAAATAGCTATTTTTTGAAGTTTGAATGAGGTGTGTGATAAGTAAGAAAGTGCCATTGCATTTCTGATTACTCACCATTATATAATGTTATAAATAGGTGTGACAGGAGGGAGGGGACTTGTTCTTTGTTGACGTCACAAAGGCCCTGATGCCTACATATTCAGACAATCTTGCTATTTTTGGCTTTTCCTGCTGCACTTCTTCAGAAAGAGAGGGTTCTCATGTGAAAGTTGGTAGATTCTTTACACATAGGTATCACCTATGACCTTCCCTTCCTTCCCAGCTTCCCAGCAGTATCTTTCCTGCCTATGATAGCAATGTGGTTCAGGAGTTGCAGGCATATTCATAAGGTATCTATAAATATAGAGCTTAAAAAAATCTTCTCAAGTTATTTAATGTGGCCAGCCTACTTTGGGCAGTGGCAGGGGAGAGGGGAAGAATATTCATTCTAGAAATAAAATAGCAATTGCATATATCTTGGCTGCTCTGGATTCTTCTTTGTAACGTTATTTTTTGGAGGTCTCAAACACCCATGCATTTGTGGTTTTCCAGTTATGATCGCATTGTGCAGAAGCTCCATTATCTCCTCCTGAAATATAAATGAGAAAACTGTATCTCCACTGGTGAGTGAGTGAGATGCTCCATGGAAGGCTACGCTGCAGTCCATCAGACCCGTCTATTCGAATTGGAGTTGTTTCCACCTGGCAAGTTTGACAAACAGAAAAACATGTACAAGTCAGAAAAGTCTATAACACAAACCAAGAGATATACACATTTAAAGGCTGACCTGGAAAACTATCAATGCTATCATTGACTGATGCTTTAGCTTTCCCTTGTTGTTACGTTCTTAGGACTTCTGCAGACAATGACATTTTTGAAGATATGGACGTGCTCTCATTCTTAGGTTCCACATTAAGAATATATTATTTCTTTTTTTTATCCTACCAACATTTGAGCTCCTCAGGATGGCTCACAACAAAAATAAATGCCACATATGTAACACGTACTGTATACCTACATGAACATGATATTTATTTTTCCGGATGTTCTTCTATCGCTAGGAAGCCTATTTTTTCCTGGAGATTTCCAGCACCTCCTCTGGAGTGTCCTGCTAAGATCTATAAATGGCCCCTGCAGAACCACAACCAGTGCGCTACTGTCATAGACCTGCGTCACTACCCGTGGAACTGCTGGATTGTGCCTGAATGCCACCAATGACAAGATACAATTATCCCCACCTCCACTGCATGTCCATGAAGCTTTGGAGCTATTTGTTAAGTTTTACATTCTTGTTTTGTTGGGTAAAGGGTAAGCAGGACTTATTCATTTCATTGGAAGCACTCTTGGAAAACAGCAATACAAGGTTAACCCTTCCCCCCATAGCAAGTCTTTGCTTTATCAAGAAACACCCTTATTTCCATTTGTGTGTTGAAAGATGTAACGCCTTCCTCTCAATTCCAGTGCTAGAGTGCACATCCCTCTTTTTTCTTACAAACAGAAGGAAACAGCGAATCGGTTATTCTCTCACACTTGTGAAAAGCTTTGTCACTGTAACATGCCTCCCCTATCACACTTGTATGGTGATCACACGGCTGTTCCAGAATTGGAGTCAGACCTTTTCCGGGTTTAGGGGCAGTCTTTGGCAAGATGTCTTCAGTGCCCCCCCCCCGTTAACATCTCCCTGCTCCTCCCCATCCACGGTACAGAGGGAGAGAGCAGGGGAGTGAAAGGCACCAGCTGCTCCTGGCTATTGTTGTATCTCATGTGAGCAGGTGAACCATCAAAGATGGCAAAAGAGCAGTAGCCGCTACCAATCCTCTCCCTTGGTGGTAGTAGTGGGGAAGCTGCCACAATGAGCAGGACAGCAGTGAAGAGGAGGGGGCTCACTGGAGAGCATCCCATCCGCCCCACCACCCAGAGTGAGAGAGCAGGCAGCAGTGGTTGCTTCTGCTTCTTGTCAGCAGTAGTGGGGCACTGGTCAGCAGTGGGCTCTCCTGAGGAACTGCAACCATGGCAACGGATGCTCAGCTTGACGCCAGGCCCTGTAATGCCTGGTGAGCTCACTGCGCAATGTGACATCACCAGGCTGTGAGTTTCCTCACTGCTGCTCCTCATCATTGTTTGCCACTGGTATTTATTTGGTTTCTCTCTCTCTCTCTCTCTCTCTCTCTCTCTCTCTCTCTCTCTCTCTCTCTCTCTCTCTCTCTCTCTCACACACACACACACACACACACACACACACACACACACCTTTCCATCTTAGAAACAAACACAAGGCACTCACCACGTGTGCATGTCCTGGCCTCTCCCCTGCCTTACCTTACTGTGCTCTGCAGCTTTTAAGCAGTTTATCCTCCAGTACCAGATGCGAGCCTGGCAGAGAGGAATCTGCATAAAGCAGCTGAACCCAGAGAAGTAAGGCAGGGGAGGGATGGTTTTGCCATTTGTGTGCTCTTGGCGATATAAAAAGAACCCACTTTATAGGTGAATGGATCAAGCACGGGTTTAACAAGCACACTGTCCCCCCCTAACGTCTCGTTTAGCCCATAGTCTAGTCTTCAAACACCCTTTACAGATCAGCACCTTGGACAGAAACAGAACTTTTCCTTATAAAGTGGAGAGCTTCCAGTAACTGATCTGCTTTTTCCAGCAAGGGTCTTGCAGGAGTAATAGCTGGAGGCATAAAATCACTTGAAGCATTTTACCTTTAAACTGCCAACAGGATGGTTTCTGGATTGTCGCTTGGTTACTACTGGGGACTAATTATTGAAGGCTTCTCAGCCCATCTCCCCTCTCTTTGTGCGTGCAGCATTTTCTCTTATATTTCTATTTTCTGCCATTGACTCTGCAGCACTGAATCTCAGATGACAGCTTTCAGCATAGTCCCCCAAGACTTCATTATTCTAAAAGGGAAAAGAGAAACATTTGCTTGCGCCTGCATGGCATGTGCAAAGAAACGTGTGGGCTGAGCTGCATTTGCAGACAAAAAGAACACACTTAGGCAGGGTAATTGAGCAGATCAGTACAATGATGATATTGAACGATATCAAACTGGAAAGCTGAAGTTACAGTATGTGCCTTTGTAAACAAAATTAGTGAGCTATTTAAAATGGCATTATTAACATCACTGTCAGCAAACGAAAATGCTCAAGAACTCCGAGAAAAGCCCTGATATATACAGTATATAAAAAACCCTCTGTCATTTTTTTTTTGCTTAAAGTTGTGTTTGAATCAGAGGTAATATAATAGCTGTGCAATGAAAAATGGACAAGGCTGTTTTAAAGTTTCCCTGTCAAAACAATTCTTTTTTCAAAGATAGAGTCGTTCTACTGTAAAATAAAAGGATCACTTTCTTCAGAAGAAAAAAAAATACAATCTCTGCCAAAGATTTGTATTAGTTCTATTGTGCAAAAGGAGAACTGCATAAAATAGCCTCACAGAGGCATTTAGGGAAATTGAAGGGGCCAGCATAAGAAATATCTAATTATAGATTTTTCCCCTTAGGACTTTTTTTTAAACCAATCGAATTACACACATTTTCAGCAGATGTTCATGAGCCATTATATACACAATAAAGATTATGTAAGCTGAGGCAAGCTTATGTTTGGATTCAGTGTCACAACTAAGGCCTAGTTCTCATAAGCAGCAGATGGTGATAAACCTGAAGTGGACTGTACCACTTCAGACTACAGCTGGGGGCTCACATCACTGAATGATCTGCTATAATAAACCAACCAACCAACCAACCAACCAAAAAACCCTGTATGCAGAAAACTAGAATTCTTCTTCACTTTCTGATATATCAGTTTTCTGTGTGCGGGGAGGTGCTAATGGTTGTTTTTGAACGGAGGAACTTTCAATCATATGAAATACCACTTGCAATCTGAAGTGGTTCATTTCCAGCACAGACTAACCACCTCATCAGCTGCTTGTGGAAAACCCGGCTTAAATGTTGCTGGTGTGCATCCATGGCATTTATATGTGGTGAGGTGGATATGTTTTGTTGTAATAAAAGCAACAGCTAAAATAAATAGCAATGTCACACTTCACAGCTAGATATGGGTTTCCGTCAATGGCTAAGTCAACTCTTTCAAAATGGGAATCAAGGACTGGCTTGGGTAGCAGTCAAATAAAGATGACCGGTCCAAAAGTCTGGTACCGAGGACTGTCGACCACCCTCCGTAGGCTTGGGATCAGTCGTCTAGTCAGGAAGTTGGCAAAACAGTTTATTGTCATTGTCAATTTCAAGCACTACCAATGTCGCTTTAATTAGACAAGCATCATATCAGTTCAACAGCAAATGTTAGGGCAGATGTACTATCCTATTTAGTATTTCAAATCTGCCAGTGGATGCAGGTTCCCCTTACAGCAGTCCGTTGGCTGAGTCTATGAGTCCCAAAAGAACATTACAGGCGGGCCCCCATATCCGCTGGGGATATGTTCCAGGCCCCTCCGTGGATACTTGAAACCGTGGATAAGAGCGAACACCCCCTCCATGGTTTCCTGAGCCCCCCCCCACCCTGCCTCCCCTGCAGGCAGGCATGCTTGCCCCCCCCAGCTCTTATTTTTCTTTCAGCAGGCTTTGTTTCTTCCTTAAAACAAACAGAGAAGCAGCCTCCATTGCAGGCAAGTATAACGAGACTAAGTCCTAGAGAGGCTCTGCAAGGTTTCTGTTAACCTTGCAGAGCCTCTCTAGTACTTAGTCTCGTTCTACTTGCCTGTAATAAGCAGCCAGAGGCTGCTTCTCCTGTTTGTTTAAGGAAGAAACAAAGCTTACTGGGAAAAAGTAAAAGCCTGGGGGGGTCCCCACGATCCGTGGATAACTGAAACCGTGGATAGTGAATCAGTGGATATGGGGGCCCACCTGTATTAGGTATGTTTTGTTATTAAACAGTTGTCTAAACAGGGAAACAGATGACGCAATAAAGGATGAAAAAGTGATGAGGTTATATTGAGCGTAGATCACTACTATTAACTGACATGGTAGGTTCCCCCCTTTTTTAGCCAGAAATATGTGCTGTGAAGCAGCAATTATTATGTCCCTGCTGTTTATGAGAAGCTTATGAATCACGATGAAACACTCCACCACCTGCACACCTATTTTAAACTGTGTTTAAATTATGCTCGTATCCATCAATTTTAACGTCACTAACTTCCTTAGAAAATGTTGTGTGTGTGTGTGTGTGTGTGTGTGTGTGTGTGTGTATTGTATATACTGAAAGCTGAAAAATGTGTAAATTGTCAAATATCTCAAAAAACAATAAGATTCTGAACTGCAACTCATTCAAAGTATTCACTTTAAGGAACAAGGCTACTCTTCATTCTGCCTTGGATTGTGGCCAGTGGTTTCTCTAAAGCAAAATATGCGCTGCGTATTTGAACTCTGATTCTTTCAAGTAGATTTTAAAAAAAAAATTAAAAAGTCCCATATAGACTCACAGCACAATCCTATGCATGCCTACTCAGAAGTAACAGCTCAATCCTCCTACATAAGGATCCGAGGTTGGCCCATTCATCCCCTTTCCCCGGTGTAGGGCTGTTTGGACCCAATGGACCTCCTCAAATGTATGTCGGCTCGAGAGCCAACATACATTCGGGACAGCGGGGTAAGGGCTGCTGAGACCACGAACGGGTGCAGGATATCAGCAGAGTTCTCTGTCGATATCTCCACCCCTCCCAGCCTGGCTATCCCAATGTCTGCCCTCCCTAACTGCCCAGCACCCCCTCCCCCCACCCACTGGCGTCGCTCTAGGTGTGGTGGAACGCTAAGTGCTGCCCCACTTTAAACCTCCGTTACAGCTCCACAGGAGTCTCCTGCGTGTTGTTTTCGCTGCCTCGAATGGCTCCGAAGGCGAGGGGGCGGGGCCGCCTCTTGCGGAGCTGTAACGAAGGTTCAAAGTGGGGCGGCACTTAGCGTACCGCCCCACCTAGAGCGACGCCAGTGCCCCCACCCTTGCACCAACTGGTGCAAATCTCACCTGCTCCAGCGGCTGCAGGGTTGGTCCAGAGGCGGTGCAAGGGTTGCCGACCTGCTCGCCGGTGACCCTTACTTCCCATGTGCCAAAAACTTTACAGCTTTACAGCATGTTTGCGACACCCAGCGCCTGCAGAGCACATGCTCTGCAGGCGTACCTTAGGGAGGATTGCACCGTAAGTCCCATTGAGTTTAATGGGAAAGTGTGTCTAGGACTACAGCCTCAGTTTCTTTCCTTTGTCACTTCTGATTGGAGAAATATGCAGAAGGAGCCAAGTTTATTTATTTTATTTATTTATAGGATTTGTACCCCGCCTTTCTCTCACAAGGGCAACCAAGGCGGCTTACAATAAAAGCATTAAAATACATATATACGTTTAAAAACAGGAAATTAAAACAGTTAAAACAATTAAAACAACCCCAGTGGGTCATCCACATTTACATGTTAAAAGCCATCTGTTAAAAAGCCCGCCCGCCATGTCAGACATCAAAAGCTGATCTAAATAAAAACGTCTTAAGGCCCCGCCGAAAGGCCTCTAAGGAGGGAGCCGATCTCAATTCCAGGGGGAGGGAATTCCACAATTGGGGCGCCACTGCCGAGAAGGCCCTGTTCCACGCCGCCATCCCCTTCACCTCCGTCAGTGGCGGCACGGTTAACAGGGCCCCCCCTGATGACCTCAGAGTACGGGTCGGATTATAAGGAAGGAGGCGGTCCCTCAAATACCCTCAAGTTTAGAACCAAACACCCCTCCGCAAAGTGCTTCACATGTTCTCTTCTCACTTTCGAGGAGAAAAGGGGGAGTGGCAAAAGGAGAGAGGAAAGATGCCCAGGAAACAGGCATTGTGATGGTGATGAGGGGAAACACAATGACCTGTCACTTTTTTTTGTAACCTTGCAAATAGGTTCAAAACATTACTAGCCAACACCTATTTTTACTAGCCCACACATATCTACATCTAGTGTTTAGCAATTCTTGGCTTACAAGACGGGCAGCGCAATCCTGACTAATAACCCGGCCGGTGGCCCAGGGCCGCCTGCCGGATCCTGAGTCCAGGGTGCCCATCAGTCGGTGGGCTGGAGGTCTACTCAGGGAAGGGGACGCTCGTCTCCTTCCCTGGGAGTAAACCAGGGCCAGCCCTATCAGCCTCCTCGAATTTCTGCCACCCCCCGCCCCTTCCTGGGCCGGCTAGGCCAATGGCCCCCCTCCCTCACCTGCCAGACTGCCCACACGGCCACCGATAGGAGAGCTTACCTTCCTCCGGCGGCTGCTTGTTGGTCCGGCAACGGAGTGAGGGAGGCCTGCCTTGCGCCGGCCTCCCTTACTCTAAAGTAGTTGCAAACGTGGTTTATGGCACGTTTGCGGCACTTTAGAATGGTGGAGCGCACGCTCCGCCATTGTAAAGTTACCCAGGATTGTGCCCCCAAAGAACTAACTTCTGGCAATGTCACTTCCTGCTTTGGGCTGATTTATTACCCAGTCAACCAGGCAAATAAGTCATGCTACCATGGCACGTTCTGTTTACTCTCCACATCACTCTGTCTATCAGAACTGGGATCAGGCTTATGCAATGTCCTGTGCTCAATTTTGTCCTTGCTGGTAAACAATTGTTTTCCTTTTCTTCCACATGAAAGAAGTTGCTGAGACTATGGAAACTGTATCACACACTTTTAAAACGGGTAGTTCATGGAAGATTAGAGCAATCTTATGGTGACAGAATCAGTGTACATGGTAACTTACTCACTCCTGGGATACATTTCTGAAAAGAGGATCAACCAAACTGTCAAGTGCTTAGTTATCTAAAAATCTACGTGGCAAGAACTTGCGACGTACCTTGCAGAAATGGACAAACTCACAATTTTAATTAAAGAAAAGTCCCAAAACCTCTCTGAATAATTGGAAACCACTTATTGACTTTTTACGAGAGAGTGAGAACAATGACATGATGATATGTGGATTTGATGAATAGAGCGTTGGAGACATTTTGGCTTAGTTGGATAGTAAGTAGAAAATAGAGAATAGTATGCTGGTAGGATATACAGTACTGCTTCGCGCTTGCTGTAATCTTTTGAAATATTATGTACTGTTTTGTTTTAGCATTATATTAACAAATAAAATATATATTGCGGGAAAAAATAACTTACGATGGACCCTGCTGAAGGAGCCATGACTGACCATGGTGATTTAGCATATACAGTAGACTGAATCATCTGGCAACTTTGGAACCTTATTATTGGATATGTCAGACAATCAGGAGGCTGCTGTATCCTATTCTGTGTCCAGGCTGAATATCACGACACCTATACAAGAGAAAGTATATAGGCCTCCTGGCCAAATGGTGATACAGTACTTGGAAATGTTGTAATTGAACGTATTATTTTTAAAATACTTATAGCACATCTTTCAAAAAAGGTCTCTAGTCACCTTACAGGACATATCAAAACAACAGTATGGATTAAAACATCATATAAGTTATATGATGTAATGAAGAAATCTCATTAATATAAGTCACAACAACCCAATTCCAGTGAACAGCAACAATCAATTCCAGCTAGCAGCAACAATCAATATTGCCACTTTGCTACTGGAGACAATCTGAACTGCTCCCACAGTCAAGGAAAGCTCTTAAAATGATTACCTTCCCCAATAAACTGAGATAGTAAATAGACTCCCTTACCTATCCAACCCTCCTCCTTAACATCATCTACCTCCAGTATAAATATTTGCGGTCGTCCACAGCATTAATTCCACATGTGGCACAAAGAACCAAACATAGACAAATATTATCCAATTTCCAAATTGTTCTAGTTTCCAGTATTAATCGGACAAGAGGATTTCGAAAAATGAAGAGGAAAAGACAACCAGGCTTCTAAGGGAGTGAACTGCCTTGTCTCCATTGCAGGCCATGTGGATACCACACTCTCCATATCCAGAGATAGTGCCCTGTCACAATAATTCACCATATTAATTAGTGTTGCTTGAGATAGTGCCATGACATCGGTGCCAAGCTCCAGAATGAAAAAGACCGCCACTTACTTCAAGACCCTGCAGAATTTAAAATCAGATAAGAAAAGGGGAAAGAGCAGAGATCTTGAAATTGGGACATCAAATGAAAGCATGGAGTTCTACTGAGAAATATTGACTTTGAAGAAAATGTGGAAATACTGTATTTGAAAGATGCAGAAAATCAACAGTTCATGTAGACTGTGCAAAGGTAGAGTTTTCAGCCACTGCCATGGCTCCAATGGATCAGGAGTCACTTGTCCATCAAACCTAACAGTGAAGGAGGGCTGCTGGAACATCTGGATGATTCCTCTTAAGCTGAGCACTTAACCTCACTTCCAGGAAGGGAGGTTGTCTTAAGCTTAGGCTGGTATTGTGACAATTCCTTTAGCCTTTAGGTTTACCAGCCAATCAGGGGATGGAAAAGTGGAATTCTCCGAGTCTCCTGGTTCCCACCTGCCAAAGCTAAAGCCAAAGGCCACTTACTGCCCCTGTGGTTATTTGCTTCTTCCTTTGGGAGATGGGGAAAGAAAGCACTTGGAGTGAACCAGGTAAGTCATGTGTATAAATGAACATGTGCCTGTGGAGAAGCAATAATGGAATAAGTGAGGTTAGTGTTATATGCATGTAGGGTGGGCTGTGCATCAGCCGCATTGTTAGGCCAGTGCCACTGGTATATGCCACACCAGGCACGGTGCTCTGGGTAGGTATAGCCATTGCTCCCGACAAGGCCCAGGTCGGTAAGTGGACCTCTGCGTTCACCACTGGAAGGGCCTTCCTGCCTGCCTGCCCTTGACTCTGTTTGGCTCCAAATTGAGCCACTCCAGAAGCAACCGGCGGTGATGTGATGATGTGGCAACGTCATCGCATCACCGCCACCCTACGTCCGGACTGCTGAACTTCTGTAAGCTCCGCACCAGGTGGGAGTCAGCCTAGTGATGCGGCTGCTGTGCATGTGTGCATGTGTGGGGGGGGGGGAGGAAATGAATGTATGTGTGAGTATTTTTCTGAAAAGAGGCGAGTGTGTATTTCGGCAGGAGGGGAGGGGGAAAAAATGAAGCGGCTGTGTTCTACACACTGCTTCTCCACTGCAAATTGGCCCTGAAGAAGAAACCATGGCTAGGCATGGAAGTAATGAGATTGAGATGGAGCCTCTCATTCTGCCCTCAGGGTGAAAGAAACACCCACCCACTGGCTCCTCCTAAAAAAAAAAATTGACAAGAGCTCCACATAAACAAGTTGGTGAAAATCTCCTTGCATACCTGCAATGTGTAATGCTGGTAGCAGGACTGTGCTCTTTTCCTGGAAATCTCTGCTATTCTTGTCTTTACCTTAATTGAGCCTTATTCTACTTGACCTGTGGGGATTATTGTAGCATTGTCTAGAAAAGCAAGTGGTCACTAAGCATTTCTTTTCTGCGGCATCGCATGTAGTACCAGAGGTCTTAAGCACAAGGTTTAAGTCACTTTTTCATGGTTAATTGGAGCTGTGCTGGGTGTCAGTCTGGCAGAGTCTGCATGAAAATGAGCCCATTAAAATTCCAGGCAAATCTCACACAGACATTCTGCGCCTCATCCAGTGGAGCAGGAATGCATTTGTTTACCGCTGGTCACATGTTACGGCTCTCTGAGATGCCATTTGTCAGAACTTAGTATGATCTGTTGGTGTCACAGCAATAACTTCCAGATTAAAAATGCAAACATTCGGGAGTAGGGAAACTGTTTGGCCTTTCAAAACACACTGCTGCACATTGAAGGGCTAGCAGTCACTTTGGGTGAAGCTGAGGAAGACAGACATACGATGATGGTCATTTGGAGAGCAGTTAATTTTCAAAAATGAAAAAAAGGAGAGCAGTTACTGTGGTTTCACCTATTGTTAGCCTCGCCTCACAACTTGCATTACAGACGTATTAGTAAATTATACGGATTGGCCTGACTCTTGCGCTCGTTTGCCTTCCTACACACTCTTCTTCTACCAGAATCAAAACCAGCTGCGACAAAACCTATTCCAGGGACTTGTGAGAAGGGAATGGTGTGTTGGTGACACAGGTACTATCCAATAGGCCCTCCCTCCACAGTAAGGTTTTCTCCATTTAAAAGTTGGCTGAACCAGGATAGAAAACCATACCTGCCTCTACCACTCTTAAAATGCTGTGTTTGTTTTCAATTTCTCCCAAAGGCAAAGGAGCCTTGTCAGAAAAAGTATGTTATGGGTGCCAAACTCCAATTGCTTCTCTCTTGTCCCCTTTATGGGGAATCTGCATGGTGCTTTACTTTCTTTTGCAGGAAGGGCCACCCTTCCTTATAGCAGCCCAAAATTTATGCCCAAGTATTAGATAGCTCTGTTTACAAAAGAATGGGTGATGCGTCTTGCAGGTGTGCCCACTCCCAAGGAGGTGGGAGAGTACGCGGACACAATAAGTACGCGGCTTTGGAGTCAATAAGAAACAGAGCTGTCACTGAGTCCATGTTCCAGTTGCTGTGCATTTCCGAGGTTGCACAAAGCAGGCCCTTCAGCGGCTGAGGATGAGACTCTGAATAAATGATTCCAAGGTACTAGGCAAAAGCAGACACTCCAAAAACTTGTGATGCTATTTTCCCTGTTGCTATGGTGGGAAGTGGAGTTCATCAGCACAGCTTCAGCTTGCTATACTAATGGGGTTCCAGTGGGCTGCCAAGCCAGGCAGACTCCTAAATGAAGCATGACCCAGGTTATTTCCTCACGACAACCATGCAATAAAATCCTCTAATATTCTAAACGGCTCAATTTGTACAATGGCAGGTGCTGGCCTAGAAATCACACCCTCCAGCCTGCAAGCCCTGCCCAACAGTAACAGCCGTGTAGATTATTCTTATTTGTAAAGTGCCATCAATGCACATGGTGCTTTGCAACAGAAGGGAGGACAACTCCTCAAGGGGCTTGCAATCTAGGCACAGGCACAAGGGAGACGGCAGAGGAAGGGGAGGGAAGTGGTGCCAGCCAAGGTGTTGTTGTTCAGTCGTTAAGTCGTGTCCGACCCTTCGTGATCCCATGAACCATATCCCGCCAGGCCTTCCTGTCCTCCACTATCTTCCTGAGTTCGCTCATTTTCATGTTCGTTGCATCGGTGATGCTGTCTAACCATCTCATCCTTTGCCTTCCCCTTCTCCTTTTGCCTTCAATTTTTCCCAACATCAGAGTTATTTTATATACAGGAGCCCCCCGCTATCTGCGGATTCACTTATCCGCGGATAGCGGATGTCCTCTCAGAAAACTGCGGAGGGGGTGTTCGCCCCTATCCATGTTTTTCACATATCTGCGGGGTGGGGGTGGGGGGTGGAATGTATCCCTTGTGGATACGGGGGTCCTACTGTACCTGTACTTAGGCTTACGGCCGTGTTGCCAGTGACTTCCCTTTCCAAACATGCACAGTCTCTCCAAACTCCATCTTGCTTCCTTGGCAGACATTACAGAAGATTAGCTAGGGCTTCTCCCTGGAGGAGGTGAGGCATGGCTTCTCCTTCTAATTAAGATCATGCTTAATACAGGCTACACTGATCAGAATGGAAGGCTGCAGTGTAGCCAGGCATTTGTGTGTCACCCTCCTCTAAGATCTTGCAGATTTGGACTCCCCACCTTGGTGTAATCTCGTTTGCAAGCACAAGTCTTCCTGAACGATAAATGAAGCCTAATTGCCCAATGGCCAGGCCACCTGGACAGCCTTCTTAAACCTCCTCTCCGGAATGTTTCTCCTACCAATGACCCTGCCGAACTTTTTGTCCCTTCAGAAACCTCCTTGATTGGGGTGCAATTAATTAAGCCCTTTTGAGCCCTCCTGGAAGGACACATCTTAAGTCAATCAAACCCAGGAAACTGGTAGTAGTGGCCCTCATCCCTGGAGAAAGTGTCTTCCTCTGCTCCGCCCCCCCTCCCCAGGGCACCTTTTTGGCTGTGCTTTTCCATTTGTCCTCAGGACCCAAAGCCCTGCAGCCTGGCCTCACTTTGCAGAAGGACGTTGTACCCCAGCCTACTGAGCAGACTAAGGCGGCAATCCTGTGCACACTAACCTGGGAGTAAATCCCATTGAACTTCTTAGTAGACATGCATAGGATTGCACTGTAAGGATAGCTAATTTCCCTCCTCTCTCTTTCCTATAACCTCTACCAACTCTTCCTCCCTTCTAAAGCCTCAGTTCTCCAGTGCCTGTTTTAAACCTCCCACCAATCCTCTTCTTCCCTCTAGTTGGGTTGTTTTGAACAGAGGAAGCCAGCCCAGCCAGCAGTCTGACTCTCTTTCTCTCCTCCTTTCCCAGACGTGTCAAACATAAGGCCCACTGGCTGGATCCAGCCCTCAAAAGCTCTTTAACTTTATCCAGCCTGCATAATAATTGGGCTCTCCCAGTGCAGCCATCAGCGGCTCTCAGCTGCTGAGCTGCGAAGGGACGCCTTAGTGCTGCTGAAAGGGTGTGTGCAGGAAGAGAAAGGCAAAGGCAAAGGCGAAGAAGCAGCTCTGCCCTTGTCTCCCACCACCTCCGTGGGCCCACTTTTTCTTTCCTGTGCATTGCCCATTGCTGACAGTGAAGTGCCTTGGCTGATTCTCATGCAGGCCAATACTTGTATTGGAAAGTAAGTCCCTCCATACTATTTACTGGGAAGCTTACAGTATATTATGTTAGAAGTATTTCTTCTAATTTTGACTATGTTATGCTATTGGGCAGGTGCAGCTCATCTTGGAAGGGTGCAACAAGCTGCACCTGCCCAACTTCCCTTGTCTAAAATGGTTTAAGCCTTTAAGGGTGTAGGCACCCTGTCCCCCTTCGGATATGGTAAGTCTAGCTATGCACAGCTTTAATTCACAGGTATCAGTTTTTGTTCTGCTTCCTGTGGTTCAGTAAGATGCTTTCTATGTTGTGTCCTATGCAAAAGTTAAACAGCCTGGTACGAAACCATCACTGTGTCCTGCACTGTTAACTCACCAGGAAGTCCCCCTGAGTTCAGTGGGACTGGGTCACCAGTGAGTGTTGCTAAGACTGGCATGTAGCAGCTCGTGAGCTTATGCCTGTGCATTCAGGATTAGGTCAACTAGGTCAGACTTGTGAATGATGTCTAATTAAGCGGCTTTGTGGTGCACCTTGAATGAATGCACTTGTGGATGATTTGAAATCTTTCCTGTTGAATGGCACCTTTATACAGAATGTCCAGTTCGAGGAGATTGAAATGCTCCCTGGGTGCTGTTTTCAGTGGGACATAACCCTCAACTAAGCATGTGTAGGATTGTGGTATTGGAGAGGGTGTTTCTCTCCCATGCATTCATTCACCTCTTCAGAGTATCTATGGGGGGGGGGGAATGCATCTCCCAGCATTACCCACACCAGAGCATGCTGTAAGTGTGGAGACTCTTCCCTCATACAGAGTGGTCTGGAAGGGCTACAGTGAGGGATAGCAATGTTGTCCTTGGATAACTTTGAATCAACTGTAAGTTTACCCTTCAGGGGCAACAGATGATCCTGCCTGGTCCAATTGGAGGTCAGTTTATCACCCCACTGAAACATAACAGATAGCACAATACAATGTCTTTTCAATCATGCCAATCTTGAGAAACACCCCCAATTTCCCCACTCTCCCACCCCTCTTTGTTACTGCACCCTCAGAAGGTTGCTTTCTTCCGCACAGGTTTTTCTTTTCTCACAGAAGCAAGTCATTAGCACACAGCAAAGGGTTTGGGAACTTCTTTGTAATGTTCCTTAAGTGTAAATTGGAAGAGTGAGAACTCGCTAGGTTTTTGTGGCTTTCTTTAAAGCTGAAATGGCAGGTCACCTGTCCTTGAAGTGGAAAACCATTTTTTCGAACAGATCGTCTCCATTTGCCCCTACAGCTAATTTCAGATTGCTAAACGACTGGTTTTCAAGACACTGTATGAGTTGCTTGAAATGGTCCTGAGACCAGGGTGGGCCCAAGACATTTTGGTGTGGGAGGGGGAAAATTCAGATGCTGTCCCAGTGGCGTTCCAGGAGGGGGCGCAGCACTATAAGTGGTGCAAGAGCCTTGCAAACTGGTATAATGCGGCCCCTCCCACTCGCCCCTGGAGCCATTCTGGTGGTTGCCTTTGCCGCCAGAATGGCTCTGGGGGTGAGTGGGAGGGGCCCCGTTACACTGGTTTGCAAGGCGCAGTATAGCGCCTTGCACCACTTACGGTGCCGCACCCCCTCCAGGAATGTCGCAGTGCTGCCCCCTTCCATTAATTAATATGGAGCACAATCCACCAGGGGGTAGCTGCGCCAAAACCACATCTGTATCTTGGCACAGATTCTATTTGGTTCAGTGGGGCTCGTTCCCATGGGTGAGATGAGTCTGTGGCACACTCAGCTGCCCATAACTGCACCCCAAATCCGCCATCTGAGGCAAGTGCCTCGCCCTACAACTGTGTGAGGTTCTATTTTAGCCCTTATTTTTTAGCATTTGGACATTCAAAGTTGTAGCTACAGTTTGCACTTGGTCTTGGTATTGCTAGTACCTAATTATTTTTACACCAGTGACATAGAGGGATGTCCAAGGATGTTGTGGTCTGCCAGTGTTGATTAGGAAGGGTCTGCCCCAGTGGCAGTTTCCTGAATGGGTGCCAAGGCATGTTAGCAGCAGCTCAAGAAGGGCCTTAGGGAAAGGCAGATACCTTTTCCTGTGGGGCACCTCCAGTTCCCATATCCATAAGGAGGAAATAGCCGTACAGACTGTGCAGCACCACATGCTGGCATCAGATCAGTGCCTTAGGGCCCAATGTTATCCCCCACCAGCCCATAACTGGCAGTTTCGCTGATGAAGTGATCACTGCCTGGGGGGGGGCACATGACCAGACGGGCCCGGAGAGGTAACACGTTTCCTTATTTACCTCTCCTTAAGCCCCTGGTTGCCAATGGGTCTCCTTGGAGCTTTGTCAGCTATTTTGCTGATGTAAGCAAGCTGATGTAAGTTCAAGACGATTCAGGGAGCATTTCGGGGCTGGGAAAGGGGGTTAGGATCTCTGCGTGCACTGTTGCCACTGAAATCCTCCGGCCATTTCCACTGGTGGCCCAGAAGTGCCCGATGGCAGCACGGAACACACGTTATACCAGCGTGGCAGTTTGGAATTGGGTTGGGCTGTAAATACCTCTTAGGCAGAGCCTGAGCATATGGGTTTCCAGGGCTGGAAAAGGCCCGCCCGCCCACTCTTGTCCCCTAGCATTTTTCTGAGCAAAAACCGTCATCGCTAGTTACTTCTGGTGGTACTCGGCATGCATGGCAGTGGTCATGGAGGTGACACGCCATGCTGAAAGGGTTGAGAGCCCCTACCTTAGGGAGGGTGCTTCCATTTGTAGAGGGGCGTGCCCTAATACCTTCCCTATTCTTTGGCAAAAGGCAGCTGCTGTAACACTACAACAGTTCATGTCCATTCTGTTTATGTCTTTGTGGCCTTCCAGTTTGACCAGTTTCCTACCCCGCCTACCTCCCCACCCCCGGTTTAATTGTGCACTACCATTTCTGTATCATTAGCTGGCTCCTCCTCGAAATCCTCTTGAAGAAACCATCTTGTTCCATCCCCATGTTTCATTTGCCAAGATGTTTGCTGCGCTGGGGTTTTAGTGTTTGCTTTTAAAAGGATACTTGGGAGTGAAGGGAAGGAAAAGAAACAGAGACAAAGACATGACTCTGAGATGGTGTGCAAAACCAAGACAACCCCAAAGAAAAGAAGTCCTCTCTAGAGAGCTTCCTTTTCCACTCCAGCAGTCTCCATGCATGAACACCACCAGCTGTATGCCTGCTTGACTTCCACAACTGGCAGGTGTTCATGCCCACATCAGCGTACCTTTGTTAATGCTCTGAGGCATTTCACAGGGAAAAACATCACACATTCCCTAAAGGCTCTAACAACATCTGGAGTTTAAAAAAAAAAGGAAAGAAGATGTTGGGAGTCCTCCTTCCTGACCTGGTTACAGTGGCTGCCTGCATCCCGAGTCTTCATTGCTAGCTAGCAAGCATGACTGGCTCAGTGGTGCTGCATTCTTCTCACCAGTTGACCCCAGTCCTGGGCAGGCACCAGACTGGGCAGGCGAGCTGGCCAGGCAAATCTGGAAGGCCTGTGTAATGCTGGCCAGGCCTGGGAGAGGGGATAGGATTCTGCAGAGCACGCTGCCAATGATTCCTCCCCCGTCCTGGGCCTGGCTGACCAATCCCACCGCCCCAGAACGCCCACCCCTCTACCGACCGACAGGGACTTACCTTGTTGGCGCAATGCAAGGAACAGAACCCGGGTTGGTTGGAGTGGTGCCAGCCTTGCCACAGGCGCAACCTACTCCCAGGATGTCAAAAATGTGCCTTACGGTACCTTTGCAGCACCAGCACCAAATGTGCCACTCCAACAGTAGACAGGATTGCGCTTTTAGGCGGCTGTCCTGTGTATCTGGGAGTGCATCCCATTAACATTAATGGGTTTCATTGGTTTCCATGGGACTTACTCCCAGTGAAGTGTGCCTAGGCTTGTGGCCTTCAAGTCCAATCTTAACTTCCCGAGAAGTGAGGCCTATCAATTTCAGTGGGATTTCCCTCCAAGCAATTGTACAAGGAACTTCAGCCTTATACACGTAGAATCTAGATACCCAAATGATGGAATATTGTGACTGAGAGATGCTCTGCGCTAACAATCAGAAACTGAACACAAAACTATAAATGACAGTGCGGACATCAAGATTTCTAAAGTGTCAGCCCATAACCTCAAGTAGTTAGCTGCGCAGGGAGCAGCGCCATCACAGATCTCTTGCCAAAAGTCGATACTGCTATCGAACACCACCATATGTCAAACAGCCGCCTTGGGCATTCGCCTTTCGGCATAGGAAATGACGGGATATAATTTTTTTAAATAAATTAAATAAATATGTTATTTATTGGAGAAGAAGATACCCAAACACAGCATATGCGGAGGATTAGGAAACTATTACATGGTCAATATTTTATTTTCCTTTATTCCAAGGTGTGCAAGGGAGGAGACATGCATTCATATACTTGTACTTAGTGCCAGAAGAACATGGGCCAGACCAGTAATGTGGCTATTTGCTGGACTGGAGGAAAGAGGCCTCAAATCCATAGGCCAAGAAGGCCACACTTTTGGTTGAACCAGCCAATCATCTCCCACTTAATTGGCCTAACTGAGCCATGAGTGCTCCAAACTGAAACGGAGACTTCTTTATTCCTTAAATTCAAATGACGTTTTCATAGCTACAAAATTCAACTGGAGCTTACTGACTCGAAATCCTGCTGGAACAGCAGATTTCTTACCTTGTGACCACAGCCACCCCCGAAGAGGTCCTAATTTTGGGAAATATAAGCAGGGATGTGGATCAGGTCTCTGACTCCAAGTCTTGAGTCAAGTTCCAAGTCTCTGGGTCCAAGTCCCAAGTCTTTGGTTGAGAGTTGCGAGTCTATCTACTGTATTTAATGGGAGAAATGGGTTTAAGCCTGAATAAAATTTGACTTGTCATAAAAAGGCTCCAAGTCTCGAGTCGAGACTTTCACAATTGCCAAGTCAAGTCCAAGTCAAGTCATTGACACGACTCGAGTCTGAGTCAATAGACTCAAGTCTACATCACTGATTATGCAAGGTTAACAAAACAATAGAAGAATCCCTAACTCCAATGGTCCTCACCAACCCCATGACTGGAGTCCAATCTAAGAGCTTTATTTAGGAAGAAAAAGCGTTCCACACAAGCACCTGCACCTTCAACTGGCTGAAGACAAAGGCAGAATTCAGCAGGAGTCTTCAACTAGCAAAAGAGGATCCTTTGGCTAGTTCACCCCACCAAGAATCCTACAGGATTCTATGGGGTAAAAAGCTATAAAACCCTGGACACTAGAGCCATTGACCTCTCCTGTGGTCCAACCTATCCTGCCTTGCTGTTGGTCCATGGAATATTTAATTGCTGGTGCTGTGTTATCACCCCCATTCCAGCCACTATCCAAGGACCAATGTGCCAGTGGCACCCAGAATCATCTCTCAACCTCTTCTTTCCTTTCCAGACTTTCCCTATTTCTGTCCCTGAGCACAACCAAAACTGCTGCTGAGCCAGTGTGGGCTGGTTAGCTACCCTTCTGGGTCACCTCTCTGTGTGCCCCTCCCTCCAGGAAAGCAGTGTGGCTCCCTTGCCCGGCTTCCTTGATTAAAACTACTGCTTCACTGCATACAAGGGTTTGCTTCATAGCTCCTTTTTCTGTCTTTGAAACCCCGCTTTTACTCAGGGACATTTGCTTGGCTTGGCTCTCTTATCATCACAGCCCCTGCAACACAACACTCTCAAGCCTCACAGACATGGATCGGTAACCTTGGTCCACCCCTCCCTCCCCCAACGACCCTGTGGCAGCGGCTTTGCGGCAGTGGCTTGGAAATAGTTGTCGGTAGCATCATCATCCATGCATCATCATCAGCCTATTTACAACATGTCTGTCTGTCTGTCTATACATGAATATAAAAAGGGGAATTTGAAAAGGAATAAAGAAATGCTACGGTGGATATTAGGCAGCTTATTTATTTAAAGAATTTATACCCTGTCTTTTTCCCGACAGGGCAATCAAGACGGCTTACAATTAGAACATGGTTAAAACAGTACTATGTACAATAAAAAGGTTAAAAAAAACGCAATTAACCAGTGGGCCACTGTAAAAATGCATTAGATTAAAAAAATCTTTACAGAGGAAGGGAGTATTGACCGGGGCAGCGGGGTGTGTGTGTGTGTGTGGGGGGAGGAAGACAGGTGCGCTGATTCAGTGCAAGCAAGACCAGCAAACCTCACAGGGAATGTGCAAATCCTCATTTTCATTCTTGATGTGCAAACATCAGGCTGAGGGATTAGTGAGATCCACATGCAAAGCACAATCCAAACAAGGGATTGCTCAGACACTGCTGTACGACCGCACTATGGAACCCCTTCTGCAAGATTGGACCTCCCTCTCCATATCACAGATCCTGTTTCCCATCCTTCTAGCTTTACTTTAAATGGCAGAACCGGCAGCACAGGAAGCCTCTGTTCAGACATACCCTTTAAGAGATTCTGGGCTATACATCTCAACCTGGCACAACCCCTTTCTCAAGGACCAGTGGGCTTGTATGCTACTGATTCCAATTATAGAACTGTCAGACATCTGGCTAGCCTCATGCCTTGCTCTGCTCAACACACACAAATAGCTCCTTGGATTAAATTGGCTAATGTTTATGATATGCTTCAGAGATGAAGCTCTATATAAATGCTAATTATTAGCAACTCTACCTGTCAAAACAGCCAGTGGGAAGCTGAATAAGAACAATGGGTAGGAGGGGAAAAATGAAGGAGCATAACAAGAAAATACTAAACATTTTTCAAATAGATGAGCTCAATGAAGTCAAATATTTTTCTCTAGCAAATAAATGTCTGCATTGTCCCTTTATGACAAGATCAACATTTTCAAGAAACTCAGGTATTCAGAAGCGGCTCTGCTGACAGTTGCAGCCTCAATTCTACTTAAGAAAATTTTCAAAAGAAGTTCAGAATCCAATGTTTTGCAAACCATTGATCTCTGTGACAGGTTTTTCCCCTGAATTAAAATTGGGTGCATATTTCCCTCTAACACTCAATAGTGTACTTAAACAGCTTTCAGAACAATGGGCAGGTGTCTGAGCAATGGATAGTGAATCGTATGGGGTTCTGTATGGGGTTCATGCTGCTTATAGCGTCTGTTAAAGGAAGATATAGAGCAGCTAATTAAGGTAAGAGAATGGCCGGGGGGCACACGGGGGGCATTATTTTAATCTTAATTAGCTGCTCCGTGTCTTCCTTTAAACCTCACGTGGGCCGGTCAGGGACAGCCAAAGGGCCGGATGTGGCCCTGGGGCCATACAATGCCCAGGTCTGGGTTGGACACTTCCCCTGCGGCGGCACAGTGGGGGGAAGTCCCTGCCTTGTTGTTGGTGACCTGAGGGAGGTTGGCACTGGAGGACGTGGAGGGAACTGCGGCTAAGCCAGGCGTGAGTACGGGCTGGCCCAGACACAATACAACGGATATGTTGTCATGTCTGTTTTTAGCCTAAGCTAAGGGTCAAAAGAGAATTATGTTATGTCTTCCCTGGTGTCACTACCCATTGGTAAGGCCAGCCCCAGACTAAATAGTGCCCCAGCTCAGGAGTATCTTCGGTGCCTCTTTTATTTGTTCAGTATTGCATGTAGTACAAAGCAATGAAAGGAGCCAGAAATGCAATAAAAAAAAATAAGGTGTTTACTTTTTATTGCATGTCTGGCTCCTTTCATTACTTTGATTTATCCTTCTCACATAAGATGATAAATGTGCCCACATGGGTCTTTAAGACTGCAATCTGGCACACAGTGACCTGGGAATAAGTTCCAGTCAAGTAATGGAGCTTACTTCTGAGTAGCCATGCCTAGGATGCGGTGCCCTGCAAGCCTGGGGGCCCAGGTGTTTGTCTCCATCCTGGTTATTGGGCCCCAAAGGTTTATTATAAGGATAAAATGGAAAAGAGAACCAGGTACACCACCCCGAGCAACTTGGACAAAGGGTAGGATAGAAATGTAACAAACTAAATAATAATAATAATAATAATAGCATTGAATGAATCCACTTTAAGAAGGGGGATCAATGCGGTACGTTTTCTTTCCACTCTGACATGGTGCTGGGTGGAGTAGAGTGATGAACGCATCCAACACGGCAGCTTAATTTTTCAGAACACACTTCAGCACCTCTTGGACACTCCAGAGTCCCCAGCGCAGTTTTAGAATCACTAACATCTTCTCTGTTCATCATCTTTAAAGCTATGTTGCAGGTCTAAACAGTGGCATCCCTAGGGTGGTGTGGGGGGTGCAGACTGCACCAGGTGACACCACTAGTGGCCAAAATTGTGAAAACTTTGTTTTTATGAATAATATCATCATGTCATATATCATTCGATGCATAATTTCATGCAGAATGCAATAAAATATTATCTATATTCTATCAAAAGTTATGACCAAATAACCAGAAACAGGACACACATCTGCCTTGTGTAACAAAAAGTGGATTTCCTTAACTCAAAACAGACCAATGAGACTGATTGTTCTGAGAGACGAGTTGGTTACTGATTTGTCGGGTGACCTGTACTGTTATATATTAAAATAAAGTTAATGGGGGGTGACACCATGAGTTACCAGACCAGGTGACACCAACCCTAGTGACACCACTGACCAGGAGTAATCTGTAGAAATACATAGTCCTGCCTGATGGACATCTTTTGTAGAACCCAGCTCAGCCCAACCTTGCTTCTCCCTATTCACCTCTAGGGTCCATCATGGGGGTGACGTGCTGAGCTCTTCCACTGGGTGATGCAAACCCTAGTAATGCCTCTGGTGGTGAATACAGATTTGGCCCTAATGTCAGTGTCTTTTGAGGGGCAAACAAGATATTTTTGCAGTGTGCTATTACTAGATGCAGTTGGACTGGTGCATATGGAGAAAGTCGTTTGCGGCTCTTATACCATATGCAGGTATCACCAGAAAAAGCTTTTTAGAGGCAACCACTGGGTAGTCCTGGGCCAATCACACTCTCTCAGTCTAATCTACCTCATAAGGTTGCTGTGAGAATAAAATGAGGATGAGAACCAGAATGTATACTGCCTTAGGGCCCAATGCTATCCAACTTCAGCGCTGATGTAGCAGTGCCAACAGGGTGTGCATGGGGGGGGCAGTCATGGAGGTCGCCTCAAGGTAAGGTAATGTTTGTTTCCTTACCTCAAGGCTGCATTGGTGCTGGAAAGTTGGAGTGGGCCCCTAGGCTTTTTGGAGGAAGGATGGAATATGTATGTATGTATGTATGTATGTATGTATGTATGTATGTATGTATGTATGTATGTATGTATGTATGTATGTATGTATGTATGTATGTATGTACAGTATGTACAGTATGTATGTATGCATTATATATAAGGTGATAGTAAGAGTAACTGAGATAATATATGTGTGGACTGCTTTGAACACTCATAAAAGTGCTAGATAAATCCTTACTGTAAATACATCAAATCCTACTGATGATAAATTACAGACAATTCATATACACAGGAAGCCAAATGTCAAATATGGCACAGTTTTGTTCTGGAAGTCAAATATCAAATGCTATCAGATATCAAATACCATTAGATGCCAAAATATCAGAGATCCTAGCCTGCCGAGCTGTTAAATATCTACTGGATGTCCAATATCAATGTGGAATATCAGAAATCACAGATTTGACAGATAGGCCACCTCCAAATTTGCAGCAGAACGTGGAGATGGGAAGCTTTACGAGTCTTGGGTGCATTGCACCTGAAAATGCCCTCCCCGTGGGATGCACCCCCAAATGCTCTGTTTTGAAATGCCTATTTCACCTTATCACAAGCTGCGAAGCTTTTAGGCAGTAATGTAGACTTGAGTCTATTGACTCGAACTCGAGTCGGACTCAAATCGCATCAATGACTTGACTCGGACTTGACTCAACGATTGTGAAAGACTTGACTCGAAACTTGGAGCCTTTTACGACAGGTCGAATTTTATTCAGGTTTAAACCCATTTTCCCCATTAAATAGATAGGAACTCGCCACTCGCAGTGGCGTTCTTTGGGGGGGGCAATACTACTGGGCCCCAGGCGCCACCTTCTGGGGGGCGTCATCTTCAACCAGGGCGAAGCCGCTGCCGGCCCCGCGCTCACCTCGGCGCGGCTGTTTAAAAGTCGCGCCGAGGTGAGCGCGGGGCCGGCGGCGGCGGCAAGGAGGCTGAAGAAGGTAGGGAGAGCGATGCGGGTGGGCATGGGGGCCGGGAGCGCCATTGCTCCCCTTACCTCCTCCTGCTCCTGCTCCTGCTCCTCCTCCTCCTCCTCGCCGCCGCCGCCGCCGCCGTGCTCACCTCGGCGCAAATCGGCTCCTTTTAAAATTGGCTGTTCTGCACATGCGCAGAACAGCCAATTTTAAAAGGAGCCGACTCGCGCCGAGGTGAGCGCGGCGGCGGCGGCGGCGGCGAGGAGGAGGAGCAGCAGGAGGAGGAAGGAGGAGGAGGAGGAGGTGGTAAGGGGAGCAATGGCGCTCCCGGCCCACGAGCGCCCACCCCCATCGCTCTCCCTACCTTCTTCAGCCTCCTCGCCGCCGCCGCCAGCCCCGCGCTCACCTCGGTGTGCGCCGAGGTGAGCGCGGGGCCGGCGGTGGCGGTGGCAAGGAGGCTGAAGAAGGTAAGGAGAGTGGTGTGGGTGGTGTGGGTGGGGGCGCTCTTCTGGGGGGGTGGCGCTTGGGCCCTTCTGGGGGGCGCCCGGGCAACCCGTGCCCCGGGCGCCCGGAGGGCTAGTGACGCCACTGGCCACTCGCCACCAAAGACTCGGGACTTGGGGGCGAAGACTTGGGACTTGACTTGAGACTTGGACCCAGAGACTTGATCCACATCCCTTCTCTCTCTCTCTCTCTCTCTGATTCCATTAGCTTAGCAGCATGCTAGTTCTACTGTTGTGTGAGAGCGAAAAGAACTTCTCTCTATCCACTCTCTCCATCCCATGCATAATTGTATACGTCTCAATCATGTCCCCCCCTCAACCGCCTTTTTTCTAGACTGAAGAGCCCCAAACGCTGTAGCCTTTCCTCATAAGGGAGATGCCCCAGCCCACTAATCATTTTGGTCGCTCTCTTCTGCACCTTTTCCAGTTCCACTACATCCATCCGTGGATGCTGAGCTCAGAGGCCTCCAGAGGCATCCTCGGTCCCGTGATGGAGTGAGGGACTTACTCCTGAGGTGTCGCTAACGTGCTTTACGGCACGTTCGCGACGTCTTGGAATGGCGGAGTGCTCGCTCCGCCATTCCATAGATCCCCAAGATTGCGTCCCAGAAGGTTGGGGGTGACATAATGACTATCATGTCATCCTTGATCTTCTGGGCTTTCACATTGCTTTTAATGTGAAAGCCCGCCTCCGGATCGCCCATACTTAGAAATCTTCGGCTCCAGTCACTTGCTTTGGCTCCAGGCTAGCGGCAAAAAACAATCTCTGGTGATGGTACAAGGCGACTGGAGCCAAAGATTGCCGAGCCAGGGCTCGGGCTGTGTGGTGGCACTCCCCAGAGGCTTGCACCTGGTGCGGCCCATACCAGTCGCACCCGCCCCATAGTGATGTCGCGGTGTCTAAGTTAATTTAGTACTAACCAGGCTGGAGTCAAGACAAAAGGCCTAGCCTTTCACAAGGGCATATCAATCTTTTCTGCTAACTGCAAAACAAATCTCATTTTCGATCCGGTTTGGCCAAGGGCTGGTCCCTTCCCTCTGGGTACATCTGTTGAGTTCTCTTGTCACTTGTCACATCAGATGATTAATCACTTCAGCTTGGCTCACATGGTTGAAAGTCTAAAAAAAATCAAAGCTTTTTCTTTTCAAAGGAATGAAAAGAAACAGCCCCTCGATGCTTTCAACTGAGATTCAGGAACCATCTGTGATTTGTAACACCACTAACTTGTTGAAATAAATTTCTTTTAGCAAGGGGCATCACACACACACACACACACACACACACACACACACACACACACACACACACACACACACACAGAGCGTTACTAATACATCAAAGATAAATTTATATGCAGCATTCATGCAAAAGGTATAAATTATATTATTGGTTCCTGAATAATTTCAGAAGCAAAAATAGAAACAGACAGTACCTGTTGGCCCAAATAAAGACTAGACCAGACTGTGCTTCACCAGGCAAACTGACAAAGCCATGAAAAGACTTTCAGGGTCCGAACGGAAAGGTGAGCATCATAGACATAGGAGCTTACATGGAGCATCTACTGCCCATTAATACACACTGTTGGAATTTCCTGTAGGATCCAGTGCCTTTTTTAACATCTCACTGGTACAGGTGGGGGTGCTGCTGTTTTTATGCTCCTGTTGTGACTGTCGCCATGATCTTTTTAATCGATTTTTAGATATTGTTTTTATTATTTGTCATTAATTGTTTTTACTGTTTTAAAATGTGATTATTTTTATACTGTATTTTTTGTATTTTTTTCTGTTGTAAGCCGCCTTGGGTCCCTTTGGGGAGAAAGGCGGGATAAAAATACTGTAAGTAAGTAAGTAAGTAAGTAAGTAAGTAAGTAAGTAAGTAAGTAAGTAAGTAAGTGCACAAAAAAATTGTGCCATGGTATGGGGAGAAATGGTAAACTCCCCCCTTCTCCCATCAGTGGCGTTGCGTCGGTAGGGGCGGGGCTGTAAGTATCGCTCCGTTGTAGTCTCTTTACCGAGCGAGCAGGAGGTGGCCCCGCCCCCTCACTGTCGGAGCCATTCCCCTGCGGAGAAAGTTGCCTGCTGCTTTCTCCGCAGGGGAATGGCTCCGACAGTGAGGGGGCGGGGCCGCCTCCTGCTTGCTCGGTAAAGAGACTACGACGGAGCGATACTTACAGCCCCGCCCCTACTGAAGCGACGCCACTGTCTCCCATGCCATGGTTGCAATCCAGATTGACCTCCCCACAGCTGCTTTTTGAAAAACAAACACAAATACACAGGTGAACAGGCAAAAGCAGGTTTAACTTCAATGACCATAAGAGAACAGTTGAGGAGATTACAAATTCACTCAGGCACTAAAAAACATGGGAACTGTACGTTAAATGCCTGCCCTACTTCTGCACCATTTAAGCAACAAACACATTCTATGGTCTCACATGTTGGGGTCACTTACAGCTTAGCCTCTGCGCGTCCATCTGCATATTTCCTTGGTGTTTCAGCCCCAATCTTCTTTGTGAAACTTTGGTAAGATACATGGTTTCAATTTTTTTAAAAATTAAAGTCTTAATTCTGATAACCAACCACATACAAAGCTTATTTAATTCTACATTGAAGGCAACATATGTTGCAATTGACATATTTGCTACCATAACTGCTAACTGGGCAAGAGGCACTTTTTCAATTGGTGCTCCTCTTATATTTAGCAGGGGGAGAGCAACTGCCCCCCTTTCACCCCAGCACAGTGTCTTTTCTTTTGGCTGTTTGCTGGTAGTGTTCTGCATCTTTTTTAGATTGTGAGCCCTTTTGGGACAGGGAGTCATTTAATCCTTTGATTTTGTCTGTAAACCGCTTTGTGAACATTTTGTTGAAAAACGGTATATAAATACTGTTAATAATAATAATAATAATAAATAATTTGTAGAATGCAGTTGACAGCCATTTGATGACATCTGTGATGAAAAGATACACCTTTTGGTGCACTTTTTCTAGACAGTCACACACTATGATCTGTTCAGTGGGAAGATGCAGTACATTTCTTATGGGGAAGAGATTAATACCATCCAAATTAATGGCGAATAACAGAGACTGTTTATTTGTTTATGTTTTTATTGTGATGCCAATAAAGGCTTACTTGACTTGACTTGACCTGACCAATACTATCCAGAAATGAGTGGAGCCAGGGCTGTAGCCAGGGTGCAGTCAGTGGGTGCAGAGCACTTCCTCCCCAACCCAGGATTTCTTTAGGATTTGCCTTTTTAATTCGTGACATGTCGGCCTCCATTTAAGAATGAGAGTTTTGGCTCAATTGTATGGGCCAGTGCCATGTGCCAGCAGCCAAAAGATGCCCACAGGCAGTGAGCACAGAGGTGGGTGGGCACAGGGGTGGGTGGGCACAGTAAGTGAGCACAGGGGTGGGTTGGAGGGAGGCAGAGGGTGGGAGGAATGGGGCAGTGATGGGGCGGGGAGGAGGGTGGATTGGGACCAGGAAGGGGGCGGGTTCAGTGGCAGTGGAGTCTGCTGAACCCCAACCTCCTTCCCAGCCTCGATCCACCTTCATGGATCCATGCAGACTTGCACCAGCTATGGAGCTGACGCAGGTCTGAGTAGACCCAGTGGCCCGGCACTGGCTTACCCCAGGGCAAGAGAACAAATGTTCCCTTACCCCAAGGAGGCTTCCAGAGGCTGAAGCAGGGGAGAAGTAGAAACTCTGTGCACACACTCGAATTACAGTAGTTGGGCATATTCAGCAGAAGGCTTCAAAGTTACCCCACTTGCCCTATCGACTTTTGCATAGCTCATTATGTATATTTGTATTGGTCCTAAGGAAGTAACTGATTTCCAGTTTGTGTCTTTGAGTTTGTGGCCCCATGTAGAAAGGTGACTGCCTCATCTAGCAGGAAGATTGGTTATGGCTGATGTGGCTGAAAGTATTGATCTGGCAGGTTTGTTCCTTATATCATACCCCAAAGAGGCAATGCGGTCAGTGACCTTGCAGGGAATGTGTTTGTTGCTGATAATTCATTGAGCAATGTCTTTCTATTTGGGTACCAAAGGATTGTAATCCATCAAAAGTCACGTGTCAGTTTCAGTACTTGCACAAGGTACCGTATTCCTCTGACACTTCTAAGTCCCAATCTGAAGTATTGGTGTCTTTTCCAAAGTGTTAAAGGCATGTTTTCAGGCTACCATTTATTGCACCAGTTTTCATACTGATGTTATTTTCTTTTTTTTACATCACAGCTAGTGACAATATGAGCCTTCAACATTGTAGTTTATTTAAGAGAACCCAGGTTCCTGGCAAGGATGTGTTAAGGAATATATCTGGCTGTATCATGAGCTGGGTGAACTCTTATCCACAGGTGAATGAAGAAAGAATAATATGGAATAATAATACCACATTAGTGCTATTAAAGTGTGTAAGACTAAGAACTTTGTTCATGTCTAAAATACTGTTTTGTGAACATGGGGGACCATTCAAACATCCACTTTTTCTACAGAGTTTTGTAAGTCTTTACAAGTCTTTCAAACACCCTCAGCAATTTCCAAAGCACCAGTCAACCCAAACCTGTCAATAGATCCACTAATGGTTGCTGTGTTGAGGAAAAACTTTTTTTTAAAAAAAAATTGCTTGAATTATTTCCTTGTACTTAGAGGATAACCCAAATCTCTGAAGCTGGATAGAAACAGCTGTGTCATGCTCATTAGGATTAATTCTAGGATTTGACTCCGCATTTCTTTGCCATTTGCATTCTGTGGTTGAATTTTCAATAGTGAATGAAGCAAATTCACTGCACATCACACGTGGGAGTGCAGTGCTTCCACATACTTTCCAACATGTTTCAGACTTGACGAGAGACTCGCCTCTTATCCGCCTAATAACAGACATAAACTCAACACCAGCGCATGTTGAAAATGGAACGTGCTTGTGAATAAGTAGTCCATGATCTCTAATGCTGAGATTCTCCACATGATGTTCTCTGGTTCTCATAACAGAACACGTTGAGCTGTTGGGTTCTTTTGTGAAGCTGCCACAGCTGAATAAACTGTTGGTTGGCGATAGATCAAACTTGAGAATATCTGCAAGTGGTTCTCCTCTTGCTATTGCAATGTGGATGATTTTCTAAGCACTTGCAATGTTCATCATATTGGTTTTGCTTGATGTTTTCTTTGCAGGCTCGCTGACCAATAGAATATAAGAAGTGAAAATGGGTAACTTTGCTTTTTTTGATTGACAGCCTGGTCCTAAAAGTGCCTAGTGCCGCCGGAACAAAAGGCGACACACTGGAGCGGACATCCTGTATTCTGCCGCAAGTGGTGGGTGGCCCGCTATTTGTGCCTGCGGCCTGCTATTTGTGCCCGCTATTTGTACCTGCAGCACAGGTAAGTGTGTGCAGGGGGTGGAAGGGGATGCGGGAAGGGGGGTGGAATGGGGCAGTGGGTGGGCAGAATAGGGCAGCGACAGGGATAAGGAGGAGGGCAGATTGAGACTGGGAAGGTGGGTTCACTTCAGTGGCAGCGGCATCTGCCAAATCTTAACCCCCTTCCCAGCATCAATCACCTGAACCAGGTCCATGTGGACCTCGCCCAGCAATATCGCTGGCACAGGTCTGAGTAGACCCAGCGATCTGGCACAGTCTTACTCCAGGGCACAGCGCAAGGGAACAAATGTTCCCTTACCCCGAGGAGACCTCCAAACTCCCCTGCAGGATACAGCGAGTGCCATATTGGTGCTGCTATATCGCCGTGGAGGGAGGGAGTTAGTTAGGATTGGGCTGCCCGTCACTGAGTTTTTGATTTGTTTTGTTGACCAGACCGTCAATTCAGAATTCAGTGAAACCTGCAGTACTATTATCCATGAAATGCAAGAGTTTCAAAGCTGCATGAGAATGAACCTGTTGTTTAGTGATGACATTGCACAGTTTTATTACACTGCAGGCAACGCACGGAGTCCTTCTTTGTACCATGCGTTCATGAACCTTGACTACACTTGCATGCAACTCTTGGTTTGTATTGCCAGCCATCTCATGGTGCATTCTTGTTTTACAGTTTCCCTTTCCAGCATTTGTAACTTGTTGAAAGGTGTGCTAATAACCAAAACCAGAATCTAGCCAATTTGCATGACTACCCAAGTTTTTCTCGTTGTAAAACCATGTCTTCTACTTCATGCGGGTATACATTGCTGCCAGGCATCACTTTCCTATGGAAGTCTTTTGTAAGGACAGAACTAGCTGTCTTTGCTCCCTCAGCCGTATAATAAAGATTCTCCAAACATTGTAGTCCATCTGTGTAACTTGCGTTTTTTGGGGGTTAGTCTCTGCCAAGTGGCCAAACAGTGGTCCAAATTCAGAAAGGCAATTTGGGTGAGGGAAGCGAAATATTCCTAACTACAAAATGATCCCATTTATTATTTCTTCTTTTGTCTCCAGACAATTGAAATCAGCTTAATGATTTACAGTAGTTAACAAGAGAGAACCAAATACCGAGCTCATGCATCAGATATATCTATTCCAGAAGATAATTAGAATTGGTACAGAAAAGCCATGACAAAGACGAGATTGTTACAGTGGAATGAGACTTGAAAGATGTCTTAAAAAATGAAAATATTTCTTTATTGAATGACTCACAGGAGCAATGCAAAACTGCCTGTGTTGTGGCAGGGGGAAGGAAAGGGCTCCTTGTCGACATGAAATTAATCAAAATGATATTTGGGAACAGGCACCTGTCAAACACTTTTTTCTTTGATGTTAATAATACTGATGAAAATTATGGTGAAAAGATTCCAAAGTCAAGGTCAAGAGCACATCTTCTGAACTATTGGCTCAGATCATCTCCAAGAACGTTGCTGTGGCTGAGTGACTAATCCTATACACACCTGGGAGCAAGCCCCATTGGATACAGCAAGACAGACTTGTTTCTGAGTAAATATGCATAGGATTACGCTGCAAGAGGCTGAGCTGCAGATCTGGATTTTCCTGGCTGGAAACTCAACTCTGCCCTGAACTCACTTGGTGGTCTTAAACTAGCCACTCCTCAACCTCAGCTTGGTTGTTATAAATACAATATCAAGATAATGAATGGGCCAGCCCAATCATACCTAATTCCTCGCACGGCGATGCAGCAGTGCCAATGTGGCGTTTGGCCTTGGGAGGTCTCCTCAGGGTAAGGGAACATTCATTCCCTTGCTCCCAGGTAAGCCTGTGCCCAGCCACTGGGTCTACTTGGACCTGCATAAGCGATATTGCTGGCATAAGTCCACGTGGACCAGTGAAGGCAGATTGGGCCCTGGAAGGGGCTCTGAATTTGGTGGGTGCCGCTGCTGCCTAACCTGCCCTCTTCCTGGGCGTGATCCGCCCTCCTCCCCGCCCCTGTCACCACCCCATTCTGCCTTCCCCTGCCCCATTCCACACTCTCTCACCTCCCTCCTGCTCCTTCCGCTCGCTGCTTGCAGTGGCGGCCAGGCAGCTCTCTCTGGCGTGGTCATGTTTGCTATAGCCAGAACGCGCATTATGCTGCCAGAATGCGTGTTCTGGCGATGTAATAGCCCAATGGGCCATGAAGCACTTTGGACACTGAGAAGGATCTATATAAATGAGGAGTATCATTAAAGTACACTGTACACAAGACAATGAGTAAGTGGAGCAAGAGATTTTAATGTTTTTTTTAAAAAAAATTCTTCTTCTTGGTTTAATACGAGGAATAGCCCCAAAGTGCCGCACAATCAACAGTGTGATCTTAGACACACTTACTTGGGAGTAATTCCCATTGAACTCAGTGGGACTTACTTCCAAGTGAACTCATATAGAATTGGGCTGTAAAAGACTAAGAATATTCATACTTTAAAAGTTTGGACGTGGCTTGAAATGAAACCACAACATGGCTTTTTTTTTTTTTCAGGTTCCTGCATTTTTAGTAAAAATTCCAGTGGCATTTTCAAACCTTGAAAACGTCAACATATTGACAATGTGTTCTGACACGCTGAACATTGAGCTTTCATGGGGTGATTGCCCACTTATTGCTGGGTAAGCAGAATGTCATCCAGATTAGATAGCCAGGCATTCCTGTAGTTACCCCAAGGTATGCAGAAAGTTACCTTGGGCTGCTGTCTGGTTTGAACGGTGTCATTTTCACTTAGTGTGCGTGCAAATAATTTGAGACAGATATATCAAAGGACAATGTGACACTTTGAGATGAATGTGTAGAAATGTGGTGAATAAACTGAGTTCTTCCTTCTTTAGACCATAGTCCTGCTGCTCAGTCAACATATGTGTGCTTGCCGAATATGAGTGGCAAGAAAGGATTCGCATCATCAGAATGTCCTTATGCCAAGTCAGACAATGGGTCCATGTAAATCAGTATTTTCAACACAGATTGGCAGCGACTCTCCAGGGATTCAGGCAGGGTTTTTTTTCCAGTGCTGGTACCAGATTGGTAGAGGACCTGGGCAAAGCACTCTATTGGGCTTTGGTGGTAACAGCTCTTCCCTCCCCACCAGCCAATGCAGTCATCCTCTAGAGGCCCTGCAATGATGAAGGGGTTTCTGGAGGACACTCCTACTTGTAGAGTGGAGTGTCCGGTGCAGCGGTGGCAGGGGTCTCCTGGCCAACTCATGCCACTACTGCCACTGGCACTGGTGGGTCAGCCTTGCTGGGTGGGCTCCCAGATGCACATGGGCTCTCAACCCCAAATCTGATTTGACCCCCCCCCCCAAAAAAAAATCTGGCTGACGTATCACAACTCTCCTGGATCTTTTCCTTCCCAGCTGCGATTGCCAGTTGTCACTGAAGCTATTTCTGGAGATGTTGTTTTTCTCAACATAAGGTTGAAAATTCCTGGGGCCCCTATTAAAATGTCCAGGATTGCTTTCAATAGACCTATGGAAATTGATGCTGATTTCTGGTCACTCCAGGCCAGTCCTGGACGGTTGGCAACCCTATTCTCAGCCCTACCTGGAGATGCTAGGGATTGAGCTGGGGACCTTCTGCATGCAAACCATGGGCTCTCCTCCTAAGCTACAGCCCTTTATTCCCACCGTCCCCCTTTCATGCATTCATCATAACTTCTGGGCAGGCTTATGTGCATACAAATTATGTGCATCCACGCGGACCTGCACCAACGATTTAGCTAGTGCAGGTCTGAATAGACCCCCCCCCCCATGCTGAGAAGGCTTATCCCTGGGTAAGGGAATGATTGTTAATAATTGCGGAGATCTCCGCAACTCCCCCCCCAGCATAGGATGCAGCGGGGGGGGGGAAGGATAGGATTAAGCTGTAATTAACTTAAGCAAAGCAAGGAAGGTGGTATTATCACCAAATACTGCTATTGTGAATTATCACTGTGATCATCTTACATACATTTAAGCGTTACTCTCAATTGTCGTAGACTGTACATCTTGCATCAGACGGACATTTGACTCCACTGTTTTCTCTAGATTCGTCTATATATTCCTGCCAACCCAGGATAACGCTTCACACCTCTGATGAAGTGGGCTCTAGTCCATTAAAGCTGATGTTACAATAAATTTGTTAGTCTTAAGGTGCCTCAACACTCTCAGTGGTTTTTGCTCTCGTGAATGGATTGGTTAGTCCTTGTTTATTGTTGCATAAACCATCTACGCACCGAGAAATGCACCATCAATCAGTCCTGGCTTGCTTGCTGTAAGCTTCTCGATTTCCACATGTCTGCATTAATCTTCCTGTCCTAGGTTTACCAGGAAACCATTTTAAAGCTGCCCCATAAAGCAGAGCTCTCATTATCCGTGCTTCTTCCACAGTCGACAGGGGAAGCATTTAGTGTGGCTGAATAAAACATCATATGCAAAGCCCAGTGAGGCAAAACCTGGAGAGCCAGTTTACGTCGCCATCTAATTAGATGCACTGATTCATAGTGACAGGACACCATTCAAACAACCAAACCCCAATATAAGGCTTTTTGGAATTTGTGTTAAATGTTCTTTGCTGTTACTTTCAACCTTTACCTAACGTGTCGTGGAGGAGAGCTGGGGAAGGAACCCCGTCCAAATCGACCCAAGGTGCTGCACCTCTCCTGCCCGCACTCAATTCGGAGTGATATTATTCATGACGGTACAAGTGTCATAACACGGAAAGCCACCTGGGGGGGGGAGGGAGAGTCACACTCTTGTTCCCTTTTAAAATTATAACATACTACCATACCTAACAGCTTTTCTTGCAGAGGTGTTATCAACATGGTTCCTGAAAAGGGGAGATAGAAAAGAGAAGCAAAATGGGTTTTTTTTTTAATCAAATGGTCAGATGCATCCCAAACCCTGAGATTTCTAAGGTAAGGCCTGGAGGTGTCACAACACTATCCACCTGGGAAAACGGAGGGGGGAAATTTAGTCCTAGCAGGGCCCAGAGGAGCTCCCACATAGCCTGCGATTAATCTTTGCCACCTGTCTGCTTGAGAAAGAAAAAAAAGCTAAGAAACAATAATTTTGGGCCAGTCCTAATGTCTTAGGGCTGTGTCCCGTTTTGGTGTGTTAGGAAATGATTTAGCTTGTCTGTGGTGACTCATGGCATTCTGAAGGCTTTAACACAAATACACGTCACCCTGCTGAGGTCGAGTTGAGCAGTGTGCCAAAAAGGGCGCTGAGCTCATGCAGGGCCAATGTTCTGAGGAGTATATTGGATTCAGGGCCCAATCCTATGCAACTTTCCAGCACTGATGCAGCCATTCCAAAGGGGCATGCATTGCATTTTGAGGTGGGAGGGCAGTCATGGGGCCTCCTTAAGGAAAGGGAATGTTTGTTCCCTTACCTCGGGGCTGCATTGTGGCTGCATCAGTGCTGGAAAGTTAGATAGGATAGGGCCCACACTCTGTCTTGAGTCCATCTTGGAGGCCCCCCCTTACCTTCTGTTTCTGTGACTCCTTCTCCTGCTCCCGAGATTTGAAAAAGAGGAGGAGGAGGACAAGAAGGGTCACTGCTCTCCTCCCCACTTCCTCTTCTGCTCTCCTCCCCACTTCCTCTTCTGCTCTCCTCCCCACTTCCTCTTCTGCTCTGTTCCCCTCTTCCTTTGCGTATCCAGAGAGTGGGAGGAGAGGGGGCAGGAGGAGAGGGAGCGGGAGGTGGAGGATCAGTGGAAGCAAACATGTGCCCCCCTTCAATCGTCTGCCTGAGGTGAACCAGCCTCAGGTGGCCTTATGGATAAATGGCCCAACTGCACTCTGTGGCTGTTTTGGGAATTCAGGTCCTCAAGGTGACTACTGGAGTCTGTATCCACCCCTCACTCAGCCACTGCTGCCCTGGGTCATGCTATCACCAGTAGCGTAGCTGGACTCGCACCAAATGGGGCGGTGGGCAGAGCGATGCACCATTGCCCTGCCCACCCCACCACCAGAATGGCCCTGACCCAGAGCCAAACAGATCAGGGCCATTCTGGTGGCAGAGCGGGCGGATGATATGTCGCCCTGCCCACAGCCCCACTGATGCAAGTCCAGCTACGCTACTGTTTATTACCAGCTTCAAAATATATCTGCCTTTTCTTTCTTGATATCTCGGGCTTTGAACCCAAATCCAAAGTGCTTAAAAGAGAATGAATTATTCAAAACAAGGAATTCAATTTCTTTATTTAGGATAATTAATTCTGATTTGGTTTCTTTGGCATCTAATATTAATGTTGTTGCCCTTGGCACAGAGTGAGTGGAGACTTGGCAAGTTAACGACAATGCTGACCTACCAGAAAACACGCAGCAAAACTCTGGAGTGTAAGTTCATATAGGAAATGCACTTGAGCAGCGGTCTCAAAGTTCTCCCCTGAGGTGGGGAGAACTTTTGAGTGTTTGCAGGGGCGGGGCCAACAGCGGCGGTGATCCAGGGGATCGCCGTCGCAACCACCGCCAATACCACCCCTGCTGTAGTTACCAGGGCTTGGGGGGTTCGGGGAGGCCTGCACAACCTTCTGCAGGCCTCCCCAATCTTCGGATTGCCCTTTTGTGGCAATCTTCGGGCACTTCCGGTTTTCGTGAAAACCGGAATGTCTTCAAAGATGGCTGCAAAACGGCGATCCGAAGATCGGGGAGGCCTGCAGAAGGTCGCGCAGGCCTCCTTAAAGCCCCCAAAGCCCCGGTAACTACAGCGGGAGCGGTTTCGGGTACTTCTGCGGCAGCGGCGATCCCTCAGATCGCCGCCTCCGCGCTGTCCCCACCCCTTAAGGGGGCAGCAGCGGTTCTCAATGGTGGGACACGACCCACAGTTTGAGAACCGCTGCACTAGAGGAAAGGAAGAGAAATGGGAAGAAAAACACAATTGTTAGGAAGTAGCTAAGAAAGACAGGCTAGACTACTATGTCTAGGACTACTATGAAAGTTTCTAGGTCATCAAAACTTCTGGAGAAGTTCTTAGAGCAAGAACTGTAAGCAGAGGGATTGTTTGTGACTAGGAGAGATGTTTCTTATGCACTACAAAAAAAGTAAAAAGAAACCTATGTAAAAAGTCATGGTTTTCTTCTTCATGTGTATCACATCGGTGGTCAGTTTTCATGAGGACTGGGGAAGGCAACAGACCACCAAAGTGAAATCTCTGCTATCTGCTAAGAAAGGTATTTCTTCTGGTGGCAATAACATTATACGAGACACGAGTACATAGAAGAGGAATTCCATCAATATTCAAATCCCATTTTAATGTAATGCACATTTTTATGCGGGCCAGATGGTTTTGTTTATAGATCACACTGAGGCTTCCTTTCCAGCTGCAATCAACAATAAAATATATGCTCCAAAAGAGCTGCTAATAATTCATAATTCTTATGAGCACCATAACCAAGGAAATGAACAGTTTTGAATTTATGGCTCATTACAATGATGTGCAGTAGCATTCTGTTCTCATCCCTCTCCTGATGCACTTCCTGATGCATATGCACAGGTATCAGTGAGGATGCTTTTCCGACAACTCAAAATCAGTCTGCCCTAGTCTGCAAAATCAGTCCTTTGCTAAAATAAGAGCTGGTTTTGTATTCTATGAAATCACGTCTTCTTTGATAAGCTTGGAGTGATTATTATGTTGGCTTTGGGCAGCCACTCGATACTTTTCCAGAGTGGTCTAGTCAAGTAACCACTTCCTGTTTACTAAGAAAAAAGGCCTTTCATATATCATTCCTTCTTTCCTTCCATAACATGTTTGGGTACCGTTTGTGTACTAGCCTCTAAATTGCACGTTGATACCTTTATGAATGTTGTTTAGAGAGTTGCAATGCAATCCTATGCATATTGACTCAGAAGTAAGTGCTGTTTCATCCAATGGGGCTTACTCCAAGGTATGTATGTAGAAAATTGTGGACTTACAGTGCAATCCTGTGCAACTTCGGGCTGGCAGAGCAAGTGCTCTGCTGGCCTTACGGTGTCACAAAAGTGCCGTAAAGCACTTTTGTGGCACCCTGGGAGTAAGTAAGGCTAGCGCCGCTCACTCCACCACCTGTCGACACCTGCATCTCTGGGCACAAGTAAGACCTGTGCCAGGTGGGGAGAGGGCATGGGGAGGGAGGGCTGGTGTGACAGGGAGGGAGCAGTTGGTCGGCCAGACCAGGGAGGGAGGCGGGGATGTCCCTTTTCCCCAAGGTGTGCCCTGGCTCTGCCGGCATGGGTCACCTCCCCCTCCTGGGCCGGCTCGCCCAGTGGGCCCCCTCCCTCGCCGGTCGGACTGCCCTTGCGGCCAGCAGCAGAAGACTTACCAGCACGTTTGCAATGCCTTCTGGCACCGGAGTGCTCATTGCAGCGCCGGAAGGTTACGGTGGATTTCACCGTTAGTCTTTTAACTGGGAAGTTTTTAGAATTTATGCTTTAAAGAGTTTCAGCCCTCTTATATTCTAATCCTTTGAAAAAGCCTGTCAAAGTTATGGGCGAAACGTTAGGCGTGAGATTGTATAAAAACAGACCGTGGTCACGATACCCGGATAATTTTAATGATAGAGACAATTAAAAACCATTTGACACACAATTCGCAACATGCAGTGAAGGTCTGCAATGATGGAGCCAGTTAGGCTGCATGGGTAAGGGAGTACTGAAATTGCCCTGTCCTACATCCCCACCAACCACGCCTCTGTATGCAGTGGGACACAGAGCAGAGCATCCAACAACAAACACAGTGTGCAAACAGGCATATCAGGGCCAGTGGCACAGGTAATGTGTAGTTTGGCCACAATGTGACTGGGAAAATAGACCTTATTTACCATTTTTCCCCCTAAACACAAAAGAATGAATTCAAGAAGTCCCTGCACATTTACTAATTTGGTACTAAAGGTCTCTTTTTTTGTTTTCTAATGTGGGTGGCTTTCCAAGAGTGAGTTATTGTGGAGTGAGTTATTGTGTTTTGGCAGTCATCAGATTGAAGACAATGAATAGAGTTATGGACAATTACGGCACTTCTTGAAGTCAGCATGAAGCCATTCTTTGCACTCCAAGTTTAAAACCAATCTAAAGTGTTCAATATTCTTTGGTTTCTGAACTCTTCACCTCTATGGTCAGCAGCCTGTGGTGAGGGAAAGCTGTCTGATCCCGTCAGACTGCAATTGGTAGGTTCCAAAAATACACATGAGAAAACGAAATATGAATATCTCCCTCCTAGCTGAAGAAAACTTGTCAAGATCAATTTACTGCGACAATGTTATTAAATAGAAAAAGAAGGAGCCAGTTGTAAGTGATGTATGATGAAAATGTAAAAATATTTAATGAAGACAGTACGTTTACACAAGAAAGACTCAACTTATAGCAATGGTTATCTTCCAGCCTTTAAGGAACCTTGTCCAAGTTGAGGGAGATAGTCTGTTGCAGTAAAAGCAACAAAAGGGTCCCATGGCATCTTAGAGACTGAGAGCGCAATCCTGGGGGAGGAGCCGTCAATGGAATGAGCGTTCCATCGCCGGGAAACATCACAAACGTGCCGTAAAGCACGTTTGCGACGACTCGAGAGCAAGGAAGGCCGGCGCAGAGGCCGGCCTCCCTTGCTCTGGCGCCTGAGCGCCCCTGCGGCCGCTGGACCAGGTAAGCTGGGATCCGGCGTGGGCGGTTCACCGGGCGAGGGGGGGCATTGGTGTAGCCAGCCCGGGAGGGGGCGGGGGATGGCCTCGGCCATATCCTGGCCCCCGCCGGGTGGCTAGGCCGTTACATTTAGCTGGCGGAAATCTGAGGAGGCCAATAGGGCCTGCCCCGGTTTACACTCGGGAAAGGGGACAAGCGTCCCCTTCCCTGAGGAGACCTCCAATCTGGCCACCGGTGCACAGGATCTGGTATGCAGCCCTGGGCTGCCAGCTGAATCCTTACACTGGATTGGCGATCATTGGCCGCGGCTCCCTATTACATTATGTTGATGCCTGCCAATTGGCACTGCAGTTTTCTGAGAGGATTCTGTGGCACTCTGCGGCTCCCCTGGCTGGTTTGGAAGCCGTGTCTCCCAGTTTGGGAAGCACTAACAAACTATGATGACCTCTCAATTTATGCAGGGCATAAATTGAGATACCCTGCATAACACAGATTCATATGAGCTGTGCATGCACCCTAGAAGAAGAATCCCATTCCATACGCACCTGTGCATCTCAGATGAAGATCAGCAATCTTCTCCACATCACAGTTTGAAAACAACTGGATTAGGGGGCAAGAATAGTTTTTCTATGCAGCTTGGGAGACTTGCTTCCACAGGACTATGGGCTTCTTCACATGTTTTAGAAGATAATCTCTTATATCAGAGAGAGAGAAATATGTAACACAGAAACCCTCTTCACTCATTTGTCTCCATGGGGAGATGAATGCATGAGGGCTTCTCCAGGGCATGCTGATGACACTACATGCACTTAGCTCTGCCCCCATGATCACAGTTAGCCTGCAACAACACATGTCTTAGTTGTAGGTTAATGTACATATATTTGAAAACATGTCTTGGTTTTCCTGACACATTACAGTTTTAACGTGTGCATCTCACGTATAAACGCAAAATGTTAACATGTGACTGCTTCCTGTCTACCTGATCCTATGGGTCCAAGGTTGTTATGCATTCTTTTCCTCTGTCAGCCATATAAACATTATACCACAATGGATGAAAATCACACAACAGGTTTGTACACCACCTCAGGGGCTGCTACCTACAAGAAACATGCTGACTTTTTAAAACAAATGGCTTGCTTTCAGGGTAATTAATTTGAAGCAATTCATTTCTGCACTCAGACTGAAATAATGATTGTGCAGTTGTCTCCAGGAGTCTGCTTTTGACCTTAATAATGAAGGCAACGTTTTCATAATGAGAAGAATACAGTATGCTTTTCCTCTCTTGCCTTGCGGCAAGCCAGCTTTTCTTGTTCTTCTTCGACACACTTACCACACTGGCAGACACAACATTTGCTTTTGCGCTTAACATGGCCACTTCCTCTATCATAGAAGCAACAGCAATGTCAATCAATATAATTTCCCTGTATTGAGTATGAGCAGATCCTCCTCTAGTTTGTGAAAGTGTTCTCCAACCAAAACCCTTAAAAATAGCCATATACATGTACAAGATGTTCAGAGACACAATGATAATGAGAAGATTTCAGCACAGTTATTGTGAGAGCAATGAAAATGCTATATGCTTTGCCCTGAGCTGTAGCATGGAGACTGAGGAGGGAGAACAGTCAGGTTGGAAGGATCAGTCCCAGGCCTTGACACCAGACTGAGGCCTGAGCCAGGAGAGCCCAGAGTCAGAGAACTTGAAATGGAGAGCCTAGAGCTAACACCATCTGAACTGGAGTCTTCCAGGAACCAGCCCCTCCCATGTACCTATGCCCAGCGGGAGGGGGGCCGCGGATGGAAATGCCACCCCCCTGCCAGAAGTGACACCACCGCCACAGCTGCTCAAAACTTTCCAAGGCTCTGGGCAGGCGAACCAAACAGCACACATCTTTTTCACCGCTTCCGCAGTGCAGTTGTCACCCCCAGGGGCATACCGCCCCCCGCCCCAGGTGGCCTGACACCTCTGATGTCCAGAACCTTGCACACCCCTGAGCCAGTCTATCAGCCCCAACAATAGGCCAGGAGGAATGTGATGGAGCCAAGAAGGAGTGCAAGACTCCAGGCCAGAAGTCTGCCCCTTTCAATCTCTCTGCTCTCCAGACAGGGAGGTGGAGCCTGGGAGGAGTATTCTGGATATGGCGGTACTTAAGGTCTCAGTCCACCTCTGGCCCTTGTTGGTGCAAGTTGCTCACTTGGTGCTCTCCAGGGTCCTGCAATCAACCTTGCCGGCTTCCGCTTCAAGGATAAGACAGGACACTTCGGTTCTCTGGTTGGAGCACATGGCTGTCCAATGTTTAGACTTGGGCAGTGTGGATCCTTCTTTCTCGTGGTAGCATTGTTGTGTCGGGTTTATAAGAACCCCTGCCCCGCCTCCTATCTCATAGTTCAGAACACCTTAAAATTGGTTTGGGTTTGATCATGATAAGACCTCCCATTCTGATCATTTTGTGAATAGATTTTCTACACACACACACACACACACACACACACACACACACACACACACACACACACACACACACACGGCATATTTTATTTTATTTATTTACCATATTTCTATCCCGCCTTTCTCCCCACGGGACCCATATAAAAGAGGCATATAAAAGAGGGATGGCTCCTAGTTTCAGGGGTTGTTCAGCAACCTGTCCTCAATGGACCCCATTACTTAGGTGGACCCCACGAGAGTTGCTCTGCTACAACCATAGTCTCAGTGATGAGCAGTGAGGCCTTTTTAGGGGCTTGGGCCCTGGCAGCCTACAAGGCCAACCTCTGATGCCAGTCCTGACATAAATATAGCTCCTTTTCATTTGGTAGATGGCTTCCTTTGTTACTATCGATGCAAAAGGGAAAACAATTTGGCCCTTGCCTCATTCAAGGGAATCGAGTTCTAAAGAGCTGCAGGGATTTGAAATGAAAGACATCCATGTCGTATTGTATTTGAGTCAAACATTCTGGAATAAGAAAGAAGCCCTTAGCAATGAAGAAAAATGTAGATGATAAAGACTTCACATGCTGACAGACCATTGAAAGACCATTCATTTTGTACTTACTTACCGGAATAGATCTTATCTTTTTCTCACCATTATACACCCCTCACCTTCTGCATTGTGAGGTTCAGGCTAACTGCAGTGAGAAAAAATCAGTTTAGTAGAGCAGAACTTACAGAAACAAGAAACGGTTTGCTTGTCTATTGTTTTGTATGTTTTAGCTGTAACTTAAAAACCTGTGTACAGTGAAGAGAAAAAAAATTAAGGGAAAAAATCCCTTAAGATCAGAACCTTGGCAACCACATATAATTACTATCCAAGAAAGAAAATCTGAAAGTACATAATGGAAGTGGTGGTGGTGGTGATGGTGGGGAATGCTGATAACACATGATTTTAACCATAATGGTACTTTTCTTTTTTCTCAAAATATCAAGAGCAGCTGTGGTCCAAACAACAGCATTCTCCACCCTCTGCTCACTTACAGGTTTTGAAAAGCAAGCATAAGTCATTACAGTGCACTTTTTGCACCAAATGTAGCCTTATAAAGAAGATGGGATATTTTCAGCCCCAGTTTTCCAAAGACTGCACAATGCCAGCATCTGAATGTTAATGATACATTAGGGCAGTGGCTTGGAATGTTGTATGCCACAGATGTCATTTCTATGACAATAGCTGCTTCCGTTACACAAAGAGGCTGATGGCATTTTAATTCTTGTCGATTTCTGATCTTAGCATCAAGTAGGTCAAAAAACTGTGCAAAAATTCCCCCTATAGGAGGGTGGGTGGGTGGCAGAGAAAGGGAAGGTTCTAAAGTGAGAAAAGGAAAGGCATTTAAGTCAAAATAATGACAATGAACATCAGCAGGACACTAGCAATGATTGATTTTTAAAGTACTGACAAAAATTAATGGGATACATACTGAGAAATAGAGGCAAAAATATATGGAGGCAAAATCCAGCCAGTATTAAGTGCTTCCAGGCCAACTGGGTTTTTATTTATTCATTATCTGTCTAGATATTTATATCCCATCTTTCTGCCTCTGAAGACGACCCAAATCAGCTTACAACATTTTAAAAGTGCAATACAATAAAAACTCTCAGGCCAGTGCTGGTCTCTGTAGGAGCAGGGGTGAAGAGCTCCCTCCAACCTGGTCACCTCTTCTTCTACCCTCAGGGAACGCAGATCTTAAGGGCACCATTGCAATTGATTTCAATGGTGCCCTTAAGAACTGTGTGCCCGGAGGGGAAGGTAGAAGAAGCGGTGACCAGGCTGGAGGGAGCTCTTGATACATACAAGTTAGCTTTAACTAACTTAAGTCCGTTGATTTCAATGAAACTCACAGCATGATCCTATGCTTCCTATGGGTCTCAAAAGTAAGTCCCATTGTGTTCAATAGAACTCACGTCCAGGAAAGTGTTTAGAAAATGTACAGCCCAATCCTAACTAATGCCCTGCATGGTGATGCATTGGCGCCGATGTGGCTTCCGCTGTATTCTGCGCGGGGGGGGGGGTCAGCATATTGTGGCCTCCTCAGGTGAAGGGAACATTTGTACCCTTCCCCTGGGGTAAGCCCCAGCAGCTGCCATGGGTCAACTCGAACTTGCTTCAGCTCTATAGCCCACTCTGCCCTCCTCCCGACCCCTGTCTCCTCACCGTTCCACCCACCCCTGCCCCATTCAACCCTCTCCCCGCCTTCCTCCCACCCTCTGCCCAGCCTTACCTGCACTGGCAGGCGTCCAGCATCTGTCTTTGTGCAGACCCAACCACTTGCCGCTTACAGCAGCCAAGCTACACGCACATAGCCTGTGTTCTTCCAGTGCAAACGGCCCTTAGGGTTGACTCACTCATTTCCTTAGGCTACAATGCAACAATTTCAATGGCAAAGAGGGCAAGCACATGCTTATTTCTCCCATTGAAATCGGTAGGATTAAAAAGTGCTTAATGTTGATGGAATCATGCTCTTTGTGTTTTTATAAGCATGTCCTGTGAGCAAAGCCACTGATTTTCTGTGTCAGTAGGCCCTGGGTTTCATTAGGTTAAATTTGAAAGAGGCCACGCTTTATAAAATGCACCGATCATTTTGGAAGAGTCATTTCCTTTGATGATCGCTCTAATTCATTTTTTGCATAAGTGCAGGACATTCATACAGACTGATGTTTGCTACAGAGATTTATATCAGCACCATATTTCACAACCTTTGTGTGAAAATAGATTCTAATACTATAGCATAATTCACACTGGAATGTCACAGGACTCTATTAATTTAATGGGTTATATGCAGCAGAAGTGTAAGTGAACTCAATTATAGTTCCCACATACAGTTTGATTGTCATTTGTGTGCTTCATACACAGCCCACAACATATGGAGTGAATAATGGGGGCCAGACCCTGCTTCAACTATGATCATCATATCATCCCGCATGGAAACAAGTGACCTCCAAGCCTGCTAGTGATGAAGCAGGAGCAGGAGGGGCATTTTCCCCTCCAGGTTGCATCTTTTCCCATAAGGGGAGGCAGAAAAAGACCTATTTGTACTCTGCCTTGCTTCAGCTCATTCAGCATGTTATATACACACACTAACATACATACATTCTGCAACTGGTTGCTGGCAGAATCTTGTACAGCTGAGCTCGTATGATGATCTCTACAGTGCTTCAAAGTACAGCACTTAGACATCTCAGAAGAGACACTGCATCCAAAACGTCTTCATGCTCAACTTAGAGGGAATTAAAGGCTTCTTTATCATGATGTCCAAGAATCAACTGTGGATGTTGGCCTAAAGAATTACAAAGGGATTCCTTCAGGTGCCCTGCTCGGAACCAGAAACATTATTTCTTGAAACAAGAATTGGGTAAATAAGATACCAAGTAGACATTCAGCTCCATGTCATTGAGTCTTTTTAGAGGCCTTGCTTGCATCCATGTCTACAGTACCTAAGGCTGTGCATAACACCATTGACACCTGTGTGACCCTGCCTGTGATCCTCCACAGAATCTGGGTCTGGCTTGGATGGGCACACCATCTAATGGCAAATGACCACAGCTGGTCGCCTGGGGAGGGGCCGGGACCCGATGGGTCGAGCCGGCCTTAAAAGGGAGGCCGGTGAAGAACAAGTGCTGGCACTTGCCAGAGAACACCTGGGCAACAGAGCCTCCCAACTACCTGGGAATGTAGCTGGTCTGCACTCCCTCTCACTACCAGCCCTGGGGCCATCACACCCCATACCCATACCCTACTTCGCCCCAACCAACCACAGATAACCTTATCCATGGGGCTACCACTCCAAGAGCCTTGCGATGGTATCAGCTGCTCCTGTTGGGCTAGAATACGCCAGGACCCCCGCTGAAGCCTAACGACCCACAACCAGTGGCGTAGCTAGACTGGAGCAGAGGCAAGTAGTTCTGCAAGACTCCGTTACAATGGAGTCAGCGGCCCCTCCCCCTTGCTGTTGGAGCCGTTCTGACGGCAATGGTAACACGCAGGACACTCCCCTGTCACTGCCGGAATGGCTCCAACAGCAAAGGGGAGGGGCCGCTGACTCCGGTGTAACGGAGTCTTGCAGAACTACTTGCCTCCGCTCCAGTCTAGTTTCACCTCTGCCCACAACGCAACAGTAGGAAAACATTGGAGCCCTGTCTTCTCCCAGCGCTACATCCCCCTTTTGCTTTAGACAATTAGGACCAGAGGCGTCGCTACCCCCGTTGGCGCCCGGAGCAACAGGGGGGTTGGCAACCCTATAATTCAATATCGCCACGGCCGACAGGCCGCGGTGCGCTTCGGAGGGGGTGGGCGGCGTGCTCTGGGAGGGGCGGCGGCGCGCTCCGCGAGGGGGCGGCGGCGCGCTCCGCGAGGGGGCGACCCCCCCTCAATCGCAAGAGCCGGCTGGGGACGTCTTCCCCAGCCGGCTGCCCAGGGCCTTCTGAAGGCCCGCGCGAGAACGGGCAGCCTTTTTTCCTCAGTAACAGTCTGAGCATGCGCAAAAAGAACGGTATAAATACCGTTCTCGCGCGGGCCTTCAGAAGGTCCCAGGCAGCCGGCCGGGGAAGACGTCCCCAGCCGGCTCTCGCGATTGAGGGGGCCGGAGACTCGAGTCGGACTCGGAGACTCGAGTCTCCGAGACTCGAGTCTCAGAGTGGGACTCGGACTCGAGTCTCCGAGTGGGACTCGGAGACTCGAGTCCGAGTCCAACTCGCGGGCGGGGCGGAGCGGGGCGCCCTACGGGAGATGGCGCCCAGAGCCGGTGCTCCGCTTGCTCCACCCTAGTTTCGCCTCTGATTAGGACCAATCCCCTGCTGGAGTGAAGTCAACCCCGCCAGGTGGAGGCTTCACGATTACTACCTGTTTGTACCAAAACCTGAATAAAGATAGCTTTCTGTTAAGACCTCACTTACTGTTAAGACAGTAAAGTATGTCTTTACTGAACCCTTTGATGCCCCCTTACTGGCCTGAGGGCCAGCCCTGCCACCCCAGGATGCATCACTGCCACAAGGCAACCTAAAACGGTGGAATGGAGCAGTATCCTTGGAGGGGAGACAAACAGACAAACCTCCAGCCCACCTGTCCATTGCCCTCTCCAAAATTGCCACTCCACTGTGTGCTCCAATCCTCTTTTGACTTGCTGGAAGCAAGTCAGAGGAAGATTGTAGCAACAGCAGCCCCCTTCTTCTTTCAGTGATGCTGGAAGGAGAAGGGGGGGGGGAAGCTCCAGATCAGTGTTCCCTATAAGAATCGCCGCTGCTGCGCAGAGCCCTCCCATGGCTGCGTGGCGGCAGGGCAGAACCTCTGGACATTCGGCGATGATGTCACATGTCATCTCCAAACTTCCAAGTATCTGAGCTCTGAGCTGTGCGGAGCTCAGCTGAGAGGTCAGGTGCATGGTGTGTGGCCATGCACCTTGGGGGGGGGGCAGTGCTCCAGATCACCTCTCCCAACCTACATGTCTAGTAGGCAAGAAGACACAAATTGGGGCCCATCCCTCTCTCTTTACTCACCAACCGCGTGTTGTACAATCTCCCTGCGGCTTCTGTTTGCGATGGGTTCCCAGCATCCCCTGCTCCTGCTCTTTTCAAAGAGAAACCACGAGGAGCAGGGAGGCTGCACACCATGCTGTCGGTAAGTAAAAGAAAGCGGGGATGGGCCGAACCTTCTTGTTTGTCCCCATCCCCCCTCATCCACGGGGAGGCACTCACATGTGCATTTGGGGGAGGGATTTAGGCAGCACAGAGGCATGCATGCAGCACCACCCTGGTGTAATACGTTATTCATTGCGGCTGTCAAGAACTCTTAACAGGCTTAGTTTGCATAAACAGCAAGTGAGATAGTAAAGCTGTCTAACATCTTTCGATGGCACCACACTGCCACTTCATGCTACATGTGGGGGAATTGCATGGTTGAGTGTTTGCCGATGGAAATAACTTCCCCACACTAATTGAGAAGCATTAAGCCATGTGATTCACCACCCACATTCTGAGGTGAAACAATCAGGGCTGACCCAGACTGTCCGTTGCCAGAGGTGAGACTCGAAAGACATCAGTACCCAGTGGCACACTAGCCACTGCTGTTGTTGCTCCTCCTCCTCCTCCTCCTCGCTGAATTTGAAAAGGAAGATGGGAATGAAGTAGAAGAAAGTGTGGAGGAGAGTAGAGTGGTGAGCTAGAGTGTCTCCAGAGATGTTCTAGTCCACCATTCTCCTTTCCTTCACACTTCCTCTGCTGCTCCATTCTCTTTCTTTTCAAATCTCAGAAGCAGGGAGGAGAAGCAGTGGCAGAGGTGAGTGGGTAGAGGTGGGCACCCCCACCAACCTACTCCTGAGGCAACCACCTCAGTTGTTCTTATGGATGAGCCAGCCCTAAGAACAATGCAGGAACAATTTAATTACCTCACTTGCCATTTGTGTGTGAAATAAGCCTCATCGAGCTTACAAAGGAAGTTGTCCAAGATTTACACTGCTCTGTCATTTAACTACAATTCCTCTAACATCAAAGACCCAAGGGGAAAAAATCCCCAATTTGTGCTGCTGTAAAACTTTATTTATGGTCCTCAATATATTTTTTTTCCAACTGTACAGAGCCTCCAGCAACTCCTAGCAACATCAGTGAGCGTGGTGTTATGGAGATAAATTAAAAAGATTTACTTTGAAGGATCGTATATAAAGATATGGGGCATAACTTTAGGCTCTGATTAGTGCAAACAACAGATTGTATAAGCAGACTATGAGCCTTGAATAAGGAGTTATGCCTAGTCTTTCATAAAGGGACAACTATGGAAAGGAATAGAAAAACAAAACAAAACACACTTTTGCTACTACTTTGTGGAAAGAGGCCACATAACCAACACTCACAAGATTCATATTGAGATATGATGGCCACCAGCACCAATGGCCTTTTCAAAAGGTGAAATGCATGGAGAAAGCATGACTAATAAACTTTGCCAGAACTAACTAGCTATGAAACCCAGTGTATAAAGGAAGTATGTAGTACCTCAAATTACCCAATGCTGGGAACAAGGAAGAGGAAATATCCAGGACACTTGTGCCTTGCTGTAGACTTGAATCCTTGGCGGGTTCTGCCTAGCCACTGGGCTAGTTGAATACTGCCTAGTCTCTGACCTGACACAGTATGGCAATTCTTGTGCTTTTGACATGCTATTTGAAGACCAGTTTCCAGTTTTTGGAACGGGTAGGGAAAAGGATGGGGGAAACCAAATGATCATGTGGGAAAAAGAGGGAAGAAAAATTCCAGAGTGCAAATGATAGTTTATTGTGATAAACTATACACAAGTGGGCCCAACACATTTTGGAGGAGATCCCTTCTTCAGGGGTAGAAAGAAGACATAGGACCCTTGTATGAAAGAGGGTCTGCTGCAGGACAAGGTTAGATAGGATGCTAAAGAATTGGCTAGCTGGCCTTGACCAGGCTCTGAGCCTCTTGCCAGACATCGAGAATGCCAAGGAAGGTAAAAGACCCAGCCCAGTCTTTTTCGCTATTAATTGGCATGTGTGCACTGTTATAAGACACACAGGAGATTAATGAGGCTGACACATGAGGCAACTGAGATCCTGTCTTGCACCTAACGAGGCTAATCAACGCTGCTTAATAATGCCTTCTACGCTCCGTCTTGGGACTGTCAGAAACGGCAGGCTTTGGGGGCTTCCCATCATGCCCTGCTGCTGCCGCCACGCCAGCCCTTTGATGCTTTGCTTTAACGTTCACCCCGATTAAGAGTTCAGGAGAACTCAAGAGCATGCGTAAAGTTTTGCATTTATTTATTTGGTCCTCATACACGTATGGCCAGATTGTTGTTTTTTTGATAGTATGTACTACCAAACTATAGTTCATACTACTACATACTATAGTATGTACTACTTTTTTGATAGTATGTACTTGATAGTATGTATGCTCAAAGCATTGGATGGGAGTAGAGGTGATATTGTCATCACATCTGACAAAGAAATAGCTCCTTGTGTGTACACTGGACTGTGGATGCAAACACAGGCATACCACAATGCTCAGCACAGCTCCACCCCTTGAATAAGAGAACATTAGAGATGGGAGCAGCATTCGCCAGCTGCAATCAATAAGACAGCATGCTTGTGTTTGGGTCTCCCATGTGCGGGGCAGATAGGTTAGCCTGCCTACCCAGAGACGAGTTTGTTTATTTTTCACATTTTTATACCACCCTTCCTCCAAGGAGTTCAGGGCGGTGTACATGGGTTCCTTCCCTCCTTTTGTCCTCACATCAACCCTGTGAGGTAGGTAAGGCTGAGAGGTAGCGACTGGCCCAAGGTCACCCAGGATATTTTCAAGCCCCCTCCGCTGAATACCTGCCTGCCAGAGGGTTGGCACAAGTGTGGTAGGGGCCTCCCTTCATATGCATGCATGCAAGCTACCCACCCCCTCTCTTTTCCACATTGGGATGCTTACCTGGTAATGGGGGTGGGGGGAGGGATAAAGCAGCCCCCATAGCAGGCAGGTGAGGCATGGCTGAGTAAGGCATGGGCTCAGCAGCAGAAGGGCCAGACCCAATGTTTGATGTTGGCTCTGATCGGCCATCTCAGCCCAAGTCACCTCTCATGCAGCACAGGATTAGTGCAGTTGCTGCTATCCTAGGCAGGAAGACTGAAGGCAAGCTATAGGACAACAAATTCCACACCTCCAGACAGTGAGGAAACATTCCCTTAACAACAACAGTCAGTGGCGCTTTCCCCTTAGATCAGGAGTTGGCAACCTATGGCCCATGGGCCAAATTTGGCCTGCCAGCCAAAGTCATCCAGCCTGCCAGCCAAAGTCCAGCACATGCAAAGCTCGGCTTGGGAGGCTTTAACTCTCGCCCAAGTCACCACGTGCCAGGCAAGGAATGATGGAGCTACCCAGGTGGGCATCTCCGTCATTCCCTGTCCAGTGCGCAGCAAACTGGGTGAGAGGCCTCCCAAGCCAAGCTCCACATGGGCCGCTTCCAGGTGATTGGCAACCTGGAGGTTCAGAGGTGACGTGATGATGGCACCACCATGAGTGTGGTGCTCATCCCCATTTCAAAGCCGAAGAGCCAGCGTTGTCCGAAGATGCCTCCGTGGTCATGTGGCCGGCATGACTCCTTGCTGCAGCACGTAGCATGCGGCTGGAACACGGAGCGCTGTTTACCTTCCCGCAAGCGGTACCTATTTATCTACTCGCATTAACATGCTTTGGAACTGCTAGGTTGGCAGGAGCTGGCCAAGCAACGAGAGCTCACCCCGTCGCGGATTCGAACTGCCGACCTTTCGATCGACAGCTCATGGTTCAGCGGTTTAACCCACTGTGCCACCCGCTGGCCAGTGGGTAATAAGGTAAATGGCGCTTGTCAGTCTTACTCCCATCCTTATTATATCTTATTATATTATTATGTCTAATCTGTTGCCCCTTTTCAATTCCCGCTCTCTACCATAGTTTTATCTTGTGCTAATTGCTTCCAGCCCTTTAGGAGGTTGTCATGAAGATGTACAAAATGTGGATGGCTTAACTATTAATTAATGTGGTAGATGGTAGAAGAACAGTTGAGGTGAGGCACCGAGCTGTCAGATGGAAGAGATTAAGAAGAGTGAATAAAAGCCACATAATTGTGGAGTGATGAAAAGGAGGCACAAATGTAACAGTTATTGTTCACGATGATCATTTCCTCATGAGAATAATTAAAGGCAAAGTCAGGTCTTTTGAACACGGACCAGTCCAACAACCTTGAATGGTTCTGAAATAATTATTTGTTAAATTAGTTTTTTTGGGGGGGAAGGGGTATCTGATTTTAGTGTCTACCCTGCAAATAGGTAAAGGTAAAGCAGTATCTCAGGCCAGTCCCAGTTCCCGGGGTGGTGGTGGTGGTGGTGGTGGTGGTGGTGGTGGTAGCAAGTAGTACTTTCTGTCATTTGCATCAGTGGTTTTCAAACTTCCAACCTTAACGCAATCCCTTCTAGACTGATTTATCTGCTGAGGAATCCCTGCGTGACAGCAGTGAAACCCCAGAACATTGCAAAGGATTCTGAAACACAGTTTCTAGCATGCGCAGTCTGTTAATGTGGAGCATGAGCCAAGCCTGTTGGCCTTCCGCATCATGCCACACAAGCTGGGATCCAACACTCTCCTACGATTGTGCATGGCACTGGCAGTGAAATATTGGTACTGGTGGTCGAGTTATGTATGACGAACCAGTGTGGTGTAGTGAGAAGAGTCTTGGGATTGGTCTGTAGAAAATCTGAGCTTAAATTTCACTCAGTCATTAACTCACAGGGCAGCCACGTGCCATTCACTCTCACACGAAGCCAACGGTATCTTCTAGAAAGAGCAGTGTTTCCCAAACATTTTCAACCTGCGGCTCCCTTGACCATTGACAACCATTGGCCATGGCTCCCCATTACATTGTGTTGATGCCTGCCAATTGGCATTGCACTGTTTTCCGAGAGGATTCCATGGCACTCCATGGCTCCCCTGGCTGGTTTCTGCAGCTCCCCTGGGAGCCTCCCAGATTGGGAACCACTGTTCTAGAGGCTTCATCTACACCCAGGTCAATGCCTTGGGTCCTGTTCAGGGGCTTCTCATCAACTGAGGTTCAGTGGGTGGGCCTGAGGACCAGGGCCTTTTCAGTTTCTCTCCTCTCCCCTGTTTCTACACTTTCACAGCCTTACAAAGTTGCAGGTTAGGGTGGGGTGGGGGGAGAGAGAAAACCAGGAGCCAAGTCTAAAGCAGAGAACTGCTAAGTTCTAAGCTGCTCCTATTCTTCTGCTTGAGAAGTCCACATTTTCTATTCCCACAAAGCATCATAGTTGCACCTGCGGCATTCACAAAGGGACTCTTTTGGCAAGAGTAGCAAGTGAACGAGTTGTCCTGTTGCCTTTTTTTTTTTAATGATAGTGGATTGATACCTTTCCACAGCTGTTTCAGGCTCCCATCCAACTTTCCGCTACTTCTACAATTACCTCACACGCACAATTGTCTTGTTGCTGGTTCCCTGCTGCTGTCCGCCTATGAGTTACTATGAGTTACTGAGAGTGACTGACAGGATTATGGTGACACCCGCAGATAAGGGGGTGTTGTACTATAATGGGAAAAGCTTCCACAGCATGAGAAGTCAAGTAAGAGGTACTAACAGAAAGTTAGCATCGGTGCTAAATGCCACAGCATATTCCCACAGGATACCCATATCCCTGCAAAGTAATTCACTAGCATTTTGAAACCGTGGCTTCCTCTTTTAGGCCCAGTCTACAATTAAAGCATCTACCTTGTGGCGGAAACTTTTGGGTGTGTCTACTGCATTTCTGTGCTTTTCTATTAATAGACCTTAAGTATTGCCGGACATCTTTGCGGGTCGCACAATAACACCACAATGACTTTGTTTTCAAAGCCAGATCTTTTATAATTTAGCACAAAAGACTAGAATGAGGGTTCATTAAAATGAAAACAGGAGAAAAGAAGTTATCAGTGCTTGAAATGGAAACTTCAGGATATTTGAATGTCTACGCAGTGCAGCTAGCTCCCTGCGTTACTGTTGAATGTTCAGCGCATTTATCATAACCCACACAGGAAAAGGTTGAGTAGAATAACAGACTCCAACAGAGGAAACTGGGAGGAAGCCAAGTTGTTTGAAAGGCTTTCAATGAAAGCCAACTGGTGAGCAAAAGGCAAGAAAACGAGGCAGGGGGCAAACTCCTGTAATTGTCAGAGATAAAGCTGTTTTTCCACATAACTCAAACATTGTGTCTCAAAGAGCCTGCTACCCAAACAACAGTGTTTCATGACAATACAGTACACACTCAGCCCTGACATCTGTCTTCCCACCATGAAATTCCTTCATGCTTCACGTTAAGTAGTTCAGCGGTGACCTTTGTGGATGAGCTTCCCTTCAGGGAACCAAACTGAATGGGAGAAATTGTGAGCAACTGAATGCTTGACATCAAAAGCTTGTCCTTATAGGTAGTGCTGTAGCATTTTTTTTTCCTGACGAAGCGCCTGTGTTTTTAAAAAATTGCATACTTGACGAAATTCAACAAGTAAACTTTTATTCCGTAGGGAAACACATGATGGGAAAAGCTGTGCCTGCTGGATTTCTGTCTGCCATGCAGCTCTTAAAAGCAGAAGAGCCTTGCCAGGAAAAAGGCAGCAGCCCTAACTGACTATTGGAAACAGTTGCAAACAGGGTTACTGAAAGGTAAAGTTGCCAACTTTTTTTTCCAGCACTACCTGTGCCAGCAAAGGCTGAGCAGGCAAAGCTTTCCCATCAAACAGATGGGATTGACAAACAGATGTTCAGGACACTGGAGTCTTTTTGTGTGTGAGGAAATGAAACCCCTGTGCAGTATCTTGGATCCCACAAATCTGATGTGCAGGAAGCTCGGAAATCAATATAAGGTGTGTAGTAGGAATATTGTATGGGCTTTCTGGCCTAAACTAGATTTTATGGAAACAGAGCAGTTTGTTTAAGCCTTGGTCTGCCTAGCTACATATAGGGCGGGTCTGGGAAAGGTGGTCCATAACTCCTCCCCTTGATGCCTACCATTGGGTACAATGAGATGGCCACCTCAGGTAGCTGAGCTTAGATGCATATAGAAAAAACAGGAAGTTATTAACTAGGAATTATCATGTATTTACTGCTGGGGGAAGGGATTAGAATTTTCCACTTGAGGTAATAAAATATCTTGGTGTGGTTTTTTCCCACCTGAGGCAACAAATGTCTTGAGATGACCTGGCTCTATGCAGAACCACTCAAATATCCATCAGATAAAGGTAAGGATCCTTCTTCAGACTCATGACACACAAATTGTTAAGTTATGGGATCCAATGTTATCATAAATGTGTGTGTGTGTGTGTGTGTGTGTGTGTGTGTGTGTGTGTGTGTGTGTGTGTGTGTGAGAGAGAGAGAGAGAGAGAGAGAGAGAGAGAGAGAGAGGGAATAAGAACATAAGAAGAGCCCTGCTGGATCAGGCCAAAGGCCCATCTAGTCCAGCTTCCTGTATCACACAGTGGCCCCACCAGATGCCTCAGGGAGCACAAGACAACAAGATACCTGTGTCCAGTCACCACTCCCTTGCACCTGGCACAGAGAAAACCTACTCCTACAACCAGGAGGTTGCTTTTCCCCATCATGGCTTGTAAGCTGTGATGGACTTTTCCTCCATAAATCTGTCCAATCCCCTTTTAATAAGATTCTGCTTGTTATGTTCAGATTACGTTTGCTTGTTGTATCATAAACCTCCTTGGGAGATTAGGCCAGGGCAGAAAGGAGGTATATAAATGCAACAAACAAATGGCAGGCAAATACAGGTGGGCCCCCATATCCGCTGGGGATATGTTCCAGGCCCCTCCGTGGATACTTGAAACCGTGGATAAGAGCGAACACCCCCTCCATGGTTTCCTGAGGGCCCCTCCACCCTGCCTCCCCTGCAGGCAGGCATGCTTGCCCCCCCAGCTCTTATTTTTCTTTCAGCAAGCTTTGTTTCTTCCTTAAACAAACAGGAGAAGCAGCCTCTGGCTGCTTATTGCAGGCAAGTAGAACGAGACTAAGTCCTAGAGAGGCTCTGCAAGGTTTCTGCTAACCTTGCAGAGCCTCTCTAGGACTTAGTCTTGTTCTACTTGCCTGCAATAAGCAGCCAGAGGCTGCTTCTCCTGTTTGTTTAAGGAAGAAACAAAGCTTACTGGGAAAAAAGTAAAAGCCTGGGGGGGGTCCCCACGATCCGTGGATAACTGAAACCGTGGATAGCGAATCAGTGGATATGGGGGCCCACCTGTAAGCTGAAAGCAGAGATTTAAAAATGGAGTGGAAAATCTAGAGAAGAGAGGACAGAAATTCCCAACTACAAACTCTAGTAACAAATGCTCTGAACAGTGGCAATTTTTGAACTGAACACTGTGTCCCTTAAGCAGAGCCTGGCATTGTGATACTGGTATATATGCATGTGTAAGTAGATTTCTAACAATGGAGACTGATCATGCGCTAAAATAATATATAGAAATTCGTTCTTTTTTAAGACTCCAACCACTCAGAAAATTGAATTCTGTGGGAGGGAAGTGGATTCAGTCCTGTTTCCCTAATGAAGCCTTACATTCCACAAGATGCTGCTACAAGCAAATTTAAAATAAGCAAAGCCAATCTAGAGCATTTTCATATTTTTCATTGTCAGTATGGTCTAGCATACACAGGGTACAGGATTTGGAGTTACAGCCAGGGGAGTTGCATGGATTTAAAGCTTACATAGTACAGGTATCCTGTGGTTTAGTAGCCATAATAGCAAGATAGAACCCTCAGATTCACAAAAATAAACCTTCTGGATCACAAATGCTGGAGACATGCAGTGCAATATTGAGAACATTGCGAACAGGTTAAGAACATGTTGAGAACATTGCACTGCATGTAATGGAATAGGGCTGTTGACTTCATACCCTAGGCTTTCCAAGGGCACCTGGATGGCTACTTTTGAAACAGGGTACGGTACTGAACTGGTGTGGACCTTTGGTGTCATTTGTTGGTTTTGTTCTGGAGAATCTGCCTATCCGTAGTGGGGAAAATTGCAATGCAAATGTTCACTTATGTGGCGCAGAAGAAAGTCATGCTTCATTTATGAATGCCTGTGTAGTCTTTAAATATTTATTCCCCTCCCCCCCCCTAGAATGAGTCCTCATCAATTTATGATGTGTGTTACTTTTTTGTGGCAATTTTGGCTAAATCTTTTAAAAGTGACCTGAAGGAAGAAGGCAGAAAACCAGAAACTTACACCTTTTAACTGACATAATGGATTTGCTTATTAGCCAGAGAAAATGAAGCATGGAGCCAGACAATTTCTGGCTGATCGTCCTCAGACAATGACGTGAAAACCGAGAGATGCTGCAGTAAGGAAAAAAAATGGGACAAAAAAAATTAAGTCAGATGAATGTTCACATGCCTTGCTTCGTCCTTCTTGATGACGGAAGGCCCAACCAAGCAGGCTGTCAATGCCATCAATCTACGGATTGAGATAGGGCTCAAATGCTAGCAATGCGTCAGTATTGAAAACATATCCAGGATGTTACACTACCAGAAGCGAATGAACACCTTGCAGGAGGGGGGGGACAGCAAAAAATGTCCTGTCCCCCCGTGACGTCACCGCCAGAAGTGACATTGCCGCCGCAAAGGGCTTTCTAGGCACAGGGCAGGCGGAACTTTCGCACCACCACTCGCCCGCTTTTTGCACCACCGCTGCCGATCTCACCACCCATGTGGCAAGATTGTCGCCACTCCGTATGCCACCCGGGGGCCCCCTGCCCCCTGGCCCCTGGCAACGCTTCTGTTTCCCACCTCCACCCCCCCCCTACACAGTATGTGCACTTGTTTCTCATTCATTGCACACAGTCTGTGTGCTGTTTCCTCAGAGCAGTGGGTTTTGTTGTTGTTGTTGTTGTTGTTGTTGTTGTTGTTGTTGTTGTTGTTGTTTGTTGTTGTTGGAGTCATGCCACATTTTCTAAGGAGTCATGGGCACACTATTTTGCTCATAGGAAATGTGGCATTTCTCCCATATATTGTGCAGTCACTGCTATTATGAATTCTGTTTGTAATCGGGTTAAGCAAGTGTTATGGTCCTTTTGCTAGAAAGGTGATCTGAATCCATCTCTCAAAATGCCACAGATCACCGGTTGAGAACAACATCAGCTGGAAAGGCTGCCTGAAGAGGCACAGAGTAAGCTCATTACGCGGCCTCCTTTTTGCATTAACATTTACATTACGATTAATTTGGATCCTAAATTATTGCTGCTCATGCTCATTATCTGACAATGACTGGCTGCCTCGAAAGTGCCGGATTTATTAAGCAATGCAAGTGAGAAGGAAGCGTAATAAAGACATCCCTCCCAATGACTTGAATTACACACATGTGAAATACCCCTTACACCTGGGCCTCTGCAGAGTGCTATTATGAAGATTACAATATCCCTGATTTCCCCTGACAAGACCATAATTTATCTCCATTTTAAAAAGGAGCTGCATGTATTAAATATCATTAATTTCTACCTAGCACCTGAATCATACATAGTGGATTACACAGAACTGGCTCCACCACGTTTCAGGAGGCCTTGGTAAAGGCCAGACCTTGGTAAAGACCAGAAGCCCCCTTCTACTTGGGTGGGTAGATCCAACACCAGCAGCACACGAAGGCAATGAGATCAGCAGTGAGTCCTTCTGGGTGCCCCCGGGTCCTCGGCAGCTGCGCAATGATCAGTGGCGTTCTTTCATGGGGGGAGCTGGTGTGCTCCACCCCAGGCGCCGAGTGGGCGCGGGGGCGCGGCAGCCGGGCTTGGGGCTGCGCAGAGCGGCGCGGCACCGGAGCCCGGCTGGCGCGTCCTCCCCGAAGCAGCGCGCACACTCGGCGCGTCCCCGGCCTCCGGAGGCTCCGCTCCGAGGCCGGGGACAAGCCCTCCTTAGAGCGACCGCCCAGTTCGGCGGTCGAGGGCTTTATGAGAAGTCCGAATGCGTCGCCGGCTTGTATATGGGTTTTGCGCATGCGCAGAACCTTTCTGAGGGCAAACGGGCAGTAAACGGGCAGCGCATGCGCAAAACCCATATACAAGCCAGCGACGCGTTCAGACTTCTCATAAAGCCCTCGACTGCCGAACTGGGCGGTCGCTCTAAGGAGGGCTTATCCCCGGCCTCAGAGCGGAGCCTCCGGAGGCCGGGGACATGCCGAGTGGGCGCTCAGCCCCGAGCCCGGCTGCTTGGGGGGGCGCTCCAACCCCCACCCCCCGGGCGCTGGGAGGGCTGGGAACACCACTGGCAATGATGCTGACCTCGAACACCAGTCTTGGGATTACGTATTCACGTTTGAGCATATTCTTCCCCTGCTATCTTTCCCACTTTTGTCCCTCCCCTCCCTTTGGCTGTATGGTCCATAAGACAGGGGCCTTTTCATGTGTGCTCATGGATACTGTAGTCTATAACACACTATGTACAATGTAGATGGTGTTATATAAACCATCATAATAATGTCTATGCTGAAACTACCATGCTGTTGCTGTGTCTTTGGGCCCAATCCTGTCCAACTTTCCAGCACTGATGCATCTGTGACAATGGGCCACGTGCTGCATCCTGTGGTGGGGGAGGCAGTCATGTGGAGGCATCCTCAAGGGAATGTTTGTTCCCTTACCTCAGGGCTGCCTTGCGGCTGCATTGGCAGGCGCTGGAAAGTTGGATAGGATTGGGCCCTTCATTCTTTCTTGAGGGACGAGAGGCATCTGCTTTGCATACAAAACAAATCCTGGGTTCAACTCCTTCCTGCTGGTGCTAGTTATAGGATCCTGGTTAGCAGGGCTGGGGAAAACAATCCACCCAGAGGCGTTGATAAGGGGGGGGGCTGGGGGGACGGTGGGCCCCTAGCGGCGGGGTGCGAAGCAGTGGTGTGTGTGTGTACTTGCCGCCGGATCCGTCGCACCTTCCACCATTTTTCATCTTCGTGCTGCAAGATTGGTCTGCCTACCCACCCGAGCACCGTTTGGCTCCATAAAGGGGGCGAACAGCACTGGCGGGGGTGTTTCTGCGCCATGCTGCCGCCAAATTTCAGCGGCAGTGCATGAAAATAATGTCACGCCCCCCCAGGGGCAGGGCGTGTGGCATCTGGGAGGGGGTGTTGTGGTGGCAGCCGCCCCATGGGGGTGTGTGTGTAGGAACGCCACTGAATCCACCTCTAAGATTGTGAGAGCTGCTGCCAGCCACTGCTAGGCTAGATTATTTTATTTATTTATTGTCAAACATATTTACCCTCTTTCTTTACCCAGTGGTAAAGCTCAAGATGACTTACAAAAAAACAATGTCAATACATAACCAATAAAACATCCAACCAAAATCAATGATAAAACAAAAAGAACAATCCAAATTAAAAAAATAATAATAACAGAAGAGAGAAAGAAAGGCCCAGGGTGCCCATTCCTGCCCCCTGTAGGCCTACCAGATCTCCAACTGGGACAGAGTGCTAGACCTTTAGGAGAAGGAATGTGGGCAGGTGTAGCTTGTTAAACCTTAGAGCACAATCCTAGGCATGTCTACTCAGAAGCAAGCCTCATTGTGTTCAGTTTTGGTCTATTTTTCCACACGTTTTAGTGGAGACCTGAGCTCAGCCACAGATCCCTTTCCCAGACGAACTCCACTAACCACCACCACAACTATTCAAACTACTGCGGTGCCCCGGGGGGGGGGGGTGTCCTACAAGCAGCTACAGTGCCAGTGATGAGTGTTTATGCTGTGAGAGACTAGCTCCCCCACCAGAAGTGAGTGAAATGATGTCACGGCCCACCGGAACTCACTCCTTGCTTGTAGCCCTTGGTTTAGGCTACAGGGAACCACTCTCCAGGGAAGCCCTGGGAAGCCAAGCTCTGCACAGCTCAGCATTCCCGGAAGTCCAGCACTGAGGTGTGAGTGTGAGGTCATTGCTGTGTGTCTGAAAATGGCACCCAGCTGCCACACAGCAGCCTAAGGGTTCCATGCAGCGGTATGGACCCCTTCGAGGGAATACTGGTCACAGGGCTGGAGAGGAGAGCAACATCCAGTACCATGCAGGTGTATGGTCAATGAGTTGGCCCAGGGTAGCCAGTGGCCTCAGAGGGTTATACTAAGAGAATGTCCAGGAAAGGGGTGGGCATCAGGGCCCAGAAGGGGTGGCTGCACAATTTCCCAACTTAATGGGAAATGTAAGAACAATGGCTGTCTCTGACTGTGGGTTCTGGCAACCCTCGATGGAGGACCAAAGGTCTGTTTCTGTAGTAGTTATATTTTTTTTCACATTTTTTTTATACCGCCCTTCCTCCAAGGAGCTCAGAGTGGTGTACATATTTCCTCCCCTCCTTTTTGTCCTCACAACAACCCTGTGAGGTAGGTGGGGCTGAGAGATAGTGACTGGCCCAAGGTCACCCAGGAAGATTCGTGGCTGAGCGGGGATTTGAACTGGGATCTTCCAGGTCTAAGGCCGACTCCCAAACCACTACACCACTACAACCACCACTACAACCACTATAAGGTAGTGCCTTCTGTTTTTGATTCAGTCTCATATTCCTGTATCATTTCACCCCTGGAACAATGATCTGCAAGCCTTCCTTATTCATATAAGCAATGTGGTCTGAAGACAGGGAGACCTCTTGATAATGCAATGAGGGTGCACTCGTCTTAGTGCAGTGCTATATTGGATTCCCCCAGGGACCTGGGCCTCATTCCCCCCTCCCCTTTCATTATCCTCGTCAGCAATTCCAGGCACCCATGTGCAGCTGTTCTTTCTCACGCACGCACAACCTGGCACAGAGAGCAGAAGGCTGGCATTTGCCTAGATTTCAGGTCACTCTGCAGTCTGACTTGAAAGATATCTTAGATTATTTTACATTTAACCCACATAATAGAGGAATAGTGCTTTTAAGTGCCTCATTTGGAGGCATTCTTCCTCTCTGTTCATTCAAATTAGGGACAATGAATTGCATTTGTAGAGCAACCTTTTGCAGTCAGAAAATATTTCAGTGCTTATACAGTGTCTATTTACATCATATACACCATCTAATCTCCTTCTGCCTCAGTTATGATGAGAGAAGCTTCTGTTAGGGTGATTTTTTTTTTTTGGTCTTCTTCCGATCATAAATTCTGATGTTCTGTGACCAACACCTTTCATCATCTATTTCATCTGGAAAAAAATTGGCTGTCTCTTCTGTGGCACTTAAGAAATCCTCAGGAGCTGTAGTTAAAATCATGCACCCAGCAAAGTGCTTTTGATTACAATAGGGTGGGCCAGCATAACTTCCAGTTCATGAAAACATGAACGAGATCTCTGATGTAAACATTGTATCTGAGATACAATGTTTACAATAATAATTAGCTTGATTTTCTGGTTTCTGGACTGCCACTGACCTAATTAACTCAATCATATGAATTCCCATTCCATTCATGTTAAGATCTTGGGGCTAAATTCAAGGAATTCACAACTGAGACCCCTATCTACATAAGGGGGTAGGCAGAAGGCAGATTTTAGGTTTTGAGGAGCTTCTATATTCCAGGAGCTCCTTTTTTTTCTCTTTATAACCTTGGGAGGAGCTACCAGGGAAAAATGACAGCTTGGCAACGTGGATCCAGTTGTAAATTTAATTTAATTTTTTACGGGTTTTTTTACCACCCTTCCTCCAAGGAGCTCAGGGCAGTGTACATAGTTCCCCTTCCCTCCTTTTGTCCTCACAACAACCCTGTGAGGTAAGTGAGGCTGAGAAATAGTGACCGGTCACATTTTGGGATTGTTTTTGCATGCACACACAACTGAGTAGTGCACTCTGCTGAATATTCTGCTATGCACCAAGCCTAGCTGGGCTGGTATTTGATCCAGGATTCCTGGGAGCTGGGTAGGACACAAGTTGTCTATTTATATGCTGCTTTTCAACAAAAAAAAGTTCAGAAGTCAAACCACTGAGATCAGCCAAGCAGGCAGGTGAAAGTGCAGGAGTGACTTTATATCATCTCCTGACCACCTGGGAGCTCTGGAGTGACCTTCCTTCTGCCTGTCCTGTCCCCGCTCTACATGACAGAACAGCCACCAGTGCTAAAGGCCTTCGCTCTTTTCTCTGGGACTGCCATCCTTTGTTCACTCACTTTTTACGAGGCACCACAGTACTGACATCTTACTGCATTCCACTGTCTTATGTATTGTCCTCCTGTATTTTATTTCCCCAACCTGATTTGTGGAATGAGGGGCTATAAAATGCAGTTGCAGTACCAGCCTATCCAGTGTAGACAAAGTGTTATCAGACTTTTTAGGACAGTTACATGTTTAATTAAAAGCTTACTGTGTGCACGTTTAGGCCACTTTATTGCCTCTTTTTGAGTAGTGAGTGCGATCTCAATCTGTTCCAACAGAATCAGTATTTTTATTCCACTGCCTGCTAATCACAGAGAAGCAATGCCTCTCCCATCACTAAAAGTCTCTAGTGTGGAAGCAACCTGAATTTTAACCTCTCCTTCACATCCTTCCTTCTCTCTCTGCATCTTGATTTCTTTGTTGTGCTTCTGTGGATCACAGACAGTCTGTTCATGGTGAAAAACATGCCATCTTGCCACTTTTGTCAAGGTTTTTTTTAAAAAAAATTATTTATTTCATTTTATAAAGGAAAACAAAATAAATACATGTGCTTTGATATATGTAAATATTTGAACAGAATATACAGTTTAAGTAGTTGACAGGTGAAAAAAGGGGAAAAGATCTATAAGTAAATTAATATGTATTAGGAAAAAAAACACCCATGCTCATGAAGTTTTTAAAAAAGGATATTAAAACAATCTAGACAATGATTATTTCTACATACTTCCCGCAGTGGCTTATACATCAAACACATACTTCAAGAAATGGCTTCCAAATATTCTCAAAAATATCCAGTCTCAGTTGTCTTCGGTATGCCATTCGCTCAAAGTTCGAGAGGTATAAGAGGCCTTCAATCCATTGGGTACTGCTTGGAGGGCACTTGTCTTTCCAATTCACTTTTGTCAAGGTTGATCATTCTTCAGCGAAAAAAAATGTAATGGAAGCTAAATTTTCACTCATGAGCAATCATTGAAAAGCATCTATTGTGCAGGTGAGTTAAGGTTTCATTTACCCCCTACTATATTGTTCAAATGTCAAGAGGAAGAATGTGCATTAACATGCATTGCTTAGAATTGAGAGAACACCTAGGGGGTCAGGTTAACAGCAGATGCCATTATAAAATTGTTATAGCTTTCCTTTTTCAAACTTAAAAACTACAATACTGTTTCTTTGACTTATTATATAAGTTCACCACTGCATTGTTCCAGTTCCAACTCATGTAAGTTATCATATGACTGTCTAAATACCAATTTCAGTTTAGCTAACAAGAACAGAACATGTTTTTGCGACTTTATCATCTTACTCCTAGATCTTAATATATGTCAGAGAGCCCAATCCTACCTACCTTTCCCCGTGCCGATGCAGCAGTGCCAGCACTGCTTCCACTGCATCCTGTGGGGAAAGTAGCTCATGCAAGGTCTCCTCGAGGGAAGGAACATTTGTCCTCATACCCCAGGGTAAGCCCCAGCCACTGCAATGGGGCAACTCGGCACAAGTCCACCGGGGGGGGGGGAGATCATTATCCGCAGGGGGTCCGTAACTGATCCCAATGGATAATACAGGCAGACCGTTATTCTCCATTTGAGTTACCAAAGAAACTGAATGAACAAAAATATAAGAAATATGTGACCCTGCACCACAATGGATTCTCACCATCCATAGATATCAGCCCGTGATCTGTCATCTTCAGAATTGTGATTGTTGGTGACATGAAAGAGAGAGAAATCTGCAGTTAGTTGTCTTCAAACCACTGCATGGGGTGGTTGTTTGCTCAGCGAAGCTCATTTTCAAGGCGCAAGCGCAGAGGATAACTGTGACTGCAGTCTCCAAAATGAGTGCACTATCAGTGTTTGCGTGAAATCAGCTTTTGTGTGAACAAGAAGAATTGTTTCTCTTTTGTTGGGGGGGGGGGAAGTATGACATGCTGGCAGAGTCAAGTTAGGCATTTTCCAAATTTTTGACATGCTGAGCCTAAAAGGTTCGCCATCACTGGTGTAGGCTCTCAGCATGTGCCCAACCAGACCTGACCTGAAACGATACTGGCCCTGCTTTATAGAAAGTATTGATTCTTTATCCTGTATAAAAAGCTTCAACAAAATAGGTAAAAGCTCTCCATGGGGGAAAAATGCAACAGATTAGTGACACTTACAGTGCAATCCTGCACAAAGATCAGCCAGCGGAGTGCGCGCTCCACTAGCCTATGGTGCCGCAAAAGTGCCAAAAAGCACTTCCACAGCACCTTTGGAGTAAGCAGCGCCAGTGTGGAGGCTTGCACCGGATTCTACTGCTAGGCACAGGTAGATGCTACGCCAGGCAGCGTGAGGGCATGGGGAGGGAGGGTCAGGGTGGCGGAGGAGGGGGCAATTGGCTGGCCAGGGAAGGGGGCTGGGATATCGACGGCTCGCTCTGCCAATATTCTAACCCCCTTCCTGTGCCTGGCTGGCCTTACACAATCTTCCTGGTTGTGCACCAGCAAAATAGCTGGTGCGCATCTGAGAAGGCCTATTGGGGTTGCCGGGGCTTACTCTGGGGAAAGGGGGTGTATGTCCCTCCCTCCCCCCCCGAGGTGAAGTGTGGGCCACATCCTGCGCAGGATGCAGCGACCAGTCATTTAGACAGGCCAGTGCATCTTATGCAAGATTGGGGGTGTTCATCTGATTCTATAGACTTAATTCACTGTTGTGTAAACCATTTTCTACAGGTGAACATTCTCAGTGTTGAACTTGCCTGGTCTCTATGGAGGAACAGAAAATTCATAAGTGTCCGGTAACGTGTGTTGCTCAGATTTCTGTAATCATAACAGCCATTTTTCAACCTTTCATGACTATGTGGATCAAATAACCTCGTGTAACTGACTCACAGTCTCACATGAGTATGTCTGGTTCACCTGCAATTTCTTCCATACTACTGTGAGCAAGCTCAACTCTGCAGGGAATGTGGTGCTCTCGCCACATGTATCAATCAGCCCTTATTCACACTGGTCTTTGAATGTGTATACCATTCTGCTCAGATGCTAGGTAGCTCACAAGTAACAACATATTATTAGAAACAGAATTTTTCAAACAAAACTGCAAATAACTCCCTTTTTTATGTTGGGCCCTCAATAGTCCAGTCAAGTTAAAATGCCTTGTGAAGTTCCTGGAAAATAACAGGGTTTTGGCAAACGCCAAAGGCAAAAGAATTCTGTAAACACAGAGCAGATGCCAAGAATGGGCATCTAGAGAAACTTTAGCATGCAAAAGGGCTCATTACAATATCACTCACATGTGGGTAAGTTGCTAGCAATGCTTCGGTTTTATGCAGCAGTTAAAATGTTTAAAAGCCATTAACCATCTGGATCACTTTAACCATATGGAGACACTTCAAGCCAGCACATTCCTGATGACTTCCCACTGGTATTGGACTCTCTACACAACTGGGGGGATCCTTTCAATGAATGGCGTCGGTTTGGCTCACCCAGGGGTGGTGTGATCTGGTGCTGCCACCTATGCTGCAGTGCTAAGGAAGAAACAAACAAACAAAAAAACCCACCTCCTTACTGTGCTTCTTTCACAGTTTCACAAACCCAGAAGTGTGAGACTTCTGGTTTTATTTAAAAGGAGAGTGCATGCTGTCCCTGTAAAATAATAAAGCCAGAAGTCTTGATCTTCTGACCTTAAGGAAATTGCATGGGGAGCAAGATAAGGAAGTAGATGATCCACTTTTCCAGATGATCCACAGAGAAGCAGGACATTGCGGATTGTATCAGTGGCAGGCTAGAGGGAGGGAGGCAGCAGGGTGAAGCACATCTTGAATCCGCCAGCCCTTTGGACCCCTTACAATCCACTTCACCTTGCCTCATGATTGGGCCAACAGTAGTTTTTCAACTACGTGGATGGTGGACACTTTCCAAGGTAAATATGGAACACTCCAGACCTGAGATTTAACTTGCAGCCTGATCCAACCTAGGTCTACCCCTGCTAATGCAGCCATGCCAACGGGATGCATGCTGCATCCCGTGGGGGAGTTTCAAGTCCCAGAGACCTCCTCAAGGTAAGGGAACATGTGTTCCCTTGCCCTGGAGCAAGCCTTTGCTGCCCCAATGTGTCTACTCAGATCTGTGCCAGCTATTTTGCTGGCACAAGTCCTAGTGGACCCAGGTAGGTGGATCAAGTTCAGGAAAGGGGGATATCAGTAGAGCCATTGCCGCTGATAACCGCCCCTTCCCGCCTTCGACTCACCCCCTCCCCACCCCAGTCTCTATCCCATTTCTCCCCTCCCTGTTCCTCCCACTCCCCACCCACCTCCACACTGACTTACCAGTGCTGGGGCTTCTCCGGCGGGCACTGTGGCATGCAGCCGCTCAACACTTGCGGTGGCAGCCCAGCTGTGCAGAATGGCGTGTCATGCTTTGTGACACCATAAAGCACACTGTGTTGTGTTCCGGCAATGCAGAGGCCCAATAGGATTGGCCATCATGGAACCCATTATAATTTCATTTGCTGCCATTTTTTACCAGTTTAAATCATTATGAGTCTATTTTTTAAAACACAGTTGTACAGGTGTCCCCCAGTTAATGATAGTTCGTTTAATGACAATTCGTATATACAACAGCGGACCCCCAGTACAGTACCTTACAAAATGTTGCTGTTGCTTGCCCCAAGCCTGCTGCTGATTACAAAATGGAGGCAGGAAGCACTCACAGCCCTTTTACAATCCTTTTTTTTTAATCCCCAGCCCATCAGATCTTGTTAAATCCCCAGCCCATCAGCTGTTAGGTGCTAAACATCAAAGCGCTTATTTAGCGCTGAACAGCTGATTTTTTAAATTGCCATAATTCTGACGGAATGTTTTCTCTTCCAAGCTGATGCGAGCCCTCTAGCCTTCTCACAAGGCTGAGCTGGTCCATCTTTCTTCAAATACATCCATTTCATCAAAAAATTAAAATATTTGAAAGTCCTCTCAGCCATATTTGTTCAACAAATTCTTATGTCAAGGCTGTGTTGTAGATAGCATGCTAGTCATTGAGTCCAAAGTTTTACATGGGTACAACCTGATAGTATAGCACTGCACTTTAATCTATGAATCACCACCATAATTTCCCCCTGTTCCCCAAGGATGGCCATTTAACTCAAACTCTGCAGGTGAAAAATGCATAAAGAGCAATTATCTCTGTAATTACCTCCGTGACTCTTCCTGACCGCATATTCTTGAAATGAGAATTAAAAATCTATTTCTAGGATGGCTTATCCACATTTGCATAAATAGGGTCAAGAATGTCATATTTAAGATTTGTTGATGATGTGGGTACACGTACACCACACACACACACACACACACAAACACACACACACTCACTCACACGCAAACACACATTTAGAAGATGCCCCCCCAGCATTTGTTTTGCAAATGCTATGCAAACTGTAGTTAGATTCAGTGCTAATTTCAAAATATATACAGTAGTTCCCACATGAGGGTAAGGTAGTGAAACAGGAATTAAGTTGCCAACATTCTGACCTTACACCACCAGAGTGCCCACCGGACATTGCCATGGATTATCGCACCGGAAATGACATCACTAGTAGGTTCCATTGGGCTCCATGCTGACCAGGAAACGGGGGGGGGGGGAAGCTGTATAGACCTGGTGTGGAAGCAGGACCAGGTCTTGATGTCATCTGGCAAGACAGGATCAGCCTCCCAAAAAAGGTTTCCTGTGTAGGAAAGAGAAGATGGTCTGCAATGCATTAGAATCCAGCCAGCTAGCAAACCCACCCTTTGCAGAAGAAACATCCAGCCACAAAGTCACCATCAAGGTTGCCTTGAGGGCCGGCCCAAGCCCTCCTGATGAGATGCCTGAGGCAGCTTGCCAAATACCCTCCTAGTCCTTACCCAAAGATGTACCAGTCTCTGCTCCTCCCTCTCCCCAACGTTCTAGCTCAGCACTTTCCTCCCCTCCACATTTCCTCTTCCTCTCTGTAACCCTCATCCTTTTCAATCCAGGGAGTGGAAAGAGAAGGAGAAGCACTGGAGGCAAGTAGGCAGACAGAGATGGACAGTCCCACCAATCTGCTGCCTGAAGCAACTGCTTCAGTTGGCCTCATGGGTGGGCCACCCCTGGTTCCCTCCTAAGATGGAGAACTGTATGTGTGGGGTTCAGCATTGGAATGCACTCTCACGGGAGCAAGAGAAAGGACGGACTCCCCTTCATTGTCGTAAAAGGATACTAACCACTACTCTGTAGGATTGCCAATAAAGAAACTGTGCTCTCTATAGCCACCCTACATTTTCCTGGTAAAAATCCATACAGCTGAACTGTCCCAGCCTCCAGCCCAGAAAGCAACTGTCATCTTTTAGAAGGGACAGTCACGATGCGAGTAGTATTTCACTTTCCCAATCCCCAGTCCTTAACTAGAGTGTCTTCTACTGTTGCTGCACAGAGACCTTCAGTGGGCTGCTCCTTTTCCTGTAAGAAAGAAGACTGCTCATTCAAGCTGCTGCTCCAGGGAGGCATCAGTCAGGTCACTCTCCCTGTAACTAGGATTTCCCCCAGCTGCTGGGGAAAACTACCTGTATCCACCCGTTTCTCTGTAAAAACTCCTACACTGTTTCTGCAGCTGCTTCTCCTTGGGGCAGGAAATTCCCCTCCCCAGCAAGTTGGAGCAAGTGAAGGTGGGTCAGTTGGGGAGGACTCTGCCTTGTCAAGATGCATCACATGGAGTTGACATCCATGAAGGGGACCTCTTGTAAATGATTGGGGAAGAGCATCACTTGTTGAACTCCTGCCTGGATGCATCCTTTCCCCAGTGCAATGTTGAGCTGAAGCACCAAGGCAAAGTGCATGGTGCCTAATTTGTAACGCCAGCATAACATAGGAGACTGTACAGAGTCTTCATTGTTTGCATCGTGCAGAAGTGAAGATGCTCATATTAACTTCCAATTTCTCATGCTTTTTGGAGCATGAGGAAACATTGTAAGCAGCTTAACTCTCTTCACAAACCAACTGAATTTTTTTTAAAAAAAAATCATGACAAGCTAAGTTCGTGCATGGTCATCAGAGAGTCTCCTTCCTGACCTCTCGGTCCTTGTCCTTCAGTGACCCCCTTTTTGAGCTGAGAGCTCCAATCTGAAACTACTAGAGCAGGGCTGGCCAACCTCCCACCATTAGGGCCTCTGCGTTCTTCAGAGTTGTGTAGAAGACAGAATTTTGGCAGCTGCAAATGCTGATGGTGCTGCTAAAGCAGCTGCACCTGCTGAAATGCCCTCACCTATACAACCGGTAAAGGGCCAGGAGCATTCATGTTGAAAGGTTGGCCACCCCTGCTCTAGAGAAAAACACTTTAGAAGTCAAGATCAGTTATTAATATGGTGAGCAGGTGCACTACAGGCAGTCCCATGGTTTTCCATCCTGACATCTCCAGAGATTGCCTCATTGTGTGGGGGCATGGCTATTTACAAGCTGAATCTACTAGGAACTATGTTTGTTACAAACTTCAGATCTCCTGAGCTGAGATGACAAAACCTCAGTGCTTTTCTTTGGATTGCAGCCAAGCAAATGGGAACATTGCTCAACTCAGTTCAGCTCGGTTCTCTGGCAACAGGAACGCTGCACAATCCATACAATCTCAGCACTGACATATGCAATATTGTTTGACCGTATCTGGATGTGGCAGAAATCCCAGTTGCTTCCAGGGTCTGCATTATGTATGAGGGCAACTGGATGCCTCAAAATGCTTGGGATTCATAGCCCTAATTACATTTCTCGCCGGCACCTGGTCACCAGGCGGGGGAATAGATTGTGTCAATGAATGGAAAGGAAATAGAAGGGGTGCTCCGTAAAATTCTTATCTTGAAAACCATCAGGTTTGCTGACAGGTTAATGTCAGGGGGGAAAGCAATATATGGCAGTTGTTAAATGTATGAATAGAGACAGAACGCCATGCAGCAGGGATATGGCAGACTCTGCTTTGCCTGTGTGTGATGAAAACTGGGCTCCCTGCTTTTGCCATGATCTCTATAAGAGGAACTCCTTCCTAGGAATTTAGTAATGTCATTGGCCAGACCTCAATGTCCCCATTTCTACTTTGACACATTAACCGCTACAGCACGCTGGCAATCTGTGAGGTCTTGCAGCAGTTTGCTCTACAACTATGACTGCTGTACAGATGGGAGGGGGGCAGGAGGAACAATGTTCTTTTGTGGTCTCTGAAGTGTGTGTCGGAAACAGAGGCAGCCAGGCTGTCAGTGTGCCTGCGGGTGGCGGGCTTGGCTGCCACCCCGTTTTGGGAGGTGCATGTGCTAACACACACTTGCCCCACCGCCACCCATCCTGATTGCTCTCCAGGCTCTAGAGAGTGATTGGCAAGGGATGTTGGTTGTGGCGGCTGAAACTCCTTCCAGCCAGGTTTCGGCAAACAGGAGATTGGCAGCCCAATCTTGTGTAAGGATACCTGGCCAGCCGAAAGGGCCGGCCGTGGCATCCTTCGGCCATCCTGGCTGCCCCAGAGCAGCCCTGGAGGGCCGCAGGTGAAGGGGACACTTGTTCACCTTGCCTGTGTGCAAGCCAGCCAAGGCCCTATGGGCCTACTCGAATGTACACCAGCTCTGAAGCTGGTGTATATTCAAGCCGGGGGTTGATCAACCAGGCTGGGAGAGGGCCCAGGATATCGGCGGAGCACGCTGCCGATATCCCCGGCCTCTCCCCGCCCGGTTTGGCCAATGGCCACCCTCCCTCATCCCCCAGCCCACCCCTTCACTGGTCAGTACAGGGCTTACCTTCACCAGTGGGTGCAAGAATGGTCCCCCGGTGGTCTGAGGGTTGCCAGCCTCTGCCCCAGTGGCCCTTACTCACTGGGAGTCACAAACGCACTTTACGGAGCGTTTGTGACACTCTAGAGTGGAGCATGTGCTCCGCAGCTCTAGAGTTACCCAGGATCATGCTGTCAGCCTCTGCTAGTATGGGAAGGGGAGAATGGCAGCTGAAGAAGCTCCTGCCAGTTGACTCTCTGCTGCTCAGGAGCTTCAGCTACCACCACCACCCCTTCCTGATTGCACTCCAGACTCTGGCGAATGATTGAGTAGGGATAGTACATGGCGGCCGTGATGACTGAAGTTCCTGCTGGCTCTTTGCCTCATTACTGCCATCAGTTGTCCATCGTTCTCTAGGCTCTGGAGAGCAATCAAGATGGAAGGGGAACAGATGGTGGTGTCTGAAGCTTGGTGAGGAGGAGCAGCCACTGCTGCTATCTCTGCTTCCCGATTGCTCCCTAGAGTCTGAGGAAAAGCTGCGCATCTGGCTGGAGGAGACAATGAACACAGGCAGGATGAACGCAAGGCTCTCCCACCAGCCTGCTGCCTCCCCCAGCCTGCCATCTGAAGGGCTGCTTTGCACAGCCTCATGGGTGGACTGGCCCCAGTGGGAGAAATGCACCTGCGCAGGCCTGGTGAGCTTCTGAAGTGGTTGTTTTGTGTCAATGGTTGGCATCCTGGCTCTTTGCATAGTCAAGTGCGGCAGCTGTTAGTTTCTACCCCCTGGCTTCCACAAGGCCTTGTGAGCTCTGGCTCCCAGTTCTCTCTCTCTCTCTCTCTCTCTCTCTCTCTCTCTCTCTCTCTCTCTCTCTCTCTCTCTCCCCCAACTACAGACATGGCTGCCCTTTGACACCTTCCAGACTGGGGCCAATCTGGAACATCAACATGAACATCCTTTTTGTATCTGTTCAGGCTAACTTTGGATGTATTGAAGAATTTTGTTCAAGAATGGTAGTCACTTTTGAGACCTTGGGCACCATTAGGTGGGGATTCAGCCTGTGTGTGTGTGCATCTTCTTGAGCCCCCTCGATACATCCCCCCTCTGTGAAGACAGATGTTATCCATGGGAAGGGTGAGGTGTGGGATTACATTGTGAGTAGGTGGCGGGGGCCAGGCTTGTGTCTGCAGTCCTGGGGATTCTGAAATCAAGGAGAGTCTCTCCCCTTTCTGAATGCCTTAAGATGGCTCCTGAATCTGGCCAACAAAGGGATTTAAGAAAACAGGAAGCTGCCTTCTTCCAACCAGACCATTGGTCTCTCTAGCTCAGACTTGTCAACACTGACTGGCATCAGCTGCCAAGGTTTCTAGACAGGGGCCTTATCCCAGCATACCTGGTGATGCCAGAGATCGAACCTGGGTCCTTCTACATGTAAAACATGTGCTCTCCCACCAAGCTATAGCCCTCCACCTAACAAATGGCAGATTTGCAGAAAGGTCACCCAGAGATGAAACAGCTTCCTGAGCACTGATACATGGTTTCCTGGTCAGGTCTGGCCATTGGTTTCCACAACAAAAGAGCTCGAGCTCCATGCTACAACAACCTTCGCTGTGCTTTGCTTTGCTCTACTCTACCTAGCCTTTATTGGTACCTCATCTTATCCAGCCTGTGCCTCACGTCTGCTCAACCAGCAGGCTTCACTAGTGCTTCCCCTCACTCCCCGAGTCTTACCACTACACGTTCCCCTCTGCTAACATGGAAGGAGCCACAGCATCTCGCACAGTGATAGACCTGGTTGGTTTCCAGGGCACGGCGGTTATGGTGGGTAGAATTAAAAACACGGCCACCTCCATAAGAAAAGTCATGGAAGGCAGTCATATGTACAGCGAACACCCTTCTCTCTGGTGAAATCATCCCCTTGGCCACAGGAAAACAGAGCTGATGCAAGAAGGTATCAGTGTCTCTCCCAGGGTCAGGTTGGACAGCTCTGCTTTGGTGCATAATTTGCAGTCCTTTTTCTGTTCAGGGTCAAGAAGACATTATTTTCTAAGACTATTTCCTAAAACCAGTGGGCTTGAACCATTGAAATTTGGTGATCCCTGGTAGCCAGACAAGAAAAATTTATCTACCAATATGGCAAGCCAACCACCTGAAAAGAGGGCTATCAGTTCCAGTAGTTGATTTCCCTCTCAGTGCTTGTAAGGAACAACTTTCAGCCTCTAATCCACTAATCCCACTAATCCTCAGCATGCAGAAACAAGAAAACCCTTTCCTCTGGTTTTAGTGATCGGTGTAATAATTACAGAGTCTTCTGCAGTGAAAAAAGCTTCCACTGGCTCTCCCAGCAGATACCTTTTCATCCGTTTTAGCACCAACCTAAAGGCTTAGATTGGACAGGACCCACATCCAGTCTTTTGTCACTTGTATTAGTATTCAGTAGGAAACACTTCAATCTAGTTTATCTTTTCTTTGTGCTTTGGCAGTTGGCTGTCAGAGTTCTTTCTTTATAAGTGACACAGCCAATTTCCACTGGAGGAAGAAAAAAAAAATCAAGTTTCTGTGTTCTCGCATGGAGCCAGATAGGAAGAACTTGTTGGCAACCATCCATCTTCATCAGAAGATGATGTAGCATTCTTTTGAGCAAAACCAGGGTGTGATGTCCTCCCTATCATCTGCTGCATACGCCCAGGCAGTGATATGAAGAGGATACCCAAACTCACACTGCATCTGAGACCTAGGGCACAATCCTATGCATGCCTACTCAGAAATCCTATTGTGTTCAATGGGATTTACTCCCAGGAAAGTGTGCATAGGATTGCAGCCCTAGCCTATATATGCAGCAGAATGAGGTGGGCATGGTTGTGTCTGAACCACAAAGGAATGACTATAATAAGGGTAGAAATTAGAGAGGTAGCAAGGCAGATCAGAGCTATGGCACCACTAAGATAGAGTAGGTGAGACTTAGATGTTGTTGTTGTATTGCCAGAAGGGCAAGGTTCTTTTTGGATACGGAAGCAATGGAACAAACCAGTGGGAGAAAGACAGGAATTGGATTTATTAGCTTTACACAAGCAATAATTCCTCAGACAGCCTAATCCTATCCTTTTTCCCCTCCCGCCGGTGCAGCCGCACTGAAAAGGTGCATGTTGTATGCAGTGGGGAAGGTGGAGTGAGAGGCTTCAGAGGATTTGCAAGGTGCTGTGTACCGCCTTCTATGACTTATGGTGCTGCACCCCCTCCAGGAACACCACTGCCAATTGGAACTCTTCAGATGTTTAATCTATCTGTAACACCACTGCAAAGTCACGATTTGTGTCTTCACATTGGCACGGATGCATCTGGTCCATCTAATCTCTGACTTTGTCCATTCAACTGAAGGATAAACGGTCTTCTTAAAAAATGTGAAATGATTGGCTAATGAATTAAAATAGCAAAGAAAAAAAGTAACGATAAGAAATCTATTTTTAAAATTGCCAAATACTAAATGATAAAAGGACATTTAGGGCCCAATCCAACGTAAATTTAGGCCGGCGGAGTCTGCGTTATCTATGGGGAGTTGTCCACTCAAAAAGGGCTGAACCCTATGGGGAGCTGTCCACTCAAAAAGGGCCAAAACCTATGGGGAGCTGTTCACTCAAAATAGCTGAAATCTATGGGGAGTTGTCCAGGGCACAATGTTGCTTAAACCTATGGGGAGCTGTCTGGGCCAGAATGGTGATTTTATTTGAAGGGAGCTGCATAGAGCAAAATGGTGCTGAAGTGTATGGGGCAAATGTTGGTGAAACCAATGGGAGCTGTCTGGAAGAGAATGATGCTGAAATCTAAAGGGAGCTTCCTAGACCAAATTTTATGCTAGGCAGCTGCACTTGGATTTCTCAACCATTTTGTTCCGGACAGCTCTCCAAAATTTCAGCACCATTTTACTATGGACAGTTCCCTTCATATTTCACCACCATTTTCTTCAAGACAGCTCCCCATCGGTTTCACCATTTTACTCTGGACAGCTTCCCATTGGTTTCAGCACCATTTTGCTCTGGAAAGCTCCCCATAGGGCTCAAAGCCAATTTGCTCTGGGCAGCTCCCATCAGATTTCACCACTGTTTTGCTCTAGGGAAAATTGGTGGTGAAATCTATGGGGAGCAGGGGCATCGCTGGAGCGTGGCGGGGGGCGGGGCACCCCCGGGTGACGTGCGCCACCTCCATGACGCGCGACACCCTTCGTACGCTCCGAGGCCGGCCCGGGAGCCGGCCTCGGAGCGTCCAACCCCGTCGGCGCTCCAGGGCCTTCTGAAAGAAGGCCCAGGCAGTGCGTCCATCCGGGTATTTCCTCAAAACGGGTCTGCGCATGCACGAAAATCCGGGAAATACCCGGATGGACGCGCTGCCTGGGCCTTCTTTCAGAAGGCCCTGGAGCGCCGACGGGTTCGGACGCTCAGAGGCCGGCTCCCGGGCCGGCCTCGGAGCGTCCAGAGGGCGACGCGAGGGGGGAGCCGGGTCCCACCCGCGCCGATATCGTAGCGTCACTAGGGTGACGCGCGCCCCCTGCCCCAGGGTGTTGCGCGTCCTAGTGACGCTACTGATGGGGAGGTGTTCAGAACAGAATGATGCTGAAATTTGAAGAAAGCTGCCTAGAGCAAAATGGTACTGAAAACTATGGGGAGCTGTCCAGAAGAGAATGGTGCTGAAATCTGAAGGGAGCTGTCCTATGGGGAGCTGTCCAGAGCAAAACTATGCTGAAGGCAATGGGGAGCAGTGAAGAGCATAAACGTACTTTAACCTATGGGGAACTGTCTGGAGCAAAATGGTGCTTAAACCTATGTGGAATGTGCAATGCCACCTGTAGATCGACAATCCAAAAACATTCTCCCTATGGCTCATGCATTTGCCCTTATCTTCTACTTTTTCAAATGACTGCTGTATGGCACACAGCAGAGGAAGATGTATTTGGACCTCCTTTAGGGAGGGGGGCACAGGTTTCAGGCAGCAGATTGGGTATCATTAAAGGGCAGAAAATATAATTGTTAGATTATTTGTTTTACCAGAGGAGTTGGATTTGGATTTTGAGTCTCAGGCAATAAAATATCTTGGGCTGTCTCTGGGAAAATGCATACATTTATTCCTTCTGGCTTCAGTGAAAGGTCTATTGAGATATTGGCTCACCATAGGCCAGTTGAAAAGTACTAAAACTTTTAGTTACTTTGCCAGTTCAAAATTGAGCAATTCATATAGAACTAAAATAAACATTCTCTGCAGGTTCTAAATGTCAAGTTTTTAAAAACTTGGTCTTCTGGTTTCTTTTAATGATTATTTTTGTCAGATGAATAATCATTGGATTGCTCATTGAATTGGATATTCCTCAGTAGTCAGCTATATTGCTGAAGGGTGTTAGGGGCTTTTTGACTTTAAAACAGTTATGAGCAGGCAGCGCGATCAACCGTAAGGATCCAGCCGGTGGCCCAGGGCTGCCCGCCGGATACTAAGCCCCATCGACCGTTTTGCCACCGGGCTGGAGGTCTACTTGTGGAAGGGGACACTCGTCCCCTTCCCTTAGTGTAAACCGAGGCAGGCTGTATTGGCCTCCTCGGATTTCCGCCAGCTAAATAGCATGTAACGGCCTAGCCGTAATAGCATGTAATGGCCTAGCCACCCTGTGGGGACCAGAATATGGCTGAGGCCACCCCCACCCCCTCCTGGGCTGGCTAGGCCAATGGCCCCCCTCTCTAGCCCACCGAAATGCCCCCACCAGATCCAGGCTTACCTTGTCCAGCAGCCGCAGGGGCGCTCCGGCGATGGAGCAAGGGAGGCCAGCCTCTGTGCCGGCCTCCCTTACTCCAGAGTAGTCTCAAACATGCTTTACGGCACGTTCGCGACTGCTTCCGGCAACGGAACACTCGTTCTGTCACTGCTAGAAGTTCCAGGATTGCACAGTCTAAATGATAGGGTGTTGAGGCACTCTCCCACTCAGATCATTGAGTGTGAAATATTGAGCTTGAAATTGAAAGTAAATGTTATTGTTCATAATATCTCACTTTTATCCACACATCTACACATGCCTTTGGGGAAACAAAACAGTTCATGGACATGGTCAGATTAAAAAAAAAAAAAACCTCACTGTGTTGTTGTTTTTTAGATCGAAAGCTTTCATGGCCTGCAGTAATCTTGTGAGATTTGGGATATACGAGTAGAGATGCCATGTAAAAAACAAACCAGCTAGAATAAAAAAAATTATTCTAGTTTTTATTCTAGCTGGTTTGTTTTCTACATGGCATCTCTACTCGTATATCCCAAATCTCACATGATCACTGTGTTGTGTTCAAATGAATAGTCAGAGAAATATTGCCCATTCAGCATCATAATGCCAATTGGTTTTTAATCTGAATGGGAATATGATATTATTAATATGAACAAGGCAACCTCTGTAGTGTCCTCTAACTTCCTATTAAGAGCAGCTGGATATGAGATTCTTCGCTATCCTCTCCTTTTAATATTCTTCCGACAGTTTTCGGTGGCTATGGTATTTCTCCTGGGAACTGGAGTTATATTAGATAACTTTCTCTCTCAGTCAGAAGCTATTGACTCTTTCTATCACCTCCATTGTGTTGTTCACTCCACAGGGTTGCCGGCCATTCACTATCTTATTCTCAGGTGTGGTTGGCAGCATTCTACCTCAAAAAAGAAATCCTTGCCAAGTCACGTTTATATCCCTTCAAACCACTTCTTTTTTTTAAAGCAAGACACTGGCGCTTGCAATAAGAGTGTTACATCATTCCCACTTCCCCCAAAACAACGACCCTCGTTCTAGGTCATTGAATAGGCTTATATAGACAATGATGGGCAGCCTGATCCAGAGCGGTGGAGTGTGCTCTCCGCCGCTATAAAGTGTTGCAAATGCACCAAAAAGCACGTTTGCAATGACTTTAGAATAAGGGCCACCGGCGCAATGGCCACCGGCGTAATTACTCCTCCGGCAGGACGTCCCTGTGCCCACCGGTGAAGGTAAGCCCTGCACTAGCCAGTGCAGGGGCAGTGGGAGGGTGGACCGGATGGCGACGGAGGCCTGGCCCGGGACGGGGGCAGGGATATCGGTGGTACACTCCGCCAATATCCTAAGCCCGTTCCTAGGCCTGGCCGGCCTTACTCCCCCGGCTCGGATGCATGCCAGCATCAGACAGAGCTGGTGTGCATCCAAGGAGGCCCATAGCGCCCTGGCCAGCTTGTACCCGGGGAAGGGGCAAATGTTCCCTTCTCCCGAGGTGCTCCCGGCCTGCCCCAGGTCAGCCCGGGAATGGGATAGGATGCAGTGGTCGGCCCTTTAGGCCGGCCGCCACATCTTACACAGGATTGCTTTGTAAGGCTAATGAGAAGGTTTGAGGCCCCAAATGTAGCCTGCTAGAAGGGAGTGTGCCTTGTCGGCCCCTCTGGCCTCTCTGTGTTGCTAAAGTCCAACAGTACAGAACTGCCAAAGAAAGAAAGATAGAGTCCTGAGCCTGGTTGCTAAGCGGAGCATAGCCAACCATGCAGCTGGTTGATTTGTTTTCAGGGTCTCATCAACTTAAGAGGCTCTGTAGAACAGAGAGTGTTGAGAGGATGAGGGATTCTCCAAGTTGTCCTCCAGTCCCAACTGGGGTGTAGAGTCTTAACAGTGTTTGTTTTCACTTTGGAAGTTGGGTTCAAAAGAGCACAGCTTCAGGAGGAAAAGGATCATCAGTCCCAATAAGCTCTAAATGCCTTTCTCCTTGTTGTGTAGTCTAGGGGCTCTTGGACAGCACAGCTTAAAGGAGGCTGGTTTAAGAAACAATTGGTTAAATGGCACCCACCATTGCCCACAATGTTTTTTACCAAGAGACAGGGCCAGCATCCAACAGCAGAGACGTAAGTAAAATTTTCTTTTATTTACCCATCTCTGCTCTCACATGGTCTCCAATGGGTCTACTCAGACCTGTGCCAGCTCTTTAGCTGGCACAAGTTTGAGTAGAGGGAAGGAGGCATGTTGAGGGCAAAAGAGATAGGATACCGGTTAAGCCTTTGTTACCTATACCTGCCCTCTGCCCTCCGCCCACCCCTGACACGCCCCCAGAGAGGTCCTCCCTGTTCCACCCACATTCCACTCTGTTCCACCCACCCATGTGTCCCTGCTAGCTTACTGGCACTGGCGGGGCAAAGGGCTACCCCAGCATTCTTCCGATGCATGCTGCTGCCTCTTGCAGCAGCGCTCAAAAAATGGCCACCGGTGGCATATTGCACTCGTCATCATCGGCAGCCATTTTACGACAGCAGAATTCTGTTCTGTTGTCATAAATCCCTCTGTGCAGCAGTCCAATCCCAGTTAGGATCGGACTGTAAGCAGCTGAGGTGGTATGCCAAATGTTTTCCCTCTGACCTGGTGGTGCACCTATGATCTCTAACTGGAACATTATCTATAAAAGAGTTCACACTATTTGCAAATAGGAGCTTTAAAAGTTGCTTGCTATTGTAATTTTCTAAATGTGTGTATCTCTGTGTATCTCATCTGTCTATCTCTCCATCCACATTATCCATATTTTATTTTGGAACACTAGTTTATATCTAATTCAGTAATTGTAGCCCATTGTATCAAGTGGTCCTTGTAATAACATAGTCCTGGACTTAAATTTTAAGATGCAATCGAATAAATCTACTTCCACTAACTATAATCTCTTTGACGAATGTCACCAGAAATAATAATAATAATAATAATAATAATAATAATAATAATAATAATAATTGCTGTTTCTCTCTGGGAGTCATGGAAACCAGTAAGCAAGGAACTAAGCAAAGGACTCACCTCCAGCTCTGACGTTGATGTTGCTATTAAAGAAATGCTTAACTGCCAACGTTTCACTGAGTTGGCAAACAGAGATACCATCTGCTCTGAGAATATTCTGCTATCCTATCTGTAGAAGTAAATCTGGTTGATGTGCTTCAATAGAAGTCTTGGCATTCAGTCAATTTGGTGCATTTCATAGTCATATCCACGGAAATAAGAGCCCTTCTGCTGTTAAACCAACACGTCAGAATGCTATTTGTAAACTGCAAGGTCCTGTTATTCAGGATAAAAAAACAAGGCTGGTTCCAGGTATCTGTGGGGCTCTCCTTCTCCCAAACTGCTGCATCTCCTCCTTGCTGCAGCTGGCTGGCCTGAGGCTAATGCCGATCCGAGCCCTGGCAGTACCAATACCACATCGGATGTTCACTAGGGGTATGCATTTATTTTTTTCAGTGAATAGAAAACAAACCGGATGGGGTCAATTTGGTTTGTTTTCTATTTTTCCAAAATGGGTGTGATGTGAAATGAATGGCTATGAATGGGGCTCGTTTTCAGAATCCCACCCATTACCCATTTATTATTACCCATTTTGTATGGCCCACACACTTTTTCTGACAGGCAGCAGAGATCCTTTGCACAGCTCTCTCTTGGTGATCCCCATTTTATTTCCCCGTAATGCCCTGTGGATGCAACATCAGTCCAGGACATTGTGTGTGTGTGTGTGTGTGTGTGTGTGTGTGTGTGTGTGTAGGTTTGGAATCACCATGTCATGGGGGTCACCATTTTTTTTTGTGGAAGCTGCCATTGTGTTTTCTCACAATGCTCCATACCAATGTTGTGTCTGGATATTATGGGAAAGCAAAATCACAGCCGCCAAGAGGCAGCTGCACAGAAGATCCCTGCTGTCTGCCAGCCCGGGCAGTAACTACTGTAACAGGAAGAAGAAAAGGGGGGGGAGCATAAATATGAAAGCAAGTAAACACTTTTAATAACAAAAATGAATGGAGTAATGAAACAAAAGCACCCCTAATATTCCGGCACACCCCTAATGTTCACTCATCCTCAAGACAGGAACAACCCTTTGGGATCAGGGGCCTCTGCGCCCCCAGTTCTCCATCGTCCAGAGTTTCCTTGCCTGTCTGTTTCCTCTGTTCTTGCTGAGCCGTCTAGTTCTTATTCCCCTTTGGGTTTGCTAACAACGGGTATGAAACATTCTCATACCTGGCCAGGCATTGGGGCAACCAATGCCCAGAGTGGGTCTGGCGGTGGAGCTCAGACATTCTGGGCACTTCCTGGATCAGAACCTAGTGATTTGGGGCAAGTCTGGGGAAGAACACAACGTACAAACTGTCTGCAGTCACCTAAAGCATGTATATGGAGAAAAACAACAACAAATAATAAGGGACAGAAGCAAAATTGATTTTTTTCCCCGGCGATTGACCTGAGAGCAACCTCCCCCCTTCCTACTACCACCCACATGTTTCTGGTTGTTTGGCAACCTTATCTCCTTGGATATTCCTATATCCTGCCTGTCCTCCAAACTCCTTTGGATGCTAAGCGCATTATTTTCTAGCCTGGCTGATGTTGCATTCCCTTTCTATAAAGTACACTACTAATCAAGAGTCTGTTATGGATTTTCAGTTTGGTGATTTATTTCTGTGTAGGAAAGCCATTTTGTGTTGGCTTTTAGGAGATGCTGTATGGACATAAGCTTCTCCGTGCTGCTTTTATATTATCTTTCAGGCTGGTCTGCAGCTCACCATTAGTGCTGCTGAGCAAATGAACTGATTGCCTTCAACAAGCAACAGAACCCTGACTAGAGCCTCTTGCTGAACCCTCTTGCTATGGTAACTGCCCTCGCCCTTGGAGGAGCCCCCCTCCCAAGCTTCCTTTCTCGTGTGCCTATTTCAAAGCTTCCTGCTGGATTGCCGCCTTCTGCTGGCTGACTGGGGAGAAAACCCAGATTCAGAGATGTAGCTAGCCTCTGTGGGGCACCCCCCCCCCGTGGAACCCCCGTGATGTCACAAGCCTCCCCGCACATGACGTCATAAGCCACGCCCCGGGTGCGTCGTGGCAAAAAAAAAAAAAACACCCCCCCAGTGTTTCTTTGCTGGAAAAAGGCCAGTAGGGGCCCGGGCGGGCGACTCCTTTTCCTGCTGCCACACCACAAAAGGCCCCTTTTTGCCACCGCCACACCACCAAATTGCTGCCGATGTGGCAGCTTGTGCACCCCCCACGTTCCGCTCAGGGGTGGTTCACCCATCTACCCCCCCCATTCCTACGCCACTGCCCAGATTAGCTCAGCCTCATTCAGTCACCTCTAACTCCTGCTGTCCAAATGTAGCTTTTTACAAGTATTTCTTCTACTTCCAACCATTTAAAACTCTGTCTGATCTCCTAAGCAATCTCCTACATTTACTGAACATTTACTAAACGTAAACAAAGTAAAACAAGGAAAAGGCAACATTTACTGAAAGTAAATGAGGCTTTTCCTTGTTTGCCTATATTCTGTAATAAACTTTTGAAAAGCTCAGTCTCATGGTTACTGGTAGTCTAATTTTAAGGCATTTTGCACTGCAGACACTGCTAAATTTTACCTTTCTTGAAGTATTGCTAATTCCCCCAATTTGTTTCAATTTGAGTTATTGTGTGATTGTGTGTGCATGACACATGTAGGAGGAACACATGTGTGCGTGTGAATGAGCAGTGTTGGCAACAGCCCTAAATACCTTAAAGCAGCAGGGGGCATACATGCACAAAACAAAGGGAGGAAAAATAAGGGCTCTGCCTCGGGGATGGGGGGTGGGGAGAGAGGTTTGAGGTGTGTGCTGGTAGAGGTGGCAGATCCACTTGGACCACTCTTATTGTTGCACACCTCTACTCCACCCGCATGTCTAAGGGTCTTCTCAGCCCTGTTCCACATCAACAGTTCCTGCTACCAGTTCCCAGCCTCTTGGGCTAATCTATTGGCTGTTGACCACTGCAGGAATTCTGATGTCTGATTTTACCTTTTGACTGGTTGATATGTGCTACTGATTCCTTGCCATCAACATTTTATGCTGGGACTTTGTCTGTGTTGGAACCCTGTGTGTGTGTGTGTGTGTGTGTGTGTGTGTGTGTGTGTGTGTGTGTGTTTTGCTTGCTCTGGAGAGTGCCTCTAGCTCCGCACTGAAAGGCAGAAACCGGTATTTTGGGTCACATTGTGTACACTTGGAGTGTAAAAAGGTAAAGGTGACCCCTGACAATTAAGTCCAGTTGTGTCCGACTCTAGGGTGTGGTGCTCATCCCCATTTCAAAGCCGAAGAGCCAGCGTTGTCCAAAGACGCCTCTGTGGTCATGTGGCCGGCATGACTCTCCTTGCCGCAGCGCATAGCATGCAGCTGGAACACGGAGCGCTGTTTACCTTCCCGCAAGCGGTACCTATTTATCTACTCGCATTGACATGCTTTGGAACTGCTAGGTTGGCAGGAGCTGGCCAAGCAACGAGCGCTCACCCCGTCGCGGGAATCGAACTGCCAACCTTTCGATCGACAGCTTATGGTTCAGCGGTTTAAGCCGCCGCGCCACCCGCTGGCCTACACTTGCAGTGTACACTTGGAGTGTACACTTGCCCCCCCCAAAGGCTCATGGTTCATCGGTTTAACCCGCTGCGCCACCCGCTGGCCTACACTTGGAGTGTACACTTGTGTCCCCCCCCCCAAAAAAAAGACCACAGCCAGTCCTGGCTTTCTGGTTCATATATCTGTCTAATATGCATGCTTGATGCATTCACAGATTTCGTGTTAGGTATACAGGGTAAGCATCTCAGGTGTTCACCTGAAAACATGAATGTGTGAAATGTTCCACAGATATAGGCTTTATAATTCTTTTACAGGATTAAATTAGCATTGGCTTACGCTGGTCTATCATGTAAAACCGGCCCTGCTTCCAGCACACATTTGGGTACTCTTCTGTGAACACAATCCTGTGCATGTCCACTCAGAAGTAAGTCCCATTATGTCCAAGGGGGGTTCCTCACAGGAAAGTGTGCATAGGATTGTGTTATGTGTCTTGTGTCCATCACAGGCACCCTGAGCACAAATAACATGAGAGAGGCACAGAGGCATGTTGTAGCTTCACATGAGTAGGCACAAGGCTGGATTGCGTTTGCTCCCCCGTCATGACTGTTTATTTCTGCGCTGCATGCATTTGGAATAGTCCTGGCAAGGCTGGGCACCTCCATGGAGCTTGTTCATCAACTCTGATGAGTTTACGAGTGATTCCGGTTGCCAGTCAGTTGGTCTCAGCCATTGCACTTTATGAAGTGCTTAAATGATGATGATTATAATGAACGTGAAATGATTCTAGGCGCCAGGCACCTCATTATCTCTTTCTATTAGGAGCAATGCAGCAGTGGGTGAAGGAATCACCAGCAGCCTTGTTCACATTAATCTCCCTCTCAAAACAGGGCTGGTTCTTTCATTAGGAGCCTTAGTGATTACTGATCAAATCCAGATTCCTTCCCCTTCCCGGTTTTGGCACATCTTCATGGCTCCTTCCAGGCCAGCTATAGCTGACAGACTGAAGAGGGTTTTGGTAGCCAGCTGAGGGTGCAAAAGAGCTTTTGCTCTTTTCTGCAGTAAGCAAACTTCTCTTAGCCACACTTCCTTTTTTTTTCTTTTTTTGGTTGTTGGGGCACTGTCGTCGCCTCCTCCTCCTCCGTCTGCCCCATCTTCAAACCTAGCCAGGGAGAGACGATCTTGGAAGTTCCACTCCCAGGATCCTCTCTTCCCAGCCACTGCAGACCTGGAGGAGGAGAGGTGGCGGTGATCCTCTTCCCGACCACTAGAGGGCAATTGGGACCAGGATTGCAGTAGCCACTGCTCCTTCCTCCTTTAGCTCTGCTGCCATGTTCTTTGGCAGCAGTGCTGTAGGAAGAGGTAAGCCTCTCTCCTTTCACTCACTCTGGAAGGAGAGCAAGATGATGGCTCAGCATCAGGCTGGGAGAGATGACTGATATGCATGCATGGAGACTCCCCCCCCCCCCAGTTTGCTCCCTCACCCAGCCTGCCACTCAAAGTCGGCATTTCAACTGGCCCCATGGGTGGCTTGGCACTGCTGCCATTGTTTGACATTGACTGTGTTTATTAATGTCATGGTTGAGGAACACTGGCTAATTGGGTAAAATCCCACATTAAAGACACTCTTTTACAAAGTTCAGAGTGTTTCATCACTTCACTGGTTTGCTGCAAAATAGTAAGGACGATCTTCCTTCCTATAAATAAGAGTGGCAGAGGGTTAGTTTTTATTTATTTTTTAAAAAAAATTATTAGTTAGTCACAAACTGTTAGTCACAGAGGCCTCTTCAAGTTAAGGGAACATTTGTTCCCTTACTTTGGGGCTGCATTGCGGCTACATCAGTGCTGGAAAGTTGGTTAGGGTCAGTGACTCCCTGCGAGTTGCCTTTGCCGCACTGAATGGCTCTGACGGCAAGGGGGGTGGGTCCGCCTCGTGCCGGGGAGTAAACGGAGGTTAGCACAGTGCGGAACTTACCATTCTGCCCCACCTCGAGCGATGCCAGTGGTTAGGATTTCTCTCTCTGTGTCAGTTTCATTCACATATTTGACTTACCAACCCATGGATAAGTCAAGTGTAAAACGTAGGAGTGTATGAATTTCTTTGAATTCTTGAAAATGACCAGTGATTGTTCTGAGGCAGCAACAGAAATTCTCCAAACAGGAAGAAAGAAAGGTGAAGGAGCTTTGGAGAGTTGTAGGCTTTCTGAGGAGTTCAGTACTGTACTTCCATAGAAGAAGCCCTCACAAAGATTACAACTCCCATAAGCTCCTTCATCTTTCTTCCTGTTTGGAGAATAGCTCCATTTCTGTGCTACCTCAAAACAAGGCAAATAGCTCTTTTTTTACATGCCCCCATGCATCCAGCTTCTCAGCCCAGTTTCTCCCCCTCAGAAGATGTTTTAGAAGCCTCATGTATAAGTCGACCCAGGTTTTCAGGGTCAAATTAAGGTATAATTTTAGACTTATACATGAGTATATAGGGTATATTTATATTGTATTCCCCCAACCTCTGGTTTTTGTTATGTAAAAAAGGGTAGCCATCTTGGAGGATTTGGAGACAGAACATTAGCATATTCACATCTACAAGTGGGTGAGTCATAACATATGAAACCTTTGTCCATGAACTATAGTTGAGCCAAAGAAATACAGTTCTCTTTATTTCCAGGACGCCTGGTCTGTTGCTCGCTTATTACAGTGACATTCTTGCCATTTCCACCACTATGATCAGAGCCCCCCCTGCTGTTCTGGAGGCTGGGTCAGCATCTGAGGCATTAGTCATGCCTCTGAAAGGAAGTCATGTACTGCATGTCCCGGACTCAATGTGTGGGCCGTGAATTCCAAACAATGGTGTTCCTATTTCAGGGTGTATACTTCTTCCTTTCTTTCTCTCCTAATGTTCTAATTTTGTTCCCCCCACGGTGCTTGAATCATTATGTAAACAGTCTATCCATCCTATGGACAATCTGTTCCAGAAAGAGTGGGAAAAAGTAATAACCCTTTTTTCCCCCTAGAGCAGTCGACTGTACTTAAAGTAAGCCTCAGCAGGATAATGAGCAAAGCTGTTGTTGAGACCCACCGTGGAAAGCACTATTTTTGGTGTTTTATCTATTGTTTTCCTCTGGTTCAGAAGGGAAGGGCTGTGTGAGATGGAATCCTGCAGTCAAATATTGAGTTAGCTCTTCCACTCCTCCCAGGACACTACCAGCAAGTTGGGAAGACTTTGTTTTTGCCAGTTTTGCTCATAAATACGTTGGCCCAGACACCAGACTCCACACATTTCATAGCACCTAATAATATACCTGTATGAGAGGGCCCTGTGCTTCCCATTCAGTCCCTTGTTGTCCGACTGCTCCTCAACATGCTCAGAGAAATTCTCATTTGCAAAGGCCTGTATCTTCAGCATTTCTTTGACAAATTGGAGCGCCACAAAAGGAAGGCACTTCCTTTGCGAACTGGTCACCCCTGCTAAATAGGTAAAGAGGCATTTTTTAAAGTAGTTCTTCTTATAGTGGTCTCTTATAGTTAGCAGGGATAGAGAAACAGAGCTGAGGCCCAGGTGTCCCATACAGAACACAGCTTTGCCTCACACCTAGATGGATTTTTTTCTTGTGGTAAAATTCACTTTTGATTTGGGACTTGACAGCCTCCATTTAAAGAATAGGAGTTTGTTCTAAGAACAGGAACAATTGTAATTACCAGCATTTTTTTTTTAAATCTATGGTAGCTGGTGCTTTCCCCCAAATGCACAGGGGGGGTGATGTGGTAGAGGTGCCCCACCATCATCCTCTCTTCACATTTGTTTCTTCGTCTCCTTTCTTTTTTTTTTTTCAAATCCAGTGCAGAAGAGGAAGGAGGATGTGGAGGCGTGGCCTGCCTCCTGACACGTTGGTGGGAACCACTCTCATAGGGTGGCCAACTGATGAGCTCCAATAGCAGCAGCCGTCTGATGATAGTGGAGAGTGCTTTCATGGCAGTGAGGGCAAGCACATGGGCACCACTCATGCTGCACCCATCGTCGCCACCCCCCAATCTACCACCAGAGGCAACCTGGTGGGCAGACTGGCCCTGGAAACCACTGATATCCCATTCATATATTTTAAGCTCTACTTAGAAATATGGCAGCAGCTCCGCCAACAAGGAAAGCCTCTAGCCCTGGAGAGCAACTGGCCCCAATTCATCCCAGCACAGCATCTTTCCCAGAGGCTGTTTGCTGGTGTCTGCCATGTGCCTTAAAAAAAGAAAAAGAAAAATATGAGCTCCTTTGGGAACCCTCTTTTGTATTCCTTCTGTGATGTACACCAATTTTTTCTTGGAAAGCAGTATATAACAGCGCAATCCGACTTAACTTTTGTGCCGGTTTAATCCGCGGTGCCGCGAGAACGGGAGGACCCAGAATGGAAAAGGGATTCAAATCCCCTCCAAAAGAGGAATTCAAAGGGGATTTGAATCCCTTTTCCGTTCTGGGGCCTCCTGTTCTCGCTGCACCGCTGGTTAAACCGGCACAAAAGTTAAGTCGGATTGCACTGTAAATATTCTAAATTAAATTAAAAATGATTTATGTTAACACAAAGAGAAGGGGTTATTTTTGTCAATCTTCCCTTTGTGCTATAGCTATCTGTGCCACAGGCTATCTTGTTCTACAGAGTCCCCCATGTTACGGGTAAACCTCCCCCCCCCACACCTTTTCTTATTTTTCTTTTCTTGTTATGCAGTACTATATTATGGCCTCTGAGATCAAGCAACATTATTTCATATGCCAACATCCAGGAATGCAACAGGTGAACTGTTTTCCCAGAGATAACGAAGTTACAGGGATGCACAAAATGCACAAATGTACTCTATGCACAAAATGGACAGAACTCTGGCATACAGGCCATGGTTCTCCAAGAACTCTGGGTCAAGCCTCAAACTCCTGCCTCTGCCTGCCTACGTGATCTCTCCCCCACTCCACAGGCACACATCCTGGAAGGAAAGACATACAGTAATCCCATATTGTGTCTCCAGTTGAATGTAACTTTGTAATGCTTTTCACTCATTTCCTGTCTGTATTTACAGTTTATATTTGCCCTCTTGAATGCAATTCCAGTAACCTCTGTATCTTGTAGCAAAACATCTGCATTTTATTGGGACCTGCCTTTTGCATTAGCCTATGTAAACCTTATTTCAGGATGCCAGACAGCCCCCTGGGACCACTGTTTGGTGACCATTGTACGTTTGTATTTTAGTTGACACTGCTAACCCTTTGAGATTACCTGATTACCTACATCCTGCCTGATTAGGGAAAAATCCCCTTTCCACATCCCAAGTTTTCAACAGTGCCTGACCAAATGCCTCTGGAAGTTCACACAAATGGAAAAGCAGCAGCTATGCCCTGCTCTTAGTCTCCAGCATCTGCCTGCGGAGGTGGCAGCAGGCCCCACCCCGGACCCCTCGGGAAGCTGGCAGGACAGCCAGGTATGATTTTAAAAGTGTTTTTGGTTCGGGGGTGGCCTAAAGCAACTCCTGGGATCCTTATTTCAGGTTCATTTATGTAAGAATTAGGATGGTTGTGATAATGAAAATCCATCCTAACCCAGAGGAAATCTTGAGTGAGGAGAGCTGTACAGGGCAAGTGGGCACTTGGCGCACAGTTGCACATTGCAAGGGAACAATTGTCATGCGTAGTTGATTCTGTTCTTAAAACAAGCTCTCATTCTTTAAATGGAAGCTGTCATGTCACAATTCCACTCCACCACCCAACACACACACAGTTCCTAGGTGACGTGAAGCATCCACTGGCCCCACCCTGGCTACAGACCGGCTAGAGAAGGAAATCGCCATAATGGGAAACATATAGAAAGAAAACTATGGGGCAAACCCATTCTGTTGTTCAGAGTTATTTCATTTTTCTTTGAAAGGGAATAAATACAGTTATCCTGTAGCACTGCCCGGCCCCGTCCCTTCTCGGCAGCGAGGTTTTCAATTATATGACACAATTTTTCTGAAAATGCATAAAGCATAGTCCTATCATCCTTCCACAGGCTCTGACAATAAATCTCCCGGCGTAATCTATGGTCTGCAGCAATTGTACCTCTTTTTTGGTTGAAGTATGTTTATTCCCACCAGTAGTAATGCAAAAATATCAGGAATTTAACTAGCAATTTAGCAATTGATTGCATGTCTCTCATACTGTATTGCGTACTTTCCTGCTCCCAAAACTCAGCTCTGGTGAGGGTTCATTTTTTGAATGAATGGAATCCAAGCCGAACGGGGTCTGTCTGCTTTGGGTTCCAGTCATTATGAAATGAACAGGACAGAGAATTCATGATACAGTGCCATTTTCGAAATCCCTATTCATTGTCCGTTCATGGGGGTGGTGGTAGATTTTTATAAGCCCCCCCTATTTTAGCTTGATTTTCACCACCACAGCAGTGTTTACAGTGGTAGGACCTCCAAGGCACAACTGCATCCTGGAGGGCACCATTTTGAACACCCATAACCTGTTTGGCTGACAACATTGTTCTGGGGCAATGTGAACAAAAAGATGGTCTCGCCCATGAAAATATTTTTTCATGCTGGTGGCCTTTCTTTTCTTTATCTAGATATTTTTATTCTGCCGTTCCACCCCATAAAAGGCCCGCAAGGCAGCTCATACTGGACATACAACACAAGACACATTTCCCACCTTTTCTCCTCCTCCCCATGGAGAAATCTGATGTATCCCTGTGAGGGGGGACAGGCACAGTTAGCTTTTAAAGACACAGAAGTCAATGGTGGCAATAGTGACTTCTGCTCTGCTGGTCCCCCTCCCTCTTCTCCTTCTCCCTACAGAGGCTGTTGGTGGATGCCAAAGGGGGAGGGGTTTAACCCTCTTATTTTAGTCTTCCTCCTGAGGCAGTTCTGGCTGGTCAAGATGGCACCCACCAGGTGGCTGACACAGGCAGCAGTAAAAATCAAATTAAAATTAAGTTGTTTTAAACACATTAATGGGGTTTTTTAGTTGGGACTCTCTGAAAAGGGTTCCAAAAGGAACAACAGTGGGCCCCAAATAGAACACAATTGAACCCCCCCCCCAAATAAAATGTGTTTTTTTTTCATGCAAACTCATCCAAAACGCCTTGGGTATGTTCAGGAATTGTTAAGTTTAGAAACTGGTGCCAGTGACAGTTTTCCTAGCCAGACTACTGTCTCCTGCTGCGTACCACTGGAAGTGACTGGCGATGACATCATCACCAGTTACTTCTGGGTTTCATGTTTTTGGAAACCAGAAAACACAGGTAGAAGGCTCTGGGCAGGTGGGAGGGCCAAAGGCAGGAGACTCTCAGGAACGAAAATGTGCTGCCAAAAGCATCGCGTTGGAGTGGGGTTCCGGCCGTCTGAGTCCCACCAGCAGTCGGTCGAGTACCACTGGTGGTACTAGTAGCACTGGTTGAGAGCCACTGGTCTAATCCCCTTTTCAAGCTCCCTAAGCTAGTGGCCATCAACACATCGTATGGCAGCAAATTCCATAAGTCAATTAAGCATTGTGTAAAGCAGTCTGCCAACTTTTTTGTGTGAATTAATTTAGTTGTTTCGAATTGATCATCTGAAGAAGTGTCCAAATTGACAACCATTTCTCCAGGGAGCCTTCAATAACCATGACTTGACTTTCCTCAATTGCAGTTTGCTCAGAATAGAATGTTCTTATTGACTCAGTAAGATAGAACAAGAAGAATAAATTACCACTGTACTCTCCACACTTTGGCCTGGTCTCCAGTAGGGAATCTGCAAATGTGTTGTCCCCTGCAGAACCTCATGCTAGTCTATACTTGAGCAACCAGTGTACCATCACCTTTCGGAATGATTGTGATAGTCCATGATAACCTTGGCATCACACATTCGTTTTCTTAGCTGGAACAAAAGTTGTGCAACAGAAAATTGTTCCATAGCTACAATGGAACATATATTAAGAAGTATCAGATTGCTTATGTGAATATTGGCCCAATCCTATCAAGAGACTACAGTAGCGGATCTTGCGATCCGCTGCCATATATCCTGTTGCGGCAGCGTGAAAGCCGCAGTGCCATTGTGTGCGATGGAGCTGCCGGTGGAAATGGCAAGCAATGTTGTGTGCAACAGACTTGCCCAGATGCTCCGCCAGCCCAGGTTATGTGGTGGAGATGGAGATTCGTGGGTGGTTTGTGGGCAGTTCAGGGCAGGGAGGTGGAGGCCAGTGGCAGGGAGTGGGCTAGAGAGGAGTGGATCGCAGCAGCAAAAGTGCACACCAGATCCTATCCCTAATTTTTAACCCGCCTCACCCCTTCCTCTCCTCAGACTTACAGTACATTAGCAAAATAGCTGGCATGGGGTTGAGGAGACCCATAGGTGATCAGGCAGCCGACCAGGAGTCTACCCCCCCCCACACACACACCCCGTAGCATGCAGCACACGCTTCGTCAGCGCAGTTGCCTGGTGGAAGGTGGGGGGATAGGGTTGGGCAGATAGTCGTAATAATGATGATGGCATGAATGCTTCTGGACGTAGACTGTGAAGTACAGTATATTCAAATCAAATGAACTTATTTGGCTATTCAATCCTCTATGTAAGGGCCAAGATACATGATACACAGAACATGTGAGTTTGGCCCTTTAAAATAACGTTTTAAAGCATGGGAGGCATGCGAAATGCAATGAAGCTGTGGTGGCAGAGTAGGTGGCAGAGGCTGTAGCACTTAGCCTGCAACAGCATGCTCAGGAGGAGTAAGTGGTGCTGGTGTGGAGGCTGGCACCACTTACTCCACGGCCTAACCGGATCTGCAACAGCTGGTTGGTGCGAGGGGGGAGGGAGGGCAGGGGCGGCGAGGGAGGGGGCCATTGGCCAGCCTAGGCTGGGAGATGGCAGGGATATCACCGCTGATTTGCACTGATATCCTGAGCCCCTTCCCAGCCCGGGTTAGCCTTACATGGCCTCCAGAGCTGGCGTGCACCCAAGGAGGCCATTGTGGCCTGCACCACTTACACCAGGGGAAGGGGATGTTTCCCCCAAGGTGAGCCTGGGCCATGCCAGTGCAGCCCGCAATGAGCCTAGGATGTAGCGGCTGGTCCTTTAGGCCAGCCGCCACATGTTAGGCATGATTGGGCTGTCAACCATTACACAGGCCTGCAAATTTGATGGTAAAAACATTCAAAATTTATGGTGGTTTTATATGAATTTAGGGTGCTGATTCCAAAAATTGCATCAGTTGTGCCCTATCACGTCTAGTTTGGGGGGTATGGCATCGCCACCTTATAATGTGATTAAAGTAGCTTCCTTATGAAGAAACCATGCTGTCGGTTTCCTCACAAGGAAGCTGCTTGACCCCCACCCGTCATTTCCCCACTCTGCCCTTTCCGGCCCCCATCCTGCCTCCCCCGCATCCTACCTGCCTCGATGGGTCCTCCGGATCCACTGACATGCGCGGGAAGTCTCTGGCCTTGCCACTGGAGATCCTGCAACGTGCTTCTCTGCGTGCTGCTGGAGTGTGTTTTATGACTGCCATAGGGCAGTCGCTGCCAGCAGAACAGGCTTTCTGCTAGAGGCTGGGCCCAATAGGATTGGGCTGTAAGGCTGCAATCCTCTACACACCTTCCTGGGAGTAAGCCCCCATATTAAACACGGTGAGACTCACCTCTGAGTAAACATGCATAGGGTTGCACTGTAAGTTAAATCATCAATTATTCAATTATGTTTGGGAAAATTTGTGTCAGAATTGTTGAGGCTTAGCCGCCTACATCAACATTGTCATCCATCAGAAAACAGATTTCAGCTGACAAGTAGAAAATTGCCTTTTTGATTTTGATGGTGACACAAATGAGAAACAGGAGTACTTAAATCTACATGACATGTAATATGAAGAAGTTCCTTTGGGAACCTTCTCCAGAATGAGTAATTAGGAAGCTTTGCTCTGTTATTTGATACTTGTTGAAGATTGTTTAGCTTTATGTTGTGGTGGTGGTGGTGGTGGTGGTGGTGGTGGTGGTGGTGTGCAAATGTTTCTCTATTTCTTACTTGAGATAATATTTCTGTTCAAATCTGGGCTCTCTGTGTGATTTCTTTTAACAAGCCATTTTTCAGAATATAGTCAGTGATCTCATTTAAATATATGCAAGATTTTGTGCTATAAACATTGAGTAGGACATCAAAAATTTCAGAAATATTTGTGGAATCCAAGTATCACAGGTTTACATTAGAGTAACTATATGGGGTGGGGGGATGTTACTATGGAATTTCCAACTGAAAATAAGGGTATATTTCATAGAACTTTAAAAAAGACAGAAAATTGTATGCATTCAATTTTTATGTAAGAATGGTAGAAGTTCTATAAAGGTATTAGGGACCAAAACCATGGAAATTGCTCCATGGAATCAACTCGGGGGGATGGGACATATAGAATAAAATTAAAATAATCACAAAAACAATAAATACAAAAAAAAGTTGCATTTCCTCAACCCTAATGCCTAAACAACATGAAAATGAGCGAACTCAGGAAGATAGTGGAGGACAGGAAGGCCTGGCGGGATGTGGTTCATGGGATCACGAAGGGTCGGACACGACTTAACGACTGAACAACAATGCCTAAACTATTAGTAAACCTCAGACAGGTCAATTCCACCCCTTGTGTTCTGCTGATTTTTTCCAGTGGACATCTCACTGCACAAAGTTTTCAAGTTTCCAGGTTTATCAGCCATTTCAAAAACACGTAAAAACAAGTTCAAAAATATTAAAAATCTTTAAAAACAAGTAAAAACAGTTTCTAAAACAGTACAACGTTTCGTCCACTGGCTGTGGACCTCCTCAGGTAAGCAGCCAGAAGCTATAGGGTGTTAAAACGGCCACAGACTGAGTCTGTCATTTAAGAGAAGAAAAGGTGCAATCTTTCATGGACATCTCAGTATTTCATGGCTCCTGGGAGCCACTGAACATGCTCAATGAATATCAAGCTGCTATCCCCCCCTCTTTTAATTTACAAACATATGTACTTCTGTAGCCCTAGGGAGTCCTCCAAATATGCAGAAATCAATAACTTATTTTTAGGTGGACCTGTTTTGCTTCCAACCTGATAGGCATCCAACCACCGGAGTGTGCTATAAGTATGTAAGATAACATCTATTCATTCAAAAATGAATACTTTGCTGAGTAGTACATATATTATTGATCAAAAAATTCAACTTGTACCTGTGCAAGACAGCAAGCGATACCTGCACATTCCAGTATCCATATTTTTTCCTCTTTTGTCTTTTAGATTGCAAGCTCTTTCAGACGGCGACTGACCAATTCTCTCACAACTAGAGGATATAAACACATTTGTAAATGATCTTCATCCTCTCAGGTGTTGAAACCACAACTACCATTCAGAGGGAGTTGCAAAACAAGCAAAGGATCTGACTCATCAGACACCCCCCCCCCATTTCTGACCTTCCTAACACTAAGGAAGCTCCTGTGGTGCCTCAGCATCTTGAAGGCACGGAGTCATTCAGTAGTCATGTTTGTCCTATTGTTGCTGTTATTGTTTGGTAAACTGAGAACCTGACTCTGAACTAGCTCACTGGACCATGAAATTCACCTGATTCCCAAGAGTGGGAAATATGGTTGGGGACTTGAGTCACGTGAATTGCCCACGGGTCCAACTTGTTGCATCAGTGACTTGACTCAGACTTGACCCGGCAGGTGCAAGCAGGTGGACTGACCCAACTCATGACTCGCTACGGCCAGGGAGCATAGGGAGTTTAAAAAGAGTTTTAAAAAATCTTGTTTTTACCTTTGGGTGCCTTCGCATGCCAAACCACTGCGTTTCCTTGCTTTTACAAAGCGAAATTGTACTCCAGGAGGCACATTCTGGTTGCACGATTCCCCCTCCCTTCCCCTAACGTTGCCCCAGAATGCATTGCGCAATGCATTCTAGCATAAGTCTGGAGGAGGGAGTCACACAACCAGGAAGTGCCTCCTGGAGTGCAATTTTGCTTTGTAAAAGCAAGGAAACGCAGTGGTTTGGAGCGCGAAGGCACCCAAACATAAAAACAAGATGTTTTTTAATTGGCTAGAGACTTGAAATAAGACTCGAGATGTAGACTCAAGAATTTTGGACAAAGACTTGAGACTTAATACTTGGAACTAGAGACTTGACTCAAGACTTGGAGCCAGAGATGTTTCCATATCACTGGAGACTTAAGTGATGTCTCCCTGTATCCAACCCAACAGATAAAATCTTCACATCCTATCAAATATATCCATTGTCTTTTTTTTTTTTTCGAGCGGAAACTGTTATAACCGGGAACAATCTTCGTAGAACAGGTTAAAACGGGTAAAGCGGTCATAGTTCAAGCAAAAAAGTAGCGATCCAGCCGATCCAAAGTATTTACAATTTGTCCGGGTAATCTGAGCGATTCCCACGGTCAACAGAAATCTTTAAAAACAACCTGGAGCACAAAGGACCCGACGTTTCGTGTTTACTCTAAACACATCTTCTGGGGACTTCCAAAGGAACTTTGGTAGATGTTACAGTAACAGCGTTTCCCTCTGTTGGTTCTTATCTTTCAAAAAAGGGGCGGGAAACCAGCTGTCATAGCGGAGGCGGTCTCTGATCCTACTCAGTCATAGAGCTTACTGATCCTGCAAAGACTGAAAGCAAATTGCATTGTTGCTCAGAACTGCTGTCATTCTGTGTGCTCTTTGTTCTGCTTCCCAGGGATGATGTTGTCCTACTGTCCCCACACTCCTTATGAATTATGGGAAGCCATATACGATTAGCTAGACTTAGTTCTTGTTGCCTGTTCATCAGGGCATGAGGCATTTTTTTGCTTATTGCTAAAGCCTCCAAATTCTTTAAAAGAAGTAGTGAAGTAGTGAACAGACTGACCAAGTCGGAGGCATTGTCGCCCCGACTATATGGACTTCCAAAAATTCACAAAAAGGAAGTACCTTTAAGACCTATAGTGAGCTCTATAGGCTCACCTACATATGGCCTGTCAAAACATTTGGCTGGGATTTTGAGTCCTCTTATAGGTAACACCCCTTCCTTTATTAAAAATTCATATCACTTCATTGAAAAATTGCAATGGGTGAAGTTGGCTCCTGATTCTATACTGATCAGTTTTGATGTAATATCCCTATTTACAAAAGTTCCTCTTAAAGAGGTACTAAAATTAATAGAAAAACTTACCATCCCTAGGGAATTAGTACCACTTTTCAAGCACTGTTTAACATCAACTTACTTCATGTGGGAAGGGACATACCTGGAACAAAAAGATGGGGTGGCAATGGGGAACCCCCTGAGCCCCCTAGTGGCAAATCTATATATGGAACATCTGGAACAACACGTTCTTCAAACAGCTAAGCTTAAGCCTGATGTGTGGTGGCGGTATGTCGATGACATTTTTTGGGTATGGTCCCACGGAGAAATAGAGCTACAGGAGTTTTTAGTGCACCTGAATAACTTTTGTAAAGAAGTGCAATTCACCATAGAAAAAGAAAACAATGGATCACTGGCTTTTCTAGATGTACTGGTGACCAGAAAGGAGGATTTGTCCCTTAAACATGCAGTTTATAGGAAACCAACCAACACGGGAAGGTATTTGAACTATGGTTCAAATCACCACCCCGCACAGAAGGGTGCAGTAATAAATACCTTAGCTTATAGGGCAATAAAGATATGTGATGAGGGAACTCTACCTAAAGAAAAGGAAATAGTTTTTGACACCTTAAGAGCAAATGGTTATCCTGAGGGGCAAATAACGAGAGGGTGGAATGCACAAGTGAATAAAATCCAAAGGGAAAGGGAAGGAAGGAAAAATAGGGTCACCACTGAGACTGAAGTTATTAATAAAACAACAGAAGAGAATAAAGAAAAAATCTGGACAGCTTTGCCCTACATCAGGGGAGTGACAGATAAAATAGCTAGAGTGCTTCAACAAGGGAACATAAAAACTGTGTTCAGACCTACGAGAAAAATTGAACAGATGCTCAAGAATCCAAAAGATAGGAGACCCCCCCTCTCCAATCCTGGAATTTATTGTATTCCTTGTGGGTCCTGTGAGAAGGAATACATTGGACTGACTCAGCGATCAATTAGAACTGGAGTTAAGGAACACGAAAGAGCGCTGAGACTGGAGCATCCTCAACTTTCTGCGACAGCTGAACATGCGATGACCACAGGACACACAATTCATTTTAAAGACGTGTGTTCCTTGGGTACAGAAAGTAAATTAAGTGTATTAAAGAATTTGGAGGCTTTAGCAATAAGCAAAAAAATGCCTCATGCCCTGATGAACAGGCAACAAGAACTAAGTCTAGCTAATCGTATATGGCTTCCCATAATTCATAAGGAGTGTGGGGACAGTAGGACAACATCATCCCTGGGAAGCAGAACAAAGAGCACACAGAATGACAGCAGTTCTGAGCAACAATGCAATTTGCTTTCAGTCTTTGCAGGATCAGTAAGCTCTATGACTGAGTAGGATCAGAGACCGCCTCCGCTATGACAGCTGGTTTCCCGCCCCTTTTTTGAAAGATAAGAACCAACAGAGGGAAACGCTGTTACTGTAACATCTACCAAAGTTCCTTTGGAAGTCCCCAGAAGATGTGTTTAGAGTAAACACGAAACGTCGGGTCCTTTGTGCTCCAGGTTGTTTTTAAAGATTTCTGTTGACCGTGGGAATCGCTCAGATTACCCGGACAAATTGTAAATACTTTGGATCGGCTGGATCGCTACTTTTTTGCTTGAACTATGACCGCTTTACCCGTTTTAACCTGTTCTACGAATATCCATTGTCAGTTGTAATGACCCTGCTCCCCCCCAGAGAATTTCCTGTGTCCACCTTCCATAATCAGATCCCAATTATTTCTGAAACTTTTGAAGTTTCACTAAAAATACTGTATCACAAAATTTCCCACAATTTCAGCTGTGTTGTAGCGACCCCCGAGAATTTCCCAGATACCCACAATAATTGTACACTTTTTCTGAATTTTGATGCATCACTTAATGCTGTATCACAAAATTTTGCAGAGCATTTTTTGTTTTTTAACATGACCACTCATTAATAAACCAACCCACTGAAAATGCATGAGGTCCTCCAAAATTCTGAAAACGTCTACCGGCCCTACCTAAAATAAACTGAACAGCTCTCTTATGTATGTGGATTCAATATTTACAGTACACGTTACTAGCCTGGTAAACAGTTAGCTATGTTGAATAAACTGATGTAACCTCACACCAATTGCTAGAGTATTCAGAAATGCAATTTTCAACAAGTGAATATTTGAGGACCTTTATTTAATTAAAAATGGAAGAATCTGTATTACATAGGGTTATATGCCGTTGATACCATGTATATATGCTTTTCCAGAAAAAGATCCTTTCATGCTTAAAAAATGCACCTTAATTTAATACTGTACAATATAACATACATAGTAGTAAAGAAAGTAGTAAACAGGTTATGTGCCAAAGAAGAGAGCTACACATTACAAGGCAATTACAATTTTGACACAAAAGTAAAACATCTTCCGGTATCTGAAGGCAATTCACAATCATTTCCAAGGTATTCGTGAGATTTAAGGCCATTTGTTCTAATTAAAAGTTTTGACACAAATACTCACAAAAACTGTGAATTTCTTGTAAAAACTGTACATGCAAAAACATCTGATAATTAGGATAAGAACAGGCATATCATAAAATACTTGAGTAGTTATATACACAAAATTGTGCACAAAGCAACACTGCTGTGCGATTTTAACCCCAGTAATTAATAGGATGACCCCCTACATGGTAGTATGACTGTGACAACAACAGCCAACTCAAAGTGAGTCAGCATCCCTTTGAACAGACAATCTAGACAACCTCACAGCAACTGGCAATTTGCATAAGAGCTTTAAATCACTCATAATAAAATATTCACCTGCAGAAAGCAATAGGATGCCAAAGTTCTACTGTCATTATGCAAGATACTCTACAGATTTCACATGTTATGGAAACTAAATTATAGGACTCAAAAGTTATTCAATGCAGCTGTTTCCTAGTATTATGCTATGTATTATGATGTTCAAATTTATTATGCCAGCATAATTAGTTTAAAAAAAATGTAAACACAAATTTCAGAAACTGGAATATCTTGCAAAAATACATATTCTTACAGTATACATTTTTTTGGAAGCGTATTCTCAAATATATCAGATTAGTTCATTACTGAGCACTTGAGTGAGGCGGTTCAATTATCAAGACCTATGAATGTACTTGTCCCCCCTTTCTCTCTACCCTTGGTTTTGCATTCAGATTTGTCTGGACAATCATTCAAAGAGATATTGCTTCTCTTGATTTTACTATTGCAAGCTAGAAGACAATTCAAATATTCCAAATTCTTAAGATTAAGAATAATTATAAAAAGTAGTTAAATTTGAAAAGTAGTAACTTGTAAACACTGATACAGAGGAATTGCATTCCTACACATTTTTATGTACATATTAAGTCAGGAAAGACAAGGACTTCTCAGTTGAACCTGTGACTTGTGCTTTCTCAAAAAAACACGTGACATTAGTAGCTTTTTGTCTGCTAGAAACAAAAAAACCCTCAGAAACAAACATCACCATTTTTCTCCTTGTACATAAAAGCTGTTCAGTTGCGCATGCAACCAGATTGGACATTTTGGTATATGAAGATAACGTATTCTGCTCCAAAGCCCACCAGAAAGTTCTACAGCATACAAAGAGGGACACTTGGTCTCAGCACAATGGCTCTTTGTGCACTACAATACTGGTGTACTTTCTTAGTAGTGCTCTATGGTCTGTGAAAAGCATTAAGCATTTGGTGTGCTTATATCTGAGTCTGCAATACATGAATAGGAGGTGTGTATGGAGGAGGTGCAGGAGATGGCTTGATTCCTCTGACCCTCATATAGGAGAGAAACTGGTCTGGGATCTCAGCTAAAACATCTTTAGCAAGTCTGGCCATACTTAATACATGGTTTCCACTTCTGTCAATGTAATCCCGAAATGGCACAAACTGGAATTTAAAAAATATATATATTATTCATCATTGCAACTATGACATCATATACAGTAGTATGGAAACTAAAGCCTAGAGATACAGTGTTATTTGTTTTAAAAGATTACATTTCATTCTAAATTTTCAGTTGACAGGATGATCTTGGCATTGGATATTTCTTCTACATTTGGCCTAAAACTGCAAATACATTTTATTAAAAATTGATGGAAAGTGAGATGAACTGTGCCCCTCCCTGCTCACAGCAAGCAAGCAACTACCTCTGGAAGGAGGAGAAGGAACTGTGCTTTAAACCAGGGGTTCCCAACCCCTTCCTGGCTACCAACTCCGGCGCCAATCTCCTTCTGAGTACCACCAGAAGTGACTGGGGAAGACATCAACACCAGTTACTTCTGAGTTTTCAAAGGCCAGAAAATGCAGGGAGAAGGTTCTGGGCAGGTGGAAGGGCTCTTCTCAGTGTTCCTGAGAGGCTCGGCCAAAGGCAGGAGCTTCTTGGGAGCAAAAACGCGCCACCAAAAGCACCACGTCAGAATGGGGTTCCAGTGGTCCAGCGGTCCGAGTACCACCAGCAGTCGGCCAAAGTACTGTATCACTGGTGGTAATAGTACCACACGTTAGGAACCCCTGCTTTAAACCTAATGTGAGCTGCCTTGAGAGCCTCTTAGTAGGTGGAAAGGTGGCATACACATGCCTAGATAAATAATAGCCCAATCCTACCTAACTCCCCCTGCGTCGATACAGCTGTGCCAATGGGTTTATGCTGCATTCCGCAGGGGCACTTTCGCAGCAGCTCTGGAGTAGGGCAGTGATACAGTGTCACCCTCAGAAAAAATAAGCAGGTAGGATTCTCTAGGTATGCAGAAAAATAAAGTTTGTAAATTTTAAAAAATAAGAAAATAATCCATAATGGCTGAGTGTGCTCATTGCTCTCTAGGAGCTACCGAATGTTGAGGACAATTGCGGGTCAGTTGAGAATAAATAAAATAAAAAAGGAGAGGAAGAGATTGGTCTCCTCAAGACTCTAATAGTTAATAGCATTCTGAGAAGGGGATGCATGCCATGAGGCATCTCCCAACCGCTCCCCTCCGGCCTAAGGCAAAAAGGCACACAAACATTTTGAACATTTGAAAGACCTGTTAAGAAGAACTACGTTTTGTCTCACGACTCTCACCTGTACAATATCCCTTTCTGCATATTTTCCTCTTGAGGAGAGCCTTACATTATCACCATCCAATTCTTCCATAGCTTTTTTTTAAAGAGAGAGAGAAATATTTTACTGTTGAACTAAATCTATTCAGTAAAACTCATATGAAAAGCAAAAAAAGTTTTATTATTAATTACATAGCATTCTTGTGGCCTAATTATAAAATATGTTGAACTAGCAGCAAGTCGTTAGATTTGTATGTTACCACAGCATCAGGCAATTCATCTGCACTGTTGGAAGATATTACCCATCAGTCACTTTCACAACAGCTCTGAGAAGTATGCAATTTGGATTCACATTTTAGGTACTGTATGGTGAAGATGAAATATAGTTCAATATCCCTGGTAGTTGATGATGGCAAATATGCATGCAAAAGATGCATGCAAAAGACTATGCACGCATATGAGACTATGCATACAAATGAGACTAACTGCCCAATCCTATCCCCTGCCAGCCTATAGCATGCAGCACCACTGAAGGAGTGCACACTGCATGCTGGGGGGGGGGCAACCAGACAGCCTGGGAGAAGCAAGTAAAATTCTTTTTTACTTACCTCCCAGTAGGCCGTCAGGCCTCCAATGGGTCTCCTCAGACCCATGCCAGCTATTTAGCTGACATAAGTCCAAAGACAGTCAGGGGGCATGTTGGGGCAGGAATAGGGGGATAGGATCTCCGCCGCTGCCATTGAGATCCTCTCTCTCCCACCCTCAGCCCAGTCCCCACCCACGCCGTTGACCTACCTGCTCCAGAGTGGGTTCTGTGGCCCACTGCTGCTGGCGTGGGGATTCCCTGCTCCTATGCCATCATTAGCGAGCCACCCGCTGTCAGAGCAGCTTGTGCAAGAGCGACCAAGGCATTACACTGACAGATCACAAGATCCATCAGCATAAGTCTACCATAGGATTGAGCCACGAGATTGTAAAACATAAAGGGAAGGTTGTGGAAAGACTGGAAGTAGTGGGGATAAGGAACAACATTAGCATGTCACTTTTTATGCACTATCAGTACATTAGGCACTGAGAGAAGATGATGCAGTTAATAATCAATGCACACAGTGAAGCTAGATCAGCAGTTTAAGGTTTTCAGGCCCAGCACCCACCTTTAAACTCAAACTGCCCCATTGGACCTACTTTTAATTTTTCTAATATATTCCCATCTTTCTTCCCTTTTCCTTCTATTCTAAGTTTCTCTACTTAATTCCACTTCCACAATTTCTATAAGGAATAAAGAAAATGGTGGTAGTGCTGATGTCAACTTTAGGTCTTAGGCAAGATCCATGTGACAGACCTGAACGATCAGCTAAAAACCAACAGGCTAAAATAGCACTTAATTCTGTATTTATAATTGTAGACATTGCACTCTGTCAATGATTTCAGTGTTGTAGATTTACTACTAATTCCACAACTTTATTCACAGAAAAACAATCTTAGACAAATCACTGAATACAACCACCATAAAATGACATATATTTTATATAAAGTATACAAAATTATATGGCAGGATCATCTTATTTCACTGTGTTTTCAAAGAGTTATACAGTGTTAATTTCCAAGGACAAGGATTCAGCTTTAACATCTAAATTCCAAACGTTGTAACTCTATAGTTTATAAACAGAGAATTCCGAGAAATAAAGTATTAACGATCAATTATCCTTTTGTGCCAGACAATACAGTAAACACTGACAAGCCAAAGGCTCCCTTTTACTTCTTTTCTTGGAAGTCATTCTCAAAGACAGTCCTCTGAACAAGAATATGGAATTACTGCACATGTCACAAACCACCTAAAGTTGTCTGGAGATCAAAATGCTTTCAGCGAAACAATAATTCAAAGGATCTCCATTTTACAAGCTTAAAACCAAGTACTGTGCAAAGAAACAAGAAAGCAGAAGAATGATGTGAGGCTCTGGTGAGATTTTTTTAAATGTTGAAATGTGGCTGTGTCTCACATAATTTCCTTTTCACAAAGACATCATGCAAACAAGCGTTTTGTGTAAAAGCACATATGCTCAAGTCACTTGGGAAAGCCAGCACAAATCGCAGCCCTACAGAGTCCACCCCATCAAATCTAGCAATGTGCTACAATTTGAAATGCCATAAAGACCCTAAGATGATTCCACTCGGATGACAGGCTCCCATTGAGTATGTGAATGTCATTCAACCTGCACTCTGGGTGTGTGTTAGGTATTTGGACAATAATACCTCCTCTACATACAAGCAAGACACGCCATTCACTTTGGTCACTATTAGGAAACTGATGGATGAACTTGACATGGTGAATTCAGAGCAACTTAGCTGGTAAATAAGATTTATGGTCGAAGAACATCAGGAGTAATGAAAAGATTATCTTCTACCACCAGAACATGGCCCTCCAACCAATACTATCCAATTTGGCTTCTCTGGACTTTTGATCTAGCAGATCATCTAAAATTGTGCTAAAATGTGGATTGTGTAGTGGTTGTGGTGTTGGACTTAAACCTGGAAGATCCAGGTTCAAATCCCCGCTCAGCCATGAAGTTGCCTGGGTGACCTTGGGCCAGTCATTAGCTCTCAGCCTCCTCTACCTCACAGGGTTGTTGTGAGGACAAAAAGGAGGGAAGGAACTATGTGCAACACCCTGAGCTCCTTGGAGGAAGGGTGGTAAAAAATTAATTTCAAGCTTTGTAAACATAAGCCTACCATGCTTCTCTTTACTTCTACTCTCTGCCTTACAACAGGTGTGTGTGTGTGTGTGTGTGTGCGTGCGTGCGTGCGTGCGCACATGCGTGTGTTCATTCCACTGGGTGCTAGAGTCAGAACCATGTAATTGCTATATTTTATATTTTCAAAAAGCCATTATTGCTCTTGTCTCAGTGACCCTCAGGTCAATCTGAAATCTATTTTGCATCTATCCAAATCTAATCGAATTCTGCTTAACAGATCCTGCATTCCATCTTAAAGAATCACTATACACTGTAGACTTCAACTTTTGGCTGTTCTCCCCCACCCCCATTATTTTGCTCAATATCCTTCTAGACTAAAGAAACGTTCTGGAGAATCTGAAAGCTTGCTCACTACTCTGAGACATTTTAGTTGGTCCTGATAAAAGTATCCCCCTACTGTGAACATAAAAATAGGATAGTCCTATGGATGTCACCCTGAGCTGTTTAGAGGAAGGAGCAATACAAATGTGAGAAATTCCTTCTATTTTTTTACTATCCTAATTAAGAGTCTATTAGGAAAAGACACACATATACATTTTACTTCTCTTGCAAAGCAAGTTGTGTGAACTGAAGACAGAGGCAATACATTTCCATTTGTAAGTACAGTATATGAAACCATCAGCCATCAATGCAAAGTGAAAACTGCAAGACTGTTCACAATTTCCTCCATACTCATCTCTTACATGAACATTAACTTGAAACGCTATGATGTAAGTTGGCTCTCAGAACTAATATCTCTAGTACAGTATTGTCTTAAAAAATCCTTCTAAGCCAACACAGGAAAGCCACTGATCACACATAATTTAAGTACAGTAAGGCTGAGAGATGACCCTAAGACACTTTGGTGCTTGAGACAGAAAATGCAAATGGCACCTCCTAAGTGACAATTAGCTGCCAAACAATAATTTGCAGTTGATAATTTGCACCGCATTGATAAATTTGAATCCCCAAATCTGCTACCTCTCTCTTGCCTAATGATAGCTGGCTTTGATAAATCAGTTTTTGTAACGAAGGTATACTAGTATAAAAATATAAGCCTACATACAGTAGACCCTTTTTATCCGCGGGTTTGAGATCCACGGATTTGACTCAAAGCGGATCCCAGCCCTGCAAGGTCCACCTTAAAATCGCTGTTAAAAGGGGAAAAAAGGTTTAAAATGGTTTTTTTACAAGCAAACGGCTGCGTGTTCTTGCTTGTAACAGCCTGAAATTGCGCTCCAGAAACCTCTTCTGAGTTGCGCGACTCCCCCCTCCCCAGGTCGCCCCAGAATGCATTGCAATGCATTCTAGAGCTATTTTGGGAGAGGGAGAGGGAGTCATGCGCCCTGGAAGAGACTTCTGGGGTGTGATTTCAGCCTGTTATAAGCAAGAGCACGCAGTGGTTTGCTTCTAAAAGATTAAAAAAAATGCGTTTTTAATCTTTTTTTTAACCTTTTACAGCAATTTTAAGGGAGTCTCTAGTATCCACGGATCCTCGCTATCTGCGGGGTGTGTGTGTCTGGAACGGATCCCCCGTGGATAGTGAGGTCCGACTGTACCTAAAAATTCTTCTAGCTGTAATCCAATTTAGGATCTTGTCAGCATGAATAATACCGTAAAGGAGAGAGATAAATACTTAACATGAAACCCAGCAAAGTTACACACAACTATTCACACACCTGGTAAACTGAAATTGCCATACACAGTGTGACAGGAAATCATACTGCTTGTACAATTCCCACAAATGCAGGGAAATCATCTCCCAGCAAGAGGGAACATGACTGAAGTTTCTAAAATTATATACGGTGCAAAGAGAGTAAATAGACACATTTTTCTCCCTCTCCCATAACACTAAAATCTGAGAAAATAAATTGGCAGGAGATTGAGGACAGATAAAAGGAAGCCACATAGGGAATCAGTGGTTTATGACATTCACTGCCATAAGATGCGTTCATGGCTACTAGCCAGGAAGGCTTTAAAAGCGGAGTTGACAAATTCATAGAGGACAAGTCGATCAACGACTACTAGTCACAATGGCTGATGTTACCTCAGCTACGTGGAAGCAACAAGAAGAGAGGGATGTTTGCCTCCATAGCTTGCCTGTGAGCTTCCCAGAGTCATTTGGTTGGCGAGTGTGCGAAACAGGAAGCTGGTCTAATTCAGCATGTCCCTTCTTTCTAGAATATACTTATGGGATGTCCCTTTCTCTCTTTCCAAGGTGGAAGGATCACAGATGTTGGGAAATTTATGTCCCATGTCACCTCCTTGGCATGTGAGAGTGTATAAGGACCATAGCCCCATCAAATGTGCAGAATTTCCATTTGTTGATTTGCTCCAATTCTCATTGACATCTATGAAACTTCCTTCCAAAAGCTATACATAAATTGGTCTACTTACCATCAAATTCTGCTGGTCCAACTCCCACTATTATTATTGACATTGGAAGCTTTGAGGCCTTCAGAAAAAAACAACATCAAAAACCACACAGAGATAGCATAATTACACAAAGTTCAAATATTACATTAAAACAATTTTAAAATATACAATTCTATATACATGTAGATTCTAAAACAGCTACATTTAACAAGTTTCTGAAATAAACAGTTCAGTAAAAGTGGCCTTGTTCAGACATAATGAGAAAACTATAGTTGTTATAAGAACTAGCCATGAACTCACACACTTCCTCGTCCACTTTTTCACATACAAGGGAAAGAAATTAGAAACTTCCACTATTGGTTCACAATAAACTGGAGAGTTTGCTATTTTGTCCAAATGTGCCAAACTGTGGTTTGGACAAACCACCTGGTTTGCCACATTCAGATGAAATGACAAACTCTGTACAGGTGTCCTCCCCCCCTTAACGATGGATCGCTCAACGACAATGTGCATATACGACAGAGGTCCCCTAAAGTTAAAGATGTTTTAAAGATCTTGCTTACTGTATTTCCGCGACAGCAGAGCTCTCTCTCTCTCTCTCTCTCTCTCTCTCTCTCTCTCTCTCTCTCTCTGTAGAGGAAGAATGGCCTCTCGTCGGGTCAAAAGAGATCAGAAGCCTGAACGCTGCACTTGGAACGCCCCACATGGAGCCACTGGGAACAACGTTCTGTTGCTCAATGCTCTGGGATCAAACCCACCACCCCCGCCATCACATCATTGCAACGCTTTGCTGCGTCATTCCAGTTCGTCAAGGCTTTGCAAGGCTTTCTAGTTCATCTTTGCAAGTCAAACTGGAAAGCCTTGCAAAGACGTGGCGACGGCGGGGGCGGTGATCCCAGAGCACTGAGCAACAGAGCGTTGATCCCAGCGGCTCCATGTGGGGCATTCAAAGTGTGGCATTTAGGCCTTCTGACTTGCAAAGATGTGGCGGTGGATGACCCAAAAAGAAGTTACCCCACTGAAGAAAGGGGCTGAAGAAAAATAAGGGGGACTGAAGAAAAGACGTGGCGGTGGTGGGTTGTTTTTTTTTTGACCAGACGAGAGGCCATTCTTCGTCTACAGAGAGAGAGAGAGAGAGAGAGAGAGAGAGAGAGAGAGAGAGAGAGAGAGAGAGAGAGCTCTGCTGCCACGGAAACACAGTACAGTAAGCAATATCTTTAAAACATCTTTTACTTTAGTGCTGATGGTGCTGAGGACTCGCTTAATCACGGTTTCACTATGTGGTGTGTTTTCCAGAACGTACCCCCGTCATTAAGCGGGGGACACCTGTAGTTTGTTGCAAACTAGAAGAAGAAACATTTTTCTCTCCATCTCTGCATGGAGAAGGGGAAGAGGGTGCATGCAAGTCTGAAGTTCACTGCGGCTCACTATGACTGCACTACTGCAATTGCTCTAGGCTAGACTGTGGAATTACTTCCCTGAGAAGTTTCAGAACTTCTTTCTGAAGGTGAGGTAAACTCATCTGTTCCAAAGGACTTTTGATTCCTGGCCTCTGATGATGATTCTATCACTGCTGTTAAGTTTATGGTTTTACAGGCTTGTGTGTGTAGAAGATTCTATATTTTTGTTTTGTTGATCTAATCTCTGTTAAGAAGCCTTGAGTTTTTGAAGCAGAATATATATAGTATTAAATATATATTCTGTCATCTATCAAGGGGTGTGGAAATATGCATGAGAAAGAGGTGCTCAGAATAGGTGGGTGACCAACTAAGAATACAGAATATAATTGATTCTGAAAGTCCAACTTACTATGGAATCAACCCACATTATTTATTAATTCTATTTTAAAACACATTCTTTTAAATCAAAATCAAGTTAAAACACAACTTACATTCACTATTGACTCCTTTGTTTGAGCCATGTCAGAAATGACCCCATCTGTAATAATGAGAAGAATAAAATACTGGGAGCCATCTTTTACTGAAGCGGCATATCTAAAAAACACACACACAAAAGTCAGTTTTAATATTTTAAAAAAACCAAATTTCAATCTCTCTCTATATATACTACTAAAACAAGCAAGCAAGCAAACATCTTAAGGTAAGCATGACAGTAATTGTAGTATGAACATCCACTATGACATCATTAGACACCATTATCATGGGCAGGAGGTCTGGCTCAGTGGAAGAGCTGCAGCCTTATATGCCTGAAGATCTGAGGACGCCAATTTGAGACACCCGGAAGTATCCGCGAGCTGTCGACAGATGTCGACACACCACTGACGATCTGCAGAGCACTCAGTGAGAGTGAGGAATGCTGGCAGATGCAGTCTGAGTGGGAGTCAAGGTTACCTGTCAGTAGATGCGTGGGAGGCAAATGCCAGAGAGAAGTGGGACGGGACTGGGGGAGGGCGAGGAGGGAACGGAATGGGGCAGGGGAGGGTGGCAGTGGGTTGGGCGGATCAGGCCTGGGACAGAGTGGGATCAGCGGCACCAGCACACAGCATTCGGGATCTGCAGCGGCAGCACTTCCTAGGCCTGCTCTGCCTACACCGATCAACGTGGACTTGCGCCAGCGATATAGCTGGTGCAGGCCCGAGTTGACCCATAGCGGCGGCTGGGGCTTTCCCTGGGGAAAATGTACCCTTACTCTGAGACCTCCCACCTGCTAAATTCCCCTGTGGGATGCACATAGCCCACGTCGGCATCACTGCATTGACACGGGGGAATTTAGTTATGATTAGGCTGCCTATCTTCTCAATATGAATGCATTTCATTGTACCAACTCTCCTGTTTTCTTTTTTTCTGCTTTATTTTGATTAATATATGTATGTACTGTAATTTTCCTGCAATAATTTCAATAAATAAATATTTTAAATAGATTCACCAATTATTGTTGACTTAAAACCCTTGTTAATAATGTTTATTCAAAATTTCATCATGAGAATACAACCCATGAATACAACCCATGGGAATACAACCAAAAATCATCTCTGTGATGACAAAAAGATTTTAAAGCTGAACATACTCGTCCCTAGTTGTTTTAGCTATTATATACTGGCTTGCTTCTGCATTTCTCCACATTTTATCTGGCTCAAGAGAACACACACAAGTCTATGCAATTTTACAATTGTAATCACAGGAGTAGCTTATGGTTGTGCTCCAGTGAAAAGGTTTGCAAGTGACTCTTAGAATCCTGATGGGCAGAACTTGCGCCAGCTATAGAGCTGGCATAGGTCTGAGTAGACCCAACTGCTCAGCATGGGCTTACTCTGGGGCAAGAGAACAAGTGTTCCCTTAAATACCGTAACGAAAAGGCCAAAAAAGCCCTGTGGGATTCAGCAGGCGCTTTGTTGGTGCAACTGCGTTGGCGCAGCTGCATCGCTGTGTGGGGAATTAAGTAAGATTGGACAGTTACTAATGTGTAAATATGCACAGGATTGTATGGTTGGTTATACAAGGTCACTGTACCAAGTTTTCCCAGAATAGTCACCTTGCCACATGATTAATAACAGGAGCAAAGTTTGTTGGTCCGTAAAGCTGTACAGATTTTAGACTCCTGTAGTAGGCTTCCATTACACCATCAATTCCACTGCAGTAAGGATTTTGAGGGTTCCCATTCTATAAGTGAAAAATAAGGATAAAGAGATGAATAGCTAAGCCATTGTGAATATTGCTTATGAAATGCTGCATTATCCATTACAGAGGCCAAAACCAACACCAAATCCTTAAACACAGAATTTAAAATTCTCAGTGTGGGAGAAAACCCCAAAATAGGGCTCTATTCATTCCACTACGCTACCTAAGAAGTTCCTTAATGGTTAATCAATCTCCATTGTCCAAAAGCTTATCACCTGTAGGTGCTATAACACCATTACTAGGTTGTAAAACTCCATCTTCTTCACATATCTTCTCTAGCAAATAAAAGTGAAATGAAGTTTAAATGTAATCTCTCCTGATGGGAAGAGGAGCAAATATTTAATGAAAAAACACATGCTATTATGCCCAGTAGCGGACCTACATTTTTGGGTCCCTGAAGCTTGAACTGTTATGGGGGTCCCTTTGCAACCAGCAACAAGGTCTGAGTAACTACTGTTATCTTCTTCAGTGAGGTTGTTCCACGACAGATCACCACCATTAATTTATTTTTTAATTAACCACTACATCTCAGATTTTGATTAAAATTGCTGTACTGGATTATCTCACATGTCAAAGTCACTGGTGTGAATAAAAATTTCCTATGCCTTATAGTTTGAGTTATGGGGGGATGAAAATTAGGGAAATGTTATATACATGCATGATGCAGCATAGAATTATGAAATGAAACATAGAAAAGAACACAGTCAATATAATATTTTATTTTAGACACCGATGAGAATACATACTACATTAATTTTTATTTTAACTATTATTTTATATTGAATTACACTATATTATTATTATTATTATTATTATTATTATTATTATTATTATTTTAATCCCCTTCTCATACACAGTCGCGTCGTTACTGGACCCCCCCCGGGGCGTTGGGGTGTCAAGCTCCAGAGGGGGTGCACTGCCACTACCACGCCGCCGAATTTCGGCAGCACCATGGCGGCAGTGCACCCCCTCCAGCTTTTTCCTTCCATACAGTTATTCCGCCTCACCCAGGCCCTATCAGTCTGCCCAGTCCATCTCACTAATCTCATTCATTCTTATTCAATTCCTGGTGATAAAGTTCCCTTAAGACCTCATTTACAATAATCAGTTTAGACCCCTGTGAGTATGCATTTTTATGTTTAGCTAATACACATAGGAGTATTTTTTATTGTGAATACATAAGGAAATACTTACCAAGGCAAATTCATGAGATATTCTTCCATCTGGAGGCAGTTTTGCACCAAAACCTAGAGCTGGAAACATTTTGTCGCTATCGTAGTCTTGAATGATCTCACCTACTGCCCTTAATGCCATGCCATACGCATTCAGCTGGTATGGATTCATATAGTGGAGTGAGGTTGGCTGTGCAGGATTACCTGTTGAAACAAAAGATATAACTTATATGTTTTTAGCTAGACATGACTTTCAGCACTCAGACATGAAAGACGTACACATAGATTCCTGTGGTAACAAAATCTAAACTATTAATATAGGTATGATTACAGTGAGTCAGAAACGATGAATTGAGATTTAATTGGTGTGTGTTCAGAGGCGTCGCTACCCCCGTTGGCGCCCAGGGCAACGGGGGGTTGGCACCCCTCCAGAGGGGGTGGGCGGTGCGCTCCGGGAGGGGGCGGCGGCGCGCTCTGGGAGGGAGCGGCGGCGCGCTCCGGGAGGGGGCGACCCCCCCCTCAATCGGGAGAGCCGGCTGGGGACGTCCCCAGCCGGCTCTCCCGATTGAGGGGGCCGGAGACTCGAGTCGGACTCCGAGACTTGAGTCTCCGAGTGGGACTTGAACTCGAGTCTCCGAGTCCGACTCGCGGGCGGGGAGGAGCGGGGTGCCCTTCGGGAGATGGCGCCCGGAGCCGGTGCTCCGCTTGCTCCGCCCTAGTTTCGCCTCTGCGTGTGTTTTAAATAGCTTAAAGAAAGCTCAAAGAAAGCTCCATTAGGACTCATGAAACCCAAGGAACCTTTACTGAAATGTTTAAAATCACATTTAATTTAGATGCATATTGGTCCAAGAAATTACACATACCTCATGGGATTTTTTAATTGAGGGGCTGCCCTTCAATGTGCAACTAATTGTTTTGGAGTTTCAAAAGTGGTATGGCTTAAGATATGATATGATGTACTGCAGTTAAAAAATAAGCAAGCTAAAAGCGAGAGAAACAGGATTAGCTATGTGACTCTCGGAACTGTTGTCTTGGTTTGTAGCTACAGTACTAAAAATCTAGATGCTAATAAAATAGTAGGATAAAAAGTTTCTTGAATGGGAATTTATAATCTGTATGTTTATAGAACAGTAGAAGAAACTGCAGAAAGTTTAGGTTTATTTCTTTCCTTAAGTTACATCCCACCAGTCTGCAAAAGGGTTACATTCATTAATAAAGATAAAAATTAGACCAGACACAAGAAAAAACACAAAACAAAACAACTCAGCCAGGATAGAGGAATAGCCTCCAGTGGGGTAAGATGTCTAAAATATATATTAATTGAAGGTACAGGTAAATAAAAAGGTTTTGCATCTTTTTTCAAATTAAGTACTAGAAAAGGATGAAGAAGGTCTCTTCAGGTTAAGGGTGGCATCCAGAGGTATCTTCTGCTAGTGGAAATTCTCTTGCACAAGTAGAAAAATGTTGTGCAATGTATGTTGTTACATAGAGAACGTTCCCTCCGTTTCAGAGTAATCCTTCTGCTAGCATAAGATATTGTACAACACTTGTACAACCTCTTGCACAACCTCTTCAACAAACGGACTGCACAACCTGTTGAACATACTCATTGACTCATTGACAAGCTGCAAGGTTCCTCTCCCAGCGGTGATTGTACAACGTTGTGGAGCACTGCCACCACTAAGACTCCATCTGCAAATGTCACCACTCAATTAAATTCTGAAGTACCGAGGCACAACTGTGATAGTCTTACCTCAAAAAGAGCCTAATGCCTCAATCCTATCTCCTCCCCCGCCAGTGTAACTAGCATTGCGCCAGCAGAGGCTGCTTTATGGTTGTCATAAAGCAGCCTCCACCACTGAGCATAGCAGGCCCACCAGCAGGGAGGCCACAGCAGCCTCCTACGCGCTGACAGACCCACAGACACCCGCTGGAGCAGGTAAGCTTGTGCAGAGTTGGAGAGAGATGGGGAGGGGGTTGAACAGGGTGGGGGAGGGTGGAACATGGGACGGGTGGGCAGAACATGGTGGTGACAGGGGTGGGGAAGAGGACGGATCAGACCAAGATGGAGTGGGACAGGCGGCAGTGAGCCCCTTCCTGGGCCTGATCTGCTTTCACGGAGCAACACAGACTTGTGCCTGCAATTGAGCTGGTGCAGGTCTGAGTTGACCCCATAGCAGCTGCTGGGGCCTATCCTGGGGAAGCCATGCCGGCACCACTGCATCACCGCTTGGAGATTTACTAGGATTGGGCTGTAAGAAATACCCTCTCCAGGGAGCTTAATGGATGAGTGGATTTGTAGGGTTCAAGATTTGAACACTATAGTTTATTTGCACTAGGTTCCCAGGACAAGCCAAGCAAACATGAATGTGTTTGCACAATAAAGCAGTTGGAACATAAGTAAGTTGCAGTTGCTTAATTCAGTTAGGAAACCCTTAAACAGTTAGGAAAGGGAACTTTCATTCCCTTACTGTGGGGTAAAGTCCATTGGTTTCCTTGGATTTGCGCCAGTTAGATTTTGTGGTGCAAAACCAAGGAGAGTAAGGGAGAAGGAATGGGGGAAGGAACGGGGTTAGGATCCTGGCACATGCTGATGCTGCTGAGACCAACCCCTCCCTCCCTCATTCCACTACCCACCCCCTCCCTGCCCAGACACTCTGTTTCTCCCCCTCCTCATCCTGTTCCTTCCACCCCCTGCCCCTGCCAGCAACTTACCAGTGCTGGCAATAGGAGGCCACTTCGCCTGCCTGCAAACATGGCTACCATGTGCACTGGCGGCCTTGTCACGTACACCGCCACAGAGATACTTCTGCCATCAGAATGGCATTCTGCAAGCAGAAAGCCCAGTTTGGACTGGGCTGTAAGGCTTCAATTCCATACATGTTTACCTGACAGTAGTTACCAGTGAATACAGTGGAGCTTACTATTGAGAAAAAATGCACAGAATTGTGGTGCACATTTTTACTAACAACACAATCCTATGTATGTTTACAGAAGTCTCACAGTTTCTTATGGGGCTTACTCTCAGGTATGCACACATAGGATTGCAGTCTTATTTAAAGAACTTTTAGGCTGTCTTCTGCACCCACCAAAGTGACCACCAATATATAACACTTACCATTTGAAGCTGTGAAATCAATAGCCACAGTGAAATTGATTTGAGTCCTGTATAATAAACAAATATGAACTATTTAATAATTGAGTATTTTATAAGGCAGAAAAAACCCTAATGGGCTACATCAGTGTTTCCCAAACTTTTTCGACCTGCGACTCCCTTCACCATTGGCGACCATTGGCCGCAGCTCCCCATTACATTACGTCGATGCCTGACAATTGGTAGGCAGGATTCCATGGCAGAGAGGAATCCATGGCACTCCACAGCTCCCCTGGCTGGTTTCCACGGCTCACCTCCCAGTTTGGGAACCACTGGGCTACATAATAGATTAATATGCAAATTACAATATACAAAAAAACTAGTCAAAAGTTATCCCAAAAATTTAAAGTTGGACCCATGCTGGCCATGCTTTACATTTAAAAAAAGTAAGTTCAATTATTTATTGCTAAGCTTCTTTAACACAATGTGCTGCAGAGACTTGGCATCTCAGCAAACCACAAGAAGCATAGGTGAGCTGCTGTCCATAAGTCACATGCCAGTCATAGCCCATGTATGCATGTAGGGGGAGGTATTACCAGGCCCTCATTGCTGAATGGTGACCAAAGGAGGACATGCTCACAAAGGGTGGATAGACTGGCGCAAGCATCTGGTTTGGCCCAGCCTAACCATCTCCTCCATAGTTGGATAAGCATCTGAACACCCACACTTAGATGTGCGCCTGAATTGTTCTGATACAAACTACAATTTTTTTTCATGGTTCTATACCAGCGGTTCTCAAAGTTCTCCCCGACTTGCGGGGAGAACTGTGAGTAACTGCAAGGGAGGGATGATGACAACAGTGGGGCACCCGGGAACACGGTGGCGCTCTCAGGATCGCACCGCCAGCAGGGGGAAAGGGGCTATTTTTAACTTACAATGGTCATGCTGGCCCTCCAAAGGGTGTGAGGATGCCCGCGGCCCCCTCTGCCATACTGCCGATCAGCTCTCCTCGGCAATTGCAACCCACTTCCACATTACAGAGGTTCCCAAACTTTTCCTCGTGAGTACTACCCTTCACAAGGTCATCGGCATTTACTCCCGGGTTTGCGGCCGTGCTGGAGCGCAGACATGCAAAGTAAGGCAAGTTAAAATGCAGGGGCGGGTCATTCTCTGAGGAAGAAGTTCCCACGCTCGAGCTCTGCCAGCTTGGCAGAGCTGGAGCTGCCACTTTTTGGGATCCGATGCGGTGCCGCATGACCGAGATGGCGGTCACCATCTTGGCTGCCAGCAGCCCGCATTCCACCAGCCTGTGCATACCACAGGTTGGGAACCTCTGGTCTAAGGCGCCACAAGGAATTTTGGGTTGCAAAAATGACTCAGAAGTTGGTGGATGGCTGGCGTAACCTGGAAGCGGTTGCAACTGAAGAAGACAATGTTAAAATGAAACAATGGAAACTGAAACGATGGTAAGCAGGGAATTACTGTATATATATTATTGACTGGAAATTCCAGGTCTATTCTGGAATAATCCAGACATTAAATTATATTCATCAAATGTGAGGGATCAATTATCAATTTGTTCAATGTGAGGGATCAATGTAGTGAAGTATCAATTCACTACAGTAAAAAAGAACAAACCTGGAATACTTTCTTGGTACTTTCCTGGTAACACATGTTGAAGGACAGAACACAAATATATTCCATTTTAAAAATGGCAGTGGGGGGAGAGAAATATTTATTTTAATAAAGTAAAATATATGGCTTGAGGACAACAAGTAGCTCTCTAGGTTTCTTGATAGATCACAGATTTTGCAGGCACCTTGGGTTCTCTGGCAGTCCATTTTAAGGAGCAGTAAGGAAAATAGGGAGGAAACCCCTACCAATTACTACATGCATGTACAACTACGGTATGTAAAAATGCCTGAATGACTGCAAATCTCTCAAAGGTAGTCTTGATAACACGGTTTGCATTTTCTTACTGTATTTTCTGCCCCTCCTCCACTGTCTCGCTTAAGTTGCGCCTCTGGCTTCTGCATGCTATACTTTCATCCAGATTATATCAACCTTCCATACATTAGTTATGAGCAGAGGCGTAGCTAGACTGAAGCAGAGGCAAGTAGTTCTGCAAGACTCTGTTACACCGGAGTCAGCGGCCCCTCCCCTTTCCTGTTGGAGCCATTCCGGCAGCGACAGGGGAGTGTCCTGCGTGTTGCCTTTGCCGCCAGAATGGCTCCAACAGCAAGGGGGAGGGGCCTCTGACTCCAGTGTAACGGAATCTTGCAGAACTACTTGCCTCCACTCCAGTCTAGATACGCCTCTGGTTATGAGCCATCTTCCTTCTGCTGGCTACTGTCTTCAGATCCTCACCACTTTTGGCACAATCCTGAGTACGTTTTGGGCGGCAGAGCACATGCTCCACCACCCTAAAATGTCACAAAAGTGCCATAAGGCACCTTTTTTGACAACTTGGGAGAAAGCATCGCTGGCACAGAGGCCAGTACCGCTCACTCTGCACGGAACTTACTTGACTCCAGCTACCGCAGATAAGTCCCACGCTGGTTGGTGGGATAGGGTGGCAAGGGAGGGTGGCCATTGGCCAGCCCGGGGCAGGGATACTGGTGGCAATATCCTAAGCCCCTTCCTGGCATTACACCACCTTCCCGAATGTACACCAGATTTAGACCTGGCATGCATCCGAGGAGGCCCATAGGCCCCGGGCTCACTTACACCTGGGAAAGGGGATGAACGTCTCCTTCTCCCAAGGTGCAGCCTAGCAGCCATGGGGCAGCCCGCAATGAGCTTAAGATACAGCGGCCAGCCTTTAGGCCGGCTGCATATCTTTACACAGGATTGGGCTGCCCATCAGTTTGGGGAAAATTGGAATTAAGTGGCAGTGACAATAGCAGCACAAAGAACTGAGAAGAATCTTCAATACCAGAAAGCAATCCTTGTCTCCCTCTCACAATTTCTTCAAGGTTATGCATTACTGAATCATGATTTTTAATATTAGCTTGATATGTAAGATGATGCATCTGCTGCTTAAACGCTGAAAACATGAACCTCCTTTAATGAAAGACTGAAAAGGGGACAAACACATTTATTTTCTTCCTAGCAGAAAGGACTAACTAAGGTGATTTGTTCTTTTCTGATGTCTACCTAGGAACAGATTGTTCTCTCAGTGATTCAGTATTTTTATGAAAGGTGCATATTGTTGCCTGCTGGTGAAGGCGTAAGTTGTAGTTCTAAGGGTGTTATATTAACATTAAATTTATCCCTCCAACATTAGGCTGCTTTTGCAAAACAAAAAACAAGCAGTATACACATTGATATGCCTTTGCAGGTGAATGTTGATTTTTTCCACGCTCAAATCTTACTTAGCAATTATTGCTCAGGCAGCCCAATCCTATCCTCCCCCAGTATAGGCGATTCAGCATGAGCCGCACAGCCCACGATGAATCCTATCTGGGGAAGGGGGAAGCTGGAGGTCTCCTCAGGGTAAGTGGGCATTTGCCCGCTTACCCCGGGTAAACCCCCAGCCACCGCAATGGGTTACTCGGTTCTGGTGGAGAATCAAGCAGCACCGCATCAGGGCTTGTAGCCTGGGAGGGGGGATAGGATACGGCATCCGACATGGGCACTGGTCCCTCCCGTCCAAGCCCAATCCACCCACCCCCGTCCTCCCTGCCCCATGACGCCCCCTCCTTTCCCTCCCTCAGGCCCTGTGTCCTCTCAGGGCGGCACCGACCCACTCCATGGAACAGGGTCTTCTGCTGCTTTGCAGGCGTGCGGCGCAGGCATTGGTACTGCCTACTCCAGAGTCCTTATGGCACATTAGCGACACTCTGCACCGGCACGGAGATCCAGTACCAGCGCTCGCCATGAATAGGATTGCGCCATTAGTGCAAGCCACCACTAAGCAACCACAATTTATTTAGCATCTTATTTAATTATATAAAGGAGTCCTAGAGCAATGAATCACTTACCCGCCTTTAATATAGTCAAGGAATGAAACTTCTGTTTCCACTAGAAAAGACAGTAATGTCACCTGAGAGTAAACAGAGAACAATTCATGAACATTAGTCTCCGAAACAGGATACAAATATCCCCTGCCACACCTTTCCATTTCTCCTCCTTTCAGTTGCACTGCTCTGCTTGTGGGATTCGCTCCAAAGAATTACCTCTCCCACTAGCCCCCTTCCCCTTTTTTGCACAGAACTATATGCATGTGATTAGGCAGTTTTGCACACAGACTGGTTAATCTCTTATATATACTGTATATCAGAAGACTGACTGGTTCATCTCTGCGTGCCATTTTTTTTTAAAAAATGCCATTAAAAAAAAAGCCACACAGTCCAACAAAAGCAATTGCCAAAGGTAAATCACTTGGACCTGTGCCAGCAAGTCTGCTTGGATCTGTGCAGGCAAATCAGGCCCAGGAAGGGGGTTAGGATATGGTGCACACTGGTGCCACCAATATCACCCCACCTGGGCCTGATCCACCCACCCCGCTCCCATCACAGCCCTATTCTGCCCTCCACCTGACCCATTCAACCCCCACCCTGTCCTCCCCCCGCCCCTGCAGGTCTCTGTCACTCCACCAGCACCAGTGGGAATGCTCCAGCCTTTCCACTGGCATGCCTAGGCCTGCGCTGTTGCAAAGCGCTTTATGGCGCTTTTGTCACAGCAAGTGTCGGCAGACCGCATGTTCCGCCAGCACAGACCCTCGTTAGGATTGGGCCGTAAATATATAACACTTCCAGATCAAACACGAAAAATGGGAAAATACAAAAGAAGAAAATCATGTACTTAACTGTTCCTGAATTAATGTATTTTTTCTTTTTTCCCCTTTTCTTTGGATTTATAACCTAGAAAAATAATTAAAACACAAGTATGTTATGTATTGAATGCAGTAAAACCTTTAGATATTCTTAAGGCTATGTTGCTCAAAGATTTGGAGCCATTTGTTTGGCAGAAGAATGTATATGACCTTTGTATGGACCTCTACACATCCCACTGCTGCACACAATACAAAGGTCAGGGTGAAAACAAGAGATATTAAATTTTTTGCCCGACTGCTTCCTGCTTTCCTTCTCTTCTATCATGCCCAATTTTTTTCCTGTCTCCTATAGAGCCCAATCCTGAAGTATCGTACCCCACCAGTTCTTGTCACTAGAATCAACCACAGTGGAGAGCGGAAAAGAATTCAAACTGAGCCTCACCGTTACATAATGGATCTGTATAATGTACTGCAGCTGGCTGTGCAAAGGTAAGCTAGATCACATATCTGCACACTTAAATATCCATTACGACAATTACATCAATTCAATATGCATCTCCAGTTCAGTGTTTAAACATAAAAATTGTGCAGAATGGAAAAGCAGATTGAAAATTGTGCAGACTGAAAAAAATCTGAGCACAACTTTGAAAGTACAGTATGTGAGCTCCCCACTTCCCAGAAGGCAGTGCTACCTGGATTCTGGTTTCCTTTTGGAGAAGAGATCACTGGAAGCTTATGATGTCTTTGTAATATTTGATTTATTCAGAAAAGTACACACTGAGCTTTAGATAAACGTAAGCAACATGTATACTTCTGTAAGTCAGCAACTGGTTACATCACATCCCAAGAGAGACATCCCTGCACCCCAAGGTGCTTCCACCAGTTTTTAGCTGTGTCTCTCCGAACTTCTTCAGTCAGTCTCCCTCTTTCTCATACACAAGCTGCCAGAATCTGCCCGGCTTGTCTTCGGTTCTCTCATTACACTCACACATCAACCCACCTCAATCTGGTGGAAGTGGGTAAGTTCCATCTTACCAAATGCTGTTCTAGAGAAGTCTGCATGTCTCGTGTTAAGGAAGCACTTAAACCATTTTCAGTAAATGTTCCCTTGCCCTGAGGTGGCCTCCAGAGGCCAAAACTCTCCTGCAGGATGCAGCAGCAGCCCTGGCTGACCCTGCTGCATCGCCACGGGGGAGTTAGGATTGGGCTGGAATAGAGGGGAAGGGATGTCAATGCTAAAAGTCCATCAAACCCAAATGCATTTTGTGATTGTGCAAAACATATATTACTAGTTTTTAAAGAAGCAGATGATGTCCATTATTTCCAAAGTCTGTTAAACAAGGTCCATTAAATCACAAGTTCACTGTACTTGAAACCTCTAGTTTGATAAAAAACCTGAGCTGAAAAGTTGAGCTACTGCTAAAAAGGTATTTATCTTCTAAATGCCAACAAATGTGTTGACTGCACTCACAGAAAATGTGCACATGCATGTGCACACACACACACGCAAACGCACACACACAAAACTTTCATCCAGATTGTGTACCCCATAAACAGAACAGAGATACAGAGAAATAAAATCTTTCGAGATCTGAAGCCATGTAATAATCTTTAATACTAAATTTTACAATAGCATGCAAACGTTTTGGCTGTCAGATAGTCAAAATTATAGGAACCAACTGCTGGTATAAATTACAAAGGACACAGACAAGGGAAACTGTTCATTATCTGCATTCACATAAAATGAATGTTTACCTCATACACATTAAACTGTGACTGTCCTCTGGACAATTCCCTATAACTTGTTGTGAATTCTCCAATAAAATCATGACTAGAAATAAAAACAAAACCAGATTAGTAATGGGGTATGCATTATAGGTAAAGTTGAGAATAAAACATTATCTAATAAAATACTTCCCAATACAAAGGATTCTCAAGAATGTCTGAGATGTTTTCCCCTTTCCACAATTTGGCAATATATTAAGACATTTCCATTGCTCCATAAAGTGCACTGAGGTTCAGCTAATCTTATCAATTATAGCTAGCACTCCAGAAATACTTCCCATCTAAAGAGCTGGCACATATCTGAGAAGGCCCATTGGGGCATCCGGCGCTTACACTGGGGGAAGGGGATGAATGTCCCCTTTCCCCGAGGTGAGCCCTGGTCACGCCGGCGCGGGCCACATCTTGCCTAGGATTCAGCAGCTGGTCATTTTGGTCAGCCACTGCATCTTAGGCAGGATCAGGCTGCCCCAGCAGTGGTTCTCAAACTGTGGGTCGCGACCCACCATTGAGAACTTTAACTGTCCCCTGCCCCCTTAAGGGGCGGGGACAGCACGGTGGCAGCGAACTGGGGGATCGCCACCGCTGCAAAAGTGCCCGAAACTGCCGTTCTTGCACTTACCCGGGCCTGGGGGGGCTTCAGGGAGGCCTGTGAAATCCTCTGCAGGCCTCTCCGATCTTCGGCTCGCCGAAAAACAGCGATTTTCAGGCAGTTCTGGTTTTCGCCAGAAGTGCCCGAAAATTGCCGTTTTTCGGCAAGCCGAAGATCAGCAAGGCCCACAGAGGGTCGTGCAGGCCTTCCCGATGCCCCTCCAAGCCCCGTTAAGTGCAAGGACGGCGGTTTCGGAGGCAGCTGTTGGCCCTGTCCCTGCAAACACTCAGGGTTATCCCCGCCTTGCGGGGAAAACTTTGAGAAACACTGGCCTACAGTATAAACTAATATCTACCTATAATAGGTCATATTGGGGTGCCTTTGTCCAACTTTGGTTGGTGTGCTAGTTGTGTCCTTACCCAAATCGTTCAGCCCTGATCAAAATGGTTCATGCATTGGTGACGAGGCTGGATTACTGTAACATATTCTACATGGGGCTGCCTTTGAAGACTGTTCAGAACCTGCAATTAGTGCAAAATGCACCAGCCCATGTAGTGATGGGTACAAGAATGTCTGACGCAGATGAAGAGCATCTCATATGCACTGGCTGCCAATTTGTTTCCAGGCACAATCCAAAGTACTAGTTTTGAACTTTAAAGCCCTTAATGGCTTACGGTGAGGTATATCAAGGACCACCGTCCTCCATATAAGATGGCCAAGATTTATTTATTATTTATTTTAAAAAATTATATCCCGCCTTTTCCTATGCCGAAGGCAAAAGCCCTAAGGTCATCTGGGGGCCCCTTCTATGGGTGCCACCAGTCTCTGAGGTCTGGCTAATGGAAACAAGAGAAAGGGCCTTCTCTGTAGTGGCACTACAACTGTGAACTCCCTTCCTACTGAACCCTCCCTATTAGCTTTCCAGCAGACTTAAGAGGGTTTTTTTGTATCATATCGTATTTGCTCCTTGAATATTATTTCTGCTGCTTGTTAGTTCTCTGCTTTTTTGGGGGGGGGGGTTGCTCGTGGTTGTTTTATTGCTTTGTGTTTTTATATTGATTGATTGTATTAAATATTTTTTAACATTTTATTGTGATTTATTGAGGTTCTAAGCCAGCCTTAGTAAGGAGAATGGTGGGAGATAAATCTTTTTAAATAAATAAAACTCAAGTATGACACTTACGGCACAAACCTATGCTGAGCTGGTGCCGGCGCTGTAGCCTCAGAGCTGGCACTGGGTGTTGCAAATGTGCTGTAAATCACTTTGTGACACCCGGAAAGTAGCGGGAAAGTCTGTGCCATCCATCCAGTGCTACATCCAGGAGCACCGCGCACCGGAGCAAATAAGACCACTCCAGGCGGCGCGGTGGCTGGAGAACGGCAGGGTGTGAAGGTGGGTGTATCAGGCACAGGAGGGAGAGGAATCAGCAGTCTCGACATATCCCCCCCTCCCCGACACAGGGCTTCTCAAATCTGCACCAGCAATTGAGCTGGTGAAGATCCGAGTACACCCATTGTGCAGGCTGGGGGTTTACCCGGGGTAAGGGAAAAATCACACCCCAAGGAGACCTCCATCCTGCTTCTAGCCAGCACTGGATACAGCGTGGGTCACATGGACCCACTGCACCAGCGCTGGATAGGATTGGGCTGCTCGTCTGGTTTGGGTGATTCCAATCTCATATGAAAATGGTATACACTTCTTTTTACTCTACAGTTAGCTGTTAAGAAGCTGGACAAGAAATATTCATTTTCATGTCAAAATGCATAATGAAGAGGAGGTCAGATATACATCTGCTTGTAAAATAAGCATGTGTGCAAACTATCAGGGAGTGCTCAGCAGACAGGTCTTTCCTGCAAGCACACACATCTCCTCATTTAGATATAACAGGTAGAAACAGTTTCATAACCTAACATCCTTAATATTCTAAAGAAACTTTCCCAAATGTGACTACAATAAGAATTTAATAAAACACTTTTTACGTGCTGCCAAATAATTAGTGATGTGCAACAAAATAATTACCTTCCATCTCTATCCCAGTCATACACCTCTATCTTAATTGTTCTGCAAAGAAAAAAAACCCAAACAGAAAGGCCATATACAAACATATATGAAAAATCTTGTCAGCCAAGAGAAATAAGTAGTTTTATCAGTGGAATTGTAGATCTAGTGTTAAAAATAATAATACGAGTGCTAGCTATTTTCATTGTCTTTGTACTTAAGAATAATGATTAAAACAAGAAGAATATTTTTTTTATTAGTTTTGAAAGCTTTGTGACTACAGCATTCCAAAATCCTGAGAAGGTTCTGCTCTGCACCATCTGAGATCTAATCAGAGGAAATGTGGAGCAAGAGAATTAAAAGATGAGCACTGGACATGGAAATAAGAAACAGGTTACTGGCCTGTAACTGCAATTCTTTACGCGGTTATCTGTGCAGAGGATACACATACTGAAGTTTTGTGCATGTGTAAAACCAATCTCAGAAGCTTCCAGAACTTTGGCAAGCCTCTGCCTCTGTGCTTGAGTGATGATATCCTATGCATGGTTGTCTGTCTCAAATGCAGATAGAATGCCTAATCTCTTGGTTCCTTTCCCCTTTGAATTTTCCCTTAGTTCAAGCTGTCCTACTTACAAGGTGCTTCAACGGCTAGAGCCAGACCTACAGTATCTAGTGGGATGTCTGTCAGTACAATGACCACTTGAAAAGCTTTAATTATACATGTCCTCCTCCTTCTCCATGGCTCCATTCAGTCACATGTAGTGAAGACTAGCTAGCTAGCTTCCCCTCCCCCTTATCTGGAGGTGGGTGCAGGTTGATTAAGAAAAGATGATGTTCTGCAGAACAGCACACCCAATTGAGGCACCAGCAACCTCAATGATGAATAATAGAATGGAAGCTTTTGATGTTGAGACTCCATTTGTGGGCAATTGCTTTGTCTCCTGCTCTGTTGAGGGCTTCTGCCAAATTATTGGATTCACAGATAGATGGATAGCTCTTGGGCTAACATGATGTTGCACCAGTCCAGTCCTAAACTGTGCAAGATAAGGCACAAATGGTTTTCAATGTTATATCACTCTGTTTTTCTAGTACATGGCTGCTGTGTTCATTAGAATTTGTACTACCTGGTCCTTCAAAGATAGCAGGAAAACGTTTTAGCGCTGTGAAGAGTCAGTGGTTCTAAAAAGCTGAGATAGGCCTTCTTTTGTTGTGGTGACTATGCCCCAAGGGAGCTGAGGTGAGCTCCCCATCCCCCTGATGTGCCAGTAGTCATGGTTTTGGTTGGTGTGTTGGGTTGGATGGCAATCCTCAAAGAGGTTGGTTGGGAGAATCCACCCCACCACTGTAGGGAATATATGATCTCATCCAGAACAAGCAGTCACTTCCATCTGTCAGGAACCATCTCTTTAACAGCGTCATATGTAAATGCAACAACTGCTGTGGTGGATGCCATGTGGCCTAGGAGCCACTGAAACTGATGTGCAGGTTGAGACTGTGATGTCTGGAATTCTACAAGAGATATTATGGTTTGACCCCTTGATTAAGGGAACCAGATACAACAGTGTATAGTATACAGTAGTAGTATAAATTGTAGTATAAACTAGATCCACTGAGTTTGTTCCTGCTGAGATTTCCTGTGGCTGGCATAAAGGCACTGAGATATAGGGCCAGGTTTTTCAAGAATTGCTGCTTGGATTCTGCCACTATAAAAGTCAATCGTCCAAGGAAACATCATTATCCATTACCACTGAAGAAATGCAGCAACCACAACCATACAATTTGTGAAGACCTTTGGTGTGCGGAGATACTGAAGGGAAGCACTCAATATTGAACGTGCTGAGTACTGACTGCAAAAAGTAGGTATTTCTGATACTGTGGATATAATGTGATGTAGAAATAGGCATCCTTAAATTCGATGACTACAAACTAGGGACCTTTGTAAGCATCAGGATGTATGGTAGAGATCACACAAAATGTATTTGTTTGTATAAAGGTGTTGACATCCTTTAGGCCCAGTACAGGAAGCAGAACAGGTGTGGTCCCGAGGTTGAACTGCCTGAAGACTGCTGGAAGCTAAGCAGGAACAGTCAGTTTTCATGCTGGAAGGGAGACCAGGAAGTCACTGATAAGCTGTCATGACCCTCGGTGGCAGAGAGGAGTCACTGTTGCGTGGTGTGGTGAGAGAACAGACTGGGTTGCTAAGAATGTCAGTGACAGAGTGATGACAACTGGAAAAATGTTTCCCTGTTCAGCATGATATGTGGCGTCCTGCGGAGAGCTCGAGGCTTGTGTTCAGCAGCTAGTGAAGATGACTACATCATGGAGGAAACCAGCTGGAATTGTAGGGTTCTATACAGAACAATATTGTAAAGATCCTTATCGGATCTAGATAAGCCTGCCTACGTAAACCACCTTGAATAACATCTGAAGAGCAATCTGAGGATAAGGAAGGTGGTATATAAATACATAAATAAATAAATAAATATCTCTCTTTGTTATTGTTAAGCGGGTTGAATAAAGTAAATTATGTTGATTGTGGGGCAATGGCTTGAGTGCATCTTTCCAGAGAAGAGTGTCTATTTTGTCCAGTAGAGGTTGAGATGGATGGGCTTTTGCGGCATCGGCATCATCTTGTATGACAGCTTTCGCAAATACAAAAACTAGATGGCATCCTATAAAACTTGTGCCCAGGTTGCCAGATGTCTACCCAAGATTGTACCCTTCCTTTAGGCATGCGCCCTAACAGGCATGCCCCAACAGAAGAGAGAACTCGTCCACTTCAAAATTCCTACAGAACTTATGATCAGGGTCTATATCAAAGGTGATAGCTCAACCTCCAGACCACACCTCCTGCCCAGATAGAAACCCAGACATCTACAATAAGGCAATGCTAGTGGTGGGGGCATTCTGAGATGTTACAGGTGTCACAATGTAAGGGCTGTAGACATCAGAGTTTAGTATCTGTTGATGTTGAGGGCATTGACATCAGTGTCACAAACGTCTAGAAAAGGGTGGTTGAAAGCTTGAGTCAAAGCCCCTGTGCCCTTGACTTATGTTGTGAGAGCTAGGGCCACCTCCCAAAGTGCAAAACTGAAGTTCTTGGTTCTTCTTTTACAGTGGAAGCTGAAGACATGGCTCTCTCCCAGGCAGAGGACAGACATCGTGCCTGTCAGCACAGGTGAGCTTTGCCCCATAAAGACATTTTTTAAGTGACGCCACTTGCCATACAACGAGGAAGAGTGAACTAACCGATTTATACTGTCTAAGTCAGAAGGCATAATTTTTTTTGTAAAATTAACTACTATAAACAGTATTATTATATACAATTAACTTGGAAACTGAGGTAAAGTCATTGTTTTGTGAGAGGTGAAGGGACAAAGGGACGTATTTCTCATGATGCTGTTTCAGTGGTGGTTGAAATGTTATTGAGGAATGGATCATTTTACCTGCAAATTAGGCACACAACCATGAATGAAGTCTCCCACCTCAAGTGTAGCGATGTAATATGTAATACTTGATAAAACTCTAGAAGCTTCTGAGGCTGGGCTCTGTGCATGGGTAGAATCCCACTACATGTGATTGCATAGAAATCATGAAGATCACCGGGGGGGGGGGATTTCCATGCTGTTTCTGCTGAGTCATTTAATAACTCACTTTGCAGATGTTAAAAGACTCTTAGCTGCTAATCTAACCCCATATGTTCTTATGGCAGTAACTTTTATACACCACAGAATCAACCATGTATAGCACCTGAATGACTTATGTTTGCTTATAGTAGAGAAGGGTCTGAAACAGAGCGAGCCAAACTATCACAGGTCTACAATAGAATGGGGACATAATACATATAAAGACTGTGGAAGAATCTAGATTACAAAGGTGCAAGTATCAGACATGTTCCTGTATTTATAAAACATTTTCAGGCAAGTACCGTATATACTTGTGTATAAGTCAAGAAATGTATGCCTTAAAATAGCCCCTGAAACCATTGGTCGACTTATCCACGGGTCAGTGATCAAAGCCAAGCATCTCCAACAATCAGATGTTCCGAGCAAAGCCCTGATGCTATTCAATGGTGCTAATTGCTCTGCAAAGAGCTGAGGTTTTTGCAAGAGCTCAGCTATCTTTGCAAGAGCATGTTCTGAAGCAGTTTTGTGCTGCTTCAGGTAAAATGGCTTTTTTTACCTGACCCAAATTTTTGTTGCTGCCTCAAAACAATTACTAGTAAGTCATTTTCAAAGAATTTCATAAACCCCTAAGATTTTCACTCGACTTATCCATGGGTTGTAGCGAATTTCATGATTTTTGGCAGAAACATTATCCTTGACTTATGAGATCGACTTATACTCGAGTATATACGGTAATTACTTGAAGATGACATTGTAAGTTTAAGGAAGAGAGAATGCAATAATACTGGAGTAAAATTAATTAAATCAAATTGCACTAACAAATGAAGAATATTTTGATGTTTCCCTACCTGTAAAATATAATTTCTATGAGGGTAGGTCCAGTTATCCAAACTAACAACTTTCCACTCCACAGGCGATTGACAGGCAGATGTAGCAATAAGACAAAAAGTACTGCTGCTAGTGTAAATGGTTATGAAAATGGTTTTCTTTAAGTAACACACTAACAGAAATATTTAATAGGAAATGAGGATTGTTGGATCTACTCTCAGAGAAATATTTTTTTTTTGCAGGTGGGAGCAAATTCTTTTTTATAGCACAGCTTCCAGTCATGAATGGACAGTGTATATCAATAGTGATAGTCAAACAAATGATGGAAAATACGCCATTCACTATTTTGCACACTTGCTGGATTACAGATGGAATTAACAGTTAAAAATTTGTATATGAAGATTCTGGTGGTGGTTTTGTAGTTCTCTTCAGCAGATGTTGCGGTCTACTGTAATCCTGTGATGAACTTAATAGAAAAGGCACTTTTCTCGAAAGAATCCATCACTGAACTAGTTGTCATCAATCACAGAAATTAGTGCTTTAGGCACTGCTTTGAGTTTTTGCTCAATTCCAAATCAGATCAGAGGATTCACTTGTCTGGATAGATTTCATTTGGAGTCACAGTCATTGGGCCTAACTTACCAAGGAAAGCAGTGGAGGTGGTTTCAGACAAACTGTATCGCAGGTGAATCTACTTGTGAGACAATATACTTGACTGTTCATGTGGAAGCTAATATGAGTTGCAGTCCATGCATGATGTTATCAATTTTTAAACATACACAAGTTAGAGAAGAAAAAAGACTGGAGGTATAGAAACGTTACATATTTCAATCCACAGGTATCCTTTCAAAGTTGTACTAAAGATTTTATGTATCATCCATGTCCAGATGGATACCAACTGTGGTCAACAATTTTACTGTTCCAATTCTTACATAAAATATTTGCCAAAATAGAATCAACCAACTAGAATATTCAGAGAGGCTCCATTTGACCTCTGGCATTTATTTTACAACTGAAAAGACTCCTTTTTAAGACAACATTTGCTCCTGCTCAATTCATGGTAAGCAAGACTTCTTAAATACAGGATATAATAAGTTACCTTGGGAAAGAAATTAAGAAAATTGGGAAGAATGAGGACCTTTGCAATACTGAGATATGATGTTTGATGTAAATAGTTTCCTTTCTCAGAAAGAGATCAAGTTTGCATATCAAAAGGTATCCTTTGGTCATAGGTTTGCATCTTCAGTAAATTAATCATCCTCCGATCACGACATTGTTTATAATATCCATGGAGATAAATACAGCTTTGTAGTTTTCCCAAGCAAATCTCAACTCAGCATCTGTTGGGCTCAAGTACATATTTACATCCAGAAATGTCCAGCAGTACTATTTGAGTTTTTGGAAATTATAACGATAGAAGTCTTGTTCAGATCATCATAACTATAGGCAAAGTCTCATTCCACAAACCATAGAAAAAGCAAGGTTGGGTTTGGGTAGTATTTTTTTTTAATCTTTTGAGAACGTAATACTTTGGGGATATTCACTAAAGGTTCAACCTTGTCGAGAGTTATGTGTAACTGAATCACACCAGTTATCCTAAGGATTCTGTAACAACTGGGATTTTAAAATATATTTAGAGTAACTTTATATAAATCAAACATCTTGATATCTAAAGTTGGTTGATAGGATTAATGTCTTAGATTTGGACAAACCTTTCATCTGACAGTAAAATGGGGAAAAAAAGGAGGAGAGAAAAGCCATTCGGCTTTCTAGAATGCAAGCATGTTAACTCATTTTTGACAAGTACAAATGTGGATTTGTCTTTTGCTTAATTCTAACTATCTTGATTCGGCTGGGTAAGATGCAACTTTGTCAGACTGTTCTGATAAGTTAGTCGTCCATTAAGTTTCTTATAATGTGGTCTGCAGTTTCACATCCAGGGTGATACAGTGGAAAGAAGAAGTGGATCAGCTGAAGTAGAGATGGCATCCGCAATGTCCGCAAAATAGTGGTTACATATATGGAAAACTGAATGTGAATTAGCCAAGATAGAGAATATAATTTACTTCCATTTCTGATGTGCTAGATTCTCGCATGATAGATTTCTGTTTATGAAAAGAAAGGAAGCACCAGCATATGCTGTTAGCTGCTCCTTAAAATGATTTAATCCCATGAATTCTAGGCAAGTGGGCACTTCCAGGATTCTTTAACAAAGAGAGTCTTTCTTGAGGAAAGAAGTGTCATCAGCGTTTGCTTTTCAGTGACACAGAGCAGTAACTAGTTTCTTAATGCACTAGCAGCAGTGACTCCTTGTGTCCAGAGACTCTGCTTTTTATCTGCTTGTCAATCACCTGTGGAGAGATTGGGACCTATTAGTATACTGAAAATACTACTGAGCCTTGTGTACCTCTTAGATATGAACATTTAGCTAAATGAATGATAAGAAGGTTAACAATATTTTGAATTGATATTACGCCTTCTAAAAAGGATGATTAAACTAAGTTGTGAGACCTCACATTTTAGAAAAGCTTTGCTTATATGATTTTGTAAATTACAGTTGTCTGCAATTGTATGAAGTCATAGTTGTATGAAGAAGTTCAGTCTTTACCATACCTGTCATAGTCTCCATTGCAAAGTGCTCTGACAGATAGCTTAAATGCTTGCCACACTGGATTTAACGTATTCTTTACAACTTCTGTCTTATGGCAGATTGTAAAACTAAAACACAAAAAGAAATATTTTTTTATTATTACATGTAAAATTTACAAAATAGGTAGTATTTCTCCTTAGATATGGGAACAGTCTTATCTGTACATGCATTAAAAAACACTTTTTCACAAGTGGTAAAGCATCATTTAAAAATTGGCTGTACATGCATTAAAAACACTTTTTCACAAGTGGTAAAGCATCATTTAAAAATTGGCAATACTACATTGTAGTCATATGATTTGAGCCCAATCCTATCCTTCTCCCCCCCCATGCAGCCGCACTAAAAAGGTGTGAGCTGTATCCAGCTTAGGGGGGGGGGGGATCAGTATGGAAAAGCCCTCTTCTCCTTTCCCCAGTGGAGTTCTTCCCCAACATTCCATTCAACTGCCTTTTTCAACTGCCATTCTCCACTGCTTTTCCCCACCACAGGAAAGTTCTTTTAACCCTATAGTGTCCTTTTCTCATCCCTGTGTCCCTAGTGTGACATCAACATTATTCCCCACTGTCCTTGGCACCTTAGTGGACAGTGTGGAATAAGCAGCACACAGCCTTTTGTCACAAAACCTCACTGAGCTTCTCCTCCCTCTCTCTAGGTTCAGTTGGATCACTTAAGTCGAAACAAAGCAAGGAGTCCCCCACAGTGCTCCCTCCCCTGTGACCCAACTGTTCCTTCACCTATCTGACATTCAATATCTTGACAAGGGGAATTATTTGCTCTTACTCCTCAATAAGCCTCCCACTCCACAATGGGTCTCTTCAGACCTGTGCCAGTTCTTTAGCTGGCTTAAGTCTGAGAAGGGAAGGAGATTTGAAAAAGAGGGGATAGGATCCGGCACGCACCATTACTGCCAGATCCACAACCTCTCCGCCCCCTGTTCCTCCCCACCCTACTTTTTGATTCATAAAACTAAACAGTAAACTATTTATAAAAAGTGACAAGGGTATAGAAACAAAAGATGACAGCACTGAGAATGCACAAAGATCCACCTATTGCCATTGGAACTTAACAACACTGCCCTAAATGCTTAGCCACAGAATTAGAGCATATCTACCTGCCATCCTCATTGCTACGAAAAAATACCAGGAAGGGATCCGATTTGCCAAAGAAATCTTTCTTATCCAATTTGTTTGCACAAAACTGCATCAAGACAGAATCCTAATAAAAATAGAGTGTGAAAAATATAAATTAAGCATGTTATTTACATGAATAATGGGTTTCAACTTCTCAAGTTGTTTTAGAAACGTTTTAAAGTAATTATTTGTTGCCTTCTCTTTTGCTACTAAGCTAAGAAGTAGCAGGAGTTGAGCCATTTTTAAAAAATTATTTTCACTCTCCATATCAACTATTTTAATCCTACTTACAAGTAATTTTAGTCTTAAGCTATATATCATGAGGAAAACCTGAATTACAAGAGAAAGCAGGATTCTCTGTTCCTCCCATTGCTACAATTACATAATTATCCTATTAGAATTCACATTAAATCTACCACACAAAATGACATCACATTTAAGTGTTAAGAAGTAGGTTATATGAAAATATTAAAGACAGGGTTGATTTAAAAAAAAAAAGCACTGTGTGAATTATCTGCTTTCCAAATCATCATTCCTTCAAACAGAAAACTGAGTGGCCTCTTGCCAACCAACTCAGCAGTGACAAGGTCACCCACAGAAAAAAAAGAGTTGTTTTAGCATATCTGAGGAGCACCCCAGGTATGCAGAAAAATATAGTTCTCTTTGTTAAAAAAAACTTGGGCTGTGCATAGGTGCTTCACACATGCTGCCCTGGAACCATGGCAGAACAAGGGCAAAGTGCAGAAACAAGCAATCAGTGATCCTGGTGGCCAGCCTTTTTCTTCTTTTCAGATTAGGGTCTAAGGGGGCAATGGATACATACTGGGGTACACTCACATGATGGGAGCTCACATGAGTGAATTTTTCCCCATATGAAAAAAAAAAAAAACACCTCCTTCATTGAAAACTATCGAGAGATGTCAGGGAGAAATTTAGGCTATAATCCTTCTCCTTGATATATAGTATTCTTTATACAAGAAGGAAGGTTTTTTTGTATGGAGGAGTGTTCAATTATGTGAACCACTAGTTGTGGTCTAAAGTGGCACAGCCCAGACATAGGCCTATGACTCCAGTGAAAAGTAGGCTGGAGGCTGCTCGAACCTGCATCCGTCTGGCTGCTGCAGTTCATGGCAAGCTATTCACGAGCAATGACTTGCCACATGGACCACCCACTGCCACACTTTTCACCACACCACTGAGAAGAGCTCCCAACAGTGTGGAGGCAAAGCTTGCGGCAGTGACTGATCCACAAGACGCGTAGCTGCTCACGAGGGACCTAGCACGCAGATGCCTTTGCAATCCATCTCCATACACACAGGCTTCCACAATTTTGGTCATCACTCTCACCATGGTGAGTGAGCTGTAACCTCTGATGAGGGTGATGAGCAAGCTTTGCTTGCAGTCAGCAGACATGCCCTGGATGCCACTGGTAAGGGCAGCCAAGCCTCATGCTTCCCTCTCCTGCTTGAGAGCAGGAGAGGGAAGACTAGGGAACGTGTCATTGGCCACACTCAACCAAGACCACCCTGGATACGTTGACCATCCTCCGCACTTTCCTCTCTTGCTTCTCCTTCAGAGAGGAAAGTTCTTGTTGGTGCAGCTGCATTGCCACGCAGGAAGTTACAGGACAATCCTATCCAGCCACCCCCACTGTGCAACCAGTGGGGGAGGGCAGAATAGGATTGCGCTGTTAGGCAGGATTGGGCTGTTAGCAAAGCCTGCCAACAACTGTGGATCACTGCATTCATACATTATTATTTTTTTCAGAAAGATTAAAACTGCAACTCTGTTAAACTTTAAACCTATAATCTAAAAAAATTACTATGTTTTGACACTACATTGTTGCAATTCTTTAAATTTATACAAGAGCAAGTTCATAGTTGTTTCATAGTCCTTTCACAGCAAATACCCTGCCATCAGTTCTTGAAAGACTGTATGTAACCTCTGGATTGTCTTACATTTAACTAACACAAAAAAGAAGCACAATCTCTATGGTAACTAGGAATCAAACCATACACTTTAGCAAAAGAAAACCAAAATTTACCCGGCAACAGTTCAACTCCTCTGCTGTCAGTATTATTGTGCCACATTTCTTCCCAGGAATTCCTCTAGAACAAAAGAGTACTGAGATGGGATAACATTGCTCACTGGAACATTCAGGTCAGGTGATTATGGAGAAACAGAAGTATTTTTCTTGTTGCACATGTGTAGCTATATATTGAAATAAACTAGGAGGCTCTTGAGGGCGAAGTATACACCTTAGAACACATACACCCACAAGAGATTGCTGGTTTGGATCTCATCTTTCAATATACCACCACCCAAATTCAAAATTGCCACAAATGATTAAGAATGCTGACATTTTCTGCTAGCATTGTTTGACTAGAATTCTCATTTGTTACCCCAAAATGCAAGGAGCTGCTTATCCCAAAGGAAACATTAGTAACTATTCGGAAGGACAGAGAACAGAGGAAGTTTAGTATCAATTTTTAAAAGTTATACTTACACAATTGCCTTTTCTAATCTGCTTCCCTGTGACCCAACAATCTCTCCAAGTGTACAGAACACTTGTCCCAAGAAATCCTGAAAACAATTTGTAAAGTTATAAAGCCCCAATAACTTTTTTCATGGAAAACAGTTTAATTTTCACTTCTATCCATATGCTTCAATTCCATAATGTATAGGTATGGCAAATCATAAGTCATTGCAGCATTTCAGAAGAATTATGTCATCTGAACAGTAAAGCCTTGCATAGACAGAACACTACTGACCTCTTAAAAAGGATTCCCTTCTCTGGTATGAATTATCTCTTCCCCCATTTGTCTTAGTCATGGATTTGCATTGCATCTGCACTGGTGTGAACCATGTTTAATGTTAACAACTAGGGTGTGTAAATCTGCTGCAACTCCTGGTTTCAAACTCTGGTTAAGAGGAAACCCTGATTAGCACTAACTATGGTTTGCTGTGGTGCAGACACAATGTTTAATCATAGCAAAGGCAAACAAGGGAACAGAGGGTAGAATTCACAAAGGAGAAGAAAGGAAGGAGGGAGTGCACCAATGGTGCCTTAACTATGGTTACATCAGTGACCGCTTGATAATAAGGTGTGTGTGCAAAAGTCTCTTACAGTGCAATCCTAGGCATGTCTACTCAGAAGTAAGCCCCATTAAGCTCAACGAGACTTCCAGGTAAGCGTGTATAGGATTGCAGCCCTAATAAACCAAAGGCCCCATCCTATCAATGAGATACACTGGGACAACATCACGTACACCACTGAAATAACAGCCACACTGGCACTGAAGGATCCCGCTGACAGGCATGCCACAGATGCCAGCAAAATGCCGGAACAGCATTGTGCTATTGTAACATGGACACAGCTCTGATGCCGGTGCAACTTGACCAGCAGAGAGGCCAAAACAGGAAGAAGATCGAGGCATGACATGGGCAGGATGAGAAGTCAATGGATGCCAGATTCTAAACCCCTTCAGACGACAGACATGCCCCTGATGCCAAGAAAATGCTATGCGAATGGCAGACCTGATGAAAGAAGCAAAAAAGAGCAGAAAAGTACAATGCCTGTCACCTGCCTCAAACACCTACGTTCCTACAGTGGAGAATAGGATACAGATTACACTTGGCAGCCAAACACAGCACACCCCAGCATATAAGCCTCTGTTAGGGAGACAACAGATCAGACCACAAGGTGCACTGCACGGGGCTCTACCATCCTGGTCTCCCAAAAGGGAACTTCAGTAACAGGAACCATTGTGAAAGGGCACCTGGAGCATAAAAGGAGCACTTGGCATAAACAACCTCATGTCCCTCACACCATGTATGGCAAGGTATTTTGTTAATTCCTGTCTTCTTAGAATTCTCATTGCAGGTATTGTGCCCCAGGAGGTCTCCACACACAAATATCCAACTGGAATCTCTACCTCACTACCCCAACAGGGGAAGCAATCACAATGTACCTCACACAGGTAAGCAAAGAGGTGGAGAAGAGAATAATATGTGACAATGCATCAAGGCTGCAGCCCCATCCCATGCCCCCAAGACTTCCCAGCATGCCCAAAAGGTTCACACCACAAACAGTGGCCCACTTACCCCCCACCCCCATTGCCAAGAGGAGGGAGCACCCACCATGGAATGCCCAAGACTCAATTGCACATGCTGACCAAACACTCAGCTGAACCCCTCTCACTTTGCAGGAGCACAGTCGTGCCACAGGGGCACATCCTCCACCGAGGGCCACTGCGGTCCTCCTGAAAGGAAATGTATATTCCCAGCCATCATGCTCCCAACCTCCACGGGGCACACCTGAATACACACTCCAGTGGCAGCACTCCTCCTCACAAACTCAGAGTATATCTCGACCCAGAGAACAGGTATGACTAATGTTGCGTTGCTGTCTCCGAGTTTCTCCTTGCTCCCCACAGGCAGCCGTCCCACAATGAAGGCACTGTGTAGACCCAAAAGGAATCCTACAGCCTGCCTGCAATAACCAGTGTGAGCCCAGCTGCTGCTTGGTGAGGTTGCTGACCTACTCCTTCCAGTCAGGCTCCTGTGGCTTTGCGAACTCCATGGCATACAGGGAGCCAACTGGTACAACTAGACCTTGCTGGCACCTGTTACTTGGCTATCTGTTGGATCACTTGCAATGGCACAATAGCCCTGCTGGGAAGAAATGGTTGGCAATCCTACTTACCAAACTAGGCTTAAGGAGCCAGCCTCCCGCTCAGCCAGCCTTGGGGAGCTAGCCAGTAGCCTCAAGGTATCAACCACCACCACCCCAGCCAGTCTCGAGGATCCAAACAGCAGTTCAAAGGTGCCAGCAGCTGCTGTCCATGTGACTTTTTTTGTGCGTGAAATCAACTATATGATGTCATGTATTTACCTGGGCATTTATATGTTGCCTTTCCATCTCCTAGGGCCCTGATGGCGAACCTATGACACGCGTGTCACAGGCGACACGGGAGGTCATTTTGGGTGAAACGCCAGCGTTTCCTCCAGGGCCCCGACACACCTTACATTTTCGCAGGTTTTACAGGCTTGTCTTGAACATTTAAGACAGGGATTTTGTCAGACCTCTTTCAAATTATCATCTAGTAAAACTCAGCAACAAAAAAGTCTCTAATAGTCAAAGTACTATTAAAAGTTGGGGGAGGGGGCGACACACCAGCAAAGTCAAGTTAGGCATTGTCAAAAATTTTGACACACCAAGCCCAAATGGTTCGCCATCACTATCCTAGGGGGCCCTAAAAGTGACTCACAACTGGTTGAAAGCACAAAGCAGATCTAGCAACCGTGTTCCTAAAACATACATTAAACCTATGTGGACATATTTACTGTAATTACAATCATATAGTACTTACGTGCTTTGATAGATTTGGACTCTTTGAATCAACATCATACCTACAATGAAAAGAAACATATTTGAATGTATTCACATGAACAAAGTATACATGCAAAACCAAGGGGCTTTTTATAGTTGCTTTGGATAGCTAGTGTAATCAGACAGCAGGCTGGGCTGAGACATTTCCTAGCTCATTTCCTAGCAGATTTCCAAGAAATCTTGAGACATTTCCTAGCTGAGCCCTGAGGGCAGATTGCTAACTCACTGATGTTCCCAAAAATTCTGAGTGAAAAAGCAAACAAATTGTTCTAGATAACGAAGGGAATGGACAGAAACATAACCAAGACCAACACTGGCCAGTCCACAAGACAGTCAGACAGAAGGTGCTAAGCAATACACTGAACCTGGAATGTGTCACTTGACTACAAGTTAAGTTTCAGGCTTACATTCTGAAGATACTGCAGTGAAAATTAAATGATTACTGCAGTGAGAATTAAATGATTAGGCTGCATTGGGCAGCCTAATCCTCTCTACATTTTAGACTGTCGGAGAGCTTAAGGCACATTTGTGTCACCCAGTGAGTAGGCAGCAACAATGCCAAAGCCAGCGCTGCCCTGCATGCCCTGCATTCGACGCTGTGCCTGCTGGGGAAAGTAAGTTCCCCACTGGGTGGCAGAGGGGCAGAACGGGGTATTCCAGGGGTGAGAGGTGGGATTGGTCATCTGGGCCTGGGAAGGGGGAGGGGTGGGCGGCAAAGGCTATGCCGAAATCCTATTCCCCTTCCCAGGCCTGGCCGCCACTACACGGGGCTCTCGGACTTGCGCCAGCTAAATAGTTGGCCGAGGCAGCTGGGTCTTTACCCGGGGGAACAAAACAAACGTTCTTTTCCCCCTGAGGTGACCTCCCGCCTGCCTTCTTTGCACCCTGGATGCAGTGGAGTAAACTCCATTGAGTTCAATGGGATTTACTCTCATGTAAATTTGCATAGGACTGCAGCCTAAGGCTGAACCCAGTGGGACTTACTTCTGAGTAGACATGCATCGGATTGCACTATAACTTGAGTTATTATTAATGAGATTAATATCCTTATTAGCACATCATTCTAATATTTTAGTGATGAAAAGTTCAACACTATGAGCTTAATTTGTGATAGCTTAGTACAATTTTGTGAATTGACAGCAAGAACATTTTACTGCTACACTAAAATATCATCTTTACAATGTTAATAAATTCAAACTTTCACTTCATTAACTACTTGTAGTCTGGTAATCAACATACTGTTATAATGCTATCAACCAACAGAAAAATGTATGTTAATAAACTTACAAGTCAAATCGCAGGTTCTCTCTCTCTTCAAAAAAGTAATCCATTATAAATTTTCTTACAAAATCTGGGTTTAAAGTATTGTCGATTACTTCTGTTCTCCCAAACTATAAAAGAAAAGTATTTTACAGAAAGCACACCAGTAAGAGACCCATGCACAATATCATCAATGAACAGGAACATATATAATCTTTCATTTTGGGGGGGAAAAATCTCAACAAAAAGCAGTCCTCACTATGGGAACATTAAACAACCAATGAGAGAAGTGTTTTCCAGAAATTCTTCATACATTTATATACCACTTTACTATTAAAAATATCCAAAGCAGTTTACAATGAAATCACACAATTAAAACATGCTGATAAAATCAACAATGCAGCAGCACTCAGCTAGCAAACCAGTTAAAAACAATCCAATAAAAATCAGTTTAGATAATAGAAGCAGAACCACAGGTCATCCATTAAAAGCCTTAAAAGGGGGGGAGGCTTAATCTGCTGTCTAAAAAAGATAAAAGCATGGAGTCTAAATTTGGCAGAATGGTTGAGGATAGGGATGGGGCAACCTCCCAACATTTGCATTTGCAATTAAAGATATAACACAAGTGCTCTTAAAATGCTTTTTGTTATTTAACCTTGACTATATCAAAGGGTGCAATCCCGTCTAACTTTCGAACGGCGGACCGCACGCTCCTCCATTCGAAAGTGCTGCAAACATGCTGTAAAACACGTTTGCGACTACTTTCAAGTAAGGGCTGCTGGCGTGGAGGCCGGCAGCCCTCTCTTCAGCGCTGGATTGACCCAGCTGCTGCTGGTGAAGGTAAGGCATCCACCGGCAGGTGAAAGGGCAGGCCAGGCGGCAGTTGGCCAAGCCAGCCCAGGAGGGGGCGGGATGGTGGCCGCCATATCCCCATCCCGTTCCTGGGCCGGTTCCACCATTACATGGCCTCCTTGGACTTTCGCCAGCTCAAGAGCTGGCGCAAATCTGAGGAGGCCCATTGTGGCCTCCTAGAGCTACTCTGGGGGAAGGGGACGAACGTCCCCTTCCTCAGAGGAGACCTCTGGATCAGCCCGGAACAGAGACAGGATTGAGCAGGCAGCCCTAGGGATCTTTACACTGCGGATCTTTACACTGGATTGCACTTCCCTTCTTTGAACACGCTATCCATTCTACTACCTCCTAGCCAAACCTCTTTTATTCCCTTACCAAAGTCTGAAATGATGCTCCTGTCTAAAAAGTAAACTGCACTGCTAATGCTTAGTAATTATATCAACGTATGACGATTCAAAAGTTTACCATGTTTCTTCAGACAACAAATCCCTATATTCACACTCCCTCCATGCATATATCTCACACATGGAGGAGGAGGAGCAGGCCTTGCCTCCAACTTCTGCAAATTGAAGTAGCTGAGAAATTGGGAGTTTACAAATGAAGATTTCTACAGATACGCACATTTTCATGGTATCAGGAACCCTGATTGATCAAGGTAGAATCAAGGACAATCTACAGAAAAAGATTCTGTGAAAGCCCCAAAGTCAATAATATAGTGTACTAAGGTTAGAGAGACAACTAGGACGTTTCTGCTATATAAGCAATTAACTCTGACGTTTTAAAACAGCAAGATATCCAACTATTTATTGGTCATGTTAAGAAAAAAGCATAAAAATTGTTTTGTAGCTTCCTGGATCTTGATAATACCAACAGAGTCTTCAGGTCTAAGAAAAAATTCTAGGACATAAACTGTTGCCAATCCCATCTTGAAAATTGGAAAAAAAAAGTGATCATGCAAATAGCATTGATGCAGGGAAATATTTATACTAATTGCTGAAACAACTAAGCTGAAATGGAGCATCCTATAGAATCTCTCCTAAAACTATGATGGCAATGGTGGTTTAGATATATGCACAAGATGGAAGATAAACCTACACCGAAGTACATGCTTTATGGCAGGTCCAGCATTTCTGATAATCCGGGATCACCTAGGTCTCAACAGTGCCAAATTATCAGAACACTACTGTACTGTACCTTGAGGCATTTTGGTCAATTTTACAATTTAGTGTTTAGGCTTTTCTTCAGGCTTCAATTTTGAAAATACCAGTATTTAATTGGTAGGCTGAGGCAAGACTACGGCTGGTCAGCATGCCTACGATAAAACAGGCCAATCCTATTCTCCCCTCCCACCCCCGCCGATGCAACCGCACCAAGAAGGCTTGCACTGCATCCTTACGTGAAGATCTGATGCCTTCACATTTTCACTGGAATTAAACCACAGGCCTTTCCCTCTGTCATTACAAGTAAGCAATTGCTATACACATATATTAGCAATAGAAACGTTACCTCTCTCCATTCTCTATTTCCAATACCTTGGGTATACAAAACACAGACTGTGGAAAAAAAAGAAATCGGTAGTAAATTTCAGCAATGTTTTATATTTATATGTTTCTTTTACAAAACAAATACTCAAACTATTGCTTTAGTGCTAAAAGGCTTTAGACAAAACATTCAAGTATTACAGACATCTGACTCCATATCAAATGTGCTAAAAGTGAAACTGCACAACAGGAGTCCATAGCCAAGAGGTAACGAGCAGAAATACTGAGCAGAGATATAGGTCAGAAAGATTCATTGCTGCAAAGCCACACTTATTAAATTTAGGTGTGATCTTAAGAACACTTTCTTGAGAATATGTTTGTTCCACTGATTCTGTAATACTTACTTCTAGGTAAAATTGTTCAGAATTGTACTGTAAAACATATAATATTCTAATTAAACTAACTGGAATTGCCGATCTTGGGCAATATGGTTGTTGTTGTTTTTAGATTATATCACTTGAAAAAAATATCCTTACACTATCTTCTTGTGTTAGACATCTGCTATTACAGTTGGTTCTTGTTATCTGCAGGGGATCCATTCCAGGATCCCTCGCAGATAACGAGATCCTCAGGTAATGAAACCTGCAGGGGGCTCAACTTTGGAAAAACTGGAAGGCCTCCGGGAGGTCGCACGCGGTTTCCATGCACCTCAGAAGGCCTTCCAGATGCTTCTGAAAGGCACTTCTGGTTTTTCCGAGAAACTGGAAGTACCTTTTAGAAGCCTCTAGGGGGCTTTCTAAGGTGTGCAGAGGCTGCGTGCAATCTTCCTGCATCTCAGAAGGCCTCTTGGAAGCTTTTGAAAAGCACTTCAGGTTTCTTGCGGAAAACAGAAGTGCTTTTCAGAAGTCTCCAAGAGGCCTTCTGAAACAGTCTTTCCACAGATTCAGAACCCGTGGTGAGTCAAATCCGCAGGTTTTGAACCTGCGGAAAGAAAGGGCCAACTGTATTTTCTCCTCCTCTACACAAACAAAAAAGGTGAAATAAATAGCAAACTGTAGGTAAAAGAATCAATGCTGTCAAAATGATAAACCATGCTGAAGTGGTACATACACTTGAGAACTCTACCATGTGCTTTTCCTCAATATGTAGATTATCTCTACTGGATCATAATTGAAGGGAAAACTATTTTAGGTTAAAACTGCAAGGTAATTTAGACCCACTAGGTAGAGTGCCTTTCCCCCCCGCTTAAGGTCAGTGGCGTCACTAGGGGGGCGCGGGTGTGTGTGCAGACCACACCAGGTGACACCCTTAGGGGGAGTGACACCACTAGTGGCCAAAATTGTATTCACTTTTTATTTATGAATGTTATATATAATCATGTTATATATAATTTGATTCCTTATTTCATGCAGAATGTAATGGAAGAAACCGTTATCCTATCAAACGTTATGGCCAAATAACCAGAAAAGAGAACTCAATTGCCTTATTATTAACAGTATTTAATAATGTAACAAAAAGTGGGTTTCTTTAACTCAAAACAGGTCAATGAGACTGATTGTTCCAAGAGCCAATGAGGCGCTATTATGATACAGTATGGAATTAATAAGGTTAAATATCAGCTCTCATTTCTATGTCTCAGAGGTAATACTAGAACTCTTATTCAGTTGTGTGAGTGTCATCAAGTTGGCCACTGGTTTTTTGTTGGTTACTGATTTGTGGGTGACTTATACCATCATATACAGTATAATAAAATAAATTAAGTTAATGGGGGTGACACCATGAGTTTCTGCACCAGGTGACACCAATCCTAGCAATACTACTGGGGTGACGCAATGAGCTCTCGGACCGGGTGACGCAAACCCTAGTGACACCTCTGCTTAAGGTTCTTCTTTCGACAGACATCATTTTCAATGAGAAAGAAGTTTAAGGACAATGGAATTCCAATGGAAACAAGTCTTTTAGTCCAATCTTATGAGGGCCTTGCACTGCCAGAACTACTATTCTGGCAATACTGTACTTTACGGCTGTCACAAAACGCGGCACGCCATTCAGCATGGCTCGGCCACCACCACAAATGGCAAGCAGCTGCTGCCATGCACCAGCAGCCCATCGATTGACAACTATGGGGGTTGTCCCATTGACCAAAGAGACAACAGCCCATCGACAAAAGTGTGGAGGGTGGGAGAGTGGCAGGGGTGGGTGGAACGGGGAGACGACTGGGGTGGGGAGGGGTATATTGAGGCCAGGAAGGGAGTAGTATTGGCGTCAGCGGTGCCACCAATATCCTATCCCCCTTCCCAGCCTCAATCCACCTTCCCGGGTCCACTTAGACTTGCGCCGGCTATAGATGGTGCAGCAGGTCCACATAGACCCAGCAGGGCAGCGAGTGCTTACCCCCAGGCAAGGGAACAAATGTTTTCTTCCCCAGAGGAGACATCCAGGACTGCCCCCTGCAGGATGCAGCACATGCTCTGGTGGCACATCTGCATTGGTGGGGTCATTTCAATAGGATTCGGCTGCTTGTCTTCAAACTATTTTTAATTATTTAACAAATACAATAAAAATACAAACAAGGAAAATATAGACATAAAAAGCAAGAAAAAGTATAAAAAAGAAATACAGAGAAGCAAATAACATATCTTTACAATTTCTCTTCCTTAACGCAAAGCAAAAATAACTCGGGCAATCTCCAACTTACAATATCTTCATCCAGCCTTTCCAAATTATCTCTCCACCTTTATCCACCATAACCTCCTAACTTCTAACTATTTAATGCCTTTAGGAGTAAAGATTTCGGCTCTTCCAGTCTGCTAATCTTACCCAAGCTAAGTGGAAGACATAACGCTATTGGCAATGAACAGAAAACAACTTTTCTCCGTTTTCATTGAACTTCTTAATAAAAGTGATTTAGAACTCCTCACAAAATAAACTTAACTCTGTCTTTCTGCATCTACCATATCACTTGTCCAAATAGTGGTAAGACGGATCCACACCAGACCTGAAGCAAGGTAGCCTTCATTGTAATCATAGGTCCAAAGTATTAAGGTACAGATTTACATGTCATTATTGGCAATTACTGAATAACTAAGAACATGAGAACAGTTTATTTGCCTTTCATCCAGTCCCTTGCAAGGTTTAGGTGAAAGGAAAACATTTAGGAGCATGGTGAGAAGTAAATGAGAAAATACAACAACTTGACAGTCTTATTTCATAATTACCTTGATCAAACAGAGAAATGTCAAAAGACTGAAAAACACTTACTTGGATCAGATTTTGAAAAAGTGTCTCTGTCCAAAAGGTTCCTATTAATGAAAGGAAACTAAGTTATAACATCACTAATTGTTCTGGAGGTACGGTATTTAAATTACATGCAAATTACATACAAATAGAGGTGTCCCCTGGTTATGACAATTCATTTAACGACAATCTGCATATACGACAGTGGTTCCCCAGTACAGTACCTTACAAAAGGTTGCTGCCGCTTGCCGCCTGAGCCTACTGCTGATTACAAAATGGAGGCAGGAAGCACTCACAGCCCTCTACCTCGCTTCCTGTGAGTGCTTCCTGCAGCAGCCAAACAGTTGATAGGCACTGGCAAAGTACTAAACATCAAAGCTCTGCTCCTGCGCCAAACAGATTATGGGCTGGGGGTTTAAAAAGATGCGTCTGGAATACTTGCCATTCATTCCCTATTACAACTGCATTACATTACATTAAGTAGGCCAGTGGTGGCCAACCTTCCATAATTAGGGCCTCTGCGTTCTTAAGTGTTGGGTAGAGGACAGAATCTTGGCAGCTGCAAATTACTGATGGTGCTTCTAAAAGAGCTGCACCTGCTGAAATGCCCTCATCAATACAACCATTAAAGGGCCAGGAGTATTCATGTTGAAAGGTTGGCCACCGCTGATGTAGGCTATACACACAATAGTAAAATTGACCACTAGATGATGTTGAAGACTCACTTAATGACGGATTCACTTTATAACAGAGTTTCAAGAACGTATCCCCATCATTAACATGGGGACACCTATACATCCCATGCACAGATCAAATTTACAGTACATTCCGTTTGAGATGCAACCCAATTAAGCTGAAATATTTTAAACCAAATAGCCTTTTCCCCCACAACTGACCATCAGTCTGGTTAGGAAAGACAAAATGCTTTGCACACAAATACTGTGCTTGTACAATACATCTCAGGGACACATTGTTTTACTTTTCAGATATGCAAAATAGATGGTTTATAAAATAATATGATAAAGGGCGCAATCCTAACCTCCCCTCTGAGCCGGCGTAGGATGTCCCGGGCAGGCCTGGAGCTGTTGCAAAATATGCCGTTAGGCAACTGCGCTGGCTCCAGGCTAGAGCAGAGGCCTCCACCGGCCTCTGCGCGACATATCTGGTCGGCGTGTGGCCCAGGAGGGCGAATTTTGCACCAGTGGGCACAAGGGTGGGACGGGTATAACGGGGTGGGGAGAGTGGCAACAAGGGCAGGGTGTGGGCGGACTAGGAAGGGGGTGGGATGGATAGCACCGGTGCACGCCGAATCCTATCCCCCTTCCCTTACATGGGGCTCCCAGATTTGCGCAAGCAAAATAGCTAGCGCAGACCCAAGGAGACCTGTTGCGGGGGCAGGGGCTTTACCCAGGGTAAAGGGATGAAAGCACCCTTCCCCCGAGTTGACCTGCCAGCTCCCATTTCCTGTTCAGGATCCAGCGCTGCCTGCGTGGCCTCACTGGATCCCTGGGCGCAAAGTTAGGCAGGATTGGGCTGAACGTTTATATTTTTTTTCACTTTTGAAAATGTTTTTAAAATGGACCCTGGTATCGGGGGGGGGGGGAAGAGTCAGGAACGGAACACCTACAGATACCAAGGTCTAACTGTCCAGCAAAACCACCTTCACCCACCCTCATGATATGTTGCTGCTGTACTGAGATTCTGAGAGAACACAACCAGGATCATTTAACTCTGCTCAGGTCTCAGTGATGCAAGGTATGTGGCTCACTCATCCAGGACTAATCTTGAATGATAAATGTTTTCCCACATATCAACAGCACCTCAAGACTCAATGAGTTGTGGGCAACTTTGGATAGGAGAGGGACCCAGAAGAAGGGGGATTACTTGTCTGACCCTTTTATCAGTGAATTGGCTTTGCCAATTCCTACCACATCTCCTTCTGTCCATTAGTAGAACTACTGGAGCATACACATTCCCTACACAGGAATCGAGCACAGTAATCTTCCAAACTGTAGTCTCAAAAACAGAATTTACTAGAAGCAAAAAACACGCAATTAAAACCACCAACAGAAGATAATATACAGTACCTAAACAATGCATTCTTATAAGACAAACCTAAGGTAGTATTTGTTTCCTACCATCATCAAACCACGAGAAATCTTACCTGACCTCTTTTCCAGACCTTCCAGCAATTCTCACCAGGGCTAGCAAACTCACCAAACCCCACTCTTCAGCAGTGTGTAATAATGGTGCCCCAGTCCTTGTTCCAATCCCCCCAAAATTGGGGACTTTGGAATCATACTTGCCAGGGTCAACCAGCTTTCCTGGTTAATAGGGGGGAGACACCTTCTCCCAGAAGCAGCCACACGGACTGGCATCTCAGCAGCCCAATATTATTAATGTCACTTGGAAGGGAAGCAAACTCTCTTCACTCAGACTAGAGGGTGAACAACATGACACTCTCCCTTCTGATGACAGCAGCAATGGGAGGGGTTGAGGTTTCTGAACTCTTCTCCTGGCTTCTTCTGTTGGTTCAGTAATTGCTCCTAGTATCTCTGCTGATATTTATCATCATCATTAACAGGAATATCAATATATTGCTTTACAACAACAAGAGTTCTGTCAAGAGAACACGCTGGTCATAGCAAACACTCTTTTCCAACAACACAAGAGGCGACTCTACACATGGACTTCACCAGATGGTCAATACCGAAACCAGATAGATTATGTGCTTTGCAGCCAAAGATGGAGAAGCTCTATACAGTCAGTAAAAACAAGACCTGGAGCTGACTGTGGCTCAGATCATGAGCTTCTTATTGCAAAATTCAGACTTCGACTGAAGAATGTAGGGAACACCACTAGACCAGTCAGATGTGACCTAAACCATATCCCTTATGAGTATACAGTGGAGGTGAAGAATAGATTTAGGGCATTAGACCTGGTAGACAGAGTGCCTGAAGAACTATGGACGGAAGTTCGTAACATTGTACAGGAGGCAGCAACTAAAACCATCCCAAAGAAAAAGAAAGCAAAGTGGCTGTCAGATGAGGCTTTACAAATAGCTGTGGAAAGAAGGAATGCGAAAAGCAAAGGTGAAAGGGAAAGATATAAACAACTGAATGCAGATTTCCAGAGAATAGCAAGGAGAGATAAGAAGGCCTTCTTAAATGAACAATGCAAGGAAATCGAGGAAAACAACAGAATGGGGAGGACTAGAGATCTCTTCAAGAAAATTGGAGATATCAAGGGAACGTTTTGTGCAAAGATGGGCATGATAAAGGACAAAAAAAAGGCAGAGACCTAACAGAAGCAGAAGAGATTAAGAAGAGATGGCAAGAATACATAGAAGAACTATACAAGAAAGATCTTAATGTTCCTGATGACCACGCTGGTGTGGTCACTGACCCAGAGCCGGACATCCTAGAGAGTGAAGTCAAGTGGGCCTTAGGTAGCATTACTAACAACAAAGCTAGTGGAGATGATAATATCCCAGCTGAACTACTTAAAATGCTAAATGATGATGCTGTGAAAGTGCTGCACTCAATATGCCAACAAATTTGGAAAACTCAGCAGTGGCCAAAGGATTGGAAAAGGTCAGTTTACGTTCCAATTCCAAAGAAGGGCAGTGCCAAAGAGTGCTCAAACTATCGCACAATTGCACTCATTTCACATGCTAGCAAGGTTATGCTCAAAATCCTACAAGCTAGGCTTCAGCAGTACGTGGACCGAGAACTACTGGACGTACAAGCTGGGTTTCGAAGAGCCAGAGGAACTAGAGATCAAATTGCCAACATGCGCTGGATCATGGAGAAAGCTGAGAGTTCCAAAAAAACACCTACTTCTGCTTCATTGACTACGCAAAAGCCTTTGATTGTGTGGATCACAACAAACTGTGGCAAATTCTTAAAGAGATGGGGGTACCAGACCACCTTACCTGTCTCCTGAGAAACCTGTATGCGGGTCAAGAAGCAACAGTTCGGACCGGCCATGGAACAACCGACTGGTTCAAAATTGGGAAGGGAGTACGGCAAGGCGGTATATTGTCGCCCTGCCTATTTAACTTATATGCAGAGTACATTATGAGAAATGCAGGGCTGAATGAATCGCAAGCCGGAATCAAGATTGCCGGGAGAAATATCAACAACCTCAGATATGCAGACGATACCACCCTAATGGCAGAAAGTGAAGAAGAACTAAAGAGCCTCTTGATGAGGGTGAAAGAGGAGAGTGCAAAAGTTGGCTTGAAACTCAACATTAATAAAACTAAGATCATGGCATCTGGTCCCATCAATTCCTGGCAAATAGAAGGGGCAGAAATGGAAGCAGTAACAGGTTTTACTTTTCTAGGCTCCAAGATCACTGCAGACGGAGACAGCAGCCATGAAATTAAAAGACGCTTACTCCTTGGAAGGAAAGCTATGGCAAACTTAGACAGCATAATAAAAAGCAGAGATATCACCATGCCAACAAAAGTTCGCATAGTCATGGCGATGGTGTTCCCAGTAGCAATGTATGGTTGCGAGAGTTGGACCATATGGAAGGCTGAGCACCGAAGAATAGATGCTTTTGAACTGTGGTGCTGGAGAAGACTCCTGAGAGTCCCTTGGACTGCTAGGAGATCAAATCAGTCAATCCTCAACGAAATCAACCCTGACTGTTCCCTGGAAGGACAGATACTAAGGCTGAAACTCAAATATTTTGGCCACCTAATGCGAAGAGAGGACTATCTGGAGAAGACTCTGAGGCTGGGAAAAATTGAAGGCAAAAGGAGAAGGGGAAGGCAAAGGATGAGATGGTTAGACAGCATCACCGATGCAACGAACATGAAAATGAGCGAACTCAGGAAGATAGTGGAGGACAGGCCTGGCGGGATATGGTTCATGGGATCACGAAGGGTCGGACACAACTTAACGACTGAACAACAACAAAATATAAGAGAACCACCACTTAAAAGGTGCCTCTTAGCCTAGTTAGCAAGGGCATGCCTCCACTCCACAACACTTATAGGCAGAATAAGTCAAAACTGACCCAGGACATGCATATATTGGGGGTGTGGAAAAAAGGAGATCAAAAGTATATAAAGAATAGAATAAAGGTTCTTATTTTTCTAAGAGAAAATATATTGAAAATGTAGTCCTAAAACGTTATCAGTTCAGTGCTTCTGGTCTTAGAGCTGGGTAATACAATAGGCTACCACTAAAAACGTAAGAGTCAATTTACCTAGGAGAAAGTCCATGTTTTCTAGGTCTGTGCCTTGTAGATCATGGTTTCTATTATATCACTAACTTGCCTCATGGATATTTTGAGGGTGTCTTAAAAAAATGTTGTAACTGGGCACACATATACGGTATTAGAATTCAGATTCTTAGGGTTTTAGCCCCCACCTTGAAAACTCTAAAAGTTAAGTCTCCAAGTAGTGGTGGTTATAGAAACATCTTGACTCTAGTGCAGAAGCATGCAAAGTCTTATCTATGAAAAAACATATAAACCACCTTTCAACTTCAACTTCAAAAAAAAGGCGCAACAATGAGGTACTGACAATTGTAAGCATACAATCTTGCCCAAGATATTGTGCATGTGCAAAACCAAGTCAAGATATGAGAGCTAGAATAGCGTAGTGGTGAACAAACTGTGAATTGGGACTTCCCTGGTTCAGATCTGATCTAGCCTCTGCCATTAACTCATTCATTGCCTTAAGGCAAGCCATTCTGTTTTAGCCCCAGCTGCAAAAGGAACAATATTTACCTTATAGGGTTGTTATTATAAGGATAACATCAAGAATTAGTGCTTTGTGTACTGAGAAAGTGTTATAAAAATGTTAAGTATTATTATTAGGTCAGGATTCCAGTCAGATTTCTTTATGTGAGAATCTCACATTATTACTGCTGTGTGTGCAAGCTCTCTTGATTGGAGAAAGTTAGGCATACTGTACTTAAATCTTGGAATCACTGGGACTTACAAGACAGTTCTATATACAGTTACTTGAAATTAACTCTCACTATATTCAATGGAGTTTACTGTCAAGTAAGTGTGCAAAGGATTGCAGCCAAAAGGATTGTACCAAACTTTCTCTGGATTATACCACATTTTTTTAACTACGGTACTTTCATTCTCCAATCTTTTACAGCACTTGAATAACGACGTTTTATAGCCAATCTCAAAAAGCTGTATTATTGCAGTTTGGAAATTCCACATATGGTACTCAGAAATATTGTTTAGAAAGATATGACAAATATAAATTCTAGAAGGGTAATCATTTTAGTCTCTTGCAACAAAAACAATACAATGTTATGGCACCTTAAAACGTTTTGTGGGCCCAAATCCACTTTGTACAATGCATTAAGAGTCACCTTCAGTTGACAGATACAGTACATGAATGATATATATGGAGTCATTATTACCATCTCCTCGTGAGATGTCCCTGACCTCTGGACACTGACACCTTGGTTACTTGACAGCACACTTCCAAGGCAAAGAGGCTATTGCTTCACTGCAGGCCCAGTGAGGCAACAGCAGCAACAAGAGGGGTGGGAGGAGAGAGAGAGAGAGAGCGAGAGAGAGAAATCACTGTCCCCCCAGCACCTCAAACAGCCTTCTCTATAGTTAGTTCTGGAAAACACTAATAATTTTCAGCACAATGAGGCCTGCAACTTTAGTAAAAACCAGAAGATGTTTTAGGATGTTTTAATGTTGCACAATGTTATTATACAAACCACTCTGAAAATGCCCCCCCCCCCAAGTTGGTATATAAATTGTCTAAATACTTCTTACGCACACAGGAACAAACAGTGTGCGTGTGAAACATTATGACAAGTAAAGCGAAAAGCCCTAGACATACAAGATGTCATATTACTATGCAGAACACAGATATCAACAAGATGCATTCTAGTAGTTAGTTCCAGTAGGTAGTTCCAGTTCTCCAAAATTTAAGGTTCTTTAGTGTGGTCTGAAAGCAGAAGCCCAGTGGCTGCAACTGTACAGTCAGAACAAGAAAATGTAAAAGAGTAGAAGTTCCAAAATGAATGTGGCCTCGAAAACCAGTTGCATGGGAGCAATGGTGGGGAGAGATGCATGCCTTTCTCCTGCTTGTGAGCCTACCAGAGGCAGCTGGTGGTACAATTCTCGGTATCCACAGGAATTAGGTTCCTGGAAGACCCAGTGGATACCGAATCCGCGGATTGTCCTATTGTCAACTAGCCCCTTATCTGTCATTTCTCCTCAAGCCGGAAGAACATTGAGCGATATCTTGCGCTAGGTTCAATGTAACCCCCTCTCAGGTTTTGGTGGGTAGATAGTCTAAGTATTCTGCTCGTGGATCACTGTTGCCCATGTAATACGAGAACAGTTGAATCCTTAAGTCACATCTTATTTTATTGCACGTTACACCACTGCCATCGCTAGGGTGTAGCAGGGAGGCGGGCCACCAGGGGGGGACACACCGAGGGTGTTACGCCCGATGTTGCGGGCCGCGTCAACCCCCGAGGCCGCCCAGTACGAGCTGGGAGGGGGTTACTACACGTCCTCTTCGGCCGGCAGCTCAGCCGCTTCTGATGAGGCCCTCAGTGGCGTTTTTGCACATATGCACAACACCGCTGAGGGAAAGAGGCTTCAAGTGGCGTTGTGCGCATGTGCAAAAACGCCGCTGAGGGCCTTGTCAGAGGCGGCCGAGCTGCCAGTCAAAGAGGACGTGTCGTAACCCTCTCCCGGCTCAGGGGGTGACGCAGAGGCCTCAAGGGGTGATGCGGCAGTGGGAGGTGGGGTGTGACGCGGCAATAGTGGGGGTGACGCGCACCCCCACTCCTATGCCAATAAAGGTATTTGAATTGAATTGAATTCGCGGATAGTGAATCACTAATCCTATGGAATCAATGGGGTAGGGGTAGCTAACCTGGTCAGGAATGCCAGCTGCAAATACAGAATGGCACAGATAGCTTCAGGGTGACTGCAGAGAGCTCCTCAATGGCTGTGGATAGCTTCAGAAAGGCTGTGAAGGGCTCCTAAATAGCAGCAGAGAGCTTCAGGATGGCTATGGAGGGCTCCCTAAATGGCCACAGAGAGCTTTCGCAACGCATTCTGAGGCGTTACTAGTGAAAGTGACTAGAGTGACCATTCCCATTTGCAGGAAATTGCCATGGATACAGAATACTGTACTGTACCTTTAAATGGCTGGCTGAGAGCTTTAGCAAGGCATTCTGGGGCACTACTAGTGAAATTGACTTGAGCTTTGCAGGGAATGGCTGCAGATACAAGGAATGGCTGCAGATACAAGGAATACCTGAAAATGGCCACCGCTAATAGCTTCGGGATGGCTGCGGAGAGCTTCAGAATGGCTGCAAATGCAGCAAATGGCTGCAGATAGCCAAGAACAGATCATGGATAATGCAATGCAAGTTACACTTTTTGCTCCAGTGGGTAAGCAAATCCGCGGGAACCAAGTCTGCGGATAGCAAGAATTGACTGTAATTTGCTAATTCCCAATTTGGTAATCAGACAAGAGCAGTTTACCTACCAAGACAGTACAAGTAAAGATAATGTAACTAAAAATAAGCAGCTATATTCTGAACTTAGATCAAAACTACCAATGCAAGGTTTGGTAGAAGAGGAATAGGCTTGTACCCATTGGGACAGCATTCCATATGATCAGTTTTTAGCACAACAAACCTGGAATTGTTACTTATTTCCAAACACGATTTGAGAAATACGGGTGAAGATGCCATGTAGTTACTTATTTGGTGACTTACTTGTTTACAACAGCAATCCCACACAAAGAAGCTCTTCTATTTCAGAGATATCATCTTTCTTCATCACCCAAAGTAGAATATACCGCTGATGGGAAATAAGATTATTTTCCCAGCTAGTGGAATAGTGATTTCATGTGTCTAAAAAGTGATTACGTCTCGGGACCAGGGTATTTGAGGGACTGCTTCTTTCCTTATAATCCAACCTGTCCGCTGAGGTCATCAGAGGGGGCCCTGTTAACCATGCCACCATTGACAGAGGCGAGGGGGGTGGCAGCGAGAAATAGGGCCTTCTCGGTGGTGGGACCCCAATTGTGGAATTCCCTCCCCCTGGAATTAAGAACAGCTCCCTCTTTAGAGACCTTTCGGTGGGGTCACAAGACATTTTTATTTAGGTTGGTGTTCGGTTGCTGATATGGTGGGCTGGCTTTTTAAACTAATTAATGTAATTTTAAGATGACCCACTGGTGTTTGTTTTAAATGTTTAATTGTTTGTTTTTTAATTTTTATTGTACATTGTACTATTTTAACATGTTTTAATTGTAAGCCGCCTTGGTTGCCCTGTCGGGAGAAAGGTGGGATATAAATTATTTAAATAAATAAAATAAATTTTGCACGTATTTCTGGATAGTGCTTGTGGCATCACCAGTATAAAACAATACAACTCCTCCCAGTCCCATGACCACACAATGTTGTAACACTAACAAAAGTTATCTCTTTGCAGCCTTTGTACTGGAGCACAGATTATTCAGCTTTTAAAACAGTTGTGACAACAGAATCAACACACACAAAGAAAGAAAGGCTGCCCTACTCCCATTTGAAACAAGGAGGTGCTGAACTGTCCAAAGGTTACAATGCAGAATTGGCACATTTTGAAGTAACTATCTGGACAAGCCTATGCTTCTTCCCAACTGAAAATACTCTGCAGTATAACAAGATAAAGCAAACCACTGAACAATATTAAGTATTGAGCAGTAAGTGCATGCACACTAGCTAGTAAACACAACTTGCATGCTGCAAGCATAGATTTGCATTCCAGACTGGCACTGGAAATTTTCTCCCCACTTGCCCTCAAACCAATACGGTTCAATATGTGAAAGTGCACGGAAACTCCCACAATTCAACATTATGCTCCATCCCATCTTTGATTTGATTTGCCCTGAGCTGAAGCTTCATCCTCTATGATGCAGATTTCATGTTTTGAGTTTAGAAACAAAAAAAAATGCCTTGTTTTCAAGCTTAGAACACATGTACAAAGTTCAGCTTTCTAGCTACTTTGGAAGCACTTTAACTATTTGGGGGTATACTTCATGCCCCCCATTTGAGAGGAAACATATACATACTTTCCCATTTTTGGAGGCGTCTTCGGACAACGCTGGCTCTTCAGCTTTGAAATGGGGATGAGCACAACACCCTAGAGTCGGACACGACTGGACTTAATTGTCAGGGGTCACCTTTACCTTTTTTTAATCTGCATCTTAACCGTATTTTCGCTTTATAGCCAATGGAGAAGAATTGTAACAAATTATGATACACCCATGAGAAAGTTAAAAGCATCTTATAATAAAGCAATAAAGGTTTATGCAGAACTAATGACATACAAATGACAACATAGTTTCAAATAATGGTTAATCTTATTAACGTATTGGATTACATCAAAGCAAGAAAAAATTTCCTTAGCCCCAATAATCTATCTACTAAGAATTAGTAGATAGATTATTCTGATTATTTTATCTGAATTTGTTTGGATTGTTTATACATCATCTTACAGCTGAGGCCTCTCAATTCTTATACATTTAAAAGATATACAGTAGTTGAAATTTACAATCGCAGCACTGTAGTTCTGGAAGGAAGTTCAAATTCATCTACTCACTGTATACACCTCATAGACAGTTAACTCTGAATGATTACCTTCTCATTGCATACTTGCAATCACTCAAATCTTATACACATTTTCCTGGGAGCAAGCTCCATTCAATACAATGGGAATTACTTCTGAGTAGACATGCATAGGATTGTGCTGTAACTCAGATTAACAGCACAATACTATGTACTTTTAGACCAGAGGAGCAATTGCTCCGCATGGTCTAAGGTGTTGCAAATATGCCGGAAAGCACATTTGTGGCACCCAAAGAGTAAGTAGCATTGGTAAAGAGGCCTGCACCACTCCACCAGCACCGCGGGACAGATGGATACTGCAGTGAAGAGGTAGGTGCACATTGCACAGCAGAGGGGCTGGGGAAGGGCGGAGGGGGGCATTTCGGGGTGGGTGGGATTGACCAGCCGGGTCCAGGATGGGGAAGGGATTGGCGGCAGCCTCCACCACCAAATCCTATCCCCCCTTCCTGAGCCTGGCCAGCGTTACATGGCTGGCTCGAATGTGCACCAGCAAAATAGCTGGCACACATTCGAGTAGACCCATTGGAGCAGTTGGGGCTCTAATCAGGGTGAAGGAATGAACGAACCACACTGCTTTTGTGTACAACTATAGAGTGTCAAGAACTAGCTAGCAGCCCAAGCGTATCCCCCACCATCTTCCACTATGCAGTCGTGCGAACAGACCACGCACTGCATACTATGGTGGGTGGGGCAATGAGACAGCCAACAAGAGGTAAATAAAAATATTTTTACTACCTCCCAGTAGGCCATCTGATTGCCTATGAGTCTCCTCAGACCCATGCCGGCTATTTTGCTGGAGGATGGGGGTGGGGCAGGTTGAAAAATCAGAGATAGTGGCTAAGGCATATGCCTTAGCCACTGAGATCCAACCCCTACAGCCCCCTCTCTACCCCTGCCCTCCCTCCCCCGAATGGCCCCTCCACCACCTTACCTGGGCTGGTGGAGCATCTGGGCAAGTCTAGCATACACACAGAGCCAATGGCCATTTCCCCCAGCAGCTCCATTACACGTAATGACTATTTCACGTTGTTGCAACAGGCCTTCGGCACATTGGATCACATAATCCGCTGCCATAGGCCCTTGATATGACTGAACTGTACTTCACATAAAGTAACCTTGCACGTAAGTCCCCTAGTATAACCCCCTGCACTGAGACAACATCCACCACATCCAATAACCCTAACAAGTTAGCCCATGCACAAACAGAAAACATGATGAACCACAGTATAATATATAACATGGGTGCCCCTTAGACTAAGAACAATAGTGAAATGATGTGCATTTTTATTCAGTTCTATTAAGGTTTAAAAAGGTAAAGGTGACCCCTGACAATTAAGTCCAGTCATGTCCGACTCTAGGGTGTGGTGCTCATCCCCATTTCAAAGCCGAAGAGCCAGTGTTGACCGAAGACACCTCCGTGGTCATGCGGCCGGCATGAGTCTCCTTGCCGCAGCGCTTGCACACAGGGCTACAGCTCAAGTATGGTAAACCTATCCCAGATGGTGAAACACAGGCAAACTGTGTCACATTCCTCAGGAGTTAAGAGCGATTTTTAAAAGGTTATGTATTGGAAGAATGCCTTCATCAACACTAACAGAATATCAATTAAACCTCAAGTGTGAAAGCAAGTTGCTTCCATTCAGCACTACTAGTCACATCCAAGACATCATCTGGCACTTCCAGTGTTATACAGCATCAGCATCTCTCTTTGCAACACTCTATGCTGGTTTAGACTAGCCTAAACTTTTAATAGCAGGAACAGCATGTCTTACTATTAGTGCAGTCACACCAAGCTGGAACGTTAGTTCCAATTCTACATCTGTTTTCTTAGGAAATTGCATAAAATGTGTTGGTACCAGCTATGCAAAGAGCTAAATCAATGCTGAAAATTCCTAGGCATCTATGTCAAATTCTACGTGTGTGAGTGACCATACTTTGGGAGTTTCTTCAATTCTGGAATAGCATCAAGGTACATACTATCAAGGTACACAACTATCCAATATTCCTTCTCCATTTATAGCCATCTCTGAAATCTCTCAGAGAAAGGAACAAATCCCAAAACACTTGGGGGCAAGTGTACGTACTGCACTGGCTCCCTGAGTTATGGACAGTTGCGTTGGCACGTTTGCCCGTAAGTGGTGCAGGAGTGGTGCACGTTTGCCCGTAAGTGCCCGTAAGTGGTGCAGGAGTGATAGCGCTGGGCTGGCAAGAACATACAACTCAAATATGTTTTGACTTAGGTACAGATCCCTGGAACCTAACCTATAGTTAAGTAGGGGACTGATGGCCCAATCCTATCCCCCGATTTACAGCAGTGGAACACTGTCCTGCTGTCATGAAGAGGCCTCCGACAACAAACAGAGTGTGCTGCCAGTGGCCATTTTTGAGTTGCTGCCGCAAAGCAGCAGTGGCATCAGTGGCCTGCTCCGGTGCAGGTAAGGCAGCACGGGGAGGCAGTTCACTGGTGGGGAGGGGGGAGTAACAGGGCATGTTGGGGATAAATTGGGGGCATGTCGGGGAAGGAGGGGATGGATGTGCTGGCAGTCGCACATACCGGATCTTATCCCCTCTTTCCAAAACCATCCCACCCCTTCTCTTTCCATGGACATACACAAGCATAATAGCTGGCGTATGTCCGAGGAGACCCATAGGCGGCCTGTAGGCTTATGCAGAAGTAAAAAATGTTTTTACTTATCTCCTTTCAAGTCAAACACACACACCCCATCATAGCATGTAGTGCATGCCTTTTTGGCACAGCTGCATGCTATAGCATGGTGGGGGATAGGATTGGGCTCTAAATATACCACACAGCAAAAGAAAAAACTTTAAGGTAGTGCTACAAGGCAAGAGATAAATCATTATCTTTCACCAGGGAACATTCATGACAAATCTGGCTCCAGAGATCCAGTAAAAACTGGGAATACAACAAGTTTGTCAACATTGGACACTGGTCTCTCAATTTGTTTGATGTGGTTACCCAATCATTGGTTGTAACCAAGCACCCAGAGTCTGCTGTTTGTTTATTATTGAGATTTATATCTTTCTTTATAACACAAGTCACAAGACAGCTAATAAATTAACCTAAAACTAGTGTTCCATCTAAGAGGTCCGTGACGCTATGTAGATTCCTTCCGTGGCTGCACAGTGGCATGGCAGCGTCTCTAGACACACGGTGATGACACCATACATCATTGCCAGTCTTCCAAGAAAGTTGAGCTCCAGGCTGCACAGAGCTCAGTTTTGAGCTGCAGAGCTTAGAGGGAACACTGCCTAAAACACATAAAATATTTAAATAATAAACATCAACAAACATGTAGCAGATGAAAAATTAAGGAAGGAATCACTGCCAAAATTATAATTAAACATTACAAAAACAATACATTTGAGATAGGACCTTTTTAGCTGTAGCACCCAGACTAAACTTCCTAACCCATGAGGCCTGCCTAGCCCCCTCACTGATGATCTGTCAGTGCTTGGTGAAAACATTTTTGTTTCACTGTGTATGGGATTGCCTCCCCCCCCTTCTGTGAGTTTCTGTCCCTCTGTAGTTTCTCGGTCATTGAATGATTTTAGAGTCGTTGCTGTTTTTAATGAATGCTTGTTGTTTTAAATTGAATTGGGATTTGTTTTGGACTAGTTTAATTTTGCTAAAATAAATATTTTAGTACACATTATTTTTGCAAACTGCTTTGGGAGGTCTTAGTTGGGTCAGAAGGGCGGGTTGGAATTAAATATATATTAATATATAAATAAAATACTAGGAAGTATAGAAAATATTCTGGAATAAGGAAACAATATCCTGTTTTCATCCATTTTCTTACTGATGAATACATCCCAAAATATAGTGAAGATGAAAACAAATTGTTGTTCAACCATAATCATTCAAGAATCAAGCAGTAAGCCAATAGAATATGGAGACAATAATAGTATAAGGTTTTTCCTTTAGATTTCTAAGTGTGAAAAATATACACATTCGTTTTTCCTCTACAAGAGTTATACTAGAAATAAACTACAGTTCTTTAATAGAGCTCCAAGATCCGAGACTCTAAATATTTCTATAAAGAGTGGGCAGCTGGATACTGATTTCAGTGTCTAGGATGCACTATCACCTCCAATCTCTTTCCACACAATGTTTTTGTTCCAATTTATCCTCTTACTTTAAATACCACCACCAAAGGGGAAAAAAATCAAGAGGATGGGATTTTGTAGTTCAACAGAGACAGAGGATGGGAAGAAACCAAACTGAATTGCATATCCCCTAACAGAGCTTCAAAGCCATTTCTTGATTAAGAAATCTTGCTACTATCATGTTTGTCTCCAACAACAAAAACACATTTTACCCTTCACTGTGGTAATGGTCAACATTTTCCTATCACTTACTTGTTTTCATAACAAATAGGGTGCTGAAGCAGAGTATTCAGCCTCTTTGTATCAAATTCTCAGCTGAGCTATTCCCAAAACAAAGCAGGAAAATAAATTTAGCAAGCTTCAAAAATGTTTAAAGACTCTACAAAAAATAACTACAGTACAGCCTTGTGCCCAGATTGCAGGGAAAAGCAAATACCCAGTTTCTGGAGTTTCATCCCTTTTCTTGCTTCACTAGTTTGTCACTCCAGCAAATGGGGACAAATGGCATCCCTTTTCCCTATTGTCATCCCATTTCTTCCCTATTGTCATCCCATTTCTAGTATACAGGATTTTTAATTTTTGGCTCTGTCTCTTCTATGTAGGCATTACACATCTGAGGGGGAAGAGCAAAAGAAGAGCAAAGGCAAAAGAAGTACTCCAGATCCTGATCCTAGTCACCACACTCACAAAGGAAAGAGGATTTCCCACCCTCATCCACCACAGAAGCGAGGCCATTCTGACCCCCCTCTGAATCCACGTACTGTACTGTAGTCACCAAAAGAAATTTTCATTTCACTCGCATCTAGAAACAACAGCAGTGGAGAGTGACTGCTTGCTTGCTCACCTTCTCTCATGCACAAGGAGGAGCAACACTGGCAAAAGAAACGGTGGTGAGGCACTTTTTCATACAGGGAGCATTACCAATGGAAAGGAATTTCTGGTGGACTGAGCAAGATTTCACACCCTCTACTAGTCTAATACCTACAAGAGCTTGAGAGGATATAATGCAGCACCCAGCTGGCACCACAGGTGGCATAAGAGAGAAGTTACAGCTTGCTACACCCAATGAAGCTGAATGTGTTTTTCTACCTTGTTGCACCCACAGAGGAAAGGCATTTTGCAACTTTTCAGCAGGGGAGGGGGAGGCAGAGAATGGAAAACTAACGGATGTCAGATTCCCCCCCCCCTTCTATGGCCCACACAACGCCGCTTTCTGTTCTCCGCAATGTTGTTAAGTACTAGTGTACAGTGTTCCTATTTTGGCCCGTTTAAGGCAGGCAGACCTCATGAATACAATTCACAACGGCGGTTAGCTGCTGCCCTGAGCCTGTGTGCAGTCACATACACACACACACACACTCTTCTCTATATTGCATGCATGAGGAAAGAGATTGTATTTATCTCACTAACTTCCTGGAAGGGGGGGGGGGAGAGATCAGGAGAAAATCGCACCAGTACCACCAGTGGATCACCCATCAGTACCACGGTGGTGGTAGAGATTTCTTACCCCATTCCTCTTCTTCGTGCGCCTTGATCTGTGTGTGTGAGGGGGGGGGGGAAGCGACATCCACACCCGGGGGTGCCCCTTAATCCACCCCCACCACGCCTGCCCCCTACCCAAGGGGGAGATCACGAGGCAAAGAACACTTTTGCATCCACACGTTCGTCCACATATGCATGCGCCCCAGAAGCAGAGAGGCGTCTCTCACTCACACCCACCACCACCTGACCCCCCCCCACTACTTCCCCCGTCCACCAGCACTACTATCAGCGGCGAGAAAGCATCCCCCCCTCCGACCTCACCTGCAGGACACCGATATCTCCACCTTGGTGGCCGGAATGCTGGCGCTGAGCGGGTTAAAGTCCCCCACGGTCGCCATGTTCCCGTATTTGTCCAGCTTGGACAGCTGCCCCAACAGTTTGTCCGGACCAAACATGGGGCAAAGGCGGGGCAGCAGAGCGGAGATGGGGAAAGAGGTGACGACGCTATCGGAATTTCCCGGGCAGGCAGGCACGAAACGTTCAGGGGGCGGGCGGAGGGAGGGACTGCCTGACACAGCGGGGCAGCGCCGAGGAAACAGGCATCCGAGGAGAGCCGACGACGAACTGAGAGGAGGACGAAGGGACTGAGGCGCGGAGCGCGTGTTGGTTTGTGACGTCACAGTCAGCAGGGAATCGCGCGCATGACCCCCCCCCGCTCCCGACCCCGCCGAGGGTGACCAGTGGAACGGGGCGCTGCTATAACGGTTCCAAGAGGGGCGCGCGACAAGCAGCCAGGCTCACGCTCCTTCCCGAGCTGGCTGGACTCTCGTAAAGTTCCTATTGTTTTCCCAGCGCCTGGCACAATCGTGCCAGACGGGACGGTCAATTCCCTGAGCAACTGGGGGGGGGGACGGAGTGAGCGACGCCTGAACTATTTCGGCGGGCTACGCGAGGATTATTTTCAGGCGCAGCCACATCCCGTGTTGATTTTGCAATTACTGTACGCACGAAGACGTATTTTTAACGCGCTTTTGCTGGAGACCAGGTGGCATGCATGTTTCATGTTTCAACACTGGCTGAGTGTTTCAAGACAAATGCATGATTGAGCGGGTGGGGTGCATGCGGGGCCGCCCAGGGTGACCAGATACAATGGAGGACAAAGTGCCTATATACCCAAATCATTGTATAGAAGAGGGATTTTGGCAGGTGCAGCTCATCATGGAAGGGTGCAAAAAGCTGTACCTTCCAAAATTCCCTCTTCTATACAATGGTTAAAGGTATAGGCACTTTGTCGTCCATTGTATCTGGTGACTCTGTGTGGGGGAATCTTACAGTGCAAACCTGTGCATATCTACTCAGAAGTAAGTCCCATGGGGCTTAATCCCAGGAAAGTGTGTATAGGATTGGAGCCTTAATCTTGTCATGACGAAAACAGAACCATAGTGGTACCGGTAGTTATTCCGGATTAGATACTCCAGAGAATAAGGAGCTTGCTTCAGCGCTCATGAAATCTTACAAAGGGATACATTTAGAACGTTGGGTGAGGCAGGCGGGAGGAGGGACTCTACCTCCTGCGTGGGTCGAACGTGGGGCGGCAGGCACCCAAGTGCGTGACAAGGAGGGAACCTTCCGTGGGCTAGGTTGGGTCCCTACCGGCGTTTCCCGACTCACAGCCCAATCCTATGTATGTCTACTCAGAAGTAAGCCCCATTAGTTAATGGGGCTTACTTCCAGGTAAGTGTGCATAGGATTGCAGCCTCAGTCTCTTAAAGTGCTGCGCTGCTGCCCACAAATTCAGTTCGCTGCCGTTTTCCCTGTGACGCCCACAGCACAGCGGACAAAATGCATGCCTGCTGGAAGTCATGCGCATCCAGAATCCCTACGAAAAGGGAGAAATTGGGGGGTGGGATCCTTGTCTGTGTTCCACGGGAAGTGCCACCGGGCCTCCTTCCTCCCCAGGAAAGCGCGGGCAGGCTAATTGCCTAAACATGCGGAAGGATCCTCATTTCCCCCGTCCAAATGCGTGCGTGAGTCATCTCGCATAATAATCGCCATTCCCTGTAAACGTATAATATAAATAGTACATTAAACATTGCAAGGACACATGCCATATACTGTATTCTTGATATGTTTAATAAAATAAAAATTTGTTATCACGCTGTCCCAGCCCGTATTGTTAGTTGAACCACTTCCTACGTAAGGATTAGGCAGCAGAACATATCTCGGTTCTCAGTCTTGTGTACCGAGAGAAGGAAACTTTAGCAAGGAGGCGGGGCAGAAGTGGGAGGTGGCGCGCGCCGGAGAGCGGTAGCACCAGGATCCCGAAGCGTTGAGTGAGGGGAAAGAGCGAGCCGGCGGGGGTGGCAGGCTTGAGAGGAGGAATTCCTCCACACTGCTTGCCAAGGACAGAAAGTGCTGCTGCATGATTTGATTTCCCGAAAGTGTTGGGACAGAGCCAGGCGGATGGGAAGAAGGAGGTCGCTGCCGCTGGCTTTTGCACATACGCAGCGTGGATTCAGGAAGCAGCGCTTGCTAACAACGTGAAGCTCCATTAAGTTGCTCCTGCTTCTTTCAAACAATCTCCAGACTGTTCCTCTCCCCGTCCGTCGCAGCTGGGGGAAAGCTTCCCACACACACACACACAAAGGCTGGTCGTGATCAACTCCAAATCCTGCTGAGGTGAATCCAGAGACTGCCCTCCCCTTTCCTGACCCAGATGTCCAAGAAGAGAACAATCTCTCTTGGCTGCTTCTTTACCTCAGCGCTACAGCGTTCACAGAACACTACCTCCTCCTCTCCCAGAGGATCTCGACGCTCAAGAGAGAGTAGCGTCCAAACTGCGGGGGGGGGGGGGGCAGTGTCCGCGCATGCACACAAAAGCTAAGATACCCAGCAAAGGGCTTCACCTAAAAGCCCCAAGAACCTGGTGCTGAAACTGTTCTGCTTTCTAAACTGCATTAAACAACATTCATAAATTTTGTATTCCAGACTATACAGTACATGCTTTTCTAAGGCTTTTAACACAGTACTTTTTATAGTCATGTCATTGTTACATAGCTAGACCTCAGATGGTGCAAAACCGTGGAAAATGTACTTGGAAAAACCTTCTGGACCAGCGGTGCTGGAATAAACAAAGGCTGCATGTGGTTTGAACTGCAGTGACCTCTTGTGAAATCCACAGTGTTAAAAGGACACAGCAGAGAACTATGGAGAAAAGTTATTCATTTATATAGTGCCATCAATGTGCATGTGCTTTACAAGAGAGGAGAATATAGCAGGGATGGGGACTTGAGTCAAATTACTTGACTCGCAAGTGCGACTTGACTTGCAAGTGCGACTGAGTCACTTTTTTCTTGGACTCGTGACCTACTGACTCGCACTCAGACTCGTGATCCACGAGACTTGCACTCATGGGGGTAACAATTTACCGTTTCTGAGTTGTTTTCCTTTAATGGCCAGCATCCAGGCAGGCACAGTGGAGACCTCGGAGGAGGAGGAGGGCGACGGGGAGGGAGGGTTTTCGAGGGGGTGGGAAAGCAAACCTGGCTTGGAGTTTTTTTTCCTTTTTATTCTCTCCATCTGTTCGCCATTGACCACAACTCCGAATGTGAGGGGAGGGGTGAGGGAAGGCGAGGCTGCCACAGCGGTTCCTCCTCATTGGCCAAAACTCCGAGTCCAAGGGATGCTTGGCAAGGGGAGAGGCAGGGAGGGAATAATAAATGGTTTGAATGTAGATAGGAGTACGCTTGTTTTTCCCAAGCCAGATAGGTGGTGACAAGACTGAGAGGTGAGGGGAAGAGCATAGGGAAAGCCAAGTGGGTGCTTTAGAAGCCTTAGAGGTCCCCACGCAGACCCCCACCCACCCCATTTTCACGGGGGAAACGTTTTCCCCAAATTGACTCAACTCGTGACTCAGGGGTTTTGGCCTTACTCGCGCTCGACTCGCACTTGTGAAAAAATGACTCGCACTTGACTCGTACTCGTGCACAAAAGTACTCAACTCGTACTTGCCAAAAATTGGCACTGACTCGCACTCTGACTCACACTCGTGCAAAAATGACTCACACTCGTGACCTAGTGACTTAGATACATCCCTGGAAGATAGGTCCCTGCCCTGAGGGGCTCACAATCTAAAGTAGACTTAGGAGATAAAGGGACATGGATGGTTCCAGGATAGATGGGAAAGAATATTGCAGTCATTAGACTTAGTTTGTTTATTTATTTATTTATTTATTATTAATGTATAAATTATATAATTATAATTATATAAAATAATAATGTATTATTTGTTAGTTGCAGTAAGGTTGAAGGACTAAGAGGTAGTGCCAAAGGTTTCACAGAAATTGTGGGTTTTGAGGATGGGTTTGAAGTAAGAAAGAAAGTGGGTATCTCATTGGTGATCATCACAGAGACAGCAGTTCCAGGCATAAGGGAGGCAGTAGAAAAGGGGTGGAGCCATTTGAGGGAGCAGGAAACCCCTCATGATGTCGTGAGACGAGTGCAGGTCATGGGCAGGATGCAAGTGCAGAGAGATAAAGAGGGGCAAGGCCATGGCCAGCTTTGAAAGTAGGAACCAGGAGTTTGCGCTGGATCCAGGATCAGTCAGGAAGCCAGTACAGGGATTGGGGGGGCATAAGGTGATCAGAGTGACAAGTGGTATATGATTTGGCAGCATAATGCTGGACGTAGATGAGGCAGTTTACTTGTCTCTGCAGTACCTAGGCAGCTGGCCATGCACTGAAATGTAGACCTGAGCAACAGATCCCATCCTAGATATGGTCGAGGTCAGGGGTGGCCAACACCTTCCACCATTAGGGCCTCTGTGTTGTTAAGAGTTGTGTAGAAGACTGAATCTTGGCAGCTGCAAGTGCCGATGGTGCTGCTAAAGCAGCTGCACCTGCTGAAATGCCCTCACCTATACATCCATTAATGGTCCAGGAGCATTCTTGTTGAAAGGTTGGCCACCTCTGTGATAGATTATCCATACAGAGACTGAAAATGATGACTGAGTTTCGATACTGTATGTATACTTTGCTTTGGCTTTTGAACTTCTTAATACCCAACATTTGTTTAAATGATGTAACCTCAAGTTGAAACCAAGGTGGTCCTAAAAACTCCTTGAATACAGAGGTAAGTACAGAAAGTGAAGCTTCAAGTTCCATTTCCAACAGAACAGAGCTCAAGAGTCTCAATGACACTTAGATGATATGCATTCTTTTAGTTATTTGGGCACAGAACTGCATGATTCCAGCAAAAAAAGAAAAAAGAAAATCCATCCAATTTGTGAGGAAGAGATACAGCTGAATTTAAATACAATAGATGAAAAGGATGCACAGATGGAAGTAGTACATTTATCCCAGAGCTGAACACAACACAGCCCCTTATTGATATCATTTTTAATTATCTCTTAGCAAATGTACCTGAATCTAAGGCAATTATTTCCTGCAGGTGCAAAACTAGGAGTGTGTTAGATTTGCCTGTTTAAAAAAACAAAACGCTAAATTGGTCCAGACTGTCCTAACAGTGAGTGATAGGAAACATAACTCTCATAGTCTCTTTCAGTTTGAACTCAGAAACTAGCAACAACCTGCTGCCAAATAGCAGGTGTTAGAGCGTGTCAGGGCTTCATGAGCAGTAGGAATGAGTGATGGAGGAAGAGCCATTCTGAGTCCATTTGTAAACTGCGCTAACCAAGAAATGCTGATGATAATAATGTATTATCATATTTGCGGGTCATATTTGTGCCACCACTTATTTGTATAGAACCTCATGGGACTTGACTGGTTCATCTTCCTTTGTGTACGCATTTTGTGGCTTCTATCCGCTTCATTGTGGTAGTTCACATTTCACTTGGGCCAAATTGCAGCATACACTGTATATATTAAAATGAAATCTTCTGGTGTTTCTGTCAGACTCAGACAGGCTGAATGTCCTAATAAAACTATATGGAATTAGGACAGAAGCATCACTGGCGGGGTCGCTGGGGCCCTGGGCAGCATATGGGGGGGCAACAAAGCAGCGGGGGGCGACAAGTCCGCCGCATGGGCGGCAAGATCGGCGGCGCAAAAAGCGGGTGGGAAGTGGTGCAAATGTTTTGGCCGCCTGCCCTGCGCTTGGGAAGCCCTTGGTAGCGGTGGTGACGTCACTTTTGGCGGTGACATAATGGGGTTGATGTTTTTGCTGCAGCCCCCCCTCCCACAGGGTGTTCGTTCGCTTCTGAATTAGGGAGGGCAAGTGGGAATGTTCCCCTCTTTTTAGGTTTATTTGTTCGCCTTAACCCACATCCAGTAGTCCTGTCCTTTACGGAGGAGGGGACACAAAGATGGATAGGCATGCTTTTTGTGCCCCTGTTATTTCTTCCCTCACAGAAATACGTTTTTAAATGTTGTGTTATGAGGGCCTATTAGAGCCATGGAACAGGGGATACTGATAAATATAAAAAATAAATACATAATATATACTGCATTATGCACAGTTCCCTCCATCTGTTCTGTGGTTAGGTTCTGCACCTAGAGGTAACAAGGTATTCAGGTCTCTGAGAAGCTGAAGTCGTGCATCTCAAACAAACAGAAATCCTCACAGAAACACCTTTTATTGCCATTCCACCTGACATTTTACTATTCTTGGACACCCTAGCCCTGTTCAGAAGTGAATCCCTTCCCTGGTGGCAAGTCACAGGAAGGACCTGAACTTATTTTCATATAGGAAAAAATATTGAATATATGATGCAACCTTCCATTTATAAAATGTCAGTACAGGTACATGCTTAGTAATTGTTGGACGTAGGTACGATGTGGATCGAGTAAGGTCATAGAAAGTACCATATTATAAATGACTATAAGCCATTTTAATAAGCAGCACATTAAGTGGTTAATGTGTTGGACTCATAAAACACACCATCGTTTAGTTAATATTTAAATTATGAGTTACCAATGGAGCATAAATACAGAACACAAAGGCCCCATGCCATAAAAATTGTTCTGCGGGTGGCGCAGTGGGTTAAACCACTGAACCATGAACTGTCAATCGAAAGGTCGGAAGTTCGAATCCGTGTGACGGCTCCTGCAAACCTAGCAGATCGAAAGCAAGAAATTGCAAGTAGATTTTATAGGTACCGCGTCAGCGGGACGGTAACAGCGTTCCATGCGCCTCTGTGTTGAGTCATGCCGGCCACGTGACCATGGAAACGTCTTCGGACAGTGCTGGCTCTTTGGCTTTGAAACGGAGATGAGCACCGCTCCCAGGAGTCAGACACGACTGGACTTAATTGTCAGGGGTCACCTTTACCCAGTGGCGTCACTAGGGCGCGTGTCACCCCATAGCAGGGTGCGCGCATCACCCTAGTGACGCCTCCCCCCTATACCCCCCTCTTACAAATCTTCGGCGCAGCCATAGATCGTGCCGCAATTTGGGGGGGCGCCCGATGGGTGCCGCTTTGGGCGCCCGAGAATTTTTGCAGCCGGCTCGGGGACGTCTTCCCCGGCCGGCTGACCGGGGCCTTCTGAGGAAGGCCCGCTGTGCGAACGTTATTTATAACTTTTTTTGCGCATGCGCAGATCGTTCTTGAGGGAAAAAGGCAGCCCTTTTCCCTCAGGGACGTTTCTGCGCATGTGCTAAAAAATGTTATAAATAACGTTCGCACAGCGGCCTATCTCAGAAGACCCTGGCGCGTCGGCCGGAGAAGACATCTCCGGAGCCGGTTCCGGGGATGTCTTCGGGGGCAACGCGCGCAGGAGAGGTGACGTGCGCACGTCACCCCGTAGCGGCCCGCTACCGTCACTTGACGGTAGCGACGCCATTGCCTTTACCTAATGGAAGAGGGCTCTATGGCTCTCTCTATAGGTTACTCTGGTGGTGTGGTCTTCCTGCGCTACTGGAATAATATATATATAATGCCTGCGCTATGTGGGAGGGTTCCACAATATGGCTCCTCCCATTGTAGTCTGGGCTCCTCCCATGTAGGCCTGGTCTTCTCACATTGCCCTGGCAGTGTGGGAAAGAGTTGTGTTACAGCAGCTGCTATGCAGCATAATAATGAAAGGGCATCTGTCTGGCCAAACCCCAAGACTGGAAAGGTTACACCAGTATTTCATCATTTAGGGGCTCATTTTTACCTGTTCTTGCTAATTAACTTGGACTTGCCTTGCTCACTTTAAGAAAATCAACCTGATTTCAAGGGAAAGGAAAATATGACTTACAAGCAGTCTATCCAATCTAGAATAAATGAAATTTGTAGCACTGAATAATTACCTTCCAACATTGTTCCTTCCAAGTTTCAGGGTATAATTGAACTTGACTGCCACAGGATGCAAACATCGATCACTCCCCCCCCCCCCAGCTCCTCTGTTTTCTTCCTTGTAGGTCATTAATTAGCACATCTCCAGAAAAGACAAGTTTTGTGACTCAGAATCTTCATAGGCTTAAAAAAAAATCCCCCCACTGTTATTTAGTGAGAATAAACATGGAATTGCAAGGAGCATTAACATACTATTTATGGAAGACTTTTTTTCCTCTGTGTGCATTAACCATAACTATTTTTTAGAAGCTGATTCTGATCACTGATTGCAACATTTATTCTCCTGAACATCAATTCCCCTACTATACTATTTGATGATTTTTTACATCAATTTTCAGTTGCTATTTGGTAATACATTTAGGGCCAGTTCAGACAATACAGTACTCTGACCACCCCTTTTAAGCCACCTACCTGGTGCACCAGTTCCTAATTACAAAAAGCGCAGTGTAACTGCCCCATGATGCGCAGATTAAATTCTGCTTCAAAGTCAGTGGCACATCAGGTGTGAGGAGAGACACATGTATTTAAAAGGGTCCATCAGGATATCAGTCAAACGGACCCTTTTGATATATGGATTCAGAAAGTTGAAAGAGATCTGTAAAACGTTGCAAAAATGGTATGCGGGGCAGTCTCACCAACGTGGTGCGCACTATATTCCGTGGGGGTAATTTCGGGCCCTGGAGGCCTCCTCGGGGTAAGGAAACATTTGTTGTTCCCTTACTTTGCCCCGGGATAAGCCCGCACCAGCCTCCTGAGGTCTACTCGGACCTAAGCCAGCTATATTGTTGGCACAAGTTCGTATATAGATCCTGGTTGGGGGATCAGGGCTGGGAAGGGGAACAGGATATTGGTGAGTACTACTGCTGCCTATACCGCCCCTTTCCTGGCCCCTGTCTACCCTCCTCCCTGCCCCATCTCCACATTGCTGTGCCTCCCTGCCCTGTTCTTCCCCCTCCCCGCCTCCCTCCCACCCCCTGTGCTGACTTACCGGCAGTGGCGTGAGAACCTGGCCACTTCCCGCTTGCAGCAGCAGCCAGACCACACTGAACAGTGTGTCGTGTTTTGTGACAGCCATAAAGGGCCTTATGCTGGATTGGGCCAGCAGTGGAATAGAAATCTCAGTCTGCATGCGCTGCCTCTTCTAAGTTAAGGCAAGCAATCTCCAAAATCCTGGAGGTGGCAATAGATGAGTGCCTCTTTAAAGCTGACTGGTTAGCTTAGCTGACTTTAAAAGCTGATAGGACAAATACATAAAGGACAGCTTTCTCAATGGCTGATAGCTATGTTGGCTACATGCTACCTCCAGGTTCAGAGGCAGTATTCTTCTAATTATCAATTGTAGCAGTACAGCTGTCAGAGAAGGTTATTTGACCATTCCTGCTTATAGGCTCCCCAAGGCAGCTGGTTGGCTACTGTGAGGAACAGGATGCTGGACTAGAAGGGCCTTTGGCCCGATCCAACTTGAACAAGAGGAATCTACTCTTCATATGAATAGTTTGTGGTAGCCCATGAGCTCAGGTCAGTGGGCATGTGCAAAAATATCCTCATTCCAATCTTTTCATTTAAATGATTCGTCAGGAGAGCAAAAAGAAGGAGCAGCCGCCACCCACCTTGATCTGCAGGTTATGCTTGCTTTACTTTCATTTGGCTCCTGTTCTAAATAGATGTAGTGTTCCAAAATCCAAATGTGTCCATTATGAACAAAGGATCCTGACAGCAGTTAAGGCAGGAAGTTGAATTAGATCACTGTTGCCTACAGTGAACAGAAAATGGATGGGTTGAAATGAGATGTGCAAGAATTTTCTTTTGTTTTCCTTCTATCCATTTTTGTTATTAAAAGTCTCATTTGTTGAGATATTCATTATTATTCCAACCCTTTTCATGATTCATATTTCTTTTCTTTCTCTCCCAGTGACTGTCATTTCCCCCCCCCCCCCCGAATTCTATACGGGAAAACTGACAGCCATCAGGAGACCGCCACTGAAATGAGCCCCTCTTTTCGTGGTAATAGGTAAGCTCCCCTGAGAGACTGACACATGAAAAAAAATGGCATTCGCTTTGTTCAAGACTATTTGAGATGTTGGTATTTGTTCACAACTTGTAAGAAACAAAATGAAAGGTTTGCATTGTGTTCTTTTTTTTTTCATTTGTTATGAAGCAAATGTACATCCTTGGTTGAAATAATGTCGGCGTGTTGCATATGATCCCAAGCATTTCAAATCATGAGTGGGGAGCAGTTATTCTGTGGTTTATACCACACATAATGGGCACCTCTGCTTGCTTATGGTTATTATTCTTTATTATACCCCTAATTAAGCCAACATTATGCAAAACCAAAGGATCTTGGCTTAAATCCACAGATACTGTAATTCCATTAAGGAGAATAGCATTAGTTCTGGTTTATTGAATTGCGTGTCATTTATCCATCTGCCTTATTGCTCAATTCTCTTGGTGAATTATAAAGAACATATTATTTAGTAATACCTCAAACTACTTCACTGCTTCTGCTTGTACTTTTTCCCCCCAGTGTTTTATATTGTTTGTTCATTCCATAGGAAACATACATTACAGTTTATTAATATAGTTCCTTTTAAAGTGTAATGACATGGCAATAAAGGAGGGGGAAGAATTCAATTAAGGGAATGTAAGCTGTTAGAGAAAAATTTACCAAGTCAGTTGTGTTCTTCATTAAAAAAAAAGTTGCAAGAGAATATTCAAGCTTTATCTGTAATTGGTGCTCCAAATGTTTAGAAATAAATATGTAAAGATTTCATAGTATCTTATTATGCAAAGGTTCCAATGTCTCAGAAATTATGGAAGCATTCTCCACTAATGTATTTTAAAAATTGATAAAAAGATCAAATGATATACCTGTGTTTGCCCGCCATACAGTGAAGGAATTCTTGTAAAGACTGGCCTTGCAATTTAATTAATACTGCTATTGCTACTTATTTATACAGTATTATTTATGTCTTGTGTTCAAAGAGCTTCCCAGTGATTCTCACAGTAGCCACTATTGTTATCCATGCATTACAAAGCTGAGCTGAGACTGAGAGAAAAGTGACATGCTCGTGGTGACTAACAGCAAAATCCTGTGTAAGGATCCGGCGCCGGATCCCTACACAGGATTTTGATGTCCAGACCACCATGCGACGGGCCAGAGGTCTACTCGGGGAAGGGGAGGCTTGTCCCCTTCCCCGAGTGTAAACCGGGGCAGGCCCAATCGGGACAGGCCCAAGTCGGATGAGGCCATGTAACATCCTAGCTGGCCCGACACCATCCCCCTCCCCTCCCCCTCCCGGGCCAGCTCGCCCAATGGGCCCCCTCCCTCCTGGGCTGGACTGTCCATGCAGCCGGTGGAGGAGGACTTCCCTTCTGCCACCAGCCGCATCCTCGGTTCGGCAATGGAGTGAGGGAGGCCGGCCTTGCGGCACGTTTGTGATTCCTTCCAGCGCCAGAGCGCTTGCTCTGGCACCGGAGCACTCAACAGGATCTCGCAGTGAGTTCATAAGTAAGTTAACATTGGACGTATTTTGTGTAGGACTACAGTTTTGGTGTTCTGCAGTTGGTACTTTCCAATGTTGCATAATGAGTAGTAACAGTAGTAGGTAATTAGTTCAGCCACTTGTGGCCATCCTACTTGCTCCAACAATCATAATATTACTACTGTGGGCTCTAGTGGAACCACAACACCCATTATCTGATGTATCTGTATCTTGGCACATGTCCAACAAACATGCATTGCATATCCTTAGTATGTAATCAATCATCAATTAGAAGAAACTATCACATATATTTGTTTGGGTTACCATAGTGTTAAGTGCCAGTGCACAATGATCTTGTAATAATTTTTCACAGGATTGTTATTATAAAAGAATAACTTCATGCCAATTTTAAAAAGATATGGGGCAGCCCAATCCTATCCTTCCCCTGTGGGCCACACAGCCCACAATGTATCCTATCCAAGGAAGGAGGTGGCTGGAGGTCTACTCAGGGTAAGCGGAAATTCGCCCACTTTCCTTGGGTATACCTCCAGCCGCTGCAGTGGGGCTACTTAATCAGGGGTTCTCAACTTGTGGTATACATACCACCTGTGGTACTTTGGGGTCCCTCTGGTGGTACTCAGACCATGGGCCCACCTGAACCCCGCTGGGACACCCAAACCCCCATAAAAATGCAGTGCGTTCGGCACTGTGTTTTTGCTCTCGAGAGGCTCCTACCTTTGGCCGAGCCTCTCGGGAGCAAAGAAACAGCCCAGCCGGAGCCTCTTACCGGCCTCTGGTGGCCTCCTGTGCCGAAAACTGGGCCGAAAACCCATAAGTAAGTGACGATGACATCATCGCCATTTACTTCCGGTGGTACTAGGCAAGGTGGTCGCCATGTAGATGATATGCCTCGCACGTTGAGAACCCCTGATCTAGTGTGTTAATTAAATATATTGAACAAGAGGAATCCTTTTTTCAGTTTAACTAACCATCTTATTCTATGTCTGCCGCCTATTTTCTACACACACAAAATCCCCTAATCTTGTTAAATATTTTTTGTTGTTAAATAGGTCAAGCAAAGGAGTTTACTAGAATTTAGGGACTTAGACATTTACAGTACTCAAATGAATTTACCCAAATAATCTACTTTACTCAAATAATAATCTCTTTTTGCGAACGCAGGCCTTCCTACCCCTTTGGTACAATTGCTCTTTTCTTGTGCCAGGCTAAACAGCTAGAATATTCTGAGTGCAGCTCTCCCCCTTAGAAATGAAGGAAGGCACGGTCAGACTGAGCTGTACAAATAGAAGCCGCACCCTCTGTTGGCAAGTGCAAGTGTGTCCGAATGCTTATTGGCTGTGTATTTTTGTTGATATTTATACAGCGTTTGCAGTATGATGATCAATCATCAATTATTTAAATATTAGGGTGTTTTCCTACCACGTAGATGAAAGTTACTATTATATTGTTAGTCAGTAGACTACAGTAGTTGACTAAATAGTTAATGTTTATGACTTCTGGCATTGTACAAATTACAGTATAGTGCATGCTATCAGTACTGGTGCTAAGCTGCTGGGAGTCCTGGGGCAAAGTCCTGCACGGGACCCATTGCACCCTCACCAGCATCCAGTACAACAGCTGCCACTGGTACTGAAAATCTGGCAGACAGCTCAGCAAAGTGGGCAGTCTGATAGGTATGACCCTAAGCCTAACATTATACATTTGGAAGGCTCCAAAACATTATTCCTAACAGTAGGCCCATTATTAAGATAGACTGTTGCAAGAACAACTTATATATTAGAAGATCCCTTGAATAATGTGTTTCTGTCTGCTATACAGGCTCTCTGTTGGCACAATTCTATCGATGGCTTAGGCAGGCGCAGTACTGCTGCGCCAGCCTAGGGTATCGCAAATGTGCCGTAAGGCACTTTTGTGGCACCTGGCGAGTAGGCGGTACCAAGGCCTGCACAGTCCACCTGCTGAATAACCTATAAGGACTGCATCGTGGAGTCTCAGAGCAACATAGAGTCTGGGGGAGGGGAGGGGACATAATAGGGCAGGGGAAGGGCAGGGGTGGGCGAATCAGGCCCAGTATCAGAGATGAGGGGCAGGTTTTGGTCTCACCACACTGATTTTCCCAAGTTAAGACCTATATTGTAGGATTACGTCTAATGTTCACTAATGTGAACATTTTCACAGAGAGCAAGCACAGTGCTTTCAGGGGACTCAAATGTCCCTCCAAATCCTAATCTCTTGTAGGTTAGTTTGTTTGTTTTGCTACCCAATCAGCGGCTTCTTTGACTACATTGTTTTTCATCCAAGGTATATTCTGGCAACATGATCCCAACCAGTTGGGGTTCACATAGCTAACATGGTAACATCACAACATAGTGACATCACCAAATCAGGTTTGGCTATATGACAATGTCACAGACCAATTCAGAGTGAGGGCAATGTATCCTCTTGCACTTTCATTCTGCTCAACACCAAAAGTGGAGGCATATTTTGCAACTGGTGAAGTCTTCAAAAAAATGTGTTCTTCCCCCCCCCCATTTTTTATTCAGTCTTACTTTACTACATATGTAGCAATAATTTATTACCATATTTTTCGCTCCATAAGACGCACTTCCCCCCCCAAAAATAGTGGGAAATGTCTGTGCATCTTATGGACCGAATGTAACTTACCAGGGCTTGTGGGGGCTTCGCAGAGGCCTGCGCGACCCTCTGCAGGCCTCCCCGATCTTCAGTTCGGCGATAAATGGCTATTTTCGGCCATTTCTGGGTTTTGTGAAAACCGGAAATGCCCGAAAATCGCCGCTTTTTGCCGAACTGAAGATCGTGGAGGCCTGCGTGACCCTCTGCAGGCCATCCCCGATCTTCAGTTCGGCAAAAAGCGGCGATTTTCGGCCATTTCCGGTTTTCGCGAAAACCGGAAATGGCCGAAAATAGCCATTTATTGCTGAACTGAAGATCAGGGAGGCCTGCAGAGGGTTGCACAGGCCTCCACAGTCTTCAGTTCAGCAAAAAATGGCGATTTTCGGGCATTTCCGGTTTTTGTGAAAACCAGAAATGGCCGAAAATCGCCGCTTTTTGCCGAACTGAAGATCGGGGAGGCCTGCAGAGGGTCGCGCAGGCCTCCCCGAAGCCCCCACAAGCCCTGGTAAGTTACAAATATTTTCCCCCTATTTTTTGCTCCATATCATGCATGCGTCCTATGGTCCAGTGCATCTTATGGAGTGAAAAATACGGTATTTGAAAGAACGTAATTCATTCTATTTGAGGACACAATTGGGGTAGGGACAAAATCTGCCCGAATGAACTCAAACATTTAGAATTAAACCTGATTGGATGCTTTTAAAAAAAATATACTGTTACAAGAGCAATCCTATCCAATCCACTGGTGTAACCAACGGGGGAGGGCAGGGCGGGAGACTTTGATGGGGAGGGGTGATTTAAATCCTTTTTGAATCTCTCTTTGGAGGGGATTTGAATTCCCTTTCCATTGTGGGGCCTCCCATTGTCGCCGCACCGCTGGTTACACCGGTGGTGTAAGTTGGATAGGATTGCGCTGTCAGTCAGGAGTGTAACATATTGTTGGGTGTGTGAGATGGACTGCTGGGAGTGATAACACTAGCAGAGATTATCATGATAGTTCAATTGAATGGAAATACAGTTTCCACTAGTGCCATACTTGGAAGACTGAGCTGTTATATTCCGATTGTCTGCATGAAGTTTTACAATTGAAATTTGCATGTGATAATTGCAGCTGAAATGAAATTGGTGTGAATGAAAATGAAAGAATGAATACATCTGCAAATCCAGTTCCACATGAAAGTAAGTCATTAGCTAAGTAAATGTTTTTATAGAAATATTATCCAACCCTGCTAAATAGATCTTTTATATAAATAGTGTTAACGCTGGAATCATACGCTTGGTTCAACATGTTTAAACACCTTTGTAAGTAGTGGAACTAAAGGATATGCATGCATACAACAGCACTGCAACCCAGGTCTAGATGCGGTCAAAAATGGCCACTGTCCCACAAAGCTAAGTGCACTAATGCCCATTGATTGGCAGGGATTTAAGCATATATATTTTGTGCATTTCACTCTAATTTTTCACTTACAGCCTAATCCTATCCAGCACCGGTGCAGTGCGGGCACCAGGCCCATGCTGTCTCCTGTGCTGGAGAGGAGAGGACTGGGCTATAGCCACAGCTGCTACAGCAGTAGCAACCAGTTGAGTGAGTTGGGTGGATGGCGTTTTTCTCCAGATCAGATTAAAGTCCAAGCTGGAGAACTCAGGAATGGTAATGTTCATCTCATGAGCATTACAAGTCACCAAGCTTCATATTCTGAATCAAGAAACTAAGAATTTTGATGACATCACTTGTGACTATCCTACCAGAAGCTGCACATTTTTCACAGTCAGCATACACTGACATGATAGTGAGGCCATTTCTGTTGTGCTGGCTGAAAGGAAAATATTCAAGAGATGCCTGACGGTGGGATACATTGTCCACCCTGATTAAAAAAATAAAATAGAAAGAAGCAGCATTGAGACTGAATGACAGGTATGCATGGAAATCAATGGAGAAACAACTGCTGCTCATGTCATAATGTTCTTTTCTATTGTTATGTCTGTGGGGTCCACACTGCAAGAGAACGTCATACCAATTGATCAGATTGAAGCAATCACCAGTTTGCTTTGAGTACATACAGTTAAGCTCCTAAATGGTCACAATTATAGAGCCGAGGTGTCTCTACAGCAATGCTGTATTCCATTTTTGAGCTCTTTTAATGGTTCAGTAAGCTGAATTTTTTTTGACAGTTGATGAGCTGTTCCTCATCATCCCTAACAACTTCCACTCTGAAGAGGTGATGCAGCACAGATTTTAGGCCACCCAAGAATCCTTTCCATCAAAGAAGAACTTCAAAGTATCTAATTGGGGACGTCTTGAGAAGAGCACTCACTCCAGTTTGTTTTGGGGAATCTGATTGAGAATTCTCCCATCTTTAAAACTGATTTCAAGCCTTGTTAGGATAGTGGAATGCCTGGAAAACTCACCAAAAGTAAACAAGCACATCTCATCAGGCACAAGGGCCAAAAACATCATATTTTATATTTCAGTACACTTTCTTCAATTAAATTTCACAAAATGTCACATATGGAAGTTTACAACAGAAACTCCTTTGAATTCAGATGAGTTTGGATTGTCTAAACGCTGTGGGCATATTGCCCCTAAATGGTGTGAATGTGTTTCATGGATTTTCACCAATTTTCAGTTGGGGATGAAGGGGGGGGGGGCTTTGTAAAACATTTTCAAATAAATGAGGGGTGTCCAGAAGGGAGATTTTTAACTGAACATTTATTTTAATTTTCAAAAAATATTAATTTCTATTAAGTAGTTAACAGCATAGAAATTGCTTACCATGAGAAAACTAAAGAGAAATAAAATCTAATGCATAGATGTTGAACAAACCCAAACAATCAGGGGAGAACAATCCTTGAACATAGGCAGACCAGGTTCGTCCCAAAAGATTGATAAATTATCACCAGATGCAGAATATTTCACATGTTGTTTGTAAAAGTAACACATGAATGCCATGTCACATAATATTTTGGCTTAGCCAAGCCATTTGAACATCACACGTGATGTGTCAGTTTTTCAGATGATTCTATGCACTAAACTCTTGCATATCAGGAATTCACAGAACAAAAAATGAGGTGGATTTCCAGTGGAGTGCTATCTCAAGTCTAGCTGCTATGACTGAACAGGTGACTAACAGCCCAATCCTATGGGTGCGTTATGCTGGTGGAACAGTTGCAAACATGACTAGGTCAGTGAGCGTGGCCTGGCCGCCACTGCAAGTGGCAAGTGATGGGATTCATGCTCCGACAGACTGGAGATTGCCGCCAGTGCAAGTAAGGCCATGTAGGGGGTGAAATGGAGGGAGGAGAGGGGAAAGATGCATGGATCGGGCCCAGGAGGGGCAGATTTGGTGGCAGCAGCACCCTCCAAATCTTAACCCCTGTCCCAGGATTGATTCGCCTTCATGGGTCAACGTGGACTTGCACCAGCTATAGAGTTTGGTGCATGTCTGAGTTGACCCATGGCGGCTGCTGGGGCTTACTCAGGGGCAAGGGAACAAAAGTTCTCTTACCCTGAGGAGGCCTCAGCATGCCAAAACTCCCCCACGGGATACAGCTAATGCCATGTTGGCACTGCTGCATCACCGTGCAGGGAGTTGGGTAAGATTGGGCTGTAAATCCTTTAGCAACAGAGTGGTTAACGGTCCTAAAAACATCATTAAAAGAGATAGTGTCTGATGGATCATCTAATTTCTGCCACTGTCCAGGGACAGACTCACCTGCCCCCACGGATGTCAGCCTCCTCAGTTGCAGTTCAAGCTGCGGTGTGCCCGACCTGACAGCATGGTTGGGCAAGGCAGTGAGAGCATTGATGGACCCACTAGTGTCATTTCCAGATATGCAGGAAGTTGTTGCGAACACAGCGGCCAGTGGGGTGTTGCATCCAGGCTCTGCAGGGGTGCACGGGGCAGGGAGAGTCCGGACAAGTGGAGTCAGAGGATGGCAGGGCTTAAAAGCCCTGTCACTAGCCAAGGATGTGAGGACATGCCGGGGTGTGTGTGTTTAGGGGTAGAGGGTGCTTATTCAGGGGCCTTGGTCAGAGACAGGCCCAATCCTGGCACCCAAGGATGTGGACCGGTCCTGCCAGCAGGAGGAGGAGGAGGAGGAGGAGAGCTGTGGCTCCCTAGCCCCTGCTCTTCATTAACTCTGCAGAGTTGTAGCCCAGCCTGGAAGGTTTCTCCCCACCCACCTAGCAGCTCAAAGCCCTCACCCTTTTGCCATCTTAACTCCAGCAACAACTCTCGGATCCTAGTGACCAGGACCAGGGTTTTTCTTCGCCAGGTGTCACAGCCAGTTGCTGGAAAACTTGCAAAGAATGCTGAACTAAATGAACCTTGATCTGATCTATCACAACACTTCTTGTGTTATTATTAAGCAAGAGTGCATTCTCTGGATCCCTTGACACAGATTAAGGTAAAGGTGACCCCTGACAATTAAGTCCAGTCGTGTCCGACTCTAGGGTGTGGTGCTCATCCCCATTTCAAAGCCAAAGAGCCAGCGTTGTCCAAAGACGCCTCCGTGGTCATGTGGCCGGCATGACTCTCCTTGCCACAGCTTGTAGCATGCAGCTGGAACACGGAGCGCTGTTTACCTTCCCGCAAGCGGTACCTATTTATCTACTCGCATTAACATGCTTTGGAACTGCTAGGTTGGCAGGAGCTGACCAAGCAACGAGCGCTCACCCCATTGCGGATTTGAACTGCCGACCTTTCAATCGACAGCTCATGGTTCAGCGGTTTAACCCACTGCGCCACAGATTAGTGGGCCCTTAACTGTTAAGAGAACCTGAGGATGCACTCTGACTTGGTAAATTTAAAACACATTGTTGGATCACAAGGAATCTAGTATTTAAATTAAAAAAAAAAGCTGGACCACCTGAGGTTGCAGTCAGCTCTTCTTGATTCAAATGATACAATACATTTGAACCGTGGAAATATGAGGACAAAGTGAATATTCCCACATGTTCTTTACCAAAGATGAAATGAATCAAGAACTCCTCTGCAGAAGACACAGTAAAGCAAGACCTCCTCTTGTGCTCCTATTGGGATTTATAAAAGAATTTCCACTGGATTGTCCCGTCAAGGGTTTTTTTTTTTCCCTCCATACAAATGTACCCATACTGCACCATATTTTCTAGCATGCTGGCTCACAAACACTTATCAGTAGGGTTCCCCCTTGGCGCATACAAGGCCAAAGAATATTCTTGTTAACAGAATTTGCATTGAAAGCAAGCAACATGTTCCAGCTGAACTTGGCCAGATTCCAAAGCAAGCAATAGTTTCACAAAACCAAGCCAATCTGCATACCACTGCCTCGGCTCTGCTCCCGTCAGGCAAGACAGAGCAGGCAGGTGCTGATGTGTGGAATTTCAGGGGAGCTCAATTTTGGTTGTGGCACAAAATCCATTCCTCAGTTTATTATCAGACAGGAACAGGCAGCTGCGCAGAGGAGATGGCAAATAGGCACAGGCCCATGGGCCGGAGGGACACAAGTAAGACAAGCAATGCTCTAATAAGGTGGAGAGGATGCCAAGAGTCCCTCAAAATGGGAGAGTGATGAGGACAGTGAAACAGTCATAAGAGTACAAATGACAAGGACGCCTATTGATCCCTTGTACAATTGCAATGTAAAGCAAGGCACACGGAGGATGTGTTTTTTGCAATACAGTTGCAGTTTGCTCCGATTTTAACTTCATCACTCAAGTATTTGACTTGCATGTTTCGCTAAGTCACTACAGGAAGTATTGAGTTGGAAAAGGGGAACCAAAGCCAGTAACTCTGCTCCTAGAGCCTCGCACTAATCAGGAAATTGGGTAATACGTACGCACACACACACACACACGCACGCACGTACGTGTGTGTGTGTGTGTGTGTTTGTCACTTATTGAGGAGGTGCTGTAGCTCAGTGCCAGGCCATGCGCTTTACATGCAAAAGGTCCTCCCAGGGTCAATCAGGCATGGAAAAGACTTCTGCCTGAAACTGTGGAGAGTCACTGCCAGTTGGTGTTGACAGTACTGAGCTCGATGGACAAGGAGGCTGACTCAGTAGACAGCAGCAGCATATATGTAATTGTTTCCCTCTTCCCCTAAACTGTGTTACAGTGCAATCCTAACCAACATTCCAGGGCCGGTGTAGCCGTACCAATAGGATGCACACTGCATTTTGCAGCGCAGGGCCAGTCATGGAGGCCTCTTCAAGGTGAGGGAACATTTGTTCCCTTACTTCGGGGCTACATTGCGGCTGCACCAGCGCTGGAAAGTTGGTTAGGATTGCACTGTTAGTGATGGCTTCCAAAATCTTTCCCGGTCCATTTTAGATTTATTTCCTTCATGTACCTTGGATATATTGCTTGGACTACTTTTCGTTTCTGATTTATAGATTTGCTATGAAAGATTAAATGGTGTTGTTGTATGGTGATATATGTCAATCTTTGAATTAACTGTAAGCAAATAACTTTTTTTTAGTTTTGGGTTAATTAAAATGTATACAATTATCCCAATGGAAGTGAGTTTCACATCGTTTTGTTTAAAGTCAAAACCAGTACTTTAGGTTAGCGCTCAAGCCATATTTTGATCTCCATTTTGAGTCTAAGGCTTAGCACATTTGCCACCAAGCATCTCACAGCATCCAAGTTCCATTCTGATAACGCATCAAATAATCAGTCTATAAGCAAAATATTGGTATGGTTTGAAGAACTCACCTTTCTTATCTGCCCCTCCCCAGATACTCGGAAGTGCTCATGGCCTGGATCATGATCAATACTCCAAGGTAATTGTGGAAGTTCCTCATGTCTTCCCAGTTTGTCCATGATAATGATGATAATAATTTATTAACAGATTATTAATAATTAATATTAATAATATCTTCTGGGATTTTAGAATCCAAACGGATCAACACCTTGAACAGGACACCTGATATAGCAATAGTAGAAAAAGAAAGGTTAGGATAATTGATATTGCAATTCCTGGAGATGTCAGAGTTGACGGAAAAGAACTAGAAAAAATGATAAAATATCGAGACCTGGCTATTGAAATAACACGACTATGGACAAAACATGTGAAGGTGGTCCCCATTGTCATCGGGGCACTTGGAACAATCTTGAAAAGCAGCTACAATGTACTGAAATAACACCATTGGAATTGCAAAAAAAAAAAAAAAAAGGCGCTAGTTGATACTTAGATTTCAGGTCAAAACTTTTATCCACTATTTAGTATCAGTCAATGACACATTTTATCTATCTGACTGTGTTCTATGAGGTTTTGAATAAATAAAATAATTTTTATTATTATTAATATTTATATACTGCTTTAAAAAAAACAGTAGTTCACAAAGCAATTTACACAGCAAAATAAATCAATAAATGGTTCCCAAAGAGCTCACAGTCTAAAAAGAGGTGCAGAAGAGACACCGGCAACAGCCGCTGGAAAAGACGCCGTGCTGGGGTGAAGAGGGACAGTTGCTCTCCTTCTGCTTAATAGAAGAGGACCCCACTTTACAAGGTGATGGTGCTTCTTTGCCCAGTTAGCAGCTGAAATCTTCTCCCTCCCTCCTACTCACTCTTCTTCTAGGGCTGCCATTCTTATTGCTCTCCTTCTATTCTTCTTTCTGTTCAGACTCATTTTCCCATCTCCCAACTGCCATCTGTCATGAAATTCTTCTTTTCAGCATCACGAAGCCAACCTTGTAATAAAGCCTTCTGCATACAGAGGTTGGCAGCGGACTCCAATTGCTATAACCATTGTGAAGGCTGCTTATTTTCGAGACAGCAGAATTGACAGAGTTTCCAGAATAGCCTTCCCAGAAAGACGCACCTGTGGTTCTCAAAGAGGAGCTGCTCAGTAGAGCCACCAGTAGGTCTTTTAAATGAAGGGGTCATTCGCTTCTTTAAAAGGTTCCATTGTAATCTTAGGATTTGACTACCCCACATATGGTTTGCATCGTTGCCAATAGGGAAGCTTCCAGAGAGACAGCCAATGAGGCAAGGAAAGTCTGATGGGAGCGCATGGTGAGAGCAACAGCTAATGCTGTCCATGTCTATGTGTGGGAAGTAACACACACACACACACACACACACACACACACACACACACACACACACACACACGAGAATAAATGATCTGCACCCGAAGTCATTAGCAATGGCCATTGTGCTTAAGCTTCTTGCTAATTAATGGGTTGGGGAAAAGAGAATTTGTCCATGTTTTCTCTCTAAAAAAAAATGATACAAGAGGAGCAACATTGGTATCTTTCTGCCCTTGCAGGTGACAATTATAATTGAAATCTTGCTCTATATAGCAGGGGTGGCCAAACTGCGGCTCTTGAGCCACATGCGGCTCTTTGACGTATAATATGCGGCTCTTGGAAATATGCTGGGTGAGCTCCTTTTTGCATCACAATTAATATAAAAGGTAAATAAGAAAGTTTCAAGCTTTATAATTATTTACCCGGTATAAACTGAGAGTCCACTGGATTAAAATACAAGTTTAATGTTCATGGTGAATAAATATATTTAAGAATTTAAATGCTATTGCGGCTCTCAAACATCTCTCTTACGGCTCTCAAACACCTGAAGTTCATCATATGTGGCTCTTACATTAAGCAAGTTTGGCCACCCTTGCTATATAGGAATCTTGACAGTGTAGACTTGCCTGTAGTGTAAAGGAATGCTTCTTCCTGAACATGAATGAACATGAATGAAAATACTATGCAAACCTTCGTTTACTAAGGTTTACTATGCAAACCTTTGTTTGCATTTCAAGGCTTCTACAATTATGCCTTTTCTTTGAGGCACATACCGTATTGACCTGAGTATAAGACTCACTTTTTTCCCCTAAGGCAAGTCTTTAAAGTAGGGGTGCGGCCTACAATCAAAGTCTAGCGTTTTCTGCCTAGAGTTTTCTGCAAAGAGCTGTGTTTTCAGCTCTTAATCACTTGCTAAATGGCCACGATCTCTCTAGCAGCCTCTAGCCTTAGGAAGCATTTGAAAAAATTAACCCTTAAGTTCCAGCTCCAGGTCTCTGTGGAAACTAAGATATTTATTGATCTTGCAGTTTGAAAGTTGAGAGCAAGAGCTCCTGCAGAGGCTTACCATATCCAAGGGGGGACAGAGTGCTACCTTTAGGCTGCAATTCTATGCACACTTTCCTGGGAGTAAGCCCCATTGAATGCAATGGGACTTACTTCTGAGTAGACATGCATAGGATTGTGCTGTTAACCATTGAAATTTGGGCAGGTGCAGCTCATCATCATGGAAGGGTGCAACAAGCTGCACCTGCCCAAATTCCAAAGGTTAAAGGTAGGCCCTTCAGATCTGGGAAGATGACTTATACTAAGGTGCCCAGATTCAATAAGGGACAGGGTGCCTATGCCTTTAACTGTACTAAAGCTGTACTGTTTTACTGTTCTACTAATGTGTATATTTTCTTTAAGTTAAAAAAAGTTAAAAATGTATTTAAAAAAAAATAGCACCAAACTTTAAGGGTGCGGCTTATAATCAGGAGCGTCCTATACTCAGGGCAATATGGTACATTAAAACAAGCGTTCTGCTAACGTATCGCTAGACTTGGCTGAAGCAAAGTGGACCTCCCATTAGAGTGCTTCCACAAGCAATGCCTTTTGGGGTCTAACCAACATTTGAACAACTTGTGTGTATGCTTAATGCATAAAAGTCACTTTTAAACTGAGGGCTAGGTCAGCTGTAGTTCATTAATCCCATCTAACCACTAACCGGAGGCATCTTTACCTGTTCCTATGAACAGGTGCACATTCCCTGTTGCAGATGTCAGACAAGAGCCAAAGCTATGCTATGAGTTTAGTGGTTTGCAATCTGTTGTCTGCAACAGGTGAGAGTCATCTCTTCATTCCTGATATGGGCTATAAGACCAATAAGCAATTCACATTTCCTGGGCTATGGCATTCTGCCAAGCAAACAAATATCCTCTTCATTCTAGATTTGAGGTTCAAAGTACAGTAAGTCCTCACTTAAAGTCATTTTGTTTAAAGTCGTTTTGTTTTAAATTTGATGGAAAAATGCCATAGGAATGTTTACATTTATCAATTAGCCTATGGTAAAATTGGTTTCATTATAAGTCATATCCCTTAAAGTCGCAGTTTCCAAGAAGAACCTATCAACCATTTTAAGTGAGGACTTGCTGCTACATGTTATGCAAGAGATCTGTGATTGATCTCTCAATATTTTTTTTAACCCGAAATCCAGCAGTCAGGGGAGATTTAATCCTTCTCCCTCCTCCTTCCCCCCATACCATTTTCCTGGTCAAAATCACCCATCTACCCCATTGCTCTTTGCAGAAAATACAGTATTTTCTCCTGGAGGGCAAATAGAAGCTTGTGAGGGGTGTGTGTATTGATTTGATTAGGAAAACAGCACAGAGGGCTCAATACCTTCTGCTGCTGCTCCAAATAAAATGTCAGCCCCCACCATAGTTTCATTTCAGCTAAAATAAACAAACACCCAAAACACTAGAGATCAATCATAGCTCTCCAAGCATGGCATGCTATTTGGGATAGAACAGACAAAAGGAAATATTTATTTACCCAACATGTAATGTATCTGTGGAACTCTTTGCCACAGGATGTGGTGATGGCACCTGGCCTAGATGCCTTTAAAAGGGAACTAGACAGATTTATGGAGGAAAAGTCCACCACAGGTTACAAGTCATGATGACCATATGCAATTTTTAGAGGTAGCCTATTTCTGAATGCCAGATGCAAGTGAGTGGCAACAGGATACAGGTATCTTATTGTCTTGTGTGCTCCCTGAGGCATCTGGCGGGCCACTGTGAGATACAGGAAGTAGATGGGCACTTGGCTTGATCCAACAGGGCTCTTCTTATGTATAGATACCATACAACAAAATACACATACTCTGTATCAGTTATAAATGGTCCCAACATGCATTTAAATGTACTGTACACCTTTCTTGGCAAACACATTGAAAGAAGCTGATCCCAGTGCCAGGTTCCTAGAGGCTCTGGAACAAAGCCGTGGACTGGGTCCCCATGGCACACTGGGCCTCTATGTCCCACAACATACCCATGGCAGGTGATGTGCAGTGACAGCAGCTATTCCCACTCTACCGGCTGGCCAAAAGAGCATTCCATAGAGGCCCTGTGAAGATGCAGCGGCCTCAGGGGATACACCTCTTTGTAGATGGGGTGTTGGGTGCAGTCTCTTGGCTTGCAACACCACTGCCACTGGTTCAAGGGCCATATCATAAGGATTGGCCCTAAAGAGCATCAATAAGATTCTCATATGGATCAGGTAAGCTTTGGCTCAATCCATTCTTCTTGTTCAAGAATCTTTGGGGGATGAAGCATTTATTTACGTCTCATTCTGCATGGTAGTGAATGGAAAAGCACGAGGCATTATAACTGAGTTAAGGGTTGGCACAGAAATAAAGTAGGCACATTACCACTTACCAGCTGATCAGAGAACCAAGTAAATAATTTATGCTGCAACATAAATTAAACATTCTAAAATATATTGCACTTATGTGTGTGTTAAGAAGCTGAATATATCTCTTCCTTGTTAGCTTTTTTTTCTAGGCAGCCAGGCCCAGATGAAAGTAACTTTTCGAAACATTTTGACTGGGTTGCAAAAGTACTACTGTGCAGTCCTTCTTCAACCAGATGACCGCTGGTAAAAGATTACTTCCAACATATAGATCTGGTTCACAGATGTATGCTTATTTTTTGGTAACTGTAACATCAAGTGATGACTTGCAGGTGTCAATAAGCCATCACAGATCTAATCTTAGGTGATGAGGATGGCCTTTTCTGGTGGGTGCCTCCTGGTCATTGTTCCCCCCCACACAGTACCCTGCATGTTTCATTGATCCAGGGCATTTGGGAGGGGGGAAGGGATGGCAGATCCCAATTGGGGCCATCATGTTTTTGTGGGTGCTACCATTTCCCCTCTCACAATGCCCAGATTAATTAAAGCAACTTTGGAGGCATTGCAGGAAAAAAAAAAAAACCAACCTTGCCCACCAGGAGGCAGTTGCCAAAAAGCGCTCTGCTACCCCCTCTGCAAATATTGGCACAGGCAGAACATAAATGGAGCTATTTTCCCCTTCTCTAAACAGGGGGAAAATAGTGGGTCGCGAAAAACCTGCCACCTGGGCAGGGGAAAAAAGGCGCTATTTTTCCCTGTTCTGAGGCAGCACAGCAACGGAGCTATTCTCCAAAAATAGGAAGAAAGGTGAACGAGCTTATGGGCTTTGTGAGGAGTACAGTACAGGTGTCTCCTGCTTAATGATGTTCTGCTTAACGATCCCCTGGATATACGATGGGGGTCATTAGGCAGAACATCGTTGGTCATTTTCCCTGCCTTTTGAAGTCTGAGGCCTCTCTGGAAGCCAGCTTTCCTGCCTTCAGAGGAAGCCTCTGTGGCCCATTCTGAAGCACTCAGAGGCTGCCAGTTGAAGCCTCTGGAGAGACCACCCATGACCAGGAACAGGCCTCCGGAGAGGTCTCAAACTTCAAAAGGTAGGGAAAGGCCCACTTAATGATGGGCCTGCTTAACAACAGGGTTCAGGGAACATATTCCCACCGTTAAGTGGGGGGCACCTGTACTTCCGCAGCAGCAGCCCTCACAAAGACTATAACTCCCATAAGCTCCTTTGTCTTTCTTACTTCCTGTTTGGAGAATAGTTTTGTTCTCTGTGTTGCCTCAGAATAGGAAAAAATAGCTCCGTTTTTTCCCATTTGGGCGGATTTTTCACAAACCAGCAAAAATTGTTTGGGAACCGCACAGTTTGGGAACCGCTGTTTGACAATTCTACAGAAAGAAGTACACCCACACGGTATGCAAGAAACTGATTTTTTTTAATTCAACTCGAAAATAATAAACATGTGAATTAATGATTTAATTGTGTAAGGAATTATTTTATGTCTTCATTATTATACTGGAATATGACGTCCAGTTCTTCACCAAGTGGTGCAAAAATGTGTATGATGAGTTTCTGTTAAAAAAGAGAAAATACAATTAATGAATGTTCTATTGATCCTAGTGGTGGCTAGGATAATTTGGACACCATCTACCCCAAACTGAACACTCTTAGCTCCACTATGAAATCCATGATACTTAAAGCTGCTTCACTTTTAGTAGCAGTCATTAAGCTTTGAATCTGTAAGGTCATTAATTTTGACTCTGTAATAATACAGTACTCCCCCCATATCCGCTGGGGATATGTTCCAGGCTCCTCCGTGGATACTTGAAACCATGGATAGGAGCGAACACCCCCTCCATGGTTTCCTGTGGGGGCCCCGTCCTGCCTCCCCTGCGGGCAGGCATGCGCCCCCTCCCGCTCTTATTTTTCTTTCAGCAAGTTTTATTTCTTCCTTAAAACAAACAGAGAAGCAGCCTACATTGCAGACAAGTAGAACGAGACTAAGTCCTAGAGAGGCTCTGCAAGGTTTCTGTTAACCTTGCAGAGCCTCTCTAGGACTTAGTCTCGTTCTACTTGCCTGCAATAAGCAGCCAGAGGCTGCTTCTCCTGTTTGTTTAAGGAAGAAACGAAGCTCACTGGGAAAAAAGTAAGAGCCTGGGGGGTCCCCGCAATCCGTGGATAACTGAAACCGTGGATAGCGAATCCGTGGATATGGGGCCCACCTGTACGGTGACTCATATAAAAACGATCCAAGCCAATACAAGGTAAAAACCAAAAACCAAATACATTCCATATTTCCTGCAGATTTCTGAAGACAGAACTGGGAAGTTTGCAGCATGCCCAATAACTCATCCTAGCTTGATATCCTGCCTTGTTCATAAACTATGGTTAAAACAAGCCAGGATTTTATGGATTGTCTAAACACAACAACAAATTGCAGTCTGTTTTAAACCACAAGGGGAAAATGCAAAGGCCGTTTTCTTATACGCAAGACGAAAGAGGGAGCATGTGAGCCAGGACTATGCTAATAATACTAAACTGTGGTTTAATCATAGTTTAGTTATATGCCTGAACTGGCTATTGTCTGGTATTTTTAGGGAGACATTGCATGACCAGGACAAGTCTATATCCACTAAAATTGACTGGCAGGAGAGTCAGAACAGACAAAAGGAAATATTTCTTTACCCAGTGCATAATTAATCTGTGGAACTCCTTTTGTGCACAGTTTTGTACAATCTTTATGAGATAAGTGCAAAATATTACTATGTTCGTATTGATACACATGATTCTTAAATGAAGTTGTTGATGGGGCAGGTGCTTGTAGTGGAAATGATTCAAATCATTTTTGACTCAGTACTAAGATTTCTGGGTAACGCTCAGGGCGCAGGCTTGAAACAGTGTATTTTTATTCAAACTGTTTAAATTAATGTAGCATTTTGAAGGACTGAGGTTTGCTATCATACCTCCCTACATGTTAACATGTTTGTATTCTGTTACAGCTGGCAAATAAGTGCAACATTTTGAAATCACATTGGTAAATGGAATTTTGCTACTCCGTCATTTATGTTAAAGGAAAGTAAACAATAGTTGAAGTTTTTAAAAAGATATATGGAATACATGTTTAATATTGATTACCAATTAAATAAAATAAATAATTTAAGGTGAGCTATTCATAATGTTTGTTGGTGTTTTAAAATACTTTATCCATCAGAATAATACACTGATTTTTCTTGAATTGTAGCCTCAAAAGTTACTGGCTCTGATATGTACTGTTTTTCCCCCTTTATTTTAGTATACTTTTGTTGCTCACAAAGAAACCCTTTCCTTTCAACTAATTATGACTATAAACTCTGGCATTTTACTGTTTAAACATATTTATTTTCCCGTTTCCTCCAGGCAGAACCTCATTGTCATTTGGCTTTGAACAACCAATTTGTTCAATAAGGTAAACATTAGAAAAAAAAGTGCCGGGCAACAGAGCTTTTAATCTTGACTACATTTCCCAGCTGGAAAGCACAGGAAAAACCATTATCTATTGCTCTGCTTCTGGTGGCTTATCTCCAGCAATGTACGACTGTAAACTTGGAATAAAATTGTACTTACAGCTTGCTTTAAATCCATTTGAGGGCTACTATATAATGTCCTGTGCCCCAATATGCTCCCATTAAGTATACATAAGTGCAGTATTACATTAGTATATATTCAGTCATACTTAAATTTTTAAGATACACATTAAGTATAAATATACTTCCATTAAGAGAATGAATTGAAATGGAATAGCCTCCCCCCCACAGGGTATTTGGGGTGGGACAATCTCCACTTTGGAAGTCCTGATTTTTTTCTCCATGCCCTGAATTTAATTGCTAAAATGACACGCACTCACACGTGCCAGAAAGCCTTAAGTATTAATCCCAAATACGAGGGGATTTTTTGGAGTTACTCCATGGTCAGAAAAAGGCACTCTGTATGTGTTCACTATGTTCTTTGATATTACTTGACATGTTTCCAGACTGAGCAACAGATGAAAAAGGGTACAGAGGCTAAACCCTAGTTATTCCAGGTAAGCATTAATAGCTCCTGGGAAGGTGGGGGGACATAGACCCATATTGCAAGTACCAGTGCTCTAACCTGGAATTACAACCATTGTGAGCAGCTGCTAGGTGACAAAACAGCAACAACAGACCGATGACCCTTTCTTGACCATTAAACCCCCATGCTGGGGAAAGCGACCCCAGTTCATTTCTACCTGTTAGGTAAAAGTTATATATTACCCCTAAAACATAATTCAAGCTAGTCAGGTGCCACATTTGCCCAAGCCATCACTATTATGCCGCTAAATGATATTAAAATGAGTCACCATCACTAAAAAAAGAAAATCACTTCAAATGTTTACAAACTTGAATGAAGTTATACTGACAGACACCTCCAGGCATTCAAACTGTATTCACCTTTGTTTTACATTCAGCCTACTTGCTTTTCCCCCCTGTTCACAAAGTATCTGGAACATGTACTTAGCATCATTAATTCTTTTTAGCAGCTGCTAAAAGACATTCTGGCAGGATGTGTGTGTGTGTGTGTGTGTGTGTGTATTATGCGAGAATTATATGGCAACACCTCAACCGCTGTTCATGCTTCTGCTTAGCCCTAACTATGCTGTTGTGACACAATGTCCCAAAGGCTTGTAGAGAGTTGCCCTTTTATGGCCCCCTGGGAAGCATGCAATTACGACTGTATGCAACTGGCAATCACAAAACAAGACAGGCGGCCTTCCACCATCTGAACACAGAAAAGTCTTCCATTCTGACTGTTGTGGCTGCTTTTGAAATGGTAGCTGCACACTCTGCCAAAGGGAACAGAAAGCTTATTCACATGCAAGGGCTGGATAAATATTAAGTCACACTTTGAGGGACAGCCAAGCTTTCAGGCTTGGTTAACTAACACACCACTTCAGGCCCGGCTCCAGATACATAAAGGTTCTGGGAAACCAAGCCTTTATGTAGTAGGCTGCTCTCCTCACACGCCCGCCCCCTTGCACATACTCATTTTCTATCCCACTCATTTATGGTTCCCTTGTAGAACATGACCGCAGGCCCACAGTGACTACTTTTTCAATTTCACGATGGGTTCTCCCTCTTGCAGCAAGACAACTGCGTAACGGCTTTCCCACAAGAGGACTTGTCCAATTTTGAAAACCAGCAGAAATAATCTGTGAGTAGTGAATGCCCTTACAACTGGCTTTCCATGAGCAAGAAGCTGTCACGTGCTGTAAGTGGGATGGTACGTCAATGAGGAGTCTGCCCACGATGGCCCCCTTAGTAAGGCTAGCAGGGTCAGTCAAGCACCTTGGGAAAAGTCCGGCAACAAGTTCCAGCCTTCTGTTTAGGACAGTTTTTACCTTTCCTAAACAGAACGACATTTTCCACAGTGAAGCCACTATTGGCTCCCAGATGGCTGCTCCTATGTTGGGTCACCCCACCTCTACAGACTGCTATGTTCTACTACCAGCAGGAGTTACTCTTCCTCTTGCCAATACGTCTGAAAGCACCATTCCCCAACTGACTGCAGCTGTGGTTTGCCATCAAAGGAGCTTGCTGGCAATAAGGGATCAGGCGGGCATAGTGGGCAATCTGGCCAGGTGGCAATAAGGCCAATGAGTGGCTGCCTGGCTGTATCACTGCTGTGATGTGTGCAACAGAAATTGAAAGATGGAGCTTGATACAAGACTGTGTGATGATACACAAAAGCAAAACAAAATTCAGCTACCAAGAGATCATGTCCTAATACAAATCCCACTTCCCCAAATCCCACTGTGAATTCATATCTCATCAGCTACACTAACATAAATGCTTTTATGAATTCATCCGCACAACATTTACCCCATTTCCTTGATAATGTATGTCCTTGCTGCGGATGTTTTTTCCATTCAGAGTAACAGCATTTGGTCTTGAAGTCACACCAAGGATCTGAAGTGTGTCATATGCCAGAGAATCAACACCCCGGTAGTTGTTGTTCACAATACGTGTTGTCAAGTGACCCTAAAACAATTCAGAAGAAAGTATTTTAATTATATATAGAAATACAATGCAAAGGGGAAATGATGCAGGTATTACTAGTTTTATAATGTACAGAAGCCTTCTGTATTGCTCCCTGTGCTTTCATCAAAGGAAAACAAAGGAGATGATTAACACAAGGAAAGAAAAGTTGAAACGTCAACAAAATTTGCCACTGAAAATCAATTCAGTCATTCCCTGGGTGACCCTTTGAGGGAATTTGGATATACGTATATTGTACTTCATAGGCATACTGTCTATACTGTACTTGATCCCAGTTCTTAGCTTATCTGCATTGCAGACCCAGTAATAGACACACATAAAGAAGCATTGCAAATACAGTCCATATAGTTCCCATGTTAGCTCAGGATACTTCCATTGTTTATTACTGCTGTTCTTACTCATGAACACCAGAAGCTGAAGTAGGAATGAAAATTGCACCATGGGGAGCAGTTGCCAATGGCCAAATAACTTTCTAATAAAGGGTCTACAGAACCAACTTTCAAGAACATATGAATTGAATTGAGGGATCAGGCCAAGGTCCATTTGTTTCTAACATTAGAGTTGAACAGAATAGTTCCTAAGAAGTCCATAATTGCTATGAAGGAAGAATATTGGTATCAGTGAATAGTTTTTTAAATTAAAAATATGGGGTTGAATCCAAAAAAATCGAGTCATGGCTACGTCTCACTGAAATTAGTGGGAGTTAAGTTGATCAACACTAACCTGTCTCATTGATTTCAATTGGTCTTAATCATGACTAACTTTCTTAGGATACAACCCCATGGGGTGAACTCTTAAGGTCTCTCACATATTGCTGTGTGTCAGGGTTAGTCCTGACCCCCCCATGTCTCAGAGCAAAGTTAGGGGGTTACTGACCAACCTGCCGTATTTGCCCAAATATAAGACTCACTGTTATCCCCTAAGGCAAGTCTTTAAAGTAGGGGGTGCGCCCTACAATCAATGCCTAGCGTTTCTGCCTAGTGTTTTATGCAAAGCACTTTCAAACCAAGCCTCTCCTAGTCTCTTTTCAAAGGTAAAATGGGGCTTTTTTTCTCTCTTTTTTTAAACTGCAAAGCACTGTGTTTTCAAGCCTTTCCTTGCAGTTCTTAATCACTTGCTAAATGGCTGAATACCATGAGAGATCATTATCTCTCAGCAGCCTCTGGAAGCATTTGAAAAAATTAACCCTTAAGTTTCAACCCCAGGACTCTGTGGAAACTAAGATATTTATTGATCTTGCAGTTTAAAAGTTGAGAGTGCAGTTTGAAAGTTGAGAGCAAGAGCTCCTGCATAGGCTTACCATATCCAAAGGGGGACAGAGTGCCTACCTTTAGGCTACAATCCTATGCACACTTTCCTGGGAGTAAGCCCCATTGAATGCAATGGGACTTACTTCTGAGTAGATATGCATAGGATTGTGCTGTTCATTGAAATTTGGGCAGGTGCAGCTCATCATCATGGAAGGGTGCAACAAGCTACACCTGCCCAAATTCCAAAGGTTAAAAAGTAGGCACTCTGTCCACCTTTGGATCTGGGAAGGCTACTAATACTAGAGTGCCCAGATTCAATAAGGGACAGGGTGCCTATGCCTTTAACTGTACTAAAGCTGTACTGTTCTACTAATGTGTATATTTAAGTTAAAAAAAGTTTAAAATGTATTCTTTAAAAAATAGCACCAAACTTTAAGGGTGCGACTTATAATCAGGAGCGTCCTATACTCAGGACAATACGGTATTTGTCCTTCAGTTCCCCAGTTCCCTCTTCAATAAGAGCTAGACAGACTGTCAGCCCTATAGATTGCTGTGGGGGGTGGCACCACACCCTCTTCAAGTTCCTGAACATTATGTTAGTCTGTTGCAGCCAAAACAAAAAAGAGTTGTGTATACTGCTGAGTCACATAATCTCTGTATTAGAAGAATGCAGGTGTTTGGGGTTTTTTTTACAGCATGTTTGCAATGATAACTTGACAGTCAAGCTCCTTTTAATGCAAGTAGGAATTTCAGACAAGAATTTACAGACAGAAACCTAATTTAAGCCAAGAGAAATGGAAGTGCCACAGAGCCAGCAATCAAATGCAAACTGATTTCCAGTGGAACACAAAAATGGTTCCTGTCCTCCTGAAGTCTGCCTTCAGCAAATTTGCTATACACCAAATACAGAAACTGTATTTTTTTCCCCTTTTCTGTTCAGACCGTGATTTTTCTCTAAGACAACAAGATAAAAGCCGAAATAGAAGAAGGGGGAAAGCTGTAAAAACTGAAAAGCATCTGCTGTATGACAACAAATATCTGACACTAGTTTATAGAGATAATCATGCACAAAAATAGTCATCAGTCTTTTCCAATTCACTGTCAGTGCTGGAAGCAGCAGGTCTGGGAACACCACTGTAGGAATATTAATTCAATTTGTTCATCTAATGGTTCCCATTAATTGCATATTTTTGGATCTGAATGTCATGAAAACTACAGTAATAGCATCAATGGGGGATTCAGGGGAGATTGAAAGGATCTGACAAGCTCTATCTCTGCTTTATCAAACAGTAAATAATCCAGGAGTCTCTGCTTAATGTCCTGATTTAATTTTGTACAGAAATATATGATATTTATTTACTCTATATGCTAACATCATCAGTACTAATGTTTATTATGCTTGCTACAGTATTAACGGTCCAATCCTATCCTCCTCCCCACCCACCCCGCTGATGCAGCGACACCAAAATGGATACCACTGCATCCTATGGTGGAGGGGCAGTTGTGGAGGGCTCCTCTGGGTAAGGGAACAATCGTTCACTTAACTGGGGGTAAGCCTCCAAAGCACGCAGGGGGCCGACTTAGACTTGTGCTAGCTAAATAGCTGGTGCAGCTCCACGTGGATCAGGTTCAGGAAGGGGGATAGGATCTGGCGGCCACTGATGCCGCTGAACCTGCCCTCTTCCCAGACCCATTCTGCCCATCCCCTGTCCCCTCCCCACCCCATTTTGCCTCCTCCCTGCCCCCATTTCACTCTTCCCCCACCTCTTGCTGAATTACCTGCTCCAGCAAGTGGCGGGGGATGCAACGAAGCAAACGGGAAGGCACATGCCTTCCCACCGGTGCTCCCAGCAGCGCGCTGCATAGCGTGCTGTCGGAGCGCCATTTATGACTGGCACTGACAGCTTTACGGCAGTCAGCGCCAGTGGAAGAGGAGGACCGACTCAGCCGGTAAGTATAGGGTTGGGCTCTAAGATCATGAAACAGAATAGGAAAGACTATTAAGAAAATAATATGCTAATATGTTGACAGCTTTCAAATATTTACAAGGATATCAGAAAGAAGAAGGGAGACAGTTTCCAAAGTCATGATTCTAAACCAGAGGAGGTAGATTTTCAGTAGGAATCTTCTAACAGTAAAAGCAATTGCCAAAAGCTTATCCCAAAGCAAAAAGCAATGAGATAAGCTAACGTGGGGAGGTGGTGGCATCTCCATCCTTTAAGGTTTTCAAAAGTATCTATGATACTCCTCCTCCATTTCTCTTTACTTCATCTGATCTTACCAGCTGCTGCCACTTCCTCTGCCCAGTTTTCACTGATTCCTGGGCTTTCACTTCTAGATGCTGCCTTCTCCATTCCTACATATCTCATAAACAATACAGTTTCTGCCCACTTCTGTCCATGTACTGGTTTCTACTTATTTTTTTTATTTTTTTTTATTTTTTTTCACATTTTTATACCGCCCTTTCTCCAAGGAGCTCAGAGTGGTGTACATATTTCCTCCCCTCCTTTTTGTCCTCACAACAACCCTGTGAGGTAGGTGGGGCTGAGAGATAGTGACTGGCCCAAGGTCACCCAGGAAGCTTCGTGGCTGAGTGGGGATTTGAACCTGGATCTTCCAGGTCTAAGTCCGACTCCCAAACCACTACACCATCCTGGCTTACATCTACTTACATCTCTATATGCATACTTGACAAGGAAATAAATTCCATTCTCAATGGTATCTGCAAAAAAAAAAAAAAGCCATAAAGCTGGTGTTAGTATTCCATCTAACAAGGAAAAATAATAGTTTTATTTCCAATCAATACATAACAAAGAACATAATGAGCTCTTATGTTCATACAAGTGAACATAATAGATGGTGTTCCCATTATAGGTGCTTGCTCAAGAATGATCTATCCAACCCCCTTTCTTTCATAAAGTACATTTAACTGGACCTTGTCATTTCCAGCCAATGACCTACTATGTCAGCGGTTTCCAAACTTACCTTGGTCACGGCACCCTGTCACACCACAGGAGGACGAGACAGCTGCTTCTTCGGGCACCACCATCTTGTCCGGGTCGAAATCATGCGAGAATCATGCAAGATCTTGCAAATTCTCACGAGATCTCAGCCCGGACAAGAAGGCGGCACCCAGAAGACAACTACAGAAAGCTACCATGGTTCCCCTGTGAGTTCACCAGGGCGCCCTGAGGTGCCACAGCACACAGTTTGAGAATCACTGTAAACATGGTAGGTTAGTGGCTGGCACTGTAATATCAACAAGACAACAAGCAGTGGTGTTTCTACGGTAGGGGCCCTACCGTTAAGTCGTGCCCCGTCCTAGTACCATGGTAACGAACCGGAGCGAGGAGGCCCCGCCCCCTCACCGGCGGAGCCATTCCGCACTGTGAAGGTGATGAGCAGGGAGTCTCCTGCCCGTTTGCCTTTGCAGCACGGAATGGCTCCACCGGTGAGGGGTCGGGGCCTCCTCACTCCGGTTCGTTACCATGGTACTAGGATGGGGCGTGACTTACGGTAGGGCCCCTACCGTAGAAACGCCACTGACAACAAACATCAAGACAACACCAGCATACAATCTGAATCCAAAACAGATTTTATGCTGGTGTCATCCTGATGTTTTCAAAAGAGCCATTTCTGATTTGTACCAGCAACAGGTAAGAGTTAGGCCCATATCTCTTCACAAATTTCCAAATAAAAAGCATAGATGTCCTACAAGGCAGATGACGTTACAGAAATTTTTGAACACTCACCAATAGATTCCCCATCATCCCAGAAGAGCGAACCAGAAGCTTCACCTTGTTCGTCCAGAGCAATAATGAGTCCAAATGCATTCCGGCGGCTATTGATAATACATTATTAATTTAAAATCAATGATGAAATGTGGAAGAGAGGTTAGTGTGAAACAAGAAGGGCCATGATCCAGCGAGCAGGAGCTATGTGACTGCCCAGCAACAGAGAGGAAAACTTTCATGGGCTTGCAGTTTTCTGTTTGCAATAAACAGCAATGTGGGATGCATGCATACACAGAGCACTAGATCAAATTCAAATGTTGCAATTTCTAATTAAATAAAATGTCTCTCTCACACACACCTGCCCCAATCACAACAGCAAAAACATGAGGGTACATCTGAATCACTGAGGAGACTTTCCTGTTTCCTGATCAAGAATACTTGCATCTACTCCTACTCTTTAGCATTTATTCATTTACATCAGGGGTGGGGAACCTCCGGCCCATGGGCCGTTTACGGACCCGAGGCGATCAGGTTCGGACCGTGCGAGACCGGTCCGGATTTGGCCTTAGCGGCATTCTGCGCATGTACAGAAATACCGATTTCAGAAGGGGTCGAGCAACCAGCCAAGGAGGAGGCGCCGAGGTGATGCGCAGAGCCGGCGACTTTGTCCGTTCTGAAAGCGGCATTTGAAACGTCGCTTTCAGAACGGGCCGAGCTGCTGGCCTAGGTCGGAGGAGCGATGCGCTGAGCCGCCGCCGGCAGCAGCCTCGGAGGTGACTAGGCCAGAGGAGTGACGCGCGGAGCCTGGAAGGTAAGGAGACCGATGGGGGGTGCACCCAAAAGAGGTAGGGGGCCCAAATCTGCGGGGCACCAAATTTGAGGAGGAGGGGCGCCAAAATTTCGGCAGGCCTAACGGCCGGCCCGCAACAAATTTTCCCCATGGGAAAATGGCCCTCCACCGCAAATAGGTTCCCCACCTCTGATTTACATACTAAAAAAAAAAACTTGCCAAGCCAGTTGTGTTGCATAAGTTAATACACTTATGGGGCTATGCAGACTTATGAAACTGTGCATTCTATGTGCAGAAAAGTCAAGTTGAGGCAAAACTAGCTTCCACAGTCCTCAAAAAGTCAAAGAGCAAACAACTACACACCAGCACTAAATTCACACAAGCAAATTCTGAGCATGTCCACTTGAGCCCAAACTGAAGAGTTCCAAAACGAAGAATAGCTAGATCTCAGTAAGATCCAGTGAAAAGAAAAATTGGTGAGAAGCTTCCAAGCAACCCCAAAGGGTAAAGCAATCTGCCCAGTTCATTAGCAGGCCTCTAGTCAGAGCTGGCCCATCCATGAGGCCAACTGGCAGCAGACTGCCGGGGCGCCTACTTCTGTCTGCCCGCTCACCTCCACTGCTCCTTCTGCCCCCAACTCCCTGGACTGGAAAAGGAAGAGGTGGACAAAACAAGTGCAGAGGAAGAAGAGAAGTGAGATAGAGGAGTAGAGGCTAGCATATCACCAGGTTGGGGGGGGGCAGCATCTGGCACGCTGCTCTCAGGCACCAGGGGGCCTTTGGTCAGCCCTGCATCTAGCCTTGCATCACAGGTGAGTGGACAAAGCAGGAAGTGTGCAAAGGTGAGTTTACTCTCATCACCATAGCAATTTATTACTAACCGATGCTTTGAGCTCTATACAAATACATTTCATCATAGCAACTATTTCAGTCCAATCTTGAATTGGATTATATTTTGCAAGTAAATGTGTTCGTTACCTCCTAGCAGTTCTTGTCGCTGGTGCTTGTGTTGGCAAAATGTGTCCTCCTCGGATAAACAGTGGGATTTTTTCCAAAGGTGCATGAACGCTGACATACTTATTATACGAAGAGTCTGGTACTTTATCACCCTACCAAAATATTGAACACAGTTGAGGAATCTTTCAAAAGCAATCTGGACAGTGCCTCAAGTTATTTAACGCATAAGTCTGTTTACACAAGAGGCACTTACTTCGTTTCCCCACCTCCACCTCTATTTCCTGCATTTCTAATTCAAATTTTAAAACCTGCACTGGTTCGAACTCTGTTTTTCCATTGTGCACCAGAGAACCCTGGGGTTCCTCAGAAGCCTATTAAGGGTTTGTCTATGACAGAGCTTCTCAAACTGTGGGTTGCAGCCTGATGTGGAAGTGGGTCGTGAGTTGGGCCCTTCCGTCCACCCTTGCCTTTGTTTGGCTCCAAATTGGAGTCAAAAGGAAGCCACACCTAGGTCACAACTGCTCCCGGCCCTGGATGGCCTCCGCAGGCCCCCAGAAGTGACTTCTAGATCACTTCCGGTTTTGCCAACACGACATCTGGTCACGTCAGGAGACCTCTGAGGCCTGTTGAGGTCCCTGGAGGCCGTCCAGGGCCTTGAGCAGTTGCAGGAGGTGGGTCGCGAGGACTGAGAACCCCTGGTCTAAGAGATTATCAGTAATGGTGAGGTGACAACTCCTCCAACACCACTGAAGTTCCCCTGCAACATGCAGTCAAAGGACTTTCCTTTATTGGTTGTGTTCTGAGCTGCATTTTCAGTTCATGCGTAGCAGCAGTGAGGTCCAACAGTGTGCTAATGCTCTGTGTGAACATCTCACGTGTGACCAAGACTATGGCTCAGAATCCTTACAAGATGCTGGGATTCAATGGCTGACAAGTTGCTGTGGAAAGAGTTCCCTCAACGTATCTAGTTTGAAAACCAATGGGCTGGAGAACATATCTGGAGAACATATCTGATTTTAAAATGTGCTTTTTATATTGCATCAACAACGTTTACAGATGACATGCTAAAGACTTGAGAGCAATCTTAGCATTACTTGTAAAAAAAAAAAGGCTAAGAAACAACTGAATTCTGATTCAATGTACAGCCTTGCTATTTCAGAGGAACTTCCCAGACCTCAGGGCCATGCTTCAGATACTAATCTGTGCTGAACAAAAGTGGGCACTTATTATTCTATACTGCTTTCTTTTGGAGATGGGGGGGGGGGGGAAACAGTAGAATACAGAGAAGAGAACCATCCTACACCTGTGTCATCCTCCCACATGTGTATGATGGATCGGCCAATAATCCTTAGGCACAGGACTGCCTCCCCCTTGGAAACTCTATACTGATAAAATATATTAAAGTTTTTAAGGGCTAATACTGCAGCTTCTTTTGTGCATTGTGAGATACTGTATTTGTTTAAATTTCTCATTGGGGAAAAACACAACCCTTGGAAAGAGTGCCAGTGGGAAATCCAGGTCAGGGAGATGGGAGTTCCTCCCATTAATTTGCAAAATGAAAGCATGATGCTCTGCATAAGGCACTTAATGTAATATATTACACAATATAACAAATTATAATAAGATGCAATGGATGGTCTGAAGCCAAGACTTGATGAGCAGCTCAGTCTCTTTCTGCTAACTAAATGTCTTTTCACAATTTGAGCGCTAAATTGCACAGTTTTCATCCCACCACTTTTAAATATGCAAACATTTATATGCTTATGAAAACTCTGGATTACGTACACGTTAATAAACATTTTTTAAAGTAGCCTGAACCATAAGAACTGCTTATGCAAAAAAGATTAAGGGTTCACCTAGACCAGCACCCTGTCTACAACAGTGGTCAACCACATGCCTTTGAGAAGCTCACATGCACTGGTGTCGCTGGCGTGGGGTGGGGGGGTGGACCGTCGGTGGGTGACGTGCGCAGAAGGGTGATGCGCACACCCGCGTGCGGCGCCCTCCGCCCTCCGGAGGCTCCGAGGCTGGGAGAAGGCCTCGGAGCGTCCGCTCGGGCCGGCGCTCGTGGGCCTTCTGATGAGGCCCACTGCATCACAACATAATTTATACCTTTTTTCGCACATGCACAAAAAAATCACGACGCGGCCTTGCGGCCACGCCAAAGATACAAATAGCCGTGTGTGGGGGTCACTAGGGTGACGCGCGCCCCACCCTGGGGCCACACGCGCCCTAGTGACACGTTGCTCACATGCAAAGCAAGATGGAGACGGCCATCTTCTATTGGCTCCCCAGCACCAGGCAATCAGAGACATATGGAAGTTGTATTTAGCTGCTATGGCTAACTGCTTTTGGCAGAGCCATCTTCATCTGAATTTGTCTAATCGTTTTTTAAAAGCCAACTACATAGTGGCCATCACCACCCTCATGATAGTGAATTCCACACGTTCAGCAGGATTGTGGTTGTTGTCATTGGATGTGTTGGAGGATTTCTGGTTCTTTGTTTATGTTTGTCTGTTTTTTTGATGTGTTTATGCCAATAAAGGTATCTATTACTACTTACGTTAAACATTTGTCATGTGAGGCAATATTTTTTGGGGTCAGTTCTGAACCTACCACTATAGTTATGGCTATGTATGGATATATTACAAACAAGAATATATAAAAAGACAACCGGAAATACTGTAAATTGTGCTGCTGGAACTCATGTTCCTGCAGCACAAGGTCCTTTATGGCGATGCAAAGGTTGGGCCACCACTGTGCGCTTTTTGGACCTCTGCTGCAAATGGGTAGTGGCACAGTGGCTCCTGAAGCCTTCTCCAGTGCTGGTAAAGTTTGCACCAGGATCCTTCTCCCCTTTCCCAGGCTGCCCCACCCCTTTTCTCTCCTCGGCCTTACGCCAGCAAAATGGCTGGCAGCCGCGTAGGTCCAAGGAGACCTATAGGCAATTGGGCAGCCTATCAGGGGGTAAGTAAAAACATTTTTTCCTTAGCTCCAGCTGGCTGTCAGATCACACACCACCACCGGATGCAGTACATGCTCCATCAGTGCGGCTGCATCAACATTAATGGTGGGGGATAGGATTGGGGCAACAACAGATTCCTTAAAATGCTAACCTTTTATATAGGAATTGAAGTTTTCACGACCACTATAAATAACTGAATTAAAAACCAGCTGCTGGTCGTTCATTAAAACAAAAAACAGAAACAGGCAAAGCCTGTTTGCCTGCTTCTGTTTTTTGTTTTAATGAACGACCAGCAGACCCTGGAAAGCTGGTTTTTAATTCAGTTAACCTTTTAGTTTAAAATAAAGATGATTGTGATTGAAAACTGGTCAGTTAATGGGTTTAGTAAAGTATGCTTCCCAGTTCTCTCATAAACAATTCTGGCTTACTAGAGATCAATGATATTTTACACAAACACTGGAAGTTATATATTGTAAAATGAAGTAATCTTTACAAATACAGACCGTATAGTAATCAAACCAGGATGCTTCTGGGAAGTATACATCCACTGATCTTGCTCCCTGTAACCATCAAGAAATAATTAGAACTTATTTATATATTTCTGATATATTAGAAATACACTAACTCAGTACTGGCATTTTTGTTTAGATATTTAAAATACACAATTGTAAGATATCGCTAGCAGTAAATTATGGTGAGATCCAGCCAACGTTTAGCATTTTACATCCCATTAATTTCAGCTTATACGTGTCCTATGAAATTAATAGGACATCTCTGGGAGTACTGTACTTAACTTGGGTGGATCATATCCTTAGCTTTTTAAACAAAATGAGTGACTTCTTCAAAACTGCATAAAGATATAATTTTCAAAAATGGCGAAATGACAAAGGCCAAGACTAAACGGCAGCTCTGTGTGCTAGGTGAGAATGTCAGGAAAGCAGGTGCCCTCAAAATGTAGGGCCCTTTTATTGTTCAAACACATTTCATATGTGTTTCATAGGGCAGAGGGGTCAGTAGAGACGCCACCTTGCAAGCTTGAAAATCGGTGAACGGCAAGTTCGAGACACGCCGCCGACAAAAAGCTGTGAAAGCCTCCGTGAGGAGCGATAAGAGCTCCCAGCTGCGTCGGTCAAGTGTGGGAGGCGACAGCCAGTGGAAAAAAGCCAGACTGCAAAAGGATCTGGAATGTAGCTGTTCACGAAAGATTGGACATTTATATATTGTTTAAAAAAAAAAAAACACAAACCATTGGGGGGGGGGTTAGGAAAGCCTGCCCATGTACACAGCCTTGAATTAAAGTCAGGGGAGAAATCCAATGACCAAGAAAGGTGGTATATAAATACTGTATATTATTATTTATTATTTCAGCCTTCACCATGTAAATGGCAGATCCTACAATCTTATCCTGTGCTCATTCTGTGGCTGGATGGAGGAAGTGGGAGATGGAGGGGGAGGATCAGCATGGGATGGAGCCACCAGCACATCCAAATATGTGGAAGTTGATTCATATCCATATATGATTCATATCAATCCAACCCCAACGTACCAAAACTGAATTCAGTAGCATTATTTCTTAGTATATGGTTTTAGCCTCATAATCATTGGAGCCCAGGACTTATTTATTTAACTTCCCTATGATCACAATTGTCGCTTGAGTTAATCAATGTCAGAGACTGATGGCAGAATCTATAGAATCCCTATGCCGGAGCAGTGCCCACTGCGCCGGTCTAGGGTGTCGCAAATGTGCTGTAAAGCACGTTTGTGGCACCCTGTGAGTAGGCAGTGCCTGCAGGAAGGCCTGCGCCATCCTGCCAATGCTGAACCCCACGCACCGGAGCAGGTAGGGCCTCTCCGAGTGGCATGGGGGCTGAGGGAAGGTGGGGGTGCATAATGAGGCGGGGGTAGGCAGGGAGGGTCCAGGGGAGGGATTGGCAGCCTCGGCATGCACCTTATCCTATCGCCCCCTCCCAGGCTTGAAAGCCCAACACAGGTCTTCTTGGTTCTGCGCCAGTGATTAAGTTGGCGCAGACCCAAGTAGCCCCATTGTGCGTGCTGGGGGTTTCCCTGGGTAAAGGGAAAAATGCCCCCTTACCCTGAGGAGACCTCCAGCCCACTCCTATCCAGCGCTGGATACAGTGTGGGCCACTGGATAGGACTGGGCTGTAACTGTCAGAGACATTGGCAGTGAGACCCAGCCACTTAAGTCTCCGAACCGCTGTAGTAGTTTGCTAGAGGAAGAAGCAGCTCAGTTGCTCTCTGCTATGCTTCAGTACTGCTGCCATGAACAGTCAAGAGATAATATTCTACCTCAGTGAACTAGGAGCCAATGGAGTTTCACTCTAGCTCAATAACACTCACCCAGCAACTCAGGCCCACATAATGTTTAAAGCACTATTAGGCCTGATGGGCTTTGTTTTTCTTTAGTCAATACTAAAGCAGCTGGATCAGCCCCCCCCCCACCGGAGAGCAATTTACAATAAGGAGGGTAGGAAAGCTTTAGCCCGCCACTCCTCCCCCTCTACTGTGGTGTCAATCTGAGGGGAGCCCTGATCCAGCTGTTATTAACTAAAGAAGAACTAAGCCCGTAAAGGGCTATAACCCTTTAGATGCTCTGTGTAGTTTGATCCTGAGGCTGAGCACAGGCTGAACTCTCCAGCTGCCCATCCCTGCTCTCCACTTTCTTGGCTGGTCTCCAGACTGTCAGTCCTGACAAATAAGTATTTTGTTTTAAGTGAAGCAGATTTATAACGCAATTATTTGAACCGCTATACAAGGGAAATGTAAGGGCAGGGCCCATTGAGTACAGAAAGTTCATGATTGCGTTTTGTACATACTGTGGTACTCTTACAGTAATTTTAATGTATTTTAATGTATAATTTATACAAAGAATAATTAATACATGAACCCATATTCATTGTGGTTCAAATCTTTTCCCAGTGCCTGGCAGCATACAGAGAGTTTTGGTTTTTACACTGCAAGATTTGAATCTGCTTCGTTATTCTGCTTCTGTTTTTCCATGTCGTTTCTTCTCTGGCTAAACCCCAGCAATCTGATTACCAGAAACACAAACACACATCTCCAAAGGGAGGCAAAAGTTATAGGAGATTTTGCTAGCAAGTGGATGTGAGTTAGGTATTCAGGTCATTACTTTTACTTGGAGTCACTCTCTTCTATAATTGACTAGCTCTAAGATTCAATTTCTTTTTATAATTGACTGTGATCATGCACCAGCATTGTCGGCATGGACAAACAGAAGTTCATCCTTCATCTACTTGAAAGCCATGAATGATATGCCAATCTTTGCTTCCAATATCAGAGCATTTAAAAATAGCACTGTACTTGCCTCATGAAGAACTGGAGCGATCATAAGTGCAGATCCCCACAGAAAAGCGGTGTCTATTCCATGGGTCTCAGGGTCCGCTGTAAATCTAGGTTAAAAATTAAGCAAAAAATTGCTGAATGCAAATTGTGTTCTTTCCAGGGACCAGTGAATGACTAGATTTCACTATATGACTTGTTGTTGCCCTATATGTTGTGCTATAGAACTTCTGACTGTCAGAATTGTAGGCAGATATGGGGTTTGTGTGTGTGGCTGACTGGCTTCTATGGGGTATATAGGCTCCTCGTCCATAGTTCAAACATTGTAAAAATGGATATACCGAGACAAGGAAACTACAATAAGAATGTTTATTAGAGAGTTGACACGCTCAGGAGAAACTAACATAGTGACCCAAGGAGTGCGTGTGAGAAATCACAAGGAAAGAGGGAAAAATTCCCTTCCCTCAGGAGAAACTGTGGGGTGCAACTTGCAGTGGCACATAAGTGGAGAGGGCATCAGGAATGGCAGAGGATGGGAGTATTTTCCCTACCCATCCACAATGCAATAGTGCTAAACTGCTTAGCTCTCACCCTCTCCGACAGGGCTGGCCCAAGACATCCTGATGCTAGATGTCCTTTGCAGCATACCAAACTGCAAACTGCATCAAAGATTACCTTTGCAGCATACCGAACACCACCACCCCATTACCTGATGTGCCAACCTCTTCTCCTCCCTCTCTCCAATGTTCTAGCTCAGCAGCACTCTCCTCCCCTCCACTCTTCCTCTCTGTCTCTCTCTCTTCTGTTTCCAATTCTGGCAATGGAAAGAGAACGAGGGGCAGTGGAGGCAAGTAGGCAGATAAGAGTCACCCACCAATCTGCTACCTGAGTCTACCGCTTCAGTTGGCCTCATGGACGGGCCAGCCCTGCTCTCTTGCAGCACAGTGCAAGGAAAGGCATAGAGTTATTTTTAGAAAAACTGGGATGGGGTGTGTGCATTTGAGAGCACACACCCTTGATCCTAATTTCCCCCACTCCAAGGATCTTAGGGAGCCTGCCTTCTTCAAATCTTCAAAGTTTAAATGGGCTTTGCAGGTGGAGCATTCACTAGGATTGGAAAAAGCACTGAGTTAGTCTGCTTCTAACTAATCTCCACAAAGGACTGTTTAGTCTGCAAAGGGAGAAGACTACCTAGCACCTTATAGGAAGGGGTGCTAACCAGGGTTTGGGGATATGCGCTACTTGCCCCCATGAGGATGTAGGATGGAGGGAAGCAAGCGACAAGCCTCACACAGTACCCTGTCTCCCTACTGGGGAGGTTGCTTACTTTAGGGGGGGGAGACTAATATTTTGTGCATATCTGGGGATTTCCCCAAGGCATGAAGAAATCCTTGACTTTTGTTTTAATGATCAACTCGGGGGCACCTACATTGCCAGTGGAAGGAATGGTTCTCAATTAATTGAAATGTAAAAAATACAATTCCAAACGATTACTACTACTACTACTACTACTACTACTACTACTACTACTACTACTACTACTACTACTACTATGAGGAGGAGGAGGAGGAGGAGGAGGAGGAGGAGGAGGAGAAGAAGAAGAAGAAGAAGATTTATATACGGCTTTTCAATGAAAATTGCACTACGTGATTTACACAGAAAAATAAATGGTTCTCCGTCTCAAAAGGACTCTCAGTATAAAAAGATGCAGAAGAAACACCAGCAAAAAGCTACTGGAAAATCTGCTGCGCTGGGATGAAGATGCACAGTCATCCTTATGCCATGGCAGAGAGCTACTGCTCTGTACAGCATGTGTTTGTCAAAGCACAGGTCTCATGGGTATCTGCTTACAAAGATAACTGCTTAAAAAGATAACTGTTTCCCCTCCCTAGGAGTAACTCATGAGTAACTGACATGTTTGGATGTTCCTCGTGACATACCGGTAATGTTAACAGAAAGTTTCATCTCTGAAATATTGAGCTTTTTTTCCTCTGGCAACTGCTTTTGCTGAATCATTTATAGTATGCTAGAGCTGTTGGTTTTCACATATGCTGTCCTTTTCAGTTATGCTACTCTTGGTATATATAATTCATATGACAAAATGATATTAATCCTAGTCCACATACTTCAGAACACCCCCCTTTTTTTTAACCCGCTCCTTCAAAATTCACAAACTATCTTCCAAACTGATGAGAGACATCTTCATTTCTCTTTAACCGGTATCCAGAAACTTGCTAGAAACGTAATTATAGTGTATTCTATATGAACATTTACTTGAGAAATGAAAGCAGAAATGCAAAACACGCTACACAATGACAAGTGATAAATGTGAATAAAATAACTTGCATTATTCATCATTGCCTTCTTATACAGCATCTTAAAAAAAATTCCATAGTCTTTAAAGCCTTCCTAGATGTTTAGCAATAACTTGATAGGCTTATTTGGTGGGGGTGGGGTAGGGAGAGGTTGCAGTTCCTTCATACAAAAATGAGGCACTTTCCCCATTGTTTTAAAAGAAAGGAAGCAGTAGTGTAGCTAGAGGGCGACTCCCCCCCTTCTAGCTATGGTACTGAAAGGGCTGGATTTTTGTAATAATGTAAACCATAGTTTCTCAAACTGGTAGGTCGCGACCCACCAGGAGAAAAGGGGTGGGGACAGCATGATGCCAGCAATCCCGGGGATTGCCACTGGCGGAGAAAAAAGGTACTTTTTGCACTTACCGAGGATCTTGCAGCCCTCCGGATGGTTCGGAGAGGCCCACACTCCCCTCTGCAGGCCTCCCTAAGCTGTAGATCACCGCTCTGCGGCGATTACGAAAACTGGAAGCGGTCATAATCGCCGTTCTGTGGTGATCTACAGCCCAGGGAGCCCACAGAGGGGAGCGTGGGCCTCCCCAAACAATCCAGAGGGCTGCAGGACCCCCAGTAAATGCAAAAAGTACCTTTTTCCCGCCAGCGGCAATCCCTAGGATCGTTGCCACCGCTGACCCCACCCCTGCAAATACTCAAAGTTCTCCCCACCTCACGAGGAGAACTTTGAGAACCACTGATGTAAACCAAGAAGAAACTTGCTACTGGGCATCAGAAACACTTGCCCACCTTCCATAAGTCACCCAGGGATCTACCACTAGATCTTGATCTACATTCTGTCTGTCCCTGCACTATAGGATGCAGAAAGACAAAATAGGGCATTTTGCCCTATATGCCCTCTGCCTACGTGAGCCCTACCTGAATTCTGGAGCCTGGACATTGGTGTCACCAGATCAGGACTTCTGTTTTTCCCACTTATATCACTTATTACCAGTGTTTGTGCAACAGGAACCAATTGCACAGTGGCACATATGTGACACTGTTAGCCTACTTTTAAATAAAATACATTCATATACAGGTTGAGTATCCCTTCTCCGGACTGTTTGGGACGGAAATTTGTCTGGATTTTGGATTTGTCTGGATTTTGGAATATTTGCATACATATGAGATATCTTGGGGATGGGACCCATGTCTAAACACAAAATTCATTTATGTCTCATATACACCTTATACACATAGCCTGAAGTTAATTTTATACAATATTTTTAATAATTTTGTGCCCCAGCATGCCTTGGGATGTGCCAGTCAGGTGCTAGAAAACGTTTTGGTGGTGTTTTTTTTTTTTTAAAGTTATAGCCCCCCAAATGTCTCGATTTCGGAATAGTCTGGATTTCGGATGTCCGGATAAGGGGTAATCAACCTGTATAACATTATTTATGTTGATTTTGGGGGCCTCTTTTTTTAACCTTTGAAAAACTGTTGTGTCACCAGTATTTCAAGCCTGTGTGGCAGTAGTTCCCAAGGTTTAATAAAGAGGATCGACTCACTGTGGGGGCAACCCACAACGTTTTATATTTGCTTCAGAATCTGAATCTCCCTTTTACATCTAGCTGCTCCCCCAGAAATGAAATCCCATTCACCAGCCCTCTGTGCTGCACTTGTCTTTATAGAAAATGCTGTCAGCCTAGTTGTGTGCGCACACGAGATAAGCTACGCATGATTCTGAAAAAAAAAAATTCCACTCAAGTTTTAAAGGGAAACTGGAGTTAGGGCAAAGGATAAAACACCCCCTCTCCCCACATATCAAACTTACTCTGTTTTCTAAAATAATTGACAGTCGGTGAGGTTATATTGAGCAGAGGGTGAATCTGCTTGAGGGCTTCCTTCGGGCATCTTTCTCTATTTAGCTGTGCCAAGCGCTCTTCAGAGAGAAACCTGGCTGAAAGCATTGAAAGACCGGATTTTTGTTGTTGTTGTCTTCTGAGTGAAGAAGAAACAACTCACTCCCCTCTCCTTTATTCAGACAGATAAGAAGCATATGGAGCAGAATTTGATAAGAAAGAGCATTTATGAAACATGCCTGCCATGGAAGCGTAATGGGCTTGGGTCAACAGTTTCAAAATCTACATAATATTACAAAGAGGGCTGCCTGCATGTGGTTATTGCGAGAATTACTGGGGGGGGGGGAGGCTTCCAAATGGCACAGTTGCACCATAGTATTAGTATGCAACAGGGAAGTAACCGTGACATCTGTACGGTATTATTCTTTGTAAGGCAGTCAATAGTGAGACTGTGCACTTAACGCCGCCAAGAGCAGAGCTTTCCCTTTTTACAGTCTGAGATGAAAAGTCCAAGTAGCCACACACATCAGCCACCTCTGCCTGCTGCCTCCACTGCCCTTAACAGAAGCTGAAATCTGCTTTTACCTCTTCATAAGACTGCCTCTGGTTACTAGCAAAGATCTGTTGTGAGTCTACAAATAGGTGTGTGAGGCTGGCATGAGTCCACTGGCGTTGCTAGTGTGTGGTGGGCGGGCGCTGGGAGGTGACACGCGGGAGGGGGTGACGTGCCTCCTGCTGCATCACCCCCGGGATAGGGTGACGCGCCAGCAGGCCAAGCCGCGTCTTCCTCGGCGGCTCAAACGCTTCTAAGTAGGCCAGGCAAGGCTTCGAGCGGCATGTGCACAACGCCGCTTGAAGCCTTGCCTTCAGAAAGGCCAAACAAAGACCCAATCGGGTCTTCGTTCATCCTTTCTGAGGGCAAGGCTTTGAGCGGCGTTGTGCGCATGCACCGCTCAAAGCCTTGCCCGGCCTACTTAGAAGAGGCCAAGCCGCCAAAGACGCGGCTTGGCCTGCCGGCGCATCACCCTCTCCCCGGGCTGGCTCGTGACGCCGCTGCATGAACCTGATTCTCTGTGCAGACCAGCATCACTGTCATACAGTTTGTCTCCATACCACTACAAAACCCAGGGTTATTCAAAATGCATGGTTCAAAAGTAAAGCTGATTTATTCCTAAATGAACTGACATACCACAACCATCATGACGTGAAAAGAAAGAAAAACTGTCCTGTTTCACATACACACTACAAATGTTCGATGTGAGCACTATAGCTACAATGGGGCGGGGGGGGCAAACAGCCACGGTCTCCTTGCAAGGAGCATTTGCCTCCTCTTGCCCCATTGTAGCGACACAAGTGCCCACATCTTGTGTAGCTACAAAAAGTATATATTTTTATTTTATTATAATACATTAAAAAAACAAAAAAAGAAGAAAAGTACAGAATAACAGAAAAGATTCGGATTAGCCACTAACATTTATACTTAAATTAATTCTTATAATTACTTGTACCATGCCTAATTGCAGAGTAATCTATTCTTATAGTCATACATCAACTAACCTAATATTACCCTTGATTAAAAATGACCTCAATTTCTTACTATTTAAATCTAAAAGCAAATCATCCTACTCAACAAAGCCACATATCATTAAATCATTCTTATTTTCCCTTACATGTAAGTTTTTATGTCTTTTCATGTCATGACGGTTGTAGTATGTCAGCTCATTTCAGAATAAGTCAGCTTTTGCACCATCCTTTTTGAATAACCCTGTATTTCATTAATGGTTACTTGTGATCAGGGCCAGCTCTAGGTTTGAGGAAGGCCTCAGAAAAGTGGTCCCTCTCCTCGATGGTCCCCCAAGATTTATACAGTGGGGGCAGCAGGACTTACCTTGGGGGCAGCAGCAAATCATTTTTCCCTTTACTTGTTTTCAATTTTCACGCAGCCAAAGTCAATGGGGAAAACAAAGCCCTATACAACTTTGAGAGTTACCAAAACCAGCCACCATCTTGGTTTCCTCACAAAGCCCCTAAAAGCGCATCATTCAAGGGCATTTTGGGTGGAACAAATGGTGGCTGCCTGCACTGACGTGGCATTGAGGGCATTATGGGAAATCAATATGGTAGCAACTAGCCATACAGTGCCAAGAGGAGTAAATAAGATTTTAGATTTTCATGGCCAGCAGCGATTAACAAAGAATGAATGACAGATATGGTATTGAAAGCCATGATGTTAACGATTTTTATTGATTAAAACATGGCTGATAAAGACGTATTCTAAGGCAATAAAATCTGGTTTAAGAATCAAAGTAAAACCGACGTTTCGCTAGGTAATATTCCTAGCATCTTCAGGGTAAAAGCACACAGGAAGCAGTGCTTCAAGTGGTCTTTCTTTCCCAGTCCTGATCTTAACTGGCCACAAGAACTGAACGGAACCTTTAAAAAAAAATATCCGGTAATGTTTCTCACTGTTGTTAAGCTACAGTTGCATCTTTGCTCTTCAGTTTTTCTTAACAAGCTGCACACATAAGCCGGAACCGTCTAATAAGTTGTTAAAGGTTTTGCGGAACAAGCTGTCAATTGACTTTATTAAGTGAAGAAGCCCAGATCTTATCTAAAAAAGTGATTTCTTCCTTACGGTTCAGAAAGTGCCCTCTGTGTTTAAATATCTCAAGTGCTTCCCGATGAAGCCTCTGTCTAAATGATGTTTCCTGTACTAATTTCTTGGTACCTTCAAAATTAATGTTGCGCCCTGTGGTTGCCGAATGTTCAGCTAATGCTGAGTGTTCTAAGTGACCACGTTTGCAAGCTCCTTCATGCTCCTTCACTTCATTAATAGCCCTCTTTGTGGTGCCTATGTAAAATTTTCCACATTCACACGGAATGCTGTAAACCCCTGGAGTTGCTAATATGGGTCTCCGATCTTTTGCATTCCTTAGGTGTTCAGATAATTTCCTAGTGGGTCTAAAATCGTTCTTATATCATGTTCTTTGAATACTTTGGCAATTCTGTCAGTTGTCCCTTTAATATAAGGGCAACATCCCAGATGAAGAAAAGAAAAACTTTATTTGCCTGCCTTATATTAAAGGAACAACTGATAGAATTGCCAAAGTAATCGGAGAACATCCATTTGTGTGGAAGTTTCTATTTGATGGGGCAGTTTCCATTTGTTTGGAAAGTTCTGTTTGTGTGATTCTCTGAGCATCTGACTGGTGACTAAAGAAAACAGGATGCTGATTCAGAGAGATCTTGTCCTTTAGTCCCATCCAGCAGGACTCTTCTTATATTCTTAAGCTGCTACCGCCAATGGCTTGATACATGGAGCAACCACTACATGGATGGTTTCTCAAGAGGTTTCCACACCATTGTTTCTATGACGTACACTTAACCTAGAAGCCTTTAGAGCAGGGGTGCACAACTTGGAAGTAGGTGGGGGCCAAAATGAATAGGCCAAACTTCTCCGGGGCCGCACAGGGGGCGTGTCAAGAAACCGTGATGTCACTTCCTCAGGAAGTGACATCACAGGGGGCGTGTCCAGGAACCATGATGTCACTTCCTCAGGAAGTGACATCACAGGAGGCGTGTCCATGAAAAGCAACATATTAATAAATAAATAAAGATATTGATAAAGAAGAAACTCCAAAAGTCATGTCTTGTCTAAAAGTCATGTAGCTGGCTGCAATGTGAACAACACCTGTTTGGATTAATAAAAGGATTCTGTTCAAGTTTTTCTGTTGGATGGCTAATCAAGGTGCCAAACTCACTGATTCTTCCCTCTAACAAGAACTTCTCTTGAACAAGTTTGAACAAATTACCTTTTTGATGTTGACAAACTTCTTGTGGCAGCGAGACTGTGTCAGCACAACTTCCAGGAGAATGAGAGAGCTGCTCTTGCAAGGGTGGCGGGAGGCGGCGGCAAATGCTATTCAGCCTGAGCAGTTTCAAGCCGCCCATGCTGGGGAATTACTGTAGTCTAGCTACGGCTCTTAGCACTGTCACTGGCGCTGGCTCTGTGTGAGTGAGTGAATGAGTGAGTGAGCGAGCGTGTGCGTCGGGAGAGGGGAGGAGGGGGAGGCTGCAGGCAAGGGAGCTGAGCTGGGAGTTTTCAAGTTACTTCGCTCCAGCCCTGCGCACAGCAGAGGCAGACGAGGCTGCCTGTGGAGGGAGGGAGAGAGCGAACGCGCGCTTATTGCCTGCCTCAGACGACACACACGTAGCAGCTCGGAACCCTTCTTTGGAGCTCTTTTAAAACCACCTCCCTACATCGCTAGGAAACCGGCGCCGCAAGTCCACTTGCCTCCATCCGCAACCCACTTACTACAACCAAACCCAGCCCCCTTCGGCCGCCACCCTTTATTGATCTTGCTCCAGCCGTCCTCTCTCCAATCAAACCAAAACACCCTCAACTGCTAATTTCTCCTTTTCTCACACACACACACACACACACACACACACACACACACACACACACAGAAGCTCTGGCAGGCGCAAGCAGCACGCGCTTGGCCTTCTTTTGCAGCACGTACCCGCCGGTTGTTGACCTGCCACACGGGCACGCACCCTCTCCAGCTCGCGCGGGGAAGGAGGCAACAAGGGGGGGAGGAGAAGAGTGACGTTCGTGACGCTCTGGTGGTGGGACTGCTGAGCGGCCGCAGCCAGCTACATGCGGCGTTCCGTGAGGCAAAGGAGAGACAGCTCTGTATTCCAGTGAAACGTCAACTAAATGTACTGGGCAAATCTTTCTTAATATTTAACAGCCCAATCCTGTAGCTGCCATGATCACCGCCCGGCCGGAGCCAACACTCAACTGCTTCCGGAGGGAGGGAGGGAGCTCAGGGAGCCTGCGCCGAGGAGAGAGCCTCCCCTGGGCCCCTCCTCCCCTGGACTCGGCAATCTCCCTTCGGCAATCACGCGCACGCGGCTCATTCGGCTCTTGGCTGAACGCCAGGAGACTCAGCTGATTGGCAGCGATCAAAGCGCCCCCTGGAGTCTCCTGGCGCTCGGCCAGGAGCCGAATAAGCCGCGTCAGGAGCAGAATGAGCGGCAAATCACATGGAAGAGCGGGCACGGAGGATTTCCTGTGGCCTGCGAAGAACTTGGGGATCCCAGAGAGCGCCCGCTCTGTGGGATCCCCGATTTCTTCGCGGGCCACGGGAAATCGTCAGGCGGTCGCATGCGGCCCGCGGGCCGTATGTTGTGCACCCCTGCTTTAGAGCATTCTCTGGGCCTACACAACTTTAAGTCTTCATATTATCTAAAAAATATTCCTATATTATTATATTCTGGATGAAACTGAACAATGCCAGCTGCATTGTCCATCCTTGTTTTGTCTTAATTCCATTTAGAGACCCACAAACAGATGTTTGTGACTTAGCAAGCCTCTCACTAACAACCCCCCCCTGAATTATAAAATGTGCATTAGCAACTGATCGTATCAAAATGCTTGTAAATATTATCTTTCCACTATAGTCTGCTATCGCTACACTAGAGAAACACATGTACGAAATCAACAAAATGATTGCTAAATAACATATGATGAAAAATACACGACAGAGAAAAAAGAATTGGTCACTTACTCATGCATTAATCCTCGGGCCACTGTATTACCCAAGGTATGGGCTTCAAAGAATAGAGTGTATAAGTATGGCAGGAGAGAGTATCTAATCTGTAGTACGGATCGTGCAATCGTAGCAAACTCAATCCCAAACACTGCAGGATCTTGTTCCTGTAAAATAACAGCATTTGGGTTTGATCATCAAGCTGACACATTGATTTATCAAAAGAGGTAACATTTATAGGTTTAAAAGCCATGTAAAAATATTTTTTTAAAAATTCAAAATGCGCAAGAATTTCAACACGTTTAAAAGCACACACATACAATTACACACAATTAAAACTATTGAAGCACCACACACGTATTAAAAATTTCTTAGAATCCGACGTTTGGTCCTACGCTAAGCACTTTGACTAGGAAACACAGTGAAAAGGACTGTGTGAGGTGTAACTACCAAGCGGAGAACGAAGCTGACATAAAAGGAAAAACAGTACAAAAAAGCGCGGGAAACAGGGTAGCTGGCAATTACCGCCGGAAGCGTTCAGCAAGAGGTAACCCCGAAGGTAATTATACGAAGGTAACCCCGGTGATTATACGACTGTCAAGCAGTGAAGATTGCGTTGACCAAAGAAAGGTCCTTGAGCAGAAGCGGCTGCAAGTCTACATACTTTTGGTGCTCTTTAAAATTGGCACCCATATTTGGCACCCATACATTTTAACAAAGGAGAGTTATTGCTGCCTATTAAGCAATGATTGATGTTTCCTTTGCGTAATCGCCATGGCTTCTAGGTTCTGTTTCTGTCTCTGTCTTGTTTCATTAAATAAAACCTGTGTTTTATCAAATAAAATCTTGTGCCCTGTTTTCATAGCATGCTGAGCAAGTGATGTTTTTTATTCTTGCACATTTTTTAAATTTTTAAAAATATGTTTACATGGCTTTTAAACCTATAATTTTTACCTCTTTTGAAAGTACCGGTATATCCAGCTATGAGAATATCCATGCTACACATTGATTTATATTTACAAATTCAAGTTTAAACCCTCCACCCTCATCCTGGAGGCTTATAGCAGAAAGAAACATTTGGATATTCATCTATTAAAGACTGTATTAGACAAATTGCAAATTGAAGAAGATTCTTTCATGAGGATACTGACTGAGGGAAGCAGCCAGCATGCTATAAAGGTTAAGTGTAGGACTGAGACAAGGGTGAATGAACGAGGTTCAAATTCCTATTGAGCCAGGAATTCACAGGATGGCTTTGGGCCAATCACTTGTTGTGAGGATAAAAATGGGGCAGAGGACCATGTATGATGCCCTGAACATCTGGGAGGAAGGATGGGATACAATGTCCTCCTAATCTATCAGTAGCTACTAATCAGGATGGCTACATGTTGCTGTCTGGTTCAGAGGCAGAATGCCTCTGAATACCAGTTGCTGGGAAGCAACAGTGACAGCCATTTACCTACACACATGGGCTTCTCGGGGGCATCTGGGTGCCCACTGTGGGGATCAGGATGCTGACTAGATAGGCTTTGACTTTGGGCTTTTAATAAGCTGGTTATAGTTTGACTGTTAACCTGTCTAGTTGTCACGTCTGATCACTTGCAGGCACTGCTCCGATTCTGATTGTAAATAAGAGCCCCTGGGGTTCACTCTGAAGCACTTTAATAGAGACGACGACAACAACAACAACAACAACAACAACCAGGCAAGCAATAACAGTCTGAGCCCTTTAAATCCTGCCTAGTAAAGGCAGGTTACTGGAGGGTGATTTCACCAGAAGTGTCTAATTAAGGGATAAAAAGCAGCAGCTTCTGGACCACTGTATTGTTGGATTCCAAGAGCTTTCTACAGGATGCTCTGAACCCCCTGAAAAAGCCAGTCAAAGGTACTGGATGAAACACTGGGAGACTGTAAGAACTTTGTTGCTATACAACTTTGGGAGTTACAAAAAAAAAAACCCTTTTGTTTTAGTGTTTTAACTCTTATCTGTTTTACATGGCTTTTAAACCCAAAAACTTATATTGTCAAGACTCCAGCGGCCATGAAAGTCTCGACAATCGCTGCTTACCTTCTGTTCAAATGCATTATGGTTTCTGGACAAGGGATAGAATGCACCAAGCTGTGTCCAACGTAAGCAGAGTTCAAAGGTTGTATCAAAGTGAAAGCCACAGATATCAGCACCAACCTGTAAAGACAGATTTAAATTACAAAAGTGCTCCCTAGCATGAGCAACTGCTGCAAAGAATGTCACAATCCACTTGGATAAAATGTCTACTACAAAAGGTCAACTGTAGCTAGCTATATGCATTCATCCATTTCCATAGAGGTATCATTATGTACTGGTACTCTTCCTTTCATGCACAAAGATCTGCACCTTCCTTGGGAATGAATGAGCCAGCCAGAGGTCTGGTATATTTCTGTGTAAACACAGTGTATAACTAAAACATTTTTTGACTACTCAGATTTGGAAAAAATGCTCAAAAATACAGATAGAGTGGCTTGAAAGTGCCTTTCGACTCAGGAAGTCACCTGTGTCAGTTTTAACCATGGCAGCAAACCTCTTGCAATGAACATGACTACTATTTTTTCTCTGCTTGCTATGGTTTGGCTGACCTGAAAGACATTTCATTTTTAAAAGGGCAAATTCTCCTTTTAGGGGAGTCAGTGATGCTATTCAGTTCTATTTCATATTACTGACATGATTTTTTGAATTTGAATGGGTCTTTCTAATGGTGCAAGCCATGGGAAGATGGTACTCTGATCAATTAGGATCTTTCACGTTCCTCTTTTTCAGAAGTTTTCACTGTCATGGTTGAAATCATATGGAAGCTGCTTCACTCAAAGACCTTTGCATTCAGAAAGGCACCCACCTAGTTTGCTTTCCTGCCTATGATTTATGTGTGACATCTGAATCATACCATATTTAAACAGATCTGAAAACAGTCAGCTCCTGCTCCTTATATTTTTTTTTCTAAAGTTGCGTTATTACTTCTCAACTTAGGAACACTCCCAAAGCAGTGAACATAATAAAACCACTAAAAATATGACAATTAAAAATCAAATAATGCAAAACCTATGTCAGCATGATACAATAATAATAATAATAATAATAATAATAATAATAATAATAAGGCGATAACAGTGTAAAAATAGAGGATAAAATAGTAGATTGAAGTCAGCATTTAAAAAATAAAATCAGTATTCTGATCTATAAAAGCAGTGGTTCCCAAAGTGTGAGGCGTGGCTCCCAGGGGAGCCAGGAAGTGCCACAGAATCCTCTTGGAAAACAGTGCAATGCCAATTGGCAGGCATCAATATACAGTAATGTAATGGGGAGCCGCTGCCAATGGTCAAGGGAGCCGCAGGTCAAAAAAGTTTGGGAAACACTGTATAAAAGGCTCAGGTAAACAAAAAATGTCTTCACCTGGTGTGTAAAATGTAGCAATGAAGGCACCAGAAAGATCTATCGGAGAGCTCATTCCATAAACATCATGCCACCATTGAAAACACAGCACCAGCATCAGCTGCCTCATTTCTGAAGGATGTCCAAGGAAGGACTTTAATATGTGGGCAAGTTCATATGGAAATAGGTGGTCCTCCTTTTATTTCTGTATTAGAGGAGGTCTTGCCAAATAAGCATCAAGGATGTCCAGTGCGGGGGGGGGGCAGGTGGGGCAGAACGGCTGCCCTGCCGCCATCCATGGACAATGACTCACCTGCCGCCCCGCACCACACATCCCTGATAAGCATACCTTTGTAAGTAAAATATTCGTGGCCATTTTGGAACATGTACAAATTATTTCCTTGCTGCCTGAAGAATCACTTACTTGTGGAATTCCAAAGAGATTAAACTCCAATATTCCAATTATGGATGTGTGCATATCTTCCCACAGAGCATGGTTGTCCCCTAGCCAGTGAGCTGCATACTTTCCATTTCCAACAAATGTAGAGCGACTCAGCACAAATGGTCTCTTTCCTGTGGCTTCCTTGATAGCACTGAGGATGAAAAATACACCAAAAATCAGCAAAGTCCAATGAAGCCATTTCATAAAAGATTTTTCATCCTTTTAGCTTGAAGTACAGTAGTAAATAAAACTGGAACACAGACCAAGCTTCAAACAAAACATTGAGATATTTGCAGTTGTCTAATGTAATCCTCTTTTGACTTTGGATTTCCCGTCTTGGTGCAACACAATCATTTCTCAATGAAAATTCATTTACCAGATTACCAAATATTTTAGATACAACTGCTTGTTGAACAACAAAGTTACTGGATAGAAGGACAACCCTCTGTAGACTGAGGGCCCAATCCAACGTAACTTTAGGCTGGCAGAGCACACGCTCCACCGGCCTTAGGTGTTGCAAAAGTGCCATAAGGCACTGTCGTGCTACCTCGCGTGTAACTGAGTGACCCTGGCACTGAGGCCAGCACCGCTTACTAGGCCATCCTCCACGACCCACACTGCCAGACACAGGTATGTCCTGCGCCAGTTGATGGGAGGGCATGGGGAGGGCAGGCCGGGGTGGCAGGGGAAGGGGCAATTGGCCGGCCCGGGAGGGGGCAGGGATATTGGCGGCACGCTCCTCCATATCCCCATCCCCCTTCCTGGGCCAGCCTTACACAACCTCCCCGGACATGTGCCAGCAAAGAGCTGGCATGCATCCAAGGAAGCCAATGGGGCCTCCGGCACTTACACCAGGGGAAGGGGACAAATGTCCCCTTCCCCCAAAGTGAGCCCCGGCCACACTGGCCGGGGCCGCATCCTGCCTAGTATGCAGCGGCCGGCCATTTCGGCCAGCTACCGCATCTTAGGCAGGATCAGGCTATGAATGTGTTTTCACTTTTAGATGTAATTTTGTTTAACTGAATATATTGTAGAAATGACTGACAAAGGGATTTTCAGAATTTAAAAATTGCAGACACCCAACTCCTACTGAGTTTGTAGAAGGATTTGGGCAGCTAGTGTTTTAAGCTTTTTAAAATTGCTAGCTCTAGAGCATCACTAATTTATTTTCATGATTAGAATCGTTCTATTTGAACGCAGGCTATTCATGAACTCTTGCATTTACATATCTTGAACTGATTTTTAAAATAATATGGTAGCATAGCTTTCATGCAAGAGACTACATTATACATGAACACCTCATGAATGGATTAAGCTTCAAGCACTGAATTTTCCAGCACCACCAGAAATGTTTCTTAATTTTTTTCCACCCCTCACTTCCAGCTTTGAAAACTCCTACCAGCTGTTTACGTCTACAAGGACTTCTGCATTAGGCTGCTTGCCCCATTTCTCAGGAGTTCATTCGCCTCTCATTCCTTCAGACATCCTCTAATCCTGACCGGATCGTGCTCCCACCTGTAGCCTAAAGTATCTTTAGTGGGTCCATGTGGAGATTGGCCCATACACATGCAAGTGCATCCTACATTTTCCCAACAGTACTGTAGCATTTAGTAGCAGGCACTAATCAGTAATAAATAATAGTAAACCAGTATCAGTGAAGACCCTGTGTGGTTTAGGGTTTGCCATGGAGTTGTTTTCACTCGTGTTGACTTCACAATGAGTGATACGTGATTGGTGGGAATTAGAAGCATTAAACTAGTGCAACTGAGTGAGGTAACCAAATACAAAAGAAAGCAAATTGTATAGCATTTGACAAACGCAGCTTGTCACATCATAGCACAACAGTGGTGAGAAACACCATGCCTGCCAACCCTTCCCGCTTCTACCCCCTGATTAGAGATTAGATGAAGGAGCCAGGTCCTCTGCTGCTGCATTTTATTTATTTATTTAAAAGTTTTATATACCGCTTTTCCCAGAGCTCCCAGAGTATTTACTCACTGTACACCTGACCGAACGCCCACGTGAACATGAATTGTGGTGAGCTTCTTGACACTAATTTAATGAGCCGGTGCCTATAATGGCCAGAGATTTTGCCTTGGGGGTTGGATGGCAAAAATCCAAGTTCATATCCCTGCTCCACTTTCAAGCTCACTCACTGGGTAGCCTTAGCCAAGTTACTGTGGCATCAGCATGGGAAGAAACCGTATCACTGGTTCCATGGCCATGTATTGTCTGTGATCTGCTTCCTTCAAACATTAGCCTACCAAGTGCTTCCCAACCTGGGAGGTGTGGCTCCTAGGGGAGTCATGGAAACCAGCCAGGGGAGCCACGGAGCACCACAGAACCCTCTCGGAAAACAGTGCAATGCAAATTGACAGGCATCAACATAATGTAATGGGGAGCCGCTAACGGTCAAGGGAGCAGTAGGTCGAAAACGTTTGGGAAACACTAGCCTACCCACAGAGTTTTTGTGATGCGCTGAGAACCTTGGGGAAGGGGTGAGATACAAAATAAAACAATGCATACATGAACACGTTTCCCCAATAATTTTTGAAGGTCTCATTTACAGAACAAGGTATATAAACGTGCATGCACACACACACACGCAAATCCTTTTAGCAATACAGACAGATGATAATAAAATTGGTGTTCCTACATGTTACACACTTTGCTAAATTCTCTCACGCAGCTGGCACAGCTGCTGTTTGAACACTTTTATGATTTGAAAATTTGCTTTCTTCTCTCTGGCAGGCATCTCTGTTTCACCAAACAAAGCATGTATGTGTGGATGAGCGTAACTGTCCCTGGAGAGCATTGCCAAGAAAGGCTTTTGTGTAGTATGTTTTGTGAGGAGCTGAAATGACACACACATGAGCGAAGGTCAAAATTGACCTTTACTTGCTGCTTGAGTTCTATACAACAGACACAGCAGGCACGCTGGTTGTCCATTTATTTCAGACTTCCTCTTGGGAAGTAAAATGTTTGGTTAGAAACCCCAGGAGAATCGCTCAGAAGTGAAGCCAGCCTCAAATCAGGGCATCTTCTGACATTACAGTCTTTAGTTGGCCGTTAGGAGAAATAAGTCCTGCTTTGATCATGATTGCTCTTTGTGAAAAATGACTCTGGTTGATTTCCACATTCTAAGCTGTTTGTTATGGAGACTAGTCCTATATCCTCCTCTAAATCTCTCTGGGGTATCTATATGCTGAACAACAAGAAGAACCGAGAAGGAGCATAAGAAGCTCAGAATTTATTCTTTTGATAACGTGGCTTAAAGATACATTAGCCAGTCCCAGTTGAAAACAACATAATGCTTCTATTTCTTTTCCCCCTTTCCAACCCTTAAAAAAGTTTATCTTTTTTTTTAATATTGTAGCTTCAGAATGACAGATGCCTTTGGTTCAAAGCAGCAGTGGGCACTTTTTAATCTTCCTTGGATACAGAGTGAGCTCGTGAGCAAGCACCCTGGGTTCAAATGCCACTTCTATCTGCATGCCCTAACTTCTGTAACTCATCGGCAGCTGTCAAGATCATTGACAACGTAGTGACGAAGAAGGATGCTGAATGGAAAGAATGGCAATGCAGGGCTTCTAGCCCAGCATCGGGTTTGCAAAGCCCCTCCCCCATGTGCGCCAGGCTGAGGCACGAATTCCCGCTGGCCTAACTGGCCAGGGCTGTTTGGGGTTGGCCAGACTGATTGGCTTAAGGCAGGTATTTATTTCATTTTGCCTACCCCAGACCAGCCTTATGGTAGAGCTTCCTTATGCTACCCACATTGTTTCTTGTTGATCTTGTTAGGCAGGTGGTGTGCGGGCCGGGTAGGCAGGTATGACATCTTTGCATACATTCTGAGGTCAGTAAGGCGAGGGAGTGAGCCAGGACCACTCATGAGATGCTTACCTGGATCGGTGAGGCTGGTGGCGAGCCCCCTGGCTGGAATAGGCAAGGGCCACTACAAGGCTTTGCCGTGGGAGTCTGCGCTCTCCAACTTCCTTGACCCTTTGGGGTTGACTGGGATAAGCCCCCTCAGTCTATGACCAGGGGTAGCTTTGAGCCAGGTTGTGATATTCTCTTTACCTGGGGAGGCAGACAAGTACACCGTTTCCCTTATACAGTTGCCCGCACTCTGGGGGTGTGTGTGTGAGTTTAGTTCGCTCTCCCTGCTGCAGTTGTTCACTACTGCCTTTGTGAGTGGTGGTGTAAAACAGTGACTCCACAGTGCAAGCCATTTCAGTTCTCAGGCACTAACTATGAGAAATCTAAATGAAAACTGCACGATTCCTCTTAAACACAATTCTTTCAGGTAACTTACCGGAACGTTGGTGCTGCTTCTGACCATCCAAAGAGGGAGTGTGTGTTATAAAGACTTCCCAGGTAGGTTTTCGAATCTGGACATAATGTGCTCTGAGACAGAGAATCATCAGAAATTCCTGCAAATAGCATGCAAAGATAATAAGCATTAGTCTTTATAAACAGGCCCATCAATATTTGGGTTCTCTAAAAAAAGAGGATGTAAATATTACTCATAAAAAATAAACTTAGAAAATTATTGGGTTGGTTGTGCTATGTGCTGTTTAATGTTTTTCCAGGGCCGCCGGCTGGATCCTTACACAGGATTGCGCTGTTAAGCATGTAGAGGGGAGGGACTGGCCTGTTGATCCAGCCAGGGTTCCCCAATAGACTCTGTAGCATCTAGACTCCAGATGCTACAGAGTCTATTGGGAAACCCTGGCTCTAGACCAGGGGTTCTCAACCTTTGGAGGCCCAGGTACCCCCTATCACGGTCCAATTTTCTGAAGTACCCCCTGCTAATTAACTGCTAATTAACTGGATGAATCAATTAAGTAATTAGGTAATTAATTGTTAAATTAAAAGTACTAAAACAATTTTAAATGTGAAAAATGTCTTATTTAACTCGTGTGTGTGTGTGTGTGTGTGTGTGTGTGTGTGTGTGTGTGTGAGAGAGAGAGAGAGAGAGAGAGAGAGAGAGGCTCTTCCCTCCCCCACCCCACCAAAGTACATTTTTCAAAGTACAAAAATAAGCCCAAAACCAAAATCAGAGAGACAGAAAGGGGAGGTACCTCCGAAAATAAATAAAATTTAAAATCCATGTTAATTAACACTTAATTAGCTGCTGATGGGGCAGATAAGGGGCAGGGCTTGGAGTACCCCCAGCAAGAGGTCCGCGTACCCCTAGGTGTACCTGTACCACAGGTTGAGAACCCTCTGCTCTAGACTATAAAGAACAAATGGATCCTAATCTCCTGGTGCTGTGTTCAGGTGCACAGTGCACCTTCTGGAGGCCATATAATACAGTGGTAGAGCACATTCCTTGTGTGTGGAAAAACCTCCTAAATTCAGTCCCTAGCATCTGAAGTTACATGCTCTCAAGTAGCAAGGCAGGGAAACACATCTGCCAACCACATAGCACATAGGAGCACATAGGATAGGATCTGTTAGACTAATGGCTCACTATCAACCCTTTGATAGTAAAATACAAGGGGGCGAGAATAGTCCAAGGTCGGAGATCTCATGCACATTAATATGGTGGATGCATCCATGTACCTATGCATCTAAAGCATGCAATCTGCATTACTGGCTGCAGTATGTGTTCTCAGGACCGGGTTATTTCTGCACTATGTCACACCTGATTTCAAAGACATCTACCTGTGCAAACCTGCTTACTGACGCCAGGAGGTGGTATTAGAGATCATAGTCGTACAGTTAGCTTCCTGTCCTGGGGTGGGCTCCGTTGCCCCGAGTGAGCCTCGGTGTGGCTGCAGACTGTCCGCGCAGCGATTGCCCAATAGGTGGAAGAGTGATGACATCATCGCTCAGTGCCATCCATCAGGATGACACTGACAGCCAAACAGCTGTTGACCATTCAGAAAGGGAGGAGCCAGGGCAGATGGGGGAAAGACAGAAAGAGGGAGAGGCAAAAGCCAGGAAGGAGAGCAAGAGGAAGGGAGATGGAAACAAGGAAGGAGGAACATGAAGAGTGAAAGGAAGGAGGAACAGGAGAGCCCAGAAGGAGAAATGAACTTGGAAGAGGTGAAGGGGAAAGAGGCGGAAGAAGGAAGAGCCCCAGGGAGAGGAAAGAAGAACAAGGAAAAGGGGGAGGGATAAAAGGACAAGGCACTGTGGGGTCAAGAGAGGACAAGGAGAAGGATCAGCCTCTCAGGAGGGCAGGAAACCTCTAGCCTTGTTTGGCCTGAGGCTTTGGGGGTGACACCTATAAGCAGGAGCATCAGAAGGACACCAGGATATCCCCACCTGGTGGGATGGAAGCAAATTCTCAGGACATGGGAAGAGCTCAGACAGGCAAGTGAGGCAGGAAACAGGGAGCACCCTTCCTCATTACACCTACAAAGAAGCACCCTACAATCAGAAGAGCCTCTCAGTGGAATCATTTCTCATGGAACGGAACTGTTCCTCCTTGTGGGAGGCTGCATTCCCCAGAGCAATCCCTTTGATTTGAATAAATCCCTGGAGCATCACCTTATTTGTCCTCTTGGCAATTCCTTTCCACCATGGGTCCCGGGTTGAGCAAGTTATGTCCTGTACCACACCATTTGATATGGACCTGCCCCCTTGGCATGACCCTGAGGGGGGCGAGGGACACCACACCTGGATTCTGAAAGGAAACTTAGTTTTCTCCATCTCAGTCCCTTCAATGAGGTCACCAATCTAATCTCTAAACAGAACTGGCAAAAAATGAATATTTGCTTCTGCAAATTGCTGCTTGGGGGGGGGCAATTTTTGGCATAAGGTACTTGGAGAAAGATTGAACCTCCCTTTCCCTGCATGCCCTGGTTCTGACTCAATCATTCCACCATGGCTGGGTTTTTTTTTTGGGGGGGGGGGAGAGGTGCTTCCCATTAGACACATGCCTCTAGAGCACATGTTTGTATTCACATCTAGTTTGGCCCCGAGATGCTACAAACCAAAATTAAACAGGAAAGTGAGCTTATCAATTCAACCTGGCTTATCAAAATGTCTCTTTAAAACTGGAATCAGGCTTTACGTTTCAGGAAAAAAAATGTTGTAGAAAAGGGGGGGAGGGAAGAAAAAGAAATCTGCCTCCCCCCCTTTTCATTTCTTAATTAGGCAAATGCACATGTTAACTTACTCCTCTTGAACAAGTGTTTGCTATACCTAATTGCAAGTTACGGTGTGTTTGAAAGGCATTCCTATAAAATTTATCTGGCAGTATAGACACACACACTAAATGGCTGGCTCTACTATCTTGCCAAAGCAGGAGTCTTCGTTATGGGAAACAGACATAATAGGCGGTGAAAATTCCACCACCAAGTTATTTGCATGTGGAATAGCTTCATTCATAGTCTGTTTCCATATGACTTTGACTGGCAGTTCACCTGCAGCTCCTGAATTCAGTTACAAAGTGTGCTTCTAGTGACACTTAATTACTGCCCCATACAGGAGACGGAGAAGGCAAGATGAGAAATTACCATGAATGAATTCAAACTTTGCGCATTTAAATAGCTCATAGCAACCTTAATTTCTGCCTTGATCATCCTGCTTCATTCTACAATTACACATGAATCTCCATCTCTGTTTAATGGGCTTTACCCAAAAAGATTGAGTTTAGGAGCTAATGTCTCATATATTCATATCCTGTTTTTCAAAATGGAGGGAAAATTACTACAAGCTCATTTAAGACCAGCGAGTCAAATCTCACCAAAGAATGTATGTATTTGAAACATATTCACCTCAAGTATTTACATTTGACATCCGTTTTCATGGCAGTGGGTCAAAAATAATAGGTTCAAAATTGTGGTTACAAGGAACAAAGTATTAAGGCTTCCACATCAATCCTTCCTTGCATGTTATCTGGAAAGGATGTGTTCCTTTCGAGGGAACTTACTTCTGTGTAAATGCTTGAGGCTGCAATTTTGAACACATTTACTCTTCTGGAAGAATGCAGTTTATTTCCAAGGACATATGCTTCGGAAGAGAATATATCAGAAGCTGCCTTATCATGGTCCTAACTCAGTATTGTCTGCATTGACTGGCAGGGGTCTACCCCCACCCTACCTGGAGCAGAGCAGCCCAAGATAGAAGCTTGGACCCTCTGCATGCAAAGCAGATGCTCTGCTAGTGAGCTATAGACCTGGTCCAAGGAGCCTTAATATTCTGTTCCAGGTCACAACATGATGCCCACTTAATATGCTTGGAGGGAGCCTTACCAGAGTCTGGAGCATTTCCCACCCCCTAGTGCTGAAGCTCTCATTCAATTCTGCTTTATATTTTGTCCTAGCTCCAAGAAATCTTCCTCTCTTCCTTTACAACTACTCTGCCGTTTCAGCCAGCGTAACACACTCTTTTATAGTTGCATCGCTAGCGGGCCACGTGGGGGGGGGCAATGACGTGTTTTGCAAAAACAAGGATTATTTTCTAAAGTCACTTACTGGGAACAAAAGGAGGGTTGTTGAGATTGTTGTGAGCACAGCCTGGATACTGGCCATTTAGGAAATTAGATGGTTCATTCATATCCTAAACATAACAAACATGGGAATAAATTTAAAATTTTAAAAAGGCTAGGTTATAAAATGAACAAGAGAGAGCAAAAAGAAATGAACATAAAGGGAGAAATTTTATCAAGCTTACAATCCAAATTCCATCGTAAGAAAGGACATTTTGGAACTCAACACACATCTGGGTCCACCAGTCAGCTGTTCTGGGATTTAAGTAGTCAGGATACACTGAATATCCTGGAGGCAAAGCCTGGAAATGAGAGTGAGATGTATTAGATTAACTCTGGCTCAGTTTAAGCTTCATTATAGATTCCAAATGCCAGCCCTGCAGAGTCATTCTAAAGTATTATTAATTATTATTATTATTATTATTATTATTATTAATACCGTGCTTTTCTTTACCAGCTGAAAACTCCAAGTGGCTTAAAGCTAAAATTTAGAAACATAAAGCAACAAAAACACAAAAATACATAAGTAGCAGCAGTAAAATTAAGTCCATCAACAGAAAGAGACACATTCACGACAACCATGACAGTAACCAATAAGCATCAGTATTATAACAAAAACAAGTAAAAGAGCTAGCTAGCCAAAGGCTTTTTTTTTTTTTAGAAAAAACACGTTCTCATTTGGCACCTGAAGGAAAGCAATGCCAGGACCTAGTGCACAACTCTCTGAGGAGAGCATTCCGTAACATTGGCGCCACCACCAAAAATGCCCTGCTCCTAACTGCTGCCATTTGGGAGCAGCACTAGAGCAAGGCCTCAGATGTTGAACATTTGTAGATGTGGGCACATAGGGGAGATACTATTATTATTGGCTTGGATCCAAAGATAGGCTGCGGCATGCCTAGTGAAACTTTTGATTTTGAGTGACAGATTCCCCATGCCATATCAACCATCACTTTCCCAACTTTCCTTTCACGCAAATGGAAGACGCCCAGCCCGTCTCTGAATCTAAACAAAGGCCTGGATCCAACCCCTAATTATAATGATTTATATATATTTTAAACAATAATTCTTAAGTATAGTCATTTTCAAAGACAGTGCTTTAAGGTCTCACTTTCTGCTACTCCTCCAACCTGCCCTCTTTCCTACAGCACAGTATAGCGTACAGACTACACCTTACAGCCAATCACAGCACACCAAACCCAGTACTAAAACCTCTGCCAAAGAGACCAGAACTCAGGTGACAGGGCGCTTGGCACAGAGCTATACCTCTCTGGCCTTATGTTGTACACACTCACACCACTGCTGTGATGATGGGAACTAAGGAGAAAGGGCGCTTTGCACACAAAGGGAGCAGCACTGCCCACAAACAGCCTGCTGCCTTCACAACACGTATGGCAAGATACTTTGTTAACATTGGTCTTCTCAGAATTCTTATTGCAGGTACTCTGCCCCAGGAAGACTCCACACACGTGAAACCTCCACTCCACAACCTAACGGGGAGCAAGGATGATGCACCCCACACAGGTAAGCAATGGAGGGGAGGGAATCTCATGCTGCAGCACACTGATCCTGCATATCTATTTCATGCATGCGCGCGCGCACCCCCCCCCCCAATACTTCTCCTTCAGTATTGTCAAATGTGTTCTTGCTCTAAACTGTGTTGCCTAACTATTCCTTCCTTTTGCAAAGGGAGTGGCAACAGGATACAGGTATCTTGTTGTCTTCAGTGCTCCCACCCTGAGGCATCTGGTGGGCCACTGTGAGATGCAAGAAGCTGGACTAGATGGGCCTTTGGCCTGATCCAGCAGGGATGTTCGAACAGCTAATAGCAGCAAGCGGCTGCTCTCTCTTGGTGAATTGTCAGCTACTCCATCCATTACCACTGTTGGCCAAAGACTCATCTGGAGCATTGCTACACATGGGGAAGAACAGTCATTTGTCACAGTTTCCCTACAACATCCACCAGCAGAGGGAAAGACAATGCTCTCAGGCACTGTGCTCTCACCCCCAACAGGTGCACTACTAAAAGTGCACCGAAATAGCACCACTCTCCCACACAAACACTGAACATGCCTTCCAATCCAGTGACCATGTGTGGCTGATGGCACTGTCTATGTCTTGCAATGCTCTCTGTATGCAGTAGGATACCAGCAGTGTGGCTTGTCTGAATGCTCTTGAGGATCCTCTTGTGTCTCACCTTCCTCCCTTTCCAGGCAGAAGGGTTCCTTCCTCCACCTGTAACTACCCCCTGCTTGGTCCACCCTGGCAGCACTTCTCTGGCTGTCGGCATTGGGGCTGGGTCCTTGCGGTGATTGGCTCTCTGCATGTCAGGCCACCGCTTCACGACTGGTGGGCTGTTCCAGGGTTTCCATGGACACTGATGGAGTTATTGGCAGGGCTGCACTAGCATGGAATTGCCTGGGCTCTTTTTTCCCCTTCTCACTTTGTGCTGGAGAGGCTTAGGATACGATAGATGTGCTAACATAGCAGTGACATTGGCGCACCTTTGGCATTGGATTGCACTGTAAGAGAGTTAACTGGTGATCTCATATCCTGGATAAGAGCATCCCTATAAGAATAGAATTCTGTATTTCAGAAAACCACGTCTCTTTTAGATCTACCTTCCCAACAGCTGGAGTTATCCCATCTGAATTGTTCACCCAGATTCCTAACTGTTCTCCAAGTTCATAAGGTCGGTAAGTTCCTCGACCTTCATCTTTCGAGAGAAAAGGATCCTGAAGCAGAAAATAAAAACAAAAGTCAAGGTTTGGTAAAGAGAAATTAGATTATAATGGGAACATCAGTTGCGAAAACAACCTGAGATAATACCGGAAAACACCAAACTCAGTGGAGTTTCTCAGACGGTTTCTGCACAACAATGACCTGGAAATGCATTAACAAGCCTGTATAAGCCCATCCACTTTAAAGTTTAGATCAAATATGAATGACATGCAAGGAGAAGAAATAAAACATGTATAACTCAAACCCTTTTAACACATGATAAAGGAATATTCAACAACAGTCAGTCTGCGAAGTGTTATGTAACATGATCCCTAAATGGGGGAGAGGAAGAACTTGCAATACGGTCTCGTCATCTGTGGTGTATGACATTGGCAGCCCACCTTCCTGCAGAGCCTTCAAGGTGGTGTACGTGGGGTTCCTGCCAGGGCACTGACTGCTTCTCTTCCGCAAGGTTGCGGAATCCTGTGACTACAGACGTTGTGCCTTGGGCCTGGATGCATTCTGCATATTAAATACACACGGACCGGATTATTTGTCAAGAGAACAAATTATGATTTGGCATGCCGCTGTTGACCTACGTTAAAAGGGTTGGCAATCAATCTTGTAATGACCAACTGTGATCTGTTTCCCAAGTGAATGGGTAAATTGGGGCTTGAAACAAACAAGCACCCAACTGCATGCAGAGCTGTCATGAAAATAACCAATCAGGAGTTCTGAATTAGAACCATGTAGCTGTTTCAAAATCATCAAAGACAACATGGATGTGTATACAGCATATAGAAAACTATAGGAAGCCTCCAATTTAGACATTGACAGACCCAAACTGCTTAGCTTCAGCAGTTATAGGCATTCAGATGATGTCCTAGACCTAGGCTAATATCGCTTTTCTTCCAGCAATCAATCCATTTAAACATGGTGCACAGAGTGTCTTGCGCCCACTTAGCTACTACAGTATTCCCCCCATATCCACTGGGGATATGTTCCAGGCCCCTCCGTGGATACTTGAAACCGTGGATAAGAGCGAACACCCCCACCATGGTTTCCTGAGGGCCTCCAGCCCTGCCTCCCCTGCGGGCAGGCGTGCACACACACCCAGCTCTTATTTTTTCTTTCAGCAAGCTTTGTTTCTTCCTTAAAAACAGAGAAGCAGCCTCCATTGCAGGCAAGTAGAATGAGACTAAGTCCTAGAGAGGCTCTGCAAGGTTTCTGTTAACCTTGCAGAACCTCTCTAGGACTTAGTCTCATTCTACTTGCCTGCAATAAGCAGCCAGAGGCTGCTTCTCCTGTTTGTTTAAGGAAGAAACTAAGCTTACTGGGGGGAAAAGTAACAGTCTGGGGGGATCCCCACGATCCGTGGATAACTGAAACCGTGGATAGCGAATCCGTGGATATGGGGGCCCATCTGTACAACTAGACCTCAAGGCCATTTTGCTACACTATATGTCAGCTGCAATCCTACTGAAATACCCAACACGCAAGGTAGGGTTTTTTTAGGTTTTCCCGGCCCGTATATATCATCGAGTTAAAAATCATAAAATCCGGGTTTTCAGGCCGTTTATTTAAAAGATTAAAATCAATCCAATCATCTGCTAACGTTTCGCATGAGTCTATGCCCAGCATCCTCAGCACAGCAATCTCTCCAGTTGCTTCAAAGAAACACTGAATAGCAGCAGTCATGGGCTTCCCTCCTGCTCAAATAAGCTTATCCACCAACACAGGCCTTTGCTGATCCAGTAACTTGTTAACGAGGTGTGAAACAGCAGTGATTGATGTAATTGCTTCACTTAGCCGCAGTTACACTGAAGACAGCTAAAACGTACTGCTGTGTCTCAGTTGTCACTTCGAAATGCCATCTTGGGCGTTTGTTTAATTACCGGTAACAAAAATGTAAGGTTATATCGCTACAACTAGCTCTGTGCTGACCAAAAAGCCTTTGGGCTCCTCAGTGGGGCTAAAAGACTGAGCTGTGATTCAGGAAGCCCCCAGCTCAAATTTCACCTTGCCATGAGCTCACTGTTTAGGTGGGTGGGGCCTTCGGTAAGTCACTCCCACTCAGGCTCAGCTTCCAGGTGCAATATGGGGATAGGAATACCCGCCCTCCTTGCAAGGTGACTATCAGGATCACAATGCACGTGAAATGCTTTGCACACACAACAACACTATACAAATGTGAAGTATTGTTGTTGTTGTTGTTGTTAGATGAGCCGCCCTGGCTCTGGTCCAACTGCGTCTCCTTTCTACTCTCTTTGCATCAATTTAACAGCATTGTATAAAGCCAACGTAGCACACCTGGTGGTGGTGACTGTTGCTAGCAAAGTCGCTCTGATCGACATAGCTGCATGGGGGTGGCATCTTGGGGTGGCTCATTGTACCAGCACAATGCCGGCGCATGAGACTGCTCTGGCTCAGCAGGTATGATCCTAAACATTGAAGTGCCAGCACAGCAGGCCCCAGAACTGAGCCTGTCATTTCATTTCATTCCTTTCCTAATAACTAAATAGCAGCTTAATTTGTCTCAAAAATCATTTTCACCTTCGACAATAAACGCTGCTTTTTGGACACGATACACTATTTTAGGCGGGCTAAGTAAGACTTTTAAATGCAAAAGGTATAGCACCATGAGACTTAAGGAGCATCAATGTTCAGTAACTATACAGTCTTGGCTTACACAAACGCCCTCAGATGTTTTTAAAAAATAAATCAATACTTCTGTAGTAATTAAACCCAGAAAGGTGATTCCCAGAGGACATAAACACTCTAAGATGAGTTAGCTTAATTAGCAACACCTAGTGTGAACCTCTGATATCAACTGAAAGGTTATTATAGTGCATAAATCGAATACATTATGCAGTTTCAGCCTCAGTCTACAAAGAACAAAAGGCTTTGCTGAGTAATTTTGCTTCCCAAACAAATTCCATGTATTTTTCACATTTTCTTTCCTTGTCAGACCTCTGGGAAGGAGGGAGGTGTAGGTGTTAGAGATTGACACAACAGCCCAGAAAATGGGCCAGATAATTATTTTGAAGGGCATATGACATAGTTCTACTTCTGAAGTTATATGGACCTGGTGTTCTAGGTAGGCCCACCTGATCTCAATGTGTTGGGCAAACAGTGACTGTAACAAATATGTATTTAACAACACATTTCAACAAACAACAAATAATCTCCATGTGCTACTGTGAAAAAGTTTCACTCGACAAAAGAAGAGTACATCAATATCGATGCCAAAATCTTTGTTTTCTGATCTTCAAGATCATGCAGCCAAGACTGGAACTCATCCGTTCAGAATTCATTATACCCCTAGTTTCTCACTAGCCAAAAACAGAATCTTGCTTTTAGTCACACCCACTTCCTTCTAGCAAGTTTAAATCATTTCTACTTGAATTTGATTTTGCAATTAAATCTCTTTTTAGTGCGACAATGAACAGTAGACAACCTTCCTTATTAAGGTTCCTCTGTTGTAATGTACGTTTATCATTCTGCTTGATAACCATTGTTAGTTTTAGAACATCTCTCTTTGTATCAAAACAATGCATTTGCTCTGACTCAGAATAAGTCACAGGCAAAAATGGGCCATTGTTCAAGGAAGGCAACAGTGATGATGAGTAAGTTCTGACATTCTAAGCAAAACATTTCCAAGAGGAAAAGGGGTGGTGGTAGGCAAAGCCAGAAGATCCTGACATCGGCGTCCTACATTCATTTTTCACACAACAAAGCCACTCCACTTTTAGCCATCATTTTCATGGGATTAAATGAAATTCTTCTGGATGCGTCTCCGCATGATGAAAGTAAAAGTTCAGTAAAAGTTCTGAAGGACTTGGTAGATCTCACAAAGTGGAAGTTCATGCAGAAGAAAAAAGTAAACAAGTCTACTTCTAGTGACTTAGGTATTATGAGTAAAATAGCCATGTAATAGGAAAAAATCAGCCAGAATAAAAACAAAAATCAATTCTGCTTGCGTCTTCCGTTCGCTGGGGTTCGCAAAGCAGACAGATAATTTATTAAAATCCAAAGCCCAGTAGTCCACACTCCAACGTTTCGTTTCCTTCTTGCCGGAAACCTTATCAAGGAAGCAATCTAGAAGATTGGTAGATGTTAACCAGTGAAGAAGCGCTTCGTTTCCTTTATCCTAAAAAGCCCGGGAACAGAGCGGGTGAATGAAACGCAAATGGAAATGATCAATTAGCGAAAAAAAGTTCAACGCAGGTCTCCCATGGTGTAAGGTCCTGTCAAGAGATTTAATTGACAGGACCTTACACCATGGGAGACCTGCATTGAACTTTTTTCTGCGAAGGACTTACGCTGTGCCCCCACCACAGTCCTAAACTGCAGGAAGGTCCAATCTGACTAATTTTAGAAGAAAAGTTAAGCCCCTCATGCTAATGATGGGTTTAAGGCAGCATGTGGTGGACCCCCAGTTTAAGTCTGTCGTTGAGAAACCCATCATTTTAAAGACACAGCTGGAGATCAGCAAGCTGCATCCAGTTCTGAATAGCCCAGGTAACCCAGCTACCAGAGAGGAGAATGACAGGGGTGAAGGCTAGGCTCCTCCCCTCTCTGAACAAAGGAGGAAAAACTTTGAGGCTCTCACCAAGGGCTTTGGGAGCTCTTTCTGTGCTTGCATCTAACTCTACCACTAGCTACAGCTGCAGGATAAAAAGGTAAAGGTATCCCCTGCTCGAAAGCCAGTCGTGTCTGACTCTAGGGTGCGGTGCTCATCTCCGTTTCTAAGGCCTAAGAGCCAGCGCTGTCCAAAGATGCTTCCATGGTCATGTGGCCAGCATGACTAACAGAACGTGGTTACCTTCCCGCCGCAGCAGTACCTATTTATCTACTTGCAATGTCTTGCTTTCGAACTGCTAGGTTGGCAGGAGCTGGGACAGAAGATGGGAGCTCATTCCATCACGCGGCACATGGGTACCAAACTGCTGTCCTACCAATCTTCCAGTCTGCAGTTCAGCGTCTTAATGACTAAGCCACCACAGAGCCCTAGGACCACCTAACCCATACCCCCAGAAATGCAAACAGAACACAGTCATGGGAGATGTATATCATGTCTCAGAGTGATGCCCAATGAATAAAAAGAAGCCTGACAGCAGGTTCATTGTTTCTGGGGTTTTCCTCTAACAGCCCAATCCAACCCAAGGCTTATTCCGGCCTAAATGGCGCTATTCCATCCTAAATCGCCCTAGGCTGAATTTAGGACGGAATAGCGCCGTTTAGGCCGAATTTACGCCGAGTTTGTGACGGACGTAGGACAAGTTTAGGACGGATGGACCAAATGCGCTGCGCATGCGCACAACTGTGCCTGGGCAGCTGTCTCCATGCAAGCTCTTACTAACCATGTCTCTCTCCTAGCTTCTCCCCCCACCACAAGCAATGAGATATTCCGTCCTAAGTTCAGCCTAAGAGTGGGCATGTCAGGGGCGTAACGGGGGCGTTCCTGATTTTAGGTCCGTATCCAGACATTGGCGAGCTCCGACACGCCCCCTCGAGCTCTGAAACGGACCTAAAATTTAGGTTGACCAAAAAGGTGGCCCTAAATTTGAGGAGACCCATAGGCGCCATTTTACCTTACCTACTCCAGTCCTCTCCCAAAAATTTCACCCCACCTCCCGAGTTGGCCCAGAGTTGGGCCAGAATAGCAGCAGCAATGTCTGGATACGGCCGAAGATAGGCACCCAATCAGCACCCAGCAGTACCCAGCCTCTTTCCCACAAAAGCCCAGCTCTCCATTCTCCCTCTCTCTCAGAGCATGTGGCGTGGGGCTCTGTCCCCCACAGCCACAAAGTGGGACTTTGGTGCAGGGGAGCTCTTGGCTCCAAAATTTCACAAACACCTCAGTTCTCTCTTCTCGTCTCCTGTCTGCTTTCTGGACTTCTCCTCTCTGCTCCCCTCAAGGGTAGAGAGAGCTTCTCTGGCTGTGGCCACACTGTTAACAGCTGTCTCCATGCAAGCTCTTACTAACCATGTCTCTCTCCCAGCTTCTCCCCCCCCACACACACAAGCAACCACAACACCAGCAGGTAAGGCAGGGTCTGTGCTGAAATGTTATCTGATATCTGCCTGTTTGCCAATATATCTGACTTCTGCCTGTTAGCCAATGTGTTCCCTGATATCTGCCTGTTAGCAAATGTGTTCTCTGATATCTGCCTGTAAGGAAATGTGTGATAGGATATCTGCCTGTTAGCAACTGCGTTATAGGATTTCTGCCTGTTAGCAACTGCGTTATAGGATTTCTGCCTGTAGCCACTGTGTTCTCTGATATCTGCCTGTTTGCCATGGTAACAGAGTCCTCCATGTTTGTGGAAATGTTACTTGCCTGTAGACAACAGCTATCTCAGTTGGGTTGGATTGAGCTGTAAGTCAGATAAATTGACCAGGATCCAGAGAACAACTTAAGATATGCACAAAGACTTGGTCATGCCCAGTGGGATTTTTTTTTCCCCTTCGAACATGATATGCCACATCCCCCTTGCCATATAACAATCAGCTTTTGAAAGTCCTTTTACAGTATTTCAAAATTGGTTTACTGCATGGCATTTGGGGTTTAGGAGGTCTGTTTCTCAGGAAACTGAAACCCAAAGTTCCCTTGGGCAGGCAGATCTAGCTGTGCATTTCTTTGGATCTTGACCACAAATCACAAATATTCAGCCACAGCTGTTACACACTATAATGTCAGATTTAATGCATTGATTTTATTGGGGTATCATATTTTTTCTCTCTTTCTATGTGCTGTGACCTACATTGAGGACCTCTTTGGGGGTGGAAAAGTGGGATATATATCCCCAGATAAATAGACAGACAAATACTGTAAAATAACAGCCTAGATGCATTGCTTAATTCTCATATTGACCTCATAATGTGGGAATGCATTTTTAAAGTGCTCTTCTGTGTGCATAGACCTCTAGAAAAATGAATTAGATTCCCTTCCGCCAGGACTCAACGCAAGCAGCTGTGCCTGAGCACATTTGCATTCATCCATAGATTACACTGCCCCTCCCCTTTCCCTACAAGTAAAGACTAATTTTTATCATGTTTTCATCAGCACTCAGCATAGCTCTTGGGAGAAAGTAAAAAGTACTCTTCAGCTGTAAATCAGTGTTCTTACAAGTATCTTACCTGGCCCCATTAGTCTACAGGGATACATTAAGCATTCCTAATGTGCTTCCTTTGGTAATGCTTTTACTCCAACTCTGCATTTGGTATGCTTAGGGGTCCCATAATAAAGCTAAAATACAAGGGATGGTAATGATGTTTTGTGCACTTCTACTGCACATTTCAGGGCCGTGGTGGCTTAGTAGTGGTTAAAACACTGAACTGCAGACCGGAAGATAGGCAGGACAGCAGTTCGAGACCCGAGTGCCGCGTGATGGTCTTCGGCTCCAGCTCCTGCCAACCTAGCAGTTAGAAAGCAAGAAATTGCAAGTAGATAAATAGGTACCGCTTTGGCTGGAAGGTAACAGCATTCCATTCTCCTCGGCGTTGAGTCATGCCGGCCACATGACCACGGAAGCATCTTCGGACAATGCTGGCTCTTCGGCTTTGAAATAGAGATGAGCACCGCCCCTAGAGTCTGTAACGACTAGCTTTCAAGTGAGGGGAAACTTTACCTTTACTGCACATTTTACCTGATTGCTCCACCACCCCAATCATTTTAGAAACAGGTAAATGTTTCTAATTACAAATAAATTTAGATTTAGTCCAATCTAAACAGTCCCTTCAACAGACATTTTCAGAGAGAGTACTGGGGTGGGTAGGGAGGGGTGTTTGTGCGTCCACACACTCACATGGAGGGGATGGGCAGCATTATGGGTCACAAAGAAAAATACAATAGAAACATTGGAGAGTATTATCAGGAGCATACTGTACTTTTTTTTAAGCCACAGAAAGGAATCTGTCAGTAAAGAACGTACAGTTGGACCTTTTTATCCGCTGGGGTTCTGTTCCTGGAACCACAGTGAATAAGAAAATCAGTGTTATATGAAATCCGGGGGGGGGGGGGTCGGGAGCGGTGCCACATTACCTTTTTTCCAGCATCTTCGCCGCTTCCCTCCTCCTGAGTTTTTTTTAAACTGACTGAAAAAACAAACGGCACTACTGGAAGCAACCTGTAAATGGCGCCAGAGACTCCAGGGTGCATTTTTCAGCGGTTTGGACATGCACAGGAGGCTGGAAGTGGCTGGCAGGCCCCCAACAATGCTGAAAAAAGAGGCAATGTAGTGCAATTGGACTCCCTCTTCCACAGTTTTGCCATCCGTGTTGAGTCAAATCCGTGGATAAAAAAAATCATGGATACAAAGGTCCAACAGTATAGTGAAGAACCTTTGGTTCACTGCTCAATTCATGGCAAGTCCCATATATAATAAATGTAAACAGGATGTGTATTAGTAGCATAAGGTTGCTAATTTACCAGAACAACAACATAATGCAATCCTTGTTTCTTCAGCTCTTGAATATATTCTGGTAGCCCTGCATAATTTTCTTTGTCATACGTGAAGTCCAGGCGATGGTCCATGTAATCAATGTCTCCATACTGGACATCCTGGCAATTGCAAGAACGGTACGTTGTTGTGTTTTTAATGCAATGAAGCACAACTGCTGAGATATACCATATCACTCATTCAAATACCAATGCACAAGATGGCATAGAAATTAACAGACAACACTCATACGGTCCACAGTACACCAAACTAATCATACATCAGGCAGAAGTGTGTGTATTGGAATCACAGAGTTGGAAGGGATGTACAAGATCAACGCAGGCTGTCCACACACCTACAACATCCCCAATAGATGGCTATCCAGTCTCTGCTTAAAGACCTCCAATGATGGAGAGTCTACCACCTTCCGAGGCAGAATGTTCCACTGCCAAACAGTTCATGCCATCAGGATGTTCTTCCCAACATTTAATCAAAATCGCCCTTGCTGTAATTTAAACCCGTTTGTCTCTTGGTCCCACCCTCTGGAGCAACTGAGAACAAATCTGCTCCATTTCTACAAATATTTGTAGATAGTTATTGTGTCAACTCTTAGCCATTTCTTCGCCAAGCTAAGCATGCCCAACTCCTTCAACCTGTCCCCAATACTTGCTTGAAATAATCTTTTAACATATTAATGGATAGGTATTATTTGCATTTTTAATGACTTTAATCTTTAATCTTACAGTGCAATCCTATGCATATCTACTCAGAAGTAAGTCTCATTGAGCTCAACAGGCCTTGTTGTTGTTCAGTCCTTAAGTCGTGTCCGACCCTTCGTGATCCCATGAACCAGGCCTTCCTGTCCTCCACTATCTTCCTGAGTTTGCTCATTTTCATGTTTGTTGCATCGGTGATGCTGTCTAACCATCTCATCCTTTGCCTTCCCCTTCTCCTTTTGCCTTCAATCTTTCCCAGCATCAGAGTCTTCTCCAGAGAGTCCTCTCTTCGCATTAGATGGCCAAAATATTTGAGTCTCTGCCTCAGTACTCTCAGGTAAATATGTACATAATTGCAGACTTAATTTAAATTGTGAAAGCAATGATAATTTTAAATATCTAAATATACAATTAACATCATATTAGCATGCATTAATGTTCACATTAATGCGAGTAGTATTTCTACTCGTCTAACAGCCTAAGCCTAGGTATGTCTACTCAGAAGAAAGTCCCAATATAGTCAATGGGGCTTACTCCCAGATAGGTGTGGATAGGATATAGCCTACTACTATTAATTCTGTTCTATGAATTACACTTTTTTTATTGCTCATCATGCTGCCTTCAGAAAACAAATTCAAATATCTGTTGCAAAGCACACAGTTACCTGAGGGATGCCATACTGCTCCATGCGTGTGACGGTTTGTTTTACCACATCAATATTGGGGTATCCCCACCGTGACAATTGGTATCCCAGAGACCAATAGGGAGGAAAATGTGGGCGTCCAATGGCCTTAAACCAACAAAACAAACAAATCCAGGATTTAAAAAAATGATACCTTCTAGAATTCCATGAGACATGAAGACTGGAGCACAGAGAGACATTTGAAGTGAGAGTACCAAAAGCAAATCATTTATTTCAGGGAATATGAAACACAGGTAACTTCAACAAGAGTGTTCGTCAACTCAACAGAATTCTAATTCTGTTTTTTGTAGAGCAGCTCTCTCGGCGGAAAGCTCTAGTACTTCAGGTAACAAAGCAGACGTCCGGCCTCCCGTTCTATTGAGCATGGACTCCTCTAGCAGAGCATGTTTTTCGTATAAGGCTGTTGATTTTGTGACAGGTAACACAACAGCTCGATGGCAAAATTTAAAATGAACATATGGACTGCTGTCCTATGCAAACTTACCTTGGAGTAAGACTCACTGAACATAACAGAATTCACTTCCAAATAAATATGCACTGACCAAATTGCACTGTTAGTTTCTTTAATAAAAAAAATGGTTCTGGAGATCTATATTCATTGGGTGTTTCCTTTGATGTTTAGATGAGCCCTAACACAATTTACTTAGGAGGCCTATTGAGGAAGTAATGTACTGGCACAAAACATGTCAAAAAGGAGGATGTATTTACCGTACATCAAAACTGCTGTCACTTGAAAACTACCAGCAGCTGTAGCCAGGAAGGGGATTGTTTTGTTCCTGGGTTTTTTTTTATGGTATGAAAAAACCACGTTAAGAGACTGTTGTATATGGGGTGGTATACAAATAAATTTTAAAAAATAGGTCAAAGGGAGAGAAATCCACACCCTTCTTATCTTCTCCACACAAAGCATTATTTAATCAGGCTATTTCTCAGGTGATGGAAAACAGAGAATGTTCGTCTTAGGTATGAATATGAATACTAGTTTCTGCACAAGCATATCAATCTCCTCATAATAAAGGGAGTCAAAGTAGTATTATATTATTGTAGCTGCCAACGTTCTTCCTAGTTTGATATTTATGAGTTCTTTACTAGGCCTATGGACTATACAAATCGAAAGAAAGGGGGGGGCTGATGGCAGGTTAATATCTTATGATGCTTTTGCTTATACAAGTTTTGTCTATTTGCTAGAACCATCTTCTTGGACCTGCACACTGGAGAGCAGTGGTATCACTGGGGGTGGGGGCAGACCACACCAGGTGACACCCTTGGGGGGGGTGGCACCACTAGTGACCAAAATTGTGAAAACTTTGTATTTATGAATAATATATCACTCGGTATGTAATTTTATGCAGAATGCAATGAAAGAAACCATTTAGAACTATCTGTATTCTACCAGACGTTATGGCCAAATACCTGGAAACAGAAAACACAACTGCCTTATATTAAATAAATAAAGTTAATGGAGGTGACACCATGAGTTACCAGACCGGGTGACACCAACCCTAGTGACACCACTGACTAGGAGTAATCTGTAGAAATACACAGTCCTGCCTGATGGGCATCTTTTGTAGAACCCAGTTCAACCTTGCTTCTCCCTATTCACCTCTAGGGTCCATCATGGGGGTGACGTGCTGAGCTCTCACACCGGGTGATGCAAACCCTAGTGACACCTCTGCTGGAGAGGCCATCTCTAGCTCTTCTCATTGGCCACCACCTAGTTCCATGCCTTCAGATATTGATCGAGTAATTAAGCACTGAAAAATTACCCTGACTGAGCTTTTCTTCCACAAACTGGCTCAGTCTGGTCTCTGGTTTCTTTAGACTCATTGCCAATTACTCCAACTTGTAAAAAGCAAACCTGTAATTAAATCAATACAACATTCTGAACTTTCCAGCCAGAATTATGCTATTTTTAATGCCACAGTCTGCTAAAGTATCTCATCCAAAGGTTGCTGCTTATTCAGAGCTCTCTATATTTTAATTATCTGCACACACCTCCTCAGGTCAGACTCCCCTCCGAAACGCTGTTAATTGCAATTGACTACTCATAGTGCAGGCACTCGGTTTGGTATAGCTAAGCATTTGCAAATCATTAAATGACAAAAACGCAACTGTGCACACCTTGAAATCATCACACAAGACGTCTTGCCACCTGCAGGGATGAACTGAAGACTGCGGGCCTCCAGGGCTGGTAAATGCCAAAGCTCTTTAATTTTGTAACATTGCCCTGTGGAAGCCAATACAAGTGGAACCAGATACCATAACACTGAGAGCCTTTACAGCTTTGTTGTAAACTTGTACCCGCATTAAGTTGCTGATCAGAACGACACAGTCCTTTGAAATGAGGACTCGGCATGGCATAGGAAGAAGTGATTACAAGAACTTTGGGAAGGAGAATGACTAGAAAGCACACGCTTAAAGGAGTCCTGCGTGCACAATGCTGCAGAGTGCCGCCTGATGGGAAAAGCTAACAAGCAGCCTCCCTAGTCTGCCAGATTTATTTATTTATTTATTTGCTCAATTTATATCCCACCTGTCTCCCCAAAAGGGGTCCCAAGGTGACTCACCACATATTAAAAAAACATTTGCGTTAAAATACATAAAACGATAAATTGCATAAAAACCATATTAAAAACCAACCAGCTGCAATAAAAAGCAACGGTCGTAAAAACAATTAATTAATACTTCTAACGAAGAGCCATTCTCAGCTCAAAGGGGAGGGAATTCCATAGAACAGGGGCCACTACCCAATCTGGTCTTGTCCTGTGCTGGTGCAGCAACTCTCTTCTCAGAAGTTCCTTCAGAACCAGCTCCCTACTCTTCTCTGCCTCCTGACCTTACCCTGTTCTCCTCGTCTCTGCTAAAGCCTCGTTCCGCTGGTCTCCTGGTTGAACTTTCATCTTCATTTCACTGCCTTCCCTTGCAGGCCTCTGCAGCTTAAAGGACTGTTCGGATCCATTTCTCCAAACCTCAAGAGGCCCTCTTAAGCTCCCTCAGCTGCCAAGAGCAGACCGCTGGCCCAAGACCTGAGGTGATTTGCCAAATATCACCCCCCTTTACCTGGTGGTGTACCAGCGACCGCTCCTCTTTCCCCTCCCTGGGTTCAAAAAGGAAGAGGGGCTGCTCTAGTTTACCACTCTCTTTCCTCCACATTTCTTCTTCTGTTCCATTCTCTTTTTCATTTTCAAATCTGGGGGGGGGGGGGAGAGGATCAGAAACAGGCCGAAGGCAGTTGCTGCACCAATCCACCACTACAGGTAGCCTCATGGATCGGCCAGCCTTTTTCAGACAAGAAGCTTGCACGATTCTAGTATATTTTCCCCCTTTGAAACATAATCTCTATGTCATATCACAAATTTGATCTGGTCAACAAGTCTACAGCTCATTTGGGCTCACAGAACTAGTTTCATTTGTTTCATGATTCTTTGGAGCCTGGGTGAGGTCTTCAAAATGTGGTGTCACAGGGGGAGGGGGAATTTAGAGTCATCTTTCTGCAGGAAACCTTTCTTTTTACTTGCAATGCAGACATCTGCACCTCCACACTTGCATCCAACACAGTCAAGATTAATTCTCCCTCTTACTGTTCAAGCATAAAAGCCTAAAGAGGTGATGTTAATGTAAAAGCTGAAAGGTGTGACTCTGTACTTTTTCCTTCCCATTAGCTTGCTCTTAGGAGCATCCCAATTTGCCCTATTTGCATTTCCAGGCACTGCGACCCCTACATATATTCGTGTTATAGATTCGGTTATGTAACTGTTCTCCTGAGCTTGTAAACATCAAATGTAACCTAAGGCAAGGCTGTATTTTGCTTGAGCCCCCCTGAGAAAATTGCATTTAGGCATGAAAAAGGACAAGAAAACTTTGCTTGCAAGGTGGGCTGAACTTTGAAAACAATTCATTCTCCAGGTTCATTAGGCTGGAGCATCTAAGGTGAACTTAAAGCAACAGAAGAGTCGAAAAGAGGGATGAAAAAGAAGAACAGCTGGGAAAACAAATGCTCCTTAGTCTAATTATGTCTTAGAACGTTGAGGTCTGAAGGACCAGAAATCCCCAAGTCTTGGTGTATTAGATAAAAAGTGCTGAGTCACTGCTCCTTTTCTTCTCTTCAGCACTAACTTGTATGTTTCTGATTACTAAAGTGTCTGCAGCTGAGGTTGGGTGTGTACCTGGGGGCAAAAATAGCCCTCCCCTCTGGTTGATGTATAAAAGCAGGCATACAGGCTCACATGAGGGAGAGGAGGAGGAGGAGAAGAAAGAGGAGAAAAAAAATATCTTCTTGCCTACTTAGGCGCTTTTTTTAGCATTTGAAAAAGTTTACAGATTGGTAAACGAAACGTCATGCCCTTGCAGTTTTTAAATGTCTTTATTGTATTTTACTCAGTGATCTTAAAGTATTTGTTACATGAGGCTTTAGCATTATATGCTTACTTTGTGTTTTTACTGATTTTTGCTGATGTATTTTACATTTTGATATTCTATAAATTGAAGTTTTATAACCCAAATCCCGAGATGTTTCGCTCAATGTACATTGTTGCGGGTTATAACAGTCTTCGATCACTTCTAAAAAAAAAGAGTCTGGTGTAACTATATTGAAGTACCTCTGCATACTGTCTGTAATATATCTCTGCCCCAATACAATGGGATGGTGGGTGCAATCCTGTTTCTGTGTTGGAGTATTTATTTAGTTCCTGCGAACCACTCGTCAACACTAACGGAGCCCCTGAAGCATCCCGATAAAGCGACTGACATATGGCACCTATTCCAGATGGATCCACTGAAGCAGAGACATAATTCTGTAGATCTGGAATTTATGTTTGATTTGATCTTAGCAGTATAGAGTTTGTTTTAACAGAATGAATCTTCCCTGGGAAGCTTTTGATACAGAAAATGCTTTGCAACACACACACACACACACACTTTTACTGAAAGAGTGAAGAAAAACATTAGAAAAATTGGAAGAAATAAAGATAGCCTGCTAACTGAAAAAAATGCTGAGGCAATGGGGCGGAGGAGAAAAAAACATCTTTGTATTCTTCCTGCTAGTAGTGTCTTCCATACTCACTAGATCATACATAGTTAAGCAAAGAGAGAGGTATGAGCCCTGGGGGGGGGGATAACAGCTGAATTCCTATGGGAATGTATCTATTTGGCAAAAATTAGTATAGTTCAGAGAATATGCTTCTTTGAAAAGCATCGGAGAGTAGACAAGAATATGAGAGGTATCTTTGGTTTCCAAGAACTGTTGAAAATCTGAATATTCTCTGTATTGTTCTTAACAAGGAGGAAAAAAGACAAGGACATTGCAGTCATTCTAGCATTTTGCCTTCAAACAAAGGCTGTGGCAAAAACAAAGTGCACTGAGAAGCTTAAGCAAATTAGATAGATATGCACAAGTGTTGCTTATGAAGGCCCAATCACCTGAAAGTGGCCCATAGAAAGCTCACATATATCGGGGATAAATCTTGTACGTTCAATACGGGTTTTCCATACAGGAGTTGATTTAGACGTGAAGCTGCTTTCCAACAAGCAAATACTCCCAAGCTTGTATTTGAAGGAAGCACAGTCAGTCCCACAAGGACTATTCCACGTGCCCTTCCTGAATACAGTGTCGAGAAGCTGTATTGATGGAGAAGGACTTCTTCCCCTTGGCTAACAAAAAAAGACTCTTGTACATACTTACTGTAGCATAAGTGTTCATGGACTATGGTCCACTTCATGCAGTCTGTGGAAGCTTATACTACAATAAACGTTTACGTTTTTAAAATGCCACAGGACAATTTGTTGTTGATGCTGCTACAGACTAACATAGCTGCCCCTTTGGAAGCTGTTAAAAATCACTGTTAGCCAACAATGGTTAAGAGTATCTGGCATATGATCTCAAGGAAAAAGTGAACATGTGCTCATTTTATTACATCTGCCTCTGTGAAGACTTATCAGAATGGCATCTATATTTACCCCAGACAGGAACGGCTATTACCCTTACTTATAGCACAATCCTAGGCATGTCTACTGAGAAGTAAACCCCACCAGTTGCGTTGCTAGCTGGGTCATGTGGGGTGATGACACAAAACGCGTCATCACCCCACCCCCTGAGGCGACTCAGGGAGGGTGGGAGGGCCCCACAAACGCACCGATTTTGGCACGTTTGTACTCCACAGCTGCTCACGCAGCCCTCTGGCTGCAAAAAATCCGCCGCAGAACTAAAAAAAATCTGCCGTGGCTCCTCCTCGCGAGGAGACCATGGTTGTCACCCACGGGCATTTGCTAGCGTTTGGAGACACCACTGCTGCTATAGTGACGCTACAGCACCCCACTGAGTTCAAAGGGACTTCTTACTGCTGGGTCAGTGTGTAGGGGATTGCAGCCCTAACTCCCTAATCAGAAGCAGTGGGGACAGGGGCTAAGGAGCAACTGAACCAAAACGCTGCTAACGTGAGGGGTTAAAGGCCATACTCGATCTGATCAAAAGACATGATTTCCTACTACAGTCACATCTCTTGTGCTTAAAATCCTCCGTCAACACCTACCCACTTAAAATTGTTCCAGGAATAGAGCCACAGCCTTAGACTTCACATAGCGAGTTGTGCCAAAGCAGGGAACATGGGGCAATATCTATTACAGATATAGCCTCTCAGATATTTATTCAGGAAATAGTAGGTAGTGCTTAGGCTATTTTTACAGCTCCACCCTATATTTCCACAGAAACAAGGGTAGAATTTAAGCTGCTGGTGGTTACCAGCTGAAAGCAAGACCTAACTTACTATTTTCAGTAGCTGCTTCCCTGCTGAGCTAGGAAAATTATAATTTCAGACATCAGGGGAAAAAAGGCTTCTGAAAGGTTTGCTGCTGCTTGATTAGGATTAGGAGAGTGGTGTAAACCACCAACCTGTACAACTCCCATGCTGCTTTTAAAGTCAAGTGCGCATTCTTACAAGCCTCTCCTAGATCTAAAAATAAGCACAGGTGTCATGCAAGAGGAAGACATGTATAGCTTGCTCAGAGAAAAGAGTTTTGTCTTCAAGACTGGCTCCTGAATTCCTCATGTTCACAGATCTGCCATTAAAGTGGTTTCATGCATACACATTTGTCATAGACGTACTATTTGTAGGTCTTTTCAGACACAGAGCAGCTTACGAGAACGTGTCTGGTTTTTGAATGTGAAAAGTAGCCCTGAGAAGAAGGATGAGAGGATGGTGAAATGAGTTTGATCATGGTTTTAGAACAGAGTGTACCCATATAGCTTGAGTATGAGAAGAATCTTTGAGAGAAAACAGGAGGAGATGAGATCTGGTGGTGTCAATAGAACAAGCTCAATGGTTATAGCTTGCAGAACAGTTCACAAATACCTGTAGACTTGGCCTGAACAGAGATCAAGAGCAGTAAGCAGTTGGCTCACTTTAGGTATTTATATACATTATTCATCTTGTTTTGCCATCTTGTTTCGCAGATGAGAGCGGGTCACACCTAGTCTGTCTGGATCTTTTACTCTTTTGTCTGGAACTCCTTTGAGTTCTACTGTACATAGTTATGGGAGGGACATGCCTATTTTTTGAATTGCTGGCCCGCAGACCTGACTTTGTGATTACCTCTCCCCACCTTGTATATAAATATCTTCCAACTGAGGATGACACTACAGGAAATGGGGGTATGGTTGTAGTATAAGAAAGCTTCTACTACAACAAATGTGTAAGGTGCCACAAGACACTGATCACCCTGAAAGATTGTTAGTTGCCAGTATTCAGGGCTGGCTTTTAGCCGATTGGACCAATAGCTCCGAATTGGGCCCCGCGCCTAAGGGCCGCCCGCGCTAGAGTAATCTACTCTAGTCTTGTCAAATACACACAACAACACATTGCAACATACATGTAACACCAGACTGCAGGTTTTATAGAGAACAGCAGATTGTTTACTTGTAGGCTTACATGTATGAAATTTTATATTAAAATGTGCCATAGATCCATTTGGCCCATTACTCACATGCACATTTTAAGGGCACGTTTTGATTGCTTTTCATTCTACCATAGAGGCCTAGACTCTATAATACATTTTATTTATATCTCTAAGATTCTACAGACCTTGGCTGCGAACCAGGGGTCCCGCAAAAAAATGTTTCCAACTGGGCCCCACAGTTCCTAAGGCCAGCTCTACCAGTACTATATTTTAAACCAAAATGGTTTTTCTAGCTCCTGAAACCCTAGGCAAAATGCTCCTGTAGCTTTCTAGGTAGAAGAGAGGAACAATAGGGATGAACTACAAATTTTAGTTGAGGGGGTTTGCTGAATACTTGTACTGATGCCACAGAAAAATATTTGCTTGAGGTGTTGGGGACGTTCTGCCTGCTCTGCCTGTCTTTTAGCTTCCCTTCAATCTGTGCATGAATTCACATGTGCACATGTCCCCCAGTGCAAGCAAAGGGCCTTCCCTTTTCGACATGTATGAAACGGAAAAATGGAAAGTGTCAAAGACAAGGAGAAGATTGTGGTGAGAGGAGGAAGAAAAAGACAAAGACCCCCCCAAAAAAGGCCAAGAGAAAGAAACCTTGCTGAAGAAACAGACTCCGTAACAACAATAATGTTTCTGAAATGTTCACCTGAGAATTAATGGTGGTTGCTATGAACAGTTCTGCCAATCATTTTGCAAGCAGTGCCTCTCTTAATAGCATGTCCTCCAAGTCAGATGGGTTAGACAAAGAAAGGCAAATGCAGAATGCATAATCATAGTCGTCATATGTTCTCGGAATTTGGCACTCTGCTCAGGAATGTAAGGATTCACAGGTGGCATGAAAGGGGCTGTAATCAGAGCACCAACTTGGAGGATAATATACTGCAAAGGCTTTTGTGTGCCTGGAGAAGCTGCTGTTGCTATGTGCTCGAAAAACACAACGTCTTGGGGAGAAGGGAGTGAGCAGTAGGAGGAACAGAATAAACAGGTTATAAACTTTTGGTAAAAGAAGGAATGGATAAATCATTTCAATATTCTATTGTTATTTATTGGCCCTTGGAAGCTGTCCAGATGCGAGACGGATAAGCAGCATTAATATTTTCAGTAGCATAACATTTTGTGTAATCATTTTTAGCAACTTGAATTCCTGTGGCAAACAGTCTATCGATGATGTCACATTCTACAGCTTATCACTCAGTTACCATTTTCCATCTGCCTTCATATTAAAATTCATAGGCTTTTAAGAGGGGCATGTATAAAAGTCATCCCGTTGGCTTCTGAGGATGAACAACATATCTTGAAATCAACAACCATCTTTGCAGAGAGGACCGTTTTAATCGACTGCTCGACCCCATTCCATGTCATCCCAGCTTCATTGTCATCAACCATAATCCCACATGGAAACCCAAGACCAAATTCTCTGGCAACAAGCAAACTGGGGCCATAAGCGGGGGGTAAAGGGGGTAAATTGTACCCGGGCCCAAAGTCAAAAAGGGGGCCCAGGAGCCAAAAGAGAGGGCACAGAAATTTCCTGGGATCTCAGCTGGCCTCATGGCGAGTAAAAGACGGAGGCCGGGCCAACCAGGAGGCCAAATCTACCAGGCAGGTAGACCTGGGTGCCACATCAGGAAGCCTGGTAGACCTGGGATCTGGAGACTTTTCCAGCCGTTTTGCCCCCTCTCTCCCCCTTTGAGAAGGCACCCCAAAGAAACTTTGTACCCCCTGATAGGCCCTTCAAGAAAAGATTTGTCCTTGCTTTCAGTGTCCTCCTAGTAGCTTTCTCAACTAACCTCTGTGTATTGCTGGACCACATTCTCAGGGGTTGGACCAAGGAAGACATAGAAATCAAAGATGCCTCCAGTGGTGCGGAAGGTCAGAGATGGCGTTGGACTCAAAGTGACATCTGAAAGAAGAAGATAGCAGACATGCTGCAGTCAGCATAAATTACCTCCGAGCCAAGATTTCCCGGTGTGTTCTTGCCCCTTCTGTACGTAATTGCTAAGTAGGTCACCCAAGAACATAACCCCACCCACACATTCCATCAAGCACAGCCAAAATATTTATCACTACCAGTATGAATATTTCACTAAACAGAGACACTCCTACAAATGGACCTTGGCATGCACATAGCCCAATGCATGTGAAAAAATGGAAAGCAAGGGATTATGAAATTGTAGGATTGTACCAGTAAATTCTCATGCAAAGGAATATATACAACAATAATGCCTGGGTGTCTTCTCTGCTTGTTTTTTTGAAGACTCACTGGCTCCAGACACTTTAGCAATGTGTAAATATAGATCAGACTGGAAACTATGCTTCCTTCATCGCCCCTGCCTGCCTAAGAAATGGATTTCATAGCTTTCGGAAAGATTCCCCTTTTCAAAAATTACGGAGCAAGATTAATACAATTAGGTGACCATGGCAACAGGCAAAGCTTTTCTCCATCAGCAGAATACAGGACAAATCAAAATTGCCTTGTGTTTCAATTGTACCAGCCTTGGCGGAAATTTCTATCTACTTCAGGATTTTTTTTTTCAACACATGCGTCTATTTTTAACACTTAATCATACTTTTCAACAAAGGGTTGCATTTTGCTTCATTGAACAATAGCAAGAGTCAAGTCTTTTTGAGTAGTTTATTACAGTTTCTGGGAACTTGGTACTTTAGGAATCCAGGAATTTACTATTATTTAGTAAAATTAAAAGACATTTTAATGAAAAGCAATGTTATTATTTAGAACAGGGGTTCCCAACCCCTTCCCAGCCGAGTACCACCTCCGGCGCCACTCTCCTTCTGCGTGCCACTGGAACTGACTGGCGATGACATAATCACCAGTTACTTCTGGGTTTTCAGAGGCCAGAAAATGCAGGGAAGAGGCTCTGGGCAGGTGGGAGGGCCCTTCTCAGCATTCTTGAGAGGCTTGGCCAAAGGCAGGAGCTTCTTGGGAGCAAAAATGCACCACCAAAAGCACCACGTCGGAGTGGGGTTCCAGTGGTCCAGCGGTCCGAGTACCACCAGCAGTTGGCCGAAGTACCACTGGTGGTACTAGTACCACAGATGGGAACCCCTGATTTAGAAGAAACAAACCTGCATCATTTTCTATACACACATCCAGTCCTAGAACATTTTAATGAGATTATACTCAATTCTGGATTAATTAATCTGGAATTAAAACCAACAGTATTTTCTTGCACTATTCACTAATGTAAGTTTGACACTCCACTCCATTCTGTAAATGCTGTTCAGATAATTAGAAAAAAATCTATATTTATCTTGTCAGAGGCGTTCTAATATGGGGGGAGCAGGTGTGCTCCACCCCAGGCGCTGTGGGTGCGGGGGCGCGGCAGCCGGGCTCGGGGCTGCGCAGAGCGGCGCGGCACCGGAGCCCGGCTGGCGCGCCCCTCTGAAGCAGCGCGTCCACTCGGCGCTTCCCCAGCCTCCGGAGGAGCCTCCGGAGACCGGGGAGAAGCCCTCCTCAAAGCGACCGCCTAGTTCGGCGGTCGAGGGCTTTCTGAGAGGGCCGAACGCATTGCGTTCGGCCATTATAGGTTTTGTGCATGCGCAAACCCTATAGTGGCCGAACGCAATGCGTTCAGCCCTCTCAGAAAGCCCTCGACCGCCGAACTAGGCGGTCGCTTTGAGGAGGGCTTCTCCCCTGTCTCCGGAGGCTCCTCCGGAGGCCGGGGAAGCGCCGAGTGGGCGCTCAGCCCTGAGTCCAGCTGCTTGGGGGGGCGCACCAACCCCGCCCCCCCAGGCACCGGGAGGGCTGGGAACGCCACTGTATCTTGTACAATACTTAGGATGCAATCCTATGCACACTTTCCTGAGAGTAAATCCCACTGAACACAGTGGGACTCACTCCCAGGGAAGTGTGCATAAGATTGCACTGTTAGACTATTTCGTGAAAATAGAACATATTAACTATTTTATAATACGATCGATGGCTATAATGCACACAACCATTTTAATACAAACTCTATGTGAGCTTCAATGTGCATATGGAGCTTCTCCATGCATGGGCTTTCCCATTCATTTCAGCAGCAGGAACTGGTCCTCACATCAAGAAATGTCATAGGGCTCCCCTCCTCTACTGAAGTAAATGGGAAAGCCTGGGGATTCAGCAATTCTCCCACATGTTCAAGGAGGTTATGACCTAACAAACTAGACATACTCACTGAGTAGTATTTTGTAACATTGTAAATAAACATTATTTGAGGTATTTGCATTCCCTATATAGTCCTCACCGTCATTTCAGTATCCATCGTTTCATTTTAACGTTGTCGTTGAAGCTGCAGCTGCTTCCAGGTCGTGACCCACTTCCTGGTCTTATTCTCGCCCCAGAATGCCTTGCAAGACATTCTTATTCTCGCCCCAGAATGCCTTGCAAGACATTCTGAGGCGAGAAGAAAGCCTAGGAAGTGAGTCACGGTTCCAGAAGCGGCTTCTGCCGTCCGCCAGAGCTCCCCGGAGTTCTGAGCCGCTGGTAAGCATTTGTTTTATTATATGTCGCTTTCACTTAACATCGCAGTTTCAAGGAACCTATCTGCGATGTTAAATGAGGACTTCCTGTATTTGTTTTTCAACAGATTTCTCAAGGTTGTCTAAGGTACACTTATCCGGGTGTAAGTCTCACTGAACTCAGTAGGGCTTACTTCTGAGTAAAAGTACATTGGATTGCGCTATAAGAAACCCAAGTGAGAGACCTGAGTTGTAGGGCTCTGGGTTAGCTTCAGATCTGAAGGGACCATTGGCAAAGTGCCTTCTCCTACATGGGTGGGCCCTGTCCTACCTTGGCATGAATGGAGGGGGATTTGTAATTTTTTTTTACTGACACAACAGGAAAGCCCCTTCATTAAGTCCCCCTTTCCAATCCTTTCCCCTCTCCCATCCCCTGCCACTGAAGTGCAAAAGAGGCACACTCCATCACCTCCTCCTCTCCTCTTCCATCTATCAATGGAAGTTGTCTTCCAGAGATCCTGCAAGGGTGCAATGGCCTTTAAATGAAGCCCATTAACAGATGGAGAGGGCTGGAGGAGACAATGACAGAGTGATTCCCTTAGCTGAGAGTAGTGCTACCTCTGGTGCTGCACAAAGGTGGACTATAGCCTGGGTCTAGGTACTTCAAGGATGGGCAAGGGGCCCTCTGGTGACCCTAAGTGACGTAACGCCTTAATAAATTGCAGCGGTATTAGGAAGTTTACTTAAAAGATGGTATTAAAGGATTTGCAGTCTTAACAATTGTTGATAACGAATTGTTAACCCTGGATTACCTTGTGCATTGGAATTCAGGAAAAGGACACCATGAGTGTTTGCGTCATTCTCTATGCACATGTAAAAAGGATGGACTCCGTACAGATTTGCATACATCTGAAATATCAAAAGTTTTTATGTAGCTCCCTTTATTACTTTTCTGTCAACTCTGTAATAAAGAAACCTATGTACATGCAATAAATAACTCTAGCACATTGCACATTTGGGGCTTCTTTCCATCCAAAAGAAAAAAAAACCATGAAAAAATATTTCATTTATATTCACAGTTTGAGACATAGCCAGATCTTTCTATTTGTTCAGACTCTGACATTTTCTACCAGATATAATCCTGACAAGACAGAACTGTAGGCCCCAGTTCAGCCAAACGTTTAATAGAGGTTTTAAATGTAACCACATAGGGTAGAGTTTTTTCTATTCTAACTGGTTAAATCCTGAGCGATTTGAAACACATAGATACTATTGACATCGGGGTTTACAAGCCAGAAATAAACTTATAGCCCAATCCTATCCTCTTCCCCCCCCCCCCACTGATGCAGCTACGCCGAAAAGGTGCATGTTCTATCCAGCGCGGGGGGGGGGGTGCTCGGGAGGCTTCAGAAGGGAAAGGGGATTTAAATACCCTCCATAGCCTCCCACTCTACAATGGGTCTCCTCGAACCTGCGCCAGCGATTTAGCTGAGGGGGGTTGGGAGGCTGCTGCTGGAGGAAATAGGATCCAGCCATCACCAGATCCACCCCGCCCACAGTCTCCCTGGCCCCTCCATTCTTCTCCCCTCCCTACCCCCATTCCACCCTTCCCCCTGGCTTACCTGCTCCAGCGGTTAGCCAGCGATCCGGCAACGCGCGCAGGGAGTCTCTGGCCTTTCCGCTGGCACTCCAGCAGCATGCTACTTTGCACACTGCCAGAGCACACTTTACGGCTGCTTTTCAGCAGTCTGCGCTGGTGGAATGCGCATTTGTACATTTGTGAATCGTGTTTCGATTAAAACTATTCAAGTTTTCTTATCTTTGTGGTGTGGTTGCTACTTCTGGGAAAGGTCAGCATGATGGCAGTTGTTATGTTAGCACTTTCCCACTGACAAAATTTGGGGAAGAGGCTTAAATAACCTTAGTGTAGCTGTTCAAAAAGTAAACTGCGTCTCAGTGGTCTGTCCCAGCAGCAGACGTTTAGAGAGTATTAATAAAATAAGTAAGAGTAAGGGCATGTCTAGGAGACAGAGAGCAGTGCATAAAAATGAAACATGAAATGATGTACCTTCGGAGACTGGTCCCTAGCATACATCCCATATGTAATGTGGTTCATGTTGTGCTTGAAGGATGGATGCTGATGCTCACCAAACCCATACACGGAATTGGATGGGACATTCGTTGCAATGTGAAGATACTGGTCGGAAAAAATCAGGTTTGCAAGAGAAGTGTCCCACCTAAGTGAAAAACAGAAAGAGCATAAGTGTGACTCAGTTGCTTTTCCTGGATATTCATTTCATTAAGTCCAAGGCAAACGATGGTGTCTTTTGCAGCAATGTACTCAAACCTGATATCTAAAGATTAACTAGATTAGAAATATATGATAACAGATTTTTTAAATTGTTAAAACCAAGAGAAGGACAATATGTGATCTTTTCCACAAATAATTCCTTGATCTGCCTGCCGAATCCCATGATATCCTGTGGGTCAGCTGCAAATTGTAGAGCACACGGTGACATTTAGAGTGTCACTAACAATAAGCACATATGCTTAGCTCTAGAGACATTTCTGATCCTCATTGCTCTGGGGTGAACCTTTTCACAATATGTATCATACATTTTTAGCATTTACAATAACGAATTTACAGCGCAAACCTGTATATGCTTACTCTCTAGTAAGTCCCACTGTGTTCCCACCTTTACTCCCAGGTGAACGTAAGATTGCAGTCTTAGTTCTGTACAAAGTAATTCTAGTCTAGCTGAGGACCTGTGTGAACCAACATGACTGATGTTCCTTGTGGCATTGGAAAGACAGTATAGAATCTCCCTTCATATTCACCTCAAAGCCAAATTCATTTAAGGTTCACAAAAGGCCTTGCCCAAGAAAGGTGCCTAGTTCTCTCCCAATCTCATAAACTGGCTTCTGCAAGTGTGAAGGTTTCTTTTCTGACTGACCAACCAAACACCATTTCTCTGAATAGACGCTAAATGGGGGAAAAAAATTAGACATCACCAGGCCTGATCGAAGCATAGAAAGGGCGTTTCTCCCTTCAATTTTCTATTTTTGTCATTGTTCTCTCATTACTCTTTTACATTTATTTCTGCTAAATCCCCTATGTAACTTACAGTCACATTCCAATTAGTCTCTCCCATTATGTTCTTTGTTACTAAAGCTACAATGAACTTGAACAACATATTTATGTATGGCCGTTTTTCTCCTTGTTAAAATGGTAGGTCTGATACAATAAATTAAACAAAATCGTCTAGAGGAAATAAAACACATGTGGCATTTCTCTTATTGGAAATTACTTGCTATTAGGGACTTTGATAAAATGAAGTGGAAGAGCAAATTGGCCAATCGATGAATTAAGTGGAATATTCTCTGTACCTAACATGATTCAATTACCACAGCTATTTATCGCTTTTGTATTATATCCTTTCAGAGCTGGTGTTCAAGCCAGTTTGACAGAACAGAACTCACTTAAATTAGGCTAAATGCCTTATTTGTGTAGGCAGCAAATCTGGTTTCTATTATTTGCCCCATACTAAGCAACAACAACAAAAAATGTGTGGTACAACCTCCCATCAAGAAAGAACAAAGGTCAACTTTCAGTACAATCCATGCATGTCTCTTTAGAAGTAAGTTTCACTGAATTCAGTGGGACTTACTCCTAGGTAAATGTGTATAGGAATGCAGCCTTTTGGCACAATCCTACTCTGTCACTGTGTCAGTGCAGCATGTGCTGTGTCAGCACACACACACACACACACACACACACACACACACACACACACACACGAGAGAGAGAGAGAGTTAAGACATTTTTCACATTTAAAATTGTTTTAAAATTGTTTTAATACTTTATTTAATGATTAATTTGCTAATTAATTAATCCAATTAATTAGCAATTAATTAGCAGGGGATACTTCAGAAAATTGGACTGTGATAGGGGGTACCCGGGCCTCCAAAGGTTGGGAACCCCTGCCCTAAAGCACAGTTAAGAATTACAAGGTGGCCTTGATCAACTATTTATTTTTAACCACATGTGTAAAAAGACACTTCACAATCTTTATCATATTCAACCTCACTAAAATCATATGAAGTTGTTCAATATTGATGCAATTCGAAATTGAGCTAAGGAGAGGGTAAGGTGCTCAGTATCTCACAGCAAAGAGTTTCAAATCTAAACCTCTAGCCATTGGGCTACTCTGTATTTATTGGGGGGGGGGAAGAGCGTGGATCACAATTGAGATAGAATTAGGGTGGAAGTCTTGAATTATAATTTATCTCAGACCCCATTCCTTTTCATACCTTCATAATTTTTTCCCCATTCATCAGTAATAACTGAAGGGCCAACCACTAAACATTGACATTTATTTCTCAAGGAAAGTGGTTAATGTTGTCATGGTAATCCATGTATCCTTACACCATACAATGTGCTTTTCAACAGAGTCTCTGGAGTGGCTTAAATGAAAATAGCAGGTTTATTATTTCACCATGTTGAAAACTGGGTGAGAAGTCTCTTGCTCTCTCTTTTCCATTATCTTATGCCAAGCTTCCGTCGTTTACAATAGGCATTCTCTCAATGTGATCAACAGGGAATAATCCAAGAGACGATCAACTCTGGTGTTCTCCCTACAAGCAAACGCCATATCTGGTGGGTTTTCCCCCACATTTATTGCCCCAATGATTGTAGTACCCCTAGGGGTATGCGTACCAATGATTGCCCCATTCTACTCTAAAAGTTCAACTTTATTTCTGTCTCCTCTGTTGGTTTCTCAAATTGCTAAAGGAAGTAGGTACCAGTGATGTAGACTTGAGTCTACTGACTCGGACTCAAGTTGGACTCAAGTTGCATCAATGACTTGACTCGGTGATTGTAAAAGACTCGAAAGACTCCACTCGAGACTTGGAGCCTTTTATGATAAGTTGAATTTTATTCAGGTTTAAACCCGTTTTCCCCATTAAATAGGAACTCACAACTAAAGACTCAGGATTTGGGGGCAAAGACTTGGGACTTAACTCGAGACTTGGAATCAGAGACTTGATCAACATCCCTGGTAGGTACCAAAATCAGGCACCAGCAGAGCATGAAGTGAATATTTGGATGTATATTTTGATGACTCACTTGGAGAGTTCTCCGTTTTGCTATTAAGCCTTGCAAATATCACTTCTGAAAACAGGTGCTGCTTCTTTCCGAAACACTGTACAGCAGGCTGAGGAAGATGTGTTACTATTTTTAACTTCTCATCAGGAAAACTGCCTGACTCAGGAGCAGGGGTGGGGGTGGCTGTGGCAAGCTGAAGTCTGCTTTTCTGATTGGCCCGTCAAAGCATCCGGAAGACGTGCAGAAAGACATTCCCTGTGTACAACGCCAGGAGAAAGTGTAATCATAATGGAACAGTGAGCCAGCTTGGGGGAAAAAAAATAAATAAATGAGGGGGGAAAAAAAGGTTTGGTTTATTTATAGGAGGCAGAATATAACTAATTTAGTTGGAACATTTCATGGATGACTGAAAGGCAGAGGAGTGAGACTTGCTGAAACATGGTCACTTATTCCCTGAACGTTAAAAGTTCACATGGCTCAAACGCTTTGTTCCCTTTCCTTTTCTTTTGAGGACATCAAGCTGTCTTTTTTCCTCCAATGTTCCAAGCACCGCACCTTCCCACTTCGTTATCTGAACAGCTGCAGAGCTGCATAAACTTTTATAGATGTAAGATGTGTTGACTCACTCAAGCCATGTCCTCTAATCCTCACAACATCAAAGAGACACTAAGGATAAGAATCAGGGCATCGTTTAAATATGTCAATTTCTCTTCTGTCTCTGTAGATTTTTTTCAACTTTTCCTCCAAGTTTCTTAATCATCAGAATTTTTTTAACCAAATCAATATTCTCATGGACCCCATTGCCACCTATATACTGAAGATGTTAATTCACCTATATATTGAAGATGTTATTCAGCGGCTGCACTGGCTGCCCATTCGTTTCCGGGCCCAATTCAAGGTGCTGGTAATGACCTTTAAAGCCCTTCACGGTTCGGGTTCAGGATATCTGAGGGACCGCCTTCTCCCATACATTCCGGCCCGCTCTCTTAGGTCATCTGAGGGGGCTCTCCTGCGAGTTCCACCTCTATCGCAAGTTAGGGGAGTGGCAACACATGGGCGAGCCTTCTCTGCCATGGCACCACAATTGTGGAACTCCCTGCCAGGGGATCTAAGAACCACCCCCTCCCTCATGACTTTTCGGCGAGGGCTCAAAACATTTTTTGTTTTGTCTAGCGTTTGGGTGATGGGCTGTGGTCTGCCTCCTGTGTCTCAAGATGCTCTGCCATGCTGCTTATCTGCTCCATATTGTGTTCCCCCCCCCAGTGGATTTTATTGTTTTTAAAAATTGTTTATGTATGATTATGTATTGTTTAAACTTTTTAATGTATTTTTTAAGTTATGTATTTTAACTTCTGTTGTAAGCCGCCTTGAGCATTTGCCTTGGCATAGGAAAAGGCGGGGTATAAATTTTTAAATAAATAAATAAATTCATACATTGCATGAATATTTACAAAGGGCAGTTTAAACAAATAAGGAAGGAAGTCTCTCTGTGATCATTGCATGGCATTCATAGGAATGCCACACTCCGAGATGATTACATATCATTTAAAGCGGCTGTTGATTGTGATTAGCAGCCCAGCACCAACTCATTTCAGCATTTGTCACCAGGCAATTGGCAGAAACCTATGCAGTTCTGCCTCAGTTGCTTTTAAGCAGCTCGCAATCCCCTTACAACACTGATTTTTCAAGTCAAAGCTGTTCTGGCATGGTGGTGTAGTTTAACACCAATATGATATGTCTATCCAGTAGGGCAGTGTTTCCCAAACTTTTTCAACCTGAGGCTCCCTTGACCATTGGCGACCAGTGGCTGTGGCTCCCCATTACATGTTGATGCCTGCCAATTGGCATTGCACGGTTTTCTGAGCAGTGCCGGAGCCAGCCGATCTGGCAGGGGGGGCGGCATCCTCGACGCCCCCCCAAAACTAATTAGCATAATTTATGCTAATTAGTTTTACCCGCTTTTTTCGCCGATTTTCGGCGATTTTAAGGCTAGAAATGGGTTTTTTAAAGGATTTTTAATAAGTGTGTATGCTTTTACCTGCACTTTAGTGAAATTGGACGGCTCCCACGACGATTTCAAGCCTTCTCCCGGGGGCGCAGCGTCTCCGTTCAGCCGCTCACTTGGTGCGGCACTTGGTGCGCCCCCAGAAGCAATCTCCGTAGTTTTGCGCATGCGCAAAACCACGGAGTCTCCAGGGACGCTCCAGGAAGTAGTTTGCGCATGCCCAGAACGTCCCTGGAGACTCCGTGGTTTTGCGCATGCGCAAACTACGGAGATTGCTTCTGGGGGCGCACTAAGTGCCGCACCAAGTGAGCGGCTGAACGGAGACGCTGCGCCCCCGGGAGAAGGCTTGAAATCGTCGTGGGAGCCGTCCAATTTCACTAAAGTGCAGGTAAAAGCATACACACTTATTAAAAATCCTTTAAAATCGGCGAAAAAAAGCGGGAAAAATTCAAATTTTTCCCGCTTTTTTCCGGAGCCTCCCGCCCCCCTGGACAGCCTTCCGCCCTGACGCCCTGGGGCCCACCGCCCCCCAGCCCCCAGTCAGCTAACGCCCCTGTTTCTGAGAGGACTCCCTGGCACTCTGTGACTCCCCTGGCTGGTTTCTGCGGGTCCCCCGGGAGCCACGCCTCCCAGTTTGGGAACCACTGCAGTAGGGGCTTACGACAGCCTAAAGAGCAACACTCTCCTTTCAGAGAGTTAATTCCTACAGTTAGCCCCACAGCCAACTTCTATCATCCTGTGAACCTCTATCTGAATTACCTGGGTTATCATGGTGAGTACACTGCATTGCAGGCTCACAGTAGGCTGAACTAGGTGGCCTATTGATTTGATCCAACACAGCAATCTTTACAGCAGGGGTGGCCAACCTTCCACCATTAGGTAGGCTTACCAGATCTCCAACCGGGACAGAGTGCTAGACCTTTAGGAGAAGGGATGTGGGCAGGTGTAGATTGTTAAACCTTACAGCACAATCCTAGGCATGTCTACTCAGAAGCAAGCCCCATTGTGTTCAGTGGGGCTTGCTTCTGAGTAGACATGCCTAGGATTGTGCTTTAGGACTTAACAAGCTACACCTGCCCACATTCCTTCTCCTAAAGGTCTAGCACTCTGTCCCGGTTGGAGATCTGGTAAGCCTACCATTAGGGCCTCTGCGTTCTTCAGAGTTGTGTAGAAGATAGAATCTTGGCAGCTGCAAGTGCTGATGGTGCTGCTAAAGCAGCTGCACCTGCTGAAATGCCCTCACCTATACAACCATTAAAGGGCCATGACTGCTTTACAGTCTTCCCTACCTCTCACAAGTACTGTATATGTTTCCTTTATTTTGTATGTATGACTTGCCTTTCATCCGTAGGTCTCAAGGTGGCTCACAAAAGCAATGTAAATACAGTAAAACAATAAAACCATCATTAGAAATAATGTGGTACTAACATCAATCAAATGTTCTTTTTACCAAATTAATGCCAGCAGCTACCACCCAAAACCTGGAGGAACAGGAATGGGACTGTTTTTAGGCCTGACTTAAAAATTGGGAAAATAGGGAGACCAAGTGCCTGCTGTGGGAAGATGTTCCAAAGCCCAAGGGCCACCACAGAGAAGGTCATGTCCTGCATGCTTGCCAATCACTGTCAGGCCTTACAACCCAATCAATCCAAAGTCCCATGCTTGGATGCTGCAGCACCAGGGCAGGCTCCACTGTATCCAGCAAGGGGTTGGAGTCTGCTGGGGGCCTCTTTGAGGTAAGGGGACATTCATCCCCTTACCCCATGTCGAGCCCCAGCAGCCTCTAGGGGACTACTTGGATTGTCCCAGCTAAATGGTTGGCACAAATCCATGTCAGACGCAAGCCTGGGAAGGGGGATAGGATTTGGCGGAGGCCTCCTCCACTAAGCCCGCCCCCTTCTGGGCCTGCTCCACCTTCCCCCATCCTGAAACGCCCCTCCCCACCACTGTTTTGCCCTCCTCTGCCTCTGCTGCCCAGCGTGGAACTCAATTGCCACAGGCAGGCACTACTCCTGCAGTGGCAGAGGCCTGCTGGCACTGGCCTCCACACCGACGCGACTGGCCTCCACGTCGGCGCAACATGCTTTAGAGCACGTTTGCAACAGCCTGGGGCCTAGTCACGCCGGCAGAGGTCGGCATAGGATTGGGCTGTTAGTCAATGAAGGCATGTGGTGCCAATCCACCCAAATATCTTAATGCACAGGTAGGTTCTTATGTCAGCAGGTGGGCCTTGCCTTTGAGGTTATCCAGGGCCCAAACTGTATAGGCCCTGGATATACAATAATGGCCTTCACCTTGAAGTGAACCTGGAAACAGAGGGGTAGCAAATGGAGTTCATCCAGGATTGGAGCTGTGTGTTCTATACGCAATCCAGCAGGGATGTGGATCAAGTCTCTGACTCCAATCCTCGAATCAAGTCCCAAGTCTCTGGGTCCAAGTCTCAAGTCAAGTCCCAAGTCTTTGCTCCCAAGTCCTGAGTCTTTGGTTGCAAGTCCCTATCTATTTAATGGGGAAAATGGGTTTAAACCTAAATAAAATTGGACTTGTCATAAAAGACTCCAAGTCTCGAGTCGAGTCTTTTACAATCGCTGAGTCAAGTCCGATTCAAGTCACTGACGCGACTTGTGTCCGATTCAAGTCCGAGTCAATAGATTCTACAATCACTGCAATCCAGATTCTTATACTGAGCACCAGACAGCAAGAAATCCTCTCAGGCAACCTGCATTTTTGACTGAGCAGAGTTCTCTTGACTATTCTCTCCGTGTGGCCCTGTCCAATTGTACAGAGAGCACATTCCTATCATGAATGTGCCTAGAAGGGTGCTTATTTAGATTTTTTTTTAAATGCCAGAATTATGACTCACAGCACTACGCACCAAAATCAAATGAAAACAAATCAAGTCAACTCATCCTTTGGACAATCGAACATGCCCAACAAGAAGAAGAGCTGTATTGGGAGCTGCACAAATTGCCCTTTGCAATTGTATTGCTTCAAAGCGAAGCTGCAGCTTAAAACAAAGGCATTTTTAATCATTCTAATAGCTTTTCTCTGAACAGAAAACCCTCTCATAGCAATCGGTGCCTGTGTTTCCCACTAGAATCTATATATAACAAATGAACTTTGGAACAGCAGCCGATTGGAAATTAGCAAAGATTTTGGTTATTTGTTTCTTGCCTTCCCAGCTGCAATGTTTAACAAACCATCACACACTAATCAATATGGTAACGAAATGGCGTGGCTTGGCAAAGATTTTCTGACTTGTATTACAAATTACACACCAAGTAGTTAACAGAAAAAATATAGGTGGGAGCACAAGAATGATCACACAGGATCAAAGCAATGTTTCATCTAATTCGGTATCCTGTTACTATTATGAAATAGCAGCACTAAGGCTTCAGGATGATGCAAAACTACCACAGGGGACAGTTTCACAATCGTTTGCTTTGCTAGATGTGTCTTGACAAGTGCAGTGACACAGGATTGCATTATTTCCTGACAGAGAGTTAGTGTCTGGCATGCATCCGAATAGGAGTCCTAAGCTTATGGACAAGAGCACAAGTAGTTCTTACAGCACTGGATGGGCAACTACACAACCTACCCTTTTGACCCATGGGTAGGCTTACCAGATCTCCAACTGGGACAGAGTGCTAGACCTTTAAGAGAAGGAATGTGGGCAGGTGTAGCTTGTTAAACCTTAGAGCACAATCCTAGGCATGTCTACTTGGAAGCAAGCCCCATTGTGTTCAGTTGGGCTTACTTCTGAGTAGACATGCCTAGGATTGTGCACTAAGGTTTAACAAGCGACACCTGCCCACATTCCTTCTCTTAAAGGTCTAGCACTCTGTCCCTGTTGGAGATCTGGTAATCCTACTCATGGGGGCCATTTTGTACTGGGAAATTATATTAACTGCTAACCGTCCGCAACACAGAGCAGTACTTTGATTTGAAGTAGACAAGCAAGCAATTCCTCTGCAGATAAAAAGGTAAAGGTGACCATGTGGTGGACATGTGAAAAAGCAAGAAAATTCTGGAGGATGGTCCACGCGGCATTGGAAGGGATATTACGACATACGCTGTTGTTCGTACCAGAATTATTTCTTTTGAATATAATGACATCAGTAGTATTTCAAAAAGATAAATATATTATTATACATATAGTTACTGCTGCTAGGTTGTTATATGCTCAGCAGTGGAAAGTTGAGACGATACCAGATATTGATGAGTTAATAATTAAGATTTATGACTTGATAGAATTGGATATTTTAACGGAAAGATTAAGAGAAGGAGATGTTAAAAAGAAACTAGATTGGTGGCAACCATTTTATGATTGGTTGAAAAGATAAAATAAATTACTAGATTATTAGTAGATGTAAGGAGGTAAAAGATAGTGGGGTTGGAATATGTATGAAGCTAATTTTATTTAGCATAATTGAAGAGTGTGAATAGTCATTTTAATGTAGTTCGACGTCCGTTAGTTATTTTTCCATTTGTTTCATGTTGGTTACCTTTGTTGCCCTATGATTTTCCTTACCCTATTATCCCTGTAGTTTCTGTGTTTAATAAATAAAATGAAAAAAAAAAAAAAGGTAAAGGTGACCCCTGACATTTAAGTCCATTCGTGTCCGACTCTAGGGTGTGGTGCTCATCCCCATTTCAAAGCCGAAGAGCCAGCGTTGTCCGAAGACGCCTCCGTGGTCATGTGGCCGGCATGACTCTCCTTGCCGCAGCGCGTAGCATGCAGATGGAACACGGAGCGCTATTTACCTTCCCGCAAGCGGTACCTATTTATCTACTCGCATTAACATGCTTTGGAACTGCTAGGTTGGCAGGAGCTGGCCAAGCAACGAGCGCTCACCCCGTCGCGGGAATCGAACTGCCGACCTTTCGATCGACAGCTTATGGTTCAGCAGTTTAACCCGCTGCGCCACCCGCTGGCCTACTCCTCTGCAGATACCAGGATAGAAATGTAGTCAACATTTTGTGAGTTACAGTCTTCATTCCTGCCACAATTATTCTGCCACAGTGTAAGGCATCAAGGATCAAACTGGGGACTATGGCAACACCTACATCACTGTGACTGGTCACTAGAAGAGATACCACTGGCCTGTTTTCTGCTGCACTTGGGTGGCCCAGTGCAACACAATGGCCACAGGGTTACACAATGGCCCATAGGGTTGCTTCCACACTAGAATCCTTTCATGCTGCGGTGGGATACTTTTTTTCTGCAGGTAGGTGAAAACAAAATTAAATCAAGGTTCCACACACTTGAATATACTGTATCACAATATTATCCAGTGGTGCTTCACTTTCCCATGGCCAAGATCCTCTTTAAATGTTTATTCACACTCACACTCATTCAGTAAAGGTCCTTGGCAACTTCAATTAAAAGTCTGCAGCTTGCAGTTTCGTCTCATTATATTGCTTCCTGTTGATCCCCGAATAGCCTCTCTTAATGTCCTCTTTTGCCACATTATCAGTTTCTGTGGGAGGGTGGCTTTAATTATTGATTGGCTCTATTTTTTTTTCATTTTTACAACAAGATAACACTATTTCACTTTAAATACACAAACAAGAATGCAACAAAATAAAAGGAGCAATTAAACCATCCCTCATTCCACTGCAGGAACAGAATAGGTACACTGGGGCAATTCAAGAGGCAATTAGATAGCTATCCATTACTAATTCTCTAGCTGGGAATAACAAGACGCAACAAAATGGCTTGAACCTGCAAACAAGAAGCATTTCATTAAAAGCACAGGAATACTGAAAAGCTTTTATAGCACTTAACTTGTCCACACTGGGAAAGTTGGTGCTGCAATTGTATTTTACTACAAAAAATTCACTACAAATTCGGTCTGCAAAAAGACAGGAGTAGGGCCAAAACAGAGAACACTGGACTAGAAGCATTTAATGACAATGATGTCTGGATGTTCTGTAAAAAGCAAATGAGCAAAGAGTGGCAGTTTCAGAAAAGGGGGACAATTTGGAAGCAACATATGCCCTCAAACAGTGGCATTGTTACCATGGGTGTGCTGGTGTGCTGCGCCCCAGGCGCTGAGTGGGTACCCTGCTTTCGGGGGGCGCGGCAGCTTGGGCTTGGGGCTGCATGGCGGAGCCCGGCTGCTGAGCCCCCGGGAAGCAGCGCACCCACTCAGCACGTCACCGGCTTCCGGAGGCTCCGCTCCGAAGCCGGGACAAGCCCTCCTCATTGCGACCGCCCAGTTTGGCGGTCGAGGGCTTTGTGAGCCGGCCCAACATGTCGCCGGCTTTTATTTGTTTTTTCTGCACATGCGCAGAACCTTTCTGAGGGCAAACGGGGGGGCAGCCAGGCTCTGGTGCGACGGGGGCGCTCCAGCCCCCGCCCCCCGGGCGCCGGAATGGCTTAAAACGCCACTGCCCTCAAATCCTAAATTGGCTCCTTAATCTAAGCAACTTGTCTTTAAGGAGAAGAGTAAGTTGCTGTTGGATAACATGCTGCTGCCAGCCTACACCTACCCTACCTACTCACTTGGTGACAACCAGTCTTCCACCTGCCATCAGCCTTCTGACTTTGCTTCTAAAGCACCAGCTCTGACACACTAGCGCTGCTTTACTATAAATCTGGAATTTGTGTGATAAAGGACAGGTCAACATGGTACATCTCCCATGCTCCCAAAAGCATTGCAATGCATAGCTGTGTGCACTGGAAATACAGTGGAATCTCTACATCCGCAGGTCCTGTATCCGTGGACTTCACCATCCACAGATCTAGCAAGAGGTGCCTCTGGAGGCTGCTTCCGAGTCACACTGGGCCTGCAATGCACTCTGAAAGCCCCAGGATGCCTTGGGGAAGCAACTTCCAGTTTTGCGGTCTCTGGAGGTACCTCTTGCTCAATCCGGTAAGACATTGCGGAGTGACTTTAGTATCCGCAGATTTTGGTATCTGCGGGGGTGGGGGTGGGTGGGTCCCGGAATCAATCCCGTGGATACTGAGGGCCCAATGTATACTTGGAAAATCAGATACTTTTCACCAATATATCCCTATATTTACTACAGTTACCCATCTGTGAGGTTTGCACAGCCAGTATTAATCCCCATTGACCTATGAACCAATAGGAGACTGGTGCGGGCTGCGAGGATCAGATGCACTGAAACAGTGTACCCAACCTCTCTTTGCAATGCAGGTCTGGTGCGGTCAGGCTTTGGAGTAATTTATTCATGTGCAGAGTATCTCACATTCATCTCCTTTTACTATCTAACCACCATATTCATAAAGAATTGTTCTCTGATGTCCACCAAATTTAACACTGCAGCCCTGCCTGCTTAACTGATTTGACAGAGCTCTGGCCTATTAACCTCTAAGCACCAAAATGCTCATATATTTTGGTCACTCCAAACATTTTCTGTGTTGGAGCCATAATACTGACTGTAATGTAAACAAGAATCAAGCATGTGTATTCCCCTTAAGGTTACTTTGTCCTCTTCCAATATGCTGGTGTGTGTTTTTTCCTCCTGCAAATCTGACATTTAATAGCCTCCTATCAGGAGATTTCACTTGAATATAGAACACAGCTGAAGTGAACACACTTCTCACAGGCATTTAACCAAGTACATAATGGCTTTCGTAAAAGGCTTTCCACTTGTTCTATCTACATATGAAAATGTGCAAAGCCTTTTAGCCTTGCGATAAGTCTCAGAACAGAAGTGTCAATAAGTCCTATGTTACTTGTAGCAGGCATTGTTTCCACAGTGAGAACTGTGGAAACAAAGAGGGAGGAGGCAAGGACAAGTGGCACATAGGTGTAGTTACAAGAGGCCACAACTTTATTGCTCATAAATAACTTCCAAAAGCAAACACAACTGGCATGTGCAATAGAAGGAAGGGATGCCTGTTGGGAGTGACTTTGGGGGTGGTAGGTGACCCAGGACACCTGACTGGCCCTAGCATAGGCCAATCAACCTCCAAAGTCACCTCCACAGTCATTTGAGGAAAGGGCAGCAAGCCAGCTCTCAGAAGGGGACTGGCCCCTGCCCCCTTAAAGGGAAGGAAGCAGGAAGGCTACCCCACGACCCCGCTGCATGTGACCTTGTTGTGACAAGCACGTAGGAAGATGGAACAAAAGAATACAATAATACATTTTGCTATGAGAAAGGGGGGGACCACAATCACAGGCCAATTTAGGTAATATGAATACAATTCCTTTCCAGCCCTGTTAACCAACGGCTGACACTCTCCACAGCAAAATGTTACAATCACAGAAGGGGGGACGGTGAGTAGGCAAAGAGAACAGTGCCTGGTATCCAAGACAGGCACTAATTTACAGCCTAGGAGAAGACCAGAGCAAGAAAAAAAACATTCTATTCCATTTTCCAGGCCCTGAGTCCCAGCTATGTTGATGAGCCAGGAGTCCTTCGGTGCCATATGGCTGGGCAGCGGAGCTCACAGCTGCCCAGTCAAGTGAGCAATGGCAAGCTTGTCCCCTTCCATGCCACTAGTCCACATGGGCACAAAGGAGCCCCCTGGGTAGGCTTACCAGATCTCCAACCGGGACAGAGTGCTAGACATTTAGGAGAAGGAATGTGGGCAGGTGTAGCTTGTTAAGTCCTAAAGCACAATCCTAGGCATGTCTACTCAGAAGCAAGTCCCACTGAACACAATGGGGCTTGCTTCTGAGTAGACATGCCTAGGATTGTGCTGTAAGGTTTAACAAGCTACACCTGCCCACATTCCTTCTCCTAAAGGTCTAGCACTCTGTCCCGGTTGGAGATCTGGTAAGCCTACCCCTGGGTAAGTTGGGGGGGGGCAAGCTTATAGCATGAAAAAGGCAGGAAAGTGATCTAACCTTGGTGATTACCAATATCAGTTTTGCCATGCTGAACCATCTCAAAAGGTTTAAATGTTCTGCAAGGACTAGGCGTACCAGATCGTCGACCGGGATGGAGCGATCTCCCCTTAAGGGGGTGGAGCGCAGGGGGGCCAGAAGGCGACATGTTCTGGGGAGATTGCTCCGTTCCAGTCGATGATCTGGTAAGCCTAGCAAGGACCCATGGACAGATGGCATTTGTGGCAATGGAGCTCCCTGTGTTGTGCTGGGAGAGTCATGGGACTGGAATGAGCACTAGGCTTTTTTGTTTTTTGCAAGGTTATCCAAAAATAAAAGGCTGTGCGGCAGAGATAAAAGGCTCTCTCTGTGCAAAAAGGGCTTGGGAAATCAGGGATTGCTGAACAATGGCAGAGCTCCTGCAGGGGCCCACAAATTATACAGCAGGTATAGAAGGATTTGTGTTACTCTCGCAACATAATTTATCATCTATTCAAACATTCAAATACAGCTGGAAAAAACTGTCAGGCAGCCTCATTTGCTGCTTATTGATTGCTTTTAGCAATATTTTATATTCAAAGATGCACAATTGGTTCAGCTCTTTATTAGGAAACTATGGCCCTGCACGTCTGCAGCTGGCTGCAATATTTTTTTCTCCCTTTTTTAGATGTTGGTTTTCTTGAATATTCATTAGTGTCTTTTCCTTTCACAAGCTCAAACTTTCTATTGGGTGCCTAAGCCCTACCCATCCCTTCCTGAAATTTGTTTCTCCAAAATTCCCCTTTAAGGGAGGTCCCAGGTGTGGAGGCTCTCCTTTGCACCCCCTGGCTGGAAAACAGAGGGAGAAGGCTAACAGCGCAGTCCTGTCTAACTGAGCCCTGAGATGCAGTGGGGCTGGTCATTGCATCCAGAGCGCAGACCAGGCAGCTGGGAGGTCAGCTCGGGGGAAAGGAACATTTGCCCCCTTCCCCCGGTGTAAGCCCCAGCCGCCCAACCAGGTCTCCATGAAGGTGTGCCAGCTATTTTGCCAGCGCAAAAACAGGAGGCCCGTGTAATAGCGGCCAGGACTGGGAAGGGGGATAGAATTCGGTGGAGGAGGCCTGCTCCGATCCCTCCCCTTACATGGGCAAACCAATCCCACCCTCCCAGAACGCCCTGTTCTGCCCTCCCCGCACCCCTCCGTCGTCCAGTGGGGAACTTACCTTCCCTGGCTCCAAATCCAGCCTGGGGAGAGCAGTGCCGGCCTCAGCTCCAGTGGTGCAGCTTACTTCCAGGGTGCCGCAAACTTGCTTTATGGCATGTTTGTAACACTGTAGAGCGGCGGAGCAGGCACTCCACCGGTCTACTGTGTAGAGAGGATTGGGCTGTAAGATATTGCTTTCAGTGTTTTTCCAGTTCTTACAGGCATCTGTCTTGCAGGAAAAGTTTGATATGGCTACTAATCCATTCATCTGAACTTGTGCACTCAGTTATGATTTTAAGTTCCACTGGTTCCCATGGGGCTTAGGTAGGCTAAATGTTCACGAATATGTCCATTGTAGGTTCTCAAGCATAAGTCAGCAATCAGACGGAGAAGTAATGTAAACTAACAATGGATTAACTGCACTACTACTCTGTGTTGTAGAAACACTTATTCAGATTGCTGTCTAGAAGCGGAATCAAAGACATGTTGCGTTATCTCTTTTTTCTTTGCTTTGCTAGTGCAACATCTTGTGTGACAACAAGGTCTTCCTAGGAACAGATGCAATGGCTGAAGTCCAGTAGGACTGGCTTTTGCCTCACCTCAATGAAAGAGGTATACGCCTAAAGGCAACCTGTGAGGGCTTCTGATCCTGAGATCCATATCAGCTGGCTATATCCTTCATGTGGCAATGGGTTCTGTCCAGTCATGCGCCATTTTTTCCCCTTTCCTGAATGCATGGCATGAAAACCCACAAGTCTTTTAATATGATAATATTTCATTCATGGCATCCTCTTCTGATAAAAGCTACTAACCAAGCATTACATTAAAAATAAATTCTTCACTGGAAAAACTGAGTAGATTTTTCAAAAAACATTCAAAAGCTGCAGAGAATGTATGATTTGCACATATTTTTTTTCTCCCAGGCGATGTAATACTGTTGACAGCCTTGTTTTGCTACTAACATATTAGGCAAGGGTGCCCCCTAGCGTCCTCCAGTCTGTAGCACTGCCCTCTGTTAATAAAGCTGGCAGTGCCATCAAATCCACGTTTTCAAAAAGCACACTATTTAGCAGCTGCAAAATGAACACTTTTTTTTTGACACACATGATGGCTTGCATTTGTTTCCCTGACATGTATGAAAATGTCATGTGCGAAGCAGCTCTTAGGAGTATAACATACACAAAAAGCAGGCGTTTTTAAAGTGGCTACTGGATCTATTTCCAGTTCACTTGGACAATTCTTGAAAAGACCTGCCTGACAAGCAGCCACAACTCCCATTAATTTCAGCTAGAACTGTGGACACTGTTCAGTGACTTGGCAAATCAGACCACATCTTAAGACGATACCTAACCCTGACACATTGGAAGTGGATTTGATTGCCTTGGACAAAAGTGCTCCTTGGTGACTGTGGTTTTCTATGAAAGGAAGAAACAAAGGAAGACATGGCAAAGATACAGACTGGATAAAAATGCCCACTAAATCAGCGCAACTGGAGACTATGACCAGATTAAATGAAAAAAGCATTCCATTAAAGTCTGTTCTTCAGAAAACAAGGGCTGAGTAGGGAAGTGGGGCACAAGGGAGGCATACTGAGAATGCAAGTGAGCCGACTGAAGGGAAGGGCTTTACGGCACACATAGGTGGCAGCTAGTGGGGTGTTACTAAATATCAGTGCCGTAGGAACTCCTCCCCCATTAGCCTTAGCTGTTGCATGTCCAACTGCTACCAATGGCCATTAAGGACACAGGTCTATCAATAGCCATTGGCCATGGGAGCTAAATGGGACATTCATGTCCTGAGCCTGTATATCTCTGAAGAGCAATTGCTGGGGAGCAAGCAACAGCAGAGGGACAGGGCTGTTAATTTCATGCCTTGCTTCTTAGAGACATGGCTGATTGGAAAGGATAAGCAGAATACAGGAAGCAAAGAAGAATGTTGAGGTTCAAAGAACCTCAGTTACATAGGAACATAGAAAGCCACTCTCATAGAAAGAGTCAGACCATTGGTCCATCTAGTAGCATTAATTAAGAGTTAATTGGATGCTGATGGGGCAGATAAGGGGCAGGGCTTGGCATACCCCCAGCATGTGGTCCGCGTACCTCTAGGTGTATGCGTACCACAGGTTGAGAACCCCTGATCTAGCTCATTGGTGTCTGTGCTGATTGGCAGTGGCTCTCCAGGGTCTCAGGCAGGGGTCTTTCCCAGTCCTACCTAGATTTCTGGAGATCAAACCAAGGACCTTCCAGCATGCAAAGCGGATGCTCTCTCTCCTACTGAGTTACAGCCCTCCTCTCCCCATCGTTCCGTCCTGACAGATGCTTGGCTCTCAAGTCCTATCGTATAATAGCAACAGTAACATGTAGGATTTGATCCTAAAGCCACTTACAGGACAAAAGGTCTCATTGAACTCAACAGGGCTTACTTCTGAGTACCTATGTTTAGGATTGCACTGGTGGTATTTATATAAGTGTTTTTCCTAAATGCTCAAATCACATCACACATATAATTTTATCAGCAATCCTAACAACCCTGTGAAGTAGTTCAGTATTATTATTCCCCTACGACTGGGGGGGGGGGAACATGCTGAGGCAGAAAGTGAGCAGACTGGCAAAGGAACCCCAGCACCCCCCAGGAGTTCATGGCAGAGGTCAGGTTGTAACTGGTGGGGCTACTCTCCTGTTCTTATTCAGTCACCCCATGAAATTGCTTAGCAGTAGACTCAGGACAAATGAAAGAGCATACTTCTTCACACATCACATCAGTAACTTAGGAATTCACTGCTACAAGCCAGGGTGTTGGCCCTTGGGTTGGATATCTTTAAAAGGGTTTAGAAATATTCATGATGGATAGGTTGAGCAACCAATGAATGTCCACTAAGTCCTGAGTAGTTGCTGAGGTTGGTTGCTCGACAGTACTAGTTGTTTAAGGAAAAATGGCAGGGGAAGGTTGATTCCCTTCATGCCCTACTTGCAACTAGTTGGCCGCTGTGGAAAGCAGGATGCTACAATAGATGGACCTTTGATCTAATCCAGTAGGGCTCTCAGGGCCATCCTGGTTTACCTCAGTGGCGTTGCTGGCTGTCTGGTCACCCGGAGCGGTGACTCAGGCATCACCCACCAAGTGCGCACAGACATGGAAATAATTGGCAGTAACGTGACCACCAATTACTTTTGGCTCACCCACCGCTGAAAAGCAGCTGCTCACAGCACTCCGACTCGGTTCGCTCAGCTCCGAGTCAGGTCACCGAGTCAGAGTGGGCGAAAGCAGCTGAGCTGCTTTCGGCAGCTCCAACCCTGCGACTTGGCTCGGAGCTAAGCAAGCCGAGCCAAGTTGGACCAGGTGAAAGCAGTCGAGTAAGGGTGACAAACCCTCAGGGACGGGTGTCACCCTTGCTCAGCTGCTTTTGCCCGCTCTGACTCGTCTCGGCTTGCTCAACTCTGAGCTGAGTCGCTGAGTCAGAGCGACAGAAAGCGGCCAAGCCTGGGCAGCGCAGCGAGCCTGTGGTGAAGCCCGCCATGTGTGTCACCCCCTTAAATGTACATCACCCGGTGCAGGACACACACCCAGCACCCACATCGTGACACCAGTGGTTTACCCCCTGCGCTTTTGACTACAACACTACATTTTATGAGGAATGAATTGCCAAACAGTAATTTTTAGTGAATATAATTTCAATTGATGAACATTATTCTAAGTGAAGAGCAAGATGATTTCGGTTAACCAGTCATGACAGAATACTCTAGTGTACAATATACTGCAAGATAAAACTTTGCACGATCAGCTATCAAGCTTCAAAAAAGAGTAATTACAGTCTAGCAATCTAAAACACTGTACAGCTTATGAAAATTAAAGCCCATTGTCTAAACGGGCAAACTCAAACACTTTTATAAACTCTAATTTCAGAAGAAAATTCCTTACACCAGATACAATTGACAATATAATGCCATTGAATTAAAATGAGCATATTGATTTTGGAAAGGATTCCATTTTCTCACACTGAGAAAGAATGCCATAGCGTACCACTGAAGTCCTGAAACTATTGGGGTAGTCATGCTGAAAGAAAGACTTGTGGATCTTTACACTTTTTTATTATTTACGCATATAGGATACAACCCAGCAAAAAGGAGTTGTGTCACTTAAATTCACAGTACTAGAGCTAGTTGTACTTAAGGTGAAAAACTGATGCACTTTTACTTAGGTGTCATTCTCACCAAACAAAGAAGAAATCATAACTGATTAAACATGCTTAGGAACATTGGTCCACTTCATTCAATTGCTTTAAAAACAACTTAATCATAACTCATCTCTGCTAGACTGTGCCTATAACTTGTAACGTCCTGTACAGTATATCTCTGGAAAGTAATTTTATTTCTAAAAAATATCCATTAAGCTGACGTGTATGTGGCTAGCGTTCTTCCAATCAGTTTACAAGGACTTTTAAGCTTAAGCCCTTTCCCCCTAATTCTTAAGGTACTGTAAGGTGCTGGGATTCCTACAGTCAGACTCCCAAACCTTTCTCTCTTGTGCTCCCCATGTCCTGGCTCCTCAGCAAGCCAGGTCAAATAAATTTCCTGAATGTCCTCTAGGAGGCAATGTTGGGTTGGATGAAGTCAGCTGACCCAACCTGAATGTGGTCAGCTGACCCCTGTTTATGCGTTCAGTCACTTCCGACTCTTCATGACTTCATGGACCAGTCCACGCCAAAGCTTCCTGTCGGCTGTTGCCACCCCCAGCTCCCCCAAGGTCAAGTCCATCACCTCTAGAATATCATCCATCCATCTTGCCCTTGGTCGGCCCCTCTTCCTTTTGCCTTCCACCTTCCCTAGCTGACCCCTAGGCCTCATAAAACCTGCATCTCCAAGCCAGCCCAGTAGTCTGAGCAACTTGTGGAAATGGCAATACAGAATCAACATGACTTGCCTTGTCACGCCCTGCCCTGCCCCTGTGGCACTGTTGGATAGTTCCCTTGCCACTCAACCCAGCCTGGCCCTGGCTACTGTAATGATTATATATAAGCAACCCCTACAAGCAATGGGTGGTGCTGTTCCACATCCTTAATGCTTCTGCACCTTGTCTTGTTATTCCATCTTGAGTAAGTTCCTGAACAGTGATGACAGTGAAGTGTGCTGTAGAATAACTTGCAAATATTTAACCAAGTACACAATGAACCCTCGATTTAATAGACCTCGATTTAACAGGAAGTAACAGATACATACTGTGTGTGTGTGTGTGTGTGTGTGTGTGTGTGTGTGTGTGTGTGTGTGTGTGTGTGTGTGTGTGTGTATTGTCATAGATGCATTTGGGTTTAACGGACTTCCGGCATTAATGGACATCCCTTCCCGCTATTAGTCCAATAAATAGAGGGTTCACTGTATTACATTACACTTTCTGCCTCTAGCATGTTGTTCCATCATTACACCACTGTGGCCTGTCCTGACCATAACCAAACAGTGCCAGGTACCTTTTAGATATACCTGGAGACTGACAACTATGTGTATTGCATTTTCTATAGATAGATAGATAGGTAAAGGTAAAGGTGACCCCTGACAATTGTCCAGTCGTGTCCGACTCTAGGGTGTGGTGCTCATCCCCATTTCAAAGCCGAAGAGCCAGCGTTGTCCGAAGACGCCTCCGTGGTCATGTGGCAGGCATGACTCTCCTTGCCGCAGCGCGTAGCATGCAGCTGGAACACGGAGCGCTGTTTACCTTCCCGCAAGCGGTACCTATTTATCTACTCGCATTAACATGCTTTGGAACTGCTAGGTTGGCAGGAGAGATAGATAGATAGATAGATAGATAGATAGATAGATAGATAGATAGATAGATAGATAGATAGATAGATAGATAGATAGATAGATGTTGGATGGGAGTTGCTTTTTCATGACACGCTCGCAAGAGGATGGGCATTGTGTCTCAATAAGGCAATTGTGTGGATAGAGCCAATTGCACGGGTCTTTCCCACAGAACTGGCACCCCGGCTGTGTGAATGTGTCTCACAGAGAGGTAGCTCCCATGAGGCTGCAGGTGTGTTGAAAAGTCTGTGCATTTTTAGCATTCTAAATTTTGATTCTCTAATCACTGGGTGCCTTTTAAACGTGCTCACAAGCCCCCATGGGAGCGGTTGTTCCATGAGGCACTTCCATTGGCCCAGGGTGCCGATTTCATGGGAATCCCCACGACTGGTTCTGCCATGCAGTCACAAAGAATGTCATGTTAGATCAAAATGTGGTAGACTCAGGTTCTAATTTCTGCTCAGCTGTGAAGCTTCTTTGAGTTTTGTGCAAGCCACTGGTTTCACGTGGTGGTTGTGAAAACAAAATGATACCTCAATTGTAAAAGCCTTTTTATAAACGTTTTATAAAATGCTTTGTAAGTAAACTATCGAGGCTGGGCTATTCAGACTATTGAATTGCTTGTTTTCCGGTGAATGCCGTCCTTCCGCTGCCATTATGGGGGCATCTTTGCCTGTCCCTCCCTCATATCAGGGAAAGGCAGGCAATTTGAGATACCCTATTGGGTGTTCATGCAGATGGGGTGGGCCCAGGGCAGCTTGCCATTAGCTTTCCCCTTTTCAGTTCAGTATGCCTCAAGCCATCGATGACCCCTACCCACCCACCCACCCACCCACCCACCCAGTGAAACAGTCTGAGGAGAGCTGGTTACCTTAAGGATCTGGGTAGGATTTCTTTTGCTTCTCACTTGATTGGCCTTTGGTGAGCAATTTTGTTTCCCTACGCTAGAGTATTCATAAGGTTGGTCACAACTGGCAGGTATAGTGCAGGACAGGGGGTAGGAGTAAGGATCTGGTGTGCAACCAGGGGTAAGCAAGGGTCAAAGGGGTAACTCGTACTGATCTTAAGAGACTAGTTGGCTTGAAGATGCTGCCTGGTGATCCTTTGGGCTTGGATTGCAGTCAATTCAAAGGCTTTCCAGCTTAGAGGAAGTGATGTAATTCAGCTTCCTCAACCTCCTTCAGGGGTTGTTGCAGAAACACTGGGATCTGCAGCTTCGGATCAGGGTGGGGATGCTTTGAAGGGGGGGAGTAAACAGTGGCATGCTGTCACCTCTAGGGCAGGAGTCCACACTAAATTGGAAAGAAGTGTTTGGAGATCGGACCCACTGCAATAGTGGTTTCCATTATTGTATTGATTGGTGTTGATTCAATAAATGGGGCCTGATTACAATCCAAAAACCTTGCTTCGTGTGTGCATTGGCAAGGTGCGAGAGCAAAGACTAGGTAGGACGTCTTTTTAAAGAAAAAAGCTGTCAGAATAGGAAGCAGGGTAGAAAGCATCTCTGTGGTCTACTTTCTCAAAGCAGCCAAAGACACTCAACACAAATACCGCATTGTCCCGAGTATAAGACGCACCTGATTATAAGACGCACCCTTAAAGTTTGGTGCTATTAAAAAAATTTAATTAAATCACTGGCATTAAATTGCAACAGCCTGATTATAAGGCGCACCCCTAGTTTAAAAACTTAAATTAGGAGAAAAAAGTGAGTCTTATACTCAGACCAATACGGTAGTTTATATACCGCACTGTCAAAAGAAAGATTCTAAACATTAAATTTGATTATCAAGTGGCGGCTTCAGAGAAGTGCAACTGTCATCCCCGATCCAAAGCGCCATGTTTTCTTCAAAGTATACACAAGAGCTCCTGCATAGGAACGCTTCCCCATCCACATAAAAGGAAGTTGCAACTCTACTACACATCTTTCCTCTGTACATGCAGAGTTTCCCATCCCATTTAAGATCAGTAGGGAAGCCCTCAGAAGCAGCAAGAGTCCTGGGCAGGCATCAGACGTCTCACAAGAGATCAATGCACGGAGGTGACTGCATAGTGAACATATTTTTTCACTGATTTGTCACTGTCTGAACTTGCCGCATTATGTCTGGAAAATGTGCACAGTGGATCCATGTACTGGCAGCAGCTACTGGATAAAGGCTACTACGTGAACTATAATTAACCAGTGATATTAACAGGACTGGCTTTTTAAAAAGATCAGATACATATAGGGGGATATACAGTAAAGAACCCTGATTTTTAAAGCACGAGCCAACAGGAGTTTCTTAAATTTGGGTGCTCAAATGATTTCAGGGTCAGGAGCCCAAAACCAAGCAGGCAGTGGTAACATTTCATTGTCTCAGGGCTGCTTCATACGTTACTAATTTCCTACATATATTATTTTTCATGTGGGAACAACTGTCAAATCACACTGACAGCCCAATCCTATGCTGTCCTCCGCCAGCATAACTAGGCCCTGCGCTGTCGCAAATGTGCCATAAAGCATGTTGGCGCCAGTGTGGAGGCTAGTTCCATTGGTGTGGAGGCCAGCGCCGGCAGGCGTCCGCCCGCGCAAGAGCAGCGCCCGCCGGAGGCAAGTGAGCTCTGTGCTGGGTGACAGGGAGGTGGGGGAGAAGGCGTGCCGGGACGGAGAAGGGCAGGGAGGAGGGCAGAACAGGCCGGGGGGGGGGCAGGCTTGGTGGAGGAGGCCTCTGCTGAATCCTATCCCCCTTCCCGGGCTTGCAAGTCTGACACAAAGCTGTTCGGATTTCCACTGGCCATTTTGCTGGCACGCACTTGAGTAGCCCCATAGAGGCTGCTGAGGTTCAACACAGGGTAAGGGGACACCTTGAGGAGGCCTCCAGCAGCCTCCAGCCCCACGTTGGATACAGCGGAGCCTGCCCTGGTGTTGCTGCATCCCAGTGCGGGGCTTTGGATAGGATTGGGCTGTGAGACTATCACAAATTTGGGCTTAAATGAGACATGCCCTATTCCAGAGGCACTGGCTCTAGCTGGGCAGGAAACCTCCTGCTGTTCCTACCGGTAGTAGTCATGGCATGGTAGTGAATATGTAGCATCCCATGCTGCAGACGGCTCTGGGAACAAGTGCTCTGAGTCAGAGGAGAGAGCAGGGTTACCGCCTCAGGTACGAAGCATTGTTGCTCCCGACGGCTCCTTCTCTCCTAGGAGAGTTCCTGAACCCTGTCCTCCCCCCTCATTCGGACCCCTTCTCTGATCTTCAGGGAAGATCTCTGATGAGAAGGGATCTGAGATGTCCATGACAGCATGCAGCAATACAGAGAAGTCTGATCATTACACAGGAAGCGGTGAACAGAGGCGGCACATTTTGTGGTACAACGAGAGCAGGTATCCATAAGCAATGGTTCATGTTTGAAGAAGCCCTTTACCATATGTGGCAAAGAGTAGCAGCTAGCCATCCATCCATCAAGGGAATGGGGAGAGCAAGAGATCGACTCCGTGACCTATCCTTCTTCAATGTGCACATGCCTGGTGTTTTTCATTCACAGAACTCTACTTCAGCAAAGACACGGAATAATGTGTCCCATGCTATTTGTGTGATAAATAGAACTTATGCTCAGGACCGAAAGGATCATTTTTCTTTCCTCGTCATGCTGAACCAAGCAAGAATAAATGGGAACGAGTGTTCATCTCAGCTCCATCACTTCTTTTTGCAGCCCCCCCCCCCGCTCCCCCAGGCTTAATACATCTTGTACTCACAACACTGTTCCTGTGGCTTTTCTTACGATTTTCAACCGGAGAGATGAATCATTGACAAGCTCAATGTCGTAGTTGATATCAGGAGCAGCAAGCGGAGGGGATTCAATCTTGAGAGGAACTTCAAATCGTTCGTCATTAGGGTCATAGATCTAATTCCAAATAAGAGCAGGCAAAACACCCAATAAAAAAGGCATCCAAAGATTGCTAAGCATAAATCACAGAGCTGACATGGTTTTGCTTTTTTGTTTTATTTTTACTCACCTTAAATCTGAGTCTGTCTTTGGTCTGAAATTCCACATCCAATGCAATTTGAGAAATGTCATTCCCATAGCGTGATGCTGCTCCATGCCTTGACAGAACAACCCTGGAAAAAACACACATTCATTTATTTTTGTGCCACCTCATCTGTCTCCATTAAGCAATTGGTGAGCAACAATGGAAAAAATTCAACTCTCTGAATGTGGTTACGAAGATACCCTGATCGCTTGTCTTAATGGCAGAGGCTGCAATCTTATCACATTTACCAGGGTGCAAGCCCCATTGAACATAGTGGGCCTTACTTCTGAGTAAAACATGTATAGGATAGTAAAATATGTATAGGATTGTGCTGTAAGTCAGGGATCTAAATCTTTCCTATTGATACGAATATTATTATCATTCAATATTTGTATGGCACTTGTGCACTTTGCTTTATAATTCAGTATTGAAATCACTGAGGCAAGTCAGTTAATAGCAATGCTAAGTGCAAGCCTATGCATGTCTACTCAGAAGTAAGTCCCATTGTATTTCATGGGGCTTACTCCCCAGGAAGCGTGCACAGGATTGCAGCCTTAGCCTTTGTACATGCTTTCTGGCTCTGCAAAGTGCTTCACATGTATTATCATGATGGAGTCCTTACAGCAGCCCTGCAAGGTAAGTACCGGTAAGTTAGAAAGTGACCAACTGAAGTCCTATGAATTCCAATGAGACGAACAACGCAATCATAGGCATGTCTACTCAGAAGTCTCATTTAATTCAATGGGGCTTACTCCCAGGTAAATGTGCATAGAACTGCAGCCTTAGGAACTCGGGCAGCCCAATCCTAACTCCCCGCGCGGCAACGCAGCAACACCAACGTGGCACCTGCTGTATCCTGCAGGTGAGTTTTGGCCTCTGGAGGCCTGCTTGGGGTAAGGAACATTTCTTCCCTTGCCTCAGGGTAAGCCCATGCTGGGCCACTGGGTCTACACGGACCTTTGCCAGCGATATTGCTGGGGTAAGTCTGCATGGACCTGGGTCAGGGGATCGAGGTTGGGAAGGGGTTTCGGATTCGGCGGATGCCACTGCCACCGAACCCACCCGCTTCCCAGTCTCGATCAGTCCTCCTCCCCGTCCCTGCCCTGTTTTGCCCACCCCCTGCCTCCCTCCCATCCCCTGCACACACTTACCTGTGGCAGAGGGCGTTTGGTGGCCACAGGCACACATTGCTTATGCCGGTGGCCAAGCTGCACACTCCAGCATGTTGCTTTTTGCAACAGCTAGAAAGCACCTAGCACCGCCAGAACGCTCGTTCCCGTGACGCCCTTAGGATTGCACTATAACTTTCTTAGGATACAACCAAATGTATTTTGCTACCGTTTATCTGCACCAACATATGCCTTATATTACACCCGTGATGGCGAACCTATGACACGCGTGTCACTGGTGACACGTGGGGTCATTTTGGGTGACACGCCAGCGTTTCCCCCAGGGCCCCGACACACCTTACATTTTCGCAAAAGTTTTACAGACTTGTCTTGAACGTTTAGGGCAGAGATTTTGGCAGACCTCTTTCAAATTATTATCTAGTAAAACTCAGCAACAAAAAAGTCACTAATTGATGTTAAATAAAATGCAATGTGTTCTATAGTTGTTTTCAGTTCAGTTCAATTCAAAATTACTATTAAAAGTAGCAATAGTCAAAGTACTATTAAAAGTTCGGGGGGGGGAGTCAGCAGAAGAGTCAAGTTAGGCATTTTCAAAAATTTTGACACACCAAGCCCAAACGGTTTGCCATCACTGTATTACACGGACAGTGGGCATGGTTAAATTTGATCTTTGCTATACTGCAGTAAATTTGTAAAGGAATTTCTCCTTCCCAACTAAGCATAATGTACACTTTGAGAAAATGAGAGGAATGTTACAAGTGTCATTGTTAAATAGATTGTTAGTATACGGCTCAGTGTACAAAATATTAACACACCAAGTAGGGGGTGGGGGGAGAGTAACGAGTTATTTCCTTTACCTCCAACCCTTAGCTGTCTTTTCCGGTTGTCCACTCAGAGAGTAACCATCCTGGCCTTCACAGTCGGATGTCGCAGCAAAAGCTGGAGCTAAAACTAAGGCAGGAGAAAAAATAAAGGATAAAAGCACTCAAGAGGTTTCAAGCGGCTCTCTCTAATTACGACGGACAGTGAAAATAGCGCAGTGCAGTTGCCTTCGCTGCCATTTCAAAAACGTTGTATTGCGTGACCTCAGGAACTTGAAGATAATTTATTTTAGTCTTTAGCATAGTGAATGATATTCAGCTTACATTAAATTATGCAAACTTAATGCAATATTAAGGCAATGCTATTTCTCACCTTAAATCTGGGGAAAGAAAAATTTAATTAATACTAATGTTAACAGCTAATTACCATACCATCTTAGTTGTGCCCTTTGACATCAAGCATAAAAAGATCAGCTTTAATAATGTGTCGCCGGCATGGCATACGGTCTTGTTTCTTTGCAGCAGCACTGAACACAGGTGCCTACACATATTTCTGTATTGTGCGGGGACACAAAGTATGTATGATTGCCATCTTTTTTTCTGCCCCAGCTCTTGTGCAATCACTGGCTCTCTTCACACACAGCTGCAACCATGTGGGAATCACTTCCCAGTTTGGTATCTCATGTGACTGTGGGACATGCGTGGTAATACCACAACCATGTGGGTGGGGCCAATCACATGGGTCTTTCCTATTGGATCACCAGGATCCTTATATCAAGCAAAATAATCCTGATAAAGGATGTTTACGCCACCCAAACCTGTATCAACTCATCATTCAAGATACAATTCAGTTGGCTCTTACCAATGTAGAAGCCAAAGGCTAGCTACGCTATTTTTGAGTCTCGTGGTAACTATTCAGGAGAAAGGCCATTTCAAAGTAGCAAGAATGAAGAGCAAAGCGCTGCTACAAAAACTGTCTGCAGCACTAAGTATTCTGTGCATAGGAAGCAATAAAATCCGCAGCTTATCGTTTGAAGACATAACAACCCAAACCTATCCTGGCCTCCACCAGCAGCACCGGGCTCTGTGCTGTCGCAAATGTGCCATAAAGCACATTGCAATGGCGTGGAGGCCAGTCCTGCTAGCGTTCGGGCCAGTGCTGGCAGGCTTCTGCTGGTGAGGGAGCTGAGCCCGCCAGAGGCAGGTGAGCTCTGTGCCGGCTGGCCAGCAGGGAGGCGGGGGAGGGCGGTGGGGAGGAAGGGAAGGCATTTTGGGTGGGGAGAGGGCGGATCAGGCCTGGGAGGAGGGCAGGCTCAGCGGAGGCCTGTGCCGAATCCTATCCCCCATCCCAGCCTTGAAAGCCCGACACGCGACTGCTCGGAGCTGCACTGGCCATTTAGCTGGCGTGCCTCCAAGTAGCCCCATAGGGGCTGCTGGGGCTTGACAAGGGGGAAGGGGACAATCACCCCTTCCCTTGAGGAGACCTCCAGCCTTGCGCAGGATACAGCGGAGCCTGCCCCGGCGCCGCTGCTTCCGAGAACAGGGCTTTGGATAGCATTGTGCTGTGAATAACGTTGCTGTTCAACAATCCAGAAAGAAAACACTTTACATGTTATGTGATGCGCAAATAGAAATGTTTGAGGGACAGGTTGTATTGCTTGAGCCTGCTTCCGTTCACCTAGTGCTGATCTGTGTAATTGCTCTTGCGTTGCTACAGAGCCAAAGGTTTTCCATATATGCTAATTAAGAAATCATAAAGACAATGAATAAAGCATTTTAACTAGAAAGTACAGTACTTCATAATGCAAATAGGCTTAGCACAAGACATTTATGTGTAATGAGCTTTTGTCGCACCTTCCCTTATAAACATACGCTTTGATATTTCTATTTTCATTTTCCTCTCTATTACAAAAATACACTGTTTTTTGGTACTGTTATGTGGCCTCTTAGGGCTCCAACATGGCTTAATCCAACCCTGGCTTATTACCTTATGTTTCACAAGCACTCGTTTTTCTGGCCCCCAATGCTGGTTCTACTACATACAGCATCATGGGAGGATTCTGCCAGAAACCTCGAATTCACACTTCACTAAAGTGAAAGACGAGCACCTCTATGGGTGGTACATGATACTAGTAATAAGAGTAACCTTATTAAAACTAGATCAGTGATGTAGACTTGAGTCTATTGACTCGGACTTGAGTCGGACTCAAGTCATGTCAATGACTTGACTCAGACTTGACTTGGTGACTGTAAAAGACTCAAAAGACTTGACTTGAGAGTTGGAGCCTTTTACGACAAGTCGAATTTTATTCAGGTTTAAACCCGTTTCCCCCATTAAATAGATAGGGACTCGCAACTTGCAACCAAAGACTCAGGACTTGGGGGCAAAGACTTGGGACTTGACTTGAGACTTGGACCCAGAGATCAGTGATGATCCACATCCACAAGTTCAGTGCAACCCTGTGTGTGTGTGTGTGTGTGTGTGTGTGTGTGTGTGTGTGAGAGAGAGAGAGAGAGAGAGAGAGAGAGAGACCGGGCCTCTCACCTAAGTGGCAACCAGGCCAATTGTCTTCCCTTTCCTTTGAAGTCATTCCCAGCAGCAAATCCATTTGTCTAGCATCATTTCTACTCCAAGCTTACCATGAGAGTAAAAAAAACAAAAAACAACGCTATTCCAAAATCCATTGCATAAGGAGGAGTATGCTAGACCAGAGTTCCTTCCTGAGATGGTGATTAGTAGCTTGATACTAAATATTGATACTAAATATTATGTAAAGTCAAATGGAATCTCATGGCAGGAAGCAATTCTTTTTCGCTATGCTTCTGGAAATATTAATTGCTGGCTCCCTAATGAGAATTAAATGTAATTAACCATGTTTAATTTAACAGTATATCAGTGATTGAATCTGTCTTGAAAGCAACACTCTTTTATTAAAGGGGAATGTCAAATTTGCATAAAGTCTCAGTCACGTGATTAACTGCAGTTCGCAGCAGCGTTTATGATTAAAAAGTCAAAGGTTGCTTGCGGTTATGATGACCATTTAAGTAGATGACTCGGAAAGTCATTCACCTACGTCAGCAATACATGCTTACTGCGGGTTTGTGATAGGTGTGATTTTGTATCTGGCTACACAGTAAAGCATTATAGATAGAGATACACACACACACACAGTGTGTGTGTGTGTGTGTGTGTGTGTGTGTGTGTGTGTGTGTGTGTGTGTGTGTGGCAGGATGTGTGGTCTAGTGGTTTGAGTTGCCGCCGCCCGAAGGAACAGCTAAAGGCTGTGACACACCGCCTGTGTCAGGGTGCGGTGCGGTGCGCAAGTAGCCAACATACCACAATGGAACGCACCCTGTTTACACCAAAGAATGCCGCACGGAGAAGGGTAAGACGTCCTGCTCCACCCTGATCAGTCTGACTCAAGTCTGATTGACCAGTGCATCACTCCATGTCCCGCCCCCACAGCACCGAACGCGACCTCTCATTGGCTGAACGCGGCCAAAGTTCATTTTTTCCACTGTGCTCTCACCGGAATGCAGCTCTTCTGCGTTGTGGTGCAAGCTTGTAAAAGAGAAGACACACCAAGTTCTTCCAGCCACGCATGAACGTTGCTCTACGCACCGCAACTCATGAGGTCCATCATGGGGGTGACGCACTGACATCGCGCACAGGGTGACACAAACCCTAGGAACGCCCCTGCTGATTGTTGTGTAATGAAGATCACCATGGTAGCTCAAAGTCACAACAATTGGCCAGGTTCAATACATCATTCTGATACAGCGTGATGGGTCAAAATCAATTGCCAAGAAGGATCACAGTCGCCAAATGTATTGTTGAGATGTTTTGCAAAGCTGGTACATAGCCCAGCAAGAAGCAAGATGAATGGGAAAGGGAATTACATGTTTACACCCAAAGGTTAATCTGGATGCGATTGGGGTGTTGCAGTTATTCACGTAATTGTACTACAGCAGGAAATCAGTTTGATTTGGGAATTATTCTACTGTTCATTAAGTATAATAGTTCATCCCAGGCTGGTGGAATATTATTCATTGCAGCCATTTTTGCAAACAATAACAGTTTGTCCTACATGAATAACATTATTTCCCATGTGGTTTCTCCCCCATAAAAAGAACCCTACGTAATCACAACTCTTTGATAATACATCCACAAAACAAACTGAGTTCTTAGGATGTTCATTTATATCGGAACTAGCACAGAAGAGCTTGGAACTAAAACAATCAATGCAAGCTTGTGCTGCCCACTAGTGGCTTCTAAGAACATTTGAGGGAAGTAGATGATGAATATATCAACTTTATGAATGGGTAGCTGAAGTTTTTGAATTGTTGTGGGCTACTTGTAAAACTCTTTGCACGGTTGAGAACCCCATCTAGTTCCCAGGCAAAAGATTGGCCAGGCTTGTTTTAAGAAAGAAGAAATGGGAAGGAGACAGCCCAGAAACAAAGAGAAAAGGAAGCATCCGAAGGATGTAACACACACACACACACACACACACACACACACACACAAAGTTGAAATTTGTTGTCCAGTGTAATCTACACATTTTGTTTACTTGTAGGCTTACATGTACAAAGTTTTAAACTGTGCTTAGATGCATTTGGTCCATTAACTTGCATACACTTTTGAAGAACACATTGTGACTGCTTTCCATTCTACCATAGAGATATAAAGTCTATAATAAATTTTATTTATCTCTCTAAGATTCTACAACAGACCTTGGCAGTGAACCTGGGACCCCGTAAACATGTTTCCAATTGGGCCCCACAACTCCTAAAGCCGACTCTGCTCAGACCGTGGCACAACAGCTATACCAGAGCTATCTCAGTCCCAACATCGTAGCCCCAGTTCTGCCGACTGACACCAATGCAATGCTGTGACAACATACCTCTGACACTGGTGCAATTTCCACCAGGGTAAACCCCTCAAACAGGGTGGAGATGTTGGCAGAAGGAAGGAGGAACACGGGCAGGACAGGGGGGGAGTCAACGTACCCCATATCCTAAACCCCTCCAGAAACACCAAATGGACACACTAAACATTGGCAAAGCACTGACTAGATGGATGTCAGAGCTGGCATAGGAATTTAAAAACCCATCAGAAACAATGGGGAAGAAACACCAGAAAATCTTAATTCCCACTTCCCCCTTTGCCCAGCCCATGTTCCTATGATGGAGCATAAGCTACAGATGACACTTCTCAGCCAGGCACAGAACACCAATCCTAGAACACCTAGGTTCAATTCTAGCACACTAGTGAGGAGGCCCATACATTACTAGTATGGTTAGATAGGGCCTTGGTCAAGAACTGCTTCAAGTGGACCTAGAGGAAATAAGGACATCTGTGCCGACCCAGGATTGTTGCAAAACCTGTCGTAAAGCAGTTGTGCCAGGCCTAGACCGGTGCAGAGGCCTGCGCCGGCACCTGCTGCAGGCAGGATCCGGATGGTGTGCGGCCCAGGTAATCTGCAGCTGGGCTGAGCAGCATAGGGGGAGGGCGTTCCAGGGGCATTTCAGGGTGGAGGGGAACAAAAGTCTCCTTACCTCGAGGAGACCTCCAACTCTGCCTACTTTGCTCAGGATACAGCATTGCCAGTGCCGGTATAGATGGATCGCTGAGCAGAGCGTAGGATAGGATAGGGCTGCCCCTCTATTATTAACAAACACTCCAATAAACTTGTAGAGGTTAGACACTGAGCAGCTTCTTGGTTGACTTATGGTTCCATTTGAAGCTGTGGAGCAAAAGCTTCACACAGTTACGTGCAAGTCAGATGACTGGAGCAGGAGGTTTCTGCATGTGACTGAGCACTGCGCCTTTGCTCTGGAAGGGGTGCTCTGAGAGGTTAATATCAAGATGAAGTTTTATCAACACCTGAGATTTGTTTTGCAAGAAGATTGGGGGCGGAGGCTGGAAATTCAAATCAAGCACCGACATTTCGCCATATGTGGAGGGGGTAAGAATTTAAACAGCGCTGTAAAATTCTGCAGTTGAACAACCACTGAGGCTCGAACTACTCACTATTTTTTTTTGGAGGGGGGGGGTTGAAGGAAATGCAAGCAAGGGCTGCAAAATTAATAATAGGGGCCTTAAGGGAGAGCTGATGAATCCTTTTCCTGTGAGCTGGTTCTTCTCTCCCACCAGCAGAAATCTCCATTTTCCCAAGCAGGTGAGACAAGACCTGGGGACAGGCAAAAGCAGCCCACAGGGGAAATGTTCACCAGACCCCTCCTCGTGCCGCTTCTGTGATCCATTTTACAGCCCTCCCCAGCAATGATTTCTTCAGAAACAAAAGCTGGGATACTGGATAACAACATTTGCCTACATCGCAATGTTGTCATTCCAGCCCTTTAGTATCATCAACAACCTCAGATATGCAGACGATACCACCCTAATGGCAGAAAGTGAAGAAGAACGAAAGAGCCTGTTGATGAGGGTGAAAGAGGAGAGTGCAAAAGTTGGCTTGAAACTCAACATTAATAAAACTAAGATCATGGCATCGGGTCCCATCAATTCCTGGCAAATAGAAATGGGCAGAAATGGAAGCAGTAACAGGTTTTACTTTTCTGGGCTCCAAGATCACTGCAGATGGAGACAGCAGCCATGAAATTAAAAGACGCTTACTCCTTGGAAGGAAAGCTATGGCAAATTTAGATAGCATAATAAAAAGCAGATATCACCATGCCAACAAAAGTTCGCATAGTCAGGGCGATGGTGTTCCCAGTAGCAATGTATGGTTGCGAGAGTTGGACCATAAGGAAGGCTGAGCGCCGAAGAATAGATGCTTTTGAACTGTGGTGCTGGAAAAGACTCCTGAGAGTCCCTTGGACTGCTAGGAGATCAAATCAGTCAATCCTAAATGAAATCAAGCCTGACTGTTCCCTGGAAGGACAGATACTAAGGCTGAAACTCAAATATTTTGGCCACCTAATGCGAAGAGAGGAGTCTCTGGAGAAGACTCTGATGCTGGGAAAGATTGAAGGCAAAAGGAGAAGGGGAAGGCAAAGGATGAGATGGTTAGACAGCATCACCGATGCAACGAACATGAAAATGAGCGAACTTAGGAAGATAGTGGAGGACAGGAAGGCCTGGCAGGATATGGTTCATGGGATCACGAAGGGTCGGACACGACTTAACGACTGAACAACAACAAATGTCAGCACTGGGCTACTGTAATAAGAAACACTCGCAGTTACAACACAAACACACACCCATCCCAATCTGCAACACAGAGATAACAGGGATGAGCTGCATGCATTTGCAGGATTTTTATTTTTATTTTTTGAATGGGTGTTTGTCTCTAATCTTTTTTTTTTTTTTAATCTCTGCGAGCGCTCCTGGGTTTCATCCCAGTTTGTGGTTGCTCCCGCTTACTACAGCTATATTTGAATAACTTACCTGCAAGTGCAATAGCCAAAAAATAAAGCTGCTTCTTGTCCTCCATGTTTGAGGTAAGTACAGTTCAAGCACACAGGATGATGGCCTTTTATAAGCAGGAACTGCCTGACAGGTTACATGCGCTTATCTGCAAGCTGACATATTGCAAACATTTGTCACTTTTATCAACCAAAAATGTTCCCTTTCTTGCAGGTCATGCAAGGTTGAAGAGAAAAGACAAACTGCAAATATTTTTGTAATGAACACTGGAGCTGGTTATGCAATAGGATCCATAAGGCTAACATGGACATGTCTTTGATGTTGCCATATTTTGGAGCACAATTCATTAAAAATCATTTGTATTTGTACACCCTCCTTACACATTGGAAACCCTACAGTATTTTAGAAAATGGGCAGGCACACTTTATGCTTCTGGGAACTCCCGTTTTTGCCACAGCCTTGGGAGCGATACATCGGACCAGGAAACAGCAAGTGGGAGTCAATGGGCAATTTTCACAATGGCGAGAGGTGAAAAGCGGTGTGCCCCAAGGATCGGTCTTGGGACTGGTGCTTTTCAACTTATTCATAAATGACCTGGAGTTGGGGATAAGCAGCGAGGTGGCCAAGTTTGCGGATGACACTAAACTTTTCCGGGTGGTGAAGACCAGCAGGGATTGTGAAGAGCTCCAGAAGGATCTCTCCAAACTGGGAGAATGGGTAGCAAAATGGCAGATGCGCTTCAGTGTAAGTAAGTGCAAAGTGATGCACATTGGGGCAAGAAACCAAAATTTCACATATACGCTAATGGGTTCTGAGTTGTCTGACGGATCAAGAGAGAGATCTTGGGGTGCTGGTGGACAGGTCGATGAAAGTGTCGACCCAGTGTGCAGCGGCTGTGAAGAAGGCCAATTCCATGCTCGGGACCCTTAAAAAAGGGATTGAGAATAAAACAGCCAATATCATTATGCCTTTGTACAAATCGATGGTAAGGCCACATCTGGAGTATTGTGTCCAGTTCTGGTCACCATACCTCAAAAAGGATATAGTTGAATTGGAAAAGGTGCAGAAAAGAGTGACCAGATTGATTCGTGGGCTGGAGCACCTCCCTTATGAAGAAAGGCTACAGCGTTTGGGGCTTTTCAGTCTAGAAAAAAGGCGCCTGAGGGGGGACATGATTGAGACGTATAAAATTATGCATGGGATGGAGAGAGTGGAGAGGGAAATTCTTCTCCCTCTCGCACAACACCAGAACCAGGGGACATGCACTAAAATTGAGTGGAGGGAGAGTTAGAACAAACAAAATATTTCTTTACCCAGCATGTAATTCATCTGTGGAACTCCTTGCCACAGGATGTGGTGATGGCACCTGGCCTGGATGCCTTTAAAAGGGGTTTGGACAGATTCATGGAGGAAAAGACCATCACAGGTTACAAGCCATAAGCAACCTCCTGCTTTTAGAGGTTTTAGAAGTGGGTTCTCTCTGTGCCAGGTGCAAGGGAGTGACAACGGAAAACAGGTTATCTTGTTGTCTTGGGCTCCCTGAGGCATCTGGTGGGGCCACTGTGTGATACAGGAAGCTGGACTAGATGGGCTTTTGGCCTGATCCAGCGGGGCTCTTCTTATGTTATTGTGAGAGAGAGAGACAGACCGACTTTAGATCCCACTCAGAGCCAGAGGAAGCTCCCTGGTTAGTTCCTGTTTTTTGAACAGAGCAAATCCATCCTTTTTCCTCAGGTCTCTTCCCATTGCCAGCCAAGAATAGAGAGCCTGTGTCCTCAAGAGGCATGCAAGATGATGGCACACATCCAGATGGAGGTTTGTTCCAGATAGCATCTGAAAACAACATGCCTTGATGTAGTTAAAGAGGCAACTTCAGCAATAAAGACAGGTATGTACTCATGATGGAGGGGGTGGTGTACACATGGGCTGTTGGGGAGTAGGCAGTGGAATTATTAGGGTGGGTTTGAGACAGGGCCGGCCCATCCATGAGGCCAACTGAAGCAGCCGCCTCAGGCAGCACACTGCTGAGTGGTGCCTGTCTCTGTCCTCCTACTTGCCTCCACTGCCCTTCCTTGTCCCACTCCCTGGATTGAAAATGTTAGAGACAGAAAGGAACAGGAAACGTGGAGGGGGTGCTGAGTGGGACGATTAAGGAGTGGGACGATAATCATCAGGTAAGGGGGAGCATTCTGCCTCAGACATCAGGTAATCTTGTGCCAGCCCTGGTTCTGGTGGCAGATCAGCTTGGGCCACCCTAGAAAGCTGCCTATAAAAATCAAGGAGAAAATCCAGATTTTAATCACAGGTGGGATTTTCAAAAGGATACCTACTCCCTGAGCCAAACAGTAGTAGAAACAAGACGAGTCTGTTCTATTGTTTTACTTCAGATGAAAACATTAAGGCTTTTGAATATTTAAACATTTAAAATAAGTCCTGCCATTGCAAGGCCAATGTAGGAACAGTGTAGTATTCCCATATTGCAGGTGGTGGAGAGCAGTAGTTGAGACAGTGTGGATTGTAACAGCCCTGCGATGTAGTCCAGTCAGTGTTAACACTGCATGTTGATGGCACAGCTTGGGACTGAGAAAGTGCTTTTAACAGTCATTAAACGAATAGAGATTTGTTTCCTTCATTTTAAATAGAATTTTTTTTTCCAGTTGATTGGTGTGGAGTGAGAATCCATTGCTTGCATACTGGTGAGTCTGTGTTAATAAGGGCAAAGGACTTTCAGACTGCAATCCCAATGCACGCTTACAAGGTAGTAAACCCCATTAGAGACAGTGTGACTTAGGACATCAAAATTTCACATATACACTGATGGATTCTGAGCCGTCTGTGATGGATCAGGAGAGATCTTCGGGTGCTGGTGGACAGGTCTATGAAAGTGTCGACCCAGTGTGTGGTGGCTGTAAAGAAGGCCAATTTCATGCTTGGGAGCTTTAAAAAAAAGGGAGAGAATAAAATGGCCAACACTGCATTATTTTGCCATTGTATTAAATAAATAGTAAGGCCACATCTGAAGTATTGTGTCTAGTTCTGGTTGCCACATCTCAAGCAGGATATAGTGGAACTGGAAAAGGTTTACAAGGAAAGGCTACAGCATTTGGGGTTCTTCAGTCTAGAAAGGCGGCATGATTGAGACAAACTTATGCCTGGGATGGAGAAAGGGAAGTTCTTTTCTCTGTCGCACAAGATACATCCACTAGAATTGACTGGCAGGAGACTTAGAACAGACAAAGGAAGTATTTCTTTCCCAGTACATAATTAATCACTGGAACTCCTTCCCCCAGAATGCTGTGATAGCACCTGGCCTGGATGCCTTTAAAGGGGGATTGGACAGATTTCTGGAGGAAAACTCCATCACAGGTTACAAGCCATGATGACTTTCTGCTTACACCAGGGGACAAATGTGAGCCCAGGCCGCACCGGTGCAGGCCGCAATGGCCCTAGGATACAGCCATTTAGGCCAGCTGCGCAAAGTTGCGCAGGATTGTGCTGTAACTTGGTGATGGGCAAGCCTATAAAGTCTCTTATCTGTCTTAGATCATCAATTTCTCTATTGCAATTTAAATTAGAAGATAGCCAATTTCAGCATAAGGTAACACTGCTGGGCCCTGATAATTAATTAGGAGGGTTCTTTTATTATCGATAAAGGATATTAAGAAACAAAGCAATATACAATATATGTGAAGGAAAGAAACATGTAGACACATGTTTTTAGTTTGAACACCATTGCATTATATTAGGAAATAAAAAATACTGTACTACCGGTATGTATTTGGGGCTCATACAGTTTAAATTGGACCATAAGCTGGTTCGAAAGTATCACCTAAACCGGACCCATATAAATATTTTCTTAGGTAGTAGGACAAAAAAAAAAGTGAAAGCAAATAGTTCACATTCACTGCTGTGTTGTGTGTGCGTGCGTGTGTTTTATAACATAAGCATCAAACTACAACAAGCTGCACATTTACAGGCCTATATTTTCTGACAGCAAAACCCAATAAAACAATTAAACACTGTTCTTGAATCTATTACAAACTTTTAAAACTTGCTGAATTTACAAATTAACACCCTAGAAAGCTGGATAAATTATACATCTCTCTCGCTCAATATCCATACTCTACAGCTTGCTTTTTAAAAAAAATTCACACAGGCACATAGTTAGATAGGTCTCTCTTTACAACATCTTTGTTGACACAGGTGGTACAGTTCTTTTAAATTAACTTGCCAAAGTTCACAAACCACTTATTTAAAATCTATTTAGCAGCATATCAAATTAGATTAAAAGGAAGGACACCTTGCTTCTTGTCTTTTCTTTTTAAACAAAGGAGAGAAATGATAGAAACAGGCCCATAAGAGAAACAGATTAAGATATTTTTTCTGTAAGGGTGTTAAGAATACTGTGGTAGGCAAAGCACTAATAAAATGTTAACAATTTCAACAGCAGTTTAGTTCTAGTCCTGAGCACTGAGTATACATAGCTGCACAACTTTGGTCAACAAGATTATTATTATTATTATTATTATGATTAAGAATATCTGTGTACCACTTTTCAACAAAAGTCATTCACATAGCAAAATAAATCCATGAATGGTTCCCTGTCCTCAAAGGGCTCACAGTCTAAAAAGAGATGCAGAAGAGACGCCAGCAACAGCCGCTGGGAAAGACGCCGTGCTGGGGTGAAGTGGGACAGTTGCTCTCTATATGCCAACAATGAATGCAGGCAATTGGCATTCCCTGATAGCACGATACAGTCAGGCCCAGTCATCTGTCTCAACATACGATTCCCCCCCCCCCCAGTCTTAACTGTTGTAACAGCAGCAAAATAGAAGTAAACTTTTTAGAATCTTCTTCTATTATAGGCTTGGGAAATGAGAATATAGACACACCAGTACATTCCATACAATCACAAAGTGAAGTTCGGCTGAGACAGAGAGTGAGTGAGGTATGTAGGGGACTTTCATATTCTAGGATACAGTTTTTGCGACTGCCATTCAAACAGCCTTCCAGTTTGTTTAGCTTACAAGGCTTATATATGCATACAAATCCAGCAATTATATAGGAGACAAGCATATACCACCAACAACAAGAAGTGTCTTAAATACAGTACACACAGGGCAGTTCGTAAGGGCAGCAGTTTTAGCAAAATACAACACACCACAGTAGAGTTGAGCTGTATCTTCCAGTTTTTTTCCCCTCCCTGGCTGCTACTGTTTGCCTAGTCAATGCAAAGCGATGTGCAGCAAGAGCAGAGTCTTATAGGCCATAGCTTGAGATGTTTAGCATTGAAACTCTTGTTTAATTACTGGCAATATCTTCACTTGCATCTCCAGGATCTGAGAGCTGTCCATCGAGGCTGCTTGGAGCTTTCCAAATTCTCACAGTTCGATCACTACAACACATTTTTGAACAATTAAATTCATTAATGAAGTGGATGAAGAAAGAAGCAGGAAAGATGGGTTTTTTTCCAAAATATTAAAACCAAGAATACTTCTCCTCTGGAATCTTTCTTTAAACTGGCATTCTTTGAAAATATATGTATATTGGATAAGTGGGATTTTAAGAGGCTCTCAAACAGACCAGAGATTCTAACACATTCCATAGCACTGACAATGTAGGTTACCTATGACTGTGAAACACGTGCAGCAGATTTATGGCTCAATCCTATTGAGCCGCCGCATCACTCACTATGCCGGTGATCGCGCACCAGAAGGCTGGGCCGGTGTAAAGGCCTGCACCAGCCCGGGCACACCAGAGCGTTACAGGACACGCATCGGAGCAGGTAGGCCGGTGCGGGGGGCATAATAGGGCAGTCGGGAAGGCGGGTTGTAGCTGGACAGCAAACGGGGGCTGGATGTAGGCAGATCGGGCCCGAAAGATGTGGGATCAGCGGCAGCTGCGCGCGCTGAATCCTATTCCCATTCCCAGGCCATTTTCACCTACATGGGCCTCCTGGACTTGCGCCAGAGATCTAAAGAGACCCGTTGCAGGGGTTGGAGTTTTATCCGGGGTAAAGGAACAAAAGTTCCCTTCCCTCAGGGAGACACCCAGCACCAGCCTCGCTGAATGTTCAGAATGTTAGTTAGGACTGGGCTGCCCGAGAGGCACGTGAAAAGAGAATCTCTCAACTTAATTTCAAAAGATAAGTACCTACTTTCAAATCTATACTAGGCTATTCCACCAAGGTGGTGATGGGTGGTAGGGTATGAGGTTGTGACAGCCCCCAAACCCTGCAGGTTATAACAGTCCTTAGATGGACGTAATGTCACAATAACTGCTACATGCAGTTATGCAGCCTGATGAAGACTGCTGAGATAAGCCAGCTGTTGAATTAAGATTGGGTGGGTGGGTGGGGTTTTTGGTTAGTCCTTATAAAAGTATTTCCAGATTGTGGTTTTAAAAAACTTTTTTCCTAATGGACCAGGAAAACTACCTACTATTTTTTGGGTGATGTTAACAAAGAGTTTTCGCCATGTTTGAGTTACTACATGGAACGCACCACTTCACTTTCTCCAATTCATTTTTGTTGGAGTCTGACTAAACCCTGACCCCAACAGTCCTTTGAACACGATTTCCACATTAAACGTTTGCTTTATCTGTTTCCCAGAGATTTACTGCAAGTTAAGTGGGTAATATTTACTTATTTTTATATCAATTTGAGTTCAAGTTATAACTGAAGAGGGGAGTTAAACTGCACCGTTGATGGCCTACAATATGGACAATAAGCTCTCTGAAGTTCTGCATGAAGTTCTGTCAGAATGCTCAGAATTCGTTCCAGCCATGAATTATGTAAGAGAACATGAAAATAACTCACTCCGATGCTGTAAAAATCTGGCTAGAGTTGGTGCAGATGGCATTGATGGGGCTGTCGTGCCCTTTCAGTTCACTTATTGGTGCAAACGTATCTACATTCCAAAGCTTCAAAATGCCTCCACGGCAGCCACTGAGGAGGACCGGAGAGCCGGGCACTAATCCAAGAGCACACACCCAATCCTTGTGAGCATTAGGAACTTGCTGAAAAGAGACATCGCAAGATCAGCCTGAGAAACACACATCTAGAAACAAGGCTAGGCAAATAAGTTTAGCGCTGAAAGCCACATCAGAAAACATCATGAACTACAGGCTAATTTGCAAATGTTTAGGTGCGCTAAGTTCAAATAATTTGTGTGTCATTTTTGTGAACACAGTGGATGAGTTACAGCTGGTAGGCTGCTTCACCAATATTTACATCCTGAACTACAATACTCAAATGTGGATTACTTAACAAATCTTGATAACTCCTTTACCTCAGAGTTCTCAGGAAATTGCGTTATGCCAGGTAAACTTTTGGCCCCTTTAGCTCAATACTGTTTACACTGACTGGCAGATGCTCTTCAATGTCTTTCCCAGTCTTACCTTGGAGAAACCAGAGATCAAACCTGGCATCTTCTATGGACAAAGCAGGTGAACTACCACTGACCTACAGCAGGCGATATTACGATCATTAACAGCGCAATCCTGTGTAACCTTGCACTAGTGCAACCGTAGATGCACCAGTGTAACAGCAGATGTGCTGGCGTAAGTGCACTTACACTGGCATAAGTGCACTTACACCGGTTCATCTACTGCTACTGCAGTTACATAGGATTGCGCTGTAGTTACATAGGATTGCGCTGTAAGTAATTTAAACACACACACACACACACACACACACGCACGCACGCACGCAAATGTCTGTCTGCTATTTTCAATCTCTCCAAGCTTATAGTAGTCCAGGATCAACCATATCCTCTACAGCCATGAGGACTAGAAGCTTCATTTCAAAAAGGGGGTGGGTGGGGATTTGATCAGTTTTCTAGCAGAATTCCAAGAGCCACAAAAACGTCCCATGAGTATTTTCAGAATGTCAACATTTGACAAGCAGCTGTGTAACTCAGTTTTGCAGAGTTTATATATATAGGATGATCTAATTTTTAACACTACCTGAATAAGGTCTTTTTGCGCCAAGTCCCACTTTTTTATTCCATTATCTCTGGATCCACTAAAAAGGTTGTCTCCCAGGATAGTAAGTGCTTCAATGCCATCATAATGAGGAGGTTCAAAGTTGTGTGTAGGACTTACAGTTCCAAGAGCCCCTTCAGTTACATCAAACATCTGAAACAACAACAATGCATTTTCAAATTTGCAGAATGATCTTGGCTGGCAGACAGACAGACAGACAGACAGACAGACAGACAGACAGACAGACAGACAGACAGACAGACAGACACACAGGGAAATGCAAAGATGAACTGTTAATACAGCATCAGTACAAAAATCTCTGAAAACAAAAAAAAAAAACAGAAAACTGAGATATGCAGCAGTAGCAATAATTGTGTTACTCTTGCACCGATATAACAGTAGATCCCCCAGTGTAAGAGTACCTATGCCAGTGTAACTTGATGGACGCATGATGGACACCGGCACAACCCCGCTCGGACCTCACATGTGCAGTTCAGACACAGAATGGATGCCAGCGCAACTCCGTCAGCACAGGAGGCATTCTGGGGTTGTCTGAATGCTCCCAGAATGCCCCCTGCGCCGGTGTCCATTCCACGTCTGAACTACACATGTGAGGTGTCCAAGGGGGGTTGTGCCGGTGTCCATCCTACCTCCGTCAAGTTACACTGGCATAAGTGCTCATACACCGGAGGATCTATTGTTACACCAGTGCAAGAGTTACACAGGATTGCGCCCTGATTTTAATAACTTATTAAAATATATAACCAGTACAGATTTATTTGCATTCTCTCCATTTCAAAAATGCCAGATATGTTTTTCAGATAAACATTGCCATTTTTACCACAACCTTTCCAGCAGATTCTGCAGGCCCTTTCAGTTTCGGTTTCTCATCTTATTAATGCAAAATCCTGAACATCCAACCATCACCACATTAGTAGTAGATGGAAAAGACATGCAAGCAATTACTCTGCACACACACTACAACCCAGGAAAAAGCTACAAGGTCATTAGCTACTGCTTGCCCATGTGCTTATATGAGTTAATGAGACATCAGAAGAAACATACCGGTACCTTAAAAGCAAAAAATACTCAGATGTACTGTATAGGAAATTGCTAAAAGCCTATTTGGAGGACAGAGTATGTTTCACTGAATAGAAAACTTAAATATCAGCAAGAGAAGCCACTTATTTTGCTCTTTAATATTAAAACAAAAATCTAGAAAAGTGCCAGAACACATAGCTTTACTTTTTAACCTTAGGCATAGAATTTACATTTTTCCTGCACAAATGAGGTCTGCTGAATGTTAGTTTAGTGACCCTTTAATCTGCAAAAGAACACAGAAGCAATTTCAAAATTATCAATCTGTGTGGTCGAATCTGGGACGAGATAAGATGAAAGGGAGAGAATTGAACCCATATACCACTCTCAAAGTCTGTTTTATAACTACTGTGGCAAAGATGTGAAAGACAATACCTTTATGTAGTGGTCCTTTGAGCCAGTAATGATCAGATCTTGTCCATTGGAAATGCGGTCTACTGTAAGGCACATAACAGGACCCAGGTGACCAGTTAGTTTTCCTGTGGACTGAAATCTAGACAAAGAGAAGGAAGGCAGGATATACTCATGTATAAAAAGATCCTTTAACTTTAAATACTGCAAAGAAAATGAGTGTGCCTTTTTCTCCCCCTTTTCTGGATAAAGATTCCCATCATGCATAGTTACAAGTGGGATTTAAACATGCCTTGGTGACTGCAGCAACACCCAGTTTCAGACACAATTGTCTCTTCCCGCTTCTGAATTTTCTAGGTTCTTATTTACTTCTTTATTCTAGACTGCAAATGAAAGCTACCAGATATTGTGCATGACTCAGATATAGCTGTGAACAGAAGGTTGGAAAATCCATCGAGAAGACGGATTCCAATATGTGTGCTGATTGGCTCATTAGCATGTCTTTTTAGCTCTCTTTCATTCAGTCAGTTCACATTAGAGCTATGTACACCACTCACCCGAGAGTCGTCTGCTCCCTCTCATAATATGAAAAGGAACTTTCAAGATGGTACCCAAAGGGCCCTATACAGGTATAGAATCCCTGTGATCTCCAACTCTTCATGAAGTGCTGTCATAGATGTTGCCAAGTGGGAGACCCCTACAGTGCAGCCTGTGGCCATAATGCACCTGCACAGAAGCTCCTCGTCATCCTGGGCCCCTGATATTTTTGAATCATAGTAAATAATTTGGAAATCTTTACCTCTTCAGGTCCCACATTCTCACTGCATTTCCAGCAGCTGCATAGAGAAAAGTGCCTGTTGAATTTAAGGCTATTTGATTTATTTGGTTCTCTCCGGCTGGAATTGTCACTGTTCTATTACTACTTCCGGAGCAAGCATCACCGGGCATAGCCTGGCCTGAAGACCTTCATTTTATGGAACAAACAACAAGAGTAAAATTAAGCTACAATTCGATAACAGGAAAAAAAAAAACACTGCATGATTCCATCGAACTCATAAGCATATTTCATGCTGAATGTGGATAGATACAGGCACCTCTCAACTTACGCGGGGGTTACGTTTTTGGAAATCAGTGTGTATATTAAAACCACATAAATTAAAACTATTTTCCCCATAGGAACCAACCTAAATGGCATAGGTTAGGGCAGCTTAAATTGGAGTGCTTAAATTGCTGGAGTACTTAAATTGGTGGTTGCGACCCACCAGGAGAGCTGGATGCTTAAGGGGCAGGGACAGCATGGCGGCAGCGATCCCGGGGATCGCTGCTGCCAGCAGTAAAAAAAATTGAATTGAAAAACTTACCTGGGGTCCTCCTGGAGTGCTCCAGAGGGTGCGGGAAGGCCTATGGACCCCTCCATGGGACTCCCCCGAGCTTTAGATCACCACTCTGCAGTGATTACAATCACTTCCGGTTTTCGTCCCCAAACCGGAAGTGGTCATAATCGCTGTGGAGCGGCGGTCGAAAGCTCAGGGAGGCCCACGGATGGGTGCGCAGGCCTCCCCGCACCCTCTGGAGCGCTCCAGGACCCCCGGTAAGGGAAAAGAGTTCTTTTTTCCCAGCAGTAGCAGCAGCAATCTCTGGGATTGCCACCACTGCTTTTCCTGTCCCCGGAAACACTCAAAGTTCTCCCTGCCTCGTGGGGAGAACTTTGAGAAACACTGGGTTAGGGGGACGTCATCGAACACTCACGCTGATGACTTCTGCTTGCCAAAGATGGCGTAGACAACACAACACACAGCAGGGAGGCAAAACACACAGCAGGAAGCACAGCACAAACTCACCACCTAACACCCTTCCACTAAGTTCATAGCAAGTGGTGCGGGTAAAGTAGGGGAGAAAACATCATGGGGCGGAACTACAGAGGAAGAAGCACAGGAGGGCATTCAGATGGACCAGATAGAGGCTTGTATGGGAGGGGGAAGGTGCTTTTGCAGCTCAAATGGTGAATGGGAATTTCCAGAATGGGTTGAGGAGGGAGGATACTGGGAGTAAGAGTGGTTATTGATGTCAATGACTGAGAAAGCAACAAACACAAAGAAGCTGGTAAGGAAACTAAGTAGCAGCTTGGTGAATACATTTTCTTTTTCTATTTTTGATCTTTTGGCTTTAGAGGAGACTCCCCTCCCCACAAGAAGCCGCCATCGTCTAACAGCATTGCTTGTTAGCAACTAATTAGCAGCTAATTGACCACATTATTTCAAAAATTGCCAGAGTAAATAAGAATTCTGGTACCAATTTGCAAATTGTGCCATTTTGAAAACGTGTAAACCAAGACCACGTTAATCAAGAAGTGCCCTTTAATGGATAGACTGTAGACACTGAACGTTTGCTTAAAATGCAGAGCTTCCAAACATTTTAGAAGCAGAAATTAGCTCGTATTATCCCAAATATTCTAAGCAGATGACAAGGAAAAATAAAATCAATGGTGAACAATTCAGGTACACAGATATAAGGGAAAATGCAAGCTATTAAATCTGACCAATATTTCCACACCATATAGTGACTTTATTAGTCATTTTTGTAGGAGAAAAACGTTCACAAGAGCAGATGACCAACACATGTCCAGGTATCTCCAAAAGTCAAAATATTGTAGGCTAGTCTTCTAAAAGCGGACTAGCCTACAATCTGTATATGGACTATATGTAGAATTTGTTTTACCTACAGATGTTGCTGAATAATGAAACACCTACTCTTTAGTGAAAAGCCCAGTGGGGTGGAGACAGTCAAACCAGCCATAGTAGCAAATGGTTTTCCTGGTCCCCTTCCCACTCCCCTTCCCAAACTGTGCACCACAGCAAACTCACAGGGGTGCTGCAGGATGTCTGTGGTGGCTTCTTCCCAGTTCTCCCGGGTACTGCCATCTTGGATCACGCAACATCTTGCACAATCCAAGATGGCGAGAGCTGGGAAGAAGAGGCCACCGGGGACATCCCAACAGGGCACTGTGGAAAAAGGGCGCTGTGACCATGGTACATTTGGGAACCACTACTATATTATTTATTTAAAAAATTTATACCCCGCCTTTTCCTATGCCGAGGCAAATGCCCACGGCAGATTACAACATGTTAAAATACGTAATTTAAAAACAATACATAAAGTAAATTAAAAAAACAATAAAATCCACTCGGGGTGACAATGCAGAGCAGAAAAATAGCAAGGCAGAACATTGGCATTGCAATTTTTTTTCTGCTGCAAATCTTAAAATTAGTATAATTTTTACATTGCATTCAAATGAGTGGAGATGAAGTTGACTTGAAGATGGACTTGAAGATTAACCACACTTCTCTCACCTTCTCTTATGACAAATGTTAAGCCATTCATCACATTTTAAAATGTAATTTTGAACTTTTAGACAAACTTACGTTAGTGTCCGGATACATTTGGCAGAATCACGGATGTCCCACACCTTAATATAAGATGTTGAGATTGTGAAGACCAGGCTAGTGTAATTACAGTATTTTACAGATACAACATTGTTGGGATGACCACCCAGAGACATTATTTCCTGTCCAGTTACCAAATTCCATACTTTACAAGTGCGATCTAAAAAAAAACACAAAAAGAAAAAAATAAGGCTACATAGTTCTGCCCAATACAGATTATTACTACACATCAACATACTACATAAACATATTTGAATCTAGTTGGCCCCACAAGACCATTTATCAGTCTCTTATGCTGTTATATTATCAGTCACAGTAGGCTTCACTGGTCTGTCATCTCAGCATAGTCTAGTCCAGCGGTCCCCAAACCTATCGCTGCCGCAACTCACCTCATCCTCCCGCTTCCAGCTCGCAACCCACCTTCAGAAGCTGCTCCCATGTCACGCCAGGCCTGGGATGGCCTCCAGAGCCCCCAGAAAGCCTCTAGACGCAACCGGAAGTCACATCTGTGAAACCATAAGACAGTGACCCAGAAGTCACTTCCAGAGGCATTCTGAGGCCCGCGGAGGCCTCTAGGAGGCTGTTCCGGGCCTGGTGTGACATGGGAGCAGCTTCCGAAGGTAGGTTGCATGCCGGAAATGGACTCCACTTGCATCCAAAGGGCTCCAATTTGGAGCCAATCGGCTGCAAAGGTGGGCAAGGGCCCAACTGTGCAACCCACCATGCATCAGACTGTACCCACCAAGTGGGTCGCAACCCACAGTTTGGGAAGCGGTGGTCTGGTCCATTCTACTAATTTCCCAAGAAAAACCTGAAATACAAGCTGCAATCTACAGAGCTGTGATTTTGGTACAGTGGTTTCCAGTAATGGCAGGCCCAGCTTTTCTGTAGACTCTGAAACTTGAAAGCTTCCATATTCTTATTAGCAAAACCAAGTGTAATGAAGAGGCACTTTCACTGCCTCTGACAAGTAATTCAATTGTCAATTACTTTCCAGAAAATATAAACGATTAAGGAAATAGGGCTTCAAGTGTTTCCCAATTTTCTTTAACAGTGCTATGAAAACGTCTAACTGTAAATGAGATGATAAGATTGAACATTGACATCTTGGGAATCAGTGAACTAAAATGGACGGGCATGGACGAATTTAAGTCAGGTGACCATCATATCTACTACTGTGGGCATGAATCCCTTAGAAGAAATGGAGTAGCCCTCATAGTCAATAAAAGAGTGGGAAAGGCAGTACTGGGGTGCAACCTCAAAAACGACAGAATGATTTCAGTTCGAATCCAAGGCAAACCATTCAACATTACAGTAATCCAAGTGTATGCCCCAACCACTGATGCCGAAGAAGATGAAGTTGACCGGTTCTATGAAGACCTACAACACCTTCTAGAACTAGCACCCAAAAAAGATGTCCTTTACATCATAGGAGACTGAAATGCTAAAGTAGGAAATCAAGAAATAAACGGAACAACAGGCAAGTTTGCAGGGCAAAGGCTAACAGAGTTCTGTCAAGAGAACACACTGTTCATAGCAAACACTCTTTTCCAACAACATAAGAGGCGACTCTACACATGGACATCACCAGATGGTCAATACCGAAACCAGATAGATTATGTGCTTTGCAGCCAAAGATGGAGAAGCTCTATACAGTCAGTAAAAACAAGACCTGGAGCTGACCGTGGCTCAGATCATGAGCTTCTTATTGCAAAATTCAGGCTTAAACTGAAGAATGTAGGGAACACCACTAGACCAGTCAGATATGACCTAAATCATATCCCTTATGAGTATACAGTGGAGGTGAACAATAGATTTAGGGCATTAGATCTGGTAGACAGAGTGCCTGAAGAACTATGGACGGAGGTTCGTAACATTGTACAGGAGGCAGCAACTAAAACCATCCCAAAGAAAAAGAAATGCAAGAAGGCAAAGTGGCTGTCAGATGAGGCTTTACAAATAGCTGTGGAAAGAAGGAATGCGAAAAGCAAGGGTGAAAGGGAAAGATATAACCAACTGAATGCAGATTTCCAGAGAATAGCAAGGAGAGATAAGAAGACCTTGCTAAAGGTCATTGCTAAATGAACAATGCAAAGAAATCGAGGAAAACAACAGAATGGGGAGGACTAGTGATCTCTTCAAGAAAATTGGAGATATCAAGGGAACGTTTTGTGCAAAGATGGGCATGATAAAGGACAAACAAGGCAGGGACCTGACAGAAGCAGAAGAGATTAAGAAGAGATGGCAAGAATACACAGAAGAACTATACAAGAAAGATCTTAATGTTCCTGATGACCATGCTGGTGTGGTCACTGACCCAGAGCCCACTGGGTCCTAGAGAGTGAAGTCAAGTGGGCCTTAGGTAGCACTACTAACAACAAAGCTAGTGGAGATGATAATATCACTCTTTGGCACTGCCCTTCTTTGGAATTGGTTCAAAATTGGGAAGGGAGTACGGCAAAGCTAGTGGAGATGATAATATCACTCTTTGGCACTGCCCTTCTTTGGAATTGGTTCAAAATTGGGAAGGGAGTACGGCAAGGCTGTATATTATCACCCTGCTTATTTAACTTATATGCAGAGTACATTATGAGAAATGCAGGGCTGAATGAATCGCAAGCCGGAATCAAGATTGCCGGGAGAAACATCAACAACCTCAGATATGCAGACGATACCACCCTAATGGCAGAAAGTGAAGAAGAACTAAAGAGCCTCTTGATGAGAGTGAAAGAGGAGAGTGCAAAAGTTGGCTTGAAACTCAACATTAATAAAACTAAGATCATGGCATCTGGTCCCATCAATTTCTGGCAAATAGAAGGGGCAGAAATGGAAGCAGTAACAGGTTTTACTTTTTTGGGTTCCAAGATCACTGCAGACGGAGACAGCAGCCATGAAATTAAAAGACGCTTACTCCTTGGAAGGAAAGCTATGGCAAATTTAGATAGCATAATAAAGAGCAGAGATATCACCATGCCAACAAAAGTTCGTATAGTCAGGGCGATGGTGTTCCCAGTAGCAATGTATGGTTGCGAAAGTTGGACCATAAGGAAGGCTGAGCGCCGAAGAATAGATGCTTTTGAACTGTGGTGCTGGAGAACTCTCGCAACCTTGGACTGCTAGGAGATCAAATCAGTCAATCCTAAATGAAATCAACCTTGACTGTTCCCTAGAAGGACAGGTACTAAGGCTGAAACTCAAATATTTTGGCCACCTAATGCGAAGAGAGGACTATCTGGAGAAGACTCTGATGCTGGGAAAGATTGAAGGCAAAACAAGAAGGGGAATACAAAGGATAAGATGGTTAGACAGCATCACCGATGCAACGAACATGAAAATGAGCGAACTCAGGAAGATAGTGGAGGATATGAAGGCCTGGCGGGATATGGTTCATGGGATCACGAAGGGTCGGACACGACTTAATGACTGAACAACAACAACAACAAACTGTAAAGGCCCAAGTTAGAAGTTTTTAAACACCACAATGAATAAACTGAAGATTATTGGAGTTCTAGCTGTTTGTTAAATAGTAATATGCCACATTCTATTTCTTGACTGCCATGTTCTACTGCAAAACAGTTGTAAATGGTTATATGAGGCTACATCAGTTTACAAAATGTATCAAGCATCATCTCACCTTGCTAGCTAAATATTTAACTTTCTAAAAATGTACAGCCTTGTAGGAAATGAACAACTTTCAGCACAAGTCAATACACATACTACCTGAGATGTTCCTCCATGAGTGATAACCAATTTAAAGACTGAATTTAAATAAGGCATTTCAAAAGAACATTTTTTTAAATTAATGTAATCTCTCTTAAAAAAAAAAAAAGCAGGCTAGTTGCCTTGTTTCCTACAAAAAGCCTCCCTACCAGCCAACCATCAAAACTTTCTGTGCTCCCATGAATCCCATATAATTCATGAACATTTAACTCTTTGGCCTAAATATGCCTGAAATTAGAATCTTGAGTAATACTGATATTTCCTTAAGGTAAATGAGCGGTCAGTTTAGAGATTCAAACTTCAAATAGGCACCACACTGGCAGCTCACAGGGAGGCAGAATGGAAAGCATGAGGGGGAAAAAGCCCTCAGGAAATAGCTCAGAGTTCCCAGAGGCTGAAAGGAGAGCGGCACGGGATGCAGTGGAAAGAGAACCAAGAGTGTGATGGAAAAATAGACAGCAGAGAGAAGAAATTGATGGAATGTGACTTCAAAGAGAAAGTCGGACTGAAAATACCACCACACCGTCAAGGCAAAGAAAATAAGTGCTGTTTGCAACACAGTGGCTAAGAGACTGAGCTTCAGATCAGAGCTTTCCTGGGTCTAAGCTCACCTCTGCCATTATCTCATTAGGCAAACCTGTCCCTCTCAGCTTCAGCTTCCCAGCTGCAACATGAGGATAATACGACTACCTTTTTAGGGATACTGCAAGATGACATAAGTACACGTGAAGTGCTTTGCACACTCAGAAATACATTTTTTATTATTATTTGTAGAAAGAGAGGTTGACAGCTGGGAAGCTACGTGCACAAAGAACTCAAAGAAAAAAGAGAAAAGAATCATGGGTTGAGAAGGGAGAGTACTAAAAGGAAAGAGAGGCAAAAGCAGGGAGCTGAAGACCAAGAAGAAAGCAGGAATGAGAGAACACTCACACACAGTCAACACATTACATGAAAAACACCATGTTTGAAAAATGAGAAACAATATGAGAGTTTTAAGCACTGGTGTTTCATCTGTGATGGTTCATTCACACAAGCAAATCTCCAGCTGATGCTGCAGTCATCAACTGATAAACATGCACATGTAAAAAGAGACTTAGAAAGAATAATTTCTTATGGAGGCCACCAAAGGAGTTCTTTATTACAAAGTTTACCAGGCATGGGAAATGCAGTTATCTAGACTGAACACATACTACAAGAAACACACATAAGTCATGTTCCCCTTTGTGCTCCAACAAGAAGTTTCAGACCTATTACCCTCATTATGCGAGAACACCCAGCCTCCCATTGCCACATCATGAAAGCTTTGCCTGTTGAGAATTCTGAAAGTTCCCCACCAACAAACGGAGAAAGCTGGGGGAGGGGGGGAGAGAAATTGCACACACACAGTGAAGGAAGAGTTGTTGGCTCTCTTTTTCCATTCATTAGCTCCCTTCTTACAACTTATTTTTCCTTGGAATTGGAAAGGCAGGGAAAATTAGTCACTAAGATGTAGAGATACAGAGCGAAGAAAGAAAAGCGATCAGCAGTTCCTGCTTCTCACCGGGGCTGTAGTAGGTGTTAACCTGTAGCCTGGCTCTTAGAGAATTGCCTCTCTCCCTTAGTAGCCCCATTCAGCTTATGCAGAGAATTCAGAAAGCTGCATATAGAGTGACCAACAAGAGAGACGCCAAACCTTTTGATCCAGTGAAGAGGAGATCATCAGTAGAATCAACACAAAGCACAGCCTTCGTATGACCTTCAGCAGTATGGATACACTGAATTGAGGAAGATCTGACACATTTTGAAGAAGAGACTGGGTTGATTATACCTCTACACAAGGAAACAAAAGAATGGTATATTAGTACTTATGGTAGGCCTTTTCTTCATCATATTTTGTTTCCCCCCTGACTTCCCAGCAATCTCACATAAACCTGTTGATTTAAACAGGAAAACGTATTGGACTAATTACAGACCAATAATACATTCCGCTGTCCAGCCACAGCAGAGTTCAGATTCTCTGTTCCCAACACAACCTCATCCTATCATTCCACGCCTGGGACCAGTCCTGATCCTGGTGCCAGACTAACCGCAGATATTAGTATTGATATGAAAGCACTGCAAAAATACAGCTGCACTGACCAATTCAGAGGACTTCTGGGTTACACCAAATTAGGGCAGTGTGCCTTCTACAGCCTACCCTAGCCCACCACTCACTCACCAAAATCTAACTTCTGTGCCAAGAAAAACCAAATGCTGCAATCAGAATAAGGTCACCCAATTTAGATTTGTTTCCTTTTTTAAGGTGTTTGCTTTTTTAAGGACTGGGACAAAGTCTTTGTGGGTAGGGGATAAAGATAGTTTCTCACTGTTCTACACCTAAAAACTGCCTATATATACACCTCCACTGGCTTATTAAAGGCTGTACACTATTTACTACCCTCATATGTACAGAATGAAGCTCAAATGTGCAACAAAATGCCCCTAGCAAGCCCAAAGTGAGATACCTGATGCAGCAATGACGTTTATGGCAACACTCAGTTAAACAACAGCATGAAACAGAACTGACAAAGAGTAACAGTGATATTTGGGTGTTTTCACAAGTGAAACTAAGAGAAGGATTTCTTCAAATCTATTAGCCAAGGGACAAGGGATAAACTGATGAGACTGAAAATACAATTCAGAAATGGCTCTCATTTTCTGTACTATTTTGACCAGATATTACAGTCTAAAAGGGATTATTTCCATCACTTGAGAAAACACACTAGCTAAGCTTCTGGTATAAGAACTGTCAGCAGAAAAGTCCAAAACTTCACAGTGACCCTAATTATGTACTATATTCTATCCGCCAACATAAATGAACGCTTAAATAGCGCCGTAACAGCTTTTTGGCAACTACTGCCAGTGTGTGTTTCACTTTAATTCAGTGTTGTGAAAATATTTGAGTAAATCATGTACAAGCAGAAAGTTCCACCATATTTACAGAGCTGCTGCCCAGAGATACAAAGTGTTTGCTTCTTATGTTATTTCCTTGTCTATAAATTGTGCGGCCTTCCGCACATTATCAGCAGCACTGCCCAACAGAACTTGAAAAAAAATGTTTCTCTTCTGGGAGGATGCCTTAAATATTATTTTAAGAACCACGCTTTCAATGCCATTTCATCCAGCTGGCTAGGGCTGATGCTGACTGGGTTTGCATGTTGCATTCAACCTGTGGGTTTCTCAGTGCAAGCTACTGCAGACTCCAAAATCCTCTCTGAGCCATGAGCTTGGGAAATGCAGATCTAAACTACCGGCTATGTATACCATGTGATAGTACCATCTAGGTCCTCCTTTTACTATCGCAGTAACAGTCAGATGAGGTCGTGGCATGATGATACAAATATTTAATCATTTACTTCCATGCCATTTTTCCACAGAAAATTGTACCCATGAAGTGGCCAATTAACCCTTACTATGTCAAATGGTATGGAGGTAGATGACTAAATACCCTCTACCTCTGTGACATGCTCCTGGCCCGTGCAGTTGTTACACTAGAGTAAATGAAGGACCTGAAACTGGTAAATGTAATGTGCAGTTCAGGACTTTAGTTCTGCTACTTACTCTCAACCAAGTTGTAAATAACGGAAAGGATTATTTAATGTTCCAAGATATAGGGTTTATGGGTAAAAAAGCCATGTAGAATTTTTTTTATAAGAAGCCAGAAACTCACACACATTAAAAACAAGCTAAAAACATATGCAGCAGGCTTTCCAAACAATTTAAAAGCATGCGATCAAAGTTTTAAAAACAAGTTAAAATCACGGAGAAACTGGCGATTTAAAATTTTTAAAACCGACGTTTCGACCTTATCTAAGGTCCTTTTCTAGGTAAAAACAGTGTGGCTGTACAGATGGAATTGAACACACACAAAAACACTGAGTTATAAAGTCTAAAACCGCTAAAAAAAGTGCACGCAAAAAACCGGAAATGAATGGAGCCGTAGGTGAACTCCGCAGCCTGCCCCAGACAAGTAGTTCTCCACAGGAGGCTGAGGCAATCAAATTGCTTCACCTTCACAGAAATAAAAATATGAATAGGTGCTAAATATGACTGAAGTTAAAAGATTGAAATTGTCCTTACTAGGAAGGATATCGGTGATTAAGATGAATGTATTGCCAAAAATGATGTTCTTATTTCAAACGATACCAGTGATTATATCTGATGCACCATTTAAAGAATGGCAGAAAGACATTTCTAAATTTATTTGGCAAGGGAAAAAACCAAGGGTGAAATATAAGATTCTTCAAGATGCAAAAGAGAGAGGAGGATTAGGACTACCAGATCTGAAAGTATATTATGCAGCATGTTGTTTTGTGTGGTTGAAAGAGTGGGTGTATTTACAAAATAGAAGATTATTGGAGTTAGAAGGCTCTGACTTGAGATTTGGTTGGCATGGGTATTTGTGGTATGATAAAGTGAAAGCAAATTTAGAATTTAAAAATCATTATGTTAGACATGCATTATGGAGAATTTGGAATAGATATAAAATGAGATTTTATGAGAAAGTACCATTATGGGTTGCACCATATGAAGCACACTTTGGTGGAAGTAGCGTGCCAAAAGAGAAAGGACTACTGTACAGAAATTTATTAATTTTTTTCACAAGGAGACTGTATAATGAAGTCAAGGGAAAAACTAATGGAAGAAGACTTTAATTGTCAATGGTTTGTATATGCTCAAATTTTGGAGAGATTTAAAGTGTACAAGAAGGCATATGGATTTGTAGAAGAAGAATCAATATTGGAGGCACAATTAAAATCTGAAGACCAGATAATTTCAAAAATGTATAAATTGCTTTTGAAGTTTGAAACAGAAGAAGAACAGGTTAAAGAATGTACGATTCATTGGGCGAAAAATGTAGGTCATGTTATTTTAATGGACCAATGGGAACAACTATGGTTAAAACAGTTGAAATTTACGTTAAATGTTAATATTAAAGAAAATATGTATAAAATGATATATAGATGGTATATAACCCCAAGCAAATTAGCAAAAATGTATGAGAAGGTGACGAATAGATGTTGGAAATGTAAAATGCAAGAAGGAACTTTTTACCATATGTGGTGGACATGCCCTCAAGCAAAGAAGTATTGGACTCAGATTCACAAACAGATTGAGTTGATTTTAAAGATTAAGATCCAAATGAAACCGGAAACATTCTTGTTGGGTATGTGGGAGGATCATGTAGGCGAAAAATTTCAAACTTTGTTTTTATATATGATAGCTGCGGCAAGAATTTTATATGCACAATATTGGAAGAATTCGGAGATACCTTCGCTGGAAGATTGGTGGCTGAAAGTTTTGGACTAGGCTGAAATGGATAAACTTACAATTTTAATTAAGGAAAGTCAGTTAACTTTTTCGTGAATAATTGGAAACCATTTATTGACTTTTTAAGAGAGAGAGAGAGGAATGATGTGATGATATGCGGATTTAATGAATAGAATGTGGGTGTTGTTTTGGCTTAGTTGGAAATTGTATGTAGAAAATAGTGAATAGTATGCTAGTAGGATGTATTGCTTCGCGCTTGCTATAACTTTATGAAATATGTATTGTTTTTATGTTTTAATATATCAATAAAATATAAATATATATTAAAAAAAATATGACTGAAGTTAGAGGACCTAAACTGGGCTTCAGTACACAAGCCTCCATCAACAAAAGTACTGTACTGTAGTTGTGACACAAGTAACAATAGTTAAGCAATTAAGCCACAACATTTTGTCCAATTCGAGACAAACGTTGATATACTGGAGAAGATTCAGAGTAGAAGTGGCAAATGCCCAGTTTGAATCAGCAACCTCAGTGAAATGGATCAGCAGCAGTCCACTCTGCTACTGCCTATTTTGTCCAAGTAGCTGGATCCAAGTTATAGCGAGAACAACTCTCCCATTGAAAATGAAAACAAAGAAAACGATAGCCTCAGAAGAAAGAATAGACCAGTGTTTCTCAAACTGTGGGTCGGAATTTCTGGTGGGTCCCAGGTGATGGAAAGATCAGATAAGTAATCGCTTCAAGCCCTGAGGCTATTAAAAAATCAGACAGCTGCTAATTGCCCTTCAAAGAGCTGAGCTCCTACAGTTTGCAAGGAGCTGAGCTCCTGCAGCTTGCAAGCTTGTGTAAATATAAGGAGATAAATATTTGAGCGTCTTTTTTCCTAGTGTGTTTTCTTCCAAGTCTGTCAATAACAGGTAGTGGGGCAGGTGAAGGCTGGGTCACATAACTAAGTCCCTCAAGCCTTGAGGCTATTCATTAGGGCTGCCTCATTAAAAGAAATGTATTGAGGTTTTTTGCAAATAAATAAAATATTGCCTGTAAATAAATATTTCTTTCTAGATCACTTTTTTTTGTCTCATAAAATTAAGTGGGTCCCGACAGAGTGTCATTTTAAAAAGTGGGTCCCGGTGCTAAAAGGTTTGAGAACCACTGACATAGACAATGCACAAATCATGTGTGCAGGATGTGGCTGAAGGGGGCACTAAATAAAAGTGAGTGAGTGAGTGAAGTTAAACACATGAAGGGGGAGTTAAACAGAAATAGAAGTGCAGAGGAAAAAGAATAAAATGGAATGCCAGGTCAGAAGAAAGTGGCTGGCATAACAGTTAAAGAGATGCAACTGAAATTAATTTGCCAAGACAGACAGATCCAAGAGTTGGTAAAACATGGAGTGTATTTAGTCACTGAAAATGGATGTGGTGGTAAAGGCAAAATAGACCAATTCCAGATATGGGCTAGAAGCATGATTTTTGAAAAAAAAAATAGAAGAATTGGACTCCCTCTCTTAAACTCACCTATTTCACATACAATTAAAAAACACCAGTTGAAAGCCCAGTTTTGTAAAAACAAAAAACCCTGCATCATAATTCTAAACTGACTGTGCACAGTGGTTAACTAGGTTTCAACAATACAGAGCAAGTCGGTAGGAATCTCAGGTGGCACAGCACAGAGGACACAAAATAAATTCTCAAAATCTTTCCAGTTACACGTTTGTTGATTGATTTGGAATAAAACAAAGCAACACAAAACAAAAACAGCCACCCTGCCAATGACTGTGCTGGAGAGTGGAACAAATATAAAATACTGTGATAATAGTCAAAACAGTAATACCCAAGTTACAGCCCAATCCTGTGTAAAGATAACGCGGCCTGCCTGTTGGCCGCCATATCCAACACCCTACCCGGGCCGCGTCCCATTCCCCGGGTGTTCCAACGCCCCTTCCAATGTCCTTCCCCAGGTGTAGGGCTGCCTGGCCCCAATGGGCCTCCTCAGATGTAAGTTGGCTCTGGAGCTGGTGTACATCCGGAGCAGCAGGGTAAGGGTAGCCCAGGCTGGGAATGGGCTTAGGATATAGGCTAAGTGCGTCGCCGATACCCCTGCCCCCTCTCGGCCCGGTTTGTCCTTCTCTTGCCCACTCCCTCGCCGCCTGGTCCGCCCGCCCCCTGTCCCTGCACCGACTGGCACAGAATTTACCTCCGCCGGTGGGTGCCAGGTCTGGAGGGTGGCAGAGAGAGAGCTGCCAGCCTCCGTACCGGCGGCCCTTACTCTCCAGGTGCCATAAACGCGCTTTATGGCGCGTTTACAACACCTGGCACTGGAGGAGCGCACTCTTCACTGGCGCCACAATGCACAGGATTACACAGTTAGTTAATGTCTAACCAAGTAGACATTCACCTCATTCCAGAGACTTGTACGTGCTCAGATTTGCACATGGAGATTTTGTACATATAAATCCTGTACAGACAGGGCTGGCCCAAGACCTCCTGAGGCAGCATGCCAAATACCCCCTCTTACCCAATGATGTGGCAACCTTTTCTCCTCCCACACTCCAATGTGCTACCTTAGCAATCTCCTCCCCTCCTCTCCTCCTCCCTCTTGCTTTTCCAATCTAGGGCGTGGAAAGAGAAGGAGCAGTGGAGGCAAGAAAGCGGACAGAGAAGACCGCCTACCACTATTCTGCTGCCTGAAGAGACAGCTTCAGTTGACCTCCTGGATGGGCCAACCCTGTGTACAGGTGTTCATCTACACCAGCAGTTCCCTACCCTCAGGAGAAAGTGGACCAGTTAGGCCAAATGTTGAGGCGCCATGGACCACTGCAGGTGCAGAGCCTGGGAACCCAGAAGCAGTTTGGCGGTGACCCTGTTCTGGATCGGTTGTACTTCCCTTGAAGGACCAGGTTCACAGCCTGTGGATTCTTTTAGAATCCGTTTTATCTTCAGCAGCCCAAATGGTCTCTGTGGTTCAATGCACCTTTCACCAACTGAGGCTGGTCTGCCGGCTGTGATCCCACCTAGTGACAGAGAGCCTGGCTATAGTTATCCAAGCCCTGCATTCTCATTTGGACCACCACAATTTGTTGTACATGGGGCTGCTTCTGAAGAAAACAGTTTGGAAACAGTTAGCGCAAAATGCATCTACACATTTACTAACTGGGACTGGGCATATGAAACATATCATGCCAATTTTGAAAGAGGTCAATGTCTGAGCACAATTCAAAGTGTTATTTTATTTTTATTTTTTTTACTGCTTGGGCAGCCCAATCCTCCCTAACTTTGCACCAAGGGATCCAGCGAGGCCGGTGCAGGCTCCGCTGGGTTGTGAGCGCAAAACGGGAGCTAGGAGGTCACCTCGGGGAAGGGAAATTTCGTTCCCTTAACCTGGTTAAAGCCCCAGCCCCAGCCCCTGCTACAGGTATCCTTGGATCTGTGCCTGCTATTGCCGACGCAAATCCAGGAGTCCCATATAAGGGAAACCGGCTAGGGAAAAGCGACAGGATTCGGCGTGAGCCGCTGCCATCGATCCTGCCCCCTCCACAGACCAATCTGCCCCCGTCGCCGCAGCACCCCAATATGTTACATCCCCTTCCCACCTCTGTCCCACCCTTGTGCTGAGCAGCGCAACACTCACCCTCCTGGGCTGCACACCAGCCTGATCTGGTGTGTCGAGGCCAGTGCAGGTCTCTGCACCAGCCTGGAGCCAGCGCAGCTGCCTTATTGCAGCTTTTACACTGGCTCTGGGCTGGCCCAGGATGCACTACGCCGGCCCAGGGGTGGGCAGGATTACACCCTCAATGACTTAGAATCAGTCCAAACAATGGGTGTTGCATTAGATTCATTGGGAGCCCTCCCACCGACCCAAGCCTTCAAGCTTCTTAAGGGCAGGCTATTGGACATTGAGCAACAAGTTCTTTCTGCAGCAGCACAGAAAATATGCTCCCCCCTGCATTTCCGACTAACATCACCTGTATGTAAAATGGCCAAATATCTTGCATTATTGAAAAGTCCACAGGAACGACATGCCTTTACATTAGTGAGATGCAATGTGCTCCCGTCTAATGTTACAACTGGCAGATATAAATCTGTGCCACGTGAAGCACAGCTATGCCCTTGTAATAACACAGCTATTGAAACCTTGCCTCATATGTTATTATATTATGATCTTTACCAAGACTTGCGTTTATCCTATTTAGGTCCGATTTTGATTAAATACACAGGATTTTCTGATTTGGAAGTCATATATTACCTATTGGCTGGTGATGATGAATTATGCACCAATCAAATAGCAAACTATCTGGATTTATTAATAAAACGTCAAAGTGATCTCACCTTCATATGACACAGATTCATTTGGTTATAGATGGCGGTTGGAATCCTTAATATATTTTAATATCTAGACCAGTGGTGGCCAAGCCGTGGCACGCCATGTGCCACATTTTATGTAGATAATCTTGAGTGTGCCACTTAAATAAATAAAAATCTAAGGTAATGAAAATATTTAAAGCACAGTGACAGCGCAGGAAGAATAAGACACAGTGGGTGCAGAGATCTCCTCTAGTGTCACAGACTTGGAAAGGTGCGCTGGGGTCGAGAAAGAGAGAGGAACTTCAGCGCTCGGCTCGAGCAGGAACGGCAGTGTGTGCCACTTCAAAAGGCTCAGCGTGCCACCAAGTGGCACCCGTGCCGTGGGTTGGCCACCTATGATCTAGACGGTCCTTTGTAGTTGTTGTTGTATCCACTTATTTTGTCTGCTTTAGATATTGTTTTATGTGTTGGATTAGTCTGTGCTTTATGATATTGTTTGCTTGTTTGTTATTTATATTTTATGTATGTTTGTCTTTATGCCAATAAAGGTTTCATTCATTCAGACTTAGAATCAGGTTAAAGAATTGCCTTCCCCCTCATGAATCTGCTTATATTCTAAGACTGTCCTTGCAGCCCTGTTCCAAGTCCTGCTGCAGTCTGAGGTGAGATGACTGAAAAACAGAGCCTTTTCAGTTTTGACAACTCACCTGTGGAATTCCCTGCCTAAAAAAAGATGCCTGGCACCATCATTACAGTCAGTCAGGTGCCCGGTAAATGCATTTTTATTTGACCAGCATATAAAGATGTTGCAACTTTATGTTGGTACTTTTCACTGTTTTTAGCTGAAGGGCTAGGTATGAATTAAATACATAGACAAATAATAAATCAACTGATCTTGTTTGCCATTAATGTATTTTAAAAAGTATTAACACAAAAACAGCAAGAGAAGTTGTGCTAATAGATTTCCTGTAAAAGAACTCATGCTGGACAAATACAAAAACAAAAACAAAAAAACACCCAAATCATATATTTTATGCTTCTGGGGGAAAAATGTAAAAGATGCAAGGAACACATTAATGTTTTGGGATCTCTAAACTAAGAAAAAAAGCCATGCAGAAAAAAAAGTTAGTTAACGTAAGAACTGCAGTAAAAGTATTAAGCACATGACTGAGTCCAGAAGATGGAAAGGAGGAAGAGAGAGTACCTGTGTACCTCCGACAGAGAGGAATCACTTTCATCAGACCTACAATGGACAGTGGTGGGATTACGAGGAAAAAGAATACAGGTGTCAGCAGAGGAAAGATTCCATTTAAAAAAATGAACAACAGCATTGCTAACATAAGGAAGCAAAGCCAGTTTGTAGATTTGTTCCAGACTGGCCTTTCCCAGGTTTTAGTAACAATGAGGAATAAGCTGAAAACTTTGGCTCTTTTCCAAGACAAAAATATTGGCATGTCACAGACTCCTGCGCTAGCCATTTCCAATTAACTCAATCATTCTTACAAACATCCATGAAAACACCATGATAAAACGGCTCCACTTTCACCTCTTAATTTATACGTGCATTACAAAAAGGGAGGAGGGTCATGAAGGGTGCTACCACCTGAGAAGCACAATTCAAAAATCAAAATTTTAAAACCAAATAAGGTAACTTCCTTGGTTTTCACGGAACCAAGTTCCAGGCACTGCGAACGTTCACATAATTCCAGCGCCCTTCACTTTGCCATCTTTTTAAAATCCCAGAGTTAAAAACAAAAGAAAAACACATAAGCAACTTTAGTAATTAAGGATACTGCATCTTTCATTTTCATAGCAAATCAAACATGCTGAGCAGTTTGAGTTTGATTTCTGTCTCCAATTATCAAAGCTCAAAGCATACAAATGGCCTTAACTGTCATTGCATCCAATTAGTGAAATGACAACAAAAGAACTATTGATGCTTTTAAAGCTGGTAATAAAACAGCTACAAGCAAAAGTTGAAACTACTAGAAAGGCTTGCAAGCACCATCAGGAATATGTATAAGCAACTGCTGATTGCAGGGGGAAATGTTAGACCAAAATAGCACAAAGAAGAAGAGCAAAAGGAGAAAAGAGCAATCAGCCTACAATGCTACAATCAAAAGCTGAGAGTTAAGCACCATTGGTAGTACTTGAAGATCAGCGAATCTTGCAATAAAGATTCTGGATTAGCTCAAACTTGTCAAAAGAAAACAATACTGAAAGCTAACGGTAGTGAGGTTCTCTTGAGTCATATCACTTGCTATTGCTCCACCCTAAACATGTGGTTTGTGGGCGAATCAGAGCACTGATTACCCTTAAACCCATTTGTGTAGGAACACCCTTAGTGTACAAGCACTGACACTGATTTTCTTGACCATAAACACTTGTAGGAGCACTCTTAGGATTTAAAAACGTAGCATGGACAACAAACATCATAGGTTGGAGGAAACACAGGTTACATCTGCATAAGAAATAAGTTGCAGCAGGAAATAGACTTTGTGGAGCTATGGCAATTCCATGCCATTTTTAGAAGCTGTCTTGAAAGTGGGGGCAAGAAGAAAAATAGCATTTATATTTCTATCTCTGGCAACAGGGGGTCACATTTTGTAGCTATGCATTAGCTGTTTGTGTGCTTTGTGCCCATCCATGCTGTGGGAATCTGGTTCTTTCCTTTGTGACTTACTTATCCTGCTGAACTGATGTGTTTCCCTGAGAAACAGAAAGGCGGCTAAAAACATTCAGCTCATTACGGGGCCGGCTTGGTGGGGAGGAAGGAGGTGACAGACTAGCCTCTGAGGTTCCAGAATCTGAGCTACAAGAAAAAAATTGAACATTAAAAGCCTCTTCTTTAAACAAATAAATGAAGGTAAATGAATTGTTAGCAAGGTTAAAATGAATGAAACATGCCTCAGAACTCATTGAAGCCTGCTTGCTTAATCAAGATTTGCAGTTTGCATGCATGCTCTCTGGCAGAACATAAATATAACAGTAGTATAATCTCTCAGGCCACAAGGTGGCAGTACATTCAAATTTTTCAAAATGGTACACAATACATAGAAAAAGGCAGTGCATAAAAAGGAAGGAAAGTTCTAGAATGAAAAGGTATGGATTCCAGTCTCAAGACATTGAGACCCATTTAAAAATAATTAAATATCAGCAATGTTTCCACTGATTGATTGGTATTAAATAAGGTACGGAAACATATTACAATCAAAGGAACCTAAATGAAGACAATCAATCTGACACCAACTCACAATAAAGCAAAAGTGTGTGTGTGTGTGTGTGCGCGCGCGCATGCACACATACGTGCATATATAACAACTTTTAAACACAAAATTAGTTTAAAAGAGAATCTTACTGTTTTTGTTCTTTTGATTTTGGTTTATCTGCAGATTTCTCATAGGTTTTCCTCTTCGATAAAGGTGAGGGTTCTGGTATTTTCTTTTCTGTCAAAGATGACTGTCTAGACCTGAGACAACAGAAAAGATTGTCTTAGAGTGTTTCTTTAAACCTTTTGCAGTTGTAAATGCATGTTCCATTTTCATCCGCCTAAGTATCAGTTCTAAAGTTATATTTCTGTGGGGCCAATCCTATCCAACTTTCCAGCACTGATGCAGCTGTGTCAACAGGGTGCACGCTGCATCTTGTGGGGGGGGGGGGCACAGATGCCTCCTCAAGGTAAGGAACATTTGTTCCCTTACTTGGGACTGCATTGGCGCTGGACAGTTGGATAGGATTGGGTCCTGTTTCTGTATGTTAAGGCTGCAACTTCAGGACATGAAAAATAAAGCTATGTTGAGGGCAAATTCACAAATGCACATTATTCACTTGATGACAGCAACATCAGGCAATAACTTGCACATAAAACACCAATTACAGCCTATGTTTTCACAGAACATGCTTTTGTATTGCTTGACATCTCAACCACAAGGTTTTGATAGAGACTATTATATACATTCATCTGCAAATTAGAGGCGGTTCACATGTGCATTGTACTTCACGATACCTGGATGTGTAAATGTAAGTTCATTGAAAAAGTACTATGTTTCTCAATGGTAATCTCAATGGGGTGATTACCTTGGGTCTAAGGCTGTACCACTTGTTTGCTGGTGAGGCCTCAGTGAATGCTCCACCAGACACACACATACAAATAGAAACAGTTTTCCATATAGAAAATAAGATGTTAGAAAGACGGATCTAGCTTAGGCTTCTTCCTGATATCTAGTTTTCTATACATAAGGAAGGTTTTTTGGTATGAAAGAACATGCGATCTTCCACCCGTAGTGTGAAGTGTTAGAGCCCAGAGACAAGCTTACTGCCTCAGTGACAAGACTAAGGGCCCAATTCTATTCCTTCCTGCCATTGTCATGCGTCATCCTCTGAGTAAGCCCCATTGAACACAATAGGTCTTACTTCTGAGTAGACGTGCACAGGATTGTGCCCTCAGTCTATTTTTTAATTACTTGTTTATTTGTAGCTTTAATATGCTAGCACAGAAAAACAGCACCTGAACAAGACCCAGTTGTTGGTATTAACAAAACATCCAAAATTGGTAGTAACATTGCATACCCAAACATGGCTAAATACAGTAGGATGTGGTAAATATGAATGGAGACTTAATGACTAGGATGTCAACGAATGAATATGCACAGTCTGTTTCCTGCAAGTTTCATCTCAGCAACACATGGCAATAGAGTTACAAAGACGTTTAATGACTCAGCAGCGGGGCTGTTTGAAGTGGAAAAATGAAAGAAAAAGTAAGATGGGTGGGCAGCTCTCTTGCCTATGCACTCGGTTTTTGATTGCTACCCATGCCTACAGTCACACGTCCTACAGATTCATATTTTACTATCAGATTCTTCATGTATTTTCATATTAAAAAGTCCATAATGTCTCTCCACAAACTACTGTAATTTGTCCTAGGACAACTGGGCTCTCCTTAGCGATGAATGAGCAAGAGATCAGTTTCCATGATCCTCCTCTTCAATCCTTTCATCTCTCTCAGGTTTTGGAAGAAGTCAGTCAAACATACATCAACAGGCATCAACTGTTTGTTCTTTTTTAAAAAAGCGTATTTTCAAAATGCCTTTATATTTTAACTATTTATAATCACAGAGGTTACAGGGCTTTCATTTAGTAAATTTACATATGATATAAAGAAGAAAAAGTCAACCTGACAGGAATAAAGAAAATAAAGAAAAACTCCAAGGCCCTATAAACTACTCCTCTCTAGGAGTCTAAGATGTACACTGCTATCAGAAGTCTGCCTAACCTGTAGCTGCCTAACTTGTAGTGTTTCTACCCACATTCATTTTTGTAGTGTGGTACTTTTGGATAAGGGATGGAAATTTGGACCTCCTCAGTATCGTACCATTTTCAGCATAATACTGAAATCCCAGCTCCAATTTGTGCAGATCAACCCTGTTTACTATGGTATCTAATTGTCAACGATACATGGGAAATTGTCATTGATGCGTGGGAAACTGTCAGAGCACAGAAGCCATTAAATGAGCATTAAAGGCTATTTCACATTTTACACAGTAGGTACAATTCTAGTAACAATGGGCAAATTTGGGAATGCTTTGATTGGGAATTGGCTCAGAAGTATTTATGAGATCTGTCAGAAAAGGATCATTCAATTACTGAGAGTTCTTTCCAGGCTCACAATGTTAGTTACATTTTTTAGCTTGGCTTCACTTTGTTTTGATCAAGGAGCATCTCTATTTTCCAGTGAGTTTTCAACTGCCTCTCAACACTTCATCTATTTTTCATCCTGGACACTAATTACAGCTCATACAAAGTTGTGCAAAAGCTCCCAAAGACTGACTTGTAAATGAACCACTATACAATCCCCTGTACTGATGGCACATCACGGCTCAGGAAAGTTCCCAAGGGAGCTGTGCAATTCCTTAGGTTCTCTGAACAAACTTTGGGAACATTCCCCACTCCAAATCAGGGGTGTCACTAGGGTTGGTAACACCCGGGATGAGATCTCATGGCGCCACCCCCATGGACCTCCTTCCATACCAGACCACATGATATGGAGTCCTCCTGCGAAATGTGATAACAGCATGAGTCATGGAAGGGGATCGGGAAAAACCCATTTTTTTGCACCACCGGAAACTTGGTGTCACTCCTCCCTGGGTGTCACCCAGTGCAGTCTGTATCCCTTGCACCTCCTAGTGACGCCCCTGCTCCGAATGAGCTGAAGCTTTGGCAGATTCTCTTTATGTATCCTCTGTAACACTGTGCTGCTAATCCAATGTGGCTGGTAAAATCTCCACCTGGGTCTAACTACAATCATACGGACGAAGGAGAGGGCTTAGGAAGAGACAAAAGGGAAATAGCCTAAGAGTCAAAAACACAAGCTGCAGTTAATGCATGTGTGGCCTTTTTTCTAGATAATGCAGGCAAGGAATCAAATCACAGCAGGAGTTCCCAGAGGCAAGTTCAGTGACTGTACAGCTTCTTGCTCCCAAGATCTACCTGGATCAATAGCACAGAGCCTTAAAAACCAGACTTTTGGGAATTTTTGCATAGCACAGCTTGTCTGAACTGTGATCTGAATCTAGTTCTGTGAAAGAGTGTGTGTGCGCGCGCACGTGCACAATTTTTTCAAGGGTGAACGTGAAACTCCTGTTGCCAGCAGTAACAGTGGCAAACATACCCCTAAAAAACAGCCAGTCATTTCTTCCTTAAAACTGCCCTCTGAGTGATGCAGTGCCATGATCGAGTGCCACTTGGGGAAATTATGGCCACCAGCCAAAGCACTGCAGTTGTGAAATTGGCAGCGGTGGCAGAAAAAAAGCTGGATGGGAAGTTGGTGTCTCTCTCCTTCCCCACCCCAGCATGCGGATGTTTAATTGAAAATTCACTGACTATATCTCCAGAATGTCATTTTACATTCCACATGGGAGACCTGCTCCTCTAGAAAAGGAAATCTGATTCACATGATAACTAAGCATTATGAACTGGACAAAAATGTGTATTCCAAATTAGATAACTACAACTTGAGGCAAAGTCACTTGTTTGCCACATGCCTCATGGTGAATGAGCACTACAACGTACACACGTTTGTAAATATACAGGCAAATGTGATGCATCCCTTGCCAACAAGCTACAACCACCCCATGAGTCAGCGTAATGGAAATGTGTCAAAAAGCTGTGGACGGCTGCAGCTTCCCAGCACATGTCCATAACACATGTAGAGACATGCAGATATCAGAAATGATGTCCACACAACACAGGCTGTTAACACAACAAGTTATTGAACAACATTGTGGTAAGTGTTAAGCTAGGCTTACCAGATCTCCAACCGGGACAGAGTGCTAGACCTTTAGGAGAAGGAATGTGGGCAGGTGTAGCTTGTTAAACCTTAGAGCACAATTTATTTACAGTATTTATATCCCGCCATTCTCCCCGAAGGGACCCAAGGCGGCATGTCTACTCAGACAATCTTAGGCATGTCTACTCAGAAGCAAGCGCCATTGTGTTCAATGGGGCTTACTTCTGTGTAGACATGCCTAGGATTGTGCTCTAGGACTTAACAAGCTACACCTGCCCACATTCCTTCTCCTAAAGGTCTAGCACTCTGTCCCGGTAGGAGATCTGGTAAGCCTAGTTAAGCGACTCTTCCTACATGAAGCTATTTTTTTTTAAACTGTATCCTGGAGTCACTATCGGCTCCGAGATAACTCTAATGAAAACCGGCTAAAAGGAAATGCTTCCATGGATTCATAGAACACTTCCAATTTTTCAAAAACCACAATTCCTTCAAATTCCTATTTGTTAGAATTGAATTTTCCCTCATCTTACTTGCACTCCGTTGTGAATATACACTCAGGCAAGAGGTGTTTTGTCAGCTCCACGTAGTCAACAGGTTTGACTGGCAAAAGCCAAGAGAACTGAAGGAGCCTAGATGTGGTCTCTTCCCTGCCAACTTCTAAGGTTAATAGGAGACACTTCATTACACTGAAGGCTTCAGAAAGTCCTCATTTTTAAGAAGGCACTCTGACAGCTCCCAGTAGCTTTCAGGGGCCAGGAGAGCAATAACCTGACCGCTTAAGACAGTGCTATGCAATTGCAAGTGCTCAAGGCAGTTCACATATTTTATCTAATGTTTATATAAATATAGTTGCAGAGTAAGCCAGTATAGATGGTTAGCACCCATGCTATAGATGGGAGCTGAGGCACAGATATAGTAGTTTGTCTAAGGCTCTCATTAAATACAGTGGGCTTTTCTGATGGCAATAGCAACAAGATCTGCCTTAGAGGGATACTACACACTGTTGAATTTAAGTTTTAAAATGTACCCTTTTAAATTTGTAGCATACTTTCTTTGGAACCCAACTCATCTGTAGCACCCAATAAATGTCCTCATCATGTCCACATGGAACTCTTCACCTCAGCATTATATAACACTAAAAAGAGTGTTCAAGAGTTGAAGCCTTTGGACAGGGATTTGTTGTGCTATATTATTATCATCATCTGGCATTCTGAGCTAAAGGCATGTAAACAGAACAAACGGTATACATGTTACACGTCTGTCAAGAATTCCAGAGCCTCCGGGCCAAACTAGATATTACACAATAGATACATGTAATGATCTCCCTCTGGATTTTTTAAAAATGAAAAGCAGCTGCTAGACATTTAAATACAGGAGTTGGTGAAGAGAGTTGCTTAACCCTTTTCCCCTGGTCATTTCTCTGTCCTAAATCTCCTTCCTCCAGAGTGCTTTCCCACCTGCACCAGTTTGGAAAAGCAGCTTGGAAAGGGTAAGTCTGAACAGAAACGTGGCTGCAGCAGAAATACAGCCTCTTCCCACACGGAGCATTTCTCTGTTCAAACCCACAGTCTCTTGCAGCTGTTTTTCATTAACCAAACAAACAGAAATGCCATCAGAAAGACCATCAACGTGGATCTGCTGTGCAATATCTTGTTTGGCCCTCAAAAGACATGGATATTAGGGCCAAATCTGCATTCACCACCAAGTGTACGCTCAACATGCAGCTGTGGTCAAATCACTGCATCCTGGTTAGTACATCTGTAGGATACAAGCGGTTTACAAAAGTATGTTTGTCACATTCACACCTGCCATTTTTACCTGCACACTTATGTCTAAAAACATTGTATGAAGTGGCTCCTAGAAAACCAGTAGAGAGTGAACTTTTTTAAACACTCTTTTTTTGTACTTGCTGTGGAAAGTGGAGGCAAACAAAACTTGCACTGGAGTAAAGTGAACCAATGTGTAACCATTCAAAACTTAGGTAATTTTGTTTTGCTTGCTTGGTATTTATCTTTATGAATAAATGCTTAAGAAACTTTAAGGAAGTTACCTGAATCTTGGATTCCATGTCAAACACCAGATTTTTGTTTATGCCTCGAAGATCCGGTAACCATATTGCATAATGCATTCCAAGATAAGCAGGGCTTCTCCACCTATACTCACTACTACTCATTTGCTGACAAAGCATTCTTTCAAAGAGTACTTGCAAAAGCACTGAAGCCAAGAGTGTCCATTAATAGCAACTGTCAGAAGTATATAGTTTGCTTTATGTCACTGCCACAAGCAACATGCATGGAAACCTGGAAATTATTAGAATTTATTCTAAGCTGCCATGAAAAGAAATGTAAACTTTTATTGCAGGAAACGGATTAATCCAGGGAATTACATACATTTCTGTGACTTATATTTAAAAGAAATTATTAGAAATACAACAGTTTAGGTAAATTTGCTTAGGACATTGCACATGCGAAAGTTAGTATCTAAAAAAGCAAAGCAAGTTTTATGCCTCTGCAGATGGTTGACAACACTATTAAGCTGAGTGTGTCAATCAGGAATAAGATTCCTGGTGAAACAAAAAGTTAACTGCCACCAACAGGCTACTGTGCTATGAGCCTTTATTTACTGCAATTAGCATTAAAAATGCATCCCACGTTTTTAGAGCGAGTGTCATCGCTCAGAACGCTGGCCTACAAGATACCCCAAACACTTTGAAGACATTTCATACATGATCACGTCAATGGATCCAGTTCATGCAAAATGTTCAGATATAGCTAAAAACTACCCATAGATTTTCACATCATTATTAAACCATATTAATGCATTTATTTTGCATTACATAGCAATCATTGTGATCCTCTTTCCTTTTTTTAAAATACAGAATTGAGATTTACAGTACACAAATTGCTGTTTACAAACAAAATCCACTCAAAAATATTTACACAAAAGATATTAGTGGCGCCAAAATAGATAGCCCACCCAACAGTGGTTGCACATAGGATGGTGGGTTCTCCCTGATTAACCTGAAGTCCACTGCCCTCCTTGTGAAGTTTCTAAAAGGCTACAAGAAGTTAGCAACATGCATATTAAAAGGAGCCAAAAGGAAGTTAGTGCACTGTGCCAAAACTTACATGCTGCCTATCTTAGAAGGCAAGCCTGATGGTGAAGGAATGACCTCTCTATCCCTAGCAGGAGACTCTTTCATGTCAGTGTTCATTCCAGCTTCCTGAGCTTCTGCAACAGATGCGAGAGAGCCAGCCAAAGCAGTGTCCCCTGTACTGATATCAGAGGCTAAGTCACTGCTATCAGCATAAAGCAATTCCATCTGGGTTGTGGTCCTCCGCCGTGCCTGGAATAAATTAAGAAATGGTTTGCTTGCGTTTCTTGCAGGAAACATCAAACCAGCTGTACATACTGTATTTAAAAGCTCCAAGTGGAAATATTTTGATTTACATTTCAATTTGGACATGAAATGCACTGGAACTATAAATTATCTTATCTACTCAGTTTGAGAAAAAACAGCTTGTTCAGCGCCCTGCTTTAATCTTAAAATGGTTAATTTCACAAGTTCACATGGCATATTGTATACTTAACACCTTCTAACTTCCAGTGCTTTTATAGGAGAGTCAACCACCTAATCTGGAACCTAAAATGGACCATGCTCCTTCATTTAATCCCTGGAACAGAACAGGCAGCCCAATCCTGTGCATGTTGTCCCACAGCATGCTAAGCACGCTGTGCCGGATCCTGCACGGGATCGGGCCCACACCAGTGGAGCTGGGGCACACCTCAGGAGAAAGGGACATTTGTCCTTTTCCCCTGGGGATAGCCCCAGCGGCCCCTATGGGCCTCCTCGGATGTGCACTGGCAAATGACTTGCGCAAGTCCGGGGAGGCCGTGTAAGGCCAGCCAGGGTCTGGAAGGGGGTTAGGATATTGATGGAGTGAGACGCCGATATCTCCACCCCCCGACCCTGGCCTGGCCGGCCAATTGCCTCCTCCCTCGCCACCCTGGCCTGCCCTCTGCATGACTGCATAGAGAATATCCTACCTTAAGTAGTCTATTCATATCTGTCTCCATATTGGATATGGTCATTTTTTGCATAATGATTGCAACACCCTGCGCCGGCGGAGCACTTGCTCCACCAGCGCATATCTAAGCAGGATTGCGCTGTTAATGTCATAAGCCACCTCGGACACCGCAAAGCTGGAGTATAAATATTCTAAACAGATAAATAGCCCCATACTCCACTCCATATCTGTGGTACGAGATCAAATCCACATATACTACCTGAAGATAATGTGTTACATTCAATGACTTGTTTGTTGGAAATACATGAGCTATTGTTTTGTTTCTGCTGTAAAAAAAATATTCTGCTGTATATCAGCAGAGACATTTTCTTAACCTGTGGATAGTTTTTGAAAGAACATGGCTATAACTCACTGGTGAGCTACTTCTGAGTGGGTAGAAGCAGACCATCTGTGAGCGGCCAATGTGCCTACCATTCCAGGTTGGCAAAAAGATAAACAGGTGCATATAGAGAAAAAAAAAAATTTTTTTTTAAAAGAACAGCTTACCTTATTTTTAGGCTTGACTTCTCCACAAAGCTTCATGAGGTCTGAAGACAAAGAACTGAAAGCAAAACCAGCAGTTCAGTGAAAAGCTCTCACAAAAACTAGATAACCTTCTTCCTTCTTTGACAGTCAGTTCCTCCCGATATTGTGGCAAAAGCAACAGAACTTTGGCTCTACCAGTGTTGTCGTGGTTCACATGTGCATTTGCACTCTCATCCAAACATGTAACTGTCCCCAAACTATTGCTTTTGAGGAGACATCAGGTGATGACAAATGGAGCATAAACTGGCTCCATATTGCATTAACAGGAGTGCCACAAAGGTCCAACCCACAGGGCTTGACTGATCCCAGTAGTTCGGCAGACTAAATAGGAGGAATAGAAGCTTGTAGTCTAGTCTCTCTCTCCACCAAGTAACTAGGAAACCCAGCTGAATTCAGGCCTCCTGAATTATTTACATTCATGGTAAGAGCCCACGAAACAGGTCAAAGGCTAGTGCCAAAGGCAATTTTTGCTAGCTAAAACAAAGTTCAGTGGGCTTATATATCCGTGTTAGCTCCTTTGACTAGAGCAATTTCACCACCCTTTGTTCATTCTTCAGTTCTCAAATCTGTTAAAGGAGCTACCGAGAGAGGTTACACTCATATAAGCCAAAATTTGAGACTAGCCATTTCAGAAGTAGTCAAGTGATGAGTGTTAATATTGATCTCACCTTCCTTCAGCCCCAGGGCTGTTCAAAGGAGCATCTTCATCAGTGCTATCTTCCACATTTTCTGGAAAATTCCCAAAGTCATTATGTTGTTAGCCAGTTTCATGCACAACAGACAGCTACTTCAAAGGCTAACTCATGCCCAAAGTGAAAATAATCTGCACTGTCTTCCTTCCCTACATGGAAATTAAAAATGAGTGAAGTGTATGAGTTAAGTGTAATTCAACTAAATTCAGATGAGCTAGTTTCCCACAATACCAATGGCATGAAATAGACAGATTTAACGTCTGCCTCAGGGAGAGTGGCTAATATATATTTACTACCAACATAGAGATGAAAAGTTACAAATATGTCACTTGCCCAGCAGGGAGGAGACACATTCCTTTTACAAACGTTCTTTATTATTGCTCACAACAAACATTCACTGAAGCGGGGGGAGAGGTTCTACTTTGTAGGCATTTAGATTGTAGGCTAAATTCAGCAAGTACAGTAATTACTACTTGGACTGAGGTAAAGAATGCATTTTATTATCAAATAACCATAACAGCCTTATAAGATGTCTTCACTATGCTACACAACAGCTTCCTAAACAGCTACAGCACCTATACAAGAAACAGGAAGAAAAAGAAGCTACATAGATGGAATGCAACCTGTAACAAACAGTACCAGTGATAACTGTGTGCATCTGCTCCAGACAAAAATACTAGCATGCTTGTCAACTGCTGCCACAGTACACCATAAATATATATATTTGCATGCAGAAAAATGCTAGATGGATGAGTTGATAATATCAGTACTGCCTGTCATTGAAAATATCAGGGCTGTGAAGTCAGTACTGGCTCCGCCTCCACCCAAAAATTGCTTCCAACTCCACAGCCCTGCTCAGTCAGAGTAAGAGTCAAGGTATCGGAAGAATTTTTGGGTGGAGTCTGAAGCAGAGTAGGTACCGACTCCTCAGCCCTGGAAAATATAAGCAGTTTAATTCAGAAACAAAACACTAGGGGAAAGGAGACAGGATAATTATTATCCCTGGGGCCAATTTGGAGTCCTTACCCAGGTCCTAGTTAAACTGATTAAATAGGTAAATACGTTCGCAGGTTGTCACGACATGACCAAATTTCTGAATTAAAGATCAGCATATTGCCGGGCAAACTCCGTCGTTTAAAACTTTTTCTTCAAATAAACAAGATGTTTATTTTTACGTTTCACCCCAAACATCTGGGGCATCCTTAGATTAAATAGGTGTCTTACAGCGCAATCCTGTGTAACTTTGCACTGGTGTAAGTGCACTTACACGTGCATCTGCTGTTACACAGGTGCATCTGCTGTTACACCGGTGCAAAGTTACACTAGATTGCGCAGTAATTCTTCCAGTTTTATCACTGGGACTACATTCACCCCCACTAGCGTCACTGCAGGGGGGGGCGGAGCTCCAAGTTCCGTCGGGCTCTGACCCTCTGTTACACGACGGGAGAAAGCGGCCCTGCCCCCTCGCCTTTGGAGCCATTCTGGCCGACGAAAGCAAGTGCAAGTGCTTTCGTTGGCCAGAATGACTCCAAAAGGTGAGGGGGCGGGCCGCTTTCTCCCGTTGTGTAACGGAGGGTCAGAGCCCGACGGAACTTGGAGCTCCGCCCTCCCTGCAGTGACGCCAGTGTTCACCCCCAAATACATATAAAATCAGAAGTCACCATTCTCTAGCGAGGTAAAGAGAAGTGGAGCTGTTATTTATTAAGGGGAAAGAGGTGGTTCCTTTGGTTCTCCAACTACCCTGGAGGATTACTAAAGGATTAATAATCTCTATCTCTATCAGTACACCGGGCTGATGGGACAAACACATTATTGTGGGATAAGATTACCTTGGAAATTCTAGCTAGGAATACACAAGTTTACTTAATGGCAAAGTTTGTTAAGTAAACCAAACACAAAGAACATAGGGTTGCAATAAAAGAAAAAAAATGTCTGGCTTCATGTACTGAAGTACTGGCTTCATGTACTTGACAGGTAAGTTATATCTCTAGGTTATACACAGAAGATTATATCAAAAGTCAGTCAGTTATGCTTTCAACACATACTGTGATGAGGTGAGGTGAAATGGAGGGCTCTGTGTTGCTCTAAGTTACTTTGTAAAATGTTAATTGAATATTTCCTGCTGGCCAATTACTTGGGCACTCGTCTGGTTTAGATCAAGGGTTCTCAACCGGAGGTATGCGTATCACCAGTGGTACTTTTTGGTTCCCCTGGTGGCACTCAGACCGCTGGGACCCCCAAAACCCCACGAAAACGCGGTGCTTTCGGCGCTGCGTTTTCGCTCCTGAGAGGCTCCTGCCTTTGGCCGAGCTTCTCGGGCGCAAAAACAGTCCATCCGCTCACCTGGAGCCTCTTACCAGCCTCCTGCAAAGCATTCGGCAGCCTCCTGTGCCAAAAACCAGGCCCAAAACCCAGAAGTGGCGATGTCATCGCCACTTACTTCTGGTAGTACCTGGTACACCACGCTGAGAACCCCTGGTTTAGATATACCTACAGTTCCACACAAATATCACAGAACTCTTCATCTATTGCTACATTACCCACTCATGTACTGTACTCTACTTCCCACCAATCCCCCAGAAGACAGAGGACCTCTCTCTTCATTACTTAGCTCCATGATTGTATCTGCAGAGAGACTGGGAGCGGGCATCAGGCTTGCACACTCTCTCCCTGTTCCTGTCACTGAAGGGACAACAGAATGATTGAACTGTGGAGATCCTGTGTCTAATAATAATTGTAATCAATCTATATAGCACCATTTCTGTGCATAGTGCTTTATGTAGAATAAATAATGTCCTTTTCTCAAGAGGTTCATAATCTGACACAAGGGAGAAAACAGAAAGGGGCGAATGCAAGATCTCCCCTGTTAGTTGCTGATTTCTCCTCACAGTGAGGGAAGCACAAAAAAAAGAAAAAAAGAAAAAAGGAGAAGGAGTACGTAAGCCCCAAGTATGCAAGCCCCAAACCTACTTTCATCCTGGGTACAATTCTACGGGCTAAGTAAGAATTGAATGACTGCTGTTCTTTTAAAGCAGTCAATAACGCCATAAATCAGTTTGAATTAAAAATTACAGCTCTTCTATTACAAAAATTCCTATAAAGCACCTTGCTGAAAGAGAAGCTGGTATTTGTGTGCTGCTAAAATAGAAGTGTGGGTTAAGAGTTACCGGTAAATTCCGTCTGGAAAAAATGGTTACAGCTACAGTAAAAAGGCGAGAGAGTAAATGTATGAGCGACAGTGGATCAGCTCCAGCGCCCCAGTGAATAATGAGAAGCTTTTTATTACATTCACACAGCTTGCATTCATGTACATCTTAGTTGTTAACATCCAAACAGTGGTCTTTGTAAGAAGTGGTACTCTTAAGGAAAAAGGACACTAAACATGTAATGAGTACGCTTTCCAAGTAGTACATGCAAACTTTATACAGGCTTACGTTCTAGGATGCGCCAGTTAGTGTGTATGTATATCATTAGTATCTCATGCAGCTGTGCACAGAAAGCTACATATACTTACCCAATGGTACGCTATCTAGGTCTGTGTAAAACAAAACAGCAAGGAGGAAACAAAAAGCAACACTCCAATCAAAACCGATCCATTTGCAGAGTGGGAAATAAAGAGTCCTAATGTTACATTATAAACAGATTAAAACTACCCGAATTAGCAGAATAGATGCCGTAAAGTACATGCGACAAGCTTCTCTACACTACAAAAGAGAAAAATAAATTTAACTATTAAGAATTTATCTTGAAATTATGTCAAATTGTAAAACTCCTAATTTTGTAGGTCAACTATATGGGTATTGAATCCAAGCTATCACAGTGATTAACTATGTTGTTTCCTACATTTCACTGCTGTAGAACATATTTGCAAAAAGCTTTGCATGCACATACTTTGAGTGACGTTTTATCATATAGTTTAAAAGTACAGCATCTATTCAGAAAACACCACGTTTGAAAAACGCTTAACGTAACATGCATGATATGCAAACCCAGCATGCAATATAGTTCATAGTTCATTCAGAAGATTATCCAGGTTACCTTGCAAAGCATGGCCCAGTAAAGCATCAAGTTCAGGATTCAATTCTGCCTTCTCCTTCAACATGTGGAATAGCAGCTGGTTCTGAGTAGCACTAGTAATTTCTGTTTGTTTAAGGCGTCCTTCAAGAACTTTAATCTGAGCTTCCTTCTGGGCTGCTTGGAGACCCTATTGAAGTAGAACAAATCTGTTAATAGCAACTTTCCCTGTCAATTTAGACAAAACCGTGCTGAGATTAAAATCCTAAATGGAACTGAATATAGTGCATTTTGCACAAAGCACAAGACCGCACTGCTTCTAACTCCCCTCCTTCTCCTGCCAGCATTGCTCTGTCAAATGTAATTAGTTCACAGGAAATAAGTTTCTACACAGCCTTTCTCCAACCACTGTGATGAACACAAAGTAATACAGTGGACCCTTTCTGGATCCACGGATTTGAATTACCACGGGTCCCAGATCCGCAGGGTCCACCTTAAAAAAACTGTAGAAAGGAAGGAAAAAACTGATTCCCAGTTTTTACGTTTCCGCAGTGAAACTGCGTTGCTTTCAAGCCTCCGCAGGGTTTAAGCAAGATTAATGATCCACTTCCGGGTCGCGTGAAGGCTATTCCCTCCTCCCAGTCTTGCATCCTGGGGCAAGGCTGGGTGGAGAGAAGAGCCTTCGCGCGACCCAGAAGTGGATCATTAATCTTGCTTAAACCCTGCGGAGGCTTGAAAGCGACGCAGTTTCACAGCAGGAACATACAAATAGGGATTGGGGGGCTTTTTTCCTTTTTACAGCAACCCCAGTATCCACGGATCCTCATTATCCGTGGAGGGTCCAGAATGGATCCCCGCAGATAGTGAGACCCACTGTATTTTATTTTAAAGTGTTCTTGTAGACCAGGGGTGGGGAACCTCCGGCCCGTGGGCCTGATCCGGCCCGGCCCGCGCGGGACCAGGGGCCTTCCTGGACCTGCGCACAGCGCCGCTGAAGCCGAAATTGCCAAGAGGGCAATCTTGGCTTCAGCAATGCTGTGCGAAGGCTGTTTTTAAACAAAGGAGGCGCGGGAAAGCGGCGGCGGCCCTGGCCCGGAGCAAAGGTAAGGAGAGTAGTGGGTGGGTGGGTGGGTGGGAGGGTGAGCGAGCGAAAGGAGGAGGGAGGGCGGGCGAGCGAGCGAGCGGTGGGTGGGAGGGAGGGCGAGCGGTGGGTGGGTGGTAAATTCGTGGGGGGGGTCAAATTTGCGGGGGGGGGGGGAAATCGGCCAGCCTAATGGCCGGCCCGCAGCAAATTTTCCCTATGGGAAAATGGCCCCCTACTGCAAATAGGTTACACACCCCTGTTGTAAAAGCTGTATGAAGCTATACTATTTATTGACTCTAGAGGCTATAACGTTTGTGATAACACCCATCTATCCCCCCCCCCTTATTAGATCAGACAAACAGTAATCTAGCACAAGGTCCGATGTGTTTCATTTTTTTTTTGTGTTACCTTGTTAATGCCCATTGTAAGGAAATGTTCAAGTAAATATCGAGCTTCTGTTAGAGTGCAGGCATTGATCACTGCAGTGACATCTAGGGTCTCTCCTTCCTCCTACATAAACAAGAGGAAAATATCAGATTTATTAGTAAGAAAGAACAGTCAGTCATCCAAATGTTGTTCTAATGGTTGGAAAATTTTCAACCTAAAAGTTTAGACTATTAAGTCTGGAATTTTTGACACATGCTATGTATAGAACAAAACTACTTTTAAAACAAAGTCATGTGACCTTATAGAAAATACAAATTACTTTTTTGTGGCAGTCCCACAATTAAGGAATTCCATTTTCCAGGTGGCCCAATGGACCCATACATTGCCTGCCAATATTAAGCGGGCAGTGAAACTCTTCCTCTCATTTGGCCCTATAATTTTTTTTCCTGAGAAATGAACATTGTTTGGTGCTCTCTATTTTTTAGTTCTCTTGTTCCTCTTTTTGCCCATGATTTATTTTGTTGCTTCATTGTCATTATTCTGCTAGTTATTGTTTAACACTGGTTTTTCATACTTTCTTATGAAAGTATGGGACTGAAAGGAAGCTAAAAAGTATTTAAAATAAACAAATGATAAATATAATCCTGATGCAAATAGAAAGCAACAGCTATGGCCTTTAATTCCAGAAGATAAACTTACTTTTCAAAACAAGAGACATTAACATTGGGTCCCTTCGGGGAGAAAGGAGGGATAGAAATATTGTAAATAAATAAATAAATAAATAAATAAAATAAAACAACACAACAAAATCTGACTCTGATCTATCAATCTGAACGCAACATGTAAACTGCATACTGAATGACAGAGAAATTTATAGGTGAATATAATACCCTTAAAGATAACTCAGTTCCCTATATAAATGTAATATTTTTGCAAAACCTTGGTGGCTGACATACCTTCGCTTCTTCCATCTGCATGATATTTGCCTGGCAGTCAGAAATACTGTCATTGATATAATCAATATTTGCAGTCAGTGACTCCATTTCTTCATTGATATTGTGGACATTTTTGTCTACATCAGGACCAACTTCCTTGATCATTCTTTCCCTCCTTTTGGAAAGCTTCTCTTTTCTTTTAGTAAGTTCTTCACGTTGCTGTAATTTAAATATTTAAAAAGGAGAGATTTTAGAACACTGCCAGGACATATCTATCCTCACACTAGCAGGGGAGGAGGAGCGTGGAGAACCCTTCAATGAAATCTGCAACCCCTCACACACTGACTCCCTCCAACCATAGTCAAATAATGCCCGTTACAGTCTCTTAACACAGTAGCTAAAAGGGACTGTCACAAAAGTTAAGAGGAAAGCCACTTCTAGCCATCCTGTAATTTGAACACTGAGGACACAATCCTAACACCACCACCCCGGCTGTTGCAGCAAATCCTGGGCCGACCCAGAGCCATCGCAAACACTGCTGTAAAGCAGTTGCATTGGCCCCAGGCCAGCGCAGAGGCCTGCACCGACCTCTGCACGGCAGATCTACGTGGCACATAGCCCAGGACAGCAAGTTTTGTGTAGTTCAGCATGAGGGGGTAAAGGGGAGTGTAACGTGGTGGGCGGTGATGGGGTGTGGGAAGACTGGACCTAGGAGGGGGCAGGATCGGCGATACTGGTGCATGCTGATCCAGCCCCCTATCCTATCCCCTTCCCTGGCCAGTTCTCCCTATATGGGGCTCCCGGATTTGCACCACCAAAGAAGTGGGTGCAGATCCGAGGAGACCTGTAGTGGGGGCTGGGGCAGTTCCCTTTCTCCAAGGTGACCAGCTCCTGTCTTCTGCTCAAGATCCAGTGTTGCACCGGCCTCGCTGGATCACTGGGCAGAACGTTAGCTAAGATTGGGCTGCCCAGCACACAATATACTGTAGTATACAAAGACCAGAAAGAAGGAATTGATATGTTCTGTCCCAAATGCTACATCCATTTGAATGGGTACCTGCATGAACGCATAGAGAATATCCTACCTTAAGTAGTCTATTCATATCGGTCTCCATATTAGATATGGTCATTTTTTGCATAATGATTTCAGTGACTCTGCGTTCAAGTAGCTGCCACTTCATTCTGGCTCCTCTGGAGGAATAAACTCTTGCAGTCATAGCTTTTCTTTGATACTTACTTCTGTAAGCAATTCAGAGATTTACTTTATACTATACTGTATTATCTGCACAAAGTCTGTATTATGTTCACCATCATGATTAGTCTTTCCAATTTGAAGAACATTTTTAAAACTAACATTTTTTGTGAAAATACAGTCAACACAACTATATCCCTAATTTGAGGAAGTCCAAAAAACCTTCATATTCATTGCAATTGAGAAATTCCAGTGTGAAGGTCTAGTAAACTTCACTGAACCAACAATGATGTCCTAGGATAGGGGTGAGTAGATTATTAGCTGTTCTCCAAAATTAAGAATTCTGCAATTTCAATTTTCTCCATTATTATCTGTACAAAATTTAAATCTGTCAAATTTACTTTTCTTGATTTACCAGATGGTTAGAATGCATGCATAAAATCCTCCAAAAGGATAATCCATTTTTACATAATGGCACAGCTAACAGGTTTCAAAAATGGATCAGGATCAATTTTTAATGGATCAGAATCAGATCAATACATTTGTGGCTGCTGACAAAGCTCATTTTTAGTTATAATTCAAGCCAGTCAAAAGCTGAAGGATTATACCCAACCGTTCATATACAAAGATCTATTTCCTAAAAAGTCATATATGCACAATGGGTGCTATAAAAGGAAATTTTCTGGGGACCTATACAGTGCACAGATTGTAAATCAGATAGCAAATGTTGAGCTACTACAAAATAGAGTTTTTCAAAAGGGCCAAAAAATAAGACCCCTACAGCATTTGTGAAATCCAGAAGAAACTACTCCTAGCACGTTGCACTGATAGGCTGCCTTTATTTAAACAAAACACCCCAACAACCTGTAAACACTAAAAGCCAGAGCTACACTGTACGCGTACGGCACACACATGTACGTTCTCTCATCAGCTGACAGCGTTGGCCCATCGAACAGTTATGTCCCGTTCAAGGCAGTCGACCTCGACTCTTGCCCATTTCATGTCCATGCAGCCAATCAGAGGCTGGGGGGGGGGGAGGACACGTTTCACGCGGTAGCCAATCACAGGACAGACAAATCTGTTTGCTTTTGGGACTGGCCGCTGCCCTTTGGTTCAGGAATTGGGTGTATATAGTATTGTGTGAGAAGCCATTTCCGGAGAAGAGCCGACACCAGCACCTGTAATAAGCATACACCACTTCTTTGGCTGTCCAGTCATAAGCCACAACTGAGGTAAGGTGTGGCTTGGTTGCGTCTCGGCACGTGCAGTGTAGCTCCGGCTTAAGAGAATGAAAAGAGTGTACAATATTACCTGGTTCCATTGGTTGTGGCTGCAGGCAATGCTTGGACTCTCGCTATAGGTATTCGCATCTTCTGTTGTGATGTTGCTCTTGATCCATCGTTGTCTACAGACGAGACATTTGAATTTGGTTCTTGATTTGAGTGGTCTGGCAGACTTAGCTTCCGACTCGTCCTCCCAGCCACTTTGTCAGACAAAGGTCTTGCTTGCCGACGAAGAGCTGTCACCTAAAATATCAAGGCAACAGTTTCGAATAAAACCAAAATTAGTTTACAAATTGTTCTAATTTCATACTGTAATTTATACATAAGATCCGACACTGGTGTAGTCTGGTACCTCTTCTGTTTTGCGGCGTAAAATAACTTCTTGATTCCTCTTCTGAGCCTCCAGAAGTTTTAGCTGATGCTGTAAAACAAGAGCCATCAAAAAAAATCAAAGATAGAGTTCTCATCTTCTTAATTACCAAACTGGAGCTTACAAATATATAGATAAATCAATGTCAATTTGAGGAATTTTATATTCATAAGAAATTTTTAACAAGATGTGGCCAGTGCGGTAGACCAGAAAGGGAGATGAACATCTTTGCTGCTCCTGCCCCTACTGGCAATCTATATTCCCTCTAATACTGAGTTGCAATAACAGAGGCAGAGTCCAGATCACAAAGTAATAGCTCCACTCTATCCAGCACTAGTCAGACCTCACTTGGAATACTACGCTCAGTTTTGGGAACCACATTTTAAGATCATCATTTATAAGCTAGGACAGGTTCAGAGGATAGCAACAAAGATGGTGAGGGGTCTAGAAACAAATTCCTATGATGACCAGTTAAAAGAGCTTGGTACGAGTAGCTTGGAGAAGAGAAAACTAAGAAGAGATGTAACAGCTGTCTTCAAATATCCGAACGGCTGTCACATGGAAGGAGCAGACTTCCTCTCTGTGGCTCCTGAGGGCAGAACTAGAACCAATGGGTTGAAACTACAGTGAAGTAGATTTAGGCTAGACACAAGGAAGAATTACCTAACTTTAAGAGCTGTCTGGCACTCAAACAGTCTGCATGCAGTAGCGGACTCCCCCCTCAGTGGAGGTTTTCAAGAGGCTGGATGACCACCTGTCAAGATGCTGTAGCAGTGACCTAGAACAGGGGGGCTGGACTAGATAACCTCTAAAGTATCTTGCAATTCTATAATTTGATGTATCTATTTGGCTAAGTCATACCACAACGAATCCAAGAAATCGCCCAGTTTAGCACAACCTAAAATGCTTCCTTACACCAAGTCGGGCCATTGGTCCAACAGTTCAGTCTTGTCTATATTAGCTGATAGCGGGATCCTTTCCAGCCCAACCTGGAGATATCAGAGATGGAGCCTGGGCAAAACATGTCCTCTTCCACTGAGCTACAGCCCCATCTACAGCACAGATCGGTTTAGCCCACACAAATGTAGGATTTACACTCAGCCCATGTTTTCATAAATTTTATTTTTATTTACAATATTTCTATCCCACCTTTCTCCCCAAAGGGACCCAATCATGAATAAATGATTCACCTCGCGTTTCCGCTGTTCTTTTTTAAGTTGAGCAATTTCTCTATTCCTTCTAGATTCATTCATCCTGGCTTTCTCTTGCTCTTCTTTCATTTGCTTCATCAGACGAACCTGTATAAACACTTGTTATTCAACTACTTTTAAAGTGCAGCTTTACTTTTCACAAACACATCACACACACCTTTATATATTCTCTCCCCCTCGTCACTATGACAAAAATTACCTTTCCCTATCACCACCCCATAGTAGATGTTCTCTTGGTAAGTACTGTTACAATTTGTCGTTCATTTAGTATTACCTCAAAGTAGTTAAGCAGCTAGTGCAGAGGCCCATCTCCTCATATTTGCAAGTTCCACCATCAGGAGGAGGACTGGATTCAGACAATTGTTTACCAAATGAAAACTTACCACAGTGGGTGAACCACTACCAACACTGTGGTCTATAGCAGGGGTTCTCAACCAGTGGTACTAATACCACCAGTGGTACTTTGGTCGACTGCTGGTGCTAGTCAAATCACCGGAACCCCGCTCCGATGTGGCGCTTTCAGCGGCACGTTTTGGCTCCTAAGAGGCCCCTGCCTTTGGCCGAGCCTCTTGGGAACACAAAGAAGGGCCCTTCCACCCGCCCAGAGCCTCCTACCTGTGTTTTCTGGTCTCTGAAAACCCGGGAGTAACTGGCGATGATGTCATCACCAGTCATTTCCGGTGGTACACACAGCAGGAGAGTGGTGCCAGAGGTGGTACTCTGCTCGGAAGGGGTTGAGAACCCCTTGGTCTATAGCATCTGTTCTTCTGGTGATACATCAAATTATCTACACCCAATCAGAAATATAGGAAAGAAGGGCAGAGAGGAAGCTACAGATAACCAGTTGCTCAAGTTAGTTACCACTTTGTGAACATCTGAATTCACACTGACCCAACTCCAACACAGCAACAAATGCACACTGTAAATCAGGTCAGTCTTCAGTGTCGAACCATTTATTTTTGTCCCACTTTTTCACAGTTGCTGCCAAGGTAGCCAACAGTTCAAAAACATTAAGCAAAGTCTGCTGAAACACCAAGATATCCAATGTCACGTGCACACACTTAAAAGCAGTTCTCACCCATCAAGGGCTAAATGAAAGAGTGGGTCTTCAATGCCTTTTCTAAGGCCTGGAGAGAGGGGCCACCATGAAGCTCTTAACGAAGCGAGTTCTGCAACCTGGGGGGCCACCACAGAGCAGGCCCTATCCCACATACACACCAACCAAGACTCAGGAAGTGGCAGCATGGGGAGCGAACATGCACCCCGATCTTAATGAGTGGGCAGAATCCTGTGGCAGCAGATGGTGCTGGAGATCATTCAACTGTTGGAACTTTTTAAACATTATACCTGTGAATGCAGTTCATCTTTCAGGTAGACACACTGTACTGAAGCTAATCATTTTCAAAAAGGAAACTACCTTTGTTTTCTTCATCTCTGACACATCCTGCTGCAGTTTTCTCAGTTGTTTTTCATACTGAGACTGATTTTTAAGTAAACGTGCATGTTCCTTCTGAGCAGCCTGAAGCCTCTGCACTTCTTTATTCATGGACTGAAGCTTCTTTTCATATTCTGATTTAATCTTTTTGGCTTTTTCTTCTGAACAGGATTCCACTGAACCTGGACAATGACAACAGACTTTCTTGATCTATGAATATTTTACATGTAAGGTAAAGGTAAAGGTATCCCTTGACATGTATCCCTTGATAATTAAGTCCAGTCGTGTCTGACTCTAGGGAGCGGTGCTCATCTCCGTTTCAAAGCCGAAGAGCCAGCGCTGTCCGAAGACGTTTCCATGGTCATGTGGCCGGCATGACTCAACACCGAGGCGCATGGAACGCTGTTACCGTCCCGCTAACGCGGTACCTATTAATCTACTTGCAATTTCATGCTTTCGAACTGCTAGGTTGGCAGGAGCCGTCGCACGGATTCGAACTGCCGACCTTTCGATCAACAGCTCATGGTTCAGTGGTTTAACCCACTGTATGTGAAAGCTTAACTAAGGGGTTTTTTTTGTAATCTTGACTTTACATTTCAATTTTTACTGGAATTCTAGCCTGTAAAAAAAAGGGGAGGATAGAAATTAAATTTTCACTACTATACTTGAATTCCAACTTTCCTCCAAGGATCTGAATTTAATAGGGAAGGTATTCTATCCTATCCATGCAATGACCTTGTGAAGTACTGTAAGTTATGTTGAGACAGACTGACCCAAGGTCAAGGAGTTTCATCACCGAGTGACAATTTGAACCTAAATCTCCCAGTCCAAATCACACATTTTATTCACTGTACCAGCTCACTTTGCCAATATTTACATCCCATCACATGGGTTTTCAAAAGGCCCTAGGTTGATTCACACAAGAGCTTCCTCTTACCAAGGTTTTGAAGCACTTGATCTCTTTCAAGCTGAGTGTCTCGAATCTTATGCTGCAGCATCATTAGCTTCTCTTCATATTGCCTTTTTAGAGTCTGAAGTCTTCGTTGGCTGTTCTCCAGTTCATCTATTAGCTTCTGTTTTATGGCAATTTCACATGTGATGTTCGCTAGATCAGCCTGATAACTTGCTGTAGTTAATAAAGAAAATAAGAAGCAACAGGAAGAATTTAACACACTTTGATAGCTAGTACTTTGCCTCTATAGCTTCAAGAATTAAACAACTGGGAAAACACCTTATACAAGATGGCAAATTGTGTTTTGCCCAGATATCATAGAATTGTTTCAAAAGTCAACAACATATTTCCAATCCAGACATTTAGCAGAAATGCCAGAACCTGGGATGAACTCGTTCAGCTGATATTAGAACGGGAGCATGCATATTTGTTGTAAGTATATTAACCCTTGTTTCTCATTACTATGTCATCCAAGTTACTAGACTTTGATACGATACATTCTTATGAAAGCAGTATATCCAATATTATATTGCATTATGATACTGCAACAGATTAAAGTATAGGGAAGGAACAGTGTTTCATAATACAGGTGGGCCTCCATATCCACTGATTCGCTATCCACTGTTTCAGTTATCCACAGATCGTGGGGACACCCCCCCCCAGGCTTTTACTTTTTTCCCAGTGAGCTTCGTTTCTTCCTTAAAGAAACAGGAGAACAGTTGTTCCTTAAAGAACAGCAGCCTCTGGCTGCTTATTACAGGCATGTAGAACGAGACTAAGTACTAGAGAGGCTCTGCAAGGTTAACAGAAACCTTGCAGAGCCTCTCTAGGACTTAGGCTCGTTCTACTTGCCTGCAATGGAGGCTGCTTCTCTGTTTGTTTTAAGGAAGAAACAAAGCTTGCTGAAAGAAAAATAAGAGCTGGGGGGGGGGGGGCAAGCATGACTGCCTGCAGGGGAGGCAGGGTGGGGGGCCCCTCAGAAAACCATGGAGGGGGTGTTTGCTCTTATCCACGGTTTCAAGTATCCACGGAGGGGCCTGGAACATATCCCCAGCGGATATGGGGGCCCACCTGTACAGCCTTCACAAGTGGCCCCCTAAACCTGTGGCCAAAGGGACCAAATGGCCGTGGAACACAAGAGGTATAAGTGAACGACTATTCTTGTGTGAATGCTGAAATTGTGCCACCTTTTTCATCAGAATCAGAATCTGATTCATCTGAGCTTTCAACAACTTCCATGTCATCATCTTCATCTTCCTCGTCCTCCTCCTCTTCCTCCTCCTCATGATCACTAAGTTCCTGACCTTCTTCCTACAATATTGGGGGAGGGGGAAGAGAGAGAACTTAGAACAGCTCCACAGTTTCCTTAATTTATAAACACAAAACAATACAGTTTAGTTAAAGATATTTTCTCTTACTTGGGCATACAAAGCCAATGGGCATGAAAGGAAACTACAGTATATAGAAACAATAGAGCTAAAGTTCCAACTAACTATGCCTTGCCACAATTACCATTTATTTATGCATTTTACTTATGCATTTAGTCCTCTCCCTACAAGTCACTTTTTGGGTTTTAAGGAACTATTGAGCAAGAAGAATGTTTTCTTTGTTTGTATAGTAACCTCAGTTGAAGACTTGGGGAATACAAGTGCTTTTATTATTAAAGATGAAACATATTAAACACCTTAATACTTACTGTATCTAGCTCTTGATTCTCTCTTTCAGAAATGCCCTTTTCATCCCTCTTCTCTTGTTCATTATCGGTGTTCTCCTCTTTAACAGCGCTATAAGAAATACAACATAAACGAATGGGAGGGGCCAATTCCCCCGCTCTTCAAGACAGCCTTCCTAAAGCACTGGCTACCATCTGTTGCTTCACTGACTAGCAAGAGGTAACCATCCCACTATGCAAATCTGAACATAAGAGGGGAAATTGAAACATTAAACAAGATGGTCACAATATTCAATGTGTCATCTACCCATACACAGAAGAATTCTTGCAAGATTAAAAGTTTTAGAATGGCAAGAAGAATCACAAACAATTTTTTTCATGCATAAGTTATATTCTGGAAACCTGAGCAAGGCTACAAGTTTGGATGGTGAGCTACAAGATGTCGAAGGGGTTGTGTGGCAGAGTATTTATGGAGATATAGATAAATCAAAGGCTTTAGAGCACCGCACAGTGATTCTGTCTACATCATGTCAGAGCAGTTTAAAGTTAAGGTGGGTGTAGAGACAAGCTGGAACCATGGAAGCTTATTTTTAGATTTTCCCCCAAAGTCCTAGCCCCGCACATCAAATATTTATGGACCATCTACAGACAAGGTTCTTTAACTAGCGGAAGAAAAGATGCAGAGTGCTGAATCTTTGGGATGCCTTGTCTCCAGAGCCAATCATTCCCTTCCCTTTTAAGGAAAAGGATGACTAGAGCTTTCTCAGTGGTTTCTACAGAAACACAAACATTAGCATATTAAAGAATGCAGGTGTAAACTGTAACGTCATGCATGCTGACTCAGAAGCAAATCCCATGCTTTCAATGGGCTTACTCATTAGTAAATGATTTTTTTCCCTCATCCTGACCCATAGGATAATTGAAAAAAGATGTGTTTTGTTCAACAAAAACAACAACTGAAGAAATGAACAAAAATGTGCCAGAAACCAAGACTGGGACCAAATGAAGTGCAATAACTTTAAGGGCACTTGTAGGATGGTGCGCAAAGCTTACAACACTTAAAATAGCTCAAGCATTCCAAAGAAAAGCAAAAGACAGCACAAGGTCACCAGCCAATCAATATCTAAGCCTGAAAGTAAAGATACTGAAGTGTACCCAAAATATTTCTGAGCTCTTCAGCTCAAGTCCACCTTTTTCTGAGCTCTTCAGCTCAAGTCCACCATACATTTCCCCCCCCCCCCCGATATGTCTATTGCTGGAGGCACAGAGGAAGGAAAGATGAAACACACACACTGTGCCAAATTCAAGAGGAAAATATCCTTCACAACACAGACCACTTGCTGAAGACCCTAGACCAAAAGTCATAAAGAACTGGACTTACAGCCAGCTTCATTCCCAAAATTTAGTGTGCTTAAAAATGCGATTCATCCAACCGTCTTCCTTTCTCTGGTCACCAAAACGAGTTTGTGTTGGATCCTACTCTGCAAGATTCCATATTTTTCCTTCACGTGGCAAGCCTGCCTCTGGAGTCAGGAGGAGAACCAGAGACTGTCCTTACCCTGTATTGTGGAAATGCAGTGCAAGGTCACAATACCCTGTCCAGTGGATTCTTGCCACATGGCAGGCAATACACATCAAAGTCCACACAGGAGGAGGGTGTTTTAAAAACCCAACCTAACATGGCACCTCTCTTTGTTAGGTGTTGCTTCTTGCATTTGCAGCTTAATTCTAAACCAACAATACAATTATGTCCATGAGAAACTACAGCAGGATCAACAACAAGAACTGGCTATATTCATAATGCCCTGCTTGGGAGGTCCTAGTGCAATCCACTGGCCACTATTGGTGAGGATGTTGTACTCGGGTCTAAGTCAATTTTTGGTCTAAACCAGGAGTTCCCAACCTTTTTCACCAAGTCTACCCCCTTGCACGGTCACATTTTTTGAAGTATCCCCTGCGCCAATTACTTAGCATTAATTAATTAATGCTATTAAAATGTAAATTTTAATTAAAATTACTCACAGCTTACACTGTTAACTCTGGAAATCATGCTGCTTTCAATTACTTCCTGGTTACTCAATTTTTGCAACCCCCTTTTTTTTAAAAAAAAAAATACCACCACAGGTCTCCCATCCAAAAATGAACCAAGGCAATTCCTACTTAGCTTTCTTAAGACAGAAGCAGCTCAATCTGCCATAAGAGCTGCCTTCTTTAAAAATGGAACAAACAATGTATTCTAAAACCCAGCATATAAATTGAACTAGCCAGTAGGAAAGCACTTAGTTTGCATTCCACTCAAAGCCTTTTGGGAACACAGTCTGGGGGGAGAGAAGGGGTGGTTTGGTTGCACAAGAATCTGTTCACTGTCAATGATATTTCTCTTTTCAGTAAAGAATTAGGGACTATTTAGTCAGAGAGAACTTACTCAGTTAGCGTCACCCTAACTTGGATGCAAATGCTAGAAAGGGATTTATATACAGGCAGAGGTTTTTTTGTATGGGAGCCCTGTGAGTCAGTTAGCTGAGTTAGCCGGGCTGTGCGCCTTATCAGCTGAGAGTCAGCTGTGAGTCGGTGTCGGGAGTTTAAATTTAAAAAACTAAAAGACGATGCCGACTCACAGCTGATAAGGCACAGCTGATAAGGCATACCCCTGGGGGTACGCGTACCACAGGTTGGGAACCCCTGGTCTAGACAGCAAGGCAATTAGGACATCTTTATGTTATGTGATGTAGGCAGCTATAAATACAAACATTCCCTTAATACTGATAAGCAAATAAGTGCTCTGAACCTAGACCAGAATAAACAGGGTTGGCTTGGATTTATGTTCTACTGCTTATGCACAAGCTGTTATATACAGATGAATTTTCAAGTGAGGTATTAGTTTAAAAGCTAAAGCTGAAATCCATTAAGTATAGTCAAAGTTATCCACTCTCATCTCATAAATTTATGCTGTGATCTTAGCAGATATTTTGAAATATGTGCCGCTTTACACCCACCCTCTTTAAACTGCTCTGGTTCATATCATGTTTTATCCAGGCTGTTTTCTAGGGCGAGTGAAATAGTAATTAAGAGAACTTAATCTTGCAAAAAAAAGTCATGTTCTAAACTGCTCTACATATATATCTAACCCTCAAGTTGATGTGTGTGTGCGTGGATAGTGCTCTTTTTTTTAAATGACAGTTTAATTAAAAACCTGGGAAACATTCCAACCTTCTTTCTTCTTGACTGCTTTCCTCAAGTTTCTGCAGCCTTCAAAAGCAGGAGGGTACAGTATTGGAAGGCCAAGCCAATGAAGAACAAACCAGACAAGCGAAAAGTGAGAGCAACAAGAAGGTTAAAAAAAGATGATACATGAGCTTGTGGATTTCAAATGAATTTTTAAAAGAGAGACACCATTAAAAGACCACAAATAGTAAAAAGGCAATACATTCTTCATAGCTGGAATGCACACAGGAAAAACAGATACGCTGGGCACTGAAGATTTCCTGCATATGCATTACTGAAATGAATGGGAGCGAAACAGGAAAGCTTCCAAGTGGTTCTGCATCCATTGCTGTTCTAGCCATGCCGGGGGGGGGGGGGGGGGGGACAGACTTGATGGCCATTTGCTTCCACTGAAATCATGCCTGAGCTGTTTCTCCCTATCATCGCTGCCTGCTTCAAACCAGAGAATGGTCTGAAGACACATGACATAGCTCTGCTGCTGAAGGTCAGTACAGTGTGGGAGAAACGTATTTGATCCCCTGCTGATTTTATACGTTTGCCCACTGACAAAGAAATGATCAGTCTATAATTGTAATGGTAGGTTTACTGTTACAGTGAGAGACAAAACCTGGAAAAAGCATTTCAAAAGAACAATATAAATTGATGTGCATTTTAATGAGTGAAATAAGTATTTGACCCCTTCGCAGAACATGACTTAGTACTTGGTGGCAAAACCCTCGTTGGCAATCACAGAGGTCAGATGTTTCTTGTAGTTGGCCACCAGGTTTGCACACATCTCAGGAGGGATTTTGTCCCTCTCCTTGTTGCAGATCCTCTCCAAGTCATTAAGGTTTCGAGGCTGACTTTTGGCAACTCGAACCTTCAGCTTCCTCCACAGATTTTCTATGGGATTAAGGTCTGGAGACTGGCTAGGCCACTCCAGGACCTTAATGTGCTTCTTCTTGAGCCACTCCTTTGTTGCCTTGGCGGTGTGTTGGGTCATTTTCATGCTGGAATACCCATCCACGACCCATTTTCAATGCCCTTGCTGAGGGAAGGAGGTTTGATGCAGTGAAGTTGTCCTGTCCCCTTAGCAGAAAAACACCCCCAAAGCATAATGTTTCCACCTCCATGTTTGACGGTGGGGATGGTGTTCTTGGGGTCATAGGCAGCATTCCTCCTCCAAACACGGCGAGTTGAATTGATGCCAAAGAGCTCGATTTTTGGTCTCATTTGACCACAACACTTTCACCCAGTTCTCTGAATCATTCAGATACTCATTGGCAAACTTCAAACAGGCCTGTACATATGCTTTCTTGAGCAGGGGGACCTTACAGGCGCTGTAGGATTTCAGTCCTTCATGGCGTAGTGTGTTACCAATTGTTTCCTTGATGACTATGGTCCCAGCTGCCTTGAGATCATTGACAGGATCCTCCCGTGTAGTTCTGGGCAGATTCCTCACCGTTCTCATGATCATTGAAACTCCACGAGGTGATATCTTGCCTGGAGCCCCAGACCGAGGGAGACTGACAGTTATTTTGTGTTTCTTCCATTTGTGAATAATTGCACCAACTGTTGTCACCTTCTCACCAAGCTGCTTGGCGATAGTCTTTTTTATCCATATATTTATATTTATTTAATATATTCAAACATAAAAACAATACATATTTCACTGGAAAGTTATAGCAAGCGCGAAGCAATACATCCTACTAGCATACTATTCACTATTTTCTACATAAAATATCCAACTAAGCCATAATAACACCTACATTCTATTCATTAAATCCACATATCATCACATCGTTCTTTTCTCTCTTAAAAAAATCAATAAATGGTTTCCAATTATTCATAAAAAGATTAACTGATTTTTCCTTAATTAAAATTGTAAGTTTGTCCATTTCAGCATAGTCCAAAACTTTCAACCACCAATCTTCCAGCGAAGGTATCTCTGAATTCTTCCAATATTGTGCGTATAAAATTCTTGCCGCACTTATATATAAAAACAAAGTTTGAAATTTTTCACCTACATGATCATCCCTCATACCCAACAAAAATGTTTCCAGTTTCATTTGAACCTTAATCCTGCTTGGCGATAGTCTTGTAGCCCACTCCAGTTTTGTGTTGGTCTACAATCTTGTCCCTGACATCCTTGAACAGCTCTTTGGTCTTGGCCATGGTAGAGAGTTTGGAATCTTCTTGATTGACTGCTTCTTGATTTGGAATCTTCTTGATTTGGACAGGTGTCTTTTACACAGGTAGTGTAACAAACTGGGATTAGAAGCACTCCCTTTAAGAGAGTGCTCTAATCTCAGCTTGTTACCTATATACAGTAAAAGACACCTGGGAGCCAGCAATCTTGCTGATTGATAGGGGATCAAATACTTATTTCACTCATTAAAATGCACATCAATTTATACTGCTTTTTTGAAATGCTCTTTTCAGGTTTTGTTGTTGTTGTTCTGTCTCACTGTTACAATAAACCTACCATTACAATTATAGACTGATCATTTCTTTGTCAGTGGGCAAACGTACAAAATCAGCAGGGGATCAAATACTTTTTTTCCCCCCACACTGTAGACCTGATCCTGTCAACTGCCTGGATAGGAGTCCATCCACATGCTCTTTTGAGTTCCTTGGAGGAAGAGCAAGGGAGAAGTGTGATAAATACATAATGCTAGGTTTCTCTTTAAGTCTGCTCAATAACATGCATCTTCAGTGTCAAGAAGTACTGCCTTTGAACCATATTATGAAAACATACAGCTACCAATTTAGAAGAACAAAAAAATGCATTGTACTTATTTTCTTATTATGTAACATGTTACATGCAATTTAAGGAGCTTTTTATATTACATAATTTATATTATGTAATATAAAAAGCTCCTTAAATTGCAGAAAATGTTTAGCCCTGATGTTAAAAAACCACACATAGTTTGGACTTACTCTACATTGAAAACTATTAAATTTTTGGGACAGTAAGAAAAGTCTTTAGAATTCAAGGTATGCAAGTCACTGCTTGTTAGAAAAACGAACAAAAAGCACACATCACAAGCAATGAAAAGAACACACTCATGCCTACATTTAATGAGAAATGTACAGTAATGGTGGAGAGGTAGAATGCATGACTTTTGTTATAGTCCAGTACTGCTGGAATTATTTTAATATGGCATTGAAATGGAACATTTCATGGGATATGTACTAGTTAGGCACAGCTAGGCAAAATTATTTTATAATTGTTTAACTAAATTAAGGATGTGAGCATTTTGAAAGAGTTTTAATGAATCTTACAAATGGGAGTTAGAATAATATTTTACACTATAAATCTAACACAATTATTTTATTTGCAGCTACTTATGTCTATCATTATCACACAAGATCAACTAACCAGAGCAGATCCTTTCTTTCCAGACTATTTTTTCCTATCACCTAAAAAAAGTCAGCTTTTCTATGATAATCTTACCCCCCTCCCCCCAAAAAAAGAATTGCAAGATAACACAGAGATGATTGAACACAGTCAATCATCATGGAAGGAACTTTATTAACTGTTGCACAATGAATCTATACTTCTCACCCTTCACCACAGTGGAGGTCTATTCTCCCCCCTTCTTCCCCATTTGTTAAAGAAAGCAAAATTCTGGAGGAATGGAGGATCAACTATCAGTTCTAAGTGGAAGGACAGGGATAGGACTGCACAACATGGGAGACAGTACAGCCCCCCCCCCCCCGTATCCACTGATTCCTCATCCACGGTTTCAGTTATCCACGGATGAGGAATCCCCCCCTCCACAGCCCCCCCCCCCCCCGCATTTACTTTTAGGAGAAACCTGGATTTTTTTTCTTCAAAAGTCCCGAGTTTGCAGCTTCTTTGCAGGGACTTTTGAAGAAAAAAAACGGAGGTTTCTCCTCTAAACATAAGTACCTGGGGCTGGGGGGGGCTGTGGAAGGTGCGGGGGGGTCGCGTCCGCCCCCCCCCCCCGCACTTACCTTTAGCTGGAGAAACCTCCGTGTTTTTCTTCAAAAGTTACGAGGCTGTAGCAGCTTTGCAGGCTTGACCAACAAGACTTAGGAGATAGCTAGAGTCTCGAGACTCTAGCTATCACCTAAGTCTTGTTGGTCAAACCTGCAAAGCAGCTACAACCTCATAACTTTTGAAGAAAAACACGGAGGTTTCTCCAGCTAAAGGTACGTGCCTGGGGGGGCTGTGGAGGTTGTGGGGGGCGCTGGCCCACAGGAGGGGGCGCGGGGGGGCCTCTGGAAACCGCGGAAGGGGTGTTCGCCCATTTCCGCGGTTTCAGCTATCCACGGTGGGGGCTGGAACGTATCCCCCGCGGATACTGCAGCCCCCCTGTATATCACTTTAGGAGTGCTGAAGTCTAGAATGCGAGTTGGGAACCAAATAAGAATCAGGATTAATTATTTTGCTAGTAATGAGAACTGATAAAAAAACACCATAGGCAATGACCCTCAATTCCTTTCTTTTGGCCAAGTCCCACAGACCACAGCAGCCTGTATAACAACTCAACTGTAGGCTGTACTGATTACAAAACCAGCAAACTGAAAGAAGTGGTTCACAAACAAACCAGACAAAAATCCAATGTAAACCACACTGTAAAAAGTCTGATTCCAGTTTAAGAAAGCTTTAAAGGAGCTTCCAGTTTAAAGGCACCTTAAGTACTTATAGAAGCTAGAATGAAAGGACCCTGAGGAACTGGATGTAGCTGCCTTTTTTAAACCTACACAGCATATATATTTGCTCTCTTCAGTGGCCATTATATAAAGGAACCTGTAATGCAATCCTAAACTCACTCACAAGGGAGTAAGCCCCCACTGAACTTAGTGGGACTTACTTCTGAGTAAACATACACAAGATTGTGCTGTAAGAGACTGACATTTTCACCTATTACGTCACATTGGTTATAGATTTTAACCAAATGTGAATGAAATTGTGGTCTTCAGCCATGCAGAACTCATCTAGACTTTGCACAAGAGAGCAGTAAGTTCAGGTCTTTTTTGTTTCCTGGTTGCAAAAGAAACTGACCAGACTAAACTACACTACTGACTTAATGGCTTCTTCTGAACTATAGTGCTGCTAATCATCACATATGCAAGGGAAGTATTTTCAGGGAAAGATGGAAAAAGCCATTTTCTGGGAAATAATTTTGCTCCTCACAAAGCAAGCACTTTTGCCTATTTTTCCTTATTGTTGGTTGGAGTCCAACCTCCAGACCAGGAGAGATGAGCTATGGGAAGAACCAACATGCAGAACGAACTTATTTTGTTCCCCTTTGTTCTAAGAACAAGAGGACAAGAATGGAACCCAGCAGACAGCTTTCCTTCTATCACTATTTAAACACAGGTGAATAATTGTGTCCCACTCACACCCTCTTCCCACAAGAAGCACACAACTCTGTTGGATTCTAGGTTCCATCTTACTCAAATTTATAGCACAGGTGCCCACAGACATCCCAACACTCGTGTTTGGGGTGCCAACCCCCAGCTCACACTTCTGGTCCTAAGAAGGTTGCCAAAAATAACCACATTTCTCCAGTTTTTTACTTTTCCCCCCTCCCCCGACAGATGGCCGGCAGAGGTTAATCTCAGGCCATTTTCAGTTCACCACTAGACCACATGCCATGATGGGTATATGCAACCTCCTGGTTTTAGAAGTAGGCTATTCCTGAATGCCAGATACAAGTGAGTGGTGACAGGATACAGGTACAGAGTTCTAAGTGGAAGGACAGGGACAGGACTGCACAACATGGGAGCCAGTATGTCACTTTAAGAGTGCTGAAGTCTAGAATGCGAGCTGGGAACCAAATAAGAATCAGGATTAATTATTTTGCTAGTAATGAGAACTGATAAAAAAACCATAGGCAATGACCCTCAACTCCCTAAGGAATCTGGTGAGGCCACTGTGCGACACAGGGAGCTGGACTAGATGGGCCTTTGGCCTGATCCAGCAGGGCTCTTCTTATGTTCTCATCCCTGTTCTCAATTTTTTTAACCTAACCTTTCTTCAACTGTTGGCAGCCTTGTGACCTAACCAGGTCCCCACCTTAGAGATCTCAGATGTTTTGACACATCCAACCTGGAAATCCTAATTCCTAATGAAATGGATATGCAATCTGATGCCATGAAAGCTAAAATATGAACCATTTTTTCATATACTGTATAGTCATAGGTGTGAGTCTGTAGGTCTCATGAGATCATCATCCATGAAAGTTCCACTCATCCCCCTCAAATACTGCTTTTGATAAGAGGGCTGAATTGCTGGAAGGATATAAAAGGCAGGAATTATGGAAAATCAGATACACTAAGAAAGCAAGTGAAACTGACGCAGGAACGGTAGGGGGGGTCCGCCCCTGGGCGGCATGTCTGAGGCCCCGCACCAGGCGGCAAACGGGGGGGGGGGATGGCAGAGGCTTTTTTCCAGTGCTGCGGGTGCCAAGGAGTCGCCCGCCCAGCCTTATAGTGGCCTTTTTCTGCTGAAAAACCGCTCTGTGTGTGTGTGTGTGTGTGTGTGTGTGTGTGTGTGTGTGTGTGTGTGTGTGTTTCGGCCAGAAAAGGCTGAAAAGTGACTTTGAGAGGGGGCAAAGCTAATGATGTCAAGGGGTGTGTCACGGGCTCCTGCCCCCAGCAGCACACACTGCCCCCCCCCCCCGAGGTTGGCTATGCCACTGAAGGCTAGTGAGATAACAGGGTCTCAAATTATTACTTCACGCACCAAAATACAGCTTAAGGCAATTAAGACCAAAGTTTAGCTTTCTGCTCTGTGATGGCACCAGGCCTGGATGCCTTTAAAAGGGGATTAGACAGATTTATGGAGGAAAGGTCCATCACAGGTTACAAGCCATGATGGGCATATGCAAGCTCCTGGTTTTAGCAATAGGCTCTCTCTTAAGATCAGATGTAAGGGAGTGGCAACAGGATATAGGTATCTTGTTGTCTTGTGTACTCCCTGTGAGATAAAGGAACTGTGAGATAAAGGAAGCTGGACTAGATGGGCCTTTGGCCTGATCCAGCAGGGCTCTTCTTATGTTCTCTGTCAAAAAGACCCTCATCTTGGACTGGCCTAACTGCCACTTCCATTCCCCCTGACATTCATATTGCTGCTATATTCTTAAATAAAACCTTGGACCAATAGGCAGCTTGGGCATTTAAAAATTTAGAATGCAGCAAAAGAGAAAGCCAGGGATCAAACATATCCATCATCAGATAGAACACATATACATTTGCTTTGGATGATATGCTTATAGTAGCTAGAAGCTTTAAATTTGTTTCTTGTGAAAAGATCAAGCTCAATGAAAGTAACTTTTAATAGGAAAGTAAGGGCCACTGTTTACATGCAGCAGAACCGCTCATAAGTAACATTTCTTTGCTTTAATGCAACCTAAAGTATTTTATATTTTGTGTTGGAGGGTTAGAAATGAAGGAAAAACAAAAGAAGCATGAAAGCACAGTGATACAGCAAGGCAAGCATAAGCTGAATACGAAGAAAGCAAAAAAAGCCATTCTAACAACCACCAAAGGAAATCCTAAATGTTTCTTCCAGATCAAGGAACTATGCTGTGTTTTGGTACAAGTTATGTCAGAAATTTGAAAAAGATACTATGTCCAGAAACCTTTTTTTTTTTAAAGTAGTTTCAATATTGTCATAGTTCAATAATATTTTTTTAAAAGGATGCCCTTATAATCTTCTTGTACACTCCAATGTTATGCACTGTAAATACTTAGTATTTACAGGACTCACGTGGCAAGTTTTACATAGGTGAAGTGCTCAAGAGAGGATTGTATCACATTACTTACAACTCTGTTTAACACAGACACTATTATCTGCAAAATAGACCACATGTACAGTTTTAAAATGGTACCTCTTTTTCTTCTTTTTTTCTTTCTTCTTCAGTTTTTCTAAATCTTTTTTAGCTATATCAAGAATCTCAATTGTCTCTTTATCAGAGGGAAGCACTGACGCAGAAAATGCTGAGGGGCCACCAAAGTATGGAGACCTTGTTGAAGCTCTTGATAAGTTGCGCCGAAGGTTTTCACTCACTGCTTCACTTTCAAGTAGTTTTGCTCTATATGCAGGAAGTTATATAAAAGAAAGAATATTGCAATAAGTATTTTAATAACTGAATATTCAAAGATCTAGACAACTCTCAAATTAAAATATTAGAGAGAATTTAATAGAAGAGGGCCCTGATAGGCATAGGCGTCACTAAGGTATGCGTCACCTGGTGCAAGAGCTCATCGTGTCCCCCCCAGTGGTGCCACTAGGGTTGGTTTCACCTAATGCGGTAACTCATGGTGTCACCCCCATTAACTTTATTTATTTTAATATATAACAGTACAGGTAACCCAACAAATCAGTGACCAACAAAAAAACAGTGGCCAACTTGATGATGCTGACACAACTGAATAAGAGTTCTAGTATTAGCTCTGATACATAGAAATAAGAGCTGACTCATCCTAACACATTGGTTCCGTGCTGTGTCATAACACCACCTCGTTGGCTCTCAGAACAATCAGTCTCATTGGTCCGTTTTGAATTAAGGAAATCCAGTTTTTGTTATGCAAGGCAGTTGTGTTTTCTTTTTCCAGTTATTTGGCCATAACGTTTGATAAAATACAGATAATTCAACATGGTTCATTACATTACATTCTGCATTAAATAACCTTTCCAATTATATATAATACATGGTATTATTGCTAAATACAATTTTTCCAAAAGGTTTCCAATTTTGACCACTAGTGGTGTCACACACACCCCTGATGGCGTCACACAGTGAAGTCCGCACCTCTGCAGTGATGCCACTGTTGATAGGGCACTAGTACTCACATACAGTATGTAAGCAACTGTACCACAGCCCTATATTAACAAGTCAAATTCAGGCACTTTCACAAGCAATGATTAAAGCACCTTTTGTCTCCTTTCAGAACTGTGATGCTCTATAGCAGAAATACAAACAGTCCCACTGCACATTAAAGATGAAACATATAATGGGAGAAGAGCTTTAATCATATGCACACTGTTTTCCATATAAGATAGTAGGAGTTGTGTGCGTCACCTTAAAATCAGGAATCTCTATTCATATGTGCTTAGAGGAATGGTCTCACACACACGTCACTCCTAAAAATGTAACAGCCCTAATGCTTTTACAGACCAAGGCTAACAGATTAAAAAAAATGGTAAGCAATGCAGTATGCGTGTCCAAGTTCTATGAAAACAACCAATCTTACACATACTTAATGCCCCTGTAATATTGTACCTTACTGTGTTTAATTCTAATAATGCTTCCTAGAAATTCAGCTATTTAATTAAAGTGCTCAGGTGGATGCACAAGTTCTTAAGCTCTTTAGAAATGAGTGAAGGCTCATGTGAGTGAAGGCTAATGCTTTTAAAGCACCAGTGAATGTCTGAATGCTGACTGACAACTCCTTCCACAAAAGACTAAAAACACACTGGGCTGTATTGAAGAGTTCCTTTTCCTTCGACAGGAAGAGCCTTCCCTCCAGAGAAAAGAGATCTTTGGCCGCAACCCACCATATTCCCATCACAAAGGCTGGTAAAGTTGCACAGAGAAGTTTCTACATCCTGAAAACACCACAAACCAAAATCACGACTGCATTTCATACAAATACCTGAGATCTTCAATTTCTTTGATGTAGTTATGAATCATGGTACTAATTTCTTCATTTCCTTCCCCTTAGAAAAGTGAAAAACAGTATTAAAGAATATTTACTATTGGTTGAGCAGTAGATACAAAAGATACTTTTAAAATGTAAACTATTATTTGAATGGCAAATGACATCAAAATATTTCAATGTTTGTAATTCTAATTTCCTAACAATAAACCTCCTTCCCCACCCAGCATTACTGTAACTATGGATTTAAACCCTCCATAGGTAAAGGTAAAGGTGACCCCTGACAATTAAGTCCAGTCGTGTCCGACTCTAGGGTGTGGTGCTCATCCCCATTTCAAAGCTGAAGAGCCAGCGTTGTCCGAAGACGCCTCCGTGGTCATGTGGCCGGCATGACTCTCCTTGCCGCAGCGCGTAGCATGCGGCTGGAACACAGAGCGCTGTTTACCTTCCCGCAAGCGGTACCTATCTACTCACATTAACATGCTTTGGAACTGCTAGGTTGGCAGGAGCTGGCCAAGCAATGAGAGCTCACCCCGTCGTGGATTCGAACTGCCAACCTCTCGATCGACAGCTCATGGTTCAGCGGTTTAAACCACTGCACCACCCGCTGGTCTTAAACCCTCTATACCCATCTACAATTAAACTGCTCTGTTATTGTTCCTGTTATTGAGAAATACAGTATGGCCCCCATATCTACAGGGATAGGTTCCTCCCCCCCTCCCCCTGCTGATACCGGAAATCTGCGGATGGGGGAGCGCTATCCTCCGTAGCCCCCCCCCCACACTCATTACCATAGTTAGCCCAGCACTGGCACCAAGCAAGCGCATCTCTTTCTTTACAAAAATGCTATAAGCATGCATGCTATAAGCCAGCATACTGGCTTATAGCACAGAGCAGGCAAGCAGATACTAGAGAGGCTCCAAAACTTTAAACAGAAAGCAGGAAGTTGCTTGCCTGCTCTGTGCATGCATAAGCATGCTGACTTATAGCGTTCTTGTAAAGAAAGATGCATTTGCTTGGTGCCAGTGCTGTAAATGCATGTCCTAGAACAGACCTGGGCATTGTACGGCCCCAGGGTCACATCTGGCCCTTTGGCTGTCCCTGACCAGGGGGGCATTATTTTATATTTTTATATATTATACACGGGGGGCATTATTTTATCTTTATTAGCTGCTCCGTGTCTTCCTTTAATGCATGGGATGGAGAGAGTGGATAGAGGGAAATTCTTCTCCCTCTCGCACAACACCAGAACCAGGGGACACGCACTAAAATTGAGTGGAGGGAGAGTTAGAACAGACAAACGAAAATATTTCTTTACCCAGCGTGTGATTCATCTGTGGAACTCCTTGCCACAGGATGTGGTGATGGCACCTGGCCTAGATGCCTTTAAAAGGGGTTTGGACAAATTCATGGAGGAAAAGACCATCACAGGTTACAAGCCATAAGCAACCTCCTGGTTTTTTTGTTTTTTTTTTTTTAGAAGTGGGTTTTCTCTGTGCCAGGTGCAAGGGAGTGGCGACTGGACACAGGTATCTTGTTGTCTCGTGTGCTCCCTGAGGCATCTGGTGGGGCCACTGTGTGACACAGGAAGCTGGACTAGATGGGCTTTTGGCCTGATCCAGCAGGGCTCTTCTTATGTTCTTATGTTCTTAACAGACGCTATCAGCAGCATGCTGCTGATAGCGTCTGTTGCAAGGAAGACACGGAGCAGCTAATTAAGGTAAGAGAATGGCGGGGGGGGGCGTGCAGGCGCTGTGCAAGGGGCCACAGCTATTAGTCCGGCCCTCCGCAACAGTCCCAGTTTCTCATGTGGCCCCTTAGGAAAATTGCCCACCCCTGTCCTAGAACAATCACCACTGTCATTGAATGCAGTTTTAGGAGGGTCCAATTTTAATAATGACTATTTCTTACAGTTCCTATAGTCTCAGTGCTAACATATATTGGGAGAGGAGCGTTACCTGTTCTGGCAAGGACCTGGTTGGCCTGATCACTCACTAGCTGTGTAATTCGGGCTCTCAGTGCATCAATAGTCTCTTGCATGGCCTTTATCCTGACTCGTAGGTTGTTATTTTCGGTTTGTAGCATGGCATTTTCATGAAACATGTCATTAACACTTTCCACACCTTCCTCGTCGATAATTCTTTTACCCTACGAGAAGGGAAATATAATTATTCTCCTCAGTTGCCAAGAATTAATCTCAACTGAAATTCAAGACAGTTATCCATTTGCAAATCAACAAATTCCTAAAACCAAACTATAATTCTTTGGAATGTGTAGCTGTACTATAATATGACAGCTACAAAATGCTTCACTAGCAAAAATCACTAATAAAAATAGTATGTTGAGAGATTGATTTACTGTATTTTAAGAGATTTACATCCCATCTCATTCTCAAAAGAAATGTCAGCGCAATCTGACTTAACATTTGTTCTGGTTTAACCAGTGGCGCAGCGAGAACGGGAGGCCCCAGAACGGAAAACGGATTCAAATCCCCTCCAAAAGAGGAATTCAAAGGGGATTTGAATCCTTTTTCCATTCTGGGGCCTCCTGTTCTCGCTGTGCCGCTGGTTAAACTGGCACAAAAGTTAAGTCAGATTGCGCTGTGTGCTGCATAAGCCCCCAAGCACAGCACTTAGGAAGCTGTTCTCAAAAGGTTGAAGAATCCTCTCAAATGATAGTCAATGCAATGTGAAAAGTTGCAGTTAGGGAATTGTGGGCTCATGCATGAAGAACTTTTTTTTAATCCTTTTAAATCATTAAACTTAGTCATTTAGAAACAAAATCTCTCGATTCACTTACATAACAGAGAAATATTTTCCTGCATTGAATGAACTTTGAGGGGACGGCAGGCTGCTATTTAAGTACTTCTTGCTGTTGTAAGTACAGTAGGCCTGCATCTTACACGAAGGTTATGTTTCAGGGTAAGTGCATAATGCAAAAATTGGATATACGTACTCAAATTTCCTTGAAAATCCCTATATTCAAAAAATATGTACTGTCTCTTTAAAAACTACAAGACACACACAGAAGTTGAGACCAACTGAGGGAACAGCAGCTTCTTTCTTCCATCTCAGGCTCACTCCAGGGCATGTATTTAGTAGGTGGAATGGTGGGTGGAATCTTCTGCGCTATTTAAATTGTTGATTTTCTCCCGGGGGGGGGGGGGCTGTTTGCCAAGCATGTGAAGTTGAATTCACAAAGTGCAAATAAGATGCAGGCTGACTCTATTACACCTATTTCATACTACAAACTGCAACAAAATGTATCTACTAAATTATATTTCACCATTCCAAAGTACTATGCCCTCCTTAAAGTTTATTCTTTACATATTACAGTACACTGGACTCCAAAGGTATCTGAATGCCTGAGTGTTGGCCAGCAATCTTAAATAAAGTGCTGAGTTTACAAAACTGACAAGACTGTAAGATTCCTTAGGTCTCAAAAGTCATATGGTCTTTGATGGAAGTGACTAGGATTTTCAGTGTCTAGCAAACATCGATCTTGCATCCACCAATACATTTAACACAACCTTTTAAATAATTCACAGTACATCTCAGAGGGTCCATTGTAATGCAACTGTACATGTAATACTTCTTTTTGGATCATCATTAGCCAGAACGTACTGGCTTTTACACAGTTCACCACATGTGGACAATATCTTCCTTGTAGTGCGAGAGACACTGCGGTGGGAAATGAGAGCATGAAAACACTTGGGTCAGTGCATGGAGATCTTGGTGTCCCAGCCAAACTCTCTTCAAACTGAGGGCAACAGCAACCTTATATATGTAGAGGTAATTTTGTATAATTTTCATTTCTGGCTCTTTAATGTATGCAAACAATCTACTGAACTACATCAGCTTCTTGGTAAAAGAAGCCAACTACATCAATATGGGTGGAGAAAATTCCATAACCATAGACACAGCGGCTCCTGTGTATTCGTATCTTTCTATGCTTGTAAAATTCCTGTGCAAACAGGTTTCCTATTTGCTTCACTGTCAGTTACATATCACGTTTGCATCCCTGCTGCATGCATAGATCCACCCATAAAACATACGTGAGAAAGGGAGGTTTTGTACATGCAGCACCTCTGACTGCATCTCGGTGCCTCAAACTGCCTTGGAGCGATTATAAATGTCATGAGCTAAAATTCAGACTTGGAATATAAGCTCTCATACATTTGCATTTAGGGTGGCATATTCAAAATGCACTTTGAGGCTCTTCTTCCTTTGCTGCAAGGCAGGCCCTCCTTGAAGAGAGGGATGTGTGAAGTGAATACCATGGCTATGTCACCAATAGGCTTCTCCTTATAGCACAAGAAAGAAGCATCCACCAGGAAAGCGACGCCTGTTGGCAAACAAATCCAGAGGGTGAAGCACTTCTGCCACTTTTTATTGGGTAGCTCCCTAGGCGTGTAGAGAAAGAGAACAAACCTGGATACACAAAGCCATGCTCATCGCAAAGAATTACACTTGATTAAAATTAAAGAATGGACATGCATAGCAAACTCCAGCAAATGTTACCGTTTTATATTCCATAAGCTCCATCTGAAGCCGAGTAATCTCACTCCGTAGTGCATTAATTTGCTGGCTAGCCCTGTCTTGATTAACCATCACTTTGTTCTTGATGTTTCGTGCCCGATTTGCATACTTTAAAGTGTTCAAAGTTTCCATGAAATCTCTGTCCGAAGGGCTTATACATGCTATCATGATTGTTTGGCTGCAGGTTAAAAAAAGTCCAGTGTTATCAATCAAGGAAAACTTTGAAAAAACAAACAAGAACAATGCTAAAAATAACACAAAAGACGTAACATGTTTCCCAGAGATAAAAACTCAGGGTTTTTTTTTCCCCTCACCAAAGAGAGTCTGGATATAAAGTATCCAGAAATTATTTTCTTCTTCCTATGGTCAGAAAAAAAGTTCTCTTTAAAATAAATCATAGAGAAATTGCATTTTAGTACATAACATTTTATAAAGGCAAAATACTGAGCACACATGCAAGCCTATCAGCTGATGAATTCTGCCTCAGGCTGGAAATGAACACACAACTCGGGCTACTTTTGTTCCCTTGTAAAAACTACTGGAAGACAGCTGTGATTCATAACAACTCTGAAAACCTATAAACACATTTAACCATAGTAACTATTTACAAACAAGGTACTGTATAAGCAGCTCCAAGCAATAAGATACATTTTGCAAAATATCATCTGTGTAGCAAGTAAACTCAGAACTTAGCAGATGTATTGTATTCTCATTCAAGTTAAGAGAAGTATGAAGTTAACCTGCACGTGATAGGATATACTGATTACAGTAGGCAACAAAGTTTTGAAAAGGTTAGTCATTTCTTATACATTTTGAGGTGCTGAACACGAATGCGACAATGAAAATGCAAAATTGGCTATGGTTTGAGAGATCCACGATAGTTCCATAGACATGTACTGGTAAATGCCCAATGGCACTTACAACACTTATGTACGCAATGCGGACTGCTTCTCCTAAACTAGTGCCAATCAACAGATTTTATTGTCGTTTTCAGCATGTCAAAATTAGTGAAGATTAGCTCTTTTCATTTCAGGGCCAAATTCGTGTTGTCCAATGTTATTAATACATCTCCCAAAATTAAATGTGGCTTACATAGCATCCAAATGAAAATCCAGCACTGCATTATATATGAAAATATATCTTTGCGGAATTAGTTAACAAGATGTGTCCCTAGCACCTTGTGTTGTCCAGCTGACATTTCTACTTTTCTTCCAGCTTTCACGAGTCTGTGGTATTTCCAAATCATCTTTTTTGCTTACACCGCAATGAATTTTGTGCATAGTGCTACAAAATAAGTTGTGGCCTTGAAAAGTCTTCTACCCCTCACTTTGACTAAGAATAACACTGGTCTTAAAAAAAAAAAAAATTCTGGCCTGGACTTTTGCAGCTGTTTTAGACTAATTTCAGGGTGCTGATTCCAAATCTGGCATCAGTTTTTGCCTATCACAACTTTTATGCTATCAGCATACACCATTTTCATTGATTTTACCCGAAATTAACTCTTTGTCACTTATGACTGCAAGTTGTTGAGAGTCAGTGACTGCTTTAGTGTTAAAATATGGTGCTGTATTTTTAGGATATTGTGTTTATAATATCATTTTATGTAGATATCCACATTTATTTAATATTTTCCTTCTGCAGAGCGTGATCTAACAATGGCTACAACAGGGGTTCTCAACCTGGGGTACGGTACCATACCCTAGGGGTATGCGGACCTCTTGCTAGGGGTACGCCAAGCCCTGCCCCTTATCTGCCCCATCAGCAGCTAATTAAGTGTTAATTAACATGGATTTCAAATTGTAATTATTTCCGGAGCCCTTCTGTCTCTCTGGTTTTGGTTTTGGACTTATTTTTGTACTTTGGAAAATGTACTTTGGTGGGGTGGGGGAGGGAGGAGCTGATTTTGGGAAGTGTGACTTGGAGAAAAAAAATCCTTGCATATGTCTGTCTGTCTGTCTGTCTGTCTGTCACACACACACACACACACACACACACACACACACACACACACACACAGAGTTAAATAAGACAGTTTTTCACGTTTAAAATTGTGTTCATACTTTTTTTACTTAACGGTTAATTACCTAACTAATTAATTGATTAATCCAATTAGCAGTTAATTAGCAGGGGGTACTTCAGAAAATTGGACCGTGTTAAGAGGGTACCCGGTAAACACACTTTTTCTGGCATAAGTTATTTCAATGGTTTTAAGGTAATTTTGGGGCGCCAATTCCAAATCTGGCATCAGGTTTGGCATCATGAAAATGGGGTATGCCGATAGCATAAAAATGAGATGTGATAGAGCAAATCTGATCTCAAATTTGGAATCAGCACCCTGAAATTAGTCTAAAACAGCTGCAAATGTCCAGGCCAGAAAAAAAAAAATTTGTAGACCAGTGTAAATTTGCTGTTTCATTGATTTTATCAAATGCAATATTTGATATCTCAAAAACCTGATGTGATAGACAAAACCTGATGCCATGGAATCAGCGCCCCAAAATTACCTGAAAACCATTGGAATACCTTATGCCAGAAAAAGTGTGTTGACCAGTGTAATCATTATGTTCCAGCTAAGATAGGAATGAAAATAGTTACCCACCTGTATTTTATTTTTAAATCAGCATGACTATGTGTATATCTTAGTTCAAATTAATTTCTAAAATTAAGAGATGACTTTTGTCTTGTACAGTACCAACACTTTTTTGCATTATAATTAGTACATCTGGGGCTTATTTTTAAATAAAGTTCCATTGCAGTAGAATGCAAACCTATATACATGCATGGACAAGAGCTACAATGCAAAAGCAGAATTCCTGCATTTCTACCACAGGCCCTACTACTACTCAACTAGAAATCCCTGCTTGAAAAATATGTCTTTTCAGCAGTGCATGATGAAAAGTAAAGAAATCTGCAGGTTTCACTCATTCAGTTCACCAGCATGCACAAACAGCTTCACCTAAATCTCTAGCACTCTTAAGCCATTCAAGCTTAAAAATTCAGAAATGACAAAGAATGGAAATAAAGGAAAATGAGTACTGAAGAGATAGTCACGGATGATTCCCAGTGCCATTCCTGCTGTAAAATCGTAAGTTTATAAACTAGTAGAAAGCAACGTCAAAAGGTTTGTTGTCTGTATGTTGTCTGCATCTCTCTCTTACAAGATCATTAGGCTTCTACACAACAACTAACAGGACTACACTCCATCAAGTGAAATTATGATATCTAGATGGGCTTTTCTAAAAAGCCTCTTACTGGAAAGTATACAACGCTTTAGTAATTAATCCATAATCATAATTGCATTACAAGCTCTCAGAGAGGCAAAGCATTCCTTTAATAGATCCTTTACTTGTGCTGTACTTTAGCTTGCTTCGATTATCTTTTTTTTAAATTTCAGCTACTAGACTTAAATGGCCATTTCCTTTCATTAATGGAATTGCATCATTTCCCAGATCACACACACTAAAGACAAAGTCTGCCGCAGTTCCTTTCCAACAAAATCAAAAAAGTTAAATTTCCTAATCCAGCTGTATGAAAAAAGTATATCAACCTAGTAGGTTTTGATTCTTTAACATTCCAATATATTTTATGCTCGCAACAGCAAGTAGATTAAGGAAATTTCAAAATAACTTTGAACAACACAGTACATTTCCCACCATACCTGTTTCCTCCAAGAGAGTCTTGCAACAGTCGCGTTAATTTTGAATCTCTGTATGGTACATGGGTCGCCCTTTTACTTTTATCACCCAATGCGCTGATTACATTGCCCAGTGCCAACTATAAAAATGCCACAAAAAGAAAAGTTTTAATACAAAATTTGCCATAAAAACTAATGAAAACATACAAATTAGTACAGATGGCCCTCGCTGTCTGCGGGGATCCATTCCGGACCCTCCCCTCCCGCAGATAGCAAGGATCCGCAGATACCAGGGTCTGCTAAAGATAGCTTTTAAAAGAAAAAAGGGTTTAAAACATGGAGTTTTAACCTTTTAGTAGCAAACCGCGCCATTTCCAAGCCTCCACAGGGCTTCAGCAAGCATACCGACCCACTTCTGGGCCGCGCAAAGGATCTCCCCCCCTCCCAACCTTGTCCCAGGATGCATTCTGGGACAAGTCTGGGAGGGGGAAGGAGTCTTCACGTAACCCGGAAGTGGGTCGGTAAGCTTGCTGAAGCGCCATGGAGGCTTGGAAAAGTTTATAAAGTTAATTACCGGTACTGAATATCTTTCAGATTTGCTTTTATAACTACAAGCAGCATTTCATATAAACATTTTTGCTCCTATTGCAGAACGGTGTGATCTGGGTGAGTTCAATAATAAAACTCAAGGTTTAAAGTTATAGAAAGGGTGCAGTATGAACAGCAGTAAAAGTGTGACAGTTGTGTGTGGGGGGGGAATACCTACTTCACTAGCTTTCACAGAATCTTACAATTCTGGAAAAATAAAGGCAGAACTAGGCTAAATTGCAAATGTAGGTGAAATGCTTCGTACACACAAAACATGCTACACAAATGCTCACTATATAAAGTGCTACGCATGTGGGTGAAACTATATACATATTTATTTATTTATTTCACATTTTTTATACCGCCCTTCCTCCAAGGAGCTCAGAGTGGTGTACATATTTCCTCCCCTCCTTTTGTCCTCACAACAACCCTGTGAGGTAGGTGGGGCTGAGAGATACTGTTATATATTAATAATATATTAATTATTATTATTTATAGTTGAATACATAAGTCATTTGGGACTATGTCACTGATGGCAACCGCTGTGGAATTCATATTACCGCTGTGGAATTCATATTACCCCAATTTTCATAGACCACTTAGAGGCAGTGCAGATGTGATTGTCTGCGCAATCCTCTTCTTTCTTCAGGCAGCGGAACAAGCGATCAGCCGCCCGAAGATGTCGTAGAAGTGCTGTTAAGGCACTTTTGACGACTCATGAGCAGGGAAAGCCGGCGCAAGGCTGGCCTCCCCTGCTCCGCCAGCCGAGCGCCCGAAGGACCGCCGCCGGACCCAGGTAAGGATCCAGCGGGTGGGGGGCGGATCGGGGGCAAACGGAGGGTGGCCATAGGCCCAGCTGCTCCGGGAGGGGGAGGGGGATGGCTTTGGCTGCCACGCTGTCCCCTGCCACACAGCTGGGCCATTACATGACCTCCTTCGACTTCTGCCAGCGATTTCACTGGCGGAATTCCAAAGAATCCGATCGGCCCCAGTGCCAGTTACACCCGGGGAAGGTGACAAGCGTCCCCTTCTCTGAGTAGACTTTCTGCTGCGCGGAAGGCTGCCCACAGCGGAGCATGAGATCGGACAAGCTGCCCAATCCTTAGGCAGAATTGGGCTGTGTGACTCATAGTGACCATGGTTAAAAATCAGGCTGCAAAACTGTGTGCACTTCCTCCTCCCACCAGGCCCTCACCTCTGGAACCCAAACTCTCACCTATGTTAACTATGGTCGTGTACTGAAATTATGTTAATCAAAGCTAGCTCTTATCTTAGGTTTTGAAAGTGGTTACAAGGCTTAGTTGGGAGTGATCCCCAATTTACATTAATCTAGTTAAAATTGCTATTCTTATAATAATTTCTAAGCAAATACCATTAGCAGCTATATTACTAGTACTAAATACTAAAAGATAGCCGTGCAACTTGCTAGTTCACTTCCAATATGGCTCTGAAATTGTTATGAGTGAGTTACTCTTTTCAAGGCTACATCAGAACTTGTTGGCCCTTCTACTGAAATCTTTAGCTCTATGCATCATGTATCTCTTTCTCAAGGATTTCTCTACATAAAGGAAGAACAAAAGTACAGTTAACACTGGCATGGTAGTACAAAAATAACTTTAAACTCACTAGTCCGCAATTAATGGAAATGCCTTCTTTTGCTCTCTCTCCCGTAGCGCCTGTACGCTTTAGTCGTTCAGATCCTGCCAGATCCACAAAATGAAATTTAGCAGTAAGGGTTTCAAACTCATTTAGCTGAGATGACTCAGATATAATTCTATTATCTGTCATGTTGTCCTGCAGTAAAGAAAAAAAATTGTATGAGGCTACATAATGAGAAATATTTAACAGAGACACACAGTCCCAAGTTTAATCCATGCTGTACCAGATATTTTTTATCCTTTATCACATATTAACAGGGATCACACAGCAGCAGCATCGGGGGTTGACCATGTGGGACACTGGCTGAGGGCCCATATCCATCACAGGGTCCAATCAGATGACCCTTGAAGCCCCAGTACTCGGGGGACAGCAGCTGTCATGGGTAGGAATGGGCCAAGGACCATAGCAGCTCACCTCCTTCGTATACCACTGAGGTAACATGAGAAGTCCTCGGCCACAGGGACAAAAACATGCAGTCCTATCCACAGCTTTGTTCCATTTTCCAGAACAATGCCAGTGTGTAAGACAAATCCCTCGTATTACCCTAGCATCACAGGAAGGAGTGGTGTTGCGAGTGAGCGCAAGATGAAAAGAGGTGGTTAGGAAAATGATCTACCATTCTATTACTGGACACTCCTGTAGGGTACACACACATTGCAAAGTTATTTTCAATACAAACAAACATATACCCATGATACATACTGCATCAACTGGGGGACAAACTCTAGTTTGACACAAGTGGACAGTGAAGATAGCATGCGAACGTGAGCTCTGAACATTCATCTGAGTGCTGGCAGTAGTTCGAGATAAAGCACCCAGTTTCAGACACTGCATCATCTGTATAAATGAAAAGACATTTAGAGATTATCTTTTTAAGAAGTGCTTTGGCCTAGTGTAAATTTTAGAAGTGTGTACTTGCAGCACACTCACACACAGGAAACCAGAAAAAAAAAAAACCACCTAACACTGTCCTGGGACTTCAAAGGACACTGAACATACAACACCATCTGCTTCAGCAATGAGCTATTTACCACAAGCTAGAAAACGGTTGTAAAAGCTCCAGCAGAAACACTGGAACCAACCCATCAATTCCCCCCTCTTAAAGTTTCAGAAAATACAAGCCAACAGCGTGAGAATTAGTACAGTCTGAGTGCAAACAATCTATTTTCTCAGACACATACAAAAATATATAACTCTAATCTAGGACAAATAAAGCAGCATTCATTTACAGATTCAATCATGGAATGCAATAGAATCAACTAAATCACTAGACTGCAAAACTGAACAGCTTCCAGTGAAAAGGACTTGCTAGCCTAATGCAGTTATGGTAACCAAAGGAATGCCAATAGAGCATGCCTTTGTATTGTCTGCTTTTTTCCTCCCTACAACAGCGCTCTGAATATTTAATGCTGCATCAGCAACAGCCAAAGAAACAGCATTACATTAAATGAGTCAGAACACAAGGTAACCTTTGCAGTTGCAGGTTGAAGATAGAAAGAGGCACAAAGATGTCCCCATATTCAGTGCTCCTGAGCGTTAGCCATATGCAAAACACTTTCTGCACAGGCTTACTAGAATTCAAGAGGTAATGTCAATATGCAAGATTCTGCTACCTTCTTGAATGACTGAAAAGACTCATTTTAAATTCTGTGCATGACAGTAAAGCTGTCTAACATGCTACAAATCCAAGATGGCAGTAACTATGCTCCCCACTGTGGTCAAGTCTGCCCCCTCGAACACCACAATATAGTCAGTTTAGGAAAGGAATTATTCTTTCCTAATGAAATATCTTTTATCAGTGTTGAAATGTGAATGTTGAAAGGAAGCTGGCTATCCCAAACCAGAGACACGTCTGCCCCCCCACGTGGGAGGGGCCGCCGACGCTATGCCCCCACGTGACGCCGGGTGTGATGTCACGCGGCTCCGGCCACGCCCCCTGCACCGTTTTCCAGGCCATTTCGGAGCCGTTCGGCACCAGAGAGGGTGGGAGGGCCCAACCCCACTCAGCGAAAGCGGCAGAGACAGCGACGGAAGAACTTCCAGGCAAGTCCTACGCCTTGAGGCCAAGCCCCCCCCCGCCCCAACCCCCGCGATGCTTCTGTCCCAAACTACTACTGAACTCATTCTTTGGACAAGGTATCTTCTTTCCTTATTTGCATTATGGATGGATATAGTGTTATTTTGCACAATGGTACATTACCTCTGCTTCAGCATTTACAGTTCGTGTTGTAACTCCTACTGTATATATTCCTCCTGCTGAATCTTCATGAATTTTTATGTTTGATTTTTTGTTTTTTGAATCAATATCACGTGTTGTGTCAAAGAGATCAAGTACTTCTTCATTATAAAGCTAGGTTTAAAAGAAAATATTGACAAAAATTATGATGTGCAGTTGAGACCAATACATAATCCAAAGTGTTTTTAGAATATTTATATGCTGCCATTCAACAAAAAAATCACTAAGCAATTTCCTAAAAGCCAATAAAAAATACAAAAGTCAAACAGCCTCTAGAAAAGATGCTATGCCAGGGTGAAGAGGGACAGTTGCTCTTCCGTTACTAAATATAAGAGAGCCAGTTATCAGGGGAAAGTGTTCTGAGGTTTACCATATTACAATGTAACTTTGTCTGCTATGTAAAATCGTCATTCGGAAGAAGATTAATGAACTGCAAACTTCCCAATGAATTATGCCAAATACTCTGGTGCACTGTTGAAAGAAAATGTTCCATGACAAGATGTAACCAGAGAAGAGGTGCTCAGAAAAAGGCATCATAAATGGGGTTGTAGGGAGTGGGAGTGTCTCAGTGCCATAATCTCTACCCAGATCTGAGAGTCCTCATACTTCTTGGGCATTCAATCCACTAACACTATGGCCTCAAATTCACTTCTGAATGCAGATTGGGAAGCAAATTACGCTCTTCCATAAAGTGATTCCCTGCATGTCCTCATCTCTCCAATTGGTTATATCTACTGCACTCTTAACCAATTTACACAACTACTGGCCACATTCTAACATTACATTCCACCCAGAACTGTACTCTGGGACAAATCCAGATTAACAGCAGAATCCTATGTAACTTTGCACTGGTGCAACAGCAGATGCATCGGTGCATTACACCGATGCATCTGCTGTTACACCGGTGCAAGGTTACACAGGATTGCGCTGTAAGGCTCATTTGCTCCTTGACTCTCCCCACCATAGAGCAACAACTGAACAAGGAGAGCCTATGCAAGCCTACAAATGCAAGGTATTCCCTGACCCTGAGAGAGGAAAGTTTCCTTAGGGCAGGAGGTCATCTGGCCATGACCACTATCAGACACTACAGTTACCTGGGTTGTAGAAGGGTAAAGAGCTAGAGGAGTAAATAAAGAAGATACTGTAGGATTTCTTTTGCATCCTGGAATCTTTCCAGAGGCATGCCCCCCAAAGAACAGTACAGGATGCAAAAGCTGTTCAGAGGCTTTTGCATGGGAAATGAGGCAGGAGAAGAATTTCCATAATCAGACCTTGACCGTGTAACTTCAGGCTGAAGAAATGTGCCTAACAAGTGTTTATTCCCTGCTACTAAACTTGAAGGGGCATTTCATACAAAATGGTTGTTTTCAGCCTGTCAATGAGTATGCATGCCACCACCCCATATATGAGAATTAAAACCTCCTAGAGAAAAAAAAAAAGACCACTCTTATTTTTGCTTCTTTAGTGTGAAGTTCGAAAAATAGACATTGTAAACACAAATCAGTAGGGTTTCTAGCCAATGCTGGTTTATTAAGCTTGACAGCAGCTGTTTTGCAAGCAACACAACAGTGAAAAGTAAGAAGCAACCAAACAAAAAAAGTCTCCTAAAGGTGACAATACAAAGAAAGGTCTATATCAGAACTGACAGCTAGGTATGCTTTATGCTGAGAGAGAAGATTGTTTTACACGTACTTAGTTGCAAGAAGTAAACACAAGATTGTATCATTCACAGTATCATATCTAGCACTCCAACTTGCCAGTCCTGTTAGTTACTGAAATATATGGGTAGAAATACATTCTGGTTGTTTGCTCATTCACGTCCTAAGAGTCTCTCTCTCTTATATATAAAAAAGCCTGGCAGCTATGAATAAAAGTACATTTCTTTTTCTATGGGGTAGCTTTATTAGGCTACTATTGTATAGAACACAATGGGACCTACTTCTGTGTAGACATACATAGGATTGTGTTCTTACAGCCCACTCCTGTGTAACTCTTGCACCGGTGAAACAGTAGATATACCGGTGTAAGTGCACTTATGCCAGTGTAACTTGCCGTACGCAGGACGGACACCGGCGTAACCCCCCTCGGACGCCGCACATGCGCAGTTCGGACGTGGGATGGATGAAGCTGCAACTCCGCCGATGCAGGGGGCATTCCAGCGAAGTTGCACTGGCGTCCATCCTGCGTCTGAACTGCGCATGTGCAGCGTCCGAGGGGGTTACGCTGGTGTCCGACCTGCGTCCGTCAGCATACGGCAAGTTACACTGGCGTAAGTGCACTTACACCAGTTACACAGAATTGAGCTGTTTGTTGCAGCAAAACAAAACAAAAAAACACCCTCAAATACAAGAACAAGGGTCTGGTAGACTAACAAATTCATTTCAGTACAGACTCATTATCTAAAAAGTACATGGGCCCCCATATCCATTGATCCGCTATCCATGGTTTCAGTTATCCATGAATCGCGGGGACACACACACCCCCCGCAGGCTTTTACTTTTTTCCCCAGAGGGGAGGGGGAGTCCCGTGACCCAGAAAAGGCTTCCGGAGCACGTTTTCAGGCTGTTTAAGCAAGAACACGGAGTGGTTTGCGTTTAATAGGTTTAAAAAACGTATTTTTAACATGTTTCTTTTTCAGTGTTCAAACAGTGGACCCTCGCAGATAACCGTTTCATACCCAAACTTTCAGATTCTTTCTTTGTGGCTTTGGTATCTACACCAGTCTTTTGCAGTTTCTGCCCTATCTCCTTCTGACATTTTTATTCCCCAAGAAAGGCAGGGCAATAAGACATTTGTTTCCCAGTATTATCATAATCATTGTTCTCTACTGCTGTAGAATTATCGTACATACAAATCTTCATACCCTCCAGTTCCTGGCATTTTCACTGAGTAAAACCTTATATTAATTTCATTCATTTCAAAAAAGACTACATCAGAGTTGTTCTCAATGTTACTCAACATTTCTAATTTTTTTCCCATTGGGAAAACTGAACATTGTTGTGAAAATACAGATTTTTCCCCCTAATTTTTCCAGTTCTTCACATCTCTGTGCTTAGCAAAAAGATAATTTTACATTTTGTATTGCTGACAGGTTATGGTTGGGGGTGGGAGATTCCCATCTCAAATGTACAGGAAGTCCTTACCCAGTCATTTAAAAAAAATGACTCCCTTTAGAACTGCAAACATGGAAGATACTAAATGACAGACAGATTACATTTCACTATCCTTATTCAATAACCTTGCCCTGTAAAGACAAGGAACAATGTACAAGTAACCTGATTAAACCGTCTTGTCTCCGACAATTGTCTGTACTTTAGGGGAAAAGACAATTTTTTCCACAGTGTAGGCATTATATACTTGTTTGCAATGGTATTTCTGTATACCAGGTTTTTGTATACCAAATAGAATACAAGTTTCTGACTCAAAATTTGCTTATTTTGTATCTTCCCACTCTCACCATCTAAAAAACAGATTAGCATACAGTATTCTATTGTATTAAGACTCAAGGCCAAAATGAGCTCCATAACATTCAATGCATGATTTAGCAAGTTTAAATTTGCCTCCATGACAGAATTGAATATGTACTTATTAGGATATATTTACTTTGAGAAACATTACAAAGGTTTACCTCTAGGAATTGTGCATTCACTTTAAATTCTGGAGGAGGAAGCCCTTGTTTGATAGCAGTGTGCTTTTTTTCTTCAATACATTTGAAAAGATGTTTCACAGCTCGCGGTATAATGCCCTGTTCCTCTTCCATTATGTTAACGTCAAATCCAGTTCCCATTGTATAGGTTTTCCCAGCTCCTGTCTAGATTTAAGGAGAGACCAATAAAAAATAATAAACAAAATGTGTACCACCACACAATCTTGCTCCAGATCAAAGTATGATGAAGCCCTGCTAAAAACTCTACTGCTAATGCAAGAACCTTTTACTCCAGCAGCTTATGTTGCATTTTTCTAAACATCTTTATTTGAAAAATAAATATTTCTAAAGTATTTAAACTGCTTGCATGACAGAAATTAGTAATAAGTGGAGATGGACATCCAGTTTCCCCAGGAATGGCAGACACTTCCTAGAGTCTACTAGAATAAAACAGATTTTATATCCCTAAACATCTTTTCCCAATCACCCAGTTCCAGAAACAGGATGCTTACACCTCACTAACCAGGACAGAAGCCTATGCCTAAAGAATCATTGAGACCTATTATCCCGAAACTCATACTCCATTCAGAATTACTGAGACATATTTCAAATTGACACCCACTGTTGCACCTGCATAGTCAAGCATTCATTAGATCAGGCCATCAAGGTGCTGTAGCTGCTGTTGATGCTTGCTCAGAACTTCATTTTAATCCCATACTTACAGCGCAATCCTATCCAAATTCCCGCACCAGTGTAACCAGTGGGGGAGTGCAGGACGGGAGGCTCTGGAGGGGAGGGGGGATTTAATCCCCTTTGAAGGGGATTTGAATCCCCTTTCCATTCTGGGGTCTCCTGTTCTCGCTGCACCGCTGGCTGCATCAGTGGGGGAAGTTGGATAGGATTGCACTTAGTCTCTATTAGAAACTGTCCTTCCTTCCTTCCTTCCTTCCTTCCTCCCCCCCCCAACAGCTGCTTTTTAGTTCACAGTCTCAGTATCCCAAATGTGTGCATGTGGCAGTGGGGCTGTTTCCCGATCCAAGTCCCACAGCCTGCTCCCAAATTCCTGCTTTCACCATGAAACCAGGCCATTCCTGGCATTAGGCTCCACTCCAACATAGCGAGGAAGAACTGCAGGCATGAGGTGGAGGATTCGTGCTGCCTGAACAGGCATCTGCTGTAGGGTGGCAGCCAGCTATCATCAAGCAGGCAAGATAGCCACTGGAGCTACTGGCACCTCCAGCACATTGCAGCAGCCAATCAGGGGTCAGGGCATAAAATTGTTAAACAGTTTATTTGGAAACATGCATAATGCTTACCTGACCATAAGCAAACACAGTAGCATTGTATCCTTCAAAGCATCCTTCAATCAGTTTTTCAATGCAGTGTACATAGATGTCTTCTTGCTGGGATTCAATATCAAAGACATAATCAAATGTGAAGGCCTTATCTTTTCCCAGGAATACTTGAGGCTCACTAGGTGTGACAGATGTGCAGATGTGGCATCCTTCAATCTTCTCTTTGGCTAGTTGAGGTCTGATCCTGGTTTTTGGAAAGGAATGGAAGGCTAAACATTACATCGTATAACACAACAGAGCACATTGCTGCTTTTTCCAGAAGTTACCCAATAAATTAGACCATTTAGGCTGGTCAGGATATGAACCACCCACAACTTGCACCAAGCTCATGCACACAAAGGGAAATACTGTAAGAAACCTCTAAATTTAAATGACCAGAGAACCAAGTACAGGCTGTTTCCATACAAGGCAAAAACTGTGCAATCCTCTTGAGAACCAGAAGACCTGAAGCAGCAAGATCACCTCCAGAGCCCATCCTAGACAGCAGTCCATTATTGATAAGCTGCAAATTTATAATTTGATTGCCCTTATCAGAAGAAAGGTGGGGTAAAATTTATTTAAATAAATGAATAAAAATAAATAATTTCAAGACAATGCAATCCATGAAGTAGAGGATGCAGCAACAGAAGCCCACTTCCTCACATCACCCTGAAGGAACTTATTTAAACCTGCAGAACTACAAGATAATTTGTGGGGCAATTTCTGAGGAAACAATCCCCAGAGATTCTAAGCATTTCTGTACTTGATTTTTGTTTTTACTTACAGCCCAATCCTATCTAACTCCCCTGCCCATCGATGCAGCTGCGCCACCGGAGCACATGTTGCATCCTGTGAGGGGGGGAGGAGTCCCGGATGTCTCCTCTAGGTAAGGGAACATTTGTTCCCTTGCCTGTGGTGCCAAGGGATCAAAACTCAGGGCACCAAACAACTCTTCTGCAACCATTCAGCTGCCAAATATGTATGGGAAGAGAAGTGTATTTAAGTCTCTAATATACTCTGTCCCTGCCAAGCTGCCCTTCGCTATTCAAAGCCTGAAACCCTATCCACAATTACGTAGGAATAACTCCTGTTGAGTTCAGTGGGACTTACTCTGGAGCGGACATACATAGAATTGGCTAATCACCAATCTACCAAGGTCTAAATCATAGCAGAAGCCTCACAAACCATATAGTCTCAATATTTTTAAACTGCAGAAGCCAGCCAAAGATAACTGTGCTCTGAATAGATTTGTTACAGTAACAAAAAGGGAGGGGGACAAACAATCATTCCAGTTTAGTTTTACAGAAGCCTTACTGCGAAGTCAAAAGTTTAAAAAACGTTTTCCCAAAGCTCAATAGCTCCTTTACATCTTCAAGGGGGAAAAAAAAACTCAGTTTGGTTTGGAATTATATGACTCAACACTGAGCTAACATAACATACATTGCAGGCAGGCATGTGTGTAACAAAGCTCCAAGAGATTTACAAAAAAAAAAAAAACACCTCAAAAAGCAGCCTCAAGAGGCTATAATTCTGAGCAGAATGAGCATGAGGGGGCACATAACCCTTTAAATGTTGTTCTTCCCACTCAATCCACACCACCGCAATCTTGCTATCTCCCACACACACACACACACACACACACACACCATCTCCACCCTGGAGTTCCAGGTGCACTTTCACTAGGGCAATTATACTCATCTGGAACCATATAGAGAGAAAAGCAGCTGGGGGGGGCGCTACTTTACGCAGGGACCAATTGGGAAACGATTCAACCCCTCTCCCTCACACCCTCTCCATTCAAAATTGCCGGTTCCAGAGGATATTTTCCATTAAAACCATTGGGACGCCATTACGCACATTTGGATGAAGTGTGTCATTTGTTCCTTATTTCAATAGTTACCAATTTATTGCATTTCAGAATCCTCAAAGACAAGCTTGTTTTTTCCATTATTTTTCCTCCATATATTATGTACAATGCAAATCACTAAATGTGGAAGGGTAATTGTTCTGACATACAAACATCACTACTACAGAATTGCTATTCATTTCAACAGGGCTTGTATCAGATTTCTACAGCACTATAGAAGCAGGCTGTGGTGCTGTAGGGATGGGGGCCTTGGCCCCCCTCATGGCTACATCACACCCAGTTATAGTGTTAACATTTTACAACTTATTTCCAAACTGAAGTTTGACTAGACACACATTTGAGAACAGCTAGATGCTCCCTGATGTTTGGAGCAGGAAAGACTTTCATGGGGTTAGAAAACACATATCACTTGACTTACCCACCCACCCCACTTAATAACGCAGAGGTGATTAAAAGCTATTACAGCTTTACAGCTACAAAAAGTATAGTCACACTTCATAACAGCCTGCACAATGGCTCATTGCCAGTTAATCCCTTTACAAAAAATGCTAAAGAAGCTGAAGTTTGCCTATGTCTTGAATGTAAACTGTGGTACGTGATGAAACCACGAAAAGTATTCATTGACTATTCTTAAAAACAATTTCTTTTAAACTGCAACACATTCTGTCAACCTGCCCACCAGGAAGACAAATTTACATTATGGAAGTCTACCTTCTCATTATTAACATCCAAGCAACTTTACATTGCAAGTGTGTTCTCTCTTCTACTAGATAGGGAGGGACAAAATGTTTCAAGACTTGCTTTTAGAAAATCTTATGCCCCGTTTACACAGCCCTCTTGCATGTGGCAGACACTGGTCATGACAACAGCCAGTTGCTGCTACCAGAAGTAGTATCTATAGATCACCCCTGCAATCAGGAGGCTGCTCTTGAGAAGTTCTTCCAGACATATGGGAGCCACTTATCTATGAGCAACTCCCACGCATCTGGAAGACTGTTTAAATGACCCAACCACACCAGCAGGGCCAGATCAGTCAATTAAGCAAGGGAAAAGCCTCTGCCTATCCAGGGGCTCCATTGTTCACTGTTAGTTCTGATTCACACATGCCTATTCTCTATACATCACATTACTGCTGAATGTGCACGTGTTCTGCCATCATTAAGAAGTATTCTGCATCGATACTTCATATTTGTATAGCATTTTAAAGCATTTCACATACAGTATATATCTCAAGTAATGTAATGTGGCAATGAAAGCTCTGTCTATGGTACTTAATCTATGACTGCTGTATCATATATGCTAGTCATTACTTGATGTTACAATCCAGGCGCATCGCTGGAGCGTGGCGGGGTGGGCCGCCGCGGGGTGACGCGCGCAAAGGGTGATGCGCGCACCCGCACGCGTCACCTCCGCGCCGCGCAACACACTTCCGGAGCTCCGCGGCCTTCTGACGAGGCCCAATGCGGCGACACGTTATTTATTAGGTTTTTCGCGCCTGCACAGAATGGTTCTGAGGGCAAAAGGGCAGCCCTTGCCCTCAGAAACGTTGTGCGCATGCGCGAAAAACCTAAAAGTTCACGTATTTCCGCATTGGGCCTCGTCAGAAGGCCCCGGACCTCCGGAGGACGACGACGCTCGGAGCCGGCAGCAGCTGACAGCAGCGGGGGTAAGCTGGGGCAAATTTCGGGGTGGGAGTGCACGGGGGTGGCGCGCGCGCGCCCCCGACTCAGAGCGGCGCACGCATAGCGACGTTAGTGAGAGGAAAAAGCATAGTAGGATGAACCACTGATGCTTGCTCATGTACACAAAGCCAAGGCTGAAATGACTTGACTGTTATTGCAATGCAAATGGTCATCAGAACACGCCTAGGTGATATTTTGCACCTGTCAACTGTTTACAGTTGCTAGCATGTGCTGTTAACTTAGTTTAATTTTAAGCAAATATTGTAACTGTCTGGACTATGCTTGGGGTTCCAACTAAAAGCAAAAATCAATCTCTTGAATATCAGACATTTATCTACAGCTGCACGACATATTTCAATATTTTAGAATTGTTAACTTTCAGTTAACAATAACTTTCAGTTAACTTTAATCTTTGTTATTAACATAAGGCCTGCTTCATATGGTCAACCCTCCAAAAATTTCAAGGGAGCAAATGTATTAATATTTATATATCACTTTCCAACAAACATGTTCAAAGCAAAATCAGTTAGGATTATAGACCAACAGTGTATATCCAAGGTTTTCCTCAGATTAAGTTCCACTGAATTTAATTAGACTGGACTTCTATGTAAACATACACAGGATTACAGATGTGACTTTTTCTGTACTGCATCAAAAGATAGGTAAGAAGGTAGGAAAGGAAAAAAAATGGAGTATATGCAATTTAGAGGTCGCTGTCTTTAATTTGGAAACAAGTAAGGGCGGCTCTTTAAGATGAACAGAATTTTATTACTGGAAAATGAATTTTGGTTTTATTTAGAAGATTTATCTCACACCTTTCCACCAGCTGGATCTTCAATACCTTACAAACACATTTGAAAGAAGTTGTTTTCAATGACAGCAGAGATGTGCTTCTACATGTAGATCTTCCCAGGCTATACCTTATGCTTACTCTGAAGAGCCAGGTTGGGGCTTGATGGAAGTTAACATCCTCACAGGAGGAGGGTACATGATAGAATTTCCCTCCTCCCCTACCAGTTTCCATGCAGTTCCAGTTGCCTGAGGCTTAGTATCCAAGCAAGGAGCAGGCCCTCCCTGGAAGCACCTGCCCATCTGGGAGCAGAAGGTCAGAACTGCTCCTGTCACACAGCTCTTCCCCCAGGCAGCTTTAATTATTTCATTTATATCATCCATATATAGAGGACAACCAGCTTTATGCTTACCAACTATACGGACAAGAGGAGGATAAATATGCATTTTTAATTTTGGCTCTATATTGGCTAGTTGCACTTTACTACCAAACCCATTAACTTGAATAAATTACCCAGGAAAATAAAACAGTTGCTAGACATTCTGCCACCCATCTGTCTTACATATGAGGCTTAAAGATAGAGATTGGTTTAAAAGAGCTAAATTAAGAACCTGGAAATCTACAAGCTGTCACTTTGAATCTGCAAATAAGAGAGAAACACAATCAGGCCATGTAATTTTAATTAAATGGAAAATATGGCTCTGGAGTAATTGGATTTGTGTGGCAACAGTTTGCGTTATGTTGCTGTCATGGGTTTGCTTTGCTTAGAGAGATTTGTTTTCTTAAAGTCATTATTCTTCTCTGGACCACTCAGACAGGCTTCTCTGCCCATTAACTTAATGCACAACATTCATATTTATTCTGCTGCACCATCGCTTAATAGGCATGCTCATTGTTTCCCTTCTACATTTTAATTTGGTTTTCTTGACCCTCCTGTCACCATCACTGGGCAGTTGCTAACGTTAGCTGGAGAGCAGTCAAGCTGTGCCTTTTTTGTTTCTCAAGAAGTCCTTTGGTCTTCCATACGGCACAATACAGACGGCATCCTCTTGCAGACTGACAAGGTCTTTTGTGTGCTTGCCAGAAAACATTTTTAAAAAGGGAAAGGCTCAGTGTTGGCTCTCAAGTAAACAGATCTCCCACTATGAGCAGGTACCTAGCTTCCTTTTAGAAGCTACACACAAATACAGCACATGAGAATCTTATTTAGCATTTCTGATTTATTTTTCCTGTTATCAGACAAGTGTAATATTCAATGCCTGTTTAAAGTCTTCCAGCAGCAATCATAATCTGAAGTACAGTAATACAAAATCTTACCCCTCCTTACAATTTGTCCCTTACTGGTCTCTGTTAGCAATTAGCTAATTAAGAATTTGGCACTAAACAGTCAATGAGTAAGAGAGTACAGTACAAAAGTCTTCCAGCAGCAATCATAATCTGAAGTACAGTAATACAAAATCTTACCCCTCCTTACAATTTGTCCCTTACTGGTCTCTGTTAGCAATTAGCTAATTAAGAATTTGGCACTAAACAGTCAATGAGTAAGAGAGTACAGTACAAGATACAACAGCACCATCCTGTCCTATTTACAAGACTTTTTTAAAAGGCGAACTAGAAAGAAATATTTTTATTTACTTACAAGTAATATTGTACAGTATTTGAAAAATACTCAATCCATTGCTTGTAATGAGGCAGCCCTAATGAATAGCCTCAAGGCTTGAGGGGCTTAGTTATGTGACCCAGCCTTCACTTGACCCTACTACCTGTCATTGACAGACTTGGAAAAAAACCACCAGAAAAAGATGCTCAAACATTGGCTGAAGGATATCATAAGATACAGTGCTACCAGGTCATTCATGTTATCAGTCACAGAAGGGACAGCATAGAGTAGCGTTTCTCAAACTGTGGGTTGGGACCAACTGGTGGATTGCGACCCGATTCCTGGTGGGTCGTGAGCAGAGCCTCCAATGAAAACACAGGTGATGGAAAAATCCAACTAATTGCCTCAAGCACCGAGGCTACTCAAAAATCAGAGAGCTGCTAATTGCCCTGCAAGGAGCTGAGCTCCTGCAGTTTGCAAGCTTGTGTAAATATAGGGAGCTAAACATTTGACCATCTTTTTTCTGGTGTGTTTTTTCCAAGTCCGTCAATGACAGGTAGTGAGGGCAGGTGAAGGCTGAGTCACATAACTAAGCCCCTCAAGCCTTGAGGCTATTCATTAGGGCTGCCTCATTACGAGAAATGGATAGAGGTTTTTTGTAAATGAATAAATAAAATGTATTTCTAGATCTTCTTTTTAAGTCTTGTAAAACTAGGTGGGTCCCGATTGTGTCATTTTAAAATGTTTGTGAACCACTGGGATAGAGTAATTCTCATTGTATTACTAGTCCAGAAACATTGAGTTGGTATACAGCCCCACCTACCTCACAAGGTTGTTGTGAGGACAAAAAGGAGGGGAGGAAATATGTACACCACTCTGAGCTCCTTGGAGGAAGGGTGGTATAAAAATGTGAAAAATAAATAAATAATCCTCGCAATAGTTAAGCAAAAGCCCCTTTTCAGTCAAAAACATTTATAGAAGCTGCTATAGAAAGTCTGAGCTTTGGATTGTGTGTGCATCTTACCATCATCCTCTTTTCCTAACTCACTCTGCACAGGTAAAAAGTACTATAGCAGCAAACCAGATCTTCCTGAACCCACTCTCCATACATGAACTGGAAGAAATGCGGATTGTAGATTCAAGAAGATGGCTACTGGATCATTCCCTATTTGCTATGTAGCGAGAGCACGGGGGCTTCAGAAGCATGCGCAATGCTGAGCTTCATGTACCTCACACAAGGAGGTAGAATGTCAGATGCACAGATGGGGCCAGAACGTTCAACCAAGTATTCAGCAAACATTAAGAGTGCTGAAACCCTCAGCTGTACTAAGCTCAATTATACCATATTACTAGACTGCAGCTGAAATACTATAATGTGAAGACATCTAAAAACTCTGGTCTGCCCAGAGATGTTTATGTTAATGAACCATTTTAAAAATGGAAATAAAAAATACTGTACTCATTTTCTAAATGCTATTACCAGGTTTACTTCATTTTTTCCTTCAATCTGTGAAATAATTCATTTCTATCACTTCATTCATTTGCTTGTCTTTGGTTGGTCAGCTGATTTGTCTGCCAGTCAGCTTTCATAAAGTGTTATATCTGTTTAATACTCCCTCCCATAAAAGCTCCAAGCCAAACTTCACAGGGGGAAAATGTTCCTTCATGTTTACTGTTGACTGTTTCAACAGACTGAACAGAAGCTGCACTGTTTTAAAACAGAAGGTAGACTGTTCACGCAAAGGCTGAATTGCTATGAGTTGGTAAAACCTAACTATGCAGCAGTAAAATGCCACTTCGTTCCAGGATCACAAAATAGTACAGACAGAAAATTATACACATGCCCATACTGTATTTGGGGCCGAGTTACATTTTTGAACTTTCCTAAGCAGCGGATTAGAACCAAGCAAATTGTTGTTAGTTACTAACTACACAGCATGTTACTCTCTGGAAGGGTTGGGAGTGGTATGCACAACAGGGAAAAAGAAGGTCATGTGCAATTCATTTTTGCAGTTGCTACAGGCAGAAGTCAGCACTGGTTTGACAGTAAGTCTATGCAATTCTTGCTTTCCTCTCTGTAAAACAGGGAGAGTCCAAATTTATTTTTATTTTTCACATTTTTATACCGCCCTTCCTCCAAGGAGCTCAGAGTGGTGTACATATTTCCTCCCCTCCTTTTTGTCCTCACAACAACCCTGTGAGGTAGGTGGGGCTGAGAGATAGTGACTGGCCCAAGGTCACCCAGGAAGCTTCGTGGATGAGCGGGAATTTGAACCTGGATCTTCCAGATCTAAGTCCGACTCCCAAACCACTACACCAGTTTAGGAAACTGCTTCTTTTCCTCAAATAAAGATCTGAACAAAATGGAATTGCAGCTCCTCAGAAAGTTACATGCAATTTTTCTCCTAAACAACCATTATGGGGGGGATTGGAGAAATAGTTTCAGCAAAACCAAAATTTTGCCTGGACACTAAACCTAATAACCACCATTTTATAGTTTAGCAGTGTGTTGGAAGACAAGTCAATTTGGAAAATGTTCCCTAAAAAGTTTGAAAACCACCATTATAGGGTACAGGGGGGAAGTTTCAGGTCTAGGCAAAATCCTATTCTTTCCATTTCCACTGTGTCCCTTAACAGCGCTTCCACCATGTGTGCCTATTAATTTGTCCTCCTAATTTTCAGGGTCCTGCACAAATCCCTTCAAATTATACATCTGAAAGTTGCTGCACACTTATCATGGGCTTCCATCTCTTCCCGTTGTTCTCTTATTGTAACCCCTCTGCAGGGCCTGCTAAAGGGGAACTAGGAATTGTGTGCAGAGCACTGAAAGAATGCTCAGAACAGCCAGACCCGAGTGCTGATCACTGAAAAAGTGATGCCTCTATTGACTTCTCTCTCCACCCTCCTGGCATGCGTGACAGGAGTGACAGAAAAGGGTTCGGCTCTGTGCCATCTTGAAAAGGATATTGTGGGAGAAGGTAGAAAGATGGGCTATCAAAGTGATAAGGGGCTTTTTAGTTTGGAAAAAAAAAAGGTGAGAGGGTGGGTTGGGAACAAAGAGTTGGAAAGAAAAGTTTATGGAATTAGACATGGTTTGGAAAGAAAGAACCTCAACAAAAGTCACAATATAGTGATCTCTCTACCATCCAGAAAAACACAACATCTTAAGGAAGTTTAATAAGGATAAGTTCCTCTCCCAGCTTCAATCCTTGGCATACCCAGGTAGGGCAGGAATTTCTGGTAAAAGACCCTGATTTAGAATCTAAGGCGACAATCGTAAACACTTTCCTGGGAATATAAGTCTCATTGAACACAGTGGGACTTACTACTGAATAGACATGCATAGGATGATACTGTAAATCTATGTTTTCAGAGAGTCTGTTACCAAGTGTCTTCCAGTCGCATCTGGCGGTGTTCCGAGGTGCAGGGAGGCCACATGCAACCTCCTCGGCACTTCAGAACGCTTCCAGATACAAACCGGAAGGCACTTCGTCGCGTCCAAGAGGTCATACGAGGCCCTCCAGTACAGGTCGACACCCACGTTGGGTCAAATCCACGGGTGCTGAACTCGTGGATAAGGAGGACCCACTGTATTAACCTGTAATGCGACAGGGTTAGGTGTCTGACACAATGAGGATTTTCTTGTAAGAATCTATTGCATGGCAAGCTTGAAGTACTAGGTTTCTATCTGAATTCCTCCAAACATGAGTTCATCAGGATATGGGCTGTACCACTGTCCTGTTGTTTCATAAGCCTCTGCACATTGCAGACATTACTAGAAATAATTACTTGTAGTGAACACATTCTTCATATATGACTGGACATGGTACACACTGCAGACCAATGGGAGTAGAGACGATTCAGAGTTTTGTTAATGTTTCATTAAAAAAGCCAACTAATACTGATTACGTCGTTCTTACATGCCACCTGCTCGTCTTGGTTGTGATGCATGAGCAGTACCTCACTTACTGCCTAGTGGTCAGCCTGGCCATTTTAAGATTACAGCAGTTATATATTGCTCAGGTCGTTAACTGTTCTGCACAGTGTGGGGGGGGGGGATTAGAGGGAACATGGATGGCAAGGAGTAGCATTTTAAAAGGCAACACTGCCAGCGTTAATCTTATTATTAAGGGAAGTTTCCCCCTTGGAGAAGCAAAGTAGGAAGGCAACCCTTTATAGGTAGAAGAACCCTAGTCTCAATGTCTGTTATCTGCAGTTAAAAGCTCTCAAGTACTGTAGAAGGGCTGGGAAATACTGTGCCCGATATAATCGAGACCTACTGCCAGTCAAAGTAGATAGTCTGACTCAACATAAGAGAGCTTCACACACAAGCCTCTTTTTCATTAAGCCAAGGAGAAAGTGGTGTTGGAAACAAGGAGCGTCTCTGCTCTAGCTGAGCCAATGTGAGGAAAGCAATTCTTCTGTATGTTCTCTGAGACCAGAATAAGTTCCCCACCCTTGCTGGAGGGTTCTTCGATTTCACAAGGGAACCAGGAACACAAGCTTGAAAACCTAAGTTTGCCATATTCAACACTGTTCAGTAACTTAGTTCCGCCTGAAAGGTTGGTTGATCACTTACTATTGCCAATGTAAATCATCACTGTACTTATTTCATGCGTTTAGTTTCAGATACAGAATGCCGTAGATATCCACTGTACCTCTCTCATTCCATGGCAACCTTTATTCACAGGTCTAGGTTCACCCACGTTGGCTCTAAAAGAAAACCCTTGTTCCTACCTCAACACATCAGTTAATTCAGGTTAGCCAGGGAGACTGCTTTATCTACTATTCCTGTTGCATATTTTCACTGCATTAATAGTCATTGACTGCATCTCTTCCATCCAGAGCCCTCTGACCTCCCAAACTTTTACAATTTTTCCCTCTCTATTCCCACGTATTCCAGTGGGATTCCAGTTTCATAGAAGAGTTTGCTAAAATAACTTTGTCTTTAAAGTGCAACAAGACTCTGTCTTGCTTTTGCTGCACCAGACCAAAACAGCGACTCCTCTGGAAGTAATATAATCTAGCCTCTCTAGGGTGCTGGAGGCATTAAGCAGCAAGTACAGAATACACAATTGTGATCTAAGTGCAGTACCAGGCATGGAAATTTAGCAACCTAATAATCACAGGTTTTGCTGTTATTCTAAAATCATGTTCTCTTTGATTTTACATGTGGAGTTTGTGATTTTGTGATTTGTGAAAAAAATGTGATTTTACATTTGAGAACATGTGGAGTTTGCAATTTGAGGATAACATCTGGCACAGATCTTCCTTCTTTGAGTTATTTTCCCAAGTGACACAATGATTTGGCATTTACTCCGGTATGCCCCAATAAACACATGAGTCCAGATATGGATGCAAAGGGTCACTTTATTGAAAATACAGGACTGAGTAAGAGCATTTGATAAAGAGCAGATCTACAGGCTGGGGTCAGGGTGTTACATGCGCACGTGAGAAGCGCTGAAGTGGGGGCATACATCCTAAGGACTGCCCAGGTGGAGTTACAACCCTGACTCCGAGTCGTCGCCCCTCCTCTGAGGAAGCCAGCTCATCCACGCCGACCCCCAGTGGGTCAGGGCAGCAGGAACCGCTGCACCGCCCTGAGCCGGCGGGCACCTAGGGCAGCTCACGTGATCCCAGCCAAGGGCCCACACACACAATTCCCTGCGCCGGAGGGCAACTGGGAGATGGATGGTGGGGGGGTGCATCCCTTAACCTTGCTGCCCTCGAGTTCACTCTATCAGCCCAGCTTCCAGCCTTCTTACCCATGACCACCAGCCAATTAGTGACCGGTTAGAGAAAGAGATGACATAGCCCCCAATACAGTCAGAGGTAGGCGAAAAAATTGCACACCTAGGCCAATCGGGTGTGCAGAAAAATTCCTACCCGGCCCCCAACAGGGCGGCCAGCATAGCCCAGACTGTAACCTAGGGAGGGCGGGTGGGTTAAACGTTGTTGCGCTCCCAGGAACAGGAAGGATTGTGGCATGGAGCCAACCTAAAGTTCCTTGGCTCCACCCACACTCTTTCCCCAAAGAAATCAACAGGGGGCGTCATCTCCCCCACCCCTCATGTGCATTGGCGCGACGTAGCAAACCACGAGCATCGCCCGAGGGGATGCAAAAGCAAAACCTACATTTTTTTTTTTAGATTGTGAGCCCTTTTGGGACAGGGAGCCATTTAATCATTTGATTTTGTCTGTAAACCGCTTTGTGAACTTTGTTGAAAAGCGGTATATAAATACTGTTGTTAACAACAACACATTGACTAGTACATTCAATAACTGGCTTGGTTCCACCATCTCTCTCCCATGAAACAAGCGACACATTCCAGACCACAAGACATTTAGCATCTGAAATGTCCAAGTCTAAAACAAAAGCTTTGCCATGGTACCAGAGAGCGATATTAGTCCCCTAGCTAGCCTTTGTCTATTACTGTTTCTTGCCCACAAGCGGACCGATTCAAATATTAGTGCTCTACTCGGAGGATAATATATAGCCTTCCTTTCACCCCCCTTGGAAATAAAAATGATAACAATCTGAGCCCAATACAAGAGTACTGAAGCACATGTATGTTCATCACTTACACGTAGTAGATGCTATGCAGAAGTTAGATGGAGTTGGGACTACCATACTGGAGATATGGCAGAATCGTCATCACTGAATTTCAAAAACAAGGAACATCAGAGCCATCAGATCTATTTTACAGCGGTTTCCCAAAAGTAAAATATAGGTTCTCTTATGTTGTCAAGCTCTGAAGGGAGTCTTACATATTATGAAGTAATCCACACAAATTAGTTACACATTTCCTCTACTTCTGCTGTAGCTTCATGGATTTTATTTGTACAAGCTCTTGATGTGAAAAGAATGGGCACATTTCGACTCTGCAAGATCACTTACACACTTCACACGGTGAAAGGAAGCATTGCACTCACTTGCACTCTGTCACTTCAATTCAATGTACAAAGCTGCCTCAAGCAAAAGGAAGAATTGGAAACCCCAGGTGATTTACTATTTAGGTTAACAAAAAAATTTCTTCCTAAGTTTATGTTTTACATAAACTCAGATAAACATTACAGACATATGTTGATGCATATAAAGCACCTATAATTCCATGCATCTCCTAGTTTGGCGTTTTTCAACCGGTGAGAGGTGTACTACATGTACCACCAGTGATACGTGAGGTGCTGTCCAGTGTTACGCAGCCCGACGACCAGCTTCCAGACCAAGTGCAGAGCATTCTGGGGCATTCTGTGCCTCAACCCCCGCCAAGGGAGCAGGGAACCGGACCACATTTCAGCTCCCAAGGGATGCCCGGCAGCTGGCATCTGCTTGCCCAGGCAATCCCGCAGCAGCGACAGGGGAGAGACACAGGGCCCAACTGCAGGCCTCACGGGTGGTGGCAGGAACATGGGGAAGATGGAGAGGGGAGGGGAGGTGATGGAGTGGGGCTCTGAGGCGCAAGGGCAACAGGAAGGGGAGGGCTCCCGGGGAGAACCGATAACCTTTGGAATTTTAGGTATTGGTGGTACTTTAGACATGAGAAGTGGTACATCAGGAGAAAAAGGTTGAAACACACTGCCTAATCAACTCCAGCTGGGCTGATTTCATAATATGTACATCCAGAGAACACGGGGCCAGACTGAACTGGATAGGTGAGCCCAGTACTGGAAGTCACGAGTCAACTGACAATCAACCCAAGGACAGAACCTCTCTCTTATAATAGTACAGAGAAATTGCTTCAACTGTGCAGTGAACTGATCCACATGAATGGCAAACCATAACAGTCTCCACCTGTAACACTTTATGACTATCATGTGGAAGGATGCTTTAATGACTGGCCCCTCAGGGATGGATACAGGTTTGCTTATCTTATGCCAGATATACAGTATATATTTTATACACACCTGTTCAAAAAGTGTGGTATTATCGATTTCACATGCAACAGCCGGTGTGGGTGGGTGGGTGGGTGTGTTTATTCTGGTGCATCCAAACTGAAAGATTTCATGCAGCAGAGCAGTTATTTTCTCATAATTGGTGGAACAATTCTTTCCTTATTCACACAGCTGCAGCCAGTTCTGTGCTCTGCCAGTCTCTCTCATCTCCAGCTCATCATACAAAGCAGCAACACCTGATCCTAGCGTCTTGTCTATCAGCTGAATGCCTTGCTGCTGCTCCTCGGGGACAGAGAGAAAGGTCTGTCTCAGGCTAGCTTTTGCTGGGTCAAAACCCATTGCTTTGTTTAGCCTGAATTAAATCAGCTGATCCTAGCTTTTTTGACAGAGAATGGTTCCAAATCATGCATTTCCCAGCTGTGAGGAAATCATTAAATGCAAATTACTTCTGGCTTGGCTATACAATGGTGCCCATAGAAGCACCGTGAATGGAAGTGGGGCAGGGGTGTGTGTGTGCATTTTATTGTGAGCCTCAGATTTACTTTTATAGGTAACATTTTTGCAGAATCAGGTCTCAAAAAAGGGATAACAATTATTAAAATGGATAAACAGTGCAAGAGTTTCCTAAGCATTTTATTAAAAATCCTAAGCATTTTATTTAAATGAAGTGGGTTTTATGCCACAATTGCAGGTAGGCTAGCTTGACAAGAACTTTACAAAGTGCTTTGTTCCTTTCTTTTGATTATTATTACATAAACTTGATGTATCGTGGCTACCATAAAATAGGTAGTCATGTCCGTCCACATTAGAAGACCCCGAAGTCAAAATCTAGTAATACTGTATTAGGTAAAGGTAAAGGTATCCCTTGACAATTAAGTCCAGTCGTATCCAACTCTAGGGAGCGGTGCTCATCTCCGTTTCAAAGAGCCAGCGCTGTCCGAAGAAGTTTCCATGGTCATGTGGCCGGCATGACTCAACACCGAGGTGCATGGAACGCTGTTACCGTCCCGCTGACGCGGTACCTATTAATCTACTTGCAATTTCTTACTTTCGAACTGCTAGGTTGGCAGGAGCCATCGTACGGATTCAAACTGCCGACCTTTCGATCGACAGCTCATGGTTCAGTGGTTTAACCCACTGCGCCACCCGCTGGCTCTAATACTGTATTAGGACTAACCAAAAATGACACAAAATCCTGTGCAGTGAGCTTTCAAATCGACAAAAACCCTTAATCAGACTGAATGTTAAGCAAAGCAAAAAGGGATGGGAGAACGGGGATAGTGTAATAGCTCCCAAAATCTGTTTACAGGAGTCTTTAACATGGACTACAGAAGGAGTTATACAGGCCCATGTTGGTTAGCCCAAGTGATAGAAAGTAATTTTATCTGGCATTCACGGGTTCTGGGATCAAGATAGAATCACAGAACGTTACAGTTAGAAGGTATCTTGGAGGCAATGTAGTCCAACCCTTGCTCACACCTATGACTGTCTTAACTGAAGTGCACATGCTACTTGGAAAGCACAGAACAGAAGTAGAAGAGCAATAGTATTTGTACATGCAAAGCTGAAGACATTTCAGGTGTTGCACTAGGCAGAAAGTTAATAGAAGAGACAGTCACAGTTTTACCTAGTAGTTAGGGGAGCACTTCCACCCCCCATTAAAGTTTCATCCATGAATGTCTTTACAGAAGTGTTTTTTTCCCCCACCAAACTATCCATTTGGTTTTCTCCCTTGCAAATCAAACAGAAGATGCAACAAGAGATGATTAAAATAAATTTTGAACACTATTATGAGAAAACTCTGCACACCTTGGTGAAGATTGTAAGAACTTGAACGAAAGCAACAACATAGAATCCAGAGGCCAGAAGGATGCAAGGTAACAATGTTCATATATAAAGGGCTGGCAGCAACTACTTGCCAGCAACTGGTGGCAAATAGGCATTAGTAGGCCACCAGTAAGTCCTGATGTGATGAAACACTACTTGGAGCCTCGTGGCATAGGTCACAGCTTTCCTTTGAGACTCTTCTCCCTACTTCACTGTCTGGCCCAACAGCTTTCAGGTTTTCTACTCTTTCCACATGACCCTCTTTGCTGAAGAATCTCTGCACCACAAGTCATCATTTGCCCTTCTTGAAAAAGGATTGCATTGACTCATGTACTGTATGCGATACAAACTTCTTCTCAGCTTTGCTACTAGCTATTCAGTCCTATTCCATTTGTTTTCTTTTCCACCATTTCTACGCAAATGCCATTTTATTGCTTTCAGCCTAATCTATCAAGCCCATTTTAATTTGTATCTGCCATCTGAAACCACGCCCTTTGTCTCACCTAATCTACAAATTTGTTAAGTATACTCAGCTCAGTAATTTCCAACTTTAAAGCCTGAAATATGAACACTATAATTTGACACTTGTAGCGACAAGATTGTATGACAGAGAGAAAAAAGAACAAAGAAGGATTATGAGAGTCTGACATTCGTTTCATTACCTTAAGAGCTATTTCTTAGAGGTGATCCATTGGAGTCAAACACATAAATAATATTTATGTAAAAAGATGGAGACTAAGAGTCCCATATTCATGACCAAACATCACTAATGTTATACATGAACAAAGGAAAAGATGAAGTTCCCTCCCTTCTGAGACTCTAAGAAACAGGTATTCTTAATACTGGACGCTTATAAACAAGCGAAGCTGCCTTATCCCGTCATGCTGTTGGTCCATCTAAACCAGCGGTCGCCAACTGGTGGTCCGTGAGAAAATTTTGGTGATTCATGGGCCATCGCTGCTGTTGCCCCCCCACCGCCGCTCCCCCCCACCGCCGCCGCTCTTCGCCCCGGCCAGCTGCTCTTTGTAGCCGGCCGGAACTATCCCCCGTGTCTGTTGATGTATTGAACATGTATTCAACAGGAACACACAGTGGTTTGGATTTAAAAGGTAAGGGGAAAAAGTAAAAAAAAACACAACACCCACTGTTTTCTTACCTTTTAAATTCAAACCGCTGTATGTTCCTGTTGAATATACATACTTATATCGCGCTCCAGAAGGCTCCTGCGGCTGCTCGACTCCCCCCTCCCAAGATCTTTGTTTAACCGCCCCCACCGCCATTTTGCAGTCCAGTTGATGAGCATAACGTTTCTACTAAAAAAACAAAACAAAATTGATTCCCACAAGCCTGAAATTCATCTATCCCTGCTGTGTCCATATCCTAAATATAGAAGGGTATATACACGGGGAAAAAAATACTTTATTACCAAATTCCTTTTTGTCCCCACCCCTTATATTGCTAAACAGGCAGCAAATGAATCAAACTCCAATTCTGCTGGGTCCCCAGCAGAATTATGAGAAAAGACAAGCTTCCCCAGAAAAATTAGAATCCTAAGCCTTGCCCATTCTTCTCTCTACCTTTGGAAAGGGACAGCAGATGGAATTGGGGAAGCCATCTGGATTGTTGTCTTTGAATCTGCTAATGAGTTCCAGGCATCAAAACGTATATCACATATAAACAAAAGGAACAGTAGAACCTTACAACACAAAGATCACTTAAAATTGTCCCACATCATTCGTGGTATGCTGATTTGAATAAGTTATTTTTCACTGAAATATATTTTGATAGTTCCTTTGATAACATTAGGATTGAGTGTTTCTTCAGTCTTGGATCCTACTAGCCTCCAACCTTGCTCCAGAAGCAGGCTTGGAGCTTCCGTCACTCCCACCCCCCGCTGTAGAACATGAGAAGATCACACAAAACCAATAATATTTTTTCTAAGATTCTAGTACTGCCAGGTTTCAGTGTTGCATCACTTGTTGCATCACAAATGACCGTCACAAGATGTTTGCAATTGTTTAACTGGATTCAGAAAGTCAAGGGCACTACAAGAAAATTCTGTCGAGGATGAGGCCCAAAGCTTTACAGTTCTTAATGTCATTCCCCTGCACCCAACTTCCCTGCTAGCCTAGTGAATTAGAAGTGCAAATGTTCCATCTGGGAAAGACAGACTGCAAGGTTCCATCTCTAAGCGTTTTAAGGAAAGGATTACTGAAGTAAAATGATCAACAAAACCAATGCAGAATTTATGTGCATTAACTGAGTGGTATACCCTGTATTTATTGGCGTATCAGACGCACTGGCGTATAAGACGCACCTTCCTTTTGGCCCTGGGTTTCAAGAAAAAAAGATTTAAAGCATTTTTGGGCCACTTGGCCACTTACTGCTTGGCTGCTTAATTAGCTAATTTACATAAATTGCACAAAAATACCAGGATCTCTTTTAAAACACACAGCAATAAGACACATGAACAAGATGCACCAGAACATAAATCCCAAGTACAAAAAAAAAACCCAGACTCAACTCTTTTCCCCCACCCCACCCATGCACAGTTTCCAAAGTAAACATAAAAGTACAAAAAATACCCAGACTCAACTCTTACCCCACCCCACCTATGCAGTTTCCAAAGCCTCCCCAACTAGGCCCAGTTCAGAAGCTTACCGAAGCTGCATTCAATCCAAGGAGAGCTGGGAAGACCACGCCCTCTGCAGCTCAGCTGAACTTAACTGAGGAGCACAGCGCCCTCTGCTGGCTGCTGAGAAGCTCAACTCATGCACGTGCATAAATTAAACCCAACAAACAGCTGTAGATCGGATAGATTAGTTAGAGAAGAAAGCACAAGGGAGCTCTCCGGCTTCGGAAAAACGCGGTAAGCCCGAAAATGCTTTAAAACGAGCAAGGGGGAAAAGCGATTTTTTAGTATTGGCATATAAAACGCACCCTACTATTTTGGGTCACAAATGTAGACAAAAGGTGCATCTTATACGCCAATAAATACGGTAATCAAAGATCTGAACTGTAGACAAGGAAGTCAAAGCAGTATCTTGAAGTCACAATGTTAACGTATCAAAAGTGCTGGACTGGAAAACAGAATTTCAAATCCCTGCTCAGTGGTGTAGCTGAATTGGATGGCCATGACTGTCCCTCATACTAACCTACTTTACAAAGGTTGTTGCAAGACTAAAGGCCAAAAACTTCACACAATGTTCAACGTTTCATTGTTAGGATCACAGGAAGCTACCACACCAAGCCAGACAACTGGTCCATCTAGCTCAATAACATCTATTCTGAACAGCAGGGCTCTCCAGGATATTAGGCCAGGGTCCTTCCCAGGCCTAGCTAGCTAGAGATGCCAGGGATTGAAGGTGGGATGATCTTCATCTCAAACATGCGCTCTATCACTGAGCTACAGCCCCAGCCCCACACACGGTCTATTTGAAAAAAACATGAATGAATTTCACAACTGTTACAATATCCCACACTTTAATACACCATTCTGCTATTATTGGTGCTGGGTGTCAACTTTAGAAGAACAGCAGCATAAGAAAACAGGTTAAGAACTCTTCCCTCCCTCCCCCCCCCCACACACACACTGATCTGCTTTAGTTGGCAGCCATAATGGCTGCATTTGTTAAAAAAATGTGTCACAGACAAACTGTGTGCAAGTGATCATTACACACAGTTTGGGGAAGGAACTGTAAGCTCAGTGGTTCAGAAACCTGCTCTGCACGCAGAAGGTCCTGGGTTTAATCCCCATCATCTCCAGGCAGGGTTGAGAAAGGCCCCCACATGAAACCTTGGAAAAGTCACTGCTGGTCAGTGTAGAAAGCATTGAGCTAGATGGACCAACGTTTCATCTAGCTCAATTGATTTAATATAAGGCAGTTTCCAATGTTCTTATGACCGAGCAAGATAAAAACATAAATGTTTTGTCTGGTCACTGTAATAGGTTTTCTAGATTAGAATATTACACATCAAGTTTCCTACTTGTTATGATCTATGGGCAAGAGTGGCCAAACTGTGTCTCTACGGACAATTCTTCTGCAACTCTTGAGCAAGAAAACGTGCCCACAGACTTTGTGGCTCCCAACGTCCACCCTAAGTTGTCAATAAATCAGTCATTGCCGCCTTCATTACCAGCTCTATACAATACATACAATTTTACTACTGGTAGTATCATATTATTTCTGCATGTATAAAGGCTGTATCATGCGTCATTCGGCTCTTGAACATTTTAATGTTGTATGGGGCCAGAGGGTCACTCCATTCTGCGATACAGAACTAAGAGTGGTGGATGGAAAATGCATGCTAGGTTCTAGTTCAATAATTATCAGCTTGTCATATCAAACTTCCCTACATCAAGAAAATAACTTTGAATACCTCCCTGGCAGAGGAAGCAAGAAGGGTATTGGTTCTCAGACAAGAACCCCAGTAGGAATGGCAAAGACAAACTATAAGCAGACTGTGGGAACCACTGTACTATTTGAAGTCTTAAAAGTACGAGTTCTATCAAACCATTTTTAACAATCTTGAAGTTCTCAAAAGGTAGCAAGGTTAGCTTTATAAATGGTTTGCTAACCTTTTAAGATATCATTCAGGAGTTCTCAGTTGCACCTCAGTGTTTGTTCTACAAAATGCCATCCTTGCCCAAGCTTTGAGTATATTCTAAAAAGCTACTCATTACCTCAGTACTTTACAGTCCAGCCAAAAACATGCTGACTGACAGTCTTAAGACCACTTTTTTGCTCTTACAGAAATACACCCATAATCAACTTCTAGTCAGGTTTGGGGGGGGGGTTCTGGAGGGGGGACGGACACAACATATGAAACACAAAGATGGCAAAAAATGTCATGTCATTTCTAAGCTAAAATCTGGGCCTCCCTATAGAGCCGATATAAAGGACTGTCCTTTTCATCCTTAGACTAAGTATCCCTTGCTATCTTCCATCTATGCAGTCTTCCCTTGTTTAATGCCATTGCCATGGTGACACCTTTGAAATCTAATTCACCGGCCATTCATGCTGTGGTAACTCTGTTTCATTCAATAGATTTACATCAATGACTGGAAGACTAGACTCTGGGGATCAATCAGTCTTTAAAAAAAGACCTGAAATAGAGGAACTTTAGTCGAGTAGAAAAGTTGGTGGAGACACCTGGAGCTGGTGGAAAATGGTGGGGACACCTGGAGATGTGGAATGAGGTCCTATCAGTAGGTCAATAGCACCCAGCTCAGTTTCTCCTTTCCATCAAATTTGGGTAGAGCAGAAGGAATGCTAAACCGGAATCTGGGATCAGTAATTAATTGGCTATACTGTACAGCAGGCTTCCCAAACTGGGGCGTCGCGAAGCCCCAGCCAGGAACAAAGGGTTGCTACACCCTTAAGGGGTGTGGCGACCCGCAGCGACATCGATGATGCATCCAAGATCACGCCACCACCGCCACATATGAAAAGTGCCTTACCTTTGTTGGTGGCTTTGGAGGGCGTCTGGGGTGTGTGGGGAGCCTGAGGACCCCTCTGCAGGCCTCCTCAAGCGTCAGAGCGGCCCTCCAACGCAATCGTGGCCCAATTCCAGTTTTACGGCAAAGCCGGAAGTGGGCCGCGATCGCATCGGAGGGTCGCTCCGACGCTTGGGGAGACCTGCAGAGGGGTCCTCAGGCTCCCCACACACCCCAGAGGACCTCCAAAGCCACCAACAAAGGTAAAACAGGCACTTTTCATCCATGGCGGTGGCGCAATCCTGGAGTGCCGTCACTCCTGGGAAGGACCCGCTGCCACTTAGGGCAGCAGAGGTTCTTCCCAGGAGTTTGGGAACCACTGCTATACAGTATATTCAAACTCAAACCAAGTAAGTGATAGATCTTACTGAGAAGGCGGTACTCGTTCTGGACAGTGTTGCATTCACCCAAAAGAATCAGGTTCACAATTTTAGAGTGCCAATAGATTCAACTTTGTCACAAGAAGTCCATGCGGTATCTGTGGTCCAAAGTTTAACCAACTGAAATTGGTGTGTCGCTTCCAACTCTGATTATCCACATTCTAGTAATCACTGCAATGCATTACACATGGGGAAGCACCTTTGAAGACTTCTCAATTAACTGAAGTTTCTAAGAAAACAGATGCTAGGTTGTTAATTAGTACTAGCCAAAGGGGAACACATCTCACTGGCTGTCAAACAGCTACACTGACCAGCCCTCTCCTGCACTGCCTGATATAGGGCCCGATAATCAGGGCTGCAGAGAGCATGGGGTTGCTGGGGATAATTCCCCAGGGCCCAACATTAAATCCCCCCCCCCCAGTACAGTTGCCACTCAGACTTTGAAGTTATCTGGTGGTGGACCTACCCTATAGGAATGAAGCAGGAACAGCCAGTGCAGCTCCCAAATACCCCAAAGCATGTTGCTTCATCCGGGAACGGGGAGGATCTGGCGCAGGCACTAAAGGGTTCTTGTTAAAAATCTTCCCTGGGGCTCACCTAACCTCCCTGAAATCCTATGGATAATTGTTTTAGACTCGACAGGATATAGATCCAGCCTCCATATTCAATTCACAACCAGTCAGACACTGAATAAGAATGCAGTCTGCAGAACCAAGATCAGAATACAAAGTGAAATATAGCTGTGCGCCATACCTGCATACAGACAGGCAAGCTACTCTCTCTCTCAGCTTCAGCTCCCCAGCTGCAACATGGGAGTAATACCTAACAGATAGGGCTGTTGTAAGAATGACATCAAGTTAACACACCTGAAGTGCTTTGCACATTCAGAAATGCTAAGTATTAGAACCTCACTTCCATTTCCATGGCATCTTTTCACCAATCATATAAAGAAGAGGAACGACAAGAAGAAATAAGAACATAAGAAGAGCCTTGCTGGATCAGTCCAAAGGCCCATCTAGTCCAGCTTCCTGTATCTCACAATAGCACCACCAGATGCCTCAGGGAGTACACAGCCAACAAGATAACCCGTTTCCTGTTGTCACTCCCTTGCACCTGGCACAGAGAAAACCTACTTCTAAAGCCAGGAGGTTGCTTATGGCTTGTAACCTGTGATGGTCTTTTCCCTCCATGAATCTATCCAAACCCCTTTTAAAGGCATCTAGGCCAGCTGCCATCACCACATCCTGTGGCAAGGAGTTCCACAGATGAATTACACGCTGAGTAAAGAAATATTTTATTTTGTCCGTTCTAACTCTCCCTCCACTCAATTTTAGTGCATGTCCCCTGGTTCTGGTGTTGTGCGAGAGGGAGAAGAATTTCCCTCTTCCCTGGGAAGAAATCACATGGAAGACTTATGACAAGTCCAACTGAACACAGGCTAGAGCTCATTTTAGTGCCTAGTCAACAGCAGTGATGTCAGCAGATAAATCTTACGTTTTTGCCCCCACTACATCAGCAGTGTCATCAAGAGATACACTGAGGGACTTTCTATATTCTGGACCCCAAGGGAAGAAGGAAGGAGTACTGGTGGCCTGCTGTGACCAATCTGGAAGACACTTTGCTGATAAGTTTGCATTCGTCCCAATTTGGATTCCACATTGAATGTGGTCTAGAATGATTCTTAGGTACCTTGCTTGGCCAATTTTGTAGGACGTTCCAGTCTATTCAACCCAAAGATGTGAATAGGTTGCTCGGATGACTTAGGCTGACCACGTACCTGTTTGATTCTTGCCCATCCTGGCTACTGAAAGCAGCTTGGGGCCGGAGGAAGAGCTGGCCAGTGGAGATAGTTAATGCTTCTTTGAGGGAAGGGGAAATCTCAGGTGCCTTGAAAGATGCTTTTGTAAGACCACTGTTAAAAGAAACTGGCCCTGGACTCCACCACCCTAGATAATTTTCAGCTGGTTTCCAAATTGCCAGTCTTTGGCAAGGTTGCTCCACGGTCTCCTTGCCCGCCCCTTGCCCCACTGTAGCTATGCAAGTGCCCACATTGAACATTTGTAATGCGCATGTGAAACTTAGACAGTTTTTCTGTCTTTTTCATGTCATGACAGTTGTGGTATGTCAGTACATTTAAGAATAAATCAGCTTTACTTTTGCACCATCCTTTTTGAACAACCCTGTATATTCCTTTGGGAACAGAAGGTGCAGAATAAAATATTTTAAATAAGCAAAAAGTCTACTGTCTCTAGAAAATAATTAGATTGCTGTTTCAGCACTAAATCCTACAAAGATTTAATTCCCTTTGAACAAGTGGTGTAGTCACTGGATTACACATACAAATCCCTTCTCCACTGACTGATCAATAGTCTGTTGATCCAAGTATTCACAAATACTCACAAACGATATTCACAAATGATACTTAGAACAGTATTTGAATACCCTAGTTTTGCAAATCAAAAAGAACAGCAACAGCTATCAGAGTATATTTGATTTTAAAATAACTCATCTATTCTTTACTTCAAACAAGAGGAGACACCCTAAAGCCATTACAGTAAGTGCAGTAAATCAGAAACATATCCAAACTTTTCTAAAACAAAACTTTGTATTGCTGTTATTGTGATTTAATGAATGTTGTAAACTCCCTTGGGTGCCCCAGTAATTGAGAGGAAAGGTGGGGTAAAAAAGTTTAAATACATACATACAGTATTTGTATCATTTGGTTCTTGAGAGTAGGGCTCAGTAGCTTTCTGTTGAGAAACCCTCGGAAAATAGCAGGATTTAGATTTTTTTTATGCATGTTAATAAAATTTGATTCCTGAACTATGTTCATTGAGGATAAACCTAATCAGTAAGAACACTGATGGGCCTGCAGTGACTTTGACCAAGATCATCCTTTTATTCATACTGCTCTGTACTGATGTATAATTTGAATATCAATAAGTTGCTTTTCCAAAACTTCGCACAATCCAAAACTTCGCACAATACCTAACATGACATAGTAGGAGAAAAGATGTTCCAATTTTTCAAATCATTGCAACCCTTAAGCTATCAGCTTACACACTCATTATTCTAGAATATTGTGCATAATTATGGGGTAGTGAATGGTAAACTGTACTAGATATTCCTGTTGAGTGAAGCAAGAAAGCCCTGAAAGGCTTTTGGGCAAATAATCTTAGCAACAAATGTCAAACTCCTCAAAACAATAGTCATTCACTGTAGTCATTCCCTAATGTCAGAGAAGCTTAAAATGACGACTTGATGATGAGCCACAGCTTCAACTAAAAGGTTTGCCATTTCCTCTCTGTCTTTGATCCTGTCCAATTCTCAGTCATTAACGTTTTAAGTTACCTGTAATAAAGTTGCTCTTATGTTATCTGGACATTTAAAATACAATGCTAGCTTTGGTAGATGATGTTCGTTTTTAATCTAAAAACTGGACACCTGCAACATGCTAAGTGTAATCAAGTCTTGATTGTTATTTTTCGTATGATAGAAATTGTAAAAATTTGTAGCAAGATCTTTGTGTTTGTCAGTCCAAAGTGTGCACTCTCTGGTCTAGGAATCAACTGCTATAACCAAGCACTCAGAATAAAACAGGGCCTCCAGAAATTCAGTAAACTATGTGATCAAGGTCCCATTCATACATACCCCACAGTGGCATGGCAGCCACTTCCCTACATGATATGTTCCCATAAGTTGTGGCATGTATGTGAATACTGGCACCATGTGGGACATACCAGCTGCATGCATCTTTTACTTTTTTTTAATTGACACACTATGACTCAGTGCAAGATGCTTTTGCATGGAAGGAGGAAATTACAAAAACATTGTGTGATATACCAAGAGAGAGGAAAGTTCGCAATCTTGATTGCCATGTAGTAGATTTCAGACATGCTCAAAGAACTCTTTGGTTTGTAAACCAAATATATTGTTCCAATACTAGCAGCAGCAAATAAATCATTAAGGAATTCTATTGCTGCTATCCAATACACACTTTCTTAGGAGTGAGACCCACTAAACAGTAGACAAGCATAAAAGGTAAAGGTTCCCCTTTCTCAAAAGCCAGTAGTTACAAACACTAGGGGCGTTGCTCATCTTCGTTTCAAAGCTGAAGAGCCAGTGCTGTCCAAAGAAGCTTCCATGATCATGTGGCCGACATGACTCAACAGTGAGGCGCACGGAACGCTGTTACCTTCCCGCCGAGGCGGTACCTATTAATCTACTTGCAATTTCTTGCTTTCGAACTGCTAGGTTGACAGGAGCTGGGGCTGAAGACAGTAGCTCACTCCGTCATGTGGCACTCGGGTCTCAAACTGCTGTCCTGCCTACCTTAAATTTATGGTAACTCGAGACTTACGTAGGTTGGGGACCTGCTGTATAACTACTGCCCAACTACAGTGTAAAATCCTTTATGGGGTCCAAGATCAATGCACATGAATAAGTGACAGGGTGGATGTGATCTCACATCACTGAAAAAACATTAAAACAAGTAGTCACTGAGCTCCATCTCACTGTTCACTGGGTGTTGCCTTTTCATGCTCTTAGAAGGATTGCCAAACTCCCTTGCAATACAAGTGTTATGAAAAGTCAGTAACCCAATCACTGCATCCATCATACTAGGCGCCTGTCCAGTTTCATGAATGCCAACGTACACAATACAGCTCTGCAGATCAACAGTGAAAACTAAATCTGTCTCTTATAAAATGATGTTCCAGCTGCAATATCTCATCACAAGGAATTTCATTCATTCTCAGGATCATTATATCATACAGCTGAAGCTGAGACAAAGACAAGCTCCATTTGTCATGTAAGAGAGTTACTTCTACAAAAAGACAGGAAAATAAAGAGCACTTAAGATGTACAAAATGCATCACACACTGCAACTTCACACTGCAAGTCCCATCCAACACTGAAGGGCAACATAGTGGCCATACAAGATGATACACCAGAATGAATGTTTAGGGTAGGAAGGTTTGTTGCAATTCTCTGAAAGCTTTTAATCAAGCAAGTAAACAACACTTTGATAATAAAGATCCCAAACTCACACTTTCCCATTGCCAGATTGATACACTTGAGGATCTGCAAGTATTATACTTGCATCATCTCAAATTCTGTACAGTTAAATTAAAGCTCGCTTATTATATTGAAAACCTGGAAAGTAAAAAGTACACAAAAGTCTACCTGCATAGCCACAGGCACTTACAGGATAGTGGCTTACAGCAATGTCATCAATTAACTATGGCAGTACTGGGCCAATTTTGGTAATCTCTTATTCTAGCACCGGTAGAGTAATCCAAACTCTCTACGCACATACGTAACTGGAGGATTAGCACTGAAATAATTAAATGTTTCTCAATTTTGTTTGTCTGAAGACTTTCAAAAAGAAACCTGTGAACACAGGGCAATTTCTTTGGTGACAGGGAAGGGGAGTGCAAGAAATTACTGGCAGAAGAGTAGCAGTTATGCAGGTTCCTTTATGAACGCTTCATTAACTTTTTAGCCCAGTAGAATGATGTTGCAATTTTCCATCCATGAGAAAAAACACTCACGCATTCACTCCCTGGTACTTTTTTGCAACTGCAGCCAGCCAACCTACTTACAGTCAATTAGCCAATCCAAGACTGCAACAACAGCAGCATCTACATAGCTTAGTAGCCTCTGGAATACAATTCAGTCTAGTGCACTCAATGTTTTCAAACATAACATTGCACACACTGTCTGCTCAGGTGCTTGATGTTAAACTCCACAACTGGGATTTATTAACCATCTTTAGCACTGCCACAGACCAGGCCAAGAATCTGGATTGTGTACTCCCACCCACCCCAAGAAACGAGTGCTCCTAAGGTGCACACCAGACAGAGAAAGTAGCAAAAAAAAAAAACCTTTCCCCAGACACACACAGCTGATACATGATTAAACACTAGAGATTAAATATGCAGTATCTGAAGGAAACCAAATTCCTCTCTATGCAACAGCTGCAAGCAGAGCCCCTGTCCTGGGAAAAACCAGCAGCTGAATAGAAGGAAGACTGATCGTTCCAGCAACGCAGTCGTTGTCCACACATATTTCTTAGGTCTACCTACGATGATAGCACAGAGAGTAAAGAACATTTGCTTTCCTCTCCCAGCCCTAAAACAGCCTCACGTTTAAGACGGGTGATCAACGCTCTCTCTTGAATCTAGCCCGTGCAGGCCGTTAGTTAGCAACGCAGCTAGCTACCTGCTTATTAACCCCCCGTCTGAGCCAGAGAGGGTTCAGCAACCGAAGATCTGGAAACTGAACTACGTTCCCCCTTTTCACCGTCTCGGGCCTGTCGCCAGGACACAGTCACCCCACTTTACTGTCTTATTCTCAGCTTTCCCCCGGCTCCCACCCACCCAGCATCGCAATCCTCCCTCCCAAGTCACGTTTCTCCGACCTCTCTCACAATCTGTAGGTAACAGAAAGCGGCCCCAGAAGTGCCCTGCTGAGCACAAAAGCAACGCCTCACCTGACAGCAACTCTGACCGAGCTCTCGTCTTGGCCGGCCGACATGGTTCAAAGGGCGAGAACGACGCGGACTCCAGAGAAATAACAGAGCATTTAAATTTTCAAAATGTTAAGGAGGAACAACACAGGAGGCGAAAGGGACGCTTTCCACTTCCCAGTGCGAACGCCCAAGGCTGGCTGGCTGGCTGGCTGGAAAGAGACCGAGCCTCTCGACGCTGCTTTGCGTGGACGTGGCGGAGGGGGCTACAGTGCCGTGCCTCTCGCCTCACCTCCTTCTTCTCCTCCACCTTCTCCTCTCTCCAGCCATTTTAGGTGACTGACTGAATGAATAGGTAGCAGCAGCAGCGGTGGCGCGCTTTACACTCCGCCCACTCTGGCGCTCCTCCCGCTCCAGCCCCTCCAGGCAGAATGGCACTCGGATTGCCCTCGCTCGCAGCAAAGCAAACTCTTCCCTGCTGGCTATGCGAGCTCCTCCACGCCGCTCGCTCCGTGCCCCCAACCCGCCGACAGCAATTGCACCAGCGAGATGCAGCAGGCGGCCAGGTTCTCTCCAGCCGCAATGCGTCACCAAGGCCCTCCCTTCGGCTCCCGGGCAAACAGTGGAGCTGGCAAGGCCTCCTCAGCCGGCCGCTGCTACCGGGGGCGGGGCGGGGCCACGTGCTGGCCTGTTCGCTCTTGTTACTCACGCGCGCGCACACACACACATTGAGGCACACACACCTAGTATCGCTCGCGGGCTCTTTCCAAGGTGTTCCAATGGGATGGGTAGGAAGGAACGATTAACCCCCTTTAACTGAGCCTGGCTCGGTTCCTTCCTAAAACAGGTGCTGCTGCCGCGTTGTTTTTCTTGTGGAAAAAACCTGCAGCCTTAGTCTAAAATGCTCTATATATCAGGGTTTCTCAAAGTTCTCCTCAGGAGTAGGGGGGAACTTTGAGTCTTTGTGAGGGTGAGAACAGCGGGGATTGCGCCGTCTGGGGAAAAGTGATCTTTTTTAAATTACTGGGGGTTCTGGTGGCCCTCCGAAGTAGGGAAGGCCCGTGGGCCCCCCTGCAGGCCTCCCTGCACTTTAGATCATTGCTCCAACACGTTTGCGACCACTTCCGGGTTTCTGTCGCGCTGTCCCTGCCCCTTAAGGTGGCAGCTTCCGGTTCTCCAGGTGGGTCGTGACCCACCAGTTTGAGAACCCTGCTCTATATTATTTATTATTATTATTACAGGGTTATTCAAAAAGGATGGTGCAAAAGTAAAGCTGATTTATTCTTAAATGAACTGATATACCACAACCATCATGACATGAAAAGACAGAAAAACTGTCCAAGTGTCACATACGCATTATTACAAATGTTCAATGTGGGCACTTACATAGTTACAATTAGGCTTACCATAGTCCCGGATCCGGCCGGGACAATCCCGGTCCAGGAGCCAAAATCCCGGTCTCCCAGCCGGTCTCCTGTTTGTCCCAGCTGTCCAGGACTGTGGCGCTCTTCGTTGTTCACACGAGGAGACCATGGCTGTCACACACACCCTTGCCCCATTGTAGCTAAGCAAGTCCCCACATCGAGGGGGCAGGCAAGAGATGGAATGGGGGAGTGTGAGGGAGCAGTTACCAGTGACACATGCACAAGTATCCTAACCCCATTCCTTCTCCTGTACACTCTTCTACTCTCCTCACTTCTGAGCCCGTAAAATAACATACAGATTTGAGGAGACACATTGTGGGAGTAGAGGCTTACAAAAGTTCCCTTGCACACAGATGTCCGAACTGCCCCCCCCCCAGTAGATGCAGTACGCCTTCTTTTGGCACAGCTGCATCAGTGGGAGGGGGGTAAGTTAGGATTGGGCTGTAAAACGGTTTGAACACTCCCTTGGTAACTTTTGGGGATCTGTGTTATTTTCTATTAAAAGTTAATCAACACCTACTTTTGAGGGAGAAAAAAATCAGTATCAGTCTTATTTATTACTGACTTTTGCCACTGCTAAGATTCTAAGAAAGGCCAGCGGGTGGCGCAGTGGGTTAAACCGCTGAACCATGAGCTGTCGATCGAAAGGTCGGCAGTTCGAATCCGCAATGGGGTGAGCTCTCGTTGCTTGGCCAGCTCCTGCCAACCTAGCAGTTCCAAAGCATGTTAATGCGAGTAGATAAATAGGTACCGCTTGCAGGAAGGTAAACAGCGCTCCGTGTTCCAGCTGCATGCTACGCGCTGCGGCAAGGAGAGTCCTGCCGGCCACATGACCACGGAGGCGTCTTCGGACAACGCTGGCCCTTCGGCTTTGAAATGGGGATGAGCACCACACCCTAGAGTCGGACACGACTGGACTTAATTGTCAGGGGTCACCTTTACCTTAAGATTTTAAGAAGGTTATTCATTTGTCCTATCCAGGGCCAGTAAAAAGATGATGCCTATGATTATTAGCTGGCTTCAACATCTCTATGTTGGAGAGGGAAAGTGGGCTGTACTTCTTATACTGTACAAATAAAATGCATAATGATAACCCTAAGTACAACTGCAGTGATTTAATTAATGCCAGTCTGACATGATTGGTTTGGTATCTGCCCTCCGTTGACATCAAATATTAACATTCATTTTAAATGTAAAATAAATTTGGCAGCTTAATTATTTAAGTCTGATTATACTGTGCATAGGAAATGAATTTAAATATATAACTCCCACAATTAGACTTCTTTAACAGACTGAAAACAAAGACAAGCTTCATTATTGGTAAGCCTGGCAACAGGACCAGCCCAGCAATGAGGCAAGGTAAGGCAGGATTACCTTGAGCATCAGATGGGCACAGGTGGCACCCTGCACTCACCTGCCACCTCCACTGCCTCCACTTACTTGTGTGTGATCTTCTTCCACCATCCTGTTTACAAATAGTGCAGCAGAGCCATCCAGAAGAAGGAAGATGGGCAATGACTTGCCTCTCTTCCCAAATAGGGGGGGGCTTCCGTTTTTGGGAAATGGGGGGGGCAGTGCTTCACCCGACTTCCTTCTTCCGGCTGGTTCTGCCACTGTATTTGAAAATATAGAGTAGAGCGGAGGCCACAGAGAAGATAAGAAGAAGAAGCAGGTGTGTTCAGGGACTTGCCCCCAGTGCTGCTGCCAAACATTGTGGCAGTGGAGCTGGAGGAAGTTGTCAGCACCATCCAGCTGCTGCGGGGGGGGGGGGGTGTTGGCACCACCATCCCACCACCACCTCCTCCTGGCCAGGCAGGGACGGATCTGGCTAGCTTAGAAGAAGAGGCAGCAGCAGCAGCAGTGGTGGTAACAAGTCAGTTTAAAAAAAGGGGAGGGGATTTTGTTGTGGGTGTGTGTCCAGAGACTAGAGAGGACCAGCGAGACTCTGGAGGACCAACCCGCGAGACTAGGTGCGTGCGTGCTAGAGAGGCACCTAGTCTTGTTGGTCCTCATGGCGGCAGACACAGGCTGCTGCCGCCGTGCCTGGCACGAAGGAAGAAGCAGCTTAAAGTAAGTCACCCCCGCATCCTTTGGGGGAGGCTTTTTTGCAAGCGGGCGAGCAGCAGCGGGGGGGGGTTGCTTTCTCAACCGCAGCACCGCCAAGTCTGGCTGCACGGTGCAGCGCAGCAAAAAAGCACACACGCACCGGTCTCTTTTAGGCCGTTTGCAGGATCTACCCTGCAAAAGCGGCCGGAAAACTGCAGGCGGGTGCTTTTTGGCCGTGGCGCCACCGAATTGCTGCAGAATTGGGCGGCAATTTGGCGCCCCCCCTCCGCTTGGCACTTCCTGCGCCCGGGGGTCCACCACCCCACCGCCCCCCCTAACGACGCCTTTGGTGCATGCCGCATGCAAATGTGTCTGCCTGGCATCACGGGTCACGTGGGAGGGTGCTGTGCAAACGCACATACACCTACAAAAAGATGACAGAATTTCGGGGGGGGGGGGCACATTTGCCACTGTTTCAAGTGGTGGATCAGCTGGAGCTGCCCCTGGCCTGGCAACTAATTAGATATGATACCTGATATTGGGTACAATATCAGCATTTTTATAAGTCAATATTCTACTCATTGTCTGGAATTCCTTTTTACAATAGCTTACCAGTAATGAAGTCAGTGCCAGAAACTAGACAAGAGTCTTCCCAGAAAAACCCTTGTTAGTGTCATTTATTGAAAAATGCATGTCTGGCAAAATAACAGTTTTTTAAACTACAATCTGACTGTGCAGCTTGAAAGATTTCACTCTGCATCGTATGCTTTACATTTTGTGATCTCTCAAAGCCAATGTTGGTGCTGTGGTGATCAGCTCTGAAAGGATTACACTGACAGCGCAATCCTGTGTAACCTTGCACCGGTGTAACAGTAGATGCACTGGTGCCAGTGTAAGTGCACTTACACCGGTGCATCTGCTGTTACATTGGTGCATCTGCTGTTACACAGGATTGCGCTGGGAGTCACTGACAACTGACCAGTATGACTAATTTATTTGGTATAAACAGTGCAGCTCAGATGGCTAATGAAGACTACAGGAAACACCTGTTTCTCTGGCACTGTCACTTTTAAGTGCCGCATTGTTCTTCCCATTGTGGACTATCACGGGTCAATTCTTGAAGCGTTTCATACCTGAAAATTCGTATGGTCTCTTTCATCTGAATTACAACACGTTTTAATGTTCGTGCAGTTTGAATCATCAGCGAGTCCAACTACTATTGTCCAGGACAGAAGGTATAAATTTTCATGAGTAGTTTCATGAGAAATTTCCCATCACTCATAGTTTACAAAACACAGCTCAATTCTCAATGCCCATTTAAGATTTAAGCACCTGCTTTTGCAGTTGCTTACGGCGCAATCCTGCGCATCTATAGACCGCTGGGCCTAGGGTGTTGCGAAAGTGCCATAAAAGCATTACAATGCAATCTTTGCATTGTTGGGGGACAAGTTGTGTGGTTTAATTTTTTATTAATTAAGCCGCCTTGGGCATTTGCCTCGGCATAGGATAAGGCGGGATATAAATTTTTTAAATAAATAAAATAAATTTAAATAATTATGCAAATACGGTAGTGTTCACAGCAAGACATGTACCGCTACACACCCGGTCTCCATCTTTGCAGTAACGCTTCAGGATCAGAAACAAACAGTAATGCATAAGTTACAGCGCAATCCTACCCAGCTCCTCCACCGGTGCAACCAGCGGAGGAGGGCAGAACGGCAGTCTTTGGAGTGGAAAGAGGATTTAAATCTCCTTTGAGGGGATTTGGATCTCCCTTAGAGGGGAGATCCAAATCTCCCTTAGAGGGGATTTGGATCCCCTTTCCTTTCCAAGGCCTCCAGTTCTCACTGCACCACTGGCTGCACTGGTGGAGAAGCAGGATAGGATTGCGCTGTTAGGTTGGTTACTAGCCCTAATAAAGCCCCCTTCGATGATGGCTTTATCTTTACCCAGTGTCCTTGCCCACCTACCTATTTGCCTGTTTACTAACCTGTCACAACAACCTGTCACACTTTGTGTATCTCTTACCCAGTGAACTGCTTGGACAGTTACCCGGTATTACCCTGTGGCAATTCATTTAACAGCCAGGACACTGGGACTAATTGGCTAATGACAATTCACTGCCATTAGATGTCAGAAGGACAAGCACAGATGTTACTGCAATAAGCCATTTTTTTAAAGGCACTCGTTTGTAGGTTGGGAAATGTCATGTAAACAAATACGCTGAGATATGGCAGCCAGGGCCAGGTAACAAAAACATATATCCTGCCAAAGAAAACTAACTGCTTTTAAAAATAGCATAATAAAGCAACTAATTCACAAGGGAACAGCAGAAGGCATATGTATTTACAGGCCATGAAGTGCCTCACTCGTAATGTTTGATCAATTTTGTTAACATTGTCCCTTGGACTAAGTACTGGCTGTAGAATCAAAAGAATGAAAGGTAGGGATAAGTGTAGTAAAAAGATGCCTACTGGGTGGTCAGAAGGATCAGATTTTTCAGTCTGCACTTAGTAAACAGAGTTATTAGTGGTATGGAGGCATCTGAAAGTAAGTAAGCAGAGGCTAAATTAAAACTGGGTGGGGAAGCAATCATTGCTGTGAAATAAAATAGAGGGGAAACAGAAAAAGCAATTACCGTAAGGCTGCAGCCCTATACATGCTTCCTAGGAGTAAATCCCACTGACTCTAATGGGCATACCTTCTGAGTCGACATGTATAGAATTGCACTGTACAGGAATTTGAAAATACTGTAATAAGCCATTTGAGAGAGCAAGACAGAAAGAAGGAAGAGGAATGGTATTGTATGCAGTCCCAAACCAAAATAGAGGGCTGTAGTACTCAAGCATGCTCACTCTACTCGAAAGAGGACCCCATCTGGAGGAGTGGGCATATAAGGCTGTGGCTCCATTGCTTCTGACCTGGCTTCCAGGAAGGACATATAATATTGTACATCGATTCATAATGTCATGGCCTGTTTTCAGAAGCAACGAAGCCAGAAGGCAGCTCCACTGATGGCAGATGTGATGGTGCTCTAGTCAAAAAGAAGGATTCTGCCTGGAACATGTGGAACTAGAGCAGCGGTTCTCAAAGTCACTGCCTCCGCAACCCATCGTGTCCTCCTGCTCCTGCATCGCAACCCACCTTGTCCTGCTGCTCCCATGTCGTGCTGGGCCTGGGATGGCCGGAGGTTTCCACAGACCTAAGAAAGGCCTCCGGACGCAACCAGAAGACATGTCGGTGAAACCAGAAGTGACCCAGAAGTCACTTCCAGTGGCCTTCTGAGGCCCGCAGAGACCTCTGGAGACGGTCCCAGGCCCAGCATGATACAGGAGCAGCAGGACAAGGTGAGTCGTGGCCCTGAAGTGGCTTCCGGTTGCTTCCGTTTGGCTCCAATTTGGAGTCAAATGGAGGTGTGGCCCAACTGGCGATCCACCTCAGCATTGGGCCGCGACCCACAGTTTGAGAAGCCCTGAACTAGAGAAATGCCAGAGAAATGATGAGAAAACAGTTACAAAAAGCAGAAGTGGTAATGGCCACTCACCAGGGCAAAAACAAAGCCTCTTTACCCATGACATGTTGCGACTCCAGCAATGGCAGGGAAAAGTTTCCAAAAAATTACAAAAATGTTTTGAAACTTACCATGTTACACCCAAAGTGAGTCTTTGAATCACACTGTCTACTTTCCTGTCTTCTCTGTCTGCAAAGCCCGGTCTTACAAACCTGCACACATTCAACAGATCCCTGAGATAAAAAAGAAGAAAAGGTAATATATACTTACCGTATATTGGCACACTTTGCAAATAAACAATGTTATCAAAAGCATGAATAACAGAACATGATGCTGAAAACTGTGGAACATCATGGAGGCTATAGGGCCAAAAAGAAAATGGAGTATTATGGTGCCTAACAAGATGACTTACAGCACAATCCTGTGCAGGTCTACTCAGATGTAAGAGACCAATCATCACACTATAGGTGCGCTGCATGCTATGGTAGGGGGCAACCTGAAGGCAAATGGGAGGTAAGTAAAAACAGTTTTACTTACCTCCATGTAAGCCTACAGGCTACCTGTGGGTCTCCTCGGACATACGCCAGCGATTTTGGTGACATATGTCTGGGGAGAGAAAAGAGGCGGGGAGATTTTGGAAAAGGGGGATAAGTTCCAGCATACGCAACTGACACCAGATCCACCGCTCCCTCCCCCAACACGTTCCCCAGGTCCTGCCCCAACACGCCCTGTTACTCCCTGCCCACAAACCATTCCCTGCCTGGTTTACCTGTGGGATGCTGATGCTGCTGCCACTTTGCAGTGGTGGCTCGAAAATGGCCGTCAGCGGTGCACTCCACACATTACCAGCAGCCAATTTACAGCAGTGAGACAATGTCCTGCTGCTGTAAATTGGATGATAGGGTTTATTTATTTTTTATTTAAAGAATTTATACCCCGCCTTTCTCCCAACAAGGGCAATCAAGGCGGCTTCCAATAAAAACGTTAAAATACATATATACATTTGGGTTGGGCCATAAATCCCATTGAGTGCACTGTAATAGGACTTACTCCTAGAGAGCTATATATGGGATTGCAGTCTTGCAGTGCAAACTTGTGTATATGTACTCAAAAGTAAGTCCAGTTTATTTTGATTGAACTTACTGCCAGGTAAATGTTATAGAATTTCAATCATAGGCAGGCTAAGAGCTACTGCTGTTCACTGCAAAACTGGATTTATCATAGGGGATAACTTCTTTCCATGGGAACTTTGCTTCCCTCCTCCAAAACAACAATTACAAAACTGTAATTTTCAGATTCAAAATTAAACATTACAAAATATTGTCACAGCACTAATTGCAACTACAATATTATTTTTAAAGATATATTTTATTTATAACAAGGGCAATGTGGGTGCTGCATATTTTACATGCAGAGAAAAAAAGGGGGCAGACCCAGCTCAGTGTCAAATGCTGGAGAGCAAATTTAAAAATAGGCATAATCAGTCCAGATACTTTAGAAAGAAAAACATTCCTGGAGGAACAGTCAGGCTTGATAGAATTAGGGATGAAAGTCTCTGCAGTACTGATTTCACGCTCTTTCCACATTACTGTTTCTCAAGAACACACGTACTGTTTCTCAAGAACACACTTTCAACATACAGTACATAGTGTTGGGGGTCTGATTCAGAAGCAAAATGTGATACTGACCCTTTTGACAGGCGGAGGCAAGGTGAGGCAGCCAATGAGTGCAAGGAGGCTCTCCGGCCATTCTGTCGTTTCCACCAATCAGCACACATCTTGACTTCCTCGGAACCAAACAACATGAATTTACATAACCGACTGTGTAAAAGTCAATAGGGCAAGTGATGCAATTCAGGGGCACTTGAAGCCCTGGCCTGAATAAAGCCTGAATAACTGGTGTGTGCAGAGGGTTCTAATTGCTCCCTTCCTTCGCTAAGAGGCAATTGCAATCATGAAAAATCCACCCTGAGCCAGGGGAAATCTGGAGAAATCAGATCAGAGCTGTGCAGATTAGGTAGGTGGAGCCGCACTTTTTTAATTTTTTGCTGGGGGGCAGTCGGGGCACCACTTGCCATGGATTTTTTTTTTTACTGTATTTGTTCTTGTTCTTAAAACTAGCTCTCTCTCTCTTCTTTTTTAATGGAGGCTGTCCTGACACAAATTTAAAGAACCAATTTCCCCCTTAAGATCCTAGGTGGGGAAAGCAGTGCTCTAGAGCTGGAATCCTATGCACACTTACATGGGAGTAAACCCCATTGAAGTCAATGGGATTATTTCTAAGTAGCCTGTTACCAAAAGAGCTGGCTCTTATCTTAGGGGAATTTAGCACAGCCCCATTTGGAACAAAGGGATCTTAGACTGGATAAACAGATCAGCGTAATGCAGAGCTTCCTTTTTTAACTCAGCAAAGAGAGACTGAGAGAAATAACTTCCAATAAGAGAGTATGGATTTATTAAAAACGGGACAACAGGTAAAATTGTTCATAAAAAGGTAAAGGTAAAGGTGACCCCTGACAATCAAGTCCAGTCGTGTCCGACTCTAGGGTGTGGTGCTCATCCCCATTTCAAAGCCGAAGAGCCAGCGTTGTCCGAAGACGCCTCCGTGGTCATGTGGCCGGCATGACTCTCCTTGCCGCAGCACGTAGCATGCAGCTGGAACACGGAGCGCTGTTTACCTTCCTGCAAGCGGTACCTATTTATCTACTCGCATTAACATGCTTTGGAACTGCTAGGTTGGCAGGAGCTGGCCAAGCAACGAGAGCTCACCCCATTGCGGATTCGAACTGCCGACCTTTCGATCGACAGCTCATGGTTCAGCAGTTTAACCCACTGCGCCACCCTCTGGCGCAGTTCATACAGAGTGCATTGTTCATACAGAGGAATAATTAAAAAATACGTTTCCTTTTACCCTAACAAATAGTGTAGTATGTTCCTGGTTTAAGGTGGTTGTATGTGTGCAGAGTGTATTTGGTGCACATGAAAGAAAAAGGGGTTTGGGAGAGAGTCTCTGCTTCTCCAACCCAATTTCTAACAGCTAAGGAATAGAGAGGGGGGGGGAAGCATGATTAGAGTTTCAGTCTCATAGCTACCTGTTGTTTGTGAAGCCGTCTTGCTCGAGGTCAGTTGTGGAAACTCAGAAAGAGTGACAAATTGCTGTTCAACAACCTCCTGTTTTTTTAAGGAGTTTTGGGTTGCTGTTACGTGCAACTTTGAGGTAAACAACAGGGGATGTTGCCCCTAAGCTAGATACTAGGAACAGCTGAAATGCAAATGTCTACCAGGTGATGTATTGAAACTGGTTTCAATACCAGTTTATGCCGTACATACCAGGTGATGTATGGGACTAAATTTGCAATGTGGCAAGAGCAGATACAATCAAGGTATCACATGTAATAAGAAATGCAGATTTTTACAGTATGGCAGGCAAAAATAAGGAGATGACATTACATGGGGGGGGGAGAAATGCAAAAAATACAATAGGAATGCAGGAATGTAGGTATGATCAAATAATACAGGACTTTTGTTACAACATTACAGAAGTCAAAAAGAGTTGTAAAACATAAACAAAGGAGGACCATCTCTCTTTTCCCAGGATGTGTAGCTCTGGGAGGTAGGACAGAGGTCACGTAGATAGGTTCCTGTTCCCCCTGCGGATACCAGGAACTCACACATAGTGGGAAGGATATCCCCACTGGCCCCACACACACTCTAAGCACCCATGACCTTTTTTTTCTTCTTAGAGCTGGTGCCAGGTCAGTGTGTTTCTTGCTTAACAAAAACACTAAAAGGAGCATGCTGATCAGCATGCTATAAACAGCATGCTGCTTATAGCGACAAAGCAGGCAAGTAGCCTGCATGCTAGAGAGGCTCCGTTAAATAGGAAGTGCTTCCTGTTTAATGGAGCCTCTCTAGCATGCAGGCTGCTTGCCTGCTTCGTCGCTATAAGCAGCATGCTGCTTATAGCGTTTTGGTTAAGCAAGAAACTCAGGGGCTTGGCTCCAGCTCTATCAAAAATAAAGGTGATGGATGCGGGGGGGGGGGACAATAGTCAACTGCGGATAAGCGAGTCCATGGATAGCAGGTCCGCGGATGTGCCCCCCCCCCGCACTATAAGGTAGCCCTGTATTATTATTCCCACATTTCAGATGAAGAGGCTGACTGAGAAACGTTTCATATATATTTTAAAAATGCATATCATGCTATTCTCCATAATAGATTAAAGCAGATTTACAACAAGAGATTAAAAACAGGTATAAAAAACCAGCAATAAAACATGCTTTAAAAAAAGGGGGGAGAAAAGCTCTAAAGGAGCAGACCAAAACCGAAGGAGATCAGAGACGGCCTGCTGAAATAGCAAGGTTTTCAAATTATGCTGAAGCACTGGCAGAGAGGGTGCCAACTACTTAATGTGGCAAGGAGTTCCACAAAGTGGGAGCCACCATGGAGAAGGCCCTCTCACATGTCCCCACCAGTCAAGCCTCAGAAGGCAATGACAAGTGGGCCTCCATAGATTATCCAACGGACGTATGAAGGAAAGGCAGTCCTTCAGGTACCTTGACCAACCTAAAACATTTAGGGCTTTATTACAAGCACTTTGAATCATACCTGAAAACAAACTTGTAGTAACATGTCTCTGGGTACCTCACAGAAGTGGTAACCAATGCAGCTTGAGCAACAGGTCAGCTCAGTCAGCCGAGTCAACTCACAGTGTGATCCTAGGCGTGTCAAATCAGTAGTAAGTCCCATTGTGTTCAGTGGGGCTTACTCTCAGAAAAGTGTGTTTAGGGTTGCAGCCTGAGTAAAGTGCGCTGTACAAGGAGGAAGTTCATATGTTAATTTAAATGCTGCATTATTAACTGTTAACTGTTTTTTATTGTTTTGAAACTATTTATGTATGTATTTTTTGGTATTGTATTTTTTCTGTTCTAAGCCGCCTTGGTTCCCTTTGGGGAGAAAGGCAGGATAGAAATATTGTAAATAAATAAATAAATAAATAAAATTATGCTAAAACCCCGATAAAAATGTCATACCATTAAAAAAAAATGACAAAATATTCAAATGTAACCTACAGGTTGAAAAAGAAAAGCAAACACACACAGCCCGTTTATTTTTTAAAGCCTCTCAATGTAAGAAAACCTCATTATTTTTAAGGAGTCCATTTATTTTCAGGCAGCCGTACTGCAGATTATTTTTAAGGGGTCCCAATGCACTCCCCAACACAGCTGATTTTGTATATAAACCATTTCTAAAGATATCTCTTTTTGCATTGCACGTTATGAAACACTATATTCATGCCTTAGGTGAAACTGTATTGACAAACAAGGGAGTTCGCAGAAGGACATGAAAGAAGAAACTCTGCAACCCTGATGAATGGATCAGTCAACGAGTAGGCTTGGCAAGAATGATGGATTGTCTATGGAGGAAGGAAACAAAGACTTCAATAACATACATATCTTGGCCAAGAGACAAATTAAGGGCATTCATTTCTGACAAGAGTGATGGTGAAAACAAGGCTGGAAGAAAATTATTCAGGGTGGAGGCTATGGTGTAATTATAACTAACAGGACCTAAAGAAAGAAAGATACGTTGACCACCATGACAAACATTCTTGGTCCTGAGATCTGGTCACATGCGGAAAGGCTCACAAAAGACATCGTAGGATCTGCTGTCTTTGGACCATGTAGAATGAAGCTAGTGGGAGCCTTTTCCCTTAGCAGCTGTGGCAGCCCTGATCTGGATGACAGCAAGGGGTAAGGTTGAAGCTGCCTCCCTTCTGCTGCAGTCTCGATTCACAGGGATCTGGTCCAGCTTCTGTTTAACATTTGAAAAAACAGCACAAATCTACTTAAAGTAATGCATAGTTTGACTCAAAGTTGGGGCATGCATGTGTAACAATGTCTATGTTAACATTTAAATGTTGATTGAACATGTTGAAGTGGACATGGAGTGGGTATACCTCTTTGAAAGCGCAATCCTGTGTAAGTATCTGGCGGCGGGCAGTCCAGGATCACCTGCCGGATCCTATCCCTGTTCCGGGCCTATTGAGATTGGTCCAGAGGACTACTCAGGGGGAGGGAACATTCGTCCCCTTCCCCCAGTGTAGCGCAGGGAGTCCCCAATGGGCCTCCTTGGATTTCCACCAGCTATTTAGCTGGCGCAAGTTTGAGGAGGCTTTATAACGGCCGTGCCAGTCCAGGAAGTGGATGGGGATATGGCGGCTGCCATCCCTGCCCCCCCCGGCCAGCTTGGCCAATGGCCCCCTCCCCTCGCTGCCCAGACCACCCTCACGCCCGCTGGGGATCCCTTACCTTCTCCGGCGGCCACAGGGGCGATCCGGTGGTGGAGTGAGGGCGGCCGGCCTCCGCGCCGACCGTCCTTACTTGCAAGTCGTCACAAAGGTGCTTTACAGCACGTAAAGGTGCTTTGCAACACTTTAGAACATCAGAGTGCGCGCTCCGCCTCTCTAAAGTTAGTGGGGATCGTGCTACCCATGTGAGTACAAGCCTTGTGTAAAGCAGCCTGGGTGCTTAGGAAAAGTGATAAATTAACCATTATCATCATGTACTTTTGCTAACTCTTTGCCCAGTTACTCTTGCTAACTGGGCAAAGAGGCACCTTTAAAAGTGGTGTCCTCTTATATCTAACAGGAGAAGAGTAACTGTCCCTCTTCACCCCAGTACGGTGTCTTTTCCAGTGGCTGTTGCCTGTATTTTTTAAGATTGTGAGCCCTTTGGGGAAAGACTGAGAACCATTTATTTATTTATTTTACTGTGTAAATTGCTTTGTGAACTACTCCTGTTGAAAAGCAGTACATAAATATTCTTATTATTATTATTATTATTATTTATTAATAATAATAGTAATAATAATAATAATAATAATAATAATAATAATACTTTAAAACATGGGTGTTTGTGACTGATCTCTAAAAGCAAGAATGCCTTGAGTTTCTTTGAACCCTCACTGTAGCATCAAGATTATGCAATTTCCATCTATAATGAAGCACTTGAAAAGAAATTATCATTAAACAAGTTAGTGTGAGATAGAGTTGGTAGAGATTTGAAGGGGAAAAAATGGCGATACACATCTCCCCTGAATTTATCATGCAAATCCATATGTGGGTGTAGACAGCTTCTGCTGAACGACTCAAAGGCAGACCTTTGTTCCCAGAGAATTTAACATCATACTTCACCAACTTATCTTCAATGAAGTTAAGATTAAACTGATACGTTTCCACAGGTGTTTCCAAGATTTGTTTGGATATATTATAACAATGCAAATGTGGATTTGCCCAAGCCAAAACCACATTCAGATTATCTACCAAAGCAAGTGCTTTAGGAAAAGGACTTGGGGGGGGGGGGGGAGAGGATCATGAAGCTCAGCAAAATTACATTCTCCAGCAAACGCCAACAGACATTGCATTGCATGAGATGACCCTGAAACTTATTCAATGGCTCTTTTCCTGGAGCTTTCTTGTTTCTTTCAGGACCTGCAGTATGCAAAACTACATACAGCAAAAGTAAAGGTGTCCCTTGAAATTTAAGTCCAGTTGTGTCTGACTCTAGGATACGGTGCTCATCCCCGTTACGAAGCCAAAGGGCCAGCGCTGTCCGAAGACGCTTCTGTGGTCATGTTCTGTGGGAAGGGTCATGCTGTTTACCTTCCCACAAGTGGTACCTATTTATTTACTTGCATTAACATGTTTTTGAACTGCTAGGTTGGCAGGAGACAAAGTTATCCATAGGTTCTTCTTGGAAACTGCATCTTTAAGCAAAACGACTTATAATAAAACCAATTTAACCATAGGCTAATTGATAAATGCAAACGTTCCTATGACATTTTCCCATCAACTTTAAAACGAAATGACTTTAAACGAAACGACTTTAAGTGAGGACTTGCTGTACCTCGTATTGCGATGTTCTTTCCATATCTGGTCCATGATATTTTTTCTTCCCATATGGAAGAGTTGTACACAGTTCAAAAAGCAACATTTGTGTCTGCATTCAGACCAATAAAGTAGTTCAATAAAATATATTAACTTAATATAAGGACAATTTGTGTGAGTGAGTGAGTGAGTGAGATTATACGTGCAGATACAGTATGTGTACAATTTACTGTAAATTGTCATTGATTTATAAAACTTGTATACCACTTTTCTACAAGGGTTCCGTTTTAGATTTCAATACAAGGCAAAATTCTCAGCAACATTTAAAAGCCTACTACTGCTGGATATATTTGATATTAAACTGTAAGAAAAGGAGACTATCTTAAGACCAGTTGTTCTGGGTGGCTGTTGTTTTTTAAATCTTGTAACTATGGCAACATTATCAACATAGTAGATCATACATCACCCCTTTATTACATATAGAGATTTGCATAATTTTTATAATAATATTAGGTAAGTGTATATAACCAGTTTGGATACTTTATTACCTGCACTGGAGCCATGCGTTAATTGTGCATTCAGAGTGCATATGGTCCTCCTGGCCCCTCCCCTAAGATTCAAAGGAAGTTAGGGCTTTTCCTATAACTGTAGAGGGGGAGATGATGCATCTGAAGCACCCTTATGCATGCACTAATGAATATACTTCCCTGGGTTTATCAGCATGCATAGAAGGGTGGGCAGATGCATCCCCCCTTGCAATTATAAGAAAAGCCCCCAATTCCCCCAGATGCGAGAAGAAGAATAAGGATGGTGCATTCATAGGCTTACCATCCGTCCCGGAAAAACCCGGTCCCGGCCATCTCGTGAGAAATGGGCGCCACCATCTTGGATCTCATGAAATCTCATGAGATTTGGGCACCACCATCTTGGATCTCATGAGATTTTGCGAGATCCAAGATGTTGGCGCTGAGGAAAACTTTTTAAATCGTGGAAATGGCGGTGGCAACTTGAGGGGGCAGTCGGAGTCCTGGCTGGCCCGAATGCAGCCGGCCAGGAGAGAATGTGGCGGTGGCGGGAAGGAGGACAGTGAGAGCAAGGCAGCTGTGGCAGCTGTGGGCAGGGGTGCATTTGCCCAGCTTCGGCTGGTGCGCCAGCTGCGGCCGTACTTGAGTCGATCGGACCTGAGCACGGTGGTCCATGCCTTAGTGATTTTAAGACTGGATTACTGTAACACACTCTACATGGGGCTGCCCTTGAAGACTTTTCAGAAGCTGCAATTAGTGCAGAATGCGGTGGCCCGGGTAGTCATTGGACCTAGGCGGTTTGACTCTGTTGAACCACTGCTTCAGCGGCTGCACTGGCTGCCCATTCGTTTCCGAGCACAATTCAAGGTGCTGGTAATTACCTTTAAAGCCCTTCACGGTTTGGGTCCAGGATATCTGAGGGACCGCCTTCTCCCATACATTCCGGCCCGCCCCCTTAGGTCATCTGAGGGGGCTCTCCTGCGAGTGCCACCTCTATCTCAAGTTAGGGGAATGGCAGCACGTGGGCAAGCCTTCTCTGTTGTGGCGCCACAATTGTGGAACTCTTTGCCAGGGGCATTGAGAACTACCCCCTCCCTCATGACTTTTCAGCGAGGGCTCAAAACATTTTTGTTTCGTCTAGCGTTTGGATGATGGGTTGATGTATGTCTTCTGGTGTCTCAAGATGTTTTGCTCCGTTGGCTTTTAAAATCCAGTGGTTTTAAAACCCAGTGGTTTTTATTGTTTTTAATTTATCTTATGTGTTCTTTTAAATCATGTATTTTATCTTTGTTGTACGCCGCCTTGGGCATTTGACTTGGCATGGGATAAGGCGGGGTATAATTTTTTAAAATAAAATTAAATAAATAAGACAAGGAAAAAGGCAAGTGGTGGCAGCAAAATGGCCATTTTCAGGGCCATAAATAAATAAATGAAATTTTCGGGTGCCCTTTGGGAGGCGAGTGGGCGCTTTGCACTCACACACACACAAAAAGAGGCGCTTCATGACAAAAAAAATTAATAATTTGGGGGGGTCCCGGTTAGGAACCGGGAAAATATAGTAAACCTAGGCTTACCAGATCTCCAACTGGGACAGAGTGCTAGACCTTTAGGAGAAGGAATGTGGGCAGGTGTAGCTTGTTAAGTCCTAGAGCACAATCCTAGGCATGTCTACTCAGAAGCAAGCCCCACTGAACACAATGGAGCTTGCTTCTGAGTAGACATGCCTAGGATTGTGCTCTAAGAGTTTAACAAGCTACACCTGCCCACATTCCTTCTCCTAAAGGTCTAGCACTCTGTCCCGGTTGGAGATCTGGTAAGCCTAAGTAAACCTATACATGCTCCACGAGTGCACAAGGCAATTAATGCATGTGGCCAGTTTGGGTAATACAGTATCATTCAAACCAGGCCTTTGATGACCAGAAATATGTGCTCCTGACGAATAATCAGAAATGGTCTGAAATGCAGGGAGGGCAGGAACAATGCTTATTAACTTTAGCCATGCATCACATTCCCACAAATAGGCATTGGCTGAGCTAGTGCACTGAGCACACTTCCCCCCATTTTTTCTAGATTATTGTGCTTTTCCTTCTCCTCTGGAAATGAGCTACTCTCAATTTTTGGGAGCTTTTCGAAAAAGCTTCTCTCTAGGCAGGTGCAAAACATCTTTATCTCCTTACTGATAAACATAGGAACAGCAATTGCCTCAGCAAATCTGTGTTTGTTAGGAATGCAGTTAGAAAGGAGGGTTGCAGGAGCTAAATTGGGTGTTTTTCTAGCCTTCACTTACAAAAGTTGATACTTGAAAAATATCTAAGAACCAAGTTTGCTGTTCAGAACATTCCATTGCCATCGGACTTAGGCAGGCTCCATTCTATTCTGTACTATTCTCTCCTCTCCTCCTTCAGAGAAGCTCCATAACCAGCTTCAATCAAAAAGGAAACTGGGTCAGATGCTGGTATTGTACAGACAGCACAAAATCTAGTTGGATGCCTTATCTTGCTCTTTGTAATCTACCATACATGCAAATAGTACAAGTAGGTTCTAAGTTGCGGTTCTCCACATTGTGAAGCATTCAGTCTCCAGTTCTTTGCAGCACCTAATTTAAATGCCCCAGGTTAAACAGATGCAGGGATGGAACATGGGTGTGTCTATGCAGAACGGAGTGAAAGCATGATCCTCATTTTCCCAGCCAGATACTTTCCTCTTGAAGGTTGCATGTCTCTGTGCCACGGCATACATGTAAGCCAGCTTCCAGCCAGTAAGTCTAGAATTCACTCCAGTCCATCCAGCATCCTGTTAATTTTTTTCTCAACCTTACAGGCGCAATGACCTCACTATAAAGAATGCCTCTCTGCAACATATTCTGCACCCAACCTAATTTCTGCTCATATCAATTTTGAATGACTCAGTTTCTCATTCTTGGAGTTTCCTAAAGAAACAAAACAGCAATAATATTACCATTTCTCCCTTGTATACAACCTACTTTTCAAGTCTCATCCCAACAACACTCTCCTGTCCTCTTCTGCATTCAAGTTTTCTCCATTTAGAATTTCCAGTTGTTTTGGGTAACGTCCACAGTCCAACCCTATTATAATATGTGCAAACTTAACAGATGATGCCTACAATCAGAAGAAAAAACACCGTATTTCCTTTCTAGAACCCATATTTTAAATGTAGATGAGAGCACCATCTAGTGCTAAATGGTGTTTGCTGATCCATGAATGCAAATCCATGACCACTTGCCCTTCCATATATACTGTACTACTTTTCAGCAATCTGTTTTACTTTCTTTCTCCCAGGGGCATTGAGAATACTCACATTCTGTTAGTGTCAGGTGATGGTGAACGTGATGCTGAAATTAATTCAGATTCAAAAGGTGGTTTGTTTACAATGTAGCCTGTAGCAAAAAAAAGCAAAAGTAAACAAACAAGCAAACAACTGTATGAATTTAGGGAAACACAGAGTATCTATTAATGACTCAATTCACTAAAGGCCAGATTCATGCAAACTTAGCGGTGACTTGTTGCAGCACAGTACTAAAATAACTAGCACGTTCATAGCTACCGGTAAGTATTTCTAGGTGTTAACAAATAGTTCCCATTTATTTTAAAAGGTGAAAACGCTTAACTGGTGAATGCCAGTGTTATTGAATGAAGATACTGAACAGTAACCTTTCTCTATCCCCAAGCGTTTGTCTATTGAACTTGCCAACTGAAGATCACACTTCATGCATCTGATAAGTCCACGGAAATTTATACTTAAATGAATGTGTTCGTCTTTAAGACACCTTGTTGGTAAGCAATTTCAGAAATTCATTGGAAAGAACAACACGAATTATGAGATGCAATAAATATAGACATTAGAATTGTAAGTCCAGTGGCGGACTGGCCAGGGTGTCAGCTTGTCCGATGGCAAGTGGGCCCTGTGGGCCCCTGATGAAGTGGGCCCCCTTAAACATTAGACAATATGTTAAAATGTTAATGACCTTTAGAGGTATGTATTAAATTAAATTAAAGGGCATAGGGCCACAGTATATAAAAATAATTATGATTATAGTTGTGGGTGGGCCCCTGTCTCCTGGCAACCAATATTTTTAGACCCAGTCCTCCACTGTGCAAGTCCCTCTGCCCCTGGGCGGGGTTGTCATGAGATGGGTGCGCCCTTCCAGTGTGTGGAGCCCTCTTGCCCCTGATGTAAAAAGAGGGCAGAAAAAGGGGCTGCCAGTTGCAGGCTGAGCAACAGGGACTTAACCAGGCTTCAGAGTTCAGTGGTGGGGAGGGGGTTGGGTTACCTTACCTTACCTTACCTCACCCTCCTTCCTCTTCCACCAGTCTCCTGGCTCCTTTCCTGAGCTTGGCCTGGTCTCAGGCCCAGGTGAGTCAATACTGAGCAGCCCTTAGATAGCCTGTCCAGGTAGCCTCATCATCAGTCCTGAGTGTCTTATGTAGTTCAAGGCCCTCCCCTTCCTAGGCGTATGGCCCTGAGCCCTGGCCATGGGCTTGGGGGTGGTTCAAATAGGTTCTGAGAGAGAAATATGCGTAACTTCTCTACCTTTATGGCATAGAAACACCGGCCTATTCTGTCTGTCTTGATAATAATTCTTCTTGGGTTACTGTCTTTTGCATGAAACAAATTAGGTTACAAACAGGTATTTCTGCCACACTGCTGCTAACCAATTCAGCTTTGCATATCTGGAAGCCAGATATGTTAGTAAGCATCCTTCTCCTCCTACTTCTTTCCCAGCAAAATTTGTCCCTTGGGAGATCATCATGATACTCTGTCCTTCATTTATTCTACCAGCTGAACAAGAACATTTGCAAAAGGCACATCACAGGGAAATTTCTTAGGCAGGTCCAGAATATCTACAGGCAAAAATGTATTTGTATTTATTATATAATGGAAGATGTTTCGGTTTGGATTACTGTTGGAACTGGGATAAATTTTATGGCTGAAGAATCATTCTACAGGGGGAGGTTTAGAGCCCAATCCTACCTTTTCCACCCCCGCTGGTGTAGCCACACCAAAAATGGGCATGCTGTATTCAGCGGGGGGGGGGGGTGAACGAGAGGCATCAGAAGCAAAAGAGGGGGTTAAATCCCCTTACACCTCTGTAAGATTCCCACTCTGCAACGGGTCTCCTTGGACCTGCGCTAGCAATTTCACTAGCACAAGACCGAGGTGTGAAAGGGGGTGGGGAGGCTGCTGGAAAGTGGGATAGGATCCAGCACACACCATCACCATCAGATCCACCCCATCCCACAGCCTCCCCACCCCTGGTACGCAGTGCCGTAACTAGGGTGGAGCGCGTGGTTCAGTTGAACCAGGCGCCCACCGCTGCAGGGGCGCGCGCCGGACTCGAGTCAGGGACTCGAGTCAAAGACTCGAGTCAGGGACTCGAGAGTCAAAGACTTGAGTCAGGGACTCGAGTCAGGGAAATTAAGGACGGGGCGGGCGGGGGCGGGCGGGGGCGGGCGGGGGCGGGCGGGGGCGGGCGGGGGCGGACTGTCACTCACTTCTGCGCCGCTCCGACGAGAAGAGGAGAATTGAAGGAGGGGGCAGCAGACGTCACTTCCTATGCGCCGGCCTGCTGCACTGCTGGCTGCAGCGTGGCCGGCGCTTCCTAAATGGCCGGCCAGCCGGACAGGAACGGCATGAAGGTAAGCCGGCCGGGTCCGCGCTGGGGGTGTGTGCCCGGTGCAGGGTCCCACCGGGTCGCCCCCACCCCCCGGAGCGCGGCGCCCCCCCGGAGACATTTTTAAAGTCTAGGGGCGCCAATTCCATCCCTGAACCGGGCGCCAACAGACCCAGTTATGCCTCTGCTGGTACATCCCTGATCCACTCACATTCTGCCCCCACCCCTCCTGCTTCTCCCACTGATTTACTTGCTCCAGGGGGAGCAGGAAAGCCAATGACACACACAGGAAGGCTTCAGCCTTCCTGCCAGCGTCCCTGGCAGCGCACTACTCAGCATACTGCCAGAGCATCTTTTATGACTGGCACTGAGTTATTTACAGCAGTCAGCACCAGCAGAAGAGACACTGGCTCAGATAGGACTGGGCCATTAGTGTAAACCATTTTTTCTAGTAATCTTGCTGGTTGTATATTAGAGTTGACCAGAGAGCCATAGAGTTCCACATATTTGGGCTGGACAAGTGCATGTTCCAGGTTTGGAGGAGCCCTCAGCAGTATGCCTTGGGGTGATTCATCCTTCTCCTTGTCCCCCTTTCTTACCTTCTCTTCTCTCCCAGCACACAAACGAGTACATGGGCAGGCAAGTGAGCAAGCTTTCTGCCTCTGGGGGAGACGAGAAGAAGACAGGAAGTGGAAGGAGGAGGAAGTGCTGCTGTCACAGGTAACAGTATACACAGAGGATGTGGACCCAAACCTTCTAAGGCAGGGGTTCTCAACTCCTCCCCGGCCGAGTACCACCTCCGGCGCCACTCTCCTGCTGCATACCACCAGAAGTGACTGGTGATGACAGGTTTTCAGGTTTTTGGAGGCCAGAAAACGCAGGTAGGAGGCTCTGGGCAGGTGGAGGGACCCTTCTCAGCGTTCCTGGGAGGTTCGGCCAAAAGCAGGAGCCTCTTGGGAACAAAAACAGGCTGCTGAAAGCACCGCGTTGGAGCGAAGTTCTGGTGGTCTGACAGTCCGAGTACCATCAACAGTAGGCCAAAGTTCCACTGGTGGTAGGTTGTTGAGAAACCCTGTTCTAAGGGGCCCAGTCTTTACATTAGCAGTAGTGGCTGTTGTCGCTCATGCTCCTGAATATTGACTGTTCACCAATGGGCCCTTCCAAAGTGTGAGCATGTGTGATATAGTGGTTAGAGAGTTGGACTAGAACTGGAGAGAACTGGGTTCAAATCCCCATTCAGTCTTGAAGTTCACTGGGTGACCCTGGGCAAGTCACTGTCTCTCAGGGCTCAGTCCAGCCCAACTCAGGCACAGTTGAGGCCCAATTGTGGCACAATTGGGGCCCAAAATAGGACCAAGTTAGGCTGCAACTGTGCCTGACTTAGGCAGGAGGCAAGAGCAGTGGGCCAGGATCGAGGCAAAACTTACCGCAGAGGCAGGCAGGCCCCTGTGGGGAGCTGTCAGTCTTGTGGAAGCGAAGAGCCCCCTCCTCAGCCCGTCTGCGTGCACCTACCACAGCTGCTGCAGCGGTCGCAGCAGATGGGCAGCCACAGGTGGGCCTGCAGGCACTGGGCGTGCGACAGTCAGCTGAAGGGCAGAGGTTGTGCCAGTGCCAGCTGCCCCAGGGCACCCTGGGCATTAGCCACCTGCCGCAGGGGGGAGTGCCACTGCCCTCCCTCCTGCAGACTGCGATGCCACCCCCAAGCCACGGTGAGGCTGCACGTGGGAGTCATGGGGGGGTGAGCGGGGGAGAGAAGGGAAGGAGGGGGTGGGAACGGCACGCACAAGGGGGGGTCTCATGAGGTCTGGAACCGCCTCCGCCATGACATGCCCGTGCGCTGCCTGAAGCTCTGGGCCACCAGGGCCGTGGCTATGCCCACAAAGAAGGCATCCCGGTATGCCTTCTGATCCGTGCCCCGGCCAAGACCGAGAGATGCCTTGGGCTTGTCTGCTGTGAGCGGGAAGGGCTCACGCAGCTCATCACTCCCCAGATGGGGCAACGTAGGCGCCTTGCGGCAGGCGCTCTGGCGGGGTGGGGGGGTGCCAGCGTCCATCATCAGGGAGTGGGAGGGGAGGCAGGCACACAGGCAGGCGGACAGGGGGTGCTGGGGAGGGACACGGGTGGGTCAGAAACAGACAGACAACAAGGCTGGTGGGAGAGGGATCTGCAGAGACCAATAGGGACACAGGGGTCACTTCGCAGATGGAGGCAATGCAGGAACGGCCGCCTCTCATGCAGACGGACCGAGGGCGGAAACGGACGCCATTGACGGGCGGACTGAGGGCGGAAACGGACGCCGTTGACGGGCGGACTGAGGGCGGAAACGGACACCGTTGACGGGCGGACACGGACGCCGTTGACGGGCGGACCGAGGGTGGGTGAGAGCCCCGGTTGCTGAAAGGGCTCTTCACGGACGTGGCGGACGTGCGCCATGTCGCCTGTCACTGTTTGCCTGCCTGAGAGGCCCCCCAACTCCCCCCTCCCCTCTGAGCCCTGAGGGTCTGGCAGCCCCCCTGCTGTGTTCTCCCTGGGCTGCCTGTGGCAGGCCCTGGCTGGGATTCATGCAGGGCCTTGTGTGCTGGGCTCTGTCTCTGTGTGTGTGGGGCAGTGCTTGTGTAACACTGGAGTCATGGTGTTCAAGGGGCCTTTGCCCAAGGGGCATCTTTATTGTTCTGGAACATTGGCAGGGATGGCCAGGCGAGGCTGCCAGGGGTAGGCACAGCAGCCACTCAGAATGTAGCAGCAGAAGCAGCAGCTGAGGAGGGTTGCAGGGCAGGCTCCCAGACCTCTGGCAGCATCGAGGCAGACGACCATGGGGCAACCAGACTGCGGGCCCAGGGGTGCTCCCCGGACAGTTGGTGGAAGTGGGCATTCCTGGGGGGACGAACAACTTGGGGGTGTTCCATGGCAGCTGCTGTGTGGTGGCAATCACCATTGAAGGAATGCCAGTGTGCCGGTTGCAAAGGCCTGCAGGGAGAGTAATCACACACAGCTGAGAGATGTGAGACACAGAGCCTGGTCTGCGCTGCTTCCCTGGGTGTAAGGTGAGCATGATCCTGTAAGGGAAAGGGGTCAAAGAGAGAGACAACAACACAACTTGGGGGTCACAACCATGGCAATCCTAGCAATACTGACCTGTCAGTAGACCCTGTGGAGAAAAGGGGGGGGGGAACAGCTGGTGTCTACATATGGGTTACAGTTCCACACCCATGGCATTGTGTGCTCACATTAATACAGGCAGCTATGAGACAAGACATTGGTACAGAGACATTTCATGACAGGCATTGCAGGCAGCTATGAGACATGACATTGGTAAAGAGGCATATCATGGCAGGCTATGCAGGCAGCTATGAGACAAGACATTGGTAAAGAGGCATATCATGGCAGGCATTGCAGGCAGCTATGAGACATGACATTGGTAAAGAGGCATATCATGGCAGGCATTGCAGGCAGACATTGGTAAAGAGGCATATCATGGCAGGCATTGCAGGCAGACATTGGTAAAGAGGCATATCATGGCAGGCATTGCAGGCAGCTATGAGACATGACATTGGTAAAGAGGCATATCATGGCAGGCATTGCAGGCAGACATTGGTAAAGAGGCATATCATGGAAGGCTATGCAGGCAGCTATGAGACATGACATTGGTATAGAGGCATGTATCCTACCTATATTTCTCTATGCTAAGAGGCAGAAGTCAGACCACATGTCAGCACAAACCCTGCTCTTACCTGCACTTACCTGCTGGTGTTGTTGCCTGTGGGGGGGGGAGAGGGGCTGGGAGAAAGACATGGGTTAGCAAACACTTGCATGGAGAGAGCTGCCCAGGCACAGGAGTAAACAGTTTGGCCACAGGCAGAACAGCCCTCTAGAGAGGTGAAGAGAAGAGAGAAGAGGGGTGTTAGAAAAGTTTTCAAAGTCCCACTTTGTGGCTGCTGGGGGACAGAACCCCACGCCACGTGCTCAGAGAGAGAAAGAGAGAGAGTGAGTGGAGGGCTGGGGCTGGGCTTTTGTGGGAAAGAGGCTGGGTGGGGCTGGGTGCTGATAGGGTAACTATTTGGGTCCGTGTCCAGAGTTAGGCCACAACTGTTCGGTCCTAACTCAGGCCCAACTCGGGCCCAGGGTGTTAGAACTTTTCAGGAGAGGGCTGGTGTGGGTAAGGTAAAATGGCTCCTATGGGTCTCCTCACATTTGGGTCCACCCTTTTTGCTGGCCCAAATTTTGGGCCTGAGTTGGGCTCGAGGGGGCGTGTCAGGGGCTCTCCAGTGTCTGGAACCGGACCAAATTTCGTAACCGCCCCTGTCACACCCCCGACACGCCCCCGACACGCCCACTTTTAGGCTGCAATTGTGCCTGAATTGTGCAGTTGTGCCTGAATTGTGCCTGAACCCAATTCAGTCACAATTGCAGCCCAACTCAGGCACAATTCAGGCACAACTCGGGCCTAAAGCACTTGGGCTGCAATTGTGCCTGAATTGTACCGCAGTTGCCTTGGGCTGGACCGGGCTGTCAGTCTCACAGCGCAATCCTGTGTAACCTTGCACCGGTATAACAGTAGATGCACCGGTGTAACAGCAGATGCACCAGTGTAAGGATGCACCAGTGTAATCACCTCACAGAGGATAAAATAGGGGTGGGAATAACCATGTCTGCCACCCTGAGCTTCTTGGAGGAAGGGTGGGATAAAAATACAATTAAATAAGCAACACAGCCATTTCTCACCGTGCTTGAGACTGGCATGCACTGTATCCAGTTTGGTAAGCCCTGAAGCACAGAGTGCCATACATGTAGATCCTAACAAATGAGTCTTTTTGAAGACATAGCTTTTGTTGCAAATGGGATCAAAATGGAAGGTTTGGGGACTTAGGGTTGGGTTGACTTGGAGTTCAGATACATTTTATGGCTGAAAGTCATTCTACAGGGGGGTAGGGTTAGAATGGGCCATAATATCCCAGTGGTCAAATTTTATGGTCCATATCCTAGATCAGAGAGACATATAATGTTGCATGTATGAGATTTTCTGAAACATAAGAGATCGGCTCATCAATCCATGAGGCTAACTGCATGGGGGGGGGGGGGAACCTACTTGCCTTCATTGCTCCTCCTCCTCCTTCTACTGTCTGGATTGGAAAAGGAAGGAGGGACAAAGAAGAAGAGGAAATGTGAAGGGGAAGAGAGTGCTGAGCTAGAACATTGGAGAGTGGGAAGAGTAGAGGCCGGCACATCATTGGGTAGGGGATGTGGCATTGGGCATGTGGCATGCCACCTCAGGCATCAGGAGATCTTGGGCTGGCCATCTCTCATTATCCTCCAATCCTAAAATACAGAACAAGCTTTTGTACGTGTCAGAGAAAAAAATGGCAAATAGGGTGTTCAAAAACCTGCTACAATATATTGCTTTGGCAGGGACCACAAGAAAATGTTGGGGCTGAGGACCAGCGTTTGGTTAACTGTGTCCATCCAAGTATTCTTCAAATAAAACATTTATGCATGCAAGAATTTAACATTACCCTTTAAAAAATTATTGGGGGGGGGGGTTGCCTTCACTTTCTCATTATGGTTCAGCCTGCATTTTCATCGATTCTGTAATTATCGTGATTTAAGCAGCAAGAGGTGGCAGATAAAAACCACACCTTTAGCATGCTGTAAACCATAGGTGGCCAACCCATGGCATGGGTGCCACTTATTGGCACGCTGAGCCTTTTGAAGTGGCACGCACTGCTGTTCCTACTCGAGCCAAGCGCTGAAGTCCCTCTCTCTTTCTTGACCTCAGCGCACCATTCCAAGCCTGTGGCACTACAGGAGGTCAATGCACCCCACTGCGCCTTATTCTTCTTGCGCTATCACTGTGCTTTAAATATTTTCATTACCTTAGATTTATTTATTTATTTATTTATTTATTTAAGTGGCACGCTCAAGATTATCTACATAAAATGTGGCACATGGCATGCCACTGGTTGGCCACCACTGCTGTAAACAAAGGCAGGTGGTCATTCCCCCCCCCCCAATGTAACCAACACTGTAGACCTAAAACTCTAATTGTAGACTGACAATCATCAACAAATGTACATTTTAATTGGGACTCTTTTATATCTTATTTTCATGTTATGTACTTATTTACAGGGAATTTGGGTCATACTGCACATTTTTTAGCTTCAGTATAGAAAAAGTTTTAAAATATTTCTCCACAGAAACACTTAAAAAATGGCCATTTTTTATTATTTAAAAAATAAATGTTGAGGATAACAATAGTTGTTATTTAACCTCATATTTCTGTCGTTTTTTTTTTAAATCCTGACCTTCAACTCCTTTGTTATTACTACTTCAGGTTAGGCTACAGTATAACATTACATTATCACCTCATCTTAAACTATGCTAATTCTTCATCATCACCTCAGGCTACTATCCCTGTTGTCAATCAAGGTCATCTCTTTCAGTATGAAACGGATTGTCCTGGAAGGCCTATTGTTTTCAATATAGTCTTGTATTCCTTTCCAAGAAGATGTGCCCAGGATGGGTGTGTAAGAGTTTGGTTTTGCCTAAAGACATGTCAGGCATCATAGGCTCATACCAGGCCCCTCCAGGTCAACACTGGCTCATTTAGTGCCTGTGCCAGTTTGCTGAAAGCCTTGGTCCAAAGCCCCTCACTTTTTACCAATGAGGGGGGACAGCAGTGGGTGACTGCTCTTCCAACCCTCCCCATTAACAAATGGTGGGATAAGAAGAGCCCTGCTTAGGCTTACCAGATTTTCCCAGTTCTAAACCGGGACAACCCCCCCCCACAAGTAATTTAATGATTAATCAATTAATTAAATAATTAATGAAAATACATTTTAAAAACCTTTTTTTAGGGTGCAAAGTGCTGTTTTGCCGCCCGAAGGGCTCCAAAATTTTTAATTATTTATTTATTTTAGTTAGCTTGCTTAATTAATTAATTAATTAATTGACTTGCCTGTCCCATCGCCGCCACCATTGCCCTCGCCGCCCGTTGCCGCGGCCATTGCCCCTGCTGCCCATTGTCACCATCATTGCCATCGTGCCCCCACAGCTGCCCGTCGTGCCCCTGCAGCCTCCGCCGCTGCTTTTGAGGTTTGTAATTTTAAAACTTACGGTACCTTTTTTCCTGACGGCAGCCAACTTGGATCTCATGGGATCCAAGATGGAGGCACCCAAATCTCATGAGCAATCAGCAGGCTGCACCCTCCACCTTCAATCAGCAGGCTCCACCCTCCAATCCTCACTTGTTCATTGAAGGCCTGGTCATTGCCTCACACATGTTGTCCCTTGGGCCTTGGTACTTACGAATACGTGCATACATATGACTTGGAGGAGCAGCAGGGGCCCATTTAAAGGGCACTCAAAATATTTCCATCAACATTATCTGTACTCTGGCTTCCCAAGTTATGAACCTCTGAGTTGGTGCTTTCACATAAGCACAACAGTGCTGGGCTGGCAAGAAATGGATGTTTTGATCTACATCAGGGGTTCTCAACCTTTGGAGGCCCGGGTACCCCCAATCACGGTCCAATTTTCTGAAGTACCCCCTGCTAATTAATTGCTAATTAATTGGATCAGTCAGTTAATTAATTAGGTAAGTTATCATTAAATAAAAAAGTACTAAAACAATTTTAAATGTGAACAAATGTCTTATTTAACTCTGTGTGTGTGTGCACGTGTGTGTGTGTGTGTGTGTGTGTGTGTGTGTGTGTGTGTGTGAGAGAGAGAGAGAGAGAGAGAGAGAGAGAGAGAGAGAGAGAGAGAGAGAGAGATATGCAAGAATCTCTTTTTTTCTCCAAGTCACACTTCCCAAAATCAGCTTCTCCCTCCCCCACCCCACCAAAGTACATTTTCCAAAGTACAAAAATAAGCCCAAAACCAAAATCAGAGAGACAGAAGGGCTCCGAAAATAATTAAAATTTAAAATCCATGTTAATTAACACTTACTTAGCTGCTGATGGGACAGATAAGGGGCAAGGCTTGGCATACCCCCAGCAAGAGGTCCGCGTACCCCTAGGGGTACCCATACCACAGGTTGAGAACCTCTGATCTACATACATTTTAACTTTCGTACAGACCCCTGGAACCTAACCTGTACATACATAGATGACTTACAACCCAATCCTATTGGGCTCTACCACTGCTGGAACTAGTGTTCTGGAAGCAGTAGCTGCTTTACAGCTGTTGCAAATGGTGTTCTGGCAGCGTGCAAAAATGTGCGCTTCTGGAATGCTTCTGGAGAGATCGAAGCAACCCCCATGCGGTGGTGGGGACAGGAGCACCTGCAAACGAAGGTGAGTGGGCAGCGAGGGTGGAATGGGGCAGAACAGGGAAGGGTGGAAGGTGTGACAGAGGCAGAAGGGGTGGCACACAGCATGGGCAACTTGTGCTGGATGCTAACCCCTCTGGGAGCAGCTGACAGCTCCCCCCATTTTCTCCTTGGACTTGCACCAGCTAAAGAGCTGATGCAGCTCCAAGGAGACCCATTGGCGATTGGGAGGCTTATGGAGGAGTAAGGGAAAACATTTTCTCTTTCCTACTCTGCCCCTTCCAGCATACAGCGCAGCCCATTTTGGCGCAGCTGCATGCTATAGCAGGGGAAAGGATAGGATTGAGCTCTTCGTGTATTATACTAAAGCAGAACAATCTGGACTGCTTTTCAAAGACGACAGTTGGTTTCATATTTTCCCAACTTGATGGATTTCTCAACTGTTCCCATCTGAAAAGGTAAACTGATTAAATCTTGGTTTAAAGATTTAATCAGTTTACCTTTTCAGATGGGAGCGATTGAGAAATCCATCAAGCTGGCAAAATATGAAACCAACTGTCGTCCTTGAAAAGCAGTCCAGACTGTTCTGCTACATTGGATGCCCATATAATATAATACATACAGTATTGATGGAAATGTTTTGAGTGCCCTGAAAACGGGCCTCTGTTGCTCCCTGAAGTCATATGTATGCACATATTTACCTACACCAGCCACCCTACTTTCCGATGTTCCTGTGAGGATAAGATTCCTTTAAGAAATGGGCTGGAAGGAACAATTAGAGATCAGCTTACAATGGTATTTGCATCATTTATCAAAACAGAGAACACACAGATCCCAAATGCCTTCTCCTCCCCTAGACTCATGTGTATCTTGAAGGGCTCTGATGTCACTTACTACTAGCACAGCAGATGCCAAAATTAAGAGATTGTGGAGGGGAATAACGTGATCGGACTGAAGAAACAAAATGAAGGAGCAGTGTGGAATAGATACACTTAAAAGCTAACAACATCCTGACCTGAGTACAGAAAGGACAAGGCATCCATGGGGGGGGGGGGGGGAATCAACAAGTCACATGATCAAATTTACATGCCCCCCCCAAACCCCAAAATGAGCAAAAGAAGGAAAGGCAGAAATAAGTGGCCTAAAGGCAAAAGAACAAAGATTCTAAATGGTGCAATCGAGATGGCGACAGAATGAGCAGCATTTGGTGGAAAGAAATCTTAGAAAGATTAAAACGCTGCAAATGTAAAGATAAAAGGGCAAATGATACTAGCGCAGGATTACCGGTAAACGAGGAAATGGCATTAGGGGGAGAAGCTGAAGAAATAGGAGGCAGAACAGGCATTAGAGAGGCGGAAAAAGAATATGATTGATGGTTTCAGAACAGTCTCTAATGCTGTTACTCAGACAAGCATTTCAGAGCCAACTATTATTGTTTTCTTGTGTTTTCAACTTGTATGATTCATTACTTTGGCTTTTATGATGTTGATTATACAGATCTGGTGATTGATTTTAATAAGGTGGTTAGTAGATACCTGTACAAAAACGCCTGCAGGCAGCAGCCCCAAATTAAGGTTGGGCTGCAGTCTATTTTTTTTTAAAGGTATTTAGATTCTATATTTCCATCATTTAAAAATAAATAAATAAACCATATTTATATAAACCAATTTATATAAAATAAATTTATTTTATAAATAAATTTATAAAAAAACCACTCAAAAGCTGCAAAAGAAAAGCAACAGTTCATGGCAAAACACACACCAAAAAAACACTAAATAGCACTGCCTACTGAAAGCTTGCTGCCGGACAATGCATTGACAAAACTGAGCGACCTATACTGTAACTCAAGTTAAGGCAGTTTTCTAAGGATGGGACTACATGTACCTCTCTAGGGAGGAAGTTCCAAAACTTGGGCATGACTGCAGAGAGGGCTGTCTTCCGGGCCTCAGCCAAACCTATATCAGATATTATCATGTAGAGTCGGCCTTAGGAGCTGCGGGGCCCAATTGGAAACATTTTTGCTGGGCTCCAGGTTCACAGTCAAGGTCTGTTGTAGAATCTTAGAGATATACAGTAAATAAAACGTTAGACTTTATATCTCCATGGTAGAATGGAAAGCAATCAAACTGTGTGCTTAAACAGTGTGTGTGTGAGTTAATGGACCAAATGGATCTAAGCACATTTTAATTTAAAATTGCATACATGTAAGCCTACAAGTAAACAAACAAAATGTGTAGATTACCTTTGAAAAGTAAATAGTTACAAAACCACCCTAGTGCGGGCCGCGGGGGGTCTTTACGCACTGGTCCCAATTTGAAGCAATTGGTCCAATTGGCTTAAAGCCGGCCCTGCAAGACACATAGGAGAGTCTCCTTTGCTGACCTTAACAGGCAGGCTCCTATGGGCGGTACTTCAAGTATCCTGGACCAAACTATTTAGGGCAGGGGTTCGCAGCCTGTGGTAAGGGTACCCCTAGGGGTACGCAGACCTCTTGCTGGGGGTACGCCAAGCCCTGCCCCTTATCTGCCCCATCAGCGGCTAATTAAGTGTTAACATGGATTTTAAATTGTAATTATTTTTGAAGTGCTTCTGTCTCTCTGATTTTGGGTTTGGGCTTATTTTTGTACTTTGGAAAATGTACTTTGGTGGGGTGGGGGAGGGAGGAGTTGATTTTGGGAAGTGTGACTTGGAGAGAAAAAAAGAGCTCCTTACATGTGTGTGTGTGTCTCCCCCCCCCCCACACACACACACAGTTAAATAAGACATTTTTTCACATTTGAAATTGTTTTAGTACTTTTTTATTTAACAATTAATTACCTAATTAATTAATTAATTAGCAGTTAATTAGCAGGGGGTACTTCAGAAAATTGGACCGTGATATGGGGTACCCGGGCCTCCAAAGGTTGAGAACCTCTGTTTTAGGGCTTTAATGGTCAAAACAACACTTTGAGCTGCACCGAGAAGCATACTGGCAACCAATAGTGATGTAGCAATAGTGGGATCACATGGTCCTGATAGCTTACTCCAGTGTTTCCCAAACTTTTTCAACCTGCAACTCCCTTGACCGTTGGTGACCATTGGCTGCAGCTCCCCATTACATTATGCTGATGCCTGCCAATTGACATTGTACTCTTTTCCGAGAGGATTCTGTGGCACTCCGCGGCTCCCCTGGCTGGTTTCCATGGCTCCCCTGGGAGCTGTGACTCCCAGTTGGGGAACTACTGGCTTACTCCTACCGGCAATTGCATTCTGAAGCTGTACAGCCTACCACTGTAGTCAACAGAGAAATGGTTATACAGTACTGCATTTATAAGGCACATAACTCTAGCAGTTTCTACCAGCCCCCGAGATGCTAACAGGATAACGTGTATGGGAAACATAGTCCAGGTGTCCATTTTTGAGCACCTGTAAGAGTGCTCACTCAGCACTATTCTGGAAGAAGCCCACTGGACAGCTGCACACACCTTTCTCCAGCTTTTTGTGACAGGTAATAAGTATTTCAAAGATCATGTATCTCCAGGTTTTTTGTGACACACGTAATAAACATTTCGAATGAGGTCACGTGCAGATTGAAGAACAGAGTTAGCTCAGGTTACCTGGCTGGTTTGGGGGGTGTTGTTAAGTGGTGAAACGCACTGACAGGGCTGGTGTGTCTCTTAATCCTCCTTTTGAAAACTAAGTACAGTTGGTGCTCTGGCCCTCCCACTAAACAAATGGGACATTTGCCCTGAGTTCATGGACTGCAAGAAATGCCAGTCAGCTGCTGTCTGTCACTGCTGCCTCTCCCAGCAATGGGGCAGATAAAGGGAAGGAACATGGTGGTTTCTGATACAGGGGGAGGAGATGTTCAGTTGGTTAGGGTTTGCCCTTTGCAAAATGATCTTTGGGACTGATATGTTCTCTAAGGTCTCCACCTAGAAGTAGCTGAGAAACAAATATACAGTAAGTATGATTTAAGGCAGGGCAGCTGCAGAACTAGTAGTGCTCCATTGTGGTTTCAAAATCTGCCAAAAGGTGCATGATCAACCAAGGCAAGGAGGGTGGGGAAATTAAGCCAGAGATAGCAGATAAACGAGAAATGCAAATCGCTCCACTCAGAGTTGCGCGTACTCCTGAAAGGAATGCTGAGAGTACCACACACAGTCTGTTTTGGAAAAAAGGTTGCAGGCACATTGAGACAGAGTCAGTGTGGTGTTGGGTTTGCAGCTAGGAAACTCAGGCTGAGGCTGCAATCCTATGTTGCACACTTTCCTGGGAGTTATCCCCAATGAATGTAGTGGGACTGACTTCCAAGTAAGCATCCATTAGATTGCACTGCACTAAATCCTTGCTCAGCCATAAAGTTCAATTGGATGGCTTAGACCAGACACTGTCTCTCATCCTAATCTATCCCAGAGGGGTGCAGTGAAGATAAAATAAAATAATTCCACACAAGACACCCAGAATTCCTTGAAATGCATACATGTAAAAGGTTAATGTTCCTCTGTTTTGTTTCTCTGGAACTAATGGCCTGAGAGCACATGCTGCAGCCACCTTACTGAAGCTAAACCAGTCTTGTCAGAGCCTGGATGGGAGACCACCTTAGACTCCTCCCAATGCATGTTGCCTTGAGTTCTACCATGACAAGGTAGAATATAAAAGTAATAGATGGATAGAGCAGGGATGGACAGCAAGCGGCCCAAGGGCCAACTCTGGCCCACGGGATCTTCATGTAGGATGAGGGACTGGCAAATTTTACTAGTGGTGGTAAATGTTTTTGCTTAGCTTCTCTTGTATGAAAATTAAGTTGCTTTCCAAAGTTATGTGGTATTCCACACTAATTCTCTCTCTCTCTCTCTCTCTCTCTCTCTCTCTCTCTCTCATGTGAAAAGTGCCCTGAGCCAGGGCTGCTCAGAGGAATTTTATCAGGAGGTACAAAGTTTCTTTTGGGCCCCTTCCCTTCACATGAATTTGGCTCCTGGGGCCCCCTTTTTTGCTCCTGGACCCCTTTTTGACCCCTTTTGGCCCCTGGCCCGGGTACGATTGTACCCGCTTAACCCCCCTCTCAGAGGCCCTGCCCTGAGCAATTCCTACTCAGAAAAGCAGTGAGACACTATGCATATTTCATATCAATTATCTTGTACTGGGATCTTACAATCTCGTCATTCATGACTTCATACCACACATAAACCATAATTGGGAGTCTCTTACTGCTATGCAATAGCAAATGTACCATATTTGCCCAAGTATAAGACTCACTTTTATCCCCTAAGGCAAGTCTTTAAAGTAGGGGATGCGCCCTACAATCAAAGCCTAGCGTTTCTGCCTAGTGTTTTATGCAAAGTGCTTTCAGACCAAGCCTCTCCTAGTCTCTTTTCAAAGGTAAAACGGGGCTTTTCTCTCTCTCTCTCTTTTTTTTTAAACTGCAAAGCACTGTGTTTTCAAGCCTTTCCTTGCAGTTCTTAATCACTTGCTAAATGGCTGAATACCATGAGAGATCATTATCTCTCAGCAGCCTCTAGAAGCATTTGAAAAAATTAACCCTTAAGTTTCAACCCCAGGACTCTGTGGAAACTAAGATATTTATTGATCTTGCAGTTTAAAAGTTGAGAGTACAGTTTGAAAGTTGAGAGCAAGAGCTCCTGCATAGGCTTACCATATCCAAAGGGGGACAGAGTGCCTACCTTTAGGTTGAAATCCTATGCACACTTTCCTGGGAGTAAGCCCCATTGAATGCAATGGGACTTACTTCTGAGTAGATATGCATAGGATTGTGCTGTTAACCATTGAAATTTGGGCAGGTGCAGCTCATCATCATGGAAGGGTGCAACAAGCTACACCTGCCCAAATTCCAAAGGTTAAAAGGTAGGCACTCTGTCCCCCTTTGGATCTGGGAAGGCTACTAATACTAGAGTGCCCAGATACAATAAGGGACAGGGTGCCTATGCCTTTAACTGTACTAAAGCTGTACTGTTCTACTAATGTGTATATTTAAGTTAAAAAAAAGTCTAAAATGTATTCTTTAAAAAATAGCACCAAACTTTAAGAGTGCGACTTATAATCAGGAGCGTCCTATACTCGGGACAATATGGGTATATAGATGGACTGGCCATCTATGAGGAAGCTGGATTGTGTGACAAAGTACACTTTCAGCCTCCAACCAATACCTGGAGTATAAAAAGGTCCCTGAGAATGCAGAAGTTGGCCATCTCTGCCCTGGAAGATTATCTATATCATTATAGCACAGATACAAGCAAAGGGAAGAAGGCGTTTGACACGGTCCCTCATTAAAGGCTCCTGAGAAAACTCCACAGTCAGGGAATAAGAGGGCAGGTCCTCTTGTGGATTAGGAACTGGTTGAAGACCAGGAAACAGCGAGTGGGAGTCAATGGGCAATTTTCACAATGGCGAGAGGTGAAAAGCGGTGTGCTCCAAGGATCGGTCTTGGGACCGGTGCTTTTCAACTTATTCATAAATGACCTGGAGTTGGGAATAGGCAGTGAGGTGGCCAAGTTTGCAGATGACACTAAACTTTTCCGGGTGGTGAAGACCAGCAGGGATTGTGAAGAGCTCCAGAAGGATCTCTCCAAACTGGGAGAATGGGCAGCAAAATGGCAGATGCGCTTCAATGCAAGTAAGTGCAAAGTGATGCACATTGGGGCAAGAAACCAAAATTTCACATATACGCTAATGGGTTCTGAGTTGTCTGTGACGGATCAAGAGAGAGATCTTGGGGTGCTGGTGGATAGGTCGATGAAAGTGTTGACCCAGTGTGCAGTGGCTGTGAAGAAGGCCAATTCCATGCTCGGGATCATTAAAAAAGGGATTGAGAATAAAACGGCCAATATCATTCTGCCTCTGTACAAATCGATGGTAAGGCCACATCTGGAGTATTGTGTCCAGTTCTGGTCACCACACCTCAAAAAGGATATAGTTGAATTGGAAAAGGTGCAGAAAAGAGCGACCAGAATGATTCGTGGGCTGGAGCACCTCCCTCATGAGGAAAGGCTACAGCGTCTGGGCTTTTCAGTCTAGAAAAAAGGCGCCCGAGTGGGGAAATGAGACATATAAAATTATGCATGGGATGGAGAGAGTGGATAGAGGGAAATTCTTCTCCCTCTCGCATAACACCAGAACCAGGGGACATGCACTAAAATTGAGTGGAGGGAGAGTTAGAACGGACAAAAGAAAATATTTCTTTACCCAGCGTGTAATTCATCTGTGGAACTCCTTGCCACAGGATGTGGTGATGGCACCTGGCCTAGATGCCTTTAAAAGGGGTTTGGACAGATTCATGGAGGAAAAGACCATCACAGGTTACAAGCCATAAGCAACCTCCTGGTTTTAGAAGTGGGTTTTCTCTGTGCCAGGTGCAAGGGAGTGACAACAGGAAACATGTTATCTTGTTGGCTGTGTACTCCCTGAGGCATCTGGTGGGGCCACTGTGTGATACAGGAAGCTGGACTAGATGGGCTTTTGGCCTGATCCAGCAGGGCTTATGTTCTTATGGGAATCAGAATTGGCTCTCCATTATCAAGGGTTTCAATGGTGGTATTACGTTGTCAATCCTGTATATTTATATTGTTGCCTACAAGTAGCTAACAGGACATTTGCCTTGGGCACAGAAATTGGTTGGAAGGTTATATCAGGGGACAGTGAGAAGTGTATATCATAGGGCTTCTTTCTGTGTAGCCCAAGACACCAGGATACCCCACTAATGATCCTCCTCAGTCCCATGACGCCCCCAATTTGTTTCCTCTTTCTCGCTTTCCTGGCATAGTAACAGGTGCCCCCATCATCTTCAGCACTGTTTTGACCTTCCATCTCCGGTAGGTGATTGACTTCCTGTGTATGTTTAGAGCGGTGGAGCGTGCGCTTCACCATTCTAAGCTGTTGCAAACGTGCTGTAAAGCATGTTAGCTACTACTTTTGAGTAAGGGCCGCCAGCACAGAAGCCAGCAGCCCTCACTCTGCCGCCGAAGCAGCCCAGCCACCGCTGAGGAAGGTAAGTCTCCCGCCGGCAGGTGCAAGGGTGGGCTGGATGGCGAGGGAGGGCGGCGGTTGACTGAGCCAGCCCAGGAGGGGGCGGGGATATTGGCCACCGCATCCCCATCCCCATCTCATTCCCAGGCTCGACGGCCTTTAGGCAGGATTGCGCTGTCAATTACAGAAAAATAACATATCAAACCTTCTTACCTCAGAGTCATGTCCCAGGAACTAAATAGTATAGTGGCTAAGAATATGAACTGTGAGCCAGGAATTCTGCAGTCCACTTACTAGGCAGCCTGAGGTAAGCTATCTAAGCTTCAACCTCCACATCTGCAATATTATATTATATTATTGCATACGGGAACATCTGATCATAAATAGAACTGAACATATGTGAATTATTTTCTTCTGCTGCCTACTGCAGAACTTTGATCAAACAACTTATTAAATAAAAATATTAAATAAATTAATTAATAATAATAATAACTAGAAAATTTATAGACAGCTTTTCAACAAAAAAAGTTCAAAAAGCAGTTTACATAGCAGAATAAATAAATGATTCCCTCTCCCAAAAGACTCATCATCTGAAATCTTGACATAATAATACTGACCTGCCTTACAGGGCACTAGTAAGGATATAGTTGAGATAGTGAAAAACTTTAAACATTAATCACTATATACATGTTAAATAGATTTAGCTTACAAACATTAATTTTTTTTTTAAATATGCCCCATCTGGTTCTGAAAAACAGAGTGTTATCTGTTTTTCAGACTCAAACAGTGGTTTGAGTGTTAAACCCTTATCACCCTTCACCGAAATTTAATTTAAGGGAGCAGATCTTCTTGCTATATATACTGATCTTGATAATCAGAATGGCAGAAAATATCAAAAGCTGAGCTGCAGAGGAATGTCTGGAAGATGAATTGCCCTGATGAACTATGGCATGAATTCTAAGGGGAGAGGAAGACAGGCAAAGTTTGACTTTAATGCTTCCAATTCTTCTAAATCAATCATGAGTCAAACCCTGGATCAACAGCATTGTGATTTCTGTCAAGTAGAAATACCTTATGGCAAGTTGTTTGATCAAAGCTCTGCTGTAGGCAGCGGAAGAAAGTAATTCACATATGTTCAGTTCTATTTATGATCAGATGTTCGGATGTTCCCATGTTATACATTATTTTTTGCACTTATGCATTTGGTCCAGTCTGTTGCCATATATATCAGCCTTGATCTAGAGGTGCTTCACACATGACAGGGCTGTAAGGTACAAGGATTTCCCCTTGCCGTGCATCAAGCATATGACTGGCACTGTTATCGAAGACCATCGGACTTGCCTTGCTGGACCAGCCCATCTAGTCCAGCATGCTGAGGTCAGCAGGATACCTCTGAATGTTCACCAGCAGGGAATGAATGTGATGGTCTTCTTTGGTTACTTGTCTCCAGGATCTAATAAAATCAATACCTAAGTAATTACAGCATAATAACCAAGACTCCAAACTTCCATGGTGCACATACACACAGAGATTACGTCTGCAATGTCAGTACAAACTAGACTGTTTCAACTAGGCATGAGCCCAAGAGTACATCCCCAAGCAGGAGAGCCACATATAAAAAGCCAGAACCAAGCAAAGTTGTATCCAAAAACGCTGTAGAGAATTACTTTTATTATTTAGAAGAAAAACCTTAATACGTTCAAATTCAATCACTCTGGTTGCTATCTAATGTGAAAATGTACCTTGTATGAGAACAACCATTCCTAGGGACATTTCTATAATAAAATTATTATTATTATTATTATTATTATTATTATTATTATTATTATTATTATTATTATTATTTCAGTTTTAGTCTTAATCACTCCATCACTCTTGAAATCTCCCAGGAGTTCATGGCACTCACCATAGTGATGATGAAATCCATTCCAGAATTAGGTCCATGGTAAACAAGCTCTTAAATGAATAAACTAATAAAATAACTGTTACAGGAAGGTTTCCTTGGCTACTGTAAGGTCAGGTGTGCTCCTTTTGTGGCATCACAAACACCGTTGTTGCTCACATGAACAGCCTTAATACACTTTGTGGGAAATGTTTTAAGAAAACATTTTCAACTCCCTGATGAATTGACTACTGGTTGAATTGATGGGGTGCAAAGTGTTCTGGGTTATCAAACATTGTAGTTTATATCTAACCCTGGGACTCTTACATGTGCCAGGCTGTACGATCTAAGAAGCAACCAACATTCAGATGTTAAAGAGTTGAGAGATAATGGCAATGCTCTCTGTATGTAACATGGCAATGCTCCATTATATTTGACTATACATTTCATCCTAAGTTCTGCTATTGACAAACTCTGGCAGCAAGCCTGAAAGTAAGCAAGCATGGGAGACCTTTTTGTTTGGAAAGGCACTCCGTGGCCAAGATGATGCAAGAAAAAGAACAACCCCCACCCCGCAATCAACCCCGAAACCCTGAACAACCCCGAAAATAAATAGCTAGCAGCTGATTTAGAATTCAAGTAGTAGATTGAATTCAAGGTCTTGTACAAAGAAACATCTTTTCCAGAAAGCAATCAGGAGGGAATAACTGGGCAGAAAGCCTGACTGAACTTGCAGTGCAATCCCGTGTGTGTTTACTCAGAAGTAAATCCCACTATGTTCGATGGTACTTCCTCCCAGTCCCAGGTGATTGTATTGCAGCTGTTAAAGTTTTCAGGTAAAGTTAAAAATTGGCGATAGTTTAGGCAAGCGCTCAGTTTGTGAGGGGAAGAAAGAGTTGAGTAGTAGTAGTAGTAGTAGTAGTAGTAGTAGTAGTAGTAGTAGTAGTAGTAGTACTTAAGTGGAATTAAGAACGGCTCCCTCCTTAGAGACCTTTCGGCAGGGCCTCAAGACGTTTTTATTCAGGTTGGCGTTCGATGGCTGACATGGTGGACTGGCTTTTTAATAAATGCAATCATAAGGTGACCCACTGGGTTTGTTTGTTTTAATTGTTTTAAATACCTGTTTTAATTGTTTTTATTGTATTGTATTTTGTTATGTATTTTAACATGTTTTAATTGTAAGCCGCCTTGATTGCCCTTATCGGGAGAAAGGCGGGGTAAAAAAAAATCTTTAAATAAATAAATAAATAAATAAATAGTACAGTAGTTTTTTTTTTCTCTTGGTGCTTTTCTTTAGGGAAAAGGGAAGTCAAGGAGTTGCTAAAAATAAAGGCCCTCTAAGAAGTGGAGAAGGAGCATTTGAGGTTTCGTTACTCATTGGTGTTTGGTTGCAATCACACATTTTTGCCTCTGGATGTGTTTTGAGCATAATTAATATAAAAGGCAAACACAGATTTATCATGGTAACATACCTTGGTGTACATGTAGCCCCTTGGCAAACTAGCCATCTGTAATGTTCTGCCAAATGGTGTAAATAATGTTCTCATCTCTACTCCCTGGGATTTCCAATGTGGTGTGATTGTGTAATACAGTTCAAAGCAGGACTTTTTAAAGGCCAACTTTCCAAGTAGAGGCTTGCACACCAGGTTAAGTTACCACATCCGTATGCACTCAACACTTCCTTTAGTTAAGTTGCCTCCCATATGGACAACAAACTATTGTGTGAACCAGCCTTAGTCATATGTAAAGAAACCTGTATAGGACTTCCACTGGATCACGTTCCCACACGTCAGTTAGCCATGTACATGTTATGCAAATAAAAGATGTTAATAGCTATGGGTCTCCAGCCTATTTCATGACACATTTCCACTGGTTTGGAGTGTACTTTATGCAGACTTGGAACATGCATTTATATGAAAGTTCCTACTTTGGAATGTGTTTAGGTATCGGGGAGAATTTTATTTGAAGGTCCTTTTGCTGCAGTTCAGCCTTGCAGTGTCTCAACACCACAAGCTTGTAACATCGTCACACTCTGGGGTGCACAGTTTTCTTTACTTCTACTATAAGTAGTTTTTGATCTTCATCTCAAAATGTGTTGCGATGCTAGAGGGGGATGGAACTCGTTGGAATGGCGTTGGTTTTAAATTAATAATTATGCGATTAAAGAACTGAGTTTATTACTATCCTTTGATGTGTGAGGAAAGCTACATGAAGCCTGATGTATCCCTTAGAGGTGCCATTCATAAAGTTGGAGATCATTATGATAGAGAATGTATAATCTGATGGGCAGCAAGGGTTCCATCATATTTTCTTCTGCATCCTGACCCTGAAAGTGCTGTTAGAAAAGTCTCCACAAACGTTGCCATGTCCATTGAGGCAAATGGCTAACTCCAATGCAGCAATACCAAAAGTAGAAGAGTCGATTCTTCAGTGTTTTTACTATCAAATAGCAGCACGAGGGCCAAACCACATCAAGAGTTTCAACACAACTCAGATTGATTTGAGGTTTTAAGTCAGAGCTTTAGGAATCAAGACTTAGCTAGTCCCTCAACATTACGTTTTCAGTGTTAAAGTTGTTGTATAACTTTAATTCCACTTTTAATGCAACAGGATTAAACTGATAAGTGCTTAGTAGATGTGAGGAAATCATTAGGAGACCGAATATATTTCCTTATGCAGTGAACTTTGATGCCAGAGTTCACAAAAGAACTCCAAATATTTTGCGTGCCTATTATTTTTGCTTCGCCTTCAATATCAGATGTTTTGTTAAGTAACACAATTTTTACTATTTTGATCCATATTGATCCTATGCATTTACTGTATCTACTAGGCTCACCTAAACACAATAAAATCTACCCGACTTTGTCCCCTGGCCCACCAAAACCCACCAGGCCCACCACCTACCCAAGTCCGGTACTGTCCACTCCCTGAACCACTAATGAGACCCTACCCCCTTGACTCATCAAAAGTGAGCAGGACTAAACATGGTGATCAGTAAAAACATTGACCTCTGCTCCTTTGCCCACTGACCAGGTATTTTTTTAAATGATGTTGGCAGCATTTCCTTCCAAAGAGCAATCTCTAGGTTCTGGTAGTTTCCTGAGATTGATATTTCTAAGGTGGCTTTGTACTCCCTGCAGTAGACAGAGGACATATGCTTATGACTTCGAGATGAGAAGTGACTACGGCTGCTTCATGCCCACAAAGATCTACCCTGTGTAGGCTTGAAAATACTGAGAGCTGCCTAAGGTTATTTTTTAGCAATGATCGAGATATAGCACTCTGTCAGTGTGTTCCAAAGGGTCCAATGTTCCAAAGGTGCAAGAAATATAATTTAATTGTCAAACCTGAGGCTTTGAGTTCAAATAAGCTCTTCATCAGCAGACATAACTTAGTTCAGATAAAGCTTCCATTCGGAAATATGACTGCACATCTTCTGAATAGAGACTTTCTCCTCCTCCCAGTCCCTGGATTTGAAAAGGAGGATGTCCCAGTTCACCAATCTCCTCTCCTCCACACTTCCTCTTCTGCTCTGTCCCCCTCTTCCTTTTTAAATCCCAGAGGCGGGAGGAGCGATGGAGGTGGATAAAGGCTGTTGCCCCCACATCAGCTTCTTCATCACACGACCTTCTCTGCCTCATGGACAGACTGGTCCTTATTTATTTATTTATTATTTTTCACATTTTTATACCGCCCTTCCTCCAAGGAGCTCAGAGTGGTGTACATATTTCCTCCCCTCCTTTTGTCCTCACAACAACCCTGTGAGGTAGGTGGGGCTGAGAGATAGTGACTGGCCCAAGGTCACCCAGGAAGCTTTGTGGCTGAGCGGGGATTTGAACCTGGATCTTCCAGGTCTAAGTCCGACTCCCAAACCACTACACCATCCTGGCTCCTTAATGTAAGAGGTGGGGTTTGGGTCTTTTAAAAATTGTGTATGTGTGCTGGTGTGTTCTCACGGGGTTCATTATTCTTTAACATAATTTATTTACGGTGATTGCAAACTAACTCAGAGGCTTGGATTTTTGGTTACTCATCCCTTCTTCGACTAATAAGAAGTGGAGAAGCAGGAATTTCCAGCAAGTTTGAACAGTATGTGGAAGCTCTGCCACAGACTCAGGTGGAGAGGTCACCTCATTCTCTGTGCATTTATATTTAATAACTTGGATAGGGTTTGCCTTCCATTATTTTACATGCACATTCTATACATGATTTGTCTAATAATCTCTCATTTTGGGAAACTGTGATGAGGTTGGATGGAAATCTGTTGAGCTCATGCTGAAAACCCCCCAGTTAAACTACAGAAGGGCCAGTGGTGTCATTGGGGGTGGGTGTTACCCAGTGCGGTAACATGGAAGTTTCAGTGGTGACATGATGACATCATCATGTCACCTCCAAACTTCCAGTGTCACCCAGTGCAGTAACCTGGATGTTGCGGCAGTGACAACCCCCCAAACTTTTCAGGTTGCCAATCTTTCAGGTTTTTTTAATGTGTAAATCCCACCATCTGAGCCTCTGCTCTGTGGTCCTCAGTCCGCTCCGGACCTCATCGTTGCTTTGCATTCTTGCCGCGATCATGTTTTTCACCACTCGTCAGCGAGAGGCAACTGAGCCCAGAGCAGGCCGGGGGACAGAGAGGCTTGGGTGTTTTGGTTTTGGTGTCAACCCCCCCCCCGAGGATGACACCTAGTGTAGGCCGCACTGGCCACACCCCCATTGTGACACCCATGCAGAGGGCTACTTCACACAGATGAAGTGATCCCCTGGTTCCTGGACTGTATCATATAAATAGAGGTACTTTTCCACTAATTTGTTTCTATTTTTTATTTTTGGTAATTAGAAAAATGCAAAATACAGAACACAAGAAGTTGCAAAAACAAACAAAAAACATGTGACCTCAACATCTATTTCTAGTTCCTTTTTTTTTTTCTCTACAGAGATCAGACAGATACGCATGACCAGGGCTAACACAAGACCTCCTGAACCTGAGATAGCGTGCCAAATGCTGCCTCCCTTCCTTAACCAATGATATGCCCACCTCTGCTCCTCCCACTCTCCAATGTTCTCGCTCAAACATTCCTCCCTTCCACATTTCGTCTTCCAATCCAGGGAGTGGGAGGAGCAGTGGAGGCAATTATGTGGACGGACGGGCAACTCCCACCAGTCTGCTGCCTGACGTGACTGCTTCACAGATGGCCTTGTGGATGGGCCGGCCCTGACAATAACATGTGCCTACAGTCCTCTCTCATACTAAAATAACCATTCATACATCCCTGCCCTTTATCTGCAACATTTTGCTAGTTATTTTTTTAAGCTAAAAATACAATTTATAGGAAATACAATTACTGAGTATGTATGTCTACTCTGATATAAGCACCATAGAGTTCAATGGGATTTATTCCTAGGTAAGTGTTATGGGATTGCAACCTCTGTCCATGTGTTTTCCTGCAGAATTGTTTCAAGTTATAAGTGAAATTTTAAAATGGCAGGCAATTTTTTTTAAAAAAAAATCAGAATATTTCCGATTTAGTTCCCAATCTTAATAAGCTGACTGCTATACACTGTTTGTGCAGGCCCAACTGTGAGGTGTGTTTCCAACAAAGAATATCTGTTCAATGAATATCTGCTGCTGCAGCCACATCAGGAAACACAGGGGTGGCATGAACACCTGGTTGACGACACGACACGTTGATACAAGAAGCAGCATGATTTATTTTCTGTATCTAATGAGCACCTGCTGTGAAAGTGTATTTCCTCAGACAGCTTTGTGTAGAATCTGCCTCTTAATCCTTTTATATAAGAGTTTAGGTTCCAGGTGTGTTCACAGTTGAATGATGAACATTGAAGATCCAGTGAACCCCATCAGGGCCCACTGTGGAAATGTCGATAGAGTGTTGTGTTTGGTGCAAAGTCCTTTGCTCACTCATGGGTGGTCTTGAGGAAGTTGTCATCTCATCTTTCTCCACAGTTTTGTCACATTTATTTTTGTAACATTGTGCTACTCAGAAACAAGATTAATTAAGCCTTGACTGTATGAGTCACACGAGCTTTTTTTTTTAAAAGCGAATGCTCAAAGTATACTGTACTATAAACATATGATTGGGACCAGTGAGTCTTTTGTTCAAAAAATAGTAGCCACATTCTGCCCTATCCCCATGGATCAGGACCACAGCATGGCATTTAACATAGTCTAAGAGCCAAATCCTACCCTTCCCCCCTGCTGGTCCAACCGTGCCAAAAACAGGCATACTGTATCCAGCAGGGGAAAAGATTGGGAGGTTTCAGAGTGGGAAAAGGATTTAAATCCCCTTACCCCTTCATAAGCCTCCTGCTCCACATGGGTCTCCTCTGACCTGTGGCATCTCCTCAGATCACTGGCACTTTAAGTCTGAGGAGACAAAGGGGAAAGTGAGGCTTGAAAAATAGGGGATAAAATCCAGTGTGCACTATTGCCACTGGATTCACCCCCTCCCGCAACCTCCCCGCCCCGTCTCTGGCCCTGCCGCTGTTTTACCTGCTCTGGCAGGTCCTGGGCGGTCCAGCAACGGTTGGGGAGCACTGCTGCCTCTTGTGGTAGCGCTCTCAAATGGTTGCTGTTGGAGCGCTCTGTCCACTGTCGTAAAGCCCTATGCGCTTTAAAAGCCCTCTACACTGGATTTTCACACACACACACACACACACACACACACACACACACACACACACACACACACACACACGCACGCACACACACACACACAGAGCTGTTATTTGCCCAGGTAAAACTATCTGCCCCACCCCTCCTCTACCCACAGCCGCAATCCCCAGGGCCCCAGCTACTATTTACCTTTTTTTTTTTTTAAAGGCAGTAGCCCCAATCTTTGACCTAAGAAGTAGGGTCTGTTCATTTGCTCTGGTCTGTCTGTCTATCTTACTGAGATAAGATATGCCAAGAGAGATAAGCACGAGTCCTTTAGTCAAAAAATGCTCTCAAAGCACTAATAATACATAATTGTTCAATAAGTTTGAAGTACTTTGACTTTTCATTTCAACTTAATTTTGTTTGCTAACCCTTCAGATCCTGCTGCTGATGCTGCAATGAATCCCTAAAATAATATTTCATATACATCATATTATACTTCACATTATTATTATTACTAGCATTAATGTTATTACTACTGCTCCTGCTACAGATGGCTACCCCCACCCCTACCAGGAACGTACTGGCTTTGAGAGTTTTAAGCAGTTAAGTGGATGCAGAATTCCAGTAAAGAGATGTGTGGCTACTTCTCTTCACCATTCTTGGCTAGGGGTCAGTAAAGAGCTGTCTCATCCTGGCTGTTCTAGAAAGCATTCTGCTGCCAAACTTTCTCAACATTTTGAAAGCACATAGTGGAGTGGAGTCTTCCACATTTCTTCAGGATTACAGAACAGGCTATATGCCAAGGTGCTGTGTGTGTGTGTGTGTGTGTGTCATGCAGGCAAATCTCACCAAACCTGTCTGGCTTTTCAAACGATTAATAAACACTGCAGCATCAAAGTAAAATACAACATAGTTTATTTAATGCTGACATAAATTACAGCCATAATCTAGCAAATTTATTGCTTCAAAACCTGAAAACTTTAAATTTGTGTTAATGAAACTAGAATAAAACAAAATAAATTGATGTCGAAATTCATTCCTCTTAAACCTTGATAAACAGCCAAGTGTTGTAATTTAATTTGCTGTCATATAGTTTGTAAATTTTAGGAAGATTTAAACACATGCACTCTGGTTGTTCAGATTTCTTGAAGAGCATGTATACATATATTTGAGCATACAAGAGCTCAAGTATGTTTGAGGAAAAGAGGAAATAATTCTCTATTGTAACCTATTTGATACCCTGGTGCTTTTATGCCATTCCTACTGTTGTTAAGGAGCATGTTAGTGGGGAAAAAAAAAGGATCATGCTTCAAAAGAGCATTTCAGAGGCTCAGATCCTGCTGGTTAAATAATCTGCATTGCTTAAACATCAAACCACTGTAAGACAACGGGTTTTTTTTTTCATATTGGGACACAAATGGCTCCAGTTAACAAGTGCATTTGTTTTGTTTTAAGATTATTTGAACAACAGCCCTTCTTGGTATTGCCCATTGCCAATAACTATTCAAATGATTGTTGCGGGTAGGGTCTCCCAGAACCAACCTGAGCAATTCAAGCAGTCACTTAGCTTAGTCCAATGGTCCAAAGCTTAGCTTTCCCAATAAGGGGAAAGCACTTCTGCTTGCACAAGGGGGATTCTTGAGTTCCACCAATTCCTTCCCTCCAGTACAACCCCCTATCAAAACACCACTTCCAAAGGTCCCCCCAACCTCAGACCAACTTTTCAGGGCGAGACACACAGGTAGATGCAGAGGTAAGGAAGTGGGAAGGGCTCATTCCACAAGCAGAATTCCACTTGCGGTTCTTAAGATCTACACCAAAACGTTTAGGGGTGCCAATAATGTAGCATGCAAGATATAAAAGTGACTCCTGGGATGCTGGGGAATGAATGTCCATTAGTGTGCAGTCCAAACGTTGTAACCCATTATCCTGTAGAAGATCATTGTTAGAAAGCAAGAGAGAAGGCACAACTTTCAGACAGTGCAGCACATCTGAAGCTGCTGATGTACTGGTGCCCAGTATGGAGGTTGGGTGGTGTATACCATCTAAACAGCTTACATATGTCGAATCCTGATAATGCTCTAAACCAGCGGTTCTCAAACCCTCCCCCACCGTGACCCACCTACTTCCCAGTGGAGGGCCCCACGACCCACCTCATTCCCTGGTGTGGGCCTCCGGTGGACCTCTGAAGGCCTCAGAAAGCAACCAGAAGTAATTTCCATGAACCTGGAAGTAAACTGGAAGTCTTGGCTACTGCCGTAATAACACCATCTCCAGTAGCCAGCAGGCTCTTGGAACGTTATGACCTGATGCTGCCCACAGATGTTTGGGTGAAACGTTGTCCTTTAATGTTTTTGTATTTTGTTGTTTTTAATCAGTGCTTATTTATTTTAACTATAAAAACATTTTTTTTAAAAAAAAAATTAGCATGGCTTTTAAACCCGGACATGAATTGAAATCTATTTTTATCAGTGCTGGCCATGAAAGCTTTCATTCTTATTTAAACTGGAAGTCCCTTTCCGGTTGCTTCTGGAGGTCTCCAGAGGCCGTCCCAGGCCCGGCGCAATGCGGGAGCAGGACAAGGTGAGTCACAGCTTCTGGTTGCTTCCATTTGGCTCCAATTTGGAGGCAAACAAAGGCAAGGGTGAGCGCGTGGGTCCAACTCACAACCCACCTCAGCATCGGGTCGTGACCCTCAGTTTGAGAAACTCTGTTCTAAACTAAAACCAGTAACAGGATTCTTGTTGTGAACACTTGAACTTGACCTGTTGTCCGGGTATCCCCGTACTCATCCAGCCAGCCAGCCCCACGGGCGGAGTCCAAGCCCCTCCAGAACTACAGGAGACGCCGGGGCTGCAAGACGCTGAGGGGAGAGCGCCCGGAGCAACTCCCCAGGGAACGAGGCAGCCAGCTTTACCAGACGCAGGCCCAGTGGAGACAGGCCTGCCGACGGGGTTTGACGGAGCCCCGATGGGCTCACCAGCAAGGAGCCTCCCCGGTCCTCGCCAGGCCGCCCAGGGAGGAGGAGCCCCAGCTCAGCGCGGGGCAACGTTGGCCGCAGCAATCTCCCGGGGACATGCACGAGCGCGCCCTCTCAACCAAGGCCCCTGTCACAGCGAGCAACAAAGGGAGAGAGGAACCAGCTGGAGGCTCCTGTCAGAGCCAACCAGCTGCGAGGGCTGGGTGAGGGGACAGGGGAGGGGTCTAAAAAGGAGCCAAGACTTCAAAAGGGATCCTGGATGCCGATGATGAGGTTGGTGCAGCAGCAAGGCCAGAGTAGGTTCCTTCCTACCTCAGGCTGAGGAACTGCTTGTTTCCACAAGGAGCGGGGGATTTCGGTGAATCTAACCTCCCGCCTCCACATAGCTCTGAGGCTATTCAAAGGACCTGAGCCTCCTAAACTGGTCTCAACCTCAACAACACTCACCGTGCTGGAAATCTCAGATGTCGCCAGGCCACCCCAGGAGGGGGAGATCGCCCTCCAAACATCGCTCCCTGGACCAGGTAAGCTCACAACTGTGCATTCTGTTTTTAAAAAATCCTAGATCTTTCTTTTCTGTGTAAAGTTGAGAATTGACCAGGATTGACCTAATGTACCGTATTGTCCCGAGTATAAGACGTACCTGATTATAAGACGCACCCTTAAAGTTTGGTGCTATTAAAATTTTTTAATTAAATCACTGGCATTAAATTGCAACAGCTTGATTATAAGACGCACCCCTAGTTAAAAAACTTAAATTAGGAGAAAAAAGTGAGTCTTATACTCAGACCAATACGGTATATTACTACAGTAGCGTTAGAATCATACAGTCCACTTGTGCCCTGTTCACATGGTGAAAAGCTTACCATGCATAGTCAATGAGATAACCAATACAAAGGTACCTGCAGTTGTAAACATCAATTAGGAAAGGGTCATGGGAACCCATCCTAAGGCACACAAAATCCAATTAGAAACTGGCTATCCAAAAGGCTATCATCAGAAAATGCAGAATATCATAACCAGTGAAGAGGAACCCAGGGTACCTCACTTTGGTAGGATCATAGCCAGTAGATACAAAATGACTCACATCCTTGAAGCAGTCTGAAGTAGCCCGTACAAGACTGCAGTCTAGTAAGTGGCCTTGAGTCGACCACAAACAAAGACAACACACACAGATCCACTGGACAATTCGGCTTGCATTGAAAGAAATCAACATGTTTAAATAGTCATGAGAATTCACTCTTTGGGGACAATGTAGTACTGATGACTACTTTCCCATAGTAAAGCACATGATGGCAATTCCAAATTTTTAACAAAGTTGAGACTTGGACCTCCAGAGGCTATCAAATTTGCTCACACACTTAAATATAATAGTTGATAAACAGGGTTGGCATTTGAAACCTGTTTTCAGCAGTTGCTGCCTTTAGGAATGATTGTAGTCAGCTTATCAAATTTATATTTGACAGCAGTGAGAGAACAGCCAGTTTTAATGAATAAACATAGAAGGTAGTTTAAGGGTTTTGAAGAATATTTTGAAAGATGCTCTTGGAAGGCAAGACTACCATCTGAGGACACATTACTTGAATGTTCTGTAGTGCATCGGGTATAGAGTTGGCACTTAACTATAAGGGGCATCTTAAATACTGTATCATATCATTATCGTAGCATTATCTGAATTTCACATGGTTAGAGATCAGAATATCCCATGAAAATGAGCAGTTCCTGGAAAATCCATTGTGTTGATGCTACTCTCTTAGGTGACAGTAGCAGATAATCTTCAAGAAAAAGACACTAACATAGGCACTAACAGTGCAATCCAATACATGTTTACCCAGAAGTAAGTCCAGTTTTGTTCAATGGAGCTTACTCTCAGGTATGTCTGCACAGGATTGTGCTGTTAGACACTTAGGGCCCAATCCTAACAGTGCCTAGCACCACTAGAACGAACATTCCAGTGGCGCTAGGAACTTTCCAGGTGTTGACACCCGCCACACTAGGTAAGATCGCGCAGAGGATGGGAGGGAGCCGGAGATGGGCAGAATGGGGCGGTGATGGGGGCAGGGAGGAGGGTAGTATCTGCTGAATATCAAGCCCCCTTCCTGGGCTCGATTCGCCTTCAAGGGTCCATGCAAGGGTCCATGCTGGATATCACTGGCGCAGGTCTGAGTAGACCCACAGGGCCAGCAGGGGCTTACCGAAGGAGTAAGGAGGCCTCCAGAGACCCAAACTCCCCTGCAGCAGTAGCGTCACTGCAGGGGGGCAGAGCTCCAAGTTCCGCCGGGCTCTGAGCCTCCATTACACGATGGGGAAAGCGGCCCCGCCCCCTCGCCTTTGGAGCCATTCCGGCCGACGAAAGCACTTGCTTTCGTCGGCCGGAATGGCTCCAAAGGCGAGGGGGCGGGGCTGCTTTCTCCCGTCCTGTAACGGGGGCTCAGAGCTCGGTGGAACTTGGAGCTCTGCCCCCTGCAGTGACGCTACTGCCCTGCAGGATGTAGCGGACGCTACATTGGCGCTGCTGTGTTGCTGTACAGGGGGTTGCAGTAGAGTGGACTGTTGATGTCAGGACCCTTCCAGTGTTTAACCAAAGGAGCTTAGCAGACAACATGTGTTCTCATGCTGTCCTAAGCAGTAATGACAAGCACTGAACTTGGCTCTACTTGGTTGTATAATTCAATGCATTTCTGAAAACTATCTTTTTTGATGCTTCTTGGGTTATGGGCCTACTAGACTATAGGCTTTTGGCCACACCTGGAATGATTATGTGGCTTTGTATACACCTAGTTATAAGTAGAGGTGGGAGAAAATGGGTGGGTTTGTTTGTTTGTTTTGCAGATTTTGGTGCTTAACCAAAATGAAATAGCAGAAAGCAGTGTTGTGTTTTTATTCCAAATTTCCCGCATTTTTATCAATTGTAACCGCTTTAAAAGTGTACTAGATAGATGGTATAGGTTGCACAGTGTCAGCAGATGAAGAATGACACAAAATTACATGGTTTTGTTTTATTTTTTAACAGACTTTTTTTAGCAGAAAGCAGTTATGTGTTTTTATTTCATTATCATCATTTTCTCCTACCCCTATTTATAAGCCTATGGATATTTTGCCCCAAATATTTGCACATCTGTTATCAAAAAAAGGTGGGGATTTAATTAGCATTCCGGAAAAGAGTGGCTCTGTGCCCTTGACTCTGTGCTTACCGGTAGGTGCAGTGGAAGGGCTTGGCTTGCAGGACCTGAAGCTTCTAGGTGTGATGGGGGTGAGGCATCTTGAGCAAGTCTCTCAATGTTTCTGCCTAATGTACCTAGCAGGGTTATTGTGACGACAACATGGAAGACCACCGTGTACGCATGAAGAAAAGCACCCACAACAATCCGCCTCCTCTGTCTGATACCTTATTTGGACTACAGCAAGTCCTCACTTAAAGTTGTTGATAGGTTCTTCTTGGAAACTGAAACTTTAAGTGAAACGACTTATAATGAAACCAATTTTACCACAGGCTAATTGATAAATGTAAATGTTCCTAGGGCATTTTCCCATCAACTTTATAGAAAAAGGCCAAATTCATGGAGGAAAAGACCATCACAGGTTACAAGCCATAAGCAACCTCCTGGTTTTTAGAAGTGGGTTTTCTCTGTGCCAGGTGCAAGGGAGTGGCGACTGGACACAGGTATCTTGTTGTCTCGTGTGCTCCCTGAGGCATCTGGTGGGGCCACTGTGTGACACAGGAAGCTGGACTAGATGGGCTTTTGGCCTGATCCAGCAGGGCTCTTCTTATGTTCTTATGTAAGGCCAAAATAGAAAAAGGGAAGAGGTTAATTTATGGCGCAATCCTGCGCAACTTTGCGTGGCCGGCCGAAATGGCCAGTCGCTGTATCCTAGGGCCATTGTGGCCCATGCCAGCACAACCCAAGGTCACCTCGGGGGAAGTTCGTCCCCTTCCCCCGGTGTAAGCGGTGGGGGCTGCAATGGACCTCCTTGGATGAGCGGCAGCTCTTTAGCGTTTGCTCTGCTGGCCTAAAGTTACGGATGATTGGGCTGCACATCTGCTCTGGGACATTAGTAAGTATATTTAGCATTTAGTGCTGCATAAATATAGAGTATGGTTATTAGCAGTAAAAGGATCTCACGTATACTGTACCAGTTTATTAAACTCTTTTACTATCTACATGAATAAATGATATCAGCTAGAGAGGAGGGGGACTGTCCCCTTGTACCACAGATAGTATGCTGTTAAGCAGTCTATGAGTAATACATGGTATTTATACAGTGCTTTTGAGAGTGTTTCACATGCATTATCATCACAGTAATCCTTACAATAGCCCTGGAAGATAGGCCAGTATCATATCCATACAGAAGGGGTGAGGCTGAAGGAGGCCACTCAGAAAACTCATAGCCAAAATAAGATCTGAGCTCACAGCTCATTCTCTTGACCACCATGCTAACCTGAGATCACACAGTACATGACGGAGATGCATCATCTTTCTAGATAATATAAGCATTATATATATATATATATATATATATATATATATATATATATATATATATATATATATATATATATATATATATATAATGCCTTTAATGTGGACTGTGGCTGTATATGGAGGAGAGACTGCTCAGCATCAGAACAAGCTTTCCGCTTCGTATGCAGTCAGTCATATCAGGATAAATAGGCTGTGACTATTTGCTATATTGGGATCATCAGTATATTGTGCAAATAGCAGTAGCCATCTTTCTTTTCTTCTTTTAAAAATTAGAACCTTGTTTGAATATAACATGGAGTTACTTCTACTGGTTATCAATGTATAATTCCAGTCAGACAGTCGACTTTTGAAGTCAATGGAATTCTAATGAATGAATATTTCGTTTAGGACTGATATTTATAGGATGCCATCAATGTACACGACACTTTGTAGGGTGATATAATTCTCACTCTCCCTGCTTTAAATTGAATTTCTTGTGAGCAAGAAACCCTCATTTGGTGTAGCACCCTGAGGAGCATGACTTGGCTTACTTACGCGAGCCATCTACGGACCCATTCATTCAACAATAAAGGAGTCTCCAACACATTCCACTATGGTACCTGAGAGTTCCCCCCTCTCTTTGGCAGGGTTTCTGTGCCTTGGCTGTGTTGTATGTATGACCTGTACGACTGGTGCAGTTTTCCTCAAAACGAATTCATAGAAATATAGTAAACTAATGGGAAAAGAGCACTTCTTTTATTTCCCTGCCATACACTTGTACCAGGAAACACTCGCAGCGGGTTAAACCGCTGAACCATAAGCTGTCGATCGAAAGGTCGGCAGTTTGATCCCCGCAACGGGGTGAGCGCTCATTGCTTGGCCAGCTCCTGCCAACCTAGCAGTTCCAAAGCATGTCAATGCGAGTAGATAAATAGGTACCGCTTGCGGGAAGGTAAACAGCGGTCCGTGTTCCAGCTGCATGCTACGCGCTGCAGCAAGAAGAGTCATGCCGGCCACATGACCACGGAGGCGTCTTCGGACAACGCTGGCTCTTCGGCTTTGAAATGGGGATGAGCACCGCACCCTAGAGTCGGACACGACTGGACTTAATTGTCAGGGGATACCTTTACCTTTTTTTAATGTATTTAGAATCAGACTAGCAATGTGAAACATGAACTGTTATTTGTTTGAGAAGATTGTAATGTGCAAGACAGTGCCCATCTCTCCAGAATCTATTTTGCCCCTCCTCTGCTCACCCTCTTTTTTTCCCCCCTTCTGGAACTGCCTCTGGTTTGTTTGAGTCAACGCAGGTTAAAAAAAAGAATAAACAACAACAACCCAAAACAGAAAAAGAAAACCCCCACTGCAAGTGAGGAAGAAAGGGAAATGCACCTGTTAATTCTGCCTAGGTTCACCATAGTGCGTTCCACCCATGGTGCTGGCTCAGAGTATATATCTCTCTAGTCCCCTGTAATACGCTAGGCAGAATTTGGCAGCAGTCTTTGTAAGATAATACAACAGATCTGTAAAAAGCAGCAAGGAGAGAAATCAGGTCTTCAAACTTCATGCCCATGACAATAAACTGTACAGAGTACAGATGTATGACCTGCAGTGAAAGACAGACAAAAAAATGTTTGCCCAAACTCTGCCTTGTGGCAGATTTGCCATTCATGCATGCTGCATGCCTTCCTTGTCACCTCTCTGTGCACAGAATGGAAAGCTGGGCCATTCTCACCATGACAGCTATCTTCGAGCCTGCCTCTTGTTTTGTTCTTTGCTAGGAAAATAGAGCTACTGACATACATACATTACATCATCAGTTGCAAAACAGGAGATTGGCTTGACATGATCTAAAAGAACATTGTTTTCCTCCATCCATGATAGAATTTTTCATCCACCTGCATACTCACCCCAGCCCTGCCCTTGCGCTGCTCCACACCTTGGTAACACCTCTTAGTCGATGTACACAGCAGGCATATCATATGCAAGAGTCAATTGGGTAGGAGAGCATATTCTGCCAGCCAGCTGCCTTGAAGCAAGAACCTGTTGAGATAATCTAACCACAGAAGTAGCTTCCCAGAAACAATACGAGTTTGTCTCACCAGGTACTACTCTAAGGTATAACGAACCATCATATATACAGCACGCCGCTTCTTATTCCTTTCTCGGGTTTCAAACCAGTGCTAAGCCAAAACTGAGGAGGGGGGTTGCTTTGTGAACATTTCCCAACCACCACTCCCCCTCTGAAATAAGTCAGGCTTCTTCAGTGATTTCTTTGCACTTCTTTGCAAGAGTGTGAAACTGTGCAGAAGGCTGTGGGTAGAGGGAAGAAGAGCAAACGTGTCCCTGTTGCTGAGGCAACTGGGGCAGTACTTCTTCTTTTGATCCGGTTGTGCACTCTTGATTAACTGGGCCATGCACTAATTAATTATGCATTGAAAATAATGCAGTGGGGATGGACAACGTCCGCACTTCAATGTACACCTTGTGAACATCTGAATACAGACGTCCATCTTCACTATTTACTTTCTGCATTTGGCTCTGTGTCTGAATGCACATCCACATCTGCATTCTGCCCACGTAGGGCAGGCCAAGCCACAAAGTGGGCTGATGCAGCGGTGGATGGTGGGGGGGGCAAAGAGTGGTGGATTTGGGGTGCCCTGCGCATAGACCAGTCATGGACGTGAGCCGCATTCATCCATTTCCTTACAGTGCTCCTTCGTGTGTTTTACCCAAACCTGGAAGTGCAGGACTTCGGTTTTATTGGGAACCACACAAAGGAAGGAGCTCCATCATTCACATGGTCCCTTTAAATAACACCAGACCTGCACTGCCTGGTTTGCAAAAACTGTGCTATGGGAAATGGGGGGGGGGGCTTCATTTGTCCTCTGTAATGTTGTCATATAGCAAATTCCAATTTGCTACATGGTGCTCTGATGGCACCATGTTAACTATGTGACCCTGATTGGTTGGGATCAAAAAACAAAAAAACCCTAGCAGCATATCAAAGTTGTGAAGAGGCATGGGAAAAACACAGAAGACCACTAAGGCTTTTCACAACCCTTGAGAGCTCACTGTCACATCAAAAATCAAACCTCACTAATACTCAGTGCAGCACTAGTCCAAAGCACGTTCTTCCTTAGCTGTCAAAGGCTGAAGACTTATTGAAGCATTTTGTTTGTTGCCAATTAGGCTTCCTTATACTCTAAGCTAATCACAGTGCATGCAAACCATAGTGTCTCAGAAATCATAGTGCATTCACCTTAAAAAAAATTGGAAAAATAGAAACTAACACATTTATTCTTCTTTACCCATTGTTTTAAGCACAGAGTCTTCCCCTAAAATTTTGCAAAGTTCATTAAGTCTCTGCTGCATTTTTGGCATTCCTGCAAGGTGGGATTCTAGTCTTTGTTTTTCCTCACTGAGGGTTAAACGGATTGCAGTGTCCAACTGTTCAAAGCGCCATCCTCCTTCCCCATCAAACTGCAGCAAGTGTGTGTGATATTTCCTGCAGGACAAAAAAAGAAACAGTGAGAAACATAACGATGGAATTTAGAACAGCCACAGGAACATCCTGGTTAGCGGGATGGTTCTGCATCATAAGACGCTCGTGGTTGGTGAAAAGCGACAGGTTCCTTAGGCCCACTGAAAGATAATTTTGTGACAGTGTTGTGGCAGTGTCGAGGATAACTCACAACTTTTTTTAAACGAGCAAAATGTTCATCACATTGGATGGATAAGGGATTGAAGAGCGGGCAAACCTCATTGGACTCCCTCTTCCCCTCTCTGGTTTCCACTTCACCCGTCTCCCACCGCCCCACAACTGGTCAACCCAAAAGTGATAGGAAAAAGTCTTTAGCCATCTATCTCTTACAAATGTTGACTTAATAAGATTTGGTGAAACCTACATTCATTATCTAGTTGCAAGGCAAAAAAATAAGTCCAGTTTCAATGACTCACCAAAGCGATGGCCTGTGTGTTATTGAAAGCAGGGATATGCCAGCTCCTTTGGCAGCCTGGAATATCGTTCCTTCAACATCAATGCTGACAGCACTTGTACATTCATCCAACAATGCATATTTGGGCCTTACAAAGTAGAAAAATAAATGTTTATTGATCAACTGTTGGGAGTAGTATCTCTGCTGAACGGATACAGGGCTAGGAGGTGAGATTTAGGGAACAGTACAGTACTCATTCTCAGGCCAGAACACTGTGGCAATCCTTTTTACTGTCTGAAGCTCCATGTGACCACCAGATCTTCTACATGTGCACTGAAGCACGGACTTAGCACCGAGTGACCAACTTAGCGGGCCAAGCTACACAGCCACTGAAGCAACAGTCTTTCCACACATCCAACGATTTCTGCAGTTGCTTCGAAAACAAAATGAGAAGACTCACTTGTGATAAAACATCCGAGCCATGCCCATCCTCTGTTTTTCTCCTCCAGATAGAACATCTTTCCAGTCTGTAACAGCATCCCACCCTTTGAAGAGACACAAGAAAAATAACCAATATCACAAGAGTTTACCACCATATAACAAAATACAGTCAGGCTCCTTGGCTCACTAATGAGCAGGGATGTGGATCAAGTCTCTGACTGCAAGTCTCAAGTCAAGTCCCAAGTCTTTGCCCCCAAGTCCCGAGTCTTTCGTTACGAGTCCCTATCTATTTAATGGGGAAAATGGGTTTAAACCTGAATAAAATTCAACTTGTCGTAAAAGGCTCCAAGTCTCGAGTCAAGTGTTTTGAGTCTTTTTTTAAAAAAATCATTATTAAATAACAACAACAACAGTATTTATATACCACTTTTCAACAAAAAGTTCACAAAGCCGTTTACAGACAAAATCAAATGATTAAATGGCTCCCTGTCCCAAAAGGACTCACAATCTAAAAAAGATTCAGAACACCACCAGCAACAGCCACTGTGTTGGAGTGAAAGGGGGGCAGTTACTCTCCCCCTGCTAAATATAAGAGGAGCACCAATTGAAAAAAATGTCTCTTGCCCAGTTAGCAGGGGTAGCCGAGTCAAGTCCAAGTCAAGTCATTGACGCGGCTTGAGTCCGACTTGAATGAACAGACTCAAGTCTACATCACTACTAATGAGGCTGAATGAAGTGGCAGTTTCAAACAGCAGATTGATGGTGGCAGATGCTCTGCATGTACCCAACCACCTCAACTGCCTGGCTGATACCTCTGTTGGCTGGCCGACCCCCGACCTGGGCAGCCTGGCTTGGCCTTGTGCCACCTGCTACTCCTCCTCCCACAACATTCCCCATGGCAGAATCTTGGGAGCAGAAGAGGGACAGTAGAGTGGCACTTGCCAAGAGCATCTTGCATGGCTGCCGGAAAGGAGGGGGGGAAAGGTAGGGACATAAACCCAACCCTGGGGAAGGAGCACCACCTCAGGTGTGGGGGCTTGAGCCAGGCCAATATATAGCACTAGTTTATAGCACATATTACACATTTCAGACACATGCTCAGTAGTGGATGACAAAGTAGTTTAGGATGCAATCTATGCCCTGAATTGTTTCAAAAATATAAATCTAACATTTTTTTTTACTCTCTGACATAGTCAACTTATTTTGCTTTTTTTTTTTCAGTGACAGTCTTTGCAGGTGTAGGGAGACCCAGGGTCAAATCCCCACTTATCCAGTAAAGCACACTGGAGGACATTCATTCAGTCACTTACAGCAGAATCCTAAGCAGGTCTACTCAAAAGTAAGTAGCATTAAGTTCAAAGGGAACTACTCCCAGGTAAGTATGTATAAGACTGCAGCCTTAGTTTCAGCCTACCATACTGCACAGGGTTGTTGAAAGGATAAAATGGGGAGAAACCTCACGCACCTCTTGGAGCCACTTGGAGGACAAGTAGAAACAAATGTAATCAATAGTCATAAATCTAATCATAAAATGTAGCTTCAAAATAAAACACACAGAAAAAACAAACCCGGAAAGAAGACATTAAGAAACGAGCCACAAAACATCACTTTATGATGCAGTTTTATATGGGGCTCACAAAAATGGACATCCCATACCAATGAATCAGACGGCTTCTGTGCAAAACTCTGCTTTCTTTAAACACATACACACGCACATGTGCGTGCCTAATTTTGGTTTCATAAAATATTTCATTATGAATTAGATATTGTTTATGCAATTCTATAATGATGTCTGGTATCACCCATAGATTTAGATCAAACAAAGGAAAACACTTCTTTCAATAACACACAATTAAGGGGTAGAATTTATTGAAGATATAGTGATTGACCACTAGGTCAGGTAGGCTTACCATATCCAAAGGGGGACAGGGTGCCTACACCTTTAACCATTGTAAAAAGAGGGAATTTGGGCATGTGCAGCTCATAATGGAAGGGTGCAACAAGCTGCACCTGCCAAAATTCTCTCTTTTTACATTGGTTAAAGGTGTAGGCACCCTGTCCCCCTTTGGATATGGTAAGCCTAGGTCAGGTGGCTTTTAAAAGGATTGGACAAATTTACAAAGGTGTCTGGGAAGACTGAAAGAAGTACAAGTTTCTCTTCTCACACAAGAGAAGGGCTTAGGGCAGGAAAGGGTAGAGGCATCTGCATCGTGTGCGCTGCATCCTGCAGTGGGGGGAGGCCTCCTCAAGGTCAGGGAACATTTGTTCCCTAACCTCAGGGCTGCAATGCAGCTGCATCGGTGCTAGAAAGTTAGATAGGACTAGGCCCCCAGTAGATCACACTGGGTTACATAGATCAATAGCCACTATAAGGACTAACAATACTGTATAAGGAAGCTTCATATGTTCATATGCTTCTGGTGCCTCCATCATATACGGAGAAATGTTTAGTTACAGCAAAGTCTCACTATGCATTAATTGATGTGCCAGAGGGGTTGAGAAGGGTGAGTCTGGACTTAGGAAATAAACAAATTACATACATTACATATATGCTGTGTTTTTCTCCCTAGTTATTTACTCCCTTCTCCAACAAAACGAAGATGTACCTCCTTCTCTCTGTACGATGTGATTCAAATGAACAATCTGCAGGATACACTCAAGATCCTGGTCTTGGTACCCCTTTTCATGCATGTCATCCACAGAGTCAGGATAGATGACTTGATCACGTAGCGTTCCAATGGACATGTAGGGCCTGAGAAAGAGCAGAAAGAAATTAGTCACTTCACACAGAGTCACTTCTCAAACCCTGCTATTTAGAGCTGTCGGCTGCTGCTCTTTGAACGGTGCATAATGCTTTAAGTGCTGTGTTTTTAAATACTGTAATTACCTAAGGATGACTGTTTTCCTAAACTTATTCCAGAAAACAATGCATTGTTTACTAAGGACCTGATTAGTCTATACAAATGTGACTAACATTGGCTCTAGAGCAACATACCCGATAAAGGAGATGGCAACATGTTATCACTTGCCCAAAATTCATGCTGCCTATATGCACAAATCAAAAAATAGATTCATGTACACACTGTAGTCCCAGTGAGATAATCCATGTTTAAATAGTCTATAGTCTATACCATATGGTCAAAATAAGTTAGAGTAGTAGGCGACTGACAACACAATCCTATCCAATTTACACCATCGGTGCAGCGAGAACAGGAGGCCCCAGAACGGAAAGGGGATTCAAATCCCCTCCAAAGGAGAATTCAAGGGGGATTTAAATCTCCCCTCCCCTGCCCTCCCCCACTGGTTACACCGGTGGTGTAAAATGGATAGGATTGCGCTGTGACACAAGATCAACAATGAGCTGATAAGGGATGGTAGGGTAGAGAAATACCTATAAAACCCAGATATAGAAATGCTGGATTTTGGGAGGTCTTCAATTGCTAGGGGCATTTACAAAGTGGACTGTATATTCTGCATGCTAGCTACATGTGACACTTCACATGTGGCACAGCAAGTGACACTGACAACTCATTGTGAAAGACATGGTCTAGCATGTGAAATGGCAAAACACTGTAATCTCAGAGTTGCTCAGTTTGGTTTAGTTGTGCTGTGGTTCTACTACTAGCTGCAACACTCAGCAGTGACTTTCTGTTACTGTGTATGTGATGGTTACTCATTCTTTACTCACCTGGTGAACACATGCTTAATTAATGTGATGCCTAATTAATGATGCCATCATGTCCTTTAAGAAATGTTAATGCTAGAATGACAGAAGACGTGCCTTCCCATTTCAGGAGATATAAGGTCTTTAATAATAATAGGTAGTACCAGAAGTTCTTCTTGATGTTTTTTCCAAGGAGGTTTAATACACCATTTCTAAACTAGAAGCAAACAGCAATGCATGTGATTGACTTGGAGAGTAACACACATGTAGTCTGTCTGAATTTTGTTTTTCATTTTCATCACAGTGAGATGACCTCCTCAAAGAAAGAAGCTTCTATTCTCTTTCAAAAGTGGCTTGTCTCTTTAGCAGTGGGAACTGTTATATAGCACAAATAGAAAGTAAACTTCCAGTCAAGGCCACTGCCAGGGTGTGCCAAGCTCTGGGACACCACCAGGTTCTGGACCACTGTGCACATAAGCACCCTGATCTGCCTTGACCCCCAAGTTGTCCACCCCACCCAGCTTGTCCCATTCCTACTCCCCTCAGCTTACAGTTTCCTGGGACAGTGGTGGCAGCCACAGTGGTGGCAGCAATAGCATTTCCTCCCTCTCCTGCTATGGCTTGTTCTCAGGCTTTGGGTTTGTTGCCTGGGAGTATGGCAGAAAGGCCAGAATCACACTGGCTTTTGGAGAGGATGAGGCTTCTAGGGGTTCTACAGGTCTTCTGGGAAACTGCCACTGACTGCCTTGGGACTCAAGGCAGCCTAAGAGTCAGTTATGAAACTCTAGAGCTGCACAGTGATTCTAGACTTTTTTTTTTAATCCTATGTAATTTCAAAGCTGATTTCTAGGATGCCATGAACCCTGTAGGAGCCAATGATGGGGTGAATTGGTGGGCCCCTACCCCCTTTCCCATGCCCTGGTAGAACTTCCCTGTGGTGCCACCACTGCTTCCACTGTGGTGGTTGTTTTTCACAGCACGTGAGAACTACTGTAGTGAAACCTACGAGCATAGCTTAACACAATTCAATCTCACATGCACTTGTACTTTCTTGGGATGCCAGTACCTGCTTCCAGAACGATATTGCTACGTGCTTGCACCCCACTTCCCCAAGAACTGCCAGAAGTTGCAGGGTGTAGCATCACCTGGGTTTTGGTTTTTATTACAGGATAGATTGCTGAAGACTTACGTTGTGTTTTTAATACAGCCCCCCCCCCGCCATCCACAGATTCGCTATCTGCGGATTCACTTATCCACGGATAGCGGATGGCCCCCGCCCTTTGCGGGGGCCCTCAGAAAGTCCCTATCCGCGATTTTCATGTACCTGCAGGGGGACCTGGATTTGCTTTATTTACAAATACACAAGTTGAGTATCTGAAATTTACTTTATTTACTGTATTTGCTTTATTTACAAATACACAAGTTGAGTATCTGAAATGAAGTCAGGTAGCAGCATTTCTTACAAGGTGGATTCAGGGAAGGTAGGTCTACATTAGGCCATATCATAATCATGCAGCATCTTATAGAAAAATATGCTGCTAATAATTCTGTCTCTCTATATGTGGCATTCATCGACTTAAAATCTGCCTTCGACTCAATCTCCAGGACAAAATTATGGGAGAAACTAGAGGGTACATCTACAGACCGTAGACTGCTGTTCTTGATACGCACCCTATATTCCAACACATCCCTTAAGGTGAGATGCTCTAAAAAGGGGCACCTCTCAAATTCAATTCCAACATGTAAGGGGGTAAAACAGGGTTGTGTTTTAGCGCCCCTTTTATTTAATATCTATATAAACAGCTTGCCAGAGTATTTGAACAACTCTGATTTTCACCCTCCGTCATTAGCTAATCGTAAGATACCTGTACTATTATACTCTGACGATACCGTTATTTTATCGAGAACCCCTGTGGGACTGAGAAGGGCTTTAAAGAAATTTAGCCTCTTTTGTGAAGAGAACCAGCTGGTAATTAACTACCAGAAAATTAAAGTACTATCCTTTGGCAAGAGACCCAAGAATAGGGCTTGGAGTATTAACAGCCATAGGTTAGAACAGGTGCCCACTTACAAATATCTGGGGGTAGTGCTGCAATCATCTGGTGCCAGAATTGCACATCATGAATCTGTGGCCGAGGCAGGGCAGAAATCTGCCCGTGCAGTAACCAAGTTTTTTTACACCAAAGGTGGCCTTTATATTCCAGCAGCTATTTAATTATATCAAGCCAAAATCTTGTCCCAACTTTTATATGGAACAACTTTGGGACCTCCTTCCTCCAGTTTTGCCTCTTTGGAACGTGTTCAATCTAAGTTCCTTAGATCCATATTTCAAGTGTCCAGCTATGTTTCGAATGCAAGCTTGCGTCTGGACGCTGGTCTGATAAAAGTTGAGGCTAGGGTTTCCCTTGCCTCCATTAACATCTGGCTTAATCTAAATTCCAATGCCCAGAGCTTTACATCTCTGATTTTACATGACAATTTTCAATCGTCTTGGCTTAAAGCTGTGCATAGCAAGCTGAGACACTTGGGGTTTTCTCCCGAAGCCATTTTGGCAATGGATCATGACCATGCAAGAACGACCATAAGGCAGAGGCTATTCGATATCGAGCGGCAGGGGGACATTGGTAGAACCCCAACTTTTCTTGCTGCAGAGGATGTTAGATATATAGTTGCGCCAGCCACCTATCTTACAATACTTGAGTTCCCGAGGCATAGGAGGGCTTTTTTCTTAGCCAGGTGGAGAGCGCTCCCTTCGGCAATTGTAGAGGGTCGCTATAGGAGGATCCCTATTTCTGACAGGGTATGCCCTTGTGGCTCAGGAGATGTAGAAACAACTGAACATGTCTTGTTCCACTGTTCATTCTATCAATGTATCCGCTCCAAGTTTATTTCTCCCCTGACTAGGGAATTCCCGGACTTGCCTGATGTTATGATGTCTAATAAACTTCTTTTGGGAACTAATTCTTGGTTCACAATTTGGAGCGCAAGCTTCTTGGCAGCTGCTTGCAAAATTCGTAAAGGTATTTAATAATAAAGTTTTTATTTTAGCTTTGATAATGTTTGCTTCTGTTTTTAATCTGGTTGTATTTTGTTCTTGTTGGTCTTTGACCGCATTAATAAATGATGATGATGAGCATTTCTTACAAGCAATTATAAATTGCATCCATAGCTGGCAACCTTGTGGCTCAACATGGCTTCTGGCCCAGTTTTGGGGCCAAGATGGCCTTGGTAGATGAACAACAGAACAAGGGGGAAAGGTTCCTTTTGGTTCTCCTGGACCTTTCAGTTGCTTTAAGTGATCAGTGATCATGTTGGCCAAGGTTGCCTGGACCATGTTGCCAAGTTGAAGCTTGGAGGCACTGTTTTGTGGTGACTCAACTCCTTCCTGGAGGGCAAGTTCCAGAAGGTAGTGCTGGGGAACTCCTGTTTAGCACCATGATCATTAGCTTTTGGTTCCCTCAGGGTTCTATTTTGTCCCCCATGCTCTTTAACATCTACATGAAACCACAGCCGGAGGCTATCCCAGGATCTGGGGTTGGGTGTCACCAGTATGCGGATGACACCTAGTTCTATCTCATTTTGATCTTCATCCAAGGACACTCTGTAGGCCCTAAGCCAGTCTCTAGTGTCAGTAATGGAAAGTTTAAACAAGCTTAATAATATCCCATTTCCTCCGAGCCCACAGGTGTACGCATTTAACTCCAGATGCGTATTGTTGTTCAGTCGTTAAGTCGTGTCCGACCCTTCGTGATCCCATGAACCATATCCCGCCAGGCCTTCCTATCCTCCACTATCTTCCTGAGTTCGCTCATTTTCATGTTCGTTGTATCGGTGATGCTGTCTAACCATCTCATCCTTTGCCTTCCCCTTCTCCTTTTGCCTTCAATCTTTCCCAGCATCAGAGTCTTCTCCAGAGACTCCTCTCTTCGTATTAGGTGGCCAAAATATTTGAGTTTCAGCCTTAGTACCTGTCCTTCCAGGGAACAGTCAGGGTTGATTTCATTTAGGATTGACTGATTTGATCTCCTAGCAGTCCAAGTGACTCTCAGGAGTCTTCTCCAGCACCACAGTTCAAAAGCATCTATTCTTCGGCGCTCAGCCTTCCTTATGGTCCAACTCTCGCAACCATACATTGCTACTGGGAACACCATCGCCCTGACTATACGAACTTTTGTTGGCATGGTGATATCTCTGCTTTTTATTATGCTATCTAAATTTGCCATAGCTTTCCTTCCAAGGAGTAAGCATCTTTTAATTTCATGGCTGCTGTCTCCGTCTGCAGTGATCTTGGAACCCAAAAAAGTAAAATCTGTTACTGCTTCCATTTCTGCCCCTTCTATTTGCCAGGAATTGATGGGACCAGATGCCATGATCTTAGTTTTATTAATGTTGAGTTTCAAGCCAACTTTTGCACTCTCCTCTTTCACTCTCATCAAGAGGCTCTTTAGTTCTTCTTCACTTTCTGCCATTAGGGTGGTATCGTCTGCTTATCTGAGGTTGTTGATAGTTCTCCCGGCAATCTTGATTCCGGCTTACGATTCATTCAGCCCTGCATTTCTCATAATGTACTCTGCATATAAGTTAAATAAGCAGGGTGACAATATACAGCCTTGCCATACTCCCTTCCCAATTTTGAACCAATCAGTTGTTCCATGGCCAGTTCAAACTGTTGCTTCTTGACCCGCATATATGTTGTTGTTGTTCAGTCGTTAAGTCGTGTCCGACCCTTCGTGATCCCATGAACCATATCCCGCCAGGCCTTCCTGTCCTCCACTATCTTCCTGAGTTCGCTCATTTTCATGTTCCATATATATATATATATATATATATATATATATATATATATATATATATATATATATATATATATATATATATACACACCCTTAAATAAAAATGGTTTAAGCTAAAAAGCTGCACTTTTAGCCTCTCTTTGTCATCAACTAGGAATAATTATGGTGAGTTCTGAAGTTAGAACAAGGATGTTAAAGCACTTTACACAATAAGCACAATATAAATGATCCCTAAATAAGGAATTTGATCAGGGATTCTCAACATGGTGGGTTGCAACCCACCACGTTTTCCAGAAGTAGGTGATATTCCTTTAAAGGGGGTGGCCAGCCCAAACGTTGAAGGTGGTGCTCCAGTGTCGTGCCCAACCCGACCCAAAAACACTTTTTTCAATGTACCTGGTTGTTCTGCCAGCTCCCCAAAGGGTCTGAGGGGCCTGCGGCCGCCTCCACAGACCTCCCCAAGGCTCTAAACAGCAATGATCGTGTTCCGAAGCCCACTTCCGGTTTTTGGGTAGGTCTGCAAAGGTGGCAGCAGGCCCTCCGGACCCTTCGTGGAGCTGGCAGGACAACCAGGTACATGAAAAAGCATTTTTGGGTCAAGGCGGGCATGATCCTGGAGCACTGCCTCCGACTTCGACCTGCCCCTGCACAGACTTACAGGGGAGTAAACTCCGCTATAGGACTTTGAGAAAAGCTGAATTAGATCATTGGTAATATGATTAAGGGACTAAATAAAACCAGGAGAAAGGACTGGGCAGTGAAAATTAATGAATGTTTCAGAACCTCAGCACCAGTCCAATTCTATTCTTCAGGGAAATCACTGCAAAACTCAGTTGGAGAGATCAACATAATCAGACAAATATTTCATTCTTCTGCAAAATGAAGCAATGATTTAATTAATTTTTTGCAGAAATCCAGAAGTCTAGTAGGTAGATCATAGCTGTACAATACAGCAGAAGACTGGTAGAGATTAAAGTAAAACACAAAGGTCATATTTACACTATGGACTTCAGATGTTCTCTGTCTCCAGGGAACTCTGGGAATTATAGTCTGTGAGGGCAAGGATTAGAAGTCTCTAACCAAGAAGTCTTCTCAGCACCCTCACCAAACCACAAATCCCAGGGCTTTTTGAGGGAAACCATGACTAATACAAAGCCAATAAAAGTGTGTACTATAATGTGTTCTAATTGGAAGTTAAGCGTTATTAGACATATTTGCCAATCACAGCATGTTGTGACACTAGTAAAACATTTGGCCGATGGACTATTCAAAGACCAATAGGCATTGCAGCACTCTCCCTTTCTACTGAAACTAGTTCAAGGGTGTTTTAGGGCAAACTGCAGTTTCCACAACTCTCTCAAGATATAAATAATTGATTTGAGCCAAAAATAGCCCACAATAAGCTTTCCTCTCCAGTATCCAAGACAGTCTGTTCAATATTTCAAGGAGATCATTTACCAAGCCTTAGCGTAATTAGCTTACCCCTGGTAACATAGTTTACAGGGCAAGAAGTGTAGAGCTTCCCTACCAAGACGTATAATTAGAAACCGCCGTCACAGGCAGAAATATTGCACTATAACACGGAGCTGCAGAAAGTGTTAAGGATCTTTAATGCGGAAAGAAAATAGCTAAGCAACTGTCAACCAAGTTGAAGGGCATGTCGTGATTTCATGAACATTCTTTTGGCTCTCTCAAAGCAAAAGCCTGATCCAGACATTGCATGCAGGAGGGATTCAAGCCCGGTGGAGAGACACAGCAGGGAGCACGCTGTCAATCAATACAAGAGTCAGCAGTGTGGAATCTGAAGCAGCTGTCAGGACATTTCCTGAGCCCTATATAGGGCTTAGATGCCAATGGGAGAACCTCAGAGCAGCACATAACCTGAATATCTGCCACCAAACTGAAGGCTGCCTTTGGCTATGAGATTCTGTGCACGGAAGCAGGAGTGTTCCCCTCGTATCTCTATGGTGGCGTATAGGGGAAGACCTATATGATCAGGTAACAAGTGCCTGGAGTTGAGCAGGGTCAGGTGTTCCAGGATCTCTTGCGCTCATCCCAGGAAGGTCGAAGTCTTCAAATGCTTACTGTGTGAAATCTCAAATCATCACAACAAGTTCAGAATTATTGGGAGAAGCAGGGAGTTGGATTAGAATAGTTTCCTATTTCCAGAGAATTGAGCTGAACTTGAATGTGAGCCCCAAACCTGGCTCAGAGGTGTTTTTTTCTCCAGTGAATAGGAATGGAAATCCTCAACTCAGCAAGGGGTAACCAGTTCAAAAGAAGTGGTGCAATCACGGGGTGCTCAGCTTTCAAACGCATGATTAATGCTTTGTTTTCTTCTGTTTCTTATCCTCTTGCACATATTTTGTTTGTGAAACCCTATACATTTTTTTTAAATTTGAAAAATAACAATTTCCCCCCTCAAGATCAATATTGTACTCATTTCACAGAGTGACACTGCAAGCAAAAGAGTTTAAAATTATGCTACACAAAACGAAGTAATTCAGTTCTTGATCTCTCCGCTGTGATTGCCATCCTCACACGCATGTCTAGTCTCATTCAATGTGGGACTGATTTTACAATGATTCACTGCTAGGAAGAACATGGTTTAAGGACTTCTGCAGGCATTTTAAAAAAAATTACAGACAAGAAATTTAAGATGTTTTTTCTTACAGCGCAGTCCTGTCTAGCGCCACAGCGCCGATATATTTTCCTGATATAGGGCTCAGGAAAAGCATAGACAGTGCCGGCAGGAAGGCCTGTGCCATCCCGTCAGCACCAGTGGAGGCCCAGTGCATGCCAGAGCAGATAAGAACCGTGCAAGCGGCGCAGGGGCAGGGAGGTTGTGGGGAGAGCAAGGGGTATAATGTGGTGGGGGAGGGCAAAACAGGGGCAAATCAGGCTCGGGAGGAGGGTGGGATTGGCAGAGAGGCCTCCGCCATGTCGTATCCCCCCTCCCAGACCATGAAGTCCTATATGGGGCTTCTTGGGCCTGAGCCAGCGATTTAACTGAAACCAGAGCCATATAAGGAAAAAAAATTACATCCACAGTTCAATTTGTTACAGTTATGTTTTCTGTTAATTTTCAACGGTAGGTGAGGCAGATAACCTGGGTCAGGGAGTTCTATTCACTTGCAAAATGGAAGCAAGGGTTTCCCCCGAGTGTAACTGGGGCCAGGGCCCATCGGCCTCGGATTTCCGCCAGCTATTTTGCTGGCGGAAGTAGAGGAGGCCGTGTAAAGGCTCCGGCGCCCGGCAAGGGACAGGATTCGGCCAAAGGTAGCCCCCTGCCCCCTCCCGGGCCGCCGGGGCCAAATGGCCACCCTCCCCCGCCCGGCGATTTCCCCCCCCCACTCGCCGGATCCTAACTTACCTGGGTCCAGCGGCCGGTGGGAGCCAGTGGCGTCACTAGGGCGCGCGTGACGCCTCCCCCTATACCCCCCTCTTACGAATCTTCGGCGCGGCCATAAGCCGCGGTGCTATATGGGGGGGCGCCCGACGGGCCGCTGGCCCAGGCGCCCCCTTAATTTTTGCAGCCAGCTCGGGAACGTCTTCCCCGGCCGGCTGTCCGGGGCCTTCTGAGAAAGGCCCGCTGCGCGAACGTTATTTATAACGTTTTTTAGCACATGCGCAGACCCTGAGGGAAAAGGGCAGCCCTTTTCCTTCAGGGACGGTCTGCGCATGTGCAAAAAACGTTATAAATAACGTTCGCACAACGGGCCTTCCTCAGAAGGCCCTGGCGCGTTGGCCGGGGAAGACGTCTCCAGAGCCGGCTCCGGGGACGTCTTCAGGGGCGACGCGCACAGGGAGGTGATGTGTCACGTGCGTGTGCGCGTCACCCCTTGCGCGCGTCACCCTGTAGCGGCCCGCTCCCGTCACTTGACAGGAGCGACGCCATTGGTGGGAGCTCCACCGTTGGAACTAGCCTCTGCGCAGGCCTTCCCTGCTTGTAAGTAGGCACAAATATGGTTTCCGGCATGTTTGCGACTACAGGTGGGCCCCCATATCCGCTGGGGATATGTTCCAAGCCCCTCCGTGGATACTTGAAACCGTGGATAAGAGCGAACACCCCCTCCATGGTTTCCTGAGGGCCCCCCCACCCTGCCTCCCCTGCAGGCAGGCATGCTTGCCCCCCCCAGCACTTATTTTTCTTTCAGCAAGCTTTGTTTCTTCCTTAAAACAAACAGAGAAGCAGCCTCTACTGCAGGCAAGTAGAACGAGACTAAGTCCTAGAGAGGCTCTGCAAGTTTTCTGTTAACCTTGCAGAGACTCTCTAGTACTTAGTCTTGTTCTACTTGTCTGTAAGAAGCAGCCAGAGGCTGCTTCTCCTGTTTCTTTAAGGAAGAAACGAAGCTTACTGGGAAAAAGTAAAAGCCTGGGAGGTCCCCATGATCCGTGGATAACTGAAACCGTGGATAGCGAATCAGTGGATATGGGGGCCCACCTGTACTTGCGGTGACGGAACGCTTGTTCCGACATAGGGGTGGTGGTGGTTACTGATTGGGCTATTAGTATCATAGATAGGTTCCTGGAAACTGTGACGTTAAGCAGTGGCGTCGCTCCCGTAAAGTGACGGGAGCGGGCCGCTACGGGGTGACGCGCACAAAGGGGTGACGCACGACGCCCTCCGGACGCTCCGAGGCTGGCCCGGGAGCCGGCCTCAGAGCGTCCGGCCTGGCCGGCGCTCCAGGGCCTTCTGAAAGAAGGCCCGCTGCGTCAATACGCGACTTTTTCTTGTTTTCGCGCATGCGCAGATCGTTTTGAGGGCAAGTTGCCCTCAAAACGGTCTTTGCACATGCTTGAAAACAAGAAAAGGTCGCGTACTGACGCAGCGGGCCTTCTTTCAGAAGGCCCTGGAGCGCCGGCCGGGCCAGCCGCTCCGAGGCCGGCTCCCGGGCCGGCCTCGGAGCGTCCGGAGGGCGACGTGAAGGGGCGGGGAGGTGCAGCCAGGTGCCCCCCCCAAGGGCATCACTAGGGTGACGCGCTCCCCCCGCCTTGGGGTGACGCGCGTCCTAGTGACGCCAGTGACGTTAAGTGAAACAATGTGTAATGAACTAATTTTCACTGGCGGGCTCAGTGACGCTCGGGGGGGGGGCTCTGGCGGGCTTGCTGTGCACTGCAAAGCCGCTTCTTGCTGGGACTACGACCCACTTCCTTGACTTTGTTCTTGCCTCAGAACGCCTTGCAGAAGCTACCTGCAAGGCATTCTAAGGCGTGAATAGAACCGGGAAGTGGGGCGCGAGCCTGGTGCGACCCGGAAGAAGCTGCAGTCATGGAGGACGACATTAAAACGAAACAGATAGCAAAACAATGGTAAGTGAGGACTTACTGTATACCGGTAGTAACCTGTAATATCAGTGAACCAACGAAGTAAAAACCATGTACAATGTCTGTTACCAAATATAATTCAAACAGTTTTTATAAGAATTAAGTAGAAAGAACTCCTCTTAAGTGGCATTGATGCACATCTTAGAACAAAAGTATTTGAATATGTGCCTTAAATTTGACCAAAACCTGTCTCATTCAAAACCTTCCAGGCACAGGGGAATTATTAATATAAACTTTGACATTTTGCAAAGTATTTTTGGAAAAACAATCCTGTACACTGATCTAAGATTTGCTGTCTGGGATTTCTACAATTCTAAGCTCTGGGTCTAATTAGTCGGCTCTAAGAGTATCTGAATGACGGCCACAGTGCCTTGGACAGTAGGAGATAAAATAACAGCTAATCCTTAAAGCCAATATTCACTTTTGGAGGCTTGCCCAGGTAATTCCCTTACGTTTTCTAATGGTAAGCAGTATTGGAACCTTTCTAATTGCCTCCTGTGCCCCGTCATCATGCATGATGTTACAATATCATTTGCAATTCAAGGTTACCCAGGGTATTCCATGTATAAACGAAGAGCTCCTTCAGAGAGAACAGCAGCTAGATTCCCTATTAAACCATATGGAATCAAAGCAATCCCTGTTCTAATCTGGATAAAATAAACTAGAGCTTCACTTAATTAGGATAAAAAACAACAACAACACAGCATCTTGCCTTGGAAGGAGTAGTCCACTAATTCAAAGCAATCTCGTAATAATTGTAGCAGTGTTCTTGATGATTATCTTAAGCAGGTCCAGATGATTTTGAAAGGGCCTTCACACTGGGCACAATCCAGAGGGATGTTGTCCTGACTCTTTCCTCTTCCATTTCAATTTTCATTTCAATTCTACTTATGCAGGAGAACTTCCTGGTGGAATTATTCTCCTGAATCTAACTGAAGCTAGTTATGGCCACTGGCGTCGCTAGAGGTGGGGTGGAAAGCTAAGTTCTGCAGCTTTCCGCCCCACCGTTACTCTCCGTTACGAGGTGCCCCGCCTCCTCGTCGTAGGAGCCCGTCAGCGGAGAGAAAGCAACGCGGAGGAGAGTCCCTGCGCATTGCTTTCTCTTTGCTGACAGGCTCCTACAATGAGGGTGTGGGGCGCCTCATACCAGAGAGTAACGTTGGGGCGGAAAGCTGCAGAACTTAGCTTTCCGCCCCACCTCCAGCGACACCAGTGGTTATGGCCGAATCTAACTGAAAGTCATGGAATTTTGGCTAGTCACAACTTCTTTGATTGGTTCCAGTGGGACTTATGTCACAATTAAGTATAGATGGATTGTGACCGTGATGAAGATTAGTTATATCGGTATGTCTGGTCAACTAACAGCGCAATCCGACTTAACTTTTGTGCCTGTTTAACCAGCGGTGCAGCGAGAATGGGAGGCCCCAGAACGGAAAAGGGATTCAAATCCCCTTTGAATTCCTCTTTTGGAGCGGATTTGAATCCCTTTTCCATTCTGGGGCCTCCCGTTCTTGCGGCGTCACTGGTTAAACCGGAACAAAAGTTAAGTCGGATTGCGCTGTAATTTCATTTTGGAAGACCCCCCAAAATCTCATTTTAAAATAGCCACTTGCTCAATGTTGCATGTGTGTATACTCATGCAGTCCATGGGGATCCCTGGGCCTTCGTAGTCTTCTCTATTGCTAGCTATGTCTGGAAGACCAGATAGTCCAGGGGTGGCCAACCTTTCAGCATTAATGCTCCTGACCTTTTAATGGTTGTATAGGTGAGGGAATTTCAGCAGGTGCAGCTGCTTTAGCAGCACCATCAGCAATTGCAGTTGCCAAGATTCTGTCTTCTACACAACTCTTAAGAACAAAGAGGCCCTAATGGTGGAAGGTTGGCCACCCTTGGGATAGTCTAAGATTAGTGGATGAGTTCCTGACCTCAAATAGAAGCACATCATAGCCAAGACCCTGAAGCCCCTTTTCAAAACTCTTGAAACACAATTCCTGTGCAGATGTTCTAAAGAAGAAGAACTGCAGGAGGGTAGCAGGAGCAATGGCATTCCTGGGGGGGGGGGGGGCTGTACTGTAAGTTGAGCACAGGTCTACTCAGCATTACACAGTGGCCCCGCCCACTCACCGGAGTAATTCCAAACAGCAAAGACAACGTGCAGGGAGTCTTCTGCGCGTTGCCTTTGCTGTTCAGAATGACTCCAATGGCGAGTGGGCGGGGCCACCATGTAACGCTAAGTAGACCTGTGTGCAACTTACAGTACCGACCCCCTTCTAGGAACGCTACTGAGCAGGAGCATGCTGGCAAGCCCCACCGCTGCATCAACACACTCCTGACGACATGGTCCTGAGGCTCACAGGGAGGATCTCTCCCCAAGTACAGCACTTGGGATAAAATAACATTTGCAAACAAACATTGTACTCATGGACAACAGGGGGGCAGGGCTTCAGGAGTGTGCTGATAGGGGAACAGACCTTGTTAGCACACTCTTGCTGGCCTCTGACCACAGGTTTTTATAATGTCTTCATAGCGCTCGGTGCCCCTGCACAGGGCTACAGTAACCCAGTAACTTCAATATAACAAGATTAGGTAACTTCAGTTTCACAAAATCATGAGTACCATATACAGTATTTCGAATCAAACAGAATCCTGGGAGGTTATTGTACAACAGCTGAAAACAATATACCAAATTAAACAAATCACAAACCTTTGTGGAATGTAGAACATATGCTGAGGAGGCGGCTTGTAGAGAACTCCTTCATAAACAGGCCACAAACCACTCAGAATTCTGAAGAGAGAGCTCTTCCCGCAGCCATTGGGTCCAGTGATAAGAAGATGCATTCCTTCTTCAACCTACAATAGTTATGAAAATAAGGAAAACAATGACCTTTCAGAAAGCAGTTATTTTCGCCAAGTAAGCACATTATAACATAGTGTGCTGTACCCCCAAATGAAGCCACCTCAGCATTCTGATTCATTGACATCCTTATTCTAAACGTTTGTGTTGATGTATCTGCAGCAGAGTAAAATCCCCACAATGCCAGGCGAATGCCACAGTGCAGCATTCACACGCCCAATCCTAAGCAGGATGCTCAACTGTGTGGATGGCTGTGAGTCACGCACATAAAAACAAAATGTCCGCTAGCTCAATCTAGTTTTGTATCCTCCCATATTTGGCTATGGAAGCGAAGACCATAATGCAGAGCTCCATCCAACATAGGCAACAATAGGTCCCCCACGATTGCAGGGTTCTGGATTAGACCTTGTGTTTATTACTGTGTACTTCATCTGTTCATTAGAACCTACAGTAACTAATGTTTGATTTTAAAAAGTACAGGAACATTTGGCCTCCATGAAAACAGGGACATGAAAAATATACCCACAAACCAAATGCTACTATCTAGGGCAGGGGTTCTTAACCCTTGACCGGCCGTGTACCACCTCCGGTGCCACGCATCCTTTGCTCAGAAGTGAAAACGCGGCTGAAAACACCGCGTCAGAGTGGGGTTCCGGCAGACTGGCAGTCCGCATACCATATTTGGTCAATGACTGGTTGAGAACTCCTGATCTAGGGTAAGTCCTCATTGTCAGCATTTCATGTATCACGTGTACAATTCTAGGACAAGACAAAAGCTTTCTTCAGCTGAAATGCACATACAATTTTTTTCTCGTTATCTGTTGAGTTTTTTCATCACTATGTAGTGAGATCCATGTTAAATCCCACAGAATCCCATTCTATGGTTCCAATTATTCTTTAGCAAAAATACATTTGTTTATATTTAGCATCACAACCTTAAATTAATACATATTAACTTTAAGCAGAGGGAGTAAAGCTATATGTCCCCCCCCCCTCCTGATAACGTCTTTTTTCATCTTCATAGAAGGGAATCTTTTAGAAGTATCACACATGTGTCCGGAACAAACAGGTATGGAATTCAGATAAGACATTTCCCCCCCAATTCAAAATAGAATTGATTCACATATGCACAAACAACTGGCAACTCTTATCATCTCGTCAAATATGTGACCACATCACATGAGGAAAAAATTGACAGTATGTGCATATGATACATTCATATTCATCTGTAAATGCATTACATCTGTATAAAGCATTCTAATGTATAGTCTGTACAATGCGTTATAATGCATATAAAGCGTATGTAATATACAGTATAATGCATTAACCACATATGTGCGGGGAGAGTGGTCATTGGTTCTCATTCTCCACTATGGCAAAAATCTCTATAGTGATCCTCCAGCAAACATTATGAGATATACTGACAATCTGGTAACCCACTTTCATCATTGGTACTCAGACTTGGAATGGATATGTTGTACCCATGTGGGTCCCACTTAATTTCAATGGATGGAAGTAGTCCACACACATAAAGGAATGCATGGGGATTGACTCCTATTGAATTGAACAGGGAAACTGCTTCAGAAGAAACTCTTTGCTCATATTGATGCCCAAATGTTGATTAGCTACGTATTGCAGGATCAGAAGACAGTATTAAGAACATGGAATACAAGGATAAATTCCTTAACTGCTGACAAATGCTAAATACTTTTTTCTAAGGCTCTGCTCACCCTCTGAAGTCTGCAGCTGAAAGGATGCAAATTTGCTTAACTCCTTGGACCCAGGATTCACCCAAGAGCTTTGCTTTGAAATGGAGGATGCCTCAAATGCTAAAGGTTTTCACTGATGTTAACTGGAACTGGATTGATTTACAATACATTATCTTTCTTCAGAGCCAGTAAAAAGTCAGGAAAGGATTCCCAGGGGCCAGCTTCTTTAGGGGATTTGCACGTGTGTAACATTGTGGAGAAATAAAAATTTCAGAACATGTTACTTCTCCTATAGCCTATAGAAGCAACTGTATGTCTGTCAATATGCTTTATTCCACACATCTATTGAGGTTGAGACCTATCTTGTATGGAACCTGGCAACCTTATTGGCCATGAGGAGGCCTAGAGGCAAAGCAAAGAGGACGCACTTCTTGCAGTAAAGTTGTATGAAAGGTGGAGCAAAGAGGGTAGGAGACAGAGGAGGAGGACCTTCATAACCATGTATCTATTGACTATATGGTTTGAACCCTCCCAGAAGGATGGGACAGATTATAAAACAAATAAAAACAAACAAGTCAGGTGCTAATAATAACTCCTCCAACTCTCTTTGTTTTCTTTCCTGTGTTTATAAACTACCATATGCCTATTGCTCTGTGTCTCTCATAGTTTAATTCAACATGCAATGTAATGGCAGCATGCAGTGCATTTCCATGCCCCCAGGGCTAATGATGTGAAGTGGGGGGGGGAGTGCAATGACATCACATTGGATTGGATCCACACCTCTGCAAGTAGAAGGTTCCTCTACTCCAGTGCTTCCGAAGCTGTGGGTCGCGGCCCAATGTGCAGTGGGTCGTGAGGTTGAATCTGCCTGCCCTTGTGTCCGGTTGGCACCAAATTGGAGCCAAACTGGATTGCAACTGGAGGCTGCTCCTGGGATGTGCTGGGCTTGAGATGTGCTCCATTGGCCTTTGTGGACCTCAGAATGTCACAGGAAGCGACCGGAAGTGACTTCCAGTTTACTTCCGGTTTCACATCCGTCATTTCCGGTCGCTCCCGAAAGGCGTTTTGAGGCCCACAGAGGCGCTGCACCCTGGAGGCACTGCACCCTGGAGGCACTGCACCCTGGAACACTGGGTTGCGACCCACCACGGGAGAACAAGGTTCTCAGGAAGAGAACTCAGGAAGAGTTTGGGGGCCACTGCTCTTCTCCCTTCCCCTGCAGCAGCCTGCACCCCAAAGATTCACCAAACGTAAGGAGTAGGTTTTTTTGAGGTGCAGGAGCAGTTGCGAAAAGGAGAGGCAGGGAAGTTCCCCTGGGTAAGATTCCTTCTGCTTGACAAGGTCTGGATCCAATCCAACGAGTTAAGCTAGCCACCTTGAGCTCCTGGAAGGACGGAGAGGTGAGTATAAATCTTCTAAACAAATAAATGTAATGAAGAAGAGAAGAAAAAGGCAAGCAGATTCATTATATCTCATAACGTATAGTTTCACCTTAGCTACAGTGTTAACTGCATCTGAATGGTCAAAGAAAGTCTCTACTTTTGTAAATCAAGAAATGACATGTAAGTCACTTCTCATGTTATACTTCTCTTCCTAAGCATTAAAGAAATGGATACAAAAGTGCCTAAACATGCCAAAAATGTGCATTTTTCTCAGGGGTATGCAGATTCCCAGGATTTTCATCCTGAAATCCATTTTCCCAATTCAGATGAATGACTTGCTGAAGGAAATTGCCCTATCTTTTGAATTTCACTTCTGTCTCATTAGTGATGCCCATTAACACTTGCTCAATTGCAGGCCACAGCTGTCTGTATGTATACATGCTTCGTATACAGCCCCACTGCATCATGGGTTTTGAAGTCTTAGAGTTGAACAAACAATAGGGGACTTCCTGGTTGAATGCTCAGTGGATCTGGTAGACCCTGGATTTTGAAACATTTGCCTCATTTCGGAATATGGTCTTGAAACAGTACATGCCAGATTGTACCTTGAATCCTGTTTCAGGCAGAATTAGGTGGCAACGCTGATATCATGTAATGCTGGGAAGGCAAGCTACTAGGACTAACTCTGGAGATGGTCAAAGCACAACCATATCATTCTCATTCTCCCTAAAATAAGATCAATTGTACACATAGGCCTGTAGCATTGAGCCACTATGCCTACCTTTCTTGACTTCCCCTCTTTTCCAAATGCTTCTCCAAGTATTTAATATAAGGGACATGAACTCTGGGCTCTTTTGGGCTAATTGGGATGGCAACAATCAGAAGATTCTTGCATATCATCTTACTTTGAAGTTTAGCCTGGAAACCACCACATCTCCGTTTGGGGTAATAATAGGAACATTTTCACAGATAATTCCATGATCAACATCTATCACTCTTCCTACAAGTAAAAGAAATCACGACACATGTTAGTAGAGCATACACACACACACACACACACACACACACACACACACACACGCACAGAGGCAGGCAGGGAGGCAGAAAGTTGCCAGGAGGACTTATTTAGGCATGAACTTCATTGTTATGCATATTAATTGCCTCCATCAAAAAATATTGTGCTTGAGGCAATGTTAGGCAATATGAAAATATCTATTTCTGTGGTTTTTTTTAATTCTTACCCATGTAAGTAATATACCAAAAATAATAACAGCAAACAACTGCCTTTTGACACTTTACATTTATCATCTGCTTTCAGAATATAAAGCCTACTTTGGTGACATTTTCCCCCTGATCTCTGTCTTGGAAGAAACTTTTAAACTTCATGTTTGTGCTGTAGCAATGATCAGAAATATTGCTCAGATTTTATGAAAACAGAGGCCCATAATCACTGGTGTTCTGAAGGTGGTGTGGAACTGTAAGTGGAGCAGGATGCTGCTATGTGCGTGTAAGCGGCCCCTCCCCCTTGCCGGTCAGAGTCATTCCCAGCGGGCGAAGGCTACCACACAGGTGGAACGGAGCTGCCTGTGTGTTAGCAGTTGCCCATTGGGAATGGCTCCGACCGGCAAGGGGGAGGGGCCACTTACATGCACATAGCGGCGTCCTGCTCCACTTACGGTTCTGCACCACCCTCAGAACGCCAGTGCCAATAATACATATAAAAACTTATGGCCATCTCTGATAGGACACCCTTCACTTCTTTATGTATGTGCGTTTAAATTCAAATATGCTCTCATGCTTCTTTTCAAGAACTACACTGGGGAACCCCATTTTGCTAATTTTGTATTGATTATGCTCCACAGCTTTAGGGAAACAAAGACCTCTTTATATACTGACGTTTCAATGTAATCTTTTTTTAAAAAAACGGCAGATAAACTATCTAGTTTTTAAGTTTGGCACCAAAATCTGCCAATGTTCTCCTGAAAGCATGAATGTGGGACAAATCTACTCAACCACTTGATGGCTGAAAAAGCAAGAGTCTTGTAGCACCTTAAACATTAATCCATATATAGCTTTTGTGGACTACAGTTCACATCATCAGATGGATGAAGTTAAATCCTCAGTATGGAGATATATGTATATGAGCTGAGTTCAATTAAGAATAAATGGCATTTCAAGCTCCTTCTAATATAAAACAAACTCTGCTCACAGATGTGCCTAGAAGTTGGGCTTTCCTTCTTTAGAGTTACTCAACCATCACGTTGCCTCAATTCCTCCCATGTTCATGACATTCCCAGGTCCCTCCCAGGTCCACTGCCATTCAGAATGCAGAATCTGGGGAAGGGTCCTTATTTCCCCTTTATGCTATTAAGCTGTGCATAAAAAGACCCTGTAAAAGAAGTTTGCAACTTCTCCATATTCACTTGCGGCCCAATCCTAACCCCCTCCTCCACTGGTGTAACTAGCGTTGCTCTGGCAAAGGCTGCTTTATAGCTGTCACAAAGCAACCTCTGCTGACGTGCACTACAGGCCCGCTGGCAGGGAAGCCGCAGCAGCCTTCCGCTTGCCAGTGGTCCAACTGACATCCATCGGAGCAGGTAAGCCCGTGCAGAGGGTTGGAGGGTGGGGGGAAGGGGACTGAACAAGGTGGGGGAGAGGGGAACAGAGGAGGGGTGGGCAGAATGGGGCAGTGACTGGGGCGGGGAGGAGGGTGGGTCAGGCCTGGGAGGGGGGTGGGATCAGCAGCGGTGCCGCATAGCGAATCCCAACCCCCTTCCTGGGCCAGATCCACCTTCACGGAGCAACGCAGACTTGCGCCAGCGACTGAGCTGGCGCAGGTTCGAGTTGTCCCATAGAGGCTTTTCGGGCTTACCCTGGGGCAAGGGGACAAATGTCTCCTTACCCTGAGGAGACCTCCAGCAGCCCCCCCCCCCCGCAGGATGCAGCGGAAGACGCACCAGTGCTGCTGTGTTGCCGTGGGGGGAATTTAGGTAGGATTGTGCTGTAAGTCATGAATAATTACTGCAGGTTAAATGCACATAAATATTTACCCCAATGGAAGCCATTTAAAAATATATATTGTGGTGGCAATTCTAAACATCACAGGAGTCAGTTATCTGGAGCCTCTGGCCATGTGGAGATTCAAACATCAGAACTCTCCCTCACTCTTCCCACAGATTCAGTTTTGGGAACATGGTTATGGCTGCCACACCATGCAGATAGAGAAGATGGGTGACAGGTTACAGACATCATGCACTCAGCCCTTAAGTGGCCACCATCCAGTAGATATTCACGTGAGCCCATTAATACTCTATTATCTCTTACTCGTAATACTCTCTTACCTTCAGAGTCTTTAATACTTCCTGGTTTCACCTTCATTAACATTAATGAATGTTATTAGAGGCTAGGGAACAGCATTAAAGTACATTGCCTGGCTATTTCTTTTAATTCCCAGAAGATGGTGCACCAGCACACTGGGCCACTCAAGAGTTCTCTTGGATCCTCTCAGCTGAACAACCGGGGCAGGGTTGGCCAATCCATGAGGCTGGCTGACAGCACGATCCTAACCAACTTTCCAGTGCTGATGCAACCACAATGCAGCTCCAAGGTAAGGGAACAAAGGTTCCCTGAGCTTGAGGAGACCTCCGTGACTGCCCCCCCCACTGCAGCATGCAGCGTGCGCCCTGTTGGCACAGCTGCATTGGCCCTGGAAAGTTGGTTAGGATTGGGCTGTGATGTGGCAGCCTCAGGCAGCAGATTTGGGGGGGGGGGTAACACCGCCTTTGCTGCTCCTCCCAATTCCTGGTTTAAAAATAGAGGAGGGGAACAGAGTGGAAGTGCAGAGAAAAGGAGAATGGTGGGCTAGAAATCTTTGATGCCCTAGCCTACCGCTCTCTTTCCTGCACTTCGTTTCCCTCTTTCAGTTTGAATCCAGGGACCAGGGGAGGCAGCAGCTGAGACACCACAGGGTAATGGGGAGAAGACATGTTGAGTGCTGCCTCAGACTCCAGGGGGCATCAGACCAACCTTGAAGTGGGGCGCTGCCTTACCTCATGCCAAAACAAGAGTTGTCGCTAGTTGCTTCCTGTGAATCTGAAGTGAAATATTATGCCAAAATCAACCTCTAATAAATATACTGCTTTAGTTTTCGTATCGTGTTTTACATTTGCATTTGCATGTTTGCTATAAATTAGCAGAAACTGAGCATAATGTTTGAACATTATAAAAAAAGCGGAGTCCTTTGACCTTTTATTTACACTAATCCACTTGCTGAACATGAGGTTCCCTAAATGAACCTAGACACCATGACCCCAAGACAGCAGGATTGTAATTCTGAATTGATTAAAGAGGTGTTATCCAAGACTTACTTTTATCCCAATCAAAATACAGAATAACTATTGCATGGTTGTTCCCCAATTAAAAACGAACAATTGCTTCATTATAAAGTCTGGCCGCATTTCTTCAAAGATTAAAAACAGTTCTGATTTGCTTCTAAATAATCCAGATTTGTAACTAAGGAACAACTATAGCAACACTACCACAGTTTAATTGCTCTCTGACAAGATATTTTTAGGTTTACCTCCCACTCCCACGCGCTCTTCCTTGCAACTAAAATGACAGACTGCAATAAACACAGTGGTGGACTACATAATCCACTTATGACAGACTTCCAATCATAAATCCTGAAGAAAAAGTGATGGTATTGGGTAAAATAATAAGTGAAGATACAGTTAAAATATATATAAAATAGGATTTTTTTCTTTATGGTCAACATGCTACATATGAATGTTTTAATTGTCAAACCACTGACTCTGGAAGAGTTCCTACACAAGCAATCTAGCTACTTCAGGACAATTCCAGAGTAAGTGGTTTGCAAATTCTAGCACAACAACATCTCTTGCACAGCAGGAGACGCCTCCGTTCATTTCAGTGGCAGAACGCAATCCACACTCTGCAAAGGAACAAATGTGCAGTTTTATTCCCTCTACTGAAATAAATAGAGATGGTCTTCTGAGTGGAAGACATAAGCCTATTTAAAATTTAACATTAAACCATGGTTAAGTGTTCCATGAATGAGAATGAGACTAAAGAAGAGTTGTTTGATAGCCTGGTCCATTTTAACTAGTTACAGACAAATACTATGAGCCTGCTGCACCGCCAAAACTCATGTTCCGGTGGTGCAGCATGCTTTATGGCAGTCACAAAGTGCAACTCACCATTCCACGCAGCCGGGCCACCACTGCAAGCAGCGAGTGGTTGCAGCAGGGAGCCAGCAGTCTCAAGAGAAACCTTGCACTGGTAAGTTGGCACAGGGGGTGGGTGGAACGGAGTGGGGAAGGGAAGGAACGGAGTGGAGAACAGGGTGGGGAGGGGGGGTGTCGAGGCCAGAAAGGGGGTGGTATCAGAGGTAGCCAGTATCCTATCCCTCTTCCTGGCCTCAATCCACTTTCCCAGTTCCACTCGGACTTGCGCCAGCAAAATCGCCAGCCCAGGTCCCAATAGACCCATCACAGCAGTGGAGGCTTACCACTAGGAAAGGGAACAAATGTTCCTTACCTGGAGGAGACCTCTGGGACTGTGCCCCCTGCAGGATGCAGCACCTGCTCCAGTGGCAGGGCTGCATGGGTGGAGTGGTTTAGATAGGATTGTGCCCTTAGTTCACAAACCACAGTTCCCCAAGTTTCTGTAAAATGGGGAACTGCAATTTGTGCTTCAATTGAAAGCTTCCACTTTTTCTCTCACAAGTGAGAGGGCAGGAGGCAGCTCAGAAGTCTGTGGCTCCCTCAGATTCATCCACCTAGTGCTAAACCATGGCTTAGTGTTGTGTGTTAACCAGACCTTTCTATCTTCAAAACATGTCACTCTGTAAAAGTATGTGATTACAGATCTGAAACATAACATGCATACATTTGTCAGAAATGCATACATGAAATAATATTTCCTCCCATTTTCTTCTGCAGCACCTCCCTATAAGACCGATTAAAAAAAATGGTACTCCCCTTTGTTTGGGAAAGTCATCCTATCTTATTGGGCAAGATCTTAAGAACTGGGAAAAGTTGAGAAATATTTGCAAGTGGGATGTTTCACACAACAAGGAATATCTCACATCTGAAAGGTAAAACAAGGGTGATCACAAAATCAGCTAAAAGCAAATAAAAAGGTGTGCTTGCCAAAATTTGTTGATTCAGAGAAAGTGGGTAATGGGAGGGAAGTTCTCAGGAGTAGACAGGAAATGAGATAGAGACATGATGGTAGAAAACGACTACACCGCATATCACAGGACCCACAAGGTGGCTAATGTGGAGGGTTACTGGGAGGTAAACAGTATCTTGCCCTATGGGGAACTAGTATTGTCCATGAAAAGAATGGTAGGGAGAGCTGATGGTATTCCAACATTTGCAGACCCAATTTACGCATGCAGTTCCTAGGATTTGAGACTACACAGGTACAGGACTGAAAGTCTGCATGATCTGACACATATAAAAAACAACCAAACTTCCCTTCACATACAGAATGGGCATGTCAGGGAGAAGGCTGAGCTGAAACCCTCTCCCTGATAGGCTAATTTTCTATGGCTAGCGAAATTTTGACATGTGAAACATTCAGACATGCAGCCTCTAACCTGCAATTTGAAATGATAGGGTTGCAGACCATGTGATTCAACTGAACATACAGATCAGCCCTCAGCATCTGATTAAAGACCATTCATAGTGTAATCCTATGCATGCATACTCTGAAGTCCCACTAGGTTCAGGAGGACAGACTCCCAGGCAAGTGTGCATAGGTCTGCAGTCTTATAATGGCAAAGAATAGCTGGGAGCAAAGAGATGCAGCTCTCTTGTACTAAGCAATGAGAATGAATTAAGTGTAAAACAAATGCCTTTGGTTATATTGCTGCTGCCCCAGAAGTTTGATTAAAACTGCGTATCAATATGAGTGGTTAATCAGGACCAATTTTAAAAAGAAATGTGGTGTTCAGTACCCTTGATTTCTAAGAGGCCATCAATGAATCGTTCCGTTTTATCTCTCTTCTTGTTGCTGCTTTCACATTCTTGAGAAACAACTGTCCTTTTGTAAATGCCCCTCTTCACTTCATCAAACACTGAAAACATGTTGTACACACGAGCTGTGTAGCCTGCTAATTCGGTGACCTGCAGGACAACAAATTATTGTAAAGGTTAGAAAATGGTGTAGAGAAATGACTGGAGCAAGTACTTCGTTGTTGTTTTATTTCACCGAAGGCTTGGTACGTGTCTTCTCTTCTGTTCTTGATGAAGACTAAAAAGGGGGTGATGCCAGAGGTTGGCCTGTTGGCCATAGGGCGAAGGCCCATTGCCAGACCCAGTCAGGCTGAGCCCTTGAGCCCCCATTACTGATCAGCCACTGCAGATTCCCACATTTGACAATGTGGAGGGTGGGAGGAGCCGCTGCCCATCGCCTGCTGCTGGTTAGTTTGGGGGACCCACTGTCTCCAGCAGCCTGAGACTAGCACTAAAAATTGTCTTTCATAATATGCTCCCCTGAAAGCGCTAAATGTGCCGATGTGTTTGCAGATGTGCCTACAGACACTAACAAAAACAATCAAGGTCAAATTATCAGTTATTCTAGAGAGCATGATGATGTTGTCATTGCAGGCAGGTAACTAGACTGGCAAGAATCTTCAGCAGTAGCCTATTGGGTATTGGAAGAAAAGGTAATGCACACTTCCAAGACCTGGGTGCTTGCAACCCAACCACTCTGTCACACTAGCAATTCAGGTAGTTTAATGTAATTATTCATAACTGAGCTGGCCAGTTATGGTTTGTGGGCCATGGTGTCCAGTTTGAATGCACAGGCATTGTACGTAAAACTATGCGTGCAGTAAAACACTACTAATCCCAAAAGGAATGAGACTATCATAGATTGTCTTCAAAGAAGAATAAGTGCTATGCTTCCCTTTTCATTTTCCATGCCAATCTCTTACAACCCAATCCTGTGTAGGCTGCGGCAGCCGGCCTATAGGGCTGACCGCCGCATCCTATTGAGTTCCCGGGCTGCCCTGGGGCAGCCCGGGAACAACTCGGGAGAAGTGGACGATCATCCCCTTCCGCCAGTTTAAGCGGTGGGAGGCCCTATGACCAAGAGCTCACGTACATTCACGCTGGCTGTGTCGACGTACCTGGGGCCTCGTGGGAGCTTTGGATACTGGGGATCTCGGCCCCTGGTATCCCTGCACTTCCAGACCCCGGACGGCCTATGGCCGCCCTCCCCCCGCCCCTGCCCTGACTGGCGTAGAACATACCCGGTCTGGCAGGCACAGAGCCAGGGAGACGGCGGGGCAAGCAGCACTCTCTGGGTGTCACACAACTTGTGCGACACCCTGCCCCGGGGCAGCACGCGCAGCGCCAGGGCAGCAAGTACATAGGACCGTGCTGTTAGAGACATGCAGCGTCATTCACTTGAGATCGACTAGTATCTACTAACTGAAACCGAAGCCAACTCTAGTCCTATATAGCACAAAAATATACATACTTTCCTAAAGTTGCTTAGAAACACACTTATTCGATTCTGGACAGTGTCAAAACACCCAACAAGTTGGAGCTTCAATTCATTTGAGAAGCATGGCGTTTGATGTCTATTTGTTTCCTGCCGGAATAAGCAGTTTCAGAAAGTAGTCCCTCCTTTGTGTATTTGTGGGAAAGTCTCTGAATACAGGCATTTCTAAGGTTGTGAGTCACGAAACCTGGGTGCTAGTATCCAGTTTTGTTCTTCAGTGATTTCTCTTGTATGGATGGCACTTGGAATTATTTCTGTGCCTGTGGCACCAGTTCTAATTTCTCCTTTGTTTAACCTGTCTTCAAACAATGCAAGAAGTCACACCCAAGCTTGTAAACTAAGCATTGGGGTGGGGGTGGGGGAGAGTTCTACAGGCTGACAAGTTCCCTACCAAGAAGTGATGACATCACCCCAAAATTGCAGTGTGCCATCTCCATCTGCTGGCAGAAAAGAATTAGACCAAAACATCTGGACCAGTTGAGGGGATAAAAGAGAGAAACAAAGTGTATCATGAAACATATTAATATCTGTTGCATTGTGCACAATATTTATAGGCAGGCAAATTCTTGTCAAGGGCTGATCAGCTGATCAGCACCCCTTCAAGATCTTTCTTGTTATGCAAGAAAAACTTAATTTGTTTATGAGAAATAAAAATAAAATCTCTTCTTAAATTTGTTGTTACTTTTGCACAGCTGGCAAAGTCTGTTGGATGAAACAGACACAAAATTCAAACTTCCTTGCATCATATATTATGTTCTAAACTTAATTTCTGGTGCACTTAAAAGTTTTGTCTCTTTGAATTGCATTATTTTTGTGCATATTTTGAAATTTGTCAGGGAAATGCATGCATGTTCCCCTAACCTTATTTATTTATTTATTTATTTATTTATTTATTTATTTATTTATTTAATGAATTTATATCCCGCCTTTCTCCCAGCAAGGGCACTCAAGGCGGCTTACAAAAAACATTAAAATACGTATATACATTAAAATAATTAAAAACAAATAATTAAAACAATTAAAACAAACAATCCCAGTGGTTCACCTATATTTACATTTGTTAAAAGCCATTTGTTAAAAAGCCAGCCCACCATGTCAGACATCGAAAGCTAACCTAAATAAAAACGTCTTAAGGCCCCACCGAAAGGTCTCTAAAGAGGGAGCCGTTCTTAATTCCAGGGGGAGGGAATTCCATAATTGGGACGCCACTGCCGAGAAGGCCCTATTCCGCGCCGCCATCCCCCTCACCTCCGTCAATGGCGGCACGGTTAACAGGGCCCCCCCTGATGACCTCAGAGTACGGGTCGGATTATAAGGAAGGAGGCAGTCCCTCAAATACCCTGGACCTGAGCCGTTAAGGGCTTTAAAAGTCAAAACTAGCACTTTGAATTGTGCCCGGAAAAGAACCGGCAGCCAGTGTAGCCGCTGAAGCAACGGTCCTTCTGCACTAGTTGCAGTTCCCGAACAGTCTTCAAAGGCAGCCCCACGTAGAGCGCATTGCAGTAATCTAGTCTAGATGTCACTGTGGCCAGGTCTGCACGATCCAAGTATGGTCGCAGCTGGCGCACCAGCCGAAGCTGGGAAAAAGCCCCCCCTGGCCACAGCCGCCACCTGGGAATCTAGGAGCAGCTGCGCATCCAGGAGAACCCCCAAGCTGTGGACCTGCTCCTTCAGAGGGAGTACAACCCCATTCAGAGCAGGACGATGATCCAGTACCTTCTGGACCAGAAGAACCTCCGTCTTATCAGGATTTAATTTCAGTTTATTTGCCCCCATCCAGCTCATCGACCGCCCCCTTGGAGTCGGGTGGAAAGGAGAGAAAGAGCTGGGTGTCATCAGCATACTGATGACTCCCTACCCCAAACCCCTATGTTTAAATTAACATTTTGTTTGCTTTCTATGTTGTCCAGAAGAACTTGCCCTTGTTGTTCTGCTAGGCCTAACTAAGAGATAACATAATATTCAATCGTCACAATCCAGCAATGGGGAATTTCAACACTGCAAAAAGCAGAGGTGTTAACATTAATATAAATTAGCCCAAAACTAGCCTATACACAAGTAAATAAGTCAGCTTTTATCATAACTGCTTTTGTTCACCTCCCTCAATCAATCAGTGTGCCCCTATGCCCGGGGTGTCATTAGGGTTGGTGACACTAAGGCGAGATCTCATGGGGTCACCCCCATGGACCTCCTCCCATACCAGAACACACGGTGCGGAGACCTCCTGGGAAATGTGATCCCCATGCGAGTTGCGGCAGGGATGGGGAAAAAGCATTTTCTACCAGTGGTGCATTTTCACACCACCGGTAACAAATAGAATAGAAAGTCATTTTGGTGTCACCCCTCCTTGGGGTGTCACCTGGTGTGGTCCGCACCCCCCTAGTGACGCCCCTGCCCAAAGCCCACTACCTGAAGCCCAAGTCTTCAGGTAAAAAGAAAACATTTCAGGTTTGAGCATGAAACACTAAATGTGACTACAGCAGTGAACACTACATGCAGTGCTAAATTTACTGCTACATGCCACATAAGACTACATGACATCGAAGAATTTGTGCCACAATCCTGCTGAGGAGTTCTGCATGTGTATTACTTGCCAGATCTAGAATTGTCGCTATAAATCGAATAAGCATCCAAATGGGCGTCAGAGCAAATGGTAATGCAACCTGGCCACATTGCAGCGTTTTTAGTCGATTGCACACTCAAACATGCATTGCGGTCCACGTTCTGGAATAACCAGTCACATATAACAACCTTTTAAAAAAATGACTAGAGTTGGATGAGAGTGTTGATATTTCCTTCCAAATGTGTGCATTTAAATTAAGAGAAGGATTCAGCTTGCCTTTTACTTTAACAGGCTAATCTCAACAATAATTCTGTCAAAAACGTACAGAGCTTGACGGTTACAAAACTTGTCAGTTGTCAACACATTTCTGCTTCTGAAAAGGGGAAATATTAGTAAACCAACGTGTGTCCGCAGAGGATCACATAGCGCAGCATTGCTTTCATCATGAATAAATAATAGCAACAATAAGATGGACGCATATTACACAGCCCTGAAGCAAAAACTTGCGGAAATTTAAAAATTTCTTGGGAAATACCACACAAGTACTTTGGCTAGAGTTTGAATCTGAGCCCATATGCCTTGAATCAATCTTACATGAAAAAGTTGCTTATGCTGAGTAACAGCACAATCCTAACCCACTTTCCAGCGCTGGTGCAGCCGCAATGCAGCCCCAAGATAAGGGAACAAATGTTCCTTCACCTTGAAGAGGCCTCCATGACTGCCCCTGCACTGGAAAATGCAGAAATTGCAAAATGCAAAATTGGCACGGCTACACCGGCACTGGAAAGTTGGTTAGAATTGCGCTGCAAATCAGCCAAGTTCTTCTTTATTTTCTCAACAGGTTTTACCAACTACATGAGATCCTGGAAGTATACACAAGGGGGCACCATTTAGGGAGGCTGGGCTGGCAGTTCTAGACTACATGTGATTATTCCTCAGAAGGCCCATATCTGTGGTCATTCTATGCAAGGCCGGCCCATCCATGGGCCAACTGTGTCCACTGCCTCAGGTGATGGATTGAGGGGGGGCATCCAACTGCTTAGCAATGCCCACTCCTCCTCTCCTGCAGCTCCCTGGGTTTGAAAAGAAAGGAACAGAGTGGAGGGGGGAGTGTGGAGAAGAAGAGAGTGGAGAGCTAAAGAGATACGCTAGCCCAACACTCCCCTCTCCTCCACAGTTGCTCTTTGGCTCCATTTCCGTCTTTCTTTTCAAATTCAGGGAGAATGAGGAAGAACAGCAAAGCCAGTGGCTGGTATATCACCAGATAAGGGGAGCAGCAGCATTTGATGCACCACTTCAGACGTTGGGAGGTCTTGGGTTGGCCCCGAATATGAGGTATATAAAAACAAATAAAGTCACAGCAAATTTTCTTAATACAGTATAAATTTCTTTTATGCAATTTAACCCTTGACATCAAGCCCAGGTTTTTAAAACTTGCTGTGATTCTTGCCCTTCACCTCCCCAGGTAAAAGAGCTTCCCTAGATTTACTATTACAGTGCATTTAACACCTCCCATGCTATTTTAAAGTGTCACGATATATTATCTGTCTGTTTTTAAGCATACGTTTGTCCAGTACCTCTTTGTAAGAAGACATAATCCTTTCAATGGCATCAGCTCCAGAGGCCAGTAAATTTCGTGATGTAGTAAATGTTTCTGTTCGCTCACTGACCATTGCTTGTTTCTGGCCATCTTCTAATTCTAAAAGTAACAGTAAAAAAGGAAAGTTTAATTGGAACAAGCATCGTAACCAACTCCATGAAGGAAAACTTCTCTACAAGAAAATGAAAGGTAGGCAAAACCCATGTTGTGAATATCACATCAGAACCACTCAGACAGCATTACCAAAACCTGCCCCAAAGGTTTGGGAAGAGGCTGTAGCTACATGGGAGAGCATCTGTTCTGCATACAGAAGGTACCAAGGGTCAATCCCTAGCACAGGTAAAGATGCTGTAGTAAAGATCCCTACAGGTAAAGATCCCTGCCTGAAGCCCCAGAGAGCTGCTGCCAATCAGTTTAGACAATAATAAGCTAAAAGAACAATCAATGGCCTGATTCGGTACAAGGCACTTTCTTATGTTCACGATCCCTTTGACAATGGCAATGACTTGGCAAGGAAACATTTGATAAGTATGGTTACACCAGGCACCATGTTGCAGTAAAGTAAGAGCAGTATCTGTCCACATTCTCCCTGCCATACAATCATTAAGGGAATCCTAATCTAAAGAATTGTAGGAGCTGATTTTACTAAGTAGGAAACACAGCACACTAGTGGTGGGCAATTACATTTGCCCTAGATCATTTGAGACAATTACATTTGTCCTAGATCAAAGCCACCCATCTGTCACCCAATAATGTCATTACTACTTGATTCCTGTGCATACATGTTACAAAATAGTCCTCAACGCAGCACATAGTGGACTTGATTATAAGCAAATTTCATGGTATACCTTAATTCCCATGTACATCATGATATGCAATAAGGACCAATATACCAATCTTTTTAAACCCTGTATAATTTATGTGGTCTCTACTATTCATCAGTCTGATCAGCTGTAACAATTCACTTACTGTTAAATCTTTATCATCCAGCCTTTGTTCCATGGAACTCAAAGAGGCATACAGAGGGTTCCCTGGCAGTCTCTCCCAACCAAGCATTGCCCAATCCTATTGTGTTCCGCCAGCGCTGAACACACTAATGTTCCGCCAGCACTGGCTGCCATAAACAGCGGGAAATTCGGAGTCTTCCTGTGCGTGTCATTACCGTGCTGGCTGCCCACTGGAGCAGGTAAGCCAGCGGGGGAGGCAGGAGGAGTGGGGGGGTGTGGAATGGGGTGAAGAGATGGCAAAACTGGGCAGGAAGGCTGTGTGAGGGGGTGGATCTGGGGGCAATGGCGTGCACTGGATCCTATCCTTCTTACCCACAGCCTCCCCGCCCCCTTTCTCTCCTCAAACTTGTGCCAGTGAAATCGCTGATGCAGGTCCGAGGAGACCCATTGCAGGGCGGGAGAATTACAGAGGGAAATCCCCTTTCCCCTCTGTAAGCATCCCACTCCGCCCCCCCCCCCCCGCTGGATACAGTGTGCGCCTTTTCAGCACGGCTGCAGTGGCGACATGCCCTCGGAATATGAAATAACACGTCTTTAAAGATATTTCAACCTCCATTGGTTTATTTGCACTGGGATGCCTATTAAATATTTTTAAACTGTGCTACCTCCTGCAATTTGGGAATGCAACGTTACAGCATATTTGGAAAGAGAAATATACTTTCTAGGGCAGTGTTTCCCAAACCTTTTTGACCTGCGGCTCCTTTGACCACTGGCAACTATTGCTCGTGGCTCCCCATTACATTATGTTGACGCCTGCCAGTTGGTATAGCACTGCATTCCGAAAGGATTCTGTTGCACTCTGTGGCTCCTCTGAGCCGTGCCTCCCAGTTTGGGAACCACTGTTCTAGGGAATCATTTCACTTTGTCACTAGGACAACATATTTGTTGTGCTTTCATTTGTGCATTTAAGTAAGAGCTTTCCATTTCACAAAATGCATAGCGACGTCACAACTCTGCTTATAGATTAGCAGGTGGCTAGCTTGAAATTTTTTTTTCTTTGAGATCAAATAAGAGGAGGCCAAAATGTGTTGTGAGAAAAAAAATCCCAATTCTGATCTATAGTGATCCTTTTAGCCTATGTCACTTTAAGCAGTGACATCGGCTAAAGGTATTATAGAACACAAATGAAAAAACAACTATGAGTACCTTTGCATATGCAATGCTTTCCCCCCCACTGTGAAATTCTTTCCTTAAGTCTTCTATGCCTGGATTCCCACCAGTGGCGATCCTGGGGGGGGGGCACCAACGCCACGCCCCCACGTGACCCGGGCTTAACGTCAGCTGCGTGTGCCCAGCGCGGCTCCAATCATGCCCCCCCGCCATTTTACTAACTATTTTGATGCCGAACGAGCTCCAGGGCGGGTGGGTGGGCGGGCCCAACATCACAACGAGCAGCGGAGGAGACGTGTCCCGGAGGCAAGTACGCCCCTCCGCTGCCACGTGCACCCGCACCCTTGGGGCCCATGGCCCCCCGCCCTGGGGCCCATGGCCCCCTCGCCCATACCCCAACGACGCTTCTGATTCCCACATCTCACTGTGAAATATTTCACAGAAACTGCTGATGTATCATTCACTGGGGAGTCAGCCTGTGCTGTCTAGGTCTTTAGGAAGGCAAAATAATGAAAAATAATATTAAGAACATAAAAAGAGTCCTGCTGGATCAGGTCAAAGGCCCATCTAGTCCAGCTTCCTGTATCTCACAATGTTATTTAAGACAACCAGGTAGGGTATGGGCACTAGTAGTGATGCAAACATATGATTTGCATGCGCACACGCACACACCTGACCTAATTCAGCACTAGGGTAAAGGGTAAAGGTGACCCCTGACAATTAAGTCCAGTCGTGTCTGACTCTAGGGTGTGGTGCTCATCCCCATTTCAAAGCCGAAGAGCCAGCGTTGTCCGAAGACGCCTCCGTGGTCATGTGGCCGGCATGACTCTCCTTGCCGCAGCGCGTAGCATGCAGCTGGAACACGGAGCACTGTTTACCTTCCTGCAAGCGGTACCTATTTATCTACTCACACTAACATGCTTTGGAACTGCTAGGTTGGCAGGAGCTGGCCAAGCGACGAGAGCTCACCCCGTCGCGGATTCGAACTGCCAACCTTTCGATCGACAGCTCATGGTTCAGCGGTTTAACCCACTGCGCCACCTGCTGGCCTATAATTCAGCACTAGTTGCACACAAATAGCCACTCCAGAGAAAGGGGCACATCCTTATCTAGCCAGCTCAGCGGGGCCCAGATGAGCCTTGATCTAGACGCTCACTCAGATTCACATCCCACTGGCTTGAGTCACTTGGAGCCATTTCCTCACTGTAATGCACCTGCGCTCTGCTGGTGGCCTATTGTGGTCTGGAACCGTTGATCAAGGTGGTGGGAAGAGCGGGTAACAGATACGTTGACAGACCTGCCTTCTTTAGATTTGAAGGGAGAGCTGACAAAGTGATCGCCCTGCCTTCCCTGCATTTGAAGGGTTTGGGTCCCATCCAGATCTGATTTTATAAGTATAATTGCCTATAATATTTCATGTAAAGAAACCTAACAGCGTGCAGGCTATTCGGAGAGCAATTTAGTGCTTTTTTACTTTAATAGCGGAATCAGACATGACAGCAGGAGATCTGTATCTTCATATTTAGAGCACGCCTAACATCTTTCATGCAGCAATGGCAGGTGGGGAGGCTTTCCTCCACCCACTATTCTCCTCCCCCGGTTTTTTTTTTCCTTGTGAGGCTGCAAAACCAGAAATAAGTTGCTCTAGGAGAAAACCAGCCTGAGGGGAAGACTGCAGGAAGAAAAGTGATAGGTAGAGGAAACCTTCAGTAATGGCTGCTTTGCTTTGCCCTCTGCTTTTCTACTGGAAATCTCCCCCCATCCTACTTTACAATTGTTTAATAGAAGTCTGTATGGTTATGAAACTTTAACATATCTGAAAATTACGTTAATTGAAATATTTATTCAATTAACTGGTTAGGTTAATTGATAACCATTTTGATCGACAAAAAAAATGCTCCCAACTAATGAGGAAGCATATTTTAAAAATTATTTTCAATAAGAGTTATTAAAACTGCAGATGGCAAGCACTGTCTCAGAAAAATCACCCTCCCCCTTTTCTGGCATGTATAAAAGAAGGAGGAATGCCTCTTCTAAAATTGTATTTATTTTAAGGATTTATATCCCACCTTATCAATACTGATCAAAGTGGCGGATATACTGCTTCAACACATGTATGCATCATCTCAAAATGATGAAAGGATGTGGTTTTTTAAAAAACTATTGCTTTCTTCATATGCAAATGTATGCAGATTCAATTTATTAATTAATCAATTTAGGGTGCAATTCTATACACATTTACCTACCTTATTTCAAGTCTCATTGAAATAAATGGGACTTATGGCACAATCCTACTTACTTCCTACACTAGCACAGCACGTGTTGCGCCGGTGCTCACTCTCACATAAGCACTGTAAAACACTTTGTGACGGCATACCACTTGGTGGCTCTGGCGTGGAGGTCTGCACTGGACCCCATGCGCCGGCAGAAGGAGCAGCATGGGGCAGAGGTGAGTTTTGCATCGAGCAACACGAGGACGAAACGGAGCGGAAGGAGGGGAGAGGGAAGGCAGAGAGGGGGTTAACAGGGCGGGCAGGTCAGGCATGGGAGGGGGCAGTAAAGGCGGCATTGGTATGCGCTCCATCCTATCTCCCCTCCTGGGCCCGATCTGCCGACACAGGACAACGTGGACTTGCACCAGCTATCGAGATTGTGCAGGTCCTGAGTTTCCCCATAGCAGCTGTTGGAGCTTACCCTGGGGCAAAGGGACAAATGTCCCGTTGCCCTGCAGAGACCTCCAGCTGCCATTATTCCCACGCAGGATGCAGCATAGCCCGTGCTTGCATCGCTAAGTTAGGTAGGATTGGGCTGCCCCTTCTGAGCAGACCTGCATAGGATTGTGCTGTTAGTGAGTAGAGGACATGTAATCACTCAGCTACATAGAGGCCTTCCGATGGTGGGGGCGATACTGTAAGTTGTGCCCCGTCCTAGTCCCCGTTTACAAGCCAGCATGAGGTGGCCCCGCCCCCTCACCGTCGGAGCCATTCTGTGCGGAGAAGGCAACAGGCAGGAGACTCCCTGCCCATTGCCTTCTCCGCACCGAATGGCTCTGATGGCGAAGAGGAGGGGCCGCCTCGTGCCGGCTTGTAAACGGGGACTAGGATGGGGCACAACTTACAGTACCGCCCCCACCGTAGGAACGCCTCTGGCTACATGTTATTTAATTAGACAACAGCTTTCATAGACATATGGTAGTTTTATCTTTTGAAGTTATTTTCTGGTTCTGTGATCTCCTACTAACCACCTCAGCTTGCTATTCAACCAAGTGCCACTTTCTTGAATTGCTGTTAAATGCTACATGCCAGTAGCCTGTCCTGTCCTCAAGCATGTGCTTGCATAGACAAATCATCATGGATATACAGTAGTAGTTGCCGAATTGCCCACAATCATGATGGCCATTTTTCCAGCTGCTGCCATTACAGGAATTCTTGCCAACTGTGTTCACACATTATTTTTGCCGGTTGGCTGGAGATGGTGTCAAGATTGCTTGAGTGCAGAAAATAGATCTTTATAATTGCTGAAATAGTTACTGAAAACAATTAATAAAAAGCAGAAATGATGCTCTAGCACAAGGGTGGCCAAACATCCACCATTAGGGCCTCTGCGTTCTTAAGAGTTGTGAAGAATACAGAATCTTGGAAGCTGCAAGTGCTAATGGTGCTGCTAAAGCAGCTGCACCTGCTGAAATGCCCTCACCAATACAACCATTAAAGGGCCAGGAGCATTCATGTTGAAAGGTTGGCCACCCCTCCTCTAGCAATATTTGGACTCATCTATTTTAATGAACTTTATCACACAGCATATATCCATACCAATGTTTTTAATCCTCCAGTAATATTTATTATAGCCTAAGACAGGTATTTACTTCCTGATGTGAATCTAAACAAACTTAAGAACTATTTGATAATCCCATTGATAGAGAACTGAGGTTGCTTCAAGAGAGGTTATCTTCATCCCTTTGACTACATCAGCCTGATAAGTACTATAAAAATAAATTTCATGTCAGTTTCGCTATTGCTTTTGTTCTCATTGGCATACAAAGGTTTTCTCAAGACAAATATGTCCCCAAGAATTGTGAGCCAAGTATTTTCCCTTGGCCAGGTGTGTGTGTGTGTGTGTGTGTGTGTGTGTGTGTGAGTGAGTGAGTGAGTGAGAGAAGATATAACAATATGTTTTTTTAAAATAATCAGGCTTCTTAAAAATAACCCTTTCTAAGACTTTATGCAGTAAACGTTCAATACAATATTTGCCCCAACCCAACACAGAATTAAATACCTGTAAAACCTTCTGAAATGAATGAGCTTAAGTATGCTTTCTTAGTTGGTTTATGAACATTACCGGAGCTAAAACAACAACACCATTTTCATATGAAAGCTAACCCTACGTCCCCGTCCCCCCCCAAGCATGTGTTAAAGTTCCATTGCCTTCAGTGGTGCTTAAGAGAACCAAAATAGGAGCAGGAACGTAGCCTAAACACATTACATGCTTAACAGTGATAGACATGGAACTTGTTTCAAAACAGGAGACAGGATGGGGAACAATTTGAAAAGATAACTCTTGTTTCTGAAACATATAGTATTGTCACATTTTGATCTCTCTCTCTCTCTCTCTCTCTCTCTCTCTCTCTCTCTCTCTCTCACACACACACACACACACACACACACACACACACACACTCACACAGAGTCACCAAACTGTCACATAAACATTTCAAATGAAATAAACTTTATTACCGCCATCTGCAAATCCCGTTGCAGTGATGATCGGTACAGCCACCATAATCAAACCACTGCTACTCCACACATACTTCATCAGGAACTGTTCTAGCATGATATACCATAAACGTTTGGACAAAATTAGGTTCATTTGGTCTGCCAAAGCTTTGTAGCTTCTCTGGAGCTGGTTCATTTCTACCTATAGTTAATAAAAAAAAGAAGAAGAAGCAAAAACTGACACAGTATGGTACATATATAGAAATGCATGCACTCTGAATATATATGGATACAGCATACAAATATGGATATAAAAAGTATGTTTATAAATTAGGCAATTAGCATATTGTCATCAGCACACAGTAGCTGAATGCTCCTTTTAATAGTGTCAGGCAGTCTCAGGTGATGCATGTCGGTGGTGTCCCCTTCAACAGGGCAAAACAGGGTTGCTTGGGACATGATGGTGGGAGAACTAGAGTCATTTAGGGAAAGGTATGCTCGTATGCAGGCGTTGAAGTTCATACCAGATGTGGAAACATGGTAAGAGAATGAGGTCAGGCATGCTCCTGCTCTCTGTAGTATTTCAAACACTCACAAATACAGGGGAGATAGGGTTGTCCATATCCGCTGATTCAGCATCTGCAGATTCACTTATCTGCGGGTGCCAAATTCCCTGCGCACATTAAGTTCATCTCACTGGCACCAAGCAAACGTGGGTCTTGTTTAAACCAAACGCTATAAGCAGCCTTACCAGCGTCCCGGAATCACGAACGTTGCTGGAGCGTGGCGGCTGGGGCGGACCGCCAGGGGGTGACGCGCGCAGAAGGGTGGCGTGCACACCCACGCGCATCACCTCCACAGCGCGCGTTGCCCTCCGGAGGCTCCAAGGCCGGGAGAAGGCCTCGGAGCAACCTGCCCAGCCGACGCTCCAGGGCCTTCTGACGAAGGCCCAATGTGGTGATACGTAATTTATAATGTTTTTCGCACATGCGCAGAACGTTTCTGAGGGAAAAAGAGCAGCCCTTTGCCCTCAGAAACGGTCTGCGCATGCGCGAAAATCGTTATAAATTACGTATCGCCGCACTGGGCCTCGTCAGAAGACCCTGGACAGCCGGCCGGGGAAGATGTCCCTGGAGCCGGCTGTGGTGGCGTGGAAAATTTGTGTGTGGGGGGGGGGGGGTTGGGCGGCGCCATAGGGTTATGCGCGCGCCCCCTCTCTTGGGTGGCGCGCGCCCTAGTGACGCGCCTGCCTGGAATTGTGGCTGGCTACGGCCTAGAGCGGACCTGAGCCGCTCCCAAGTGTGCACCGTGGCTGCCCAACGGTGGTCACGTTGTTGACCAGAAGTTCCGGAAGCCGGAACTCCATTGGGCAGCCACGGTGCACATTTGGGAGCGGCTCGGGTCTGCTCTAGGCCGAAGCCAGCCTCGATTCCGAGACGCTGGTAAGGCTAGCTATAAGCAGCAGCCTGCTGCTTATGGCACAGCTTGCGACTCAGTAGAGCTGACAGCCTCAGTGCTAGAGAGGTTCAGACGTTAACAAGAACATACCGTATATAGCCCAAACATTGCCAAATCTGGCTGGTAGAAGATTGCCATGGTATTAGGCCAAGATAGGTTCCAATCCTGCTTTCTGATCTTATTTAAATGGACATGCCAGGAATTAAACTTAGGACTTCATATGTGTGCTGCCACTGAGCTATACGCCCTCAACCATGTTGACTGAGGAATTACAACTTTACCTATTATAGCATTTTTCACAGTGCAGAGAACAAACCTATGAACGATTCCATTCTAAAAGGCATAGCTAGAACTTCTAAGGACTGACCCTTTAAATCTCTAACAATTCTCTTTATATTGCTTGGTCTAGGGATTCTGTTCCAACATACACCAGCTGAACATCTGGCTAGATAAAGCTACTGTCAATCCTATCATAAGAATGACGATAATATACTGCATGGATTATAATACACTTAAAGCAAGTGCTGGTATTTATGAATCAGAGTGACTATTCAATTATTTTAGCAAATACTCCCCCTCCCACCTGAACTTTATTTAGGAATTGAATGAAAGAATAGTTGCTTTTTTCAGTCCTTAAAAATACAAGTGATAAAACTGAACTTGAACATTAAGTATAATTCAATAGTTTTGGACAATGTGGAGCTCATTTTGGACTCAAAGCTTTGTTTAGGCCAGGATCTCGTGCCTTCTTAGGAGGATAAATTTAGTCAAATTTGAACAAATGACTTATCTCAAAATCAGCAGAATGTGTGGGGGGTGGGGTAGAGTGGTTGGTGTCTCCCTGGAGCCATGACCCTCAAAAAGTATGATTAAAGCCTCCTTGTGGAGCTGTTGCCAGAACAGAGATACTATAAATGTCTGTCAGCATCTTCAGCCCTGCTTTTGTGGCATCTGGCTATCAGCAACTTGTGTGCACTGTGTTCTCCTAACATATTAAACATGCAAATGGACAATTGTTTTCCATTGTCTTTTCTCTTCTCTGGGATCTACTCCAGACTCAAGTGATGATATCACACATTCCTTTGATCAACCATCCCTTCAGTTTTCCTTTGAATACCTGGTTCACATTTTCAATGGTCCCCATGCAATCACCTGGGGAGTGCGTAAATCATTGCAAGACATGCATGGAAACCTTGACTGTGTAAACCATCACCTCCACGTGGGGCTCATGTACACAGTCATTGCTATTTGCACAATTGCAGAGGACTGCTACCATTGTACAAACTGTTGTGACTGCATGAACAGGCTCCATGTGGAAGTACCTGTTTAAACAATCCCAAGCCCACTGGCAGCCTCACATCAGCGCTACACTGCTACAAGCAAGCGAGGACCACCAAGTGATTTGCCCATGTACTGCCAGCCAGGTGAGAATTCAGAGAGAGCAGCTACCTAACACACACACAGAGGTGTTGAGGAGAACTGACCTAGGGGGAAGCTGGAGACACAATTGATATGATTCAGACCTACACTGTCCTTGCACTTGCTCTTAGCCGGTTGATCTCGTTTGTCAACCTTGAAGTGATGGTTGCATGGGGTTCTCTGAGGAAACATCTCACTTGTTCCTAGTGGGATAATGTCCTATTCTCTCACCTATGGTACAAGCCAAGATGAGACCATAAGAAACGAACATGGCCCATGCCAAGAATATTGGCATAGAAGACAGAAGTAAAGCATTTGCTTGGAACTAGGCTTGTATCTGATTCTGTAGTCCCTGCCCTAATTCTGACAGTGATCTGTGACCCTCATTGACTTTAAATAATAAAAGCACTTCCTTTTGCTGCAATTAAGAGGGAGCGGCACAGGTCTTGGTGCTGATTTCTTCCATGAAATACTGTACAAGTGTTCTGAAGTAACCACAGTGGAATGAAAACAAGTTGTACAAGAGCATAGATGTGCTAAAATCTGATGTTTGGCACTTCAATTTTTTTAGGGATCACTCATTTTATGTAACTAATGTTATGATTGTTAAAGCCCAACACTTCACTCTGTGAAGACTCTGCAAGACTGTATCTCTGCTTAGCTACAGAGAGCAACTCAAAGGTTGGAGTAAAGTTTTCTTCAAACTGCCATGTGCAACTACTACATTATCTGTGCATTAATCAGGTTAGATTGGGAAGTATAGAATTAATCTGTTTGAACCAATACATTTAGAAGCATGGAATTCAGTCCATAAGAAACTCATAAGAAATCCATAAGAAATTCAAGAAAAAGAAATTAATTTTAGTAAATCATCTCTAAGAAACAAAATGAGTTTGGAAAGGATATTACATTTAAAATAAGGGACTCTTTTAAAAACAAAATGATGTCGTTTAGCTATCCAGATGGCTGAGAGAGAAGGAGGAGGAGAAAAGCACCCAAAGGAAATAGAATAGATGTTTTAAAGATGTGTCTAAATGTGAAAATTAACATATAGTTACAGGGGCAAATAGTGGGAGCAATGGTAAATAGAGTTCCTTAAGGGTTATGCAGACAAGATCACACCTTTTATTCTGGACAAATCAATCCAAAACAACTCTCACATTTTGCATTTGCAACTACAAAATTCACCCCTTGATCAAACTCACTTGTGTGAAGAAAGCATGCCTTTTAGGATACATAAAGGGATAAGAAATTCCTACTAAGTGATAACTGGGGATACTTGCTGGAATTGTTTCCAGATTCAGAGTTAGTACAACAATAAAACACCACTTTGCATCCTGTTATTGTGCCTCACCCATCAAGCATGCAAGAGCCCATTTGCCAAAGGTCTGTAAACAGGTCTAAATAGGAATTCAACTCTCTTAGGGGATGTGGGGGGGGGGGGAAGCATATGTTCCCTGAATCTCCAAGTACAGCTGGGAAAGATTCTTGTCTGAAACCCTGGAGAGCAACTGCCACTCGCTGTAGACAATACAGTACTGGGCTAGATGAACCAACACAGCGGCTTCATAGGGACCTAGAAGCAGGTCAGAGTTCCCTGTCTCCTATTTCACCAACTGCCAGCCTGCGTCTTACCTTGTGCCCTCTATAGAAGGCGATCTCTTCCACGTTGGCTATAATCCGCGAATGGACGTAGCGCAGGTAGCCCTTGCGGTGGGCCTCCTCTGCCACCAGCTTGCCAAATTTTGGCGAGCAGGCTTTCAGCACCTTGGCTGTGGCGTAGACCACTAGCCCAGCCAAAAGCGTCGGCCCAATAGGGCTTGCCCCCCTGGACCTGGCAGTCTGGATGAGAGTGTAGGAGGTCAGCACCACGTCCAGGATGGGTTTGGTCAGGTTGGAATAGAGGTGAGCCACCGACTGGGAGAACATCATGATGTCCTCGGTGAGGGATTGGTCGGGGTTGGCCAGCCTCCCGTCCATGTTGATCACTTTGTAGTAAGTCTGGTCGGCGAAGTAGGTCTCGTAGGCGTGATCCACCAGGCGGGTGCGAAAGGCCAGGGCCAGCTTGCACTCCAGGTAGCGGATGGCGCTGTTGACGAAAGTGGCCGGGATGGCGATCATCAGCCACTTGATCAATTTCAAGGCGAAGCTCCGCGGCTTTTTCTCCACGATGCTCTTGACGATCTTCCCATCCAAGCCCGCTACGTAGATGGAGAGGAAGGTCCTGGAGACGAGGGCCACCGAATGGAGGCACAGCCAGCCGGATTCCCTGCTCACCAACTTAGGAAAGAGGATCTTGCGAAGTTCCAGCAGCTGCCGGAAAAATTCTGCATTGGCCGCCGGCGAGGATCTGCCTGTCGGCAACCCCGTGCAGTGCAGCAACGCCGCCGCCGCCGCCACCTCCGGCAGATCCCCTCCGCCAGCCCGGCTGCTGCTGGCGATCTGCCGCTGCCGCAAGTCCCTTTTGCAGCCAGCTTGCCTGAGCCGCCTGCAGACGAGGGGGCAGAGAAGCTTCAGCCCGTATGCCGCCGCCAGCAAGCACGCAGCTCTCTTCGCGGCGCTTGACCTGGTCCATTTCTCTCGCCCGGCTGCAGCCTCCAGCATAGGGGTCATTTTCCGCAGCAGGAGGGAGGGAGGGAGGGAAGGAAGGGAAGGGGGGAGGCTGCTTTGTGCCTGCTTTGCAAGGAAGGGTGACGACGAAGGGGCTGCTTACTCCCACCAGGGAGAAGAGATCGGGGGGCCGGCGCTCCTCATCGAGGCCCGGGACGACCCATTATCTGGCCCAGTTTCCTGCCCACCGATCTGGCTGGTGACATATGCAGCGCGACTCTTGCTTCACCGAGATGCTGCTTTTCCTCCCATGCCCTGGGCGCCGCACAATAATCCAGCCCCCGCCGCCCCCCGCCCCGCAACCGCCGCCGCAAACCACGCCCCCCGCCAGCTCATTGGCTGCCATTCCAAGCCTTGGGAAATCCTTCGCTGGCAGCGTCGCCAGTTTTCCTTCTGGTCCTTTCAAACTCGCTCGCTTATTAGACGTGATCTCCAAAGCCAGGCAGCGGAAACCCTTTACGGGTTGTTGAGGGTCATGTCAAAACCAGCTGCTGTCACTTTGTGAGTGCGCGCGCCTAGTGGGTGGTGTGGTGGCATCATGTGCTTAGCCCGACATGTCCCATCCTCCCCAGCCATGTACTGCTGAACTGTGGCCAACTGTGATGAAAGGGGGATTCCTTCTATCGTAGGTTTGCCCTAGCTGTATTGTTATATAATGCATAGCCTGGGAAACTTGCCTCTTTCGACTGATCTGTCCAGGGCTTACTAGCACTAGGCAGTGGAACAGCGAAATCGGGGCTGCTCAAGCCACAACCAAGAGGTATCTCACACATACATCTTTATTATGCATCGTTTTAATGGTGTTTTGGGGTGTGTGTGTGTGTGTGTGTGTGTGTGTGTGTGTGAGAGAGAGAGAGAGAGAGAGAGAGAGAGAGAGCTGACACTGCCAGAACCCAAACTCCATATTGCCTATTGTCAAAGAATATTGTCACTGGAGAAGTACAGCAAGTCCTCACTTAAAGTTGTCAATAGGTTCTTAGAAACTGCAACTTTAAGCGAAACGACTTATAATGAAACCAATTTAAACGTAGGCTGATATACATAAGCAAGAGTTTATGGCATATTTCTGGTCACAAAAACATCACCAAACTTCTAAATAAAGACCCCAATCGCTTCTAATATAAACTATTGAAATAAATGTGAGCTTTCTGGGCCAGAGAAACCCATGCAGACATGGGGAGAACATTAAAACTCCACACAAACAATGGCTGCGGTCGGAAATCGATTTTTTTCTCAACAACTTTAAAACAAAACAACTTATTATAACGAAACAACTTTAAGTGAGGACTTGCTGTATTCATGCATTTGATTGAGAATCATCACGTGATGGATTTGTGTAAACGAAACCTAACTGGAGATAAGAATCATAGAGTTGGAGGAGGAGGGGGCCTTGTAGTCCAACACCCAGCTCCTGCTGGGGATGCTGTAGGGTTGGATTTTCTTCATGGAGCTGGGTGTAGGAGCGCTATTTCACTGCATTTCCTGCAGAGTTTCAAGCCATTGTAGAGGAGCGCAATTTTCCTCCTGATCTCATTTTCAATGTTGACGAGACCAGGCCTTATTGGGAGAAATTGCCATCACGAACATTCATCGCCCGTGAAGAACAGTCTGTACCAGGTTTCAAGGCTGCAAAAGACATGCTAATATTTCTGCTGGGCACAAATGTCTCTGGCATCTTAAAACTAAAACCAATGTTGGTGTACCATTCACAAACACCAGGTGCTCTCAAGGGCCTAAGATCTCTTGTTTTCATACATTTTAGAGGAGGCTATTCATCTTTTCTTTCTCCTCCTCCTATTGGCTTAGTTCTTTAGCCAATTCTTCCGAGTCTTCATTGGAAAGCTGCTGCCCATGGTTGGCCAAGAGCTGTTAAATCTTCAGCTGTAATCTCATACACTCTTACCCCACCCTGCTAAATCTTCTTACCCCACCCTGCTAAATTCGTGCACAAATTCTGGGAGACTTTTGCGCCACACTCCATTCAAACAGGTCATGGACCCTTTATCCCAAGCTGTGCTGATGTCATTAATGCCCTTCAAAATGTTGAAGGAGCACCAATAATCCTTGATAGTTTTGTCTGACCTGTCCAAAACTCTCACCATTTCCATAAAGGTTTGGCAGACTAGGGGTGGCCAAACTGCGGCTCCTGAGCCACATGCAGCTCATTGACATATACTGTACTGTAATTTGCGGCTCTCGGAAATATGTTGGCTGAGCTCCTTTTTGCATCATAATTAATATAAAAGGTAAATAAGAAGTTTCCAAGCTTTATAATTATTTACCATGTACGTATAAACTGAGAGTCCACACATTAAAACATATTCATGGTGAGTTAATATATTTAAGAATTATGCTTCTTAAATATTGCGGCTCCCAAACATCTGAAGTTTATCGTACGTGGCTCTTATGTTAAGCAAGTTTGGCCACCCCTGTAATAGACGTTGAAGCCTGATCCATTGTAATAGATGTTGAAGACGTTGTAATAGATGTTGAAGCCTGATCCATTGTAATAAATGTTGAAGCCTGATCCATTGGTTGCAAAACAGGTGTGGTATTTCATGGCATGTAACAACATTGACATCCAGAGGTTCCTGACTTCAGCAAGGTTTGCAGGATGGCCAAGGGCATTGTCCAAGAGAAGAAGAGCTAGTAACTCATTCTTTTGACAAAAAAGGAGCACAGTAGGACAATATCCTCCCCATATAGGCACTTCAGAAAAAATCGAATGTTTTCATGACCCGTTACAATGTACAAAGATATCCAAATAAGGGCATCTCGTCCTTATGGATGTTGCGCGCCTTTAGGTTCTCCCGCCTTTTCTCCTTTTAAATGACGGTCTTGTTCAGTGTCTGTGTTAACATCCTACAGCGTTGTGGCTGCATACCTGAGGAGGTCCATGGATAGTGGATGAAACGTTGTACAGTTTGGAAACTGTTTTGACTTATTTTTATTTTTATTTTAGTATTTTTAAACATGTTTCATGTGCTTTTAACATAAAGTGTTTTTACATGGCTGATAAACCCGGAAACTGGATATCTTTGTACAGTAGGACAATAGTTTGTGTACCAAAAGATTTCTGTGTGTCACCCAAGCCCCCCTTTTCCATTTCCAGTAGACTGGCAACATGGCTTTGTTTAGGCCAGGGTTCCTCAACCTTTTGGGGCCCGCGTACCCTTCTACGCAGTCCCCCAAAGACCGCGTACCCCACGGCCCCCAAAAAGTGCACCCCAAATTTTTTTTACCCAGGCTGTGGCACGGCCGTGCGGGTCCTCCCGCTCGCACCGCAACCCAGACGGGAAAGCTACAGCCCTCCGGCTGCACCGCAGCCCGGGCAAAATGGGGGCATTTCGGGTAAAGCTACAGCCCTGCCTAATGGCCGCAACCCGGAGGGTAAAGCTGAATCGGCAGGGCTGTAGCTTTACACTCCGGGTTGCGGCGCAAGCGGGAGAACCCGCCCGGCCGCACCGCAGCCGAGGAAAATCGGCTAAATTTCCCCCCTGTAGCTTCCCTTACCTTGTTTCCCGGCTGCCTCCATCCTGAAATTCGCGAAAATCTCACGAGATTCAAGATGGCGGCGGCCAAATCTCGTAAGGGCATATGAGGCATGAGACTGATCTCGTAAGGGCATATGAGGCATAGGAGTCGGCCGGGAGACAAGGTAAGAGGAGCTGCCGGGGGGGAGATTTCGCGGTCTTCCGTTCCCCCTTATCAGCTGCTGATCGCAGCAGCTGATAAGGGGGACCATCTCGTGTACCCCCAACCTGTGGCCCGCGTACCCCTGGGGGTATGTGTACCACAGGTTGTACCACAGGTTGAGAACCGCTGATATAGATTCATTTTACACCATTTATTATTATTTTTTGCAACAGTTCCTTCAGGTAAGATACTTTTCAGTTGTGGCTCCCAGAGCATGGAAGAGCTTCCTTAGATAGATGGTCCTATTACTTTTAGATCAGTGATGGAAACAGTGTTATTCCAGCAGGTGTTTTCAGGATAGTGGTGTTCTTCTTAACTGCTTTTATTGTGAAATGCTGCCTTTAAATAACTTGTTGCATCTGATTCTTATTTTAAATTATTACTGTTTGATTTTGTTTTATGCACTATGTAAATTACAGTGGGGGCAAGAGGGGTAAGCCTCCTTAGCTTTTGTAATCCCCCCTCCACTTAAGATACTGAAAGGTTGTAGGGCAGCATGATTTAGCTAAAATTGGGATTAATCAGGGATGGGGACTTCCCTCCCTCATCTCCTATCATTTGAGCACTGTTTTATATCTCTGTAAGCTGCTTTGGGTGCATCTCTATACAGAAAGACAGGATACAAATCTTGACAAAATATATTTACCTTTGTACTTTTGACACCCATTAGCTATTATAATGCCAAACTCAACAATTATTCATCACATGCTGATAAACTATGTACAGTAATCTAAAAAGAGTAAATGAACTAGCATCAAATGCATATTTTAATTGCATATAGGCTGATTGTTTTCTGTGACCTTTCATCCCCAAACCCTTAAGGCTGATTCACACTAGCCCTTTCCGTGCGCGTTTTGGCTTAACGTTTGGTCTTTTTGTGAGTTTTTCATGCTTGCGTCTGACGCAGCATGAGCTTACGACGCAGCCAGGAGAGATGGTTTCGGTTTATCTTTTTGATGCGCTCGCGTTTAAGCTAGCGTTTATGCTCGCGGTGCTAGGCAGCCCACCAATCAGAGAAGCGCATTTCTCTTCACCAAATCACAGCTGCGCTTTCTTCAAGAAGGCGGGCAAACGTTCAGAGAACTGCTAGACGCACGTACAGACGCTAGAGCAGGGCATGCGCGCCGGAAAAGGCTAGTGTGAATCAGCCCTTAGATACAAATCATATGCTTTTCCTATTGGCTAGCTGTCTCTCCTTCTCCCAGACAACTGCTAGGAAATATAACAAAAGTTTGTAGAGAGATAAGAGTTTGGGCATAGAAAGTGCTTTCTTTATCCTTCTAACACACACACACACACACACACTGAATTTCTTGCATTCTGCTCTTTCCATTAACTGTTCCCATCATCCCACTGCATTGGACTGCTGGCAACTGGGTGGTCCATGTACATTCCTTACTGACTCCCTTTCCCTTGGGAAAGCAGGTGTTTTCGCTGCTCAAAGGAAAAGGAGTCAGGTACAGCAACTCTGCTTCAGAAGAGCATAGAACAAAAAGTACTTCTGAGCATATACAGACTGCATTTCCCTCCCCAATAAATAATTGCAGTCACCTTCCTTGCGTATATGTAGAATTCAGGAACATTTTGCCTTAGAGCACATTTTTTAGACAGGATTTTCAGTATAAGAGCTAAGTCTACCATCGTTTCCTTCACACACAAAAATCTGTTCCTAGTTTCTCCTCTTCCCAAGTTCCTACAACCAATTTATAAAAATAAGTAGTATAAAAATAAGGATTGTTTAAAATAAAATAAAACAAATTTACCAGCACAGTGGAAGGGGGCACTTCTACTGGGAGGGCCAGGGTGCAATTTGATTGAGAGCTCAGCAGGTCTTTTCACTAGTGATAGTATGCACTCAGTCCTAGCACAGGTGAAGTAATAATAAAGAGAAGACTTCACAGACAGCAGGAGGTATACCTGCTTCCATTCCTACTGCATTTGCCCCTTTAAGGCACATCTGGTGCCAGTGGTGGCAACCATCATGTAAAACAACTTTGAATAGTGCAGCAAATGTAGTTTTTCAATAAGAGCTCTCTGGGAGCATCTGCAGAGACATTTTTAAATGAGAACCCAAGGGCAATGAGAATCACAAGAGGAGCTGTGTTGCCGGGAAGAGACACCAGAGAGACAGCATCACAGACACACAGTAAAAACAGCCAACTACAAGAGAGTAAGAGAAACCAGTCCTTTCAACACCAAATGTTCGCCCAGACCTCCCCTTGTCTGTATGCTGCACTAGTTGATCTGGAAGACTCACCTTCCTGGTTCCATACTCACAACCACAAAAACAGATCTTAATCCCCATGCCATGTGAGTATGGCACAGAGGTTTAAGGGTGTTAAAGACTAACTAACCCACCTTAAATAATAGACCCTGAAACTATGATGAAGCATCTTTCCACCCTAAATGCTGACTTAAAAATTGCTAAATTCAAAGTGGTTGCAATTTAAAATAATATAGAGGTTGTTTTGTTTTCTGTGACCTTTGGAGAAACATCAGTCCCCAAGAAACAGAAAATGTTCTCACCCTTGGCAACCCTAAAAAAACAAACAGAGATATTTACAACTTCAAGGACTAAGCTAGAGTGATTATTAGACCACAAATTAGTTTCCTCACAGAACTATTCAGTTCTGCTCAGAAGTCAGTCCCATTGTGTTCAGTGAGTGGGGCTTACTCCCAGGAAAGTATGTGAAGCTGCAATCCTATGCACATATTTGTGAAGGAACGTCCATCTTTCCATTTTCCTCCAAGTGCTGATGCTACAATGGAAACAGATTCTGGTTCTTAAACAGTGCAAGGCCCAAAACATGTCTTTCCCCCCACTCTTTATTAGTGAAAAGAAAAAAGTACAATCAACTTTAAAAAAAGAGAAAAGAGAGAAGGAAAGGGGGGGATTATATATACATAACAATTATATATGGCAAGGCCCCAAAACACGGTTAATTTAATTACATGTGGCTAAGAGAGGCTGAGAAGAGTACAAAATTATGTGCAAATGTTAAACATCAGGAGGAGAAAAGGGTTCAAGCAGCTTCTAATTTTATAGTGTCTTAGGCCAATCTATTTACCTCCATAATAACCCCTTTTCCCCCTTTCTGTTACTGTACTTACTTAACTAGTTAAGGTAGCTTGACTCTTAGGTGTCTACTGAGAGCTCTGGTGACAGCTTAGGTGTCTACTGAGAGCTCTGGTGACAGCCAGAGAGAGAGAGAGGGAGAAAGATCCTCCTTCCCTCTGGGGCCACCATAGCAGCTCCTGGTCTTCATGGAAGAATCACTAGAGTGACAGTTCTTCTCAGTGGCTTTCCCCTTTTCTGGAGGATTTTCACCTGGGCTTCAGCAGGAGGATTAGGTGGCTGGGGCTGTATCTGTTCTCTCAGTAGGCCTTTGAGCGGGCTGTGTATTTTCTGGTGAGAGAAAATGAACTGGGTTGGTGGCTCTCGGTGAGTGTTGCTAAAAGATCCTCAGAACTGCTCAGGAAAACAGCCCTGGCTTGTAGTAGTATTGAAGGCTACTACTAGCCTTCCTCAACTAAACGGTGTGAGAGTTGTATGATAGGATCCATTATTTGCCTGGTGTAAGGCAGCCAGAGATGACAAAAGGAATGCTTGCCGCAGATGGCCACACTGAAGCCATCTCCCAGGCCTAAGCCCAAGACTTTGTGTTCAAAGAACCACACTGGCCTGGACAATAACAAGGCCCAATTCTCACTAAGTGTCTGGGCTGTACAACTCCTGTGTCTGGGCTGTACCACTCCAGGCTGCAGGGTAAGGCTCATGGAGTGAAGACAGACATTCTATGGATAATTGATTTGAACTCAGAATGCAAACGGCCATTTGTTTTCAGGGCAGAGAATGTGTGTTGTAACGTAAGCACTTTCATGACACAGCACAAGCCTATGCATGTCTACTCAGAAGAAAGTCTCCTTGTGTTCAATGGGGCTTACTCCCAGGAAAGTGTGTATAGGATTATAGGCTTCACATGTTCGGCAGTCCTCAGCCTAAGCTTTGCTCCAAACACACACACACACACACACACAAACACACACCCAATTCTCTCCACATAGAAATCTAGATGTTAGGGGAAAGTCTTCTAGGACCTTCTTCCTGACTTGCTACGTGAAGGGAAATGTTTGTATGGTGAGCCCTCACCTGCAGTCAGAAGTGGTGCTACCCAGATTTACCACAGGTTTACCAAGTCAGTGAGGGCATAACAAGAAGTGATGTTCTTGCTGTTCATTTATCTGGCTATGTATACAACTGGGTGGGTGTTTAATTTTTACAACTGAAGGTGCGCATGAGTGAATGGAGGGGAACACAATCCTCCACCACCACCTACCTTCCTGTGCTCTGTGAATTTAGATACTTTTCTCCTCAGCCTGGCTTACTTCTGATATTAAAGTGCTTGTAGCAGTGGAGGTAAGATAAAGGGTAGTGTTCAGCTCCCTTCATCCTCACCCGTGCAAACCTTTTGCTGTAAAATTAGACTCTCATGTGAACAGGGCAGACACATACACAACAAATATGGTTGCACCTCTCATGTCTAGCTTGGCCTTCAGTATATGAGAGATAGATACTGGCCCAGTGTAACCCTATAAGCTTCATAACTGAGTGGGAATTTGAACCCAGGTCTCTAGTTCAAAACAACACTATCCACTATTCTACATCGGCCTCAGGCAGGGGTGGTGCCAGGGGTTTGTCAGGTCAGGCACTGGTCAAGTCCTTACCCACCAGATAGTCTACCTGTGCAGGCTAGCCCCTAAACCTTCAGTGCCAGAGACAGTGGTAGTGCCCAATGTGCCATCAGGGAGTGGGAAGAGAATGCCATAGGAGGACCAGTGTGGGTCTTTGCCCCGTGATGCTGGTACTGTACACAACAACTTGATGCAGTGCTGGCTTCAAATAAGCTAACGTCCCAATCCTACCTGGGCTGGGCGATGGCAGCGCGCCTCTTCTACTGGTGCTGACTGCCGTAAAGCAGTCAGCACCAGTCATAAAAGGTGCTCCAGCAGTACGCAAAGCCGTGTGCAGCTGGAGAGCCAGCCTTTCCGCACGCTTCAGAGCAACCGGACACTGACGACGACAGAGGTAAGGTGGCAGGGGAGGTGGGAGGGGGTGGCGACAAGGGTAGGTTATGGGCGGATTTGATTCCGGAAGAGGTCAGGGGAGGCAGCAGCGGTGGCCACCGAATCCTAACCCCCTTCCTGGACCTGATCCTGAAGCACGGGTCCACATGAACCTGCGCCAGCTATTTTGCTAGCGAAGGTCTGAGTAGACCCCTCGGGCCAGAGAAGGAGACCTCCACAACTGCCACCCCCCCTCCAGGATGCAGCGGTAGCCATTTTGGCCCCGTTGCATTGGCGGGGGGGAGGGAGATTGGGCTCTAAAGCATTTTTCTTCTCCTTATGGGATGCTAGGACTTGCTGTGGCAGTCTCAGTGAGTCCATAAGGCACGTGATCTTCATTTTTATCATGCATTGCTGGTATGCCAACCTTGTCAGGAAATTATCTTATTGTAATGTTACATATAGATGTGCTGACCTAAATATTTTAGGTCAGAATCTGGCTTTTATGCTCCTTTACAGCACAATCCTATGCATGTCTGCTCAGAACTAAGTCCCATTGTGTTCAGTGGGGCTTTCTTCTAGGAAAGTGTGAATAAGATTGCAGCCTTACTCGTTTTTCACATGTAGATAAGAATACCTATATATTATACAGTATATAAATACACATTGATTCTATGTAGCACTTCATTGGGTTTTTTTTACCCAATGTATAATGCTTTTATTGGTTAGTTGCTCAAAAGTGCTAAAGTTTTGGAGCACAATATATTTTAGAGTCTGTGCATTGAGTTGATTCGTGTAGGTTAATGACAGCTTATGACCTGGCATACCATAGGAGGTGAGGTCAGAATATAATACGTAATAAAAAATTTTTTAGCAGAAATTCACTAGGATTCAATATTAAAATATAATGATTTATTATTTCTAGAAATAAGATTATAAAAATAACTTCACTTTTCATTTAAATTTTTCAAGTAAAAGAATCATGCTTACTAAGGAGAGAAGAAAGCAGAAGGTAAGCAGTGCTAACACTGAATTGGAGGGCGCACATTTGAGCTTGGGCTTTTCAGAAAGAAAATATATAGAAGAAAGGGCTGCTGAGCATATACAGAATATTGGCATCATCACTGAGGTTGGATACAGAATTTTTTTTCCCCAAGAGCATTACAGGTGGTAATTGTGAAGCCACGATTGACAACATCTCAATCTTTTTTTTTCTATTTACAGATTTTGCAGATATATGTAGTGAGTGAGTGAGTGAGAGAGAGAGATTGGCTTTGCTTGACATGTATACAGTTAATATTGTTGTTGTTGTTCAGTCGTTAAGTCGTGTCCGACCCTTCGTGATCCCATGAACCATATCCCGCCAGGCCTTCCTATCCTCCACTATCTTCCTGAGTTTGCTCATTTTCATGTTCGTTGCATCGGTGATGCTGTCTAACCATCTCATCCTTGGCCTTCCCCTTCTCCTTTTGCCTTCAGTCTTTCCCAGCATCAGAGTCTTCTCCAGAGAGTCCTCTCTTCGCATTAGGTGGCCAAAATATTTGAGTTTCAGCCTTAGTACCTGTCCTTCCAGGGAACAGTCAGGGTTGATTTCATTTAGGATTGACTGATTTGATCTCCTAGCAGTCCAAGGGACTCTCAGGAGTCTTCTCCAGCACCACAGTTCAAAAGCATCTATTCTTCGGCGCTCAGCCTTCCTTATGGTCCAGCTCTCGCAACCATACATTGCTACTGGGAACACCATCGCCCTGACTATACGAACTTTTGTTGGTATGGTGATATCTCTGCTTTTTATTATGCTATCTAAATTTGCCATAGCTTTCCTTCCAAGGAGTAAGCGTCTTTTAATTTCATGGCTGCTGTCTCCGTCTGCAGTGATCTTGGAACCCAAAAAAGTAAAATCTGTTACTGCTTCCATTTCTGCCCCTTCTATTTGCCAGGAATTGATGGGACCAGATGCCATGATCTTAGTTTTATTAATGTTGAGTTTCAAGCCAACTTTTGCACTCTCCTCTTTCACTCTCATCAAGAGGCTCTTTAGTTCTTCTTCACTTTCTGCCATTAGAGTGGTATCGTCTGCATATCTGAGGTTGTTGATGTTTCTCCCGGCAATCTTGATTCCGGCTTGCGATTCATTCAGCCCTGCATTTCTCATAATGTACTCTGCATATAAGTTAAATAGGCAGGGTGACAATATACAGCCTTGCCGTACTCCCTTCCCAATTTTGAACCAATCAGTTGTTCCATGGCCGGTTCGAACTGTTGCTTCTTGACCCGCATACAGGTTTCTCAGGAGACAGGTAAGGTGGTCTGGTATCCCCATCTCTTTAAGAACTTGCCACAGCTTGTTGTGATCCACACAATCAAAGGCTTTTGCGTAGTCAATGAAGCAGAAGTAGGTGTTTTTTTGGAACTCTCGTGCTTTCTCCATGATCCAGCGCATGTTGGCAATTTGATCTCTAGTTCCTCTGCCTCTTCGAAACCCAGCTTGTACATCCGGTAGTTCTCGGTCCACGTACTGCTGAAGCCTAGCTTGTAGAATTTTGAGCATAACCTTGCTAGCATGTGAAATGAGTGCAATTGTGCGATAGTTTGAACACTCTTTGGCACTGCCCTTCTTTGGAATTGGAACGTAAACTGACCTTTTCCAATCCTTTGGCCACTGCTGAGTTTTCCAAATTTGTTGGCATATTGAGTGCAGCACTTTCACAGCATCATCATTTAGGATTTTAAGTAGCTCAGCTGGGATATTATCATCTCCGCTAGCTTTGTTGTTAGTAATGCTATCTAAGGCCCACTTGACTTCGCTCTCTAGGATGTCTGGCTCTGGGTCAGTGACCACACCAGCGTGGTCATCAGGAACATTAAGCTCTTTCTTGTATAGTTCTTCTGTGTATTCTTGCCATCTCTTCTTAATCTCTTCTGCTTCTGTCAGGTCTCTGCCTTTTTTATCCTTTATCATGCCCATCTTTGCACAAAATGTTCCCTTGATATCTCCAATTTTCTTGAAGAGATCTCTAGTCCTCCCCATTCTGTTGTTTTCCTCGATTTCCTTGCATTGTTCATTTAAGAAGGCCTTCTTATCTCTCCTGGCTATTCTCTGGAATCTTATCTCTCCTGGAATCTTATCTCTCCTGGAATCTTATCTCTCCTGGCTATTCTCTTCAGTTAATATATACAGTACAAAACACTATCTAGAAGAACAAGTTTAAAACAACTCTATATTTGCTTTGCATGCATAATTGTAACTCATTCATTAATTTATAGAATTCATGAACACTCAACTCCTAAAGTTATTTTTAAATGGAAATTGTTGGACTTATTTTATGCAAAGACCATTCATTGTGAATAGATGTTAGAGGCAACAGGTAAATTTGAATGCTGAGAGATTTTATTTCATCTAATAAATCAGTTCTTTTGCTGAAGAGAAGAAATATAAATCATTTTTTCCAATAATTCTGTTATAGAACTAAAAGTAAAAATTTTAATGCTGCACAGTTTGTGCACTAGGACTGGAATCCATAACTTTATGCTAATGCTAGCAAGAAATCCATCTGTGATGGGAGGATAAAAGTAGCGAGGCCTCACTCACTAGTCTAAACATGGCACTTTCTGGGAATCTGTGCCCCAGTTGCCCTGCAACAAGGAACAAGCCAGAGAACACTTTGACCTCAATCCCTGGCTAGGGATCTCTCTTCCAGACCAACCCACTCTAAAATTTGCTGTAAAAGGCTCTAGCTCAGCGGTTCTCAAAGTGGTGGGTCATGACCCACCACTGGAACCGGATGCTGTCCCCTGCCCTGCCACCTTATGGGGCGGGGACAGCATGACGGTGGTGATCTCCAGGAAAAAAGAAAATTTTGGACTTACTGGGGGGTCTTGATGGCTTCTGGGGGGGGGGGTGCGGACAGGTCTCCCTGAGCTTCAGATCACCGCTCTGCAGTGATTTACGACCACTTCCAGTTTTTGCAAAAAACAGAAGTGGTCAGCGGCGATTTGAAGCTCAGGGAGGCCTGTGGAGGGGTCCATAGGCCTCCCCGCACCCCCTGAAAGCCATCAGGACCCCTGGTGAGGTAAGCAAGCACATTTTCCTTCCCCCCCCCCGGCGGCGGCGCAATCCCCGGGATTGCTGCTGCCGCTGTTCCCAGCATCATGGGTCTTTTAGCTAGACCACTGCTCTAGCTAAAATATAACATATATCCTGTGTTTGTAGCAAGATAATCTAGACTGTGATTACATTTTTCTCTCCCTCTTAATAGGACTTTTTTGAAAAGGAAAAGCTTAAATCAAAGATGAAACTATTGGACGTATCTCCCCTTAAAAGCTCAGGTGTCAGTTTAGATCTCCTCAATCTGTACGTTGTTAACCAGATAGCTACCAGGAAAGATCTTCCTGGTGAGTACCATTTTTCCTGGTAAATGGCAAATTGATTTGACAAGTTTACCAAATGCTTTCATTGACAAGCATATACTGTAAACATAACATTTCAAATTCTCAACTGTCCTGTACCCTAGTACCCACTGTATCAAATCTGAATAACCAACATTTAAATGTGTACAGATGGGCTGCTAACTAGAAATGAAAACATGGTGTAGAAAAAGTTGTAATGTATAGTATTATTCTAGTTATATCTCCAAAGGTAAACAGAGCACTAATTAAAAGATTTGTGGTTCTGTACTTTGATCCAATAATCTATACTGATTATTGCTGTTCGATTCCCTGAAAGAACTGCTAACCTCTTGCGCATTTTCATTACAGACAAAGTTCAAAAACCAGTTTATGTGGATATTAACAGAGGAATAAAAATTCCTCCAAGGCGGCAGAATGTAGAACTTCCCAGGTCACCAGAAGGCAGACCAGCTGAACCATTTTCAGTTGAAATCCAGAACAGGTACTTGTGTAATAATAGTTGTCTTTCTGATTCCAATATAATCCTGTAGATTCCTTTTTAGATTCCTGTAGATCCTGTAGATTTTAAAAAAATAAAATTTTCACCTATAATAGATGCACTTTGAAATGCAAATGCAGTCACTTCAGCTCTGTCCATAGACGTGAATACGAGCTGAAATGACGACTCACCAGACACATGCATTAATCAGTGCAATTCGAAAACTGCCGGGCAGTTTTCCCTCATTAAAATGGAGGTGGGATATTATGACCCATTACAGCAAATAATCATCTAGGGATGTTATCCTTTTTCTTCATTGTCAAAGAGGATTGAGAATAAAACGGCCAATATCATTATGCCTTTGTACAAATCGATGGTAAGGCCACATCTGGAGTATTGTGTCCAGTTCTGGTCACCACACGTCAAAAAGGATATACAGGTGGGCCCCCATATCCGCTGGGGATATGGTTCCAGGCCCCTCCGTGGATACTTGAAACTGTGGATAAGAGCGAACACCCCCTCCATGGTTTCCTGAGGGCCCCCCCCACCCTGCCTCCCCTGCAGGCAGGCATGCTTGCCCCCCCCCCCCGCTCTTATTTTTCTTTCAGCAAGCTTTGTTTCTCCCTTAAAACAAACAGTGAAGCAGCCTCCATTGCAGGCAAGTAGAACGAGACTAAGTCCTAGAGAGGCTCTGCAAGGTTTCTGTTAACCTTGCAGAGCCTCTCTAGTACTTAGTCTTGTTCTACTTGCCTGTAATAAGCAGCCAGAGGCTGTTTCTCCTGTTTCTTTAAGGAAGAAACGAAGCTTACTGGGAAAAAAGTAAAAGCCTGGGGGGTCCCCACGATCCGTGGATAACTGAAACCGTGGATAGCGAATCAGTGGATATGGGGGCCCACCTGTAGTTGAATTGGAAAAGGTGCAGAAAAGAGCGGCCAGAACGATTCGTGGGCAGGAGCACCTCCCTTATGAGGAAAGGCTACAGCATTTGGGGCTTTTCAGTCTAGAAAAAAGGCGCCTGAGGGAGGACATGATTGAGACGTATAAAATTATGCATGGGATGGAGAGAGTGGATAGAGGGAAATTCTTCTCCCTCTCGCACAACACCAGAACCAGGGGACATGCACTAAATTTGGGTGGAGGGAGAGTTAGAACAGTCAAAAGAACATTTTTCTTTACCCAGCATGTAATTCATCTGTGGAACTCCTTGCCACAGGATGTGGTGATGGCACCTGGCCTAGATGCCTTTAAAAAGGAGTTTGGACAGATTCATGGAGGAAAAGACCATCACAGGTTACAAGCCATAAGCAACCTCCTGGTTTTAGAAGTAGGTTTTAGAAGTAGGTTCTCTCTGCCAGGTGCAGGGGAGTGGCAGCAGGAAACAGGTTATCTTGTTGGCTGTGTGCTCCCTGAGGCATCTGGTGGGGCCACTGTGTGATACAGGAAGCTGGACTAGATGGGCCTTTGGCCTGATCCAGCAGGGCTCTTCTTATGTTCTTAGCATGTCAACATGTCCAAACTAAGTTGGACTAAGCTAAGTCCAAACTTAAGGCAGAGAAACGTTTTCACATTCTTCCTTTGTAGCAAAATTCAAGCAAAGATGTCACTGAGTTGGTAATACAAAACAAACTATTTCTAGTTAAATATGTAGTTTTTCTGGTTATAAAAGCATTCTCCCTTTCTTTATAAAGACTGATTTTGGCATCTCCACTAATAAGGCCCTGGCAAAACCTGCACTTCATACTTCAATTGTTTTTCTAGGTTGTCCCCATTGATCCACAGAGCAATCCTGCCTAACTATCTGGTGGGTGGCCCAGGCCGCCTGCCAGATCCTATCCTCGTTCCAGGCTACTGCTAGCCTTGGCCATGCTCAGTCTTTGGACTCTCTTATTAAAGACTATTTTCTTTCTTCTCTCTGTAGTCCATGTATATATAACTACTCACCTAGGTGACCACTGCTTGCTTCTGTCTTCTTGCATCCTCTTGCATCATTTCATAAACCCATGAAAGCTTATGCCACAATATATTTATAGCTGCTGAAGTGCCACAAGACTGTTTGCTGGTTTTGCTGCAACAGACCAGGATGGTTAGGTTACCCTTCTGGAATTTGTCACTGGCAGTTTCACAACACCTTTGGGATACCAGCCATGCCTCTATTTGACCCTACACAAATAAAAATACGGAAATCATAAATAATGTTGAAAAGGTATAAAATTATTTCTTCCTTTCCTCTTTACATCTTTTATTAATAGAGTACAGCAACAAATATTAGAAAACAGAAGAAGATTTCTCTTGGAAAAAGAGAAGTTTCAGTCTCAAGTAAGTCACATTTATAACACTCTTACCAAGTTCTCTTGCTTACACTGTATCATAGATGGCGGGCAGGCCTATCCAGGATCAGGCCAACGCAGGCAGAGGCCTCCCGGGGTAAAGGGACATTTGTCCCTTTACCTCGAGTAATGGCCCAGCCGCCCCATGGGTGTCCTCAGATATGCGCCAACAAAAAGGCAGACGCAAATCTAGGAGGCCCGTGTAACGCTGGCCAGGCCCAGGACGGAGGATAGGATTCGGTGGAGCACCTCTCCTGTCCTGGGCCCAGTTGAACAACCCCACTCCCCCCAGAATGCTCCATTCCGCTCTCCCCCGCCTCTCTGCCAACTAGTGGGGACTTACCTCATTGGCACAGTGCACGGATGGGACCCAAGTTGATGGAAGCAATGCCACCAGCACAGCTTACTCCCAGGGTGTCAAAACACCCTGGAGTGGTGCAGCAGCAGGCACGCCACTCCAACATTACATAGGATTGCACTGTCAGTGCTAGTTATAGCATAATATATTGCATCCAGAGGATGGTCTTCGAGTATTCCAGTGTGAACTTGTACAATAAACATTTGTGTCACAGTGAGTAACATATATTGTAATCTCAGCTGCCTATTCCAAAATTTTAGCTTTATATCAAATCAAAAGTTTGATTTTATTGTTTATTGTATTTTCAATTTTGGATTGTGGACCTCTTTGGACTGAGCAATGTGGATTGGAAAGATGGGATATAATTTTTTTTAATAAAATAAAAATTGTGCTCAACATGAACTCTCAGCAAATAAACACAAAAACGTGTTATTTTGAAAGCGGAATTCATAAACACACACTATTACAGAGCAATCAATATTTATTTATTTATTTAAAAAAATTATATCCCGCCTTATCCTATGCCGAGGCAAATGCCCAAGGTGGCTTACAACAAAAATTAAAAAACATAGTTTAAAATACAGAAAAGTTTAAAACAATACATTAATTTAAAAACAATAAAATCCACGGGGGGGGGGGACAATATGGAGCACAAAAGCAGCATGGCAGAGCATCTTGAGACACAGGAGGCAGACTACAACCCATCACCCAAACGCTAGACGAAACAAAAACGTTTTGAGCCCTCGCCGAAAAGTCATGAGGGAGGGGGTGGTTCTCAGATCCCCTGGCAGGGAGTTCCACAGTTGTGGCGCCACAGCAGAGAAGGCTCGCCCACGTGTAGCCACTCCCCTAACTTGCGATAGAGGTGGTATACTAATAAACGACCCCACAAGGTGAATGGAATCCTGACTCAGATCCCTGGATTGTCCATGAAAGAAAGTACCATACACATATTACTGGGATGATGTAGACTTGAATAAGTTAAGTTTGTGCCCGAGGATTTGTCTCTTCCAACCTCTTTCTATGATGTTTGATAGTGCCAACCATCTTCTCAGCCAGTGAATATGAAGTGTGAAGACCCTTGGCTTCCTAAGGCAGTACACAGGCAAAGGAATCTCTGTAACCCTGATGTAGCTGCACCAGAGAGTCTCTGTTTCCAGCAGCTGAATAGGTAGGTACAGTTTTTGCATTGCAAATGAAAGATGGCTTCTCAAGTAAATGTTAATATTTTTGTTTCAATATTTTTGAAGATAAGCTTACTTTAAAATGTTGTTATTAGCTTCCTAAAGTGTATACTTAGGCCTGTATACAAACATGATGGTCTAATCATAATGCAAGATCATTGGGGCCTGTGCAGACACACCAGTGGAAAATCCCATCTGTAGTTTCAAACGTTTACATAGAGCTCCAATGTTATTTGTCAATATGTAATATTTGCACATCATCATGCTTAATTTATGATTTGCTTTATCATCAAAGAACAGCAACATGCTAACAAATTATATCCTGTAAAGTGAACAGGATATAAAGATAACGGCCCAATCCTAACTCCCTGTGCGGCGATGCAGCAGTGCTGGTGCAGTTTCCGCTGCTGGAGGTCTCCTAGCACATTTGTCCCCTAGCACCGGGGTAAGCCCCAGCAGCCAATATGGGTCAACTTGGACCTGCACGAACTTGATTGCTGGCGCAAGTCTGCGTTGACCTGGGAAGGTGGATCAGGCCCGGAAGGGGGTAAGGATTTGGCGTGCATGGCCACCACCAATCCTGCTTCCCTCCTGGGCCTGATCTGCCCTCCTCCCCGCCCCATCACGCTTCCACTCACCCCACCCACCCCTTGCCCCGTTCCACCTCCTGAGTGGGCTTACCTGCTCTGGTGGGTGTCTGTTGATTCACTGGCATGCGCGGGGAGACTCCGGCCTTCCTGCCGGCACTCTGGCAGCACGCTCTGCTGGAGCGTGCTTATTGCTGCTTTGCAGCAGCCGGCACCAGTGGAACACGCATTCCGCCAGCGGGGTAGATTGGTGATATGACCTAGCATGGCACTTCTTACATTGCTCTGATTCATTAACCTATGCTGGAACTGCAATTTTTCATTCGCCAATACAGTTACAGAGCCATGGCTCTCTGAAAAATACAGTGTTTCTCCTCTTAATTATGCACTTAATTTTGATATAATATATATTGCATGATTATATTCTGAGAGCCGACTAGGACATTGTTTCAAAATCCTCTGATCTTATCTATGATATTCCATTACACATCTTTCCCTGTGCTTTTCATACAGAAGTACCTTCTGCCTCTCCTCTCCTGCTACTACCTATTTCCTTCGAATGGTGCAGCAGTGACATACAGTGGTTGAACTTGTTAGTCACAGCTGCTTGAATAAGGTGATCTACTTCAGGAATATTCCATTTGGAAATGGCATAGAACAGTATTGTAGGTGTTCTTTGCAACGGAGATCTTGTTTATACAATTCTTACATTATCCAGAATTTCAAAACATTGGGCAATTTCTGCATCAGAGAAAGATTTCATGCAGAAGTGAATGATGTTAAGAAAAATAAAATAAACACACACATTGAGACTGATAATGTAATGTATTTCATTTATTTTTATTTTTTTCCAAAGTCAAGAATATAACAACTCATTTGGAAAGTTTTCCAAAGTCACTGCTGGCACAGACTTTGGCAATAATAGAAAAGAAGGGTCATTGTTTGCTGTTGTAAATGATGGTGAACTACTAAAGGCTACTCAAGGTGAAAGCGGCCGTCCCATTGCCGCTTTGCTTGAAAAGGAGAATGAACAGTTTCCCAGTCTTCCTTCCTCTGAATTGCATTGTTCTTTTGCTAATGAAAACCTCTGGGACCAACCTTTAACAGATCCAAGTGGTACTACTGAAATATCCGATGTGTATAGCCCTTATGGCAGTCAAGAAATGCACCCGAGGGCAAGTTGTGCTCAGAGTTGTCCTGCTGAAAGAGATCTCCAAAGTTTTTTCACAGTTCCAGAGCAGATTTTCACCCAACGGACCCAAAGCTTAAGTGTAATCAAGCAAGAGCCCATGAAGAATTGTTTGAAAGATGACTGCATTCAAGAAAGAAATCTTTTAAGATTTGCTGAACAGCAAGAGAATTATCCAGACTTTGAAAGTATAGGTAAATGCTGCTGCTGAATATTATATACTGCTTTGCAGCAACAACAACAAAAAAGTTAACCAAGTGATTTACATAGCAAAATAAATGATAAGATGGTTTCCTATAGGGACTCACAACATAAGAACAGATGCAAAAGAGACACCAACAAAAAGCCACTGGGAAAAATATGTTTCAGTGGATAATTGTTCTCCCTCTGCTAAATATAAGAAAACCTCCACTAAGCACTCCACTCTTAGCCCAGGGATCAACCAAACAAGCACAGTGTGGAGGCCCTCTTGTATTTTCAGGAACCCAAATACATAATTAGAAAGATGGGTTGTGCGTGTGAGTGAGTGGAAGGAGGATCTGTATATCTCTGTACCCTCAGAAGAGTCACAGAGATACATTTAGTCCCATAGGGTCACTGCGGCAGAATCCAAGCCACCCACACCCAAGTATTAAGGCAGGGGTGGCCAACCTTTCAACATGAATGCTCCTGGTCCTTTAATGGTTGTATAGGTGAGGGCATTTCAGCAGGTGCAGCTGCTTTAGCAGCACCAGCAGCACCTGCAGCTGCCAAGATTCTGTCTTCTACACAACGCAGAGGCCCTAATAGTGGAAGGCTGACCACCCCTGTATGAAGGTAACCATTTATTTATGTGGGGGGAGGAAAAAGAGGGATACAATTGGGAAGGGGTGCTAAAGATGAACCCTGCTGAGCCTAGTGTCCAGGCTGGCTTTGCATGTGTCCCAGATAGCAGTCCATTTACTCTGTCCCTTACAATTTAATGGGAGCCACCAAACTCGGGAACTGAGTCAGTCCCTGTCTGCATAGCCTCACTCCTTCCCTCTGTACAGGGTTCTCTTATTTGTGTGACATTAGGGAACCTTAGCTTTTATATACCATTGTAAATGATGGGCAGCTCAATTCTATCCTTCCCCAATGCAGGCCGTGCAGTGTGGGCCACATGGCCCACACTGTATCCTATCCAGGGAAGGAGGCAGCTGGTCTACTTGGGGTAAGCAGACATTTGTCCGCTTACCCCGGATAAACCCACAGCTACTAGGGGGATCTTCAATGCACATGTGGATTTACTTCCTCCATTATAATTAATGGAGAAGCTGTTCCAAGAGGCAAACAGCTTGAGCATGTAGTCAGAGGTTCCATGTACAGGACCCATTGTTGAATGCTTTAGTGGGCACATGCTTTATTAGTTTTTCATTAGTTTTAATCAGGAGTTATTATGGAAACATTTGTTTTCATGCAAAGTTATATTTTAAAGATTCAATTTTTCTTTCTAGGGGGATTTATAAACCAAAAGAAAACCATCACGGTGGCAGAAATAATCAAGAATCTTTTAAACAAAGAGTGAGTTTTACAAGCATTTGTGTTTTACTTAACTTTAAAAGCAGTATTATGATATCTAGTGCATTGAGGCAAATTATGAAGGCATTTTATTTATGTAACTAAGATTATGTAAGCTGTTAATGCTTTTAATAGCTAGTAATGAGCAAAAGGGCAGAAAGTGATGAGGAAAACGTTACCATGCTGGGAAATGGAAGGTTGCAGTTCTATACAGTCATGCACTAACTAACCTTACCTTGTGTCATCGGTCCTCCTCTTCCACTGGTGCCGACTGCCGTACAGCAGTCAGTGCCAGTCGCAAAAGGCACTCCAGCAGTGCACAAGTTTAGCACTATTTAGCTGTCACAGGTCCAAGGAGACCTGCCCACGCTGCAGAGGCGTAAGGGAACAAACATTCCTTTACCCAGAGGAGGCCTTCCGGACTGCCCCCCCCCCCACATAGGATGCAGCAGTTGCCATTTTGGCGCCGCTGCATCGACGGGGGAATGGATAGGATTGTGCTACAAGTCAGTCACACACACATGCGATGCATCCTGTGGACTAACACTTTGATTAGCCTGAGAGTTGTCTACAGTTTTTAGGATTAGTGAAATGTCTATCCAGCCCATCTTTCAAGGTACTCAGGGTCAAATACATGAATTAATCTCACAGCATCCTCATAACAATTCTGTGAGGATGAGACCTACTTACTGGTCCAAAATCACCCAGTGAGCAGAGATTTGAATCTTGGCCTCCCTTCTCCTCGTCTCCTTCTCCTATTCTAACCACTATACCACCCTAGCCAATTCCAATTTCCAATTAAGTGAGTGTTTCTAAGAGCAACTGGATACAGTCAGCAAAAGTGATTAACAGTTACTAGGTAACTGCTTGATGCAATGAGAATGATCCATGATAGCAGTTCATTAAAGATGACTGACATGCGACAAAAATGAAATACATGTATGACTGCATTGCACTGGTGTAGTTTCCAAGGCAAATGTGTAGCCTTTGTGCAGTTGTTCTAGAAGATTTGCATTGCTCTGCAACATCAAGTTGGGACCACATCAGGAGATACAGACAATTTAATTTACCGGACATGTTTTTGAAAAAAACATGTAACATGCATACATCAGGGAAAAACTATCATGTACAGGGATTCTGCGTAGTGGTCAATGGCATAGCTGTATAATTTGAGAAAGGACAATGGAGGCAACGGTGAAAGGTGCAAAAAAAAATTGTTTCAAAAAGAAAGATTCAAAACTGTGGCCTAGCCGAATGAACACTTTAAGCTAGATGGGAATTCTGTGCCTAACTTTGATGCTCCATGGAGCCCTAATGAGGAGCAGTGACAACAAAATGCCTTTTCCCCCCATTTTACAAATCCTGCTGCTGCTGCTCCCACCCTCACCTGGTAAGCCGGGGGCCCAGGTCCAATGGAGAGGAGATGGTGGGAATCAAGGGGCATCGGGGATGCAAGTCCTATTTCATGCTGCCACTTGTAACTATAAAGGCATCAGTGAAGGAGAATTATCACCCATCCATCCACTACCTGGTTCCTGGGCCCCATGAGGTTGCCAGTATCTGCGACATGCACCCACTTTTCAAAGCATGGAATGAGCACATCACAGGGGGCCCTCTTGGAGAGCTTTACGCCAGGTCCTCCAAAGCTGGAGCAGCCACTGGGCGCAATCACACCTGATGACTATGTTCCAGGGCATGGTCTGCAGGCACTTGATGCATCCACCTTGCTGAAGCTAAGCAGCACGATCTGTCCAGTACTTGGATGGGTGACCACCTGGGAGCCTCATGTATTCTGCTACAGCAAATCTACACAGCAAATCACTCTTGAGAGCGGGGGAAGGTAAATAGGTTTCCCTCAAAATGACAGTAGTCACTGGCCTTGTATGTTGCACTAATGTTTTGTTCCATAACATTTTTATTCCTCAAACCTCTATTGTTACTGTAGGGGCACAGAAACTGATGCTTTAAGCTCAGGCTCGTAGCATTAGATCGCTAGAATACAAAAAGCTATCAAATATTCTGTGAATGTTAGTGAGAGGATAATTAATGCTGGCCTAATTTTAAGTTTATAATGAACTTAAGTTCATTTATAAGTGAAGTTTATAATGAACTTATAGCTACCAATCAGCAATATTAGTTTCACTTTGGAATACAGTCTCAAACTGCAATGAAAGTCACTTAACTTATATTGCTTTCTGTATTTTAACAGCAGGAAGGGTAGTGTGGCTGAAACAAATCTGAATCGCTTACACATCTTTGGACGTGAAGAGGTAACAAGATGATATGATTTATCTTGTGTATAAAGCAAAGCAACCTGAGAACAACTTGCCATAGCTACATTGCTGCTTGTGAGTTCAATAGATATAGTGGATCTGCTCTATTCCATTCTGTGTGCCCTCTGGTGCTGAAACATGGAATGAAGGAACCATAGAGCTGCCTAGAGCACCCTAAATATTATCATCATTAATTAATAATAATATTTATGTACCACTTTTCAACACAAAGGAGTTCACAAAGCAGTTTACATAACTACATAAATAACAGCCCGATCCTGCCCAAGATACCTTTAGACGGCAGGCCTAAAGGGCAGGCCTGGGCTCACGTTGCCCCGACTCACCTTGGGGAAAGGGAATGTTTGTCCCCTTCCTCCGGTGTAAGCGCCGTAGGACCTAATGGGCATCCTTGGATGTGTGCCAGCTGTAGCTGGCGTGCGTCTGGGGAGGCCGTGTAAGGCAAGCCGACCTGGGAAGAGGCGTTGGATATCAGTGCAACCCAGCGCCAATATCCACGCTCCCTCCCAGGCTGGCTCGGCCAATGGCACCCTCCCTTACCACCCCTGCCTACGCCCTCCTGCCTCCTGGCACAGCACTCACTTGTGTCCGGCGGCATGGAGTCTATCCGGTGGCAGTGTGAGTGGTGCAGGCATCTGCACTGGCATCGCTTACACTAGAGGAGCCGCAAAAGTGCTTTATGGCACTTTTGTGACTCCTTAAGCCGGCGGAGCACTCACTCCACCGGCCTATGTTCGCACAGAATTGCGCTGTTAATAAACTACGGTCCGTATGGGCAGATGAGGAAGGAGCTTTGTGAGTTTTTTTTTACAATGCCAAATTGTTTGAGCGATTATGGTGGGGCAGAGTATTGAGTGGCAAACAGAATTCTTCAGGCAACTTCCAAAAACTGTTTCTAGTTAATGCTATTACTTACAGGTGTACGTCTCATTTCCCTTTCATTTATGGCACACAGAGGATATCAGTTTGCATTCTCCTAAATAGAAAGATTTCAGAATTGGTAAATACATCAGATTCGTGTAATAGATTCAGGCTTACTTCTAAGTGGACACTGTTAAAGTCTAGCATAAGGCCAACCAAATCACAACAGAATAAAAAAAAATGCGTAAACATCCACTTACATGTACATCTGTGGTTAGACAAATTGCAAGGTGAATTGGTGTTAAAAATAGCCTTTAGTGGATTTTCTAAAACCTCCACACGGAATCCCAACCGCAATGACACTGAGCAAGCAAAACAGGACCAGCACTTCAGATAAATACTGCCAAGTGATAGCATCTCCTCCTTGTCCTTGTAATATCTGGCACTGCAGTGCTCCTTCTGAGTCTATCCAACTACCAACAGAGAATCCGTCTTTCACCTAGAAATCTCATGAGTACATCTTAACGTAGCACTTGGTGATACGCAATCGATGGTGTTGATGAACAGGATAATTCTTATACTTTTAGTAAGTTCTTTGGACAGATTGAACAACAGAAGAATCAAGAATACGTGTGTGATATTGCTGTTTTTCATCTAGATAAACGGTTCTGATGCACTTTTTTTGTCTAGTAAGCTATTGACTGAAGTTTGTTCAGGATCAGCAGCTCTAAAAACTGAAGCAACATATGTAGTCCATACCTAGATGTTCATTGGGAATTAATTAAGATGCATCTTTTCCCCCTAATATCTGATCCAGTGGCTCAGACTTCTGACATCAGAACATATAGGGCAGAATTAGGCAATTGGACATAATAAAAATTTATGGGTTATAATAAAAAATGGGTTTGAGCCAAGTTACAAAACTAATGACATGAAGTATGACTTGGTAAGCTAGATATAAGGCTGTTTGCATTCCACAATTCTCCACACCACTGTAAGTGCAAAATTCAGAATCTCAGCTTATTTTATTTTTAAAAAACCACATTTCTAGCCTTTATGACTATGAAATTATACTTGAAAGGTTGTGAGCAATGCCATTGAAATCTCAGAATCCTTGAGTCAGGAATGAGCTGGGCAGAGACACAGATGGGGAGAGTAGGACTTCCTGTATTGTGCGTAGCGACTTGCTTCTTCCTTTTCTGGCTATAGCAGAAAGTATAGCAAAGTAGTCTAATTTGTGCAAATGTAAGTTTGCAAGTTTGCTCAATTAGCGTAATTTATGTAGGTCATACAGTTCAGCTGCTCTTAGGTGACCTTGGAGCAGAATTCTGTTTTTCCGAACATAGGGGAGACACAGATATACATATTGCCTGACGCAGAGAGAGAAGCTATGGGCGTTTTGACCTTTTCCTTCCTTTCTCTACCTCCGTATGAAAAAAGGTTAAGGATTCTATGTAGATAACTACAAAGCTTTAGCAAGCTTTGTAACTTCTGCCAAAGCTTAGCAAGCCTGTAAAAAAGGGAAATAAATCTAGAATGTCATTGTAGGTAAGGATGTTGGCAAATGATTTGTTTTTAAGTCTATGAATCAGCTGCTAGGGGGGCGTTAATTATGAATATGGAAACTATTACTAACCCCAAGAGAACTGGCTAATTGCCACCCATCAGTTTTGTGGAAAGCAGGCAAATTCCCAGAGATTTGTGTCAGATTGATATGAAGGCTATGCTGATGAAGAGGCATGGGCCACCGAGGCGAGCAGTACTGGCTTTCCTGAAGTGTTTTGACTCATCTTAAACATTTGAGCCAAGAGTCATTTGAGCCATTTCTTGTCCTTGACATGCGTGAAAGCGACCCCTCGCAGCCAGCTCAGAGCTTCTATAGTTATAGGACTCTGTTGTAGAGCGGGAACTGGGGAGACTGGGCTTCTTTGGCCTTGTTACTCGCCTTTTCCTCATCTTTCTCTCGAGTGACGCTGAGCCCCTCAGATACCACAGCACAGCATGAGGAAAACTCACGGGAGCTAGATGGATGATGGCACATGAGACATGGAACTCTCTGGAAGGAGTGGAGCCTGCTGTGAATGAACAGACTCCGACTATAAAATACCCAGCTCCATTTCTTCTCAGACAGCTGTGTTTGTGTGCAGAGTTATGAGTTTTTAGCCTTCATAACCCCTCAAGGTGGACACCAGAGGTTGGTTGCCATGAAACTTTGTACAGCTCAAGTGTAGCAGCAACAGTAGAGCAGACGGCAAGTCACCCACAGCGTCAGATGGGGGAAGATCCCCAAACCTCTAAGCTTGAAAGGAGGTGACTGCTGCTCCTCCTCCCCAGCAACACTGAGCTTTAGCAGTCATCCTATTCCTGCTATCCTGTGAGACTCCCTATTTCTGTGAGTCATCCTGTTCCTGTGAGACTCCCAGGCCCTGGTCTTTTCTGCGTACCGCTTTCCTCACTGGCTGTGAAACCCTCTGCAGAGTAAGAAGGAAGCTTAGACCCTCAAAGCTTGTATGAAGTCTTCTGTACAGAGCCACTGTGTTGTGTGGTAATCCCAGGCCTAATAGACAAACCCCATCTCACCCCCCCCCCCCCGCTAAGTCATTCTGCAAGAAGACATTGGGCCAAGTGAGATAGACCAGGTCCTCATAGACTGTCTGCGATGTCAGGCAGACTGTACTGGAAAGGTTAGGCCATTTTGATGAATGAAAAAAGCTGGGGTTTAGAAAGACAGACCCAAAGAATAATAGTATTATATAGCTATATGGTATGTGAAGGTCAACTCACCATAACTTAAATGTTCTCAAAAAGACAGAAAGTGAATTCTGCAACTATGATGATCAGCCTTTAAAGCCTGGAAGACAACAAGGTCAGTACTGCTTTCAGATTCCTTAGTAATGGTTCTTAAAAGGAGACTGTCATTTATCAATCAAGAAAAGCAAAGTCTCTGTGGGTTTTTTTTTAGTACCTTTACTAGAAATGTCTAATCAGTAGTTGTAGTAGTTTCAACCCTCTTAAGGAATATACTGTATTATGATAGCAACTCTGCAGAAGTGAACCATATATAAATGCTCTGTTCGTTCATTTTTCACAGTGCTTGTCTGCACCTTGGCTATATTTATGTTTCATTTTTGCTGCATGGTCTCAATAACAACTGTTCACCCCTCCTCAATATTGTTTCAGTGCAGCTGCAGTAAAGCCAAAGATGGTCTCAATTTTCTCACATAGGCATTACCAGAATGTCTGGCTTTGCGATGTGGGCCAACAGGCATGTGGGCCAGTAGAATATTATCATACTTTAATATTAAAGCAAGTGATTAAAATCATAATGCAGCATCAGTGTTGCCTCTCTTCACCTTCAAACAAACCATATCTGCGAGAGCCAGAGTGATGTAGTGGTTAGATTAATGTCAGACTACGACCAAGGAGACTTGAGTTCAAATTCCCGCTCAAGTCATGACGTTTACTTGCTCACTAGTTACACACAACAGAAGAATTCTGGAATGTGCATAGATAGTAATTGCCTGTGCTAAAGCATGCAATAATGAGTGCAGATACTATGATGGGATTCTGCAATATATATTTCAGGCACGGGGAACAGCAGTACGTCAATATAATTTAACAGTCTAACAGCACAAGCCTATCCAACTTACACCACTGTTGTAACCAGCGGTGCAGCGTGAACGGAATCCCCTTTACATTCTGGGGCCTCCCGTTCTGGCTGCACTGCTGGTTACACCAGGGGTGTAAGTTGGATAGGATTGCGCTGTAATTCGGTATCTTGTTGGAGCAAGTCATATCTATTTGCACAGAGAATCAACATTCTTTCACAAAGATCTGTTGGTGCTTAGAGTTTCTCTGTACAGATTGAGTTTATTTTTCAGATGATGAATCTGAGCTGAGCAGCCAGTCCCCCAGTTATTCTCCAAAGCAAACAGACAGATATGCCAGAACTACATCCGATGAGGTAAAGCCAAGGCAAATAGAACTTTCAATTCCATTTATTTGTGCAAGTTCATCATCCAACTGTCTGGGAATAGCTCTTGGAAGAATAACCTGGAAAACTCCAATTTTAATTGCAATGCTTGGAAGAATAGTTTGCAGAACACCTTTTGAACTTTGTTTTATAGAGAAGGAATCATTATCAAATACACAAGCATAGATTAGAAAATTAAAATACCAAAAATGTTGTTGTACATTGCATTAGCTAGTGATAGTTCTGATTGAAAGGATATTTGCATTGCTTTGCAAATGAGAAGTAGAGAACATTTCTGTTTCATTATACATAGTATTATTACTCTACTGTACTTACGAGAGGGTTGACTGGTGGGTCATTTGAACAGCAAAAAGGGCTCTATGATTAGAAATCATGGTATTGATTAGTCACAGACATGCACAAGTACACTGACACAAATCTATTTAACAGTCTGAAGAGGAAGATCAGGATGAAAGCAAGTCATCTTATTGTCACAACTCTTTTCCAAGAAATTATGACAACTCCCTTACAGGAAGTCAAAGGTCAGAGTGGAATCGCCAGTCAATGGAAGTGTCTTCCATTTTTCGAGATTGCGTGACCAAGGGAAGAGCCAACATCCAGACAATAACGCGAGGCACGGATAGAAGAAACGACAATGCTTTTCTGCCTGTGTTTGTTTTTAAACATGCTAATTCCACGGCAAGGCACAATGCCTGGTCCCAAACAGAGAAATGTGCTGAGAAAATAGAAAAATCCAATGCAGCCGTGCAGTGTGATATAATGCAGTCTTGCAGCTGTAAAAATGAGGTGTCCTCTGTCCAGAGTGCTGAAACTGTCACTTCAACAAGCAAGGTAGACACCACTGGAGGGCAGAACATTCTAGCAGACCAAGCAGCATTTCAGTCTTCAAGTGGCAGCAGTGCTTCTTGAGACCAGTTTGCCTCCTGAAACTGAGTACCTCACATTACACAACAAAAATAAGCCAAGGCATGCTAAATTACTTCAGTATAATAGATAAAGGAGAAACGTGTGCCTCACTATAATACAAATCGCCTTATATACTTGCTGTCAGTGCAGCCAAGATAGGAATTTTGACGGATCCATTCCTTTTACCACATACAGTACATTCTCTCCAGCCACAGTCCAACACTGAATCAGACACACTTAAACCCATTGACCACTATCCCACACCGAGGTGAACATGCTTAAACTCAATGATTGAAATGGGTTTCAGCAGAGTTAAATCCATGCTGTATGGTGACTATTGATTTCAATGGACTTAAGCATTCCAAACACTGTAGTTTCTCAGGTTTTCATGACCAGAAAATTTAGAAGTTCCAGAGGAATAAAAACTTTCGGGTACTGAAGCCATGTAAAGAATTACAGAGGATCCAATGTTTCGCTCATACTGTGATTCCTAACACTGTGTTGGATTGTGACTGCATTATTTTGTACACTTTCATTTTATTTAAGTTATATCTATATATCTTTCCCAAGTATATATTACTGATAAAGAACATATTCTAGTAGAAGTCTCTGTAAAAAAGTTACAACTGTTTGTAAATATGCAATCTCTGTCTTTTTGAAGCCAATGGAGACATGCCCATTGAACAGGTGGTCATTATAGAGGACAATTCATTTCCACCTTGTGTGTCTAACAGCGCAATCCTATCCTGCTCCTCCACCGGTGCCAGCCAGTGGTGGAGGGCAGAATGGGAGGCTTTGGAAGGGAAAGGGGATTTAAATCCCAAATTAAAGGGGAATGTAAAAGGGATTTAAATCCCCTTTCCCCTCCAAAGACTCCTGTTCTGCCCTCCTCCGCTGGTTGCATCGGTGGAGGAGCTGGGTAGGATTGCGCTGAAAGTTACATAGATCCAAAATGTATCAATTTACAATTGTTAATTGTCTAACAGAACTGGCAGCCATCAAAGTGTTACTCCATTGTAATAGTCCCAGTCTTCCCTGTTTTTGCCTGACTTAATTCAATAGCTCTCAGCTTTTACCTTGTTTGGATATTTTTCTTGTGATTTAAAAGGTTCAGGTTTACTCATTTTATTCATATCTGTTATCTATAATCCATGAAATAAAAGGCATTTCTTTTGCATTCTCATTCTCTCCTTTAAACTATAGCTCTGCTAAGGTAGCTAAATCCTTATTGGGTACTGAATCCTCCCTTAGGTATTGCCACAAGCAGCAGGAGAACTGGTCTTTCTATTTCTTTTAAGCGTTGGCCTTTTGACTGCCTCCCCTGACCCCATTTTGTTAGGAAATGTTTTGGGTCCAAAGTGTTACGTTAACTGTTATTTTTAAACAATGCAAGGGGATTTTGTTTGGGAGGTTAATATGCTGTGCCTTTTTTCTCCTCGGCAAACATTGTTGAAAGATGACTGACCCTGCTTCAGCTGGGTTCTTCTATTAGCACCTTGGAGAGACCTTGGGCCTTAAGGGATTTGTGTGTTCTCTAGTATTAGAATTGTCTTTTAAAGCTCCAGCTGCATTTCACTCAGCAATAAAAGATCAACTGTATATATACAACAGTTGCTACTTACATTAAAAGGTAATACACATGACACAATTTGTTCCTCTTGCAAGGCTGTTAGGTACTCCATAGCTGCAACGTAGCCATTTCCCTTGAGAGGGAAGGGGTTCTAGCAGGCAGGCTCTTTATCAAATACACTGGATAATATTGACCAACAGCTGTGCAGCATTGTTCCAGTTTCTCTGCCACAGAGTGCTCCATGTTGCTCCAATCACTGCATGGGGACAAATCTAGTAAGTTCTTGTCAAATCTACAACAGCATCTTAATGGCAAATGAATAACCTTGAAGAAAACCAAAGATCCCTTTGCTCTGGCTTGAATTAATATGCCTATCTCACCAGACAGAAGTAGGTGATAGCTGTTACTATGCATGGTTAAGAAAGTAATTTCCAAATGCATACAGATGGAAGAATTTGGTGTCTAGCTACTAGCAGAAGTATAGGGCCGCCCAGTATCCACAGATCCAATATCCACAGATCCACTTATCTGCAGATCTGGGATCCACGCCCCATGCAGCCCCCCCATGCCCCCTTACCTTTACTTTCTTGCTTAAACAAATAGTTCTTGCTTAAACAGAACGCTATAAGCAGCAGCATGTTGCTTATAGCAGCGGCCCCCAACCTTTCCGGCGTCGGGGATCGGTATCCATCTGGAACTGCTTCCCATGGACCAGGGGGCACCAACGCCACCCCCCCACGTGACCCGGGTGTGATGTCAGCTGCGTGCGCCCAGCGCGGCTCCGATCACACACACCCCCTGCTGGTTTCATCACCATTTTGGAGCCGTTCGGGCTCCAGGGAGGGCCAAAAACGAAGACGGCCGAAGTGAAGGCAAGTACGCCCCAATGCTACTTCCTCCCGCGGCTCCCCGTGGAGGCTCGCCCCGGGGCCCGGTCCCTAACGGGCCGCAGCCCGGTGGTTGGGGACCCCTGGCTTATAGCACAGAGCCAGAGTGATTCTAGCAAGCAGCCTCAGTGCTAGAGAGGCTCCAAATGTTAACAGTAAGGAGTTTCCACTTCTTATTAATGTTCGGAGCCTCTCCAGCACCGAGGCTCCTTACTAGAATCGCTCCAGCTCTGTGCTGTAAGCAACACATTGCTGCTTATAGCGTTCTGTTTAAGCAAGAACGTAAAGGTAAGGAGCACGGGGGGGGGGGCGCATTTGCCCCTATCAGCAGTTTTTATGTATCAACAGGGGGGCCTGGAATATATCCCCTGTGGATATGCCCCCCACAACTCCTGTTTTTACACATATGCAGAGCTTGCATGAGCATGACAAATGTATTTATTAAATAGATATTCTTCTCCAAATACAGAAGGTCCCTGACTTGACTTGACCTGACCTGACCAGTCATGTTACAAACATCAGACTTATGAACAGGCTTTGAATGAGGCACAGCTGTGAAAATGTTGGCAAAATAAACATAAGCTGCTTGAAGAGAACCAGAGGAGCTCAATAACTTTGAAAATAGCAACTCCTTACTGTGGCAATGGGCAAACACAACAGCTTAATAACACTGGATAATATTGAAAATCCAGGGATTTCTGTGGACAGAAGGGAGGGCGAGGGAGGATGAAGGAGGCAGTCAGCTTGGCGAAGGCTGATTGGGCACAGGGAGAGCTGAGGTTTTGCAAAGTGCAAGGGAAGCATTAATACTGTAAGAGAAAAAGTGAGTCCTGAGTGGAGGCAACTCCAACAACAAACCACAGCCACCTTTTCCCACTACCAAGCAGGAAAGGAGGGAGGGGAGGGTTAAAGCTGAGTTTGATCAAGGCCCCCTACGGCTGCCATCTACTCTCTTAATTAGAGATTGTGACTAAAAATTAAGACCAAAGGAACATTCTTACGACAGTACCCTTATGTGTTTTAATTGCTTTGCCCAGTGGACACCCAATGTAGTTTTGCCCACAGGCAAGTCATTGGAATTACACTGGCACCCCGAGTTACGGATGTCCAAGTTACAGAAGGCTGCGTTGGCGCTTTTGCACAAGCACAGTACATCCTTTAGTGGTGCTTTTGTGCGGGTGCAATAGTGTTGGGTTTACAGAAACAGATGCTTCAACTCAAGTATGTTTTGTTACCCAGTATCCTTTTAAAATGAGAACTGTGGTAAAAAGGAAACTGTTTATTGACATGAGGCTTTTTGAGATCCTGTGAGCTGTGACTTTGGATGAACATGTGCCAGACTGGACTGTATTATGCCACAATGCGAGGGTCCTGCCGCTTGTGTTCCTGCCATGAGCCATGCTGAAGAAAGGTCTCCCCAAGAAGCCATGAGGAAAAACCTGACCAGCTGCCTGCCACCATTTCACCATGTGTCCAAGCTGAAAAGCCCTGAGAAGCAGCATCCATTTCGCTATTCCAGCTCTCACAGAATCTACTCTGTATTTCACACACACACACACACACACCCCATATGCTAAATATGTTCCTAGAAGAAACAATACAGAGGGCCACCTGGAATGACTCCACCCAGCCTCTGCTTTTGTCTCCTTAAGTACCGTATCATCAAACCATCTCCCCTCATCTCCCCTCATCCTCCCTCCCAATGTATGTGTATGTATGTCTCCACCCCCACAGTTCTACCTCCTTTTGCAGTGTAAGACCCCAAGAACTCCTCCCCTGTGGGTAGGCTTAAAACGCAGGCTACCAGCCTGCCGCTTCTCTTCTTTTTGCATTCTGGAAATAGGTGTAAGGTGAGCTCCATGCTTCATCTCCCTCTCTCTGCTTCCCTCCATTTTCCCCCTTCCCCCCCCTTGACTTGACTTCGCTCTCAGTCATCCTACAGCCTGCTAGTCTGACCAGTTCAGACCCAATTTGTTTCTTCCTCCTTTTTCATTCACTGTTGTGCCAGGATTACAGCATTTGCACCATCAGAGGTGAACTCTCCAGGATTTAGGTGACTATGATCCAAGTAAATCAAGATCCCTTCTAATTCTTTGTACTTCTGTCTGAATTCCTAGATCTGTATGATGTGTATGACTGTATTTGTGTATGACTCTGCTTGAACTATTTAGTAAATATTGGAAAGCAACCACGTGTGTTTTCAATATTATTTAAAACGGAATTCTGTGAAGCTGGACTCTGGTATACACAGGTAAAGATCCCAGAACATGTCAACTTGCCTTATTTAAAGCTATTCCCCAAAGTAACAGGTACCCCCCCCCCCGGAACCTGACCTCTACTGAAGTAGAAGACGAATGGCCCACTCCTATCTTCAGCCGGCCTGCAGGGTGCAATGCCACTGACGCAGCCTCCGCTGCATCCTGCGGGCTGGCTGAGGACCAGGCTGGTGGGAAGAGGTAAATAAAGAGATGTTTTACTTATCTCCTCTGCCGCTCCGTGGTCCCCAGTGGGCCTACTCAGATCTACGCCATCTGTTTTGCTGGTGTAAGTCTGCTAGGCCAAAGGGAGTGTGTGTGTTGAGCCCAGAACAGGAGCATAGGATCCCATAGATGCCACTGCTGCTGAGATCTGACCCAGTCCGATCCGCACCCCTGCCGCCACCTTATCTGCATCAATGAACGGTCTGTGTGGCGCTGCTACTGGTGTGTGGCCTCCAGGTCTTTGCACTGGCAACCGCGCTCTGCAGACCGTCAGAGAGGTAGCTGTGATGGCCGTCATGGTCCGCCAGCATATCCCTCGGATAGGATTGGGCCTATAGTGTCTGTAACTAATGCCAGATGAAGTTTGCCAAAACACCATTACTCTTTCCTTTGAAAAAAGCTGTTCTTCTAAAGGACCCTGAATTTCTCTCTCTCTCTCTCTCTCTCTCTCTCTCTCTCTCTCTCTCTCTCTGAATACATCATATAACTTACCTGTTACTAATGTGTTTGACTGAAGAGCCACAAGGCATCTGTAGAGTTTTGTGGGCCAAACACCCTTTCTGAGATGGAAGGTTGCTTTTATTTGTGGACGGGTGCTATGCCTTTGAGAGGTGCAGAACAGGCAAAAACAACAACAACAAAAGATGAAGCTTTTCCTAGCATGTAGATGCAATGTGAGAACATGCTGCACCTGTGGATTCTCTGCCTGTCATGCAACTGTTAGAGAGCCTCTGCCCGTGACAGGGGGCAATCACAGCCAAAGGTTCATGGGGGGAACCGCCAAAAAGAGATGGGGGAACTAGGGAGCCTTTCTAAAGCTCTCTACTAGCTTTCACAGGCAGGGGGTGCTGCTACCTGGTCTCACTGCTGTCGTGCATCCATTCTCCTTTCGCCTACACATATATCTGAACAGATTTCTACCAATGCCCAGTTCCCACATAGCTACATCATCACAAGAGTTTGCTTTGGCAGTCTGTCATGGCAAATATTTATGCATAACACCCCCTTATAGCGACAGCTGGTATTCAGCACATCAGTGGGAAAACTGGAGGGCTAACAAGATCCCTGACATGATCTCAATCCAGGAAGCTGCCTGAAATTTCCAGCTTCTTGGGGTGTGGGGAAAGAAACCATGACAAACATACTCTTAGAACTGCACGACATTCTCTGTCGTGTGTATTACTATACTTCCAGGATGCATACATGCCTCCTGTTTCGCTCTATTAGAGTGCGCAAATTAAAGAAACTTACTTAAATATTTTTGTGTATCACAGATTCTTAGTTCACATTTCAAAAGACTTCAAAAGACGCTGAAGGCTGGACTCTGCACTGGCCACAACCTTTTGGTATCTAGAGGTTTGACAGGTCACCCTAGAGGAATGGTCATGTCTCTCACACCTGGTTGAGGTGAGAACAAGCCAGAGCCTTTCAAGCATCGGTCTAATTAGCCCATAGTGATCTCACAAAAAAGAGAATGCCTCTTGCTTGGCCAGATGCTAATATACGTACATGTATTGGTTACTTATGACAGAACTGAGATGTCAGCAAGCTGGGCTATAAGTCGGCTGGGCTAAGGCCAAAGGGAGATACTAATCATGTGATCTCATTTGCATTTTGGCTGTACTGCTGTAGCCATGGTTACCAGGAGCCTAAGAGCAAGTTTCCTATGCAGAGGAGCTTACATCCCAGGGTTGGCTTTCTGTCTCTAGAATGGATTTATCAACTTTACAAAGGCACTAAGCATGCAAATTCCCCCTGCATGATAACAGCGGTTTAATACAGTATAAGGACATTTAGCCTGCATTGAAATGCTTTCAAATATTTTCTTTTAGAAACCCACATTCCTCTTTTGTTGGCATTGCAATTAAATACTGCTGATCACAATTCTGTGCGGCGTGATTCTAATTAAAAGCTCATTGATTGTCAGACCAAGAAGCAAAGTTATGTGAATCACATAAATCTCAGAGTCTCAACATATCTGAAAGTTTACCCTGCAGTGAGTTATCCTTGACAAGATTTAATGAAGGACACATATTATCACAAGCCCAGGAACATGGAAAGAAGAGATGGCTTATTATCAGAGCAGTATTACACACAGAAGTCAGATGAGCTTAAGGGTATTAGGGAACACCAACTGGACCTTCTTCAATTCAATACAGGTTTTTAAAACCAGATAATTACAGGTTTCCACAGCAACCCAGCAGTATAGTGTGTGCATGCAGAATTTCAGAGCATGAGACATATACATTCTAAACTTTGAAGCAAGGAATAGTGCAGAGCATGAACCCACCTTCAGTTTTTCTTCTTTGACATGGGAGTCACTGTTACCTACTTCAGCTGTTTGTTGCAATGATGAGTACCGCAGAGAGCTTTGCAGAACTTTGCTTCCCATATTTACATAGTCAATTCCTTCAGGCAGGGACTTGCCATTTTTACTTATGATACTCTATAAAAGTGCTCTCATCTACTCTATTCTATGAAATGCCAGGGTGCTGATTTAAATAAATGTTTTTTTTTTCAAATGTACACACAAGATACTGTGTAGAGAACAAACCAAACAGATTTATAGGATTCAATATTCTGAACTGCTGTTCCATTTGGGGTTGTTTCAGGTGTTTTATGCTTGCATTTTCTCTTGTCCATTTGATCTTTTTATGCATCTGCAATTATTTTTGTCTTGAATATAGTCTATTTAAAAAAAAAAAACAAGCATCAGAACCTGTGCACACCAAATGTGTGTTTGCATTATACATCTCATGGGAAGCCACGATTCGTAACTTGTGGCTCCTTGCCACATACACGCATGGTGGTACTTACATTGGTCATTAGACAATGACTAGGCTAGGGTCACATGAAGTGACCCTAAGAATGCCGTCAAAACAGAAAACCAAAATTGTTGTGATAATTTCAAATCAACAGCACGCTAGAGAAGCAAAGAACTCCATCCAGTGATAGCTGCTTCCAGAGGAGGAAAGGATGATCGACCCCTGAAAACTCCCATATGGCAGAATGATCTGTGGCCATCTACTGCAGAAGACACCAGTTTGCCTCTCTTATATTTTAGACAGCCACACCCATCCACCAAGGGACACCGACTTTAGAGTCCCGTTAGCAGACAAGGGCAAACCCAGTGGTAGTTTCCTAGGAGACTCCTTGCCTCTCGACTCTGCCTCCTGACCAGCTGACTGCCAGATTAATCTTTTTGTGCCTGCAGCAGCATTCTGCCGAGACCCTGGTTTGTTTTCCCTAGGCATGTGCAAGTGTAGGCACAGTAGGAGGGGAAAAAACACACAAAACCTCAACCGAAGCCAGCATTAGGGTACAACCATTACAGCATGAGAAAGTGATGCAACTCATTCGGGAGGGTGAATCTCAATCTCTAGATCCTCTGTCATGATTTAAAGCTTCCACATTTCCCCCAACAAATCTGATACACAGTAATGGTTTCTGACACACTGGTAAGTTTTATTTAAAAGCTATCAGGCGGGAGGCATAAGTCATCTCCCTCTCTGGCTTATAAGAAAATTGCTTGCTCTGCCGTGGCGACTTTTATGCTGTCTTTACTAAGGCAGTCTTTCCCCCAGTAATAAGCAAGCAGCAGGTGCACCCGTTCTGCCTTTGCTTTGACGCTCTACCAAGCACACAATTTTGCTTCCCACCCCCACCTCATTAGGCACTATTGCGGAAAAGCTTCAGGAGAGAGCAAAGCAAGGAGAATTAACAGAGGGAAAGAGAGAGACATTTAACCACCGTCCTTTATCTGACAGTCAAGCAAAATGGAAATGATCAGGTTTATCATGTGTAGACCGGGATGGCTGAAGTGTTCGCAGTTTCATTCAAACGCCAGGTATAAATCATTACCTGGGCCTGGATCGAAAGGACACACCCAAAGGATATTGGTCCTTGAGCAATCCAAAGAGCAGTTTGCCGTGTCATATGGTGAACCTTCTTTGGAACCAAGGGTGGCTTCAAAAACGGGTTTGCATGGCACACCCGCATGCTATCTCGCAAAGGGAACATGAAAATATCTAAAACAAACTAGCTATGCCCCAGCCTTTCGACACACTCAAAGCTCTTAGCATTTGCGACGGGATTACTTTACAGCAGTATCTACAGTTCCCTTTTGATGAGAGTCCATTTTTTTTCTAGTTTTGTTCACTTGTCTTGAAAAGAGTAAAACACGAGGCCTTCTATATTTTACAGCAGTAGGTGTGCAACTCAGAAGTATGTTTGGGAGTGGATTTGAAGATTTCACAATATATGACAGCTCCTTAGTCAGGCGATACACATCAGTTCAAACTGAACATTCTTCTATATCAGGCTGTTTTTAATAATCTGCAGAAGATCAAATGGAGAGGGGAAGCCAGACCAGCCTCCCAAGAGAGGGAGTTCCAGAGTTAAGGCACCACAACCAAGGTCTCGTCCCATCTAGATGCCAACCTCACCTCTGACAGAGGAGTAATATGGAGCTGGGCCACTACAGCTGATCTCTTAAGGGTGAGCAGGATCATGGAAGAGGATCTGATCATTCCTTCAATACCCTGGACCCAAGCCATTAAAGGTCCAATCCTATCCTTGAGACATGCCAATATGCCATCCTATCCAGTGAGATATGCCATGACAGCCCCACCACTGCAGAAGCCCAACTGTCATTGGATGCACCACAGATAACACAGGAAAATGTCGCACTGACATAGTTTAGTTGTCATTTGGACACCAGCGCGACTTCACCGGTGGACAGGCCAAAACAGGCGTGGGGATCGAGGCATGACTTGGGAGGGACAAGGAATTGTTGACATACACTATCTATCCTAACCCACCTTCAGACAACAGACACCATGATGCAGAAAAATGCTACACCAACAGAGCTGGCATAGGTAGGAGTAACTCCATTAAGAACAATGAGGAAGGGAAAACAGCAGAAAATTGCACCTCTTGTCATTCTCCTGGCCCCTCCTATTTTCCTACACTGGAGCATAGGATACAGACTTTGTGGGTAATCACAGAACCCCAGTACTAAAGCATCTGCCAGGGAGACTACAGCTCAGATGATAAGACACCTGCCTCGGGGCCATACCTCTCTGGTCTCTCAAAGGGGAACTTTGGTGAGGGCAACCATGGTGAAAGGGCACTGAAGTGCTGAATGCTGATCAGATCCTTCCCGTCATGGCTTCTCTTGGCTCTCTAGGGGAAATCTTTTACAGCATGGCTTCATACACTCAGGTTTGACAGAGGGACGTGGCATGGCCATCGCGTTTGTGTCATAATACAGTCCAGCTCACAAGTCATTGGCATTCAAAGTCTCTTTGGCAACATTCTCATTTTAACAGTCATGTGGCAACAGGGAGCACTTGCACGGACAACCTCTATGTCCATCATAAAACACATGGCAAGATATTTTGTTAATTCTTGTCTTCTCAGAATTCTTATTGCAGGTATTCTGCCCCAGGAAGACTCCACACACAAACAGCCAACTGGAAACTCTACCTCACCACCACAGCAGCGGGAGGACAATGTATCCCACACAGGTCAGGCACAGGAGGGGAGGGGTTCCCATGCCACCACACACTGATGTTGCATCTCTGTCTCATGTAGTTTCTTCATCCCCCTCTGACCCTCCAGGATGATCACATATGTCTCTGCTAACAACTGTGTCGCTTAACCATCCCTTCCTTTTGCAACAGCTAAGAGCTGGGAGTGTCTGCTCCCTTTCAGTGAATGCCAGGGATTCCAGCCTTTGCTACTGCTGGCCAAACACTCATAAGAATCTCTTTTGCTTTCCAGGACTGCAAAAAGGGGGTTGAACAGCGGTCCTCTGCAGAGTTTGACTGCAGCCCCCCCCCCCTCAGAAGAGGAAAGGGTAATGTTCCAAGCCACCATGATCTTACCCCATACAGGGCATCACTCTGGTGGCACCATTCTCCCCCACAAACACCGAGTACTATGCATCTCAAGCCAGAGGTGTGGCTGATTTTACTCCGTGTACTGTCTACTCCTTGTTACTTTGTGTTTCTCCTTGCTCCCCACAGGTGAGGACATCATGCAGACCCCAAGCGATGCCTATAGGCTGCCTGCCTCCAGTGAGTAGTGGGAGCTCAGCTACTGCTTGGTGAGATTGCTAACCTATTGTCAGGGTTAGCTCACCTGATCCAAGAAATTTCCTGTCTGAATAGTGCAGGGCCCTGATGCTTGGGCAAGCATGGCTACCATGGACTCTGTATATGTAAATATCTCAATGTAATGTGAAAAAATGCTGAATCACTGTGACCTGTGAACAAAGGCTGATGCAATAGATAATGAGATGCATCAAGCTGCACTATGATTGGTGGAAAGCACTATATAAGGAGGCTGGCAGAGCCTACCTGTGTGGAGTTTATGAGAGCTGGGTTGTTGTGTGGAGTTGGAGAGAGCTGGAGTCTATGCTGTGGAGTTTTATATATAAGAAGCTGCTTATCTGTAAATATGTAAATACAGTCTTGGTGGTGGACATCTGCCTTGTCTGTTTTACTTTCGTCGGCGGAGGAACGACCTTGGAGCAAGCATGCCATTGCACTCTGCTAAAAGCAAGCACATTAGGCTCGGCATTTCTTAATACCTGTTCCTTCCAATCAGGTCCCTGTGGCTTTGCAAACTACATAGCAGACAGTGAATCGACTGGTGCAGCCATCTCCCACTGCTATTGTTTTGTTTGTTGATTGTATGTTGACTATGCCAATAAAGATGACCAGACCTCACTGGCATCTGTTACTTTTGCTGTTTCTTGCATTTTTCCTTGGCAGCACCGTATCTATGGAATTCATGGCCCCCAGACATTCATATGATACAGTTTTCACACTCTTAAAAGAACCGTCAAACATTTTTTCACCAAAGCCTTCCCTAATCTGCCGTGATTTTAATGTAATTCCTTTGGGCCATCTTCCTCCATCGTCTTTCCTTATTCCTCTTCCTTCCTTTTCTGTGTTTGTCTGTTTAGATTACAAGCTTGTGAGCAGGAGTTTGTCACTGTTAATCTTACCTATAGTGCTTTTTTTTTTTTTAGGTGCTTAAGAAATTATATAGACCCTGTCGAGCCATGCCCCAAATTCCAGTGGCCTGTGCGTAAAACTATTTTTGTATCCAAGTTTCATGTGCATTCCATTTTGACCATACTTAGTCTTCAGACACCAATAATGACAAATGACAATTCATCTCTTTCAAAAAGAAAAATAAGATTTTACCCAAGATCTTAACTCTCCAAATCCAGGTTAATTCAAACAGCCACAGTGCAGGCAAAAGATACTGTATATCACATCGTTCCATAGCCATTTGCCTAGAGCCTATTCACATGTGGTATAGAATTCAAGAAGTAAAGATGTAATTTTTCTGGCAATGACACTTGGCTTACCATATGGTATTTGGAGCGTGCCAAAACATGCCAAAACATGAGACTGACTGGCATCATACCGGAACTAGAATTTTTGTGCAACAATTGTTCTATAAAAGACTTTGCTGTTAGCATTTTTATTAATTTTATCATTGGTGAGAAGTATTGCAATCATTTGTTGAAGCAATATATTTTTGTAATTTTCCTTTTCTGTTGCTGTTGGATTCCCCTCCCTCTTTTTATAGTCTTGTGACAATTTTTTTTACCATGTACTTTAAAATCACTTACACTTGAGTACCAGCGGGTACAAGGCCAGCGGGTGGCGCGGCGGGTTAAACCGCTGAACCATAAGCTGTCGATCGAAAGGTCAGCAGTTCGATTCCCGCAACGGGGTGAGCGCTCGTTGCTTGGCCAGCTCCTGCCAACCTAGCAGTTCCAAAGCATGTCAATGCGAGTAGATAAATAGGTACCGCTTGCGGGAAGGTAAACAGCGCTCCGTGTTCCAGCTGCATGCTACGCGCTGCGGCAAGGAGAGTCATGCCGGCCACATGACAACGGAGGCGTCTTCGGACAACACTGGCTCTTCGGCTTTGAAATGGAGATGAGCACCACACCCTAGAGTCGGACACGACTGGACTTAATTGTCAGGGGATACCTTTACCTTTTTTTTTTTTTTTTTACACAGTGATTCTTAACCTTTTTGGGTCACAGTCCTCTTTGAGAATCTGATGAAAGCTATGAACCCCCTCCCTGGAAAAATGCACATGGTGCAATATATAAAAATGCATTAATGATTGCAATATATGACACACACACACACACACACACACACACACACACACACACACACACACACACACACACACAAAATTTACACCCAGTTCACAGACCCACTGAAGCCCTTCCACAGAACCCCCTAGGGCTCCATAGGCCCAGATTAAGAACCCCTCTCCCAATACAAATAAAACCCCAAGACAATGTTCAGTAATCAACTGCTTCACTTTTATTTTGTTTATTTTTTTAACTGTCAGACAATTTTTCAAAGATATTTTTACATAGAGACTGAACTTTCAGTAGAGCAATTTTGAACATAAAAACATCCAACTTTGTATCACTAGTTTCATAAAATATACGCCACTTTTTATACATTATAGGCTTGGTTGGCTGAAAAACAAAATGATGTGCGGTTCAGTTCTGTAAACAGAGACAAATAAAGGCTGATCCATGCATGCATTTTCTGACGGGGCAGGCAGTAGGCTTTAGCGGTCACTTCACCACCTCAGTCCCGCACAAGGAGAGGGGTCTAACACCCTCCCCTTGAGTAAGACAGAAGTTTAGGATGCAGTAAAACTGCTTCTGGACAATGCCACTTCAGACTGTGAAGGGGGGGCAGGAGGAAAAGGTATGCTTTAACATTCTTCCATGAGAACAATTCTAAAATCCTTTCCCTGACATCTAGCTTTCTAACTCTGCAATCCTAATACACTTACTTGGGAACAAGTTCCACTGCAATCAATGGGGCTTACTTCTGAGTAGACATGCATAAAATTGCACTGTTAAGTGCATGGAATGTTTTTATATCTACACACTAATCATATTCCTGGGCTGTGATACTAAATGCACTAACTAAGGAGCAAGTCCGGCTGAATGCAGTGGGATTTACTTCTGAACAAACACGCAGAGTTGGGCATCGGGCATTTTGTAGGACCACAAATCGAGAATATGCTTATTTTATATCTACTAATGTGATCCTAGAAGTAGAGAACTTGTAATGTGCAAACTGCCCTCTGGTAGGTTACATATAACAAACATCAAAATAAATTTGGAAAACGTATCTAAAGAAAATATGTTCTGCAATATATAATATATTATATATATTGCTTTATAAATGACACATGCCCAGTTGCTGAATGTAATATAGTTTACATTTACGACATACAAAAGGATTTATAGAAACTAATTCCTTAGACTAATTTAACTACCTTGATCTGAAGAGATGCAAGTCAGATTAGGAAATGTAGTTGATATTTACTAACAAATCTGGTGGCTAAAATATTTTTCTATACAGTACTTTTGAACACTATTAGCACTTGGTTACAAAAACACCACAGTGATGATTATTGGCACATTAAAAAACCCTTCTCTATGTGAAAAATACACAAAATAGATAACTGCCCAGTATTTCTGATTTTTAAAATTTACATAATTGCATTCAAATAATTCATTGTGCGGTACCAAAACTATTTTCACCTAGAATATACTTTGCTGATTCTTTTTCTCATTTTATACACTGCCACAACCCAAACCATTCTGTAGATTATGCCAAATGGTAACTGTACACAAGGCTATGAAGATTTATAGAAAATCACAATTTTCCAGAAAAAAAGTGTGACTTGTTTAAATCTGAACAATTCAGAATCACTTCATCGTCTGTAGCTACATGTAAGCTGTAAAAGTTACCCGCAATAACACACCATTTAAATTTATTTATTTTAACCATAAAGCACATATTTTAGTTTCTCTGCTTCTGGCCTGATACAGTGTTTCCGATTAAAGGCAAAATAGAAATTAAAATTGACAAATATGTTTTTTATTTTTAAAGTGCTTTTCAGTTATTTTGTCTTCATACTAAAATATCATTTATAATACATAGAGCCTAGTCTCTCAAACACTGGATTTGTTACATTTTATCTTGCAAAACACTGTGAAACATAGGGACAACCATGAGCACAATTTACTAGGAACTTCTTTGGTGCAAGCCCCACCAAATCAAATTGAAGCTGTGTGCAAGAATATAGGAGTTGAAATCTATGGAATGCAACAAAAACTCACACTAGCTAATCAACTAGTGTCTTTTGGATCATTCAGTTTGGACTACAGTTCGGTGCTTAGGTCACCCTTTAACCGAGACCCACGTTGGGTCTAGTCTTTCTAAATTCTCTCAGACAACTTCAACTTACTGTGCAAGAGATATGGGAAAGCTGAGAAACCAGAGGCGACAGAGAGTGGGGACAGCAAGGGGCCCATTTTAAAATTTTCTGTGTTACCAGTGACACAATAGAGGCTCCTGACCATGTTTGGAAGTCATCGCTGCTGCTGGGAATTGTGGGGTCTGTAGTTTTCATTCCTTTAGACCAAATGGATTGAGTCAAAATAAAGTCACAGATCTCAGGACTTCCAGAAGCAACAGAGGCTTCATTCAAAACACACTAAGGAGCCTCCAAGGTGTTGCCTGGAGCATTGGGAATTTAAAGATGAGCCCCCTTGTCACATCCTGCTACCCTCTGTGTCGTTTTGGTACGTTTTGGAAAGGAGGAGGAAGGAAACTGGCGGTATGTAAGCTTGGGGCCAAAGCAAGCTAATAATGAGGCAAGCCCAAGCCAAACTTCAGAGGAGAGCTTTGGTTCTCCTCATAACTGGTATGAACTTCCAAGTGAGAGAGTTCATTTCTGAAGCCTTTCAAATTCTGAAATTTGGTGCCATCCCTAATTTGAACTAACATTTCCCTTTCAGCTACTTCAGATGATCTAGCTGCGTGGTGCTGAACCAAACACCAAACATTGCTAGGCAATGGTGACCTTCATACCTACAAATGTCTGGACCCAACTGCTTCGGTTCTTTGAAATCACAGTGACCCATCATTCTTTTTCAATATGAGATGGCTGCTCCATGCCTGAGAACGTAGATGTGCTTGTGTAGACTCAGTAAATCTTCTGTATTTAAAATATTTGTACCCTGGTTTTCCCCAGAGAACACATTAAACACAACAATAAAAATAAAATCAATAATTTAAGAAAATAAAAATACCCATAAAAATATACAGCACCGGGGGGGGGGGGGATTAGAACAGTGTAACTAAGACAAGACGGAACAAATCAACATAAACCTACGCCTCAATGGCTAAATAGCACAGAAATGTTTTCAGTTGCTGTTGGAACAGCCAGTCTTACATGTAGGGGCAGGCAGTTCCATAATGTGGCTTTCACTGCAGAAAAAGCTCTCTCATGTGCCACTACTAAACAGACCAGTGGTGGAACATGCAAGAAAGCTCTCTCAGTGGATCTCAGGGGGGAAGACAGTTTCATATGGGAGGAGGGAGTCTTCAAGTACTCTAATCACAAGCCATTTAGGGCTTTAATGGTCAAAACCAGCACCTTGAATTTGCACCTAGAAATAAGACTGGAAACCAATGATGGTTGATAAAGCAGAGATGTGATGTGCTTACCACTCCTTGTGCCAGTCAACAACTGTGCAGCAGCATTCTGCAGAAGTTGGAAGTTTCCAAATGGTCTTCAAGGTTAGCCCCACATAAAGTGCATTGCAGTAATCCAAACATGATGCAACTAGAGCACAGACAAGAATCAGGTCTGGCTGTCTTAAGAAAGGATGCAGCCAGCACACAGATCTAAGGTGAACAAAGGCACCCAAACCATAGATGACATCTGGGTATCCAGGGGCAAAACTGGATTCAGGAGGACTGCCGAACTACGAATCTGTTCTTTCAAGGAGAATGCAACCTCCTCTAGAACAGTTTGACATTCCATAACTTAGGTCACAAAGCTCCTAACACCTCTGTCTTTAACTTCAACTTATTTGTCTTCACCCTGCTCATTATTGATTCCAGGCAGTAGTGCAGAACCTTCACAGCTTTCCTAGTACTAGATGGAATTGAGATACAGAACTGGATGTCATCTGCATACTGGTGAAACCTTACTCCAAATACCCTGATCTCTCTCCCTGTGGTTTCATGCAGTTGTTAAACAACATGGGACTCCCCTGTAGGACTTTGAGAAACGCTGAGCTAGGGAAACCAAGACATTTTCTGTCCCAAGCCAGACTGGCATTTTCTTGACAAATGACAAGAAACATTGACAAATGGCATTTTTCTGTCCCCGAAAGCCTCAATGTGAAAATAAATATTGTTTGCTTGAACACCTTGGCCTAAAATGGGAGTTTAGAGACTGGCTGATAATTATCCATTACAGTGGGATCAAGGGAGGATTTTTTCAGAAGGTGTAGACAACTGCCATCTTAAGGCAGGATACAACCATGCCCTCCCCGAGAGAAGCATTTATCACCATCCCTGAACACCCATATCTTACCACCTATGACAGGCAAGGGTCAAGTGGACGGCCTCACACTACCAAGAATCAAGTACACTGTAGTCAGTGTAACGAGCTGATTAACTGACTGGCCAAGGGGAACTGGATTCGGCCCCATCCCAGAACAAGTGGATGTTCATCAACAGCACAATCTTATGCACATCTACTCAGAAGTAAAACCTTTTGTGTTCAATGGGGCTTACTCCCAGGAAAGTGTGGATAGGATTGCAGCCCAAATTATTATCTTAGAACTCAGGCAAACGTGATGCATTGCACACAACTCATGGTGCAACTTGATGCAGGTATTATAAACCTGCACGGCACCTTCTTGTGCACGGAGGACCTGATCCATCCAGTGGACCTTTGCACAGAAGCGGTTTCTACCGCAGATTGCTTTGGTAGGCTGAGGCAAGGCATTAACAGCAGCGGGGGGTGTATTAAGTTTTGTGTGCATTAAGAAATGTGTGATACCACCTGGAACTATTAAGTTAACTCTCTTTTCTGAAGCACAACAGACCTGAGCTGAATGTGCAGTACCTCTGGAAATAGTTGGGTGTTAAAGCTTTAATCAAAGTATTGTGCTTAGACGTACTGTTAAAAGTCAAAATCCTGCTAGAAGAAGATAAGTTATATTGTATTTAAATACTTATCTCTGGAATGTTAAGTCTAGACCTCTCGAACAGTCTCCTTAAATTTAAAGATATGCAAAATATAAACAAAAATCTGTTGAAAAATAGAAATACTTCACGTTTATTTTTTCATTATAAACAGATTCTAAAAACAACCCCACCCCAATTTTGTAGGATTTATTTCAAGTATTCATTCAATTTCACCATTATTCATTGGTACTGTGACTAAGGCAGTATTAAGAGCAAAAAGCAACATCAAAAGGAAGACTTGAGAGGAAAAATAAAGGGTTAGAAAAGGTGGCAGTGGATTTGGTATTCTTAGTGAGCTGAAACACACGGCTTTCAGCCTCTTAACAAGGGGAAACTGGGGAAATGTCAGGCCTGTCTTAAAAAATACCCTACAAGATAGAAGAAATAAGGTTCAGAAAACAGCTGAGCATGGTGGATGGCTGAATGTCATTGGAGCGGGTTCAAAGAACTAGAAGGCTGGCTAATGTTTTTCCTTTGACAAAGGCCACAGCATGATCTGAAAAATAAGGAGGTTGATATAAATTGGAATGTTATTTGCAAGGCTAGACATGAGTTTTGTGCCCAGGTTCCATCACAGCAAATCACCCTTTGACTGTATCAGGCAAGCAATGAGTCATCAGTGTTGTCCCAAAGTGGAAAAGCAAGAGTGGATCACCATTGATAGTCTACTTGTGTTTCAGCCCAAACCCTGCAAAGCACTGTGATCAATTTTTAACTCTCCTCATGTGTTTACGTCCTGGAGGCTCTCTCCTGAATTAAGGCTTTAGGAAGGAAAGCCCGCAAAGGCATATTTAGGGGCTGTCCCTATTAAAGGCAGCATTTTGGCATATATTCAGTTAGTGGATTCCAGTGGTCCTAATAACATGCATGGAATTGTACTGCGTGTTCTGTCTAAACAGAAACCAGTTAGTCATAAAAAGCATAGGCAGGTTCTGTTTGTTTTCTTCTTTTTGTCTTTGAAAGACAGATACAGTTTAAGTCCATTGAAGGCAACACTGCTCTCATTGGGAAGATCATCCCACAATCTGGAAGCCTAAAAGGGGAAGCCACTTTGGGGGAAGTGAAACTGCTCTGTGAAAGAAGGGGCAGCTGGCTTGAAGAGGTGAACCCCTACTCCTCCCTGGCACCTTGATCTGGAGACATGGGAGCACCATGAGGTTTGAATGCTTAATGCTCAGCAGCTCCCTGGCTTGAACTGTCAAAGGTTAAAAAGACATTTAGATGTTTAGCAGAACGGCAAGCGGGAAAGTCAACCACTGAAAGAGTTTTTCCCTTTAGACAGCTCTCATACTAAGCTTCCCAAGAAGGCTTTTTAAAGCCTGGTGTCATGTAGAAACCTTTGGTTCTGACTTCATCTTGGATTTCCTGCTTCTTGGTTTGCTAAGTCTGCCTGCCGGCTGCAGAGCCTCAGTGATTGGCAGGTGTCCAAAGGCCTTGGGAGCAGTAGCTTGAGTGGCCCTGCTCGCTGCTTATCTGCATGGGAATAGCAATAGTGCTGCTTCTCCTAATTAAGTTCCCACACCTGCGCTAAACATCATGCGCTTCTCTAGTTGGGAGGGGGAGAGAGGAGTTCTGATGTCACCTTCTGGAACCTTCGCTGGGTGTCCGCATCTGATTGGTCACCTCGCTCATGTCAATCACCTGACCCCAAAGCTCTATTTAACTGTCTCCCCTGGGGAACCATTTCGAGTCCTTCTTTATTCTTTCTCTAACTTCTGTTGGAGTTAGTCTTCCTGTCTGTTGCTCCTGATGGCCTGGCTTTAGCCTTGACTTTGGCTGAGCCAGCCCTGCACCATCGCTGCTGGGATGGCTGACAACCCTTATCATCTTGGTGAGTGCTAGGGAAATGTATTTAGCTATGAGGAGTTATTTCTTTATTATTTTTAGTCTGTTTCTTTTGTTCCTGAAACGTTATGCCAAATGTATTCAGCAGTTTTACTGCCTTGTAACTTTTATGTCTCTAACTATGCTTTTGCGTAGCCTAAACTAAATAAACCATTCTATTTTACCTTTGGAGTGTTTCTTTGGAACCTGAGGAGTCTGAGTCCTGGAAGCCTTTGAGCTTCGCCACACGCTACCCGTGTGTGTGTTTCACGTTGTGCCTCTGACTGCCCTTGTTCAGGGAAGTTCAGTTCGCACCACGGTCCACTCTGTGGCCCTCCAGAAGCTGGGAATCTGGAGAGGTCAAGAAGTTATTCCAGCTGGTGGCGGCATACCTGTTACCATCTCCTTGTTCAGGAGTGGTTGTTTGTGTCTCCTTGTTTAGGAGTGCCCCCCTTGTTCAGGAGCGGCTGTACTTTTCTACTTGTTCAGGAGTGACTCCTTGGTCAGGAGTGGATTCAAACCCCCATAAAGGACAAGCACCGCCCGAGGTTGCGCGGCCTTGTCTTGTGCTGGCAGCTGAGGGGCTGGGACACCCTTTATGACACCTGGATTTCACAACATTACTAGCAGCACTAGAAAAGGAATCCAGAATCTTTCCATGCCTCCACTGTAAATGTACAATAGGAGGCAGTCATGCATCTCATCCTGACCCACCCCCCAGGGAATGTTCTCTAGATGTTGGGGACAGCACGCGTCTTTCCCCCATCCTAGGGGAAATATACCGCATCTGTTTCATCTTGCAATGCGAATGCAAATAACTGGCACTGTCTACTCTATAGATCCTTCTAATGTCCAAAGTATCTCTCAGTTCCATCCTAGTCTATGAGTTTAAGCACACATGCCGTGACAAAATTTAGTAAGTAGGAATTTCTCAGGTTAATTCCAATATAGATGAACACAGGCAATTAAATGATCCTCCTCCCCAGCTGTCAGAATGCAATCAAATCTAGGGGAAAGAAAACCTGTTTAGATTATGCAGTGCACACAATCTCTATCTACTTGTGAGTCATGATTGTTATCTATTGAAAAGTTAACCTCAGATATGAACCTAATATTTGAAGCTATGGCGGGGAAGCTAGAAAAGGCCTGGCAAATTTACATTTGAATTATTTCCCAGCTGAAGACTCCTTGATAGTCACAAACCCTTCATTCCCTGGCCTCTAGCTCTTGTTCTCGCCCCCTTTTTTCATATCCCAGTGTCCCATGGTCAACAAGCCCCTTATCTGTTTTTCCTACTTGACCTGAAAGAACGTCGAGTGATATCTTGCGCTAGATTCACCGTAACCCCCTTCTCAGTTTTTGGTGGGTAGATACTCTAATATGCAGCTCATGGATCGCTGCTGCCCATGTAATATGAGCGCTGTTGAATCCTTAAGTCAGATCCTTTTTTAATGCACATGACATGCTCCCTCACGGGCTATTTATTTAGAGCATATTTTGGCAAACATTTCAGGCCTCCCGGATGTTGAGAAACTGGTTTTTCTTTTCAACAATGGTCCCCCTGATGTGATTGGACAAGCTGCGAAGTTCCTTTGTGTGGTGGAGTAAAACTTTCTTGCTAGATGAGGTTGACCGGGTTCTTTTTAGGAAACCTTTTAATGTTTTAGGAATGTGTACCTGTTTTTAACATCCTTAATCTGTATCTGTTTTTAAACACTTTTATGCCAATAAAGGTCTTTGAACTGAATTGAATTGAATTATTTCCCCATTATTGCTACTAATACAATATAAAGGGAGAAACATGAGTTCTTTATTTTGTAAAGGGGACAAAGAGTTCTGGATGGTATTTTAATTTTGAAAGAGTAGGTTACGTTATTTCCCCAAGTCCAAGGACAGGTGGCATCAACTGGAAATGCTTCATTTGCTTTTTTTAAATTCTCTCTCCTGAAAAAAAAAAAGTACACACAGTACTTTTTTCCATCTCAGAGACTGCATGTTTTACCTTTGCATAGCCAGCTATACATTTCCCATTGTATAGAAGTGGCTATAAAGAATACTGAAGCTCTACGATATTATCTCCTTTTGTTTTTCTGATCCTAAAAGACTCAGAACGAAATGTTCAAGGGAAGAAGGGTCAGCAAGGGAAAGAGGAAAGTCCCACATTCAGCATGAAAGATGCCGGGTGTCTGCAACTTGGACAAGGCCACCTAGCTAGTAAGTTCATGACAGAGGATAGGCACTGCACTACACATCACTTTAAGCTTAAAGTCACTCTTTGGAAATTCAGAGCAAAACTACAGAAGTACGTACATCAATTCAGCCTTCACGGGGACTGTACCATAGTAGAATGCAAGTGGGGGAGTCCCAGATTGGAATGATCCTCAATGTAAAAATGCCTTCCAATCCCTGAAACGTTAGCATATAAAAGAAGACCAAACTAAAACCCTTCTCCCCCATATGCTAGCTTTACAGTTTTTACGAGGAAGAGGCTCAAATACACAACCTTGACCTGCCTTGACCTGCATTCAAAAGTCCCATGAGGCCGAGATCACAAGCTTTGGCAAACCGTGAGTCCAGGTCTCAGTTTAATTATAAAGTACTAATTATAGCACATAGCCAGTAACTAGTGGTAAAACAGAATCAAGACTTTTAAAGGCATATGTCTGGACTGCTGCGGACTCATAGGGCATGCATTTATACATATGCTGGTTTTACGCTTTGAGTTAAGGGGCTAAACAAAGGTGTTTGCTGTAAGGAACCCTCTCAATTTGGTGTGATTTTCATCACACCAAAGCAAGTGCAAAACAAAACAAGAAACAGGGGTATAGTGGCACAGTTGAAACAATCTGCTGTGACTGCGCAGGAACGTCACAAGCAACCTTCGTCTCACCACCTTGGAATAGGTAGGTATGATTATATTTGTTTTAATTAACATATATTTCTACTAATGAAAACCTAAAGTCACTTTGTCAGTAATCTCACCCCTTTGTCTGAGTAAAGCTATTAAACCTTCATGTTTCTCTCAGCTGGGGTTCCCCCATCCCCAAGTGTCAGAGAGCTGGAGTAGCAGAGCCAGCAAGTCAGAGTAGGCCACCGACACCTATAAATAGAGGGGGGGGGCAGTAGTGCGACAATGATGGGCCTACGTCTGCTGTAGTGTAAGCAGAAGGAGGACTGCAAGCAAAGGGAGCCCCTTCATACAGCCATCTTGCCATGCACAGCTGCCTCTGCACAGCTGCCACAGCTGCCTTCACAAGCATCAACCCGGCCACAGAGAAACGAACCACCTCCAGCAGAACCAGCAAACTTAATCCCCAGCATTCCTCAAGCAAAGCAATGGCAAATGAACAGATTTAAGTTTAGGAAGGTGGACATGCTAAAGAACAACAACAACAAAAACCCAGGAAAGACCTGCCTTCAACACACCATTTGCTTCTTAAAGTAGTACCGATATTACATAAATTATATTTCTACAACAGGCAGTGGATTCTTCTCTCCTGCTTATTTTGTAACAGACTGAGCAAATTTTGTTCTGAATAGACCAGATCTTGGTTGCCAGGTAACCACACTTTTTTTTATGATTCATCTGGTTTCTGACTAGCTGTTCTTTCCCTGCATTCCTGCAAAACTGACGACTACGCTGCCATTTGATCAATTAAGTTTGGGGCCACAGTTTTGAGGACTTCAGACATGCACAATTGCAGGCAGTTGGAATCCTCATACGCTCACAGGATAACGCCTCTCCCCCTTTTGGTGAATCGAAAGAGCAATGCTGCATTTTTTTTTTCATTCTGTTCATGTGACATGGTTGAAGAACGGGAAAGCATTTCCATAGAGACATTAGAAAGGAGAACCAGACCAGAAGCAGGGCACTGAGGTCATCCAGAACGGCTCCTTCACCCCCCGCTTTCCCAAAAGGCCTTTAAATGATTAAATACAACAGCAGCTGAAAATCATTCCACATCAGAAGCATCATTGTCAGAGAGATGATAATTACTTCCCTTCACCCGGATATATTCAATATACCTCCCATCATCAGAATCTGAAATGCCACATGTACACAGCGAGTTCTCAAACAAACATTCAATTTCCTCTAGTTTTTTCCCTTTCGTCTCAGGAAGGCAGCCGTAGATGAAAATGAGTCCCACAAAAGCAAATCCGGCATACAGGAAAAATGCTCCTGCAATACAAAAGCACATCACACACACAGTCAAGATAAGGTTCGGTCCTCCTTGCCCAAGGTCATAGTAATCAAAACTATTGTAAGGTAATAACAGCCCCTCTCTCCCCTTCCTGGGGGCCTCTGAAAGGCTCTGGACTCTGCAGGAAGGCAGGAAAAGAAACATCCAGGTAGGGTTGACAATGTCTGGGGGAACCACTGAAAATAATCCTGGGAGATCTTAGCAGGACCTCCACGAATTTCCAACATTACATCATGCTGGAAAAAACATCTCCAGCAGGAATCACTTCAGTCAGATTTGGCAGTCCAAGCATGGAACTCTTTTTACCAGCTCCTGAGAAACCATCAAAGACCTGACAGGACTGTTGGGGGAGCCCCTCTTGCAAGCTTCCGAGGGACTACTGAAAGACCTTGTGCCATGAGGGAAAAGCCCAGGCTCTTGAGGAACCATCAAGGACTTCAAACACAGCTGTTAAAACTAACATGTTACAGAAGATTTTAATATTATAAGCTGCCTTGAACGCCTTTGCCAAGGTAGTACTGTATATAAATTCAGTAAATAACGTTATTTTAGATACATATCTGAATAGCAAACTTAAAATGCTGTCAGATATAAAATACTATTTTAATAAACATCCCAGTAAATGCTCTCACTTAAAATTGCAACCGTTTATTTAGTGTGAGTAAAGGTTGGGAGAGAAGTCTGCCTTTGGCTAGATGGGCCCTTAGGCCTGATCCAAAAGGGCTTTTCATAGGTTCTATATCAGTGGTTCCCGCTTATGTGCACTTTATAAAAGACGAATGACTGGCTGGCTGAAGAGTTGCTTGCAAGACAACCAAGAACAGATAACTAAGGGGAAGTCAATACTTCGTATGGTTGAGCAGTTCTTCAAATACAAGGAAATTCCACTTACTAACATACTTGCTTGTGCAACTGATGGAGCATCATCAACGACTGGTTCCTACCGTGGGTGTGTTTTTTGTTTGCAAAAAACGTCTGCACAAGTCATTACACACTGTCATTACTGCAATGAATCAAGTTAAAGCCCATGCTCTCAATGATAGACTATTCTAGGAGCAATGTGTTGACAATGATGAAGATTTTGAACGTTTGTTGCTGAAGTTCATTGGCTATCAAAAGGCAACTGTGTGAGATGCTTTTATGACCTTTTTGACACTGTTGTGAAGTTTTAAAGACATGAATGCTTTGCTCAGAGATGAACTTAAAGAGATCAGAAATGACATTGCTTATTTATCAGAACTAAAGTAGTCCCTTGCTATCTGCGGGGGATCTGTTCTGGACCCTCCCACGGATAATGCGGAACCACGGATGGTGGAGTCCATGTTTAAAGTATGTAAAAAGTAAAGTAAAAAGCTTTTTCTTACCTTTGTGCAGCAAACTGCGCCATCTATAGTGCTGTAGGGCAGTCTCTGGCGCTCCCCACATCCACTTCTGGGTCGTGCCGAGGCCTGCAACCCCTACCCATGGCACCAGAATGCATTGCGCGAGGGCCAAGGAAGGGGGTCACGAGCCTTGGCACAACCTGGAAGTGACTGCGGGGATCGCCAGACTGCCCTACAGCGCTGAAGACTCTGCAGTTTTCCACACAAAGGTTAAAAATGCTTTCCCCCCTTAACGCAGACTCAGTATTCACAGTCATCAGTGGATGTTCAAATCCGCAAATACTGGGTCCGTGTATAATGTGGGCCCACTGTATTTGCAAAGTTCAATGAAATGAGTTCAATCTTAAGGCCAAAAACTGTCATCTCTATGTTGATTTCAAAGTTAACTCTATTCAAGCACAACCTAGGCCAACCCGAGCTATTTCCAAGCCCGTCTGAACTGGAAGAGAAAAGTAGAATATAAAATGATGATATGCAAGTTTTTTGTGACCATTTGGATATGCTGTCTGAGCAATTTGAGGATCTTCTTTGGATGGAAACTCCAGATTGGGTGAGAAATCCATTTTCAGATACTGTGCAATCTCTGTATCCGCAGAGTCGCTTATCTGCGCCCACCCCCCACCCCCGTGTGCCCATTACCTTCCTTCATCTTTACAGGACCTGTTTCCTGTAAATATCCTGTTCTAGGTCTCTCTATCATGTAGGTTGCCTGCCTGCCACTATAAGCTTGCATGCTTATAGCGTTCTGTTAAAGAAAAACACGTTCTGTTAAGATAAAGGAAAGTAATGGGCACGTGGGGGCACACAGGGCACAGAGATAGGGTTCCCCCTTATCTGCAGTTTCCGGTATCTGCGAGGAGCCCAAGAACCTATCCCCCATGGATTCGGGGATCGAACTGTACTAAGGAAGAACTAAGCTACCAAACACTAAGCTGAAGCCAAAGTTTAAGAAATTGTACAAAGAGTTCTGGTTACAGAAGGAAATTTCTGATTATTCTCCTGCATAGTGGTTAAGAAACTCTGTTGCATTTCCAACATCATACCTGGTGGAATGTGATTTTAGCGTGGTCATCCATATTCCCTTCAATTAAAGAAATTGACTCCAGATCACTAAATGTGATTTAAGACTCCTGCTAAGTGCCTTTAAACCAGACATTGGGAAACTGGTATCACTTTATCAAGCCGATCACATTAAGAATTTACTGAACAGTGAAGTAGTTACTAAATGCAATAGCTAAGATTCTTGCTAAATGACTATCAGACTTTGAAAAGCTGGTATCACTGGATCAAGTTCATCAATTTTGTTGAATTAAACTAAAAAGTTTTAATTGGATTTTGAATAAATGTACTTTGAATTTCATTGTTATCTTCTTCCATAGTGGCTCACTATTCTGAATAATGCTTTTTATAGGGTAGGGGTGCTGCGAAAGAGTTTATGAAACCAAGGGGGCGTTGGCGTGAAAAAGTTTGAGAACCACTGTTCTAGATAGAGGATATCCCACTCACATGCTAAAAGTTGCTCAAAAGGCCACCAAGAATCCCACCCAGAGTAAGGATCTTGAACAAAGACAGTCTTGCAAAAGAATGCAAAGTGAACACACAACAAAAAAGCCAGTATCAGGCCCTAGGGGCAGACTGAAAGAATGCATCGATGTGGGTACTAGAAAAGAGAACCAAATAACTTGACTACGTGACACAGTATGGAAAAAATGACTGAATTTGTAGTTGCAATGTGGACTGAGCAAAAAGTAGCAAATCACAGTTGCATTAATTTACCAATTATGTTTTCTATCTTGAAAAGGAAAGTGTACAATTAGGTCCAGAAAGTCAACCAATTCTCTGACCTGGATCATGAGATGGACTACTGTTGCTTCCTATCCTTCCTCCTAACCTGCTTGGGGTCCCTATCCTTCCACTACTCATCACCACTGATCCATACAGGTCTTTAAACAGTTGTACCTTTCTAGTACTGTACTGTAGCATTCAACATTCCCCACTCCAATTCTAGATGCTTGTGGCACCCCTTCTTTCAGAGGTGGGGAGGGGTAGGGTCACAAATGTATCAAAAAAACCCAGAGATCTTGGCCCATCCCAAAGACCCTTCTGAGAGGTAAGCCAAGCAATGGGTGTCCTGGTAGCAATTCCATCCGACAGCTACACACCACCCTATTTTCACAGCAAAACAACTTTAAAAAATGGAAAGCATAGATCTATTGTTTTGAAGGAGAACCACGACAACCGACCAAAGCCACCAATATGGACAAATAGGTCTAGGAATGCCATTTAGGGATGAGACAACGTCAAGACTGACAGACAGAGCTTGTTCTCTCACACTACAGCATTCTGTGTGATGGTAACAGCTCACCAGAGCTTTAGCATGACTTTATGGCCATTTTATTAGGTCTATAACAGAACTCTGTAAACTGAAACACTTGAAAGAGAATGGTTGATATTACTGTGGAAGGCTCTAATATATATTAGTTTTCTACAGCCATTAAAAGGATAAGTGAAGCTGTCAGTCAAGACCTTTGAAGATGAAAAGCGAAAATTCAAATTATCTGAAATGCATTTGACCTAGGTACCATTTAAGATAGAAAATACTTCTTATTAAAATAAATATATATTGGAAAATACTTCTTACCATAGTATGTCAGATATTCAGCTGTGTGCAGAAATGTCAGTGATACCAAGACATTGAAAATCCAGTTTACCCCAGAAGAACATGCATTTCCTGTACTTCTAGCCCAAAGGGGGTATATTTCAGAATTCACTGTCCAAGGCATTGGTCCCATTCCTTAAAAAAAAGGCAAATTACAAGCTTTAATAGAATATTCACAAACATCAAATGCAAGAGAATTTTCAAAGATGGGAGACCACACTGGAACGGGAAGATACCATGGACAATACTACCTTCAGGTATCCCCTGCCTAACGCCCCCCCCCCCACATATATGACAGTGATCATCCTCCCCCCTGAAATCCATCTCGTCCATAGGCCTTCTCCAAAGTGACAGGAAGTGGAGGACGCAAACCAGGAAGTAAAGCAGAAGTCATGTCCTGTCACTTCAGATAAGGTATATGAAGGGGGTTGCTGGCCTGGTGTGATGCGGCGGCAGCAGCAGCAGCAGCCAGAGGCCTCCAGAGACTGCATTCGCATTATGACAAAATCACTTAACGACAGGGTTCGGGAACACATCCCCATCGTTAAGTGAGGGAAACCTGTACTTCAACAAAAAGCCTCACCTGTAGATCTAAATGTTTGCTTGAATCTAAATTATAGGGCATGCATACCTTCTGTTGATTTCCAGAAGAGAATGGATATATATCACATATGTAAAGAGGTGAATGGAGAGAGACGTAAAAGAGGTCAAGAGAGAATGGCAAATATAACACAGATGTAAAGAGGTGGCAATTTCCACTTACTGGAAGTGATGCATTGTCAAAGATTCAGAGGAACAGGCATAAAAGACCAAACCTGCTCTCAAAGTTGTGTACAATTGTGAGAGTTCCAACTGTTCTTATGGTTTGGAAGCCAACTCCTGGGTCAAGATATGTATGAGGCTAAATGTTTAGTGCTACGAGACTTCAGAATTCATCTCTATAAATTCTCATCTGGCATATCAGGTAGACATTTTAGCAGTAAAGGCAATGGTAGCATAGAGGAAAGGACAGGATAATGAGAAATGTGAGGACACTTGGGTTCTTTTGGAATAAAAATAATTGAGAATGAGGTAACATCACAAAGAAAGGGCAGATGGCAGCACGCACGACACACACACACACACACACACACACACACACACACACACACACACACCTTTGATTTTTCATGGCTTCTTCAAGAATTTAGAAAGTGAAAGGCAGTAGTATAGGGAATTGGAAGTAGAAAACTGTTGTAACAAATTTGTAAAAGAAAATCCATAAAAATGAAAAGTTTAGCAGAAAAGTGACACTGAAGCAAGAGACTATTAACAGCTATGATGAATGTCAGTGCACCTGTTGGGCTGTTACCTTTCAGAGAAAATTCCTAGTCTTGCACAAACCTCCAATTGTTGCATGCCACTTTTCCTCACCATAGGGTGGAGGGAAGCAATGATTGAGTAAACTGGGCTATGCCAGCTATGTGACAGCAGCGTCTCCCTGGCCACATTGTCTATCACACAAAAGGACAAAGGCTTTCAGCAAGTGACCAAGGAGTTTCCGTGCTCAAATGTACATCTAGTTACTTTCTCTTCACAGGGAAATATGCACTCAGTCCAAGATTCATACCGCAATGAGAGTTCTTCCTAGAATGTACCAATGCAATAGGACCAATTTAATTTTACCAATAGGACCAATTTAATTTTTATGCTTTAATTTTACCAAGGGAAGTAAATAAGCCATTCTAGCTTACCTGGTGCAAAGAAGACCAGGTACAAAATGAGTCCCAGGAGTGCTGTCCAAGAATATGGTGTAGGGCAGAAGTTATACGCCCAAAATGTGCCTCCAGTTTTTAGTCTGGTCTCATTTGAGCATCTGCAAGAGAGACACCATACAGAACAAAAGGTTTTAAAGGCAAAATCAATGCTTACAGTAAAGAGCAACATCACAGAATCATAAGAGCAGAGAGTCAAACTTAACCCCTGCCCTGAGATAAGAGTATCTTTGGCCTAAAAGCAGAATGACAGATCAGCAGTGTTTTGTTTTGTTTTGCTCAAAATCTCTAAAATCAAAGAAAGCATTTCATAACCTTCCTGAAATCGTATTCCATTGCGGAATTACTCTTGCAGTTAGAACATTCTTACTGACATTTGGACCACATCAAACTTGTATTTTAAAACTGCTCCCTCCCCCCCCCCTCTCTCTGGACAAGGTGGACAGATGTGCCTATTCTTTTGGGATCCTTTGAAAGGTGCAAATTGCCGTTTACCTTTTCTGAAGGTTAATCATACCTAGCATGCAGGCTGCTTGCCTGCTTCATTGCTATAGGCAGCATGTTGCTTATAGTGTTTTGGTTAAGGAAGTAATACACTGACCTGGTGTCAACTCTATGAAGATCAAAGGAAATGGGCGGGGGAGCCACCTCCGTGATCCACGGATAAGTGAATCCGCAGGTAGCGGATTCCCCCCCCCCCCCGGTATTAGGCATCTACAAGAAACTATGAGGTGCTGTATAATATAAAAAATTAGAACGAAAGACAGCAGAGCCCAACCTGCAGGCTTACAGTCTTTATAAATAAGTCGCTCTCCCTTTGTTCATGGACAAAGCAGCAGATGCCAGCTGAGGACTACTGGTTGGCACTTATAGTGTCAATTCACACATGCAAATGGCTCTCTGAATGCATGTGACAGTGATTGCAGATTTATTACTGCATGGACGAAAACAAGCGAGACTGGGAATGGGAAATTGTATATTCAAGTAGTTTTTATCAACTTTTGTGATTTGGAGACGGTTACAGTCCCAAAGCAAACACAATTCCCCCCCCCCTTGCTTCTCATCCTCTTGTGTATTTCCTGTTGCCACCAAACAGAAGTTGTTTTTATTAATGCAACTGCCTCCACTAAAAACTTTTCCTTGGGAAGTTTCACCAGTACTGAGCAAAATCGGATGGCTATTAGGTGTGGGATAGGAAATCCAAAAACTCAGAAGCCAAGCCGGTTGAACATCAATTGTCTGAGATTTTGAAAAAGGTTTCTATAAGCAAATATATACAGAAAAAGCTTTGTTAACCAGTATCCATGAGGAATGGAGGTTGCCACTTCATCAACAGGTGCTTTTACACTACTTAACAAAGACTCTCTGTCCCGTGTCACTTACTGGACAGAGCTTCCTCTGTGGTGCCACTCAGTTCTCCTTCCTTACAAGAGTCCTCTAGGAATGGAGATTCTCGACTTCAGACACAGGGCCCTCAGGAGGAAGGAAGTGGAAAGTCCCCCTCCCTAGAGGGTTCTCGTAAGAAGGGCAGCAACACAGAGGGACTCCTGGTAAATGAGGTCGAGGGATAGGAGGGGGATGGCTTGTTCACCAACTCTTTATTAAGCAGCAAACTCGGTTAATTGGCATCACTACCTGTCACCTCAGAAGGGCCAAGATGCTGGTTAACCAATACCGTACAAGGAAAAATAGCTTAAAAAAGTGAATTGGAACATAAATAAATAATCGGAGACAATTGTATCTACCTAAACCTAACTAGATGTGTTCCCTATTGTAGCCAACTTCCAAACTGAAGCAACATCTGTCAATTCATGTGTGTTCCATACTCCAGTTCAGTTTTTCAACCAGCTGCAGCAGGTCAGTCGGTCTGTCAGTCTCTCTCTCTCTCTCTCTGGGTTCTCCTCTGGCTCAGATTGACTTATATAGGGAAATGCTGACCCTCCACCCCACTCCAAATTTTACCCAATCCAAAGGCCAAGTTTAGGTTCCCTCCGAAGTATCTTCAGCTGACCACTTCCCGAAGCCTTTGTTTCATTTTTCTGATCAATACTTTCAGATTACGTTTTCTGGGCCGACACATTTCTGCTCAGAGCTCAATTGCAACTGACTGACAAGATTTTTTTCTCCCCCTCCTAAGCAACCATTTTACAAAACAGAACCCAACACAAATACATGATGGAGGAAACGAACAGGTGCCTCCCTTCACAGGAACCCTCAAAATTATCAATTTTGCATGAAATAAAAAATCTGAAATTACCTTCTTTTAGTTTGTCATTTGATATAGTCTTAGACTCAAACATGATTGGAAACGTATGATTGGAAAGATCACATCACTTGAAACCATAACCTCTTCTCCCTTGTCTCAGCTTCTTAAACATTTTGTACAAAATACAACTGACTGAAGATTATCAGCCATTAGTCTCTTTTCGGCAACATTTTACCTGTTTTGTGCATTATTCCCCCATTAGTGGTTAGCGGTTAAGGCTGATGTAGGCAATTCCTATCTTTCTGTTGAAGGACAACACTGTGTGTGTGTTATTGATTTCTCCCATACTTAACAATGATTCAACTACTCTAATTGCTTCTCTGACCTACCTTGGTCTGACCAGATTTTTGCATTTACGTCAGTTAAATCACAGACAATAGGCTAACAGCTTCAACACATCCTAACAGTTCGTTTTAGTGTTGCTTTTAGTTTGGGGTGGGTTTTTTTTTGGCAGGTGCATAGCAATGAATACTGGCTGATTATCCATGTTGGAAGTGTCTCAAAGCAAACAATACTGTAATTGACTTAGTAGATTCCTTTCAGGCATCACTGCAGCTGCCTGTTAAAGTGAAGTCCAACGTTTTCTTACGAACAGTTCTCACAGTAAACAAAGATGCCAGTCAGTTGGTAATCTTGCTTCCTTATTAGTTAGTATGAAGCAACTCGCTGATTACAACACTGAGTGGCTCACATTCTTAACTAGGAAAATGCCCATCATTATGATGCCATCCGTAAGGACGGATGGCATGCATATCCTAAGGACCCCTGCAGATGCAATGCATCTCCACCATATGCTCTGCACATGAGTGCACATTGCACCTTCTTTAAAATCTCTGCCCAGATAGAGGAAGGCATGAGTGAGAAGGCTGGAAGGTCTCTTTCACCTTCTCCACAACATTGCCCTTTTTCACCTTCTCCACAACATTGCCCTTAGGTGAGCCTAGGGTCCAGGACAATGGGCAGGATTTAGGCCCCTCTTAAGTCTACCCCTATTTCCACAGCCCCAGTCCTGCATAGGTCCATCTTGGGTTCTGTTTCTCAGACATGCTAGAGCTTGCCAAAATTTTGATAACTGGCTTTTTTATATACATGCATGCAGATATGTAGAGACAGACCTACAACATTTCACATTCATCATTTTATCATGTCTCTCTCGAGCAGGGGAATCCCATGCATATTATGTGCCTTGAGGGTGGAAGCTGCTTGCATCAGCATATAAGGTCACTATGCCATCTCTCAGTCTAAAACTAGAACTGACAGGGCAAAACAGATGACATTTTTGGAATTAGCACCCCAAATATATTCAAGAATAGGTCTAACTTTTATGGCACCAAAATGTACGTTCGGTTATGTTATGTAGACAAACACCCAGAAAAACCAAACTTAGCCACAATATAAAGACACAAATTCTACAAGTCCATAGAAAGTTAAAGGCTCTTCATGCTGGTGTCAGTGATTTGAGCTCTAGAAAACTCAAAATTCGTCAGCTGTGTTTTTAAACTCATGTCTAATATGAACAGTAATATAAACTTACTACAAGTACAAGTACTTTATATAGAGAGACTAGCATATATAGGGACTATATTTGCTTAGTCCCTATGTAGTGGGACATATACAACACAGAAGGAGCAGTACAAGCCACTGATGAAGGCTGAGGTTTAAACTTCACTACACATTAAGCACCAGGACTCTCTCTGTGCACATGTATTTAACAAAAGCAACCTTAATCATTCCCCTACTCCAGGTGAAACAGGTTTGACAGGGAGATTTTGAACAGAAAAATCACTTGGCGCTAGACTATTTCCATGGCTTCCTCAATTCAAATGAAGCGTGACCAGATTGCTTTAGGTTTAGAACAAAAGATGGAAGAAAGAATCATGAAACTTCATGTAACATGAATTTTTAATTCAACAAGCCCCCCCCCCCCCCAAAAAAAAGGACTGGTATTTTTAAGCTTACTGTACAGAGTGGCCACATTCACTATACTGTATTGCAATTATTCAGATACTCTTCTACTAATGTATTCAGCTTAATAGAAATGCAAATATAAGGAGAAAATTCATAGCAATATAGTCTGAAAAAAATTATGCAAGTCACTGCCAAAGAGTATATAAATAAGAATGTGTCAGATCATTACTGTGCACTATAAACTGTAAGGCTATATCACACAATTTCCTTCAAAATTACTGCCTGAGTGGAAGCATAACACAGCCTTGCAGTTAAAATACATTTGTACCAATTGCTCTTTTCATGTACTTTCCACAGACGTCACCAAAAGAGTGTTTCAAAACTAAAAGGAAATGAAATAAGCCAAAACAAATTTAGGAATATAACAATTTATTCTCTATAATTTGTGAGGATTCTAAATTCGTATGACATGTACTTTTGTTTCTAAGATTCTCACAATTATGAAGGAGCCTGCAAGTGCAATAATTCTGAGCAGGGATCTGCAGTAAACCATGTTGCTCTTTCAGCTTGTTCTTCCCAGGATGAATGTTTGGGAATGTGCCAGAGTGAAAGTGGATTTATATATCATCCACTTATTTGCACATTTATTGTATATCTCATGTAGCTTTGTAATGCGAAAGACAAGAATATGCACAATTCCATGGCAGCAGCTGATTTGGAGAAGCCATGATAAGTTGATAAATACTGTGAAGAGTAGATACAGAGAAATGTACTCAGTGCCACCCAACAGAATTGACTGGCACTAGATACAGGATAGACAAAACAATCACAACACATATGGAAATCACTACAAGCTACTACTTTGCAGATATATGCAAAATCTGTTCCTTTATTTCTGTGAAGATTTCCGCTTTTCTACTTCATGGTTTTGGATATCTGTAGAAATTCTCCAATATCCTTGCTTTCAGAAACAATGGGCAAAAATTGTATGCACACCAAATGTGTGTCCAGCTGCAGATTCTGTCCACTGCTTTTGATGGGATGCAGATGAGAAAGCACAGTCAAAAGTGGATGCTGTTTGTAGCTTTCATATGAGATGTACAACCGTATTCTTAAGCCCCAGACTAACTTGTGCAAGTTTGCACATCAGGCACAACAAAAAGTTAAACTAAAAAAGAATCAGATAGAAGGTAGGTTCAGGATAATTGTCCACAGCAGTAGAACTGCAATCTCAGCTTTGGGAACTGAATCTGCCAAATTGCTATGGAGCCTCTACTGTTTCTTGTTTTACGGGAACATTTAATTTAATTTAATTTAATTTAATTTAATTATTTATTTAAGAGATTTGTAGCCTGCCTTTCTCCCACAAGGGCAACCAAGGCGGCTTACAACTTATTAAAATACATAAAATACATATAACTACAGTTTTGAACTACAGTACTCCCCCCATATCCGTTGGGGATATGTTCCAGGCCCCTCTGTGGATACTTGAAACCGTGGATAGGAGCGAATACCCCCTCCATGGTTTCTTGAGGGGGCCCTGCCCTGCCTCCCCTGTGGGCAGGCATGCGCACGCACCCAGCTCTTATTTTTCTTTCAGCAAGTTTTGTTTCTTTCTTAAAACAAACAGAGAAGCAGCCTCCATTGCAGGCAAGTAGAACAAGACTAAGTCCTAGAGAGGCTCTGCAAGGTTTCTGTTAAGACTTAGGACTTAAGACTTTCTCTAGGACTTAGTTTCGTTCTACTTGCCTGCAATAAGCAGCCAGAGGCTGTTTCTCCTGTTTGTTTAAAAGGAAGAAACGAAGCTTACTGGGGGGAAAAGTAAAAGCCTGGGGGGTCCCCTCGATCCGTGGATTAACTGAAACTGTGGATAGCGAATCCGTGGATATGGGGGCCCACCTGTATTGAAAAATGTTCCTTCTTTTGATGCTTTTCAGCAAGGCGTGCAAGGAAAGTGTTCATTTATATTGCCCTCTCTTGCTGCCAGCTAGCTTACTGCGCAATCCTAACCACCTTTCCAGCGCTGACAATGTAGCCCTGAGGTAAAGGAGTGGAGGGGCAGTCACCCTGAAGAGGCCTCCATGACTGCCCCTCCACTGCAGGAGGCAGCGTGCTTCCTGTTGGCATAGTTACATCGGCCCTGGAAAGTTGGTTAGGATTGGGCTGTTAGTTTGGTCACAGTGATGCCATTTAGCCAGACCGGATCCGGGAAGCAACATCATCCTGTAGTGTGGGTCTTGAGTAGCTGGCATTGCCCATTTAACTAATCAAAGAAGCAACAGCAATAACTTTAGTTTTTGTTAAAAAAAAAAACTAGAACTTTCTTCTCATTCATTTCAGTTTAAAAAAGTATACCTGGTGTAGTCAAAAGGTTGTTTGGAAAAAGTGGACTAATTAGTCATTGATAAGACTTATCCACATATCTGGATAAGACTTAACCACTTATCCAATTTGCCCTGGAAAATGGATTTTCTGCCTCTGTTTACTAGCTGGCTATCACTGGAAACAATGTGAGTAGATGGACCTTGGTCAGATCCAATACTTACATGAACAAAAGCATAAGAACATATAGTTTTGTGCAATGAAATTGCTGCCACTTGATACAGCAATATCTTGACTTTCATCGCTTTGCTCTTTCAGCCGTTTTCAATTACAGCCCCCCCCGCTATCCGCAGATCTGCTATCCGTGGATTCACTTATCCACTGATAGACCCCCTTACCCCCACGCGTGCCCCCAGGCTCTTACTTTGAGCTGAGCAACGTTCATTTTTTTCTTTAAACAAATACGATAAGCAGCCTCCTGCCGCTTATTGCAGGAAAGTAGAGCGAGACTAAGTGCTAGAGAGGCTCAGCAAGGTTAACAGAAGCACTTCCTGTTAACCTTGCAGAGCCTCTCTAGCACAGTCTCGCTCTACTTGTCTGAAATAAGCAGCAGGAGGCTGCTTATAGTGGTTGTTTAAAGAAAAAATGAACGTTGCTGAGCTCAAAGTAAGAGCTGGGGGAGGGGCGTGCATGCGCACACGAGCGGGTGTGTGCGAGGGGGCCCTCACCCTAGCCATGGTTTTCATGTATCTGTGAGGGAGCCTGGAACATATCCCCCGCAGATACGGGGGCCCTACTGTACAACCACATTTCAAATTTTGTCCACGTGCTTTCCTCTTTCGTCTGTGAGGGAGCCTGGAACATATCCCCCGCAGATACGGGGGCCCTACTGTACAACCACATTGCAAATTTTGTCCACGTGCTTTCCTCTTTCGTCCGATTTCATCTAACCTTCCATGACATTCATCAATATTTTTATTGTTTTTATTTTATTTCTGTTTATTTAAATTTTGCATGCATTCACATGTGTTATAGTTATTTACATTTTTCATTGGCCAGAATAAATTTGCAAGCTAAATAAGGCTATTCTTGATAGTCATCCATTTTTTACTTTTGTCCATAAGCAGACAAAAGTGCAAGGTATTGCTGTACTGCAAATTCCTATCTCACTATTGCAGTGCTCATGCATACCTTCAGCGCAACGCAAGCTAAGGAGATTTCATCACCTCATTACAAGCCAAGAAGTCTGCTCATTGTGCACAGAGGTAGAGATTATGGGGTTTTCAGCCATGTGAACTTTTCCAAGTTAAAGAAATAAAGATTTACATACCAAAACTTGTCTGGAGAAATTCCTTTTACTCGTACACCCCAAGTAATGGGTAAACGCTTTCCAAAGTCAGTCAAGTACAAAAAGCCTTAGTTCTTCCGCTTTACGTTTCTTCCCGCCCTCAGGACCTTTTCAAAAGCAAATACAACAGAACTCTCGGCAACAAGCCGGTAGATGGTCAACTCTTGTTGCCGAGAGTTCTGTTGTATTTGTTTTGGTATGTTGGACAAGTTCTGTTGGACAAGTTTTGGTATGTAAATCTTTATTTCTTTAACTTGGAAAAGTTCACATGGCTGAAAACCCCATAATCTCTACCTCTGTGCACATCATGACAAGCCATGAAAATCTGCATGCCAGGTCTGCTCATTCTTTACAACCAGGGCCCCATGCAAGTAGACCACTAGCTGCTAAATGCACAAATAAGTAGTCAGTTGCAATAAATGAACCTGCCCTGAAGTTTGCACATCACATTGTCCTGAACTAGCTTAATAGTGCACGGAGGATAAAATCCTATACATACCTGGGAATAAGTCCCATTGAACTCAATGGGGCTTACCTCTGAGTAGACATGTATAGGATTGTGCTGTATGTACATTAACACAAATCTATACAAGTCTACTCAGAAGTCCCTTGCATTCCACAGGACCTACTCCCAGGTAAGTGTACAGAAGAGAACCATAAATTTCATGTACATGACGATGTTCTGCATAACAGCTGGTTAACCCAGCATCTGAACTGATATCTAGTCTTCAGTTCTCTTAATTTCAGCAAAGCACAGGAAAAGGCCCAGCTGCCTGAATAGGGAAGAAAGTCAGCTTCTGAACTCTTCCCACTTCCACTTATTATGACACCCAGCAAATGAGTAGACAGCTGCAATGCCGGTGAGGGCACAACAATGTCATTTTCATCAGTTTCACCCTAGCAATGAAATTGCCACTGCACCCATACCAGGAAGCTGGTGCTAGACTAACAGGCTAGGAGTCGTGCTTTATAGCCTTCACAGGTACTCTTCCAAATCATCCTGACAGCAGTGCAAGCAAGTGTTCCCCAATAGCCAACAACTTCACAAAATGTCCAAATACATTAAGTGGGACGGGCAACCAGAAGAACATTGCCTGTGCTCTGAACATGTGCCCCACGTTAAAAGGTTTGCAACTCATTTGAACTGTACCATCCACCAAAGAACAGTACACAGACACACTCCAACGATCTAGGGACATACCTAGCAAGCTGAACCCGACAGAGAAAAAGCAGGGAAGTCCATTGTGCTAAAACTGAACATTAAAAACAAGCTCTTGAATACTGAACAGTGATTGTCACAAAAGCTGGCGTTTTTGGCCGCTGAGCAGTTAACGCCAAGCAGTTTTAGGATGAAAAAATTACTCATTCCTAATAGGTCATAAGTTGAAATATTTACCAGGTTCTAACGCAGGGGTGGGGAACCTTTTTTGTGTCAAGGGCCGTTTTAATGTTAAGAATTGTGTTTGCGGGCCGGCCGTAAGGCCGCCCAAAATTATTTAATTTTTTCCCCCCCCATCGGCCTCCGGAGGCTTCGTGCTCACCGTCCGAGGCCGGCGGCGGCTCCGCGCTTCACCCCCGGAGGCCGGGAGAGGGCCTCCACATGTCCTCCCTGGCCGCTGGCTCGACCCCTTTTGACTAGGCCCTCGTTGGCAATTTTGCAAGCTGGTCAAGCTCTTGCCCTCATCGGCGGTGTACACATGTGCGAAATCGGCGCCGACGGCCTGGTCAGAAGGGGCCGAGCCAGCGGCCAAGGAGGAGGCGCCGAGCTCCTCTCCCGGCCTTCGGGTTCTGCGTGTCATTCCCGATTTGGGGGTGACACACTGAGCCTCTGGGGGCCGGTTGGGCTGCCTCCCGGCAATCTCTCGGGGGGGGGGGGGCGGACCGGATGGCCTCGGGGTCCGTATCCGGCCTGTGGGCCAGAGGTTCCCCACCCATGTTCTAACGGGTCCGAGTTAAAGTATTACTAATTTCCTCCAATGCTGTCAATCCCACCTCCTAGATATTTCATTTTTTTTGTCTACACAATGCATTCTTTTCAAATGAGCTCCAATTTCCTTTTCAACTTTGTTATCTTCACTTTCTCCAAAGAGATATCATTTTATTCTTGTGTTATGCTGCTTATTCACCCATTCAGACCATTGTTTATGAACCCAAGAAGGCATCTTTCGAGCAGCAGAGTTTTGTCGGTCCTTTATGCTCTCTTGCTATTGTAGTAAAAGGTCTTCTTAACAGAAGGAAAATGTTCTACATGTACCCTTGTTTCAACATCCTATTATTCTAAACTTATTTCAGTCATTAGCCATCATTAAGCACAATTATAACAGCTGTAATCAACAGTACAAGAATAGAAAAGCCGAGAGACATGTTTGTCAGAAGAACAATGATTACATTAATCACACTTGACGTTGATTTTTGTCTTGAAAATGTTCTACTGTTTTAGAATTGGAAGGTAAATGAAGAACTTCTAGATGACAGAACCATGTCATTCTTCCCACATGAATGGACCACACCACACAATAGAGCTCAAATCCTGAATGATACTTTAAAAAGGCACTGCAATTCATTTGTGCTTCTTTGAGTACTGAATATAAACTGTATACGCTGTTTTGCTAGAGTTTTTATACTGATGCACAGCGGCAACTTTTTCAGGATCTTCACCTAACCAAATGAACCTTAATCTTAACCTACTTTACAACTATACTAATGCAATCATTACTATTATAATACTGCAATCATTAGTACTGTATCAGTCTCACAGTTCAATCCTAGGCATATCTACTCAGAAGTAAGTCCCTTTTTCCCCAATGGGGCTTACTCCCAGGAAAGTGTGCATAGGACTGCAGCTTCAATTGAAGTGTATGACTTCAGTATTTCTAGAGGCAAAATAAGATACCAGACCAATATATAAACTATGTTAACGGACTACTTGATACAGCTCAGCAAACTGAGATTTTCATGAGAAAAACTGAAAACAATTTAGGGACAAAATCTGAGGGCTATAAAGTTTTTGAAGTGTTGACAAATTTCTTCAAAATCTTTGTCTTTTGAGGAAAAAAGTGCCAAGGAGTTGAAGATGATTGATGTGTGCAAAAAGAAAAATGTATACAAATGGAAAGCGGTCAAATTCTCAATTGTATTTTGAACATAGAAGTAATATACATCGATCAGATGCAAGCATCTGAGCTTTTTTTTCCTCTCTTTTTTTTTCTTTTTTTGCTGGAAGAGATAAACAGAAGTGTTCCAGTTCTGCAAACACCAATTTAGCAACTTTAATACTGATGTGCACACATTAAAAAAAGGACTAATTTATGAGAAATGATGTGAAAAGAGTGTGGCATTAATTAATGAACAGTCCATTACTTCTGACAACTGTGACTAGATTTCTATGAACTCTAGTGATAAGCTATGCTTGGGAGGGTGGAATTAAGTCAGTCATCCTGACAGCTGTGTAGTTTGATGCCTTACACAGAAATATTTAAAAGATGCAAAACATCAGCTGGCCAGCTGGTTATGCATGCCACAAAATATTACACAATCTTTTATGTTGTTGTGAATGGGCTTTTGGTTTTTCAATAAATATCTAAATGCAATGTCAAGCATAAATATTAATAAATCAGAACCTGAAGACTATGGGACTTTGTTAATGTTTAAGAAAGGTATATGGTGCTCTGCGAGATGGAAACGGAAATGACTACTTTGTGGATAAGATATACAGTAATTGCCCTATAGCTCCTTAAAACTCAGCAAGCATCACTTCCTTCTATTTATTTCTACCTATCCAAGAACCAGCTTTCGACTTACTGCCAACCCTTCAAGTCATTCTACCTGTAGATATACCATATAAACAAGTCGATCTCATGGATATGTCGAGGGCAATTTTAAGCCAAAAATAGTGGAATTTGCTATGACCCATAGACAAGTCGAGAGTAAAACTTAGGGGTATATGAAATTCTTTGAAATGACCAGTGATTGTTCTGAGTCAGCAACAGAAATTCTCCAAACAGGAAGGAAGCTATTTTACCTTGTTCTGAAGCAGCACAGAAACGGAGCTCTTCTCCAAACAGGAGGAAAGAAAGGTGAAGGAGTACAGTACTGTACTTCCATAGCACCAGCCCTCAAAGATTACAACTCCCATAAGTTCCTTCATCTTTCTTTCTTCCTGTTTAGAGAATAGCACCGTTTCTGTGCTGCTTCAGAACAAGGTAAAAAAGCTCTTTTTTGTTACCCACCCCATGTGTCCTGCTTCTCAGCCAAGTCTCCCCACCACCACCAAGCAGTTGTTCTTAGAAGCCCTATGTATAAGTCAACCCAGGTTTTCAGGGTCAATTTTAAGGCATACATTTTTAGACTTATACATGAGTATATAGGGCACTTCCTATATCTTTCACTCACAATATACTCCTATTATGTGTCTTAAGACACCAAAAATGCTACTGAGAATATGCTAGGAGTAACCATATGCTTATTCATATGAAAACCATGCACTCACTATATTAAATGGCTTGCTTACAAAGTCATCAGATATGGACACTGGGTATTAATTCTTGTGAACTGCTACAGCTGTCCTGTGTGGAATTATTTTGCAACACTCCCAGTCATGAGCACTTGTATTAACCTACGTACATAAAAAACAAAGCTGTGCTGTATTAGACAACAAAATATTTCAAGAGTCCCAATCCTCAAATGTACCATAGTCACCATATAACAATGTATGAAAAAATAGATTAAAAATGGATAAAATTAAAAAGGCACTCAGTAAAACAATCAGCTCTGTTCAAAACTAGCTGGCGATCACTGGCAAAAGAATACTGGATTAGATGGACTTTGGTCTAAGCTGGCAGAGCCAGCCTTTTGTTCTCAATTTTGAGAGCTTTTGTTGCCCAGAAGGCTTTTGGTTGTTGAAATGATCCAGTCAAGTAACCAAATCAGTACAGTTTTAATATCCTGACATTTGTCTTAAAGAGCAAAGATACAAGCTTGAAGTTTAAAGTAAAGTAAACATGAATAATAAAAGCCAGCTCTCTCTTCAAAAAAAATCTAACTCACAATAAACGTATCCTTCAACTGACACTGAAAATGTTTTAAAAACTTGGGAGTTACAGTATTTGGGGCTTAAGATAGGAGCTTTTTTGCTTAATACAAGGTACTTTACACCACCTGGAATTAGTCATTCAGATTTTCTAATGTACTTCTGAGGAAACATTGTTAGCAATGGACACATTCCAGCGTGTCAGTCATCACCTCACATATAATTTTGAAGGGATTTAGGCAAAGCTATTTAACAGCTTTTTTTTGAGAAAATACATAAAACAAGTTTGGTCACTTCTTGATTATAGCTGTGAATTTAGGGTAAATTCACATACATCTGTGAATTTAGGGTAGCATCGAGGATTACTTGCTCGGGAGGAAGAGAAACTCTGGATGCTACCTGGGTACAACATTGTGTTTATTCATTGTTTTGTTCCTCTTACCATTTCAGCAACAGAACAAATTTAAAAAGTTTTCAGTTCTAGTACATCACAAGACAAATGGGGAAAAAACAATGGGGAAAAACGGAGTCTCTCTCATATTCTTCAGAGAGAAAAAAGTGCAAATACAAAACAAACTGAGTATATGCTTCATACCATCTTCAATTAGCATGAAATACTTAGCATATAAATTACTGTGGCCTTTTCCTACTCTAAAGCAACATTTGCAGATTTGTTGCACTCTGCGCTATGTTCCTTCAATTCCTCCCGGGTTATGTTAGCAGTTACCACTTGACTGCTTCCAGTGGGAGATGTTATCTTTTCTTTAGTGCTGCCGAAGCATTGCAGAAAAACAATCAGCTAGAAGCAGAATTAAAGCAGTGGTTTCACATGGCAACATAGCCATACAGGCAACTTTCATCTCTTTGGTCAAGTTCCTTCCGTAATGTTTACTTAAGGTGCCCTATTCAGAAAGGGCTGCTTGCAATTCTGTTTTTAAGCCTCCTGTTTGCAGATTCTGCTTCCAATTGCTTCCTGATGAGCAAGGCCCCCATCATCAGGTCTCAAAAAGTGATAGGAAGAAGACAACACAGAAAACAGGCTGGCAACAATGTTATCAAGGTTCTCAGCAAAAAGGAAGTGAATGAAGGATAACAATTTCTAGCTAACTGACTAGCAAAGAAGCAACCTGGCTGAGAAAAGTCACACAGCTTTATAAATCTACATCTTACCTTTTATTATCCCTGACCAACCTGAAGTCACTCGCATTAACAAGAACACTGTGTCCTGGGCATAAAACTGCTTCTCTAAACATTCTTTCAGTAATTATAGTTGGCCATACAATAGAGATTACACACATTACATGCAAATTACAAATATTTCAAAATCTTAGCTACAGTACTTATTCACTATAAAAACACTAGACAGCATAATTTCAGTTATTGTCTGACAAGAAGCATGACACAGCTTGCCTGATTATCTCGAGTAGATGTCTCTGGCAACACATGCTGAAGAACAACAATCTCAACAACATAGTACAAGAAACAGCCATCTTCTAGCATAAGAAAATGATGCTTCAATTAACAAGAAAAAAAAAGGGAGGGCAATATCAACTTATTACAGAATTTCCAGTTCTACACATTACCGTGAACATAAGATTGCTGTTAATAGTGGCAGCCCCATGCTGAGATCTCATTTCCCCCCTCCTTTATCCAAGTTATCCTACATTCTGAGATGATTACAATGTACATTTTCTTGATCCCCATTATGGGGAAGTGGAAGAACACACATAGTGGGGATGTCAGGCCTCGAGATACACTGAATAAGATCAGTCAACATTCACATGCCTGCTGACTATATGCACGCTCTGGGTTTTAGAGGTAGCCTCTCTCTGAATGCCAGATGCAAGAAGTGGCAACAGGATCAGGTATAAACTTGAGTGCTCCCAGAGGTATCTGGTGGGCCACTCTGTGATACAGGAAACTGGACTAGATGGGCCCTTGGCCTGATCCAGCAAGGCACTGATGGGTACCTCTGAGGAGACTCTTAGTAATAACTAATCCTGAGAAATGTTTTGATCAAGAAGGTTTGTTCTTTTCATTTGACCTGTTGCTGCCTAATCTTTGTCTTATTCTGTGACCAGCAGACTCAGCTTGCCAGCAGGCAAACTATGACTAGGAGTCAGCATCTATTCTTAGAGGAAAACCGTAAGAGCTATCTGGAGGAGGACTGCCTCCTGGGCTTTCACTGCCCGAGTATACCCAGAGTGGCTGTTTCTCCTTTCTTAATTTTTGTGCTGCAGTTTTAAATTTCATCCGGAAAGGGTTAACGTTGTGATTTTTGTAGGTTTGAGTTGGCAAGTTATTTCGGGCTCTTTGGATAGAGCCTTATGCTTTAGACAGACTGTTAAAAGGTCAAAGAATGTCTCAAGTCAGGGTCAAGCCTTCCTCATTCAGGAGCTGTGGCCACAGGCTACCAATAATCTTTGTCAGTCTTTTCTCACTTCAGTTTGGTTTGTATTGATCTTTTATCAATTTCTTCAACAACTCTTATGATTGTAGAGAAGGAATAGGGACAAATATGGAATGCCATTTGCAGCAGCAAGCCTATGTCCATTACAATGCATCTGTCTAATTACATGCCAAACCTCTTGTGCTGCATCATGTATTAGTACAGGTATTGTTAGAAGAGCAAATGATTATAAGCACCTTTACAGATATTCTGGGCTTGGCTCAGTTGAGCACTTAACAGCCCATCAACTATAAACAGGCGATAAATTCTACTTTGCAGTTTTAACATGCTTGAGCAAATAACGTTTCAGATGCAACACTAGTTTATCTTCTGTAAAATGCACCCCAAAAGTAGAAAGAAAATGGAACAATCTAATAGTTTATCCTAGGTATCTACCTCCCTGTCTTGTGCAGTAGTGCTAGAAACATACATACATATACATATATATTCATTTTCTGTTAACCTCTAATTATCTATGCCTTTTCCACCAACTTCAATCACCACTGAGTATTTTCATTGTGCCTTAGCACAATGGCCATTAAGCCTTGTTTTTCTCGTTCCCCTCAATGTTCAGGGGAAAAAATGTGATGTGACCTTTAAGTCAACACTCACAAATTATTTCATCCTACAGTGTTTTGCTAGAGAGAAGAAAAATGAAAGTTAAATAGAGGGGCTTTGACAAACGAAAACCCCTGGTGTACATTATGTATAGGATGACAAAAAAACTACTTTGAAGACTAATGTAACAGCAGCACTTTCTGTAAAGGGATGGATGCTCACAGGGCGCCAATATTGGAGCGACTGGGGTTGCCTTATAAAATTAAGGAACACAAAAGCAACATACCTGCCCCAGGCTGCTTCCATTGTAGATTTTTTATTAACAGGAACACAAGAGGACTCCATAACACTTGACTTGTTTAGTTTGTAGCAAAACCCACACATTGGATCCAGCATACACCCATCACAGTAACTGGAGGGAAAGAAAAGAAATATCACCAGTGTAAGTTCAGTCTTTTTTGGAACAAAACATCAGTTAAGAACTGGTATTAATTCAGAAGTTATGCTAGTAGCTTGTAGATAACTCTTCAAGTTCTGGCAACTATTGCTAAAATTATAGATGAATTATGACTGAGCAAGCGCTGATAAACAGGTGACAAATGCGAAAGTAACAGTAATGTTGAAAGTATCAGTAATGTTAAATATGTTGAAAATCTAGAGTTTACTGAAAACAAAAGGACAAGATCTAATTGAAGTTGATCATTTTGAAATCCCACTGATTTCAATGACACAATGAAGTGCGTTGAACATTCCCTGCCCCAAAGTAGCTAGATTGAGACAGTTGAGACTTAGAGACGTTTGAAAATGGTGCTTTTTTTTTGAAAATTTGTTGAATTAAGATGCAAAATGTGGTGTTTTGTGTGAATTAAGCATCAATATCAGGTTTAATATCATTACATTGCAGTCTTAAATACTTTAAATACTGCATCATGATGCTTTGTGTTTTTATTTAGCTTGCCGTAGTATGGTGTTTTGTGTTTTTATTCAGTTTCCAACAAAAACAAATGCCACTACTTATAAATGAAAAAATGAGAAACGAAAAAACAAAACAAAAAGCATATCACCACCACACGCCCTCAATGGATTATCCCTAGTTTTGTAACTTTTGGTAAAACTGGGCTATAAATAAAGCTCCTAAAATGAAGGATATATTTACCTATGTTTTGAAACATGGGATATGAAATTCAGCTACAAACACCTATGCAAAATATTTATCCAAGGCACATCCATCCCCCCCCCCAGAAAAAAACACCAGGGTTTGGAATAGTCATTGGAGAGACAATGAAAAAAGTACAAGTGTGAAAGTTGGCATCAGGTTTAGTCTACAGTGCTTACATTAACATGTAAGAGTCCATCAGAACATCAAAAATGACATTATAAATCTGTTATGTAACATGGATATTTTCAAGACCAGACATAATGGCAAGAGATAGAGTTTTATAGGTTATTGACATTGGTTATTTCTGATCGTTTCAGATGCTTGTTTCCGGTGCTAATTGACAGCTTTGCGGTTTCCCGTGCTTTTCAGCGCTGCTGTTTATTTAGGTGTGTGTCTTTCTCCAGTGTTCAATTCCATCTCACACGGAGTTTCTGTGTGTTCCTTGAGAATGTTCAGTGCTTTGAACGAAACGTTGGACTGATGTGTGTGGATTTTAATGATTTTATTGTATTTTAAAACCTTGGAATTGCTCATATTTTTTCTATATTTACATGGTTATAGATTTGATAGATCTTCTAAGACCCAGGGCCGTTGTCCATGTAATTTGACGAATATAGAATCTTTACCACATGCACTTCTATACTGTTCATGGTATAACGACTTACAACAAGATATTCTCAATCCATTGTTGGCAAATCTGCAAGGGAAATCTGATTCAGAGATCATCTCGATTCTCCTCTCATCTGTTGATAAATGGTCTATTAATTGGCTAGCTAATTTTCTTTATTTAATTACCCAACGAAGAGCTTCTATGGTGGCCAATCTAGTGGAATCTAATTAAAATGGTTATTGACTGTTTACTCCTTTACAGCCTCCTGTCCTCTCCTTTGCTTGCTCTCTGTACTATGTATCACTTGTTTTAATTTATTTGTATATATGTGTGTATGTCTTTTTGTGTTATGCCAATAAAGGTATTTCGATTTGATTTGATATATTTACATGACGTTTTAACCTATAAAACTCTACCTCTTGCTAAATCTGTTATGTTTCAGAAAGTTAACCAATCAGCATTGTTTTCTGGACTTACATTGCGATAGACTCAACACACGGGGTTAAATTTCTACATTTTCAACATACTATATTCAAGCATTTGACTAAAGTTTCTCTCTTTTATTCCACATCGTGGAACACCTTGTTGTTTCATGCTCAATGTTTTTTAAGCAATCTATGATCCGGATGAAATGGGTTCCTGTGTTAAGAAATAACTGGATTCCTGCTTTTACAGAGGAGAGAAACTACCATAGATTATGAAAGCCTCTCTTCTGGTCCCATGTACATAGCAGAATAATGAGATTGTCTACAAGAAGAAGAGAATTGGCCATGGATATGAATCAACCTTTCCCCAAACTTGGCAATTGGAGCTCTATTATTAAGAATATTTATATACCACTTTTCAGCAAATAGTAGTTTACATAGGAGAATGCACATGCAAACTTCTGACCAAAGATAGAGTTTAATGTTTTATAGTGTAACCTCCCCACCCCACCCCAACTAAATGAAAGATAAGGGCTCTGTTTGAAAGTCAATTTCTCATCTGGTAATGGTGAATATTTCCTCTCTCAGTTTTCCTATGGGAAAACAGATAAGAAAAATACCAACAATTACCAATTACAGACAGGAAAGAATTAAGACACTATTGCATTAGAGGTTCATTAAGTTTAAGCCATGATCATTAAGGCAGGTTTGGTCATCAGTGAAATACACACACACACACACTTCTCAAATGAAAGATAAAACCAATGCACATAACTTGATTACAATGGCATATACTGTAGCATCTCAAAATTGCACTAAATATTAGCAAAAAATACTATTTTCCCATACCTGTGATTGACGTTCTTATTACCATAGACAATTACTGTAAAGTATGCTTACCTCTCTCCAGAAAATGGTTTCCAAATATACTTTATTTTAAATAATGAGATATGTGCAACTTTTTACTATTATTTCTTTTAGAGTGTGTGCCTATAAAAGACGGAGGAGCTCCTCTTGGCGATAAAATATAATTATCAATTCATGCAACATCAGAGGTGCATGCAATAAGGCCACCATGTAGAAACTTCTTCAAATCTCTCTCACTAAAGCAACCTATATAAGCAAGGTACTTCGGTACACCAGTGTGCAATGTATATCTCTGAAGATGTAAAAAAATAAAAATCTGTGCTGGCGTGGAAAAAACCTCCCAATCCAGGTGGTTTATATGAACAGCAAAAGTCTTGGTTAGTTAATTGAGGATATGTCGCTTGGTATGGTTTCTTGAAATTCAGAAAATAAAGTGTTGCTAGTTCCAAAGGCGTCACCTGTTTTGGCTGCTACAGACTGAGAGTCCCATGGCATTTTAAAGACTAACACATTGACTTCAGTATAAATGTTCATGGACTTCAGCCCACCTCATCAGATACATGGTGAAATCCTCAGCAGACAGAAACATGTGCCATACATGATGACTACGTAAAAATTTGAAAACAGCAGAGTGAATTCGTACGAGGAAATGAAACAAGCCTAACCTGTAACAAGTGTTGCTAGTTTTCCTTAAGTATTTCTTTCATAAAAAGTTTCAGAGAACGTCTGAGTGTCAGAAAGTGTCTACTGAAATTGCTCCTTGTTCAGTAGTCTGGCAAACTACTAGTCCAGTATGCAAAACTAAACTTAGCCATCTTGTTGTCAGCCTTATCTCATTATTTAAAATAAAGCGTTCCATGAACTTTTAAGATAGCTTATGGCCCAATCCTAATGGCGGAACACGTTCCGCCGACGTGCGTTATTACAAAAACACCATAAAGCACTCTCCGACAGCACAAGGCTCAGGCGCACTGGCAGGAAGGTCAGAGCCTTCCCGCTGGTGGTCTTCAGAAGGCCTGCTGGAGCAGGTAAATCCAGCACCGAGAAGGGGGAGGGGGTTGAACAGGGTAGGGAGAGGGTAGAATGGGATGGGGTAGGTGGATCGGACATGGGATAGGGGTGGGATCAGCAGCGCTGGCAGGCACCATATCTTAAACCCCCTTTCCAGTCCCACCTGCACAGATCAATGCAGACTTGCACCAGTTATATCACTGAGTCAGGTTCAAGTTGACCTGTTGCCACTGCTGGGGTTTACCTAGGGGCAAGAGGACACAAGTGCTTTAACATTAAAGAAACTGTATTCACTATGCATTAACTTATTATATAGAGACATGGATAGAGGTATTAAATTCCACTCAAGAAAGATAGAATTCATCCACGGGCCTTGCAGGTATGCGCAAAGCCTACGTAAAAGTAAATATACTGTACTTGTTAAAGTAGATTTTGTCAGGGAACCCGTGACCTAATTATATGAACACTCCTAGAAAAACACTTTTGAAACACAAGGGCCAAGTCACAGCTTACAAATGCTTTCAAAAATCAAAGAGTTCACATTCAAAGTTCACATGCCAGTTCACATTCAAATATGCTCTTGAAGCAGATCGGAGAGCAAGGCTGGAAACGGTGCAAGTCTACCTTCACAGATCATCAAAATCTTGTCTGCGATCTTCCATGAAACTGACACACTTGTCACACACAGACAGATCTGATTAGAATTTAGCTAGGAACGGCTTCAGAATGCCACATTTCAGAAGTTACCGACAGTACTTTCTCCATGCTTAACTCACACAGCCAATTAGCTCACTCACATAGCTCGACTCACATAGCAAAGTGCAATCAAACTAATGAATGTCTGTAATTTGTTCTTCCAGTGTCTGTATCTGCCCTAATTTATTCAAAATTCCCTATAATTGTGTTGTGCAGGTGAGATATCACACAGCCACTTGGGACATGCAGAACAGAAGCGGATGGAAAAATCATGACACTGTCTTCTGCCATTTGTCACAGACTTAACAGAAAATTTCTATGTTGGAAAAAACCCAAGGGTCATGTGTGATCATCCTAGACCCAGAATTTTTTATTTGTACATGTCTAGTTTGAGGGCTCAGGGATCAAGTGGGCTCTGAGGGCGTACAGTATGTGGAGTGGGGCAGCTTACTGGTTCAGAATAAGTGGATATTTTCACTCTGGTAGAAGAGAAGTTGCAAAAGAGGGGAAGGGGAATGCAATGTTCACAGCAACTTTCAATCGCTTGCCTGCAAACTGCAAAATTAGTTTTCAGATTCAGAACCTTTATTGGCATAATTAACAACATACATAACATACAGCATAAACATATAACAGGCACATAACAACAATAACCATAAATAGGGGTGAAGAGTCCTAAACCTAGGCATGTACTACCCATATGACTCGCACTACGCCTCTTTACAATCTGCTTTAAGTAGGTTGCAACTTTCTCAGTTAATACAGCATCTACACCCTGTAAAATAAACCGGATTTTTTCCTGATTCCCCCAACCCCACCTATTGGACAAGATCGGATATAGATATTTCACTCATAAATCATTATACAGGGGGCAATAAAATAACATATGGTGTAGAGATTCCACACCTCCCACAGCACACAGGCAACATCTCTCCCTAGATGGAATCCCTCTGTATCTCCCATAGAGTAACTCTGATGGCATGACATCACACCTTGCCAATAAGAAGGCCCTACGATCATGTGGGCATTTTAGATGGTATAGATAATCTGCCTGTTGGCCATACTTACTGTATTTCTTCAATTCTAAGACGCATGTTTTTTCCCAATTAAGCATTTCAAAAAATGGGGTGCGTCTTAGAATCGAAGGTCTCCAAAAAGCACCCCAAAATGCTATCTTCTTACTTACTGGGGCTTGGGGGAGCTTCAGGGATGCCTGCGCAACCCTCTGCAGGCCTCCCTGATCTTCAGTTTGGCAAAAAAAAAATGGTGATTTTCAACCATTTCCGGTTTTCGCAAAAACCAGAAATGCCCAAAAATCGCTGTTTTTCGCTGAACTGAAGATCAGGGAGGCCTGCAGAGGGTTGTGCAGGCATCCCTGAAGCTCCCCCAAGCCCAGGTAACGAAAGAAATGGCACTTTCTGAAGGGGCCAGAAATGCTATGCAAAGGCAGTGCACTCAGTCATCCTCAGTTGCAGGAGACATGCTGGGGAGAGTTGGTGCTGAGCGGGTAGATTCAATGAAGCGAGGTGAGTCTTACAATCGATGGATTTTTTTCCCCTGCTGGTGGTACTGAAAGTAAAGGTGCGCCTTAGAATCGATGGCGCCTTAGACTCGAAGAAATACGGTAATAGGAATCTGATAATGGAGTGGCGAGCATGTCGTGTTGGCAGCATGCTGAAGTTCTTGCTGTTCAATATCCAGAAGCCTGCCCCTAATTATTCTAAATGCAGTGAACCTACTATATCTAAAGCAAGGCCTATAGACTGAATTTTCTTTTCAAAATAAATAGCCCCAAAAGGGGGCTCAGAGTCCAAGAGAAGTTGGGTAAGTAAACTATCCTGCTCTAGATTATAGAAAACTCTTAACCAAAATTTAAAAAATCTCAGTCATGCCACAGTCTCCACCCGAGATTGACCAGCTTCTAAACAGAGAGTGGCATAAGCCACACAACCTGGCAACCCAAAGGTTTTCCGGAGAAACAACGCTTGAATCCTCTCTAGAGAACAGTCCATAGCACGCATCCATATAGGGACACATATAGGACCTGAGGAATGATTTTAGCACTGAAGACCTCAAGAGCTGCTGGCACATAAGAATTCCCTCTGGTATAGTGGAAGCGGATAATAGCTTGGGCAGTAACCCTGGCAGTACTTAAAATAGCTTTACGATGGGGGATCCACGAATGTTTATAGTGGAAATAGATCCCTAGGTATTTAAACTGTTTTACCTGTTCTATTTTGTTGCCACTGAAGTTCCAATTAAATAGCTTCCATGATTTGCCGAAAACCACTATTTTAGATTTAGAATAATTCAATTGCAGGTTATTATTCCTTAGATACTCTGTACATCTATTTATTAAACGTTTCAGCCCCAGTCGTGTGCGCGATAAAATAACTGCGTCGTCTGCGTAAAGAAGAGGTATACGTAATAACCCAAGTTTGGGACTATGACTCTCTATTTCCTCTAGATAGGAGGCCAGATCATTAATAAAGAGATTAAACAGGTTCCCTGTTTGCAGCGATTGGAAATTGTTTTTAATCATGTTTTTGGCTGTAATAGAATTCTACATGGCATCCTTTCCCGTATATCCCACATCTTGTAAAAAGAGATTAAACAGAGAGGGGGCTAAGATACATCCCTGTTTCATTCCCACTAGGTGTTTGCAATTTGCAGGCAAACAGAAGGTGCGCTACCTATGCAGCTTCCATGTGGAGAAGAGGGGAACCGACAGGAGCAGCAGTCAACAAGCTGTGTGGAGAATTCCCATATTCCCCTTGTCTTCCTAAAGTACTGTACTTGGATACCTGTTACATGGGGGTGGTGGTGTGAATGAAAATGTACAAGATGGGGAAAGTGCGCGAATCTTTGTTAAAGGGACAGTCAGGTCACAGTGGCTCACTTATCTTTTTAATTCTCTCATTTTCTCACCCCCATCTAAAACGGTACCCATCTACTTCGGAAAGGTTGAGTGGGATGTGGCTCATTGCCTGTCCCCTTCTATCTGTTCCCCCACACATACACAGTGGCTGCAAGGTGCACCTTCTCGTTGCTTGTGAATTGCAAAACCTGGTGAGAACTAATTTTGCAATTTGCAAGCAAGACAAAGGCATCTCTTACTCCATGTGTGGGTGGGTGCATTCCAAAGGGAGTGTATGGAGGGTAAAGGTTCCCCTTGCTCAAAAGCTAGTTGTTACAGACTCTAGGGTGCAGTGCTCATCTCCGTTTCAAAGCCGAAGAGCCAGCGCTGTCTGAAGACGCTTCCATGGCCATGTGGCTGGCATGACTCAACGCCGAGGCGCACAGAACGCTGTTACCTATTAATCTACTTGCAATTTCTTGCTTTCAAACTGCTAGGGTGGCAGGAGCTGGGGCTAAAGATGGTAGCTCACACTGTCACGCAGCACTCGGGTCTCGAACTGCTGACCTGCCTACCTTCCGGTCTGCAGTTCAGCATCTTAACCACTAAGCCACCGCGGCTCCTTGTGGAAGGTAGCAGTATGGAGGGTAGCAGCTTGCTAAATGTGCAGCAGTCAGACACTGAGCTTAAGAGAACAGTAGCTACACCTGCACAGGTCAGCAGCAGGAACCAACCAGCCTTCTCTCCACTAAGTGCAGAGCATGTTCAAAGCCAGCAACTGACAAACATTGAAGCACATGCTTCAAACAAAACTCCAATGTTGTGAAATGGATTTGTGAGACTCTTCCAAGTATTGGGAGCAATCTTGTTTGGATTGCAAGGAAAGAACATATGCAATCAATCAAGGGAAGTTGAACAATCAAGCACCAATTTTGCAATCCTCAAAACAGCTCTGACCACATCCAGGATGGAAGGTCTCTTCTAGCACTGTGGCAATCCCCAGCGTAGCGCAAATTTCCCTCTGGGCAACCTGGTGCTTCTCCACACCCCGAGATCACCCACACAGTCACGCCCTGGCTGCACATGTGAGGTAGGACTTGCACTGCTACCAGAAATAAGGGCCATGTTTCCACCCCTTCTCAGGTAGCTCAGCATGAGGGCTGTCGGTTAGCTGGCAGACCCCTAGCTGGGTGAAGGATGGGCAGCGTCTTGGATCAGCCTTCTTGCTTCAATTCTCTCCCTCTCATCCACACATCCCCAAACAATTACACACATACACGAGTCTTCTCTGAGCGGTATGCAAGGATGACTAAAGCAACAGAGACAGCAGTCATGGGAATCCAATTACATCTGAAGAAGACTGTGTGTGATACACGACCTGGAGCTTTAGACAGAATGGAGAATCTAACAGGCTGGTTCCTAGGTCAGTCTCAGTCAACAGAGAGAGCTGTCCTTTAGAGAAAAATAAGGAGTTCTCAGGAGAAGGGTGCTTGTTTGTGACAGGCACTCTAGACCTTCCTGTGCTCTGCTTACTGTAAATCATCAGTACACCCTTGTATTGTGCCAGAAAGCCACCAGGAAGCAGGCAATTAAGAAGACAGACTTTGGAAGATACTGAAGTTAAGAAAAAAATATCCTTTCCGGAGAGACTAAGCAACATTCGTCATCGCAGTTGTTCACGAGCTGAACGAGGCAGAATGTATAGATGGCTAAGACCAGCAGCTTAATCTTCACAGAAGCAAACCAGAGAGATTTTGTTTGGGCTACACAAGCCAATGTCTGTTTCCTTCTTTCTGCATGCCACCTCAATAGCCTGGATCAGATGCAACAATCAACTGAAAACACTCTCTGACTTCCCTCTCCTGCTATGAGGGGAGGAGATTGAAACCTACTTTTGGTTTTGCGTAAATACCAGTTTTCCATTATGTACAAACTTGGATAACTAAAAGCATAGTTTGAGCCTGGCTTGTTTGAACTAACTGCTATACTACTGCCATGCTTCATTCTACCTTGAGTCCAGTCTCCCAGATCCACAGTTTCTTCTCCAAGACAACAATGTTTAAAAGATACGGGAATCGATGCCATGTAGTAAAAAGCTTGTAGTAAAAAGCTTGAAATTTAATGATTTCCAATACCGTTAGCGGGTTTCCCGTATAGGAAATCATTAAATTTCAAGCTTTTTACTACATGGCATCGATTCCCGTATCTTTTAAACATTGTTGTCTAATAGCGGGCCATGAAAGTTACCGAACCAAGTTTCTTCTCCTCTTTCATATTTTCCCCACTTTCCACCCTTTGTATTCTGCTGTTTCTTTCTATAAGACAACCACATTCCACATATGTCTCCACAGCTGCTTCATCAACTGTTGATGAGTACAAAGTACTTTTTTAAAAAATGAATACTTAGCTTTCATTACGAGAGAGAGAGAGAGAGAGCGCGCACAGCTGGAAAGCTTTCCATTCTAGAACATGCTTTGTTAGGTAAAAATCAGTCTCCTGAAACAGCGGGCCAACTGGGAATTTGCAGACCACATAGAGCAAACGCAAAAAGGAAGGCTGCATCACTGCCACAGAGAAAGCAGCAAACTAGGCCAAGCCCAATCTCTCCACAGAGTAGACAGGAATGCAGTGTTACATCCATTTAACTGTTTACATGTGTGGTCCTGAGGAAGACGTTAATGGAATTATCTATTACATTGCATTCATACATACTTTGCTTCACCGTAGCATTTTGCCACAGGCTAGATCAGGAGTGGCCAAACCGAGGCTCACGAGCCTCATGGGACAATCTGACTTTATTCTGAGGCTCACGAAAAGAGGGACGTGACAAATCCGGATGTGTCTTCTAATGAGATGCAAATCTCCTGCTGTGATAACCAATTGTCAATTACCCGGCCAGCACGCAACCCCTGCAGGGAACTAGGCGCGAATCTCCTGCTGTGATACTCAATCCATTGTGGCACTTCAATCATATGACTTCTACTCTGAGCCTCAACCAATCAGGGCTCAATTGCCCAGTCAGCGCGTGCAAACACCCTGCAGGGAAAGATGTGCGAGTCTCCTGGCGTCTCTCCTCCAGAGGCAGAATCACAGCACAATCCTATCCTGCTCCTCCACCAGTGCAGCAAGAACTGGAGGCCCTGGAAAGGAGATCCAAATCCCCTCTCTAAAGGAGGATTCAAAGGAGATTAAAATCCTCTTTCGCCTCCAAAGACTCCCGTTCTGCACTCCTTTGCTGGTTGCACAGGTGGAGGAGCTGGGTAGGACTGTGCTGTAAGGCACAGTGTTTACGGCAAGACAATGCACATTTTAAACCCACTGCCATTCTGTTCAAGCCTCTTCTGTTGGGGAATGATAGAGCAGAGAGTGGTGTGTCTAGCTTTCATACCTCATAAAGTAAACCAATTGCAAAATATTTCTGCAAGTTCATAAGAATCTTTTACCATTACAAAGCACTGTTTGTAACGTCGGTACATTAAAATATTAGAAGACATAAGGTGGTATCTGATTATCAGTTTACATATTTTCCTCCATATTTTGACAAGATATTAAGACAAATAAATAAATAAATTTGTTCATATCTTGCAGCTCTCAAACATCTGAAGTGTGTGGCTCTTACGTTGAGCAAGTTCGGCCACCCCGGGCCAGATACAGCTTGTTCTACCAGAAGACACTAAATGAATCTCTGCCTTAACCAAATGGCTACATCACTCATCATATGGCATGTCTAGATGATGCTAAAAAGTGCAGAATGTAAGTTGCTTTAAGTAAAATTGACAAAATACTCAGACATAGCAATTGTTCAAGTGGCATTGCTTCAGCAGTTAGAGGCCCCTTAGCATGCCTGCTGTAACACTTTACATTATGCATTTTTTGGTCCATTTGCCAAAACAAATTTTGGTCCAATACACGTTAACTGACAGTAACTTTTATTAAAATAGCAAAGGACTAAGGAAAGACACAATTTACAGGAGGGCAACACAAAACCAATGAAGGAGAGATTGAAGCCAAAACAAAATCCAAGAGATCCAGTCACATGACTGACAAAGCAAAAACTGAAAGCAAACCAGAGAGGATGAAAGCATCTAACGTACAAATGAGGTAGTTTTGTGTTTAGGACTTACTGTGTATTATGGAAGGTGGGGAACATAGCATTGGTTTTACATAGGCTTTAAGTTCCTCAAGGGATCCCTAAATAGGCCTTAGTTTTGTGTTATGCTAAAACTACATTCAGAAATCACAAAACTGGTCCAACCCAAGCGTCTTCCAAGCCAGCTTGCAAACATTGCTATATACACGGCAAACACCAGTAGGGCATAGGCAACTGCTCAACAAACAAAGTACAGGTGGGCCCCCATATCCACTGATTTGCTATCCACGGTTTCAGTTATCCACGGATTGTGGGGAACCCCCCAGGCTTTTACTTTTTTCCCCAGTAAGCTTTGTTTCTTCCTTAAAGAAACAGCCTCTGACTGCTTATTACAGGCAAGTAGAACGAGACTAAGTACTAGAGAGGCTCTGCAAGGTTAACAGAAACCTTGCAGAGCCTCTCTAGGACTTAGTCTCATCCTACTTGCCTGCAATGGAGGCTGCTTCTCTGTTTGTTTTAAGGAAGAAATAAAGCTTGCTGAAAGAAAAATAAGAGCTGGGGGGGAAAGCATGCCTTAGGGTGGGGAGGCAGGGTGGGGGCCCTAAGGAAACCATGGAGGGGGTGTTCGCTCTTATCCACGGTTTCAAGTATCCACGGAGGGGCCTGGAACATATCCCCAGCGGATATGGAGGCCCACCAAATTGTTACAAGCCATCAGACCATCACAGGTTACAAGCCATAAGCAACCTCCTGGTTTTAGAAGTGGGTTTTCTCTGTGCCAGGTGCAAGGGAGTGACAACGGGAAACAGGTTATCTTGTTGTCTTGTGCTCCCTGAGGCATCTGGTGGGGCCACTGTGTGATATAGGAAGCTGGACTAGATGGGCTTTTGGCCTGATCCAGCAGGGCTCTTCTTATGTTCTTATGTTCTTAACTCAAGTTGGGAACTGTACAATAGATGACAGCAGTTACCATTATTGATGGAAATCATTCTTAGCCTGCCTTTCTTGTATACACAACTCTTTTCATCAGGTGGCTAGCAACAATGTCAAAAGAGATTTAGAAACAGAATATCAAAACAATTTTTAAACAAAATATTTTATTATTAATTATTAACAGTATTTATATACCGCTTTTCAACAAAAAGTTCACAAAGCGGTTTACAGACAAAATCAAATGATTAAATGGCTCCCTGTCCCAAAAGGGCTCACAATCTAAAAAAGATGCAGAACACCACCACCACCAAACAGCCACCATAAAAGAGACTGTGCTGGGGTGAAAGGGGAGCAGTTACTCTCCCCCTGCTAAATATAAGAGGAGCACCAATTGAAAAAGTGCCTCTTGCCCAGTTAGCAGGGGTAATACAACTGCATAGGCAACAATAAACCACTCAACTGTCGTCGTCGTTCCCCCCCCCCCCTTGAAATAACCATGTTTTCATTATCTGCTGGAATGTGAGCAGTGACAGATCCAGGTGAATTCATCCCAGTAGCACACTAACACCTGCAGCACCACAATCAAAATAGCCACACGTCCACCTATCATTCCATGCAGCAGACAGGCATGAAGCAAGACCTCAGACCACATTTTATTTGACTGCAACGCAGCATTCTGTTACATCAAAATGGCAATCAGCAAAAGTAATATATTCCCAGCCAAGCTGCTTCTGTAAGATGGTTACATAATACACATAAAACAGTGCAATCCTATGCATGGAAGCAAGCCCCATTGTGTACAGCAGGACTTACCCGCAGGAAAGTGGGTATAGGATTGCAGCCTAAGATTTCATCATACTCCCAGGAGCAGAAATTGATCTGTTCAAAGAGAACTCTCAAAACATAGCAAAGCCTTTTCAGATGTAATTTACAATTAAGTTTCAAGAACAGTAAAAGCGCTTCAGACTCAGAACATCCTGTATTCCTTGGTGCACTGAGTATTTATAGAAGGTAAGATTTTCATGACAAGAGAGTAGGGTTCCCTTACAAAAGGCTGGGCTACGAACAGCTTCCTGCAAAGAGTTCTTAGGTGGCACATAACATTCCTAATCTTCAACACGTTACAACAATTAACATATTATAGCAAAAGAGAATTTTCACAAATAACCAGAAGAAGTGCAAACCGAGCAAGGACAAGGGAGAGGAGGAACAGAATCCCCAGCTGATAAAGACATCATGTCACTTCTGGAAGGTGACTGGACATGCTGATTGAGTGAGACCATTCCTGCAGCAATACAGGCAGCTTACATACTTTTAATGCTTAGGACCAACACAGCTGACCTCTTCCAGAAATTCTTCCAACGCATTTAGTTACGACCTACAAATCCAAAATGGAAGTGAAACTAACCCTAAAATGTAAAGCTTTGATATAGGGCTTTATTTTTTTATTTAAAAAACTTAAGACCAAAATCCACAATATACCTAGCATTCAGCGTACCTAGTTGTGGCAAACACAATCAAAAGGGAACTGTTTATCATGGTGACAACTCCATTTGTCAAGTGGCCAATGTTCCTTTATGTGTAGCGTTCACTGAAGTGTAAATCTTCTAACTGTACAGGCATGCGACAGACACCATCCATTTAAACTAGTGTTTCTCAAAGTCCTACAGGGAAATTTTCTTCCCTGTAAGTCTTTGCTCCCAGCTGAGCTACTTAAAATCCTAAATGATGATGCTGTGAAAGTGCTGCACTCAATATGCCAACAAATTTGGAAAACTCAGCAGTGGCCAAAGGATTGGAAAAGGTCAGTTTACGTTCCAATTCCAAAGAAGGGCAATGCCAAAGAGTGTTCAAACTATCGCACAATTGCACTCATTTCACATGCTAGCAAGGTTATGCTCAAAATCCTACAAGCTAGGCTTCAGCAGTACGTGGACAGAGAACTACCGGACGTACAAGCTGGGTTTCGAAGAGGCAGAGGAACTAGAGATCAAATTGCCAACATGCGCTGGATCATGGAGAAAGCACGGGAGTTCCAAAAAAACACCTACTTCTGCTTCATTGACTACGCAAAAGCCTTTGATTGTGTGGATCACAACAAACTGTGGCAAATTCTTAAAGAGATGGGGATACCAGACCACCTTACCTGTCTCCTGAGAAACCTGTATGCGGGTCAAGAAGCAACAGTTCGAACCGGCCATGGAACAACCGACTGGTTCAAAATTGGGAAGGGAGTACGGCAAGGCTGTATATTGTCACCCTGCCTATTTAACTTATATGCAGAGTACATTATGAGAAATGCAGGGCTGAATGAATCGCAAGCCGGAATCAAGATTGCCGGGAGAAATATCAACAACCTCAGATATGCAGACGATACCACCCTAATGGCAGAAAGTGAAGAAGAACTAAAGAGCCTCTTGATGAGGGTGAAAGAGGAGAGTGCAAAAGTTGGCTTGAAACTCAACATTAATAAAACTAAGATCATGGCATCTGGTCCCATCAATTCCTGGCAAATAGAAGGGGCAGAAATGGAAGCAGTAACAGATTTTACTTTTTTGGGTTCCAAGATCACTGCAGACGGAGACAGCAGCCATGAAATTAAAAGACGCTTACTCCTTGGAAGGAAAGCTATGGCAAATTTAGATAGCATAATAAAAAGCAGAGATATCACCATGCCAACAAAAGTTCGTATAGTCAGGGCGATGGTGTTCCCAGTAGCAATGTATGGTTGCGAGAGTTGGACCATAAGGAAGGCTGAGCGCCGAAGAATAGATGCTTTTGAACTGTGGTGCTGGAGAAGACTCCTGAGAGTCCCTTGGACTGCTAGGAGATCAAATCAGTCAATCCTAAATGAAATCAACCCTGACTGTTCCCTGGAAGGACAGATACTAAGGCTGAAACTCAAATATTTTGGCCACCTAATGCAAAGAGAGGACTCTCTGGAGAAGACTCTTATGCCGGGAAAAATTGAAGGCAAAAGGAGAAGGGGAAGGCAAATGATGAGATGGTTAGACAGCATCACCGATGCAACGAACATGAAAATGAGCGAACTCAGGAAGATAGTGGAGGATAGGAAGGCCTGGCGGGATATGGTTCATGGGATCACGAAGGGTCGGACACGACTTAACGACTGAACAACAACAACAAAGTCTTTGTGAGGGCGATGTCGGTGGTGGTACTCCAGGATCACGTCCGCCCCGCCCCCAAAAAGGGAAGCGGCAGTACTCCCCCTGGACCCTTTGGGGAGCTGGCAGGACAACCAGGTACGCTGAAAAAAGCGTTTTGGGGTGAGTGCGATCCTGGAGCGCTGCCACTGATGTTCAGGCTGGCCACCCCTTGAAGTGAATATCACCTACTTCTGGGAAAAGTGGTGGGTCGCGACCCACCACTTTGAGAACCCCTGATTTAAACCATTGCTGGCATGCAGTACAGTTGTCATGGATGGTAAGAACTCGCATATCGCACATGCTCTTTTTCACAATTCCAAATAAACACATGAATGATTGGCCTAACAAGTTATAGCAGTGCCTGGAATGCTGGGTAGTCTGTCTTTATAACCATCTCTCACTTCCATTGTTAGATAGATTGGTATGATGCTTAAACTTTAGATTAGCATGAGAAGAAGGAATCAGGGAGGATCAGGATTTTTTTGTAATTTTTTTGTGGTATGAAAAGGGAAAGAGACAAGCAAGAGACACTCCTCCTGTTTTCTCTCTTCTCCAAACCTCCATGCAAGTGAGGAGAAACTCTGCCTCCCTCCCAAGTCCTGCAGTACTTGCAGAGGGGCTTGTAAGAGAAGGAGTATCTTATTCCAACTTCCATGCAAGTGAAAGATAAAACAGCAGGAATTTCTCCCACTGTTCCTTAGCTCATTGAAAGATAAGGCTGCAGGATGTTCAAATATAAGGCTGCACAAACGATGCAGGAACATCTGTCTCCCAAGCCCCTATGCTAGTCAGAGGGCTCAAGGGTGTCTATCACTTGTCTGAAGCAAGAAAAAAAAAAGACTTTTCTGTTTCTTCTCCCTTTTCCAAACCTCCACATGCAAGACAAGACTCTGCCTCTCTTCTACGGTAAGTATCTTTGCTCTTTCCTCTCTTTTGTCCAGCAGTTTTGGAGAGGAGAATGCCACTTTTTGCATTGCAGTTTGGAGACTGCAAGGACAGCCTATCGGAAGATATTTGAGGGATTCTCTTTGCCAGAGGACCAAAGGACTCTCGCTCCTGGTGACAAGAGCTGCAGATGCTTGCCTAACTTGATCCAAGGATTGAAAAAACTGCTCCTGAAATTACTCCATCCTTTTGATTTGAAGATGTCCCAATCAGCCCTTTCCCTTCTGTATCACATCTTTCAAATCCTTCACTTTGTTACTCTCTTGTGAATGTTTGTGCTACAAATTTCCAAATGGCCAAATGGCCATTGATCAGCACACCTCTGTTACCACCATGTCTATTCAGTTCTTGCCCAATATATGACAAACAAGTCATCGGTTTCTTCTTAGTCCATTTAAGGGAATGGTATGCCAAGATGTCAACATTTCATTAATCCAATGGCGTTGCTCGAGGTGGGGCGGAACGGTAAGTTCTGCATTATGCTAACCTCCGTTTACTCCCTGGCACGAGGCGGCCCCGCCCCTCGCCGTCGGAGCCATTCAGTGCGGCGAAGGCAATGCGCAGGGAGTGTACTGCACATTGCCATCGCCGCACTGAATGGCTCCAACAGTAAGGGGGCAGGGCTGCCTCGTGCCAGTGAGTAAACGGAGGTAGGCACAGTGCGGAACTTACCGTTCCGCCCCAGCTTGAGCGATGCCAGTGCATTAAACATGTTCCTTTATCCAGGTTGTTATTGATTTAAGATAAAATGCATTTCACAGTCTGCATGTTATTACTAAAATGACAGGTGCCTGCACTCTTATGTTGAAATATGCTCTGCTATGCTTAAGGGTTTTAAATTAAATTAGGAGGTTTGATGGAGAGAAAATCATACTAAAGCAAGATTAAATGGTAGTACCTAAGAGCAGCTTTCATTATTTAGTAGTCAAGTTCAGGATTTATTATAAGGTCATTCTTCTGTTTCACAGGAAGAGCTTTCCAACAGAACTTTAATTACATTTTGATTAGAGGAGGAAAAGTGCTCTGAACACGCACGTGTGCTTCACTTTAAGACTGAGCTCTTCTGGGCTTTGAATCAAAATCACCATGACTTAAATTCTTCAGCTCTAAGAAACTTGTCTTTGATTTTAGAACAAAACAAGGAACTATTTTGAGGATACAAATTTGAGTAAATTATAGCTCTTAAAATCCTGCTCATTTCAATGCATATATTAGTTGAGATAAGGAATGAGCAACCGATAGATTCACTGGACAAGTAGACCATTTAGTAACTGCTAGATGCTGGGATTTTTGTAAAGAATATTGGACTTACAGTGTAAGCTGATGCATGTCTACTCAGAAGTAAGCCCCATTAAGTTCAATGGGACTTAAGGCACAATCCAATCCTACTTACGCCACCATTGTAACCAGCGGCACAGTGAAAATGGGAGGCCCCAGAACGGAAAGGGGATTCAAATCCCCTTTGAATTCCCCTTTTAGAGGGGATTTGAATCCCCTTTCCATTCTGGGGCCTCCCATTTTCGCTGCGCTGCTGGTTTCAGCGGTGGCATAAGTAGGATTGGATTGCGCCCTTAGTCCCAGGGAAATGCATACAGAACCACAGCCTAAGTGAACTTTGGTTTGGTCAAGCAAAGCACTTCTGTTCATAAGCAAGTTACATTCTCATTATCACCTATCAGGATTTCTTAATAGTTATGACATAATTGAATATACAGCCTTGCCTTGTAAATTCAAAACCTATCAGTGGATCATGGAAATTCTAATAAAAACAAAAGCAGACCAATGAAGACTGAAATCAGTCTTCCTCTAGACTAGGTTGTTCAATAATAGCATTAATACAGTGCTTTGTGAATGTGCAAACCACTTTACAGATACAGGGGGGCCTGGTATCCACAGGGGATCTGTTCCAGCCCCCCCCCCACGGATAGGGGTGAACGACCCTACGCGGACCCCCATGCCCCCCTGGCCATTATTTTACCTTATTAGCTGCTCTGTGTCTTTAAACAGACGTAATAAGCAGCAGCATGCTGCTTATAGCACTGAAGCCAGCTGAACACTAGAGAGGCTCAGCTGAAGAACAGGAAGCAATTAGAGTTCCTGCTTCCTGTTCTTCGGCTGACCCTCTCTAGTACTCAGCCGGCGTCAGCGCTATAAGCAGCATGCTGCTGCTTGTAACGTCTGTTTAAAGACACAGAGCAGCTAATAAGGTAAAATAATGGCCGGGGAGGGGCCTCTGATTATCCACGGATAAGTGAACGCGAATAGTGGACCTGTGAATATGCCCCCCCCCGTATCATATCCTGATGTAATCAATACAAGCAAGTATTATCCCCATATTGCAGATGGGGAGCTGAGGCTAAGAGAGGGTGGCTTGCCTAAAGTAACATAGTGGGTTCATGGTAGAAGAGAGATCTGAACCAGAAAATTCCTGTTTTGCAGTTCATTCTCTCGGCCACTATGCTACACAAGCTCACAATGTGTCCATGGCAATCCAAAGTTATAAAACTACACACAATCTAACAAAATATTCTCAACACATCTATTAGTACTCTGCACAGGCCTTTTCTACTCAGTGCTAGATTAACGCTGCAATCATATAGCACCAATAGTACTTCCACGGGGTGGATGGGTGGTGTGTATAAACCTTTTTAAATAAATAAATTCCATCAGAGTGGAGCACAGGTAATGCTACAACTGGGGACTTGTGGGACACAAGATTCGACGGTCCACACCCACGCAAAGCCCTATCAGAACAGATCAGGCCCAGCACAGCTTTTGTACAAGTCGCAACAGGCTAAAATGAGAAAATAGAGTTGTGCAATGACTCGGTTTTCTGCTTCCGGTCTGCTGCAGCTTGTGTCGCAGCCAGCCAACAGGCTTTGTCCTAGGCAGACCATGTTGTTGCCGGACAGTCTAGAACAAGTATAGTGACTGGAGCAGCTCACCTCCTCTTTCCTGCCTCCGAGGGTGAGAGGGAAAGAGGACCAGCTAGAGGGGGTGGAGAGTCCCAGGGAGGATAGGGGGACATGTGCACAGACCCACATTTGCATTCTACAGGGCCCAACATCAGCCCTGCAATGACGAGTTGTCGGCTTGATAAGAAGTCCAAGTAACAACACTGTTTCTCACCTATTTCAACTCTATTTGTGGGCAGAAACCGTGCACAAGACAATACCCCACAGATGACTAGATGATCTAGTTTCCACAATGCTTGCCAGAGTGAGGATTTCAGGTTCAATTTCTCTACTGATTTACTCTATAATTGGAGCTTCATTTTTCATTATCTACAAACAAATTTTTAAATTAAAGGGTTCTCATCTTGAGTTGTTTCTCTCTTTTAACACAACTTTTTCCACAGTAGGTTATTGCCCCTCAAATATCCTACCACGAAAGAGAAATGCATGCAGTAAAATTGCTTTTGTGAGTTGTGAAAGCAATTTTGCTCTTATCAATTCAAGTCGGTTCTGCTTTCAATCTTGTTCTAGTAATAGTGAAGAAATCATGTACTGGGGGGAAGAGAGAGATGGTCAATCAACACACAATCAGAACACAAATGAGAAAGTCACACTACGGTACCATTAGAGAAACTTCACCGAGTTCTACAGAATACATTTGCCTAGAAAGAAACAAAAACTGTTGTATCACTCTTCTTTGGCAGTTTACATGCACATGGAAATAAAATCAAATTGGAATTGTGATGCCTATTAAATAAATTTATTTTTATCCTGCCTTTTGACTTAAGACCTCGTGGCTTACAAAAATAAAATCACACTTCTCTCTGCTGCAGCCAGATGGAAAGGCTGTAAAGAGACAGTTCTAGGAAAGGATAAGCCAAGTGACTCAGCAGCCCATAAGAAGAGCCCTGCTGGACCAGGCCAAAGGCCCATCTAGTCCAGCTTCCTATCTCTCACAGTGGCCCCACCAGATGCCTCAGGGAGCACTCAAGACAACAAGATACCTGTATCCTGTCGCCACTCCCTTGCATCTGGCAAAAAAAGATAGCCTACTACTAAAACCAAGAGGTTGCATATACCCATCATGCATGGCTTGTAACCTGTGATAGACTTTTCCTCCATGAATCTGTCCAATCCCCTTTTAAAGGCATCTAGGCCAGGTACCATCACTACATCCTGTGACAAGTAGTTCCACAGATTAATTACACGCTGGGTAAAGAAATATTTTCTTTTTGTCTGTTCTAATTCTCCCACCACTCAGTTTTAGTGGATGTCCCCTAGTTTTGGTGTTGTGCGAGGGGGAAAAGAACTTCCCTCTTTTCACTCTATTCATCCCCATGCATAATTTTATATATGCATTTTATACAAGCCCAACCGTCTCAGCAATCCAATGGAAGGGGCCTGGCTCCCTGTCCTTTCCCTTTTCTGCAAATTGACATTGCACTCTGAAGAGAGAGGAACCAGATGACAGCTGATTTCAGCCAGGCCGACAGAGGGAGCTCAGCTCTTCATCTTCTTCCTTTGCTGCAGATGAACAAAGCTCTCTGAACCAGATGCCAATTGGTCTCAGCAGATCACTTGTAAAATTAAATGAACATACCAAGGGGAATTGCTTTGTCAAAATGTGTGCTAATTTATTGGATAGGTGCTTAGAATAAGGGATAAAAACCATCCCATCTCTAACACACACACCCAGCAAAATACACACCCCATAGCAATCCAGTTCAGGCTGGCCGAGTTGCAGCCTCAGAGGGGCATGCATTTGGCACATGATGCATCTGCATCTCTCTAATTCCTACTGGATTCCTGAGGCTGATCACAGCAGTTGACAAAGAACACAACATGATCGTAATTGTTTTTCATCTGGCTGAATGGACCCGAAACAACCCAGGTCATTAACGGACAATAAGGAATTTTAAGCAAGGCAGTGGATACCACACTGCTGGCCTCTCCCTCTACACCCCCCCCCCACCCCTCTGGCTCCAGAATAAGAGCAGCTTCTGAACGGGTCACACTAAAGGTCAAAAAAGGCAAGAGCTTTGTGCTTCTTTTTCTTCTAAACTATAAACTTCCACATTTTTCCCAACCCAAGAGATGCTTAAACTGTCCCCTCATTAGACCCAAAAAATGTACACTTCCTCTTCAGTCTGCACCACAGCCACATTGAAAGCCACTCAGAATTTGAGATTTTGTAATAATAATAAAAAATAAATAAAAGGTTCAGGGAAACAGGGAAGTAAAAGTGTTATAGAAGCCTCCAGAATCAGAATATCAGTCTATTAAACAAATTTATATTCTAGGACACACTGGACTGGATCTTAAGATCTGTGAGTGAAGCTCCAATGTCACATACAATGAGACTTCTCATCTCTTCCCAATGATTACAGTGCCAAGGAACGGTGTATCATAGGTAGCAGGAGCCTGTGATGGTGGGGAAAACACACCTTCCTTATGCTAGCAGATATACCTTCTTTCAAACAAGTGGCTCTTTGGATCCAAGGCATATGTTTCCCTGAGTAGCAGAATTCCTTCAACCCTAGTAAGAACGCTCTGGTCACATAACCTACAAGGAACACGCCTGGAGTAGTCCAGTAAATGTTTCACGTCTGCAAAGTGTTTTGTTAAAATGTGTCTTTGACCTACACTAAAATGCAAGGTTCTGCTGCTTTTTGGTTTATTTCAGAAAAAGCTGGTTAAGACACCAGATTTTTTAAAAATTATATTTCATTACCACTAAATAAAATACAAAGGCCAACAACACTGCACACTTAGCTACAATATACAATGTAACTGGACAAACAGAAATATCCCTAGAGTGTTTTGAACACAAATCTTTAATTAATAAATGTATACTGTACATGCCAGAAGAACACATTTTCATGAGGAAATCATGACCACCTACCTGTATTTTGTGCAGGTAGAGTTTTGACCTGAAGGGCCTTCCGTATTAAGAGTGACTTGTGGTGAAACCTGAGCGGACAGCAAAAATCCCGAAGCCAGAACAACAAGTGCAACAGTAGTGCCTGCAACAGGAAACAAAGAATTTTAATCTAGAAAGGAGACAGTGAATACAAATGTGATTCTCTGGGGGAAAAAAAAGTTTTGTGCAGTTCAACACACCTGGGTTAACTTTGTCTTACAAAAATGTGTAACTCCTCAACAGAAATACCCTGGGCCAATTCTGGAAGCGTTGGAAGGACCTGCATATCACCCGCTTCATATTATTCATGATGGGGAGTTGCTACCACTGACTAAAGCACCACACAGATTTGGGGAGCATCAACAGAGATCCACACTTGCATAGTTAGTTGGATTTTGGAAAATCTAAGCAAAGTGGAAGGTAACAGCAGCATCCAATTCCAATATTTTCTAAGCCAATCATTTCAAATATATTAAAGACCTATTTAAATAGCCATTTATTAACAATTGCCCAATTGAAACCTCGGTCTGACAAATATATGGCAAAAATGCCATTATCACAGAGCCTTGCCTGTCTGAAGGCACAGACACCTGCTTCATGTCAAACAGGAAAAAGATAGTTTTGAGCTCACACAAGAAACTAGTCACACCTCCATAAGGAAGAGGCTGACCCTGCAGTGCTTTACTGATCCAGCAAGGCTCTTCTTATGTTCTTATTGCGCTTCCGCACTCAAATCCAACTTGGACACTTCTCTTTAGTCTATCTTGACAGAACACACATAAATTGGCTGCTGTCGAGCCAAGGCGGCTCCTTGGTTCACTGAGGAGCGGCGGGCAATGAAACAACTTGGCCGACGCCTAGAGCGACGGTGGAGGAAAACTTGTGATGAATCTGACCGAACACAGGCTAGAGCTCATTTCAGGGCCTACTCCATGGCGGTGATGGCAGCGAAGAAGGCGTTTTTCTCTGCCACCATTGCGTCTGCGAGTAGCCGTCCAGTGGAGCTCTTTCGAGTTGTCCGGGATCTGCTCCACTCGGCTCCTGCAGCGAGTGAGTTGGAGTGCTCGATGGACTGCTGTAATGAGATCGCACAGCACTTCGCAGATAAAATAGCTCAGATTCGCCGCGACTTGGACTCTGGCTTAACAGTTCCAGAAGTTGTCCCTACGGCATCTGTCAATTCCATCATTATGGATTCTTTTCACCTTATACAGCCCGAGGATGTGGATAGGGTCCTCTGTAGTTTGAGATCGTCTTCCTGCCCGTTTCACCCTTGCCCAGCTTGGCTAATACGAACTGCGCGGGTTGGGCTGGCCGATTGGGTGGAACCTATTGTGAATTCATCTTTGCAGGAGGGAGTGATGCCTAGCATCTTGAAGACCGCAATTGTGCGCCCCCTCCTAAAAAAACCATCTTTGGATTCCTCCAATTTAAATAACTATCGGCCAGTTTCCAATCTGCCTTTTTTGGGTAAGGTGATTGAGCGGATGGTGGCATCTCAGTTCCAGGGGATACTAGATGAAACAGAGTATCTGGACCCTTTTCAGTCTGGCATCAGGCGGGGCTTTGGGACGGAGACAGCCTTGGTCGCCCTGCTGGATTATCTTCGCCGAGGACTGGACAGGGGGAGTGCATCCCTGCTGATCCTTTTGGACCTCTTGGCGGCTTTCGATACCATCGACCATGGTATCCTTCTGGGTCGGCTGGCCGAGTTGGGACTAGGGGGCACTGCATTGCAGTGGTCCCATTCCTACTTGGCTGACAGGTCCCAGATGGTGATGCTGGGAGACGCCTGTTCGGCGCCCTGCCCTTTTCAGTGTGGGGTGCCACAGGGTTCTATTCTGTCTCCCATGCTTTTTCACATCTACATGAAATCGTTGGGAGAGATCATCCGGGGATTTGGAGTTGGGTGTCACCAATATGCTGATGACACCCAGCTCTATCTCTCCTTGCCATCTCACTCCAAGGAGGCTGTGGAAGTCCTGGAGCGCTGTCTGGAGGCGGTTGGGGTCTGGATGAGGGCTAATAGGTTGAGATTGAATCCAGAAAAGACAGAGGTCCTACTGGTCAGGAAAGTTTCGATGCAGGTTCTGAGTCACCTGCCCGTTCTGAATGGGGTTGCACTCCCCCTGCAGGAACAGGTGCGCAGCTTGGGAGTACTTCTGGATTCACAGCTCTCCCTGGAAAGCCAGGTAGCGGCTGTGACCAGGGGTGCATTTGCCCAGCTTCGGCTGGTGCACCAGCTGCGGTGCACCAGCCGAAGCTTGAGTCTTGAGTACTTGAGTCGATCGGACCTGAGCACGGTGGTCCATGCCTTAGTGACTTCAAGACTGGATTAATGTAACGTGCTCTACGTGGGGCTGCCCTTGAAGATGGTTTGGAAGCTGCAATTAATGCAGAATGTGGCGGCCCCGGTGGTCACTGGAGCTAGGCGGTTTGACTCTGTTGAACCGCTGCTTCAGCGGCTGCACTGGTTGCCCATTCGTTTCCAGGCCCAATTCAAGGTGCTGGTAATGACCTTTAAAGCCCTTCACAGTTCGGGTTCAGGATATCTGAGGGACCGCCTTCTCCCATACATTCCGGCCTGCTCTCTTAGGTCATCTGAGGGGGCTCTCCTGTGAGTGCCACCTCTATCGCAAGTTAGGGGGGTGGCAACACGTGGGCGAGCCTTCTCTGCTGTGGCGCCACAACTGTGGAACTCCCTGCCAGGGGATCTGAGAACCACCCCCTCCCTCATGACTTTTCGGCGAGGGCTCAAAACGTTTTGTCTAGCGTTTGGGTGATGGGCTGTGGTCTGCCTCCTGTGTCTCAAGATGCTCTGCCATGCTGCTTATCTGCTCCATACTGACCCCCCCCAGTGGATTTTATTGTTTTTAAAAATTGTTTATGTATGGTTATGTATTGTTTAAACTTTAATTATTTTTTAAGTTATGTATTTTAACTTCTGTTGTAAGCCGCCTTGGGCATTTGCCTTGGCATAGGAAAAGGCGGGATATAAATTTTTTAAATAAAATAAAACAAATATACGTTGCATTCACAAATACGTTGCATTCACGTGTTTCACATGTATCATCTTAAAAAGTAATCATTAGAACTCTGTATGCTAAGTTATTATTTTCTGCACCTTACAGCTGGGGAACTGAGACTGAGAAGGAGTGGCACGCCAAAGGTCAACTAGTGAGTTCATAGCAAAGGTGAAATTTGAACTGGGAAAATCCAGTTTTGGGCAGCTGTGTCTTATCCCTTACGCTACATCAGTTTTCTAACCATCATCTCTCTTATTAATGAAGATTGTGTGAAGTTCGCCAGTTTAATACATACCTGCTAAACTTCCCAGTGTGAGTTTCCGCCGGCCCACTTTCTCAACAAGCCAGACGCCAACAAGTGTGAAAATGAAGTTAGTGAATGCTGTCACTGCGGCAAGCCAAATTGCAAGCTGGTCATCTTGTACTCCTGACATCTGCATAATGGTAGCACTGTAGTACCTGAAAGATGAAGGGGGGAAAGTACTGCCACTGATTTAAGCATTGCTACCTAGTAATGACTTACTCTATGGGTTATCATTAGAGAGAACACTGCATATGTTTCTTCTGTTCCAAACATTTGCATTTTGACTTTCAAGGGCTTTAAGGAGTTCAGCTGGTAATTTTCACTATTTGTTCTTAAATTGCTATGTCTATTCCCCTTATGTGTAAATCAAATAAAAGGGCTACATTTCCTAAAATATGCATACACGTCAAAACCAGCACTCATGCTATTTCAGACATGATGTGTTGCTGACTAAAAGGGACTTGTCACTAAAAAAAAAATCTCCTATAGTCCACCACAGCCGCACTAAGTAAGCATTTCAAAATAACTGTATTTAACAACTTATACCTTTAAGCAGTGTAAGCTTTTAAAATGTTTAGAATCACAGCCTTATGACTAGCAATATTCAAATTTTGCCAAGATGTAGCAAACACACAGGAAAGAGAACTATTAAAATCAAACTCAAGGGCAGAATGATTCCCCTTGCTGTCAACTCTTGACATATATATATATATTTTTAAGCTATAAAATTGATGGTGCACCAACACACTCAGTAACAGATTACTACGTTCATTGTACAAACATCAGCATCTTGCTGTGCCTCACTGAGAATTATTTAATCATTCAAATACTTGCTTCCAAATTTTAATAGCCTTTAGGTTTTGACACGGCAGTCAACAAAATGCCAAAGCCCAGATTTTATTGCCAGTCTGAGGCTTGTTTGTAAGAAATGTCATCTCATTAAACACCAAGACCTCAACTCCATTTTCTAATAAAGTCACAATGGCTCTGTTCTTTTGTTCAGCTATAACTGGAATATTCTAGACCAACTGAATTACTTCTACTTTATATCAAAACAGAGGCAACTGATTCTGTGCCTGAGACCCAATTCTTCTTATTACATTCTTCCCAATCTGGGTCTGGTTGCTAATTCCATTTCTGTGAGCTTCCTAAGGATGCTACAAGAACGTTTGGTTTTCTCCTCATGCCCACAGGAAAGCCACAGAACAAAAAATAAACTTCATTTTAAGTGAAACTCATCTTTGAACATGCTAGCAAGTGGCCAGCTACCTAGGAAACTAGAGACACAACAGGTTTTCTTGACACTGGTCCTTCAAACCTTCATTAAAAACAGAGCTGATAAGCTGATAAGACTGAGGAAAAAAGAGCATCTTATATGTCAGGGGTGGCCAAACTGTGGCTCCTGAGCCACATGCGGCTCTTTGACGTGTAATGTGCGGCTCTCGGGAATACATTGGCTGAGCTCCTTTTTGCATCACAATTAATATAAAAAGTAAATAAGAAATTTTCAAGCTTTCTAATTGTTTACCAGGTATAAACGGAGAGTCCACTGGATTAAAACACAAGTTTAAATGTTAATGGTGAATAAATATATTTAAGAATTTAAAAGCTTCTTAAATATTACAGCTCTCAAACACCTGAAGTTTATCGTGTGTGGCTCTTACATGAAGCATGTTTGGCCACCCCTGTTATATGCCTCAATGCAGCTGCAGGGGTGGACTGTGACCAGTAGAGGGAGCACCTGGGATAATAGCATCCAGCCTATGAGATTAGGGGAAATAACAGGAACAGAAAGCAACAACAATGCTTTCTTAGACAAAAAGAACAGACTTAAAAAGTATTCTAGACTAAGAACACAATTTAGGACTCTCATAGGATGCAAAGGAGAGCACAGGACAAAATACTAAGAGTCCACTAGCATGTGGGCTGGAAGGTGGACTATATACTGTATTATGGAAGAATCAATTGTAAATCTATTATACCAGATTCCCTCCTCACTCAATATTCCTACACACAGTATATTGACTTCTTTGTACTCATTTGTCCTTTTCCTTTGAAGAGTAAGTCTCTGAAGTTTACTACCTTTACATTTCAATCCTCAGTCCAAACACTTTAGGGAACTAGGACATGAAACCTTAGTTGACCAAGAATTGAAATTTGACCTTCTTTGATGGTATTACATTGATTAGTTGCAATATTAAAAACAGCACGTGATAAAAGGAACAGACACAAGGATGAGTAGTTTTTCAATTGTTAATTTCTTTTACAGTTTCAAGTGACATCGTTTCATTGGTTATAAGAATGACAGACAAATCACAGTTCTATAAGTTATAGATAAACTCTAAATTAACCACCAAAACATATACAATAAAAACAGACTGTCCAAAGAGAGACCCATGGATTACTCTTCTACAAATTTCATGCCTTAGTTTTGCATACTGATGCTACCTTATTGGTAATACATTGGCTATCCAATTATGGAACTAATAAGTGTGAACTTCCAGCCAGCAACCTTTTGAGGCACAGAAGTGAGAAGATACATTCTCCTTTTAAAGGAGGCTTTTCCATTCCACACCCATGCTCTTGAACTATTTCTATTCATTTCAACGAAGCTTATGCAAGAAGGTTTTCTAGTGGGCTGGCTTCCTTGCCTAGTCACCAGGAGACAATTCTTAGCTAGCCTGGTCATATTCTATGGCAGGGGTTCTCAACCAGTGGTACTAGTACCACCAGTGGTTCTTCAGCCGACTGCTGGTGGTACTCAGACCACTGGACTACAGGAACCCCGCTCCGATACAGAGCTTTTGGTGGTGCATTTTTTTTCTTCCAAGAGGCTCCTTTTGGCGAAGCCTCTTGGGAACGCTGAGAAGGGCCTTCCCCATCTGTCCAGAGTCTCCTCCCTGTGTTTTCTGGTCTCTGAAAACCCGAAAGTAACTGGCGATTATGTCATTGCCAGTCACTTCCGGAGGTACTCAGAAAGAGAGTGGCACTGGAGGAGGTACTCAGCTGGGAAGGGGTTGGGAACCCCTGTTCTATGGTATTTAGAATTTAAGTGTTTAGACCGTTTTTGGCATGTTTCAGCTCCGCATCTGCAAACACAGCCCTCCGGCTGCAAAAAAGCAGTCATGGAGCGAAACAATTCCATCACGGCTCCTCCTTGAAAGGAGACCCTGGTTGTCACCTGGAGGCACTGCATCCCCCTAGTCCCGCTATAGCAATGCCTCTGGTTCCAGTTTTAAATTTTTAGTAACATGATATATTTGTTTTCTGAACTATTTCACATGGACCTCCACAACTTTTAAAAAACTTGCATTGCAGCTTGAGTAAAAAAAAAAAAAAAGAGCACAAGGCCCATTTAACATACCAAGTTTCTCATGCACACTTGTGTGTCATGACTCGTGAGTTATAGCAAAGACACTATACTTCAGAAGGGCTAGCTACAATGCAGGTCTTTCTTTGTCCTACTTCAGGGAATGGTAATGGTTACCTTTCTGTTCCTCTACTTCTCTTAAGCATGGTTTTCAAATCGATTTCTTGAACACAATTTGGGGGAAAAAACCATTTCAGCAGTTGCTACCACATAGGAAGAACATACTTTGTACTTGAAAGTACATTATGCTCTCCCACTTATGTAGCGGGTTTCTGAGCAGAAATAGCTCCATTAACCTGAAAAACAACCTACAATTAGAAGGATATCTTAATTCAAGTCAAGTATAGGCAATCATGGCAAGGCCCAGAAACAGTACTTGACTCGCTTTTTTCCCCCTGAAATCAGCTCCTTTATCATTGCCCTAATTAACCTTTACTGCTCTTCTTCTACCTGTGACTGGTCTTATGCTACCTCATGCCTATTCAGTTTTTAAAATATCCTGGATCACATACTGTTCTGTCCAACTAGATATTATTTTAGATTTTCCATTTTTACCATTTTTGTTTTATCCCACCCACCTCTGCAAGAACTATGCCATAGTTTACAAATGTCGGCCAATCCAAATGTTCATTGCGTTTTAGGTTAATTAAATTTGCATCTCTACTTAAATTAGGATTCTCTTTTTTAAAAAATGACAAACTACAGTTGCAAGGATGTAAATTACTGAAGAATTTTGAATACCTGAAGATACTTTAAACGTCTTTGAACTGCTTAAACATCTAGATGATAGGATCGCTTAATAATGGGTATAAGCTAGAGTTAGTTAAAAATAGACTGAAAAGAGCAAACAGCAGCAACTGGAATTAAATGCCACCAACTCAGGGACTACAGTAATGGGAAGAGAAATTAGGTGGCATTTCAAGATCCCAGCAGCTACATTTCACCACTTAATGGTGTCATCCACAACAGCAGGCCTCAAAACAGTCATCTGACAACTTGAGGCAATCTATTTTTTCTTAAGCATATACAATACTTGCCAGGTTATTCCAACATAGCTTTTTATCAATGAGATGCACAAGTGAACGTTTGTTAACTCGTTCATAAACATGACTATCGCTACCCACGACTGGGATCCAGCCAGCCGGTCAAGAATCTCCAGGATTATTGAATACATAATGGCAAATCCAGCTTGCTGAAAACTGTTCACAGCATGGTCATATGAACTGTTGGAGAAGCAGAAGAGCTCACAGGATCACGCATAGCAATGGCAGCCACCCAACGGTGACATGTCTCAACCAATCAAGAACACTGCAAACCTGATTTTTCACTATAAACAACATGGATACAAGGCAGGAAGAACACATGACAGCCTTCATGTGCAATACCTGGATGTTATTTTCAATGAAACCTCAGTGCTAAAGAGTGCAACTGAAGGCTGGATCACATACAGAACACAAGTACACTGATTTCTCCCCCCGCCCCCAAGATTATGGGTCTCTTCAGGGACAGGGAAATACTATATTTTTTCCAATTGATTTCACAATGCAAAACTGTTCTGTGAACTTTTTTGGTTAAAAAGCATATGAAAAATAATAATAAATAATAGCTACCACTTAATTGTAGATTAGGGGTAGTTTCACTTATCACAGAAACACTCCAATTAGACACCAAAGTAGGAAAATCTGGCCAATATTTTTTAGCTGTACTACATATGCAGCACACCTTAAAAGAAAGAAGCCAGTTATTTGTTGCTTTTCAGATAAAGTGTAATTAAAGGTAAAGGTGACCCCTGACAATCAAGTCCAGTCGTGTCCGATTCTAGGGTGTGGTGCTCATCCCCATTTCAAAGCCGAAGAGCCAGCGTTGTCCGAAGACGCCTCCGTGGTCATGTGGCCGGCATGACTCTCCTTGCAGCAGCGCGTAGCATGCAGCTGGAACACGGAGCACTGTTTACCTTCCCGCAAGCGGTACCTATTTATCTACTCACATTAACATGATTTGGAACTGCTAGGTTGGCAAGAGCTGGCCAAGCAACGAGAGCTCACCCCATCGCGGATTCGAACTGCCGACCTTTCAATCGACAGCTCATGGTTCAGCGGTTTAACCCACTGCACCACCCACTGGCCTTAAAGTGTAATTAACTACATGGTAATCTTGAAGTGTATGCCATCGGAGTTTTAATTTGGCAGTGTCTGCTCTTGTTACACAGAAACTTAAATGTTTGCTTCTGCTCCATCTGCTTTGGCAGACAATTCAATGATCATGGGAACTCACAAAGAAAATGGAAGGCAGCTACAAGTCCCAGATTTTATACTCTGAAAACTGTGATCAAGATAATCAAATAGCAATATCCTTGCCGATGGTCACAGGATGCTTAATTTGATACCAGTGTAAACAAGCTGGACAGTTTAGCAAGTATTAACATTTAACGCTGAACCAAACTTTGACAATCCTGAACTAGCAAATAGGCGTGTAGCTTTGAGGCAGAGATACAAAAACCCTTATGCTATATATAGCAGTTCTGTAACAGTGAGCTATGTTATAAACGCAAGAGCTGCAACCAATGTCTGAAACTCTCTGCTTCACGTCTTCCTCCAGATTTCCCCAATGCATGCATGAGCGTGAGTCTAGATGACCCCCCTACTCTTCCACCCCTCTCTTGCATACATGCACTTGCTGCTGTGTGAGCAACTGCTAAACCCTGTGCTAAAATGTCTCTCTTGCATGAGTCATCTATCTTCTCCATCTCTCATCCTTCTACCACATGTGCTGTTGATGGCAAGGCAGCACAGGCATGAAATACAACAAAACCTAAATAAAGTCAAAAGTATCGCCAACGAATATAGCATTGCCCAGGTAGGGCACTTACATTCGCCCATTCTTGGCCAACCTCTATAAAGGGAAGCCTATTTTTTGACATCCGATGAGGCCACGTAAGAGTGGCTAGACATAGTCACAGTAGCCAGAGTACAGGTATGCGTCGATGGACCTCAGAATGGCCTGCAGAGGCCTCTAGCAGCAACTTCCGGTTTGGAAATGCAAACCGGAGGCCTCTGCGGGCCATTCTGAGGTCAACAGAGTTGAAGGGATTGTGGACCTGGCGCAAGCTGGCGCCACTGCCTTGGAGGTCACTTGTGTGCTTAATGCCAGGATCGCTTAACAACGGGGATTGGGGAACGTATCCCCATTGTTAAGTGACGCATACTTGTATCCTTACTTTAAACAAGTCAGGATACCTACTAAATTTGTGCATTTGCAGAAGAAGAATATAATCTTTATGAGACGGCAAGTTCTACTGCAAATGAGAATTAATGCGACTGGAGACTGAAACTCTGCCTTCTTACCTACTTCCAATTAAAGAACGATTAAGGTCTTAAATGATCCATTACTACGAGCACTGGCTTCATGTTCATCAAACTGTCTTTGCTCTAGGCTGCAAGACATCCACTATTTTATCTGGAATTTGGAAGTTACACAGAAGAATTCAAACTCTGGAAGGGGTGGGGGGAGACTAACGGTTTGGAAAGAGCCACCATCAGAACCATGTTACTACAAACAAACAGAGAATATAGACTTTCAGGGAAAGGCCTGGGACAACTTGCTTTTTTCAAGTAAGCAGCACACCCACAGTAGCAACAACTCATTAATGATGCTCCTTCAACTGCACAAGCAAATATGTTAGTAAGCAGAATTTCCTTGTCTTTGAAGAACTGCTCAACACTACATACCGACTCCCCTTGACTACCTATTCTTAGTTGCCTTGCAAATAACTCGGAAGCCAAACTTTCGTCTTTTATAAAGCACACACAAGTGAGAAGCAAAGATTCATTGCCAGGCAAAGTGGACACATCCAGCTGTAATGCAAATTCTGTTGTCCTTCGTATGCTGCACAATGTATTGTCCACATTTTCAGTCATTTCATCTATGCATCTTTGCACTGAATTGTTGCGGAGAAGAATGGTCTTAATTACAGTATATCATGTGGTGACTTATTTACAGTATCTACCCAATTTTTATCCTGCTTTTCTTCCCGAAGGGCACCCAAAGCAGCTTACAGAAAACATAAAATCACATTAAAACAGTCGTGACAATATAAAACATAAAAATCACATTTAAAGCAATCATTACAATCAATCATTCCCTTGGTATCTGCTTAGACCAATTTTGTGGGATTCTTTTCAGTTTGTACAGCCTTATGCAAAACAGTACTCAGAACCTCACTAACAGCTGGTAGGATGAGTTCTTCACCAATTATATGTGGCTTTCCAGACTTGGCAATCAACAATGAAATGTTTTGTGGGGGGGGGGGGCTGGACATTAAAGGGGTATTAAGAAACTTAAAATGGCACCTCAAATCACAGAGGAGCGCCACCAGCATTCAACAAGAATGCCAGGTAACTAAGCACATTGCATGAGTGGTCAATTTAAGTGGGCTCTGGTAGGGTTATTAGGCAATGGTGGCCGCAGCAGTGATGGCAGCCAGTGCACCTCTCAGTACTGGGGCGGGGCAGCTAGAGGTGCCCCATCCCTTGACATAATATTGCTCCAGAGCAACATTACGTTGGGGCTCGCAACACTGTGGGGGAATAAAATGGCACCTCTAGCCTTCTTTTTTTAATATCTCCTTACCCTTCTAGCTTGGTCTTTTCTTTCAAAATGCTCCGCTAACTTAACAAAAAAGGTAATACTACTTTATTCTGATAGATGGCAGAACTGTAGCAAGAAGTGCCAAGAATCTTCAATGTTGCTGGACATGAACCTGTGGGGAGACAAGTCCCTATTTGAGTACCTGGAGACCTACCAGTCTTAGGCCCTGCCTACTAACTGCTCTTGCTCTTCCTGCCTTCTTTTCAGACGGCTCCCAGGGAAATACAGGTTTATTTTTTCAAATACCACAGTAGCAGAGTGAAGCCCTTACCACCACTCAAAAGAATTGCCTGACTGCCCAATTATTTTATTTATTTTGAACTGATTATCTCCTCTTGTGTTTAGCAGTTCAGTTCCAGTTCAGTTTAAAGGCAACCACAGGACTTCAGGTCTCAGTTCAATTCCAGCTTACTGAAAAAACAAGTTTTCATATTTGAGTGGGATTTGACTCCCTCTTTTGGCCTCACAGAGGTGATTTGACTCCCTTCAGGCCTCACAGGAAGGAAGGGGTCGAGGGGGGCGGGAACCTTTCCAGCATGTTGAGGCTTTCTCCTATGCAACCAGCTGCGTTGCTAGCCCGCCCTGAGGGAGCCCCTGATGACATGTTTTGCATCATCGCCCCGCCCTCTGCACTCCCGGAAGGCTTCATTTCAAGGCTTCCAGGACTCAAGGCGGGTGGGAGGGCCAGAAAATGTGCCATTTTTGGTGTATTTATGCTCCGCAGCTGCAAACGCAACCGTCGAGCTGAAAAAAACAGCCATGGAGCGCTAAAATCCCGCCTCAGCTCCTCCTTGTGAGGAGACCATGGTTGTCACCCAGGGGCATTGCATCCCCTCAGTCCCCCCCTTAGCGACACCACTGTGTGCAAACACAGTGCTAAGACGGGCTCAGGTTCAGGACTGGCTGCCAGGCCTGAACCCAAGCACTTTATTGCTCTAAGCCTAGGGGTGGGTTTTCTGGAAGAAGGAAGGTCACTTTTCTTTCCTTCCTTCTGAAACTTGCCTGTAAGTTTAACTTTATGGCATGAATCCCACAACTCTAATGGTCTCCTATCCTTCTATGTTTTCTTGTGTTTTATTTTTCAACTGGTATCGCACCTTTCTGTGCTTCTACTGCCCTCAACCAGAGTTGAAAGACCATATAGGCTGCCCAATTTCTGGTCCCTTTCCATCTTTTTTTTCCTCCTCAAGTGAGTAGAAGACAATGGAGAAGAATGAAACATCTCAGAAACTCGTAGCGCTGTTAGTTTGTTTAAAATCTTTTCTTTGAAAATTTAGAAACTTAACGTACATATTTCTGCTTACCCAGGGAAACCCCTGAGAATGCAGGTCCTATTTCACTTTCAAACCAACAGGCACTTGATCATCTGAGGTTACTATCAGTATATTTTTTTTTGCAGCAAGTGGAGAAAGTTTGCAATCATGCATATCTGAAAGGGTGGACCAAAGAGAAAGGTGCTTCCAAACAGTACAATTTGGAAGGAGTTTTGAAAGTTTACAGTTGCCTTTGTTCAGACTATTACTACTATGAGATGGTCAGTCTGTCATGGCAGAAAAAAATAGGTGGAACATTAAGATCCACTTGAAGCAGGATCCTTGGGTAGAAAATGCAGACAAGAGAGCCAACACATGTATTTTGGTATAACACAACTCCTTCTTTATGTACTAAATCAGACTGGTGCTGTCTATTCTGCCTGGCAACATCTTTCCAGGGTCTCTTCCCAGTAGTGTAGAGATGCCCCCCACTTTGGAACTTTCTCCTTGGGGAGCTTCACCTTACCCTGAAACTTGGGCAACAGATGAAACACTTCTACATTTCCCAAGGTTTTTTTTACAAACAATTAGTAGTAGTTTAAAAACTTATGCTTTTACTGGTTATGCTATTTGCTATGTCTTAATTTTTGTTGTTTAATGGATTTTATTTTTATGGATCTTTTTCATTTCTAAATTGCTATGGGAATCTACAGATTGAAGAGTGGAGTAACAAATGTTCTGAGCAAAACCAAAAAGAACAGTGTCGTGATTTTGATCTGTCATCGCTATCCTACAGCACCATTTCATATTGCAGGCACTGAACCTGCATGTGTGAACTTTCCCCAAATTTTGTATATAGATATAAACTAGATACTCAATTCTCACTGATTTACAATAAAGAAGCAGTAATACTTTGCTTCTATGCACTCACAACTGTACAACATGCATCGGTGTGTCTAGTGATGGAGGCACAAGTAAGAGGGAAAATAAACCTTTAGTGTCCTGAACAAAAATAGCTAAATCTACATAGACAAAGCTTGGTAAACAAAAAACAAAAAAACAAAAAAACAAACAAACAAGATCACATACTGACAAAGGTAAAAGTCAATTTAAGGGAGGGATTAACATTAATTAGAAATATTGGGTAGTATCCAGAGTGGCTTGCTCTGGAGTAAGAGTTGCTCTGGGTGCAAGCCATTTTTGATAATTACTTTCATTATTCAATTTAACACAACCATTAAGTGGATTTAATCCACCATTGGATTAAAAAAATTAATCCACCATTAAATCCACCATTGGATTAAAAACACACAACCATTAAGTGGATTAAATCCACCATTTAATCCACCAATGGATCCACCATTAAGTGGATTTAATCTCTTTCCATATGCATCTCCACAGATATAAACTGTATACCGTACAGATAAGTCAAAAAGGTGCAGAAAGCAAAATGCAGAGCAACCCTAAGCAAATCTACTCAGAAGTAAGTCCCACTAAATTCAATAGGACTTACTCCCAGACAAGTGTGTTTAGGACTGTGCTCACAGGCATACATTAGCCTTCGGATTCATAAGAATGCTCAACAAGAAAATACCCATCTAGTTGCCGAGTCTGTTTGCCTGACAGTTCAAGAATTAAAAATAATAAGTAAAAGCAAACACAACCAAGTAAAACCTAACTTGAATATTACATATGAAACTACACCATGCAACTTTAAAAGCAGAATGCACAGTATATTTTAATCAAATATAATCATAAGGTGTTTGACCCACCGGTGTTTGTTTTAATTACCTTGTTTTTGATTTTTATTGTACTTCTATTATTTTAACATGTTTTAATTCTGTAAACTGCCTTAGTTGCCCTGTTGAGAGAAAGGTGGGGTATAGATTCTTTAAACAAACAGATAAATAAATAGGCCATAATTAATGCTGCAATGTAGTTTCCACCGCTGCCCCTGCAGGCAGCTTTCTCTACCTTTACTTACAAGGAAGACTGTTTTCTTCACAAGAGAGAATGATTTGATCACTAAGCTTAATTAATTCCTTCAAAAAAAAAAAAGGAGCAAACAATGAAAATATTTCACAAGGAAGAGCTCAACTTTGAAACTGTAACAGTCAAAACCTGTTTGTATATTTTCATAACACAGTTGGCTTTTTTTACAAGACCGCTTCAATCAAACCAAGATTTGGATATATGTTAGAAAAATTTTCCAATTACGTGTGTGCCATGCACAGTGACTATTTCACTACAATGAAAATATACAAGCAGCGGTAGCTAGAGGAGGGGCAATGATTCAATATGAAAGTATATTTCCCTAGAGAACTGTCCTATTTTACTAATAAGCCACTCTCCACTTGCAGGCACATTACACATGCACATCTCAGATTGTGCTCCTCCTTTTTGCGTGGGCTTTTCACATTTAATGGGCTTTTCACATTTAAGCAAGAGACCTGCTGAGAAAACCCCACCTATATTCTGACAACACAACGAATGAAGAGAACGCTGTAATGAATGGCAACCATGCATTAGCAAAACTGCCGTTTTCAAAACTACTAGTGAGGCAAGCAGGTTAACAATCACATCTTCAAACTAGGTGCTGGCACTTCTATATCATGCCCAAGTCTTGGGAGATGTGGGACTCCTCAAAATACAACCTCTAGTCTAGTTGTTCATTTGCTATATCCATTCCCAAGGACGCCGCTAGCCCACACAGCACTTTTTTGCAAATTCAAAAAGGTGCGCTTACCACCAGAAGCAAAATTATTCCCGGCTCCGGCACGATGTGAATGGCACACCGTTAGATGTGGTGTCCTAGTGCAGTACACAACCTGCACAAGCGTAAGCAGCAGCCCTGTGCATTCCCCTTGTCCAAGACTCTATACACATGAGTATACCACATGGCCCAACTTAAATCTTAGAATTCAGACTAGAAAACAAGACAAAACAGTCACTACTTGTCTTACCCTGCATGTGAAGGCTCCTGAACCTAGTAGCTAAAGTCAGTCTGTTCAAGTAGCAGGTCGGGTCAGAATCATAAGTCCTCGGAGAGCAACAAGTTGGCAACTTGCTCCAATAATGACCAGAACTCAACCGAGGCTTATATGCCTTTTGAGACAGATGCGCCCTCCTTGGCTCTGCCTCCCCTTCCGAAAGAGTGGAGATCCTTAAAGGTACAGTTCTCTGGCCTGGAGCCTAGCACATCACCACCTCGCCCTCAACTCATGCACTACCTGCACCGGTAAGTGGATACCAGGAAAACATCAGGCCTCCAGTATGGAGGTTGACTCCTTCACGGGAATTTTGCTATGTGCGCTGTACCTGGGGGTCCAAGCTCAGGGATTTCTGAGTCAAGGGGCTCCTTGCCTTCAAGCTCATGCCACAGGGTCTGTTTACAAGCCCTTCTGATCCCGCTGGCTCCTCCCTCCCTGTATCAGAGTCCTGACTACTGTCGCTGCTCACAGTTGAGGTTTACGACCCCACTGAACACTAACAAGTCAAACAGAACGCTAGTTTTCGAAGCAAGGGACTGTACTTTAAATGTGGTCAGTGCCTAGAGAGATGATGTGAACTCTGTCCCATGCCTGCTTGGTTTCTGGTGGGGTTATAGTTAAATAAATTTGGTCTTCTCGTACATGGGCCATGAGCTTGGTGTGCACTAAGCAAAATTCACCCACAAACTAACTTGCTGCTGGGTATCTGAGAAGTATATCAGTTGGGTATCTGAGAAGTATATCAGTTGGAATGATAACCTTGCATTAAGTACAGGGACCCATTCAAATGCATGATGTCAAAAGGCAAGGCAGAGAAAGAAATGATATACCATATATAAAATATATACACAAATGAACACAAGAGGATTCACATATATGTATTACTAACATGTGTCACATATATGGTCAATTCAAGGTAACACTCAAATTGCTATGGTACAAATTATGTTCAACAGGTTTTTCACTGGGGGATTCTAGGAAATTGAAAGGGGGGAACAAACGTTTCTTTCCATTTTGAGTGTTTCCAAATTTGTACTGTCAGTTTTGACATGACAAGTTCCCGATTTTGGCCAACTACACTCTATATATGTAGGAGAGGTAGGCTGCTTCCAGCGACTTGGTGACTCTATTTTTGCTGCTACTAGTAACCAGTTTAGTAAGAGAATCTTGCAGGTACCTATTAGGAGGTCATCTTCTACAACGAGTAAAATAAATAGTTTAGGATCTTTTCTAAGGACACATCCCAGGATTTCCACAGCACTAAATTAGGGTAGTCGGGTGTGTGTAAGAATACAAATGTGTAAGAATACAAATACCAAAGGCATTACCCTGAATTATATTTCAGTCACATCTTTGGATTTGTTGAGAACAACCAAAGACCTGAGTGCCTAACCCTATCAAAACTCTGTCTTATTAACAAACATTGAGGGGGATTCTAAAGAGTGAGTATATGAGCGTTAACATGGAAAGAAAGATTTTGGTTTGCCACAAACGTTTATAGTTTGTGCCACAAAAGTTTATAGTTTGTGCCCATCCGCAATTTTGTACCACAATGCCTCCCCAGCTATCTGCCTATTGTGCTGTCTATAACAGGTGAATAGCTATTACTTCCAATTGGGACATATATTTCAGCCAAAAGATTGAAGACCTTATTTTCAAAAGAACTCCCAGGGGAAAAAAAAAAAACATGACACGGGTGCAATCTTTGCTCCTCTTTTTTCATCAAGATCTGCCCACACTTCATCTTTGTGCAAGATTGATTCTTGTTCATTTCCAATGGGGTTTGCTTACCCAGATATAGAACCTGTTCTCGCACTCTCAAAATAAAGGTGACTAAACAAATTCAAAAAATGTAGGATGCACTGACCTTTGCTGTAATAGCATGAGCAGCACTACACAAGTGTTTCATTCCTGCCAGTTTCACTTTAGTGAGCTCTCAAATTTTTTTGCACACTCTCTTTAAATAGGAAAACAGTAGAGCATCACAGTTTTGTGTTGTAATATTGCAATATTTTCAACTCCAATTGGAAAGGTGAACAAAATCATAGAGGAACCGTGACTGATTAATCAGCGTACTGTATACAGTACAGCACACCAAATCCAACAACTCGTGTCCTGCACAGTTCTATTCCATAAATTCAGCTATGCAGAAGGTAAACCAGACAACTTATACTAAATCCGTATTGTTAACTGCACCCTCAAAAAGGTTTTTAAAATCATGCATTTACTTTTAAAATGCCTTTACTGCTTCTGCTACGCATACATTTTGGGTCTGTATTTCTTCCAACATCAACATATGTTTGATCAACTATGGGTAGGGCTAACAAGAATCAGACATTTGAAATGGAACTACCAAGAAAAAGGTAAAAAAGATTAGCTCATTTGCTGAATTTTACATCTGAAAAAGGAGATGCATTTCACTGCCTTTGAGATTCTGGCAGACTTCTGATCTCAAAATTTTAAAAAGCAAGCCATTCTTTCAGACTTGCTAATTATCAAAGCTGTGCATTACAACAAAGCCTTTGGCTCACTCTCCAACACAGTCCACACACTCCCTCCTTTCTGATCCTGTGGAGAAGTTATAATACTGAATTTGTGCCATTACAGTTATTACCAAGGCAACAGGCTCGAATCAAATAGTACTATGACTTCCTAGCAGGATCAAGGAGGAGAAAAAGCTGGACTATGAAAAAGCTTTTAAAAAACACAAACGGCTTCAGCAACTAAACATGGAAGAATTCAAAGATCTGTGCAAGGTACATTTCTCTAAGGACAAATTCTTTGAAGTTTGCACTATTGCTGCATTCTTACACAAGTTCTCACAGCCACAACACTGTCTTGAAGTATAATTAAGAGCTGACAGTTTTTACAATTTCCAAATAAGACCAGAGCATATCAAATACAAATGTGTTTTATAGGCTACTTCACACAACATGACCACGGTGGTCCACGCCTTAGTGACTTCAAGACTGGATTACTGCAACGCGCTCTACGTGGGGCTGCCCTTGAAGACGGTTCGGAAGCTGCAATTAGTGCAGAATGCGGCGGCCCGGGTGGTAGCTGGAGCTAGGCGGTTTGACTCTGTTGAGCCGCTGCTTCAGCAGCTGCACTGGCTGCCCATCCGTTTCCGAGCCCAATTCAAGGTGCTGGTAATGACCTTTAAAGCCCTTCACGGTTTGGGTCCAGGATATCTGAGGGACCGCCTTCTCCCATACATTCCGGCCCGCTCTCTTAGGTCATCTGAGGGGGCTCTCCTGCGTGTACCACCTCTATCGCAAGTTAGGGGAGTGGCAACACGTGGGTGGGCTTTCTCCGCTGTGGCGCCACAACTGTGGAACTCCCTTCCAGGGGATCTGAGAACCACCCCCTCCCTCATGACTTTTCGGCGAGGGCTCAAAACATTTTTGTTTCGTCTCGCGTTTGGGTGATGGGTTGTAGCCTGCCTCCTGTGTCTCAAGATGCTCTCCCATGCTGCTTTTGTGCTCCCTACTGTTGCCCCCCCCAGTGGTTTTCATTGATATTATTGTTTTTATTGTTTTTAAATTATGTATTTAAACTTTCTGTATTTTAAACTGTTTTTAATTTTTGTTGTAAGCCGCCTTGGGCATTTGCCTCGGCATGGGATAAGGCGGGATATACATTTTTTAAATAAACAAACAAACAAACAAACAAACAAACAAACATGTGGGGACAAATTCTGGTTTGTTACAAAATTCACTCAAGGAACAGCTACAGTTAACCACAGCTCACAGAAAAGTGAAGCTGTATGATAAACATGTTTGAAAGCACATTTGTTGCATTTCCCATTTCCCATTTTTACATGTTAGCTTAATTAAAACCAGTGGTTCTCAAAGTGGTGGGTTGCGACCCACCATTGGAACCACAATCCCCTGCCCCCTTAAGGGGTGGGGATAGCATGGTGATGGTGGTGGGAAAAGTGCCTGAAAACGGAGGGTTTTTTTTCTTATCGCGGCCACCGGGGTGGTGCGGGAAGGCCTGAGGACCCCTCTGCAGACATAACCGATCTTCAGACTGCCACACCGCGGCGATTTACAACCACTTCTGGGTTTCGCGAAACCCAGAAGTGGTCGTAAATTGCCGCAGAGCAACGGATGCTTTTTCCCGGCCCTGGCGATCCCCAGGATTGCCGCTGCTGCTGCCCCCGCAAGCACTCAAAATTCTTCACGCAACTTTGAGAACCACTGGCTTAAACAGTCCTTGGTCTACACATAAAAATGCCATATGCAAAGTCCTATAAACAGAAAAATGTGAACATTCTATCCAGCTGTCCAAGCACAGGAATCAATGAAAACCAAAGTCCCCCCAGAAGTATTAGTAACAATTTACATGTATATTTATTCCAATGAAGAGAACAAAAGTAAGGATTCTGTGAGCTTCACATTGAGTCAGCAAAGTACACCCCATCTTAACAGGAAAAAGAGAAGCCTAATAGGTGCTTAGGAATAGAATTTAGAAGGCAAGAATGCTTACTACTTTTCCAAGAGAAGCAGAACAGTCCAACCTATCCAAGAAAGGTCCACATTTACAAATTGGTTAACACAACAATTTATCTACTAATGTTTATTAATTTGAAATGTTTATTTCATCAACCTGACTCCATAGAGTTGGCTAAGAACAATAAAATCAATAAAGCTATAAAAACCACACAGTCACAATATATCCATACACACCAACATAGGAACTGCAGGTAAAAAATTATTTTTCGTTTGAAAGCCACTTGCAACCTCTTTTCCTGAGACATGTTATAACAGAGTTCTTTGAGGCTGCAAATGAATTGTTGTATAGTTTAAAAACATATTGCAGTATTTATTAAGAATATTTATATACCACTTTTCAACAAATTCACAAAGCAGTTCACAAACAAAATCAAATACAGTAACTCCCTATGCCAAAAGGGCCCACAATCTAAAAAGATGCAAAAGAAACACCAGCAAAACTGCCACTAGAAAAGACACCATGCTGGGGTGAAGAGGGACAGGTATTCTCCCCCTGCTAAATATAAAGGAGCACCACTTTAAAAAGTGCTTCATTGCCCATTTAGCAGGGTATTTGATGGGTTGGTCATTATTGGCAAGCTATTTCTGAGGATGCTGGAAGGATAAAGACTTCAGGATTTAAAAAAAAATGTCTGGGACTGTAAGTAAAGATAAATGTAACAACCTAGTTCTCTTGTACTTGACTTTTAAGTATCAGTTTAAAATTACTCCCCAAGGTGGATACCACCACCAAAAAAAAAAAAAGTGTCCAGGAGATGGACAAGAAGCCTCTTGCCCCAAGCACCTGTTATGTACAGCATCTGAATGCAGATAAACGTTCACACACACTGGGGTACAACTCTCAAAGGACTCTCAAACATTACAGCATTGTATGGAGTACTGCTACAGGGAATCACTTTTCAGTTGCTTCCACTGTCTAAACCAAACCTTACATGGCTTGTAAGGCAACATCCAAGGCAGCAAGATAAAAGCACTTTTCAAAACTACAAAACCATGTACTGTCCAAAGAAGATCATGGAGAGCTAGGGATACGATACGTCTGTAGTCAGCCTCCATCCAGCTTGCCTTCCTTTCCAGAGGGTAAAAGTGCACGTTGCAATTTTTGGCTGATCTTGGTTTCAACCACCACCACCCCATCCTAAAACAGGGAAAGCTGGTCCTCCAGTTTCCTCTGCAAAATCAGAGACTGTCAGGCAACGACACATTATCTGGTTTCACAATGTCCTTGGACACTGCACAGTGTACCTCAGGAGGCCCTTCACCCTTGCAGTTTCTCTTCTAATACATAAAACTTACATAGCACCTTCTCGGTGTGAAAAGTGCTTCATAATTATCTTCTTGATGGAACCCTAGTGTATGGTAAACATTATCTTCATATTGCAGCTGGGATGCGGAGGTTGAGATGGAGAGGCTTGCCAAAGGTGAAGGTTCAGTGAAGTCTAGTGAAATCACAGCAGAAGAGTGACCCAGAGAAGTTCTGATCACAGATTGACAGCTCAGTCCCTTAACCATGCTACATGAGGCTCCTGTCCTATTTAGGACTTTGCCGACATTTAAAGCATTGTTGCTGGACAGAAACTCATATGTGTATCAAGTTAAAAGTTGCATTTTTGTTCTACCGCTGGAGGTGGATGGTAGTGGTGGTGCTAACATTTGCATTCTAGCCACCTTTTTACAATGTGTTTTATTTGGTTGCACTGTAAGTTACTCACTACTAACTTCCTTAGGCTGCAATCCTATATCTATTTTCCTGAGAGTAAATTCCATTGAACACAATGGGACTTCTGAACAAACCAGGATGGGATTGCACTGTCAGTCATAGGACCAACTAAACATAGGGCACAACCCATTGTATTTTTATAATTTTATTTTTATTGCTATCTGCCTTGAGTCATTTTTGGCGATTCCCTCATGCCAAAATGATGCTCCTCCATGCCAAAACAAAAAATCACTATACCCGTCAGGGAGATCTCTCTAAAACATCAGAGAAGCCCCAAGAAACCTCTTTCTCCTGCTAGTTTTCTATGGGGAGGATTTTTTAATGTGAGCCACCTTCTGAAGTGGAACAATTCTAGACAAAGGTTTACTTCTCCAGTTGGAATTAGATCTAAAATTAATAGATATGTGATCAAACATCAGAGAAGCTCCCATTAGGCAAGCACTGGAGTGAGGCAGAAAGGAGTGTATTTAGCTCTCTGCAGTTTTAATACTCTTCACTTAATGTTTATAGCAAAATCAAACACTACTTTACAAAGCATTCATGGGAAAGCATGTCTTGTTCTTGACATGTACACTCTGAATAGCTTCAAGGTGAAATCGTTCAATGTGTCACAACCACCCTACTGATTCACCTGTTTGATGTCTATGCTTCATTATACAACTTAGCCTTCAGGTTTCCACTCAGTAATTAATATCAACTTTAATTGTCATTTTCTACTACCCTTTCCTACTCTGTTACTGTTAAAAGCCAAATATGAGTATATGATGATTGTATGCAACCTCCAGGTTTTACAGGGAGCCTATCTCTGAATGCCAGATGCAAGGGAGTGGCAACAGGATACATGTCCCTTGTGTTGTGTGCTCCAGATGCATCTGATGGGCCATTGTGAGATACAGGAAACTGGACTAGATGGGTCCTTGGCCTGGTCCAGTAGGGCTCATCTTATGTTCTTGTATTTTGGAAAGCAAGAACAAAATGGCTACCAAAATACACATCAAAATTGCTGTAGTTTTCAAAGTTCCCTCATTCATTCAGGGAGGACTAAAATTATCTGCATCTGAGAGAAAGAGGAGACAGCTAGCTCCCCTCCATGAGTGTGGCTAGGACCACTTACCATTTGGTTTTTCCCTCCAAGAACTGCCTCCATCATCAGCCACTGCACTTGGTCACAACTTCACTAACAGCTCAATCCTGTGTAACTCTTGCACCGGTTTAACAGTAGATCCTAGTGCACTTATGCCAGTGTAACTTGCCATATGTCGATGGACGGATGAAGGACGGAGACCGGCGTAACCCCTCGGACACCGCACATGTGCATTTCGGACGTGGGACGAACACCAGTGCAACTCTGCTGGCGCAGGGGCATTCCAGGCATGTCCAAACGCCCCCGGAATGCCTCCTGTGCCGGCGGAGTTGCAGCGGCGTCCATCAAATGTCCGAACTGCGCATGTGCGGCGTCTGAGGAGGTTACGCCGGTCTCCGTCCAGCAAGTTACACTGGCATAAGTCCACGTACACTGGTGGATCTACTGTTACACCGGTGCAAGAGTTACACAGAATTCGGCTGTATGAAAGAACTGGTACCTGAATTTTCTTGTTTTCCTCTTTTCACCCCATTGCTTACAGAATGCAAGCCATTATGATAAAGTGTAATTGTGTGTTTTGGCAGAAAGGCAGTGCATAAATGTAAATAAAGTAAAATATATGGGACTAGTTTCTTCAACAGCTGCATGTAGAGAAGTCTTGTCTGGCATTCACAAAAGCACATTTCCATTCCCCCCCCCCCCAAAAAAAAAGTCGTTCTGGGTTTAACCTGTTATCAACACTACACATTCAAGATACGGTACATTCAGCAGGAAAACATATATCAGGAGAATAAACATAGCACTGGTCTTTTTCTCAGTGAACTATTTATTAAGTGTGTGGATCAAAGAATGCAGATAGGAGTGATCTTGTATGCTAATATGAGTCATACCATTTGAATTTTTAACAAGCAAACAATACAGGTTACACTCTAACAAAACACTTCGACAGGGCAGATACTACTAACCAAATATTTTATGTCATTTTCTTTGTCTAAACTAAGGAACAGCTTCTTGAAGCATTGACATGCTTTTTAACACAAAACACACACCATTTTTAGTATGGCTCCAAAAACCTTAGTTAAGCCCTTTTCCAACCTGACAATGTACTTTTCATAGCCATTTTAGGATTAAACGTTTTACTGCAAGAATTTTTCCCTACTCCCTCTAATCAAACTACTTAGATGATCTATTCTACACTGTCTGCAAAAACTACTGCTTAGTAAGGTGTTGGTGACCTAACACACATCTGCAAATTTAGGATAAGCAAAGTCAGCTAATGAGCACCATAAATCTTACAAGGTTTCAATACGCGTCTTAAAAAGACCTGAGCCTACTTCAGTTGACTGGGCTTTTTTTTTTTTTAACTTCAAAGTTGATTCTCCCATATGCATGCACCACACTTCAATGTTTAGAAAGTCATTTGACCGATATGATTCAGATACTTTCTAGATCCAATTGTGCATCATAGCAAAGCACTTTTTAAAAAGGCACATTGTTGACAAACGCTATTCACATTTACCTAACCTTAAGAAATTAAACTATTGAATGGAGTTTGAGATAATACTTAGGCCACAGATAAGTGCTTCAGTAAATTATTTATATTATTTGTTCCAACACACACAATTGTTTGTAGCACTTTGTAGAATATCATGAAAACAATCTCTTCCATGCCCAAACATGTTTAATTTGCTATTTTGATTATCCCAGGAAGCATATTAATCAGTTCAACCCAAAATATAATCATGTTACAGAAAAACAAACCAGGATCAAACCATTGTTTAAGATTCTGGTTTATTCCCCAATTATGCTTTTGCACTCTGGAAGCATAGCTAGCTGACTGCAACAGTCTGGGAAAACTGACATGAAGTCCATCATGCACCTCTGAATCTAGGAAAGAGAAAGACCACACTGAGTATGGTAGGCATTTAACTGCCTTTTCACTTACCCTTGATGGGTCTGCATGGACCACAGACGTTCCCATGAAAAGGTGGAAAGAGTCACAACAATATATTTAGAGTTGTCTCAAGGCTTAGAGTTGTCTCAAGGACCAGAGAGGCGGCTGCAACTGGCCTCGCACGTTATGCTGTGTAAGTCTGATTTAGGCTGCAATCCTATGCACACTCACCTGGGTGTAAGTAAGTCTTATTGAACTCAGTGGGACTTACTTCTGAAAAGACATGCATAGGATTGCAGTGCTGGGAATTTTATTATAATGCTGTAGGTTCCATCCATGCTCAGCCCATCTAAGTACTCATCCAAACTTAGAAGTCCATTAAAATCCACAAGTTGAAAACACTTCCCAATACTTTTGGGGTGAGTAATGCAGTATACCAGCAGTTCTTAAAAAACCCATCCCTGCAACCCACCTGTTCCCCAGCAGTGGGCCCTGTGACCCATCTCATTCTTCCGCAGCGGGCCTTCGGTGGGCATCCGCAGGCCTCCATTGGCCTCAGAAAACAACCGGAAGTGACCTCCATGAACATGGAAGTAAACTGAAACTGGTTGCTTCTAGAGGCCTTCTAAGGCCTGCAAAGGCCAACCCAGGCCTGGTACAGGAGCAGCAGGACGATGCAAGTCATGGCTTCCAGTTGCAATTTGGAGCCAAATGGAGACAAGAATGGGTCCAACTAGCGACCCACTTCAGCATAGCGCAACCTACACTTTGAGAAGCGCTGCAGTAGACAATGCATCTATTCTACATGCAATATTGTAAAAGAAAAGTGATGAAAACAAACCTTTTATTGAAAACTTATCCATATATCTTTCTCTGTTGTACTGAACCAAACAGTTGATGCAATATATACTATTTTCCTTCCTATATTTTGCTAATGTTGAAATTCTATTACAATATTTCAAGCAAAGTAAAAAAAGTGATACATACATGACCGTGTTAATACCTGCCAGTTGTTGGAACATTTGTAGACCACAACCCACAATTAACTCTCTTCGAGTTGGAGGATAGGTCAGCATTCTGCAGATCACAGGTCCAGCTTTAAAAAAAAAAGTAAATTAACTTACCAACTCAGTATTTCCCATCATGGCAAATGCCCCCATTCCATAATCTCCTTCTGTACAAACTCCCTTTACACTGTATCACACATCCTTACTTTCGATAGCAGTTTAAAATGAATATAGCTAATTACCACATATCAAGTGGTCTCAAATGTCATTCCGGAACTCAAGTCAATAAAAGAAAATGATTCAAACCTCTTGAAGGGCAAAGGTATCAAGACAGGCATATCAGGAAAATATAAAGTGCAAACGATGTTGTGGAAGTGATCCCACAGGCCACTAATACCACCAAAGCCACATCATTAATGAGGTTATATACAGTCTGCATAGCCCTGCTCTCTCATCAGAACTTTGCCTGGTCTGCAATGTATTAAAATCCTTGCATAGCAGCAAGGTCAGTAAGGACCTTGTGTTCCCTAATGGCCACTCCCATTGGAATCTGCATCTTATTCTTTAAGAATAATAACAGTATAAATGAATTTGCTGCTGTAGCAATAGAAAAATCAGACAACACAGTTTATGTATACACCCCCAACGTTATACAAACAGCGCAATCTTGTGTAACCTTGTACCAATGTAACAGTAGATGCACCAGTGTAACAGGTGCATCTACCGTTACACCGGTGCAAGGTTACACAGGATTGCGCTGTAAAACTGTTACAGAATTTACAGAATGTAACATCTTTAAAAAGGGCTTCTTTCTTCAGTTTGTATGTTTTTAATTGTTAGTATTTCAAAAGAAAATTACTTTCAGATACACTTGCAACAATTGTTCATATAAGTCTCTAACCAATTCATTCAAAACTCCTAACAGTTGGTAGAATTATTGCAGGCCCCTAGAGAAAGCACATAATACAGTGTCAGCAGGGGACCAGAAAGTTCATTACCAAAACATTATAAAATAGTTGCTGAAATAATCTATACAAGCAACAGAAGAGTGAAGTGGTTTTTTTTAAAAAAAGCTTTGTGCAATTTCTGCTATCAAGTTTTATTTCCATATTTTAACTACCATAGCAATGTGTCCATAAAACAGAGACAATGAAATATCAGATCATATTCATGTTCACAGCAGTTTTACAACACAGAAATTGCTCTAGTCTTTAACATTATGTATTAAATTAACATTTTACATCTATGCAGGGAATTCCATATATCAAGCATTTTCGTTCAAAACACATTCAAAGTCAATAGTACAAGTACTCATCTCTAGTTTTGATAGGTGTACACAGGTTTAACTCAGAATGTTTACTCAACACAAAAATTTATTCTACATTGATATTCTTTAAATTGTGACATTGAAGTTCTACCAGGAAAAATCTTTTAACAGACCAAATGACTGAGTGAAAATATGTCCTCTTCCAATCAGCATTTACATTCCTCTTTTTGTACCGTAATTGTTGACTTAGTGTCAATGGTCAACAAGGCAGCTTCCCCCCCCCCAACTTTACAGCGCAATCCTGTCTATATTTTAAACCAGCAGAGTGAAAGCACATTTGTGGCACCTGGAGAGTAGGCAGCGCTGGCGCCGAGGCCGGCACTGCTCCACCCAGGCCAGATCTGACTGCATGCCCGCCAGGGAAGGCATGTTCCCTGATGCGCAGTGGAGAGGCGTGGGGATGGCGGAATGGGTTGTTCCAGGATGGGGGGTTGGTCAGCCAGGCCTAGGAAGGGGGAAGGACCAGCAGCGGTTTCTACGCTGAAATCCTATCCCCCTTCCCGGGCCTGGCAGCCATTACATGGGTCTATAGGACGCATCAGCAGAATAGCTGACACATATCCAAGTAGCCCCATCAGGGCAGCTGGGGCTTTACCCGGGGTAAAGGAGCAAACGTTCCCTTCCCCCGAGATGACCTCCCAGCTGCCTGTTTCGTGCCCTGGATGCAGCAGAAGCTGCACCAGCCTCACTGCATCACAGGGCGCGGAGTTAAGACAGGATTGGGCTGTAAGTCTTTTGGCTCCCCCGAGTCTTTCTTCCATGTCCATGAATGTAAAAAAACACCATCTTTTATTTGCTTGTGGTTCACCAAGATGGATTTACTCCTTACGGCATGTTTGCAACACCCGAGTCTAAAGTCTAGAGAGGACTGGGCTGTTAGTGTTATAAACGTCCTCTTTTCTCCAACATGTGTGCAATCTTCCTCTTGGAGGTCAAGACAAGATGTCATTTCTGATGTAAACAGAAGAATATTTTCTCTTTTACTGTTGCCATTAAATTGGGGATACTGTTTAAGGAGAGATATTTGGCTTGCTTCTCTTGAGGGAAAAAACTGTACATAAGAAATCATACTTATTTTCATGAAATGCTTTCCTAACAAATAACACTAAATTGATGTAGTATGGAAGTTTTCATGGCTTGGAACCATTTTCATTGAAACAGGATATATGGGTTTAAAAGCCATGTAAAAATTTTTTTTACTAAAAAGAGAAGTAAAAACACTTTTAAAATTGCCCGGAAAGAATTTTAAAGATTTTTTTCTGGGCAATTTTAAAAAGGTTTTTACTTCTCTTTTTAGTAAAAAAAAAATTTTTACATGGCTTTTAAACCCATATATCCTGTTTCATTGAAAACACTAAATTGCTTTTTATTTGATGTACCATTTGAAAATGACATCTGTACTTTCTTAAAAAGGTTTGAAACTCAAACTAAGTACCACTGGTTTTTTCCTTCAGCGTTTCTCTGTGCAGGCTAATATACTATTAAACACAGAGTATTATAGTATCAAATTGAATGTTGAAAAGATCATTCTATCCAAATTGTACCAGGACTATGTATCTTCCAGAGTTTGTATTCCATATCCAAATCTTGAGAGAGTTAAGTACTCTATGGTGGTATTATCCTAGAAGGAAGCTTCTTCCTTAGTTCAATTTGATATGTTGAACAACGAAGACATTGCTGTAATTACCAGAAATGTTCTTTATAACTACCGGTAGATGTTTTAAAAAACTGGAACGTTGGTTTGTTAACTTCTTACAGAGACAAAGTATGGCCTATTTTCTACAGAAGCTCCTTCCAGATGGCTGAATTAAGGTAGTGCCCAAGCCACATTACAAATGTGTCACACTGCCCCCCTCTGCCACAAACCACCTTGTCTGTTTTGAAAATTGAGATCCTTTAGGGTTCCTTTGTTGAAGCTCTTTGTTTCTGGTTTCCTGACTTGCATTTATAGCCAGAGATATGACAGTACAGCATGTGTGTGTATATCAATCATACACAAGTGATAATGCCTTTTAGACACTGTCCCTGAGATCTAGTCAGTTATTCTGGAGATCAGAAACACTGGCTCCCACTGTCCCTGGGATCTCAGTATCCCTAATAATTACAGTGTTTCTCCTACCCTCTTACTGCCAGTACACTATGATACCCTCTAGGTTCCTCCTGTTCCTGTGCAGAGGAAATGGCAGCAAAACCCAAGGAAGTCTGGGACATCTAGTTCTTCAGAGAATATACCACCACAAAGGGAGGCACACTGCTTTTGACTGACTACAACAAATTTCACAAGGCCTTACAAAATCACAATGCTCCATACAGATACAGACAAATAGGTTTGCATGAATCCCTCAACCATGATCTACACAGCTTCCATTTTTTTCCACATTGTAAGCAGAGGACAGGCCCCTTGGATTCTCCAGGTCCAAGTAGATGTTCATTTTGTTCTGTCCATGTTTGGTGACGAACTATACATTACCCAAGAGAGCCATAATCCCACCTCCCACTGCTTTAATTTTCCACCTGAGAGCCCCCAAATTAGATTGGAGTACTGTTTTTGGGGCAGGGTTGTTTAGCCTTTCCCCAGAACCATTTTTAAAAGATCGAAATCATTCACAAGTTGTCATTTGCCCCAGTGGTAAAAACACTTGCATTCCAGTAGGTTGGCCATGCTGGGGAAAACAAGAGCTTTTGGAGGTAGGTTGAGGAAAGACCACTTGGGAAAAAGGTTAAACACCCTTTCCCACAGTAACATTGCTCCAACCCAATTTGGGGACCCCATGGTGTCTCTTAAATGAAAACCAGTATATTGCAAACTCCTGCAGTAATGTGTTATTTTTAGTCCCTAACACAGATGTTACAGATATACTGAAAACCATAAAGACAGATTTATCCCATTCTCCTCCCTGCATTCAGCCCCTATCAAATTTTGACATCTAGACATGGCTGTGAAACAACACAGAGGCTCTTCAAGATCAACACCTGCGTAGTAGGGAGTAGGAATTTTCCCATAAGAAAAAAAAATCACTTAAAATGTTGCTTTTTTGTTATCCAAGTAATATGAGAGATTCTACAGCATGTTTCCTTTTCAGGACATTCTGATAATATCAAATGTTTCATAGTCACATGACATTCCTCCACCTGTTCATGCCTGGGGAAGACTGGCTAGATCTGCTCATATGCAGGAAAGTATTATGTGAACCGTAACTGAAATGAGCAGTTTCAGTTTTACTTCTAGTGTGGTAGAACTCGAGGAATCCATTTCTGTCGGGGAATACACATGGGGACTGATTGGTGTCATACAGCTATTACAAATATGGTGTCAAGAGTGAAATGTGATTAACCTACAATAAGCATGACATGCACATGATGTGGGTCATAATATTTACACTAAAAGTGGTATACAACCTATACCAAGGGTTGCCAAACTCCTTACCTTGCGACCCACTGAGTCATTTGCAGTAGATCTGTAGCCCACTGAGGCCAGGAGGCTGCAGCCTAAAATGGCGGACGACCAAGACGCAACTTCTAGGTCATCCGCCATTTTAGGTTGCAGCATCGGCAACCCTGCAACCCATCAGAAAATCGGGCTGGGAGCCACTTTTGGGTCACAACCAACTGTTTGGGAACCACTGACCTATTCTAATTTATAGTTGAGAATTCACAAACCGGTACAACATAGTGCCTACAACTGAACTATGGAGCCCCCACACTCTCACCTCAACCATGAATTTGTTAGGTGCATTAGGCAGGCTAGTCTCTCTAAGCCGTCACTCTACCATCTGCAAAATGGAATAATGTAGGTTAACGGGGCAAGAACATCCTTCAAGCATTAATCACTTGCATCAGACAGGATGGGGACTAAACTAGGAGGCACAGGTAGACCTCTCATTCCCCCTAAAGTCTCATTATAATTCTTCCACATGACTACTACCACCAGCACTATCATCATCAAAATAATCTAGTCAGATTATAAATCTAAACACACTCAATTAGGACTTGCACCAACATATCAATCAATAAAAAGGTAGGCAACTTTTGTTTTGTTTAGTTTCAAGGACAAATATATTCATTGCAAATACTAGGCAATCAAACATGTTTGGACAGCAGCATATTATACCAATGATCATCATTATTTAGCAGTATTAACATTACAGTGAAAAAACTTATTACAGTATAACAAGAAAAACGTATGCTTTCCAGTATAATATGATACCGGTACTTATAAAAATAATTCCTTGCAATTAAAGTTGGGCTGCCACAAATTTCAAGATAAGGGAGGAGTCAAGAACTCTGTGCAGCTCAATTTATTAGATTCAAGTATGTTTTTAGTCAGAACTAGAGTATAAAATGAGTAAATTCATCTATCATAACAAGTTATCTCAATTCCACTAGAAAGGAAAGCAATTCTCTTACCGAGTGAAGCTATTATTGTCTGTCTTCCTTACTTCTCTCTCCCCTCTCCAGCAAAAATCTCCAAGACACCACATGCACACGTTCAAATTGCTATACCAGTATCATGGTCATAAGTTTAATTTAGATGAGGTTTTCTTCTCAAAGTGCTATTCTCATATGCTATTAATTTTGGTATGAAATAAGTCACTAGACCAATATCATAAGAGTAGTGGGTTGCACAAATATCCTGGCACAAAGGAGAAGGATAATAGCAGACCAGTCACTAAACTGGAATTATCCCCTGAGCTAGAACAAACCAAAGAACATAGAGATGTTGCCTAAATTTCTAATTATCTGGTTTGGCAGGAGATGGGGGGGGGGCTTAATTTCTGAACAGCCATGGTTAGCGCTGGAAACAATTTGCAGGGGGAAATACTGTAAGGGTGGCATGTGCTAGTATGACAAGCTGAGAACTCTCAGAAAACAAAGTTTTGCCTCACATGCTCATTGAGAAAGCTCATAAATCACCCATTACTGTACCGGCAAATAAAGCAACATGCTTATTCTTTTTTTTTTTTAAAGCCTCTCAACTGAACATATCACCATCCATTTCAGCCAATATAATTCATTTAAGGTTGCCATGCAGCCAGATATTTATTGGCCCTTTCAATAAAACAAGTTTATCCTGTTGGCCAGTTGCCAGAATGCAAGAACAAAAATGGGGAAGATCCAGCTGACCATTCTTGCTCTTAGCCACATTTTCATGTCATCCCAGCACAAGCCTCTGCTCTAAAGGACCAAAAAGTAAGAACAGTGGATGTACAAATGCAGCAAAAACCAAGTTGTAAATGCGGCTTAGCTAGGCTGGCCGTATCCAAAAAGGGACAGGGTGCCTATACCTTTAACCATTGTAAGAAGAGGGAATTTGGGCAGGTGTAGCTTGTTGCACCCTTCCATGATGAGCTGCACCTGCCCAAATTTCAATGGTTACAGGTACAGGCACCCTGTCCCTTTAGGGATATGGTCAGCCTAGGCTTAGCCCCAACAGTCGCCTGATCTGCAGAAATCAGCAGATGAAGCTTTTCACAGCAGGGTGCTGGGCGCTGAGGCTCCTGGGGAGGGCACGGGCCTCCTTAACTTTTGGGTTGTTTTTTTTGTTTTTCCGGGGGTTTCTGGGGGTTTTTTTAGTTGTATATGGCTGTGTGTGTGCTTTTCCCCCCACTTAGCTTGTATCCGGAGGCTCTGGAGCCGATCCGGGGCTTGTATCAGTTTGACTTGCTCCGACGGAGCCTGCGACCGACGTTCTGCGCCTGCGCAAGTCTTCCTCCATTTGCGCAGGCGCAGAACGACAATTGGAAACTTCGTCGTTCTGTGCCTGCGCAAATCTTCCACGCAGTCTTCATGCAGGCACAGAACGACGAAGTTTCCAATTGTCGTTCTGCGCCTGTGCGAATGGAGGAAGACTTGCGCAGGCGCAGAACGTCGGTCGCAGGCTCCGTCAGAGCCACTCCTGTCGGAGCCGCTCCGATACAAGCTCACCGGAGTTCACGCGGGTCGCAGGCTCCGATACAAGCTCCGGATCGGCTCCGGAGCCTCTGGATACAAGCTAAGTGGGGAAAAAGCACACACACAGCCATATACAACTAAAAAAACCCAGAAAACCCCGGGGGCGATTTTTTATTTTTATTTTATTTTTTATTGGGGGGGGCTCCAAGGGTTGGGCGCACCAGGGCGCATCCCACTTAGCGACGTCTCTGAACTAATCCACCACTTGCAAGGTTATTCAACATTTTCATGATGGTTGAGGAAGACCTTAACTGGCTTCTCTGGGTGATGGAGAAAAGCCTATAACCACACACACACGCACGCACAAAATCACCTTGTTTTTCTCCTTTCTGCCTCTAATATGCATACATATAAAACAAAAAGCATCTGGCTTCCTATCCTGAATAAAATGAAAACTGCTCCGACGAACGAAGACCAGCTACCCCCTTGAGTCAGACGGAATGGGGTCAACCGCCTTTCTCCAACCGATGCTTCACTCTGCTGCATAAGCCAGCCTAGTACATCAAGAGGCTAACATCTCTGCAACTCTGTTGCCTGATACCTGATGAGGTCCCCAGTTTATGGACAAAACATTGTGTTTTTTCAACTGTTTCTTACGTGTTAGCATTTGTAAACAAATATTTCTTCATGGCTGTTAATCGTGTGAAGTTGGAATCAATTTGAAAAGCATACCATTGGGAACTCAAGAAAACACAATTAACCTAACATTACTGTTTGACTACATGCTTCTCAAACTAAAAGATTTTAAAGCGTTTTAAGCCTGACTAGTTTATTAGCATTCTAAAGATTTTGAATACATGCTGTAAAACATTTGGCAGTTCCTAGTACCCTGGAATACCAAATGGTAAAACTTGAAATACCTCAAAGCAGCCTTGGTTTAGAATTCATATTATTATGGATTTGTGTGCGTGCACCCAGTGCTTCTGACTCTAGCACCCAGTGGAATGAACACACGCATGTGCACGCACACACACACACACACACACACACACACACACACACACACACACACACACACACACACACTTTTAACTGAAGGTCCCTGATGGCCTTTGCCCATATTGCCATTCTTGTTGCTAGGATACATTTGAAAAGGATTCAACGGAAGGTTTGGACCATGATGAACTCAAAAGCAATATTGGTGATGCTGAAAATATGCTTCAGTTTCCCCATAGTTGAAACCAGCTTCCGTAAAACTACAAACACGTATTTAAGAAGGATGTTAATAAAACTGTACAACCCAGATCATTATGCTGCAAGATCTTTTAGGGTGGCCATGCTGCAGGTTTTACTTTCTTTAGAAGGGTGGTTTGCAATAATGTATGAGGGAGCTTTCTTGGTAGAAGCCCACACCCGCTGCCACTGTCTGCCTTAAGAAGCACAACAGGCTGGTAAACTTCAGCCGTCAACTGAACATTTGCCTCTTTCAGAAAGCTTCTGTTGCTTTATTATAAACACAGCAGTATATTGCTTACGCTGGCTCCAATTTGTGTCTGAGTGATAACTGCTGCTCATGTTTGTATTTTTTTATTGAACTGTTTTTAATTTCATACAGTGTAAGTCATCCTGGGTCTTAGGAGAAGGGAAGGATATACTTTTTTTTAAGTAATTGTTCATATATAGGCAGCTCCTGATTTATGCAGTGGTTAGTTCCCAGAAATCTGCATGTATATAAAAACACATTAAAAATATTTTTCCCATAGGAATGAAAGTAACTGGTATAGGTTAGGGGAAAGTCATCAGCACTCACACTAATGACATGTGGCTGTTGCCGCAGCACCGTGCAGGACGAAGCAGCGCCAGCAGCTCCCAACAAGCTCTCGAGCGTTCACTCAAGATCTTGGGGCCCGCAAGATGGCAGCGCCCTGAGAAACGGGATGGAGGAGGCCCAGCTGGGCATAAAAGGGGAGCAGGGAGGCCTCCAAGGGGAAGATTCTAGAACTCAGGAGGAGTCAGGGAAGCCTGGAGTCTGCCAGCCCAGGAGCTTCGCAAAGACTAAGCACATTTATTTAGCTTTTAATTGATGGCTTTAAGCGTTGGGCCTCCTCTACCTGTATACTGTATTTGCCGCTCTTTTCACTCTTTTGCAGATGCTACTATTTGTTTCAGTACTAGTGATATTTTGGAACAACTTGAGTTACACAGGTAAAAAGCTATGGCAGAATTTAAAAAAAAAAGATAAAAAAACAGACAACACAACTTCATTTACGAGTTCATTATGCACTACATAATGCGAGGCTGCTCTCTGCCTTATGCAGTGTGTCCGTAGACCGGGCTTGTGTAACACCATCCCGCTGCATGTGGGCTTGCTTGAAAATGCTCAATGGAATTTGAGCGAAACGTCACCTTTAAATATATGATTTTGTACATGTTTTACTTAAGATTTTAATGCTGATATATTGTATTTTAATATTACAATTTTTTTCACGGGAATGAACTTGTGTTGCCTGTTTATCATTTTTAAAACAATTTCTGCCATGGCTTTTTATCCGTGTAACTCAAATTGTTCCAAGATTGTTACTGGTCAAGAAAACTTTAAATCGTACTAGTGATATTATTTGTTAAATTGAATTTGCAGGTCATGATTGCTTCCACATATTGTTAATTATTATAATTAAATAAATAAACCTGGTGCCACAGATCAGGGTAACATGATAACACATGTGATATGTTTTGATGATTTAAAAGTGCTATACAGATTATTATTATTATTATATAAAAGAGGCAAACAATTCTGGTTAGGGATTAGTTCAGACAACCTGAGAAATACCTCTACTGATCCACCACCTGGCTACTACTTAAATGATTATGGAAGTCTCATACTATGAGAGGAGGTCAGTAATTCTCTAAACAGCTAAGCCACCGATGCTCAACTCAACAGTAGCTTAGAATTGTGGCTGCTTAATAAAAAAAAATGACTATGGTAGGATTGCAGTTTCTGCAAAAACGTCAAAATTTATCACAGTAATCCTTACAAAAAGCCTGTAGGATATGTCACAGTGTTGCCCTATATTGCAGATAGGAGGGCTGGGGGATTGCTATTTTTCTTTCTTTAAAAGTTTATACAAGAGAAAAGTAGAGCTAGGGCTTTTTATTCTTTTTTCAATAAAATTAGCATTTCATTAGTGCTAAAATGAAAACTATCTACATAAATGAGGAATCAGAGTCAAACATCAAACAGTACAATCAGTGCAATTATTCACACTTATTTAGTTTTCACTTCTTTGCTAAACACAATTTTAGAAAGCCACAAAATCAAGCTTTTTCAAAAGTAACACACACCATGCAATTATAGAAAAGGATAATACTATATCCCCTCTCACCTTGTGAATTTAATCAGGAGCTCCATGCTAAGAGCAAAGTATAATCTAATTTATTTCCATCTGTTACTCAAATGACATACGAATTATATTCTTTTAAAATCAATTCTGAAGATTTTTTCAGGGAAGTTGAAAAGTGAAAATATTCTCAGGTCCAATATTACAAAATGAAAGCAATACCCAGCTGACTGTCTCTTACAAGACTAAGTGTCCGAATTCGGACTCACCAGCTGTTCGGGCGGGGCTCCACCGTGCGTCTCACAACAGGCTGGTCTGCAGTGATGTGTTCCCCGCAGCACCATCTCAGTGGTGGGCACGTCCCCAGCTCTTGTGGGAGCACACCCAAACCCGCATGGTCCATGGCTGTCTGACTTGGCTGTCTGCCTGGCCAAGGGAGGCAGAGCCAGTGTGCAAGGGAGGGCTGACGCAGAGGCTGAGCTGAACACATGGTCCAGCAGGGGAGCAGCAGCCTCAGGAGGAACTAGCAGACCTGTGCTTATGCGTTTCTCGGGTTGGAGCCAGGAGGGATCGCCCAGGAAGGGACAGGGACCCAGGAAGACTATGTAAATCATGAGGAGGAAGCCAGAGTAACAGTGACCAGAGGGCCTGGCTCAGAGGCTACCTCTGGCTGACGAGGTCCTACCCCAGCCCAGACTGCTGAAGGAGCCACTCTGGACTACATGGTGGACAACAGGTGGAGCAACCCTCTTCCCATGCCATTTTCTGAGGTTCCCCGAAGGCACTCGCTCCCCCTTCCTACGTTCTGCCTTGGGGACAAGACTAGCAGCCAAGACCCCTTGAGGGAGACGGAGCTGCACCAGACACAATAAGGCCCTGCCTACCCTGGCGAAAGGGGTGGCCTTGCATTAAATGCGTGACTGAATTCGGCCAGGAGGATTTGGAAGAACGTGACAGCACATGAACGCTGATAAAAGTACAACACTCAAGGAGAAGAACTAGGAACCGAGGGCAGAAGAGCTAACTCTAGAACAGGCGTTCCCAACCTGTGGTCCGCGTACCCCTAGGGGTACGCGGACCGCAGGCCAGGGGTATGAGAGACTCTGCCCGTTATCAGCTGCCGCAATCAGCAGCTGAAAATAGGCAGCATTCACCTTTTTACTGGTTGTGGCGCAGGCGGGAGGACCTGCCTGCGCCGCAAACCCCCCCCCCCAAAAAAAAGACTACAAGCCTGCCATAGTCCCCGGTAGCATTTCCTACTTGATCTTCTGGTTGCCGCCATCTTGGATCTTGCGATATCCAAGATGGCGGCACCCAAATCTCACAAGGGCCTCATGTGCTCTCACAAGATTTGGGCATCACCATCTTGGATCTTGCGAGATCTCGCAAGATCCAAGATGGCGGTGACCAGAAGATCAAGTAGGAAATGCTACCAGGGACTAAGGCAGGCCTGTAGCCTTTTTTCGGTGTTGCGGCCTGCGCATCCTTGTCTGCGCCACATCCCGGAGGGAAAGGCTACAGCCCTGCCGAATCAGCAGGGCTGTAGCCTTTTTTCGGGGTTGCGACGCAGGCGCTCTAGAACTCAACCCTTAGCAGTTCAATTATTTTACAAGTTAGTCACAGACATGACAGCCATATAGCTAAAAGCTCTTGATTTTATTCTGTTAACCACCACAATGTAAAACATGTTTACTTATGACACTGTGGAAGCAATGTGAAAGTAAACTCCAGTTCTTTACTAGACATAACCCAACAATAGTGGAGAACTAGGATTTTATGTATCAACTCTATACATTTCTCAGGGTGCCTGTCAGACATTCTGATAAAGAAAAGCAATCAAAGTTTTCCCAGACTGCCTGACTTTTCAAAATTATTCAAATATGTAAGGCTAGTCTGAAAGAATAGCCAGAAAAAAATAAAGATATCCACTACATCAAAATAGATGCAAATATTAAGATTTAAAATGCAATTTTGGATCTTAAGAAAAAGCAAGCAAAGCCTGCTCTCAGAGATATGAAAATATGCTCAGAAGACAAGAGTGGCAGTTTGCATTATTCACACGGAAGTATCAAAAATGTATTTATCTGGAGTAAGTTACATAACTTTTTCTTCTTACACATTCCTCTTTCCCCATGCTCAAATCACTGTTGGGAAAGCATGAAAGGAAGAAGAGAAAGATCATGGGAATAAATCTAAGAGGCCCAGACACCAGATACTTTCATATCTATTTCCAGGATGTATCTTTGTTTTTAAGAACGTACTTGTTCACTGATCAATTCAATGGGTCAGTCCTCCATACTTTGAAAAGATTGTGTCTTCTAGCACTGAGATTGTTAAATAAGAAGGGTTCGACAACCCTGCACAAGCAGCGGGCAATATAACTAGTTAATATACAGTAGCTATTAGTACCTAAAGGGGGCAATAGAGCTAATTAGCTAGCTGGAGGGGTTACCAATCTTGTTTTTTTTTTCTTTTCAGCAAGTCTCCTTTAATATGCAGGTTGCTTCTCTGTCTCTTTCACTCTCCTATCCAATTATGTAAAGTTCATTCTAGCTATCCACACACTCAGTTCCCATGGATTCGCTTATCTGTGGGAATAAAAGTGTAGCTCACACAGGCCATTCTGAAGCTCTCTGCAGCCATCTTGAAGCTATCTGCGACAGCCATTTTGAAGCTATTTGCTGCATCCGCGGCCATTCTGAAACTGATCAATTACACTAGTAGTGCCCCAGAATGCCTTGCTAAAGCTCTCGGCAGCCATTTTGAAGCTCTCTGCAACCATACACTGCTGGCATCCTGACCAGGTAAGCTACCTCTCCTGCTAACCCCACTGATCCCAGAGGATCAATTATTTGGTATCTGGGGATTCAGCATCCACTGGGTTTTCCAGGAACCTAACCCCTGCAGATATCAAGAAGTGACTATAGTTCCTTCAATAAAGTGTTTTCCTTTCTTTATAACCACAAGCTTGTCTGTGATAGTCTTAACAGAGGTCTTCCCAAAAGAGCTGCATAAACCAGCTGTGACAACAGTAACGTTGGGCACCTTGTCGTCAATGCAGCCCTAAGAATTCCTCCTTAACAATAATTAAAGCACCGTACTGGGACATAGTTCTCATTATCTACCCAGTGTATGACTGCAGTTCCAACAGCAAAAAACAGGTTTTGCATTCTTTGTTTCTGTTAGTTTGCAGATCTCAGTCATGCAGAGGTAACTAAGCTGAAGTCATGCTGAAGCAGCATCCAGCATGAAGACAGATTAGTTATTTTTCAAATTAGAGCCACAATTTGGAGATACATGCACAAATTCATATGGGAATCATAGTGATGCAGCAGTCTGAATTGCTTAATTAAAACAAGACTTTAATGTCATTAGGCACCCCCTCCCTCATTCCCACTGAAGCCCTTGAGTTTTCCAAAAACCTGCTCAGAAGATCCTCGGGAACAGCGCAGGATACCATGTGAGGAATTGCAAAGTACAACTCCCACCCACAGCATCCTTTGTTAGTCCCCCAAGCCAACTTCCTCCTGCCCTTCAGCTAACCATAACGTTCTACAAAAGCAGCTTCAGGGTGCAAAAGAGATACTTTTGTGGGTCTTAGTTTGAGCAGATCCACCAAACTTCCTCTATTCAAGCAAGGCAATTCTCAGTTCAAGTAGCAAGTGGCAGCAACTGTCCCCCATTATCAGGAAGAGTGTGGGAGGGGGTCAAGAAGAATGATGAGTCTCACCTTCCCTCAATTTTTTTACAGAATTGTATTCGTACTATCCCTACAGGCTCCTAGTAAACCAATGCTTTTGCTCCACATTTCCAAAATACTGGAATACAAAAGAGGGTTCTGCTAACTTGTAAATAAGGGGGCAAAAAAAGTGTGTGCAAAGAGACAAAAAGTTTAAACTGCTTTCCGCCAAGTACTTCTGTCACATTGCGATTTTACTGCCTATTGAAAGTTGTCATTGGTAATAACCTCACAGCGTAATCCTGTGTAACTCTTACACTGATGCAAGAGTAGATTCACGAGTGTAAGTGCACTTGTGCCAGTGTAACTTGCTGTCCGTGCCAACGGACGCAGGATGTACACCAGCGTAACACCCCTTGGACACCGTGCATACGCAGTTCGGATGCAGGATGGACTCTAGCGCAACTCAGCCTGAACACCCCCGGAATGCCCCCTGCACTGGTGGAGTTGCGCCAACGTCAGTCCTGTGTCCCAACTGCACATGCACGGTGTCTGAGGGGGTTACGCTGGTGTACATCCTGCGTCCGTTGGCATACAGCAAGTTACACTGGCATAAGTGCACTTACACCGGTGGATCTACTGTTAAACGGTGCAAGAGTTATACAGGATTGCGCTGCCAGCTATAGAATAATATGTTTTTTTACCGCAAACTACTGAATTATTATTTTTCTAGTGTATTTACTTATATGCTCCAAACTGTAGTCATAACTTCTCTATATACAAAGGAACCAATCAGGCTAATCTTCTGTGGCAAAGAATATGATCATGGTAGTAAATGAAAACCTTCAAAAGGCACCCAGACAGCTTGATTTGGAATTAACTACTCAAAATAATAATCTTTGAAATATTTAAGAGGAATGTTTCTTCTAATCTTGTTCTTTATCGTTTCCTTGTTGGAAATTGCTGCTGAAATCAAGCACCCTAATTAAAAGGCACTTGTCTCACCCCAGCCTAATATTTAAGAACATGATCTGAAACTTATTGCCACAGTAATGCAAATCAAACCCTGTTCTACAGGATTTGTATTTTTAAGTTCTATACTGTTTCTACCATTACAGAAGAAGGCTGTACGATTGCAATGTAATTGCTGAGTACCTTATTATTATAATTAGGTTGCTTTGTTTGGAAAATGTGACCAATTTTATTGTGTTTTAAAGGGCCATGGTAAGAATGAGGTTTTTTCTTATTAGCTGAAGGAAGAGAATGTTAGATCAGAGAAGCAACAAGATATACAAAGAGACAGAATACCGATATCTGTAAAGAGCAACAAGACTCAGTATCACACTCCTTTTGAAAATTTAGCATGTTAAAACTGATCACACTGCACAATGAAGCACCCAGATTACCAATTACACATTTAACGTTTCACTATGTCTACGGCAGGGGTTCTCAACCACTTCGGCCAAACGCTGGTGATACTGGTACTCGGACCTCTGAACCACAGAACCCCACTCCTACACGGCACTTTCAGCGGTGCGTTTTTGCTCCAGAGAGGCTCCTGCCTTTGGCGGAACTTCTCAGGAATGCTGAGAAATGTCCTCCCACCCGCCCAGAGCCTCCTACCTGCATTTTCTGGCTTCAGAAAACCTGAAAACCCAGAAGTAACTGACGATGATGTCATTGCCAATCACTTCCGGTGGGAGAGTGCCGCCGGAGGTGGTACTCGACTGGGACAGGGTTGGGAACCCCTGGTCTACGGTGTAAGTTTTGTTAACTCATATTGTGTACTAGAACAGGAAAGAGGGGTTCGATAAGCATGCAAAGACAGTCTCCGAACAGAGAATGTAAAGGTTCCCTGAGAAATCTTATAAGAGTTTGAACAGAACAGCTAAAGCTCTTTTTTTTATTCTGACCACCATCTTGGTACATCTTGATTAACATGCATGCTGCCTCACCCCCCTGAAGGCTGACCTCCCCACTGCCACGGCCAGGGCTTGTCGCCACCATCATGGTGATCTAGGGCACCACTTTAGTTTTGCCCTATAGGAATGAATGGTCATCTTTCACTAATACATGTGAAAGTGTACATTCCAGGGAGGTTCTGACATGTGGCCAAACCCCCTCTCTGTCCCGTAGTTTTCAAAGAAAGGGCTGAGAAAAAACTGTTTAGCTAGCTCCAGAGAACTCAATAGAAGTGATTAAAATCAAGCACTTTTTATCTGCACAGCCACCTCCACCTCCATCTACATAATCCTCCACTGGGATCCATTTCTTAGTGCCGATTTATAGATGCATGTGTAGCACTTAATTTCTCTACCCTTGATTTCTGTACATGTAATAACTGACAGCAGAATGTGTGAACTGACACCATTTAAAAGCATTCTGTTTGAGGTGATCTGAGAAGACTGCAAGATCTGTATGCGTGTGGTTCTAGTTCAGTGAGGGTCCATTCACACAACCACCATATGACTTCTTGCATGCTATGTTATGGACATGCATGCATAAACTATCCCTTGGTTATGATAGGATGCATAGTTATTATTATACACAGAGAATAGATGGTGAATATTATACACAGAGCCAGGATGGTGTAGTGGTTTGGGAGTCGGACTTAGACCTAGAAGATCCAGGTTCAAATCCCCGCTCAGCCACGAAGCTTCCTGGGTGACCTTGAGCCAGTCTCTATCTCTCAGCCCCACCTACCTCACAGGGTTGTTGTGAGGACAAAAGGAGGGGAGGAAATATGTACACCACTCTGAGCTCCTTGGAGGAAGGGTGGTATAAAAAAATGTGATAAAGATTGAAATACACTTTGCAGTGCCTACATAACACATGAAAGATTAATCATATATAAGAAAGCTTAAACATCAAAGTGCTACATTATTTGAGTCCACTTTGTGCTAAAAAAAATTAGACCTTTCAGGAATGTCCGTTTGTAACCATTTCTAAACAAGTCAATTTAAGTCAAAAAGCTTTTTGAGTAGACATTGTATGGAAAGTAGTTGTGTGTTGTCCAAATTGTTATTTCAATTTAATCATCTGTTGGCACGCTTTTTCAAGGATGTTAAGACGATAGTTATTTCTAAACAATCTCACTATGCTACAAGTTCCAAGGCTACTGGGAAAACCGAGTTCCACTGTCACAGCAACAAACGCAAGATACTATGAAGCACAGCATCTTTTAAATAAAATATGAATAAAGATATTGTATAGTAATTTCTGAAGTGATCTACTTTTACCGCTGAAACAACTAATTCAGTTTAGTAGTAATAAATGCCAACTTTCTAAAATCTTTCCCTTTTAGAACCCTGATTCTTCACTTGTGTGAAAGACACTAATATTTAAAAGCATAATTCAATTCATAATCCAGATCACCGGCGTTACAAAAAATACAAAGAAAAACCTCTGAACACAATGCGGCGAGTTTTGGTTCCACTCTTTAAAAACTGATGTGCAGTCAAAATAATTATTTAGCATATTGACATTGTTCCTATTCCAAACTAAGCTGCAAATTCATATATACTGTAGTTAAATACACCAAAAATGGTTATGCACAGAGCTGCATAACATTCACTAGCATACGTATGACACAATCAAAAGTGCAACTGAGAGCTCCAGCTCCATGCAAATTATGATAAATTCTTCAAAAACACTGGTGGTGCTAAGATGTTACTCTGAACCACTGGCGTCACTGCAGGGGGCGGAGCTCTAAGTTCCGCCGCGATCCGACCCTCCGTTACACGGGTGAATGAAGCGGCCCCACCCCCTCACCTTCGAAACCATTCAAGGCGGTGAAAACCAAAGGCAAGGGGGCGGGGCCACTTCGTTCACCTGTGTAACGGAGGGTCGGATCGCGGCGGAACTTAGAGCTCCACCCCCCCTGCAGTGACGCCAGTGCTCTGAATTTGCACCACTGCATAGTGAGATCAGGAGCAGTCCTAGGGCTCATACACTTCTGGGCATTCACAATACATCAGGGTTGCCAGCTCTGACTGAAACTATTCCTGGAGATTCCCCTCCCCCCCCCACACACAATATGTCATGTTAAAAATTCCTGGGGTCCTGTTAAAATCTCCAATATCTTAGAGATCTTAGGGATTAGCTGCTAATCCCTGGTAACCTGTATTTACAACCCCTTATTTCTTATGATGGAAATTTCTGTTTAAGTCCAAGTTTTCCCGTCCCTAACTCCGACTTATAAAGAAGACCCCCTGTATGCATTTCACCACTATGGGCATGAATAAGTCTAGCTCCTGTCTTATTATGGAAAGCACATAGAAATGACCAATACAAGTCAAGATTAATTTGCAGATCCCAAAAGCCAACAGATGAGCTCCGTAAAAAATTCATTGTGCTAGCTGGAAGAAACTAACTTATTTCTTAGTACCAGGATTGGGAGCCTCACACAGCAAAATACTTTGCAAACAATATTAGCAAGAGATCAAAAAGTCACTGAAAAATTCTACATGTTAACACTGCAGTTGAAGAACAAAACCACAACAGCAGTCAAGGTAACTCTTAAGTAGCAGCGCAACTCTTAAGTAGCAATGCACCTCCTAACATCTACAAATCAGGCAATTACAATAAGGCTGGAATACAAGCATTCAGTTAATGCTGAAGCAACATGTTTCAACTGCTTTGTGACCAAAATTGTGTTGTCAAATTCTATCAAATCAAGCAGCTGCTATTTGGGGTGGTCAAACTTAATCCCCCAAAGATTGCCTCTATAATTCCCTTTTAAACAATCACACAAGAGATTTTGAATATTTGATATCTCGATTATACAGATATGCAGCTTGGAGCAGTGCATTTATTTTTATTGGATAATGTTAATCAGTGCAAGTGGCTGATCTTGCAGAGAAAGGAAAGAATTAGCCTCTCTCTGTTTAAATTAAGGGAACCTTTTATTAATTTCATTTGCAATTCTAAGGGCAACTATAAATTTATTATGTTAAAATATGGAATGGAGTCAGATATTTACATATGTTTATTTCTTATGAAAAAGATACCAATCGAACTATAAGGGCCAAAGGGCCAAAACAGGAAGCACAAGTATGCTCCGAGGAATAAGCAATAAGGAAAATCTACTTAGATTAAAGACTTTTTCAACACAACATGTTTAAAGGAAAAACCTTCATTTTTACCAATTTTCCATCACCATCACCAGATATGTTTTCACCAGTTGAGGGAAGAACATTTCTTGATCAGATAATAAAAAATATTGGTCCCACGACACAAACATCTCAATTGGAAGTGGTTGATAGCTTTTTGATTAAAGAATTATTTGCTATGCTGTTTTTGCTTTTGGGGTTTTGTTTTGTTAAATTGGAGGCTGTAAAAGAGAGAATCCAATTTAATTTTGTTAACTTGAGTTGAAGTGTCATTTTAACAAGTTGGAAATTGTTTTGTTCCTTACTACTTGTATCAGTTTATTGCAAAGGCATGCACACAACACACGTGTAAACTTAAACAAGAGAATTTTTAAAATTTCCAGTTAGTCCAAATTACAGCTCAATCACCATGTCCACTGTGAGGAAGAAAATATGCAAAATATACTGTAATACAGTATCTGAAGTGAGGCCTCATGAGTATTGGTATTTACTATTCATACCTAAAGGCAAGATTTCTAACTCAAGTTTGCTATACTCAACCCCACCCCCAATGAAACACTAAGATTTTCACCAACAAATTCTAGCACCAAGACCAAAAAGAGAAAAGCATAATAGCAGTACTTCTCAGAAAAGAAAGCTAAAAGAAAAACCTAGAGATACAAGGATACCAAACATCAGTTTTGAGGATTCAAGCATCAGTGTTACAATTAATGTGTGAATATTTCAGAGAAGCTACAAGGCCTCCTTAAAACTTATAATTTTCCCTATCGTATGTTACACCTACATCAGTAGTTCTCAAAATTGGTGGTTCACAACCCACCAGGAGAACTGGAATTGGCCGCCACCCCCTTAAAGGGGTGGCGATGTGGAAAAAAAAGAGTTGTTCCTTACCAGAGGTTGTGCTAACCCTCAGGAGGGTGTAGGAGGCACAGCCCCTTCTGCAGGACTCCCCGCGCTTCAGATTGGCTCCCTGAAGGGCCAGCGCAACCCTCGGTAAATTAAAAAACCTTTTCCTTGCAGTGGCGTGATCCCAGAAGCGCCGCTGTCGGCCTACCCCCCACTGGAACTTACGACGTCCCCAACTCGTGGGGAGAACTTTGAGAACAGCTGACCTACAAATTATGTTAAGTCACTATAGAGTTTTTCATGCAGGACATTCACTCCATATGCAAAAAATAAGATTTTGTACAGTCTGACAAAATTCCAAGGCAGGAATGAAACGTTGGGATTTGGAACTAAAAGACTTTTAATTCTGCCTGTTACTGGAAATCTTTATGTATGTGTCCTAGGGTATGTGCTTGAAGAAATCAACAAGTTTAAAGTATTTTATTCCTTTAATCTCAAATAATACATGGCTGAAAAACCCATATTTCCTGTTTCATTGAAAACTGTACCCAGCCATGAGAATCTCCATACTACTTTAATACAATACTTATAATTAATGTTCCTACCATGCACCTGGTAACAAAACTCTCAAGGCCTGCATTTTTATTTAAACAGAAGAATCATAAACAAATTATACAGCCGAACAAAAAAGATTTGTTTTCTTATACTTCGGAAGTTAGATCTATTCTTGGGTATATTTGGGGCGCTGATTCCAAAAATGGCATTTGTTTTGCTCTATCAGCTCTAGGTTTGGCGATACAGCATAGCCACCTTATATGCCAATTCAAGCAGCTTCCTCATGAGAAAGCCATGGTGTCAGCTTCCTCCCAAGGAAGCTGCTTGAATCAGCATATAAGGTAGCTATGCCTATCTCCAAAACTACAGCTGATAGGGTAAAAGAAATGCCATTTTTGGAATCAGCACACCCAAATATACCCAAGAATAGGTCTAACTTTTAAGGCACCAAAATGTGTGTTATTCATTTAATTTAAAGAAAAGCGTCTCTGAAGGCACATGATACAGCTACCTTGCTAACGTTAAGCAAGTCTAAGTCTGGTCAGTGCCTGGGAACCATGTGTATAATGCCTTGAGTTCCATGATAGAAGGATGGTGGGGTTTAAATACAATAAATAAATTCTTTAAAAGCAATGTTTCAACTTTTCTTCTAGGCCAGTGTTTCTCAAACAGGTGGGTCACAACCCACCAGAAGAACCGCTGCTTCTCGTTGGCCCCTTAAGGGGCAGGGACAGCAGTGGCAGTGATCCCAGGGCTTGCGCCACCACCAGGGGGAATAGTGATCATCCTTCCTTTACCGGGGGTCCTGATGGCTTTCAGAGGGTACAGGCAGACCTGCGGACCCTTCCTCAGTCCTCCCCGAGCATTAGATTTCCGTGGCAATCTAATGCTCGGGGAGGACTAACGCTTGGGGAGTCTTGCGGAGGGGTCCGCAGGCCTCCCCACACCCTCCGGAAGCCGTCAGGACCTCTGGTAAGGTAAGCACAACCACTTTTCCCCCTGGTGGAAGCGCAATCCCCAGGATCTCTGCCGCCGCTATCCCCACCCCGCAAAGACTCCCTGCGAAGCAGGGAGAACTTTGAGAACCAATGTTCTAGGCAATCCTATGTACTTACCTGGGAATAAGCACCACTGATCAGTGACCATTTACTTCTGAGTAAACATGCACAGAATTGGGTTAACAGTTTTAAGAAACAATTTTGACATCCACCTTTTTATTTTAGGTATCTATTAAAATTCTGTAACAAGTATGTTTATTACACTGCTGCTACCCAGTCATCACCTGATTTTGCTAACAAACATACAAAGGACCAGGAGTTCAGTCCTACCTGCACCGACTTCTTTTTCTTCTTCTTCGATATTATTCTTGATACTATCATATTCTTCATCTATTGATTGATTACCCCGCATCCGAGACAGAATTCTTCGTGCTTTTTGAGTCTGTCCTTTCTGAATAAGCCAGCGGGGACTTTCAGGAAGAAAAAGGAAGCCAAGAAACTGTATTACAGCTGGAACGGCTGAAAGACCCAGCATATACCTAAAAAAAAATCCAAACAAGAACTCTTTAACACGGGTTTATCAAAATTTTCTTTACAAAGATCAGCAAGGGTTTAAGGCCTTAGCCACTTTCTGAACTCACCCTGCCTCTCCCTAAATAAGGAGATAGGGTAGCAGTAGCACAGAATTTTTATTTATGATTTCTATATCAGCAATTCCAAAGAACAGGGCTGGCCCATGAGGTTGGCTGAAGGGCTCACTTTAAACAGCAAGCTAGAGGAGTGGTGAACTGATGAGGGGTGCCCGGCATACTGCAACTGCTCACGGCATCTGCCCACGATTTACCCCCTTAATCCCCCTCTTAGGGGCCCTGCCCTTAGCTCATGTACACTGTGTTTATCAACTGTGTCCAACTGGCCTGAGAGTTTATTGGAGCATTGACTACAGCCAAAAGTAACTGTAGGCAACTCTTGAAAGTTTTATCACAATTCTATTAAGTAAAAAAAAAAAAGTACATGCACTCAACCAATATAGCTAGACTGTCTTTAAAATATCTCCCCACAGAAAGCAACTAGATGAGAACCACGGTGGACCAACTGTGATGCTATTGCATCATACACCCTGGAGGGGAATTGCTGTCATGTATACTTAAGCTTCTCAAGTTACCATAAAGTTCCATACAAAATGGAAACCTTAAATCAGGGGTGCACAACATACGGCCCGTGGGCCGCTTGCGGTCCCAAAGGTTTTCTGGCTACAGCAGCAACATCGTTTCTTTGTTGGGCCGCTCTAGCCAAGCACTTCCCATAACTCTGCCGCTTCTGTAACACGGCTGGAAGCTTTGGACGATTCCGAAGCTTCCAGCTGCGTTACAGAAGCGACGGAGTTATGGGAAGTGCTTGGCTAGAGCGGCCCGACAAAGAAACGATGTTGCCGCTCTAGCCAAGCACTTCCCATAACTCCGTTGCTTCTGTAATGTGGCTGGAAGAGAGTCATTTCCCCGAGCAGAGAGTCGACGTGCATCTGCCCACCCGCTGCAAAAGAGCTCCTCTCTCGCACAAAAGCCAGCACGCTGTCGAGTTCGTTCACATGGCAGTCACATCCGCAGCGGGGAGCGACGCTGGGGCTTTATAGAGTGATGAGAGAACAGACGTCAAAACAGCCTTATGAATATTGATGCGGAGGCTAGGCTGCTTTCGTACAGAAGGAAGCAAGTTGGCTGCCCTTTAGGATTGATTAGAAGGGAGACCAGGCGGCTTTGGCTGGATTCGGCGAGGCTTGCGGGACTGCTGGAAAGAGGTCAGAGCGCCTGCCTGCCTGCCTGCCTGCCCACCCTCTCTCTCTCTCTCTCTCTCTCTCCCCCCCCCTCCCTCCCTCGGGGCTGTTTTCTACTCTCCTCTCTCCCACCTCGGGGTGTCCAGCGGGTTGAAGTTTGTCACTGTTAGGGTAAGAGTTGCTTGCCAAACATTCTTAATTGTAAGATTCTTAATTGCAGATGAAAAATACTGATGTACAGCAATAAAATGAGCTGGTCTCTGCCCCGAGGGCTTGCAGTTAAAAAAAGGATAGAGACAAAAAGTTGGAGGGAAAGAGAAAGCTTTAACAAAAGAGCTAAACTTTAGTTATAATTTTATGAATAAATGAATTGATAAATGAATTAATTAGCAGATGAATGTTTAATAATCAAATACATAATATAAATATAAGTAAATATCTTTATTAATATGTTGTATTTCCAGAGATTTTCTGGCTCATGGATACGCCCCTTGTGATGTCACTTCCTCATGGTTCCTTGCCATGCCCCCTGCGACACCTATCTGCGGCCCCGAAGAAGTTTAGTCTATTCATTTCGGCCCCTACCTACTGCCAAGTTGTGCACCCCTGCCTTAAATGTATACAGTACTTATGCAGCAAATACAACATGTTAGGCAACATCTGAGGTTGAAAATTATAATGGAGGCAAGTTAAAAAAAGTGAGAGCCACAAAATGTAGCAAAATGTGGATGTGAAGAAAATGTATAAATGACTGGCTTTCGAGCAGGGGATACCTTTACCCGAGTTATTTATAAAGTTTTATAGGATTTGGGTTCAAAAGGCGTCTTGCTAAAAAAAAAAAAAAGCACTTCCACTCACACAAGACAGTCCCCGGATTTTTTGCCAGTTCCCCCTACTACTGCAGTCATCAAGGTCCAATCCCACAAGGTTAAGAAAGATCTCCGATACCAATGGTGGCCAACCCGTGGCATGCCATGTGCCACATTTTATGTAGATAATCTTGAGCGTGCCATTTAAATAAATAATTAAATATTTCTAAGGCAATGAAAATATTGAAAACACAGTGACAGCGCCAGAAGAATGAGGTGCAGTGGGGTGCAGAGACCTCCTCTAGTGCCACAGGCTTAGAAAGGCGCGCTAGGGTCAAGAAAGAGAGAGAGACTTCAGTGCTCAGCTCGGGCAGGAATGCATCAGGTCTGGCCCGTGCGAGACCCAGACCGGAGGCTCCCCCCGCTCACCTCAAGCCGCCGTGCGTCGCTCTTCCGACCTAGGCCTGCAGCCCGTTCCGAGCTGCTGGCCTTGGTCAGAGGAGCGACACGCGGTGGCGGCCTCAGAAGTTACTAGGCCAGCAGCTAGGCCCATTCCGAGCTGCCGGCCTACTCACCTCTGAGGCCGCCGACGCACGTCACCTTGGTGCTTCCTCCTTGTCTGGTCGACTCCTGAAAGCGCACATGCTCAGAACGCCGGCGTTCTACGCATGTGTGCTTTCAGAAGGAGTCGAGCAGCCGGACAAGGAGGAAGCGCTAAGGTGACGTAGGCGGGCAGCTCAGAACGGGCCTAGCTGCCGGCCTAGTCACCTCTGAGGCCGCCACTGCACGTCGCTCCTCTGACCTAGGCCGGCAGCTCAGAACGGGCCGAGCTGCCTGCCTAGGTCCGAGGAGTAACGCGCAGCGGCAGCGGCCTCAGAGGTGACTAGGCCGGCAGCTAGGCCCGTTCCGAGCTGCCTGCCTAGGTCGGAGAAGCGACGCGCAGGGCCTGAGGCGGCCTCAAAGGTAAGGAGACTGATGGGGAGGCACACGCGCGGAAAAGAGGTGAGGGTCCCCCAATTCGCACTGGGGGGATTTCGGCCGGCCTAATGGCCGGCCCGCAACTAATTTTCCTAATGGGAAAACGGCCCTCCACGGCAAATAGGTTCCCCACCCCTGTCCTATACCCAGAAACAGACTGGGGGAGCACCAGGAGCTGCAACGGAAACGAGGGATCAGTAAAGCCTCATCACCTCAACAAAACGCTGCTTGCCCTCCTCTAGATTTGGAGGAGCATCAGTGGAAGTTTTCCTCCTCCTCAAGATTATTCAAAGAGGGAGCTAAAATTTCACACTTGAGAATGATATTGGCTTGGATCAGAAATATGCCCTTCTACTAATAGATATGAAGATGATACTGGCTTCTTTTGCACATGGAAGAGCCATTTATGACTTAGTGGAAAGTCAGTGTTCCCAAAAACAGAGGGGCACTTCCATGTGCACAGGCTCTGGCTGAGACCTTTAATGATTCATTAGAGTTCAGGGGCTACAGCCTATATTTTCCTTAGAGAGCACATTTCTTGTACAGCAATAAAATTGTCAATACTTTGTTGTTCTGCACTGCAAGAAAATTAGTGCTTGCTCCAGCATTCACAAAACAAACAAAAACACACCATTATTTCCTCCTTCCATTCACTCTTCTTTGGATCCAAGCTGCAGCCACTAGTTTGTTATTGCAACTTCATGTTTACTCTAAAACAAATCCAAAATTCATACCAACCTCCATCCACCTTTTGGAAGATAGCTGAAGGCTCCATCCACAACACTTGCAAAAAACTGCCCTCCTGTGATGAAGAGTGTATTTATAGTAACTAATCTGCCTCTTAGATGGGGTGGAGCAACTTCTGCAATGTATACGGGGACGGTCATAGAAGCAATACCTACAAGAAATAAAATTAAATTAAAATTAGTATACTTATGCAGTGCTGTAACGTATAAGCCATCTTTCTGTATACATCTTCCTCAAATTACAAACAATAAAACTATCAAAACAGACCTTTCCTTAAGAATACAACACATCCTTGATATAATCAGAGTTATTCAATACTCATGACATTCCAAGCTCAGAAAAAGAGCACGTTTTTTTTAAAACAGAGACCTTCTAGTGCTGTTTGTAAATATACCCCGTATTTTTTGCTCCATAGGACGCATCGGACCATAGGATGCATGCATCCTATGGATCAAAAAATAGGGGAAAAAAGGTTTTTTAAATAAAAATATTTTTTTAAAAAATGTAAAGAAAAAATACTTACCGGGGCTTCGGGGAGGCCTGCAGAGGCTCGCGCAGGCCTCCCCGATCTTCATTTCGGCAAAAAACGGCCATTTTCAGTCACTTCCGGTTTTCACGAAAACCGGAAATGGCTGAAAATGGCCGGTTTTTTGACGAAAGGAAGATCGGGGAGGCCTGCGCGAGCTTCTGCAGGCCTCCCAAAGCCCCGGTAAGTATTTTTTCTTTACATTTTTGTATTCGTTCCATAAGACGCAGAGTTTTTCCCCCTTTTTGGGGGGGGAAGTGTGTCTTATGGAACGAAAAATACGGTACGTATTAACAACACACCTGAAATTGAAAAATATGGTTATAAGCCTGTGAATGTAAATAGAAAGTTGCATAGCAAGCTGAAAATTTTCAGTTAAGGTACACTGCCAGAAAGTAAGCAAATGGTAGCTGAAGGTGTGGGATGCAGCACATACATTCTTACATTCAGACATACAAAATAAGCATAAAATATAGTGCACCTATCATCTACTGACTATGTGAGTACTCTTTCTGGGACTCGGGGAAAGTAAAAAAGAAATCTCAGGCCACTGTCAACCACAGGTGCAGTTCAGCGAGTCCTTGATACTTGTATATTTCCTCTGATGTCAACTAAACTTTTTAGTACTGGGATGCTTTTTTTTTTAATGACACTATCAGGACCTACCTAGCTTTACTTTTTAAAAAAGGTGATCTAGAAACAATATATTTATTTACTTACAAGTAATATTTTATTTGCAAAAAATTCAATCCATTTCTTGTAATGAGGCAGCCCTAATTAATAGCCTTAAGGGGCTTAATTATGGGACCAAGCCCTCACCTACCCCCACTACCTGTCATTGATGGACTTGGAAAAAAACCCACCAGAAAAAAAGACCTCAAACATTTATCTCCCTATATTTACACAAGCTTGCAAACTGCAGGAGCTCAGTTATTTGCTATTAGCAGCAATCCAATTTCTGAATAGCCTCAGGGCTTGAGGTAATTACTTATCTGATCAGTTATCTGATTAGTTATCCATCACCTATGTTTTCATTGGAGGCTCTGAGGGACCCACCAGAAATCGGGTAGCAACCCACAGTTTGAGAAATGCTGAACTAGATAACTGAACTGAAAGTGCAAGCTTAGTCATGATTGCTTAGCAGGAAGCCCTACTGATTTTAATGAAACCTACTCCTAGGTCAATGTGTATAGAATTTGAGTCCAAGAGGCTTAATAGGCTTAAAAACAATTTACGGTAAGAACTGGAGTCTTACCAGATTTCTAAAGCCATTTAAGCAAAAGTAACCTGCCTGGTTTATGCGGATTTTTTTTATAATGTGGTTTTTCCAACACGTGCATCAGAATCCACCTAGTATTTAAATTAATCCCCTTCCGCCTCCAAATATATTTAGACTATAATTATTATATGTCAGTCTTTAAAACTAGCTATTCCACAAAGAACTCACTCATATCAAGTCAAATGCTGCTATCATCCCCTGGCCACAAACACAGTTTTAGATATTTCTATTTTGGCTGGCCCTTACCCAGAAAGCACATCTTGTTTAATAGGAATAAAAATCTTACAGCACTATTGAAAAAATACTTCAAAAAAAAAAAAAGGAGTTAAGTATCAATGTGCAGTTTTTAAAGAATTGTGTAAGACAATGACTGTAACAGTATGTAAGAACACAATTTTGAAAAGTTCAGATACTTGCAGATAAAGCCCCTGGAGAAAAATAGACATAGTTGATAATTTGAAAATATTGAAACCGTAACTGTTTCAAGAGACAGTAGCATGAGCTAAATGACATTACTCAGGAATTAACATCACAGATGTGTTGGTATTAGCATGCTTCGAACACAGCATGCCCTAATATCCATTTCTAACAAGTTTAATATTACATTGGTTTATAAGTTTGTCATATCCAGCATAAAGAACTTTTCCACAAGGTCAGGCTCAAGACACAAGCAGCCCAATCCTACCTAACTTTGCAGCACCCATGCAGCTGTGCCAACGGGGTGCATGCTGCGCCCCGCGGTGGGGGGGGGCAGTCAAGGAGGCCTCCTCAAGGTAAGGGAACCTTTGATCCCTTACCTCAGGGCTGCACTGAGGCCACATCAGTGTTTGAACGGTTAGGGTTGGGCAATAAGGCGTGAGGCATGTCAAAACAACATTGCCTCTTACACATATTAACTGAAGCAATCTTCTTGCATCATATCAAGTAGTACCACATTAACTAAGGTAATCGAGGAACATTCCTAACAAAAAAAAAGCTGGCTGGGACATACCGGTAATTATCCCAGTGTTTCATAACAGGGTGTTTTAATTACACTTTTGACATTTTCTGATAAGCTTCTGTTGGTCACATTTTTGGCAGACAATATCTGAAAGAGGATACAATGTATAGGTGTTTATATGCAAAATGCCAGATGCTTCTGAGCCAAGAGGAGGGAGCAGCAGCGCTTGGCTGCAAAAGAGAACACAGTCACAGAAACCTGGTGGAATGGGGAGACCCAGTGGGATCATATGGTTATTCCAGGAGATGCAACAGGGCACTCCTACCTAACATGAAAGTGTATTCTGTGTTCTGGTATTTGCCAGAACTGCCTCAGTTGCTGATCTCTAAAAAGGAGTGTATGTCAAACAGTGAGGCTAGATAATGGTACAGTACAGCTCAAGTAGTTCAAACCACTTGTTGCAAGGATGATGGGCAGCTGTTAAAAAAGCAGTAGCGTCAATTTGGAATTTTCTCTGGTGTAGGTTACATTGTTCTTAGATCCCATGGTTACCAGGTCTGGCCCAAGCCCCCAACCCTGGAGAATTCTCTACATCCAAACGTCCCCCTCCACAGCTTAACGAGCTTCTCTCACACCCACATTCTCTTGTTTGTCAGCAAACTTTAACCTCCCTTCCCCAGCAGTGCCTCTGCCCTGCCTCCCATTCCTTGTCTTTTCAAAAGGCACAGAATGGAGAAGAGAGCATTGAGTAGAGTGGGAGCCTAGAGCGTTTCAGAAGTCAGGAAGGAGCAGTGGCAGCTGCACTTCTGGGTAAGGAAGGGAGTGGCTGCCTAATGGCATGGCAATGTAGCGGGTGAGGCATGCCCCCACCACTTCCAGCCATCTGTGATGGACACATCACCATGCTTCATTAGCAAACTGGCCATGATTTTTCCACTTACATAATCCCAAGTACTTTTTTTCTGCCTGAATTGACGTATCTCAACAACTTCTTCAGTATAGTCCATACCAACTGCTTCATGTGCAACTGTTTCTGACAAGATGCCCTGCAGAACCGAAGGGGTTTTTCTCACATAGAAACCCCTTTTTGTTGTTTCAAAAGTCCTTTATTTCCTTGCATATAAAGTTTGTGTATCACAAGTAAAAACACAACACCAGTGAACACTTTTCACTTATGTGCAAGGTATCTTTGATTGACTAAGACTATGCTTCTGTCATTTTTCTTCTTTACAACAGTAATCCTGGTGACTTGATTCTCAATTTACGTATGTTCACAAATTTTTCTGTTATGCGCTGTGGATTTAAAGCTATAATGAAAAAGCCCAATCAGGCACCACTTCCTTAGTATTTCCAGAGTAAACTAACATCAACTTCAAACACATTCAACAAGGGTTGGTCACCTTTTACTTTGACATAGATTTTTTTCTCAGTTCATGCCAGAGAAAGCATCAGCTATAGTGCTCCAAAGTGGCTGTCTTCCTCCACTCCCATTTTAGTAGACTTTGGCTGTGTAATTGGGATACCTTTCCAAGTCTGAAAAACTAAAACTTACTTTGTAGTTTTCCGAGACTTTTCTCATGAACTGACTGGCCTAAATGGATTATTTCTTATGCATCTTCCCAGCACAGGCCGCTGGGAAACTTGAGTTGCCTCATAGCAACACTTGGGTCATGCTTTCAGTCCAGTAAAATATTCAGTCCCATTAATCCCAAACAGGTTAAAAGAATGGCTAATATCAAGCTAACAGTATAACTGGCACAGAGCCAAAGTAAGTAGTATTTCATGAATGTTCTCACTCTTGCGAAGACTACTGCTGTGCTTCAGCAATTTTTCAAGGTGAAAAGCGAGAACAGGTGAGAGTGTCCACAGCACAGCTTTTCCTTGACATCTAGAGTAAGGACAATGCTTCCTGCCCTCCCTCCTAATTGGCTGTGTGACCCTGTCATGAAGGAAAATCCAACAGGCCACCTGGCATTGTGTACCACCACATTTACTGTGCAGTTCACAATTGGCTGGAATCACTCAAGACACACAGAAATCAAATAAGGTCATTGGAGCAGAAGCAACAGAGACAAGGAACAACTAGCATAAGTGAAGAGTCCAAGATATATACGTTGGAGTGGTTTTCTGGGAGAGAGCTGCAAAGAACCTTCCCTATGCCCCCAAAATGTTCAGAGATGTCTGGCAGCTGGGAGAATGACTTCCAATCAAAGCGTTACCTCAGTAGCTTGGAGAGAATCAGTTTCCCTAGTGTGCTCTTGCTGAAACCTTATGAAGCTCCACATTTTTAATAAACGTTTAATTTTAGACTGCGTTGCTTCCATCTCTTTCACCTCCTGGTTGGCAAACTCTCAGTTCTATCTCTATGTCATATGGGATGAATAAATCCTCGGGTTTTTTGCAAGCTGTTGGGCAGAAATGTCTATTAACACTTCTGATTTTTCCATCACCAGCATGACAGTTTGAGATAAGAGTTTTATTGCTCAATTGAGGGATTGGGAAGAAGTGTGAAGAGAGGCAGCAGAAACAGGTGAGAAAAAAATTCAACAATGAACGCAGCACTTTCTGCCCAACAAGCCACCATTATAACCTTTACACAGCTGACAGTAAAACTGGCCTTGCCAATTGCCAAGAGCATAGAGCATAAGCTGCTTCATCCAATGATTCCAATAATATTCTAATCATCATGCAGCAAAAAAGAAAAACATACCCAACCAACCATGTACTTACACAGGGCCAGCTTTAAGCCAATTGCTCCCAATTGGGCCCTGCACCTAAGGGGGCCCAGCACTAGGGTAATCTACTCTAGTCTTGTCAAATACATTACACACAACATCCCTTATTAATGTTGCGGTTTTTAGAAATCCCCCCAAAATAATTTGTTCTCATCAATGCTGTTCACTTGCATTTTGAATTTTTTTCTAAACAAAAAATTAATAATTTTACTAAATTATTCCACAGTCACTAAACAAGTAGTTTTGCAACTATTTACTTTTCAAAGGAAATCTATACATTCTGTTTGTTTACTTGCAGGCTTACATGTATTCAATTTTATATTAAAATGTGCTTAGATCCATTTGGTCCATTAATTCACAAGCACTTTTTAAGAACACATTTTGATTGCTTTCCATTCTGCCATAGAGATATAAGGTCTAATAAATTTTATTTATATCACTAAGATTCTACAGACTTTGGTTGTGAACCTGGGGTCCCGCAAAAAAATGTTTCCAATTGGGCCCCATAGCTCCTAATCACTTATGAAGTGCAGTGCACATGTTGGGTGAAATAGCTTCCCAACCCATATGCAAATAAACTCTTACGTCACTTTTCACAAGTGGACAGTGCTGTTTTTTTCTTCCTATTTGACATTTATCTCTATTTAGGGGGAAAAATAATGCAGGGGGAAAAAAAACTCTGAAATGCTGCTGCTCCTGCCGCTATTTCCTCGCCAGTAACCACCTAATGCGAAGAGAGGACTCTCTGGAGAAGACTCTGATGCTGGGAAAGACTGAAGGCAAAAGGAGAAGGGGAAGGCCAAGGATGAGATGGTTAGACAGCATCACCGATGCAACGAACATGAAAATGAGCGAACTCAGGAAGATAGTGGAGGACAGGAAGGCCTGGCGGGATGTGGTTCATGGGATCACGAAGTGTCGGACACGACTTAACAACTGAACAACAACAAATGCAACAATACTTAATGCCATTTAACTGTGTCTTTTCTTCTGAATGGGATTTACTACCTCCCCCCTAGGCTTACCAGATTTCCCCAGTTGCAAACCAGCCCCCCCCCCTGACAATTAATCAAATTAATTAAATTAAAATAATTTAAATCAATGTAATTTAAAAAATGGGTAGAAAGTCTGTTTTCCCGCCCAAAGGGCGGCCCGGTTTTTTTTAATTAATTATTTATTTTTAGCCAGCCAATTAATTAAATAAATTGACTTGCCTGTCCCATAACAGTACAATAATAAAAGGACAGTGTTCCATCACATCACACAGTACAGGCCAGGCCAAGACAGGCAAATATAGAGATCATGGCATCTGGGCATGCACAAAGTTCCTTTAGTTTTCATGACATGCTCAATCAGCCTCCACAACAACACTCACTCCACCCACTGCCACTACGTACTAAAAAAAACCTAAACAACACACAGCACAGCACACAAATTTGAAGTACTGTACAACAAAACACCCTCAAGTAGCTGAAGGCACCTCAGACTCTTACAATACAATACACCTCTTGCAAAAGTGCACCCCACCAAAAGTGCATTTTTCTTGCAAGTACATCCCACCAAAAGTGCTTTTTTCTTGCAAAAGTGCACCCAACCAAAAGTGTACTTTCTGTGAAGCAAAACACACAGAACAAACGAAGCTAGCAAGACATCACAAAATTTCTTTGCAGATCAGCCCAGCCCCCCCCCCCCATGGACCTAGCAGGACAAAATGGACATCACAAAGTTTATTTGCAGATCAGCCCATTCCCCCCCCCAGCAGGACAAACTGAGATCAGCCAGCACACTTAACCCCACTTCCTCCCCCACCCCACAGCTAGCAGGACAAACTGCTTTCCTTGAAGCAACAAACATTGCATTTTCTCAAGTGCAAAGAATTAAGCAGGCAAACCTCGTTATCATGTTGCAAAGACCCCTCTGCTCTCCTGCTGCTGCCAAAGAACCTAAGGGCTGTGAGGTCATACTGCTGAGGCGGAGCTGAACTGTAAAGCTCTGTGCTGCTCCTAATCACATGATCAGAACCACTGAAGCCTCCTAGGCAGCCATTTTGTTTAGGGAAAATTCTGGCGGCCATTTTGTTTCCAAAACAAAATCGGAAAAAATCAAAATTAATTTTAAATGGACCAAGGGGGTAACGGGGGCCAGGGGGGCCGGGACAAATCCAGGACAGGCCCCCAAAATCCCTGACAGTCCCAGAAAAATCAGGACGAATGGTAAGCCTACCTCCCCCCCAACAATGGTATGAGGGTTTATGAAGAGACACCCCCATAATAAACTGCTTTGAGACTCACCTCAGTTTCTACAGGTGTTTGCAACGTATGGAAACCAGTTGTATAGTTCTTTGGTTCCCAATCCCTGTATTTAAATGTTGGAAATTATATTTCTCAACCCTTTCCTGGCCGAGTACCACCTCTGGCACCACTCTCCTGCTGCGTACCACCGGAAGGAATTGGCAATGACATTATCGCCAGTTACTTCTGGGTTTTCAGAGATCAAAACACACAGATAGGAGGCTCTGGGCAGGTAGGAGGACCCTTCTCAGCATTCCCGTGACGCTAGGTCAAAGGCAGGAGCCTCTCGGAAGCGAAAATGCTCTACCGAAAGCACCGCATCAGAGCCGGGTTCTGGTGGTCCAGCAGTCCGAGTACCACCAGCAGCCAGCCAAAGTACCGCTGGTGGTACTAGTACCACTGGTTGAGAACCCCTGCGCTATACCACAGTGGCTCTCCAACTGCAAGCATGGATTTTTAGTTTTAATTGTAATGGATGACATGGCAGAAGACAAAATTCTCACCCATCTCCCCTACCCAATCAGGTCATGCTAAATTAAGGTAGCACAATAGCATGTCTACTCTACACTAGAGTGGGAGGTAATAGGGAAAAAAGATGAACAGTGCTCCAGAACACTAGCGTTTGAGAAGTACAATCTCATTGAAACTCATTTTTATCAAGGGCTTGGACAAAGAGCACCAAGATAGTGGATGTAGGAAATCAAGGTGCAAGTAACTAGTAGATTAGCACCTTACAGCTCAGCTTAATTCAGGAGGATGCAGTTAGGGTAGAAAAAAATCACAAATCCAAACATAATGCTTCAATAAGCTATGTCCCTTTTTAGCATGACAAGGAAAACCAATGGTTTTTAAAGGTTGACGAACAAGAACATTATCACTTCATGAGGTGGGCTGCAGTCTCTGCAAGCTTATGCTTTAACATAAGAAGAGCCCTGCTGGATCAGGCCAAAGGCCCATCTAGTCCAGCTTCCTGTATCACACAGTGGCCCCACCAGATGCCTCAGGGAGCACACAGCCAACAAGATAACCCGTTTCCTGCTGCCACTCCCCTGCACCTGGCACAGAGAAAACCTACTTCTAAAACCAGGAGGTTGCTTATGGCTTGTAACCTGTGATGGTCTTTTCCTCCATGAATCTGTCCAAACCCCTTTTAAAAGCATCTAGGCCAGGTGCCATCACCACATCCTGTGGCAAGGAGTTCCACAAATGAATTACACGCTGGGTAAAGAAATATTTTCTTTTACCCGTTCTAACTCTCCCTCCACTCAATTTTAGTGCATGTCCCCTGGTTCTGGTGTTGTGCGAGAGGGAGAAGAATTTCCCTCTATCCACTCTCTCCATCCCATGCATAATTTTATATGTCTCAATCATGTCCCCCCTCAGGCGCCTTTTTTCTAGACTGAAAAGCCCCAAACGCTGTAGCCTTTCCTCATAAGGGAGGTGCTCCAGCCCACGAATCATTCTGGTCGCTCTTTTCTGCACCTTTTCCAATTCAACTATATCCTTTTTGAGGTGTGGTGACCAGAACTGGACACAATACTCCAGATGCGGCCTTACCATCGATTTGTACAAAGGCAGAATGATACTGGCTGTTTTATTCTCAATCCCTTTTTTAATGATCCCGAGCATGGAATTGGCCTTCTTCACAGCCGCTGCACATGCTACAAGACTTATTTTTGCTAAATTACATAAGGCTTCCTTTTAAACGAAGTTTATTTTGTAAAAATCTAAATGTACTGTATGCTAAAACTTACACATCTCTTAATCAATCGTGTCCATCTGCCCAACAGTTTAACATGGAAGAATAGCCTGACTTCTGAAGTTAAGCATTATAAAAATCACACAATAAATCATTTGTTTTATTTAGCACTGTGGACTTCCTACTGAACCCAGGACTAGCAACTCATCACAAATGACAGACAAATGCCATCCTGTACTTCACAGGATCATCTACCAAGGCAGTAGGGAGGCCTCTGTATTCCTGTTTTATGCCAGACCAACTACTTGAGCTCTGTAATACAGTATTTCCCATTTTCAGGTTAGAAATATTTCTTGGAATGATGGTTTCTCCATCAACTACAAGCACTCTGCTTTCAGAAGTTCCAGATACTTCTCGCAGCCTGATGCTATTTATTTCTATGGAGAAAAACATCAATCCCATTTCATTCATCAGCACTTTACACTCAACAGATGTGAATGGGATTGATTACAACCTTAGCTTTCAAGTGAGTGATCTTCCATGTCATCATACTATACGTATAGACTGATTAAAAGAAATCTGTTTTGTCTCTAAGCAGCAGTGAATGTGGGCTATAGTATGGGCAACGTTTTTGAATTATGCTCCTGGGTTGTATAAACTGGCTCCATTTAGTTGCAAAACACTCAATATAACTGTTATAGCCACCAGTTAGTATTCATACTTTCAGAAAATATACGGTTTTCAAATAAAGAAATTATGAAGTCATTTTTATTCTGCATCTTCTGCTACCACGAGTCCTTAGAGAAGCTTACAAACTTGTGAAATTGTATCACACAACAATAAAAATCATTTTAGCACAGCACAAAACCCCTTACTGCAAGAATATCAAAAAGTATACAAGAAAAATCAAGAGGCAATGAAGATGTAAAAACCTCATATAATGCTACAAAAGGAACACTCAAACAGGCAATCATCACTGTCTACCTGAATGTGATGAAACACACACACACACACACACACAATGCTACAAAAGGAACACTCAAACAGGCAATCATCACTGTCTACCTGAATGTGATGAAACACACACACACACACACACACACACACACACACACACACACAATGCTACAAAAGGAACACTCAAACAGGCAATCATCACTGTCTACCTGAATGTGATGAAACACAAACACACACACACACGTAAAGGATTCCACAGTCTGGACAGTTCACCCCTAATGAGAATGTCTAATCACAAATCATTACCTCACATGACAAAAAGGAGCCTTTCCCAATTACCTCAATGTGCAGGCAGCCTTATGAGGGAGGAGACGATCCTTTAAAATAGCCAAGTACAGTAGATTTCCCATAATCCAGCACTTTTGGGACCTAGGTGGTGCTGGATTGTCGGATACACCAGACTATCAGGAAGTACTATATAAAATAAACTGATACTATAAAGTACAATCTCAGATTCTCACGACTGGTACAGATTTCTGAATTAAAAACATGCATTATCCCGGGATATCCGTCGTTTATTAAAAGTTTAAAATAAGTAAAATATTTAACACAGTCTTAACGTTTCACCACTACTATCTGTGGCATCTTCAGAAGGTGAAAAACAGTTGCTACGAGCGTCCTATGACCTGGAAGCTCGTAGCAGCTGTTTTTCACCTTCTGAAGATGCCACAGATAGTACTGGTGAAACGTTAAGACTGTGTTAAATATTTTACATATTTTAAACTTTTTATAAACGACAGATATCCCGGGATAATGCATGTTTTTGGTACTATAAACTTAAGGATAAAAGCTACTGTTCGATATCAAGGTTACGGCACACTAACTTGTTGCTTCAGAGATGAAAGTTTGACGTACTATATTTACTGTCGGGATGCCCCAGTGGCTCATGAATGACATGATGGGGAACCTGCAAAAGTAATTTGATAGGAGAATATGCACAGTAAAGCCACGGGGGGGGGGGGGAGGAGAGACAATGTAAAATTGTTTTGTGTAAAATACCCAAACCAACCAACATTCTAAGGTTGAGACTACCTACAATGAAATCTCCACAGCAAAATCTGAAGGGGAAGATTCAGAGTACTCGCTTCATATGCCCAACTAACACTAATACTACACACTTTCAGTCACTTTAGATGAATTCCAGTACTGAAGATGCAAGAGATTTATCCAATATTAAACTTGAAGTCAGTGCCTCCAGCTCTTATTTTGCTCTGCCTACGCTACTGCACCCAGAAGGCTCCATAACACAGACCAAAATACACTTTCATCAATAATTTTCTTTCAATATTGTGCTCATGAACTATACCTTACGGTTGAGTCTGAGTCACTGTTACTGAATGGGAAATTATGGTGGGAGAGCGTGGGTGTGAGATAAAATGGAGCCTCAAACTCACTAGAAAGCTAGCACGTCAATAAAGACACTCTTTTTCCATATAGTTACTGAAACAAGTTACTAAAACATAAGAGAAAGTACATTAATTGCTCATTTAACTGAACAGTTTTATTACAGAAAACTCAGGGCATTCACAGTAACATAAAGGCATTCAGACAGGTTAACAAACATTAATGGAAGTCAAGATTCTCAACATTAAGTAGTACACAATACATTCCTGAGTCTAACATTTGTAAAACGCAAATCCTTCTTGTGTTGAATTACCGTAGTCATGTCTAGTATGTAAAGAAGTACATAACTGATTTGGGTAGCAGGACATTTTGGGGGCTACTAGTACTACTGTACTTTGGGTGGAGCTAGAATCAGAGGACCATGTGTCATGTATTATACATACATGAAATATTCTCTCATGTCCAGAGGCCATGCAGAAAAGAATATGGGACTCTTGAAGTTCTGCATAACTTCTCCATCTGAGGTCCAAGAAAGATACTGGAATTCCACTAAGGCTTCAGGAATATATTCAAGCACACCCTCTCATCTCCCTGAATCCCGAGGCAGTCATGGCTCGTATGTACAAACAAAAGTAATGGCGACATGTACAAACAAAAGATGGAGACAAACCGTGAAATTCTTAATTTCTTAAAAGTAATGGCATTAACAACAGATCAACGTCCTTTCATCACTGGCTTTTAATCAACCAAATGGATGGGTGAGACAGGAATCAATGAATCTTCCTGCCACCCATAATTTTAAAAAATCAGTTTTAAAAATGCGACATTGGACGTACCGAACATATGCATGGCCTTCACACTCTAAATATGGCACCAGCATTCCTACTGTTCATTCTTTACTTCCTCCACAAAGACATCAAGCCAAGAAAGGAGCAGTACTAGTGAGCGACTCCACTGCCCTGTCAACTGTAGCAAATCTGAAAGGGGCCACGTCCAGTGCAGCCATTGGCTTCATTTCCCTGCTAAATGGGCAAAGGGGCACTTTTTATTTTTTTATTTTATTTATTTTTCACATTTTTATACCACCCTTCCTCCAATGAGCTCAGGGTGGTGTACATAATTCCTCCCCTCCTTTTGTCCTCACAACAACCCTGTGAGGTAGGTGAGGCTGAGAGATAGTGACTGGCCCAAGGTCACCCAAGAAGCTTCATGGCTGAGCAGGGATTTGAACCTGGATCTTCCAGGTCTGAGTCCAACTCCCAAACCACTACACCATCCTTTTTGAAGTGGTGTTCCTCTTATAGTTAGCAGGGGGAGAGTCCCACTTCACCCCAGCACAGTGTCTTTTCTAGTGGCTGTTTGCTGGTGGTTTTCTGCATTTTTAGTTCAGTTCGCCTTTATTGGCACCATAATATACATATATATGAACAGAACAAAAACACAAGCATCGAGTCAAGTATAAGTAATCAAGTTAACTACACCATATGTTGACTTAGCATGAAGGTCACTTCGTTTGTTGAAGACCAAGTACAAGAACCTTTTAGATTGTGAGCTCTTTTGGGACAGTCATTTAGTTACTTGATTTTCTCTGAAAACTGCTGTAAACTGTGCTGGGGTGAAGAGGGACAGTTACTCTCCCTCTAAATATGAGAAATACCACATGAAAAAGTGCCTCTTTGCCTAGTTAGCAGGGTACTATACAAGGCTTTATAGGTTAATATCTAGGAAAGTTGCGTTACATAGAAAAGGGCTGTCTTCTGCAGTGCAGTCAACTGCACTATGGGCCCCTGGGCACCGATGCGATCATGACCCACTTCCGGTTTTCTGACAAAACTGGAAGTGGGTCGCAATTGCATCAGAGGACAGTTCTGAGGTGCAGGAGGCCTGCAGAGGGGTCCACAGGCTCCCCGCACTCCCGGGGGACCAGCACACCCCTCAGTGATGGTAAAAAAAGCATTTTTACACACTTTTTCCCCACGGCGGTGGTGTGATGGGGGCCCCCCTATGCTCATGGGGCCCCGGGCAACTGCCCAAACGTCTTCTGTAAGTTTCTCCATCATCTGCCCAAGGCAGCATTGCCTTGAGAGGCGTGTGCTCTGCTGGTTTCTGAGTCCTTCTTGTCCCCAGGGAAAGAGGGGTAGAAACAAGGGGGGGGGGATTTCTGGCTCAGGAACCAAGATCCCCAACCAGAGTTCAGCAGTGGGGAGGGGGTTGCTTGTTTCTGATATCGTCCACAAACCAGTATTCAAACTCTACCTTCTTACAGTACTGTTAAGCAGAGCTGTCATGTACATTACTAACGTGTGATGTGTCATATTTTCATTTAAATACAAGATACTGAAATGTTCTTGTAAATGTTGAGCTTAATCTCTATAACCTTTGGTTACAAATGCTTTAGAAAATTGATATCAACATTATTGAAGAGCCATGTGTGTCAAGATTTCAACATAAATAAGGACTTAAAAGTGGATTCCAATCTTTTTGCAGTTTTTTGCCTTCCTTTTCCACACAAAACAACCTAGTATTAAGTTGTGCAAGCAATGGTTCAATCTTATGAAATATCTTTTGGAGCAATAACTCAAACCGGACACTAAAATCTCAGACTTTGTGATTTTATTGAAGGCTAATTTCCCTAGCAGCATGTAAAATACCACCTTTCATCAGAAACTAAATACTTATGCTATTATTCCTCTTCAAAGTTAATTATGAACCCCATCTTGGATTTCTCATGAACAAACAGGTGATTGGGCAGGTCAAGACAAGGCATTTCCTTTCTTTATATGTACTCTGTACGTATTCCCTTTTCCGAGTATGTGCCCCTCAAGGAAAAGGGCACAGAAGCAGCCAAACACTTTACTGTTTGAACATCACAAGGCCAACCGCTGAAGAGACAGAAACACTTTATGTGACAGGTGTGGCCAAATATGAGTAATGCAAGAGCCACATGCGATAAACTTCAGACGTTTGAGAGCCGCAATATTTAAGAAGCATTTAAATCCTTAACTATACTTACTCACCATGAATATTAAACTTACGTTTTAATCCAGTGGACTCTCAGTTTATACCTGGTCAATAATTATAAAGGTTGAACATTTCTTATTTACTTTTTATATATTAATTATGATGCAAAAAGGAGCTCAGCCAACATATTTCCAAGAGCCGCATATTATACGACAAATTGGCCACCCCTGTTATATGACATTGCTGGCTCCAGTTGCAAAGACCAAACTGAGATGCTGAAAGTCAGACATACAGGTCTGTCAGCAAGTGTAAAGAACACTTCTAGTTAATAACTACTACTTTAAAAAAGCTAAGCAAAGCACAACTAGCAATCCATTTAAGACTGTGATCTTAAGCATCCTTACTTAGAAATAACGACCATGGCAACTGTGGCAGGAATGGACCACAGTCGAGTTCTAAAAAATTTTTTCTAGTGAGCTCAGACGCAATTTGTAGACCCGATTATTTTTATACAGTATTAACTATAATTGTGAATTATGAAAATAAATGATTTAATTGAACATTTTAGAGAATTTTTAAAAGAACATTTCTCAGTAAAATAAAAATGTATTTTCCCTAGAATATTCTCCGCTGCTAACAGTGCTATTTACCAAACTCTTACCATCAGCGCAAGAGAAGCTTCAGAAGATTGCTAACAGGCTACCTTCACATCAGCTTTCTATTTTAAGCATCTACAGGAATCTGACTAGTCTCCCTCCATTACTTGTACGCCATGTCTACTGGTTCCATATTCAGTAGCCCTCCTGTTAAATAAATTTGTGCTGGCTACCTCTAAACCAGGATCAGTGGTACAGTTCAGTTCATTTTCAGTTCATGAATATTTAAATACTGAATTAAATTTACCATATTTTTCGCTCCATAAGACGCACTTCCCCCCCCCAAAAAAATAGGGGGGAAAGCGTGAGTCTTATGGAGCGAATACAAAAAAAGGGGGGAAATACTTACCGGGGCTTCGGAAATGGTCAACCGGAAACAGCCGGAAATGGCCATTTAGTGCCGATACGAAGATCGGGGAGGCCTGCAGAGGGTCGCGCAGGAAATGGCCGAAAATGGCCATTTAGCGCCGATATGAAGATCGGGGAGGCCTACAGAGGGTCGCGCAGGCCTCCCCAAAGCCCCCAGAAGCCCAGGTAAGTAAAAAATTATTTTTCCCTATTTTTAGCTCCATATGATGCATGCGTCCTATGGACCGATGCGTCCTATGGAGCGAAAAATACGGTACCTCCTTGTGTCTCTAATGACAATCCTTAAGTAACTCACAGAGAGGACAAACAACAGAAAATGAAGTAAAGATTTAAAGATACAATCTTAAGTAGGCCACCACTAATATTAGCTATAAGCTCTGAATAAACACTTAATAGTTAAGGTTATGCCTTATAGGAAAAGAACATAATCAGGTCCCAGTCTGTGCGACACGATGGTATTTAAATATTTTTCCACATGCCAACAACATACCAGGACAGAAGAAAAGAACCCTATACAAAATACCACAGGCTTCTAGACCAGAGGTTTTCAACTTTTGCCTCCTGGTGTACCACCTGCCATAGTCAAATTATCCAAAGTACCACAAGCGCCAAAAAAATAAATGAACCGATCAATCAATTACTGATTCACACTGTGAATAGTAATACAGTGGACCCTTTTTATTCGCGGGTTCAGGACCCACGGATATGTTACACAGTGGGTCCTAAATCTGCGATGGTCCGCAGAAAAGTCCCCAAATCACCATTTTACCTTTAAAAAGCCAAACCGCTACATTTTCAAGCCTTCCCAGGGCTTTTGCAGCCTTAGCGACCCCACTTCCAGATCATGCAAAGGCTCTTCCCCCCCCCTCCTAGCCTTGTCCCAGAATACACCCTGGGGCAAGGCTGGGGGGGGGGAGAACACTCGCACACCCCAGAGTAGGACACTAAGGCTGCAGAAGCGCTGTTGAAAATGCAGCAATTTGGCTTTTTAAAAAGGTAACATGGCAGCTTGAGGGCATTTTTTTTCTTTTTAAAGGCTTTTTTCAGCAGACCCCGGTATCCCCAGATCCTTGCTATCCACGGTGAGTCTGGAATGGATCCCCACGGATAGTGAGGTCCGACTGTATATGTAGGTGTAATACTCAGTAAGATAGAGTTACTTATATATTATTAATGAGATGCTTGAGGCAGCGTCAAACACGTTTCATAACCCACACTCTCTCTTTCTCCCCCCTCTTTCTTCCTCCATCTCTTATTTGCTTACATTTCTCCTCTTCCTCCTACCCCTTTTCCCTAGCAGGGGTCGGAATCATGTGAGCAGGAGGAGGATCATCAGACCCTAGGCACAGCCACACTGCACCTAGAGCTTTTATTTCTCACGCACCTGAGCACAAGGGGGATAAGAGAACTCCAGCAGCCTAAGGCTTTTCCTTGCCATGCACCGCAGCATGGGAGATTTTGGAGGCCTACAGCAGCTGACATAGGAGCAACAATATCAGCTGCTCGCAGCAGGGCGAGTGTACATCCGCACCGCCATCACCGTACAGTCCTCTCCAGGAGCTGGGCACTCCACTCCCTTACTTGGTGGTAGAGATCTGGCGGAAACATCAACAGGAGGCTTTGGTGAGCAGGACAACCCAAACCCCATGGAGCTGTCACGTACCACTGGCCAGCACTTCAAGTACCACTGGTGGAACACCTACCACCGGTTGAGAAACACTGTTTTAGGTTACACTGATATTTTGTTAATAAACTATGTTGAGGAGCACCTGATCTTACCAGAAGTCTTAGGTTTGTGACTGCACCACCCTGGCAATGTTTGTCTGAGCTAGGTCAATCTCTTAGCTGTTGTTAAATAAGGAACAGACTTGCACACTCTCTCCACCTTTCTCCTTCCATATTAATTTCCTCTCCCTTCACGTGTCAGCATTAACTATGATACAGTATTGTTTGTACCGGTGGTAACCTTGTCTAGTGTTAAGGTTTGGCTTAGAGGGTCCTCAAAACAGCCAAAGCCTATTGCAGGTTAGCATTGTCTACAGTAGTGCTACACCATGGCTCATGACATTAATGCATGGTTAATGCTGACAGAAGGGAGGGAGCAACCAGCCTGCTCCTGATCTCTTAACCATGGTAGGAAATCAGCAATATTATCTCTCCACTAGCCTGTGTCTCCACCATCTCTTTGGACATCACAGTAGTCCAGGGGTTCTCAACCTGTGGTACGGGTAGCCCTAGGGGTACACGGACCTCTTGCTGGGGGTACACCAAGCCCTGCCCCTTATCTGCTCCATCAGCAGCTAGTGTTAACATGAATTTTAAATTGTAATTATTTTCAGAGCCCTTCTGTCTCTGATTTTGGTTTTGGGCTTATTTTTGAACTTTGGCGGGGGAGGGAAGAGCTGATTTTTGGGAAATGTGACCCCTCTCTCTCTCTGTCTCGTGTGTGTGTGTGTGTGTGTGTGTGTGTGTGTGTTAAATAAAGACATTTTTCACATTTAAAATTTTTAGTACTTTTTAATTTAACGATCCAATTAATTAGCAGTTAATTAGCAGGGGGTACTTCTGAAAATTGGACCATGATAGGGGGTACCCAGGCCTCCAAAGGTTGAGAACCCCTGCAGTAGTCCATTCAACAGACCCCCCCCCCCAAAGTTGCTGTTTATTGCCTAGGTAATCATAATCATATCAAGGAAAAATGATATAGCCTTCTAATGCAGTTGTAATGACCAGAGGTATTTGAAAATGGTAAATACAAAATAAAAACACCTAACACCGCTTTCTGCTAAAAAAATCTGCAAAAAAGTATTAAATAAAACCATGTAATTTTGTATCATTCTTCATCTGCTGACACTGTACAACCTATACCACCTATCTAGTTCACTTTTAAAGCATTTACAATTGATAAAAATTGGAAAAAAATGGAACAAAAACACATAACACTGCTTCCTAATATTTCATTTTGGTTAAACATAGAAATCTGCACCAAAAAAAAAAAAACCAAAACATTTTCAAACACCCCTAGTAATGACACATCACTTCACTCCATTGGCAAACACCTTATTTGCTTTTTACATCATGTATTCATTATCTTTTCTATACCACTATGCATAAAAGTGAGGAAGTATTAACACAAGAATGCATCCCAATGGAAGGATGCCCTGGTGTTAAAAACCAAACCAACATTCAGCAGATATAGCTGAAATGTTACAGAAAATAATTTCAAAGACTTGGTGCGCCAACACTGAGCAAAACTCAAAGTTCAATAAATCATGGCAAACATCTGTTTACTATTTTTCAGGCAAAGAAGCAACCCATATTGTTAAAATGTTAAAATTGTCTTTCTTCCGGAACTAATTGTGTTTTCCAGCCCGACTTAACTGAAAGCTAAAATGAAGAGAGCCAGTAAGATTCTGAAATGTTTTCAGCATCAAAACCTATGAAATTCTATTAATCATCTGGAAAGTGTTAAGTTTCTGCAAGTATACTGTACAACAGATCAACCAAATGCCTAGAGGAATTTACACATGTCATCTTAAGGACAAATAGATGTGGATTCATATGAACAGTGACTGACATTACAGGAAGGAGTTTATCAAATGAGAACTCTAGCGATTCACAAGACTAAACCAACAAAAGATTACAGCAGTCTCATGAAGGGAGGGGCATCATGCAAATACAACAGCAATACGTTTTTAGATTATGCACCCTTTGGGGCTAGGAAACCATTTATTTAGCTATGTAAACCACTTTGCGAACTACTTGTTGAAGAGATATAAGCTATTATGTTGTTGTTGTTGTTGTTATAATAAATAGCCTCAACTATGCAGTCTCATCCCAAACTCACCCCCACCCATGGGAATCCCAACCTTCCTCAAACACAAAGTCAAATGTTCTTTAAAGTTGTTACACTGTACACATCTACAAAGCAGAATTATAGTTCCGGAAACATAGCTTTATCCACTGTGCTTCTACAGTACTTACAAAAGTTCAAAATTTGTAATCCCGATTCTGAAACTCCTACAAGTTATCACAGCAGCATTTGGTTATCAGTAGTTGCCTTTTTGCAATTTATCTCCATTTCATTAATAAATGGACAACATTTTTCTTCACACCTTAAAGTTTCCAGACATCCCATGTTCAAACCCTACAGACAGAAGGAAGGGGGAAGAGGAATCCGACCTAAGATTAAGGCAAATAATACAGTAACAGCGCAATCCGACTTAATTTTTGTGCAGCAAGAACGGGAGGCCCCAGAACGGAAAAGGGATTCAAATCCCCTCCAAAAGAGGAATTCAAAGGGAATTTGAATCTGTTTTCCGTTCTGAGGCCTCCCGTTCTCGCTGCGCCACTGGTTAAACCGGCACAAAAGTTAAGTCGGATTGCACTGTAAATCATATACTATATAAATACGTACTATATAAATACAGGCTTTCTAAGGTACCTAATGACTAGCAACTCAACAGAGATTCTAGAACCCAGGAAGTCACTATCCCTCAACATGACCATCTACTGAGCCCATATGGACAATTCTGTACTCCTGTTTTATGCTCATCAGTACCCAATCACTAATACCTTTAGTTCTCAAATTAGAAACATAGGTACCTCTAACCAAACAAGTAGCACAGATATTTTCATCCCATGAAGAAAAACTACAGTGGATCCTTTCTATCCACAGATCTGGCATCCGTGGATTTGACTCACTGCGGATCCCGGATCTGCAAGGTCCACTCTAAAAACCCTATTAAAAGGGGGGAAAGGGGGGAATTTTAGGGGCTTCCCCCCTTTAACAGGGTTTTTAGCATCCACGAATCCTCACTATCAGTGGGGGAGGGGCAGAACAGATCCTCCGCAGATAGCGAGGTCCAACTGTATTTTGCTCAGCAACTACCAGCTCTTATTTTTGGAAAGTTCTGGACACTTGTTATAGCTTGAGCCTTTGCATTTTTTTAATTACAGAAAAGTCCATTCCATTTCATTCAACAGCACTCATTTCCAAATGGATGCATACAGAACTGCAACTATTGACTTCAAATTATAAATCCTCCTTGTTATCCTTCTGTATGTACAGAGCATCACACAGAAATTAGTCTCTTGTATCAAGCCGTATTTGTTTAATGCAATAGTGAGAATAGTTAGCTCGATTGCTGTGACCTCTACTGAAAATTGCTGTGACCTCTACTGAAAATTGCTACAGTCTCAATCAGTGTTCCCTGTAAAAATGAGAGGACTGTGCAGAGCCCTACCTTTGCTACACGGGGGCAGCTCCAGAGCACTTGGCAATGATACGTTATCATGCTCCAGAGCACTGTGAAGGCAGCTGCATGGGGCTCCCAATTCAAGCTGCACAGCCACATAGCACCAATTCAAGCTGTGCAGCCATCACAATACTTTGGACTAGAGTGCTCAGTAACAGTGAGACTTCAATGTTCTACATTAAAAAATGAAATGTCTAGGGGTAGAAGAGTTGAAATTTGTGGTTGAAAGATAAATAAAAATTTCCCAATGAAGAATTTCCAACCTTCAGCAAGACCTTTTATGGGGTGCAGATGTTTATTTAGCTGCTTTACTGAGTGACAGCCCAAACCTGCTTAAGTATCCGACGGGCGGCCAAGGCCACCCGGCCGGATCCTATCCCCGTTCCCCAAGGTCTCCATGGTTTACCCAGTGTAACATGGAGAGGCCCCAATGGGCCTCCTAAGATTTCCACCAGCTAAGTCGGAGGAGGCCGTGTAATGGCGGAGGCAGCCCGGGAACCAAACGGGGATATGGAGGCCGCCATCCCCGCCCCCCCCGGGCCTGCTCAGCCAATGGTTCCCCTCCCTCGCCGCCAGACTGCCCCTGTGCCCACCGGGGGATCACTTACCTTCTCTAGCAGCCACGAGGACGATCCGGCAGCGGAGTGAGGGCGGGCAGCATCCGCGTCAGCCGCCCTTACTCTCAAGTAATCACAAATGTGCTTTACGGCATGCTCACGACGCCTTGGAATGGCGGTGCACTTGCTCCACTGTTTTAACTTTGGGTGGGATTGCGCCCTGAATCTGTTTTCTAGGAGAATAGGCCACCGTAAGTCATGTCAGACTTAACACAGCTTCTCTTCAACTGAAGTATTATTATTATTAATAAATATTTATACAGGAAGTCCTCACTTAAAGTTGCAGATAGGTTCCTAGAACCTGCAACTTTAAGTGAAACAACTTATAACTAATTTTACCATAGGCTAACATATGTAAACAAGAGTTAGGTTCCTACTGTATATTTCTGGTCACAAAAACATCACCAAACTTCTAAACAAAGACTCAAAACATTTCTAAATTTTAAACATTGAAATAATGTTTACTATAATAAAACAGCAACAACGTTATAATAATGAATCTCAGTGCGTAACAACAGTCAGTGATGGCGGGTGGTATAGGGAGGGAGGCTTAATCCTCATCTCTGGTGCTGGTGCTGGTGCTGCAACTGCTCCAATATCTTGTGTAGCTGGGGTTTTAAAAAACATGCTCGCTGCCCATCAAACCTCTTTAAAACCTCTGGTTTTGTTTGTAATGTCACACTTTCTCTCTGTTTTGGGGGGCCACAAACACCAGAGGGCACAGTGCATGTTACCACTCATTGCAGCAGGGTTAAATCAAGGATATATTATTGACAAGTGGCAGGCTCAAAAGCACTCTCTTAAGTGGCAGGCTCACCAACTTTCAAGTGGCAAGCTCAATAACATTCAAGCTGCAGGATCTTAGTTTCCATAGTGTTGCTGGAACAGGAAGGGTTAACTGTTTAAAGTTGCTGGCTGGGACTAGAAATAAGATAAGACTTACAAAGAGAATCAAATAGACTCCCTGCCCAAAGGGTACATAGTCTAAAAAACTTCAGACCACCACGAGCAAACAGCCACTAGAAAAGACACTGTGCTGGGGTGAAGAGGATAATTAGCTCTCCCCTCTAAATATAAGAGCACCAACTAAAAAACTTCAGACCACCACGAGCAAACAGCCACTAGAAAAGACACTGTGCTGGGGTGAAGAGGATAATTAGCTCTCCCCTCTAAATATAAGAGCACCAACTAAAAAAGTGCCTCTTTGCCCAGTTAGCAGGGTACCATGCAAGGCTTATAGGTTAGTATCTAGGAGAGCTGCAAGCATTACATACAGAAGATGGCCCTTTTCCAAGTTTCTCCATCATCTGCCCCAGGCAGGGTTGCCCGAGAGTGGTGCGCACCACTGGTGTCTGAGTCCTTCAGCATATCTTTCCAAATTCTCCCAGATCTTTTTGATTTGGTCCTTTCCTGGCTGGGTGTTAAGATAGATGTTAGTCACTAAGACTGCTGCTGCCCCAAAATCCAGGCGAACAGCCATCACATAATGCTCTCTAGGCCCTAGAGTCTAGGGAAAGCAACTTCCTGCAGCTTACTCATAATGCAGCAGAAACCAAAATGCCCAACCCCCCTCCTCCTCCCTGTCCCAGCCCCTAAAATTGCCCCCTCACTGAAAGAATGGTAACCGTCAATCATAACCTATTCCGCAGTCCAGGTCTCTTATAACAAAATAATGTCATAATTTCTATGAAAAAAGGGTAGTCCTGGCTTCTACAACGAGACCACCCAGAGATGTTCCAGGAAGCAACTGCAAGAGTTTTCACAGAGTCCACCTCGGACTTGTTCTTAGTCATACCAATGCTGCTGCTCCTTGTTGGTGGCTTGGGCTATCACCTTCAAATATAGTACAGAGTTCTGGCACGTCAGCGGGAATATGTTAGAGTCCTTCTTGGCCGGAGGAAAAGAGGGGTAGAAACAAAGGGGGGGGGTTGCTGGCCCAGCAACCAGGATCCTTGTAAATATGGTTAGCTGTATGGAAAGCACTATTCAGTGACCACACTAATGTTCAAGCAACACCAATACATTACAGCGGTGTTTCCCAAACTATGCGTTGGGACCCACTTGCTGGGTCGCAACCCAATTTCTGGTGGGTCCCGCAGAGCCTCCAATGAGAACATAGGTGATGGAAAGATCAGATAATTGCCTCAAGTCCTGAGGCTATTCACAAATCAGATACCAGTTCTACCCTGTGAATAGTTGAGCTCCTGGAGTTTGAAAGCTTGTGTAAATACTAGGGAGATAAATGTTTGAGCATCTTTTTTCTGGTGTTTTCCCCCCCCCCCCAAGTCTGTCAATGACAGGTAGTGGGGGCAGGTCACATAACTAAGCTCAAGCCTTAAGGCTCTTCATTAGGACTGCCTCATTATGAGAAATGGATTGAGTTTTTTTGCAAATAAAATATTACTTGTACATAAATAAATAAAAAAAACTCATTTCTTTCTAGATTTCCTTTTTTTTAAAGTCTCATAAAGCTAGGTGGGTCCCAATACAGTGCCATTTTCAAAAGTGGGTCTCGGTGCTAAACATTTGGGAACCACTGAATTACAGGTTTTCAAGACATAACACCTTGTGATGGCTATACGCAGTTACCAAGCTCTGGCAAAACCTAGCTACGTAACTAAAATGAGGAAGTGTCTATCAGAAGGCAGGCAACCCACCCCAGGGCAAAGTTCTAGCATTCCTTCTCACTTATCAGTACGTAGGCTGTACAATATGGATCAGAAGACATGCAGTTCCATCACCACAGAAATTAAAGAGCAGTGTGAACATTGGTCTTATTATAGCAGACTTTTTAATTCAACACAAAGATTCAATCTCACCACAAACATTCAGTTTAGGGCTATGAACGGCACAGTAGGCTGATGCTGAGAAAGTTGTAAACTACATGGGCTATATGACGTTGTAGACTCATAACACTAGATTATCTGCCTCAGTCTCATGAGCAGCCATGTATCTCAATGGCAAGTAAGACTTGCCTTCATGCAACAAAGCAGGGAAAGTCTTTCATGTTGAAGACAGATGGTTGTTTGTTTTTTCCCTTTTCAGGTGAGTAGTGGGAAGGTAAGCTTTGAGGACTCAACAGCAAGGCTGATCTGGACAGTAATGATCATAACAATTAAGGGTCAATTCTTTACACATATACCGTATTGTCCAGAGTATAGGACGCACCTGATTATAAGAAGCACCCTTAAAGTTTGGTGCTATAGAAAATGTAATTAAATCACTGGCATTAAATTGCAACAGCCTGATTATAAGATGCACCCCTAGTTTAAAAACTTAAATTAGGAGAAAAAAGTGAGTCTTATACTCAGACCAATACGGTAATTTTGAAGCCTGCATCAATTCAGTCACCACCCACCCATTTCAATATTGAGCAAAATGACAGCTTCAAAAGCTAGAACATCTGGCATCTGCTTTTTAATACGAACATATTCATGTTTATTGCTTTCTTTTGTCTATCATCCAAAACCATTCATGCATTTCCCTAGGCTCCATGTGCGTATGGTATGAAACAAACACGGACACTTTAGAAGGTAAATCAGCAATAGCAAGTTTTAATAGGTGGAGCAGAGTTAATGGCACACTTAGTAAAAAAAAACATAGAATGACAGAATATAAGAACTGCCCTTTCCAACAAATATATCTATCATTTGTTATACTGTAAGTTATCTTGGAAAATAGCCTATACTGAGGTTTTGTAATATGGCATTTTATATCTGACTAAACTTAACAATGAAAAAGCAGGCAATTCGTCAAGTAAAAACGCTTTAATATACCAAAAGACCTATCCTGAAGTTCTCCTGACGGGGAATGCAAGAATATGCTGCAGAAGGCAGCACAATGCATCCTTGTCTGTGTTTTTGTCACATGTTGTGGTATACAACGTCACCCTCAATCACCAACAGAGATTAGAAGTCTACGCTCCAGTCATCACCATTAATTCAAAAGGGTGAAAATTATCTTTCACCCATTTTAAATGCTAAAACAGCTAAGACCATTCAGTGATCCCCACGTGATATTGAATCCTTAATCATGTACAGTAGTGGCAGAATACAGGCTCTGTACTCATAATATAGGCAAAATGTTCAGCACTAATGTTGAAAGGTATTTGTTCTGTTTGTGCAATTCTATAATTTTAATGAAATGCATCTGCAGTTAAATTAGAATCCTTATTTCACAGTTGCATTAGGCCAGCGTTCTTCAAACGTTCTCTTCCCACAGCCCAGTGCTAAAATATCACATATCCTCAAGACCCTATTCCTGTACTTAGTATGAAAAGTAATATAAAAGACAGGTAAGTTAATTTAAAGCTTTGACTCTTCAATCAAGACATACTGTATTAATTTAAGTACTGTAGATTCTTTATAATCAATCAAGTACACAAAAATATAATAAATCAATTTAAAATGGACCCAGTTCTAGGCCTGGACATATTCAGGTCACATGAGGTAGTGAGCAACTCACAAGAATACTTTATTCTCTCCCCCTCCTCCCTCTCTTGCATCTGTTTTTACCCGATATTCTTGTTAACTTAAAATACTTTATCCATAAATACCTAATAAAAATATATAAATGGAACCACTGGCATCGCTCGAGGTGGGGCGGAATGGTAACTTCCGTACTGTGCTAATCTCCGTTTATTCCCTGGCACCTGACGGCCCCGCCCCCTCGCCATCGGAGCCATTTAGTGAGGCGAAGGCAACGCGCAGGGAGTCTACTGCGCGTTTCCTTCACCGCACTGAATGGCTCTGACAGCGAGGGGGCGGGGCCGTCAGGTGCCAGGGAGTAAACGGAGGTTAGCATAGTGCAGAAGTTACCATTCCACCCCACCTTGAGCGACGCCAGTGAATGGCACTAAGTAATACAGTATAAAAATTATAGCAAATATTAAGGTTGTAAAGTATGTCAATAAGGTAACTAACATTTAATTGAGCGAACTACCGTATTGACAAAAACTTGAATTCCTGGTGTACTTTGCATATTTGACCCTGCAACCCAGTGAAAAGCAAGCTGTGACCCATTGCTGGGTCGTGACCTGTACTTTGAAGAACATTGCATTAGGCCATTTCTACTTGGACAACATAATGCTTATTAAACATTCCAATTATTCAGCCAAGAGCTAAAACAAAGACCTAAGTGCTCCAAGAAGTTGCCACCTTCACATGCGAGCACCCAAAATCTACCTTAGTCTTACTGTGCATTTCCAAGCACAAAGTAGTAATAATAAATGTAATAATCCACTAATATTTTGAACACTTATGGTATATCTTTGTGAAATTCTCAAAACAGGGAACTTAATAAAATTAAGGCAACATAAACACAGGGACAAGTCCAACCCATGGGCCACAAACACACACACTACACGTTTTAGATTTTATATGTAAATGCACACTGGTTTACTGGACCATACCTCAAGCACACAGAGCAGTTGTTTTTTCCATATTGGCTCTTAGCAGTCCAGACTATTATTCTTACTTTAACCTTATGTACATATCAGTTAGACCAGCGGTTCCCAATCTGTGTGCCGCAACTCACCAGTGGGTCTCAAATAACCCGCTACCCAAGCTTCTGCTCGGCTATCTTCGGCACGCTCCAGGCCTCAGCACAACAACAAGATGCAATGACCCGAAGGCAGCAGAGCAGAGGCTCGGGCAGCAGGCTTTTTCCAAGCCTCTGCTCTGACCCGCTCGTGTGCTACGTACTGCAGGTCTGGTCTGCTATGAAAGTGCATTTTATACACATGATTTTATTTTTCTGCCAATTGGTCATAATTAAAAAAAAAATTCTACACTAGACAAGAATGCTAACTGTTCATGAGAAGGTGCGACGGATTTTGATTTGCTTCCATGTTACAACATAGCTCAGTAGCAAGAATGGTAACTAAAGCAGCAAGAAGCTGGGACCCAACTTACTAAGACGCGTCCTGTGCAGTACAACAGGGTCTGAGTGGCACAGAGATGGCGCAATGGGCTTAGCATTGGCTCATTGAGTAGCCAGCCATGCCTCTAACGAAGGTGGCAAGATTTTTTTTTTTTTGTCTAGTAAAGCTTGGTGGGTCCTGATAGATTGTCATTTTAAAATGTGGGTTGTGGTGCTAAAATGTTTGGGAAGCACTGATTTAGACTGCTTATTTATAGCCTTTTAAGATATTATTTAAGCTCCTTAGCTCCCTCTGATGGCTGATTACTGTACCAGAGTTGTTGTGACTATTCAATCATGACATAAGGAAGGGCCTCTTTAAATCCTACTGGAGCATTTTTTCCAATTATTTGGTGCCATTAAAGTGCTTCGCTAGGTAGAAATTGTGTTGAATGAGGAGAAAGCCACTTATAAGAACATGAAAACGAAAAATGTTTAGCTCCATATTTGCATGTTGCATTCAACCCAAGAATTGTAGCAATTTGTAATGAAATTATATTTTCCTGTACAAAAACCTCAGTCAAGTTCCTAGGCACTCTCTCAACCCAGACCAGGTCCAGTTTTGCTTAGCTTCAAAAGCGTATCCAGTATTTTCAAAACTGTACGGGGTTTTGTGGACTTCATCAACTAGTATTTTACCAGATCAATTAAAAAAGAGGTTATAACTACACATATAGCTCAATTCTAGCGGTCAGGCTTTTAGATCACTTTATGACCAAGTCATCCATGTTATACACATTTGTAGAGCCTAAAGGCTGATCTCCACCGCACGAATTCCTGCGCGTCCTGGGCGCATGCGGAGAGCGCAGAGCTGTGTGGCTTCCATTTTATCAGATCGCATCGGAACGCGGGTGTCAATACCGGGGATTTGCCTGACCCAGACGCTCACCCCTGCAACCCTGATGGATGGCTAAGCGCCCCCCTGGTCAACTTCAGCCCACCAGAGCACCAAGGCGGCCTCAGCCTTCTGATTTACTCACAGTCCAGCCTGTTAAGATGTCTTTACACTCACAACAAGTAGGCCTGTAATTCTTACATGTTTTACTCAGGGAAACTTCTTACAGACTGGCTTCTGCTCAAGTGTGGGAAAAGGCCCCACTGTTATTGGGGCCCCACGGGGTTCTAGTTCTCAGGGCACAATACCTCCAGAGAAAAGGAACCCTGGGTTCTTAGTCAAATCAAACCAAATCAATAAGTACAAGTTTACCTATTCAGTTCCGCCTGACCAAATCAGAGGAATAGAATATTCTTGGCTTGGGCAACAACCCAAGGGTAGAATAAGCTGCCACCACCCTGGTACGCCAGTCCCACAGCTCCAGGGAAAGCTGGGGTCTCTAGGCCAAGTCTCAGTGCTTGCAAGGCTGGCCCCTCCGTCCAACAAGAGAACCAGACTCAAGCCTCAGAGTCTCCAAATTGGTAATACTGGTAGCAATGGTAGTAGTGAACGAAGCAGCTAGGCAGGCTGGGTAGTATTCAATTCCTTGTACTTAACCACAGACACACGAGCCTGTAAAATATATTTTTGTTTATTAAAGTAAATTAAAGGTTATATATAAGAAGGCATAAGATTCTTTGTAAGGCTTTATAGGCATGGTATGCAAGACAGACAGACATAAAACAAGAAAACTATTATCCTAAAACTTACTGGTCCTAACACTCACCCAATTAGCTGTCATAGCACGGACAAGGTGTAGACGTTAAGCTATCAGTCCCAATAAGCGTGAAAGGGACATGGCTCCATAATGGAGGTCCAAAAAACGGTCTGAAGTCCCCCAAGGGATCTTGAAAACTGGAATCTAGGCAAACTTTGGCTCCCTTATACCTGGTGACTGGGGAATAGCCAATCAGAGGCTTCAACTAACCGAAGCTTCTAGGCCCTTACATAATGGTCACTCCAAGTTCCCCCTCCCAACTGGAAACCACAGGTGCAATAGTTTGCAATTAAGATGTCCTTGATGAGTACCAGGATCCACCAGCACGGAATGAGAAACTGGCCAGACTTATCAGTCCGAGATAATGGGTCCTGCTCTCAGGCTTGCACTAATTAGCTAGCTTCCCAGCAGCTGAACTAATGGTCCAAGTTGTTTTTGAGACATCAAAGATCTGACTTTCTACTCAGAGTCAGACAACTAAAATGGAGTCAGGCAAAAGGCCTTGTCTTTCACAGCGGGGGAGCTGTGCTCTCCAGAGTTCGGTTGTGATCGGCTGTGGACCATGCTCATGATTTTGAGAGGGTGGGACGCGGAGCCAATTGTTTGACCAATGGGATGAGAGGGGGTTTTCAGCCAATCGGAGCGAACATGTGTTTCAGCCAATCACCTTTGAGATTTATTAGAAGGCAGGACAATCAGGAGGAATTATTTGCGTTGAAGAAACTGGTGGAGCCCAAGGCAGTGTTTCAGGCAGGGCGTCCTGTCCCCTACGCTCCCACGCCTCCCAACGCAAGCGCAACGCAACAGGGGTAGGTGTAGATCAGCCTTAAGACTGAAATTCATTGCTCACTCTAAAGAAGCACTCTCATTTGGTAGAAGAGGCCTACAGTATTACTCAACTCACATTCCAAATTTGTTATACCACAGAAATGAGGCAGGATGACCGACTTGCCTTGCACTTTCAGGCAATCCAGATAACAAAAGAGTTCAAGCAGACAATTTTAGTTTGCTCAAGCCAACTGTTCCATCAGAATGGTCATCAAGAACTAAAGAGCACAAGATTTGTTTTTTCCTTAAGTAACTTGAAATAAATGGAGAATAGACTGATGTACAAAGCAGTCTACGTAATTGATGTACAAAGCAGTCTACGTAATTCATGTAAGTTAAAAGCAGTTGCACATCTGAAGACTGAATCAATGCACTTGCATGTATTTCACCATATTCATTTACATTTGTTTTAAAACTGGCAATTAAGTTTTAATAGGCTTCTATCACTAAGTGGAAAACTAAATCATCCAATTAAACAAATTTTACTAGATTAACCTTTGAGTTTCAGTCAAATTTCACATATTGGAAAATCAGTACATATTGTTTTATGTCACAGCAAGTACCTTAGAGGGAATGCCTCTTAATAAAGATGGTGCTCACCATCTGCAGTTTTTTTTTTTAATAAGTGCTTAAGTTCAAAGTAATCTTTTTGTTAAATATCTGCTGTTTGATTGACTAAAAGATACTCCTGTTAATCTAACCCAGGGGTGGCCAACTTTGCAACACGAATGCTCCTGAACCTTTAATGGTTGTATAGGTGAGGGCATTTCAGCAGGTGCAGCTGCTTTAGCAGCACTTGCAGCTGCCAAGATTGTCTTCTACACAACTCTTCAGAATGCAGAGGCCCTAATGGTGGAAGTTTGGCCACCCCTGATCTAAACTAACATTGCTGCCTTAGACTTTTTCATATTAGTCACAGCAGAAACAATGTTATTGAATATAAGAACTACTGCTTTGGTCCCCAAACCTGCTCTCTCTTCATACAGCAAGTCAAGAGTTAAACAACATTAATCTGTGTAAATACAGTAATACATAATGAATTTCCAACATTTAATTATTCATGATTTATCACAGCCTTAGGCCAACAGAATTAGATCAGATTCTCAGTGGGATACATTTAACATTACAAACTCCTGAAGCTGTTCAATGAACAGCTGGGGGGGGGGGGGGGAGAATGCCATTTGGTATTTTCACATCTCACTTGTTTTTCAACCAGCACTTAAGGTGCTGAAAGATAGTTGCAATCTTTTTATCAATTTACAGAAAATATTGTACTGCTCGGAAAGCTCATCCAGAACTTCTGATGGCAGAAATACCAATGGGGCAGATTCATGGATTCAACATGTTATGAAACGCAGAACAAGAGTTCTGAATGTGTGCTTATCTTATTGGCAGGTTCTAACAACAACAAGAATACACTATACTGTATGGAAGGTCACAAGGAAAATAGAAAATGAAGTACTGTACTTTATACTAGTCAACAGTTCAAAATAATGCAGAAACCAATGCTATAAAATAGCCAAGACAAGAAGGATCACCCAGCACAAGGTTAAGTTTTTATTTATATTGCTAAGCGCTGAAACAAAGGTAACTTGAAGCTAAGCCTGGCCCCCCAGGTTCACATTCTAATAGGACAGGACACATTACCAGAGGAAAATGTAAAGAAGCAAAAAATCAGACAATGTGCTACAGAGAGTAGTCTTGAATAACTTCTTGAAGGATGTAACTGAATAAGTTAACTGAATCAGTAATTCCTCTCATAGGGAACAGTAAGGAAAGGATTTGCATTCTGGCCATCTTTAAAATCTTGCACAACAGATTACCTTCACAGCAGAACTGGAAACAGAGGCGTAAGGCTTCAGGAACAAAAAGGGAGACAAATGTGAAGAATATGAAGCTGGCAGAGTGCATGAACTGCTCTCTAGTTTAACAGAACATCCCTGCTATTTAGAACAAAATCCTTCTTGCAAGACTTAGATGAACACAAAGGTAGCAAATAGCAATTCTAATACACTTACCTGGAAGTCAGCCCTATCAACATTTCCCAAAAAACTGTTTTAGGACCAAGGTGGAAAATGCATCTGCACTCTTTAAGGGGGAATCTCTTCACTTCTGCAAGACTACTTAACTAATACTTGGGAGAGGGGGAAGGAGTACTTGTTTCTCCAAAATAAGTTGTCTCAATGTTTTTCTCCACATGGAGGCATAAAAGCAAGAGCTACCGGTAATCTGACAGTACACAGAACACCCGAATAGGACAGGGAGACCTGGGCTCAAAACCAGCTAGTCATCAGCCACTATCATCCTGCTTCATGTACTTTACAGAGCTGATGCGAGGATGGGGAGAGGAGAGAGGAAAAAAAACATATAGGTTGCTTTCAGCTCCTTGAGAAGAGGACAGAATAAATATGAAAACACCAGTTCTGCAAAACTAACTCACACCATTAAAATTTATTAGCACTTTTATAAAAGTATCCCAGGTCATGTAACAAAAATGTTTTGGGAATTTTATGAAATTATGTTGCACCAAATCAGGCAGCTATGAGAGAACGTTTCACAGCAGCAAATGAAGGCTCAACTTTTAGACACAGCGCCCTGAAACAAGGACACTGCCAAAAAGAGTGATGACCGTTCAGTTACACTAGGTAAAAGTACCATGTGAGTTTATTCAAAAGGCTACACACTTAACTGTGAAATCACTGGATATTATTAACCCAGTTGTACAAGTAAAGCTTCTGTTTCAGAGACACAAGATCATTTCCCCAAGGCGGCATCAGTTGTACCACTGAAATTATAAATGAGTCAGGCTCAAGCTCAACCTTCCAGCACATCTTTCAAAGAGATATACTATACAAAACTGCTGTCACTGTCAGGCTGCAGCATGAATAAAGTTGGCTAACTAAGGAGAATAAAGGAACCAGTACTAAAGAAATGGCACTGGCAAGCAAGATGACAGGGACCATGTTTAAATAGTTTCTAAATTCCAAAGAGTAAATCCAGGGTCACTAGAACAGCTTTAATTTTCTGTTGGCCGATACGGAACTATGGTAAGACCACAGACTTTTTTTTAAAAAAAGGCAAACTGGTAAATCCTGTCTGCATGACAATGACAACAAAACGTGCTTCCCAACTTCATTTGGCAGAGTCCAGCACTGCATTTTTTTAAGTGGAGAAATATATGCAGAGTTAAGGTCACAATTCCTACAATTGTCCTGACTGGGAATTTGTGGTTTCAGATCACACTACTGCAAAAATGTTAGCTTGGCGAGTGGAGGGTTGAAAAAGTGTGAAAAAACTATAGACCCCACTTTCAAGATGTTAAACCAGTGGGAGAGAACAGGAAAGGCAGTAGATTCTGTAGTGGTGGCTAAATCCGTGTCTTCCCTTTCCTGTTTTCGAGGGTTTGGAGGAGATAAGCTCCGTCTGCCCTCCACCACAACCATCAAAAGATTCAAGCAAAGTTGACTGTATGCAACAACAACAAGGTGCGCAGCACCTAGCAGGGAAGCAGAAACAACAGACGGCAAAAGTTTGAGGCGGCGGCGGCAGAAGGTCTGCCCTGGAAGCGTGCAAGCGCAAGGCGAGTGCGGGCACCTACCTATGCCGAGCCCCACCACGATGCGCCCCCCCAGCAAGGTCTCCTTGTCCGGAGCGAAAGCCAGCAGGGCAGCTCCGGCTGTGAAGATGAAGCTGGCCAGGAGGATGCAGGCTCGTCGCCCGCACCAGCCGTTGAGCGCCCCTCCGAGCAGCGCCGAGAGGGCGGCGGCGCCCACCGTGCTGGAGACCAGCAGCTCCTGCCAGAAAGTGTCCAGGTGCAGCTCCTTCTTGAGCAGCAGCAGCGCCCCGGACACAACGCCCGTGTCATAGCCGAAGAGGAAGCCGCCCAGCGCTGAAAAGACGGACACCACGTAAACGAAGCTGGGCGTCTCGTCCTGCTGGAACTGGCGCCGAGCCGCCCGCTCCAGCTCCGCGAAGCCACCGCCACCTCCACCGCCCGACGCCTGGCTGTGGAGGCTGGAACAGGACTCGGCGGCGGCGATGAGGCTCCGCTCCCCGAGGCTCGACGAGCCCTCAGAGGGCGCCTGCTGCTGCTGCTGCTGCTGCCGCCGCCGCTTCTCCCCCATCAGGTTGCTCAGGCTCCGGAGGGTATATTCCACATTGGCCTTGCGGGACATGGGGCAGCCGCTGCCGCCGCCGCCGCCTCTCCAGCCACCTCTGTTGGCGGTGGCAGCAGGACCGACCGCTGTGCTGTGGCTGCGGCTTAGGAGCGGCGGGCGAGGCTGGCTGGGCTACCGGCTGGATGCAGCACCTCGGAGTCACCTCTCATCGCCCTGCCACGCTTGGTTTGAGTCGGGGAGCGCCGCTTCCCAGCTCCTGGTGACGGCTACGGTCGCCCACACGGGCCCGGAGAGGGGAAGCCAAGAGCCCAAACCCAGCAGCCGCCACTATCTCAGCCTGTGACTGGCCCGGGCGGGAAGCCAAGCGAAGCGGGCAAAAGGCGTGGCCAAGGGCGGGAGAATAGGCGGGGAGGGTTTGTTTTCTCCCTCCTTTTTATTATTGTTACTTTTTTTAAAAACCTCCCTTTCTTGTCTCTCCACAGAGCAGGCGCAGAGAAAGGTTCGTTTTTGAGCAGGCGTAGTGAGCGCCGGAGAAGCGGCTGGTCTTGTCTTCGATTTCCTCCTCTGCCTACGAAAGGTTGCCTGATCAAAACGCTTAGGTTGGCTTTATAAAATACTGTACTATATATTATAGTGATCAAAAGCGAAAGGCGCAAGGTGGACCGATGCAGATCTTTTCTGTGTATAAAGTAGCAATCCTATGCATGTTACATGCATAAGTAAGTCCCATTAAGTTCAATAGAACTTACTCCCAGGTAAGTGTGCATAGGATTGCACCCCCAGCGTCGTTGGGCTTTATGAGCTGAACAGGCTTGCTACCGGCTTCTTGGTTCTGCACCAGCACTCCTTTAGGCCGAGCCCCAGACAGCGCAATCCTTGGCATGTTTGCCCAGAAGTCAAGCCCCATTTCAACGAATGGGGTTTATTTTCCCAGCTAAGCATGCATTGGATTGCAACCTGAGTAGGAATTCTGCAAGGGCAGCAAGGCTGCCATTCTGCAAGGTTCCTTTTGCAGTCCAGCACTCTCAAATGAGTCCCATTGTCTCAGGGATTTAAGCCTTCTTAGGAAGTAAGGCCCATTTAATTGAGTGAAGCTTACTTCTGAGTAGCCACATTTTGGTTGTATTGCAATGCTTTAGACCAGGGGTGCTCAACCCTTTCCCGGCCAAATACCACCTAAGGCGCCATTCTCCTGCTGCGTACCACCAGAAGTGACTGGTGATGACATCATCGCCAGTTACTTCTGGGTTTTCAGGCTGTTGGAGGCCAGAAAATGCAGGTAGGAGGGCCCTTCTCAGCGTTCCTGAGAGGCTCAGCCAAAGGCAGGAGCCTCTTGGGAGCAAAAATGCACCGCCAAAAACGTCACGTTGAAGCGGGGTTCCGGCAGTCTGAGTACCACCAGCAGTCTAGTGGTACTAGTGGTACACTGGTGGTACTAGTACCACTGGTTGAAAAACCCTGCTTTAAACTTATGCATATTTACTGACTCTGTTTAACCTAATTTTCAGGATTTATTTTCAGGTGGCTTTTCCAGACATGGAGATAAGTGGAGGGGAAAACAAGTGACAGTGATTTGATTTACACTGAGGATTGTCACCTTTATTAATCCCATTCATGTTTGCAGACAATAGCAGGTGAAAATGCCTGTCTCAATGTCATGAAAAGCTGCTCTTGGAAAGCACAGGGGAAGGCAGGGGTTGATTTACCAACAGGCAACCCCTGCCTCTTAAGATCAGTTTGGGTTTGGCCCTATCTGTCATCTACTGAAAATGGTTTTGTTTCAACAGGTCTTTAACGTGTTTGGTATTTAGGCTTTGTGTTGTGATCTCCCCTCTACTGCTATCCATTTGTATTTTGATAGTTTCCAGTGTGATTGGTATCATAGTCTCAGTGGTGTAGCTGGGGGGACAGTGGGGCAGATCGTCCCAGGGCGGCAGGCCACCCAGCCGGGGGGAGCAACCAAAAGGCTGCTGCTGCTGCTGCTACCGCCTCCACCACAGCAGGAAACATTTAAGCCCAGCTGGTTTTTAATTCAATTCAATTTCAGTTCAAAAACCTTTATTGGCATAAAAATATTAAAACAAGTACACCAGCGGGTGGCGCAGTGGGTTAAACCGCTGAACCATGAGCTGTCGATCGAAAGGTCAGCAGTTTGAATCCGCGACGGGGTGAGCTCTCGTTGCTTGGCCAGCTCCTGCCAACCTAGCAGTTCCAAAGCATGTTAATGTGAGTAGATAAATAGGTACCGCTTGCAGGAAGGTAAACAGCGCTCTGTGTTCCAGCTGCATGCTACGCGCTGCGGCAAGGAGAGTCATGCCGGCCACATGACCACGGAGGCGTCTTCGGACAACGCTGGCTCTTCAGCTTTGAAATGGGGATGAGCACCACAACCTAGAGTCAGACACGACTGGACTTAATTGTCAGGGGTCACCTTTACCTTTACCTTACACATTCCTAAAACCTATGATACACGTTCTTAGAACATAAAACATAAAAGGGTTTACAGAACCAAATCAACCTTGCCTAGCAAGAATTTTTTTGTTCCACAGAGCAAAGGAACTTCTCAGCTTGTCCAATTATTTCTGGGGGACCATAATTTAAAACACAGGTTCCCAAACAAAGGGTCACTACACCCTTAAGGGGTATGGCGACCCGCGGTGATGTCGACAGGATCGCACCACCACTGACGAAAAGTGCCCATTTTACCTTCATTGGTGGCTGTGGAGGACCTGTGGGGAGTGTGGGGAGCCTATGGATCCCTCTGCAGGCCTCCACAAGTGTCGGAGCAGCCCTCCAACACAATCGCGACCCACCCGGTTTTACGGCAAACGCTTGGGGAGGCCTGCAAGAGGGGTCTGCAGGCTTCCCACCCCACCCCCCTCAGGACTTCCACAGCCACCAATGAAAGTAAAACGGGCACTTTTTGTATGTGGTGGCGGTGGCGCAATCCTGGACGTGGTGTTGCTACTCCTCGGAAGGCCCTGCTGCCACTCAGGGCAGCAGAGGCTCTTCCCAGGAGTTTGGGAACCTCTGATTTAAAAGAAAAACCAGTTTCTCAGTACAGGTGTCCCCCACTTAATGATGGGGATACGTTCTGAAATCCCCGTTGTAAAGTGAAGCCGTCATTAAGCGGGTCTTGTTGTGCTTTGAAGTTTAGCACTGTGCTTAAAGCCCCAAACATCCAAGCTCTTGTTTTGCACCATTAGCTGTTTGTCTTTAGATAAGGGCTTTGAAGTGCTAAACTTCAAAGCCCTTATCTAAAGCCAAACAGCTGAAGAGCTGGGGAATAAAAAGATGTCTTTTTAAATCCTTTGGGAACTTGGGGAAAGGTGCTAATTGCTTATTTCGGTATGCCTCCCTTTCACTCATAACTATGGGTGTTTTCTTTCTGTTTGCTCATTGTATTATGTATAATTTATTATTGTTTTAAGTTTTATGTTTTATGTTTGTTCAAGTCTGTTATGCCAATAAAGGTTGATTGATTGATTGATTTAAATCCTTTGCTCTTTTTTTACTGGGAACCTCTGTCATATATCCGGATCGTCGTTAACCAATCTGTCATTAACTGTCATGTATTTGCCAAGATGGAATCTAGGTAAACAGCCCATGAGGAAGCATGGCTGCATGTGATGTGCAGTAGAGGAGGATATGGCTTAAGGATTCCACAGTGCTCATATTACATGGGCTGGTTTTCTAAAATATGCTAATCTAACGCTGATTTATATAATTGTATAGCGCCGATCAGCTGTTCGGCGCTAGATTAGCGTCTCTTTAAAATCCTAAAATGCCTAAAAAATCCTAAAAACTACCTAAAATATTAGGTAGTAATATCCCACCTTTTGGCCCTGAACCTCACTGCACAAAAGTTATGTAATGTTAATTCAGGGCTGACTTCATCTTCATGGAGACCCTTTAGCAAATGTCTAAGAGAGGTCCACGAGCCTTGGGAGGTGGGCTTACCTTAGCAGCGGAGGCAACAACTGTTTTGGAATGTTCTTTGGAAGCCCTGTAAATTTCTTTTTACCAGTAGTGCAATGCACCTGTCCACAATGCTGCATCACAGTCATGCAATGACCAGGGTATTGCATTATTGGTTAAATAAAGATGGCAACTACCACAGAGTGTTGCAAGCCACTGCCATCAAGGCAAGCCTGCAAAAGGGTTTGGGGAAGACTTAATTTGCTGATGGCCGATCAGATAATTTCTCTTTTACTGCAAAAGGCATTGCACAGGGCCACAGGGTTCAGCTGTAGGCCCTTGGATGACCCTGTGCCCTGATGCCAGCCCTGCTCTCCGTTAAACGCTCATTGACTGCCGTGAAACAATGTGACCAGGCCATCCCACCAAGTGGTTCTTTGTCTGGTGAGTTATTTTGTATTGAATTACCTCAATTTTTTTAAGGGAACATTTTATGTTCTTGTCCCAAATCTAATCCACAACCCTCTCTTGTTCCCAGGTGTGTGTTTTGGGTTGGGGTCTTTGAAATTTACAAAGCATTCTCCACCACGATGGAGCTGAAAATGACCAACTCTTTGGGCAACACAACAAGGTGCATGTAGGCCAATATTACCAGCCAGCCACGAGAGAGCTCTTGGCAAACAGAGAAGGTATTTCAGAATGCTTGCCCGAAAAACTCATAACTGCCAAGTCCTAACTGCCTTGAGAGATGTTCATCCATTACTAAACAAAACAACAGCTTTAAAGTGATTATGCAAAGGAAAATGGGAAGGACTGCAGGGAGTGGGAGGAAGTTCTGATCCTGTATTTAGCAGCATCCTCTTTGAAGTAGTTTAGGGCTTGTGTGAGTTTTTTCTTGCACTGTGTCACAAGAGACTTTTATTGCCATAAAGTACCAGCACATATTTGGAGGAAGAATTCTCAGGTTCCAAATCTGCGTCAAGCAGCCACATTTTTTTTAAAGGTTCCAATAAATGAATTTTAATAAGTAGAGACGTAGCAGAATGTCATTTGTATCTGCTGTTGGGCGCATATCTAGAGGCCATTGTCAAAGGTAAAAGTGGAACCTGGAAGATGTGTGTGTGTGTGTGTGATTTCTATCTCTTAAGGCGCAATCCTGCGTAATAAAGCGCCTACGGAGTGCGCACTCTTTAAGCACTGGGTGTTATAAATGTGCCATAAAGTGCGTTTTCGACACCCGGAGTAAGGGCCGCTAGCACGCAGGCCGGCAGCCCTTACTCCGCCTCCCAACTGACCCTGCAGCCACAGGTGCAAGTAAGAAATGCACCAGTCGGTGCAGGGGCGGGGTGAGGGCGGGCCAGGCAGCGAGGGAGGGCAGCCATTGGGCAAGCTGGGCCGGGAGGGGGCGGGGATATCAACGGTGAGCTCCGCCGATATCCCGCGCCCGTTCCCGGCCTCAGTGGCCCTTACCCAGCCACCCCGGATGTACATCGACTTGAGAGCCAACGTACATTTGAGGAGGCCCATTGGGACTGGGAAGCCCTACACCCGGGGAAGGGGACAAATGTCCCCTTCTCCCAAGGTGTTCCCGAGCCGCGTCAGCGCGGCCTGGGAAGGGCGCAGGATACTGCAGCGGGCCCTATGGGCCGGCCGCATATCTTTACGCAGGAACAGGCTGACAGTCTTTATTAAACACTCAGTTTAGGTGCCCATTTACTTCAAGGAGACTACAGCAACATGCATAAAAATGCATGGATAGCCAAGCATTTATCTTTGCAGAAGAGAAAAGACAATATTGAAATTTTGTTAACAAAACATACATTTCAGCTGCGCATGTACAGTATTTGCATTTCAAAAAGCTACAACAGGGGTTCTCAACCAGTGCTACTCGAACTACCAGTGGTACTTTGGCCGACTGCTGGTGGTACTCGATCCACCGGCCTGCCAGAACTCTGGTGCAGATACATCTGATGAAAAAGGGTTGCTGCCTACACAAGCAAATACCATGGTAAATCCACAGTACTTTTTTCTTTTTACTGGAGCTTTTCTGTGGCACAGAATTGAAGCCGCTAGACTGATTTGACATTGGACCCAGTACCATAAATCTGAGACTGCAATTCTTTATTTCCAGGGAGTAACACAAAAGGGCTTTAAATGCATAGAATTAAGGTTGCAATCCTATGTATCCTTATCTGGAAATTGAACTCAATGGGACTTACATCCAACTAAACATGCACAGGATCAGGCTGCAGGAATTTGAAGTACAAGGCAACCAGCAATTTGACTGCATATTTTTCAGCTGGCCTGTTTGGAACTAGTCTGTTTGGAACTTTTCTGACATGTACCCAGGCTTTTTTTTTTCTCTAAAGTGGAAAAAGAAAGCTGATCAGGGTTCAAAACTCCAAACATACTCACTCCCACCTTCTTCTGCAATAACACAACCCAATACACATTTTGGTGCCTTAAACGTTAGACCTATCCTAACTAAAAGTTAGACTGACACCCATGAAGCTGCTTGAATCAGCATATAAGGTGGCTATGCCGTATCTCTAAAACTAGAGCTGATTGGGCAAAAAAGTGTGCCATTTTTTGAATCAGCGTCCCAAATATACCCAAGAATAGGTCTAATTTCCGAAGCAGCAGAAAAAAAATTTGTTGTTGTTGTTGGGCTGTGTAATGGATAAATCTTGTGAGGTGAGGCTGGAAGTACTTTATAGATATCTGCCTCTATAGGCAGGTGTAACAGGAGACATGAAGCCTCTTCACATGTTCCTCAGTGAAAAGGAAATGCATGCTGGGAGGCACCATCAGCATGCCAAAAAGCCCCACCCTTGCTACTGTTGCCCTCCATAGCTCTGCCTCCATCTCCCCACGGTCACTGAGATCATCTGTTCTTTTTCTTAGACAGACTATGCAAAGAAGCAAAAATGGAATAGGACAATATCGACCGTAGATTATTACAAATAAGCCCCATTAAATTCAGTGAGATTTATAGTACTCCCGAGGAAGTATGCATAGAATTGCAGTAACTTAGTTTACCACCTCTCACAAAATCATTTTTTTTCACACATTTGTTCTATAGTTTTGAATGATCTCCATGGTACAATTGAGTCAAAACCTGAAATACTATTATTCCTGTATTGAGTAGTTAAATACCACTTTTCAACAAAAAAGTTAACAAAGTGGTTTACAGGCAAAATCAAATACAGTAGTTAAATGGCATCTTGCTATACAAATCAGATTTCTACAGCTCTGCTGAAAAAAATTGAATAGCTTTGCCTATTTTATTCTTGGAACTGGTAGGAATGTGATGCCTCCTAGTGGTTGGAAACATTAGGGGTTGTGTTTTGTGTTTTTTTTACAAACATACAAAGACATTCTTTGAAAGAATTGTATCCCTTCTATCATTCTTTCCATAAACAGTTTCCTTTAGACTTACAATCTTTTGGGCTTAATAAGTTTCACTGTAAAATTTTGCTAGTGCTATATAATCCAAAATCCTTTTTCCCTGCTCTTAAAGGCATCTCAGTGCTTTCCCATTCAGGCCAATCTGTCCTGTTTTAGTCTAATTTTACACCCAGGGAAAAAAATGTGAAATGGGGTAAGCTATTTTTATGTCTTAACACAGTACTACTACAGTGCAATCATGGCAATTGGTCCTTTTCTTTTCTGGTTACCGGTACCGCATTCACAAATACAAAATAGGTAAAATGATACGTTTTGCATATGCAAACTTTCAGTTTTCTACTGAATGCTGTGAATGATTACAATAGTCATTCTATAAATCATAATTAATAGCCCAGTTAATTAGCACAATAAGAGCGCAATCCTGTGTAAAGATCTGCGGGCGGCCCTAGGGCTGCCCGCTGGATTCTATCCCAGTTTGATTGGCCAAGAAGTCTACTCGGGGGAAGGGGATTTTCATCCCCTTCCCCCATTGTAGCGCGGAGAGGCCCCAATGGGCCTCCTCGGATTTTTATCAGCTATTGAGCTGGCGTAAGTCCGAGGAGGCCATGTAAGGGCTGCGTCAGCCCGTGAACGGGACGGGGATATGGTGGTCGCCATCCCCACCCCTCTTGGGCCAGCTTGGCCAACGGCCGCCATCCCTTGCAGTCCGGACCGCCCCCGCTGGTGGGAGCCTTACCTTTCTCCTGCGGCTGCAGGGACGATCCGGCAATGGAATGAGGGCTGCTGGCCTCGCGCCGGCAGCCCTTACTCTAAAGTAGTCACAAAGTGCTTTACGGCACATTTGTGAAACTTTAGAACAGCAGAGCGCGCACTCCGCCATTCTAAAGTTATGGTAGACTGCACTGTAAGTCAACTATACTTTCCAGAACCAATGGAATGACCCTTTCAAAACCCAGAAAATGTAACATGAACATAACCTTTCTCTTTTACGTTGGCTGGCAGCTCTAGGAATTTGCTTGTCTCTCAAACAGATATATTGCTGCCTTTTGAGATCAGAGGCATTTAAAGATTAGAGGTTTATTTAAAAACATGTATAACCTGCCTCTTCAAAACAGCTTCCAAATAGAAACAATAAAAATATAAATAAAAGTAAAATTATCATCATCATGCAGAGTATTTATCTTAATAAATACTAATAAATACAATAGAATCAGCAGCAGTACCCTGGCTACTATACAATATAATCTGCTAGGTGCCTTTCAGAAAAGGTAGGATTTGTATAATCTTCAAAACAGAGGTTTGAACCATACTGGGAGTTGAGACAGGCACTATGTCATAGCTTCAGAGCAGTTAAGGAGCACAGTCCTTTCTATAATCAAGGAGGCATGCTATTGTCCCTGAAGAAGATGACAAAAGTGAGGTCAAGATAAGCAGTCTCTGATTTGATGCACTTGTCTGGTGGTCATGAGTGCTTGGCCCAAGGAGAGATGAGTTGCAACTCATCAATTCAGTAGGTAGTGGGCTAGAATCCAGGTCTCAGTTCAACTCCATAATCACTTGCCTATATAAGCAAGGATGACATAGCAATACTCCTTGTAGCCTCCATGATTGGCCGCCTTCCCTGTTCATCCCCCAACCTGTTCATCCCCTGACAGACCCATGGGCATAGTTGGACAAACGGACTCTTTTGGGGCAGAGAACAACAATATCTACACGTGTGTTTTTTTCTGCACAGCTTCTCTGAATTATTGGCCACTAGAGGGCAAGTGCCTTCAAGGATACGGTGTGCATACAGTTCCTGTTTACTGTGTGGGCCAGTGTTGCCGGCACTGCAGGGTGTGGAGCCTAGCATTCTGGTTGGTACTGTCCATGTCCAGTTCTAGGTGTTGTCCAAGGGAATCATCATGACTGTTTGCAGAGCTATGCAGTTCCTATGGCTGCAATGGTTGCTCAGTTGCTGGTCCTGCATTTATTATTTTTTCAACATTTCATTGACGTGGGGATGAAATACTAGCTATCTAGTAGAACTCAACTTCCAGAGGTCAATTTCTTATGAGTAGTTTGAGTCATTTTAGCAGCTTCATTGACTCAGACTGCTCTTAAGAAATTGAGCTATAAAAATAGAGCATAGGGAGTAGTAAGGTCCCTTGTGTGATAAGATGGCCAACTTTCAATAATCTCAGCTGCTTAGATGATCTAGAGAGCCATTGGAATATTTTTCCTTTCCTTGGATCAAGTTTTCCCTGCTAGCAGAAGTGTAATTTTTTTCCGTTAGCAACATTTTTTATACTTATAATCCTGCTTTGTTTTTGTTTTCCTTTTCCTGGTTTAGATTCTATTGTGGGAAATATAAAGGTGTTGCCTTTCTGGTTTGATGAAAATTTATTGAAGGTTTCACTCTTCAAATTATTTATTGAAGAATTTTCTGGGGGAAAATGGTTGGAGAATTATTTCTTTTGCAGTTTTGTTCAGGGTCACTCTAAATGTACTACAGTTTATTAGTGAAAGGTTATATACCATCATCCATAAAAAAAGTTCAAAATAAACTATTTGAGATTCTAAGATTGTTTTACATTGACAAAATAGATTTCTTGATCCAAAAAACCCCTCAAGTTAAACCCCCAAAACATTTTCTTCAGACTTCTGTAAATGAAAATGTGTTAAAACACTGTTTGACAGCCAGCCATCGTCAGTATTTCACTTTGTAAATTTTCTACAAACTTTGGAAGGGTCACTCCGGCCCAGTCTATTCCTCACCTTTGTAAGGCATCAAAACGGATGTCAGATTCCTATCCATATAAAACGGCAACAGAATCCTGTGATTTTGCTATTACTACTAATGTGAACCCCTTGAAGCAATTTAGAATCCCCGTGCTTTCATTAGTCCTGTAATCCTTTGTTTATGAATCCTTATTACTAAGGATTACCGAGTATATCACTGCTCATTTTTAATTTGCTGAATGGAATTTTGTTGTTGACTAGTGCTGACAGACTATTCTGTTAAGCTTTGATAGGTCCTCTGCCTATATTCCCAAAACTCCATTTCTTTTTCTAGAAGCCAAGTTACTCAATAGGATTAAAACGTGCCATTCGTCTGAAGGCAATAATAGTAATATTCATTGTATTCAGCAGGCAACACAGGATTAACAAACTGCTGTACTTATAATACAATTATTATACTTGTATATCTGACTGTAATACAATAATGTTGCAAATGTTCAAGGCACTACTCGGTTATGACAAAAAGCTTTGCCTGTATGTGTATGAACAAAAGAGAGTGGAATGGGTTTCAGAATCCTGGGTTGTTTTGATGATCTGCAAGAAAGGATCAAATAAATCCACACAATTAGAAATATAGAGCGTATTTGCTTTCCAGAAGAAACCTTTAACACCCTCTTCTAAACTAGTGTCTCAGAAGGAAAGAAAGCAATTCTTTCTTCTTTGGGTCCCCTATGGCCGCTTTGGGTCCCCCTATGTGGGAGAAAGGCGGGATAATAATAATAATAATAATAATAATAATAATTGATAATAATAAATATCCTGTCAAGACACCAATCAAGCTGTATAATCCCACAAAAACAATTAGTTACATTGAAGTTCGGGTTTAGGTTTCAGTTGGATAATCTAGCAGACCTACCGGTATTTCTGATGTTTCAGGAAAAAAAAAGAAAGAAAAAGGAAAGAAAAGCATTAATTTGACTGTATACTGTATTTGACTCAAGAGCATAGTGAAATAGCATTCAAATTTATGGGGTTCACCATATTTATTGGGCCTTTCTCCTTAAGCAGGTAAAGCTTTCCTTTGCTTCTATAAACATTGTGGGACAAGTTATCACCTATTAAATGTTTGTGTGTCAGGCAGGCTGTTATTAAAGGTACAGGATTAAGAACAGAAGGAAAAGGTCATAACCCCTTCTGGGAGCCAACAGCTCTACCTATGTTTTGTGCATGTTTGGTTTGGTGTATTTTTGATGCATATACAGTGAACCCTTGATATCTGCAGGAGATTGGTTCCGGGACACGCACACGCACACGCACGCAGATACCCAAATCTGCAGATGCTGAAGTTGCACTGCAATGCCTTACTCTGGATCGAGCAAGAGGTGCCTCCGGAATCTGCTTCTGGGTCACACCAGACCCACGATGCACTCCATTACCCTCTGCGGGGCCCAAGATGTCATGGGGTGGGGAGGCAACTGGAATTTGCAGGCTCAAAAGTGGAAGTCGCTTCTGGTTGCTTCCCCAAGACATCCTGGGCTCATGGAGGCCAATGGAGTGCCTACTCAGAAGAAAGCCCCATTATGTTCAATGAGGCTTTCTCTCAAGAAAGTGTATACTGTATATAGGATGGCAGCCCAGGCAAAGAGAGCAAGGAGGAATTGATGGAACCTTTTCTGTACCCCCCCCTACATTAGCTCTTAGCTGTCTCCTCTTCTCCCCCCCCCCATTCTAACCAGGGAAGGACAGCAGTCATCAGTGAGACGATCCTTTCATGATTATCCAATGCATGCCTACTCAGAAGTAAGTCCCATTGCGTTCAGCATGGGAAAGTGTGTATAGGTTTGCAGCCCAAGTCACATAGTGGCAGGGCACAAACGAGAGTAAGGCAGGGAGAGATGAAATTGAAATATCTTGGTATGCTTACCTGAGTGTGGGTGTGAGGGGGATGGGAGAGTGCCTCCTTTGGAGCATGATCCCATGCCCTCTTCGGGAAACCCCAAGGAGTGCCTGACAGCTTGCTTCTGCGAGAGTCAGCCCTGTAAACTCTGGCACAGAAAACACACAGCACATGAATCCTCCTTTCACCGGCAAGGGCAGGACATTTACTGCCCTCAGAAGAGCAAACAATCTGCGGAAAGCTCCCACCTCTTTTGGCTAGGAAGAGCTGCTGGGATACCTGCAGATACAAGAAGTCTGTTGAAGGATGACTGCAGCGCCGGAGGAGGGACTGACTAGCACAGCTTCTACTTTCCAGAAAGCCCTGGATTGCAGTGAACCTGTGGTCACAAGTCCCACATGAGTTGAAACTGATGGATGTATTGTCCCATGGCATAGCTGCACGTTTAGTTTTGGGCCTTAAAGGGTGCTCCTTGGGATTCCACAAGCCATAGGAACGAGCAGGGCTGAGCAAAGAAGCCCTGCTGGACTAAAACTAGACCTTCCTTGTTCTTAGTAAGATACTTGCTGAGTTTCATTGCCACATATGTAAAATGGGTACCATTAAAACATACATACATACATACATACATACATAAAATTTATATATATATATATTTATATATATATATATATATAAATTTTAAACCAGATCCAGGATTAGTACGGGACACGATATTGGTGGTTTAATAAACCAAATAGGTGCGTGAGTGAATACTTTTAAATAATGTTTATTGAAAATGGACCTTTACTGAATTTTACTGTATTATTCCAACATCACAGGAAATCTTTCCTTGTAGCTTTCTCTTTATTTGCCCTCCACCGCTAAATGGAGAGGAATATACATGTTTGCAAGAAAGGGCAGAAAGAATCCCAATTTGTTTGCTTTTTTCCTCTGAAAATATTTGTGGTGTTTATCTTCGAACTAAATCCAGTGGGAGACACACAAAGACAATTTCATCTGTATTAACTTGCAATTGTGACTCAATTTGACTTGCTTCCAGCCATGTATTATGTCTTATGGGTGTGTTTCAGTAATGTGATAAAATAAATTTTAAATTAGTGAAGGGGGGGGGTTATGGGCTTTATTTTTTTAACCAATAAAAATTAATTATGATGTACAGTCATATGTCTCAACCTATTTTTTATTTTCTTAATGAAAGCTTAAAAAAACCCAATTGTTTCATAGCATTGTTGTGATGTGAACACAAATGCCTTGTAACATGCGTCCGCTGCAGTTTCAAACCACATTGTAGTGTGCTCCCGTCTTCTGATTTACAACTAGGTATACAGATTGTCCCAGCAAAAAAATGTGTAATACAGTATTGAAGAGATATTGAAAGTATAGATCTGCACAGCTGTGCCCTATTTGGTTGACATAAGCTGCAGCTTTAGCTTTGAAGTACAGTCTTGATTGCACCATATTAGTTATAAGAAGGGGTACAATCAGGCTGTCTGCCTCACGGGTCCCTAGAGAAATATCACTTCTGCTAGGAAATATCTGAGAAGAAGCATGTGTCAGAATGACCTTTCTGTTCTGTGTGTCAAACAGAAACCCCCTTCAGTATTGCAAATAGGCTTAGCGAAAGAACATGGAATTCTTCAGTGACCTCCACTGTCTGAAAAACAGTGAAGTTATCCTTTCAATAACTTCAAAGGCTGATAATCGTACCTCTTAATGGTTACTAAGAACAGAATTTCAATTACTCACAATTTCAAGAACTTAATTTCAATTACTGAAGGCGCTCCAGTGCTCTCTGAGACCCCTTCAGGGGCTCCATGAGCACACCATAAGTGGTCACCATCTGCCCCCTGCTCGGTTTGCTTGTACATCCCTCCCGCCTCCCCTGTTTTGTGGCTCCCCTTCCTCATTTCCTTCCTGTTCCAGCTTTTCGCCGGTATTTGGCATTGGGCTCAGCACTGCACCATTCTGCACATGTGCCGGGGCCCTGGGGTTCCCCAAGACTCCATGCATGCATCAGCAGGGTTCCCCACGACTCCTTTTAGGAGTGTAAAGGGCTCTGGAGAATGAAAAGTTTGAGAACTGCTGATCTAGACTGTTCTAGCCTCTACACTAATTGATTTTTTAATGTAATACATATTCAGTGTTTTAACTGTTGGTTGAATACCTTTCACAATCTTTTGTTATATGAAGTGTGCTACAATCTTCAAATTAAAACCTCATTAGACAAAATCAACCAACTGAGGATTTTAGCAGAAAGCAAAAAGTTGTCCTGCATTAGTTCTGTCAAATATAACGCTTATGAGTGACACATGGGTAAATGAAATTATTTAAGCTAGATTTGAATATGAAAGAGAACATAAGCTGGAACAAATTGAGTACGCAATTGATTGAATCTGTCATCTGTCTGGAGTTGACAGATATAGTCCCTGACAGAACTAAAGCCCAATTCCCCTTCTAATTTTTTAGCGTGGTCAAGTCACCACAAGGTGACCTTTCTTGATTATTTTTAATTATTTTCCCATAATAAACTTTTCATTTGATTGCACTTTTGTGCAGTAAGATCTGGGACTTATCATGTCTGGGAGAATTTTAATTTTCAATGGCTCTTCTTCCCTAACATGACAAATATTAGATATTGCTGTAGGAGAACAAATTCAATTGAAAATTCACCGCACAAGAACGGTGTAATAAAATAACCTTGACATGACCTTACTACATCCAAAAATAAGGATGAAAATAAGCCTACCACCACAGGTTTAAGGACTGCAGTGTCAATATGCAAACTGATTGTTTCCATTGTCTAGAATTTTTCATCTTGGACACATAGGCCACAATCCTGATGGGGGCCAATGCATTGGCTATCTATACTTGCCTATGAAAACAGATTTACAGATGGCCCAAATGATACTGGTTTGGTAGACAACTACAGCAAATGCAGGCATTCAGAATTTGTGAAACGGACAGCACACTCCTATCCAACTTACACCACCGGTGCCACAAGAACAGGAGGCCCCAGAATGGAAAGAGGATTCAAATCCCCTCCTAAGGGGGATACAAAGGGGATTTAAATCTCCCCTCCCCTCCAAAGCCCCCCGCCCTGCCCTCCCCCGCTGGTTACACCGGTGGTGTAAGTTGGATAGGATTGCACTGTAAGAGTGTCCTATATGTACAACGCTGCTACATATTAATTTCTCTCAGCCCTGCCTTTTATCTTTTTCAAATTATGGACATACCGGTATCTATAGTGCATACTTATATTGATTAAATAGTTATCTCAGCCTAGCCCTCTCGTTTTGTAGAGTGAGGTGGTAGAGTGGATTGTGTCCCTTCAGGCTGCAAGTGAGGAATACCATTTTAAATACTTCCTTGCATTAAAAAAAATGCACACAACTAAACTACTGTAGTACATCAGGAGAAAGCATTCTTGCCTCACCTGCTTCTTGTGATGCTAGTTTCTGTGAGCCACCAGCTGCAGTCTGAAATGGGACGTTCCATTCTACCACCTCAGAACTCTACCACCTCATTCCCACTGCATATGGGACATATATGTCAACCAGGCCTCCATCTCTGAAAGGAATTCTGTTGATTATGCAGGGCATATCAAAAAAAATGTACACGCACTTTAGAGTGTTAAATTTATTAAGCTTTAATTCTCACATGCTATAATTCACACATATACTGTATATATGTGTCCATTTGTGTAGTACAATTTGTGTACTACACATTTTTATGGCACTATATCTGTAACAAATTCTCTCCAAAAGAACTGAAAATCCAGTACTGGATTTGCGTTTGTTTTTGGTTTACAGGCTAATAATCACATCAAGTCATGTTGCCTTTTTGCTACACATTTGGATTTGCAAGATCACAATATGGTATTGTCTACAGCTTTATTGGATGATTTATGTGCATGAAATGTAGTTTAAATGTACTCTGGCCTTAAGACAGCCAGTGAAGGAGTGGCTTGTGTGTGCTAGAAAACCAGCTCTTTCATTTCTGTTTGACCTCCTTTTTACTCATGTGAGTCTTTTATGTCACACTGTGCCTATGGTGGATGATACAGAGAAAAATTGCTAATCAGCAGGACAGACTACATCTCTTATAAAGCAGCCATCACACGACAATGATTGCTACAATAGGCTTATTTTGGAACAAGATGTTATTACCAAAATCATTGCTCCTAGGAGTGGACTCTTGGAAAAAGAACTACCTGTGTGTGGATGGAGGTAATAAAATACACTTGGTTAGATCATAAGCAGAAAATTCCAAAGAAGTTATTTTCGCATGTCAAAAAGCCATGTGATGATTGCTAGTTTAAATGAGTTTCTTTTCATCCCACAGGGCTGGGTCTCTGATTGTTGCACTAACATCACTGCTACATTAGTATGATTGATGCTAAGCTTATCCAGCAGAAAGGAGGAGGGGGAAACAAGAGCCCAGACAACTTTGCAGTGATGCAGCTCTCCCAGTGTCTATGGAAACCCAGCCCCAAACTGCCAATCGATTGCTGGGTGGTGGCAACAGCTGCCCAACATTGGCCCCATGTCAGCCCAACATGCAGTGAGCTAAACAGCACACCCACACACTGCAGAAAGGAAAGCCTACTACCCTGCCAGCATCCAACACAGCCCACCAATCATGGGGTGGGGGGGTGTGTCAGCCCACAATGCAAGGAACCAATTACCATAACCTACCTAGCCCCAATGCTGATGGCCAGAGAAGCAGCACCTAGGTGAACCAAATAGGGTGGTGGTGGTGGCGACAGGTGCAGGTCCAATAAGTGACCACTGCTAGGACAGCCCCCCTGCAACCCCCAGAAATGAGTAGCACAGCAACAGCCACTGCTGCCATCTATGGAGAGATGCTCCAATGAGACCACACACACACACACACCCACAGCACCTCTTCTTGCAGGAGCAATTGTGATGCAGGCAGCAAGGAAACAAAAACAGAGAACTGGTAAGATTCCCAGCACCCAGAGTTCAAATCCCCTTATGTCTCTCACACTAACATGCTCTTCCAAGAAATACATTTTTGACTATGACTACACACAAGTCTCTCCTTGGCAAAGGTTCAAGCCTTTGTGAGGTTCACCAGCTGGAAGGAAACGTTTTGCCAGAGGAGGGACTAGGACACGTTTCAAGGGCTCTCAGACAAACCAGCATCTTGGTATCCCACTGCAAAGAGACAGGCTGGGAGCCAGGAAAGGTGCGCTTGAGCCCAGCCAAGGGGCTTGCTGTAACAGTGTACAGTACTCACCTTTTGCATGATTGGCTGGAAACACCCATGGCAGGGACAGCAGAGGCAGGTCTAGAACCCATGCTGGCCAGTCCACAAAGCTGCTCTCTAACCACTCAACCACAGAAGTACCTTTTAGCATCCCTCAGCACCACAAACAGACTCAGCTGGCTGGGAGACTGAAGCATGTGGAGCACTGCATGGGCCAACCATCGGGCTTGCAGGTGACACAGGCCCCTATTGCAGCAGCCCACCTATTCAGCGACACACCACACTGAGAACTAGGCCTATATCTCCTTAGACTGACCACACACCCTGGCAATAAACAGTGCATCTTCTCATAAATATTAGTGCTAAGATCATGAATCAGCCAGGATCGTATTGGTCCAACCTGTAAAACCATGTTCTGTTGGGTAACCAATATTTGGGTCTAAACTCAAGGAACTCCACTTTTTGCCAGGATCCACTCAAGTCTACCAGATTCCACACCTATCTCATCATGTTCAGCCCAAGTGCCGCTGTGATGGAGGGGCAGTATATTTTTAGTTTAAAAGTTGGCAACCCTGGTTAGTGTATGCCACTTTACCTAATGGTGGCACCAGTGTCCATGGAGCACGTTCTGGCATGAAAAAGTGAAATTGCTATTTTAGTGGTGTTGCTCCACTTTGTGACATAGTGATAAACGTGTTGGACTAGGAGCAACAAGGTTCAAATCCCCACTCTGTCATGAAGCTCACTGGGTGACCTGGAACCAGTCACCATCTCTTGGCCTAACCTACATCATTGGCTGGTTGTGAGGAGAAGATGGGGGACGATGACAATCTTGTATGCCTGCCTGGGCTCCTTGGAGGAATAGCAGGATAGAAATGTAACAATCAGATTTTATATTTTTGTTTAAATGTATTAATTGCAAGAAGAAAAAAGCAGCAAGTAGATTAGTATGGCAGTCATGCTCTTAGTATGGCAGTCATGCTCTACCAGTCATCTGTGACCTTTAATTGAAGTACTCATGTAGGTGCATAGAATAAAGAGATTAACATCAACAGTTATTTAAAAAATGGAAAATGAAAGCAACTAGGCTTCACATCTATTATGGCATTCTCATATCTACAAATCGCTTTTAGAAATCTTCCTTGGATCTTTTGACATACCTCTGTCAGTCTCTTCTTGTGCGTAGGTTTCATTTCATCTTCCGGGTTCATTGAAATGTTTGCAGCAATTTCAGCCAAATGCAGCAATGTTTATCCCATTACTGTATTTCTTCAGTGTAGGAACCATCTTGGCAGACATTGATTGTCAGCAAAAGTGACCATGAGGGCAGGAGTGAATTAAGGCTGATGCCATTTCATAAGAGGAAGGAGAAAACTATGAAACTGAGATGCTTAGCAGGTTGCTAAGCAGGTTTTCATTTAATGTAGATAGGAAAGCTGGAACGTATTTTATTAACAGCAGTGCCATCTCAGAAAAAAAATGCCATCTCAGAAAAAAATATTTGGGGAGAAGGAGCAAAGTAAATTCTGAGGTCATCCTCTCTTCCTGAACCCAAATATCTCTGTGTTGCAAATTAACAATCAAGTCAGCTGAATGAGCAGCATACATGTCAACAGACATGATTACTTAGAAGTTAGCTTCATTTTTATTATTATCATTATCATTATCATTATCATTATCATTATCATTATCATTATCATTATTTGGATTTATATCCCACTTTCTCCCCCCAAAGGGGGGACCCAAACCAGCTTACAAAATTTTAAAATTACAAGTTTGATACATATAAAAAATATAAAACTCTTAAAACATTAATACACTCTAAAAAAACACAGTACAAGATATAAAAACAGGAGTAAAAAAGTTCTTGTAAAAAGGGGCTGGACCCTTATGATGAGATTTACACTGGGGTTACACAATGTGCATCATTGCAATCTTAAAATTCTAATTCAAGATTCCTTTTCGGTTTACATATTTTTCCAGGAGGTCCCGCAGTGTGGTTTTAGAACTCTAAGCTCAGTGATGAATGTGGATGAAATATACATTGAGCGAAACATCTCAGGATTTGGGTTATAAAACTTCAATTTATAAAATATCAAAATGTAAAATACAAAATGCAAAATGTAAAATGGATGAAATATTTTCTTGGAATGCCATACTGTTTTTCGAGTACTCAGTGTGTGTCTCTTCCTGTCCATTTTTACAACTGACTGCATTATGGAAACTAGTGGAGAGGAAACTCTGCTCTGGCAGGAGCTGCAGTAGTTCATTATTTCTGATTTTAAAAACAACCTATTGTCTTTGTTGAAAGACAGATCTTCAAGGTGGTGGATGAGTTCATGAATCACAAAGTGACAGTTAAGCAGGGAAGAAACAAAGATAATGGCAAAAAAAGCCATGTGCCAGTCAACTCCTCAACACATCATTTTTCAAACACTGCTGACAACAGAGTTTGAGAAGCTGATGTCCGATGGAGACTTGTAACTTTAAAAGGTCCTTTCATATCCCGGTGGGAAAAACCTGCTTCAGTTCCTGCAAGAGCTGCCAAACAAATCCAAGTTGCATAAACTTGAAACAAAAGCAACAAATCTTGTCTGGGAAAGTCTGGAGCCTAACAAAAAGCACTGCGTGCTTACAAGCTGAAATGCACACACGCACAGAGTGTGAGAGGAATGCTTATACTCCAAAACAGATTAACTTCTGGAGAAAAATAATATCACCTAATCAGGATCTTAAGACAATCCAATATAGGGGTTCACCTCTTTCTATATCAAGCAGTGAGAGTAGCATTTAATGCTTGCCTGTTCCTCATTTTTCACTATTCACTAGCTGGTTAAACCTTATTTAGCTGTCTGCCATTGCTTGGCTGGCCCATCCATGAGGCCAACTGAAGCACTCGCCTCAGGCAGCAGGTTGATGGGGGCACTCATCTCTGTCTGCCTACTTGCCTCCAGTGCTTCTCCTTCTCTTTCCACTCCCTGGATTGAAAAGGAAGAAGGTTACAGAGAAGAAGAGGAAATGTGGAGGGGAGGAGAGTGCTGAGTTAGAACATTGGAGAGAGGGAGGAGCAGAGGCTGGCATATCATCAGGTAAGCGGGGGTAGCATTTGGCATGCTGCTTCAGGTGTCAGGAAGTCTTGGGCTGGCCCTGGCCATTGCTTAGGTTTTCTATTCATAGAATAATAATAAAAAATGTTAATGGCACAAGCATTTTGCTTTCCATATACCGGTGGAACTGGTAAGACCACTTGAGGAGAGAAAATTGCGACCAACAACAGTAGCTGTATCAGCACAACTTCATAGCGTCATAGCGTCTTCATCTGCAATCTGCTGTATTCAGTAGTTGAACTGAACATCACACCAATGGATAATTGCACCGGGGATATGAACTATAGACCTGTGGCATCATTCATGTTTCAGCATGTCCATGGTTTCTGACCTGCCATTGGAACCAGATTGACCAGCATCATGCCATCCCTCATTTCAAAGGGATAGTTTCTATATGTACTGTTTATCTTCCAAGCCTGTAAAACCAGAACTCTGGATGTAATTGGTGAAGGCACTGCCCTGGTGTCAATATGTTCTACAGAAATTCACCACTGGGTAGCCCGTTGTGGGAGAAGGGGAGTCCTATTTTTTTTTCCTCCTTGCCATTCTCATTTCAGTTATTTTTCTCCTGACTAAACATGCATAAACATGTCATTATGTCCTTACTCACAGTTAACAGAAGTGATTTTTTTCACTGTTCAAAATCTGAGAATCGTTGACCTCACTTAGACAAATCCACATAACTGTTCTGAAACAGTGTTCAAATTTAATCACAAAACAGGAGTTTGGCAACATCCTCTAAATCAAGAGAGCAGAAAAGGTTACAGCATAAATGCTAAATATCTTTCTACTTTCATTAAAAAATCTTCCAACATCCCCAAGCTCTTTCATAACACAAATGCCCTTGAGATGTTCTCCAAGCTGCCTGAGAGCTGCTTATCTCCTGACAGCTATGAGTCTGTTTCAAGACCTAACCATGTGGCCCAGCGCATCCATGAGGCTGACTGGAAAGGTAATCTCAGGTGGTGGATTGTCACCACGAACCTGCTGTTAGCCTCGATCTGCCTGCCTCCACTTGGAACACTGGAAACCGCCTTATATTGAGTCCAGTGGCGTCACTGCAGGGGGGGGCGGAGCTCTATGTTCCGCTGAGATTGGAGCCTCCGTTACACGGAGGAACGAAGCGGCCCCGCCCCCTCGCCTTCGGAGCCTTTCAGGGAAGCGAAAGCAACGCGCAGGGAGTCTCTAGACCCTGCCTTTGCTGCTCCTTCTTTCCACCACACTTGCCCTCACACTCCCTGGATTCAAAAAGGAAGAGGGAAATGGAGCAGAAGAGGAAGCACAGAGAAAAAGAGAGTGGTGGGCTGGGTTGGAGACAGCATTGTGGCAAGGTGGAAACATGTGGTCTGTTTCCTCGGGCACCCTGAGGAGGGTTGATGGATGGGTCTTTCCCAAGGAGTCAACAGCCAGAAAGACATGCACAAATCAGCTCCAGTTCACATGGTTGGGTCATTTGATTTTTCTCTCTACTATGAGAGAGCTGCTCACAGATAAATGGTTCCCACACAGTTTGGGGAAAGTCTAAAGCAGGGGTGGCCAACCTTCCACTATTAGGGCCTCTGTGTTCTTAAGAGTTGCGTAGAAGACAGAATCTTGGCAGCTGCAAGTGCTGATGGTGCTGCTAAAGCAGCTGCACCTGCTGAAATGCCCTCACCTAGACCACCGTTAAACAGCCAGGAGCATTCATGTTGAAAGGTTGGCCACCCCTGGTCTAAAGGGTGCCATAGTGAGATACTTTTTTCAGTGTTGCCATCCAGTTTTAGTATCGTGAAAATATTGGACTATGCTAGCAACTGGAGGCTGATCTTATTGTTTGGATTTGCACTTCATTTTACCGTACTTTCAAACATGTGAAATGGAAAAGTAGCCTAGGTGCTTCTAAGTACAGTATCAGACAGGGATGGGGATTGAGGCAGGCAGGGTATATTATTTCCTCTCATGTCTGGAGAACTTCAGCATCTTCTTCAAACAAGAATTCATTTTTTCCCCCTCAAGAGTTTTACAGCTGTTGGAACAAAAGAGCACAGAAGAACTACAGCCCCACTGTGAGCATCTGTCAGAAGTTAGCATCCTCCAGAGCACTGGAAGATCTCTTCTAAAGTACAGTTGGACAAGAATATCAGAACAAATATACCAGAATAAATTTTAAGAGAGTCACCAGTACAGGGGCACTTGCGTTAGGATAAGAGATGATGCATCGAAGTATCGCTTGAGGGAAACACTTCAGTTCATTACATTTGCAATGTATTCCTTCTCTCCAGCAAGATTTTTGAGAGGGGGATGGGGGAGATCAACAATTGTATTTGTGACATCTGGAGTTCCCCAGTGGGGTCTTGGCAAGCTGCCCAGTTAGCACAAAGTAAAAAGTAGACAGGAGCAAGCAGGAAGCTACTGCCTGCTTTCCCCTTTCTGAACCAGATGATGACTCAGGCTGACTGGCTTCCTCCAAGAAACGCTGCTGCATTTCAAACAGAAGGATTTCATTTTTCGTATGGAAGACATGGAGATAAAAGGGTGCAACGTATGGCAGTATTTACATAATTATTTAGACAAAAATGTAGCCTTCTTTCAGTACTACATCTAGTAAACAACGAATTTATTGTTGCCTGTAGGGCCAACATCAGAGGTTGACTAGGACAGGCACTGGTCAAGAATCCCTACAGACCAACACTGAATCCCTCTTCATGTGGGCCAGAAGTCCATTTATGGATGGGGAGGGTGAGGGAGAAGACCGCTAGGGTGCAGCATCACTGGGGAATCCTCCAATTGCTCCTGTCCCTGACCCATGTGAGGGACAGGAGCTATCTTGGAAGATGCCCCTTCCTCAGCACTGCCAAAGTACCAAGGAAGGAGCACCTTTCAATTGCTCCTCTTCCTGACTGGAAAGGTCAGGGAAAGGAAGTGGAGTGAACTAATGTGTGGAGGGGGGAGAGTGTGTGCGCACACGCACAAGCACCAGTAGGAGTGGGGTCCAGAACTGGGTTTGGTTCAAGGCCCCCCCCCCAGACCCTGACACTAGCACTGGTTGCATGCCCCTCACTTCCCGGAGTAATGAGAAGTTCCAGGGACACTACTACCTTTGGAGGAGAATCACTGCAAATGTATGCTGTTTTTGTAATATTTGGTTGATTTACATGTATCCAGGTAGAGCACAGGTGCAGCAATGCACTCTTCCAAGACAGGAGATCCCCCTATATTATATCACATCCCAGAGAGAGGCCTCAAATTGTCTTCAGCTCTCAGTTCTCTCTCTTTTCCAAACACTGCCAACTGCTGTTCCTTTACACATACCTTACACCAGGGGTTCTCAAACCCCTGGATGCAGCATACCACCTCTCGGGTCGCCATCACACCAAGTTCCACTGGAAGTACATGGCGATGACATCATCTCCACTTACTTCTGGGTTTCCGCTGCGCCGGAGCCAGAAATCAAGCGGTAAGAGGGCAAGGGTGGGCAGGAAGACCCTTCCCAGCACGGGAAGCTGGCACACTCAAGCTCTGCCTACTTGTCAGAGCTTGAGCCGCCATTTTCAGGGCTCTGGTGTGGCCGCAATGGTGGCTGCCATCTTGCCAGCCAGGGGTTCGAGTACCACCAACCAGCGGTATGTGTACCACGTACCACTGGTTGAGAACCCCTGCCATATACCACTCGCTCCCTGTAGCTTTGGGGGGGGGCACCTTCTCAAAGGTCTAATGACTAACATTCAAGAGAGCCTCCAGATATCTACCAGCCACAAGCTTCCATTAAAGAAACATCAACCAGGCATCCAAGGCTATCAACAAGTAACCTCACATACAAAACAATTGCTGGCCATAACAATATATTCCATTTTCCTGACATTGATTCAGCGGAAAATCTTGGAAAATAATAGATCCAGAACTTTATCTGAAAAGTTCCAAGTTTGCTGAGAATAGGGTCTCAAGATGCTAAATCTGTATTGGATGAAGTGAGCGACACCTTCCATATCTGAAAATGGGACAAAAATTGGCTAATCATCAAACTGATTCTCATTTCAGTCAAAAGAGGTAAATCAATTGATTCCCACACATAATTGCACAGTTACACACTGTGAGACCTAAGCCTGCCAACCACCCACTCCTTCAATCTGGTATAGAGACCAAGGGCAACTGTTCTCTTCAAAAACCAGGCTAAATGCCCAAAATCCATAAAGGAAGAAAAAAATGAATTAAAAATAGGATTTTAAAAACATTAATAAAAGGAGAAAATAAAAGGAGTAATAAAAGGAGAAAATAACTGGGGGTTGATATATGAGGACATTTAAGATGGCACATTAGAGAAAGGACAACAATTGAGCGTTTAATATCAATGAGCATTAATTTACAAATGCATTCTGAAATTAAAAAAAAATTGGCAATGTTTTCTAACAATAGAATTTTCCAGCCCATGGGATGCTGAGCAAGGCTTGAAAGTGACTGACCTCAAGTGGGACTCAATTGGCAGTGGGAAACAGGCTCCAGTAACTGGGCAGAAGCATGTTCTGCAGGACTTAGGAGAGCTCCCAGGGAAAGTAGGCATTGTTCTGGCTATGGTCAAAACCCAGCTGTGCTTTTCGGTAATGGCGCTGGCCTGTGGGCTGTTCAAACTCCCTCCCTTCCCCAGTTAAGATAATGTTTGAATTGGGCAGTGGATGATGTTCATGGAGCTGAATCCTCCACTCGTGGCTATGTTATACTTGGATGGTACAACCTTTGCTAGTTGTCTCCCTCCCACGTGCTGACTAATACAGCTACCAAGTAACCCCTCGTTTTGCTTGGATCCATCCAGCCACAGCAGAGAGTCCCCGTCTCCCTAGCTCCCTAGCTCAAATTTAACTTAATTGCTATGAGCTGCTTCCGGAGCAGAGACCATTTCTTGCTTGAACAGTGAGATAAATATATAATAAATAAACTTTAATCACCTCAGGTCTCTCCCAGCTCATCCCCCCTCATTCTGTTGCATGTGTAGACCAAGCCTGAATCATGGAATGAGGACAAGAGAGATTTGGGGAGAGAAGATACATAAAGAATGTGTGAAGATGGAAGGAAAGCACTTGCAGGGCAGAAACTGTCTCGCAGAATTCAAACCAACTGGGAATGATATGTTGGAAGATCAAACTGCCAAATTTTCTTGGCCATAGTTTTCTCTACAATAAAGAACCAAGAACCAAGACTGTAGATAGATATAGGAACCTTTATTGGCATAACCAAGACTGTAGCCAGGGGACACTGGAGGAAAAGGAAGAAAGTAATATTTAAAATGGGGTAACTGATATAGGAGATGAGGCAAAACCCATGCTTTTTAATGAGGAGATGGTGTACGTTTAAGAGGAGACAGTGGGTTGGGTCCTATTCTGGCCTCAACACACATTAGGCTGTGTGCTAAACTCACATCTGATATCACACTTTCAGATAACTAGTCTTCAATTTGTTGAAAGCACAAGTGGAACTGCATATAACTGCAGAGGATGTGTACTTAAGCTGGCAGAGTAACATCCTTAAAAGAAGGCTTCCCTACTTCTACAGAAGCCAGATCTAAGTAAAGCCGGAGCTACATTACACGCGTCGCGGAGCTTCTGACCTGATTTTTGAAGCAGGCGGAGCCGCTGCGACCTCCACACGGCCGGCGCGTACCTAAAGCTGGAATCCTAATTTTCAGGGGGTGGGCACGCAGAGCTAGGGGGCGGTTCACGGAGCTACTGCAGCCTACCAATCGCAGGAGAGGGGGGGAGGGTGGCTGAATGCCAATCTGAACGACAAGCAATCACCTTGGAGATAACATTCACTACAAACATTTCTTCCCCTATAAAATTTATCTGGCCCCTCCTGTTGCCCAACACGACCCCAGATGTGTTTACTCGGAAGTAAGTCCCACGGCACTCAGTCGGACCTACTAGGAACTGAGGTTTGAATTGCTGCATTTGGAGAGGGAGACAGCCCAGTCATGCTTATTCGAAAGGAAACACTGCGGAGCTCAATAGCCAATCACAGCTGCGCTTTCTTAAGAAGGCGGGACAACATGAGGGACAACAGGCTGGAAGACACTCCCCCGCTTCCAGCGCGGAGGCAGAGGTGGCGGCAGAGCCTCTGCCTGTAGTGTAGCTCTGCCTTAAGGATAACTACGGTATTCTACCTAGAGAGATTCAGTTATAGCCTGATACGAAAGCATAAAACCTAATCTGAGGCTAACTTGTTCACAGAGGGCAGTTCATTAAACCAGTTCTACATGCAGAGCCTAAGGCGCAGCATGACAAATAACACTGAAACAAAAGAGATCCTACAGTTTCCTTAGGATCCGACCCATTACATAGTGGAACTTTGTTCCATTCCAGTTGTGTTACAAAAGCATCAAACCCTTTATCAAGGGAGACGGTTGTGTACGAGGATGTTTTCAATCAGTAATCAACACTTGAGTGGGGAAAAAGCAATAAAAGAGGACTTCAGAAACATGTTTTAGAAACAAAAGTATCCACCGTGATGAAGCCTTACGTTTTGGTTGTTGTAACCTCAAGTGAGAATGTCTACACTGGTGTCTCACACACGTGGGAGACGAGCTAAGTAAATTGTCCTGCTAGTGCCTGCCTGGAATAAAGTGTTTTTTAAAAAACTAACTAGTGGGAAGTATGAATCACTCTGCCTTCCTTTTTTTCTCAATCTAGCTCTCATTGATGACTCAGGGAAAGTGTTTCTTCCCTCAAGAAATGAAGTTTCATTTTATAGAGGAAAAGTCACACATTCTAAGTGGATAGACTCTCGATTTTTGGGGAAAAATTCTTAGCACATTCCAAACTGGTGAGATTCACCCACCTTTAAAAGGCTGGAGGAGACTCTATGGCTCACCTCTGGAAAGACTATAGTTCAGTGTTAGGGCACATGCTTTGCAGGCAGAAAGTCGTAGGTTCAATCCACACCATCTCCAGATAAGGCAGAGAAAGGGGTGGGGTTACACACACACACACACACACACACACACACACACACACACACACACACACACACACACACGGCAATAACATTTGTCTCAACATTACATATTCAATCTTCAAATAGTGAGAGTGACATTTTAACAGCACAATCCGACTTAACTTTTGTGCTGATGTAACCAGCGGCGCAGCAAGAATGGGAGACCCCAGAACAGAAAAGGGATTCAAATCCCCTCCAAAAGTGGAATTCAAAGGGGATTTGAATCCCTTTTCCATTCTGGGGCCTCCTGTTCTCACTGCGCCGCTGGTTAAACCGGCACAAAAGTTAAGTCGGATTGCACTGTAATTTTCCTTGTGTTCTTTTGAATGCAATTATAAAGTTGAAGATATTGAAATATTGTGGATATTGAAGATACTGAAATCTTGAAATCAATGTGGGAGTTATACTCTGTTTTATGTCTAGTATCAACTCTGTTTAGATACACACCTTCTTGGATCACATCTGTAAACTTTAAACACCGTGCTGGATCTAAGAAGCAACACCCCACTTAGATTCACTATATAGAAAGATAACTACACTATTCTAAGTATACATTATACCAGGGCTAAGATTACTGCTGATGTTACCTTAAACTTCCAAGATGGTGTTGAAAACCTCTGGCATGTTCTGCTTTTACTAAAATTTAGATAAGTTCTTTCTCTTATAATTACAATAATAATAATGAGGAATTATTGTGTGCCATTCAGTCTCCATCTCTGAACACTGATTATGTTCCAGGTAGGGCATCTGGCATGTCCCAGAAGAGTCGCCAGGTGGTACTGTGTTTGTGCTGGCACCTGCAACATTGGAAGAGATGGGGAAGGTCTCTCCAGGACCAAGCAGCAGAATTCAGAATTGCAACAGAGAGGCTCAGGCTGCAACCCGCATGTCAACTCTTACTAATACACCAAAACTGAAGCTTTGACTACTAGGGAGTCTTTTTGGGCAAAAGAGTTTCAAATGAAAAATCCATCCTAATCAGAACTATTGACGCCAATATTTTAAGAAACACAGAGTTATAGCCCCACCCAGATCTATGACAGGTAGCAGTTTGCTACAAGTCAGAAAAGATGTCAGCCTGTGGCAACTTTCAGTGGCCGGGCTTCCACTTAAAAGACTTGACAATCTATGCAAGTTGGCTCATTTCACTAACTTCAGTTGTCTACTGGGTCTTTTCCTGTGTTTCGAGTTGTAGTCTCAGTTAGCTTAGACACAACATGTTCTGTAGATCCCACCTTGCAACTCAGTGGGCTTCACTTCCAGTTGAGTGGCTACCACAATATTGCCCATGCCTCTCCAAATCTACCTATATGTCCCCAAACGCCTTAGATTCAGACAGCATATCCTGTCCTGGAACGCGCCGCTGATATCTCCGCCCCTGTCCCTGCCCAGCCAATTGCCCCTCCCCCAACACCCGGCCCTCCCTCCCCACACACCACACCCTCCCGCTGCCCGGCGTAGGACTTACCTGTGTCCAGAGGCACGGTCCATGACTGTCAGCGGAGTGAGTGGCACCACCCTTGATGCCACTTACTCCGCGGGTGCCATAAACATGCCTTACGGCACGTTTGCAACACCCCGAGCCAAAGGAGCACTAAGTAGCAATTCTAAGCAGGATTGCCCTGTAAGGAACCATTTCCTTTGCATTTAATATAGATGCTTCTGTTTAGGGACTCTTGCTGCCTGGGCTGCAGTTCACCAGTGAAATATTTCAGAATTCAAATAAAGTATTTGGTTTGGTAACACTTCCAGAAGTCAAAGAATGGCTGGTGACTTGATTAATGATGCAGCCGGCTAGGCTAAACATGATACTGTCTCGAGAAAAGTGCTTGTAGACAGCAAGAGTTGAATGCATTCCATTTTAATGAAGGGAGGATGCAACACACAGAAACTAGGGTGAAGTACACAAGGTTATGTATTGATTTTCAGGGGGATTAAACTTGATTAAAGAAAGGCAGCTGCAATAACTCAAAATGCCATCACTTGAAAACACTGCACTACACTATGTATTGACAACTCCATTTTATGCATTGCTTTATTTGCAAGCAAAGGAGAAAAATAAGAGAAATAAGTTTCCAAAGTGGAAAATGTGAATTAGTATTGGCAAAATGCTTATTAAGCCAAATGGAATATGAATTCAGAAATGTGAAAGTGATATAACTGCTCTTGCTCCTTCCAAGGTGTTTTTTTCCCCCTTCTTCTTTCTGTTTCTCTTAGCAATTCAGGTTGTGCTAAGATCAAGAAGAGGTTATGTTAGCGTTAGGAGTTTTTTGTTAGGAGTTTTTCTGTTCTAATTATTATTCTGTGACTGCAATTCCAGAAAGAGAGGATATCCAGGATCTTTAATGTTACCATAGCGGCATAGCACATTTGTTTTGCCATGAATTCTTTTACAATGTGATCTCATGTAACACTAGACATACATGCCATATAGACAAACAACGCTGAAATTTACATATCCTTGAGATCCAATCATATATTTGCAAAGTCAAAACCAGCTTTGGACAATGTGTTTCCACCACCACCTCCCTAGAATTTGTTGAAAATGAGAGACAGACCTGGATGTCATCAGCATGCTGATGATTCCTCAGCCCAAATGTCTGGATAACATCAATCAGCAGCTTCATGTAGATGTTGAAATGTATGGAAGGACAAGATAGATCCTGTGAACTGCTACAGGGCAGAGCAGAAGTCCCCAGCACCACCTTCTGTGATTTACCTGTCCACACCTGTATTGAGCCACATATATACTGAGCCCCCTCCACTACTGTCCCCTTCAGGCACCCTAGGAGGACATCATCATCAGTGGAGGCTGTTGAGTGGTCCAGGAAAATCAACATGTTCACATTCATCTGGCCCAGCTCTGGCAGAAGTCATTCACCTGGGGAACCACGTCGAAGGTTTCTATCCCGTCTGTGCCCTGCATGCACAGCTTCCCCTTACATGTAGCTCTCAAAGCACTGAAGGGAGGCTGATGTGAGAGGGGAAGCAGTGTGTGGGGGGTTAGATTTGCACACTTGAGCAGCCCATGGGAAAGGGGTGGCGGATGCATGCAGGAGAGCACTGCATCTGTCCCATCTGATCTTTTTCTTTTAACACTCCAACAGCGCAATCCTGTGTAACCTTGCACCGGTGTAACAGTAGATGCACTGGTGTAAGTGCACTTACGCCAGTGTAATTGAACTTACACCGGTGCATCTGCTGTTACCCGGTGTAAAGTTACGCAGGATTGCACTGCAAAAGTTAAAGGAAAATACTGATTGCTTGTTTCTCTTTTAAGCATTCACTTACATGTTTTTCCTCACTAAATTGATTTCCCAAGCTCTTGTGAACTCCTCTAATTAAGTCATTTATTACTTCTAATGTTTATTATGTCTAATCTTCTGGTAACTGCACAGTAAAAATATATTTTCTTCCACTATTAATATATCAAATCAAGAGTTAATTGCATCTGAAGTTATTTATTTAGAATGTTAATCCTTTGGATAGCATAGTTATTTTAGATAAAACGAAATAAATGGTACATTTAAAAACAACAGCCAAAATGGACATGATGACGAGATGTAAAGCATGTGCTACCAGAGTCTGGATAACACAGGGAATGCCTCCCAAGTGTAATAAAACCTGCATAAAACCTGGGAGACATCCATTTTGAAATATACATACCTATCTGATACGAGAACAGTTACCATAATCAGGCATCTTTTCCATCCGCTTTACAAGCAAAAGGAAATCTGCTACTCTCTGGAAGGTGACAGTCTTTGGGCAACGGCTGGAAGGTGCTGACCTGCAGATCAATGCTCAGGAAGACGTCTGGTGAGATCATGGATGGGGCCAGACCAGTCATGAGGCCAGTTCAACCCCTCACCTCAGGTGGTAGACGGGGGGAGGTAGCGAGCTGATGGGGAATGCCCTGCATTGCATGCATGCCCACCACCTTCCCCGGCTTGCTGTCCCCTGCTTGGTCGCTCCACTTAGATGCCCCATCCTCTTCTTGTGCATGTAGAGAACATGGATGGGAGGGCTTACCTCCTTCTGCTCCACCTCCACCACCGCTTCTTGTAAAGTGGCCAGTGAAGAGAACGCTGGGAGCAGAGAGGTTCTAGCTGAGTCACTTTACATCACCACCCCCCAAAAAAAGAACAGTGGCAAAGTGAGTGCAGGACAGTGAAAACAGCGAGGTTCACACTCGGGGTGTGTGCAGTGATAGCTGTGGTGGTGCATGATGTGTGATGGTGTGAGCTGTGTGTGTGTGCATGCACTGGCAGGCGTAAGAGGAGGCTGGTGGAATATAGGGGTGGGGTAGGGAAGCAAATTGCCTTACCCCTCTTCTGGGCACGGAACCAGCAAACTGATTAGGAGTTCAGTCGGAGGAGATTCATGGGGTTTGCTCACCTTACCCTCTTGGCTAGGCTGCCCAGCCCACTACCCCAACACACCAGCAGCAGGACCCTTGATAGTGCAGGAGTGAGGACTTTAAACACACACCAGATACTTTCTGCTGAGAGCAGTGAATGATCCTGATGAGGTTTTTCTGAAGTGAAAGTCCCTTTTGAAAATACAAGAAGAGAGGGCAGCCAGAAACATTTATGTTGATAAAAGAGCAAACATTTTTTATTGTCTCTTGTTCTTACTTGTATTGCTTTGGCTCACTTTGTTCCTAGGGTGATGTTCTTCTGGGGTGGTAGGCCCTCTTATGGTTTCAATACTGAGCAGAGAGAGAGAGATATTTGGAGGTGGGACCGAAATGAACCAATTGAGGGATACAGTGGTTAGATGGCAGGGGGCTATCCCCACTTTCTCACCCATGGTTACCCTGAAGGCCATGCCAACAGTCCATTGAGCCTTAGGATGCTGATGCTAAATGCCAGGTACAGTAGATAAAACAGCTGCCTTCCAAGACTTTATACTGGATGAATGTGCTGAGCTAACTTACACACTGAGACTGGATGCAACAGGCAACATTAGTTTGTCTCAGTTATAGCCCCCTGGGTTCTCAGGATCAGAAGCGAAATGCAGCTGAAGGGCGCCTGGGGAAAGGCGGCATGCAGTGCCCACCCCCGGGCGCTCCAAATCCAGAAGTGAGTGGCGGTGACGTTACCTCCCACTCAATTCTGATATCAGAGTGCGCAAGCCTCCACATATCGGTAAGGGGTCAGGCCAGAGGCGAGCAGGAGGGCTTTCCTCAGCACACGGTTTTCCTTGGCGGTACGCCCGGGCAGGTGCCCCTCAGGTTCCGCTGTTATGGCGCTGCTCAGGATATGGTAATAGAAACCAGGCTTTGGTTCTACTGAAGCCCTGGTCAATTTATAGAATGTGGAAATTACAGTATCGGGGCCAATGACATAGGTGGACTCTCCCACTAACTACAACCTGGTCAGCTGCTTGGTATACAGTACCAGGGAGCTTGGGGCAAAGATGCAGCAGGGATTATGGTTAGAACAAAAATAGAAAAAGACTTGGGATGAGTAAGACCGAACCCAGGCTAGTGCCTGTGGAAATGATGGTAGCAAAGAAAATTCCACCACCCCCCCAACTGCATCCAGGCAATTCTGTTCAGTGCAGCTGCTTTTAACCCTTGGAAGTCCATTTCAACTTAAAGTACTTGCTAAGCAAGTACCCCTGCTAACTCAGCAAGAGGCACTTTTTCAATTGGTGCTCCTCTTATATTTAGCAGGGGGAGAGTAACTACCCCCCTTTCACCCCAGCACAGTGTCTTTTCTGGTGGCTGTTTGCTGAGAAGGCCCTGTTTCTGGCCGCCGCCCCTCGCACCTCCCTGGGCGACGGCACCCGCAAAAGGGCCTTCTCTGATGATCTAAGGAGACGGGCCGGACTATATAGAAGTAGGCGGTCTCTGAAATATCCTGGCCCCAAGCCATTTAGGACTTTAAAGGTCAAAACCAGCACTTTGAATTGGGCCCGGTAACGAATTGGCAGCCAGTGCAGCTGTCGGAGGAAGGGGCCCGATGGAGTCGAACCGCCTACCTCCAGTGACCACACGGGCCGCCGCATTCTGCACTAATTGCAGTTTCCGAACAGTCTTCAAGGGCAGCCCCACGTAGAGCGCGTTACAATAATCTAGTCGCGATGTCACCGTGGCATGGATCACCGTGGTCAGGTCTGCACGATCCAAGTACGGTCGCAGCTGGCGCACCAGTCGAAGCTGGGCAAAGGCCCCCCTGGCCACAGCCGCCACCTGGGAATCCAGGAGCAGCTGCGGATCCAGGCGAACCTCCAAGCTGCGGACCTGCTCCTTCAGAGGGAGTGCAACCCCGTTCAGAGCAGGACGATACTCTAGTACCTGCATCGTGGATTTCCGGACCAGGAGAACCTCTGTCTTGTCCGGGTTTAATTTCAGCTTATTAGCCCTCATCCAGGTCCCAGCTGCCTCCAGGCAGAGCTTCAGAACCTCAACAGCCACCCTGGAATCAGGTAGAAAGGAGAGATGGAGCTGGGTGTCATCAGCATATTGATATCACCCAACTCCAAATCCCCGGATGACCTCTCCCAGCGGTTTCATGTAGATGTTAAATAGCATGGGGGACAAGATGGAACCCTGTGGCACTCCACACCTCAAGGGCGAGGATGCCGAACAGGCGTTGCCCAGCATCACCATCTGGGACCTATCTGACAAGTAGGAGCGGAACCACCGCAGAACAGTACCCCCGACCCCCAGCTCGGCCAGTCGGCCCAGAAGGACACCATGGTCGATGGTGTCGAAAGCCGCTGAGAGGTCCAGCAGAACCAACAGGGACACACTCCCCCTGTCCAGTCCTCGGCATAGATCATCCACCAAGGCGACCATGGCCATTTTCGTCCCAAAGCCCAGCCTGAAACCAAATTGAAAGGGATCTAGATTATATATATATATATATAAAGATATTATCTAGATAATAATAATAATAATGTTGTTAATAATAATAATAATAATAATAATAATAATAATAATAATAAGAAGAAGAAGAAGAAGAAGAAGAAGAAGAAGAAGAAGAAGAAGAAGAAGAAGCACTTTGTGGATAAAATTTATCTCATCTGCACCAGCATTTACAGTTAACAGACCTTACGACAGATCTTTCCTGCTGCTTTGCTTAATAAACGTTCCTGTTATTGCAGTCTAAGGATGTTGATAGGGTGCTAGGTGGGAGCACTGTGGCCAATCACCTGGGTGTTCAGTTTTTGCCCTTCTTATTTATTTATTTATTTAAAGAATTTGTATCCCGCCTTTCTCCCAGCAAGGGCACTCAAGGCGGCTTACAACATTAAAATAAACATGTACATTAAAATAATTAAAAACCACATAATTAAAACAATTAAAATAAACAACCCCAATGGGTCACCTGTATTTACATTTGTTAAAAGCCATTTGTTAAAAAGCCACCATGTCAGACATAGAAAGCTAACCTAAATAAACACGTCTTAAGGCCCCGCCGAAAGGTCTCTAAAGAGGGAGCCGTTCTTAATTCCAGGAGGAGGGAATTCCACAATTGGGGCGCCACTGCCAAGAAGGCCCTATTCCGCGCCGCCATCCTCCTCACCTCCGTCAACGGCGGCACGGTTAACAGGGCCCTCCCTTATGACCTCAGAGTACGGGTCAGATTATAGGGAAGGAGGCGGTCCCTCAAATACCCTGGACCCGAGCCGTTAAGGGCTTTAAAAGTCAAAACTAGCACTTTGAATTGTGCCCGGAAACGAACTGGCAGCCAGTGTAGCCGCCGAAGCAACGGTCTGACTGAGTCGAACCGACAGGCCCCGGCAACCACCCGGGCCGCCGCATTCTGCACTAGTTGCAGTTTCCGAACAGTCTTCAAAGGCAGCCCCACGTAGAGCGCATTGCAGTAATCTAGTCTAGATGTCACTAGGGCATGGGTCACTGTGGCCAGGTCTGCACAATCCAAGTACGGTCACAGCTGGCGCACCAGCCGAAGCTGGGAAAAAGCCCCCCTGGCCACAGTGACCCATGCCCTAGTGACATCTAGACTAGATTACTGCAATGCGCTCTACGTGGGGCTGCCTTTGAAGACTGTTCGGAAACTGCAACTAGTGCAGAATGCGCCCCCCCACCTGGGAATCCAGGAGCAACTGCGCATCCAGGAGAACCCCCAAGCTGCGGACCTGCTCCTTCAGTGGGAGTACAACCCCATTCAGAGCAGGACGATGATCCAGTACCATCGTCAGAGCAGGACGATGATCCAGTTCTTGGCCTCTAACATCTTGTTAAGAACAGCCAGTTGGGTCCAGGGGGTGGTAACTGCCTCCTTTTTTGAGGCACTTGAATTCTCTTTCTTATAGCACCCAGAAATGTGTCATGTTTGCAAAAAACAAGCTGATTTCATTAATATGCTTATAAACCCTTTGTATCCAAACAGTAAACAAAGTATCACAGTATTTACAATCACAACATTGTAAAAATATTGCACACATAAAACACTAGGGGTCACTGCAAAGTAAGTCAACTTAGACGTTAACAAATGGCAATAGTTTTATAAAAGATCTCATTTTTAAAACAACATTTAAAAAAAATTCAAAAATATTTTTGGCAGGCACATTTCATTTCCTATATACATTGAATCTTTCTACCCTCCTGGATTACTGTTGTTTAAATCCAAAGGTTGTTCAAATCCAAATTTCATATCCTATATATACGTTGAATCTTTCTACCCTCCTAGACTGCTGTTGTTCAAATCCAAAGGTGTAACTTTGTCATTGTTTTATCCCTCTTTCCAGTATTATAAAATATTTGGTCAATAAATCACTTAAACCAGGGGTTCTCAACCTTTAGAGACCCAGGTACCTGCTATCATAGTCCAATTTCCTGAAGTACCCCCTGCTAATTAACTGCTAATTAATTGGATTAATCAATTAATTAATTAGGTAATTAATCATTAAATAAAAAGTACTAAAACAATTTTAAATGTGAAAAAATGACACACACACACACACACACACACACACACACACACACACACACACACACAAGGATTTCTTTTTTTCTCCAAGTCACACTTCCCAAAATCAGCTCCTCCCTCCCCCACCCCACCAAAGTACATTTTCCAAAGCACAAAAATAAGCCCAAAACCAAAATCAGAGAAACAGAAGGGCTTCGAAAATAATTACAATTAAAAATCAATGTTAATTAACACTTAATTAGCTATTGATGGGGCAGATAAGGGGCAGGGCTTGGCGTACCCCCAGCAAGAGGTCCGCGTACCCCTAGGGGTACCTGTACCACAGGTTGAGAACCTCTCACTTAAACTGAGAAGTGAGTCAGTAGTAGCTGTATGGTGGGAATGCAGTGCAGTTGTTGCATATTTTATGGTTGCACAATCCAGAGGATTTTTCAGATCCTTTTTTATCCAGTCCTCTTAATAAAAAGAGTGAGGGTCCAATCCTATCCAGGGCCAACTTGTGCAGTGCAGGGATGCTGAGATGCAGCCTCTGCTGCATCCCGCGGGCTGGCTGAGGACCAGGCCAGCTGGGAGAGATAAGAAAATATTTACTTACCTCCTCCACCTGCTATTTGCCAAACCTGACATATTTTAAGGTGACATCTTATTGTGCCCCCTCCCCCAAATTCCTCTTACATGTCAAAGGAAGAATATTCATGGTTCAAACTGGAGAAAAGGCCAAAAGATCCTTGCTTAAATTTTGAGTGCAAATATGTTTGTGTTTGCAGTCTCATGACATAGCAAAATAAACAGGGCACATTATATGGGGATTGTTCCAGAAAAAGAAAACCTGATGTTGTTGCCATCCAAACATTCCACAAGACAGTACTGGAGTTCCATACTTTCAACAAGCTTCTTAATAAGAATCATTGCCTAAGACCGAAGCGCTGTAGAATCATGTTAGCCTTCCAGTACTTGGAGAAAAAACACATTTCAAATATGTCATGAACTTAGTCACAGTCTGAGATCTCTAATTGTGAACAAAGACAAGCGTCTCTTTGTGTATGCAACAGCCTCATAAATATGTGGTGATAGAAGCAAAACTGCCCCACTTTTCAGAAATTAGAGGATACTGCTTATGCAATAATGTTGCAGACATCAACCATTTGAGCAGTCATTAACCATTCCAGCTGAAAGGAAGCTCCAAATGTTTAAATGCAGGCATCACAGTGGAATTCTCCCCTTAGCCTTACGCACTTCTAAAGAAGAGAGCTATGACTTGGGACAAGATTGCATTTTAACTAAATAAGCCAGCACTTTTCAAAATAGCTTTTCTCAAGAGGAATAGGTAGTCTGAGAAGTAGGGTGTAGCAGGGCTCACAGGATTGGGTAGGAGGTACTGCACAGACTTGGAGGCATAAAGAGAAGTAGACTGACAGCTCAATCCTACCTAAGATCCGGAACAAAAAGATAAAAATATTGTATCAAAAACATTAGAATGAGGAACTGTCACTTTTTATACATTGTTATTCTTTGAAAAGTAGTATTGTTCTGAAAGCAATAACTTCCTGTTTCACTGTAAGTTCCTAATATACAATTCTGAGCGACAGTTTCACTACAATATGGAAAAGCATTCACAATGGAAATGTCCCCATTGCAAAATGGCTATGGAAATAAATACAGTGGGGTCTCATTATTTGCGGGTTTGGCATCTGTGGATTTCACCATCCACGAAACCCCTCCGCACAACCTCACAAATAATGGGGTGCTGTAGTCCAGTATCCGATGTCTCAATTACTCACCAGGGGGGCCTCCAGAGGCTTGTTCCGCATCGTGCCAAGCCTGTAAACCCTCCATAGGCCTCAGCGAAATGACTGGAAGTGACTTCTGGTGTGACCAGAAGTGACTTCTAGTTGCTTCAGAGAGGCTTTCGGAGGCCCACAGAAGTCTATGGAAGGGTTTGCAGGCCTGGTGCAATGCGATGCGAGACGGACTGCTGGAGCCCCCCTGGTGAGTAATTGAGACATCGAGTGCCGGACTCCAGCAGCATCAGTGTTTTCATGGTATCCACAGGGAGGCAGAACCGACTCACCGCGGATACTGAGGGGCTACTGTATTACATAGGATACGTGAGGCAAGGGCTTTTGGGGATGACGACTTCAATACATGCTAATTTCATTCACCATGTGCAGAGGTACTGTACTTGTGTGACTATGTAAAGCAGATTTCAGTCCATGTCAATGGTTGATCATAGCCATGCCATGTTCAACCCAGTTTGTGCATGTGCAGTCACACTAAATTGGCAAATAGTAATGTGGCTTTTGTTTTTTTGTACTTGGTAGAATTCTGGTATATCACAGATGATTTGGACCATCACTCTTTGTGTAGACACGTGATGATGACATAGATGAGAAATGGGAGTACTTTGGCCATTATACCCAAAGACCACTTATATGAGCACAACAGCTATTATAAATATATTATTAAGAATATTTATATACCACTTTTCAATAAGAACGTTTTCAAAGCAGTTTACATAGTGTGCGCACGCGCACAGAGAGAGCGAGCGAGAGAGAGAGAGAGAATGGTTTCTAATCTAGAAAGAAAAACACAAGGGATACACCAGAAACAGCTATTGAGAGATAAAGACAGTTGCTCTCACCCTGCTCAATATAACTACCACTCTAAACAGCCCAATTCTAACTAACTATCCGGTGGCCGGACCAGGGTCACCTGCTGGATCCTATCCCGCGCCCGGAGATCTACTCAGGGAAAGGGGACGCTCAGATTTCTACCAGCTAAATAGCTGGCGGAAGAGGAGGCCGTGTAACGGCCGAGCTGGCCGGAACGGGAATATGGCAGAAGCCATCCCCACCCCCTCCCGTGCCGACTTGGCCAATGGCCCCCTCCCTTGCTGCCCAGACCGCCTGCACGCTCGCTCCGCCACCGGAAGTCTCGTTAGGATTGCGCAGTAAAAGGTGCTTCTTTGCTCAGTGAGCCAAGGTTAAGTTGCATTACAGCTGCTACAAGACCCAGGAGGGAAGCTTCTCAGAAAAGTTGTTGAACGTGCCTATAAATAGCTGTACCCCCCTTCGGTGCCTATTTAAAAATTGGCCTTACTTTGGTTACCTTCTAATTCATTGGTAAGGAGGCCAATTCTAGTGACAAATACTAATACATATATTTTTTTTAATACTAATACATACTTGGGCTGTGCCTTTCCCCGTCATAGTGACCCAAGAATCACAGCCTACCATCTCCATCTGCTAGTGCCTCTTTAAGCTTGAATTGTGCCCCTCTCCCCACACAGTGGCTGTGGAAACACCAACTGCCCTATGAGCGGGAGAGGGAGAAAAATTAAGAATGACCATCACCAGCAGGTGCTTCTTAAAGCCTGGACTGTATGTGCCTCTCCTCTCACAGTGGCCATAGACCTGCCGACTGCCCTGTGAGGAGAAGCAGAATGGCCAACATCACATTACCCCCCCCCCCCTTCACCACAACTCTTACTATTGTAATGATTTCCTGTTTTTTAATTTTATGCGCTGGGAAACCTGTTGGCTGAACAGTGAGGCAAATACCGGTACTTTTAACTAGAAAAAATATTTTAAAGAAATAAAATTTTACAGCACTTTGAAGACCATCATTTCTCTTATATTTTCATAGTCATGTTTCTCTGTGGTAAATGCCATGCATGTGTGTTTGTATAACATACAGTACATACTTCTCTCCTGCCATTGCTCCTCTGCCTCTGGTATTCAGAAGCATATTGCCACTGAAACTGGAGGTTTCATAAACTTGTCCTCCATGAATTTATCCTATCCAAGTACTGTATGTAAAAAAAACTTCTACTTCACCTGTGGATGGCCCCATTTTGCCAGCAATCTGACAGCCATTCAACGCTCCAAGTTCACTATTACTTAACAGATATGCTTACATTGGTACGCTGCTGTCAACAACTTGGCTGCCATGCTCTTCTTCAACCAGCTGAAGTTTTCAGAAACAAAGGCAGCCTCACATGGACACTTCACCAACCTGTGACCAGAAAATTAGAATTTTGCATTAAAATAATCTTATCTTTTGAAAGGCCCAAGAGAAAGATATTATGCACTGTATTTAAATGTTATGTTACTACTTTCTTCACCAGATTACATATATAAGTGGGGAAGTTCAGTCACTTGGCTAGATCTCCTTCATAATGTTTTGGCTGCTTCTTTTACTGAATCCACTCATTGTCTAGCACAACTCAGTTTTGATAATTGCATATAATTAAGTAAAATTAAGCAGAATCAGCAGGATAGAACACTGGGAGGGCAGTGGGGAGAAAGAGATGATTTGTGCAAGCCCCTTACTTTAGATAGTGAAGATTACTGTGGCATTTCTCACAGAAACGTTTGTACAAATATCCAAGTCCAAAACACATGTTTACTGCATACATTTATGTGTGAAGAAATAGCTGCTGTTGAATTTACTGGAGCAAACGGATTTAGAACCATGGCAAAAAAGTTTTAAAATGACACCAATACGAGGAAAACTTAAGAGCAACTTGAAAGTAGTAGTTTAAAATATAAAATATTAAACACACACACACACACACACACACACACACACTTAAAATAACACGTTAAAAATTAAAAACCGTCAAATAAACATTGCAACGTTTTGCTCGTCTGCCACGACGAGCATTATCAAACAATAGCCCTCATGTAGTGGGGAGATTTTTTTATTAACTTTATTTTTCATTTTCGTTTGGTGCGTAACATATAACCCGTATACAAAATCAACCATTATCTACAAAATAGGAAAAAACAGCAATTATAACAAAAAAGGGGAAAAAAAGTGGAGTGACAAACCCATAAAAAAGGAAATAATATATGAAAAGAGGGTATATATCAAAAGTGTAGTGGGGAGATGTTAGCCTACATGAGGGCTATATTGCTTGATAATGCTCGTGGCATTGCAATGTTTATTTGATGATTTTAATTTTTAACATGTTATTTAAGTGTTAATGTGTGTGTGTGTGTTTAATATTTTATATTTTAAACTACTACTTTCAAGTTGCATTTAAGTTTTCCTCATTTTTTGTTGGTGCCATTTTAAAACTTTTTTGCCATGGCTCTATACCCGCTTGCTCCAGTAAATTCAAGAATTATTGCGGGCCATGAAAACTTAAAATTGTTTTTAAATAGCTGCTGCTTTCCCCTTTGTATGAAAAGCTAAAAAAAAAAAAAACTCAGCTCAACTGTAATCTCTCCCCCCACACACACCTTTTGCATGTTCGGTTCTGGCAACCAGCTATGATGAGGAAGGATATCATAACATTTGACTAGTTGAAAACTTATTCACTGACACTGCTGCAACAGGGTTAGCAGAACAGGAATATATTCTCTGATCATTAGGCGCTTCGCAAAGGCAAGATGATTCCAAAAGCAGGATCCAAGAAAGGATAGCCTTTATAGGATCAGGGATACGTGACGTGTACAGCACGTATAGATTTAACTGTCAGCTCTGCTCTGAATCTGGGGGAAAGGAGCTGAACGCTTTTCATTCAGCCCTGAAACTCATGACCATGACTCGGAAGCCCTGGGCTGCCCCTTTTCAAGCATGAGGAAAATGCATGAATTCCCTAGCTAGAGAGTCCATGTCCATTTCGGAGCGGCCGCTACTCCTAAGCACAGAAAACCACACCCGTTTCCTCCAACACCCCCCCCCCCCATGATTTTCCGCTCTCTCTGTCGCCAACTGGTTCTAATCTGCGCCCTCCGCTTGTTTTGAATGGGAGGCGGAGGCCATTCCTCCCAGATGCCTGGGAAACCAATCCGCCCAGCCAGGGGAGCGATTTCCCGCCCTCCTCAGTCCGGCCCGGCCTGAAGTGCTCGTGTCAGCGCCATCTATGGCATTTAGCGAGCATTGCATTCTTCACTTCTTTCCTTTTCCCCCCACCCATCATGCGCGAGCGGGACCAAATAGTTGAGAGTGAGTGACTGAGCCTTCTCTGCTGCTGCGACTGCTAGTGAGCTCTGCATGCGTCGAGGCGAATACAGGTCGCAGGCAACAGAGAGGCGATTTGCCCAGGGCAGGCGGGCATGAGCTGCCGCCCTTCTCCTTCTCCCCCGGTGCCTGGGACGACTCATTGGCCACCGCGCTGTCATGGCCAGTAACCGAAGCAAGAGCTGCAGCTGCTATGGGGGCGAGGAGCAGGAGGAGGAGAGGAAAGAAGCAGCCCTCAAGAAGTTGATCGTCCGGCTGAAGAACGTCCAGGAAGGAAAGCAGATTGAGACCTTGATCCAAATCCTGGAAGACCTCCTCGCCTTCGCCTCTTCGCAAAGCGGTAAAAAGTTCGGCGTTTCTATTTCAAGTTTGTAGACGGTGACGTAAGCAGTGTTTTCCAGCTCCTCCAATATGCCATGCATGAACTGCGCGTCTTGTAACGTGGCAAAAACATTCTCTTTCTTGGTCTTCCTTCAGGTCCTAAGTTGTTCAGCGGCAAAAAGACCCACGTGCCTTTGCTCCTGGTTTTGGTCTCTTACATGAGAGTGGCAAGTGTTCAACAGGTAAATAAATAACCATCCACTCCTCCTCCTCCCTTCCCCCCTATGAACTGACTTGATCTGATCTTCACTTATTAGTGTGGTGACCTTGACTATAAAAGTTCACAGGGGCTTAGAAATTATTACAGAGCCCTAGGGTACAAGATGCTGTAAAGTTGGGGATGACTGAACTGAATCCACTTCAGATTTGTACTTCTAAAGGGAGATAAATTTCAGTTCTCAAAACTTACTACAGTACTCTTTAAGTCATCCCATCAGTGTAAATAGGGGTTACTACAAATGAAAAGTGTGCTTAAAAAAATAAGTGGCTTGACTTCTGCAGTGTAACTATCTTTACAATTAAGCTGATTTTACCAAGAAATAACACTGTCTGTCACCTTTTTCTCTAGCTGGGCTCATGTGCCTTTAACAGTTGCATGACAGGCAGACATTTAACATATCAAGCTTTTGCCATAACTGTCAGGAAAGGTTGTATCTGTTCAGTTTGTAATGCCACAGTGTACTTCAGACTGCCCTAAGGAAGTGAGCTCAGAGAGTAAAACAGCTACTGTCCAATTTTGGTTAAGTTTAAGTGCATGTGGGGAAAAAAACCCATGAACCTCTCAATTACACATCTTATGAATGGGCCTTGCACTATTTTAGCAGACTAGCCCACTTAGAAAAACGCACACAAAGCATCATTTAATGGACAATTCTTCAGTTTGGGTTGATTTACATTATGTCTTAAAAAATATGAGTCCTTTCAAGCAAAGTTGCTAGAAAACATGAATGCAAAATAACTTTTTAACGTTCAGTCTGAAATTCTCACACATGCTTCAGTTGGAGTGGTTCCAGATCAACTGATTGAATGGCATCTGCTCTGAGAACATATTTGCATAACACATTGAACAAAGATTATTGCACCTCAAGCAGTGATTTTAAATAGAGGAAATAGTTTGAGTGCAAACTGTCAGCTTTCAAATGAAAATGCTGCGGGTATATGGCTAGCATAATGAAATGAAGAGGTTTTCAGAGAGAAACAAGCAAGTAGGCATCCAATATCCACTATGTTCTATCCAGACCTGTGTGGGTGTTCTGCTTGTTTTTATTTTGTGTGGGTGTGCGTCTGTGAATGTCGTCTCAGTGAGAACTAAAAGTTTTCCTGTTTTTGTAAATACTTTCTTAAAGGGTTACGCTCTCTGGGTAGTTAAGGATCCTGGGGATTTGGGTGAGTGGACAGTAACATGCATTCTGCTGGGGCCTTTTTCACCTGAGCAAATGAACATAACCATCCTATATACCTGGTCTCACTGTTGCAGTGCAAGCAGATGGGTTTGTCCCATAAAAGCCACACAGCATCTTATGTAAGGCAATGTTGGCACCCTTGCTTTAAAGCTCCTTTTATACATCATTTGCTGCAGTTTTTTTAAACGACCAATTTATAAGATCAGGAAAATGGAATGGTAAAACTTTTCCTGGCTCATATTCAACTCCTCTTCCCTGTGTCTGAAGAAATGCCTCGTGCTTCTTCAGACTCTTGGGAGGAAAAGTTGAAATGTTTGAATGTTCCTCCTATAGGGGGAAAAAGTATAGGTAGAAGGCTAGAGTGAATCCTTTCCCCTCACATGTTTGTTTGAATTTGTTCTTGTGGGGAACCATTCAAACATGCACCCCTGCCCATGTGTAGCCCGAAGTGGTACATTCCTGGAAATACTTCATCACTTGATTCTGCTGATTGTATAAATTGGCCCTACCTTGGCACTTCTGAAATTGAAAGGAGTGGGGATGTCTTTTCCATTCCATTGATTGTCATTTGATCATGATTGAAGGATGGAGTTTCTGCACTAAACACGCCCCCCCCCCCCATCAGTTCACTCTTGTTCTGGAATAAAATTATAGTAATCTCTGCCATCACCAAAACCAGACAGTGGGGGGGGGGTTTGCCCTGGAGATCCTCCCTCTCAGATATGTGATGGGAGTCCCACATTCCCAGAGGGTTCCTCAAAAGCAGATGCGGTAGTATCGAGACAGCAGTCACAGGGACAAGACAACATTCCCTCCACTGGGTCAACCAGACCAAGCGGGTTAAAGATCAAAATGTGAAGAAAGTTTATTAGAGCCATAGCTTGTTGTGGTTTTAATATCTTTTAATATCACTTACGAGCTCTGATTATATTTTAGGGCTGATTAAGATTTCACTTTTTGAACTTGGCGCAGAAAGCACTGAATTGAAATGGGAAAGTAAACTTGCAGGACAGTCAATTGTGTGTCTCCAAAATAGAGCTAGGTCCTTTCCAGATGTTCTCACCTTTTATGCCCAGTCCTAAAACTGTTCAGAAAACCTGGCTATTTTAATGCATGCATACGATTTATAAGTAATGGCGCCTTGCATGTACATTGCCGTTTAAACTGTGATATTACTGGCACTAGAGTGGTGTAGGAATTACTTTCACCTTGTCTAGCCTTCAGTGCTCGGGTAATGCATGAATTGCGTGGGAACAAGTGAGTCTGAAACACCTTTGATTCTTATTGGTGAGTTACCGTGTTGAGGATTGTCTGTGCAGAATTGCCTAACGTTGGGAAATCTCTGTAAATCTGAATGAACCCAGCCTCCTAGACATCATATCATTGACTGGCAGCGATCAGACCACAACTGGTACTTCGGTTGTCAATCTAAAAGAGAGTTCAAGGGCAGAAAAGAAAATGTTTCAGATTGTCATGCTCCCTCCTTTTAGTTTATTGGGTGTGTCAAATGAAGAAATTTGTATTGTTTCCTGTTACGTTCTAACTTCCTCTGCAAGGCTCCAAGCATGGATTTAAAATAATCTATGTTCCACACAAAAAAGAAGCTTCCCCCCCCCCCTTCTTAAATTGTTGTTCAGTCATTAAGTCGTGTCCGACCCTTCGTGATCCCATGAACCATATCCTGCCAGGCCTTCCTGTCCTCCACTAGCAACTTTCTGCATTAGTCAATTTGACTTCACGTTTTTGCTTTGTAAGATATATCATTTGACATTCTCAAACAAACCTTAATGATTACGTGCTGCTATAAGTTTTGGAAAATCTACTGGAAAATATATATTCCAAAGCTGTTGTAGATAAGTAAGAATTAACAATTACCTAAATTTTATTGTGTTGGTTAAAAATGGTAAGGAATATATTATTGACTATATCAATAATATCTACAAATTTGTCAGATCTACAAATTAGTTAAACTAGAATGTTTAGCATGAAGCTCTCTTGAACTGATGCAGCTAGCAGACCATTTCTTTTAACTATTGTGTGAGGCATTGTAGATTGCTTCCTTAAACTAGTGATTGAAGGATTGTTTTGGGGTACTTCACTTGAATACCAAATTGTCACTGAACTGCTCCCTAAGGTTCTAGTAAATCTAGTAAACGTGATCCTGCTGGAATTCCACCACCTCAAATACACGTTTGTGAGAACTTATTCCACTCACTATAAAACTAAGCCAACCTTGAAAAGAGAATGAATGGAGTAACTTAATGAGCAAGAGAAAGTACAGGCAAGGATTGTATGTCAATGATAGAGCACATGCCTTTCATGCAGAAGGCCCCAATTCAGTCCCTGGCATCTCTGGATAGTATTGGGAAAATCCCCCAACTGAATTCTGGAGTGCTGCCAGTCATATCTATACTGACCTAGGTTAACTGACCATCTGACTCAGCATAAGTACCTAGTTCAGTGCTTCTCAAACTGTGGGTTATGACCCATTTGGTGGCTCATGGCGCAATGTCCGGTGGGTTGCCAGTTGGACCCTCCCACCCCCCTGTTGTGCCCGGTTGGCTCCAAATTGGAGCCCTCTGGATGCAATTGGTGGCTGCTCTTGGGCTGTGCCAGGCCTCTATGGGCCTCCATTGGCCTTCTCAGGCTTCAGAAGGCTACCGGAAGCAACCGGAAAGTGACTTCCGGTTTACTTCTGTGTTTGTCGAAGTCACTTTTGGTTGCTTCCAGAGGCCTTCTGAGCTCTGTGGAGGCCCCTGGAGGCCCACCACAGGAGAACGAGGTAGATCACAACTCCCTCTGCCGGGGAGAAGTTGAGTCGCAGCGGGGGGGGGGGGGGAGTTTGAGAATCGTTGCCCTAGTTCAAAACGTACTGTAGACTAGCATACCAATCTGAATAGTGTAATGACGTGTTTTGTGAATTAGACTAATTCAACTGTTGTTATGGCCCATTCAAAGTACTTACTACTTGAAAATGTTTAGGATGGGGCATAAAAGGGCTTCATGTGTATTTTGAAAATTAAGGGTGTTCTTTTGCTGCTAAGGTGGGCTGGTCGCTTCTTTGCAAACTTATCGAAGTTTGCCCTGACACTCTTCGTGATCTAGCAGTTCCTCAAGATGTTGGAAAGGATTGGGAAGTGCTTGGTGTTCACCAGTAAGTATGTTTATATTATGAACAGTACTGTAGAATGTGCAGTTAGGTGTTTCTACAAAATTGAAGTGGAAAGAAATAGTTAAAATACTAGGGAAATCTTAATATTTTCTCATCTGAACCTTTGTTATACTGTTTCAGTGGCTGAGGAAGGCAAAGTAAAGCTTGACACAACATTTGGACCAAGAATTGTGTGTTTACAGGCTACAATATATAAACAACTTGTTAATGTACAGTAGACGCTTTTTCCCGCAGATTCGGGACCCATGACGCCAATTGGCAGGCATCAACATAATGTAATGGGGAGCCGTGGCCAATGGTCGCCAATGGTCAAGGGAGCCGCAGGTTGAAAAGGTTTGGGAAACACTGACTTAGAGGTATGGAGTGCAAACAGCAAAGAGCCTGTGGCAAGAAAACTGACTGAAAACATATGGAGTCACTGTGGGGTTAGGGAGTGCTAGTTTGGTGTACAGCTGTGGCTCGGCTCTATTCTATAGGAGAGACCTGGGATTGGGAGGATTTGGAGAGGTTTTTCTCATGTAGTTAAAAGAAGCTACATTTTTAGTGTGAGGGTAAGCCCATCTCTTTCCTTTCCATGCACAGAGGGGAAAAATAAATTGCAATTTGTTGAAAACCCCTTTTGTCTGTCTTACATATTTTCATAATCTTGTATTTTACCCTAACCCATATCCAATATGAGACTTGAGTATACCAAACAACTAAGGAAATTAGAGAGCGAGAGCTTGTGCTGTGCTGCTGTATGGGGATTAAACTTGGAAAATATTCATGCACTTTTAGAGAACGGAAACTTCTGTTGTAAAATTGGGATTACCATAATTTGTCTGAAACATTCTACCAAATTTAATAGCAGAGTTACCACTCTTTGATCGAAATCGTAGTAAATAGTAACCACTTTCAAGAAGGGAACAAAGGAAATTCTCTTAGCATTTCCTGGTGGTTCTTTCTGAATGTTGAGAAATATTTCACCCTGTATTTTGTCATATAGCTCTTCTCAGGAAGTAGGTTATAGACTTTACAGTTCTTTACATATCTTTACAGTTTCAGTTCCTTCTTTAAACAGCTTTTAAGAAGGTAAAGTATGAGCAGAGGGCTTCCTCATTATGTCCTCCTGCTACATCTTTGAGCCAGATGACCAACTCCTATTCTGTTTTGCATATTGCACTTGCTTCTTTTCCTGTATGTTGCTACCTACCAGTGGCGTCGCTGGAGGTGGGGCAGAACGCTAAGTTCCACACCGTGCTGACTGTCGTTACTCACAGGCACGAGGCGGCCCTGCCCCCTCGCCTTCGGAGCCATTCAGTGGGGCGAAGGCAACGCGCAGGGAGTTCCCGCTGTTTGAAACATATAGACGTACATTTTAATCTGGAGCTAATAACATTTGCATATACACTGTTGCTCAGTAGGGGCATCTGTATGCATTGGCGTTATGACTGACTAGACTTTAGACTCTTAACATGGAAGAACATTGTCCATTTCTATACTTAACCAAGTCTAAATTTAAGCTTTCTGGAAACTTAGTCTGGATTATAAACTAAGTTTTTATTTTTGCATATTTTGAACTCGCATTAAGTTTGTCCCCCACTCCCTTTCTATTTTAGACAGATTCTTAAGATGCTTAAAATTCACAATGCGAATATATATCTTTCAACGGTTGGACTGAAAGCATTAAACCTGCTTCTTTCTTCAGGTACTGTCTTCCTTTCTTCAGGTACTGTCTTTTCTTAAATAATTGGAACGCAGTGTAAAATGTTGTTTAGTTCCTTGGAGTTTTTCTGGGTTTACGTTTTTGTTTTTGTTAAACCCCACCACCTTGAAGGTTGTGACAAAAGACTTGACTTTTGTTTGTTGGAGGTTTTTTTTTTTTTTACACTCTTGTTTTTTTACAATCTGTCCTCGGAGACAAAAAAAAGTCTATTGCACATAGATAAATACAAGGAGAAAAGGGTATGTCTCTCCTTACCCCTGGGTTGAGTGGGTAAAGTAACTGACAGTCCTTGTTCACTCTTGTCCTGAATTTGGTAAACTCTTACTCATGGCAAACCCATGTATGAAGCATATGATGCAGATTTTGGTTCTCTTGATACCAGAGTACTAGAAGTAGATTCTGCTAAAAGGTAAATGCTAAGGAAAAATGCTGTTCAGGTTGCTGTGCGCAGCCCAATCCTGTCTAGCAGGATGTGGTGGCGCAAATAAGGCGCCCGCCATATCTTGAGCAGGATGGGGCTTGACCCGGCGCCATTTGTCCCTTTACCCCGAGTAACGCACCATCCGCCCCGTGCTAGTCTGGGGCTAGTCTGAGAGCACCGTGCAACGGCGGCCAGGCCCAGGAAGGGGGATAGGATATGGCATGCGAGGCCACCACTGATCCCTCCCCCGTCTCGGGCCCGGACAACCAATCCTACCCACCCCCGCAATGACCTGTTCCGCCCTCCCCATGCCCCTCCACCACCCGGCGGAGAACTTACCTTCCTCGGCTGGTGTAGCGGTGACTTTGGCGTGAGTAGAGCGGTGCCGGCCTTGGCACCAGTGCCGCTTACTCTCTGGATGCCGGAAACATGCTTTACGGCACGTTTGCATGCCGGGACGTTTGCATGCAATTGCTCCCTTCCAACAGAGGGAGCTACAGAGGTAGCAATATCTGACTTTATAAGACTGGAAGTGCAGCCTCAGGATATGGGTCAGAGAAGCAGAAGTAAAGCTTTTTCAATAAAGCATGAATCACTAAAGCTAAGCCTCCTGTAGTTTTTGGATAAACCAAGCATTATTGAAACAATAGCTATATGGCTACAATTGTTTTTCTTGGGCTGCAATTTCATGCACACTTGGTACCGGTAGTAAGTCCCATTGAATCTTGTGGCACTTTTAAGTAAACACTCATAGGATTTCTTGTAACTTAAAAGCAGAATGAGATAAGCTTGTTGCGAGATGATGTTTTGATTTCAGCAGGAAATCTACATTTATTGCACAAATGACCTGTACATTTTCTCCTGTCTTTGTAGATGAAATAACACTTCTTCTCTTAGAAGAAGGGACCGATGTATTTTTATTGGTATTTGATGCCATGGATACCTTTTCTGATAATGAAGAGATCCAGAAATATGGATGTCAAGCTTTGCACACACTTTTAGAAAAAGGTACAGTATATTGTTTGATCTATGTTTTTGCTTTTCGAGCTTGTGTGTGTGTGGGGGGGGGGGGAGGCAAAAAACCAAACAAAGCAGAGGTTTGTACACTAACGTTTCCAGGGAGAGTTTGGCTAAATTTCCAACGGAGTCATTAAGTTTCTTTTTTTCTGAGCTCTGTACTTTACCCATTCAACCAGTTAAGGCATCAGAAGTGATCTTCTGGAAGGTAATGAGTGGTCAATAGTAGTTGCAAGAGTACTTTTAAAGTGCGGGATGGGGACAGGGACAGAAGACACAAATTGTCAAGATCAGGGATTGCTTCCTAAGGAGTATAAGAGCAAACTTGTCATCCCCACCCTCCCATATGGATGTACCGTGGGCGTGGGGCCCACCCACCACTGAAAATTGCTCCTGAGACCTGGGGGACTCTCAGAAACAGTGTGGGATGCGGTGTAGGAGACTGCATGGGGCGGGGGAGGATGCTTCCATGCAATTTTTGGTAATTTCCCCCTCCCACTGTAATTATCCCACCCTGTTTTCCTGAGGATTCTCTAACAGGAGTAATTGGGGGGGGGAGTGTCCCAGGAGCTGCCATAGGCAGGGAAGCTAGCTTACGTGTGTGACGCTGGCGCTGCACTTGTGCTTTTTACAATACAGCCCTATGTTGATTTAAAAATAAATCACTTTTAAATAATCTGCGTAAAAGCAGAGTGTCTTGTCTAGTGCTTGTTTGCTGGTGTTTCTTCTGCATCTTTTTAGAGCGTGAGACCTTTTAGGACAGGGGACTGTTTATTTTTGCTATGTAAACTGCTTTGCGAACTTCTTTTTGTTGAAAAGCTGTATATAAATATTTGTAATAAAGAAAACAGGAAATCAAGGTTCTTAGATTGTCGGCTTCGAAAGTATTTTGCTTTCAACATGATCCATTAACATTGGAGCAGTTGCAGCATTTTTAAGTTACCTTGACGTGATTAGGTACCACTTAACAGTCTTTAACAACTTTCTGTCTTGGATTGGTAAAAACCACTGGAAAACCTGGGGCATACTAAGGAACAGATACAGGAAGAACAGTTACCTCTAGCACTACTGTGTTTCTGACCAGGAGGCTTTTTTGTTTTTTATGACTGGTTGTAAAGCCTCCCTGCCAGAGTAGTACCACTGGTAGTTACACAGCGTATGCAGCATGCACTGTTGCAGTGGCGTCCTATCATGGGGGAAGCTGGTGTGCTGCACCCCAGGCGCTGAGTGGGCGCAGTGCTTCTGGGGGGCGCGCCAGCCGGGCTCTGGTGCCGCGCTGCGACGGGGTCGCTCCAACCCCTGCCCCCCCAGGTGCTGGGAGGGCTCGGAACGCCACTGCATCGAGCTCCCAGATATTCCGTGAGTGTGCAACAAAGTGGCTGGTTAACGCCTTCTGCCACCTTAATGCTGTTGTGAACGTCACCTTTTGCTTATGTGCAAAGAAATAGATTTGCTTATGCTGAAGAGTCTGTTTTAACTCGGAACGTGCTCTGTTGTAGATATTGCAGTCTGCAAGTTACACTGGACAACGCACAATTTACCGCTGAAATGAAGAGCGGTAATCTTTACTAATCTCGACGTGCTGAAAACGAAAATGACAATAAAATCTGTCGATTGGCACTAGTTTAGGAGAAGCAGTCCACATTGCGTACATAGGTGTTGTAAATGCCGTCGGGCGATTACCAGTACATGTCTATGGAACTATCTATTACGGATCTCTCACAAACTGTAGCCAATTTTGCATTTTCATTGTCCTATTCGTGTTCAGCACCTCAAAATCTATAAGAAATGACTAATTTAATCTTGGGGGGCATGGCCTTTGTTACAATTTGTTGTCCAGTGTTATTTATTGCAAGCAAAGCCAAGTAAATGTAAGATGGCATTACACAAGATTCATTCTACAATTCATCATGTACAATAATTCCTTTAGAAAACGTCTTAGCAGAGATTCTTAAAATCCAAACTTTTCTGTTGTGGTTCCTCTGTCAGAGAGCAGTCCATTGTCCTCTTGTTACGCAGCAGTGTATTTGCTCTGGTAAGGAGAACATAACAAACAGGGGTAAAAGTCTTGCATAAAGATTCTTTGCAGCTCAAAATAGTTTGATACTTGATCTCATTCCTGAGTTCTGCTAAATGACAAGCCACCTTTATTGTTATGGGTTTATTTTAATGGTTTCCTAGCAGGACTTAATTTGTGCCAGGGTTCTTCCCAAAAGCCATTTGCTCTATGAGGGCTGAGTCCTTGAATATATGTATTTAGAGCATTTGAAGCATTTAAAGTGCCTTTCCCTCACAAATAAGTAGCTAACAGCTTATGGAGCAGCATTTCTTGTGGAAATTGCATGGCTTTTAGGCTGGTTTGAGCCCCAACAGCTCTCTCTTTGAAAATCAATAATCTCTGGGAGGCAGCAGTCTTTAAGTAATTAAACCTATACAGTCATTTTTGGATTTATTCACTCTCCATGACAAAAGTACAGTACACCCTGTTCTAATGAAGACAAAGTTCTTGGTAAATTTCATATTGTCGTGCAGAGCACTGTTAGGTTGAAGCAACTTTTACTCTGCTGCAACTCTCCTAAAAAGCCCCTTTCCCCCCACAATAAAGCAAATAAAGAAGGTGGAAGTGATAAATGATACGTTTGAGGATTGTCCCTATTATACAACGCAAATAATGTGTTGCTGAAGTGTACATTCTTTGTGGTCCTAAGACATCAGTTCCTTTCTCCTGCCTGTTTCATAACGCATTATTTTGCTTTGTAACATGCACAGTCAAACTTGCAAAGCAAACACGTATTATTGATTTAACTATGCTGCATTGCAGATATTTTTTCCTCTACCATTATGTATTGAAGCCCAAGCATAATTTTATACAGTGTTGTACCCCAACTTGCATACTTAAGATTATTGACAAATATTCGATCCCCAGACAGAAAGTGACTTCATAACTGAGTAAATAGTAGCATGAATATTCTTGGCTTTGGGGCTACAATAACATTTCTACAAAGGAACTGAGTTTTGCACATTCTATGAGACAGCTGTTTAGTAGTAAAAGCCATATTGTCCAGGGAAATGGTAGGGAACTGAATTATTTGGAGAATGGTGGAGATTTATTAATAATAATAATAATAATACAGTATATTCCACTTTTCAACAGCAAGTCATTCACAAACTGGTTTACACAGTAAAATAAATCAATAAACATGCAGTTCTTTGTGGGAGGGGGAATTCAGCAAGCTTGATTTTGCAAAGAGTAACATTTAAATTAATGATTAGCTTTTACTGTTATGCTTCACTTTGATGGGTAGGTAGGCTATTTGAAGGCTGGCGCACACATAACCATCATAACGAAGGGGATTGGCAGCAAATAAGCTACAGGGCTATATGTTACTTTCTTCCTTCCTTGATTTAAGGTGTCAGGAGTGTTACATTTTGTTCTGTCAGGGAAATTCACTTGTATGTACTTGTATGAATTGGGGCAAGCAGACAGAAAGAAGGTAGAGGAATACTGTCCAATCTACACTGACAACGGTATTAAGCATTTTGCAGTATGGTGCTACAAAGCACCATACATCAGTTCCTTTCTACAGTTCCTTTCAGTATGGTGCTACAAAGCCAAATTGCATCATTCTTGCAATTGCTGAAAAAGGTAATGTTGAAATTGTAACTTGAAGTGCCCATAGTCTTAGCAGTGTCACCAGAAAGCAGCAAGGGACACATTTTGCTTTCAAAGTATGTGTTCCTAGTTGCAAAGCTACAAGAAACCCACAGTGATAGGAAGAAAAAAATATTGGAAAAATAAATAAATCAGGGTGACTTCTCTTCATAATTCCTGAAAAAAAGTATACATATTTTGGTGGGGAAAAAAATCTTGTATTGTTTTCAGTGGCTTCAGATGCAACAGCATGAACAGGAAGCACTAGGCTTTTCTGAAAAGTCTATTTTAGATGAGACAGGAAGTGTAAATGCTTCATGTTTCCTATTTTTCCACATCTCTGTCCTGTAAAATAAATAAAATGGAACTTTGGCTTCTTCCCTCCCTACCCAAGAGATCTGCAAACACCTAACTTGAAGACAGTTTGCATCACTCTTGGACAGGGGAAGACACATTTTCTTTGCTATCCAAAAATAACATTTGTGCATCTTCCCATGCCTGGGGCATATGCAAGATATGCATTTGCACTGAGGGTTATGTCCCTTTCCTCCAGCTGCATCTGTGTTGGCCCAATCCTGCATAGGATCTGGCGCAGCGTGCTTTTCCACGCTGCGGTGGTCCTAGACCGGATCGGGCTGCCTGCCTGTCAGTGCTGACAGAATGAACTTTTCTTTCAAAAAAAAAAAAGTAGCAGTGGGTGAGGGGACAAAATCCAGATTCGAAGCACAGGGGGAAGCAGAGGGTCTTTGACTGTTTGCCTGTTCCATGGTCCTAGTCCCACAACTCAATAAATATCTTGATTATCGTTTCCCTACATAAGATTTATGCTTCCAGAAGGTTTATCGTTTATGGTTTTGTTTTTTCAATTAAGTTCCAGAGGAGCAACTGATGGAATTTGTTGAGGACAAAGATCATATGATCATACTAAATGTATTTAAAAAATTCCCGGAAAAAGAAAATGTCATACTCCTTGCGCTTTTGTCTTTACATTCATTGGCTGGACCACGTAAGTATGGTAATATTAATATTTATAGTGATGAGGGGGTGAATGTGTGCTTTAACTAACTTTATCGTTAGTTTATTCTTGGGATTTCTGAACTGTGGCTGATGAGCACAGGTGACATCCCAAATGAGATGTAATTGATGTTTTAACACCAATGCACAGAGGCATTTGGTGTCTGAAACTGATGTCTGAGCATGGAGGTAATTTTGTTTCCTGACCCAGTTCCTGTATCTTGACATGCATGAAGTAAGCTGGAGAAGCTTCTCCTGACATGGTGGGAAAAGCTTCACCTGCTAAGGTTCAAGTGCCAGGCGGCTGAAGAGGCACAGAAGTAGGACCAGTTTGAAAAAACCCAAAACACAAAGAATTGGGAGTGGGGGAAGAGTATCTGGCTTGAGCAAGACTGCAGAATGGAAGAATCTTTTGAAGCGATGCTCAACCATTATACTCTGTAGACTTAGATTTTTGTTATTATCTTATTCCTGCATTGCTTTGTAGACCAAGCCTTTGAAGCATGTGTTTGAAGGTACTACCTTCAAGGTTAGGGCTTATTGCAGCTCAGAAATGTGTTGTCCAAAAAATACAGAATTGGACTTGGATCTATTATACAGTAGTTAGGTCAAGCCTCACCTCTGACCTGGATACCTTGTTTCACCTTGGATAAGTCTCTTATTCTCTTCCTGACTTGTGAGTAATAGAGGCCTATTTTACAGATGTATTATGAGCATGTGTACAACAAGGATTGTACACCACTTTGCAAATGTAATACTGTAGTTGTATCAGTAACACAGGCCTTCGCACATTTTGCTTTCAAGTGAGATCTATTCTTGGGTATATTTGGGACGCTGATTCCCAAAATGGCATCGGGTTTGCCCTATCACGTCTAGTTTTGAGGGAACAGCATCACCACCTCATAATGAGAGACAAGCAATTTCCTCATGAGGAATCTGATGCCATGGCTTCCTCATGAGGAAGCTGTTCGGTTGACATTTTTATTTATTTATTTATTTATTAGATTTTTATCCCACTTTCTCCCCCCTGGGGGGACTCAAAGCGGTTGAGGTGGCAATGTCATACCCCCCAAAACTAGATGCGATAGGACAAAACGGATGCAATTTTTAGAATCAGCGGCCCAAATTCATATAAAACCACCATAAATTTTGGAAAAAAAGTTTTTTTGACCCTCAAATTTGCAGGCCTTTGTAATTAGTAGTGTGTAATTGGTAGTAGTGTAAATTATGTGAAAGTAAACTCAGTTGCTCAGAAAGACGGTGGCCACACTCCAACACCAAGTTGGACCCATAGAAATCAATGGAGGTAAATGTTCCTAACTGAAGGTCCAATCCTATCCAACTTTCCAGTGCAAATGCAACTGCAATGCAGGCTTGAGGTAAGGGAACAAACCTTTCCTTACCTGATCTTGAGGAGGCCTCCGTGACTGCCCCGCCACCACCACAAGGATGCAGCACATACCCCGTTGGTATGGCTGTATCAGCGCTGGAAAGTTGAATAGGATTCGGCCCTAAGTCCATGTTGGGTTATGCTAATACTGTCTTAGATAATTCTGAAATGCATCATCATTTCATCCAAACAACAATTAAATAACCTTTGCCTTCTCTCCTACCCCTTTTTTCCTTTAGAAAAACCTTTGTACTTCTAAAATAAGCAAAATGTGCTTGGCATGACTGAACGTTAAATTTCCTTAACGGTTTAGATATTGGCTGCACACAGTGAACTTTGTTTAATGGCACTGACTCTTATGTAAAATGACGACAGGACAAGTCGTAATTCAAAGCAGTGATGTGATATCTCATTGCTTGTTTAAACCAGAGGCTAGCATGTTATGCCTGCAAACACGTGTGGTATAGTATAGCCGGGTATGAAACAAAGCTGAACACAAATGCCTGGTTCAGGATAATACACTGACATTATTTCTCAGGTGGGTGTGAGCCTTAGTAATGATGGCTGCTGGCACCATGTTCCGCCTGCCCACAACTGGCATACCGTAGCCAGAATGGAAAACATTTGAAAATAAAAGTTTCTCAGAGTTTTGTCTGAATACCATAGCCGTGCAACACAACATAGAAGATTGTCAGCAGATACTGTGAAGGTTCTGAGTAGAATGTAAACTGGAGACATAACCATATCAGTCTACTAGTAAAAATAAACAGAATGTCTGATTTTATGATGTGCATGTCGGCATAATGATTAATTAAGAGCGATGCTGTTTGCATTTAATAATGGAGGGGACAACTGGTTTATTCTTTCACTATCTAAAAAATGTCTGAACAAAAAAATTTTAGAAGCTCTTTACTCTTTTTCAAAGCATTGATACTTGTTGCAATGTTGTGTTGGTTTTTATTTTCTATTGCAGTTGCAGAACAAACAGTTCTGTGATTTTCTAGCTGTGTTCCTTCTGTTAAAACTGTTGCTCACCCTCCCCCCTTGTCTACAATATTCATGCTTGCCAGAGCATCATTGCTTTTTAAAAGCAAAACTAAAATTAGTTCATCATAAACTAATATGAACACTTTTCCATCACATATTTTCCTTTCGGTTTGTCTTAGCCAGCAACGTGGAAGTTCTTATGTCTGGAAATGTGAGGTGTTACAATGTCATAGTTGAGATGATGAAAACCTTCCCCAAGAATGAAGCAATTCAGGAAGTGAGTTGCTGTTTGTTGCACAAACTTACGTTAGGTGAGTTCTGAAACAATATTATGACCTTTATTTACCACTGGAAAGGTTTCCAGCACATACATTATTGCACCTCTTGTCAGAAATAGAAGCAAAATGGTTCAACAATGGAGCTTCAGAAATCCCTCTTTTTAAAATGGCTCCCTGTGCGGTCTAACAATCCTTTCTTGAATCAAGGGAATTTGGGGCACAGTTTCCAGTAAGTATGAGGAGTTGCAGTTGGAAAAATATGGTAGTGAAACTCTAGTGTGTGCACAGCAGAACTAAGTGTACACCTGAGAGGCTCTTTGAGTCCTGATCAAATATATTACTGAGTTGTAAATAATGTTGTGTAAGGTGGTCTGAGGTCTTATTTATTCAGGCATTTTTCCTAAGGTGAAATGAGACTCCTCACCTGCATGAGAAGAGAAGGTCCTAGAAGGGACTTACTCTTGTATTTTTGCTCAGTTATGCTATTCCATAAAGGACGTTACTTGGTGCCTCATACATATAACTCGCAATTGCAAAAAATAACTTTTTTTTTTGGTTAGTTATGAATCTGTGGAAGTGGTCTGGCCTCTCCCAGGAACCTCATAAGTGGTCCTCATATGAAACCTCATAGTGGACCTCACAGCGAAACAAGCAGAGTTACAGGACCTTGGAGAGGTTCAAGGGAGCAAGTTGATCCAATGGTGTTCTAGCTCCAACTGAGCTCCTTTATGTCTCCTGACCCTGACTACCCCCGCCAGGCTTCAGCACTGCTGCAAAGTGAGGATCCTTGAAAGGGCAGCCTCCTTCTAAGCACTCCACCATCTCTCATCCACCTTTCACCTGATGCATTCCCTGTGTCGGTGGATGGGCAGTGAAGGACAAGAAGTCCTCAGAAGGTTAGGGTCCTACCCCTTGGGTGAATCTGATGGGGGTTCAGGTTCCTGGGGCTTTTCACTGCCCTTGCTATCAAGGCCTGGATTCTGCACCCTGTCAGCAGGTACTGGTATTCACTTAATTTGAGAGAAGAACTGAAATGCCATTGATGCAAAAATTGTGCGTCCTTGACATTTAATTTCTTATCTTCTTGCTATAAACTACGAATAGTATGTGTGCAACATGGTGCCAGGTTGCTGGGGGCCCTGTGGCGAAAGCCTGCCCCTTGATGGCCTATTGGACACTACTACTGGCTCCCCTGCTGAGGGTTCAGGGATCGGCTCAACTGGGTGGGGCCCTGTGACGGGTGTGTGTCCATGATCAGTGACTGACCCGGCTTACCCCCGACTCCAGTCCTGTGAACATTAGATTCAATTATCTTTTGAATTTCCCCCCCTCCCAACAGGAAACTTTTTCAATATCCTGGTATTAAATGATGTACATGAAGTCATTGTGAAGGCTGTTGAAAGGTACCCTGCCAATGCAAAGCTACAGACTGCAGGCCTCAGTTGCTTGGCTCTTCTCAGTAAGTAACCATATAATTTAAGTGCGTCTGGTTTCTCAACACTTTATGCAGTTTGCTGCTAGGATCCCCTCCCCTTTTTTGAATGTCTGCAAAGCTAGTATGGATAACTACAACTTTGCTGAATAGGGTACGCCCTATACCAGTGGTTCCCAAACCAGGAGTTGCGACCCAAGCAAGGGTCGTGTGGATGTCTCTGAGGGTCGTGGGAAGCAACATTCCCTGTAAGCTGTGCGGCTGGAATTGAAGCCCCACACAGCTTCCCTCTCAGCACTCCAGAGCTCAGCGATGACGTCATCACCAAGCGCTCCAGAGCGTTTTTAGTGCTGTTATTAACACGTACCAGCTCTGTCTCCAGAGAGAGAAACTGTATTTAGGGTTGTGATCAAAGGTTTTTGGGAAACGCCGCCCTACAGGATCATGAATCCATTGTCAGGCACCCTCCAGATCACTGGACCTTGTCAGGCACCCTCCAGATCACTGCTGTAACCCCCTTCTTATATTTTTCCATTTTTTTGCACCATGGCCACTTCTTTAATATGCCCTTGGTAACCCACTAATTGCTCCTTGTTAGACCTGGAACACATGCTTGTGGGTTGCCGTGGGGATGTGGCTGAAAGCAGTCTCTTACTGATGACTCATCTTTGTCCTGCCACAGTGTGGAGGGTTATGCAGACCTGATCCACACAGAATCTTGTTGAGGTTTCCATGTTCCAAGCGCAACAATATTTGCAGCATAATAACCCTGAGCCATGTGATGAGTACTATGATTTGCCATGGAGAATTTTTGGCAGCATTCCCATTGTACTCCATAATAAGTGCCCCAAATCTTGGTTCTCCTGCTGTATTCTCAGATGCCTACCAGTGTCATATTCTCTATACCAGCGTAGTTACCAAACGCGCTATTGAGTCCCAGACTGCATTCATCTCTTGCAGGAAAGCCCCCTGAGGACTTCAATTATGTTGAGTTTTCCCTATTCCACATCAATTGAATTTATGTTGCAATCCAGGAAGAGCAGTGGCCAAATCAAAAATTGGATCAGGATATAGGGGAAGATGCAAGGGGGTGGATGAGGAGATGGAGCTGAATTGAAGTCACTCATGACCCTAAGGTTTTTTTCCTCCATAGTATTCAGTCTGTGCTTTTTTTTTTTTTTAATGTGTGGATTTCTATCAAGACAATATTACTACTTTTATTAAACAAACTCAACACATCACCTCTGTTTGAAAATATGTAATTACTTCTGTTGGTTAGTATTGAGACAGTCTATCAGCTATGGCTGGCTGGCAGCCCTAGTACATAGTTTTAATGGTCTTGAGTTTACTTTTGATTTTCAAGTGTCTTATTTATCCCAATTAAAAATAAAGCAAACAGTAAACAATAGGAATACAATGGCTTCAAATACAAATGGGCCAGGGTGCCCGACATAATCTACAGAGAGAAGGCTGGATTATGATATTAAGTGATACCTTGTTGAATTCTTGCCAAGTGTTTCCACCTTAAAAAATGTCACTTTGCTTTTTTCCTTTCCTAATAACATGCAAGTACTGGGAAATGGTCATTAAATATTTTGCAAGTGATTATTGTTATGTTTCATCACCTTTGCTAATCTGTATTGTTATGTGAAAATATGTGAATGCACTTATTTTCAAACTATAGATAAACAAATTATAACTTTTTCCCCAAGCGGAAACCATATTTTTAAACCGAGGCTTGGAAGAAAAAGAAGAAGAAGAGGAGGAGGAGGAAAAAGAAGAAAAAGCTTTCTGGCTGGAAGCATGTTACAAAGCACTAAAGTTGCACCGGAAAAAAATAGATGTGCAGGTAATAAATTGCGAAACATGAGGAAGTGGTGACTGACACAGGGCTAGGATCCTGAATTAATGACCCAATCCTAATCTTTGGCTCTGCCTCCAGAACTAATGTTCTGGTAGCGGAGCATGCTTCATGGCGTTGCATATGCTGCCTCAGATGCCATAGAGCACCCTGCACGCAGCAGTGGCAAGGAGAAGCCCCAACAGTGCCAGTAAATTGGCAGGGTAGGCGGAGGGACGCAGGCTTGTCGGAGATGGGAGGGATGTATCCCGACACAAGCGACTCGTGCTGGATAATATCCTTTCTGGAGCCTCCTAACATGCCCCCTTTGACTCCTCAAAAGCTGGCGCAGGTCCGAGGATACCCATTAGTGATCAAGGGGCTTACAGAGGAGTAAGGGAAAATATTTTCCCTTACCTTTCCCAAGCCTCCTGATTGCCTCCTGCCCCACCATAGCATGCAGTGTAGCCTGTTTTGGCACAGGTGCATGCTATAGCGGGAAAAGGATAAGTTCAGATTGTTAGTATTGTATTTAAAATGTAACCAGGAGAAACAGTGATTAAATTGGATCCAAAGACTCTTCATTTTTTTTTATCATGCTTTACGATCCTCTGTGTGTCTTGCTTTCACAAGATGCTTATTATACAGTCAGTGGTATTATAGGTAGGGGACTGAGAGAGGTAGTTTACCCAAGGATGCAATGTGGCCAAAGTTGGACATGGTGTTTATACCGTCCATGAGACCCAACAGACTCTAAGATGTAGGGTCTTGGACTTGCAATGTAAGACTTGGGTTTGAATTCCACCTCTCACTTGGTGATCTGCTTATAGACTGTTTTGCAACTTAAAGGTGTACAGCTGTTACATGCCACGTTATCATCATTTAAAAAGAAAAATCAATCCTCTTCATACAATCAGAATAGGAACATGATAGCCCAGTAACATAGATACATTCAACCCTCCCCATTTGACTCAACACGGGTGGGTTCGAGTCTACAGTGGGGAGGGTTGCAGTGTCACAGTGCTATGTATACGGAGGTGCGCGCCTCAGAAGACCTCCCACACACGCAACCGGAAGTTGTTTCTGGTTGTGTTTTTCAAGCATTCCAAGCCTACTGGAGTAATTAATGGAGTGTGGTGCAGCCGGAGAAGTGGGCCACAGGCCCGCGCAACTTCTACATAAGGTACTGCGGTGCTGCAACACCCCCCCCCTCCGCGGACTCTAATATCTGCTGGTTTTGCCATCCGCAGGAGGTTTGGGAACCAAACCCCTGTGGATATGGAGGGCCAACTATATTAAGTTTTGGTATGCAGTGGTTTCATAGAGTGGTTTCTAAGTGTGTTATGTTATCTCTCACTCATGTCTGGGTAGGAGGCATCTCAAAACCCCATGTATGTAACTCTGATTTCTTTTGAGGAAAGGACAGGATACAAATGTAGCAATCACAATCACCACAATCACAGAGACCTGTTGGTGTTATCAACTTACGTCATGTTTATAAATCTGATGATAGTTAATGTTATGTGACTGAAAGAATTCCTGGCCATTTAAGGGAGTTTCTGTGAAATGAAATACAGTATGTTAATAAGCTTGCATGTTTGGAAATAAAGATTATGTGAATTTTTGCAATTTGACCATACACTTTTTTAGAGCATAATTCTAATGTGTATTCATAACATGCCATTTGATATTGCTTTTACCTTTATTGTGAGCCATATGGATGATTATTCTAGCGATAATTTGCAAATGGAATATATTTTCTAAATGGATCCTTTGTCATTTTCTTTTAGGAGGCTGCGTGTTGGGCTTTAAACAATCTTCTTATGTACCAGTGCAGTCTTCATGAGAAGATTGGAGATGAAGAGGAAAAGTCAGTAGCTTGAATTTACTGTTTGGAAATGTGAACTCCCCAGAGTAGAAACTCGGGTTCTTTTCCTCTCGCTTTGATAACTTTTAACTAATGGAGACAAAATCAAGAGAAGGGGAATACCCTGAGACAAATGGCACTGGTGTTGTTTCTTTACATGTTGCATTTTTCTGGCATGTTCGTTAATATTTAGATAGCGGAAAGCATAGTAAAAATGTGTGTGGCCTTTTTCTTTTTCTCTGTGTATCCAGAAGCTAGCAGCACAATCATATGCATGTCTATGCACAAGTAATTGCCATTGTGTTCAATGGAGCTTACTCTCAGGAAAGTGTGTACAGGTGGTCTTGTGTTATCTGTGGGGGTTGTTCTGGCCCCCCTGCGGATAATGCGAATCTGCTGATGCTGGAGTCCTCAGGGGTCAGTGTTGCACCACCACAAATACCACGGTTGTACAGAGCCCTCCAGAGGTCATGCCCACTCTACGGGCCTCCCCGCGCCTCAGAACTCCTCCCAGACGTGACCAGAAGTGACTTTCAGTTTGTGGGCACTACTTCCTGTCGCGTCTGGAAGGTGTTCTGAGGTGCTGGGAGGGCCATGGAGTGGGCCACAGGCCTCCTTGCACCTCAGAACACCTCCTGGACGGTCATGTCCGGGAGGTGTTCTGAAGCACAAGGAGGCCACCTGCAGTTATGCAGAGCGCGGGGAGGCCATCCACAGATTGCCTAATCTGTGGATGGCTAACCTGCAGATAATGGGGGATGACTGTATAGGATTGTAGCCTAAGTGTGGGGTTTCCAGTGCTGAAGCAAAGAGGACCTTATGGGTTTCTTGTGACATCATCTTTAGCGGTGCAGGAGCTGCTGCATGGTAGCTCTTTCCCACAGCACTCAGAAATCTTGGGAGACCAAGGTCATATGCAAAACGCCCATGTCACAGCTTCTTATGGCAAGTTGCTCCAGCTTCTGGAATAGATGGCAATGGTGTGGGAAGACGCTACAGCACAGGCTCCTCCCATGTGACCTTGGACATCCGGTGTTGTCAAGCAGCACAAGAGGAAGCCACCGTGCAGAAGTTTCCGTGCCAGTAAATATAGTACTGGAAGGAACCTATGAGTGACCATGTACTGTATATATTAGCTGTTTTATGTGCTTTTCACAACATTCATGTTGGTGACCAGGCCAGAAGGGTTGGGTGGGAGAGCTTAAACCTTCTATAGCAGAGGTTCCCAACCTTTTGGCATGGCGTACCACCTCCAGCGCCACCATCCTACCGTGTACCACCGGAAATAAGTGGCGATGACTTCTTTTATTATTGGGCTTTGGTGTCAGGGTACTTCTGGTGAGAGCATAGGAAGAAGATGAAATCAAGGCTCATTTAAATCAAACATTACCCTTGCGTTGTCTTCAATTCCTGATTATTCTGAATGGCACTTGTGCCCAAGATGCGCTGTGATCCCAGGAGGACAGAATAACTTGACTTAGCAAATATTTTTGGCATCTGTTTTGGTTAGTAAGTTTTCATTGTTATCTTAGTTTGTGATTCTTTGTTTTGTTTTGTTTTAGGTTTCCAGCACACAGAGAAATGATGCTAGCCATGCTCATGCATTCTGCTTCAAAAGAAGTGTTCCAAGCAGCTGCAAATGCCTTAGCAACTCTGTCAGAGCAGAATGGTAAGGGAGTTTAATAATGCTAAAGGGTGGGATAGGGAGCCCCAAACCTGCCTCTGATGGTCCTAAAGAAATCTTAATAATAACACAGGCCTGCAAGTTTGAAGGTCAAAAAACAGTTTTTCAATATTTATGGTGGTTTTATATGAATGTGGGCCACTGATTCCAAAAATGGCATCGGTTTTGCCCTATCATGCCTAGTTTTGGGAGTATGGCAGTGCCACCTCATAATGCGAGTCAAGCAGCTTCCTCATGAGAAATCCATGGCATCAGATGAAGCTGCTTGACTCACATTATGAGGTGATGTTTCCACACTCCCAAAACTAGGCGTGATAGAGCAAAACCGATGCCATTTTTTGAATCGGCGCCCCAAATGTACCCAAGAACAGGTCTCACTTTTAAGAAAGCAAAATGTGCACATGCCTATGTAATGTAGAGTTTAATTAGAGCTAGGAGTTACTACCCAGTGCCTGGGGCTGAGAAGAAACTTCCTCTTTGAACATGAATATTTCTACTCCATTTGGGTAACAATTAGAAAAACTGGATGCTTGCAGTCATGTTTACTGCAACACTTATTGCAACGGCAGAAGAGTCTGGCGTAGTGGGGAAAGCTGCTGCCTTCAAAGCCCGAAGACCGGTGAACTTGATAAGTTCAAGACATGCCTCCGGCAAAAAGCTGTGAAAGCCTCCAGGAGGAGAGATAAGAGCTTCCAGCTGCGTCGGTCGAGTGTGGGAGGTGTCAGCCAGCAGAAAAAGTCAGACTGTAAAAGGATACCACCTGGAAAGTAGCTGTTCATGAGAGATTGGACATTTATATATATTGTAAAAAAACCCAAGGGGGGTTAGGACAGCCTGCCCATGTACACCGCCTTGGATTAAAGTCGAAGGAGAAATCCAATGACCGAGAAAGGCGGTATATAAATACTGTATTATTATTATTATTATTATTATTTACCTTTTTCTTATTGTAGCAAGTATTAGAACAATTCTGTTGGCAAAAGGAATACACATGAATGTGCTCAACATAATGAAGAGACACTCCAGTTCCCCTGAGGTTGCAGAAAGTGCTTGCAAATTGCTGAATCGTGCCTTTGAAGGAAGGTAAATTTGTTTAGTTCTATGAACAGTTTATAACTAAAAGCATAGTTTTGCCACATATAGTAGTATTCCAGGATTAGTTACGACCTGTTTACATTTTACACTTGCTGGGTGGGGAATACTTTGTGGTGACTTTTATCCCATTTGTAGTAGCATCTCGTCTGGCTTGGACACTGTTTTCCATGCTTCTACACGGAGGTGTTCCAGAGCATGAAGGTGTAAAACCTACTCCACAGAAATGGCTTGTCATGTGATAGCAGCCAGTACATGGAGCAAATTTGTAAAATGGCCTCCACGTGGCTCCTGTACCATATAATTTTTGAAATTACTCTGAGTTGTGTGTATAGCCCAAGCCGTCAGTGTCAGAAGGATCTCACAAGCTACTTTGTGGTAAATCCAAGGCATGCCTACAGGAATCTTTAATCTGTTTTTTTTTCCTTTGAGCAGCAAACTCCTATGCTTTGTTGCAATCTATTTCCAAAAATCTCTACAGTTTTAAAGGTTTGCTACTGGTATGTTGTGTGGGGGCCTAGAGTTCAAGAGATACAATGCCAAGGCCCCCTTGAGCACATGAAAGAACTGAACTGATTCTAGGAGCCAAGCCGGAACAAATACATGATATTGTTGCCTGCATAAGTAGTGAAAATGGTATACTATATTGGGAAGTGCTGTTTTTTAAATTACAATTTAGTTCATAATAGAACAAGGATAATGCAAACTGAAACTGGTATTTAATAAACAAATGTGTAACTGAAGGATGTCTTTAATGGCTTATGTGCTTTATCTTTCCAGTTTCCCCCCTCTGGATATAATGACAGTAGTTGCCTCCAGAGTGGTGAAAGCCATGAAGAGCCATAAAACTCTGCCATCTGTACAACTGGAGGCACTTCGCGTTATTTTACATTTTGTGACCCCAGGTAAGTAAACTCATGAAGAATATTAGCATACATCATAGCCCCTTTGAGGGAATATAAATAAGGAGTCTTTGAAATGTTTTATCATGGAATGTAAAAGGAAGAAACAAAACAATTGCAACTTAATGAGCCTGCAGCCTAGTTATTTTGCCATATGTCTTCTGGCTAATATGGGGAGGCAGATGAGAATTTGATCAGCCTCTGCTAATAGGAGGACGTTAGCTGATCTGAAAATGAACTAAGGCAATGTGGGAAATATTTTGCAAAGTTAAACACATATAAATCTCATAGATTTCTGTGGCAAATTGTTAAAGATATCTGCATAACTCTTCCACTGAAATTAATGGGATGTAAATCATCTCAAATTTGGATGGAACGTCCCTGACATATGTAGCTGCAAGCAGCCACAGATGAATGCAGATTAATCCATGAATGCAAATTATTAATCCATGGCATGCCATCTTCCTGTTTTGGCTTGTAGTGTTACTAAGACTTACACTAAAAAGCCTAAACATTATACGATACAGAATTGCTCATTCTACAACTGTATTGTCCATCTGGGTTATTGTTTGAACAGACAGGTAACCATTGCATTACATGCAGCCCAGTCCTGTGCATGTTTACTTGGAAACAAGTTTGTTCTACATTGGTGGTTCAATGGTAGTATTCTTGCCTGCCATAAGGCATGTTTTTGACACTCTTGGAGTAAGTGGCGCTGGCGCAGAGGCCATCACTGCTCACTCTGATGGCTTCCCATTGCCGCACCAGCTGACGCAGGTAATGACGCCAGGTGGAGGGAGACTGGGCCGGGGTGGCAGGGGAGGGGGCCATTGGTTGGCCAGGCCTGGGAGGGGGTGGGGACATCGGCGGTACATTCTGCCATATCCCCTTCCCGGTCCGGACCCGCTTTACATGGCCTTCCTGGACACATGCCAGCTCCAGAGCTGGCACGCATTCGAGGAGGCCCATTGGGTCCTGCGGTGATTAAAACGGGGGAAGGGGGCAAATGTCTGTATCTGGATTGATACAGCAGCCTCTTTGTTGGGTTTTCTAGCCTGGAACGGGATAGGATTCGTCTGAAGCCTCCTCCACCAAGCCTGTCCCCCTCCCATGCCTGATCTGCACTCCTCCCCATCCTCTACCTGACCCAAAACGCCCCCTCCCCACCTCCATGCCTCCCCACCGCCCAGTGCGGAGCTTACCTGCACCAGCGGGTGCCACTCCTTTGCCGGTGCTGACCTCCATGCCGATGGGACTGGCCTCCATGCTGTTGCAGTGTGCTTTATGGCATGTTTGTGATAGTACGGAGCCCAGTACCGCTGGCGGAGGCCGGCATAAGATTGGGCTGAAAGAGACAATAAGGAGGTTTGAAACCCTGATGATTTCTGTGCGTAATGTCACTTGAGCCTTCCATGGATCTAATGGAAAGGTGAAAAGTGAAAGTATTGGAGAAATAGAGCTGGACTTGAGGATCTTAATATCAATATACTTGTCTCATTTTAAGTATTTCTTTTTACGAAAATTGATTTTCTGTATGTTTCAGGAGCAATGAGGGAACAACAGAATAGTTCTTCAGGAGGTACCGAGTTAGCGCTAATGTTAAAAGTGATTAAAAACCAGTGTTTGTTGGAAGGTACTCACACGCTAGTCCTTGATGCTCTCAACAGGGTATGGCTAGATATCTATCTATCTGTATATATATTTATAACTGATTTACCCCATGCAAATTGAATTATTGGATAACTTGCAAAAGTTTGAGTGGTATAACTGAGTTTTGGACTCCTTTTCATACATATGTTTTAATGTAATCTCTCAGAGTTATGCAAACTGCTTTGGTGTTTGTAATAGGTCAGACTCACAGTCACTTTCCATAACGCACAAGGAGTTCAGAACAATCTTGGGAATATAGGTCACATGGAGAAATATCTATATGAACTGGGATAAATGTGAATAAGCTTGCAGCAGTACTGATGATTGTCACAGTTGGAACAAATGATCATAGAAATTATTGCTGGTTGAATCCATTTATGGCCTAGTTTATATGAATTTTCTCCATTGAGTTGCAAGCATGTGCATGGCTCAAAGATTTTCTGTGATTTTTGATTACCTGAACTGATGTTGGAGGGAAAGGGTGCCTTAGCACAGCAGTGTAAAATTATAGATCACAGCCCAAGGGTTGAAGTGGGCATTTTTAAATGTAACAAATAATTGAAACAGTTCCAACTTTCCCTGTTTAATGATTATTTGCCCCTGCAATAACTACTCACCTTTGCAAAAGTGAACAAAAACAACTTATTGTTTTGTCTTTGATACTTAATGTTTGGTTATTTAATTATTTAGTGGTATATTATTTATTTTATGTTCTTTTTGTTTCTAGTTCATTGGAAATCCTAGCATTCAGAAATGTGGATTTCAGATAATTTCCTCTATAGTGGAGTGTTCTGGTGCTTTAGAAATGTTATCACAGCAAGGAATGACAGATACTGTTCTCCATACACTACAGATGTATCCCGATGATCAAGGTACAAAGGGAAATAATTGTATTTGGATAGCAGTCATAGACCTGCAGAGCTGGAAAGAAACTTACATGTCATCTAATTTCTCCATTCCGGAGAAAAGCAGGGTATAAATTGAATGAATAAATAAATGTAATTTATTTGTGCTCTAATGCAGGCACCCAGTTTTCAAAGTATCTCTGATAGATGCTTGTCCATCCTTGTTATCAGGGCCTCCAAAAATTGCTAACAGTGCCTCCTTCATTAGCTGCAAGGAGACATGATATGAAAACTTCTGAAACATCATAGAGCAGGGCTTCTCAAAGTGTAGATTGCAACCCACTTGGTGGGTCGAGGCCCAAGGCAGAGGTGGGTCACCAGTTGGGCCCGCCCTTGCCTCTGTTTGGCTCCAAATTGGAGCCAAATGGAAGCAACTGGAAGCCACTTCCGGGGCCCAACCCACCTCCCGCATTGCTCCAGCCCGGGGACGGCCTTCAGAGGCCTCCGTGGGCCTTGGAAGGCCTCCGGAAGTGACCCGGAGGTCACTTCTGGTTTCACCGCTGCGACTTCCAGTCGCTTTGGAAGGCCTTTCTGGGGCCTCTGGGGGCCGTCCCCGGGTTGGAGCAACATGGGAACGGCTGGCCAAGGTGGGTCGCAGCAGCGGGGACTTTGGGAACCACTGCTAGAGACCTCTTAAATTCAAAGGAGACATGCAACAATTACCTTTTGGAGAGTGATAAGTAGTAGGCTCATATCACTAAATATAGTGTTAGGGATGTTTTCTTGTAACTGTGGGAAAATTGTGAGGTGTGTTTTGTTTTTCTTCCAGAGGGGTAGCCACGTTAGTCTGCTGCAGCAAAAACAATGAAGAATCTTGTAGTATCTTAAAGACTAACACATTTGCTTCAGCATAGGTTTTTGAGGCATTTGGATCAAGTGGACTGTATGCTGAAAGCTTTTGCTGATATAAATTTGGATAGCCTTTAAGGTGCTACGTTCTTTCATGTTTCTTTTCATATATGATCAGAGATTTAATGACAACATGCAGAGTGCATGGAAGAATAGAGATAGAAACAAATAAAATAATAATATTCTGTTTTTAAAATTCCTAATATGTTTTTCTTCTTCCTAGAAATACAGTGCCTAGGTTTAAGTCTACTGAGATACTTGATTACAAGAAAGAGCTTGTGTATTGCAACTATACACGTTCTGGCAACAGTTTTGGTTTCTACTCTACGTCGATTTAAGGATGTTGTCGAAATACAGGCACATGTATGTGATGTGTCTCGTATAAAGTTGCAATGCTTTTCTGTGGAACGGTGGGGTTTCTTTTTGGAAAGTTAAATTCAAATAATTGTTTTTCCAAAGATAAAAAGACTGGTATCTTCTCTTTATCTGCTAGGGAGCCAAATTTCTGTGTTCCTTTGCTGGCTTACCCATGGCACCAAGGTGTATCAAAGTCAGTAGACCGTTATCATTTTCTGACTTTCACTTACAGTCTAATCTTAACCAACTTTCCAGCGCCAATGCAACCGCAATGCGTGTGCCCCGTTGGAAAGTTGGTTAGGATTGGGCTGTGAATCCCAGAAGGTCCAGTATCTCAGATGTCCTCGCTTCCCATTGTTCTTCCCTTCCCTACACTCTATATAATACACAAGTTGAACCTGCCGCCATTCATGATCCCACCCATCTCTCCTTACTAGTTAGTTAATAAGAAGCTCAAATGTTAGAAGTTCATTTGTGTACAAAATGTGTACATTTTTAACCTGCAAAAACTCCGTTCATGTGATGCTGAGAATATCATGTTGTCTAATGTCTGTAACGCTTTAACTTGCGGCTTTGATGCACGTGGTACAGTATATGTAACATCTGAAACCAGATTTGTGGTTTGTCCTCTGGAATTGAGTTATGGAATCTTTAGGTTTGCCTTCAAACAACAGGCTTAACAGCATTTCTAAATTCACGTGCTGACAGCTTTTTCAGCATGCAATATAATCATTATAACCTGTAGGAAGCTTCTGCTCATAGGCATTGAAGCATCCAGGTTGAAACTGTGCAGGACTCCAGTATGTTCTGGCATGAATCTGCAGAGCTGAGCAGTATGACAAAGTTTCCCCAAATAGTTTTGGTCCCTTGGCCTTAAATATGTATTGCTTTTTCAGACTGGAGGCGTATTTTGGTTGCTGTTCTCACCATTTTGGTATCATCTTATCTGTAGGGTTTTCACACGATTATAACAATACTTGGCCTGTCACCTTGTTTTGCGAAGCTGTTGATACAGGAGTCATTTGACACAGCTCTTTTTTATCAGATGTCCATGTGCTTCAGTGAACGAAGAGACCAACAGGTATCTCTTATCTTTCAATCTTTCTTTCTCTGATCCTGTCACTGCCCCTCCCCCAACCCATTTAATCTGACAAGTTCTGGAAGATGTTGTCCCCCTTTCAATTGCCTGTCTTCCCAATTTAGTTTCAGGGTCTTTGTTGTAAATGCTTCGCCAGAATAGCTGACAATGATGATTTAAAAGACTTGATGTTGGAGAAAGCGTGTGCTGAATACAATAGTATTATGGCTGGATGTTTGCTGCTGTTGGGAGCTGATGTGAATAAGAAGACTAAGGCAAACTCTTTAATTTATCAGGTATGTATGACTTGTTGTGTGTGTGTGTGTGTGTGTGTGTGTGTGTGTGTGTGTGTGTGTGTGTGTGTGTGTGTGTGTGTGTGTTAAAACACCTAACCCATTTTGAGTGTTATGAGCAGAAAAGTTTTACATTTTTGATTGATAACTCCCCTTGAAAAAGGTCATTTGACTCAAAATGTGCCAAATGCTCGTGAATATTTATGTATTAAAAAAAAAAAACAGTCCCCAACATTCCATTCTACTCTCCTAACATTCTGATACGCTCTAATGTGATCACCAACTAGAACCCAGCATGGTACAATGTAGATAGAACCATTATTTCTGGTTATTTGTGGCTGATGTCACCGAAGACAATGAGAAGGTTTAGCACCTAACCGAATGGTCTGACTTCTTCGTGTCTTTTTACTTTATTTTTTGGCCGCCATTCATTTCTACTGATAAAAGTAAAATCCTGAATTTGGGAACAATGGTATGGTGAGGGCAAAACCTACCCTTCTCCCAACGATTGTTGTTTAAGAGTCCTTTGAACTGTATAAGCCCTCCCTCTGTATACCAACCCACTTATCATAATGACAGACTTTTTGCTAGTTGTTCCAGTAAAGATCTGGATTTTTTTTTCTGTGACCAGCTGCCTTAAAGCTACAGTATGTTTATATAACAAATTGCTACTTTTTCAACTGTATTTACCTTTGGGGGGTTTTTTCTCCGCAAGTTGTAGGGGTTTGTGTATTCATCCCCCCCCCCCCCCCCAGTTGCTGTATCCTAACAAGCTCCAAAGAGAATCTGACTAGTCTGTTCAAATAGAAAAATCTACATGGACTCTTGGGGCTCAAGAGATCTTGGAACCATTTTTGTTTGTTACCAACAGTGAATATTTGAATGAATGCCATTCAGGGAGCTAAGGGGCTTGGCTTCCAAATCAGGTGCTTCAACTTATGGTTGCATTCCAAACCTGACGAACCAGGCTGTTTTGTAAAATGTTCAAGGACTGCTCCACTACAGACTCCATTGACAATCTCGTGGGTCCTGTTTGAAGGAGCTTGAAGAACCTTCTTGACATTAGACATTTCACAGCGTCTTTGGCAGAGCGACACAAGGGTAGGAAGGAGCCTTGTTGTGTAACCTGTCTTGGGTTGCTACATTTTCACTGACTGTATTGATGACTCTCCCTGTGGCACCCTGATGACCACCCACATTTCTGGCCATTTGTGTCTTCTTGTCTACACAAGAGAATTTGTAGACAAATTCTCTGAAGGCAAAGGAATAGGTTTGGGGTTTTGGAGCTTACGTTCATGTCATGACATTCCCAATAGACTGCTGAAAACAGAAGTGTCATTTTGCACTTCTTTGATTCATTAATTCATCCATCCATTTTTCCTGCATAGGTGTGTGAGAAAGGAAACAATCCTAAGTTGGTTGAACTGCTACTAAATAGTGGTGCTCGTGAGCAGGATGTTCGGAGTGCTCTGACGATCAGCATCAAGAAAGGAGATAGCCAGATCATTAGCTTGCTCTTAAAAAAACTTAGTCTGGATGTAGCCAATAGCAGCATATGTCTTGGAGGATTCTGTATTGGTAGAATTGAAGCTTCTTGGCTGAGCCCCTTGTTTCCAGATAAGCGGACATCTTTCACAAAACAATCAAGTAAGTGATTGTAGACTAGATGTTGGTATTAAAGCATGTCTGATGTTAATACCTGCATGGCCAAACTACAGGCAGCTTTCGTCTGGTTCAGAGCCAGTTTCTGAACAAACAGCGTGGACCAGGAGTTCTTTGAATGGCCACTGAAGGTAATGGAGAAGAACTAATGTTTTACATATTCCAGGAGATCCGAAGCACTGGAGTAGCTAATTTGGCTAGTTTCCATTGCTTTTCATATGTAAGAGTTATCTTATTAGATAACTGCCACATGAAGATGCTGCCACATGAAGATTTGTAACATTTAGCCATTCCTGTTACAATGCTTTGCTTCATGTTTTACAACCCCTGAAAGTGTTATAAATTTGAAGCATTTAATAGCTTCATCTTTCTTTAATCAGCTTTCAGCGTTCTAACAAACTCAGAATTCCTGGCTTATTATGTAGGAAAATACTAATTTCTGGTATTTCCTTGTATTCATTGTCTTTTTTCCATATATATTCACTGTACATGTGTATTGTTTATCCAGTGTTTCAGAAAGTAGTAGTTATTTGTTGTTATTAGTTGAAGGTTCTGCATTGGCAAGAATGGTGCTCAGATATCAAAGGAAAAGCAGCTATGAAGACCAGTCAAGATCCAGTTCTGATGTAAACTCCTCTGAAGATGGGATGGAAAAGTCTGATGACTGGGCATTTCTGCCTGACCCTTTGGTTGACAGTGTTTTTCGCCAGAGTGATGATGTTGACAGTGAAGGTATTAGTGCAGAGAAAGAATGTGCCACCCGTTACAATGTTAGCCTGGAACATATACTGTAAATCTTCCTGCGTGGCTGTGCTAGTGATGTAGTGAGTTGCCTCAGTATTGAGACTGCACACACATGCCAGTTGGACCCACAATGTGTGGTAATGATGTGGAACTAGAGTGAGAAGGGGGCGAGGAGGGGTGTGTGTGGGATCTGCTACTACTCAAATGACTCTAGAGAAGCGTTATGGCCAATTTTAAAAATTGTGTCGATAACAGCTTCCTCTCCCACTATTCTTTATGTACACTGATTATCACATACATCCTTTCTTTGCTCATTCATGCAGGCTATGCTTTGGCTCCGTCATAGTTTCTGTAATTGAGTACAGAAGCCTGCCTCTTAAAACCACAGGCCCCACTGAAGTGCCAATGGTGCCTGATCGACCTCGTGTGCATGTGCAAGCAGAGGAAGGCTCGTGCAAGCATGTGAGGCTGATTGGGCACCTTTTTGTTTGCTTTGGTGAAGCACCCAGTGGTCACCGAAGGCCCAATGGTGCCTGATCGACCTCGTGCGCATGTGCGAGCAGAGGAAGGCGCTCTGACTGCTTTCACCCTGCAGAAGAGGGCGATGTCATCACGTCACTGCCAATTACTTCTGCGTCTGCGCACTCTTTGGGGTGATGCCAAAGTCACCCGCACTGGGTGCCCAGACAGCTAGCCCTAACCCTAATGTCCAGTTGGCTCAAGCAGACCAATTCCTTCCTCTTTACTTCCCCTCTCAACAATGTTTTGCTGTTGATTTTTTCCAACTGATACCTCAACATTCCATGGCTCCTGGGGACCACAGAACATGCTCAGTCTGTAGCAGAGCTTTTAGTGTGTGTTTTTTTTATTCTTATTTATTTTTAAGTTGCTTACATCCCATATTTCTTTTTGTATTTCAAGGTGGCTCCTTTTCTTTTTAATTCACAGACATATTTACTTCTGAGTACCTGGGAAGTCCCCCGAGTTTGTAGAAACTGCTACTTTGTGTGTGGCCCTGTTTCACATACCAAAGCTCAACCACCTAACTTCTCTATTAGTATATACCGGTAGATTATGTTACATGTTCAACTTTGTCTTTCTAAATGTTAATACCATATTAGTTCCTGTTAACTGTTTTTGTGCAGGTAACGTTTCTCATATATAGGCTTTCAGAGTTAGAAACTTTTTGGCTTCATTTTTTAATGTCAGTGTTCTTGTAATTCTATTTAGTCATACTCTTTTTCCTAGGGAGTGACAGCTCATTTCTCGTGAAGAAGAAATCCAACTCTGTGGCTGTTGCAGATCTTCACAAAGACATGGCCTCACAAATGGCTTCTCCTATTCTGGAAAGGCATTCCAGTTCTGTGGTAAGACTGGTAATTTAATGAATATATCTGTTTGTGGTAAAGGGAATAACTAATAGCAGGCTTACCAGATCGCCGACTGTGACGCTCCGTTTTGCCCTTAAGGGCGGCGGGGGGGCGGGGCGATAGGCGCCAGAGCGCGCTCTGGCGCCTATCGCCCCGCCCCCCCGCCGCCCTTAAGGGCAAAACGGAGCGTCACGGTCGGCGATCTGGTAAGCCTGACTAATTGCCCAATCTTAACTAACTTTCTGTGCACCGTTGCAGCGAGGCCAGTGCAGGCTATGCTGCATCCTGCGTGGAAAGTGGGAAGTCACCTTGGGGAAAGGGAACTTTTTCTCCCTTACCCTGGGTAAAAATCCAGCATCCACAATCGGTCTCCTTGGATCCGCGCCAGCTATTTAGCGGGTGCAAGTCCAAGAGGCCTGTTTAAGGAATAAAGGCCTGGGAAGGGGGACAGGATTTGATGTGCGTCAGCACAGCCAATCCTGAGCCAATCCTGGTCTACATGCCTTTAAAAGTGGGACAGATTTATGAAAGAAACGTCCATCACAGGTTACAAGTCATGATGGGTATATGCAACCTCCTTGTTTTAGAAGTAGGCTATGACTTCTAAGTAGGCTATGCAAGGGAGAGACAACAGGATGTATCTTGTTGTCTATTGTGCTCCCTGAAGCATCTGGTGGGCCACTGTGAGGTACAGGAAGCTGGACTAGATGGGCCTTTGGCCTGATCCAGCAGGGCTCTTCTTATGCTCTTATAGGGCAGTTTTGCAATGACCTGCGCCAGCACAACAAGCACTACACCAGCACTGAAGATGGATAGGATTGTGCCATAAATGACTGAGGCTTCTATGCACACTTACCTGGGAGTAAGCTCCATTGAACATAGTGGGGCTTATTTCTGAGTAAACATGCATAGGATTGAAATGTTAGTTTACCACATCTCTTTCTTAGTAACCAATAAAACGATTACTGCATCAATGGATACAATACTTTCAAAATAACAAGGTATTATTGTTAAAACATCAAAATAGACTTGTGGCACTTTAATGAGTAACACATTTATTTCAGCATAGGCTTCCATAAAGTTGACGCCCCAAAAACCCAATGAATCCTATTTCCAGAAGATAGTTGTATTATAGTTTGAATTTTGTCTGAACAGACAGTATAGGAAATGGAGTCTTATCTATAGATACTTGTTTAAAGCAGCAGACTGTGTGTAAAGTTCTGTGCACTAGGATTCATGTATGCAGAACAGCCAAACAATCTGCGCTGAAATCTCAGATGCACAGTATACATACATAATTTCCCTTAGACAGTTCTACTCAGTTTATTTGGAGGAAACCAAGCAATTTAACTAGCTAGAATGCACATCTAAGAGATAAGAATGTCTTCTGCAGTTATACTGATCTATTACCACTGGTATTGCTAATCAGTGAAGCAATTGGGTTATAATATTTTCAGCATACACTGTTTGTAAATGTGTACACATTTTCATAATTGTAATGTTTGAATTTTTGGTATTGTACAGGGACCTGGTTCACATTATGAACCCATGAGGAAGATAAGGAGGAAAATATTATCTTCTGGTGAATCACACAGTAAGTGGAAAAATTGCAATATATTTTGCAGGTTTTAATAGTTTTCATATCATTACGTATGCAGTTCACATTCTATATGAATTTAACAACTCTATAAAATAAATATACATACTATGTGTTTAGAAGTGGGGCCAGTAATCAGTGGTAGAGCAATTGTGTGACATGCAGAAGGTCCCAGGTTCAGTCCCTGCATCTCCAACTAAAAGGATCAGGTAGCAGATAATGAGTCCCTGGAGAGCCACTGCCAGTCAGACAAAACTAGGCTAGGTGGACTGGACCAAGGTTCTGACCCTGTATAAGGTAACTTCATATGTAGTAAAAAATTGAGATACTTTTATCATAGTAAAATTATTATTTATTATGGAACAGAAACAATAAAATGGTCAAGAAGGTCAATTCTCTTTTTTGGCTGGACACAATTCAGTCTACTCAGTTGAGACTCCAGTATGCTACATGCAGAGTACAAGAGTACATACAGAGTACACTCTGGCAAGTGAACCAGGTCATACGCATATAGAGAAACCAAAAAGTACCTTGGCTGTGGGGCAGAATGTCTTCCTGATGCGAAATGTGTTGATCAATTGGACCATGAGCAAGACCATCTCCATATCAGTTTTGGGGCTTAAACAGGGCAGGAGGGCAGGGCAGGAGGTCTGGCTCAGTCGGTAGAGTTGCCGCTTCGTAAGCCTGAAGACCTGTGAACGGCAGTTCAAGACACGCCGCTGACAAAAAGTTGTGAGGAGAGATAAAAAGGTGCCAGCGTGGGAGGCGAAGGCCAATGAGAGGCCAGACTGTGAAGGAAACCATCTGGAATGAAGTTGTTCATGAAAGATTGAACATTTTTATAATTGCAAAAATCCCCGTGAGAGGAACTGGGAAAACCTGCCCATGTAAACTGCCTTGGATTAAAGTCGGAGGAGAAATCCAATGACCAAGAAAGGTGGTATATAAATACTGTATATTATTATTATTATTATTATTATTATATTTTATTTTATTTTATTATTATTAAATTTGCCCACTTGTGTAGAACAACATGCTCATAGCAGAATGTGGCTGTTTAAAAACCATAAAACCAATCATCAACATTCCTTAATTAAAAACTAATAGGAGGAAAAAGTGACAAAATCTCTTTAAATTTTCATTCTTGAGATTTTTGTGGTATTAGTCTAGTAACCATCTATACTGTGGTTTTGCAAGTACAACATTCTGTAAAATATTTTAACACAGTTCTGAAACTCAAGGCTCTTCTTGTAAAGGGAAAAGAAAGAACCCTTAAATATTTGAAACTACAAGCAAGCAGTAAATAAAATCATGCTATAGCAGCCTTTTCCTAATAAAGCTGAATGCTTCTGTGATTTATTTATATTTTTTAAAAATAGGAGTATCTAAATTTCAATCAAGCATAAGGCGGACGGACAGTTTCTCTTCATCAGTTTCCGACAGAGAATATATTAAGTCGCTAGACCTTTCATCAAATGAGTTGGAGAATATAGATGACATCAGTCAAAGCGCTTGCTTAACTGCTCACTTGGAACATCTTGAGAAATTGGAGCTACATCAAAATGCACTTTCACACATATCAGAACAACTGTGTGAGGTGAGCCGACATAGTGCTATTAAATACTGTGACATGTTACCTCAATAAGCTATCGGTAGGTCTCCACAAAATGGAGAACAGTATATGCCAGAGGTTCCCTAACTCCTGGGAAGGCCCTACGCTGCTCTAAGTGGCAGTGGGGCCTTCCCAGGGATCGCGCCGTCGCCGCCACCGCCACGGCCGAAATCGTCCTTTTTACCTGCATTGGTGGGCAGTGGATGTCTGGCGGGGGGTGTGGGGAGCCTGCGGACCCCTCTGCAGGCCTCCCCAAGCGTCGGAGCAGCGCTCCAACACGATCGCAACCCACTTCCGGTTTTACGCGAAACCGGAAGTGGGTTGCGATCGCGTCGGAGCACTGCTCCGACGCTTGGGGAGGCCTGCAGAGGGGTCCACAGGATCCCCACACCCCCCACCGGACATCCACTGCCCACCAATGCAGGTAAAAAGGACGATTCCGGCCGCGGCGGCGGTGGTGGTGACGGCGCGATCCCGGGTGCACCGTCGATGTCACAGTGGGTTGCCATGCCCCTTAAGGGCATAGCAACCCTTTGTTCCCGGCTGGAGCGTCGCGACGCCCCAGTTAGTGAACCACTGGTATATGCTAATCTCATCGTCTCAGTTTTTGGGTTCAAGTCCGTGTCAATTAAGACAACAAAGTCTATTATCGTATTGCCTTATACATTGTAAGGCTTCATCAGAAGTTCCGTTCTGATCTTCCTGTTCTGCAACAGGAAGATCAGAATGAAACTTCTGATGAATCCTTACAAAGTATAAGGCAAAACGTCAGGTAATAGACTTTGGTGTTTTAATTGACACGGTCTTGAATCTGAAAACTGAGATGACGAGTTGAGTGTGGTCTGTGAAAGCCTGAGGAAATATCTCCGTGCATGCTAATATTTATACCTATTTGACATATAAAGTACTCATGCTTAGGAGGTTATATGAGGGACATATTTGCAAAACACAAACAATTGGACTCGGGGTGCTCTCATGTTGGATTGATACAGCTTTTCTAGACCCACTCCCTTTCTTATACAAAAGAAACAGTACTTCTGTTGTGCCTCAGAAATTGCTTATTGTGTCTGGGCAAATCCTCAGAACATACTTTGGTGCAAGGAATTCGTGTATTTGTCTGTCATGTTTTAACTGCAGTGGAAATGGTAGACTTTAGTACTTAACATGACTGGCAGCCCAATCCTAACCAACTTTCCAGCGCCAATGCATCCATGCCAATGAGGTGTGTGCTGCATCCTGGAGTGTTGTGGCAGTCATGGAGGCCTCCTCAAGGTAAGGGAACATTTGCTCCCTTACCTCGGGGCTGCATTGCAGTTGATTTGGTGCTGCAATGTTGGTTAGGATTGGGCTGTTAATCTGCAAAGTTACAGCAAAGATGAATCTCTGGGTCTCTTCGGCTGCAATCCTATCCACACTTACTACTGGGAGTAAGCCCCATTGGTTATAATGGGACTTACTTCTGAGTAGAAATGCATAGGATTGGGCTGTTCGTAAAGGCAATTTATGGGTTTGAAGCTCTGAGGCATGTATTTACTGTGTGTCTTGAGATGTACAAATATCCTTCAAGCTCGTGGTTGAACAGCAGTGTAAACATAGGGACATGTCTTCTGCTAACTTATTATTTAAAGTGTTCATTCTCTTTTTCAGACTTTGAAATGTTTGAGTTACCTGGATCTACACAGTAACTGTTTTTCATCTTTTCCTGCATACCTGTTGAAAATGCCTCACATAGAACACCTTGATGTCTCACGCAATGACATTGGGCCTTCCTTAATTTTAGATTCAAAGACTGTCTGTACAACTCTAAAACTACTGAACTTATCATACAACCAGTTGTCATCTATTCCTGAACTTCTTCCCAATGTTGCAGAAAACCTGGAACACCTTATATTAGAAGGGTGAGAGTGCATAGTTGTGTTAGATGTTTGTTAAGAGTTTCTGGCAGCCCTGGAACCCTATGCTAAAGTATGTTCTATATTCTCTGACTCATGTACTACAATTTTTCTTTGCTGGTCTGTGCATATTTTAAAGGCTATCCTGCGAGCACCTTCTCCTGTCCCATTGAACAGGTATCGCTTGCGTCATGCTTCATGCATTGTATGCAAAAGGAAAATCTGCCTATCATTAGTAAGCTTTAGGGCAGGCGTTCTCAACCCCTGACTGGCTGCATTCCACCTCTGGCGCCACTTGTCCTTCACGTACCACCGGAAGTGACTGGTGATGACATCATCACCAGTTACTTCCGGGTTTTCATGTTTTCGGAGCCAGAAAACATGTAGGAACACAGAACGAATCATCTCCAGGATTCAGGCTATAAGATGGCTTTATAAAATGTAAAGACTGTATAATACTGATGAATTCAAAAGTCAATTAAAACACATATGTGTTTAAACACCTTTAGAATTTTACAATAAAATACAATAAAACATTTTAAAAAGGCTGCTTTCGCATGACGTTTCGTTCATTTCCCATGAACTTTATCAAATGCAACAGAAGATTTTCCATCTTCCTGTCTGAGGCAGCGTTGCATTTGATAAAGCTCATGGGAAATGAACGAAACGTCATGCGAAAGCAGCCTTTTTAAAATGTTTTATTGTATTTTATTGTAAAATTCTAAAGGTGTTTATACATGTGTTTTAATTGACTTTTGAATTCATCAGTATTATACAGTCTTTACATTTTATAAAGCCATCTTATAACCTGAATCCCGGAGATGATTCGTTCTGTGTATATCGTAACCGGTTATAACAGTCTTCGATCCTATTTACATGTAGGAATGTTAGGGCAGGCATTTTACAGAGCAAAAAGGCCGGAGAATATATCTATATAGAGGTACATTCAGATAATAACAGTACATCAAGATCCCCAGTTTGACTGGGGCTCTCTTCTGTAGCACACTTTTAGTGTAAAAGTAGCACTTGTCTCTTCAATATCTACTGAAGAATGGAAGCTAGAACTGTAATTGCCTGATGGACTTCCTCCTTAGTAAATATGTTGGGGTGTTTGGTCATTTAATCTAGTCTTGTGTTGGTAGGTGACTCCCTTCTGACAACTGAAAGAGTCACTTGAAACCAAAACAGAAATACTAAAATATGTGAACGCAGTGATTTTTGCACAAAGAAGACTGTTAGTTTGACAAACATCCCAATCCTATCCTCCCCCAGTGTAGGATGTTCAGCGTGGGCCGCGTAGCCCACGTTGAATCCTATCTGGGGAAGGCCCAGGCTGGAGGTCTACTAGGGGTAAGTGGGCATTTGCCTGCTTACCCCGGGTAAACCCCCAGCCTCGTGAGCTGGCGTAGGACCAAGCAGCTGGAGGCCTGGGAGGGGGGATAGGATAGGATCCCAGTCCCACCCCCTCCAGGCCTGATCCGCCACCCCTGCCCTGTCCCATTACACCGCTCGCGGGGCTTGGATACAGCACTGGCAAGATGGCACAAAACTCCTCTCTGGGTGTTGCCTTATGACACGTTTGCAACACCTGGTGCCAGTGCTGCAGCGCCGGTGCCCGTAGCCCATAGGATTGGGCCATAATACTAACATTTGAAGTTAGGTAGGGCGTATGGTTCTTTTTGCAAATTTGGCCCTTAATGGATGATTATCAGATGTTCCTAGTCCTTTCTGGGCATCAGGTCTTTCTATCCAACGTATCAAACTATTGCCACTTTCCCTTCATTCTTCACACCACCTTTGTAGCTGCTACACTCCAACATCTGCCACCAAGGACAACAGGTCGGACCAAATGACCTGTCTCTGACAGGGCAATGTCTACTTTCATATTTTGACATATGGCTTTATAAGGTGAATAAAATTCTTTTATTTTCACTGAAGGGTTTTTATATCTGAGACTTGATCCTTTCCTTCAATGTTCAACTTTTGTGTGCCTTGAGCAGCATTTCTCAAAGTTCTCCCTGCGAGGCGGGGAGAACTGAGTGCTTGCAGGAGCGGGGCATTGCAGTCGCCCAAAAAGCGCCCCAAAATGGGTTTTTTACTTACTGGAGCTTCGGGGAGGGGGGTTCAGGGAGGCCTGTGCGACCCTCCGCAGGCCTCCCCGATCATCAGATCGCCGCTCCACAGCGATTTTTGACCAAAACTGGAAGCGATCGCAGTGATTCCGCAGTAATCTGAAGATTGGGGAGGCCTGTGGAGGGTCACACAGGCCTCCCCGAAGTCCCGGTAAGTTTAAAAAAAACAGTTTTCTGCTGCTTTTTTAGCGGCAGCAATCCCCGGGATCACCACCACCGCTGCCATGCTGTCCCTGCCCCTTAAGGGGGCAGGGAACAGTTAGTGGCTTCAGTGGTGGGGCGCGACCCACCACTTTGAGAACCATTGGCCTAGAGAATGCTACTTTCCATTCCTTTTCAATTATATCATGTGTTTTGCTTGTGATAGTGAAGCCTCACCACCAATGCATGTCTCAGGGAGGAGGCACTGGGAGAAAGCAACAAGAGACAGAGAGCAAGTGAAATGCGAGAAGTAGGAGATGTGAGAGAGGCAGGAGAGAAAAGACAGACAAATGATTGGCCAGAAAGAAAAAGATGGGCAAGAAGGTGGGAGGAGAAAAAAAAAACCCGTGGGCAAGAAGGTGGCACATGAGACCAGGTACCCTTGGTACCTGGTGACAGATTGGAATTGCCAAAGCATTGACTGTAGTCCTCTAGTATCTTCATTTTTAAGTATATAGTTGTATATTATATTTATAACTCTTTTTTTCTTTTCATTTAGTAACAAACTTACAGGTATATCAGCACCGATATGTTTGAAGGAACTGAAAGCTTTAAACATTAGTAAGAATGCTGTAGCTTTCTTTGTTGCAAATTTTCTGAAGGAATGCTTGAAACTGGAGATGCTCAGTGCTGGGATGAATTTGCTTGGTAAGTAATCATTACAAGGGTGGCAGTGGTAGGGAGAGGGAGCAAGTGACAGGAATTAATTTGATAGTCTCTATGATTAATTTGATTGTCTCTATGGTCTCCACCATAGAGACAACGTGCTAGAGAGGCCTGCAAGGAGGCTGCAACCTTGCAGAGTCTCTCTAGCATGTCGTCTCCATGGTGGAGGACTCGAGTACAGGCTGTGCAGGCCTTGCAGAGCCTTGCACCCTCGGGAAAGAATGAAGCTTAAATTGGTCAAAGTAAGTGCCGGGGTGTTGCAGAGGGGGTCGCATCAGGCTGATGATCCTAACTAGGTCTTACTTTCAGGGAGGACTTATATTGACGAGTGCTAGCAAAAATCATGCAAAAATGACAGTAGGTCTTATTTTCAGGGTAGGTCTTATTTTCAGGGAAACAGGGTATCTGCACTATTGAGAATTAATAACGCTGTGCTGTTTTTTGGGTTTTATTAAAATTGTAGATGCTTAATATTTTATGCCACCTTTGTCCCTTTTGACTGAGAGGCGTCTAATTATTGTAAATATGCAGCAGGCTGAAACTTATGATGATATTGAAAGGACCCCCACTCCCATGTATTTTATAAAAGGCAATACAATTTGGAGTGCGGTATTAGTCACGTGTCGGGTAGTGGTGGTCACATCGTTGCATTAGTCACGTGTCGGATTGCATTAGTCATTAGTGCTGTCACATGTAGCATTAGTCACATGTCAGGTAGTGCTGGTCACATCGTTGTCAAGTGAAGCAACTCCCATTTCCCCTGGCATTTTTTTTTAACAAAACAGAACTTCCTTTAACAAAACAGTGATCAAGTTACAAGATGGTTGAACATCTAGAAAAATGATGTGCTGCAGGAAGTGTGCGAAACATACATAACTGCCTTTCTAGATTGTCTTAATTATTTAACTTATTAAGATATCATTTATTATTACTGTTTATCAGGTTGTATCCCAAGGTTAGTCATAACTAACTGAACTTATCATACAATCCATTAAGTTTTCATTTACTTTATTGATGTATATTTCTTTTATGTTTTTAGATGCCATACCTGACTTGCCATCTAACATAACTACATTAAAATTATCTCAGAATAATTTTTCTAGTATTCCAGAAGCAATCCTTCTCCTTCCACAGTACGTTATTTCAGAATAAGAATTGCAATAATAAAAAACTGTATGTGTCCCTTTTGCTAAGTGTTCATAATAACATGCAAGCTTTTTAAATGTGTCAACTCAAATCATTGCATTAGCTTTTTGGAAAAAAAATTACTGGTACTACAGAGGTTTTTTTTTCCAAATTGAGCATCTTGCTTCTAATCAAAGATATCTTCCAGGATTCTTAATAAATAATTATATTATCTTAAAGTGGTTCATTTTGGGGGAGCTCTATAACAGAGAACGTATTTTTTGTTTGATGTCACAAGCCCCGCCCCCTGGGGCGTGATGTCACATACGCACCGCTGAAATTCTGCGGCAAATTGGAGGCGTTAAAGCAAACCCCCTCCCCGGGATTTAGGTCGGATTTTGACACGCAGGAGTCCTCCACCAGCAAGACTAGGAGCTAGAAAGGCTCTCAGTAAGGTTGCACAGGTGCAGCCAGCCTTTCTAGTGCCTAGCTGGGCCTGCGCAACAAGAAGAAGGCTGCATCCAGGCTTGGGAGGGTGCACGAAGACTGTGTAAGTCCTGTTTCTGCTGCCGCCATCACCCCAGTGCTGCTAGCTTGTGTACCCCCTGGCTCGTGGACGGGGGCAGCACATGGATAGGGGTTCATGAGCCGCCGAATTGGTGGCTCGTGCGCCCCACAACTGCGTGTTGCCCCTGAAGCCCGGGGTCCCACTGCCCCCCTAATGACGCCACTACGCACCACAGCGTGGGGCGGGAGCACAGGACTTTGTCCTCCTGAACCTGGTGTCCATGTTGATAAACCCCTTTTTATCATTGAACTGTTAATGGTTGACTATACATTGTTCCTTTCTCGCTTTGTCTTACTGTTCTTGTCTTAAATTTATTAAAGCTAATCATTGTAGAAATATTTGGCAGTTCAATATTAGGCATTTGTTTCATGCTGTAACCTTTGTTTAGATTTTAGTTGCTTTATCAGTTTGTAACAACTGGGTTAATGTTCTTTTTTTTTTTAGTTTGCGCTCAGTTGATTTAAGCAACAATAAAATTATAAGCCTTCCTGGGCCAGTGCGCTGGAAATCCTCTAATTTAAGAGAGCTGCTGTTCAACCATAATCAAATAAGTATATTAGACTTGGATGAAAATGCTTTCTCATGGTCTCGACTTGAAAAGCTACACTTATCCCACAATAAGTTAAAAGAGGTAAAGTATGAACTTGACTATCAGTTTGTCAATGATAATAGCATGTCGTCTTCTAATACCACTGCCGTCCTTAAAAAAATGTCCTTCACAAAGCAAGAATGTTTAATATCTTTTGCAGCGCAATCCCATATAGGTTTACTCAGAAGTAAGTCCCACTGTATTCAGTGGAACTTACTACCAGGTATAAGTGTATAGGCTTGCCGCCTAAATTATTCTTTCTTGGTGAACATTACTCCATTCTCACAACTACTTTTATATGTACAGGTGGGCCCCCATATCCACTGATTCGCTATCCACGGTTTCAGTTATCCACGGATTGTGGGGATCCCCCCAGGCTTTTACTTTTTTCCCAGTAAGCTTCGTTTCTTCCTTTAAAGAAACAGGAGAAGCAGCCTCTGGCTGCTTATTACAGGCAAGTAGAACGAGACTAAGTACTAGAGAGGCTCTGCAAGGTTAACAGAAACCTTGCAGAGCCTCTCTAGGACTTAGTCTAGTTCTATTTGCCTGCAATGGAGGCTGCTTCTCTGTTTGTTTTAAGGAAGAAACAAAGCTTGCTGAAAGAAAAATAAGAGCTTGGGGGGGGGCAAGCATGCCTGCCTGCAGGGGAGGCAGGGTGGGGGGGCCCTCAGGAAACCATGGAGGGGGTGTTTGCTCTTATCCACGGTTTCAAGTATCCACGGAGGGGCCTGGAACATATCCCCAGCGGATATGGGGGCCCACCTGTATATGTGTGTGTGCGCACACACACACACACACACACACACACACACACACACACACACACACACACACACACACACACACAGAAACTCTGTCAAGGAAAGGCACTTCTGGAAAAAGGCAAGCTGACCAAGGGGAGTAGCATCTATTGGATAGCACACATGCACCCCTTTCTGATCCCCTTTCCCTTTACTGGACCAGCAACTGAATGAGGAAAAACCTTGGTAATTTGTATCTGCTGCCACCATCCCAGGCTACAGAGACCAGTCCGGGGGGGGGGGGGGAAGAGATCTAGAAAAATGCCCCTCCCAGGAGAACAATGAGAGCAAAAAATAGGGGAAACGGGCATTCATCACACTACCTGTGTTCGGAATTGTCTTGATGTCCAAGCTTCTTCTACAGGGCAACAGCAAGAGGGCCAAGGAAGGGCAGCAATCGTCATGCTATCAGGATATAAGGAGCAGAGCTACAGTCTTGTATATCAAAAACTGTGTGTGATGCAAACCGAGGGACCTAGAGGTGAAGGTGATTTGGGCTCCCCAGGAGGGAGTCAGTGGGCTAGCATAACTATGGAAAGAGAGTCCTAGAAGGCTCCATTTGAGCTTATTAAGTCACTGGCCCAACTCAATTTGGGAAAATGGAAAGACTACTGTGAGGGTAGAAGTTGGCAAGGGGTTCTTTGGCAGTGAGGCCCCTACTTTGATTGATCATTAGATCCTTCAAGTAGCCCAAAGCCTTCTTTTTCATGGGCATTATCAAGCATTATTTGTGTTTCCTCTGAAGTCCATAAATCCGCTTGGGGGATGGATCACCCCCAAAGGGTCACCAGGTCCAAGATCTTCAGTGTTTGGGGAGAAATGGGACATCAACTTTTCAGCGGCACCTAACATCAGCCTTGCAGAGGACTGTAGAAATACAATCGCATGGAAGTAGAAATGGGTGTTGCTGCTACAAAACAAAGAAAAGAAACACAAAAATTCCTGTGATTTCTGTCCTAAATGACATCATATTTCACCTAGGAATGTTGTAATGTAAGCTTTCAGAAATTGTGTGATATTTCTACAGAAAATAAACCTGTATAGTGAGAAAAATAGATCATGGTGATTGAAGTAAAAGAGAGACTGGATAGGTTTGTTTTGATTTGTCCATACTAGCTCTTGGTTTGCTCTGCTTGTCTTGCACAGATTAGTTTCTGCTTTTTTGAAGGAAAAAAAAAATCACCAACCATCTGCCTTTCTTTCTAGATTCCTCCTCAAATAGGATTCCTTGATAACTTGACATCTCTTGATGTAAGTTACAATCCAGAGTTAAGATCCTTTCCTGATGAAATGGGGAAGCTGTCAAAAATATGGGATCTTCCTTTGGAAGGATTACATCTTAATTTGGACTTCAAACATGTGGGATGGAAAGCCAGGGATATTATAAGGTTAGTAGCAGTTTGTTCTTATGTTGTTGTTGTTGTTGTGTGTGTGTGTGTGTGTGTGTGTGTGTGTGTGTGTGTACACGCATGCACGCACGTCCACACATCCAAAGGGAGTATTTAACTAAAAGCAAATCGATACAGCCATCTCTCAGTATACACGGAGTTTTGTTTCTGGCCCCCCGTGGATACCATGAATCTGCGGATGCTGGAACCCAGCACCTGGTGCCGCCATAATTTACTGGATCCTGTGAGGGGGGGGCCTCCGGAGGCCTCTTTCACGTTGCGCCAGGCCTGCATCCACCTCCATAGGCCTCTGCAGGCCTCAGAATGCTTCTCCGAAGTCATTTCTGGTTTACCTGGTTAAATCAGAAGTGACTTTGGAGAAGTGTACGGAGGCCTATAGAGGAGATTGTGGGCCTGGTGCAATGTGGAAGAGGCCTCCGGGCTTGACATCCGCAGATGGTGAAATCCACGAATGCCGAGACCACAGATAGCGGACAGCTGTATTACTCCATTGGTCTTGATTTATTTTTCTTTCAATGTAGTATTAAAATAATTGGATGGGGTTTTTTTAAACAAAGTTCATGACAATGAGGAGAAATGGCAATCTGTAAGAAGATATTTAAGTGCTTTGTTTTAACAGTTTGGGATGTTTCTGATTTCAGCAAGACCTGCCTTCTTTGAGCAGGTAAACGTAAGCAGATTATGTATACAACTGCTCTGTATGCAGTTGCAGCTTAACAAATTAGAGCTAACTTTTGTGTCGTTATGGTTTACCCTGTTATGATGACTATTTAATATATGAGGTAGCGGAAGTCATAGGCCTTTCTGATGCTCTTCATGTCCATTGGCTTCAGTCAAAATGCACCAAAATGAACTGAAATGTTTTCAAAATATTTAGTTTTTGGATAATTCTTACTTTGAAACAAAAGACTCCTGATAAAGCAGTCTGCTATGTTCATGAACGTGGTCCATCTATTCTGTTACATACAGTGAAGTAAATTTTGTAAAAGTGCTATGGTTATATAGATTTATGATGTAGTCGGCAATGATGCTGGATCAGAAGATTGACTGTTCTATTGGGTTTAGTTTTACAGAGGGCTGCCTCATAGAGACAGGATACAACAGTGCCCTTATTTGTCTTCTGACATAAACCCAGACAGGTGGAACTGATGAAGAGGCAAAATGTTGATTTGGGTCCCCCCCCCCCCTTAAATTAACCTTGTGCTGAGTTTAGTAGATTTATTTTTTAGTGGCCCTTAAAGAATTCACATTCTGCTTTCAAAATGCCACTGCAAATCAGAAATGAGTCTCTGTACATCTCTTTTGAAACATAATTAAAATATACTTGGAGAACTAATTATTTAATTGTTGTAATACTTACAGCCTAATCCTATTGGTTTTTCCCCCGCTGATGCAGCGGCGCCAAAACGGTGACTGCTGCATCCTGTGGAGGGGGCAGTAGCAGAGGTCTCCTCTAGGTAAGGGAAGAATTGTTCCCTTACCCAGGGTGTCTCCGTGGCACGGGGGGGGGGTGTCTACTCGGACCTGTGCTAGGTAAATAGCTGGTGTAGGTCCATGTGGACCTGCGCCGCAGGATCAGGTCCAGGAAGGGGGTTAGGATTTGGCGGCTGCCACCAAACCCACCCCCTTCCCAAACCCAATCCGTCCATCCATCACCCCTGTAACTGCCCCGTTCTGCCTGCAGCCATTCCTCCCTCCTGTCACCCCCTTCAGCCTCCCCTGCCATCTTACATGGATCGGCGGGTTCTAGGGGATCTGCTGACGATGGTGGAAAGGCTCAGGCCTTCCCACCGGCGTCCCCATCAGCACGCTGAGTAGCACATTGCTGGAGTGCCTTTTACGACTGGTGCTGACTGCTTTACGGCAGTCAGTGCTAGCAGGAGCGCCACCTGCAGGAGGTAAGTATAGGATTGGGCCTTAGTTTGTTTTAAGCCATATATAGTTTAAAAAAAAACACACACACATGCAATTTTCCGGCAAATCTTTTTTTTTTTTTTAATCCAGATTTCTTCAACAGCGTTTAAAGAAAGCTGTTCCTTATAACCGAATGAAGCTCATGATTGTTGGCAATACTGGCAGTGGCAAAACAACACTGTTGCAACAACTAATGAAATGCAAACGACCAGAACCGGGAATTGAGAAAGCTACAGTTGGCATTGATGTGAATGACTGGAAAGTTCAAGTGAAGGGCAAAGTAAAGAAAGATCTGGTTTTGAACGTCTGGGATTTTTCAGGTATTTACATTTAAAACAGGGTCAGACTGGGACAGACTGTGTGTGTGTGAGTTTATGGATGGCAGGAAAATGAAATCATGACTGCTCACCTATCAGCTTTGCCCAATACATTCTTAAGCCTACCACCTATCACATTTGCTTGCAAACCACTGCAGTCGTTTCCTGGATATTATGCAGGTTAGGAACTGCATGGTTCAAGCCTAGGCAGACATTGCATCCAGTGTGTGATCTTGAACAGGCCAGGAACTGGCACAGGCATACTTTTATGGCTAGTGTGGGCATGATCCCTCTACGTACTGAAACCTTGTCTAAACCATCTTGCATTGGTGTCAAATCTGTGTCACATATAGTAAACATTGGTGGTCCTAGTCAGCATACATGAAGGACCAATTAGTTGAACAAATATAATAAAAGGGACTTGGGAATCTTGGAGCCCAATCCTATGCTTGCCTTGTGATGTTGTCCAGCGTCTTCTGCTGGGGCTAATTATCATAAAGCAGTGCTACACAGTGCGCTGCTGGGAAGGCCTGTGCCTTCCCTCCCGCATCTTTCTGTCGCCACTTGCCGGAGTAGATAAGTCAGCGGAAGGGGTGGCGGGAGGGCAAAACGGGGCAGGGAATGGGTAGATCAGGTACGGGAGGGAGGTAGGGTTGGTGGCGCTGGCATGCGCCGTAACATACTCCACTTCCCAGACCTGATCCCATGGCACAGGTCCATGCAGACCTGCGCCAGCTATTTAGCTAGCGCAGGTCCAAATAGACCCCCCCCCCCCAGGCTGCAGAGGCTTGCCCCCAGGGAGAAGACCTCTGCAATGTCATCATCCCCACACACCATAGGATGCAGCAGTAGTCATTTTGGCGCCAGTAGTCATTGAATGAAAGACAATTGCCAGGTTTCAAAGAACTGACGTGTGTGCATAGGAAAACCATGCGCTCAGACAGAGCTTTGCTTTTACTTTTCCCTGCAGCTGGTTTTTTTTTCCAAACCTACAAGCCACTTTACAATGTTAAACGCTGCCTTGTTCAGCAACGAGACCTATTGCAAATAAAAGGAAAACTGGAGCTCTTCTCTGAAACTTGGCAATCGCGTGCATAAGAATAATATAACACAGTTCAGTTTATTTTGCTAAACATCACTTGAACATTTTGGGACACTTGAGAGTTTGGTAATCTAATTTGGACTTAATGTGAGAGAAAGAGATGTGATCCTGTAGCATGATTTCCTGTTACTTAGAAGGAAGAAGAAAAGAGAATACGTACTTTTAATATGTATTTATTATGTTATTTAGGGCAAGAGGAATTCTACAGCGCTCACCCCCACTTTATGACTCAGAGAGCTCTGTACCTCACGGTTTATGACCTTAGCAAAGGAGAGGCTGAAGTGGATGCTATGAAACCATGGTTATTCAACATCAAGGTAACATATCCATAGCCTATACACAGACTCTTTACGATATCAGTATTTCAAAATCTATCTCTGACTTTCCATAAGGTTTTGCAAACATAGTACAGTACAAAAGCATTTCTTTGGACATAGTCTTGGATTGTCACAGGTCTCTCCTTTTTATCTCCGTTCCCACTCTGACTCTTTGGCTTCTCTGTGTTGAGTTTGAACAGCTGAGAGTCACATAGGAAAGACTTTCTCCCAAGCTTTGGAAACATGTTTTCTAGAGGTCTTACACACCATTTCTTAAGAAAAAACCTGGAAAATATAAATTTGAGCATGAGGAAGATTTGAAGAATCTCTGTGCTGTGCATGCCTTACAGATATCTATGGCTTTTCACCTTATACTCATAGGTACCTTAGGATTCCTCAGAAGTTCTTTATTACTCTCTTTAGTGAGAGTATCAGTAATGTAGGGCAAGCTATAGAAAAGACAGCCTGCCTTCAAATCCTAATCATTTCTTGCAGTGTGCAGTATTTGTCTCGTTCCAGGGCACACTCAGTTAGCAACAGCAACGTCCAGGAGGCCTGAGTGCAGGCCTCCTACACCCAGGAGGCTTGGCTGCACATAAGCTGAGAATGCCCCAGAAATTTCAGAACATACCCCAGAATTTTCTGCAATTTGCAGAGATTATACAGTAGTCATGCAAGAATTCCTTAGCGGACAGACTGTTGTTGAATGCATTCCTTGAGAGCAAGATATATGAACACCATTGACTTAGACAGAGTAAATAATGAAGGTCACATTTGTACGTGTTGTAGTTGCTACCGATGACCCAAATTGCATGGAAAGCCCTTTGGGTGAAATGGCTCCAAGGGTAGGATGATAACCAAGCCAGCAGAACTACCCAAGATATGAATATGAGTCCTAATTGCACACTGTGATCAATCATGCTTTGCAGGCCCGAGCGTCGTCCTCTCCTGTGATTCTCATTGGTACTCATTTAGACATCTCTAATGAGAAACAGCGTAAAGCTTGCATCTGTAAAATTACCAAGGAATTGATGAATCAGAGGGGGTTTCCGGCAATCCAGGATTACCATTTTGTGAATGCTACGGAAGAATCTGATGCAATGATAAAACTTCGAAAAACTATCATAAAGGAGAGTCTGAATTTCAAAGTAAGACATGCCACTTAATATTAATATATAGATATAGATATAGATATATATAATAACCATGAGGGTTGTGGTTTTAATCAACTTAAATGGTGCCTCTGATTGATTGGTGTGAGAGTGAGAGAGACCCCGGCGTGGGCTGCATCCTGCGCAGGATTGGGCTGCCCGTTACATAGTAGGCAAAGTTTGGACATTGGTGTGAATCACTTTGAAATGGAATTTCAGAATGGAATATAAGGTGCCAAAAATAGGACAATGGGTCCTAGTAATTTAAAATAATAAAAATGACAGCCCAATCCTAGTATCCGGTGGGCGGCCCAAGCCGCCTGCCGGATCCTATCCACGTTCCCTGGGGAAACGTGGTCCTATCCAGGACATTCGTCCCCTTCCCCCTGTGTAACGCGGGGAGGCCCCAATGAGCCTCCTCGGATTTTCGCCAGCTATTTAGCTGGCGGAAGTCCGAGGAGGCCATGTAATGGCGGAACTGGCCTGGGAACGGGATGGGGATATGGCGGCCGCCATCCCAGCCCCCCTGGGTCGGCTTGGCCAATGGCTCCCCTCCCTTGCCGCCCGGACTGCGTCCGCCGGGGATCACTTACCTTCTCTGGCGGCCTTGGGGACGATCCGGCAGCAGAGTGAGGGCGGCTGGCCTCTGCGCTGGCCGCCCTTACTTTTCAGTTGTCGCGAATGTGCTTTACGACACGTTCGACTTGGAACAGCAGAGTGCTTGCTCCGCTATTCCAGACTTGCACAGGAGTGCACTCTAACAGTGCAATCCAACTTAACTTTTGTGCTGGTTTAACCAGTGCGCAGGATTGCACTCTAACAGCGCAATCCAACCTAACTTTTGTGCCGGTTTAACCAGTGGCGCTACGAGAACGGGAGGCCTGAGAACGAAAAAGGGATTCAAATCCCCCCCAAAAGAGGAATTCAAAGGGGATTTGAATCCCTTTTCCGTTCTGGGGCCTCCCGTTCTCAGTGCGCTGCTGGTTACACCGGCACAAAAGTTAAGTCGGATTGCGCTGTAAGACTGTTAAGAACATCTAACTATATGACAAGGTAGTTACTGAAGGTATCTGTTCCACAGGATTTTATGATACTTGGAAGATGTTATCTGTGACCCAGTAAATCTAAGGTGATTTAGTACATGGGAAATACTGTATAAGGATGCTTTAAAGGTCCTTGCTTTTCATCTCTCATAGAGTACAGGCATATGAATTAATTTCCCTTTCATTGCAAGAGGCAAGATTGAACTAGTACAGATGTAACCTTTAACCATGGTTAACCCTCTCCCAAGAGAGGGAGTGGGCTGTGGGATTGCATTCTCCTCCTAGCTCCTCCTTTCTCGGGCATACAGCCCCCTCTGTCCACCGCCTTTTAACCATGGCTCATAATTTATATCTGCAATAGCTATCTAAAGGCATCTGGGGATCATTGGGATGAATGTTCAAGAGAGGGGAGGGGCTTAAGTGAGCACACCGTCACACGGTTAACTTGTTACAGCTGATAACTTCAGAAATTCCAAACGCATTCATAAAAATGTCTGAACAAAACATGCTTATACATGACAACATTCTTCAGATTAGAGACCAGCTGGTTGTTGGGCAGCTAATCCCAGACAGCTATTTGGAACTTGAGAAGAGAATTTTGGAAGAACGTACACGTGTTCCAACTGAATTTCCTGTGATTGACCAGAAGCGATTATTAGAATTGGTGGAAGAAAACAAGTTGCAGTTGGATGAAACTGAGCTCCCTCATGCTGTTCTCTTTTTGAATGAATCAGGTAACCTGCATTTTGGAAGGGTGTACATTAGTTGTTTAGCCGCATAGTCAACATACAGAATGAGTTCATGTTTGCATTTTATGTTGTGCAAAAATTGTTATGAGGTAGCTGTTTGGATTTATTCAGGCAACCAGACTTTTCCCATGGTGTTGATTTTAACAGTTATTGCACCAAGGATTTCCCTGGAAGTAGATTGCCTTAAAGGATTTACTGTGTTATAGATTTCAGGATTACTGAGCTAGAAATTTTGTTGTTGCTGCTCTTCCAAAGTGATGTATATGGGGTGTTCAGTCATTTCGGAAAACCTAGTTCAGCTAGGGCTGGAAAATTGCCATGTTGTGGATAGAGGGGATGATGTAAATAGTTTTACTCTGCCACCAAACAGAACTGTATAGGTTTATTTGAAAGACTTATAGCCCACCTTTTCCTCCATAAAATGGAATGCCCAAAGCAGCTAACAACAATGGTTAAATGTATGTAGGGACTGCATAGGCAGTCAAGTGAATGCATAGATTTGTTTTTATTTAAAATATATCCTACCTTTCCTCCCATAGGAGGGGTGGGGTGTAGACTGAGGTTGGGTTGCTGCTGTGTCTCCCTCCCCCATCATGCATACATGTGATCATTTGTGTGAATATTGCTGTTGAACTCTTAAAAATACAGTACAGGGTCTTTCCAGTAAGGACCTGAATCTGAACCTCACATCACGTCATGTCCTTTATTGAACAATAACAAAGCAATACTCTTTTATATGTTCACAATAAGTATTAATACACTAACAATACTATTTTTTTGCCCAGGTGTACTGCTACATTTCCAAGACCCAGCACTTCAGCTAAGAGACTTATATTTTGTTGACCCTAAATGGCTATGTAAAATCATGGCACAGGTCAGTTTAAGATATTTTTCTATCCTTTTCTGTTTCAGCTCATTTTCTCATCTCCTTTCTCTCTAGATCAGGGGTTCTCAGCCTGTGGTACGAGTACCCCTAGGGGTACGTGGACCAATGGCAGGGGGTATGCCAGAGCCTGCCCCTTATCAACATCAATCAGTAGTTAATTACTTGTTAATTAGAACTTAACAAGTAATTAACTTAACAATCCGTCTGTCTGTCTGTGTCTCTCTCTCTCACACACACACGCACACGCACACACACACAGAGACAGAGTTAAATAAGACATTTTTCACATTTAAAATTGTTTTAGTACTTTTTATTTAATGATTAATTAGCTAATTAATTAGCAATTAATTAGCAAGGGGTACTTCAGAAGTCTGTGATAGGGGGTACCCAGGCCTCGAAAGGTTGAGAACCCCTGCTCTAGATTTATCCTTCGTTTCTAAGTGATGTATTTTCTTTCTCTTCAATCTTCATTCCCTACTTTGCTCTTTTGGAGCTCCTTTCTCTTTTGCAGAGAAAGGGGCAAGATGAGGAGGGAGTGATACTGTGGTTCCTTAAATGTACAGTCACACCTATACACATAATGATTTGGGGCCTTAGTGTCAGCTCATGTATTCTTATGCACAGTTTCATCTCTCTATTTGCATATGTGTAATGAAAGCACGTTGTGAATTGGCAGTACAGTGGGCCCTCAGTATCTACAGGGATTGGTTTTGGGACCTCCACGGATGCTGAAGTACAGCATCCACGCCACAATGCCTTGACTTACTGGGAGCTCCGGAAGCCGCTTCCAGACCGTACCGGGCCTGCAACCCACTCCATTTGCCTCTGTAGGCCTCAGAATGCCTTTTGGAAGCGACCGGAAGTGGTGGACGCAAAACCGGAAGTCACTTCCGAGAGATGTTCTGAGGCCAATGGAGTGGATTGCGGATCTTGGCACAACCTGGAAGCGGCCTTCCACAGATGGTGAAATCCGCGGATGTCGAGCCCACGGATAAGGAGGGCTCATTGTATGCAGATAAGCTTTGCAGCAATTCTGCAAGGGTCAGACAGTTCAGAACAGAAATATTAATACAAAGTGTAGCCGCTTATTTCCCATTTCAACACTGATGTAGAAATACTTGATGCTTATCATGTGGAGAAAATATAACAAACTACTCTGAAAGGATTTTCTTCTTAATATTATGCAAATGTGCAAACTAATAGGGAAGTAGACATACTGTGAATAAGGTTCACAGCATATGGTACAGCTGTAAGGTAAGCCCAGCTTTGCAACTGAAATGGCAGAGGCATAAACACCAGTCAATAAAATGCTGGTTCAGCAGTGAGTTTTGCTCATCTTGTGTTTCAGGCAAGTTGTCTACCCCCTTTAATTTTTTTTTTCTAAAACTGCTTACTGAATGTTCATGTGTTTATCCCTTCATTTGTACCTGTACTAATTGGGAAACTATTTCTTTTAGTACAAATGCTCCAAAGTTGGGGGAGGTTTCTTGGTGGCGTTATAGATACCAGCCAGTCAGTGCGATGCATAGCTGACTTGCACGATCTGTGTTTTCTGAGTTCAATTCTGAAGAGAAATGTTTGATTTGGATTGGTAGTGAGGGTACTTCCAGAGCAGCCACACTGCTCTAAAATGTGCATGTACTGTACTAGAAAAATGACTGTGGTTTTTTCCCCCTATAGATCTTGACAGTGAAGGTTGAAGGCTTTCCTAAGTACCCAAAAGGAATCATAAGGCGTTCTGATGTAGAAAAATTCCTTTTAACGAAGAGTAAGTTTCCTAAGACTTACATGTCTCAATACTTCAGGCTTCTAGAGAAGTTCCAGATTGCGCTGCCACTAGGAGAAGATCAACTCCTTGTTCCAAGCAGGTAAACAAGGCTTGAAAAGCATCGCTGTTTTGTGGAAATGTGGCATTAAGAGATGTAGAATTGTGGCGTTCTTCTAAGAATTGTCCAGTAGACACAACTGTGAAGATCACTCAGGGGAAAATACCCTTGTGCATTCCGGCTGCTACTAACTCTGCTGCCATCTGTATTATTTATGGCTCAATCCTGTGGGCCTGCTGCGCCACCAGAACTCATGTTCCAGCGGTGCAACACACTTTACAGCGGCCGCAAATTAGAGCATAGCCTGGCCACTGCCGCAAACAGTGAGTAGCAGTGGCCAGGAGATGGCAACGTCCCTGGAGCCCCTTGAACCAGTAAATCAGCAGTGGGGGTGGGTTGTGGGTGGGGACCGCCTTTATTGTCCTTATTGGGAGGAAGGCGGGGTAGAAATTTAAATAAATAAATAACCTCCCTGTCCATTTTCTCTCCAGGCATACGCAACCAAAATAGATGGCGTATGTCCAACGAGCTCCATTGTCGAGCGGGCAGCCTACCAGAGCAAAATGTTTTCACTTACCTCCTGCAGGCTGTCTGATTTCCCCCCCCCCCCCCAGATGCAGCCTTTTTGTTCCGACTCCATCAGTGCTTGTGACAGGGGATAAGATTGGGCTGTTAATCACTTTGGGGGGAAAAAGTAAATTCAGAGAGATTAAAAATAACAACATTCCTCTTTCTTCCAGCTTGTCAGATCACAGGCCTGTGATAGAATTACCACACTGTGAAAACTCGGAAATTATCATTCGGCTGTATGAGATGCCATATTTCCCCATGGGTTTCTGGTCCAGGCTAATCAACCGATTGCTTGAAGTGTCTCCGTATATGCTTACAGGAAGAGGTACTTGCATTTAATTTCAGATTCTCATCATGAAAACCATCAGAATGGTTTCAAATCAAAGTGTGGGAATCTAAAATATTACAGCCGTCTGCTGTTTCTGGTTCCTTTTAAAACGAAATTTGACTATAAAGTCGTATCTTTTATGTGCGATGTGACCACGGTTAATTTTTGCTACAAATGCGAGGCCTGGGTATTTCTCTGTTTTCTTCTGCAGACCATTGCTACCATATCCATGTTCATATAAATCTGCCATATCCACACTGTGACCTGGGGGTGACAAAAGAAGGGAAAGGGGAGGGGAGAGTGAGAAAGTTGATGCTGCTTGCTGGACCCATATTATAAATACAATATTAAACACTGACTGTGCAATCTTGCGCACACTTAATTGGGAGGAAGTGCCATTGAATGCATACTTATTTGCATAGAATTGCACAGTGGTCTATAATAGGAAAATTGTGGTGTTCCCAATTACTGCTGTTATGAATTGTCTCTGCTCATCTTGTATACATTTTAAGCTATATAGAATTACATTTCATTGCTCTCTCACACACACTCTCTCACTCTGTCAGCACAATCCTGTCCAACTTACACCACTGGTGTAACCAGCGGTGCAGCGAGAACGGGAGGCCCCAGCATGGAAAGGGGATTCAAAGGGGATTTGAATCCCCTTTCCGTTCTGGGGCCTCCCATTCTCACTGCACCGTTGGTTACACCAGTGGTGTAAGTTGGATAGGATTGCGCTGTGTGTGTGTAATGATACAGTAGTGACACAGACCCTGACCATAAGTCCCACAGAAATTTTGAGGTGGACATGTTCTCTCTTCAGATCCTGTTAGGGCATGTCTAAAGGAAGGGTAAATCTTGGCTAGACCAACCCCGGGCACAAGTTTTATAGGACGCCATTTCGTTTTTGTACTTGCAAAAGCTGTTATACAAGACGATGCCGCAAACACTTTGTTCCATGTACAGAAACAAAGTTTTTGCAGCATCGTCTTGTATGACAGCTTTTGCAAGTACAAAAAGGTCAGTGCAGAGTGATGGAAAAAGGAACCTACTGTTCTCTTCTGTGTTGGATATACTTATTGCGTTTTAGAATTGAGAAGCATATCAGCTGATATATTTTATGTGAACATGACAAAGAAACCAATGCTGATAAGTTGGTGAAACCAGAGATTGGTGAACACAAGCAGAATTTGGATAACTAAGGTCTGCGTATACTTAAATGAAGCAAAAACTTTGTTCCCTGTACAGAAACAAAAATATTGCAGCATCGTCATCGTCTTGTATGACAGCTTTTGCAAATACAAAAACTAAATGGCGTCCTATACAACTTGTGCCCAGGTTGCCAGATGTCTACCCAAAATTTTACCCTTCCTTTAGGCATCCCATAACAGGATTGTACAAATCGATGGTAAGGCCACATCTGGAGTATTGTGTCCAGTTCTGATCGTCACATCTCAACAAGGACATAGTGGAATTGGAAAAAGGTGCAGAAGAGAGCAACCAAAATGATTAGTGGGATGGAGCACTGTAGAGAAGGGGGGTTTATGGCCACCCTGAGTCCAGCACAGAACAAGGCCAGCAAACCGGCATGCGCCACTCCCCCCTTGCTCCTTTTCCCCCCCAACCTAGCCAAGGAGGGGGGCACCCCTAACCAAGGGGGACAACGGTAGACTGCCACCAGCTGGGGGCCTCCTAGCTCCCCCCAAACCCCAGCTTCCGGGGGGGGGGCTGCAGAGTACAGGACCGTTAGTCAAGTGACACCCTGACCAAGGGCAGTCCAAATGACCCAACGTGAGAGAGAACAGGGTAGCGTGTGGCCAGCATAGACTTTGGATTAAGCTTGGGTTGGTTCAAAGGAAAACCACAGTGTATAAAATAGAGTTGTTTATTTAATTTAGACTATGCAAAAGGCATAGAAGAGACACAGGAATAAATAAGGCAGTAAACTGCTGAATACATAAGGCATATAAACAACATACAAAATAACAGACATAACACAAAAAAGAGATAACTCCTAAGCTTAACATTTCCCTAAAGAACTCACCAAAGATGGAATAAGGTTTTCAGCCATCCCAGGCAGGGATGCTGTGCAGGGGCCCACCTAGCCAGGCTTGGCTGGGAGGCATCAGGGCAGTTCAGCCCAGGAAGCCAACTCCACAGAACGCCATAGCACACAGGCAAGTAAGTGAGAATGAGATGTCTCCCTTCTCTACAAGCACCTCCCTTATGAGGAAAGGCTACAGCAGGGGTGCACAACATGCGGCCCCAGGGCCGCTTGCGGCCCTCTGAAGGATTTCTGGTGGCCCCCGAAGAAATAGGGGATCCCTTGTTGTGCGTTGCTTATGAAGAGAGTGCCGAGGGATCTCAGATGTCTTCGCTCTAGCCGCGTAGCTGTGCAGCCTTCTCGCTTGGGTCGCCGAGCGAGAAGGACAAAGTCACTGAGTCTTGCGAGCCCATTGGCCCAGAGGCTTTGAGGTCATTGCTGAAGGCAGCGTTTGATCGCCGCCGATCAGCTGGAGTCTCCTGGCATTTGGCCAGGAGCCGGAAGAGCCGTGTCTCTTCTTGTGTGCCAGTTGGTGCGGAGGTTTTGGGGCTTGTCCCATTGGTGCTGTTGCTGCTCCATGTGAGGAGGAGGCTCGGATTCGCGGCAGGAAGGCAAATCCGAATTTTAACTCTGTAAATATATTTATTTATTAATATGTTGCTTTTCTGGTAATTTTCCGACTCATGGACACCCCTGTGATGTCACTTCCTGAGGAAGTGACGTCACGGTTCCTTGACACGCCCCCCCGTGCGGCCCCGAAGAAGTTTAGTCTATTCATTTTGGCCCCTACCTACTTCCAAGTTGTGCACCCCTGGGCTACAGCATTTGGGGCTCTTCAGTCTAGAAAAAATGTGACTGAGGGGGAACATGATTGAGAGGTATAAAATTATGCATGGGATGGAGAGAGTGGATAGAGAGAAGTTCTTTCTTGTACAACACCAGAGCTAGGGGACATCCACTAAAATTGAGTGGCGGGAGAAAAGAAAATATTACCCAGCGTGTAATTAAACTGTGGAACTCCTTGCCACAGAATGTAGTTATGGCACCTGGCCTGGATGCCTTTAAAAGGAGATTAGACAGATTTATGAAGAAAAAGTCCACCACAGGTTACAAGCCATGATGGGTATATGCAGCCCCTTGGTTTTAGTGGTAGGCTATCTCTTAATGCCAGATGTAAGGGAGTGGCAACAGGATACAGGTATCTTGTTGTCTTGTGTGCTCCCTGAGGCATCTGGTGGGCCACTGTGAGATACAGGAAGCTGGACTAGTTGGACCTTTGGCCTGATCCAGCAGGGCTCTTATCTGAAGACTCTTCCACCTCAAAATTCCTACGGGACGTATGGTCAGGGACTAGACTATAGATGTAGATGCCTGCCAGTTGAGGGTGACACTTGGTGCACCCGATGAAGTAGAGTCTCTAAAATAAATGTGTTGGATTTTAGGTGCTTGTGCCACAAGATTCTTTGTAGTCTTCTCCTGCAACAGGCTTCCCCTCTGGAAGTTCTTTTATTTAACTTTGGTGCTTAAATTAGACCCAATATTTTTTATAATTCCAGTTAAATTGCTCTCAACTGATTCATAAGATGTTGTATGTTAACACATCTTAAGGTCTTATGACATACAGATAGACAGTGAATAGTGTGTGTATGTATTGTACATTCATAAAACAATAGGCACTCATGGGAAAGTGTAGTGTATATTTTAAAACTGCATTACAGCAGTACAAGGGCATTAAAAAGCATTTTTTTTCTTCCCTCTTAGAACGAGTTCTTCGTCCTAACAGAATGTATTGGAGGCAAGGCATATACCTGAACTGGTCGCCTGAAGCCTATTGTCTGGTGGAATCAGCAGTTTTTGAAAATAATCCAAACAGTTTCCTAAAAATTACTGTGCCTTCATGCAGAAAAGGTGAACCTTACTTCAGAGCCTATTTGGGGTGGTGGGATGCTGCTATTTGGTTTATACTTAAACCAACACTTGTAGGTTTGTCCTTGTAACACGTGTCAGTACTCATAACTTTTTCTTGGCTTTCCTAAGGTTGTATCCTCTTGGGGCAAGTTGTAGATCACATTGATTCTCTTATGGAAGAATGGTTTCCTGGTTTACTAGATGTGGATGTATGCGGTGAAGGAGAAACACTCCTGAAAAAATGGGCTTTGTATAGTTTTGAGGATGGTGAAGAGCATCAGAAAATATTACTGGATGACCTACTTAAAAAAGCAGAAGAAGGTATCTAGGGCTTTAACAAACCACTTTGCAGTAGGTCTTATGAATAAATGTATTATCCTAGCATTTTTAATTGCAGAATAGCATCCTAATTAGTTATATCAATCATTATAACAATGCAGTCCTATGCATGTTTACTCAGAAGTACTGTAAGTCCCACTTATTCAGTAAGGCTTACTCCAGGGTGTGTACAGGATTGCAGTTTTAATAAAGCATATAGTAAGAGTTAGTGGTAAATTATGTCACTTATATGTTGCTACTGTGTTGCTGCTATTTATTTCCACGCCAATTCAGGATCTGTCTGCAGAGTCTTTCAGAGAACTCAAGCCAAACCTCCATTCTTACACATATGTTTTAGAAAACCCTTGCATAGCTCTAAGAACAATGTTATTGGCCCCACACAGGACAAATCAAACTCCAAAACAGTTTTGTTTATTGCCAAGGGAAACTTCAGCAGTATCCATCTATACATGGCTTCAGTCCCTTGGCAGAGAAGCTTCCAACTACCGGTGTGAAAACTTGCATTAAGCGAATTGTAGAATGTAGAATGTATATCCTGTGTATTATAAACCAAGATCTTGTGTCTTGCAAAAAACCAAACCAAACCCGAGAGTTTCATAATGTGTAAGCAGGTAGTTTGGTTTATACAGTATTTTCAAGTTATGCAAGAACTCTCCCATAGGACCTTTTTGAAGAAGGTCAGCCTCTTCTATGCCTGGAATAATGCTATCAATGGACATTTTAGAGAAACACAGGACTTATTATTTTTAGAGACACATTTGCAAAACTAGCTTTAAGTGCAGTTAAAAATAATGTGGAGTCATGCCTATGCTGTTGCATACTTATATCTTTATCTCCCTTTCTCCATAGGTGACCTCTTAATAAATCCAGATCAGCCAAAATCTACGATTCCAATAGCCCAGATTGCTCCTGACTTGATACTGGCTGATTTGCCTAGAAACATAATGTTGAACAATGATGAACTGGAGTTTTACCAAGCACCAGAATTCCTTCTGGGTAATACAGTTTTTGCTCTGTTTCCTATAGTTAAGAGATGCTGCCGCCAAAGTCTTATGTTCATTTAAATTAATGGGGAGGGGATAGGATCTGCCACATGCCATTGCCGTGCCCCCTCCCCCCACCTCCCCACTCGCGTTCCTCTCCCCTCCCTGCCCAGTTTCATCCCCAGTCCGCCCATCCCCCACTGTTGCCTTACCTGGTCTGGCAAATGTGGTGGGGTCCAGTAATGGAGCTGCAGTGCTTCCGCCTCTTGCGGCTGCGTGTGCAGAATGACTGCCAACGGCACGTTGCATGCGCCATCGGCAGCCATTTTACAACTCCAACTGCCCGACACCCCAATCCTGGATAAGATTGGGCTGTAAGTCTTACTCATTTCAGCTGCCCTAAGTCCTACTTCTCATAACTCTTTGACTGCACTTCCTCGCAACTCAGTTAGCATTGTGCATATGGTGAATGAGTGTCATATTGCAGTTGGGCAGTGCTCATGCTACATTTGTGACACTTTAGGCTGGCCCTCTAAATTGCACCTTATACTTGTGAGGATGGAAGTGATTTGTTGATCATGTACACAGTGCTGGGGGAACATTAGCGTATGTGCAAACGTTTTTGTGTGAATAGGTTCCAGGCATGTGTGATGTATACCGAACTGCTGGCTTATTTTGAAAAGCCTTATTATACATTGCTTGAATCAAGATTTGCATGTCATTCATGAGCATGAGGCTATCGGCACTGAACAATGTTAACATGTAGTTAATATTTTAAGATTTGCCCTTTTTATGCTAATGATAAACTAATTAATTCATCATGCTGATGTAATAATTAATTATTTGAGCCCTACATTGTACATTGAAATCTACTTGGATGATATTTTGGATTGTGAAGCACCTTTAATTTAGAACACACTGAAGTAATTGTTTCCTTTTGGAAAAGGTGATGGTGGATTTGGATCTGTGTACCGTGCTTCTTATGGTGGAGAAGAAGTAGCCGTAAAGATTTTTAATAAGCATACAACTCTTCGGCTTCTGAGACAAGTAAGTAACACACCAACGTGTCACCGATGTGCAGGTTTCAGCAGGCAAAAAGAAGAAAATCAATTTTTTAAAGAATTGGTATTCTTGGCTTGTAGACAAAACATTGCAATGTCTAATATAGCACTGTGGGATGAAGAGTGGAAATGGGTACATCTCTGTCTCCCCGCCCACCCCCAACTGCAGAACAATATTTTTTCTAACTCATTTATGTGCTAAATAGATTCCCCCCCCCCCCAAATCTACTTTGCTTCTCCTGTATCTACCTGCAGGATAAAAATGCAAATGAAATATCAGCGTTAACACTGATATCATTTTATTTTGATTTTATTCTCGTCAGGAACTTGCAGTGCTCTGCCATCTACATCACCCTAGTTTAGTGTTCTTGCTGGGTGCAGCAGTGCGTCCTCGGATGCTTGTGATGGAATTAGCCCCAAAGGGGTCTCTGGATCGACTGCTACAGCAAGACAATGCAAGCTTAACGAGGACCCTCCAGCACAGGATTGCTCTACATGTTGCTGACGGCTTAAGGTAATACGATACCCATTTCTGCTCAAAAGGAGAAAAAAAACTTTTCATAGTTGTTGTTTTTCCCTAATCCTTCAGTCTATCTATTTTATTAAATGATATGCAGCTTTAATAATGAATTTCTTGCCGTGTACTTACAAGGCTTCTGCTAAGAATGTTTTCATATCTCGCACCCTCAGAATGTGTAATCATCTATGATAAGCTTTCAAATACAGTATTCTGAGTTTGAAGATGCTTACAAGTGCTGAGATTCTGCAAATGGAGAAATAAGTACAGATCGTGGATGCTATCTAGACTGAGGAAGTTAGGGTACCCGTAAGGTCAATTGATTGATTCAGTGGTACTCAGTGATCAATTTTGGCCAGTGTCCAAAATTTGGACAAGGTGGGAGTTTTGATAACTACCGGTAAGTTCATGTTATCGTTAGTGGACCCACTCAGCCACCCCCAATTTTTGTTTTTTAATGCTTATTACTAAGCCGGAAGTATCCTGAATCAATGTTGATATGACTCTTCCTGGTTCACTCTGAAGCCAGTTGTGTTGCCGGTAGTACAGATCCTACAGTGCAGTGTGGAAGGGAAGGGGATCCCCATGGGCTGAAGCCTCCAAGAGGCTCCAAAACATGTCTGACCATTTCCAAGCTTCTTGTAGACGCACATTGACAAGCGCAATCCTATCCAACTTACACCACCAGTGTAGCCAGCGGTGCAGCAAAAAACGGGAGGCCCCAGAACGGAAGGGGGATTCAAATTCCCTTCAAAGGGGATTTATATCTCCCCTCCCCTCTAATGCCTCCCGGCCTGCCCTCCCCCACTGGTTACACCGGTGGTGTAAGTTGGATAGGATTATGCTGTGAGGGCTAAACTAATTTATATGCCTGTTGCATGATTCAGATTGGAGGCAAAGGGTTAAAGTCTGTTTCCTCCTCCTTTACATAGGTCTGATTTGGATTGGTGGATCCCATGTATAGTATTCATGTTAGAAAAACCGAGCACTCTGGCCTCAGTTAGGCAATAGGTATATCGCCTTGTTTAACCCCAAAACTTGGGGACTAGCACTGGTCATTTGATTTTCAATATTTCCAACATACAGTATATCTTCTTCTGATAGGTATCTGCATTCAGCAATGATCATCTACCGTGATTTAAAGCCCCACAATGTGCTGCTGTTTACACTGTATCCTAATGCAGCAGTAATTGCAAAGATTGCTGATTATGGTATTGCTCAGTATTGTTGCAGAATGGGAATAAAAACGCCAGAAGGCACGCCAGGTATGAAACACTTAAAAAAATTAATCCAATTGGAGTACCACAGGAGACTTGGTGTTACTAAGATTACACAGGTAACATATGCAGTTAAACATAAGTTGTAAGAAATGCAAATTTCTAGTCTGACTCAATTTTTCTGGTTTGGAGAAGAGATTGTCAAATAAGTGATTATTCCTCCCCCTCAGGCAAACCTGGATAACCCTCTCTGTATTCCTGCCAGTTTGAACCCTAGGTTCAATACAAAGATTGTATTTCTGCCTTTAGCTGATAATCTATATTTAGCAATTGATTGAGGCAGCTGGACAGTGTTAAGCCTGTTTGGAGGACCAACCCATCCATGAGGGTGACCCTGGGTACCTCACCAGTCTCTTAGTCTGTCCATTTGCCTTAACTACTGTATTTCTCTTCCCACTACCTGTCTTGATAAAAAGGGGAGGCAGAGCAGAAGAGGAGGCGTGGAAGAGAGGAGGGTGGTGGGCTAAAGCATTGGAGATCTTCCCCTCCTACAGAGTTTTGTCTTCCACTCTGTTCCTCTCTTGGGTTCCATAACCACTCCACATATTAGGGCTCGGGCTCGGAACGAGAGAGAGAGGTGTGAGAGTGTGTGTGAGTAGGGGGCAGGTTTACTCTTCTTGACTGATTTATAATCTTTTTATAATTACCTTCTGGGAAGCTTGTGTTCCTTCTAGGCCGTAAATAATGTATTGACTTTTTATTGCTGAATTTCTGGGGCACTTAACATTATTTAAGATTCTTAAATTAAAATATTTGTCTGGTATACAATTAATGACTCATGTGTTGTTGTTTTTTTTTTAGGATTTAGAGCACCAGAAGTTGCAAGAGGAAATGTTATTTACAATCAGCAAGCTGATGTTTATTCATTTGGCTTGCTCCTGTATGACATTTTAACAGCTGGTGGGAGAATATTAGAAGGCATGAAATTTCCAAATGAATTCGAAGAATTAGCCATCCTTGGAAAACTGCTAGGTATGTTTCATTTTCCTAATGTACTGTATATGGACCCTGGGATTGCTAGAAGAGCAGTGAATTCTACCTTTGAAGTATTTTTCCCCTTATAAACAGCCCCATAGAGAATATATATATATATATATATATATATATATATATATATATATATATATATATATATATATATATATATATATATATATATATATAATGGACAGGTTTTCAAGCAGCCAGAAACCTAGGGTCTAGAGGCACTGCCAGCATTCAGTACAATCCCGCCCCCGCCCCACCCCAATTAAATGTGTGTGTTAACCTCTTTTAAAACCCTGTTGATCTTGTTCACTTAATATCCTGGATTTTGCCCACTAAGCTTTTATGAAGCCATTTTAGAGAGCACATGTTTCGTGTACAGTATGAACAGGACAGGACTCTTATTCATACCAAGGGGGCATTGATTCTCCACTCATATTGCCTCTCTGAAGTCGGTAAACTTTAGTTTCAATGTGTTTAATGGAAAAGGTTGGAATTTGGCTGATTTTCAAAGCCGAAGAGCCAGTGCTGTCCGAAGAAGCTTCCATGGTCATGTGGCCGGCATGACTCAACACTGAGGCGCATGGAACGCTGTTACCTTCCCGCTGAGGCGGTACCTATTAATCTACTTGCAATTTCTTGCTTTCGAACTGCTAGGTTGGCAGGAGCTGGGGCTGAAGACAGTAGCTCACACCGTTATGTGGCACTCGGGTCTCGAACTGCTGTCCTGCCTACCTTCCAGTCCGCAGTTCAGCGTCTTAACCACTAAGCCACCATGTCCTGTACAAGACCTTAATTTTTTATTTGAAACCACGTATGTTCCTCAAGATCTGTTTGATTTGATCTGACCTTTTTTTAGAAAACAATATATGCCCACTAAATACAGGGTGGCTATTACTGTGAAGGGGGGGGGGGAATTCCATTGAGGGAGTAGTTTGGGCAACCTGTTTTAGACAAGGATCTAAAATTTCCAATGGATGGTATTTTGGTTATTATGTCTGTTTTTCTGGTATCCGCATTATTTTCCTCAACTTGTGCAGATTCTAGGCTCACAAGGAAGTTGAGATCATGAGTTTACCATCTGGGTTTACACAGTAAACAGAGGCCATCCATAGTTGGGTTGATAATTATGTTCATTTTGTTCACTGGTGGTTTATTTTTCCTTGTTTAATGTCCCTCTCGGATCAGATGGTATGTGGGACATCATGTGTATTCTGAAGAACAGAAAGTAAAGTGTCATCCCTGATGTGTCACTGGTATGCATGCAGAGGCTTCATTGTGTACACAGGCCTTTGCTTGAGTGGGAGCCACCCATTCTGACTTCAAGAAAGGCCTGTGTATGCAATGGGTTGTAGACGGTACTGCTCATATACAGTAGTTAAGCCCAGCTGGAAAAACAACAACAGCATTTCACCATTAGAAATCCTGAACATCCTATCATTCATAAAATCCAAAAATGATTGCTCCAAACTTCTTCAAATTTGGCACAGAAAAGCTAGGTCTTTAGCTCCCTACCAGTTTTGGTGTAATTCCATTGACAAATGGGGGAGTTAGAACAGTTGTGAATAGGATTGCAACACACTTGCGCTTCAATCCTATACACTGTTTCCTAGGAGTAAGCCCCACTGAACACAATGAAATTTACTTCTGAAAAGACATGGGTAGGACTGCAGTGTTGGATGAGTAAGCCCTTTTGAATCTAATAGGGCTTACTTCTGAGTAACCATGGATAAGGTTGAAATATATTCTGTAAAGAAACATGGCAAAGAGCAGAGTTTTAAACTGAAAACCCAGGTAAAAGCATACTTTAACCCCTTTTAAGTCTTCCGGGAGGGGGGGGATTTGCTTATCCTTGTGGACCCTTTGGAGAGAGGGACCTGTGTGTGGATGGGTAATTCTTTCCCTCCCTCCCCCCCCCCCCCCCCGGTTTTAAAGCCTGGCATGCCTTTCCTGATTATATGGCAGTAACAACAAAACAACAGTGGTCCAAAATGGTAGACAGGGGACAAACCCCTTTATCCAGTCCACCATGTCCCCAAATCCAGTGCAGAACCTTTCTGAAATCATAGAGAAACAGCCTTTGAAACCTTGTTTTAAAAGGTTAAAAAATAAATCCTTACACATTGGGTGGTGAAGGGTTTTTGGGTATTTAAAGTAGAACATTTGCAGTGTGCTGAAGACAGCCCCAATAATGAGACACTTTTTTACCCTGTGCATTAGCACTTGCTTTTTTTCCCCAGCAACATTTACTTCTTTGACAATGTGCGCTGCCATTTCCCTTTATGAGGTAACTTTTCTCAAGAGTTACGTGACAAAATGAGTGAGGTAGATCTGGGCATCTCTGGCTCATCTCTAACCTTTCTGTGTGAAAGCTGTACAGTTCCAAAGTGGTCCTAATGCTTGGTGAACTGGTGAATCTCTGCCTCGATTTGATATTTTAATCTCAACGTGAGCATTCTTCTAAAGCCCTCTGGCTGAAGGAGTCTTTGCAAGAAGAAAGTTGGTTCCTAGAGAGTCTTAACTGTAGTCCGTGTAGTTCTCTGTCTCCAACTGAAGCTCAACCTCTTAATTCTAGATCCTGTCAAAGGATATAGCTGTGTCCCCTGGCCAGAAGTTGAAGAGCTGATTAAGAAATGTTTGAAAGAAAATCCTCATGAAAGACCTACGTCTTCCCAGGTATGTTTTTTTCTGTGCCATGTGTATTTATAGGCTGCCATCTGTCCCTCAGTTGCAACAACATCACTAAGGTTAGAAAGGTGTACTAATCTATCATAAATATAAACTAATGGACATCTGGCTCAGTTGGTAGAGCGTTCGTCTCACCAATGCCTGAAAATCTGCTGGACAGCAGTTCAAGACGGCCAGAAGTCTGTCGGAGAGCTGCTGGCACGCCGAGCTGATAAGCTGCAGAGCCTCTGTGGGTTCTTGAGGTTGCCTGTGTCAGCTGAAGTGTGCTGAGGCGAACGCCAGAGAGAGAGAGAGAGAGCTGGACTGTGAAAGCAACATCTCGAATGAAGGGTTCTATGAAAGATTAGAACATTATTATATTGTAAAAACCCCTTGGGGTTTAGAACAGCCTGCCCATGTACACTGCCTTGAATAAAGTCAGAGGAGAAATCCAATGACCAGAAAGGTGGTATATTATTATTATTATTATTATTATTATTATTATTATTATTATTATTATTATTATTAATTTTATACCTGACAGCCACTTGGGTTGGAAGTGAGGATAAATACCTAAATCCTTGACAGTTATTGCTGGCCATGAAAGTTTTCGGGCTATGTTATATGTGATTCAACTGCAATGGTCAATGTAATGTACGTTAATTGTAGTTCAACTGTATATATTGTCATTTTTAGTATTTTGCAGATATAAAATTCTGTGGGTTTAACCCAGAGTAATGTATTTTCCCCATGTCCTTCCAGTTATTAAACAATCTCAGTAATACATAGCACATTAATTTTAATAATAATACAGTAAATCACATTATAAAACAATTTAATGTTCAAAGTGCTTCTCATACATTATCTCCAGTAATCCTTACAAGAACCTTATAAAGCAGATTGCTTGCCATTATGCTACTCCAACTCTGTTAGTTGCTATTACATTTTATTGTTCCTCTCCCCAACAGCTCAGGATGGCTTACAATAAAAACAAATAATTTCAAACAAACAGTATCTTAAAATACACTCAGCAACATCACAACTTACACAAATGTAACCATTTTGTGAACTACATATTTTGTTGAAAAGCAATATATAAATACTCTTAATAATAATAAATGTATAAGTGTAAATGTATAATTACTGTTTCGTTGGAGGGAAATCATACAAACTGAGTGCAAGTGGTTTTACTAAATATCAACTTCGGCTTTGTCAATAAACACCTTCCTGAACAAAATAGTGTTCTGCAGTATTAGCACTTGTGGTTTAGTGGTGGGCAACCCAATCCTATGGAACTTTAAGCGGCTGGCCTAAAGGGCTGATATCGCTGCCCCCTCCCAGCCCGGCCCTGCCCCTGTACCAAGCAGCCTAGGTCTTACCTGGGTCAACTGGTGCAGGTCCAGGCCACTGGGGGAGTGAGCGGCGCAGGTCTCGGTGCTGCTTACTTTTCAGGTGCCATAAATGTTCTCCTCCAGCGTTTAGTTACGCAGGATTGCGCCGTAAGGGACTGGCAGTGTAATTTTACATGTCCGCTTAGAAGTAAGACTCACTGAGTTAATTGAGACTGACTCCAGGTACAGGTGTATAGGATTTCAGCCTTAACAATGAATCTGAACTGCTCTGGTTTAAATTTGCCTCTGCCCATGAACTCACTACGTGACCTTAGGCAAACCACTCATTCTCAACCACAACTCCCTATCTACAATATGAGGATAATAAAACTTAGGCAGCAATCCTATACATACATGAGAGTAACAGCCCAATCCTATGCTCCCCCAGTTTGGGCTGTGCAGTCCTATGCTGCATCCTATTCGGGAAAGGAGGTAGCTGGGGTCTACTCAGAGTAAGCAGTCATTTGCACACTTACCCCGGGTAAACCCCCAGCCGTGGGAATGTGGCTACTCAGTTCTACGCCAGTTCTTTAGCTGGCATAGAACCGAGCAGCCCCGTGTTGGGGGAAGAGGCCTGGGAGGGAGAATAGGATATGGCGGAGGTCTTCCTCTCAGTTACTTCTGTTTTATAGGATTATTGCGAGGATTACATCAAAATAAAACACGTAATTTGCACACTCAAGTATACAGTTGCTCCTCTGTATCCATGGGGTTTCTGTTCCTGGAATCCCTGTGGAGGACAAAAACCGTGTTAAATGAAATCCACAGTAGGGGGGTCATGGCGCTGCAGTACCTTATGTAGAAGCTACGCGGGCCCGCATCCCACTAATCAGGCTGCCCCGCGCTCTGTAAATAGCACAGCAGACTTGGAACACTTGAAAAATGTGACTGGAAACGTCTTCCGGTCACGTGTGTGAGGTTTTCTAAAGTGTGTGCCTCCAGGATACATAGCACAGTGCGCACCTCAGAAGACCTCCCACACGCGACCGGAAGTTGTTTCCGGTCGCGTTTTTCGAGCATTCAAAGCCTGCTGTGTTATTTACGGAGCACGGGGCAGCTTGAGATGTGGACCGCAGACCTGCACAGCTGCTATATAAGGTACTGTGGCTCCCCACCACAGACTTGAGCCCCCCTCGTTGAGTTAAATCCATGGGTGGCTAATCCGCAGGTGGAGAGGGCCAACTGTAGTGTATTTCAGTACTATACAACTGAATTCTGCATGCTGTCATGTTAAGAATATTGTGTAAAGGAATTTAGCAAGATACATTACCCACTTACTACTAATGTGGCGTTTCTGTAGGTTTATGAGATTTTGAACTCTGCAGAACTCGTCTGCCTGATGAGATATATATCAGTACCCTGTGCTTCTACATCAGAGTGCCTGATTGCTACGAATCAAAATTGTAAGATGACAGGAGTCTGGATAGGTAGTGGGAACACAGAAGCAGCACAACTCTCATTTATTGACTTGAATACAGAGGAACGAACCTGTAGGGTAAGTGTGAAAGATGGCATTTTCTGTTTGTAGTTCAGTATTAGTGAATGTAGCATTTCTATACTAAATTGTTGAACACTAGAGTCCAAAAGGGCAATTACTTTAACATGTATATTATGAATATGTTTGTATTCGGCAGACTTGCATGTTTTTAAACAAAAGTTTCATAATTAATTATAATAAACTAATTTGTCAGTTTTGGGGACTGGGAACATATACACTTAGTTTTCAATTATGTTTAATACTAAATATTATATACCAGTGTTTCTCAACTGCCGTACGCGAGGTGGGTGTCCGATGGTATGCACGGCACCCATGGACACCTGCCACCTGGCAGCAATACTGCAACAAACAGCGGTAGGAGGCTTGGCTCAGCGGGCAGAGCTCCAGTGTGCAGTTTTTGCGCACTTGAAAAAGCCCTCCTACCTGCCCCAAGCCTCTTACCGCTGTTTGTTGCATTGCATCTGGCCTCCCAACCCAGAAGTAACTGGCGATGATGTCATCGCCAGTTACTTCCGGTGGTACGCCGGATAAGTGGCGCTTTGGGGAAGTGGTCAGGGGATGGACCTTGAGAAATGCTGTCAGAAAGAGAAATTGCTTTGATTGCAAATGTTGTTATATTTTAGTCTTCTCAGTAAATCCAGAGTAAAAGTCAGATAGCAGAAGATCTATCTTGATGGTAAACATTTGTTGGTAATAGGGTTTCCAAATTCAGTCTTCTAGTCGCTGCACTACAACAGTTCTACATGGTAGCCTACTCATTTTGGGAAGATAAAGGAGCCATTCAAATGAATTGTCTGAAGGTTTTCGTTAAAGATGCTGAAGGGAAGTAAAAGCCAGTAAAGGCCTAGAAGGATTGCCATGTGTGTGTTTATGGACTCTCTCCCTACAGGACATTGCAGACACTAGGATATTGTGTTTGGCCTTGGTAACTCTTCCAGCAGAGAAGGATAACTGGATTGTCGCAGGAACGCAGTCTGGTTCTCTGTGGTCCTTTCACACGCAAGAGGAGAAGCACAGACACCAACTTCAGAAGATGTCGGATTCTGTCACATGTCTTTACTGCAACTCCCTTGCGAAGCAGAGGTATGGATGACTGTCAATGTAGATTAAATACTTTTCTTTAGGTTACCTTTTCAAAAATTGTCAGCCAAAAAGAGTTTTACATGCCTGTGAATGCATACTACACAACAACGGTGGGTGTTGCAGAAATCCATCCTCATACCTGGGTGCATGGCCTATTTGCAAGGCTGTTCTTGCATAGCTTGCAAAATGAGAAATAACGTACACTTGCTTTGCACATGCAGTTACATTGTTCCGTACACTGGCTCCCTGGCTTACAGACATCTGAGTTACAGACAACTGCATTGACGCTGTCACGCAGGCACAGTGCGTCCTTTGTAGTGCTTACCCTTCTCAATTCGGCTTCCTTCGATTTATTTATTTATTTATTTATTTATTTATTTATTTACTTACAGTATTTTTATCCTGCCTTTCTCCCCGAAGGGACCCAAGGCGGCTTACAACAGAAAAAAAATACATACAAAAAAACACAGTATAAAAAAATCAGTAAAAACGTTAAAAAAAACGTAGACAGGGTGCATTGGTTGTGGCGCGTTGGCTACTCTCACAATGCACCGGGGTGCAATGCACCGATGCAAGTCACTAAAAATGATTTGGCTATGTGTAGTTCATTCTTTTAATACGCAGTAAAACACTGTCTGTAAGTCTTCTGCGTTTAGTGTGAAACATGATGAACTTATTTCAGTAATATGCTTTTACACTCTCCTGTTTCGTTTCAGCAAGCAGAAGAATTTCTTTCTAGTGGGTACAGCTGATGGGCAGCTAGCAGTTTTTGAAGACAGAGCAATAAAGGTACAGGTGCAGTACTTCTAAAAATTATGTCACGATGAAATGCTTCTAACTTTTTTCCTTCTCATTTGTGTAGACAGCATAGTTGTCTTTCTAAACATCTCCATAGATCAATGCAGTGCATATTAATTTATATCTGAGGTGGTATAAATACAGTGTCCAAGTAAGTAAAAAAAATTGTGAGACCATTAGAAACTTTAAGATTATGAGTAAGCTCTTTCCATAGTAACAGTGTTAACAAATTAGTTAATTATAGTGACTGATTCATATGTCAGGTTTTGTCTTGTTTTATAGTATTTTCTGTGGGGTTGTTGTTGTTATGTGTGATGTGTGCCAATAAAGGTTTCTCTGACTCAGTGTTGCCTCTCTCTCTCTGTCTCAAACACACACACACACACATTTTTTTTTAAAGTGTTCAGTTGATGATTGACTTTTCCCCACTGCTGTGCTGTGTATCATTTCAGTTCAAAGGTGCTGCACCTTTGAAGATTTTGCGAATTGGGAGCATCAGCACTCCACTTACATGCTTAAGTGAATCCAGTTGTTCATCTGAAAAAAACACTATCTGGGGAGGCTGTGGAACAAAGATTGTATCCTTCTCCAGTGACTTCTCTGTCCAAAAACTCATCGAGACAAAGACAAGCCAACTGTAAGTTTATTTTCTTAAATATTATACAGTACTCTGGTTTTGTCTCTTGCAATTAGTTACTTAAATGATACTTTTTAGAGAATCTTGCTTTGCCTTTTAGGTTGCTGGTCCTTACAATTGTCTGCATATTTCCAGCATAATAGGTATTCTGGCAGAATAGGCCTTATCACTTGTTCTGTTAGTTGTTTTCAGCTACTGACGGGTACATATGCCTCTTTGGATCCTGGCCATTCAATAAAAGCCCATTGTGCTTTTCTCACGGATGTTCATTGGCTCACAGGTTTACCATTGATGTGCTGAGCCATACACTGTCTGTGTCATAACATAGCCTTTGTTTATTTTGTCCAACAGATTGTGCCATAAAGCTTACAGCGATGCCAATATTATTTCAATAGCAGTCGACAAATTCATCTACTTGGCAAAGAAGAATAGCTATTTTGTGGAAATCTGGGATAAAAAGATGGAGAAACTTTGTGAACTCATTGACTGTGTGCATTTTCTAAAGTGAGTGTTTTATGCTTTGCATGGCAGTATCACTGGGGGAATCAGGATATATCTGGTATCCAAGCTATCTTTTAAAAATAAAATGCTGGTTTCCAAGACACCAAAACAACCCTTTTCCAGCTAGGGCAGCAGTTTTCAGGTTAATGTAAATAACAGCGCAATCCTAACCAACTTTTCAGCGCCGGTGCAGCCTTGAAGTAAGGGAACAAATGTTCCCTCACCATGAAGAGGACCTCCATAACTGCCCCCCCCGCACCACAAAATGCAGTGTGCACCCTGTTGGCACGGCTGCATTGGCGCTGGAAAGTTGGTTAGGATTGCGCTGAACAACACAACAGAGCATGAACCTAACATATTTTGTCAAGATCTTCCTTTTTGCTTTATAGCTCTTTGATCCATTGACTTCTGTTTCCCTCTTGGCTCTTTGATGAGTTAGTGAAGGAACTCAATCTTAGTTATAAGTATTAATTCCTTTTAGTGTTTAAAAAAACACTGGACTTATACAGCAGCCTACAAAAGACAAATAACATAACATAGGCCCAGTTCAGATGTTACATTCCCAATCCATCATATGACAGTTTGTTGAGTCATAGATTATCTTAAGAGCTTTCTCCTCACCCCCCCCTCCCCTTTGAGTCACAAGCTCAACTTAATAGAAGACTTTCTGGTTTGTTAAACCACAGTTTTCCATAACAGTCCAACCAGGAAACTGTGGCTTGGACAATTCTTACAAACCAGGATTGCCAGCTTCATGGAAGAGTGGATTATGAAATCTTTGTAGTTAATCCATAAATATATAGGTTCCCAAGATCATGGTTTGGATTGGGTTTTTTGGCACTAAACCAGAAGTAACCAGAAGGAGAAGCAGAGCAAGTACCGTATATTGAAACAATGACTTCTGCAGACTGCATGGCCTGAATCTGTGGCCCGCAGCAGATTACGTGGCATGCAGACTACGTGGCCTGATCTGTGATACAGTTCTCTTGGGGAATCCACAGCAGGTGGTTGAAGTGTCCAGCATATTGTATTGCACAGATTAGCTGTGTCTTTAGGCAAAAGTTGCCCCCCTTCAAAAGTGCCATGAAGTCATACACTTAAAAAAAAAAGTGGAGGGAAAGAAGAAAAAGCGACAATGCAAAGCTTCCTGTTTAATGTACAGGAACCTCTCTAGTATTCAGGCTGATAGTAAAGGTTGATTTCTTGCTTGTTTGCTTGCTTGCTTGCTTGTATTCAGGCTGCTTGCCTGCTCTGTGCTATAAGCCATCATGCTGTCTTATGGCGTTTTGGTGAAGAAAGAGATGTGCTTGCTTGGTGCCAGCGATAGCATCATAAGGAAGGTAAAGGGTGTGGGAGTCTTCCGAGATCCGAAGATAAGTGAATCTGCGGATAGCGGGTACAGGGGGCCCTACTGTTTGTCATATGCTCTAAAGAGCATTTGGACAGAACTAGTAGGCACTGCAAAAAATGTGAGGTTGCTGCTGCTGAAAATGGCAGTCATATCTCCTAACCCAGAAAACTTGATGTATCATCACAGCGTGTTATTCCACTCCACATCATTTGCTGACTGAGGTGGGAAAATGGTATCAGACCCCATGTTTGCTGCATTAACATTACAGGGTGGGGGGGGGGAGTTGGCACAGGCATCAGCCCCATGTTCTGATCTAAGTTACACCTTTAGAAATAGGTTCCATGAACCAGGTAAAAGAGTCTCCTGGATATTTGTGTTTTTTTGTATTCTGAATGATAGAGACTAGTGTCGATGCTTACAAGAAAGAGTATGGGAAGCAAAAGGGAGGGCACAGCTCTATAATTTTTAACACATATATAATTTTTTGTTTGTTTAAGAGAGGAGGTGCCAAAGTTGCACAAAGAAACAAAACAAAAACTTGCTTATCCTGGAAGAGTGAAGAGCATCTGCCTGCAGAAGAATACAGCTCTTTGGATAGGCACAGGAGGAGGGCATCTCTTACTACTCGATCTCTCCACACGGCGCCCCATAAGAATAATAAGTGATTTCTGCAGTTCTGTTAGATTCATGACGATAGCCCAACTAGGTAAGTGAGTGATTCAAAGAAAATCACCATGGTGCCAAGAGTGGGGCACTTATTTATTTATTTTTGCTTGCTGGCTGGCTGGCTTGTTAAGTTTGTATCTTACTCTTCTGTCAAGGAACTTGAAGCAATATTTTAGACTCTCAGTAATCCTGTGAGGCAAGTTGAGCAAACACATGTTACTCATGTTCACTGTTACATTTGGTAGGTGTACACTTGGAAAAATGTACAATACATATACTGTACAGTTTTTAGCAGATGATTAGAGTTGGATACATAACACAATTCATGCTGACTTTCTCAGCATACCTTGTTTGAATTTTCCAAAAACGTTCTGGGACACAGCATGAAGATCACATTGAACCATTTTCATTGTTCTTGTAGTAATAGAAGCGCTCTAATTGTGTTTTGTTTTAAAATAGGAATGTGAGACTTGTTGAGTAACTTTGATCTGAAATTTTTAATTTAATTAAAAAAAATGGTTTTAAACCAAGAACACAGCCACATGTTCTCCAGATAATACATGTACAGGGGGGTCGCCGTATCCGCGGGGGATACGTTCCAGCCCCCACCGTGGATAGCTGAAACCGCGGAAATGGGCGAATGCCCATTTCCGTGGTTTTCAGGGGGGGCCTGAAAACTATCACCTAAGTCTTGTTGCTCAGGCCTGCAAAGCAGCTACAGCCTCGTAACTTTTGAAGAAAAACATGGAAGTTTCTCCAGCTAAAGGTAAGTGCGGGGGGCGGACGCGACCCCCCCCCCCCCGCGGCTTCCACAGCCCCCACAGCCCCAGGCACTTACGTTTAGAAGAGAAACCTCCGTTTTTTTCTTCAAAAGTCCCTGCAAAGAAGCTGCAAACTCAGGACTTTTGAAGAAAAAAACCGAGGTTTCTCTTAAAAGTAAGTGCGGGGGGGGGGGGCTGTGGAGGGTGCGGGGGGATTCCTCATCCGTGGATAACTGAAACCGTGGATGAGGAATCAGTGGATACGGGCCCCCCCCTGTATAAGCATATAAATATATGGAATTGTCTTATATGAGTCGGGCCATTCGTCTGTCCTTTCCTATTCTGTTTTTCTGTTTATATTTATTTATTTATTTTTCACATTTTTATACCACCCTTCCTCCAAGGAGCTCAGAGTGGTGTGCATGATTCCTCCCCTCCTTTTGTCCTCACAACAACCCTGTGAGGTAGGTGGGGCTGAGAGATAGTGACTGGTCCAAGGTCACCCAGGAAGCTTCGTGGCTGAGCGGGTATTTGAACCTGCACCTGCTATCTGATACTTTTACGTGGAGATGCCAGGGATTGAACCTAGAATAATGTAATGATGGTACATTGCACAGTTTGCCTTACTAAACATTAATGGAAGAGAGAGTCAGAATGAGGTGTTGGGGGGAATTAAAACATGAAACAACATCTGGAATGACATGCTACAGCTGATGCATGAAAGACCCCTCTGAGCCACTGCCCCGCCTCCTCTAGGCTATAAAAAACCAAGGACAGAATTTGGAGTAACCCAAATATATTTACAATTCTACAATAATTTTGGTAATAGCTTTATTAGGACAAACCAAATAAATGCAAAGTCCTAAGCCTATTTTCAAGTTCTCCAGAACTCTTCATCAGGATGGATGTTGAGCAAAGCAAGCAAAGAGAGCAGGCAGGGCCTAAACTGAAAAGCTGAAGGGAACTAAGCTGAACTGTGCCCCTTTCCCCTTGCAGGGAACCACCAGAGAACCTGCCCTGTGAGGAGGAGGAGGAGGCCAAGCGGCCACGGGGGCATACCCGCCCTTCTCTTTACTTTTCTACTACATGCATTCCAAATACTGTAAAACAGTGGTCCCCAAACGTTGCCCCCCACGACCCACCCCATCCCGTGCCAGCCCGGGATGCACTCCATGGGCCTCCGCGGGCCTCTAAACACCTCCAGCAACGACCGGAAGTCACGGGTGCAAATCCGGAAGTAAACTGGAAGTTGTGTCCGGAGACGTTCTGATGCCCACAGAGGCCCATGGTTTGCGACCCGGAAGCGGCCTCCAATTGCATCCAGAGGTCTCCTATTTGGAACCAATCGGATGCAGGGGCGAGTGGGAGGGCCCAACTGCGCGACTCACCGCACATTGGGCCGCAACCCAACCCACAGCTTGGGAAGCGTTGCTGTAAAACACCTTGAGCCCTTCCAAATGGGGAGAGGGAAGGCAGAATATAAATTTTCTAAATAAATATATGCCAGTCTTGGATGTTGATACTTAAACATATGCGACTTGGATCCAAAGTAGGAGGAGCTGCTTCCACTTGCACCAGGGAGCTTTTCTTCTGCCCTCAAAAAACTTCTGTCAAAATTTGGGGGACCCTCCAGCTAAACGTTTTGGAGTGGGGTATAAGAGGTGCAACTGGGCAGGGAGGAGAAATGGGCAAACCTGCCTCAGTTCACACATGGAACGTGTTCTGCTTATGTTCCTGGTGATACAAACTAATATGCTTAATCTTGACATACTGAACTCCGTTTTGAATGCCTGATCCTTATATTATTTTTGAACTGAATTAAATAAGAATAGTGGATTTGACTTTACTTTTTTTTTCCTTGTGAAAAAAGGCAGCCTCAAGAATGTTGTTGTGATTTTGGGCTACTGTCATAAAGATGACTGTGAAGACAACAAGCACACCAAAGGTAAGGAAGGACTGGTGACTTTTTCATTAAGGTAAAGGTATCCCCTGACAATTAAGTCAAGTCGTGTCCGACTCTAGGGTGTGGTGCTCATCTCCATTTCAAAGCCGAAGAGCCAGCGTTGTCCAAAGACGCCTCCGTGGTCATGTGGCCGGTATGACTCTCCTTGCCGCAGTGCGTAGCATGCAGCTGAAACACGGAGCGCTGTTTACCATCCCGCAAGCGGTACCTATTTATCTACTCGCATTGACATGCTTTGGAACTGCTAGGTTGGCAGGAGCTGGCCAAGCAACGAGCGCTCACCCCGTCGCGGGAATCGAACTGCCGACCTTTCGATCGACAGCTTATGGTTCAGCGGTTTAACCCACTGCGCCTCCCGCTGGCCTGACTTTTTCATTACCTTGCTGTAAAAAGTATTTGAAAAGGCTTTATGGGATTTTACAAAATGTTGCAGAATTCAGTAACACACAACAAAAGAGCTATCGTCCAGTTGCCACCCAATTTATTGAAAGAAACCCCAGATTAGCCTTTTTATAAAGGGTATTTCCCTGTATTCAAGCGTCTAGTTTGCTACATGACATGTTAATCAAGCTTTCATTGCTGCTTAAAATATTCTTCTGACTGCTGGAGCTGACGATAGGAAATACTATACCAATGTGTAAAGCTTCCTTGTCCTGTCAGACCATTGGTTCATTAAGCCTAGGATTGTCTACCTAGATGAACAGCAATTTTCTTGGCAGAGGTCTTTCCCAGCCTGCCTACCTGAGTATTCTGCAGATGCTGGGATTTGAATCTGACACCTGATGCATTCAAGCCATATGCTCTTCCGCTAAACTAGTTGCCTAATCTTAAAAGGCTGGTTCTGCCTGAATACAATATGGAGACCTTCGTCTTTTGAGTGACCATGGTAAACACTACACTTAATAGAAACTACAGGATTCTGGAACTAAGAATATTGGTCCCATTCTATGTAAGATTCTCCTTCCTCGACCAGAAGAAGAGATATGGTTCTCCCCCACACAGGTTTACTGCTGCCATGTTTATTACAATCATTGTCCCACAACTCACAGCCCAATCCTAACTTTCCAGCGCCAATGCAGCCATGTCAAAGGGGTATACACTGCATTCTATGGTTAAGGGGGGGACAGACAGTCATGGACGTTTGTTCCCGTACCTGGAGGCTGCATTGTGGCTGCATCAGTGCTGGAAAGTTGATTTGGATTGGGCTGACGATGTCTGTTTCACTAACAGCATAATCCTATACATTTTACAATGAGAAACGTCTAACGGGTCTAATCCTCACGTGGGATCTCGAGGTTTTTCTCTCCTATTTGTAGCAGTGCTTTCACAGCATGGTAGAGGACACCTTTGCCTGCTGTTGTAGGCTGCTTGAAAATGCTCTCTGTAATGTGAAGCGAAACGTTGCACCTTATGTATGATTCGATCTTTACAAGTTTTTTATCCTGTTCTTAAACATGTCTTGTGTGTGTTGTGTTTTTAACCGATACAGTTTTTTTCTACGTAGAATCGCCGGATATACTTATTTTTATTGATTCTTATATTTTATGACATGGCTTTTTACCCGTTAGACTCTTCTTATTGTAAAATTGTTGCTGGCCATGAAAGTCTGAAATCCTATTTAATCCTGTACATGTTTACCCAGAAGTAAGCCCCACTATGTTCAGTATAGCAGGTAATTATGTATAGCAGGAGTTCTCAACCTTTGGAGGCCCGGGTATCCCCTATGAAGGTCAAAATTTTTGGAGTACCCCTGCTAATTAGCATAATTAATTAGCTTTGCTTAGCACTGTGGAGCCCGCTGGCTCTGAAAATAAGTACATGTTAATTAAAACGTAATTGAAACTTAATTAGGTGTTAATGGCTCAGATATGGGGAAGGGCTTCGCGTACCCCCAGCAAGTGGTCTGCGTACCCCTAGGATTACGCGTACCACAGGTTGAGAATGTCTGATGTATAGGATTGCAGCCTATATCAAGTCCTTCAATGGATGCCCTGGTTATTATGCAGTAGTTCTTGAGCTCCTGTTCTAAAAATAATTTGAACAGCAACTGAAAAATGCTGCACAATAAGAAATACTGGGTAATATTTTCAACCATTTTTGTTTCCAATTCTTTTGCAGAAATACTGTCGTGTGTGTCAGTATGGGATATTAACCTGCCACATGAAGTGCAAAATCTGAGAAAACATATTGAGATAAGGCGAGAATTAGCAGAAAAAATGAGGAGTTTTTCATCGGATTAACTGACAAACTGGAGAGGAATCCACCTAAGAAGCTATTAAAAGGGGTGTATATGGGGGATTTTGCACTGGTTTCATGGAAATATGCAGCAGAAATATTTATTAAAATACAACCATTGGTTTTGTTTAAAATACACAAAAAATAACAGTAACGGGCAATATTATAATTTTCCAATGGCACAAATTATTTTGAAAACAAAAAAAACCCCAAACAGCTGTTTCTAATATTGAAGTTCTTTCATCTGGTTTCTGTTGCTAGTTATAGCACTCCAGGTCTGGAATAATTCCATTGTCCCCTTTTTAATACTGTATTTATGTGTGTATGTATATATAATTCATATATATAAAAACCAGCAGTACATTATATTTTGTCCTACCTTTTTTTGAAATATTACAGTATTAATGAAAGTGTGTTATAGAGCTGTACAGCTGTTAAATTCTGGCTGACTTCCTTTGTTTTATCTCCTATTTTCTTGTAAAACTAAAGCTTTGATATGTTACAGTCTCTCAGTAAATGTTTTGTTCCTTGAATTGGGGAGGATAAGCTTCTGTGAAGCATTTGCACTATAGTTATAAGTTGTAGCTTGGGTAAATAAACCATGTATCAGCAGTAGCCAGGCTTACAAATATATAATTTTATTAGTCATTTTTCACAGAATGCTGGATACCAGATCCTGTAGTCCAGTCAAATACTAAGAAGCTACACTCCAGTTCTGCAACAGAACTGTTGTTGTTTGCTTTTCCTAAATATATACAGTTTTAAGGACTTTCAATCTCTATTTTTGAGGCAATCATGACTTGGTCACCAGTGACCTGATTCTCGGTGGCATTTCTCTAGCTAGCACATCCCTGCCAATGTTTTCCCCCCTTTGTCACTCTTTTCATGATCCTTTCTTTAATTCTGAGTCTCACAGAATAGAGAGATGCTTTATTCTCTTGCACATTGGCTCATGCCATGTACATTTTTCCTTAACAAGCAGGAATCACAGGGGTAGGGGAAGGATCTAAAGCTACTACCAACCACTACCATTCTTTGAAGGGGTTATTGTTTGCTTGTAATGTAATGCAGGTTCATTATTGTGGAGCTTCCATCTAACACATTCTTGTTCTTTGTCATTATACCACAAATGTTCTATTTATATGGAAATTTATAAGTTAAAAAATGTACATGACCATTATGTAAAAAAAATAAATCTTTTTATATTTTTCACATGCAACAGTTCTGTTTTACATCCCAAATGATTTATAAAATGATAAATTGTTTTATAATAATAGGCATAATTTGAAGCTGAGTGAAACTCAGCTGCATGAAAATAATTCTGCTGGAATAAGGGTTTGCCAAAGCAGGAACTACTTCTCTATAACCCCTATCATCTCTACTAGTAAGGAATAATAAATTATCTATCTTCACATCTCAGACTTTCATCTGCTATACAATCTAAGTGATGGTGTCACGTTCTTACTGGGTTCAGGTGGATTGTGGGTTTGTTTCCACTTTGGGGAAATTTTGGATGACGAATGGAAATCCCTACATTAAACCTGAAATGAATAGTAGTTCTCTGGAAGGAGGAAAGGGTCATTCTGACTCTTGGGTTATGCCCCTCCTCCATGAGGCAGAGCCAGATCGCAGATCTGGACTCCTCCCTGTGGGAGGGCATTCAGCTTCCCAGTCCAGCTCTGCCTCTATCGAGACAAGTCGTTGTTTTTGTGCTCAGCGTCATCAGCAGATCTTTCCTTCTTCGTTTTGTCTTCGTTCACCCCACCCGTCCTCCCATCCCTCAGACCTACCGATTTCGGGGAGTGAGTGGGTGCCTTTCTGGAGGCACTCTGGTTTTTCAGCTAGCAGCTGAGAACCCTTCAGCTTAACGGGCTGCCTACTGGAAGACGCGATAATACAATCTCCTTGGCGTTCCGCCCGTTGTCCTAACGCTGTGGTACTAGCCTCTCTTCCGACGGTTACTCCGGGGTGCGTCGTTTCTAATCCTTCTACCACTTTGTGAGACCAGCCTTGCATCTGCTAAGGCAGGAAGCGAATCCTCTGAACTCTGTAGCTCAATGTCTTTTTAATCACCTTTTTTCTCCCTCTGCCTCCCTAGTCAAGGCCTGACCCTCACACAGGCAAAGGAGAGGTTATTTTGTTTATTTTTTCAGCAGGCTTTCTACAACCATGGCTGGAAGAACCTTTTCCCCATGCTACTGCATGAGGGAGGCCTGCGGCCTACATGCTGACTTAGGCCTGGCATGTTTTTTCCCTGTGCTACTGCATGAGGGAGGCCTCTGGCTTACAAGCTGAGTGACAGGCCTAGCATGCCTTTTTCCCTGTGCTACTGCATAAGGGAAGCCTGTGGCCTACGTGCCAACCTAGACCTGGCAGGGTTTCTTCCCTGTGCTACTGCATGAGGGGCGCCTCTGGCCTACAGATTTTCAGGCCAAGCATGCCTTTTTCCTCCCTGTGCTACTGCATGAGGGAGGCCTGTGGCCTACATGCTGAATTAGACCTTGCATGTTTTTCCCCCAGTGCTACTGCATGAGGGAGGTCTCTGGCCTACAAACTGAGTGACAGGCCTAGCATGCTCTTTTCCCTGTGCTACTGCATAAGGGAAGCCCTACTTGCCAACCTAGACCTGGCAGGCTTTCGTCCCTGTGCTACTGTGTATGAGGGAGGTCTGTGACCTACAAGTTGACAGGCCTAGCGTGCTTTTTTCCCAGTGTGTGAGGGAGGCCTGTGGCTTATATGCTGACTTAGACTTAGCATGCTTATTTCCCTGTGATACTTCACAAGGGAGGCCTACATGCCCGGCAGAGACTCCTGACAGGAGTGACAAAGAGGAGGGCATCCAGCAGCAGCCTCGGAGCCCTCACAGTGTTTTTGGCAGGAAACGCAGCAATCATCTCACTGGGGTTTCCCCATAGCCAGACCTGTCAACACAACAGCCCAGGGCTCAGGTCTAAGTCGGGGATCAGCTTTGCTATACTCAGAGCACTACAGCAGTGGCAAAGCTGCGAGAGCACCACAGAACTCCCTGATCCACCTTGCCTTCCCCATCTGGCTTGGTCAGGTCTGGCAGGCCCGCGCATTTGGCGCCTTCCCTCACGAGCCCAACGCACGCTAGCTACAGCCTCCCCTTCTCACCCTATGCCTGGGTGGAGTCGGGTAGAGTGCATTCTCCGCTGCCTCATGCTGCCCAGGAGGGCTCAGCTTTGCCACGCTCAAATCCTGGAAAATTGCTGCACGTCCCTTTGGACTCAAGTATCCCCTGGCCTCTGAGAAGGTGCCAGACTCAGTATCTAACCATGCTTCCTTTTCTAAGTTGCTTTTTCCACAGGCACCAGCTAAGCCAGCAGTGATACTCTTTGTGAAGGAGGAAAGGGTCATTCAAGAGTCAGAATGACCCTTTCTTCTTCCCAGAACAGGATATTCCCAGGTAAGGAATTCCGTTTTTCTGTGGAAGGAGGACCACTTTGTGGCCACAAGGCCTTGTCCAGAGATACGCTTACCAGATCGTCGACCGGGACAGAGCGATCTCCCATTAAGGGGGCGGGGCGCAGGGGGCCAGAACACGACGTGTTCTGGGGGGCCCCCTGCGCCCCGCCCCCTTAAGGGGAGATCGCTCCGTCCTGGTTGACGATCTGGTAAGCGTATCCAGAGAGAAAACCCTACAGGATCTGCACTTGACTTTGGACTGCCTGCAGAACCTGGGGTTTGTGATAAATATGGGGAAAAGTTCCCGCCCAGGAGCTGGAGCACTTGGGCCTTCTCATGAACACCCAGTCCTTCAGAGTCTTCCTTTCCCCTGCAAGGCAGAGCTCCATCCTAAGTGCGCTTCAGCTGGCTCAGAGGGCAAAGCAGGTGGATCTAACGTTCCTGGTGTCCTTACAGGGCCTCATGGTGTGCTGTCAGGATGTAGTCAAGGGCTCACATATGACCATTGCAGACTTTTCTTCGCCTGTACCAAAAATTAATAGAGAGACAGATTCACCGCTTTTTAGTTTTACCAAGCAGGGTACGCAAGAGCCTGTCCTGGTGGAGAGACAACGGACGCCTGTCACAGGGAGTCAGCCTGCTACAGCCAGAGCGAACAGTGGTGACAACAGACGCCAGCCTCCTGGGATGGGGAGCAGTTTTGAAGACCTCCATGACCCAGGGCACCTGGTCACCGAGAGAAACCGGGTACAGCATAAACTTTCTAGAGCTCAGAGCCATCCGTCTGGCCCTGCCGAACTTCAGGGATCAGGTACAGGGGTTACACATACTGATCCGAACGGACAACACCACTGCGAAGGCCTATGTCAACCGACAAGGGGGGACGAGGTCTTCGCGGTTGGCCAGGGGAGCGGGTCGCTTCGCAGCCTGGGTGGAGCACAGTGTAGTTTCCCTGAGAGCGGAACATCTGGCCAGAGTAGACAACATCATGGCCGACTGGTTAAGCAGGTGCACTCAGGGACACGGTGTGGCAGCTCCACCCGCTGGTGTTGGCCCAGGTGGCGAGGAGGTTCAGCCGTCCGAAGGTGGATCTCTTCGCCACAAGGAAAAACACCCAGGTAGCTCGTTTCTTTTCAAGAAGTCAGGAGACAGGAGCGGAAGGAGTGGACGCTCTTCAATCTCCGTGGCCAGAGGGCGTGTTATACGCCTTCCCCCAATGGCTCTCCTCCCAGCAGTTCTCAGCAAGATCAGGCTGGTCCAAGCAGAGGTCATTCTCATAGCGCCAAGGTGGCCAAGAAGACCTTGGCTTCCTGACCTTGTAAACCTGTCAGTGGAAAAGGCCTGGGAGTTGCCGGTCAGAGTGGATCTGTTGCGCCAGGGACCTCTGCTCCACCCTCAGCCTCACATGTTTCGCTTGACAGCATGGAGGTTGAGCGGCAAACCTTGAGTTCCCACGGTTACTCTGACAGGGTCCTGAAGACTCTCCTGGCCTCCAGGAAGGAATCCACTAATAAATCTTATGGGGTCACATGGCGGAAATTTGTAGGCTGGTGCCAGGGCAAGGGCATAGTGGCCACCAACCCTAAGGTAAAAAACATCTTGGAGTTTCTCCAAGATGGGCTGGACAAGGGACTCAGCGCCAATACCATCCACAGGCAGGTAGCGGCTCTCAATACAACTGTAGGAGCGGACAGGGGCCAAAGGGTTTCCACTCATCCCTATGTGAAGCACTTTTTACGGGGAGTAGCATTGACAAAGTCTCCACCCATCCATAGGACACCTAGCTGGGACCTCAACCGCATCCTGGTGGCCCTCGTGTCCCATCCTTTCGAATCCCTGGCAAGTGTGCCACTGATGGAACTGACATTGAAAACACTATTTTTGGTGGCAGTCACCTCGGCCAGGCGGGTGTCGGAGTGGGGGCCCTGTCGGTGAATTCGAGCCTCTACATTTTCCACAAGGACAGGGTGGTTCTTAGACCGGTTTATGATTTTGTCTATAAACCGCTTTGAACTTTTTGTCAAAGCGGTATATAAATGCTGTTAATAATAATAATAATGGGGCAGGGGAGGGAGGAGACGGGGGCAGATAGGGCCCAGGATTGGCAGCTGTGGCGCACTCCAAATCGTATGCCCCCTCCCAGGCTGGACGAGGCTTCTCAGATCTGTGCCAGCCATGTATGACATAAGAACATAAGAAGAGCGAGCCTTGCTGATCAGGCCAAAGGCTCATCTAGTCCAGCTTCCTGTATCTCACAGTGGCCCCACCAGATGCCTCCGGGAGCACACAGTCAACAAGATAACCCGTTTCCTGTTGTAACTCCCTTGCACCTGGCACAGAGAAAACCTACTTCTAAAGCCAGGAGGTTGCTTATTGCTTGTAACAGTGGAGGAGCCAGTCCATTTGGCACCCGGGGCGGACCCCATTACACCCACCTCCCCTTTATGTCTCCGGAACACATTTTGGCGCGGCCGTAAGGGTTGCTCCAGGTTTTTTTGGTTTTTTTTTCGCTTTTTGGGGTTTATTTTTGCTTTTTTGGGTGTGTGGTGCTTTTGGGGTACTTGGCTTGTCTCAACCGGGGCGCAGGCAGCATTTTTCCGGATCGGCGGCATCTATCTTGAATGGGCGGGACTCTCTAGGAATCTCTCTCCGTCTCGCTTGTCCGTCGGTCCTCCAGGCCTCTCTAGGGCTCTGGAGGACCGACCAACGAGACAGAGAGAGATTCCTAGAGAGTCCCGCCCATTCAAGATGGATGCCGCCAATCTGGATAAATGCTGCCTCCACCGCGGCCGAGATAAGCTAAGTACCCCAAAATCACCACACACCACCAGAAACACGCACACGAGGCAGCTGCCGCCCTGGGGATGCAGCGGGGGGGGGGGGCAGCTGCCTGCGAAAGTAAAAACTAAACAGGGAAAAAGCCCCAAAAAGCAAATAACCCGGAGCACCCCCAGACTCCATGCCCCACCCCCATCCTCAGCGCCCCTGCCCTGGCCCCCCCGCCCCCCACTCTGCAACGCCACTGCTTGTAACCTGTGATGGTCTTTTCCTCCATGAATCTATCCAAACCCCTTTTAAAGGCATCTAGGCCAGGTGCCATCACCACATCCTGTGGCAAGGAGTTCCACAGATGAATTACACGCTGGGTAAAGAAATATTTTCTTTTGTCCGTTCTAATTCTCCTTCCACTCAATTTTAGTGCATGTCCCCTGGTTCTGGTGTTGTGCGAGAGGGAGAAGAATTTCTCTCTATCCACTCTTTCCATCCCATGCATAATTTTATACGTCTTTATATGTCTTCATATGTCTCCACATCATTCAAGCCTATATAAAGTGACCAGTGCAGATAGCTCTTTATAAATGTGGATTGTGAAATGTTCATGAATTTGACATCAGAAAGGAATGGGTTCTTATATAAACATGAATGTCCTCATACTACTTATAATATTTCTTCTTCTATCTGTTTTTAATTCCCTGAGTCATTAGTTTCACATTCACTGTTTATTTTAATATACACTGTGTTGATACTAACGGTTTATTACAAGAATGTGTGATGGTTATTATGAAATTCAGGGTCATACCAGATGTGATTTGAAATGCATAAGTTAATCTCTCTCTCTCTCTCTCTCTCTCTCTCTCTCTCTCTCTCTCTCTCTCTCTGTGTGTGTGTGTGTGTGTGTGTGTGTGTGTGTGTGTGTGTGTGTGTGTGTGTGTGTGTGTTAGGAAATAGTGTGTGCAGGAAGGAGGGGTGACAAAACTATGACAAAGCCTAAACCATGACAAAAGGTAGAGGGGTTTAGTGCTTTTTGTCCCCTGAAAGCCAATGGAAGCCTTTTTCCATTTAAAAATAGCATAATGGGCCAAGATAAGGGGCAAAAGTACCAAAAAAAAAAAAAAAACACCATCCGCCCACTGCACTTTAGGTCTCTTTCAGCACAGACCCCCCGCTATGCTATTCTCTGTGTTTTTTTTAAACCCAGCTGTTTAATTTTCATGTTTTAAGGTCATTTCCAGTTTGGCCCTTAGAGTTTTGGAACTGTTGCAGCACAATCCTATGCATGTCTACTCAAAAGCAAGTCCCATTATGTGCAATGGGGCTTTCTCTCAGGAAAGTGTGCATAGGATTGCAGCCTTAATCCTCATTCCGTGCAGTCCAGAGTATACAATTGTGTGAATACAGTCCCGTGTCCAGAGTGGGGGTGGTGTGCTGTTTTTTCATTGTGAGGCTGCCAACACAGTGGTAGATGCCCCATGTGTAGTGTTTTTTTTGCCTACGAAAGAATGGAAATACTTCATGTGTGGGGCTCTGGTCTCAGATCATATATCCTATTTAAAAGATGCTCCAGTACTCAGCAGGTAGGACTGCAATCCTGTGCACAGTAACTTGGGAACCTTGTGTAACTGAGCAGGGCTTGCTTCCAAGTAAACATGCATGGGAGCAGGCTGTGGTTGTTACTTTCTCTGTCTGATCTCCTCTAAGCTATTAACCTTTCAGTTGTTATCTAATTGACCTACCCGATAACAGCTCTCATTTTGACTTTTATAATTCACACACACATTCTGACTGGAGCCAAATCTATAACTACTTAAGGACCTTTGATAATAACTTGCTAAGTAAGACAACTGATAAGATCTGATTGCCTAAAGTTAAAAAGTGACAAGAGAAATATAGAACATGAAGGATATGTGTGGACCATGTGTGGACCGTGGGGGAGGGAGCCAGGGGCTTATGGAGAGGAAGCAACCAATTTAGGTTCAGAGCAGAGTCTCAAAAGCAAACACCCCCTCAGGGATGAAAGGAATCCAGACCAAAAGCCTAAGATACAAACCAAGCTGGACCTGTATAGGACAGTAAGAGAGGATGGATCAATCTTGGGGGTATTGTAAATGAGGGCAGTACAGAACAAGGTTAACATCTAGGTTTGCAGCTTGGGCACTGGCTGAGGGCTGCCTGGGGCTTAACTGACCAACCCCTGAAGCCCCCCCCCCTCAATGCAGCAGACAATGTTGCAGTGATGTAATCAACCAAGACGTCTGAGTCTGTCCCCTACAATTGGATTTCCTGAAATGATGCAAAGTCCTCTGACTCCCATTGGCAGAGGGTGGGAGAGGGAGGTGCTGGATGCTCCTCCCTCAAGCACTGACGGAGCCGCTCGCTTGCATAGATTTCGCTGCTCTCCTTCTCCCACCTGTCCAGGCCTGGGAAGAAGAGCAGAGAGATCTTGGAGGCTGCTCCTCCCTCAGGGCCCAATCCTATCGAGCTTTCCAGGGGCGATGCAGCCACAATGCTGCCCCAAGGTAAGGGAACAAATGTTCCCTTACCATGAGGAGGCCTCTGTGACTGCCCCCTTACTGCAGGATGTAGTGCACGACACCCCATTGGCACGGCTGCATCGGTGTTGGAAAGTTAGATAGGACTGGGCCCTCAATGACTCCCAGGAAGGAGCATCCATACTGTTCTTGGGCATAACGTGTGTGTACAAGTCCCATGGTAGGACCAGCACAGGGCTTGACCCACAGCCCCCCCCCCCAGATCCTGGTGCTGTCCCAGAGGGTGACAACCAAGTCGGTGTCTTATCCACTTATCCAATGCTGGTTGTGACCCTGAGGTTTATTTGAGGGAAGCTAAACATTATGAGAGAAACGAAGTTCTTAACTTCTTGTTTACTTCATAACACTACATCATAGTGCTGGCACCAAAGGGTCATCAAAAACCTACACTGAGGCAAAGCCCTGCACTACTCAGCCCCCCCCCCCAGCTTACTGGCAATGGCAGCACCTTGTGGGTCCTCCAATATTGCCCATCTGTGAGGGCTGAGACATACTAGTCTGGGGCCAACTCAGCCAGGTGGGCCCTCTTGTGAGTGTGGGCCCTTGACCGGTGTCCAACCTGACTAACATTACCCCTGAATGCAGAGAAAGGGCATCCTTGTAGGGGAGAATCAGCCGGGTACAAAGTGGTGTTTAACCCTTTCCCTACCTGCTGATTGTCCTCCGCTCCCATCACTCCTTATCTGTTTTGCTCCAGCTTAGCTCTAAAACCAGAAATAAGTCCAATTGGGGGGGGGGATGGGGTTAAGCACAGGAGGGGTTAAGCACCCCTTTCTCCTGCTTGCCATTAATTCCTTGTAAATAGTATAAGTACATGTTATGCATGCCAAAGGTCCCACATTCTGACCCCCCCTGCTGATACTTGGGAGGTCTGCAACCAACTAGTAGACCATACAAAACTACATAGACCAATACTCTGACGTGGGATGAGAGAAACTTTCACACACAAGTTTTCAGTATCGCAAACAAAGGTTTAGAAAGTGCTCCAGAAGTACCATTTCTGATTACGGACACTGACCTCGAACTGGCAGACCCAGGTTTTTGCCATTCCTGATATGTGTGCATTTCCTAGGGTTTGGATACTTAGAGTGACTGGACTAAAGGCACGCTGTGACAAGAACATGATGCCAACTTTTTGCACACTGTGACAAGAACATGATGCCAACTTTTTGCACACTGTGACAAGAACATGATGCCAACTTTTGACAGGGCAAATGATGAATCTGGAGCGGCTGTGCAGTTCTTGAGGCAGACCCAAGAAACATCATCAAACTTCCAGGTGCTAATTGAGCTTGAAACCTATTTTGCTTGGGGCAAATTAGCTATTTACTCAGCTATGGCTTATCAAGAACAATGTGGGGGAGTTGTAGCTTATAAAAAGCCAATGGAGAAAATAAAATTTTCAGTCCTGATACTAACAAGCCTCCACTTTTGTTCCCAGCAACCACTATGAAATGGTCGGTATTGTATCTAGTTCTCATGTTCAATGTCTATGTAAAAGGTAAGGACATTTCATTGTTTTACATTTTTACCATACTTCAGAGAGGCTCTTTGACTCTATTTTTACTTCAGGTGTTGATGCCTATAAAGTACTGTCATTTGTAGGATGAAATGCAAACCCGATCAGTATCATTCACTTTTGTTGTAAAGGAGAGATTCGGTCTGCTTCACATTTGCAGGAAAAGTTCATGGTAAACTATTTAGGCAAAGTATGTTGTCATTTGGTGAGAAAAGCAGGATACAAGTTTTTTTAAAAAATTAATTGAATTAAGCAAGAGTTCACCATAAGCAAAAAAAGTTAGTTTTTGTTTGTTTGTACACTGTGGCTGAGTTGGCTATAGAGATGTTTCTGTCCATTCACAAAATCAGCCAGGATTTGGCTTACAACTGGTTTAAATCAAGCACATTTTGAGGCCATCCAGAGTGAGAACAGGCAAGATGGCCCCAATATATACGACTGTGACATATTAGCCTGTTCATTGTTCTCTAGTTGCCATTTGTATACTGGTATGGGGGAGGAGAAATTGTATCAGAAACTAGGTTGGTGGCTACAAGGACCAGAACCTTCTCAGTGGTGGCACCCATTCTTTATAATTGATGTCATATGCAGTTTGCCAGTTTTCTTTGTTTCAAATGCAACATCAAACCATATTTGGTTGGCAAGGCTCTTGGGCTGTAGTCCTATACACACTTTCCTGGGAGTAATCCCCATTTAACACAATGGGACTTACTTCGAGTAGACACACATAGCATTTGCACAGAGATGTTTTACTTCTGCTGACTTTTTCATAACAGGTTTAAATTTGATGCTGGATTAGAGTTTTAATTGTGATTTTAGATTTATTTTTATTGTATATATTAGATTGTAAACCTGCGGGTTTGACTGTTCTTAACTTTATTTTTGAACAGTGCTTCGTTTTGAAAGCACTTTAGAAATAATGGTTTGTTTTATTATTATCTCAGTGGTGAGGGAAATGCCATTTGCATTTGCAACAAGGCATGCAATTTACATGTACATCAAATCCTGGTTTATATAGCCTGCTTTGCAAACCACGGTTCCTCCTGGGTTTAGATGACACATGAAGCTCTGGTGTAACAAACCAGGATTCCTTCGCCCATGAAGTGAGGAGAAAAGAGAAGCAGGAATGTATATGCTTGGCAATCCTTCAGTTTACATTCCTTTGTTGTCATGAATCAGGAACCAATCATCCACTATTAATTGTGCTGAGTTATACAAAACCCTTGAGAGGCAAGATCATTTTATATAACCAAAGAGCATGGTTACAACAGCAGTATGTTGTTAATTTAGGCTGCAAGAGAAGAGATTCCAGTGAATATCAGGAAGAAATTCTTAACAGTAAGAACAGTTTGACAGTGGAACGTATTATCAAGAGAAGTGGTAGGTTGAGGTTCATTGCTAGAGGTCTTCAAGCAGAGGCTTAAAAGGCACCTTTTTGGAGATGCTCTATAGGGTTCTAGCAGGGGGCTGACTAGATGGCCTTGAAGACCCCTTCCAACTCTATTATTCTATGATTTATCGTTTCTGCTTGTGGCATTCATAACCCCTGGATGATATAGCAACCAGATCCATGTGTATAAAACCTGCTTCTTCAGGGCAGATCTGAAAGCTTCCAACTTATCATTCAGTAAACAAGAGGTTTGTTTCTTGTTAGTGACATCTAGAAATTAAAACCAAAACTTAGCATTAGAATTTTAATGTTTGTGTTTCTGCAGCATTACACAAGACTGATGATGCCAATCCGACAGCAACTCAAGAGGCTAATCAAACGGCTGTGAGGAAGCCTGAGCCAAAAAAAGCAGGTAAGTTTACTTGGTACTGTCCTTCCTCCGGTTCATGCCACCTTAATTAAATGCTGACATCCCGAATTCCAGCATTGTTAGCTCTGTTGGAGCCAAACCTGAAATTTAAATGAAAAATGTCACCTGTGAATATGCAGAGGCTGTTTAGACGGACAGTTGGGGTTTTTGCATTCTTACAAATTAAATCACTTTGTAAATAAGAGATAAAGGATACAAGCATGCGTGTATTTAGGTTGCTTAAATCTCCTAAAAGTCAATGGGATTTAGGAGCACTCCTGTGCACACATACCTAGGAGCAAGTTCAATCCAAAGCAGCAGGAATAATTTCTGAATAAACTTGCATAAAATGGAACTGCATGTAAAGGATGCATAGCCTACACATAGTTAGGGTTTCCAGGTCAGAGATGCATCCAAAAAACCTTAAATTTTCTGAGGTGTGTGGGGCCTAGTGATGTCACAGTTGTTGGTGATGTCAAAAGGCTGGAAACCCTTCAAAAATGGGAGGGGGGGAAATGGCACTGGTGTGGGATCAGCAGTAATGTTGTTAGCTGCCTTGAGTGCCTTCCTTATGGTAGAAAGGTGGGATAAAAATAAGTTTTAAATAAATAATTTTAAATAAATAAATAATGGGTCACTGCCTAGAGGCCACCCTCAAAATGGTGATTGCTACCTATCCACCTGAGAAACAAACAAAAAAGTTGGAGAAATGTTTTAGGCAACCCTAACACATATACCCTAACACATAGGTGGCCAACCCACGGCACGGGTGCCACCTAGTGGCACGCCGACTATTTTGAAGTGGCACGCACTGCTGTTCCTGTTCGAGCTGAGCGCTGAAGTCCCTCTCTCTTTCTTGACCCCAGCGCACCTTTCCAAGCCTGTGCACTAGAGGAGGTCTCTGCACCCCACTGCGCCTTATTCTTGCGCTGTCACTACGCTTTAAATATTTTCATTACCTTAGATTATTTATTTATTTAAAGTGGCACGTTCAACATTATCTACATAAAATGTGGCACATGGCATGCCACGGGTTGGCCACCACTATCCTAACACAAAACTAGTTCAAAAACACTGTTTTTTGGTGCTTCAGTCCTCCACAATATTTCACCCTCCATTCGTACTGTCCTTTGTTTTGCGTATTGCTCTGTAATCACCCTGGTTTAGGGTCTATGACTTGTGTTTATAGAGGTTTGTTTACATATCCAAGAAACGCAACCAACACATTTCTTTTGCAGTTGAAAAGAGAAGCAATGAAGATATTACATCTATTTATGTTTTTAATGTATTCCAAATGGGCCAAATCAAAAAAGGCTGCAGTGTATCCTCATAAAAATACATTTTAAAAAAAGTTTAGAATACTGTCATGAAAATATGCTATATTGTTCTATGATTTAGAAATATGGGATAATTAATGTAGAAAAGGGGCAAGTTCCAGAAGGTGGCACAACTCTCCCCTATTTGCCACAGTAAAAGTCGTGAGGCAGTAAAACAAACTTTTGTTTGCACCACTAAAGCGACATGAGGCGATTGCTAAGCTGACAAGAATGGGTTTGTGAATTCATTATACAGTCTCCTCAGACCTGTTGATGACTTGCTGGAGCACTTCCACATAAAAATGTCACATAGGAAGTGACCTTTTTTCTCTTCTGTGGCATTATATTTTACAGCCTCTGGCACCTCGCTGGCTCACTCTGGGAATAACTTGCCTTATGCTGCATATTTATGCTTTAAATAATATTCTCAATTTATGTCATTGCACAGATAAACCACAGCATGTTCCAGATAGCACGCCACATTACTCCAAAACCGAAGCCGACGATCGTCCAGGTAAAATCAGAATGTTTTGAACAGTCCTGTAAGTAGCCTTAAAATGGACCCACCCAGGGGTGGCATCAGAGGTTGCCCAGGTTGAGCACTGGCTGTGGGCCTGCCTAGCATGCTGAGCCCTAAATCCTCAGTACTGGCAGCAGTGTTGGCACCCAAAATGTCAACAAGAGGCAGGCGGGGGTGCCATAGAGAACGCAGTGGAGGACTTTGCCCCATTAACATGATGTTTATGGCACTGGCACTGATTCACCAAGGGTTACCAAGTTGAATATATCCACAACTCTGAAATTTCTGAGGTAGGGCTTGATAATTGCCAACCATTGAAATATTGCCAACCACTGAAAAATGAGGAATAAAGGTATTGGAGCAGAGCTCAGCGGTGAAGGGGTGGAGCCTACCAGCAGCCCCTAAATGGCCTGAGATTGACCGTTGACACCCATCTATCTGAGGAAAAAAACAAAAAACTGGAGAAACGGGGCCATTGTTGGCATACTACAGCCCAATCCTATCATCGAGCTGTGCTGCCAGAACTTATGTTCCAGCAGTGTAGCATGACTTAAAAAGGTAAAGGTATCCCCTGACAATTAAGTCCAGTCGTGTCCGACTCTAGGGTGTGGTGCTCATCCCCATTTCAAAGCCGAAGAGCCAGCGTTGTTCGAAGACGCCTCCATGGTCATGTGGCTGGCATGACTCTCCTTGCTGCAGCGCGTAGCATGCAGCTGGAACACGGAGCGCTGTTTACCTTCCGGCAAGCGGTACCTTTTTATCTACTCGCATTGACATGCTTTGGAACTGCTAGGTTGGCAGGAGCTGGCCAAGCAACGAGAGCTCACCCCGTCGCGGGAATCGAACTGCCGACCTTTCGATAGACAGCTTATGGTTCAGCGGTTTAACCCGCTGCGCCACCCGCTGGCCTGTAGCACTGCTGGGCCGCTGCTAGAAAAGGCCTTCCTGGATTCCCCAGCGCCAGTAAGTCAGCAGTGGGGGCGGATTGTGGGTGGGAAGGGGGAAAATCAGGGTGTTCTGTGAGAGGAACTGGGGGCAAACGTAGAAATCTAAGAAATGAGTTAAATGTCCAAGAGTACACATGGGACATATATATGTTTTCTTTCCTCTATCTTATTAGGTAAGGCTTCCACATGGGGCAAAGGGATCTACAAGACCTTTGACAATCATATATTCACTTTCAAGTCCGCCTGCAATTTTACATTCTGTCGTCATTGTGTTGAGTCGGGAAGACAGTTCAACATTGAAATGAACCGTAACAAGGAAGGAAGAATTGATCAAATATCTATTGTGATCGATGGCAATGATATCTCAGTGAAAGGTGGCAGAATTGTTGTCAACGGCAAATAGTAAGTGAACCTTTACACAAATGAAAATTATTCAATTGATCGTGCAGCAGGAGATTTTGTTCTAACATTTCACAATCATTTCCTGCACTCTCATTGTACTGAATTATATCAACTGCACACAGGATGTAGTAAGGTGGTTTATTTATTTATTTATTTATTTATTATTATTATTATTAGTAGTAGTAGTAGTAGTAGAATTAGGAGTAGCAGTAGGAGACTCCTGGAGCCTAATCTGGTTCAGCCTCAGCTTCTGTTTGCAAAGCTAGGCCTTAATCCTGGATGACATCAACCAAGAGCAAAAGAATAGGCCCTTCAAGGCAGTATAGATCTCATATCCTTTTCTACTGAGTACCTACAGAGGCAGTGTCAGGACCAGGTTGCAGGGGACCATGGGACAAAACCCTGTACTTGGACCATGTGGCACATGGTCTGCCCTCCCCCTAGTCCCAAGGGGAAAGTTCCACATTTCCAGGGCGAGTGAAGGACACAGTTCCTCAGAGCAGAAAGCAGTCAAGCATTCTCAGGGCAATCTTTCTTTTAATACAAACACAAAAGACAGCCTCCCACCCTGGGGAAAAACTCAAACACAAGGAACAGGTTACTTCACCTTTCCTTTCCTCTGGCGGGGGGGTCCTAAGTATGAATGTCGTCCTAATTAAGAACACTTATCTGGTAGTAAATCTCATTGAAATCAGCGGGCATTCCTGTGGAGTTAACAAGCTTTGAAGAGGTGTGTCACTGTGAAAGCTGCATTTTATAATATTCTCCTAAATGTGAAAAACAAATAATTATTTACAGCGTGCAAGTGCCATTTGACAATAAAATGATCCGTTTAAAGAAATATGGAGACTATACCAAGCTGGAAAGCCGCAGAGGTTTTCTGAAGTTAATGTGGAATGGGGATGATAAACTACTGGTAAGTCTATCACACTTGCCTTCTGCAAAAGGGTCACCAGCACAGCGAAATGGCTTCTAAATCATAACAATCACAGGAAATATCTACATTCCTATATATATAGATATAGAGATATATATCTAGCTTCTTCATTGCAGTTAGTATGCCTGCAAAATAGATAAAAACTGGTGTGTTACCTTTTACTCTTTGTGGGAGCAAAATCATAATACTGGACCATTTTTGTGCTTTTACACATTGATATACAGGTGTCCCCCGCTTAATGACAGATCGTTTAACAACGATACGGATATATGATGGAGGTCCCCAGTAAAAAAGAGCAAAGGATTAAAAAAGACGCGTCTTTTTAAAGCCCCAGCTCATCAGTTGTTTTTTAGATAAGGGCTTTGAAGTTCAGCACTGGGGCTTTAAGCACAGCGCTGAACTTCAAAGCCCATAACTAAAGCCAAACAGCTAATGGGCAAGATAAAAGCTTGGATGTTTAAAACTGGGGCTTTAAGCACAGTCCTTAACTTCAAAGCACAGCAAGACCCGCTTAATGACGCCTTCACTTTATTTTGGGGATTTCAGAATGTATCTCCGTCATTAAGCGGGGGACACCTGTATATTAGGTACAAGATGGATTTATTGCTTATTCATGGAATGGAATTATGGTTTCATGTTTTTGAACTGTAGTTTGCATTAATGCTAAAAGAAAAGTACCATGACTCACAGGTCCATAGTCATTTGGAGGCTGTACTTGTGATCATATGTATCCTTTGCTTGAAAATGCTATCTCAGTGAGTTTCTCTCTTGCTTTTTGTTGCCACAGTCTAGTAATATCTTATCAGGGAAGGTACCGGGAGAAGACAGGCTGATTGAGGGGAATAGTGCCTAGTGGTTAGCGCGCACACACCCCTTCCTGCTCTCTGCTTTCCCTTTGGGGGGGGTCACCAGCCAAATGGGAAAGGAAACTGGTAGTTCTATCCGCTACTACCATCCCAGGCTCCAGAAATCAGGCAGAAGGAGGTTATCTGGGGGGAAAAAAACATCCCTCCCAGGACAGCACAGAAACCCTGGGATTCTTATTAAAAAATAAAATTGCAGTATTGTTCACAAGCAATCAGACGTGATAACCCATAACTGCCACTGCTGATCTGCCATGTTCTGCCACTGCTGATTTGTCATTTTGCTCCAGCCTGCAATGGCATTCATGCTCTTTCACCCTAGTAGCTACATTTCTTTTGGTTGTCAACTAAGATCATGGCATCTGGTCCCATCAATTCCTGGCAAATAGAAGGGGCAGAAATTGAAGCAGTAACAGATTTTACTTTTTTGGGTTCTAAGATCACTGCAGATGGAGACAGCAGCCATGAAATTAAAAAACGCTTACTCCTTGGAAGGAAAGCTATGGCAAACTTAAACAGCATAATAAAAAGCAAAGATATCACCATGCCAACAAAAGTTCGTATAGTAAGGGCGATGGTGTTCCCAGTAGCAATGTATGGTTGCAAGTGTTGGACCATAAAGAAGGCTGAGCGCCGAAGAATAGATGCTTTCGAACTGTGGTGCTGGAGAAGACTCCTGAGAGTCCCTTGGACTGCTAGGAGATCAAATCAGTCAATCCTAAATGAAATCAACCCTGACTGTTCTCTGGAAGGACAAGTACTGAGGCTGAAGCTCAAATATTTTGGCCACCTAATGCGAAGAGAGGACTCTCTGGAGAAGACTCTGATGCTGGGAAAGATTGAAGGCAAAAGGAGAAGGGGAAGGCAAAGGATGAGATGGTTAGACAGCATCACCGATGCAACCAACATGAAAATGAGCAAACTCGGGAAGATAGTGGAGGACAGGAAGGCCTGGCGGGATATGGTTCATGGGATCACGAAGGGTCGGACATGACTTAACGACTGAACAACAACAACAATATATACCCTCCTCCACTCACAGGGGATGCAAGTAATGCTTTTAACTCTCTAGATTCTTCCAGCCGCAAAAGCCTTAGCACATTTGAAAACAAAATTAGCTCCCTAAATGCATATAGCTAGAAATACAGTACCTATTGCTAGCTACTTATATTTTCCCAGGAATCCTGGTCCCTGCACTTACTGGACAGTAAGTATATGTGCCTTCTGTGAACCAACACTAGATATCATGGCAGACCTGGCAGAAATACATGCAAGCATCCCTGTGCTTGAACGTAAATAACCTAGGAAGATGTCATAGAGTTACCTGACTGGAGGAGTGGAACCCATCTGGCCACTCCATCCCACCTCTTTAATTAGACAGACAGCTGCCAAATGGTAGATCACATGCCAATCTAGTAGGAGGCTTGGCTACTCCAGCCATGAAGACATCCAACCCAATCTAAGTCTAGCATATGGCCATCTGACAATGGAGTTTCATATAAAGGACAACGAAAAAGTCCTGCAGGAGCAGGTCCCAACAGGTTTTTAGACTTCTGAGTCAGCACAGATATGGGTGGGGGGTAGAAGTGTCCAAAAATAAGGAAAAATAGGAGAAAAAAATGGAGCATTCATCACATACGTTTATTAGGAATAACTAAATGGATTAATCAATGCATGAATGACAATCCATGTAATAATTTTGCTGTAGAAGGGATAGCATCTGCTTGAATTCCCCTGAACCGCAATGCTGAGGATATAATGATTAAGCATTATAAATCAGGGACACGTTTAACTTAAAGTTAAAATTTCTATTTTGTGTGTGTGTTTTTAAAGCTCACTGTACATAAATCATACGACACTTGTGGCCTTTGTGGAGACATCCATGCTAGTATAGGTAAGTATAGTTAAATAAATGCATTTACCACATATAAAAGAGATACATTAGCAAACAGGTAAGGGATACAAAATCAGTTTGTTCATTTGCTTTCTTCTAAAATATGGATATGAAATATTAGTAAACAACTTTCAACAAATAGTCTACTATAGTATAATCAAAATGTGTAAGTTCGTACATCATAGAATATTTGTGATTAGAAATCCATTTCAACATCTTTTACTACAAACTAGTAATTAAACCTATATAAGAACTCCTTGCACCACAGAACAAACCCTTGTGAAGCTGTCATCTTCACAAGGCCCATTGAACTCAGTGGGGCTTACTTCTGAGTAAACCTTCTAAGGATTGTTCTGTGAATTTGCTTGTTTGTGCGTATACACTAGTGGTTTATAAAGAAAGATCTAGCACTGTGATAGTAAAGTAAAAAGCTACATACTATGGCTTCCATGCAAATGGCACAAGACTTATTTGCTCATTTTTCAAACATGATTTACTTAAAGACATTTAAGATATTTACCTAAACTCATATACCTTTGTGTTAGAGAGACAAATGTAATGTATACAGTTGCCCCAAGGTACTATAAGCCTCTCAACCTCCTAAACTAATCCTGTTATTGTCCACTGTGTTTTGAATGCAAAACACTAGATGAGGCTACATCTGAATCTAAATTCTGGTCTCATATACAGTATATGCAAAAAATGATGCCTCTAATCCAGAGGTTCTCAACCTGTGGTAAGGGTACCCCTAGGGGTACGGAGACCTCTTGCTGGGGGTACTCGAAGCCATGCCCCTTATCTGCCCCATCAGCCTCTAATTAAGTGTTAATTAACATGGATTTTAAATTTTAATTATTTTCAGAGCCCTTCTGTCTCTCTGATTTTGGGCTTATTTTTGTACTTTAGAAAATGTACTTTGGTGGGGTGGGGGAGGGAGGAGCTGATTTTGAGAAGTGTGACTTGGAGAAAAAAGAGATCCTTGTGTGTGTGTGTGTGTGTGTGTGTGTGTGTGTGTGTGTGTGTGCATCTCTCTCTCTCTCACACACACACACACACACACACACACACACGCAAAGAGTTAAATAAGACATTTGTTCACATTTAAAATTGTTTTAGTACTTTTTAACGATTAATTAGCTAATTAATTGATTGATTAATCCAGTTAATTAGCAGGGGGTACTTCAGAAAATTGGACCATGATAGGGGGTACCCGGGACTCCAAAGGTTGAGAACCCCTGCTCTAATCTATTGACAACTGCATTTTACTTTTAACACAGCAAGGATCCGGAGTTAAAAATAATGCAAAATACCACCGTCTCATTTTCTCCCCTTGATGCCATGGCAGAGCATGTCTATTGATCTAGGCAAAACAATAATTGGTTTTTTGGGATATATTGTACAGTGGGCCCTCCGAAGATTAGCCATCTGTGGATTTGACTATTGGCGGATAACCATCCATGGAGGAGGGATCCCACTGGAGGCAGGGGCAGCACCACAGTACCTTATTTAACAGCCGCGTGGGCCCCGCCACCCGCTACTTGCCTCTCACCCCACTTTCTAAGCTTGTAAAATGCCTATAAAAAGAAAAACTGCAATCAGAAGTAACTTCCAGTTGCACACGCAACTGGAAGTCGCTTCTGGTTGCATTTTTTCTTTTTATAGCCATTTTACATGCTTAGAAAATGGCGCAAGAAGAAAGAAGTGGGTGGTGGGCCCACACGGCTGTTAAATAAGGTACTGTGGCACACCACCCCCCACCCCAACCACAACCTGAGCATCCGGATTTTTGCATCCGGACTTGAGCATCCGGATTTTTGCATCCGTGGGTGTTCTTGGAATGGAACCCCCCTGGATACAAAGGACCAACTGTATTTCTGATGTGTCTTCAGCTGAAATGGACACACTTTAGAAAAGTACAATAGAATACTTTGAAGAGCACATATCTGCCACATTCCAAGGCATTTGTTTTCCAGGCAGAGAATGTGTGTTCAAACCACAATTACAGCGCAATCCTGTGTAACTCTTGCACCAGTGTAACAGTAGATCCACCAGTGTAAGTGCACTTATACCAGTGTAACTTGCTGTACGCTGATGGACGCAAAACGGAAACCAGCGTAACCCCTCTCGGACGCCGTGCACACGCAGTTTGGATGCAGGACGGACACCAGCACAACTCCGCCGGTGCAGGGGGCATTCTGGGGGTGTCCGAACACCCCCAGAATGCCCCCTGCACCAGCGGAGTTGCACTGCCGTCTGTCCTGTATCTGAACTGCGTCTGAGAGGGGTTACACTGGTGTCCATCCTGTGTTCATCGAAGTACGGCAAGTTACGCTGGCATAAGTGCACTTACACCAGTGGATCTACTGTTACACCAGTGCAAGAGTTACACAGGATTGCACTGTTAGAATTTTTATCTGCCTTCACCCTTTATTTGAGTAGCCTTTGAACTTGTTAATAAAAATATGTAATATAAATTCCTTTAATATACAGTATTTAACTTGCTGAAAAAGAGCAAGCAAAATATTTGCATGTTCAAATAATGTGCAACATTTTGTGATTCCTGACTGTTTGTTTAATCCCTTAGGCACAGACATCACACAGCTTATTACAGATAGCAAAATCCCAGACAGTACTTGTCCTGAACCTGTTATTGAACAGGGTCGGCATTGTGATGAGGGAAGGAAGGTAAGAAAGAGTTGTATATTCTTTGCAATTTACATCGGAAGTGCTGCTACGTAATCCCATTGGGAAATCTAAAATATTCTCCTAGGATGACAAGTGCCAGATAGGCATTTTAGATGTGTCCTTCTCCCTGTAGTCCTAGGTGTGATAATTCATCATTTCCTTTGCTAATCTCATGATTACCTCCCATGCCAATGTTCCCTCTCCATTGAGGTTATTTACGCTGATGTAGGAAGTACCTATGTAATTTGGGCAACTCACACAATCAGTGTCTTTGAATGGATTTGTTGCAGCAAGCATGCCACAAGCATAACATATGAAACCAGACCTCATTCAACAGCCAATTCAGTCAGTGGAAAAACCCTTGTTGCTTTAGTTCTGTTGAGTGCTAAGTGCTGCTCCAGAGCTACATCATCCACTTACAGCGCAATCCAATGCATGACTACTCAGAAGTAAGTCCTATTGTGGTTCAGGGCTTACTCCCAGGAAAGTGTATATAGGATTGCAGCCTTATTTTGATAGGGCTTGATTTGGGACTTCTGTGCAAGCCCACTGAAAATAATGCACCCCACATCAGCCATTCCGGGTGAGCTGCATCATGAATGAAGAAGTTAATGGACCCCAGCTCTATTGGGCCCTGTTATGCTTGTTAAAGGGGCTTGTGTGTGCACAGGGCTTCCCCCCCACACTCCTCGCCTGGGCCCATCTTTCCTTCCCACAAGCACCACATCACAAGTGGGTGTTTAGACTCAGATGTTTATTCTCTTGCAACACAATACAAAGGGACTGGATGTGAAATTAAACCCATCATTAGTGTTGGTGGGTTTAACTATTCTTTTAAACATAACAACCAGATCAAGGGACCCCACGGATTGGGACCATGGCATGGGGGCAGGAGGGCTTTTACCTTATCGACCACCTTATGGTTCTAATCTGCCCCCCCCCCTTAATGGTTGTTGTTTTCCAAAGAAAATATTCTGTCAGCTTTTTCCATGGCACATAGCAGACACTTGGGCATAGGGATGGGATGGAGACCCTGGGGTAGAACTGTAGCAGAGGGGTCACACCTGTGAATTGGGGTCCACTGACAGGTACATAAGGTCTGCCTTCTTGGCTCAGACCAGTGTTGCTTCTGACAAGGGCCACCCGCCTACCTCTAGGCCAGTGTTTCCCAAATGTTTTCAACCTGCAGCTCCCTTGACCATGGCTCCCCATTACATTATGTTGATGCCTGCCAATTGGCATTGCACTGTTTTCCAAGAGGATTTCGTGGCACTCCGCGGCTCCCCTGGCTAGTTTCCATGGCACCCCTGGGAGCCACGCTTCCCAGTTTGGGAACCACTGCTCTAGGCACTCGGAAGCACTGCTAGGATTACAGAGACTCGAGGGGGCCTGAACCTGATACCTTTTGAGCTGGTCATCTTGCTACAGAGGGCATGAATGATGCTAAAATTGGGAGGAGTCAAGGATGGGGTTTATGGATTTTATTAAGGCCCCCCTACTTTCTTCCTGATAATTTAAGTACTGTTCACAAGCAGGGTGTAGAGGCAAAAGCTTTCTCTAGTTTGTCTGCCAGGGTCTGGCATGCTGAGGAATATTGCTTCTTTACATGGGGATTGCATTTATCTACCATAGCTAAATAGCTACATGATTCCACGTTTCCTCATATTACATTAGAATTAGCAGTAAATTATGACAGGAAATGAGGTAATAAAGAGCATACAGTTTGCATTGGGCAGGAGAAGAGATAGTATACAGGATATTTGAAATGTATCTGGTTCATGAGATGTGTCCAGTTACACAAGATGTTACTGTTTGTTCAGTCATGCAATACAAAATGTCTCTGACTTGATGTTCTCAGACCAAAGGAGCTCTTTGTGTAATGTACTGTTTTTCAGTATTGCAGTAAGGTCATTTCAAAGCACTTCAAAGCATGTCAAAATGTCGGCAACTTGTACAAGGAATATGAAAGGGTGTGCACTGAAGAATACTGCAGAACTGGGAACAGAATGGATGCATGCCCTACATTTTCTGAATTAGCCCAGGAATGTGCAATAAAAGGTTCTGGTCCATATGAAAAATGGAGAAGTGATCCTGATGTCATTTGTGGTATGCCTTCCCGAGTACATCACTGTGTTTCATTCTGGGTACTGCTGATTAGGGGAAAATATCTAGTGTAAGGAGAATAGATCTTCCAGAAGTGTCCATAAGATAATTTCCAAACAATTTCTTGCATGGGTGCCTCATGCTTTGATGTTTTCTGGGGCAGAGTATTCTATAAACATAGATAGATTGTGCAATAGAAATTAATTGAATTGGGCTACCTTTATGCTATGCAGATATTTATAAAATGCATTCATTATTAAGTTTTTTTTAGTGAGTTTTTCAGAACATCAAGTGAGGAACAGGACTGATTTCCTAAGACAGGTGTGCCAAGACGTTCAGTCAGCTTTGGCCACTGTCAAGGAGTGATAACAAGACTGCTGATAGTTTGCTGAGGGTATACAACCTATGTTTGGAAATAGCAACTTGGAATTGCGTGGAGGTTGTGGTGGTGCTCTGAATTTGAACACCATGGTCCCTAATTCAAGCTGTGTAAGGAGGGGCTGTACTTACTGCTGAGTGATGATGAGAATACTCATCATGTGCTCAGAGGCACTCCTCCTTATACGGTATGCTCAAGGGCTTACTCTTGACATTCAAAACCGGTTTCAAGGCATAGCCACCACCAACTGTCCCAGTTTAAATCCTGGCTGGTGTTCTGTTCCTTTACACCCCTTTGAAAGCACTGATTCAGAATCCTTGTATAAGTACAGATGGCTTTTGACAGTTTTCTTAATCTGAAAAAAGTTAGGAGGTGCAGTGCTACTCTTGGGTGGGGGAGAAGAAAACATGTACGTCCAGGGTGTATTAACCCATGGCCGGGCCCCTAGGCTTCAGGTATTTCAGGCCCCTTCCAGTTCTTCAATCAGGTATTTCGGACCCCCTCCAGCACTTCAATCTTCACTCTTGCTATAGAGTGAGTTCCGCTCACTCTATAGAGACTTGTCCCTGCCGGGCCCCTGTCCCTGCGGGGCCCCTAGGCTGAAGCCTAGTCAGCCTAATGGATAATACACCCCTGTGTAGACCTGCAGTATATAACCAGTCATGCACTTCTCTGTATCATAACCTGTGACCAGGGGCAGCCCAAAGGTGAAGCGATTCTTGCAGCGAGGACTGGCAAAAAGACCTGGGATGCTTTTCATCCTGAGTCTGCAGCCACCTCTCAGCAGCCCACTGCAGTCAAAACTGCTTTGATCTGCTTCCTGCTTGGAGGCGAATCAGAGGACAGCAGGCCTACCTCCTACTCTCTTGCCTTTCTCCTTCGTAGTCCCTTTAAACAAAACAGGAAGTGCAGGACATACTTCCTTGTTTTATTTAAATGGACCATGAAGGAGAAAGGTTAAGGGGGTAGGAGGCAGGCTTGCCTCTTACCACACAGTGGAGTCGTGTCGGGTGGCGGATCACCTTCCACCACCCCTGCCTGTGACCATTTAGAATCTTTTCCAGCAAGGAAGACAGAACTGTTCATTAAAAAATAAATAAAATTGAAGGCAAATTTGAGTCTGACACAAACATACAAAATGCAACAAATTACATGTTATTGTTACGTTCTGATCCTAAATTGCCTCCTCTTGTGAGATATTCTACGATGGCACCTATAAAACTGAACTAAGACTGAACTGAGCCAATATTGATTTTCAAGGATTGAAAAATAAACATTCTCCTTGCATTCTCTAAAATCTCAAAAACTTGTATTCCAGCTACACCTACATGTCCAGAATCTGAAATTTACAAAGACTGTGCTCCTCCCAGCCAGGCAACGTGTTCTCTCATGTCTCCTTTCCAAGATGCAGGATGTGTGAGTGGTTGTGTATGCCCAGAAGGTAATGGACAACATACCCAGAATTCATGTACTGGTATCATGATCAGAATGTCAATGGACTAGTTGCTTTTCTCTGGACTTCCTTGTTTTATTTAAAGTACCAAAATATCTATATAAAAAAAAAATTATTTATTGTACCAAATACAATATTTTATTTATTGTACCAAATACAAACAATATTTTATTTATTGTACCAAAATATCTATATAAAAAGTGATAACAGTAAGTCCTTAGTTCTTTCCTGGCACTGAGCATTGCAATATGATTTGGGTGAAGACTGTGACCAAGCTTCATTTCTGCTTCCTTCTAGTAAGCAGTTGGAATCTGCTGCAGCCACTACTTCTCTTAATGAAACAATCGCTTTGAGGATGTATTTGGTGTGGGTGTCACACAGACTTAGAATGTTGCTGCTCAACAGGAAGCCAGTTATGGAAATCAAAGAACCGAAAGTTAGAGCAATGCACAATGCCATTTTCTTAGTAGCCACATAGCCCAGTTGCAGTTATTTGCCCAGTCTTTGTTTCTTTTGCTTTTATCTTTTCCTTTCCCTTGTTCACTCCCTGCCTCCCACTTCTATCTGAAATTTAGGCTGTGAGTGTAACGTGAGGGCGAATTAGTACAGTCCTGTGTACTTCTAATCTAGTTCCTGACCATAAGTCCCAGAAGCGTCGTCGGGGTAGGGGCAGGAGGGCTGTGGGCCCCAAGGTGGTGGGCTCCCGTCCTCTTCGTCTCAGCATGGATCCATCCGTCCTGGTATTGGGCCATCCCGCCTGCCCGGCTCCAAAAAGGAAGCAAAACAGCGTGTGTGTGTGTGTGTGTGCATGGAGCTGCGTGTGCACGCGCAAAACTAATGTCACGCCCGGCGTCACGTAGGGGACATCGCATCGGCGGCCCTCCACGTGGGGGCGTAGTTCCCATAGGATAAGTCCAGTAGGAATTTTGAGGTGGACGAGTTCTCTCTTCAGATCCTGTTAGGGCAGGGGTTCTCAACCGGTGGTATGCGTACCACCAGTGGTACGTTTGAGTACATCTGGTGGTACGCGGCCGGTCTGAACCCCCAAAAACCCCTCTGACGGTGCTCAGAAGCGGAGGTTTCGGAAGCCATGGAGCTCAGGAAAGCACCAGCAAGAGGCTCAGTTGGCGAGTGGAGGTAAAGCGTGTGAGTTTTGCTTGCTGAAAAAGGCCCCCCTGCCCACCCCAAGCCTCTTACCAGCGCTTTCCCGAGCTCTGCAGTGTTGGAAACCTCTGCTCCAGAGCTCCATCAGTGTTCAATACTCAGAAGTGATGGGCAATGACATCATCGTTCATCATCACGTCCAGTGGTACACCGAGGGATCCTGGTGGCAGCGGCGGTGTACCGCTGCTGAGGGGTTGGAAACCCCTGTGTTAGGGCATGCCTAAAGGAAAGGTAAAATCTTGGGTAGACATCTGGCAACCTGGGCACAAGTTTAGTTTTTGTACTTGCAAAAACTATCATACAAGACGATGATGATGCCACAAATGTTTTGTTTCTGTAATAAATGGTATGCAGAGCTCAGTTATCCAAATTCTGCTTATGTTCACCAATCTTTGGTCCCACAGACTTATCAGCATTGATTTCTCTGTCATGTTCATATAAAATATATCAGCTGATATGCTTCTTAATCTTAAAATGCAATAAGTATATCCAATACAGAAGAGAACAGTAGGTTCCTTTTTCTATCACTCTGTACAGACCTTTGTACCTAGAAAGTAAGGAACATAGAAAGCTGCCTTCTGCCAAGTCAAGCCATTGATTCATCTAGATCAGTATTGTCTGGCAATGATTCTCCAAGGGTTTAAACAGGGTTTTTCTCAGGCTTAACTGGAAATGCCATGGGTTGGAACTCAGACCTTATGCTCTGCCACTGAAATTCAGCCTGATGTTGTTTAGGTGCTGTGCCTTGATATTTTAAATTAAATACAAATGGTTTACCATTATTGTCTGTCTTTGTTTTAGGCTATGTGCATGATGATATTGAAGGAAGTGGGAAATGCATTGCAAAATCAAATTGTGCTTGTAAATTTAATGGGAAGGTATATAAACCTGGTGAAGTAAGAAAAAGTACTTGTAATTCACAATGGTAAGTATTCACCATATTTAATTTACAATACATTAAAAGAACTGTATTCTTCATGTGCATTCCTTAGAACCTGTTTCATAAATGGAATATTACTGAATATTTGGCAATGCCAGCACAACAAGGGATATTAAAATGTTTTTTATATTGAATTTTAATTAAATTAACATTCTATGCATGGAGGTGTTATCGGCACCTCACTGCATGTAACTAAAACTGCCATATTACTCTTCTGATGGAGAAGCAGGCATATGCTATGCAAATGATGCACTATTCTAAGCTTCAATACACAGTGGCATGAATTGAAATCAAACTGTAATTCCTCCAGTTTGTGTTAATCAGACTATTTGCCTTTGCCCAGACCAATTCAGTTTTAATAGCCAGACAGAAAAGGCTACCAGCAGGAAAATTCTAGCATAGTTTCAACAAAGTACCTGGACAGCTTCAACGGTCACTGAGCTCTTATTGGAATTTTGCTTAGTTACCTGAGCCACCATGGGATATTTGCACCTGTAAAATCATAACAAAACAGAGTTGTGTGTTAGAACATCAATTTCCAGACACACCAGCCGTGCTCAATTTCTTACACTATACACTCAGATAGTGGAACCATGCTGTTAGGCCCCCAATTCTATTTGAGGCTTTATAGAACATCCACTGAAGTTAAAAATAAGTTCAATTCACCAGAGGCATCCCTGGTACCCAGTGCGCAGGTGCGGAGCCTGGCAAACCGGAAGTAGTATGGTGGTGCATGTCACCACCAATTGCTTCTGGATTGCAAGGATTTGGAGGGGATATGGAGCCAAAGGTGGGCGGGAGGAGGGCCCTTCAGTGAAAAAACAAATACTAGAACAGAGTTCTGCTTGCTGCTCTTTGGCCGCTCCAAGCCTTGTCACAGAAGTGCGGTGCAGGCTTCAGACTTGGGCAGCAATATTGTAAAATCCCACACTGGTGCCACGGCAATACTGTCACCCCCGAGTGGCGGCTGCCCAGGGCGACCCACCCCACCCTTGCTGTGCTACTGCAATTTACTATTCTGAAGTAGAAAAACAATGCTTTTCAGAATGTAACAAATGATAATACAGTATTGCATGCTGTGGAGGCCTGTTTACCAGGAGGAGGAGGAGCTAATGGTGATGGTGGGCCTGCCCTAGACAGATGAGACCTTGGAGCATGGCTTCGTTAGTGGTGACTTTTCCACTTCAGAAATTATAGTGTGAATCAGACATTCACATCATCAAGTGTAAAATCAGTGGGTTCTGTTTGGAGCTGGTAAGGAAATATTTTTCTTGCTGCGGGAGGTGTTTTTGCTGCAAGGGTATACATGAAACAGTTCACCTCAGTCAACCCAAGCTACTCACATATTTCTCTCCTGGATAGATCTGAACATATCTACTACTATTCCAAGGAGAATGTGGTGGGTGGGGTGCCATAGAAATTTTCCTCTAACCTGAAGAAATGCAAAATTAAAAGAGTTGTTGTTGTTGTTGTTATTAACAGTATTTATATACCGCTTTTCAACAAAAAGTTCACAAAGCGGTTTACAGACAAAATCAAATGATGAAATGCTGTTCTGAAAGAAACTAGTCCTTAGTTTTCTGTGCTGTTCTGACAGAAACTAGTCCTTAGATAATACTCTTTCATCACACCAACCTTCAGAACTTCTTCATACAGATTGAGTATCCCTTATCTGGACTGTTTTGGACGGGAAGTTGTCTAGATTTTGGATTTGTCTGGATTTTGGAATATTTGTATAAATATAATGAGATCTTGTGGGTGGGTCCCAAGTCTAAACACAAAATTCATTTATGTCTCATATACACCTTATACACATACCCTGAAGGTAATTTTATACAATATTTTAAAAATAATTTTGTACCCCAGCATGCCTTGCGGTATGCCAGCCAGGTCTTGGAAAAAGTTTTTTTTTTAAAAAAATAAACCATAGCGCCCCCCCCCCCAATGTCTGGATTTTGGAATAGTCTGGATTTCAGATATCCGGATAAGGGGTAATCAACCTGTATAATAAAATGATGTGAAATGGATATAATTTAAATACAGTAAAAATCTATTTAGAATGCATTCAGAAAAGGAGTCTCTCTTGCAAGCTGTTTTGCCTGAACCATCAGAAAAATTAGTCCTAAAGCCAAATAAATAAATAAAATATTAACAAAGACGACCAGCACTCTATATTTGTCAGCTCTAAAATTGTGCTATGTGCTTTTAAAACTCTCACTCAGATGTTTATCTCAGATTAATTTCAGCCATGGTAATTTGCCTTACACAGTTTGTACAAAAGATGCTGACTCAAAACAGGATAATTTACCTCAAGATTAACTGTAAATGTTCTGGTAATGATTCAGCAACACAAGGAAGTCATTATCGGAAGTTCATTTGGGAAGCAAATTCTAGCATTAAGAAGACATGACAGACTTGAATGAAATATATGACAAAATCTTAGATATTTTCGTATAAAAACAGTCTTTTTTTGTATGTTTGATCTTTTCTGCTGCATGTTCTGGGATTGTATTTTATTCTCTTCCTCTGAAACTATCTGAAGCTAAAGATGTGTAAACTCTTGCCTTTCATTACAATAAGCAATCCTTTTTTTCTTTCATAAGCAAACAATGCTTGAAGGTGTTTTAACTAGAAGAGAAATGCATAGAGACCAAGGGCAATATCACCCGACTTCTCTTTCCAGCCCTGAGACTCCCTAATTAAAATGGTGTTTCTCCTGCTTTCGCTGGAGCAGCACAACAGTGATTTCTCATAAAACAGGAACCATGTGACAGATAACACCATGGCAACACTGCTTCTTTCAGTTACCTGCTGTGCCTCATCCGGACCGCAGTGCAGGCAGATGCCAGGCAGATTCACATACAAAGTAGAGATTCTCCATCATCCCAAATGGCATTGATCTATGGAATGGTTTTGCATAGATGGGGTGAAGATTTCTTCATGTTTTAGATTCTCTCCCCCCCCCTTTTTTAAGCTTCGTCAATGGTACTTCTCACACTGCCAAACTCTATGTCATCTCAATCTTTTGATATTCTCCCCTTGTTTCATTTCAATAGCACTTGCCAAGATGCAAAGTGGTCATGCACTGAATCATTATGTCCAGGAACGTGCGCCGTGGAAGGACCTTTCTTCACAACCTTTGATGGCAATTCTTACAGCTACCCCGGAGACTGTCACTATGTAGCGATCCAGGTTATTACCTCTTTGCTTACATAAAGCTTGCTTGCCTCAATAAACACCCTACTTTGTCTCTCCATAAGGAACTCCCGAACTCATGAGTTTCTCAGGTGAATATTTTCCAATCCAAGGCATATTGAAAGTCATTTTCTCATATTGTCTCTTTGCAATATCAAAGGCTGAGGATCAAATAAAAATTTCACTCCTACTCACAACTGAGCCAGGATGGTGTAGTGGTTTGGGAGTCGGACTTAGACCTGGAAGATCCAGGTTCAAATCCCCGCTCAGCCACGAAGCTTCCTGGGTGACCTTGGGCCAGTCACTATCTCTCAGCCCCACCTACCTCACAGGGTTGTTGTGAGGACAAAAGGAGGGGAGGAAATATGTACACCACTCTGAGCTCCTTGGAGGAAGGGCGGTATAAAAATGTGAAAAATAAATAAAATAAACTGTTATAGTCAATATCCCTGGATTTAATCTGATGGGCAGCCCAATCCAGTGGAATGAGCTGAGAAGGCAGCTAGTCTGCACATAGAACTTAACGAAACAGTCACAGATGGTAAAGTTGCTTATTTCTTCCTTATGCTATTGTCTCCATTTCCTGAGAAATCTTTCTGGAATTCAGTCTTCTGCTAGGATATCTAAAGATCTGTTCATGCTTATACAGCCTTCCCCTTCCTCATATGCATGTGCATTTTTCCTCCTTCAACCAGGCATGTTACTGTTTTCAACATCTGTTCTTACTTGCGCCTAAACCCTCATTTGCCTAAACAAATATATTTTTTCTTGTTTCATAGTTCGGACATCAGTTTTAGGATCTCCCCCCCCCCCCAATCTAGAAGCATCAGTCATCCATACTATACATGTAACATATAGTTCAGCCCTGAGCAGTGCAACACGTAGTATGCACCATAGGAAGTCCGTGTGCATGGCTTTCTCTTCCTTTAATAGTTCAGTTCTGGGTTCTGGAACTTATGCAATGTGTGTGTGACTGAGATTTTTTCCTAACTAGGACGAAGATTGGTCTCTGAGTGTGGAACTTCGTCCATGTTTCACGGGTCCAGCTGAGACATGTTTGAAGAGTGTGACTTTGGCTCTTGGCTCGGTAAGTATGAAGCAGTATGTGTAATACAGTAGTTCAAGTTATTAGGACAACTGAACTTATCCTATGCATGTTTACTCAGAAGTTGGTGCCATTGATTTCCGTGGAACTTTCTCCCTAGTAAATATGCATAGAATTCTAGCCTTAGTCGGTTGAATTGACACTCGAACCATTAACTATTTAGAACCAATTAACTAACCACTTCAGAATCAGATTGGGGACAAGCTGAATCAGGAAAGATGTATTTTAATGAGTGGATGGTGAGTTATGGACACATACATTTCTTTTTTGGTTGGTTCTTTTTTGGGTGGGAAAATGGGGGGTTTCTGCTGTATTGTAGAGTACTGTACTTTTCTAAACAAAAAATTCTAACAATGGCTGTTTTCTTGTTTATTACATTGGAAGCGATATACTTTCAGTATCTTTAAAAGGTGTGCATATTGAGGTTTTGTAAAGGGCAAATTTAATTTCATTTAATAAATAAATTGCTTAGGAGTCAAATTAATTGGTAAAGAAACTAAACATTTTCTTTAACCAGTTGACCATCTTACAAACTATGTAATTTCCTTTGCAACTTCCTTGGCTAATGCTGGAAGACCTGAATAACTGAAGCATAAACAATTAAAGCAAAAATGTACATTTTTTATTAATGTAATTTATTAATATGTGGATATTAGTCTGTTTCAGCTGACAGATATGTATTCTATAACAATGGCAGCTTCTACAATGATAAGATAAGGCATCATGATTATTACTCTTCAGGTAAGATAAGGTTCTTTCTTTGCACATAAGATGGTAAGAAGAGAAACTCAAATCCAAATGAATCTGTAGTCATTTTGCTCAAATGTGGCTTTATACAGATACGATCATCATCTTCAAGCATTCATCATCCTACATTGGAGCAGAATTATATTTTGGCCTAAAAGTACAGATCCAGATTGCCCCCACTATGCAACTCTATGCTTCACTGCCAGCAAAAAAGTTTACAAATACAGCAGGTAAGTCAACAAATGGCAGAAATGATTGGCTTTGTGGCTTAACAGCATTGCTTTTCCTAGGGTGTGTGTGTGCGTGCGTGCGTGCGTGCGTGCGTGCGTATGTTTGTGTGTGGTGTGGAGATAGTCAGAACTTTAAGAGTTCTGTTGTCCACTCATTATGGCTGAATATGATCACAACTGCAGATAGAAGTGGGGGTACTTATTGTAACGAGTATCAAACTCTAGTTGGTGTCAGAGGGGTTGTAGTACCCAATTAGGGGCTGGAGTACTGCCGATTAGGGGCTGGAGTATTGTACAAAGTGTAGTGAGTGCAGTGGCGGCCCTGAACATGATAATAGAATCTGAACAATTCTGTTACACATGGTTATACCAGAATGATGATATAGTATATGTGTAAATGTCACTTTTCAGATGAGCAAAGCCAACCTAGAATAGGGAGCACCGAGCACAATCTGAGGAGGACAGAATGATGTGAGATAGATTCTCTCTCAGACAGGAACTAGAACTGAGTTTGCATTTCCTAAGCCTCCCCCTCCATACTTCCGAAACAAGAGTAATGGCATTGGCATTATCTGTTTAGTGCAGGTACATGTCAGTTTCAATCCACAATTAATATGCTTGTTGCGCACTCATCTGTGGTTCAGTAGAAGGTAGTCAGCACAAGTACTAGGTCACCCTGATGATATTCAACACTGGTAGCATCTGATGCAACATTTTTCTGAGGGATATCTATTACCTTTCTGTCCCTGAAGAGCCCCCTCAAAGTGTGGTCTAGCTAAATAGTCCTTTAATGAGCTGGAAGTGCATAGTCCTTCAAGAAAGATAGCACTGAATAGAATTCCTGATTCTGGTAGGGAGTTGGGCTTCCTTTCCCATAGAAGGCTCACCCAGTTTTGTGTTTCTATGATTCTACATAGGAAATATGTAGGCTTACCAGATCTCCAACTGGGACAGTGTGCTAGACCTTTAGGAGAAGGAATGTGGGCAGGTGCAGCTTGTTAAACCCTTAGAGCACAATCCTAGGCATGTCTACTCAGATGCAGGCCCCACTGAACACAATGCTTCTGAGTAGACATGCCTAGGATTGTGCTCTAAGGTTTAACAAGCTACACTTGCCCACATTCCTTCTCCTAAAGGTCTAGCACACTGTCCCGGTTGGAGATCTGGTAAGCCTAGAAATATGACATAACAATAATACAAGATCTGCTAATCAACAGGGCTCTGTGGTTCATTCAACAACAATGCAGAGGATGATTTTATGTCCAGCCAGCACATCTTGGAGGTGAACTCAGAGGCATTTGTGCAGTCCTGGGAAATGATGACGTGTCCTAAAGTCAGGCATCCTTCATGTACCAGCATAGAAAAAGGTAACAGTTTTAGGAATGTGGCTCTGTCTACATGAAGACAGCTGACTTGTTATGGAGCTGCTCTGACATGTCCAGTGGTCTTGATCTGTATTAGATCTAATGATGTCCCTGAGGCACCTGTCTGTTGTTCTTCCTGGGATTCTTTTCAGCTTGTAGAACCTGAGGATGTGGACAAGATTCTTTGGAGCGTGAGACCATCTGCTTGCCCGCTTGACCCTTGTCCGGCATGGCTGATTAGAGCTGCCCGGGTGGGGCTGGCTGAGTGGACGGGGAGGGTGGTAAATTCATCTCTGAGGGAGGGGGTGGTGCCGCTGTCTTTGAAGCAGGCGGTGGTGCGCCCCCTCCTGAAGAAACCCTCCTTGGATCCTACGATTTTGAACAACTTCCGGCCAGTCTCAAATATCCCGTTTCTGGGCAAGGTGATCGAGCGGGTAGTGGCGTCTCAGCTTCAGAGGGTCTTGGAGGAAGCTGATTATCTGGATCTATTCCAGTCTGGCTTCAGACCAGGGTTCGGGACAGAGACGGCCTTGGTCGCCTTGGTGGATGACCTGCGCCGGGGACTGGACAGGGGGAGTGCGTCCCTGTTGGTCCTGCTGGACCTCTCGGCGGCTTTTGACACCATTGACCATGGTGTCCTTCTGGGTCGGTTGGCTGGGTTGGGGCTTGGAGGCACCGTTCTGAGGTGGTTCCGCTCCTTCCTGGCTGATAGATCCCAGAAGGTGGTGCTGGGGGATGCTTGTTCGGCACCCTTGCCCTTGAGGTGTGGGGTGCCGCAAGGGTCAATTCTATCCCCCATGCTGTTTAATATCTATATGAAGCCGCTGGGAGAGGTCATCCGGGGATTTGGGGTAGGGTGTCATCAGTATGCGGATGACACCCAGCTCTTTCTCTCCTTTCCACCTGACTCCAAGGGGGCGGTCGATGTCCTGAATCGTTGTCTGGAGGCAGTTGGGAGCTGGATGGGGGCTAACAAGCTGAAATTAAATCCTGATAAGACAGAGGTTCTGTTGGTCCAGAAGTCTACGACTCAGGTACTGGATCATCGTCCTGCTCTGAATGGGGTTGTACTCCCTCTGAAGGAGCAGGTCCGCAGCTTGGGGGTTCTCCTGGATGCGCAGCTGCTCCTGGATTCCCAGGTGGCGGCTGTGGCCAGGGGGGCTTTTGCCCAGCTTCGGCTGGTGCGCCAGCTGCGACCGTACCTGGATCGTGCAGACCTGGCCACGGTGACCCATGCCCTAGTGACATCTAGACTAGATTACTGCAATGCGCTCTACGTGGGGCTGCCTTTGAAGACTGTTCGGAAACTGCAACTAGTGCAGAATGCGGCGGCCCGGGTGGTTGCTGGGGCCTGTCGGTTCGACTCAGTCGGACCGTTGCTTCAGCGGCTACACTGGCTGCCGGTTCGTTTCCGGGCACAATTCAAAGTGCTAGTTTTGACTTTTAAAGCCCTTTACGGCTCGGGTCCAGGGTATTTGAGGGACCGCCTCCTTCCTTATAATCCGACTCGTACTCTGAGGTCATCAGGGGGGGCCCTGTTGACCGTGCCGCCACTGACGGAGGTGAGGGGGATGGCGGCGCGGAATAGGGCCTTCTCGGCAGTGGCGCCCCACTTATGGAATTCCCTCCCCCTGGAATTAAGAACGGCTCCCTCCTTAGAGACCTTTCGGCGGGGCCTCAAGACATTTTTATTTAGATCAGCATTTGATGTCTGACATGGTGGGCTGGCTTTTTAACAAATTGCTTTTAACAAATGTGGATGACCCACTGGGGCTGTTTGTTTTAATTGTTTTAATTGTTTTTAATTATTTTAATTCTTGATTTTAAACGTGTTTATGTATTTTAATATTTTTGTTGTAAGCCGCCTTGGTTGCCCTGGTGGGAGAAAGGCGGGGTAAAAATTCTATAAATAAATAAATAAATAAATATAAAAGAGACTATTTCTAACACAATGTTTCTGATTTCCTAATGCCAAGGAGCCTAGGCTTAGGTATCTACTGTATCTTTCAGTGCATGACTGAGCCCTGAAATACATAATGTAACTTATTTATGTGCAATTGTAAATAAACATTGGAATGTATCCTAAGCAAATTAGTCCTGATAAAGAAAGTTAGACATGACCAACAGCCCAATCGTATCCCCCGCCGCTCCATAGCATACAGCTGTGCCAACGGAGTGTGAGCTGCATGTTATGGAAGGGGGAGTGATCAGACAGCCAGTGAGAGGTAAGTTAAAAAAACTCCTGGTGGGTTGCCTGATCCGCCTATGGGTCTCCTTTGGACCCACGTCAGCTATTTTGCAGGCATAAATCCGAGGAGAGGAAGGGGACAGGGCAGGCTGGAAAATTAGGGATAGGATCCTGGTGCATGCTGTTGCCACTGAGACCCACCGCCAGCCCACTTCCTGCCAGCTGCTCTACCCTTCCCCACTCTGAACCACTTGGGGCCTGTCTCCACTGCCACCTTAACTGCTTTGGTGTGGGCTGGGTCTGTTGGTTGCAGGCACACGGAGCTGCCAGCTGTTTGCTCCGGCGGCTCCAACGTGCTCAGCAGTGGCACACCATTTGCAGTGCCGCTGCGGCCCTTACGATGGCAGAATGTGAGTTCTGCCATCATAATAAGGGCCCCAAAGATTGGGCTGTAAGTCTCATTGAAATTAGTGGGACCTATGTTAGTCATGATGACTAACTTGTCTGATTGAGTTCAACTGCGCTTATTACTATCTTCCTTAGTTAGTCTATTGATTTTATTTGCATTTGGGGTATGAAGTATAACATCAAATTTAACAAATCTGAAATGGCTTCTCATTTTCAAGCAGCGAACACTATTGCTCTTCTTTATAACAATTCATCTTCCAAAGTCCACAACCAGTACAATGCAGTTGTAGAGTAGTGGTGGCACCTAGTGACTTGTAAGGCAAATGACAACCATCAGTAGGAAACCATACACACCACATTTTCAGAGATGATTGTAAGGTAGAACCTGATGCTCAAGTGGAAACTTGGTTTGTACAGAGTATTTTCCTATATAACCTCAGTTGCCCTCACATATCTAAGACTTTGGGTCATAGCTTCTAGGTCAAAGGCTTTCAAGAAGGAACTTCTGCTTATTTCTGCCTGTTTGATCTCACCTTGAGTACAAAGATAAAGATCGGATTGTGCCCAATAATTATATACAATACAAAGAATGGAATAGTAAATACAATTCTGTCTGTGGCCAGCTCTGTCCTTGTAAATAGGAACTTTGAAGACCAGAGAGTGAAACCTAGATTTTTACCAACTAGTTTTTAAGTACAGTGGGCCCTCCTTATCCGCGAATTTGCCATCCGCGAATTTGACTATCCGCGGTTGGCCATCTGCAGAGGGAGAGAATCCACTGGGGGTGATGCCACTGTACGTTATTGAAGAGCTGTGCAGGCCTGCCGTGTGCTCCTTCCCTCCGGCGCCACATTGTAATAGTGTAACATGCCTGTTAGAAGGAAAAAAACAAGACCAGAAGCAACTTTATTCTGTCTGTAAAGGTCAAAAACTGCCAGGTTGTAACATTATCATGTTGTAAACTTGAGCACTGCACTGCACTGCACTTTAAAATTCCTTGGTGCAATGAGAGACAAGACAGCTACTGCGTCTATCTCCCATTATTCCCCCCACCTGCTGTGTGGTACAGCTGGAGTCCTTCCCTTTACAGTCAGCCAGAGGAAGAGTCGGATGACAGGACTATGGGATAAATGGGTGAGAGAAGTGTGGCTGCCTGGTGTCCTCCTGCTTTGAGGAGATTAAAAGATACGGCCAGGAGCTCCAACTTGCAGCCTAGCCATATACACTGGCTGTAGAGAGGACTCGTTTATACAATTTGCAATGTATGTAGTATTATTATTAACATGTTTCCAAATCTGCCATACTTTCCAAATACCATGTCATTGTGTTTCATACAGATAATAACATAAGGCTTGATTTTATTAATAATTACAGAAAGATTTGCAAAAGAAAACTGTGCTGTACTCAATGATCCCAATGGAGTGTTTGCTTCTGGTCATTCTACTGTAGACCACAGGAGTTACTATGAGGTATGGAACTACGTATTGATCGCAGCTGAGTGTTAAGAAACAGGCAAAAATGAACATACCGTACTCTAATCCAATTATTTCTTATGGCTTCAAGAACACTAATGAATATTCAGAGCTCCTCCATCCACAAGAGTTGCTCCATTTATTTCACTTGAGAAGCAAGTTAGTGTGCATCTCCCTGTGCGCATGTCCAGTGAAAAAATTGGTTTAGTATATTGATACTGTTGGTTAAGACCAACTCCCAGAGGACCTCTTGTAAAAAGACTCACAGCCCAATCCTATCCTTTCCTTCCCCTGTTGATGCAGCCACGCCACCAGAGCATGTGTGGAGCCACTGGAGCATCCTACGGTGGGGGGGGGGGGGAAGAGTCCCGGAGGTCTCTTCCGGGTAAAGGGAACATTTGTTCCCTTACCCAGAGGTAAGCTTCCGGTGCCTTCCTGGGTCTAGTCAGACCTGCGCCAGCAATTTAGCTGGTGCAAGTCCGAGTAGACCCAGGAAGGCAGATTGAGGCCTGGAAAGGGGATAGGATATTGGCGGAACTGCTGTCGCCAATACTGTCCCCTTCCAGTCTGCAATCTGCCCCCCATTCCACATCGCCACCTCCCTCCTGCCCCCTGCACTGACTTACCAGCGCCGGGGGACATGCAAGGACCACTGGTGGGTTGCCGCCTCTGCTTGCAGCAGTGGCCCAGCTACTCCAAATGACGTATCATACTTTGCGCCAGCCGTAAAGGACCTTACGCTGCCAGAACACTGCATAGGATTGTGGCTTCAGTCAATTCATATTTCAATCAAGTTTTTTCTTGCACAGCAAGAAACTTTGGTTTACATCAAAGATACCCAAGCAATACCCAATATAACCCTCCTTGGAAGTGTCAATCATGTGGAGATCACCCATGTGATGGGGGGGCTAAGAGTGTGATGGTTAGCTCCATACCCATGCCAGTGCTCTCCCTAAACCTCACCCCCCACATTTACAGCGTTTGTCTCCACTTGTGAATGCTGTAATGAGGAAGACATTTCTGGCTCATGGGCAGAAAGTCTGCCTGGCTGCAGTGTTTGTCAATATGGGGGTGAGGGAGGGACTCACATTCTACTGATATATCAAAATTGCATTACAAACTATCAACTCAAGTCACATGAAACTGGATAGGAGCTCTGAACTGCCTGAGCATTGTTGAAGCCTGTTATGTTAATGCATCTTGATCCTATGCATATTTACTTGATAAGTCACTGGAATTGCAGCCTTATGGCACAATGCAGCGATGCAGCAAGGCCGGTGCAGCCTGCGCTGCATCCAGGGCACAAAAAGGCTGCTGGGGAAGTTACTACTCGAATGTACGCCAGCTGTTTTGCTAGTGCATGTCCGAGAGCCCTGTGTAGCGGTGCCTAGGCCCGGGAAGGGGGACAGGATTTCGGCGTAGCCTTCGCCGACGATCCCTCCCCCTCCCCGGGCCCAGCCGACCAATCCCACCCCCTCAGAACACCCCATTCCACCCTCCCCCCCGCCCCTCTGCCGCCCAGCAGGAAACTCACCTTCCCTGTCAGGCACTCCAAAGTATCTGGGGCAGGGAGAGTGGTGCTGGCCTCTTCGCTGGGTGATGCAAACATGTTTGCGATACACGAGACTGGTGGAATGGCGCTCTGCTGGTCTCTGACTCTCAGAGGATTTGGCTGCCCGTGTCCTGACCTAGCAAAACTTTGAGCCTACAAGATATTGAACAAGATCTGGAAGAGACAGACCTGTGACACAAGTCCAGCAACAAGGTTCCACCGTTCTTGGAGCTAGGACTAGGCAGGACCAGGAATAGCCTCAGTGCAAGCTCTCAGGAGCTAAGAAAGTTGCTTGAAGGTGAGCTCAACTGGGAACCTAAATCCTGAAGTGGACCTACTGCCTGCCCAAGCCCTGCCACAGTGGCAAGTTTAGCAAGAATGCTCTGGCTTGTCACCTTGGCACTCCAGCATCACTGAGAGGCCTCTGACTTCATCTTCTGTCTTCTCCACTGGGAGCCTTGGGCATTCGATTTTTGGTGGAGCTAGGAATGAAATCTGAACTCCAGGCTCAGAGGAGCAGTTGGGTGTACATTGTCTTCTTCTAGGTGACCTGACCTACTAAGTGGTCTTCCTTAGACTAGACCCCCAGCAGCCCCAAAGTAAGATAGCATTTTGCTGACCCAACTGTATAGAGTTTGAATCATCTAATTATGCTGTAAATCTCAAAGGTACTTTGTGGGCCTTACCAGTACATTTTACAGTCATTAAATGGCAAAACAATACAGAGATGTTTCAAGAAAAGACTTGAACTTTTTTTTGTCTTGCAGAAATGTCTAAGTTCAACATGTATGTGTGAAAAAGTCAAGGATTGCTTGTGCACAGCATTGGGAAACTATGTCAAAGCATGTGCTAAACATGGAATATATATAACTGGTTGGAGACAGGGTATTTGTGGTAAGATGAGAGATGGATATTTAAGTTTAAAGAAAGTACTTGACTTGGTTTTTGGAGCTGTGCTTGGAAGTCACCAGCTGCAGAGTGTCTTGGGCAAGATTTCACCTTATTCTTTTTGGCTTCGTTAGAGAGAAAGGAGTGTACAGATGTCGTGAAAATGTTGCCAGCACTAGGCCTGTTTAATGTGTCTATAACAGCTTCTGTCTGGTTGATTTGGGAGCTTGGCTACAGCCAATTAGCCTGGAACATTTGGCTAGTATCAAGTAACAGGCACAAGGTGAGAGCTGCAAATTGGTCCATTCTGCAACAAGAAAATAGAGCTCTTGCTGAACAAGTTTTATACCGACTGACAGTCATAGAAGTGAGGGCCAGTTCACATGGCAGGTTCGTGTGACAGCCATGATTGTTTGTTAGTCTGCACTGGCATTTATTATTATTAATAAGAATATTTATGTACCGCCTTTCAACAACAAAGTTCACAAAGCGGTTCACAGAGAAAATCAAATAAATAAATGGTTCCCTCTCTCAAAAGGGCTCACAATCTAAAAAGATAAAGAAGAAACTCCGACAAACATACATGTCTGAGTAAACATAGGATAGAATCCATTAGGAGCATTTGTTGTTGTTGTTGTTCAGTCGTTAAGTCGTGTCCGACCCTTCGTGATCCCATGAACCATATCCTGCCAGGCCTTCCTGTCCTCCACTATCTTCCTGAGTTCGCTCATCTTCATGTTTGTTGCATCGGTGATGCTGTCTAACCATCTCATCCTTGGCCTTCCCCTTCTCCTTTTGCCTTCAATCTTTCCCAGCATCAGAGTCTTCTCCAGAGAGTCCTCTCTTCGCATCAGGTGGCCAAAATATTTGAGTTTCAGCCTTAGTACCTGTCCTTCCAGGGAACAGTCAGGCTTGATTTCATTTAGAATTGACTGATTTGATCTCCTAGCAGTCCAAGGGACTCTCAGGAGTCTTCTCCAGCACCACAGTTCAAAAGCATCTATTAGGAGCATTAGGAGCTGACAAACAGCATTTGGCCCTGCAAAAAAGGTTTTGGGGGTATTTATTAGCTGCTCTTCTGCCAAAGTTCTCAGAAAAACCAACAATAAAAACATATCAAACACAGAACACAAGGCAGGACTGCAGATATAAATTCCAGCATAACATTAGAAAAATGACAACAGAGGCAGACGGAAAAAAACATGACCTTTAGTGCACAAATCCATAGAAATAATAGAAGCAAAACCACTGCCAGAGTTAATTTCTGGGATTAGTGAATCTTGAAAGAATATCATCATCTTCATCAAGTAACCCAGTTTGCTGCAGAAAAATGAACTGGTGCTCAGTGAGAAAGTAAATCAAAAATCAACTTGCTTTTCCAGTCTTCTGCATTCCAAGAAGTTTCATTTCTGCTTGAAACTAGGAACTACCAATTGTTAGTAGGGATGAAGGTTTATATAGCCATTGCTTCTGCGCAAAACAGGTTATACTACACAAGCCCCTCTAAATATTGGTATGTTTTATTTTATGTCTAGATTTAAAAAAACTTTACAGAATAACATTTTACGAACATTTAGTAAGAGGTCTCTCACTTTTTTTTTTTTTTAAGAGCAAGATTGTGAAGCGGGCAGGGTCTTCCAGTATAACGTGAGCGCCTGCAATACTTCTTGCCATTCCTTCTCGGAGAGGGATATGAGTTGTGAAGTGCAAGATACCCTGGTAGATGGATGTGTTTGTCCTGAAGGCCGATATTCAAATAGCAAAGGAATATGTGTTGAGCAAGATCAGTGCGATTGTTACATGGATTATAAGATTCTAAAGGCCGGTCAAATAATTAAACTGGATAATTATACGTGGTATGTATATATGCATATACGCATATGTAATATTGGGCCCAAAACATTTGCTACCAGATAACGCCTGTTAGCCAATTCATATACTACCAGAGCCGCATGGGAGTTGCTTTCCTCTAGTGGTCTCACACCACTCTGATAATATCTATAAAGAGGAACTGCAAGAGTAAGTTTGTTTTCCAGGGACTATTAGCATTTTCTTGGTTGCTATTAACACCAGAAGCCAGCAGACACCAGAACACCTGGCTTGGGATGAGGACAGTTGCCATTTCATCAAGCACAGCCATGTATTTTTATGAAATCCCATGCTGGGCTATGTAAGAGAAGGTGTTTTCAAGCTTATATTATGGTGGTTTCCAAGGCCGACAGTTCAAGATGTATTGTTGTTGTTCTTTTCATTTTGCAGTGTTTGTAGGAGAGGGCGGATACTTTGCCACAATCCTTCTGACTTCACACCTGGTAAGTACTCATGCAACAGAGAGTGAATTTATGTCATGATATAGTAAAGCAGTGATTTTCAAACTGTTGCAAAGTTCCATGAGGGGATAGGATCCTGGTGCAGGTGATGCCTCCCTCCCCACCAGCAAGTCCTATGAGATTGAAAGCCCCCCAGCAGTGGACCTTTGCAGATCCACAAAAGATTTGTAGGGCTGACTTGCACCCTTACTGCTCATCGTGTCAACTTGACTTGGGAAGAAGGGAATTCAGAAAGAGCTGCTGCTCTTTTCTCCTGTGGGTCAAAGAGAGTCTGCTGTATTCCTCTTCTGGCACCAGTGTGGGGTTACTACCCTAGTCCACATATCCTTGTACACTGCAATGCAGGATTGTGCTCAGTCACCTGCGGACCAGAAGATTGGTGCTGAACTGACAGACCTCAGAAGGTAGCATAAGTTTATAAACAGGGTTTGAGTTTGATAAGTTTGAGAACAGAGTATGATCCGCCCGCATCTTACTAGAAGGTTATGTTCCAGAGTGAGCATGTAAAGCTAAAATTGCATATACTCAAAATTTACTTGAACATCCCTTACATCCAAAAATACATACTGTCTCTTTAAAAACTACAAGAAGTACACAGGAACTGAGACTGAGTGAAGGAACAGCAGCTTCGTTGCCTGATCTCAGGTTCACTCACGGGCATGTATTTAGTAAGTGGAATGGCAGGAGAAATCGCTTGCACTATTTAAATTGATGTTAATCTCTGGTTTTTGTTTGTGTGTTCATTTGCTGAGTGTGTATAGTTGAATTCGCACAAGTAAAGTGCATCTAAGAAGCGGGCTAACTGTATTAAAAAAGATAGCTTGAAAAGAGGAAACGCACACACTCAATAATATAATCCAACATTGCCTTCTTCTTCAGTAACATGTCCAGGTGGAGCTGAATTTATCACTTGTTCTGACCCAAAAGCAAAGAGAAGAGTTGACAAAACATGCAGTGCTTTGAACATGCCTTCCTCATCTGTAAGTTGATTGCCCAGGATGTGCCTGAAGGCCCATATGTGTTGTTAAAATATGTGTTGTATGCCTCAGCCTGGCCGGCAATAGGATGGGAAGCAGCCTAAGGGCACAACGTTGTGCCTCTTTGAGGATTCCAGAGTGGGATATAAGTTTAATAAATAAATAATAGGAGGGGGTGCATCTAGATAAACCTCATTGCAGAGACAATGCATTTTTTTCCATTGCGGAGACAATGCAATAAATATATTCAGTGCATTGTGCAAAACCAGCTTACAGTAGGTATGCTAGACACTTTCCATCATTCTGGAGAAAATAACACATTATGTGACACATTATATTCTTAATAACACATTATATTCTTTCCAAACTAACACATTATGTGATATTATATTTAGAGCATGGGTTCTCAGCCAGTGGTACGAGTTCCACCAGTGGTACTTCGGCCAACTGCTGGTGGTACTCGGACCGCTGGAACCCTGCTTTGATGTGGCGCTTTTGGTGGCGTGTTTTTGCTCCCCAGAAGCTCCTGCCTTTGACTGAGCCTCTTGGGAATGCTGAGGAGGGTCCTCCCACCCGCCCAGAGTCTCCTACCTGCATTTTCTGGCCTCTGAAAACCCAGAAGTAACTGGCAATGATGTCATCACCAGTCACTTCTGGTGGTACGTAGTAGGAGAGTGGCGCCGGAGGTGGTACTCGGCCGGGAAGGGGTTGAGAAACCCTGATTTAGAGTTTCCACTCCACTTCATTGGCTGCCACTCATAGGAGATAGAGAAACTCTGAATGTGATGACATCATGCCACACAATATCTAATAAAATATGATATACGGGAGGCACAGGTTGGAGGTGAGGATTAGTGGCAGCCGCGCATTCTCCATAACGCCTTAGCATCTGTGACGGAATAGCACAATCAGGCAGGAGGAAGAAAGGGGAATGTTAAAAAAAGCTGCAGCGGCTCCAGATCATCTCTCCCCACCCAGTCGATGCTTAAGAAGCACCAAGTGGGTAGAGGCAGGTTATCTGGAGCCCCCCCCCCTTCCGTTCCTTTCACTTACTGGTGCTCAGCATGCACTCTTTCTCCTCCATGCTGCTCCTATTTTGAATGAACAGGAGCACAGCATGCTGGGGACCTATTCAAAACGGGAGCAGCATGGAGGAGGGAGGTATGTACCAAAGTCCAGGTAAGTGAAGGGAAATGGGGGTGGGACACCTCTTTCTCCCATTCTTATCAACGGAGGCGCATGTGTGTGTGTGTGTGTGTGCTTTCTCACCCCTCTCTTTATTCACCAGGGTGGGCAGGATGTGCATCCATGCTTCGGGGGTGCAGAATGGGAGGGATTTGAGCAGCAGGGAAGCACGGGCCACACCTGGTCAGAACATTTTCCTTTGGAATAACAGACTCCAAATGGATCCACAGTAGATTTGCAGCAGAATAATCATGACCTTGAGTATCTGCATTTTCTTGACAGGTGGACTTGCCCTGCAGGCGTGGATGCTTTTGTCCAATAGGCACAGTTCGAAACTCTCAGGGCAACTGTATTCCACCATCTCTATGTCCGTGTTCCTATAGCGGTCGGAAATATGAACAAGGAAGTGTAATAAAAGTTGAATGCAATGTCTGGTAACCTTGACTTTTCACCTTATGACTATGACTTTTTAATCGTAACATTTTATGTATGCTTATTTTAAGTGCCTTGAGAAGAAACTTACCACAAATATTGCATTTCTGCTGGTTTGGTATTGTGGTGGGTTTGAGGTCATGTTTTGCTACATTCCTGGCAGCCTTGTTCACTTAGGGCAGGGGTGGCCAACCTTCCACCATTAGGGCCTCTGAGTTCTTAAGAGTTGTGTAGAAGACAGAATCTTGGCAGTTGCAAGTGCTGATGGTGCTGCTAAAGCACCTATGCAACCATTAAAGGGCCAGGAGCATTCATGTTGAAAGGTTGGTCAGCCCTGACTTAGGGCCATGCAGCTGACTGCAAGAATTGCCTCAGGTAGCGGTAGCTCAGAGAGCCCCCACCTCTGTCTACCTCCATCGGTCCTTCTCCTGCTCACTGGATTCCAAAAGGAAGAACAGAGCAGAAGTGGAAGTATGGAGGAGAGGAGAATGATGGCCACTCTCCTCACCTCCACACTTCCTTAGCCACTCCATTCCCATCATCCTCCTGGAGCCTTGAGGAGGAATGGTGAGGGTGCTGGTTGGCACACTACCAGATGAGGGAGCTGCATTGGGCATGTTGCCTCAGCTGGCAGGAGGTCTTGGGCAAGCCATTGTTCTCCTTTGTCTCATATGTGGAATCCTTACTAGTTATTGCTGCATCCCTGCCAAATATAGGAGTGTCTGTTTAATTTGAGTTTATACATCACCATTTTTACAGTTCGTTCTCTCTCTCTCACACACTCACACACACACACACACACACACACACACACACACACACACACACACACACAACTTGGTTACTCTTTGCTCAATGCTTTTATTTCGCTTTTCTTTCTTGACTGACTTTGTTGTGCTATCAATTGTCTCTGTGAGTTCAAACATTATTTTTATGTATCAGAGTGTTTTATTTCTTATGTTTGTTTTTGTGGTATTATTATTATTATTATTATTATTATTATTATTATTATATAGTACCATCAACATGCATGGTGCTTTACACAGATGTGTCCCTACCCCAAGGAGCTTGCAATCCAGATAGTGACACAAGGGAGACAACAGTGGAGGGAAGGGGGATGGAGGCAGAGGAAACGGGGGAGCATATGCGATGCTTTCAGTTTCACAATTCTTTGGTTTTGGTTACTTACAATTTGGTGCCAAAGGTCTGTTTGTTTGTTTGTTTGTTTGTTTGTTTGTTTCAAGGTAAAAAAATCAGTAAAATTCATGTCTAAAAAATTGTTATTATTTTTGACCTAATTGATGGTTGAAAAGAAAGAGCTCTTTCATAAGTCATGGGGGGAGGGGTTTCTGTATGAGAGAAAGAGAGAGAACTGTGTGGGGCCAAAGATTATGTTGTCTTCTTCTAAAAAACCCTTGCCTAGCTGAAGCATTATCCAACCCATCCACGCCTCTACAGATCGGGTTTGCCGAGCGCAACCCACCAGCCATGTTTTGTTGTCTGCCAGGTTCTTGAAAACCATTCCAGTTTTTTGCAGGCTTTTTATCAAGCCTCTCATGGGATTTATCAAGCCCACACACACTACATTCAGCTGTAGAGGCACAAGTTCTGACCTGCCAATCCACACCACAGTTTCTTTTGCCTGCCAAACACAGGAGCAACCAGGGACGAACCTGCGCCCCCCCGGGGGGGCCCAGATTTCACCACCCCCAATAAAAAATGAAAAAAAAATCACCCCCCAGGGTTTTTCAGGGGGTTACGGGGGGTTTTCAGTGGAATCTGCCTGTGTGTATGCTTTCTCCCACTTAGCTTGTGTATCGTGGAGCCGATTTGAAACTTTCCTTAGCCTTTCAGCCTTCCGTTCTGCCAGCGACTGGCAGAACTCCGGAAAAGCGCCCAAGAGGGCGCTCCGTCGTTCTGCGCTTGTGCATGTCTTCACAGTTCGCGCAGGCGCAGAACGATGAAATTTCCAATCGTTCTGCGCCTGCGCGAACTGTGAAGACTTGCGCAAGCGCAGAACGACGGAGCGCCCTGCTGGGCGCTTTTCCGGAGTTCTGCTGGTCGCAGGCAGAACGGAAGGCGGCTGAAAGGCTAAGGGAAGTTCTGAATCGGCTCTGCGATACACAAGCTAAGTGGGAGAAAGCATACACACAGGAAGTAAAAAAAACCCGGAAAAATTGAAAAAGAAACAGAAACAATAGGAGGCCCGCGCCTCCACCCGGAGCCTCAGCGCCTGCCGCCCGGGGGCCCTGGCCCCCCCGCCCCCCACCCTAAGACGTCTCTGGGAGCAACACAAAAAGGTTAGACTATTGCAGCACACTTTGTGTAGCCTGCTTTTGAAAAGTGTTCAGAAATCACAGTTGGTGCAAAATGCTGTAACCAGGCTGCTAGCATGGTCCTTTATTTTGGACCATATTGCTTCAGTCTTGTTTGATTTACAAATACAAGTCAAGGGACATTCCTTCAAACTGAAGCCACTAAAAATTAACAGTTTAAACTAAAATAGCAAAAACATACAAAGTAAAACAGCAAGAACAGTATAACAACAAGAATGCCAAGGCCAGAAAAGCAAGCAGTTCACCCTAGGGACATTCGGGCTGCTGCTGTTTGACGTTCTGTGTTTTTGCTGTTTTAGTTTAAACTCTTACTCTTGGTGGTTGTAATGTGAATTGGGTTGTTTGCTGTTGAGTCTTTTTGGCAAAAGGGTGGCATATAATTTTCTCATCAAATAAATGAATTTGGCTATCCAGCTACCCCTCCCAACACGTATCTTGTTCTGCATCAACTCAGAGATTTTCATGCTATGATTGTGTGATAAATAGAACACAATATAAAGAGCTGAGACTGGGGGTGGAAATGTTCTTGTATTTTTGCCATCAAAAACCACTTTGCTAACTTATGCTGGCACAGATCTGTGTCAATATGTGAGTGGATTCTTTATGAAAATCTCACCTCAGAAAGTATACCTGGATTGGGTCCCCCTATGGGGTAGAATGGTGGGATAGAAATTCAATAATAAATTATTATTATTATTATTATTATTATTATTATTATTATTATTAGTAGTAGTAGTAGTAGTAGTAGTAGTAGTAGTAGTAGTAGTAGTAATACCATCTCTGGACAATGTAAGCTGATTTTAAGATAGTGTTTGATATGCCATTCTGATGACATCTCCTGTCTTCTAGCACATGTGTCCAAGGATCTTGGAAGTGTTCAGAAAACAGATGCCAGAGTTCTTGCCATATCTACGGAGACGGTCAAATTCACACCTTTGATAAAAAGTGGTACAGTTATGATGGTCTCTGTCAGTACGTTCTTGCTGGGGTAAGCTCTGGTGATCCATTGTAGCATTGCGGCCCACTGTGGGGAAGCTTATTTTTAACACCAAAACCTTGGTAGATCTGCTGCCGTAGGAAGGGAAAATGTTCACTCCCAAATCCAGAGAAAAACTTGGCAGCCTTCCTCACCCTACCTTCTGTTTGGATAAGTCCCAAAAGACTGGGGTTCCATCAGCATGAAAACTGGTTGCTAGAGGAGAGATCCAGGAAGTCAATTGACCTGACCCACCCCACTCCTCAGTCCCCACACTTGGCTTGGGAAGTGCTGGCCCTTAGAAAGATAGCTCTTGCCTCTGGACAGACAGAGACCTCCTGACACCTGAGGTAGCAAGTCAAATGCTGCCCCCCACCCCAATCTGAGGATGTGCCTGCTCTTCCCACTCTCTCTAATGTTCTAGCTCAGCACTCTCCTCTACATTTCCTCTTCCTCTGTGCCCTCCTCTTCCTTTTCCAATCCAGTGAGTGGAAAGAGAAGGAGCAGTGGAAGGAGAGTGGTGAGGAGGTAAGGCACTTTTTCGGGAAGGGTGTGTGTGTGCTTGCACGCGCTCTGCAGCAAAGGCAGCGATGGCGGATCAAGGGTGGCGTTAGGTGATGGACCTGATTCGGCTGCCCCTGCTTTGCCCTCTGGAATTGCCCTAAGGAATTAGAAATGTGTGACTGTCTCTATAAGCTCAGTTACATTTGAAAGAAAGAGTCTCGATGTCCTGAAGAAATCCATCCATGGAAAAATCCATTCACAGTGTGAAAGAAGAAATGCAGGGATTCTGCAAGCGAAGACTGGCAGAGATCTTAAGACAGCATGAGTGCAAGACTCTGGCTTTTCTGCCATATGTCTGCATGCCACAACAAAAACAGCGAGTTCATTTTTCCCCTCAGCCAGCCCAGCCGGCTGCTAGTTGTGCACATCCAAGAGAAGCTCTGGGCGTTTTTTTCTGTGATTAGTGCCACTCACTGCCCAATGGCAACCTTGAAAACCAAGGAAATTTCAAAAGGCATAATGGTCAGCTATTCCTTTCAAGCAATTCCTGTTCCTTTGTCCTGTTCCAAGGACAGCTTGGGCAGCACACCAAATGTAGCTCCTTTGAATCCCTGCCCTTATGTTTAGATAGCTAAACAACCTTGTACACTCTATGTTCCAATCTGTTATTTGGTTAGTCTGCTAGTCGTCTGCATGATTTGTAGTCGTGATAAGAAAGCCCATTTGGTCAAAATTGATCTGTGGTTTGGGGAGTACCGTACTGTGCTATGGGGATGGGGAGTGCCCGTACTGTTCACGATGGATCCAGCTCGACTGTTTTGATACAGAAATGTGCACGTGTCTTACTTCTAGGACTATTGTGGTAAGGAAAAAGGGTCATTCAGAATCTTGACAGAGAGTGTCCCATGTTGTGAAGATGGAATTACATGCTCAAGGAAAATCACAGTGGTTTCTGAGGTAGGAGTGCTCATTCAAGCTTTCTGTCAATCATTTGTACAGATATGCAGATTCCAATATCACATATACTGTATATTTTTAATACAATTTCAGAATGGCAGCCTTATTCTGGAAGATGGGAAATTCATGTTTGTAAAAAATACTGGAAGTACTGCATGTGACACAGACGAGCAACTCTACACTGTCCACACTGTTGGACTCTATTTGATAATCAAATACATACATGGAATAACTTTGATTTGGGACAAGAATACAAGAATATCTGTTATAATGGAGCCAAACTGGAGTGTAAGCACATTGTGAACACTTTTTTTTAAATAATGCATTATTCTTTCACATCTTATTCTGTATGTTATGCATAGGAACTCTGTGTTTTCACATGGTAAACCATGTCTTACTGAAATGCATATTTTTGAAGAGCCTTTTTCCAAAGCTATTTCCTTAATCAGTTGTTTTTAAAGGTAGCATAAGAGGAACATAATCGGAAGCCCAATCCGATGCGAACCTCCACCAGTGTAACTTGGCCCCACGCTGTCGCAAATGTGCCGTAAAGCATGTTGCACCGGCGTGGAGGCCAGTGCTGGCAGGCCTCCACCAGTGCAAGAGCAGTGCCCGCCAGAGGCAGGTGAGCTCCGCGCCAGGAGGTGGGGAGGCAGGGGGAGGCAGGGGGAGGACAAAACGGGGGTGGGAAGGGGTGTTCCAGGGCGGGGGAGGGCAGGGGGAGGGAGGAACAGGCCCCGAAGTGGGGCAGGTTTGGCAGAGGAGACCTCTTCCGAATCCTATCCCCCTTCCTGGGCTTGAAAGCCCGACACGGAGCTGCCCGGATTTACACCAGCCATTTAGCTGGCGCACATCCTCTGTGCCATAGAGGCAGCTGGGGCTCAACACAGAGTAAGGGGACAAATGTCCCCTTACCTCGAGGAGGCCTCCAGCCCTGTGCTGGATACAGCAGAGCCTGCCCCAGCGCCACTGCATCCCAGCGCGGGGCTTTGGATAGGATTGGGCTGTCAGGCATTCCTATACACACACTTACCTGGGAGTAAGTCCCATTGAACTCAACAGGGCTTACTTCTGAATATACCTATATAGGATTGAACTGCTGTGAACATCTAATAGGATTCCATGAAGACCCAGAAAAAACAGAGCTCTTTCTCTGAGCAGTGAACATCCCTATCACAATCTGAGCCTATGTCAGACTATACACTTCTGTACACTAGATGGTGGAACACATCATGGGGAATCACTTGGTAGCCTTCATGCTCTGCTTGTAGGTTTCCCAAAGGCATTTGACTGACTGACAACTGTTAGAACAGAATCCTGGGCTAGATGGACTTCTGTGTTATATGTTCTTAATGGTCTTGGGAGAGGACTGTATAATCAAATGTTTCAAGTACAGAAGGGAGTACAGTATTACATAGAATTGTTGATATGAGGCCCATATTACATTTTAATAATGAGGAGGAAAATTTAAAACAGCAACCTCTACATAATGGGCATTTGGCCATACTATGAAGTGATAACCTCACGGCATTGTTCTGTTTGCAATGTAGAGACAAATATGTGGCCTTTGTGGAAATCATAACGACAATCTTCAGGATGAATTTACTACTAGACTAGGGTCACTGGCACTGAAACCGGTGGAGTTTGGCAATAGCTGGAAGACTAACCCCACATGTCCGGATACAATTGTGGAGTCTTTTCCATGTGATGCAAATGCATACTGTAAAGATTGGGCCTTGAGAAAATGTGAAATAATAACAGACTATCGGTTCAGATCCTGCCACAAGAGGGTAAGTATTTTGAGAGAAAGCGTGTTTAATGGGTTTATTCTTCTTCACAAAGTTCCCTATAAGTCTTTGGACAATTCAGACACCGGTCCCATCAATTAAAGCCCTATGTCTAGTGTGGAGTAGACTCAGGCCTTGGAAACTGTGCAAGTGATGTCACATAAGAGCTTTGTCTGTCTGTCTGTCTGTCTGTCTGTCTGTCTCCCTGGTCAGCCCATACCATAAAGAGGAGTTTATCACCATGCAGGTAAATGTCTGATTTGGCTCATAGGCATGCACCTTTATAGTAATAGATGCCCATCTAATGTGTTCTTCTTAGGTTGATCCCACACCATATCACAAGGCTTGTGTTGAGGAAGCTTGTGCATGCACAATGGAAGGGAACTATCTTGGGTTCTGTACTGCTGTATCAATGTATGCAGAAGCATGTGCAGCGGCCGGTGTCTGTGTACAGTGGCGTACTCCAGAACTTTGTCGTAAGTGAAGTGTATTTTGGTGTATTAATTCATGTAAACTGGTGCAGGTAGTAATTATGATCACCCAGTGGAAGCAACCAGTTATCCATGAATCTACTGGGTAATTTTGGGCAAGCCACTATCCCTCAGCCTCATCTCCCATATGTGTACTATATACAGTATATAATGGCCTATAGTGGGTTATTTTAAGGAATGCTGAGTGAAATATTTTGGGCATGTAGGCGCTGTATAAATACTGTACAAACATGTATAACTAACCTGCTTGGTTGCTATTCCATTTTGTATGTTTGTTTGTAGCCAGGGCTGGCCCATCCATGAGGCCAACTGATGTGCTTGCCTTAGGCAGCAGGTTGGCAGGAGGTGCCCACCTCCACCTGTCACATACCTCTACTGTTCCTCCTTCTCCCACTTCCTGGATTGGAAAAAGAAGAGGAAGATGGAGAGGAAGAGGAAGTGTGGAGGAGTTTCTGGGACACTCTGGTCCACCACTCTCCTCTCTTCTCTACTTCTTCGCAATCCTCCTCTTCCTTTTCCAATCCGGGGAGTGGAAGAAGCAGAGACTGGCATGTGACCAGGTAAGATCTGGTGCAAACCGTATCAGGTCACTTCATGGCTGGGCCAGCAATGTCTGGAAGACTGAGACATCAAAATAAAAACTGGTGTGCCTGTTCAAGACAATATTCCATATCTCAAGGAGAAACTCCAGCTTGATCCTAGCACATATTTTCAGTTGAATACAGAAAGGCATAAAATGCAATACAATGCATTGCAAATGCAACATTTTTCAATATGTGTCCCAGCTTGATACCTGCATCTGTTTTCAACGGAACTGGTAGTAGAAATGGGGTAAGGAAGTGCTGTGCTAGTTGCATATAGCAGTATAAGAAACTATAGAGGCATGCGGTGTCTCTATATTTCCTTATCCTTATATACAAATTGCATATAGAGATAAGAAAACATGGAGTCACCATATAACTCTATAGATAGTTGTACAGTCAGTTCTCTTTATATGCCAATTCACTATCTGCAAGGGGCAGAATTGCCACCAATCTCTCCGTAATGGTCTGTTCTCGTTATCTGCGATCTCATCAGGGCCATTGTTCTCTTAGCTTTTTTTTTTAGCAGGTATCCACTTGCTCTGGGAGCAAACTTCCCTGCCTTGCTGCATTTACTGTAAAGGGTAATCTGTCTCTTCTGGAGTCAGTCAGTCAGTCAGTCAGTCAGTCAGTCTCTCTCTCTCTCTCTCTCTCTCTCTCTCTCTCTCTCTCTCTCTCTCTCTCTCTGTTTTCTGTTGAATTCCATTTGCAACACAATGGGAACTGTTTGTGCTCTCTCTGGGCTTCCAAGATATACAAAACCTTTTATATTTGCATAATGTTGTTAGGAGGGGATAATAATTAATTTGCTAGAGTTAGTAATTGTTCCATAACAAAGAGCCAATGTGGTATACTGGATGGTGCCTCCGCTATCACCCAGCCCATAGACTTCAAGGTAAGATTCAGGTTCACAATGTTCATATAGTGCATGGCGAAGAGGGTCCCCCTGGAACCTAACCTAATTTTTCTCATAGGCTCAATGATTCAGTATCTGCTAATTCGGTATCCACTAGGTTTTCCAGGAACCTAACCCTAGAGGATAATGAGAACTTACTGTATATTGCTTAATTACTATTGTTGTTAACAATATTTATATTCACTTTTCAACAAAAAGTAGTTTGCAAAATGGTTGACATAGCTAAATAAATAAATAAATAAATATGTGTGATTTACACGGCATCCCACAGGGTTAGATCTGTCCTGGGTGGGCTCTCATGTGGGTGCCAGCTCTCATAGCCATGCCCAATGAGGCCGCACCTGTAATGCTGACTCTGGCCAAAGGGAACAATGACAAGTGTAGCTGCATTATAGTATTTTATACACAAAGATGATAATTGATTTGGCTGTTGAAATAAAATGGCTGCTCTGACATGATATACAAGCGTAAATCAGCCTATCAACCTATATAAACGAGCATGGTTGAATGAATCCTGCATTCAGTTACTATTGGCTGCAGAATCCCGCATTTTTGTTAGTTATACAGTATTGCTGAGTATCTTCTATTAGTTGTCCAATGACGACAAACCGCATCCAATATTTCCCCCAAACTTTAAGAAAATATTGATTGCTAGGGCAGAAGGGTCTGTTAATATATACTATGCTGATACATTTGTGTTTTAGTTTGTATAAGCAATGTAGTAGGGTAATTTGTAATTATTTTGCTCTATTCCTCTTTGTTTTGTTCATCAGTCTGTTTATGTATGCCAATAAAGGTTTATGTATGTATGTATGTATGTATGTATGTATGTATGTATGTATAACCGAGCAATTTGTTAGAACAATTATGATTACATTACTGTATTTATCAAAAGCATGTCAAAGGTTAGTAAGAATTATAATGTGGAATTAATTCCTGAAATAAATTCATCTTTTAGCTGTCTTCTGTGATTACTACAACGCACCTGGGGAATGCAGCTGGCATTATGAGCCCTGTGGAACATTAACATCCAAAACATGTAAGGATCATGTGATTGGGAGAATTCTTCCCTCCGTCTTGGAAGGTGAGGCATAGCTCAATGTGGTTGATCTCAAATCCTGGTCGCTGGTTGTCATTTACAGGTTCCACTTAGTTGCTTAACTGCAGGGGATTGACTGTGGTTTCAGTGCTGAGTCCACAGCAAGAGTCAGCTCATTTTCCTGATTAGACAGCCTGTGAAGTTATTATTTAAAGCTGTGATAATGGTTGCACATGTTGCCACACAGAAGTTTAAACAGTGATGCTCTTTTCCCCAGGACCTATTTACGGGTTATCGCTTTGATTCTGAAATCAACTCTTGTCCTTGAAATGTAGGTTGTTATGCGAAGTGCCCTGACAGTGCACCTTACCTAGATGAAAATACCATGAAATGCGTTCGTTTGTCAGAATGCACCTGTTTTCACAATGAAGTAATCCTTGCTGGACAAATCATTTATGATAACTGCGGAAGAGTATGGTATGTCTTTTTAATTTCTCACACCACTTACGATGTTCTATTTTAGATTTTTGAAGTAGACAGGCTTGTGAACAGCCACATGACGACTTGCCCATGGGAAATTGCCTCCAGTTGAACAGACAGGGATGTTTTTATAATAAGGAAGAGTTGGTTCTTTTTTCTTGATATGCCAGTGACGTATCAGCAACATCTAATATAGATATACCGGTATATTAGGAGCCAACCTAAGTAGACTTTGGAAGGGCCCAAACTTTGTGCACTTTTTTCCACTAGAGTTGTAAAAGCTTTAGTTCACAGACAACCACTATTCTGAATGACTTAAGGCCACCACCTCGTCTTCTCTTATCACCTCTGCATAAAGTAAGGATGCTTGAAAGGTGACAGAATTAAGCAAAAATATGTTCTTAAAGTTTATTGAAGTTTTTTTGTAACACATTCTTGTGCACCTGCTGGGTAGCATGGTGCTGCCCTCCTTAGGTTTTCTGGTTTTGAACTGACCTGACAGATTATTTCCCTGTTTCTTGGTCATTCCTTACATTTCTGATAAGTTTGAGATTTTTGGTGTTTTTAGTTCAGCCTCAGAGTTTATCAATATGGCATTTTAATTAGTGTCCCATGCCCCTCTTTGAGAATGATGATGTTAATGGAAGCATAGAAATAAAAGCACCATTTGTTCAATGAAATTTTTAAAACAATCATTTGATTATTTTGTCTTCTTTTTCTTCTCTATTTTCTACTTTTTATTTTGGTAAAATATAAACTACTCAAAAGACTGGAATAGGTCTTCCAAAAATAGCCGATTCTTACTGGATGTACATGATCTATGTTTGCTTTTGGGAAAATCTTCCCAGTGACTTCATCTAATGGATGCGCCTTTATTAGCAACATTCTCTATATTGTGTAACTGTAATGTCATGAGGTTTTGAGATTTTTAACATGAGAATATTTTTTTTAAATTTCTTATATAGTGTCTGCAAAGCTGGAGAGCTGGTTTGCTCTGGTGAGTACCCTAGCTGACATGTTTATAGTTCACATGTAATTTAAATTGGTGTAACACAATTTTTGTCACCATCACTAGTCAGGATTCTTTTTGTAATCATGACTGTTGCAGAGTTGCAACACAGGAAGATTTAAAGATTTCCACCTGGAGTTCAGGGAAAGAAGTAGCAACCCTAGAAACCTATTTCACTGAAGAAGTCCTGGAAGGAAACCAAGTATTTGACCCCAATGGTTTCTTTCAAGGACTTTAATGACAGCATAATTAAAGATTTTGAAGTGACATGATTTAAAGCTATTTTGTAAGAAATAGGGAACACGGGTTAGATGCCATGTAAGAAAGTGTATTTAACAGAACACAAAACACACAACGTTTCGTCCACTTTTGTGGACGTCTTCTGGTGTACAGCAGCACCGTGCTAGCAAGATGTAAAATGCGCTGGGTGCCACTGAAGAAGGCTTTAACTGTCAAACAGTAACAGAAGAATGGAATCTTGGCGGTGACATGAAATAACCCTGCAAGAATGTAACTCAGAGGTGCCTGAGGCAGTGCTGTAACTGCTTGGAGTGCTCTTTCTTATGTAATATGGGAAGCCAGATCCCATGTGAGTGTGGGAAGGATTATATAGGCACTACTAAATGCCCGATTGCCACCAGAGTTACAGAGCACGAGAGAGCCACCAGATTGCTTCAAGCAGAACGATCAGCTGTGGCAGACCACGCAAAAAATACAGGTCATACTATTCAATTTGAGAAGACAAAGTGTTTATTCAATGTTTCTGAGAATAGACAAAGATTTAACCATGAAGCAATACAAATAAGCAGACGAAAAAATCAAGATCTCATGAACAGACAACATGAACTGTCTTTCATAGATAAAATCTGGCTTCCCATATTACATAAGAAAGAGCACTCCTAGCAGTTACATCATGGCCTCAGGCACCTCTGAGCTCCATCCTTGCAGGGTTATTTCAGGCCACCACCAAGATTCCATTCTTCTGTTACTGTTGACAGTTAAAGCCTTCTTCAGTGGCACCCAGCGCATTTTACATCTTGCTTGCACGGTGCTGCTGTACACCAGAAGACGTCCACAAAAGTGGACGAAATGTTGTGTGTTTTGTGTTCTGTTAAATACATTTTCTAACATGGCATCTAAACCCGTGTTCCCTATTTCTTACAAAATTGTTGCTGGCCATGAAAGCTATCGCTCTTTATTAAAGCTATTTTGTTGCTAATACAATTATCATAATTAGCTTGACATTGTTCATGTGTGTTTCGCATTTGCCAAGGATAATTTTATTCCTCACTTTTGCCCATTTTCTCCTGGGTTCTTTCGGACTCAGATTTTCATTTTCATTCTTGCCAACAGTATATTTTTATGCATTAAAAATGTGTTGATGCATTTGTCTCCTGCCTTTCTTCCAACTCAGCATGGCTTACACGATGTATTCTCATTTGATCCAGATTTTCCAGGCATTCCAAGAATGGGTGAGGTGCCACGCTTGAAAACAGCAGCAACGACAACAAGCAGAGGGCTTAGTTCTGACACTAGACAAACTGGCAGGACAGGGCTGGATGGAGAAGGTGGAGCAAGTAAATCACGGCAAACTGAAAGTGTCACTGAAGGTACAACAGGCAGCACTGCTGGTTGGAGTGCCGGTGTCACTGAAACTGCAATAGTTGGAAGGTCAAGTGTTGGTTATACAGAGCAACGTGCTAAAGGGTCTCTTAGGACCATCACAGGCATCACCAGCAGCACTCTCAGTTGGACGACTGAAGCTACAGGAGTTGAACGTTCAGCTGAAACTGTGGGACGTTCCACTCCAGAAGAGGTTGAATACACCAGGCAACGTACTGAAAGCTCTCAGGAGACCATTGTAAGCCTCACTGGAAGTAATGGTGCCACTGGAAGGACAGAAAGTGGTGAAGAAAGTCGGCCTTTGCCTACCACAGAAAACTATGTTACAAGTGTTGCTGTGGGAGGAAGTAGTCCAGTCTGGACTACAGGTATTGAAGCTTTGACCAAAAGTACTGGAAGACATGTCACTGAGCACACTGAAGGTATCCCAGAAGAACTGGCTACACCTACTCTAAGCACAACAGGAAAAAGAGCTGAAGGTATAGTACATATTGGTTCAAGTTCAAGTGCAGGAAGTTGCCCTGAAGTCTGGAGGGAAACACGGAAAGTCTCACCAGAAATTCAGGAAGCATTGGTAGATAGCAGTAGAGATGGAGGGTGACCTCTGGAAGGCACTGGAAGAGGTGATACTGGAGACCTTACAGTGTTGTTTTCTGCATATAGTTCTCATTTTAAACAATTTCTGCCCATGGGTGTATATATACACAGCAGAAGTTAAACGTGTACACCTGTGGGCCGTAATGGGTAAGCGTCTTAAAAGAGTACGTTGTTTCAACTGCTTTTTCCTCCTAAATCTTATTTTTCACTTTTATTCTTATTTCTAATGTCCTGGTGATATTTAACACTTCTCATATTATGTTTAAAAAATTAAACTGTATCTGATGTTTCCATCTTAAGTTTGTGTATGACTTGCATGCTGTATATTCCCTTCCCTGTCTGCTCTCTTTTCCCATTCTTCTTTTTCTTATTTTCAGGTGTAAAGCCATTTTTTTCTCTCGTTTTATGCTCATGTATACTAGTTCCCAGTCATATTCTTCATCTTTGTTTTGTTCCACTTTCCACATTGTCACACATTCCATATTTCATCATGCTCTAGCTGGGGATAGATAGATAGATGGATAGATGAAGGGTGGATATAGCATCTAGGCAGGGGGTCTGGCTCAGTTGGTAGAGCGGCCGCCTCATATGCCTGAAGATCTAACATGGCATGAGTCTTGTGTATGACTAAGCATCTCCCCTCGCCCCAGGGAAAGGAACAAATGAAAATATCACATCTTTTTACTGCTTTATTATCTCCTTGGCCACTGATTAAAAATGCCTATTGTTTCCAGGGAATAATTGGGAAGTCGTGGGGAAATCATATTCAAATAATGGTAGTACATTTCCAAATGTGTTACTTGGCCCCTGAGGGAAGGAGAGAGGTGTGGAAGGGAGGGGGACCTACAAGAATCTGACACTTATGCTGGGTGGAGAGTTTTCCTAGAATATACCACCTGACTAGGCCATGTCAGGCCTTTCACAGTTATGAATGGATGTGTTTAGGAGATTTGTGTGCTTGTCTTATCAAACCAATTGATGCATTTAGGAGATTTGGGTGCTTGTCTTATCAAACCACCTAATGTACTGTGTACAATCAGTACATTATTTAGCAATGCACTGTGTCTACCTGTCTTTCAGATGAAAATGGGGTCAGGTACGCAAAAGTAGTTAAAGTTTGTTGATTGTGATTGTTATAATCTGTTACAACTTCTAGCAGTGCTTCCTTAAGTACCATTTACACATTTTCCCTGAAAACTATGGCTAAAGTATGACATTTATATTGTCTTTTTTTCCCCTACACAGAGTGTCCTACAGTACCAGGTATGTTTTCTATATCACAAGCAACATGAAACAAGTACAGTTTTAAAATGCAATATATCAGAGGGTGACAGTGTAGAAAATCTGAATAAAGTATGTTTTTGCAAGGAACATGCTGGCTGGATCATCTCAGGACTGCTTTAGAGGGACAGAACAACAATTCTTGGAAGCCAAGGTTCAAAAACCACTTTAGAGCAGCCATACACAGAAGTTGCTTGCACAGGGCAACTTGTATGCCAGCAAAATCATGCCTTTATCACAAAAACCCGTTTATTACATTTAAGTAACATGAGCATTTTTTTATTATTTTGCCAACCCATTTCAGAAACCAAAAAGCCCTAATTTTCTTTGAGGTATTCTATACAGTGGAACAGTCCTGAGCTCAAGGTCTGTTGGTCAGTTTGCTTCAGCAGTAACCAATGGGCTGTGACAGAAAAAGTGGGGGAATCTCTTCAGTTTGTGGCGTTACTGGATGAAGGGGACCAATTTCTACAGATGTGACTTTTCTTTGTTACTTTATATAGTTCTTGGACCTTTTATAACTGCATGATGAACAGAAGCAGAAGATTCCCATTTCTAGATTAACTTGTTAAGAATGCATTTTTATTTCTATACATTTATTTAAGGAAATTATATCCCGCCTTTTCCTATGCCAAAGGCAAATGCCCAAGGCTGCTAACAACAGATTAAAATACATAATTTAAAATACATAATACATAACAATACTTAAACAAATTTAAAAAACAATAAAAACACTGGGGGGAAAACAGTATGGAGCAGAGACGCAGCATGGCAGAGCATCTTGAGATACAGGAGGCAGACCACAACCCATCACCCAAACGTTAGACGAAACAAAAACGTTTTGAGCCCTCGCCGAAAAGTCATGAGGGAGGGGGTGGTTCTTAGATCCCCTGGCAGGGAGTTCCACAGTTATGGCGCCACAGCAGAGAAGGCTCGCCCACGTGTTGCCACTCCCCTAACTTGCGATAGAGGTGGCACCCGCAGGAGAGCCCCCTTAGATATCTAAGAGAGCGGGCCGGAATGTATGGGAGAAGGCACTCCCTCAGATATCCTGGACCCAAACCATGAAGGGCTTTAAAGGTCATTACCAGCACCTTGAACATACATCATTTATGTACTGCTTTTTAGCAATGTTTCCAAGGTGATGTACAGAATAAAACAGTTAATGTTTTTCAAAAAATAAAATACAAAAGCTAATACAAATACTAGCAAGAGAAGTGAGAGCATTCAACTTCAACAATCTTGTTGGGATAGGAATATTTTCACTTGCTTCTGAAAGGGAAAAATGAACTCCTCTAAGAAAAGTTCCTGGGCTGCCACAGAAAGGCCCTGCTTCTTGGAGAGGGGAACTGGACACCTGTAAAGGACAAAACTTGGAGCAAGGCCTTCTTGGTTGATCTCAACATCCATGGGGGGGGGATTGTATGGGTGAAAGCTTGTCCTTCCAGCATTTTTCAGATTCGTAGATCCAATAAAAGGTATCGCCTCTCTTGCTTTTGTGCAAGTCTTATTTTGTTCTGGGAGAATAACAAAGTCCTTAGTGTATCAGCAACAATATCAGTGCTGCTGAAAACATGCAATATACTCACAGCATCTGAATCCTTATTACAATGAAATCCTCCATTTATTCTTTCAGAATCAAGCTCGTGTCACTTTAAGAACAAATACCACAAGGTGAGCTTCATAAACATATGGAGAGAATTGCAACAGATGAGGTGCTTCACAGTGATAAAATATCATTGCTGGCTCTGTTCTTTGATTCATATATCCTATTCAGCAGGAGTCAGGGATGGGTGGCCCAACCAGACCTGCTTCTTGATGCTGTCCCTAACCCACTACTGGTGCTCCTGCCACCATGTGCTGCCCCCCCACCCCCTGCAGAAGAATCAAACCACTTACCTCGCTCCTTCCCATGCAATCCTTTTCAACAAAACAGGAAATGCATGTCAGGAGCTCCTAGCATGCCCCACACTTTCGGTTTTATTCAAAATGACTGTATAGAAAGAGCAAGCTGAGTGTTTAGGGAAGTGGATCTCAGTGGGGTTTTTTCAAGATGTGGGCAGTGGCAATCGCTTCCCTACCCGTGGATTTTGCTCCTTCCTTGCTCAGGAAGTTCACTTCCTGATTTGCATGAGAAAGAAGAGGGGTGAGTGGGTAGGGAAGTGGATCAGCACTGCTCTGTCTGCAGCAGGCTGGTGGGAGACAGTGGCTACATCATCTACTTCATGGTCCTGGCAAGAATTGGTGTAGCGTAGCTGAATTTCCCTGTTTTGGATCTTGCTTCTGCCATGAACTCAGTTGGTGGCCGCGTCATCCTTTCTGGGTCTATTTGGAATTGTCCTCCGCTCTTCCTGTGTAGTGTTATTCATGTAGTGTTATTCATGTGTAGTGTTATACAAATTACCGTATTGTCCCGAGTATAAGACGCACCTGATTATAAGACACACCCTTAAAGTTTGGTGCTATTAAAAAAAATTTAATTAAATCACTGGCATTATTGCAACAGCCTGATTATAAGACACACCCCTAGTTTAAAAACTTAAATTAGGAGAAAAAAGTGAGTCTTATACTCAGACCAATACGGTATGTATTAAGAATTTAATATAAGGCAATGTTCAGTATTATCATTCAGTGCTGCACATGGACAGATTAAAGTTTGCTTAAACTTTCGCTTAAAGTTGCAGTTTCCAAGAAACTATCGACAAATTTAAGTGAGGACTTGCTGCACTCATTGTAACGTGAAAGATTGCATAGCATTTCACTAACAGGAATATCTCATTTGCTGAAAGTGGTAAAATCAACAATGCTCTGAATAGTTGTCCTGCCAAATCCCCCCTTTCCACCCCCTTTGTGGCTTAGGCCCACTTTGGACTAATTAGTTCCCCTTTTGCACTCACAAGTCTGTCGGTAAGCCAAGTCAGAGTCCACAAGCCAGTCCAGAGTCATTTCACAAAGCCAGGTCAGTCCACCTTCTCCCTTTCCTCCTCTCTGCTACCCAGCACCCTTCCTTCCACCAGGTGCTGCTTTTATCCCTAAGGACCTGATTGCCTCTAGTGGCCACAGCTGTTCAGCATACCTTACTGCTAGAGTCTAGGTTTTTAACCCCTCATTCCCCATATTTGCCAGAGCAAGGGGCCACTGTAGACACCACAAACTATCTCCTTGGGGAAATCTTCCGCATTCTCCAATACAATAGTAAATTTGAATTCTGGTTGCCCAACAAAATAACATTTCCCAATGTTGGCATTTTAAAATACCAAAAATAGAGTAAATATGAATATTAAATTTGTTTAACAAGCTACATGTTAGATACGATATGTTAAAATCATTACATTTGAGCTTATTAAAACTGAAGGTCTCACAACAATCCTGCTATCAACAGAAAAACAATAAAGATAATATTTAAATAAAAACATTTAAATAGTTAAATAGATCAGCATATAGTTTTGCTTGGAGGCGAATCAATATTTCTGCCTTTAATTCTTTCCTAGATTGGAGAAATGTTTAATGACCCGGACAATCCATGCCTCAAGTACACCTGCACCATGGAAGGTTTCACAACAGAAGTTGAAGAATGTCCAGGGCAGAACTGGTGCAGTAACGTATGTTGTGAAACAGGTTCAGAAATGCATGACATGTGATTGGGGACAATGTGGCAGTCATAGGGGAGATTAACTGCAGGGAAATCTCTCCATCCAATGGCTCCTCAGGGGTGAGGGGAAAATGAGAATTTCCTTTCCCTCCAAAGAGATAAGGAGAAGTGGGAGGAACTTGGATTCAGTTTTCTTTCTTCCTATGGCAGCTGTTTGGAGGGGAGGGATTTGGGCTCAGAGATGACATACAAAAAAAGTGCACTGTCTGAGTGCAATTAATTCTCTTTCCCATGCCGCACGGCCCTTCAGATGGCTAGATGGGGCTAATACTAGTTTTTCTTCCAAAGCAAGCATGGGGGGATGGATTTACAGCTCCTTTCCCTCAGCCTCCATAGGTAATCCCTACTCCTGCTCAGGTTTAGTATTTTAGTGCTGCCCTCTGCCACTGAGAGTATTCTTTGGTGGCAAAGGGAAGTGTGCAAGTATGACACTCCATGGCTAGAGCATGCGCTCTTTAAACAACCACTGGTTTCTCTGAGCATGCCTCTCTGCTGTCTCTTCCTTCTTTTCAGTCTTCATAGTCTCTCTCTCTCTAGGCTTACCAGATTTCTGCCCCCCCCAAGGGGGACGGAAGTGACATCACAAGAAGGCGGGTCAAAAACTGATGTCACTTCCGCCGGAAGTGGGCGTGTCCACTGTAAAATAAATACAGTATTTTGCCTTTTTTCCGTGCCTCTGAGCACGTGCAGATTGCCGCCGCTGTTTTTGTCCCAGCCAGCCAGGTGCATTGTAATGTCCAGTGCTGGACGTCACAACGCAGCCAGCTGGCTGGGATGAAAACAGCAGTGGCACTCTGCACGTGCTCAGAGGCACGTGAAAAAGGTAAAATACTGTATTTTATGTTCCTGTGCTAAATACTGTGCTCTTTTATTTGTGTATTTTATTTTATTTGTGTTTGGTGTGTATGTGTGTGTATTGTGTGTGAATTCATTTACCAGTCCCGCCCCGGCCTGCCGGCTGCATCGCGGCCAGCCGGAGCTCTTCTGAGACTGTGCTGCCTGCTGCAGCACGTCTCCGTCCTAATCTTCCTAGTCTCGCGCACCTGCGCAAGACTGGAAGCACTCGGAAGAAGTCCGAGTTCACTCGGACAACTTCGGAGACATTCCAGCCTCGCGCACATGCGCGCTAAGCTGGAACGTCTCGGAAGATGTCCGAGTGAACTTCGGACGTCATCCGAGACATTCCAGCCTCTCGCGCGCATGTGCGCGAAGCTGGAACGTCTCCGAAGTTGTCCGAGTGAACTCGGACTTCTTCCGAGTGCTTCCAGTCTCGCGCAAACGCGCGAGACTAGGAAGATTAGGGATGGAGACGTGCTGCAGCAGGCAGCACAGTCTCAGAAGAGCTCCGGCTGGCCGCGATGCAGCCGGCAGGCCGGGGCGGGACTAAACTACAGTTCGGGGGGGACAAAAGGGGCTTGCCGGGACTTTCCCGGTCATTTCCGGGACGATGGTAAGCCCCTCTCTCTCTCTCTTTCTCCCCCCCCCGTTTGCACCATGGTAGTGCTGCACCCCCCCCCCCCCCGTTTGCACCATGGTAGTGCTGCACCTTCTCATTTACCACCTTCTTTGTTTCCTTCTAGTCTCACTTTGCACTATTCTCTCTTCCATCTGTTATCTCTGTTTTTGTTCATGTCAGAGGTTTTTATGCCTCCCTCATTTTCCTGTGCATGTCATAGCACTTTCTTTTCTCTGCTCTGCCACAATTCTCCCTACATTTCTGTCTCCGTTACCTCTCCTTGTCTCTTTTTTCCACTGCACAGATCTCTCTGCACTCCCATCTCTCAGTCCTCTCCTTTTCCCCCTTCCTTCATTCTCTTTTCTTTTTGTGCTCTGTTTCTGTTCCATCTCTTCTCTGGCCTCCCCACTTCTACGTTATTTCTACTCCTCTCTGATCGAATTTATTGGCAAGCACACAAAAGATTTTCACCACCCCACGAAATGAGGGAGTCTCGGTTGCCAGTGGATCACGCCAGGTGGCTGTTGGTCTGCTGTAGGTTGAGAACATTGGCCCCAATTTCACCGAGCACCTCTGAATGGAAACAGAAGGTGAGCAATGAAGGCACAATGAGGCAGGCATTCTCCCCTCCCCACAGAATGATGAGCTTGGGCAGGACTTCAAAAAAGTTTCAAAAAAAAGTAGAAAGAATCGCAAACAATTGGCATTTCAAGTTTCTGGGGGTGGGGAACCAGCCTGCGGTCCTTATTTTGTGTATTCCTGATAAACTAATAGTTTGTCTCTAACTGGACATTTTTTTCTTAAAAAACAGGAATCCAGAATATATCATCAGGACAAATGCTGCTATGATTGTATGTATATGATACTTATTCTACACAGAGAACAATATGTAATTGGCAGTATATAGGTAGTACAGTGGACCCCCAATATTACGAGGGTAGTCTGTTCCAGAGACACCATTGTATTGTGAAAACATTGTGGCATGAACCCAATAACGCATTGTTTTTTCACACAGTGGACCCTTGCCATCCACAGATTTCACACTTTGGGGATCACACTTTCACATAGATTTGGGGATCTGCGGATGGCAAGGGGACCGAATTTTTTTAAAGGGTTAAAATAGCCTTACTTAGCTTTTCACTGCCCAAAAGGGAATTTGTGCTCCAGAAGCCTCTTGCGGGTTGCATGACTCCCCCCTCTCTTTGCCCAGGATAGCCCCAGAATGCATTGCGCAATGCATTCTGGGGCTAGCCTGGGCAAAGAGAGGGGGGAGTTGCATAACTCAGAAGAGGCTTCCGGAGCACGATTTCCCTTTCTAAAGCCCTGAAAATGGAACAGTTTAACAGTGAAAGGCTAAAGCTATTTTTAACCTTAAATCTGCGGAGTTGGAATTGAAGCCCCACGGATGTGGACCGACTGTAATTTGTTCCAAGATCTCAGAAGTTGACGTTTCTGCCACAGAACAAAGCTATTTCTCTCTCTCTCTAAAATGTGATTTTAAGAGGTGCCTACTGCACTCTTTAGGGGCCACAGTTATCAGTTTGCACGTTGTAAAAATAAAACACTAAATACAAAACTGTATCCTTCCCTTTAACAGCCGCAATGTTAAAAAGGCTGCTGCTGGCTGAGACATTGCCTAGAAGGCTTGTATTTGCACCAGCATTCGCATCGGCTATATTCTTCCCTCCGTACACTCAGCCATGATTTTAAAAATGTTGCTATTGGCTGATATGCTACCAAACACTTGCATTCACATTGCTGATTGGCTTATCTATCACCCACGAGGTTCTGGTGGTGGCAATCGTGTGCCCATCGTAAAGTGAATAATGTATCTTATAGTGAAACGTGTTCTACTATGGAGAGTCCATTGCAGTAGCGTCACTAGGACGCGCGTCACCCTGGGGCACCCTAGTGACGCTACAATATCGGCACGGGGGGGCGACCCAGCTCCCCCCCCCGGGTCGCACTCCAGACGCTCTGAGGCCGGCCCGGGAGCCGGCCTCGGAGCGTCCGACCCCGTCGGCGCGTCCATCCGGGTATTTCCCGGATTTTCGTGCATGCGCAGACCCGTTTTGAGGGCAAAAAGCGCGTCACCCGGGGGCGCCCCCCCGCGGCATGCGGCACCCAGGGGCGCCCCGCCCCCCCGCCACGCTCCAGCGACACCCCTGGTCCATTGTAAAGAGATTTGATCATAAAGTGAACCCATTGTAAAGTGTGGGTCTACTGTATTGGTAGAATATTAATAGTATGTAATGTCTATCATGCCCAGATAAAGGATTGTCCAGAATGTCCTAATTTTGCCATCTTAAAATAGGAAACAGGTAAGCTTATTGGGAGGAGGGTTGCAGAGTTTTTACTTATTCTCATGCAACAGATCCTTCCTGGGGCTGCACTCCAGCTGCCCTTTAAAATCAATGGGATTAAAAGGAAGAGTTAAACCCTTTCTGCCTTTGAAATCAAAAGTTCTCAAGTTTGGCTGGACCATACTGTGTGCTATAAAAACTATAATGAATCGTACAGTACAGCATTGCACAAACTGGTGGGTCACGACCCACCATGCCAGCCAGAAGCAGTTGATATCCCCTTAAGGGGCATGGTGATGTCAGCGATGGCACTTCTGGGGTCCTGCTGCTGCCTCAGAAAAAAGGGATATTTTCACTTGCCAGGGGTTGCTCTGGAGCCCTCTACAGGGCCCCCACGCCCCAGAAGAGCTTGCAATCACATTTGAGAGCTCTTCTGAGGCGTGGGGTGGCCACAACTCCCAGAGTGCTGGTGCGACCTCTGGTTAAGTGGGGGGGGACTTTTTTCCACACTGGCGATGGGACCCCGGAAGTGCCATCCCTGCCGAGTCCACGACAACTTACAGGTTCCCTTAATTGCCTGTAAGAGTTTGAGAACCACTGATCTAGTACATAGAAACCCTTAGCTCGTTTCCTTTCTGCTGCTATATTACAGGTTGGTTACCTGTTATCCGGACATCCAAAATCTAGACTATTCCAAAATCCAGACATTTTGGGGACTATGACTTTAAAAAAAAAAATCCATTACCTGGCTGACATAGCGCAAGGCATGCTGGGGTACAAAATTTAAAATATTGTATAAAATTACCTTCAGGCTATGTGTGTTAGGGGTATATGAGACATAAATGAATTTTGTGTTTAGATATGGGTCTCACCCCCAAGATCTCATTATATTTATGCAAATATTCCAAAATCCAGACAACTTCCCATCCCAAGAAGTCCAGATAAGGGTTACTCAACCTGTACAAACAGCATTACAGATAGTTAAGAATTAAAGGCCCAAATGAACATGGACATTGATTCTCTTTATCTTAGTCTTATTTTCCTAATTTGACATTATGTACAGTATTGTCTATATTATAATACAAAGGAGGATACTTAGACTGAAATCCTATACACTTACCTGGGAGTAAGTTCCATTGAACTCAGTGGAGCTTACTTCTGAGTATACATGCATAGGACTGTGCTGTTAGAGAGCACACAGTTTTGAAAAACGTTTATTCAAAGTCTGCCGCATAAACTGTGGAGTCCATGGGGTTTGATGAGACGAAAAGTTCCAGTTAATAAAGTGTCCTTTTGCATTGTTCAGAGCTTGTTTGGTGTTCCTTCCAGGTGTAAATGTATGCCAGCCAAGTCCTGTGCAGATACAAGTTAATGCAAATGGCTGTAAAGGTTCTGTCACGCTACCAAGGTGTACTGGTGCCTGCAAAAAAGTAATCTTGTAAGTTAATTTATTATCTACACTTTAAACATGGCCCATCCATAACAGGCATTAAACTGGGGAAAGGTGGTGGTAGGTTATGGGGAGTGACTTGACATCATGCAGGGTGTGTGTAGAGATTTTCCAGCCATCTGAATTGCACAGTCACCTTAATCCAGTGCGAAAATGCATGGTGTGTATCTAGATTGTGGTGCTTATCTGGGCTCCACTGAACAATCCAGTTGCATCCATTGATGGGGATGCAAGTTCTCCATTCAAGAGCATCAGCTTGCATGTTTGATTCAGCTTGAGCTGAATTGGGGACAGTCCTTTAACCCTCTTTGGTTTTTCCATCTGGGGTGATGTATACAGAAATGCTGCTGAAAGCATAAAAATCCTACTCCCAGGTTTGACCCTTCAGCCCTGGATTCTGAATTATCGAAATCATTCTGCCTAAATCATTCGGCCACCACTTAACAATTGTGTTCCCCATTTCAGGTTTGACGACGTGGAGCGTGAAGTGGTGGAAAAGTGTGTTTGCTGCAAGGAAAAGGAACATGTGTTCAAAAATGTCACAATTTTCTGCCCTGAAGGAAAATCAGAATTATACAAATACAAGCACCCAGTTTCCTGCAGCTGCCAGGCTTGTGGAGGCCCCTAACAGAATGATAGATTTCAAATAGCTTGTTTCCCCTTTCTCTAAAATGTCTTCAAAAATGTGGTTTTGACATTTGCTCAGTAGTGCTGATTCAAATCACTATTTAAGGTAATATCTGAGTTTCAAGCAAAATTCATAATATTTTGCAATATTGATACAATTCACAAATCAAAACAGGAAAAATAAACACTATTTTGAAATGGCTGTTCTCAGTCATTTATTCATTCAATTTCTATGCCAGCTTTCCACATTAATGTCCTCAAGGTTATGTGATTGGTGACCGCTCTACCATGCTCAACTAAACAAGTGCACCCTTTTTCCTTTGCTGTGGCCTATGTGCCCTGATTTACAGCGCAATCCTAACCTACTTTCCAGCGCCAGTGTAGCCGTGCCAACAGGGTGCACACTGCATTTTGCAGTGTAGGGGCAGTCATGGAGGCCTCTTCGAGGTGAGGGAACATTTGTTCCCTTACCTCGGGGCTGCAGTGTGGCTGCACCAGTGCTGGAAAATTGGTTAGTATTGAACTGTTAATCACATCATCTGGGATGGATGAAACTTTGGATTCTGACAACATTTTCATTTAGTAGACCAACCAATTCTTGATAAAATATTGCACTTTGTAGTAATGGTACCTTTCATTTGACAACACACAACCCATTTTTGGTCCCGGGAGGGGCGGGATCAATGGCGGGTCACTTTATTTATCTATTGGGGTTGTGGCACAAAAAAAGGGTGAAGACTACTGCACTAGAGCACATTGTACAATACAATTTAAGATGGCAGTGCCCAGAGGGTGTATTCTTGTAGAACATTTGGGCCGCCCAGCTGTGACAAATGTTAAGATGATGGGATAACAATCTAATGGCGATAATGCAAATGTAATTCATCCCTATTTCACTGAGTGGGGAGATGTTCACCCTTCCTACATGGCATATAAACATCCTAGGAGAAACCTTCCCTTTAAGAGAACCGTGGGTGAGCACTAGCTCCTATGTTATGCCCTAGATCAGTGTTTCTCAAACTGCTCCGCAGAACCCTCCGCGAGACCCCTTCAGGGGTTCCATGGGCACAGTGCCAAAAGCCCTGCCAGGAGCTCTTACATTTGATCCGGTGGGCAGTGGGATGGAAAGGACCGTCTTGCATGCACCAGCTCAGAGCTGTTTTCCTGCTCCCGCCTTCTTTTGGGTCCAAGCAAAGGGGGAAGGAATGTTGCAAAAGAGGGAAGGCAGGCGCTGCCGCCAGTTACATGAGTGACAGGGAAAGAAAATCTTCCCAGCAAGGAGTGTGGCTTTTCCCTCTGAGCAGGAACCAATAAAACTACTCGCAAGCACCCACCGAGTCAGCCCCACAAGTACTAGAATCCCGCCCTCCTTCAATGCCTCGGTAGGGCAGGAGGGATCCTTTGAGGCTTCAGTCATCTTCACAAACAGTTGAGGCTGCAGTCGAGGCGTGCTTACTCGGAAGCAAGTCCCGTAGCAAGTAGCTTACATGTAAATCCTGCAGTTTGTTCTGCAAGCCTGCTCATCCCAGGCTAGTAAACCAGACATTAAATACAGGGGCAATATATTAGTATTCTCAATTCCTCCCCTCCTAACGACCCCTAGCATGAAATTTGCTTTCTACACTGCTGCACATTGGGTAATGTTTTCATTGAGCTTTTGACCATGACCCCAAGATCTCTTTCCTGGTTTGTCATAGAAAGCTCAAACCCCAAATCGGTGTATATGAGAAGTTGGAGTTTTTTGGCCCAGTGGGCATCACCTTACTCTTATCAACTTTGAACTGCTTTTGCTATTTGGTTGCCTTCACAACCAAAGTGCTTCACAACCAGCACTTCACAATCTGGTTTGGTTTTTACCAACTTGAATAGTTTGGTGTCACCTACAAACTTGGCCACCTTGCTGTTTACCCCTAACTCCAGATAACTTATGGTTAGAAAGCACTGGTTCAGAGACAGATCCTTGAGGGACCCAACTCTTACTTCCCTCCACAGTGAAAATTACCCATTTACTCCTACTCCCTGCTTCCTGTTCTTTAACTAGTTACCAATCCATAAAAGGACCTGTTCTCTAAGTTTATGCAAAAACCTTTGATGAAGGACTTTGTGAAAAGCATTTTGAAATTCTAAGTACTGTATACACAATGTCAAGTGGATCATCTCTATCCCACAAGACTGTTGACATTCTCAAAGAACTCTAGAAGGTTAGTGAGGCAGGACTTACCATGGCAGAAACCATGCTGATTCTTAATCAGCAAGGCTCATTCTTCTAGGTGCTTCATAATTTTATCTTTATGCCACTGAGTTACCTGGAACAGAAATTAAGCTAACAGGACTGTAATTTCCTGGATTATTTTTAAAATTGTTATTAGATTGCCTACCTTTCAGTCCAATGGCACAGAGGCTGACATAAAGGACAGGTTACATCTTTTTATGAGATCAGCAATTTCACAACTGAATTCCTTAGTAACTCTTGGGTGATGCTATCTGGACCCAGTGATCTGTTAATGCTTAATTTGTCAATATGCTCTAGAACTTCATACCTTGACACTTCTATTTGAGTCATTTGTAATTGTCTTTCAAAGTAAATTCTGCCATCCAGATGATAGCCAATTTCCCTGAGAGGGCTGCAGTGAAGGAAACAGAATCCCTAGGCAAAAACAAAGGCTGGAATCGCATGACTCAATTTAATTGATTGCTGGGAAATTGTTCACCCTGAAATACTGTATATACTCGTCTATAAGTCAATCTCGTAGATACGTCGAGGGCAGGTTTTGAACCAAAAATCATGAAATTTTCTATGGCCCATGGATAAGTCTAGAGTAAAACTTAGGTATGGACAGTCACACACGTCATATTGTTACGTAAGAACTCTATAGTCCACACTGGCCAGCTATTTCTTATTCCCTTGTCCAGGCCCCCCACCCTTTCTGGGTCTCCACCTCCCTCCGCATCCATAACTCCACTCTGCTTGGGCTGCCCACTGCTCCCTTGTTGATCTAATTGCGGGATGGGCATGGCCCACCTGGTCACAGATCTGCATTCAGCCCCTCGCATCAGATCTGCATTCAGCCCCTCCTCTGCTGCTGGGGAGGGCGGGACCTCTGCATTGAGGAGCGTGGCCGCACCAGAAAGCAGTGGACCTTCCTCTCACCTTAGGCTCCACAGCAGGCCTATGCGGCGGCCTCCCGCAGCCTTGTGCTGGGTGTGCTTGCCAGCCAGGCTCTTGCTGGACTGCAAGGTAAGTCCAATGCCAGACAGTATGAAACAAATGGTGTAATAATTGTAAGCTCGTCCTTATTCATTGACCAACATGGATAAGTCTTTCAGAGTAAATTTTAACACTTATACACGAGTATATACAGTATTATAACACTGGTCAACACATTTTTTCTAGCATAAGGGATTCCAATGGTTTTAAGGTAATTTTGGGGTGCCGATTCCAAATCTGGCATCAGTTTTTGTCTATCACACCAGGGTTTTGAGATATCAAATATTGCATTTAATAAAATCAATGAAAAACAGCAAATTTATGCTCATCGTATCATTGATGTCATACTTTAAAGTAGGCAAGATAAACCTTCTTGACAAAAGGTATTGATGTTGCGCCTTTAATCCTGCAAAGTGCACAGATGTAGCAGAAGATATCTGGGTCATTACTGCATTTCCTTCTTTCGGTGTAGCCCAGGGATTCTCAACCTTTGGAGGCCCGGGTACCCCCTTATCACAGTCCAATTTTCTGAAGTACCCCCTGCAAATTAACTGCTAATTAATTGGATCAATCAATTAATTAGGCAATTAATCGTTAAGTAAAAAAGTACTATAACAATTTAGTAAAAGAGAGAGAGAGATACATATGCAAGGATCTCTGCAAGTCACACTTCTGTGACTTATTTCTGCAAGTCACACTTCCCAAAATCAGCTCCTCCCTCCCCCACCCCACCAAAGTACATTTTCCAAAGTACAAAAATAAGCCCCAAACCAAAATCAGAGACAGAAGGGCTCCGAAAATTACAATTTTAAATCCATGTTAATTAACACTTAATTAGCTGCTGATGGGGCAGATAAGGGGAAGGGCTTGGCGTACCCCCAGCAAGAGGTCCGCGTACCCCTAGGGGTACCCGTACCACAGGTTGAGAACCCCTGTTGTAGCCATTGTTAGATCACGCCCTGCAGAAGGAAAATATTAAATAAATGTGGATATCTACAGAAAATGGTATTATAAACACACTATCCTAAAAATACAGCACCATATTTTAACACTAAAGCCATCACTGACTCGCAACAACTTGCAATCATAAGTGACAAAGAGTTAATTTCGGGTAAAATCAATGAAAATGGGGTATGCTGATAGCATAAAAATGAGATGTGATACAGCAAATCTGAGATCAGATTTGGAATCAGCACCCTGAAATTAGTCCAAAACAGCTGCAAAAGTCCAGGCCAGAAAAAAATTTTTCCCCGTAGACCAGTGTAATCTGGGCATCTCACAGACTGCCACTTTCTTGCACACTCACAGCAGGCAATATAGGAGTTGCTGCTTATATAAAATGTTTTAGTCAGTTGATGAATACGTAAGCTACTTTTTATACACACAACTACGTTCCTAAGGAGTCTAAATACTTTAGTTTAGAATATTGTTTCAAAGTGCAGCTATAAGGAAAATAATTTTACCCACTGCTTCTTCACAGCCACCCAGAAACCCCCATTATCCAAACATCTGTTAGCTAAATGGTCCTATTACCCGAATTCTCTACATGGCAACCCCATTTTTCAGAGCATTTTGGATACCACCAAATGGGAACTGGCTCACTGTTTGCTTAATAAAGAGGAAACAAAGTATACTGCTCTACTAGGAAGGCAACAAAAGTCCTTTATTGTGTGCTCCAGTCTGCAACAAAAGTCCTCCAGTCTGTGCTTTGCCCTGTTTGAATGCCAATATATAACACACTGCATTGCTAGATTGCTACTGAAAACTTCCACCCAGCTGCTCTGCTTTCTTGCGGTTGCTTTACAATTTTTTTTTTGTCCTGCCCGTCTGTCACTTTGCATATTACAGACATATATGTAAAAACAGGTTGCTAAGAACTTCTGCCCACCAGTGTATGAATCCAGAGAGTCAAAGAAGTCTCCTGGAGATGGGCAAGAAAACCACAAGAAGTCCGACCACGGGCTTCGTCTTGCAGGAAAACAGAACCACTTGGGGAGGGCAGAGCTGCTTTCATGAAACTAGAGAAGAGCTAAAGGAGCTGCTTTTCAGACAATCAGTATTCCACAACCAGTACGTTTTGTTTTAATCAGCTTTATATATATATATATATATACACACACAGATGTGAATACTGTGAAACAAAGTAAAAGCTGTTTACCCAAAAAGTTATCAAATTACTTTCACATTGTTGTGTTGTCCCTTCAAAAAAACTGTGACCAAAGCTATAACATTCTTTAGAGAAGAGGACAGGGCCCAACTTATCCTGTGTGTCCCAATACATTTTTTTTATTCCACACCTTCATTTTGGAAATGTGAGGTCACAAGGGGCAACGTTTCCATTCTCCAGCAAGTAAGCCACCCCAATGTGGTCTGGCCGATATCGCTGGGCACTATTAGGATGAGTGGCCATCAGTCACCAACAGTAATGCGAGCACACTGGACCAATGTTTAGGACTGTCCCGAGAATGAGGCTCCTAAATTATTGAAGGACAAAACACGGCATTGGTCCCATTTCCTAATTGGACAGCATTGCTGGTCTTCAATCTTGCTTTTCATCTCCACTCAGTCATGAACTCACCATGCGGCCTCTTAACCCACCCCACTATTGGTCATAGGGGCTCGAGAAGACATGGTGTTTGCCACAGGAATGCTGCCAAGCACTATCCCCATCCCCCACCCCCAAATTGCAACCGATCCCTCACTCACCATAACTCGGGAAGGCTCTTCAGGCAGATCATTATTTTGTGATTCGATGTGCCCCATTCTCCACGTTTATGACACCCACAAGGAAAGTACGGCAACACAGTACATGGTAGCCCTGATCTATGCAGGAAGTACTTCCAAGCGTTATGACGGAGAGAAGGATCAGGCACAAGAGGGAGCATTACTATGGCAAATGCCACATGAGCTCTGGATCCTACTCTTGGAGTAAAACCATTGTATCATTATTTTGTACCATTTTTAATGTGTTAAAGACTCTGTAACAACTCTTTTCTTATTCATCCTCATAACCAACCTGTGAAAGAATTTTTTTCCCATTTTAGAGATATGCAAACTCACCATGAGACATTAGTTTTGCCCTAGACTACCTAGCATGTTCATGGCTGACCAGGCTTTGAATTCAGGTGCAACATTGTTTATCAGACCACCAGTCATTTGCTGAGCAGCATATGCTTCAGGAAGCGACCTCAGGACACATGACTTAAGTTTCCACTCACTGGAGATTCCTTTACAAGTTATGGCCCGCTGAAAATGGCCTCTACCAAGTAGCTAGCACTGCCTGGCGTTTGAAAACACTTTCTTTGTTGTTTGGACTAATCATAAAAAGGCCCCACACCTGCACCACATAATTATGGTCCCCATTTTGGCTTATAAAAACTATCATAGAAACAGGCTTTCAGAAGCAGTTACAGGACACTCCCCCCCCACACACACACACACAGGAGGCCATAATGTTTGAACTGGCCCTCAGTCATTCTGAAATCATAATTTCTGCACCAGCCAATTCTTCACCATACCTTCATTTTCATTGCCATTTAAATCTTCCCTACTTCATTCTTGTGGCCTTCCCTCCACTCAGCCTGCCCATCGAACATAGATGAGCCCTTTGGGCAAGGACTGTGTCCATTTTCCATTCAAAAGCAAGTGCTGGTACTCATTAAGTGCAGAACTTTACAACATTTGTATCTTAGTGTCTTCCTTACTGTTGACAGCATGTTGAAGAACAGACAAGTGGCTCTGCATGAGGATATCCCATACATGTTGAATAAATTCAATAGAAATTACATGCACATTTTGATGTGTATCCCATCAGCTAGATGCACAGACCTCTCTTGTGGTATCAAGCCATATATCCATAGTCTAGCACAGATACAAGCTCACATAAGGCTATTGCTTGGGTGGCATTAGAGATCTGCCAGATTGGGAGGGCCCCTACCCAGCTTAGCCAACCCCCATACTGGAGGCAGTGATAGTGCAACTCAGCTAAGCAAATCATGCCACCTGTGGTGCTGGTGTGGGGCTCAAAATTCCCCTCAACAAATGGGAGCATGCCCCAGAAGCCCCTAGGGCAGGGTTTCTCAACCTCTTACCTTCTGCGTACCACCTCCAGTGCTGCTCTCCCATTGTGTACCACCGGAAGTGCCAATGACATCATTGTCACTTCAGGGTTTTTGCTGCGCTGGAGCCCTGCAAAGGTAAGTTAAGAAGTGCAGGTGGGCAGAAGGGCCTTCCCTGAGCCTGGATACCCGCGTGCTCGAGCTTTGCATAACTGAAGGCGCTGGTTCCAGGGCTCCAGTGCGGGGCAGACTCCCTTGCGGCTGTCATCTTGGCGGCCAGTGAGCCGCGTACACCAGTTGAGAACCCCTGCCCTAGGAAATACTCTGTGAAGGTTGGGAGGAGCCGCTGCTATCACCTGCTGCCAGTAGTGCAGGGCTCTGTCCCAGGGCCTGCAACAACGTGGCACCAGATGCTTTCAACGTGGAACCCAATGCTTCCAGTGGGCTTAAGTGTGTCTGCTTTTTTTCTGAGCTGCCTCTATTCTGACCTTTTGTCATTGTGGCTTGTGAAATCTTACAAAATACCAATAAACAGGAGAATTTGAGAACACTTGAGGTGTGAGGGGGGCAGGGGAAGTAACCTAAGAAGTCAGTTTCACAAAAAGTTGGAAGGCACCTCAAAACTTAGGAATTTAACTCCATAATGGCAGTATTCCCCAGATCTGAACCAACTTCCAACACCTGTTTCTGCAATGTCCACAAAAACCTACAGGGAAAGAGACAGTCACTTCCCTAGGCATTGTAAAAGATTATGAAGATACAACAGTATTCCATCCCTTCTTTCTAGGACTTCAGGATTTGTTTAAAAATAAATACTATATGCTCAAACCTTTTGTTTTTTTTTTTACATTTGCGCTAAAAAAAAAAACCCAACCAACCCACTGCAGAAACTGCATCCAACACACCCCCCCCCACGTCAGCTGCATCCACATTATCCACTCCCAGCAGCATACTTCACTTTGCTTCCTTTCTTGTGCATCATTTTCCCTTTCTGGATTTTCAGTGTTCCCATCATAACACTTACAAACCTCTAGGTGTAAAAGGCAAACACACATCTTAATGTCCCATTTTTTTTAAAACATGGCAACAAGACTTAAGCTGGCCTTGCCAATTTTCTTCCTACACTGCAAGCTGAAAACACACACACACACACACCTCCAACTTCACTCCCTTTGCACATTTGCTTCTGTGAGAGTCCATAACCCTTGGAATCTGGAGTGCTGTGCATTGATAATTCAACGGTCAGGGTGCGGTTTCTGTGAAATAGTTTAGTTTTACTGTTATCTACAGTCACATCCAAACAACGCTGCAGATTATTCAAGAGAGACCGATCTCATGACATTTCTTGGTCTTCCACTGAATTCTTAAAGGATAGACAAGTCACACAGATAGGGTTTTTTTGTTGTTGCTGTTTTTTAAAAAGACTTGATATTTTTTTTGCTGCCAATCAGCACTGCCTCAACATATTGCACAATGTTTTGTTATAAAAATATGTCTTCTGCATCAGGCAGAAAGAAAGGCAAACAGTTTCTGAAGAAGGTGCTAATGCATAGTGTCATCTGTCGTTAGAGGTACATGGTTGTTTAGCTGTCCACCTTGAGGCTTGACCTATCAAAGAAAAAAACCACAACAACTTTACATTTTGTTCCTTTTTATGTTACCCATCCACCCAATCTTTTTACAGATAAATCCCATAAAACTGTTTCAAAGTGTTTAAAAGACCCTTGGGATGCATCACAGTCCTTGTTGTCATAAGCAGGGCTGTCTGCAATGTCTGCACAGACTTGGGAACCTAAAGGTTCAATCCAGACTCCACTGAAGCTTTGCCACTGGTTCCAGTGGGGTGCAGACTGTACCATAAGAATCACTGGGTGGCATCAAGAGGTGTTTCCTTCTGAGTGTTCCCACAAAAATGGGTTTCAGTGGTTCTTTTGCTCTCAATGTTAAGAACCATTGTTTCAACTTTCTGCTTCCTGACATGCAAACCCACATACATAGACAATTCCTTAGCTCGCATTACTCAAAATACACTTACAGATGCAGATTTATACGGTCCCAGTCTAAAACAAAAGCAGATCATTTCCACTATGAATCTTCCAATGCCATGTAAAATTCCTGCAACGCAACAACAGTTTACATGGTTAAGGATGTTGCTAACCCTCTGTTCTAAAAGACAGAGAGTGAAGTTACACATTCATTATCGACAGAGCTTTGTGTTAAGGCAACAACTGTTTCATACAATATACAGAGGCAAATCTAGGCCTGTCATCAGTTATGCAGGGAACGGACACCACTCCCAATGACTACATCTGTAGTACGATGCAGGCACTTGCAAAAGTATATGTTACATTCACTGGGTTGGTTCAGACTATCAATCATACAGTGGTTTAGCAGACTAGGAATAAGCCTGTCCCCTCATTAGGCTCACACTCTCCTTCTTTCTCCACCTACCAGGGCAGGAGGATGTCAAAAATTTCTCCTTTGACTTTTGTATTCATCATAACTCCCCATTATATTCCAAATTAGAAAAAAGGGCTTCTCAAAACAAATCAGGATCTAAATGTCATTTGGGCTTCTTGGTTATAAAACAATAATAATACAGGTTGAATATCCCTTATCTAGACTGCTTGGGACAGGGATTTGTCTGGATTTTGGAATATTTGCATATTATATTATAATGCATAATATAAAATATGAGATATTTTGGGCATGGGATCCAAGTCTAAACACGAAATTCATTTATCTCATATACACCTTGAAGGTAATTTTATACAATTATTTTTAATAATTTTGCGCTCCAGCATGCCTTGTTCTATGCCAGCCAGGTGCTAGAAATGTTTTTTTTTTTAAGCCATAGCTCCCAAAATGTCTGGGTTTTGGAATAGTCTGGATTTTGGATGTTCAGATAAGGAGTAATCAACCTGTAATACAATTTATATAGCATCATAAACATACATGGGCACTGTACCAGGTAGAGCAATGGAAAACTGATTCCTGTTTCAGTGTAAGAATCTACATTTATCCAAAGAGCAAGGAAGAAGAGGGTGAAAACAGAGAGGTGCATGAACAAGGGATGAATATGAGCAAGTGCAGTTAATCTTGAATATCTTCAAAGCATTTGGAAATCCTTACAAAGACACATGGAGGCATGGCTGATGTTCCGTTTTATTGCTAGCTGCTTTACATGACTCAGAAGAATTATCTGTCTTATAGCACAGACACACAAACTGTTACCTGTATCTCTGTTTAGAAGGTATATAATTTGTTTTATAATAAATATTCCTTAGGAATGTTTGGCTTTTGCAGCAGCATCTGAACTATTACCTGTAGTAGAGAAGATTCCCCCAATGATACCACAGAGTCTCACTAAGAACTGCCAGAAGGGCATATGTTCTTCTGTTACTGTCACCATAAGGGAACTAATATCGTATTTCATGAAAATCCCTGACACCCCATGACTCCCGGCTGCGTGGTTGATCACCCTTTCCTGGAGAGCAATGACAAGAAAAAACCAAAACAGTCACAATTTTGCAACATTACATCAAAACATATAGAAAGACTGGCATTTACTTGTGTAAGAAAACAGAGAACGTATTAAGTGCTAAAATTCAGATAGCATCAAAATGGAAAACTGAAATTCTTTCTATCGAGGACAGGTTATTAAAAGGTAAAACATATACAGGATGACCCTCATATCCGCGGGAGATAGGTTCCTGGGCCCTCTGTGGATACTAGGAATCCACGGATGGGGGGAATGCTATATTCCGCAGCCCCCCATACCCATTACCTTAGTTAGGCTTCCAGCACTGGCGTCAAGCAAGTGCGTCTCTTTCTTTACAAAACTGTTATAAGACAGCATAAGCTTCCTGTTTAACGTTCGGGAGCCTCTCTAGTATGCAGGCTGCTTGCCTGCTTTGTGCTATATAGCGTTTTTGTAAAGAGGCATGCTTGCTTGGCACCAGCGCAGGACTAACTAAGGTAAATGGGTGTGGGGGAGGGAATGGGGGTCGGCGAACCATGGATACCAGATCCGTGGGTCCCCCCGCCCCGTACATTTAAGAAAGGTTTCATGAAGATAAATTAGAAATCCATTCAGGAAGAACTGGCACTTATTTCTGAATTTTTGGAGGATTTGGCCAACACACACCTAAAAGAGATACTTTTGGTAGTTTTTGTCATGTATTTTATTTTACTAAGAAAATGTATCTTTTGGAACTGTAACTTATTTTCTCTTATACTTATGTTTCATTTTTATTCACAATGAAAAATATACAAGCAAAACAAATTAGTAAGCATTACTAGTGTTCCTTGAACAGTTCTTTAATGTGGACTTACCCGTTCTGTCACGGAAAACTGATGAGTTTCTGCTGAAATTTTGTATGTATGGAGTTTTGTTGGCACCACTGTGATAAAGTATTGGAACATCTGGTTGTCTAAGGAAAAATGAAATGATATCAGTTAAAACTAGACCTATCATAAAGGAAACCAACAGTCACCTAACAGTGTTAGTTTGATTGAAACAGATTTCTGAAGTTTAAAGCACAAATTATGGTTTCTAAAATGTAATGAATTGGCAGGCCTATTAATAGAGGTGTTTGAAAATGGTGTTTTTTTAAAAAAAAAGTTGAATTAAAATGCAAAATATGGTGTTTTGTGTTTTTATTCACAGGCGCAAATTCTTAAGCATCAATACCAGATTTAATATCATTACATTGAAGCCTTCAATGCAAAAACAACTAATTATTTCTAACTGGAAAAGTAATCTGTTTTAACCAGATGCATTCTATAACCAGTAGAGAGTTGGTAATTTGGTTCCAATTCTGTTTGGAAATGTGGTGTTTTGTGTTTTTATTAAGTTTGAAAATGTGGTGTCTTATGTTTTTATACGGTTATCAACAAAAACAAACACCCTACCTATTAATATAAACAGGTATACACATAACATGTATTCTAGATTTGAAACATACTGGACATTAAACACTATTTCAAAACTGTAGACTTATAGCCCAATTCTGGATTTTACCAACATAAACACTATTCATGGCACAGCCCTTTGGTGGTGTCACTGCTTTCTATCTTCACAAACTGCTACCAATCAATAGTGTTCATAGCACCTATCCTTTACTACATATCCTCATGCTCAGATACAGCTGCATACATACAGCTCCTTTCTACCTCAGTCAAAAGTTATGTTCAAATGACTCGCTAGGGAATTAATTTGCAAATTGAATTAGGATGGAAGAAAATCAGTCTGAACATTAATAGCCAATGGAAGCATATATGTCAGGCAGAACCAAGATTCTCAGTAGATGTAGCAGTTTAGGAAACGTTTTTGAAAGATTTTCTTATGAAAATGTGAATATGGAGGGTTGGCACTAAAATGATTTTCAAGCTGATTTAAAACATATTTGGTGGTTACATGAGATGGCAGAGACATGCTGAAAACAGGAGATACATTGTATAAAAACAAACAAGAGCAAAACTGCCATTAGATCCCTTGTGTTTCTTGTTGGGAAAACTAAAAGAATATCGGGTGTACAGTGAAATAAATTAAAGGTAATATGCTCGTCACTGGTCAAACTATTGTAGTTCAAAACTGAAAACAAGAGATTTCCTCAATGACAGAACAGTGGGAAAGGAAGCTATGGTATAAAATGATCATACACAAAACAACCTACTACAAAGAAGATATGGAATGAGAAAAGTACAAAGAAAGATGTCACAGAACAGAGGTTCTCAACCCCTTCGGCATAGCGTAACCTCTGTGGCCACCGCTGCGCCGAGTACCACTGGAAGTAAGTGGCGATGACGTTTTTCGGACACAAACTGGTTTTCTGACGCAAACCGGAAGTGGCTTTCTGAGGCTTCTGCAGGCCATTCTGAGGCCCACAGAGGCCTGTGCAGTGGATCGCCAGCCTGGCATGACCTGGAAGACGCCTTCCTGCCCTCCCGGTAAGTCATTCAGCTTCCGGAATGGCTCTGATTTGGAGCCAAACCAGGTGGGAGTACCCAATCTGCGACCCACCCCGTGTGGTCTGCGCGACTCACCAAGTGGGTTGCGACCCACACTTCAAGAAATCCTGCATTAGCCTATACAAAATGGCAGATTGTTTGGGGTGGAGTAGAAATGCAAAAATTGAATAGTAAAAGTACCTATGAAGCTGTGTTACCCTGAGTCATACCACTGGTCCATGTAAGTCAGCACTGCCTGCTATAACTGGTGACAGACCTCCAGGGTGTCACTTTACCTGGAGATGTCAGGGATTGAACTTGGGACCTTTTGCATGCAAAGCACAAGTACGTTCTCTGTCATTCAGCTATGGCCCCTTCCCAAGGTATAAATGGAGATATTAAGGATATCACTGAAAGATGTACAATAAGCCTACGTTACAAAAAAGAAAGAACTGTCCCAATGAATGCCTTCTGCACCAAAAACATTTCTCAGGTGTGAAACACAAACACTTACAGTCTGACGCAATCTTTTCTGTACCATCTAAAGGATTAATAATCCCTGGGATGAGCTCTCCAAAAGACAAGTGATCTATTCTATGTGAGAAGTTGTATGCTGAAAGACAAGCAATAAAAGCCACAATATCAACACTGCAGTTTGTCTTTATCACAATATCAGTGGCTCCGTTACAAGTTATGCCATCTGTTCAAGGGCTGTGCTTTTCTAAACCAAACTGGTTTTCACGGTAAATTTTAATCAAGCAAGGCTTCTGTTATGAACATAAGCATTTTAAAAAGGTTTGTTTTACAAATAAAAATGTTTGACAACACTGAGTCAAAATGTAAAGCCAAAGTGTTTATAAAAAATGACTAAAGAGTTCATTGTCACGAAGATCTGTTGCTCCCCTTATTTTTATTCAGAGTATTTAGATTTTCAACAGATTTTCAACTTTTCAACAGCAAAAGAATAAAAGTGGAATAACTAAAAACACTGTAGATGATCATACAGTAGGGCTCTCGTATCCACGGGGGATAGGTTCCAGCTCTTACTGCGGTTAACTGAAACCACAGAAAAGAGCAAACGCTATCCACCGCAGCCTCCCACCCCGGTGCCCATTACCTTCGTTATGTTGCCATTGCTTCCTGTTTAATGTTTGGGAGCCTCTCTCATATTCAAGCTGCTTGCACACTCTGTGCTATGAAGCTATAGCATAGCATGCTGGCTTATAGCATTTTGGTGAAGAGACGCACTTGCTTGGCTCCAGCGATAGCAACAAAAGGGAATGGGTGTGCCCCCCGAGATCTGCAGATAAGTGAATCAGCGGATAGGGGGCCCTACTGTATTGCAGAATATTCTATTGCCCAATTCAAGCCTACAATCAAAACCAGAATTTACAGATCGCATGAACCTGTTTTTCTACTTTTGCAAGTGAATTCCTCCTGTATCCTCCTACCCAGCTGCAGCATTACATATCACCATTGCTGAAACCTGGTAAAGGACTCAGGAGCACATCTGGTTTCATTTTAACCCAGTTTGACAATGGCCACACACAAGTGAAAACCTGGACGTAAGGGTCAGGGAGAAATCTGCACATGAGAAAGGGAAGGGATGCAGAAGAAGCGGGTGCATACAATCTCATAACCCATTCTCTAAATAACTGGTTTTGGTCATAGTGCTCAGAAGCTCTCAGTGCTCTTTAATCACACAACATTCTAAAGCCTTATTTCATTGCTGATTTCTACACATATGCCCCTGAAAATTTATCACAGCTAACAAAGACTGTGCAAGGTACCAGAAATGGCTTACATTCGTGACTCACAAGGGCTGCCAAATGTGCATGGCCTCTTGGATGGGGAATTGCCCTAAGGAGAGAAGAGGGAGAAGCCAAGGTTCAAAACCAAAGGATGCCACAAGGTGGACAGACAGAAGTCAGCAGTTCGTAAACTTTTCAGAGTAGATCATCGGTCTCAAGAAATCTCTTTACAAAGAGAGACAGTCATTTTTTTTTGTCTTTCTTGCAGAGGAGCACACAATTAAACACACAAAACAATCCCTCTATACAATCCATAAAATAAAGTTCTGTTCAGACACTAACATGGCTTTGTCTAGCATCCAAATTCCCAGGCAAAAGTGCAATCTGACGTCATTAAAGCAATTCAATGGAAACATTTTACGAAGCTCTGTTGGTTAATGAGGCCTTTGCTGCACTTGGCTTGTGACTGTTATGCAAACTGCATATTGACACTCTTTAAGAAAACAAAACAAAAGAGCAAGGGCATAGAGACTGAGATTGTAGCAGCAGAAGTGAAAAACATGGCACATTCTCCTGACCACCATGTAAAACAAACATGTCACTTCATATTGCTTGATGAGAGATTAATGGAGAGTTAGGAAGCTGACAGAAGGACGTCTCAAAGGTCATGGAATTTACCTACAGACGCAGAAACATTAAATCACAAAGCATAGTTATGAAAGGAAAGACAAAAAAAACGAGCTGATTAAGATAAAGCAAGGAAAACATGTCCGGAGAGATAAGTAGCTTAGTTCTGGAGAGACTAATGAGATGGTGGGCAGGTGGTCTCCTGCAATAGGTGCAGAAGAGAGCGACCAAAATGATTAGTGGGCTGGGGCACCTCCCTTATGAGAAAAGGCTACAGTGTTTGGGACTCTTCAGTCCAGAAAAAAGGCACCTGAGGGGGGACATGATTATGGATAGATTTATTTAAATTTATTTAAAGAATTTATACCCCGCCTTTCTCCCAACAAGGGCACTCAAGGCGGCTTGGATATCAGATGGATAGAAGGAGGGTCTTTTCCCTCTTGCACAACACCAGAACCAGGGGACACCCACTAAAATTTAGTGGTAGGAGTTAGAATGGACAAAAGAAAATATTTCTTTACCCAGCGTGTAATTAATCTGTGAAACTCCTTGCCACAGAATGTGGCGATGACACCTGGCCTGGATGCCTTTAAAGGGGGATTGGAGAGATTTATGAAGGAAACGTTCATCAAAGGTTACAAGCCATAATGGGTATACACAGCCTCCTGCTTTTAGAAGTAGGCTATCCCTGAATGCCAGATGCAAGGGAGCGGCAACAGGATACAGGTATCTTGTTGTATTGTGTGCTCCCTGAGGCATCTGGTGGGGCCACTGTGAGAAACAGGGAGCCAAAGGAGATGGGCCTTCTTATGTTCTTATGACTAAACAAACTTGGTATGATCATAGAGGACTGTGACAGTTCAGCAGGGGAAATAAAGAACATGAATGGGTCATACTCTTCTCATCTCCCTGCCAAAAGAGAAATGGGCTGGCAGGAGTCCAGCCCATTCACTTCCATACCAAGCTGATAGGACAGATTTAATCCTGTTACTCCCTGTGCACAAGCAACATAATCTGGTAGAATATATGGGTCTGCCACAATGATAGAAAACTGTATGCAGGTGCAGCTCAGGGCACACAGCATCTATGCACACTCATTCATGTGGTTATGGTTCAGGGGCACCAGCTTCTCTCCCAGATGCAACTGACGCAACAGCTCAAACTTATCTGAACACCAAGACTAGAATTCACATAAAGAGGAGAGAACAGAGGAGATTTTGATGAGGGAGGGAGGGAGGGTTGGGTAACTTATAGTGTTTTCAGTAAATGAAATGAACATACTTGCCCACAGTTATGTGAAAGTTCCCTGCTACTTTATTAACATACAGGTGCCCATGAATTCTGCATGCATCTGCAGGCTGTAGTGAGTTATCTTCCCTGTTTGAAGAAAGGAAAATGAATTACAGTTCTTGAAAACAGCTGCAAAGTGTGAACACTTTGTTACCTAAGGCCTCCTTCCTATCCCCCGAGGCCTACTTCCTATCCCCTTAAGTCCCCGAGTCAAGCCAACTCCATTTTGATCATTTGTGTTTTGGTTTGGCTACATCAGGGGTGTCAAACATAAGGTCCATGGGCGGGATACAGCCCACGGAAGATCTTTATCTAGCCTACGTGACAACTGGGCTTTCCCAGTGCCGCCCTTTCAGCAGCACTGCTTTTGCTGAAGCTCTGGGAGGAAGAGATGTAAAGAGGTCTCAGAAGGTAAGGAACACTACAGGGGAAGGGGCAGACCAAGAGGGGTGAGAGAGGGAGACCCTGCCAAGGTGCTGAGAGAGTCCAATTACCATATGGGCCACCCTTTCAGCAGCGCCACTTCTGCCAAGGTGTCACTCCAGAGCACCTCTCAGCTGCTGAGCTGCAATGATAATTCAACAGAGGTGGCATTGCTGAAAGGGTGGCCCACCTGATAACTGGGACCTCCTGGACCTAGGATGATAACTGGCTCTCCTATATCTTGAAAATATGATCAAGATTTGCATATTTTCTCTGTCATTTGCAAATAATGAGCACCTATGTGAGAACAAAGTGCTTATTTCTGGCCATCATCTGCTTAATGACATCACTTCCGGCACTGAGGAGGCACCATGAATGCTATGCAGCTCACTGTATGAAATGAGTTTGACACCCCTGGTCTGCATGCAAGTACATGGGCAAATGGACACTATGTTCTTTGGACACTACTTTTCCTAAAACTCAGGTCAAGCCTCAAAAACTCCACCTTGAACTCTGTTTGCCATCTCATGCCACCCACCCTGGGAAAAGAATGCAATTCCATTAGGCAACCTTTCAATGCACCTCCTGTTTCCATTGAATAAGCGTCATTATGTAACCTCCTGCTTGTACAGTATCCGCATTCCTCGTGTCACCACAGGATGCAAAATGCCTTCAATTTTGCACGTTTCCACTGAATGCAACCTAGTTTTCTGTGTACACTGAGGTATACATACCCATTCCAATATGTTATGCCTTTTTCACCTTCTGTTTTCAAATGTACCCATCCTGCTTAGAAATGTTTCTCTTGGTTGTATGCTTAGTAGTACCCACTCTAAATCCATTCACATACACATTAAATACCAATACAGAAACCTCCAGAGCCCCTTTCCTTTTAAAAATCTCAATAACCAGATTAACGTGCTTACCCCCAGAGTTGCATGCAACCAGCAAGCTGTTACTCTAACCTGGTGCAGCAACTCTCATGTTTGTTGCATCAAGCTAGGGTCTCCACAGTGGCGTCGTTGGAGCGTGGCGGGGGGGGGCGGACCGCCAGGGGGTGACGCGCGCACCCCCGCGCGTCACCTCCTTGACGCACGTCACCCGCGCGTCACCGTCCCGACTCCGGACGCTCCGAGGCCAGGGAGCCAGCCTCGGAGCGTCCGATCCCACCAGCGCTCCAGGGCCTTCTGAAGGCCCGATGGTTCAAAACGTAAAGTTTTACATTTTTCGCACATGCGCAGTACTTTTCTGAGGGCAAATGGGCAGCCCTTTGCCCTCAGAAAATGTACTGCGCATGCGCGAAAAACGTAAAACTTTACGTTTTTAACCATCGGGCCTTCAGAAGGCCCTGGAGCACCGGCAGGGCCGGACGCTCCGAGGCCGGCTCCCCGGCCTCGAGTGCGGGTGAGGGGGTGTTGGGGGGGTCACCCTAGGGCGGGGGGGTGACGCGCACCCCCCTGCTTTAGGGTGACGCGCGTCTAGTGACGCTATTGGGTCTCCATGCTGCTCAGAACCTTTGGATTCTTGCAAGGGTCCACTACCCCCCCACCACTTCAGGTAGCTATAACTGTGCTTTACACTCTTTTGCTTTCTCTCCAACATCCCCCTCCTCTCTCCCCCACCTTAGCTTAAAGATTGAGGTAAAAGAGCAAGGATTCACTAAGCCTTCTTCCTATTTCTCCAGAACACCAAATACACTCTGCATACATTTTCATCCACCATGGATCAGGAACATACCACACACTTGTTAGGACTAATTATTGGCTCTTCATTGATTTTTTTTGGGGGGAAAGGGTATTTGTGGTGTATTAATTTTTATATTTGATTTCTTTTATAATAAATCTTAATCCTTTGGAAATGGAAACCATTTCTCTCTCAGTCTCTTCTTTTGAGGGAGTGGGATTCTCTGCATTATGCTGATCTGCACGTGCTCCAAGGCCCCTTTTATCAAACAGAACTATGGACTACATTCTCTCTCTGAAAGCTGCAGTAAGGGCTGGTGTCCCTGCACCTTTAAAGGGGAACATTAATAATAATACCCCTTGCCAGCTCTTTTGGTAACACACAGGCCACCTCAAATATTTATGGCACTTATACAGCTTGCCCGCCTGATCATCTGCAGGCAATTCCTACTTGCCTCAGGTGACTGATTAAGGGGCCAATTTTCAAGGTGCTGAAGCCAGAGGCTTAGGACTGTCACCCAGCAAGACTGATCCTAAATACACTTTGATTACAATGGAATTTGCATCTAAGTGAGTAGGTGTAGGATCACAACATGTTAAGACATAATTCAGTTTCTTTACTATACACTACATGCTTAAAGTGAAGGACAATATAAATCAACGAATCACAAAAAGCCTCCACTTACCTTGGCGGAAGTGCTGTCGAAGCACTTTTAAATGCACTTTTGAATATTACATCTTGAAGAGAGTGTTCTTCCTGCAGCCGATTCTGAATCAACTGCAGCATCCTACAATTTGGATACATAACACAAGGAACGTTTCAGCAGCTCTTACAATACAAACATGGTAAAGCTGCTTTAATATTTAACATTATACGTACGCACACACACTCGACACTGCAGAACTGATACGATGCAAGACAAGCAAGGAGGGCTACATGACAACCAGCTCAGTGATTGACTTGCTAGTTTATCATCTTTGCAAGACATTGCAGTCCTTAGATTAGGCTTACTCCAGGAGACAGAGAAAGCCTGCACAACTTGTGACCTGCTAGGTGGAGAGTCTTCACACTCTCCTTTACCAATAGCAAACACACACACCCCTCCATCTCTTCCCTAGTCAGATTAAAGATTCATTAGAACAGGGGAAGTCACAATACAGGTGGGCCCCCATATTCACTGATTCACTATCCACGGTTTCAGTTATCCACAGATTGTGGGGACGCCCCAGGCTTTTACGTTTTTCCCAGTAAGCTTCATTTCTTCCTTAAAGAAAGAGGAGAAGCAGCCTCTGGCTGCTTATTACAGGCAAGTAGAACAAGACTAAGTACTAGAGAGGCTCTGCAAGGTTAACAGAAACCTTGCAGAGCCTCTCTAGGACTTAGTCTCGTTCTACTTGCCTGCAATGGAGGCTGCTTCTCTGTTTGTTTTAAGGAAGAAACAAAGCTTGCTGAAAGAAAAATAAGAGCTGGGGGGGGGGGCAAGCATGCCTGCCTGTAGGGGAGGCAGGTGGGGGGGCCCTCAGGAAACCATGGAGGGGGTGTTCGCTCTGATCCACGGTTTCAAGTATCCACAGAGGGGCCTGGAACATATCCCCAGCGGATATAGGGGCCCACCTGTATACAGCTATGAGCTGACTATCAAGAATGCGGCACACATTTAAGTGTAAGAAAGCAAACATAAAATGCTTTTTTCTGCTTATTACAATGCTCATTCAAAGAGTTTTGAAAGTTAAAAAATACCAGTTTTTATTTTTAATGTGCAATCCCCATTGGCAGGACTTATTGCAGGACAATGACTAGAGATCACTCAAAATGCAAAGGTCACAATATAACAACACCTTTGCGCAGTGGTTCCCAAACTGGGAGGCGTGGCTCCCAGGTGAGCTGCAGAAACCAGCCGGGTAGCCGCAGAGTGCCACAGAATCCTCCCGGAAAACAGTGCAATGCCAATTGGTAGGCATCAATATAATGTAATGGGGAGCCACGGCCAATGGTCACCAATGGTCAAGGGAGCCGCCGGTCGAAAAAGTTTGGGAAACACTGCCTTTGTGCATTATGAGCAACGATTTATTTCCATGCCTTTGTTTTAACAGATGTACACAATATTGTTCTTAGGTTAGTACCTTTGCCACTCTCTTTGCAAGGGACTGAGTTCAAATATTACCTGCAACGAAGAAGACAGACAGATCAGACAACACAGGGCTGCAAACAACTCTCAAGTTTTCTTCTACACCTGACCAGTACCTACCACTCTCTGGCACATGCTTGCACAGATGGCATCATTCGTGAATTCAATCTTATATGCCACTACTGAATTGAAAAATAAACCATCTCCAAGATAGGGAGTATTTTGACAGCTTTGGCACATGGGGGGTTGTGGCCCAGGACACACCGTTGCTGCAGCTAATAAAGTTGAACATTATTTACAGTGAATGGTGCGCTCCCCCCCCTCTCAAAAACAAAGAAAATAAGGCTGTCAGAAGAAGCAAATTCGATCCCTTACTTTCCCCAGCTGCTTGCTATTGTTAAAACTGCTGATTACTGTAGACAGAGAATGACATAGAAGAAATACACAAGCGCTACACAACTGATATAAATTTAGCCTCTTCTAGCACTCCCCTGGAACCCTCTCTGCGCACCACACAAAATGTGTGTGGTTGCTGGACCCCAGTATCTATGCCTCATGGATACTGGGGTCCAGCACCGATCACTTATCACTCAACTGGGGGGGGGGCTCCAGAGGCCCGTTCTCTGTCGTGCTTAATGGCCCTCGTAAGCCTCTTCGAGGCAATTTAAAGTTACTTCCGTTTTGACTGTGTGAGTAATTAGCGATTGGTGCTGGACCCCAGTATCCATGAGGCACAGATACTGGGGTCCAGCAACCATGCACATTTTTTGTGGGGTGCGCAGTGTTGTGGCGGTCTTCTTCGGGTGCAAGGCTGGGGGGCATACGGCTTACACACACACACACACACACACACACACACACACGCCTGCCTTGCACCTGGGGCAAGCCGCCGCCGCCGCCACCACGCCATTCCTATGCTACTGTTCACCATTTGACTGAGCTAGGCTGGAGAGAGAAGTGCGCAGGTGAAGTGTAGATAGGACGGGAGGGGTTAAGCACCCTCTGCATATGGCATGCAAATGTCACACATGTGTGCTTTGCATGCTGAAGATGTTGGGAATCCAGCGTCTCCCAACTAGAACATAGTTCCATCCTCTGTGCTCATTCCCAACTACAACCAAGCCTTAGTTTTTGCCACTGCATTTGTTCACTCTTTCTAAACACTGCCTCTCCTCTGCTGAGCTCCCTCTTGTCTAACCTAAGATTGTAAGTGTACCCTTGGTGTACCAGTTTTATAGAAGGGAAGGGGAAGAAGTGCCTTTGAGTTGTATATGTTCAGTGGGGTCTTCCTTGTTTTATGGCCTCCTTAGTTGCAGTTTTCCACATGTTGCTGTAGCCCTGTTTCTTGAGAGAGAGAGAGAGCTCAGAAGAGTTTTTCTATATCTTGAACAGCTTAGTTCAAGTATGATAACAAAGACTGCCTTTAGGTAACTGGAAATTTGTAAGTGCTTGCAAGAAATGGATATCCTTCTAAATGGTGATCTGCTAAAAGTCCTATAATATCATTTATCAAAGAAATGAAAGAGGACAGATTCAAGTGTTGAGATTTTATATCACGAGTAAATAGACTTCGAGGCAAATGTTTTACAAATGATCCTATGCAGATTTAAACAACAACCACAGACACTCTTTGGATTACACCGTTTCCTCCAAACAGCTTTGTCGTTAGCTTATTTTACTCTGCAAGGCATTCTGTGCATTGATGCCTATCCATATCCAATTGTTATGGACCCCTGTCACACTGCCTGCTACCATGGTCTTCCATCCAGGCTCAACAAAATGATAAGAATACCTTGGGACGGACAATTTGATGCTTCTCCATTCAAGTGCATAGTGAGACAGTGGGTAACAGAATCTTTTATGAATAAAATTGAATCAACTTACTGGTTCATAAACTAATCCATCTGCAGAGGCAACCATGGTTTCTGCCAAATCCAAAACGTCCGCTCCAATATCTTTTTCAAGTTGAAGCGTGAAGAATAAGAACAGAGAAGAATAAGAACAGACCTGTAACATTGATATCTTACTGATCATTTCAAGCCTAACCATAAGAAAGGGAAGAACTCCATTTCTTCTAATGAGATTCCAGATAAGTCAGAGCACACAGGAACATGGTTGTGAAATACGAGCTTTTCAAATCAGTCAACTGTAACATGTCAAACACAGAGGGCATACAAACACCAGTCTTCCTAATGAGTGCTCTGAAAGTGTCAGCGCTCCTTACAAGACAGCAACATGGTGTGCTGCTTGTTAGTACAGACCAATGTCAGCACCTGCAATTAACAAATTCAAGTGGCACCAATTCACAAAGAGGTTCCCAGGAACCTCTGATTAAGAAAGGATGTAGGTAGTTACAGGCATGTCAGGGGTTTGGGTTCCATATTTGCTGAAATGTACAATTGAATTCACATTCCCTGTTCTATCATTCCTTCTCTTAAGGAAAAAAACCCATGAAAAATTATGCGTATTATTTAAAGGCAAAAACTGTTTTGGTTATTTGAATCTCTCACACTCTCTCTCACTCACTCTCACACACAATGAATCTGAAGATTTTTTTAAAAATAGAATGCACACATAAAACACTGCATGTGGACAACCAGGGTGACAGAGATGCAGCAAGGGTAAGAGGCTTCTCTCTGATGCACCAGATTTTCACGTGGAGCAACATTTTGATGAAGGTGAACTTTCACACAAGCAATCCCCCTGCAATTGTAATCTGAGGTGGTATAACTGCATGGAAAGGTGAATTGTATTTTCCTTCTGAATGCTTTAATCGACTCAGAAAGGGGATCTTACATGCAATTGCCACTAAAAAGGCATCCTGCTACTGAATTCCTCCCCTCCCCAGGACATGTAGGATCACTTAGGGCCCAATTCTAACCAACTTTCCAGCACCAATGCAGCCGCAATGCAGCCCAGAGGTAAGGGAAAAAACATTCCCTTACTTTGAGGAGGCCTCAGTGACTGCCCCCTCCCCACAGCAGGATGCAGTGCATGCCCCATTGGCACAGCTCCCTCATTGCTGGAAAGTTGGATAGGATTGGGCCCTTAATCCATGTCATCATGGTACCGTAGTATTGCGCTGTGCATTTTCTAGCCTTGCTCCATGTCACTAGCTGCTGCTGGCAGGGAAACATTAAATGTGATGATATCACAACATGAAGCAAGTGATCCTACATGGTTGGAAGAAGAGCCCAACATGGGGGTGCTATTTTTGGCAGCAAACTTATTTTTGTGAATAATGTGTAGTTCTACCCTGAATTATTTACAGTGACAACATACTATAGTAGTATCAGAATGAAAAAAAAATTGCATCACATAAAAATACTTACATTGACACTTCATTGCAACAGTAATATCTATATTGATTCTTAATTTACTAGAAGAAAGAAAACATTAAAAGTTAGTTTCACAACAGCTTTGCAAGGCATACCTATGAACTACAAACACATGGCATGTAGAAACAGATGCTAAAATTTGAGCAACTGAAACCAGAAAGACTAAATGCAGATCTAGAAAGACATTTCCTCTTCAAAATTCTGGGGTCAACAAGGATTCTCTTTACTTCTTGAAGCCTCAATGAAACTTAATTTTCAAGGAGGAATCTCGCTGTACAATATATATGGAATGTTTTAAACACGCACTCCCCCAAGAACTGGCATGTCTTATAAACACCATGAAAGTCTTGAATGATAATTGCCCTACCTTCTTTACTGTGTAGGTAACACTATAAGTTGATGCAGACAATTTTGCAATTGTGAAAGCAGCTTCTATCCTTCTAAGGTTCACGTGCTCCTTCCCCTCCACTTTCCTCCTGAACTCCAATGTGAAGCTCTGATATGGATGTCACGGTTTGTAAGCCACCGCTCTGCTCATGCACCAGGGGAATTGTGGCTTGTTGGTCTGAAACCAGAGCTATTGTTTTAACTGCGATTTATAAGCCACGATTTTAAGCCAGAGCTGAATCTTGGTTTCACACTCTAGTTTGTGGTTTGCACAAAACACTGAATTGTGGTTCAGTTAAAATAATAGCTCCGGGTTTGAATTAGTCACAGAGCTGTGGGTTAACAAGCTATGATTCCCCTGGGATATCAGCAGATGAGGTAAAGGATGGGGGGGGGGGAGAATGTGAACGCAGAAGCATTAGACGTCACATTTTCAACCAAACAAACCACAGTTTAACTGGCTGTCTGATCTGGTCTTCTGTATGTACGAACTGTGGTTTGCAATTTAGGTTTGCAAGGCTGTTCATCAATAGGAATGTAATGGTAAACTGTAGTTTGATCCAATTGGGAAGTTGTCCATTAAGCTGAGCTTGAGAAGGGCAGTGGGGAGGGGAAGAGGGAGCATGTGAGCACAGGGCTAGTTCCCAACCCCCCCCCCCTTGGATGATCAAAAATGCTGTGTCTGAACTACCTTATTAAGAGTGTTGCTCTAAAAATTAAGGGAACAGCTAACATAAGCATGACTCCCCTCCTTCACAGATCTCCCCAACCAAACCACCTAGTTATACTGCTGGCTCTGGATCTCAAGTAAATAATGTTCTGCTTGGTGCTTTATAAATAATTGCTAGACAACGTATTTACCTACTAAGAGCAGGAAAATGCAAGCATTCTCCTTCGAGGCCAATTAATACTACAGACTCCAGCCTTGAAGAAATAGCTTCTTCTTGCAGGAAGTTTTAATTAGGCTACCTGAACATGAGCAGCTTAATTTGCTTCACCTCTGCATATGTTCCCATCCTCAAGAGGAAGGAAGGAAGGAGCCAAGTTGGCATTTCTGTTTAAAGAAATCTTTCTGTACATGCTTCTAGATTTTTATCCAGCTGCGTGTTTGTGAAGAGAACAGATGCAAGTTCTCAAGAAACTCCTACACAATAACCTAAAGTAAGGCCGCAATTCTATACACACTTATTGCAAAGCAAGTCCTATTGAACTCAGTGGGAACTTACTTCTGGGTAAACATGCATAGATTGCACTGTAAGGTATCGCCATGTGAACCATACTATAGCACAGTGGTTCCCAACCCTTGGTCCACGAACCACAGGTGGTCTGTGGAACCCTGCCAGGTGGTCCACAAGGCCTCCAGTCATTCTGGGGGGTGACACAAGTGCTGCCCGAGTCTTTGGTCCCATTGACGAGGCTTGGAGTGTGGCGAGTGGATCTGGGAAGGGCCCACCCGCCAACGGACCATTTGGCTGTGAAATCCCAGCAATCCAGAAGCAATTGGCGGTGACACAAATGACGTGTGGCATCATCGTGACACTGCCGAACTTCTGGGTTGCCAGGGTGGTCTGTGGTGCCTCGAGTTGTACCGCACCGGTCCACGGTCCCCCGGCGGTTGGGAACCGCTGCTATAGCATGTATACATATCAACATGCTAAACTACCGAACTGTCTAGAACTTTAGGAAAGACTACAAATAGGAACATTTATACACCATAATCCATATATACAGAGAAAGAGCTGTTTAAGGATTTAAAAAAATGTCTAGGGAGCAAAACAGTTACATTTAACTGATAAGCCAAAATAAGCATTTGTGAAAGACTCACTTTCACCGGTGTTTTTTTTTTTTAGCAAGGAAACACCTCAAAATTTGCAGATACCCCCTGTATTTTATCACTTTATTAGACTGATGTCAAATTTTCTCCATGACAACTGAGTGAGGAGCCAAAATACATAACAGCTTTTATTTTTGAAAGTGTTAAGATCACAGCAGCTTCTAACTGAGAAGCTAGAAGGTCACAGTTCCCCAAAGCAAACACACAGCAGGCAAGCATATGGCAAACAAATGCACGGTCTGAATGAGACCAAAAAGAAAAACGTTCTCCCAGTTCAGGAGACAGAAGACATTCTTCCTCTTGTCCTAGCATTACTTGCCCTGGCTGTCTCTTGATAGGCCTTACAGCACAATCCTGTGCATGTCTATTCAGAAGTAAGTCCCATTGTGTTCAATGAGACTTACTCCCAGGAAAGTGTGTATAGGATTGTAGCCGGGCAGCCCAAATAAGGCGCCTGCTGCATCCTGTGCAGGATGGGGCCTGCGCTGGCGGGGCCAGAGGCCTCCTCGGGGTAAAGGGACGTTTCTCCCTTTTCCCTGAATAGAACCCCAGCCGCCCCAATGGGTCTACTCGAACGTGTGCCAGCTATTTTGCTGGAATAGAAAGTTGAGTTTCTATTATGTTAAGCTCACAGTGGGTGAGCATTAACCATGGTTACCACTGGTCATCATGTAACCCTTTATCAAGTTTAAGCATGAGAAAACAAGATTTTGCACTCTGTGCGAGGTTATACACAGTCCTGCAGTCCATTCTCAATCAGTTAACCAAGGTTAAGAGATGGGTCACATTACAGCTGTAGTACCGGCCCTTAGGTTTAGTAGCAAAATTAGTTGCTAAAAAGACACAACTGGTAGAACTAACAATTCCAGAAGCAATCAGACCTTTAAATACGAAGAGCTGGTGCATACACACCAAGGCAGTGCATGAACTGCTTCTGTATAGCTGGATCTCACATTGCTTATACTGTATTTAGGCTTACCAGATCTCCAACCGGGACAGAGTGTTAGACCTTTAGGAGAAGGAATGTGGGCAGGTGTAGCTTGTTAAACCTTAGAGCACAATCCTAGGCATGTCTACTCAGAAGCAAGCCCCACTGAACACAATGGGGCTGGCTTCTGAGTAGACATGCCTAGGATTGTGCTCTGAGGTTTAACAAGCTACACCTGTCCACATTCCTTCTCCTAAAGGTCTAACACTCTGTCCCGGTTGGAGATCTGGTAAGCCTACTTATATTACACATGGTTCACAGGATTGTGCCGTATCACATGGTTCAAGGAGACTGACACGTTCTAGCCCCCAGAGGAGGGGTGATGGTAGCACTGAAGTAGCCACATCAGTCCCATGTGATTGCTTCCTGTAGACATTACAGGAGCAATATGGTTGGCATCCAACCACATGAAAATAGCTCTCACGCTGCCAGGGTAACATATGAATTAGCCCCAGAAGAACCAAATCACCCTCCTAACTGCTTGGGCTCTGAATATTGGGCCTGGATTCTACCATCTTCTGCTGTCTTCTATAGCAGAACTAAGCATGTGTCTTCTCCTGAATTCTTCTGGCCCCCAGGAGATCAGTAATAATTTTGTTTTCAGTCTCTCAAGCACTGGGGCGTTGCTGTTACTAAGGCATCACAGACTAAAATGAAAATGAGGAAGTTGTTGTCTTAAGACTGTGAAGAGATTTTTTTTTTGAAGGCAGCATCAAGTGACACAAGTTTAAAAAGCAAATTAGAGGAAAAGTTACCTAGTAAAATCCTTATCTACTTCATACTCGTATTTCATCCAGGTATCTCGATATACCATAAACTCCATTATAGCTAAGAGAGCCATAGTTGTAAATGCTATTAGGGAAACTGGAAAAAAATAAAGAAAAATAAGAGTGTAAAAACAAAAAAGGATGTTGGTTGAATTTAGAAAGAAGAAAAAAGATGTGTACCTTCTGTTGACATATTAACATATTAAGTGATTAAAACTGAATGGTGTTTTTTTTTCTTTTCTGCTGCACAATGAGAGTGCAAGCTCAAGCAAGACTGCCCTCCTCCCAGAGCAATGCCACCCCAATTTTCAGAGCCATTTCAGGAGATTCAGGATGGACATTGTATTGCACTTGAGGCACTACTCAGACTGCTAGACCAGGGAGAACAGTGTCCAAATCTCTGTTCAGTCACAAAGCTTTCTGGGTAACCTTGGACCAGTCACTATCTCTCAGCTTAAACCTACCTTATAGCACTATTTTAAAGATATATTTGAGATGTGCGTGTACCTCACCCTACGTTGCTTGAGGCAAGTATGGGATAAAAATGCAATGAAGTGACATTTTGTTTTTCCCATGAGTACACTAGTGCGCACACATCTATGCAACTGAAAGGGGGAAATAGGATTCCATGAGAGATAAATTTCCTAACGCAAAACTCGCCCCCCACCCCACATTAGGTCTGATCAACTGTCACTACAAAATTGGTGGCCATATATGGATAGCACCAAGAGGGAAGTATATGAATATAAGAAGCTGCTTTATGGCGTAATCCTATGCATGTCTACTCAGAAGTAAGTCCCACTGCGTTCAACGGGGCTTATTCCCAGGAAAGCATGTAAAGGATTGCAGCCTTATACTGTTTAGTTTAGACCAATGGCCCATGTAGCTCAATACTGTCTAAACTGCCTGGCTGTGGCTTCCCAGGATTTCGAATTGTGGTCTTTCCTAGCCCTGATTGGAGATACCAGGCGTTGAACCTGGGACCTTCTGCATGTAATCGGCCACTGAATGACAGCAGAAACAGAAACCCTGAATGCATCTGCCAAAAAAAGAGTGCCTTTTGCATCAACTGCAGATTTTAAAAAAGCAAATCTTTGGCCTACTCTTTCTGCTCCTGAATTAGCAAAGTTACCACATGAAATCACCAAAAGTGGACTAGAACCCCTAGTATAATAATAGGTTCTGTTCAGAAGCCACTTTTTTCATTGAGGTTGTGAAATCCTAGACTGAAACCCTATGCACCGTTGCTGTAATGTCTCACAGAAGTCAGGGAGGCTTACTCTCTAGTAAATGTCCATGGCCACACATGTTGCAAAGCACATTCTTTCAGGGGCTTTTGGCCAACAGCTTCACTGCGCACGAGAGAGAAAGAGCCAGCCCCAAATGTTGTTTCACCTGTGTTTTCGTGCATTCATCACTACTTACATGCTCTGGCACATCCTCTCCGTTGTATTCCTGAAACTGCTGCATCCGTGACATACAGCTAATGATCAGGGCTAAACGTGCCATTGGGCACAGAGAGGCAACTTGCCTCAGGTGGCAGATTTTGGCACCCAGTAAACGGCAGCAAATTGTCAATAATTTACTTATTACATTTTTACCACTGCAAAGGAGCTCCACTTGATTTTCCACTTCAGGCACCAAAATGTCTTGACCTCTCTCTGTACATATTACCTCCGTTTGAAATGCTAGCATTACTGATCTGGTGCAACCAATACATTGAAAAGACAGAGTAAAAACTCTTGGAATTAGAATGTCTCAAAGAGGGTAAAGGAGCAATATCCAAGAGCTTAATCAAGATCCATCAGTGGATTTCAGGAGACTTCCAGGTAAGTAAGAAGCAACTAACCTTCTATTTGATTTGGCTGGGTGTGAATTATTTGTTCGATTTATATCCTACCTTTCTACCCAAAGCTTACAACAACATTAAAATACATATATAAGCTATAAAAAGCATAAACACATACAATACATATATAACAATATTTTTAAAAAGGCAACCAGCACTGAGTCACAACTCAATTCAAAGACAAAAGCAACCCATCAGCAAGGCTTACTAGTTCCTCCAGTTGCTGAAGTCTCTACATAGCTTTCAGGAACTTTTGGAAAGGCATCTAATTCTTTCATTAAATTCAAGGTCTTCCTCCGATTCAGTCGCCTCATCTTCAGCAGATTCCTCAACGCCTTCCTTCATATATTCTCTCTGTATTTAGAGAATGTCCTATACAAATGTAGAAATGACAAATACCCTTTTCAACTCTGAAATTCAACGCCCTGTACTGGAGCTGAAGCCAAGCAATAGGAGTATCAGAAAACTCGCTGCACTGAAAAAAAAAATGAGGATCTACAAAGTTATTGGACTGAAAATGCATTTTACCGCAGGATATCAGAACATCAGCACTAACTGTTATTTTCTTGTTCTGCTCAAGTAACTGCCAACGTTTACAGAGCTAAATTAAATCAAGATTAAACCTAGTTTAGGCCCATATGCCAACTTTATACCTTTTTTTTAATCTTCTGCCAATGTCGCTAATCTCCATTTCACTTGAAGGAGTCCATGGCACATTGAGCAACAGAATGGCCAAGGAGAGTTAACATGTTACGGACCAGCAGAAAGATACTGCATAACCTGTCTGGAAGATACACAAACAATTTAACTCTAGTGACATGCTGAACAAATCAGCGCAACTTCCTTATTCCTTGATACTGTGACTAGAATTACATGTTATTAGGCGCATACACAGGATTCCTAAACCAGTAACACCAGGACAGGATGGGGCATTTGCAGGAGAGAGCCTGCTGGCCAGAAAGGGGTGCGTTAACTGTAAGTAGAGCAAGTGTGTAGGGTCAAGGACTCCCAACCCAAGCCTCCCAGGCTTCAAGCTTCATGGAAAGAGACAAGTACACACACGAAGCCTGTAACCATAGGTTCATGATCCAGAAAGAACAGGGATTTTATTTTATAAGGAAGAATGTACAAATTATAGTGACAACCTTTGAAAACGGAAACAAAACATACCGTTCCAAACTCTCAATATTTACACCTTGGCCGGACGTCAGTGCTCTATTCAACATGTGTCAAGCATGTTTCTTTCTGTCTACAAAGATCACTGTGCCCCTTCTTGGAGGTGGGTGTGTTTGTTTGTTTGTGTTTGTTTTACACAAACTGACAATGAACCTTTTGGTCTTCTGCCCATGAGTGTATAAATGTTTCCGTCCACCGATCTGGACTTAGTCTCTATAAGGGCTCTGAGACAACACAGAAGAGTTCTTTATTTAACTAGGTAAAATTTAGCTAAATCCAATATTTAAAAAAAAACCTTTATTTTTGGAGAGTTGTATGCAAAGTTAGTGATAACGAAAATCCACTGGAATCAATGAGAAAAAGTTGTGACTAACTTAAGTCCCATTAATTTTAATGTAACTTTGTCATGACTAATGTCTTTTTGTTTTTTAATACAACCTGCCACGTCCCTAAAGAAGAGTCACCAACTTGAAACACATCAAGTTCAATAAAACATATATTTAGTGCACACTTGCGATTCTCTCTCTTGTGTCTACATCGGTGCCTTCCCTCCTTTCTTTCCTAGGGAATCACCTTGACAAAAGGCCCGTCTTACATGGAACTGTGTGTGCAAATTGTGGTTCATTCAAGGTTGTGTGTGTTTGTGTGGCGCAGCATTAACAGAAAGCTTCATCTCTGGAAACAGACACCCTAAGCTCTTTTCCTGCGATAGACACCCTAAGCTCTTTTCCTGCGATAGACACTTTGAATCATTCACTTGGTCTCAGTTTGCTGGAGCTCGAGTCTAGCTGAAAGCTACGCTATCCTTTTCTACTTCTGGAGGTGTGTAATGAATGAGGGAAAAATGATATTCATCCTGATCCACATACTGTATTACAAAAACTGTGCCGCTATGTTTTACAACCCCTCTTCTCTCAGCCAGGCTTGTTCCCAATCTCAGAGGCCACCCGAGGAAATACAGTTTGCGGAGCAAGAACTGTGCAGGAAAAACAAAAAGCAGGAGAGGCATTAAGCACTCCCTCTTCCATGCAAATGCCCTCACACTGATCCATCATCAATGCTACCTGGCAAACACAAAAAACGTGGAAACAGCCATTGGCCAAGGTAACGCATGGCTCCAGCCTGAATATTACATCCTGACGAGAACACAGAAATGAGCTTTATTTCACCAGGTTTTCAGAGTATACAGAAGCGGTTTTGACGTCTCCCACAGACCATAATGCTATTGTAGGTTTCACAATCCAAAAAGCATTAAAAAAAAATCCTATGAATTATGCAAATTCTACTATTTGCATTTTCCATTTACAGATACCAAGCTGGGTTTAAGGGCACTTTACTTGAAATTTCCCTGGAAATTCAAACACAATTTCACTCATGAATGCACAGAGTAAAAAACAAAACAAAAAAATCCTAGCACACGAACTCTCTTACCTTGACTTCTCTTGTACTTGTTATTCAGGGCCGTGAGTACAACAGGATTCTAGGCAGAGGTTCTGAAGCAAGACAGCATCAACATCAATTGGTTAGTGAATATACATTGGAATATTCAATGTAGGTTCAATATTCAAAGGTTAAGTTAGGAAAGGTTTCCTTCCACAGCCCCTTTGCTTTTATTACTTTTTTTTTCTTGGAGAGCATGTCCAAGAGAACTGGAAAAGTGCCGCAGCCTATTGGGTACAAAGAAACACTGAAGTTGACTAAGCACTGAGAAGGCTGAGTCATGCCACGTGAAAACCAGGCAGCTGGTCAAGGGAGCAAGAGCAGACAGAGAGATGGGGAAGATGCTAACTAAAATGCAGAAGAGGCCAGAACTAGCACACTCTTTCCTGTTTTAAAACCCACAGTACTGGCAGACATGTGCTCACACATTGCAAAGCTAGCTGCAACTGAATAAAATGCATGAACTTGACAACATTTTGACTTTCACGGTGTTCTGAGGGAAGGTAGAGGGAGGTAGAGAGAGAATATAAATCTGATTGCAAACGCTGAAATGCAGTTCAGTTTAAGCAAGTGTAAAGTGATGCACACTGGTTCAAAAAAAATCCTAATTCCACATATACAGTATACTGATGTGACTTGAGCTCAATGTGACTACTCAGGAAGAAGATTTTAGGGTTGTGGTGGATAGCTCCATGAAAACATCAACTCAGTGTTGGCAGCAGTGAAAAAAGCAAAGTCCATGCTAGGGATCCTTCAGAAAGGAATTGAAAATTTAACTGCCAATACCGTAATATCGTAACAGACAAAAGAAAATATTTCTTTACCCAGCGTGTAATTCATCTGTGGAACTCCTTGCCACAGGATGTGGTGATGGCACCTGGCCTGGATGCCTTTAAAAGGGGTTTGGACAGATTCATGGAGGAAAAGACCATCACAGGTTACAAGCCATAAGCAACCTCCTGGTTTTAGAGGTTTTAGAAGTGGGTTTTCTCTGTGCCAGGTGCAAGGGAGTGACAATGGGAAACAGGTTATCTTGTTGTCTTGTGCTCCCTGAAGCATCTGGTGGGGCCACTGTGTGATACAGGAAGCTGGACTAGATGGGCTTTTGGCCTGATCCAGCAGGGCTCTTCTTATGTTCTTATGTAATGCCCCTATACAAATCTATGGTATGGCCATGTTTGGAATACAGTTGTCCCTTGGTATCTTCAGGGGGTTGGTTCCGGACACCCCTGCAGATACCGAGAAACCGTGGATGCTGAAGTCCAGCATCTGCACCTCGATAACTTACCAGGATTCTGCGAGGGGGCCCTCCGGAGGCCGCTTCCGCATCGCGCCAAACCCGCAACCCTCTGTTGCTTCAGAGAGATGTTCCGAGGCCTGCAGAGGCCTGTGGATGGAACTGTGGACCCAGCGCAATGCAGAAGCAGCCTCCAGGCTTGGCATCCGCCTATGGTGAAATCCACAAAAATCGAGACCGCACAGTATTGTGTACAGTTCTGGTCACCACATCTCAAAAAGGATATTAAAGAGCTTGAAAAAGTGCAGAAAAGGGCAACTAGGATGATCAGAGGGCTGGGGCACTTTTCTCACAAGAAAAGGTACTTTTTTTCTTTAGAAAAAGAAATTGTTTGGAAGACAGACAAATGTATACTGTAATTAGTCTACAGAATTCACTACCACATGATGGTGCGATGGACACTAATTTAGATGGTTTTAAAAGAAGACTGGACAGGTTCGTTGGAGCTACTCGAAAGATGGCTATATGGAATCTTCAGATCTTATGTACTTATTAACTATGCATTCATAATCATGAAAGTGGAAGATTCTGACCTTTGCAATTAAAATGCTAAGTGTTAGTCACATAGCAGGTGAAACAGAAAAAAATAATCACCATAGCTCCAAATATATGCTTTCTATAGATTCTTGCCCAAGTTCTTGCTACTTACCTAATTGGCATTCATGCATTGTGCAAGTACCTACACATTGAGAAAATAAAACTGTTGCCTTTTTATTTTCTTTCCTTTGTGCCACATTTTTATTGAAACACCCACAGCATCGTTTAAAGCTAGTTAGAATGCAAGGGTGGGAGGAAGGGAGGACCACAAGAGAAGAAAGTGAGGTGGGAGGGAGAAGAGAAGGGGACAAGATGGAGAATGAGAGGTGGGTGAGAAAGACATTGGTCAGTTCACACATTACCCTGAGCCATCACCTGTCAGTACCAGAAAGCACCCTGTGCCCACCACCTCTACTTAGTTACTTCCCGGTTTACAACAAACCACAGAATCTGTTGCAGCCAAACTGATAAACTCTGTTTTGTGGTTCCCCTCCAGACCATGTTTGCAAAACATGGTTTGAAGCTGGTTTGCAATCCTGGTTTTGAAGATGCATACAAACCATAGTTTGCTGTTCTAACAGCAAATTGTGATTTACCACCAGGGAACAATGTTCCCGGAACATCCTATTTTCTTGAGATGTCTGAAAATGTACAGTTATACAAGGAACCTAGAGAGCAGAAACAGGTGTGATCAATGTAACACAATGTCCTTATCTTTACAGGTTTCCAACAAATACACAAATCCCAAAACAAATGAATCTGTAGGAAAGATGTTGCCATGTACTAGAGATACCGAAGCCATTAAGTCCCATTAGATTTCCCAAAACAAGACACTGAACAAACAATCTGAAGGAAATGTTAAATAGGAAGAAAATTCAGATTGTCACTATTTAGAGAAGATCTGAAAAGAAGACAGATTCGAAATGCATCCTCATTAGCATGAACTGCTTTGACAAACTAAAGAAACAAGATGGTGGTCGAAGAAAGTGTCGACTCAGTGTGCAGCGGCTGTGGAGAAGGCCCAACTCCATACTTGAGATCATTAAAAAAAAGAGATTGAGAATGAAAAGGCCATATTGTTATGCCAATGTACAAATCAACGGTAAGGTCACACCAGGAGTACTGTGTCCTGATCGCCACATCTCAAGAAGGATACAGTGGAACTGGGGAAAAAAAGCAGAAGAGAGTGGCCAAAATGTCCAAAATGGGCTGGGGTAACTCCCTTATGAGAAAAGGCTACAATATTTGGAGCTCATCAATCTAGAAAGAAGGTGTCAGAAGCTGGGGCAGGACATGATTGAGACGCATAATTTTATGCATGGGATGGATAGAGTGGACAGAAGTTAGTTCTTTTCCTTCTCACACAACACTAGAACCAGGGACACTCACTAAAATTGACTGGCGGGAGAGTTGGAACAGGCAAAAAGAAATATTTATTTACCCAGTGTATAATTAATCTGTGGGTCTCGTTGCCACAGGATGTGGTGATGGCACCTGGCCTAGATATCTTTAAAAGGGGATTGGACAGATTTATGGAGGTCAAGTCTATCACAGGTTACAAGATATGATGACTATATGCAATCTCTGGGGTAGAGGTAGCCTCTCTCTGAATGCCAGATGCAAGGGAGTGGGTAACAGGATATTGTTGTCTTGCATGCTCCCAAAGGCATCTGGTAGGCCATTGTGAGATCCAGGAAGCAGGACTACATGGGCTCTTGGCCTGATTCAGCAAGGCTCTTCTTATGTTCTCAAAATGAAAAAAGACAAAAATAAAACTATAACATCCATTCTCCCTTCCTAACGTTCTGGACTCTGGAGCAAACTAAACTGGCAGATAACTTAAAGCAACCTTAGAATTATCTGATTAGCAAGGCAACATTTGCCCCGTTGCAAATTGTCATATGCGAGAATCCCTGCACCACTGAAGCCTCTGTGTAATGCTGAGTCCATGTCCCACCTCCAGTTTTCACTGCAACAGCAGCCAGCGGTACCCTGGAGCAGTACTGGAGCAGTACTATGCGATCAGGAGAGTGAGGCAATGCCACAGGTGAGGGCTATGTCTCTAAGCCAGGGGTGGGCAATTAATTTTCCTAAGGGGTCACATGAGAAACTGGGACTGTTGTGGAGGGCCAAACCAATAGGCTGAACGCCCCCTCCACAGCCCCCACTGCAGCGCTCGCATGCCCCGTCCATTCTCTTTAATTACATTCATACTTCAATTAGCTGCTCTGTGACTTCCTTGCAACAGACGCTATAAGCAGCAGCATGCTGCTTATTGCGTCTGTTAAAGGAAGACATGGAGCAGCTAGTTAAGGTAAGAGAATGGCTGGGGGGGTATGTGGGGGGACATTATTTTACTTTAATTAGCTGCTCCGTGTCTTCCTTTAAACCTCACGTGGGCCAGTCAGGGACAGCCAAAGGGCCAGATGTGGCCCTGGGGCCGTACAATGCCCAGGTCTGCTCTAAGACCTTAGAACTAGAGCAAGCTTGCACCACTAGGTAGCTACAAGCAAGGCCATTTGCTAGAAGTTTTAGAAACTAACAGGAGAGAGAGAGAGAGAGAGAGAGAGATCTGCCACAAATGCACCCTACTCAGAAAAGAATGTTGCTTACAGCTGTTGTTTCAGTAACATCTGCTTCTGCTGCAGCAGCTACAGCAGATAGTAGGCTGTACATTCAATTTTCTTCTTTCCCCAATACATCTTTTGGAAAGCATCAATGAAAAATAGTGACTGGCACGCAGCTATCTTTGAGACTTATGCAGCAGCAAATCAAAAAGGCAGTAAACAGCAGTACAATGGATGTTGCAAGCATGGGTTTGGTCTGAAAGCACACAATATAGTCACCTTGCTAACACTAAGCAAGTCTAGGTCTGGCTAGTGTCTAGAAGAGGACAGATCACTTGGGAACCCCCTATGTATGCCACCTTTGAGTTCCAGCATGGAAGAAAAACAGGATATAACATATAAGATTATATATGCTTATGATAAATAAAGGCTTCTAACCAGAGGGCTTGTTAAAGGGTGTTGTATGAATTGGCCAATTAAACTTACAGGATATAAATGTTTTTTTAAAAAATAACAGGCAATCTGATCTTTGTAATTTCACATAGTGATCCTGTTCTGCAACTATCTTACCTGCGTTCATGCCACACCTCCTTCCCTGCAGCCTATCAGGAGCTGCCAAATTACCTTTAGCAGCCTATTAGACAAGACAGGTGAAGGAGGAAGTGTGCCTGCCACATGCTTCTAGGAATTCTTTATTTTAGCTCCCTCCCTATGACGATTCTATGTCTGAGAGTGCAAACAAGACATGCTCCGTACTTGAGTCTCCAGTTTTTAGAAACAGACTACCGTATTTCTTTAAAAATCTTTACTTTTTATAGAAGCATTTATTTATTTATTTATTTAAATCTACTAATCTGTGAAGTAATTCAAAGTGAATAGTTTTCAGGGACAAAGAAATATGGCTGCGAAAGCATTTCTCAAACTTCAAGAGCTATTAATATGATCAACAGCTTTATCTGTTTACTCAGAAGTAAGTTCCACTGTATTCAACTGAACTTGTTCTCCAGTAAGTGCGCACAGGAGTCTCTAGTGTATGCACATTTTGTGATATCTATATAAGAATAAGTGATGGATGCAGAAAATTACAATTTAGTTTTAATATTGTTAAAAGGACATTTCCCAAGACAAGAAATGGGAGAGAAGGGAGCAAGTGAGGTTGGAATACACAGTAGGGCAGTGGTTCCCAAACTGTGAGGCGCGACTCCTCTGCCAGGGGAGCCGCGGAGTGCCATGGAATCCTCTTGGAAAACAGTGCAATGCCAATTGGCAGGCATCAACATAATGTAGTGGGGAGCCGCAGCCAATGGTCAAGGGAGCTGCAGGTCAAAAAAGTTTGGGAAACACTGCAGTATGATATCTACAAGCATACAGAAAGTCTAGATTCCTCTGTAAGGGCATTTTCACAAGTGATGCTCAATTGTCTTTTAATTGGGAAGGCATCACTTGATAATGTTAACATAGGATAGAAGATTTAAAAAGCATTTTCATATGGATGCTTAAGTATCTTTGAGCCTCTCCTGCACCATTTGCATACCTCTGTGAAACAACACAACACAGATGACACAACACATGTTATCAACACAGATGACACAAAACACTACTTTTAAAATCAAGGATAGGCAATGTAGGCTTTACATTTGAAATGGAAAACCAATTTGAGAGTATTTTTACACACGAGGCTTGAAATCTTCTGTAATGCATGAATATAAACCACAGTCACCACAGTGTACTTCAGAGTTTGAAAAATGTCTCTTTTTTACATCCTCCATAACAACATCCACACTAGACACAAACAGCACAAGAGGAGCTCTATAACCATCGCTAGCTGGCTAACAGTGCACTCCTAAGCATATTTACTCAGAAGCAAGTCCAATGAGGTCAACAGGATGTGCTCCCAAGGCATTGTATCCTAAACACACTCACTAGGGAGTAAGCCCCACTGGACACAGTAGGACTTAATTCCTTGTAAATATGAAAAGGGTGGAACTGCATAAGCTGTTTTCCACGTATGACATTTTTCGTACTTGCACATTCTGACTTTAAAAACCCGAAGAGATTGTAAAGCATCTCTCTTCCGCTTTCTAGCCCCCACCACATGAGCAACATTCACACGTGTTGTACACAAAGCGGCGCTTTTGAGGGTCCTGTGTGAAAATGTCACCGACACTTCTGGACTTGATCAAAGCCCGAAGTACCAGGGGCAGGACTGGACGAACATGGGAGCCAGTATCACCTCAACCCAGGAGGGCATCTCGAGGGCACCTGGGAGGCTGGGACTTGCCTTGGGGGATGGAGACATAAGAAGGGAAGGTGCAGGCGGCACATGCAGGGTGCAGACAAGGACTGGGGTGCGTGCATGGATTGCAGCGGGAGAGGCACACGTTACCTCTCAGCCTTCCACGACTCCCGCGCTCCGCGTTCCAGCCGCATCTCCACCCCCTTCCGCGCGAGCGCCTGCGGCGACACCCGCCCCTCTTCGCCCTGAATCTGGATGGGAGCAGAGAAGCAGGCAGACAGCAACGCCAGTGGAATCTTCGGAGCGGAGGGGGACGGGCGGCAGGTAGGCAGGGGAAGGAAAGAAAGGCGACGTCGGAAGCTCGGACCAATGAGAAAGCAGCTCATGACATACATTCCAGGAAGCGGCAAGAACGGAGTGGAAAAGAAGACGGAGCAGAAGCGCATGGGTTACTCTACCTTCTAGGCCGTGTAGACTCTATGGTAGTGCTGTGCTCCTCCTTCTCTCCCTCCTCCTTCGAAAGCGAGAGTTTAAGAGGCTGCGCTCGGCATGCCAGGAGTAGTTCCTTCTTGGGTTTGCAGAGGGCGGCGATGGGCTTTTGAGTAGCCCGCTTGGACTGTTGTAATTTGAGAGAAACCGAGGGTTTGCCTTTAAAAAAAAAGGGGGGGGCGCCCTGGGGAGTTTCTCCGTTATAAGTCGGGCGCTTGTCAGTGTTGTGATAAGCTTGGTTTTCTGTATTCTGTACAAAGAAAAAGAAATGCAAGAAAGCAAAGTGGCTGTCAGATGAGGCTTTACAAATAGCTGTGGAAAGAAGGAATGCAAAAAGCAAAGGTGAAAGGGAAAGATATAAACAACTGAATGCAGATTTCCAGAGAATAGCAAGGAGAGATAAGAAGGCCTTCTTAAATGAACAATGCAAAGAAATCGAGGAAAACAACAGAATGGGGAGGACTAGAGATCTCTTCAAGAAAATTGGAGATATCAAAGGAACGTTTTGTGCAAAGATGGGCATGATAAAGGACAAAAAAGGCAGAGACCTAACAGAAGCAGAAGAGATTAAGAAGAGATGGCAAGAATACACAGAAGAACTATACAAGAAAGATCTTAATGTTCCTGATGACCACGCTGGTGTGGTCACTGACCCAGAGCCGGACATCCTAGAGAGTGAAGTCAAGTGGGCCTTAGGTAGCATCACTAACAACAAAGCTAGTGGAGATGATACTATCCCAGCTGAGCTACTTAAAATCCTAAATGATGATGCTGTGAAAGTGCTGCACTCAATATGCCAACAAATTTGGAAAACTCAGCAGTGGCCAAAGGATTGGAAAAGGTCAGTTTACGTTCCAATTCCAAAGAAGGGCAGTGCCAAAGAGTGCTCAAACTATCGCACAATTGCACTCATTTCACATGCTAGCAAGGTTATGCTCAAAATCCTACAAGCTAGGCTTCAGCAGTACGTGGACTGAGAACTACCGGACGTACAAGCTGGGTTTCGAAGAGGCAGAGGAACTAGAGATCAAATTGCCAACATGCGCTGGATCATGGAGAAAGCCCGAGAGTTCCAAAAAACCACCTATTTCTGCTTCATTGACTATGCAAAAGCCTTTGATTGTGTGGATCACAACAAACTGTGGCAAATTCTTAAAGAGATGGGGGTACCAGACCACCTTACCTGTCTCCTGCGAAACCTGTATGCGGGTCAAGAAGCAACAGTTCGGACCGGCCATGGAACAACCGACTGGTTCAAAATTGGGAAGGGAGTACGGCAAGGCTGTATATTGTCACCCTGCCTATTTAACTTATATGCAGAGTACATTATGAGAAATGCAGGGCTGAATGAATCACAAGCCGGAATCAAGATTGCCGGGAGAAATATCAACAACCTCAGATATGCAGACGATACCACCCTAATGGCAGAAAGTGAAGAAGAATTAAAGAGCCTCTTGATGAGGGTGAAAGAGGAGAGTGCAAAAGTTGGCTTGAAACTCAACATTAATAAAACTAAGATCATGGCATCTGGGCCCATCAATTCCTGGCAAATAGAAGGGGCAGAAATGGAAGCAGTAACAGATTTTACTTTTCTGGGCTCCAGGATCACTGCAGACGGAGACAGCAGCCATGAAATTAAAAGACGCTTACTCCTTGGAAGGAAAGCTATGGCAAACTTAGACAGCATAATAAAAAGCAGAGATATCACCATGCCAACAAAAGTTCGCATAGTCAGGGCGATGGTGTTCCCAGTAGCAATGTATGGTTGCGAGAGTTGGACCATAAGGAAGGCTGAGCGCCGAAGAATAGATGCTTTTGAACTGTGGTGCTGGAGAAGACTCCTGAGAGTCCCTTGGACTGCTAGGAGATCAAATCAGTCAATCCTAAATGAAATCAAGCCTGACTGTTCCCTGGAAGGACAGATACTAAGGCTGAAACTCAAATATTTTGGCCACCTAATGCGAAGAGAGGACTCTCTGGAGAAGACTCTGATGCTGGGAAAAATTGAAGGCAAAAGGAGAAGGGGAAGGCAAAGGATGAGATGGTTAGACAGCATCACCGATGCAACGAACATGAAAATGAGCGAACTCAGGAAGATAGTGGAGGACAGGAAGGCCTGGCGGGATATGGTTCATGGGATCACGAAGGGTCGGACACGACTTAATGACTGAACAACAACAACAACAAAGAAGCACCTTTCTGAAGTGATGGCCCTCATATATTTAGCAGAGGGAGAGCAACAGCTGTCCCTGTTCCATAGCATCTTTTTCAGCGGCTTTTGGCTGGTATTTCTTTATGGATGATGAGTCCCTTTTGGACAGAAGAGGACCGTTTATTTAATTGTGTACTGCAAAAACAAAACAAAATGTGGTTTTGTTGAAACTTTTCAGCATTTTGTTGAAAAGTGGTCTACTGTAATACTCCTAATGATAGCAGTGTTGGTAGATGATCAATTTTAAGTCTTTATTTTAGAGACTCAGCAGTGCTTCTGTTTTAATCCACAGCTCTTGTGGTGGTGGGGAGCTAGCTAGCCCTCTCCTCTTTTGTTTTAACAACAATAGATAGCCACTCCAGGAAAGCCCCGGGGAGCAGCAGAGCTGCTGCATTTGTCAAGAAAGGTCTGCTTCTCTCACATCAAGGAATAAACCACTCCAAGCCCAGCAGTGCCCCCTCTCACCTAATCTGGTTCCAGGGGGTGTGAGACTTGCCCCCACACACAAGGTTTGCTTCCAACTCCCCCCCCCCAGCTTTTTCACTCCCACTTTATCTGCTTCCAGAAGAGAAAAGTAATCTGTGCAAGCCACTTACACTAACAGTGCAATACTTTCTAATTTACACCACTGGTGTAACCAGCGGTGCTGCCAGAATGGGAGGCACCAGAATGGAAAGAGGATTCAAATCCCCTCCAAAGGGGATTTAAATCTCCCCTCCCCTCCAAAGCCTCCCGCCCTGCCCTCCTTCGCTGGTTACACCGGTGATGCAAGTTGGATAGGATTGCCCTGCAAAAAAGGAGAGAAAAGAAAGTCTTCCTTCGGGTGCTGTTGCAAGGACTCATTCCAATTAGGCTTACCAGATCGTCGACCGGGACGGAGCAATCTACCCTTAACGGGCGGGGCGCCGGGGGGCCAGAACGCGATGTGTTCTGGCCCCCCCGCGCCCCGCCCCTTAAGAGTAGATCGCTCCGTCCCGGTCGACGATCTGGTAAGCCTAATTGGAATGACCATTTGGAATTGCAATCCTTACACGTAAGGTTATTCTAAATCTTGCAGTTTAGGCTGCAGGAAGTGTTTCCTGTTAACATTTGGAGCCTCTTTAGCACTGAGGCTACTTGCTGTAAATAAGCATTCAGATGCTGTGCTAGAAGCAGCACGCTGCTGCTTATAGCATTTTGTTTAAAGCATTTCTGCCCACGGGTTTCATACGCAACAGGAGTTAAATGTGTACACCTGTGGGCCAGGAAGAAAAGAAGACCCGTGCTTGCTTGGCACCAGTGATACCAGCATAAATAAGTTAATGGGCGTGGGGGGTGCAGGGGATAGCGTTCCCCCTATCTGTGGGTTCCCAGTAACTGCAGGGGGTCAGGAATCTACTCCCCCCCGGATACCGGGGCCCTACTGTATAGGATTGCACGGTAAATGTTTTGTCTGGAGTAGAGTTCCCTTTTCCAAAGTAGAGAAATATTTAATGTCCTTGAATTCCATGTCTCTAAACATTAATTCCTAATATTGTTTTACTGACTGCATGTATAAGGATGCAATCTACAAATCACTTATTTGTGGGGCTAGCAAAGGGATTAATTCCAAATAAAGGTTTTATGGTTACAAAAATTGGAGTATCTTTTTTTTTGCCAGCTTTTAAAACCCCTTTGTCATTTTCTAAAGTAGAATCTGTCCTCCACTTTTAGTGAATTCTTAGGTGTCCTCCCTTGGTAAGTATAGGAAACATTTGATAAATTCCCTCACACTCTTCACTGGAGCTCTTCGCAGTCAATGCAGTTTTTTACGTTGTTTTTTTTTTTTAATTGGATATTGAACCCTTTAATGTGGCACCTCTCTTAGAATCAGTTAAACAGATATATCTAGCATCCAAAGAAAACTAGTTGAATTTCTCCTTCTACTGTTATGTGAACACTCTTGCCCTTCAAGATCTCCACCTGTGCAACTCCAAATGCACAGGACTTGTCCCAGCACATCAGGCCAAAGATCTTTGATTGTACAAAAGTTCCCTAAACAAGTTGACTCCTGCATAGCAAGTGTGAAATCCCTCTGGAAAACTTCAAACGGGACTTCATGCTCAACTTCTCAGTACTGTATGAAATATTTTATTTGCTCAGTCAGGAGAAGTCTAATACTGAAAATTATTGATTCATTGCTATAGTTTTTAGAAAATAAATACTGTATCACACTTTTCCAGGTATATTCAATGAAACAGTTATGAAACTTGCATGAATAAAACATTGGTTGGATGGCCTTGCAGTTCGTAGGAAAAAAATATTTGGAATGAAATTCGTTGTTTAGCACTAAATCTATACAAGATCTAAGTACTGTATTCTCATGAGAAGGTGTTTGTACACATGCATGCGTTCACACACACCCGTAATGATAGCATGAGGCACAATGGATGCACTGCAAGTGGCCCCCCATCAGGGCCATATAAAGGAATGTACAGTATCTGTTTTCTTCATGTTGTACTTGTGTCAAGTTATAGTTGTGCTATGGAATAGTTGCGCGCACACACGCACGTACGCACGTTCTTGGGAAGTTTCAGTTCAGCTCTAGGTAGAAAGCTTAAAAGGTCAGCCCAGGAAATAAAAAACAGTTACCTTGCTAGCTGGTCACAGAGGCACTTTTTAAAGCAGTGCTCCTCTTATATTTAGTAGAGGAAGAGTAACTGTCCCTCTTCACTCCAGCACAGTATCTTTTCTAGTGGTTGTTGCTGGTCTCTCTTGCACCTCTTTTTAGATTGTGAGTCCTTTTGGGAGCCATTTAATCATTTGATTTTGCCTGTAAACTGCTTTGTGAACTTTTTGTTGAAAAGTGGTATATAAATATTAATAATAATATATAAATAACAACAATAAAGTTGCCAGAAAAGGAAAGGGGTGGTGGCGGCGGCTTTGGTAAATGGTAGGGACAAATATCCCAGCTGAGCTACCTAAAATCCTAAATGATGATGCTGTGAAAGTGCTGCACTCAATATGCCAACAAATTTGGAAAACTCAGCAGTGGCCAAAGGATTGGAAAAGGTCAGTTTACGTTCCAATTCCAAAGAAGGGCAGTGCCAAAGAGTGCTCAAACTATCGCACAATTGCACTCATTTCACATGCTAGCAAGGTTATGCTCAAAATCCTACAAGCTAGGCTTCAGCAGTACGTGGACCGAGAACTACCGGACGTACAAGCTGGGTTTCGAAGAGGCAGAGGAACTAGAGATCAAATTGCCAACATGCGCTGGATCATGGAGAAAGCCCGAGAGTTCCAAAAAACCACCTACTTCTGCTTCATTGACTACGCAAAAGCCTTTGATTGTGTGGATCACAACAAACTGTGGCAAATTCTTAAAGAGATGGGGGTACCAGACCACCTTACCTGTCTCCTGAGAAACCTGTATGCGGGTCAAGAAGCAACAGTTCGGACCGGCCATGGAACAACCGACTGGTTCAAAATTGGGAAGGGAGTACGGCAAGGCTGTATATTGTCACCCTGCCTATTTAACTTATATGCAGAGTACATTATGAGAAATGCAGGGCTGAATGAATCACAAGCCGGAATCAAGATTGCCGGGAGAAATATCAACAACCTCAGATATGCAGACGATACCACCCTAATGGCAGAAAGTGAAGAAGAACTAAAGAGCCTCTTGAAAGAGGAGAGTGCAAAAGTTGGCTTGAAACTCAACATTGATAAAACTAAGATCATGGCATCTGGGTCCATCAATTCCTGGCAAATAGAAGGGGCAGAAATGGAAGCAGTAACAGATTTTACTTTTCTGGGCTCCAAGATCACTGCAGACGGAGACAGCAGCCATGAAATTAAAAGACGCTTACTCCTTGGAAGGAAAGCTATGGCAAACTTAGACAGCATAATAAAAAGCAGAGATATCACCATGCCAACAAAAGTTCGCATAGTCAGGGCGATGGTGTTCCCAGTAGCAATGTATGGTTGCGAGAGTTGGACCATACGGAAGGCTGAGCGCCGAAGAATAGATGCTTTTGAACTGTGGTGCTGGAGAAGACTCCTGAGAGTCCCTTGGACTGCTAGGAGATCAAATCAGTCAATCCTAAATGAAATCAACCCTGACTGTTCCCTGGAAGGACAGATACTAAGGCTGAAACTCAAATATTTTGGCCACCTAATGCGAAGAGAGGACTCTCTGGAGAAGACTCTGATGCTGGGAAAAATTGAAGGCAAAAGGAGAAGGGGAAGGCAAAGGATGAGATGGTTAGACAGCATCACCGATGCAACGAACATGAAAATGAGCGAACTCAGGAAGATAGTGGAGGACAGGAAGGCCTGGCGGGATATGGTTCATGGGATCACGAAGGGTCGGACACGACTTAACGACTGAACAACAACAACGGACAAAACACTACTTTGGAGAACAGAAACATAAAATTGTTTGGTGATCTGACAGATTGATGATCTGACTAGGCACTTTGAAATATGTATTGTATATATGTACTGTACTGTATATAAATGCCTTCAAATAAAAAATAAAAGTGGCAAAAAATCAACATCGCAGGGATTTCATTGTTCCAGAATACAATTGGGGCATTTGCTGAGCATAGCTTCAAATTGATAGACTTGCTATTGCCTGTCTCCGTAGCACTTGCAGTTGTATACATTAACCAACACTGCATTTTAAATATTGGTACTCTGTGGGTACCAGATAATTGTCTATCTAATTAAGTACTAGCGACTTATTTTCTGTCTCTGCAGGCAGGTGAAATGATGGTAAAGGACTGTTGCCACCCTCAAAACGGTAAGTATAATTCCTTTCTGTTCCGACGCAATTCAGTTTTAGCTATAGTCACATTTTATTACTGTTTCACTTGGGAAGATCTTGTAGACGAAAACCTGAGAGCTCAGATCAACTGTGTAGCAACGCAGAGCATTTTTAAATGGAAATACGGAGTTATTTATTTAGGTAAATGAAAGGGTACTTCATTTTATTGGTCCAGTTCACACAGAAGTCCGTGAAGGTGTTTCTACTTGGTCAGAAGCCTCTGGATGACATGATAGGTTTCCTTTTCTTTTTAAGGGCTGTGTGGTCCATTTTTCTATGGGAAACAGAAGCCTCCAGACAGATTATGTAGTCAGTTAACTGGGCAATTCACACAAGAGCCATAAGGTCAGAAACCTTTATTCATATTAGGTCTGTCTGACTGTCTGTCTCCTTACGTATAAATCCTATTTTTCTTGCATGGTACAATAATTCACAGTGGCATACATGGTGTTTCCAGGTGGTCCCCCATCCAGCTCCTGACCAGACTAAGATCTCCTTCGTTTCAACAAGGTGGCTACATTATGCACCCTCAGGCCATGCCCAACTTTCCATTTCAAAAATTGTAACGAGGTACACAGCCAAAAAAAAAAATTACAGTTGATTTAAAAAGTAAAAACCATTATAAAACGTTTGGCAAAACATGCCAGAAAAGTATGAAAGCAGCAGATTGAAACGAAACCCAGTCAAAAAATGGTACATCTGTAGAAACGGATCAGAGCTGACACAGCAGATAAAACAGGGCAGCAATTAGGAAAGATTAAAAACTTAACAAAACATGCCGGTCTTCACTTGGCGACAAAAAGCTGCCAGAGGCATGGAAAAGTATGCCTCACTAGGGAAGATTGGTCCCCTGAGGATCTGTGTTGGGACTGGTGATCATTGGTTAATAAATGATCTGGAGTTAGGTGTATACATCGTGATGTGGCAAAGTTTGCAGATAACACCAAAGTATTCAGGGATGTAAAACCAAAGCAGCTTGTGAAATGCTCCAAAAGGATCTCTCCAAACTGGACATTCAGGACATCCTGAATGGGCAACCAAAGGGCAAATGCAGTTCAGTGTAAAGTGATGCACACTAGGGCAATAATAATAATAATCCCAAATTCACAATTACACTGGTGGGAACTGAGTTGTTGGTGAGGTGACGAACCAAGAAAGAGACCTTGGGGCCATGATAAAAATGTGTTGTTAATTTCTTTTCAAAGAAATATTCAACCCAGTGTGAGGCAGTGCTGGAGAAGGTAAACACTAAGCTAGAGGGCATTAGGAAAGGATCAAGAATGCCAATGTTATATTACCCCTATATAAATTATGGTGATGCCATTTGGACAGTTCTGGTAACCACACCTCAAGAAGAATATTGTAGAGAAAAGGGAGAGAGTGTATAGAGAGAACAGGATATAGAGAACCAGAGGTCACCCAGTGAAACTGATTGGCAAGAGTTTAGGATGGACTATAAAAGGTACTTCTTCGCACAGCACATTGTCACATGTGGAATTAATTGCCACAAAATGTGGTGATGGCCACTACCCTGGATGGCTTTAAACGGGAATTGGGCACATTCATGGAGAATGGGTCTATCCGTGGCTACCAGCCATGATGGCTCCATGGTACCTCCAGGTTCAGCAGCAGTGTTTACCTCTGAATACCAGTTGTAGGAAAGCAGCGATGAGGGGAAAGAATGCTTTACTCTCCTGCTTGTGGGCTTCCCTGAGGCATCAGATTGGCCGCTGTGGACTAGATGGGCCTTTGACCTGATCAGGCAGGCAGGGCTTTTTTAACAGAAGGCTGTATACCATAACTTAAAGTACAGGGTTACCCTGTACTTTCACATTCGTTCAGTAAAGGCAATGCTGCTAGCTTGTTCCTTTGCACATAAAGAGCTACTCTGTCTACTTAAATTCATGGGGAACCTTTTTGCAGGCAGAGAAGCTGCTTGAATGTTAAGTGCGTTAAAGCAGTGGATCAGGCAATTTATGCCAACGTAATCCTCACTGATGTCAATGGAACTTTAAGTATATGCACTTAAGTTCATAGCTTTCAAACACTTGCTCTGGTGGGACATTCAGGAGCTGCTGGCGCACGCACAAGACCTTCAGTCATTTGCACTGGCGGATCCGGCACGCATGACACTGTGGTGCCGAACTGGGGCTTACAGCAGTGGATTGTGAGGTCTACTGCCATAAGCCCCGGGTAGGATTGGGGCATCAGAGAACTCAGGGAAGCCTCTTTCCTATTCAACCTGAGACTTTCCTTAAGGGAAATGTATGGGTAAAAAGAAGGGAGCAAGGGAAGCTCATCATGAGAAAATGTGTCGTTAATTTCTATGGACCTAACTTTGCCTCCCCAGGTGAGAGGGAAATGTTTTGCAGGGGGCTTCCACTTTCGGCCTCCCACAAGGGATGGCTCCACTTCTCCCCTTGCCTCTTGGGTCCCTGCCTCCTCTCCTTCCCTCCTCCTTTTCCTGGGGCCCCTGCCTCTTGTCCTTTGGCCAGCCTCCTCTTTTTCCTTCTTCTTCTGTGTCCTGTTGTGTCTCCCCTCTCCAAGGCAGCACCTCCTTCCTTCTCTCAGCATCAGTTCCTTTTCCATCCTTTCCCCCTTCTGCCTTCCTCATCTCACTTCCAGCGCTCTCTTTCTCTTTCCTCTCCTCCTACCTGCTACCCTACTTTGTCTCCCAATGCCGGTTTTATGGGTGAATATCCACCACCGCCTTTCCCTTCAGCCAACTGCTGCTCCAGTGTGATTGCACAACTACCTGCAGCACCTGGAGATGACATCATCACCGGGGCTGCTCCCATTGTGCTGCCAGCCAAGCCCTCAGTGTCTCCACTCAGCTGCCCGCAGTGTGTCCGGAGGCAAACACCCACCCACCCCATACACACACTGTGGCTGCTGTTTTAGAGAATAAAAAACAAATGTGTGCAAAGGGAAGGATAACCTTTAACATATTAACACTGAGTATTTGCACCCCAAATCTTGGGGAAGCTGGGTCTTCCTCACTATAAAAGGTAAAGGTGACCCCTGACAATTATGTCCAGTCGTGTCCGACTCTAGGGTGTGGTGCTCATCCCCATTTCAAAGCCGAAGAGCCAGCATTGTCCGAAGACGCCTCCGTGGTCATGTGGCCGGCATGACTCTCCTTGCCGCAGCGCGTAGCATGCAGCTGGAACACAGAGCGCTGTTTACCTTCCTGCAAGCGGTACCTATTTATCTACTCGCATTAACATGCTTTGGAACTGCTAGGTTGGCAGGAGCTGGCCAAGCAATGAGAGGTCACCTCGTTGCGGATTCGAACTGCCGACCGTTCGATCAACAGCTCATGGTTCAGCGCTGCGCCACCTCTCACCACTGCGCCACCTCTCATCAAAGGTAAGCCCCAAAAGGCCAAGGTTCCTTCAGCACAGAAGCCAGCTGCTATAGGAGCTGTCTGGGAAGCCAACTGACTGGGCTAAGCCCAGCTTCTAAGCGCCCACACTTGCTTCTTACTAGCAGAAACCCTGAGAAGCCAGCAGGGGAAATAGCTCTTGACAGAAAAACTGGGCAAGTGACTTGTCAAAGTAGAAATAGAAAGAAAATATTTAAAAAGAATTAAAAACAAAAATTGGTGCAAAAACAGGAACTTGCAAACAAGGTAAAAAGGAGGTCCTAGACAGGCTAAAGAAAAACAGGTGTCAGGATTAGATGCAAAATAAAAAAAACCAATAAAATCCTGATGTGACTAACTTGATATAGCCCTGCTTTGGTTAATATTTACTTCAATGCACTTGTCTTGTCCTCCAGCATCTCCTCCAGCCTGGGAGACGGACTGGATCCCGCAATACACAGCTGACTTTGTGAGTGTCAGAACCAAAAATAGCCCAGAGCAGCTTGATGCTGTGCCTTAAGTAACCTTGCTACCAAGTTCTCATACCAAGTTCTCATACGCCAATATTCCAATACGCCAAGTTCTCAAACGGCCAATATCATTCTGCCTTTGTACAAATCGATGGTAAGGCCACATCTGGAGTATTGTGTCCAGTTCTGGTCACCACACCTCAAAAAGGATATAGTTGAATTGGAAAAGGTACAGAAAAGAGTGACCAGATTGATTCGTGGGCTGGAGCACCTCCCTTATGAAGAAAGGCTACAGCGTCTGGGGCTTTTCAGCCTAGAAAAAAGGCGCCTGAGGGGGGACATGATTGAGACTTATAAAATTATGCATGGGATGGAGAGAGTGGATAGAGGGAAATTCTTCTCCCTCTCGCACAACACCAGAAACAGGGGACATGCACTAAAATTGAGTGGAGGGAGAGTTAGAACAGACAAAAGAAAATATTTCTTTACCCAGTGTGTAATTCATCTGTGGAACTCCTTGCCACAGGATGTGGTGATGGCACCTGGCCTAGATGCCTTTAAAAGGGGTTTGGACAGATTCATGGAGGAAAAGACCATCACAGGTTACAAGCCATAAGCAACCTCCTGGTTTTTGAAGTGGGTTTTCTCTGTGCCAGGTGCAAGGGAGTGGCGACTGGACACAGGTATCTTGTTGTCTTGTGTGCTCCCTGAGGCATCTGGTGGGGCCACTGTGTGACACAGGAAGCTGGACTAGATGGGCTTTTGGCCTGATCCAGCAGGGCTCTTCTTATGTTCTTATTATGTTCTTATGCCTTTCTGATTGGAAGCATTGACCATCTCATCTGAGCCTCCCAACCAGTCCTCTGACCTCGTTAGGTGGGCTGGTGTGCCAATTGGATTGGCAGATGCCAGTTTCAGCAGATAGGTTGGGTAGATGCAATAGTTCTGCTGCTGCCGAATGAAGGGGAGGAGCAGTACACAAAATAGCAGCCAAGGACAGACCATGTCCATGCCGTAATGGTGGAGAATCCCTTAAGGGGAGCAGGGGGAAAGAAAAGGGAAACACAAGGGGGTTCACCACAGGGGTACTTAGGGCTTTGCTGCTGTCACAGTTTCTCTCTTGATCATAACCCCCACATGTGCCATTTTACACAGAAAAAAAACCCCACTTCAGTTGAAAGACTATGGAAGATGTTTTCTGTTTAAAATAGCATGGGGAGGGCACGATCAGGAGTGAAACCATGGCACAGCAAAGCCCTAAAGCCCCCACCGCAGTTCTGCTTTGTTTTGCTTATCTGTCAGATGCTACTTAAAAAAAAAGACTAGAAACTCAGCAGGCCACGTTACACATAATGTGCAATTTGTCTCTCGGTACCTACATTTAAAAAACCCTGATCTTCTGTTTTCCAAAGAAAACTTTCCAAAGAAAACCACCCGGCCTAAGAAAAATACCGGTACCCTCTTGTATTTTGATTTCTAAAGCTAGATGCCTAGAATCATTGATTGCCTTTAATTTTACTTAAAATTTACGGAGATGCATTCCCCGCAGTGGCATCATTGATGCATGGCGGGGGGGTGGGGTGCACGGGGTGGGGCGCCTGGAGGGGGTGATGCGTCGGGAGTCCCGGCGCGTCACCCCCCTGGTACTCACCCCATCCCTTTGCATCACCCCCGGAAGCCGGCAGGCCAAGCTGCGTCTTCCTCGGCGGCTCGGCCGCTTCTAAGTAGGTCGAGCAAGCCTTGCCGGCTGGCCTATTTAGTAACGGCCGAGCTGCTGAGGAAGACGCAGCTTGCCCTGCTGGCTCCTGGGCGTGATGCGCCGGGATGGGGTGAATACCAGAGGGGTGACGCGCCGGAACTCCCAACGCGTCACCCCCCTGGTGCATCACACCCTCCAGCCGCCTCTGGGCGCGTCACCCCGTGCACCCCACTCCGCCCACTACGCATCAATGACGCCACTACGGGGAATGCATCTCCATCGTTAAGTAGAGGACAATGCGGAGGAAGTGGTTGGTGTCTTCACAACAGCAGCTTCTTAATAACAGGTAAAATAATTTATTTAGCAAACCGTATCCTTAAACATTGGTTATACAGATGTGTGCCTGATTTCAGCTTTAGTTTCAGCTTTTCTGATTGCTTTGTGCTAGCTTTTAGGTCAAATATCCAAGTCTATAGCCTTCCCTCCATACATAAGGCCACGATGTTAAACATGTTGCTATTGGCTGAGACCCTACCAAGCACTTGCATTCATATATTTGATTGGCTTATCTATCACGCACGAGATCCTGTTGATGGCAGTCTTGAGCCCATTGTAAGGTTAATAACTTATTGTTGTACAATAAGTAAACTTATTTACTTACAATAAGTAAATTTATTGTATAAGTGAACCTTTTTTTTTCTACAAATCACATTGTAAAGTAATTTGATTATCAAGCGAATTCATTGTAAAGTGAGGGTCCATTGTATACAGTAAACAAGCACACATGTTGGTTTTTCCTCATCGTTCTTTACCTAAATGAAAGTAATGCCAAATTCTACTATAACCACAAACGAGTCTACCGCTCTCACTAGTGTGTGTGTTTGCCAAAAAAAAAAAATCAGGCAGGCTGGCTTAACAAATCACCTCTTTGGCAGGTTTTAGACTAGCTCTCATTTTCATCGACACCCAGGTGCCTGAGGGGAAGCACTTTTTTTCTTAGCTCCAACTCACAGGTACGTCCCCTTATTTCTCTGAGTTCATTTTGCTGCATCTGTAACTTTCTACAGTCACTTCATAATGCAAAGGCCAGGTAAGACATTTTATAACCTTTAATGTTCTTCTTATATAGTGGGGCTATGGGACATCTGCTAATACCTATATTAAACTAGGAGACATTCTAATGACTATTAGACTATTTGCTTTGTTCCATGTATTAGGCATAGAGGGATTTTAATGTTAAATGTAGATATTGAGATAACGTTTGTTGGTACAGCTAACATGCATAGCTTTCTGTAGTAACCACATTGTTTAGCATTAATCCTGTCATGTAGATCCCTTTAGTTTTTGGCAGTATTATCTCATTTGGAATTCCAATTTACTAGGGGTATATTTGCTCCCTTTTAGTATTCCTAAGCACAAGGGCTGCTGTAGGCTTTCTTTAGAAATTGTACCATAAAACCTCTGCTACCAAAGTGCCTTAACACTTCACACAGCATTATACAGAGCTCCACACTTCTTTTTTCAAAAAGCATCTTGCCATATAAGCTCAGTAGTTCTGAAATGGTGAAGTATCAGCTTGCAGTACAGGGAGAGCATGTCCACAACTATTATCCCTCGGACTGAGGCACAGCTAGATGGAAATGATACTTCCCCAGGGCTCCATATTTCTTCTTGAGTGGATATGTTCTTTCTGGAATGAATTACTCATTGAAATCAAAGCAAATGTATTATTTATTATTATTGAGTAATTATTTTCTCAGGATGAAGTCCTTGCATAAAACTGCACATATCTGAAGATTCTTTCCCTTCCTTCTGAATTATGTTAATATGCTTGCTAGTGAATCAGGCAGCAGTGTTGCTTGGCCAGCCGGCTCCTACAGCAGGGGTGACGTGATGATGTCATCATCCCCCCCCACGTCATTGCATCACACACACACACCCTGCTTCCAGAATGGCTCCAGTTTGGAACCAAATGGATGCAAGGGCGGGTAGGAGGGTCCATCCATCGCTGAGTGGTAAGTTCAAGCGGAACATGAGCACCCCCCTGGAGTGTTGCGCCTGGTGCGAGCTGCACCAGGCGCACCCCCATAGCACCCCCACTGCTGGAATCAGGAGTTCCCAAGGCCATGGTTGGCATATACGAATGCATGCAATTGCCTCCTACTGAGCTAGACCGCTGTTCCCTCTAGCTCAGTATTGTCTACATGGACTGGAGATGGAGCTCTCCAGAGTTTCAGATAGGGGTGTTTCCCAGCCTTACCTGGAAATGCCAGGGATTGAACTTTGGACTTTCTACATACAAAACAAGTGCTGTACACCTGAGCCTCTCCCCTAATCTACAACCTAGGAGAAACTGAAATTCAGTTAGGGATGTCTGAGTTACCTGTCATGCCTGACTTTGATAGCATTCACTTGGTATTTTTCTGTTTTGGTAATCCAAAAGAACCAGGTCACCTTAATTATTAGTATTGCTTTACAACTGTTGAATATTTTCATCTTGATCCGTCTACCATTTCCAGGAATAAGAGCTCCAATGTACATACAGTTCCGCCACCCGGAACAGCTTCTCCATTCATTTCAATGGACAGAGCCAGTCTGCACTATTCCTTAGTGTGTATGGATTCTTTCTTGGTTGAAAAGAATGGCACCCTCCTCTGCTTGCAAGAGATACTTGTACAACTGCATGCCTAGACTGAGATAATTGTTTAGGAAGATTTGTTTAAAAATAATTTTACACTTTGGTTCTCTATCAGCAAAAGAAAGGCAGGGACAAGGACATATTTTTTAAAAATAAATAATAAATATCTCTGAACTTAATAAAGGCAATATGCTTCAGTCTGCAAGCATGGAAGCTAGTCTGTTCTCTTCTATGAGACTTGTCATATTTGTCAACAGTGAAGCATGTGATTTGGCCTATTGTGTGGAATGCCCTCATGCCGGTAGTATCTAGGGCAGAGCTGGCATGAGGAGACATTGAGGGGGGTAACACTAGGTGGCATGGTTCACTGTTTATACTAAATAATAGCATTTAGTATTTCTATAGTGCTTTCTGAATCTGCAATTACTTCACAAGTATTATCTTGATAGAATTCTTAGAGTAACCCTATAAGGTAAGTAAATATTGTTTCTGTATTGGAGCTGAAGCTGAGAGGGAGTGGCTTGCCTAAGGGCACCTAGTGAGTTCGTGGCAGAGGTGATGCTCAAACTGGAGGTCTTCATTCATAGCCTCTTAGCCACTGTGCTACAGTGGTTCTTGTTTACATGTACGGAAGAGCTAACTCCCTTTCTGAGAGTAGAACACAGGAATCCGTCTGAATCCCTGCAACGCAGACCTCCAAGGGAAGAAGAGTAGGGACAATATCAAGAGCACTGGTGGATGAAGGCACACATCCATTCAGAAGTGTGATGGAAGTGGTATGAATTTGATTGTGTTGGCTCTCTTCTGCGGAATTGTATTTAGGGCTCAGAGACTGCGAGTTTAAACTATGGCCACCAGACATAGAATGCCTGTCTGTATTCACAAGACCTATCTTCACCTTAGCAGCTAGTAAAAAAATAATGAAGTACTGTAATGCTTTTCAGTTGAGGCAGAGCACATGTTCAGCTGTCAGATATCAGCCATCAGTGTGGCTACTTAGTTTTCCTTTTACTTATTCAATAGGTCTTGCTAAAAGCAAATAACTTCAGTTTTGGCACAATCCTATGGTCTGGCTGTGCCAGCTGAATGCTAGTTCTGCCTGTTGAGCATGCTGTTGCAAAAGTGCCATAAAGCGTTTTATGACAGTGCAGGGCCTTGCCACACTGGTGGGAAGACGCGCCTTGCCGCACCGGAGCAGGTAAGCCGCCGCAGGGGGTGGAACGGGACGGGGGAAGATGGATAAGGTCTGGGAGGGGGCGGGATCGGTGGCACTGTATCCTATCCACCCTTCCTGGGCCTGATCTGCCGACACGGATTAACACGAACTTGCACCAGTTATATCACTGGTGCAGGTCTGAGTTGACCTGCTGGGGCTTACCCCGAGGAGGCTTCTAGCATGCAAATCTCCCCACGGGATGCAGTGCAGCACACACCAGCGCCGCTGCATCGCCGTGTGGACGTTTAGTTAGGATTGGGCTGCCCGTCTGCAAGTGTTGCTTGCCAATGGAAGGTTCAAATAAGTGACTTTTTCACAGCCTCATCTGCCAAATAACAACAGAAGCAGTCACAGCATCACTAAGATATTTATTAAGCTGAATAGGAGAATCAGTGTAAAGCCCTTTGTACACTGAAATGCAACAGAAATGGGCTGCACACTTGTACACACAGATGCAGAAGGTTTTTCAAAAGTGTTGCACACCATAGATTTGTAAAAGAGCTAGTAGAAGAGAGTTTGTTGCACCTTGCATAAACTGCTTGTGTGAGGAAAATGGCCATTTCACATGCATAATAAGCAAGTTTTTACATGCCAAAGAATCTCTTTCAGCCCCTTCAATGGTTAATGACTTAGCCTTACCATAGCCAGACTTGGATGCTCTGCCTGTGCTTTTTAACAGCTTTGTTGAAAAACAGCTTTGTTTTTTTAACAGCAATATCTCCTGCTGCTGTGACCCTGTATCCTATGCTCATCCACACCATTCCACTTCAAAGTTGGAGGGCATAATAATCAAGGTCACACCTGCACTTAATGTCATTTACCCTGGGATTCTTAGGCCAAACTAGGTGTAATGAGGGAGTTCAGTGATTGGAACTCGTGACATCTTTTTCAAAAAGCAGCTGGGGTGGTCTTAGATTGGGGCTCTGGTCAGGTGGGGAGGGGTCACCGTCTGACCTTTTGCCCCTATGCCAATTGCCTGATGAGTTGTTAAAAATATTGATATGCATTTCAGCAAAAAAAGTGCCCAAAGTTGTTTATGTAGAAAAAGGGTCCCCTGTCCCGTGAGCTCAAATTCTGAAAAATAACACAAAAGAGAAAATCTCCCTTCCAAAGATGCTATCCACCATGGAGGAAAATATTTACAGACACAAAAATGGTGCCCTTTCCTTCTACAGCGAATAACAGCTTGGGGAAAAGATTTGGATCAAGGCTGCGCGGTGGGGGGGGGGAAGGGTTAGACTCTCCTTTCCCTGCACCATGACCCTGATTCAAATTGGGGGCTTTCTTGGCAAATTTCAGAACATTTCCTTTTTGGAAAATAAAAAGTCATAGGGAACTCCAGTCATGGAACTCACAGCGCAATCCTATCCAACTTCCCCCACTGGTTCAGCCAGCGGTGCAGTGAGAATGGGAGGCCCCAGAACAGAAAGGGGATTCAAATCACCCTCCCCTCCAAAGCCTCCAGCCCTGCACTCCCCCGCTGGTTACACCAGTGGGGGAAGTTGGATAGGATTGCGCTGTCAGTCAATGTCTCGTTGAGCCCTCTAAAATGCAGGCACAATTACTAGCTCATTTTCCTCATGAGTTCTTTGCTTAATATCTGATCTTGCATTAAGCATAATATTGTTTGTAGTGTCTTGGGACAGACACCAGTAGGATTTGTCTAAAACCATTGAACTATACTAATATTTTTACTTTTCGCCTGTGAAATGCAAATGGTCTTCTAAACATATTTTTAAAACCTACCACTCCTTGATGACATTTCCTTTGATCTCTTTTTTCAGAAACAAAATTCTTGTCATGGAACTCTTATTCATTAACAGGAAATCAAAGTGTGTGCTTTTCAGTTTCATCTTGTTCACCTTTTTTCTGTAGCCCTATTAGCTAGCACAAACTAGCTTTGGGTACAGGATCATTTTGATGTTATGAAGCTTTGAACATAATAACAAGTTACTAAATGATAAAAAGGTCCTTTTGTTGTTGTTGCAGGTACCACTGAAACTCAGTTGAGGCTGAGCTAGACCTCACAGGCAGCTGCCTGTTTTTAACTTATATCTACAAAAAGCATATGAAGATGTGGATTCCACTGGTGATTCTTTTAAAACTGAGTAAGTTTAAGAATTTTAAATGTGCTCAAGTGTTAGGGTTGCCAGCCCTGGCTTCGGGATTGTCCTGCAGTCTCCAGAACTCAGCATCAATGTTTAGGTGAATATGGAAAGCAATCCTGGAGATTTTAACAGGGCTTCCAGGAATTTCCAACATTGCATCATAAAGGGAAAAAACCTCTCCAGAAATAACTGTAGAAATAACCAACAGCGTTGGCAACCCTACCAGGGACTTTTCCTGTATGCCTCCTATATTTTGTTTATCTACCCCTGGAACATTGGCGATCAGCCTGCAGCGTGGGTACTGCAACACAGGGTAAACTGCACAGGCTACAGGGAATTGTGGCACACCTAAACAGAAATAGGAAGACCCACAGGCCTGGTTATGGGGTAGTCATGCCTGCATTCTTGCCTACACTTCCCACACTGTGGTGTTGCCTGTTTTCTGACCCAGTGGTCCAAAGGCAAAACTGCACCTAAGCATTGACCAATGCCCCTTAAGATGGCGTATCTCATATTTTGGACTAGCGCATGTGCACTTGTCAAAATGTTGGTCATCTCTGCCTTGAAAATAAATATTATTTATTTATTGCCAAAACAATTCTTCGAAGTTTCAGGTTAGTCACAGCATTCTTTTTAAACTAGTGCTTTTCAACCAGTGGTTCTTATTAATACTTCACAGTATGGCAGGTGGTACTTGGCCCCAATGCCATGGTGACCATGTGGCACTGCCTCGTCCCCACTGGAACTGAAGATGGCTGGGGCAGTGGTGCATCAGTGGGCAAGAAGTGGCTGTGCAGTTGCCTGACCCTTCCAAAGAGGCACCGTTTGGGGAAGGGAGGGTGCAGCATGAAGCCGCAACTGCAGGGCAAGCAGTCTACTCCTCTCTACAGCAACAGACCAGCAGTTGCTGTTTGTGATGGTAATTGCAAACAAGAAAAGTTGGAAAGCCCTGGTTTGAAACCTAGAGGCCTGCAGCTCAAAATGTGGCTGGTTATTTCAAATCCATATGTGATCTTGAACACGCCCTTCCCAATGGTGCTTTTATGGCATTTGCTTCTCAGCTTCCAGGGACACAATTTGCTTGCCTCTTCCTACTACAGCTACAGTCTTCCTACTTTGTTCTATAGAACTAAGTCAGCCTTTTGGCACAATCCTATCCCCCAGTTGTGCTGGCGGAGTGCACGCTCTGCTGTTGCAGGCCATTGCAAAACTGCTGTAAAGCAGTTTGCTTCGGCATAGCAGGAAGCTGCGCTGGCAGGAAGGCCTACCAGTGCAAGGAGCAGCATGCGCTGGACAAGGTAAGTTTACGCTGGGCAGCGCAGGAGCCAGGGGAGGGCAGGGAGTAGCAGAACGGGGCGGAGGATGGGCAGTGACTCAGTTGGGGGTGAACAGATCGAACCTGGGAGGGGGGGGCGCCACATCCTATCCCCCCTCCTGATCCTGATCCGCCAACACAGGGCAACATGGACTTGTGCCAGCAATTTCGCAAGTGCAGGTCCAAGTTGCCCCATTGTGTCAGCTGGGGCTTACCCCAAGGCAAGGGAACAAATGTCCCCTTACCTCAAGAAGATCTTGCGCCAGCTACTTTTCCCACAGGATGCAGCAGAAGCCACACTGGCGCCACTGCATCGGTGCGGGAATGTTAGGTAGGATTGCCCGTCTACATAGCTTCACTCCCCCTTGGTGTGCATGCCATCCCTTGAGTTCCCTTTCTTTGTACGATACACAGAAAGGGCAGGATCCTGTGAACTGGCCTTTTTACAAATCATTAATGTTCAAGGACCACCTTGTTCATTGTTTCAGGTCCATTGTATCTATCCTAAGTTTCTTTGTATGCTAGGAAAATTGCATTCTCTGTTTGTCAGCAACTACTGTAGATATGGCTGACTGACAGTGGGTACCTGTATATAGAACCAAATCACACCAAAAATTCATGCTGCTATCGTGAGCCAGGTGGTTGTGTGAATTGGCCTTATAAAGATGGAAAGCATGAAAGGTTGCTCACTGTATAGCTTTTACCGTGTAATCCTGCTCTAACTTCAGCCGGCGGAATGAGTGTTCCGCCGGCCGAAGATGTCACAAACGTGCCGTAAGGCACATTTGCGACGACTCGCGAGCAGGGAAGGCTGGCGCAAGGCCAGCTCTCGCCCGCCGCCCGAACAGGTCAGGATCCAGCGGAGGGGGGGCGGTCCAGGAGCAAACGGCAGGGGCCAATAGGCCCAGCCGATCCGGGAGGGGGCGGGGATCAGCCTCGGCCGAATCCTGACCCCTGCCGATCGGCTGAGCCGTTACACGGCCTCCTCCAACTTCCGCCAGCAAAATAGCTGGCGGAAATCCGAGGAGGCCTATTGGCCCTAGCCATGGTTACACTCGGGGAAGGGGACGAGCGTCCCCTTCCCTGAGTAGATTTTCCGCCGCAGGTTGCCTGCTGCAGGCTGCCTGCGTTGGAGATCAGGATACGGCGGGCGGCGGCCGCCCGGCAGATCTTTAGAGCAGGATTGGGCTTCCCGTCTACAATTACTTGACTACCAAATAGTCAATTACTATTGCAATTACTTGACTACCAAATTGACATGCAAGGAGAAGCTGCTGTGTGAAGTGGATGCTGAGCAGGAAAGAGATGCCTGACTGCTTCAGAACTCCTCTCATTGTCTGCATAGAGCAGGATGAAAAACTGTATGAAAAACATCTCTCGATTCCATCATAACCATAATAGGCTTCTAAAAAACACACAGGTTCTATCATAACAAGTTGAGCCAAGTAGCACTAAGCAGATGAAGCCCTCAAGGGCCCCATACCTGTGCAGCGTTTCAGGCTAGAACATGTTTGGATGGCAAAAACCCTGGAAGGAAAGTGAACTCAATGGAAGATAAATGCTTAAAGTCATTTCAGGCGAAGGCTTTGCCAACAGTTATCAGATTCTAAGTTTCTATGTTTTCCTAATGTGGGAAATATGATTGAGTGGGGGTTCAGTACAAACTGTTGGAATATCTGACCTATCAGAGGCCATATTTTATATTTTAGCTACATTATAATTAACACATTAGCCAAATTAATCCATGTGCATCTAGGGTGCTAAGACCCACAGCTGCCTGTGTATATATGTGTAATATATAGACACACACACACACGCACACATGCATGCATGCATGTAAGAATGAATTTATATGTATATGATATACTTATGTGGTGTGTGTGTATTATATGGAATATTGAACTTTTTGTTACCATGTAAATATGTTAAAAGACTTACGGCTCAACAGAAGACTGTTAAGGCTCAAAGGAAAGCATGTTAAGTATACCTGAAAAATAGTACATTTGTTCAAATATAGCCCCCAGTAAGTACCTAACAAGCATTGAAGACTGCAATGTAATGAGAGTAAACCTGATATTGATGCTTAAGAATTCTCACCTGTGAATAAAAACACAAAATGTGCACAAAATCCACATTGTGGATTTAATTCAACAAATTAAAAAAAACCCCACCATTTTCAAACACCTCTGTCCATGAATTGTAATTTGCTTCCTCTTTGATGATTTTTCATGAATCCTAGTTGGAGTCTTGAGGAGAGATATTTTATTTGTGGCTAAGTTCTACTGTTTGCACTTTTGCAAACCATGTCTAAAAACGGATTTAAAAGATAAAGTGAAAATTATGGATTTGAAGAAGAATTTGAATGCCACAAATGAACAGCACATGCTCACTGTGAGATTGCAGCTGCTGATCTGGTTCTTCAAGAGACTTCCCTCATGCTCCCAGGTGGCTCTCAGCAGCCAAACCTAACTGCTCCTGGGAACTGTCAAAGTGTGTCCTTAGGCTGAAGAGACAGTCCAGGTGCACTTCCACACTCCCACGAAGAAGAGCCAAGATCTTCAGCTTGAGGAGGTGCTCTGACAGCTCCATTTAGTCTTTAGGTTTGACAGCTAGAAGGGCAATGGGGGACTAGGGGGGTGTCCCTGCTTTCTCCCATTCTCCTGGGTCCCGCTCATCAAATCTAAAGGTGAAAGTGTGCCTCCTTATGCTGAAAATACCAGCTGCCCCCTACATCTGGGGATATATGTGCCCAAAATGAGTGTTGTGTGTGCTCCCGCCTCCATGTCATTTAGATATGGTTTTGAAATTATGGGTTGACATACATAAAGAATTTGAGTCTTTCTGTTCTTCTGTTTGGCTTCCTTTCTGAGCCATGGAGACAGTTGTCAGATTTATAAACACTTTCCCCACAGGCAGCCATGAGAAATAGAAACTTACTTTTTCAAAGGTTGGATTCTTACTAACAGAAAACAAGCCCTTTGAAGGTTAGAGGGTGCCTACGCTAACCCAAAAACATTTGTTCCTGTCAGTGTGTCATAGTTATTGCTTATGCGATAATACTTTTAGAACTTACAATGTGCTGGGTAATGTAGTGCTGTAAAAATAAGCGCAGGCATGGCCAGCATACGTTTTCATTAACTGTTGCCATATAAATGCTAGCCATGTGACGCGCCCCTTCAGTTTCATTTCTGTTTTGTGGACAGTACTGACAGACCACTTGTATGGCCAGAACAGCTGTGATGGCGGAACCTGTCACTTGGCGATTGGAGACCTGCTTGTGGGCCGTGGTGAACAGTTAATGGCCTCTTCGACATGTGGATTGTTTGGCCCTCAGAAATACTGCATTATAGGTTATCTTGAGGTGGGTTTATTTGCATTTATAACTCCGTAGGCCAAGAAAGTAGTATTAAATGTTTAAATTAGAAAAGATCCTGGAGAGTCTATGAGTAATATCCAGCTGCAATGCCCCCCATTTTGTTTCCTCTCTTGAAATACTCGTCTGTTTGCATATGGGGACGGAACATAATTAGTTGGAAAGGGGCACAGTCAGCATCAAGGTTCAGTCAACTCAGGGACTGGGCCAAGAACCCAGGGAAATCAAAAGGCCCATCATGGCCTCCCTCTGAGGCCTTGGTGGGGAAAAAAGCAGCTATCAAGAAGTGGCTCCAAGCCACTGCCACTACCACCAAAATTAACCTCTCCCAAACTCTTGTGTGTGTGTGTGTGGGGGGTTGACCTCAGTGGCAGTAGTGAGTGCCCAGCGCATTCTTCAGCAGCTGCACTGGTGGCTGCCAGATTTCTTTACCTAAAACACACTGCCCCCACACGTGCTATTGCCTCACTGGACACAACTAGCACTGTGGAAGCATTGTGTATCATAGGTAAAGGCTGCAATCATATACACACTTACCTGGGAGTCCCATTGAATTCAGTGAGTCTTACTTCCAAGTAGGCATGCATAGGATTGTGCTGAAAGGAGGATAGCGGCCACTGGTATACGTAGTTGTCCCATGACCCCGTCATGTTACTAAGGAGAACCACAAAGGCACTTGGCCACAGGCCCCCACAAATTTGGCATTGGCAGTGGACCACCAAGCACATTCTGGCCACTTCAACACTGCTGCTGTTTACTGTAACCTGCAAAAAACGAACTTTTCTTCGGCAGTGTCTTTACTACATGTTACATTGAAAATCTCTACTCATCTTGCATTACTCAGAAGTATACAATCTCTTATCCAGAATTGTGAAAGCAAGCCCTGGAAGTGTTTTAGAAGACTTGGATTGTGTTGCGGTCTTCAGTGCAAAATGTGGAGCTCTCCGTAAGCAAACCCTGTCCCATTCATTGCAGTGTTGGGGAATGTTCCACATACAGCATAGCAGTTGCATATACTGTATACTGGAGCTTCTGAACTAGGGAACCAGAAAGTTCTGGTTTTGATATAAATAACTGTAGTTAAATGCTGTTTTTAGTGTGTTGAAAACCATACGAGAAAACAGAACACGTGTGCCGAGAGGTTAGTGCCGAATGCTTCAAGGAGTAATGTAACTGGGTAAACTGGGCTGAGCAGACATGCAGGTGCTTGTCATGGGAAGTCTTTTCTTAATACATTACCTTAATCTGAGGAAGAGGGAGCACCAGGTTCTACATGTCCATGCACACCAGTAGGCTAAGTCGCTCCACCCTTCACAAATGTTCATTTGGCTTCTGTTCGACATATAAATAGCCCTGAAACACAAGTTGTGAGAGGCAGCTGAGGTATATTTCATGCATGGGGTTATGTGTACAGTAATCACTGCTGCATATCACTGCTCTTTTTTCAATGCCCTAAGCATTTTATATTGTCCTTGAGTATGACCACAAAGCTTTAGAAGCCCTCAGAAACTCTTACTTGTCCACACACACCTAATGGCGCAATCCTGTTGAGGAAGGCCCGCCAGTGCTGGGCCTTACTAACGGCGCCAAGTGTCGCAAACATGCCATAAGGCACATTTGTGACTACCTGGGAGGTGGTGGCACCGCCTCCCTGCCAGCCGCCACTGGACCCTGCACCATGGAGCTGGTAAGTGCTGCTCCGAGCGGCGCAGGGCCTGGGGTGTGTGTGTGGGGGGGCTGGGGAGTGGCTGTTAATGGGGAAAGGCAGAAAGGTGGTATATAAACACAGTGAATAAATAAAGAAAAAATGAGGGAAGCAAAGTTTCCCCAAGGGCCATAAAAGGTGGGATTTGTTGAAGGAAGTCCTATATCTAATGCTTTTCAACAGTATACCTTTTTCAAGAGCACAAAAAAAATTTGGGGAGGAGACTCTGCATTGGGTCCATGATGGAGGGTTGGGGGTTGAAGTACCCCTGCCACATTCCTGATCTGTGGGTGAACCCTAGGCTGGCTGCTATTTAACATTAGGACAGGTTGTATGCTTGCAAGGCATGTGCTTGGAGTGTCTAGTTTGACCCTCAAACCGAAACATTTGGTTACCCCACTTTTGGGTGATATGGATGGGTAATGCACTGAAAGAAACCCTTGGGCTGCACTTCTGTGGCACATGTTTCTCATCTAGAAATATCTGAAAATATCAACTTGCCTAAAAAAACCCAACCCAACACTCTGCAATGCTGACAAAGAATTCCACTAATTTGTGGTAGCTTAGGAAGGCATGTTGTCTCCAGGCATATCCAGATTTCAGACCTCATGATTTCCTGAGCCATCACAAAGCATAGCTCTTTGTCACTGTGCTTTCTGCTTGGTGTATGGAAGGTTCCAATTTCAGTCCCTGGCATCTCCAATTAGGGTTGGGAATAGGGGGTGGCACAAGAGATTGGCCAATTGGGCATTGACAGAAGGGCACACCCATCAAAGGGCTCACCTGGCCAGGTAAACCCCTGTACCTACAAGACCAGTGGCGTTTATATCACTCGGGGCCCAATCCTATCCAACTTTCCAGCAGTGATGGAGCCGTGCCAACGGAGCGTGTGCTGCATCCTGCGGTGGGGGGGGGCAGTCATCATGGAGACCTTCTCAAGATAAGGGAACATTTCTTTCCTTACTTCGGGGCTGCATTGCAGCTGCATCAGGGCTGGAATTTTGGATAGGATTGGGCCCTCCATGCACCATCATGGGATGGGTGGGGACCCAGTGCAGGGTTTTGCCCCAGAGACTCCAGCAACCTGGTGCTGGCACTGGCTGGGAAAGACCATTCTCCGTCTGAAACTCTGGACAGTCACTGACAATCAGTGCAGACAATACTGAGCTAGATGGACCAATGGTCTGACTTGGTATAAGGCAGCTTCTTGTGTTCAGTCAGTGGATTTCTGCCATGTCTATTTATTTCGGTGTTCTCTGTTTATTTCTGCACTGAGGCATATTCAGTGTAAGCATGACAACCATTAAATCACAACTACACTCATCAATCTGGATTTATTCTGAGGAGCTTGCACGATAAAAACAATTATAGATATTCAGTAATCAAAGTCTAAACTTCTTAAATAAGTTTTCCGCACCTCCATCCTTGAATAATCCATGCATTTACATTTGCACTGCAATTCCATTAATCATTCACAAATGCTTTTATTTTGTCATAAAGGAATTTCTACCCTAAACCCTGCCTGACCTCAGGGCAAGCTGATTCCTAACTCAGTCCTCCATTCAATCATTTGTCACCACTTTAAACTTTTCACTCCACTGGGGAAAAAAATTGAGATAAGAACAGGTAGTTCTTATGGTAACTTCCTGAGTTCTCCAGTTTGGATTAGGAACGACGGATTTAATTAAAAAATATTTTTTTAAAAAAATTTGCAGGACGGATTTAATGAAAAAATAATAATTCTCAATGACTGCCTGGAAGTTTTTGCATGTAAGGAATTAATCAGGGAAAGGGGGCTTTCAATTTAGGCTCAGGTCTATAATTGAGGTTATTCTGGTTTGCAGCCCAATCCAATGCATATACACCATGCTGCCAGATTCCTTCTCTATAGTCACTTTTGGCCAGAGCTTGGCTACTGCAAGGATGCTAGACTGTGCAAAAATCCTTTTCAACAGCCTCAGTAAGATTGGCAATATATTTGTCCCATATTACAGCTGGGGGTATGAGAGAGTGATTTATCTGTGGTCAGCCAGTGAATTAAACTACTAGCTCATGCCCTTAGGTGACAATCCTATACAGTACATGCTTACCTAGGAGTGAGTTCCATTGAGTTTAATAGGACTTACTTGAGTAGGCATACACAGGGTTTTGCTGTTGGCCACTAACACTATGCAACACAATGAATTCAGATAATTCAGCGTGTTAACTTCAGTGTTTGCAGGAAGCACCTGCAAAGTGAACAGCAAATGCCTGTTCTGCTAAAAAGTAAGGCATTATTGAAGCTCCAAGAGATTCATACTAGTAGTTTGTCTTGCTTTGTTTTACTTGCCATTTGTCTTGCTTATACTCTTTTTCTAGGATGAACAGAAATGTTTCACCTGTGATTCCAGATACCCGTATCATCCCGTTTTTCAGGCCGACAGTCATTCTATTGAAAATGTTATCACAACCTTTGCGCCTGATCGGAGGAAGTGGTGGCAGTCTGAAAACGGTGAGTGCGTGGCTTCCTATTAATTTTCTTTCCTTAGCTGAATTTGATTGTGTTTTGGTCTCTGTTCAAAGACCACTTGGCACTCTACAATACATGATTCTTTTACCTTAAAATTGTGTTCGTGTCTTGCTTTCAACAAAGGCTATATGTAGCACACTGCTGCTGCTGCTTCATAGCACAGACGCAAAGTCAGCTGAAGACCAGGAAGCAGTTTCAGTTTCTGTTTCCTGGTCTTAGGCTGAGCTTACGTCTTTGCTAAAAGCAGCAGCATGCTACTTATACCTTTGTTGAAAGTAAGACACAAACACCATTTTAAGGTAAAGGAATCACCAAGGGAACGTATGGGGGGGGGGCTGAAGGGGGCTGCAGAGCTTGAGACTCTACAGAGCCCGTTTCAAGCCACTGTTGCGTTTGCGCTGCGCTGGCCCATTTCCAGCCGTTGGAGCGTTTGCACAACAATTAGTTAAAATGGGTGTGGGGGGCTGTGGAAGATGGCGTTCGCTCCTATCCACGGGTTCCAGGTATCCACGGGTGGCCCAGGAACCAATCCCCCATGGATACCGGGGGGGGGCCTGTACTATCAGTTGTTAGGCCATTCTTTCTGTGTGTTTATATAAGGAATTTATGTTTATAATACAACAAAAGGTCAAGATTATAAACTAACTCATAGCCTAATGTCAAGCAACAGCATCAGTGTAGCTCAACAGCACTTCCTTTCAACAATTGCATGCAAGAAACCAAAGCAGAGTCCAGTTATCTATAATATGAATTCATGCTTTTATTTAAACATACTAAAGTGCCACTTGCCTATATATTTGTATGCATGTGTAATCCCTGTCCCGGTTTGGAATTGCATAGGAGTTGCAAATGTGGTCCCATAAACCACATTTAAATAGCAAGGATGAGTTTTGAGGATAATGGCTCCCACCTTATGGTTTTCTACAGTTAAAACAGTACATAAGATCAAGTATAACCAGACTATATATGTTTCAAATTAATAACTCTTTCTTTCTAGAAAATGATTCCAACTTAATGATATTCAGTAAAGAAATCAAATATAGAAAATGCTTAGGATCACTTCAGATCTGGGGATTGTTTCTTCAGGAGTTGACCCGCAAATTATCTCACGGTTGTCCTGTAGGTTTAAATAAGTCCCTTCAAGATGGTGTCAAGCCATGGGCTCCTGCTGCTCTTCATGACACCTCCTCTTTATAAACTGCAGTGTCCTGAAATAATAAACGTGCAGCAGGCTTATCAATAATGGGCTGCTATCTAGGCTGGCTCTGAAGTCCTCTGGGGATGATCTCACAGCCTTAAGCGGCCTTCTGGCTCCTGGAGGATTGCTCCTTTTTTACCTTATATGGTAACAGCTCATACTCAGTTCTTCAGGGTTACATATGTGCATGCTAGAGAGAGTGAGAGATCCTTGATTTACAGTGAATGCAAGCAAGGATGTATGCATGCTGCCTAGACCAAGGAAAATCGTGGAAGTCAGGGGTCATCTAGCCCTGGATTCTGTCCTGTCTTCTGACTTGATACTACCTGCCTGCCCCCCAAAGGCAAAAATGTAAAATGAGTGTATACATTTCTTGGCCTAGAGAGGGGGTGAGCACAAGTGTTGGTAAAGTAAATGTTACAGATGCATAATATTTGCTAGTATGCAGTTTATGGCACTTGCCTCTTAGGGTGTTAACTGCTCATTACTGCTAAAGAATAAAGCATCTGCTCCCCTTCTTCTGCAAGAGTACTTATCAAGGAAATGAGCTGAATTTTAAGGCCTCATTGAGGTTCTGTTATGATTCAGGTTTGATGTTATCCTTAGGGATTAATTACTATGTAAGAAATGATAATGGGTTAGATCCTATCCTTTCAAGCTGTGGCACTCCATGACCAGGAGCTCTTTCTGTGAAAGGGAGGCCTGCTGTCTCATGAAGCTTCTTCCAAAGAGTGCAGCTCTCCTTCCAGTCTCAGGAGGATGTCTTGGCCCTAGAGCACTATAGAACAAAAGGTTAGGATCCAAGTGAATATTGTTTGCTTTGTATGTGTATTGTGTATACGTATTTGGGTGAGATCAAATTGTTATGCCAGTCATTTCCAAAAAAATCCTGTTCCCCGGGATTCTGTTGGCAGCTTTTAAGAAGGCAGGTTTCTAATCCTTGGGGAGGCCTCAGTTGCACTGGTGAACAGAGACTGGTCCTGAGATTTGAAAGAGCCACCTAGAAAGCACTGCGTTGCAGTGGTTCCAGTTGTGCCTGACAGTGTAGTCAAAACGAAGTGGTGTTTGGAGACTTGCTGTACCCCATGAAAATTAGCTCCTGGGGAACCACAAATTTGCATTCTGTCTTGTTTCATTCCTGTTGAAATTACCGTATTGGTCTGAGTATAAGACTCACTTTTTTCTCCTAATTTAAGTTTTTAAACTAGGGGTGTGTCTTATAATCAGGCTGTTGCAAATTAATGCCAGCGATTTAATTAATTTTTTTTAATAGCACCAAACTTTAAGGGTGCGTCTTATGATCAGGTGTGTCTTATACTCGGGACAATGCGGTATATGATTCACCTGAATGAAATCCACTTTGTGTGAGCTGGATACTGATATGCAAGTTGCTGTATCCTGTATTCTTCTGATGAGGAGGAGGTCATTTACATTCGACGTTCCTGACACGCAGTCTTTCCGTTTCAGGTATTGACCATGTCAGCATTAGGCTGGACCTGGAAAACCTGTTCCAGTTTAGTCACCTTATCCTGACTTTTAAGGTACTCAGCACAAATCTGCAAAGCAACGTGACATTTAAGATTTTTTTGTACTTTGATCATTTTGTACTGTCGTCATTTTTCATGTAACCTTAGCACTTTTTTTATATTGCTATAATTGTTGAAATAGTATTTTTATATTCCTTAATCCTAATAGGCTTACATTTAAAGTAGATGGAAGGTAACTCCATTTTACTGAAACCCACCCTGCTGCCTTAAAAAAAAAAAGTGAAATCCGTTTGCACTCATGTAATGTGGAATTTGGCCCTTGGCCCTAAAGTTGAGCGTGAACTGAAGTTGTGTCTTTTACAGACTTTTCGGCCAGCAGCAATGTTGGTGGAGCGCTCCACAGACTATGGTCAAACCTGGAAGGTATTTAGGTACTTTGCGCAAGACTGTCTCAGTTTTTTCCCTGACATTCCTTCAAGGCCAGCCAGAGCAGTTGGAGATGTTGTTTGCGATTCAAGATATTCCCATATTGAACCCTCGACTGAAGGGGAGGTATGCATGCAATATGAGTTTATTTGGTTTTACCGTAATTATGGTTATTTAAATGGTGAAGCCTTCAGTTAAGGAATAATTATGTACGAATTTATTTTGGTTAAGTTCTCTTGTGTTTTTAAAATGATAAACATTACTTTGCATTTTACAGGTAGTTTTCAAAGCTCTGGATCCCACCTTTGAAATAGAAAATCCGTATCTCCCATACATCCAAGGTATGAATAGTTTGTATTTTTACAGTGCCTTTAATCGTTCTTGCTTTGTTTTCATACAAAATACTGGGGGCTAAAGTACAGTCAGTGGTATAGTTTGGCTGTCTTTAATGAAGCTTGGCCAATTTATGTCTACAGCAGGGCTGGCTCCAAATCCTGCCTCCTCCTGCCAGTGTGCTTGTGAGCACCAGCATCCCTCATGACCCCCCCCCCCTTTGCCAGAACGAGCACCAGGCAGCCCCCATGCCGGGCAGCACCCTCTGTCCTCTTTGTTGTCTTCCTCCAGTGCCACTTCTTCCGGACTGGTGGTGGGGATGATCACTCCCAGCAGGCTCCCTCCCAGGCCATTCAAAGAAGCAGCTCTAGAGGAGGAGTTTAAGTTAAGCCCCACCCCATCTTCTCATTAACTCTCTAAGACAGCAAACAACAAGAGGATGGGGTAGCATTTGGACAGGCAGCTGACCTGGAAAAGCTGCTGGCAGGTGTGGGGTACTGGTGGATGCCAGTTTTTGTCACCTCCATAGCTTCCTGCTCAAGGCAAGCCCTTTGGTTCATCTCATAGGCTATAGCTGGGCTGCCCCTGAGTGCAACTAGACTAAGCATTTCCAAGGATATGGCAAGGCCCACTGCTCCGTACCAGCGTACATGCTTTGCTGGCAGAAGATTCCAACTTCAATTGCAAGCGTCTTAAGTTAAATAAAGGGGACTTGGTGGAAGGGCCTGGGGAAGGCTTTGGAGAGCTATATTGCCAGTTGGAGTGGACCAGTACTCTGACTCAGTATAAGGCTGCTTCATATGTTCAGATGAAATTACCCTTGAGATTAAAAAAAAATGCCTCGTTTTCCTTATTCTTTACCACAGAGCACATTACATTTACAAATCTGAGAATAAACTTTACAAAGCTTCACACACTTGGGGATACATTACTTGGCCAAAAGCTGCACGATCCTCTGGAAAAATATTACTATGCGCTTTATGAAATGGTTGTCCGCGGAAGCTGCTTTTGCAATGGTCATGCTCACTCCTGCGGCCCTGTGCAAAATCTGCGGGGTGATGTTTTTCATGAGCCTGGAATGGTATGTTGCAAACCCTTCCCATTCTTTAAGAAGACATTGTTTGAGGTGAAAACCCAGCTGCCTTGAGGCATGGCAGAGATATTCCTAAAAATAATTAGCTAGTAATATTTGGATAATAGCAGGAAAATATCATGGCTGTAATGATGCAGGTATAATTCAGTAAGTAGCCTGTGCTGTGTGTAGACTTGAATGGGTTCTTTTAAATGGATAAATGTCATAACATTTTGCTTGCCAAGAACAGTGTGTGTAAGACAGAGAGAGGGAGTTGCCCAAGAATTTAGGAATTAAAAAGCTATTCCTCTTTTGTGACATACCTGGGAGCCTTTTTGGAGAGCTCTTACTTCTGTCCTTAGGTGAGTACCTTCAAAATCACTGGTAGGTTGCCAGTGCCAGGTTGCTGGGGCCCATATGGAAATGTTTGGCACTGATGTCCCCCCCACATGCTCCCTGATGGAGCATTCAGTGCTACCACTGCTACCGAGCTGGGTGTTTGGTGGCAGGTAGGCTCTCTGATAGGCACAAGCCATTGGCCCGTGCCTGACCTGGCCAATTAGCTGTAAATCACATTAAGGTAAAGGTGACCCCTGACAATTAAGTCCAGTCGTGTCCGACTCTAGGGTGTGGTGCTCATCCCCATTTCAAAGCCGAAGAGCCAGCGTTGTCCAAAGATGCCTCTGTGGTCATGTGGCCGGCATGACTCTCCTTGCTGCAGCGCGTAGCATGCAGCTGGAACACGGAGCGCTGTTTACCTTCCCGCAAGCGGTACCTATTTATCTACTCGCATTAACATGCTTTGGAACTGCTAGGTTGGCAGGAGCTGGCCAAGCAACGAGAGCTCACCCCGTTGCGATTCGAACTGCCGACCTTTCGATCGACAGCTCATGGTTCAGTGGTTTAACCCACTGCGCCACCTGCAGTGGCTAATCACATTAGGATGGTGTTAATATATCCTTGACCTCATTTAATGCACCCTGAAATTGTCAGTAAATTTGCGGTCCTCTGAAACCTCCCTTTTGACCCCTAGCTAAGATCCTTCAAGGGTACTGCTGCTGAAAGATCTTGCTGCTCAGAACGATGTCTCCTGTTGTGCACAGCTGCAAAACAAACACTGCTGGCTGCTACTATCCAACCTTACATGTCTCCGATTGTTTCTTCCCCCACCATCAGAATTCAACGGCTCGCAGCCCAATCCTAACCAACATCCCAGCACCGATGCAGCCGCAATGCAGCCCTGAGGTAAGGGAACATTTGTTCCCTTACCTTGAAGAGGCCCCTGTGACTGCCCCCCCACCACAGAATGTGGCACGCGCCCTGTTGGCATGGCTGCATCGGCGCTGGAAAGTTGGTTAGGATTGGGCTGTCAATGTGCTTTTACTAGCTTAGGTTGCAAGCACTGGGCCAATGGAGGAACCTTGATGCCCTTCCTGGCTTGTTGTCCTTCCTGGCTTGATGCCAGAACAACCTGGCTTGTTGCCTGAGGCAGCATGCCAAGTGCTTTTCCCTCCATTACCCGATGATGTGCTATCCTCTGCTCCTCCCACTCTCCGATGTTATAGTTCAGTACTCTCCTCGCCTCCACATTTCCTCTTCCTCTCTGTTCTCCTCTTCCTTTTTGAATCCAGAAAGTCGAAGGATAAGGAGAAGCAGTGGAGGAAAGTAGGGAGACAGAGATGGGCACCCCTCTATCAATCTGCTGCCTGAGGTGACTGCTTCAGTTGGCCTCATGAATGGGCCGGCCCTGCCTCTGAATAAGAGAACATCACAAAATTTAATATTGTTTTATGAGTTCTTTGATGCCCATTTTGAACTCTTTCCAGATTGTGTCCGACAAGTATTCCCTTTCACGTCACACTAGTTATACCTACTGGTAATACGTGCCTTGTAAGATACCAAGATTTTAGAGGTGTGCAATCTGCATGTATGTTCCCCCCTTGTGCAAATTCAATTTATTTCAGTGGGACTTCCACAAGATATGCACCACCTGGTGGTGGAGCATATCCTTTGCACTCAAGAAGCTGACAATAATTTTGTGTTTGTTGTTGATATGTTGCAGATTCATGGGAGGTGCCTCTGTGAGCACAACACAGATGGTTTATCTTGTGAAAAGTGTAAGGAATTCTACAATGATGCTCCCTGGAAGCCAGCAGAAGGGTCACAGGACAATGCATGCAAAAGTACTTAAAAATGATTTACTTAATTTTCATCAGACTCCTGACTGGCCGTCTGCCCACACAGCGTATTGCCTACAATGCAGTGCACTGAAAGCCTGGACGTTATGTCATAAGCTCCTTTCTAGTCAAAGGTTGTAGTGTCCACAATCTCTCACCCAAATTTATCAGTTCAGTGGGAAGCACAATCTGTGTTTTAGCACTTGAAAGTAACACAGCACTGGAAGAAGGTGGGATTTAGGTTTGCCCTGCTCATGTCATTGTTTTGCGTTCTGTTTCAGAGTGTGAATGCAATGGCCATTCTGAAAGATGCCACTTTGATATGGCAGTGTACCTTTCTAACAATCGTGCCAGTGGTGGCGTCTGTGAAGACTGTCAGCATAATACAATGGGACAACATTGTGACCAGTGCAAGCTTTTCTTTTACCAGGATCCCTGGAGAACGATCTCAGACCTTCATGCATGTATCCGTAAGTGTGAAATTTTATTACCTTAGACTAGCGATTTTCTACCAGTGTGCCGCGAATGGTCTGCAGGTGTGCCATGGGAGTTTGGGGGAGAGTAGAACCATGAGCTGTCGATCGAAAGGTCGGCAGTTCGAATCCGCAACAGGGTGAGCTCTCGTTGCTTGGCCAGCTCCTGCCAACCTAGCAGTTCCAAAGCATGTTAAAGTGAATAAATAGGTACCGCTTGCGGGAAGGTAAACAGCGCTCTGTGTTCCAGCCGCATGCTACGCGCTGCAGCAAGGAGAGTCATGCTGGCCACATGACCACAGAGGCGTCTTTGGACAACGCTGGCTCTTCGGCTTTGAAATGGTGATGAGCACCACACCGTAGAGTCGGACACGACTGGACTTAATTGTCAGGGGTCACCTTTACCTTTACCTAATTTATTAGTAGGGCCATTGGGGATGTGCCCCCCCCCCCCGCCAGCAGCATGATGTTCCTTGTCAGTTGTCAAAAACTGATGGTGTGCCCTGAAAGTCTTAGAGCCTTTTCAGTGTGCCATGAGATGAAAAAGGTTGAAAAGCACTGTGTTGAATGAACCACAATATTTAGCTAAAATAATTTAAGAATCCTATGCATGTCTACTCAGAAGTAAGTCTCATTTAATTCAATGGGACTAGTCCTAAGTAAGTGTTTATATGATTGTACCCTTAGTTATTTTTATGCATTTTTATATTTGTACCTCATTTTTCAGTGAGGAGACATTTCAAAGAGGTTTTCAATCATAAAAGTGGTACAACATAGTCAATTGGTTTTTTTTTTTTTAAGTACAACAGTTTCATAAAAACCAGCATGTGAAAGTTGTATATTAATACTTTGCCTCATCCAGTGAATGGGTTAGCTGAGCAGACAATAGAACCTCCCTGGTCAGATGCAACCAGGCTAATTTAGGGCCCAATCCTATCCAACTTTCCAGCGCCGATGCAGCCGTGCCAATGGGGCGTGCGCTGCAACCTGTGATGGGGGGTGGAGTCACAGAGACCTCCTCAAGGTAAATTGTTCCCTTACCTTCGGGCTGCATTGTGGCTGCATTGGCGCTGGAACTTTGGATAGGATTGGGCCCTAAATCAATAGTCAGGAATCCTTTTGGAATCCTTTTTACTGTGCCTTCCCCACCCAGTGCCTTCCTGGGACCAGTGATGTCACTAGGGAGGGCAGGGGGCGGACACCAAAATTGCTTTCTATTCTATTTGTTACCAGCAGTGCGAAACTATTCAAATGATTGTCTGGAATCCCCTAGGAAAGAGCAATTAAGATGAAATGTTGTTAGCGCTGTGGTTACTACAATGAGGTCCTGTCTTTGATCATTGTTCTTTAGAAATACCGTGATTGTTAGTTGACGAATATGTCCCTGCCCTGCGTGTTAATGCTTTCTTTTGAACCCTGATGCATCCATGTTTTGTCTATGTGCCTGTAGCCTGTGACTGCGACCCAGAAGGCACCTTATACAGTGGACTATGTGACAGTCATACAGACCCAGTTCTTGGAACTATTGCTGGCCGATGCCATTGCAAGGAAAATGTTGAAGGAGTTCGTTGTGACAAGTGCAAGCCTAACTACTATGGACTAAGTGGAAGCGATCCTCTTGGCTGTCAGCGTACGTTTTTCTCTGTTTCCCCAAACGAACCATTAATGACAAAAATGGGGGGGGGGGGATATTATCATGCCCTGGTTTTCAAGCACTTTAAGCTATCTTCTATCAGCTTAATTTCATTGGTGCCAAAAGGAATAACTATAAAACATTGACAAAAGTATGCCCCAGCTCTGTTTTTCAATAATATTTTCTGGTTAAATCCAACTGGATTGATTGCAAAATTGTTCTGAATGGTCACAACACATACATACATTAAGGAGCTAGGGAGTCTGTTCTGTGGCTCTTTCAAAGTCAAATCTAAAGGAGGCTTTTTCATGAGAAATGCCTGCCTTTGTTTTCCTTAAAGTCCAACTTTGCTTGTTCCCTCACTCTATTTATGGCATAGTGTTGTTTAGATGATGCAACTGTGTATTAGTTTTGGCACAATCCTACATAGCCCCTGGGCCAGTGCAGTGTGTCCTGGGCTGGTGCAAACCATTGCAAACACACTGTAGAGCATTTTTGCTGGGCTATCGGCCTTTGCGCACTAGCCCAAAGAGCAGTGCACCGCAGACCTGATAAATTCCATGCTGAGAAGCACAAGGGTGGAACAGGGTGGGGGGAGGCAGGAAGGAGTGTAATGGGGCAGGGGAGGGCAGCAGCGGGGGTGGGCGGATCGGGCCTGAGAGGGGGCGAGATCGGCAATGTTGGTACGTGCCACATCCTATCCCCCTTCCAGGCCTGTTTCTCCAACATGACTCGCTTCAGACCTGTGCCAACAATTTAGCTTGTGCAGGTTGGAGGAGACCCATTGCCACGGCTGGGGTTTTCCCCAAGGCAAGGGAACAAATGTCCCCTTACCTCAGGGAGACCTCTGGCCTGCTCACTTTCTCCACAGGATGCAGCGCAGCCCGCACTGGCCTCGCCGCACTGCTGGACAGAAAGTTAGTGATTGGGCTGCCCATCTGCAAGAAGAGATGCTAAATACCTTCAGGTGCCTGCCAGGCCTTCAGCTCTATGAAAGAGCTGCACAGAGACAATGGTTGTCAATCATCCATCCCTTCATGCCATTCTTTTTCTCCACACTGTATGCATAGATTTTCCATGTTTCAAAGATGAAATAATGATTGGAAGCAATGAATCAAAGGCATTCAGCAGTTGAGTGATGTATGTGGTAAAGGCCCACGTGACCATTCATACACAAGTAGCAGACAGAAGAGATAGAGATATGATATGGATATGTGTGTGCATGTGGGAAGGGAGCCTAACGGAGACAGTGATTATGGTCATTCTCTTATTTCAGCTTGTAACTGCAGCCCTTCTGGAAGTTTGTCTTTCTCTATATGCAATCCAGTGACTGGAGAGTGTCTGTGTCAGCAATTTGCCACTGGACAACATTGTGAAGAATGTGTTGTATGTATTCACCAAGTTTTCATAGATGCTTCTTGCAATCTCCGGTTTTTTTATTTTCCTTGCACCGTTCTCTGGTTTTTCCTGTCTTTTTAAAGGTCTCTTGTATGGTATTGCAGTGAAAGTGCAGCTGGGAAATCAGAAGTGTCTTCACAGTAGTTACAGTACATATGTAAACACAAATAAGGAGAATCAAAACTAAAAGTGCTAAACGGAGCAATCCTTTTTTTTTTTTTTGCAAATTATTAAAGGTCCAGAATTCAGAATGCGCTCACTGCCATAGGGAAAATTCAACCCAAATGAGCTGCTTGTTGTTTTCAGAGACTGGGTTAAAGGCACAGAGGAAGCCCAAGTGGGTTTCACTAGTGCCAGTCTGGGGAAGTGAAAGAGCTGCTCTGAGTTTGGAAGCAGAAAGGATACATCACACGACTATATTCACATGTCTCCATATTTTGAAGCAAGTGTCACACTAAGGGTCAAACAACACAGTATATGGGAAGCATATGCTTAGCACTTCCGTGCTTGATTTTTTTGATCGGTTTGGTCCCTCAAAGTTTGGGACTATGGTGTCTTTTAATCCTCTACTCTCACCATGGTCTTGATTGTCAGTTGGGGCTCCCTTGCTACTTGCTCATCACAATTCAGGACGTGGACTCTCAGATTCAGAACAATGTTTTGTTTGTTTGTTTTTAAAGGCTGCCTGGTATAATTTATTTTCTATATTTTCATTTTCTGTTTGTGTTCATTTTGCTTTAAATATCAGTTTTTAAATATGTCGCATGCGCTCAGCCTCCAGAATACAATGGGTTACAAAACCCAAGAGGTGCTTATAGTGATGCAACACAGTCCAGTGTGTGCTGTATTCCTTAGAAAGTGAATCCCATTGAACTCTGTAGAACTTCCAGCTGAGAAAACATGTACAGTACAGGGTCAGGCTGCAAGTAAAATGGACAGAGTACAATGGCAGGAAGAAAATGGGGTTGGATGGATGAAAGGGAATCAAACCCACATAATCTCCTCCTACCTTGTCCAAAAACCCCACACATATCCATACCATCACGACCACCACCAGTAATCTAGTCCAGGCTTCATTTCTGATAAGAATGCTTCTTGAATTGAAGCCTGCAGGCAAGCCATCCCTTCTGCCCTAAAAGCCCCGTTCCTTTATCCAGAGCGTTAAGGGCAGGCTGTGGTGGTTCTTCATGCATGTTGTATGATTGTCCTATAACGTGATACATTTGCACACATGGATCTTTAAGTCTGGACAGTATTTGTTCATGCCCATAGCAACAGCTACAATCACATTTATTTCCTCTGGTCTTACAGAAGCTTTTTAATGTTAAGTTGTCAATGTTACCCAGAAGCCCCCCAAGCCCAATGTCCCAGCAGTTGCCTGGGTTGCCATCAACTAAATCCAGCACAGTTACCTGGGTTGCCATCACCTAAATCCAGCGCTATCTGGTCCCCTCATGGACAGGGCACATCCCCCCACAAAACAATGTATAGGTAATGTAGAAACCAGTCCCCTCAATCTTGATACGCAGGCCTGTTTTGTCTGCGCTGGTCACACAGTGAAGCCGGAGACATACCGCACACGTTGCGTTGCGTCGAGCAGCATCCGCATGCAGCTCAAAAATCTTGGTGTGTCTTCTCTTTTACAAGCTCGCACCGCGACGCAGGAGAGTTGCATTCCAGTGCGAGCAAAGCAGTGAGAGGCAGCGTTTGGAGCTGTGGGGGTGGGACATGGAGCAACGCGTTGACCAATCAGAGTCAAGGGATTTTTAGCCAATCGGAAACGAGTTATTTTAAGTTACTTTTAGCCAATCCACAATCATTGTGTAGTCCCTGAAAATGGCTGAAATTTTTAATTATGTGTTTATTTTAGTCAGCTTAATTAATTGACTTGCCTGTCCCGTCGCCACCCATTGCCGCCGCCATTGCCCTCGCCGCCCGTCATCGCCATTGCCCTCGCCGCCTGTCGTGCCGCCATTGCCCTCGCTGCCCATCGTGATGCCATTGCTGTCATGACGTGGCAGCCGCTCGTCATGCCCCCGCCACTTTTGAGGTTTGTAATTTTAAAACTTACCTTTTTTCCTGTCGGTGGCCATCTTAGATCTCGCGAGATCCAAGATGGAGGCGCCCAAATCTCCTGAGGGCATGAGTGCCTCGTGCCCTCACGAGATTTGGGTGCCTCCATCTTGGATCTCGCGAGATTTCGCGAGATCCAAGATGGCCGACAACAGGAAAAAAGGTAAGTATTAAAATTACAAACCTCAAAAGCGGCGGCGACAGTGAGGGCTTCACTGGGCCCGGGACGGATCCAGGACCGTCCTGGGTTTTCCGGGATGGATGGGAAGCCTAGCTATGGGGCATGGAACCAGAGCACAAGGTGACATACAAAATACAAGTTCATAAGAGGAGTGAAAAGGGAGAAAATAAAGCAAGAGATGGCATACAGTATGTGAGTCCTTCTCCAGTGGTATATGCAAGCAGGTGCAGCATTACTCAGTTGGCATATAGCCCAAGGTTGGAGGCAGGCAGGACCCACCTCCATGCTGTGTGAGAAGGTGGTGTGCCCCTCTAGGCACCCCCTAAGCTCATCAGTCTTTCTTCTGGCTCCTGTGCTGATATGTTTTCCATCTATCTTTGAACATCAAATATTTCCCCAAAGGGGACGTGCCCCATTCCTGGAAACACTGCAATACCAGGTTGATGCATAGAGTGGACAGAGCAAGCTCCTGTTCCATCTCCCAGCTCCAAAAACTTAGTTAATATAAAGTTCCGCCGATGGCAGCTTGTTGCTGGTAGGTCTGGCTTCTGGTTGTGTTTAGGTGAGGCATGCAGTATAACTATGGGGTATGGGGCTGGAGCGCAAGGTGACATACAAAGTACAAGTTCAAGAGGGGTGAGAGAATAGAACAAGAAATGACATATGTCAGTCCTTCTCCAGTGTTATGCGCAAGTAGGTGCAGCATTGTTCAGTTGATCTTAGCTGATAGGCCAAGAAGTGATACCCAAATGTGCCACGGAACACTTCTCCCATGTCTTTTGGTGATATTCAACATCTCTGAGAGTGGTGCTACACTCCACAGTGTCTGATGCCAAAACGTCAACATTCCGGTTTGTAGTCCCCCCCAGATACATTCCAGCAACACCATTTTTTTTGCCAGTGTGGTGAAGGACCTTCCTCCAGGCAATTTCATCTCAGAATTTGTGGACTCTTCCCACATGGGCAAAATTTCTGGTGTTGTCATATTTGCATAGCCCACCCACTGCCCTTCCCATGATGATCTGCAATACGTCATCGCAGTACATGGCAGTGGCAGCAGGGGGAGCCCTTGCACTGGCAATTTATCTTTGCTAGGCTAAGCCTAACAACAAAGCTAGTGGAGATGATAGTACAGTACTATATTCCAGCTAAGCTATTTAAAATCCTAAAAGATGATGCTTTTAAAGTGCTGCACTCAATATTCCAACAAATTTGGAAAACTCAACAGTGGCCACAGGATTGGAAAAGGTCAGTTTACGTTCCAATTCCAAAGAAGGGCAGTGCCAAAGAATGCTCAAACTACCATACAATTGCACTCCTTTCACATGCTAGCAAGGTTATGCTCAAAATCCTACAAGCTAGGCTTCAGCAGTACGTAAACAGAGAACTACCGCAAGTACAACCTGGGTTTCAAACAGGCAGAGGAACTAGAGATCAAATCGTCAATATTCACTGGATAATGGAGAAAGCACGAGAGTTCCAGAAAAACATCTATTTCTACTTTACTGACTATGCAAAAGCCTTTGATTGTGTGGATGATGGATCACAACAAACTGGCACACAATTCTTAAAGAGATGGGGGTATCAGACCACCTTATCTGTCTCCTGAGAAACCTGTATGCGGGTCAAGAAGCAACAGTTACAACCGGTCATGGAACAACCAATTGGTTCAAAATTGGGAAGGGAGTACAAGTCTATATATTGTCACCCTGCTTATTTAACTTATATGCAGAGTACATCATGAGAAATGCCAGGCTGGATGAATCACAAGCTGAAATCAAGATTCAAGGTGAAAGAGGAGAGTGCAAAAGCTGGCTTGAAACTCAACATTAATAAAACTAAGATCATGGCATCTGGTCCATCAATTCCTGGCAAATAGAAGGGGTAGAAATGGAAGCAGTAACAGATTTTATTTTTTGGAGTTCCAAGATCACAGCAGACGGACGGAGGTCAAACCAGTCAATCCTAAAGGAAATCAACCCTGACTGTTCATTGGAAGGACTGACACTGAAGATGAAGCTCAGATACATTGGCCACCTAATGCGAAGAGAGAAGACTCACTGGAAAAGACTATGATGCTGGGAAAGATTGAAGGCAAAAGGAGAAGGGGACGGCAGAGGCTTAGATAGCATCACCGATGCAATGAACATGAATTTGAGCAAACTCCAGGAGACAGTGGAGGACAGGAAGGCCTGGTGTGATATGGTTCATGGTAGCCTTACCAAATCCCCCCCCCCCCGACGCAGGGGGGCAGAAGCAATCATGGCCAGGACATGGCTGGGATTGGGGGCGTGGCCAGGGGCGTGGCCAGGGGCTGGGATGAAACTACGCGACAAGGCTGTAAGCTCTCCGAGACAGCCCGGGTAAACTCGGGCTGTTACGGAGAGCTTACAGCCTCGTCGCGCGAAGTTGGAAGCTCTCCAAAACGACCTGCAAGTACGCGACGAGGCTGGAAGCACTTTGAAAATGTCCGAGTCAACTCAGACATTTTCAAAGTGCTATGGTAAGGCTAGTCTTGATCCAGATTGGGTTCCCCAATATAGCTCAATTGCTCTATGGAATTCCAGCTTGGATGTCAGGGTTTACCCAGTTGGTAGAACGAGTGCAGGCAGCTTTTCTATTTAAGATATTTGCTGTCCCACGCTGCGTACCCTATGCAGCCTTGTGTTTAGAGGTAGGTCAACACAAGGTAGAGACAGTTGCCTGGGTGAGATTTCTTTTATAGTGGCTAAACATCTGCTTTTTAGCAGACAAAGATCCTTTCCTTAGTGAACTTTTGTCAGACCCCTTCTCTGCCCCAGGGCTACAACAGTTTCACACAAAGATACAACAACTTGGGCTGTCAGTGGATCATCTGGGTTCTGTGTCCTTACCATCCGCCAAGGCTATGCTAAAAACTAGGCTGTGGGATATTGAACGCCAGGAGCTAAGTGTAGCAGCAGAGAAAACATGTTCCCCTCTCTGTTTTCAACTTTCTTGGGCACATGAAATTAAAAACAATTATCTACAATTTTTGTTCAACCCACAAGAAAGAAGGGCATTTTCGCTGGCTAGGTTCAATTCAAACCCATCAAACCTCCTTTGGGGTAGGTTCGCGGGTATGGTAGAAGGAGATAGAATTTGCCCATGTGATGACCACGTGGTGGAAACTCTAGCACATATGGTTCTTAAATGTAAACTATATGATGATCTCCGCCAACAATTCCTAAATCAATTCTGTATTCCCGCTTGGAAACCAGAGATGGAGGCCATGCGTCTTTTATTACAGGGGAAAGATCAGGAACTCACCAAGATAGTGGCTAAATATCTTTATTTGGTTTTCTACCGTCGAAGTGTATTACAGACATCTAGCCTAACTACTGACCCAGAGATGTAAAATGTTTTCTCCTCTTTTCTGTTGGACAGTGACTTATGCCATTGGAGAGATGGTGACTGTGTATTGATGTATTTGTTTTTGGATGTTTGTTTGTGATGCCAATAAAGGTTTGATGATGATGATGATGATGATGATGGTTCCCCATTTGCCAAGGGGAAAAAGCATCCATTGGTGCCACAGGAAACATTTTCCCCAGGGCAAACTGGGACTGCAGAAGGAGGGTAGTTTAAATCCTCCCTATCCTCTGCCATAGTCTAGATTGACCCCACACGTGCTATTTGCATAAGAAAAGCAAGAATGCCAGGACCAATCACATAATAAAAGTCATGCCAAGTTTGACCTATGGGTCAATTTAGACATGCACCTATTTGTATCATGTAGCCCAATAGAGAGGGAGGTTAGCATTATTTATTAATAGCGCATGTGGGTGTGAAACATTGCAAACCATGTTGTTAGATAGGGGAGCTTTGGGACGTTAGCCCCCCCCACTTTGATTTTGATTCTGATCATGCCCCCCCTCACATGCTGTTTTTAATGGGGAAAATTTTCCATTGGCTTTCAAAGCAAGAACTAAAGGGAGAACTAAAAGTAGCATACGTGGACATAATTGGCATCAAAACTGTGACAAGGCCAAGTACTAAGGCCTCCCTACCTCCTACACAATGTCTACATTTTAAAGGCAACAACCATCAGACTGCATTGCGCAATTAGGCACATGTCTAGTTTAACCCTGAAACAGTTTTCTGTGTCAAATGGGAGTTATCAATTTCCCTTTTTTTCCAGCAAGGATACTGGGGCCTTGGAAGTAATTTGTACGGCTGTTCTCCATGCGATTGTGATATTGGTGGTGCTCACAATAACTTGTAAGTCTGACTTTTTGTTTCAAATATTTCATTTAACGTGTAAGAAAATTGCACGAACAACTTCCACTGAAATCACTGTATGTAACACAGATTTGTAGCTAATGTGCACACTGTCTTTTCCTTTGTCAGTGGAATCACAGGAAATGATAGGCATGAACTTATTTACTAGTTTTAAAATGGTTTTCTACTGAGTTTTTTATTGTTTCAGTTGGCAGCTAAGCCACCTTGAGGGCTTACTAAACAGAAATAGAAATCTCTTAAGTAAATAAAACTTAAATATTAGACTCAAAATCCCCCCCCCGGGGTGCCCAAGGCATCTTACAGAATATGATAAAATCACAATTTCAATAATACTGTACATAATAATGGAAAACTGTCCTGTAACATATACATTGGATATGTTCAATTGTTAATAGTTCTAGGAAGTGTTTTGGGTTTTTTTTGGTACTTTCCTTCTTCCTGTCTTTTCTGCCAGGTGCTCACCTACGAGTGGTAAATGTGAGTGTCTGCCCAACATAGTGGGCCATCAGTGTACTGAACCAGCTCCAGGCTACTTTTTCTTACCTTTGGATTATTATATATATGAAGCAGAAGATGCAAACCCACTCCCTGGATCTTCATCTTTGGTATTTAATTTGTCTCAACTGGCCAGATTTATGTGATTGCAAAGGGGTCCAGATTAAAATGACTAGGAATACGGGGCAGAAGGCAAGTGGAAAAGTCACAGGTTGTAAGATTTATGTTTACAGGGCCAGTCCAAGACCTCCTGATGCCTGAGGCGGCATGCTAAATATTGCCCCCTTGACCCGATGATGTACCAGCCTCCGTGACTCTCCAGTGCTTTAGCTCAGCATTCTCCTCTCCTCCACATTCCTTTTCCTCTCTGTCTCCTTCTTCCTTCTCAGTCCAGGGAGTAGGAGGAGAAGGTGGAGCAGTGGAGGCAAGTAGGCAGATAAAGATCGGTGCCCCCACCAACCTGCTACCTAAGGCAACTGCTTCAGTTGGCCTCGTGGAAGGGCTGTCCCTATATGTTTAAGCAGGATTTGATATATGCTATAATTCTGGAGAAATGTAAAGAACAAGGATAGCGTGTAGTTGTTGTAGCGTAAGTGCAGAATTCAGCTTCCTGAGAACCTTATTTTAATACAGATAATATATTTCTAGTGCTTGGAGCTGTCAAGCTAGGCTTGAAAGTATCAGGGCCGTGCCTGCTAAAATCTTAGGGCCCAAGCTACACTTTATGTTAATTGTGTTCTTGGCCTGGACATACTTATTCATTGTCATCAATGGAAGCTTTCCTCCTGGGGCAAGGAGCAGTCACAGGGTAGGGGCGGGGGGAGCAGCCAAGATTGGGACCATGATGGTAGCAAAGGGTTGTAGCCTTGCAACGTACAAATGCTGTTTTTAGTGGCAATTATAAATATAATTATAAATTTTAAATAGCAATTAATGATGATAATTTCTACATGCCATAAAATCCAGCTTTTCTTGGTGCTGAATTTTGAATTGTCCAAGTGCAGAATTTTGCATTTTAATTAATGTTTAATTTAGCACATAGAGCCCTGTTTTTAAGGAATCTCTCCTTGTCTTCAGCAAATCCCTTCTTTAAGTTGCATACGTTCTCATTTAATAAGTGACACTTTCCCATTTGGGGGTGTCTTCATTTATGTACAACTTGTAAACACTAGGTTTTTCTCCTCTCTTTTTCCTATCTCTCTCTCAATTAGCAGGATTACTTCTAAATATATCCGTTTGATTTTCTGTGACTTAGATATCCTTTCCCAAAGATACACAGAGTTTGCTTTGTAAGTCAGTTAGTAAACAGTTGCCTGACATGGAAAACCAGATATGCTTCTACCTTTTATTGCTTGACTATTTGTTTATAATTTGATTGTAAGCATATATGCCACTAAAAAAACAAAAACAAAACAACTGACACCTTGATGATGCTATCACTTCAAACACCTGTTTATAAGATTCAGCCCACAGCTTTACCGTGGTGTGATGTCTATTTTCGGCAACAAGGTTATGATTTCACAATTGAAAATGGAAAAATTGTCTTGAATAAGAGTCAGAAACGAAGCATAAGAAAGGCAACAGTTGGACAGGTAAATATTATTCTACAAATCGCTCTGTGAAGAAACGAAAAAGACCATCTGCCCCAAAAGTCACATTGGCCTATAGGGATCCTTGAAGGGGTGTGAGTGTATTTTTGTTTTGGGTTCCTCTGTCCAAATCTCTGTAACATAGGGCTTGTGCAAAATGAGGGGAAGGCAGGAACACTCAGTGCTGGAGAACTTGCTTTGTATGTAAAAGTTTCCACATACAATCTCAAGGTTTTCTAGTAGCAGGACTGGAACTTTGGAGAGCTACTGCTGGTCACTGTAGACACTCTAACTAGATGGATCAGGGCGCAATCCAAACCTACATAGGTCACCATTGTAACCAGCGACCCAGCGAAAATGGGAGGCCCCAGAACGGAAAGGGGATTCAAATCCCCTCCAAAAGGGGAATTCAAAGGGGATTTGAATCCCCTTTCCATTCTGGGGCCTCCCGTTTTCGCTGGGCCGCTGGTTACAACGGCGGCCTAAGTAGGTTTGGATTGCGCCCTCATTGGTGTAGGATAGTTCCTCATGTCCTACTGTCTGAATGGGGTAACCTTGGAATTTATTCCAACCCTATGATTCTATAAAACAAATAAGACTTTAAAGGAGAAGAGATACTTTTAGAATTCTAAAAGGACATAAATTGTCTCAAAGGAGAAATTAATCCACTAACAACTTACTTACATGTTAGTCTGAAAGCCTTGGGGCATCAAGGGTAAAAGATAGACCTATTTATGTTCTTCAGAGCTCATCCATATTCCTACATTCATGTTAGCCAGATGACATGTGAGGGGAAATGCTGATAAATGGCTGAAACTGGTCCAACACAAAGCGATCATAGACTGAAGTTCTTCTGTGCCCCACCATTTCTGCCTTATTGCCCCTTATGCATGGAATTGCCTCCCAATATACCTGCGGGATGTTTCCTCGCTCACCCTTCAAAACCCTTCTTGCAACCCACTTTTTCCCTGAAGGTATTGGCCCTGTGCCTTATGGCCCAATCCTAATAGGGCCGTATGCTGCCAGAACTAACATTCCGGCAGCGTAAGCTCCTTTACGGCTGTCGCAAAGTGCAACACGCCATACCATGCTGCCTGACCGCCACCACAAGCAGCGAGCAGCTGTGTGCCAGTGGTCTGTCCATGTTCCCTGGTACCGGTAAGTCAGCACGAGTGGCGAGAGGAAGGCAGGGAGTAGGAGGAACGAGGCAGAGATCGGTGCAGGCAGGAGGGCGGATCAAGGCCAGGAAGGGGATGGTATTGGCAGCAATGGTGCTGCAAGTATCCTATTCTCTTTCCCTCCCTTGATCCGCCTTCCCAGGTCTACTCAAAATTGAGCCAGCTCACCAGCTGTCACAAGTTTGATTAGACCCATTCAGGCGGTGAGGGCTTCTCCCAGCCCAGGCAAGGGAACATTTTACCCAGAGGAGACCTCCAGTGCCTAAAACCACCCCCACAGGATACAGAGTGCACCCCATTGGCACAGCTGCATTGCTACACGGCAAGTTACGTAGGATTGGGCTGTACATCTCTGTTCCTTACTGTAACTAAGTTTAAGTACATGAAACTGAAAGAATTGCATATGCTTCACCTGTTTACCCCTGCCTCTGTCCTCTCCCTTTGTTGTCTCCCTTGTGTCAGTATCAACCCTTGGGGGAGGGACCTGTCTTTTTATTCTATATAAAGCACCATGTACATTGATGGTGCTATAGAAATAAATTATATCTATATCTATATCTATGTTGCTGCAGCTTAAATAGCAGAATGCATGCATGGGCATAAATACTAGCAAGGAGATAGAGAACATCTTCCTCACCTACTTGGGCTGTGTGGAGGTAATCCCCACTCAGCTTTGCTGCCACTCTCGGTTGTGTTACCCCGCATCCTATGTTTGAGGTCAGGGAGAGCTGGTTTAGCCCAGCCTTTCTTTTCAGATAGGATGATTGAAAAGGCAAAGATTCACCTAGGCCAGCAGTTCGCAAACTTATCGGCATCACGACTCCCTCCTTCCATGGCATTCTCTTCCCAGGTGCCGCCATCTTGGACTGCACAACATCTCTCGCTATTCTCATGAGATCTTGCACTATTCTTGCCAGATCCAAGGTGGAGGCGCCCGGGAAGAGGATGCATCCTGCACATCCTGCAACTCCTCTGCGAGTACACCACAGCTCCCTTTGGAGCTACGCCTCACAGTTTGGGAACCACTGGACTAGGCCCTAGAGATGATGGGATAGGCTCCCAGGGGAGCCGCGGATACCAGCCAAGGGAGCCGCAGAGTGCCACGGAATCCTCTCGGAATACAGCGCAATGCCAATTGGCAGGCATCAACATAATGTAATGGAGAGTCGCGGCCAATGGTCACCAATGGTCAAGGGAGCCGCAGGTCAAAAAAGTTTGGGAAACACTGGGATAGAGTGTATATCTATGCTGTGGCCAAGGGGAAGTGATTAAGTTCCCAGCAGGATGGAACACATTTTGTCTACCAAATAAACTTGTTATACAAATATCTTATTTCTAATATCTTATTTCAGGGCTCAATTCTGTTTGGCCAGAACTCTCCTCTGGATATTGTTATTAGAGAGCCCATCCCTGGAAAGCCTGTTACGTGGTCAGGGCCTGGTTTTGTACGTGTCCGGAATGGTGCAGGGTTAAGATTTATGATCAACAACATCCCTTTTCTGATGGATTTTAATATTATTATTCGCTATGAACCTGAGGTAATTATACTTCAAAATGTTTAGGTGTCCACCATATACATTCCCAGAGCAGGTTCACACATTTTAATTTAGTAAAGAAGCAAAGCCTTTGGAGTAAAGCAAACAAGGCATACCAAAATTGTGTAAATGGAGTACATGGGACCAAATCTTGCCAAATTTTGTCCTGATTCTCACATTTATTTTGACAATCACAATGTGACTTTCATTCCTCTGCTTTGTGGGATGCACATTTCTTCCAGATGATCCCCATTTGGTAAGATCTGTGTAAATCCATGAAGAACAGAAGTTCTTGAGGAGATAATTAATCTTGTCACATAGTTGAGACTGTACATAGCCAATGGTTGTGGACAGCATATTTTATAGGCAATTGCATGCATTCATCCTTACAGAAGTACTGGAGCAGCAGAAAGCCTCACACATGAGCATGCATGCAGAGATGCACACAGCACCCAGTATCCAGCTTGTGTCAAACTGTTGTGCTGGGATCTGCACTTGTATGGGTTAACACGTGTAGGTTATGTATTGCTGGATGGCACTTATTGCCTCACGCACAGCAGATGTATTAGGGTTCCCAACTTTGACTGAAACTATTCCTGGAGATTTGTTTTTCCAGCCTGATTTTGTTCTCTAGTCAAATAACTTAAGTTTCTTCTGTTTATATGCGTGTAAGACAGAGGTTCCCAACCTGTGGTACGTGTACCACTAGTGGCATGCGGACCGCCAGTTGGCGGTACACCAGCACTCGGTTGTTGCCGCTCTGTGCCAGAGCCCTGAAAACAATGGTAAGCCGGCAGAGCTTGAGCTTGCTGGCTTCCAGCACTGGGAAATGCCCTTCCGCCCACCCTGACCCCCTTACTGTCCTTTTCAGGGTTCCGGGGCTGCTGAAAACCCAGAAGAGGCAATAATGTCATCGCCACTTACTTCCAGTGGTACGCGACGTCACAGTGGCCCTGGAGGTGCTACTCTACCCAATAAGGTTGGGAACCTCTGATGTAAGAAATAAATAATATTTCAAGCTTGTATGAAAACAAACTTAATTTTCTTCCCAAACTATAGTCTTTAGAAGACTGGATGGCAAACATTGTTGTAAAATCTTCTGGTATGATAGGAAGTGGACGCTGCTGGAAGAAGGCAGCCTTGCAAGAACCACTCTCGCTTGCTCTACCATCAACAGCAAGGTGTGGATATTACTTGGTTGTTGGGGTGGTTTTTTTTTTTTTTACTACTCTTGAAATATATACTGTATATTCTTGCAAAAACAATGACTTGGGGGATGAAAGTCCCCAAGGAGAGGACTTGTCTGTCTCTCTGTCCCTTCTATATTGAGCTACTTCACCCATCTCTCCACCGGCGTCACTAGGACGCACGCCGCCCCAAGGCGGGAAGGACGCACGTCACCCTAATGCCGCCCCACACCCATCCCCTAGGTATTAATCCAGCGCGGCCTAATGGCCGCGCCGCAATTTTTTTGAGGGGCCGACCCGACGGGACGCTGCCCCAGGTGCCCTCCGACGCTGCCCCCCGGGCACTTGTTGCAGCCGGGAGCGGGAGCCGGCTCCGGGTACAGCGTCCCCGGCCGGCTGCCCTGGGCCTTCTGACGAGGCCCACTGTGTCACAACGTAATTTATATCTTTTTTCGCGCATGCGCAGACCGTTCCTGAGGGAAAAGGGCAGTCCTTTTCCCTCAGGAACGGTCTGCGCATGCGCGAAAAAAGGTATAAATTACATTGTTGCAGTGGGCCTTCATCAGAAGGTGCTGGAGTGCCGGCCCGGGAGGACAGTCCAAGACCTTCTCCCGGCCTTGGAGTCCGAGGCCAGGAGAAGGCCTCGGACCGTCCTCCCGGCTCGGAGCCGACACGCGCAGGGGAGGTGATGCGTGTGGGTGTGTGCGCACGTGCGCGTCACCCTTCTGCGCGCGTCACCGCGAAGCGACCCGCTCTCCTCGCCTCACAACAGCGACGCCAGTGCATTTCCCATGCATACAAATGTTTCCAGTGCATACACACACGGCATGATTAACTTTAGGATAAAGAGAAACTAAATTATTTAATTCATTTTGATTTATTCCTTCTAATAAACAGAATTGAAATGCTGTCTACTCCTGTCTGCTTTGAACCAGGGGCAGAATATTTTGTAGATGTTTATTTTTTTAAGCCTTCTGACTCCGACCTGACAACTCCATCATCCATCCTGATTGATTCAGTAAGTAGTCCTGCTGCATTGCATGCTTTCTTTGATTGACTAGTAGCCCAATCCTATCCTTCTCCCCCGTCCCACTGGTTCAGATGCGCTGAAAAGGCATGTGCGGTATCCAGCGGGGTGGGGGGGGGCTGAAGACGTCAAGAGGCTTCAGAAGGGAAAAGGGATTTATAAGCCTCCCACCCCGCAATGGGTCTCCTGGGACCCGTACCAGCGATTTCGCTGGTGCAAATCCAAGGAGAGAAAGGGGCTGCAGATAAGGAGAATTGGATCCGGGGTGTGTGTGTGTAATATACTGTGTATATATACAGTATGTTTGTGTGTGTGTGTGTGTGTGTGTGTGTGTGTGTGTGTGTGTGTGTATAAACACACACACACATACACACAGAGTATTTATATACCGCCTTTCTTGGCTATTGGATTTCTCCTCCGACTTTAATTCAAGGCGGTTGTGACGTCCATGCTTGCGGCCTCAAGGGATTGGGGTCGCCCTTTCCCAAACCTCTCCTTAGAACTGCTCCCCGAAAATAAAGAGACGGACTTACGTTTTGTGATACTCGCAAGTTTTACTCGGGTCAACTGTTTTACATTCATGAGGCCTTGTTGCAGTCACAGGCCCTTGCTTGAGCCGAGTCTCTGCTAATAAGAACTCCTCCTTGTTCTCTTCACCGGAGCTGTTTTGTTTGAGACATTGGTTGGTTGGGCCAGGTCAGGCACATGAAGCCGAGGTAGGTCTGCCGGTAAGTTGCTGCTCTGAACCCTAGGGAGTGGTCTTAGAGGCGGTTCATAGGTTGAGGTAGAAGCGGAGGCTGGAGAAAACCCCAAGCGGCTCTTCCCCCACTCCCACAACTGACCCCAGGTCGAGCTGGGAGGTTGAGGCCGGCAGGTCGCTCCAGGCCTCCCTTCACCTTGAGAACAGCTGTCTGTCAAAAGCGGGTCCTCCCTCTGTTGCCTCACAGGGGAAGCCTCTCCTTTTCCCTGCTGTCCATAGTTCCACCCGTGCGTTCCTCCTCTATTGGAGGTACTGAATGGTAGCTTTCCTTCCCTGTCAGAGAGACTCCTACTCCCCCCCCCTCTCTCCTCAGCCCTCTGGCTCCTTATGAGCTCCTGGGCTGGCTCAGCGTGCCCCGCCCCTTCCTGGGGAGGGCCTCCCAGAGGTTGCAAGTCTTGCCAGACTCCTACATAAGTCCCGCCCCCACCTCCTTTGCTGGGCCTAGCAGTTGCCTGCCAGGATCCTTCCAAAGCTGCAGACTCCCAGCTGGTGTCCTGCTCTCTTGTTGCCTTAGCCCATGCAGCCGATTGCCAGGTGGGTTTGGCTGTGGTGTGACAGCGGTGTACATAAGCAGGCTTCCCTAACCCCCCTAATGAGAGGTTTTACAATATATAAATGTCCACTCTTTCATGAACAGCTACATTCCAAGTGGTATCCTTTTGCAGCCTGGCTTTTCTGCTGGTTGGCGCCTCCCACACTTGACCGACGCAGCTGGGAGCTCTTGTCTCTCCTCACGGAGGCTTTTTCACAGCTTTTTATCAGCGGTGTGTCTCGAACTTGCCATTTGTCGGTCTTCGGGCTTTGCAAGTCGCCAGCTCTCCCGGCTGAGCCAGACCCCTCTGCCCAGCTTTCCCACTGGTGCTCCAGCAGTGCGCACTGCCAGAGCGTGCTTTACGGCTGCCTTAATACAGCCAGCACTAGCAGAATTCTAATTCCACCAGCAATAGGTTTGGGCTGTTAGTGTGACTTACAACGCAATCCTGTCTACATTGGAGCAGCCGCTCTGCCGGTCTAGGGTGTCACAAATGTGCTGTAAAGCACTTTGTGGCACTCTGGGAGTAAGCGCCACCAGCAAAGAGGCCGGCACCATTCTCCCACCCCAGATCCCAAGGAGCGCCTGCCAGGAAAGGTGAATTCCCCACTGGATGGCGGAGGGGGGAGGGCGGAATGGAGACGTTCAGGGGGATTGGTCGGAATGGGCCCGGGAAGGGGGAAGGATTGGTGTCAACGGCTCTGCCAAGATCCTATCCCCCTTTCTGGGCCTGCCAGACATTACACCACCCACTTGTATGTCTGCCAGCAAAATAGCTGGTGGACATTCTAGTAGATTCCCACCTAGTCCTCTCCCTTTAATATCTTTTATATACTGTAAAGGCCAAACTATACCCTACTTTTAGCCCATCATTAAGAGTTGGGCTTAACACAGGAGGTAGATCCAAAAGAGTTTCTTTTGTTGTCAAAAAGAAGGTTCATGATCCAGCTTTGGACCATGGCGGTGGGTAATAGTTGTTTTATCACTTTTCCTTTGTGTCATTTTCTCACCCCAAATTTCCCAACCCTCTAAAGCCAAAGCTGCTATTTCCAAGCCAAAGCTGCTATTTGCTGCAAAGAGCCAATTCATTGGGATTTTTTGGTGAGAAAACAATACAGGGGGGAATTGTTAAACCCTCCCACTTCCTGCATGCTATCACCCTAAGCTGAATCTTCCCCTGCAGTTTGACTTATTGAGAACAAAAGGAACAAAACTTCCTGTTTTCAACCTCTTTCTTAATGATGGGATTAACCCAGTGTGTACTTTGTCCCTGAATCTATGACAGGGACTTGCCTGTTTTTCTTATTGTACAGCAATTAATATACCATTTAGCATGTTTTATAGATAGGTCGATAACTGCTTAGTATCTGCTGGACTTTACATTGCAGAACTGAATTTAAAAACTATTTCTGAAATATATGATTGCTACAGTGGTTTGTTAAATTTAATTGCATACCTATGATCTGCCATTTTATTGGTGATCCACTTTGGGCAAGGACTCATTTATTTTATTATTAGCTACTCAGTATCCTTTAAAACACTCTGATAAGGAATACAGATAAACCCTAATGAAATTATGTGCTAGTATTTTCTGATTTTTTTAGTTCCTGTACCAGTAAATTCAATTATCCATTTGCAAGTATACTTGATATGAACTGTTGAGTGTGGGGTCAAATATGAGATTTAAATTCAGAACCAGGAAGGGGAATTATTAGCTTAAAGGGGGTGAAAGGATTTGACAAGCCAGCAGTGCACTGAATGGATTGGATTCCCAAGAGTGACACATCTGTATGAGTTGTCAGGCGATGATTCCAATGTAAAAGAACATTCTAAATCCAATTCTGCTGAAGAAGATTTTGCTAAACTGTATAATGAGCTAACATGTGTCTCTGCTTTTTGTCAATACCAAAGCTTGGGCTCATTCCCAGAATCAATAGTGTGGAAAATTTTTGCAGCAAAAACGATTTAGAAGAGTATCAGCAATATCGCTGCATTGAAATAGCTTCAGAAGTTGGACCACATATCCTCCCAGAAGTGTGCACAAAGCTAATAGCAAGTCTGTCTGCTCGTATTCACAATGGAGCGGTTTGTAAGTATCAAAGCTTGTCGCTTTTACTTGCTACAATGTTTCCTTGCTGTCTGTATTCTCCAAGGCGGCACAACAGTGTAAGGAATGTACGTACTTTTGACTTCTTTAAAGGCAGCTTGAAAAACGCGGTTGGAACATGATGGTCACTCATACATCTTTGCATGTTATGTGGGCCTGATTTGAAAAAATGTTTAGAAATAGTGCCAAATGTAGCAGCCCATATCATACTAGAGTGGGACACTGAACAGACAACAGACAACACCAGTATTCAGAGATCTGCGCTGGCTTCCATTTTGTTTTGGGGCATAGTTCAAGGTGTTGATTTTAACCTCCCTGTAAAAGCTCTCCCGTAAGGGAGCCATGGTGGCTTAGTGGTTAAGACGCTAAACTGCAGACCGAGAGGTAGGCAGAACAGCAGTTCGAGACCCATGTGCCACGTGACGGTGTGAGCTACTGTCTTTGGCCCCAGCTCCTGCCAACCCAGCAGTTCGAAAGCAAGAAATTGCAAGTAGATTAATAGTTACCGCGTCAGCTGGAAAGTAACAGCGTTCCGTTCACCTCAGCATTGAGTCATGCTGGCCACATGACCACGGAAGCATCTTCGAGCAGCGCTGGCTCTTCAACTTTGAAACGAAGATGAGCACCGCCCCTAGAGTCTGTAACGACTAGCTCTTGAGCAAGTGGAACCTTTACTTTTACTTTAAGAGCTCTCCCACCCATTAAAATTGTCTGATCAGAGGATTCACCAGCTCATTGCGTACAGCAAGTGTATGCAGCTCTTTCCTGCCCACTCAATGCACCGTTCCCACCCCCAGCTATCCATGCATGTAAACATGGGCATGTGTGGTGATGGGGGGGGGGGAATGCCCTGGTGCCAGAGTCTCTTTCCTTCCCCCAGATCTGCCCCTAGGCCAGGGCCATAATCAGTTGACTCTGCTGCCACCATTTTGCTGAGGGCAAAATGGGCAGAGAGATTCTGTCCTTGAAAGTCTCCCAGTTACATGGATAATTCCCCAAAAACCTATCCAGTAACATGTAGTCAAAGAGACCTAGGACAAGGTTCTGACTGAGTTCAACCAACCACAAGAAGGTAAATGTTAAAACTTAAAAATATTTTTTTTAAAATGGGGGGGGGGGAAATAATACAAGGAGGAAAGAATAAATAAGCAGGCTTGGAAAATGGTGTGGGCATTGACCTTGCCCAGGTGCAGAACTTAGCAAAAATACAAGCTGGTGATACCGGGCAAACTTAAAAGCCCAATAATTCCCTAGCAAGTCTAGTTTACACTGTTTCCTAACTGTATTTACTGCTGTTTTTATGTACTTGTTTTAATTGTAATCTTTTTTAACTGATTTTTAGATACTGTTTTTATTAATTTTTGTTAATTGTTTTTACTGTTTTAAAATGTAACTTTTTTTTGTATTATACTGCACTGTATTTTCTTTTTGTTGTAAGCCGGCTTGGGTCCCTTTGGGGAGAAAGACGGGGTAAAAATACTGTAAATAAATAAATAAATAGTATTTACTCCAGTATCAGTTTGAGGTGACAATTTAGCTCCTCATTTTAGGGAGACCGGTGAAAAAATGACCGCACATAAATGAGGGAGCTAAGTTAGAAGACACACCAGCATCCTTGGACTTGATCTCAAGAAACATTGCTCGCCCTGTTGAATGTTTTATGACCTGGGCATCCCTACCTCCCCTCTGCCCTGGTCAGCTGACCTTGGATGCCAATCAGCTGCTCATGCCAATCCCAGCCAATGGGCTGGCTAGGACATATCATTTTTGTGGCAAATAAAGTAGACACAGAATACACAATCTACTTGGCCGAGAAGTTGTTCTGCCTTGCCACTGATTTCAAAGTGTCACAGGAAAGCCCCTTTTCCTGTTGAACCATATGCTGAGGCTTTCCTTAAGGGGATCATAAGGAGAAAAAGAAGGGAGCCAGGAGAGCTCAATCATCACAGCATGGAATGTCTGAACAGCACCAAACCATGTACGGTAGAGTCCCAGTTATCCAACCTAAACAGGACCAACAGGTGGTCAGATAACTGAAAATGTCAGATAACACGGAAATGGGTTGGTGGGGCAAAACAAATTGCCCCAATGAAGTGTGGCAAAACGGTGTTAAAGAATTCAGTATGGCAAACTGCCCAAGTTATTGTTTTTAAAAATGAGTGATTGAAGTTTGTCTCCCAGCTTTGTTTATCTTCCTTGCAGTGAGGTCATGCCAGCATCTCAATAACATAACTTCAGTAGCGGTTACCTCCCCTTGTTGTTCAACATAAGCCAGTGCTGCCTCAAGAGCCTTGACCCCTTTGCTATGTCTTTCTCTCCGTTTTGTCTAGTCCCTGTTCAGTCCCAGTGTCATTATCTTCATCATCTTCATTGTCATACTGATTCACCAGAGCTATTATGTCATGGTCAGTCAATTCGTCTTTCTCCATCCATTCCTTTATAATATCATTCATCGTCCACTCTCTCACAGCCTGGAATTTGTCATAAGAAAGGTAGCAGGTTATCACAATTTTCTTGCACCATTTCTTGTGTATTTTCATCTTTCGAAAGCAACATGCTCCATGATGTTGCCAGAGTCTGTGGTTCAATCTTTTCCCATGATTGTGTGATCCAATAAATAACATCTTTTAAGTTCACTTTCTTTAGCTTATCTCGCATACTGTCTCCATTGTCTGTCGCCTCAATGAGTGTAGTTAAAAGCTTATGAAATTATTCTAACGTCTTCACTGCTCAGTTCATCCTCCTCAGGGATTGCTTTCCTTGGTAGGTTTAGAGATTTCAAAAATAGTTCAACCAAAGGAACACATTCATTGAAATACCAGCCTTGGAGATTTTCTGAATCCATCCATTCATTCTTTTGGTTCTTATATACAGTAGGAGCTACCGTAGGTTTTTGAAAGCTCGTGATTTTTTGCCTTTTCAATAAGTTTTAGTTTTAGTTTGTGGTTACCAGTAGCATTACTACAGGCTAGAATTGTCACTCTTTTCTTACTTCATTTATACCCAGGAGCTGAAGTTTAAGCTCAGGAAGCTAGAGATTTTGAAGGCAGCATTGTATAGTTTCATTCTGTTTCATCACAATTATTTATCTGTTTACCTGATAAACCTTCATTTTCATTGTCGATGAGACAATGACGTTTTACTTTAGGAATTCTTCCAAATTTGCTGATTATTTTTTTGCCACAGATATTGAGCTGCCTTATCTTTTTTTTTTCTTCAGCGATCAAGCCAGCCTACACTAGCCATGAAATCAGGTTGGGGAAAATCAGAGCTTTCTCATGCGGGATCACGCCTGTAATAGGCATGCCCTTATCAAAACAAAAAGCTTCGCTCATTTTTCATATTCACATTTCTTCGAGGTTTTTTGTTCTTCAGGTCTTCACTTGAGGCATCCGATGAGAGCACCACTTTTCTAGCTCCGCTTCCAGTCACCACCTGTAACTTGCCCCATAGCTAATTTGGATGCAATTTTTCGCATGGACTCACCTTTTTCTTCTAGTCTCTTTTAAGGTGTCAAGTTTTTGTTCAATCGAAAGAACCACTTTCTCTTTTCACTTTCTTTTTTTTTTAATTAGGTATATTTATATTTTATTGATATAACAACATAAAAACAATACATAATTCATAAAATTATAGCAAGCACAAAGCGTCACATCCTACTAGCATACTATTCACTATTTTCTATATATAATTTCCAACTTAGCCAAAATAACACCCACAATCTATTCATTAAATCCACATATCATCACATCGTTCCTCTCTCTCTTTTCACTTTCCATGTTCCTCAAACAATATAATTACCATGTATCAAAGGGAGCAAAAAACGAAGCTACATCCATGCCGCCGCTGGTGTGTGACACAGTGGGAGTGGCCAAAATGCACACACGTGCAACACAAACGCTGTAAATAGCATGTCAGATAAAGCGGAATGTCGAATAACCAAAGGTTCGATAATCGGGACTTTACTGTAGTTGATTTACAACTTTGATGCAGTAAATCAGTCACAAGATTAGGTGACTATGCAATTTGGGGGCATTAAGATGTTGTGTGTACATGCAGGGACAGACAAGGGCAGGGACAGCACACCAGGATGTTGTGCCTACTCACGCTTCGCCACACTATGGGTCAGCAGATACCATCCCATCTGACCCAATAGGGGAGATAGTGCTCAAAAGTGCCAACCCCCTGCAAAGTTAAACAACGTAAGTATGGATAACAATATAACAGTGCGGCTGCACTGGCTACCCATTCGTTTCCGAGCCCAATTCAAGGTGCTGGTAATGACCTTTAAAGCCCTTCACGGTTTGGGTCCAGGATATCTGAGGGACCGCCTTCTCCCATACATTCCGGCCCGCTCTCTTAGGTCATCTGAGGGGGCTCTCCTGCGTGTACCACCTCTATCGCAAGTTAGGGGAGTGGCATCACGTGGGCGAGCCTTCTCTGCTGTGGCGCCACAACTGTGGAACTCCCTGCCAGGGGATCTGAGAACCACCCCCTCCCTCATGACTTTTCGGTGAGGGCTCAAAACGTTTTTGTTTCATCTAGCGTTTGGGTGATGAGTTGTGGCCTGCCTCCTGTGTCTCAAGATGCTTTGCCATGCTGCTTTTGTGCTCCCTACTGTTGCCCCCCCAGTGGATTTTATTGATTTTATTGTTTTTAAATTAAGTATGTATTGTTTAAACTTACTTTCTGTATTTTAAATTGTTCTTAATTTTTGTTGTAAGCCGCCTTGGGCATTTGCCTCAGCATGGGATAAGGCGGGATATAATTTTTTTTAAATAAATAAAAAAATAAAAAATAAGAAGCAGGGCCTTCAGTGCACTGTAATTTCCAAGCCACTAGTGAAGCTCAGTACTTAGATTTCCATGCCTATTGTAGGGAGCAGATGTTGTACCCCACAGGACACAAAAGCAGATCCAATTTTTTTTTGTTCAAATAAGTTTTGGGCTCCTTATAAGTTTCTAAGGGCGCAATCCAAACCTACTTAGGCCGCCGTTGTAACCAGCGGCCCAGCGAAAACGGGAGGCCCCAGAATGGAAAGGGGATTCAAATCTCCTTTGAATTCCCCTTTTGGAGGGGATTTGAATCCCCTTTCCATTCTGGGGCCTCCTGTTTTCGCTGGGCTGCTGGTTACAACGGCGGCCTAAGTAGGTTTGGATTGCACCCTAATTCTTTCAGCCAGCTTCTCTGTTTTATTAATTATGATGTTTTAACGATGTTCAAGTTGTGCTTATATTTTTTGTATTTGTTCAGTGTAGACAAAGCCACCCTGGTGTCATGAAAAAGAGCATAATACGAATAATTTAAATGAATTACAGCGCAATCTGACTTAACTTTTTTGCCGGTTTAACCAGCGGCGTAGCGAGAATGGGAGACCCCAGAACGGAAAAGGGATTCAAATCCCCTTTGAATTCCTCTTTTGGAGGGGATTTGAATCCCTTTTCTGTTCTGGGGCCTCCCGTTCTCGCTGCACCGCTGGTTAAACCGGCACAAAAGTTAAGTCGGATTGTGCTGTCAATGTGGAATTTGATGACACTGTTTCCATTTCTATAATTTTGTGAGGCTATAAACAGGGGTTTTTGTTATTGTTGTTGTTGATAGCTTGCAAGTGTCATCCCCAAGGCTCAGTGAGCTCTGACTGTAAGAAACTTGGAGGCCAGTGTCAGTGCAAACCCAACGTCATAGGACGCTGTTGTGATAAATGTTCAGCTGGAAGCCACAGCTTTGGGTCCCAAGGTTGTCACTGTAAGTACTGCTCTGCACTGATTTTAAGAGTTGTATGGATGGGTGTTACTTTAAAAAAAATCATGTAGCTACTTATCTTTTTTAAGATTACATTTTCAACTAAAGGAAGCTGCCTTATGCTGAGTCAAACCATTGGTTTATCTAGTTCAGTATTGTTTAAACTGACTGGGAGCGGCACTGTAAAGTTTCAGACAGGAATGTTTCTCTGCCTTGCCTGATTATGCTGGGGATTAAACCTGGGACCTTCTGCATGCAAAGCATATACAGTACTCTGTCACTGAACTATCACCTTCCCCACATGGGCCAGTGGACAGGCTTTTGTTTTGCTTTCAACCTGAGAGACCTGCACTGAAACCACATGACATGAAAATCCATTGAGTGGCCTTTGACAAGTCCTTTCATAGCTTTACAGCACAATCCTAATGGAGACTAGCATGGCAGAAAGCGCATTTCACCAGTGCAGGCTGCTGCAATGTGCTTTGCAGCAGTGCAAGCTGCCAGTGGGAAAGCCAGAGCCTTTCCACATGCGCTGGTGGGCGTTGGGATGCCTGCTGGAGCAGGTAAACCCAGCACAGAGGGTGGAACAGGGAAGAGGAAGGTGGAGAGTGAAACAGGGCAGCGGGAGGGCAGGGAAGGGAGGAGATGGGGTGGGCAGATCGGGCCCAGGAGGAGACGGGATCGGTGGCTGTGGTGCATACCAAATCCCAAGCCCCTTCCCAGGCCTTATCCGCCTTCACAGAGCAATGCTGGCTTGCCCTAGCAAGCTGGTGCAGGTCCGAGTTGACCCATCACAGCTGCTGGGGCTTACCCCAGGGCAAGGAGACATATGGGACTTACCCCAAGGAGACCTCCAGCAGCCAAGAATCCCCCACGGGATGCAGCAGAAACCGTGCTGGCGTCACTGCATCACCACACGGGGATTTAGGTAGGATTGGGCTGTTAATTTTCCATCTGTAGAATGGAAATGATGACTTGCTTGCATAGACTTTGGAGGATGGACATAGCATGGGCTGTACAGCACTTTGTACTTTCTGCAAGGAGCAAGCGAAAACTACATGGATACCCAGGTTGTATCACACTGATGGCTTTATACAAGAGTAATGCAACCATGTACTGTATCTCCTTAACTATCATTTTTGGTTTTTTTCCATCAAGCATGTGAGTGTCATCCTCAAGGATCAATGAGTGCTTTATGTGACCAAGTGACAGGACAATGCTTGTGCCGTCCAGATGTAGATGGTCGACAATGCAGTCAGTGCCTGTCTGGGTATTTTGGATTTCCCCATTGTCGGCCTTGTCCTTGCAATGGCTTCGCAGAACTTTGTGACCCACAGACTGGAGCATGTTTCAACTGCAAAGCATTTACAGCCGGAGCCAACTGTGAAAGGTATGGGTAGACAAACATTTAGAATATGCAAATTTAATAAGCATAATACTATGATGGGGGAGGGAATCGGTTTTATAGGACAGCATCACCCATACAATTGGGGAAAGACGGCTTAGGCTGCAATCTTATACACTTACCTGGGAGTAAGGCTCATTGAACTCAGTGGGAATTACTTCTGAGTAGTCATGCATGGGATTGAGCTATTAGGCTTATCTTTAAATAAAGCTAGTGTTTAAAATGAAATCTTTTAAAAGCATACTGTGTTTAGAAAACTTTTAGGGGTAGTTATTTGATGCTTTTTGAACAGACAACCTTTGCCAACCTTGACTGCAGTTAATAGAAACCCGACATGTCTGTGGTTGACCCCACACGTGATGCCAGGACAAACTGAGCAGACAAAGAAGACCATACTAAAAACCTTGATGTGACTGGTGGGAGAAAATGGCGCACGCAAGCACGCACACACACACCCACTCATAATGCCACAATTTTTTTTTAAATTAAAGTTTCTAGAGAAAAAATTATGTCCCTAAATGCTCCAGTCCAGACATTTACATAAATAAAATCACCTAAAATTCCTCATTGGACAAATACTGTTCACCAGGATGTGTGATGTTCTCTTCAGTAACTGGTGTGTTATAGGCATGGCCCAACTTCACGTTGATTGCTTGTTACCCAGGGTGACCTGGGACAGTCGCACCAGCGCACCTGCTGCATACCACATTGTCTGAAGACTGCAGGGACATCCAGCAAGTGCCATGATGTGAGGGTTCTGAGTATGTCCCCTCTGTCCAGAAGCATGGAGGAGAACTCTTGGGCACCCAGTGTGCCAGAGGACATCAGTGAGGTTACCGTCCCACCCCAATCATTGGGGACACCGTCTACCCACTGTGCCTATGTCCCTCCTCCCTGATCCCAGAGTGTGAGCACTTCAGCTGCATCCTGAACCTTGGAGGGAGGATGGAGGATGGGGGAAGGGAGCATTTGCCCCGACAAGGTACTGTGCAAGGGAGGGGAGCATTTGGAGGGGAGCATTTGGTGAACTCAAGCATCAGGAGGTCTTGCACTAGAGTCCTCGCCTTTCCCAACCCTCAATGCCACAGCCAGGAGCCAGCCCAACCATTTATTTCAATAGTCTTCCTTGTGCATAACTCTGTCAGACTGTGAAATGTATACGGTCAGTGGGGAGTGTGTTCTCGGGGTTTGGGAAATGTAACAACATATCTGATCCTTATAGTTTGTCAAATCCTCAAGTGTTCTATGCCAAATAAGTAGTGCTGTTACAATGATAAAGGCCTAGCATATCAAAGAGGTCTAAGGAAGAACTATAATATGGAATAGAAACTTTGTGTTGCAGGATTCTATTCATTTACTTTTTTCCTGCAGATGTCTGGATGGTTATTATGGAAATCCTCTGAAACGAGAGCCTTGTCGCCCATGCATGTGCCCAGATTCTCCCACAAGCAGTAGGCACTTTGCACATTCCTGTTACCAAGATCCTTGGACTTTAATGGTAGTCTGCAACTGTTTTGAGGGCTACTCAGGTAGGAAAGCAGCCACCTGTTATGTGTTTCATGATGTTGTGTTTCTTTGTCAAATGCTGAAGAAAACATCCGTCCATTTTCATTTTATCAAAAACTGTTGTGACAGCTCATTTTTCCTACTTCCTTTGCTTCACAAACTGAAACATTTTGCGTGTCTTAGTGGCCTAGGGTTTCCCAAAGCATGGATGTCTGGGATTGACGAAAATGAGGGGTGGCATCAGAAGTCCTTGATTTCTGCCTACTAGTCAGGGCAAAAGATGAAGTCACACTGGGAAAGGCGGTATATGGAAACACCAGGGTGGGAGGAGAAGGGACATGGGCTGCAGTAGGAATTGGTAATGCCTAATGAGAGCTGGGCCCATGAAGAAGATATGGTATATGTCTTGTAGGAAATGGACACGGATGTCTAGTGAAGGTTAACAGGCCATGGCAATTCTATTCAACTTCCAATTGTGAGGGCACCATTTTAATAAAATTTGAGAAGTGCTAGAGTGGGAGTACGTACTTTCAATTGATTAACAATGAGGGACCTGTTTAATTTTACAGTGAATCAGTCAGTACAGTCCTGGCCCAAGCTGATCAATGACTGAAGCTTCCACCCTTTTTTTTTTGCTTGTTTGTTTCCTTTTTTCTGAGCACACAACAGTGTATGCATGCCTTCGCCTTGTCCTCATTGCTGCCACAATCCTCATCCCGGCTCTGTCTTTCGAACAGTCTGGGCAGGCAAGTCCTGGGGTGAAAGCAGGAGAGGAAGACTTCCTCTTTGGCTCACTTTTAGGTTCCGCCCACACAGCCTGTTTAGGAGGAGATTGCTGGGAAGAGCATTGTGGTGGCAGGTCCACAGGATGTGATAGATAGACCCTCACTTCCATAATTGTCTTGCCCAGTTCTCCTTCCCTACTGCCTCCAACTCCACCAGAGCCAATGCCATGATTGGTCTCTTGCTTCCCTTGTCTTCTGGGAAGGAAAATTAATGGGAAGTGGATCATGGCAGCGTTGCAACCACTGCAACCCTCTTCTCATTTGTTTCCTTGTCCTTGTGGGAAGGAGGGCAAACAGGAAGTGGATCACGATGGCTGCATGACTCGCAGGGTTAGTGGTTGGTCAGTGACAGGCTGGTGGAGGTGGCGGGCAGGCTCGGAGTGTGGGACATCATTGCCCATCACTTCACCCCTTCAGCCAGCCACTTGAAGTGTCACCATCCAGCCTCAGGAGCAGGATAGCCTTGAACCGGTCAAACTTTACTTCTGGAAATGTGAGTCTTGTAAATCTGCTTTTTGAAAAAGTAATCGGAACATTCGTGCTCAGAATTAAATTCACTAACAGCTGTCTATGAATTTTCATTTGTAAGGTGATCAGTGTGATGCATGCCCCAGTGGGTTCTATGGGAATCCAAAAGCAGCAGCAGGTCAGTGCTTTCCATGCTCCTGCAATAACAACATTGATGCATCGGATCCAGAATCATGTAACAAAGTTACTGGAGAGTGCTTAAAATGCTTGTACAACACACACGGACCCAACTGCCAGTTCTGTAAACCAGGTTACTTTGGATCAGCACTTCTTCAGAACTGTAGAAGTAAGTAAGCAACCTACCCAACAGTCTAGAACTGGACAGTAAAAAACCAGAGCTGGGAACACGAAGGCAAGCTTCCAGGTGGATTTCTATACGGGTGCTGACTAGGTCAGGCCTTCTTGGCTTCAGCGATGGAATTGCATGAGACATTTTCAGACCAATTAACATGCACGTCCCCATTCAGTACAATGGAGTGTGAACCTCTGTACTAAGCTTGCTAAGCTTGTGTAACACAAATCCAATTTTTTTTTTTAAAATTTAATTGGGGAAAGACTTTTCTCATGCCTTTTCTCAAGACTTTTCTCCAATTCCATGCTTGGGATAACTAAAAAAAAAAAAGGATTGAGAATAAAATGGGCAATATTATTATGCCCTTGTACAAATCGATGGTAAGGCCACATCTGGAGTATTGCGGACAGTTCTGGTCGCCACATCTCAAAAAGGATATAGTGGAATTGGAAAAGGTGCAGAAGAAAGCAACCAAAATAATTAGTGGGCTAGGGCACCTCCATTACAAGAAAAGGCTACAGCATTTGTGACTCTTCAGTCTAGAAAAAAGATGTCTGAGAGGGGACATGGTTGAGACGTATAAAATGATGCATGGGATGGATAGGGGGATGTTCTTTCCTTCTTGCACAACACCAGAACCAGGGGACATCCACTAAAATTGAGTGGCGGGAGAGTTAGAACGGACAAAAGAAAATATTTATTTACCCAGTGTGTAATTAGTCTGTGGAACTCCTTGCCACAGGATGTGGTGGTGGCACCTGGCCTGGATGCCTTTAAAAGGGAATTGGACAGATTGCTGGAGGAAACGTCCATCACAGGTTACAAGCCATGATGGGTATATGCAACCTCCTGGTTTTAGAAGTAAGCTATCTCTTAATGCCAGATACAAGGGAGTGTCAACAGGATACAGGTTTGGAATGTTGCCTTGCGTGCTCCCTGAGGCGCTCTGGTAGACCACTGTGAGATACAGGAAGCAGGACTACATGGGCTCTTGGCCTGATTCAGCAAGGCTGATTTTATGTTCTTTTGTGTGTGTGTCTTATGACATCCCCCCCCTCCCATAACTTCATTAGTCACTAAAAAAAATGATACCATGTTGCTTTTGTCTCCACCAGCATGTAAGTGTAGCAAGGGTGGAACTCTGACCCCTGAGTGTGATCCAGACACTGGAGCATGCAACTGCCGTGTTGGGGTCACTGGAAGGTTCTGTGACCAATGTGCCCGGGGATACAGCCAGGAATTTCCTTCCTGTTTCCGCTGTCATGTTTGTTTTGATCAGTGGGATAATCTAATTGCATCCGTATCTCAAAGAATCCAAAAGTTAATGAGATTTGCTGCAACACTAGAAGATAAGAGGAATACGATGTCTGGCTGCGATATAGCCCTTGGAGGCTATGAAGAGACCATTTCTGAAATAGAGCGCATTGTAAAAAGCCCTATCCTGTCATCGGATATGTTCTTGAACATTAAGAACAGTCATGACGATATTCGGTAAGACTTTTTGTCTAGAGCAGAGTGTCGTTCCATGATTCTGTAACAATCTCTATAAAACACAACTGTATTGGTGAGGTAACAAGGGTGGTCTTGGAATAGGGATAGGCAACTGAAGAGCAGAAGTGGCCCCCCACAAGCTTCACATTTGATCCCCAGGCGAAGGACACGTGCACATGCATGCACCCACACACCCGCATATACGCTTTATTATGCGCCTCAGCCATGGGACACAAAGGAGCACTTAGACTTTCTGCCCTCCTCTCCTGCAGCATGAACAGCAGCTAGAGAAGCTTCGGCTGAGCCCTTTCCTTATTCTTCCCCCTCCACTTTTCATTTTGTAGCGGAATTTTTAAGCAGACTGATAATAATGGAGGACCAGGAAGACTGGTGAACAAGGAAAAAGTATGGGTTTATTTGGTTACGCAGCGCAGTGGACAGCCCCCAGGAGGGGAACGGACCCTTTGCTCCATGTGAGCACAGTTTTTATACATTTCCAAGCAGAATATCACATGGTTGCTGAGAATGTGCATAGTCACAGAGTCATACAGGAAAAACAAGATACTTTTGATTTACATTTTACAGAAAACAATGGGAACAATAGTGGGCTGAGCTAGTCAGAGGACCCTTGATGGTCCTTGATGGTCCGATCCTTGAGTTCTGGGAGGCTTAATTGAGTTAGCTCCGGGAGTCTCCCTACACCCAGAGTCAGCCTAATGTGTATGCTCTCCTTGAAAGGAGGAAAGATTAGGTTTGCCAAATGTGAGATTTTTCCTGTGACCCGGGGAGGCATATATGAACAGAAACCAGGAAAATATTTTTCTGCATCAATTTGCAACGCACAAGCCAAGACCGCAAGGAAACGGAAGTCAGCAATCAATCCCACAAACCCTAATCCAGCTAGGGTTGGCACCCACATTTCAGAAAGGTAGAATTTGAAATGTATTTTAGGATTTCTCCCAAGGTGAACATCTGAGTAGGTCCGGCCTTAGGAGCTGTGGGGTCCAATTACACACATCCCCGCGGGGCCCCAGATATTTAAAAAAAACCCAAACCTCTACCTGTTGGTGCCTGGCACGGTGCCCCGGGAGTGGCCCCGCCCCCTGCCCAGTACAAAGCCCGGGCTGGGAAGGCGAGCGCGCTCTCCTGCAGCTGCCAGACAATCCTGGAAGAGCCGGCCAGCCAGCAGCTGCAGGAACGTGCCTTGTCCCCAGCTTGCTCCATGGATGATCTTCCTAAACTGTAGGGCCACACATTTCTTTTATGCTTAGCACAATATATTTCCATTCCAACTGATGCTACAAAACTCCTTTTTAGCTGGAATGCAGAATGTCTAAATATTGCTAATGTAAGCTAGAAAGCTATTGGCAAAATCAAATGTATGTTCTCCTCTACGTAGTTTTGCATTTGAGAAAATGCAGAAACCAGTGTAAGCATCACTTCTGAAAACTGCTTGAAATACAGTAATTCATATCTAATGCAAAGATTAGGTTAAATGCTAAAACTGGGCAAAATACTACACTTTTTATTTCACTGTCTGTCCATTTTAGACGAAACATTTCACAAATGTATCTACGACCGGACTCTTTGGATCTGTTTCCTGTCCTCAGCAAGGTGATAGAAGATCTTGCGAAGGATGCTGACCACCTCTCTGAAACCCTACAGAAGAGAACCGAATTGCATCACAAGATTAATTACATGCGCTTCCAAGGTAAAAAGGCAGATCATTAAAGTTTCATAAAATAACATTAAAGAATGTTTTCTCTGTTTTGCCCTGTAGAGGTTTCAGAGCTTCCAGATTTAACTATAAACATTTCATTGTGGCTTTGAAAACTCAATGACTATTCATGTTGAGCAGCTTACATAATCTTTTCTCAAAGTTATATAGTTTCAGTAATCCAAATTTTCACAAAAAAAACCACAGTAGGAGTCCAAAAACTAGCTAAAGCTGAGGTGGACATAAAAAAACTAAGAGCCAAGAAGTCCCAATTTCCACTGGCTGACCTGGTCCTTAGCTTTCCTTAGGGCCAGCTTGTCCATGAGGCCAATTGAAGTGGGTTGCCTTGGTGGGGGTGCCTTCCTCTCCCACCCACCTCACTGCTCCTCTTCCTGCTCTCTGGAAGGGGGGGGGAAGAGCAGAAGAGGAAGTATGGAGGATTCTTCTGCACTCCTGCTCTGGTCCCATCTGCCTTTTTAAATCCGGGAGCAGCAGGCAGGTCAGTGGCTGGCTGGCCACCTCAGGCCCCAGGATGTATTGGGCCACCCTGGTTATTGTACTTGGATATGAATAACTGAGGAACAAACACTGTATGTCAAATATGAAGAGTAAAATAGTGTTTATAGAACCCTGTTTCACTTTAAAATACGTGGTAACAGGAACTTGATCTCAACCCAGTCGCTGCTCACAAGTATATTAAAAGTGGAATGGAACCAAAAAGCACAGGCACACACACTTCATATTTGATGTAAAGCTCATGTGTTTTGTGTTTAGGTATTCATGCCCAGATGAAAGAAAAATATGTCATAAGAACAGGCCCTGATCTCCAGGGTCATTTATAAACAGGCTTACCAGATCGTCGCCGGGACGGGAGCGGTCTACCCTTAAAGGGGTGGGGCGTGGGGGGCCAGAACGCGTCGCTTTCTCCCCCCCACGCCCCGCCCCCTTAAGGGTAGACCGCTCCCGTCCCGGCGACAATCTGGTAAGCCTGTTTATAAAGAGTGCCAGATTGTTAAAAGATTTGTGTATCGCCATCCAAAGCTATTAGTAGAGGTGGGAGAAAATTGTTTTATTTTTTCACAGATTTCGGTGTTTAACCAAAATGAAATAGCAGAAAGCGGTGTTATGCGTTTTTATTCCAAATGTTCCCCGTTTGTATCAATTGTGACTGCTTTAAATATATACTAGGTAGGTGGTATAGGTTGTACAGTGTCAGCAGATGAAGAATGATGCAAAATTACATGTTTGTTTTATTTTGTTTGTTTTTCCGCATAGTTTTTAGCAGAAAGTGGTGTTATGTGTTTTTATTTCGTTATCTCCATCTTCTTCTGCCTCTACTGTAGCTATTAGGATCACAATCTGGAGGACTGTTTCCATTAGTATAATTTTCCTTCCCTCAGTCATTGCTAGTGTGTAATATTTCTTTTGTGCTAAAGGCGTACTAGGAACATAGTGACTATACAATCCCTACCCACTTATAGATGTTGTTAGTGGGACAAGGCCCAGGTAAAGGACTAGCAAACATTAACTGGTCATTAAAGAAGAACGCACAGGTTTCAGCAGGACTCAAACCTGTGCGTGTATGAAGTATATGAAGTGAAGCAAAGTGGTATATGAAGTGAAGCAGCTTTATTTCAATGACTATGTCACTTAATTCAGATTCCCTCAACAAAATAAGGAACTATTACCAAATAACATTGTCTGCTGGAGAGAGAGTCAATGGGACAAAGCCTATCATAACAAATGCAAGAAAAACCAGGGGAAACATGCTTGCCATAATAGATGATTTGATCTCAAAAGAAAGCACTACATTGGATCAGCTGAAGACATTCAGGTTTTCAGATATTCAAAATCTAAATGAAAAGGTAAGGTTGTTAGCTTCTTGTCTAGTGTGAAGGTTCACTGCACCATCAGCTTTAGGCTCTATTTAAGGCTTTAGATTGGGTATAAAAATTGCAATACTGTAATATTGCAAAGTGCAATATTAACATATAAAGAAAAGCTGCAATGCTATGCACGCTTCCTTGAAATTGAGCATCTTTAAAATCAATGGATCCTACTCACTAATACATTTCCCCCCACATTAGTGGGGGGAAAGTGGGGTAGAAATACAATAAATAAATGTGGTTCAGATTTTGAACTTCTTTTTGTCTGCAAGAACCAGATTTGAATGGCTGTTCTTCATTTTTACAGGCTGTGGTGTGTCCCCAACCAGAGATATATAGTACCAGTTTGCTAGAACCTCTAGTTCACTGCTACTTGACATTTTCTTTATTTATTTATTTTTGTTCTCCTGTAACTTCAAGTATATTATTAATAGTATCACAGCGCAATCCTCCCTAACTTTAGAGTGACAGAGGGTGTGGTCCGCCGCTCTAAAGCGTCGCAAACGTACCGTAAAGCACGTTTGCCATGACTCGGGTGTAAATGGTGTCGACGCGGAGGCTGGCACCACTTACCCACATAATTCACCCGTCTTCGGTTGCCACAGGTTAGTCTTGCGCCAGTCAGTGGGAGAGTGGGACAGGGCAGCGAGGGAGGGGGGCCATTGGCCGGCCCGGGCTGCGAGGGGTCGTGGATATCGGCAGCGATATCCTAGGCCCCTTCCCGGCCTGCTCCACCCTTACATCACCTCCCCGAATGTACGCCAGGTATATACCTGGCATGCATTTGAGGAGGCCCATAGGCCCCGGGCTTGCCTACACCCTACACCAGCGCAACTACCGGATGAGTGTTATGCCCCCTTTTTTGTCGCAGTGGCGGCGCAATCCCGGAAGTATCACCACACATCGCCATCCCCCTTAAGGGGGTAGTGACCATTAAGCCCAGACTGGGGTGTCACGATGGCCCAGTTTGGGAACCTCTGGCTTAATTTTGCATAGTCGTACAAGCAAGCAAGTTTCAGCCCATTTGGGGGCTGAGCTCATTACACATAGTGGTCAGTTACAGTCCTACCCATTCATTCTGTATCTACACCCATCCCTTTTTGGATGGGTTTTCTAAATTCTTTAGGCCTGCTTTCTATCCAGTAACAGACAGCTTTTTGGACTTCCTCTGGTGTGGGAACTGCTGACTTTGCTTAAAGTTATCTAGTTCTTGCTACGTGCTGCTTGGTTCTCATGCTAGCTACAAGCTGTTTATGTTAGGGACTTGTGTTTCAGCCATGTTTTCTTGCTTTCAAGCTCATGCCTTAAAACACATCCCATAATCCTTTGCAATGTACAGTGGCTCCATGGCATATCTGTGAGGAGTCTTTGGTAGACAAATCAATCTGGGAAGGGTCCCTACAAGGTAGAAAGTTTTTCAAAATCATGAGCTTAACAGATGGTGTCAACTCTAAATACTTTTCATCTTCTTGAAAAAGAGAAGCCTACAAATATGACACCTTACAATTAACTTCTAACATTTTTCTTTAATATAAAGTTGTATTAATGCTTCTTGCCCTCAGTATATGTGTTTTGATGCAGATATGCGGGAAACCAGGAAACTTGCCCTGTGTTGTAGCAGACTGTGGTGGGGCTTTATGTCGAGACAACGAGGGAAACAAACGTTGTGGTGGAGCAAACTGTAATGGAACACTCCCTCTTTCAAAAAATGCCGTTGAAAAAGCTGGTCAAACGGCCATGTTGTTAAATAATTTGACTGATCAAATGCGAGGATCTAAGAATCAGGTATTACATCATTATTGCATTGTTGTACTTGCATGTTTCAGTACTGTCTTGTTGTTGTTGTTCAGTCGTTAAGTCTTCCTGAGTTCGCTCATTTTCATGTTCGTTGCATCGGTGATGCTGTCTAACCATCTCATCCTTTGCCTTCCCCTTCTCCTTTTGCCTTCAATCTTTCCCAGCATCAGCATCTTCTCCAGAGAGTCCTCTCTTCGTATTAGGTGGCCAAAATATTTGAGCTTCAGCCTCAGTACCTGTCCTTCCAGGGAACAGTCAGGGTTGATTTCATTTAGGATTGACTGATTTGATCTCCTAGCAGTCCAAGGGACTCTCAGGAGTCTTCTCCAGCACCACAGTTCGAAAGCATCTATTCTTTGGCGCTCAGCCTTCCTTATGGTCCAACTCTCGCAACCATACATTGCTACTGGGAACACCATCGCCCTGACTATGCGAACTTTTGTTGGCATGGTGATATCTCTGCTTTTTATTATGCTGTCTAAGTTTGCCATAGTTTTCCTTCCAAGGAGTAAGCGTCTTTTAATTTCATGGCTGCTGTCTCCGTCTGCAGTGATCTTGGAGCCCAGAGCTAAGATCTTGGAGCTAAGTACTGTCTTAGTATGACATATATAGTACTTTCATCCGTAAAGAGTTTTACTTTGTTTGCAAGGTAGATCAGTATTCTCTTTAAGATGAGGAACTAAAGCTGAGAGAGATAGTGACCCAACAACCAGGGAGTTCAGGGCTGAGGTAAGATTTGAACTTGGATGCCCAGGTATGAGTGTAAGCTCTGGTTCAGACACTCAGCCAATGTCGGTCTTATCGTAGAGGTGCTGGCAGGCACCTCTCCCTTCCACCACATGCCCAATATAATGTGTGAGGTGACAGCTCCATGGGAAGGACTGTATGTATTTATTTCATTCAATCCTCTCTTTGTTTGATGGGGAAGGGCTATGTTATTATATGCCCACTCCTAACCTTCCTGAGTGGTGAGAAGGTCCAGAGGTTATGTGCCTGAGCTTTGGCTTCCTGTGGAGGAGAGATCGCTAGAGGCTTCTGATATCTTTGGTTTTCTTACAAACATATAAGTTGGAGGCAAGCGGCTTGTGGAGTCCTACAAGTCAGGAACAGATCACATCAGATTCCCAGAGAGAGGCCCTGCACCCCAAGGTCCTTCCAACTGTCTCTCTCTCTCTCAGCTTCCTCATTCAGTCAGTGTTTCTGTCTGACCCAAAAGCTGCAAAAATTTCCCTCGCCCCAAAGCTACAGTCTCTTTATCCCCCACCAGCTCCTCTCAACAGCTGGGGGATGTGTCACTTTATAAGCTTCTCTTGCAAGGGAAGGGCTGTGGTTCAGTGGTAGAGCACCTACTTTGTATCCAGAAGGCCCCAGGTTTAATTTCTGGCGTCTCCAGTTAGGGCTGAGAAAAGGCGCCTGCCTCAGTATATGAAAGCTTCCTAACCAAAGATGTCTTCCCATCTTGCAGAGAAATCTCTTGGATATCTCCCATTAGGAAGCATCAATGGATTGTCAAGGAACATTCATTATTTTTGTCAAATCCCAGATTCTGACCATGCATTGCCTTAGTAGGGCATGACATAGCGATTGGCCCATTCACCAACAATCAGACTCCAGCCTTGTAACAATATGTGTGGGACACCTGTACATATGGGACTCCATGTGAAGTGTCTGTCTCATACTGCACAATTTTGTAGGCAAATGGTGGAGAGGAGAAAAGAGGGTGCTCACCTGATTCTACACCATGCAAAGACTGATGCCAGCTGGGAGAGTAGCTGAACCAGCTCTGATATGCCATCCTCTGGAGTCATGCTCTCTCTCCCTCTCTCATACAATATACTTGGGTGTAAGTAGATAACTCACGAGTTATCTACTTCCCAAGCAGATGAAGGTTTCCCGACATGCTTCACAGCCTGATCAGAGCTGGGAACACGAAGGCAAGCCTTGAGAATTTGGCTACTTTCCAATCACCAGGGAAGAGACAAACTCTGCCCTTCCTGTCACAAAATGGATTCCACACACAGACTGAGATTTGGCTTTCTCGCTACATTGGGGATCCTAGAAACTATAAGAGCCTCTGTTCAAGGCAGCGAGTTAGAGTTCAGGTTCCATATGGGCCTCAGGGTTAGCCTGTCCATGAGGCTGTCTGAGGCACTCCCCTCGGGTAGAATGGCGTGCTCAGGTGGATTAGCAGGTGAAATTTGCCTCCATCCACCTCTGCTCCTTTCCCCCCCCCCCACTCCTTGATTTTCAAAAGGAAGAGGGGAATGGAGCAAAGAGGAAGTGTGGAGGAGAGGAGAGCAGTGGACTACTAGAGCATCCACTCTAGGCCACCACTCCTCTCTCCTCCACACTTCCTTTTCTGTTCCATTCCCCTCTTCCTTTTCAAATCCAGGAAGCGCAAGGAGGAGGAGCAGAAGGTGGTTGGTGCACCACTGGGTTAAAAGAGGCAACATTTGAAGCACTGCCAGGCGCCAGAAGATCTTGGGCTGGCCCTTATGGGCCTAGAAGTTAGAATTAGAAAACCTGATGAAGTTTTTACCCCAGTAGGCTTTCCCTGGAACTTCCTACCAATCGAGGACATAAGGAGCATCAAATATGTGTTTCGGAAAAGATCAGGTTACTGATTCACTTATGTTAATCCTACAAGAGGCCAATGCATTATTTTTATATATATTCACAGTTTGAAAGTATCAGGAAAATGACCGAGGATACCAAGAAGAAAACCTCACAGATAACTGGAGAGCTACAGAAAAGTAAAAATCAAATCGAAAGGGAAGGAGAGGATGCGAAGCAGCTCATCAAGAGGGTGAAGAACTTTCTCTTGGGTAAATATGCTAGAAAATTTGATTCTTTTGTCTTTAATGTATCTGTCTTCCAACAATATATTGGACGCATTCTGTTTAGCTGCAGCACATATTCAAGCAGCCACACTTGATACTTAGCATTTTTAGCATTCAAAGTTCTTCGGATATATTATCTCAGTAATCTTTAAGTCGGAGCTACACCACACGCGTCTCGGCCCGTATGCGTCCGGTGTCCCACCCCCAGGTTCAAACAACAGGCTCTAATTGGCTGAACAAAACGTGAACGCGGGCAAAGTGGAGTTGGACTCCACTTTGCCCGCGTTCGCGTTTCGTTCAGCCAATCAGAGCCCATTGTTTGAACCTGGGGGTGGGACTCTGGACGCATACGGGCCGAGACGCGTGCTGTGTAGCTCCGGCTTTACACAACAGCCTTGATCAACTGTGTACAAACTGCAAGAGAGGAGATTCCAGTTGGATATCAGGAAGAAATTCTTGACGACAGGCAGTTCGGCAGTGGAACAGATTGCTGAGGGAGGTGGTGGGTTCTCCCTCAGTGGAGATCTTGACAAGCACCTGCTGTAGATGCTCTATCTAGGAGGATTTCCTGTTACAGGAAGGGGCTTGGACTAGATGACCTTGTGGATGACTAGATGACCTTGTGGATCCCTTCCAACTCTATGATTCTATTTTTCAGTTTTATCATCAGTGTCATGACTTTGAGTGTAGAGCTAACACAATTTTTTAAGGATCATGGGTGGACGCAAGGCCTGCTCAGTCCCTTGTTAATTTAGAGTTCCACATCTTGCATTGTGTTAAGTCTTGGTGGAAACATTTGCCCTTCCACACAGTGGAATTTAAACTGCTCAAATGTAGCTCTTGGTGGTGTTTACGTCAATTCCCAAATATTTTTGGGTGGTGTTTACATCAGTTCCCAAATACATCAATTCCCAAATAGATGTAGATCTATATGTCGACATAGATCTACATCTAGATCAGATGTGACAGGGCCCTTTCTATTGTGGCTCCCCACCTCTGGAACTCCCTGCCCCATGAAGTTCATTTAGCCCACTCACCGTTGGTGACAACCATATTTCTCCCCTCATAGACTTTTTTGCTATTGAGTTGTTTATAATTGATTTGGTTTACATTTTTGAGATATGTTTCTGTGTTTTAATTGATTGTTAGCCACCTGGACTGAAGGATGGGATATAAATCCAGTAAACAAATACAATATGACTTCAGTGTAAATAACATTCAACTCATTATTAACTTGTGGTAGACTTGAATAAAGAAATTCCTTAATTCTAAAATGGTTTTTGAGTAGTAGTTCACCCTTACTAGGAGGGGTGCCCTGGATGACACTATATTGCAAAATGTTGAGAGAAAATTCTCGGCCTTCCTTGCTGGGTGTGTATGTTTCCGAGTGCTGACAGTGCACTCTTCTCGTCCCATTTTTCCAAGAGGAGAGTGCTGCACCAGAAGACATAGAGAAAGTTGCAAATTATGTCCTGAGCATCAATTTGCTAGGAACTCCCCAAGAGCTAACGAATGTTCTTGACAAACTTAAGAACTTTATGACACACGGTGAGGACTCGGCAGTAACATACATGAATGAGCTAAATCAGCAAATGGAAGAGGCGCAGGAACTTTTGGTGAAAGCACAAGAAACTGAGTAAGTACAGTACTGTATTCTGTGTATATGGAAACTGGCACTAAATTATATTTCTGTCACTCTTTCTTTACACTCCACAGTGTGTTCAGGTATCAAGTGGTTTTTCATTCACCTCGTGGTAAAACCAATGAGGAATTGAGTCATGCGATGCGAGTAGTCTGTAAATTTGCTAAGTGCAAGAACCTGTTTGTTTTGTTTCTATAAAGCTTCATAGACACTAATAGTACTATATAAATAATTATGATTATACTAGAACCCAACATGTCTCTTTCATTTTGACGTTTTGGGCTACCTTTTTTTTTAACTCAGGAAACTATCAAAAAGGCTACTCACTCCTGATGAATTGATAAATAACATAAAGGAACTGGAAAGCATTCAAGGACAAACCAGAAATGATGTTACAAAGTTAAATGAAAGAATAGAAGAAACTAAAGCAAAAATCTCACAGGTATCTTTACATCTTTTGCAATTCACTTAAATTAGAGACCTTTTTGAAAATCAACACACATGTAAATAAGATAATGTCTGTGATATTTATCTTCCCCCATCATCTCAGTGTGTGGTTTGGTCGGCCTTGACCCAGTTGACAAGCCGTCTATTTTCTTGAAAAGCTGCTCTCGTTGTGCATTGTCTCATGCATGTATTTTCACGTTTTCTAGTTTTAAAATAATGGCACAAAATGTTTGGAAGGCTAAATATTTTTAGCTCACAAGACTTGCAAGCTAAGTAGGCCCTACTACCTTTCCTGCTTGGGATGGGAGCCATGTCAGGCAAGTGTGGAACAGAAGGAAAAGCAGCCTTCATTGTTGTGCAGTGATCCCAATGTTATGGTTCTGACAGAGAGAGGGAAGACTTTGGACACACAAATGCTGGGAGTGTAAGTGAGCAAATATGTGTGAGATTGTGTGTGCCCATGTGAAGATTACACATATCCCTGTGTGGGGAGGTACTCACTCATGCTCCTGGGTATGGCCCTCTGTCAAATTTAAAATTAGCTCTGTGATTTGCAGAGATGGTTGCCACCTTTTTTTTACAACAAGATTCTTGTGTCTTTAACAGCTTTCTTACAGACAAATTCAACCAATGCTGACAAGGAGAGGCAGTGATGGGGGGAGTGTCATCTGCTGAATGTCTGCCTCTGACACAGTCAGAGGAGCCCTGTCAGAAAAAAAGGTGGCAGCCATACTTAGAGACTGAAAAAGTACTTTAAGCAGTCATATTACGTAGTTGGCATTTTTGCCTTAGTGTTCAGCAAAATGTATGTCCGTATTTAACAACCCACATTTTATTACTGGGTTCTTTTTGTCCTTTCCTGTTACTTCTAGCTTTCACCTGCTAACTTATTTTTTTCTCTACACTAGCACACCTCCCCTCCATGCCTGAGAACATATGTCTCCTCAGTCTACTGCTGGCATCTGAAGCAGTGCTAGCACCAGCTTGTTGGAGGCCTTGGAGCAAAGCCCTGCAGTGCGCTCTTGACACATCAGGTCCCTGCCCTCCAATCTTACTAGTGGCAGGTGACCGACAACAGGCAGCAGAGACGTCTCCCCCTGCCCTCCCTGACAATGGAAGCATCACCTAGACCAGGGGTGTCAAACATAAGACCATATCCGGCCCACAGAAGCTCTTTATCCGTCCCACGTGATAATTGGGCTCTCCCAGCGCTATCCTTTCAACAGTGCTGTCTCTGCTGAAGCTCTGGGAGAGACAGATGGAAGGAGGCATCAGAAGGCAATGAACACTATGGGTGAAGGGACAGACGAAGAGGGGTGAGAGAATGAGACGTTGCTGAGGCTTGGAGAGTCCAATTATCACATGGGCAGCTCTACTTCTGCTGAGGCATCACTTTGCTGACCACCTCTCAGCTCTCCCAGTGTGATAATTGGGCTCTCCCATGTCTTGAAAATATGATCAAGATTTGCACATTTTCTCTTCTGTAATTTGCAGCTAATGTTTCTAAATGATAACAAAGTGCTTATTTCTGGCCATCATCTGCTTAATGACATCACTTCCTGCTTAATGACAGCACTTCCAGCCCTTAGCAGTCACCATGAATGCTATTTGGCCTGCTGAATGAAACGAGTTTGACACGCCTGACCTAGATGCTGCTGTGACCATGATGCCCTATGGTAGGCTTACCAGGTCTCCAACCGGGACAGAGTGCTAGACCTTTAAGAGAAGGAATGTGGGCAGGTGTAGCTTGTTAAACCTTAGAGCACAATCCTAGGCATGTCTACTCAGAAGCAAGCCCCACTGAACACAATGGGGCTTGCTTCTGAGTAGACATGCCTAGGATTGTCCTCTAAGGTTTAACAGTCTACACCTGCCCACATTCCTTCTCCTAAAGGTCTAGCACTCTGTCCCGGTTGGAGATCTGGTAAGCCTACCCTACGGTCCTCTGGGGATTCTCACATTGGTAGTTGGGGCTGTTAGGCATCTTGGTGGCACAAGTCTGTCAGCTGACTACTACTGCCACCAGTATTGGGAGGATCCTGGGGTCAGTCTGGCCTGGTGAGCCCTCTGAGTATGGCTCTCAGCCAATGCCTGACCTGGCCAGCATCAATGTAGGCCCAAAACATGTTGTTGCCTAAAGCAAAGCACCAAATGACACCCCCTTCCTCCCTTCCCCCTTTTCTTTCTATTAAAGTTGCTCCTCCACTTTCTTCTTCCTTTCAAATCTCTCCTCTTTCTTTCACTTTCAGTTAAATAATCTCCCTTCATTTATATCTGCGTAGGGCAGTGGTTCCCTAACTGGGGCGTCGTGACGCCCCAGCCGGGAACAAAGGGTTGCTATGCCCTTAAGGGGCATGGCAACCTGCGGTGACGTCGACGGCGCGCCCGGGATCACGCCGCCGCCGCCACTGCCGTGCCCAGGATCGTCCTTGTTACCTTCATTGGTGGGCAGTGGGTGTCCGGCGGGGGTTGTGGGGAGCCTGCGGACCCCTCCGCAGGCCTCCCCAAGCGTCGGAGCAGCGCTCCGACGCGATTGCAACCCACTTCCGGTTTTACGCGAAACCGGAAGTGAGTTGCGATCGCGTCGGAGCGCTGCTCCGACGCTTGGGGAGGCCTGCGGAGGGGTCCGCAGGCTCCCCACAACCCCCGCCGGACACCCACTGCCCACCAATGAAGGTAAAAAGGGCGATCCCGGGCGTGGCGGTGGCGGCGCGATCCCGGGCGCGTCATTGCGACCCCTGGGAAGGCCCCGCTGCTACTTAGAGCAGCGGAGGGCCTTCCCAGGAGTTAGGGAACCTTTACCCACAAGTGCATAACTAAGAAAGTGTGACAAGTGCCCAAAAACTGCTGCCCAACACAGCCCACTTCCCCCCCCCCCGCTTCATGATAGGGCCGGCCCTGCCCAATGCTGCCCCTGATCTGAAGTAGGCTATTGTCTTATCAAAGTTTGGTTGACACAATATACCACTTACAGTGCAGTGTCTACTCAGAAGTAAGTCCATCGTGTATGTATAGGATTGCAGCCTAAATCTCTAAGGATCCACCTTGCACGCTTTGTCATCTTGCATCTATTATCCTCTAGCAATGAGTGACAAAGATTTCATTGCTTCTGATTCTCTCACTGCAGGCTGGGGACCAAATTAATGCAACGAATACTGAACTACAGAACTTTTCAGAAAAACAATCTGAGTTGAAAGAGAAAATAACTTCCTTGAAGTCTAAAATGCAAATAAACAGAAATCAAGCAACAGATGCAAAATCGGAAGCAGAAAGAGCACAAAATCAAGCTACAGCAACTAATAAGGTAATTAGAAAAAATATAAAGTAATATACAGTGAACCTTTTCCATCCGCGGATTTGGAACCCGCAAATTTGTCACACTGCGGGTCCACGTTAAAGTCCACGGGGGAAAGGCAAAAATTGTGGGGGTTTTTAACGTTTAGCAGCAAATTGCACCATTTTCAAGCCTCTGGAGGGCTTCTTACCGACCCACTTCTGGGTTGCGTGAAGGCTCTTCCTTGGGTTGGTAAGCTTAGAGAAGCCCTTCAGAGGCTCGGAAACTGTGCGTTTTGCTGCTAAAGGTTAAAAAAAAACCACAATTTTTGCCCTTTTGTCATTTTTTACTGATTTTAGCACAGACCCTGGTATCCATGGATCCTCGCTATCCACCGGGGTGTGTGTGTGTGTTCCGGAACGGATCACCCGTGGATAGCGAGGTTCAACTGTATTTCTACTACTTGAATATGAAGCAGAAAATGAGTTTCAATAAAGTGTATGGTAGCGCAGATGCATTTATTTACTCTTCTTAGGTCCTGATCCAGAGAAAATGAATTGCACTTAAGTCCAGATGAAATTTATGAAATGAAAGCTGATTGTGGCTAACTTGTGCCAATGTAAAATCAGATAGCTTTCTTTGAGCTCTGGCTCAAAGAAAGCTATCTATCTGCTTACGTCAAAACTCAGGGGAAAAACAAAACAGAATCAAACTGTAGTTTCAAACAAACAAGGATAATTTTTGTCTCTTCTTTTCTATGCCACATGATGGGAGATATCACATATGTCATTTGTTGTTGCAGGAATTTGCTAATCTTAAAAAAGAATATACTAACTTGCAAGAAAAGCTCAAAGCCAAAGGCCTTCCTCTGGAAACCATAGAGAAGCTGAAGCAGTTGAAAAAAGAGGCAGAGAAATTGACCAAAGAGACTGAAGAAAAAATCAAAAGAGTAGCAGGTATAAATCTGCCTTTAGGGCCCACAATGATACATGAACACAGTCATTTTGTAACATTACACTGGTACATGGGTGATCATTGCTTTGTGCAGTGGATCATTGGACGTGGCTGCTAGATATTAATAAAACTCAAGAAAGTGAGAAAGCTAAAGCTAGCTGTCTACAAAGTTTGTATAGAACAGTGGATTCTCAACTATCATCCCAGTGAATCCTGGAGTTCTTCATATATTCATTGAGATTCCTCAGTTAGAAGTTCAGTAACGGCAGACAAGCTTTCCAAAAAGTTAGCTTTCCCACCACCATTCCTGATCTTCTTCTGCAGCTAGAGGGCAGTGCTTGCTATGGCCACACATGTTCAGTTCAGGCCTCTGTGAACTGAGTGTGAAACCTAAACCAGTGCTTCCCAACCTTTTTGGCCTGCGTACCACCTACATGGGCCGCTGGCCGGTCACTTACCACCATAAGAAAGTGCCGATGACGTCATTGGCACTTTCTTCCGGGTTTGCGACCGGCCGGAGTTCCGAAAAGGGCAGAAAAGGTAAGGTAAGACGCAGGAGGGCCATCCCTGGTGCTTGCAGCCTGTGCGCTCAAACTCTGCTGGCTCGGCGGAGCTCAAAGTGCTGCTTTTCGGGCTCAGACGCGGCGCCACGTGGCCAAGATGGCAGCTGCCATTTTGGCCACCAGCAGCCTGTGTATCACCAACCTGTGGTCCGCATACCACCAGTGGTACGCGTACCACAGGTTGGGACCCTCTGACCTAGACTATGCCTTGGAAACCACATGGTTTCGTGGCAGAAACGCAAAGAAAATCAGACATATGTATTTTACCTTATTACCGTTCACCACAACAGTTGGGAAAGAGTCCACAGATGACAGGACCAGGGAGTTAACATGTGGGAAAAACCATGCATGCATCATTTAATGGTCCATATCTGGGTTGCAAAGAGACAACCCTAATTCAAAGATTCCTTGGGTGACAAGTCTATGTGAAAAAGATGTACTCAACATAAAGTCTGAAAATAGCTGATCTAAAAAACAGTCAAGGAAAGAGGGTTTTATTTGCCAACAATTCACACTATATTACATACCTGTACCTTTTTATTCTAGATTTAGAAAAGAAGATTCAAGATCTGAACCAGATTAAACAAAATAAGGCTGATCAACTGAAACAACTAGAGGATCAAGTCATAGCCATTAAAAATGAAATTACTCAGCAATCAAAAAGATACGCTTCTTGCAAAAGTTAGGCTCTAAATATGTAAATAAATAACCATATATGAACAAAGACTAAGAGCTTTCTGAAAGTGTTTTGTAATGATTAACATTTTAATAAATCAGATTATTGCTATATCACTGGGTGATGCTGTATAATTTTTTTGTTAACATGTGAATGAAATGTGAAGCAGGCTAGAATTAATAATGTAAGATGAGACACATATAATTCCTGACTGCTATTAGTTAGAATTTGAATCAAGATACTGTATTGCAACTACTATTGTAAGATTGTTGTCTAGATGCAACAGTCCTGGCTATGACCTGCAGGCGTGGGTATGGGCTGTACCATTTCAGATTGCAGGTGGAGGTTCAAAAGAATTGCCCTTTAAACAGCTGAGCTCCTGCAGTTTGCAATCTAACTGTTTGCAATCTAAATGTAAATAGAGGAAGATAAATGATTGAGCGTCTTTTTTGGAAGGTTTTTTTTTCCCAAAGTCTGTCAATAACAGGTTGTGGGGGCAAAGCTGGGTCACATAACTAAGACCCTCGAGCCTTGAAGCTATTCATTAAGATTATCAGAAATGGATTGAGTTTTTTTGCAAGTAAATAATAAAATATTACTTGTAAGTAAATAAATAAATAAATAAATAAAATAATGTTTCTTTTTAGGTTTTTTAAAGCCTCATAGCTAGGTGGGTCCCAATAGAGTGTCATTTTAAAAAGTGGGTCCCAGTGCTAAAAAGTTTGGGAACCATTGCATTAACAGGTAGTTTTTCCATAAGGTTTGGGGGTTGCTATAATAGGAGAGCTGCCATGCAAACAGACCTCCATGTCATAAAGGGGCAGTGTCAGCTGGGGTAGCCAGCACTGGCCAAGGGCCCCTCCCCATCAGAGGGCCCACCCGGCCAGACTGACCCCTGCCACAAAGAAACTTTTGATATATACCAGTTGAGTTTTAATGATAAGAAAGGCTCAGATCTGGAAGCCTCTGAGGAAAAGAGCCAAGCAGGTTGAGTTTATATTATAGGTACAGTTGCTGGGATCTCAGCAAAGGCAAAGTGTTGTATACTGTGACCGGCAGTTAGGTATGCTAGGATAAAAGATTTACTCTAGCGCTAGTTGCCTGACTGGCTTTGCAAGCATGAGAGCAACAGAGTGCAGGTCCTGCTGGTGCTATACCATGTTAGAACGTTGCATTGCAATGCTCTCCATGGACACTAGATGGCAGCAAGGGGCTACTTAAAAAATCCCTTCATCCCCATGTGATTCACAAGCACAACATTATGTTTATTTACTTTAGAAAAACACACCCTTAGATACTATTATTTGAGGAGTAATAGCTCTTTTATCCAAAATTAATAGAACCAGAGGGGATAAACGAAGCAGAAGTCTACATATAAATGTCCATTAGCTATTCAAACTCAACAGGGTAGAATCATTAATTTACAACCATGAAATCATTAACTGAGCAAGAATATTGAATACTACAAGGGGAACAATAATAATCAAATAAAATATATAGTAGCATGTGTGGAACTGAGCTTGTCAGCAAAATGTAGGCTGCAATCCAGTGCACACAGGCTTGCTTCTTGGTAAAACGTGCACAGGATTGCACTGTTTGCCACACGTGCAGGGCAAGGGCTGTTCCTACAGGCTATAAATCCAGAGTAAGTTGGGATGTTTCAGGTTAAAGGACATAATCCTTTTCTGAATTCCCACCTTGTCTTTGCCCATATGTTCCCTACTGGCATTTACTGACGTAGATATCCGCTATGAATGATGGAGGTGTGTGGACTTGACTGTGTGTCCCAGCAGAATTGACATGTCAATGGGGTGAATCCTGGATTTCTGTGATCATTCCACCTCTGTTTGAATATGATAAAATCATGCAAACCAGGGATATTGCACTTCATTTTGGGGGCAGGGGTTGTATCGTACATACTGATTACTTTTACATACAAACATTGCCCAATGCACGCATCCCTTTAATGGGCAGCAGGGGTTGTGAGTAGTCAATTCTCCTTAACCGCTGGGGTTAGGTTCCTGGAAAACCCCACAGTTAGGAAATGGGGGTCACAGAACAGAAAAAAGTGTGTTTCTGGGTGGTGAATACATTTCACATTAATACCCAAACATAAACATTAGACCAGGGCAACTGTTCTTTACCCACACTGATGCTCTTTATATAGATATATCATCACAATGAAAAGTAATCTGAGCATGTGAAAAGTTCCTTTCCAGCCAGCAGTGCCAGTGTAACTGTCTGCTGGACCAAGGTCCTGCACTGGGTCCCCGTAGCATCCCCTACCTGCCTCCTGATGGTGCATTTGTTGGGCACTACCTACCACTGCCCCAATAGTGAAGGTTTAGGGAGGTGACTCAGCCAGGTGTGTGATGAGCATGGACCCTCAGTCAGCCTGGACCGTCCTCACCCTACCACCAAAGGTATCCAGCAAAGGGGGGAAGAGGCAAGATATGTAGTTGTCTGCAAGGGCAGTTGCCCCCATCATCGCTTTGGTGCAGCCTATAGAGGGGTATTCTGACTTTTCAGAGAGTTTGATATACAGTATTTTTCTTTTCGGTCCTGTTTAAATCTCTCACCAGACAGAGCAAACAAATCTCCATGGTGGCTTTAAAATGCATTTACAATGACAGTTTCCAGAACACTACTAAAACTTCAGACATTCTACTTGGGAAGAAAAAAAAACAACCACAACCCCAAAACTTAGTTTTGCTTTTCATCCTAACCCAGAATAATTTATGTCACTGAGAGGTTGGAATTTCCTGTGAGACGGGAAATCTTTGTCCTGTCCTGGCTCTTGTTCTGACTTGGCTGATAATTTTGAAATCATTATCATAGTTGTAGACTTGTTCAGAAACGAGTTGCCCAGTGACTGTAATTCATGTTAGCAAACAGATCTCATTCTTAGATTATCAAATCACCAGATGTAGAATTCGGAGGGCTATAAAACGTTTCTGCCTCCTGCAAGCTATAATGTTGGGAATGTTGTCAGAAACATTCCTAAACAGTCAGCATGATTCTCCTTCCAAAGAGATAAAATACAATGCAGCGTAGTAGTTTTATGAGCCAAGATAGCTCTGCCTTGTTTATAGTCCGTGAAGGGAATTTCTAGCAGGGCATGGGTATCACATCCATTGCATTTAATCTGAAGGCATGTTCATCATTCAAACCATGTGTTTCTCCCCCCCCTTCCCCAGGGCAATACACAACATGCATTAATGCCTTCTTGTTGTGAAAGCAGTTGACCTCACATTTGATTAAATCCAACAAAGTCTTCCCAGCACAGGAATGCAAATGTGTAGCTTAAACTTTGCTGCCTTTCTGCCCTCCCCCCAAGTTCAGTGCTGTGCACCAGATGAGACCACCCTACGTTACTATCCTGAAAAACATTCAGACAGAAATATAGCAACATTTGCATCTTGATCATGTGTATGTTTATTGTGTTCGGATGGGACATTTCTAAGGAGGCTTGCATAAGGTTGTAGTGCTTGGGTACAATCCTATATACCAGTGGTTCTCAAAGTGGTGGGTCGCAACCCACCATTGAGAACAAAGCTGTTCCCTGCCCCTTAAGGGGTGGGGACAGCATGGCAGCGGCGGTGATCCATTCCAGGGAATCGCCATCACCGCAAAAGTGCCCGAAACAGCCGTTGCGGCACTTACCGGGGCTTGGGGGAGCTTCGGGGAGGCCTGCGCAACCCTCTGCAGGTCTCCCCAATCTTCGGATCGCTTCAAAATGGTGATCTTCAGGCACTTCCAGTCGAAAACGTCCGGATGCGCAGGCCTCCCTGAAGCTCCCCCAAGCCCCGGTAAGTGCCGCAACGGCCGTTTTGGGGGTGGTTTTGGCAGTAGCGGTGGCGATCCCCCGAATCGCTGCCGCTGCTGGCTCCACTCCCGCAAACACTCAAAGTTCTCCCTGCCTCATGGGGAGAACTTTGAGAAATGCTGCTATATACACTTCCCATATAAGTCCCATTTATGTCAATGGGACTCCTTAGTAGACATGCAAAGAAGTGCACTGTTCAGTAGGTTAATCAACTCAAGCTTTTAGTGACTAATCAGTCTTGGCCCATTCTAATTGGTTGGACTGTGAATTAAGGTATTTGTGGAGGCTTTTGGCGAGGGCTCAAACATTTCTGTTTCGTCTAGCATTTGGATGATGGGTTGATGTCTGACTTCTGGGTCTCAAGATGTTTTGCTCTGCTGCTTCTCTGCTCTATATTGCCCCCCCCCCAGTGGATTTTACTGTTTTTAATTTATTTTATGTATTGTTTTAAATTATGTATTTTATCTTTGATGTTGTAAGCCGCCTTGGGCATTTGCTTTGGCATGGGATAGGGTGGGGGTATATTTTTTTAAATAAATAAATATTTTGGTGCTGGTGGTGGTACATTCAGATGCCAGGTTGATGAAGGCCCTGGGCAAAACCCTTAGCCCTGCCATAGGATGTTGGGCTATTGTTCACTCCCCTCTTTTACCAGTGGTGGGCAGCAGTGGCTATAATTCCTCCTGCCCTCCCCACAGGTCAATGGGAGCCTTCTCCTAGAAGACCTGCAGCGATGTAGGGGTGTGTGGGTGATGCTCCCATTTGTAGGTGGGAGTGTTGAGTGCAGCAGCGTTTCTTGCCTAACTCACACCACACCATGACATGTACAAAATAAAGGGAGTAGGGTTCAAGGACTGGCTAGGTAAGCCCTCTGATGGGCATGGGCCCCCCTAGCCTACTACCACCTGGTACAACACAGTTACTCAAATAATATGTTAAAACTGGTCTTTTCCAACAAAGGGCTCCTTTTCTTTATTAACAGCCCAGTGCAGCGTGGGCACCAGGCCACGCTGTATCCTGTGCTAGAGAGGAACGGGCTGGGGGGGGGGTCATTTGTCCCCTTATCTTGAGTAAAGCCCCAGCCTCCACTATGGCTATGGGGCTACTCGGGTCAGCGCCACCTAATTCGGCAGCACAGAACCGAGAAGCCCCATGTCGGGCCTGGAGGCCTGGGAGTGTGGATAGGATATGGTGTCCTACAAGGGTAACAACCCTAAAAACTTTGTATACCTTTATCTGAACCAGCAAACAGGACAAATGTTAACACAGCCAATTTTTTGAGAATTTAAAATTGGGCTTTTTAACCCCTTAAAAAAAGAAACTGCAAATTCAACTGTTGTGCGATTATGACTTCCAAACTCCTATTAATTGGGGGGAAATGTTAAACTGGGTTTAATGTCAACCAAATATTTCTTATACACCACACATCAGTTATAATACTACTGCTTTTGCTGAAGTAGGGAAGACATATACAAAATAAAGATGCATATTTTGGGCTTTGCTGTCATCCAAAAGGTTGGCCACCCTGTTCTAGCTACTGAACTTCCTTATGGTCCATAAGGAAGTACAGCAACTAGAACAGGGTGGCCAACCTTTCAACATGAGTGCTCCTGGCCCTTTAATGGCTGTATAGGTGAGGGCATTTCAGCAGGTGCAGCTGCTTTAGCAGCACCATCAGCATTTGCAGTTGCCAAGATTTTGTCTTCTACACAACTCTTAAGAACACAGAGGCCCTAACAGAAGAAGGTTGGCCACCCCTGTCCTAGACTGAATTTGCAAGAGCTACAAAGAGTTGGTGAAGGAAGAGATCATGCCGACTCTTCTCAGCAAGACCTGCTTTTCTACATGCTTAACAATTCTAGTCTTGACCATTGACTTCTGGGGACTTTCAAGGTGTCATCTGGGCCTCCATGTTATTCGATCTCGATATCTACACAAAGCCATTGGGAGGGTTTGTCCAGAGCTTGTGGGCTTGGAGTCAACAATGTGCTGGTGACACCTGGTCAGTGGCAGCAGCATCAGGAATTGCAGCTGCCAAGATTTAAATCCCCTTACCCTTCTGTAAACGTCCTGCCCCACAATGGGTCTCCTCGGACCTGCGCCAGCATGAGTACACACCCCAATTCCACACATACACTCTTAACAGTGGTTCTCCAGGGCCCAACTACACATTTGGTGAGCTTCTGTGATAGGAATTCTGCAAGCTCTTTTTTTCCCTCAGAAGCAGCTGAGGGAAGGGCTGACCTGGAGTGGGGCTGGTGTGGGAGAGGGCCTTGATTCTTTGTCTCTGCACCAATTCCCCAAGTTTTCAGTGCTACTCCTCATCTTTTTGAAATGGGTTAACAGCAGCTTTGGCCCAGGGGTCAATGCAAGTTGGGGATTGCCGGTGCAGCGGCAAAAGGTTAACCCCCCTCCCCAGCTTACACCATATGAATATGGCAGAGACCATGGAAGAATAATTAAATGCAGTATCTGTGAACCTCCAATTTAATGGACCTTGATTTAATGGACTTCAGAAATAAGGGACATTGTCTGCTTCTATAAAACTAGGCATACACGTTTTGTGCATGTGCTGACAAACTGTGCATTGTCATAAATCATGCATTTGGATTTAACAGACTTCTGGCATTCTGGGCAGGAGGTCTGGCTCAGTTGGTAGAGTTGCCGCTTCGTAAGCCTGAAGATCGGTGAACGGCCAGTTCGAGACACACCATTGACAAAAAGCTGTGAAAAAAGCCTCTGTGAGGAGAGATAAAGACCTACCAGCTGCATCAGCCGAGTGTGGGAGGCGACAGCCAGGGAGAGACCAGACTGCAAAGGATACCATCTGGAATGCAGTTGTTCATGAAAGATTGAACATTTATATATGATTGTAAAAACCACCATTAGGGGGGTTGGGAAAAGTCTGCCCATGTAAACTGCCTTGGATTAAAGTCAGAGGAGAAATCCAGTTGACCAAGAAAGGCGGTATATAAATACTGTGTATTATTATTATTATTATTATTATTATTATTATTCATGGACACCCCTATTGGTCTGTTAAATTGAGGGTTCTTTCTGGTGTAGATGTTGCATTTGTGTTACTGACCAATTTAAGTTTTGTGTATGAAAACAGCCTACCAGGGCTTACTGTTGAAGTGAAACTAACAAGGGAGTTTCTGCACTCTTTTCCTGAAGGTTAGTTTAAGTTCCTGTTGCAAAGAGTCAAGGAATCCTAATCTTGAATGCAGGATCTTCTTTTAAAAAATTAAGGAACCCGTAGAACTTCTATCTCTCCTTCCTCTTCCAGGCAGCAATATTACACCCCTTTCCAGTGGACTGGATATTGGGCTATTGCCTTTCAGTTGGGGCTTGCTGGATTATCCTGCAAAGACCAAAACATAACAGCATACTTTGAACTGGTTGCCTGGATAAGACCCACAGATTACACAAAGGCAAGGTATATAAAAATAATGCATTGTTATATACAATATTCTTATGACCTTTTTTTCGAGGCTTCCTGGATCGTGGTTTTTGAACACCTGCAGGTAGCTATCTTGGAGTTCTTTCACATACATTAATTCTCAGGGTTCCTCACTCCCCCCCCTCCAATTACAAATCTTTCTTCTCCCTGTTAATTCCCAGAAAGCATCAATAGTCACAGCAGGAGGAAAACGCTTTCATCTTGCATCCTGCCTTACTTTACCAACATTTATTTACCAGAATACCACTTTCCTCCCAGTAATATCCTAACTTTGTTGCCTAATGATTAAGCCCATATGGCTCTCTCTGGAGCCTGGGGAGTTTAATAATTAGGTCAGAAGAGTAGGAGGAGACGCTGAGAAGTGGTTGATAGCCTCTCAGAGCTATTCCCGGCTGCACCTCCATTCCCACACTGATTGATGAGGAGGCAAGAAACTTTTTAACATTGCAATAATAAATTCAGTCTCCCTCGGATTTGCCCTCACTAACATCCCCTCCTCCCCCCACACGAAGTCCAGGGAAAGGAAGTGGGGGGGAGGGGGAATGGATATTGCTTTGGAATTGTCAGTCAGTATAGTAATGTATTGTGTGGGAACTTGTGTTTGTACAGTATTCAGATTTCTAACACTTGTGCTTATAGATTTGGCATGGGTGACGTGTGTTTCCATCCCCCTCTCAAGCCTTCTCAACACCCAAATACTGCTGCAAACCCATATCTTCACTGGCGCCCAGTTGCCATCTTTGTTTTAGCAACATTAAAAAGCATCTTTCAGACTTTTTTTTTTGCGCTTAAGAGTTTACAGTACACGTGAATGGCTGTGACACAGTTCTGAACTCAGCTGAGGGCTGTGCAGAGAGGCAGGTTTACATTTTTAACTTTTCATGTGTTGCAAACAGATGTGCTGTGTCGCTGTTGGCCTTCTGACATACTATAGCCTGGCTTCCACGACTAGGCAAATGAGAGAGTGTCTTCTCCTGCACCATCTAGAAGGGAGCAAGGCAATCTTCACAGCAGGCAAGGCCTTATTCCGTGTATGAAAGCTGCGGAAGGAATGGTGACATTATGAAATACTTGAGGATAATACCATATAATGTATAAACCTTTTGTGAAAACAGTCTCTATGTTCGTATGTTCATGAAGAAATATAAGTGATATACATTAGGAGGGGACTCAATGAGAACTGACATGATTTTTATACCTCCTGGTCACTCTTATCTGTGAACTAATATGCAAAGTATGAAACAAAGATGGCGGTGGCCCTGAGGTAGCCTAGAGGCAGCCGGAGTCTTAAATGTTCCATGTTGCTTTCAGAGTAATTTGAGACCTCTATACTGGAGACTTGAAACAGGGAAATTTCAGTTTTCACAAAGCACCATGTGCCACCCTACTACAAACACAACTCAATGCATAAGCCTAGGCCCTAGGGCAGTGTTTCCCAAACTTTTTCGACCTGCGGCTCCCTTGACCACTGGCGACCATTGGCCGCAGCTCCCATTACATTATGTTGATGCTTGCCAATTGGCACTGCATTGTTTACTAAGAGGATTTCGTGGCACTCCACAGCTCCCCTGACTGGTATCCGCGCCTCCCGGTTTGGGAACCACTGCCCTAGGGGTTCTCCTGGATGCACAGCTGCTCCTGGATTCCAGAAGAGTCTGGCGTAGTGGGGAAAGCTGCTGCCTTCAAAGCCCGAAGACCGGTGAACTTGATAAGTTTGAGACATGCCGCCGGCAAAAAGCTGTGAAAGCCTCCAGGAGGAGAGATAAGAGCTTCCAGCTGCGTCGGTCGAGTGTGGGAGGCGCCAGCCAGCAGAAAAAAAGTCAGACTGTAAAAGGATACCACCTGGAAAGTAGCTGTTCATGAGAGATTGGACATTTATATATATTGTAAAAAAAACCAAGGGGGGTTAGGATAGCCTGCCCATGTACATCGCCTTGGATTAAAGTCGGAGGAGAAATCCAATGACCGAGAAAGGCGGTATATAAATACTGTATATTATTATTATATATATTATTATTATTCCCAGATGGCGGCTGTGGTGAGGGGAGCCTTTGTTCAGCTTCGGCTGATCTGACACATGCAACCATACCTGAATCGTTCAGACTTGGCCACAGTGACCCATGCCCTAGATTAGATTATTGCAAAATGCTCTACATGGGGCAGCCTTTGAAGACTGTCTGGAAACTGCAATTATTGCAGAATGTGACCATCCACCATGTGGTTGCGGGGGCTCGTCAGTTCAACTCAGTCAGGCTGCTGCGTCTGTGGCCACACTGGTTGCTGGTTTCCACCTCATCTGCTGTTTGTGAGAACAGTCAGGCCGGATTCCAGACAAAATGCAACTCTTCTCTCACCAAGGCAAATATTTCCAATTAATTAACATCACCTTAGCCACTTTATTTATCTAGTCTAGACAAATAGATGGGGGGGGGGGGAATCTATAACATCCTCTTTCCACATATTTGCATAATCACACACAAAAAATTTCTAGCAGCAAGAAGAAATCTTCTCCACAGAAGGTACCCTAACACGGTGTTAATGTCTCAGCAAAAGCAACCAAGAGTTCTTGTGGTATTTTAAAGGTGAACACATTTATTGTAGCATGGGTTTTCATTGGCAATTCAGTGTTGTGGTAGGCTCCTTACCTGTGAAAGTAAACAACCTACAGCCTGGTCTTCATGCAGCCTACCAAAGCTTGTACTGAAATAAACTGGTTAGTTTTTAAGATGCAAGACTCTTTGTTGATTTTGCAGCAACAGATTAACAAGCCTGCCCTTCTGAATGCTGATTTTATACCTGATATCTGGATGTCTGATATCTTATTCAGAAGTAAGCCTTAATCAGTTCAATGAGACTTACTTCCTTAGACTACAATCCTAAGCATACTTACTAGAGAGTTAGTAAACCCACCTAGGACTGTGCTGCATAACATTGTAGCCTTTAAGATGACACACAGGACTCTTTGTTGTGTTGTCTTCTTCAAAACCATTTTCAGAATTGTCAGCTTAATTATCTGGATCCAACTGAACTGCACACATTTTAGGAAGTTGAATGTTATGCTCAGCTAGTACTGAACAGCTCTTTCACATTCTCTGGCATGTCTACTTAAAGGGTTAATAAGAAACAGACTTGCCTGCCTGAGAGTTTTAAGAGCATTCAGTGCTTTCTCATGACTCACTTCTCACAAATGTGTGTGGCCAACAAGTCAATGGGCCCTTGCCCTTCCCCCAGACTAATAAACATCTCCTGGACATAAAATGCATCCAGAAGGTGATCTTTCTCCCCCACTACTATGGAAGGCCTCAAGCTCATCACCATTTGGGGTGAGGAAACTAAAACTTCATTTTGAAAGCAAGATTTTGCTCTGACTACAACATATTGCCTAAAATGTGGTTATATAATGTGTTACGTAGGGTTACGAACTTCAACTGTTAATTAGCTACAGATTTTAAGTCAGCTAATTGGCATTATTTATTTGTTTGTATTTTTATAGTGCCTGCCCTTCCTCCAAGGTCAGGAGCTCAGGGTGGTGTGCATGGTTCCTGCCCTCCTTCTGTCCTCACAACAACCCTGTGAGGTAGGTAAGGCTGAGAGATAGTGACTGGCCCAAGAAGCTTCATGGCTGAGCAGAGATTTGAACCTGGATCTTCCAGGTTTAAGTCCAACCACTATGTCACCCTAGTTCTCATCATTAGGTTTGTGGAACAAACAGTGCTGAGGTTCCTCTAACAGTTACTGGTATACTGGGGCCTTTTGCGTTCATAAGCAACAAATTATTAAGTATATACATGAACTGTGGTTACCAACGTTTTCAATGGCCCTGCTCCTGTGCCCTTAACAGCAACCTGACACATAGAAATTGAGATGCTTTATTTGTACCATACTAATGGTACATAGTATGGGTGGCGCAGTGGGTTAAACCGCTGAACCATGAGCTGTCGATCAAAAGGCAGTTTGAATCCGCGACAGGGTGAGCTCTTGGTGCTTGGCCAGCTCCTGCCAACCTAGCAGTTCCAAAGCATGTTAATGCGAATAGATAAATAGGTACCGCTTGCGGGAAGGTAAACGGCGCTCCGTGTTCCAGCTGCTTGCTACGCGCTGCGGCAAGGAGAGTCATGCCGGCCACATGACCACGGAGGCGTCTTCGGACAACGCTGGCTCTTCGGCTTTGAAATGGGGATGAGCATCACACCCTAGAGTCGGACACGACTGGACTTAATTGTCAGGGGTCACCTTTACCCTAATATTATACAATAATGACATGACCTGCTTTGTGGGTTGCTAGTTCTGTATTTCAGGTAAAGATATTTGCTACAATTTTAAATGCATCATAGAGCCATAGGGTTTAAAATAGGGTAAACCATAAGGTTTAACAGTTTAAAATCCTGCAGGGGCTCCGTTCATATGGGATGCTAACTCATTATTAGAGAATGTTTTCAGTTTTACAGGGAATCAGCAGAGTAGCAAATATAACAAACCCCAAAACATGGTCAGGTAAATTCAGATCTGTTATATATGCCAAGTTCTGATGGTCCCCCCCCCCCACACAAAGTGAAGTCCTGTATAGAATTATTTGCATCAGAAATAACCGGAAGGCGCTAAACTCTTTGGCAGATTGTAATGTAAACAACTATCATTGTGTAGGTCGGTGTGGAGACAAAAGACAGGAGTTCCTGTCCAACCCTCGAGGGTCTCTTTGCGAGAGCAATCCCTGAAGCTGCCCGGATTGTAGTCCCCCCCCCCCGTTTAGCGCCTGCGCGGTGGAGCCTCCCTCTCTAGCGAAGTTTTCTTCTCTCCCAGAGTCCGATGTGGATTATTGGGCTGGAAGGAGCAGAAAAGCGCTAAAGGGTAAGGAGAGCAAAGTTACATGTCCTGATTTAGTGGGGAAAGAAAACCCCATGCATTTTATTCGTTTTCTTCTTTCTTCTCTGTAGGAGGAAAGGAGAACTTGGGTGGCTACTTTCTTCTGCCAGAAGTAAGGAGATGGGGACCCTCCAGGTGCATGTTTGCTGTTTCCTAGGTAATTAATTTTTTTAAAGGTTTGTAATCTCCTTCCTTATATAGAGTTATGCAGCGGATATGAATGTTCCAGCCTGAGAGAGATGCCCGGCTGAGAAGAACTTGGTTGTATTAGAACAGGGCTCCCCGAGTCCCCCCCCCCCTTCAAAACAGCCTTTTCTGACAAATTCCAGATGGGCAGTTACGTTAATCTGTAGCCTGAACTTTCAGAGGCAATTCCATTTGTTCAAGCGCGTTTTCGGTATAACTGAGTGTGTTCAGTTCACGTTTTATCCCTTGCTATCTATCGTGCCCTCCCCCACTAGGTTCTCTTGTCTTACTATATTTCTGACTTTTCCTTTTCTCTCCCCCCACCCCCCGTTTTAACGTGCGATTGCAAGCTCCTTGGGGCACAGGCCCGCCGTTTTTCCGTCCTGCTCATTGAAGCTGTTCTATGAGCGATTACCGTAATTAGGCTGTCGCCTGAAAACCTTTGTTATATGCCGCCCTCATACCCTAACCTGGCAGCCCGTTCAGTGGAACTTATTTCTAAGACTGAAAGCCCATGCAAACTTGCTTGCTTGGAGCAAACCCGATTGCACTCACAAGCTTCCTTCCAAGTAAACGTGCAGCGGATCAGACACTGCAGTTATGCACACGCTTACGTGGGAGTAAGCTGTATTAAACACAGTGGACTTCAGAGTAAACATGTTCAAAATCATGGTAACAGTTAGATGTGGGTTCCAAAACTGCATTTCAACATACACTCTCCCTCCTGGGTGTAAGCGTCACAGAACATAGTGGAAGTGACAGTGACTTCGAAGTAAACAGTTAAAGGGATTTTGCCGTTTGAAGCCGCTCATCTACGGCGCCACCTTTCTCTTCTGCTTACATCTGAGGGTTTACACCGTTTTAAGCGCCTGTTTTTCCCTGCAACTCTTGTTCTACTCCTCAACAAACATTTTCACAAGTGATGCAAAGTCAAGACCGGTTTTAATTGTGAACGTATCTTGCACGACCACGTGGGTACACTTAACTGCAGAATACCGGCGATTATGGTTCATACTAGTAGATGATGTTTGAATGACCATTTCTCCAATCGCACAATGGCTTTTCACATCATGGCGCGAGAGTTTTATGTTCGATTTGCACAACTAGGAATTTCCTAGTAGGAAACACGCAAAAAAAGTATTTCCACATTAGGCACGAGACATGGCGTCACGTTTGAATTACAGTCATTGGAAATGCGAAAACCAATTCAAGTCCCGTTTTAACCCAAAAATCTGCGTCTTCTAGAGTACCATCACAGCCCCAATGTGAACAACCGCAGAATTGCCCTTTTTCGGAGCCAGCCACAGGCTTCTTGAAATGTTGATGGTCATCAAAGCAACCCTTTAAAATCTCCGTCTGCCCTACACCCCTTCCCAAAATTCGGTGCCTCTTGCTTAAGACTGCGGCTTTCCTCCAGCAGATTCCTTTGCGGAGCGAACGTAACACTACTCTGCCTTGTCTGCGTGGGCGCCTCTCCCCCGAGAAAGGTCGGCGTGGAGTTTGAAAGCGGAGTAGACTGGCGCCATATGGCTTTGATTGCTTGCCTGGTCTGCGTTGCTGGATTGTGTTCCCCCTTGGCGGAACCCAGCTGGAGAGCATCGCGGGCTTTTTGGGAAGCTCCATCCGGAAGAACTTCCCTCCAGAAAAAGTTATCTTTCAGCGTTGTTGTTATCGCCGCTGCTGCCTCCAAACCAGAGAGAGAGAAGCAAACCCCTCCCACTCTTACGGGCATAAATGTATGAAGTTAAACACATGCAAATCACAACTTGCCCGGTAACTGCTTTTGAGGCTCTTGCGCATGCTTACTTGGGAGTCAATCAGGCTTATCTGCGAGGGCAGAACTACCTTAGCTTTAAAACGTGATATAGTACTGTATTTGGCAATTGTTCTTCAGGAATGGCAGCCTGAGGGGGGGGGGGTTGGTGGTTCTCAATTAACAGCCCCATCCTCTGCATGTCTCCGCAGTAAATCCCATTGTATTCAATTTGGCCTTCTCCTAGGAAAGTATGCATAGGATTGCAGCCTTAATCACCTAGCTCGGACAGCTTTTCTGAACATGTGCAAAGGCGGGGCCCCAAATTGCAGGTTGGGTTTGCTGTACTGTTCTGATTACTGTTTCCTCATCTCACTTTTTAATTTGTGGTGACCGAAAATATTTAAAAAGCCTGCAGCACAAGCCTAGGCATGTCATAGAGGTCAATGGGACTTCCTCCCAAGAAAGTGTGCATGGGATGGTAGCCCTAATCACAGCTGGGAGTGAAATGAGGTTGTGTGACACGCCTTGGGATGATGGGTGGATGATGTTTGGATGACCATCTCTCCCATCGCACAACGGCTTTTCACATCATGGCGCTACAGAATGCCCACAGGCTGCCTGTATGAAGGAATTTGGTGTCTTTTGCCGTGGACTTTATGGCCACTGCAGTTTCAGCAAGTTCCGTTTTTCCTGCTCGTCCAATGCATGATGGCCTTGGAATCTAGAATGTTCTTCTAATCTTCTTTTGACTCTCCCTCTCCATTTTTAGGCCTCTGGGCCATTGCATTGGCCCAGGAACCAGAATACAGTTATGGATGTGCTGAAGGGAGTTGCTATCCAGCCACAGGAGACTTGCTGATTGGCCGACACTCCCAGTTGTCTGTCACCTCCACATGTGGGCTTCAAAGACCTGAGCCCTACTGCATTGTGAGCCACCTCCAGGTAAGCTGTGGCAGACTGTTAAAGAGAAGCTGCCAGCTGATCATAAATGGAGGACAATTGATCACACAGTCTTTTCCCTCCTCCTCTCTCTTGGATGACTAAGCAGCCCCACACCCTCTCTAGATAAGTAGAAACATCTGCTGCTGTCTAGGGGTTGAGAGGAAGCAGACAGCATCCCCCAGGCTCCGATTTGTTTGTACAGTTGCATGGGTCCCGCTGTTTCCTGCCGTTGTTTGTGTTTGCTCCCTGAATGTACTGGATCACCTTCTCCCTGGATTATTAGGAGCGAGCGCCTTCCTCTGTGGCAGTCCTGACACCAGCAGAAAGCTCAGACTTTTGTGGATTCTCTCTCAAAATGCAGACAGTCCCAGATAAAATCTTATACCTTGTGTTCAGCATTATAGCTGTAACAAAAAATGTGTGTCTTTGATTATGTTTGCATGGAAATTTCTCCCACTCCTGATTGTGTGCTCTGTTAGAGCCAAAGTGAAAATGTTGCACCATGAAGAAAGCAAACGAGAAAATCCCATGCCACAATTGTCCTTCAGAGTGTTTGGGTAGTGCTGGCCCAAGCTGTTTTGATGTACAGAACAACTAAGGGGCCTCTGTGCATCCTCTGGACTCTGGAGCACAGATGGGGCTGTGCATCAGGGCAACTGGAAAAATCATGCATGCTTGGGAAAGAATACGTGCTTCTCTTTAGCAAGATTCTTTTATGCTAAATAAGGACTTAATCCACAAATGATTTATTCCAGAGTAGCCCTGCAGAAGACTGCAATGTACTTTAGAGGTTCTCTGAAGTAAGTGATTTGTGGACTGCAGCAAAATTAAGAATTAAGTAATCAAAGGGAATGAAAAACAAACTGAAAGTTGTCTGGCCTGTAGCCCAACTAAATAAGACTATATGGTGTGCAGACTCTTTGAGGTTTCTTTTTTTAAAAAAGACCTTTCTTTGCTTTGAACTCTTAGCATGTTGTTACATTCTGCAGCAGTTACATGTAAATCACCAGAAACCCTAATTCAATATTGTTAAATTTTAATTCAAAAATAATTGAAAGTGGGACTTGGATTACTAAATGTGGGAACAACCTTAAAATTACATTTCAAAAGCAACTTTAAAAACAAAAACGCCATATGTGCACTGTAGAGTAGGAGCCCAATCCTGTTCAACTTTCCAGAGCCAATGCAACCCCGAAGTAAGGGATCAAATAGTCCCTTACCTTGAGGGGGCCTCTGTGACTCCCCCCCCCCATGCAACTCGGGCCCTGTTGGCACAGCTGCATCTGTGCTGGAAAGTTGGATAGGATTGGGCTCTGGGTGTAGTTTGGGGAGGTCAGTAAAAAGCCTATATTGCATGCATAGATATTCCATTCTGGATCTCTGCTTTGGAACCATAGATGGGCATTTAGTGTGCACTTACCCTGAAATTAATATTGAGGCCATACTAACCTTAGTGACTTTTGATATACTGCATTGGCTAGCACAGCATTTGTACTTAACATTATTTCTGTATCCTTTGTGTGCATGTGTGTGTGAGTTAAAATGGAGCTTTCTGTAGCAGATCCTAAGGCTGTATAGGTATGTGTCACTTTGCGACGGGGATATCTTCTCCAATCCCCGTCGTTGAGCAATGTCGTTAAATGAAATTTATTTATTTACTGTATTCAGGTCTCCAGAGCCTCCAGAGGCCATTTCTGGGTCACACTGTTAGCGCAATCCACTCTGTTGGCTTCTGCGGACCTCAGAATGGCCCACAGAAGCATCAGAATGCAACTTCAGGTAAAATTGGAAGTTGGGTACGCAAACCGGAAGTCGCTTTCTGACACTTCTCTGGGCCATTTTGAGACCCGCAGCAGCCAATAGATTGGATTGCAGGCCCAGCGTGACCCGGAAACGGCCTCCAAAGGCATGAATTTTGTTTAACAAGGAAATGGACCGGGGGGGGGGGGCAGGAAGGCTATTGTATATGCGGACTGTCGTAAACAGGTAGGTCGCTAAGTGACACACATCTGTAACTCCATTCACTGTCAGATACATGTAAGTTCTGGTCTGGACTGGTTCATCCATGACTGAGGTGATTGCCTCAGGTGACAGGTCAGTTGGGGCCGGCCACCTCTGTCACCCACCTGCCTTCAACCTACTTCCTGGATTTGAAAAGGAAGAGTGGAGTGGAAGAGGAGGTGTGGAGGAGAGGAGAGTTCTCTGTAACTCAGTGGTCAAGTACATACTCTGCATGCACATGGCCCCAGGTTTGGTCCCTGGTGTCTCCTAGTAGGCCTTGTGAAATAATATCTGTTGTTATAAATTATAAATACCCATCTGAAACCTTAAAGAACTGCCACCAGCCATCTTTGACAATACCGAACTAGACGGAATGATGGACTTTGGTATAAGCCTTTGATGCCAGGAAGTCTTTGGCTAGCCCGGACTAGCCCTAGTCTTTGGCTAGTTCCACCTATGGTGGGGCAGGCAAGAGATTATCATGTTCATGCACCTCCTCCCCAGCAGACCCTTCAGCATGAACTGGGCCTATGTGTGTACAGTAAGGACCTACATAAGTGGACTCTGTTCACATTGGTTCTGCTTGCACAGGTGTCTACTCTCATAAGTGCTACTTCATGTTGAAGGCTCTGTATACAAGGATGAAGTATGAACCAGTCCTAGCTGGTTACACTGAACTGTAAACTTGCAAGATTTCATATGAAGTGGTTTATACTCTTGAAATGCAATTGTTTAAAGTCGAAGGCTGCAATCCTATACACACTGTACTGGGAGTAATACCCATTAAAGACAATGGGGCTTACTTCTGAGGAGATATGCCTAGTATTGTGCTGTAAGGATGCAATCCTGTGCACACTTACCTGAGAGTAGGTCCCTTGAACACAGTGACAGCCAAATCCACTGCCGGATCCTTACGCAGGATTTGGGTGTCGGGACCGCCATGCGGCGGTCCAGAGGTCTACTCCGGGACAGGGACATTCGTCCCCTTCCCTGGGGGTAAACCGGGGCCAGCCCTATGGGCCTCCTCGGATTTCCACCAGCTAAATAGCTGGCGGAAGTCGGAGGAGGCTGTGTAACAGCTGAGCTGGCCCAGCGGGGACGGGGATATGGCAGACGCCATCCCTGCCCCCTCCCGGGCTGGCTCGGCCAATGTCCCCCCTCCCTTGCAGGCCGGACCACCCATGCAGTCACCGGCGGGAGACTTACCTGCCTCTGGCGGCCGCATCCTCTGTCCGGCGCCAAAGTGAGGGAGGCCAGCCTTGCGCCAGCCTCCCTTACTCCCGAGTCGGCGCAAACGTACCTTATGGCACGTTTGCGACGCCTTGCAGCGCCAGAGCACTTGCTCCGGCAGTTTACGGTGGATTTCACAGTTTCCAGACTTGTTTCCAGATAATGCAGTGTGTCCAGATGTATTAGTAGAAAACTAATTCAGTTGATTTTCATTTTCAGTTGGCACTTGTGATGCCACCCAGTGCTGCCTAGACTACTTTCTCATGTACAGGGCCTAGCTAAATAATATATAGATACATTTCTGGTTATAGATTTCAACCTGAAGGATATCATATAAACAAGCCATTGTTTTTCTACATACATAAATTAAAAAGTAATATGTGTAGCCACATTTGGAAACTGAAACCACAGGGGACGAGTGTCCCCTTCCCCGAGTAGATTTCCGGCCCGCCAGTGCTCAGGATCCGGCGGGCAGCCCTGGGCTGCCGGCCGGATCCTTACGTAGGATTGTGCTCTCAGTGGTGCTTACTCCCAGGTAGGTATATATAGAATTGCAGCCTTAGTGACCATATGAGAAACCTAATGGTACAGGTAGAATCAGCTATCTTGAGATGGGGAAAGAGGTTTAATAATAGGTAACTCCAGCTAGTCTCACATTGACCGGTTAAGTATTCATTCATGTTGCAACGAAGAGGCCAGTTTTTCTATGAGAAATGCCTGTACCTGAGAACATTTACATGGTGGTCCTAAGTGAGTTCACTCAAAAACAAGTCCCACTGTGTACAGCATGGCTTACTCCCAGGTAAGTGTCCTAGCGTTGCAAGCCAGTGGCGTAAAAATGGGGGGACGGGGGCGAACCGCCCTCGGGTGGGGGGGGGTACACAAGCACCCAAAAAAGTGTGGTTTTGGCGCTTTTTTGATGTGGCGGGGGGAGGAGTTCCCACCCTGTCTGCCCAGACACCTAGTGGCCATTTTCCAGGGGGAGGGGCTTGCGACATCACGGGAGGGTGTCATGTGGCGTGGGTGCCCCCGGCGGGCTACCTACGCCAGTGTTGCAAGCCCCTTGCCACCAAGCAATGCACATGATATCATCCCCCTCTCCCCCTTGGGACAACACAGTGCAGACTCCAGTTGTACCACAATCAGAAGGCTGGAAATATCTTCAGGATGCTCTGAGGCTATTTAAAACCATGATCATAGGAAACTCCATTAGAATTCTGTAATAGATTATGGAAGGTGCCAATAGCTCTAAAAGGGTTTGACATTATGCCTTGAAGAGCCAGGATGGTGTAGTGCAGGGGTGTCAAACTCGTTTCATACAGTGGGTCGGAGTTAGCATCCACGGCGCCTGTTGAGGGCCGGAAGTCACATTATTAAGCAGGTAATGACCAGAAATAAGCACTTTGTTCTCACTTAGGAACTCATTAGCTGCAAATGACAGAAGAGAAAATATGGAAACCTTTTCAAGATATGGGAGAGCCTAATTATCACGCAGGATGCCCTTTCATCAGCGCTGCTTCTGCTGAGCATTGTTCACCCTAATATTTTATCTACCATGCGGAGCAGTTAACAACCTAAGCCGTACACATCCACTGTCATCTTAAAATGGGCAATGGCCAGTCTGACTTCACTATAATGACCACGCCACCAACAACATCCGATCCTCCCTGGAGTGGACCAGCACTCTCCCTCTAATGCTGCCTCCCCACACCCTGGCCCTAAGTTAGTGACTTTCTTGAAAGCATCACCTCTATCAGCGATCTGCACACCTTGCCTGGCTCCAGCCAGTATGACAGAGATTAGATAACAAAGGAAAGAGATAAATTGGCAGCAATTTCTTCTTTCAGCTCCTGTTACAACTGCATACCGCCCAAGAGGAGTCACTTTGCAGTTCAATTATCACAAGCTCAATTACCATGCCCGCAAGGGGCTTCAAAGGGCCTGATCAGGCCTGCCAGCCTCATGTTTGACACCCTTGGTATAGTGGTTCTGGAGTTGGACTTAGGCCTGGAAGATCCAGTTCAAATCCCCGCTCAGCCATGAAGCTTCTTGAGTGACCTTGGGCCAGTCACTATCTTTCAACCTAACCTACCTTACAGGGTTGTTGTGAGGACAAAAGGAGGGAAGGAACTATGTACTGTATATAGATATTCTTAATAATAATAATAATAATAATTAATAATAGTTGTTGTTGTTTGTTATTATGTACATCACCCCTGAGCTCTTTGGAGGAAGGGTGGTATAAAAATGGAAGGGGGGGGGTTGCCAGGGCAGTGAGGGTTTCAGCACAGCAAGGTTGTGAATTGACCCTGTATTACAGACTAATCTGTTTATTTCAGGAGGACAAAAAATGCTTCATTTGTGATTCACGGGATCCTTTCCACGAGACGCTCAATTCTGATAGCCATTTAATTGAAAATGTGGTCACAACATTTGCTCCAAACCGTCTCAAGCTTTGGTGGCAGTCAGAAAATGGTATGTCCTTTGTGTGGGAAATAATTGCCCTAGAATGTAACTGTTTGCCCTTGATTGATTGTGTTTCTGTGTGCTCATAATTATCTAAATTGTGGCCTACTTTGTAATTGTTGCTTTTGCTTCATGGAATCTCAATCGAGGAGCAGCATTTGTTGTTGTTGTTGTTGTTGTTGTCATAAAACTAGGGCCTTAAATTTGTTGCAATTATTTTTTGTTCAGAGTTTTAATATAAACTGCAAAACAATTTTAAGGAAAAAAAATGTTGAGGTATTTAGTTACCAGAAAAGAGAGATTTCACATACAGGACCTGGCACACCTTTCCCTCTTCATACATACCTAGTCCTTTCCTGAAGCGGCCCTTATAGTGACAATCTGGATGAGTACAATTATTTCATTAATTTCAATGGGAAAAATTCTAACTCATTCCAAGTTCACCCCAAAATCACCCTAAACACCTAATGACATAAAGAAAAAGTTGCGTGACACAGTAAAATAGAATAAATAACTTTTAACAGCAACATTATACTGCAGCGATTTCCAAACGTTTTCATCTCATGGCACACTCAGAAGGCGCTAAAATTGTCAAGGCACACCATCGATTTTTTTTTTTTACAATTGACAAGGCACACTACACTGCTGGCCAGGGGCTCACATTCCCTTCTAATGGCCCTTCTAATATATTACCCTCCCCCAAACTCTCACAGCACACCTGCAGACCATTTGCGGTACACCAATGTGGCACATGGCTGAAAATCGCTGTTATAGAGCATTGATAAAGTGGTAACGTCAATGAAAACGTTTCAGAAGTTCTGGCATCACATCATGAGGTTTAGCACTTCAACCTTTAGTTGCAGACTGTGAACAGCTCTCTTATGTTTCACCTTTTTTCCACTTTTCCCATGAGTTTTTTCCTCTTCTTCTGTTCTTTAAGACCCATATTCACAGCAATTTGTAGAAACACAGCACAAAAACAGATACACTATAAAAGCGAGCGTGTAATGCATGTGCTTTGAAAGCTTGGGGGGGGGGTGCTACCCATCAGGCAGTACATCTCACAGGAAAGAGGGCGCCTCTTCCACAGCCATGCTTGGTCCTCTGAGGGTCCTGAAGAGTGCTTCCCCCTAAAGCCCACAGGAGCACACCCAAGAAAGGTGGCTCTTCTGGATCTCTGACCTAACAGGGGGAGAAACCCAAAATTTGATCCGACCTCCTGGAACTTCTTCTTGGCCACACAAGGCAACTTTGTTTCCTTCTCTATTTCCAGAGCTCAAAGCAGAGGGGAGGTGTACCCATTGGGCAAAATGATAGGTAGTCTCTCCCCCCCCCCCCATTCCAGACCTTATATCGAAAATCTTAGTATGGATAAAGAGGGATGGTCTTAATATGTGCAGTATGGATAAGTGAAAGTCTGTATTGCGGAGGTACTTATAAAGAGGGAAGAGTGTATTTCTCTACTCCCAGATTAGAGTGGTAATATGAGAAATGGGTCACCAGGAATTGTCCTGTTGTTAGAACAGTGCTTGTTTTAAGCTCTTGATTCAATAGAGTAGAATAGTTATGGTCATTATATATAGTCTTGCTTACCGCTGAGGACCTGTGAAATATCATGGGGGGAGAGACTGAGGCAGAGAGAGGAAGATCTCCCTCCCTCTCCCCTTCCCCTTGGGAAATCTGGTTGGGGAGAAAAGAAGCAAAGATAGGGAAGGAGAATGCCCTGTCCCAATCCTTCCTATGATTAAATGCACAACATGGGCTTGCAAATAGATATATGTTAAGAAAGCTTCTGAGGATCCTTCACTGGGGTACTCATGATCAAAAATGATAATCTTCTGAATCATGAAGAGCTTAAACCTCTAGCTCTTATGTCACTTTCAGAGGTCCCAATCGCAAACATGTTCAGTTTTCAAAGCATAACTATTTCAGCCTGATGAAGAGGAAAGTACTCAGGAGCTGCATTTGCATTCCCAGTACCCTACCTCCATTGTCCCATATTGGCATGTATCCTGCTCAAACAAACCTGTACAATTCCTGCCTCCAGCACTCTTGTCAACATTTAAATCAGCAAAGGGGATGTTGCAGTTGCTCTCTGCTTGTGACATTCTAGCTTCTGTAGGTTGGTCTGGGGGCATCTTACTGCTCTCGTGCAGCAAGGAGTTGCACTAGATACTCTTTTGGATCTATCCTGCTCTGTTGTTGTTGATGATGATGATAACAGTATTATTATTAACAGTATTTATATACTGCTTTTCAACAAAATGTTCACAAAGCGGTTTACAGACAAAATCAAAGGATTAAATGGCTCCCTGTCCCAAAAGGGCTCACAATCTAAAAAAGATGCAGAACACCACCAGCAAACAGCCACCAGAAAAAGACACTGTGCTGGGGTGAAAGGGGGGTAGTTACTCTCCCCCTGTTAAATATAAGAGGAGCACCAATTGAAAAAGTGCCTCTTGCCCAGTTAGCAGGGGCAAGTTAATACTGTAGTTAATACTACCGCCCTCCCTCGATATCTGTGGGGAGTTGGTTCTGGGCCCCACCGTGGATACCGCGAATCCTGGAACCTAGCACCTGATGCCCCAGTAGCGTACTGGATCCTGCAAAGCAAGGGGGGCCCTCCGGTGGCCTCTTCCGTATTGTGCCGACCCTGCAACCCCCTCCATAGACCTCTGCGGGCCTCAGAATGCTTCTGAAACGGGTTAAAAGTTAAACCGGAAGTGACTTCGGAGAAGTGTTCTGAGGCCCGCAGAGGCCTATGGAGGCTCAGTGCAATGTGGAAGAGGCCTCCGGGCTCGGTACCCGTGGATGGTGAAATCCACAGATGCCAAGTCCGCAGATAGTGAGGTATGACTGTACTTATAGTTGAAGTGGTATTTGGTCATACCAGCATTTATCATGAGTTAACAGTGCCATGACTTCTGTCAAAAATGATCACGTATGTAAGGTCTTTTGAGTTGGAGAAGCTTAAAGAGATAAAATACTGTATTGATATCAAAGGTCTTTTTATTTTATCGAGTGCAAAGTTGAGCCTTAGCTTTCCCGAAGCCATTCAGGAAGTCAACAGCAAATCTGTAAACAGAATCTAAAAAGCCAGTATTCCCACTCCCTATACTGTACCTGGGCCAGAAGCTTCTTTTTTCTTCTAATGAATACTAATGTAATGTTTTTGTTGAACAATGGCAACATTCAGTGATTGAATTGTATTGGCATATTCTGTTTTGATTTCATTTGACGTTATATCCTATAGAGGACTTGATATTTGTAATTGCAATCTGGTAACTGCATGGGAAACGTTAAATTTATTTTGTTGTAACTCCTACAAAATGATCTGTTGCAAAACTCTTACAATCCTACTTAGTGCCCAGTTACTTGATAGCAAGCTCTCTGTTGATTTCAATGGAATGTACTTCCAAGTAAGTGTGCATGGGACCACAGTCTTGCTTTACAAAAATCATTCAGGTGACTTGGCCGAACTGTGCTGTCTCCACTGTTTGGCATTCAATATTCTAAACAACTGCAATGCAATTTTATTGCACTAAACTTGGCACCTGTGTCATGGAAAAGTTTCAGTATGAAAGTTCACACAAGTATCCCTCAGAAATGAGTAACACATGATTTTGTCTGTCTAGTTTGTATTTGTTTTGTTATAGACCAGGCTTCAGAAAGGTCAATTATAATGATTCTTATTTCAACTGAACATATTTTGAGAGTACTGTATTATCCACAGTTAACCTTTTTTGTCTGTTTTTTGCATTGTTTGCACTTGCTTTATTCACTGGCTTACGGTCCATGGCAGAAGGACATCCCATATCTGCCACTTGTAGGAAAGAATGGAAGGGCCCACTTTTCTAAAACTTAAGTTTTCCTACTTACCAGTAAACTAATTTGAGGCTATGCTAGTAAGCTGTAGGCAGCAACATCTACTTTTCAACAAGCAGATGACAATGTGAAATTAAGGCCTGATTCACATATGACAGCGTTGTCCCCGTCCAGCGTACGCACTGATCAGGCGTGATCAGGGCGCTTGGAGCAGGGGGAGCGTCGCTCTGCTTGTCTTCCCTCCTGCTGTCCCGCCTTCTTAAGAAAGCGCAGCTGTGATTGGTTACACACAACCGCGCTCTGATTGGCTGACGTCTTGAGAACTCTTGTTCTGCTTGCCTTTTCCTCTCGGAAGTTCTTGCCCTTTCTTCAACCACAAATTTTATATCATTATCCCAGCATGAACTGGGAACATTTTGAGAGTTTTGCAATGACATTTTGCAATAACGAGGCTTGCTCTCTCCTCGGGGGTTTCCCTCTCGGAAGAGCAGTGGAATTGTAACCTTCGACGCGATTGGAGCTGCTTGTGATTGGCATGCAACCACTCTTCCCCCCCCCGCGCGATTGGTGGCTGCAGTAGCGCTGTGAACCCGCCCACAAGCTCCACGAGACAAGCTTCGCCAAAGTTGAACCGAGCCGATCTCCAGCGATTCAAGCGTTGGAGCCCCGGAATGGTGTCCTTTTACATGATGAATATGCAAATACAGCGCAGAGCGGGTCCGTGAAGCGCACAGCAGGGACAACGCTGTCATATGTGAATCAGGCTTAACAGTCTTACCTTGTCTTTCTGCCTAGCTGCCTATCTAAAGGTATACAATATTGCAGCGGTTCTCGAACTGGTGGGTCACAACCCACCAGGAGAACTGGATGCTGTCCCCTGCCACCTTAAGAGGCGGGGACAGCATGGTGGTGGTAACCCCAGGGCTCGCTGCTGGTGGTGGGAAAGAAATGTTTAAAAGTAATTTTTTCACTTACCGGGGATCCTGGAGCCCTCTGGAGGGTTAGGGGAGGCCAGCGCTCCCCTCTGCGGGTCTCCCCGAGCTTTAGATCGCTGCCCTGCAGCGATTACAGTCACTTCTGGTTTTCAGATGAAAACCGGAAGTGGTCATAATCACTGCAGAGCAGCAATCTAAAGCTCAGGGAGGCCCGCAGAGGAGAGCGCGGGCCTCCCCTAACCCTCCAGAGGGCACCAGGACCCCCAGTATGTGACAAAAGCACCTTTTTTCCCACCGGTGGTGGCGTTCCCCGGGATCACTGCTGCTGCCCCCAACCCCACAAAGACTCAAAGTTCTCCCCACCTCATGAAAAGAACTTTGAGAACCTTTGCAGTATTGCATTTCTACCTGGAAATTCCTTTTAGCTGCAGTGGCTATTGGCTATGATAGCTAAGCAGAACCTCCATGCTCAGAGGTACTATATCTCTGAATACTATAATACCTGGAAAAAACAAGCTGCACGTCTGTGCTCTGCTTGTCTGCATCCAGAAGCATACGGTGGAACACTGTTGAAAATACAGTCAGTTCTCACTTCCCGCACATGCTATTGCACTTTGCTGTACCACAGTGGTTCTTGTATAATGAAACAGTTATAACACATTTTACACAAAGTTGAGAATACTGTGGGAAAATGGTTCTGGGCTGGTGTAAAAATGACAAATGTTACATATTCATAGGTGCCCTTTAGGGAAAATAAAGCATAATATTGTTCACGATTCACCTAGGGTTAACTGCTTGGTCCTAAATGGTTTTATTCAGAGGTCCCATTACTTGTTATCAACTTGCTTCCTAATACGTGCACAAAGGATAAGAAGCCTATCTGTACGCTCACTTTTTCAGCACCATGAATGCTGCCATATTGAGAGTCTTGTAACATGAGTTCTAGAAACCTGGTAAACACTGTGCCTTTAGTTTCTACAGCAATTCACTAATTAATATTTTGTAGTCACGCTAAGATACATAAGATGCTCTTCCATTGCATTCGAACCGAGGAACAAAAAATTGGCTTTTGTTTTATTCAGACTGATTCCCTCAAGAAAAAAAAAATGATGAAATTAGAGCCCTGACAAATGTTCTTGTTTACTCTACAACTTCCTCTCCTTTCTCTTGGTCCTGTAGGGGTGGAAAATGTCACTATCCAGCTGGATCTAGAGGCCGAATTCCATTTCACTCATCTCATTATGACCTTCAAGGTAAAGAATCCATAACATTCTCTCAAATCACAAATGAGCACTGTATAATCTGGGGCTGGTCATGGATGGCAGTTAGAGGATTAACTAGCTATTTAAGAATTAAGACAAGTAACATTCCAGGTTTTGAGGAGCTCTTCTTAAATGGATTCTAAAAGCTATTAAAACTGGAATGCAAGAAGGAAGATAAACCAAAACATTATTAGTTTCAAGATGCAGAGTAATTGGCTTGTTCTGTACTCTTAGATCAGTCTGCTTTGAATAAATCCCAAACCCTCATAAAGCAAAGAGCTTAAAGCGGTACTTCTTCATATCTTCCCTCTAGAACAGAAATTGAACTCTGGCCTATATGTTCTGCAAAATTAAGAGCCGTGTTGGTGATTTGTCATTGTCAGATGGGCATTTTTTTTTGTTAAATTGATGCCCTGTGGCATGTTGTTCCTATACTCTCAGTTTTTAGTTGTGTTTCGCTTTTAAAGTTGTTGTTGTTTTGAGTTTTAGATTTATTGTATTTTTCTTTTGTTGATATAATTGTATATTTGATATGATGTGAGTTCCCTTGAGTGCCTCCTTTGGGGGTAGAAAGATGTGATAAAGACCCCCAGAATAAATTCAAAAATAAAGGTAAGTTAATAGAAAGCAACAAAAAGATGGTGTAAAAGTGCTCTGAACATTGTGCTTCCTCCTCTCTTTTTTTCTTTTTGCATCAGTGGGTTGCCACCCAGAGAAATAAGTTGTGCCGAACATCAATGAACTGATGCGCTTCAGTAGTGCTTAAGCCCACCTAATTTTCTCTCTACCACTCCTTCCATCAGTATCAAAGGTCAAACCCTCTCATAACATGAATTCAGCAGAAATATTGGCTTAGAATGCTTTCAAATTTGGCAAATGGCATGATCTACAGGAAAGATGAACATCTGTATACAAAGTTCTTTTGTTTCTTTCTGAACAGATGTTCTGGCAGGACAGATGTACCATATGGTTTGTAATGTGTGTTACTGGGGTGGTACACAATAGTTTGTCTCTGCTGAGATTTACATTCAGAAAATCTCTACTGGGATTGCATTCATTACGTTTAATGCAAAACTTCTGTGAACATGTTGGATTCTTTGTATTCAGGGAGCTATGTTTTTTGAAAGAGGCCTTGGGTGTTTATAATTAATAACCAGTTGTCTATAAAGCATGTTTAGTTACAGTACTGTAATTCGCCACCTGCCTTTTAACCAGTGAATCTGGAAGGTATTTTTCAGACATCTTTTTTTAGCCCTGCTAGAGTTGAAAGAGATTAAACCTGGGTCCTTGTGCATAGCTATGGCACCTATTATGATAGATGGGTTGGTGCAGATGTTTTCTTTTTCAATGCTAGAGAAGGACCTTCTAAGCAGTAGAATTGATTGGGATGGATTCATAAACTATCTTTGTGAATCGCCCCTTTTTGTGACAATAGTTTAGGAGGTAGCTTATTTAAGAACTTCGTTCTTAACCTCGTTATGTGAGGTTGCTTATTTAAGAGCGTCAGTGAAATTGAAAGAAAGATGTACAGTAGTCCTATGCCCTGGTCCAGCAAGGGAGACTTGCATGCAGAAGCAAATCTGTGAATATTCCCCTGAAGGCAGACCTCCACTGTAATTCTCACCTGCAATTTCACAGTGGAGATAGGAGTGTTTGTTTCCATCTTGCAGTGTTGATAGAAATGTGTTGTTTCAGACCACCAGATGTATGCAGTGATGAAGATGGTGACCTTGAAGATGGTGACCTTTGCATTGGAGCCATTATCTTCTCTTGTCAGTGGGATCCAAAGGGCTCTGGGCAATTGCTCCTCTATTCTCTCTTCTGTGTACTTTCATCACAGGGCTCTGTTAAGTAATCTTTTCATTGTGTTATATGAGACCACTTTTGTGTTATGCTCTGGACTGTAGTAGTACTAAGAGCATGGTAGTACCAGACCAGGAAAAATAATAAGTGTTATATTTTGAACCAGGGAAGTTGATTGCAAGAGATCAAGGAAGAGATAACAAGAATGTCACTGGGTTTCCCCCCCCCCTCCTCACAGTTAAAGGTCACAGTGTCAGATTCAAAGGCTCTACCCCCATACAATCATACTTACATTTACTTTGCCACAATAAAACTGGGAGTCAGAAACATCACCAAGCAGCTGTTCTATTGGTATACAGTATTTTGCCATTCCACTTCTGTAACTTCATGGGTACCCCATTCATCGAACAACAGGATCCTTATACATTCTGGGGGTTTTGTTGGTACAGGTGTGCTTTGCTTTGGTACAACCTGGATTGAATGAATATCCTTATTAACATGCAACTTGGCCCCTGTGCCTATTGACCTGTTGGAGCACCTGCAGTTACAAGAGGCTTATTGTTGTTTTAAACATATACTGTGGATTGACATGAGTAATCCACATTGAGGCCTGAACATGGTCTTTGTATGAAGTACTCGCAGTGGGGGGGGGGGAGGAAAGGAGCAGGAAAATGATGCAGTCTGTGGGGAAATTGAAATTGGGTCTGACAATTGTTTTAAATAACTGATGAATGTGGATCCAAATCATTCATAGTTTAAGATTCTGGTTGTTGTTGTTTTTTAATTCTTAGACCTTTCGCCCATCTGCAATGCTGATTGAAAGATCCTCAGACTTTGGGAAGTCCTGGGAAGTGTACAGATACTTTGCCTATGACTGTGAGAACTCATTCCCAGGTGTTTCAACTGGACCGATGAAAAAAGTTGATGACATTATTTGTGATTCCCGGTATTCTGACATTGAGCCTTCAACTGAGGGCGAGGTTGGTGTTTTGTGTGCGATTTTTCTACCTTATTTGTAAGAAAGTAATTTCTGTGACTAATGATGAATTCTTCCATGTATTTCAGGTAATTTATCGTGCTCTAGATCCTGCTTTTAGAATAGAGGACCCATATAGCCCGAGGATTCAAAGTATGTATGCAATTTCTTTTCCCTTCTTTTAAATTCTTTATGACTGCACTTGAACTGTACGTAATGCTTTACAATAATTAGCTTGTATATCAACCCTATGTAGCAGGGATGTGGATCAAGTCTCTGACTCCAAGTCTCAAGTCAAGTCCCAAGTCTTTGCCCCCAAGCCCCGAGTCTTTGGTTGCGAGTCCCTGTCTATTTAATGGGGGAAATGGGTTTAAACCTAAATAAAATTTGACTTGTCATAAAAAGCTCCAAGTCTCAAGTCAAGTCTTTTGAGTCTTTTACAATTGCCAAGTCAAGTCCGAGTCAAGTCATGGATGCGAGTCATTGAGTCCGAGTCAATAGACTCAAGTCTACAGTACATCACTGCTATGTAGTGGATTGTTGTTCTGAGAAACAGTGAGGTGTTCAAGGTTATTACCATGAGTTTATGCCTAAGTCTCTCAGGTTCAGGTTTCAACACTATTCTCTGGGTCATACAACCTCTTCCTTTTTCAAGAAAATTATAAAGTTCTGTAACAGGAAATCTGACAACTTGCATCCATGTAGTGAGCAACATGTTGTGTGTGTGGGCTAGTTTGTTTCATTACTTCAGAGCACAGGTGGCTTAAGATGGACTATACATGACTGTGAAATGTATCTGATTTCAGGACTGACTGTCCAAGAATTTTCATTAACACCAACCAGTATTTCCCACTAAGATCAAAGCAGGGTGAAACAGGAATGCTTATAAGTTGATGAAAGGGTGCTGAAATGTTCTCATGTGTCCATCGTGAACAAGGATTTGCTTAAGTTTATTACTTAAGGTCCTCTTTTTATTATTAGTTATAAAGGATGTCTAAAACTGATTTACTGAAATGAGTGGACTTTTCTGTATAATAAACCAACACAATTCTAAGGTGCGTGAACTGGTGGTTACAAGCTTAAATTATTAGTCCTGAATCTAAAATTTATCTCAACCATAAGCATACTGAGTGGCCTTAGACAAGCCTCCCCATCTTACTCCCCTTACCCATCAGTAAGTTAGGAATAATATTGACTTGTAATGTTGTAATGTTGACCAAGATAATGTGTGTAAATTCCTTTGAGAACATAGAAAAAATGTTATATAAATACAGTCAATTCTTGTTACCTGTGGATTTGCGTCCCGCGGATTCGCTTATCCGCAGGGAGCAGGATTGCCATTTACCTCATGTCATTCGTGGTCTGTTGTTGCATATTCATGGCTTTCCCCAGCATCTGTACCATCCTGAAGCTATTCGCGGGGCCATTTGAAGGTCTCCACGCTATTCGCAGGCATCATTTTGAAGGTCTCCGCACCATTTAGAAGGTTTCCACTGCATTCAGAATGCCAGCAGAGACCAGAATGCAAGGGAGACCCTCAGAACACAATGGAGATCTTCAAAATGCCACCCGAAATTGCACAGAGACCTTTTAAAATGGCCTTGGAAAGCTTCTGAAGGTCTCTGCTGGCATTCTGAAGCTATCCGTGCCATTTGAAGCTTCACACGGCCATTTTAAAGGTATCCTCGCTATTTGCGAGTGCCATCCTGAGGGTCTCCACTGCCATCCTGAGGGGGTCTGTTGCTGACAGGTAGGCTACCCCTCTAGCCCCATTGATCCCATAGGATCAATGACTCCCTATCTGTGGATTTGGTATCCACTGGGATTTCCAAGAACATAACTCCAATGGATAACGGGAATTGACTGTACTAATAATACATGCTTGTCTGAATTGCAATTTTATTATACAATAATAATGATTTCGTAGCATATAAAGCAATTATTAGATCAAGAGGCATATCAGAATTGTAAAACGACTGCAATAATACTTGACCCAGCTGGAAATCGTCAATTAAAGTTTTACAAAATAATGAGAGAATCACAGAAAACCCCTATTTTTCTCAGCTCCTCCACCCAAATCATGGTGTATGTTAGTGCAGTGTAAGAATGAGCTTACGTCGTCTCTAGCAGCCCAATTCTAACCAACTTTCCAGTGCCAATGCAGCCCCAAGGTAAGGGAACAAACATTCCCTTACCTTGAGGAGGTCTCCATGGCTGCCCCATCGCCACAAAACGCAGCACACACCCTGCTGGTGTGGTTGCATTGGCACTAGAACGTTGGTTGGGATTGGGCTGTAAGATATGTAAGCCTCTCACTTCTCCACATGTATTTTGGTGAGGCAGGCTGCAGTGTCCCATGCTCCACGTTGTGCAAAATGTATCCCGTCAATCACTAGCCCCTGTCAAAGTAAATAGTGGTTGCCAGTTTCTTCCTGTATTGGTACCTTGTTTAGGGGGACAAAACTGTCCTATTTTTCTGTACTTTTTCAGATTTGTTAAAGATCACAAATTTAAGGATCAAATTTCTCAAACTGCACACTCTGGGAGACAACCTTTTGGATTCTAGAATGGAAATCAGAGAAAAATATTATTATGCAATTTATGACATGGTGGTCCGTGGAAACTGCTTCTGTTATGGGCATGCCAGTGAGTGTGCGCCAGTGGACGGATTTGGTGAAGAGGTGGAAGGAATGGTAAATGTTCATATTGTATTCTTAACAAACCACGTTAAGATAGTTTTGATCATGATTCTTTTACGTAGGCAGTAGAAGCTCCCATTCAGTGAATAGTCTCTTAAAATGGCCAATATAAACAAAGATAGCAAAACTGTATGAATTTAAACACAACAAACCGCTACATTTATCTTAATAGGTGAAACAGGGACAGACCTGTTGGTTTAAACCCTAACCCTTCCCCAACCATTATAAAGTGGGATGTTCCTGATTTTTAGAGCAAAAGAAGCAGAGGTGAGGAAAGCTGAACTGTCTGTGTGCCTTCCTGTAACCTTGCCTCTATGCGTTTTTCTCCCAGCCTACCTTGCATCTGGAATCAGAGCTTGGCTAAGGAGAAAGGAATGGTGCCAGTGGGTGCGTGACAATTTCTAGTACAGACAGAGTATAAGTCATGGGCAGGAGGAGAGTTTGGACACCCTCACCATCAGTAGCACCCTTTGCTATAAAGATTGAACAACCAGAATCCAGCTTTAGATGTTATTAATTCAGACTTGGGTTTTAAATGAGGATGCTGCTATCACATCTGGGTTAGCACTGAGCAGTGGAGTAGGAATGGGGGTGGGTGGGTGTACTGCCCCCAGGTGGCATGGGGTTTTTTTTTTTTTGCACAAGCCACCAGGGGGTGCACAAGGCGGCAGCAAAAAAAAAAAAGTGCTTTTTGGGCATGGCAGGGGAAAAAGGAGGAGTCCCCTCGCCCGCCCAGGCCCCTAGTAGCCGTTTTCCAGCGAAAAAACGCCGGGGGGGGGCATTTTTCGCCAGAAAAGTCACCAGAGGGGCTTGTGATGATACAAGCGAGGGCAGGGCTTGTGACATCACGGGGGTTGTCACGTGGGTGCCACCCCCCCCCCAGTGAGGCTTGCTACACCACTGGCGCTGAGATCCAGTTGTTTGTACATCATCTTCAGTCCATTCTCCCAAGCAACATACAAGCCCTCCACGTTTGGCAGGTGAGGAGGGGAGAATCTTTATTGCCTTGCCAGTCAACATGTTAGCAGTTTTTAGTCTCATCTAAGCAAAGAGGAAATGTGCCACACCTCTTCTTGCTCCATGGCTCTGGATCCTTGAGTACTGGGTGCTCAAATGCCTTCCATCATAAGAAATGCTTACACGATCAAACGGCAAGAATGAGTAATCAGACCTCTGGATGGAAAAAGCCTCCATAAATTGTTGGAGAGCTGTAAATTCAGTAATAAGCACATGCTTTGCATGCAGAATGTCCCAGGCAGGGGTATGACTAGGGTTGGTGACACATGAGGCGAGATCTCATGGTGTCACCCCCATGAACCTCCTCCTATACCAGGCCACACGATGTGTGGCTTCCTGGGAAATGCCATCCCCTTGCGAGTCACGGCGGGAATCGGGGAAAAATCCCAACCCATTTTCTACCGGTGGTGTGTTTTCACACCACTGGTAACAAATAGAATAGAAAGTCAGAAAGTGTCACCTCCCTGGGGTGACATCTGGGGTGGTCCAAGGTTCAGTCTATGACATTTCTAGGTGTTTCCCAGACCTATCCTGTTTGAAACCTTAGACAGCCACTGCTAGTCAGTGTAGACACTGTCTAACAGTGTGAGTTAGATGGACTTTGTCTGTCTTCCGATGTTTCTAAATGGAAAAGTGTGCTTCTCTTAAATCTCAAAGATGATTGCCAGTATTTGTAAATATGAAGCCGTAGTCAATGAGAGAAGATCATTGCTTGTGTTTTTAATGTACCGCATCTTTATATGCATGTATGTCAATCTCTCTTTTTAAAGGTCCACGGTCACTGCATGTGCAGGCACAACACCAAAGGCTTAAACTGTGAAAAGTGCTTGGATTTTTACCATGATTTGCCTTGGCGACCTGCTGAAGGCCGCCACAGCAATGCATGCAAAAGTAGGTATAACCAATTGTCAAGTCTGTGAAATTGTAGCCTGATGAGCCTTTCATGAGAACTTGTACTCTTTTGTTTATAAATGTTTATAGATAACAATCCCAGCTTTATCCCAACTTAATCCCAACTTTAACTAATCTTAACTGGATATCATCAGACAAACACTGTATTTCTGAAGTATACAAAAGGGAAATTGTAAACTTGGAAGATGTAACGGCTTACAATCTCTGCAACTAGCTTCATAGAGCATATGGCACTAATTAATTAATCAATTAATTAATTAATTAATTGATGCCATTTGCTTTAAGAAGTGGCTCCACTTTAATTAATTTAATTAATTAATTAATTAAGTGGAGCCCCAGCCATGTTACAAAGTGCTTTTCAAAGTCAGGGCAGTTTGCATTGCAAATTCTCAACATACAATAGGGGTATTCTTAGTGCAGGACGTCTGAGGTTTGCAATATCCCTGAAAGATGTGAGGGAAGGCAGTACTGAAGATTGAAAATATTAGCTCCACAGGACTCTTTGAAATAGTAGGACTGCTGTTAGGCATCCGCAATCCTTGTCATGTTTTAAAGGCAGCCTCTGCATCATGGCCAGAGTGCAGTGTATGTTTAATAATGATAAACTGCTAATGTTTAATATGCTTCAGAGAGATGAGTCATATCTATAAGTAAGGTAATATGCTGCAAGCCTAATTTTTTTTTTTAAGGAAAGGTATCTAACAATTCTGAAATGCAATAAAGTTGATTTGCTCCTTCCGCATGAGGATTCTCCACACCTTGGAAAAATAATTAAGTCATGTTAACTCAAAAGAGCCCCAACCAAGTGTATTTTACACCACTGAAGTAAATATGGCAGACTTTAACATAACTGGCTCAGGCTTTCATGGTCAGTGTCCATAGAGAAAATATTAAGCCGTTTATTCGGGTTTAAAACTGTCAATTACAAACTTATTTCTTGACGTTTCACCCGCAATCTGTGGCAGGCTTCTTTAGAAGCAGGCAATAACTCCACATTAGTCTCTCCAAATTAGTACAAGTTAGCAATAGGTGCAATTTGTATTAAAAAGTATACAGGGGGGCCTCCGTATCCGCAGATTCACTTATCCGCGTTTTGTTGGGGGCCCCCTGCACCCCCTGCACTGTAACTAACACAGTTATTTGATAGAAATAGTACTTTAAAAAGCAGATTATCACTTGGAGTTTGTCTCTCTATTTTAGAATGCAATTGCAATGAGCACTCTATACAGTGCCATTTTGATATGGCTGTGTTCATGGGAAATGGAAATACCAGCGGTGGAGTGTGTGATGACTGTCAGCATAACACAATGGGTCGCAACTGTGAGCAGTGCAAACCCTTCTATTTCCAGCATCCAGAGAGGGACATCCGAGATCCCAATATTTGTGAGCGTAAGTACAATGACATCTTCTTTTCATAGGCAAATGAATTGGGTAGCCTGAGGAACCTACCCTTCATCCTTGTCCTCCCTTCTCTTTTCACTTACTTGTATTTAAATACAGTTGCCCTGCATTATCCGCCGGTTAGCCATTCGCAGATTTGATCAAATGCAGATGGCCTACCAGTGCCCCGCATAACCATGGGTGGCCTCCCCGTGCCTCAGAACACTTCCCAGACGTGACCATCCATGAACCGGAAGTAGCTTCTGGTCATGTCCAGGAGGTGTTCTGAGGGGTGGGGAGGCCCATGAAGTGGGTCGCAGACCCTGCACGACCTCTGGAGGGCCTGGCACAGCTGTAATCTAAGTATTTGCAGCACCACGACCCAGCCCCCCCTGGACTCCAGCATCTGCAGATTCGCAGTATCCGGGGGGGGGGCTAGAACCAAACTCCCACGGATACCGAGGGACCACCTGTAATGTGATTCAAAAAGAATAAACATGTCTTGTTTATTTTATTGCTTCATTTTTTTATTCCAAACATCTATACAGGAAAGTACATACGTGTTCCAGTAATGTCATGTATGTTTCATTATAATAAGGTCTCCCTTATTCAGTAGTTATGAAGAGAGATACAGACTAAACATTTAAGATGTTGGATAAATTGGAAGGCAAATTCCCATTTGATGGGGTATAATGGCTTTAGATAGGTGGGATATACAGACGATAGAATTTTGGATAGTTAAAATGGTAATATACTGTATTTTGCTGTATGTTTTCTGTACAGTAGTTAACAGATGTGTGTTTGGTGTCTTCTTAGCATGCAACTGCGATCCAATTGGCTCCCAAAATGGTGGAATATGTGATGGCTACACTGACTTCCAAGTTGGTCTTATTGCTGGGCAGTGCCGTTGTAAACTATTTGTGGAAGGGGAACGTTGTGATTTCTGCAAAGAAGGATTCTATGGATTAAGTGAAGATAATCCTCATGGTTGTCAGTGTAAGTAAAGTAAATCAAAATTTGAGATTTTGAGCAGAGAGAATACTGTATTGCTAATTTGTCCATCTTTTCATCCTGTAGTCTTACTAATACAATCGACAATAAGGGTATATATTCATATTATCTTGGATTTATTTTTGGTTGGAAGGGCCTTTAGACACCAAAGTTCTCTTTCTTGAATTTTCAACTTTAGGGATGGACGGCGGGGCTGCCCAGCAGAACAGACGGTTTCAGACATAGCAATCGTAGTTTTGTCTTGATGTCTGAACTGGGAAACTGCGACTGGAGTGCTCCCAACAAATCAAAATATCAAAACATGGTTTAATCCTGGTTTGTTGAGAGTATTCAAACTCAGTTTTCTGTTTTGGACACTGGGGAAAACTGTGAATTAGCAAACTAGGAATCTTCTGATATAGCCAGGCTCATGAGGGGAGGAGAAAAGGCAGGGAGGGACTGCGTAAGTACACGGTTTGTTCCCAGTTAAACAGTGGTTTAATCTGAACCAAACTAAAGTATCTAGTTTTGTTCTTTATGGAGATATATGGGAAGAAAAAAATTCTGGTACCGGTATTTTGGCCAGTCAGTAATGACTGCAAAGAAATCAAGATGATTCCCAAGATGTATCAAGATGATTCTTAAACTGTCACTTAATTTAAAATTAATTTTCTTAAACTCCCATTGTACTGTATTGCCGTTAATAATTGTAATCATCTTGAAAATATGAAATTACTTGTATTTTGTTGGTTCATAGTTACTTACGTTGCCTTTTCCAATGTCTCCTCCGGTTCTATCATGATAACGTATCTGATGATGGACTTGTTTAGCTTACTTGTCGTTTTTTGATGTCCTTCTATGTTTTATACTTCTATTTTGTTTGTGTTTTCTATTTTGACTGATTGCAGATTGTTTAATGTTTGTATTTCTCACTGTGATCTTTGGTCTACAAGTGAAGTAAATTTATCTATAAGCTAAGCCAAGGAGTCAGGGCAGAGAGGGAAGAAAACAATTTGTCAGAATGTCTCAGCAGTGAAAAATGAGGAATAGTTTTGAGGTAAATATTTGTATTAAATGTTGTGCAAATTAGATACACAGCAAGTAGATCCTGATTTATTTACTTGTATTTCCTAATATAGCTTGTGCATGTAATCCTTTGGGCATGCTTCCTGGAGGGAATCCTTGCGACTCTGAGACAGGAAATTGCTATTGTAAACGTCTTGTTACAGGAAGGCACTGTGATCAGTGTCTGGTAAGTTGTCTTGCTTAAAACAATATTTTTTTTATTTTTTAAAAAAAATTATTCCAGATAAAGCAACAAGCATCATTTGCCTGTTTAATTAAAAAGGTCCAAAATTGTTGAACTGATCTTCAGAAGCAGTAATTTATCATTCAAAAGTCCATGGTATATTTAATGTCCCAAAATTTATATACTTTAGCCTTAGAATTCCAAATTCCAAGGCCTGCCACATCCCCCTTCAGGCTCAATTGTCTCACCCAAAGATGTAACGAGATAGGTATTATGGGGTTTTTTAGCCATGTATATTTCTTGAGAAATAAGAACTTAAATCGCACTGTAGTCTTAAGAGTTTTCTTTCAAACACACACCTTGGGGATGTGCGCAGATAAAATTCTTATTCACAGGCAGAAACGAGTCCTTAATTCTCCCACCAATGTTTCATCCCACACGAGGGACCTTGTCATCACCCGAAGATGTTCAGCCTGCACTGTTACATCACATTCCTATGTTTGTACTATCCCGGAGGGGCTATGTGTGTTGCTTCTTGCACAGGCTACCTGTGAGATGAAAACAGCAAAGCCAGTGTCAATGATTTGGACTGTACCTGCATGGTCCTCTTGTACCGTCAGAGTAGATCAGCCACTCCCTAACTGTGCATAGTGTAAGAAAAGACCTGTTTGTTTCACCTTTGTCACCCATGTTGGTGGTGGCCTAAAGATCCATATGAGATTTGCTGTCCAGGGGGCTCACAATCTTAAAAAAATGATAGGAAGGGGACAACAGGAGAAGAATATGCAATTATTTCAAGCTCACTTACAGTCACTATTGTATATAGACCCTAGGGAATTGGGCCAAAAACGTCAGGGAAAAGGTGAGTTTTTCAAGGTTGTCTTTGAAGGAAGACAGCAGAGAAAGTAAGCAGGGAAAGGGGGAGGGAAATGATGGCAGAAGATAGTTATGACTGACCCGTGGAATTGTAAGGCAGTGTGTGTTTGTGTGTTCGTGTTTGTGTTCGTTTTCAGCCAAGCCAGTAAGGTGCCTTGCTACCTGCACTGCACCACTGGGACCAGTACATTAATATTGAAAGAACAATGAAAAGAGTGCAGTCATGTTGCAGAGGCAATTTTTGCTTCCTGAGAATAGCTAAGATAAAACAAAGTCAGGTGATTCTGCTATCAGTGCTCACTAATATCCTGGGTGTCTTCAGCATTTTGCAGTGCTCGTGCTTGAATTTCAGCCACCTCATTATACCAATAATGCCCTAACTCTTCCCTTGCAGCCTGAACACTGGGGGCTGAGCAATGATATGGAGGGGTGTCGACCATGCGATTGCGATCAAGGAGGAGCTCTGAACAATAAGTAAGTTTCATTTTAGTGACATTCTTGAAGCTTTTCACCTAGAAAGATCTGCTTCGTCTGCAACTGGCTACGTATTTTTAAAAGGATTATGATAGCAAGTTACCTAAGTTCGGCCAGATGTGAAGCCATCCAGTTTGTAAATAAGCTCCAGAGAGTCACAGACTCGCATGCTCCCCTTGCCTCCTCTGCCTGTTAAGTTAGGAATCTTGGTTCCTCTAAATCATGGCTCTATAGATAATGCAAGCCTGGGGACTGTGGGTTAACTCTGGATAAGAAACCAGAATGTGAAGGATATGAAACCAGAATTTTAAGGTGGCTTCACATCGTGGTTTGTAAGACAGGATTAAACTTCAATTTCCTAGCTTTGCACAAGCTGCGGTTTTGTGGTTTAGGGAAACCAGGATGTTGATGCCACAACTCCGTGATGGAGTTGGTAAGGGGAGGTAAGAGGAAAGGGTGTGTGCAAGCTCGCAGCTCTCCAAGGCTTAGTCACATTGTGGAAAACCATGGTCTCCTGTAATGCTGAATGGTTCTGCTGTGAATTCTTTGTGTTTAAAGCACTTCATAAACTTTAGCTCAATAATCCTTACCAACAGCCTTGCAAGGCAGACCAGTAGGAGAGCAACGTAGATAAATTAGGGGCTTGCTTGGGATCAGTTCACCTAAGCAAGGGTATTTCCTAAATCACACTTTTAGCCACTACGCTACCTCAGAAAAATAGCAATTGTAAACAGTCACTTTATCCTCAGTGGTATTAAGTCTTGTTGAGAATATTTTTCTGATATTTTTCTGAGCACCTCTGTTTTGCGCAAACAGCACAGTTACATGATCAGAGGTGGGACGTTAGAGTTTGAAAGAACTCTGTGACGATTTTGTCCACCCCCCTGCCATTGTATAAAGAAAGCATTTCCGAGTCCCATCTTTTTCTTGAAAACTTCTAAAGAAGGAGCTTCCACCAACTCCTTGTGCTACCTGCAGTTATCCAGCCTTCTTAATAGGTACCCTTAAGAATAAGCTATGTACAACCAGCTGTACTCTTACAAGAAGTATGTGCATAACTATTTCGGTTTCAACTCAATATTATTGTATCAGCCATAGGCCAGAGCAGAATTAAAAAAAAAAACACATATAAGAATCACAACCCCTGAACCAGTTAGGGCCAGTATTAAAAGTAAATAGACTTATATAACCAAAATAATGCTAATACAACAAAACAATCATAGGAAGGACTACTAGAACACCAGGAAGCCAAAATTATAGACACTCTTCAAAGACTTGACCAAAATCAACCTCCAAGAGGCAGGAAATTCCATAGAGAAGGTCCATAATTGAGAAGGTCTTCTCAGAGTCTGCTCCTTGTCGAATTTCCAACGGCGACAGAACCTACCATTGTTAGAACCCCACTGGAACTTATGAAGCTGTGCAGTATAAACACAGAACAGAAAGCAGTTCTGAGAGTGCTGAAGCGTTAACTTGAACTGGCCCAAGAACATAAGAATTTCCTGGTGAGATCAGAACAAAATTCGCACCTATTCTGGCATTTTGCTCCTCCCAGTAGCCAACCAGGTGCCGCTGGGAAGCTCACATACAGAGCAAGGCCTTCCTTCTTGTTTGTCCCCAGCATTTGGTGTATAGCGGTATATTACTTCTGTTCTTTCTTAATTTGGATCACCTACTTACCGGTAGTTTATACTTAGTATAGCTATTATACAATTGGATTACTTCAGAACAAATCTTTCTTGCATTTCAAACTTCACTGTCTCATCTATCTGCTCACTGTCTCATCTATCTCTGAGGGAATTACAAAGGAACATATTCAGCCAGGCTCATGTTTGTACCCTGAACATTTGCCCTAGTTATTTGTGCCCCATGTGTAGGTATCAGGTACACCCTAAAGTGCTATTAAAACTGTTTAGTGAAACCAGGGAACTGCCTAGCCTATGAATGTGTTAACAGCGCTGATTGCAAAACCATCTGAAAGTGGGTGTCACTCACTACCAGAAGCTGAGCCAATATGCTTTTCCTTTTTGGCTTTCTCTAGAGAATGGGCTCATTCATCCCGAAGTCTCTGCATTAAAACTGCTGCAATTGAGATGCCTGTTTTTACAAGCCTGTTTTATAATTTTACAGCTGCCTGTTAGGAAGGATGGAGGTTCTTATTCAAGCCAAGATGATTCTACACAGTTCCTAATTACAATTTCCTCCAGCATAGATCATGGTGGCTTGAGACAGCACCTGAAATATGCAGCTGGGCTGAAACTGTAGCTTGTGATTTTGAATGCTGGATAATAACCAAAAAAGCATAACAGGAGATGGTCATTGTCTCCAAGTATGGAAAACTTCCCATATTCGCTAATAATTTACCTGGGACAATGACTTCCTGGATGTCCCATTGGGGATTCTGAAGAATTGCTTATTTCCCATTGTTACAAGAGCTTTTCTTGTGGGAGAATGCAGGGCAAAGTTTTAAATGAACATGCCTTAAAGAGAACTGACAAATGCTCTGACTTTGATTCTGCAAATAAGGGCACAATCCCGCCTAATGTTGGAATGGCGGAGCATGCACTCTGCCGTTCCAAGCTGTCGCAAACATGCCGTAAAGCATGTTTGCGACGACTTTAGAGTAAGGACGGCTGGTGCGGAGGCTAAATAGCTAAATAGCTGGTGGAAATCCAAGGAGGCCCATTGGGGCCTCCCCGCGTTACACCAGGGAAGTGGACAAACATCCCCTTCCCCCGAGTAGACCTCTGGGCTGCTCCCGGAATGGGGATAGGATCCGGTGGGTGGCCTGGGCCGCCCGCCGGATACTTACACAGGATTGGGCTGTAAATCTTGTAACAAAAATGATTGGAAATCGAGAAAGTGGTTTTAAGGTAGTGGAAGTAAAGTCTTTGTCATGTGGTTACATTCAATCTATTATGTGTATTGTTCAACACTGTTGCCACCTTTTAAAATGCATATCTTTGAGCTTGTTATTCTCCACTTTCTTTAAAGATGTTGACTAAAGACTTCAGCATGTTTAATTATAAGTTTCTCCATGGGATTTGTTTTTGCTCAATTTTTATCTGTCCCCCAAATTTTCATCCAGCTCCTGTGCAAGAAGATTACTTGCACCCCCTGCACACAAAAAATACAATCAAATTTGTAATTAGTGAAGATTTATTAGGTCTTGTACTTACATTTATGCGTAAATTATTATTTTTGTATTGTGATTTAAAAAAAGAAAATGAAAAATTGAAACTTGATGGGGTAGGTATCTTAATGCAATATTTGTGTTTGCGTTTGCTTCAATAGCTGCGAAATTCGTCGATTGAAATTCGTTGATTCCTGCTCAAAATGAGGTTGGCACTTTCAGCCCAATCCTGTCTACAATTTGGTCTAGGGTGCTGCAAATGTGCCATAAGCCACATTTGCGGCACCCAGAGAGTAGGCAGCGTCTGCGCTGAGGATGACACTGCTCTACTTACCCCAGATCCGGAGCTGTGCCTGCCGGAGCAGGTACATTCTCAGCCAAGGTGTGGGGAGGGCGGAACAGAGCATTCTGGGAGTGTGTGGGATTGGTTGGCCGGGCTCGGGCTGGGGGAGGGTTTGGTGGGTGCACACTCTGCCAAATTCTATCACCCTTCCTGGACCTGACTGCCACTAGATTTGCGTCTGAGGAGACCCGTTTGGGCGGCTGGGGGGGGGCTTACATCGGGGGAAGGGAACAAATGTTCTTTTCCCCTGAGGTGACCTCCCAGCTGCCTACTCTGTGCTCAGAATGCAGTGGAGGCAGCACCGGTCCCGCTGCATCGCAGGGTGCAGAATTAGACAGGATCACGCGGTTATTAAAATTACCCGAAGACGTATCCTTTTCATGTGTGTTTGTGAGACCTCGTGGACCACTTTTTAGGTTCTTGCAGACCACCTGTGGTCCATGGACCACTGGTTGGGAACCATGGGTCTTTATCTATATTTGCAAGGTCTTTTCATAGAAGAAGTGCAATATAACTTCATTCTCTCTTTCAGCTGCTCAAGGGACTCTGGCCAATGCCAGTGCAGACCCCATATGATTGGACGCCAGTGCAATGAAGTGGAACCAGGTTACTTTTTCATTTCTTTAGACCATTATGTATATGAGGCAGAGGAATCCATCTTTGGACCTGTGAGTATCATCAACTTTAATGAGCAGCCACAAGCGATGAGATCAGTTGCCACAGGCTCTTTCCTGAATGCTCTTAGTTTCTCTGTATTCTCTTCTGATCTATCCTGTTTACTTTAGTATGCCCACTGGAAACAGATTGAAATAAATGTGAACTATCTTGTGTGACCTGGTTAGGAAAGCCTGTGTAAACATTTACAAAATAAAATACCAGTGCACAATGCAACTAGTTCAGGAGTGGGCAGACTTCAGGCTTCTGGAAGTGATTTTTTTTTTCCTGCAAGAGCTACCAGTGTGAAATGGTGGCTTGTAAATGCAAATCCAGTTGCAAAAATGGCAGCTTGTACAATGTACATTTTTTGGTTGTTCTTATAACACAACACTTACTGGCGTACTTTGCTCAGTATTCTACCCATGATCCAAACAAGGCTGGGCTAGGATTTGAATCTGGGTTCCCTAGAACCAGGGAGGACTCGAGGAAAAAAAAGTGAGGCAGTGGTGGGAGCAGGTTTGGCAGTGACTTTCTGGAGAGATCACCACTGGAGCCACCAATAGCTCTGGATTGACCTCTGCCCATGTGAGTGTAGGAAGCCTGCACTGTGCTGTGCAGGGGCCAGGGCCTGCTTAAGTGTTCCCTGTCCCATTGTTGTGTATATGTTAGGCTATTTAACATGTAACTACCTCCAGTTTGAACAGCTGATAACTGAGTTCATAGACTCAGAGCTGGAAGCAATGCATGGTTTATCTAGCTCAGTGGCATTCCTCTAGTAGGTTCTAACGTACAACTGAGTCACACCAATAGCATTGTGGCATTTTGGAAGGAAAGAACAAAAGAGAAAGATGTAGGGGAAGGAAGAGAAAGGACCAATCTGAACTGAGTACATGTAAATATAATATATAAGAATTGTTTTAACAGTATGTCCCTTGATGTTAGTTGGGGTTAAAGCTGAATCCCAAGTCTATAAAAGTTTAAGGTAGTTGAGCTAGTCCAGTCTTTTGCCATGAGGCAGGGTTTCCTAACTGTATTCTCAAGTAGATGCCTGTTTAATTTTTCTTTGAAAACTCTCCATGGAAAGAAATATCATCATCACTCTATGCAGATTATTTTGTTAGTGAAGTTCCTTTCCCTTACCACCACCTTGAATATTTAACCTGCGCTACAGCTCAAGATACATAGGCTTAATTATTGCAGGGACATCAGATGTTTCATTTCTGTTTGATATAATTTGTTTTTATGCCTAATAAAAGGGTTTGTGTTACAAAGTGGGTTTTCTGCTTCAGCTCCCAGTATGCTAATGAAAGTGGATTGGTGACACAGAATTTCTTATCAGATCTCAAATTTAAATGAATCAGTCTGTATTACAGGGCAAAATGCAAGTTGCTGCAAAAAACCAGCAAACAGAATAAAATAAGAAACAGGGATGTGGATCAAGTCTCTGACTCCAAATCTCAAGTCAAGTCCCAAAGTCTTTGACCCCAAGTCCCGAGTCTTTGGTTGTGAGTCCCTATCTATTTAATGGGGAAAATGGGTTTAAACCTGAATAAAATTTGACTTGTTGTAAAAGTCAAGTCCGAGTCGTCATTGACGTGACTTGAGTCCGACTCGAGCCTGGGTCAATAGACTCAAGCCTACATCACTGATAAGAAATGAATATAGAAAAAATCTGTAATGCTGCACATCTTAGGATTTCTTTGCCTACAGCTTTCTGTTGTTGTTGCCCTGGAAGACAAATGTACATTTTTTTAAAAAATATATAGTCAATTTCTACCTGTTCTACAGGGAGTGAGCATAGTTGAACGTCAGTATACTCAGGATCGTATACCTTCATGGACTGGAATAGGATTTGTAAGAGTTCCTGAAGGAGCGTACCTGGAATTCTACATAGACAATATTCCATACTCTATGGAGTATGATGTCCTCATCCGCTATGAACCACAGGTAATACAGGCTATGAACTACAGAATCCTGTAGATCCATGTTGCTCCCAGGTGGGGGATAACAATGTTTGTTCTTACAGTCAAGGTGATTAACAGTGCAATCCTATCCAATTTACACCACTGGTGCAGCGAGAACAGGAGGCCAAAGAACGGAAAGAGGATTCAAATCCCATTCAAAGGGGATTTAATCTCCCCTCCAAAGCCTCCCGCCCCGCTGGTTACTCCTGTGGTGTAAGTTGGATAGGACTGTTGCACTGTAAAGCCTGCTTATAGAGGTTCAGTTGGGATACTGACCTATTGTTTTAATATTGTATGAATGTTCTGGTGACTACTTAATAGCACATCGAATCTGAATAAATCCTTTGTGGTATATATCAGCAATAGCAGGAGCATTGTATCTACATTAAACATAATCTCTCAAGGGTTTTTTTTTTTTTTGTAATTAACAACGGAGAGATCAGGAAACATGTGCTACAATTGACCACTTGTGTAGTTCAAAGTTTTAAGGACAATGTATGTCATCTTGCAATGTCCAGAAACTTCAGTCCCTGAGTATTAGAACCTCCTTTGGATACCATGAGGGTTGGAAACTTATTTTCCTTTTCTCTCCAAAAAAGAAACCTGAGATTATTTTTCCTTTATCTGTGCAGACAACTAGCAGACCTTGTTTGTCCATTCTTAACAGTTACTTGTACTGGACAAAACCTGGTAACCAAGTACTGTAGATGGCAATAACCAGCAATAACCAGCATTACTACTTATACAGTCTTAGTTTCTGTATCAGACAAAAATTACACTGGTCAACACACTTTTTCTGGCATAAGGTATTCCAATGGTTTTAAGGTAATTTTGGGGTGCTGATTCCAAATCTGGCATCAGTTTTTATCTATCACATCAGGTTTTTGAGATATCAAATATTGCATTTGATAAAAGCAATGAAAAACAGCAAATTTACACTGGTCTACACATTTTTTTTTCCTGGCCTGGACTTTTGCAGCTGTTTTAGACTAATTTCAAGGTGTGGATTCCAAATCTGATCTCAGATTTGCTCTATCACATCTCGTTTTTATGCTATTGGTATACCCCATTTTCATGATGCCAAACCTGATGCCAGATTTGGAATCAGCACCCCAAAATTATCCTAAAACCATTGGAATACCTTATGCCAGAAAAAGTGTGTTGACCGGGTACCCTCTTATCACGGTCCAATTTTCGGAAGTACCCCCTGCTAATTAACTGCTAATTAATTGGATTAATCAATTAATTAATTAGGTAATTAATTGTTAAGTAAAAAAGTACTAACACAATTTTAAATGTGAAAAATGTTTTATTTAACTGTGTGTGTATGTGTGTGTGTGAGAGAGAGAGAGAGATGCAAGGATCCCTTTTTTCCCACCGTCACACTTTCCAAAATCAGCTCCTCCCTCCCCCACCCCACCAAAGTACATTTTCCAAAGTACAAAAATAAGCCCAAAACCAAAATCAGAGAGACAGAAGGGCTCCGAAAATAATTACAATTTAAAATCCATATTAATTAACACTTAATTAGCTGCTGATGGGGCAGATAAGGGGCAGGGCTTGGCATACCCCCAGCAAGCAGTCCGCATGTTGTAGCCATTGTTAGATCATGCCCTGCAGAAGGAAAATATTAAATAAATGTGGATATCTACATAAAATGATATTATAAACACACTATCCTAAAAATACAGCACCATATTTTAACACTAAAGCAGTCACTGACTCGCAACAACTTGCAATCATAAGTGACAAAGAGTTAATTTCGGGTAAAATAAATGAAAATGGGGTATGCCGATAGCATAAAAACGAGATGTGATAGAGCAAATCTGAGATCAGATTTGGAACCAGCACCCTGAAATTAGTCTCAAACAGCTGCAAAAGTCCAGGCCATAATTTTTTTTATTTTTATTTTTGTAGACCAGTGTTATTTAATATTCATCAGGAGCACTTTGAGTATTCAGCTGTAATGATATTCTAACGTGAACTAATTTTTCCAGTTACCAGATCAATGGGAGAAAGCTGTTATCTCTGTATTTCGTCCAGGGAAGATTATTACTAGTAGCAGATGTGGCAATACAGTTCCTGATGATGATAATCAGGAGGTATCATTATCTCCAGGTTCAAGGTGGGTATAACAGTAGAAGGATGCAATCAAGGAACAAAAAGGAGTTAGGAGACAGAGGGAGAAGGGAAGACTCAATTCCAGACAATCATTATTCTCATATGAACCAAACGTTTTTTGTTAGTATCTCACTGCTTCTTGTATATTTTTGTCTTCAAATTTCTTTCTTTTTCCTGCATGGATATTGTGTCATCCTGTTAATGCAGATATGCAGTCTTTCCGCACCCAATATGCTTTGAACAGGGATTGAATTACACTGTTCGGTTGGAACTGCCAGAGTACTCCTATAATACAGAGGTAGAAAATCCATACACGCTCATTGATTCAGTAAGTACATTTCAATGTCTTTTTTAATAAATGTTTTATTATCCATATATCAAAATGAGAAATATTAAAATCTGTGTGTGTGTGTGTGTGTGTGTGTGTGTGTGTACAGGCGCATGTACACAAAGCACATGTTAATTTCAACTGAATTGTTTACAGAAAAATATGCTCATGAAGCATGTGGAGATTGAGGACATGATCCAATCCCTCCCACGTGCCCAGCTTTTTGCACAGCCTGCATGCCAGCATCAAGGGATACCTCTCTGAGATACAGAAAGTCTTCAGATGTATATCCATAGGAGAGAGAGAGGAAAATCTTTCCTGCAGTGACCTCTGCTTGACAAACCTGTGTGTGCAGGAAGGGATGGATTTTCAAAAAAATCTGTATAGTGGGCCCTCGGTATCCATGGGGGTTTCGTTCCCAGAACCCCCGTGGATACTGAAATCAGGGGCCACTATAAAAACTTTTTTAAAAGAAAAAAAGGTTAAAATAGCATTTCTTACCTTTTCACTGGCAAACCGCTTCATTTGCAGGGCTTTAGCAAGGGAAATCATGCTCCAGAAGCCTCTTCCGGGTTGCACGATTCCCTCCTTTTGCCCAGACTTGCACCAGATTGCATTGCACAATGCATTCTGGTGTGATCCTGGGGAAGAGGGAGGAGTCGCATGACCCGGAAGAAGCTTCTGGAGCATGATTTCCTTTTCTAAAGCCCTGTAAATGGAGCAGTTTGCCAGCGAATAGGTAAGAGACACTATTTTTAACCTTCCCCTCCCTTTTAAAAGGTTTTTACGGTGGCCCCCATATCCGCGAGCATCCGCGTTCAGACAAATCTGCGGATGCTCAAATTACGGATATGGAGGGCCCATTGTAGTTGTTACTGAAATCTGCTGAAGATTGCACATGAGGGGGGATGTTTGGGAGCTGCCTCCAACATAGTGTGAGGAGTTGAGGTTAAGGACAAAAGCAAAATACTTGTCTGTTTTCTGTGCATCTAAACACTCTTGGAATTGCATTTTTAGAAGATGCTATACATATTAAATTCTGGAATAGGATTGCCTGAACAATATTGGGTGGTGCTACATTGTCTACAATATGGGCTGTAGATTTTAATACTGCATAGTATTATTAATAGTATTGTTTTAATATTATTAATTACATAGATAATAATACTGCCTTAATATCATTCCACAGCTTGTCCTTATGCCTTTTTGCAAATCGCTGGACATATTCACAGTTGGAGGTAGAGGTGATAATGTGATGACTAACAGTGCCTGGGACACCTTTCAAAGATACCGGTGCCTGGAGAATAGCAGGAGTGTTGTTAAAACACCTATGACTGATGTTTGCAGGAATATAATATTTAGCATCTCAGCTCTGTTGCATGAGACAGCATTATGTAAGTCAACAACCGATTTGAGGGAAGCTTTCCAAAAGTAGGGCTGGGAACAACTAGGAGGAAATCGTGGTGCCTTTCTGCAAATTTGAATGTGGCACGTTATTGTAACACATAGATATAATGCAGGGCATCTTAATAACGTACAGGAAGAAAGCTGTACAGGGAATGGGAGCAAGAAAAAGTTAAAAGTTATGGCGCGTTTAAAGTTCCAAATATCAATCAATTTGGAAAGTACATTACGATTTTACAGCTATAATACAAATATACCTGCTTAATCCTTAATTCCAGCTTCAGATCCCATGCCAAACATTATTTCCACTCTCACTAGCTTCTATCAAGGAGGCTCTGGAGCTAAAGGCATAGAATAATGCAGTATGCACCACCAGTATCAGTCCCATCAGGGCTGCACAAATTAGCCCTGTATTAACACAGAAGTACCTTGCACAGTTTTATTGAGTTTGCCCCTCCTCTCAAACTTGTTTCTTCCCCCTTTTAGCTTGCCAGTGTGACCCACAAGGCTCGTTAAGTTCCGTGTGTGACGCTAATGGAGGCCAGTGCCAGTGTCGGCCAAATGTTGTTGGAAGAAGATGTGACAAATGTGCTCCTGGCACTTTTGGATTTGGACCCAGTGGCTGCAAACGTATGTTGGTTGCTTTTTTTTCTGAACAGAATGGCAAATGTTACTGCTCTCTATCCCTGCTCAGCAAGTTTTTGAAAGTTCTTAAAATTTTGACCCTTATGGTGTGTTTATGCGCCATTAACAAATGGAGGGGGTCCAAAAAAAAATTACTCCAACTAATTGATCTGATTTTTTTTTCCTGTGGACGATAGAGAGATGAAACTTGTTCCCTGGACTTTTTCAAATTGTTAAGATCACCCCATTTTACACACCAGAAGGGCAAATGTTACTGTTTTAGGGCCAATGCACCATTTAATTAGGCGCATTCTGTGCCCTCCCCCACTGTACCTAAAAATGAAAGTTTGACATATTTTTAGGGTAAGAGCTACACTTTGTAATCCACTTTGATTAAAGCCCTTCAGCAGCAGGTAATTAGCTGTGGAACATAATAGTGCATAAATGAACCATTGGCTGATAGAGAGTGCAGCCTATTGGCCAATCATATTTCTCACTTTACATCATCTCCTCTTTACATCATCTCCATCATCTACTGGTTATTATTCACATAAAACTCTGTGGAACATAATGGTGTGTTTATGCACCTGAAACACAGGTAAAGTTTCAGGTTTGAGTCTTTAGCTTCAGTAGTTAGGTGCTTGGCAGCTGTATTGATACCTGATGGACAGATAAACTGAGCTCTTCAAGGTGCCTCAGGTTAAATTATCATGGAAGAGTCTCACTGAAACACAGGTAAACTTTCAAGGATTACTTTGAGTCATTATCTTCAGTCATTTGGTACTTGACACCTCTATTGTCACCTGATAGGTAAGATAGTTGGTTCTTCAGAGTTGCCTCAGGCTAAATTCCTTCCCAGGACAGCTGAAATGGCTCAGACTGAATGTGAAGCAAGGACATAGAGTGATGTTGGTTATTATAATAAGCATTTTAGCACCCTAAGATTACTAGCACCTCTCAACATCAGCACCTTGGACAGAATTGATTTTTTAATGAAGACATGTTTCCAGCTATTTACAGGGTAAATGAAATAGTTTTTTTGTTTGTGTTATTGAAGAGTTCTATCTTCAGCTTCAGAAGGTGTTGACAGGTGATTAGCTGGCTGTGTTCTCAGGCTGCAAGGCAAGTGCTGCAATCCTTTTGCAAGAGTTAGAAACATAGGGTTTTTTTTCTCCAGCTATTTACAGGGTATTCAAAGGTCAAGGTGGTACCCCTCCCCCTGAGGCCATGCTCTGCAAGATCTTGCAACAGCTAGAGCTGTGTGCTCAGAAACAGAAAGAAAAAAGTTGTTTTTTATTGAGATTTTCTTTGGATGCTCAGGTGAGGTCTGCTTCTGAGTATGATTTTGATAAGGAGCTATAGTGTCCCCCAAAGCCTGCAATTGCTTGTACTAATGGTGCACAAACGCACCATTGGGCTATAAGGTATATGGAATATTTCTGAATATTTTTTTTTCCTTCTGAAATCCTTGTAAAGGGACCAGAATGTTTTACATGGTTTCTACTCACTGTATTAGATGGGTTAAGATGATCTATACAGGGGTGGAGAACCTTTTTTCTGTCAAGGGCCATTTTAATTATTACAATATTGTTTGTGGGTCGGCTGTGAGGCTGGCCGCAATTGTTTGTTTGTTTGTTTTTTGCTGCAAGAAGCCGCACCCACAGCATATTTTTTTGGGCTTTTTTCGCCCCTCCCCCCCGCTCCCGTTCCCAGCAGCACCCCCAAGGCAGCAGCTGCTTCATTTGCAACCCCCCCCCAGGCCACTGAATGCACTTCGCAGTGGCCCGCGAAGAAACTGGGGTTGCCGCCGCATCAGCCTCCAGAGGCTCCGCGCTCACTCTCTGAGGCTGCCGGCGGCTCCGTGCGTCACCCCCACAGGCCGGGAGAGGGTCTGTGCGAAAACTCTGCCGAGGGCCTCGTCAGAAGGGTCCGAGGAGGACACGCCGAGGCCCTCTCCCGGCTTCCGGGGGTGACACGCGGAGCTGCCGGTGGCCTCGGAGGGTGAGCGCGGAGCCTCCGGAGGCCGATGTGGCGGGTCTTAAACGGCCCGCGGGCCGGACGTTCCCCACCCCTGGTCTATAAGAACAATCTCTTGTCCTTTATGTGCATTACAAATTTAGTGAGGTAAAAGCCACTCAGTTTTGAAATGTTTAAGTAACTTCAGGTTGTAGAATCATCACTGCATGAATATAAGGAATGTATCCAGTTTTCATTTTCTTCAAAATGTATTTGTCTGCTGTTTTTAGCTTGCAATTGTCATGCCCAAGCTTCTGTTAATGCCTTCTGCCACCCGGAGACTGGGCAGTGTCATTGTTTCCATGGAGTATATGGCCGTCAGTGTGACAGGTGCTTACCTGGTTACTGGGGATTTCCGAACTGCCAACCTTGCCAGTGCAATGGCCATGCAGACAGTTGTGATCCGTATAGTGGACAGTGCTTGGATTGTCGTGATCACACCTCTGGCAGCAACTGTGAAAGGTACTTCTTTTAACAACTGGTTTACGACGACATTTATTATATGAGAATGAAACAATGTTTATCATGCTGTCCTCTGAAATGCTCCCAGATTAGGGTGCCTTTGCGTGGGACATTTTGAATGTCAAATGCATTTATCTCCACAAGCCAATTTCACCACTGCTCAGTTCATACTAATTGCTGCTTATCTAATGGTAGTGAAACTTGGATTTGCATACACTGCAGTTCCCACCTGTAGTATTGTTTCCAGGTTGTGCAGTCTATTTTGACTGCCTAATTATTTGTACAGGAAGGGGCTGTTTTTCCTTGCAGAGATACTGGAGACTTCCAAACCATTAAGATTGTAGGCCAGAACAACTCTCATCTGCAGGAAGAAGATAAAGTAAGACTAGAATAGTAAGTGGGAGGGTTAACCCAGTATGGAATTTGTGCATACTGTTTGCCAACATTTTTTCCTCCCTCCAAGATTCTACTCTTTTAGTAAATTGTACAGTATAAGCAACTCTGAATACGTGTATTTGTATAACTTACAGCTAAATTTGAAATTGAGAGTGGTGTGATGAAAAAAATGAGGGCACTGTGTGATACACAGAAAGCACAATTCACAATTGTATACTTTACTGTATTCTGTAGAATTTCCATACATACCATTACACTGAATGTATCTATTGTGGACTATGGGGGAAGCTGGCTTTTGTTCTGAGCTAAATGGATCGGAGAAGGATTGCGAAGCTCAAAGCTAGCAAAAGGGAGCAAATGTTGGCTGGGTTTGTAGGTTTGTCTGTATTTGTATTACGGATTGGCTCATGGATTGGTATGTTACTCCTGGAGATAGCTGAAGTTTGGGATGGGGGAAAAGAGAACAATTCTTCGCAAGATATATGTTTTATCTGCCAAGACTATGACCAAAATTTACTCCATTTGCTTGATCTATTTTATTTATTATTATGCCGTGACCAAAATTTACTCCATTTGCTTGATTTATTTTCTTTACTTTATTATTTAAAAGTGTGTACCCCACCTTTCTCATAAGGTTTCAAGGTGACTTACAACAAGATATTAAAATAAGAAAAAACACAAATAATAGCAATGAAGAAGGAGAAATTTAGAGGCATAGGTCATTAAAATAGAATCAAAATCAAAACTGCACAATGGCACAAAGGCAAGTGATCTAGCATCAGATACAGATCTTATCAGGGATTTAGAGAATGGACTAGCTCCATGTTCAAAGAGGGTTTGTGCAGATGCTTAAAGACATTTTTTCCTACGAGTTCTATAGTTTAAATAAAACTATATTAGAACTATAATAGCAGTCCTCAAACTTACTGCTGCCGTGACCCACCTTGTCTTCTCGCTTTTGGCTCATGACCCACCTTTGGAAGCTGATCCCATGTCGCACCGGGCCGGGGATGACCTCCAGAGGCTTCAGCGGGGCTCAGAATGCCTCCTGATGTGACCGAAAGTCACATTCACAAAACCAGAAGTGAACCGGAATTCACTTCTGGAGGCATTCTGAGGCCCACGGAGGCCTCTAGAGGCTGTCCTAGAGCCGGACAGCCCGGAAATGTGTGGGAGTGGCTTCCGAAGGTGGGTCATGAGCCGGAAGTGGCCTCCACTTGTGTCTGGAGGGCTCCAGTTTGGAGCCAACCAGCCTCAAGGGCAGGCAGTGGGACCAACTGCATGATCCACCATACATTGGGCCGCAACCCACAGTTTGGGAAGTGCTTGTTTAAAGTATTGTAATTAGATTGCCTCACAAAAATATGATTCTAGAAAGCTTTCCAGGATGCACATTAACCTGTGAATTAAAATGTGTTTATATAACATAAAGAAAGAAGTTGGGTTTGTTTGGCTTTCCTGCAAACATCATAAAAGAGCCAAAGAAAATATCCATAAAATAGTATTATTCAGCCTGTGTTCGGGTAGTATTTGGAAAGCTGTGAAAAACGTACCTCACTTGTATGCAATTGTCTGCTACCTGTCCACTTTTGGATTTACAAATATGTGTGTGATATTCCTTAGGTGTGCTTAACAGACCTTTGCATTGTAAATTTAGATGCCTTGATGGTTACTATGGAGATCCTGTCCTAGGATCTGGGGATCACTGCCGACCTTGCCCTTGTCCGGATGGACCAGAAAGTGGACGTCAGTTTGCCAGTGGCTGTTATCAAGACCGTATTACACTGCAGGTGGTGTGCATCTGTGAGGCAGGGTATAAAGGTAATAAATCTTGTGAAATGAAGTGCATTTAAGTGTGTATGTGTGAACTTATTTTAGAATTATTACTTGGTTGGCTTAACAGTAGGGCTGCTTCTCAGAGTTGAAAGAGGAAAGGCGATTGCTTATCAAAGTCCTTGGCAGCTGTGTTGATCCTGTATAGCAGTGCTTCCCAGACTTACCGACTGTGCGACGCACTTACTGCCACAGATGTGGAGCTTAATACCCGGAAGTTATGGTGATGACATCAGCATGTCACCGCCATTACTTTCCGGTTAATGACAAAGAAACACCACTGAAAATTGTAGTAAGAGGCTCAGGGCAGGCAGGTGGGCTTTTCAGTCGATGAAAATGTTGCCCATGGAGCTCTGCCCAATGAGCCGAGCATCTGCAGAGGCGTCGTTGGGGTGGGTGGGCGGCAGGCCCCTGGGTGGGAGTGTCAAGCGGCGCGGGGTGCACTTGCCGCCGAATTCGGTGGTGGCGCAGCACAAAAGCGCACACCCCTGGTGGTTTTTCAACCACTTCTGGCGGGAGGATTGGCCCGCCCGCCATCTTGGGCTGCAAACGGCCTAAAAGTGGCCCCAAAAATGAAACTCAAAAATTCACAACTTGAGAAAAACGTCAAACTCCCCCTTTCCTCCCTTTTAAAAAAATCTTGAGGATCAAACTTACTGAAAAATGACTGAACCATAACAAACAAAATTCTGCATCCTCCCCACTGACGACATAGTGGATGGATTTGGAAGTAAGAAAGAGGTACATTAGCTAGAGGCAATGGGTATAATATTTGTAAACTGAGTGCAATTTAGATTGAAAAGCAAAAACAGCAGTAGTAAGAATAAGTTGTGCTTTATGCAGAAACTTGGAAACGATGGATCACATGTTAGAAAATCTGTACCTTTATTATCCTGATATCAGAGCAATTGCAACTAAATAGCTTTTGAAAGCTGTGACAAGGGTTAGATCTAAGCTGGTCACTCCTTTGAATTGAATGGTGCTCTGAACCAATTTAAGGAAGGTATTTCCCCCCCCCCCCAAAGTTTCTTTGTTTGTGGTGTTTTAGTTTCTGCCTTAGTAGAGTGCTCTTTTTTTTTTGCTGTACTTTCTCTTTTAGAGAATGGTTTACGTTTCAGTGAGTTTTAAGAGAGCATGATGTCTTCTTTCTTTGATTCGCTTGTTCAACAGGGAGCAGATGTGATGAATGTGCTTCTGGTTTCTTTGGAAATCCTGAAAATGTTGGTGGGATTTGCCAGCCCTGCCAATGCAACAACAACATTGACTTAACTGATCCAGAGGCCTGTGACAAGAAGACAGGATTGTGCCTGAAATGCTTATATCACACCGAGGGCAGTAACTGCCAACTGTGTAAACATGGGTATTATGGACGGGCTCTTCAGCAGGACTGTAGAAGTAAGTGGAGGAAGGTCTCTGACCTTTGCCAGCATCACTCCTAAGTGCTAGGGTGTTACTCGGTGCAGCAAATGCTGGGAATTCACAGATTGGGAGGAAGTGCTTCATTGGAGATCACTCAAACCTAGTTTGAATAGATCACTGCAGATGGTGAACCTTTCCAATTTAACCTAATACCAGAAACCTAATTACCTGAAGATAATAGGCGTGCAAAGGCAATGTTTTGAAATAATGGCACTTAAATGAAAAAGAACTCCTACCTAATCAGCTGGGAGAAAGAAGATGGCTAGGTCTTGCATATCCTCAAAAGATGAGGCTTCTTTGAGAGAGAAGGCTTTCTTGTAAGCATTCATTGTCTCCCTTTTGTCGAGAGAATAACCCTGACCATTTCCTGCTGTCCCTGAAACTTTGTGGATGGAAGAGGCCTTATCTTTTGTTTACAGAAACATTCCTACTGTGCCAAAGGGCAACAGGAGTGCATTACCAAAAATTTGGGGCAGGGGGTCTACTACAGTCAGTGAAAAATGACAGAGTTTTATGGCTCCTTAAAGATTAACATGTTTATTGTGGCAAAAGCTTTTGTGGTCTTGTGGTTGAAGTGATAATCTCACACCATGAATGTGAAATTATACATGTTAAGGAATGCTTATCCCAAAAATACATGTATGATGAACGTTGAATAGCTGTCTTGTCATTTCATTTTCTGTCATGAAGTGTGACTTGGAAACTACCGTATTGTCCTGAGTATAAGATGCACCTGATTATAGGACGCACCCTTAAAGTTTGGTGCTATTAAAAAAATGTAATTAAATCACTGGCATTAAATTGCAACAGCCTGATTATAAGACGCACCTTAATTAAATTAATTTAAACTTAATTAAATTAAGTTTAATTTAAAAACTTAAATTAGGAGAAAAAAGTGAGTCTTAGACCAATACGGTAATTCCACTCAATTCCTGGTTCTCAGTTGAAACGGGTTATGCTTGGTGGGCCTTTTTCTTCTTCAGTTAGGAGCACGTTTTGACTAAGTCTAATCTAGGTGAATGTTCCCTTGCATCACCATTTCATATCACTGCCCACTGAGGCTCTCCCCTTCCTAGGCGAGGATCTTTTCAAAATATTCAAGTGGCTTTAGTGAGAGAAATCGAAGTGTATTCTATTCCATTGCTGCTGCACTGAATGCTATAGTGGCTCCTTAAATTTCTGGATACGTTAGCATGTTTCTCACCCAAGTGTATTGCAGCAAAATTCAGCATGGCCTCTCTTTCCAGAGTGTGTCTGCAACTACTTGGGAACAGTACGTCAACACTGCAACAGCTCCGACGACTGCGAGTGTGAGAAAGAGACTGGTCAGTGCCAATGTCTTCCTAATGTAGTTGGACAAAACTGTGACCACTGTGCCCCAAACACCTGGAGGTTGGCCAGCGGGAGTGGGTGTGAACAATGCGATTGTGATGTTGAACGTTCCTTCGGTTCATCTTGTAATGAGGTAAGAAGTGCCCAAGGCGCTCTCAGTACTATAGACCAATCAGGTCTATAGCTTTAGCTGTCTGCTCCCTTTCCCCAGGTCCTGTCCAAGCCAAAGGAGTGCTCAAAATAGTGCCCATATTTCTCCCCCCCCCCTTTTTTTGTGCTTATAAATGGATGGCAATAAGAGTCCGACCAATTTGCATGGGAATTTCCCTCAGGTCATTGTCGGTAGTGACCCCTTGGGGGTTTGCTTTAGACTCTTCTGGTGAGGGCAGTCCACAATGTTGATACCCCAATTGAGAAGGGTGGATAAACTCACCAACCTGGTACTCACCCAGCACACCTCAGTCAACAGGGAAACCTGGAGCAGTATCTGTGGTGTTTCTGGAGTGTACAGAAAGAAACACATGTGTGTGGGTTGCTTCCTTCCTCTTAGATGGAAGAGTTTTCTGTTTTGGAATTTGGGTAATATTCAAGGTGCTTTTTGTCTCTATTGATGTATCTCCTTTACTGAGTCTTCTCAAGTATTCATAGGCCATGAAGTGATGATAATGGAGGATGTTATATTGGTGAGGTTTATTTCAATATATTTGCATTAATTATGTAATATGTACAGTTGTGATCTCTTTGAAAGAATGATGCCAAAGGTCACACTCAGTCTGCCTGTTCTTCTGGGGCAGCTCAAGCCCCCACCATGCCTGGGGTGCACCCCTCCCTCTCCTCTTCCCACTCACTCTCCAAACCTGGCAGAGCCTGGGGAGCAAGCAGGAAGAAGCGTGTGGAGAATAGAGTGAGCTGGCCTAGAGCATCACCACTCTATTCTCCATGCACTTCCTCTTCCCGCTCATTCCTGCTCTGTCTATGCCAGCCTGGGAAGCAAGTGGAAAAAGAAGCAGCGGCCGCTATTTTTGGCTCTTGACCCGACTGTTGACCTGGAGGCTGGTTCTTGGACTGAGTTGAGAACAGTCAGCTGACTGGTGGCGAGTAGATGCAGGCAGCATGCAGCACACCTCCCACCTGAGGTGGCTGTTTCACTTCACCTCATGGATGGGCTGCCCCTGATGTTCTTCACCTTGAGTTAGAAATTATGTTTATATGACTATAGCATAAAATAGGAATAGCAGTATCATTTAGTCAACTCTAGTCACCCAAGGTCACCCAGCCAGGATGGTGTAGTGGTTTGGGAGTCGGACTTAGACCTGGAAGATCCAGGTTCGAATCCCCGCTCAAACACGAAGCTTCCTGTGTGACCTTGGGCCAGTCACTTTCTCTCAGCCCCACCTACCTCACAGGGTTGTTGTGAGGACAAAAAGGAGGGGAGGAAATATGTACACCACTCTGAGCTCCTTGGAGGAAGGGCGGTATAAAAATGTGAAAAATAAATAAATAAAATAGTTGTAGCACGTCTATGAAAATTACAGAGACAGCTCCATGCTATAGAAGGGAAAGCATGTATATGGAGACCAAGGTTGCTTTTAAAGCAATTATTAGTATTAGTTAGGCTGACCATATCCCAAAAGGGACAGGGTGCCTATGCCTTTATCCATTGTAAGAAGAGGGAATTTGGGCAGGTGTAGCTTGTTGCACCCTTCCATGATGAGCTGCACCTGCCCAAATTCCAATGGTTAAAGGTATAGGCACCCTGTCCCTTTTGGGATATGGTCAGCCTAGTACTAGTATTATTAAGTATTTTTATATACTGCTTTTCAACAACAAAAAAGTTCACAAAGCGGTTTACAGAGAAAATCAAATAATTAAATGGTTCCCTGTCCCAAAAGGGCTCACAATCTAAAAAGATGCAGAAGGAACACCAGCAAATAGCCACTAGAAAAGGCTCTGTGCTGGGGTGAAAAGGGACAGTTACTCTCCCCCTGCTAAATATAAGAGGAGAACCACTTGAAAAAGTGCTTCATTGCCCAGTTAGCAGGGATGGTAACTGAATTGGTAAATCGTGGCCTAGTGACATTATCTGCACTTTAGTTTGTTAATACTGTACAGTGCATCGGCCAGCCTGATATAATGACCCAAGCAAGTTTTTGTCATAGAATCTTTTTGTGAAAGGCTTTTTCATCAGCTGATTTTGTTGCATTACTCTGAATTAACAGTTTACTGGACAGTGCCAGTGCATGCCAGGGTTTGGAGGACGCACATGCAATGAATGCCAGGAGTTTTTCTGGGGTGATCCCAGTGTCGACTGCCAAGGTGAGCCCATTTCTTCCATTACTCAATATGCAAGGGGGGGCACCCTTTTGGAGGCTCACTTCCAAATGCCACATCTTTATATGGTTCCAATATGGTCACTTCTGCTGCTGCTGGGAGTCCATTTCACTGCTGCCAGCTTGTTTTATGCTTGTGCCTATGGGAAGGAACAAAGCAGCATTCATATTAGCTCCCTCATACACAGCTGAGTCCCAAAGAATTAGAGAGAACAAGATTCTACAGTGCATTCATGAACCTTGCTCTTAATGTTGCAATATTTGAAACTATATAGTACATACAAAGAAGCTCACTGATTTTTGCTGGCTTTCTCAAATACTAAAACGTGATGCTAAATTTAATTCTAGTCATCTGGTTACAAAGTAAATCTGTGCAACTTTGTAACAGAAATTCTAGCCTTAAATTAGATATAAAACATTTTTTGTGTTTTCTTGATTTTAGTACTTGTTTTTATCATATCGTCAATGGAAATAACACAGAGTATATTTTCAGTTTTTTTAAAAATGTGCATTTTAATGAGGAGTTTTCTTTTGTCACACAAAGGTTTTTTTAAAAACATTTTTAAAATACCTGTAGATGTAGGTTTGTATCCAAAGAAAGTTGGTCATGACTAAGTAGCATAAAAATCAATGAGACAAATTGGTCCTGTGACAAAATCAAGTCCTGTGACGTTGAGTGGGACTTCGTCTTGACTGACTTTCTTTGGATACAATCCATTACAGAAATATATTTTAAAAGATTAGACTTCAATGACAAAACTCCAACCCAACCAGGGTGATGCCAGTTACCCAACGGCAGACAAAATAAAATATTTAACTCTTCCAAAATTATGCGTGTAACTGTTGCATCATGTAAGACATTTAGTGTATACTCACATACACTGTAATGTGTGAACCTTGCATGTGTTTTGTTTTCCTATATTTACATATGTTTGGAAGCTGATGCATACAAATGGGTAGGGAAAATGCAATTGCTGACATGTCCCAAACTAATATAGACTTAAGACTTGAGCAAAAGTAACCAGTCTTGATTGATTTAATTGTTTAGAAAGCCGACTTAACTATTCCAGTTTTTAATTGTAAACATGCCTGATCAACATGGAATGGCTTCAAATTCTGTTCAGAACAAACTTGTAGCTGAAGTATGTGCGTTTTTAAATAAGGTTGCAGAATGGCTTGGTGTGTGTTAGATTAGATTAGAACAAGATTATGTTTCCATTTGGAGTGGGGGTGCAGGTGAATGGGGAAAATAATGCATTTTGGGTGTCATTTGCCTCTATAATTGACGTACATCTGACCTATTTCTTAAATAAATATAGACAACTGTCTTGAAAATCCCTCATTTTCACCTATTTTTTGACTATTTTTTACCTTTTACACTTACCTCAGACTGAATACTATTTGTTTAGTGGCATGAGCTGCTCAGTGTGGAAACAAAACACTGGGGCACATTTTGACTTCCTGAGATTTTTAATTTTCAGTAACAACCAAACATAAACACATTTTCTTCATTGTGATGCATTGTGACATGGAAAAGTTCTGGTATCTCCTCAAAGTTTCAGAAAGCAAAATAGCTCTTGGACAGAGATTCCAGGATTAGGGTGTGTGGCTTGTGAGCCCTGCATAGTGTCCTATGTCAGCGGTTCTCAAAGTTCTCCCCGCGAGGACTTTGAGTTGTCTGCAGGGGCGGGCCAACAGCAACCGCTGCCACCAATACCGCCCCCGCTGTACTTACCGGGGCTTGGGGGGGGGGCTTCGAGGAGGCCTGCGTGACCTTCTGCAGGCCTCCCCCAATCTTCGGATCGCTGTTTTGCAGCGATCTTCGGGTGCTTCCAGTTTTCAGTTTTGTGGGTGATTCTGCACGAGAGGCAGCGTTATGCTTGCAACTTGCACATCTTATTTATTACATTTATGTCCTGCCTTTTTTGGCATACCTGGAATTCCCAAGAGATCATCCATCCAGACACTGGTCAGGCCTAGATCTGCTTAGCTTCAGTTTCCACAGGGTGGCTCTATCATGTGCCCTCATCAGACCATTTCTTTGAATTTTCCATCACTGGAAGCTGGCAGTGAATCTGGGGTCAGTGGAGTAGAACTCCTAAGCAAACAGAGTCAGCCTCTTTAAGGATGCCACTTAGCGAGTTAGCAATTGTAATTTATATGATTGATTTGAATATGAGCAATTATTTCTCCCACCATACCCTGTTTCTAGGCTTTATGGCATCCTTCTTGCTCAGAGGGCAAAGTTCTTGTCGTTTATTTCAGGGCTTCATGCTGAGAATTCTTCTGTGTTCTCCTCTATATGATAACGTATGTGGGTAATTTTTTGACATCTGGGCATTCAGATTTTTAGATTAGTCTGAAAAGTCAGACTGCATCTACAGTTTGATACTAACAAGCTAGCATTCTCCCTTCAGCTTTTCTCCTCCATCTTTTTAAAAACAAATGAGATTGGTGAGGAGAAGGAGACACTACCAATTTATGGGGAAATGGAAAGCTTTCTTATGGATTCATATTCAGTTGTTAGCACTGGTGTTGCTGGAGGTGGGGCAGAAAGCTAAGTTCTGCAGCTTTCCGCCCCGCCGTTACTCTCTGGCACGAGGCGCCCCGACCCCTCGTCATAGGAGCCCGTCAGCGGGGCGCCTCGTACCGGAGAGTAGGTGGGGCGGAAAGCTGCAGAACGTAGCTTTCCGCCCCACCTCCAGCGACGCCAGTGGTTGTTAGTGAAACTTTCTCCCCTCTGAACATTTTCTAAGGAACGTTCATTAGAGAGTTGTTTCCTAAAATTAAAGTACTGCCAATTTTGGGGGGGAGGAGGGGATTCAAAATCTGCTCTCAGCTGTATATGTTCAACCAAATCCTTCTTTAATGTGTGTATTGGAAGGAAGAGCCTCTTGTGTCTAGAAACTGCATACAGAAATGGATACATAAAAAGCATAAATAAACTCCCCTTTTTTTGGCATCAAGCAGAGAAGGGATTAGTAGTTTCACAGAACAAAGTTGTGTCTAATGAATCATCCTGGAAACGGCTAAGAATTGTACAGCTGTAAGAATAACTGACTTTGTTGTCAGTGTCTACATCCTGCTGAATCCCCCAGATTTCCTCGTCTCCCTGGAAGAACATGTCTAATGAGTCAGTGTGAAGAGACTTGGAACAGCACAATCTTACACATGTCTGCTCAGAAGTAAGTCCCCTTGTGTTCAATGGGGCTTGCTCCCAGGACAGTGTGTTTAGGGTTGCAGCCTGATTTAGGTAGTTCACATTAAAATTGGGCATATTGCCAAAGAATTCTGGAGTATTAACTTAAATTGAAATAAGAGCAGATGTACACATTAAAAAAAATCTCAAGAACAGGAAGAACTGATCTGAGCATCCAGATCTGCATCCTGTGTGTGTGTGTGTGTGTGTGTGTGTGTGTGTGTGTGTGTGTGTGTGATTTGAGTTGCTTCACATGTAACTTTGTCACATTAACCATAGTTTGGACAATCAGGAACAAGTCTTGTGCTTGTGTGTTCCCTCTCCCTTCCTCATCCTGACACACATGCAGTGTCGGTTACTTTCTGATTCATGGCAAAGACACTTCTTATTGTTTGCACCTATCCAATACAGAAAGCATCCCCAACAGACCCTCAATCCCAACTTCTTTTTTAAAAAGTTAAAATCACAACCTCTGAGTCTAGATAACGGTTTTTTTGAATGCTCTTATAGTTATCTATTCCTAACAATATTAGACTCTAAAGGTAGAAATAGTACAGTTTTACATTGCTTTTCAGTATCCTCTCCTCTCTGCCCAGTTGGCAATGCTTAACCATTTAATGGTTTTTCATGATTTATCACTGAAGACGACTACTGTTTTTATCAAAGTAATTGTTTAAAAAAAGTGCACCAGCAAAAACCAGCAGCGGGAATGGAAAAGGTTAAGCGTTAAATTATAAATGTTTTCCCAGATAAATTACAAGAAATACCAGCTTGGAAAAGGTTTAGAACTTTTTAATGTTTTATTTATTGCAGGTTTGCTGTTGGCTGACTTCTAAAGTGTTAAACAACAATTCACTCTTAGCAATTCTCCCTTGTAATGTATTTTTTTCCATTGCAAAAACTCGGACTGAAATATTTGCCATTCACTCCCACTGCTTCTTTCATGTATGCTCAGTTTATCTAAAATTCATTGCTTGTGAGTGAGCCTGAGATCAGAGGAGACCAAATCCACACATACTTGAGTTTTAGCTTTATATAAACACAGTTAGCATTGATTCCATTAAATTGCTGGCCCAATGATTAACAGCACCTTGTTTATCTCTCTGTTTGCACCAAAGTGGATAATAAAACTCCAGTAAACTTGATATTGCACTATGCGTGAATAGACTTCCAGAGTAGAAGTATCATTTCTTCATGTATCTTTGCACCTTGATTATGGCACACACTTTGTTGTTGTTGTTCAGTCGTGAAGTCATGTCCGACCCTTCGTGATCCCATGAACCATATCCCGCCAGGCCTTCCTGTCCTCCACTATCTTCCTGAGTTCGCTCATTTTCATGTTCGTTGCATCGGTGATGCTGTCTAACCATCTCATCCTTTGCCTTCCCCTTCTCCTTTTGCCTTCAATCTTTCCCAGCATCAGAGTCTTCTCCAGAGAGTTCTCTCTTTGCATTAGGTGGCCAAAATATTTGAGCTTCAGCCTCAGTACCTGTCCTTCCAGGGAACAGTCAAGGTTGATTTCATTTAGGATTGACTGGTTTGATCTCCTAGCAGTCCAAGGGACTCTCAGGAGTCTTCTCCAGCACACACTTTACTTTATTATAAATAGAGCATTAGCCTGTGCTGGTCCCTATCTATTGCCCACAAAAACCAGAGTGACTGGTTTCCTGGGATCAGTTAAAGTGTCTCCCTAGAGAAGATGCCTACATTTCCCTGAGACATTGCAATAGGCATCTGTGTTTGCGCTATGTTTTTGGTTTTGCACTAAAGTTTTATTTTACACTAAAATGTATGTCACTAACGCAAATTCTGTCATCTGAATCAATGTAAATTAAATGAATGTGCATGTATTTGCACAGTTGCGTAGCTAAGCCGGGGCCAGGGGGTACAGGGCCCCAAGTGCCGCCCGCAGTCTTCTCGTGAGGAGCAGCCATGGCTGCTGCATTCACAGCTGCGGCCACAATGGCTGCGGCAGCCATTCCAGTCAATTTCACGGTTGGACATGCACCCTCCCACCCGCCATCCCTGTAAGGCTCCAAATGAAGCCTTTCCGGAAGCAACATAGCAACACGGGGCGGGGTGATGACATTGAAATGCATCATCACCCTGCCCACAGCCCTCCGTCAGCAACACCACTGCATTTGCATAACGTCTGCTACTCATGGGGAATGTTTAAAAAAATTCCCTACTCCCTGACTGCTAGGAAACCTCATCTATAAGCTTAGCTTTTAAAAGAAAAAATGAAAGCAGATTCTTGGAAATCTGATTCTTCCATTACTAGGTTCTGCACTTACCTGAGAGCCTCAATGCAGTATAGCCCCAATCCAAAGGAAGTGAGTTGCATTTAAATCCCAGTGGAATTAATGGGACCTAGTCATGACTAAATTTCCCCATTGGTTTTAATGGCTCTTAAATACAGTACTGTTAATTTTCTCTGGACTGGAGCCAATGCATGTTTTCATTTACAGAATGGGCAAGCTTGATTAGCTTCTCCTAATCATTAGACACAAGCTTTCAAAGCAAGCAATTTTCTACCTAATAATCTGTGGATCATTCTGTATTTTGTGACTCCCCCTTCCTATCCAAATAGAAAATAATCAACATTGCAAGAGGTGTTGATAAGCATTGCTGGCCAAACATCTAAATCCATGCAGGATGAAAATAAAGCTTTTCCTTGGTAGTTTAGTGGTCCAGTACACATTTTAATATTCTCAATCTGCAACTATGGGTCTCTTTATCTTGGGAATGTCCTATGAGCTTCCATGGTTCCTCCTTTCCCTTTCATTGACCCTCTCGTGTCCAGGGTCACTGTGTCCAGGGTTTGCTGTGAATTCTTGCACATGAATTTCCCCATTCATTCCATAGTTTCCTTTAGCCAGAGTTTAACGTTATGTCCGTGCCTCTGCTAACTATGGGTAAAGCAAATCAGGATTGCCTCAGAACCATGATTCACAAGCTGTGATTTCAGGCAATCCTGGTTAATCGCAGTTACTGCTGATGTGGACATAACATACTAAACTATGGTTTCACTAAAGCATGGAAGAAAGGAATTCATGGGAAAATGCAAGCAATCACACAAGCAGGAATGCATAAGGTTGCAGGAATTTCCTAATCTCCAGACTAGTGTAGAGATCAAGAGTGTTAAGTCAGCACCAGATCATTATCTTGTATTTAAAGTACAAAGTCACAACTTGAATAAAAGTTTATTATCCACTCTAAAAACCTTGACTGCATTTTTACTCAAAAATACAAAAATGTCAGTGTAAGTACTGTCTTGTGATACAAATATCACATCAATTCAACGAGAACATCAACATCTCTATAATTTAGAGACACTCTATATCTATTTATCTCTATAATTTAGACTCAAAACTCTCTAATTTACCACAATACCAATATAACAAATGTTAACAATAATAAACAATGGACAAAACTAGCAAAAAGTAAAAGGAGATTGTATAGACGCAAAACACGTATAGTATTCATCTCTGTTTTAGCCACAGAAGCAATATACGAAGCATTGGCTCACCATTCATGCATTCTTATTCCGCCATTTGGTTGCAATTAATATAAGTTTCCCATGTGCCCTGTTTTCAGACCTGACACCTTTTATATATCCTAGCAGCATTCTCAAAGGTATTGCCTAAAGGGAATATACTATTATTTCTGATATAACAGCTGTCACATCATTCCAAAATTTACTAATTTTTTCCAAGTCCCACTAGAAGGCTTAAAGTTTGCATTTGATCTTGTACATTTCTAACAACCTTCCTTCAGGGCTGCTCCTGAAGACGGTCCCGAAGTTGCAGCTAGTGCAGAACACGGTGACCTGTGTGGTCTTGATGGTTTGGTTCAGTTGAGCCACTGCTCCGGTGGCTATGCTGGCTGCCCATTCGTTTCCGGGCCCAATTCAAGCTGCTGGTACTTTAAAGCCCTATACAGCCTGGGACTGCCTACTCCCATATAATCCAGCCTATTCTCTTAGGTCAGGGGCGGGGAACCTTTTCCCTGGCGAGGGCCGTTTTAAATATTAGAAATTTGCTTGAGGGCCGGCCGTAAGGCCGCTTGCCATTTTTATTTATTTAATTAATTTTTGCTCCCGCCCCCTATCGGCCTCCGGAGGCTCCGCGCTCACTGTCCGAAGCTGCCGCCGGGTCCGCGTGTCACCTCCGGCGTACCATGCCGATGAGGGCAAGAGCTTGCCCTCATCGGCGTGGTACGCATGTGTGAAATGGCCAACGGCCTGGTGAGAAGGGGTCGAGGCGGCGGCCGGGCAGGACATGCAAAGGCCCTCTCCCGGCCTCCGGAAGTGACGCGTGGACCCGGCGGAGCCTCCAGGGGCCGGTTGGGCGGCCTCCTGGCAATCTCTCCAGGGGCCGGACCGAATGGCCTCGGGGGCCTGATCCGGCCCTGGGGCCGGAGGTTCCCCACCGCTGTCTTAGGTCATTGGAGAAAGCCCTGTTGCAAGTTTCACTGCTAGTAGACATTAAGGGCACAGCGACAATGAACAGGGCCGTCTCAGTTGGGCACCAGTTTTATGGAATTAATTACCAGAAAGTTTAAAATCTACCCCTGCAGTAGAGAGTTTTCAGTGAGGCCTAAAAACATGTTTAGTTACGTTAGCGTTTGGGGTTGGGTAAGGGTGCAATATCCCTGATTGCCTGGCTGCCTTCCTTCTCATCTTCCTCTTTTTTTCCATCCTATGGTAGCCAATCAGCATTTGCTGCTACTGTGTCATACTGTCCTTTCCTTATACTATAAGCTTCTTCCTTCTCTTCCTCACTTCTTCCTTCTCTTTCCACCTTTCAAAATTGAGTGCATGCTGTTGCCATGCCACTCTTTGCCCCTATACTAGGCTAATTGGAAGGGGAGGAGGGGCAAAGAGTGGCATGGCAACAGCATGCACTCAATTTTGAAAGGTGGAAAGAGAAGGAAGAAGCGAGGCATGGGGAAAGTGAAGAGAAAGTGATGCGGCAAGGGAAAGCGAGCAACTGGGTGGGAGAGTGAGGGAGATTGGTGGCTTGGCCAAAGCAAACCTCCCACCCCCACCCCAAATGTCCAGTAAAATGTACCTCATCTAGTTCAGACGGGACAGGCCTGAGTCTCCAAACAAAATGGCAGTAGTAGCACAGCTGCAGCCCACCTCAGATCACAATCCTGTTCCGAGTCCTGACCCATGTGTTAAAAATGTTTGTTCTACATAGTGCAATTATAAACATTTATATTGTATGGAACTCCTAGTGTTTTGTAATAAGATTCCTTAAAATAAGGGTCATCTAGCAATGCTATCTGCCATGTGCTGTACATTAAATTATTATTGTGAAATGTACCGTATTGTCCCGAGTATAAGACGCACCTGATTATAAGATGCACTCTTAAAGTTTGGTGCTATTAAAAAAATTTAATTAAATCACTGGCATTATTGCAACAGCCTGATTATAAGACGCACCCCTAGTCTTATACTCAGACCAATACGGTATTAGAATTGGCTTCTTGAAGCTTGCTAGGAGGATTGTTTACTCCAGGGATCCAGATGTGTTACCCAGGAATTTTTCCCCTGAAGATATTTTTGCATTCCTAGGTGCCACGTGTGATTTGTTCTAATCTAGTACTGGATGATCCAGCATCATTTATGATGATCCAGCATCAAGACAGCATGGATATTCTCCAAGTATGTGCTGTCCTAGTTTAATTATCTGCAAAAAAAAAACAATTTGCAGAAGAACGTAGGATTACTTCCCTGCATTGATTCCGGTCAGCAAAAAAACTTCCCTCATGGGGAAACCAGGACTTCTGCATTGTAGCAAGGTGTTGAAGTAAGCATAGACAGTACAGAAGTGTGGAAGTTAGATAAGAAATAGGACTGCACTTAATTCAGTGCTACTTAAAATAGGTTTATGTGACAGATTTTGACAAGGTAATGTTACCGTAAAGCTCCATAAGGACACTGGAACATATGCGGAGTTCTAAACCTTTCTGATTGGCTATCCTGACAGCTGTATTTTAATATATTTTTTAAAAAAGTTAAGAATGAGTTAAGTCTTGCAGTTTTTAAGTCTACAATAGTTACTTTTTTTCTTATGAAGGCAACCCCATATGGAGAACATAATAGTTAGCCACAACAAATGCAACATTAAGGTTCAGCAGCTGAATTTCACATGGTCCTGTATTTATTTTAGTATGCGTGGGCTTATGTTTAAGAGGAGGCAACCACAGAAGAATCGTATAGTGACTCTGTCTTTCATTTCCCAGCTCATCTTTAGCCCTGTAGCCCTTGTACGTGCAAATACAGTACAACTTCCAGGATATTCAGCCAGACCGATTCTGAGCTCTGAGGGTCCCTCAAGGCACACACGGCCTGTCTTTATTAATGCTTTGAATGGGAAGGCCTTGAAGTATGTAGGAACTCAATATTGAAAATCTTATTCATTTAAGGAGCCTCTGCGTTAATGATTAAATAGGGTAAATACCTATCAGAATAGGGTAAATACCTATCATGTAGAAAAACTGAGCTGCCAGGTTCCCACTATCACAGTGGAAACTAAACTTTATACTTTTGCCAGGGACTCTCAATCAAGTTACACTACAGGTCTGGCAACTATTCACTGCAGATTAGATTCTTTTCCGGTGGGAACAGTAATTTAGAGAATAGTGTAGATGTTGAAAATGCTGGGAGGTCACAGCTGTACTATTTATTATATAAAAAGTAACTTCATTTTTGGAGATCTAGGAAATGTGCCAGTTACAGTGCAACAGTATCAAAGATAAAAAGCCTGTTCTACCTACACCCAGAAACATCTGTTCTTCTCCCCAACTGAGGCCTGCTGATAACATTAATCACTGCTTTTGCTGTTTGTTTTGGTGCTTGGGATAGTATGGATTTGAGCATGGGGAAACCCAGGTTAAAATCCTTGCTCTCTGCTGTCTCTTGGCCTAGCCTGCCTCACAGGCTGGCTGCCTTGAGCTCCCTGAAGGAAGGACTTGTTACAAAGAAATAAGAGAGATCACTTTCTAACTAGACATTAAACATTTAATCATAGTGCTCAAAAGCCTATTAAACACATAACTGTTTCTAAGGGCCCAATGCAGGGATGTGGATCAAGTTTCTGACTCCAAGTCTCGAGTCAAGTCCCAAGTCTTTGCCTCCAAGTCCCAAGTCTTTGGTTGCAAGTTGCAAGTCTCTATCTATTTAATGGGGAAAACAGGTTTAAACCTGAATAAAATTCGACTTGTCATAAAAGGCTTCAAGTCTCGAGTCTTTTACAATTGCCAAGTCAAGTCCAAGTCAAGTCAATGATGCGAGTTCGAGCCAATAGACTCAAGTCTACATCACTGACCCAATCCTATCCTTCCCCCTCCCCTGCCGATACAGCCACGCCAAAAAGGCTTGCGCTGCATCCTGCTTGGGGGGGGGCAGATTGGGAGGCTTGGGAGAGGTAAGGGAAAATATATTCGGTTGCCAATGGGTTGCCAATGACTTTTGGTAAGGGAAGGGGTGGTGGAAAAAGCACTTTTGCGCCGCAGCGGTGCCACAAAAAAAAGGTTCATTTTTTGCGGTGCCACCTTCAGCAGCGCGGAGTGAGGGGGGTGTAGGCCCGGTGTGTGTGTGTGTGTGTGTGTGTGTGTGTGTGTGTGTGCAAAACAGTCAGTGAGACCCCACCCTAAAAAGGTCTAGCTACACCTCTGCCAGATGCATCCTTCCTGGCTGGCTGGCAAGACGAGCCAGCTCCAAGTCCAAGAAAAAGGGTTGTGCTGGGAGGCAGGGAGGGGGATATCTTGCCCATTAGCTGTTTGGCTTTAGATAAGGGCTTTAGCCTAAACTTCAAAGCTGTTATCTAGCGCCAAACAGCTGATGAGCTGGGGATTTTAAAAGATGGCACCTTTTTAAATTCTTTGCTCTCTTTTACTGGGGACCTCAGTCGTATATACGAATCAGATCGTGTTAAGCGATCCGTTGTTAAGCAGGGGGCACCTGTAGTTGCCAAAAATGCCAACCCCACTGCACACCCCCTACTTGTTCGAAAATGTGATAAACAAATTAAATTATTTAACCCAGACCGCAACATTTCTATCCACTAATTAAAGCTTTTGGACATTTGTGAGTGTTGTATACTGCTGGCTGGGGAAGGCATTCTGGAGCTTTATCAGCAGGCAGGCAACATGATATAGGTTGCTTTAGTTTAAACAATTCTCAGGGATCTGGGCAATGTGAGCCCATCCTGGGCACTGGTAAGGGAAATGCTGTTGGCTAGGGTCAGGCTGTTCTGTTGTAAATTGGAAAACAGGCATTGGGGTATGTAGCTTAATTTAAATGCTTTTCTCTATTTTTTAAATATATTTTAGAGATTTTGGTTTTTTGAGGCAATGAATTGAGTCCTGAGATTTCATGCCAAGACATATCATAGTAATTAAGTCTTGTCGGTTCAGTATTTCCCTAATTTGGCCTATACAGTAAATAAGTAATAATTCACTAATGTGTTTTGCTTACTGTGATCTTTTCAGAGATGCCTCAGAATTGTACACATGTGAGGGAAAATTCTGGTGCCTTTTGAAGAAAAGATAAACAAATAGCAATGCCTTGCCCATTAATTTTCCTAGGATCAGGATTGTGTGCTCACTCTCAAAATAAATCTGGTAACTTGATATGCTGAAGTGGACTGAATGTGTCATCTGATATAATCTTGGGATCTTCAAGAGAAGGCAACCCCAAATGGGTGGCTTCTGTTTTTGTTACACCCATGTAAGGAATCTGAATAATTAGCTATTATCCTGAGCGCCTCATTCCCTGAAATGGTAGTTGCTGGTGGAAAGAGTTAAGTGTCTCCTTTTCGCCCCCCACCTTCAAAGAGGAATGAATTGCCTGAGGGGGGTTACGTTCCATAGCAATTCACTGTGGGAATGCTGAAATTGCTTTGATGGAAAGAAAACCCCTTGTGTTAGAGTCTAATGCTGAGAACAAAAAGGCCATTTTGTTTAAATTGTACAACATAAATTGAGCAAGAGGCAGCACATTTTTTTGTATTCTTCTCTGTATTGAAGTAATTCTCTACAAGAGAGCCGGTTTTGTTTATGGTAACTATTCCTTCAATGGCCTTTTAGAAATCTGACTAAGAAATGTGAATACATTTTAAATAGCTGCACATACAAAAGTTTTGAAGTCTTGCATTGTTCTTCCTGTGTATTCCCTCCCCCTTTCCCATTATGTCATATTTTGGGGGAAAGCTTGAATATTGTAGGAAGAAACCTCTATGCTAGGCTGTAACTCTAAAAGAGAATCTAGAATAGATAATACCCAGCAGGACTCCTGATGAATTTATGGGTAGTTTATACTTGTTACATTTATGAGATCTTCCTGAAAGATGTGATTGTTCTCTACAGGCGTTTAATCTGTTGGGTGTCAAAATCTGTCGTTTTGAATGTTGACAGCGTGGGCCCTTGATCTGTTCTGGGTGCCATTTCACTGGGATGGTACATACAGCCATGAAAGAAGGGACTTCCCCATTTGTCTCGGTGCTTGTCAAAACAAAACTTTTCTTCAACACTGGAAGCTTCTAATTTTTGTTGTCTTCCATGACTGTTTGGGGGAGAGTATTGTAAAGTGCCAATTCCTGGTGATTTTAAATTCTGTTTTTGTTCCACAGATTGTATGCAAGTCAGAGAGAATTTTGCTGTTGTCCTGAACGGGATGTGGATTGCATCCATACTTTAGAGCAGGGGTGGGCGGATTTTAGGCTTCTAGGAGCTACCTTTTGTGTGTCAGAGCCCTAGCAGCTACCAAGAGCCATTGGGAGGTTTGGGGAGGCAGAACCAATTGCAGAATGGTGATTTGTGCAAGAATTTCCATGTTTCATTATTTTTACACACTATATAATACATAACTCAGCAATGCACTCTCCTCAGTATTCCACTCATGCTCCAAACAAAGCTGGATTGAGATTACAAACTGGGTTTCTGGGAGCCAGGGAAGAAACAAGAAAAAAAATTCAGACCATCAAAGTGGGGAGGCAGGCAGAAGATTCGGAATTTACTTTAGATCAATTTGTAAAGAAATAGGGGTTACGGGTGAAAAAGCCATGTAAAAACCTTTAAAATCCAGCTAAAAGAATTAACGATCGATCTTTCCTGACAGCAGTCTCCGGTTATCCCAGCACTGACTACAGATGTTGAAGTCACCATCTGCCAGTCTTCTGACTGCCCTTCGAAAATGTTTCTAGGATAAGAAACGAAACGTCAGGTTGTACTTTGTCCTAGCTTCGGATTTTAATGATTTTTGCGTCTGACTACAGTGCTGGGATAACCGGAGACTGCTGTCAGGAAAGATCGATCGTTAATTCTTTTAGCTGGATTTTAAAGGTTTTTACATGGCTTTTTCACCCGTAACCCCTATTTCTTTACAAATAGTTGCTGGCCATGAGAGCTTCCATTCAAGAATTACTTTAGATCAGTTTTTCTCAAACTGTGGGTTGGGACCCACTTGGTGGGTTGTGATCTGATTTCTGGTGGGTCCTGCAGAGGACAAAAATGAACAAAGTCGTTTTTTTGTTCATGATAAAGCTGTCATCCTATTTGACAAAAAAAAACCCCTCATTTTGTGGTGTTTGCATTTCTCTCTCTCTTTCAGCTTGTGACTGTGATCGCCGTGGTATCCAGACCCTACAATGCAACCGCACGACTGGACAGTGCATCTGTAATGAAGGGGTTGAGGGACCCCATTGCGATAAGTGCACCCGAGGTTTCTCTGGCACCTTTCCAGACTGCACACCTTGTCATCAGTGTTTCGCTCTCTGGGATGTCATTGTTGGTGAACTGGCTAATAGGACCCAGAGATTCCTGGAAAGAGCAAATGCCCTGAAAATCACAGGGGTCAGTGGTCCTTACCAGCAGACACTCAGCTCTGTAGAGGAAAAACTGAATGAGATTAAAAGTATCATTGCACAAAATCCAGCCGCTGAGCCTCTTAAGAACATTGGGAATCTTTTTGAGGAAGCAGAGTAAGTATATGGCCCAACACGAAAATAACGTCCTTGCAGTCGCTCAGCCAGAGGTTGTGTGAGCATTTCATCATATAGTGATTTTAATGAGACTTGTATTGAATGTAAAGTGCAGGGTAATGAGTTGGTATTCTGCCCTTCAGAGATCAAGGAAAATTTGGAAGGAAACTGGGGGGGTTGCCTTGCAATTAACATGGAGACACGATTGTTGATTTCTTATATCCCTCCAGGGCATAGGACAGGCGCTTCTGTTTATATGAGGGAAGGCAGGATGAGAAATAGAAGTGTTTGAAATGTTTTGCCTCTGGCAGATTAGCCCCTCCCACCCCCACTTTCAAACTAAGGAAGGCAAAACGACAAGATTGATGCAGTCTCTTGATAGCCCCAGTTGTTTCTGTATCCTTAATTGGAACTGAGCTGTCCGATGAGAGACAAATTAGGTAACTTAACTGCAGCAACGTCTGTTGCTGGGAGACTCTATGGACCTTTCAACTGTACAGTGTAGCCTAACAGCTTGCATACTTTTCCAGCAGCAGAAGTTGTTCCAGAGTAAGAAAAACAAAAGATGTGACCTATTTTTGCTGTTTAACATTTGTCTAGCGCCAACTGTTTGCTAGGCACTGGTATTTCTCTTCACTTTTCTCTCTCTTCAACGTAGTTCACACCACTGGGTGGTCTCCACATAATCACTGCAGAAGTCTTCAGGGCTCCTGATGACCTCCCAGTTTGTCTGGAATTGCACGGAGGTACCAGTGGTATGAACCAAGATTTCCATGTGTGGAGATGGACATACTGCCACTGCTGTTTGCAGGATCATGGAGGTCCTTATTCTCTGTGCCGTAATTGTACAAACTGTACATAGTGTATGTATGTCCACTACTCACAGGACTTTATATGCTTAGCACCTCCATGTGAATCTAACACCTAATGGATACCAGCAGTGATTTTCCTTTTCTTTTTTGAGAAGAGAATTTCAGCTTTGCCATGCCTTGCTCTGAAGGGCAGAAAGAGCAGATTATCGGACTTCAGTCACTGGTCTATTGGGAATGATGGTCTCCAATATGGATTGTATTCCCTGAGCTTGACTTCACTCTGGGCCTCTTCAGACATTCCTACTTCCCTTCCAAGACCAAATCTCCTTGCAACTAAACCCACTTCTGTCTCTTCCCCCCCCCCCACTTGCCTGTTTCTGAGATAATAAACCGAGACACATTTCTTCAGGAATCCCCTATAGTTGATGTGATGACAGTAAGTGCCAGCTTGTCAAGTGAGCCCCTTGGAGGCTCACTGCAAGGAGACGTCCCTCCTCAACAGCCAGTTGGGATTGTTCTGAGGGGCTCTCTGCATTATTGTGTGCATCACCACAACCTCAAAGTCAAGTTAGAAAATCCAGAATTGCCACACAATTCTAGATTTTCTAACTAGCCTTCTTGGCTGCTGTCAATCACAAATGCACCTCCCTCATAAGGTGAATCGTTCCCTTGCAGGGCTGTGGGTCATAGGCAAGTGCCCTGCAGGGCCCCAAGTGTGTGGCACCATCCCTGCACTGGTGCAGGCAAAGGATGGCCAAAATAAGCTCCTGGGTCTTATGAACAGTGGAGTTGGTCTTGGGAATAGAACATGGGTCAGGTCTGACTCTATTATTTTGAAAAATGCAGGTTCCTGCTGAATTGAGAGAACTCTGGTTGTGCAGAAAGTATTGCCAGGAATGCTGGGTTCCTGGGACACAGCTTGAAAATACAGTAGGGCCCTGGTATCTATGGGGGATAGGTTCCTCCCCCCCCCCACAGGTACCAGGAACCCGCGGATAGGGGAAACACTATCCCCACAGGCCCCCCTTTGGGGCTCCTGCACACCCATTACCTTTTCTTCTTAGAGCTGGTGTGAGTTCAGTGCTTTTCTTGCTTAACCAAAACACTATAAGCAGTAAGCTTCCTGCTTCCTGTTTAACAGAGCCTCTCTAGCATGTAGGCTGCTTGCCTGCTTCGTCACTATAGGCAGCATGGTGCTTATAGCGTTTTAGTTAGAGCAGGGGTTCTCAACCTTTGGAGGCCCAGGTACCCCCTATCACGGCCCAATTTTCTGAAGTACCTCCTGCTAATTAACTGCTAATTAATTGGATCAATCAATCAATTATTTAGGTAATTGTTTAAAAAGTACTAAAACAATTTTAAATGTGAAAAAATGTCTTATTTAAGTAAGTGTGTGTGTGTGTGTGTGTGTGTGTGTGTGTGTGTGTGTGTTAGGCAGAGAGACACACACATGCAAGGATCTTTTTTCTCTCTAAGTCACACTTCCCAAAATCAGCTCCTCCCTCCCCCACCCCACCAAAGTACATTTTCCAAAGTACAAAAATAAGCCCAAAACCAAAATCAGAGAGACAGAAGGGCTCCGAAAATAATTACAATTTAAAATCCATGTTAATTAACACTTAGTTACTGATGGGGCAGATAAAGGGCAGGGCTTGGCATACCCCCAACAAGAGGTACGCGTACCCCTAGGGGTACCCGTACCACAGGTTGAGAACCCTTGAGTTAGAGCTTGGTGCCTGCTCTTTAAAAATAAAGATAATGGGCGCACACACACACCCCCGGCCAACTGCAGATAAGCAGATCTGTGGATAGGGGCCCACCTGTAGTTGCAATAGAAGGGTTTTTTTTTGTGCAAATGCTAAATGTCAGAATGAATTTTTTGTATTTTGTTAGCAGTGTCAAGCTGTTGGGCTTTATGTAGATTTCAAAATTGCAGTTTCAAAAATATATATCACAGTATGGAACTTGGCAGCTTACCACAGTGCTATCTTGCCCAAGTCTTGCTACATAGGGCTTGCAACAGCTTCTATCTGGCAGTCTGTCGTTCTCCAGATGCTTTAACATTATAAGCAAATCCAGTATGGATTAGAGACGGCATGAAAAACTATCTCCAGAAAAAGTCTCTCATTCTGTTTTGGGGTGTTGCTTGTCCTATCACAGGTCATGCTGTTTGCTGTTCCTTTTAAAAAGTTTCAAAGGATGTTTATGCAGGTTCACAACACATAGAGTGAAATCCCCCAGAAAAATGTGCAAGAGAGTTTAAAAAATACAAACGCAAAACAGTTGTCATGACACATGAAGTGTAACGTACGCATGACTTTGAAAAAAAAAATGTTCACAGCAGCATCCCTTCCCCCACCAAGCTCTGGGACATTTCTTAAAACTTTTTTTGCCCCTCAGTGTTCATTTCTCTCCACCCAGCCTGCACTTGCCAAGAAAACCTGTGAATGTGATGGGGAGAAGTTGCGAGTTCCTCCCTCAGGGCCTGACCCCCCCCCTTGCCTGGTGGCATCTCAGCCTCTGCTCCTCCCAGTCCCTGGATTGGAAAAGGAAGAGGGAGGGGGTGGAGTGGAAGAGGAAATGTGGAGGAGAGGAGAGTGATGGGCTAGCTAGAGCAAGGGTGGGTGTCAAACTTGTTTCATACAGCGGACCACCAGATAGCATTCATGGCGGCGGCTGAGGGCTGGAAGTGATGTCCTTAAGCAGGAAATGGCATGCAGGTGATGACCAGAAATAAACACTTTTCTCTCACCTAGGAAATGCAAATGACAGAAGAGAAAGTATGCACATCTTGATAATAATTTGCATTTCTAAGGACTGAATGCTGAGATTGAAAAATGGCATGGAGCCCTGTTCCCTATAGTTTCTTGTTTGCAAAACCTTGTCTGCTGCCAGCTGTGAATGAATCTGCTGACTGGCCAACTCGCAAATTTCTACTTTATGGCATATTTTACAGGCTGTTAAAGAACCTATTGTGCAAGATTTTTCCCTCCCTCTCAGAACTAGTCTGCCCCAAAGTCTTAAATCATTTTTTAAAACACATTTAGAAACTCTGGGGGAGTATGAAACAAATTGTGTCTGGACTCTGACACAGTAGCATAGCTGGACATGCACAAGTGGGGCGGGGCTGAACGTGCCCTGCCTGCCTCGCCATCGGAATGGCCCTGATCTGGAGCCAAATTGATTAGGACCATTCCATTGGCAGGGTGGGCGGGGCGATGATGCGTTGCCCTGCCCACCACATCACGGGCGCGAGTCCAGCTACGCTACTGCTCTGACAGTGACAGCACCCTGACCTATGCAGTTGACGTAATTCAAGCACATTACACCAGAGTATAGAATCCAGATCTAGTTAAATCTTGCACAGAAGTGCTGCTTTCTGAGCACTTTACACCTTTGTGCTTATTACGATTTTTTTTAGAAAGTGGAATCTTCTGACAAGTCAGTATTTTATCTAGGGAAATGGTAACAAAATAACATACACCATCATCATACATTGGGGAGTAAAGGAAGGAATTAACCTATCATTTGGATTTATTTTTTTAATTTCAAGGCCAATTGTTTTTTGTCCTGTTACAGTAAACTTGGGTTCTGTTTGGTTCACAGGAAGCTAACAGCAGATGTTGCAGAAAAAATAGCCGAAGTGGAAGAAAAAGTATCCAAGGTGGCGGCAGAACATAATAACACAGATACTCGACTGAATGCCCTGGAGGCAGATGCAGAGAGCCTAGACAATGTTGTGAAGGAACTTGCAGACCAGCTGGAGTTCATAAAAATCTCTGATATTCGGGGTCAGTATTCATCTTGGGGAAGGGGGAGGAAATTGCTTTTCAGCACAATCCTATGCATATCTACTCAGAAGTAAGCTCCATTGTATTCCATAGGACTTACTCCCAGGAAAGTGTGTATAGGATTGCAGCCTTAGTCTCTGTTTTGTTTTTAATAAGGACGATCCAGGCATATGCCTGGGTAACCTATTTTAGAAAACTTTTTTATGATGAAAGCCTGTGTATTTCATCTTCTGTCACCATGAATTCTGCACAACCTCCAGACTGGCCAGCAGTTGAACCATCAGAAATTATAGAACTAATTCTCCAACTTAAGGCAGGGAAAGCACCTGGACCAGATTTGATCCCTCCAGACTTGCTCAAAGCAGCGCCGTCTTGGTGGGCTCCTTTTCTAGCCAAACGTTTTACTTTAGTGAACAACACGGGGTTTTATCCCCAGCTCGTGGACTCAATCTATTGTAGTGCCGATCTATAAAAAAGGGGATAGAAGTATTCCAGCTAATTACAGACCAATTAGTCTCCTCTCGATTGTGGGCAAGCTGTATGCCTCTCAGCTTCTCACTAAATTAACGGCATGGCTAGATAGTAATAACATCATTGGGCTGGAGCAGGCAGGATTCAGGCCAGGCAGATCCACTATGGACCATTGGATAATCATATTTAATATCAAAACAAACATCTCAACCCCATTCCCAACTATATACAGCGTTCCTCAATCTTAAAGCCGCTTTTGACTCAGTTGACAGGGATATCCTTTGGAGCAAGCTGGGTAAATTGGGGATTGATCAAAGGCTGCTACTTCTAATCCAAAGACTTTATCTTTCCGTATTAGGTTGAAAAGGGACGGAACACTATCTGAACCTGTTCCAACTAACATAGGAGTAAAGCAAGGATGTGTCCTTGCCCCAACCCTTTTCAATCTATTTATCAATGATTTGGCTCCTTATTTAGCCAACTTGCACTCACACTGCCCTAAATTAGGTTTATCGCCAGTTCGGATTCTTTTACATGCAGATGACATGGTTTTAATATCTCGAACCAGAATCGGCCTGAAACATCTTATTAAAGGGTGTATCAGTTATTTACGTTCTAATCAGCTGCAACTAAATTTTGATAAATCTAAAATAGTAGTTTTGGGGAGGACTTGGAAGCCCTGCACGTGGCAGTTTAGCGGAAGGGCCATACAACAAGTCAAGACCTTTAAGTATCCGGGTATCCTTTTTCATTACCAACATCACTGGTCTTTGCACCGTATAGTAGCAATAAGAACTGCCAAATTGACAACTCTGGCCATCATCCGTTTTTTTTAATACTCGAGGAGCAGCCTATATTCCGGCTGCCCTACGAGTATTTAATGCCAAAGTAGTGAATCAACTTTTATATGGATCCCAGGTCCTGCTCTTGGCCTATAATACTGACGTGGAGCGAATCCAGTCTTCCTTTTTGTATAAAATCTTTGGTCTCCCCCACTGTGTACCATATGCAGCACTATGCCTTGAGGCTGGACAACACCATCTGTAATTTCTGATATGGATTAGGTTTTTCAAATTTTGGTTACATGTGTGTTTTTCAGCTGAGCATGTTCCTTTTTTTAAGGACATCCTAACTGACTCTTCTTACTGTTTGGGTTATAATCTCTTTATCAAGAAAATTCACTCTGTAGGCCTGTCAATGGACCTCTTAGGCTCAGTCACTTTGACCTCTGCCATTAGGAACGCGTTGTACAGACTTATAGATATTGAGAGACAGGAAGTTTTTGCAGCAGCTGCTAAAAGTTGCTCACCTTTACATCTACAACTGCCCTGTACTCTCAGTAAAACTTCACAGTATCTTTTCTTGATTGATAACCCTCAAGCAAGACGTGCATTAACCTTAGCCAGATGTAATATTTTACCGTCCAGTTTGATGGATTACAGATTTGATAGATCCTCTAAGGCCCAGGGTCGTTATCCATGTAATTTGACAGATATAGAATCCTTATCACACACACTTCTATACTGCTCATGGTATAATGACTTGCGCCAAGACATTCTTAATCCATTGCTGGCAAATCTGCAAGGGAAGTCTGATTCAGAGATTATATTGGTTCTACTTTCATCTGTTAATAAATGGTCCATTAATCGGCTAGCTTACTTTCTTTATCTAATTATTCAACAAAGAGCCTCCATGGTGACCAATTTAGTAAAATCTAATTAGAATGGATGTAGACTGTTTATTCCCTTGTAACCCCCTTCCTTCTCTGCTTACTTGTGTTTTTTGTATTATGCACTATTTATTTTAATTTATCTGTATATGTGTGTGTGTGTCCTTTTGTGTTATGCCAATAAAGGTTGAATTGAATTGCTTTTAATAAGGGGAAGAAAGGAGAATGCATAAATAAATTTAAGCCCTGCTAACTGGGCAGAGAGGCACCTTTCAAAGTGGTGTCCGCTTATATTTGGCAGAGGGAGAGCAACTGTGTCGCCTCACCCCAGCATGGCAACTTTTCCAGTGGCTGTTGCTGGTGTATTTTCTGCATCTTTTTTAGATTGTGAGTCCTTTGGGGACAGAGAATCACTTATTGATTTATTCTGCCATGTAAACTACTTTGTGAAACTTTGTTTCAACTCTTTGTTGAATAGCGGTATTATACATGTTCTTAATGATGATGATAAATGAGATGACCTTGTGGGTCCCTTCCAATTCTATGATAAATGCAGCTTGTAAATACACTTACCAGAGAGTAAGCCCCATTGAACACATTGGAACTTACTTTTGAGTAAATATGCATGATTGTGCTGTTAGTGTGTTTTGAGAACAATTGGAACGTGATTCTTCCAAAGTTAAGCACTTGTAAATCCCATTAACTTCAGTGGGACAGATTTATATTGTGCTTATTTCTCTCAGTTTAAATCAATGAGACTTAAAGTGCTTCACTATTGCTGCATCGTGTTTAGTTTTAAGTATTTAGGGCAGTGCTTCCCAGACTTACCTGCTCCGCGATGCTGCAGCTGCGGAGCTCCGGATCCAGAAGTGCTGGGCGATGATGCGCGACTTGATGCTGTCACCGCCCAGCACTTCCAGGTTGCGAGTCCCCCAATGCGACTGCAAAAATGACGCAAGAGGCTCAGGGTGGGAGGGTAGGCCCCTCAGAGTGCGCAAACGCCGCCTGAGACACTCAGCCTGCTGAGTGGAGCCTCTGCTCTGCAGTGCATTGCAGTTTCGCGACTGAGTGGATCGGGCAGTGAGCTTCCCGCACTGTCCCAGGTGTGTGTCGCGATACCCCAGGAGCCACGCCTCACACTTTGGGAAGCTGGCTTATGGAGACTGCTCAGTGATGCTGCTGCGGTGTTGACTTCCATGGGACTGCATTAGTACAAGTAACGAATGCATTGCCTTCCTGGGGCTGCCTCTCAGTTTACAGCTTCATATTATGTCCCTGTTTCTCATGCCTATCACACAGTTTTAACTCTGGGCATAGCTGTTATCTGTCCTAGCTACATTTAATGTTGAAAACTTGCAGAGGCAAAAGAACAGAGTACCTTCTATATCCTGTGGTGAGAGTGGTCCCAGGGCCCAATCCAGCTGTGCTTGTACATTTCTAAAAAGCAGTAATCATGCCTGTTAAGGAGAGGGGGAACTAATAAGTCCCTCTGCTCCCCGTCCTAAAAAGCTGAAGCAGCCCTGTTTCACTGATACAGGGAGAGGGAACCCAGGCATACCGCAGCCACTTTGACGTACTTCCTCACCAGATAGAGACAAGCTGCTTTCGTGACTGTGTGGTTCTTAACTGGAAGAATGTGTAACGTGATGACTACAATGGCTAAAATTCACTGTGGAGTCAGGATCACCTAATCCCATTCACGGTGTGTTATATAGAGTGAGACTCATTGATCCATCTAGCCGAGAACTGTCTATTACACCTGGCAATGATTCTCTGAGGTCTCGGTCAAGGGTCTTTCCCAGCCCTGCTACCCGCTCTATAAATACCATTTTGCTATGGCCCAATGGGTTTAAGCAAGCTTAACCCTGTGTATGTTTATGGGGCTTGTCGGCACTAGCAGGAAAAAAGTCTACCAGAAGATACTGAAACGGTGGGGTAAGATCATACCTGCAACTTGTGAAACACAATTATAACACAATTGTAGGTTTTGATGACTTTGTCACCAATTCACCTCCCTGTATATGAGTATCACTTGCAATATTTATCACAAAGTGAGATGCTTAGTCACTGTCATATTTAATTTCTGCAGGAGCCCTGGACAGCATCACCAAATATTTCCAAATGTCTCTGGATGCGGAAAAAAGAGCCAATGCCTCCAGCCTGTTTCCTGGCAGTGTGCTAGAGCAGTCAGCTGAGATGCGCCTGGAAGTGGAAAGCTTGATCAATGAGACAGAGGCCAAGTTCAAGGCTAAGCAAGAGGAGCAGTCGCGCCTCTTGGATGAACTTGCAGGCAAGCTACAAAGCCTGGATCTTGCAGAAGTGGCTGAGAAGGTACATAGCAAAGGCTTCAGTATAGGGGCAGTACAGTACCTACGGAAACATTGCAAGAATGGTGGTAGGCAGAAGCGAAATGGATGCGACTGCATGTAAATGAGTTAGTGGGATAGCTGTGCTGGGCAGATAGTAACGAAATATAGGAGCCAACACTTACAATAGGAAAGATGTAACACATTTATGGAAAATCCTGCTTGGAGATACCACATGGTTCAGTTCAGTTGGAGACACCATTCTGCAAACAGCAGCACCTAGCGGCCACAATCCACTGTACAGCTATGTGCATTTAACTTCTATTTAAACCAGTTGGCCTTTAGTATACCTAACACAAAGTTGCAATGTGCCCAAAATGTTTCTCGTATATACCCAGTTCTGCAATCTTAACGCTGTCACCTGAGAGGGTGTTAGAGGTGCCCCACAATGGAGTTAATCCTGCTCCATAACTTAGACCCAGGCAGAACACAGGTCAGCAGCTCTCTGACTCCTAAAGGAATATGCCCTGTTAGGCTGTTCCTCACCCTGCCCTAGCTCTGCAGCTGTCATGATGGGAGGCAAGCTGGGTTGTGTGTGAGTGGCTATCACACAGCACTGTAAAGCAAACCAGACTATGAAGCTGTGTGTTGCAAATACTGGTACTTCTCTGCTTCCTGGTCGCTGTATCCTTGGGAAAGGAATTCCTCTCTGCCACAGAGAGACGTGCCTTTATTTAGTTGCTAGCTTGAAGCAGTGATAAATGATAAGGGAGGTGGAGAACACTAAATATTTTCCAGTAAACTTTGAAACGTCTTAGCACTACATCTCTCAAGAAAGGTGCAATTAGGGGGGAGCATCAGCTCATACCTGTGCTCCTTTGTGCTGGCTCTTGATCTTGTTTTGAAAGACTGATAACTCGAACCCTGTCCTTTGTCTAATCCTGTCTGCTGCAGACATGCGGAACTCCCCTCGGGGCTTCCTGCGCCGATTCGGAATGTGGTGGCCTGAGCTGCCGCACCGAAGATGGGAAAAAGAAATGTGGGGGGCCAGGTTGTGATGGATTAGTTACTGTGGCCCACAATGCCTGGCAAAAAGCCATGGATTTCGACAGAGATGTCCTTAGTGCTTTGGCAGAAGTTGAACAGCTCTCGAAAATGGTAATATATATATTTTTTATATATTTTAAGAAGCAGCTCAAATGCTAAGATTAGGATGAAAACAAGTTAATCATTATATTGTGCAAGTCTAGACAATAGCAAACAAAGCACATTGCCTAAATAACTGCTTATTTCCAGTTGCACTATCCTGCTAAGTGCCCTCCTAAAAAGAGCTAGATTAAATTCAATCAATCAATCAAGAACCTTTATTGGCATGAAGACGCTAGATTAAATTGAGATCCCCATTTCTCTGCTATACAGAGTTCCTTGGGCAATTTAAAAGATTGGTGTTGTGGGTGCCTCCATCCTTTCAGGAGTCTTCCCTGGAAATATCAACTTGGCAGCTTTGATGTCAAGAAATGTTGTCAATATTCCTTTTGGGGGGAGGGGTGGCTAAAAGATATTTAAATTAGATTTATTTGGAAATGGTAAACAATGGTCCACTTATTTTGCTTAGGTCGCGGAAGCAAAGCAGAGAGCTGATGAAGCGAAACAAAACGCTCAAGAAGTTCTGTTAAAAGCCAATGCCACAAAGGAGCAAGTGGACAGGAGCAATAAGGATCTGAGGAATCTTATTAAGCAGATCAGGGAATTTCTCATGAGTAAGAATTATTGCAATATGGTTTGGCTACTGATGTCGATCTGTTCTGAATAATGGTTTCCTCCTCTTGAACCGTCATTTTCAAAGCTGTAAAACTGGTAGGCACGAACTGGATGTGGCCCGTCACTGAAATCATCCAGCCCATAGTCCCAAAACGATATATCCACTTGGCCCGTTGTGGTCCTAAAAAAGGATTCAATTCTATGTCTGTAAGGCTTACAGTGTAAGACCAAGAGCAGAAGCTTCCTTTGAGTGTCATTCTCTGTCTGGGCATGCGTCTCTCCGCGCCATGCCCTTCTCTTTTTTCCTAGCTCTATGGCCTAATCAGGAGGTTCACGCATGTGTGTTGAATGCGCATGCGTTCTTATTATTGAAGGATCCGATGTCTGGCCCCTAAGCATCAGATTTCATGCTCATTCCTCCTGGAGTGCTTCTTAGTCGGCCCTCCTTCCCTAGGCTTTCACAGTGAAAGTTTCACCCTTCCCTGGGCAGGCTTGGCTGTCCTTGCTTGCTCCTTTCTTTGGCCCCCCTGTTTCCTCTTTCTCTAGGTCACCCTGGTTCTCTGCCCCTTTTAAGGTCTAATCAGTTAGCCGAGAGCCCTATGCCTTCCTCACCCCTCTCTGACATTAGGACAGCTTGACCAACCACCACCAGAGGCTTCACTACAATGTGCTACCACCACCTCAATTACCGTTTTAGTGTATTACAGTATAGAATTGTAATATAAATTATGAATTGTTAAACATCCTCTGAAGACAGGAAAACTCATTTCCAGGTGAAAACAGGTCAAATTATAGAGTAATATATAAAGTATATAGAGTAATATATAAAGGATCTATATGACCTGTACAGTTTGGGCTAAAGTGACTCTACCTTGGTACACTAACATGAGCTGGATCAAAGTATTTGGGTTTTTCTTTTTGGAGAACAAGCACTTTTTGTAGCGCGCGCACACACACACACATGGCAATAAGGGAGACCTCTTTGAAGACTACACTGCTACAATTTCAGTTAACAGTATATATGATCTGCTTAGACAGAACAGCTATGACAGAACATGTGGGACAGTTTATAGTACTGCTTTCTCAGCAGCCTGAATTCATTTGCACCGCCTCCTTTAATGCACTTGTGAAGCATCATCATCCATGTACACAAACAGACAACAGTGACGGTGTGTGTTTTAACGTGATAGAAACCAGCTTTAGTGACCCAGTGTGTCTGTGTAGAGAAACAAGATACGTAGCCAGTACTTCAGGGCTGTGCTTTTGCTCATGCTGTATCCTTTGGCATCTCTGCCAATTAAAAATTTAAATACAGCACAAACACCTTAGCCTGTATTAACCTGGTTTATATGATGAGTTGTTTAATCAGAGACTGAAGTAAGTTTAATACGAGATCGAAAGAACCTGGATATTGTTGGTATGCAGGCTTGAGTGATGGTCAGCATTCACCAATGCCTGGGGGCTTGATTTCCACTTCTCTCTCTCTCTCTCTTTTCTCTCTCTCTCTCTCTTTTTGATGTGCTACCATTAATGTGACCATTTTTATATGCCTGTGTCCTATGGTGAACCTCCCTTCTGAATGCACCATCCCTGCTAAGTCACAAGGTCTATGAAGTCTTGAAGCTTCATCAAAGCTAAAGTTCTTCAGGCTTGAAAAGAATGAAAACCCCCAGACTCTGGCCACGTGGGTGGCTTCCATTTCTTCGCTACTCCACTCCGCTGCCATTTATCATGCAGTGGGACTGCCCATCTTCAACCACTCATGGTTTCTTTTTTCTGTTCACCGTTTTAACAGAAGACAGTGCTGACCTGGAGAGCATTGAGGCCGTTGCTAATGAAGTACTCAACATGGAGATGCCCAGCACACCTGAACAGTTGCAAACACTCGCGGACAATATCCGTGAACGGGTGGAGAGTCTTTCTGACGTTGACACAGTCTTGCAGCAGAGTGCTGGAGATATTGCAAGAGCAAAGATGCTGTTAGATGAAGCCAAGAAAGCAAGGTGACATATAATGGGATTATTTTCGTGGGAGACTTTTCTGTAGTAGACTGTCTTTTACAACAGTGAAATCCTGAATTTTCTGTGTCTGACATGTTCACCAAATACTTCGGCCTGGCCAGGGTTTAGACATAAGGAGCAAGTTAAGCTCAGTTGCATGCTCACTGAGATGGGGAAAAAAATCCTTGTTTTAAGAGAGCCTCTAACATTGTACTTTTAATTAATTTCCATCTTCCAGTAAAAGTGCAACAGATGTTAAAGTTACCGCAGACATGGTGAAAGAAGCTCTAGAAGAAGCTGAAAAAGCCCAAAATGCTGCTGAGAAGGCCATCAAACTAGCGGATGAAGATATTCAAGGGACACAGGACCTGCTTACGTCTGTGAGTTTTGACTATCTAACTCTGTTTTAGAAGCAGCTGCTCATGCACAGGGAGTTATGACTGTAGATGCTCATGATGCAGTTCCTTTTTTGTGCAAGATTTTATTTAATTTAACTAGTGTTTTTTTTTCTTAATCCCACTTTATGGCCCTCAAGGAGGCTTGCACAATTAAAACCAGTAATCAATAAAATCATCAAAAGTAAAAATAAAACATTAAACAAACACAATCCACAGTTCACTTATGCCTTTCTCTGCTTCCACATGCCTCGGATTGCATGTCATATGCACTGTGGGGAACACAATGTGCACTGATTTCATGTATAATGGTCTGATATTAAGCGGGCAAACCAACCCTTAAGCAACAATACATTCCTGCTGGATTGCATCACTTTACTGTGAACAGAGAGGCACTTCATATATCTCCGTTTGATTATGTAACAGAAAGGGAAGCATATTTTAAGTTCTGCTTAAGATACCAACTTGTTCTTCCCTGGCATGTGCTGCAGAAGACCACAATTGTTAGATGACTCTTTTCCTTCCAATGACAGCCTGTTATGGTTAGTGGCATTGGTAAAAAGAACAGTCTTGTAACATTTGTGTGCCCAAGTATCAGCTGTGCATTAGGACCCGCACAACTACCCTCTCACTGGCCCCCAAAAGCATCTGTCAGCTTTACAATGACAAAATCCAAACTTTTGTTGAAGGGAAAGGGAGAAGATCCTCACTTCACACAAGTGATAATGAAGGTTGGACAAAAAGGTGTACTTTTTAGCCCTTTTTCTCAATACTTTAAGTAAAAGAGAGTTCTGTCTTCCTTTCATGGGAGATTATGTTCATGTTTAAAAATTACAGACAAAATAGAAATGTAAGCTTTATAATGGGTGAAAAATCCCTTAATTTTTATTTCCTGGTCGTTTCCTTTATGGAGGCACGTGAAGAGAAACAGACACATCCAATTTAGCATACATGTCTTTCTGTATATCAGTAATAGCCCCCCACCCCAGATTCACTTATCTGCAGTTTGCGGGGGGGAGCACCCATTACCTTAGTTAAGCTTCCAGTGCTGGCACCAACCAAGCGCATTTCTTTCTTTACAAAAATGCTATAAGCCAGCATATACAGTATAAGTAAATGAAGCTTCCTGCTTCCTATTTTATGTTTGGGAGCCTCTCTAGTATGCAGGTTGCTTGCCTGCTCTGTGCTATAATCCAGCATGCTGGCTTATAGCGTTTTTGTAAAGAGACGCGCTTGGTTGGCACCAGAAGCCTAAGGTAATGGGTACAGGGGATTGCGTTCCCCCTATCCATGGACTCCCAGTATCTGCGGGAGGGGGGCGGGGACAGGATCCTATCCCCCGCAGATACGGGGGGGGGGAGATCATGCTGGTGTGTGTGTGTGTGCGCGCGCTCGCACTTAGTTTTCACATTGTACCCGATATAGTAAAAAAACCCTCAAACAAACACGTTTGGAAGAGATGCCCTAGAGATCTGAAGTTTGGGAACTGAACAAGTAGAATATAATGCACTGGGGTTTTGGAAGAAATTGAGTGCTAATTCTTATTTACTGTCTGTTAGATTGAATCTGAAACTGCAACATCAGAAGAAACTTTGAACAATGCTACTTTGCGTATTGCAGAGCTGGAAAAAAATGTAGAAGCACTTAGACAAAAGGCTGCTACAAACACAGAAGACATTAGAACAACAGAAGAAACCATTGCTGCTGCCAATCGAACTACTGACGACGTTAAAAAAGTACGACTTTGGTTTTGAGTCTTAAGAAATGAAGACATTTTCTTCCATACCAGTTTGGGCTGTAAGGTTTTGCCCCTATCTTTGTAAAGAATGGCAGGCTTCATAAACCTAGCAGGACAAAGATCAGTTTGGATCATCATGTTAGAACACACAAGCAATGTGGTGCAAAAATTGGCAGTTGAACACTTTTTGAGCAGGCAGTTGCACAAAATGTGTGTGTGTCAGTATTTTGCAGGCCTAAACGTGGGTTCTGGTCAGGCAGGGAACATGGAGTCTCTTCCAGACTCTGTTTTGAACCAGCCATGAAATGGAAATGTTTCACATCTTGCTAATACTCAGTGTTTTGTGTAGGTAAGAAGACCTGTGGGGGTCCTGCATGCAAGATAAGAGGCTTGAATAACAGCTGTTGGAAGATAGTGGCTCTGGCACATTTTGGCTCTGCATATCATTGTTTTGGTTCTGTTATTCTTCCTCTTAGTAGTCTTTGCATTTGCTGCACTCCTATTTTATTATTTGGTTTCACTGGTTTGTTCTTCCCATTTTGGAAGCCTTGGGCCCTCCATGTAGAGCAGAAAGGTGGAATAACTGACCCTTTCAAGAGTATGTGAGAACCACACCCAGCTGTGTAGTTCAGCTGAAGACTGATGACATTCAGGTGTAATTCTGTGCTCTTCTTCCTCTGAGGAGCTCTTGCAGGTTTCACATTTTCTAACAGTGGTTAGGGATGATGACATTTTGTCAACCTACCTACCCGTTGCAGCTTGATCTTAAAAAAAGGCTAATTCCAGGAGAAATCTGCCATGCACTCTTAAATTATACCTCTAAAAAGGTTCAGTATAGTGTTGGCCATAGCAATATTTTCTTTAGGTTAAAATTTGAAATAGTAGTTTAAGAATTTATACCCTACCTTTCCCTTGCCAAAACAAATACTATCTGTACAAAGCAACTACTTGTTTATAAGACAAAGGAATGTTGGTTTACTGCTGAAACGCAGTTGTAAACAGGCAAAAATCCTATTTAAAGGAAGTCTTGCCGCTTTGATCCATTTTCTAACCAAAGAAAGGTAACAGCACCAATATATATTTTTTCAATTTGTAAGAAATAGTATAAACCTCAGTGCATCCCCCCTCTGGTTCAGCTGTAACTCTTTTTGAAATGCTGATATCAGCAGAACCACAATAGATTTTCACCCCCTGGGATAAAGAAAGTAGCAAGAAAAGGGAAAAGATGCTTTGAATCATACTGAAGGCGTATCCACACCGCATGCATCTCAGCACGTCTGCATCCAGTGTCCCACCCCCAGGTTCAAACAACTGGCTCTGACTGGCTGAACATGAACGGAATGCCAGCAAAGTGGAGTCCAACTCCATTTTGCCGGCATTCACGTTCAGCCAATCAGAGCCTGTTTGAACCTGGGGGTGGGACACCAGACGCATACATGCCAAGACGCGTGTGGTGTGGATCCGCCTTAAAAGAACTCTTCTATGTGTTTGTGGGTGAGATCTGTTCAGCAGATCCCAGTTGCTTGTAAAGGTAAGGAGATAAAAGCAATGAACATATGCACTCATTTTTCTTCAGAATAATATTGCCATCTTGTGTCCTACTCTCAAACTGCAGGTACTAGACAACAATGTGAATGACAAATATAAGACAGTAGAAAGCTTAATTGCCAAGAAAACAGGAGAGTCTGCAGAGGCCAGGAAAAAGGCAGAAACACTACAGAACGAAGCTAAAGTACTGTTGGATCAAGCAAACAGCAAACTTCAGCTGCTCAAGGGTAAAACCCAATATGGAGAAGATTTTTAAACATGGCAAAAGTTATATGCTTTTAATTACAGCTGATAACTTTCCCCTATTTTCACAGCACTAGATAATAAATGGTAATCTTTAATGATAATATTTAATTACCATAGATTAAAGGTAGCATTATCATCATCATCATCATCTTAAGTCCCTCTCTCTTTACTAAAGGCTAAACTTGGTACAATGAGATTTCAGTTGTTTCCAGTTCCACATCCACTCTCCAAACTGTCTCACACATACATGGTTTGCTATTAGAATAACCCCTCTTTCATGTCTCCTTTTCTTGCAGAATTAGAAAACACATATGAGAAGAATCAAAGAGTCCTGGAAGATAAAGCCAAGCAATTGGTGCAACTGGAAGAAACAGTCCGCAGCCTCTTGCAAGCCATCAGCCAGAAAGCTGCTGTTTATAGCACCTGCTAGTTAGTGGGAAAGGGAGGACAGCATCTAAGAAAGGAATGTCTTCCTTCCTCTTAGAGTTAAACTGATAACCTGATAAGATTAAATACCAGCTTTAAGACCTTAAACCAAAGATGAACTTCTCTCCCGTTCAATAAAACAGTACTTTTTGTAACAAAATGATTCATTTAGCTAATGTTACTTTATTACCCCAATGATGAATTTGATTAACTCATTTAAAGTACTCTACTAATAAAAAGATTGCTCCACGAATTGTGATTTAGAGGCCTTCAGCACTGCACATTGGATGCCATAATGTCCTATATGCACATGACTTCTCTACTTGCCCCATGTCTATTTTGACAGAATTGTCTGCACTGGTGGGCTGGAGACAAGCAGGTTGTGTAGATAGGCAGTTCAAAATAGAACCTCTAGTTGTTGCCTGAGCAGGCAGATTTATAGGACCAGGTGGAAGTCTGCTGAGTAAGAACCTGCAATTCTTCCCTCCGGCCGTATGCACTGGTATACCATCACTGCAATAGAGGATAGCGTGGTTTCTTCCCCCAGCAGGCTACCACATTGCTGCAGAGATCCTGAGGCTCACCAGTTGAAACTCCTGCTGCGTAGGAATTCACTGTTGCAGGGAATTCCCTTATTAAAAGTTGGCTACTAATCTTGAGTTACAGAACTCATGCCTAATGCACAGGTTTTAACTTTCTAGTTAAACAATGCACTTTGTTTAGAGTAGAACGAGTAAAAATTTAAAAGAAAGCAGTTATGAAATTCCTTCCAGTTGGTTGGTAGATGTTAGAAAAGCTAAACCCTTGTTCCATAAATTAGAGCTATAGGAAACGAAACACCTGCAAGATCAAAGTTACAAGGACATCTAATACAAGTAGGAATTATCCCTCTTGCACTGTGACTGTTCCCATTTAACAATGCTAGCTTTGACACACACACACACACACACACACACACACACAAGTTTTGAAACTCGCCTGCAATTACCAATTTGGATACTGCTTGTAGTATTTGAGGGACTGAACAGCAGCAATAAATCATATCAACACATTAGTTCAGGTCGGAATTGAAGTTTAAAAAGAAAAACAAGTGAAACTTTTAGGTCCGCTAGTAGAGTTACTTCCATACCTCTGTGTTATGATAAAAATAACCTTCCTAGCAACAAGATACTGTTACTTCCTGCCAGGTTTTTTCTCCCTTTTAAAACAATGAATAGTAAATGAAGAAAGCACATCATCCAAAATCATCACAAAGCTCCAAAAGAACCAATAACTTAGGGCGCAATCCAAACCTATTTAGGCCGCAATTGTAACCAGCGGCCCAGCAAAAACGGGAGGCCCCAGAACAGAAAGGGGATTCAAATCCCCTCCAGAAGAGGAATTCAAAGGGGATTTGAATCCCCTTTTCATTCTGGGGCCTCCCGTTTTTGCTGGGCCGCTGGTTACAACGGCGGCCTAAGTAGGTTTGGATTGCGCCCTTAGACCCCTAAGCTAGTGACAGCCTAGAAGAAAATCATGGAATTCACATCATCTCTCTCCCTCCTTCTCCTTTGATTAGGTTTCTTTATTGATATAATCCCAGCAAATGCTGCCACCTTAGCCTAGCTGAACTATCAAGCAAAACTCAGAAAGACTGTGCAACATGTGTTTTGTAATTACAGCATAATGCAGAAAGTGTTATGGGGTAAAGCCTAGCTTTTATGGTTACACGGTTGAAAATGTAATGCTAGAAACTAGAAGTTCCCCTACCTCTTATTTACATGGCTGCACAGATGAACAATTCTCAGGCTACCACAGCAGTAATCTCAAACACTGCGTTTACATTGTCTGAACATTCACTTGCTTCCTTGCAAAGGGAGATCAGTGCCCGTTTCAAACTGCCAATGCACCTACTTCAAAAGGTGCGATTTCTTGCAGAAGTATAAGAACTGCTCTAGAATTACCTATTCTAGCACTGCATGAACTCTTAGCCATCTGTTCTGTTCTGCAAATGCCTATTTGCTTTCCATTCATGGTAATTTAGATTCAAAGCAATTATAATAAGGGACAGTTTGTGTCATATTGTTATAATTGATTTATGAGTGGTATCTCAGCCTTAATAGATCATGCAGCAGCAGATATCTGCAAGGAAGCAAACTAGCTTGTCATCGTAGGTTAAAAAAAAGTTACTCTTCGTATTTCAGCTAGGAAAGCTTGAAAAAGTGTTTGCTTTCCACACTATTTTGTGACCACAGAGCCTCACTTTTTTGGATTCTGTAGATTCTCATTTCTATGCCAAGCACCATCACAAACGCCTGCACGCATCCCTCTGGTGACAGTACTGTGTCTAGACTAAGACATGCCCAGCAAATAAAATTTAACTCCTCATAGATGCAATTCATTATTCATAGATGCAAGCCTTGTTGAAAACATCAGGGAGGGCAGAAATGAGCAGTGAGACCTCTATAAATTATGCTGCAAAATATTACCATCAGTACACACCACTACCAGGAGAAAACCCATCACTAAAGTAACATGCCTGGTGATAAAAATACAAAATAGGCAAATTGTGGAGCCAAAGTAGCTTGCAAGCAGCAAACAGATCCCATCTTTATCCAGAGTAGTTGTCCATCTACAGCGGTGCTGGCCCAGTTTAGGTGTAATGCTAAAAACTACAGGCGCACTACTCTTTTGCACATAAGAATAAAAGCTTCCACCATAAGAACATGGAACCATTAAGTACAAAATCATGAAAATGTCATTTGTTAAACAAGCCAGAATATCAAACTGTAGTTTGTTGCTTTGTTCCAACTCAGTTTGTTCTGACTCTAGTTAAACCACAGTTCTGCAAGTTTGTACCCAACACGTAACTGCCATCTGTCGTAAACTGAAAGCAAGAGTTTATATCCTCCTGCACATGGAGAGGAGCAGGTGAGCCTTAGTTTCACTCACCTAGCACAAAACTGGTTTAGCATTACATTAGAACTTGACCTGCCACTTTTCACTAACGTTTTAGAGATGGTATTACAATTTTGCAACTACGAAGTCTCTCAAAGGCAATTAAGCAAGACTAGATGTTCTTACCAATTGCCTAGTTTCTCCACAGCTTGATTTTCTTTTACAAAACTTGATTACAATGGAGATGGGTTTTGATATGAAAAAATGCCTGGATATAAATGGCTAGACAATCAACCCGCTTTTCCACGTAATCCACACTCTGATTCAAAGACAAAAGCTTAGAAGATTTCTAGCTTCAAGTAACTGAAGAAATCAATGTTGTGATGAAATCTACTGTTATCTGTTTCACTACAATTACTACCACAACAGCATTGTGCTTGACAGTGGCATATGTTTAGTACCATGACACTGGCATATCAGTTCCTTGGCAATGACAGAACAACACTGGATATTATCAGCATTGTATTTTACCAGAGTACATAATGGAACCTTCCAGTGTTCCACAATCTTAAGCTGTCAACTCCATAGCTTGTATTCTACAAAATTTAGAATGTACAAACAAGCAATAATGCAAATACACTTAATATACAGCTGTTGAGTATTCTTTTTCTCCAATTCTCTGTTTAAATATTCCATGTTTTAGACAAAAGTTCACTTTATCAAGGCCCAGAACTACTCAAAAGACCACGTATTCCACAAAGCCCTCAGTCATTTTTCACAGGAAAGTGTGCTTTGTATGTTATGGATTTCCTGTCACTTTAGAAGTTGATTGCTTTGCCAAATGATGCTGCAAGGTTGGCTTCCCTGAAAGCTTCAGATACAGTCTGTTGGGAACAAAAGAAAGTAAGAAAGTGATGAGGGAGTATACAAATCATTTGCAACTACTTGGATCCTAATTCACATGCATTCTCAGAACAACTAAAACCACCTTGCACCAACTTACTGGATGTGCGTGGCAAACTCTGGCTACGTCTTCACACGATGCCCCATACTCCATTGCAAGAGCAGCTTCATTAATCATCTCTCCAGCACCCTGTAAAGAACACCACAAGTAATGAATGCAAGAGACAACATGAGTTTACCTACAAAAAGCACCGTGTACTGTGCTACAAAACTAAAAACTGTAAAAAGATGTGATGTTATGCACATATACATACAACCGACAAGACTATCACCTGATGAATCATGCAACTTGCGATCAATTAATCAAATCTGCTTCTGAATGAAACAACTGTATTTTTTGTAGAGAAAATACAGGGGGGTCCCCGTATCCACAGATTCCTCATCTGTGGTTTGTTATCCACAGTTGAGGAATCCCCCCTGCGCCCTCCACAGCCCCCCCAGGCACTTACTTTTAGAGGAGAAACCTCCGTTTTTTTCTTCAAGAAGCCGAGTGAGAAGCTTCCTTGTAAGCCTGACCAACAAGACTTACCTGGGGGGGCTGTGGAGGGCGCGGGGTGGTTGCGCCCGCCCCCCAGGCACTTATGTTTAGAGAGAAACCTCCGTTTTATTTTCTTCAAAAGCCGAGTGAGAAGCTTCCTCGCAGGCCTCCTTACCAACAAAGACTTCGGTGCTAGAAAGTCTCAGCAACGTCTCAGCAAGGTTGCTGAGACTCTAGCACCGACGTCTTGTTGGTGAGGAGGCCTGCAAAGAAGCTTCTCACTCAGCTTTTGAAGAAAAAAAAACGGAGGTTTCTCAGAGAGTAAGAGTAAAAGTAAGTGCCTGGGGGGGTTGTGGAGGGTGCGGGGGGTTGTGCCGGCGGCTCTGAAAACCGCGGAGGGGGCATTCACCCCTTTCCGCGGTTTCAGGTATCCACGGTGGGGGCTGGAACGTATCCCCCGCAGATACGGTGGCCCCCCGTACTGTACTCTCTATTTTTAGGTAATGCATGTACATTTCACAGCAGCCAACATCTTAAAAGCGATAAGGGGAGGAGGGGGAATGGCTCTAAGTACCTTCTCCTCCATCTCCCGAAACTCGTAATTTACATGCATTAAGAAAACTATAAAGTGTGTGTGTGTGCGTGCGTGCGTGCGTGCGTGCGTGCGTGCGTGCGTGCGTGCGTGCGTGCGTGCGTGCGTGCGTGCGTGCGGCACTTGGTTCATTGACAAGCACCAATGGGCATTCCTATATCATTTATCCTGCTTCTCATCTTAAGTAGGGACAATGAATTACAAAGGGCACTGAAGCCTTTCTGGCTCTGAAGGCATTGCCTCGACCTTCTAGTCAAACTTCAGAGCCATAATAAGGGCTACACACTTCCTTTCAAAAACATGGAGTTGTTATTCTCAGGATGTGGAGTGAATGGTGCCAAACACCAATTGCTATGCTTTTCCACTGACCACACCTAGCTCTGAATGCAAAGTGCACATTGGTGTCTTTCAGGTAGTGGCGCTCCTTAATTTTAAAAATAATTTCATTCCACCTGTGTTTTATGAATTCCTAAGCACCCAAAGGTAAAAAAAATCCCAGGATTCTACAGCTCTACAACACAAAAGGATTCTATCTGGTACTCACCGCGCCTAGAATATGAGCTCCAAGCATCCTGTCTGTTGATTTGTGACTTAGTATCTTCACCAAGCCATCTGTGTCAGCATTGGTCTTAGCTCTGCTGTTAGCAGCAAATGGAAACTTGCCAACCTTGTATTCAGTCCCCTAAACATAAATCAAGAGTTATAAATTAATGGAATGTAGCCCTTGCAGTTGGAAAAACAAAGTAACGGTGTAGCACCTGTCTCATGCTAGGCCTAATTCTCACAGAGGTAAAAAAAAAAAAAACCTGTGTTGTCTGGGTTCCAATGTTGTCTTCATGCTAGGCCTAATTCTCATGGAGGTAAAAAAAACCAGGTAAAAAACTCTACCAAATCAGATGGAGGCTGAACACTCTTCTATACAAAACATTCCCTCTATACAGAAAACCAGGCAATCAGTGAGAAGAGTTCTAGCCTAACCTTCTCCCAGACATGTTAGTTTCCTATACGCAGGGAATCTCTTGTATTTATTTATCATTTAAAAGATTTTTATACCGCTTTTCTAAAATTCAAAGCAGTGTACAGCAAACATAACAAAACAACTAATACATAATTAAAAACCCATTAAAACCATCCACAATTAAAATTAATTAAAATATTGTATGGAGAAACTAGCCATATGAGCTTCTACCCTGTTGCCTGATGTGGTTGAGTCCAGGCACAGGGTTACCGCTTCAGTGAGATCCCAACTAACATGAACAGCTAATGATCCATGCCGTTTAAACCTAGATCTACTGCAATCTCATGGAAGGTTGGGGGCTTGGGGCTCCTTTAAAGGAGCATAAGGGTGAGGAATGGACAGACAGACCCTCGTATCGGAAGTAAGCCTAGCTGAGAGAAAACTACTTGGGAAAGGAACTACAGAGAGAGAAGCTGAAGGAAGGGAAAGGTCAAGCTCCTCTCACCCATGAGCCATTTTCTCTGTAACACCCCCCCCCTCCCTACATGATTGCAGATGATTCAGGCATCATCACAAAGAGCTACCAGGATTGTGTCTAATTCAGCCCTGAGAACCAGGCCAAGAAAGAATCTCTTGGAAATCACTTGTCAAATGTCTGGCATACATGTTCAAACTGCCTCTTCATACAGAATAGGCTTCTCTACTCTATTATTCTGCTTCTCATATATTCTTGCAGACGTCTTGTCACATGCAATTTATGTTGGGCGAGAGCAAAAACCCTGTGCACAAGAAGAGGGTGCTTCCATTTGCACGTGGAGGGACAACTTCTGCTCCGCACAGCAGCCCCCCATGCCTGATAGGTGCTGCTCTGAAGAGCCATCTCAACTTTGGGAGGAACTTTTCCAGAGGCTGCTTTAAAAGGAGTTTAAAGGCCCCCATGCGTGAGTGGAATAATGGCTGGTGTCACCCACTGTAGATTGTACCCACTGTTATTCTAGCTGGGGTCAGGAGCAACGTTAAATGAATCCTGAGGAACAATTATCTGTAGCTTTACGAGATATGATGGATGCAAAGCGGTAGTTATCTTTTCATACTTTTCTCTTAGAATGAATGCTTGTTCTACATCTCTCAGCAAAGGCAAATAAATTATGAATACAATAATTTGTGCAATACCAACCAGACTGAATTATGTGAATAAACGCTATTACAGAATTTTGAGAAATAAATGAGGCCTCAATGGAGTGGAGCAGCTAAACTTAAGAGCCTGAGGGAGAGGGACACACCACCTGCTGGTGTAAGAATGTATAACACTCAGAACTGGAGCAGCAAAGTTCAGCACACGTTCCTGGAAAACACTCGTCCTGCTAGCCAATACATATCATTCTAGTCACCAGCCAAACTAAATGAGTACAAGAAAAACATGCTACCGGTAAGTGTTGCTCAGACTACAAGCCTAGCTTGAGAGGAGAATAGTTTCTCTGGGGAGAAATGTCACGTTCATTCAATACCTTCGTTAGTTTTCATCTGCCTCATTGCCACTGCAATAGGTATTACCTGTGCCATTAACAAACTAGACAGAAAACTAGTGAAGTATTTGCTATACATAGAAGTGTTAGAAAATGGTGTTATTTTACTCAGAAGTAAGACCACTGTGTTCGGTAAGACTTAGGCTGTAATCCTCTCGTATTCAACAAAAACGAACACCTCTAGTAAGGATAACGTCTTTAGAAGAAAATACGGTAACTCATGCTGCTCCACTGAGAGCACAATTAAAGAAACCACAAACAATACCTCCTCTTTCAGCTGTTCTTCCGATTTGCCAATCCAGGCAACTTCAGGGTGTGTGTAAATTACCGAGGGCACACAGTTGTAGTCTATGTGAACTGCCCCTCCTGCCATCCCCTCAACGCACAGAATACCTTCATCTTCAGCTTTGTGAGCAAGCATCGGTCCAGCAACTACGTCGCCAATAGCATAAATGCTGCCAGACAAATGAAACCGAGTGACATATTACTGCTTATATATATAAAAATATGCAACACGAGCTTTAGACACATTGGGAGGCATCCAGAGTCACTCTTCCTCCAGTACAAGAGTCCCTTCCCTCTGGAAAAAGCAACTCTGGCCTAAATACCATTGGCCTAAATACACGACATGTGAAGTCAGTGCAGGTTAAGAAAAACACCGTCTGAAAGGTACCAACTTTGATGTTCAGAACCTTCTTGAAATGTCTCATTTTCTAGTGATGCTCCCCTTTAACCCAAGGCCAGACGAAGGCACATACTGAACTACTTTGCCCTCTTTGTCTTGTTCTTTTATCTATATAGCACCTTATTTATTTGTTTGTTTGTTTATTTATTATATAGCAGCTTACAGAGCAACACAAACAAAAAGAAAAAAGGAGTTCAGAGTAATTAGTCTGAGCTTCCTACACTTAAACTATTCTATTACTCAGGTGGAAAGCCAATATAAAAGAACATTTCAATCAATTTAGCAAATAAACATCTGACGATTAATCCAGCAATTACGGGCAAAATCCTAAATAAAGATCCAGCCGGCAGCCCAGGGACGCCCACCGGATCCCATTCCCGCTCTGGACCGCCATGAGGCGGGCCAGAGATCTACACGGGGAAGAGGATGTTCGTCCTCTTCCCCAGGTGTAAACCGGGGCCGGCCTTATCGGCCTCCTCGGATTTACACTAGCTAAATAGCTGGCGGAAGTAGGAGGCTGTGTAATGGCCGAGCCGGCCCGGCAGGGACAGGGATATGGCAGACGCCATCCCCACCCCCTCCCGGGCCGGCTCGGCCAATGGTCCCCCTCCCTCGTCACCTGGGCCGCCCATGCGGCCACCAGCAGGAGCCTCACCTGCCTCCGGCAGCCGTATACCCATCCCGGCAGCGGAGTGAGGGAGGCCGGCTTTCTTTACTCCCAAGTCATTGCAAACGAGCCTTATAGCACGTTTGCAATGGCTTCCAGCGCCGGAGCACTTGCTCCGGCGTTGGAAAGTTAGACTGGATCTCGCTGTACATTTGTACTCGCTGATCACACAAACAGAGGAAGAAAGGGAACTCATCAGAGCACAAGTGAAGCATGGAATACACTCAACCCATCCCTGTCTTATCCAGTATAACATCCTGCAGTGGCTTAGATGCGACCTCCCCACAACCCCCTCAAAACACACATAAGAACAGGCTGGCCTGGCAACATACAATCACAGAGAAAAAAATTCAAAGCTGCAGTGCTTGTTCCCAAGAAAGCCAATTCACCGGTCAAGACCAGAAACTGGACACAGAGCAAGTGCTGCCAGCATCTCCCCACCCTTCGCAGCAGTTTGCACCTTCCAAGAGACCTATGGGCCTCATTTAAAGTGCCAGGAGCACCGTGTTGGCCAGTCAAAGCACAGAGCTGGGAAGAGAGAAGGAGACAGAGCCAGAACCAAACGGTCTCCTTAAACAGTGCCTTGTTGCTTCTGGCCAGGTCAACAAAAGCTTTTTTCAACCATCTTGTTTGTAGACTAATAAAACTGTACCTCAAGTTCAAACTCCAATTTATAAACAGCATTTGACGAAATTAAGAATCAAATTTCTCCTGATCACCAAAACCACCCCATTATTTGACTTACTTTGGAATTTTGGTTTGGAACCTGTTGTTGATTGGGATTCTACCTCTGTTGTCCAGTTCAATACCCACGTCTTCCAAACCAAGATTCTTAGTGAAAGGGCGCCGACCAATACAAACCAGGAGTACATCGCAAGTAATCACTTCTGCCTTGCCACCAGCAGCAGCTTCAACACTGAGGAAAAAGAAAACAATTAGAGATGCCAATAAGTGTCATATAACTGAATTCTGATTACTTTTATCTATTATCATTACTTGAATAATATGCTTAAAGCCCCACAGACAGCTATGTTAAACTATTGCAAACTATAGTCAAGGCATACTAAATTACTGTGATTACTGTATATTGCTAGCTGCATTGATGCATAAACTATGCACTTACACAGACAACACACAAATCATCAGCTCATGACAACTTCTCCACAAAACCACATCAATAATGATTGGGTGAATCATCCCTTTAAATCAACTACATTCCTGTTCTGAACCATCTTCCCCACCGTGTCACAACTTCTATTTGTGTTGCGTGCCCTATTCATGCTTACCTTAAGAGCACAGAGCTACATAGGGTGGGAAAGTCTGTGTTACCGAACACATCCTCCCACTTTCCACCCAACTCAAATCTATGCTTGGATGCAACATTGGAATGAGGAAAATATGTGTACAGTCCAATACATGTGGACCTGGTTCACGCAATCTTTACCAATCCACCTCCATTCTAAGGGGTAAAAATGAAACCAAGTGTGCAGGACTTTGCATACTTTGAGGTTAAACCTGAATAGGCTTCCAGCTGCTGTCTCTTACATTAGAAACGTTGCATGTAGTATAAGAGACAGATCGCATAGGAAACCAATTTTAACATGAATTACCAGCTGTTACCCATAATTAGCAGCTTTCTAAATGCACGAGTGTCTTGATATTAATAATTTCTAGAGCAGTGGTTCTCAACGTTCTCGCCGCGAGGGAGAACTTTGTGTGTGTGAGGAAGTGTTCTTCCCTAACTTACCGGGGGAGCTTGGGGAGGCCCACGGAGGGGGACGCGGGCTTCCCCACACCCTCCGGAGGCTGTCAGGATCCTTGGTAAGTCCAAAAATGTTGTTCACCCCCCCCACGCCGCCAGCGATCCCCGGGATTATCACCATGCTGTCCCCGTCCCTTAAGGTGGCAGGGGACAGTATCCGGTTCTCCTGTTGTGTCGTGACTCACCAGTTTGAGAACCGATGTTCTAGAGGACTTGCTGTGTTAGTTGGCTGCAGTAAAAACAATGAAGAACCTTGTAGCAGCAAAAAGATTAACAAATATATTTGTAGCCCACAAAAGCTTGATGGAGGAATAAAGAGGTTACGGTACTTTTTAAGTGCTACAAGATTCTTTGTTGTTAAGAACAAGGTAATAAGAACTTTTCCATGTTACCCCTAAATGTATTTTTTTTAAGTCTATACAGCTTGTTCTGCTATAATGCGATAGCTGCATTCCTAAGAAACCATGTGTTATCAAAAATCGTGTTATAAAAACAATTACGGTCAGTTCCCGTTTTCCACAAATTTGCTTGCCCGTGCGGAGCATGTTGGCCCTACCATGGGCTGTTCTTGGCTATCTGCACTTTGACGAGCTCCCCAGCACTCGGACACCATTTTAAAGGGCTCCATGCCAATTTGAAGGTCTCTGCTGCATTCAGAGACCTTCAGAATGCAGCAAACCCTTCAAAATGGCACCCATGAGTAGCACACCGCCCTTTACATGGCCGTGGGAAGTTTCAAAATGGCACGGATAGCATCTCTGCAGCATTTGAAAGCTTCCGATGGTCATTTTAAAGGGCTGTGTGCTACTCGCAGGTGCCATTTTGAAGGTTTTCGCTGCATTCTGAATATCTCTGAATGCAGCAGAGACCTTCAAAATAGCACAGAGACCTTTAAAATGATGTCCGCGAGTGCTGGGGAGCTTGTCAAACCGTGGATTTTCAAGTTCTCCAATGGATCCTGCTGGCAGGTAGGCTGCCCCCTCACCCAGCCCTATTGAATCAACTGTTTGCTATCTGCGAAATCAGTATCCACAGGGGTTTGCAGGAACCTAACCCCCGTGGATACCAAGAATTGACTGTATTTCACTGAGGAAAAAAGGGTTGGGGGCTAGAGAGTTTCAGGCTCACAATAATGAAGTTATTCTTAAGTCCCACATCACTATTACTGTTACCAAACAGCCTCAACCACCCCTTTTAAAGACAGGAAGCATTCCCAACAGCTCCACACAGGAAACTCATTCCAAGTGAAACTCACAACACCTGGAATGAAGCTGATAAAGCGGTAAACAAAAGGGGGGGGGGAGACTGAGCAGCCAACCACTCAAAGTGCAACAGTTTTTTTTCTTCTACATGTTGGTGCTGGTTCACAATCATGACTGCATTATAACCAATAGTGATCCACGCAATGCAAATTGTTTTCCCTAATTAATTGATTATGTTCTATCCAATTCACATTATGAAAACTCACATTGTAAGAGAAATGCCTGTAGTTTAATTCTATAATACCAGCTTCCATACTGAAAACAAATTTTGATCAGGGCGGAAAAGACTTCAAATTTTCAGGTATCTCACCATGGATATAACAATATATTTCAAATATCCCAAGTACTGTTCTCAAAATATTTAAAAGACCAAGCAAATAGGCACCTAGGATTTTTTTTAATCCTTTAGGCTTTGTTGTTGTTGTTATTCAGTCGTTAAGTCGTGTCCGACCCTTCGTGATCCCATGAACCATATCCCGCCAGGCTTTAAGGGAAAATAAAAAAACTTATTTCTCTAACTCAGTATTTACATATCCAGCACTTACGAAACATCAATCGTTCCATCTGGTTTCTTGGTAGCACCAGTAACTTTTGTGTTCAATTTAAATTTAAGCCCTTGCTTCTGGAGAATGCGCTGGAAGTTCTTAGAGATCTCCATATCAATGCCCAATCCACCAACATGACCCAAGAACTCCACAGCTGTCACGTTTGCACCTAGACGCTGCCAGACCGAACCCTGCAATCAACACAATAAGCCAAGATTAAAATGGAGGGGGATTTTTAAAGAAAAGGAGGGGGAGGCATTTCTCCTAAGAGGCAACTTTAAAAAAAAAAAAAGGAGAGGTAAGAGACAACTAAGTAGGCTTGATGTATTGCTTTGGCTACAAACTACTCAGGTAAACAGCTATGCTCACCATGGGAAAACAAACCACCAGAAATCTTTCAACAGATCAGTGACACTTTGTGATCTTCTCAGATCTTCTCAGAACCCTATTACCCTATCATTCAAGTTTTCTTACTAGGTAATTTCTAGGTAACTTTAGTAACTTCTTCAACTAAAAAACAATAGCTACTTAACAGGAATTTTAGTTGTGTCGCATTCTTAAATGCAAGACACAAAACGAAATGGAAAACACGGCCTTCTCTGTCACTTGGTAGCATTTATTTTCTGTTTTCAGGAAGATAACAATCCAACCTCAAAAATAATTTCTGAAAAATTACAAGTTTAAACTGCCATTTTAGTTGTTTACAAAGGTGTTGCCCTGGATCAACACATAACTGGAGGTGTCCCTGACAAAGTCCTCATCCCGAAGGTCTCTGGAAGCACGAACTGAATCACTACACAATTCTCATCTTTACCTTCCTGTTCAATTTGCCAGTAAATGCAATGAGTTGCACATAATTGGCTAAAATCCCTACCTTAAGTACCGCATACTAAAAAAGACAGCAAGTATCTACACCTCCTGGTTCTTTCTCCTTCTCCAAGTAACCCCTCCATTTCGCTACTTCTTCACTCCCACTACTTTCCTCCCTGGGCTGCCACCCTCTCCCTTCTCTTTGCTAGCGGCGTTACCATTTCCTTCTGTCTACTACACCAACGTGCCTCTTTGCCTCAACAGCTCCCACTGTTTCTCCCTCTAAAAATTCTTATAAGCACTGAATATATTCACCTTTGCTTCTTTTTCCAAGTTGCCCCCTATCACGGTACCATTTTCCAGGCCTCACACAGACCAAAGCTTTCCTGTTCTACTCATAGTACTGGAGGTGGGTGGGGAGATATTGTAATTGTGTACCCAGTTTGAACGGGCTGTGAGCACTGGTCCCTGTAAGCTGCATGGGATGGGAGTGCAGCTGTAATAGAAGTCCCAAGCAGCGGAAAGAAGTTGCCCTACACAGTTCCCTTTGCTCTCTAATCTCCCTCATGCCTGCTGGAGGGAAGCCAGGCAAAGTGTGCAGATTGCAGTCATGCTAGAAACCAAGATGTGAGTATAGATCTTGCTAGAAATGATCGATTAGGAGGGAAACCAGGCATGCATGCTGTGCAGATCACCGATAGAAGGATACTACAGGCTGTGGTTCTGTCTGCACCCTCTCCAAAACAATATCATGGGAAAAGGTACAAACAACAAGAAGCTGCTTTGGGTGCCCTCCGGGGAGAGCAGTGGGGTACAAAACAAGTAAATAAATACCCTGCACACTTTTCACAGAGTTCTGTTAATGTTTCCTTTAAAAAGCTAACTGCATACTGATTATATAGTTCTTTATCATGCCTGATAAACATGTAAACATGCTACCTGCTCATCTTAGTTGTGATTTTTGAGCACTACCTCACTTACTGCCTAGTGGTCAGGGATGCCATTGCCCATTTTAAGATTACAGTGGTTATAGACTGCTTGGGTTGTTAACTGGTCTGCACAGCGTGTGTGTGTGTGTGTGTGGGGAATTAGAGGGAACATTACCTGTGAACCATGTACAGCTTGGTAAACCAGAAAATATCCACCAGATCTTAGCTATCATTAGAAACCTTACTGTCCTGCGAAATCGCTATCACGCATCCGTCCTGTGCAAACATTCACCAAGTCCCATGTTATCACCTGTGGGAGCCTGCAGGGCTGCAACCTAGGACTATAGAGAGGCACAGGTTGATTGACTTGGCAGGTGTATGTGAGGAGCAGACAAACAGGGGCTTTAACAGTGGCAGTTCAATAAAAGACTGACATGATTGCAAAAGTTGTGCCTGCTGTGCCAACAGCCTCCAATGAACTTGGAGATACCAGAATATACAATCAAGGTTTCTATTTAATTCTGACTGGGTTGCAGGACTACTGACAGCCCAAACACTACTGCTCCTATGGTAATTGCAAAGGGACTGGCAAACGTTTGCAGCAAGCATCAACAATAGTTTAGAGACCCTGAAAAAATTATATGAAAAAAGAGAGGATTCTCACCAGTTCTACACCAATGACTCCTGCACCAATGACCACCATTCTTTCAGGGACTCGCTTTAAAGATAGTGCGCCAGTAGACGATACAACTGTGTCCTCGTCAATCTGAATACATTTCAAAGGAAGAAAAATATGATTTGTTTTTCCTGTTGTAGGGCAGACATTTGTATAAGAATATCACACTGCATGTAAAATGTCACCAATTTATCTTAGGTAACACCCAACAGCTCCACACAATGATAATACACAATATTTTTAAAAGTACGGTATTACTAGACAAAGAATTACTCTGTGGATACATAAATAGCAAGGGCACTACTGGAAAAGTTTCAAACTCAATCATACCGTAATTCCTGGAAAAGGCGTTACTTCAGAGCCTGTAGCTATGAGGATGTTCTTTGTATTAATAACCTGAGTGCTGCCATCATCTTTGGTTGCTGTGACCTGGTTTTTACCAGTTATTTTTCCGAACCCGGACACGTGCGTCACCTTCCAAAAGGAAGACAAATTTATTCTACTTGAAGCAAATTACCTCAGAAAATATTTCATCTGGTCACACCAGAAACTACAGCATCACTGCAGTTCTTACTTTAAAGGAGGAATTTTAAAACCGATACAGAAAGATAGGCAGATGGGTAGAAATGTTATTGTAGCGTGACAACCAAGACGAAGCGAAGCACGTGCTAGATGACGTTTCAAGCAGTTGTCTCGATGTTTCCATTAAGTTTACACAAAAGCTTTCTTCTACCAGGAATCCAGTCCCAGTATCTGGGACATAAGAGGACAGCCAGACAGGTGTTTTTCAAATTGTGAGAAAGGTATACAAATTAACGTCTTCAACCAGAAAAGAATGCAAGGTGACATGGCACAAATCAAGTGGCTTGGTGCATCTGAAGTTTGATGAGCATTAAAAAAAACCTTATGTTTAACAGTGAGGGAACCCTGCAAAACACATGACACTAGTAGGTTCTCCCTCTTCAGCAAGTACTAGTCAGAATGGGGCCCCTGTTCAATTCTCAGTTGAGCTGGGACATCTCCTTGCCTGTGGTTCTTGAGGGGTTTGAACTCGGGTTGCTTACTGTTCATCCAGTTTTCCAACTCCTCTTGCCACATAATGCAAGTTTAGCTTTGAAGGTAGGGGTAAAATCACTGAACAGGATCCTAACGTGCTTAATGGCAAGAAGGGCTGCTATCCTGGCAGACTGATCAACCAGTTAGACAAAGAAAGTAACCCAGGCAACTGCCGACTCCAAAAAGTAGGTAAATCTCCACCTATTAAAGGAAACAATTTGTATTTTTCCTAGGCAGCCATTAGAGAAAAAAATAAGCTGCATTTGTTCACATGCTGAACATACCTTGTAGTTCAAATTGTTCAGGCTTAATAGCCACGAACAATTTGAACTACAATAGTTTAACCGGCCAAAAAAGCCTAGATCCTACATACCTTATTCTGTTTAAACAAATGAGCGATTCCACCTGTTAAGGCCTTCACTGCACCACTCTTCTGCTCCATCATCTTCTCTAAATTCAATTGGAGTCCCGTAACTATAAAATATTTCCACAAAGTTATTTTTGTGGTATTTCTGAATACTTCACACTTTAAGGGTAATTTACAGTTCCATGATATGCCACAGTAATATATCTAATGTCTTTATTGACCAAAGCAGCTATCCAACAATTCAAAGGACTAAGAACACTATCCTTGCATTTCCACACTCATCTTCGTAGCTGCACTATACAATATCCACTACAGTGCCACAAGAACCTGCTTACTGCTTGAGGCAGTGCTAACTTCAGAGGTGGCAACTAGTGACACAGCATCCCCCCCCCCCCCCCGTAATAATGTCTCCGTTGTGAAATTTCCATCCTAGGAATATTAAATGGTGCTGATGGTCAACTTTTAGGTGCAAACTTAAGACCTTACTTTTCTCCTTGGCTTTTAGCAGACAATGGATTTTATGCAATATCAGCAAGCAACAAAACCAAGTCATTTCATAAGTCAAATTGGCTTAAACATACACGTTTTTCAGTTATCTAAATCTTGTAAGCTGCAGGGCAGTCTTAGCCCTCACAAGGATTTTCCAGATGCTTTCATGAATTATCTTCATGGGGGACGGGGATGGGACGAACCAAGGCCTGCATCCAAAGATTATACTTGAGCATTGGGTGTCCTATTCTCCCTTCACCTCAGACACCCCATATCACTTCATACACTGTTTGAGAGGGACCTCTGACACTCAGGTGCAGCTTTGGGGGAGCATAAAGAGCTATAGTGGGGGGTGGGAAAGCTCCACTGGGGAGATGGAACGCCTTGCATATATCCAACTTTAACTCTTTAGTAAACACCTCACTGCCATCACAACGTTTCTGGCTTAACAAAACCTAGGATAACTGGAAATTCAATACATGCACAGAATACTCACTTTCAATTCCTCTACTAGCGAAGTCTTTTCCATGGGCCAAATGATACAAGTGCGAGTTGTTTAGCAAGGCCTACCAAAAAAAAAATAATGAAACACATAGAAGACTCCACATCTACTCTAAGATTAGAATAAAGCAGTTTAACATCAATACAGTTTCAGGGCTGTTTCACAGGTTATCTGTTTATCACTTGATGACAGCAGTACCGAGTTCCAAGCACGTGTGAATGGGCCAACACAGATTCCATCAGCACAAAGAACATTCATTTTACCTCACCTCACCATGCAACTATTCAATGGAGTTTACACATTCAGGGGCTGGATGTAACATGCACAGAAATCAAGTGAGGAACATGGACTTGTGACAAAGCCCTCTGAGAGTTCCAAATCAGTTTCACTTACACACAGACACTTATTAAGAAAAACACTTTCCCAAAAGCTTCAGGAATAGGCAGTGAAAAATCAACTTCTCAACAGCATGCAATTATACTTAATAATTTGACCAAGTTTGTTGGAATTTCAGCTAATTTCAGTCCACTGGCTTATGAAAGTTAATAAATTCCTGAGTGTTGTATTAGTGTTAGTCTTTAAGGTGCCACAACACTTTTTGCTGCAACACACTAAAACTTTCAAGGGCAAGAGTTCACTTTGTCAAATGAATGGGATAGAGTAGGCTCTAGACTACAAAAGTTTATGCCATTGCAAATCTGTACGTCTAGGATGCTACAAAACTCTATGATATCTATGCACAGAAAAAAACTGAAATGTTGTAATTGCAGTATGAAGATGTATTTACAAAGAATACATTCTGTAAGTATCTTGACAGAAAACCTTTTGACACCCCAATGATTGACAACACTGGTAAATGACACTAATGATATTTCTAAAATTCAGATCTCCTTCCCAGGGCAAGCTTCAATGTTTAAACTCTTCCCACTATTAGAGAAGGAATTCAAAACACGAAGGCAACATGTCCTACCAAAACAAATTCTTGATAAGAGGAGGGTTCTTGACTGGGAATCTTTAGCAGGAGTCAACTTTTAACTAAACAGCTTTCATGTGCACAGTTTCTGCCAAGAGCAAAAGCAAGTCTAACAATGACCAATTTATTATACATTCTTGTAACCAAGTATTATGATCAAACCCATAATGAAATATTTGGTATTTATGCCAAGTCCAGCTTTATGCAAAACTGTACACTGTATGCTTATTTTGATATGCTTGAAATAAACCTTAGTTTAATTTAGCAACCATTTGTTTTGCTCTGGAGTTTTCTTGCCAGCCACACAGCAATGCTTGAATGCGGCAATAAACTATGTTATTAGGAGACAGCTGATAAATTGAATGTCCTTAATTCAAGGTGTGCACAGTTTTACTTATTTTTATTTTTTGAGGCTTATCTAATTCATGGTATTCAAAACTTGATCAAATCAACACAAGAGTTTCTTTGAGAAATTGTACAAACCAATTAAATTTAATAACAATCACATTTTTAAAAAGGCAGACTTTGTACAATTTCTCAAAGGAACTTTTGTGTTGATTTGATCAAGTTTTGAATACCATGAATTAGATAAGCCTCAAAAGAATGTCTCTGCAAAAACGTTTACTGCAGTCCTCAATATATATACCATAAAAACAAATCCCTTAACTCACCTTGGAAGGTATGCATCCGACATTCAAACAGGTTCCACCTAGTGTTTCATTTTTCTCCACACACGCAGTCTAGGATTTAAAAGGAAGAGGCATTTTTTAAAATCCCAGATAGTTTTGTTTGCAGACTTCCTCCACAGTTCAAATGAGCCTTTTGTGTAGTTTTCTTACAGAAAAATTCCATGTTAGGTTTTTAGGATATACCTGGCAGGATCTCTCCAATTTCATTTCATTTTCATGGTAGAAGTTGTCATAAATGGCACTTCCCAAAGTGATGCTCACATATTTTTGCAAAGTTGTGAATACCATTACTATGAAAAACAGTGACTATTAAATGAAAATGATCTGGTAGACATGTTCCATCCACTATACTATGAACAGACCTAGTTTTCAAGACCTGATTAATTTGGCCAGAAGTAACACAACATCTAGGGCTGTGGTGGCTTAGTGGTTAAGATGCTGAACTGCAGACCGGAAGGTTGGTAGGACAGCAGTTCGAGACCCGTGTGCTGCGTGATGGAGTGAGCTCCCATCTCCAGACCAGCTCCTGTCAACCTAGCAGTTTGAAAGCAAGACATTGCAAGTAGATAAATAGGTACCACTGCAGCAGGAAGGTAACAGCGTTCAGTTAGTCATGCCGGCCACATGATCATGGAAGCATCTTCGGACAGCACTGGCTAGTCAGCCTTAGAAATGGAGATGAGCACCGCACCCTAGAGTCAGACACAACTGGCTTTCGAGCAGGGGATACCTTTACCTTTTTTAACACCACATCTAGATCCTCCTCCTGAGGACATGGCTGATATAACCTTTGCCAAGTATCTCTAAAACACCTGTCTCACAGGTCCTGTTATTGTATTCTATGTAATACAAGCCATACCACTACTAAAAGATGAAATAAGACAGAATTTCATAACTGACTGTCTAAGCTTTAATTTCAAAATGAACTCACCATAATCTATATTCTCCACTCATTAGATAACCAACATATTTCATCTGCTCTACTTTGCACATGTGAAATTTGTATATAGCCTTTATGGAAGCAAAAGCATTTTTCAATCAAACAACCCTTTTTACAATCTGTGTAGCAGTTTATTTAAGTTAAAGCCATTAATTACAGAATGCCAAACTAGAAACAGTCTTTTGTCTATTGTCTTGACATGAACCCTTTACAAGATCATCTGGATTAATGCTACATTAACTGATTTACGTTACCATGTTTCTTCACCTTAAAGCCAAGTTGAGCAGCTTTGATAGCAGCAACATACCCCCCAGGACCAGATCCAATGACAGTAACATCGGCATCAACTATGAGAAAACAATAGATGCAATTTTGTATTTTAAGAAGTATATTTTAAGGTTTACTACAAAAAAATAACTTTATTGCAAAAGTATATTTAAAGCATTGATAGGGAAAAGGTTAACACAATTACAGTGCAATCCAGGGTAAAGATCCGCAGGCAGCCCTAGGGCCACCCGATGGATCCTATCCCCATTCCAGGCCGATCATGATCAGTTCGGAGGTCTCCTTGGGGAAGGGGACATTTGTCCCCTTCCCCTGGTGTAGCGCTGGGAGGCCCCAACAGGCCTCCTCGGATTTCTGCCAGCTCTCAAGCTGGCGTAAGTCTGAGGCGGCCATGTAATGGCCGAGCTGGAATGAGACGGGGATGTGGCAGCTGCCCTCCCTGCCCCCTCCCGGGCCGGCTCGGCCAACCGCTGCCCTCCCTCACTGCCCTTGCACCCACCGGCAGATGCCTTACCTTCCCGGGCGGTTGCTGTTGTCGATCTGGTGCCTGAGTGAGGGCTGCCGTCCTTCACGCCGGCCACCCTTACTCGAAAGTAGTGCATACATGCTTTACAGCACGCTTGCGACGCTTTCAAATGGGCGCGTTCCGCCCATTTGAAAGTTATGGTAGACTGCGCTCTTAAGGATGTCTGAACAAATTATTATCAAAGGGTATTCATTTTCAATCCAATCTAGATAAGCAGATCTAAATAGTGAAATAGGATTTCAATGCCATGCCTATAACACTTGTTGAATCAGGAACCATGAGGCTTGGTTGAATCAGGAACCAAGCTTTTTGCAAAAGGCTTGAACAGAAGCACTAAATATTAAACTGCCTATTTTGGGAAAAAATACTGGACTTCAACATATCATACAGCATCATATTAGGGCAGTAATGTTCTGTATTTGTAGATACAGTACAGAATTAACACACCTTAATTCATATGGGTGAATAAGTGCAAAAACTGTTTCCTTTAAAAAAAACAGAAGCAGAAATGGGTACAGAACAGGTCCTTCCTTCAGTTATTTCAAAGAAACCTGTTTCTTTAAAGCACATGGAATAGGGGACCTGATCCCTTCCCAGTTGATAGTTCCCTTGATTTTAAAGGGAAACACAACTGCATTGAGGGTATTCTGTATGCAAGGACCTGAATGCACACATATCACCCTAAAAACATAGCTTGAGAAGTTGCTTTTAGATACTATATGCGGCACAGTGATACATAGTACCGGTAGCTGGTATTTGTTTGCTTCTGAATACTCTTGGGAAACACAATGCAGGCAGTAATTGGGGGAGGGGGTGTCTATGATCAAATACACTTTAATATGTCATCCAAACATCAAGGGCTGCAAGTAATTTAAGGCTACAAGATATTTACCTTGGTCAGCATAGGTTCTTAAAGGCACTGCAGAAATACCTTGTAAGCCATGGTGGATCCTGCTAAAATGGCTTCTCTGATAAGGGAAAAAAAAGAATGTTTATATTCTCCCCCAACAAGAATATGTATGTTAAAGAGCATGCCTAGGACAAAACAGAATAGGGTCACTCAAGAGGCTGCATCTATTTTTACATTGATTAAAATTCATTGTTTTGTTATTTAACAAATACAGTACTTTTTTCTAAACTTTTATGGAGCAAAGGCACTATAAAAATGCAAACGTAGGCCTGGAAAACATGAGTTCTTTTTCCATCTCTGCCCAAGGCAGCCCTAGGGGAGGCATAACTCATTACCCCTCTTGTTTCTTCTCCAAATCCTCAATGTCTATATTTTTAACACAAGTACTGTTTTAATTAACTACGGTGGGGTAGTACACTCTTACTACCTAAATATTTTGCAAAAACAAATCTTGCAGATGTGATTTTGGCATACTAAATGAAACTCTTTATTTATTACCCACCACTAACTGATGAGTTAGAAAAATACAAGTTAGAGAAGTTTGGATGCTCACAGCAGCTAAGTCAAACCAAACCACTGACATACGTTTTGTTTTGAAGATTGTTTTGTATTGCAGGTAGGAAGTGGCAAAGTCTATGTGCAGATAAGTCCATAAACCAACACTTCCTCACTTGTTTGACATTTGGCCTTTGTAATCAAACTCAAGGCCACGTTCGGCTCCAAGTCATATCGCAAGACAACGTTTAACCAATCAGAATACAGGGCATGATAACAGTTCAGGGCATAGTGGAGAATACAAAAGGTCCCCACAGAATGGCCAAATATCCCTTATTGTGTTATTGCAGAACAAAATACGTCCTTTCTTTTAAAATACTACAGAACACACTCTACAACACACACACACACCCCTTTCATGTTTGAAATTTCAACCTGGAAAAGCCAAAGGAATAAATTGCTTTTGCCAAGTACAAAGATGATTGACATGGAAAGATGCATGACAAACTTAAGCATATCAAGTCAGAATTTGAAACTTAAGAACTTCTCTTTAGCTATGGAAAAAGAATATTTTGTTGAATATATTTCAAGGAAAAGAAGACACAGAAAGACTGTGCTTTCACGTAGGCACACATCTGCAGGTAATATACTGCAGAAACTCACTGCTTGTATATGCTGAATCTGCCTTGAAGTAACCAACATGCCACCACGGCCCATGTGCCTTGCTTAGGTTCACTACAATCACTCACAGAGGTCAAGCTCATCCCTAAACCAATTAATACATGATAGGTGGCTGATGTATGAGAGCTGCAATGAGCAACAAGGAGCAGCATTATTTGGGGGCCACCGTGACAAGACAGAGAGGGATGACTCTGGGATAAAGCCAAGGATACACTCCTACCTGCCTCCTTCATTCCTGTACAGCTGTCTGCAGTGCCGCCTAGCTGAGTTGCAACAAACAGGGAGTCACTACAGGATGCATTTGGCCAACACTGAGGAGCATGCTGGAGAGAGCACCCTCTCCTATTCGACTTGCCCACGGCTGCCCTAACAGCTGCTGGGCTCGCCCCCTTTTCTTTGCCTGGCACGGGCAAGAGGCAGACATCCAAAAGGTCCAGCTTTTCCCAGCATGGCTCGGGCGGGGTGGCTTCCCCTCTCGAACTGCTGCCTGACACAGATACAGCACAGCTAGGCAAGTGCTCTACCTCGCAGGGAGGCAGGGAGGGCGGAGCTCGGAGGCAGAGACCTGCTAAGGGGGCCAAGGTCGGAGCGCGGCCCTGCTGGCTGGAAGGAGCCGCCCACCTGCCGCAGCTCCTCGGGCGCCAGGCCCTCTCCCTCAGCAGGCTGGGCGTGTCTGTCCAAGCAGGCCCGGAGCGGCCTGCAGCCGGGCCCGGGGTGCCTCCGTCCTTCTCTCCTGGCTCTCCAGGCCACCTGGTCCGTACCTGCGCGAGACCGCTGCAAACACGGCTCCAGCTCTGCATGTTGCCGGCGCTGCTGTTCCTCCTAGCTATTGCCGCCGGTCCAGACCACCTTCCGGACCCACCGTCCGCTAAGCCGCAGCAGCAGCGCCAAGGTCTCCTAGGACTCACGCAGGCGCACAAGCGCCGAAAGGGCGCAGGGAAGTTGGCGGAAGGCGAGGCTGGAGTCGGTCGCTCTCAGGCGAAGGCGGTCTCCCAATGCTGCAGCTCCAAAGCGCCCCTAGTGGAGGCGGCCTGCTGGTTCAGCTGGTGTCCTATTTGGGAACCAGCATTTGATGAGGAGAGGGAAAGAAAAAAAGAAAGACCATGTTCTTATTTGTGACCATATTTCTCACAATACAGTTTAATACATGTAGTATTCTGCAATGAGCCTAGGAGGGTGCATGCTGCTGCATGTTTACTTCTAAAGGCCGAAGCACACTGGGTGAAGCCTGATTCACATATGACAGCGTTGTCCCTGCTGTGCGCTTCACGGACCCGCTCTGCCCTGTATTTGCATATTCATAATGTAAAAGGACGCCATTACGGGGCACCAACGCTAGAATCGCTGGAGATCGGCTCGGTTCAACTTTGGCAAAGCGTGTCTCGTGGAGCTTGTGGGCGGGTTCAAAGCGCAACAACAGCCACCAATCGCGCGAGAGGGGGGGGGAGAGTGGTTGCATGCCAATCACAAGTTGCTCCAATCACCACGAATGTTACAAGTCCACTGCTCTTCAGAGAGGGAAACCCCTTGCAAGGAAACCCCTTGCACACACAGGCAAACACAGGAGGAGTAGAGAGCAAGCCGCAAGCACCGAAAAATATCCAAATTTTGAAAAATGTCATTGCAAGAGTCGCAAACCGTTCCCAGTTCATGCTGGGATGATGATATAAAATTTGTGTTGGAAGTGAGGGCAAAACGATATTTTACCCAATCACAGCTGCGCTCTCTTAAGAGGGCGGGACAGCAGGAGGGACGTGTAGGGACGACAAGCAAAGCGACGCTCCCCCTGCTCCAAGCGCCAGATCAGCGCGTACGGCGGACGGGGACATCCGCGGTCATATGTGAATCCGGCCTTAATGCCGGCTTCACACTAGAGTCTCCCGGCACGCATGCCCTTGCCTCTGCCCCTGCGTATGCGTTTGTCTATGCGGTTGGAGCGTCTTGCCGCCTGTTGTCCCTCCTTCTGTCCCGCCTTCTTTAGAAAGCGCAGCTGTGATTTGGTGAACGGAAATGCGCTTCTCTGATTGGTGGGCTGCCGTAGCTCCGCGAGCATTCCCAGCTCCGCAAGCGCATCAAAAGATGAGGGAAAACCATCTTTCCTGCCTCTCCGCAAGCTGCGATGCAAGCATGACAACAGCTCCGCAAGACCCTCCGCAGATCCGCAACGAGCCGGGAAAAGTCTAGTGTGAAGCCAGCTTCAGGGCTTCCTTTTTAACCGATCTGACTTCCTTTTAACCGGTGTGACTTCCTTTTTAACCGATCGCCATGGAACGCAGGAGAGCTGCACTCTCCCGAGTTCCGTTGCAATCAGTCGTGGACTATGCTCATGTTTGAGAGAGGGCGGGACGCAGAGCAAACTGTTTGACCAATGGGATGAGAGGGGGCTTTCAGCCAATCGGAGCGCATGTGTTTCAGCTAATCAGCATTGAGCTTTATTACAAGGAGAGACAATCAGGAGGGACAAGCGCGTTGAAGAAACTCCAGGGCAGCATTTTGGGGCAGGGCGTCCTGTCCCCAACGCTTGCGAGCCTGCAGACACAACGCAACTGGAGTTGGTGTAGATCAGCCTGAAGCCGGAGCTACTGTAAAGTCTGCTGGACAGGGGAGGTTGGCAGGGGTGTGCTGAGGGCCACGTCCCTCTCACCCTGGGGTTCCTGTGACGGAGTGGACTCCAGCCCGACCAGGGGGGGTAGTGCAACTCCCGGGGCGGGCTCCCTTGGGTCGAGTAAGCCTCAGAGCACATGTAGAGGATGGAGGTTTAGGCACCTGGGCGGGCCCCTCTCTCCCGCAGCGGGAGATCGTAGTCTTGAGGGCAGAGCACCGCTTCCTCAACCTCTCCCTTGGCTCACCGCCTCATCACTGGTTTTGTCTCTTCTTATATAGCCCAGCCCCACTCCCATCGTCCCGCCTCCCCCCCGGTCATCCAATCCGGAGGCCGGACACTGGAGATTGACCAAGTGTCACCGCCTGGGGAGGAGGAGTGAGGGCGAAACTATGGAGCCACAGTCGGGCATGCCCAGAGGAACGCCACATGACAGAAGGTGTCGAGGACGTGGCTGCGTCCAAGGGTTTCTTGCTTTGGGAGGGGTTGGCACTGCAGTCATGCCGGAGGCTGGGAGCTCGACGTCGGTCTCGGAGGAAGCCCGTTGGGAGGGGGCCCCTTAGTGGTGAGTTTGCTCTGGGGATCCCGGATCGGCCGACATCAGGAAGAATGGCCACGTTGCCAGCTGCTGTCGCGGGACCTCTCCGGGGGCTCCAAGGTTGGCTATTCCTGACAGTCTCCTGGAGGGGGGAGGTGTCCGCCCATGCCCTCCAGGGTCCTGGCTGGGCACATTTCCCTTCAGGGTCCGGAGGGGAGATGCCCCTTGGGGACCCGGGTTTTCTTTGTTCTGTTCCTTGTGGAGACTTTCACCCCTTCTGGAGGGGCTGTAAGGTAAGTGGGGACCCGCAGGTAAGTCCGGGTGGGTCCAGACAGCTACATTGCACGCGTTCACGTTCCCTATGCATCTGGTGTCCCATCCCCAGGTCAAACAACGGGTTCTGAGCTCGACTTTGGCTGCGTTTGCGTTTTGTTCAGCCAATCAGAGCCCATTGTTTGACCTGGGGGCGGGACACCAGACGCATACGGAACGTGAACTCGAGCAATGTAGCTCCAGCTTTAAGCTCAAGACATGCAACGGGAAACCGAAATAGGGCTCAGTTGCCAGTCACATGTATCAGGCTGTAAAAAGACCCTAGCAATGCCACAGAGGGTCCCAAATCATGGGTACATTGGGTGCAATCCTTGTCTATGGCACGTGCGTTTACAGTTCAATGGGATTTGATTCAGCATCTGATTTCAATGGGATTTATGTAAAGGAAGTGTACATAGAATTGCACAGGACAGGAGCCTTAAAATTCAGCACCTGCATGTTTCTGGTAATATCTGAAGTGGGGACTCTCTGAGTGAAGATCAGAGCAGCAATTTCCATGATTTTGCCATCTTCCATAAGTAAAAAACTGATGCAGATATTATTACAGTACTCTCTACTAATTCCCACAATTAGCTTCAGACATGAACAGACCACTTCAGTCATTTTCAAAGTGTAGTGTTAGCACTGGCTCTCAACACCGTTCACATGTAGACCACTGTTATGAGTACAGCAGCAGTACCTTGCGCTTTCATCTGATGAGGGACCAGAACGTGGATGAAAGTAAAAAATGGATGAATGTCAAAGCATAGCCTTATTTAGCTATTTGTCTGGACGTTCTCCAGTGTGGCTGTGAAGGCGTAGGCCTTCCCACCAGCATCCCCGGCAGCATTGTGATCAGCGCGCTGTTGGGGGGCTTTTGTGACTGGTGCAGACTGCTGCCAGCGCAGGAAGCGCACCGCCATTGGGCGGTGCATTTAGGATTGAGCAGTGAGACTTACCTGGGAGTTTAAACCCATTTAACTTAGTGGGATTTACTTCTGAGTAAGAATTTTGCATAGGATTGTGTTGTTAGTTTAGGAAAGGGAAACAAAGGTAGAAGTAAAGCCAGAATTGCGTATTACTCTTTGGCTTGCGCTGAGCTTTGGATTATTACAATTGAATATGATTCTGTACAGGATCCTTGAGGGACAGAAAAAGATGACTGCCTCACATGGTTCTCTACATGTTGCAAACATGGGAAGAACTGCTCTTAAAATATCTTCTCAAAAGGAGAAATAGATTTTCCACTGTTCATTTTATCCCAGCAACGTAACACAGTCCTCCAAAGGGGGCAGCATTTCCTCATTTCCCATATACTGAAAGGTCCTCATGATTCCCTCACTGTCCTTTTAATAACCAGAGACAAATTACAAGCCTGTAGTTAAAACAGGTCGTGTCATTATTATTCGGAGATGCACCTGATTAATATCAATTATCCTGAAGATTATTATAAAGATTTACACACACAACCCTGAAAAATTTTAGTCGCATTGATAAGCACTAAAAAAATAATATACACAATTGGTAATTTTCAGGTTACACAAATCCATATCTCTGACGTCATCGACGACGACAACAACAACAACAACAACAACAACAACAACAATTTTATCCTCGCATTGCTGTTGAGTCTGAAAGGGAATAGCTGACCTAAGGCTACCTAATGAGTTCCTGGCAGAAGTGAGATTCAAACTGGGGAAGTCTGTATTCAGTCTCTTAGCCACTATGCTTCAGAACAACATTTTTAGCATTACAATCATTTTTGGTGGTAGAATGTCTAGTGTTGGACTTGGATCTGGGTTTAGATCCCTGCTCAGCTAGGTTCAGCCCCTGGCCTCACCAGAGAGGACTGGGAAAGACCCTCACCTGAAGCCCTAGCGAGCTCCTGCCAGTCAGTGTTGACAATACTGAGCTAGATGAACCAATGGTTTGACTCAGTCAAAGGCAGCTTCATATGTAGGAGAATGAGCTGAAGGCTATCTAAAACAGTGGCTAAGTGTAGCCGATGCTGATCCACCCAGGCAGCAAGACAGAGATCAGGTAAGCTCTAAGCCAGGGGTTGGGGAACGTTTTTAGCTATTACCCCAAAATAAATTTGTTTACGCCGATATTACCCCCTCGAGTTGAAAGAAAGAAAATAGTCGAGCCTTGCGCAGGTGCTCAACGCGGCTAGAAGCGTAGGAATCCTCCAAGTCCCGGCTCGGACGATTCCGAAGGTTCCAGCCATGTTGTGTGCCTGCGCGGTTGGAAGCTTTGGAATCATTGAGTCCTGGCTGAGACTTGGAGGATTCCGAAGCTTCCACTTGCATTGCGCACCAGCGTGAGGCTCACGCAGGCATGTGATGACAATGCAATTCAGTCCTGGCTCTGGGACAAAAGCCAAGCAGAAGGTCTAGGACAGTCCCAGTTTCTGAGACTGCCCAGGACGCTGAGACCGCCCAGAAACAACGGAGCCGGCTGGGATGCCACCTGGGACGGACGCCCAAAACTGGGACTGTCTTGGAAAATCAGGGATGGAGTCCACTTACGCTGGCCTGGTGTTAATCTCCAAGTTGCAGGTAAATAATTTAAGATTATATAACTTCCAATAAATATAACAGATTGTTGAAGGACAATTTGAATTATATTAATAACTTCATCCCAAAAAGTTGTATTAAATGACTTTTCCAATAATATATCTTTATGGCAGTGGTTCCCAAACTGGGAGGTGCGGCTCCAAAGGAAGCTGCGGAAACCAGCCAGGGGAGCCGCGGAGTGCCACAGTATCCTCTTGGAAAACAGTGTAATGACAATTGGCATACATCAACATAATGTAACGGGGAGCCAAAAATCACCAATGGTCAAGGGAGCCCACAGGTCAAAAAAGTTTGGGAAACACTGCTTTATGGTATTATTCATAAATACTAATTTTCCAAAAAGTTTCCACAATTTTGGCCACTAGTGGTGTCACACACCCCTAAGGGTGTCACCCAGTGTGGTCTGCACCCCCATGCCCTCTATATTAATGCCACTAATTCCGTGGCAAATGCCCATTTCCAAGTGGGTTTTTGCACATTTGTTCTGGGCTGAAGTGTGGTAGGATTGCAGCTTTAGTTGCAATAGGGAATGGAGACTAAGGTGTGGTGCCTCATGAAAAACATTGCTTTCATAGCATGATACAGCGCAGCAACACCAGCTATTATAAATGGAGGGCTTTTCAACATGTAGTGCTCCTAACCAGATTTTAAGAGCTGACCTTTGCTCAGCTATTCCTTCCCTGAATTTCCCCAACAGTGAAGCACCTGGCCTGGTATAATTCCACTCCTACCCTACTGCACAGTCTCAGTTTTACAATTCACATCACCACTGACACACACCTTTGAGTGGTACAGTGCATACCAATCTGCACAAATGTGCATTTTAAGAATGTGAGTTCAGTTGATCTATGCAATGTTCAGAATGTGGTAGAATGGTTACACAATTGCTTTGGCCAGCTTGCAGGTCCACCTACATTGGCCACACCACTGTTCAAACCACCTTTGACAACGTTTAGTTGGTTGACTAACAGCGCAGTCCGAACGCATCCGGTTGACTAACAGCGCAGTCCAAACGTTTCCTGCATCCAAACTGCACATGTGCGGCATCCGAGAGGGGTTTCACCGGTATCCATCCTGCTTTCGTCGAAGAACAGAAAGTTACACAGGCATAAGTGCACTTACACCGGTGGATATACTGTTACACTGATGCAAGAGTTACACAGGATTGCGCTGTAAGTGTTAGCTGAACTGAGACCCAATTGGTATCTTGCAGGCAAAAGCATATAATGGCAGCCCAATGATCCCTTTAGACAGGGCCGGCCCATCCATGAGGCCAACTGAAGTGGTTGCTTCAGGCAGCAGTTGCGGGGGGCGCCCATCTCTGCCTACTTGTCTCCACTGCCCCTCCTTCTCCTTCCACTTCTTGGATTGGAAAAGGGGGGCATAGAGGAAGAGGAAATGAGGAGGGTGCTGAGTTAGAACATTGGAGAGTGAGAGAAGCAGAAACTGGAACATCTTCAGGTAAGGGGGGAGGCAACATTTGGCATGCTACCTCCACAACAGGAGGTCTTGGGCTGGCCCTGCCTTTAGAGGAGGAAAAGCTACTTTTGGTGGGATAATCAGAGATGGAAAAACAAGAAGATGGAACACATAACCCTTTCCTCAACTGTTATTCCCTCCCCAAATTGCCCTCTCCCCTGCAGCTTTGCCTGAAAGAAATGATTTATGTGGAGCAGCAGATGGGTGGCAAAGAGAAAGGAAGGACTGGGGACTGACTTTCCACATTGTCTGAACCTAAGAGGGCTGGGGAACAGATACTTATTCAGAGTCAATCTAGATGGGATTTTAATCATGTTATAGGCACTTGCATGTTCTTTTCTCTCTCTCCATAGATAGCAGGTGTGTATGGCCAGTGGGTGGCACAGTGGGTTAAACTGCTGAACCATGAGCTGTTGATCAAAAGGTCGGCAGTTCGAATCCATGACGGGGTGAGCTCTTATTGCTTGGCTAGCTCCTGCCAACCTAGCAGTTCCAAAGTATTTATTTATTTATTTATTTAAAGAATTTATACCCCGCCTTTCTCCCAACAAGGGCACTCAAGGCCTTTTTCCCAACAAGGGCACTCCCAACAAGGGCACTCAAGCATGTTAATGCGAGTAGATAAATAGGTACCGCTTGCAGGAAGGTAAACAGCGCTCCGTGTTCCAGCTGCATGCTACGCGCTGCGGCAAGGAGAGTCATGCCGGCCACATGACCGCGGAGGCGTCTTCGGACAACGCTGGCTCTTCGGCTTTGAAATGGGGATGAGCACCACACCCTAGAGTCGGACACGACTGGACTTAATTGTCAGGGGTCACCTTTACCTTTACCTTACGCTCAATATGTATTGGAAGTGCAGTGTGGGTGTGGAGGGGTAGTTAACCTTTCCAGGTTGGGACCCCCTCCACAGCAACTATTTGCCACAAGTGGAAAGCTATCGTTAACATTAAAACATTAATCACGGTGTGAAAAATGTATGAACATGAATCAAACCATAATAGGGGATATGGAAAAAAAAGTAGGCACAATAGACTAAGAGAAGTTGGAAGTGTTAGTGAAGATCTGGAGGTGAGCAAAGAACTGGGGGTGCAGGCGCTAAAATACATGATCGAAAACAAGAACATAACGGTGCTTTCTGAGCATGCAAAGTGCTTCACATGTATCATCTTCATGTAATCCTGCCAACAAGCTGTAAGGTAAATAACAGCCCAATCCTACCTGCAGGATACACTGGTGGACCACGCGAGATTTCTTCTGTATGGCAAATTATAACCAGGAAATGTGATTCATGTTGTGTATTCAGTTATGTGCAGTTAAATTTAATTTCGGATTTATGGATAGGACAAAGATTTTGCCTAACACATTAATATACATACACGTGTAGATAGTGCCGGGTGCATGCCAGGAGGGCATGACCCTGGCCAGTATCACATTGTTTTAGCATGGACTGACAGCAGGCTGACTATCAGGCTTAAGGGTAAAAGGCCAAATCTGGTTTGTTAGACTAACCAGCCCCTCCCCTTGCTAGCTTGTCCAAAAAAATGCCTCAGAAAACTTCACGACAAGCTATACCTGCAAACAGCTCACATCCTGGGAGCTTCCTGGCTCTGAGATAAACAGGACCATTTGTGGTCACAGGAGATGTGCTTTCAGCCCCAGCTTCCCTCACTAGCTTCATAAGAAATTCAACCAGGAGCCTTGTGCTAATCAGGGCACAGGGCACCTGAGCAAGTAAGAAGTTCCAGCTACATTCTTCTCAGGATGCTGCACAATAGGAGATGACAATCTCCGCCTGGGATGGGCAATGAAAGGCCATCAAGGACTAAGAGAATAGTCCGGAATGAACTCACCACATAACAGGGATGTGGATCAAGTCTCTGACTCCAAGTCTCGAGTCAAGTCTCAAGTCTCTGGGTCCAAGTCTCAAGTCAAGTCCCAAAGTCTTTGACCCCAAGTCCCGAGTCTTTGGTTGCGTGTTGCGAGTCCCTATCTATTTAATGGGGAAAATGTGTTTAAACCTGAATAAAATTCAATTTGTCATAAAAGGCTCCAAGTCTCAAGTCGAGTCTTTTACAATCGCAGAGTCAAGTCTGAATCAAGTTATTGATATGACTTGAGTCCGACTCGTGTTTGAGTCAATAGACTCAAGTCAACATCACTGCCCCATAATAGACTCTATCTTGCCCTATAGGAAATTCGTCTGTAAAAAGCCTGGTCATACTCTCCTTCACCCTATATTGTACATGACTCATTGGTGCTATCACTCCCATTCCCTCCAAGAAGACCCAAGAACTGCTGTGCCAGGACAGGTATCGGACTGCTCTTTTCCTTTCCAGCTTTCCTATCCTGTTTCCTTTTCCCCAGTGAGAAACAAGCCGCAGTTCAATATCCACCGAGCCACCGCCCAAGAAGCCTTCCACTCGGCTCCCTTGCCTTGCTTCCCTCCCTGAGACTTGCTGAGGCTACAGCCTAGCCTCCATCAGGTTTGTTTATCAAGACCTTTTGTGCCTTTTTAGCCTCCTTTGGATTGGGACTAGCACCGTGATCCCTGCTAACTAGCTCCGTGATCCCTGCAGTCACTCAAGTCTCATCTCAGCAGTTACAGATAGGTAACCTTGGCCAGTGGTACCCCTGGCCCAATAAATCCTATCATCTGTGTCTCGTGTGGAATCAAATTGACAACATGCTTAGTGTTTCTAGCCTGCCTTCTTTTGTGTGGTGTGAGTGTGTTAAAGATGCCTTGTTCTGTCTTTTACTATTAAGAAGGAGGCCCAAAGATTAGCCCCAGGCCTCCTTTGCAGGGGGACTCCCTTAAGTATCCTTGTAGCTACTCACTGCATCTAACCTACTCCCCACCCTCACTGATCAGTTTCGACAAGCCATTGGCGACTGAAGAGGGGAGGCACCCCAAGGTGCTTGCAATGGGGTGCTAAATCCTGTCCCACCTCCTCCTGCTCCTTGGCCACCATCTGTCTTGGCTCAAGTGCACAGTAACACTGCTCCATTCTCCTCCTCAGTGTGCTGTATTTGAAAAGGAGAAGGATAGAGCGACAAGGGGAAGAACGGAGGATGCGAAAATGAAGGACTAGGAGTGGGTTAGATCTACACTCCTCCATGCTTCCCCTTTCGCTCTGTCCCCCTCTTCCTCTTCAAATGCAGAAAGCACAGGAGGAAAAGCGGGAGTCGCAGAGGATGGAGGACGACAGAAAGGAAGGCCTGCTCCAGTCCGTCACTTGAGGTGACTGCCCCATGGGTAGGTCAGTCATAAGTACAGTAAGTCCTCACTTACCATAGTTTCGCTATCTGTTGTTTCATTTGCGGCAGCCACGTCGTCCTCCATGGCTGCAGCTACTTCCGGGTAGTGCTGGGCTTGTGACCCACTTCCTGGTCTATTTGTACCCCAGAATGCCTTGCGGGTAGCTTCTGCAAGGCATTCTGAGGTGAGAACAAAGCCAAGTAAGTGGATCATGGTTCCACGGCAACCCAGAAGCGGCTTTGCAGCGCACAGTGAGCCCGCCAGAGCCCCCTGACGTGTCACTGAGCCCACCGGTGAAAAATAGGTTATACGTAGTTTCACTTAACATCGCAGTTTTCAGGAACCTATCTATGACGTTGAGAACTTGCTGTAGTTCCATATTTAAACACATCTAGTTGGGTTCTTGGTCACTGTACTACGTCATCATTCAGTGAGGGTGTGCAACTGAATTCACATACACCTGTGCAGCAGGGCAGCCTGCTTTATCTTTCACTTTTCTTCCCTCCGAACCTGAAGCCTGTCTTGTCACTGACTGTAAACATTCCTTTCTGAAACAATAAGAGGAAAGGGTCACAAGCATAATAGCTGCTCTTAGCCCTGCAAGCTGTGCTACAGAAATGCGTTCACAGCTTTACTACATAATGGATGTTAATTATTATCTTTCCACCAGCAGGATCAATAAACATAAAAAAGCCTAAGAACTGAACTCCACTTCCCAACATGTTTTGTTCCTCAGCAAGCTTCTTTCAAGCGCTGGGACATCATCATGTTACATATTAATGATTGTGTGGGATGGGAGAGAATGGAAAGCTTGGGGACAGCTTTCGTTTCCGGCAGGCTTGATCTTTGTGAGTGGGCAGCACAAGCTCTGCTTTGGAGAAGACTTCTGCGTAGGAGTGACTAGTAGACTGGAAAAGGAAGACAAGAACTCAGAATCCAAACACAAGCTGCGTTCTCCATTCCTGCATAACGTAACCTAGAATGGTCATGGGAATGTTTCTAAAGGACAAAGCTCTGTGCTTATTACTGCCCATGCAAAGCCATTCCTAGGACACTGTTTTGAGGCCCCCCATTTCCCCAAACCAGTAGCATGATCCATGGACAGCCACAAGATCTGTTTCCCTAGAAGAAAAAACCACTGGGGACTTAGGGATTTTTAAAGACAGTCCACTTACTGACAAACATGCAAGTTATACTGTATTATTATTATTATTATTATTATTATTATTATTATTATTATTTATAGTTGAGCATGAAGGAAAAGGCATAGGATAGGATAGGAGAATGAACATTCAAAAGTGAGGAATGTCTTATTTCTCACATAACCCTGTGACACTGCAAACACTTAGCAAAGACCCAAAAGGTCTCTCAGGTCAGGCTGAAATAGCAACATGACACCGTTTGAGGGTGATGTACTGTTCATTCTATCCATCCGGGACACTAACCTCAGTTTAGAAATATGTCCCATACGTACCAGTAAAATGTTCTTTCTGTTCAATGTTCTTTTTTTCTTATCAGTGGTTGTCACAGAGCCACCTTGGTTTTGGTCCAGCATCATCAGGCTGCAACTACAAGGAATGAAAAGAATGTAATCTCTTACCTATGCATCCAGATTGCCACTCAAGTCCCTTGTGCAGAGAAGCACTATTAGCTCAGATTCCACTCTTGCATTTACTCAATCATATAAAACAGTTACGGCGTTGCCACCTTTTTGCCTCTCAGAGATTCCATGCCTCTAACAATTGCAGAAGACGTGGAAATTCAAAAGCAAAGCTTTACTCAAAATAGGTGCAATTTTAGGGGGAAATTTGAAGATATTGTTGAATTTTTGCCTATTATAAAGCTGTCAAGAAGTGATGACAGCTACAGTTGCTCAGGAACTGCAGCCCAGAAGGGAAGCACACTCTGAGGTCTATCATCATCAGCCACAGATCTTTCCCCAACTTCAGCCAGAAAGAGCTCTGCTCTGCTACTCCAACTGCTAGTTGCCCAGGGATTGTAGGTCAAAAAGGATGCACACAGCACACCACACCACACCACACTCTGGCCTCTAACATTAACCAAAGGACTAAGCTGCTCACTTTGGGCCCAATCCTATCCAACTTTCCAGCATTGATGCAGCTGCAATGCAGGCCCGAGCTTGAGGAGGCCTCCGTGACTGCTCCCCCCACAGCAGGATGCAGTACATGCACACTCCATGGGCATGGCTGCATCTGCGCTGGATAAGCTGTCAGGGCTGGGAGGAGATGGATACTTTGCAAGCCCTGTTATAATTAGAGGGGACGGACGGACCTGAAAATGTTGCCTCATTTGCCCATACCCCTCAGGGATTTGGTTCAAAATGTATAGATGTGTAGAGACAACACATTTTAATAGTTGTCTGCAAGTTGGTTGTAACAGATGCAGTATGACTTCCTTGTTTGTTGTAATGTACTTTTTTGTTCTTTTTATTTGTGTGTTTGTTGTCTTATGTCAATAAAGATTAATTGGATTGAATTGAATTGGTATTGAAGTGTATTGCAAGTCACTTTGATAATCTTTTATCAAACGGCAGGGTATAGATCTACAAAAGAAGTACATCATTATTACTCAGAAAAGGTGTGTGTAGATTATCTAGGTTGGAAAATATTATTCATTGATCAAAGTTTAGTTTATATTCAGAGTTAATTAGCTCATGTTCAGCTAATAAAAAGATCACTTGATTATCCACTGTTGGATGGCTCTGCAATCTTTGATATAGTCCCTATCACTTAGAATTGGCTGGAATCCAAAGTACCATGGAATTAGTTCTGCATACCTTGAGGAGGTTTGTTTGGCGCTTGTATTTGAACAGTAGCTTTCTTTCATGCCACATCATAAGCCTTTTTGACTGACTTGGAGCCAAACTATGTTATGCTGAGCACATAGCACAATATATTCTTATATTCTTATTTTTCACAGTGAATGTGCGTGTGTGTGATCAGGATTGGTACCAGGGAGTGCAGGAGGGCGTTAACCCCCCAAACCCCTCCCTAGGGGCCTCATATGTATGAAGTAATCCCATAGGAACATTATTGTATTATATAGTAATGGAAATAATAAATTATTATACAACCCAACACACATTTCAAAGAGCCTCCATCCTTGGCTGCCCAGAAAATAAAATAAAAGATTGATTGAACAGAACTAAGAATATTGCAGTTTTGGAAAAAAAAAAAAACAACAACCTGGCAGCGCAATCCTGTCTAGAATGCAGCGGTGGCACACCTAAGGCGGCTGCTACTTCCTAGCCAGGATTGGGACTGCGCCAGTGGAGCTGGAGCGCTCCTCGCGAAAAAGGGACGTTTGTCCCTTTGCCCCGGGTAGACCCTCAGCAGGCCAAATGGGCCTCCTTGGATCTGCTCTGGCAAAATGGCCGGTGCAAATCCAAGAAGCCGGTGTAAGGCTGACCAGGCCCAGGATGGGGAATAGGATTCAGCGGAGCACGCCACCGCTGATCCCTCCCCCATCTCTGGACCGGTGAGCCAATCACCCCCTCTCGTTCTAGCCCAGTCTGCCCTTCCCACCCCCGCCCTGAGTGGCGCAGGACCTATCTGCATCCGCCGGTGGTGGCTGCGGCCCCAGGCGGAATGAGCAGCACCAGCTGCCAGCGCTGCTAACTCATCGGGTGTCATAAACGTGCCTTATGGCGTTTATGGCACCTGACACCAGCACGTTTATGGCACCCGACACCAGCATATTTTTACGCAGGATTGTGCTGTAAATCAGGACTGAACTGGAGAACTGGTATCTGTTCCATGTGCTTCATTCAGTGTTCAAGTGCACACCCTGAAAGTCTTATACAACTACAGAATGAAATGGACAGGTGAGAGCAGAATGCATGTGAACATTGGCCTCTTGTGTGATTTTAAGTGAAATACCTCATAGGTTAAGTTAGGGTTAGGGTTAGGGTTAAGTTAAGTTAACTATACCGTACAGGTTAACTATAGTCATACAACCTTATAAATACCAGTCATGTCTGTGTGATTTTCTTCTTTTTATGACTATAGAAACAATGAGTAGGGCTGGAATCCTAGAGCCGCCTGTTCTAAGCAGACCAGAGGAGGGCTTTTCTGTTTCTCTTTCTGCAAGTGCCACTTTTCCAAGTACCACCTTTTGCAGGTACCACTCTTGTGAACACCACCACTGCCACCAGAAATGGTAGCTTTATACCAAAGGGGGTGGCGTACCCCACAGCTGGGGCTTCACCCTTCAACCTCCTCCCCCAAAGTGTGCCTCTGTTGGAGGTCCAGGCAGCCGCGCAGCCATATCCTACCTGCTGTTGCACCACCACTCCAGCCACCTCCACTTACAGCAGGGTCAGGCCAGGCAGTGCTGTGCTGCATGGTCCCCCATGGTGGTGGGGCTAAGCACCACCTGTCGTACTGTGAATAATACCGCCAATGGCATTCATATCACTGGTTGAAAAGTACTGGGCTAGAGGCTGGAACAGGAGCACTGCCACAGTAATGCTACTGATAGCAGGTTTGGAGCAGACGGAAGATGGAGTTGAAACTCTACCATCCACTACAACTGTTATATAGAAAGGCTTGGCGCTGAGCAGTGGCCAAGCCCTATTGATTTAGCCTCACAGGAAATCAGGGAAGGTTTTAGGAAGGCCAAAAGAAAAGAGGTCAGTTACTTCTCCCAATAAACCCTTTCCCTCTATAATGCTCCTGTACTCAGGTTTTGAATTGGCTGCTCCAATCAGTCCTTTTACAGCACAGGCTTGGGGTTCAAACCTTCTGACCCCTTTAGTGTTATACAACTGATTTGGGCTGAGCCAGACCTCTTGATGACTGAGGCGGTGTGCCAAATGCTGCCCCTACCCTACCCTTATCTGGGGATGTGCCAGCCTCTACTCCCAGTCGATGGATTTGAAAAGCAACAGAGGTATGGAGCAGAAGAGGAAGTATGAAGGAGATGCTTTAGCCCACCACTCTCCTCTCCACCACATTCCCCATAGTGGGAGATAAGTGGACAAACAAAGATGGGCGCCCCTTCCCAATGTTCTGCCTGAGGCAACTGTTTCAGTTGGCCTTTTGGATGGTCCGGCCCTTGGGCTGGCTGCTAGTCTCCAAGCTGAACATTTTATAGTAGAGAGAGGGATGTTTGGGGTGGGACATTCCCTTCCCCCTCCACAAGCTCCACAGACAGACCCAAAACTGAGGGCTTTCATGTGATTGCTATCAGAGACGTCACTAGGGCGCGCGCTCCCCCAGGGCCGGGCACGCGCGTCACCCTAGTGACCCCTCCCCCCGGACACACACCCTTTAATAACCTTTGGCGTGGCCGTAGGGCGCGCTGCGATTTGGGGAGCGCCCAATGGGCGCCCGCTCCGGGAGCCCCCTCAATCATTGCAGCCAGCTCGGGGATGTCTTCCCCGGCCGGCTGCCCGGGGCCTTCTGAGGAAGGCCCATTGCGCAAACGTTATTTCTAATGTTCTTTTGCACATGCGCAGACTGTTCCTGAGGGAAAAGGGCAGTCCAACCTGGCGAGGCGGGCGGGAGGCCCCACCTTTCTGCGCGTGCGTGCGCGCGTCACCTGGGGCCCCCCGCCCTCCTCGCCAGGCTACAGCGACGCCTCTGATTGCTATATAAACCAGTAGGTCACACTAAAACACTCAGATTTGGGTTTTCTGTGGAACCCCAGTGTAAAGCACAAGGAGGGAGTTTTCTACATCCCTTTCCTACAATCTATGGGAAAGTTTTGGGGAAAACTGAATTTGGCACATATGCATCTTATATATCTGGGCTCGACTTTTGCTGCATTCGCGTTACGTTCGGCCAATCAGAGCCCATTGTTTGACCTGGGGGTGGGACACCAGACGCACACGGAACGCGAACGCAACACAAACGCGTACAGTGTAGTTCAGGCTTTACAGGTTTGCTGTAAGGGTTACCTCAGTAATATGCATGTGAAGTATAGAAAGCTCTATAGAAATGTTAAGCATTATTAATTTTTCAGTTTTGTCCCATCCTTCTCTTCATATTTGTTTCCAAAACTAATGTTTTTCTCCACACTGTGAGTTCTCCTGGCTAAATCAGAACCTTCATCCTTTTCCATGGGTGGCCCTATGTTGCTATAATGTTGATTGGCGCAGGGACATCCACTCTTTAATATTATTTGACAGAAGGATGATTATGGTATCTTCTAACCACAAAACCTGGACACTTACCTGACCCTTTGTTCTTTTGCAACATTTCCCCTCTGTTGCTAAATTTAACTCCTGGACTTTTCCCTTATTTTCCTCTGCTCATGTTAATTCAGGAGGTCACAAAGATAAAGCACTATAGAGTTGGCTCTTACCTGTATTTGCCAGTGGCAGCTTGGGAAGTTGCCTGATTTCAGATTAGCTATCATTGCAAAGACATCCGGTGCTGTTTAATTCACAATTCTCAGATACTCTGCACTGATTCAGTTTTGTCATTGAGGAAGTTAACAGGAGGCAGCAGCAGGTACATCGTCGTTTAAGCTCACTGGAAATGTTTCCGTTACTGCTGAAACTTTATGGCACCCAAAGTACTAATCCTGGCTTTGAGAGAGGTACTGAAATGCTCTTATAATTATCTAAAACTTTATTATTTATTTCGTTTATTTTTCATATTTTTATACCACCCTTCCTCCAAGGAGCTCAGGGTGGTGTACATGATTCCTTCCCTCCTTTTGTCCTCACAACAACCCTGTGAGGTAGGTTAGGCTGAGAGATAGTGACTGGCCCAAGGTCACCCAGGAAGTTTCATGGCTGAGCGGGGATTTGAACCTGGATCGTCCATCACCAGAACCACTACACCATCCTGGCTCTCCACATTCATCACTTTAATCATACTCTTGTTGATACTTTGAATCATTTAAATAGTCATAAGGACATACCCAAAAATGCTTTACTTCGTTGTACCAGACGTTTAGATATCATTAAGAAGTAACTCACCAGGATTCCAGTTTTCAAAGTTCCAGTTACAAAAGTCCAAGAAGGTCTGGTACATAATAGGAGGTACCTAGGCCATTTTCAAATGGGAAAATTAAATTAGTTCTAGCATGAAAGGGTTTTTTTTTTTTAGCTACATGGTCTGGAAGATTCATATCATCTAAAAATGTATCACTTCCACTTTCTACACAAAATTTGCATGTTATTTTCTAGTTTACCCAGAAGCGACTCCTATGTAACCTTTGTTTACCTACCTTCTCCCTTGGGAAAAGGAGAGGGCCAATGTCAGAGGTCAGCAGCCTGGGGCAATTGCCAAGGGCCCCAGGCCTTCAGAGCGCCCACTACCGATCCCTGAAGTGAACTCTGTGTGGCAACAGAGCAAGTTTCTTGGCAGAGAGATCAATGTGTCACCACCTCTTTCCAGCATCTTATCCCCCAATGTCGGCTTTCCTCTGGAGAGAGTCGCCACCTTTTCCAGATTCCCCCTCATTCCCAAATGGAAGCTTTCCCCAGAGGCCCCTGTATTGCCTGACACCTTGGCTTTGTACACATATATGTGGTGCTGGGTGCATGGTAGTCAACCATGACCCAGACCCAGGGGCATAACAAGAGTGGAGCCTGAGGGGCAGCTGCCCCAGGCACAACGCTCAGGTTCCACCACCACCTAATAATTGGAGCACTCCAAGCCAAATGCGAAGGCAGCGGAATGCTCCCGCCACCACGCGCCGCCTCTGCTCCTCATGATCATGAGGAGGAGGGACGATGCGTGGAGGTAGCAGGCAATCGACTGCCCTTATGTTAGACAATTTTCAGGGATGGGCCCATATTGAGCATGTTCCTATAGTCCAGAGGTTCCCAAAGTGGGAGGCGCGACTCCCAAGTGCGTCATGGAATGCAGCCAGGGGCGGTGGTTAGTCTTTTAATTACCATATATTCTTGCTTGCAAGAGAGACATTTAGGCAAAAACAAAGACCTGGAAAACCTGCCTCTTCACATCGGTCACTCAAAGTTCACTTCAAGAAACTTCAGGTTTGCAGCCAGCACCACATTTTGTTTTTAACAGCAGTGAGCAGAGACCCTTGCTTATCTTCATCAAAGAACAATTAACAACTCAATAGATAAGCTAAGCACTTTGAGATTCGCTGCAGCTTGAGGCTCCCTGCAAACTGAAACAAGTGCTGGAGGCAGCATTCCATTTACACCAGGTTTGCAAATTGGTAAAATATTTTCTTGCTGCTGAATGTTTTAAAGAAAGCTTTAAAGACTTTGTTTTCTCACTCTGTGATTAAGAGAGGTAGAAGAGGCATAAGTAAGTTGCTTGCTGTTGAGTGAGCTGTAGAAATATCTACCTTGTTTAATTAAGCCAGAGGAAGGAGGCGGCAGCTGCTACGTTTGTTTGGTTGATTAATTATTAGGATCTTTCTCCTTCCTCCTTTTTGATCCACCTCTAAGTTAGTTTTCCACTCTATTTGCTGGGACAACCCCCCCCCCCCATTGGAGACTGCTGGGCAGTATAAGAATCTTTTTTTCATCTTGCAAAGATACTACATCTTTTTTTCATCTTGCAAAGATGCTACCTAATGGAGCTTTCTCTCATGCAACTGGGGTGGGGCATGACCAATGAAAAGAAATGACCTCCCTCTCATGCTTTGATGTTTCTCTTGCCATGAATAGGACTAACGCAGATGACATCAGTGCCTTCTACCAGGTAGACACCCCAGTTCTGCCAAGGGAGGGAGGGCAGCATCCCAACCCCACCCTGTGCACTCCTGGCTTAGCTGCTGCTCAGCACACTTTAATGGGGAGTGCACTTCAATGGGAGTCACTTCAACTTTAATGGGAGTCACTTCAGTGCACTTTAATGGGGAGCCACGGCTAACGGCAAGGGAGGTCAGCATGATCTCTTCCTTCACCAACTCTTTGTAGCTCCTGCAAGTTCAGTCTAGGAGGTGGCAGGCAATTCAGCCGCCACATGTATCCCAAAGATCAACCAGTTACCACAGCAGAAGTCAGTTGACCTACATAAGAGAATGGAATTACCCATTACATATGGGGCAAGGTAGAAAGGAGCAGACAAAGGATAGCAAACATTCTCACTCTTTTCAGAACTTCTAAAAGCCCATAAAATAGAGGTGTGGAGGAGAGAGCGTGATTGCATCCACTGCCTCTGTCTCTGACCTCCATGCGTTGGTTAGACTTGCACACATAGCAGGGTCTCTGAGAGGAATTTTTAACAGGGGGTACAAAGTATTTTGGGGGGCCTTCTCAAAGGGAAGGGGGCAAAACAGGGCAGGGGGAGGGCAGCAATGGCTGGAAAAGTCTCCAGATCCCTGGTCTACCAGGCTTCCCGATGTGGCACCTAGGTCTACCTGCTGAGTAGACCTGGCCTCCCGGTTGGCCCAGCCTGTCTTTCACTCTCCACCATGAGGTCAGCTGAGATCCCAGGAAATTTCTGGAGCCCCCCTTTTGACCCTGGGCCCGGGTACAATTTACCCTCCTCTTTACCCCCCTCTCATGGACCCTGACGCACAGAGCCTACAAAAGTACAAGTTGTATGCAGACAGGCTCTGTATGCAGCAGGAACCCTGCAGGGTCCAGCCCCAGGTTGAATGGGGCCATTAGCAGGGTGACCTCTGGTGGGCTCCATCCACTCTGGGTGAGGTGGGCCCCTCTTGAATCTCACCCTACCATGGTGGCAAATATGTTTTTTTTTTTCATTTTTAGCAGGCCAGCAGCAGCAGAAGAAGCAACAATGCGGTGGGCTCGAGGTCTGCTCAGGGAAGGGGACGTCCTTCCCCAGGTGTAAACCTGGGCTGGCCCGATGGGCCTCCTCTGATTTCCGCCAGCTAAATAGCAGGCACCATCCCCATCCCGGTCCAGCTAGACCAATGGCCCCCCCTCCCACGCCCGCCGGACCTCCCACGCGGCCGCCGGGGGAGCGTTTACCTTCCTCCGGGGGGCACTTGCCCGGCCTCCTTTACTCCTGAGTAGTAGCAGATGTGTTTTATGGCACATTTGCGACACTTTCAAATGGCGGAGCACGCGCTCCGCCATTCAAAAGATCCCCAGGATTGCTCTGTAAGTATGGTAGGGGAAAGACCCAAAGAAGTCATGTCAGGGTTTTTGTTTTATATGTTGCTTGCATGTTAACATCTTCGTTAACCTTTGTCATTGTCCCCCGTCCTGTCCCCTCCCCCCGTTTTTCTTCTTCTGTTAATCAGTGCCTTGTTTTTATCCTGTACATCTTTCCCTCCATTGTTTCAATTTTTTTCAGCCTTCTTATAAACTTCTTTTATTTTTCCTGTTTACCTGCCTGGTCTCAGTTCGCTCAGGAAGGAGTGAGTTGTCACACCTACCAGACTGTCAATGTTCCACTACTGGCTGGCTTTAAGGATACGAAAGACCCAAGACACAGGCACACAGACGCACGTATGCATAGGCACATACAGAATTCTGGGGTTCTTTGTTCAGGAGGTCTTCTCCTCTCTGGGCTCTCTAGCTTCGGGTGCTGGCAGCAAAAACTGCCTTTCCCTGGTTCAATTCCAGTTTAACCAGCAAAAGGTGTGAAACAGGGAGCAGAGAAGTAGGTGCCATTGCCAACCACTAGGCACTGGGCCCATTTTGCCCTCTATCTTCCCTTAGAGTCTCATGTAGCATCTCAACATTACATGTGGCATTGGGGGTGGGGATTCGGAAGGCAGCAGCAACTAGCTGTTTTTGCTGCTGTGCCAGAGGCGAATCTAGGGCGGAGCAAGCGGAGCAACCGATCCGGGCGCCATCGCCCGAAGGGCGCCCCGCCCGCCCCGCCCACGAGTTGGACTCGGACTCAAGTCTCCGAGTCCGACTCGGAGACTCGAGTCTGAGTCCGACTCGGAGACTCGAGTCTGAGTCTGACTCGAGTCCGAGTCCAACTCGGAGAGACTCGAGTCTCCACCCCCTCAATCGGGAGAGCCGGCTCGGGGACGTCTTCCCTGGCCGGCTGCCCGGGGCCTTCTAAGGAAGGCCCGCTGCGAGAATGGTATTTATACCGTTCTTTTTGCGCATGCTCATACTGTTAATGAGGGAAAAAGGCTGCCGGCCAGGGAAGACGTCCCCGAGCCGGCTCTCCCGATTGAGGGGGAGGAGGGGGGTGCCGGGTCGCCCCTCCGGAGCGTGCCGCCCTGCCCCTCCGGAGCGCGACGCGGCCTGTCAGCCGCGGCGATAGGGGCGCCAACCCCTTGCTCCGGGCGCCAACAGAGGCAGCGACACCTCTGCTGCTGTCCCACCAGGTGGTAAAGAAATCTTGGCCACTGTCATGGTAAAAGGAGGGGTTTTACCCAGCTGGTGGCTGCTTGCTAGCTGGGCCCAATCTTCCTCAGGGGACTAGGGCAGGCATCAGTAGTGAGGCCGTCTAGGGTGCCGGATCCTCAGCTGGTGCCTAACAATGAGCATAAGAACATAAGAAGAGCCCTGCTGGATCAGGCCAAAGAAGGCCGATCTAGTCCAGCTTTCTGTATCTCAAAGTGGCCCCACCAGATGCCTCAGGGAGCACACAAGACAAAAAGACACCTGTATCCTGTCACCACTCCCTTGCATCTGGCATTAAGAGAACTAAAACCAGGAGGTTGCATATACCCATCATCATGGCTTGTAACCTGTGATGGACATTTCCTCCAGCAATCTGTCCAATCTCCTTTTAAAGGCATCCACGCCAGGTGCCATCACCGCATCCTGTGGCAAGGAGTTCCACAGATTAATTACACACTAGGGTCATTCCATGTGAAATCAACCAATGCATGAAACCTTGATGTCATGGGTTTTGTACATTTTTGGTACATTTGTACCTTACCATGGGAGGTCAAAGAGGCATTTAGGTGGGTTTGGACAGTGTGTTTTTAGTGAAGCTTTCTAGAAAATTTTTGTTGTGAAGCTGCTTTATTAGTCTTATTAAGTTTAATTCATTAACTGTTTGATAATTACATGATTTGAAATATGGAGGAGAATAAGTGGTCAAAAAACTGTTGCAGCCCTTTTTTAAAAAAAGGGGGCACTGGGTTAGTAAAGACTTGAGGAAAGTAACTGATTGGATGGTTTCACTAAATAGTGAAATCAAACCACACATGAAAGTATGCACTTCATGCAGATTGCAGTTAGGAAAAGAGAAGCCTTGTCAGATGGAAAACAATATACTTGAAAAGGAAATTCCTCCTGAGAATTATGAGATTCCTGGTCTTAGTCATATTAAGGAGTCTGAGTATTTGGACCCTGATACAGCTTTAAGCCACTTAAATGCCTCTTTGACCTCCCTTGGTGAGTCAAGAAGCAAGTATCTAAAGTGCAAAGAAAAAATGGGGAAGATTAAAAGGACCTACAAAGAATTATTATCAAGTTCCAAAATGGAGTTTTCATAGTTTCATTGATTTGACATGGAATGACCCACTAGGTAAAGAAATATTTTATTTTGTCTGTTCTAATTCTCCCGCCACTCAGTTTTAGTGGACGTGCCCTAGTTCTGGTGTTGTGAGAGAGGGAAACGTTCTCTCTCTCTCAACCCACTCTCTCCATCCCATGCATAATGTGTAGTCTCAATCATGTCCCCCCTCAGGTGCCTTTTTTCTAAACTGAAGAGCCCCAAACGCTGTAGCCTTTCCTCATAAGGGAGATGCCCTAGCCCACTAATCATTTTAGTCGCTCTCTTCTGCACCTTTTCCGGTTCCACTATATCCTGGATGCACTGGACTGGATGCACTGAACTGGCTGCAATACTCCAGATGTGGCTTTACCATTGATTTGTACAATGGCATAATAATATTGGCCGTTTTATTCTCAATCCCTCTTTTAATGATCCTGAGCATGTAATTGGCCTTCTTTACAGCCGCCGCTCACTGGGTCGATACTTTCATCGAGCTGTCCACTAGCACCCCAAGATCTCTCTCCTGATCCGTCACAGATAGCTCAGAACCTATTAGCATGTATGTGAAGTTTTGATTTCTTGCCCCAATATGCATAACTTTACACTTAATTACGGTACATTGAAGCGCATCTGCCATTTTGCTGCCCATTCTGCCAGTTTGGAGAGATCCTTCTGGAGCTCTTCACAATCCCTTCTGGTCTTCACCACCCAGAAGACCTTGCGATGACACCAACCTGCACCACTGAGAAAGCCTATGTACATACATGAAGTTGGACAGTAGTAGCTATGATCCACTCCCTGCTCCATGGATTCACCTGTGAGTGGAATAAACCCAAATCTCACAAACCATATTGGGAGCATACAAAGCTGTTTTCTAAGGACTTGGAAAAGTTTCAGTAGGAGGTGAAAAAAAAAATCTTACCAATTGAAACAAATCAGCATACCTGGTAACCATATACTGACAGGTTAACTTATTCTCAACTCTCATTATCAGTTCCAAAATTGCAGTCATTGAATTTTTATTGTTCACTGTTGTGTTATAAAAAGAAATAAAGTCCTGAAGACAATGGGATGGGCCTGCTTTGTTGCTGCTGTTCACGGAAATTTCCACTTCATGACCCTGTCTAAGCTGCATTGTGAGAAGATGCTGAATAACATCCTTTGGCTGCAACAGCCTCTCCTTCAGCCGCGTCCCACCCACGTGCATACCTGTTATTCCTAAAATATGTGGTCAGATTGACGGGTCACTCTGAGAACAGCATCTGACTAGCTTGTTGCAATTATTAACCCCACATCATCCAGGTATGCCTGGCCTTGGCTGAGCAGCTTTGTTATACATGGCAGGAAGCAATGCAAAGAAGCTCTCCACAGTTTTTCAGGATGGGGCTGTGTATGAAACACTCGTGGAGCTGGGAAAGCAGATCAGTGATTGTCCTCATCTGTCCACCACAGAGCCAGTGTTGTACTAAATAGAGTTTCAGACTTGGATCACTGAGTCCTGGACTCAAGTACACTAACAGCCTAAACCCAACGGGCAGCCCAATCCTACCTAACTCCCCGCATGGAGATGCAGCAGCGCCAATGTGGTGTCTGCTGTATCCCGTAGGGGAGTTTTTGTATGTTGAGGCCTCCTCAGGGGAATGGAACATTTGTTCCCTTTCCCTGGGGTAAGCCCCCACTGCCACCATGGGTCAACTTGGACCTGCGCCAGCCAGCAATATTGCTAGTGTGTCTGTATTGACTGGTGAAGGTGAATTGGGCCCGGGAAGGGGGTTAAGATTTGGCGGGTATCGCTGCAGCCAAATCTACCCCCTTCCTGGGCACGATCCACCCTCCTCCTCACCCTGTCACCTCCCTGTTCCACCCCCCCACCCCATTCCACACCTCCCCGCCTCTCTCCCGCCCCCCTGCACAGCCTTACCTCAGGCTGTCACGCAACATCAACAGGGCATCACATAACAAACCTAAGTTAAAACAGGTAGGAGACACAGGCTGTCCATCATCACGCAGACCCAGCCACTTGCTTTGTGGCGGCATCCAGACCATGCTCATTGGTGCTGTCATGTTTGCGGCAGCTGTAAAGCTGTGTATGCCACCAGAACACTCGTTCCAGCAGTGAAAACGGGCCGTAGGACTGGGCTGTAAGTCTGCCCCCCCCCCTTGCTGTAACCTAACAAGGTTTAAAAATGCATGATGATGGACATCTAGAATTAAATCCATATGTACTCCAGAGTCATGCTTGCCAGTGTTGCTTTAATTGCTTCACCCTCATCTGATCCCTTGTCTTTGCCTTGCTGCTTGCTTGTGGCAATGAGGATATCACGGCAGCTCCTGCACATCAGCATTTACCAGGACACCACTAATCATTGCACAGCTCTTGGTAGGAACTCAAACAACACTTTTAAAGGATGATATTCTCAATTTGGTGGAGGGAGGTAACTACGCTAACAAAATTTAGACCAGTCATTTTTGAGCCGGATAGCTTATAATTTGGCAGCAGTTGTAAGATTCTATTTATTTATTTTTCACATCTATACTGCCCTTCCTCCAAGGAGCTCAGGGTGGTGTACACAGTTCCTTCCCTCCTTTTGTTCTCACAACAACCCTGTGAGGTAGGTGAGGCTGAGAGATAGTGACTGGGCCAAGGTTAACCAGGAAGCTTCATGGCTGAATGGGAATTTGAACTTGGATCTTATCAGGCAGATATATAGGCAATGCAACCTCAATGGACACCATGCAGGTTTGGATTTCATAAATGGTGAAGCACATAAGCCTGCACTGACTTCCAACTAGACAGCAGATTGGCGGGGGGGGGGGGAGCTAGCCTCTATCCACCCACTTGCCTTCACCCCTATGCCTACTTCCAGTCCCTGGACTGGAAAAGGAAGAAGAGATGAGGTGGAAGAGGAAGCATCACTCACTCTTCTACTCTGTCCGGATCTTCCTTTTCCAATCCAGGGAGCACAAGGAGCAGAGGTTGGCGCATTACCAAGTAAGCCAGGGGCAGCATTTGGCCTGCCACCACAGGCACCAACCGGAGGTCTCCTGTGTCCTGCACTCAAGAATGTTACAAACCATAGATTTTCTGGTTTTCCCCTCACTTTTTCTAGTAGCCGCTATGGGTCAACTCAGACCCATGCCAGCTTGATTGCTGGTGCAAGTCTGTGTTGACCTGGGAAGGTCAACACAGGATTCACCACCGAACCCGCCCCTACTGGGCCTGATCCGCCCTTCCCCCTGCCCCTATTGCCACCCTGTTCCACCCTCCCCCCGCCACATCACTGCCTCGTTCCACCCTCCCCCCATCCCATCCCACCTTCCCCAATGTCCTACCTACCTCGGTGGGTCCTCCAGAATCCACTGACACGCGTGGGAAGGCGCTGCTCCTGCAGTGAGCGACTATGCATGCTGCCAGAGTGTTTGTTATGACTACCATAAGGTAGTCGCTGCCAACAGAACTGGCGTTCCACTGGCGGCTGGGCCCAATAGGATTCAGGCGATAGTGAAGGCATCTTTCTGCCTACATGTTTCTTCTCTTTTGTCAGGTCTTCACATGCAGTACAAAGTTCAGCTTAAAAGAAGTTATATTTTTGAAAAGTCTAAGCAGATTACAGTGTATGCTTTAGATGCAGTTTCTCTGAAAGTCTACTTTTGATTCAAATGGGCAGTTTGCAGAATCCAACCCCCCCCCCCCCAGGTATATCTTCTTGAAGCATTCACAGACCCAAACCACAGATTGAGTATCCCTTATCCAGACTGCTTGGGATGGGAATTTGTCTAGATTTTGGAATATTTGCATACATATAATGAGATATCTTGGGGATGGGACCCAAGTCTAAACAAGAAAATCATTTATGTCTCATATACAGCTTATACACATGCCCCTGCATGCCTTGCACTATTGCCAGCCCGGTCCTGGAAAAAGTGGTGTGTGTTTTTAAAGTCATAGCTCCAAAAATGTCTGGATTTCAGAATAGACTGGATTTTGGATGTCCGGATAAGGGGTAATCAACCTGTATTACTTGTATTGGGTTACTCAGCCACTTAAAGACCAACAGAGGTGAAAGTGTCCAGTTTTCCCATGGAATACATTGGGCTGACTGTACTATCTGATAGCCCACATATCACTGTGATGGTGCACATAGCTACTGTTGTGTCCTGTGTATGGCATATGACCCATGCCTGAACTGCAACAGTGCTTGTCCCTTGCAAACTCTTTATATAAGGCTAGTACCAAATATTAGACATGGAGCAGCAAACATGTCTCCAGTCACAGTGAAAGAATTTAAAATGCCATTGATTTGCGTAACATGAGGGAGATGACACAGGATTGCCATCTCTCTCTCTCTCTCTCTCTCTCTCTCTCTCTCTCTCTCTCTCTCTCTCTCTCTCTCTTTGTTCTTTTTCTTGTTTTCGTAGTGGGCCTTTTATGCCTCAGTTGCACAATAGAGAAAAACTCAGTGGATGAAATGTTTCCCATCACCACATCACTATATTCCAGGTAAAGCAAGGCAATGGCGTCACGAGGGGGGCGCGGGGTGTGTGGACTGCACTGGGAGACACCCTTGGAGGGGGTGACACCACTAGTGGCCAAAATTGTGGAAATCTTGTATTTATGAATAATGCCATCATGTTATATATAATTGGAAAGGTTGAATTATCTGTACTGTATTCTATCAAATGTTATGGCCAAATAACTGGAAAATAAAACACACCTGCCTTAAGTAACAAAAAGTGGATTTCCTTAACTCAAAACTGACTAATGAGACGGATTGTTCCAAGAGCCAATAAGGTGTTATTATGACACAGTATGGAACCGATAAGGTGTTAGTATGAGTCAGCTCTCATTTCTATGTATCAGAGCTAATCCTAGAAATCTTATTCAGTTGTGTGAGTGTTATTAAGTTGGCCACTGGTTTTTTGTTTGTTTGTTTACTGATTTGCTGGGTGATCTGTACGTACTGTACAAATAAAACAAATTAAAACAAATAAAGTTAATAAGGCTGACACCATGAGTTACCACACTGGGTGTCACCAACTGTAGTAACACCACTGGGGTGACATGATGAGCTCTCGCACTGGGTGACGCAAACCTTAGTGACGACTCTGAAGCAAGGACCATGATTCGCAACCAGAAAAGGGGTTTGTGGCAGCCACTTTTCACAGACCTTGGCACCTTTCTGCGCATAGCAGAAAGGGAATCTTGACTCATAGCACAATCCTGAGTAAAGACCTGGGGACGGCCCTAGGGCCGCCCATTGGATCCTATCCCCTCGGGGGAAGGTCTCCTCGGGGGAAGGGGACGTCTGTCCCCTTCCCCCGGTGTAGCGCGGGGAGGTCTCAATGGGCCTCCTTGGATTTCTGCCAGCTATTGAGCTAGCATATGTCCAAGGAGTCCGTGTAATGGCTGCGCCAGAATGGGATGAGGATATGGCGGCCGCCATCCCGAATTGGCCAACGGCCGCCCTCCCTCGCTGCCTGGACCACCCCTGTGCCTGCCGGTGCATCCCTTACCTTTCTCCGGCGGCCACAGGGACAATCCGGCACCGGAGTGAGGCCCTTACTCGAATGTAGTCGCAAACGTGCGACAATCCGGCGCTGGAGTGAGGCCCTTACTCGAATGTAGTCGCAAACGTGCTTTACGGCACGTTTGCGACACGTTCAAATGGCATAGCGCGTGCTCCGCCGTTCGAGACTTACAGTGGATTGTGCTGTCATTCAACCAAGGCAAATGCTGCAGTTTCACATCCCACTGCATCTCAAAATGCACTGGGAGACAGAATATTGTCTGTCCACAATCTGGCATCTTTCGCAAGATAGCCCCCTAATCTGTTAGGAAGCTGCCACCACTTCTTTCACAACCTTTGTAAGTTGTTTCTTGGAGGCCTTTGATCTCCTTGTTGGTCTAACCCAATTTAGAAAATCTGGTTGAAATAGTACAGTCCTTATCCACAAGTCTGCTCCTAACCTATGCATTGCAAACCTATAACGCAATTCACCTAACTGTGTTAAGCAATCACCAAGAGAACTTCAGGAAACCATCCTTATCATCCTTATTGATCATGGGCTCAATGGTCAAGGCCACGATGAAATCTTCATACCCTGTAAAAGTTAATGGAAGTTAGCTATTAAAGCTGTACTTATGATTGTGTTTTGCACAGCTATATAAAGGAGGCATTTAAATGCACACACGCACTCCTTGACTTGTTTCGGTCTTTCTCTCTTGAATTTCCTAGCTGTGTGCTTCTGGAGCTTCACAGAAAACTTCCTCAGGTAAGATGCAGATCTGTTTTTGCACGACATAATCATGTAACTGCACCAGATTAAAATTAAGTGTTCTTCATGTTTTTTTGAAATGCTTTTAAAAATTTGGTTTAGAACAGCTTCATTTGGTCATGGCACATCTAAAATGTTCTAATTATGAGAAGAAGTCTGGATAAATGGAATATTGATTCTATAGGTTTACTGTGGCATGGCTTGTCATCCTGAGAACCACGCAATTATCCCTGTACAAATTGTGGAGTCTGAGTTTGTGTCTCTCAAGGCAGGGCTGGGCTGACCTCCAGCTATGTACAGGTCTTTGAGGAGGAGATGCTGCAACTTAGCAAAGCAACTGGGCAGCTCATCAGCTAGGAGGTGCGCTCTGCTTGGAGTGGGAGGTGGGGGACACAAACCAGAGCTTTCTTATACCCATTGTGTTGATGCTCAGCGCATCAACACAATTGTACAGAAGAAGAGGTAGACAAGTGATCAGTACTGGAAATACAATCACAGTAAACTCTCGATGAGCACATTAAATGATGTGAAAATGTTTCCTTATTTATTTTGTTCAGCATATGATAAGACATGAGAAAGAAGCAAAATTTTAGTTCACCAAGGGCAGCAAAATCCTTGGCCAGCCCTGTCCTATAGCTGCCTACAGAAGCTTTCTTCCCAGGACTAATAGCAGCTGAGAGGGGTGTGTGTGTGTGTGTGTGTGTGTGTGTGTGTGTGTGTGTGTGTGTGTGTGTGTGTGTGTGTGTGTGTGTGTGTGTGTGAATCTTTGTCTCAAACACAACACAGAGGGAAAGGTTTAGTATACATGCTGCAGTCCTTAGGCTGATTTTTTCCCCTCCCCCTGCCCCTACAGGCACCTGTTATTTGAATGTGAAAAAAAGATGGACTAATCTTATTTCTTGCATCACATGTGTTGACCCTAAAAGAGCAGAACTCTATACTACAGGACAAATTGCAAGGGGATTTTAAAAAAAAGCATTTTATGACATGAAGATCTCCTGATCAAAGAAGAAGAAAAATATTCATCTTAGTGGACACGTGAAGCCTTTCGGTACACCCAAAGTAGTTGTCTGGAATCTGGATTATAACCATAGAGCTTGAAATGTGATGGTCAAAGTGTTGGATTAGGATGACCAAGGAGACCTGAGTTCAAAATCTCCACTCTACCATAAAGCTCAGTGGGTGGCCTTGGACCAATCACTACCTATTAGCTAAACCTACCTCACAATGTTGTTGTGAGGATAAAAAAAAATAGGTGGGGGACAACCATGTATATACCAGTTTAAATTTTTTGGGTGGGATAGATATGTAATAATAAAGTTGGAGGAAGGGGGAGAAGTATTTGGAGTATGAAGAATAGGAATTCTACAGTACATGAATCAAAGTTATGTATACATAACAGCGATTATCTTTTGTGATAGGAAAGATATATTAGAATTGTTGGCTATTTCCTGAGCTTCCTTTACAAACAATAGCAAGAAAAGAATTTTAGAATTCTCAGAATTTTCTTGTTTTCAGAATTTGTTCTCAGAATTTTACTTTATAAGATGAAGAAAGTGAGGTTTCTTTCATATGTATTTTCCTTCCAGATTCAAAGAAAACCCAGTCGTGTTTGTAAGGCTGAACACTGTCTATGCAAATGTGCTATGGACTTTGTTGTGTGATGTACTTTACTTGTAGCATATAGTTGACAGCTGTCCATAAGACAAGATGCACCACTGTTAAATATACTGGACAACATGAAATTGGCCCTGAAATGGAAAGAGATAGTCTTTACACATTTTGATACGCTGAAAACGAAAATGGCAATAAAAATCTGTCGATTGGTTCTAGTTTAGGTGCAGTCCACATTACGTGCATAGATGTTGTAAGTGCCGTCGGGCATTTACCAGTGCATGTCTATGGAACTACCTGTTGCAGATCTCTCACAAACTGTAGCCAATTTTGCATTTTTATTGTCATATTTGTGTTCAGCACCTCAAAATCTATAAGAAATGACTAATTTACGGTGCAATCCTCCGTAACTTTAGGCCGGCAGAGTGAGCGCTCCGCTAGTCTAAGGAGTTGCAAATGTGCCGAAAAACACATTTGTGGCTCTTTGCATGTAAGTAGCGTTGGTGTGGAGGCTGGCACCGCTCACACCGCCAGCATCCCGGACCTACGCCGGCCACCGCAGGTGAGTCCTGTACCAGTTTGCGCAGGGACAGGGGGAGGGCGGGTAGGGGCAGTGAGAGAGGGTTTTTTTCATACATAAATCTGGATAGTTAGGACCTATGAATACAGACATGTATATCCTGCACTCACAAAAATGATATAAGTCAAGTTTGTTACTTTTGACAGTAATAATGTGATGTTATATCTCTAAGATTCTACAGACCTTGGCTTGGGCCCCTGCAAAAATGCTTCCAAATGGGCCACAACTCCTAAGGCCAGCTCTGTTAGGTTGCTATAACTATAAACATCTATAAAGATCCAAACTCATGATCTTTGGCTCAAATTTCAAAATTTCCTGAAATGTAAAAACAATGAAATCTATATTTTTGGCTTGGGTCCATCTTTCAAGGTGAAAAACACAGACTCATAGTGCAATCCTGACTAGGAATCTGGCCGGCGGCCCAGGGCCGCCCGCAGGATCCTGAGCCTGGGCTGCCCGTCAACCAGCGGGCCAGAGGTCTACTCAGGGAGGGGGACACTTGTCCCCTTCCCTGGGTGAAAACCGGGGCTGGCCCGATGGGCCTTCTCAGATTTCCGCCAGCTAAATAGCTGGTGGAAGTAGAGGAGGTCATGTAACGGCCTAGCCGGCCCAGCAGGGACGGGGATATGGCCGACGCCATCCCCCACCCCCTCCCGGGCCGGCTAGACCAATGGCCCCCCCTCCTTCGCCTGCGCACTCTCACGATGGACGCCCGGGCACTCTAAGCCAGCCTCCCTTGCTCCCAAGTAGTCGCAAATGTGCTTTACGGCACGTTCGCGACAATTTAGATACCCAGGATTGCGCCGTCAAATTAACACACCACTCAGACTTTCTTGAAAACAGCTGTGTTCAGTTTTCTAGTTATAATTATAGAAGAGTTTTTTTTTAAAGGGATCGTTTTTATCCTTAAACTATTGACTCGGAGTAAAGAAAAGGCTTCTGCATTTGGGGGCTATCTCTTTTGATTTTTTTTGGCCAGAGATGTACCACTTTGGAGTGTGAAGAGGAAAAGGGGGGGGGAGGTCATTGGAAAAATGACATTTCAATGTCTTAATCCTATTTCGTTTGATCTTCAAAGGTGGTAATGCTCAATTTGGAGTTCACTCATCTGTGGGCTCCGTGATACGAAGTTATTTTAAAAGCACACCCGGTTATTTATTTTCAGGACTTTAAGTGGCTAACGATAAGGAAGGTTCAAGAAGCTGCATAAGGCGACTATTTGCCAGAGAAATGGTTGAACCCGTAGGCAACCAGTATGTTGTGGCCAGACCAGTGTATTCAGAACTTTTGTTTGATGAAGATCATCAGAAGGTGCACAGATACCACAAAACCTTTCTGGATCACCTCAGAGTGTTCTTTAGGTAAGAGACATTCTTTTGTAAACCCTGATGTTAAAAACAAACAATGATGAGCAACAGACTACTTTCCCATATTTTCAGTCATGTTGGTATGATTCTTAGCTGGCTTCCTGGTAAAAACATTCAACACGTTATTTGCATTGGGTCCTCCAATTTCCACCCTGGCATGTTGAAGAAGAAAAACATCAGCAACACAAATAATGACTCTTCTTCAGCTTCGCTCTGTACATTTCAATGCCTATAACCAATGCATACTATTATGGGCTACTTAAATGCTTTTTGCAACTCTCCCACATCCAGATGTGGTTGCCCAATCATCCCAGGTTATTGGAGGTCCAATTCAAAGTGCAATCCAAGATGCTACTTTGACCTATGAAGCACTAAAAGGCTTGAGTCCAATCTCTAAAACAATCAAAGGCACACTTGAAAATGTTCCAGACTGTGTATCAATTTCAAACAGTAAGTGTACGTAGAAAGGTATTCCGGTGGCTGACTCAGCCTGCAGAGGTCCCTTTCCCTGAAGGACTATCAAAATCTCAAACTAACATTTTTTTTCTAGAAGCACTATAAATGGGTAGGATTAGGTAGAAATACCATAAACTGGTTGTTTGTTTTAGTCTAGGTTGCTTATTTCTTATGTTGAACTCAAGGGGGTGGCTGCATTATAAATGGAATTAAACTTTTTGTATCAGAGGTTCCTCTCTGCCCTCCATCTTTCCATTCTCAGCTTTCACTTCCATGTTCCAACAGGTCAGGAAACTGAAGGAATAAGGTGCACATTGCACTGTTTTCTGAGAGGATTCCGTGGCACTCCGCGGCTCCCCTGACTGGTTTCCGCGGCTCTCCCGGGAGCCGCACCTCCCAGTTTGGGAACCACTGCATTAGAATAAAGTTAGCTCAAAAACCTATTGAGGAACGAGTACTTTACAACTTTGGATGGAATAGTTCCCCCCAAAACAAGCAAGGGAGATGGTATTATCATACTATTACAGAAAATACGAAATGGAAATGGTGTTTATTTTTTGGTTTATTTCTGTTGTTGTTGTTAAGACTGGAAAATATGTTATATTGGGATCATCCCAGTTGCTGTCCCCCTGCTACATAGGATAGAGACATTGCTTTATATAAATACTGTATATTATTATTTAAAAGCCACATCTTTGCCCAGTTAGCAGAGGTATTATCAAAATAGCAACCATGTCAGGCTGCTGTGTAGATCTCCCACCTCAATCACAGCATGATGTGAATGATGTGTGTGACTGCATTGATACAACAAGGCAGAGCAGATGTCCCCTCATGATCTCATGTGTTGGCCTCAGGCAAAACCATCATTGACAGATACACAGGGATAACAATGAGCTTCTTGCAGAGATGTTGTGAGGGAGGGTTGCCAACTGCTTTCTGGAGGGCTCCTATGTCTTTAAAAGCAGCTTGACAAACAGAAATTGTACATGCAAAGTGTATGCAGGTTCATTTATGTGAACTTCATCTGCTGAACATTTTGCTAGCACTGTACTGTAATGCAGCTGCCAAAGGCAGAAGAGCCCAGCTGAAAGACAGGTAAGCTTCCCTATTGTGAGGATTCCGTACAGGCGAGAAAGGACTCAGTGTGCTAAAAATGCTGTAGAAATCAATAGCTAGAAAATTATTATCTGTAAGAAAATAGAATTCTGGTCCTTGAAGGTTGCCAAGTAAATAAGGTTACTAAGGTAAATTAAGGTTTCTTGGACTTTCATCAGGGATGTGCGGTGCAGGCGCAGCAGGTGAGGCAGAACTGCCCCTTCGTAGTCCATGGAAAAAAGCCGCAGTCTAACCCTGCCTAACCCTGAGATTGCGCATGTGCGCAATCCACGTACTTGGGTGCAAGCAGGTGCTGCACGTGCGCAATCACAGGGTTCGGCTGTAGCTTTTTTCCATGGACTACGATGAGGCGGTTCTACCTCACCTGTTGTACCTGCAATGCACGTCCCTGACTTTCATGATATAGAATTACTCGTATTAGATGTGGTGGTTCATAGGCAGTATGCCCGAGTTACCCCTTGCAGGGAAGCATTGGCGGGAAAGAAGCATGATTTTTTCTCCCGCTTGTGGGCTTCCCAGAAGCAGCTGATGGGTCACTGTGGGTAACAGTATGCTAGACTAGATTGCCTTTGGCCTGATCCAGCAAGGCTTTTCTTCTGTTCTTATATCAGCATGGAAACTGTTGCATTGTGTTTTCAGCTGCTCTCCACAAAAAGCCAAGAAAATTGCTTTTGAATTGTTTCCTATCCTCTCCTGGCTTCCTGCATATCGCCTTAAGGACTGGATTCTCAGTGACATTGTTTCAGGAGTTAGCACAGGGCTAGTAGCTGTCCTGCAAGGTAAGCATTTTCTTTGCAAATCATGTCCTCCCTACAGCCTTAAGCCTGTGGCATCCTTCAGGCGGCACGAAGCAAAGTGAGGTGAAGGGAAGCCGGCCTTTGCTTTGCTTTGCTTTGCGCCGCTCCGCTTCCTGTCTATAGGTAAAGGTATCCCCTGACAATTAAGTCCAGTCGTGTCCGACTCTAGGGTGTGGTGCTCATCTCCATTTTAAAGCCGAAGAGCCAGCGTTGTCCGAAGACGCCTCCACGGTCATGTGGCCGGCATGACTCTCCTTGCCGCAGCGAGTAGCATGCAGCTGGAACGCGGAGCGCTGTTTACCTTCCTGCAAGCGGTACCTATTTATCTACTCGCATTGACATGCTTTGGAACTGCTAGGTTGGCAGGAGCTGGCCAAGCAACAAGCGCTCACCGGGTCGCGGGGATTGAACTGCCGACCTTTCGATCGACAGCTTATGGTTCAGCGGTTTAACCCGCTGCGCCACCCGCTGGCCTCATGTCTATACAGGCCGAGTATAGAGAAGAGAAGCAAAAGAAGTTGCAGAGAGAAGCAAAAGACAGCCTTCCCTGCCCCCTCTCTGCTAGCCAATCAGAATCAAGTCTTTTCAGACTTGATTCTGATTGGCTGTTCGCTTCCTTACGCATCCCGCCCCACAGCAGTGAACGCACCCTCTGATTGGGCGACGTTCAATTTTTTTTAAATTTCCTCTCACCCAGCAATGCAGCTCTCATGTGTTGCCACATGAAGTATGTGAAGGCAAGACACACTGCACTCTTCACGCTGCTTGCCGCCACTTGCCATTGTGCGGGCAGTGTGTCACAAGCTTTACATGCAGTCATTTTTCTCTTTATGATTTTACATTTTCTTTCCTCTCATTTTAGGTCTAGCATTTGCTCTGTTGGTGAATGTACCTCCAAGCTATGGACTCTATGCAGCCTTTTTCCCAGTGATTATGTATTTTTTCTTGGGCACTTCCAGACATATATCTGTTGGTAAGTTGAGCAGCATTCCAATCATCCAGTGGACTATGGTCTCTCCTTCAGTATCTTAATAACCTCACATTGACTTTTTCAATATAATTGGGCATATCATGGATCAATTCTAAGAATTGCTGCACTAGTACATTGTTTGTGACCAAGGGCCCAATCCTATTCAACTTTCCAGTGCCGATGCAACCGTAATGCAGCCCCAAGGTAAGGGGCTTTCCTTACCTTGAGGAGGCTTCCGTGACTGCCCCCCCCCACCGCAGGATGCAACACGCACTCCATGGGCATAGTTGCATCAGCACTGGAAAGTTGGATAGGATTGGACCTTCAGTGTACAAACCAGTACAATAACACAAACCAGTACATCAACACAAAACCAGATGTTATAACATCACAGGGATATCATGCAGGAATCATACAACAATTTAGGTGCTTTTTCTAAGTGGATATCACAGAATGAAACATGAAACAGATAATGTGAATGGAATCCATGGGGCTTAGATGTATGACAGTGGACATGGAGTAACATATATGCAGCTGATGCGCCATCCTTTTTCATGGTGGGGAATGTTCCATGCATGCACATGTTACGCAAAACATTCCTTAACCCTGAAGTAAATGGGGCAGCCTTTTCTTACAAAAACCTTTTCTTTCAAAGATGTGCATGGAAACCCTTTGTGTGTATCTGAACCACTCATTCAGTGTATGTATTTTATTGTAATCAGGTATTCACTTGAGGACTGCCAACCCTCCAGGACAACCCTCTAACAAAGGCCTTTGCACATGCAGGACTGGCTCACTCCTACCTTAATCAGATATATATGTAAATTAAGGTTCACTCCTACCATGTCCTGCCACATGTCAACCCTGGGGTCATGTTCACTGACTCCCTAATCCTACTTGTCTAAAATGTTTTGCAAGTTTCTGAACCACCAATGGTTCTTTTCCAGGTGCTATTTTTCAGACCATAAGTAAAACAGGATGGATTTTACCAATAAGCCAGTTAGGTAGCCCAGAAAACAAATCACCACCATGGAGAACACTGTGTGACTTGAGTGCTTGAAGAACAACATAATGAAATATTGTCACCTTGGCTATAGTACTGTACACTTGGGTGTATGGTACAAGTTTGTATTCACAGTGGACGTATTTGGATTATATTTTTAAGCCTGAGCGGATCTCATGTGTTAATTGTTGTGTATGCTTATTATAGTCCAGTGATGGCGAACCATTTGGGCTTGGTGCACTGGCGTCGCTGCAGGGGGGCAGAGCTATAAGTTCTGCTGCGGTCCGACCCTCCGTTACACCAGTGCATGAAGTGGCCCTGCCCCCTTGCCTTCGGAACTATTCAAGGCGGTGAAAGCAACGCACAGGAGACTCCCTGCGCGTTGCTTTCAATGCCTTGAATGGCTCCGAAGGCGAGGGGGCGGGGCCACTTCATGCACCGGTGTAACGGAGGGTCGGACCACAGCAGAACTTAGAGCTCCTCCCCCCCCTGCAGTGACGCCAGTGGCTTGATGTGTCAAAATTTTTGAAAATGCCTAACTTGACTGCTGGTGTGTCCCGTCCCGTCCCCCCCATAGTATTTTGACTATTGCTACTTTAAATAGTAATTCTGAATTGAACTGAATTGAAAACAACTATAGAACACATTGCATTTTATTTAACATCAATTAGTGACGTTTTTGTTGCTGAGTTTTACTAGATAATTTGAAAGAGGTCTGCCAAAATCCCTGTCCTAAATGTTCAAGACAAACCTGTAAAACCTGCGAAAATGTAAGGTGTGTCGGGGCCCTGGGGGAAACGCTGGCGTGTCACCCAAAATGATCTCGCGTGTCACCTGTGACACGCGTGCCATAGGTTCGCCATCACAGTTATAGTCCATACGTATTCTGGCCCCTCACTTTGCTTCCTCCACTTTCCTCAAACATTTCCCTAATTCCATGGAGAGGAGGCGGTTCTTCCAAACCACCTCTATATACACATTCTGCTAAAAGTAGGTTTAGCAACATATGTAAGGGAATGATTTGGATGAAACTCTCCCCCATCTGATTAGGGAGATATTTGAGGGGAGTGGGAGAAGCAATTGGAGGAGCCACGACCTGTGAGCAGCATTTCACACATCAGTTAACACGTGGGGCCTGGCGGTTTGGGCTTAAACATACTGTCCAAACCGGCCCAGAATCTTTTAAACTGAGTTGTAATGTTTCCTCATCCAATTTTAATGTTATACAGGTCCTTTCCCTGTTCTGAGCTTGATGGTAGGAGGAGCAGTTTTAAGGATAATTCCTGATACGCCTGTTAACAACAGCACACTAACAAACACTTCACTGATAGAACAACAAAAAGTCATGGTGGCAGCATCTGTAACGATGCTCGCAGGCATCTTTCAGGTGAGTGTTTCCAAACAATTATTATTATTATTATTATTATTAACAGTATTTTATGTACCGCTTTTCAACAAAAAGTTCACAAAGCGGTTTACAGACAAAAATCAAATGATTAAATGGCTCCCTGTCCCAAAAGGGCTCACAATCTAAAAAAATTACAATATCCATAACACTTCTGTTTCTCTTGATTATACTGGTATTGATGGGTAAGAGGCCATGGCAAAGAATTTTTTTAGAAAAATAGCAAAATAATAAAAACCCAGAAACTTGGGGTTTTATTATTATTTTATTATTATTTTGTTATTTTTCTAAAAAAAATTATTTGCCATGGCCTCTTACCCATCAATACCAGTACAATCAAGAATCATTGCTTGCCATGAAAATCTAAAATCTTTATTGACTTTTTTATTTTTCACATTTTTATACCGCCCTTCCTCCAAGGAGCTCAGAGTGGTGTACACAACAACCCTGTGAGGTAGGTGGGGCTGAGAGATAGTGACTGGCCCATGCATAGAGGCAATTAAATAAATCATTAATCAGAAAGGGAGGGGAGGAGCCATGCTGTATGCACAGCATGAGTGCAAACATTGATAATTGTGTGTGGCAGGTTTCATCCAAACTGATTCCGTATGTATATTAAACCCTGTTCAGAATTAAATCTGCATGGACACCATCCACTAACAAATGGAGGGGGGGGGCCTTAGGGAGTGCATCAGCACAGAGGCAGGGCTTACTAGCGTGCTCTTTTCCCCCATCACATGGTTGATGTCAACACCGTTGTAATTTCTGAATAGGACTTAAGTCATGTTCCGAAGTGCTTCAAAAAAACACCATATGCATGTTCAGTATTAGTATTATGGGCGTGACAAGGTTGCCAACTCTTTTTTGCCCCATTCACATGTAAATACTGTTGATTGCTTTGTGTTCCAGCTGCTGTTAGGTGTCCTACGGATTGGCTTCATCGTTGTTTATTTATCTCAGTCATTAATAAGCGGATTCACCACTGCTGCAGCGATCCACGTTGTAATGTCCCAACTGAAATTCATCTTTCAGTTGCCTGTTCCTGGATACAATATGCCTCTGGGAATTATATGGGTAAGTGTTTCAAACTACAAGGGATTATTCCCTCCCTCTCTGGTGATCTGAGACATACATATAAGTAGGGGCAGGAGATAATGTACGTGGAGTGCCCTGAGCACTTGAAATGAGATCTATAAATGCCTATTATCATTATTATTGTGATGATGTATTGTCCACTGCAGCAAGTTAATGCCTATTTCTTTTCATTCTGTAACAGACATTAAAAAGTGTATTTGAGCAGATTACAAAGACAAATATTGCAGACCTCGTCACTGCACTCATCATCTTGGTCATTGTGTTTGTGGTGAAAGAAATTAACGAACGTTTTAAAGCCAAGCTTCCGGCACCTATCCCCATTGAACTCATTGTGGTAATGATTTGTTTGTTTGTTTTAATGAATGCACTTAGACAAAAGGATATAGAGAACAGCAGGGGGCGTTTCAATAAAAATTGTGCTCTGTACAGTACTATCAAAGAAATTCCATTTTTGTCCAGTTTTTGAGGAAAAAAAGACCACACTCTGTGTGTGTGTGTGTGTGTGTGTGTGTGTGTGTTTCTGATCACACAATGGAGCTTTCCCCTGTCAACAACCTGCACAACCCAAAAATGCTGTGCAACCCCCGGTGCAATACTCTACACAACCAAAAAAAAGCCATTATTCAGGTTTAGGGCACCCTCCAAAACCACAAGGGATGGAGCGCAGAGGTCTAGAGCAGGAGGGGGAGAATCAGTGGAAACTGGGGAGCCATTTTGTGCAATCAGAAATGCCTTTCTGCTTGTGCTAGGCACCTTTCAAGCCAACCCATGGTATACCAAGGGAATCCACAATCCAATCCTCCACAATTGGTGCATGATGCCCACATGACTTTATTAAGCGGTTTTTATTGGCTCATGTAAGTTTCTACAAAAACTGCTGCTTTTACTAAGCGGGATTCCAAAAACTGGGTCAGGCTATTAAAATGCTGGACTGCAATGAAGTGCCACAGTTCTCCCATTTCAGCGCACTAACAGCTCAATCCTATCTCCTGTCACCAGCACCAATGCAGCTGCGCCATGGAGGTACATGCTGCATCCTATGGGGGGCAATTCTCCTTGGGGTAAGCCCCCTGTCGCCCTATGGATCTACTCGGACAACTCTTAGTGAACCCAGGGAGGCCTGGTGTGGCCCGGCGATGGGCATAGCATATTGGTGGCACCATTGTTGCTGATAACTGTGTCCTGCTGGCTCCTGCCACGCCTCTCGGCAGCCCTGATCTCCTCCCTGTTCCTCCCCCTCTCCAACCCATTACACTCCCTTGCCACCCCCTCCCACCACCCCCCTGCGCCAACTCACCTCCTCCCGCAGTACCTGGGTGCTCCAGTGGCACGCGTGCAGGGTCGTCAGCCTTTTGCGCTGGCAACCCTGTTGCGGGTATTGCTGCTGCGTCTGCTGTGCCAATGGAGTGGGCCTTCTGCTGATGTAATACTCGTCCTGTCAGCAGAAGGCCCACATAGGATTGGGCCATAAGCTACCTCAGATAGAACTATGTTGGAATAATTTGGCCATTTTTATGAGCTTTCTATCTCTAGCTACTCAAATACGGATAGTTAACATTTGAGATTAATAGCTTATCTTTTAAGAGGAATTTGACAATCTGGGAAATATTGTAACAGAAATGTTCTGTATCTAGGAAGTAAATAATGTGTCTACTACCAAGATTAGCAACCAAAGAAACACCTTCTTTAATCTTATGTGACTTCTTTGGCTTCCTTCCAGACCGTCATAGCAGCTGGGATATCTTATGCCTGTAATTTCAAAGACAGATTCAAGGTAGACGTTGTTGGAAAACTAGATGGTGGGTAAGTACATACAATTTGTGAGTGTTAATCACAGGCGACACCTTTCAGATAAATTGCTTGTCATGTAATAGACGTGAAATTGTGAGGACCTTTTTACCACATCTTGCTTAGAATTTAGAAGGGCTGCCTGAGGCCAGATAAAATGGCCTGGTGAGCTGTATCAAGTCTGCCCATCCCTTATGCTGACTGAGGTATTCACATCAAGCGGCAGATTAGGATGTGGGAAGTGCCCCCCCCATGACAGCAACTGCCCCAGCATCCACTTTGCTCGACCGTCACCCATTGCAAAGTCCGCAAGAGGTGGATTGGGAAGCCCCACTGTGCCCCCAGGTTTTGCAAGGGACACAGGGCAAGCGAGGAGGGTGCTAGGGTGGTTGCTGTCATGGCAGTGGGCGTGGGGGCCCTCGACATTCCCCCAGTCCTGAAGCAGTGGTCTCAATCAGCCTCACGGGCCCTCAGTGTCAGCCTAGCAGAACAATACTGTGTGCACAGCCCTGATGTGCATATTTAAGCAAGAAACAAAAAGTGACACTTATGTAAATTGCTTTGTGAACTACTCTGGTTGAAAAGGTGTATATTAACAAGCAACAACAACAACAACAACAATAAAACATCTCTTGGGTAGAATACAAACTAATGAACATCCAAAGGACCACTAATAATGATGATGAGGATGATTGGCCCTTAAGAAATATCTGGCCAATACAGGCATTGACAAGATAACAGGCTGAACAATGCAATGAGCCACACTACTAGGAACATTGAACATTATACAGGGATATCTCACCAATTCTTAAATTCTTGGGTAGAATTTGAACTAGTGAGCACCCAAAAATCCCAGTCCAAACATCTGGTGGGCTGTGACGCCACGGTTATAAATAATAGCATACTGAGAATATTGCTTATATTTTCCCTTTCTAAGCCCTTCCTTCTCTGACTTCACTTTCAGGTTTCAAGCTCCTGTTGCACCAGATCTAAGTGTTTTCCAAACCTGTGTGGGTGATGGTTTCTCCATTGCTGTTGTTGGCTTTGCTGTAGCTTTTTCTGTAGCTAAAGTATATTCGATCAAGCATGATTACCCCATAGACGCCAACCAGGTAAGAATCAATATGTAAGCCAATGCCAGTGATATTACAATCCCCTTCCCTGATACCGTATTGCCCCGAGTATAAGACGCTCCTGATTATAAGACGCACCCTTAAAGTTTGGTGCTATTAAATTTTTTTTATTAAATCACTGGCATTAAATTGCAACAGCCTGATTATAAGATGCACCCCTAGTTTAAAAACTTAAATTAGGAGAAAAAAGTGAGTCTTATACTCAGACCAATACGGTATTAGGTTCCATTAAATGTAATGGTGCTCACTTCTGAGTATACATATTGATACAAAGCAAAAATGCTTTGTCTAGTCATAAATGTAAATCTCACCTTGATTTTTAAAGGAACTGATTGCCTTTGGAGTAAGCAACATCTTTGGCGGTGCATTCAAAGGATTTGCTGCGAGCACTTCGCTGTCAAGGTCTGGTGTGCAAGAGAGCACAGGAGGCAAAACACAGGTAGCACACAATTCAAGTTTATATGGTAATGCAACAAAGCCTGATTCTAGAACACAGATTTACAATAGACTTTTCTCATGCAGGTTGCTGGCTTCCTCTCAGCAATCATTGTCATGATTGTCATCCTGGCTATTAGTCATCTCCTGGAGCCACTGCAGAAGGTACTGACTATGGAGCACAAGAGTTTCTTTTGCTCCGTTAGGACATAATTCTTTCTGGCCATCAACTCTTTGATCTGCTGTGTTTTTTACCTGATGTTTCTATATTGTTGCACGACACACTGGGTTGTATCCTTAATTAGTCATGACAAAGGAAGTTTGTCATAACTACGGTAAGACCAATTAATTTCAATGGGCCTTAGTCATGTCCAACAGCCCAATCCAAACTAACATTTATGATAGCGGAACAGAGGTTCCACTGTTGTAAATGACCATATGATGGTACGCTGTGCATGGTGCAGGTGGCCATTTTAGAGTTGCCACCAGAAACGGTAGCAGGTGGTAGAGTCGCCACCAGAAACCGCCACTACTGGCTACCTAAGGGAGCGCAGGTAAGCCGAGGTGGGGGGGTGTCAAGTGGTGTCAGGAATGGGGCAGAGAGGAGGAGGAATGGGAGAGTTTCTGGATGGAGTGTGGGGAAGGGCAGGCAGAACAGGGGAGAGAAGGGTTGGATCCTAGCACAGCGACTTACGCCAGGATCCTATCCCCTTTTCCCTCTCCCTCTCTTGGATAGAGAAGCAAGACGAAGAAGGTACATTTTTATTCCACCATTTTTGACAGATAATATATACCACAGCATATGGTATATACTCATATACCACAGCATATGCACCATACACAATGAAAGCTGACTCCTGTCTCCTGACTCCTCCAAACAGAAAGAAAGGGTGAGAGAAGCAGCAGCATTACCCTTTGATGCATATTCTCTCTTCCTATGATCTAAGTATTCGTCCTTTTTTCTGTCCGACTTAAGGTGAATTTTGTTTTATCATTGACAGTCAGTCCTCGCAGCGTTGGCACTTGGCAACTTAAAGGGAATGCTGATGCAGTTCAAAGAGATAGGGATTTTATGGAAAAAGGACAAATATGACTGTGTAAGTAGTAAATCATAATCACAGTATGAATAAATCTTGTGGTTTAATTTGTGGTTGGTCTTAAAATCTGTTTAAAGCAGGGAGAAAGTTAGTTATTGGGAAAGCAACACAAGTCAATCCACTCCCGCCCACTGTTTCCTTGATTCATTCTGCCTGGCATAAGTGGCAATGATGAAATGCAGGAACCTATTTGCAAACTTTGCCTGGTTCATGATGGGTTTTGTTTTTGTCTTGGTGTGCTCATTCATCACACAAATGTACAAATCTGCAGCATGAGTATATGCAGCTGCAGTTTTTAATGGGATTTCCAGGACGAATGTATCCCAAACCCTTACATTTCTGAGATGCAGGGCATCACTAGGGGTGTCACCCAGGGAGGGGTGACACCAAAATGACTTTCTAGTCTATTTGTTACTGGTGGTGCGAAAACACACCACTGGTAGAAAAAAAAATTCCTGATCCCCACCACAACTCGCACAGGGATCGCATTTCCCAGGAGGCCTCCACATCGTGTGGTCTGGTCTGGTATCTCATGGTGACATCATGAGATCTCACCCTGGGTGTCACCAACCCTAGTGATGCCCCTGCTGAGATGCAGCCTGGGGTGTTGTCAGAGGACTGCTGACCCTTGAAAAATGGGAAGAAAATTGGCAAAGGGGCAGGGCTCAGCACGTGGGGGGGGGAATCCCTTCCAAATTGGGGTGGTCAGTCCTGAACACAATACCACACCTGAGGTATTAAGCTTTAAGAAGGCTCTTACATCTGTGATCAAAGAAGGGCTATTAAGTGTGCAGACAATAGCTGGTACATACGCTTACAAATAGTGTAAATATATTCTAGGATCATATCATGAACTTTAACAGGACTTCAAACTCTATTTCAGTCATTTACTGTACTCCACTGACTGTGCCATCACATTGGTAGTGACGGTTTGGTCAGGAGTGTTTTGCTCCCTGTTCTGTACCAATATCCATCATTGAAGGTATTCATGATAACCTATTGTTTTTGGCAGCTTATTTGGGTTGTGACCTTCCTAGCTGCTATTTTACTGGGCCTGGATCTTGGACTAGCAGCTGGAGTAGGATTTGAACTCCTGACGGTTGTCTTCCGTGCACAATTGTGAGTAAATATTTGTTTCTTCATTAATTCCATATCTATCTCATTGTCAGCTTACGATCTTGAAGCAGTTTCCAGTAAAAGCTACAAGCACAATTCATCATCATAAACAGTGCAATAAAAACAATCAATGCATCATAAAAACTACTAACAATAAAAGAATCCATCAGCAGCAACTAACCATAAAACTCTTGACAACCAACCAGTTGGAAGCAATAGAATAGAGAGACATTATCAATTCCACTCCTAATTCTATGATTGTCTTGTGAGGACCTGGTGCTGGCCCATCATTTATACCCAGCTCTGAGATACAGAGCTACAGATAAGGTGGAGTCTTTTCAATGTTTTGGTTCCAAAATATTTTGCTACATGGACCTTCAGCACAAGCCTATGCATATTTACTCAGAAGTAAGTCCCATTGAATTCAGTGAGTTTTACTCCCAGGTAAGGGTGCATAGGATCACACCTTTCACCGCAGGACTTTGTCTCAGTCCAGACCTCACTTGTTAGACTTATGACCTAGTGTAAGCGTCATCCTATCTTTTTGTGACTTAGCCTCAACACCCATGAAGAGCAGTCTGGCAAGTCACTTGGCCAATTAGTCAGTATCTGCTACTACCCCACCACGTTGATAGTGCTCCTCAGTCTACTGAATAGCATCTAGATCAGGGCCACAGAATTCTGGCCTGTCAAGTCCAACACTTCTTCTCAGGGCCATGGAATTCTTTGCTGGAGACCATTAGCCCCTGTGCAGAGCCACAATTCCCAGAATTTTCTGGGGCATGGAAATTAACCAGCTGAGGTCTGTAGGGTTGATGTATCCTAAGAGTCACGACCTTATTATAATAGCAATGTATTGCTCTGTCCCCACAATATTCAACTCTTTTGATCTTTCCATTTATTTTGCAGTCCAAACTGCACAGTTCTGGCTAACATTGGAAGAAGTGACATCTACAGAAACAGAAAAGATTACACAGACGTAAGAACCTGATTCTTACTTATAGCAATTAAAATCTGCAATTTGATATGATTGGATGTTTTTAACAAACGTTAACATTTTGTACAAGAAATGTAAAAAATAAATTTTGTGGCCTAGATCTATGAGCCAGAGGGAGTGAAGATTTTCAGATGCCCATCTCCAATCTTCTTTGCTAATATTGGGTTCTTCAAGGACAAAGTCACTGCAGCGGTAAGGATGTTATTGGTGATAATTCCTTAATAGAATTATTTTTCATACAGTGTTTAATTTTAAACAGTGTTTTATAACAAATCATTGCCTCTTCTTCCTTAATCCTTAGAAACTGCTAAACTTTCCTTCTGAAAAACTATTCTTTTAATTAAAAAAAAGCTGATTCATACATTTTCAGCTAAGTACTGTAGTAGAAGACACTTGACTAGCACTGACCTACCTTTGCAACTATTAAGGACCAGTTTAATTTGTGTCACATTCTTCTCGCTATGAAACTATCAGCCCACTCTGACTGGCCATTTATGATCGCGGAACTCCCATTCCGCTGTCGTAAACTGCACAGTGGTTTAGCAAAATATGTGTCACTGTTGCATGCCATGGGACCACCGGCACAAATGTCCGGAGGTCCTGCGCGCATACCAGAAGAACCACCTGGATGCCATGCTAGAGAAAGTAGGATGGTTGCGTGGAAGGTTTATGGATGGGTAGGGGGAGGTTTGGAGCAGGGAGAGGGAGGAACCGGGGTGGTTCAGGGAGGGAGGGGTGGATTTCAGCAGCAGCAGTGTATGCTGGATCATATCCCCCTTCCTCTGCCCTGGCTCGCCCACTTCCTCTCCTCAGACTTACACCAGCTACATAGCTGGTGTGGGTCCAAGGAGACTTATTGATGACGAGGTGGCTTACAAGGAGGTAAGTACAAAAGCTTTTTACTTACCTCTCATTGGCCTTCTGGTACCCCCCCCCCCATAGCATATAGCATAAGTGGCGTGAGATAGGATTAAGCTGTTATTCTCCAAATGATTCTTAAGGATGTTGTTCTCTAGCAGCATCCGACCAGTGTAGTCAGTTGCGTAGCTATCGCGGGGCCAGGGGGGTGCTGTGCCCCCAGGTCCTGCCCACAGTCTACTCAGGAGTAGCAGCTGCAGTGGCACCTTTCCCAGCCCCAGCAGCTTTTTTCACAGCCTCAGTGGCTGCAAAGGCCAATCAGGTGTTTTTGAGAGTGAGAGACTGGCCCTCCCACCCTCCCTCGTTTCTGAAAGGTTCCAAATGGAGCCTTTCCGGAAACGACATCGTGACATGGGGGGTGGGGCGATGACACGAAATGCATCATTGCCCCACCCCTGGACCCCCTCCAGCAATGCCACTGAGTGTAGTAGTACAGCTGGTACTTCTAAAGAAAATTATTACCGTAGCTAGCTAAATTAAACTCTAGGTTTTGAAAGCATACATAGTCGTCGTCGTCGCTGCTGCTGCTGCTACAGTACAAAGAAAACTTTATTTAAAAGGTCTGCCTGCTCCAGTTAAAAAGATATCTAGAACTTACCAGCATGATGATAAAAGCAAGTTTCTGCTAAACCAATACAAATGCAATGTTTCAGGTTGATTTCAGCCCACTGAGGGTGCTCCGCAAGCGCAACAAAGCTCTGAGGAAAATCAGGCATATGCTAAAGAAAGAAGAGCTTCAAGTGACACCAGTAAGTACTTCCAGTTCATTAAATGATTGGTACTCTTAATCTCACTCCCAATTTTCAAATTACCCGTTCATGTCAATTTATTTATTTTTAAATTTTATTTAAATAATTTTTACCTCGCCTTTCTCCTGATCAGGACAATCAAGGCGGCTTACAATTAAAACATGTTAAAATACATAATACAATGCAATACAATAAAAGTAACTAAAATAGGTAATTAAATCAATTAAAACAAACAAACCCCAATCAGTCACCTTATTATAATTACATTTATTAAAAAGCCAGTCCACCATGTCAGCCATCGAACGTCAACAAACTGAACTTGGATACAAGTTTAGAGAATAACGAATAGGGCCAAATAAGTGCTTAAAAATAGAAGAAAAACCTTGCTGGATCAGGTCAAAGGCCTATCTACTGTAGTCCAGCATTCTGTTTGCCACAGTGGTCCAGCAGCTGTCTCTGGGAAGCCCCCAGGCAGGAGGGAAAGAGATTCTTCTCCCCCCATCACCCCCCCATGTATTGCAGCTGAACCTGGAGGTAGCACTAGAAGCCATTGATAGACCCATCCTTCCTTATCCAATCCCCTTTTAAAGTGATCCAGGGCCAGGCTAATGACTATCACACCATGTGTTGTTGCAATTAATTCCACAGACTAATTCACTTGGGCTAAATCTCAGTTTCAGTTATTACCTGTGTTATTGTTTACCAAAGCACACTTAAAAGAAAGAAAGATGTTTTATTGCTGCAGTCATAAAGATAAGATTTATAGCTCACGGAGAGGTAGAATCCTCTCCTTGAGTTTGGAAGAGTTCAAATTCCCTGTCAAGATTCAATTGAAAAAGTCTTAAGATTTGGGCTTGATAAGGGAAAAAAAAGGCTTTAAGATTGAAACAACATTGCAACACAACTAGAACTCAGTTATACGAGAATGTTTTTTAAATAATGTCTGCCCGTAGCGTAGCAAGAGGGGGCGGTGGCTCAGTAAGTGCTGTACAGCGTTACACAGAGGTGTAAAGTGGCCCCTCCCACACACCGTTGGAGCCAGTTCGGCAGCAAAGGCAGCATTGTCTTCGCTGCCGGACTAGCTTCGACGGCGAGTGGGATGGGCCACGTTACATCTCTGTGTAACGTCGTGCAGCACTTACCACGATGACGACGCCCCCCCCAGCTACGCTACTGCTGTCTGCGATGGTAGTTCCCAACTATTTTCCTACTCCACATCATTCAATAAGGTGCATGAAGCAGGGTTGTTCTTACTACACAGAATTACAAAATAAACAGAAAGAACCCTGGATTGATGAAAACAGAAGCCTTCCTTCTTCCCAACAATGCTTTTCAAAGTAGCCCAGCAGGGCTACTCATCAAGCACATTTATTTTTATATATTTAACTAATTTATACCCCACCTTTTGTGACTGAAGTCACCCCAAGGTGACTTACAATTTTTGCAAAAAAACAAATACTGTATACAAATGTACAAAAATATAAAGATCCATAGCACAAGAGCACCGGGGCTTTAAAACTTGCAAAGCCTAATCCTGTGCATGACTACACAGAAGTAAGTTCCTTGGGTTCAATAGGCTTACTCCCTGGAAAGCGCACATAGGATTGCAGTCTTTTTTAAATAATTTTTCGCCCTACAAGATACAGGTGAACAACCTACCTTTAAATCCTGAGCTGATAGTCAAGTCTTTTCCTGAATCTATTTAGCATTCTGATCATTTTCTTCCTTTAATATAGAAAGGTCTTATTTGCACTGTTAATGGTGTGAGTGATTCATATGAAGAGCTGGACAACAACAGAATTGAAGAATTGGATCAGCCTGCAGATACCAAAGACCTGCCCCTTCAGATAGACTGGAACTCTGACCTTCCAATCAACATCACAGTTCCCAGAATCGATATCCACAGTCTCATCCTTGATTTCTCAGCAGTATCATTTCTTGATGTTTCTGCTATGAGAGTCCTCGGAGAGGTAACTTCCTTTCACGCAACGTTTAACCAATGGGTGTAGAAACAGAATAGAAACGATCACATCACATTCACGTTATACCATAAATGGTGATTTCCTATAATTGCTTATATTGTTTATATGAACCAACATTCTCCAGGACATCTCATCCCTTGATGTCACATCTCATCTCTTGACATTGCCAGCGCAATCCACTGTAAAGATGGCCCGGAGGTCTCCTCGTTCAATGGGCCACCTCGGATTTCCTTGAGCTGGCGTAAGTCCAAGGAGGTCATGTAATGGCCACGCTGTCCTGGGAACGGGATGGGGATGCGGTGGCCACCATCCCTGCCTCCTTCTGGGTCCACTCAACCAAACACCGCCCTCCCTCGCTGCCCGCCCCACCTCTACTCCTGCCGGCGGGAGCCTTACCTTCCTCCGGCAGCGGCTAGGTAGATCTGGTGGCAGAGTAAGGGATGCCGGCCTCCATGCTGGCAGCTCTTACTCTAAAGTAGTCGCAAATGTTCTTTACGGCACGTTTGTAACACTTTGGAACGGCGTGCACTCCACTGTTCAAAACTTATGGTGGATTGCGCTGTGCATCTCATCTCTTGACAATGGTGGGACACAATGGGACAAAATGATTATCATGTGAAAATAATTGATAAAAGTTGGCTCCACCATACAAAAAGCGAATGTAATGCTCCAACAAGGCCTGTGACCAAGAGCATCCACCAACCCTGCTATGTGATGCATATATACCAATATCACTTCCTTCTTCCATTTAGTGTGTGTGTGTGTGTGTGTGTGTGTGTGTGTGTGTACACTGGTATCAGAAAAAGTCCTAAGTCCACTGCTCTGTACTTAGAAAGTGGATTATTTCCTTTACGTTTTATGTATGTTTTCTGGACATTATGACAACCCATATGTAAAAGCTACCCATTTCTCCTTCTTTAACAGACCATAAAGGAATTTGTCCGGGTTGATGTGGATGTGTACATTACAGGAGCACATGGTAAGTTGATCCAGTTCCATCAATGATTATTTAATCACCAGCAATGACAAGGTCACAGTTACGTTTTCTTAGTTCTGTCTTTAATATCCTAAAGATATTTCCTTGCAAGTCATCCCTATTGATTTTAGAGGACCTCACTTGCATGTGTGCATTCTTTAGATTGTAGCCTGGTACCACTGGCGTCACTGGAGGAGTGCAGGGAGTGCGGCCCTCACTGGGTGATGCGTTGGGAGGGGGGTGACCCACCACCGCTGCCCGGCTGCTCAGTACCTCTGCCACTTCAGTGGGGTCTGTGTTTGAAAACACAGGCTTCACCAAAGACTAAAGATTCCTGAGCTCTTCTGAAGCCGGCCGACTTCTGAGTTCGCACCAAGAGGGCAGCTTTTCAAAAGAGAGAGCGGCGACAGGAGCACGAAGAAGGGGAAGGAAGAGCCAGTGGCCAGCAGCCACAGTAGGGAAGCCCTATCAGGAAGCAACCCCTCACAAGCAGCCCGAGGGTCACACCTGGGAAAGTCGGAGGGGCTTTTGGGGTGACGCTTAGGGGCTGAGGCGAGGCTCCCCCCGTCTCTCTCTCTCTCTCTCTCTCTCTCACGGCGGCAGCTGGGCTGGCTCCACTTGCAGAGGAATTGGCAGGGTGGGATGCCCTGCTATTCCAGGACATTGCAGACAGGCAAATAATACATGGAGCAAATGAAGAAGTACCTCCTTTCACCTCCTCCACCTGAGAGCAGAGCCAGCCCAGGTACTGCCGTGTAATCCTTTCCCCTGCTCTGCTCACCCATTTCCATCCCGCGTAGCTGGTGGGAGCCACCTGCACTTAGGTGGTGGAGGTGAAAGGGGGCATTTTGCTCCATGTATGCGAGGAGAAATTCAAAAAGCGCGGCAACCCAGAAGTTGCACTGTGACATGATGATATCATCACTTCTGGGTTGACGCACAGGGCGTGACAACACCCCCAGTGTCACTTCCGGGTTTCCGCACCGAGGGATGCAAATTCTAGTGATGCCTCTGCCTGGTTCTCCAACCCTAAATATAATTACTTGAAAAGAATTTCACTAACTATAATGTCAGCTTCTGGGGAACAATAATTTTAGTTATATTCAGGGTCATATAGACTGTTCTTGTTTAGGACACATAATATTAATGTCAAATTCAGTATCAAAGACAAGACAAAGATGCACCAAAGCTAGGAAGGGTCAATGACAGCAGGCATTCCTAGTTGGTCAGGGCAGCCAGCAGGCCTAACACAAAAGTCTTTACAGGGGTCAGGGAATCCCTCCTGATCTGCTCTGGCCTATTGATGTAAAGAGACTGCCTTGCTAGGATAACTAGTCTCCCTGAAGCTCCCTCCTTTGGCCAGAGCAAAATAGTGGTACACAGGCCAAATCTTCCCATCATCCCCATGGGCACGCACTATAGGCTTACCATATCGCCGACCGGGACGCTCTGTTTTGCCCTTAAGGGGCGGGGCGGGGGGAAGGGAGCCAGAGCAACGCTCTGGCTCCCTTCCCCCCGCCCCGCCCCTTAAGGGCAAAACGGAGCATCCCGGTCGGCGATATGGTAAGCCTACCTCTGGTTGTCCATTCAAAATCAACTGTCAGCTTGAATCCCACCAATCAACATTAGCTGCTTTTTTTTGGTTCTAATTGAATTATTTATGAAATTTTTAACAATCATGAATTTAGGAACTGTTGGCCTATTGCCAAATTATTGAACCTGAAAGGAAATAGGGTAAATTCATTCAGATGCAGTACAGTATCTGCAAATTCCATGCCTATAAACATATTTTCTTTTCTTTCTCCCTCAGATGGCCTTCTGGATAAACTGGAAAGATGTGGCTTTTTTGATGGTGAGATTCAGCCATCCATGTTTTTCCTCACCATTCACGATGCAGTTTTACATATATTGATAAAAAAGGATATTGCTGCCGGCTCACCAAAGTTCAAACCCATTATGGTAAGAACATTCTACAGCATCTGCTCTTCACTTGGGCTAGCGTCTTAATTCCATGCAGTGAATGAGGTTAAAGATCATCATAACAAGCTGCAGACCTTTATAGTCTATCTTACCTTAGAGAACACTGCTGGGCAATTGCATATAGCCAGGTCTTCATGGAGGTAGTACTATTGCTGACATTTAAGATTTCTTGTCCTCATCCGGTTAATATAATGCAATCTCTGTTGTGGGTAGAACCTCAAGCTGATGAAAGAGTGACTGATGTCAGTTTTGCAAAATTGCTTTAAATTAATGAAGGGCAGCCAATATTCCTCCATAACTCTGAAACATCTGTTCCACCTCAGGAAAAGCAGAGCAAAGATCACTATATAATCAATACAAATGGAGGATTACGTAACCGGGATTTTAAGGTAAGGCACATCTTCCTAGACAACATACTGTATTTTATCCTGAGCAAAGTTAAGAGCTTTTGAGATTATTGCCTTGAAGTTGCTCCATTAATTACAGCAAGTCCTCACTTAAAGTTGTCGATAGGTTCTTGGAAACTGCAACTTTAAGCGAAATGACTTATAACGAAACCAATTTTACTGTAGGCTAATTGATATACGTAAACAAGAATTTACGGCATATTTCTGGTCACAAAAACATCACCAAACTTCTAAATAAACACCCCAAACACTTCTAATATAAAACATTGAAATAAATGTGAGCTTTCTGGGCCGGAGAAAACCTACACAGACATGGGGAGAACGTTCAAACTCCACACAGACTGTAGCCCCAGCACCCAATCAATGTTTTTCTCAACAACTTTAAAACAAAATAACTTATAACGAAACAACTTTAAGTGAGGACCTCCTGTAGTCCCTTTATTCTGAAGCCAATAGGAGGTGGTCATAGTCATGAGCAGGTTAATTACAGCACACACTTGGGCAAGTGCCCACTTTCCCCACCACCCCATGCATACACCATTTCAATGACCCCACTAGTCTTTCCATGCCCTTATAGCAGGACTGAGTAAAGCAGTAAGTAGTTCCATCTTCTGTCAGTTGAAGAAACAATGGCAGAATGAATTTCTACTCTAAAAAAATTTGAATGAAATCTTGGAAACTGCTGAGATATATACCCTAAAATATGCCATAATATGATGGATATGTAAATACGTAGGTATTTCATACGTAGTATTTCATGTGCTATGAAAGGTAGAAAGAGTCTCATATTCTAGTCGAGGGAGTCTCAGCTCATCATGATCTGTCTTTGCCCACACTGTAGACCTGGAATGTTGCTGGTCGATGTTTCTCACTATTTGCTTCTTTCCACCCCACAGGAACCACCAGAAACAAAATTCTAATGGTCATTGATAGTGACAATCAGAGGAAAACTCCATAATATGGAATAGGTGGGAGATTATCTGTATAGGGGCGTTCCAACATTGATGCAGCTGCAATACAGCCCCAAGATAAGGGAACAAACGTTTCCTTACCTTGAGGAAGCCTCTGTGACTGCCTCTCCACCACAGGGTGCAGCACACACCCCATTGGCACAGCTGCATCAGTGCTGGAAAGTTGGATAAGATTGGGTCCTAAGTGTTGTCACTATAAAGTCATTTCAAGATTTGAAGCCACCATCTAACAAGGTGTGGATACTTATGTATAGTTTAAAAATGATGTGAAAATTCTCATTTTATACAATGCTGAATTATCAATCTGCAGTATCAAAAGGTTAATATGAGTTTTATTTGTGCTAATGTATACGTGTTTGTATACGTGTTTGTAAGGCCAGCGGGTGGCGCAGTGGGTTAAACCGCTGAACCATGAGCTGTCGATCGAAAGGTCGGCAGTTCAAATCCGCGACGGGGTGAGCTCTCATTGCTTGGCCAGCTCCTGCCAACCTAGCAGTTCCAAACCATGTTAATGTGAGTAGATAAATAGGTACCGCTTGCGGGAAGGTAAACAGCACTCCGTGTTCCAGCCGCATGCTACGCGCTGCGGCAAGGAGAGTCACGCCGGCCACATAACCACAGAGGCATCTTCAGACAACGCTGGCTCTTCGGCTTTGAAATGGGGATGAGCACCCTAGAGTCGGACACGACTGGACTTAATTGTCAGGGGTCACCTTTACCTTTTTATACGTGTTTGTAAATAATTCAATTATGAGTTAAACTGTACAGTTACATGTATATAAATGTTTATAAATAGTTCAAACCATTGTCCATTTTACACAGTGCCTTATGTTTTATCCTGTATATACTTACATAAAGGTTTTTTTAAAGAACATCTGATCACTTTATTTCATATCCTATTGTTTTTTTCAGAGAAGTTTTAATTGGTTCATCTTTACATCAGGCCAGAGGTGTCACTAGGGTTTACCAGGGTGAGATCTTATCATGCCACCCGTCCCGTACCAGACCATACAGAATCCTTAATAATGTTTTTTTGTGCTAATGTGACTTGTAAATCGTAATTCCAATATATTACTGAATGTAATGGCAATAGTAGTGACATAAACCCCGTTAACCCCCTAAGAGATCCCAGTGTTCAATGGGGGGCAATAACATTGAGCAGCCACCAAACCGGTCACTGACTAGCAAGCAGGGATGGGGACTCGAGTCAAATGATTCGACTGGCAAGTGCGACTGAGTCACTTTTTCCCCTGACTCGCACTCACACTTGCAACCCACTGACTCGCACTCGTGACCCACGGGGAGGGAGGGTTTTCGAGGGGGTGGGAAAGCAAGCCTGGTTTGGAGGGTTTTTCCCTTTTTTGCCATCTGTTCGCCATTAGCCACAACTCTGAGCATGAGGGGTGGGGAGGGGTGAGGGAAGGTGGAGCTGCTGCAGCGGTTCATCCTCATTGGCCAAAACTCCGAACTGAAGGGATGCTCGGCTCAGAAAGGGGAGGGGGCAGGGAGGGAATAATAAATGGTTTGAATGTAGACATGCTTGTTTTTCCCAAACCAGATGGGTGGTTACAAGACTGAGAGGTGAGGGGAAGGGCATAGGGGAAGCCAAGTGGGTGCTTTAGAAGCCTCAGAGGTCCACCCCACACAGACACACACACGCACACACCCCATTTTCAGGGAAAAAAGCCATTTTCCCCAAAGTGACTCAACTCGTGACTCATGGTTTTTGGCCTTACTCGCACTCGACTTGCACTCGTGCAAAAATGACTCGCACTCCTGACCTAGTGACTTAGATACATCCCTGCTGGCAAGACATCACTAGACAGAAGGAACAGAAGCCCTACTGCAATCCCTAAAAATCAAGCCTCTTGGCAAAAAAACAAAGCCTTCTTAATTATCCAACAACAGATTACAACAGGCGGAATGGGGGTAGGGAGGGGCGAAACTGGGTGGGGAGGGGCATAACGGGGGGCAGGGAGGATGTAGGAGGGGGAGAATCTATCGCAGGCCAGCGCTGGCTCCTATCCCCCTTCCCTGCAGCCTCCCCGCCCCTTTTCTCTCCTCGGATTTATGCTAGCAAACTTTCTAGTGTAGGTCCGAGGAGACCCATTGCGAGCCATGAGGCTTATGCAGGGGTAATGGGATTAAACACCCCTTTCCCTGCAGAAGCTTCCTGGTCCCACCCCCGCACGCGATGCAGCAGCTGCCATTTTGGCGCTGCTGTGATGTCGGCCAGGGCTGAATTGGGCTCACATTCTCTGAATGAATCTTAATTCATGTAAAATCAAGGGAACATTCATTTTATAATCAGACTGTACATATTTTATACACATATGTTGCCCTCAGTGCCGTAGCTAGGCCTGGTGGTTGCTGGGGCCCACATGATGGTGTCACCCCCCTCAGTGATGTCACATCCCCTGGAAGTGACATCACACACTGGCTGTTGCCTTGCCTGAAAATCTAAGCAGAATCAGCTGCCTGGGTGGGAGACTGGAAAGCTGCTGGCGTATCTGTGCTGAGGAGTCAGCTGGGTAAAGGATAACACTTTTGCGAAGCCAGTCTGAAGCATGGTTGCAGCTACCTGCAAAAGGCTTGCAAAAGTGCAAGAGTCAGCAGCCAGGATGACGAATGCACTGTGAAAGGAACAATCTGGAGAAATGAAGGTTTCTATGAGATTCCTCATGGAATAATGTTTGTAAAAATCTCATTGACAAATGGATTGTTCAGCCTGCCTATGTAAACCACCTTGGGTATATTGAGAAAAACAGCATACAAATATTTTTTTTAAAAAAACACAACCCTCACAATGAAGTACCCAATCCCTGCTCAGTAAGTATATTTGCACTTTTCAAAACCATGGCCAAGATCCAGAGGACCACTTTAGGTATATCCATGAATCTGGGCATACTCAGTGGGATTTTTGACTTATAGCCCAATCCTGCTATATGTCACAGGCCATGTCACAGGCCAAGGTGGTAGGGGTCCCCTTCACGGGGAACAAACTACTGTATTTGGGGAAGCCTTGGATCCCATGCTGGTGGAGACGAAAGGAAAGAAGAGGGCTCTCCCTACCAGGGAGATATACAACCCCCCCCCCAGCCAAGCAATCGGGCACAGCGGCCCTTTCGGCCTTATAAGTCTACAGCAGTGGTTCCCAAACTTTTTTGACTCGCGGCTCCCTTGACCTCCCTCGCCGTTAGCCGTGACTCCCCATTACAGTGCATGGAAGAAACAGGCACTCTTTACATGCTCAGAGGCACCCTTTCTTATATGTATGTGTATATGTATGTGTATATTCCCAAAACGAGCCCTAAAGTGGATTTTCCATGCTTATGCTGAGCAGCAGCTAAGCCAGGAGTGCGCAGGGTGGGGTTGGGATGCTGCCCTCCCTCCATTGGCAGGCCTGGGTAGAGGGCACTGATGTCGTCTGTGTTAGTCCTATTCATGGCAAGAGAAACATCAAAGCATGGGAGGGAAGCCCCAGTTGCACAAGAGAGAAAGAGAGAGAAAGCTAGCTCCTTTTGGTGTAGCATCTTTGCAAGATGAAAAACAGATTCTTATACTGCCTGGCAGTTTCCGGGGGTGGGGTGGGGTTGTCCCAGCAACTAGAGTGGGGAACTAACTTAGAGGTGGGTCAGAAAGGAAGAAGGAGAGAAATCCTAATAATTAATCAACCAAACTAAACATAGAAATCAAAGACTGTATGTAAAGCAGAACCTGCTCTGCACCATTTTCAATTGCAGTTCTTGCATTTGTTTTGTGTTTATTAAAAACATTCAACAGAAAGAAAATACTTTACTTGCAAACCTGCAATGTCTCAGGATTTGGAGAGAAACGCTCCAAAGTACCGGTACTCAGCTTATCAATAGAGTTGTAAATCGTTCTTTAACATAAGGGCTTTGCTCACGCTGTGGTTATAAACAAGATGTGGAAACTGCCGTTGAGTGACCCGATGTGAAGAGGGAAAAGATCTTTTCCGGATCTTTGTTTTTGCTCGCTCTCTCTCTCTCTCTCTCTCTCTCTCTCTCTCTCTTGCAAGCAAGAATAGGTGTTAATTAAAAGATTAACTCGACGCCCCTGGCTGCTTTTGATGACGCACTTGGGAGTCGTGCCTCACACTTAGAGAACCACTGGTCTACAGGAACCAAGCCCTTTCGAAACCAGTCAGACAGGGGACCCAAACAGGCCTGGTTTTCAACAAAAGTCGGGCTCAAGCCACAACAGTCCCGATCTCAGCCCCCTAGGGACCCCAAACCCAGCTCAGCATGATGCCACAAGCAGGCAGGTCATCCCCATGGGAGGTCCCCTACAAGGATTTGCGGACAAATGGGAGGCAATAACCATGGACCGCTGGGTATTGGAAACAGTATCCCGGGGTACGCCTTAGAATTCCCAAAGGACAGGTTTCGAGAAATTTGAAGACACGCCTGCAATTTCAAACACACTCAGGTGTTACTAGCCATTTGTTTGCAGTGCCCAAAAATCCGGGGACTTACGCATGATACTGTACCTCAAATGGTTAAACAAATGAACTTCAAGATGGAGACCCTCCGCTCCATCTTGTTGGCAATTTGCAAAGGGGATGTGCTAGCCTCAATATGCTTACAGGACGCACACCTACGCCTCAAGGTCATAGCCATTTACCCATATTTAGACGACTTACTCTTACGAGCAAGATCACTAGGTAAGGGCAGGACTCATGTCCAGGAGTTGATTCAATGCCTGCAAAACTTGGGGTTTCTAATAAGCCTGGGGAAGAGTCATCTCTCCCCATCCCCAAGCATATATCACACCTAGGAGTAATTATAGACACAGAAGTTTTCAAGGTATCATGTCAGTGGAACGAAGGGCTAAGATCCACTGATTTATCTCCTTGGTGTTGAAGAAACAGAGATCGGATGTTCGGACCTTGGCACAGCTTCTGAGGATGCTCTTTTCTTGCCAGGAGATAATACTATGGTCCCGGTTCAGGGTGAGAGCACTCCAGCACCTTCTCCTGCCTTATCAAAACATTATAGCTCTCAGGAGACATGTACAAGTAAGAATAGACACTCTCCAGGAGGGATCTCCTGGGGAAAGGCATGTCTCTACGGGAGCCCCAATACCAGAAGGTGTTCACGGACTCCAGCCTCTCGGGGTGGGGTGCCCACCGGAGGGGAAGCATGGCACAAGGAAAATGGGCATAGGGACAGGCAGGCCAAAGTATAAACTGACTAGAACTGAGAGCTGTACACCTGGCCCTACAGACTTTTCCTTCACAGGTTCAGGGGAGGCATGTCCTGATTCACACAGATAACATTGCCACCAAGGCCTATATATAAACAAACAGGGCAGGACTCACTCCAGAGTGTTGTACCAAGAAGCCTGGAGACTGTTCAGCGGGGCGGAGACCCATCTATTTAGGCTTACCATTCGTCCCGGTTTCGCCGGGACAGTCCCGGAAATCGGACCCGATTCCCGGTCGGGTCCCGGGGGACGAATGGGCGCCGCAATCTTTTTTTTAAATTTCAAACTTACCGGGCAGCATCTTGGGTCACGAAATCTCGCGTGATCCAAGATGTCGGCACCCAAATCTCGTGAGGGCATGATGCCCTCACGAGATTTGGGCGCCGACATCTTGGATCACGCGAGATTTCGTGACCCAAGATGCTGCCCGGGAAGTTTGAAATTAAAAATAAAAGATGGCGGCGCGGCGAGCGGGTGCTTCTCCCGGTCGTCAGCGCCACCGGGAGAAGCACAGTGCTTGCCCGCGTTGCGCGAGCCTGCTGGAGGCTCGCGCTGGCCGGGCAAGCAGGCTGTGCTTCTCCGGTCTCCCAGCGGCTCCATGCGGTGCCGCTGGGAGACCGGAGAAGCACAGCCTGCTTGCTCGGCCAGCGCGAGCCTCTAGCAGGCTCGAACAACGCGGGCAAGCAGGCTGTGCTTCTCTCCGTGCCGCTGGTCTCGCAGCGGCACCGGGAGAAGCACAGCCTGCTTTTTGCCCGTGTTGCGCGAGCTCCAGGGCTCGCGCAACGCGGGCGAGCAGGCTGTGCTTCTCCCGGTGCCGCTGCGAGACCAGCGGCACCGGGAGAAGCACAGCCTGCTTTTTGCCCGTGTTGCGCGAGCTCCAGGGCTCGCGCAACGCAGGCGAGCAGGCTGTGCTTCTCCCGGTGCCGCTGCGAGACCAGCGGCACCGGGAGAAGCACAGCCTGCTTCTTGCCCGTGTTGCGCGAGCCTGCTAGAGGCTCGCGCTGGCCGGGCAAGCAGGCTGTGCTTCTCCGGTCTCCCAGCGGCACCGCATGGAGCCGCTGGGAGACCGGAGAAGCACAGCCTGCTTGCCCGGCCAGCACGAGCCTCCAGCAGGCTCGCGCAACGCGGGCAAGCACTGTGCTTCTCCCGCTGCGAGACCAGCGGCACCAGGAGAAGCACAGCCTCTAGCAGGCTCGAACAACGCGGGCAAGCAGGCTGTGCTTCTCTCCGTGCCGCTGGTCTCGCAGCGGCACCGGGAGAAGCACAGCCTGCTTTTTGCCCGTGTTGCGCGAGCTCCAGGGCTCGCGCAACGCAGGCGAGCAGGCTGTGCTTCTTCCAGTGCCGCTGCGAGACCAGCGGCACCGGGAGAAGCACAGCCTGCTTCTTGGCCGTGTTGCGCGAGCCTGCTAGAGGCTCGCGCTGGCCGGGCAAGCAGGCTGTGCTTCTCCGGTCTCCCAGCGGCACCGCATGGAGCCGCTGGGAGACCGGAGAAGCACAGCCTGCTTGCCCGGCCAGCGCGAGCCTCCAGCAGGCTCGCGCAACGCGGGCAAGCACTGTGCTTCTCCCGCTGCGAGACCAGCGGCACCGGGAGAAGCACAGCCTGATCGCCCGCGTTGCGCGAGCCCTGTAGCTCGCGCAACACGGGCAAAAAGCAGGCTGTGCTTCTCCCGGTGCCGCTGCGAGACCAGCGGCACCGGGAGAAGCACAGCCTGCTTCTTACCTTGTGTTCTCCAGGGCTGCGCAACGCAGGCGAGCAGGCTGTGCTTCTCCCGGTGCCGCTGGTCTCGCAGCGGCACCGGGAGAAGCACAGCCTGCTCGCCTGCGTTGCGCAGGGAGAACACAAGGCAAGAAGCAGGCTGTGCTTCTCCCGGTGCCGCTGGTCTCGCAGCGGCACCGGGAGAAGCACAGCCTGCTTCTTGCCTTGCTTTGCCTTGCCGCGGCCCCAGCCTGCTTGCTGCGGTCCCAGCAGCAGCAGCAGCGACCACGGACCAGTGACCAGCAGCGACCAGGTAAGCTTATTTTTAAATTATATATTTTTAATAGAAATATTAATTATTTATTTAAAAATTTCGGGCGCGCTTTGCGCCCCCTTTACTTAATTAATTAATCATTTTAAATTGATTATTTATTTGAAAAATTGCGGCCAAGCTTCGCGCGGCAGGAGGAGGCGCTTCGCGCCCCCTTTCTTTTAGATTTTATTCGTTAAAAGGCTTTCTTATTTGGATTAATGCTTTATTAGGAGTTTTATGGTCTTTTTTATGCTTTTTCGTTGTGCTTGAGAATGGCTTTTTCGTTCTGGATGGGACTTTGGGCTTCGTTTGGGCTGCTTAGGATTGCTTTTCGTTGTGCTTTAGAGTGGCTTTTTCGTTCTGGATGGGACTTTGGGCTTCGTTTGGCCTGTTTAGGATTGCTTTTCGTTGTGCTTTAGAGTGGCTTTTTCGTTCTGGATGGGACTTTGGGCTTCGTTTGTGCGGTTTAGGATTGCTTTTTTGTTTACGATTGGTTGTGGTTCTTTGGCCTTGCTTTTTCGTTGCTTTCACATTAATTAATTAATTAATTAATTACCTCGGGGGGGTATGGGGGGGTGTCCCGGTTTGAAGTTTGAAAAATATGGTAAGCCTACATCTATTGTCCATAAGAGCCATGCATGTACCAGGGGTCGACAACACAGTGGCAGACTGGCTGAGTTGACAGGAATGGCGGGAGACAGAGTGGTGTCTCCATCCGGAGGTGCTCCAGCTTTTGACAAACAGCTTTGGGCAAATGGTGGTAGACATGTTTGCAACGAAACAGAATGCCAAACTAACACGATTTTTCTCCAGGCTACCAGAAGCAGGGGCGGACGGGACGGATGCCCTCCAGCAACAGTGGCCAAGTGTCTATTATACATTTTTTTCCCTTTTCATATCCTACAGAGAGTGATCCGGAAGATCAGGCAGGAGGGGGCAGAGGTGGTGTTGATCACACCACACTGGCCGAGGAGGCCTTGGTTCACAGGTCGGTTGGAACTATTGGTTGCAACAAGGCTCCGACTACCAGACAGACCGGATATTCTGTTCCAGGGTCTGGTATGGCATCCCAGGCCGGACATGCTGCAGCTGACAGCATGACGGCTGAGCAGCAAGGACTAATGAGCCTGGGGTTCTCAGAGGCTGTGTAGGGTACACTGTTAGCTGATCACAGAGCTTCCACGAATAGGGTGTAGGTGCTACTTGGAGAGTATTTGCCGAATGGTGTGACTCATAGGGGATCAGGCCCCGCTCAGCAGGGGTCAGACACCTCTTGGAGTTTTTGCAGTTGGGTCTCCAGAAGGGGCTTAGCACGGCCACCCTCAAGCGACAGGTTTCAGCCATTACATACATTCTCGGGTATCCCCGGGGACAGGCAGTGGGTTCCCACCCACATGTTAAGGAATTCCTGAAAGGGGTGGGGTTGATCAACCCCCCTATGATTCATTGGGTGCCCACATGGGACCTGTATATAGTTCTATGGGCATTGGCTCGGCCACCGTTTGAACCCATGGCAACATGCCCTCTAAGGGAATTGTCCTGGAAGATGGGTTTTTTGATGGGAATCACCTCAGCTAGACGGGTCTCGGAGTTGGCTGCATTGTCAGTGAACAAGGAACTCTGCTCATTCCAGGAGGATAGAGTTGTACTGAGTACTGATCTGGCCTTCCTGCCAATAATAATAATAATAATAATAATAATAATAATAATAATAATTTGAGTTTTCATAGATTGGAGGAGATTGTACTCCCCTCTTTTTGCCTCAAACCTGTGCACCCTAAGAAAAAGGAGTGGCACACATTAGATGTGAAACGTGCTCTACGCTTCTCTATTGCCAGGACAGCAGAGTTCAGGAAAACTGAGACCTTGTTCGTGGCATATAAGTCCCAATGCAAGGGTTGGGGGTGTTTTCATCTGTTATCTCTAAACGGGTGAGAGAAGCCATTGTTCTGGCTTACACAGCTAGGGGCATGGTTCCACCTAAGGGGATTGTGGCACACTCAATCAGGGGTGCTGCTACGACGGCAGCATATAGAGCTTTTCCTACCCTGGCAGAGGTGTGCAAAGCGGCCACGTGGAGTTCACCGCACACATCTGTGTGGCACTACAGGGTGGATGCCTTCAGCTCGAGGAGCGCGGCTTTCGGTAGGCACGTTCTTCAGAGCACGGTGGCTCCAGCCTGTTAGTTCCCACCCCAGTGTATAGGCACGGCTTGGGTATATCCCAGCTGTATACACTGACCCAGCACTGGAACCACTGGAGAATGGGAGGTTTAGACTTACTGTGAACTCCCCTTCTCAGTGGTTCCAAGCTGGGTCAGCGTCCCGGCCCATGCTGCTGAGGCTGTGTAGTATTGGTTGAGGGTATGGGGTGGATGCTAATGGTTGTTCAACAGATGTGCCGCATTGGAGTGACTGAAAGCGGCTGAATAGGACCTGGCACGTTGTACATTGGCATCATTGGAGTTCTGTCTCGGGAGGAGCTGATCGAGGCTTTTGGTAGTCTGGGGATCAAGGGGCTCCTCTCCCTGGGAAGACTTGGATCATCTGACCCTGCCTGTCCAAGAGGGAGGAGCTACTCGGCTGTATACACTGACCCAGCCTGGAACCACTGAGAAGGGGAGTTCATGGTAAGTCTAAACCTCCCATTTGCTGATAAAATGATTACATTCTTTTTATAGGAGTTAGGATGTAAATTTCTAAAATCAGTTTTAACCACACTGGTCCACCAATAGAAATCCACATATGGAAGCTCAGTTGGGAACTACCTACACAACTGTTGTGGATATGCATCCAGATATTGATGTGTATCCATCTGCAGTATAATGCTTATCTGGACCCTACTTATAGCGCAATCCGACTTAACGTTTTTGCTGGTTTAACCAGCGGCGCAGCGAGAACGGGAGGCCTCAGAATAGAAAAGGGATTCAAATCCCCTCCAAAAGAGGAATTCAAAGGGGATTTGAATCCCTTTTCCATTCTGGGGCCTCCCGTTCTCGCTGCACCGCTGGTTAAACTGGCACAAACGTTAAGTCGGATTGCGCTGTTAATGTGATAGGTGCGCATCTGTTGATCCCCATTAGGCTGTCTCTCTCCATCCAAGGCTACAAGTCACCACACCCTCTTATGCCCAGCTGAATCTGAATCAAGGCAAATGGTTTAGGACAAAACAAAAGAAGTAACTAAAACAAGTAGGCATATATCACAAACCATTGAAATGGGACATGTATATATTGATTAAGGGCCTGATCCTATCCAACTTTCCAGCACCGATGCAGCTGCAACACACCCCAAGGTAAGGGAACAAATCTTACCTTGAGGAGGCCTCCATGGCTGCCACCCCACCGCAGGATGCCGTGTGCGCCCCATTTGCACAGCTGCATCAGCACTGGTAAGTTGGATAGGATTGTACCCTTAATCCATACCATTAGGAGCCAGCAGACATAAAGAGGGTACTCTCTTAACCATGATTAAGAGATCAAGAGCAGACTACACACTGCCTTCTCCCATGGCTTCTCACCACAAATGCCATCTCACCTGAGTCAAGTTACATTGGTGCCAATGTAATTGGAATTTCCTAACAAGCTTCAAAACCCAATTAAGATTCCTAGTAAATCCTGCAGAGCAATTAGAAACACTACAGATTATGTTTATGATTGCAACTTTCATCACAGCTAAAGTGGATGTCTATGTACTAAATGGCTATTCGGAATAGAGCATTTATGCCAGAATAAGAGAGCATATACAGTACTCCCACAGCCTTGATCTAGCCATGGTTAGGAAATTGCCTCAACTACGTCTGCAGGAAGTGAGAAGCGTATAAGACCTAAAATTTACCAGAATCTTAGCAGTATGTGTGTGTGTGGGGGGGAGAAACTGTCTCAATGTGATATTATTCATATCAGCAGAACTGCATCCCAGTTCCTATTTCTCAAGACGGATTCTGTAGGCCACATTATACGGCAAATCTCAGCTCTTTGACACGTGTGCCTATATGATATTATAGACAAATGGTAATTTCCAAGGTTGTCTCAAAGTTGAATCAGTCACAAGTCGTGCACGCACTGCATTTTAGGGAAGCATCTTAGGTTTGGAATAAATAGAAGACTGTTGGATATTATGTTATTGCTGTAGGTAAATGTCAGTGTTTTCCTCTGAAAATTGATACACCAGAGTAGGGAGACTCTCTGTTAACAAGCCTTGGACTTCAACTGCACATTTCTATGAGTTCTGTGAAACCCCAAAGCTTGTGCTTGCCCACCAACAAATATTTATCCAACAAAGTGGTTGCTTTACCAATTTTTCTCATTCTTTGAAAATACCACAAAAACTCCTATATGAATTTTGCTTGCTCGGAAAATGCTAATAATTATTTACCGTATCTTGACTTTACTCCCCACTCCATCACAAACAAAAAGTTATAGATGCATTCAGTTCATGTAAAACAACAAACATTTTTGGACCATATTTTAAATTTAATTATACACAGGTTGACAAAAAAAGAAAAACGAATGAATGAAACTAAACATTGGTTTTAACAAAAATACTTTAGAGTGGTACAATAAGTGTTTAGTTATTCAGGAAATATTACAAATGTTCATCTCTCTGGAAGTTCAACCAGACTACAGGCACAATGTCTGTTAAAAAGTAGCTGTCAACTACAGAGACACTGCACTACAGTATATCAGGTGTCAAAGAATTCTACGATCAAGATTTTAAAAATAAGATTCAAGTCCCCAGAGAGTTTTACAGTCACGAGTTTTATTTCTTTCAAACGAAGCAAAACAAAAAAGTGCTCCCCAAACAGTCAGATTCATTAAAAGTATGCTCTTTAGAATGTTATCTTTCCTATATTATACTTTAGTTCAAATTACTGTTACTATTACTGATAGTACGGCCTGTATCTGGCTTGATCAGGATGGTGTGGTCCAGGAAGTGGAGCCTGAGAAGGTGGACCTTGAATTCTTGGTGGTGGCCCCCTTGGAGCTGGCCATATGCCTGGACTCATTCCCCCAGGTTGTGTAAAAGGAGGGCTGAGAGTTCCTTGGTCTTCACTGAACTGTGGTAAAGCATTGGGGTTATAGTGATGGGGAGGGGGTGCATTTACATTTACAGGTGGGCCACCATGTTGGGGTGGTGGTGGTCCAGGTGGAGGATGATTCATATATGGTGGCAGCTGGGCAATAATGTGTCCAGGAGGAGGGGTTATTGGTGGAGGAGCAGAGGTCATTGGAGGAGGAGGAGCTTGACTATAAACCAGATGAGGAGTACCTCCTGCCTGGGGAGGATGTTGCATTGGATGGCTTATTGGTGGAGGTGGGGGAGGGGGTGGTGCATAATGTTGCTGTGGTGGCATAATATGATGAGGGTGTGATACCACTGGTTGACTCTGGTATTCAGGATGATGGTGAGGAGGTGTTGGGGCTGGTGGAGGTGGTTCTCGAGTACCAGAGTTTGAATCATCCTGAATAGGGACAGTTATGAGATTGCTGTGTTTTCTTGTTGAAATGCGAAAAGTATCTTGACTGACTGAGCGAGGGGGAGGAGGAGCCATGGACATCTCTGCCGGGGATGCACGAATATCTTCATGAGGCTGATTATAATGCTCGTGTGGCACATGCTGCAACGGCGGAGGTGGCATCATGATGTGCTGCTTTGGTGGAATGTGGCTGAGATGATGCTTGTCAGGTGGCATTATGAACCGCTCTGGGATTTCAGCAGGAGGTGGAGCAATAGGAGGATGAACAGGTTCCAGTGTAGGGCGTGAAACTGGTTTACCAGCTCTCATATGACGATGGTTGATGTGAGCCTGCAAGTCTCTCTGGGATAAATATGTTCTCTTGCACCCTTGAACAATGCTACACATGAAGAGAGACCCTCGAATACATTGCTCAATTCGCTGCACGGGCTCATTACAGCTAGATTAGGGGGAAAGAAACAAGAATGTGATTTACAGACACCAATGCAAGTTCTTTACACTTATAAAAAAACTTGTTGTCAAGTTTATAAAAAGCACTATTAACAGCTTCATATTGTTGGACAGGAATACCTTGCACATTTGTCTGGTTAGGGACCAGAGCATGGATGAAAGTCAAAAATGGACAAATGTCAAAGCATAGTCTAGACAATTTTTTTAACAGTGTAGGCTGTCCATTCCAAGGAGTGACTTACATTCAGAAAAGAGGCAGTTCAGTGTAACACCTACACACAATCAGAGTCTGCTGGAATCCCTCCTGCACAAGCTTCTACCAGACACCATTATGAAAGGCAGCTGAAAGCAAGCACTCGCACAGACACACAGAACGGCAACAGTTTCCAGGCAGTGTGAGACCGCCTATCTCAGCCGTGGGTATACAGAGTGGGAAAAAAGTATTTGATCCCCTGCTGATTTTGTACGTTTGCCCACTAACAAATAAATGATCAGTCTATAATTGTAAAAAAACCCAGAAAAAAGCATTTCAAAAAAGCAATATAAATTTATGTGCATTTTAATGAGTGAAATTAGCATTTGATCCCCTATCAATCAGCACGATTTCTGGCTCCCAGGTGTCTTTTACTGTATACTGGTAACGAGCTGAGATTAGGAGCACTCTCTTAAAGGGTGCTCATGTACTGTCAAATCTTGGGTGAGAACCTCCTTTTCTCAGCCAGGGCACTGAAAATGGGTCATGGATGGGTATTCCCACTGGCGTCGCTTCAGTAGGGGCGGGTTTGTAAGTAACGCTCCGTCGTAGTCTCTTTACCGAGCAAGCAGGAGGCAGCCCCGCCCCCTCACTGTCGGAGCCAGTCCCCTGCGGAGAAAGCAGCAGGCATCTCTTGCCTGCTGCTTTCTCCGCACGGGAAAGGCTCCGACAGTGAGGGGGCGGGGCTGCCTCCTGCTCGCTTGTTGGCAATCAGTCGTTTCTTGTACTTGGCCACCAGGTTTGCACACATCTCAGGAGGGATTTTGTCCCATTCTTCGTTGCAGATCCTCTCCAAGTCATGAAGGTTTCGAGGATGACCTTAGGCAACTCGAACCTTCAGCTCCCTCCACAGATTGTCTATGGGATTAAGGTCTGGAGACTGGCTAGGCCACTCCAGGACCTTAATGTGCTTCTTCTTGAGACACTCCTTTGTTGCCTTGGCTGTGTGTTTTGGGTCATTGTCATGCTGGAATACCTAGTGGCGTCGCTTCGGTAGGGGCGGGGCTGTAAGTAACGCTCCGTCGTAGTCTCTTTACCGAGCAAGCAGGAGGCAGCCCCGCCCCCTCACTGTCGGAGCCAGTCCCCTGCGGAGAAAGCAGCAGGCATCTCTTGCCTGCTGCTTTCTCCGCACGGGAAAGGCTCCGACAGTGAGGGGGCGGGGCTGCCTCCTGCTCGCTCGGTAAAGAGACTACGATGGAGCGTTACTTACAGCCCCGCCCCTACCGAAGCGACGCCACTAGGTATTCCAGCATGACAATGACCCAAAACACACAGCCAAGGCAACAAAGGAGTGTCTCAAGAAGAAGCACATTAAGGTCCTGGAGTGGCCTAGCCAGTCTCCAGACCTTAATCCCATAGACAATCTGTGGAGGGAGCTGAAGGTTCGAGTTGCCTAAGGTCATCCTCGAAACCTTCATGACTTGGAGAGGATCTGCAACGAAGAATGGGACAAAATCCCTCCTGAGATGTGTGCAAACCTGGTGGCCAAGTACAAGAAACGACTGATTGCCAACAAGGGTTTTGCCACCAAGTACTAAGTCATGTTTTGCGAAGGGGTCAAATACTTATTTCACTCATTCAAATGCACATCAATTTATATTGCTTTTTTCAGGGTCTTTTGTTGTTATTCTGTCTCTCACTGTTACAATACACCTACCATTACAATTATAGACTGATCATTTCTTTGTCAGTGGGCACACGTACAAAATCAGCAAGGGATTAAATATGGTTTTCCCACACTGTAAATTGGTAGAAGCGCATACTCACCTGTCCCCAGCCCTCATGCTCTATTGCTCTCCGCCTTCTGCTGCCAGACAGTTGCTATCTATCCCTCCTTTCAGGCAAATCTGATCAATGCCCCCCACACTGTCTTTCCCTGGGCTGTTGCCAGTTAATTCGACTCCTTGATTATTATGACTGATCCAGCTCCTTACCCTTTGCAGTGTTGGATGAAATTGGACGAAATTTTGAAATGTGGTCATAATTGAAAATGGTCGAAAGAGCAAAGTGACAAAAGTCAAGAGGACAAAAGTCAAGGTATTCCTGTAATATTGTATGGGTTGTATCCAAAAGTTTCATTCCTGGTTGTTCTGGTCAGGGCTCCAATAACACTGCTGAATGGTACAATCCATTCATCAGTGACATCTGCTTCCCAAACTAGTTTCCAGTCATCCTGGTACAAAGAGATCTTATCCCCCTCACATATATCCTGCTCTCATCCAGAGTCAATTAACAGCTGATTCACATTTCCCTTTTAATGAGGGGATACATAGAATCAAGTCATGTGTACTGACCACCAGAAAAAAGAAGCACACACTGTAGTATCTCTGCCCACTATCTTTCTCTCAATAAGCACGCATTAGTGAACTTACCCTGGACACATCTTGTCACCTTTCTTCTCATGCAAAATAGCACATTCATAGCAGAAAACATGTTTGCAAGGTATCTAAAAAAAATAACAACATTCAAGAAAACAGAACATGCAAATTAACACTTAAAATTAGAATACTTAGATAGGCGATCATGAAATGTTGTCGTGTTTACAGCACTTTTTTATCCACCTCTTCAGGTGAAAAATTAAGATTGTAAGGCACTTTGGACACTGGGAAGCAATGCATATACAACAAACAGTAATAACAAACCAAGACATTTTGCTGAAAATAAAATTCTTACATTTAAGTTGTCTGTAAAAAGCAACTAAAAAGGTGAATACATATTGATTGCTTTATTTTATACATCTCCTCTCTTAAACAGGCCCCCTCTTTAGAACACTCTAAAGTTCAGCAAAAGTCTCCCATTTAAAATATATATACACTGAATGATAAAGAGGTTGAGTTTCATGCCAAGGTGGGCTATAGGCAAGTACATCATACAGTCTGCCCGTGTTATCCTTGGGGGTTCCGTTCTAGTCCCCCCACGGATACCGCAAAAATGTGGATGCTGGAGTCCACAGAGGGAATTGCTGCAAAGACCCAGGGGTCGCACCAGCCCTCCTAAGGTTGCGTGGGGACCGCGGCCTACTCTACAGACCTCCTCACACCTCAGAACAGCTTCCAGACACGATCAAAAGCCACTTCTGGTTTTCGTCTGAAAACCAGAAGTGGCTTTCGATTGCATATGGAAGCTGTTCTGAGGCACAGGGAGGCCTGTAGAGTGGGCTGCAGGCCTCCTTGCGCCTCAGAACACCTCCAGGACGTGATCAGAGGTTACGCCCGAAAACTGGAAGTGGCTTCTGATTGCGTCACAGAACTGTTCTGAGGCACAGGGAAGCCATCTGCGGTTACGCAGGTTTGCCATCAGAGGATGGTAAAATCAGCGGGTGGCAAACCTGCGTATAATGAGGAGACACTGTACTAACATTTAATGTGAACCATCTAATCATGAGCAAAATCCTAACTTTGCCAAAAATTCCCATGAACTCAGGTGGGTACTTTGTTCAAGGACTTGTCTACATTTTAAAGACAATGCAACTTGAGGAAATCATTCCATTCTCCGATTTAAAACAACATCCACAGTCTGCAGAATTGGAAACATTTTTCACAGCAAGAGCAAACCGAAACTTGAGATAGGTTAACTGAGTCTACGTATATAAAAAGATACTGCTGCCTTCCATTCTACATGATATCTTTTTTTATTCAACTAGGCTCTACACAGCACAGAAGTGAGAGTGATTTTATAGTTCATCACACTGAGAAGACATGCAAAAAGCCAGAGCACATGACAGTATGATAGTTTTCTTCTGATCAATATAGTACTACATACTTACCATGCGTCCATACATTTTGATGGGTAGCCCACACTTGTCACAGAAATGGACTGGAGTATCATCCTTTTCTCCAAGCAAGTTTATCTGTTTAAATGGCAATAATTATTTCATCAGCCTATTGTCATCATATCCTTATACACTTTATGTATGGAAATCTACAGAAAGCCGGGGTAAGGTGCTCACATTTTTCTGTAAGGCCTAGGGTTAAAATGTTTTAAATCTCACCAAAATGTCTGTGCACAGTACTATAGTTACTACTCCACATATATTTAGCAATAAGAATGTATTTATTTATTTATAGTATTTTTATCCCGCCTTTCTCCCCAAAGGGACCCAAGGCGGCTTACAACAACAACAACAAAAGAAAATACAATACAAAAAATACAATACTAAAATAATCACATTTTAAAACACTAAAAAAAAACAATGAAAATTAATAGAAACAGTTATCTAAAAATCGATTAAAAATATCATTGCTACAATTAAAACAAGAGCATAAAAACAGCAGCACCCCCACCTGTACCAGAGAGATGTTAAAAAAGGCAAGGGCTCAGAAGGCTTCTTTGAACAAGAAGGTTTTTAGGCCTCGCCAGAAAGTGTCCAAGGAGGGAGCAGTTCGTAAGTCAAAGGGGAGGGAATTCCATAAGGTTGGTGCCACTACTGAGAAGGCCCTGTTTCTGGCCGCCGCACCTCGCACCTCCCTGGGTGACGGCACCCGCAAAAGGGCCTTCTCTGATGATCTAAGGAGACGAGCCGGACTATATAGAAGTAGGCGGTCTCTCAAATATCCTGGCCCCAAGCCGTATAGGGCTTTAAAGGTCAAAACCAGCACTTTGAACTGGGCCCGGAAACGAATCGGCAGCCAGTGCAGCTGTCAGAGGAGCGGCCCGACAGAGTTGAACTGCCTACCTCCAGTGACCACATGGGCCACCGCATTCTGCACTAATTGCAGCCCCACGTAGAGTGTGTTACAATAATCTAGTCGCGATGTCACCGTGGCATGGATCACCGTGGTCAGGTCTGCACGATCCAAGTACGGTCGCAGCTGGTGCACCAGCCGAAGCTGGGCAAAGGCCCCCCTGGCCACAGCCGCCACCTGGGAATCCAGGAGCAGCTGCGGATCCAGGCGGACCCCCAAGCTGCGGACCTGCTCCTTCAGAGGGAGTGCAACCCCCTTCAGAGCCGGATGATACTCTAGTACCTGCATCATGGATTTCCGGACCAGGAGAACCTCTGTCTTGTCCGGGTTTAGTTTCAGCTTATTAGGATATAGTCATCAGAAGCTCTTTATCGGGCTTACAAGATAATTGGGCCCTTTCAACAGTGCTGTTTCTGCTGAGGCATCACTACGCAGAGCACCTCAGCTGCTGAGCTGCAAAGTGACGCCTCGACAGAAGTGGTGCTGCTGAAAGGGTGGCCCACATGATAACTGGACTCTCCCAGCATGATAATTGGGTTCTCCCATATAATGAAAATTTGATCACGATTTGCATATTTACTGTCATTTGCACCTAATGAGATACTAGGTGAGAACAAAGTGCTTATTTCTGGTCATCACCTGTTTAATGATGTCACTTCCTGCTTAATGTCATCACTTCCAGCCCTCAGCAGGCACCATAAATGTTATTTGGCCCGCTGTATGAAATGAGTTTGACATCCCTGCCCTAGGCACTATACAGAAGTGACACTGTGTTTTTATAAAAGATACTGAACATCTTATTCAAAACACTAACATATTGGCTTTCCTTTATATTCTTTACATTCACATGTACTTTATATGATAATCAGAACTACTGAATCAATTACTGCACCTTGAAGTCCCAGAAGAGGTGTCCAGGGAACCTTCTTTGATTACTAAACACATCACCTCCTTTGCATTCATATCGTTCTTCTTCATTATAATCAAATTCTTCTGAGGAAAAACAAAACCCGAACAAAATCCTTAGATTAGAAAGCTAATGAGGAAAATTTCAAATCTATGAAATCGTCCTAATTCTACATCTTAAAATGCATGAATATGAGGAAACTATGATAGATACAGAATGATATATTAGAATCAAGAGCAGCCTTAATTTCCTAGAAGCAAGAAACGTTACATTGGTTATTCTGGACCAGTAAATATTTTCATCCAAGTTATATAGCTGCTTTACTGTATCTAGTAATATGATTAGTTTTGGATGTGGGCAAACAAACTGCAGTTAGAGCTGGACAGGATAGAGACTTTTCTTGTCCAGAGGTCTGCTGATTCCATTATGATCTGTCAGCCTGTTCTGACAGAGCAGATGAGCAGCTTGAGGGTCCTTGTGGTCTTGGATGCTGACCTTATGATTTCTATTCATCCCTTTGCATATTTTTACATTGCCAATTCTGAAAGGTCCTCAATGAACAGCAGAAATTGCAAAAATAGTTTGGAATTAAAACATAATTTCTTCCAATCAGCTTGCTTACCTTCTTCACCAGCCTTTGATGGTGCCCTATTCATACTTCTTGCAGGACGAGGTGGTGTAGGCTTAGCTTTGTTGGTCTGTTTGGAGATGAGCTTTATAGGGATGCGACGGCGGACATCAAGACCACCCAGTGATCCAGAACTATTTGTGCCTTGCAAATCATTGTCTATGTAAAAATAAAAATAAAATCAAAGGTTGGTCAGTTTTTATTTATCCAGATGCTAAATAGCATTTACCCCCTTCAACATTTTAGGACTAGGTGATTTTAATTAATACATGTAACTATAACCCACTGCTCACATTTATTTATTACACTTCAATCCCCAACTCTTCCTCCAAGGAGCTCAAGGTGGCATACATGGTCTTCCCTCTCCTCCTCCTGCCCGGATTTCATTCTCACGATTATCCTGTAAGGTACATTAGGCTGTGAAATAGTGACTATCCAAGGTCACCCACTGAACTTCATGGCTAAGTGGGAACTTGAACCTGTGAACCCCTCTAGTTTAGGTGTCAGATAACTACAATACACTGGTATATAGGCCACTTATCTTTACAAAGTGTCGCATTTTGTCAAAGGTGTTCTGGTAAATACTGAACTATAAAAACAAGTTGAAATTCTGATTAACTTAAACCTCTCTCACATGCTACAGAATTGGATTTGTATGTGAATAATTCTAAAAATATATACACCTGATGCTCAAAAAGCATACAAATAAAAAATAATATGGCAGGGGGAAGGCTAGCCTATAGCCCTTCTTCTTGACATAGTTTTCTACATGCAGAGAGGTTTTAGGTTTTCTTCATTTCCGCACCCTCACCCCAGTCTGAAATGACAATGACAATCCCGATGACAGATAGGTTTCAAACATTACTGTAAGACTCTTCCATCTCCAAACGTACAGTACTTCACAAGATCAGTCTATACCACGTGTAGTTTCCAATTTGAACATACACTGTTGTTTTTTGAAGGGCAGAGAATGAAGAAGGAGAGGGTGCACAAGATTGAAAAACCAGCCCACAGCCATTTCTTGAAATCCACTCCCCTGGAAAACTCTGTCTCTTGCATATTACTGCTTATGAAAAATGTTATCAAACCAATCGTTATTTAGATGGTAAGTTCCTTGGGACAGGGACCAAACTTTCTTGCTTATGTTTCTCCGAAGAGCATTACTGACATAGGCTGAAGCAATGCCTTTTATTTGTTCAAATTCACTAGTGTTTTCACCTTCCCAAAGAACTCTTAGAATACGGAAGAGATAACGTTTCCCTTTTCCCTCCCAAAATATGTACTCATGCTTTTTAGAAGCTTTCTCATACTTTCCACAGGCACCTCTTTACAAGCATTCTGAAGCTGTTCTGTGGTTTCATAATAACAAAGAAAACAGGAAGAATGCTTTGGAGGTGATATTACATTACAAACCAAATAAGCAACGTTATTCATATTTAGCGTGTGTAGAGAGGAAGTAACAAGCTGGATGTAATTAGTTTATTCCGCTGTTAATACAGTCCTTTCTGTAGAAAATTAAACTTTGAAATTAAACTTTAAAGTTTTGAAATTAAACTTTAAACTTTATACATGTAACTATGTTTATTCCGCTGTTAATACAAAATTAAACTTTGAAACTACTATACTAGAAACCATAAATGGTTAAAAAGGTACTGAAGGAACCAATTCAATTATTTATACCTGGAAAAAAACAGCAGAACTGGCACCAGGCAAGCTTTCCTGGGGAACACATTCCAGAGACAGGGTACTACCACTGAAAGGCCATCTTGCGGTCATGCCTGCTTCATCTCCAATAGCAGGAAACCAAAAAGAAAGGCCTCATATGAAGATCTTAACATTCAGGCAGGTTCGTGTGGGGGAAGACAGCCTTTAACATACATGGGCCCCAAGTAGTTTGAGGCTTTAGAGGTAAAACACTTTGAAAAAGACCAAGAGCCAGTGGAGTTGTTTTCAAAAGGTGAGCTATGTTCCCTTCACCCAGTCTCCGTCAGTAACCTAGCTGTTGCATTTTGTACTGACAGCAGTTTCCAAATACGGTAATCTTCAAATGCAGCTCCATGTACAACACATTGCAGATTCATGGCGCAAATCAGATTTCCCACAAGATTACCTGAGTATGCATCCGTACATCATAAGCGCACCTGCTTCCTAACAAGCATCTCTTCCTTTATGTTGGTTCCCATCCGGAAGCAATGCATATCAAGCAAATTTGCTATATAATCAAAGCATAACCAAATAAAAATCCTAAAGCCTGACCTTAAAACCATAGACAGGAGAAGTAACAAGAATGCACCAGGTTCTACCCAAAGTGATCATTCTTAATTCAAGGGATTCATGCCCAAATCTATTTCTGCAGTGCAATACATTAAAGAGGAGATATCCGTCACAATTTTCAGTAACACTGCATCACCAGTTATGTTTAGACCAGAAACGTACAGTGCAGACAAAGTCAGCTGCAAACTACCTGTGCTAAAAACTGACAATAACTTGTGGTTTAACTCCAGTGCAGACAAAACTAACGTTTTATTTTGTTTATCCTACCATTTTTCCAAAAAGCTTGGGTGGCATATAAAATTCTCCCTTTCCCTATTATAGCCTCACAACAATCCGTTGAAGTAGGTTAGATGGAAGAATTTGAGCTCCCCAGTCCATTTTGTAACACATTAATTAGGCAGCAATACGGAGCTGCCAGCTGAGTGCTGGGGAGCTGAGATACATCCGGGCTCCTGGAGTTTCCCATATATTTGGTGATGTCTTGCTGAGGTTGTTTCTACTTCTGAGGATGCCACAAATGTGTGTGGCGAAATGTAAAGCTTGTTAAAACATCTTGTTGAAATCTAATAAATCTTTTAAACAACGGAGTTTGCCCGGCAATAAGTTAATTTCTAACTCGGAAATTTGGTCACGTCGTGACAACTTGCAAACGTATCCCCAGTCCAAATTCAACCTAGCAACTGTATCACACTGACTATGAGCGCAATCCTGACTAAGGATCCGGCCAGCGGCCCAGGGCCGCCCACCGGATCCTGTGCGCGCGCTGGGCCGGAGGTCTACTCGGGGAAGGGGATGCTTGTCCCCTTCCCTGAGTGTAAACCCGGGCCAGCCCTATCGGCCTCCTCAGATTTCCGCCAGCTAAATAGGATCTGATGCTCTTATTCCATTAATTCTAAATGTGAGAAATCGTCAATGAAAATCTTGGAAATCATGCTAGGGGAGGATGTCAATTTCTATAGGAAGGTACTGCTTACTGAGTCAGACCATTGGACTGTCTAGCTCAGCATTGTCTATTTTGACTGGCAGTTGTTCTCCAGTTTCAGACAATAATTTTTCCCAATCATACTTAGAAATACCAGAAATTGAACCTGTAACCTTCGGCATATATGGCATGTGCTCTACACTGAACTACAGACCTTCCCTAAAATTTCCCTTTTGGCTGTTACTAAATATGCCAATTTGCAAAGAATGAAATGGGGATCTCTTATGATTCTAACAGCGATCTGACTTAACTTTTGTGCCGGTTTAACCAGCGACGCAGTGAGAACGGGAGGCTCCAGAACGGAAAAGCGTTTCAAATCCCCTTTGAATTCCTCTTTTGGAGGGGATTTGAATCCCTTTTCCGTTCTGGGGCCTCCCGTTCTTGCTGCGCTGCTGGTTAAACCAGCACAAAAGTTAAGTCGGATTGCGCTGTAACAAGAATATGAGTTTTCACAAAAATATTTATGTAACACCTAAAGATCCCTCCTTATAAGTATGGTCCCCTCTATTCAAATGGGGCTCACCCCCTAGTCAGTATGCTTAGAATCACAACCTTAGAACTTCTGTACATTGCCCATCCTGTTTTTACAATATCCCTCAATGTTACACCTTTGGTGTCAGTCTACAAATTACAGCAATCAATCACACACACACAACGCTGTCCATACATACACCTACATTGTGGATAAATTCAGAATTGCATCCTATGACTTTGCTGAGGATTGAATTTTCATTCATGCAACTGAATATTGATCAAGTGCCAGTGAAGCCTGCTACAGAGTTGAATGTATATACTGTACTTTACCTTTAGGTTGTGCAATTCACAAACGTATGAACCACTGCCACTCCAGTCAACACAGGGATTATAAAAGAGGCTATCAGAGTAAGCTACTTTAATACAGAGATGTGTGAGGGCAGAAGAAAGACACATCGATCAAGATGAAAAAGAAGAATGGAGACATTCTAGTCTTTGATGGGTATGCATAATTTAGGTTAGGGGTTCCCAACCTGTGGTACTAGTACCACCAGTGGTACTTCGGCCAACTGCTGGTGGTACTCGGACCGCTGGACCCCCACTCCAACACAGCGCTTTTGGTGGCGCATTTTTGCTCCCAAGAAGCTCCTGCCTTTGGCTGAGCCTCTCAGGAACGCTGAGAAGAGCCCTCCCACCTGCCCAGAGCCTCCTCCCTGCATTTTCTGGCCTCTGAAAACCTGAAAGTAACTGGTGATGTCATCACCAGTCACCTCCGGTGGTACTCAGAAGGAGAGTGGTGTCGGAGGTGGTACTCGGCTGGAAAGGGGTTGGGAACTTTGGTTCCCCACCCAACCCCAGCTCACCATTGTGGTCCATGATTTACTGTAGGTGGAGAGACAAAGGCAACTAGCAAAAGTCTTTATTCTTTTTAAAACAATAGCAACACAGCAAAGCAAGAAAAATGGAACCAAGAATACTACAGGTTTCAGTGTTTACACTATTTGCCTCATAACAGACACAATTAGTTTGCATCAGCATTTATGCTAAACGTATGTATGTTGTCACTATTCATATTATAGCCACACAACCTCCTCTACTATAAGTTCTAGCTCTGGGGTGGCCAAACTGATACTCGTGAGTCACATGCGGCTCTTTGACCTATAACGTGTGGCTCTTGGAAATGTGTTTGCTGAGCTTCTGTATCACAAATAATATAAAAGATAAATAAGAATTTTTCAAGCTTTATAATTATTTACCAGGTTTAAACTGAGAGTCCACTGGTCTAAAACGTAAGTTTAATGTTCATGGTGAGTAAATATATTTAAGAATTTAAATGCTTCTAAAATATTGCAGCTCTCAAACAAGTTTATCATATGTGGCTCTTACTTAAGCAAGTTTGGCCACCCCACTATTCCTCCTTCTGCAGAGAAATCTGAGCAGCAGTGCTTGCCCCATCATTCTAACTGGGAGCTTAACTTATAACCACAACATTTTTACCATAATACTGAGTCTACACCGATTAACTTCAGATTTTTACTTTTTTCAGATTTATGCTTGGCCACTGGATTTAGGAGGATGAGCTAACGTCAGTGGTAGAGCATCTGGTGTGCTTGCAGAATATGCCTCAACTTCAACCACTGGCATTTCCAGGTAGAACAGAGAAAAATCCCTGATTGAAACCTTGGAGAACCACTGCCAGCAAGTGTCAAGAATGCAGCGCTAGATGGCCTGAGTGTTTATTCCAAAACCGAGTAGGGCAGCTCCATAGACAACGCAGAAACAAAACAGCGGGTATATATTTTTTCCCTTTCACAACTGGGAGAGAGCCGCAAAGGCTGCGTTATCCCATGGGAGGAAACCTCCACAGATCTCTATGGTATGTACAGGAGACAATATAGGCACGAAAGACAGGGAGCCTGAAGAGATCGAGCCGCGGCCAGGGCAAGCATCGATTGGGTTAAAAAGGAGGGGTGGGAATGGAGGGGGTATATGGCGGGATATGGAGACAACTGAGGCCTGTTGCCTGGAAGCTGCGCCCCTTGGGGATGGTTGCGGCCCTACCGCAGCCAAGCTTCGGAAGGCTCGAGGTGAGGAGCCTAGAAAAGAGACAGGTAATTGCCTGCCGCTGTCAAGGCCAGGCGGGCTGCTCTCCCTGAGTCCCATGGGGCGGGCGTAGGGCGGAGTCTACTCCCGGGAGAAAATCGGCGGCGGTGCCGCTGCTGCTGCCCGTTTGCTCTAAACTGTCCGACTGACTGACTTAAGGCTGCCCAGGCCGCGCCAGGCCACGAGCTCCGGAACGGCTCCCCCGACCGTTACTACAAGGTCCCGCGTCTAGCTCCGGCCCAAGTTTCGCGGAGACCCGAGACGAGGGGGAGAAAAGAAAACGGCGAGGGCGGAACGGCGCGCGCGGGACTATAAATTTGGTTCCCCACCCAACCCCAGCTCACCATTGTGGTCCATGATTCGGCCTAGGGCACTCTGGGACCGGAAGTCGGTCGCAGCTCCGCGACGGGAATGGGCGGGACCGGAAGCGGAAACGCACGGCGGTGGGCGCGAGAGAGAGAGAGAAGATAGAAAAAGAAGTCGCTCCACCTCGTCAGAAGGACAAACGTGGGTGCCTGTTCTTCTTAGGTCGATGTGACGGTTTCATTAGTTACTGTCAGTGACTGCATTTCCCATTATTTGCTCCAGCCCAGGGTTTCTGAGAGACAGGCACGGAAAGACTACAATTCCCGGTATGCTCTGCCTGGTACCGTTCGGCTTCTACTTGAGCGGTGCAAGATAGGCTAAACTGGAGTCACGCATCGCATCGCTCCTTATTGGAACCTCGGACCTCAAATTGATCTAGCTTTCCTCTCAAACTGCTGTGTGAAGTAGTACAGTATAGGACTTTCAGGATGGAGATGCTAAGAAATGGAGTGATGCTGCTACTCTATGCCTGTAGACAATCGTGGCCAATGCCAGTCTTCGTTTTTTTCAGGAGGTTTAGCACGCTTGTCACTCTAGTATTCTTTTCTCCCTTGCTCTAAAGTTTTCCTTTGTTTTTTGTAAAGTGTTTTTCTGATAATTTTTCTTGAAATAAGCTCAAGCTCGCCACTTCACGGAACTACTGGACAGTGAAAGGGCCAGAGGTAGGACGGTGGTGTTCTGTGTTCACTTTGTGGCAAGGCAAGCCGCACCAACCATGAATGAGGTGATGGGGCCAAGTGATCATGTAAGTTTCCACATTTCATGTTTTTTGCTGCATTACTGTTGGCTGAATGGCAATATGTACAGCTGGCCCAAAGAGCTGGCCACAGTTTACACCTGGGGAAGGGAATGAACTTCCCCTTCCCTGAGTAGACCTCCAGCCTGCCACATGGCAAGGCACAGTGAGGGGTGGGATCTGACAGGCAGCCCTGGGCCGCCTGCCGGATCCTTTACACAGGATTTCGGCTGCAGGCTTGCAATAGCTAGGGCAATGCTCCATGTTTTATTTCTTTTGTATATATTCAGCAAAGAAGTTCTAACGCAGTGGTTCCCAACCTTTACACAGAGTTTGGGAAACTTGTAAGTAGTCGTGGCCCTCATTAAGGGGGGGTGGCGACTTGACAGTGATGGCGGCACTTCCGGGTTCCTACTGCCAAAGGGGAAAAAAGAGGGGTTTTATGTTTACAGTTTTGTGGCATTTCCAGCTGCTGCCACAAAACTCGGGTGTGGAAACCCACTTTTTCCGTAGGTAGCAGCGGAAACCTGGAAGTGCCGTTGCTGCCATCACTGTCAAGTTGCCACCCTCCTTAAGGGGGTAGTGACTGCTTTCTGCTGCCCTGGGGGGTCATGACCCCCAGGTTGGGAACCACTGTTCTAAAGGAATAGCAAGGAAAAAAATTGGCTGTTTTTGAACATTACCTCCTGTTTTTGTTGCTTTACAGATTCAGCCTGATAATTTGTATGTGACTAGTCAGTCCAGAGAAATCGTTCAACATCCTCGAAGAAATCCGGTTGACTTGTTTCATTCTGGGTCTGTTGTTAAAATATGTGCTCCTATGGTTAGATATTCAAAGTAAGTTTCATTTTTAGAAGACATCATATTTATTGCTACAAATTTGGTGTGTTCACCTCTCCATGGCTGCGATAAGCAAACCATGATTTCTGCCAGAACAGTTCTTAACAAGTTGTGGATATTTTAATGTAGTTTGTGGATCACAATTTTAACAAGGATACAATCCTAAGTATATTGTCATTCCTTTGATGTGAATGCCCCAGACTCTGTGTTGGTTCACCCAGGAGCCTCTGAATAAGCCCCTATGTGCATTTTGCCTTCCCGTCCCCAGCTGGCAATAGCAGCTGTTGATTCAACAGTTGTTACTGCCACTTGGTCAGTCTTGTCCCAGCCCTCTTTGCAGCTTCTTGTACCTCTTTTTTGCCATTCAAGTTGGCGGACAGTGATGGTGGCAGAAGAAGCGGCACGGTAGAGAAAGGTGAAGTTGGGCAGTCAGGGAGACTACAGTAGCTGTCAAAACCAATAGCTACTGCTGCTAAGCTAATGACTTCTAAACACAGAGAGACATATTCCGTTTCCTGTGAAATTAGAACTTCATGCCAAGTAAATGTGTGTTTGTATTTTGTAGTTACTGGCAGGATATTTTCCATATTGAGGGTTTAAGGGTGTACACTTTAAATCCTAGCTGTAGTACCAAGGTGAGTTTGCCTGGCTGTTCCATCTTCCTGTCCTTCAGAGCTACAAAAAGCCTGTAACTTGGTCAAGGAATGATTAAGATGAGTTCCTGATTGTTGCCTTGCCTTCTTATAACTATAGCTTCTGTGATAACAGTTGCCAGCTTGGAGAGAGTGAGGTTCTTAGTCGGGTGTTGTGATGGATGGGTACCTAGCCCTTGTGTCCCTTCAGGCTCACAGCTACTGAATTGGGCTGTAATGTTCACCCAGAAATAATCCATGAAAAACTGATATTCTCATGGCATTTTGGTTAATCCATTTATTGTAATTGATATGTGCAATTAATTACTAGCATATGGGGTTTGAGAATATTAATTACTGAAACGTTTTTTCATTTATGAAACATTAAGGAGCAGTTAAAATGTGTTTTTCTTTATGCTGTTTAAGGAGAAAAGGCATTTGAATTTTTTTAAAATCTGTTTATAAATTAAGTGATCCCACTGCATTTCCTACCACTAAGCACCAAAACTGAAAATGACATGTTTACAAAAATAGTGCTCTTGAAATTACTATTTGTCTTTATCTCAAACATTCTTGTATTTTCAGATTGGCTTTCAGAACCTTAGTCCGAAAATACAACTGTGACTTATGTTACACTCCAATGATAGTTGCAGTTGATTTTGTCAGATCTGTGAAGGCTAGACACAGTGAATTCACAACAAACCAAGGTATTGTATGTGTTCTGTTGGATTTTTTTTAAGAACACCCAGGTTCTTTGTTTTTTCTGATGCTAACTTAGCTATGCATTGAATAAATCCCAATGTCATATAAAAATGAAGCTTAATTACTGTATATTATATACTCTTATATGTGAGATTGCCTTATATGCGACGAGGGGCAAGTTTTGAGCCAAAAATCCTGACATCTGCTATGACCCTTTGATAAATCGAGAGTAAAAACTTAAGGATTTATGCAATTCTTTGAATTGGATAATTTGGTCTGGTTTTTCCCAATGGTTGGAGGAGGGTGTCTGGAGGAAGAGGGGAGACAAGGGACTGTATCCTGGGAGTGGAGGCTTAGCGGGAGCAGCTTTGCCACTCAGTCTCTTCACAGCCACTGTATTTTAAAGATTCATGCTGCCGGGGGGGGGGGGTTGGGCGGGGCTGCCATTTTCAAAGATCACCCTGGGAGCTGCATTTTTAAAGATCCTTCCTCTCTCTGGTCACACACACGTACATGCTTGAACGTCTCCCTTTAAAAAAGGAAAAAAAGATATCCGTGCCACTCATAAACCAGCTATATAATATATGAGAGAGAGAGAGAGAGAGAGAGCGCTCCCCTCCAGCAACACACACACACATTAATAACGCTTTGAAGAATTCCCCTGTGCCCCCCATTACCTTTATTGTGTTTCAACTGAAGCCTTTTACAAAACGTCTATGCTTTTACTATGGCAGCTCAGAAGCAGGCAAGCCAACTGGATGGTAGAGAGCTGCATTTTGAAGATGCTCTCGCTCAAGCTGAGCTCCCCTCCAGCAACACACACACACACATTAATAATGATTTGGAGTCCCCTGTGCCCCCCCCCCCCCATTACCTTTTTGTGTATTGATTCAAGTCTGTGTCTTGCTTTTACAAAACGTCTGCTTCTATGCTTTAACTAGCAGGAAAGCCGACTGGAGGGTAGAGAGGCTCAGCCCAAGCAGGAACTGGTACTACTTCCTGTTAATTGCTGAGCCTCTCTACCCTCGGGTCGGCTTGTCTGCTTCTGAGCTATCATAGTTATCTGTAAAGCATAGAAGCGGGCGTTTTGTAAAAGCAAGACACAGGCTTGAATTAAAACACAACAAAGGTAATGGGGTGGCGCCGCGGGGGAGATACAGTGAAAGGAGAATGTGCATTGACCCAATGTGAAGACGAGGCAGCTTTTCTGGGTCTTCTTTTTTTTTGGGGGGGGCCCTAAATTTCTCGCTTTGTAAGCAAGTATATACGATAGACACAGAGTCCAATCTAAATCTCTGTTGTGCCACTAGCCCTGTTGGTGTCCTAACTCAGCCCTATCAAACTTGGGGCATAAATGTGTTCCGGAGATAACACATCCTAGCTGCTATGTACTAATTGGCAATGTTATCACTGATCTGATCAAGGCCAGGAAGGGCGGTAGTGGCACCTGCCAAATCTTGACCCCCTTCCAGGGCCTGATCCACCTTCATGGGTCAAAATGGACCAGTGCCACTTGAAAAAGGACCTCCTTTGCCTAGTTACCTGGGACTGGTTTGGAATACTGGGTATGGTGACGGACCTTGAAAATGATTTGTTACTTTGACATAAGTAACTATTCATACACTTAGAATTCTGTCATGTGCAGAATATGTACAGTGTACCCAGTGTACCCGAATATATATATTTGACACTGTTTTTTCATTTTTTTTTCATTTTATCAGGTGATTGTCCTCTGATTGTTCAGTTTGCAGCTAAAGAAGCACAAGTTCTAGCAGATGCTGCTTGTATTGTCTCTCCTTTTGCAGATGGCATAGACTTAAACTGTGGCTGTCCACAAAGGTATGGAAACAACGAATGATCTATTCTATCTACTTAATCAACCTAGTTAAGTTGCAGTTCCACAATTTAGAGAAATGTTTGACTAAGTTCCAATGGGATATTATTTAATCTCTGTAAAAGCATTTCTACTTCAATATTTGATGATAACTTATATTTAAAAATAGGACCTGATTATAGACTTGCTGAATGTGGACAACCTTGTTGAGTACATGGATTACCTAACAAATAGCAATGTATTATCTGCTAAAACGTGGGGTGAGGGTTGCTTTCAAATATACAGCATATGCAAACTGTCTCATATATGGTCATTCAACATGTTACATGTTGAATGACCATATATGAATTCAAAATTAGCAAATTCGTTACATTATGTAGGGTTGAAAACACATTGTGTTGGATCCAGATAACTTCAAGTAATCTGCTCACAGAATTCCTGAAGATTGTGGAGGCCTGCGCGAGCCTCTGCAGGCCTCCCTGATGTTCAGTTCGGCCGAAAATAGCGATTTTTGGCCATTTCCGGAAATGGCCGGAAATCGCTGTTTTTGGCCGAACTGAACATCGGGGAGGCCTGCAGAGGCTCGCGCAGGCCTCCATGATCTTCAGTTCGGCAGAAAACGGCTACCGTATTTTTCGCTCCATAGGACGCACCGCACCATAGGACGCATGCGTCATATGGAGCTAAAAATATGTTTTAAAAAAATCTGGGCCAAAGTGACATCACTTCCAGGTGTCACTAGGCTGGGGAGCGACACCCATCCTATGCCCCTGGCGGGAATATTATAAAGATCACTATGCTAAGATCACTAAAAAAAATTGTATGTTGCTATAACAATATCAATACACAAAAACCAGAAATACCGATGATACAAAGTGGAATATCAAACACCCTCCCCCAATCTATTCTTCTATTACTGTGTGATAAAATGCAGAAATCCTAAGTGCACATTTCACTTCTTTAAATCTCATGGTGTTCCGATATGTCAGTCTTATATAGCGTACCCACAATCCTTGAGGGGCCCCAGCCAGCTCCCGCGTCCAGCGTCAGGCAACTTAGTGCAGGCGCCGGACGCGACCTGGGAGCCCTGCGCAAACATTGCAGTTGCTGCGATGTTTGCGTAGGGCTCCCAGGTCGCGTCCTGGGCCTGGGAACTTAGCCCAGGCCCAGGACGCGACCAGGAGCCCTGCGCAGCGGCCGAACTGAAGATGGGGAGGCCTGCGCGAGCCTCTGCAGGCCTCCCCGATCTTCAGTTCAGCCGAAAACGGCTATTTTCAGCCATTTCCGGTTTTCGCTAAAACCGGAAATGGCCAAAAATTGCTGTTTTTGGCCAAACTGAAGATGGGGGAGGCCTGCAGAGGCTCGTGCAGGCCTCCCCGAAAAGCCCCGGTAAGTATTTTTTTTCCAGGCTTTGCACGATAGGACGCACACTTTTTTCCCCCTACGTTTTTTTTGGGGGGGAAAGTGCGTCTTATCGTGCGAAAAATACTGTATTTTCGGCCATTTCCAAACTGAAGATCGGGGAGGCCTGCGTAGTCTCGCGCAGGCCTCCCCGAAGCCCCCACAGGCCTCCCCGAAGCGCCCCCAAGCCCAGGTAAGTAAAAATCTTTTTTTCTCTATTTTATGCTCCGTAGGATGCATGCATCCTATGGACTGATGCATCCTATGGAGCGTAAAATACGGTATATGATTGTGAAAACCAAAACCAGACCATGACAGGACACTTAGGAATATAAGTATATGGTGCAGGAGTGGAGTGGAGAGTAGACCATGGCCCCCTCTTGCACAATTGGAATGCTCCTTTGGATTAAAGTTACTGGAGTTGAATCCACAGGTGCCCTTCCTCTTACTGAAGGGCTGTCTTAACCTCACACTAGAGCAGGCGTTCTCAACCTGTGGTACGCGTACCCCCTCCGGGTTGCGGCGCAAGCGGGAGAGCCCGCCCGCCTACGCTGCAACCTGGAAAATAAGGCTACAGCCCTGCCTTAGCCCCCTTAGCATTTCTTACCTGTTCTTCTGGTCACTGCCATCTTGGATCTTGTGAAATCTCACGAGATCCAAGATGGCGGTGCCCAAATCTCACAAGGGCCTCGTGCCCTCATGAGATTTGGGCGCCGCCATCTCCCACCTTAGGCAGGGCTGTAGCCTTATTTTCCGGGTTGCTGTGTGGGCAGGCTGGTGAGAAATTAAATTCAAGGATGATTTGGTTGTGCAACTTCTTGCACATACAAACATGAGAACTGTTGTGACCTAGCTATTATAGCATTAGGTGAGCCCTTGAGCATTTGCAGAACAGTACTAGTACCTATTTTTCTTCTCCTCATGGTTCTTTGGATACATCCCTATGGCTTGTCAAAGCATGGTGGATAAATCCAAAGAAACGTATCTGGAACAACAAGGAAAGTAGTAAATTAGAAAATCAACCCAGATTTCCCAAATCTTTCTCTTGTCAATAGATATTTTGATCCTTCTCAAAACTAATTGTTCCATAAGGTTAAAGGAGATATTAAATGATCCATTCAAATATGCAGGGTGTCTCAAGGAAGTGTACACACTAGTGTCAAATTTATTGTTATAATTCACACACAACTGTATATGGTGCACACAGAAGCAGTTGCTTAACCCAGTTAATTAGTTAATGAATTGGACTCGGTTCTCGAAATGTTCCCCATTGGCATCTACCGTATTGTTCCGAGTATACGACGCACTTTTTTCCCCTAATGTAACTTTTTAAACTAGGGGTGCGTCGTATACTCGCACTCTTGCAATTGGGCTGGTGCACGGCTGTGGGGAAAAGCTTCCAGTGGGAGTAGGGAGAAACGGCACCGGAGGATCTCTGTACAGCTGCTGCCGTCGGTGTATCAACTCTGCAAAACAAGCTGGGACCTGGCAGCCTCCTCCCCGCGCTCTGGAGGGAAAGAGCGTCGGTGCTTGGAGCCTCGGCGTGCCTCTGCCCCTGCCGCTCGCAGGGAGGGTGTGTGTATATAACAGACATCTGCATGCTGGCATTAGCTGCATGCAAGGGGCGACAAACAGAAACGAGCCTGGCCAGCGCTGGGTTAAGAAAAAGCAGACAGAAGCAGCATCTCAGCTGCTGGTAGGCAGGGTCTGAACTGGAAAGGAGAGAGAAAGTAGAGAGAGAAAGTGCCTCCTTCCCAAGCACTTGTGCACGCAGAGCTCAGCCACAGTGTCTTCCGTGCGCTTTCTGCTGACCCCCCCCCAAGCGAGCAGGGGGGGAGAGTACACAGAGAACTTGATCTCATGTATCCACAACGGGCAAACACGCTCAGCTTTCTTTTTAAAAAGCAAGTTTGTGGAGAAATGTGCAAAAGCGTCCACACCCCAGACAGAGCACTTCACCTCTCCCCTTGCTCGCTTATCCCAGCCTGCCCGCCCTTCTCAAGACAGAAGCAGCAGCTTTTGGCTTCAGCCGGCCAGGAGAGGGAGGAAGGCTAAGGAAGAGATGTGAAAGAGTTAAGGGAAACTGGAGAAGGGGCAGGATGCTCATGGGGACGCCTCATGGTGGGGAGTGCAGGAGGACTCTTGCCCCCGCCGCTCGCACCTCGCATTCCACGCCAGCCTTTCCATGCTGCCTGGCCAGCCCATGCCTTTGAGAGTTCCGGTGCGATTCGTCTGTCCTCTGATTCTTATCCCCCCCTTCAGCCCCCCAGGGTCCTTTCCAAGCCAGGCTCCAGCCCCCTTTCCGCGCATGTGCAGGTGTGCACGTCTTCCGTAGCCTGAGCCAGCCGAGGAGGATTAACAAACGTGCATCTTCTCTTTTTGTCTCTTCCCCCACCCCCCACCCCCTCGATCTCTTTCGCTGTTGGGAGAGCAATCTTTCCAAGTCAGGCTTTCATGCTGAAGAACTTTATGGAGAGCTTTGTTTTTAAATGTTTCAGCCCTTCCGGTTCCAGAAGTATAAAGGGGGGGGGGGAACGACACAGAAGTTCCATGGGAAAGTATGAAGGGGAGGGGACACAGCAGCAGCCACATTTCTTGGATTGTAAGTGCCTCTCTGTTTAAATGTTCTGCTAGACTTGGGAGAGAGACAAAATCTCTGATTTTGTGTTGGACCTTACACTTACTTACTCACACACACTCTCTCTTTCTCTCTCTCTCTCTCTCTCTCTCTCACACACACACACACACACACACACACACACACACACACACACACACACACACACACAGTTAAATAAGACATTTTTTTCACATTTAAAATTGTTTTAATACTTTTTTATTTTTAAGCTATTAATTAGCTAATTAATTGATTACATTAGACTCTAACTATTTAAAAATTGTTTTACTATTCTACTAATGTGTATATTTTCTATAAGTTAATTTTTTTTAAAAATAGCACCAAATGTTAAGGGTGCGACTTATAATCAGGGGCGTCTTATACTTGGGACAATACGGTATACACCGCTGACATCATTGACTAAGGCAGTGGTTCTCAAACTGGTGGGTCATGACCCACCAGGAAAAACGGATGCAGTCGCTTCCCCCTTAAGGGTGGTGATGTTGGTGAAGTCTTGCTGGCGGCAGGGGGAAAAAGTTTTTTACTTACCAGGGGTCACGCCGGTCCTCCGGAGGGATGCAGGGGGACCCACAGCCCCCTCTGCAGGCCTCCCCGCACTTCAGATCGGCTCCCTGAAGCAATAAAGACCCATTTCCAATTTCGGACTATCCCGGGAGCACTGCTGTGGCCATCAGCCTGCCCCCACAAAGACTTGCAACTTCCCCAACTTGTGGGGAGAACTTTGAAAACCGCTGAACTAAAGGATCTGCAGACACCCACCAATGTGCATGCTGGGATGGTTCCACGCATTTCTTCAATTGCTCCCCTTAGATGTTTGAGTGTTGCAGGTTTTCTACAATGAAATATGTATGAATTAGAGCTATCTATATAATTTTGTTTTCTTGATTTCAAGATGGGCTGTGGCGGAAGGTTATGGTGCTTGCTTAATAAACAAGCCAGAACTGGTCCGAGAGATGGTGAGACAAGTAAGAAATCAAATAGAAAACCCCATGTTTTCACTATCTATTAAGATAAGGTATTGATACTGCTACATAAAAAATATAAGTAACTTATTATATATAATAAGTATGACTGATCAATTGAAGCCCAGAATGGGATATATTAAAATGAACCATATTTTTTGCCCCATAAGACGCACCCCCCCAAAAAAAAACGGGGAAATGTCTGTGCGTCTTATGGAGCAAAGTTTTAAAAAGTGTAAAAAATGACTTGCTTAAACAACTTTTTCCCCGCAGCTTCAATCTTCTTACCGCGTCCCCTAGTCAGCAGCTCGAAGACGCGAGCCTCCCAGGCGCTGCACGTGACCAGGAGGCTCTCAACAAACATCACAGCAACTGCGATGTTTGTGCAAAGTCCCCAGGCGCTGGACATGACCAGGAGGCTCTGCGCAAACATCGAAGACGCGAGCCTCCCAGGCGCAGCACGCGACCAGGAGGCTCTGCGCAAATGTCGTAGCAACTGCGATGTTTGTGCAAAGTCCCCAGGCGCTGGACGTGACCAGGAGGCTCTGCGCAAGCATCGCAGCTGCTGCAATGTTTGCATAGAGCCTCCTGGTCGCGTTCAGTGCCTGGGGACTTTGCACAAACATCACAGTTGTTACGACATTTGCGCAGAGCCTCCTGGTCGCGTGCTGCGCCTGGGAGGCTCGCGTCTTCGAGCTGCTGACTAGGGGACACGGTAAGAAGATTGAAGCTGCGGGAAAAAAAAACAGGTAAGTTGTTTAAGCAAGTCATTTTTTAATTTACCCTTTTTGCTCCAAAATACACGTGCGTCTAATGGTCCGATGCGTCTTATGGAGCGAAAAATATGGTGCCTCCTACAAGCATAAACTTTGAATCTGGTTTGTGGAGACCTGTATGCAGATTTCAAACAGATTTCTTGTTACAAATGTTGTGTTCAAACTTTCTATGCCAGTGAACAAGTGTTGGCTCAGGACAACTTTCCTTACAAATGAAACATATATGTTACATTTTATATCCTTTCTCGAATGATCCAAGATGTTTTGCACAATGAAAAGTAAAATAACACAATAAAAACAATAGACAAATGATAATGGCACTGCTAAAATAGAATAAAACACAGCTCATGAAGGCAGCAGGAGAGACAGCTCATAGTAAGCTAGAAGGCCTGTCAAAATTGTGACACAGGAAGACAATGATTGTACCTCAAGGGGGAGGGACTTGCACACAGTGGGATCTACCACCAAAGCTATCCTGCTAGTCATAGCCTCCCAAGCTTCAGAAGGTGAAGCCTTTTGTAAAGGACCTTACAGGACTGGCAGATTCATATGGGAGAATTGCACTTTGATTAAAATGTAGTAGGGTCTCTAGGGACCAAGTAAAATTGATTGGGGGTCAGATTTGGCCAGGATGCTCACTTTTATATTATGCATACAGGAGATTTTGTAAGGCTGTGGCTTTATAAAAATTTGGGATTATAGATATGCATTGCCTTTAACGTTGGGCTGCATATACAATGGCCTTCCTGGTCTTCTGTTCGTCATATATGCTACACCAGTGTTTCTCAAACTGTGGATCTGGACCCACTTGGTGGGTCACAACCTGATTTCTGGTGGGTCCCAGGTGGGTCACAACCTGATTTCTGGTGGGTCCCAGGTGATGGAAAGATCAGATAAGTCAGTGGTGGCCAACCTTTCAACATGAATGCTGGCCCTTTAAATGGTTGCATAAGTGAGGGCATTTCAGCAGGTGCAGCTGCTTTAGTAGCACCATCAGCACTTGCAGCTGCCAATATTCTGTCTTCTACACAACTCTTAAGAACACAGTAGCCCTAATGGTGGAAGGTTGGCCACCCCTGAGATACGTAATTGCCAAAAGCCCTGAGGCTATTCAAAAACCTGATAGCTAATTGCCCTTCAAAGAGCTGAGCTCCTACAATATGCAAGCTTGTGTAAATATAAGGAGATAAATGTTTTAGCGTCTTGTAAAGCTAGGTCGGTCCTGATAGTGTCATTTTAAAAAGTGGGTCCCAGTGCTAAAACGTTTGAGAACCACTGTGCTACACCATTTCAGCCCTCTGGAGGCCACTTTTCGGGTTGCACCAGGCCCACAATCCACTCTATTCCACTTTATCGGCCTCTGCAGGCCTCGGAATGGGCCACAGAGGCCTCCAGAAGCGACTTCCAATTTGCAAACGCAACTTCTGGTTTTATTGGATGTTGCTTCTGAGACCTGCGGAGGCCGATAGAGTGGCTTGTAGGCCTGGCGCAACCTGAAAAGCGGCCTCAAGTGGGTTTCAGCCCTCCAAACGTCGAAATTGCTTAACAACTGGTATCGGGGAATGTATCCCTGTCGTTAAGTGATGCATACCTGTATTCAGGAATAATGGTGCTATATAACTGTATAGTTTCACTATCAATTTCCTAAATACTTAGCACTGCACATATACCAGAGCTGTATTGGCTTCTGGCATTTCAAGTACTCAAGTACTCATTTTGCTGGTGCTGAAACCCTTGGGAATAGATTTCTAATGGAATTGAATTTTGGCATTGAATAATATTACTGGGGGTGGGGGGAAGAAAGGTTGTAGATCATTGGTTCTCAAAGTAGTGGGTTGTGACCCACCATTGAGAACAAAAGCTGTCCCCTGCCCCCTTAAGGGGTAGGGACAGCATGGTGGCGATCCTGGGGATTGCCGCCGCAGCTGAAAAAGTGCCCAAAGCTTGGGGGGCTTCAGGGAGACCTGCACAACCCTCCACAGACCTCCCCAATCTTCGGATCGCCGAAAAATGGCAATTTGGGGGCACTTCCAGTTTTCGTGAAAACTGGAAGTGCCCGAAAATCGCAGGTTTTTTGGCCATCTGAAGATCAGGAAGGCCTGTGGAGGGTTGCGCAGACCTCCCTGAAGTCCTCCAAGCCCCGGTAAGGCCCAAAATTGCAGTTTTCGGGGTGTTTTTCCTGGCGGCAGCAGCTATCCTTGGGAATCACCGCTGCTGCTGGCCCCGGCCCCGCAGACACTCAAGAGTTCTCCCCGCCTCGCGGGGAGAACTTTGAGAACCACTGTTGTAGATCAAAGGCAGTTCGTTCTTTATTTCAGTGGAGTTTAAGCAAAGGACAATCCTATGCATGCTTACCTGGGAGCAAGTTCTGTTGAACTCAATGTGACTTGCTTCTCAGTAGACATGCATAAGATTGGGCTGTCAATGCATCTAATGCAAGTCCCATTAGTTGGGCTTCAGCACATTGTTCTCTGGATTGGTATAAAAATGTATAATTCCTAATTCTTCTAGTCAACCTTTTTAATGAATTATTTGGTCAAAAAATAACTTAATTAAAAAAACCCACCATCCTGGGCTTTCTGTATTCAAACTATTTTTTTCATTTCTGCTTGGTTCTTAACTCACCACCACATTTTCATGCAATTCAGATAGTAGGTGCTGAATTTTATTTCTATTGCTTGGAATGTAGGATCCATGATGACCTAAAGAGAACTGTAGACCTCTGTCAAAAAGCTGAAGCAGCTGGAGTATCCTGGATTACAGTCCATGGAAGAAATGTAGACGAGAGACACCAGCCAGTACACTATGATGCAATAAAAATAATTAAACAAAGTATGTCTATACCAGTTGTAGCTAATGGTGATGTGAAATCTATAAAAGATGTGGAGGATGTTCATCGGATAACAGGAACAGATGGTAAGAAAGATCCTTGGGTTGGTTTGTCCTTTTTTCCTCCTAAATACATAAATATGTTTTCCAAAAAATGTGAAACATAAATTGTGCATGTCTACTGTATATGGCATTAAATCTGTTATTTGTCTCTGGCATTAAATCTGTTATTTGCAAGAAACGCAGAGGCGTAGCAGGGCTGGGGCAATGCCCCTGGGTGACAATCACGGTCTCCTCATGAGGAGGAGCCGCAGTGGGAGTTTTGTGCTCCACAGCTGCTTTTTTGCAGACGGAGGGCTGCGTTTGCAGCTGCAGAGTATTATTATGCTGAAGGCACGTTTTTCTGGCCCTCCCACCCACCTCAGATCCTGGAAGACTTGAAATGAAGCCTTCCGAGAGCGCAGGGGGCGGGGTGATGACATGAAATGCATCATCCCCCTCCCTGGGCAGGCCAGCAACACTACTGAAGAAACTAGTCATGAAAACAGATGGTTTTGATAAGACTATCTCATTTGGTATCGGGACATAAATGTCATTGAACTTGGTGGAACTTCTGAGGAAATATGAATAAGAAGGCTGAAAGTAAAGTATTTATCTGCAGAATAACTATGTGGAGTGTAGTAGAAAAGGAGGCCAAAAAACATATCTGTCATATTTGCATATCTAGAACGGAGAAGCCAGACAAAATTGTATGTATAAGGTCATTTAGCAGCAGGGGAGCAAAGTATTATTTTTCACACTGAAGACTGAAAGATGGGGCAAAACTTATTTTTAAATCAAAATTACTGATGTATTAAGGAGTAGTAAAACACTTTAATTCATTTGAAAGCAAAGGTTTGTGTGTTTACAGTGTTCGTAAGTCATACCTAATTTGGGGCTGAAATTGTTTAGATGTTCCAAGTAAGGATTAATTTGGTACAAATGAAGCTAGGAACTATTTATTGATACACACACATTTTTGAAATCTCAACAGATTACTCCCAGTGCTTAATCTCTTCCCAAAGTGTACTCTTGTCCATTTTCCAATCCTTTCTGTCTTCTCTTTACTTCTGCTGTCTCTCCCCCACCCCCATCCTTAGAGATAATCAGTGCCTTGAAATGGCTTTTCTTGCATGACTTTCCTTACATTAATAAGTACTGATGTGTATGCGTGCGCGCACGCCTCATGTTTTGCTGTTTCCAAGAGTGTCCAATTATCTGATATTTTTACATAGACTAATGCTCTCGACGCAAAGTTTTAAGTTAGTGAAATCAATGTGATCCATATTTATTTTATTTCTCTCTTTATAGGTGTCATGGTTGCAAGGGGGCTCCTATCCAATCCAGCCATGTTTGCAGGTTATGAAGAAACCCCTCTAAAGTGTGTCCAAGACTGGGTGGATATTGCTCTTGAGCATGGGACTCCTTTTACATGTTTTCATCACCATTTAATGTACATGTTGGAAAGGGTTACTTCAAAGCAAGAAAAAAGAGTTTTTAATGTTTTATCAAGTACTTCTGCAGTTTTAGACTACCTTAGAGATAACTATGGTGTACAATAACTTTGAAAAGATCTTAATTTTTTGAAGACTGTACTTGTTCTAAAAATGGGTTTACAAACTCAGTATTTTTATATATATGATTCTGAATTTTTTCACTTAGCATGTTTCGAATATGCAGATTTATAATGCTTATTAAAAAAAATCTTAATGATGCTGTGTAAAAGTTATGCTGGGCATAGCCATACCTTGTGTGTGTGTTGAGTACATTTGCCTATTTCCAATTCGCACAAAAAACTCCCATACATCCCATTTCAGGGGCCCATTACAATGATGCTTATCCTCCATAAAATTTTAGTATTACATCTATCCCTTTTTAAAATAAAATCTTAAGTATAAGTATTAAACTTAAAATACTACTAAAACCTAACTCATAATGTACCCTCCACCTTTTTCCTTCTGATGTTTTATTGCAGCTGCTAAAAAAATTGCCATCCTAAGGGTAACTTCTGGGTACAAATCTGACGGGAAAAGAGCTTTACAATCACGTCTTGAGATGCTCAATAGCCCATCTACTGTTGGAGAGATATAAACTGCCCGGATCTCCCTATAAAAGTCACAGTCCAATAAGACATGCTCGATCATTTCAATTTGATTGGCTTTACAAGGGCATAATCGCTCTACATTTGGGTCCTCTTATACCGACCCTCTAGGACAGCAGAGGACAACCCACCACAGCAGGCCAATGTGAAAGCCCGTCTATGGCTAACCTGCATTCATTTTAGTAGTGTGTGCATGAGCAATAGCTATAATTAGCTTAACAATCTTCATTTGTAGACATTTGTATTGCATGCAGATTTATGTACAAGTAGGATCATTGTGAATGACAAGGATCGGGCATCTGAAATTTGTAAACTCTTCGCACCCCCGTTTTATTAAGCTGCTTCCTCTTAATCTGAAGAATCCTGATTTGGATTGTAAATCCTATTTAAATTAATGGAAAGTTGTGTTTGGAAAATTAATAGAAATGAGTGTTTGGTAAATTGTATCCTGATGCTGGATATTGGTTTACATGCATAGGCTTCAGAATATCAGTCGACCTGCTCATATCAGTAAAGCAACTTACACAACAATTCTGTGCATGTTTACTTGGAAGTAAATGCCTCTGTGCACTCAAGATTACTCCCAGATATACCGGTATATAGAATCAGTTGAATGTTTTAAGTTGTAGATGTAATTGTAGGTCAATTATTTTTAACTACCGTATTTAAAATATCCATGTACAACAGATTAAATTTAACTAATCCATTTTGCATCAAATACTTTCTGGTTCCTCTTTCTGACCCTATTTAATATAATTAGATTTCTTCTATTTAAAGAAGTGCTAAGAGGTATCCTATTCCACCTTGCTCAGTGTCACTTTGAGATGGGGTTGGGAAGGAACATGAAATGTTATGTAACTTTCAAATGTGAAATTAGTGCAAGGGCTTTCAGATTGGTCAGTTGTGTCTGTTTATGTCAAATGCCATTCTGCAATTCTCTGAATGTCTGCTCTCTCCACTGTTCTCAAACTCCTTTTCACTGAATGTGCTATGCTGTAGTTGGGTATATTGTAAGAACACTTGCTGAAGACAGGGAGATCAAATAATGTGATCTTTTCAGTGCTGGTCCTGAACTTTCACTTGTGTTTCCTAATTTATAAAAGTAAGATGCAAGACTATGCCCTTTTAGTCTATATGAACAAGTCCAGAGGAACTACTATCCCTGATTTTTGTGCTTGCAGTCACTACAGGCACACCTGTATGCCTCCCAATTTGGTTATGGGCAGGGCACACAGCTGAAAGAGCAAGCTCTTACTCTGGCTATTCCCACACTGACCCTTGCAATATGGCTTAAAGCAGCACTTCTCAAACTGTGGGTCACGGCCTGATGCTGAGGTGGGTCACAAGTTGGGACCACCTGCCCATGCCTCCATTTGGCTCCAAATTAGAGCCAAACAGACATAACGGGAGGCCGCTTCCGGGTTATGACTCTTCTCAGGAAGCTGCTCCTGCGTTGTGCTGGGCCCAGGATTGCCTCCTCAGGCCTCGGAACGCCTCCACAAGTTACTTCTGGGTCACTTCCGTTTTCACTGGTGCGACTTCTGGTTGCATCTGGAGGCTATCCCAAGCCTGGTGTGCCGCAGGAGCGGCCTCCGGAGGTGGATCACAACACCAGCACTGGAGGACAAGGTGGGTTGCAGCTCTAGTAAGTTTGAGACCGCTTTCTTAAAGATCGCATGATCCTATAGTTGTAGCGTACAGTGAGTGACACTATGTAAGCTTACAGCTTTCATCATGTAACATGGAAATGGATTCCATTAATTAATATTGGTGATGTATTAGAACTTTGTTTGGGGGAGGAACAACCTCGCACCATATAGACTAGCTCCTGATATGTGTGAATTCAGCCATCTTGAACTGGTTCCAAAATTGTTCCTCCTAAGTGTATGGCGGATCCAATGTGAGTTATAGTTAGCTGTGTGGTGAAATACAAGCATATCTGTTATTTCATGCTTGCTAAACAATGATCAGGCCAGCGGGTTGCACAGCGGGTTAAACCGCTGAACCATAAGCTGTCGATCGAAAGGTCGGCAGTTCGAATCCACGACGGGGTGAGCTCTCGTTGCTTGGCCAGCTCCTGCCAACCTAGCAGTTCCAAAGCATGTCAATGCAAGTAGATAAATAGGTACCGCTTGCGGGAAGGTAAACAGCGCTCCGTGTTCCAGCCGCATGCTACGCGCTGTGGCAAGGAGAGTCACGCCGGCCACATGAGCATGGAGGCGTCTTCGGACAACGCTGGCTCTTCGGCTTTGAAATGGAGATGAGCACCACACCCTAGAGTCGGACACGACTGGACTTAATTGTCAGGGGATACCTTTTTTTTTTTTTTAAACAATGATCTGGGTGCATGGCAGAGCACATGTATCCACTTCAGTACATGGTCAAAGTAATGTAATGTACAGTTGGAAATGAGATAAGGAAGGAATAGTCTGCAATGTAGTGTCTAAATTTTCTAAAATGTTGGAATGGAATTCCCACCTTTTTCTAGCAAGGCTCCTATGCATGAAAGCATAACTGCTGCATGAAGAGTTACCAGTACTCAATAGACAGTTTTACTGGCACAGGAGTAAAGGCTGATCTACACGACAGCGTCGCGGAGCGTTTTTGTAATCCGGCGGAGCCGCCGGACCTCCGCCCCACTGCCGCGTACTCCAAGTCGAGTGCTCTATTTTTTTGGAGGCGTATGGCAGAGCTTGGAGGTGGCTCGCGGAGCTGCTGCAGCCTACCAATAACAGAGAGGGGGGGGGAAGAGAGCTACCAATCACAACGGCGCGTTCTTAGGAAGGCGGGACAACATGAGGGGTAACATGCTTGAAAACACTCCCCCTGCTTCCAGCGCGGAGGCGCCAGTCAGAGGCGACGGCGGAGCCCCTCCGCTGTCGTGTAGATCAGCCTTCAGAAATAAGAAAAGCCCTGCTAGATCAGGCCAAAGGCCCATCTAGTTCAGCATCCTGTTTCTACCTTTGGGAAGCCTGCAAGCAGGAGAAAAAGGCATCCATATCCTCTGCCACTGATATTCAGAAGTACATTGCCACCAAACCTGGAGGGAAGCACATAGTCTTTGTGACTAGTGTTGTTGTTGTTGTTCAGTTGTTAAGTCGTGTCCGACCCTTCGTGATCCCATGAACCATATCCTGCCAGGTCTTCCTGTCCTCCACTACCTGAGTTCGCTCATTTTCATGTTCGTTGCATCGGTGATGCTGTCTAACCATCTCATCCTTTGCCTTCCCCTTCTCCTTTTGCCTTCAATCTTTCCCAGCATCAGAGTCTTCTCCAGAGACTCCTCTCTTCGCATTAGGTGGCCAAAATATTTGAGTTTCAGCCTTAGTATCTGTCCTTCCAGGGAACAGTCAGGGTTGATTTCATTTAGGATTGACTGATTTGATCTCCTAGCAGTCCAAGGGACTCTCAGGAGTCTTCTCCAGCACCACAGTTCAAAAGCATCTATTCTTCGGCGCTCAGCCTTCCTTATGGTCCAACTCTCGCAACCATCCATTGCTACTGGGAACACCATCGCCCTGACTATACGAACTTTTGTTGGCATGGTGATATCTCTGCTTTTTATTATGCTGTCTAAGTTTGCCATAGCTTTCCTTCCAAGGAGTAAGCGTCTTTTAATTTCATGGCTGCTGTCTCCGTCTGCAGTGATCTTGGAGCCCAGAAAAGTAAAATCTGTTACTGCTTCCATTTCTGCCATTGTGACTATTTCTGCCATTGTGACTAGTAGCCAGTGATAAACTTGTCCTCCACGAATTTTTCCAGGCCCCTTTTAAAGCCATCTAAACTAGCGGCAATGAACTCCACAGGCCATTCTGTGCTATATGAAGAAGTGCTTCCTTTTGTTTGTTCTTCTTAATTGGTAGTCTCCTGCCAATTAGTTTCATCGGTTGATTCCTGGATCTAATATTGTCAAAAAAGGGAGAAACTTTTCTTTATCCCCTTGTGCATCATTTTATGTCTCACTCATGTTCCTCTAGTTCTGCATTTTTTCCAATGCCCCAAATGTTGTAGCTTTTCCTATAGGGAAGGTGCCCCGAAGGCCAGACTAGGCCAGCTATGGCTGCTTCGAGCAGCGGGCTGGAGGAAATGGCAAACTGATGAGGTTTGCCCTGTTCTTGGTCACATCAGACAATGAAGATGAGAAATCCACAAACTTCTTATCTGCTTGGCTATGTGGTCTTTGTGCAATGGTAGCCCTACCAGCGTCCCAGAATTGAGGCTGGCTTCAGCCTAGAGCGAACCCGAGCCGCTCCCAAGTGTGCACTGGGGCTGCCCAATGGGGTTCCGGCTTCTGTCGCGTTGTTGACTGGAAGTTTTGGAAACCGGAACTCCATTGGGCAGCTCCGGTGCACACTTGGGAGCGGCTCTGGTCTGCTCTAGGCCTAAGCCAGCCTCATTCCGGGACGCTGGTAAGGCTATCAATGGTACTGGTTTCAAAGGTACTGGTTTCAACGTGTATCAGGGAAGCCTCTTTCCTGTTGAACCATACGTTGAGGCTTTCGTTAAGGGAAACAGCACCAAGGCAGGGGAGGCCTTGATCAGCAGAAGCCAGTTGCTCTCCCACTGCTAAATATAATAGAACCACCCCCTGAAAGGTGCCTCTTTACCTAGGGTGCTAACTCTGGGGTGATAACAGGAATGGTAATTTCTGTTAAATGGTGTCTTATATTTGTCATAATCATGATGTATATATCATGGAATATAATGACAATGTCATGATAATAGAATTCATATATTTATGAAATAGAAATATTTATCATACTTATATCCCACCCTTCAGCATACATGGCTCCCCCTCCGCATTTTATCCTTAGAACAACCTGAGGTATGGTCAACTGAGAAAACTGGCCCAAGGTCAATAACAGCCCAATCCTATGCATGTCTACTCAGAAGTAAGTCCCATTATAGTCAATGGGGCCTACTCCCAGGTAAGTATAGATAGGATTGCAGCCCCAATGAATTGTATGGCTAAAGGGGATAGTAGGCTTCAGTCCTAAACTACCCTGCGATATTTCTCTCTGCCTAAAATGTGCACATAGACTACTGATCCAAGTCACACATTGACAGGGAGAGTCCACAGCCAGACTCTGGGCCATGTATACGCACGTGGCAGAACACTGAAGGGGGAGAATAGACTGTACCACTTCAGCCTGCAAGTACAGTTTAACAGATTTCTTTTTAATACCCACTAAAAGCTCCAGGTAAGCAGAAAGCAAGCACATCAAGGAACAGGGTTCTGTCTGAGCCCAATCCTTGCTGAGCTAGTTTTCTATTTACAGGGAGCCGGGGCGCGTTTGTTTTACGTAGGGGAGCATCACAAAATATATGGTCTGCACCCCTGCAGCCTGAAGTGAGACAGCCGATTCAGCCACCTCGTTCTGCTGCGTGAGGCCGGAACCTGAGTTCTGTTTCGGTTACAGACGAGAAAAACAGGCCTTTCTCTCCTTCCGCGACAGCGAGTGTTGTTGAGCTCCTGAACAACCTCTGGAGGGAGGTGATGAAAATCAATCCTCCCGCTCTGTCGTTGGCTCCTTCGGTTAGCTGAGCGACGACCTGCCCGTCCCTCCATAGCCAGAGCAGGCCCCGCTCTCCTCCTCTGCGGCTCCCTCCCGGCGCCATCGGGCCAGATCGCGCACCAGGAGGAGGGAGGGACCCCGAGAAGCACGCCAAGGGGCCCCGGCGAACGGGTTGAGCTGGGGGGCCTCCCGTTGAACAGGCAGGTTGTTAGACGCTTCTCTCGCTCCTCCCCCGAGGAGAGCCCGCCTGAGTGAGAAAGCGGGTAAAAAGCAAACAAGCACTACCCAAAGCAAAAGTTCCCCCTGGGCTCCGCCTCCTCTGAAACTGCTGCAAACGCCCCCCTCAGGATTTGGTGCGCTGCAGAGGAAGCGTTGCAGTTTGGAAGCGGAGTGGCGCCTTGACGAGTGTGGCGATCGAGATAACTCTCAACAGACTGGGTGAGAGAGAGAAGGGAAAAAGATGTTCCCTCCAAACCTTGTACCCCCTGGGGCTGTGGTGGCAGTACCAAGTATTGCGTGAGAGAAACAATATTCCGGGGCTCTCTCGGGAGGTGGGGGAGTGCAGGCCCGTGGATCAAAACGCTTCGTAATACAGTATTTGTCCCATTTAAACTCACGCTTAAAGCTCGGCCAGCCTGGTTTGGAGACCATTTGTTGCCGTCACTTAACAGGAAGAAGCTTCACAGCCTCGCCTTGCTAATTTGTGTTTTGGAGCCACGGTGAACTGAGCTTAACGAAGCTTTCCTTCTCTGCAGATCCCTCAAAGCTAAGATGACTTTTCAGTGGACGGCAGTTGCAACCTTTCTGTACGCTGAAATAGCAATATTATTGTTACTCTGTATCCCAGTTATTTCTCCCCTGAGGTAAGACTATGCTGTATATGAAATTGGCTAACTTAAACGAACAAAATACATGGTACAGTAGTATGATGTTGTAGAGCTTTGGTGGTTATTTTAGGAGTTTGATTTTGAATTACCTTTGTCAAGTTACAAATAGATTTGATTTTGTGGATATCAGATTGATTAGTAATTGAAATATCTTTGAGGCTGCAATTGAATTCAAAAGGAGTTACTTCTGAGTAGACATGCATAGGCTTTGCTGTGTGATACTCTTACACCAGGGCTGGCCAACCTTGCACCATTAGGGCCTCTGTGTTCTTAAGAGTTGTGTAGAAGACAGAATCTTGGCAGCTGCAGGTGTTGATGGTGCTGCTAAAGCAGCTGCACCTGCTGAAATGCCCTCACCTATACAACCGTAAAGGGTCAGGAGCATTCATGTTGAAAGGTTGGCCACCCCGGTCTTACACACTGTCCAATGTGACAATGTAAGGGAATAACACTGGTGATCTTTACCTCTTATTTTATTTATTTTTATTAGATAAAGCATCTGTGTCCCATTTCTCCAAGGCTTGATGCAGCTCACAATAGTAGTAATATATAACTGTACAGTAATATAATATGATTCATATTCAATACTATTGACCGTGGTATATCTTTCTGGATCACTTGATCAGGATGGACTTCAGAAGCACTGTTTTGCAGTGGCTCTAGCCCTTCCTGGAGGATAGGTCCCAGAAGGTGGTGCTGGGGATTCCTGCTCAACCCCATAACCATTGTCTTATGATGGTCCTATAGGGTTCTATTTTATCCATGCTCTTTAACCTCTACAATGAAACTGTTGGGGAAGGTCATCCAGGGGTCTAGTATCTGATGCAGATAACACCCAGTTATGCAACTTTTTACCGTCCCTGACAGGGGAGGTTCTGAACTGATATCTGAAATCCATGATAGACTGGATGAGGACAAACAAGCTGAAATTAAATCTGGACAATATGTAGGTTCTCCTGGTTAGAAAACCTGCTGCGGTGGCATTGGTGTGTCAGCCTGCTCTTGATAGAGATGAACTCCCCTGAAGGATTAGGTGTGCAGTTTGGGGGTACTTCTGGAGCTGACCATGCTCCCAGATGTGTAGGTGACAGCCATGGCCCAGCTCAGTTTTGGCTAGTGTACCAGTTGCATCCATTCCTGTCTCTGAAAGTCCTAGGCATGGTTACCCTTAGTATCCTGTGCAAGAGATTTTTGCAATGTGTTCAACCAGTATGTTTCTGGGCATGACTGATGGTACTGGTTATTCCTTTTAAAGCCATATGCAGCTTAGGACCAAAATAACTCAAGGACAACCTCCTCCCCATGTGAGTCTTTCCATCCTCTAAGCGAGGATGAGGTTCAGAGAGCCCTTTTGCAGATACCACGTCCCTCAGAATTGCAGTTGGTGGCTACCTTTTGAGAGATGGTTCTCAGCTATTTCCCCATCTTGTGGAACTCCTTGCCCTGTGAGTTTGTCAGATCCACATTGTTGCTTTTCTAGTGCCTGCTGAATACCTTTTTGGCTAGCCTCTGCGTTTTATGAATGTTTGGCATCTGGCATTTCTCTCTGTCTGCTTTAATTTGTGTTTTCTACTGCTGATGTTATACCTATTTTTATATTGGTTGTATTTTTTATAGTTTTGCAATGTCTGCAGAAAAGGTGCAAGATAGAATATTTTTAAATAAATAAAAACACACGTTATTGGTCACACAAGACTTTCAGAGGCATCGTTCCATCTGTCACAAGGCAGTAAAGTTACTGCATTGGCCAGCCTGCCCTGCGCCGATATCCCAAGCCCCTTTCCGAGCCAGGCCAGCTTTATACGGCCTCCCCAGTTGTGCATCAGCTAAAGAGCTGGTGCGCATTGAGGAGGCCCATTGGGGCCTCCAACACTTACATCGGGGGAAGGGGATGAATGTCCCCTTCCCCCAAGGTAAGCCTGGACCATGCTGGTGCGATCTGCATCCTGTGCAAGATGCAGCGGCCGGCCATTTAGGCCAACCGCCACAACTTGCGCAGGATTGCGCTGGCAGTGTGTCAGTGGCGTTGCTACACGCCCTGTGGGGGGCCCCGCTAACGCGACCACCCAACGTGACACCCCACGCCCCACAACCTGGGGGACATGTCATCATTATTGAGTGTGTTGCCGGCAAATTTTGGCGGCGGAGCAAAGCCACACACACACACACACACACACACACACACCGCTTTGAGGCATTTTGGAGCCAAACGGCTCCAGGGTGGGTGGGAGGGCCAATCTCACCGCCCAGCTGGATGGAAAAAAGACAAAAACGGCGGTGGAGGGGGCAACCCAGTGGCAAATCTGGGAGGCAAGTACACCTCCCGCTGCGTGGCGCCCGCCGCTCTGGGGCCCGCCGCCCCCCTAATGACACCTCTGCAGTGTGTTCAAAAATGTGGTTTCTCCTGAACGCCTGCAGGGATACGTTCCATTCTACCATCTCAGAATTGTGCTACCTCATTCCACTGCATGTGAAGTCCAAACTGTTATTTAAAAATTTGAGGGATTTGGGTGGTTTTGATTGAAACACCTTGAATTAGCATTATCAGAGAATTTAGTTATTCCAGCACAGGCTTGCTTGAATATTCAACTGAAGAAACTAAACCTGTTGCATTTCCCAACACGTATATCATGGAGTTTTTTCTCTCTGAATGAAATGCCTAGAAGGAGAATAGCCAAAGATGCATCAAAATTGCTATGAGCAGAGACGTTTCTTCATTTAGATAGATCTTTATTGGCATAAAAGAAACTGCTCCTCCATGCGGCGACATTAAACACATTTAATAAAAATGTGATTAAAAAAACTGATCATATTTTTCATATTGGTGAATATTGAATACTAAACAAATACTTACAATAGGATGTCCTTTGCTGGAATGCTACCTGTTTTTAAGTCGATTAAGCTTACATACAACTTCTGCACAGCTTTTCAGAGAACTAATGGTGCGTTGTGTACCATGGCCAACATGATCATTTTTCTGTCTTGCCGTGGTCTCTGGTTAAACTGGTTTTGTATGTTTCCATATGCTTAAAGTGGTACCAGGTAAAATCACAAACTGGTGATGAGCCCTGCTGAAATAGAGGCGTGTACAATTTGATGCAACTATTGTATCTGCTATATTTCAGCTCCTAGGCAAATTAGTACAGTGTTTCAGCCGTAACACCGAAGATTAACCACACATCTCTTGAATAGAAGCATTACTGACTTGTTTTCTGCTTTGCATAGTGGATAAGGATTGATCTCCATGGTATGGCAGAATCATGAGGTTTGTGTCTAGAAGGAAACAGTTAGTTGACTAGTTGGCCACAGAAGAAAGAGTAGGTAGGAGTTGGATGGTAGAAGTATTGTTCCAAGGAGAGAGAGCATTTATATAGAGTTTTGTTTGTATTAAAAAGGTATTCTGAAACTGACAGCCCAATCCTAACATAAGGATCCGCCAGGTGGCCCAGGCCACCCACCGGATCCTGAGCTCTGCTGCGGGCAGGCACCCCGCGGCAGAAAGTCTACTCGGGGAAGGGGACTCTCGTCCCCTTCCCCGGGTGTAACTGTGGCTGGGGCCGATTGGCCTCCTCGGAATTCCGCCAGCTATTTTGCTGGCGGAAGTCGGAGGAGGCTGTGTAACGGCTCAGCCGATCGGCAGGGGTCAGAATATGGCCGAGGCCAATCCCCGCCCCATCCCCGATCAGCTGGGCCTATCGGCCCCCGCCATTTACCACCGAACCACCACCCCCGGCCGCTGTATCCTGACCTGGGTCGGGCGGCGGTCCGGCAAGGGCTCCTGCGGTGGAGCAGGGGAGGCCAGCCTTGCGCCGGCTTTCCTTGCTCTCAAGTCATCGCGAAAGTGCTTTATGGCACTTTCACAACGCCTTAGGGTGGCGGAACACTAGTTCCGCCACCCTAATTTACGGTAGGATTGAGCAGTGAATGTCTCTGTGGTCCTCCTTGCACATCTCTAGGTCTCTTCCACAGTCAAGTTTAAATTTAAGCTCATTAATACCAATATATTTCCCCACCCCAGTGGTATCCAGTGTAACAACTGTCAATAACTTGAAAGCTGCCCGGTCCCTGGGGAGGCCCTCCTGCAAGTACCATCATTTGTGGATGCACAGCTGGCAGTGACACACGGGAGAGCCTTTTCTGGTGTAGTGCCTGCTTTCTGGAGCTCTCTTCTAGAGGGAACTTGCCTCCACCTTTTGCTTTTTGCAGTTATGCAAAAATGTATTTGTTTTGCCAGGCATTTGGATTTAGCGGTGTGGGGTTTTTTTTAGTTGGCACTGTGTTTTTGTTGTCCTTGCGTCTCCATATTATATTGAATTTCAGGGCCAAACTACATGGGACATTGAAAGCGTTGTTATTAGTCTTGATGGACTTGCAGTGCAATTCTGTGCATGTGTACTCAGAAGTACCGTAAGTCCCATTTTGTTCAATAGCATAGGATTGCAGCCTTACACCTGCTTGAAAACAGTTGTCCCCAATTAGTGTCATCAGTATAAGGATTATTCTGACAAAGCAAATTTACTGAGGCAGCTCTGCTAACAAGATAATTGAAGGTGTGATTTAAATACACACACATCAAGGGATTTTTGTCTTCAGAATAAAGCTTTAAGAGGATCTGAAAGTAGCAAATTAGTCTCGTTAAACCTGGATGCTAAAGATACCCAGTCTGTCTTGTTAGATAGAAGCCGTGCTGGCAGATCTTGACTGATTTCCACAAGTTGTGCCATCTCCTATCACTGCAGTGGTAATAAGGACAAAGCTGTACCTATTTCAGTTACACATATACCGGTACCTACAATTTCCTTGTATCTGTATTTTAAAATCAAATTGTTGCATTTGAAAAACTGCTGAAAATTAGTTTACAGTAAATTTAATCAAACATTAAAATGCTTGTATTAGCTATCTTTTCATATATTAACTTCTTTGAAATACTGTACTTCTGTTTTACAGATGGCAGAAGATTTTTATGTTCCCTTTGTGGAGTAAAATTGCAAACTATTGGAACAAAGCATTCCTTGCAATTATAATTCTTTTAATTGTTTTATTTCTTGGTAAGTAAGAAATCTGTTTCTTGTGTATTAATAGTGGATGCATGGAAAAGTAAGACATATCTTTAGGAAATTATTATTTTTTAGTTTGAAAAATAGGCATACCGCTTTCCAACAAACAAACAAGCTTACAAATCAGAAAATAAGTGAAAAGATTGTACCCTGTCCCAGAGTGCTCACAATCTAAAACAAAGAAGCAAAGAGACCCTAGTGAACAGCCATTGGAAAAGACGCTGTACTGATATTAATAGAGACAGTTCTCTCCCTGCTAAAGAGGACCACTGCTTAAAAAGTGCCTCTTTGCCCAGATAACAGGGATAAGTGTTGTGAACAGCACATCACTTAACAGCACAAAACCTCAGCAAAAGTTTAATTACAGAATCAATGTAATTACAGTGGTCCCCCGCCATCCGCAGAGGGTGAAGTCCACTTTAAAAACCTTTTAAAAAGTTTTTTTACCTTTGCACGGCAAACCGTGCCAGCTGGAGGGCAGTCTCTGGCGCGTCTGATAGCCATTTCCAGGTTGTGCTGAGGCCAGCACCCCCTTCTCTTGGCCCTGGGTCATCCCAGAATGTATCACGCAGGCCTTGGTGCAACCAGGAAGTAGCTTCCAGGAGCACCAGAGACTGTCCTGCAGCCAGCGCGGTTTGCCTCAAAGGTAAAAAACACTTCTTAAACTTAAAAAAAACTTTTAAAAGGTTTTAAAAACAGGTTTCACTATCCGCTGATTTGTGTTATACGTGGGGGGGGGGACTGGAACGAACCCCCCACGGATAACGGGACGACCTGTACTGGCAAATCATGTTTTGCTGTCATTTCATCAGATCACAAAACAGGTTTACATTTGGAATGGGAGACCAGTGAACACTCATGGCAGGAAGTAATCTCAGGAGAATCAGCAGGTGGTGCTATTTCTCTTAGTTGTTGAACTAATTCCATAAGGAAAGAAGCTGTACTCGGAATTTGTGGAGATGAGCTTCCTGTAGGAATTGCACTAAACTGTTGACCACCCTTAATTTGTTTTGCAGGTGGAGTAATATCGTTGTACTTCTTGTCTACTAGTAAATATTAAATTGCATTTGTGACTTTATTATTGTTAGCCCATATTTGTTTCACTTCTGTTGTAAAATCTTGTGTTCCTTGGGGGCAGTGAAACTATCATTTAACTTAATATAAAAGTATCATCTGAAAACTTCTTACGATCTGAACGTTTAAGTTATCATTATTATTAGTAAGAATATTGATATACTGCTTTTCAAACAAAGGTTCACAAAGCTGTTTACATAGCAAAATAAAGGCTATGATAAATAAATACAGATAGAAACTCGTTATCCACAGGGATCCGTTCTGGACCCCCCCCCCCACATGGATAATGTGGAACTGCGGGTGGTGGGTTCTGCATTTTAAACTATGTAAAACATTTTTTTAAAGAGGGAAAGCATTTTCTTACCTCTGTGTGGCAAACTGTGCCGTCTGCAGCACTGTAAGAATTGTCCAGAACGTATCGCATGAGGGCCAAGGGAGGGGGTTGCAGGCCTCGGTGGCTGTGGGGAGCTCCAGAGACTTCCCTATAGCACTGTAGATGGTGCAGTTTCCTGCGCAAAGGTAAAACCACTCCCCCCCTTTTTTTTACTTAGTTTAAATGCAGACTTGGTATTTGCGGCCATCAGCGGATGGTCAAATCCACAAATACCAAGTCCACATATAACACAGGCCTACTGTACTATGTATTATGCAAAAACTTAATTTTATGTCCTATGATCAAAATGTGGCAAGCTAAAAATCTATTTTGATCTATGATTCCAAAGGTGTGTGTGTTTGTCTACTTCTTTGCATTAATCTATTCTATACCCCCGTTTACCCATATTTATACTCTTATTCACTTTGACAACCCTGATTTCCAAGTGTCCCCCAATTCCACCCCTTGTTTCCTTTCCCTCTTCTTCTACACATCATGCACTTGTTATAACTATGTTGTTTTCATAATACAATTTTTTAGTACTCCTGTTGAAAAAAGTAATGTACAAATTGGCTCTTGGTGTGGAAACGTTGCATATAAATCTGAATTGATAGGTAAAAGGTATTAGAAAACAACTTCAAAAACTTTTTTTCCTTATAGATGCAGTAAGAGAAGTTAGAAAGTACTCGAACATTAACTTAATTGAAAAAAGTTCACAGGCACGTGCCAGTCCATACGATCACTTTCACATGAAACTTTTTAGATCGCAACGAAATCTTTATATCTCCGGATTCTCCCTGTTTCTTTGGCTGTAAGTAAAATAAAGTCATATTTGAATTTGTTTTATGCCTTTTGTAAGAAATTCTGTCCAGAGGGACAAAAAGGATTGCATTCCTTGACTTCAAAAGCATAGGCATGTGAAGGAAAAAGATCATGCCCAAAATTCATAAAAATGTAAGTATGGTAATTGATATGTGAGGGTAGAATGGAGGGAAATAGTATACATATGTCTGAAAAATGTAGATGTTGGTGATGGAAGTGAGCAATTACTAATTGGATGGGGTGTATTGAAGTAAACTGGGGAGAATGTGATGTCAATTAATAAATGCTGTTTTCTAATCTAATACAATCTTTTCTCATACGATTGTACTTCTAAAGAAAAGAAATGGTGCCCCCTCCCAATATGTCTGCATGTGGGAGGTTAGCCACTGAGCTTTCCATGTCCAAGAAACTGTGATGTGGGAGGGCTGTAAGTGAGCAGTCCCTTGTATACCTGAGGCCCAAACCAAATGTACAGATACCCATGTGGCAATAAGCATTTTCTGCAGAATAAGCGCATATTAGGAAGCAATACATGGATTTCCTCATCCTGTGGGTATACACGGAATATACAAGTATCTCTTTCCCACTCATCACCCTATTAATCCGTGAGTTTGAAGACTTCCATGTGGGTTTTTGAACTTATGGTTGCAAAGCTCACATGGCTGTTGATATCTGTGAGTTTGGTAGGTGAGATGGTGAGTTTGGTAGGTGAGATGGTGTCTCTTCCTCTTGCTTGTGGCAAATAGGAGAGATACCAGAAAAAGCAGCTTTTGCTTGATCTTTTGCTCTATCTGCTTAGGATTGGTGGGCAGAGAAGGAGAAGCCAAAGGCACTTCGATTATCTTCTCGCTGGGGGAGTGCCATCTGTTTATATTGCTGTATGATCAATGGGGCTTATGCCCAGGGCCCTCCTCATTCACAGGTTAGCCACCCATGGATTTGACTCAACGCAAATGGCTAACCTCGGAAGTAGGAGTCTCACTGGGGGTGGGGGGCATCGTCACAGTACTGCGCCGTGCCCGCTGCCTACTTCTCGACTCCTGTGTGCCTTCTAACTAGTCCAAACAGTTTTTTTAAAAAAAGGCGGCTCAAAAGCAAGAGTCTCACTGGGGGTGGGGGGCATCGTCACAGTACTGCGCCGTGCCCGCTGCCTACTTCTCGACTCCTGTGTGCCTTCTAACTAGTCCAAACAGTTTTTTTAAAAAAAAAAAGGCGGCTCAAAAGCAACTTCCAATCGCTATGCTTTTGAAGTCGCTTTTGAACCAGAAGTCACTTTTGATCGCTTTTTTTTTACTGTTTGCTGCACTTTGGACTAGTTAAGAGTTACGCGGGAGTCGAGAAGTGGGCTGAATGTGTCTCATTTGGATGAAACACAACAAGGTTGCAGGCAGCAGAAGTCAAGACTGAGCAGGTCTCCCATGGAAAATAATAGAAAACAAAGTAGTGATGAAAAGCACTAAAATAAAAATGAATGGAAATTGAAAGTAATGAAAACCTGAATTTTCAAAACTAACATGAAAGTAAATAAACTATTTTACTTGCTTTTTCCTATTCTATTTACCTACTTGTGGTTTCTGTAATCAAAACTGAGTTATCATCACACGTTAGTTTTTTCAGTTTATTCATATAAATTAACAGCAATTGTTTAAAAAATGTCTAATATACACTGTCACTTATGCATAATGGTCATTGTAGCATTATTATCTTTAAATGCAATATGTGGTTTTTCACATTTATTGAACCAAATCCAATTTGTTTCACAATACAGTACTCCCCCCCCCCCATATCCGCTGGGGATATGTTCCAGGCCCCTCCGTGGATACTTGAAACCGTGGATAAGAGCGAACTCTCCCTCCATGGTTTCCTGAGGGGCCCCCGCCCTGCCTCCCCTGCAGGCAGGCGTGTGCGCCCCCTCCCAGCTCTTGTTTTTCCTTCAGCAAGCTTTGTTCCTTCCTTTTAAAACAAACAGAGAAGCAGACTCCATTGCAGGCAAGTAGAACGATACTAAGTCCTAGAGAGGCTCTGCAAGGTTTCTGTTAATCTTGCAGAGCCTCTCTAGGACTTAGTCTCATTCTACTTGCCTGCAATAAGCAGCCAGAGGCTGCTTCTCCTGTTTGCTTAAGAAAGAAACAAAGCTTACTGGGGAAAAAAGTAAAAGCCGGGGGGGGGGGTCCCTTCGATCTGTGGATAACTGAAATCGTGGATAGCGAATCCATGGATATGGGGGCCCACCTGTATTGCATTTTGTAACAACCATACCTTTCATTTGAGACCACATCGCCCATATTTGCTGTGACTTTAGTAAAAGCAAACATGTCATTCAGCTAAACTTTGGGTGCCATTTTGTTTTTTTTAATTCAGTTCACTCTGCCAAGGATGTGAGTCACCTGCCATAGAAATTTGCAGTCTGCATGATCTAACAAAAAAATTGATACCACTTCCATGTTTGATTCACTAATAACCCAAACGTCTCACGCGGCGATGCAGTAGCACATGCATGGGCTGCACTGCATCCCGTGGGGGAGTTTTGCATGCTGTAGGTCTCTTCAGGGCAAGGGGAGATTTGTCCCCTTGCCCCAGAGTAAGCCTCAGCAGCAGCAAAGGGTCAACCCGTTCCTGCGCCAGTGATATCGCTGGCACAAGTCCACATTGATCCATGTAGGTAGATCAGACCTGGTAAGGGGGTTAGGATATGGTTGGCGCTGGCGCTGCCTATCCCACCCCCCTCCCAGGCACAATCCGCCCTGTCCTGTCACCCCCCCCACACACACACACACACACACACACACCCTGTTAAGCTGCCTCCTCCTCCCCCTGCATGGGCTTACCTGCTCCGGTGGGCCTCCAAAAGACCGCTGGTGCGTGCGGGAAGGCACCAGTCTTCTGTGCTGTCACAGAGCGCTTTATGGCGTAACTACCATGTTTCCCCGAAAATAAGACCTAGCATGGTTTTTCCTGTTATGTCTTAATTATAAGGCCTACCCCCAAAATAAAACCTAGTTAAGATCGTCAGCCAGATGGCGCACCCCCGTGAACCCCCACAGCACTTTGACCGATTAAAGCTTCGTTCTTTCCCGAGGGTGCAAGGCCTGCACTTGAGTCCTCCACCATAGATACTACCCATATGTGCTAGAGAGACTCTGTAAGGTTGCAGCCTCCTTGCAGACCTCTCTAGCATGTAGTCTCTATGGTGGAGGACTCAAGTGCAGGCCTTGCAGAGCCTTGCACCCTCAGGAAAGAGTAAAGTAAGTGCCGGGGGGGTCGCAACACAGGTTGGGAACATCCCCTGAAAATAAGACCTACTGCGTTTTGGGGGGCAAAAATTAATATAGGACCTGGTCTTATTTTCGGGGAAACACAGCAGCATTATGGCGTAACCAGGCAGTGATCAAATAAGAGTGTGCCATAATTGTCTCAAACCTAGATGTGCTGATAGGCTTTTTCAGCTGTAAAAATGGAATATCATCAACTAAAACAAGTAAGTTGGTTTTTGTTTTCCACATGTAATGCTTTTCAACTTTGTTGATCTTCATCTATCCAAGTTTGTTTTAAAAGGATTTAAAATAAAAACTTGGGAAAGATTTAGGAAAAAAATTGTAACTGAGCTTCTATTCATAACATACTGTGTTCTATGAGTATATCCTTTTTGCCTCCCACAGTGTACTGAGACGTACCATTTCCCTTATCACTCAGTTGGCAAGAGAGATGAGAGCCCATGTAGCTCTGGAAACTCAAGTAGTTGACACCAATGAAGCTGTCAGAAAATGCTTGGAAGAGAATGAAAAAATGCAGGAAGTATGTTTAATAGCTAAATTGTTTATACCACTGTTGCTGGGATCTGAAGAGCTATTTTAGGCACACCCCAGGGCTTGGACATGGCTAGTGGTATTTTTTACTTGTGAGAGCATGCATGCACTCACACTCATATCCATGCCATCTGCTTTTGAACGATCCCTCAGTTTCCCTCACCACATGGCATGCAGGAGAAGTGTGCAAAAATAATAATAATACAGAAGCTGGTATGTGAGGAATGGAGGTTCCAAGCCTTCTTGGGCACATAGAATAAGTGTTGTAGTTCTTTGGATCATCATGTACAAGTTGAAAGAGCAGTAATGGTTAACTGTTACAATGCCTACAGATGGCATAAGGAACAGCATTTTTGTACTATTTTAGATATAAAATTGAATATGACATTCAGTTCCTTTATGTATACAGGGGGACACCGGTATCCACTGATTCCTCAACCACGGTTTCAATTATCCACGGTTGAGGAATCCCCCCCGCACCCTCCACAGCCCCCCCCCGGTACTTACTTTTAGCAGAAACCTCCGTTCTTCAAAAGTTCCGAGTTTCCATCTCTTTTAGACCTGGCCAACTAGACTTAGGTGATAGTTAGAGTCTCAGCAAGGTTGCAGAGACTCTAGCTATTAACTAAGTCTAGTTGGTCAGGCTTAAAAGAGATGGAAACTTGGAACTTTTGAAGAAAAGAACGGAGGTTTCTGCTAAAAGTGCCTGGGGGGGCTGTGGAGGGCGCGGGGGGTCGCGCCCGCCCCCCGCACTTTTAATGGAGAAAGCTCCGTGTTTTTTTCTTCAAAAGCCTTCGTTGCAGGCCTTCTTACCAACAAGTCTTTGGTGCTAGAGTGTCTCAGCAACCTCTCAGCAAGGTTGCTGAGACACTCTAGCACCAAAGACTTGTTGGTAAGAAGGCCTGCTGCAACTAAGGTTCGGCTTTTGAAGAAAAAAAAAACGGAGCTTTCTCCGTTAAAAGTAAGTGCTGGGGTGTGTGTGTGGAGGGTGCGGGGGGGTCATGCAGGCCCGCGGGGGGGTCGGGGGCCCCTGAAAACCACGGAAATGGGCGTTTGCCCATTTCCGCAGTTTCAGGTATCCACGGTGGGGGCTGGAACGTATCCCCCTTAGATACCGGTGTCCCCCTGTACTAGATACCGGTGTCCCCCTGTACTAATAACTAGATCAGTATCACTCCTACTGTGGTTACATATTTATTTAAAATATTTTTATCCTGTTCCCTATCCATCCCCCATCAGGAAGTGCCCAAGGTGGCTTTCGGTATTTTTTTCCTACATAGTAGTAGTCCTGTCCCCAAGGAGCTTGAAAACATAAAGGAAATAATGGTTTGGGGATTAGAAGAGGGCAAATTACCCGTATTTATCGGCGTATAAAACGCACCGGCGTATAAGACGCACCTTCCTTTTGGCCCTGGGTTTCAAGAAAAAAAGGTTTAAAGCATTTTTGGGCCACTGGGCCACTTACCGCTTGGCTGCTTAATTAGCTAATTTACATAAATTGCACAAAAATACCAGGATCTCTTTTAAAACACACAGCAATAAGACACATGAACAAAATGCACCAGAACATAAATCCCAAGTACAAAAAACCCCAGACTCAACTCTTTTTCCCCCCAACTCACCCATGCACAGTTTCCAAAGTAAACATAAATCCCAAATACAAAACCCCCAGACTCAACTCTTTCCCCCCCCACCCTACCCCTGCAGTTTCCACAGTAAAAAACATAAAAGTACAAAAAAAACCCCAGACTCAACTCTTACCACCTTACCACCCCGAGACTCAACTCTTACCAACTCTTAAACAACATAAATCCCAAATACAAAAACCCCAGACTCAACTCTTTTCCCCCACTCCACCTATGCAGTTTCCAAAGCCTCTCAACTAGGCCCAGTTCAGAAGCTTACCCGTGCTGCATTCATTCAGCATCCGGAAGAGCAGGCCCTCCGCAGCTCAGCTGAACTGAACTGAGCACAGCGCCCTCTGCTGGCTGCTGAGAAGCTCAACTCATGCACGTGCATAAATTAAACCCGACAAACAGCTGTAGATCGGATAGATTAGTTAGGGAAGAAAGCACAAGGGAGCTCTCCGGCTCCGGAAAAACGCGGTAAGCCCGAAAATGCTTTAAAACGGGCAAGGGGGGGAAAAGGGATTTTTTAGTATTGGCGTATAAAATGCACCCTACTATTTTGGGTCACAAATGTAGACAAAAAAGTGCGTCTTATACGCCAATAAATACGGTAACTAAAAAAATTGCATTAAAAACATTATTCTTCTCCTTGTCATATGGTCGTTTGTGTTTCTGTGGCCAATGAGAGTATGAAGGGGCATAGTCCATGCTTTGGTTCATACCAACTTTTATTTTAAACAAAAAGGAACCTCGTATTTTCCATAGTGGGCATTATAGACCTCTGTGCTGCTTTTTTTTTTCAACTGAACACTGCGGCAGCAACAGTTTTGTCCCCAAACTTAAAGCAAACATATTACAGTTATGAGCAATTTGTTAGTCAGCTTTGTGTGTAGCTACTGCAAGGAATGTTTGAAACTTTGTTAGCCCGTCATTTTTCATGGCAGTGTAATAGGCTTTTACTGTTGTTCTATAGACCCTCCTGCAGAGGAGCTTATGTTTCCAGCACAATCAGACTTTGGAGATTTTTTCGAGAGAGTTATCACATGAAAATCCTGTGTGCATGATATATCCTATCTCCACTGCCTTAACTTTTCTATTGCTTGCAAAAATTAAACAGTAGCATTTTTAGTTTTCTAACCAATCCAGAGGCTGTTTTATTCTGCTTCCTTATAAACCTGGAATACCTATGTAGGATAAGTAAGTGGCCGAATGGACTGCATCAGTTGAGGATAATTGTTCATTTTTGAAATTCTCTCTCTCTCTGTCTCTCTCCATCCATCCACCCTGTTTCCCTGAAAATAAGACCTCCCCCGAAAGTAAGACCTACCGTCATTTTTGCATGATTTTTGCTGGAACTCGTCAATATAAGTCCTCTCCGAAAGTAAGACCTAGCTAGGATCATCAGCCAAACAGACGCGACCCCCCTGGCACCCCCCACACACACACCCCCGGCACTTACTTTGACTGATTGAAGCTTCATTCCTGAGGGTGCAAGGCTCTGGAAGGCCTGCACTCGAGTCATCCACCATGGAGACGACGTGCTAGAGAGACTCTGCAAGGTTGCAGCCTCCTTGCAGACCTTGCTGGCCTTTCTAGCATGTCGTCACTATGGTGGAGGACTCGAGTGCAGGCCTTCCAGGTCTTGCAGAGCCTTGCACCCTCAGGAAAGAATGAAGCTTTAATTGATCAAAGTAAGTGCCGGGGGGGGGGGTCACGCCACAGGTTGGGAAAATATGACCTCCCTGAAAATAAGACCTGCTGCATTTTTGGAGCCAAAATTAATATAAGACACTGTCTTATTTTCAGGAAAACATGGTGTGTGTGGGTGTGGGTGTATATATCACATATCACAAAGTGGTTTACAGAGAAAATCATGAAAATATGTCCAGTCCTAGCACTTTGATTTGGTACCAGGTAGAGGTTAATATGGACTCATATAGGGGCTCATCATTGCAGAAAAAAACAAGATAATGTTTATTTAAGAAATTATAACTTGAAATGTTTTGGCCAGGGGGAGGGGAACAAGCTACTGAGCTTCATCTATGCTGCTATTAAAAAGGGCACTCTGCTGTGTGGTTCCAACTATATAGTGTACTAGTTCCACTTTTTCTTACTTTGTAGCATCAATTGAAATCAATACAAATTATTGATATGTTTCTGCCTTGGTAGTCATTGAAGAAAAAAACGAATTGTGAAAGTGATGATGGGATTCCTGATGTAACCAATAACAAGAAACTAAAGCAAGAAATTGAAGAATTGAAAGCAGAACTAAAGAAATCTTCAAATGGTATGTTGCTGTTTTTGCTCTTAGAGGCGTTGCACACTGTTGTAAAGACATATATTAAGCATAGATGCAAAACAATGTTCTTTATAGTAAGGTAAGTACCTTACCTGCAATCCTATACACACTTAACTGGGAGTAAGTTCTACTAAAATTAATGGGACTGACCTGAGTAGATATACAAGATGCATTATAAATTGCTTTAACTCTGGCTGCATAATGTGACTTGTGTTGCTGTGATTTGTAGGAATCAGTTTTGCACGGTGCCATGTAAGAAACCCTATTTAAATTCATTTGAACTGAGAGCATCACTTTTTTTAATAATGAAAGAGAGCTTTAAAACGTGGTAGTTCTGTGTTCCTTGCAGTACCCCTGTTAGCTTCAATTTTTTAACTTGGATTCTTTTGATGAACTAACACTGAGGTAAAGGTGGATTTTTTTTCTGACTGTACGTGCTCAGTCTGGATCTTGCAAGAAATGTGGCAGTTCCGAACACTTACCTGCCTAGAGTGAATGTTGTAGATAACATTGCTTTTGACCTTGTGAGGATCAGACTACGAAAATGTAATTCGTTGACTGTGTACAGAACATTGTGTAACTGTGACCTATTCAGGGTAAACTTCATAGATTCATCTACTGTTCAAAGCCCCAACTAGATCAGTGCTCTCCTCTGCACTAGTCATACTGACTATAGTGAACAATCGCATAGCAACTGAGTGCTTCAGCCAATAAGCATGAGTAACTTCAAACATTCAAAATTATAAGTAGCTTAGAAGTAATAACACCTGAACATTTGTATTCTGCTCTTCATTCAAGTAGTTCAATGTGTCATTTCAGCCTTCTATGTGTGGTAAGTTGGCCTGAGAGAGAGACTTGTCCAGGCCCCCTTTGAGCCTCACAGTTCAGCATATCATTGATGTGAGGTTGGAGTCTTCAAAACACGCTGCAATCACTTTTTCAAGCTAATTTTTTAAAATGGAAATTAAGACTTCAGACCTATTCACAGACATCTTAAATTGCATTGTAGCCCAAGGACATTCTTAACCCCCAAAGGACCCGTTTGTTTACCTTGAGATTTGTTAGGAATCCAGTAGTCTCACTTTTGGTTGAAAACCTATTTAGAATAATAGAAAGTTAGCATTGGAAAGGACTTCAGAGGTAAGGACTTCATTGGAAAGGACTTCAGAGGTTGAACCCTAGTTCAACCCCCCCCCCCTTCTCTGTGCAGGCAACTGCTACAGGGGTTGTGGAAGAGCTCTCAACTGCACAAGGCAGACTATTCCGGTGCCAGTTAGGAAATTATTTCTCATGTCTAGCCTAAATCTACTTTCCTGTAGTTTCAACTCTCGTCCTGCTCTCATGAGCCACTGAGAGTAAGTCCTCCCTTTCTTCTGCGTGACAGCCCCTAACATACTTGGAGACAGCCATCATATCTCCCCTCAGTCATCTTTTTCTTTCCAGGCTAAACATACCAAGCTCTTTTAACTGTTCTTCATAGGACTTGATTTCCAGACCTCTCACCATCTTTGTTGCCCTCCTCTGAAACCGTTCCAGCTTATCAGTGTCCTTCTTAAAATGTGGTGCCTAAAACAGGAAATAGTATTCCAAGTGAAGTGACTAGTGCAGAATACAGTGGAACTATTACTTTTTGTTATCTGGTGTCTATGTGTCAATGCAGTCCAGCATTGCAGAATTTTTTTTCAGCTGCATCACACTACTGGCTCATGTTCAGCCTGTGGCCCACTAAGGATGCAATCCTAAACATACTTGCTACAGCATAAGCCCCATTGAAGACAGTGGGATTTCTCAGTAAAAATGGGTAAGATGGCATTGTAAAACATCTGAATCTTTCATTCTGTGTGCTTCCAAGCCAGGTCTCCCCCCATCCTGTACATTTGTCTCTGATTTTATTTTTTGTACCTATCTGCAGGACTTTAAATTTGCCTCTGTTGAAGTTCATTTGCCTAATAACCAAGCCTATCAAAATCCTTCTGAATCAGGATTCTAGGCTGGTAGCTGTTAACCCCCTGGCTTTTTTCTTTTGCATATTTGATAAACATTTCCCAAGACAGAGCCCTGTAGCACCCTGCTCAATAACTCTCTCCAGGCTGACATGGGGTCATTTATTAGCAGCCATTGGGAATGGTTGTTCAGCCAGCTTTCAATTATTTGGGGTGAAGGAGGAAACTGTGTACTTTCTGTATAGTATACAAATGTGAAGTATTATTCTGTGGTGCTTTATGTTCAGAATTATAATTTGTATTTAAACATTATAGTTTTCATGGTTAAAATATCTAAAACTCACAATGGTCATTGGTTTTTACAGCCTGAAGAGAATCTGAGGAAAATATGACTGAATTGTATTGCTTTCTGTGTCTACTTTTGGTCACACATCAGGGGAATTCTGCAAGGTCACTGTTAAAATCAGATTGTTACACTTGCAGAATAACTGAGGGGGCTAAAAATCATCCCCACTGCCCCCAAAGGACTGTATTGGTCTGAGTATAAGACTCACTTTTTTCTCCTAATTTAAGTTTTTAAACTAGGGGTGCGTCTTATAATCAGGCTGTTGTAGTGATTTAATTAAATTTTTTAATAGCACCAAACTTTAAGGGTGCGTCTTATAATCAGGTGCATCTTATACTCTGGACAATACGGTATGTTAGTTTGAGGGAGATGTTTGCGTCCCAGGTTCAGTCCCTTGCACCCAGTGCCTATGCCTGAAGCCCTGGAGAGCTGTTGGCAGTGCTGATCTAGACATACCATGGGTCTGACTTAGTAGACGGCAGCTTCCTGTGGGCCATCTTGTTAAAAGCAGGTTAGATATTTTGCTGCTCGTTTGTCTCCTCGTCTATCAAATTGCTTCTGGGCACTTGACTGATGTATGGTAAAGACTACAACTTTATTTATGCAACACAATATAAGACAACTCAATAGCATTAATCAAACATAGATGTAGATCTAATCTCAACTGGCCTCTTAACCAGCCCAGCAACCCTTTCTTTTATTATTTAGTTTATTCTGAGGGAAAGATGGGATATAAATTAAATAAGGAAAGAGACTATAGAGTGAGAGAAATGGACAAGTGATTTCTCTTCCTGATGTCCATACCAACTTAATTGCTACAATATCATGTGATCTGATATAACTTAGTTGCTGTGAGTAAGAGAGGCAAGTTGAGAAGTCTTGAGTTCAAATTACACATTAGTTATGAAGTCATTAAATGGATTGAGGTGGCCTCTTCTCAATATGGAGAACAATACTAGCCCACAGTATCGGGCTTTTGTAAAAGATTTACATACGGACCTTTTAAACGGTGGCTTTCAAAGAGCAATAGTCTCTAGTCATCCCAGCATAGCATCCTCTCAGTAGTCGTTTACGACTGGTGTCTTTACGATTGTGAGCCCTTTGGGTCTTAGAGCCATGTTTTCATTTATTTTCCAGTACAGACCACCTTGTGAACGTTTTTGCTGAAAAGCAGTCTATAAATATGCTAATTAGGTGTATTTAAGCTCTTTAAGTATGTGGTATAAATGCTTATTATCATTATTACTAATTCCTCTGTTCATTTTTATATATGTTCCATAAACTAGTGTATACAGTACATTTTTAATAAAGTAATTTATGCAAGTTTTTATTGCATGCTTCCGTATGCATAAGGTGTTTTCAACAGGATGATGACATTTGGAATGAGGAGGGATAAGTTTGCACAATGTTTGCTGGCTCTTATAAACATACATGGTTTGTATACAAAACAAATGTAATAAGAACATTGTTCTCCTGGACATACTATAGAGTTTCTTCCTCTGTTGGATGAAATGGGCCTGCAACAACTTCACCTATAATGTTGCAACAAGTAATTTATTTTTGTGGTCAAAATCTTTCTGGAAATAGTTTTTAAAATTTGACAGGAAACAAACAATAGCAAATATTTACTTTTAAAATAATGTTCCTGAATTTGTTCAGTGTTGTAACTGATAATTCATGAAGGATTGAAGTTAGGCAGATGCCTTATTTGAAGTTTAAAACTCAGCACTTGTGTGCAATATTGAATACATTAAACTGTTTACTGTTGAGAAACAGTAATAGCAAACATTATTCATTTACTTCAGCAGTAGGGAATCTGAGACAGACTAGACATACACGGACTGCCTCTCCCCCCCCCCCCCAAGATCTCTCAGTGAACCAGCAACAGAGTTTCATAAAAACCTGGATTGTTTTGCTCCCAGACAAGAGCAAAACAGTAGCTCTAAATAATCTGGGAGGCATCCCATGCCCAAATGATGGAACATTAAAGCTACTTGTAAGACTTTCCATGTCTCGCATACTGAATCTTTCTCAAATAAATGAATGTACACTAATATTGATGTATTGCTGTTCCTTGCATTGTATTGTGCTGATGGACATGAAGTTGTTAATGGGCAGCATATGAGTGATAGAGACTTGGCAGCCACTGAGACAGCCTGTGTGTCAGGGACAGCCTGTGTGTGCAGGCAAGAGAGAACAGAGATGGAGGACAGCGGTAAAGCAGGAAAGGAAAATAACGGGGGGTGGGGGGTTACATATTGGAGGTTAGGATTGTACTGGGGGGGAAAGTCTTTTGGAGAGAAGATTCTCCCATAGTTTTCTGTTTAGGTACGGTATTTAACAGCCAAAACTTTGACTCTAAGCCTCTGCTTCCTTTATGATATGATGTAGAAGAGCATTGTTTCAAAGATGTGCAAATCTTTTGATCTAAGAAATCCAGCATTACTGTACTGTAAAATGCCATATTCACACTGGCATCACTGCGGGGGGGGCGGAGCTCTAAGTTCTGCCGCGGTCTGACCGTCCGTTACACCGGTGCACGAAGTGGCCCCGCCCCCTCACCTTCTAAGCCATTCAAGGCACGCGTTGCTTTCACCACCTTGAATGGCTCCAAAGGCGAGGGAGCGGGGCCGCTTCGTGCACTGGTGTAACGGAGGGTCGGACCGCGGCGGAACTTAGAGCTCCGTCCCCCCTGCAGAGACGCCAGTATATATTCATTCATTCTTCAGAAATTTTGTTGCACCTATTGTAGTGGATCTGGCACCTGGTCCTTAATGTGTGTATGTGTTTGTTAAGATTTGTGTCCTGTATCTTCTCATTCAGGACACAAATCTTAACAAACACATACACACACATTAAGGACCAGGTGCCAGATCCACTACAATAGGTGCAACAAAATTTCTGAAGAATGAATGAATATATACTGGCGTCGCTGCAGGGGGGACGGAGCTCTAAGTTCCGCCGCGGTCCGAACCGTGGACAGGAAGGCCTGGCGGGATATGGTTCATGGGATCACGAAGGGTCGGACACGACTTAACGACTGAACAACAACAATCTTCTCATTCTGCCAAAGAGGTGCCTAAAGGCAGCTGCTTACAACCAATTTACAATACATATGTCAGTATATCTGCCAGTAACTCTATCTTAACACACCTACAATACTCAATTAACTTGCTAAATTGTTCAGTTCAGTCGATGGCCAAAACATTTTACTCCCTCATTTTCTCTACTTATTTAAAAAAAAGGATTATTCTATACCCCTGTAAAATTTGTTGAGATTTTGAAGTGCCATGTTATTTGTGCAACTCACATATGTGGATAAGGAATGCTTACTTCCTTTTCAAATGCTTGCTTTGAGTGACATTGGCAAATATTTATAATATTATTTATCTGGTGGCAAGCAGAAGGACCTACAATTCACTGTTGACTTTGGTTGTGATCCTCCAAGCACTGCTGCTAAACCTCCTTTCACTTCAGCTGAAGCTTAATGCAGGCCCAACTGAAGTACAGTAGTTTTATTACATGCACTACATTTGTAACCTGTCCCTTGCCAAGGACTTGGGACACATAACCTTTTAGTAGCATATAGAAACCTATTTGAATATCTCATTCAAATGCAGTAAGATACAATAAGCCCCCCAAATGGGAGCTTTTTGAGGCTGAAGTAATTTCTTGAAGCAGCTACACTGCAGGACCATCTCCCTCCCATGTGAAACCACTAGCCCCTTAAGATCTGCCGGAAAGGTCCTCATGTGCAGCATTCCACTTTCTATGACTCAGTTTGTGGTGATATGTGGGAGGACGTTTTCTGTGATAGCCTCTGTCTAGTGAAACTGGCGCCCCATGTGAGGTATGGTTGGCCTTCTCCTTTTTGGTGTTTAAGCAAAGGCTGAAAAAGCTTTTGTTTTAGCAGGTGTTTCCTGGTCCCTGCTGAATTAACAAGCTCTCTTCATAGTGCTGGCTTTAATGTCTTGCCCCTTGGTTTTATGCTGCTCTGTTATGTTTTAGGTTGTTGGTCTTGTATTGCCTTATTGTGGTATTCTGAACCGTCTTGAATGGACCCTGCGAAAGGTGCAATATAACTTTTCTTTCTTTCAGTAAATGGGCTGGATTAGCCAAGATAGGTTGCTACCTTCTTCACAGATAAAGATAAATAGGATTTTGGTTTTTTTGCTTTTAATTGTGGAGAGAGAAATATACTGATAAGCTGAGTTTTAATACTTGTATGTTCAACTAGAGGGCCGCGGGGTGGTGCAGTGGGTTAAACCACTGAACCATGAGCTGTCAATCGAAAGGCCGGCAGTTCGAATCCGTGTGACGGGGTGAGCTCTCACCACTCGGCCCAGCTCCTGTTAACCTGACAGTTCAAAAGCATATTAATGCAAATAGAAAAATAGGTACCACTTGCGGGAAAGTAACAGCGTTCCATGTCTAGCCAGACACTATGCGCTGCGGCAAGGAGAGTCATGCCGGCCATGTTATCATGGAAGTCATGCCGGCCATGTTACTTCGGTCAGCGCTGACTATTCAACTTTGTAACGAGGATGAGCACCGCACCTTGGAGTCGGACACAACTGGACTTAAATGTCAAGGGAAATAGTATTCAACTATTTTTTAAATAAAATACTATTGTAAAATGTTTTGTTGGAATATTAAAACACATGGTGAAGCCAGGTGAATTTAACTTGGGCACAGTAGGAACAGGTGGTATATTTGCTCATGAGCTCATTGGGAAGCAGCCCTGGAAAAGATTCTGGGTGGCATTCTGGGTAAAACCCCTTTCCATGGGTGGAATGGTCCTTGCTCTCACAGAGGAAGCTTCTGTTTGTGCTGCGAGCTTCTGACAGCAGAAGTGCTACGGGATGCCACTTTCTACCTGCATTGGCTTATGTAGATACTGTGATGTGTTCTCACTCACCCACTTACTACTAATTCCTCCAGACTCAACCTTAAGGAGGTTTGTCATATCCTAGACCTTGACATTCTTCTGCTAAGACCTCACCCATTCTGTAACAAGAGTATTTTTGCCAAAATATAATAACAAAGCAGTAAATGTTTTCCTTTGCTCACCTATAACTATCTTGAGAGATAGGATTGTTTTTAGTTACAACCAGTGTACTTTGCCAGCCCTTCATAAAACAGATAGTAGCTTGTTACTGTTGGGTCAAGTTACCAAAAAGAAGATTTTGCAATCATATGTAATGTCACTTTCTTTAGCATGGAAAAATGCTAGACTAGTAAATAGATTCCTGGTGTTTTTAATAAAATAAAATCCTGAAACATATCTAGGATTAATAATGTCACATGATGTATTTTAAAATACATCTCCAAGTTCATAGTATTATATTTTTGCTTATATAAATGCATCTTTAGCCTCACTGCCCCTTCTCTGGATCTTTGCACCACAGTCCTTCAGCCTCTGAAGCTCACTTGCTTGTTCATTCCCTTCCTGTCAGCAGCACACTGTCTCTCTCTCTCTAGACCATGCGTTAGATCACTTGGGATGAAACGTTTCACTTTTTTCATATAAGCTGCATTGTCTGTCAACATTATTGATACTCCACCTCCTCAAGCAGTTAGAATGTTTGAACATTCTATGACATCAAAGCAACTCACCTAGTGGCAAAGACCCTTGGGAGTCGGGCTACTTGGCCTGTTATATAAAAATAAGATTTTAAGATTACTGTTGAAAACCTATATGGTAATGCACAGGTACTGTGTACAATTGCAATTACATGTTGAATAATACTATTCCTGTGTTTTACAGCTCTCGTCAAGACAGCAAATGAAATTTCTGTAGTTAAGCAGAAGCATGAAAGACTTGAAAAGGAATATGATAAGCTCACAGAAGAACATAACAAACTGCTGGTAGGTAGCAGAGACAGTTGATTTGCTTAAGCAGAATATCTGGAATTGACTAGCAGTGTACTGGATCCAAAAGAAAATTTATTGAACAACGATCTTTAATTCTGTGTATGTTTGGACATATTCTTTCAGAATAATGAAAATACTTAGCTGCTAATGTTTTTTATTTATTTATTTTTTATTTTTCACATTTTTATACCGCCCTTCCTCCAAGGAACTCAGAGTGGTGTACATATTTCCTCCCCTCCTTTTTGTCCTCACAACAACCCTGTGAGGTAGGTGGGGCTGAGAGATAGTGACTGGCCCAAGGTCACCCAGGAAGCTTCGTGGCTGAGCGGGGATTTGAACCTGGATCTTCCAGGTCTACGTCCGACTCCCAAACCACTACACCATCCTGTTTTCTAGAACAGTTGTTGGAATAGAGCCCAATGTTGTTTTACAAAAGAACTAAATAATTTTATCAAAAATACTTGATTAATAAAATGTTGTAGCAATACCAGCACAAAGAAGGGGGGAGACTAAAATGAGTATTGTCCCCTTCTCAAAAGATTTTGAACTTGTTTTCACCTAAAACATTTATAAAAAGAGATAAAATTATTGGGTTGGGTGGATTGTGAAAGGGCAAAACAAATTTATTGACAGATGGCTGATAACTCTATTTAGAAAAAAGAAGAATCTTTCACAGGTCAGACTGTAGCAACAGTGAATGTTGCAAGTAGCATGCAAGTATAACGTATTTACTTAGACTAGATGACCAGAAATGACCTGGGACATTTTAGTGCCTTCAATAGAAAACCTAAATCCCACCCATACCCATGGTGGCAAATATGTTGCATAAAATTAAACAATCGAGGCAGTCTCACTGCAGGTTACGTTAAAATGGGGTCCACGTTAAAATTGATAAAAAAAGGTTAAAGAATGCGGGGGGTTACCTTTTGGCACATTTTTTACCTTTTTAAAAGCGATTTTTAATGTGGACCCCACGGATCCTCGCTATCTGCAGGGGGGGAGGGTCCGGAATGGATCTCCGTGGATAGCAAGGTCCAACTGTACTTTTATTTTGATAGTGATTACAACTATCACTGCATTTTGTTCCTATTAACTGTGGAATTTTATTAACATTTTGGAAGTTATCTTAGTAGAGACAGGATGATGATCAGTAGTTTTGTATGTGAAGGAATTTTGGCAGATGTAATTTGTCATACAAGGATGGAAAAACACTTCCTGAAGTTCTTTCTCTACAAGAAACTATAGGGATCTGACATCTGCACACTGGTAGGAAGGACCAGGCTTATGTTTAATTATTTAAAATTATTTTAAGTGAATCTGACCCTTGGATTTTTATGCAGCTATCAGGTTCAAATATAGGAGAGGTTTCAGTCATTGAAATCAGTGTTTAGTGCACACACAGTTCCATAACTGCAGTTCACATGAACTCTGAAGGTTGAAATTATCCTTCCCATACTTCCCTAAACTCATAGTTACATTTCGAACTTTCTGCTTCCTTTTGGGTTGGTGATTATTGTCATCTATACTTAGTTCTATATTCAAATTCAAAAGGCCTACATGGAGCTCAGCTCTACTGCTTTACAGGCAAAGGACCTGATCTTACAGAATTTGACTAAAGGAAGTTTTGAGTGAAGGACTGTTTCTCACCTTTATAATTTCCCTAGGATGTGGTGCTGCTGTTGGTCACTCTGTTATTTTTGTTGCTTGAGTAAAGGATCTTGTAGACATTAAACTTATGATCATCCTGCGGTTCAAGATAATTAATCTTGCCATGCAAAAAGACAGCTTTGTTTTTTTTCATACGTCTGTCTCCTTACCTTTACAGGAACGTGTAGATGGAAAAAATAAGAAGGTCCAATAAACATAGCATGAGGACGTTGGTTTTTAATACATCTGCGTCAACATGAATTGTCTCTTGTTTCTATCTTTATTCTCCACAGCTATAAGAAACAAAGTGTTTTTTTTCTGTCATGGGAAATATACTGCATTCACAATGGAAATTCTACATGTTGGTTGCCAATCATATCCTGTTGCAATGGAAATAGTGGCTGGGATCCAAAGATCAACTCTAGGATCCAGTGGAAGTTCTGCCTTGTTGCCTTTGAAAGGCAGACACCACACCATATCACAAACTGCTTATGAAACACTATTCATTTTTTAAATCTGCCATGTACCGTGCAAGATACTGTTAAAAAAAAATGTCCATTTCTCTCCTAGGTAAACGGAAATGTCCATATAGAGTAATCATTCAGCATCTATCTAATATGTTTTACACCGAAGCTAAAAAAAGTTGGGAAGTCATATACAATGCCATCTATTGCTTGTAATGTTGATTCATGGTTTCATCTTACTTATAAAACAGTGGTAAATTCGTCCACCTAGCAAGTGGTAATGCCACTTCAGTAATGCCATTAAATTTGGTCACTAGGAGAATAAGCATATTTGAATCGGTGTTACCCATAAGGATGGAATAATTTGACAATCAGTAATGTATTAAAATAGAATTTAAAGGTATTTTGCAATTCATAGATATTTTATAATTCATAACACTGCAGTTTGGGGTTTTCCTTTTAAATTTTTCATTATAATTTGCAATTATCTAGTTTATGTATTCAAGAATTTGCTTATGTTTACCATGTTTTCTTTATGCAGTGGATAATACTTCTGAAAAGCATTTATAATTTATAAAATGAGGTTTTTTATGGTGATGAATATAGTACCTCATATTTGTGTGTGTGTGTTTTCTTGAAACCTTTGTTATTTGTGGCTGAAAGATTTGCTTTGTTTTCTGGCATCATTCAGATGCCATTTTCTACTAAGATGTTGAATTGTTGTTAAAGAGATTACTTAAGCTTAGTTTGTCCTTCTACAAGCATAACATGTACATCTAGTTCTTATGAAAACAGAATTCATGAACATGAGAAACTACATCATTTACTTTGGCCAAGAATTCAATTCCATGCATTACCAGTGGTGGTCATGTAAAACCGAAATAATTACGACAGAAGTTGCTTGTACAGACTAGTAGCAAAGTTCAAGATAGTACATCAATCCATAGTATACTGTGTAAGAGAATAACCGATATTCTTTATAAAAAATTAAATATTTGGCATTTAGCTTCTGTATTACTCTATACCAAAAGTGCCTTGAGTAACTAGATTTTTTTGTTTATATGTATCTGGGCTTTGGGATGAAAATGTTCATTGTGTTACTAAGGGCGCAATCCAAACCTACTTAGGCCGCCGTTGTAACCAGCGGCCCAGCAAAAACGGAAGGCCCCAGAATGCTAGCAGCCTGGAACACGCTAAAATACTAGCAGCCTGAGAGTTCTACTCTCAGTGCCTGCCTATAAGATGTCAACAGAATATGCTTTTGATTTCTTAGATATGTAGATATGTCGATGGACTTCAAAATCAAGAGAGGAAGCTTTCGGTCTCCCTGCTTATGCTGGCATATTTTTTGTTGCAACAAACCATGTTTTTTATGTCTGTATATGGTCATTGAAGATCTGGGTAGCATTCATCCACCACAAGATTAAGCTTGCCTGTCATTCTGTTCTTTTTCCCAAGGTGCCATGTTAGCCTGTCACAGCAGAAACCGAGTCTTGTAGCACCTTTAAAGACTAACAAATTTTATTTCAGCATATTTGCCCCTAAACACACTAAAATAAATTTGTTAATCTTTAAGGTGCTACAGGTTTCTTTGGTTTTATTTGTTGGACACCAATTCTGTTTGCAAATTATTATACACTAGGAATATGTTCACAATGCAGAAATATCCTAGAGCATGAGATATTTGAGGGAGATTTTTTTTCCTCCCAACTACCTGCTGGGGAAAAAAAAATCCCTTTTTTTAGATTCATTATATACAGGTACGTCTCTTGAGATTTCTGTCACACTGATTCATGCCCCTAATCACAACCCCTTTCAAACCTAAGGTCAATCCTTCAGAAACTTGGGAGTTTGGGAAAGTGGAAACGTGTCATACTCAAGTAATGTTGTTACAAAGGAAAGAGAAACAATTTTGTTTTAACTTATACAATGTGCTATTGTGAAACCAATAATGAAACCGTTCTTTTACGTCTCAACCATCTCTTGTTTCAGGCTGCTTGCAACCTGAGGTTATCAGAAATCTACACAAGTTTTCTGTGTAATGCAGCAGCTACTGTATGGATATGATGTATGGGTATGCCTTGAAAGGATGAATCGGAGGGGAAGCCAATCCTCAGTTACAGCAAGGGCATGCCATAATAAGGATAGATCTCTATAGTGATTACTTAACAATTGTATTCACTTAGTAAAATGGAATATCAGGTCAGTTGCTAATTCAGTCTTTATGAGGAGATGGGTTCCATCTGTATTCCTTTGACAACCGATTATTTGCCAGTCTCATTAACTTCAACTAAATTAACTTTGCTCATTACTGTAGTCAGGGTGCATTTTGAATCACTATTTGCGTAGTGTACCACTCAGTGATGTAGACTTGAGTCTATTGACTTGGACTCAAGTCGTGTCAATGACTCAACTCGGCGATTGTAAAAGCCTCGAAAGACTCGACTTGAGATTTGGAGCCTTGTATGACAAGTCGAATTTTATTCAGATTTAAACCCGTTTTCCCCATTAAATAGATCGGGACTCGCAATTTGCAACCAAAGACTGGGGACTTGGGGGCAAAGACTAGGGACTTGACTTGAGACTTGGAGTCAGAGATTTGATCCACATCCCTGGTACCACTATACTGTAAAACAATCACCTGTGGGCAGTCTCTCATTTGGACTGTGCCACCCTTGCTATTCTGACTTAAAACAAAACATAACCCTCCACTCTATATTTTGGGCCAAATATGGAACAAGTATTACTACACTTGTGCAGTGACACATGTATATGTGCCCACGTGTACCAGCACGTGTTTATTTTGCAGATTGTTGTCTCATGGTGTATCCATAAGATTGGCATTCACCAAAGATGAGAAAATCAAGATACAGGTGCAGACATAGTATTATTTATTGTGGGGATAAGCTTACAGTCAGAAGGAGAGGGAATAAAGAATGAGAGTGCATTCAGATAAAGCAGAGATTCAAGCAGTTACATTCACAGACCATTGCCTATACTTGGCACTGCAAGCACCAGTTCCTGAGGAAGCAAGAGAGGTAATGTTGCTTTAGCTTTTGGGGAGAGAAGCAGGAGCGAAGAGACACTCAGTGGAAATAAATCAACAGTCCATGGAGATTAGAGTGTTTGTACAAGAGGCAAATAGGACTTTGGGAAAATAAAAGTGCAAGTGGGAGAAAGAAATTCTGTGACTAGTCACGGAGAAAGCAGGAGCTAAGGTGCAGAGAGGCAGCTGTGGCTTGGCTCAGACTCTACAGTGCATTTGGTAGCAATTCACTATGCATGGTGAGAGAACTTGATCCCCACTGTATAGTACTCTTAACCAATGTCTCAGGTCCTCTGAATGATGCAATAGAGCAACAAGTGCAATAAAGGGATAAGTTACTGTCGACACAGAGATTTCTGTGAAACTGATGGAATGGTAATACATGATGCAGCACAATGACGACGACTCAAACACATCAAAGATGAAATGGAAGGAGAATGAACACTTTGGGGATTTCTGGTGAGACTTTTTATAGTGTATTTTCCAAGTTATTTTTAGCTCAAGAAATATTTTCATTTTGACTGAGGTTTAGTCCATTGGCTGTTTCAAGTCAGTTATTGAATTGAGGGTCGGGAAAAAGATGTGCCCAACTTCTCAAAAGCAGTTTGACTGCTGCGTGATTTTTTTGATAGCAAATAAGCAAGGAAATTGAATTAGCATAAGGTTTCATGGAAGACCCCAGAGCTTTCAGCTCATTGTTCCTTTGTTGGCCTAGATGGCCTTGTTTTTCTCTAGTGGCAGGATGTTCCAGTGTTTGTGCAATGCTCTGCAAGTCTTGATAATGTAATTAGGAAAATGCAGTTGCTGCAGGAAATTTCCATAAAGCTCCTCCAAGCAAGAGCAGGGAACGGACAACGAGGCAATGGGGGGAAGATATGTCATTTTCAATCTAGCTTGGTTTCATGTTTCTAGCATCAGCATTCGACAAAAGTCTCTTGGACCCCATGTAGTTCTAGCACTGACCCTTGACCAAAGATATGTCTGAGGCACCCCCGAACAAATTGGGTGCTGAATAATAACAGCCCCTATGTGAAATGTGCTGAAAAATGCACAAATGGAACCTAAAAAAAGGTTCCACTCAGCAAGTGTTAACAATATTGAGTAGACCCCAGGAAAACCTGTTAAGACATAATGTGCCAGCTAATAAGTATGGCCACATACCTGGATACTAGGGCATTTCCACACAGGGCCTTTAATTTGGGATTGTCACTCTTTGTTCACTCTGTTGCAGGGTCCCCAAGATATTATTTATTGAATTTCTATCCTGCCTTTCTCCCCCATAGGGGGAACCAAAGCGGCTTACAAAAATTAAAATACGTACAAATCCATAAAACAATTACTATATAACATTAAAAACTCCTAAAAACATTGACACAATCTAAAAACAATAAAACAAAAAACCCTCTGGCACCCATAGTGCGTCTGTTGGCAGGGGAACTATTGTGCTGGCGGGGCTGCTGTTGCACCAGTTTATATGGTGGTGGTGTGCCAGCATATCTCAATAGGATTGGGCCTTTAATCTGCAGTGTTAGTTGAAGTGAGTTGTTACACTGCTTCACCAAGATCCCATACTAAGAATTTTTTCCTAAAAAATATGATTAAGTTTTCTATCAAATCATCCTCTTCTACAACTGTACCAGATATACAAATGAGTTCTCCACTGTTTGTGTCTTGGGGTATGGTGTATGCTACACAAGTCCTATGAATATGAGATTATGCTGAATAATTGAAAAATTATTACTTTGCCAACTCTTCATTGGGGCTATCAACATGTTAGAGAACTTTTAGTTGATTATTATCTGCCTTTTTAATTGATTAAATAACAGTGCAATCCTGTCTAATGCACTTTATGACACCCAGCAAGTAAGCAGAGCCAGCGCTGAGGCCGCCGCCGCTCACTCTGCCCCGGACCCAGGCCGCCGCCAGACGTAGGTAAAGACTGCTCTGGCTGTGGGGGGGGGAGGGCGGAACAGGAGGGGGGATTGGGTGGTTGGGCCCAGGAAGGGGGAGGGATCATCGGTGGCGCACTCCATCGAATCCTATCCCCCTACCCGGGCCTGATTATTATTATTATTATTATTACCGGGATTTGCACTGACCATTTTCCAGCGCACATCCAAGAAGGCCATTGCCCAATCCTGGATAGGATGTAGCACAGTATGTTTTTACACGCTGCTGCAGTCCTAGATAGATTGGGCTGTAAATTAATATTTATAATAATTAGAATAATGTAAATAAATGCTGATAGAGAAAACCTTTAAGCATTTTGAAATATTGATGGGAGTATGGGATAACCTTTAGTTAAATTAAAAGCCATTCACTTGGTGGCAGAATAAAATGCTTCGAATATTTTTCACATTCCTTTTTATATCGGAACCAAAATCATCTTTAAAAATAGATTATTAGCTCTTGGTATCACTGATTAAAAATTTCCACTTACAGACATACTATTTATTCTGATCATTGTGGGGTTTTTTTTACTAGAGACTTGATCTAGATTCCCACATGTAATATGTAGTGGTTTCACCTGTATTTTTCTTTCTAATACCCAATGAGATTACTTAATAGTTATGTTTGACTAATGTATTTATTGCAACAATTCTCCAAGTCTGTGACCATTGATTTGTATCATATTGTTATGAATTTGGAAGCTGACGCTGTGAATGGGCCTGGCACTGCAAGGACTTTGCCTTAGGGCAGCGGTTCTCAATTAGTGGGGCACGCCCCCCAGGGGGGGCGTGAGGCTCTGTCAAGGGGGGCCATCACCTCCGCACGCTCCGAGGCCGGCTCCCGGGAGCCGGCCTCGGAGCGTCCGGAACGGCCGGCGCTCCAGGGCCTTCTGAAGACCCAAGCGTCAATCCGTGTATTTTTCGTGTTTTCGCTCATGCGCAGAGACGAAAACGGTCTGCGCATGAGCGAAAACACGAAAAATACCCGGATTGACGCTTGGGTCTTCAGAAGGCCCTGGAGCGCCGGACGCTCCGAGGCCGGCTCCCGGGCCGGCCTCGGAGCATGCGGAGGGCGACGCGAAGGGGCGGGGGCGGCACCCCCCAAAACTATGTGACTGGGGGGGCGTGAACTGTCATGCCCCTCCTAGGGGGGCATGACAAAAAATAATTGAGAAGCACTGCCTTAGGGCAATGCCTGGTTGGTATGCCTAGGATTTGACAAAAGAGTTAACCTTTTATGGCCCAGGATGCTTCATCCATCCAGTTCAGCCCACAGAAAGAAGATTCCACAATGCATCATATAATGAACAAAGACAAAAATATAGGAGGCCAGCTTATGTTTAAAAACCAAATCACTGTAAACATTTCATTGAACTTCTAAGTATTGTCAACCCTAGGTAATAAGTCCTGGGAAAATAATGTTTCAATAAACAAGTTGTGCAGGGCAGGCCTAATCACATCTTTCATAAGTTTCAGGCTGCACTCATTACTTTCCTGGGAGTAAGCCCCACTAAACACAATGGGACTACCTTCTGAGTAGACATGCATAGGATTGCACTGTTGGCTACAGACTTGTTAAGCATGAAAGTATGAAACCCGTGTTCCTGAGTTCAGCTTGCTGTGCTACTGAAGGAGACTGACAGCGCAATCCTTAAGGGGGGGGAGGGGATGGGAGGGCAGGGGGGAGGCTTTGGAGGGGAGATTTAAATCCCCTTTTAATCCCCCTTTGGAAGGGATTTGAATCCCCTTTCCTTTCTGGGGGGCCCCATTCTCGCTGCACCACTGGTTACACCAGTGGTGTAAGTTGGATAGGAGTGCACTGTAATTTTAGCAAGTGTCATCATTGTTAAATTATTGGGCCATATGACCGATGGTTTTTGGGACATATGAGAGCGGGGAGAGATATGCTAGAAAGACTAGCATAGTAGAAAAAGCACAGAGGAGTAGAAATAGCAATCATCAGTTTGAGGAGAAATGCAAGGTTAGTGTGTGCATCCAAAGGAAAAAAAAGTGCACAATTTCTTTGAAGAAATAGAATTCGTTAGAATTGGAATCCTGCCTTTTATAAAAAAAAAAACCCAGGGTGGCTTCTACGCAATGCCATATACATTGCTCAAAAAAATAAAGGGAACACTGAAATAAGACATCCTAGATCTGAATGAATTAAATATGTGTATTAATTACTTCGTTCATTACATAGTTGAATGTGCTGACAACAAAATCACACAAAAATTAGCAATGGAAATCAAATGTAGCAACCCCTGGAGGTCTGGATTTGGAGTTACACTCAAAATTAAAGTGGAAAAAACACTACAGGTTGATTCCAACGTTGATGTAATGTCCTTAAAACAAGTCAAAATGAGGCTCAGTAGTGTGTGTGTGGCCTCCACGTGCCTGTATGACCTCCCTACAACGCCTGGGCATGCTCCTGATGAGGTGGCGAATGGTCTCCTGAGGGATCTCCTCCCACACCTAGACTAAAGCATCCCCCAACTCCTGGACAGTCTGTGATGCAATGTGGCGTTGGTGGATGGAGCGAGACATGATGTCCCAGATGTGTTCAATTGGATTCAGGTCTGGGGAACAGGCGGGCCAGTCCATAGCATCAATGCCTTCGTCTTGCAGGAACTGCTGACACACTCCAGCCACATGAGGTCTAGCATTGTCTTGCATTAGGAGGAACCCAGGGCCAACCGCACCAGCATATGGTCTCACAAGGGGTCTGAGGATCTCATCTCGGTACCTAATGGCAGTCAGGCTACCTCTGGCGAGCACATGGAGGACTGTGCAGCCCCCTAAAGAAATGCCACCCCACACCATTACTGACCCACTGCCAAACCAGTCATGCTGGAGGCTGTTATAGGCAGCAGAACATTCTCCACGGCGTCTACAGACCCTGTCACGTCTGTCACATGTGCTCAGTGTGAACCTGCTTTCATCTGTGAAGAGCACAGGGCGCCAGTGGCGAAGTTGCCCATTTTGGTGTTCTCTGGCAAATGTCAAACGTCCTGCACGGTGTTGGGCTGTAAGCACAACCCCCACCTGTGGACATCAGGCCCTCATACCATCCTCATGGAGTCTGTTTCTGACCGTTTGAGCAGACACACGCACATTTGTGACCTGCTGGAGGCCATTTTGCAGGGCTCTGGCAGTGCTCCTCCTGTCCCTCCTTACACAAAGGTGGAGGTAGCAGTCCTGATGCTGGGTTGTTGCCCTCCTATGGCCTCCCTCCACGTCTCCTGATGTACTGACCTGTCTCCTGGTAGCGCCTCCATGCTCTGGACACTACGCTGACAGACACAGCAAACATTCTTGCCACAGCTCACATTGATGTGCCATCCTGGATGAGCTGCACTACCTGAGCCACTTGTGTGGGTTGTAGACCCACTAGAGTGGAAGCACCGCCAGCATTCAAAAGTGACCAAACCATCACCCAGGAAACATAGGAACTGAGAAGTGGTCTGTGGTCACCACCTGCAGATCCACTCCTTTATTAGGGATGTATTGCTAACTGCCTATGCTTTCCACCTGTTGTCTATTCCATGTACACAACAGCTTGTGAAATTGATTATCAATCAGTGTTGCTACCTAAGTGGACAGTTTGATTTCACAGAAGTGTGATTGACTTGGACTTCCATTGTGTTGTTTCAGTGTTCCCTTTAATTTTTTGAGCAGTGTATAATCTCCATATATCTGTGTCCTGTCCTCCTCCTCTGTCCATCCACCGCCCCGCGATCCCAATGCAAACAGTTCGCCTCCCCCTTTGCCAGCCAATGGGATCGCCCCTAGAAGCGCTCAGCGGTGGCGACAGCCGACAGACCAGCAAGGCGAGGCAGGCAGTGGCGATGCACATGGGCGCTCCGGGGAGCTGGTCTGCTGCCATCCCCGGTCCTCTCAGCGCCAGCTTCGCAGGAGGAACCCCGAGGGTCCTGGGGCACAACGATGTGCGTGCGGTACGCCTCGAGGTCTGCCTGCCACTGTTGTGGTTCGTGGGCTGGGCTCGTCGCTCAGCCCCTTCATCTCCCAACTCCCTTCTCGCGGCGACCTGGCCCGCCAATGCGGTGCAAGATGTGGGGAGCATCCACGCGGCTGCCGCTGGGGCAGGGCTGCGCAGCGCGAGGGCGGGGCGGGGGAAAGAGACGGTGACAGGCAGGAGAGGCAGGCGGCGGGCACTTCTGTTTGCCCGTAAATAAAGGGCAAGCGGCTGAGGAGGCCATATAAATGCCGCGTCGGGGCCACCCGCCCTTCGCAAGGCGAGGGCTCTGGCGCTGGCAGGTCGCGGCTGGGAAGCGAAGGGTCTCTTCTGACGGGGCGCCTTGCGCGGAGGCGAAGCCCGGCAGCAGCACAGCCCCCGCGCTTCAGAACTCGGACAGCGCTGCTGCCTCTTGCGTGGCTCGAGAGCGGGAGCTGAAGGAGCCCATCCTGGCGCCCAGCGGGACCTGAGCGGGGCCGGACTCGGCGGCAAGGTAGTCGGGGCGGACTTGAGGGGCGATGAAGTTGAAGTGGAGCAAAGCAAAGCAAACGGAGCACTGAGAGGGGATGAGGAGAGGTTCCACCTGTGGTTTCTCTTCACAGGGCAGCGCCGCGTGCGTCTCTGGAGTGTGATCTCCTGAGGGAGCGAACAGGATCTATGTGCACAGATCAGAGTCCACACAGGTGGTCTCTTCACTGCGCCTGCACGCGGGAGGGTGGAGGGGGATATTTCTTCTGGGCGAAGCTGCGAAAGACAGGCCCGCCCAGGCTCTTCCTTTGGGCTGCAATCCTGTACACACTTTCCTGTGAGTAACATTCATTGAACACAATCGGACTTCTTCCTTCTGAGTAGACATGCGCATAGGATTGTGTTGCTGCAGTACACTCCTAAGCAGGAGTAACTCCCACCGTGTTCAACGGGGTGTATTACTCACAGGAAAATGTTCATCTGGTTGCATGGTGAAAGGAGGGGAGTTGTTTGGAAAGTGACTACCTGGCAGAAGACTTTGGCCATTGGCCAACTCCACAGGGACACCTTGACTCCGGAGGGAGAGGCTGATGGCAGCCCTCCTGGTTGGCAGTGACTGCAGCCCCATGCGTGCTGTGGGCAGAAGCTGGCACTTGTTTGTGTTGCCATAGGCTGAATCCACCTGGATCCTCACCTGGAGCTCAGAGGGCACACTGTACTTGATGGCTGGCTGCCTTGGGAGATCGTGTCCTTTGGGAATGCTGCCCTTCTTCATTGTTTGCACCTGTAGGCAGGGGCAGCATGGCAGCAGGTGGTGAGCCTGATGGAGTTCTCCCAGATTACAGTCGCTATGTGGTGGCCCGGCCCATATACAACGAACCAACTTTTCAAGAGGAGAATGAGAAGAAACTGGTGTTGTCCAAGACTCTCCGGGAGCGAGTCCAGAAAGCTTGCAGGTCAGTGACAGGCAGGCAGGCAGCCCCCTTCCTGTGTGGGACAGGGGGGGAAAGTGGCATCCAGGACCTGAAGGGATTGAATGGGGGTGGCCATGGCAGAGCATTTCACAGTGTTTCTCTTGCAATGTAACATGTTGTTCTTGGCAGTTGTTCAAGAAAAAAAGCCGTTCGGATAACCAAGATCTTCTTCCCTATTCTGGAGTGGCTGCCGAAATACAGAATTAAGGAATGGCTCATCAGCGACATCATTTCTGGCATAAGTACTGGGCTTGTGGCTACTTTGCAAGGTAAGAGAGACTAAACCAGACGTTTTCCGATTGAGCTATTATTTAAAAAGGAAATACATAGGTCTGTGCTGGGGCTGATGAGAACATGTCTTGTAGTTATGGATCACTGCCTCTGTACTAATGCATAATTGCAAATCAACCCACTTCAGTAAGGTAGAATTGTTTGAGATTTAGGCTGGCCCGGATATTTCTCTGGTCATAGAATGTTGCCAGGATTATTGACTACATGTTTTTCAGATTGTCTGCAATCCTAAACATTCTTAGAATTGAGACTTACTTCTAAGTGTAATTTGAAAAAACATGGGGCGCCGCGGTGGTTCAGGGGTGCCACAGTGGCTCAGTGGTTAAGATGCTGAACTGCAGACCGGAAGGTAGGCAGGACAGCAGTTCGAGACTCGAGTGCCGTGTGACAGTGTGAGTTACTGTGTTCGGCCCCAGCTCCTGCCAACCTAGCTGTTCGAAAGCAAGAAATTGTAAGTAGATTAATACATACCATTTCGGTGGGAAGGTAATAGCGTTCCGTGCACCTTGGCGTTGAGTCATGCCAAGATCACATGACCATGGAAGCATCTTTGGACAGCGCTGGCTCTTTGGCTTTGAAATAGATATGAGCACCGCCCATAGAGTTGGTAACAACTAGCTTTCGAGTGAGGGGAACCTTTACCTAAAAACATTTACAGATTGTCTGCTGCTGAACTTGCAAAACTGGAGGATCACCTCAAATTTGTACATGCCACTGAATATCAGATATGAAATACAAATACAGATTGTCTCTATGTAGAAAAGGAAACTGCACTTTTAGCAGTGTATTGCAGCTGGTTGGATGTAGATATAGAAGGATCCATTATGAGGTGAGAAAATAATGACTTTTATTTATTTCAGGCTTGGCATATGCATTACTGGTTGCAGTTCCTATTGGATATGGCCTCTACTCTGCATTTTTTCCCATCCTGACATACTTCTTCTTGGGAACATCAAGACACATCTCAGTTGGTAACTGTATAGTCCTTATTTTAAAATCAACCAAGTCTTCCACAGTGCTAATTTTTATTCCAAGGTACAGTGGAATAGCTAGCCACTGTGGTACCTGGTGCCCTCCTCCGTGTGATGCCCCCAGAAGTGACATCACCACTGGAAGTGACATCACACACACCCTGCACTTTTTTTAAATGGAGGGTTTTTTAAATGGAGCTGGAGACTGGAGGCAGTGGCAAAAAAGGTATGTGGCTGCTCGTCATTCCCTTCCTCTGCTGCCTCCTGGTTTCCCCCCCACCTCAGCCCCCCTCCTGGTTACCCCCAAGCCTCAGCCCCCACCGGTTGCCCCGCAGCCCCTTAACTCTAGATTAGTGTCTCTTTAAATCTTTAAAACCCAGCTGGGTTGGATTTTAAAGATATAAAGAGATGCTAATCTAGCACAGAACAGCTGATTGGCGCTATACAATTGTATAGCGCCCTGGGGCAGTCCGCCCCACCTCCTAGCTACACCACTGCTAAGGTATTATATTTTATGTGAGGCAGTCATTTTGGCGAATTCAATTTACTATAGTTGGATTCTGTGTTAGCATTTTCTAGCTAGGTTTGAACTCTGTTCTGTCCAGCTTCATATTTATCCATGTTTTTCCACAGATAACTGTTTTAACTAACTTGCAGATAACATTTCTCTTCACTGATGCTAGAACACAGCAATTAGTGACAGAAACTAGTTTCATGACATCTGGTCTTCTGTTAATTTATAGGCTCAGATAAGCAGCCCAATCCTATCCTTCTCCCCCACTGGCTGTTGCACCAGTGGGGGAGAAGGATAGGATTGGGCTGTTAATAGCAGGGTACTTCTCACTAACTTCATATGACACAGACTTTATAGGTAGGCCAGAAAATAATGCAGAGATACACAGTACAAACTCATAGTTTACGATAAGTATGGTAAGCTGGAGTGTGATTAATTTCTACTCTGGTAGCTGTCTTTTTAACTCCCCAATTGCTGTGTTTATCCTTGCTAGAGTTTAGTGTTGCATCTTTGGAGTGTTTGTATAATGTTCTATTATTGTTTTGTCGCTAACTGCTTCAAGCACATTATAATTAAGAAGCAATATATAACTTCTATATATATTCTCAACAGGGCCTTTTCCTGTAGTCAGTTTGATGGTGGGCTCAGTAGTCCTTAGCATGGCACCTGATGAAAAATTCCTCATGGCTGGTAATAACATAACAGGGCTAAACACAACATTGATAGACACTGAATCTAGAGATGCCCAGAGAGTGCTGATTGCCAGCACCGTCACCTTTTTGGTTGGCATTATCCAGGTAATATGACAAGACAAAACTGAGTCAAAATGTAGCTGCATTCATACTTTATTTATAACTGAGAAAAGATGGGCAAACAGCTTCGTTGTAATTATTGTTATGATTCTCCATGGTCAGAGCTTAAATGCATTTTAAATATAAAATCAGAACACAAATTTGCTTACATTCATGTTTCCAGTTTTGTAGAACGTGATAATACTTTTTCTGTACTTTTATGCTAGAGGATGAAAATGTTACATCTTCAGACTTCAGATAAGGCTTGTCACCTGCGATCAAGAGTTTAATTTCAAGGCTTTTAAGACTGCAATCCTATATGCATTTACATGGGAGTCCGTCCCATTGAACTCATTGAGGCTTACTTCTGAATATATATGCACAGGATTGCACTACATGTCATCTTGTGTTTTAATGTGATAATTTTAAGCGTTGGCAGATCTGTCCATAACATGGAAAAAGCTATTTTTAAAAACCAGAAGTGGGCAGGAGGTCACTCTGGAACTACCAGTAGTGATTTGAAGTCATTCCTGAACCTTCTGCACATACCACCCACACCCTTGCTTTGATAGTGGTTTGAATTGGGTACTCCAGTTTTCATGGCCGCAGGTTGGAGAGCATGAAGTGTTTAAGGGGTTTAAAGCCATGGTAAAGAAAAGGAAAAATAGCTCAATTCTCTCACAAAGCAGAGAGAACTAAACAAGTTTAAACACACACACACACACAATTTCTCCCAATGTTTCAGCAACCAAATACCCTAGTTTTCTTCTTCAAGGGTGGGCTATGGATCCACAAAATCAAGCCAAACCCAAGTGGTTTGAATGTTATTCTTGTGTCTTTCCCAAGAACCCAAGCTCAAGTGACAGCCAAACCTTGTATTGAGCAAAATGTTATTTTGTGTGTAAAAAGATCAAATGTGCTTCATTGTACAAGTCACTATTCTGTGACCAGCTTGCTTCCCAAACCACCATTTTGCATTGGTAGCTCCCAAAGCTCTTTTAAAAAGTAGCTCCTGAAAGCCTAAGGTCTTCCCACCCCTCTTCCATACAGATGTAAAGTTTCATTTAATGTGGAAGCATTTAAACTTGCACACACCTGCACAGTCAGGAAGAGCTTTACTATTTCATTCTGCTGACGCTTAAATTGGCCCTAAGAAACAAAAGGAAGGTCAAGAGGAGGAAGAATACTATTTGGGTGTGTGTGTGAGAGGGCTGTCTAAATGTTGAATTTAAAAAAAATCTGTAATGATTCAAAAATTGATTAGATTTGATTTGAACCTTGTAATGTGTCTTACTTGTTCACAAATTGATTTAATTCGGGTTTTTTCCAGTTAGTGTTTGGAGCTCTCCAAATTGGCTTCATTGTGAGGTACCTTGCTGATCCATTAGTTGGTGGCTTTACAACTGCAGCGGCTTTTCAAGTGTTCGTTTCACAACTGAAGATAGTCTTAAATGTCTCAACCAAAAACTATAATGGGGTCCTCTCCATAATCTATGTAAGTTTGTGGCATGGCCCATTATTCTTTTAGGCACCATTTTATCATGTACCACAACAATTTATATATATATATATATATATATATATATATATATATATATATATATATATATATATATATATATATATATATATATATATATATATATATATCTAGGTAACAGATTTTGGGAAGGACAAGTTTGATTGCTGTCTGGATTCCCTCTTTGTCTCCATGGCAAATCTTGTCAAAATGCTTGAGGCCCAATGATCTGAAGAGAGTCTGAATGATGTTCTGCTACATTTAATAAATATTATTGACAAACTAATCATATAAAAATTGGCTGCCATTACGGATCATAGCACACAGAAGTGAGAGGACATGCATCCTCCAAGCGGCTCATTGACAGCCACCTTTGATTGTGCTGATCTTCTGTTGGGGGAACTGGTGCTGTTATAGAGCTGACTGTGCTGACTCGTTTAGGCATCATTGTGTAAAGATTTAATTCCCTACTGTAGCAAGCAACTTTGTTGGGACCCAGGGAAAAAATACCAAATCAGGAGTGTATTTAAACAACATAAGTCAAAGGGTAGCATCCATATTTTTGCTTCCTCTGGAGCAAGGAGTTCTTGCACTGGTGAAAGGGAAACTGTGGATGCTACCAGATAATGTGAACAACTTGCAGCTTCCTTCAAGTCAGAAAAACTGTCTGGAAGAAAGTTGACTTACAGCCCAATCCTAACTAAATCTGCCCCGCCAATGCAGCCACGCCACCAGAGTGTGTGCTGCATCCTGCAGCAGTTGCAGTCCCAGAGGTCTCCTCTGGGTAATGAACATTTTTCCCTTGCCCAGGGGATCCAGGAAGGTGGGTGGACCCAGGAAGGTGGATCAAGGCTGAGAAGGGGGATCAGCAGTGCCAATGCAGCCGATACTGCCCCTTTCTCAGTCTCAATCCACCTTCCTCCCCATTCCCCTTCCTGCCCCATTCCCTCCCCCCGCCCCGTGCTGATTCACTGGTGCTGCGGAACATGGAAGAACCGTTGGCATGCTGCTGTGGCCGCTCGCTGCTTGCAGCAGCGGGTATTGTAATCATAAGACGTTATGTAATTAAAGCCAGAGCTAAACAAACAGACCTACAGTACCTCCTCTTTGGAGCAAGTGAGGTGAAGGATCACTGCTCCATCAGTACAACTCTAGAAAAGTGATGGTATTCATAGTTATACTTTTTAAACATTAGAGACAAATCCTTGGTGAGCATACTTCAGGTATCTGAACAGGAGTGTCAACATTTAAAAAAAAAATTAAATAAAACGTTATATCCTACCTTTTTGTAGACATTCAACAAAACTAACAATTTAATACCAGACTAACAGCACAATCCTATCTAACTTACACACCACCGGTGTAACCAGCAGGGGAGGGCAGGGCAGGAGGCTTTGGAGGGAAGGGGAGATTTAAATTCCCCTTTAATCCCCCTTTGAATCCCCTTTCCGTTCTGGGGCCTCCCGTTCTGGCTGCACCGCTGGTTACACCGGTGGTGTAAGTTGGATAGGATTGTGCTGTAAAGCAAATAACTCAGTTAAACAGTAATTACTTAAACAAAAAAAACCTGCACCAAAAACAGATCACAGAACAGGAACGGCACAAGCAGAACAAAAAAACAATCAACCATTGTAGCAGGTACATCATGAATCAAGTTATATATTTGGCGTGCATCTCAAAAGCATACAGACAATATTGAAAGGCCTTTGTTATTCTTTTTAGAATTCGAACCCTTACGTTCTCATTTACTAGGACATAATTCCCACTGCATTCAATGGGACTTTCAAGTTCTGTGAACAGAACTGTCAGATTAATTTCTGAGCTTGTCTATTTATTTATTTTATACATTTATTTACCACCCTTCCTCCAAAGAGCTCAGGTGGTCTACATCAGGGATGTGTGTGATGCTGGAGCAGCAGGTGAAGCCACCCTGCCCCCTCGTAGTTCAAAGAACTGCAACCTAACCGTGAGATTGTGTGTGCATTACCCGCTTGCAACTGAGTAAGCGGGTAGTGCGCGCAACCACACAGTTAGGCTGTGGCTCTTTTCTGTGAACTATGAGGGGGCAGGGTAGCCTCACCTGCTGCGCCCGCACTGCATATACATGGTATACATGGCTTCTCTGCAAGGCTGCATTATGCATTTGTTGAGTGTTTTTTTTGGGGGGGGGGTTTTCTTAAAAAACCAGTGCTTCAAATTGTAGTGCTCCTTTCAGGGAAATGAGTAAATTTCTGAAAGTGTAGCTGCAAGAGGTTAAAGGGGAGGCTCTTTGACTAATAATACAGAGAAAGAGAAGTCATACAGTGGACCCTTTCTATCTGCGGATTCGGGACCGCAGATTTTTCTCACCATGGATCCCGGACCCACGGGGGTCCACTTTAAAAATGCTGTTAAAAGAAAAAAAAGTTTAAAAAACATGGTTTTTTTAACCTTTTAGAAGCGAACCGCACCATTTTGAAGCCTCTGCAGGACTTCTGGAAGCTTAACGACCCACTTCCGGGTCGCACAAAGGCTCTTCCCCCTTCCCAGCCTTGCCCCAGGAGGCTCTTCCCCCCCCCCAAGCCTTGCCCCCGCTCACTCCACTGCCAGATGAAGGCCGCGCCACCAGACACAGGTACGTCCTGTGACAGGCGGTGGGAGGGTAGGCCGGGAGGGAGCGGGGATATCGACGGCATGCTCTGCTGGTATCCTAACCCCCGTCCCAGGTCTGGCCAACCTTACATGTCCTCCCCGAATTGGTGCCGGCTATTTTGTTGGTGCACATCCGAGGAGGCCCATTGGGCCTGCTGGTGCTCTCCCCGGGGGAAAGGGACAAACGTCCCTTTCCCCCGAAGTGTGCCCCAGCTCCACGGCGCTGGCCCGATCCTGGCACTGCACAGGATGTGGCACAGTGCAGTTTGTTTGTGCGCTGCGCCGGATCTTACACTGGATTGGGCTGCCCATCTAACATATGAATCACTATACCGCATTGGTTCTCGTCATATTTCTGTCTTTGTATTAGCTATGTTCACATCCTATTCTCATTCTGAATAGAAATATTTTGCGTTATGTTTTTTAGACACTTGTAGAAATATTTGAAAATATTGGAACCACCAACATTGCAGATTTTATTGCTGGCCTGCTCACCATTATTGTTTGTATGGCAGTCAAGGAAATAAATGATCGGTTCAGACACAAGATACCTATTCCTATTCCTATAGAAGTGATTGTGGTAAGTCAGCAGCTTTAAGAACCTGAGAGATGGGCTTGGGCAGGAGGACAAGATCATTTTCCTGTATTCAAACTGTTACTTCTTTTTATTCCAGACCATAGTTGCCACTGGCATTTCATATGGTGTTAATCTGGAGAAAAAATACAATGCAGGCATTGTTAAAACTATTCCTAGTGGGTGAGTGCAGATATTTTTATTAAAACCAATAAAAATCTTAATAATAAAAGAATGAAAGGAAAAAAGGATGATTGCAGCCACATTTTGAGTGTATATTAATACTTTAACTATTAGTGGCAATAGTAATGTCACTTAATACATAGCATCTTATCTGCATGGGTGTAGATGGTATAGGAAAATAAATACATTCAATAGTATAAACAGTAACGTGTGAAGATCAAGCAGCATCTATTTCTCTGTACCTATGTGCTGGAAAACTCCATTTGGCAGAACTGCACAATGAGTGTACATGCTGAAAACAGAATCATAGCAATTTTTGTATAAGTGGTAAGGCAGGTGAACATGTTTTATCCTACACATATATACACACAAGCAGCGGAGCTAGCCTCGCGGGGGGGGGGTGGCACCACATGACACCCCCATGATGTCACAAGCCCCACCCCTCGCTCGTGACGTTTTGAGCCCCGTTCCTCCAGGGGGGTTCCGGCGAAAAACCACCCCCTGGTGTTTTTTCACTGGAAAACAGCCATTAAGTGCCCGCCTGAGCTGGCGGGGGGAGCGCGAAAAGCGCCAAAACCGCCAGCAGCGGCTTGTGCACCCCCAGTGACGCCCGGAGGCAGTCCGCCCACACACACCCATTCTTACACCACTGCACACAAGCTTATCCAGCTTCGGAATGCCAGAGACAATGTGTGGAACATACTTCTCTGGCTCCACCCCCAACCAACCCAGGAACCAATTAGGTGCCAGCCCAGTCTCCTGCTTCATCCGTCAGCAGGTGGGTGACATAATGAAGAATCCCTTGATTTAAAGAAATGTACTCGTATTGTTTATTGTTATAGTTATAGTATTTATAGATAACACACACATATGTGAATAAATGTTATTCTTAAATATATTTAGATTTTTGCCTCCTGAACCTCCAGCTGTCAACATGTTTGGAGACATGATAGCATCTGCCTTTTCCATTGCTATTGTTGCTTATGCAATAGCTGTATCCGTAGGCAAAGTATATGCAACCAAATATGACTACGCTATTGATGGAAACCAGGTATGTGAAACCAAAGTGCTTTCTTAAAAATAATGAACTATAAGGTAAATGTTATTTACTTCTCTATGGAAAAAAACATACATTATATTGTTGTTCAGCTACACTTCTTATATCTGAAGTTGCATACTTGAAATATTGTGGGGAAAGACGTTCATGCAGTCATTTGTTTTAATAGAGAAAGGTCCCAATCCTATCCAACTTTCCAGTGCTGATGCAGCTGCAATGCAGCCCCAAGGTAAGGAAACAAACGTTCCCTTACCTTGAGGAGGTCTCTATGACTGCTCCTTCACCTCAGGATGCAGCGCCCACCCTGTTGGCATGGCTGCATCGGCACTGGAAAGTTGGATAGGATTGGGCCCTACAACTACAATCTTACACACGTATAACTAGAAGTAAATCCCATTGAACTCAATGAGGCTTAATTCTGAGCAGATATGCATAGGATTATACTGATGTAAATATTTCACAGAAACTCAGGGCAGAACTAGAACATGGTACTGGGGCTAGAAATGGCAACCCTTTGTCAAGTCTCCTCCATGCTTCATCATGTAGCTATGGAAATATGTGACATGGTACCATCAAGTAATGAGTTTTCCCACCCCCGCCTTATATCATTAACTGCACACATTTCCATAACTATATGCTACAGGGATGGGAAGGGGAACATGTTGCAGGCCAGAGGGGAGAGGCAGGCAAATACAGGTCACTGCTCATCATTTGTCACTCCCCCCAAGGCGATCTCCAAGGTAGCACTAAGAAGGGCCATGTTCCCCTTTGGGAAACCTCATGTTTTTCCCCACCCTGAGATCACATCAAAACCACATCAGATCTAATAGGTTACTGCCCCCAGAAACATGGGGTCAGGGTCATGTTACCACCTCTTTACCCAGCTGGGGGGTCTGCCAACCAACAGCCCTCACACAGAGTTACCTGAGGAGGAGGAAGGAGAGGAAGTGTCTTCAACGACCTCCTTGCATCACTTTTCTTCCTCTCTCTTCAAACATCCTCATACGATCATATGCACACTTAAGCCTTCTGGGTAGCATGCAAGGCTGAACAGGGTATCAGAGATGAGAGCCCAGTTGCTCTGTGGGTTAAAGCACTAGGCAGGTTGATTTTAATCAATCAAAGGAAACAATGTATTGGGGATTAAAATGGAACAAAGGAAAAGCAAACAAACAGGCAATCAAATTCAATACTTGAGATCAAAAGACCAAGTTCAAAAGAAAGTAAAAACAGATACTAAGACTTCCCTTAGGGCCCAATCCTATCCAACTTTCCAACGCTGATGCAGCCATGCCAACAGGGCATGCGCTGCATTCTGCGGTGGGAGGGGTCAGTCACGGAGGCCTCCTCAAGTTAAGCAAATGTTTGTTCCCTTACCTTGGGGCTACATTGCAGCTGCATCGGGGCTGGAAAGTTGGAAAGGATTGCGCCTTCAGTGAATCCACTTACAATTCAGCATCCTCCTGGCACCAGAGGGAAAGATCTTAGGAGTTGTCTCTTTTCTAGCAGAACAGCATTACGGCTTTCATCTTGGCTGGGCTGGTATCTTGCAAGGCACAATGCACACCTTGCATCTTACTCTCAACCCAGCAGTGCAGGACTCTTTTATCCATGGGACCCTACCCCCCCCCCCCCCGCTCTGATAGTTTGGTTTGAAATGTCCTGCTTTCAAGTAAGGTGAGTGAACTGGTCCAATAACTAGGTGTGAGCTAAATCCAGTGGGGAACCAGGAAGGTTTCGGTCAAGGCTATTGTTCTTTGGGGAGACCAAGCAGTCATGGGACACCAATTTACATTTGAAAGAGGAAAGCTATGTGTATTACTTAACCTAGAGCTGTTGTCAGAATGGAATGTGACACACTGCTTCCTAGGTTGCGTTGGTCTCAGTGTACACAGAGTGTTTTCCTTAGGGGGAAAAATGGAATTTTCTCAGGAGCTCATGCTAGCTCATGATACCCCTCAACCCGTCATTTGAAATTGCAACTTCAGTCAGCCACTGAGAGCGACTGAGAAGAGGGTGGGGGCAGTGACACTCCACCTCTTCTTTCAGTACCACTTCAGTGAGCAATCAGAACAGGATTGCTTGGCTCTGCCTTCTTCTTGCCTCCCCAACAGGTAGGCCAGGTGAGCAAGAAGGATGAGGAGGAGCCGCCCTACTATTCCTTCCTCTTACCTTTCCAGATACCCTCTTGCTTTATGCCAATCCTACTGAAACAAACTGGAGGGAGAATGCTGAGAGTCAGCATGCTCCACCATCCTGTTTGTTTTAACAGGCTGGTGGAGAACAAGGGGGAAGACATGATAGCAAGCAGATGGGCTGCCCAAAAGGTAAGAGGAGGGAGTGGCAGCAGGTTCCAGACTGTTTGCTGCATTCCTCTCCTTTCCTCTCTCCTTGCCTCTCTCCTTGCCTGTCTGGCTACCAAGCAGTTGGGCAGGTCAGGAGGAAGCCGCAGTGGCAAAATAGTGGTGGCAGAGTGAATTTGTTTTTAACAAGGAGGGGTGAACTTGGGAGTGATGGATCTCTGCTACCACTGAGACCACCCCTTGTTTCTTGTTATGTCTAGTCCCAGCCTCAGGTGTAAATAAAAAGAGAAATGATGAACACAATCCAGCCAATCAATGTTCAACTACTTTGGTCTGTCCTTATAATTAGCAACTACTTTGGTCTGCTGAAATTATGGCACACCATATTTGGGAAGCGTAATATGGTATTGCAACCCATCCTTGCTAATTGGGCAAAATGGAGACTGTGAACCCCTTTGGGACAGGAAACCATTTTCTCATTCCTTTGCTATGTAAACTGTTTTGTGAATTTTTTTGTTGATATTAATAAACAATTGAGACTGTGTTAGACTATGGAAGCTTTTCATCTGACCACATCCAGCTATTTAATGTGTGATGCTATTGTTGTTGTGGAGGTATAAGCTTCTCACCCATGGCATATCCACTCTCACGTTAATAGCATTGTATGAATAGAACTATTAGCATTTCTATGCCCAATAAAAAGTATTGAAGAGGGTATTGAAGTGGTTGAGTGATTGGTAATAAAAGAAAATTATTGCTTCTACTATTGTAGTAGACTGAATTATGGCACACATCCAACAACAGAAATTGCCAAGACGTGAAAGCTATACTAATAATCCTCTTAAGCAATTTAAGTGAATAACAGCAGGCTATGTGTATTTGAGGATAGACAAAGAAAGATGTTTAGAAGGGAGGAAAAGTTACTTTCCTTAATCCATGATAATCTTGATTTGAAACAGGAGACTAGTTGTAGCAGTCATATGAATTGCTGTGTTTTTCATTCTGATATGTTCCTGCTTATGAGTAACATCCAAGAGGCGTGCTGTAGACTAGAGTAACTATGAATGCTACCTTATGTGTTCTTTACTACTTAAGCTGCAATCCTATGTACACTTTCTGTTGAGCTCAGTGTGAGTTAATTCTAAGTAAACATTTAAGATTAGACTTCGTGTGAGTTCTGGTGAAGTAATATTTGTTTATGTAAAATATGTATACGGTATACCCTATCTTTCCCCTTCAAGTCATGAGGGACACAAGGCAGCTAACAATGTCATACAAATAGCATAAAATACAATAAACAGCTGTAACAGTAAAAATCAACAGTAAAACAATGTAAAAATAAAACAATAGTAAAACAATATACCGGTAACAGTAAAAAATCAACAAAGAAAACAAAACAATAACAGCAGCAGCCAACTAAGAAAAATACCAACCACATAAGCTAACAAAACATCAGAGCAGTGTGCCAAACATAAAAAAAACCCTTAGGTCCTAAAGGCTTACTGGTAAATAAAATAATAGCATATCAATACCTCTTGCTGTTGGTTTTGGAGAAAGAATTTTATATGGACTGATGACAGAATTAAATCAGATCAGGGATTTCTGAGACTGAACGTATTTTTTTCCCCATGAGGCTCTTTTGCATTTTGTAAATATGTATACAATAATCTTATAGAGCTGGTGAGATTATTCAGTATAGCTTGTTTGTCTGAGTAAACTGTCTTGGCATTTGGTTATGTCACTGCATCATCATAATTATGATGTTTTTACAAAAACAAATGAAGCACACGGTGTGCAACAATGGATAGATTTTACGGTACATAGTGATATTGTGACTTTTTGCTGTTTAGTAGTTGCTAGGAAAGAGTTAGGGCCCAATACTATCCTCCCCCCCCCCCACCGATGCAGCCATGCAGGCGCATGTTGCATTCAGCAATGGGGGATGACAACGACACGAGGGCAGGTAAGTATAAAACATTTATACTTATTGCCTGGTAAGCCTTGGGGTCGCTTATGGGTCTCTCCAGACATACGCCCCCACTTTTGGAGTTGTATGTCTGAAGAGAGGAACGGGAACGTCCCCTTCAGAACGGAGGGGATAGGATCCAGGGTATGCCATCTCCGCCGGATCCAGCCCTTCATGCCTCCTCCTCACCCACAGTTCCTTCCCCCTCTCTGCCCAGTTATGCCCCCAGTCTACCCACTCCCTCCTCCTCCCGGCCCCCACCCTGCCCCCACCACTGACCTACCGGGCCCGGATGCTGCAGCGGGGTCTGACTACAGAGCTGCGGTGCTGCCACCTCTTGCAGCAGCACACTAAAAATGGTTGTCGATGATACACCCAGTGCGCCATCAGTAACCATTTTACAATCTCAGAAGTCACTGCCACTGTCGTAACCCACTCCACCCAGCAGCCCAATCCTGCTGTTATTCTTTTTTTTCCTGGTAGACCTAGATTATTTTTTGAGCGTTATCTCTGCTGTTGATGTGCATGGGAATTTGCATAACATGGAGGCTATTTCTGCTGCTATGTTTAATACATAAAATTTAGAACTGGGACAAACATGGTACAGAAACAACTGAAACAATGTTAACTACAAACTAATTTTTTCTCAAAATTTTCCTCTTTTCTGTATAAATTCCCAATTTTTTCTTCTTTACAGTTATGTCTTTACAAACTCAATCCTATCCTCCCCCCCAATGCATCTGTGCCAAAAAGGCATGTACTGTATCCAGTGGGGGTGGGGTGGGTGAATTGAGAGGTTTCAGAGGGGTAAGGGGAATTATTTCAGTCTATATGTGACATCTTTCTCTCCAGGAAAACATTGTGCAGGAGCTTGTGCAAGTAGCTCTGTCCAGACCTAATCCTCAAAAGGATTTCATAATGCTACCCTATTCAGAAAATCTTTATTTAAACTCAAATGTACTACATGGATATTGTTCAAATACTGTACAACTTTCTCTGATTTGGCTTTTGTAGTTGCCTTCTCATTATAAGGAAATAATGTTTATTTATATTGTAAAGGTTCTTTTTAAAAACAAAAGACAATTTGTTTACACCAACATCTAATCTTCTAGGAGTTTATTGCCTTTGGGATCAGCAATATTTTTTCAGGAGCTTTCTCATGTTTTGTTGCGACTACTGCTCTATCTCGTACAGCAGTCCAGGAAAGCACTGGTGGAAAAACCCAGGTAATTATCATATAATTGATCTTAAAACATCATTGTAATTCTTATTTTGCTTAAGCATACAGTAACTCTCCTCTGCAATCTCCCTGCTTTTATGAGTGATGAGCCCAAAGCTCATGAATGTCCTTAATCTCAGTTTCTTACTTCTCTGGTGTAAAATGAATGAGATCATTTTGTTTGTTAAAGAGAAACTATCCTCACCTAAGTAGTATCACTCACCCTGCACACAACAGAATCACAATTATCTGACCCTTTACAACTCAATCCTAACCAACTTTCCAGTGCAGCCGCAATGCAGCCCCGAGGTAAGGGAACAAATGTTCCCTCACCTTGAAGAGGCCTTCATGACTGCCCCTGCACTGCAAAATGCAGTGTGCACCCTGTTGGCATGGCTATACTGGCACTGGAAAGTTGTTTAGGATTGCGCTGTTAGTTAGGAAAAAATAGGGTAACCTACTTGAATGCTTTTATTCCTGTTTGGTCTCCTTCCCCCAGTACTGCAGCTTTACATACTTACAACTGCAGTTACAATATACTTACAACTACAACATGTCTCACACCTCCAACACTCTGATGGGCAGCAACTGGCCTATCCAGGAGCCTCAGGCGGCATATTGGCAGGGATGGCATATTGGCAGGGAACATGCCCCCACCTGGCTCTTCTGCTACTTCACCTGCCTGGATCTGAAAACAAAGAGAGGAATGGAGTGGAGAGGATTCTTTAGATGCTCTTCTACCAGACTACTCTTCCCACCTCATAATTCCTCTTCTGCTCCAGTTCCCTCTTTGTTTTTTAAACCAGGAACCAGAAGGAGAGGAGGGGTGGTGGAGGTGGCAGGTTTCATGCTGTTGAGTCAAGTGGGTGGTGTTTGGTACAGTAAGTCACTGTGCAAGGGGAGTGTCATTTGGCATGCTTTCTCAGACACTGGGAGTCCTGCTGAAGAGCATCACTGCTACACTTTGATTGCTACACATGACTGCTACACTTTGATTTGCTGTTATTATTTCTTCAGGCTGTGGTAGCCTTTTGCCTACAGAAAACAGGTTGCCTAAAACATTCAAAATTTTGCTCACCATCACTTAACCCACATTGAAAGGGCTTGTGGGGGTGCACAAAGTATTACACTTGCTTGTTGGCAAATGAATCAGGTGGGCAGGAGGTCTGGCTCAGTTGGTAGAGTTGCCGCCTCGTAAGCCTGAAGATCGGTGAACGGCAGTTCAAGACACGCAGCTGAAAAAGGCTGTGAAAGCCTCTGTGAGGAGAGATAAAAAAGTTGCCAGCTGCGTCAGCCAAGTGTGAGGGGCGACGGCCAGTGAGAGGCCAGACTGCAAAGGATACCATCTGGAATGCAGTTGTTCATGAAAGATTGAACATTTATATATAATTGTAAAAAAAAAAAAACATTAGGGGGGTTGGGAAAGCCTGCCCATGTAAAGTCAGAGGAGAAAGCCAATGACTAAGAAAGGTGGTATATAAATATTGTATAATATTATTTGTCACAAGCTGTTAGCTGCCACAGGTGGAGAGAAAATGCAACCAACGCAAGTTGGGTTGAAACTTGCCCAAAAGATGCTGGAGCCTAAGGTGGAAAATCTAAATAGCACCCTCCCCCTCCCCACTAACTAATTTGAGACACAATCAAATGGGAAATTATCTTGAGCAAGCCACATTTTCATAAATGCGACCTGTTTATTATTCCTGTTGATTTCAAGATATCTTACAAAGGAAAACTGCCTGGTGGATTGTGCAACATGGGTCAGATCCGTCTCTCTTTTTTCACCTCCCTTAATGGCATTCAGAATCTGTCCCCTGATGTAGCTGCTCAGCTTGCCCCATGACAGGGCTGCCTCTGACAGAGCAGACATATTTATTGGCGAATATGTATTTGTATTAAAAAAATAAGTAGAGTCAGGTATCCACTTTTGGGGGTCATTTTGTCTCTACTGTATATTGACTTTCTGAGCACAGATTGAATTAGAAATCAATGGCCCAATACCATGGGCCTTTTACAACAGCATATCTTGTGCTATGCTTTTGTAAAAGGTCCAGCAATGGTATGAAGATTGTGTGGCTTCTGGGACATTTGGAGCTGCTGTCACAAAGTGGTGGCAGCTCCACACACCCACCACCATGGACCCCGGACCACATCAACCCAGGTGAGTCAGCATAGGGGGCATGTTATGGGCAGGGTGAGGGTAGGGGGAGTTTTGGGCAAAGAGGGGGAGGGCATGGGGTGGTTCAGGGGAGGGAGGATCCTATCCCTTCTTTCCCAGTCCATCTTGCCCCTTTCCTCTCCTTGGACCTATGCCAGCTACATAATTGACGAAGGTCCAAGGAGACCCACAGTCTACCAGGAGACCTATCCAGAGGTAAAAATGTGTTTTACTTACCTCTGGTTGGTATTCTGGTCACCCTCACACCACTGGTTGCAGCTCATGCTCCATCAGTACGGCTGTATCATAGTCAATGGTGGGGGATAGGATTAGGCTGTGAGGCAATCAACTGAGTGCTTAACTAAGGACATGGATACCAACTGAGTACACCTGTTACAGCCTTTCAAACCATAATTTGCAGGAACACCACCTACGAATCTGGGCTATTGGAGGAGTGCTCAGTCAACATTCCCATCGCCATATTCTGTCAAAACGACAAAGTCATGATGGCTAGGAAATTCATAAAAATTCAAATGTGAACATGCTTTATGTAATTGATATAGGCTTATGAAAACTAATATTTAACAAAAATTCTATTTTTCGGGTTATCACTATGCCATTTAGGTAAATCAGCTTGAACTGTAATAGTCTCTGTGTTTTAAAAGTCATGATACTAAAAACAAAACAAAAACAAAAACACCAAAACCTACTAGAGGCACTTGAAGTATATATTACACACAAAGATGCCTAGCATAGCAGAAAGCCCATTTTCTTGATTACGGTATCTAATGCCTAAAAACCATCTCTCCTTTTCAGATTGCTGGCATAATCTCAGCTGGAATTGTGTTGATTGCAATTGTTGCTCTGGGGAAACTGTTGGAACCTTTGCAAAAGGTATTTATTATTGTACTTTTTACTGTCACACTTAACATAAAACAGCTTCATCTACACCTCTACAGATTCAAGCAAAATGTTCATTCTGACCCTGATAAAAACAGAAAGCTCTTTCCTTTCCTCTTCTCTTTTGAACAACACCGTTAATTGTTCTTTCTGTCTTTGCAGTCTGTCTTAGCAGCTGTTGTCATTGCCAACTTGAAAGGGATGTTCATGCAAGTGGGTGATGTTCCTCGTTTGTGGAGGCAGAGCAAAGCAGATGCTGTAAGTCCTTTTTAATGTTTCATTCCTTAAACGTGTGTGGCTGGTCAATCGCATGTTGAATTAAATTCTGTCCTATGTAATTCTCTTCATATCATAAACGCAGAGCAGATTCTTAAGGCTATAGAATGTTGTTCTAAAGGGGCTTTTTGGGCAAGCTAGTCCTGATCTTCATGGTGGACTTCGGTTCAAAGCTTCCCTAAGTCCAGACTAGTGAAAAAGCTTTTGATTGCAGAACCACTGAGTTCATATACTGCTGGACTTCACCACGTTGTGATATGTATGTATTGCTGTATTTAAATATGTAATCTAAGTTATTGCTTATGCTAAAACAGAGGTCAGCAAACCATGGCACAAATACAAAACACAGACAAAATAAACTCAATACACATATCGCACTAATTGCTTGCAAGCACATGCAGACATGCATTCACGACCTTCATCCCAACCTTATGCAATCCTGCCTAAAATGGGATCCCACCCACTTCCTATACTTTTGTCTTGCCAAATTCCTTTTCTACTGGCATTTTTATGATCTGCTTTTATGAGCTGCTGCCAAGTGTGATGCAGGCCAATGCATACCCTCTAGGTTACACTCACGGGTGTCAAACAAGCTCTTTAACTGGGCCATGTGATAATCGGGCTCTCCCAGTGCTACCCTTTCAGCAGCGCTGCTGCTGTTGGGGCGTCACTTCACAGAGCATCTCTCAGCTGCTGAGCTGTGTGAAGCCTCACAGCAGAAGCAGCACTGCTGAAAGGGTGGTCTGCATGGTAGTTGGGCTATCCCATATCTTGAAAATATGATTGAGATTTGCATTTTTCCTCTTTTGTCATTTGCAGCAGACATATGGCAGACATGAGTTTGACGCCCCTGCTCTAGATCCTCTCTCTCTGAAGGGCCTTCTGAAGGTCCGATGCTTGAAAACGTAAAGTTTTACGTTTTTCGCACATGCGCAGTACGTTTTCTGAGGGCAAAGGGCTGCCCCTTTGCCCTCAGAAAAGTACTGCGCATGCGCGAAAACGTAACAATTACGTTTTCAAGCAGCGGGCCTTCAGAAGGCCCTGGAGCGTCGGCAGAGCCGGATGCTCCAAGGCTGGCTCCCGGGCCTCGGAGCCTCCGGACTCTGGAGGCTCCGAGGCCGGGGAGCCGGCCTCGGAGCGTCCGACCGTGACGCGCGTCACCCCTGGGCGGTCCGCCCCACCCGCCACGCTCCGTCGACACCTCTGTATGGGAGTGAAATGTAGGGTTCTCACTTTTTTTTTTTATTGGACCTGCTCCTGTGGCTTTAGCACCAGCACACAGAACCGGAGCAGATGAAGCCTTTCTGAGTATGGGGATAAGTGGTACTCCTGTTAAAACATAGTGGAGCAAGACTATTAAAAAAGGTAGGAACTACTACAAGGTGTGTCTGTCTACATGGCTTTGAGCAGCATGACAAATATGCCATTTGGTGTCACTGGAATTCCAGTAGCTTGTACCCAGGTGGTAGACCTATACAGTTGTGTCCCATCCCCCCCCCCACCAGCCACTGATATTTTTGCAGATTTATTTCATTCATTTATTTTTTAAATTTGTATCCCACCAAGATGGCTTCACAGAGCCTTCCAATAATTCTAGCTGTGTAGAAATAATTCAACTAGTTTGCAATAGCTAATGGTCCTGGTGGATGAGGTGCACAGCACACCTCCATGCACATCAAAAGCTACAGTGATTCAGTGTGGCCCAGATAAGTTGAGATGTGGATGTCTACTGTATATGCTCCATGCATTAATCTACCTTTCTGTACTGGGCCAAGTATGTGCATGCTTTCAAGTATTTTCTCAATAGCAGCAAAGACAAGACATTCATTTAATAATTAATACATAATTGAGACTCTCAGGTCATTGACAGAAATGATGTACAAGTACTGCACACAACAAACTTAACAGTGTACAGTGAGACTCCTTGGTTATTATGGCAGGTTTCTGATCAGTGAGACACTAACCCGGGATGTAAATGTACCACAAAGGTCAACATTCCTTGTGGACAATTAAAATTGTCCAATATTCTGGCCATTTCTAGAAGTAGCCTTCCAATAGTCTTACATAGGCGAAATTCTCACTGAAGTGATAATCATGTCTGCGCACTTACCACTTCAGAGTGCCGGTCGAAGCTCACATCATTGAATTCTCTTCTGCACAAAGAATTTTCCTTTCACATAGAAAATGAACATTTCAGGGAAGAGGCTAGACTGGAACCCTTTTCTCTGACAGGCTAGCTTTCTATGTGGAGGAATTTTATTTTTAATTTTTGCTCGTATGGAGGCAGTTTTGGTCATGTGCAAAACAGTAGGAAATGGTACTTGTCAGATATAGATTTATCCATTTCTGCAAGTGCTTGGCTATGTACTGCAATGCATATTAAGGGATTTAACCTTTTATTTCTTTTCCAGATGATCTGGGTTTTCACATGTATAGCATCCATCATTCTGGGACTTGATTTGGGATTGCTTGCTGGTCTGGTGTTTGCTCTGCTGACTGTTGTACTGAGAGTACAGTTGTAAGTATCATATTAGACAAAGCAGTAGTGCAGTTTTACTCTATGACAAGCTAAATAAATAAATAAGGAATAAAAGTTACACAGCGCAATCCACCGCAACTTTCGAACAACGGAATGTGTGCTCCGCCGATTGAAAGTGTCACAAATGTGTTGTAAAGCATGTTTACGACTACTAGGGACGCTGGCACAGAGGCCGGCAGCCCTCACTCTGGTGTCGGATCATCCCTGCGGCCACCGGAGACAGGTAAGGGGTGCACCGGCGGGGGTGGTCCGGGTTGCGAGGGAGGGTGGCTGTTGGCCGAGCCAGCCCGGGAGGGGCGGAGATGGCGGCTGCCATATCCCCGTCCTGTTACTGGGCTGGCTTGACCGTTACACGGCCTCCTCGGACTTACACCACCTCAGTAGCTGCCAGAAATCCGAGGAGGCCCATTGGGGCCTCCCCATGCTACACTGGGGAAAGGGGACAAACATCCCCTTCCCCCAAGGAGACCTCCGGGCCAATCATGATTGGCCCAGAATGGGGATAAGGTTCAGCGGGTGGCCCTAGGGCCGCCAGCGGATCTTTACACAGGATTGCGCTCACAAAATACTATTGTGCAAGCATGCAATACTTTGACAATTGCACTAGGTCTTTTAAAAAGGTTGTTGTAGTAGGGTGAAAGACAATCACATTGCGCCATATACCCCTGAAGTTACTTCTATGTAATCCATTATAAATGAATAGACAGTGTAGAAAATGTACATTTAGATATGAGAACGTGAGAAGGAGCAGACAAAATTGCCAACACACTTTAAATAGTTTGAACCAATAACACAATAAGCTATAATTTGAATTAAAGCTACAGTGCGAGCACAGCCATGGTTACAACTGAGGCAAATTACCTAAAAGTACTTTTAACAAAAGTATAAATGTGTCCGTTTAGTTGGCTAACAGCCCAATCCTAACCAATTTCCCGCACCAATGCAGCCGCAGACTGCAAACATTCCGGTACAAACATTCCGGTACCTTGAGGAGACTTTCATGACTGCCCCCCCCCTCCCCGATTGCAGCACGTGTCCTGCTGGCACAGATGCATCAACACTGGAAAGTTGGTTAGGATTAGGCTGTAAGAATATAAATACTATGAGTGTAGTAATTCTTAATCTATATTCTGGATTATATAAGTCATTAGTGGACTTTCCTGGACTGTCTCCTTTAGGCTGAGGGTGAGATGATGTGTGTTTAGTCTTCTCCAGAAAAATAATCTTGTTGCATGTAAAAATCTAGTGTGCCAGGGAGAAGGTTCGTCCCAACCCTTTTCCTATGCAGAGAGCGTTGGGGGTGGGTGGGTCAGCATTTGGTTTCAAATTCACTTTCAAATACTACTTTCAAATACTAGTTTCAAATACTTCAAGCCTCTACCTGAAGTGGAACAGTCCATTAAAAGTTTAACCACTTGATTCTGCTACGTGTATAAACTGGATAGAATTTGGCTCAAGAAATACACGGGTTCTCCTTCTCCTTTTGTGTATATAGTTTGGTTGATTTATGGTAACAGTTTTAATTGTGAAGGCTTTCAAGCATCCTTCCTCATGGCTGGCCATAAGGTTAGAGACAATGTGGTAGGCGAAATAGAACAGCCAAACCAGAATAGAGGTCCTTCATACGGTCAAGTTTCACTGTTCTACCAAATCAATCCTCTGCCAATTAGCACAAAAGGTTTCCATAATGTCCTATTCCTCCTGTGTAGATAATGGATTAAGGGCCCAATTCTATCCAGCTTTCCAGCACAGATGCAACCCTGCCAATGGGGCATGCACTGCATCTTGCGGGGTGTGTGGGTGGGGTGGGGAGTCAAGAAGTCCTCTTCAAGGTAAGGGAATGTTTGTCCCCTTACCTTAGGGCTGCATTGCAGCTGCATCAGTGTTGGAAAGTTGGTTAGGATTGGGCCCTGTGATTAATAGTTTATTTGCTTGCAAAAATACTGTTCTGTATTATGCATTCATTGGATATTTGGTTATGTACTTTGATCAATGTTTTCTTTTTGTCAGTCCTTCCTGGGGTAGCCTTGGCAATATTCCTGGCACAGACCTATATAAGAACATCAAAGAATACAAAAATGTAAGACTTTTCCAACAAGTTAATATTTCACAAAAAGGTTTAAGTGTTGCTTTAAGGTCTTTTTCAAGGTTGGTTGAAGAGCTACAAAACAAAATGATCTATAGACTTCTATTCATCAGCTACTCACAACGGGACAAACAACACACACTGACCAGGAGTTCATTGCAGCATGAAGCATGTCAGGTCACAAGTCATGTTGTGATGTGTAGCTTCTGATAGCAGACTCTGCCGTGAACTGGCTACAATGAATTAATTTCTATGCACATTTATTAAATAAATAAATGAACTCGGAGCAAATTACCCTTACATTAGTCTTGCCTTGATCTTGCAGAGACAAGGTGGCAAGTATTCAACAATTGCCCTTCCCTCAAAGCAACTACTTAACCCCAAAATTGCCATTGTAGCAAATGACAAGTTTGGGTTAAATTGTCATTTTGGGGAAATTTTTCATGGGGAAACAGCACAGCACTAGAGAGTTAAATACTCCTACCTTTGAGCTGTGGTTCTGATCTAATAGTGGCTGCTACTTAAGTACACAATGGCACATTTAACATCACATGTAGTTTGGCCTATAACAGAAGAGGAGAGATGCCTTGCTGAGAGATGCTTTGCTGAAGAAAGGGTGGCTTTGTTATGAGGTAGTGGTAGAGCCTGTTTTCTCCTAGAAATAAACAGCAAACACAAATCTCTCTAAACAAATGGGAGACGTATACTTTATTGTGGGGAGGGGGAGTTCATAACCTTTACATTTTTTAACGTAGGCTTTTGATTTAGAAAAATAAATAAATGGCAGCCACTGTTGCAGAAGAAGAGGTGGATTCATTTTCTTTTTTACCCCAAATTCTGTTTTGAATACCCTACAAAGAAGGTGCGGCTGGGAGGGAAAATGTCTGTATTCCTTGAGTTACATGGTTCCCTCATTTTAAAAAAATCGAATAATTGGTACAAGTGCCACTTTTGTAACACAGTATACTCCTATGTATGTATAGTAGTGATGGAGTGACTATAACTGCCCCTGAATGGCTTTCCCCCACCTCAGATCTTGGTCAGTTTTCAGAAAAAAAATTAACAACAATGTGCTTCAAGATAGGGAGAAGGTCCTATAACTGTAGTACTACAGGGGCTCACAAGGCCAGAGGGGAAGAATGAGCTGCCAAAGGAGTGGTTCATGTGAGAACTATTTGCAAGTAAGATGGGGCAGTTAAACAGTATTGGATATTTTAAAAAAGTGGAAAGGAACTGGTTTAGCAATGCAGCACATATACAATGCATGTTTATTTCCATTCAAAATTATTTTCACAGGTTTTTGAACCAGAAGGAGTGAAGATTCTCAAATTTTCAAGTCCTATTTTTTATGCTAACATTGATGGCTTGAGAAGCAGCCTCAAATCCACTGTGAGTAGTCTGAGTCTCTCAAATGCTTTTTATTTATATTGGCCACAATTCAAGACAAGAACACTCCCAGAGCAAATGATTTGAGGGGGACATGATGTAGTCGCCTTGCTGAAGCTAAGCTAAGCAGGTTTGGGGTCTGGGTCTGGCTGGTGTCTGGATCGGTGTCTGCATGTAAATTCTACATATGCTGCCTTAAGGTCTGTAGAACAAAGGTAGGACATAAATGTAACAAAATACAACATTAAGGGCCGAACATTCCAGCACCAGCTGTGCTAATGAGGCGTGAGCTGCATTCTGTGATGGAGAGACAGTCACGGAGGCCTCCTCAAAGTAAGGAAACATTTGTTCCCTTACCTTGTGTCTGCATTGCGGCTGCATAGGTGCTGGAAAGTTGGATACGATTGGTCCCTAATAGTGCAATCCTATGCTGAAGTTGCACCAATGTCACTGTTACATTGGTGCAACATCTGGCATATCCTAAACCCTTCCAGCACAAAGGAGGAGGGGGAAACTAGATAGGGGCTTTAATACTGGAGTTGGTGTGCTGTGATTGGCTGCCAAGTGTAGTCTACTCCTATGCTCCACCGTAGGAAAGTGGGCGAGAAGGAGGGGGTGGCAGGAGTTTAGGCTTTCTGGTGTTTTGCCCATCCCCATTGTTTGATATGGCATTCCTGTGCCAGCTCTGTCATCAGGGTGCCATTTTGCTATGGTGTGCCCATCATCTGAAGGGGTTTCAGGATATGGCAGACATCAACTTCTCCTCATCCTGCTCATCCTGCTTATCCTCTCCCATGTCTTCACCCTATTTGGGGGTTTACACCAGCTGCAGTTGCGCCAGCATCAACAGTACGTCGGAGCTGTATTGCAACAGTGTTTGTGGCACATCTGTTGGTGGAACTGCAGCTACAATGATGGGACTGTCATTATGCTGGCATCCAAGGGCATCTGTCATATCCTATACTGCTCACTCAGACTGGCATTTCAGAAATACTGTATAAGGTTGCACCCTAAGAGCACTGAAACCTATTGATTTCAATAGATTGTGTACCAGTGTCTTTATTCCCCTAGCATACCTCAAACAAACAATGAAATTTCTCTGTTAAATTCTGCTTTCTGCAGGTTGGTTTTGATGCCGTTCGAGTATATAACAAGAGGCTTAAAGCTCTGAGAAAGATACAAAAGCTCATCAAGAAGGGAAAATTGAAAGCAACAAAAGTAAAGTATCAACCTTCCTTTTCCACCTAGTAGTTTAAAGGGGTCCTTATCATGATCAGTAGACCTATAACTTAAGTGCTGGCTTTGTTTCAATATATATAATGAAATCTACATTTCTGTTTTATTTTAAATTGAAGAATAGCATGTAATATGTTACATGAAACTTTCTGATGAACTGTGCACTTCATACATCTGTGAATGATGCTGCTCTTAGGCCCAGACCAAACGTACAGCTATTCTGTGGGAAAACACATCCATGAGTCACATCTGTGAGTTTCAACCCATGTGGGATTTGCAACCACATGTTCACTGCAATCAAGGGCTTTCTTCATGGCAAAAGCCATGCTAGTCCCTCCAACTGCACTGCCAATCATCCTTCACCAGACTTCTTGTGTCTGCCTGTATCCCAGCAGCACTTGCCAGCCAAAAAGGGTGGGAGCTTTCCCTTTGAAGGTTTAACTTTCTGAGGGCAGTAAACATCCTGCTCTTGCCAATGATAGCAGGATTCACATGCTTTTTATTTTCTGTGCTTACTTCTGAGTAGCCATGTATAGGATTTGTGTTAAGAAGCCCCTTTCCCTGCCTCTAGAGGGAAAAAAGGCTGTATGATACCCTCTCTTGATCTATGAACTGGGTAGAAACTTGGGCTGGGAGGAGTGGTGGGGAAGCCTCCATCAGTTCCCTTCGAACAGAGGGAGAAAGAAGAGGTTGCAACACACGTGCAGATAGGGGGAAGAAGACAGCTAAGAGTGACTGGCGAAGGGGGCAGGAAAGTTGCTCAGAGGCGAAACTAGGGCGGAGCAAGCGGAGCACCGGCTCCGGGCGCCATCGCCCGAAGGGCGCCCCGCCCGCGAGTCCGAGTCGGACTGCTGTAAATTCGTGGGGGGGGGGTCAAATTTGCGGTGGGGGGGGCAAAAATTACGGGCGACCGCAGCCAATTTTCCCCATGAGAAAATGGCCCCCCACCCCAAAAAGGTTCACCACCCCTGCAATAGAGGCATCATTTATCAGTGATCTGTACTCAGTTCTGGCTGTTCCAAGTATTATTTCAGTGATCTGCACACAATACCTGGTTCAGCAGGCTCCTCAGAGGGAGAGAACAAAGGGAAGAGATAGAAGCCAGAGGAAGGGAGATAAGAGAACAAATGAAAGTGATAAGTGCCTGGCTACTTCTTTCAGCTGCACAGGTGTACGCCTGTTCAGTTTACAGGGAACAGTGTTGGGAAAGCTGTAGTGAAGAGGAGAGCTCTGCCAGGAGCCAGTCTAGGGCTCCTCTGTTCCATCACCTCCAAGGACTCAAAGCTCACAAATATCAAAAACTATGTGAGTTTTGCAAACATAAGTTCAAAACCCCACATGGAAGTCTCCAAACTCATGGATTCCGAGGTGATAAAGTAGGGAAAAGGTACTTTGGTATTCTGTGGCAAAACTCACAGATGTCTCACAGATTAGGAAACTCACATGGGTTTTGCATCCAAACATGCTGTATGAGAAGTGCTAATTTCCACATGGGTTTGTGCACGTTTAGTCTTGGGAGGAAAGGTGGCTTGTGATACAGTGGCAAGGGAAATGATCATTAACTCTAACTGGGCAAAGATACAACTTTTAAAGTGGTAGCTTTTGTGCCTTTAGCAGGGGAACAGAACTGCCCCTTTTCATACCAGGATAGCATTCCAGTGGCTGTTTAGGTAATGGTGTCTCCCTTGTGTGTTTTATAAGAGGATTACAGCCCAACCCTATCCCCGGCCACACTATAGCATGCAACCACACCATGGAGGTTCCCTACCATGCATGCTGCATGATATAGTGGGGGGAGGGGAGGAACTTGAAGACACACTGGAGGTAAGTAAAACACTTTTTAACTTACCTCCATGTAAGCCTACAGGCTGCCTATTGGTCTACGTGACCTACACCAGCTATATAGCTGGCGTAAGTCCAAGGAGAAAAAAAGGGGAGGGACTGGTTGAAGGGGATGTGATTCTGGCGCATGCCAGTGCAGCTGGAATCCACTCCCTCCCCTGATCAGCCCCCTGCCCCTTCCCCCGATCTGCCCTGAAACTTCCCTGCCATTCCTCTCCCCCCCACAGCATCCCCCCATGGCCAACATACCTTGAGCGGTGGGTCCTCCCCTGGAGCCACTGCTGTGTGCGCTGTGCAGCTCGCTATTTACTGCAGCAGTGACCTGGGTTTCACACTGCCATAAAGTGCCCTGTTCTGCTGGAATGGATGTTCCGGCAGTGCCAGGCGTCCAAAGGATTTGACTGTTAGCCACTTTGAACTTCTTATTCCTTTGCTATGTAATCCACTTTGAAAACCTTTGAGACAAAAAGTGGTACGGGTTGGTTACCCCTTATCCGGACATCTGAAATTCAGACTATTCCGAAATCCAGACATTTTGGGGGCTATGACTTTTTAAAAAATACTTCTTCCAGCACCTGGCTGGCATAGCGCAAGGCATGCTGGGGAACAACATTATTAAAAATATTGTATAAAATTACCTTCAGGTTATGTGTATAAGGTGTATATGAGACATAAATGAATTTCATGTTTAGCCTTGGGTCCCAACCCCAAGATATCTCATTATATTTATGCAAATATTCCAAAATCCAGACAACTTCCCATCCCAAGCAGTCCGGATAAGGCATACTCAACATGTATATCAATATCTTAACTAATAATAGCTTTCAAGTTCCTGGCTCAAGAAAATTTGGACAACTTAGCGATTACTACCCGATTAGAGACTTTGCTCATCTACCTGAGCCTCATATATAGTAGAAACTAGAATATCGTGTACTGTAGAATGAACTTGCCTTCCTGAGAATCTCTTCTTTTTCTGCAAATAACTATCTTTTTTTGTTTTCCCTAATGGTGTGAAGTACAGTCAACTGGTAGATCTTGTGTGTGTGTGTGAGAGAGAGAGAGAGAGAGAGAGAATTAGAAATATAATAACAGTGGCCTCACTCTTATTCCCATCCAGGTTGGTGAATGCATAGTCATTTCATATGTACAAAAAAGATGAAAGTTACTTTCTCCATTAATTTATGAAAATATTATATTATGGTGAATTCACAGTTCCATGCCTTTGTTAATAAGTGTTTTGCTCAATATATGTATATGTTCTGATTAGAATGGCATCATCAGTGAATCTGGTACTACTAATGAAGCTTTTGAACCTGATGAAGATTTGGAAGATTCTGCAGATTTTGACATTCCCACTAAAGAAGTAGAAATCCAGGTGGACTGGAATTCAGAACTCCCTGTCAAAGTCAATGTCCCCAAAGTGCCTCTCCATAGTCTCATTTTCGACTTTGGAGCTGTATCCTTCATGGATGTAGTAGCAGTGAGAGCAATGAGAATGGTGAGCATTGTTTTTGTTTTTTTAACCTCTGAATAAAAAGAAATGTCTGCATTAGCATTTATGGAATTGCCAAATCATTCCGTAATTCATGCATGTGAAGGTGAAAGGCATATATGAGCTGTAATTGCTATGTATTTCCTTTTATATATACTCTGAAGTGCAAAAGATTGTGCCATTTGCATTACTGACCGAGAATTCAGAAAAACCTTACCACATTTCAGCCCAGAATTAACTTATTAAATTCCATGCAATTTAATAGGTTAATTCTGGGCTGAAATGTGGTAAGGTTTTTCCGAATTATTCAGTATGTACTTATCTGTCACACTTGCTGACAAGTATAAATTGATTCAATTAAGAACGGCAGAGTTTCTATCATAGATAAAACTGGTATTAAACTAAACAAGTGAAATCGGTATATTTCTTTTCACTATTAAACTTCAAAATATTAACAGAATTGTCCTGCAGCAATACAGCAATGTGCAAGTAGTTACTTGAATAAATAATTCAAATAATTTGTTTCTAAAAAAACAGGCTGTCTAGATGTCCTTGGGCATAAACTTAAGCTAAACTCAATCTTTCTCTTTTCAGGTTGTCAAAGAGTTTGAGAGGATTGATGTGAGAGTATACGTCGCATCGCATCTAGGTAAAAACAGAAATCTACCCGTCATTGCTAATGGACAGCATGCATGGTAGGGAACTAAGTTACAGGAGAGGCCATACCTCAGAGATAGAGTCCACGTTTTACATGCACAATTCCTGGCATAGCACCTCCTTGGTATCTCCAGTTAAAAAAGAACTCAGATACTAGCAGCCCAATCCTATCTCCCACCACCAGTGCTGGTGCAAAAAGGCGTGGTGGGGGTGGTGACCTGAAGGCTGAAAGTTATTCATTATTGGACTTTTTTTCTTTTTGGCAAAGTGAGCATATAATTTTGCTGAAAACACACAAATAGAAACTAGAGAAAAAGTAATGTTTAATCGTTTTGTATGCACATTGATACTTTAGTAAACCCAATTTGACATTTTTTAAAATCTTTCTTTATTGTATTACAATCATTTTTTCTCTTCAGATCACATTATAAAAACGCTGGAACACTGTGCCTTCTTTGACGATGACATCCGAAAAGAGATGTTTTTCCTGACTGTCCATGATGCCGTACTCCATATACAGAGCCAAATCATACGCAGAGATATCCAGGATCCCATATTTGAAAAGGTAAATATCATAGACCAAACATTTATTTATTTAAATATGTATAGACTGCCTTCATAAACATATAAATAAAAACACACCATTACATAAATGCAGTAGATAGAATTCCATTACAGCACAGTTTTTACTTCACTAATGTACATATACTGCAAATAAATCTCTCTTTATAGGAAAGACCAAAACCCACAAGGAGCTAGATAGATTTACTGTCTAACAAATCATATTATGTATTTGTTGTGTTTATTTACTGTTGGACTTATTTATTTATTTATTTATTTATTTATTGTTGTAGTCCAGTGCAATCTCATGGCCCATGGGGGAGGGAAATAACCCTTACACCCTGTCTGGGGCCGACTTAAGTCCCTTTGTAGTTCCCTGAAGGCTGCAGAAGGCTGGTGAAAATGAAGAAACACAGGAACTTGCAATTGGATACAAACAGGTCTTAGAATTAGACAGAAGACAGATCCTAGAATTAGCTAAACAAAAACAGTTCTCAGTGTTAGAGAAAAAACAGGCCTTGCAGGCTGACCCTGTGTCAGAACAAACAGCCCAAGGCAGCTTGGTACTGTGTCTTCAGTAACCCTGGTTACAGGTGCTAATCTGCTTTTCTGATTGGAGGAATCGAGACCACCTGAGTCTCCCTACCTGGCAGATGTGCTTGAGTGCCCAATGGACTGGCACACGTCATTCTCAGCAGGTGGGCTGCTTAGGACCTATTGTTCTGGACCTTTGGTGCCAGACAATCAAGACCGGCCCATCCATGAGGCTTGGTGAAGTGCTGCTCCAAACAGTAGAATGGGAGAGGCAGTGAACTGGCAGGGGTTGCCCCACAGTCTCCTACTGCCTGCACAGCCATGCCACCCTGCTACTGCCTCATTCACCTCTTGCTAGCTCTCCTTGGAGAGAAGAGTGGCTCACCTTCTACTTCAGTGTTGGTGCTAAAGATCACGATGACAGAGCAGGAGGAGGAGGAGGCAGTCACTGCAACAATCCTGTTCCCAACATATAACGTTGGAGCTAGAGAACTGTGACCACTTGCAGACCAGGACTATCCTGCCCTCTTCCCCATGCTGTAGCCCTCATGAGTCATGACCCTCTAAAAAGTCAGTCCTGAACGCCAGGGGACCCTCAGGAATAGTGCGAGAAACGTAGGGGGTTGCCAATTGAGGGAGGAGTCAGTGGAAATCTCTCCCACCTGCATGAGTGGAAGTGCTGTTCTGTTCATGCAATACTCCTCTGGATCCAACCTATAATGGAGAAAGTTAATTCATGCTATAGGTTCTCTATGGTTATGGTTAAACACTTAAGTTCCACAGGTTTCAGTGGGATAGTTTCAGCATATGCTTAACATATATACCAGTAGATCATGTCCTGTAGTCTTCTTGGGCCTTTGAAAGAAAGCAAGGATGCCTTCATTCTGCCACAGCCCCATTTTAGCAGGGCATATGTGGCAAAACACTTTGTCCAGTGGCTTCTAATCCTTCCCTTAAATACTATATGTAGCTGTGTTTAAATATCTTTTCCTTATTGAGGTTTTCAGTCTAACAGCGCAATCCGACTTAACTTTTGTGCCGGTTTAACCAGCGGTGCAGCAAGAACGGGAGGTCCCAGAATGGAAAGGGGATTCAAATTGCCTCCAAAAGAGGAATTCAAAGGGGATTTGAATCCCTTTTCCGTTCTGGGGCCTCCCGTTCTCGCTGCACCGCTGGTTAAACTGGCAAAAAAGTTAAGTCGGATTGCGCTGTAAGTATACTAATAGTGTACCCAAAAGTACACTAATAGTTAGTAGAGAAGTCTGAATGTGTCAATTCCTGCTTGTTATACCGTGTTTCCGCAAAAATAAGACATTGTCTTATATTATTTTTGGCTCCAAAAATGCAGTAGGTCTTATTTTCAGGGAGGTCTTATTTTCCCAACCTGTGGCGCGATCCCCCCGTCACTTACTTTGACCAATTAAAGCTTCATTCTTTCCCGAGGGTGCAAGGCTCTGCAAGGCCTGCACTTGAGACCTCCACCATAGAGACGACATGCTAGAGAGGCCAGTAAGGCCTGCAAGGAGTCTGCAACCTTGCAGAGTCTCTTTAGCACGTCGTCTCCGTGGTGGAGGACTCAAGTGCAGGCCTTCCAGGTCTTGCAGAGCCTTGCACCCTTGGGAAAGAATGAAGCTTAAATCGGTCAAAGTAAGTGCCGGGGGGGTCACGGGGGGTGCCAGGGAGTTGCGTTCATCTGGCTGATGATCCTAGCTAGGTCTTATTTTCAGGGGAGGTCTTATATTAATGAGTGCCAGCAAAATTCACGCAAAAATGATGGTAGGTCTTACTTTCGGGGGAGTTTGCACCAGGTACCACCCCTTCCCACTTCTGACAACCTCTGACCCTCTCTCTGATCACACACACACCCCTGCTCCTTTCTACCCACCCCGCCGACTTACCAACATCAGCAGGGATTCTCTTCGCCGTTGTCGCGTGTGGGGTCCTCCCTATCATCGATGGTGGTGGCCCGGAAGCACGCAACTCTGTGCACTTCTGGAACAGCATTTATGATGCCATAAAGCATGTTCTGCCAACAGAATACTTGTTCCAGCGGCATTCGCACTGGATAATATTGGGCCGCTAGTCTTCATTTATATAATAGTGCTAACAGAGATAAACACTAATTTTGAAGAAAAATACCATTATATTCTCCAAGCATCAGTTGTTTTGTTGGGGTTAAAACTGAGTACCTTTTAACAATAAAAGCAGTAAACTACCTTTTAAACATTAAAAGCAGTAAGCTATCTTTTTAATTTAAAAAAAAACAAATAAAATCTGAATGTGTATCTGGGCCTTATATTTAGTTAGTTAAAGCACAGTACACTACATTATGGTATACTTCCTATGTACACATTTATAACCTCTCTCAACATTTTGGTCCAGATTTCACTGATGCAGGAGTCGAAAGAGCCAATAGAATTCACAGAAACAAACCAGAATGAAGAGCTTGATGTTCAGGAAGAGGTATGGTTTTATTTAGTACAGAGCAGCTGCATTTTTATCCTTTTCACATAAAATAGAGACATAATGCACAGGATGTCTTTAGCAAACAATTAGTTGACCTCAGACCATTTTACAGACTGTTTCAAATTTTTTTCCATTGGAGGTTTATTATCAATGTGCTATAGTTGCTCATTTTCATTAGGTTCTGCATTTAATCCAAATCTTGTCAGTTATCTAGACTTTCTATTTACATTTTTAGATGCTAATGTACCAAGAGTAAACTTGCTTATTGCTTGTACACGACCTTGTGTTCACAGTGATGCTCTCCACTTCTGAGCCTTAATTCTGCACTAAAGCTTTCAACTTGGTAGGGAAAATTACTCTGGCCTTATGGTCAGTGGCACTGTGGCAGAGCTGGGGTCGATGGTGCCTGGTGCGCAGGCGTGGAACATAGCAACCTGGAAGTGGGTTGGTGGTGACGTGATGACATCGTCATATCATCATGTCACTGCCACTTGTTGCGATTTGAAGCCGAATACCGCAAGGGCGGGTGGAAGGATCCTTTCAGCGTCAAGCACAGAGCTCCGCTTCTCCCTTGGGTGGCCATGGTGTACTCCCTTGCAACGTTGCACCCAGTGTGACCAGTCACACACCCCAGCAATGTTACTGCTTATGGTAGCTCTAAAATAGCTTTTTCTTGTCAGAGGTCATGATCTTCCAGGAATGTCTATGCATCTTTTAGTCACTTCAATGAAACTGCTCATGAAAAAATTTCTAGAGGTGGTGCCTACAGTCTAGAAGGTGCTCAGGGCTTTCTACATCACAGCTTTACAGCCCAATCCTACCTGGGTTGGGCAATGGCGGTGCACCTCTTCCGCTGGCACTGACTGCCGTAAAGCAGTCGGTGCCAGTCATAAAAGGCAGTCCAGCAGTGCGCTTAGTATCACACTGCTGGGACATTGGCTGGAAGGCCAGTGCCTTCCTACTGGTGCCAGTGGATCTGGAGCCGCCTGCTGCCAAAGGTAAGGTGGTGGGGGAGGTGGTGGTGGGAGGGTGGAACGGGGGTGGAGGGCGAAATAATGTGGTGATGGGGCGGGCAGAACGGGGCGGGGGATGGGTGGAATGGGTCTGAGAAGGGGGCAGGTTTGGCGACAGCAGTGGCCTCCGAATCCTAGCCCCCTTCCTGGACCCATGGCACGGGTCCATGCAGACCTGCACCAGCTATTTAGCTAGCGCAGGTCTACGTACACCCACCCACGACTGCGCCATGGAGGCCTACCCTAGGATAAAGGAACGATTGTTCCCTTACCCAGAGGAGACCTCTGCAACTGTCCCTTCCACAAGATGCAGCTGTAGCCATTTTGGCACTGCTGCATCGGTGGGCGGAGGGTGGGGGGAAGAATAGGATCGGGCTCTTAAACTGGTTTAAACCTATCCAACTTTCTAGCGCTGATGCAGCTATGCCAACCGGGTGTGCGCTGCATCCTGCGGTGGGGCTGCATTGGCGCTGGAAAGTTGGATAGGATTGAGCCCTCAGTCTCCCTGACTAAGCAAATATATAATTGCAAGAGTTTTGAAAAGCAGATTACTTCAGAAATTTCTTTTTCTCATTACCTTTTAAAACTTTTCTTACCAGGCTATGCGGAGTCTTGCTTCATAAAGGAAGACTATTGGATTCATCGTATCCATGAACTCTATAGCAAACATGCACCAATATTTCAAGATGTTTCTACTGGGACAATTTCCTCTGCACTGGGAGAAACATTTATCTTGTACTACATGTGTCTCAGGCACACCTATTTTATTTATTTGACACTATCCTTGATTAATATTAATTAGTAAAGTTGCTCAAAATCAGATTAATGGGGAAATGAATGGCAGGCCATCATAACTATAGGCATTAGCATCTGGGTATGTACACATGTAAAAGTTCCCTCATTTGTCATTTCTATCTACAAAAGTACAAAAAAGGCAGAGCTATTTTGTTGGTATAAATTGGGAAGATGCTTAAAGCTCTGTTTATATAATACCAAGCAGAAAGCAATCTCCCTCTCCCCAAGAAAACAATCTCCCCCAAGCAGAAAGCAATCTCCCCTCAAGGTGTTATGCCACAAAGCCACACTATTTATTAAAATAAGTAACACAGTAGCAAACAATATGAATCTCAGTTCTGATGTGCAAAAGAAACTGTGCTTTGTAAGTTTTAAGACTTCAGGTTGCTAACATTAGGCATGGGACACAGTCCACACATCGCTTACTCCAGTGCTAATGAACTGAAGTCTATAAGAATTATTTCAGAGTAAGAAAGAATAATAGTCTCAAATTATGTTCAAATTCCTGATTTTCCTGCAAGGTTTAAATCAATGGTGGCCAACCTGTGGGTGCCATAAATCCAAAGTATGAGCAAGTGCCACTCTAATGTGCACTACAGTATATAAAGTTGGCTTGAAACTCAACATTAATAAAACTAAGATCATGGCATCTGGGCCCATCAATTCCTGGCAAATAGAAGGGGCAGAAATGGAAGCAGTAACAGATTTTACTTTTTTGGGTTCCAAGGTCACTGCAGACGGAGACAGCAGCCATGAAATTAAAAGACGCTTACTCCTTGGAAGGAAAGCTATGGCAAATTTAGATAACATAATAAAAAGCAGAGATATCACCATGCCAACAAAAGTTCGTATAGTCAGGGCGATGGTGTTCCCAGTAGCAATATATGGTTGCGAGAGTTGGACCATAAGGAAGGCTGAGCGCCGAAGAATAGATGCTTTTGAACTGTGGTGCTGGAGAAGACTCTTGAGAGTCCCTTGAACTACTAGGAGATCAAATCAGTCAATCCTAAATGAAATCAAACCTGACTGTTCCCTGGAAGGACAGGTACTAAGGCTGAAACTCAAATATTTTGGCCACCTAATGCGAAGAGAGGACTCTGATGCTGGGAAAGATTGAAGGCAAAAGGAGAAGGGGAAGGCAAAGGATGAGATGGTTAGACAGCATCACCGATGCAACAAACATGAAAATGAGCGAACTCAGGAAGATAGTGGAGGATAGGAAGGCTTGGCGGGATATGGTTCATGGGATCACGAAGGGTCGGACACGACTTAACGACTGAACAACAGTATATATGCATAACTCCCCAATCTTTATGTCTTGTTATGGGGTGGTCTGACAAGAGTGTAAGTCTGTCTCTATGCCATCAGCAGGCTCAAGGCCTTCCTTCTCTTGCCTAGGTATGCCACAAAAAACCAAACAAACTTCTGATGCTTATGGGCACTTGTGGAATCCATGGTGCAGCTTGGCTAGGTTACCCATGGCTTAAACCTTATTCATTAGCATTGTCTCTTACAACCATTAATTAAGTACAAACGGCAGATATTCAGATAAACAACAAATACTTGTTCATTGTGCTAGTTTGAAAATTGCTGCTGATGTATCTGGAAGGAACAACTACTGTACTTCGGAACTCTGAAACTGAATCCTAAATCTGCTGCATTAGCAAATAAGTGATTAATGCTGCAATCCTGTACACACTTACTTTAGAGTGAGTCCCATTGAAATAAGTGGAACTTACTTCTGAGTAGACATGCATAGGATCATAATGTAAGGAGTGGTCTGTTGTACTGGGCGTCATCATAACCAGGATGTTGTATTAGTGCTGAAGTCAGGTATGTTAATTAAAAGATTAGGATTAGACGTTTATTTGGTGGTACAATTCAACTCATAATAATTGCTAGCTAAAAAAAAGAACAACTAATTACCAATGCTTGTGTAACTGATTAAAATGTCAGTCTTACCACACTACTAGTGCCTTATTAAATGAACTGTCTCTTCCAAATTAATGGGTTTGCTGATGAACCCCTATTAACAGAATGAATGAATCCAAAGAGAATGAATTGAAATAGCTCTTAGTACATTTTCCTCAACAGCTATGTAATATCATCATTGGTTTTATATTGCAACCCTCTGTATTAAAGAAATATTAAAACTTTGCAATGATGTATACATTATATTTTTGAACTTCTCTTTGCTAAGCACAAGCTTCTCATCACAAGTATATTTGGAATGGAAGGCGAATACGTATCTGTTACATGCATTGGCATGCATGTGACCATGGACATGTACATCCATCCCAAGCCATCCATTTCTTCACCTGCCGTTGTCATTCTGTTTGCCTGTGTACAGCAGCATTCAATATTAACTTCCACATGCAAAAGGCAATTTTCTGGAGCTGCCCCCTTTCTCCATGCACCCATATGAAAAATCTTTTTACATGTATCCAATGCCATCACTAAGCACAATCATTATAGGTCCCGATTATTTATTCTAATAATTTCAATCAACCATATCCCCCCCCCCCCGTTTAGGATTCACATGCCAGATACAATATGTGGGTTTAGGTCACATTCTAATAGTTATGGCTTGGGCAATAAAAAGAGAAAAAAATACAATACAAAAATATACTGTTGAAACAACTGCTTGAAACATGGCATACACCAGCCAATAAAAGTTATAGTACAGTGCTAAATCATTCACATGAACAAATTTTTCACTCAAATCTACAATCATCTATACAAAAACATTTTTTTTCACTTTCTGCAGTAAAATTCAGCTTGTTATTTAAAAGAATTCCACAATTACATTGTTTGGAACCATGTAGAAAAAGAAACCTTTCTTGAGTGGAAATTAGTAATAAAATTACTTATTGTTGGTGTTATATAAGGGATGGTATTTAGTTATTTGTCTTATAACTATGCTAAGAATCATAGAAAATTTATCCTCTTATGAAATAATGATTAGCTTTATTTTAAAGAAACTATTTTTGCTACAGATTTTGTAAATAATATTGGATGCATCTATGTATTTTATGTTGGATTTTAAACTTAAAATTGTTGATCAAAGTGAAAGGATTTTTTGAAAACATGTTTTGAAAACAAATCTTCAATGAAATAAATATATTCTCACATTTTCTTCATAGTCTCATTTTTCTGACCCTTGGAGATAGGTATTTGTGACATTTTGTCAAAACATGATTCTTGTACAAGGTAACAAAAAACCCAAACTCCCCACCATGGGGGAAAAGTGTATACCTGACAAAGTAATACAAATATACACATAGTATCTTCAAATAAAAATATTCCAGGGTGGTGATAATGAAGTTATCCCTTAAGCTCCCAGGTTTTTTTGTTCTGCTTGTTGAAGACATGTACTGTATTTATTTATATAAGAATTTATATCCCACTTTTCCATCTCAAAACATGCTCAAGACAGCAAACAATATTTAAAAACAAGGTAAAAGTATATTTTGTCAATGTACTGTATTTCAGGAGTGCACACTGTAATGTTTGCTTAGCAGGTTACACAAACCAAAAACCTCACTGGCCTTTTTTGGCTATTTCCCAATTCATGCCACATGTCTCAGTATTGATTAAATCAAGCATTGATTAAATCAAGCAATTAAGGGCACCATTTCACATTTCCAAAGGGAGGGGAAACCATTCAGCTAAATGCCAGAAATGTTTACTTATTCTGAAGGGTTATTTAGCCTGTTATTTGACTGAATGATCCTCAGATATGTGCTACTGATGCACAATCTTGTGTAGTTTGAAAACACACATGAGTAAGAATTGGGAGTGGTAGCGTGATGGGACATGACAGCCAGTCTAGCAGGACAGAAGGCTGCAGGAATAAAGGTGCAAACATGCAGCCCTTCTTGGGGGACCAGTTATATAAGTGCTTTTATGCAAATGCCCGAAGTCTACGGGCAAAGATGGGAGAACTGGAATGTTTGGTGGCTAGGGAAAACATTGACATAGTAGGTATAACAGAAACCTGGTGGAATGCGGAGAAGCAGTGGGATACTGTAGTGGAAATCGCGGAAGATGGGCGAGGAGTTAGTGGTGTTAGCAGTGGTCCCCTGTTTTGACAGGTCCGGGAAGGAAGGGGTTAAAGGATTGCCTGTTTGACAGGACTGGGACACAAAGGGTTACCACCCAGGACTGCGTGGGTGGAAGCACACCTGCAAGTAATTGGGCGTGGCCCACAGGTGTTGCTGTTAATTGGGATAAAGCTGGGACTTTGAATGCAGTGGGTGTGGCTCGCAGCTGCACTCAATTAGCATTGATTGGAACTCTCACAGCTGTGGGCAATAATGAGGGCAGTGATTGGAAGCCCACAGCTGTAGCCAGTAAAGAGTTGATAGGGACTAACAGTATAAAAGCAGCAGCAGTAGGAGCAGGAAGGAGCCTCGCCAGCTCGCCACGGGGACATGCTGCCAGACTGCCGAGCGACGACGACGACGACGACTCTGCTCCAGACAGGGATACTCTGCCGGACTGACTGCTCACCTGGATGGACTACCCACCTGGATTGACTGGTATTGGGAGTCACTCTGCCTGACTGGAAAGTTGGAGAGACCAGGATTGATTGGACTTTGTGCTACAAGACTCTTTGCTGGATAGGATAAAGGCAACAAGGAGATTCTACTGCCGTGAAGCAACGAGCTGGACTTCTCTATGGAAATGGACCCTCTTTAGCTAAGTAGAATCTTATCTGCCCGGGAAGGGCTAATGGACATTTATTGCTGGAAAAGTAATAAATCTTGTAAATAGTTGCCTTGGAGTTCAGTGTTTTCTTTGACACACAATTGCAACTGAAAGGGGAAAGGAGCTAACTTTGCCTAAAGTGGACATTGGAGCTACTTAAAGGGAATACTAGTTTGCTCCCCCAGGAGTAAAGTTTGGGGTGCAACATTTGGGACACAACAGATACTGCAATTCCAGGATATAAACTCTATAGGAGGGACAGAGAGGGGCGTGTTGGAGGTGGGGTGGCCATCTATGTCAAAGAGGGGGTAGAATCCACTAGAGTAGAGCTGGAGGGGGGCTCTGACTCCTTCATAGAATCACTGTGGGTTAGATTACCAGGCTCAAAGAGTGATGTAATAGTAGGGGCATGCTACCGTCCTCCAGATCAAAAACCTGAAGGGGATCTTGAAATGAGGAAGCAAATCAGGGAGGTGTCAACGAGAGACAGGGTTGTAGTCATGGGGGACTTCAATTATCCTCACATCGACTGGGTCAATTCATGCTCAGGTCATGAAAGAGAGACTGGATTTCTGGATATGTTAAATGACTGTGCCTTAGAGCAGCTTGTCACGGAACCGACCAGAGGACAGGTGACTCTGGATTTGATATTGTGTGGCACTCAAGATCTGGTCAGGGAGGTAAATGTTACCGAACCATTGGGGAACAGTGACCATGCTGCGATCTGTTTCGCCATGCATGTCGGAGGGAGAGGGCCGAGCAAATCTGACACGAAAACCCTTGACTTCCGAAGGGCAGACTTCCCCAAAATGAGGAGACTAGTTAAAAAAAGCTGAAAGGGAAGGTAAAAAGAGTCCAATCGCTCCAGAGTGCATGGAGGCTGTTTAAAACAACAGTCATAGAGGCCCAGCGGGAGTGTATCCCACAAAGGAGGAAAGGCTCGACCAAGTCCAGGAGGGTGCCAGCATGGTTAACAAGCACAGTTAAGGAGGCTATAAAAGGCAAGGAAGCTTCCTTCCGTAAATGGAAGTCTTGCCCTAATGAGGAAAATAAACAGGAGCACAAACTGTGGCAAAAGAAATGTAAAAAGATCATTGTCCCGGGGAGTTCCGGTTGGGAGGAATGGCTGGCTGACAGCTCTGTCGGTTGCTCTACACCGACGGAGCACGTCTGATGGACTTAATTACTCTACCCCTGGATTAAAAGGGTGTGCGATGAGATAAACCACATATCTTCGGATCGCTCCCATTACTTTCTCGGAGAGCGTAGGCTTTTCGAGTTTGTTTTGGTTTGAGCGTGGAAGAATTGGATCAACAACGAGCTCAAAAAATCAGCCGGAATGTAAGCCAAGCCCCCTCCCGCTTATACTTTTGCTTTGCTTATGCAAGTGGCGAGGAACTGCAATAAGAATTGAAGAAATAAGCTAAGATAACGAGTTAATTTAAGAATAGAAGATTTGTTGTGAAAAGGATATAATTTGGAAGGAAGATAATATACTACAGTGAAAATATTAAGCGAAAATACTAAGTAACTTGTTGGTACTTACGGAAGATTGAAGTAGTGAAGAAACACTTTGGGGAGATATCTATAAACTGTTTTAATGAGAGAAAGAGACTTGTTTTGCTTTTGAACTGTTTGTTTTGAATTCCTGTGGTTTGGAACTGTACAAAGACGGACAAACAATTTCCTTCCGGGCAGAAGGTCATCATGAAGGATTGAAAAAAGATTGAAAAATAATTATGTTGGTTGGTATTTGCCGCCTGCACACATTTTAAGAAGTTGAGTCTTTGTTTTTGGTTTCAAAGAGAAGGAAAAGAAGTTGAACTGAGTAAGTGAAAGAGTGCCATTTGGTGAAAATTAGAAATATGGCTACAAGAAGAAGAGGGAATACATTAGAAAAAAAATCACCTCCAAAATCGCCTGGAACAGAAAGACCAGCGGAAACACTGGAAGAATGCTTTAAAAGATGGGAAAATAAATTCGATGCAAAATTGGGAACTTTGCAAGAAGAATTTCAAAAGATGAAGGTGGAGCTGAAACAAGAAATATACCAGCTTGATGTAGCTGTGAAAGAAATAAAAGGTGATCTGCAAGAGATAAATATTAAGATGAAAACCCAGGAAGATAAAGTGATGCATTTTGAAATGGAGAGCTGCAAGATTCAAGATATGTTGGCGCTGGCTGAACAAGAGAGAAAACAGAGCTTCCTACGGTTTCGTGCAATTCCAGAACAACAAGCAGAAGATACAAGAGATAGAATGGTACACATTCTGTCAGAATTTCTACAAATAGAACGAGATGAATTGGATCTGGATTTGGATAAGGCATATAGAATTAATACAAGATATGCAGTAGCAAAGAAAGTGCCAAGAGATATCTTGGTGCATTTTGTGAGGCAACGAACAAGAGATAAAGTTCTACAGCAACATGCTAAATCAAGACTCAAGGTAGAAGAAGCGCACATCATTGTGCTAAAGGAGATTCTGTTGAGAATTTTGCAGAAAAGGAAAAGTTATGCATTCCTGGTGGAGGTGCTGAAGAAACAGAAGATTGTCTTTAGGTGGGGAAAATTAGAAGGCGTGACTCTTAAACTGCATGGAAAAACCTATAGATTGGATACAATCCAGAAAGCAAAAGAGTTCCTGAGAAGATTCAAGGATGGAAGAGAAGAAGAAGAAGATGAAGGGATGGACAGTGCAATGGCAAGCTGTGAATAATAAAGATGGATTACAAATTTTTATCATGGAATATTAATGGAGCTAATGCTCCGCAAAAAAGAAAAAGAGTATTCCATTATTTGAAAAAACTTAACCAAGATGTGATATGCCTTCAAGAAACCCACATAAAAAAGGGAGATACAAAATTTTTGATTCAGAAAAATTTGGGAGAAGAATTTTTTTCAACCAATATTAAGAAGAAGAATGGGGTGGTTTTATATGTTAAAAAATATTTGAAGCCAGAATTAATATTTGCAGATGACAAAGGAAGAGGGGTGGCAGTGGAAGTAACACTAGATGGGATAAAAACGTTACTATTGGGGGTGTATACACCACATCAACAAAAAGGGGATTTTTTTAGATATTTGATGGATTTGTTGGCAAATTATTCTTATAGTAGTTTTTGCTTGTTGGGCGACTGGAATGGAGTTGTCTCCCCGCTGAGTGATAAAGGCTCCGAAAAAGAAATAAAACACAATCAAGGGAAATTACCTAAAAGTTTTTTTGAAATGGTGGAGACTTTAGGGGTCTTGGACATATGGAGACAGAAAAATGGGAGCTCTAAGGAGTTCACACATTATTCAGAGAGACATGGATCAAGTTCAAGAATTGATATGTTTTGGGTGTCAAAGGATATAGCTGTTAGAACTTCCAAAGCAGAGATTTTAACAAAATCTATTTCAGATCATAATCCGATATCGCTGGCTATAAGGAAGAAAATTAAAACTTATAGATGGAGACTGAATGAACTGTTATTACAGAAAGAAGAGATAATAGAAGAAGCTAAGAGTAAACTAAAAGACTTTTTTGAGTTAAATATGAATAAAGGAACAGAAGTAAGAATGGTTTGGGATGCAAGTAAAGCATTTATAAGAGGATATTTTTAGAGAAACAGGTAGTACGGGTAACGCAGCCATATCTAAGTAAAAACACAGCAATCCGACTGAGGTTTAAAAACAATGACTATTTTATCTGGGTTTAATGATGTATTCCCCGACAAACAGAAATTATTAAGAAACCACGGCTGGACAAGTGAGCCCAACGTTTCGTGTCCTAATCTGGACACATCTTCTGGGGCAATCCCAAAAAGGAATGAGAGATGTTATAGTTCTCGGCGTCTTGCTTCGTTGTTTTGAACTTCAGAGGTTAGGGAAACATGCTGTCAGTTGAACATGGTTCAACTGACAGCATGTTTCCCTAACCTCTGAAGTTCAAAACAACGAAGCAAGACGCCGAGAACTATAACATCTCTCATTCCTTTTTGGGATTGCCCCAGAAGATGTGTCCAGATTAGGACACGAAACGTTGGGCTCACTTGTCCAGCCGTGGTTTCTTAATAATTTCTGTTTGTCGGGGAATACATCATTAAACCCAGATAAAATAGTCATTGTTTTTAAACCTCAGTCGGATTGCTGTGTTTTTACTTAGATATGGCTGCGTTACCCGTACTACCTGTTTCTCTAACTATATCTGCTGGCCATGAAAGCTTTCGAATGAAAAAGAGGATATTTTATACAAAAAAATGCAGAATGGACTAAAAAGAGACAAATTAAGTTTCAAAAGATTGAAGAAGAGATGAAGAAGAAAGAACAAGAGTTGAGGAGGACACCTGGTGACAAAAACGTTTTACAACAAATTAAAATTTTACAGAGTCAACTATCCCTGATGATAACAAAAGAAATAGAAATTAAAATGAAGTATGCGAAACAAAGGTATTTTGAACATGCTAATAAACCAGGAAAATTTTTAGCTTATAAACTGAGGAAAGAAAGGGAGAAAAGAATTATTTCTAAGTTACAAGAGACAGATAAAATATGTACAGAACAAGAAGATATACAAAAATTAATTGTAAATTATTATACAAATTTATATAAAAGACAGAAGGTAGAACCAGCAAAAATAAAGGAATATTTGGTAAAGCAAAATTTACCAAAAGTCTTGGAAGATCAGAAATTAATTTTAAATGAAAGGATCATGCCTAGAGAAGTGGCAGATGCGATAAAGAGAGTTAAACTGAATAAGGCACCAGGTCCAGATGGTTTGACTGGGAGATTTTATAAATGTTTAGAAGATGTAATAAGTATCCCATTACAACAGACAATGAATGATATCTTACAAAATAGAAAAATGCCAGATTCATGGAAAGAGGCGAACATAACTTTGATACCAAAAGAAGGACAAGATTCAAGTAGTATAAAGAATTATAGACCTATATCTTTGCTTAACAATGATTATAAGATATTTACATCAATTTTAGCGGAGAGAATGAAGAAGATGTTGCAAAAATTCATACATGAAGATCAATGTGGTTTTCTACCAAAAAGACATTTGAGGGAGAATGTAAGAATTGTTGTGGATATGTTGGAATATTTTGACAAACATATAGATAAGCAATTAGCATTAATATTTATAGATGCTGAAAAAGCTTTTGATAATTTGAACTGGTCTTTTTTATTAGAAGTTTTACAAGAAATGGACTTCGGGGAAAACTTCAATAAATGGATAAATTCAATTTATGTGACACAAACTGTAAGAGTATTAGTGAATGGTGAGCTGACTAAGACATTTGAAATTCAAAAAGGTACGCGACAAGGATGTCCGTTATCACCATTGCTGTTTATATTGGTGTTAGAAGTTTTGAATAGAAATATTAGACAAGATGAAAGAATATATGGTGTGAAGATTAAGAAAGAAACATTCAAGTTAAGAGCCTTTGCAGACGACTTGGTACTAATGCTGGAAAATCCGTTAAAAGATATAGAGTTGTTGATGAGTAAATTAAAAGAATTTGGATCTCTTGCAGGATTTAAAGTTAATAAACAGAAGACTCACAGCCCATTCCAACCCAAGTGCTAAGCAGCCCAAGTCAGACCTAAAGTCAGCCTAAGTAGTTTAGGTCAAAGTTAGGTCTGGAATGCAACCATTTAGGGCGAAGTTAGGTCAAAGTTAGGTAGAAGTTACGACCAACGGACTAAGAACAGCCTATTCCAACCCAAGGGCTAAGCAGCACAAGTCAGACCTAAAGTTGACCTAAAAGTGGGCGGAACATGGGCGGACTGTGGGTGTAACGGGGCGGCAACCAATTAACGTTGGATTCCAGACCCTGGCAAGCACAGACACGCCCCCTCCAACACAAATGCTGACACAAAATTTAGGTCGACCAAAAAGGTGGACCCAAATTCGAGGAGACCCATAGGAGCCATTTTACCTTACCTAAGCCAGCCCTCTCCTGAAAATTTCTAACACCCTACTCCTGAGTTAGGTCAGAGTTAGGACGGAGTTGGGCCTGCTAGGTCTGGAAACCGACAGAGTTATGCCTAAGATAGGGAGCCTATCAGCACCCAGCCCCACCCAGCCTCATTCCCACAAAAGCCCAGCCCCAGACCTCCAGTCTCTCTCTCTCTCTGTGAGCACGTGGCGTGGGGTTCTGTCCCTCACAGCCACAAAGTTTGCAAAATTCACAAACACCCCACTTCTCTCTTCTCTTCTCTGCCTCCCTCTAGGGCAGAGAGGGCTGTTCTGGCTGTGGCCAACCTGTTTACAGCTGTGCCTAGGCAGCTGCCTCCATGCAAGTGTTTGCTAACCCATGTCTTTCTCCCAGCCCCTCTTCCCCCCCCCCCACAGGCAACAACACCAGCAGGTAAGAGCAGGTAAGAGCAGGGTTTGTGCTGACATGTGGTCTGACTGCTGCCTCTTTGCATTTAGAAATATAGGAAGGATACATGCCTCTTTACCAATGTGTAGTCTCATAGCTGCCTGCATAGCCTGCCATGACATGCCTCTCTACCAATGTGTTGTCTCATAGCTGCCTGCATAGCCTGCCATGATATGCCTCTTTACCAATGTGTTGTCTCATAGTTGCCTGCTATGATATATAGGATACATGCCTCTTTACCACTGATGTGTCTGATTGCTGCCTGTAGTCATGTGAGCAGACAATGCCACAAGTGTGGAACTGTTAGCCTTATGTAGACACCAGCTACCCCCCCCCTTTTCTCCACAGGGTCTACTGACAGGTCAGTATTGCTAGGTTTGCCATGGTTGTGACCCCCAAATTGTGTTGTTGTCTCTCTCTTTGACCCTTTCCCCTTACAGGATCATGTTCTCCTTACACCCAGGTAAGCAGCCCAGACCATGCTATGTGTGTCACACCTATCAGCTGTGTTTTATTTCTCTCCCTGCAGGCTTTTGCAACCGACACACTGGCTTGTCTTCAATGGTGACTGCTTCCACATACCAGCTGACATATAACTCCCCCTTGTTTTTTGTCTCCCCAGGAACGTCCACTATCACCTACCTTCCTGGGAGCACCCCTGGGCCTGCAGTCTGGTTGCCCCACTGTCGTCTGCCTCGATGCTGCCAGAGGTCAGGGAGCCAGCCCTGCAACCTTCCTCAGCTGCTGCTGCTGCTCCACCTCCCTGGCTGTTGTCCTTGCTGCCCCTCCCCTTTCTATGGAGCAGGCTGTGGTTCCACAGGGGAAGAGCCTGCATCTCCAGGTCCATGGGGCAGGTGTGCTGTTGCTGCTTTCTGACTGGCTGCTGTGACTACCCCGGCAGCCTCGCCTGGCCATCTCTGCTAACGTTCCAGAACAATAAAGATGCCTCTCGGGCAGAGCCCCAGTGAAACATATGTGCCCAGTGTTTACACAAGCATTGCCCCACACACACACACAGACAGCCCCCAGCACTGAAGCCCCTACATGAGTCCCATCCAGGGACTGCCACGGCCTTCCCTGGGAGAACCCAGCAGGGGCGCTGCGAGACCCCCATGGCACAGAGGGGAGGGGGGAGTCAGGGGGGCCTCTCAGGCAGGCAAAAAGTGACAGCCAGGGCGTCCGCCCGTAATGCAGGTGCCTCCGTCGAAGGTCCGCCCGTAATGAAGGCGCCTCCGTCGAAGGTCCGCCCGTAATGCAGGCGCCTCCGTCGAAGGTCTGCCTGTAATGAAGGCGCTTCCGTCGAAGGTCTGCCCGTAATGCAGGCGCCTCCGTCGAAGGTCCGCCCGTAATGCAGCCACTTCCGCCCAAAGTCTGTCTGCATAAGAGGCGCCTGTTTATGCATCACCTTCATCTGCGGAGCGCCCCCTGTGTCCCTATCGGTCTCTGCAGACCCCTCTCTCGGAATCTGTCTCCCATCAGCCTTGTTGTCTGTCTGTCTGTCTCTGACCCACCCATGCCCCTCCCCAGCACCCCCTGTCTGCCTGCCTGTGTGTCTGCCTCTCCTCCCACTCCCTGATGATGGCTGCTGGCCACCCCCCACCCTGCTAGAGCGCCTGCCGTGAGGCGCCGTCGTTGCCCCATCTGGGGGTGTGATGAGCTGTGTGAGCCCTTCACGCTCGCAGCAGACAAGCCCAAGGCATCTCTTGGTCTTGGCCGGGGCACAGAGCAGCAGGCACGCCGGGATGCCTTCTTTGTGGGCATTGCCCCGGCCTTGGAGGCCCAGGGCTTCAGGCAGCGCACGGGCGAGTCATGTCAGAGGCAGTTCCAGTCCTCATGAGACCCCCCTTGTGTGTGACGTTCCCACCCCCCTCCCCTTCCCTTCCCTCCCCCGCTCACCCCCCAGTGCAGCCTCAACGTGGCTTGGGGGTGGCATCGCCTTCTGCAGGAGGGAGGGGACGGCCACTCTCCCCTGCAGCAGGTGGCTGATGCACAGGGTGCCCTGTGGCGGCTGGGCTCAGGCACCTCGCTCACCTGCCACCTGCCCTGCGCCCACCACATGACTGGCGCAACCCCCATGCCTGCGGTCAGCCCCTTTGCGACCGGGCTGCGACAGACCCTGTGGCAGCTGCCATGGATGGACGCTGACACATGCAGACAGAGGCCTGCACATGCCTGAGCCAGACACAGAGCCTGGAGAAGAGCCTGCCTGCCTGGGAGGTAAGTGTTGCCTGGATCCTGGGGTGGTGCTGGGCCACAGAAACTGCAGCCTGCCTAACTCAGGCATAACTCTGACCTACCTCAGGCATAACTTCTGCCTAACTTAGGCTGCACTTAGGCCACACTTATGCCTGACTTGGAGAGGAGTTGGGTTGGAATGGGCTGTAAAAATATGAAGATTCAAGATCAACTGAAACTGATGAATAAAACAGGATTTAAGGTGGAAAAAAAAGTTAAATATCTTGGAATTGTATTGACGAGTATGAATTGTACATTATTTCAAAATAATTATGTTAAAGTATGGAATGAAATTAAGAAAGATCTGTTACGATGGGAAAGATTGAAATTGTCCTTACTAGGAAGGATATCGGTGATTAAGATGAATGTATTGCCAAAAATGATGTTCTTATTTCAAACGATACCAGTGATTATATCTGATGCACCATTTAAAGAATGGCAGAAAGACATTTCTAAATTTATTTGGCAAGGGAAAAAACCAAGGGTGAAATATAAGATTCTTCAAGATGCAAAAGAGAGAGGAGGATTAGGACTACCAGATCTGAAAGTATATTATGCAGCATGTTGTTTTGTGTGGTTGAAAGAGTGGGTGTATTTACAAAATAGAAGATTATTGGAGTTAGAAGGCTCTGACTTGAGATTCGGTTGGCATGGGTATTTGTGGTATGATAAAGTGAAAGCAAATTTAGAATTTAAAAATCATTATGTTAGACATGCATTATGGAGAATTTGGAATAGATATAAAATGAGATTTTATGAGAAAGTACCATTATGGGTTGCACCATATGAAGCACACTTTGGTGGAAGTAGCGTGCCAAAAGAGAAAGGACTACTGTACAGAAATTTATTAATTTTTTCACAAGGAGACTGTATAATGAAGTCAAGAGAAAAACTAATGGAAGAAGACTTTAATTGTCAATGGTTTGTATATGCTCAAATTTTGGAGAGATTTAAAGTGGACAAGAAGGCATATGGATTTGTAGAAGAAGAATCAATATTGGAGGCACAATTAAAATCTGAAGACCAGATAATTTCAAAAATGTATAAATTGCTTTTGAAGTTTGAAACAGAAGAAGAACAGGTTAAAGAATGTACGATTCATTGGGCGAAAAATGTAGGTCATGTTATTTTAATGGACCAATGGGAACAACTATGGTTAAAACAGTTGAAATTTACGTTAAATGTTAATATTAAAGAAAATATGTATAAAATGATATATAGATGGTATATAACCCCAAGCAAATTAGCAAAAATGTATGAGAAGGTGACGAATAGATGTTGGAAATGTAAAATGCAAGAAGGAACTTTTTACCATATGTGGTGGACATGCCCTCAAGCAAAGAAGTATTGGACTCAGATTCACAAACAGATTGAGTTGATTTTAAAGATTAAGGTCCAAATGAAACCGGAAACATTTTTGTTGGGTATGTGGGAGGATCATGTAGGCGAAAAATTTCAAACTTTGTTTTTATATATGATAGCTGCGGCAAGAATTTTATATGCACAATATTGGAAGAATTCGGAGATACCTTCGCTGGAAGATTGGTGGCTGAAAGTTTTGGACTATGCTGAAATGGATAAACTTACAATTTTAATTAAGGAAAAGTCAGTTAACTTTTTCGTGAATAATTGGAAACCATTTATTGACTTTTTAAGAGAGAGAGAGAGGAATGATGTGATGATATGCGGATTTAATGAATAGAATGTGGGTGTTGTTTTGGCTTAGTTGGAAATTGTATGTAGAAAATAGTGAATAGTATGCTAGTAGGATGTATTGTTTCGCGCTTGCTATAACTTTATGAAATATGTATTGTTTTTATGTTTTAATATATCAATAATATATATATATATATATATATATATATATATATATATATATATATATATATATATATATAAAAAGAAATGTAAAAAGATGATACGAGAGGCCAAGCAAGACTTTGAGGAACGTATGGCAGGCAACATAAAAGGGAATAATAAAAGCTTCTTCAAATATGTTAGAAGCAGGAAACCTGCCAGGGAAACGGTTGGTCCGCTGGATGGTGAGGGAGAGAAAGGGGTGATAAAAGGGGACTTGGAGACTGAAGAGAAGTTAAATGAGTTCTTTGCATCTGTCTTCACGGCAGAAGACCTTGGGCAAATACCACTGCCTGAACGGCCTCCCCTGACTAAAGAATTAAGTCAAATAGAGGTTAAAAGAGAAGACGTCTCAGACTTAATTGACAAAATAAAGATCAATAAATCACCAGGCCCGGATGGCATCCACCCAAGAGTTCTGAAGGAACTCAAGAATGAAGTTGCTGACCTCTTGACCAAAATATGCAACTTGTCCCTTAAAACGGCCACTGTGCCAGAGGATTGGAGGATAGCTAATGTCACGCCAATCTTTAAAAAAGGAAGGGGGGGGGACCCGGGAAACTACAGGCCGGTCAGCCTAACATCTGTTCCAGGGAAGATGGTGGAAAGTCTCATTAAGGATAAAATCTTAAAATACATAGAAGAACAAGCTCTGCTGAGGGAGAGTCAGCATGGCTTCTGCAAGGGGAAGTCTTGCTTCACAAACCTTTTAGAATTTTTTGAAAAGGTCAACAGGCATGTGGATGCGAGCGAACCCATGGATATTATATATCTGGATTTTCAGAAGGCGTTTGACACAGTCCCTCATGAAAGGCTCCTGAGAAAACTCCACAGTCAGGGAATAAGAGGGCAGGTCCTCTTGTGGATTAGGAACTGGTTGAAGACCAGGAAACAGCGAGTGGGAGTCAATGGGCAATTTTCACAATGGCGAGAGGTGAAAAGTGGTGTGCCCCAAGGATCGGTCTTGGGACCGGTGCTTTTCAACTTATTCATAAATGACCTGGAGTCGGGGATAGGCAGTGAGGTGTCCAAGTTTGCAGATGACACTAAACTTTTCCGGGTGGTAAAGACCAGCAGGGATTGTGAAGAGCTCCAGAAGGATCTCTCCAAACTGGGAGAATGGGCAGCAAAATGGCAGATGTGCTTCAATGTAAGTAAGTGTAAAGTGATGCACATTGGGGCAAGAAACCAAAATTTCACATATACGCTAATGGGTTCTGAGTTGTCTGTGACGGATCAAGAGAGAGATCTTGGGGTGCTGGTGGACAGTTCGATGAAGTGTCGACCCAGTGTGCGGCAGCTGTGAAGAAGGCCAATTCCATGCTCGGGATCATTAAAAAAGGGATTGAGAATAAAACGTCCAATATCATTATGCCTTTGTACAAATCGATGGTAAGGCCACATCTGGAGTACTGTGTCTAGTTCTGGTCACCACACCTCAAAAAGGATATAGTTGAATTGGAAAAGGTGCAGAAAAGAGTGACCAGAATGATTCGTGGGCTGGAGCACCTCCCTTATGAGGAAAGGCTACAGCGTCTGGGGCTTTTCAGCCTAGAAAAAAGGCGCATGAGGGGGGACATGATTGAGACGTATAAAATTATGCATGGGATGGAGAGAGTGGATAGAGGGAAATTCTTCTCCCTCTCGCACAACACCAGAACCAGGGGACATGCACTAAAATTGAGTGGAGGGAGAGTTAGAACAGACAAAAGAAAATATTTCTTTACCCAGCGTGTAATTCATCTGTGGAACTCCTTGCCACAGGATGTGGTGATGGCACCTGGACTAGATGCCTTTAAAAGGGGTTTGGACAGATTCATGGAGGAAAAGTCCATCACAGGTTACAAGCCATAAGCAACCTCCTGGTTTTAGAAGTAGGTTTTCTCTGTGCCAGGTGCAAGGGAGTGTCAACGGGAAACAGGTTATCTTGCAGGGCTCTTCTTATGTTCTTATGAGGGGGAAGGGTGACAGCACAGCTGTTGCATAGGAAGTTGCCACTCCTGCCTGGCATAGTAACTATTGAGATTATATACTGCTTTTCAACAAAAGTTCTCAGTATGGTTTGTATGTCAAAAGGAATGTGTAAACACAGTCCTGCAAATTTGAGGGTCAATTTTTCCTCCCAAAATGTATGGTTTTATTATATGAATTTTTGGGGCACTGATTCCAAAAATGGCATTGGTTACGCCCTGTCACATCTAGTTTTGCGGGTATGGCATCACCACCTCATCATAATACGAGTCAAGCAGCTTCCTCGTGAGGAAGCCATGGTGTCAGATGACTCCATCTGACTCGCATTATGATGAGGTGGTGATGCCATACCCACAAAACTAGATGTGACAGGGCAAAACCAATGCCATTTTTGGAATCAGCGCCCCAAATATACTCAAAAATAGGACTCACTTAAGAAAGCAAAATGAACGCAGGCCTGTGTAATGTATTTATTTACAGTATTTTTATCCCGCCTTTCTCCCCGAAGGGATCAGCAGCAATAAGGCTGCAATCCTATACACACTTTCCTGGAAGTAAGCCCTATTGAACACATTGAGACTTACTTCTGAGTAGAATCCAGTGGCGTCACTAGGGCGTGGCGGGGGGGGGTCGCCAGGGGTGACATGCCCTAGGCCCGCTCGGCGAGCCGTGTCCCAATCGTGTCTTCGTTCGGCCCTTCTGAGGGCAAGGCTTCAAGCGGTATTGTGCGCATGCGCCACTTTCAGCCTTGCCCGGCCTAGTTAGAAGTGGCCGAGCTGCCGAAGAAGACGCAGCATGCGAATGGGACTCACTTACGCATGGGACTCACATGCGAATGGGACACAGTCAACCCCTCCTGGCGCAAGCGGTGAGTACTGTGGGGGTGATGCGGCATCGGGGTGGGGGGTGATGCAGAGGCATTGCCACGGTGGGGGCAGTACCGTATGTTGTGCCCCGTCCTAGTCCCGTTTACAAGCTGGCAGGAGGCGGCCCCGCCCCCTCACCGTCGGAGTCATTCCGTGCAGAAAAGGCAGCAGGCAAAGAGTCTCCTGCCCGTTGCCTTCTCTGCACGGAATGGCTCCGACGGCAAGGGGGCGGGGCCGCCTACTGCCGGCTTGTAAACGGGACTAGGACATAAGAACATAAAAAGAGCCCTGCTGGATCAGGTCAAAGGCCCATCTAGTCCAGCTTCCTGTATCACACAGTGGCCCCACCAGATGCCTCAGGGAGCACAAGACAACAAGATAACTTGTTTCCTGCTGCCACTCCCCTGCACCTGGCACAGAGAAAACCTACTTCTAAAACCAGGAGGTTGCTTATGGCTTGTAACCTGTGATGGACTTTTCCTCCATGAATCTGTCCAAACCCCTTTTAAAGGCATCAAGGCCAGGTGCCATCACCACATCCTGTGGCAAGGAGTTCCACAGATGAATTACATGCTGGGTAAAGAAATATTTTCTTTTGTCTGTTCTAACTCTCCCTCCACTCAATTTTAGTGCATGTCCCCTGGTTCTGGTGTTGTGCAAGAGGGAAAAGAATTTCACTCTATCCACTCTCTCCATCCCATGCATAATTTTGTACGACTCAATCATGTCCCCCCCATCAGGCGCATTTTTTCTAGGACGGGGCGCAACTGATGGCACGGCCCCCACCGTGGCCGCACGGGGTCTGGGGTGACGCACTGAGCCGGCAGGGGGTGATGCGCCGGCTTGTGACGTGGCGCCACTGGAGTAAACATACATAGGATTGCACTTGCACTATAAAGTAAAGGAAGCAAAATGATTCTGTCGTTAGCCAACCCTAAGTGCTCAGTAAAATCCGTGGCTTTGATGCAGCAATGGATGGGGCTGAAAATGAACAACGACAATCCGAAAATGTGAGTTGCATCCATGACAAAACTGCACGCCAACTGAGAGGAATAGTTACTTTTCTTTCCACATGTCTGTCTGCGGTAGGCTTGAACAACAAACATGATGCCAAAAAAAAAAAAAAACCCAAACAAACAAACAACTGCAGCGGCGCAGGTTGAGTAGCTCAACCCGCACCTCAGATCCACCCACTGTCAGTTCCGCCTTGCTGCGTATCCAAGACAACGACGTAACGCTGACAGAAAACTTTCATTCCCAGTATGCCACAGGGTGGGATGCAACGCGGCGCGTGGCCAACGGAGTTCATAGATGGAAAGACCATAGACAACGTAAAAAGCTTTGTGGTTAAACAAAGAGAGGAACCTCATTCTAAGAAAGAAAGGTTTCGACAACAAATATAGTCCTTTGGAAATGTCAGCGAATTGAAAAAGTTACGCGCCGCCATTTTGCGGGCGTGAGCTAAAGAAATGTACCTTTCATGGGACTTCTTTTTACATAGAGATATAAACACAGTTGCATTTTCTTTACATCTATGGTTTACGGCCGGCTATTATGCGCCCAAAATGGCCGCTCTTCTACGACAGCCCCCTGGACTCGACTTTGGTCGCGTTTGCGTTTCGTTCAGCCAATCAGAGCCCGTTATTTGACCTGGGGGCGGGACACCAGACGCATAAGGAACGCGAACGCGTGCAGTGTAGCTCCGGTTTCAGAGACTCAACGGAAGCATTATTTCCATAGAAATAGAAAACATCTAGAGTGACACATTCCGTCAAAAATGGTCAGCTGCTATCGGCCTTGATTCTCATGGGCTTCGAGTAGTGTCGCGCTATCCCTTGGCATCTCTGTGGCTGAAATCTTCTATAGTTTGTGTTAGAAGTTAGAGTGAAAAACCAATTCTCTTTTAAGCCGCAAGTGCCAATAAGGACTGTACTTGAATATCACTCTCATAGCGATAGGAAAGTGCTTTATAGTCAATGGTGACTCTTGTCCTTTTCTATCTCTATGGTTGTCACTAGAGCCTGCCCTGTCCAGCTTAGCAAAGTTGTCGGCGCCGGCGCCTGTTTAGTACGTCATTCTGGAACTGCTCTCGCACCTGTGCCAGCATGGATGGAAAAGGGGGCGCCGCTGGTGTTGGAACGACAGCAGCCCCTCAGGAACCGGCGCTGAGGGAGTTGCTAGCAGACGGTGAGGGACGCGGGAGGAACTGTCAATGCAGTCCTAACCCTGTTTACTCAGAAGGAAGTTTTGCTATCTTCAGTGGGATTTACTCCTGAGTAACTGTTTAGGATTGCAACCTGTTTTTTGTATAGTTTCCTCCATGTTTGAAGCTGATGCTCTTTCAACTTCTCCCCTTTCTCAGTTTGAATAGCTGTTATTGAGAAAAGCAGTGCTTATTCCAACAGTCTCCTGGGACAAACGGGTCTAGGTGACGAAGGCTGTCTTGGGGGTTCATTTTGGCTGATCATACTGTTGTGGAGGTCAAGTAGAGATATTCTGTCACTTGCCTCTGCTGTTTACAAGGGGCATGTGTACTTTTTCAGCTCTTAAAAGGATGACAATCATTGCTAAATGTATTTGATCTCTTGAGATCCTGACAACCCAAAAAACTCAAAGAGTACATCTGCTAGTCTACATGACAGAGAGACATGGGGAATTGTCTTCAGCCTTGATGCAGAGGCTTCTATCCATTCAGAATCTGGAGTGAGCCTTGTAAGGGGAAGAAATTAAACTCATACCACTCCTTTTAGGGGGCCAGTTGTTTTTGCTGTGTAAACCATTTTAGTGAACTTTTAGTTGTTGCTGAAAAGCAGTGTATAAATATTTGTAACAATAATATCTTTTTCAGAATGTTATACTGACTTTTTGAGGGAAGACTTTGATGTAAAGGTGTACACCTCGCAATCTATTCATCAAGCTGTTATAGCCGAACAGTTAGCGAAGCTTGCTCAAGGGATCAGTCAGCTGGATAAAGAGCTCCACCTGCAAGTAAGTGCAATATGGATTGTCTTGGTCTGCATAATAAAGATAGTTAAAATTGGAATTGGCAATTGCATTGTACTGTTTAATTCTAATTACTCATTTTCTGTGAATAAGTACTTTTCAGGTTTGCTAGTTGGATATATTTTCACCATATTTTTCTCGTGGTGAACTCTGTTAAATGTTGTCTCTTGCAGAAAGTTCCTGAATAAGGATACGTAATTGAGCTGGTATTAACATGATTATTCCGAATTTCAGTTTGTAAGTCCTTAGAACTAAGGTCTTCAAATTAAGTAAATGTATAGGAATGCATATAATACCTATATGTGCCTGAAAGAATGAAGAAGCATCACAGAAAATGGACAGTTCAGTAATGAATACAAAAGATACATTATTTGTACATTTAGCATGTACAGTATTACCTCCCATAACGTGGGGAATCTTTTCTGGAAAGTCGAGCACTGTGTAAAACAATGCTATAGGATAGGGTTTCTCAAACTGGGTAGCAGCCTGATGCTGAGGTGGGTCACTGGTTGGGCCCATCCTCCTGCCCTTGCTCTTGTTCTGCTCCAAATTGGAGACAAGCAGAAGCAAATGGGAGCCACTTCAGGGTTGCGACTCACCTTGTCTAGCTACTCCCATGTTGTGCTGGGCCTGAGATGGCCTTCTGAGGCCTCTGGAAGTGACTTTTGGGCCACCTGGTTTTGCCGACGTGACTTCCGGCAGCGTTGGCAGGCCTTTTTAAGGTCCGCAGAGGTCTCTGGAGGCCATTCCTTTGCTGGTGCAACATGGGAGTGGCCAGACAAGGTGGGTGGCCAGAGGAGGTGGGTCCCAGGCCCACAAAGTTTGAGTATTCCTGCTATAGGAGTTCAAAATTGTAAGTGAGGCAGGAAACTGGTGCTGATTGGCCCCATACGTCCCAGAATGCACGCTGCCTGTTGGCTGTAATAGTTGTCAATCATGCTAGGACAAAGTGTGACACATTAATCAGCACTAAAGGAAGCAGTATTATGGGATATATTACTGTATAGTGACAAATTGATTTGTTTCACTTGTAAAAGTAGGAATAACCCAGGTGATTCATTCAGCTTTTAAAAAGCTCTTAAATTACAATTTAAGGTATCAGAATCTATTTGAACATTGTTATCTTGCTGGTGGAGAGAATTTCTGAGGATGGAGAGCTACTTCTTTAAGTGAACTTTCTTCAGAATAGCTATTTTATGTATGTATGTATGTACCGTATTGGTCTGAGTATAAGACTCACTTTTTTCTCCTAATTTAAGTATTTAAACTAGGGGTGCGTCTTATAATCAGGCTGTTGCAATTTAATGCCAGTGATTTAATTAAATTTTTTTAATAGCACCAAACTTTAAGGGTGCGTCTTATACTCGGGACAATACGGTATGTATGTATGTATGTATATAAAATTTATATCCCACTTTTCTAAAGTGTACCCAAGGCAATTTATAGCACAGTATTTAAAAACATTATAGATCAGTGGTTCTCAAAGTGGTGGGACGTGACCCACCATTGAGAGCAAAAGCTGTCCCCTGCCCCCTTAAGAGGTGGGGACAGCATGGCGGCAGCGATCCTGGGGATCGCCGTGGTTGAAAATCTCCCCGAAAACACTGGCTTTTTGCCTTACTGGAGCTTGGGGGCGGCTCGGGGAGGGCTTACTGGGGCTCAGGAAGGCCTGCGCGACACTCTACAGGCCTCCCTGATCTTCAGATCACCGAAAAACAGCGATTTTTGGGCACTTCCAGTTTTTGTGAAAACAGGAAGTGACCCAAAAACACCGTTTTCCGGCGATCTGAAGATTGGGGAGACCTGCAGAGGGTTATGCAGGCCTCCCTGAAGCCCCCCCCCCAGCCTCTGTAAGGCAAAAAAAGGCGGTTTCTGGGGCATTTTTCCTGGTGGTGGCGGCAATCACCACTGCCGATGGCCCCACCCCCGTATATACTCAGAATTCTCCCTGCCTCACGGGGGGGGGGGGAACTTTGAGAACCACTATTATAGATGATTATCTTTTACCTCCCACTAGCATAGATTATCTTTTACCTCCCACTTGCAAGATCACTGCAGACGGAGACAGCAGCCATGAAATTAAAAGAATTTTATATAAATTTAATAAAAAGCAGAGATACCACCATGCCAACAAAAGTTCGTATAGTCAGGGCGATGGTGTTCCCAGTAGCAATGTATGGTTGCGAGAGTTGGACCATAAGGAAGGCTGAGCGCCGAAGAATAGATGCTTTCGAACTGTGATGCTGGAGAAGACTCCTGAGAGTCCCTTGGACTGCTAGGAGATCAAATCAGTCAATCCTAAATGAAATCAACCCTGACTGTTCCCTGGAAGGACAGGTACTGAGGCTGAAGCTCAAATATTTTGGCCACCTAATGCGAAGAGAGGACTCTCTGGAGAAGACTCTGATGCTGGGAAAGATTGAAGGCAAAAGGAGAAGGGGAAGGCAAAGGATGAGATGGTTAGACAGCATCACCGATGCAACAAACATGAAAATGAGCTAACTCAGGAAGATAGTGGAGGACAGGAAGGTCTGGCGGGATATGGTTCATGGGATCACGAAGGGTCAGACACGACTTAACGACTGAACAACAACAAAAGCATAATCAACTAAAGCCAGACTTGAGTGCTTCTGATGAAGCGCAAAAGCCCCAGTAAGCAGTGCGGTACAATGTAATATCTATCTTCAGCCATCTCTCTTGACACAAAGGAACGTCTCCAGTTCTCCTATGTTCCACGTGTCAAGTTTATTTGCCTTCCTCTAGAAATGGATACTGCATGGGTGGGGCTTAACTGGAAACCCAGTTACTCATTGACAGTGCATTGACGGAGGACAAATTATGGTTATGGCCAGTAAATAGCTGCCCTAAAATACTATGTCCTGCTAACCCTGCTATGTTACTACGTACAAGCACGTATTGAACCACATAACTAGCTCTGCACTCCCAGAAAGGTTGTGAACTTGCATTTTCTCAAACAGCCGCTTCCCATGCCATGTGGAAAATTGCTTTTTGTTTTGAATTTCCCTTCAGATGATGATAGTCTTCTTTTATAGGTGGTTGCGAGGCATGAGGACTTGCTGGCTCAAGCAACTGGCATAGAATCTTTGGAAGGTAAGAGAGTTTTAGTCTTTCAATTTGTGAAAGATGTTTTAGTAGTAAATACTGTATTATAGCTGTCGTCCAATTAAAGAAAGCTTAGTCAATTAGCTGTATCTGTTTTAGCTGATTTCAATGACTAAAAACAATAGCTCTGAAATAAAAGTATACATTTTTGAATAAGTTTGCATCATCTTATAAAAGGTTTCCTTCCTGTATGGGATAAAAGAGATAATGCCTCTTTTAAAAGATGCTTCACATCTGCTGTCCTGGTAATTAATGTTTTTAACTGGGGCACCTCTTTAGTCTTATCAAAAATTTAAAAATCAATTTAAACATTGTAGCCCTAGTAAATATACCAGGAATGGGCTGTAAACATCCACTTTCCTACGTGGATGTGGGATTGGAATTTAAAGGTCCTCTCCTAATGTATAAACAGGCTTGCACACATGGGACGAGATTCTTGTGCACTAAAATCTGAACTTGGCTTTGCACCTGCACAGCCACAAGAGGCTGTGCAGGACCTCACACAAGAGGTCACACACAAAATTGTTGGTACCTCGTTGTTGATATGCACGTGCTTCTGAACAGCACAAAATGCCACCTTATTTCCGAATGTGCTCTTTAGGATACAGCTTTAGATCAGGATCGAAGAGCTTCTTTAGGGGTATCCATATAATTGGGATGTTGATTGGGGATTATTTTTTAAAATTGAATATCTTAAAATTACAAAGAAGGAAAAAGAAAACGTCAGATGAAGTATGAACAATAACAAAAGAATCCTCATACATCATAGTTTAAGTAATAACCAATATGATTTGTTTATATTTTCATGTGGTTTGATTTTGTTTCACTGAATAGTAGAAGCACATCAATGTTTCAAAAATGATTGCTGGTTGGTTTACATACCTTCCCAAAGTCTCTCTTTAGTAGAGAATAAGTTTATGCATTAAAATGGTATGCCAAGGTCTCCCTTACCACTCTTCCAGTGTAGGTAGTTTGTATACTTTGCAATTAAAATCTAAGTAGTTGTTAACACATTTCCAGTTAACCTTGCTGCCTTTTCTAATCATGTTCTTAATATATCCTGAGAGAAAAGTATGCCTGGATCAAGTGGGAAATCAAAAGTAGTAATATCTCTTATATATAAAATAAAGGTCTTCCAAAATACTTTTGCACATATGTGAACTATCCTTAAAATTGTTTCTATTAGTTAAAATTAATATTGCCATACATTCTTTCAAAATACAACGGGGTATAATACACATTTATAAATGTAAATGTAAAACACATTTACATGTAGGATATCTGATGCTGTACCAGAAATATATTGCAAGCATTGTCACTTGATTCAGAGAAGGTGTCTGAAACTGTTGTGTGTTAATTGCATGATTTTAATATGCAAGTTTAGGTGGTTGCTGATTAAGGAGCTTCACATTTTCTATTACTCTCCAGTTGTAAAGTAGTTTCTTAAATTGTCAGCAGGTGGAGCTGTTCGTTGGACTTTATTTTCTAGAGATCCTTTTCTTGATAAATGGAAGAACTGCTTACATAGCAAAGAACTGATAAGGATGTACATGCAACTCATTCAGTGAGATGAACTATAGATTTGGGCGGCTAGAAACGTTTTAATTGAACGAATACTTGAGGCAAATGTAAAAAATCAGGTATAATCTACCGTACTTGATATTTTTAGCATAAAAAAAATATGAATGCTGCCAGGTACCCAAATTTTGCAGTTCATGTGATTCACTAAATACTGTAACATGTATACAAGCCCAGATTTTTCTTGATACAGCTTGGCTATCAATGCTTCCACATTACGTCAAGGTCTTTACATAGACAATAGCCAGCCAGGTCCCCCAAGATTTAATGCTTAATAATAAACAATAATAAAGTTCATGTTCTATACTGTAAGCATTTGACCTCTGATATTAAATCTGGTTGAGTGTACACAACCACATGACAAAAGTATGAGACATAGCCATTATCCTCTGTGCATTGCAATTCCTTACAATTTCCCAATTGACACTCTGCTGCTTTTAAAATTTTGGTTCCTATACTCTCTCCATGGTGCCATTGCTGTGTCATAATAATGTCTGTAATATTATACTGTAACAGTTTTTGATAGCTTAAAAAACCTGCTAAGCGTCTACTCTTTAAGGACCTTTCCTTGTGATTGCGGTAAGCATGCTAAGAGAACATTTTAGTCACTTTATGATGATCCTGTCAGTGGCCTTCTTGTGACTGCTAGGTGGATGTGTCAGTTTGGGACTGCTGTGGGATTTGATCTGCCAGCATGCATTACCCCATGGGAGTGTTTCAGTGGAGGAGCTTAGAGCCTACTATATAGCATGAAGGAACTAAAAGCAGAAAGGGAATACCCATCCTTACGCCCAGCAGTGTCTAAATCGCCTGGTGAAACTTTGACTTTATATTTTTTCAACCTTTTAGTTGGGTGTGTGCTTTCCTATGGGGCTTGTACTGCAAAGAACTACACAGAGTATAGAACCTGGATTGGGTTCAAATCCCTGTTTAGCCATGAAGCCCCCACCAGGTGAACTGGGTCAGTTACAGTTTCTCAGCCTGACCTATTTCATGGGCTTGTATGAGGGGAAAAAAAAGAGATAATCACATGTATGTGTCTTATTGGAAAGGTAGTATACAAATGTAAGAAATAAAGGGGTCACAGAATGGGTTAGGCATGGTTGCTCTGTTGGTCATTAGTAATTGAATTACAAACAATATCTACTAGATAAAGATTGAATGAATATGGGATTGTAAGCCATGTAATTTTTTTTAATAGTTAAGATCACAGGTTTAAAAGCAGAACTGCAGAAGAACTGCTCAAAAACAGAATTAAACTACAAGAAATGCAACAGTTTCAATCGTATCCACGATCGTCATCAGGAAGAGCGAGCAGGACAGTTGCCAAGGTGTTTGAGAGCAAACTGCCAGCTGCTGGAATTTTAACAGATGACCCGGCTTAAAGGAGCAGCCCGCAAATGACCGAGAGTGCACTCAAAAGTGGCTATCTTTTTTAAAAACACAATTCTTCAATGTTGGTGCCCAGATTTGTCAGTAAAAGCTAATTCTTGTTTACGGTTCAAAAGGTAGTCTTTGTGTTTATAAATCTCCAGAGCTTCTCTGTGTAAGTGTCGCCTAAAGGACGATTCTTGTACTACATTGAAGAATTGTGTTTTTAAAAAAGATAGCCACTTTTGAGTGCACTCTTGGTCATTTGCGGGCTGCTCCTTTAAGCCGGGTCATCTGTTAAAATTCCAGCAGCTGGCAGTTTGCTCTCAAACACCTTGGCAACTGTCCTGCTCGCTCTGCCTGATGACGATCGTGGATACGATTGAAACTGTTGCATTTCTTGTAGTTTAATTCTGTTTTTGAGCAGTTCTTCTGCAGTTCTGCTTTTAAACCTGTGATCTTAACTATTAAATTTTTTTACATGGCTTACAATCTCATATTAATTCAATCTTTATCCATTAATGCTGGCCATGATAATTTCAAAGCCTAATATCTACTAGGTACCCTTGATGTTTGTGTGATCACATAAAAATCACAGCAGCAATGAATATATTACATTAAGTAAAAACTGTCCAGTTTTGGAATTATTATTAATAATAATAATAATAATAATTGAATTTGTATCCTGCTTTCCCCCCATAGGGGGACCGAAAGCGGTTTACAACAATACAAAAATATTAAATGATACATAGATGTCTTTTTAAGAGTTTTTATATTAATATGCTTTTGCTTACATCTGTCGTCTTATACTCTTTTTTTTCAACTTTTGTTATATGTTTCATTACTGTGATTAATGTTTGGTTATTATCTTATATAGTTGCAATTGCTGCTAAATTGCTCGAATTGTTAGTCACCTTGGGCTCAATTCTGCTGTGTTAAAGATATAAATAATAAATGTGATGGAACCCCCCCCCCCCCCCGATCTTTAGAACAGGTCCAGATGCTGCACCTGAGAAGGGGTGGAAACTTGATTAGCAGAATTACTCAAGACCTGTGCGTGTGGCTATTCTTAGACTTAATACATATTTCATTATATTATTAAAGATTTTAACTGCATAATCTCTGTACAATGTCTGACAGAATTGCTGTATCTGCCTTGTATCATGAAAGTACAGGAACTGTATGGATAGCATGACATCAGAATGTCTGGACTGTTGATGAGGTAACTGTAGAAGAAAGAATATATGCAACACTGTGGAAAAGCGGCAAAGCAGGCTGTCCTAAATTTCGCTTTCAGCTGTTCTATTTCAGTGTTTTTCAACCTTTTTCATCTCATAGCACACTGACAAAGCGCTAACGTTTTTAGGGCACACCATCAGTTTTTTGACAATTGACAAGGCACACCATGCTGCTGGTGGGGGGCCCACATCCCCAATGATCCTACCCCTACTAATAAATTACCCTCCCACAAACTCCTGCGGCACACTGGTTGAAAATCGCTGTTTGGTGCCTTGCCTGTGCCCATTTACTCAGAAGCACATCCTATTGTGTTCAATGGTACTTACTCCCTAGTAAGTGTGGTTAAAATTGCAGCTTTACTGTAACTTTTCAGTTGATCTTATAGTATTGTGAAAAGCATTATATGTACCAAACTGTACCTCTCTGAAGGAAGAAAATAAATCCATCCTTGCAAAGGCAAAGTGTCCCCTCCCATGCAAGATTTCCCATGCAAGAGTCTGTATTGGTACTGTATGAAGAGCCTCACCAATGCTCGATTTATAGATTCGCAGTACTCCTCCTAATATATTCTATTAATATAATCCATTTAGGGTTGCTGTCTTTTAACCTGACAAGTTGTGAATGACCAAGCCATTCATCGGATCAGTGGGACAAATGAATGCAACAAGAGTGGATCCTCTCCATGGATCTGTGCCACCATGGATTCTGGATCCGCAGGATCCACATTAGGAAGGTTGTTTAGGGAAAAAAAGCCACCAAATCCCCATTTTTACCTTTGCACGGGCAAACTGTGCAGTTTCCAAGCCTCTGCAGGACTTTTTCAAGCTGAACGATCCACTTCCGGGTCGTGTGAAGGCTCCTCTCGCCTCCCAGTCTTGCCCCAGGATGCATTCTGGATAAGCCTGGAAGAAGAGAAGAGCTTTTGCGCGACCCGGAAGTGGATCATTCAGTTTGAAAAAGCCCTGCAGATGTTTGGAAACCACGCGGTTTGCTCGTTCAAAGGTAAAAATGGGGATTTGGGGGCTTTTTTCTACTTTAAACAGCCTTCCTAGCTCGGACCCCGGTATCCAAGGTCCCACTCTGTAGTCATCAGTATCTAGTAATATGATTTTAATTATTAACGAGCGAGTTGGGAAACAGGTCACAAAAGTCTAATGATCATTATTACCCCTCATTTCCTATTAAAGAAATCATTTTCACGAATGCCTGTTTTTAAAATAGAAGGCAGCTTTTTCTGATACATAAACTGTGAACAAACTCTGTACCGTAGGATGGAAAATAATCAGGGGGCAACAGAGTTCCAGGAGTTCTGCAGCAGGAGCACTTAGGTACTGCCTTTGAAACCTTTTCCAAAGAAACTTAGCCAATAAGAAACATTAGCCCCAGCAGGAGGCAAGCTGAGAAACATGCTTAAGGGCATATGTTAAAGTGTAGGCCATCATCTTTTCCCAAGGGTTGCCTGAGAAACAGTATGCAGCTTATGTTTCATAGATTAAGTATAAAATAATTTTTTTCTATTTATCTGACATATTTTTAAATGCCATTTAAATTTTATACAGTTTTAATCGATTGCAACCCTCTCCAAGAGCTTGGGATGAAATGAGCGATATCTTTTTAAAAGTACAGTAAGTTTCAACGGAGGAATAAGTGCTAGGGGAAGAAAACATTTAAAATTGATTTGTTGTTGTATAGTGTGTGTGTGTGTGTGTGGGGGGGTGTCATGATGAGAGCCTGCTTTTCAAAATTTACTACTACACCACTGGATATAGTGGATGGAGTTTTGGACTTAGACCAGGGAGAACCAGTTTCAAATACTGAGTCAGTCATGACTATATGGATGACCTTGGCCTGGTTCTGTTTTCCTCTGCCTAACCTATCTACCATACAGGGTTGTTCTGAGGATAAAAGCAAAGGGAATGTATAAAATTCATTACCAGAGTTATTTTCCTAGTTTAAGTGGCTGAGTTAATTATCAGATCCATTATGCTATTAAAAGCCCCCCCCCCCATCAATGTCTCATCTTCTACACAGTCCCTAATTTGATTATATGTATTTATATACAACATACATGGAAATACTCTTGAAATACAGTCGTCCCTATGTATCCACGGGGGATTGGTTCTGGGCCCTCCACAGATACTGAGAAAAGGCAGCTGCTGAAGTCCAGCATCTGCGCCCCAATAACTTACCTGGATCCTGCGAGGGGGACCTCTGGAGGCCTCCGGAGGCCGCTTCTGCATTGCGCTGGGCCCACAATCCCCTCCATAGGCCTATGCGGGCCTCAGAATGCCCCTCAGAAGCAACTGGAAGTGGCAGACGCGAAACTGGAAGTTGCTTCCGGTTGCTTCAGAGGGACATTCTGAGGCCAGTGTAAGCCTATGCAAGGGGATGTGGGCCCGGCGCAATGTGGAAGTAGCCTCCAGAGGCCTCTGGGCTCGGCGTCCATGGACGCCGAGACCACACTGTACAAACGTTTCCTGAAAATTGTGATCAGGTCTATGGAGCAGGCCTAGTTCCATAAGGCCATTTTATTAAATGAAGCTTGATATTTTATTTGAATCCCCTGTCTTTGATGTATAGATGACTAAGCCTTGACATATGTGTGGGTGACAAATTCTCAGTACTGGTATGGTGTGTGTATATATATAACTGGACACCTACAGGCTTATGAGTTTTCATGGAAGTATAAAAAAATCTGCATTGTGGTCTGCACTTTTACAATAAAACACTGACTGCAGTACATCTAATATGTTGAAATGTCGCTTATGTTATGCTTGGAGGGAAATAAGAACATAAGAAAAGTCCTGCTGTGCTGGTTCAGGTCAAAGGGCCACCTGTCCCAGCATATTGTTTCCCACAGATGCCGCTTTTGAGAACATTACACCACACATACCTTATTGTGCCTCACTTATGTTTGGATATTTCCCCCCACCAATTAGAGTTTAAAAAAATCTGTTTGTTCTTAGGCAACACTTTCTCCTAGCTGTGAAAGTTTGAGGTTAATTTTTATAAAGATAATCTTGCAGCATGAACTCTCTATGAGCCAATTTTGAATAGTATTCCTGAGGCTGCTATCCACATGAGTGTGATGTACAAGAGTAATAGAACACATCCTAAACACACGTACTTCTCTACACATACCCCATTGAACTCAGTATGAAAGAATAAATTGTTTAGCAGCCACCTTTCTTGCAGCGAGAGATGGGGTTATCTTCTGTAGTTACTCCTTTCCAAGCCTGTGGCCTTTGATATTTGTATTAAGCCCTCTTTAATCTCCTATAAGTGCCTGAGGTGCAGTGGGCCAACATCAGGCTTCTAGGAGCAACGTTTTTTGCTAGAACCTTGGGAATTACCTGTGCAAAATGGCACTTGGGGGAGGCAATACATGTTGCAAAATGGTGGCTTGAGCAGGTGGGACCAGTCACAAAATGGCAGCTTGTGTAGTAATTTATATTCACTCTCTCTCTCTCTCTGTAGTGCATTCTGCTCAGTATTCTGTCTGTGCTCCAAACAAGGCTGGGCTAGGATTTGGGCTGGGGAGGACACAAGGAAAAAAAATAACCTGCCAAGCTGGAGGAGGGACAGGCAGATGGTTTAGAAGCAATTTTAGATTACTGTTGGAGTTACTGATAGTTCAGACTGACCTTCTGCTTGCCCCTGGCCTAAGGAATATGCATAGGCATAAGAAAAATGACAAGGAACTACTGGTAACCTACACGAAAAGCCTCCACCCTTTAAAATCGAAATGATCTCCCTGCAGTTGCACCACAATGGTTACTTAATGGATACTTTTCTCCTAAGCATTGTTCCTTCCTTATCTAATTATTTTAACAACAATATATCCAGGATATTGATAAATTCTGCCATTGTGTATATTTCCAGCAGCATGCATGCATTGTGTGCCTTCAGATTGCCATTGTGTTAAATGAGCTACATACTTGGACTGTTGTGGTCACAGTGACTACAGTTGGATTGGTACGACTGGTCAGTTAATCACACTTGAAGTCTGAGCTCTTGTGCACACTATCTATTCTAGGAAAATGACCCCCTGTATTCAGTAAGACATCTTTGAGTAAACTTGTAAACTGGACTTTTCGACCCGAGGTCAGATTTTCCCAGAATTCCCAAATGTCAGTGTGTTCCACATGTTTAAGGGACCCCCAAAGAGATATAACCACCTGCAAAAAAAATTCCCAGGTGTTCCATATACCTGTAGCAGAGGCGTTGCATTCACCACTCATTGGGGTTTAAGGCATAACACATTTGCCTATTATTTATTCCTATGTAAAGCATAGACCTGACAACACAAGATCTCAAACAAACACATAGTGCACACAGCTTCTGTGCTTGAGGGGTCTGTAGGGGTATGTCTCAGCACAGTGTACCCCAAGTTACAAGTACCTACCTGCCAGGGTTTTTTTTATGACCCTTCAAATCCTTGTAATACTGCAGCTTTAGTTGTGAGTTCAGCACAAAAACGCTCAAAAAAACATCGTTGTGTTGTGCACACAACGTCTGTGCTTGAGGGGTCTGTAGGGGTACGTCTCAGCACAGTGTACCCCAAGTTACAAGTCCCTGGCTGCCAGGTTTTTTTTTATAGCTCTTGATAGTTCATTTTTGAAAGACGTCTTGCAAAGATCGTTTCTGATGTGGTCTTTAAAAATTAAATACCCGCTCAGCAAAGCAAATTAGCCTTATAACAAAGGATGTTACTCCACCCATCCCCACATAGCTGGAGGCTACTTCCTGACACTTGAATGCACTTGTTCCTGGAAAAATACCATGTCACCAGGGTGGGCTCAGCCTGGGGGGGGGGAAGACCCCCCCCGAAATAAACAGCTAAACTGAGCTCCCTGCAAAAATCCGTATATAATGACAGCTGCCTGCAAGGTACTTGCAATCACTCAGGCTGGAGACATAATTCTGAGTAGCCCAGCCTTCAACCCTGTTGTGATAGGCTCAGCCTGATGAGGGGGGAAAGAAAAAAAAACCCTAGAGATAAACATCTACATTGAACTGCCTGCAAAAATCCTGCTGAAAATCAGTATAACACAGCAACCTGGCAGATCTCTGTAAACAGTCAGTTTGAAGCTGGAGACAGAATTCTTAGTACCCCAACCTTCACCCCCTCCTAGGCTCAGCCTGAGGGGGAAATAGAAAAAAATAAAACCAGAAACAAACAGCCAAATTACAGGAATAGCATTAGATTACCCTCTAAGGCCCAATGAGTTGTAAAACTGATCACATGCACCTGAGGTGTTGGAAACAAAGTGGATTCAAAAGCCCTGGCCATGAGAAAAAAGCCAGAAATCCACTCACAAAGTATAGGAAATGATGCAATATGATGAAAATAACTGCATTAGGTCTATTTTTTTACCCATATAACCCCAATGAGTGCTTTGAGCAACGCCTGGTGTTGCTCCTGATTACAGCTGTGTATAGCTGATCAGCTGCAACTGAGGTGCTCCAAACAACTTGGATTCAAAAGCCAGGGCCCTGGCCATGAAAAAAAAAGCCAAAGTTTCATTTCAGTGAGGAGGGGGTACCCTGCAACCAATTCCTGCACCTCATTTTCCCTAAAAACAGTGATCTTTGCTCTTTTGGGGGGGGTCAGTGGGGTGACCCTAGAACTCTGAAAATTGTTTTAAAAAATAGTTTCACCTGTCTAATTTCCACAAAAAATTCCAGAAAAATTGGGGGAAGCCCTTTTTTAAAAAAACTTTTTTCTTTCAGGCGTTGCTCAAAACACTCTTGAGCTGCAATCCTAAACCTATTTACACCAAACTCCATGGGCCTTACTTCTAAATCATCTTGTTTAGAATTAGATTGTAACAATAACATCTGGGTGATTACCTTACATTTTACCTGATCATGTCATACTGCATGATCTGCAAATGCAATGGCATTTTTGAAGCCAGGAATAAACCCTTGGTTATACTGACTAATTGAATATTGATGTCTTGAATTGTAGCAAGGTCACTATGCCCTGTACACTTTGGATCAGTTATACTTTCTCAGCATATATTGTATGGTAAGTTTGATTGATTTTCCTGGAAATAATAGATTCTAATACCTTGTAAAAGTGGCTCAACAGTCTACCAGTATTATCATTTTTGAGTAATTAGCTCCACAGTGACATTTCGGTCCTCTATGTTTCAGACTGGATTTTTTATTCCTGTAAACTTTTTTGAGCCTGGCCATTTCAAGGCAGCTCATAGTACTATAAAATTATAAAAAAGCAACAGTACAATTAAAAGCAAAACAAGTAAAAATAACAGAGTAAGAGAAAAGCAAGGGGAGAGATTTTAGAGGCAGAAATTCAGCAGAGAGCAAGAAATGCCTGCTGTAATAAGTGTCTTCAGCTTCTGCCTAAGGCAATTGGTAGATGTGCATTGTAGGAACAGTTTTGGGTTTGGATGCGAGAGACCTTGCTTCGACTTTCCATTTCAACCATGAAACTCAGTGGGTAGTGTCGGTATCTTCTCTGCCTGACTTTCCTCACAGTGTTGATTGTGTGATTAAGGTGACAGTCCTAAACATCCCTAGAAGACAGTAATTTCTATTGAACTTTGGAAGCACCTGTAAACATAAGAACAATAAACTACTTTGTTCTTGAAAAATGTTGTAGAAACTATTAAAATATTTAGAAGTTACTGTAACCATTCCTACATTTTTTGTACAATGCTGTACTGTATTTTATTTGGAAAATCAGTCTTAATATCAGTTCTGTGCTGCTGAAATACTGAGTTTGCTCTGTTTAACAATCTCTTATGCAGGTGTCCTTCAAATGATGCAGACCAGAATTGGTGCCCTTCAAAGTACTGTTGACAGGTATGTAATTTACTGTATATAAATGTAATTGGAAGTGTTAAATCCTTCTGTCCTATCATCATTTCTTAAACATTTTTTCATTTTTCATTAGAATCAGAGCCAAAATTATTGATCCATACAACAAAATAGTGTCTCGCACTGCTCAGTTAGCAAGACTTCAGGTAAGTTGCATTATGTCTTTCTTCCTTATCCTCCAGAAGTGCATTTCTCTTGATTGTAAAAAAGAATGCCATCTGTTGACTATTGTATTTCAAAGAGATTTTGTATCTGCTGATATTGTAAGAAGAAAGAACTTCTTCTTCCAAAAGGAAGATGCTAATTGCGAAGACAGCAAATTTGTTTCTTGGGAAGCATGTTGAACAGTGTTGCTTTGTAACTTCAGCTCATGAGCTGATAAATGAACAAGAATTAATGTTTGGTGGGCCAGGAATAACGTTTGTAGTCTTTTTGTCTAGCTGAATGTGGAGTGTTGCTATGGTTACTGGTTGGAGGGGGGGGAGAATCTCAAATGACAGACTCCCAGAATGAATAATTGAAACCACTGAATATGTGTACTGTACTGAACACTTTATTTCAAAAATCCTAGTAAAAACGAAAATAAATATAAACAGAAATACGATAAGTTCATTGTAGATTTGTAGAGTGCATCTCTGAACAGGCGCTTTCTCTTATTATTAATCATTTCTATCAAGGCAATTTGTATGGGGTAATCTTGACTATGGCCTTCCCAGCAGCATTTTTAATCTAGGAAACTATCTCTTCAATTCTAGTATCTCAAAACTGCAGTTTTCCAGAACGTCAGAACACCAAATATGGAAGAATCCTTAATTTTGGAAATGTTTCTTACCAACGTTTTAATTGGTAAAATGGTCTAGTACTGGTAAATTGTTGAATCAGCAATAATTTTTGATTGATATTTGGTGTAAGAAGTTCCAGGCAGTTTATTTGTACAGTTTAATGTACTGTACTTATGCCCAAATGGTACTTGACTTCTCCTTTGGGGCACAATTCTGATTTTTTTTTCAGCCATGCCAATAGTCAGTGTGTTTCTGTCAGCATTATGGATTAGGGAGAGTGTTGTATGCACAAACATCCAGATACAGTATCTTCATAGAATTTTAATTCTGCTGTATTTTCTATTGGCCTGGTTTTTTGTACTGAAGGCCTCTCTTGATTACTGAAACCAAGGTATAGTGGACCCTTCTTTTCCGCGGATTTGGGATCTGGCTTACCGCGGATCCTGAATCCTCGAGGTCCAATTAAACACTGTGAAAAAAGAAAAAAAAACTGAGAAAAAGTGGGATTTTTTACCTTTTAGAGTTAAACCGCTGCATGTTCTTGCTTTAAACATGCTGAAATCGCGCTCCAGAAGCCTCTTCCGGGTCGTGCTACTCCCCCTCCCTTTCCCAAGGTCTTGGGAGAGGGAGGGGGAGTTGCACGACCCGGAAGAGGCTTCCAGAGCATGATTTCAGCCTGTTTGCAGCAAGAACACGCAGCGGATTCACTCTATAAAAGTTTTAAAAAAAAACGTATTTTCTACGTTTTTTTTTTTTCCACATTGTTTTAAAGTGGACTCCAGTATACAAGATTCTTGGTATTCGTGCCTTGCGGGGAGAACTTTGAGAACCTCTGGTCTAAAATATTCATAATCTGCACAATAATAAATACAGTGCAATAACCTACTCTGTCATATGATGCTTGAATAAGGTCATATACTTTTGCCCCCGTTCATTTTTACACCTAGTGAAACAGGCTTTAGCTCAGTGGCCCGGTTCAGACATAATACTAAACCATGGGTAGAGGTGTTTTTTGGTGACCAACACAGAACATGAAACAAAGCTAATTTTGAGTCAAAACGCGATATAAAATGATTTTTAGTTCTAAACACGAAAAAATATAAAAATATCTTCACAAAATATCACCACTTTTTCTTACTTTTGAGTAATCTGCTGGTACTTTTAAGTAAGGGATCTTGCTTGGAACAGTTGCAGATCCTTGCAGAACCTCTCCAACAGCTCCGAAGGCCGTCCTGTTGTTTCTGTTGCTTTGCTTCTGTTCCTTTCTCCGATCTGTACTGTTCTGTATAGTTTGCTGCATATACAGCATTCTACCACTAGGTGGCAAAGGCAAGAATGAGCGCAGGCAAGAACCAGCAGGCAAGCCTCTTATTTCCAGTTTATTTTAAAGTACTGTATTTCTATTTTATTGCTGTATAGTATTTGAGCAAGCTGTTCAAATTGCTGTATTTGAGCTTTATTTGAGCAAGCAGCAGTTCATATTTGTAATGATTCAACTTGCACAGTTTCAAATCAGTAGGCATGGGGGGGGGGGGACAGCAATGAAACATAACTGTCCAGGGCAGAGGTTCCCTAACTCCTGGGAAGGCCCTCCGCTGCCCTAAGTAGCAGCGGGGCCTTCCCAGGGGTCGTGATGATGCGCCCGGGATCGCGCCGCCGCCGCCACCGCCGTGCCCAGGATCGCCCTTTTTACCTTCATTGGTGGGCAGTGGGTGTCCGGCGGGGGTTGTGGGGAGCCTGCGGACCCCTCCGCAGGCCTCCCCAAGCGTCGGAGCAGCGCTCCGACGCGATCGCAACTCACTTCCGGTTTCGCGTAAAACCGGAAGTGAGTTGCGATCGCGTCGGAGCGCTGCTCCGACGCTTGGGGAGGCCTGCGGAGGGGTCCGCAGGCTCCCCACAACCCCCGCCGGACACCCACTGCCCACCAATGAAGGTAAAAAGGGTGATCCCGGGCACGGCGGCGGCGGCGCGATCCCGGGCGCGCCGTCGACGTCACCGTGGGTTGCCATGCCCCTTAAGGGCATAGCAACCCTTTGTTCCCGGCTGGGGCGTCCCGACGCCCCAGTTAGGGAACCACTGGTCCAGGGGAAAGATAGGCCAAAAAACAGAGATACTGAAAACTGAGGATGCCAAAAATATGCATGATATTCTACTCCTGAAGCCTATATATATGCTCTTTTGGATAAACTTCCAAAACAGGAAGTGGATCTGTGAATACTACTGTTTGGAAAAAGAATGCCTTAATTGCTACATTTGCTGACACTCGCCTATCTAGTGCACATATACCGTAGTCTATCTGAACACTTTAAAAGCAAATAAAATTAATAAAAATGGAATTAGAATAAAAATGCATAACACCACTATTTGCATTTTTAAATCAAGAAATTTTGAAAAAAAAAGCACCAACTAACCATGGTTTATCACTATGTGAATAAAGCCTAGAGGAGCTGCAGGCTCATGAATTCCCCCTCCCTTCTCCCCCTCTCTATCATGAAATGTGAGGAGAGGAAGAGGAAGCATGCAATACCATGGATCCCTTTACTAATTTGCATTGTGCTAAACCATGATTTAGTGTTGTTTTGAACCAAGCCACTGCATTTCATAGAGGGTAATGGATTCATGGTCCTCAAAAGATTTTCGAGTATAGACTTGAATACGTTTGACTTGCATTCAGATATCATTGCAAATCAGATTATTTTTAAAGAGTACTTCATGTAATTGAATCTTAAAATAAATAAATAAAAACTAACCCAGGTCTTTTAACAACTGTATGTTGTACTGATTTGTGAAAATCTATGTGCAGAATTCGGTTTCTTTTGGCAAAATTTTGGGTCTTTGAGACAGAATATGAACAACTCTGGTCACTGCTAGAGAAATGGTGCATGCTGAGTTTTGAAGTACATAGCTAAACTTGCAATGGTTTTAATAGAACAGAATGTCAGCCTTTGTCAGTAGTGTTCTTTCATTGTGTATTTATGACTAAATGCCCTTATATCCCTACAGGGTAGCTTGTAGTTAAATCTTCTGTGGCATGTTTTTTACTACAGTCTCTGGTATATGCCAGATGATATCAAACCATGTGCTGAAGCGTAATGTGATCAAGCTTGTATTGTAAGCCCTGAAATGTGTGTGGCATTTCCTCAGCTGGTACTTCAAACTGTGTAATAATGTAGTATATTGAATATATTCTTAAGCCATGTTTCCTCTCAAGGCTGCCTGTGACTTGCTGCGGAGAATAATACGCATCTTGTATCTCAGCAAGAGGCTTCAAGGGCAGCTGCAGGGAGGAAGCCGAGAGATAACAAAAGCTGCTCAGAGTCTCAATGAGCTTGGTGAGTATACTTGGTCATTTTAGTGATTTTCTATTTGCTAATTTGAAATTCTTTCTTTTTTAAAAAAGTTGTATTGGAAATCTAATGTCCTATTTATTATAGGAGCAATGAACCACATGGAAAACTGATTCTTCTTAAGTTAGCTGCATTCATGAATAATGGAAATAGCTGTGGTGGTGTTGATCTTGACTTTCAGTGTCTGCAAATGAATGTAGTTAGCAAAGATCAGTTTCAGATATCTTTGAACTTTGTTTATGCTCGAATAACGGGCTGGATTTCCTAAATTAATATCACTGTGTTTATATGACAGCATAACCACATCAGTGTGATGCGATATGGTTGGAATCCTAAGACGTCTGTGTGCACACACCTAAAGCACTGCCACATGCTCATGGTATTTTACTGGGATTTGCTTCTGGTTGTAGTCCCTTGCTTTATGTTGGATGTAAGGTCCCCCATCTCTCATGAGTGACTTTCAGAGTCTGTGTGGGACTGCTTTGTGGAACAGGAGCTCAAAGAATCACTGTATGGCTGATGTCACTGTATGGCTGTTTAAATCCCAACCCATATTATGGAAATACTGAATTGCTCTCTTTAAAACACGAAAGAAAGGACTAGAAAGCATGGCAGAATCAGAGGATTCCTCCCTAACTGCCTAGCATAGCATCTTGCTTTAAGTTACATTGACACGAACTGTGGTTTGTGCTATTTGGCTAAAGAAGATGGATACTATAGAACAGTGTCTGCGAGGTGGGGAGAACTGTGAATGGGGGACAGCGGTGGCGGTGATCCTGGGGATTGTGCCGCCACCAGGGGAAAATGTACTTTTTTTTAACTTATTGGGGGTCCTGGCGTGCTTCTGGAGAGTGTGGGGAGTCCCACACACCCCTCTGCCGGCCTCCCCGTGCTGTAGATCACCGCTTTGTGGTGATTGCGACCACTTCCGGTTTTTGGACAAAAACTGGAAGTGGTCGCAGTTGATGCTCTGCGGCGATCTACAGTGCAGGGAGGCCTGCAGAGGGGACCACGGGTGCGCTGCGCTGCTTGAAGATTACACAGGATCACACAGTGAGTCAATGTGCTGTAGTAATTGGAGTGCTGGACTAGGTGCCAGGACATACGGCTTCAAATCCCTTCTAAGCTGTGAAGCTCAGAGGGTGACTTTGGCAAATCACTATCTTTCAGCCTAATCTACCTCACAGGGTTATTGGAGAGGGAATCACAGGGAGGGAGAATTTTATATGCCACCCTGAGCTTCTTGGAAGAAGGGTAGGGCTAGAATTGTAATCAGCAATGAGAAGACGATACCTTTTTGAGTGATACATTCCAATTCTGATACATTCCAATTCTGATACAATTTTGAGTGATACATTCCAATACATTCCAATTTCCAATTCTGTAGCTAAGCCACTGTTTGGACATTTTATATGAGGAGGATGTTTTCCTATGAATCTGTATAGAACCTCATTAAATTCTCTCTCTCTCTCTCTCTTTTGCATTGAACTCAAATACCATGCTTTTTTCTTCTCCGTTCAATGTTTTACATTCATAAAACCCAGAAGGACCATTGTAAACAAACAAGACAGGTAGTCCTCTGTCTGTAGAATAACATGTTTATAGTTTTCTTAGGTCCTAGAAAATAACAGCAAGCATACCATGTAATTAACATAGCAATGTGTAAAAATTAGGCTTATGCTACTAGCCGTTCATTGAACTGCAACTGTATTGATGCCTGTAATGTGCAGTGATTATCACATGAATAATATTTGCTGACTTAGCTAGTGTATTGTTTGTGCAGCTGAACTCTGGATATGATTGGTATAATGACCCAAAAGGGTTTATTGTCAATTAATGCATTTGGTGGAATGTGCATTTAGTTTAGCCTAGCCGTGGGAGGGGCAGGGGGGAGGAGGAGAGAAAGAGAGATGTTTAACTAAGGTAGTGTTGAAGAAAAAAACCACAAAGCAGCAAAGGAACCAAACCTGTACTTTCTAATTTTTTATGTATGTATTTAGAACAATGATTTCAACATTCTTGAAATCTGATATTTGTGGGCATACTGTTTTAATAAAAATCTTGATTAAGATTTCGGTCACAATCCTGTACAACACTCACCTGAGAGTAAGCCTCATTAAGCACAGTGGGACTTGCTTCCCATGACTGCAGGGCATTTAATATAAAATTCATACAGTATCTAACCATCAATATCATTTGAGCTGCATCTAAAGCAGCATATGTATCTTTAGTTTTTCAGTTCTTCTGCGTAAGTTACTTGTGAGAGCACATCAAGAGGTAAATGTTGATGATGTTGGCATATAACTTTTTTCTAAATCCTGCTTAAAAAAATTGCACCAAATTCCCAAACTCTGGGTGTGTGTTTAATTTGCTAAGGGAATTGTGTGCTGCATTGTTTGTTTGAATTGAGCAGTTTGTGTGTAAAAGTAAGGCACTTGCTTTGGGTTGTATCCTAAGGTGCATGAGCAGAAGGAAGCTTGGATAAGCAAACTTCCCCACTCCTTCCCCAGCACAGCAGCCCTCTACCTCGTAAAACTGCTACTGAGAATTAGGAACCCTCCATAATAAGATTGTATGGGGCATAGAGGAGTACAGTGATAAAGGGAGATTGGCAAATACAGGTGTGTATCCCCGTATCCGTGGGGGATACGCTTCTGCTGCTACTGTGGTTACCTGAAACCGCGGATAATAGTGAACCATACTCAAATTCCACCCCCACCCTCCGTCGTGCTCATGACTCGCTTCTCTTCATTTGCTTTGAAAATGGAAACGTTTTGGAAAAGCAGGGAGCTGAGCAGACAGGAAACAGACAGCTGAACGCTAGACTTGTAGCTGCTAGAGGAACATTAGAGGAGGCAACAGTGAGAACACTAACAGGCAGGGATGTATCTAAGTAACTAGGTCGCGAGTACGATCATTTTTGCACGAGTACGAGTCCAAGTACGAGTCAATGCCAAAAAATTATGGATATTTTTGTGCACGAGTACGAGTCAAGTGCGCATCATTTTTCCCCGAGTACGAGTCGAGTGCAAGTAAGGCCAAAAACCACGAGTCACAAGTCGAGTCACTTTGGGGCAAATGGCTTTTTTCCCCCCTGAAAATGGGGTGGGTGGGTGTCTGTGTGCCTCTGGGGCTTTTAAAGCACCCACTTGGCTTCCCCTATGCCCTTCCCTTCACCTCTCAGTCTTGTCACCACCCATCTGGTTTGGGAAAAACAAGCGTGTCTACATTCAAACCATTTATTATTCCCTCCTTGCCCCCTCCCCTTGCTGAGCTGAGCATCCCTTAGGCTTGGCGTTTTAGCCATGGAGGAGGAACCGCTGCAGCAGCTTCACCTTCCCTCACTCCTCCCCACCCCTCCTGCTCGGAGTTGTGGCCAATGGCGAACAGACGGCAAAAAAAGGGAAAAACTCCAAGCCAGGCTTGTTTCCCCACCCCCTTGAAAACCCTCCCCTCTCTGCTGCCCTCCTCCTCCGAGGTCTCCACTGTGCCTGCCTGCCTGTGTTGATGCCAGCCATTAAAGGAAAATGACTCGGAAATGGCATGTCGTTACCCCCACGAGTGCAAGTCAAGTATGAGTCCCGTGGGTCACGAGTCCGAGTGCAAGTCAGTGGGTCACGAGTACAGGTGCGAGTACGAGTCAGGGAAAAAGTGGCTAAGTCACACTTGCGAATCAAGTCATATGACTCGAGTCCCCATCACTGCTAACAGGAAGTAGAGTCTAGCATTCCTCTGTCTGCTTCCTCTGCTGTCCGCTTCCTATTAGCGTTCTCATTGTTGCCTCCTCTAGCGTCCCTCTACCAGCTACAAGTCTAGCATTCAGCTGACTGCTTCCTGTCTGCTCAGCTGCCTGTTTTTCCAAAAAGCTTGTTAAACCCTTAGAGCAGAATCCTAGGTATGTCTACTCAGAAGCAAGCCCCACAATGGGGCTTGCTTCTGAGTAGACATGCCTAGGATTGTGCTCTAGGACTTAACAAGCTACACCTGCCCACATTCCTTCTCCTAAAGGTCTAGCACTCTGTCCCAGTTGGAGATCTGGTAAGCCTACAGATACGGGACCCACCAATGTGGGGGGACGTCTGTGTTGTCCTCCTTGTGCAAATGAAAGTGCCTTCCATTCATGGGAGAAGCAATTGGACTACAACTATAGGCTGCCATTGGTTGTTCCTTTATTCAACATATATTACTATTGGATACAGAAATGCAATTCTGGAACATTGCCAAATGGCGTGCTGCTGTGTATTGGGCTTCTGTGATTAGAAAGCCTGTTAAGATTTGCAAGTGTCCTTTTATCGCTGCAGAAATCTTAGATAAAGAAATTCTTGAAAGACCTTCAAACTGAAGTTCATCTGTGTGAGCCAATGTATTTTATCCTGAAGTGCCTCTTACATGACTAACATTCAAATATGCTTCCTAGGGTTCGTGCAGCTGAAAAAAATTAACTAGGGGGATCAGGAGTGGGCAGCAGAATTGACCTCTGCCTCCCCTCTCATATGTGACCATTTCCAATACTGGATAAAATGAATATGGAGATGCTCTTAAATTTTGCTGGGTTATCGCAGTGAATTTATGTGAGTTGTAGTTTAAAAGTTTCAAATAGGTTTTGGTGAGCTCCTGTTCAGAGGGTTATGAAGATGCACATATTGAAACTTGGCATGGTACAAAAATCATAAAGACCTGCCTAAAAGTTTACAATCAAATTAAGACAACTGAGTTTCCTGGATGTAATACAAGCGACCTCCAGGCATCCTTTTAGTCAACAAGAGAAATGTCCTTAGTCCTCCTGGCTGTACTTAATTTGAACTCCAATAGAGCTCCAGTACCTGTTTGAATGCAGGGGTGCGTCCTGGAACCAGCCTTGCAAATTTCCATAAAGGTGGGTAGATGAGAGGGGAATTAACTGGGAATTCTTCTCTATCTTGGATTTTTATCTGCAATGGAGAAGAATTTAGGGATTGCTAATGTTTCCTCTTCTTTGAGGTCAGCGTTATGAGCCCTCAAAGCTTGTATCCAAGCCAAGATTTGGCAAGTGTCACTACCATTTCTGATTATTAGCCCCATATTGTGATGGGAGACTGAGATGGAGTGGCTTGTACCTAATTGGAGTACCTAATTAGTTCATGGCAGAGATGAGATTTGAACCATGGACTTCCTGATTCATAGCTCTTTCTCTTACAGTGCAGTCTGATGCATGTTTATTCAGAAGTAAATCAGTTCCCAAAAAATTCACCTAATTTTAAGGAGTACAAATCCACATGCAATGTAGACTTCAGAGGCCTAAAGGGATGTGCAGAAATCTTGTGCAACCAGTTCTCCCTAATTGCTTTACTGGGATGCTTGAAAGCTAGGAAGCAAGGTAAAGTACAAGCATTTATAGAAGGAAACGACCACATAACACATCATGAAAGGCTAAATAACGCTAAATGAAAGCATTTATTCTTCAGAGCCACCGCACACTGGGTCGACACTTTCATTGACCTGTCCGCCAGACAAGTTGCATATATTGGTCAAGAGGTCAGCAACTTCATTCTTGGGTTCCTTCAGAACTCTTAGGTGGATGCCATCTGGGCCTGGTGATTTATTGATCTTTATTTTGTCAATTAAGTCTGAGACGTCTTCTCTTTTAACCTCTATTTCACTTAATTCTTTAGTCAGGGGAGGCCGTTCAGGCAGCGGTATCTGCCCAAGGTCTTCTGCCGTGAAGACAGATGCAAAGAACTCGTTTAATTTCTCTGCAGTCTCCAAGTCCCCCTTTATCACCCCTTTCTCTCCCTCACCATCCAGCGGACCAACCATTTCCCTGGCAGGTTTCCTGCTTCTAACATATTTGAAGAAGCTTTTGTTATTCCCTTTTATGTTGCCTGCCATACGTTCCTCAAAGTCTTGCTTGGCCTCCCGTATCATCTTTTTACATTTCTTTTGCCACAGTTTGTGCTCCTGTTTGTTTTCCTCATTAGGGCGAGACTTCCATGTAAGGAAGGAAGTTTCCTTGCCTTTTATAGCCTCTTTAACTGTGCTTGTTAACCATGCCGGCACCCTCCTGGACTTAGTCGAGCCCTTCCTCCTTTGTGGGATACACTCCCGCTGGGCCTCTATGACTGTTGTTTTAAACAGCCTCCATGCACTCTGGAGCGATTGGACTCTTTTTACTTCCCTTTCAGCTTTTTTTTTTTAATTAGTCTCCTCATTTTGGGGAAATCTGCCCTTCGGAAGTCAAGGTTTTTTGTGCCAGATTTGCTTGGCACTCCCCCCCCCCCCCCGATATGCATGGTGAAACAGATCGCAGTATGGTCACTGTTCCCCAACAGTTCGGTAACATTTACCTCCCTGACCAGATCTTGAGTGCCACACAATATCAAATTCAGAGTCATCTGTCCTCTGGTCGGTTCCGTGACTAGCTGCTCTAAGGCACAGTCATTTAGCATATCCAGAAATCCAGTCTCTCTTTTATGACCAGAGCATGAGTTGACCCAGTCGATGTGAGAATAATTGAAGTCCCCATAACTACAACCCTGTCTCTCGTTGACACCTCCCTGATTTGCTTCCTCATTTCAAGATCCCTTTCAGGTTTTTGACCTGGAGGACGGTAGCATGCCCCTACTATTACATTGCTCTTTGAGCCTGGTAATCTAACCCACAGTGATTCTACGGAGGAGTCAGAGCCCCCCTCCAGCTCTACTCTGGTGGATTCTACCCCTTCTTTGACATAGATGGCCACCCCACCTCCAACACGCCCCTCTCTGTCCCTCCTATAGAGTTTATATCCTGGGATTGCAGTATCCCACTGGTTCTCTGCATTCCACCAGGTTTCCGTTATACCTACTATATCAATGTTTTCCCTAGCCACCAAACATTCCAGTTCTCCCATCTTTGCCCGTAGACTTCGGGCATTTGCATAAAAGCACTTATATACCAGGTCCCCCAAGGAGGGCTGCATGTTTGCACCTTTATCCCTGCAGCCTTCTGTCCTGCTAGACTGGCTGTCATGTCCCATCACGCTACCACTCCTAATTCTTACTCTGTTATTACTTGACTGTTCCCCATCCTCTGCACCCTCATTCCCTAGGGATGAGGAGTCCCGAACCAGATGCCCCTCGGCTCCTGTCGGCTTTCCCCCAGGGGTCAGTTTAAAAGCTGCTCTGCCACCTTCTTAATGTTACGTGCCAGCAGTCTGGTTCCGTTTTGGTTCAAGTGAAGCCCGTCCCTCTTGTACAGGCCTGGCTTGTCCCAAAACGTTCCCCAGTGCCTAACAAACCTAAACCCCTCCTCCTGACACCAGTCTCATCCACGCATTGAGACCCCTGAGCTCCGCCTGCTTAGCTGGCCCTGCGCGTGGAACAGGTAGCACTTCTGAGAACGCTACCTTTGGGGTCCTGGATTTGAGCTTCCTACCTAGCAACCTAAATTTGGCCTCCAGGACTGCCCGGCTACATTTCCCCACGTCGTTGGTGCCAACATGCACCACAATCGCTACCTCCTCCCCAGCACTCTCTACCAGCCTATCTAGACAAGAGGTGATGTCCGCACCAGGCAGGCAAGTCACCATGCAGTCCTCACATCCGTCACATACCCCCCCTCTCTATGTTCCTGATTATAGAGTCACCCACGACAAGAAGCCCCCTTCCCCAGCGGAGTATCCATAGTGCGACTGGATACAGGCCCATCACCTGAAGAAGGGGTCCCCACTGGGGAATTGTTTCCCTCTTTTCCAGAGCGACGTCCTCCAGCCCTGAGACTCCCTTCCCTGGCAGCTGAGGAGCTGGCCAACTGAGGGTGGGACGCCGCCTCCACGTCCCTAGAAGTCTCACCCTGGTCCCTCTCTTCCTGTCTCTGCTTCTCCAGGTCAGCAACCATGGCTTCAAGGGAGCAAACCCGTTCCCTGAGAGCCTGGGGCTCTTTGCACCGAGCACACACCTATGACTTATGCCCAAGAGGCAGATAATCATACATGTGACACTTGGTGCAAAACACTGGATAGCCCCCACCCCTCTGCTGTCTGTCTGACTGCATAGCTTTTGTGTGTACGGTATGTGTTTATCTAAGTTTGGGTACCTTAATGTTGTTGGAGCTCCCCTCTCTTCAAGGGATATGCCGGGCCTTGTGTGGGGCCTGGCTTCCTTGCCCCACTGCTGAACACGCACAGCTGCTTAACTCGCTGTGTCTTCTTTTACCTTGGCACTTTGTCCCAGTGAGGCACTTGGTCCCAGTGAGGCCACTCACTTCTCCTGAAAAGGGTTCACTTATAAACCAGCCCCAGATTTAAACTGTTATGTAGCTCCTCCCCCTGCCTACCTGAAAATTTGAAAAGACTGGCCTCTAAGGGCAGGGCCTGATGGGGTTTACTGGCAGGAATTTGTTGCTATGGTTCCTTCCTCCTCAATTTACATTTGGCCTCCTCAATTTACATCTGGCCTACTATACACTTTTAAATTCTGCTTAAGTTGAACTCTGCTTAAGGTGTAGTTTAAATTCTGCTTAAGTTTAACTCTGCTTAAGGTTAAGTTTAGCCTGCTTTTTTCCCTTCTTTTATCCTCCTGTTTTGTTTTGGACTCCTACTCTAAAGTAGACTCTAGTCTCTACCCTGGGCTCTTACTCTTGAGTAAACTCTGGTCCTACTCAGAGTAGACCTGTTTGGGCTGCAATTCTCTTTAGAATCAGCTCCCAGGCTTGTCCAGGCTTGTCCCAGAATCAGCTTCGAGGCTTGTCCTAGGCTTGTCCAGTTTCTGCCCCTTCTCCTCGCACAGCTGTTTAACTTGCTGTGTCTTCTTTTACCTTGGCACTTTGTCCCAGTGAGGCACTTCGTCCCAGTGAGGCTACTCGCTGCTCCTGAAAGTTGCAGGAGCAACTGGTTGAAGAACAGGAAACTTGTCCCTTAAAATGGCCACTGTGCCAGAGGATTGGAGGATAGCTAATGTCACGCCAATCTTTAAAAAAGGAAGGGGGGGGGACCCGGGAAACTACAGGCCGGTCAGCCTAACATCTGTTCCTGGGAAGATGGTGGAAAGTCTCATTAAAGATAAAATCTTAAAACACATAGAAGAACAAGCTCTGCTGAGGGAGAGTCAGCATGGCTTCTGCAAGGGGAAGTCTTGCCTCACAAACCTTTTAGATTTTTTTGAAAAGGTCAACAGGCATGTGGATGCGAGCTAACCTGTGGATATTATATATCTGGATTTTCAGAAGGCGTTTGACACGGTCCCTCATTAAAGGCTCCTGAGAAAACTCCACAGTCAGGGAATAAGAGGGCAGGTCCTCTTGTGGATTAGGAACTGGTTGAAGACCAGGAAACAGCGAGTGGGAGTCAATGGGCAATTTTCACAATGGCGAGAGGTGAAAAGTGGTGTGCCCCAAGGATCGGTCTTGGGACCGGTGCTTTTCAACTTATTCATAAATGACCTAGAGTTGGGGATAAGCAGCGAGGTGGCCAAGTTTGCAGATGACACTAAACTTTTCTGGGTGGTGAAGACCAGCAGGGATTGTGAAGAGCTCCAGAAGGATCTCTCCAAACTGGGAGAATGGGCAGCAAAATGGCAGATGCGCTTCAGTGTAAGTAAGTGCAAAGTGATGCACATTGGGGCAAGAAACCAAAATTTCACATATACGCTAATGGGTTCTGAGTTGTCTGTGACGGATCAAGAGAGAGATCTTGGGGTGCTGGTGGACAGTTCGATGAAAGTGTCGACCCAGTGTGCGGCGGCTGTGAAGAAGGCCAATTCCATGCTCGGGATCATTAAAAAAGGGATTGAGAATAAAACGGCCAATATCATTATGCCTTTGTACAAATCGATGGTAAGGCTGCATCTGGAGTATTGTGTCCAGTTCTGGTCACCACACCTCAAAAAGGATATAGTTGAATTGGAAAAGGTGCAGAAAAGAGCAACCAGAATGATTCGTGGGCTGGAGCACCTCCCTTATGAGGAAAGGCTACAGCGTTTGGGGCTTTTCAGTCTAGAAAAAAGACGCCTGAGGGGGGACATGATTGAGACGTATAAAATTATGCATGGGATGGAGAGAGTGGATAGAGGGAACTTCTTCTCCCTCTCGCACAACACCAGAACCAGGGGACATGCACTAAAATTGAGTGGAGGGAGAGTTAGAACGGACAAAGGAAAATACTTTATTTCTTTACCCAGCGTGTAATTCATCTGTGGAACTCCTTGCCACAGGATGTGGTGATGGCACCTGACCTAGATGCCTTTAAAAGGGGTTTGGACAGATTCATTTAGGAAAAGACCATCACAGGTTACAAACTATAAGCAACCTCCTGGTTTTAGAAGTAGGTTTTCTCTGTGCCATGTGCAGGGGAGTGGCAGCAGGAAACAGTTTATCTTGTTGGCTGTGTGCTCCCTGAGGCATCTGGTGGGGCCATTGTGTGATACAGGAAGCTGGACTAGATGGGCCTTTGACCTGATCCAGCAGGGCTCTTCTTATGTTCTTATGAAAGGCTAAATAACGTAGCCTAATGTGATGAACGCACACCTTGTTCAACAGGCACTTGATATTAGTTGTGTTATTGAGATTGTTGAAAGCCGAAGTTGTTGGATCAAAATATCTGTGTACTATCTGTGCATCAGAAGGACTGAAATTCACCAGTGTACTAGGTCATTTTAATTGGTCCCATTTAAAATGTATGCTAATCAGGAAGGAAATCCTTGTTGTATTTTAAGAGAAGCCAAAGTAGCAGACTGAAGCCAGAACAGTATCATTTCCAGTAAAATGGATTTGTATTTAAGATTAAACATAGACCGTAATTTGGATGTCCATATTAATTCAAACATCTTTCTTTATAATAAAAGGTGTTTTGCTTACACTCAAAGCATAGTTGTTGATACAATTTGAGGGAAAAGCCTCCTAGTGTGATTTTTAAGCATGGATACAATTAGTATATAATTTCCCCCCAAAGACCATCAAAATAGTTTTATTATTGCTAAACAATGAGTTGTTCAACATTGTTCTGGGTTAGAGAGAGTTGGAGATCTGTTTTTGACAGGATTTGTCGTTTAGGGTCATGACTGGCTAAAGAAATTGAATCCTTATCTCCAACCTTCAACTGAATAGGATTTATTCCCAAAGATTAAGAGCTGCTCTCAAATTTTTGACTAGTGTTCAGTTGTTGTTGTTGTTGTTGTTGATTATGATGATAATAATAATATGGCTGCATTGGAGTGCTTCAGCTGAAGCGTTTAAATTGCTCTGTGTAAACCAACACCTTTGCTTTTCAGCTTAACAATATTTAATATATTAAAATTGCATTGAATCTCAATGAGCTATATTACCTAAGTGTGTGTATACTTTCAAATATAATAGGTGCTAAGGCATGTTATATGAAACATTCCACAGCTGAGGTAATTTGCTAAGACAAGTGTAAGAATACTGTTCTTTGAAACACCTCATTCTCTCTAGGGGGAGCATATCCTCGACTGACAAACATGAAATGAAACCTGTTTCTCTTTCACCATTATTGAATTCTTTAGAGTCACTGGGAGAATTATAGTATTGCAGATGACATACAAGATTGGTTCTTGGTTTAGTTTTATCCTCGAGCCATTCTGAAAACAGTGTCTGATGTGATAGTGCTTCTGTGCTTGACTGCTGGAAAGTCCATTTTCACACTGAAGAGTGTGCTGGTCAGAGACCGTAATAAAGAACTGTACTGTACTGTACACTGAAGAGTGTTGAAGGATTTCAAAGGACCATTATTATAAATATTCCCTGAGGTGTGGATGCCTGTGTTTAACCACACAGAGTGGCTGAATAGCTCTGCGGGGAATATTCAAGGTGGCATTGAGTCAAAATGCTTTGGTTGTCTTTAACGGGCCTGTGTGCATGATGGTTTTTAGTTTGTTGGCAAAATATATTGATCCCAGATAGTCACACCTTTTAAAATTGATTTGTGCAACTTGTGTAAGCCACTCTTTATATTGTAGTCTAGGAGATATTTTCACAGCAGCCTTAAGATGCTTTGCTGTTTCAAAATGATTACACTGAAAGGTGTTGTAGGCCAGGCAGTGGTTCTCAAAGTTCCCCCCATGAGTAGGGGAAGCTGTAAGTCCTTGTGGGGGCAGGCCAATGGTGGCGCTCCCAGGATTGTGCCGCCTGTGGGAAAGTGGTTTTTTTTTAACGTACAGACCCTCTGGAGGGTGTGGGGATGCCCGCGGCCCCTCTGTGGGCCTCCCCGTGCTTCAGATCGGCTCCCTGAAGCGATCGAAACCCACTTCTGGTTCCAGACGAAAACCGGAACTGGGTTTCGATTGTTTCAGGAAGCCGATCTGAGGCACAGGGAGGCCTGCAGAGAGGGCCACCCCCCCGCACCCTTTTTCCCAGAGGGACGTCGCCGACGTCTCTGCACATCACCATGTCCCTTAAGGGGGTAGCGACAGCTTTTGGTCGTGACCCACCTGTTTGAGAAACACTGATGTAGGGTAAAAGATCATTTTATGAACTGTACTGATGAATTCACTCTTAAACTCCTCTCAGGTGTTGAGAAATGTTGCTCTTTCCATAGGTTTTGCTAGGAAGAGAAATGGAACTCATAGTGGAGTAGAATTAAGAAGGAAGGAAGGTGCATCTGAGCGGAGGGCTCATTCCTGTAACACCAAACTATGGTGTGGCCAGTGGCATCACTGGGGGGGGGCTGCACCAGGTGACACCATTGGGGTGGTGGTGGCACCACTAGTGGCCAAAATTGTGGAAAATGTATATAATTGGAAAGGTAATTTAATGCTGCAGAATGTAATGAAACAAACTGTGTTGAATTATCTGTATTCTGTTAAAAGGTTATGGCCAAATAGCCGGAAAAAGAAAACGCAACTACCTTTTAAACAAGGATTTCCTTAACTCGAAACTGACCAATGAGACTGATTGTTCCAAAAGCCAGTGAGGTGTTATTATGACACAGCATGGAACCAATAAGGTGTTAGTATGAGATAGCTCTCATTTCTGTGTTTGAGGTAATACTAGAACTCTTATTTAGTTGTGTGAGTGTCATCAAGTTGGCCACTGTTTTTTGTTGGTTACTGGTTTTTTCTGGGTGACTTGTACTGTTCCATATTAAAATAAATAAAGTTCATGGGAGTTGACACCATGAGTTACTGCACCAGTGACATCACTGGTGTGACACTACTGGTGCACCGGTGACACCAACCCTAGTGACACCACTGGTGACGCAAACCCTAGTGGCGCCTCTGGGTGTGGCTTTACTTCTGAATCAACCCATTCCATAAGAGCAGATGTAGTCTAGCAGATGCACTACAGTCATGTAGTGTTTAGTTAGCCAGCACTCAAGACACACTGACACAGTGTAAAATTACTCTTAAAGTACCTATTCAGAACATCTCAATGCAGTTCTGAATGTTGTCAGCAGAGGCGTCGCTACCCCTGTTGGCGCCCGGAGCAACGGGGGGGTTGGCACCCCTATAATTCAATATCGCGCTCCAGGAGGGGTGGGCGGCACGCTCTGGGAGGGGGCGACCCCCCCCTCAGTCGGGAGAGCCGGCTGGGGACGTCTTCCCCGGCCGGCTGCCCGGGGCCTTCTGAAGGCCCGCGCGAGAACGGTATTTATACCGTTCTTTTTGCGCATGTTCAGACTGTTACTGAGGGAAAAAGGGCAGCCTTTTCCCCTCAGTAAGAGTCTGAGCATGCGCAAAAAGAATGGTATAAATACCGTTCTCGCTCGGGCCTTCAGAAGGCCCCGGGCAGCCGGCCGGGGAAGACGTCCCTGAGCCGGCTCTCCCGATTGAGGGGGCCGGAGACTCGAGTCGGACTCGGAGACTCGAGTCCAAGTCCGACTCGCGGGCGGGGCGGAGCGGGGCGCCCTTCGGGAGATGGCGCCCGGAGCCAGTGCTCCGCTTGCTCCGCCCTAGTTTCGCCTCTGGTTGTCAGTGGTAAAATGTGGACATGTATTCCACTCCATCACGTTAAATCCATCCAAGAAGGGCAGGAAATGTAAATTAAAGATGGTAGTAAAGTAAGTAAAGAACAATCAAGTGTTTCCTTAATCTATCTGACAAGAGAAACAAAGCATGTTGTCTTATGTAGACATTGTTCCCTGTTACCCTGCAGATGACTGCAGTGTTGCTGAAGCAAAGGCAGTGCTAGAATAAACTAATTATATTATGAACGTAGGCCATTTATCAGATGTTTAAAGAGGCTGTCAGCCTGAAATGTAGTATTTTAGTATTATATCATGTAATGCCAGGACCCATAACTATCTGTCTATAAGAGTCTTAAAAGGATATTTAGGGTTGTTAAAAACTAAACACCAATTAGAAATGCTATAGTATTGCATCACCAACTATGCAGTCCTATGCCTGTCTGCTCAGAAGTAAGCCCCACTGTGTTCACACCACCCAACAAGCTAGTGTCATAATTTGGGAAATATTGGGGAGCTGCTTGTATTCATCACAAGGAGTTGCGATGGTTACAAGAAGTCAGGGATGTTCCAGGAATAAACAGAGTTGTTTGGGTGCATGAATGGCTGGCCGGCCTCCCTCACTCCGGCACTGGAGGAGGACGTGGCTGGCAGCAGACGGTGTTCCGGCCGACCAAGGAGGGGGCTACGGGGGTGTTCTAGTCAGCCAAGATAGGGGGGCCATTGGCCCAGCCGCCTGGGGAAGGGGCGGGGGAAGGCTTCGACCGTATCCTGTCCCCTGCCGGTCACCTGGGCCTTTACACGGCCTCCTCTTACTTTCGCTAGCAAAATTGCTGACGGAAATCCGAGGAGGCCGATAAGGCCTTCCCCGGGTTACACTCAAGGAAGGAGACCAACGTCTCCTTCCCCGAGGAGACCTCCACCCCTGCGGCAATGTTGCCGCCAGGGAACAGGATCCGCCGGGTGGCCTGGGCCGCTGGCCAGATCCTTTAGTCAGGATTGCGCCGTAAGATTGACAGGAAGCAGTTAAGAAACACCTAACTGGCCTAAATTAGTTCAAATCATTTGGATTGGATGAACTGCATCCTAGAGTACTAAAGGAGCTTGCGGATATACTCTGAGAACTTCTGTCAATTATCTTTGAGAAATCCAGGAAGACGGGAAGGTGCCTCTAGACTGGAAGCGGGGTAATGTAGTCCCAATCTTTAAAAAGGGTGAAAAGGAAGTTCCAGGAAATTACAGACCTGTCAGTCTGACTTCAATACCAGGGAAGATATTAGAACAAATTATAAAAAGACAGTCTGCACATATCTATCCAACAACTGGTTGGACAACCATATACAAAGGATGCTCGTCAATGGCTTCCATCTACCTGGAGGACGTTTTCGAGTAGAGTGCCCCAGGGCTCTGTCTTGGGCCTGGTTCTCTTTAACCTTTGTATCAATAACTTGGATGAAGGGATACATGAAGGCCTCCTCAAATTTGTGAATGACACTAACAGCCCAATCCTGTCTAGCTAGGCTGCAGTGTTGGCGTAGATCCCACGCTGCATCCTATCCAGATAAGACCCAGTGCCTGCGCGGTGGGAGCTCTCCTTTGGGAAAGGGGACAAATGTTACCCCGAGTAGAGCCCCAGCTTCCCTGATGGGTTTACTCGAATGTGCGGCAGCTATTTTGCTGGTGCACATTCAAGCTGGCCGTGTAACGGCAGCCGGGCCCGGGAAGGGGTATAGGATTTGGCGGAGGAGGCTGCCGATGATCCCTCCCCCTTCCTGGGCCTGGCCGACCAATCCCACCTCCTCGAAACACCCCATTCTGCCCTCCCCATGCCCCTTCTTCACCTAGCGAGGACTCACCTCTCCGCCGCAGTGCTCCACTATTCTGCAGTGCTGGAGGAGTTGCACGAGGGTCTCCACTGGCATCGCTTACTCGTAGGGTGACACACACCGGGTTGCTCCTCCAGTCCGAGACTAGACAGGATTGTGTCGTAAGCTGGGAGGAGTAGCAAACACAATAGAAGACAGTAGAAGCCTTCAGGAGGAACTTGACAAAATGGAATACTGGGCTGAAATGAATGGATACTATAGAACAAACTATATGAATATTGGGCTGAAATGAATAAGATTCAACAGGGACAAATGCAAGATTCTGCACTTAGACAAAAATAACCAAAGACGCAGGTATGGAATGGGAGATCCGTTTTCTAGGCAGCACAACATGTGAGAGGGTTCTTGGAGTTGCAGTGGATCACAAGATGAACAAGAGTCAGCAGTGTAATGCAGCTGCAAAGAAGGCTAACACAATTTTAGCCTGCATTAGTAGAACCGTAGCTTCCAAGTTGTGAGAAATATTGAAAATACGTACACCATTTCCCAAACACTGTATACGTACACTGTATACGTACACCATTTCCCAAACACACCTCATTTTAGGAAAGATGCAGCCAAACTGCAACAGGTTCAGAGAAGAGCAACGAGGATGATCAGAGGATGGGAGAACAAGCCCTGCAAGGAAAAGTTGAGGGAACTTAACATGTTTAGCCTGGAGAAAAGAAGGCTGAGAAGGGATATGACAGTGCTCTTTAAATACCTATCATATGGAAGAAGAAACAAATTTGTTCTCAACTGCCTCTGAGAGTAGTAGTACCGTAGATCAAATGGGTACAATCTGCAAGACAGGAGATTCTGTTTGGACATCAGGAAGAAATTTGGGCAATTTGGCACTGGAACATATTATCGAGGGAGGTGGTGAATTCTCCCTCACTGGAGATCTTCAAGCAGAGGCTTGGCAGGCACCTGCTGGGCATGCTGTAGGAGGATTTCCTGCTAGAGGCAGGGGGTTGGACTAGATGACCTTGTGGGTCACTTCCAATTCTATGATTCCAATTCTCAGCATTATGTCTTATTTAATACCAGCTTAGAAATTTGCCTGCCAAATATTCTCTTAGCAATATTTTCTACAGTCATTGCCTGGTGATTGTCCTTTCTTTTTAGATTTGCCATTTGATGGAAAAGTCATCTTTATACAATGCTTTAAAGCAGGGCTGCCCAACTTGTGCCTGACCAAGCCAAGCATAGCCTGCCAGCCATGTATTAACAACAAGATTGATAGACAACCTTTTTTTTTTGGTGCCTACCTTGGGGTTATCGAGCACTTGCTGAGTCACCGTATATGGCTAGTGGGCTGTATGAGGCTTGGTGGGTTGCAGGCTGTGTGTGTCTGTCTGATACAATTCATTTAATACAAAACTTCCCAAACTGTGGGTTGCAACCCACTTGGTAGGATGTGGCCCGATGTTGATATGGGTCACCAGTTGGGCCCACCTGCCCACTCCTCTCCCCATTTGGCCCCGAATTGTTGCCAAACGGAGGCAACTGGAAGTCACTTCCAGGTTGCGACCCATCTCATCCTGCCGCTTTCGAGTTGTGCCGGGCCCGCGACGACCTCTGGAGGCCTCCGTGGGCCTCGAAAGACCTCCAGGGGTGACTTCCAGGGGTGACTTCCAGGTCGCTTTCAGTTTCGCTGACGTGACTTCTCGTCACGTCCAGAGGCCTTTTTGATGTTTGCAAAGGCCTCTGAAGGCCATCCCAGGCCTGGCGCAATGCAGGAGTGGCAGGACGAGGTGGGTCACAGCTGCAGTGATTTTGAGAACTGCTAATTTAATACATATACATAATGTCTTTTCTGAGGATCTCCAAGTACAATACATAATGACAATGTTTTATGAATTTAAACAAATTTCAGTGATTTGATCAATCTACAAGGCCACATCACATCCTGGTTAAGATTTTTATATGTAAATACCTGCTGCGTGGGACCCTGATCTGGACTGGGTGACAGTGGGGGTGAGGCTTGAACACTTTGTCTCTGCCATTGTTCCAGTCTAGATCATCCTTCCAGGTCCTGGCAGCTACTGTTCATCCCAGGAGGAAAGCTCCTATTGGTACCACTGGGAAATTTCTAATGGGACAAATAACAGGCATGTGGTGGTGGGGGGACTGATCCAGATTAGTACCATGGTGGGACAAAGGATTAAAGCCCTTTTGCTGTGGTCTCGGTCTAGATCAGGGGTGGCTAACCTTTCAACATGAATGCTCTTGGCCCTTTAATGGTTGTATAGGTGAGGACATTTCAGCAGGTGCAACTGCTTTAGAGCAGCACAATCAGCACTTGCAGCTGCCAAGATTCTGTCTTCTACACAACTCTTAAGAACGCAGAGGCCCTAATGGTGCAAGGTTGGCCACCCCTGGTCTAGATTGTGAACACAGTGCAGTTGCTATTTACATGAAAAACAAAAAACAACTGACTTTATACATCTCAGTTACTCAACACATGTATGATCTAGCTCTGCTTTTCATACTGAAACATTGACTGGATTCAGGTGCCTTTCTTATAGCTTGCAATCTGTAGCTACATGATGATATGATTGTCTGTAACTGTTTCATGTGTTAAGGTAAGAATTGTCATTTTTTTACAGCTGTTCAGAAATCTAGGAAAGCAAACCAGGGGTAATGCCGGGTATAACCACGTGGTGAGAGTCTCCCTCTTTGTGACATTACCAACACTTAGCAAGGAAACCTTTAGGCAGCTAGTGTGTAATGTCTGGTATTTGAATTCACCCGTTAATATGCTGCAGACAATATTGAAAGTGACTGAGTGTAGGTGTTTGCAGTGTGCATCTGAGTAATCTTGGTATTGCAAGTCTCCCATACTGTGATATCTTCTATGACAGCATTATGATTTCAAACTGAAGGGGAATTCTTGCTACCCTACCATTTAAGAGTTATCTGTCTCTTTCCTAAGGGAGGCTATGAGAGCTCTTGACTGATTAGCACCTGTAAAGTGTCAACCCCCTAGTATAGATAAGATGTTTTTATATAAAGTATGGACATATTCTATTCATAAAATTAAGACAGTTTGTTTGGTCAGTTTGAAGTTAGGTATGGAAAGGGTGTAATCTTTGTGAAAGGGTATAATTTGACCAAATTTCAGAAAAATCCAATTTAAAATGCCTAAAATTATAGCAGTTTTAAAATTACTCTTTGAATCAGACATATCACACTATTTGCTACCATTTCTTTGCTTCGCCAAAAAATATGTTTGTGTACAATGTGTTTTTGTGTGTGTTTTGTTCACTAATGGTCCCACGGACTGTGGTTTTTTGTATGTTTGTGGTCAGGTTATTTTCCCAGTCCTTCTACACAGTCAGCTGTTTAATCCTAGGTTTTCAAGTCTCTCAGTGTTATCGGACACCTTCGGTGTGCCTCAGGCCATCTTAAATCTTGACTATGACATAGGAAAAGGTAGCTGTTTCAAGACCAAAAATTAGAGAATGGCGCATCAAGGGACATCAGATAAAGCAAGTGTCCAAGTATAAATATCTAGGGGCAATGCTGCAAGTGTCAGGAACCAGATCTACCCATCATGCAATGGTCGCAGAGGCAGGGCAGAAATCTGCCAGGGCAATAGTCAAGTTCATGAATTATAGAGGAGGCCAGTATATACTGGTGGCACTCAAGCTTTTTCAAGCAAAGGCTTTGGCTCAACTTCTATATGGGTCATTTTTGGGACCCTCACCCTCCAGTTTTGTTCCTCTTGAGCGTGTGCAATCTAAGTTCTTGAGAGCAGTCTTTGGCGTGCCCAGTTATGTCTCTAATGCGAGTCTGTGATTAGAGTCAGGTCTGATTAAAGTGAAGGCCAGAATTACTCTCACCTGTATCAATTTATGGCTTAAATTAAATTCTAGCATACAAAGTTTATCATCATCAATCCTTCGGGACAATTTCCAATCTGCTTGGCTTAAGGCAGTTTATGGGAGTTTGAGGCTCCTGGGGTTCTCCCCAGAGGCTGTTATGAGAATGGACTATGCCCAGGCGAGGGGAGCTATTAGACGAAGACTGTTCAGTATAGAAAGACAAGAGGATTTAAGCAGCACTCCAAACTTTTTAGCTGTGGAAGAGGTTAGGTTTATAGCTGCATCGGCCATCTATCTTTCATGGCTGGAGGAACTGCCAAGGCATAGAAGGGCTTTTTATCTGGCCGGGTGGAAAGCACTGCCCTCTGCCGTACTGGAGGATCACTTTCGCAGGATCCCATTTTCTGAAAGGATCTGTCCATGTGGCTCAGGGGAAGTAGAATCAGTTGAACATGTCCTGCTGCACTATGTATTCTATCTGGGGCTACGGGCTAAGTTTATACTGCCTCTGATTAAGAAATTCCCGGGTTTGGAAGATGTGGAGTTGTGTAAGATACTTCTTCTGGGAACTAATGTGTGGCGTACTAAGCAATGCACACGTTTTTTGGCTGCAGCATGTAGAACATGCAAGGGTATCATCAGCCTAGAGAAGAGATTTGAGTGGTAGCTCCTTTATACTGAAGGACGAAGGGTACATTTGTTAGAGTTTTAAGTATGTTATAAACAATATGGGGGGGGGGTAATTTGTGTTTTGGTCTTTGACTGTATTAATAAAGATTGATTATTAAGGTCGCTGTTTCACTTGCAACACTCAAGGTAACAGAGATCCACCATAACATCAGAGTAAGTTTAGTAATGGTTTCAAGAGGGTGGCATGGAGGAATTGCTCCTGCCAGTTTCCAGATGGAGAGTAACCACCAGGTGGATGCTCTATCTCTGTCCTATACCCAACTTTAAAATCAAATTTAAGTGGGTAAAGGTGAAGGATGTCTCATCAAGGTACGCCTGTAGCTACTCCATCAGCATTTGCTCAGCTACACCCCTGCTCCAAAAGGGAAGGTGAAGGCTATACTGGCTGGGTCATCCATGCATAATAGCATATTGAGAAAGAAGCTGGATAACCTTTTAAAGAGAAGGTGACATTCCTTTCACCCAAAGGGCACTGAAGTTAGACTTCAGCAATTTTGAAGGGTCCAGGATTCAGACCATCAGGGTTTAATTTTGACACTTCCTTGTCAACATTGTCAAGATCTGCAGATTGCAATTGGTTCAAACAAGCATAACAAGCTGGCACATTTTGAATCCTCAGGCCTTAATACTGCTACTCGTGGCATCCAAGTTGAATTGGATGTGAGGTGTTTTATCAGCGAAGTAAGTAGCAACAATGTCATAATGTTGCATCTGCTTTAAGATGGTAACGGGATTTATGTCAGTACAAGATTACCATTTTAAATAATTGTCTACTTTGCTTATTAAAGAATAGGAATTATCTGACAGTAGCATGAACAGAATGATTAAGATATATGGGGTTTCTTTGCAAGTCCTCTCTGCAAGCTGAGCAGCGGTGTTAATAACAAATAGTGGGGAGAGAATTGGACTGTGCATTATTGGACCGTATCCAACTGCATTCCAGACAGCATTGCAAACAGCTATTACTTTTGCTACTTACTGGCAAAATTCTATTCTTTTCCTAGCAGAGTGATAGGAGAATGCAATATCCCTTAAAGATGAATACTTCCTTGAGGGAAGATGTCTGGAAATCTATAAAACAAATGAATAATACAAACCTGGATTGCCTGGGTGGACTCATATTAACACTTGTGGAGTTACCCTGATATTCATTGTTTCATGCACAGTGATTTGTCTGAGATCTGACTACATAGTACATACACATACTACAGTTAGAAAGGGCTGGAAGGAAGGAGTTATTACAAAATCACATAAGGACTTTTTTATGTGATCAATTAACCTGGGATATCTGCTCCTAAATTAAATTCAAATGTTGGCTATCTAACCTGTTCCTGAGCCATTTTCCTTTCACCCATCAAAAAGTGGCTATGAATGATATTGAGGTTCTGAATTCCAGAAATGCTATGGAATGCAGAGTTCTCCTTTTCAAGCATACAGTAATCTTGGAATAGTCCAATACTACAAACCCAAGGGTGTGACTAAAGAATATTGAAATTCCTTGTTGCAGTGATCCGAGGATTACTGATCAAGTCACCTCTTCTAATTTAGAACACGTAAGCAAGAATTTAGCAGTGAGTGAAAGTGCTTACTGCTTCCGGATTGTAATATTGATACACCTGGGAAGGAACTTAAAAACATGGAGTGAGTTGATACATCTTGGTTTAAGCAGAATTCTCAAAGGAATTCAGAACTTACCCTCTTAATGTATGATAACCATTTGCCCATTGTACTTCACACTTCTTTCAGAGGGCTCTCATGCAGTGTTCTTCCAATATGAAAGTGATTGTGAGGTTGTTTGTTTTTTTATTTAACAAAGCCCTTACAGTAGATTAGATTGAATTTAGGAAGTTGACATTTTGTTTGTGTGTTGTGCATTTTTTTGACCTCGTTAAGGGCAGACTTCTCTGTGATTCTTGGGACACACAAGTATAATTTCAGACCTCTGACTGTGGTGTACAAAGTCTAGAATTCAGACATAACGTTCAACTTTCTGTCAAGGAACAGAGCCAGATTTTAAAACCTTGATGTCATGCAACTTCTACATAGAAAGCCAATACACTATTTCTGTTGCAGAAAGCTTAAAAACAAAGCTTTATATATTTACAGCAACTCAAATGTAATTTTTTAAAAGTGTACACAGCTGTAAGGCTATTTTTTTTTAGAAAATATTTACTTAGATGTATATCAGAATATTGACAAAATATACCCATGTTATTACTCTAACAAATTGCCATGCAACACATATCTTGACTATAAAGAAATAGAATATACAGGCCTAGTCTATTTAACACATGTTGAACATTTATAGTCTAGCCATTTCTTCCTTCCTTAAAAAAAGACTCTTATTTGGCAGTATTTACTTCAGCTTATTGTTTCCTCTTAATATTTCAATGCATACTGAAATCTAGTCTGTGACAACCTGAGGTACTAAACACTTCTGTCTTACTTCATTGTCTTCAAAAGTGATGGTCTTGTTCCTCTTAGGCTCTATCCATGAGTTGTGTATTACAGCATTATTTGGGATCGGCTCAGCTTCCACTATTGAAACAACTCGTTTTTTCATTTTACTTTTCAGAACTTTTTGAAATTTCTGTCTAGTAAACGCATATAGTAGGGGGTGAAAGATGGTGGTTCCATATGCCATGACTAGAAAACACAATCGCAACTTTACCAAAAGGTCACTTGGGCCCAAACATAAAATTGTAGTGTTTAAAACTGTAATTGGTGTCCAGCAGAGAAGAAAAGTTGAAATTATCAGCAGTGACATTCTGAAGACTCTCTTCTGCCTTTCCCGCCGTTCACGGTGTCGCTTTACAGCCCGCCGCAGGGCAATTATAACAGAAACTGAAGTCCTTACACCAAAGACAACATTTCTCCCTCCACTGCTTTGTGATACATCAGTAGTTTCATGTTGTGTAGACAAAGAAATTGTCTTTTTCTTTCTTGCTTTTTTCTTTTGCCCACTAGAAAATCTTGTGCCTATTCGGATATTAAGTGCCTGGAGTATTTTGCTGTAGGTAATTAGCATTACTATAACAGTGAAGAAAAAGATTGGAATTTGCACTAAAAGATGGTAGTACATTCCCAGTTCTGTGTGGTATTCATTTGCGCTGACACACAAGAGTGTCTTATTTTCCCAAGTATTTGCACTCTGAAGACTGAAAAAATTTACTTCTATGAACGGAATCAAGAATGAGAAAAAAGAGACAATCCATATTGAAGTCATGAGTATCACAGCCCTTCCCATTGTCAAAATCCGATTTGCAGGTTTCACAGAGATATCATATCGGTCCAAAGTGATAGCAAAGACGTTGATTGCAGTAGAAACGCTTGCAAAGGATACACAAGCCTCGTGGAAGCAGCAGATCATTGCAGAGTTAGTCTCCAGTGAAAGGAGAAGAATAACTATAGTTAGAGGAATGCATCCCACACAAATTATTACATCAAGAACGTGAAGGTTCATTGTAATAATGTTACTGACAGAATTGATTAAGTTGGATTTCATGCAGTAAAGTACCAATACGGTGAGGTTGCTGCCAAGTCCCAGTACAATTTCTAACATCAGAAATCCAGTGAGAGAAACTTGAAAGCTTAATGGATAAGACAGTGGCTGGTACATATTGGTGTTGATGTCATCAATGGCATCTCGAACTGTAATGTTAGATTCAGACTGCATGTTGACTTCTGGAATGGAAGAGAAACACATTCTTTTGTTGGAAGTTTGTTTTGCCCTGAAAGATGAGAGAAGATATATAGCTGTTTGATTTTGGAGGCTCTTAATGAATTGCATATATACAGGAAACCATACATTTAATTTTCATTACACTTTGACTAACACAATAAATTTGGAATTATATTAGGCTTGCAGAAATTTGAGAGTGTAAAAAAGAAATACTAATTTTTTAAGAAGCCATACGAGAGAATGTATTTGCAATGTAAACTGCAAGCATGCATATCTTTGGCCTCCATGCTTGTTGAAAAACTAATGCTCCAATCCTGTGCCCACTTTCCTGGAAGTAAGCCCTACAGAATGTACAGGGACATACTTCCAAGTCAACATGTACAGGATTGCACTGTGAGTGAGATTATTTTATGTAAGGTTTTTGTCAAAAGAAAAAGAAAAAAAAGGAGGTGGATGTGTTTGAAAGAAATAGACATGTTACCTTTTGTCTGTGGGTTATAACCTCATCCGGAAAGCTTTCTTTAATGTCATGGAGCGATTTTAAATTCAGTCTTCAGTAGCATCTCCAACTTTATTTAAATGGTGTATATATAGTGTTGTCCACTTGGAAATTTATTTGTGTGGATTTCTGCATATCAACATGTGTAAAATTGTGTGTGTGTGTGTGTGTGTGTGTGTGTGTGTGTGTAATTATACAGTCATGTATAATTGGTTGTATTTATACACAAAGATGTACAAATGCATGCGCACACCCTCTTATTCAGTACTTGATCATAAAACTATTGCTGAATATTTTAAATATGCTGAGTTTCCTACCACCACGTATATTTTCATTCTAAGAGATTTTAGTGGTTAGCAGAGAATAGTTTCATATTGTTCCGCTACTGACCTGTATAAAGCAAGAGTACTGTATTTAACTATAACATATTTTTGTCACCTAGATAGAAAGACTGCATGTTTATCATAGTCGGACTATGTAGATGGATCTAAGTGGGATGTGTGCACATGTGGGTGATTTTTATTTAAATATTGTAAATGAGGCTTATTCCTTCATTTACAGAGATACAGATTTAGAGAATTAGCATTCATTGCATCAGTGTGACTTATGTTGTGACCACACCCTTGGCAGTTTATAATACCAATATGAAATATTGATATGAGATGCTAATATACTGTTTCTACAAGACAAACCCTTTGTATTGCAGTAGGTGTTCTGAGAGAGATTTTTACATAGAAACATTTGTTCGGGTTGTTTTTCTGTCATCGCTATTCAACCCTTCATAAAATAAACACTTTAAAAGTTAAAATACGAATTAAAAGAAATGGCAGAAACTTAAAATGCAGAGAGAGTTTTTTTTATACAAAAATATTTATTTGAGTGAATCCTTTCAGTTGGAAATATCAATAATAGCTTCAGGAGTTCTTCAGTAATTTGCTGACTTTTTGTAAAGATTTTTTTTTACATGATAATAGCTTTGGATATGAAATAAAGCAGAACAGAGTTTGTTTTAAAGAAAAGTATTTATCATTGTCACATATGGAAGTTTCTAACCGGCTTCCAGGTGGCAATTTCTTCTGTCACAAGCATAGTTTAAAACTCATTTTAAATGTACAGTATTATAAACTATTTCTTTGCACTAGTTAAGAAAAGAGGTAAGCTGAAACAACTAACAAATGTTACCTGCAAGGGTAACATTTGCAGGAACATGCAAACTGAGATCTTACAAAAATGGAAAATTTCCTATGTGCCAACTTTTAGACAGACAGGCTAAACATCAGGTTTATGTCGAATCAGTTGGTTAGATGTTCAGTTAAATAAAAGCAGAAATGTCAAGATGAGACTGTAATTAAAACGAAATGCATCTCCAGAGCAGTGCTCTGTTCTCTTGTAAATGTTAAACAGAGGTTGGGTGCATGCAGCTTCTGACCTACCTGTTTTCTGTTGCCTCAAGGGCCTTTCAGCTCGCTGTAGCAGCTTGTCATAAATTCATACATGGTGTCACTGACAGATTTTGACATGCGTTTTCACCTGGCAACAGAGAGATGGTTGCGATCTATTTCCTGCCTGATGGAATATTTTAGTTTTCTTTTCTGTTCCAGCACTTCAGCAGTTTTCCCCCCTTACATTTAAACAAAAGGAGTTCGTTGCCTCGTATGTTTTTGTACACCAATACCTGATGTACATGAGTTATCTTTCGTTTTCACGCCATCAGTGGAAAGCAAAACTTTCTTGAGTGCTTCACAATTGTTTGCCCCTTTTGTGTGGTTTGGCAGCATTTTTTTTAAAATTTTCCCTGGCACTGCAAAATAAAAATCAGCACTGGATAACTGATGTCAAAACTGGATTTAAACATCCTCTTGTTACAGCCGTACACTGGTTTCTATGCTATTCCTGCTCTTTAGTCTGGAATCATAGGTTTGTCACACAGATTCTTGGTGTATGTTGTATTAATCCCATTCCTGTGATTTTTTTTTTCTAGAAGCCATGATCCAGATAGTTTCCTTAAACTTTAGGCACTGTAACTAGGGTTCTGAGTAATATTTTGTAGAGGTATTTAAACTTTATGAGCGCCTAATTTTAGCTTGCTGGTGATATACAGATAGATGTTTCTTCAAAGAAGCTGTATTCCACTGTGTTTTTCATTTTGGTTTTTTTTTCATTTATTCCACTCTGGTTTTTTTTTCATTTTCATCCATATCCACAATTCTGATTTTACATTATAAATCCACTTGTGAGAGCTGTTTTGTGAGTTGTAATTTTCTTTAGCAATAAGCCATGGAATTAGTCTTCTTTCTCTCAAATATTTGAGCACCAGTTCTCTTCGGTGTATGCTGACATATGTTTAAGGGGTGGTATAGACCTCCTCCATAGTTTCGTTCCAATTTCTTTATTGTCTAAAAGATATGTATTATAAGCACATCCTGATGCTTATAGGACAGACACTTATCAAGATCCCCAGAACTGTATTCTTCACGTTGACAGTAACAAAAGTGGACTAAATGATGTGCACCTTTGAAAAGGAAAAGGAAAAAAAAAGTTAAATTAACCTATAGTCTCTATTTTTATTTCAATAAAATTATTGATGATAACCTTTTCATCTAGGGTCATCTGTTTGCACCACGTGTAACATGGCTTCTGTCAGATAATGTACATTGTTTTTTGTAGGAAGCATATAACATAATATTATTTAAGTATTTCCATATATGGTAGGTTTCTCCCCCACCCTCCTTTTCAGCTGGATCCATTTTTACTGGATGTATTTTAAAAGGATTTTAAAAACAAAAGGAGAAGATAGCATTAATGGTAGAAAACACTGCCGCAGTATTTTTGTAAATGCATTTTTAGAATTGTCTTTTTTGTAGCTTAGCAAGCAACTAATTTACACACTACTGTCTTGACTTCATGTGATCATGTAAGAGCCTCAGCTGCTTCATGGGAATTACAGCTAGCCTAATTTGCACATTTTTTTAATCCCTTACTTTGTGAAAGCATTTTTGCATTACATTTTTTTCAAACATACTGTTAGTAGCAAAGCATTTAACACAGTAATATACACATATGCGTGAACACACACACACGCACACGCAAATGAGCATTATTTTCCCATGAGCAAATCGAGGATTAGTCATACAATCCATCCTCCACAAAGCAGCATCTCTGATCTTTTATGGAGTATTTTAATTTATTTGCAACATATGTGGCTGTCGATATTTTTTTTTAATGGCCTTGACTAAAACCCTGTTAACTGCATTAAGAAATTTATTTAGCAGCAGGAACTTAAGAGCTGCACCATTTTTCTTTGGCACAGAAACACTGTTCTTCCACATTTATGCATTTAACAGACAAACACTTATTAAGGATGACATCCTTTCCAAATGGAAGCAAACATATTTGAATACTAACATTGTGTGTGTCATCAAACATAAGAACAGAAAGTCAAAGTCAGAATTTTAAGTTGAGCCTGTAATTTCTTTCCCTTCACAAACATCTTTTCTTAGATGATGCTTAAGGCTCTGTACCATAATAAGGAACGTACCTTACCTCCACTGAGGATTGGATAAATTCCCGAAGCTGGTGGAGCAGTTCCAGTTTGGAGGGATTCATTGTTTTTGGTTTGTTTTTTTCACTTGTTAGCAGAGTACAGGGGAAAGAGGGTAAAAAGCATCTCTCCAAAATATGATCTTAATGAAAATTTGTGTTTGTGCTGTGCCATTGTTTCAGCGTTTTGTTCATGCATACAGCATGTAATGCTGCTTTTAGAGCCTGCTGCAGTCTCCCACTTCCTACCGTAGAATCAATAAGCATCTGAAAATGCATAATGAAAGTAATTTAACATACTGAAGGCTTCTCGTCTCCAGGGACAACATTGAGGTTCACCCGTTCTGTAGAGGAGCAGCTTTGCTCCTTAGAAAAGCTTGTTCTGGGCAGCCTGTGCAGAATGACAGCCTACCTTGTCGCTTCTCTTCACTGCAGGGAGATGCAGTGCATTCACTAATTTTGATTGGTCAGTGATGTTGGGCTTAAACTGTGCTTCATGCATATGGGGAGTGAATTTTCTTTTTCTCTCTTTAGAGGAGGATGCTTTTTAAAGGGCTGAATCTTTGATTTCTATATAATTCCTTGAATATATTATTGGCTTTAGTTTTTAACCATTTCACACAGTATTTTTTCTGGGTTGCACTGAAAGTGCTACATGATATCACATTAGTAGTGGAAAAACAGGTGAAATGTGTACCTCTGTGTATATGTTTATATTTAGAGGAATATCTTTGATTGTTGTATAGCTGCCTCTGATGCAAATCCACTGTTTCTTTGCAGTTGACGACACTCGATCTTAGCTTGCCTTTTACATGCAGGTCATGTATGTGTCTTTGGTGTCTTTTTTTGTTTAAACTATCTTCATGATAAGTGGACACTGCAAAATGAGCTTGGAATGCTCTTGGAGTATTTAAATCATTGGAAGTTCAATTCCATTTTTAATTTCCATGTCCTTCCAATGATGATTTCCACGAATTCTGGTTTAATGCAGTTTGTTCATTTGCAATAAGAAATGTAATGACTGTTAACATTTTATAAATATTATTTTTCTCTTTTTTAAGCATTAAATGTTGTTCTCATACATGTTTCTAGACTTACAATCTATTGTCTTTGTACATTTTTCTTTCTGTACATCTTGTATTCTCATGATCACTGAACTAACCTGCACATTCTTAAAATTTGCTTATTTATCTTTAAAGACATAATTGGTAGTAGCCATATGATGATGGATTATAGTATAGAGCCAGGATATTCTGTGAGGTCTAGATTGTGAATAATAAATATGTGGCAGTTTCCTTTTGTTAGGTTTAAAAATCCATTAGTCTAAAATTATTGTGTTAATGGGTGCATATAGATGTAGGCTGCAGTCCAACTGGAGTATTTACAATGCAGGCAAGTGCTGACCAGTTTTAACAAGTGACTTGATTCTTCATTTGGGAACTGCAGCAATGAAAACTGCAAAAATAGCCCTGATTGTGTACATAATATCTTTGTGTATGTAAATATCCTTTTTGGATTGTAACCAGAATTATTGGGGAAATTCTGTGTCAAATTCTGTGTCAAAGTGTCAAAAATCCTATAAGGTTTTAATCCTGTACACACTTTCCTGGAAGTAGCAGCCCAATCCTTGGCATGCCTACTCAGAAGTAAGTCCCATTATAGTCAATAAGGCTTACTCCCAAGTAAGTGTGCATAGGATTGCAGCCTAAGTCCCATTAAAAACAGTGGAACATCCTTCTGAGTAAACTTGCATAGGATTATGCTGTATGAGAGCCATTGCTCAAATTTTGTGAAATAAGCATACACAAAAGACATGTTTGGTGTACATATAATAAATGTACAGGCAGGCAGGTATTTGTACAAATATTTTCATTTTAGGTGATCAGTTTTATAATTTTGACATGTTAAGTTTCTTAAGGTGTTGCAAGCTTTTTAAAAAAATCAGTTTTCAAGGAAATGGAGAAGCTGTAAGCTGTATTTGAGGTCACAATGACCCTCCCCGCTCAGGTGGAATGAAATGGTCTTGCACCATACATTTGTGCTGCTGGACTTGGAAGCACTTGGAAATGGTGAGATGTCATGCTGCTTTGAAGTGCCCCCAAAGCCCAGCATGATTTCAAGAGTGCAATCCTCTGCCCTTCTTCTATCTCTCAGTTCTTCTTGCTTGCAACAAATGGTGTCACCAGGTTTAGAAGATATGCTCACCACTGGGGAGAGCATTGATGGACCTGTAAAAACTTCTATCCATATTTTACTGGTGGTATTTTCTATATTCTAGCCTAATATTTTGGAGCCTTGTGCAGGGTTGCCTGCACAAGGGTGCCACATCTAAAGGAGCACCATTCACATAGAAAGGAGGAGGAATGCTGGCGGAACGTCACTTCCGCCGGTAGGAGGGGCACCTTTTTCTACTGTTGACAAAGGCACCTTTCTGTAATGCACACAAATGCGCCATATGGACTAGGCGGCCCTGGCCTTGTGTTTTGCTTTACTGACTTTCCTTTTTAGTCCTTCTTAAACATGTGACTGTGTGGTTTATTTGAGAAGCTTAATTTGTGCTGAATGAGTTCCTAAGGGATACAATCCTATAACACTTTCCTGAGAGTGAGCCCTGGTGAACACAGTAGGACTTCTGAGTAGACATGTACATGTATTCTCTCTAGTATGTTATATAGTAACGTGTTCGGGATCTTGTGGAGGTGAAGAAGAGGTCTTGTAAAAATAATTCATGATAGACTTCAAAACCATACTTGACTTGGTTAATGTAACTTTCCCTGACCTTACTTTCCTCTGAACAACCCTCATTCTGATCTTATTTTAGAATAAAGTTGTTTTTCTTTTACCTCAAAATCTAGTAGGGCTGTGAGCTTTCTGGAAAAACGTTTTGCCCTTTCATCATTCTAGTTTGTCTTGAATTCTTTTGCTTGCTAAAGAATATCAAACTCTTATGCTTGGTCTTTGGAATTATGCCAGTTGTTCTGGGTGGTGAAGACCAGAAGGGATTGTGAAGAGCTCCAGAAGGATCTCTCCAAACTGGGAGAATGGACAGCAAAATGGCAGATGCACTTCATTTTAAGTAAGTGTAAAGTAATGCACATTGTAACAAGAAATCAAAACGTCACATATATGCTAATGGTTCTGAGCAGTCTGTGACAGATCAGGAGAGAGATCTTGGAGTGCTCGTGGACAGCTCGGTGAAAGTGTCGACCCAGTGTGCGGCGGCTGTGACGAAGGCCAATTCCATGCTCGGGATCATTAAAAAGGGAATTGAGGATAAAATGACCCACTAGTAGGCTGGGACACCTCCCTTATGAGGAAAGGCTTCAGTGTTTGGGGCTCTTCAGTCTAGAAAAAAGGCACCTGAAGGGGGGGACATGATTGAGACATATAAAATTATCCATGGGATGGAGAGAGTGGGTGGAGGAATGTTCTTTTCCTTCTCTCACAACACCAGAACCAGTGGACGTCCGCTAAAACTGAGTAGCGGGAGAGTTAGAACAGACAAAAGAAAATATTTCTTTACCCAGCGTGTAATTAATCTGTGGAACTCCTTGCCACAGGATGTAGTGATGGCACCTGGCCTGGATGTACATACTTTCTGATATATTTAAAGGATTTATTATCATTACTAGCATGCAGTTTCATGGGATTTTTAAGGAGATCTTTTTACTGGAAATAATTTAGACTTGAATATCTACATTTTACAAGGGAGTGCTATAACCACCTTATCCACTTCTTCATAATCACTGGATCAGTTCGGACGTTAATACCAAACCATGTTTCCACTGTGTTTGCGATCCTGGTTTATAGGCAAACTATCCCAGTTTGTATAAGACCGTCTGCCCAATTTGAATGTAATAACAAATGATGGTTTCCCCTGGAATCAGAAGTGAGTATGCAACTTGGAGTATGCAAGGGGTGAAGAAAAGAGGGGGCATGCAAGCACAGGGCTCATTTACATTGTCCCCAAACCATGGTTTTACATAATGTCTGAACTGTCCAATTTTAGCCATAGGCATCTCCATGTCATTTTTATCTGTGCAGTCAAAAACTCCTTTTATCTGTTCAGAAATATGAACTGCAAGTAGTATAAAATCTTGTGTTATATAAAATCTGAACATGCATTAATGGTCATGCAAAGTGAGCCTTTTTTAATGTAACTTGTCTGATATTCAGAGTTTTTATTTGTGTGATGTAATAGCTCTGTTGAATATTGACTGGTAACCCAAATATGTGGAATAAAATTTCATTCACCACCTACATATTCAGGTTACAGTTGTACATTGCAAATCTCTACTTGACCCGTGCAGCTTTGAATATTAAGAAATTGAACCTGACATTGGTTCTACACATTCAAGACACCATTTCATGTAGAAACTTCAAATTGACCACTGGACCTTTGTTCGTGGTGGTGATGGGGGAGCCTTGCAATGTGATATCTAAATGAGGCCTCTCAAATACTGTGCTTAATTAGTATGGTATGTTCAGCAAACTGTAGATCCACCAACCATTAGCATAATCCAGTGCTTCTCTAAAGGTCCTCTGTTGCAAATTGGCATTTATTTTCTCCCTGATGTCCGTCCTTCCTTCCTTCCTTCCTTCCTTCCTTCCTTCCTTCCTTCCTTCCTTCCTTCCTTCCTTCCTTCCTTCCTTCCCCATCTAAATCTATCCATCCATCCCATCCGTAATTCAATCAATTGCCTACCTGGTCTTTCCTTCCTCCGGCTTCTCAGTCTCACAGCCTGCCTCTTGCGAGGCTTGGCACATATTCAAGTCACATGGCAATCCTTGGGAGACTCTGAGAAGAAGGAAGCCTGAGGAGATATGCCATGGACCAGCAGCTGATGGCTCAGACCAGCAACTGGTCCGTGGACCACAGTTTTGAGTAGCACTGACCTAGTCCGCATTCCACCAGCTTCTTCACCAGGATGTCATGGGAAACCTTAACAAAAGTCTGACTGAAATACAGAGTCCTCAGCATCCCTTTGATCTTCCGAGCTAGTCATTCACTCAGACTCACTTATGTCATGGGACTCTTTTGTCCTCACATTGTCACTCTGTAGATTCTCATCCCCCATCACCCAACACCTTATATAGATGTTACATCTCATTGAATATTTGTCACAATTTATGTCTGTAATGCGTAATCTATTGATTGCATGTCTTTTCTATCTTCCGAACCTGAAGGGCACACTAAAAACCGGGAATAAAAATATTTTTTATGTTTTCAAGAAGATAGAATGTGGGGCCAAAGGAGAGGGGAAATAAAGAACAAGCAAAGAGTGAGAACCAAGCTGCGCAATTGATAGAATCATGTTGTGCTTGCTTGCATTGCACTCTTTTAGATTGAAACTGGAGGACTGCATGCTAGAAATTTTTCCCATACCATCTCCCCAGCACATAGAAAATTAGCTTACAAAAGACGTTATGTTAAAACCCTATACTCAAACATGCTAGTTTCTAAGGCTAAGAATTTTTTTATATGAGGAAATGTTCAGATGTGCAATTTTCTCTGCCTGCTGGCTGAGGTGATCCAGCCCAGCAAGAGCTGAACTGCTTAATTCTGTGGATCATGAAACTTGGTTCCAAGTTAACCTGACGTAGTGTAAAAAGAGGTCAGTTAAGCAAAACAATTTCCTGTTGGTATCCAACTGTTGAAAAGATGTGCTAAATGATTGTATTGGACGAGCAAGCATGAGAATTGAATTTCTATGAGTTCCTACCTCCCTCGTCACAGTTGTTTAACCTGCACCTTGACATACGTTATAATGATCCCTGTTTTCTCAGATATTGCTTTAAATGAATGATAAATTGTTTTAAGATGATGTGAACAGTTGATGAGTAGTGGTTTTGACAGTATACTCCACCATAGGTGAAGTTGTGACTTTTCCTGTTCACAAGCAAAACAGAAACATTGTAGATACATGGCTACGTGCATTTAGTGCAGGTTGAGTATCCCTTATCTGGACTGCTTGGGACTGGAAGTTGTCTGGATTTCGGATTTGTCTGAATTTTGGAATATTTGCATAAATATAATGAGATACCTTGGGATGGATCCCAAGTTTTAACACAAAATTCATTTATGTCTCATATACAACGTACAGCGCAATCCTACTGCCCAGCTGGGCGGCGGAACAAGTGTTCCGCTGCCCGAAGCCGTTGAAAAAGTGCCTTTGCCTGAAGCCGTCTTAAAAGTGCCATAAGGCACTTTTTCGATGACTCGAGAGCAGGGAAGGCCAGCCTCCTCTGCTCTGTTGATGGAGCCGTCTCCTGCCCACCGGAGGACCCAGGTAAGGATCCAGCCGACGGGGGGGGGGGGGGTCGGTGGCAAATGGCAGGGGCCGATAGGCCCAGCCAGCACGGGAGTGGCGGGGGACGGCCTCGGCTGAATCCTGATCGCTGCCGCGCGGCTCGGCCATTACACAGCCTTCCCTGACAATCTGAGGAGGCTGTTCAGCCCCAGCGCCATTTACACTCGGGGAAGGGGACGAGCGTCCCCGTCCCCAAGTAGACTTTCCACTAGGCGGGAGCACTGGCGTCGCTGGAGCGTGGCGGGGGGGCGGGCCGCCAGGGGGTGACGCACGTCACAGGGTGACGCGCGCACCCCCGCGCGTCACCTCCGTGACGCGCGTCGCCCTCCGGACGCTCCGAGGCCGGCCCAGGAGCCGGCCTTGGAGCGTCCGACCCCGCCAGCGCTCCAGTGCCTTCTGAAAGAAGGCCCATTGCGCAGCGCAAATCCGGGTATTTTTTCAATTTTCGCGCATGCGCAGACCGTTTTGAGGGCAAGATGCCCTCAAAACAGTCTCTGCGCATGCGCGAAAATTGAAAAAATACCCGGATTTGCGCTGCACAATGGGCCTTCTTTCAGAAGGCCCTGGAGCGCTGACCAGGCTGGACGCTCCGAGGCCGGCTCCCGGGCCGCCTCGGAGCGTCCGGAGGGCGACGCGGGGGGCGACGCGGGGGGGAAGGCAGCCGGGTCGTCCCCCCACCGTCACTAGGGTGACGCGTGCCACCCTGCACCAGGGTGACGCGCGTCCTAGTGACGCTACTGGGCGGGAGCCTGCCCGCGGTGGAGCATGGGATCCGGCGGGCCGCCTGGGCCGCCTGGTGGATCCTTAGGCAGGATTGGGCTGTTATACACATAGCCTGAAGGTAATTTTATACAATATTTTTAATAATTTTGTGTCCCAGCATGCCTTGTGTTATGCCTGCCAGGTTCTGGAATTTTTTTTTTTAAAAGTCATCACCCAAAAAATATCTGGATTTCGGGTGTCCAGATAAGGGGTAATCAAGCTGTATGCATATACAGTATTTGTAAAATGCTATTCTTTGAGGACAGGATTATTTTCAATCTCTAATGCCAGATTTTATGGCGAGCTCAGAGTTCCATATGAAACCTTTATATTGAATGTTGTTCTGTTACTATAAGTGATTTATTGAACATTTCTCTTATGGAAGAAAGGCCCCATGCAACGTAGTGCACAGGCTTTCCAATAACATTTTATTTGACAGTTTTCCCTGTCGCAGAGTGCTTTTGACCTTGTGTTAAGTGCTCTACAGACTCTCTCAACAAGTATAATCTAATTAGTGTGAGTTTTTAATAGTTATGAAAGCACTTTAAATTGTGGATAGGTGCTTTTAACTGTTAGAAATCTAGATAAAAATAAAAACACAGCTGCAGTCATTTATTGCATTTACCTGCAGTACATGTGTGTGTGCTTCTGTTGGTCAGCAGGTTTTTTCTCCTTAAATATAGGGTAATCTGGTGGCTGAAGTTTTAAGATGAATTATATAGTGAGGAATGTGGGAACGTAAACTTTGATTTAGAAGTATGATGCGTTAAACATGCAGGATTTGACTCCAAATCCAGCTAACTTTTGTTTTGATTTCTTTCAATGAGAGTTGGGGATTACTAAATTTAGTTGGATTGCATTCTTTGGTGTTTTATTGACTTCGCCGCAAAATGCATCTAAAGTGTGCAAAACATTATTTAGTAAAATCTCAAACATATCTTTTTATGATGAAGGAAACTTATACTTTACATTCTTATCAACAAGTTACGGCCCAATCCTGAGTAAAGATCCGCGGCCGGCCCATGGGGCCGGCCGCAGGATCCTGTTCCCCTCCGGGATCAGGCTCCTAATCTTATTCAGGATCGGGCTGCTAATCTTCAAACATATCCGTGTTTGTTATGGAGTGTCTATCATCACGTTCGTCATTTCTGACCTAAGTATATGTCCTATGATTTAGGACGAAACGTCGGTCTCATCAGCCTTCATATGGAAATGATTTTAATTTTACATCTAGTTGTTTTAATAACGTGGAAGAACTTGGAAACCTGTATTTTTAAATTGTTTTTAATAAGTTGTGTGGCTTGGATAAAAACTTTTTGCATGGCTTTTTTACCCTTGAATCCTTCATTCCGGAATGCAATCTTCAAATCCTTAAAAGCGATTAACATTTTATGTTGCAGTAACCATAGATTTCTGATGAATGTACTTATACATTTGTTTTCTTCTAGCAATTAAATCATTTTAGGTGCATTGTTTCAAAATTTCTCCATTTAAAAAACGCCTTTCGAGTTGACATTAGACATACTACCACAAAAAGTGAGGTAGTGATGAGTTTCTGCCTCCGTGAGCTTTACTATTTAAGAATTAAAAACACAAAAAATGTAATGTTCGTTTGTTGTGTATGAGAAGAAAGTATTTACTTTTGTATCATTTGACAACTGAGAGTGTTACAGTGGTAGCCATTTGAATTGTCAATCAGCTAGGGTTAAATTCCATGAGGCACTCGGTGGGAGGGGGAAAAATTTAGATAAACATATGGTTTTTCCCTGCCCTTTGCCTCATGCCAATGTGGTACATTTAGACAAGTCAGTAATGGGTGAGAAGAGGAAAATAAACAAACTCTTCCCATTCAAGTGTCATATGGAGGACATTCTGTCCTGGAGGTCAAGGGAACCTTGAGCATTTCAGCAACAATGTTTTCTGACACAAGATATACAGAGGATATATAGGTTTATCACGTTTATCTGGTTTGCAAATACTGTGCCACGGAAAGCCAGTAACCCAGCGTGTCAACCTAGCGTGTTAAGCAGAGATGCTAAATCCAGGCCTATACTGTTGCTAATTCCTAGTTTCCATTGCAACATATGAGGAATGCATGTGAGAAACATGTAGCATCAACAGTAACTTCAAAATGAGATTCTGTGATTAAACCATGGTAATGAGGAATGTATTTGTTCTCATCTATCAAGGACAAATGTATGTATCAGTGGTGGTGATTTTCTCGTGTTAACTGACGAGTAAAAGTAATTAAAACTATTCATCAGATCTTGTGTCCAGTTCAAATCTATGAGCTCGTTCATCCATATTTATTAGCACCATTCTTGCGCTTTATTCCTGGAATCACAGTAATGGTACATTTGTACTGTGTGTCTACTGCCTAGTGTTAAGACAAAGTAAAATGTCTTTGGTGCACATTCTGTGCAATAAATATAATCAATGCCCTTAAGGCGTTCAAGGAAAATGGATGGCACTATATCACTGGTGGGTGCTAGAATCAAAAAGGGAACGATCTGAAGACGTGTTGCCTTTACAAAGGTTAGTTCCAATTTGGTACTTAGTCCACTTTGAAACAAGAAGCCTGTATGTTGCAGTGTGCAGTGGCATAGCCGGGGGGGGGTGATGCTGTAAGTAGCGCAAGATGCTGCAACATGCATGTAGGCGGCCCCTCCCACTCGCCGTTGGAGCCATTCCGGGAAGCGACAGTAACACACAATGCACTCCCTGCAGCGCAGCGTCGCTCCCTGAATGACTCCAACAGCGAGTGGGAGGGGCCGCTTACATGCGTGTTGCAGCATCTTGGGCTACTTACAGCACTGCCCCCCCCCTCCGCTATGCTACTGGCAGTGTGTGAATCTGTTACCCCATCTGTTTACTTGGGCAAATACCCCTATGCTATCCTTTAGAAATTATTATGCACATAGATGGAGATTATCTCAGTGTAGAAATACCGTATTGGTCTGAGTATAAGACTCACTTTTTTCTCCTAATTTAAATTTTTAAACTAGGGGTGTGTCTTATAATCAGGCTGTTGCAATTTGGGTTTGCAGCCGCCCCTCCCCCAGGCTCAGCAGAGAAAGGGCAGCAAAATACTCACTGCTGCTGCTCAGCTGTGCAGTGAGGGCCTTTGAACGGCATGGGACATTGCTGGAAGAAGCAGCGAGGCTAAGAGGAGATTTCGGAGCATGTGTTTGTTGTTAGTGGAGATAATGGCAGAGATACAGTGGGCTCCTTCTCTGCCCTGCAGGGCTTATGGTATGTCCTTTTTCTTTGTTAAAACAAGAGCACACATACCTCTCCCCTTTCCAGGCTGTAATCAGTTGTTAATTTTCGTTCTCTGGTCTGCTGGGTTTTGTATCCTTTTGTAAAGCAAGATCACATACACTTTCATCCCCCCTCCCCAGGCAATTAATGTTTTAGGCTGCAATCCTGTGCACACTTTCCTGAGAGTAAGCTCCATTGAGAACAGTGGGACATGCTTCTGAGTAGACATGCACATGATTGCACTGTTCGTTAAATCACTGGTATAAATTTAATGCCAGTGATTTAATTAATTATTTTTAATAGCACCAAACTTTAAGGGTGCGTCTTATAATCATGTGTGTCTTATACTCGGGACAATACGGTAATAAGTAAATATTGGCCCTGAAAGATGTCTGACTTGATTCTCTGTTTGCCCAGATCCAGACTGCTTATCTATATTCCGTGACCAAAATTCAGATGAAATTGAGGTTAGGCTGTGTTCCAGCCTGCAATGAACTAGGGCTCAGTTCACTGCTTTGGCCTCAGGAGTGGGACTTTGTGCATGCTCTCCCCTGCTGCTTTCCTTTTACACACAAATTCTGCCATCTCCCTCAATCCATGTTGACGTTGCATGTGACCATTGCCAAAATGGGTTAAAATTAAACCTAGTGGGCATGCAGAGGAAGTTCACACATGAGATGTGTGTGAATGTATGATCTTGCTCTGGCTCTTGATTGATCTTCCTCTGGATTCCTGAAACCAGGTTTCAGTTATAGGTCTGAAGTGGGCCTATAAAGTGAGTCTATAAAGTGCCCGTTTTACCTTTGTTGCTGGCTGTGGAGGTCCTGCGGGGTGTGTAGGGAGCCTGCGGGCCCCTCTGCAGGCCTCCCCAAGCATCGGAGCGGCCCGGAAGTGGATTGGGATCGCGTTGGAGGACTGCTCCGACGCTTGGGGAGGCCTGCAGTGGGGCCCATAGGCTCCCTACACCCCCCACAGGACCTCCACAGCCACCAACAAAGGTAAAACGGGCACTTTTTGTCCCCGGCAGCAGCAGCGCGATCCTGGACGCACTGTCGACATCACTGTGGGTCACCACGCCCATTAAGGGTGTAGCGGCCCTTTGTTTCAGGCTGGGGCGTTGCCAGTTTGGGAACCTCTGGCCTATGGGATAGGATGGAATTTGAACTTTCCCCCCCCCAGATTTGTTGAGTAAATGCACTCTTCTTTCACTTTCTTTGTCTGCTTGTAAAAGCAAGCTATGGAATAGTGAATGTACACCAGAACTTCACTATCTTTTTACCTTCTTGCTAAACTTCTTCCTTTCAGTGGATCTGGTTGTTTTGATTTATAGGCACCATTCATGTGTATAAAGGCAAACAATGTAGTCATCTGTAGTCATTGTGAATATGTATCTTGCATCTGTGCAGTTTACACATTTTTTTTTATTTACATGAGTACATCCTTTCCTCCTTTAAGAGGATCATGCTCAGTGAAATCATTTCCAAGAGACAGGCTTCTGCTCTGTTTTGCTTTCTAGAAAGGACTTGTTACAGCAAAGAGAGAAATAATGAAAGAGATGGAGCAGGCCGTTCGCTGGTAACATCCTTGTGAAGAAACAGTTCAGGAGTAGAGAGTACTGTTCCTTTAAAATGTACATTTTGCTTACTCCTTGCTCTCCCTCCTGTCTCTCTCAAGGACAATTCAAATAGCCAGACAGTCAGGTGATTACTGCAGAAAATCCCTTCATCATAGACTTCACACAACTATAGGATAATTAGACTCTGATTCCCATGGATCCTCCAGATTGAATTCAAAGTACATTTTACATTATCCAGGGGACACATGGAAAATGAGTCAAAGGCTTGCAAATGGAGTCCTGGCCAAAGGAAGGGAATTATTTTAGCGACCACGCTGATGTCCAGACACGTGAATTGGACCTCATTGAGAACAGAGCAAAAATTAACTAATGTTAAGGGCTGCTTATTTTGAAATGTGAGCTTTGCTTTAGAAAGCCTCTCATGTGATCCACTGATGACATAGCTAAGCCATCAACAGTTGGATGGGACTAAATTAAGAGAGGCAGTGGGAGTCATGTAAAGGGCCCCATGGTAATGATTTTTTCTCAAATTTTGCAGTTTTCTAGAACAAAGTATGAATATGTTACAGAAAGAAGGTTGTATGGGTAAATTAGCCATGTATAATAAGTACAAAGAACTCCAAAAACCTCGTAAAATGTTTTTCAAAGAAGCCACTAATAAAAGCAGGCAATAAAAAAAATTAAAAACGAAAGTCCAGGAAGTCCGGTATTTATATACAGACCGACGTTTCAACCTCTAAGCCTAGGTCATTCTCAAGGTAAAAAACAGCAGGGCTGCCAAAATGACAATAACAGCTGCAACGGAAACCTGAGTTTAAAAGGAAAGGTTCTGTTGTCGAAATCATTCTCCTCGTAGTTCCGATGTATTTCCGTCCACAGGTACAGGATATGCTGTAAATTGCAGGATTAGACAATGGAGGTCTAGGATCCTTTGGATTCTGGAGCAATTGCTCTATTTTGATAGTGGGTTTAAAGATTGTTTTGATGTTAACAAATGTGGATGGAAACCTTCCTGTAACATAGTAGCTGGCCATGATAGCTTTCGTGCCAAAAAGTATGAATAGCATTCCACAACTGAAAGGCAAAGTTATATTTATACTGTATAACAATAAGTGTTACCTGCTAAAAAAAACAACCCAAAGATTTCAATTTCTATAAATAATATACTTGTAAACAAAAGCAAAACCCTCTTCTCTTCCCCCCCCCTTGGAATTTCACACAAATGTAGCCAAGAGATAAGTGAATGAGTTGCCTTTTTGATGAAAAATGAGCTATACAGATGGATGCCTAGTACTGGTGGGTTTCACCCCCGAGCATGGCAACTGCACAAGATTATATTCTTTTTTACAAATCTGTTGTGTGGGGGGGGGGGGCAGAGGAGAAGTAACTGTCGGAGATAAAAGAATTAAAGCAATTCTTTTAAGTACAGTTACAGTCCAATTCTATCCAATTCCCCCCCGCCAATGCAGCGACACCAAAATGGCGGTCACTGCATCCTATAGTGGGGGCAGTCTGGGAGGTCTCCTTTGGGTAAGCCTCCGCAGCGCGGGGGGGTCTACTTGGACCTGTGCTGGCTAAATAGCTGGTGCAGGTCTGTGTGGACCCGTGCTGTGGGATCAGATCTGGGAAGGGGGATAGGATACGGCGCGCACCAGCACCACCGATCCTGCTCCCTCATGGACCTGATCCTCCCATCCATCGCCCCAGTCACCACTCTCCCCCACCCCATTCTGCCCTCCCTTGCCATCTTGCCTTCTGTGGCAAACATCAGGGATCCACTGGCATGGCAGGAAGGTGCAGGCCTTCCTGCTGGTGCTCCCGGCAGCGCACTAAGTGGTGCGCTGTCGGAGTGCCTTTTGCGACTGGCACTGACTGCTTTACGGCAGTCAGCGCCAGTGCAGGGCAGGAAACGACGAAAGCTGGTAAGTTTAGGATTGGGCCCTAAATACAGTCATGGTGCATCGTATGCTCCGTATAAACTGGCGAAGCATGCACTGCGCTGGCCTAGGGTGTTGCAAACATGCCGTAAAGCTCGTTGCGACACCCTGTGAGTATTGAATGCCAGTGGAATGACCTGTGTCGTCCTCCCAGAGCTGAATCTAGGCCCTCCGCGTGCTGGAGCAGGTAAGGCCACTCGGAGCGGTGCAGGGGCTGAGGGAGGGAAGATAGGGTGGGGTAGGTGGATCAGGCCCAGAGGGGGCAGGATTGGCAACACTGCTGTGCACTCTCTCTCTCTCTCTCTCTTCCCCCCCCCCCCCCGGCCTCTTTCTCCAACACGGGCCTGCTCAGTTCTCTGTCGGCTATAGAGCCAGTGGGGATTTGAGTTGCCCATCGCGGCACCTGGGGGTTTACCTGGGGTAAGCGGACAAATGTCCACTTACCCCGAGTAGACCTCCAGCCGCCTCAGGATACAGCGTGGTCCATAGTAAATATTATCTTACTGAAACTTGGATTTATGTTTTCCTTTTTTATTTTTGAAGTTTTAAGTCTTCCCTAAACTCCTTTAGATTACTGTAAAATTGCTCTTAACAGGACACTGCAGATTGATTACATTGAAAATGAAAAAAAGAGTGTAAATTTTAGAAAGACACATTTTCAAACAAAGGAAAATGATCAGCCTCCATCAGCAGGGATAAAACAGAGCATTGACAGGAATCGCAGCTGTGCCATGGCTCAGACTGAATTTGTGTTGGCAGAACTTTGAAATAAATCTTGCAACACATGGTACCTTAATGTAGTCTGCCTCTTCAGTATGAAACCAGGACTTAAATTTTTTTCTCCTGTCTTTTTATAGTATTGTGTTTGCAATATAATATAGTGGAGTTCATAAGGATCTACACACAGTGCATTAGAGAAGGACATTCAATAGTGCTGTGATATTGCGTGTCACACTTGCGCTATTCAGACTCCAGAAACACATGTATATATTAGTCCGTCATAGGTCAAGAGAGAGTGACAAAATTCTAGGACTTGATTGTGTAGGGCAGAGGTTCTCAACCTGTGGTACGAGTACCCCTAGGGGTACGCGGACCTCTTGCTGGGGGTACGCCAAGCACTGCCCCTTATCTGCCCCATCAGCAGCTAATTAAGTGTTAATTAACGTGGATTTTAAGTTTTAATTGTTTTTGGAGCCCTTTTGTCTCTCTGATTTTGGTTTTGGGCTTATTTTTGTACTTGTGTGTGTGTTTGTGTGTGTCACACACACAAACAGAGAGAGAGTTAAATAAGACATTTTTCACATTTAAAATTGTTTTAGTATTTTTTTATTTAATGATTAATCACCTAATTAATTGATTAATCAAATTAATTAGAAGTTAATTAGCAGGGGGTACTTCAGAAAATTGGACCGTGATAGGGGGTACCCGGGCCTCCAAAGGTTGAGAACCCCTGGTGTAGGGAGCCTATACATATGCCTAAATTGTACAGGTGAGTGGAACTACTTGGTCAATCTTATTTTTAAAAAATGCTGGTAGAGCAAGGTAAGGAATCTAGTTTGTGCCCAAACTCCAGAGTGGATTGCAGCACCTGGAATAGATTCTACAATCCATTCTGGGCACAAGCAGATGAGATCTACTGCATCATCCAGAAATGTCAGGATTTGGGCTACTACAATAACATGCTTGATGAATCAGTTCAGAGAGTGGACAATTGCACCATGTTGGAACCAGCCACAATTTACCAATGAAATTTAAACGTAGGCCGGACCCACTGATTTAGTGAACAGCAGGCCAGACCTTACTGAACAGTATGGTACAACAAACAGGGAGGGGAGGGAATGAGACACATGCTGCCTTGAAGTGGTCACCTTAAAAAGAAGTCTGGAAAAGGCACTTGATCACAAACGTCTCTTACAATATATGAAAACAAGGAGACAATCTTTATGGTTGTCATGGAAATACTAATTTCTAGTTTCCTGACTGCATCGATCAAAGAAGCTCTTCTAAAAAGTGGGAAAGAACAAACTCCTCTTCAAATGTAGTCTAATCCACCCTTGTTAGGTAATAAATAACCCCATTTCAACATTCCTTTTCCTTGTGTTGTAGCCTCTTTTACCCATGTGAAAGTTGCCTAATATTTCTGCTTGATAGTAGCTTCTCTTTATTATTATATTCTTTACTGTCTTGGTATTCTGTATGTGGCCAAGGACATTGGTTCTGATTCATGCAAATAGATCCTCAGTGGCGTAGCAAGGCTGCCCCCCTACGACGTCACAGCCGGTTGTGACTTCACAGGGCCTGCCCCCGAGTGACGTCAGCCGGAGTCAAACATCCCTAGGGGGTCGGGCGGGAGGGTGGGGCCAAAACGAAACAGCCGCACAGCTTCTCCTACCGTCTCCGAGCCGTTCCGCTGCCTTTGCCACAGCCTGCAGCGTCGATGCCAATGCGTTCTCCACCACTGCCATTTTGTCCCCCCGCCTGCTGCCCGGGGCAATCTGCCCCCCGCTCCATCCCTTCCTCCGCCTCTGTAGATCCTGGCTTCTTCTAATATATAGTATTTATTGCCACATTATGGCAGGTAAATGTTTCTTACAAAAACAAAAAACACCCCAGTTTAATTTGTTATTACTGTACTATTTTTGTTCTTGGCCTGTTGTATCACTTGTTTATTAGAATATAGGAAAGCCCCCTTATTAGCTCTGTTTCTACCTAAGCTCAAGGAGATGACCCACAGGAGCTGGACATGTGGCCTGCAGATTAGGAAAAATCTGGTTAATACAGTGTGTGTACAGTACAGTATTGAACTGTATTAAGTTCATGACCCTGATGAAAGTGATGGTTTTCAGATTGCAAGGGGAAGTGCCAACTCCCCAATATCCTCTCCCATCCTAAATGTCTGTATTTATACTGCTGACTCAGTGATCACTTTATGCTATCAACTACAAATATACAGTGGACCCCTACTTTACAATGGTAATCTATTCCGGAGACACTATTGTATTGTGAAAATATTGTAATGTGAACTCATTGTTTTTGGTAATTTGTTCCAAGACATCGAAAGTTGAAGTTTCTGGTACAGAATCCAGTCATTTCCCTCTCTAAAATGTGCTTTAAAAGGTGTCTACTGCACTCTTTAGAGGTCACGGTTATCAGTTTCCACAGTGTTGTAATTTATAAAACACAAATTACAAGGCTGTATCCTTTCCTCAGTACACACAGCCATGATGTTAAAAATACTGCTACCAGCTGAGACACTACCTAGAGAAGGCTTGTGGTGGTATCGGCATTTGCATCGACTATATCCTTTCCTTCATATACACAGCCACGATGTTAAAAACGCTGCTATTGGCTGGGACACTACCAAACACTTGCATTTGCATCGCTGATTGACCTACCTATTGCCCTTGAGATCCTGTTGACGGCAATCTTGATCGCATTGTAAAGTGAATAACTTATTGTATAGTGAGCCTTGTTTTACTAGAATCCATTGTAAAGTGAACCCATTGTAAAGCAAGGGTAAACTGTATTTCATCTGTATTTATTTATTTAATATATTGTAACATTTAATTTTAAAAATCCTGTCCATAACTTCCTTTTAAAAATGCAAAGTAAATATTTGTGGTGCATGAGTACGCCAACCTATGTTAGTTTACAAATATGCACCGTTGGTAAGTTATGCAGCTACACAGCTCAAAACCGAATTCTGTGCAGCTTGGAGCTCAGCGTTCCCGGAAGTTCATCTATGGAGTATGATGTCATTGCTGAGTGTCAGGAAACACTGCCAAACCATCACACAGCCTGAAGGAGTCTGCACAGCAGTACGGATCTCTTAGAGAGAATATAGCCTATATGCCAGCAGTGCCCCTCCTGAATTCTAGTTAGCAAAAACAGGTCCATTCCTGTGCAAAAAGATTTGACACAAATCTTACATAAAACATGGCAACATTCAGAAACTAGTGGGAGAAAATTTCAGTCTCCTAGGATGATCTACAGCGGTGCCGACCTGAAAGTCACCATTTTATAACAAAAGGAGATTGCAGCATGATACTGCCGAATTAAAATTTATGAAGAGGTTTGATTCTTATTCATTCAGGCCTGCATCAGCACAGTACAACCATTTCCTGTCATGTTAGAGGTGTGAATTAGCTTAGCAAGTCCAGGAAGATTTTGTCATCACTGATTATTGCTGTTGCGAATTGAGCTTATCTTATATGGATAAGCTTCATCAACTGTGGGTGCAATCCACCAAAACTACGCGGCAACGGAGCAAGTGCGCTGTCGCCGGAAGCCGTCACGAATGCACCGTAAAGGAAGGTAAGCACTCCCCTGGTGGCCTTGTGGGTGGTCTGGCTGGTGAGGGAGGGGGCCATTGGTCTAGCTGGCGGGGGATGGCACCCGCCATATTCCCATCCCTGCTGGGCAGCTAGGCCGTTACATGGCCTCCACCGACTTTCACCAACTATTTAGCTGGCGGAAATCCGAGGAGACCCATCAGGCTAGCCTCGGTTTACACCTGGGGAAGGGGACAAGCGTCCCCTTCCCCGAGTAGGCCTCCGGCCTGCCGCTTGGCATGCACCCTCAGGATCAGGATCCGGCGGGTGGCCCTGGGCCACTGGCCAGATCTTAGTCAGGATTGCACTGTGCACCTCTTATTTCATGGCCATTTTATCCTAGGGTTTACATGTTTTCCTTTTTCCCTGTACGAACATACATACTGTGTACTTATATAGGTGTGTGAGCGACACCTATGGCATACTAGATACAATCACACCTCTGTGCATATACTTCAAGCAGCTGATAAAGTTGACTGTAGTACATGCATGCGTATGCTGCAGTGAATTAGTTAGTCTTTAAGGTACTGTGAGTCTCTTGTTTAAGGAATCAGCTGAGTGTGTGTTTTGCAAGACTTTTTTTCCCATTGTGCCTTTCCACCAGCCACAATGCTCATCTGCCAGTGCTAGTTTTCTTGACCCATGAGCAAGATCTTTTCCTGCTTGTAGTAAAAAGTGGCAACAGTTTCACTTTCCTAGGATTGTTGGTTTGATTGACTGTATAGGAACAACCTAGATACATGTTTCCTCCTTTTGGCAAATGGATCATTGACTGGTATTTTGCTACGTAATGCATTGATATAGGCTAATTTATAGGAACTTCAAGGCCACGAGCAAATACCGTATTTATCGGCGTATAAGACACACCGGCGTATAAGACGCACCTTCCTTTTGGCCCTGGGTTTCAAGAAAAAAATATTAAAGCATTTTGGACCACTTGGCCACTTACCGCTTGGCTGCTTAATTAGCTAATTTACATAAATTGCACAAAAATACCAGGATCTCTTTTAAAACACACAGCAATAAGACACATGAACAAAATGCACCAGAACATAAATCCCAAGTACAAAAAAAACCCCAGACTCAACTATTTTCCCCCCAACCCACCCATGCACAGTTTCCAAAGTAAACACATAAATCCCAAGTACAAAAAAACCCCAGACTAAACTGTTTTCCCCCACCCCACCCATGCAAGTTTCCAAAGCCTCCCAACTAGGCCCAGTTCAGAAGCTTACCCAAGCTGCATTCATTCAGCATCCGGAAGAGCAGGCCCTCCGCAGCTCAGCTGAACTGAACTGAGCACAGCGCCCTCTGCTGGCTGCTGAGAAGCTCAACTCATGCACGTGCATAAATTAAACCCAACAAACAGCTGTAGATCGGATAGATTAGTCAGGGAAGAAAGCACAAGGGAGCTCTCCGGCTCGGGAAAGCCCAGTAAGCCCCAAAAATGCTTTAAAATGGGCGGGGGGGAAGGGATTTTTAGTATTGGTGTATAAGACGCACCCTACTATTTTGGGTCACAAATTTAGACAAAAAAGTGCGTCTTATACACCAATAAATACGGTAAAAATCTAAAGAGTAACATGCAGCTTTCCTCCAGTCAGTGTTTACAGCCAGATTGAAAATCTATTATAAATTTTTGCCCCATGTAGCTTCTTCATGATGTGCCTCGCTTGCTGTTGATGCTGTAGAGTTGAGAGGTCTATGGCATGTGTGCACTTTGGGAAGACCCACTGGCTTAAATTTTTATGAGGTTAATGATCTGCATATAATTTTGCTGATTGTAAATAAGATTCTTAGTAGAACACTGAAACCTTTGGTGTGCTACATTCAGTATTTACAGTTTGTTTGAGAGATAAAAACAGTTCTAGCAATATAAAGATCCATCCCTTTAATGCTAGGCAAAGCAAGTTTTGTCACGTATTGTAGGAGCTAAGGGTGTGAATTGATAGCCTAGAACAGGGGTGGGGAACCTTTTCCCCGCCGAGGGCCATTTAAATATTTAAATTTTGTTCACGGGCCGGCCGCTAGGCCGGTCGCCATTTTTAAATTAATTATTTAATTTAGGGGCCCCCCCATCGGCCTCCGGAGGCTCCGCGCTCACCGTCCGAAGCCTCCGGAGGCCGGGAGAGGGTCCCTGCACGTCCTCCTCGCTCGCCGGTCGGCCTGTTCTGACCAGGCCCTCGTCAGCGATTTTGCACATGCGTACAAGGCCGATGAGGGATTTTGCACATGTGTACAAGGCCGATGAGGGATTTTGCACATGCGTACAAGGCCTTGTACGCATGTGCAAAATCGCCGACGAGGGCCTGATCAGAACGGGCCGAGCCGGCGGCCCGGGAGGACGTGCAAAGGCCCTCTCCCAGCCTCCGGAGGCTCCGCGAAGCCTCCGGAGGCCGGGAGAAGGCCTTTGCACGTCCTCCCCGCTCGCCGACTTGTCCCGTTCTGAGCAGGCCCTCGTCGGCGATTTTGCACATGCGTACAAGGCCAATGAGGGCAAGCTGCCCTCATCGGCCTTGTACGCATGTGCAAAATCGCCGACGAGGGCCTGCTCAGAACGTGCCGAGCCGGCAGCCCAAGAGGACGTGCGGAGGCGTGGACCCGGCGGAGCCTCCGGGGGCCGGTTGGGCGGCCTCCCGGCAATCTCCCCGGGGGCCGGAGCCGATGGCCACGCGGGCTGTATCCGGCCCGCGGGCCGGAGGTTCCCCTCCCCTGGCCTAGAAGCTTAAATTTTACTTCGGTCACAAGCTCACAGGACTGCTTTTGGAATGCTGCTGTTATCTCAACCATATTTCTTCCTCCCCACACATGCGATTCCTTCTCACAGCAGTGTCTCCTAAGAAAAAGCCTTGTTATGGACTCTTCCCACATGACCTGGGGCAGCACCCTTTCCAAATGACTGAAGGTGGCAGTATAATTTCATTGGAAGGTATTTACATGTCCCCTGACAGAAATATATGAATAGATATGCAAGTCTTAATATCCCCCTCTGGTAACATACAGTACAATCCTGTCCAAGTATAGATTGGCTGAGCAACTGCTCCGCCGGTATAGGGTGTCACAAACATGCCATAAGGCACATTTGTGTCACCTGAAGAGAAAACCGCTGGTGGAGAGGCTTACGCCGCTCCCCGGCACTGCAGGATGGAGCGTCGTAGCGGAAAGTCCCTTTGGGTAGCAAAGGGGCGGGGGGAGGGCGGAATGGGTGTTTCAGGGGGGTGAGATTGGCTGGCTGCGCCCGGGAAGGTGGAGGGATTGGCGGCAGCCTCCTCTGCCATATCCTATCCCCCTTCCTGGACCTGGCCGCTGTTACACAGGGCTCTCGAATGTGCAAACAAAATAGCTGGCGCACATCCGAGTTGCCCCATCAAGGCAGCTCGCACGTTACTCGTTCTTTCTATTACAAATGTCCCTTTACCCCTAGGAGGCTGCCGGCTGTACCGGGGCAGACCCAATCCTGGATAGGATGCGGCGGGCGCCTTATGTGCACCGCTGCATCCTGCTAGACAATTGGGCTGTAAATCTATATTCTCTCTCTTTTGTGTTTAATTCAATAGCTTTTCCCCATGTATCCATTGAAAATGCTAATTCTATCTGGATGTTCTCCCAGTATCAAGATCCTAGCAAAATCTGCTCTGCTTCTCTACCTCTATATCATTACATTATTTTATCTCTTGTTGCTGGATACGTATGTTTATACAAGTTTCAGCTAAGCCCAGCAGAAATCATGATTTGACCCTAAATGCTCTGCTTTGCCACCTGCTTTCCCCAAACACTCATTCAGTGAATAAGCTCATTTCTCTCACACTCTCCCCCTTCCTCCCGCCACAGTAATTGATCAAAGCAGCAGAATTGCATTAATTAGGCATTTCAGACTAAAATTAAACTTCAGTATTTAGAATTGCTTGTGAATTGCTCTTACGTCCCATTGCTAATTTTTGTTATTGTTATTTGTTAAGTGTCCTCAAATATAATTGGAACTCTATGGTAGAAAACATTGTGCACATGCATTGCCTCAGATTTTTCACAATACTTATCTATATACTGTAAGAGACTTTTTCAGTTTTTACATTTTTGATAGGAACCATCATTTTGCACAAATTCTCAGGAATCTCCACTCTGAGGTTATCAGAGGTTTAATGCAGTAGTTTTCAAACTTGTTATCTTCAGGGAACCCTACTACATTGACTGAAGTGCCGTGGAACCCTTGTGTATGGCAGAGAATTGAACATATGAAGCTGGCTTGTACTGAGTCAGACTATTGGTAAATATAGGTAAGTATTGTCAACACTGACTAGCAGCAGCACTACCAGGTTTCAGATAGGGGTCTTTCCCAGTTCTACACAGAGATCCAACCAGATGTTGAACATGGGGCCCTTGTTCAACCTTGTGCAAGCAGGTGCCTCTGCCATTGTGCTATGGCCCCTTCCCCAATTCTGAGGCATGTTCTAGGAACACACAATTCATGGAAAGTGATGGTCACAAGTTCTGTTGAGCCTCATTGATGTCCTGTGAGAGTAGGAGTACTGTTTGAGATCACACTCAACCAAGGTTCTACATTTTTGCTTCCCCCCCCCTTTCTCTTACTGAGCAGGATGATTGACAACAGCTGTGGTTGATACAGTTTCTTGTCTATATACTGATCATTTGGTCAGACCATGGGGTGTATATCTGCAAAATAAGTAAATATATTGTTCTAATAGCTGCAGTGTGAACACTTCAGAGCCAATGCAGAGGCACAGAAAACTTGGGCTGCACATGCTTCAGTCAGTCCTAAATTGTCTTATCAGTACCATCTGCATTTTGTCTTCCCAAATCCCTTCAGCTACTTGTGCCTTTTTAATTGACATCATTGCCTAATTTGATTAAAATAAGAAGGAAAACAAAGTAATAATCCAGTTAGCACTGTATGAGGATTCTTATTATAAAAAGCAGGCAGCTGTCTTCAGCTATAGGCTTATTGTCTGACTTCATACATACCAGGAAATATTGTCAATATATAAGAATATCTGGAGATCTGAAAATATTCCCAGCTTTACAGGTGCAGAAACACAACTATATTGATATTTCCATACTTGTGATAGTTTTGCGCCAGAGCTGCACCAGGGAGAGAGGAGGAAGGTTGGAGAGGGGCACCATATACTGTATCTTATGCTCTGCAAGTTATTGAGAGGTTCTTGCATAGATCCCTTTAGACTCCCAGATTCCATTTTAAAAAATATATTTATACTAGAGATGGTGAAATTATTTTTGAAATAAAATTTTAGTTTATCTTCCACTTCAGGCTTGATTTCTCTTTAGTCTTTAACAACATGTTTTTGTTAGGTGAAAAGGAATTGTAGTTTTGAAATAGGCCAGTGGCACAAGATACGGTAATAAGATGGAAGATGAGCAGAATCTGTTGGTAAACATTCCTTTCTGAGTATGAAATGATGCACTTATTTTATGCATGCTAAAAAAATATATTGAGATTGTGGACCCTGGATTAGGTGAAAAGGAGAGCAACAACTGGATGTTAGCAGACTGATGATACTAAATGGCAAAGAATTTCACTAAACAAATATTGTATTGGGGTAAGAGGCAAAAATGTTTGGTTGGATCTTATCTTGAAAACATCTTCAGATGGGCTGTGATGTGAGATAAGCACCATTTACTTGACGGTTTAAGCCGGAGCTACATTACACGCGTCACGAAGCTTCTGACCTGATTTTTGAAGCAGGCGGAGCCGCCGCGACCTCCGCACGGCAGGCGCGTACCTCAAGCTGGAGTTCTATTTTTCAGGGGGCGGGCACGCAGAGCTAGGGGGTGGTTTGCGGAGCTACTGCAGCCTACCAATCGCAGGAGAGGGGGGGGAGGGTGGCTGAATGCCAATCTGAACAACAACCAATCACCTTGGAGGTAACATTCACCTTTGAGAGACTATTCCCTTGGATCACCTTGGAAGGCGGGATAACATGAGGGACAACAGTCTGGAAGACACTCCTCCGCTTCCAGCGCGGAGGCAGGAGGCGGCGGCAGAGCCTCTGCCTGTAGTGTAGCTCTGGCTTTAGTTCTCTTCCATAACACAGCCTCAGCTGGGTGCTTTTTCTCCCTAATTCACTCCTTTCCTGCACACCCAGTGGTTACAATATGTCTCCTGGACAAGCAAGATGTAAACAGGCCTACCATGGGCAGGAAAGAACACATGAGGCCAGATTCATCTAAGCATATTCCTCTGGCAATATGATTAAAAATAAAATTTCTCTCTCTCTCCCGGCACTCCAGCATCAAAAATGTCCAGGAGCGCTCCTGGTTCAGGAGTGAACTCCCAGCCTCACTCACCGCTGCTGCACAGGTGCAGCCGTGCCTGGCTCGGCAATGGCATTGCTGAGTCAGGCTATGGAAGCTGCTTGGACAAATGAGGTTCAATGTAAGTAAGTATACAGTGAGGCTCATTGGGGCAAAAAAATCCTAATCACCTGTACCTTGGTGGCACTGAACCAGGTGTGACTAACCAGGGAACTGTTCTTGGAGTTGTGGTGAATAGCTTAATGAGTGTTCAGTTGCTGTGAACAAGGAGAAATTCATGCTGACAATTATTGGGAAAAGGGTTGAAAATAAAACTACCAGTTCCATACAGAACATTCCAAGTGTGATTGCATCACAGATTTGTACAGTTATATATAATTTATTTATTTATTTATTTTTCACATTTTTATACCACCCTTCCTCCAAGGAGCTCAAAGTGGTGTACATATTTCCTCCCCTCCTTTTTGTCCTCACAACAACCCTGTGAGGTAGGTGGGGCTGAGAGATAGTGACTGGCCCAGGGTCACCCAGGAAGCTTCGTGGCTGAGCGGGGATTTGAACCTGGATCTTCCAGGTCTAAGTCCGACTCCCAAACTGTCCCCCCTTATTTGGAAAAGGAAGGAGGTCGTCTAGTAAGTCTTAAATATTTAACTTCCATTGTATTAAATGTAATCACATATATTAATGATTATACATTTTTCTTTTATTAGAAAAAAAAGTTATTACTGTTTTCCCTATTAGAAAGAAGATTTACTGGAAGACTGATTTTTATGTTCTTTCTTACTTTTTATAATATCCAAATTTACAGATGTATTCTCCAGTATCCAGCAGTACAAAACTACAATTGCTGCCTTGACTGTCAACTAGAAGTCAATTATATAGTAGTGCATTGGGGGGGGGGGGGTCATGCTTACCATATCTAAATTGCTTTCTCTGCACTTTAGTTCAGTTGTATATACAGTGCTGCATTCTCAGGCAGTGAATGAACCAGTTTTGTACCTACTCACAATACATTAACATGCTAGTCAATATTAATTAAACGTTTACAGAGGGGCTGAAAAACAGTTGGAAGGTCTAAAGCAGCAAATACTGTGAAAAACAGATTATCGTATTTTATGGGATAATGTTCAAAAAGTTTTATATAAGCTGTTCAGAGATTGAGAAAGGCAGTATAAAATGTTTAATAAAAATTAAGTTGCAAGATATTGTTTCATTAATTTTTAATCAATTCTCTTTTTGTTTGCCATACCCCAAGAACTCAGCTGGAGATTTTCCTGATGTATTTTGTACAGTACAAATAACAGTGTCTCAGAAGTCACTTTGTGTAAAGACCAGCCCATCTGGCATAGATCTGATTATACAGTACTGTATATGTCATTCATACAAGGTTGCATATTCTTTTAAATTCCAGTGAGAAGAGCACCTGACTCAGTTTAAAAATCTTGACATATGCATAGTCCCATTTCCAATCTTTGTCTAGTTCTTGCAAAAGGATATTAACATTAAGCCAAGTACAGCAGTCAGATTAGATAAATGTCATATTTTGCTGCTTTTAGGTTTATGGAAGGATGATATATTGCAGTCTCTTACAGGTGTGATAAACCTCCTCCTTCTGCTTTAATGTTTTCATGTATGGTTTTAGGAAGAATACCTCTGTTGCAGAGTGGAAATGTGTTCAGCTCCACAAGGATCTTTATTAAGTTTAAGTAATATCTACTTGCAACCTGCAGTTTTATATAAAAACTTCATTGAGATGCTTTGTTTATCAATCTTTAAAAGTTTGATCTTTAGGTGGGAACATAGTGGGCATAGGACAGTAGGCAAGTAATAGAGTCTGCTAGATTATCTGGGGGAGGGAACTGTTGAAGTGGAAAATGACATGTTATGTATGACTCTTGCTGAGAAGTCCAGGCTGCAAATACTGATTTTAGATTTGTGTTACTTGAATATCTCATTCTACTGCACCCCTCTCCATTGCCCTGTCATCTTCCTTATGTTATTTCTAAGACTTGCGTTCCTTAAACTTACTTTTTCAGTCATGACCTCTCATCTTCATTTTACTCTTTTTTGTCCATTATTCCTAGAATTTAATATTTATTTGCCACTTGCATACTAGATATTGCTGTGATGATGTTCTCTTCCAGTCGACTTCCAGTTGCAAGAAAAGGGGGTATGAGAGATCAAGAGCAGTGGTGTAGCTGGGAGGGTGCTGTGCCTTGGGTACCATGTCTCAAGGGGGTGCCAGAAGCCTTTTCTAGCCCCCCGACACCTCCCTGTTTATCTATCGCTGAACAGCTGATGGGTGCTATACAATTACATAGCTCCAACCAGCTGTTTGACGCTAGATAGCAGTGATGGGGACTCGAGTCAAATGACTCGACTCGCAAGTGTGACTTAGCCACTTTTTCCCTGACTCGTACTTGTACTTGTACTTGTGACCCACTGACTCGCACTCGCACTCGGACTCGTGACCCACGGGACTCGTACTTGACTTGCACTCGTGGGGGTAACGACTTGCCATTTCCAAGTCATTTTCCTTTAATGGCCGGCATCAACACAGGCAGGCAGGCGCAGTGGAGACCTCGGAGGAGGAGGGCAACAGGGAGGAAGGGTTTTCAAGGGGGTGTGAAAGCAAGCCTGGCTCTGAGTCCCCCCCCTTTGTTGCTGTCTGCCATTGGCCACAACTCCGAGTGCGAGGGGTGGGGAGGATTGAGGGAAGGCGAAGCTGCCGCGGCAGTTCCTCCTCACTGACCAAAACTCCGAGCCCAAGGGATGCTTGGCTCAGCATGGGGAAGGTGCAGGGAGGGAATAATACAGTAAATGGTTTGAATGTAGACACGCTTGTTTTTCCCAAACCAGATGGATGGTGACAAGACTGAGAGGTGAGGGAAAGGGCATAGAGGGAGCCAAGTGGGTGCTTTAAAAGTCTCAGAGGTCCCCACACACACCCACCCACCCCATTTTCAGGAGAAAAAGCCATTTTCCTCAAAGTGACTCAACTCGTGACTTGTGACTTGTGGTTTCTGGCCTTACTCGTACTCGACTCGCACTCGTGCAAAAATGACTCGCACTTGACTCGTACTTTCCCAAAAATTTTGACACTGACTCGCACTTGGACTCGCACTCTTGCAAAAATGACTCTTACTCGCACTCGCACTCGTGACCTAGTTACTTAGATACATCCCTGCTAGATAGGCACCTGGAGGGTCTCCAGGGCAGTGCTAGAAGCCTCTTCTAGCACCCCCTTGGAACTCCCCCTGCGCACCCCCATTGCAAATTACTCATTGGGGGGATCTTCCGGAAGCGCGTTCTCCAGTTGACAGGCCTGCAGAGTCCTTTGCAGACCTCTGCAAGCCTCTCCAACATGATTCAAAGTGACTTGCAGTCAAACCGGAAGTCACTTTGAATCATGTTGGAGAGACCTGTGGAGTACTCTGCAGGCCTGTGTGATGGAGAATGGGTGGAGGATCACCACGCCCCAGTGAGTAATTTGCAATCAGTCCTGGACCCCAGTATCTGCAGGGCGCGGATACTGGGGTCTATCACACATGCTTTAAAAAAAATTGAATTAAACCATGGGAGATGTGACATCATACCTGGAAGTGGTATCATGCCCATGGCACTTCCAGGGGTGATGTTTTGAACTATGCTCTGGGTGCCATAGTGGCCACCTATGCCACTAATCTAGAGTTGATGATAAGTAGCTGTGAAAAGCTAGTTAAGAATAGTGAAGCAGACACACATGGACATATGAAGCTGCCTAACTGAATCAGACCATTGCTTCATTTACAGCACAATCCTATCCAACTTACCCCACCGGTGTAACCAGCTGTGCAGCGAGAACGGGAGGCCCCAGAACAGAAAGGGGATTCAAGTCCCCTTCAAAGGGGATTTAAATCTCCCCTCTCCTCCAAAGCCTCCTGCCCTCCCCCATTGGTTACACCGGTGGTGTAATTTGGATAGGATTGCGCTGTTAGTCTTGTACTTTCGACTTTCACCAACAATAGCTCTCCAAAGTCTCAGGCAGGGGATTTTCCCAGCGCTCCTACCAAGGAGCCTTTTAGCAGGAAATTCCAGCAGGAAATTGGGTATTTGGCACCTCATGTATGCAAACCAAGCTCCGTACCACTGAGCTGTGTCTTATGCAGTAAAACGTAACTGGTTCAGAAATATTGTGAATGTATGAAATTCTACATGTAAAAACATGTAGACCCATGCAACACTTAGAGTGCAATCCTAAATTCCATTGCATTCAGTGGGGTTTACTCCTAGGTAAATGTGCATAGGATTACTTCTGTGTTACTCGACATCCAGAAGGAAGTAATCAGGGAAGTATAAAGAACAGCTCTTTCCCCAGTGAGCTAGGATTTTGCTAAATAAAGCAAGCTGTAAAATGTGAAGCTATCTTCACAGTTCCAATAATGATATCCTATTATTTATGGAAAATGTCGCTGTTATTCAATGTGACTTCTAGATTTGAATAAGTTCAGAAATTAGACGGCCACTTGCATGTTACTATGAGTCTAACAGTGGTTAGTTGAATAGCCATGCTTTTTCACCCTGCATATTCTATATTACTTACAGTAAATACCAGTCATCATTTTAATATACAAAATAATCTCTTAGGCTTCCAGCCACACAATACGTTCAGATTGTGATGTTCCTAATGGTTTAGTGGTATGGCTATTGGTATATGATGATGCTTCCAGATCACAAATTTGAGTTTATTTGCTAGCACTATACTGACATTAGCCTTGATTCAGTGGTAGTTACACCATAGCTGCATTCAAGCATATGGACAAGCCACTGTTATGAGAACAGGCATAAGGGAAAGAAATGTGAAACTTTCATTTGCAATTTGTAATAAACTCTAGCTTCTTGTCTAATCTGAATATGGGAAATTATGATTTGTACAAACTACAGCTAAGGAACAAACCAAAGTATCAAACCTTGCACTCTGGCACGCGAAGGAAGAAAGAACACTAGAAACCAGGCTTTCCATGGTGCATTCTCATAACAAACCATGTTTTTCTAACTTTTGTATTGATTCCTAATAATTGTGGGAAAGCAACACAGATGCAACCACTGGTTCACTTGCTCTTTGTAGTTGCAGGGGAAATTTATTGGGGTCTGTGAAGAGAGTACTGTACGTGCTCCAGCACTGAAGGGAAGGAATGCACAGTACAGGCCCCCCCGTATCCACTGATCTGCTATCCGCGGATTCACTTATCCGCGGATTGCGGGGGCCCTGCACACATGTGCACGCCCTCCCCCCAGGCTCTTACTTTTTTTCCCCAGCAATCTTCGTTTCTTCCTCAAACAAACAGAAGCAGCCTCCATTGCAGGCAAGTAGAACGAGACTAAGTCCTAGAGAGGCTCTGCAAGGTTAACAGAAACCTTGCAGAGCCTCTCTAGGATTTACAGCGCAATCCTAACCAACTTTCCAGCGCCTTTGTAGCCGTACCAACAGGTACCAACGGCACTGCATTTTGTAGTGCAGGGGCAGTCATGGAGGTCTCTTCAAGGTGAGGGAACATTTGATCCCTTACCTCGGGGCTGCATTTGTGGCTGCACCGGCGCTGGAAAGTTAGTTAGGATTGTGCTATTAGTCTCATTCTACTTGCCTGCAATGGAGGCTGCTTCTGTTTGTTTAAGGAAGAAACGAAGCTTGCTGAAAGAAAGGTAAGAGCCGGGAGGGGGGGTTGTCAGAAAACCGTGGAGGGGCGTTTGCCCCCTATCCATGCTTTTCACATATTCACGGGGGGGGGGGGCTGGAACATATCCCCAGCAGATGCAGCCCCCCCCCCTCTGTATTTATGTTTTTTAAAGAAAAATAATGGGCCACATTTTAGGTCTTAGTTAAGATGAACATTGCAAGTTTGGGGGGAAAACCTAGACAATTGACAACTATTTGACTATGCAACCTATTGTATAGATGTTAGCTTTATCTCCTTCAGCTAAACCTGTTATGTAACTAGTTTTGAAGTGTTGGTTTAAAATGCATAGATCATTAAGGAGGATCTCTGCTGTTTGGTTTAAAAAGCTGTTTAGCTTCAGTAAATCAAGAAATCTGCAGTTTTAATGACAAAAATATCTTCCCTTTAAGAGACCTAAAGTCCTACCCCTTTCTCAGACTGATGTAGATTATAAATGTCACTAATTCCTAGGTTTGCCGCATCTTGTTTTAGCTTATAATAGACTTATATGTGACAGGATTCAGCATGTTGTCTTAAAATATTGTTGTTTTCAGTTGCATGCACCAAACTTGATAAGATGTTGTTAGGTAATGTTCTGTTAATATGGTGGCTGATGATGAGTTTTGCTGAACCACCTTCCTACTGCTCCTGCCCTTCCCTCCTGAATTTCTTGCAATTTCTTTTTCAATCTCCTCTCTGCTAGCCTGCTGCTCTTGATTCCTGGTCTGCTTTGTTTTAAAATGTGAAGTCCCAGTGATGCATTTTAATAGCACATGTGGTTTGACCCTCAGACAGGACAGTTTAAGTGGATGTGCATGTGAGGTGCTTGATGCATGTTGGTGAATGTATTGATGGTGCTGGCAGTGTTTCTGCTCAGGCTAGCCTGAGGAAAAAGACTCTTAGATCAGGGTGTTGTTGTTTTTTCCGAGTCTTCCTCCCTTAGTTCACTCTGTGCCCAGGTTTCCCAACAGGGAGGGCCTAATATTTGTGGAGCAGACTTCAGTGAAGTTCTGGACCTGTTGCTGTCCAAAAATATTATGGATAAAACTCAGTCCAAGTCATGGACCATTCATGGACTCATTCATGAAGGAGGTTTAGGACTTCAAAATGTATGGAGAAGTATGTGTCCCACTGATCAAGATTTATTATTTTTTTTCACATTTTTACCACCCTTTTTGTCAGAGGTCCATAAAACTAGCCCCAGCCTCCCTTATGCAGGCAGAATCTGCAAATTTCTGTAAAGTCGAGTGAGGTCAAGCCCAAAAGCCAAAACTCCCTTTCAAATTCCCACTTGGCTATAACTTTGATGAGAGAGGGATTCCAAAGCAACACCAGAGTAACCACCAATAATTACGCTTACCAGATCGCCGACCGGGACGGAGCTGCTTGCCCTTAAGGGGCGGGGCGGGGGGAGGGGGCCAGAATGCGCGCGTTCTGGCCCCCTCCCCCGCCCCGCCCCTTAAGGGCAAGCAGCTCCGTCCCGGTCGGCGATCTGGTAAGCGTACCAAAAATGAATCTCAGTAACATGCAGCATCTTATTTGTTTTTTGAGCCATCAGAGTGTGTGCGTTTTCTAGGCATATTCTTAGTCCTACTGGCATCTTTGTTTTAGTGAACCCATAGTTCATTCTTTTTTAAAGACAAGAATTTCTAGAACAGAAAGATGGGAATGATGCCCCTCTAAAAAAGGTTTGGTGAGAGGGAAATGAGCTTGATTCCATCCAAATGTTTCACTAGGAAAACCAATAATACCCACTTCAAATGCATTAGCTGCTTTTATTGATGATAATGCTTTCCAGTTCTGTGAATAGATGAAAAATAGCCTATGACAGTGGTTATCAAACTCCTACAGGGGAGTAAGGGAACATGTAAGGCGTAGCAGACTCTGTGGCGATGGCACTTTTGAGGTCTTGCTGCCTTGGAAAAAAGGGTATTTTCACTTACTGGGGCTTGCGGCAGCCCTCCGGCGCCCTCTACAGCCCCCCCGTGCCTCAGAAGATCTTCCAATCGCGCTCAGAAGCTACTTACGGTTCTCGCTGAAAACCGAAAGTAGCTCCCTTAAGTGGGTAGCAACTGCTTCCAGTTTTCGTGGTGGGTTGCAAGCCACCATTTTGAGAACCTATGATAAATAAATTGAAGCGTAAATAATAAATCATTAACTTGCTAGCTAATTCAAATCCTCCTTTATTTAGGTATCTGTATAAATGAAAGTTAGTCCAGCAGGTGGCGCAGTGGGTTAAACCGCTGAACCATGAGATGTCGATCGAAAGGTTGGCAGTTCGAATCCGCGACAGGGTGAGCTCTCGTTGCTTGGCCAGCTCCTGCCAACCTAGCAGTTCGAAAGCATGTTAATGCGAGTAGATAAATACGTAGGTACCGCTTGCAGGAAGGCAAACAGCGCTCCGTGTTCCAGCTGCATGCTACGCGCTGCGGCAAGGAGAGTCATGCCGGCCACATGACCACAGAGGCGTCTTCGGACAACGCTGGCTCTTCGGCTTTGAAATGGGGATGAGCACCACACCCTAGAGTCGGACACGACTGGACTTAATTGTCAGGGGTCACCTTTACCTTTACCTTATAAATGAAAGTTATTATGTATTTCAGTCTGAGCTTCATAATATTGTAGCTATCTCGTGCACATTTGATTTTTAACATGCAACAATATTTTCCATCTTTCATATGGTCTGAAGTGTGTGAAAACACAGTTGTATAGGTAAATGTATGGTTGGGTAGAAAAAAGTTGAGAAATTTATTTATGTAAAATATTTATACCCCGCCTTTCCGCTTGACAATGGAGTGCCCAGGGTGTCTTACAATATTCATTAAAATACAAAGATAAAAAGTTAAAAACAATTAAAAAAGAAGCCAGCATAAAACATTATAAAAAACATAAAAACATATAGTACAAAAACATAAACTATAGCATAAAAATGCTGCAGCAAATAATAATATTGACAATAATAATAAAAAAATTGAAAAATGAAAAGGAGGCAGTAGATGAAAGATGCCAACTGAAGACAAGAACAGTGTTGGAAGCATTGGAAGCACTGAAGCAGCAAATAACGGCTGTTGCAAGAAAGATATTCAGATATGAGGTATGCATAAATCAGTTTAGACAAAATACCCAGGTTTTTTTTATACAGTACAAAACTTTGATTGGAGAATGTAGTACAGGTATCGCCAATACGCTTCCAGATAAAGCCATCGTGTTCTGACAAAATTTATGAGACAGAAAAGAAAAGCATGAAATGCATGCAACATGTATCAAAAATGTTCAGAGTGATGTCCAGTGTGATGCAGAGTCCAGTGTGATGCAAAATTTGATAATCAATATGGGAAATATTGCCAAACAAGCTAAGAGAGTAAAAGATTGGACAGCCCTAGTAAAAGACAAACTGGTTGGATTCTGGCTCAAGAATCTATCCAGCGTGCACCCAAGGTTAGCACAGCAATTCAATGCCATGCTCCAAACAGCAACAATTGATGACTGGATGGCAACTGGAAGAACAGTGCTAGTCATGAAAGATAAAAATAAAGAGGTGACTGCAACCAACTATTGACCAATTACTTGCTTGCCAACAATGTTTAAATTGTTAACTGGAGTAATTGCTAATGCAGTTCAACAACACTTAATTGCCAAAAATCTCCTCCCTAAGGAACACAAGGAAAATTGTTGTAATTCACATGGAACAAAAGATCAATTACTGATTGATAAAATGATACCGGGAAATTGCAAGCATAGAGAAGTGAATGTACATGTTGCCTGGATCAATTATAAAACGACTTCGACTCTTTGCCACACATATGGATTGAAAAATCATTGAAAATGTTCAAAGTTAGTAGTAACATTAGAAAAATTTTATCAGCCATGAAAAAATAGAATACTACGCTGACAGTAAATGGAAAGGAACTGGGATCTGTAAATATCAGGTGTGGGATATTTCAAGGAGATCCCTTATCCCCTGTTTGTAATTGCTATGATGCCATTATCAATAATAATAATAATAATAATAATAATAATAATAATAATACAAAACAGGTACAAAATATCCAAAGGAAAGGAAAAAATTCCAATTTGCTATGTATGGATGACCTAAAATTATATGGAAAAACTGAAATACGAATAGAACCATTGTTAAATACAGTCAGAATATTCAGTCAGGACATAGTAGTGGATTTTGGAATAGAAAAATGTGCAGCACTGTCAATTAAAAGAATAAAGATTGTTGAATTGGATGGAATGCAACTTGAAAATAGAAATGTAATTAAATACTTGGATAAGGAAGAATATTATTAACATTTGGGGACCCTGCAGTCCGAACGGAGAACCCAGAAGTACCCCTAAGCTGCAAACCTGTTCTTGCAGAGGAAATGCAACAGCAACCCCATTCAGGCCACATTCACAATCTAGTGCCTGAATCATAAGGTGTCTGAACGAGAAGTAATCCAGAAGGATGCTATGGTCAATGGTGTCCAGATACACTGAGAGGTCCAGCAGGATCTGCATCAACTTGAGTTCCAGAAGATTTTTGTCCTAGATAACCTAAATAAGCAACAGCTCTTTCTCAGTCTAACCTGCATAGCTTTGTACCATGGGCAGCCCGAATCCTGTCTAGGACCGCCGCAGCGTTCAGGATCGGGCCAGCGCCGGTGCAGCTGGAGGCCTCCTCCGGGGGGAAGAGACGTTAGTCCCTTTCCCCAGGGTTATGCCCCAGTTGCCCCTATGGGTCTCCTCAGATATGCGGCGGCAAAGTGGCCAGCTTAAATCTGTGGAGCCTGTGTAGGCCCGGGACGGGGGATAGGATTTGGCGGAGCGCGCTGCCAAGGATCCCTCCCCCTCCCGGGCCTGGCGGACCAATCCCCCCTCCCATTGCACTCTGTTCCGCCCTCCCCATGCCCCCCCACCATCCAGCGCAGGACTTACCTTTATCTGCCGGCGGTGTCCTCTGTCTGGCAGAGAGTGAGCGGCACCGGCCTCAGTGCCAGCACCGCATCAGAAACGTGCCTTACATGTTTGTGACACCCAGGAGTGGCGGGGCGACCAGCACAGACAGACGGGATTGTGCCGTAAGTCTTACACCTCAACAGATGTTTTTCTCTCCAAAATGGTAGTGGGAACAGAGTGTCATGCTTTCCATGTGTACTTTCATCACTAGCATCTGTGATTTTGTTATTACGTTGACAGCCTGTGGCATCAAGTTGCATCTCGGGATGAAACTCTAGAATACCCTGAATGGAACATGTAAACTATGCCACAGCACAATTTAATTTTAACTTCATTTGAATAGAACTTTTGTGTATGAATCATAATACAGGCTAGTTATCGTCTTAGACCTCAAATAGGAGTAACAAAGCTAGATAAAATAAAACACAGAACAAACAGGTCACATGATACTAAAACTGGTGGCTTAAATTCTTATTATCAATGCAATAGAAATGCTTTGTAAAAGTAAGTCTCTGTGTCCAGGAAGTTAAATCAGAACTTGATGTCCATAAGCTGATATGGATCTTTCTAATACTGAAATCATTGTGTAGAGTATCCATTATTGGGAATTTACGCAGTTTTGAAAGCTTGTTGCTTAGTACTTGAGAAGTCCCATAGATATACGGTATATTTTTTCAGCAAAATAAAATATTATGATTAATGCAGTGTGGCAAGTGGATATAGAAATTGTGAGGACAGTTATGTTCTGGGTTGTGTTGTCTGCAGGTATCTGCTGAATTGTTTTTGTTGTTGAAATATTCTGGACCACCACCCCAAATTTGTAGGCCACTTCATACATTATGTTTACATATAAAATGTTTTAAGGGTTTCATGTAACGTGTGGAAGTGGCAAATGTGTATGTCATAGGGGTACAGCAAGTCCTCACTTAAAGTTGTTGATAGGTTCTTAGAAACAACTTTAAGCGAAACGACAAAACCAATTTTACCGTAGGCTAATTGATATACATAAACCAGAATTGACAAAACAGCTTTAAGGGAGGACTTATTGTATACTTGTCAAGAAGTTGGAATTGACTCTGGCTGTGTCTCAGTTGTGCAGTTAGTACACATCTGGATTTACCACTGCATAATGTTTAAAGTGTCCCAGTGTTCAGTATTTCACAGCCCAATCCTATGTAAATATCCAGTGGGCAGCCCAGGCCCACCCGCCGGATCCTATGCCTGTTCCAGGCCACTCTGCAGTGGCCCGGAAGTCTACTTGGGGAAAGGGGACGAATGTCCCCTTCCCTCGATGTAAACTGGGGAAGGCCCAATGGGAGGAGGAGGAGGCCGTGTAACAGCCGAGCCGGTCCGGCAGGAGATGGGGATATGGTGGACGCCATCCCTGCCCCCCGGGCCGGCCTCCCTCGCTGCCCGGACCGTCCATGTGGCCGCCAGGGGATCTCTTACCTCCCTCTGGCATCCGCATGGATGTCCCGGCGGCAGAGTGAGGTCAGCCGGCCTTGCGCCGCCCGCCCTTACTCCCAAGTCGTTGCGAATGTGCCTTACGGCACGTTTGCAACAGCTTCTGTCGGTGGAACACTCGCTCTGCTGCTGGATTTTTGCACAGGGTTGCGCTCTCAGACTGTGTAAAGGGAAAAAAGTGGGATTCGGAGTTCAGAATAGACGAAGATCCTGAGATCTGCTCTGTCTCATACATCTTCCTTTATAAGTGCCTAAAAGTATTACAGACTTTGATTAGGAGGCAGGTTGTGGTTTTGTTATGGTTGTGGAGGCAGAATATCTATTTGCAGAAGACACATTTTGAAAGTAGACAGCCCATTTTCACAGTCTGGTGAAGTACACAGTATTAATATTCTGGGAAGGCACAGATGGAATGACTAATTTATTAGAAAAAGAATGGCATCTTATGGTATGAAGCATATTATCTGTGGAGTGAAGAACTGAAGTTGTGACATGGTTCTGGAGAGAGGTGCTACTCCATAGTTTTCACCAGTGTGAAGGCTATTTACTCTATCTTCTATGATGCACTTCGGTGCCTTCAGAGCAACAGGCAATATTTGGTTATCACCCATTTTAAGTGCTGTTGAGCAAGAGGAAATTATTTTCACGCTCCAAATGCTGGATCATAATATTTCCAGCTTGAATGGAAAGTGGAGAATAGGGATTGGAATATTTCAAAGTACTGCTTGAATTTTTTACATTTATGGCCACTTATTTGCTGATTTAAAAGAAACCCAAGTAGAGGAAGACAAATGAAATCTCTCAGTAGCTTAAAGGGCAGATTTGGAGCTGCTTTAACGAGACTGTAAAAAGAAAAAAAAATACCGTAAATATGGAATTGTTCTTTGAATTAGGCTTTTTAACAGTGGTAAAAAGCAAGGAACCTGACATGTGCAAGGTGTAAGAAAGACCTGTGTTATTTCAGAGAATTGTGTTTGATTTCTTTTCTTTTTAAAACTTCAACTGCAGTCCTGTGACAGTTAAACATGTGTAAGTTTCAGTGGGATTTGTACATACCTTACTTAATACTCGCAGGACTGCGGTTTAATACAGAATGCATCACAATCCTCACATACAAGGATGTTTTCGATCCATATTTCTGCACAAAAAATGAAGTATCTATAGATCATATTCATTTCAAATACTTATCAAGTTCACCACCATCTTTTACCGCCCTAAGGTAAACGTATACATTGTGTGTTGCTGTTGCTGAAAATGGCATTCCTGTGTGTTAAGTTCTCCAACTTGCCCCCATAACATGTTGTATGTGTTGTGACAGCAACATTTTGTGTGTATTCCTGTCCCACTTCTTTGGCTGTCACTGGCAGAGCCTTCTTTGGCTGTACTTCTCAAGAGGCCTGTACCCACATCTTTGGCTGTACTTGAGGCCTTCACAACATTAGACAAGTACAGTAATATTGCCAGGACTGGATCGAACCTGACAAACCTGACCAGGTTGCAATTTCAGGTTAATTGGACTGTATCATGATGAGCAGCAGGAAAATAGTCATTAGCATGGTTCCCCAAACGCTTACACAAGCACTAGCAGAAATGTTTGCACAACATAGGTAGTTTCCATACCGTAGCATTCTCAGACTTATGCCTGTGCAAGCGGAAGAACGCCTTTGGATTTAGTTTCACTGTTCTCATTCAGCACTATAGTGTGACATGTGAGACACCCCTTCTGTGAACAAGAGGCTCCTTCCACATGTGGAAGAACGGCCCCTTATTCCTTTAATTGGAATGACAGTGCCTTTTATAAGTGAAATGTATTCTGTCTGCTTCTTGGCAAGAAAAAGTCACATGTGAAATACAGTGGACCCCTGCTATCCACGGATCTGGCATTCACGGATTTGTCTCAGTGCGGATACTGGGGTCCACTGTAAAAACCAGTAAAAAGAAAAAAAGTTAAAAAGCGGTTTCTTTATGTTCTTAAGCAAGCGTGTTCTTGCTTGCACAAGCTTAAATTGCAGTTTGGAAGCCTCTTCCGAGTCATGCAATTCCCCCCTCCCCTCTCCCAAGATCACTCCAATGCATTCTGGGGCGATCTTGGGAGAGGGAAGGGGGGAGTTGCGTGACCCGGAAGACGCTTCCGAAGCGTGATTTAAGCTTTGCAAGCAAGAACATGCAGCGGTTTTCATCTAAAAGGTAAGGAAAGTGCATTTTCAACCCCCCCTTTTAACCCTTTTCCGGTTGGCCCCAGTAACTGCGAATTTCAGTATCTGCAGGGGTTCCAGGAACAGAACCCCCGCGAATACTGAGGGCCAATTGTACTGTAATGCCTAGAAGGTTTAATGTTGTCATTATCATAGTTGTCAGTATTTTTATAATACTGTATATAAAAATTCTGTTGCTTTTATAGATTACCTTTCTCATGGAATAGACCTCTCTGGAATAGAAGTAATTGAAAATGATCTGCTTTTTATTGCAAGAGCTCGACTTGAAGTGGAAAATCAGGCTAAACGGTTGCTTGAGCAAGGAATAGAAACTCAGGTAAAACATGTTTGCTTTTTCTCTTGGAAATAAACGTTTACTAACTGTGCTGGATTGGGATGCCTCAAACCTTTGAAAACTTGCATATGGGAGCTACCGTTGCTACTATATAACCAATTACATTTACTTGCATAAGTATTATTTTGCTGAATCCCAACATGAAAACCTGTCGTTATGACGACAAACTGGATAACTTGGAGTGAAGCAGCAGGACTATTTTGCACTTCCTCTAATGAAATGGCTGGGGCTGGTGAGCAGAAGCTTGCCTCAGCTCTGATCTGCTCTTTGACAGGGTGACTGCTGGAAAAAGTCCCCCCCCCCCAGTGCATGTCACAGTAATCTCTTGTACGTTCTTTGCATCAGATCCACATGCACATTGTTGCTGCTGAATCAAGGAAGGCACATCTGTATCTGTAAATTTACAAGAATGTAAAATAGAAAACCTTTTCTTACATTCACTTTTGCTGTTCTTTAACTGTGCTGTTACAGAAGATGTCTTATAGCAGGGGTGCACAACATACGGCCCGCGGGCCGCATGCGGCCCGCCTGATCATTTCCCGCGGCCCGCAAGGACATCCGGGAGCGGGCACTCTCCGAGTGGGCAGTCTCCAGCGGCGCTGCTCCACTCGGCGGGCGGCCGCGGGCGGCCGCACGCGATGGACGCTCCGGCACTTTCTCCGGCTCCGAGGCCGGGGGAGAGGGCCTCAGCTAGGCCTTCTTCCCCCCCCCCCCCGGCCTCGGAGCCGGAGAAAGCCCCGGAGCGTCCACCACGACCGGCGGCCGGGGCTTTCTGAACGCGGCCGACTGCGTCGCCTGTATTTATACTTTTTTCTGCACATGCGCAGAACGTTTCGAACGTCTGCGCATGTGCAGAAAAAAGTATAAATACAGGCGACGCAGTCGGCCGCGTTCAGAAAGCCCCGGCCGCCGGTCGTGGTGGACGCTCCGGGGCTTTCTCCGGCTCCGAGGCCGGGGGAGAGGGCCTCAGCTAGGCCTTCTTCCCCCCCCCCGGCCTCGGAGCCGGAGAAAGCGCCGGAGCGTCCATCGCGCGCGGCCGCCCGCCGACTGGAGCGAGACTGCCCACTCGGAGAGTGCCCGCTCCCGGATTTCTTCGCGGGCCACCCGGCTTTCTCCGGCTCCGAGGCCTCAGCGAGGCCTTCTCCCCCGGCCTCGGAGCCAAGCCCTGGAGCGTCCACCGTGCGCGGCCGCCCACCGAGTGGAGCAGTGCCGCTGGAGGGTGCCGCTGATCGTGGTGGACGCTCCGGGGCTTTCTCCGGCTCCGAGGCCGGGGGAGAAGGCCTCGCTGAGGCCTCGGAGCCGGAGAAAGCCGGGTCGCCCCCCCCTCCCTGGAGCGGAATGAGCCGTTCGTTGCGTTTGCTGCCCAATATGCCCAAGGGAGGCTGGGCTCTGCTATGCAGCCCTGCACTCCATGTTCAATTGCAACCAGAACAAGCCCAGTATTTTCTGGTCTAAATGTCCAACTGTACGTCTCTCTTGCTTCAGCTTTGCACATATTTTTCACGTCTTTTTAATTTTAAGTGGGGCATGGCTGGTGGGGAGGGGGGGTTCTGCTTGCAAAGGAATCAGGCTTGTGATTTTTGTAATGTGCTGCTTTTAGTAACTACTGTCCTTTGAGTTTGAACCTGATTTCTGGCTTGCAAAGTGCGTTGTGCTTTTTAATTTTAAGTGGGGCATGGCTGGTGGGAAGGGGGGGTTCTGCTTGCAAAGGAATCAGGCTTGTGATTTTTGTAATGTGCTGCTTTTAGTAACTACTGTCCTTTGAGTTTGAACCTGATTTCTGGCTTGCAAAGTGCGTTGTGCTTTTTAATTTTAAGTGGGGCATGGCTGGTGGGGAGGGGGGGGTTTGCTTGCAAAGGAATCAGGCTTGTGATTTTTGTAATGTGCTGCTTTTTGTAACTGTACTGTCCTTTGAGTTTGAACCTGATTTCTGGCTTGCAAAGTGCATTGTGCTTTTTAATTTTAAGTGGGGCATGGCTGGTGGGGAGGGGGGGGTTTGCTTGCAAAGGAATTAGGCTTGTGATTTTTGTAATGTGCTGCTTTTTGTAACTGTACTGTCCTTTGAGTTTGAACCTGATTTCTGGCTTGCAAAGTGCATTGTGCTTTTTAATTTTAAGTGGGGCATGGCTGGTGGGGAGGGGGGGTTCTGCTTGCAAAGGAATCAGGCTTGTGATTTTTGTTATGTGCTGCTTTTTGTAACTACTGTCCTTTGAGTTTGAACCTGATTTCTGGCTGGCAAAGTGCATTGTGCTTTTTAATTTTAAGTGGGGCATGGCTGGTGGGGATGGTTTTTTTTGCTTGCAAAGGAATCAGGCTTGTGATTTTTGTAATGTGCTGCTTTTTGTAACTGTACTGTCCTTTGAGTTTGAACCTGATAAAAAAGAGAATTTTTAAAAATTCTTTTCGTGATATTTTCCGGCCCATGGACACGCCCCCTGTGATGTCACTTCCTGAGGAAGTGGCATCACGGTTCCTGGACACGCCCCCTGTGATGTCACTTCCTGAGGAAGTGGCATCACGGTTCCTGGACACGCCCCCCCGTGCGGCCCCAGAGAAGTTTGGCCTGTTCATTTCGGCCCACACCTATTTCCAAGTTGTGCACCCCTGTCTTATAGCAATATTTAGAAGATGTCTTATAGTAAAATTGCCCTTTAAGTTTAAAGTACAAATTATTGAATGCAGTCATACATGCACACCATTTTAAAGGGCCTCAAACAATGGATTTTACATTTTATTGCTTGTTCTATTGAATGTATTTAATCTGTGCATTACTTCTTTGTTTCTCAGTACAGATCACTCTGTTTCATTAATGTATATTAATAGTAGACAGCAATTTATAGGGAATAGTAACAATCATTTTCCACATTCAACAGAGATTTGAACCTTCTGCCTATAGTAGCCATCTCATATGACAAAATTAAGTTATAATAATATCTCTGTTATAGGAATAATGCATAATATAATATCTCTGGTATTGGAAGAATGCCACTTTTCATGTGTCCAGCATTTAATTTTTTTCTTTTACTAATGTCAAGGTTGTGTTGCCATTAAGAATACGCTGGTTTACTTCAAGCGTGTATCATGGTTTACCTGGTAAACTTTACCCTATACCTGTTGCACGTAGTGTAGGCTTGCTTACATCAACTAACAGCCCATTCCAACCCAACTCCTCTCCAAGTCAGGCATAAGTGTGGCCTAAGTGCAGCCTAAGTTAGGCAGAAGTTATGCCTGAGGTAGGTCAGAGTTATGCCTGAGTTAGGCAGGCTGCAGTTTCTGTGGCCCAGCACCACCCCAGGATCCAGGCAACACTTACCTCCCAGGCAGGCAGGCTCTTCTCCAGGCTCCGTGTCTGGCTCAGGCATGTGCAGGCCTCTGTCTGCATGTGTCAGTGTCCATCCATGGCAGCTGCCGCAGGGTCTGTCGCAGCCCGGTCGCAAAGGGGCTGACCGCAGGCAGGGGGGTTGCGCCAGTCATGTGGTGGGCGCAGGGCAGGTGACAGGTGAGCGAGGTGCCTGAGCCCAGCCACCCTGTGCATCAGCCACCTGCTGCAGGGGAGAGTGGCCGTCCCCTCCCTCCTGCAGAAGGCGATGCCACCCCCAAGCCACGTTGAGGCTGCACTGGGGGGTGAGCGGGGGAGGGAAGGGAAGGGGAGGGGGGTGGGAACGTCACACACAAGGGGGGGTCTCATGAGGTCTGGAACTGCCTCTGACATGACTCGCCTGTGCGCTGCCTGAAGCCCTGGGCCTCCAAGGCCGGGGCAATGCCCACAAAGAAGGCATCCTGGCGTGCCTGCTGCTCTGTGCCCGGGCCAAGACCGAGAGATGCCTTGGGCTTGTCTGCTGCGAGCGTGAAGGGCTCACGCAGCTCATCACGCCCCCAGATGGGGCGACGACGGCGCCTCGCGGCAGGCGCTCTGGCAGGGTGGGGGGTGGCCAGCAGCCATCATCAGGGAGTGGGAGGGGAGGCAGACACACAGGCAGGCAGACAGGGGGTGCTGGGGAGGGGCATGGGTGGGTCAGAGACAGACAGACAGACAGACAACAAGGCTGGTGGGAGACAGATTCCGAGAGAGGGGTCTGCAGAGACCGATAGGGACACAGGGGGCGCTCCGCAGATGAAGGTGATGCATAAACAGGCGCCTCTTATGCAGACAGACTTTGGGCGGAAGTGGCTGCATTACAGGCGGACCTTCGACGGAGGCGCCTGCATTACGGGCGGACCTTCGACGGAGGTGCCTGCATTACGGGCGGACCTTCGACGGAGGCGCCTGCATTACGGGCGGACGCCCTGGCTGTCACTGTTTGCCTGCCTGAGAGGGCCCCCCAACTCCCCCCTCCCCTCTGTGCCATGGGGGTCTGGCAGCGCCCCTGCTGTGTTCTCCCAGGGAAGGCCGTGGCAGTCCCTGGATGGGACTCATGTAGGGGCTTCAGTGCTGGGGGCTGTCTGTGTGTGTGGGGCAATGCTTGTGTAAACACTGGGCACATATGTTTCACTGGGGCTCCGCCCAAGGGGCATCTTTATTGTTCTGGAACGTTAGCAGAGATGGCCAAGCGAGGCTGGCAGGGGTGGTCACAGCAGCCAATCTGAAAGCAGCAGCAGCACACCTGCCCCATGGACCTGGAGATGCAGGAGCCTGCTCCATAGAAAGGGGAGGGGCAGCAAGAATGACAGCCAGGGAGGTGGAGCAGCAGCAGCGCCGGCAGCTGAGGAGGGTTGCAGGGCTGGCTCCCTGACCTCTGGCAGCATCGAGGCAGACGACAGTGGGGCAACCAGACTGCAGCCCCAGGGGTGCTCCCAGGAAGGTAGGTGGTAGTGGACGTTCCTGGGGAGACAAAAAACAAGGGGGAGTTACATGTCAGCTGGTGTGTGGAAGCAATCGCCAGTGAAGAAATGCCAGTGTGCCGGTTGCAAAAGCCTGCAGGGAGAGAAATAAAACACAGCTGATAGGTGTGACACACATAGCATGGTCTGGGCTGCTTACCTGGGTGTAAGGAGAGCATGATCCTGTAAGGGGAAAGGGTCAAAGAGAGAGACAACAACACAACTTAGGGGTCACTACCATGGCAAACCTAGCACTACTGACCTGTCAGTTGATCCTGTGGAGAAAAGGGGGGGGGAACAGCTGGTGTCTACATAAGGCTAACAGTTCCACACCTGTGGCAGTGTCTGCTCACATGACTACAGGCAGCTATCAGACACAACAGTGCTAAAGAGGCATGTATCCTATATATCATGGCAGGCTATGCAGGCAGCTATGAGACAAGACATTGGTAAAGAGGCATATCATGGCAGGCTATGCAGGCAGCTATGAGACAAGACATTGGTAGAGAGGCATGTCATGGCAGGCTATGCAGACAGCTATGAGACAAGACATTGGTAGAGAGGCATATCATGACAGGCTATGCAGGCAGCTATGAGACAAGACATTGGTAGAGAGGCATATCATGGCAGGCTATGCAGGCAGCTATGAGACAATACATTGGTAAAGAGGCATGTATCCTTCCTATATTTCTAAATGCAAAGAGGCAGCAGTCAGACCACATGTCAGCACAAACCCTGCTCTTACCTGCTGGTGTTGTTGCCTGTGGGGGGGGGAAGAGGGGCTGGGAGAAAGACATGGGTTAGCAAACACTTGCATGGAGGCAGCTGCCCAGGCACAGCTGTAAACAGGTTGGTCACAGCCAGAACAGCCCTCTCTGCCCTAGAGGGAGGCAGAGAGGAGAAGAGAGAAGTGGGGTGTTTGTGAATTTTGCCCTTCACCGACAAAGTCCCACTTTGTGGCTGTGGGGGACAGAACCCCACGCCACGTGCTCAGAGAGAGAGAGAGTGACTGGAGGTTGGGGCTGGGCTTTTGTGGGAATGAGGCTGGGTGGGGCTGGGTGCTGATAGGCTCCCTATCTTAGGCATAACTCTGTCGGTTTCCAGACCTAGCAGGCCCAACTCCGTCCTAACTCTGACCTAACTCAGGAGTAGGGTGTTAGAAATTTTCAGGAGAGGGCTTGCTTGGGTAAGGTAAAATGGCTCCTATGGGTCTCCTCGAATTTGGGTCCACCTTTTTGGTCGACCTAAATTTTGTGTCAGCATTTGTGTTGGAGGGGGCGTGTCTGTGCTTGCCAGGGTCTGGAATCCGACGTTAATTGGTCTCCGCCCCTGTTACGCCCACGTTCCGCCCATGGTCCGCCCACTTTTAGGTCGACTTTAGGTCCGAGTTGTGCCGGCGTCGGTGGTGCGCATGTGCGCCGTTTTTAGTCCATTCTTAGTCCGTCGGTCATAAGTTTGACCTAACTTTGCCCTAACTTCGCCCTAAATGGTCGCGTTCCAGACCTAACTTCGACCTAAACGACTTAGGCTGACTTTAGGTCTGACTTGGGCTGCTTAGCACTTGGGTTGGAATGGGCTGTAAGATTACTATCCTAATTAAAAGAGGGATGTGCAATCATGAAACTGTCCCTACAGCAGTATGCAGTGTATGTAAACCTGTATCAAATATTGTGAATATTTGTTGGCAAGTCTTCCTTGCTAGAACAAAAACCTCAGGCTGTGTGTGCTCTTTGAACACATGGCAATCACCATGTAAGCATGGTGTGGGCTCAGAATTTGGCATCCTTAGAATCTTTGCTTTCTTTTCCCAACTCCCTATAGTAGGTCTCTAGTTATTGTGATTGTAGATAAAAATCTGCAGATATGTTTATGAAAACATGTTGCTCAGAAAGTAAGCATTAAGCAGGGCATTTGGTCAGGGAGTTGAGTGGTGAGTAATGTTTCTTCGTGCACTCCAGGAATCCTTGTTTCCCCCATCCTTCAGCCCACCAATAGCCAATCTCCATGTATTTCTCTTCTACATTTTCCCCACCAGCTACTTAAATTATGCAAAATATGTAGACGGTATTCTATGTAGATACCTTCTATGTATAGAAGGTATTCTGTGTAGATAACTGCACATTTTCCTGAGTTTGGCACATAATTTCTAGTTTTTCTGGTGCCCTGAAAAAAAACCAACAGTGCAAGTGTGAAACTATTTGGTTATAGAATGTGTAGCTATCTGATGTATTGACTCATGTTTGTGTCCTTATGTGTACTATGTTTGACCTTGTCAGACAATTTTTCTTTTATTAAATGCCAGAGTGCTGCTGACATGTGAAGCCTTGGAAAATTAATCTTCCTTCATTTGAACAATTGACGGTTGTGTTAGACTATGTATCAAAATAATCAAGAAATTATGACTATACATTCTTGCTGCGCATGGCCAGTAACTTGTTTCCAATCAACCTAAGGATTATTTGGAAGAACTTTATTAGAGTTTAATTGTATGTGGAGTGAAAGGAAGATGAAAGTGTCATGATGAAATGCTGCTGGGCTTGCTTCCCTGAATCACTGATGAATACAATAGTACCTAATTTAGTAGCTGATTTGCTCCTTGTCCTGAGAAATACAGTATGTAGACAATTTAGCATTGGGGCATAAGAAAGAGAAATGGCAGATACAGTATTGAATTTTTTTCTCAACATATGCCTCTGCATATTTATATAACAGCTGAATGTATATGTTCAGAGTCTTTCAGTGTACGCATTCAAGTGAACCAGACACCAGAACGTTGAATGCATTTTGAAGTGACTAGGTGCATATTTCATAGAATCATACAATTGGAAGGTACCCACAAGGTCATCTAGTCCAACCCCCTGCCTGTAGCAGGAAATCCTCCTAGAGCTTCTCCAGTAGGTGCCTGTCGAGCCTCTGGTTGTAGATCTCCAGTGAGGTTGAATCCACCACCTCCTTCGGCAATCTCTTCGACTGCTAAACTACCCTTACCATCAAGAATTTCTTCTTTATATCCAACTGTAATTTTCTCTCTTGCAGTTTGTACCCATTTGATCTAGTTCTACTCTCACAGGCAAGGAACAGATTTGTTTCCTTCCATATGACAGGTATTCAAGTATTTGAAAAATGCTATCATATCCCCTCTCAGCCTTCTCTTCTCCAGACTAAACATACCAAGTTCCCTCAACCTTTCCTTGTTGGGCTTGTTCTCCAGTTCTCTGATCATCCTCATTGCACTCCTCTGAACCTGTTCCAGTTTGGCTGCATCTTTCCTAAAGTGAGGTGCCCAGAATTGGACACAGTACTCCTGGTGACGTCGGAACCATACTTCTCATGACTTGGGAGCTATGGTTCTAATAATGCAGGCTAAAATGGGGTTAGCCTAATTTGCAGCTGTTTGATTTATTGAGAAATTGTAATCGTTCTGAATTTTATATAGTACGCTTTCAGATTTTATCTTTTCCCTGGTATTTTTTCATGTGTTGGGTTCACTATGGCCTACATGATGTCATACCATAAAGAAGCCAGTTTTACATCTGTATTTGCCTGCTGATTGACCACTTATTAGATTTGATCTAGAAAATATCAGGAAATGTATGACCTTTAGAAATAGTTTTTTTTTCAACTTCTTTGTTAGTCACTAGAGAAATCAGAAGTAATATAATATGTGTATGCTTGTTGAGGCATATAGCATTATTAAACTTGCAGAATTGCATTAGTCTACGACATTTAAATAAAACAATATTTTAATGACAAAATATAGAGTGAGAGAAAGGCAACAAAACTAGCAGAACTGAAAAGATAAAAACATTCCTCACTGGCTCAGTGTTGGTTATAGTTTGCTAAATTGGCCCTACAGACTTCAACTGAGTCAGTGCCATGTTGGACAACAGTTTTGGTGGGTTTCTGATTCCATTCCTATTCCTTCCTCCCTGCCCCCACAAGGAAAAGCCTCTCTTAAAAAAAAATTCTTGAGGGTAGAATTTCTTTTGGGGCCTCTTTTAGCAATTAGGGCCAGGGGCTAGGCTTAGTGTCATTTGCAGATTAAGGACCAGCCAGGCTGCAGTGCAGCAGGACTTTCTAAGTGCTGTGCTGATTTTCTAAAAGTACATGGATAGGAAAAGATATTAGTTCCTATCAGGAGATATTTCTTAACTAGTGACACTTAACTGGACACTTTATTGGTCTGGTTTATGAGGAAATACAGTAGATTTCAGAAGATAGGTGTGTGAGACAGCTCCCTCAAGTACTGTGGTTTCCTGGAATAGGATGAAAGGAATTAAATCAGTGTGCTCCCATGGCAACCTGGAGCCAGTTTTAATTTATAGGTAGTAGAGTATCAAAATATAGCCAAAGAGGAGTTTCTCTATCACAGAGAACAGTTGGAATTTAAGAGCATGGTTTTCAGCTGTCAGCTGAGTTGTGTTTGAAGCAGTGTAATGAAAGATTTTTTTACACTGGTTCATGACAGTAAAAACAATAGAGAGGCCTCTTTTGTTTCTAGAAAAGAACAGAAGGGTAGAAACTTGTGAATGTCTACACTACTGACTTTTCAATTTTTATATGATTCCCACGTTATCCGAGAGCATCTCAGAAGCAGTATCTTCCTGCTGCAGAAACTGATCCTGGTGTTGGGCTAGAAGTTTCAAGGCAGGGCCAGTATTTAAATGTCAGCCTTCTTAGCTGACTGCCAGGGCCAAGGATCCAACTGCCAATGGAGACTTTAAAAACACTGCTGATCAACTCTGGTTTTGGTTGACTTTTTGCACATGTTCAGATGTGCATGAAGAATAAGAGAGAATTTAAAGCTTATATTTGGCTGTGTTGCCCCAATAACAACTGGAGCAGTGGAGCAGAGTGCAGTGGTAGTAGGTGGCCTTTTTAAAACAAGAAACCAGCTGCTGCTTACTCATTTTAGAAGTTCCAGTTGTGAGCTCCTGCACAGTTCTGTGTGTATAAAGGGCTAGGGAGGAGTCCAGCTTTGCATCCCAGTAGTTTCTACAACTTCCCAAACCCAGATGGTTTGTTAGAGGGAGCGCAGCATCAGTCAGACCGGCCTTCTGTGTGTCATATGTTTGCATGGGGGGCAGGAGCCCACTGCATGTATCTTGCTCAAGAACCTCCTAGAGCCAACCTTGTTTCAAGGCAATATGGAGAGAGAGAGAGAGAGAGAGAGAGAGAGAGAGAGAATATTGTGAGTGGTGGATCATAATGCCTGCGAACCCTCTCCCTCGCTTTCCCCTCACTCCACCTTATTTAGGGATCTAAGAGCAGGAATACTTTCAGTGGTATATGAAAACTGAGTTTTCTCTCTAGTAGCACATTTGCTATTATAAATAACAATATAGCATTTCTCTAATACTGTATTTGTTACTAACAGTTGGCATTTATTCTGGCATTTAAAGAAAAAGCCGAGTAGTTTTTTGACATGCAAGCTATGCACCCGTATACATAAAAGTGGGATAAGACAAGAGGGAAATACGTGAAATAAATTACTAACACTTTCATTCAAGGCTTAGGCTGTGGCTGGTCAAGTTGATACCATACTTTTTACCCTTTAATAACTTCACAGACCTTAAATATTTCCATCTTCAGACTTCTGTAATGCAGTATGTTCCATATCTCACTCATTGGTCTGCAGTCTTGGTCAATGGCTGAACTGCAAAATGTGTGCTTAACTTACCTTCACATCATTAGCAATCAATATAATTGGACTCGACTTCAATTCCACAATATATTCGCAATTCCACGTGCACCGGAATAGCACTTGGCCTATTCTCAATAAAGCGATTTTCTGTCCTTGGAACATTGCAGCTATTATACCACTTTCCCTTTGTCATACAATAGAAGTCTCTTAATTTGGGCCCACTGCTAGGCAATATATTGTCCTCCTGGAGAGAATAGGACACTTCATAAAGTCTGAAAAGGCTTGGATTAAAATAAATTGTTCTACTGAATAGAGACTCAGGAATAAAAATGGTACCCACTAGCATCCGTCATTACTGCACACTCTGTTTAAAAGAGGGAGAGTTCAGAGCATTATACCTTTTTAAACACCTGGTTAAGTGCCACTTAACTCCTTGACACTGTGAGAAATGTTGGCAATGGTTTGCTCATTAAGCAGCAGCAGAAGTTGCAACTTACTGTTATTCGGCCAACAGTTCTCAAGGAGATACTTTTAATCAAACAGCCGTACCAGTAGCATGACAAAAGATTTAGGCATGGTGTATAGGGGTCTGTTTGAAAAGCATTTCTGAAGCCGCTTGTTTGAACTTGCTGGAGGGTATGCTTGTAACAATTTGTTCTTGTTAGCTCCAGACTGGGATGCCAAGTACAGTGTAGTACATAGTATCTGAAGTTGTGTTTTTGTTTTAAATGAAATAATTAGTATTTGCATAAAGAGGTTTCTAAGCATTACAGAGAACCTCCCTGTGTCAAAGGAATGGCAGACTTCCTAATGTAACAGTGCTGCAGTCCCATTTCATTGACTGCCTTCTGCTGCTTATCTAGAAAAAAGAATCATGCATGGAGGATGCCTATTCATTGTTTTTCCATCAAATGAGTTCCTTTATGCTTGTGAGATGAGAGCAACAAATACTTTCCCTTTTACGTCCAGTGGCAGCCAGCCAGCCTCTGAGACCATATTCAGTTCAAATTAGTGTTGACTTTTTTCAATGGGTTGAATATCTACAGCACCTATGTTCAGGGGCGTTCCTAGGGTTTGGTCACCCAGTACAGGAGGTCAGTGTGTCACCCCCATGATGAACCTCCTCCGATGCAATGGCTGGGACAACGCATCATCGCCCCGCCCCCACGTCATCGCCCTGCCTCACGCGTAATCAAAATTACACCTTTAAATTACAATATATACACACTGCCTAAATGTATGTATGCAGCCTAAAATCATACACGAAAAACCAAATGACAAATAGGCAGGCAGGAGCAATTATGCAGCAGGGAGAGGGGAACACACTCTGCACATGGCCCAAGGACACATTCCCTTCTTTTGCTCTTGCTTTGGGCTTTGAATGTCTGAGGCCTTGGGGTTGGAAGCATTTTCTGGAGCTGAATGCTAGCTAGGGGGAGCCAATCCTTCTCCTACTGGACATTATTTCTTAACACAGGACATGACAGCATTGAAACTATAGTACATCCCGGACTGCAGAGAAAGAGGGAAGCTCATCCTTTGACCTATCTGCTATAGAGTGAGTTTCCATATTTCTCCATCTGTTTGGCTCTCAGACCCAGGGGCAGCTGCAGATGTGTTGAAGACTATGTGTAAAATTGATTTATTATCTTTGCACAGTAAAGCCCCTTCACCTTCCAGCTCTTCATTGTTCTGTATGGAAATGAGAGAGACCACTAAACAAATGTAAACTCAGAAACAAACACACACACACACACACACACACACACACACACACACACACACACACACACACACACACACACACACACACACACACACACACACACACACACACAGAGCGCAAGAGCCCTGTGGCAATCCACCTATTCAAAGAAATATCTCCATAGGGCTGCCAAACTAATTTCTAGAGGGGCAATCCCTGTTCCTTTAACAAGTGTGAGAAGAGGAGAAATTCAGCACAGGAAGCTTTTCTCAGCACTGAGGAGAAAAACTGTTCTATCTCAATTTTTGTTTGTCGTGCAACTTGTAAAGGCATAGGAGTCCAGGCAGAAAAAAAGTTGGCAACTGGACCTTCCCAAGCACTTTGAGCTGTTTCTAGACCTTTTCTCTGAGGTAGGAGAAAGTGTTTAAATGACCTTCAACAACCTGTCTTTTGGTTGGTTTCCACGGATTTGACCAACCCTGCAGCACTCATGCCCACATTTAGGCAATTTGCGCAAGTTTAGGTAATTTGCGCAAGTTTAGGCAATTCACACGTGTAATCTATTTGAGTAAGTTTGCGTAAATAGCGCAAGTCTGCGCAAATTGCTTAAATTTACGCAAATTGCGCAATTTTAGATTGTTTTATAAGCGGGCTCAAGAAAAAAATTATTTACACAATAATTTTGCTGGTGCAGCCCGCACCCCCCTAGGGACGCCTATGCCTGTGTTGCACGTAGGATGTGACAGAGAGTTCATTTGCTTCTCTATCAGCTAACCAATGAAACACACCAAGGACAGCTGCATAGTGATCAAAGGAGAGCCCATGCAGCTTCTTGGGTAGGCCTGCATCTTGCATGGAGGTGACCATGATCCTGAGGCCTGATTCTGAGGATCATGGGTGTACAACCTTTCTTTTTATCCATATTATGTCCTGGCAATACACAGCATGCAAATTCATGAAATCTGACAAATAAACCCTTTCATTTAATGTATGGGAGCATAGCTTGATTCAGACTCAGGACCTTGAGTCCAAGGTTGTGTTCCTGTTAGAGAATGATATGACAAATTATTTTAATTCCACCGACATTTTGTACTTGGAAAGGGCTAACCAAAATCCTTGTACTATATTGTAATCCGTGTTGTTTCTCCCCTCGTGTTTCTTTGCTGCTCTCATATCTAAGGATGTTTGAGCGCTGCTGTTATGAAATAAGGATAACCATATATGCACCCAAATGAGAATGGAGTCTAATGTCACTTGCTGCTGCACCCCCCCCCCTCATATTATAAAGACTCTTCTGTAAATAGAACACTGTGGTCTGGTTTATACTCTCACCTAATGTGAGCCCTCCATAGGTTGATGTATGAAGTATGAATGCTTGTGTACTTCACCCCATCTATAGCATGACATGTTGTATAGCTGCATTTGTGAATGATCTGAGCATTTTTCCTCTTTCCTTTTGTACAGGGAAGATCATGTGAACTCATATCTAAAATCAGACTGTTACATCTCTGGAGCACACAAGAGTTCATTCTTCCATATGTGTGAAGAGGATTCTTTAGGTGCACGTATGAACCACACCCATACATTTAAATGCATTTGCACTGCCTCCCACTCAACTAAAGTTGTTTTCTAAAACACACTTATAGCCTAATCCTAACTGTATTTATTTGAAAGTAAATTCCACTTATTTCACTGCTAGCAAGTATGTTCAGGTCTCCAGCTCTACTGGTCTACAACGAACTTCAATTTGTTCATAGGGCTTAATTACACATTATAAAATTTGACTGTTACAATCTGAAATGTTAAAAGCTTATCTTGATCTTTCATTCTGATGAAAGTGAGATGCAATACATGAAAGTTAAAAATCAGACTAACGTTAAGTACTGAAATACATTTCTTTCCAAACTATAGTTTAAAATAAGCCACAGATTTTTCTGCAGTATAATCAGCTGATAGAGATATAACCTAGAATATCTTTTCAGTTTCCATAGGAACAGATGATAGAATGTTTGAGTATTGAAGTAGGTAAAATAATTTTTTGGGGTGGGGTGGGGGTCTCGCTGATCAACTTCAACAACTGTTCAGTTTTGAAGGGCAAACACACACACACACACACACACACACACACACACACACACACACACACACACGTTACAATTAATTCCATTATCGGTTTTTGTGTATACAGTATTTATATACTTATTTATTTCAGAAATCTTTGTTTTCCTGCTCTCTTTGCATATCAGAGAGAAGTGTTCCCTGGGGAACAGGGTTTCAAAAACTACAAATTGTTCTCATTTAGAATAGTTTTTTTAGAATATTAACATAGCGTGCATTAATTGTAGAGTATCTGTGAAGGCTGGTATAGAGTCTATACCAACTGACATAGATACTCTACAATTAATGCACGCCATGTTAATATTTAAAAAAACTATTTCTAAATGAGAACAATTTGTAGTTTGGTGTAGATTTTGTCACATCACACTACATTTGAAAAAATATTGGAGCATACAGTTCATTGATACTTTCTTAGAGGAATTAATTTCACTGGAGCTATTTATGGCATTTTATGGAGAAGTAAATGGATTGTGGAGATAGGAAACAATTACTTATCCCTTTCTCATTTGCTTCTCACTCCTTTCATTTACTATAACTCTGTCAAAATTCTCAACTAAAATCAGAGGTATGGTATTTTATATTACTTCCTGTTAGTGTTGAGGAGAGAAGAAAATGCCGCACAGACCACAAGTCATGGTCTGAAGGTGCATATCCAGCAACCTTGCTGTACCTAAGCAGGTTTGGAATGGGGTCAGTGCCTGGATGGGTGACCTTGTAGGAGCTCAAGTTAGGGGTGTCGCAGGGAGCGGGCTGCACCGGGTGACAACCATTGAGGGGGTGACACCATGACGAGAAGCACGCTGCACCACCCAGGCTCGGCTGTCTTCGACCGTGCAAAGCCGAGTCGCTTCCTGTTCTCGCGAGTTATGCATATATGGTAGGGCTTTTTGGAGGGTGGGGGAAATTGGTGTTGTGAAAAACGGGATGCAGAGATGAAAGCATGGAAGGAGAAATTGGTGGAGGAGGAAGAAGAGAATGACAGTGGGAGTTAGTAGGAGAGGAGCAGTCTGGTAGTATCTCTCTCTGCATATGTTGTAAATAACTTTTTCCTGTCCCTGTACTGCTGAGGAGGGAGAACCAGCACTAGGGAGAGGTTTGAAGCAAAGTCTGATAAAGGCAAGAACCTAAAACATATGTGTCAGAAACTGTTGGGGATAACTCCAGCACATCTAACTGAGAACTGCAGGCACTTGCTCAGTTACCAACACAGAGGCAAGGCTGGTATGTGGTGGTTGTGGCAACGGGACATGCTAACACGTGTGCTGTTATACATATGACTCCTTTTACTTCTTCGTCCTCAATTACAACTAAACAGCTATAGTGTGGGGGGAAAGTATTTGATCCCCTGCTAATTTTGTACATTTGCCCACTGACAAAGAAATGATCAGTCTATAATTGTAATGGTAGGTTTATTGTAACAGTGAGAGATAGAATAACAACAAAAAACCCTGAGAAAAAGCATTTCAAAACAACAGTATAAATTGATGTGCATTTGAATGAGTGAAATAAGTATTTGACCCCTTCACAAAACATGACTTAGTACTTGGTGGCAAAACCCTTGTTGGCAATCACAGAGGTCAGTCGTTTCTTGTAGTTGGCCACCAGGTTTGCACACATCTCAGGAGGGATTTTGTCCCACTTCTCGTTGCAGATCCTCTCCAAGTCATGAAGGTTTCGAGTCTGACGTTTGGCAAATCGAACCTTGAACTCCCTCCCCAGATTTTCTATGGGATTAAGGCAGTGGTTCCCAAACTGGGAGGTGCGACTCCTAGGGGATCCACGGAAACCAGCCAGGGGAGCTGCGGTGTGCCAAGGAATCCTCTCGGAAAACAGTGCAGTGACAATTGGCAGGCATCAACATAATGTAATGGGGAGCCGCGGCCAATGGTCGCCAATGGTCAAGGGAGCCGTAGGTTGAAAAAGTTTGGGAAACACTGGATTAAGGTCTGGAGACTGGCTAGGCCACTTAATGTGCAAACCTTAATGTGCTTCTTCTTGAGCCACTCCTTTGTTGCCTTGGACGTGTGTTTTGGGTCATTGTCATGCTGGAATACCCATCCATGACCCATTTTCAATGCCCTGGCTGAGGGAAGGAGGTTCTCACCCAAGATTTGACGGTACATGGTCCCGTCCCTTTGATGCGGTGAAGTTGTCCTGTCCCCTTAGCAGAAAATACCCCCAAAGCATTATGTTTCCACCTCCATGTTTGATGGTGGGGATGGTGTTCTTGGGGTCATAGGCAGCATTTCTCCTCCTCCAAACACGGCGAGTTGAGTTGATGCCAAAGAGCTCGATTTTGGTCTCATCTGACCACAACACTTGCACCCAGTTCTCCTCTGAATCATTCAGATATTAATTGGCAGACTTCAGACGGGCCTATAAATGTGCTTTCTTGAGCAGGGGGACCTTGCGCAGGGGGACCTTGCGGGCGCTGCAGGATTTCATTCTTTCACAGCGTAGTGTGTTACCAATTGTTTTCTTGGTGACTATGGTCCCAGCTGCCTTGAGATCATTGACAAGATCCTCCCGTCCCATGTAGTTCTGGGCTGATTCCTCACCGTTCTCATGATCATTGAAACTCCACGAGGTGAGATCTTGCCTGGAGTCCCAGACCGAGGGAGATTGACAGTTATTTTATGTTTGCGAATAATCGTACCAACTGTTGTCACCTTCTCACCAAGCTGCTTGGCGATAGTCTTCTAGTCCGTTCCAGCCTTGTGTAGGTCTACAATCTTGTCCCTGACATCCTTGGACAGCTCTTTGGTCTTGACCATGGTGGAGAGTTTGGAATCTGCTTGATTGATTGCTTCTGTGGACAGGTGTCTTTTATTACAGGTACTGTAACAAACTGGGATTAGGAGCACTCCCTTAAAGAGAGTGCTCTAATCTCAGCTTGTTACCTGTATACAGTAAAAGACACCTGGGAGCCAGAAATCGTGCTGATTGATAGGGGATCAAATACTTATTTCACTCATTAAAATGCACATCAATTTATATTGCTTTTTTGAAATGCTTTTTTCAGGTTTTTTTTGTTGTTGTCTTGTCTCTCACTGTTACAATAAACCTACCATTACAATTATAGATAATTTATTTGTTAGTGGGCAAACGTACAAAATCAGCAGGGGATCAAATACTTTTCCCCCACACTGTACTCAGCAGAATTGTGGTAGTTTTTAATCCAGCATTGTTGGAAAGAAAAAGGGTGGGGGAGGCTAGAACACGGCAGCAGGAATATGATCTCTTCTTTTACTTCTGCACACAAGCCTCCATATCTGCCTCCATCTAAGATTACAGTACTTCTAAATTTTACAAAGATTGTATACCCTGGTAATGAAAACACAAGAGTAAATACCATATTTTTCGCTCCATAGGACGCATCGGACCATAGGACGCTCCATAGTATGGAGCTAAACATAGGGGAAAATTTTTACTTACCGGGGCTTGTGGGGGCTTCGGGGAGGCCTGCACGACCCTCTGCAGGCCTCCCCGATCTTCAGTTTGGCGATAAATGGCGATTTTCGGGCATTTCTGGTTTTCGCGAAAACCAGAAATGGCCGAAAATAGCCATTTATCACCGAACTGAAGATCGGGGAGGCCTGCAGAGGGTTGTGCAGGCCTCCCCGAAGCCCCCACAAGCCCCTATAAGTAATTGTTTTACAAGTTTTTAGCATTCGGTCCATAAGACGCACAAACATTTCCCCCTAATTTTTTTTGGGGGGTGCGTCTTATGGAGCGAAAAATATGGTAATATGAAACAAGTTTTCTTCCTGGTCTGGTTATTCAGTCTTCTTTGTTGTTGTTGTTGTTGTTGTTGTTGTTGTTAACTATCACTTTTATGTGGATGATCTCCAGCTCTATTTCTCTTTTACTGCTCTTTCTCATTTCATTCTTTCTGCTTGTTTGCTGTCTATTTTCCACTGCGTTGCTTCCCATTTCCTTAAGCTTAATCTTTTCAAGACTGCCTTTCCTGCTAAATACTGCAGTTTGTTGGTGTGGGTGTGGGTGTGGGTGTGTGTTGCAGCTTCTGGCCTATGTATGTCCTCACCTTTCTCCTCATATTTCTGCTTTTGACATCATGCCCATTTTGAAAGAACATGCCCAGCAGTATTGTTTCTAGCAGAGAGTGCTCATAGTTTTGACTTCAAGATAGAGCCTGGTTGGCATGTTGTATTGGCAAGCCATCATTTCATATTGACATTTCTTAATATTGGCACAACTTGAGATCTTTGCCGCTTCTGCCCATTGTCCTACTCTTAATCTGAAATAATTATAATGCTAGCTTTCTATGATGTCTTCAAACAACAAGCGGCGGGCACAGTTCAGGCCCTATAGGCTGGGTATGTGGAAGCTCCATGCTCACCTGAGCAAAGGGAAGCTGGTAGGAGAATCCGTTTGTATTTGCTTTGATCTAGCCTCTGGGTGATACGCAGTGAACACGTGTAGCCTTTCTGCTGGTACAGGTTGAGTATCCAGTGGTGTTCCTGCAGTAGGGGCCCGACAGTAAGACAGACCCTGCCCGTTTGGCTTCACTGCGCGGAATGGCTCCGACGGCGAGGGGCGGGGCCTCCTCGCTCCGGTTCGTGAACGCGGTAGTAGGACAGGGCACGACTTACTGTCGAGCCCCTACCGCAGGAACGCCACTGTGAGTATCCCTTATCTCAGGGGTTCTCAACCTTTGGAGGCCCGTGTACCCCCTATCACGGTCCAATTTTCTGAAGTACCCCCTGCTAATTAACTACAAATTAATTGGATTAATCAATTAATTAGGTAATTAATCATTTTAAAAGTACTAAAACAATTTTAAATGTGAAAAAATGCCTTATTTAACTCTGTGTGTGTGTGTGTGTGTGTGTGTGTGTGTTTGCGTGTGTGTGTGTGTGTGTGTTTGCGTGTGTGTGTGTGTGTGAGGGAGGGACACACATGCAAGGATCTCTTTTTTTCTACAAGTCACACTTCCCAAAATCAGCTCCTCCCTCCCCTCCCCTACCAAAGTACATTTTCCAAAGTACAAAAATAAGCCCAAAACCAAAACCATTGAGACAGAAGGACTCCAAAAATAATTACAATTAAAAATCCATGTTAATTAACACTTAATTACCTGCTGATGGGGCAGATAAGGGCAGGGCTTGGCGTACCCCCAGCAAGAGGTCCGCGTACCCCTAGGGTTACCCGTACCACAGGTTGAGAACCTCTGCCTTATCTGGACTGTTTGGAACAGGAAGTTGTCTGGATTTTGGAATATTTGCATAAATATAATGAAACTTCTTGGGGATGGGACCCAAGTCTAAACACAAAATTCATTTATGTCTCATATACACCTTGTACACATAGCCTGAAGGTAATTTTATACAATATTTTTAATAATGTTGTGCCACAGCATGCCTTGTGCTATACCAGCCAGGTGCTGGAAAAAAGTATATTTAAAAAAGTCATAGCCCCCAAAAGTCAGGATTTCGGAATAGTCTGGATTTCGGATGTCTGGATAAGGGGTAATCAACCTGTAATACTTCAAATGGTGGTACAGCATGAATATTCTGAGTCCCTCACTGGACACTTGCTACCCCTAGCCCACACACTTAGATTTTTCTTGCTGCTTGTAGTGCAGAGAGAGTTTGGGGCTGGCGCCATCTGAGTGATAGCCTTCTAGATGAGAAGGAGTCTTTTGCGAGGTAGGGCGTGATGGAAAGGGGCACCTCCTGATAGGGAATTACAGATCTCTCTGGTTGGAGGGAGTTCACCAGGATATGTATGGAAGTCTTTGGGAAGGCTTTTACCAGGTGCAAAGGGCAGCAGGTTACTTCTTGGGTTCAGAATAACCCTTGCCATCTAGTCTGCCTGATCTCAGCCCAACTTTCTCAGAGCATCTCAAATGTTAGGTGAGTCTTCCAGGAGTCACCCATTTCCTGCCATAAGGTTCCCCCTCCCTCATGGGTGTTGACAGGCGTGGGATCAGTGTCCAGGTAGATACTATTCTTGGTGGCCTACTTATGAAAGATGAGATTTTTCACCATGAAAATAATGTTTTTGTTTTTCATTCTTCAGGCATTATATGTTTTTCATAGAGCTGGTGGCCTTAGAGATAATTCTAACTCTACAATAATAATAAAATAATAATAATAATAATTGCTGTTGTTAATTGCACCATCTGTGTGTGCATGGCTGTTTATGTGGAGACAGAAGACGTCACTTTCCTGAGAATGATTTAGAATAGCCTCAGTACGGACCACATTATTTAAACCCGATCAGTTGTCCATCATATATGAGAAAACATGTCGTTTTTTTAATCAGCTTTACTGAGTTATGAAATATCATGTGTTAATTTCTTTATAGTACTAACACTTTTTGTTGCTGTTGGTTGGAGGGCAAATTGCATTTTACATTTTACTATAGCCATATGTACTACACTACATCAAACTGTTCTATTTAACAACCAAATATTTTCAGTGATTAAAAGACAAAATGTGTTGGGTCCCATGAGTCACAGCAGCCATCATTAATGTCCACCTCCACATAATAACGTTAATCTGGCTTGAAACCTTGTCTGGTTAAAATAAAAGATGATCCTTGTTAGTAACAATTACATTACAATGAACCAGTTAAAAAACCTTGTTAAATATCTGAATTATATATTCCCTAGAAGAAAATGGTGACAGGACCTTTTGAGAGGAAAAGGAATAAGCTACCCACAAGCATTAATAACCATGCCTTTTATTGGAAGATGTCAACCTTGACAAATATTAACCTTTGTGCTCTTAGAAAATCTTTACTCACTTTAGAATTGGTTAAACTTGGGGAAAAAGTAAATTGCCTCAGGTAGTTATTAAATGAGAAATGGGGGATGAGCAGGGAGGGTGTTTATCACGAACTGCTGTGTCTATATTTCTTGGTGAATATGTTGTAAAAGAAATGCCATAGAATATAGAAGAAGTCAAAGGTAAAAATAGCTACAGATATTTTTAGTCTTTTTGCTACTGTATATTATAAAGATCCTTGAGCCTCTGCTTTTCTGACTCATTCACTCAGGGGAGTGTCAAAATTTCATCTTGTGAACTGCTCTGGGAATATTTGTTGAAGGGTGGTATACAAATTTATAAAATAAATACAATTATAGGTATTTTGCTATGAGAAACAACAAAGATTCTTATTAATGAATCTGAATGTTGCTAGGAAGAAGTCTGATTTGAAGGGGGGGGGGAAATGACAGTTGGGCTATGAAGATTACCAGGGTACGCCCCATGAAACACACAAGACATGATATGGATGAAAAGGGTCACTTTATTGAAATACAGGAAAGCAAGCTCATAGGTAAAGGAGATCTACAGGCCGGGGTCAGGGTGTTACATGCGCACGTGAGAAGCGCTGACACGGGCATACATCCTAAGGACTGCCCCGGGCGGAGTTACAACCCGGACTCCGAGCCGTCGCCCCTCGCCTGAGGAAGCCGACTCATCCACGCTGACCCCTAGCGGGTCAGGGCAGTAGGAACTGCTGCACCTCCCCAAGCTGGTGAGCCTGAAGGAAGCTCACGTGATCCCAGCCAAGGGCCCCCCCCCACCTCTCCCCATGCCGGAGAGCAAAGGGGAGATGGATGGTGGGGGGGTGCGTCCCTCGACCTTGCTGCCTTCGGGTTCACTCCCTCAACCCAGCTTTCAGCCTTCTTGCCCCTGACCCACAGCCAGTTAGTGACCGGTTAGAAAAGAGATGAAGGTACCCACTATAGTCAGAGGTAGGCGAAAAAACTACACCCCCAAGGCCAATCGGGTGTGCAGAAAAATTCCTACCCGGCCCCCAAACGGGCGACCAGTATAACCCAGACTATAATCAAGGGAGGGTGGGTGGGTTAACAGTTGCTGCGCTCAGGTGAGACTGGGGAAGAGTGTGGCCAGAACAGCCGGACAGGTACTGCCCCTCCCACACTCCTCCCACAGACATATGATATGGGGGTGTCCCCGCCCCCTCCCTACCTGTGCGTTTCCAGGACGACCAAGTAAATACGAGCATCTCTTGATGGGATGCTCGGCCGACTCACAAAGGAACAGGGCTGCTACCTGAATATAGATGTAGAAACGTGTGAGCTGCCTGAAATTTGTGCCATGGTACACAGATGCCTGAACGTGTATCTAGGGCATAAGTGCTCATGTGCGCTTGCTTGCTTGCTTGCTTGCTTACTTGCTCTCTCTCTCTCTCACACACACACACACACTCACACACACACACACACACACACACACACACGCTCATGCACTTTAAGTCAGCCCTAGTTAAAACCTAGTTTAAAGCAACCTTAGTTCCAGGAATAAGGTCTCTATAACTTATCAGCAAAATACCTGATGAGTGATAAATCATACTGCCTCAGGCTTTCCTGTCTGCTAAGTTTCTGTGCCGAAGGCTATGCAGATCTTCAGTTTCAGCTGGAACCATCTTCAGAGAAAATTCTTTAGGTGGATAATCTTTGAAGAAACTAGGCTGACTTCAGCTTTGCTATTGAAGCTATCAAGTATGTCTGGTATAGCTCATTGATGCCAGGCTTCTAAAGTAAAGCGCGTTTGTGACTCTCGGCAAGTAATGACCGCTGGGGTAGAGGCCGGCAACCCTCACTTCGCCGGGGGTCCGTTCCTGCACCTGTTGGTGAAGGTAAGCCCTGCATCAACCGGTGCAGGGGCGGACTGGGTGGTGAAAGAGGGCGGCCATTGACTGAACCAGGCGGTGAGAGGGCGAGAATATCAATGGCGCACTCCGAAGTTATCCCAGGCCCTCTTCCAGCCCGGTTTGGCCAACCTGCCCCGGCTCAAATGTACACCAGCTTCAGAGCTGGCGTACATTCGAAGGCTATGCCCATAGGGCCTCAGCTGGCTTGCATGCGGGGAAGGGGACAAGCGTCCCCTACCCCACAGTCCTCCCAAGCTGCCCCGTGGCAGCCCGGGATGGCCAAAGGATACCACGGCCGGCCCTTTAGTCCGGCCGGGTATCCTCACACAGGATTGGGCTGCCTGTCTAAGATTATTATGTTAAAAGGCAGGTCTCCAACTTTACTTTTAGGTTTTTAGAAGAAAGCTTCTGAAAATTCCATATGAGCCACTAAGTACAAAGCTTTACCTGAAAAATACCTTTAGTAGAAATCCATTTGAGGAGGCTAATCTCTATGTTTCAGATGTCTATGATCAGTTTTCTGGGAGGGATACCCAGGAGGAGGATGGACGGTTGTGGGCCAGATGCCCAAGGCTCCCAAACTGGTCTGCGAGCATGTCCAAAGTTCCTGCTTCCTTAATACGCATCTCTTGCCCCTGTGTTGGCAACTAGTGGGACAGCCACTTGTATTCTCAGAGGGCCAGATGTGGCCACAAGACATCCAGTGTTTGATCCTTAATCTAAAATGTCAAATGACGAACATTATGCTTCTTGTAGTCATATTACAGTTTTACCTTTTTCTTGATTTACACAATCAAGCAGTGCTGCCAGTTCTGGAAGCCTTGGAAAGGATGGCAGATGGTTTCAAAGTATGGTATAGAATTTATTTTTTCACATCCTGATTGCAGTGCCCTTTGCAGGAATGGTATCAACTACAACTCCCCTCCCTCTTCTTCCTGTCCCCTTTACATTGCAAGAGAATTTACACTGAATAGGTACAGATTTTGTATTTTCTCAAATTAAGGGAAATAAATCACTGTTTCAGTGAAGGAGCTTTCAGTTGCAATAGGGCAATGGTATCCTGGAGTGGAAGTGTCCTTGCATATTGCTCCCAACTCCCCAAAATCTGCTCTGACTTTGCAATTAAATCATCTGTCAGAACAAAAACATTTTTGGCATGGACATGTTGGCTGTCTGACCTCATATACCCCAAACATGAAAACAGTATTACTGTTTCAACTCCCTCATCACTCTATATTTCAAGCATGTCTGCAAGTCAGATTGATGCTTCCACAACTTTCTTAACAATCTGTAAAAGGTGTGGTGGGAGAAAATGAGGATGCCCAGTGGTGAGGCTTAGGTGTAATTGTTCTCCATCTCTGAATAGTATCCATTTGCAGAATGGAGGCTGGTTTGGGTTTTGTTTTTTGTTGTTGTTCATTTTCAATTGTTGTGGACCTGATAAGAGTTATGAGGAGCATGTTTTGTCCATTCTTTGGAGCTTGCCCTTGTAAAAACCACACCAGAGAGTTTCACTAGTGATAATGATGCAGTGGCAATGTCTGGGTTTTTTTTCCAAGAAGCCTGTTTCACTTCAACATCTACAGCTTCCTGCAGCCAATTCCTTGGCTGGAGATTCAGCATCTTTCTTTCTTTCGGCACTTTCTTTCTTTCGGCACTTTCTTTCTTTCGGCACTTTCTTCCAGTGGTATGTGGCTGGGTCGGAGGCTGCAGAGGTGGTAAGTCACGAAAAAGGTTTGGGAGCCTCTGCTCTACATAGAAACAAGTGTTTAATACATTTCTGAGTCTTATGGCCTGATTTTGCGCAAAGAAGCACCTGCAGAGCGCATGCTCCGCAGGTGTCGAGTGTCGTAAATGCGCTATAAAGTGCATTTTTGACACCCGGGAAGTAAGGGCTGCCAGCGCGCAGGCCAGCAACCCTTACTCCACCTCCTCCCGGACCCTGCAGCCGCTGGTGCAGGTAAGAAATGCACCGGTCGGTGCAGGGGCGGGGGGAGCGTGGTCCGGGTGGCGAGGGAGGGCGTCCATTGGACGAGCCAGACTGGGAGGAGGTGGGGATATCAGTGGTGAGCTCCACCAATATCCTGCGTTGGTTCCTGGCCTGGACAGCTCTTACTCTGCCGCCCCAAATGTACGTTGGCTCTAGAGCCAACATACATTTGAGGAGGCCCATTGGGGCTGGGCAGCCCTACACCTGGGGAAGGGGACGACTGTCCCCCTTCTTCCGAGGTGTTCCCAGGCTGCGCAGACGTGTCAGGATGCTGCGGCCGGCCCTAGGGGCTGGCCGCGGATCCTTACGCAAGATCGGGCTGTTAGCCAAACGTATTTAGGATTGCATCCTTTTTTATTTGTGGAAAACTATTAATTTTTAAAAAAATAATTTTAAAAATCTGCAATTTTAAATATAAATTCTTGTTACAACAGTTTACCTTCAATAATTAACAAATTATTATGTCATTGGGCAAATGAACCTATGTGCAATAGCATTGTATGCCGCTATACTTTAGTTTTAGTACTTTTATTTCTTCAGCTGTGGCTGTTCAAAAGATGGTTTCAGCATTGGCATTGGCATGAATTTACATTGGGTAGGACTGTTATATAAATTAGTTTAACCAACAAATTAGCAGCCAGCTTCTGTGTTAATTAGTTTTATAATATCCAATTTTTGCTGTTCAAAATACATGAACCATTCTACATCCACATAAAATGTACCTGATATTCTCATTGTGTGAGATTGGGTTCAGCAACAAGAAAAAAGAAAGGTTTTGCTAGATTTGGGATATACCAGTATTACTAGACTCCTTAAAAAATGGAGAAAATCTGCTGGGCTTGGAAATTACTTCACTGCATTTATATGTTACAATAGAAGAGGAATGGACTATGTGTGAATAGTTTGCTCTTGCATTTTTGAAATAGTGTTCCTCCATTTTCTTGCTGATCTCACTGTGCTGCTGGAGCAGTCTGCCACACAATTTAATTAGGTTTTTCTGTTGTTGCTACGTTTTTAAAATAGAAATGGAGAAGGCGAAAGCACCGACTGTTACAAGTAAGTACCACAGAAACCTGTCACGACAACAGCATTTCAAACACAAGAGATTCATGAGCTGTTTAAAAAGTAATACCACTTACCAGATTTCCAGCATCAACTCTGACAGCAGAGCTAGAGAAGGAGGAAAGGAATAGGAAGGTACTGAGTGGATATGATTTTTGATAACTTTTTTTTCTCTGGAAGGAGTAAGGGGGGCATTCCTGACCAATGGGATGTCCTCCTACTCTAGGAAGGCAGGGTCACTTTAAGACTAAGTTGCCTCCCACGTAGGAGGGCACCCCGCCCCCAGTTCGGCCCTGCACAATAATCTTGGGACATATTGTGTGATATTCCCAGTGTATTTTACTGGCACACATCCTAAATATAGAAAGTCCAACAATAGATCACAATTAGTTAAAACAATATTTAACACATGTTACACTCTTTTTTATTGTTTGACATTTAACTGCTGTTCATTTCACGTGTTCCTCAGATTGTTAGGGTTTGTCACTATCCTAAGTTGTAATATCATAGCTCAGTAGTAAAATACATGCTTTGCATACAGAAGGTCTCAGAACTCATTCTTAGCTAAAGTTACAGAATTTCAGATAGGGGGCTGGGAAAGAGCTCTGCCAGAGACAAGCCATTGCCAGTTGTAGATAACATTGGGTTTGATGAAGCAGTGGTCTGACTCATTATATGACAGCTCCACATGTGCATCATTCCACTGATTGTACAGGAAGTCCTCACTTAACTTTGCAGATAGGTTTCTGGAAGCTGCGACATTAAGTGAAACCATGTATAATGAAACCAATTCTCACTGGCAGGTTCAGTGACGCTCTAGGCGGCTCTGGCAGCCTCGCTGCGTGCTGCAAAGCCTCAGAATGCCTGAACATCATTCATTTGCTGGAGTTGTCTGACCTTTGTGTTGTGTGCAGTGCTTAGCACAGGATTTATGTTTAAAAAAATGAATATTATATAGCATTAATAGTATTTGTAGTTAAGGCAAGCAAAGTACACTGAATTAACATCCTTCCTCTCTGAAACCAGTTCTGTCCCTGTAGTAGTGTGGATTCTATAGATGGACTTCTGGGAGCAACCATAGTTGCTGAAATTCCAATGTCAAAATTTTCAGTATGTAAGAGGACTTGAAAAGATGGGGAAAAAATTCCAAATCAATTTGTTTTCTGCCATTTTTGCAGCTTTGACAGAGTTACTTAGAATTAATTTGTATGTTCTGAGGTTTTCACGACCGGTACATACCGTATTTTTCGCTCCATAAGACGTACTCCCCCCCAAAAAAATAGGGTGGAAAAAGCCTGCGTCTTATGGAGCGAATAAAAAAAGGAAAGAAAAAATACTTACCGGGGCTTCGGGAGGACTGCAGAGGCTCGCGCAGGCCTCCCCGATCTTCATTTCGTCAAAAAACGGCCATTTTCGGCCATTTCCGATTTTCACCGAAATGAACTCTTTACAAGATTCACCATTTTCGGCCGTTTTTTGGCGAAATGAAGATTGGGGAGGCCTGCGCGAGCCTCTGCAGGTCTCCCCGAAGCCCCGGTAAGTATTTTTTCTTTACATTTTTTTATTATTTTTATTTTTATTTAAAAAACCTTTTTTTCCCCTATTTTTTTGCTCCATAGGATGCATGGTCCTATGGTCCTATGCGTTCTATGGAGCGAAAAATACGGTATCTTTGAATTAACAAAAGGAATCATTTTCCAGGTTGTTCTGGTCGTTTTATTTATTTAAGAAGAGATTGTCCTAACGTTTCGCTCCTAATCTATGAGGAGCATTATCAAAGGAACAGCAACTTGCTGTCTTAAAATTAAATTGTTCAGAACCTGGATTATTTTAGACAGACAGATAGACAGTCTCTCTCTCTCTCTCTCTCTCTCACACACACACACACACACACACACACACACACACACACACACACACACACACACGCAGTCGCGTCGCTACGACGCGCGACACCCCAAAGCGGGGTCGCGCGTCGCCCTTAAGGGGGAGGCTCCGCCCCCGCGCGTGACGTCACGCGCAGGAGCAGAGCACCCTCCCCTTTTTCGGCTCATTTTGGAGCCAAACGGACACAAGGGAGGGAGGGCGGGCCCACCTCCAACTAAAAACTGTAAGTGGGGGGGATCTCGCGTCACCCCTATACGCGTGACGCCCCCCCCGCTTCCCCCTGTCGACGCCAGTGCACACACACACAAAATCTTGACATTCAAGCTAAGCATTGTACAGTAAGCTATATTTTCATTCTGTACAAATAAAGTAGAAATAAATATTGCTATATGTTACAAGAATCCTGGTTGTAACCTATGCTAAGAGTTGCATACAGAATTGAAAGCAGCATATAATACATTGGGCCTTCCTCATCCGCGGGTTAGCCATCTGCCTTCATGTTACTTTTTACTGAAAATGGAGAGACGTGGTTTGTGTGTGTGAATTAGTAGATGTCTATGACTCATAAACACAAAATTAGAACTGAAGATTTAGTGAGTGGATAATGGGACATTTGCAAATACTGGTCTGTGCTTTTTCCCGCTGCTTCACTAATAGCTCTTTACATGCCAGTGATAATCTCCAAGGATTTATTGTCACTGTGGCTTAAAAAATCCCTTCCTTCTATTTTTATGACAGCCCTCCTCACTCCTCCCCTCCACCTGCAAAATGTATGAGTAGGTTTCTATAGTCTAATCGTGACAACATTCATGTCTTTTTGTGATAAAAATATCAGATAAAAGCCATTGACTTCAGAAATACAGTATTTGTTTTTACTCTATGTATGAATCATCATGTAAAAAAATAGTGATAAGTATTGTTGGGAAACCTGTTGAGTAATATTTAAATATCTGTTTATTCCACGTCCTGGTCTTGCTGGTTTTTTCAGGGGTTAATCTACGCTGTCATGGCATGCCGCCCAGAAGATATTAAGAACTAGAGCTTCCCTAAGAAATATTGGCTTACAGACTGGCTTAGAGCTAGATATTGCTTTAGAGAGTATTAAAAGTAGATCTCTTTTAGATCTAAAAGTTGTAAGCAGAAAGCCTAATGTTGCAAGCCGCTCCTGCCACAAGTCATGTCTATTTATGGATAGATGAACAAACATATTTTTTCAGCTTATTCATGAAGGCAAGTTTGTATAATCATTTTAGCATTAAATGAAACACAGATTTAAATATGCAGCTGCATGTTCATTGAAATGAGATTTTTACTAAACCCCCTGCCCCCCAACCCAATTCTAAAGCGAAACATAATTAGTCAAGCCTTGGCATCCCATGGGAGGCACATGAGGCAGGTCTGTCTGCACTGCTTCATGTTGATTTACAATCTTAACTAATTAATTTCATTTATACTCTCCCTCATCTCCCCAGTCAGTGATATAGATATAGCAAAGACTTAGTGCCAAGTGTACTTAGGCTCATACTGGCATAGCTGATTCTTTGATTATCATAGCTGTAAAGCTGTTAAGATGTATTCATGCATCATGCCCCATCTCTAGTAGCTTTTATATAACAGCTTTGCGTAACATTGTGTATTTGGCAGTGGTAGCTATTTCTAGTATGGTAGCACCACCCCATGGGCAGCGCGATCCTCTCTAAGCCATCGCAAACGTGCCGTAAAGCATGTTTGTGACAACTCTAGAGTAAGGGCTGGAGGCCAGCAGCCCTCACTCCACCGGCCTCTGGACCCAGCACCCATCGGTGAAGGTAAGCCCTGCACCAGTCAGTGCAAGGGCGGGGGAGGGCGGAACGGGGTAGCCAGGGGGGTGGCCATTGGCCCGCCTGGGCCAGGAGAGGGTTGGGATATCGGCGGCGAGCACCACCACTATCCTCGGCCCGTTCCCGTGCCTTGCCGGCCATACTCCCCCACCTCGGATGTACGTCAGCTTCATAGCTAGTGTACATCTGAGGAGGCCCATAGGGCCATGGCCAGCTTGCACCCAGGGAAATGAACGAATGTCCCCTTCTCCTGAGGTGCTCTCGGGCTGCCCCAGGGCAGTCCGGGAACGAAATAGGATACAGCGACCGGCCCTTTAGGCCAGCCGCCTATCCTTACGCAGGATTGCACTGTGAGCCTAATATCCTTGGTCCGTTCTCAAAAGCAGCACTATGCAATGATTGTAATGTTATATGTACAGAAATGGTGGCTGCTTCTGGACAATTCTTTGCTAATCCAGCAACTCATAAAGATGCACAGAGACACCTTCAATCTCAAATTCTACCTTCATTTATATGACATAAATGCAATCCTACTGGCTTACTTCGTCATAAATATAGGCAGCACCCAGAGGGGTGCCCAGTGCCCTGCTTCCAGATAAGTAGTTCTTCCCCACCCCATTGCTGAACCCGTTGCTGAATAATAAGTTGGAGATTAAATAATACTGCAATCCTAAGTATACCCACTTGAAAGTTAGCTCCATCAAATCAATAGGACTACTGCAGAGTAAATATGTATAGAATGAGAGTGTTAATGCAAAATAACTCAGTTACTTCTCTTTCAGAAAATAGCATAGGATAATGCTTGACCCTTCATGCATTTTGCCTCTTCTGTGCCTCTCCCCCATTTTTTTCCTGGTGCTGCCACTAGACATAAAATATCACTTGATGCCCTGCAGTTTAATTCATGTCCCTTTATAGTTTACTCAAACAATTTAGTCTGCCGCACTTTGTATTTCTGTGTCTCATTTCAAAAATAAAGCTGTTAATTGTTCAAGCAGATCCCTTTCTGATAATATATGTTTATGTTGAATTCTTTTTTCCTAGTCTTTGTAACTCTATTTGTGTGTTGTGCTGTTGACTGTTGATAGGTTCTGAAATAATCACGTTAGGTGAGCTATGAATACATACACAGCATTAACAGACCACATCTGTGTGCAGCAGAGTCGAAATCCTGCCTGATGACCCTTGAGGTCCTTGTCAAGAAAACCTAATAGAATTCTTCTTCCTTCTTCTCTGTAGGTTGATAATCTGATTTCACTTATATCTTCTACTGCTTAATCCCCTTTAGACCTAAATGTTCTCCATCTTGTTTTCTCTCTGGGCTGCTCATTAAATTCTGAATAATTGCATATTGAGGCACAAGTACTCTTGCCTGAAATTTATGCCACATACGCAAGATCCTTGTACTTCATATTATTAATGATTATGGAAGCAATTCTTTACTCAAATCACGTATGCAAATTAGAACCCCAGTTTCATCTTTTCCCTTAAGCATGTGTTGAATGGGTGGAGAGAATACTGAGCTGTTCTTCCTTGACTCTAGCAGAGTTGTTGTAAAGTGGATTCGCAACTTGTGGGCCTGACATTGTCTGTGCTTGACTTCAGTAATATTTTTTACTTGAACTTTCTACATGAAAAGTACTTAGAAATACAATCTGGTTCTTATATTAAGTGAACTGATTAATTAATTAGGTGTTGCATAGGTCTGATATTATTTCTTCAGAACCCAGAGGAATATTTGTTTCCAGATTTCTCAAGGGTTGGTGATACTTTGAAATCACCAGATTTGCTGCATTGCACATTAAGCTATCCTAAGATGACAAAGGTAGTACCCCCTCTTGCATTTTTACTGCAATAATCTCTTGACTGAGTCATCTGAAAAAAATTAAATTCATTATCAGTCACTGCTGTTGCTTTTCTAAGCTACACAAAGTATTATCATTTGTTTTCAGTAGCAAAAGTATATCGATGATTAGTCAAAGGTGGGTTTTGTTTTGTTTTGTTTTGTCCTCATCAAGAGATGCCAAAAGTGGGGCCTGTGGAGAAGTTCCAAAGATTTTTTTTCAAATAAAGATGGACTTATTGCAGTTCTAATAGCTGAACTGTAAGTAAAAAGATTAGATACCTTGCTCTGAGCACTTCATGTGTTTACGGCTCAGTCCTATCAAGGGCTTACGGCACTAGGTCTTGTGATCTGCTGCCATAGACTCTGGTGGCAGGAAAACAACCGTGCTGCTATCACACATAATGGAGCTGCTGGCGAAATGGCCAGTGGTGCCATGCACACGCCAGACTCATCCAGATGCTGTCCCAGGTAAGGTGGTGGCAGGAGCAGACCATGGGTGATTTGGGGCAGGGAAGACAGGGTAGGGATGGCCTGGAGGGGTGGATCTCGGTGACAAAAGTGCATGCTGGATCCTATCCCCCATTTTTGAGCCCGCCCTGCCCCTTCTCCTCAGACTTACACCAGCTACATAGCTGGTGTGGGTCCAAAGAGACATATAGGCAGCCAGAAGGCCTACCAAGGAGTAACTCCCCCCCCACACACACACACCATAACATGCAGCACATGCTCTGTTGGCACAGCTGCATGCTGTAGCGTGGCGAGGGATAGGATTAGGCTGTTAAAGTGACAAGAATATTTATTTATTTATTTATTTTATATGGGCAGTGATCTCACTCATCGTCTAACTGTAGAGAGGAGATGATCATGTATTCCATTTTTAAAAGTACAGCAATACCTTGCACTTTAATCTGGTTAAGAACCAGAGCACGGGTGAAAGTAAAAAATGGATTATTGTCAAAGTGTAGCCTTATTTAGCTTGCAAATGTATTTTGGCCAGTGAAAAACGTAAATAAATACCTAAATAACACATGTGAATGCATGTGAAACCTAAATAAACAGAAATAAAAGAAAAATAAACATAAGAACATTGACGAACATCATGAAAGGTTGGATAAAATCGGACAAAATAGGAGAGCCCTTGGACGAAATTTGAAATGTGGTTATAACTGAAAATGGCTGAAAGAGCAAAGCAATGAAAGTCAAGTGGATGAAAGTCAAGGTCTTGCTGTACCCACTACAAGCCCAAGGATCATGGGAACCAGTCCTTATTGAAAGATGAATGTGTTTAAAAACTGCATATTAATGTGAGAGATAATTGGTTGGATCCAAAAAGCCCCTTCCTCCAACATGGCCCTTCTTCAACAGAAAGAGTCTTTCCTTTTTGGAGGAAAGGAACTTCTGGATCCAACCCAGTGCTCTAACTAACTGCTTCACTTGTTACTGGAAAAGAGTTTGCGTGTTTAGAAGTTTTGTTAAGATATGAAAAATAGAATGGCTATGAGGGTTTCCTGCATCTTTGATTTCTCAGCAGGAACCAGTGAGTCTGGAATCTTGCAGGCAGGACTGCAAGCTGACAACAGTGGGTTTAGAGGTGAATACGATAAAGGTGTTATGTTCTGTGGAGCTGAAATGACCTGAACTGAAAGCAAACTCCTATTGACCACTTACTGAAGTATTTTTCTGCAACTTTTAAACTGATTGAATGGTCTCTGGACAAGACCCCTTTTTAGTGGTGTGTTCTTTACAGAGCCTAGCAATCTGATACTAAAACAATTTATTGTATAGTATAGCAGGCAGCGATAGTCAATTCAAAATAATCTTTCTCCCTTCTGGAATGCATCAAAGACAGTAATTCTTAAACACCACCTTGTCAGCTTCTAGTCCCTAAAAGTCCCCTCCCTTTTATACGTTCTTGTGTTTTTCCTTGTAATGTGCTGCTGCCTGTGCATATACTAACTGGATCCAATCATACTATAATGGAAGTGTAGCATCCGATAAACCGAGCTGGCTATTACTGTATGTGTAACCAATTTTGTAAATGGTAGCATATGCAGGGAGATGGAAGAAATATGGGAGATAAACAGCGGGCGTGAAAATTGTCATTTGTGTTTGGAAATATATTAATAAATAGAAAATATGAACAAAAACAAGAGGAAAAGGACATATGATTAAAATGTATGAAAAGTTAAAAACCTCGTAATGGACTTGTCTAGTTAGACTTCTAATGTTTCTGTGTAATTACCATTGCTTTTCAATTATGTTGGCCATGCAATATTAATATGAGTGAAATAAAATCCATGACTCTTTACAAGATTAATGGATGCATGTTTCTTGGAGTCAAGTATTCCGGGGTTAATTGGTGATCTGCGGTTTCCCGCGCTTTCTTCCTTTTAGGTTTGCGTCTTTCTTTGAAGAGTAATTCCATCTCACACAGTGTTTCTGTGTGTCCTTGACAATGTCTGGTGCTTCGGATGAAACGTTGGACTAATATTCCTGATGTGTGGACTTTTGATGATTTTAATTGTGTATTAAAACATTGGAATTCCTCATAATTTTAATATTTTTACCTTACATGACTTTTAACCTATAAACTCTAATTTTTTGCTACTATGTCTGGTCATGAGAATATGCATGCTATATCAAAAAATTATTTATGAGCTATGAAAAGGAAATTACCATATATATTCCTTTTACAAAATGGGAACTCATCTATCTAGATTCAGGTCTTTCAACTGAATTGTGTGTTACCAACTTATTTTTCATAATTACACCATTTATTCCAACCTGTTTTGGGCAATGCAGATTTAGAACAGACAGATGCTCATATTTTCTGGTTTTATAAGGAAAGCCTTGTTCTGCTGCAACATTAATAGATAACAATTGTAGTAGTGGTTGACTTCCTTGGGTTGCTCCTATCACATGCCATAATTCAATCGTCATTTCTTCTAACAGTGCTCTCATGATTAATTGCCTATTGGACTGGAAGTGAAATAGAGTCACCTAACACTAAGGGGTTTCCACATGCTAGGATACTCTCTAGTATGCAAAAGGATATAAGTTTGTACAGTAAATAAAAAGTGAAATTTTTAGAATTCCACCCACCCACAAACAGCCCTTGTAGGTGAGCTTCCAGGGTCTACAGAATTTTGAGGGCACAGAAAAAAAAGAAAGTACTATAGTAACTCAATTCATTGGCAATTCATGAAAGAGGAAACTTTCAGGATCATGTTGAACACAGAATGAAAAGGGGGGTCTAAATCAGGGGTTCTCAACCTTTGGAGGCCCGGGTACCCCCTATCACGGTCCAATTTTCTGAAGTACCCCCTGCTAATTAACTGCTAATTAATTGGTTAATCAATTAATTAATTAGGTAATTGTTAAATAAAAAAGTACTAAAACAATTTTAAATGTGAAAAAATGTCTTATTTAATTCTTTGAGTGTGAGAGAGAGAAAGACATGCAAGGATCTCTTTTTTTCTCCAAGTCACACTTCCCAAAATCAGCTCCTCCCTCCCCCACCCCACCAAAGTACATTTTCCAAAGTACAAAAATAAGCCCAAAACCAAAATCAGAGAGACAGAAGGGCTCCAAAAATAATTATAATTTAAAATCCACGTTAACACTTAATTAGCTGCTGATGGGGCAGATAAGGGGTAGGGCTTGGCGTACCCCCAGCAAGTGGTTCACATACCCCTAGGGGTACCCATACCACAGGTTGAGAACCCCTGGTCTAAATGAATTGGAAGTCAGGCAGGCTGTGGCAGTCTAGTAAGTAAGTCTATGATTGACGATGGCTCAGCCATGGAACATTGAAGGTGTACATTTTGAAAAAGGAAACGGAGACAGAGAACTTTAATTGGGTTAAAGTATTGTGTGTTCCTTGAGAATGTCTAGAGTCTTTGGATGAAACGTCGGATTAATATTTTATGAGATGTGTGGTTTTTTGGTGATTTTATGTGTATTTTAAAACATTGGAATTCCTCATAATTTTGTTTGATATTTAAAAAATGTTACATGACCTTTTAACCTATAGAACTCTACCTTTTTTATCACTATGTCTGGTCATGACAATATCCATGCTACATTTAATTGGGTTGCTTGAGCTATTAACTAATATCCTGGAGGTGAGCATTAGGGATGAGGGTTAATAAAATGACAATAATATCTGTCGATTGGCTCTAGTTTAGGAGAAGCAATCCACATTGCATACATAGGTGTTGTAAGTGCCATCGGGCATTTACCAGTATATGTCTATGGAACTATCTATTGTGGATATCTCACAAACCGTAGCCAGTTTTGCATGTTCACTGTCATATTTGTGTTCAGCACCTCAAAATCTATAAGAAATTACTAATTTAATCTTGGGGGCATGACCTTTGTTAAAATTTGTTGTCCAGTGTAATGTCTACTTCCTACCCAGCCTAGTCAAATTCTTTGCCCCACCCCTTTGCTTTCTGGGAAAACAGTACGCTTTAGGGCTGCAAGTTCAAATCAGTTTAATTTGCAGGTGAATCAATATAATATAATATAATATAATATAATATAATATAATATAATATAATATAATATAATATAATATAATATAATATAATATATCACACACACACACACACACACACACACACACACACACACACACACAATTTATATAACACCTTTCTTGGTCATTGGATTTCTCCTCCGATTTTAATCCAAGGCGGTGTACATGGGCAGGCTGTCCTAACCCCCTTGGGGGGGTTTACAATATATAAATGTCCAGTCTTTCATGAACAGCTACTTTCCAGGTGGTATCCTTTTTACAGTCTGACAATTCTGCTGGCTGGCGCCTCCCACACTCGACCAACACAGCTGGGAGCTCTTATCTCCTGGAGGCTTTCACAGCTTTTTGTCGGTGGTGTGTCTCAAACTTATCAAGTTCATCGGTCTTTGGGTTTTACAAGATGGCAGCTCTCCTGACTGAGCCAGACTCTTCTGCCCAAAGTTTTAGTTGATTAGGGCTGCAGTTGTATGCATACCTTTTGCACAATAAGCACCATTGAATGTAATTGACTTATTTCTGAATAAACATGTATAGCATTACTCTATATACCGTATTAAACTTTAAGCTTTAGTTACCTAATTGATCAGGGTCAATTTTTATTATTGGTGTTCACCAGACACTTCAACCATTGAATCTCAAATATGAAAAACATGAAAGATGTTCTGTATAAACATAAAATGGAGATTCCCTTTAAAGGAGCTATAACTTTTTTTACATTGTAAGCTGCATTGTATGTAATCTCAAATGTCCTTCAGTATTTTTTTAAAAAGTGCTTATGTTGAGTTTTGGTGATTGCAAATGAGCTTAAATTTGACTAGTTAACCTATTAATTAGTTAAAAGGTAGGTGATCAATCAGTTGAAATTCTTTATTAAACTGTGGATAGTCCTAGTACATTTGATGTAAATGAAACAAAGCAGAAGAAGTTAGAACATGAATTCAAACATTAAAATATCTGTTGCTGAAAGCCATGTTCTTGTGCAATTGATCTTACTGACATTTTCCCCATTCTGTCTTTTCCCTCACCTCTAGAATCCTACTCAAGTAGGAACTGCTCTACAAGTTTTCTACAATCTTGGAACGTTGAAAGTCACAATTACTTGTGTTGTGGATGGATACTGTACATCCTTGGAAGAAAACATCAACAATGCATTGGATATTAAGGTTTTAACTCAGCCTTCTCAAACCGTGGTTAGAGGTATTATGTGTTGTTTTTTTATCTATATTAGAACAATGCATGGTAATTTGACATAATATCTCCAACAATTGAATATTATACTGTTCTGTATATTCATATCAGTCTTCATCACACTTTGCTGTTTGGTAAGCTGTTTTTTTATGTGCTGATGCTGCAAGCCATGAAGTGGAAAAGTCACATTGAGGTAAATGAGTTGGCCTGTTTCCAAGCCATTCCTGTCTCAAATGTGTTGTACTTAGTACAGGGGCATGATCCCTATCCAGGTTTCAACTCATACCAACAGCTGATGTAGTAGAGTAACGAATAGTGTGAATGGCCAAGTCCCTAGTTCAGCTTGGACCGCCATGAACACACTGAGACCTCAATCCTATACAGAGGCGTAGCTAGCCTCTGATGGGGGGCCGTGGGCGGCTTTGCAACCCCCATGTGATGTCACCCCTGCCCACTTTACAAGCCCTGCCACCATGCTGAAAAAAAAATTAAAGCATACACACACACACACAGAGCGTTTTTTCGGCCACTAGCGGCGTGGCCAGGCGACTCCTGTGAGCAACAGGAGTCAACTGCCCACCTCCCCACGCCGCTGCTGGCCAAAAAACAGCCGAAAACCCACCAGGGTGCACCCCCCCAGGCAGCGAAAAAACAGGATTTGTGGCAAAAAAAACCCCAGTGGGGGTGCATGAGCCAGAGGGTGCCGGGAGCAATTAGGCGGCACAGGGGCGACACTGCGATGGCAAAATAAATCTTCAACTTACTTTAAGCTTGCTTCCGTGCACCCCTAGCGTGGTCCTCTCTAGGCTCTGGAGGACCAGTGAGAGGACCAGGCTCTGGAGGACCAATGAGACTAGGTGCTAGAGAGGCTCAGACTGTGCAAGCAAGGTTGCGCCCAATCTCGTTGGTCCTCATGGTGGCTGCTCATGAGGCCAGGGGGTGTGCACAGAAGCAAGCTTAAAGTAAATTGAAGATTTTGCCGCTGCCTAATTGTCTCCAGTGTGGTGCTCCCCCCCGGCGGGTTTTTTCACTGCAAATCCTGTTTTTTCGCCGCCTGGGGTGTGTGCATGAGCTGCGAACAGCAGCGGCAAAAACGCTACGCCACTGCCAAATTGCCGCCAAATCCGGCGACAAGTGCACCCCCCAGCGACTGTCGGCCCCTGCACCCGGGGCCCTGGGGCCCTCCGCTCCCCACCGTAACAACGCCTCTGCCTATACACACTTTGGAATAAGTCCAGTTGAACAAGTATATGATTGGGGTGTAGGCAAACTCCACAATATGGCAATAATAACACTAGCCTACCTTGTAAGGATTAATGAGATAATGTTTGCAGAATACTTTGAATTCTTGAAATGTGGCATATAAATGCTGAGTAGTAATACTGCTGTCTTTTAATGGGACTTTAGTAAATAGAGAAATTTACTATTTACTAAAGTCCCATTAAACGCGATCATGAGACAAATAGATGAATCGACTGTCCCTAGAGACCATATCCCCCTCTTTGAACACTGTCTGACGTCAACATATTTTCTTTGGAATGGGGAATTCAGAGAACAAAAAGATGGGGTAGCAATGGGGAATCTGTTAAGCCCCGTTATTGCCAATATTTATATGGAATTTTTTGAAGAACAAGTTCTCAAGACGACACGGTTGCGACCCAAAACATGGCTTAGATATGTTGACGATTTTTTTTGCGTGTGGGAATATGGAGAGGAAGAATTACATAAGTTCCTGGGACATTTAAATAGTTTTTGTTCCGCTATACAGTTCACTATGGAACGAGAGAAGAACAATGCTTTGGCATTCTTGGATGTTTTGGTCACTAAAAAGGACAACTTGTCATGTGGGCATATACAGTCTTTAGGAAACCCACCCACACAGGTCGCTATCTCCACCAGCAATCGAATCATCACCCAGCCCCAAAAAACTCCTTGATAAATTCTTTAGTATATCGGGCAATTAAAATCTGTGATGAGTCCTCTCTAAAAATTGAAAGATGTATAATACGTGATTCTCTGAAAGCTAATGGATATACAGCGGCACAGGTTGATAAGAACTGGACTAAACAATACAAGAAAATCAATACTATAAGACCACCCAGGGATCAGGAAGAGGAAACAGCAAAAGAGGAAAAGAAATGGGTTACTTTGCCCTTTATAAAAGGGGTTACTGATAAAATCTCCAGGACCTTTAGACACTTTACTATCAAGACAATTTTTAAACCCACCACCAAAATAGAACAACTGCTCCGCAATCCAAAGGACGCCAGACCATTGCTGTCCAATTCTGGAATTTACAGTATACCTTGTGATTGTGGGAGAAAATATATTGGAACTACAAAAAGAATGATCAAAACAAGGATCTCGGAACATGAACGCGCGGTTCGTCTACGACATAAGAATGTTTCAGCCCTCGCGGAACATTCAATGACAACTAACCACAGTATTTTGTTCAATGAGACTAAATGTCTAGCTAATGATTCGAACAATAGAACGTGCCAGAATCTGGAAGCAATTGAGATTAGTAAAAGAAGATCACAAAATCTTATTAACCGCCAACAAGAATTAACATTTATTGATAAAATATGGTTTCCCATATTACACAAATATACAGGGAACAATACTTGTTAGTTCTGTCTCCGTATAAGATTGCTGTATTGACAGATGCTTTAGAACTGTTTAGCTGGCTTTGATAATTATATTCCTGTTTGCACCTTTATCTTTCTTTATAGCGGTTTGTATTTGTTTTCTACAATATTGCATTGTGCCTTGATACCTGGTAATGTTTTGCAGCCTCATACCCTGTTGCAAGATTGTATAGAGAAACAGCATGGTGATTTGTTTCTTTGCAGGATTGGTGACAGACGTTCGTAATCTAATCAGCTGGCCTTGACACTTCCGGCTCTCTGTGCGCGTTTTTTTAACTGGAACTAGTCTATTTAAGGCAGCGTTCTTCAGTGGTTGTTCATACCATCTTTGCAGCTTTGCTGTTTACACCTGGAAAATGACTTCAGATTAGAAGTCAAAACGTTGGTTCCTGTAAATATTGGACTTCTCCGCTCTCATTGTTTTAATTTTCTTAACGGCTGCTTGTTATGAGTGGCTCTTTTTGAAGATTTTATACATGTGTGCTTGGAGTTCTTTGTATTTTATATTTTAATTACATGGCTACTTCACCCATAAAACTTGTGTCTTGTAAAGATTTTTTTATTTATTTTTACTACATTTGTATCCCATCCTCCCTCCGAGGACCTCAGGGTGGGTAGATGGGAGTTATCCCATTTATCTTCATTTATCTTTATAATATCTGTGGGAAACATTCGGTGGACAATCTTAAAACCCAAATCCATCCAGGGAGGTTCAGTTACCTGGACACCTGAACCCAGGACTCTCTGGTAGAAGTCCAAAACTATAGCCACTGCACCATTGAGCCAAGAACTCTGATTCAGTTCCAACTCACTACCTATAGTCGTATTCCAGTTCTTAGGTATCTGAATGGTAGAAATTCAATGCACCAACTGTAGTAATTAAACTATAGTAGGGCCAAATCCTATCCAAGTTTCCCGCGCTGATGCAGCCATGTGAATGGGCCGTGCGCTGCATCCTGTGATTGGTTTGCAGTGACTACTCAGGTCACTGAGGCCTCCTCAAGGTAAGGGAACGTTTGTTCCCTTACCTTGGGGCTGCATTGTGGCTGCATCGGTGCTGGAAAGTTGGTTAGGATTGGGCCCGTAATTAAACATGTTGTGATTGAATGCAGGGTTTCTTTAAAACATTTTGAGGTAGTTTGTTCTTAAAACACCTTTAGGTGGTCCTGGACGAGCAGCTATACCAACACCAGGAAACACTGCAGCCTTCAGAGCAGCTCTGTGGACTAACATGGAAAAATTGATGGATCAGATCTGTGCAGCTTGTGTGCAGGTATTTGATCAATGAAACATCTTCTCCTTGCTTGGCATAGTTTTGAGAGAACTAGAAAATATATAATTAACTTGAAATTATCTCTCTCTTTTTGAGGTGCAACACCTGCAGAAAGTATTGTCCAAGAAGAGAGATCCTGTTACCCATGTGTGTTTCATTGATGAATTAGCAAAGGTAATGCATTTTCCTTTCCCTGGCTAATTACATTCCTACAAAACAGATTAGTAGTTTTTATTGTATAAGAAAAAAGGGAGTGTTCTACTTAACATTCAAGAGTCATATTCTATTGTATGATGAAGGAGAAAAAGACAGGGAAACTAGCATAATTGAGTATATTGCTGGATGGTTCTTGATGTGCAAGATTATATGTGTTGGGCACGGGCCTAGGCCTAATTTAAACATAGTTCAAATGGGCAGGAAGAGCTTACCCATTGCATATGCCTTGTTTAAATTAAATTACTCAGCTGCTGTGCTTTTTTTTTCTTATGGGCCTTTCTACTAAGATTGTAAGCTTGCTTGCAGTGTCTTGCCACTGTTGTTTTAGTTTGTGCAGCACATTGATGTTTTAGATGCTTAATAAATATGACGATGATGAATAGTGCTCACAGTGTATTGATGAATAGTGCTCACAGTGTATTGACGATGATGAATAGTGCCCAGGGTACAAATCCCTAGTTTATGCATGTGCAGCTGAGATGGATATGTAAATAAGATGCCTGACATATGCCTGACACATGGGTAAATTCATGAAAACGTATTCGAAGTTTCTCATGGACTTGAATACAAAGTAGCAGGATGGTTACTATTTGTGCCACTGGACTTTTCCTCTTCCCTTTCATTGGTAGCCTCCTGTGTGTCCCCCAAACCACTTCTGAAGGTAAGGGGACCCTCTGCAGGAGCATTCCGGAGGGCAAAAGGGACTGTAGCCTTTGGGAGAAATCTGGAGCCCCACCATATACGTTCATTTTGTGCTCATAGAAGACAGGTTAGGGGTCCAAGTCATTGTGATGATTTCTTTTTGTATTACTAGGAAGTACCAAAGAGATGCCTCTATTTATCACTGTTAATTTCCCTGTAGGACTGTGGATTGACTAATTAATATTGTACATTAGTAAGAGAATGTTTTTTCGTATGGTGTGTAGCATGATCCAGCGATCTGCTTCTCTCCTTCTTGACAATTTTCTTTTTGAAAAACAATCATGGCTGTTCTTTGCCTTCAGTAACTCTGGTATGATTACCTATGCTTGCCCATTCATTTGTACAGGTTTACATTCTTATTTAGAAGAATTTGATTAATGGCTTTCCCAAGGGATAAGAACAGTACAGTACTACCAAAACCATTTATCTGTTGTCATGTGTGAGGGAGAACTCCATCTCCCCCTCATGTTTAAGTTCTAATTTTATGCCAAGGGAAAAAGGAAACCTTTCCAATTCCATGTGGCTGATTAAAATTCCCACATATTCACATTTTTTAAAAAGAGAGATCATATTTGCAAATCCTTTTGCATTGCTAAAATTAATCAGTGACTACATGACACTGAGCTTGTTTCACTTGACTATATACTGTACTCTGCGATTCAACCTTAGAAAAGTGAAAAGAATAATAATTAAAAAACAGTTGTCCTTATTATGGGAAGCTCTCTTCTGAAGGAATATCTTTGGCTGTTTCTTTGGACTTATGTCCCACCCCATCCCAAGGCCTGTGTGACTAATTACATGCTAATTAATCTACCAGGGGAATCAGAAAATTATAGGCCAGTTAGCCTTACAAATGTCAAATGAGGCGCAGTGTAAATAAGTGATGCATGTTGGGTTAAAAAAATCCTACCTTTCTATATACACTGAGGGGTTCTGAATTGCTGGTGACTAATCAAGAAAGAGCTCTTGGGATCATGGTAGATAGCTCGGTAAAAATACCTCAGTGAGTGCTGCAACAATGAAAAAAGCAAATTCTGTGCTGGGGGTTATTAAGAAAGGAATTGAAACTAAACTCAGTACTTTATCATAAGGCCTTTATATAAATTTAAGGAGCTGCTGTGTTTGGAATACTGTGTACTTTTCTGGTTTCCCCATCTCAGAAAGGATATTGTAGAGCTGGAAAAGGTGCAGAAAAGGGCAAGGGATCTGAGCACTTTCTCCATGACAGAATGCTGATGCATTTGAGGCTTTTCCGTTTAGAACAAATTCAAGTAAGAGGGAAACGAGAGAGGTGTGAAGAAAGTGGATAGAGTGAGCGTTTTCTCCTTTTCCCATGGTATTAGAACACAAAATTGCCCCATGAATTTGATTGACAATAGATTCAAGACAAACAAAAGAAAGCACTTCTTCATGCAGCACCTAATTACTTTATGGAATTCACTCTAGCAAGATGTGATGATGGCCACTGACTTGGATAGCTTTAATGGGGATTAGACAAATTCATGTAGAACAGGTCTAGCAATAGCTGTTGACTTGTGATGACTAATTTCTGTGGTCAGAGTCAATATGTCACTGAATGCCAGTTGGAGGGGTGGGGAGTTTATGCACAAAGTGCACCATGCTCACTTGCCCTCCCTTACCATCTTCAAGAGGTGGCATTTCATGTGCCTCCACCCTGCATGCATGTCCTCTTCTTCCTGCCTCAGCCATCCACGCCTGCTCCTACCATTTGAAAAGTGCAGCCTGAAAACCCGGAAGTAACTGGCGATGATGTCATCGCCAGTCACTTCTGGTGGTACGCATCAGGAGAGTGGCGCCGGTAGTGGTACTTGGCTGGGAAAGGGTTGAGAACCCTAAAGCACAATCCGACTTAACTTTTGTGCTGGTTTAACTAGTGGCGCAGCGAGAACGGGAGGCCCCAGAACGGAATCCTTTTGGATTCCTCCAAAAGAGGAATTCAAAGGGGATTTGAATCCCTTTTCCATTCTGGGGCCTCCCGTTCTCGCTGCGCCGTAGGTTAAACCAGCACAAAAGTTAAGTCAGATTGTGCTGCTAATCTATCATACCATTATAAACTGCTAGGTAGGATTTCCAGAATTGCCTGACAACCAACTAAAATGTAGGAATACGTGCATGCCTGTGCAGTGCAGAGCAATAGGGACAGCCATATGGAAATACAAGAATTGTGGAATCTCCTGCCAGTAGTGGTTGCCTTGTTACAAAATCTTGCCAGCTTGCCAGTAAGCTGATAGCCTTGTTACAAAATCATGGCAATTCTAATACTACGGTAATTAAAAGGCCAAAACAGCTTCACATATGATATCATATCATATTCCCATCTATGTAAAGGGTCTGAGAGGGGAGAGGAGGCTACTGTGCTATTTTTCCACATTAGTAAGCTAAACTAACAGCAAAACATATTGACATTTGCCCATTTTTAACTGGGAGTATGCCCACTCTCGCAAGATGGGAACCTGAACCCTGCATTTTACATTGTTTGCTAATTACCATTAGTGAGGTCAGTGTCATCACTGCATTTATCTTCTGCAACAGCTGCAGTGCCACTTTAGATGTCCATCTGTTTCCTTGGCGATTCTGCAGTGCAAGTTCCATCTTTAAAAACATTACTGTATTTTTCGCTCCATAGGACGCATGCGTAGTATGGAGCTAAAAATAGGGAAAAATATTTTTACTTACCGGGGCTTGTGGGGGCTTCAGGGAGGCCTGCGCGACCCTCTGCAGGCCTCCCCGATCTTCAGTTCGGCGATAAATGGCGATTTTTCGTGAAAACCAGAAATGGCCGAAAATAGCCATTTATCGCCGAACTGAAGATCGGGGAGGCCTGCAGAGGGTCGCGCAGGCCTCCCCGATCTTCAGTTCAGCAGTAAACAGCGATTTTTAGGCATTTCCGGTTTTCGTGAAAACTGGAAATGGCCGAAAATAGCCATTTATCACCAAACTGAAGATCGGGGAGTCCTGCAGAGGGTCACACAGGCCTCCCCGAAGCCCCCACAAGCCCCAGTAAGTAATTGTTTTACATTTTTTTAGCATTCGGTCCATAAGACGCACAAACATTTCCCCCTATTTTTTGGGGGGGGAAGTGCGTCTTATGGAGCGAAAAATACGGTATACAGTACTCCCCCCGTATCCTCTAGGGATATGTTCCAGGCCCCTCCGTGGATACTTGAAACCGTGGATAGGAGCGAACACCCCCTCCATGGTCTCCTGATTGCCCCTCTGCCCTGCCTTCCTTGTGTGCACGCCCTCCCCCAGCTCTTATTTTTCTTTCAGCAAGCTTTGTTTCTTCCTTAAAACAAACAGAGAAGCAGCCTCCATTGCAGGCAAAGGTTTCTGTTAACCTTGCAGTGTCTCTCTAGGACTTAGTCTCGTTCTACTTGTCTGCAATAAGCAGCCAGAGGCTGCTTCTCCTGTTTGTTTAAGGAAAAAAAAGTAAAAGCCTGGGGGCGTCCTCACGATCCGTGGATAACTGAAACCGTGGATAGCGGATCAGTGGATATGGGGGCCCACCTGTAGAGATATGACCCAGCCATGGAGAGTATGAAACTTTAAGAATAAGGGAGTATTTGATCTTAAAACTAAAATTATTTCCTTATGATTTCACTTCTTCATTGTGTCTGACTCCTCTGTACTGCTACATTATCTTCCTGTTCCTACAAGGCTACATATCATGCTTTCGATTACTCCGCTCTCTTGCCTTCCTTTGCATCCTTTCCTGCCAGGTGATCACATGTATCAATAAAGCTGTTCATTTCTCTGTTGCCTAGGATCTGGAGGCATCAAAGCACCACATGAACACTAAATAAAGCTCACAGTCCTCTTGCAAAAGAAGGAAATATAGGCCAGAATCCAAAGAGCTACTTTAGACATGCCCAAAAGCTTGGCCATGTCCAGTGGGCATCTGGACTTTTCTTCAAACAGTTGATTCTTCCATGCCGTATCACAATCTGCTTATGAAAGTCCACTCAGTTTCAAAAGTGGTCTTGTTTGATCCAAATCAGGCCCAGCACTAATTGGAGCCTGCCCTGACGGGAGAGGCAGGAGAGCTGATCCGGTCCACCCGCTTCAGCATGCCATAAAGGGGGAATCTTATCTCCTCTCTGGTCAATAAGTCACCTCCAAACAGCAATGCCAGTTGAAGCCAGCTTTATTTTTTTACAGCCCAATCTTAGTCTTTGGGTCTGCTGCCGGAACTAGTGTTCTAGCAGTGGAGCGTGCTTTTTGGCTTCACAAACACCATACGGAAATGCGCGTAGCCGTGCGCTTCCTGACCACAGACGCTGAGGAGTACCCTGCATGGCATTGGCAAGGACAAGCCCTGCCAATGTTGGTAAGGACAGGTGGGCAGAACGAGGTAGGGGGTGGGCGGGGAGGTATGGGAGCATGTCAGAGGCGGGAGGGGGTGCACAAGCAACTTAAGCCAGATGCTTACCCTCCCAACTTTCCCTGTTTGTCTCCTCGAACTTGTACCAGCTATAGAGCTGGTGCAGGTCCGAGGAGACAGACTAGCAATCAAGGGGCTTATGGGATGGGTAAAGGAAAATATTTTCCCTTATCTCTCCCAAGTGTCCTGATCCCCCCCCCCTCCGCATGTAGTGCAGCCTGTTTTGGTGCAGCTGCATGCTATGGCATGGAAAAAATAGGTTTGGGCTGTTATTTATTTTAAAAAAATATATACCCTGTTTTTTCCTTGCTGAGGCAAATGCCCAGGGCGGTGTACAAAGTTTTTCATATAAGCAAACAGAAAAAGTGTACAATAAAAACATACAATAAATAAAAACAGTCGGGGTCAGCAATTCAGTCCAACAACCAATAAAACTAGGAGTAAAAACAGCATCTATGGAAATTCAACCCCCACTGTCATATTGCCCATGTCCTGTCACTCTTTTTATGGTAGTCGCCACTAATCCCGCGACCATCCCAACACATTATGTTGGCAAGGGCTCTGACCCCCTAAAACACACACAAGAACAACCCCGCGTACACACAACCAAACCTAACAAAACAAAAATCACCCCCCACAGCCAGTGTCCCAAATTGCGGGGGAAGT